>CM060902.1:73280000-83280000 GCA_030737815.1 Allium fistulosum
TTTATCTATATATATACATATATATATTTCATACACATAATCATATGTTCATTCATATCATCCAGGAATTGAGCTTCTATTCATGAGTATTTCCTGTGCACACATGTACACATATTGCTATACCATATCAAGCCATATCAATCCCTTTTCAAAATAAGTTTTAAAAATTATTTTAAACTTATTTATATTTTTAAAATAAATTCCTAAAATCTTGGGTCATTACAAACCTGATCTGAAACAAATTCAAGCTGAAGTAATCAAAGCAAAAGTAAGTTCTGCTAAATCGAAGAAGGCCAGATCATTTCAAAGGGGTTTAGGATCAAGCAATCAATAAAGTTTGGATCAAAATCATTTCCAGACTTCAGGAAATAAGCTCTGATCATCCTTTCTAAACAGGTGAGTAAACTATTCTTTTTAAAGGATTTAAATCTGATTTAAATCTAGACGCATGTAATTAATATATAAAGTAAAGTGTGATAAATTTGTTTGCATGATGGTATAATATAAATTGCATGTATATTTATCTAAGTATATGGATGTGCACGCTTGAATCCAGATTTTTGGCTCTGTTCTAGTTGAACAGGTTTTAAAACCTTGATAAAATTCAAAATTTTTCCCTTGATTCTTTTTGGACCGGGAATTATAAATCAAACTTGATTGAAATGATAAGGTATTTGATTTAAAAATATTTCCAAGCAAGATTTAAAGTCAGTTTTTAACAAAATGAAGAATTACAGTAAAAAGCCTGAAGAGACCAAAATCTCGATTTAAATAAATCATGTATTCAAGTATATAATCTGATATGTAATCTGAAATGATGATTTTTAAAAATAAAATCATGAATTTTAGGTTTATAAATCGCGAGATATTGTGTGTTGAACGGGATTAGTGTTTTCGTCTTTTTCTGGTGAACTGGTTGATCGGGGGTGTCGGGGTTGAGGCCGGAGATGGGTTGTTGATCGATGATAGTGGGAAAAATAGTCGGAGGCGTTATCTTTCACCGTGGTGGCGCGGCGAGATGATTTTAGGGTTTTAAGCTGAGTATGGGTCGAGGTTGATTTCAGGGTGATCGCGACTACGTGCTTGCATCGAGTGAAGCCGAAGGAAGGGGAAAAGGTAGTGGGGTGCGGAGCGAAGATTCAGGCGTAGGCACGTGGGTCCTGGTGGCCGATGGCGGCAGTACGAGATGAATATAGGTACGGGTTTTCTTTTATGGTGATTTCGAATATCGATTTTTGGTAAATAAAGTTTTTTATTTCAGTGGTTGATTAATTAAGTTGAATTAATCATTTAACTTAGTAAGTTAATTCTTAAAGTTTACTTAATTAATAAGATTTTAAATGATAATTAAGAAGTTAATTTAGGTAAATGACTCATCTTTTAATTGATTAAGTTTTGGGTGATTAAGATTAATTAATTAATAAAAGTAATTAAAGAGTAATTAATTGTTTGACAATTAACGATTAATTAATAAGAGTAATTAAGGGTTGATTGTTGTAATAAATTAATTATTAAAGGTTAATTAATTAATAATTAACTAATGTGATTAATTAAATAAATTGAGGATTAATTAATCAATAAATTATTGAGGTTAACTTGTCAAGGTTAATTAATTGAGAATAATTAACCAATGGGGTAATTACTTAATGAAAGTAATTATGGATAATTAATTTAGATAGATAATTAAAGGATGATTAATTATGATGAATGGTTATTGGATGATTAATTTATTTATTTGTAATTAATTAATGTTAAGTAAGTAGGATTGAACGGTAATCTAAGTGATTAAAGATTTGTAATTAATTTAATTAGAGTTAAATTAAATTAATTTTTGGGAATGATCCATCTTGCTTATAAATGATTAAATGAGGATTAAATGCCTTGAATTGATTGATATCTCTGATATGAAATGTTTTGTGATATTATATGTTGGGTGGACAATGATAATGTGGTTATCTATCGATGATGAATTGCTGTGTAAAAGTGACATCCAGTATTTAAATTTAAAATTGTATTCACTTGAATAACTTGGGTTAAGATGACATTGAATTCGAAGAGACCGGAGTCGGGTATTAGTAAATACCGGAAAACCACTTCGATTCTTTATAAATTGATATGTGGAATCAATAAGCTGATATGGAATGATTTAAGTGAATTGGACCATTTAATCTAAGTTTTGATACTTAGAATTTGAGGTGTGAAATAAGTGTTGTCTTTAACAAATTGTGGATTTGTAAGTTGATTCAAGTTACCCCGGGTTTTAAGTAAGAATTTTTGCATTAATATTTCTTGATTAGTTGGGTTTACTCACGCTGGTTTCCAGCCTAACCCAAGTGTTACTTTGATGTAATGCTCGGGTCATACTGAGTATTAAAAATTTTCAGGTAAGGACGTTCTGGAGCTCAGGAGATGAGCTGGATGGCAAGAACATATGGAGTGTTTCCGCTGTGATATTATTTCTATTTATCTGAGGCATATTTGATTTGTATATGTCCAGTGTTGGGTATGAAAGTAACTCTGATGTATTATAAATGTATTTGACTGATACAGTATTCTTTGTAAACTGATATTATTTGATATTATATTTTGATCCGCTGCGATTTGTGAGAATCAGTGCCGTGTTTCTGTTTCTTTTCTTCTATCTCTTTCTTCTTTTCTTAACTATCTGGAATTTTCTGGATCGAAATTTCCGGGTCGTTACACATGGTATCAGAGCAAAGGTTAAGCGAGAACCTTGGCTCTGGTGGGTGTACTCATTAAGGATAGGGTCAATGGTACCCTAGAATGAGTTGAGTGTGTATATATATGAGAGCATACTTGTTATTTTCTTATATAAAGATTTTAAATGATTTTATATAGGAATATATATTTTGATCTATAAAGCAATATTTCTTTTAATAAATATTAAGGTAGTTGGTTGCTAAATAAAGATAAGTTTGAGATGGATTCAAACTAAAATTAAATCTTGAATTTAAGGGAAAGTTTCAGAATAAGATAATAATGAATTGGTTTCCAGATATGATAATCTTGGTTATTATCATAAATGATTGTTGTGATTAATAATAAGATGTGTATTAATGAGTAAGCAAAATGAAATGTTTTAGATAAGTATGACTTATAAATTGGAACTGAAGATGATCTAGATTGTGAAGTTTTAAAATCTAAGCCAGAAAATTTGGAATTTGTTTCAAAGTGCTAAAAGAAATAACAAATAAGTATTATTTGAATAAATGGGACTTGTTGCAAACAAGGGTTGTTTGAAAATTTGTTTTGAATTAAAAAAAAACCAAAGGTGATTTAAAAGTTAAGGATAACTTAGAGTGTAAAGGAAATAATATGTATATATGAAGAATATACATAATATCAAAAATAGTTTGAAATAAACTCTAAATGTTGAGTTTTAAATTTGAAACGAGATGTAATACCCAAGGTGATAAGTTTTTGAACTTATAAGATTATTAATGTGAAGTTTAAAATTTGAAATGGGAATTCAAATTGGGTAAGGTTGGGTGGATTAAGTAAATTGAACTTAACTTTGGGAAAGTTAAATAAGTTAACAAGCAACCTGAATTGGAAATTTCAAGATGAAATCGAGATTTAACTTGGAAAGTTAAATGGTTAATTTGAATTAGGAGTTTGTGTGATCTCAAAATGGGTTTGAGATCTGGAAATTGGAAATGGGTGGATGTTTTAAAATAAATTGGATGATATCATCCTATTGTTATTAATAATCTTTAGAGTGTGAATTGGATTTGTTTAAATGAATGTGGAATGAAGTGTGGTAATATATCCATTATTGTGATAAATGGATGTAATGTTGATTTGCTAGTGTGAAGTCTATCAATGTATGAAATATTTTTTGGCAGTATGATCTAATAAAATTACCCTCTTTTGAAATGGAATTTAAAATTAAGGATATGGAATTATTTTGAATAGAAAATTTGAATAAATTGAATTTTTAAGTTAAAATTGTTTTGAACTCTTATTTGAACCTTGAAATAAGTTAAGTAAAGATAATCTAAAATGGAAATTTGAGAATTGGACTCAGAATTAAATTGTTTAAAGATTTGGATTATTGATAAAGGTAAATTTGATTTAAGGGGTTAAATCAACATTTGAAAATTTAACTTGAATTTATATAATTCGAGGTGGTTTAAAGTTGAGATTCATATTTCATTAGTTCAAATTGAATTTAGTTTGAATTAACTAGAATTGAAGATGGATAAGTATAAAATTCAAATGGAAAATTTGAATTGGATTAATTTGAAATAAAATTGAAGATTGAATGAGTTCAAATTCAAATGGGAATTGGGATTAATTCATATAGAAATTAAAATGACTTGAAATTGAAGTGGATTCAATTTGAAATTAGTCTAAATTAATTGGAATAATTTGGAATTGTAATTAAAGTGAATATGTTTAAAATCAAATGGAATTTGATTTGAATTTGGAAAGAAATTGAGGTTATTTCAACTTGAATTGGGGATAAATCAAGTTCATGGGAAATTGAAGTATTCAAATTAGAATTGAGTCAATTTAAATGGAAGTGGAAATTTAAATTGAATTGATGGGGAATTGAACAGTTTGACTCTGGACTATTTTCAAAATAAATTGTTTTAATATAAATCTATATTTCCAAACTATTTACTATACAACTTTTCTTTTTAAACCTAAAACTATCTTAAACTTATTTTATAACTACTTTTGGAACTATTTAACTATTTTACAACTGTTTATAAACCAATGACTATTTTTCTACTACTTTATAACTAATTACTATTTTTCAATTGTTTTATAAATAATTACTATTTTTCAACTATTTACAATTACTTAACTATTTTACAGCTATTTAAAGTTAATAATTATTTTTCAACTACTTATTTATTTTAAAAAAATTCAAGCTATTTTCTAAATTTAAGCTGATTAGAGTACAAACTGTTATTGATTAAATACCCAACTGAGATAAGAATTGAAGTGATAATCCAAATGGGGATTAAGGAAAATGTGAATAAGTGAATAAAATCAAGGTAAGGATGAAAGGAAATTGATTTAACTAATAATCAATGAAGATAAATACGTAGGATGTACGTATATTATTCTATTCGCATAGTGATTTGAACCAGATTCGAGTACAAAAGTTCGAGATAATATTATCGATCCGAGTTGGGATTTTTCGCTCGATTTTCGACGACGAACCTGGGTATGGATTTTTGATTGGTTCTGGATATTCTCTATCATAGTTGTGACTATGCAAGGAGAATGACGGTTTCTGATCAAGAAACCAAATCTGAGTCCGCACTAGGAAGTCGGGTGGACAATACTAGTTCGGAAGTGAAATTATGTGATCGAGTGAGCGATCAGATTGATATTGTGTACGGATGATATGTGGACATCGTACGAGTTTGAATGAAATTGACATTGAAAATTTATGGATAAGAACTGTAAAATGGTCTTTGAAATGAAAAGTATATTTTGTGGAATATATGATGAGGTAAAATGGAAATTGGAAATTTCTATGATTAAAGATTCACTTTATGAAGAAAGGTAATGTGGTTAATAACTTTATAAAAGAGTAATCAAATTTGAATATTTGATTTGGAATAAACAAAGTTATATATCTTTGTTACATAAGGTAAACTCCCCTTGTTGAATCTATTGACAGAAGAAAAGGGTTTTGAATGTATTTGAAGTATAAAGGTGAATTTATACAAGTAGGAAGTGGTTCAAAAATTTCCAAGGTTATTATATATATATATATATATGTATGTATGTATGTATGTATATATAAAGGCTTTTGTGAAAATGATTTTGAGGAAAGGTTTTGGGAACCTTTGAATTTGGAAAGGGCTTTTGATTTTTGAGGAAAATCAAATTTGGAATTTGGAAAGCCTAGTTTGTGAATTATCGATTTTGGGATAATCGATTTTGAGAAAGGAGATTTATATGAAATTCATACTAAGTGTATGATTTGGAAAATACTATATGTGTATAGTATAAAGTGATTTGAAGTGGCTCTGGGGAAAAAGGCGCTCCCTTGAATTAACTTCTCAGGAGTGCCACAGGGTGGTACTGCCTTGAGCCTCTAAGGGGAGGTTCTAAAGTTGTTCCTGTGAGGAGTCCGGATAAAAACTAGTTCCTGAGGATCATGTATAGTGTGTAGCGGAAGTCGAGGGAGCTGATGCCTACAGAGGCATTTGGGTTATGCTGTGACGACAGTTTAACTCGATGTCACTGCGACCTATGGTAACATAGCGAAAGTCGTGTGTGCTGTTGAGAGCCAACAGTCTACGTTTGATTTTATATCGGTAGACTGCGACCTATGGTAACATAGCGAAAGTCGTTTGTGCTGCTGAGAGCCAACAGTCTACGTTTGATTTTACATCGGTAGACTGCGACCTATGTGGGAGTGGAGAAGTTTCATTTTTGACAGCGAAAATCGAGGGCGTTGACGCCTACAGTTACATGGACTTTTGCCGTGATGGCAACATAACCCTGGAATGTAACTGCGATCTGTTGTGGGTTCCATGGCGTAATCGAGGGGCGCAGAGTGCCTACAATTACATGGACTTTTGCTGCGATGGCAACGTAACCCGGGATGTAACAGCGACCATGGATTGGGGTGATGATTTCCAGAGCATTCTCACCAAAGATATTTCCTCTATTTTCAAAACTGTTTTCTATATTTTCAATAAAATTATTTTCCAAAGTATTTTCACTGGGTGTTGGAAACGGGTTTACCAAGTACTTATAGATTTTCAGTCCTGCGCCTGATCAACGTTTGACTGAATTTATATGAGAACGAGGATGGACTTGTTGAAACATCGAGTTATAAAAAGTATTTTTATATAAAAGCTATTTTGGTAATAATATGTTTTTTATAAGTGTTCAAAATTTTGAAATTTTGAAATAAGAGAGTAAAAGAGTTAAAAATGTTTAAAGAGTAATTTATCTGATAATAAACATTATAATTAAAATTCTTGCTTCGATCCTTTTCGAGGACAAAAAGTTTTAAAGCGGGGAGGAATGTGACGACCCGGGTTTTGACGACGGTTAATTGGGTAATTAACTAATTTTGACTTTTGAAAAATGATTTTATAAGTCGAACAAATAAGATTCTTATAATTAAAATATCCGAATATATATAGATTGAGTTGAAAACTATATGTAACGTCCCGAAAGAATTCGACTTTCGAAAATTCAACATCGATACTCACTTTATCGACTGCTGAGCCATCGAATGCCGGAAACCCGAAAAGTTATGGTTTTAAGAAAGAAGAAAAAGGTAGAAGAAGAAGATAGAAGAAAAAGAAAGAAGAACAACAACAGAACAAGAGCAGAAACAGAAACCGAAAACAATATCAGAATCTCACATATCGCAGCGGAACAATATATAATAGATAAATGAATATCATTTAAAAACAAAAGAATTATATCTGTTATTACATTACATCACATCATATCATCAGAGTCAATAAACAACAATGGACAGTTATATAAACTTGTCCTCATACAGAATACACAGCGGAATAAATACTATCAGATACAAATACTACGTCTCGTCATCCAGCTTGCTTCCAAAGCTCCAGAATATCCAAAATATCCTGATAATATAACTCTAGGCTGCCCGTGTGGAAATTGGTGGGCACCCAGAGTTTAGAAGGGAACAATAAACTCCGAGTCAGTCATGGTGACTGGTGTGAGATCGTAAAACAATTATTCTTTAAAATAAACAACAGGAAAACTTTAATGTCAATTCGCAATGCTTTTGGAAAATGAAACTACCATAAGACCTCCCACCACACACACAATGCAAACGCAGACTTGGAGGAGATTTCTTCTTATGATAGTCAAAGATGCTTACTATGCAAAAATCAAATTCTTTTTGATATTATTATTAGTGCATAGTGGAAAACATTTCGAAAGTAGAATATAAATCTTAGCCAGCATAGGTACCATTATATTATGCCTGCTATAGCTGCCTCCTTAGGAGACAGGTTATACAATTGAAATCGTAAAGGCTCGTATTGTTTCTTTGGATTTCCAACAAATGGTCAGGCTAAGGAACTTCCTTTTCCACGATGGGTACGTCCCTGGAATAGACGACCCGAGAAATAACCTAACATTACGGTTAGATCTCTGCCAACACAAGGCCGGGTTACCTCTGCAAAAATAGGTAACTACTGACACGCGTATGCCATCCCCCGATCGTAACCGATCTTCCCGAGGATCCCCGATTTCCAACAAACCACATAGATAATAATGCAGCAACCACATAGGTTAAGTATCTGGGCTCCATACCATGATACCACCTCTATCCAGGAGGAATGACATACACTAAGGGGCGCTACTCCCTAGAACCTTGCCGCATCCTTCCTGTTTCGACCATTTCCGGGGTGTGCGGCTCGACGAAGTCTCGTCCACAAAGCTACGCTTTCTCAAAAAGCCCTGCTTCGGGTCAAACAAAATGATCAACCTATGATCACAAAGATATAAGATCAAACAAATGATCATATCGCAAATGATCAAACACTGATCATTTCACAGCAACACTCAGTATGCCACGTTACCAAATTGGGAGTATATCGCTGATAAATTTCAACTACATAACCTCTGAGCTCGTACGTCTCAGAGAAGGGTGTTAAGCTAAGAGAATAAATCCTCCGCCACCAACAGAAATGTATTTGAAAGAAATCAGCTTTATATCTCAAATTGTAACGTCAGACACACAATCCATACAAGTCTGTTTCGGGATCGAACAGAACCGAAGGCACTTCTCACGAAGCCCTTGCATATCCAGATAAATTTCTAATCACGTCCGGACTTCCCATCACTAAGGGTGATAAAACCTCTAAATCGGAGATCAGCCGATGTAGAGTAACTCGACGGTAACCCTTCCGTTTTCAAAAATATCCGGTCTTCAACACCGGTCTTCGAATGCAATTCATAACGACGTATCACATATTCGGAATGGGTTATACTACCCCATGGTCCTTTCCCAGTTAACCCGAATAGTGAGCGATTATTCAAAAATAAGTGTGGCATTCAAATTCATCCAATTCACAACAAATACCTATCTAAAGGTAATTATTGATAGTCGGTTATTTAACTATCAATAAAGATGCGCAACATCATCAGATTCCAAATAATTTTCCCAAATTATTTATCTTCAAAAATATCTTTTACTAGATATAAAATTTCCACACTTTAACCATTTGAAATCAAATTTCAAATATTCACATTTCATTTTATCTTTGAAGATAAAATCTCAAACCCTTCGTTTCATATTGGAAAAGCAATTCCATACTTATTTAAAAATAAGTATTTCACAAATCTATTTATTTTCAACATTTGAAAATATTCGGTATACTTAAATCAATATTAAGTATACATTCATTCTTTAAGGAAATCATTCTTCTTAACAACATTTATTTGAGTCAAAACGAATGTTACGTAAAACATCGTTACGACGACTCAAAATCACTAGTATAGGGATTCGAAATTAAGATAGGTATATAAATCCCAATACTACATAAAAACATTTCCTTTCGGAAATCATTTACTATAACAACAGTGTTATAGTCCATCATTTCCTTATTTTTCGAAAACGTCTATTTCAACAATAAATGTTGAAATCTATGATTTCGATAATTCACACGTTTTAAAACATCCTTTAAAACAATTACTTCATTTATAATATCGCTTCCCCAAAACCATATCCATTTTACTTAAAAATATATTCACTGTCCAAAATCGTGAATATACTTCACTAACCAAATTTCAATCTTTTCTACACTTTTATCCCAAGAATTATCCACTATCAAAAATCGTGGATAAAATTCCTTTAATCACTTTCTATATTCAATTTATCAAATTTGATTTATTTTCAAATTCATAAAACAACGATTATAAATTCATCTTCATAATTCATAACAACTTTGATTTAATAAATCTCTTTTATTAACTAATTCGATCAATATTCCTTTTAAAGGCAAAAATCCAATTTATAAGTTAATTACTTATAAATCCTTTATTCTACAACTTCATTCATTTTTAACTTCACAATGTAAATCTATTAATTTCATTCACTTATGAAATTCATTTATACTTCTTTTTAACACTTATAAAATTCGTTTTATAAGTCCAATATTTTGATTTATAAAATATCAATTTTATAAATCTTTCTATACAAATCGTTTATAGTTATTCAAAAATCCCAACTTAAACCATTTTTATAAATAAATCGACTTTTATTTCAAAAACGACACTTCGGTTATATTTCACTAAAAATTATAACTTTTATAACTTTAAAATTTTACGTTTATAAATCGATTCAAAAATTCCATAAAACGTATATTTTCAAAAAAATCACTTTAAAAACCCTTTTAAAGTAAAAGTCGTTATTTTTACATTTCAAAACTGAATCCGATGATGCAACAACACCAATCAGTCCATCACAACAGTCAATATCATATATCAATATGATAACAGAATATATATCAATATCTGTAAATAAGTAAATACAGTTAAGGAATCCAGTTGGATCCCTCCAACCTGTTTCCCTGCATCCAAAGATGTTAGCACAATACCAATTCCGCTCCAGTATGGAATTATCGCGGTATATGGGTTTTATAAAAATAATCCGCTTACTAACGGCGCAATAGGGTCTCATCCGTTATACGAGGCGGGAAATCAATCAATCCAATATATACATATGCCAATATGTATATATTGCTATATATAGATATATCGTATCATATCTAATATCACATCCAATAGCAATCAAATAAATAACTGAAAATTCCACTTTTCAATTCTTGAGTGAGAAGATCTCACCTTGATTTTAAATTCCGTTCCAGCGTTTATTTCGAATAAAATTAAACGCGCGTTTAATTTTACCCGAAATTCAAACTAGCTCCAAATGACTCCAAATCAGTTGCATTGCGAAGTATTCGACGATACGATTCCAACGCACTTCGTTTCGTCATTTTCTGATAATGTATGAAAAAGTTATTGCATTTTAAACATCGTACGAATTATAAAAAAAATTAATTTGCAATTCCTTTTAATAATTTATAACCTAAATCTATCACAGCCGCTCATCCCAGCATCCCGAGATCAGGCCCGTTCGTTTGTTTTCTTCTCCAACCCAGCTTCGTTCGAACGAAGAGAACACGGAGCCGCCGCTTGCATCCCATTTTCGCGACCATCTTCGAGCCTCTATACGACGATCAAGTGCTGGCATCTCGAAGCTACTTCCTCCACCTACCATCGTCGGCGATTCCATGAAGCTCGGTCATCACTAAACCTCGAACGACATGAGCAAACGACTCACGCACGCGAGCGAATTACAACCACCATACTTCGCCATTTCAAATCTTAACCGTTGGATAGAGGTATCGTGCTGTGCTCTACAATCTTCCAGTTAGAAGTTTTCCAATTCGATGCATGGTGTAATATCCCGGAAATTTTAACAATATCAATTTAATAATCTGTTAAATAATTAAATTGATATTGATGATCTTTGATAATAAGATTTGAATTTAATTTAATAATCTGATTAAATTAGTATTAATTGGTGATTTTATCTTTTAAAAGTTAATAAAATATTTTCTATTTGAATATATATATTTATTTATATATATTGTAAATAGAAACTTTGGTAAATTGGAAATTTAGATTTAATTTACTATGGACCTTTCAAAGTTATTTAAATAAATAACTTTATAGTTTTAAATATACTTTGGGTAAATGTTTAAATTGGTTAAGATATATTTTAACTTAAGTTTAAATATAAATAAGATTTAACAAAAAGGTTTGTTTTATTTCTTTTTAAAATATTACTTGATAATATAATCTCTTATATAAATTATTTAAATATCAAATATGTTAATTTCAAATAATAAGTATAATGTATTATTTTTATTAATATGAATGGATTTTAAAGAATATGGAATTTTTATTTAATTGAATTTGAAATTAAGTTTTGAAATTCAAAAGAATAAATATTTAAATTGTTTGGATATTATAATATTTGTATAACTTTTAATTATAAATATAATTGGTTTTGTTTCTTTAAAATGATTTATATATATAGATAAGTATTTAATAAATTAAGAAAAAGGCATTTTATTTACTTTTAAAATATATAAAAATAAGTAAATTACTTAAGAGACATGTGTCTTTATCTAATGACTCATTTTAACATGTGTAATTTAATTAGCTAATGTAATGACAAGTGTCTTTATTATTTTTAATTTTCTTTTATTTTTATAAAATCTCAAATTCACTTATATAAACATATTGCATTCCTTTACTTCCTCCTTTCTATTTCCTTTTTAAAAAAACAAGAAACTCAAACCTCTTTCTCAAATTCGAATGCTATTCTAAAAACAGTAATCTATATGCCTCAAATAAAAAGCCAAATCAACTTCTAAATCAAAGATCAAAACCTATCTGCATATCTCAAAATCAAAACAAAGCCGCATGCATTTTCTTTTAATCTGAGATTTTCAAAGCATCTTCCTCAAACATAAGATCCCTGTAACCAAGTTGAAATCTGAATTAAAGCCACTACATTTTCTCCAATCTAAAATCAAACCCCTGTAATTCTTTTTCCAAATCAAAGAATCAGCCTGCCTTCATTTCTTTCAAATCTGGAATCAACCCAGAGCAACTGTCTGCATTCATCTCTTCAAAACTGGAAATCAAGCTTGCATGTTAATGAAAGTCAAATAAGCAAGGCAACTCAAGTTTTAAAGATTCAAAAGCCTGTTGTTTCAGTTTCAAAAATCTGGAGGCTCTGCTTCTTTTAAAATAGGTGAGTAACTTTTAAAAACTTAAAGTAAAATATGGTTGCATGCTATTATGGTTGAAATGAATAAGTATTGCATGAATAAGTGAGAATCTGATGTGAATGTTTATAGTGTGTATGCTGTTAACAATTAGATGCTCTGTTCATCTTCTTTAAAGAGTAAACTTAGATTTTAAAACAGTTAAAACTGGATTTATGTGGTAAAATGTTTGAAGTGAAATTGTGATATATGTTTGAAAATATGTATGCATGTTTGTTTTAAATTTAAATACATGTGTATTTAATTGTAGAACCATGTGTTCATGTATGGCTATGTCTGTATTGTCTCTGTTTAAGTTACAGAGTTAAACTTAGAACAAAATTTCTAATTTCCTCATCTAATCTTTTATAGAGATTAATATTCAAACAAATTAAGTTTGTTTAAACGTGAACTAGAATCAAAAATAGTTTAAACATGTTTAAAGAAGGTTGGAAATTTGCTTGTATGTGTATAAATTTGTGTATATATGTGTGTGTTGGCTGTGCATGTCTGGAATCAGACATATGAAATTAGTTCCAGGATTACAGGCATCAGGCTTGTTCAAAAATCAATTTCCATTCCTCTGATTCATTTTAGGCAATAGGATCTAAACAAAAGTTGTTAGATTTAGCAAGATTCAAATCTTAAAAATAGATTTAAGTAAATCAAAGCAAAGCTTCTCTGGAAAATTTGGAAATACAGGAAAGATTCAAAATATGGTAAATTTCAAAAATCATAGATTTTAGTTTCAGGTATACCATCTGAAATGTTATCAAGAATAATGATTTTTGAAAGTAAAATCAAGATTTTTAATGAAGATTTGACTGAGAAATTCTAAGTTGATCAGAAAATGAGTTTTAAGGCTTCTCTGGCGATCGTGACTCTCGGGGTAGTCGAGACCTTGGCTGGAGGTAGGGGAAGGTTCAGGGAGGTCGGAAAAATTACCTAGTGGGGTTCCTGAACATCGTGGCGTAGGCGGCGAGTTTGTTTAGATTTTTAAACCTAATTTGGTCGAGTCTGGAAATGTGATCGTGGCGGCATCTCTGAAGCATCGAGTCAGATGAATTTTGGTAAGTGGTTGCGTGGATGATACGCGGAAATGTGGCCGGAAGCGCAGTGGGTTCTGATGAACGGCATCATGGTTTCGAGGTGTTTTCTGGTGATGTTGATTTTCTGTTTCCATCTGCATTGCTCGATTTCGATCGAAGGCTGGAATGTGTGAATCGATAATTGGGTTTAGTTGCTACATCGATGGTCGATTGGTTGAGGGTGCCAGGGATGGTCGGAGGTAGCTGTGGCGGTGGTGCATGTGCACGATGTCGCGTGTGTGTCAGTAGGGTTGGTTGTGGGGTTTACTCGAAGGTCATCTCGGGATTTTAGAATGAGAACTCGAAGTAGAGATTGGTGAGTTTCTTCGTTTAGCTGTAGGTTTTTGACAGGGGAAACTCGGGTGAGACTCGAAGGATTTAAGGGTACGACTCGAAGTAATCAGGGGTCTCGAGTATGTTAGGTTGACAGGTTTAAAACCTGTATGTTTAAAAGTTTTAAACTGAATTTAATTTTGTAAAGAAATATTTAAACAGAAGTTTAAATCTGAGTTAATCTGAAATCAAATTTAAATTTGTATCTCAGATTTGAAATAAAAGAAAGTTTTTAAATTAAATTGTTTTAATAATTTTAATGGTTTAAAATGGATAATTAATTTGTTTGATTAATTAATCATTTGGATTAATTAAATAAATAATAAATTAAAGATTTAAACTAAATTATTTATGATTAAGATAAATTAATTAGGAATAAATAATTTATAATTAAGGATTTTAAAATAAAATATTAATTAATGTTTAGAAATTAATTAATAAAGTAATTAAAGATTAATTAAGTTATGGATAACACTTAATTAATTTAATAATTAGAGATAAATTAATTTGTTATTAAGATTTATCAATTTGGAATTAATAATAATTAATCCAATTTAATTACTTAAGAAAAGTAATTAAAGAGTTGTTAATAGTTAATGGAGGTCATTAACTATGGATTATTAAATAATTAATTAATAGGATTAATTTTGATAATTAATTAGTTAATTAATTTAAGATAATAAATTATAGAATTTGTTTTAAATGAATTACTTAATGGAAGTAATTAAGAATTAATTACTTATTGTAATTAATTAAGTTAATTTGATTTGGTTAGATTAATTAATTAAGAAATGATTTGATAATAATTACTTAATGTAATTATTAAGGTATGATTATTTAGGAAGTAAATAATAAGATAATTACTGGAAGATATTAATTGATGGTTATGTATTAAGGAAAGTAATTTAAGTTTAATTACTTTGAATAATTAATCAAGGGATTAATTAAGAAATTAATTAAGGAGAATTAATTTAGTAAATGAAAGTAATTAAGGGTAGTTAATTACTGATTGAAGGAGATTAATCAAAAGTGATTAATAAATGTGTTTTAATTAAAGTTTAATTACTTAATGTAATTAATTTAATTAAAGTAATTAATAATTAAGTTGTAATTAAGGATCATTAATTAATAAATGATGTAATTAAGATTGATTAATTAAGTATAATTAATAAATGAAGTGATTAATTAATGTAATTAATTAAGGTTTAATATAATTGATTATAGTGATTAATTTAATTAATTATAGTTAATTAATTAATGAGGTAATTAAAGGTTAATTACTATAAGTGGTTAAGGTTAATTAATTTGAGTAATTAATTAAAGATAAATTACTTGAAGGTAATTAAAAGATAATTAATCAAAGATGATTAATTGAAAAAGGTGATTAGAGGATAATTAATTAATTTGTAATTAATTAATGTTTAAGTAAGAAGGATTTATAAAATAAAAGTAATTAATTTAATTAACTTTAAATTAATTAGAGATGATATAGATCATTACTTATGGATGGATGATAATACTGAATGCTTTGCATTTGATTGATATCTCTGATGAGATATATGCTATGTGATATGGATGTTTAGTTGAATTGTGATAATATGGATTATCTGATGATATTGATAATGTTGATTATCTATTGTGAATTTTCTTTCTAAGTGTATAAAGATAATTGAATTAAATTGTTTTAACCTTTAAAACAACTTGGCCTTAAAAGATACGTTTTGGATTTCGATGAGACCGGGATCGGGTTTCCGTATACCGGATTTCCAGGTCTGGAGACCCGAATACCACATCGATCCAAATTAACGATAGGTCGTGAATCAAGTGAAGATGAAGATTCAGAGTGCAAGGGTTATTGTCGTTAACTCTGAGGGTGATTCCAAAACGAGTGTAACGAGATAATGCCTTCGGTTTCGTTCGAACCCGGAACGAACTTGAATGGACTGAATGCTTTCAGAACATCGTCAGGTGGACGATGAGCATTCTAAGTGATGTGTTCTTTTCTAAGGTAATCGTGACCTCAAGCCTCACAAACCGGGAATGGCTAAAACAGGGGAGGTGCAGCAAGGTTAGTGGGTAGCACCCAAGTAGGACAAGATTATCTCTGTCTAGAGGTCCCTTCTTATTATTATTCGGCTGTGTGGGCAGTTGTGAGCTCCAACTGCTGGGATATCTTGTGCGGGAATTATCCAGTAAGGGATGTTCCGACCTTGTGTTGCAGGGGATTGGGAGTGATCCTCGGTACGGTGATCTAGGCCACGTACTGTGACGGGCGGTACCCCGGTAGCCCTGCCATTGTATGGAATCCAATTTCCAATAAGTGATAACGGACTTGATTGTATAACCCACTTTGTGGCTAGTATGCTGGAATTTAATAATGTAACAATTTCAGCTATTTCATATTTATTTGAAAACCCTAGACCCTATTATAATACAATCGAATTTCCTATCAAATGTTTTGGTTAGCGTAAGGTAAAAACTTACCCATGTTTATGTGTGGGAAGTCTTACGTGATACCTTTTCTTTCAAAAGGTTTTGAAGTTAAACAAGTTTAACCTGTTACTCACACCAGACCCATGTCTGACCCAAGTTGTTTATTTCTGTTTTATAAACTCTTGGGTACTCAAATTTTTACGAGTAGCCAAGGGATTCAGGTTTAGCTTTGACGAGTAATCTGGAGGAGCAATGGAGCAGGAGGCTTCGGCGTTGTAGATATAGATAGTAGTTTTCCGCTGTGTTGATCTTTGTATTGATCTGTATTGTGTTGAGATGTAATAACTAGACAGATGTTTATAACTGTCTAGTATGTGATGTGTAATCTGTGTAACTCTGATAGATGTATATGATACTATGTAATATTTATGTGATATATTATATTTCGTTTCGTTTCCGTTGTGAGTATCTGTTGTTGTTTTCTTTTCTCTTCTTCTCTTTTCTATTTCTCACCCCTTTCTTTCTTACTGTCGATGCGATTTTCCGGGAGTGGAAAGCCGGGTCGTCACACGTGGTATCAGAGCTTAGGTTGAGCGAATGCCTAAGCTTTTGGTTAAGTGAATATCAGAGCTATTGGTTGAGTGAATACTAAGCTCTGGAGTGGTATCTATCGTGAGAGAGCGTATTTGTAATTTTTATATAACTATATATATATTCTACCTATATTGTTGGGTTACCCGTTCAGGTTTTCCAATATGAGTTATAAAGGTAGATAGGGTGGTGGTGTGTGAAACACGACTACAAATGGTTGGAATTAAGGTTGGAAGTGTATTTATCGAGACTGTAGACCCAATACTGTCTCGAGTAAGTTTTGCTGTGATGAAGGATTTCATCGAATCTCTGAAGGAAACCTGTTAAGGTTCGGAGTTTATCTGTAAAGTTGGATGAGTAGAGTTTGGATCTATCGGTTGAATAGAAGCAAGTGATGGTATCTTGGTAACTTCTGGAAGAAGTAGCTGTGTGATGAGATGCAGTGATTATGGATTGTTCCCGAAGATGTTTTCTTTGGAACGAGTTTAAGGAAGTGTGAATGTTTCGGTGTTGTGGCTGAGTTCAGCATGGTATTTCTGTTTGGTTTGGAGTTCGAGTTTCTCGAAGAGCTTTGGTTAGGAATCTTTGGCATCTGTGGTAGCAGTGCAGCTCGGAGTATTCTGTGATGGCAGGAAGTTGTCAGGCTGAGTAGTTTTTCTGGAGGTGAAATTCAGAAGCAGCAGGGTGCATCCATTTCTTCGGTGGATTGGATAGTTAAGTATGGACTGTTCTGATTTGTTAAGAGGAACAGTTTTCTTTGGAAATAGGCTGGGTTGATCGCAAAAGTGACTTGCGATAGTTTGAGTGTTCTCTTGGGTTATCAGAGTTTTTCTGAGTGTCTTCAGAGAAGTCAGGAGTTGTCCGCATCTGAAGGTTGAGTTTTCTTATCGACTGGATTCCAGGAGTAGTACCGGTAGTTCAGTCTAGTTGAAGGATGTTTTCTAGAGATGGAGTTGGTGCAGCAACTCAAGTTTTGATGAAGTATCTGAGTTTTATTTATGGATCAGTGAACCTTATTTCTGGAATGAGTTGTCCAGTCTGTGCTTGTGTTCTATCTCAGATCTGAATTGAGCAGCGAAAGCAGTTTGGAGTATATCTCTGGATAGGAGAAGTAAGTTTGGAATCTACTGATAGTTGTGAAGTAGAGTTGTGTTTGGATCTCTTCTGTGTTCTGATTTGGATAAGTATTTGGTCTTCAGAATTGAATGGTCAGTTTGGATGACTGAGATTCATTGTGTTTTACGTATCTCTGAGGGAGTACGTATTTGATCTATCTCTGGTTTTAGAATCAGCAGTTTTGGAAGGTTTAGTTGTTGAGTCAGACTCGTCTGTAGTCTGATATTCTGTTTAGTTCTGTAGATCTAGATGAGTAGGAGATCTATAGCTTAGTAGTTTAGATTGTTGTAGAGCGAGTATACCGGTATATATATATATACTTGGGGAAACTCGAGGAATTTTATCTAGAATTTTGTCTGGATAGTTAGATTTGATTGATTGGATGAATTGGTTGCTATGGTTGTTAGCATATGGATAATAGTATATGCTTGTGTTTTAAAAATTTAAAATCTTTAATAAGATTATTAAATTACCTTTGTTTAAATTTCGGGGACGAAATTATTTTAAGGGGGAAGGAATGTAATATCCCGGAAATTTTAACAATATCAATTTAATAATCTGTTAAATAATTAAATTGATATTGATGATCTTTGATAATAAGATTTGAATTTAATTTAATAATCTGATTAAATTAGTATTAATTGGTGATTTTATCTTTTAAAAGTTAATAAGATATTTTCTATTTGAATATATATATTTATTTATATATATTGTAAATAGAAACTTTGGTAAATTGGAAATTTAGATTTAATTTACTATGGACTTTTCAAAGTTATTTAAATAAATAACTTTATAGTTTTAAATATACTTTGGGTAAATGTTTAAATTGGTTAAGATATATTTTAACTTAAGTTTAAATATAAATAAGATTTAACAAAAAGGTTTGTTTTATTTCTTTTTAAAATATTACTTGATAATATAATCTCTTATATAAATTATTTAAATATCAAATATGTTAATTTCAAATAATAAGTATAATGTATTATTTTTATTAATATGAATGGATTTTAAAGAATATGGAATTTTTATTTAATTGAATTTGAAATTAAGTTTTGAAATTCAAAAGAATAAATATTTAAATTGTTTGGATATTATAATATTTGTATAACTTTTAATTATAAATATAATTGGTTTTGTTTCTTTAAAATGATTTATATATATAGATAAGTATTTAATAAATTAAGAAAAAGGCATTTTATTTACTTTTAAAATATATAAAAATAAGTAAATTACTTAAGAGACATGTGTCTTTATCTAATGACTCATTTTAACATGTGTAATTTAATTAGCTAATGTAATGACAAGTGTCTTTATTATTTTTAATTTTCTTTTATTTTTATAAAATCTCAAATTCACTTATATAAACATATTGCATTCCTTTACTTCCTCCTTTCTATTTCCTTTTTAAAAAACAAGAAACTCAAACCTCTTTCTCAAATTCGAATGCTATTCTAAAAACAGTAATCTATATGCCTCAAATAAAAAGCCAAATCAACTTCTAAATCAAAGATCAAAACCTATCTGCATATCTCAAAATCAAAACAAAGCCGCATGCATTTTCTTTTAATCTGAGATTTTCAAAGCATCTTCCTCAAACATAAGATCCCTGTAACCAAGTTGAAATCTGAATTAAAGCCACTACATTTTCTCCAATCTAAAATCAAACCCCTGTAATTCTTTTTCCAAATCAAAGAATCAGCCTGCCTTCATTTCTTTCAAATCTGGAATCAACCCAGAGCAACTGTCTGCATTCATCTCTTCAAAACTGGAAATCAAGCTTGCATGTTAATGAAAGTCAAATAAGCAAGGCAACTCAAGTTTTAAAGATTCAAAAGCCTGTTGTTTCAGTTTCAAAAATCTGGAGGCTCTGCTTCTTTTAAAATAGGTGAGTAACTTTTAAAAACTTAAAGTAAAATATGGTTGCATGCTAGTATGGTTGAAATGAATAAGTATTGCATGAATAAGTGAGAATCTGATGTGAATGTTTATAGTGTGTATGCTGTTAACAATTAGATGCTCTGTTCATCTTCTTTAAAGAGTAAACTTAGATTTTAAAACAGTTAAAACTGGATTTATGTGGTAAAATGTTTGAAGTGAAATTGTGATATATGTTTGAAAATATGTATGCATGTTTGTTTTAAATTTAAATACATGTGTATTTGATTGTAGAACCCTGTGTTCATGTATGGCTATGTCTGTATTGTCTCTGTTTAAGTTACAGAGTTAAACTTAGAACAAAATTTCTAATTTCCTCATCTAATCTTTTATAGAGATTAATATTCAAACAAATTAAGTTTGTTTAAACGTGAACTAGAATCTAAAAATAGTTTAAACATGTTTAAAGAAGGTTGGAAATTTGCTTGTATGTGTATAAATTTGTGTATATATGTGTGTGTTGGCTGTGCATGTCTGGAATCAGACATATGAAATTAGTTCCAGGCTTACAGGCATCAGGCTTGTTCAAAAATCAATTTCCATTCCTCTGATTCATTTTAGGCAATAGGATCTAAACAAAAGTTGTTAGATTTAGCAAGATTCAAATCTTAAAAATAGATTTAAGTAAATCAAAGCAAAGCTTCTCTGGAAAATTTGGAAATACAGGAAAGATTCAAAATATGGTAAATTTCAAACATCATAGATTTTAGTTTCAGGTATACCATCTGAAATGTTATCAAGAATAATGATTTTTGAAAGTAAAATCAAGATTTTTAATGAAGATTTGACTGAGAAATTCTAAGTTGATCAGAAAATGAGTTTTAAGGCTTCTCTGGCGATCGTGACTCTCGGGGTAGTCGAGACCTTGGCTGGAGGTAGGGGAAGGTTCAGGGAGGTCGGAAAAATTACCTAGTGGGGTTCCTGAACATCGTGGCGTAGGCGGCGAGTTTGTTTAGATTTTTAAACCTAATTTGGTCGAGTCTGGAAATGTGATCGTGGCGGCATCTCTGAAGCATCGAGTCAGATGAATTTTGGTAAGTGGTTGCGTGGATGATACGCGGAAATGTGGCCGGAAGCGCAGTGGGTTCTGATGAACGGCATCATGGTTTCGAGGTGTTTTCTGGTGATGTTGATTTTCTGTTTCCATCTGCATTGCTCGATTTCGATCGAAGGCTGGAATGTGTGAATCGATAATTGGGTTTAGTTGCTACATCGATGGTCGATTGGTTGAGGGTGCCAGGGATGGTCGGAGGTAGCTGTGGCGGTGGTGCATGTGCACGATGTCGCGTGTGTGTCAGTAGGGTTGGTTGTGGGGTTTACTCGAAGGTCATCTCGGGATTTTAGAATGAGAACTCGAAGTAGAGATTGGTGAGTTTCTTCGTTTAGCTGTAGGTTTTTGACAGGGGAAACTCGGGTGAGTCTCGAAGGATTTAAGGGTACGACTCGAAGTAATCAGGGGTCTCGAGTATGTTAGGTTGACAGGTTTAAAACCTGTATGTTTAAAAGTTTTAAACTGAATTTAATTTTGTAAAGAAATATTTAAACAGAAGTTTAAATCTGAGTTAATCTGAAATCAAATTTAAATTTGTATCTCAGATTTGAAATAAAAGAAAGTTTTTAAATTAAATTGTTTTAATAATTTTAATGGTTTATTTATGATTAAGATAAATTAATTAGGAATAAATAATTTATAATTAAGGATTTTAAAATAAAATATTAATTAATGTTTAGAAATTAATTAATAAAGTAATTAAAGATTAATTAAGTTATGGATAACACTTAATTAATTTAATAATTAGAGATAAATTAATTTGTTATTAAGATTTATCAATTTAGAATTAATAATAATTAATCCAATTTAATTACTTAAGAAAAGTAATTAAAGAGTTGTTAATAGTTAATGGAGGTCATTAACTATGGATTATTAAATAATTAATTAATAGGATTAATTTTGATAATTAATTAGTTAATTAATTTAAGATAATAAATTATAGAATTTGTTTTAAATGAATTACTTAATGGAAGTAATTAAGAATTAATTACTTATTGTAATTAATTAAGTTAATTTGATTTGGTTAGATTAATTAATTAAGAAATGATTTGATAATAATTACTTAATGTAATTATTAAGGTATGATTATTTAGGAAGTAAATAATAAGATAATTACTGGAAGTAATTAATTGATGGTTATGTATTAAGGAAAGTAATTTAAGTTTAATTACTTTGAATAATTAATCAAGGGATTAATTAAGAAATTAATTAAGGAGAATTAATTTAGTAAATGAAAGTAATTAAGGGTAGTTAATTACTGATTGAAGGAGATTAATCAAAAGTGATTAATAAATGTGTTTTAATTAAAGTTTAATTACTTAATGTAATTAATTTAATTAAAGTAATTAATAATTAAGTTGTAATTAAGGATCATTAATTAATAAATGATGTAATTAAGATTGATTAATTAAGTATAATTAATAAATGAAGTGATTAATTAATGTAATTAATTAAGGTTTAATATAATTGATTATAGTGATTAATTTAATTAATTATAGTTAATTAATTAATGAGGTAATTAAAGGTTAATTACTATAAGTGGTTAAGGTTAATTAATTTGAGTAATTAATTAAAGATAAATTACTTGAAGGTAATTAAAAGATAATTAATCAAAGATGATTAATTGAAAAAGGTGATTAGAGGATAATTAATTAATTTGTAATTAATTAATGTTTAAGTAAGAAGGATTTATAAAATAAAAGTAATTAATTTAATTAACTTTAAATTAATTAGAGATGATATAGATCATTACTTATGGATGGATGATAATACTGAATGCTTTGCATTTGATTGATATCTCTGATGAGATATATGCTATGTGATATGGATGTTTAGTTGAATTGTGATAATATGGATTATCTGATGATATTGATAATGTTGATTATCTATTGTGAATTTTCTTTCTAAGTGTATAAAGATAATTGAATTAAATTGTTTTAACCTTTAAAACAACTTGGCCTTAAAAGATACGTTTTGGATTTCGATGAGACCGGGATCGGGTTTCCGTATACCGGATTTCCAGGTCTGGAGACCCGAATACCACATCGATCCAAATTAACGATAGGTCGTGAATCAAGTGAAGATGAAGATTCAGAGTGCAAGGGTTATTGTCGTTAACTCTGAGGGTGATTCCAAAACGAGTGTAACGAGATAATGCCTTCGGTTTCGTTCGAACCCGGAACGAACTTGAATGGACTGAATGCTTTCAGAACATCGTCAGGTGGACGATGAGCATTCTAAGTGATGTGTTCTTTTCTAAGGTAATCGTGACCTCAAGCCTCACAAACTGGGAATGGCTAAAACAGGGGAGGTGCAGCAAGGTTAGTGGGTAGCACCCAAGTAGGACAAGATTATCTCTGTCTAGAGGTCCCTTCTTATTATTATTCGGCTGTGTGGGCAGTTGTGAGCTCCAACTGCTGGGATATCTTGTGCGGGAATTATCCAGTAAGGGATGTTCCGACCTTGTGTTGCAGGGGATTGGGAGTGATCCTCGGTACGGTGATCTAGGCCACGTACTGTGACGGGCGGTACCCCGGTAGCCCTGCCATTGTATGGAATCCAATTTCCAATAAGTGATAACGGACTTGATTGTATAACCCACTTTGTGGCTAGTATGCTGGAATTTAATAATGTAACAATTTCAGCTATTTCATATTTATTTGAAAACCCTAGACCCTATTATAATACAATCGAATTTCCTATCAAATGTTTTGGTTAGCGTAAGGTAAAAACTTACCCATGTTTATGTGTGGGAAGTCTTACGTGATACCTTTTCTTTCAAAAGGTTTTGAAGTTAAACAAGTTTAACCTGTTACTCACACCAGACCCATGTTTGACCCAAGTTGTTTATTTCTGTTTTATAAACTCTTGGGCACTCAAATTTTTACGAGTAGCCAAGGGATTCAGGTTTAGCTTTGACGAGTAATCTGGAGGAGCAATGGAGCAGGAGGCTTCGGCGTTGTAGATATAGATAGTAGTTTTCCGCTGTGTTGATCTTTGTATTGATCTGTATTGTGTTGAGATGTAATAACTAGACAGATGTTTATAACTGTCTAGTATGTGATGTGTAATCTGTGTAACTCTGATAGATGATGTATATGATACTATGTAATATTTATGTGATATATTATATTTCGTTTCGTTTCCGTTGTGAGTATCTGTTGTTGTTTTCTTTTCTCTTCTTCTCTTTTCTATTTCTCACCCCTTTCTTTCTTACTGTCGATGCGATTTTCCGGGAGTGGAAAGCCGGGTCGTCACACATGGATTTTAAGAAAATGGAGGGAGAAGGATCGAGTTTTTCGGCCATTGATTGTAGAAGTGGCGGCTGAACGTATGAAATTAGGGTTAAGGTTTTATCTTTGGAAAAAGAAAATAATGAAGTGTATATATAGAAATTGTGACGAACACTATTCACTCGGAATTTCCAAACTCCAATTTACGCGCGGTAACTGGTGTTCCTGGGGTTTATCGCGCGTTCCGAACGCAATGGAACAGGTTTCGGAAGCTAATTCGATCGTATGTGTGAGATATGGCAATAAACGATCAATTTAAATTAAACCGATTTAAATTGATTTCGAGGCGTTTTAATTTGTACCGGACAAATGGTAAATCCAAAAATTACGAAATTTGAAATCTTACAATAATATCACATTACGAATCCGATGAAACTGGTTTCGTCGAAATCCGAGACTTTTTGAAAAATGACTATTTTTAACTCGACGATTTAAAATTAAAACGATATCGATGCGTTTCGAGTTGCCAGGGTCAATCGATAATCCCGATTGCTATGAAAATTCAAATCTGATAATAACTAACCATTACGGATCCAATGAAACTGGTCTCGTCCAATTCTGAGACTGTTCGAAAATTGGCTATTCTTCAGTCGATAATTAAATATTAAAATATTCAATTTTCACAGATTAACTCTAAATTCAGTTCTGAAAGTTCTAAAATATTTCTATTACTCCAGTATGATTAAATAAAATTTTCCAAATCAATTTCAATCATTTTAAACTCGATTTTCAATTATCTCTGGAATTTCAATCATCAAATTATCGATTTAATTGACCAAATTAAATCCAATATCCTTTAAATAAATTATTCGACTTATTAAATTCATTTATTAATATTTAAAATCAGTTAAATATTCAATAATTATCAAAAATTCTGGGTCGTTACAGACTTCCCCCCTTAAAAGAATTTCGTCCTCGAAATTACAAGTTAGGAAAAATGGTCCTTAACTCGTCTACTATCTTTCACAATCCAATAGTTTTATCAATTTTCAATTCATCAAAACAAATCTTTCTATTAAAGATTCGTTATCATTCAATCTCGTTTTCCAACTTCAATTATAAGTTTCAAACAACATTGTTTAACTTCAAAATTCAAATTTAAGTTTAAATTCAAATTTCAAACTTTCAAATTTTCTCAAAAATTTTCTAACGCTTTAAATTCTCGAAAAATTTCGCCATAGCCTCCTTTGCGCGGCTAATACGGTACGACTACAAAACGTCCCTACGGACTCTCAGATTTCAAAAAGAAAAGAAAAAGCCAAGCGGCTAGAGAAATAAGTCATCAAATCTCATATTCAAATTTAAATACATACCTTTTGTCGAGCAATTCAAATTATCTTCGAAATCAAATTCCAATTCCTTTATACACCTGTGTATCCTACTAGCCATAATATCTAGTTACAGCATTCAACTATTTTGCAAATTCGATTACAAAATTTCAATATATACTTCTTATATCCTCTTTAAATTCGCTATTGAAGTTACATATTCAATTTCGTTCAATTTTTCATTTCAAACTTCATTTGAATTTAATTCACAATTCCAACCTTATTTGGATTCTATTTTCATTTGTAAATCATATTTACAATTCATATTCATAATTTTTATTCATATATGAATTCATTTCCTTATACTTTCAATTCACATTTATAGATTTCATTTGTTAATGAACTTTAATTCCAATCACATTTACATATTTTACATTAACAATTTCTATTTGTATAAGTTATCAATTCAATAATATTCCATAAATATTCTTATAAAGTATTCCAGAGTCTTTTCAACCTTTCAAAACCATTTTGAAAACAATTCAAATCATCCTTTGAATTTCAAAAACCAAGCCCAAATTTTTCAAACAACTTCCATTTAAAACAATTTGGCAGCAATTCCTCTTTTGGAAACCCGAAAATGAACACCGATGATGTCGCGATCATCATCGGAATTATTTTCCAGCGACCGAAAAGAGTTTAGAGCTTTCATCCCTCTAAAATACTTTCCAAAACCTTTGAAATTCATTTCCAACTCCAAAAAGATTTAAACTTTCCAAATCTCCAAAATTTTCAAATTCTTTTCAAAACATTCCCAAAAACTTCTTTGGAATTCCGTTTTAAATTACAATTCACATTTATAATTTATATTCTTTAATTTCATTTGTATGTGAATTTATTTCTTAACTTTGGAGTTACGATTTCATTTTCTTATTCAATTTCAATGATAATAATTCACTATTATTACTTCCTAACATCCATGCAACCATATACTATGATAATTCATAGAAAATTATTCCTTTTATATACCAAAAATAGTTTTGGATAAAATTATTTCATTTACCCAATTTAAAAACAATACTGTGCCGAATTGTTCTATATAAGTGTTTAGAGATCCCTATCGATAGAGTTGTACGGACAATACCGACCAGAATCCATATACCACTCAACAAACCAATCATCACAATATAAAACAATTTTATATTCACTAACAAATACGCACTCGTATCTATTATTACACTCAAACTCATTCTAGAGTACTACTGACTCTATCTCTAATGAGTAACACCCAACAGAGCAGGGTTGTCGCTTAACCATATGCTCTGATACCAAATGTAACGTCCCGAAAGAATTCGACTTTCGAAAATTCAACATCGATACTCACTTTATCGACTGCTGAGCCATCGAATGCCGGAAACCCGAAAAGTTATGGTTTTAAGAAAGAAGAAAAAGGTAGAAGAAGAAGATAGAAGAAAAAGAAAGAAGAACAACAACAGAACAAGAGCAGAAACAGAAACAGAAAACAATATCAGAATCTCACATATCGCAGCGGAACAATATATAATAGATAAATGAATATCATTTAAAAACAAAAGAATTATATCTGTTATTACATTACATCACATCATATCATCAGAGTCAATAAACAACAATGGACAGTTATATAAACTTGTCCTCATACAGAATACACAGCGGAATAAATACTATCAGATACAAATACTATGTCTCGTCATCCACTTGCTTCCAAAGCTCCAGAATATCCAGAATATCCTGATAATATAACTCTAGGCTGCCCGTGTGGAAATTGGTGGGCACCCAGAGTTTAGAAGGGAACAATAAACTCCGAGTCAGTCATGGTGACTGGTGTGAGATCGTAAAACAGTTATTCTTTAAAATAAACAACAGGAAAACTTTAATGTCAATTCGCAATGCTTTTGGAAAATGAAACTACCATAAGACCTCCCACCACACACAATGCAAACGCAGACTTGGAGGAGATTTCTTCTTATGATAGTCAAAGATGCTTACTACGCAAAAATCAAATTCTTTTTGATATTATTATTAGTGCATAGTGGAAAACATTTCGAAAGTAGAATATAAATCTTAGCCAGCATAGGTACCATTATATTATGCCTGCTATAGCTGCCTCCTGAGGAGACAGGTTATACAATTGAAATCGTAAAGGCTCGTATTGTTTCTTTGGATTTCCAACAAATGGTCAGGCTAAGGAACTTCCTTTTCCACGATGGGTACGTCCCTGGAATAGACGACCCGAGAAATAACCTAACATTACGGTTAGATCTCTGCCAACACAAGGCCGGGTTACCTCTGCAAAAATAGGTAACTACTGACACGCGTATGCCATCCCCCGATCGTAACCGATCTTCCCGAGGATCCCCGATTTCCAACAAACCACATAGATAATAATGCAGCAACCACATAGGTTAAGTATCTGGGATCCATACCATGATACCACCTCTATCCAGAAGGAATGACATACACTAAGGGGCGCTACTCCCTAGAACCTTGCCGCATCCTTCCTGTTTCGACCATTTCCGGGGTGTGCGGCTCGACGAAGTCTCGTCCACAAAGCTACGCTTTCTCAAAAAGCCCTGCTTCGGGTCAAACAAAATGATCAACCTATGATCACAAAGATATAAGATCAAACAAATGATCATATCGCAAATGATCAAACACTGATCATTTCACAGCAACACTCAGTATGCCACGTTACCAAATTGGGAGTATATCGCTGATAAATTTCAACTACATAACCTCTGAGCTCGTACGTCTCAGAGAAGGGTGTTAAGCTAAGAGAATAAATCCTCCGCCACCAACAGAAATGTATTTGAAAGAAATCAGCTTTATATCTCAAATTGTAACGTCAGACACACAATCCATACAAGTCTGTTCCGGGATCGAACAGAACCGAAGGCACTTCTCACGAAGCCCTTGCATATCCGGATAAATTTCTAATCACGTCCGGACTTCCCGTCACTAAGGGTGATAAAACCTCTAAATCGGAGATCAGCCGATGTAGAGTAACTCGACGGTAATCCTTCCGTTTTCAAAAATATCCGGTCTTCAACACCGGTCTTCGAATGCAATTCATAACGACGTATCACATATTCGGAATGGGTTATACGACCCCATGGTCCTTTCCCGGTTAACCCGAATAGTGAGCGATTATTCAAAAATAAGTGTGGCATTCAAATTCATCCAATTCACAACAAATACCTATCTAAAGGTAATTATTGATAGTCGGTTATTTAACTATCAATAAAGATGCGCAACATCATCAGATTCCAAATAATTTTCCCAAATTATTTATCTTCAAAAATATCTTTTACTAGATATAAAATTTCCACACTTTAACCATTTGAAATCAAATTTCAAATATTCACATTTCATTTTATCTTTGAAGATAAAATCTCAAACCCTTCGTTTCATATTGGAAATGCAATTCCATACTTATTTAAAAATAAGTATTTCACAAATCTATTTATTTTCAACATTTGAAAATATTCGGTATACTTAAATCAATATTAAGTATACATTCATTCTTTAAGGAAATCATTCTTCTTAACAACATTTATTTGAGTCAAAACGAATGTTACGTAAAACATCGTTACGACGACTCAAAATCACTAGTATAGGGATTCGAAATTAAGATAGGTATATAAATCCCAATACTACATAAAAACATTTCCTTTCGGAAATCATTTACTATAACAACAGTGTTATAGTCCATCATTTCCTTATTTTTCGAAAACGTCTATTTCAACAATAAATGTTGAAATCTATGATTTCGATAATTCACACGTTTTAAAACATCCTTTAAAACAATTACTTCATTTATAATATCGCTTCCCCAAAACCATATCCATTTTACTTAAAAATATATTCACTGTCCAAAATCGTGAATATACTTCACTAACCAAATTTCAATCTTTTCTACACTTTTATCCCAAGAATTATCCACTATCCAAAATCGTGGATAAAATTCCTTTAATCACTTTCTATATTCAATTTATCAAATTTGATTTATTTTCGAATTCATAAAACAACGATTATAAATTCATCTTCATAATTCATAACAACTTTGATTTAATAAATCTCTTTTATTAACAAATTCGATCAATATTCCTTTTAAAGGCAAAAATCCAATTTATAAGTTAATTACTTATAAATCCTTTATTCTACAACTTCATTCATTTTTAACTTCACAATGTAAATCTATTAATTTCATTCACTTATGAAATTCATTTATACTTCTTTTTAACACTTATAAAATTCGTTTTATAAGTCCAATATTTTGATTTATAAAATATCAATTTTATAAATCTTTCTATACAAATCGTTTATAGTTATTCAAAAATCCCAACTTAAACCATTTTTATAAATAAATCGACTTTTATTTCAAAAACGACACTTCGGTTATATTTCACTAAAAATTATAACTTTTATAACTTTAAAATTTTACGTCTATAAATCGATTTAAAAATTCCATAAAACGTATATTTTCAAAAAAATCACTTTAAAAACCCTTTTAAAGTAAAAGTCGTTATTTTTACATTTCAAAACTGAATCCGATGATGCAACAACACCAATCAGTCCATCACAACAGTCAATATCATATATCAATATGATAACAGAATATATATCAATATCTGTAAATAAGTAAATACAGTTGAGGAATCCAGTTGGATCCCTCCAACCTGTTTCCCTGCATCCAAAGATGTTAGCACAATACCAATTCCGCTCCAGTACGGAATTATCGCGGTATATGGGTTTTATAAAAATAATCCGCTTACTAACGGCGCAATAGGGTCTCATCCGCTATACGAGGCGGGAAATCAATCAATCCAATATATACATATGCCAATATGTATATATTGCTATATATAGATATATCCTATCATATCTAATATCACATCCAATAGCAATCAAATAAATAACTGAAAATTCCACTTTTCAATTCTTGAGTGAGAAGATCTCACCTTGATTTTAAATTCCGTTCCAGCGTTTATTTCGAATAAAATTAAACGCGCGTTTAATTTTACCCGAAATTCAAACTAGCTCCAAACGACTCCAAATCAGTTGCATTGCGACGTATTCGACGATACGATTCCAACGCACTTCGTTTCGTCATTTTCTGATAATGTATGAAAAAGTTATTGCATTTTAAACATCGTACGAATTATAAAAAAAATTAATTTACAATTCCTTTTAATAATTTATAACCTAAATCTATCAAAGCCGCTCATCCCAGCATCCCGAGATCAGGCCCGTTCGTTTGTTTTCTTCTCCAACCCAGCTTCGTTCGAACGAAGAGAACACGGAGCCGCCGCTTGCATCCCATTTTCGCGACCATCTTCGAGCCTCTATACGACGATCAAGTGCTGGCATCTCGAAGCTACTTCCTCCACCTACCATCGCCGGCGATTCCATGAAGCTCGGTCATCACTAAACCTCGAACGACATGTGCAAACGACTCACGCACGCGAGCAAATTACAACCACCATACTTCGCCATTTCAAATCTTAACCGTTGGATAGAGGTATCGTGCTGTGCTCTACAATCTTCCAGTTAGAAGTTTTCCAATTCGATGCATGGATTTTAAGAAAATGGAGGGAGAAGGATCGAGTTTTTCGGCCATTGATTGTAGAAGTGGCGGCTGAACGTATGAAATTAGGGTTAAGGTTTTATCTTTGGAAAAAGAAAATAATGAAGTGTATATATAGAAATTGTGACGAACACTATTCACTCGGAATTTCCAAACTCCAATTTACGCGCGGTAACTGGCGTTCCTGGGGTTTATCCCGCGTTCCGAACGCAATGGAACAGGTTTCGGAAGCTAATTCGATCGTATGTGTGAGATATGGCAATAAACGATCAATTTAAATTAAACCGATTTAAATTGATTTCGAGGCGTTTTAATTTGTACCGGACAAATGGTAAATCCAAAAATTACGAAATTTGAAATCTTACAATAATATCACATTACGGATCCGATGAAACTGGTTTCGTCGAAATCCGAGACTTTTTGAAAAATGACTATTTTTAACTCGACGATTTAAAATTAAAACGATATCGATGCGTTTCGAGTTGCCAGGGTCAATCGACAATCCCGATTGCTACGAAAATTGAAATCCGATAATAACTAACCATTACGGATCCAATGAAACTGGTCTCGTCCAATTCTGAGACTGTTCGAAAATTGGCTATTCTTCAGTCGATAATTAAATATTAAAATATTCAATTTTCACAGATTAACTCTAAATTCAGTTCTGAAAGTTCTAAAATATTTCTATAACTCCAGTATGATTAAATAAAATTTTCCAAATCAATTTCAATCATTTTAAACTCGATTTTCAATTATCTCTGGAATTTCAATCATCAAATTATCGATTTAATTGACCAAATTAAATCCAATATCCTTTAAATAAATTATTCGACTTATTAAATTCATTTATTAATATTTAAAATCAATTAAATATTCAAATTTTAATTATCAAAAATTCTGGGTCGTTACACTATAACAAATAGTGAAGTATAAAATCTCTGGAGATGATAAATTTTATAGTAAGAATTTATAGTAAGATGTAAATATGATAAAATAAATGAATACATATGTATATATTCATAAATTAAGGAGCATGTAGTGTCTAAAAATATGAAAATGTATAATTGTATATAGGATAACAAATACAAGTGCATTTACATTGGGTAAAAGCAAAATTTACTTACATATATGCATACAAAATATATATGGATATATATATATATATATATATATATAAATTCATATAAAATTATTTGTAGACAAATAGGGAGACAAGCCTTTAATCTTAGCACACAAAACATAACATCAAGCTTTTATAAAATATCAAATCACTTTTTGGTTAAATCAGGTCCACATATGTACAAATCAAAATAAACAAAAGGAAATAAAATAAAAGTGTAAACATATGAAGATATGTACAAATATCTCAGCCTTGGCTTACCCTGTAAGCTTCATTCTCCTCTATATACACCCGACTCTATCTTCTTTTTCCACTCATTCGATCAACTGAAGTAAATAAGAAAAGGAAAAAATATGATGGAAACCAGATCAAACAGTAGCTTTAAATTTTAAAATAGCAGTGTTTCAATTTTTTTTATTTTCTGAGCTAAGTCTCCAACCTGATCTGAAAAAAATTCAAGCTGAAGTAATCAAAGCAAAAGTAAGTTCTACTAAATCGAAGAAGGCCAGATCATTTCAAAGGGGTTTAGGATCAAGCAATCAATAAAGTTTGGATCAAAATCATTTCCAGACTTCAGGAAATAAGCTCTGATCATCCTTTCTAAACAGGAGAGTAAACTATTCTTTTTAAAGGATTTAAATTTGATTTAAATCTAGACGCATGTAATTAATATCTGAAGTAAAGTGTGATAAATTTGTTTGCATGATGGTATAATATAAATTGCATTTATATTTATCTAAGTATATGGATGTGCACGCTTGAATCCAGATTTTTGGCTCTGTTCTAGTTGAACAGGTTTTAAAACCTTGATAAAATTCAAAAAATTTCCCTTGATTCATTTTGGACCGGGAAGTATAAATCAAACTTGATTGAAATGATAAGGTATTTGATTTAAAAATATTTCCAGGCAAGATTTAAAGTCAGTTTTTAACAAAAATGAAGAATTACAGTAAAAAGCCTGAACAGACCAAAATCTCGATTTAAATAAATCATGTATTCAAGTATATAATCTGATTTTTAACCTGAAATGATGATTTTTAAAAATAAAATCATGAATTTTAGGTTTATAAATCGCGAGATATTGTGTGTTGAACGGGATTAGTGTTTTCGTCTTTTTCTGGTGAACTGGTTGATTGGGGGTGTCGGGGTTGAGGTCGGAGATGGGTTGTTGATCGATGATAGTGGGAAAAATAGTCAGAGGTGTTATCTTTCGCCGTGGTGGCGCGGCGAGATGATTTTAGGGTTTTAAGCTGAGTATGGGTCAGGATTGATTTTAGGGTGATCGCGAGTACGTGTTTGCATCGAGTGAAGCTGGAGGAAGGGGAAAAGGTAGTAGGGTGCGGAGTGAAGATTCAAGCGTAGGCGCGTGGGTCCTGGTGGCCGATGGCGGTAGTACGAGATGAATATAGGTAGGGGTTTTCATTTCTGGTGATGTCGAATATCGATTTTTGGGTTTAGGCATCAGCAGGTTTTTTCGATCGGTCGGAAAGCTTGAGGAGGTCGGCGGTGATCAAGAGATGGAATCAATGGTGGTCGGAGGATCACCAACGCCACGTGCACATGCACAAGTGTTCACCTGTGTCTGATGTTGCTAAGCGTTTTGGAGTTTCGGGAAGATGAGGGTAGGACTCGGGTTAATTCTGGATAGTCTCGGGTTCTTGATCGTGATTTGTTCGCGTGTATAATATCTTGCAGCAGTTTAAATTTAGACAAGTTTAAAAAAAAACAAGAAAGTATGGAAACTCGATTTTGGTTTGAGTAATCTTGGGATTTGTCTCGGGTAAGGATAAATTGTAACATAATGTTTTATAGTTAAACATAATTAAGTTTTAATAATACACTTAATCATTCTTTGATAAATAAAGTATTTATTTAAGTGGTTGATTAATTAAGTTGAATTAATCATTTAACTTAGTAAGTTAATTCTTAAAGTTTACTTAATTAATAAGATTTTAAATGATAATTAAGAAGTTAATTTAGGTAAATGACTCATCTTTTAATTGATTAAGTTTTGGGTGATTAAGATTAATTAATTAATAAAAATAATTAAAGAGTAATTAATTATTTGACAATTAAAGATTAATTAATAAGAGTAATTAAGGGTTTATTGTTGTAATTAATTAATTATTAAAGGTTAATTAATTAATAATTAACTAATGTGATTAATTAAATAAATTAAGGATTAATTAATCAATAAATTATTAAGGTTAATTTGTCATGGTTAATTAATTGAGAATAATTAACCAATGGGGTAATTACTTAATGAAAGTAATTATGGATAATTAATTTAGATAGATAATTAAAGGATGATTAATTATGGTGAATGGTTAATGGATGATTAATTTATTTATTTGTAATTAATTAATGTTAAGTAAGTAGGATTGAACGGTAATTTAAGTGATTAAAGATTTGTAATTAATTTAATTAGAGTTAAATTAAATTAATTTTTGGGAATGATCCATCTTGCTTATAAATGATTAAATGAGGATTAAATGCCTTGAATTGATTGATATCTCTGATATGAAATGTTTTGTAATATGATATGTTGGGTGGACAATGATAATGTGGTTATCTATCGATGATGAATTGCTGTGTAAAAGTGACATCCAGTATTTAAATTTAAAATTTATTCACTTGAATAACTTGGGTTAAGATGACATTGAATTCGAAGAGACCGGAGTCGGGTATTAGTAAATACTCAAAAACCACTTCGATTCTTTATAAATTGATATGTGGAATCAATAGGCTGATATGGAATGATTTAAGTGAATTGGACCATTTAATCTAAGTTTTGGTACTTAGAATTTGAGGTGTGAAATAAGTGTTGTCTTTAACAAATTGTGGATTTGTAAGTTGATTCGAGTACCCCGGGTTTTAAGTAAGAATTTTTGCATTAGTATTTCTTGATTAGTTGGGTTTACTCACGCTGGTTTCCAGCCGGACCCGGGTTTTACTTTGATGTATTGATCGGGTCAGACCGAGTATTACAGATTTTCAGGTAAGGACGTTATGGAGCTTAGGAGATGAGCTGGATGGCAGGAACGTATGGAGTGTTTCCGCTGTAATATTATTTCTGTTTATCTGAGGCATATTTGATTTGTATATGTCCAGTGTTGGGTATGAAAGTAACTCTGATGTATTATAAATGTATTTGACTGATACAGTATTCTTTGTAAATTGATATTATTTGATATTATATTTTGATCCGCTGCGATTTGTGAGAATCAGTGCTGTGTTTCTGTTTCTTTTCTTTTATCTCTTTCTTCTTTTCCTAACTATTTGGAATTTTTGGATCGAAATTTCCAAGTCGTTACAGTAGTATGACCAAGAGCAGCTATCTCATCCTTCTCTAACTCTAAAAACCTTCAAAACAAAGTTTGTAAATAATAAACAAAGAATTGTCATAGACGTTTGTGACAAAGTGATAGATGCCTGTTATATTGTGAAGTATAAATTAGAGTAGTTTGTTAGTAAGATTTGTCAATACGAAATTGTGTGTTATTTTATCACTTAAGGAGATTGTACAACATATATCTATGAATATAATACAATAGTATGACCTTAATATGATCCATCTTTCCTCTATTGTCTGTGTACCATAATTTTGTTATGCACTTTGGTCTTCTTCTAATATATATACTTGTAATATGATAAGATAGATCATGTATATGTGATTGTATAGTTATTTTTCATTGAAATCGTAGAATAAAGGTTCTAACACATGTCATGTCTAACAAAAGACAAGCATATTGTTTGGATTGCTTTGATATTTTTTATACTGTCACTTAGACAGGTTCCAGTTTATAATTTTGATATGTACAAATTTGGTTATTATTTTTCTTTCAGGAATAATAAGATTAATCCATGAATAAATTCAAACATTATTGGAATTGAATATCTTGATATTCATGATAAATACCTCTTATAATGAAGCTTTGAATTTAGAAATGGAAATTAATGTAATTGTTTATTCTGTCTAACTAAATAATTCTGGACAAAGACGCTATAGATAGAAAATATTTATTGATAGTTTAAGCGACTTAAAAGTTCCAAGTTTCATAAATCCATACTAAGGAAAAAAATTTAAGATAGGTAATGCAATAATTTTCAAGGATGTCGAGTTTGGAGGGATAAATAAAGTATGAATCATTATCTTTAAAGAGAATCATTATCTTTGATTTAACTACAGTTACTTCTTTAGATAATTTATAGGATTTGTTTCATTTTATTGACAAGAAGTAAATCAAGAATAATAATAAAACAATGTTAAAAAAATTATTGTAGATCATTGTCTTTAAAGAGAATCATTATCTTTGATTCAACTATAGTAGCTTCTTCGATTAATATATAGGATTTGTTTCATTTTATTGATAAGAAGTAAATCAAGAACCATAGTAAGACAATGTTAAAAAAAAATTCTTCAAGTTAAGGTTAACATTTCAAGAAATAAAACTCAACAAAATTAAGGTGCAAGGTCACTAAGAAAATCCACTTGTAAAAGAAGAAATAATATTTCGTATGATTATTTAGTATTTTTCCATTAAGATAAATAATGTATAAGTGAAGATGTTTTTGTTGGCTTACATCAATCCATGTAAGATTAGTTTGAAATGTTTATTTAAGTTATGAATGATAGTGTAAATCTATAAAGGACAATAAAATTTGATATCTTTCTCTTACCTTAGGGTAACAAGATCATTGGTTATGAATAATTATTCATAACCAAAAGGGATTAAGTGGATAATATGGAAAAGTATAAGACTCGTTGTAGAAAAGACTATACTCAAAAGGAAAACACTATTTTCTTTTTTAAAGAGACTTTCTCTTTGGTTACAGAAAGAATCATTGGAATTATTTTGGAACTTATTGCAGATTATAATTTTAGGTAATATTGAAATGATATTAAATCATGTTTCTCAATGGAGACATTGATAAAACAACTAAATAAACCCACTTATGGATTACCCTTTTATATTGAGGATACAAATACACCGTTATTATTCATGGGGTGATTTTTGGATTGTCACCAAAGAACTAGGTAGATAAGTGTATAAAAAAGTTCGTTATGCAAACTGTGAAACAATTAATTTACTTTTATCAAAAGAGACATATTTTCTTATAAAGCGATATAAGAACATCATTAAAGTTAAAGAAATGCAAAAGATTCTTCATGTATTTGCGTCGTGGAGTCTAATGCATGCTAAGGTATATACACATATGGATATTGCTTGTATTATTTGGTAGATTCTTACTAACATTGAAAGTGGATCAATGGATAGTAACCAAAATGGTTACAGGATACCTTTAAGGAATAATTTTTTTTTATGCTTATTGATAAAAGATAAGATTGATTGGAGATCATAAAACATTACGATTTGAATATTTTGGATGCTAAGAGTATAAAAGATCCCACTTCTAATAATAATATTTTTTTGGTAGAGCTATATAAAGAAAGTTGTCATAGAGGCGCTTATAGCCTTCTCTATGTTAGAACTAACATTTATTTTCTGTTATGGGGCATCCACAATGGAAAATAATTGCAAAATTTTGTCACAAAGTTAAGGAATATTAGAAAAGAAATTGAAAGGCCATTAAGTAATATTCTGACAATAAATAATATATTATTTTCCAATAAGGGGAGAGCGAAAATTAAATTGTAATTTATAGAGCATGTTGTGATAAACTCCATTGTGGCGGATCCACCTACAAAAGGATTATCATCCAAGGTCTTTCATGAGCATGTTGCTTAATAAGTGTAAGGATATTTTGGTTCCGGGGGGATTTGTATTTGGTGCTTTCATAAGATACATTGCTCTATACTTTGGTTACAGACTATCAGGTTCTTTTTTCTGATCAGAAATAAAGCAATAAAGTTTTGTCTGCACTCTAAGTTGTTCAAATATTGAACATTTTGATCTCACTAAAGTAGGATTAGGTTGAAAATAGACATGCATAGATCACATCTCAAGTAATTTCCATGCTACACATCCATGATAAATTCAGCATAGTTAATGAAGGAGATTGTTTTAAAAACAACTTATATTATAAATAAAAAAATTTGGAGCTTATAAAGTTAAACACATCTATAAGGTTATTACATATATGGCCCGAGGGAGGTTATTGAAAAATTTCAGCCTGTAGGCCACATACGTTAAATAGAATATGTTGTGCAATTTCGGTGTAAAGCCCAAGTAAAGTGATCAAATTTTGAATTAAAGGTAAAAGGCTTAAGGATATAATTTTTGTGGTATTAATGTATAGATATTGATGCAATTATAATTTTTTGAAGAGCCAAATTAGAAAATGCCAACATTAGAAATAACATGTTGTTATAATAACCCGTAATTTTACCACTTTGAAAATGGAATATTTAATTTATTTAAATATTCAAATGTAGAATTTTCAAAAATTAAACAATCATGTTTTATATGATAAAAAGAATGATAAACTTTTTTTCGATATTGAATAAAGGTTTTGGATTTCAATTGTAAAATTGACAAAAGTCGGATTCCGATAAATAGGATAAATATTCGAGAAATTTTTTTTAAAGGATAAATAATTCTTTTTAAATATATATGATCCATATCAAACTCATTTGACAATAATAGTAATTTAATTTATAATGGTTCGATGAATATATAAAACTTGTTTCATAAAAGTTGACAAATTTCGTTGCATATCGATAAATCGATGTCGTATTTTTACAAATAGATTTGGATATTGTTTTATATTATTTTATAAGTCAAATATACTATTTTAATTATTTAAAGATAATAAGAAATTTATTTTGAAGTTTGATTTACATGAATAAATAGTTTAACAAAAACGTCAAAATGTGACAGGAAAACGTTTTGCTGGAAATCAACGTTTTATTCAGAATAAGTTGCCGCCACGTTGTCACACCTTTGTTAACATGCTTTAACATATATATTACATATTTTAATAACTAAACATGTTTACTTTTACTGAATATAATTAGAAAACTTCTAGAAGCCATTAGTAAAAGTAAGTAAGAATTAACAAAAGTAAGAAAAAGTAAACATCAAATCAATATCACATCAAAAACCAACATAATTATTATTTTACTTAGCTTAGTTCTTAAGGGATTAAGACATAAAGTAAGAAGTGAAAGGATGATATTAAGTGTTGAAAAAGTGGAGGTTGTTTTACGTTGAAGTAAGGTTGGTTTGGTAATTTGGTAAGAAGTTATTTTGGTAAATTTACCACTTCTTTTTTTGGCCCGCCTCCTTCTTCACTTTCATTCACACTTCTTCTTCTTCTTTTCTCAAGCTTATTTACCTTCTTCCTCTCCTCTTTAATGGCTTCCAAGTCATAGAAAAAAATTAGAAAGAAATATTGTTAAAATATTTACAAAATATTCAAAAGAAATCAATTTTCATTCTCTTCAAATCAAACTCATCTTTTCTCCATATTTTACATCTTCTTCTCTCGGCCATAACTTTTTCAAAATAGAACCAAAATGCAAAATTCTTTTATAAGATCATGTATTTTTCTAGTGGCTACAACTTTCATGTTGACCACATTGTCTCATTATAATCTTAACTATGTCAAAAATCCACATCTTTCTAGTGCATTCTCTGGCCCAGTTTTTGAGACAGAGAATAGCCCTTTTCGTTTTGATCATAACTTAATCATAACTGATCCATATTAAGAATTTTTTTCTTCAAATCATATGAATTTCCAATGGCTACAACTTTTATATTGATTACTTATTACAGCTTCGAGGGTTTCTACACTTGAAACTCAATTCTTTGAAGTGCATTTTAGGGCTTTATTTTTGTCAATCCGACAATACCACTTCTTCATTCTATCATATCTCCCTCAAAAAAACTCGGATTCAAATGATTATATTTTATCAAATTTAGGAGAAAAGAATTTTCAACAACATTATAGTTAACAACTTTTCTAAATTTTGAGATTTAGAGGGCCTAAAACCAGATACAAAATAACCTATTTTCGGATCTAAATCCTGAGAATTCAAGTTCAAGCTCTACCGCTTCTTCTCTATACTTTCGGCCAACCTCCATCTCAAACCTTGACCCAGCTATTGGAAGGAAGAGGATGTTGTTTTCTACTATTTAAAGAGCGTAGGGATTAATTAATGAAGTGTTGGTTGATTAGAATGTTGGTAGAAAGTTAATCGCTTTGGTTTATGGTGAGAAACTCTATTTAATATCTATATCTATATATATTCATGTTTAATGATATGATATGATTGCTATGGATGTTATATATGCTTTGATCATCAAGAATTGATTGTTTGATATGATTGTTAAATTGTTTTGCCGAGTTACGTTAATACATGTCGATAAGCACAAAGGAAATCACTTTCCTTTTGAAAATGAAATGGTGTATATGTAATGCTTAAACCTTTTGGAAATAGTTTTAAAAGTTTTGTAAACATTCAATATGTTTAAAGAAATAAAAAAAAGAAAATCAAGATTTCATCTTGTATATTTTAAAATATGTCCAAAACAATTTTCTAGAAAAAATCGCGCTTTTGTAGTAAAGTGACCAAAGTTTAAAATTGATATTTTAAATGTTTTAAAAATAAGAAATAAATTCTAAAAATATTTTAAAATGTTTCAAAAGAGATTTAAGTTGAAAATATGGATTTCTAAATGATATGAAAGTCGTTTTGAAGAATATAGCTTTTAAAACACTATCTGCAATACTTTTCGCAATGCTTTTCGCAGCAGTTTTTAATAACTTTTAAAATGTAGTTTTGAACTTAACAATTCTTTTCCAAATATTTTGAATGATTTTAAAAGAATAGTTAAGTAATTTAAAAATGATTTGCAAGTTTTAATAAGAGTTTTAATAAATGGTTAAAAGGAATTGTTTGAATATCGAATATGATAACAAATTGAGTATGCGGAAATGACTAGTACATTTGTCCCACCTGTGAGAGCTAAACGGTAAAACAAGGTGTGTAACTAAGGTTAGGAATGGGGTAAACCGTGCCTTGAACTTACCTGGCCTTTGTTTTCTCTTTTAGATGAGGGGTGGAACAAATCGAATTAAAAGCCTAGATACTCTAAAATTTATATTAAAGTTTTCCTAAATAAAAGGCAAAATAAAATGGAATTATTCCGTGTTCAAAAAGATTTAAGTAAATCAAATGATTCGATAAATTTCAGTGGAAGGCTATAATGATTCCATATTTACTAAAAGAATATTTTATAAAGATTTATATATATCAAAGATATTTGATAAAAGGAAATGCATAGATCAATCATCAAATCTTCTAATAATCATTTTAAATCGGTGATTGGTATGAAGGAATCGAGATCGGATTTTGGTGATTCTTATCCAAAAAACCCTTCAAACTAATTTTCAAAATAAAACATATTGCAGACAAAGATCATTGAAAACAAAGATCTTCATGATGTAGTTTTACTTGCCACCAGTCCCTCGAGGTGAAATTTAACATATCTAGGGTGGCGGTAGTGCTCTGTTATGAAAATCTTCGATTTGCAAGAATATGATTTAAAGTTAAAAAGAAATCTTTGGTTTAGATTTAATAAATGATTTAGGATTACTAAGTTAAAGTTATAACTTGAACATAAGAAATCTTTGATTAAGATTTAATGAATGATTTTGGAAATGTTTTCCTAATTAAAAGATGAACTGATTTGAAATTATTCCAAGATAAAAAGAAAGGTAAATAAACCAAATAATTTGATAAATGAGGCTTAATGGTTCCATATACTCATGAAAAGAAAATGAAATAAATTGAAAAGAATATATCTAAGAAAGATATTTGATTAAATGGAAAGATAAATTAATTGATTAATGATTGATAATTATATATGAACTTAATATCTTTTTATCGATAATTGGATTTCGAAGGAACAAGGGTCGGATCTGGATGATTCCAATTCGAAAACCACTTCGAACCAATTCACGTGATCGAAGAATGAAGCGTTTGAAGATGGAGATATTGAGACGAATAATAACGAAGGACTACTTGTTGATTAATTGGGGACAAACTCCTGATTTACTTATTGTAGCAGTGGTCTCTTTGTTATGAAAAACCTCAGTAACACAAGGGCTTCTCGCCTAGTAATGGCCGAGGAAAGTACCTTCGGTTTCATTCAGTCCCAGAACGAACTTGTATGGATGAATATCTGACTGAAACAACCCATACTCTTAGTATACCTAAAAGGACACACTAAAGGATATGGTGCGTTATAGGTATAGCTAAAAACTTTATAGAGACTAAGATTCACAAGACAAATAAATAATAACAGTGGAAACATTTAAAATTAAACTTCATTACTCCATAGAATAAGTCATAAAACCAAATACATAATATGTCTTAAAAACCAAATACATAAGTCTCGTGAAAAATACCATCTCAGTCACATCATCAGAGTACATAAACAATAAAAATCATACCTCTCACAAATTTACCAGTACATCCAGAGTCAGATGAAAAGAAACTGAAAAGAAGAAGAATATATGAAGAAAAACTCCGCAAATGAATCTCCAAGAAATCTGAATCTACTACCCTTGCCTCTACTGGCCTATGGGGGAAAAGGGGAAATAGAGGAGTGGGTCAGACTAAAATTCTGGTGAGTGGAAGTAATTACTCATATTTTTAAGAAAGATAAAGATAATAGACTTAGCAATAGTTCTAGTATAAAAGGAAATAAAGAAAAAGATAAAGTTGGAATAAATTACTGTTCAACTATTTGCTTTGATAGTCTAATTATTTCGATTGTTTGCACTTGTCTTAGATAACTACTTTGATTAGTGAAACCCTAATCCTATTTTAATTAGGTTGAAATCCTAATTTTACCCTTTGATCGGCCTTCTATCTCTGTTGTGCCATTGTGAGCTAGTCCCATCCTGTGGGTCCCATAGCAAAAGGACACCTGTTTAGCGCTTTGGATCTCAATAGCGACTTATATCCATGCACCGAGGCCGCATGCTCGGCCACCGTCGGCTCGCACTATCTGATGCTCCATCTTTTGACGTCTTATTTACCATTACTTCAGCATAATCATGTCCCAGCCTCACTTAATCTATTGTGAGACCATCAGTTCCTGACTAATAAGGAAATACTACCGGATATGGGTCCTAACAAACAAAATCTAGTTGTGCCCCTTGCCCAAATTCCTTGATTTGAGCTTCTATCTACTGACCACTTATTTACCATTACTTCAGCATAAGCGTGTCCAAGCCGCACCTAATCTATTGTGAGTTCATCGGTTCTTGACTGAAGGGGATGATGCCGATACGAGTCCTACTTCTATCTTTGCTTATTAACTTAGTGTAAGTTTTAAAATAAGCCTCTTCTATTATTTCTGCTATGTTTGCTTATTAACTTAATCTAAGTCTTAAAGTAAGCCTCTTCTGTTATCTTTGCTATACTTGCCTATTAACTTAATTTTAAGTCTTAGAATAAGCCTTTTCTATTATCTCTAATTATAACTTGTGTGTTATAATTTTACTTATTAACTTAACCCAAGGTCTAAGTTTAAAAATAAGTTTCTTCTTCTATTTCTTCTATCTTCTCTTTTTAGTTATAATTACATGTTATAACTATGCTTGCAAATGTCTTAAATTTTCCTATTTCAGTCTATGTCCAATTTATTACAGTTCTTTTTACTTTACATCTAATTTCTTTAAATTTAGTGTTCTTGTATTTTAGACCATATTAGTGAATTATTCTCTTTTATTTATTTTAGTCGCGTAAAAAGAAACTAACATTTATAGGCTAAATCCCAACGTAGAATATATGTAAATAAAATGTAAATAATAGTAAATGACGGTAAATACTGTAAATAACTTTAATAAAATGAATAAAATAACTGATAAAAATAAATGAATAAAATATACTGAAAATAACTTTAAAAATTAGCTGTAAATAACATATATAGAAATTGTCTCAAAATTGCAGAAAAACTACAACTATTGAGAACCCTATTATTTTAAATTACTTAAAAATCTAAAATAATTGCTTAAACACTCACCTGTGGTCCTCAGCTCTAGCCCTTGGTCTTCCATGATCCTCTCCTAGAGCGTAAATATTTTTTTCAAAAAGATTCTCTCCTTAGAAATATTTTATTTCTATGGTCCAGCCTCTCGCAATGAACCCGAATAGGAGAAAATCTGAATGAGAAAAACAACGATGCCTAGGGGTCTATTTATAGGGTTACTTGGGGATCTCAGAACATTGGATTCGTAGATTAAATCTAGTGCAACCACATTATAGGTGCGATAGTAACCGTCGGAGGAAGCATAGACGCACGAGATGGAGTAAAAATAACAAAACACGTCACGATTTGGTCTGGACGAAATGTCGTCCAAATAACTAAGGCGGGTCGACCTTATTGTCGACCGCCATATGCTAGGATCGACCTATAGGTCGACCCTAGGGTCGACCTGACCTATTTTGTAACGATCCCGTTTTTTAGCCAAATTTAATTTGGTAATTAATATAAATTTGAGAATTTAATTGTGAATTAATTAGAAAATTTTCCAAAAATATGTGTTGTTTATATATATATATATATATATAATTGTAAATAGAATTTTGATTTGGAAATTCAAAAATAAATATCTTATAAATGAAATTGGATTTAAAAAACTTTATAATATATATATATATATATATGTATATGTAATTATTTATTAGTGTATGATTGGATATTAAATTATTTTCTTTAAGGTTATATAAACATTAATAAAGTATAAAATATAAATTTATAAAATATAATACATATTAATATATAAAAACATAAGTAATTTATAAAATAAGGGTTTAAAACATAAAAATATGTATTATGACATTTGTAAAATAATAATAAGATGTATTAACATTTGTAAGATAATAATAAAGGATTTTTACAAGTGTAAGCTTGGATTTACAAGTGGCCAATATGTTTTTCTTTTAAAATTATAATATAAATATCAAAGTGAGAAACTAGGTTTCGTAATCTTTCATTTGAAAACCTGGAAACCAAAATAAAAACAGAGAAAAGAAAAGGAAAATTAAAAACAAAAGAAAAACTAAAACCAGAGATCAAAGAAATAAACTCAAACTGAGCAACAACCTCAACCATTTCAATCTTCAACCTGATTCAAGGGCAAAGTAAGATCAAATTCAACATCAAGTACAAGATTCAGATCAGATTCAAGTTTCAAAAAAAAACAAAGTTTCTGAATCAAGAAAACCGGTTCTCTGTTCAAGCAAAACTGTGAGTAAACATCACTTTAAAAGCTAAATCTGTTTATATCCTGTTGCATGTGATAAATTCTTGAAGTAACGTTGTGAAATGATTTGCATGTATATAAGTATGAAGTTGTGTGTGTGCATGTCTAAGTCTTTGATATGCATGTCTCTGTTAGTCTACAGCAGACCAAAACTTACTCTAAATTCAATTCCACTTCCTATAAACCTTTATAGATTATGATGATTAAAGAAAACGTGTTTGTATTAAATAAATCTTAATTTTAAAAATATTTTTAAGTGCAGTTAGAAGGTAGAATTACTGGGAAGGAAGAAGTACAGTGAAAATTATTATAAGTCAGAAAATCAATAATCTTAATTTCAAGTTTCGATTTCATAACTAGATTCGAATATGAAAATAATGAATTTAGGTAAAGAAATGATGGTTTTTAAGGTTGTAAATTGAGAGTAATTGCGAGTTGAACGTGATTTGGGATTGTGGCGATTTCTGATGATCGGAGCAAGGTGGGTGGTCGAGGTCACTTCTGGAGATAGCAAGGATGGTGGGTGTAACGACCCGTTCTTTCGACTTCCGAAAGTCGACATCAATACGCCCACTGTATCAAATGCCGAACCATCGAATGCCGAAAAACCGAATCATTAGGGTTAAAGAAGAAAGAGGTAGAGGAAGAAAGAAGATGAAACAGAAACAATAACAGAATCTCACATTCGCAGCGGAATAATATAAAATAGATAATTGAATAATCAATAAACAAAAGAACTATATCAGTTCATACAGTACATCATCAGAGTTTATGTAACAACCCGGGTTTTTCCTACACGAAAAACCGGACCATTTGAGTTAAGAAGAAGAGGTAGAAGAAGAAGAAAATAGAAAACAACAACAGAATCTCACATACGCAGCGGAATAAACTATAATAGGTAATAACAGATCTTTACACAAAAAGAAATCTATATATGTTTATATATACATCATCCCAATACATCATCAGAGTACATCACATCAATATCACACAACTGGACAGTAATCATAACTTGTTCTCACAATCTGAATACACAGCGGAATATATAACTCAAATACGGAAGTACGTATCGCCATCCAGCTCCACAGCATCATTTCCTGTAATCTATAATACTCGGTCTGACCCGAGCATCATATAAAACAATACCCGAGTCAGTCTGGAAAACCAGCGTGAGAAAATCACACTCAAATTGATTATTAAAGTTTCAAAATCCTTTGAAAACAAAAGCATCTCGTAAGACCACGCCACAGATAAACATGTCGGGTTTTTACCTTACGATAGCTAAAACACTTTTTATAAAATCCTCTGATATTATAATAGTGTCTATAGAAAGTAAAATAGAATCTAGCTGAAATGCTTGCATCTCACATTTCAACAATAGTTGGGCACAATCAAAACCGTACAGGCACGTAGGGAGAATGGATTTCCAACGAATGACTAGGCACTGGGGTACCACCTATCACAGTACGTAGCCTAGATCACCGTACCGAGGAGTACGCCCGCTCCCCTGCAACACAAGGCCGGAACCATCCCTTACTGGATGATCCCGAATAAAATCACCCCACGGTTGGGATCAGCAACCGCACCACTAAGCCGAAATAAAAAGGGACATCTAGACAGGGATGACCTTACCCTCTAGTGGGAGCTACCCACGAAGCCTTGCTGCATAACCCTTGATTTTCAGTCATTCCCGGTTGATGAGGTTCGAGGCTAAACGATACCTTTTAGAGAACATATCCCTTAGAATGCCCATCGTCCGCTGACGATGTTTCACAAGCATTCGTCCATACAAGTCCGTCCTGGGTTTGAACGGAACCGAAGGCACTACTCCTACTACATCCATTTTGGAAATATCCTCAGGATTAGTAGCGACTAGTCCTTGCACTTCACTGCTCCATCTTCGACTCCGAAATCGTTACACGAAACGTACAAACCGGATCGAAGTGGTATTCGAGTCTCCAGACCTAGAATCCCGGTATACGGAAACTCGATCCCGGTCTCTTCGAAACGATCAGCGCATTGGCTAATATTGATAGTCGGTTATTTAACTATCAATTAACATCCACAAGCAACCATCACACAATTAAATAATTTCCCACATTATTTATTTGTCCAAATATCTTTCCAAGATATATTTCCGAATTTTCAAAACTCATTTGAAAACAATTTCAAAACAGTTTCCGCTTACGGAATACATTTCCAAATATTTATTTCCTCTGAAACACCAAGTACAAAACACTTAGATTTTAAAATAATCTTAAAACACTTTACTATAAATATACTTAATAATATTGAAATTTAAAAACTACTTTAATACCTTAACAAAATATATACTTAAGAAATATTTAAAATGAAACCACTTTACAAATATAAACTAAATTTCTCTTTTTAAAATATAATACCAAATCACTTTTATATAATTATTACAATAATAGATCTTTGAAAATACTACTTTAGGCTTTAACATTTAGAAATAATAGATTCTCTAAAATATGCTTTTTAAACCATATTAAAACTTTTAACTTATATTTAAAATTGCTTTGGAAAAACATACTTGGCTATCCAGATAAATACACTTCTCTTCACATCTTTTAATAATAAATCAACATTTATTTTAAACCAATTCATATTCCTTTTATAAATTCCCATCTTGAATTTATATTCAAATATCCACTATATTTTATTTTACTTTATAAACCCAGTTCATATCTCCAAAATCTCACTTCTCTTTTAAAATTCCAATTTTAAACAACTAAATCAATTTCCAATTGATTTTCCAATTTACTTTACTTTACTTTACTTTGAAATAAATTTCCTTTACTACTTCATTTATTTCAAAATACATTAACTTTTAGATTTATTCCTTTATTTGAGTTAAAACCCTTTTTAACTGAAAATACCAATTTTAAACTTCCAAAATTCCTTCTTTAGCCTTTAATTAAGTTTAATCCTTACATTCAAAATAAATCCTTTATTCTTTAAATTTAATATCACTTTAGTTTAAAGTTAATATTTCCCTTGTTATTTCGAAATTCCCTTATTCCAATTCACTTGAATTATTTACTTAAATTTTACTCTTTTATTTCTTTCAAAATCCAATTCAATATATTTTGATAACTCCTTTTATTGAAATATTCAATCCAACCATATCATCCAATATTTCAATCATCAATAAAATCATCACAGGATATCAATATTCATATCACAGAATATTTAAACAAAAATTAAATATTTTGAGGAATCCAGTTGGATCCCTCCAACCTGTTTCCCTGCATTCACAAACGTTAGCACAATACCAATTCCACTTCAAGGTGGAATATCGCGGTATATGGGATTTATATAAAATCATCCGCTATTATGCGGCGCATAGGGTCTCATCCGCTATATAATGCGGGAATATCAACAAGTCCAATATATACATATGCCAATATGTATATATTGCTATATACTACTATATTTAGTATAGCACATCAATCAATGCAATCATCCAATCAATTATTTAAATTTAACCATTTAAATTTAAAATAAAAATTCAGCTGAGTGAGATTAACTCACCTTTGCTTTTAAATTTGTCATCCAATCCAAACCGGCTTGTTTCTCCACAATTTTCCACAGTTTTAAACCTTGTACAAACATGTGTACAATTCATTAATATTTGAATCAGTCAATCAATTAATTACAGTTTATTCATTTAATTTAGCTACTAATTTGGGTTTAAACCAATAATTTAATTAACCAATAAATTCGTTTCGAACTAATCTTTCCTGACCAAAATTATAAATTTATTAACAAGATGGGTTTATATACATATCCTAATTACCATTATTAATATATTCAAAGTTGAACAGTATGTATATTTATTTATTTATCAGTAAAAACAAACTGTTTAAATCTAGCTTTAAAAATTCTTCTGCATTCAAGATTCTTATATATACTAAATAAAATTTGCATTTGATAGTGAAACAATATACTTTGCTATAATTATTATTACTACTTAGTGATAGAGATAATTTAACAGGTTAGTTAGACAATTAAATCTCCATAATCCATCATTTTTTTAACTACATCAGTTTATTTTACTAAGAATTTAATTGAGAGAACAAAACGAATATGAATACCTCACCACCAAAGTCGAAGATGTCCCTGCCCCCGACGCAACTGCCTCCTCCATTCGTGAGCATGGTCAACTCGAAAATCCCAATCGCGGCCATAGCTTCACTGTGGTGCTCCCAGAACGAGAATCATCTCGCGACCCATCCCAAATCGAGCACGTCGAGCCAGCCAATCGAACGAGCGAACCAACCTGCCGCCATCTCCCCTCACCTCGACCCCCCTTCGAACTCGCGAGACAACCCTAAATCGCGATTCGCGTTGGCTGCTCTGCCCTCGGCTACTCGATGTCGAACCACCATCGCCTAAAGACAACGTCGGTCTCGCGAGCTCCTCCTTCGTCGCAGCGTCTCCGGCCTGCATTCGAGTAGAACTGAAGACGAGGAAGCACATCCCCCTTTCGATCGAAGTTAATTAGCAGTGGCAGTAAAGAGACTGTAGCAGGACTTCGAAACAGCAGCAGAAAATATCGCGTAGGGCAAGGATGAGTCGACAATGGCTGATGGAATAGCCGAGTTCGCAGCAATGAGATTTCGAAGGCGTTGATTTTTGAAACTCGTTGTTTTCTTTTTTTTTTTGGGTTCCAGCATCGCAACCATGGAGATTGTTATTGAGCTGTAACTTCGAAGTAAACAGATGTTTAAAAAGGGGAAAAGGGATGGAACGAATTTTAACTCTGATTTCTTGAGAGAGGACGCGTGTACAGATGTTTCAACGCGTGGACAAACAGCGTGATCCAGAAGGCTCGTAGTCTGGATATGGAAAGAAATATCGACCAGTTAAAATATTAAATTTCCGATTAAATTTCAGCGCGTTTACATTCCGTACGATCACACGACAACTCCAAATACTACGAAAATTGAAATCCAATAATAATACAATATTACGGATCCAATGGAACTGGTTTCGCTGAATTCCGAGACTGTGCCTCGAACGGCTATTTTTTTTTAAATTTAATTTCAACGATATATTTTTAAAACTGAACAAAACTCTTTTAAAATTCCATTTTAAAAGTTCTATCATCTTCAGTATTAACAATATAAATTTTCTGAACCTTTGAACTATTTTTAACAGGCTTAAAATCAAGATTCAATATTTTACCCAATCCCGATAATTAAATTTAATAATTAATTATCCAAATAAATACTGTATATTTGAAATTAAAGTTAAAATTTAACCTTCGGATATTTAAAATAAATTAAATATTCACATTTCAAATATACAAAAATTCCGGGTCGTCACATTCCTCCCCCCTTAAAAGAATTTCGTCCCCGAAATTACCAGTTAAGAAAAATGATTCGATACCCGTTCTTTTTCCCAATCCAAATAGTTTTAACAACTTTCCATAACAATTCTTTTATTAATGATACACTAATCATCCTTTAACTTCCCAAACTTATTCATAAGTTCAACCCATACCACCTGCTTATCCATTCAAATTTAAATTTGAATTCAAATTTTAATTTATCAAAATTTTCCAAAATTTTTCTAACTCCCTAAATTTCCGAAAAATTTCGCCAGCGTCTCCTTTGCGCGGCTAGCTCGGTACTACTACAAAATGGCTCTACGGCCTCCCAATCTCAAAAAGAAAACAAAAAGCCAAGTGGCTGGATCAAAAACCCAATCAAATTTCATGTAGAAATTCAAATACATACCTTTTTGTCGGGCCATTAAATTTTATCCTCTAAAATCAAAAATCCCAATTTATCCATTGCTTATATACACCTGTATATCCTACTAAGCAATAATATCCAATCACAATTCCAAAGTCATTTTATCGACTTCTTTACAAATTTCCAATATTTGTTTTACTTAAGCCCGTACGATGCACATATATCATCCGTACGCAATATCACATTCGATCGCTCAATCGATCACACAATTTCACTTCCGAACTAGTATCGTCCACCCGACTTCCTAGTGCGGACTCAGATCTGGTTCCTTGATCAGAAACCGTCATTCTCCTTGCATAGCCACAAACTATGATAGAGAATATCCAGAATCAATCAACAATCCATATCCAGGCTCGCCGTCGAAAATCGAGTGAAAAATCCCAACTCGGATCGGTATAATTACCTCGAAATTCTGTGCTCGAATCCGGATCAAATCACTATGCGAATAAAATAATATACGTACATCCTACGTATTAATTCCAATTGATTTTCAACTACATCAATTTTCTTTTATTTCGCATTCCTTTTGATTGTTATTCACTTTCCATAATTTATCCCATTCACAACTTCCAGTTCAAGTCTTCATTCAATTATTCACTTAGTATATTTTCTATTCCAAAATTACTAAGTATATTTCCAATACCAATTTTCTTAAGAATTTCATTCTTCAATTCTTAAGTTCATATAAATTTCTTATACTTATTTACTACTTCACCACCGAAGTGTATATATTCAAATTGAACTTCCATTTCATATGAATTCCAACTTACTTCAATTTACTACTTCATTTCCAATTTTTTTCCTTAAATTCAATTCATCTTCAACTTCCAAAAATTTAATTTTATTTAGCTCGACAACAATCCAAGTTAATTCATTAAATAACTATTTCTCAACTTATTTAAACCACTCCTCTGTTTGAGTTCAGTTTCCATTCAACATTTACTTAAGTCAATAACTTAAGTTTATTTTTCCATTTAACCAACCCTTTAAAGTTTTATTTCCATCTTTCATTTGATTCTTATTTAATCAAATTCCATCCATTTATTTATTAAATCTGATTGGTTCATTCACTCAATCATTATGAATTTTATTTCCCATACTCAATTCCTCTGGAATTATTTTATTAATAACCAGGCCATTTCCAATTTATTTTCACTTATTTGGATTTCATTCGTAATTCAAACCATCACTGTTTTAATCCAATTCCATTAACTCACCATTAAATTTCAATAACTAATTTATTATCAAATTAGTTCCTCCGCTGGTTAAAATTAAATACTTGCTTTTTAATTCCAAATATCACTTCACTTAATTTTCTTAAGTTCAATATATTTTATAATTCAAGTTTGGATTTATTTAAAAATTAAGATTGCTCTTCTTAGTCGTTTCCATTTGATAATTACAATTTCATTTCTATTCATAAGTTTCAACTTACTTACTTAAGATCTAGGACTACTCATTTAAGTCCATTTCCATCTTCAAATCAAATTTCAAATTATTACACTTAAGAACTTAAGAATATGAATTTCTTTACACAATTATAAGCATTTTACATTACCTTTATATCCAATTCAATTCGACTTCAACTTACTTACATTTAATTCAATTCCAATTCTCAAATTTTATTTAACTCATCTTAAGTTAAATTCAAATATATTTTATTCACCTTCATATACTCGAATTAAATTTTAATTCTAGGATACAATTTTATACAAGTTTTACAATTCATTCACCTTCAAGTTCTCTAACTCTTTTATCTACCAACTTATATTACTCATTGAGTTATTTTCATCTCATAATTATAATCCAAGAATTTAACTTTCATTCCTTTCTTATTTCAATCAACTTCATTCTATACTTTATATTGTTGATTCATTTAAATTTCCACATTTAAATTTTAAATAGAATTTCCAGAATCCAATTGCCCGGTTTTATTTCAAAACCATTTTGAACCCAGAAATAACTCATACATATCTGGTATATCACCTCAAATCCCAATTTCCAAAACAATCTGCTTTTACCAAACAAATTTTCCCTTTGAATTTCAAAACCAACCCAGTTCACAATCACTTCCAATTTTAAAACAGTTTGGTAGCAATTTCTCTTTGGAAACTCGAAAATAGACATCGATGATGCTGCAGTCATCACCGAAATTATTTTCCAGCGACCGAAAGAGAATTTAATGCTTTTATCACTTTAAACATTTCAAACATTTTTAAATCCCAAATCCCACCAGATTTCAGTTCAATTTCAAAAATATTCATGAAATAATATCACTATTATTTCCCCAAAACCTTAAAAAAACTATTTTTAAATCCAAAGGAATTTAAATCTTTCCCAAAACTTCAAATTCATAATCCATCCATTTTTTATATCCAAACATTACTCTGGAATTCTATCACATTTTATTTCAAGTTATAAGTCACTTTTACCATTTACATTTACAAATTTCATTTGTATATGGAGTTTATTTCCATTTATAAACTACATTCTCAAATCCCACTTATTATATAAATTATTTCTCAACTTTGTTTATAATTCAATTACTTGTTCAATTTCTACACAATAGTGGTAATAATTTAATATTATCACTTCCTAACAACCAAGCAACCAAATACTATAATAATTTACAAAGTTATTCCTTTATATACAAAAATAATTTGGGCAAAATTATTTCATTCACCCTATTTAAAACCATACTGTGTCGAACTGTTCTATTCAAGTGTTTAGAAACCCCTTCGATACAGTTGTCCAGACTGTGCCGACGAAGGTTCATATGCCACTCAATAAACCAACCAACACAATATAAAACCATTTTATATTCACTAACAAATACGCGCTCATATCTATTAATACTCTCAAAATTCCCACCAGAGCCAAGGTTATCGCTAACCTAAGCTCTGATACCACTGTAACGTCCTAGGCTTTTCAACCTTCAGCAACGGTTCACGACCGGTAGGCTTTTCAACCATCCCAGCCCCGCTGTGGCTCACAGTAATACCTCGGGTTTGCTTTTACGGCCACCCTCTCGAGTCGCAACCAACCCCAAAAGGCCTTATACTACCCCCGGGGACATGTAGGGGTAAGAGTCTCCCGTTCGCCACCTAACGCAAAGCGAGAACCCCCTATCACGCTGTAATGTAGCAAACCCGATCCCGATAATTAAATTTAATAATTAATTATCCAAATAAATACTGTATATTTGAAATTAAAGTTAAAATTTAACCTTCGGATATTTAAAATAAATTAAATATTCACATTTCAAATATACAAAAATTCCGGGTCGTCACAGTTTACAACAACAACACACAAACTGGCGGTTATAATAATCTGCCCTCATAACAGAATACACAACGGATAATACATAATATAAGTGATACGTCTCGCCATCCAGCTCGCCTCTTGAGCTCCACATCAATCCATTCAGAATTCTGCTGATAACCTGACTCTAGACTTCCCGTGTGGAAAATTATGGGCACCCAGAGTTTAGAAAGGGAACAATAAACTCTGAGTCAGTCATGGGACTGGTGTGAGATCTTGAAACAGTTATTTTCACAAAGGAATAAAAAGAAATCCGCTATGCTTTTGGAAAATGAAACTACCATAAGTAAATGGCAGGTTATACAACTAAAACCGTACAGGGCGCCTATTGTTTCTTTGGATTTCCAACAAATGGTCAGGCTAAGGAACTTCCTACACCACATGGGTACGCCTCTGAAATGACGCCTTGAGAACCTAACCGGATCACTACCAACACAAGGCCGAGTTATCTCATGCCGTAATGTGCAATGAAGCTGTAACTAGATAACTCCACACACGAGTATGCCATCCCGGTCGTTACCGACCTTTATCCAAGGATCCTCAACACCAGTAACCACAAAGTAATAAATTTGCAGCAACCACGTAAGTTCAGTATCTGGGCTCCATACCATGATACCACCTTTTTCCAGAAGGAAATGGACATACCTTGAGGCCGCTTCGATCAACAAATGATCAGCAACACTCAACATGCCACATTAACAACTTAGGAATGTATCACTAGTAACAATCAACTACATAACCTCTGAGCTCATACGTCTCAGAGAAGGGTGTTAAGCTAAGAGAATAAATTCTCCACCACCAACAGAAATGTATTTGATAGAAACCAGCTTTACATCTTAAAGTGTAATGTCAGACATACATCCGTACAAGTCCGTTCCGGGTTCGAACGGAACCGAAGGCACTTCAAAGAAGCCCTTGCAATCCGGATATTCACTAATCACGTCCGGACTCCCCACCACAATGGGTGATAAAAATCTCTATATCAGAGCAAATCGGTGCAGAGACATTCGACAAGAAATCCTTTCGTTTTCGAAAATACCTAGTCTTCAACACCATCTTCAAATACGATCCCATTTCGTCGTATCATTATTCGGAATAGGTTTTATGACATAAAGTCCTCTCCCGGCTTAACCGAATATTGAGCGCTTGTTTTGAAAACAAATTCAAGTGTTATTTCAAAGGCCAACATTGATAGTCGGTTATTTAACTATCAACAACATTCACAACAATCATCAAATTTAAATAATTTTTACTAAATTATTTATTTTCAAAATATCTTCGCAAGATATATCTTCACATTTCAACCCTTTGAAAACAAATTTCAAATCACTTTTCACTCGCGGAATAAGATTCCTGATATTATTTATTTCCCCTGAAAATCTGCCAAGTCCGGATGCTTTAAAATAATTTAAACACTTATCCAAAAGTATATGTATATTTGGAAAAATTTGAAATAAAAACTATTTTTAAACACCTTATCTAAAATATTAGTTATGAAAATATTATGCTAATATCTCATATAAACATCAAGCCCAAACTAATTTTAAAAAAGAAATTATTAGATAGAGTATAATTATTTAAATATCCATTTTCTAAATCAAATCTCAATTTGATCTTTAAAATAACCACTTCTATAATTAACCAAATAAATCTTCACTTTAAAGATTTAAAAACAACTTAAGAAAATAATTTCTCCTAAAGTATCCTTTTTAAAACCATCCTTAAAACTTTCAATTTTTATTTACCAGCTACTTTGAAAACATACTCGGTTTTCCAGTAAAAACACACTTTCCATTTCAAAATGATCTATTTAAATAAATTAATAAATCCTTCTTGACTTATTTCAATTTACATTCCAAATCTGTAATTTTCTTTCCACACTTTTAAAAATAACCCAATATTTATTTTTAAAACAAATCTCCCTTTTCTTTATAAATTCTCATTGTGAATTTAAATTTCCAAATATCCATTGAGATACGATTTTCAAATCGATTTCCAAATATTCACTTTCAAACACCAAATCAAATTTCATATTGATTTCTAAAATTTGTTCCCTTTTAAAATAAATCCTTTTATTTCTCCCAAACTATGGAAAATCCAATTTAAAATAAATTCTTCAACTTTTAAACAATATTTCTCAAAATCCATTTATTAAAATCTTTTCCTATATTTTGGAATTAATTCGATAGGATTACAAAAATCAACTTTTATACTTTAATTGTAATGGTCTAGGCTTTTCTACTTTAATTTCCAAAAATCTAATTTTATTTATTTCTGGTATCCTACGATACCAAAAATATATTCGGCTAAACTACAGCCTTCAAATAAATTCCAATCATCAATATAATCATTCACACCAATTAATCATTTACAGATTATCACATCACAACATATACAAATAAATTCAACAATGTGAGGAATCCAGTTGGATCCCTCTAACCTGTTTCCCTATATCCACAGATGTTACCATAATACCAATTCCACTTCGAGGTGGAATATCGCGGTATATGTGATTTATATAATATCATCCGCTATTATGTGGCGCATAGGTTCTCATCCGCTATATAATGCGGGAAAACAATCACTCCAAATATATATGTATATATATAGTACCAATTCCACTTCGAGGTGGAATATCGTGGTATATGGGTTTATATAATATCATCCGCTATTATGCGGCGCATAAGGTCAAATCCAATACAACTGATAATAATTTATCAACCAAGCACACAATCAACAATTTTAAATTCCAATATTTTCAATTGAGTGAGAAGATCTCACCCTTTTGTTATGCATGCAATCCATTTTCATTACAACTTGATTTCTTTCAGATATTGATCTTGTATAAATAATTATGTCATTTATTAATATTCGAATAAATCGAACAATTAAATTCCTATTGGATAAATTTAATTAACCAATGATTTTAATTTTAAACTAGTGATTTAGTTTTAAACACATTTTCCTTTTTAAATAAAATCCTTTAGTAACTTGTATATGTAGCTATTAAAAACAGAAATATTGTTATAATTTACTGCAATTATTTCTACCTTCTTTTTACTGTTAGCTTAATTTCTAACCTATATATATATATATATATTAGATAATAAATCATAAATGGTTTTCACTTTACTGCAAAATTCCTTCTTATACATATATTTATTCATTTATTAAATTAAACAAAATAAAACGCAGATACCTCGCTGCCGAAAATTCTGACATCGTCATCCATCGAACGACAATCAGCTCGACCCTCCACAACTTCGCCTTGCGTGACCCATATCGTCTCGCTTCCTCCCTGAAGCGCCTGCAGCTCCGACCCTACGAACGCGATTGAAACCCCCAAATATCGGCCCCTTCTCCTCGCGATCGATTATGTGAAGAGAACTCGATTGAGGCTTGAAGCACGCGATTTCCATTCCTTCGAGCACGGATCGATTTGAGAAGAGGAATTAGGAGTCGTTCTTAAATTTGAAAGGTAGGATCGAGTGAAGAAATCTGGAGATTGAAATTTAAAACTCGGCCATGATTTCTTTTGAAGCTTATTGTGTTTGAAATGTGAAATGAAAATGGTTTCATTTTTTTTTCTTTTATTTCTTTGAACGAGATAAAATTCTTTCTTTTTCAACGTGTGTTGAAATCATCAGAGAAGACAAGACATGTGCTTCAAGTGCTGAAACGTGAAATTGTATAAGAATATAAAGATATATATATATATATAAATTTAAATTTAAATTCAAATCGCTTTGATAAACGCAAGTCAAAATCTCGATCTCCAATCGAGGCGTGCCGCTAGGCGTTTATAATGTTAAACCCTTATTTCGAACACAATGGAAAAGGTTTCTAGTCCAAATTCGGTCGTATAGAGAAGATAGTTTTTTGAACCATTTAAAACTTTAATTTTTTCGATATAAATTCAGCACGTTTATCTATAGTACGGCCAAACGATCACTCCAAATATTACGAAATTTGAAATCCGATAATAATATACTATTACGGATCCAATGGAACAAGTTTCGTCGAATTCCGAGACTGTTCCTCAGAAGGCTATTTTTAAATATCGATTTAAACGATATAAATTCAAAACTGAACAAACACTTTTAAATTCAACTTTTAAAAGTTCTATTACCTTCAGTATCATCAATATAAATTTTCTAAGCCTTTAAAATATTTTTAATTAGCTTAAAATCAAGATTCAATATTTTATCCAACTTCAATAAATTAAATTCAATAATTTAAATTGCCAAATCCATTCTGATATTTGAAATTCAAGTTAAATTAATTTCCAAATATTTAAAATCAATTAAATATTTCAATTTCAAATTTCCAAAATTCAAGGTCGTCACATTCTTCCCCCCTTAAAAGAATTTCATCCCGAAATTACAAGTTAAGAAGAATGATCCATAACCCGTTTATCTTTCTTTTTTTCCAAAACCAAACAGTTTTATCAACTTCCCAAAATAAATCTTTTTATCAAAGATCTCTTATTTCTCTTATTAACTTTCGAAACTCAACCATAAGTTTCAAACAATATTGTTTTCTCAACAATTCAAATTTCAATTCATATTCAAATTTTAAATTCAAAGTTTTCTCAAAAAATTTCTAACTCTATAAATTTTCGAAAAATTTCGCTAGCGTCTCCTTTGCACGGCTAGCTCGGTACGACTACAAAATGCCACAACGGCCCCCCAGATTTCAAAATAAAACAAAAAGCCAAGTGGCTAGATCAGAAAAGGATCAAATTTCATATAGAAATTCAAATACATACCTTTTGTCGAGCAAATTAATTTTATCTTTAGAAATCAAAAATCCCAACTCCCTTTGCCTTAGCACACTTGTATATCTTACTTAACAATAATGTCCAATTATAGCTTTCAAAAATCTTTTTGCACATTTATATTTTGATTTCTATCCACTTATTCACAATCATCATTTTACAACTTCCCGTTTAATCTTCATTCACTTATTAACTTAGAATATTTCCTCAATTCAAAATTTTACTTAAGAATTCCATTATCCATTTCTTAAGTTTAATATAAGTATTTTTATACACTCTTGTATTTATTTTCACTTCACTACTGAAGTTATATATTCATTTCCATTCAACTTTGCATTTTCAATTCCATTTGAATTCATTTTATCTTCAAACTCCGAATATTGAATTTTATCAATTATCTTTCATTCACAACTGATTCATCTTATTGTTTAAATTAGTTTCATTTACTAATTTTTATTTCAATACTTTGCTTCATTTGATCCAAATTGACAAATTTCCACTTCACTTTGTTTATCACAGATCAAATTCAATTTCCAATATTTAGCTTCAATTTCATTTACTTACAAATTCAAAATGAATTTCAACATTCAGTTTCAATTTCATTTATTCATTCATAAATTTATTTCCACCTTAAATTTTATTTGAGTAATCATTTCACTTAGTCTCCTTAGACCTTTCTTTCAATTCACTTTTACTTAACTATATTTAATTATACTCCAATTCAATTTAAATTTTAAACTTCTATAAGTTTCCCAAATTTAATTTCATTTGCTAATTTCTTTTGATTCACCTCAATTAATTAGCTTACCTTCCCAATTATTTGGGTTTTACACTTACTTTTGTTTATCCCTTTTCAAGTTGAATCTTATTCCAACAAATTTTCAAATTTTTATAAGTTATCAAACTTATTTATAAAATTAGATTCCAGATCCAATTCAAAAATATTTCCCAAATAATTTCACCATTATTTCCAAAACTTTTGAAAACCATTTTCAATTCAAAGGAATTTAAACTTTTCCCAAATTTTCAAACTTCAAAACCTTCCAATTCTTTATTCAAATATTTCTCTGGAAGTTCAAGTTATAAATCCCATTTATAATTCATATTCAAATTTCACTCTATTCACTTTTCATATATAATAATGATAATGGTTTAATATTATCACTTCCTAACAACCAAGCAACCATATACTACAATAATTTATGGAAAATTTATTACAAAAATAATTTGGGTAAAATTATTTCATTTACCCTATTTTAAAACAATACTGTGTCGGTTTATCTTGTTTAAGAGTTTAGAAACCCCTATCGATACAGTTGGCCAAACTGCACCGACCAGAATCTATAAACAATCAACCGATAAGTCAACACAATACAAAACAACAATTATTTTTTATATTCACTAATAAATACGCGCTCATATCTATTATTACACTCACACTAATTCTAGAGTGCTACTGACTCTATCTCTAATGAGTAATCCCCACCAGAGCCAAGGTTGTCGCTTAATCAATTGCTTTGATACCACTTTGTAACGACCCGTTCTTTCGACTTCTGAAAGTTGACATCAATACGCCCATTGTATCAAATGCCGAACCATCGAATGCCGGAAAACCGAATCGTTAGGGTTAAAGAAGAAAGAGGTAGAGGAAAAAGAAGATGAAACAGAAACAAAAACAGAATCTCACATTCGCAGCGGAATAATATAAAATAGATAATTGAATAATCAATAAACAAAAGAACTATATCAGTTCATACAATACATCATCAGAGTTTACAACAACAACACACAAACTGGCGGTTATAATAATCTGCCCTCATAACAGAATACACAACGGATAATACATAATATAAGTGATACGTCTCGCCATCCAGCTCGCCTCTTGAGCTCCACATCAATCCATTCAGAATTCTGCTGATAACCTGACTCTAGACTTCCCGTGTGGAAAATTATGGGCACCCAGAGTTTAGAAAGGGAACAATAAACTCCGAGTCATTCATGGGACTGGCGTGAGATCTTAAAACAGTTATTTGCACAAAGGAATAAAAAGAAATCCGCTATGCTTTTGGAAAATGAAACTACCATAAGTAAATGGCAGGTTATACAACTAAAACCGTACAGGGCGCCTATTGTTTCTTTGGATTTCGAACAAATGGTCAGGCTAAGGAACTTCCTACACCACATGGGTACGCCTCTGAAATGACGCCCCGAGAACCTAACCGGATCTCTACCAACACAAGGCCGAGTTATCTCACGATGTAATGTGCAATGAAGCTATAACTAGATAACTCCACACACGAGTATGCCATCCCGGTCATTACCGACCTTTATCCGAGGATCCTCAACACCAGTAACCACAAAGTAATAAATTTGCAGCAACCACATAAGTTAAGTATCTGGGATCCATACCATGATACCACCTTTTTCCAGAAGGAAATGGACATACCCTGAGGCCGCTACCCTCAAACAACAACCTTGCCACATCTTTCCTGTTTTGACCATTCCGGGTTGTGAGGTCCGACGAAGTCTCATCCACAAAGCTACGCTTTTCACAAAAGCCATGCTTCGATCAACAAATGATCAGCAACACTCAACATTCCATATTACCAAATTGGAAATGTATCACTAGTAACAATCAACTACATAACCTCTGAGCTCATACGTCTCAAAGAAGGGTGTTAAGCTAAGAGAATAAATTCTCCGCCACCAACAGAAATGTATTTGATAGAAACCAGCTTTACATCTCAAAGTGTAATGTCAGACATACATCCATACAAGTCCGTTCCGGGTTCGAACGGAACTGAAGGCACTTCAAAGAAGCCCTTGCAATCCGGATATTCACTAATCACATCCGGACTCCCCATCAAAAAGGGTGATAAAAATCTCTATACCGGAGCAAATCGGTGTAGAGACATTCGACAAGAAATCCTTTCGTTTTTGAAAATACCTAGTCTTCAACACCATCTTCAAATACGATCCCATTTCGTCGTATCATTATTCGGAATGGGTTTTATGACATAAAGTCCTCTCCCGGCTTAACCGAATATTGAGCGCTTGTTTTGAAAACAAATTCAAGTGTTATTTCAAAGGCCAATATTGATAGTCAGTTATTTAACTATCAACAACATTCACAACAATCATCAAATTTAAATAATTTTTCCTAAATTATTTATTTTCAAAATATCTTCGCAAGATATATCTTCACATTTCAACCCTTTGAAAACAAATTTCAAATCACTTTTCACTCGCGGAATAAGATTCCCGATATTATTTATTTCCCCTGAAAATCTGCCAAGTCCGGATGCTTTAAAATAATTTAAACACTTATCCAAAAGTATATGTATATTTGGAAACATTTGAAATAAAAACTATTTTTAAACACCTTATCTAAAATATTAGTTATGAAAATATTATGCTAATATCTCATATAAACTTCAAGCCCAAACTAATTTTAAAAAAGAAATTATTAGATAGAGTATAATTATTTAAATATCCATTTTCTAAATCAAATCTCAATTTGATCTTTAAAATAATCACTTCTATAATTAACCAAATAAATCTTTACTTTAAAGATTTACAAACAACTTTAGAAAATAATTTCTCCCAAAGTATCCTTTTAAAACCATCCTTAAAACTTTCAATTTATATTTATTAGCTACTTTGAAAACATACTCGGCTTTCCAGTGAAAACACACTTTCCATTTCAAAATGATCTATTTATTTAAATTAATAAATCCTTCTTGACTTATTTCAATTTACATTCCAAATCCGTAATTTTCTTTCCACACTTTTAAAAATAACCCAATATTTATTTTAAAACAAATCTCCCTTTTCTTTATAAATTCCCATTGTGAATTTAAATTTCCAAATATCCATTGATATACGATTTTCAAATCGATTTCCAAATATTCACTTTCAAACACCAAATCAAATTTCATATTGATTTCTAAAATTTGTTCCCTTTTAAAATAAATCCTTTTATTTCTACCAAACTATGGAAAATCCAATTTAAAATAAATTCTTCAACTTTTAAACAATATTTCTCAAAATCCATTTATTAAAATCTTTTCCTTTGTTTTTGGAATTAATTCGATAGGATTACAAAAATCAACTTTTATACTTTAACTGTAATGGTCTAGGCATTTCTACTTTAATTTCCAAAAATCTAATTTTATTTATTTCTGGTATCCTACGATACCAAAAATATATTCGGCTAAACTATAGCCTTCAAATAAATTCCAATCATCAATATAATCATTCACACCAATATAATCATTCACAGATTATCACATCACAACATATACAAATAAATTCAACAATGTGAGGAATCCAGTTAGATCCCTCCAACTTGTTTCCTTGTATCCACAGATGTTACCACAATACCAATTCCACTTCGAGGTGGAATATCGCGGTATATGGGATTTATATAATATCATCCGCTATTATGCGGCGCATAGGGTCTCATCCACTATATAATGCGGGAAATCAATCACTCTAAATATATATATATATATATATAGTACCAATTCCACTTCGAGGTGGAATATCATGGTATATGGGTTTATATAATATCATCTGCTATTATGCGGTGCATAAGGTCTAATCTAATACAACTGATAATAATTTATCAACCAAGCACACAATCAACCATTTTAAATTCCAATATTTTTAATTGAGTGAGAAGATCTCACCCTTTTGTTATGCTTGCAATCCATTTTCATTCCAGCTTGATTTCTTTCAGATATTGACCTTGTATAAATAATTATGTCATTTATTAATATTCGAATAAATCGAACAATTAAATTCCTATTGGATAAATTTAATTAACCAATGATTTTAATTTTAAACTAGTGATTTAGTTTTAAACATATTTTCCTTTTTAAATAAAATCCTTTAGTAACTTGTATATGTAGCTATTAAAAACAGAAATATTTTTATAATCTCTTATGAGAAACTATTAATGCTAAAACCTTCTATGAATCCTTTAAAAGAGGACTTAATGTTTATGTGAAATTACAAGGAACTTATTTTATATTTTTGAAATATGCTATACAAAATATGGTGCTTCCCATACCTTGTACATCTCTTTCACGTATTCCTTATAACTTGCACAAAACATCTTTATTTGTGTTTTGGTTTCATAGAAAATTTTATCATTATCCATTTCATCCCAGTAGATTAAAGTATGTTTAATCTATATTCACTTATGATAGACAATTTCTATGAAATTTATTAATTTCCTAATATTTAACTTACACCCTCTTTTTTTTCAAAAGAACTCATTTTCAAAACTGTTTTAATATTTTCATAACTAGAAAACGTTTCCTTATACTTATTTAAATAATAAGTGTACTTTCAACAAATTTATTTCTCTACTTAGAAATTATCTTCAAAACACATTTTTATTTGGATCAAAACAGATGTTATGTAAAACACTGTTACTACAACCCAAAAATACTAGTGTATGGATTTAACTAAAATAAATACTAATAAATCTCATATACTATGTAAAAACATTTCCTCTAGGAGTCACTTACTATAACAGTAGTGTTATAGTCTATGTGCCCTTTATTTTTCACGAAAACATCTATTATAATAATAAATGTTGTAACCTACGTTTTTGATACTTAATACACTCTAGGTTTTTGTAACGTCCTCAGATTTTCGCGTTCGAAAATCGACATCCATACTTTACATCGTACTCGAATGTCGTAGATTCGACCGTTCAAATCCGAGTCGCCGGAGCTTATAACACAGTTAAGTAAATAACACAGCGGAAGAAAAAGAATAATACATTGATATACAATATCTGATACAATATCTGATACAACAAAGTGATACAATGAATATCAATATACATCAGAGATATGATACAAGAAATAACAGCGGAAAATAAAACGGTAACATCAACAACGGATAATCTCCATCTCCAAAGCGCCCATCCAGAAATAGCTTGAACTCTCAATAACGATGCACAAAGATAAGCAAGTGCAGTCCATATCCAAAGACTGAACTAGCTCCAAAAAATCTACTAATCTGATTATCTGAAAAACCCAACTCTAGACTGCCCGTGTAGAAAAATTTTGAGCATCTAGAGTTTAGGAAAGAAACAATAAACTCCGGATCAGTCATGGGACTGGTGTGAGCAACAAAAACAGTTTATCTTTAAAAACAAATAAAAAGAAAATTTTAAAGTCAATTCGCAATGCGTTTGGAAAATGAAACTACCATAAGGCCTCCCGCCACACACACAATGCAAACGCAGAATTGGAGAAGATTTATCCTTATGATAGTCAAAGATGCTTACTACGCAAAAATCAAATCATTTTTGATATTATTATTAGTGCATAGTGTAGAAAGTATTTCGAAAATAGAATATCAATCTTAGCCAACATAGACATTTCGAACTATGCCTACTATAGCTACCATCTAAACAGTGGTGACCACCATAAGTAAATGGCAGGTTCTACAACTAATACCGTACAAGGTTCGTATTTGAAGATGGATTTCCAACAAATGGGCAGGCTAAGGAACTTCCTATGCCACGAAGGAACGCCTCTGGCCGGACGCTCCGAGAGACAACCTGCTCTCTGCCAAACAAGGCCGGCTACCCCCTTTCTCGGGGAATATACAAAACCTCAGATATGCCACCCCCGGTCCTTTGGGACCTTTATCCGAGGCCTCGGTATCCAACATCACACATAATAAATAAAATGTGTCCACATGAGTAAGTATATGGGCTCCATACCATGATACTACCCTTTTTCAGAAGGAATGGTCATACCCTAGGGAAGCTACCCCTGAAACCTTGCTGCATCTTTCCTGTTTTGACCATTTCCGGGTTGTGAGGTCTGACGAAGTCTCGTCCACAAAGCTACGCTTTTTCGCAAAGCCACGCTTTGATCACAAATGATCAATAAAATGATCATCACACAGCAACACTCAGCATGCCACATTACCAAATTGGGAATATATCGCTGATAAATTTCAACTACATAACCTCTGAGCTCGTACGTCTCAGAGAAGGGTGTTAAGCTAAGAGAATAAATTCTCCGCCACCAAACAGAAATGTATTTGAAAGAAATCAGCTTTATATCTCAAAATGTAATGTCAGACACGTAACCATATAAGTCTGTTCCGGGTTCGAACAGAACCGAAGGCACTTCCAAAGAAGCCCTTGCAAAACCGGATAATTTTCTAATCACGTCCGGACTTCCCATCACAAAAAGAGTGATATAAATCTCTATACCGGAGCAACTCGGTGCAGAGACATTCGACAGGTTGTCCTTCCATTTTCGAAAATATCTGGTCTTCACCACCGGTCTTCAATACGATCCATATCGTCGTATCACTAATTCGGAATGGGTTATATGACACAAAGGTCTTTTCCCGGCTAACCCGAATAGTGAGCGCAATATTTAAAAATATATGGATATTGGGATTTCAATTAAGTCACAATTTAAACCCAAACTTTCTTCTCAAATGGTTTAACAAATTACCATTTTAATCTTTTAAATAAAAGATTTAATTCACAAAGTTCACCTAGTTTCACAAAGATTCATTCACAGATTTTCCAAATCAATTTCCATTTCAATTTGATTAATTCGTTAAATCTTTAAATCAAAGATTTAACTCATAACTTTCAAAACAATTTCATTTCGAATGGTTTAAAGAAATCACTATTTTAAATCTGTTAAAAATAAACAGATTCAATTCATAGCTTTCAAAAAAAATCATTCATAACTTGGAAAACCATTTTTCAATTCAATCTTGAAATTCCTTTAATTAAACTGGAATTTCATTTCTTATCTGAAAGCTTTTATTCCTTTAAAACAAACAGTTTTCATTTTGGAAATCTAGTTCATTTATACGAGTTAAAATCTTTGGGTTAAATTCAAATTCTCAAACCAATATTTTAAAAGTGGTTTAAATTCATATAAAACACATTTATAATATCTTTAATCAAAATTCCAATCATTGAATTCAATTCCAAATATTGAATTCAAATTCAAATTTAATTATTTAAATTGGAAGCTTTATTAAGTTATTTAAAATAACTTTTATCTTACAAACTCCTTTTCAAAAGCTTTAACATTTAACCCAAATTTATTTCCAAAATCAATTGAAATTAGAATTTCAATTTTAAAATATTAAATTTAAAATATCTGTGACTTAACCGATTTCCTAGTGAAATCCATATTTGTGTGTGTAAGGTGTAGTCCAAGGGTTTCACACAATAGTGCAACATCATTCAATCATCACAGATCAGAATACAGAAATATAGTTGATAAGCGGTATAACTATAACGCTTATCGTTCATTCACAGATCATAGATATATATATCGCAGATAATCAATTACATTCATCCCAAATAAATAAATTACAGATCACAACACAAATCAGGGTATATCACAAAGCATCACATATCAGGGATATCAACAATTCAATCATTCAGTCAAATCCAATCATCCATAAGTAAAATCAGTTAATTTGTCTGATTAATTCAAATCAGATTAATTATTCTTTAATCATTTATTAATTAACCTTTAATAATTAATTAATCAACCTTTAATCATTAAATAATTAACCCTTAATTATTTAGTTAGTCTTAAATTAATTATCCTTAATTAATTTTATTAATTAATTAACCCTTAATTAATTACCATTTAATTGATTATTCTTAATTAATTACAATAAGTTTATCCCTAACTACTTAATTAACTCTAAACATTAATTAATTTCAGTTAACTAAATGATTAATCTTTAACTTAAATTCATTATCTCAAATTAATCATCTTAATTAATTGATCACATTATCTTTAAATTAACTATTGATTAATCGCTTGATTAACCAACTTTAATCATTAATTTACCAATCTTTAATTACAATTATAAATTAATCATTCTTAATTACTTTCCAAAACAATCAATTAATAATAAGTATTCATCTTAATTAATATTTAAAAATCTTTCTTAACTTTGAAAATCAATTTATTACTACATTGAAACTTTACTTTACATTATATAGCAAGTTGAAAACTAACCCGAGAAAAATCTCGTTCCACCCGAGCTTGACCTCGAGTAAAACCACGTTCCCACCTGCTTCGAGAAAACTCATCATTTTCACGTGTTCAACTCCGAGTTTTCCTATCTTCTTCCCCATTCTTCACGACACAGATCTGTACGTATGCACGAAAACGTGCACGACCACGTGCACAACGCCGCCCATCGTTGGTGAACCACGATGAAGCCTCCGACCAGTCGACTACACCCACGACAACTTTACGCGAACACCCAGACAACACGATTCGATCGAGAATCGTATTCGACCCTAAAACCCAATTTGGAAACGTAAACTGTGACCACCATCAACCTGAAAACTGCCGCCGTTCTCCCAACCTCCACCACCAGACGTTCTGCCACTCCGACCTTGACTTCATCTACTACCCAACCATCATTCCCCAAAATATCATAACACTCGATCAACCACACGTGCCGTGGTGATCGAGTCATCATACCCATCAAAAACTAGGGTTCTAGGAAGAATCCCTCTGTTGCAACCTCCATGGCGAATTACATCACCATCCAACATTTTTTCTAGCATCTCTGATCTCCCCTCCATCATTAGGAAGAAATATGAGCACTCCGATCAACTTGATCGCCAGAAAAACTCAGAAATTCATTTTCAGTTCAAACCCAAACTGCACCTTTAGTACCAAATTAGAAATCTTGATTCTTGTGTTAAAAATCGTATTTTTGTTGGTGTATTCGATTTATAATATGGGATTTACAAATTAAAAGGTTTGAGTTTTTGTTTTTATCTAACATGCACAGATTTTTTTTCTTTCATTTCCAGAGACAACAGGCTTCATTTTATTTTGACTTACTTAAATTTTTAAACATTAGTCCATGTTAAATCAAACAACTTCTATTTGTAGATTACTTCCAAACAAAACTAGATTAAATGCTAATGGATTTAGTTGGAAATTTGAGCCTGGAAAACAAAACAGAATAGAGCAATTCTAAACAGCATGCACACAGATACATATTCACATCACAATCATATTGCTTTCAGAGATGAGTATGCAACAGAATTTATAACTTAAACATTTAAATTTGTGATGTTACTCACCTGTAAAAACAGAGAACAGGGGATAAGTACCTTGTTTCCAGGTTTGAGAAAATTACTAGCCTGACTTTTGATCTCTAGTTGAATTGATTTGAATTGCTGCTGCTATATGTTCTTAAGTTGAAGCTTGTTCCAGATTTTTTTTCTTCAGTTGGAAGGAACGAAATGAAATAGAGAGAAGTTGGTTGATATATGCAGAGGGGAGTTGACATGTAGGAAGTGAAGTGTACAAGTGATAATATATAAAATAAGTTTACAGGTATTGCCATCTTTCTTTTCTTTTTAGTACAGGTATAAGCAAAGATATTTCTTCCTTTTGGTGGCCGAAGATAATGGCATTAAATGCCTGGTACAAAATATATTTATCTATATCCCCATACTTCTCTTTGCAAGCCATTCCATGTTTATGCCCATACTTCTTTTTTTTTCTTTTTCTTGTTGCCAAGTTCATTTATTCTTACTGTCCTCTTATGCTTTGCAATACACTTGAGATTCTATATTTACTATCTTCTTGTTTACCTGTTTCATACCTATATACATTTGTTTATTCATTTTGCAAGCTTAGACCTATCTATTTTTTTTTCTTTCTTGCTTTATCAACTATGCAGATCATTCCTACTTGCCTTGGATTTCTTTGTCTCGGCTGATATGACCTTAATTAGTACATTTGTTTGTATTTTTATTTTACTTACATATATGTTTGGTTCTTGATTTGGCAAATGTACGTGGATATATATTTTGTTTTGCTTTAGCCTTATTACTTAGGAATATAAATGAAATTCTATTGTTAATATGTTGTTATAATTTTATCTAATATGTTTACTTTCTATTTTACAAACTATATAAGTTATGTTATATATATATATATATTTCAATTTCTAGTTCTAACTTAAATATTAATTCCAACACTAATACTTGTCTTGTATTTTTATATTTATCTTGTTATAATTAACTTTACTTTACATGGTATAAAACCATATAGTTTATTTATTTTCATTTGTATTTGAATGTATTTCTATGTTCAATATTTGATTAAAATCTATCTAATGTTGTTATTTTAATTCATTTTATGATTTTGTAAAATTCATCTTATAAAATTTCATTTCTAAACCATTTCTTCATGATTTAAATTCATATACAAAAATTTAAATTTAAACGATTTATACAGAATTTATTCGAGTTCGGAGAAACTCGCATCACTTTACTGATTAATTTCACAAAATTAATTAATTATCAATTTAAATTAAATTAAAATCCGGGGTCGTTACAGTTTTTATATTTAAAATCTTTGTTTACCTTCGAAGATACTATCGAGCTATATATGCTCTATAATTCTTCGAAAAGAATTTCACTTTTAACATAACTTACATCATATAAAAACCAATTTAAATTTCATACCACTTTTTTTTTCAAAAACCCAATATTTACTTCCTCAAAAATATTGACAATTATATTTTTCAACTTTTCAATTCTATGAATTTCATTTAACTAGGCTAGGCAAAAAGTGGATTTTCTCCTTACTACCCTAGGAGTACCCTTCCTAAACCTTGGAAATCTCATTTACTTACTAAAGTCTTTTATTCCTATTCCTCTTTTATGCTTATATTTATTCTAAGGCACTACCATTAAGTCCACTTATCGAAAACAATAATAATTTTTGCAATCATTTACACATGGGCTTTCCTCTTTTTCAACTGAATCTATTGTACATCTCCAATCTTTGCCTAAAACTCTTTAGAATTCCAAAATCCGAACCTAAATGTACAAAATCGTTTCTCAAAATTTTCTCATGTGTAGACCTTCTCTATGCCCCCAAGAAACGCATTTCCTTACGCCAAAAGTGAGACTTCAAGAATTTTGCCTTCAACTGATGAACGTGAAGTGTACAAAGAAACTCCTCTAGATGAATAGCATGCTCTTCCATACTCTTGGAAAACACCAATATGTCATCCATGAATACTACTACGAACTTATTAGGACATCTCGAAAAACATGGCTCATCAAATCTACAAAAATAGGCTGGAGCATTGGTTAGCCCAAACGGCATAAACAACTACTCAAAGAATCTGTCGGGTGTCCTAAATGATGTCTTATCAATTCTATCGTCAGCGACCCTAGGCTGATGAAATCCAGTGGCTAAATCAAGCTGAGAAATACTAAAGAGCCAACTAATTGACCGAAAAGATCATCCATCGTAGGAAGTGGGTAACGGTTCTTCTTCGTGAGCTTATTCAACTCTCTATAGTCTACGCAAAGTCAAAGGGAACCATCCGCCTTTATAGAAAAGACAACTGGCGCTCCCCACTCAAATATGCTCCTTCTGATGAAGCCTTTCTCCAATAGCTCACTGATCTGCTTACTTAACTCCTTCCTCTCCCTGGGAGCCATGTGTCTCACGGGCACTGCCACTGGCTTAGCATTGTCATTAAGATAGATCCTAAAGTTGATCTCTCTCTTAGGTGGTAGTCCCCTAACCTCCTTAAAAAATGTTTGGGAAATCTCCAACGACTGGAACGGAATTTAGCTTTCCTATTTATGAATCAAGGGAATAAAGGAAGCTCAACATGATTGACCCCTATGTGTCACAAGAAACCTCGAGAGTCCTACTGCTACATGTCTCTAGTCTAATGACTCTCCTCTCGTATTCCAATATTGCTCCATAAGTGGATACCCGATCCATCCCCAAAATCAACCCATACCCCGGAAATCCCAATATATAGGCGTCACAGTCAAACTCTACGCCTAGTATGAAAACTTTCAAATACAAATCATGGATAAATGTGTCGATCCTCCTATGGGGTTTGAAACAACTCCGGGTCTACTACTAAAGAGATATCTAAGTGCAAACAATCAACCAAGCTAGCAATGAAAGAGTGTGATGCTCCAGAATCAAAAAGAGTTCGAATAAGAAAATCCGAAATAGAGATCAAACCTTCCACGGTGACTTTCCTACCTCTATCTGGTCTACTACTAGAAGGTGTTGCATCCAAAGCCTGTACTTGCGCTGTAGGTGCGCTTGCTCTTTGCCCCGTCCTGTGAGGACAAGCTCTACTAAGGTGATCAAGCTGCCCACAGTTGAAACACCTTCCCTTCATCATTTTATTCTTACAGTCCTTTGCGTAATGACCAACCAATCCACAGTTATGACATTTTCCAGTTTTCTTGATCCGCTTCTAAGGTACTCCAATCCTAACAGTCTAAACATTCACTCCGTATCCTTCATCCTAGCTTGTGCCTCCTCGAAATCCTCTGTGCCAAGAAATGTCTTGCCTTCTAGACTAGTGAAGTCCTTGCATAGCTTAGAAAAATTGGCTGCTCAGGTGGATTAATGGTATCTCCACATGTTGGTGCTGGATTGCGCGCTTGCCCTTGCACCTCTGGTACCATAGCTCTACAGAACCAGTCAGCCATACTATGCAAAGGAAAGGAAATTTAGGCTCGAAAGAATCAAAAGAAGGTTGAACGGACTTTTGAGGGGATTTCTATAAAATCTCTTTTATACTTGATAACCATTTCTAAAATAAGAGTTTCTTTTTGAAAAATACTTCTTGTTTGAAGATATGCTACTTTTAAAAATAGGTTACTTTTGGAAAAATACTTTATTTTTAAACAGGTTTTTAGGAATCCTATAACCTTAGGCTCTGATACCAAGTGAAACACTCAATACCCCTTAATATACCCAAAAGGACACACTAAAGGATATGGTGCATTACAGGTATAACTAAAAACTTTACAGAGACTAAGATTCAAAAGACAAATAAATAATAACAGCGAAAACATTTAAAATTAAACTTCATTACTCCATAAAATAAGTCATAAAACCAAATACATAATATGTCTTAAAAACCAAATACATAAGTCTCATGAAAAATACCATATCTGTCACATCATTAGAGTGCCTAAACAATAAAAATCATCCCTCTCACAGAATTACCAGTACATCCACAGTCAAATAAAAAAAACAGAAAAGAAGAAGAATACATGAAGAAAAACTCCGCAACTGTATCTCCAAGAAATCTGAATCTACTGCCCTTGCCTCTATTGGCCTATGGTGGAAAAGGGGAAATAGAGGAGTGGGTCAGACTAAAAGTCTGGTGAGTGGAAGTAATTACTAATATTTTTAAGCAAGATAAAGATAATAGACTTAGCAACAGTTCTTGTATAAAAGGAAATAAAGGAAAAGATAAAGCTGGAATAAAATATTGTTCAACTATTTGCTTTGATAGTCTGATTATTTCGATTGTTTGCACTTGTCTTAGATAACTGCTATGATTAGGTTGAAACCCTAATCCTACTTTAAATAGGCTGCAATCCTAATTCTACCCTTTGATCGGCCTTTTATCTCTGTTGTGCCTGTTGGAATCTCATTCTATATGATATTCCATATATACTATATTTTGACGTCAACAACTATATATTTTTATATTCTTCTATACACAAACCATTTATTGCAGGAATTATATGAAGATTCAAGATTCTTGAAGAAGAGTATTTGTATGGTTTTGTATGCGTCTAGAGCTTATACATATGTTGAAATCTCTCCTTGATATGATATGAATATATTTATAACTCATATAGGCAAGATATACAAAAATGACCAGAAACAGACGGCTGTTTCTGAAGTCAAAATTTTTGTATACCACAATAAACAGACGGCTGTCTATTTATAAACAGCCAGCTGTTTTGAGGCAAAAATTGCCTATTTCCTTTCTGGTCGTAATTTGATGAATTTCAGCTGGCTAAAAATTATTTTCAGACGGCTGTTTTTCTATAACGGCTATATTTTTTCTGAAGGGTTACTTTCATTCGCGAAGGGATACAACTCTTAATTAAGAGATATGACTATATCTCTTCATAGAAACTTTTCGCGAATAATTGCAACCTTTGACTCTTTATAAATACATGTTAGAATCACAATTTAATTAATCTTAATCTCTTGTTTTATATCTTTCTTATTCTCTCTGATTCTAACTCTTGTGTGAAAATAATTCCATATTCAAATCACACTTATTCTTCCATAATTCTTCAAGATTATAAATATACATTTCTACAAGGAGAAGATTATAGGAAGTCTGTACTTTATTGACTCATTCGTGTTATTGCTAGAACACAAGAAGTCAAAAACTTTTGTTGTATTATTGAAGTCCTGTTCGGCTGTTCAGGCACTGAGAATTCCTCTTCTGCTGTTGAGGCACGAAATCTTGTTTTGTTGCTCAGGTCCCCGTTCGGCTGTTCGGGTGTGTTGTTAACCTATTCCTCCGGGTGATGTGAGGGTTTTTTTATTAGTGAAATTCCAGAAGGAGTCTGGGACTGGATGTAGAACGGGAAGTTCGAACCAGTATAAAAATCCTGGTGTGCAAGTTTTTACTTTGCTATTGCTATAATTCCGCACTATTGTTGTTATCTCCATATAAGTACGATCCATACACCCTTTTCATTTGGTATCAGAGCCAGGTTTCTAATAACCGTTACACAGTTATTTTGATAATCTGCTTATATGGCCAACACGGATAACAATGCTATTCCAAATCCTGTCACTGTCACTAACTCTGGCATTGTAGAAGGACAAGCCACTGGACGACCTCCATTCTTCAATCGATTAAATTATAACTATTGGGCGACACGAATGCGTATTTATATGCAGGCTAATGGTTTTGATGCTTGGAATATCACACAAGCCGAATACACTGCACCAACCACTGATTATACTAATTGGTCGACAGCCCAAAAAGCAGAAGCTACCCTAAATGCCAAGGCTATGAACATGTTGTTTTGTGCTCTAGATAGAAATGAGTTCAATCGTGTTAGCATATGCACCACTGCATATCAAATATGGCAAACACTAAAAACAACTCATGAAGGAACAAGCAAAGTCAAGCAAAGCAAGATATCTATGCTCAAAATCAGTTCCAAAATTTCAGAATGAAGCAAGACGAGTCCATAAATGATATGTACTCTAGATTTCAAGATATCCATCATGCCTTGATCGGACTTGGTGTAACATATTCAGATGCAGATGTTGTCTCAAAAATCCTAAACTCTCTAACTGACGAATGGGAAAGAAAAGTTTTGGCGATTGAAGAAGCTAACGATATTTCAGAAATGAAGCCAGAAGAATTAATAGGAAATCTAATGTCATATAAAGTCAATCTGCAGGCAAAACGAGTTCAAACTCAAGACAGGAAGAATATAGCCTTCCATGCTGAAAAAGATGAATCAGAATCAGATGATGAAGATTTAGCATTTATTGCTAAAAATTTCAAAAAGTTTCTCAAATACAAAAAGGGAAATAGAAACAATGGAAAAAGGAACTTTAATAAACCATCTTCATCAGTTCTAGAATGCTTCAACTGTCACAAGAAAGGACACATGCAAAAAGATTTTCCAGACCAGAAGAAATCGAAATACAACAAGTTTAAGAAGGACAAGATCAAGAAGAAAGCATTATCTGTCACTTGGGATGATTCAGACTCTTCATCTTCTGATAGTAGCAGTGAAAGCGAAAATGAACAAGCCAATGTATGCTTCATGGCTACTGAAAATGAGGTACCAAATTTTACCTTCGATGATATGGTTGAAATTAATACTGAATTAGTTAGTACTATGAAAAATCTCAAGAAAAAGTATAAAGAAGCTGTTGAACAAAAGAACAAAGCAGAATTCGAAAGAGATATGCTTAAAGACGAGAAGAAAATATTAGAAGAGGAATTAGAGAAAATCCAACTTTCATCTTCTAATAATGATTCTCAATTAACTTTCTTGAGTCAAGAAATTGAAACTCAAAAAGAAAAGAACGATGCTTTGTCTTCTGAAAATCATGAGCTAAAATCTAAAGTCAAACTGATTGAGTTGGAAAATACTGGATTAAAGGCTAAATTAGAAGATATTTTTAAAAATATCTCTAATTTTAATAAGGGGAGAGAAAATTTATCTAAGATAATTGAAAACTCTCAGCCTTCTACCAGTAAAAAGGGACTAAGATATATTAAGAAACAAATAGCTCCTCAAAATAATTGGAGACAGTTTGTTAAATCAAAATCCACATTGGCTCAATCTAAAAGGAATCAAGAGTTGAAAGCTTCTATAGATAAACCAAAAAGGATACAGACGTCTAAAACCATAAAAATATGGGTTCCTAAAACAAACAATAGTTTGATTAGGAATAAATATATAAAATCCTTTTTAGAAACTGTTCATAAAAGTCAGAATTATATTTACAAAGGGAATACCGGACCCGAATGGGTTTGGTTTCCTAAGACCTAACTCTTAGGACCCTATAAAAAGGTGGGTACCAATGTTCTTAATTCTATTTTTTGCAGGTCCCACTTAAAAAGAGAGGAAAGTGGATTCTAGACAGTGGTTGCTCTAAACATATGACTGGAGACAAAAGTATGCTGACAAATATTACCTACGCAAATGAAGGCTCGGTCACATTTGGAGATAATTCCAAAGGTTATATCATCGGCAAAGGCGATGTGAGCAACTTCGGTAACTCTAATACTCCTCTCATCTCTAATGTTTTACTTGTTAAAAACCTGAAGCACAATTTGTTGAGTATTAGCCAATTGTGTGACAAAGGATTCAAAATCTCTTTTTCCGAAGATAGGTGTAGCATTTTAGATCATAGTGGAAATCTCATATTTGAAGGTAATATAGACAGAAATATATATGTTCTGAATATGAAAGTCAATCATAATTCAGATATGTGCTTAATAGCTAATGAAAATGATCCTTGGCTATGGCACAAACGATTCTGTCATATTAACTTCAAATCCATTAATAAGTTATCTAAAAATAACTTAGTAAAGGGGTTACCAAAAATGAACTTTAAAGTAGATCATATTTGTGATGCTTGTCAATTAGGTAAGTTAACAAAATCATCATTTAAATCTAAAAAGGTCATTTCGACATTACAACCACTTGAGTTACTTCATATGGATCTATTTGGACCAACACAAGTGCAATCCATAAATCATAACAAATATGTGTTTGTAATTATCGATGATTTTTCTAGATATACTTGGACAATTTTTATGAAAAATAAAAGTGATACTTTTGATCACTTTAAAATTTTCATCAAGAGAATCCAAAACTTGAAGGGATTAACAATTAAGAATATTCGGAGTGATCATGGAGGAGAGTTCGAAAACGAAGCTTTTGAACAATTCTGTAAAAAGAAAGGAATTTCTCATAATTTCTCGTTTCCTAGAACTGCACAACAAAATGGAGTTGTAGAATGAAAGAATAGAACTTTACAGGAATGTGCAAGAACTTTGTTAAATGGAAGCACACTTCCAAAACATTTCTGGGCAGAAGCCGTAGCAACTGCCTGTTATGTTTTAAACAGGGTTTCCATTCGACCTCTCACTAAGAATACTCCGTATGAACTGTTTAATGGCAGAAAACCAAACATATCCTATTTCAAAGTTTTTGGTTCAAAATGTTTTATATTAAACACTAAAGATCAGCTTGGCAAATTTGATGCGAAATCTGACGAAGGTTTCTTCCTAGGATATTCGGATCGAAGCAAGGCCTATCGAGTGTTTAATAAAAGAACAAATACTGTTGAGGAAACTCTACATGTATCGTTTGATGAAAATTTTCAACAAATAACAAGTATAAATAATGATGATGATGATAACATCATAAATACAGAATCTAAAAATTTTGAAATAAATGAAAACGAAATTGATAATCCTAGTGAGAACAATAATATTCAAAACGAATTAAAATCTCCACCACATATTTTACGGGATCATCCTGTTCAAAACATTATTGGAGAAATTAATTCAAACGTTCGAACTAGGAATCAATTAAATCAAATGGGCCACGTAGCATTCATATCTACTATCGAGCCAAAGAACCCAAAGGAAGCTTCTACCGACGAATACTGGATCATTGCAATGCAAGAAGAACTAAATCAGTTTGAACGCAATGAAGTTTGGGAATTAGTTCCTAGACCAAGTAATCAAACTGCTATTGGAACAAAATGGGTTTACAAAAACAAGGCGGACAAACAAGGAAATATCACTAGAAATAAAGCAAGATTGGTGGCTCAAGGATACAATCAGGAAGAAGGTATCGACTATGAAGAGACATTCGCTCCTGTGGCAAGACTAGAAGCAATTCGAATATTACTGGCCTATGCGTGTTTTCATAATTTCAAACTTTATCAGATGGACGTTAAAAGTGCCTTTCTGAATGGATATATTAAAGAAAATGTGTATGTTGAACAACCTCCCCTGTTTGCTCATGAAAAATATCCCAATCATGTATATAGACTTCAGAAGGCTCTATATGGTTTAAAACAAGCACCACGTGCTTGGTACGAATGTCTTAAGAGCTATCTAATCTCTTCGGGATTTCAAACTGGAAAGGTTGATCAAACATTATTCATTAAACATTCAAAAAGGGATATTTTAATAGTTCAAATCTACGTTGATGATATCATATTTGGTTCCACCAACAAAAAATTATGTCAGGATTTCTCGGATATTATGACTAAGGAATTTGAAATGTCCCATATGGGAGAATTATCATACTTTCTTGGTCTACAGATTAAGCAATTACCGAATGGTATATTTATTAATCAAGAAAAATATTGTAATAATCTAATCAGACGCTTCGGAATGGAAAATACTTCTGCCAAACCAACTCCTATGAGTACAATAACCCATCTTGATAAAGATGAAAATGGAAAAAGTGTAGACCAGAAATTATATCGAAGTATGATTGGATCATTACTATATTTAACTGCAAGTCGTCCCGACATAATGATGAGTGTTTGCTTGTGTGCTAGATTCCAGTCCAATCCAAAGGAATCACACTTAAGAGCAGTTAAACGAATATTACGATATCTCACTAACACCAAAGATTTCGGTTTATTCTATCCGAAAGAATGTCCGTTTGAATTAGTATCATATAGTGATGCTGATTTTGGTGGATCACGAACGGATAGAAAAAGTACTAGTGGTACGTGCCACTTCATTGGAAAATCACTAGTATCTTGGTTTAGTAAGAAACAAAATTGCGTTTCACTCTCTACGTGTGAAGCAGAATATATTTCTGCTGCTCTAGCTTGTGCTCAAGTAATCTATATGCAACAAACACTTAGAGATTTCGATATTAATTTATCTAATTCAACTATTTATTGTGATAACTCAAGTGCTATTAATCTACCCAAAAATCCTGTCAACCATTCACGAACAAAGCATATTGACATTCGTCATCACTTTCTTCGTGATAATATTGAAAAAGGATTAATTAATTTAGATATTGTTTCCTCTGAAAATCAGTTAGCTGATATTTTTACAAAACCGCTTCTTGAAAATTCTTTTATTAAACTACGACGCGAATTAGGAATAATTTCCTATAACGAGTTATAGTTCCCTCTTTTAGTATTTATCCTACCCTATCTTACTATATTATGGATTTATGGTTAAACTATGTGGTTTGTAATATTTTTTGCTACTCTTGGTCTATTTGTCTTGTGATGGTAGTTATGATACTCTATGGCATGTAATATATCTACGGTAATATCTATGCATATGTTGGTTATTATCGATTTATACATGTCTTTTTGGCGATGCCAAAGGGGGAGAAAATATTCGTATATATAAGCACTAACTCTTTTTTGCAGGGGGAGTTTATATTCAGGGGGAGTAAATATATAGAGATTATTGTATATAGTTGTCATCGTCAAAAAGGGGGAGAATGTTGGAATCTCATTCTATATGATATTCCATATATACTATATTTTGACGTCAACAACTATATATTTTTATATTCTTCTATACACAAACCATTTATTGCAGGAATTATATGAAGATTCAAGATTCTTGAAGAAGAGTATTTGTATGGTTTTGTATGCGTCTAGAGTTTATACATATGTTGAAATCTCTCCTTGATATGATATGAATATATTTATAACTCATATAGGCAAGATATACAAAAATGACCAGAAACAGACGGCTGTTTGGACACAAACAGACGGCTGTTTCTGAAGTCAAAAATTTTGTATACCACAATAAACAGATGGTTGTCTGTTTATAAACAGCCGGCTGTTTTGAGGCAAAAATTGCCTATTTCCTTTCTGGTCGTAATTTGATGAATTTCAGCTGGCTAAAAATTATTTTCAGACGGCTGTTTTTCTATAACGGCTATATTTTTTCTGAAGGGTTACTTTCATTCGCGAAGGGATACAACTCTTAATTAAGAGATATGACTATATCTCTTCATAGAAATTTTCGCGAATAATTGCAACCTTTGACTCTTTATAAATACATGTTAGAATCACAATTTAATTAATCTTAATCTCTTGTTTTATATCTTTCTTATTCTCTCTGATTCTAACTCTTGTGTGAAAACAATTCCATATTCAAATCACACTAATTCTTTCATAATTCTTCAAGATTATAAATATACATTTCTACAAGGAGAAGATTATAGGAAGTCTGTACTTTATTGACTCATTCGTGTTATTGCTAGAACACAAGAAGTCAGAAACTTTTGTTGTATTATTGAAGTCCTGTTCGGCTGTTCAAGCACTGAGAATTCCTCTTCTGTTGTTGAGGCACGAAATCCTGTTCTGTTGCTCAGGTCCCCGTTCGGCTGTTCGGGTGTGTTGTTAACCTATTCCTCCGGGTGAAGTGAGGGTTTTTTTATTAGTGAAATTCCAGAAGGAGTCTGGGACTGGACGTAGAACGGGAAGTTCGAACCAGTATAAAAATCCTGGTGTGCAAGTTTTTACTTTGCTATTGCTATAATTCCGCACTATTGTTGTTATCTCCATATAAGTACGATCCATACACCCTTTTCAGTGCCACTGTGAGCTAGTCCCATCCTGTGGGCCCCACAGCAAAAAGGCACCTTTTTAGCGCTTTGGAACTCGATAGCGACTTATATCCCTGCACCGAGGCCGCACGCTCGACCACCGTTGGCTCGCACTATCTGTTGCTCCACCTTTTGACCTCTTATTTACCATTACTTCAGCATAAGCGTGTCCCAGCCTCACCTATTGTGAGACCATCAATTCCTGACTGATAAGGAAATGCTGTCGGATATGGGTCCTAACAAACAAAATCTAGTTGCGCCCCTAACCTAAATCCCCCGATTTGAGCTTCTATCTATTGACCACTTATTTACCATTACTTCAACATAAGCGTGTCCCAGCCTCACCTAATCTATTATGAGACCATCAGTTCCTGACTGAAGGGGAATGCTGCTGGTACGTGTCCTACTTCTATCTTTGCTTATTAACTTAGTGTAAGTTTTAAAATAACCCTCTTCTATTATTTCTGCTCTGTTTGCTGATTAACTTAATCTATGTCTTAAAATAAGCAACTTCTGTTATCTATGTTAAACTTGCTAATTAACTTAATTATAAGTCTTAGAATAAGCCTTTTCTATTATCTCTAATTATAACCTGTGTGTTATAATTTTACTTATTAACTTAACCCAGGGTCTAAGTTTAAAAATAAGCTTCTTCTGCTATTTCTTCTATCTTCTCTTTTTAGTTATAATTGCATGTTATAACTATGCTTGCAAATGTCTTAAATTTGCCTATTTCAGTCTATGTCCAATTTATTACAATTCTTCTTACTTTACATCAAATTTCTGTAAATTTAGCGTTCTTGTGTTTTAGTCTATATTAGCGTATTATTCTCTTTTATTTATTTTATTCGCGTAAAAAGAAACTAACATTTACAGGCTAAATCCCAACGTAGAATGGATGTAAATAAAATGTAATAACAGTAAATAACGGTAAATACTGTAAATAACTATAAATAAATGTAATAAACTAAATAAAATAGACTGAAAAGAATTTTAAAAACTAGCTGTAAATAACATATATAGAAATTGTCTTAAAATTGTAGAAAAACTACAACTATTGAGAACCCTATTATTTTAAATTACTTAAAAATCTAAAATAATTACTTAAACACTCACATGTGGTCCTCAGCTCTAGCCCTTAGTCTTCCTTGATCCTTCCTTAGAGCGTAAATATTTTTTTCAGAAAGATTCTCTCCTTAGAAATATTTTATTTCTAGGGTCCAGCCTTTGGCAATGAACCCGAATAGGAGAAAATATGAATGAGAAAAACAGTTATGCCTAGGGGTCTATTTGTAGGATTACTTGGGGATCTCAGACCATTGGATTTGTAGATTAAATCTAGTGCAACCACGTCATAGGTTCGATGGGAACCGTTGGATGGAAGCACGAAAGCACGAGATGGAGAAAAAATAACAAAACGCGTCACGATTTGATCTGGATGAAATATCATCCAAATATCTAAGGCAGGTCGACCTTACTGTCGACCGCTATATGCTAGGGTCGACCTATAGGTCGACCCTAGCATATAGCGGGTCGACCCAGCCATGGGGAAGGTCGACCCTAGAGTCGACCTGACCTATTTATTATTATTATTATTATTATTATTATTATTATTATTATTTTCTTCTTCTTTGTTTCTTGTTTAATTTGGAACTTCTTCGTTTTAGCTCCGATTTCGACAATCTATATATGGAAATTGACCAGAAAATTACCACAGACACAATGGTGTAACTCCCGTAGCTCAATTATGATAATTTCACAAAGTTATTTTACTATTTAATTAATTCATTGATTAATTATTATAGCTTAAATTTCGGGTTTTTACACCGACATTGCACTCTAAATTGCATTGAGTGATCTCTATAAAACGTATATCTATAAGGTGGCGGAGAAGGCAACTTCTCTTAGCTTAACATCTTCTATGAGACATATGAGCTCAGAGGTTATTTGTTTGTAGAAATCAGTCATGTGATTATGGAATGGCGGAGTGATGTTCAAAGTGAAAGAAGATGTGCTATGGGAAAAAGGTAATCGTTTCCTCAAGCCTCATCAACCGGAAATGACCAAAACAAGGTAGATGCAATAAGGCTATATGGGTCATTCCCATTAGGGTATGATCAACAACTTCTAGATATATTTCTTCCTGCTATGACGTTCAGGATGTAAATTAATGTGGTGTATGATAATCGAGCGTGCTCGGATAAAGGTCGATAACGACCTGTGGATGACATATTCGGTACTATCTAGTTATAGTGGTAGGCCGGTCTTATGTTGGTATAGGAGCTTTGTGATGGTTCCTCGGGACATCCATTGTAATGATCCCGGATTTTAATTAAATTTAAATTGATAATTAATTGAATTTTTAATTAAAAATTGTGAAATTCATTGATAAATTGATTCGAGTTTCCCCGAATTCAAATAAAGTTGTGTTAAATCATTTAAATTTAAATATTGTATATATATTGAATATATATGTATATGGGCATATATGAGTAAATTTGAATTTATATATATATATACATTGAAATTTGAATTTAAATCTTAATATAAATGGTTTAAAGATAAGTATAAAAATATAGATAATTGATACAAGTTTAAAAATAAATAACTTTAAATTTGAAATTGATGGGTTATGTTAGAAATAAATAAAAAATTTATAATAAAAATTTAAGCTAGAAATAAATATGTAAAAGGTAAATTATGAGATATAAGGTTAATACAATTGCTAAAATTTTAATAACAAGTTAAAATAGAAATTATTCATATTACAAAATAATAAGACTAAAGAGAAAAAATAGAAATAAATAAAAGTAAAAATACCAATGCATAAGATAAATTATAGGAAATATATATAGTAAACAAATTAGTTAAATTATAACAACAACATTAAATATGGAAATACATTCAAAAATGAAAAAGAAAATAAAAAATATACAAATATTTATGAAGCACACTTATTACAAAGTGATAAAACAATCAAAGGTAAATACACATTCAAAAAGAAATACAAATATAAGTATGAAGTCAAAGCAAAGGATAAGTATGCAAGCTTGCTAAAGAAGAAACGAAAATAAAATATATATTTTGTACAACTGATAATTAATGCAAGCCAAAGTTTTATCATCTCAGCCACCAAACGAATATCTATCAGCCTCCAATTTGAGATAAAAATCTCTGGCCAAAATATAAACAAAAGATTTCCAGTACATAACAAATTATATCAACCTGTGAACTTACTTTCATATATATCATCTTCATCTTGGTTCGTTCCATTCCAAGCTATGAAAACTGAAAGTAAAAATATCACTTAAACTAAAACAAAATTTCAACTAAAAAAATAACTTATGCTCAAAGAACTTTTCAAATTCAAATCCATCCTCCTTCCTTGTTAGCAATGGCTTCCCAAGCCAATCCCCCCCCCCCCCCCCCCGCCTCCTCCAGCTCCTTCTTGCCCTCACCCTCCATCTTCCACATCCATTCCACCTGCTCCTACTTCGTCCGCCTTCCCTCCCCCGATATCGTTCGTTCCCAAGAAATATGCCTCCTTCCTTAATGCTAAGCCCACCCCCCCCCCCCACAGTCGTCCACTGAAAAACTTGATCCTAGCACTCAAAATACCAAACCTGGTAGCTCCAAACCAGATTATCCTCACACTGTTATCATCAAAACCATTCCAGATAGATCATATGCACAAGTGGCTGCTTTACCACCACTTATTCCAGACCTCCCGACGAAGAAACGTCGGCGTTCCTTGACGCCTTTTGCCAATGTTCGCTCCACGATAGATTTTTTGGTATCCAAAGGTCGTTGTCTAAAATGCGCAGGGAATGGACACCTGGCAAGGAATTGCAGAGAACCAAAGATTTGCTACAATTGTAGTCTCTTCGGTCACCCACAATCATCTTGTCCCGAGAAAACCAAAACCAAATCCCCCTCTTCGTTATCTGTGCGTGCCTCTGCCCCTCCCGCTAAAAACAAAATATCACTTCAATCTCATCGGGACTTAGTGCAACATCATTCCTCTGCCAAGCCGAAAAGCACCTGCCCACCAATTAATACCTCGAAGTCTCCTCGTTTCTCACCCCATTCTCACTCCAACACTTCTCCTCACTCTCTTACTCTGCTCCCCCTCTACAACATTCTCAATGGAAAACTCTTCACTTTATCTCACCGCCATGGTAATCAATGGCATTTGGATGTTAGAAACACTGCACCAAGCCCTCTCTACTGCTCTCCACCACCACGATCTGCCCATCTGGATCATTAACAATACCAGCTTTGCCTTTTGTTGCCCCACATACGAATCATTAGGCCTCGCCCTCCAACTCCGAACCCTATCAAAGCCAGGCGGGTCTGTCCTCATTCAACCCTGGTCCAATCCCGAACCTTCCTCTGCCAGTCTCGAACATGTCTCCTGGGCGCGAATTCAAGGATTCTTGGAACTTCTCCGTGATCGCCCGGATGCGGTGCGAGCTGCCCTGAATCCTTTGGGCCGTATCATAGAGTTCGATAGTTGCAACTGGGCAATGTTAGATCATCGGTATCTGTTCATCAAAATGCAATTTTTTGTAGGCGTCTCAACTCCCTCCGTCATCGTCGCTAACCTCAACAACCACGACTATCTTCTTTCAGTAGAACGCTGGGATCACGCGCACCCGAGCCGTAGTCCGGAGACGCTTCCAATTGGCATTGATTTTGAGGAGGCATTCAGATGCTTTGATGACCATATTCCCATGGAGGAACTGAACTCAGACGAGAGGTTTGACGCCATGAATTTCGATCCAGATACCCTTGCTCCCATAGCATCTATTGAACCTACTCCTCTGGTTGACCAAATCCCTCTGACCGAACCCGAAGTTCCCCTCCTAATACCCAACCCGCAAGACAATTCTTTAGAAGTCATGGGCCCTCTTGGCTGGGACAACTGGCCGACAGTGGACCAAAGTTGGAATCCATATGCGGATCTAGACCTCTCTACTCCATGGTATCTTCAACTTCCCATTCGCACTCACCCACCAGCTTTCCAAAATACCGTTAGCCAGCTCGCCTTAATCCCCTCACCTCATACTCAACCTCCAGCTTATCATCATCCCCACTCAACCAATCTATGGACAACCAACTTGCCCTCATTCCCTCTGACTTTCAAGCAGCAGCGCCACCATTCCAGGACGATCAACAGTCCCCCTTGGTCACTCCCACAGTTGTCAGACGCAGCGCCAGATTCCATAAAGCGGCGTCTCTCCCTGGTAGCTTTCTCAAACCTGTAGTTTTTTCCTCTGCTAACAAAAATCTTAATAAAAAAATTGCACGTTGCATGGGTGTGAATTTGCGTGATGAACACTTCATAGCCATGCAAACACTAGAATTGGAGCGTTTGCCCCTTTCCCAATGAAGATTATCACCTGGAATGTCAGGGGCTTAGGGGACCCCAGCAAAAGAATTGCCCTAAATCTCATCCTGTCCCCTCATAAAATCGATATCCTCCTAATCCAAGAATCCAAACTTGTGGACCCCTCTCCTACCCAGATTAGGCATCTAGGTGGGCCTTATCTTTCTGGGTGGGCCCACTCGAATGCTGTAGGTTCCAGTGGTGGTTTAATCACCCTTTGGAATGAATCCATATGGTCCCATTGTCAAACCATTCTCCATCCTTCTATCCTCCACGTTTCACTTCGCCACATTCAAACTGATACCATTTACTTCTTCTCCAATATCTACGGCCCACAAAACACGTCCGATAGAAATGCACTCTGGAATAATTGTCTCACCTTTGCCACCCACCTCAATGGCCCCTGGTTGTTAGGGGGAGATTTCAACACCACTAGAAACACCCATGAAAGAAATTCAGGCAACATTTCACAAGACTCGGATTCATTCAACTCCTTTATTAACTCTGGTTCCCTAATCGACCCACCCATTAGCAATAGACTCTTCACTTGGTCAAATCATAGGTCTGACCCGACACTAGCAAAACTAGACAGATTCCTCTTCAATGTCAATTGGGATGACTTGCACCCCCTATCCATCGTCTCCGGCCTAGCCTCGGTTATTTCAGATCACTGCCCTATAATCTTAGATTCAGGTTCATCCTCAAACCTCAAACGTCCCTTCCGCTTTGAACGCCTCTGGTCTCTGGAACCCTCCTTTGACAATTTCATTCAGCTCGCGTGGTCCCAACCAGTAGTGTCTAATTCCGCAACCGCTAGGGTAGTTTCCAAACTCCGTTCCCTCAGAAAGATCATCAAACCTTGGGCTAAAAACATTTGGGGTTCCCTTCGTTCGTGCATCTCTTCCACCCAAGATGCTATCCTAGAGCTCAATATCCTCGAAGAATCTCGACCTTTAAACCCAATGGAATATTATCAACTCAGGAGGCTAGAATAAGATCTAGATAGACTTACCAAACAGGAGGAAATTGGTTGGAAGCAAAGATCCAAGGCCAAGTGGCTCGAGGAGGGAGACAGAAACACCTCCTTCTTCCATCGAATGGCCAATGGCAGACACAGATCTATCAGTATCACGGAGCTATCCCACAACAACTCCACCTTCACCGAATTGCCTGACCACCTCCGCCTCTTCACTGATTACTACCGAAGTATCCTCGGCAAGATATCCCTGCCTCTACCCCCCATAGACTGGAACCTCCTCTACCTAAATTGTTCCCCCATACCTGTAGACCACCCCTTTTCTGAAGAAGAAGTTTGGGCCGCGCTCAAAGATTTGTCGGATGACAAAGCCCCAGGCCCAGATGGTTTCAGCCCATTCTTTTTCAAACACTATTGGGAAACCATCAAATTCGATTTGCTAGACATGTGCGCGGAATTCCAAGCTGACCCCACCTCCATTGCCCGCCTCAACTATGCCAACATCATCCTCTTCCCCAAATCCCCCGGTTCAAACACTTTGTCCGCTTTCAGACCAATTAGTCTCCTCAATACCACACTCAAAATTATCACAAAGGTCCTTGCTAATAGACTCCAGTCAGTCATCGATCCCCTAGTGGAGGCGGAACAGTCAGCCTTCATTCTAGGCAGAAACATCATGGACTGTGTCGTCGCCACTCAAGAAGTTGTCTCTTATTGCCATAGAACATCAACCCCCGGTACCCTGCTAAAATTATACTTCTCCAAAGCTTTTGACACGGTTCACTGGAACTTCATCCTGGACCTAATGAAGCACAGGGGTTTTCCGCCTAAGTGGTGCGGCTGGATCGAAGGGTTACTCAGCACAAGTATTTCGTCTATCTCAATCAATGGCTCTTTGGGTGGTCACATTAAATCAACTAGGGGGTTGAGATAAGAAGACCCACTCTCACCCTTAATCTTTGTCCTGGTAGCAGATGTGTTCAACCAGATGATCAAGCTCGCCTCGTCCAATGATTTATTCAAAGGTATCAAGCTTCAAGATTCAAATTTGTCAGTTTCTAACCTTCAATTTGCAGATGACACGATTTTATTCGCTTCCACCGAAACCAACCATATCCATAGTCTCAAGGTTGCGATGTATGTCTTCGAAGCAATTTCTGGCCTCTCCATCAACTTTAATAAAAGCTCCATCATCATGCTTGGCAACTCCGTCCATCTCGGCCCTCACATATCATCTTTGCTCAACTGTAGCATAGCCATTTCCCCATTTCTTACTTAGGTATTCCCATCCGCCCCACCAAACTTCACCGTGCAGATTGGCTCCCCCTCATCTCCAAAATTGAATCCCGACTCTCAACTTGGAAGGCACACTTGTTATCCTCTGCAGGTCGTCTCGTTCTAGTCAAATCGGTCCTATCAGCCATCCCCTCATACTGGATGTCCTTCCTCACCCTTCCATCCTGGGTCATCACGAAAATAGACTCAATCAGGCATTCGTTCCTTTGGAATGGAGGCAACGCAAAAAGACTGGTCAACTGGAGGACGGTCTGCCTATACCGCAACCACGGGGGTTTAGGAATTACGGACCTCCGCACCTTCAATCAAGCGTTGCTGTCCAAATGGCTTTGGCGATTGCTCACACCTGGAAGCTTCATTTGGAAAACCTGGATCCTTTGCCTACACTATCATTCAAACCCCCACCTGGCGCTCCACCCCCCCCCACCCGTTTTCGGCCATCCCCCTTCTGGTCTGGGGTCCTCCAAACACTTCCTAGAGTCAAAGCACTTTTCCAGGTGAAAATTGAAAGTGGTAACAACTGCCTCTTCTGGCATGACACATGGTATGGCCAACTGCCCTTATCTAAGCTCCTGCCCAACCTCTTCTCACACGTCACCCTCACTAACGCAACTGTCGAAGAATATTTCGCCCTTGGTCCTGAGCACCTTTGCCCACCCACCATTTTTGATGTAGATCTGGTTCCTGAACTCCTCACTGCAACAAATATACTCATATCGCTCTACCCTTCCAACAGTCAAGGTCAATTCCTCTAGGCCCTTGCATCTTTAAAGGGCTTCACAGTTTCATCCTGCTATCAATACCTAAATAACCCCGGCCGCCTTTTCTCCTTTCCTAGGATTTGGCATTGCAATCTTCCACCTCGCATAGCTTTTTTTCAATGGTGTCTAATTTCTGGAAGAATAAATACCAAAGATAGACTCAACCGCCTCAACATCCCTGTCGACCCATGCTGTGTCTTTTGTTCCACTCATGATGAATCTATCACCCACCTTTTCTTCGATTGTGACTTCACCTACTCAATTTGGGCTGCAACCAGCGCTTATCTATTGGGGTATATCCCCACCTCGACCCCCTTCTTCGATTTTTAGCAGTATAACCAGCAGAACGTGCTGATGGACACTTACCTATCAATCTTCAGTTGCTGCATTTGGAAAGAGAGAAATGCACATGTGTTTGGGAAACCTTTACGCCACTTTGGCGGTACCTGTAGAAATATCACTCACTTTTTCTCCTCTCTAACAGGTCAAAGCTCCTCCGCGCCTTTCTGATTGAGCCTCCCGCCCCGCAGCTCACAACCAGCAGAATCCCAGGGTAGCACTAGCACAACACCGTGTAGGTAGACTTCGCCTACCGAGGGCTCTTAGTTAACTGATATTTGTAATATTTTGTGATCTCTTGACTATGCTACTCTAGTACTTTAGTTAGATATTGTTGCTCTAGGACTCTATTTTGGCCATCGATCCGGCTTGTCGATCGATCTCTTATAAATATTTAATATAACTACTTAACCGGCTGTGTAGTATCACGCTACACACCCGTCTCTCTCAAAAAAAACTAAAACAACAACTTAGATCAAATCAAATGAAAACCAGAGGAGTTTCAGTTTTGCAATTTTCAAAAGCCTGTTTCATCATCAACTCTGTTCATTCTGGAAACAAGGTGAGTAAACATACTGTTTTGAACATTTAAAATTTGTGCATTTGATTTATGAACAAATTATGCTTTGCTGTGGATGTTTGTTTTTGATAGCTCTGCATATTTTTGTGGTATCTGTTCTTCCAATCTCAAGTTACAGAGCAAACAAAAGTAGAAAATTCATATATCTTCATACAAACATATTTAACTTAGGATTTTTTTAAACAAAATAAGTTTGTTTAAAACTTGAATCACAGCCTAGAATTTGTTTAAGCTTGATGATGAAGAACTGGACTCTGTAACCTAAGTTTCACAGTAAAACAAAATCATATGATGAATTCAAGTATTTTAAATTATCGATTTGATTTTATAACTTGAATAAAAATGCAAAGATATGATTTTTAAAATGAATATGATAATTTTTAATCAAGTATTCCAAGTGCAGTTCGTATAAGAAGAACATATGCATTTTGATCATTTTCTGATGATCAATTCAATACTGGAGGTTGAAATTTTGCGTGAAGTAAGGTTGGACATCATTGATTTCGGGAAAATTACCAAATAAATTTTATATTGCACGAATCGAAAGGACGAGATCGATTTAGGGTTTTTGGCCCATGTTTGGTCGAGGTCAGAATTTTTATTACTACGTCATTGTTAGTTGATCGGAGTTGATCGCTCCGGTGGGATTCGAGGCATAGGGGTTCGACTTAGTTCTAGCCGGCGTTGCATGACCTCTGATGGTCGGAGGTGGAAGTACGAGGAGATTTGTGGTGGTTCAGTTTTATTCCAGTTTGGGTCGAGTTGCTCGATTTCGGTTGGCTCACGAATTCATCGACCTGGGTGATTGAGAGGCTCCGGAAGATTATCGGTGACGTGTGAGTGGTCGCGGCAGTGATCGGAGGTGATCCAGATGGTGGTGCACGTGCACGTGAACGTGTGTGTGTGTCTGGTTTGTGACTCGAAGACAACCAAGGGAAGTTTGCATTGTGGCTCGAGTTTGAGCCCGTGTAGTTTTAAGTTGTATCGGGTAATAAACACTTAAACAAAATTAAGTTGGAAAAAAATTTCACACGGGTAAGTTTTGGGGAAAACTCGAAGTAGATGGCATGTTGACTCGGGGAAGGACTCGAGTAAGTCTCGGGTAGAAATTTGTTTCAGGTTTCAAACCTGATTTGTTTCTGCAAATTTAAACTGAGTTTTAAATTTTTAAATTAAGGGTTGAAATGAATTTTAAATCCAAGTGTAAACATGAATTCAAGTTTAGATTAGAATTTAGTTTGGAAACAAATAAAGTTTCAAATTTAAATTGTTTTAAATACTTAAAATGTCTAAGTGTTGAAAAGGAGATTTAAATTTTAAAATGAAAATTTGAAATGAATGATTTCAACCATATTTATAAGTGATAATTAAATCATAAATAAAAAGATGAGTTTATCTTAAGTAAATGAAGATTTAATGAACTTTAATTCATTTATTTATTAAGTTAATTAATCATGATAATTAATGATTTGTATTAAGTTAATTGGTGATTATAAGTTTTAAATTTATTAATTAAGGTTTAAGTTAATAAATGATTGGAAATTAATTAATTTGTAATCAAGAACTAATTAATTCACCATTAACATTCAATAAATTAAATAATTTGAATTAATGAGTTCTAAATGGTTAATCAAATTATAATCAATTATGATTAATATAAGAAATTTCTTTAGAAAAGTGATTAGAGAAATTTTAAATTGTTAATGAACGTCATTAACTAAGATTATCAAAATAATTAATTAATGTGATTAATTGTAACAATCAATTGGATTAAATTAATTAATGATAATCATTTATGAAATTGTGTAAGTGTAATTACTTTATGGAAGTAATTAAGAAATTAACCGTTCATTGAAATTAATTAAGAGTAATTAATTAAGAATTAATTTTTAATTAAAGGGTAATTAATGATTAATTAAAGAATAATTAATTAAATGTTTGTAATTAATTAATTATTAATTAACCCTGACTAGAAATTATCCATAGGATAATGATCTGGTTTAGATTAATCAGATATTTCAATTAGTTTCACTTATGGATGTCTATATTCTATTGAATGCTGTGAATTGTTCGATATACCTACTATGTGATGCTGTGTGATATGAATTGTTTTAATTCAAGCTATGATGAATGTAATTTATTTTATTTGTGATTTATCTGTGAATCTATGAGTGAACGATAAGCGTTATAGTTTATGCCGCTTATCAACTATATTTCTATGTTTGAATCTGTGATGATCGAATGATGTTGCACTATTGTGTGTGAAACCCCTGGACCACACTTTTACACACACAAATTTGGATTTTACGAGGAAATCGGTTAAGTCACAAATGATTTAAATTTAATATTTTTGAAATTGAAATTTTAATTTCAATTGATTTTGGAAATGGATTTTGGGTTAAATGTTAAAACTTTTGAAAGGAGTTTTAAAGAAATTTTGAATATCTTGAAATTTAAAAAAATTCAATTTGAATTTGAATTCAAAATAAGGAATTGAATTCTATGTTGAAAATTATGGTTTAAGAGTGTTATACAAGTTATAAATGTGTTTATATGGGCTTGAACCATTTTAAAAGTATTGGTTTAGGAATTTGAATTTAACCGAAGGATTTTAATTCGTATAAATGAATCAGAATTTCCGAAATGAAAACTATTTGTTTTCAACTGATAAAATCTCTCATGTAAAAATGAAAATGAATTTCCAATATAAATTAAAGGAATTTCAAGTTTGAATTGAAGAAGGTTTCCCAAGTTACGAATAAATCTTTGGAAATGATTTTGAAGGTTATAAGTTAAATCTTTAATATAAAGATTTGATGAGTTAATAAATTGAAATGGAAATTGATTTGGAAAATCTATCTTTGTGAATATGGGTGAACTTTGTGAATTGAATCTTTTTATTTAAAAGATTTAAAATGGTGATTTGTTTAAACCATTCGAAATGGAATTGTTTTGAAAGCTATTAGTTAAATCTTTGATTTAAAGATTGGACAAGTTAATCCAAAACGATTTGGAAATCTATGAATAGATCTTTGCGAAACTGGGTGAACTTTGTGAATTGAATCTTTTTATGTAAAAGATTAAAATGGTAACGTGTTTAAACCATTTGAAGAAAATTTTGGGTAATAAGTTGTGACTTAACTGAAATCCCATATCCATATTTTTTTAAAATATTGCGCTCATTATTCGGTTAAGCCGGGAGAGGACTTTGTGTCATATAACCCATTCCGAATAATGATACGACGTATATGGATAGCATTTGAAGACCGGTGGTGAAGACCAGATACTTTCGATAACGAAAGGATTACCATTGATTGTCTCTGCATCGGTTGATCCCCGGTATAAAGATTTTAGCAACCTTTGTGATGGGAAGTCCGGACGTGATTAGAAATTTTCCAGATTTGCAAGGGCTTCTTTGGAAGTGCCTTCGGTTCTGTTTGAACCCGGAACAGACTTGTATGGTTGTATGTCTGACATTACACTTTGAGATATAAAGCTGATTTCTTTCAAATACATTTCTGTTTGGTGGCGGAGATTTATTCTCTTAGCTTAACACCCTTCTCTGAGACGTACGAGCTCAGAGGTTATGTAGTTGAAGGTTATCAGTGATATACTCCCAATTTGGTAGTGTGGCATGCTGAGTGCTGCTGTGTGTTGATGATCATTTGTTGATCAAAGCATGGCTTTGTGAAAAAGCGTAGCTTTGTGGACGAGACCTCATCGAGCCTCACAGACCGGAAATGGTCGAAACAGGAAAGATGCGGCAAGGTTTCAGGGATAGCTCCCCTAGGGTATGTCCATTCCTTCTGGAAAAAAGTGGTATCATGGTATGGAGCCCAGATATTTACCTGTGTGGTTGCTCCAATCTCATTTACTGTGTGATTGTTGCTGTGTGATCGAGGCGCCTCGGATAAAGGACGCAAACGACCAGGGGTGGCATATCTCAGGTTTACTACCCGGGAAGGGGGTAACCGACCTTGTGTTGGCAGAGAGCCAGGTGGTTCTCGGGGCTTCCCTCCAGAGGCGTTCCCATGTGGCATAGGAAGTTCCTTAGCCTAACCATTTGTTGGAAAATCCAAAGAAACAATACGAGCCTTGTACGGTTTTAGTTGTATAACCTGCTATGGAATTTGGCGGTAACCTGCTATTGAACATAGTAGCTATAGTAGGCATAAGTGCGGAATGCCTATGCTGTCTAAGATTAATATTATACTTTCGAAATGTTTTCCACACTATGCACTAGTAATAATATCAAAAAGGATTTTTTTCTCGTATCAAGCATGTTTGACTATCATAAGGAGAAATCTCCTCCAATTTTGCGTTTGCATTGGGTGTGTGGCGGGAGGCCATATGGTAGTTTCATTTTCCAAAAAGCATTGCGGATTTCAATGTTTAAAACTCTTTTGTTGTTCGTTTCAAGATAAACTGTTTTTGTTGCTCACACCAGTCCCATGACTGACCCGGAGTTTATTGTTCCCTTCCTAAACTCTAGGTGCCCACAATTTTCCACACTGGCAGTCTAGAGTTGGGTTTTTCAGATAGTCAGGTTTAGTAGATTATCTGGAGCTGGTTCAGTTTTTGGAGTTCACGGACGACTGACGTTGCTTATCTTTGTGCAACGTGAAGATGGTTTGAGCTTGATGTTGGAGTTATTGGTCTCATTCTCTTTGTCGGATCACTTGGAGTATCACTTCTGTTATTTCCGCTGTATCATTATTTATCTCTGATATTGTTGTATCATATTGATATCATTGTTGTATATTATTCTAGATATTGTATTCATTGGAGTTGTATATGATATCATTCATTTCTTTCTTCCGTTGTGTTGTTATACTTCTGTGTTATAAGCTCCGGCACGACTCAAATTTCAACGATTGAATCTGCGGCATTCAAGTACAAGTGAAGTACGGGTGTCGATTTTCGAACGTTGAAATTTGGATCGTGACAGCGTGGTATCAGAGCTAAGGTTGAACTTTAGCTCAGGAGTATAACACAATAAGTAACTCATTAGAGATAGGGTGAAGTATACCCTAGAATGAGTATCCCTAAGATATCTGTCTGTATACCTCAGTAAAATTCTCTTACTATCCACTGATAGTAAGTATGAGTGCAAGAAGAGGATGAGATAGGGGACAGGGGAATACGACTATAAATGGTCAATACCCTGTAACAACAAGGAAACAATCTTTTCTCTACCAATCTCTTTGGTTCGTCATCTTTTCTCAATTCTTTGATAGTTCCTGGTAGATTCAGGAAGAAGATTTGATATATTTGCATGGGACATAAACTCCAAATAGGTCAGAATTGTTTGTTTGGATGTATTGGTTGCTTTGTTTGCTATGGTTGAAAGGTATACTTCAGTTCTAAACTAAAATTTTTGAAAATTGTATCTATATATCTATACAATTTGAGTCCCAGTATATTCTACGGATGGTTAGTTATCCTTTCGAACTAACCAATGCCACTGCATATTTCGTAGATCTGGATAACCCGAGTATCTTGTGGAAAAATTAAACAGATTCGTTCTTGTATCTATTATTGATATTCTGATTTGGTAAGCCAAATGCAGAATAAATATTCAGTTTGATTTGATGAAATATTCTTCATCTATCTTTGTGTCTCCCTGGCAAATTTGGAGGACGAAATTTTTTAAGGGGGGAAGTTTGTAACGATCCCGGATTTTAATTAAATTTAAATTGATAATTAATTGAATTTTTGAATTAAAAATTGTGAAATTCACTGATAAATTGATTCGAGTTTCCCCGAATTCAAATAAAGTTGTGTTAAATCATTTAAATTTAAATATTGTATATATATTGAATATATATGTATATAGGCATATATGAGTAAATTTGAATTTATATATATATATATATATACATTGAAATTTGAATTTAAATCTTAATATAAATGGTTTAAAGATAAGTATAAAAATATAGATAATTGATACGAGTTTAAAAATAAATAACTTTAAATTTGAAATTGATGGGTTATGTTAGAAATAAAAAAAATATAATAAAAATTTAAGCTAGAAATAAATATGTAAAAGGTAAATTATGAGATATAAGGTAAATACAATTGCTAAAATTTTAATAATAAGTTAAAATAGAAATTATTCATATTACAAAATAATAAGACTAAAGAGAAAAAATAGAAATAAATAAAAGTAAAAATACCAATGCATAAGATAAATTATAGGAAATATATATAGTAAACAAATTAGTTAAATTATAACAACAACATTAAATATGGAAATACATTCAAAAATGAAAAAGAAAATAAAAAATATACAAATATTTATGAAGCACACTTATTACAAAGTGATAAAACAAACAAAGGTAAATACACATTCAAAAAGAAATACAAATATAAGTATGAAGGCAAAGCAAAGGATAAGTATGCAAGCTTGCTAAAGAAGAAATGAAAATAAAATATATATTTTATACAACTGATAATTAATGCAAGCCAAAGTTTTATCGTCTCAGCCACCAAACGAATATCTATCAGCCTCCAATTTGAGATAAAAATCTCTGACCAAAGTATAAACAAAAGATTTCCAGTACATAACAAATTATACCAACCTGTGAACTTACTTTAATATATATCATCTTCATCTTGGTTCGTTCGATTCCAAGCTATGAAAACTGAAAGTAAAAATATCACTTAAACTAAAACAAAATTTCAACTAAAACAACAACATAGATCAAATCAAATGAAAACCAGAGGAGTTTCAGTTTTGCAATTTTCAAAAGCCTGTTTCATCATCAACTTTGTTCATTCTGGAAACAAGGTGAGTAAACATACTGTTTTGAACATTTAAAATTTGTGCATTTGATTTATGAACAAATTATGCTTTGCTGTGGATGTTTGTTTTTGATAGCTCTGCATATTTTTGTGGTATCTGTTCTTCCAATCTCTGGTTACAGAGCAAACAAAAGTAGAAAATTCATATATCTTCATACAAACATTTTTAACTTAAGATTTATTTTAAACAAAATAAGTTTGTTTAAAACTTGAATCACAGCCTAGAATCTGTTTAAGCTTGATGATGAAGAACTGGACTCTGTAACCTAAGTTTCACAGTAAAACAAAATCATATGATGAATTCAAGTATTTTAAATTATCGATTTGATTTTCTAACTTGAATAAACATGCAAAGATATGATTTTTAAAATGATTATGATAATTTTTAATCAAGTATTCCAAGTGTAGTTCGTATAAGAGGAAAATATACATTTTTATCATTTTCCGATGATCAATTCAATACTGGAGGTTGAAATTTTGCGTGAAGCAAGGTTGGACATCATTGATTTTGGGAAAATTATCAAATAATTTTTATATTGCACGAATCGATAGGACGAGATCGATTTAGGGTTTTTGGCCCATTTTTGGTCGAGGTCGGAATTTTTATTACTGCGTCATCGTTAATTGACCGGAGTTGATCGCTCTGGTGGGATTCGAGGCGTAGGGGTTCGACTTAGTTCTAGCCGGCGTTGCGTGACCTCTGATGGTCGGAGGTGGAAGTACGAGGCGATTTGTGGTGGTTAAGTTTCATTCCAGTTTGGGTCGAGTTGCTCGATTTCGGTTGGCTCACGAATTCATCGACCTGGGTGATCGAGAGGCTCGGGAAGATTATCGGTGAAGTGTGAGTGGTCACGGCAGTGATCGAAGGTGATCCAGACGGTGGTGCACGTGCACGTGAACGTGTGTGTGTGTCTGGTTTGTGTGAAAGATTGGGGAAGAAAGGGTAGATCGGAGACAACCTAGGGAAGTTTGCATTATGGCTCGAGTTTGAGCCCGTGTAGTTTTAAGTTGTATCGGGTAATAAACACTTAAACAAAATTAAGTTGGAAAAAATTTTCACACGGGTAAGTTTTGGGGAAAACTCGAAGTAGATGGCATGTTGACTCGGGGAAGGACTCGAGTAAGTCTCGGGTAGAAATTTGTTTTTGTTTTCAAACCTGATTTGTTTCTGCAAATTTAAACTGAGTTTTAAATTTTAAAATTAAGGGTTAAAATGAATTTTAAATTCAAGTGTAAACATGAATTCAAGTTTAGATTAGAATTTAGTTTGGAAACAAATAAAGTTTCAAATTTAAATTGTTTTAAATACTTAAAAATGTCTAAGTGTTGAAAAGGAGATTTAAATTTTAAAATGAAAATTTGAAATGAATGGTTTAAACCATATTTATAAGTGATAATTAAATCATAAATAAAAAGATGAGTTTATCTTAAGTGAATGAAGATTTAATGAACTTTAATTCATTTATTTATTAAGTTAATTAATCATGATAATTAATGATTTGTATTAAGTTAATTGGTGATTATAAGTTTTAAATTTATTAATTAAGGTTTAAGTTAATAAATGATTGGAAATTAATTAATTTGTAATCAAGAACTAATTAATTCACCATTAGCATTCAATAAATTAAATAATTTGAATTAATGAGTTCTAAATGGTTAATCAAATTATAATCAATTATGATTAATATAAGAAATTTCTTTAGAAAAGTGATTAGAGAAATTTTAAATTGTTAATGAACGTCATTAACTAAGATTATCAAAATAATTAATTAATGTGATTAATTGTAACAATCAATTGGATTAAATTAATTAATGATAATCATTTATGAAATTGTGTAAGTGTAATTACTTTATGGAAGTAATTAAGAAATTAACCGTTCATTGAAATTAATTAAGAGTAATTAATTAAGAATTAATTTTTAATTAAAGGGTAATTAATGATTAATTAAAGAATAATTAATTAAATGTTTGTAATTAATTAATTATTAATTAACCCTGACTAGAAATTATCCATAGGCAAATGATCTGGTTTAGATTAATCAGATATTTCAATTAGTTTCACTTATGGATGTCTGTATTCTATTGAATGCTGTGAATTGTTCGATATACCTACTATGTGATGCTGTGTGATATGAATTGTTTTAATTCAAGCTATGATGAATGTAATTTATTTTATCTGTGATTTATCTGTGAATCTATGAGTGAACGAATAAATCTTTGGAAATGATTTTGAAGGTTATAAGTTAAATCTTTAATATAAAGATTTGATGAGTTAATCAAATTGAAATAGAAATTGATTTGGAAAATCTATCTTTGTGAATCTGGGTGAACTTTGGGAATTGAATCTTTTTATTTAAAAGATTTAAAAAGGTGATTTGTTTAAACCATTCAAAATGGAATTGTTTTGAAAGCTATTAGTTAAATCTTTGATTTAAAGATTGGACGAGTTAATCCAAATCGATTTGGAAATCTATGGATAGATCTTTGTGAAACTGGATGAACTTTGTGATTGAATCTTTTTATGTAAAAGATTAAAATGGTAACGTGTTTAAACCATTTGAAGAAAATTTTGGGTAATAAGTTGTGACTTAACTGAAATCCCATATCCATATTTTTTTAAAATATTGCGCTCATTATTCGGTTAAGCCGGGAGAGGACTTTGTGTCATATAACCCATTCCGAATAATGATACGACGTATATGGATAGCATTTGAAGACCGGTGGTGAAGACTAGATACTTTCGATAACGAAAGGATTACCATTGATTGTCTCTGCATCGGCTGATCCCCGGTATAGAGATTTTAGCAACCTTTGTGATGGGAAGTCCGGACATGATTAGAAATTTTCCGGATTTGCAAGGGCTTCATTGGAAGTGCCTTCGGTTCTGTTTGAACCCGGAACAGACTTGTATGGTTGTATGTCTGACATTACACTTTGAGATATAAAGCTGATTTCTTTCAAATACATTTCTGTTTGGTAGCGGAAATTTATTCTCTTAGCTTAACACCCTTCTCTGAGACGTACGAGCTCAGAGGTTATGTAGTTGAAGGTTATCAGTGATATACTCCTAATTTGTAGTGTGGCATGCTGAGTGCTGCTGTGTGTTGATGATCATTTGTTGATCAAAGCATGGCTTTGTGAAAAAGCGTAGCTTTGTGGATGAGACCTCATCGAGCCTCACAGACCGGAAATGGTCGAAACAGGAAAGATGTGGCAAGGTTTCAGGGGTAGCTCCCTTAGGGTATGTCCATTCCTTCTGGAAAAAGGTGGTATCATGGTATGGAGCCCAGATATTTACCTGTGTGGTTGCTCCAATCTCATTTACTGTGTGATTGTTGCTGTATGATCGAGGCGCCTCGGATAAAGGTCGCAAACGACCGGTGGTGGCATATCTCAGGTTTACTACCCGGGAAAGGGGTAACCAGCCTTGTGTTGGCAGAGAGCCAGGTGGTTCTTGGGGCCTCCGTCCAGAGGCGTTCCCATGTGGCATAGGAAGTTCCTTAGCTTGACCATTTGTTGGAAAATCCAAAGAAACAATACGAGCCTTGTACGGTTTTAGTTGTATAACCTGCTATGGAATGTGGCGGTAACCAGCTATTGAACATAGTAGCTATAGTAGGCATTAGTGCGGAATGCTTATGCTGGCTAAGATTAATATTATACTTTCGAAATGTTTTCCACACTATGCACTAGTAATAATATCAAAAAGGATTTTTTTCTCGTATCAAGCATGTTTGACTATCATAAGGAGAAATCTCCTCCAATTCTGCGTTTGCATTGTGTGTGTGGCGGGAGGCCTTATGGTAGTTTCATTTTCCAAAAAGCATTGTGGGTTTCAATGTTTAAAACTCTTTTATTGTTCGTTTAAAGATAAACTGTTTTTGTTGCTCACACCAGTCCCATGACTGACCCGGAGTTTATTGTTCCCTTCCTAAACTCTGGGTGCCCACAATTTTCCACACGGGCAGTCTAGAGTTAGGTTTTTCAAATAGTTAGGTTTAGTAGATTATCTGGAGCTGGTTCAGTTTTTGGAGTTCACGGACGACTGACGTTGCTTATCTTTGTGCAACGTGAAGATGGTTTGAGCTTGATGTTGGAGTTATTAGTCTCATTCTCTTTGTCGGATCACTTGGAGTATCACTTCTGTTATTTCGCTGTATCATTATTTATCTCTGATATTGTTGTATCATATTGATATCATTGTTGTATATTATTCCAGATATTGTATTCATTGGAGTTGTATATGATATCATTCATTTCTTTCTTCCGCTGTGTTGTTATACTTACTGTGTTATAAGCTCCGGCATGACTCAAATTTCTACGATTGAATCTGCGACATTCAAGTACAAGTGAAGTACGGGTGTCGATTTTCGAACGCTGAAATTTGGATCGTGACATCCATCTAGAAGTGTACCCATCGGAAGGTAGTCCCTTCACCTGGTCATTGTATGGAAATCCATTCTCCAATAAGAACTTGCGGTTTTGTTTATAAAGCCTAGTATGCTGGAATTTAATAATGGTAACAGTTTCGGCTAAGATTAATAAGTTTATTTGCAAATGTTTTCAAAGGAATGTCATTAGAAATAATATCAAGTGTTTTGACATAAAAGTGTTTTAGTTATCATAAGGTAAAACCCCGTCCGTGTTTATGTGTGGACGTGGTCATATGAGATACTCTTTATTTTCAAAAGGTTTTCTTTTAAAGGCTGATATATGATAGTATCATTTATTATGGAGTTTTTCTTACAATGGTTATTTAAGTCTGATCAGGGTTTCAATTCTCGGGTCAGATCCGAGTACTTTCAGGTTTAGTTGAAGACGGTTGGAGTTTCTAGAGGAGAGCTGGAGATTTTCATCTATGTATGGACCTATTCCATTAGTCGCTGCTTATTTTGCATTTTTTTGATGTTTGTCAGCATTTGTAAGGACAGATGTTTATAACTGTCCAAGTTGAATCTAGGTACACTCTGATATATGTATTTAAAAGTTTTCCGTTGTAAAGATTATTGTTCAATATTATATGTTATTCCATACGTGCGAGATTCTGTTCTGTCTATCTTTCTTTATTACCCTTGATAATCCATTCTTTCATGTAATTTGGGTCGGACATTTGTGGTTTATTGTCAACTCAAAGGGTACGGAATAATGGGTCGTCACATTTGGTATCAAAACTTTTGGTTGAGCGAACACCGAAGCCTGATACGGATAAGTCTCATCAAAGATAGGATTAGCAATATCCTAGGATGAGTGGCTCATTAGAGATAGGGTTAGTAACACCCTAGAATGAGTTTGAGTGTATTATCTATGAGTGTGTATTTGTTAGTGACTAATAAATTATTTTGTGTTGATTTATCTGTTGAGTGATTTATGGATTATGATCGATACGTCTGATCACCATTATCGATGAGGGTGCCTAAACATTTAAACAAGGCAAACCAACACACTGATTTTGTTGGTAAACAAAATAATTTTACCTAGGATTATATTTTGAATATAAAGTATATATTTTGAAGAGTTATATAGTTAGGAATCAGGATTAGTGAAATATTAAATATGAACATCTTGTGATTAGAATTTCATAGTTTGACTATAAGATGTTTTAAGATAATTAATATCCTTAATATATATTCCAAAATAATAAAGAATGATAATTTTAAGTTATTATCTTAAATTGATCAATTGTGTGATTTAAAAGTTGAAGTACAAATACCTTGTGAATTAAGTTTCACGATTTGACTATAAGGTGTTTGATAATAAGATTTATTTAAGGAATGGACATATAAGATAAAAATGATATAAGATAAATAATAGAAAATGATTATGTAAAAGGAAAAAAAATAAAAGGAATGAGAATTTAAATTCGAGTAATTTAAAAGAATTGTGGTAGTTTAAATGAAGTTAATTAATATAAGATGAATTTATAAAATAGGTTTTATAAACAAAAGAAATCTCTAAAGGATTTTGAAACTGGTACTATTTCAAATAAAAAGAGATATTTTATGATAACAAGTTTGAATGGCTCGAAAATAAACTAAAAATGGGCAGGAGATGTGTTCAGATGGTAAACACTTCTCTTAAGTATTACTCTTCTTGTTAAGAGGATATATGATATTATTGGTAGTACCCAGTTCCTTGGTATTATTTTGGAGTTACTCGATATATATAAATTTCTTAAGTTAAAGAGATAATGTGAATCATTAATTGATAAATTGATTAGTAATATTAATAAAAGTGTTTAAACCAAAGATGAATTTGGAATCACTAATTGATAAGATAAAGCGGTATTCTCGACGATTTTGGAAAGTCGAAAATTATTTAATCACACCAAACTCAGACCTAAGGAATTTATGAAAACTTTTGGTAAAAGATAAAAAATTGTGAAATGTTTTGAGTAAATGAAGTTGGATAAGTATAATTTATAAATGTGATTATAAATAAAAAGGATTTAAAAGTGGAGAAATTTATAATAGCATTAAATCAGAAATAAATTTTATAATTGTGAATTTGAAATGATAGTAACCTACAACAAATTTTAAATCTGTAATTCACCCGGATATAAAACCAATCGGGAATTTGGGATGAGTATATATAATATTAGGATGTAAAAGGGTATTATACAAAAATATATTTAAGTCATGAACTATTTATACACTTAAGTAAAATAATGACTCTTTAAAAAGGAAACTATAACCTGGAAAATGTTTTATTAATGAATTCTAGCATTAATTAAGATTTGGACTTAAGTTTTTAAAAGTAATGGATTTACATAGTTATGTTAATAAGATATAATAAACATAAGTAATAGTTTTACGTAATGATTCATAAACAATATTAGTATTAAAGAAAATATAAAAAAATGAATGTGAAAAATAAAGGATGTGAATAAAGAGAATTTGGTATAACTGAGAAAAACCAATAGGAATAAGTACGTAATTTATACGTAAATCATTTCGTCACACAAATTTTGATCTAATATCCGAGTACTGAACTTAGAGGCGTTTCCGCCGATCCAGAAAAGGATTTATCACTCGATTTATTGACGGTGAGCATTGATGATGGTTTGTGGTTAGGTACTCGAGTTTTCTATCATAGTTGAAAGCTATGCAATGAAAGCAAGTGTATCTGATCTAGAAGCTTGATCAGAGTCCGCACAAGAGGATCAAAGGATCGATACTTGTTCGGAAATAAAGTTGCGAATTCGAATAGAAGATCAAATCAGATATTTTACATGGATGATTTGGGTACATCTTATAGGATTAAGTTTGTGAAATAATGATTTAAGTAAAATACTGTAGGTTTAGGTTTAGGGTAATTTCAGGGATGAAATTTTTTAAAGCAGTGGAGAATGTAATGACCCGTAATTTTACCACTTTGAAAATGGAATATTTAATTTATTTAAATATTAAAATGTAGAATTTTCAAACATTAAATAGTCATGATTTATATGATAAATAAGAATGGTAAACTTATTTTTGATAATGAATAAAGGTTTTGGATTTCCACTGTAAAATTAACAAAAGTCGGATTCCGATAAAGTAGGATAAATATTCGAGAAATTTATTTTAAAGGATAAATAATTAATTTTAAATATATATAATCCATATCAAACTCATTTGACAATAATAGAAATTTAATATATAATGGTTTGATGAATATATAAAACTTGTTTTATAAAAGTTGACAAATTTCATCGCATATCGATAAATCGATGTCGTATTTTTACAAATAGATTTGGATATTGTTTTATATTATCTTATAAGTAAAATATACTTGCTTTAATTATTTAAAGATAATAATAAATTCATTTTGAAGTTTGGTTTACATGAATAAATAGTGTAACAAAAATGTCAAAATGTGACTGGAAAACGTTTTGTTGGAAATTAACGTTTTGTTCAAAATAAGTTGCCGCAATGTTGTCGCACCTTTGTTAACATGCTTTAACATATATATTACACATTTAATAACTAAACATGTTTACTTTTACTAAATATAATTAGAAAACTTCTAGAAGGCGTTAGTAAAAGTAAGTAAGAATTAACATAAGTAAGAAAAGGTAAACATCAAATCAATATCACATCAAAAACCAACATAATTATTATTTTACTTAGCTTAGTTCTTAATGGATTAAGACATAAAGTAAGAAGTGAAAGGATGATGTTAAGTGTTGAAAACGTGGAGGTTGTTTTAGGTTGAAGTAGGTTAGTTTGTAATTTTGTAAGAGGTTATTTTGGTTAATTTTCCACTTCTTTCTTTTTCTATAAATACCCACCTCCTTCTTCCCTTTCATTCACACTTCTTCTTCTTCTTTTCTTAGGCTTCTTCACCTTCTTCATCTCCTCTTTAATGGCGTCCAAGCCATAGAAAAAAATTAGAAAGAAATAATGGTGTATATGGAATGGTGTATATGGAATGCTTAAACCTTGTGGAAATAGTTTTAAAATAAGTTAGAATTTTTTTATAAACATTTAAATTTGTATAAAGAAATAAATAAAAGAAAATCAAGATTTTATCTTGTATATTTTAAAATATGTCCAAAACAATTTTCCAAAAAAAACACGCTTTTGTAGTAAAGTGACCAAAGTTTAAAATTGATATTTTAAATTTTTAAAAATATGAAATAAATTCTAAGAATCTTTTAAAATGTTTTAAAAGAGATTTAAGTTGAAAAGATGGATTTCTAAATGATATGAAAGTCGTTTTGAAGAATATAGCTTTTAAAACACTATTTGCAACACTTTTTGCAACGCTCTTCGCAGCAGTTTTTAATAACTTTTGAAATGTAGTTTTAAACTTAAAAATTCTTTTCCAAATATTTTGTGAATGATTTTAAAAGAATAGTTAGTGATTTAAAAATGATTTGGAAGTTTTAATAAGAGTTTTAATAAATGGTTAAGAGGATTATTTATAACACTTAAACAATAATTGAAGAATATTGAATATAATAACAAATTGAGTATGCGGACTGGTAAAATAAAGTGTGTTACTAAGATTAGGAATGGAGCAATCAGTGCCCTGAACTTACCTGGCCTTTATAATACATTTGTTCCGCCTATGAGAGCTAGACGGTAAAATAAAGTGTGTTACTAAGATTAGGAATGGAGCAATCAGTGCCCTGAACTTACCTGGCCTTTGTTTTCTCTTTTAGACGAGCGGTGGAATAAATCGAAGGGAAAGCCCGAATAATCTGAAATTTATATTAAAGTTTTCCTAAATAAAAGGCGAAATAAAATGGAATTATTCCAAGTTCGAAAAAGATTTAAGTAAATCAAATGATTCGATAAATTTCAAAGGAAGGCTATAATGATTCCATATGTACTAGGAGAATATTTTATAAAGATTTATATATATCAAAGATATTGTATAAAAGGAAATGCATAGATCAATCATCAAATCTTTCAATAATCATTTTAAATCGATGATTTGAACGAAGGAACCGGGATCAGATTTGGGTGATTCCTATCCGAAAAACCGGGATCAGATTTGGGTGATTCCTATCCGAAAACCCTTTCAAACTAATTTTTGAAATAAAACATATTGTAGACAAAGATCTTCATGATGTAGGTCTACTTGCTACCAGTCCCTCGAGGTGAAATTTACCATATCTAAGGTGACAATAGTGCTCTGTTATGAAAATCTTCGATTTGTAAAAATGTGATTTGAAATAAAGAAAGAAATCTTTGATTTAGATTTAATGAATGATTTAGGAATATTTTCCCTAAGTTAAAAGTTTTAACTTGAATATAAGAAATCTTTGATTAAGATTTAATGAATGATTTGGAAATGTTTTCCTATGTAAAAGATGAACTGATATGAAATTATTCCAAGATAAAAAGAAAGGTAAATAAACCAAATAATTTGATAAATGTGGCTTAATGATTCCATATACTCATGAAAAGAAAATGAAATAAATTGAAAAGAATATATCTAAGAAAGATATTTAATTAAATGGAAAGATAAAGTAATTGATTAATGATTGATAATCAAATATGAACTTAATATCTTTTTATCGATAATTGGATTTTGAAGGAATTAGGGTTGGATCTGGGTTATTCCTATCCAAAAACTACTTTGAACCAATTCACGTGTTCGAAGAATGAAGCTGTTTGAAGACGAAGATATTGAGACGAATAATAACGAAGGACTAATTGTTGATTAATTGGGGATAAACTCCCAATTTACTTATTGTAGCAGTGGTCTCTTTATTATGAAAAACCACAGAAACACAAGGGCTTCTCGCCTAGTAATGGCCGAGGAAAGTACCTTTGGTTTCGTTTAGTCCCGGAACGAACTTGTATGGACGAATATCTGACATTGCATTCTAAATTGCATTGAGTGATCTCTATAAAATGTATATCTATAAGGTGGCGTAAAAGGCAACTTCTCTTAGCTTAACACCTTTCTCCGTGACATACGAGCTCAGAGGTTATATGTTTATAGAAATTAGTCATGTGATTATGGAATGGCAATGTGGCTTTCAAAGTGAAAGAAGATGTGCTATGTGACAAAGGTAATCTTTTCCTTAAGCCTCATCAATCGGAAATGATCGAAACAGGGTAGATGAAGCAAGGCTATGTGGTCATTTTCATTAGGGTATGATCATCCCCTTCTAGATATATTTCTTCCCGCTATAACATTCGGGATGTAAATTAATGTGGTGTATGTAAATTGAGCATGCTCGGATAAAGGTTAGTAATGACTGGGGGATGACATATTCGGCACTATCTAGTTATAGAAATAGGCCAATCTTGTGTTGGTAGAGGAGCTTTGTGATGGTTCCTCGGGACATCCATCTAGAGGTGTACCCACCGGAAGGTAGTCCCTTCACCTGGTCATTGTATGGAAATCCATTCTCTAATAAGAACTTGCGGTTTGGTTTGTAGAGCCTAGTATGTTGGAATTTAATAATGGTAACAATTTCGGCTAAGATTAATAAGTTTATTTGCAAATGTTTTCAAAGGAATGTCATTAGAAATAATATCAGATGTTTTGATATAAAAGTGTTTTAGTTATCATAAGGTAAAAACCCATCCGTGTTTATGTGTGAGTGTGATCATATGAGATACTCTTTCTTTTCAAAAGTTTTTCATTTAAAGGCCAATATATGACACTGCCATTTATAATGGAGTTTTTCTCACGCTGGTTTATCAAGCATGATCTGGGTTTCAATACTCGGGTCAAATCCGAGTAGTTTCAGGTTTAGTTGAAGGCGTTTGGAATTTTGAGAGAAGAGCTGGAGATTTTCATCTACATATGGACATATTCTATTGGTCGCTGCTTATTCTGCATTTGTTTGATGTTCGTCAGCATTTGTAAGGACAGATGTTTATAACTGTCTAGGCTGAATCAAGGTAAACTCTGATATATGTATTTTAAAGGTTTTCCGCTGTAAAGATTATTATTCAATATTATATGTTATTACATTCGTGTGAGATTCTGTTCTATCTATTTTTCTTTATTATCCTTGATAATCCATTCTTCCGTGTAATTTGTGTCAGACATGTGTGGTTATTGTCAACCCAAAGGGTACAGAATAGTGGGTCGTCACAGTTATGGTTCCCAGATTATATAATCTCTATTTATTCACCTAATCTCTTTTATGAAAATAATTCAGATCTAGGGTTTGCGTCAATTTGAAAGATCAAACCAATTTTTCTTTTTTTTTAATCAACAATTATGGATTCACGTATGGCTTCCGCTGATTTATTTAGATTCCTCTAATTTCTTCTCAATCAAAACAATACAGATCACCTATTCAGATCTAGGGATTCATGATTAATTAATCCTAAAGTATATTGAAACCCTAAATATATATATATATATTTGTGTATGTGTATATGTGTATGTGTATGGAAAGAAATAAAAAATTGGGATGATAATTATGATATTCTAGCTATAAAAGATTGTTGGAGGTTAAAAATACATCCATGTTCCTTAAGGAGCAAAAGAAAGCAATCATTGAATCAAGTTATAAAAGGTTATACAAATACAATGATTTATCTCATTCAAGTGTGTAGAATTCCATTAGCAAACAAACCAAATATAAAAGGACTTTAACACTATGAAGGTGTGGAGCTTGTGTTTGTTTTATAGTTGTGGCCATCAAGTCGACTACCAAGCATCTGCTCTACATCTACCTCACTTTTTTAGTAATGGAGCCTATGTTATTGAAATTGTACATTTTGTTGAGACTAACAGGAATATTAAACTATATATTGAAGGACCACAACACATATCTTGTCTGATTGATTTTAGGTTTTGAACATCACTTGCATAAAAACCAAGATGAAATACAATAGTCTAGTTTTGCATGAAAGCAAACTACAATTTTCTTTGTGAAGAAGTTAATCATGATGTAAATTAAACACAATTAAATTAATTGGTCGTACACAAAAAAGGGTGGTAAGATACTAATATATAATTATATATGAAAACAATAATGTAGAACAAATAAGTAAATCCATAAAATCACTATTGATTTCTAAAAACCATGATAACATAAAGCATGTAAAGTAGTGGGTCTTTCTATTACCACCCGTTATTTTCTCTTAACCCCTCATTTAAAATTTTACAACATTAATTTCAATTGTATGCTTTAACAATTAATTAGATATCTTCTTTGATGATACACGACATTATTTGTTGATAATGTGTCTTACATGTGAGAAATCTAAACCATGCCATAAAAAAGCATTGAAATCAGTTTAAAATTGCTACACCATAATGCTGAAATCTCAAAACCCACGCTTTAATATGGCGTTGAAATATTAGACCCACGTTGCTCTCTAACTCTGAGATAATTCAAGTAACGTAGTTATCAAGGATCGTATAAATAGAAGAGGATTCCCCACTGGAATATGACCCGCAGCGCACATTGTAAAATAGAAACAATAGGTACGACAGGTGTTGAAATCCTATATTACATGCTCCATTGGGCGTTGAAATACTAACATCCATGCTACATTATGGCATTAAAATTTTGTAACATGTGTTCCCTTCAACTTTGATATAGTTCAAACCATGCAGTTGTCAGGGATCGTATAAACAGAAGATATGTCCCCAATGGAAATAAATACGACTTGTAGTGTATGCTGTAGAAATAGAAACTACGAAAAGGTTGAGCGTTGAAATGCTAAAGCCTATGCTTCAAGGTGGCATTGAAATTATTAATCCCACGTTTGATTACAGCATGGAATACATAAATCCTACGTATAGCAGTAGCTTGACACTGCATAAAATTGCTAAGGTTGTTTTTTTGAAAGAAAGAGAACCCGACGTTAGAATGAAGAAGGATGTGAATAAGAAAGGAACGAGGGCACTTTTGGAATAAACGCGATGGCAAGAGAAAAGGAAGGGGTGTTTTTTTATTAGTGGGGGCAAAGAGAAAATAACATGGTGATAATAGACGGACACTATGTTTAGGACTAATCAATATTTTATTTGATCTAGTAAAGTAAAGATACATATCAATTTACCTGAATAAGAAACTCGTCATTCCCATTACATTTTTTCGATAAATAGGTACAGAAAACAACTGTGATACAAAAGTGGAAAAGCCTTTTATGAAAAACAACACAAACTACATTAATTCATTGCCAATTTTCATAACTTTAACTATAAATATTTAGGGTATGACATCTCACCATATCAACTGCTTGGAACACGTTTATAAACAACATGTAGCACAAATCGAGAGGGAAGCGAAGATTGCATAATGACCTAAGGAGATGAAATCGTCAAAGTATTAAAATTAGCTAGACCTCGGTAATTGGAGAAAAGCGCTTCCTGCTAGGAGTAAACAATAGACAAGGTAAAATTTGGGTGGTTGGTCTAAAATTGGGTAGGAAGGGTTCGAGATGATGGGTCGGTTGGCCTGAAAAAAGGGGATTAGTTTATTCACTGGAAAAAAAGCGTTGACTGAACTTCCAAATAGACCCGGCTTAACCAAATTAAATTTGGTATAGAAATTGATTGGGCTTCGAAGCTTTATTAATGATTAATAGTATAGTATATATTGATAGATAAACGAGGTAAATGCCCTCGTTAAAAAATAGATGAGTGATCTTAGATCCTTACATATTATGTATGCGAATATATGATTAAAAGTGCTTTGGATCCATTTTGAATCAAAATTATGATTTCTAGATCTAAATTGATTTTAAAAAGTGAAAGAAAAAAATGTTTTGATGGTTTTAAGTGTTTTAAATTATTTTTTGACATGATATGGATATGCGCATATATGAAAGGGCTTGTTAGTATTGCTTTTAAGTTTGAAGGATTTAATACAATGCCTATTTATTAAAAAAAATTCTTTCATATATCAGTTTAATGATTGAAACACTCTTGCTGAGTGAATGGTGATGAGATATTCTATGGACGAGAATATTCAAGTGCGGATGGAGGCTATTCGACGAAGTATCTGATTTGATTACACAATGTTAGTGTAGGAACCAGACTAGTTTAAAGCGGGTGACTAGGTAGATTTCAAAATAAATCCCATTTTGGATCTATTAGGCAACGAAGTCCAGTTTTTAATTAGATCCAATCTAATATAGTTTTAAATTAGATCTTATTTTATTTAATTATTATTAAAGGATTTTCAGTTTAATTTATAATTTTATTATTCTGAGATTTATATAAAATAGTGTATATCAAATATACTCTTGTGTGTGTATGTGTGACAATTACCTGTTTTATATTATTACTTTAGTAAGTGAAGAGGCAAAATATTAATTATGGGATGCGAAAAAATGTGATATAAATGTTACAAGGGTGCAATTAATTAGGAGTTACACTTGATGCTTTTATAAACAATTCGTCATATATTACTTAATTTGTTTAAATGAAGTTTTATTTAATTTAAATTTGATTATGTTATTGCAAGTGTATCTAATACACTCTTGTGTGTATACGTGCAACATGTAGAAAGTGTACATAGTTAACGTGTATGTTTATAGGTGCTGGGATTTACACCATAATGGATCCATTCGCCCTTTATATATGTCTTTGTTGTCCTTAGTTCTTATTTAAAATTATATACACACGTATGCATGCACTTATAAATCAATTTACAATTGTAAAAAGAAATAACAAGTATAAATATATGTAAAACCAATTTTGACTAATTCATATATTTTGAAATCAATACGATATCTTATGAATCTAGTTTTGATTTTGAAATTCAAAATTTATTATTTCAAACAACATATTTATTCTAAAGTTTGATTTAGATACTATAAAGACAGTGTATATTTTACAGGAACACACACACAAAACTTATAAACTAGACAACTTTTTGTAAAATAAAATACATATCAACATATGTTAAAAGTATATATATTAGGCATGAATAAAATTCAATTTTTTTAATCCATAAACAAATGTATAGATGTAAAGAAATTTTAGCTATTTAAAATATGTGGAAAGTGTACATAGAATCCTCGCAAGTTGTATTTCTTCATATTTTTCTTCTTAGCCTTCATTATCAACGTTGTAATTTTATTTTCCCAAAAAGTAATAAAATCCCCTCTCACACAGTGAATGCATACTATCTCACGATAATGGAACCATTATAAATCATGTGTGTGATTTTCTTTTATGTTTGTGCATATGTGATCTGTGATTGCTTATTTTGAATATAATTTTTTCGTTTGTTCTACCTCACCATTAACACGATCCTATTATTTCTACTACGCTTGGGGTATTGATCCAAACTTTCCCTAACAATTCTATGATAGATTGATTCGTGTTAACATGGATCATATTAATTTATAAATTTTTTAAAATAACTATAGGGGTTGAGCCTTCAATTTCCTATCAAATCAAGCTTAAAAATAGTAACAACATGAGTGAAAACATCCTTAAAGTTCCTTTATAGATGAGTGAAATGCGAATTAAGATCCTTATGTATTTCAAATTGTTAGATCTTGTGAAATTAATGAAATAGAATATTTATTTCGAAACATCTATTTCATTGATATTCAAAAGTACTAGTTTGACAAATAAAAACGTAACATAAATGTTTATATATGAAATATATTGAGAGAGAAAATTAGGCAATCTGTTTGGCTAATTCCCTGACATCAAATGGAATTTGAATATTGGTAGGTCTCGTATTGATGTGATACAATAGTGCTTTTTTAAGGGTATGTTATAGCATAGTTTTGGCATCAAATTGTAAAAAGTATAATTAGCATTTACCACAAAAATATTTTTTAAATCTAAAAAGTGAAGCCATGATTCATTTTGGCCATTAAAGATGAGAACTTGATTTTGTCTTCCAAATTAAAGTCATGATTCAGTTATTCATATGTTTTGAAGTAGTTTAAATTATGTAATAATCAAGATTTATAATTATAATAATTGTAGATACATCTTTATGTTGATTTGTTGTATCATATGTTTAAATTAATTATGATCAATTCATTTGATTATTGTTAGAGAAAATTAATTCGAGAGTTAATACATAATTATTTCTATAGTTTAAATTAAAATCAAGTTAAAAGGAATAAATTTTAAATAACCTTTTAATTAGTTTGAACTGAAATTAAACTAGAGAAAGATACAACGAACGTAAAGGATCGATCCATAGTTTCTTAAGAGAATGGTTGATCTTGAGTACTACAGGATCAGATAGGAAAGTTCAATGGGCCTTGATTAATTATGTAGTTATGTGCATGCTGGCATCAAATTCATTTTTTTCTATGTACATCAAAGATTGATGCAGCGCAATCTACTAACTCCACTGCGTTGAGTCGCCCGATGGCCTTAGGTCGCTCACGACCTAGTGAAGGTCGTTCGCCAGTTAGCGTGTTAAGCATTCCAGTGCTCATTTCTTTAGGTCGTGATGCAGAGAAATCTACTTCTTCCTTAGGTCGCCAGCGACCTAGCAAAATGATGAGTTTCCCAAGCGACCTAGCGAGTCACATTGGCCAACCTAACCAAGCAACGACCCTAACGAGCAACAACATAACAAGTTATGCTGCGCAACTACTCAGGCCGTATTCTTATTTGTCTCGCTCAACTGCCTTAGGCCGCGAACGACCTAACTTATGTCGCGAAGCCTAGGACGCGCGAGCAGTTAAGTCGCGAACGACCTATCATAAGTCGCTGGTTTCTCTTATGCCGCTTTCCACTTTAAATCGTTTCAAGTTATGCCGCATTCTAGTAAGTCGCTCAAGTATAATGAATCCTTATGTCGCTACCAAGCTCTTCAGTAGGTCGCTCAAGCTAATGTGTTGAAGATATTATTGAGTCGCATGTATGTTGTAAGTGTTGTGGTCTGTACAAATGTTGTGTTGTTAAGTTGTGATGTTGTTGTTTGTCATGTCGTGTGTTGTAATTTGTTAACTCGTATGATGTTGTTTCCATAGGTCGTATGTGTTAGGTCGTTAACGACCTATCTTAAGTCGTGTACCTGTGTTGTAATCTCTATAAATAGGGATGGTGGTGTCATTTGTAAAGTTGGTTGATTTTGAATAAAACTTTGTTTGTGTGCTTTGTGCAACTTTGAAATTGGTAGTTGAGTTTATCTCCTATCTCCACCTTCGGCATTCGAGTGCGCTCGAATCAACGATTGTTGAAGCCAATTCACGGAATCAAGTGCGCTTGATCAACGTTCGAAGAATTGTAGATCTTCTTTCACGGCATTGTGCGCGATCAACGTGACGAAGATAGCTAGAATCCGGTATTTTTGAGATCAACGGATTTGGGAGTTTGGTATTTTCAATCCACCAATTGCTACTTTCATCGTTTTATTCGTTTCTGTTATTTCCGCTGCTTTATTTGGTATCAAAGCTTGACTTAGCCAATCATAGCTAAGCCGAGTCTTGGAGCCAAGGAGAAGAGTTTGAAGAGTTAAAGCCGAGGACTAGAAGTTGAAGTTGTGCATCACTTTGTGTTGAAGAGCCAAGGCCGTGCATCACTTTGTTGTTCAAGGCCGAGAGTCAAAGCCGAGCTAAGTTGAAGTGTGAAGTTCAATTTAAAGTTCAAGCCTAGAGTTAAAGTTGTTGAAGATTGTTTGATTCGACAATGCCGCCGAGAAGAGCTAACCGTCATCAAAATGTTGAAGATTTGTACAAAAGAGAAGATGTAGAACAAATGGAACAACGCATTAGAAACAAATTCAATGAGAAGTTGGATGAAGGTATTGGTAGATTGGAGAAATTGATGATTGATATGAATCAAAGTCAAAGGAGAAGGTCGCCAGTATCGAACCATGGAGGAAACAGAGTTTCGCCATCGGTTATGGAAGCGAGGAGGGTGTCGCCACAATCTGTTCGAGATAGAAGAGAGTCATCAGTTTCAACGAGGAGAGAACATCATGAGTATAGAAATGAAGAGAGAAGAACTCCACGTGAGTTTGAACATGAGCCATATCGTGATGTTGAAAGACAAAGTAGAAGGGATATGCGTGATCATAGGATGTGGATTGTCGAGATCGTTATCGAAGTACATCTGTTTTTAATGAAGATGGTGATAGAAGTAGTGTTCATTATCGAGATCAAGACCAAGTACGAAATGCATATCGGGAGGTTGAAGATGATCGTCGATGGGAATCGGGGATGAAAATGGAAATTCCAGAATTCAAGGGTGGAATGGTAGCGGAGGAATTTTTGGATTGGGTTTCAAATGTTGAGGAAATTTTTGATTTCAAAGAAGTTCCCGAGTATCGAAGAGTGAAGTTGGTTGCCACGAGATTTAGAGAGAGAGCTATGGCGTGGTGGCAGCAGACTAAACTTACACGGGAGAGAATGGGGAAGTCAAAGATTGCTACATGGGAGAAGATGACACAACACCAGAAAGGCAATTTGCTCACGGTTATAAGCGTGACAAAACTAATTTGTCACGGTTATAACCGTGAAAATAGGTACCGTGGGCAAATTCAGTCACACTTTTGCTCACGGTTATAACCGTGACAAAAATAGTAATTTGTCACGCTTATAACCGTGACAGAATAGTATTTACTCACGGTTATAACCGTGACAAAATAGTAATTTCTCACACTTATAACCGTGACAGAATAGTATTTACTCATGGTTATAACCGTGATAAAATAGTAATTTCTCATACTTATAACCGTTACAGAACAATGGTTTCTAACATTTATAACCATTACCAAAAAAGAAACTCTAACACTTATAACCGTGACAAATGCAAATTATATCACAGTTATAACCATTACGAAAGGTTATTTTCTAACACTTATAACCGTGATAACTAAAACAGTATCAAACAAACTATGTGGCACCAATATTTTATTACAGCTACAAACAATCTATACAAAAAATATATAGTATTAAAATTAAGAAAACATACGATCAATAATTAGAACAACACCAAACATTTATGTTTCATTCAAACACCACAAAGAATACTTCATACCAACATCACAAATTATAGCATACAAGCATAGTATACATAACAAACTTTAAAACACAGTTTCAGAATATAACTACATAGTGTTCAGTAACTTACTAATACCACATCCCATTATTCCATTTAGTGGAGCACCTAAGCTACCTTCTTCTGCTCACCCTCAACCTCACTTCCCTGCACCACCTCTGTTTCTATACCACATCACCTACAACTTCCATTCTCCAAACCTTCAACTCCATACAAAACCACTTCTCCAACAGCAACTGTTTCTCCCACTGCCTCTCCACCTCCACAAACAACCGGATTGCAAAATAAACCATCCACCACTGCTTAACCAAACGAATTCAAAACTGCCACTGCATCACTTCATAACTCCTTTATAAACTGCACTATAACCATTGCTACAGTCGCATACTCCTACCACACCTCCACAAACAACCCACTGCCTTCAAAAACCATCGCCTACAATACCCACTGCAACCAATATCTTCCAACCTGCATCTTCTAAAACTCATCAATCCCCCCACTACTAACACCCTCTATTCATGAAGAACCTGGCATATTTCAAGCAAAGCAGCCTTAGGGAATTGAGAATACATGGGAAACTTAACTGATGAATGATCGTATGCATTGCTTGCTTGGTTTGATTCATTATAACCTAAACTTGGAAGCTGTTCTGAGTTAGTTATATCATGTTCAACTTCAAATATAAAATGTAAAAATTTGTGTTAATGCATGATCATAAGGCCAATGTGAAACAAATGAGCATAAGAAGTCCAGTCAAATGTGCATTGTCATCATATTGACTATAATTAGCATAAGAAGCCCAATCAAATTTTCAAACAAATGTTTGAGTATAATGCAAAAAGGTTCAAATGATGTTTTACAAAATCGAACAAAATAACAAAAGATGAAACATTGGGTGACCTAAAGAACTAAAAGATGAACACATCTGTAGGCAGTCCAAAAAAAAGTAGGGAATTAATAAAATAATAATACTGTTTGTATCTCTAATTGTTATTTTTGAACTTCAAATACGTCTTCATATTCGAAAATATTCAGTAAGTTTTTGAAATAATGGTATCGATATACTTTTCTTTTAAGTTGTATCTTCTAATCTTTATGCACATCACCTATGTCTTGTATGGGAAGATCCTAACTTATCTTAAACAACATAAACATGAATGAATAAAAAGGTAAACGATGCTCACTTTACTGCATTTGTTATGACATCAAATGGGTTCGGTCCGGCAGCCACAAAAGCCAGATGTGTTCCTTCAAATTTGTCCACTGTAGGATCACCTGTAACAAATTAAATTAATGAACATTAATAGCTATTTTTAACAAAAGCATTTGTTATGCTAGAACTTTTCAATCGAGAAAGTTCTATTCAAAAGAAATTAAGGAAGGCAAATACTAAAATAAAATAAGTGAAGAACTAGCAGAACAGCCAGCCAAATACTAATGTACCTTTAGCTTAGTAGAGAGCTAAATTTATACAGTAACAACATCCCTTTTATACCTTTTATTTACAGTTGCTATTGCAAACGAAAATAAATCGTGGTTCAGTTATAACAAGTAACAGGCAACAGCATTGTTTTTCCGCTAGTGAGCACTAAGTACAAAAATATGTCATTTAGATATTTGTTTTTGTCACAAAATATACATATTTTTTATGATCAATATCACAATTTTACTCACTTTGTTATCGATTTTGTCCATTAGTTAGAGTACCAAATTTTGAATAACCATGTATCCAAGAAGAACAATCAAAACACCGTTTACTTATATATTACAATGTGCTACAAACATTTCCCACGGAACGGTCAAACAGTTTGCAGTGAAATGCGAACACAGTTTGCACTCAGTTTTGGTTTGCACTGACTGCAAACTGCCCAGTGCAAACTTGTACAGTTTGCTTCGAATATACACTGAGTTTGCACTGAATGCAAACACAATTTGCACTCTACGCAAACTGGCATGTCATTTTGCACTGAGTGCCAACTGTGTTGCACTAATGCAGATTGCAGACATAGTTTGTACTCGGTACAAACACAACGATTTGGATGTTATAAACTGTTTAATTTTTTATAGATCTCTTTTTGAATTAAAGATTTCTCAGCCATGATACACATTATCATAGAACTGTCTATGACTAAAGTATAAATCAGCATTCATGCATTATGTTATTATGGCAACATTTTGTCTAACGTGAATATAATATATTTTTAGTCCTCTTTTTTTACACACAATAGGTGGAAGCGAGGATAAGAACAGTTCATCCAAATAGTAAACATTGCAATAAAAGAGCTGCAGCAGTTCATATCATAATGCTCATATTTGTACTCAGTTGCAAAACTGAGTAGTTTTGCAATTGATTTGCAGTTTGCAACTAAGTTTAAAACTGACCTGCAAACAAACTGCAGGTAACATTGTAAACCAAAAACTAATACCCAACAAAAAACAAACTGCAGGTAACATTGTAAACAAAATATCTAACATACACTATGAAGTCATGTAAAGTGTGGGAGAAATATTACTTATTCTTTCCGAGTAAACCTACTTGTTTTTTAATATAGTAATTGTGAATCATGAAGAAATATAAATCTCTTGCTAATTAGTAAGATTGTGCTTTGAGATTACTACATAATCTCCATCTCATTTTAACAGATTGACCTCTGTTTCTTCAAGGTTTTAGGAAAATAAACTATAAAAATTTTTTATTTGGCTGCACTTATTTTATATTGCTATGGGTGCATGAATAATGTGGGCAAAACAGATACATGTTTCCTTTCTATTATTTGTGAGCACATTCTGAAATCAGCAAAACAAAACAGGTTTCAAAACCAGTGTACTTTGTATTAAGCATTGATGTTCCTGTACTCTTACTATCAAGTATAGCTAAAACAGATTTAACATAAGAACAGGTGGCCTAAAATTTATGTGGTAATTCTATATCAATTTCAAAAACTGATGTATTTTACCCTTGATGATCCTACTTACCAGTATACTTGATATGTGAAGAAAATGATACAAAGACACATACCCTATTAATTTACAAAGCCCTTCCTTCTTTAACTTGGTGTAGAGATGTTCAAGTGTGATTTTGGATACATTACACTTCATCTTTTCATTTAGTGTTACAACCTATTTTTATGCACAAATTCTTGCATACCTTGACAATCACATCAAAATAAGTTAATACATGTGCGGTAGAAAGGCTTGTGTCAATCAAATAAATCTAGATAAATTAAAACTAATTCTCTTCTATTTAATATCCTTTGCCTTTATTGAAGAGGCTTCATAAGTTCATTTTAGATTGTACTGTTCCGTAAACAGGAAAATATACTTTGTGTCAAAATAAAACATTAAAGCAAATCGTTTTCTGATAAGAATATTTTGGTATATGCGATTTGTTTTCATAAAAGATAGGAGGGGAATAAGTAGGTGAGATAAGAGAGACATGAAATATTTTCGATTCAAGCTATGAAGAAATATATTTTACATCTGTAGCTACTAAACCAAGGAATATTGTACCAATGAAGAACATCAATTTACATCCTAGACTCCCTTCTAAAAATGATTATAGCAAGACAATATAATATGCACAAAAAGAAAATCCAGTACCACAAATCAAACTAAAAATTCAGTTAAAAGAAAAACTTTAGTTCAAATTTAGTACCACAATCAGACCCTCAATTTAGTACCACAAATCAGACCCTCAAACTTATACCCTATATCAAAGAGGCGCAACATAAACTTTTCTGAAATGCATACAATCTACAAATCAAGAATCCATTTAATTTATGTAGATAGAGGTGAAACTGACCTGCTATTCCCTGACCAATAAAGTTAGAAGAACTCAAGCTATTTGTAGCATAGTATAGTTCCTTAACAGGGATTTTCTTGCAATCAGGTTCTTCAATTACAAAAGTTTTGGACTCTGCAGAGATACATTAAAACATTTGTGTTAAGCTATGAATCAAATATTATGTAATGTAACTACATAATTTACTTGCTATATTCAAAGTGGGACAGGAGCTAATTAACTTACCAACGCCCATATGCATGCCGTTTGGTATTGACATTCTTTATAAAAAATTCCATAATGTAGCATAGATCAAAACTAAAATTGCTCCTAAGCAACCAATCGGAAGTAACTTAACTGTTCCATTTAAAATATCACAAATAGTAGTTAGAATTTTTCTCATGAAAGATGGAACTAAAAGTGATAATAGTTGTTGGAAGTTTTTCATAAAATTATTTAAATCGATTGCCACTACGAAGGGGGGTCCAGGGCGGTGGCAACCCCTCTAGGTGGGGGTGCGGGGGCAACGCCCCCGTTGACGGGTATGACTGCATAATGCAAAGATACTGCACAATTAATTTTTTCATTCATAAAAATTAATATACAAGTAGAGAACTATAAATATAACTTATAAATGTTGTCGAGTATTAAAGGATTATAACATAAACAAAGAAAAAATATGATTCCTTTTGAAATCCAACTTTTCACCATTTTTATTCTTAACTTAATGCTTTGTAGTTAATGGTTATAAAATCCTAGAGAAGATTATGAAAAGGTTCAAGCATATATGCTGCATACAATAAAAAAATCAATGTATTTGTAATGGTTAATATAACATCAGATGAACAAAGATAGGATTAACCATAGTTATTTAAATAATGTCAACCATCATGCTAAGCATAAATGCATTTAAAGAAAATGCAGGTTTATGTTTATAAATAAGAAAGTTTAGGTTGTGCGTGAAATTGCACTGTTGAACTGTGTCTGCTCATTTATTATAAAAATAATAATGACAAAAATATCAAAATTCCAAGAGGAGAATATTTTTTGGCATGCGGAGATACGTATGTTGACATAGGGTTATTTCATCCAACTTAAATATATATAAAACTCTCACTGTCAATTTTCAATAGATTGTTTATACTTTGAAACCCATGGAAAAAATTGTGTAAGTTTAAATCAAAACTTCTGACTCGACTGTTTTTAAATAATACATGCAGTTTTTTTCATTTTCTCTTTTTTTAAATAAAAAACTAACTGCCACAGAATACATGCCAAATAGAGCTCATTACATGTTTCACATTGTCTTACGTTTATAGGTTTTGGATTGCATCAATACTTTAGTTTCTAAAAGAACATTAAATTAGATAGATGATGGATCACTATCAAAGTGATATTTCGATTTAAGCCCATTTAGTTGAAAGTTGGAATCTCTTTCACCAATTCTTTTAGAATTTTAGTTCAACTATAGGAGGTCTCAGTTCCCATTAACTATGGAATCAGTTCAACTATAGAATTATTCTAAAACAGCCAGCAATATGGTAACAAAAAATAATATACAATCAACAAATTAATAGAGGTCTCGGTTCCCATTAACTATGGAAGCTAATATAAAATCTGACTAAAATTCGAAATAAAAAGAAATTACTTCAAATTGAAATCAGTTCAATACATAGATTCACATCAAAAGTAAATAGTAATATAATTTGAATATACCTAGATCTCGACGTGAATAGTGGATCCCGATTCGAACCCTAGATCTCGATGTGAACAGTGGATCTCGACTCGAACCCTAGATCTCATCGTGAACCCAGATCCCGAGAGCGAACTATGGAAGAAATTTAGACTGTAAGAGGATTCGAACCCTAAATCGCGATATAGTGAAGTAGTTTGATGATAGAGGAATGCGTAGTAAATAGAGAAAATGGGGAGTGAGTAAATGAAAATATAGTTAATTATGCAAAAATCCCTAGTAGTTCAAAGTATTTACAGAATAACCATAATTTCTAACGGTTTTAAACGTGGCTTTTGTTAACCACGGTTATTTTTGTTACGAATTTATCACGGTAATAACCGTGAGGAATTGCGCCAGAAAAAGCGTTATAAAATAGCTTGTTTGGTGTTGTGTGAAGAAGTTAATGAAGGCTACATTCTTGCCGTATAATTATCAGTCTCTTATGTATCAACGATTGCAGAATCTGAGACAGGGAACAAAGTCAGTGAATGATTATGCGGATGAATTTTATCAATTGATTGCGAGGAATGACATCATGGAGACGGAGGAACAGTTGACCGCTAGATTTGTTGGAGGGTTGAGAATGCAGATTCAAGATATGGTGATATGTTTGATCCCAGATCTATTGCTGAAGCACATCAAAAAGCTCTAGCTTGGGAGAAGCAAGGAAGGAGAGGTGGTGGTGTGTTTACAAATTCCAACAATCAAGTGAAAGGGGCTAGTAGCAATGCGAATGTTTCCAAGGCTGTTGCAAAACCGGTTGTTAGTGAAGTTGCTAAGACCAAGGTCAATAGTGGTATCAAATGCTTCAATTGTCAGGAGTTTGGTCACAAAAGCAATGAATGTCCGAAGCCAAAGAAGCGATTGATGGTAGCTGAGGTTGAGGATAAGGATGTAGAAGCTGAATGTTCTAATTCACCACATGTTAAGGAGGAAGAAGAAGTGTCGGGAGATGAAGGGTATTCATTAATGATGAGGAGATCTTGTTTAACACCAAAGCAAGAGGATGATTCTAGTTGGTTGAGGAGTAATATTTTCCAGTCAACGTGCACTATCTTGGGAAGGGTTTGCAAGTTTGTTATTGATGTAGGAAGTTGTGACAATATCATCTCTACAAAAGCTGTGAAGAAGTTGGCGTTAAAGACAGAAAAGCATCCTAAACCCTACAAGTTAGCTTGGTTGAGAAAAGGCGGGGAGGTGAAGGTTGGACGAAGAGCTTGTGTTAATTTTTCGATTAGGAAGAAATACAAAGATGAAATTTGGTGTGATGTTGTGGATATGGATGTATGCCATTTGTTGTTGGGGAGACCATGGCAGTATGATAGAGCTGTGCAACATGATGGACGTACCAACAGCTATAGTTTCATATTCGAAGGCACAAAAATCACTTTAGTTCCCAAGAAGCGACAACAAGAAGAAAGCAAATTGGAGGAGATTGAAGAACTTAAAACTTTGCTATCTTTGAAGGAGTTTGTTAAGGAAGTAGAAGAGGAGCCTGAAGTATTTTTGTTGATTGGACGTGAGAGTAATGAAGTGGTTGAAATTCCTGAAGAAGTAAAGCCAGTGCTGGAAGAATTTGAAGATGTATTTCCTGAAGAGCTGCCAACAGAGTTACCACCATTGAGGGACATACAACACCAAATAGATCTTGTTCCAGGAGCTGTGTTACCACATAAACCACATTACAGGATGAGCCCAAAGGAACATGAGGAGTTGAGAAGGCAGGTGGAAGAGTTGCTTGAACAAGGACGCATACAAGAGAGCTTAAGTCATTGTGCTGTGCCAGCATTGTTAGTGCCGAAGAAGGATGGTTCATGGAGGATGTGTACGGATAGCAGGGCACTCAATAAAATAACTGTCAGATATAGATTTCTGATGCCTAGGCTTGATGATTTGTTAGATCAGTTGAGCAGGGCTACTATCTTTTCGAAGATTGATTTGAAGAGTGGTTATCATCAAATTCGTATAAGACCAGGGGATGAATGGAAGACAACATTCAAGACGAGAGAAGAATTATATGAATGGCTGGTCATGCCATTTGGTCTTTCGAATGCACCTAGTACGTTTATGCGGGTGATGAATCAGATCTTTAGACCATTTATTGGGAAGTTCGTGGTGGTGTACTTTGACGATATACTGATATACAGTGGAAGCACAGAAGAAAACTTGCATCATCTGAGAGAAGTGTTGATGATACTGCGATAGGAACAATTTTATGCTGCAACGAAGAAATGCGTGTTCATGACGCAAAGTGTTTTATTTCTGGGATATATCGTATCCAAGGATGGGATACAGGTGGATCAAAGTAAAGTTGAAGCTGTCAGAAATTGGCTACAACCCAGGACGATAACAGAAGTTAGAAGTTTTCATGGTTTAGCATCATTCTACTGAAGATTTATTCCACACTTCAGTACCGTGATGGCGCCAGTTACTGATTGTATGAAGGGGAAACAATTGTCATGGTCAGAGGAAGCAGGATTTGCTTTTGAGCGGATCAAAGAACTTTTGACGTCAGCGCCCATTCTAATATTACCAGACTTTCAGTTGTTGTTTGAGCTACATACTGATGCATCTAAGGTTGGAATTGGAGGGGTGTTAAGTCAGAGGGGACGTCCTATTGCATATTTCAGTGAGAAGCTTTCGGGAGCTAAGATGAGATATAATACTTATGATGTGGAGTTCTATGCTATCGTGCAAGCTGTGAAACATTGGAGACATTATTTGTTTCATAAAGAATTTGTTTTATATACTGATCATGAAGCTTTGAAACATCTGCAAGGGTAGGAGAAAATTTCAGCTAGGCATGCATCGTGGATTGCATACCTGCAACAATTTACATTTGTTGTGAAACATAAGTCGGGAATTACGAATCGCATGGCAGATGCATTGAGCAGGAGGAATCATTTGTTGACTACAATGAGGATTGAAGTGACCGGGTTTGATGTTTTGCCAGAATTGTTTGTCGATGATCCTTACTTTGCTAAGATTATGGATGAAGTCGAAAGGGGGAATACTGATGAGTATGTGTTAGTGGATGGTTTTCTTTTTAAGGGGAATCGATTTTGTATACCAGAGTGCATCTTACGAATGAAGATTGTGAAGGAGTTGCATGAGGAAGGTCATGTGGGTAGAGATCGTACTTTGTAGTTGATTTCTGAATCATATTTTTGGCCGTCAATGAGAAAAGAAGTTGAGAAATTTGTGGAGAGATGCCATATCTGTCAAGTTTCGAAGGGAACTGCTACAAATGCAGGATTATATATGCCATTACCTGTGCCTACTAGACCGTGGGTTGATGTGAGCATGGATTTTGTTTTGGGTTTGCCTAGAACTCAAAGGGGAAATGATTCTATATTTGTTGTGGTGGATAGATTTTCGAAAATGGCACATTTCATAGCTTGTAAGAAGACAGCTGATGTCATCCGTGTTGCTCAATTGTTCTTTATAGAGGTGTATCGATTGCATGGGTTGCCTGAATCTATTGTTTCTGATCGGGATACTAGATTTCTAAGCCATTTTTGGTTGAGTTTGTGGAAGGTGGTTGGAACAAAGCTGAATTTTAGTAGCGCTTATCATCCGCAAACAGATGGGCAAACGGAAGTGGTGAATAGATCATTGGGAAACTTATTGAGATGTCTTGTGAAAGATAATTTGAAGAGCTGGGATATGAAGTTATGTCAGGCGGAATTTGCACATAATCACGCTGTTAATCGAAGTACTGGTTTCAGTCCATTTCAGGTTGTTTATTCAACAATTCCCAAGGGACCATTGGATTTATCAATAGTTCCATTTCAGAAAGGGGTTGTCAAACGAGCTAGTGATTTGGTGAACAATTTGCAAGAATGCCACAAAGTTGTTTATGAACGATTGCTTGCATCAAATGAGAAGTATAAACAACTGGCAGATAAAAAGCGAAGGAGTGTGAACTTCAGAGAAGGTGATTTGGTTTACGCCATGTTGACAAAAGATCGTTTTCCAGTGGGAACGTACAATAAATTGAAAGCGCGAAAGATTGGTCCAGTAAAGATCTTGAAGAAGATCAATGATAATGCATATCAGTTAAGGTTGCCAGATCATATTCACACTGCAGATGTTTTTAACGTCAAATACTTGATTCCGTATCATGGGGATGAGCTTGTCATGGAAGAGGAAGATGCAAATTCGAGGTCGAATTCTTGCCAACCGGGGGAGGATGATGCAGCGCAATCTACTAACTCCACTGCGTTGAGTCGCCCGATGGCCTTAGGTCGCTCACGACCTAGTGAAGGTCGTTCGCGAGTTAGCGTGTTAAGCATTCCAGCGCTCATTTCTTTAGGTCGTGATGCAGAGAAATCTACGTCTTCCTTAGGTCACCAGCGACCTAGCAAAATGATGAGTTTCCCAAGCGACCTAGCGAGTCACATTGGCCTACCTAACCAAGCAACGACCCTAACGAGCAACGACATAACAAGTTATGCTGCGCAACTACTCAGGCCGTATTCTTGTTTGTCTCGCTCAACTGCCTTAGGTCGCGAACGACCTAACTTATGTCGCGAAGCCTAGGACGTGCGAGAAGTTAAGTCGCGAAAGACCTATCATAAGTCGTTGGTTTCTCTTATGTCGCTTTCCACTTTAAATCGTTTCAAGTTATGCCGCATTCTAGTAAGTCGCTCAAGTATGATGAATCCTTATGTCGCTGCCAAGCTCTTCAGTAGGTCGCTCAAGCTAATGTGTTGAAGATATTGTTGAGTCGCATGTATGTTGTAAGTGTTGTGGTCTGTACAAATGTTGTGTTGTTAAGTTGTGATGTTGCTGTTTGTCATGTCGTGTGTTGTAATTTGTTAACTCGTATGATGTTGTTTCCTTAGGTCGAATGTGTTAGGTCGTTAACGACCTATCTTAAGTCGTGTACCTGTGTTGCAATCTCTATAAATAGGGATGGTGGTGTCATTTGTAAAGTTGGTTGATTTTGAATAAAACTTTGTTTGTGTGCTTTGTGCCACTTTGAAATTGGTAGTTGAGTTTATCTCCTATCTCCACCTTCGGCATTCGAGTGCGCTCGAATCAATGATTGTTGAAGCCAATTCATGGAATCAAGTGCGCTTGATCAACGTTCGAAGAATTGTAGATCCTCTTTCACAGCATCGTGCACGATCAACGTGACGAAGATAGCTAGAATCCGGTATCTTTGAAATCAACGGATTTGGGCGTTTGGATTTTCAATCCACCGATTGCTACTTTCATCGTTGTATTCGTTTCTGTTATTTCCGCTGCATCAAAGGTGGATATAAGAGCTGTTAAAGATATGCAACACAATATTTGATTTACATATTAATTTACTTATTTATTCACTGATTGGTTATTTAATTGATTGATGAATTAATTTTATGAAAAGTGTTATGGTTTGATTTTAATAAATCTTTGCTTTGTATTTTAGTTAATGACATAAACTTTTAGGGACTTTTTAGGAATGAGAATAAATAAATATATGTATAATATATTTATTTATATAATTTAATTTTGTAAGACATATTTCCTTTGTATGGAAATATTCTCTAATATTATTTAGTGGCTGTTATGATAGGAGGCCATATGGATAGCTATTAATAGGAGAGTCACTATCTAGGTTTTGCATTTGAGAGTGGTTTTTAATTTTGGTTCTTTGTGATTCTTTTGGTTAAATCAAATAAAACAAGTTTTTAAGGAATCATTTGTGTATTATATTTTTCAATTATTTTCTCTTCTTAAATCTAATTGAATAGATATCATTTGTTAATCCTAAAGTTGTATCAGAGCGAAGCATAGAAAATTTTTTGAAGAGAAGTTTTATTTTCTAAGGGATGGATAAACCAAGCATGAAAAAATTAAGTGGAAGGAATTGGGGAGTTTGGAAGACTTCTTGTACCTCAATGATCTTCATCAGCCATTGGAGAACAAAGGGAAAATGCCAAACAACATAATGGAGGATAGATGGAAAACAGTGGATAGAAGGTCTGCTAGGACTATTTATTATTTCTTAGAAAATACAGTGTTTCATATTTTTGCCAATAAAACATCAGCCTTTAAGAAATGGAAGAAGTTGGAGGGGATTTCTGCCAAACACTCTCCAACAAACAAAGCTTTTTTCATAAGGAGGTTAGTAAACTGAAAGCTTACGGAAGGCGGGTGAATTGGAGAACATCTAATAATATTCAAGTTATTGTAAACCAGTTACAATCTGTTTATTGTAGGATTGACGATGAGACACAAGCCTCATTTCGATGAGTTCATTACATAAGAGCAGGGAGACATTGGTGGTCGCACTGAATGATCTGCACTTCAATAATATTGTTTCTATGAGTTTAGTATTTAATAACTTACTCGATGAGGAGATGAGAATGATGAACCTAAAGGATAAAAAGGGCGAGGAAGAAATGGAAAATACCAATCCTCTTGAAGAATTCAACCTTACAAGGAAAGAAAGACAATCGAATAGATCAAACATGAAAATTTTGTCATATGTTATTACTAGATCCAGGTTAATGGTTGATATTTCGCAATAAGCTAAAGAGGGACAACAATAGGATAAACGCATTAAAAGAAGGCAAAAACAGGCAGAGGAAAGGGGGATGATGAGGTTTATTTTGGTATTAGTAATGATGTGCTCCATGGTAACAAAAAAAAGGATGAGTGTGTGCTTGATATGGCTACATGTTTCCATATATGCAACGCAAAGGAAGAATCCATTGATTATATAAAGCGAAAAAAGAAAGATATTGTTTGCCAATAGTGGCGATGCAAAGGTAAAGATATGGGTGGCAATTAGACCCATTGGGTGGGACCCGGACCCGACCCAATTGGTCTTGATTTTAGAAGCGTTGGGTTTTGGTGAGTCGGGTTTTGGGTTGGGTTTTGTCAGGTTCAAACTATGAATTTGAAACCTAGGGCCATCCTGACCTAGGTATTGTTTTGGATCGAGACAACTCAGATCGGATCAGTTCGGGTCTGATTGGGTAACTACACTTAAAATGCACATAATTTTATATTTTATGGTCAATTTTTTTAGATCAAATTAGGTTTGATTGGGTGTTAAATTTATTTCTCATCATCCAGACCCGACCCAGGACCAAGCGGGTTCGATTTAACAGGTCTCAGTTCTAATTGCCAACACTAAATAGAGGGTATGGGTTCAGTTAGGTTGAGAACATCTAATGGAAGGATAATAAAATTCAGTGGAATTAGGCATATCCCAAAAACTAAAACGAATCTTATTTCAGTTGGAACATCAGAAAAGAAATGGTGCAAATTTCCAATTCAAGGTCTACAGGCTGTGAATGTTGGAAAATTTCAACGTATAGACCACATATGTAAAATAAAATGCGTTGTGCTATTTTGGTGTAAATTCTAATTAAAGTGATCTAATTTTGAATTAAAGCTAAAAGGTTTAAGGATATAATTTTCGTGGTATTAATGTGTAGATACTGAAGCAATTTTAATTTGTTGAAGGGCCAAATTAGAAAATACCAACATTATAAATAAGGGTTTATGGTCTCCAAACTACATAAGCTCTTAATCTTCTAATCCCTTTTGAGGAAATAATTCAGATTTAGGATTTACGTCAACGTGGATGATCAGATCCAATTGTTATCTTTTAGATCCATCTCTTTCTCATAATTAGTTCATGAAAGCAGCATCTATGGATTTAGATCTAATATAAGATCTAGGGCTGGTGTCAATATGAAAAATCAAATGAAATTTACTTTTTCGATCTGCAAATATGGATTCAGGTAGGACTTTCGCTAATTCATTTACTTTCTACTGATTTCTTCTCAATCAAATCAATATGGGTCACATATCTAGATCTAGGGTTTCATGATTAATCTATTCTGAAGTATATTGAAATCTTAATAGTGAAAGATAAACAGCGAGGTACTGCACGCAAAATATGGAAGCAACAATCTGTATATATTGCTGGAAATAACATTGGAGAATGTTAAGAGTTGCCAAATTAGATTTAAACAGGTCGATTTATCTAAATCAAGGTAAAGTCGACAAAGGGCCACAAAACTTGCATGGAAGCCTTTGCGGTGTTACAAACATTTCTTATTTACCGATGATTTACATATTCAATTAGTGGGCATGCATAATTATGTGTTTTAGAGGTTGATTAAGGATTTTTTTGAACGTGGTGGGAGCTTGTGAAGGATATTGTGTCAAGATGGAGTGTTAAAGATATGAAACACAATGTTTAATTTTCCTATTAGCTAATTTGATTGATTGATTAATTTATATTAGTTATAAAAAAGATTGTGGTTTGATTTCAGGAAAGATTTGGTTTGTATTTAGTTAATAACATGAATTTTTAGGGAATTTTAGGATTGAGAATAAATAAATATATGGATAATATATTTATTTATGTAATTTGATTTTGTAAGAGATACTTTCTTTTTTGGAAATATATCTCTAATACAATTAATAGTTATTATAAACAGGAGGCTATAAGGAAACTATTAACAGATGTCTGGGTTTTGCAATTTATTGGTTCTCAATTTAGGTTTCTTTGTAATTCTTTTTGTTAATCAAATAAAATTTGTTTTTGGAGGAATTGTTTGTGTTTCATATTTTGATGGAAGCCTTTGCAGTATTAAAACATTTCTTATATACTGATGATTTACATATTCAATTGGTGGGCGTGCATAATTATGTGATTTGGAAGGTTGGTTAAAAAAAATTTCTGACCGTAGGTGGACCGTGAAGGATATTGTGTCAAGGTGGACTGCTGAAGATATCCAACACAATGTCTAATTTGCATATTAGCTAAATTGATATATTGATTAATTTATTAATTATAGAAATTATTATGGTTTTATTTAAGGAAAGATCTGGTTTGTATTTTAGTTAACAACATAAATATTTAGAGCCACTTTAGGAATGAGAATAAATAAATATATGGATAATACATTTATTTATGTAATTTAATTTTGTAAGAGAAACTTCCTTTTTTGGAAATATATCTCTAATACAATTAGTAGTTATTATAAGCATGAGGATATAAGGATAAATATTAATAGAAAATTCACGGTCTAGGTTTTGCAATTGAGATTGATTCTCAATTTAAGGTTCTTTGTAATTCTTTTGGTTAATCGAATAAAATTTGTTTTTGAAGGAACTGTTTGTGTTTCATATTCTTCAATTCTCGCTCTTCATAAATCTGATCATTTAGAGACCCAATTTATCCTGACAAGAGCATCCCCATAAGTGATTTTTCTCTTATAAACTTTTGAGAACTGTTAGTTTTGAGTAGTAGAATACAACAGCCTTACAATATATTATGTGTGTAATTTTCTGACTCGCATGGAATTTTCCTACTAGAGAATATTAATTGCAGCTGTTTTTGTTAACCCGGTGCATTTGGAGCACCCATTTAACAGCTACATTACTATTACAATTCCATATTAGCATAGGTGACATTAATGAATTTATTACAATTCCATATTGGCATTGGCATAGGTGAAATTAATGAATTTATTGCAATTTCATATTGGCATAGGTGAAATTAATGAATGCTGATATGTTAATATTATTAAGGTGTGCACTTTTCCTCTTAATAGTAAAATCTACCATCATGATTTAATCCTTCCTTTTCTTATTGGTAAGAAACGTGTGTTCAAATTTGGATTTCACACCATTAAATTTATTAATATACCTTTTGCACTTAAAGTTAGATATAAGAAATGTGTTGGGTAGGAAGTTTAGTAAAAAAAGATGTTTCAATTTAAAACATGCCTTAACTATTGTATTCTTTCTTTGTTGTTCCCTCTTTGAACATTTTCAAAATCATAAAATTGATGGAGATACTTGATAAAATGCAATGTTTCAAGGATAGATTTAAATATAGCCTCATCAGACAAACTTATTTCTTAATTATAAAAACAGATTTGATGTTCACAAGAGAAGAATGTGTACACTACTTACTTTGAAAGTGTTCATGTACGAATTTTTTTAATACATGTACACTATTAAAGTGTGCATTTATAAAAAAGATTTCTATGAAAATATTATGTAGTTTGATTTAGTCAAGTCTATTTTTGTAATAAGTTTGGAATGAAGTTTATTTACCCAATTACCTTTTCTAGATAACTCAGATTTAAAGTTTGTCCACTGTTCAAATTTTTACATCCAAAAATGCTGGTTTGCTCCATTCAATTAAAACGCATTCAATCAAAACACGTTCAAGTATGTCAATTTAAAGTTTAAAGTCATGGGTTCTTTAGTATATAACAACGTTATATTTAAATTTTAATTTAGTGACTTGGTTCCAAATGATAACTTTATAACTTTAGTTTACGCATTTGTTATTTATAGAAATTTATATTTGATGGGGTCTTAATATATATTTGTGATTGAGGGAATTTGGCATAAGGACAAACTTTAAAAAAAATTAGGCTGAAGGACACAAAGTTTCATTTTTGGGCTGAAGAACAAACTTTGAAATAAAATTAGGCTGAAGGAAGATGCTAAATATAATTAGCATTTTGTACAGTGCGAACATTGTACAAAATGCTAATTATAACTAGCATTATATCCAGTTTTACATTGTACAAAATGCTAGTTATATTAGCATTGTCCTTTAGCCTAATTATCTTTCAAAGTTTGTCTTTCAGCCTAAAAATAAAACTTGTTGTCATTCAGTCAAAAATTTTATGAAAATTTGTCCTTATGTCTATTTTCCACTTTGTGATTCACAATATATATTTAATTTATTTATGTACACAGTACAAAATTAAGTATATTTCCTCTTCACGGTCTTCTCATTCTGCATGCATGTATAGTCCAAACAACCAAACATGCAAATGCAAACAAAAGTAGACAAAATGGCTCATTTCAGGTAAGATTGCCAGATTTTCCTTTTTCGATTGCAAGCCTTGAATTTCTTTCCAAACAAAAGTAATGCAGCTCTATAGGAATGGAAGACTAGATTTTGATACTAATTAATTTTGAAAGATAATAAAATCCATCTCCTGATGTTGGCGCCAATCCTTTCTTGTAAGTAGCAAAACAATCAAACTTCCATTTCTACCGATATAGTCAAATTTAGTGTCAGCCCATTTTCAAATATTTGTCTCTCATGCTTCAGGATGTATCAAAGAGAAGAATAGACACGATTTTCCTAAACAGAAATTCCAGTTTTTTTATAAAAATTTTTAGAGCTCGTTAAATTTAAGCCTCTGCAAAGAATTTTTCGAAATGATTTGAAGTTCGAGGACAACGGGCTCCTAAGCGCCATCAAAGGGCACATGCTGGTTCATCTAGTCAAGAGCAGTTGCTGTTAAATGGTTTGGTTTTGTTACCGACTAGCGGAGAAAATGGCAACAGCGGGCTGCAGTCATTTTTACTACCAAATCATCTACGTAAGTTTTTTTGTTTTGCTTGTGATATTTTAAAAAATGGTTTGGTTGATAATATTTTTCTTTCACTTGTGATGATTGATTTTATGTTGGGGCTTATCCCCATTGAATTTCTTTCCAGTAACTCTGCGACTTGGTTTGTGGAGCCCTTTTTTTCCTTTACCCTGATCCAATTTCTTCTCAACCTATGTATTTCACGAAACTTATTTTTGAAAAGGGTTCTTCGGTTATTAAGTTTGAGAATAAGAGATGATCGTAATTTCCATCGATTCTTTTTTCCATTCGTTTTGCATTTAAATTGAAATAAAATGATCTAGAATTTGAAAACAGTAGGGGATTTGGGGTTTTTGAAGAATTATTTTGTCACATACCAAATCGATAGTATTTATAAGGCATATCTAAGTGTAACATTTGGTTGGATTTTGTTAATCAGTCTGCAAGATTCTTTGACTTTGATTCCACTTGATTGAATTATATCAAAAGTTTAGATTGAATAAAATTTCAGGTGAAAATAAAATTCAGGCATGGAATATGTTCAAGTTTTGATACTACAACGCACAACAGTTAATAGTAAGATTGATTGATTAGTTGGTATAGAGTATGTGCACTGTGAATCAAATGTACACGATAAAGGAGAAAAGGACTGTTTAGAAATGAAAAGGGACTATGAACATGCACGGGTCGTACGTATTTGGGATGTAATTATGTGTAGATAATTCATCTACCATTCTCTGAAAACTGTGATGAAAAGTGTACCAAGTAAGCTTATATAGTTTTCCAGGAGTAACTTAGCATGCTTTGCCTATAAACTCACTCGGGAAACACTATTTTTTAGCTCATAAACAATAATCCAACACATGAAAATGGTTCACAAAAGTAGCAAACATGATCATTTTATTCCCAGTAACAATGTATTTATCAAATCATTTTATAGAGCCAGCATATTACCTGCTTTCCCTCAAATAGAACATGACACCATTAACCTTGTTTCTACTTTTAACTAGAAAGCACACAAGAGAAAATAACCTAGGCATTCTATATAAATGAAATTTGCCATACTATGTAATTACTTTCTTTTAAAAAGATTCTATGCCATAATAACCTAGGCATTTTTATAAAAAAGTTCAAGTTATGAGATACTAACGATTATACCTTGTTGACACACAATATCTTGAAGCGCACCGCTTTTTCTTATAATGACAACCCATTGACATTCACAGAGTCACAATATTAAATTAGATAAGACAATTTTCTTTTTCTTATTTTAATTTTTATAATTTGTTGGATTTCAAACGACCTTAAAGCGAGTACTATCATAGATTAATTCGTATTAACGTGGATCATATTAATCTATAAATTTTGCAAATCAACTATGGAGGTTGATATTTCAATTTCCAATCAAATCAAGCTCAAAACCAGTAACAGCATGAGTGAAAACATTCTTAAAGATCCTTTAAAATCAGTGAAATGCAGGATTAAGATCCTTATGTATTTCAACCTATTTGATTCTGTGAAATTTGTGTTACAGGCAACTCAGTCAAAAATAAGGGCGCGGTGTCACCAGGCATCGTGACCAGTGGTATAGCTGCAACTAGGGCAATGATTGCTCCACCAACACCTGCTTCTGTGGAAAAAAAACAAATACAGGAATCTAATAGAATACATTCCTCGTGAAACTGAAACTAACAAGGTAGTCCAACAATTTCAAATAGCTACTTCATTGAACGTTGAAACTGAAGCTGACAAGGTAGTCAAAGTTGATCCTTCTGAATGTTTCGAAAGCAAGAAACAAGATATAGACTTAAGTAGTACATCATCACGGAAACCATAAAGGAAAAAGCGTAGACCAAAAGTAATCGCAGAAGAGAAAGTTGCGAAAATACCAAGAAATATAATTGTAGAAGCAGCGGAGAATTCCAGAGTGAAGAGAACGTATGTGAGAAAGACGAAACAGGATAATGCTCTGCAGAGCCCTAGTAAGAGAAAATACACAAGAAAGGAGAAAAAGGTCGATCCACATCTATACCCAGGATGTGTGTTGGAAGAGCAAAATGTCGCTAATCTGAATTATATTGTAGGCCATTTGTCAAGAGAAGTTTAAATTTTTGATTTAAACAAGGTACCGACTAAAAAGTTAAAAAATCAAGTTAGTGAAGCTAGTGAAGCGACTAAAGATGATCTTAACTCTTGGATTCCACCATCTATACATTCTTCGACTGATGAAAAGGTATATGAGAGGGTGAGAGCTCCAAAAACTCTAACTAAGCCACCTCAGCAGCTTTCAAGGCAAGAATTGGCCAAAGGGAAATGGAGGGAAGACTTTGCTAGCTTGGTTTTTAACATGAAATCAAGAGAAGAAGATGAAAATTTGAATGGAGATGATAAAGAGATTGTTTGCCTGAACATGGGTAGAAATAAAGATAAGAAGGTGGAAGATGGTCAAGCTCTTTCGAAAGGACGAAAAAGAAACCATAATGATGTTGATGATTTCTGTGTTTTCACGAATACAAGTGGTGCCCTATGTCCTCATGATATTATGAAGAACGGAAAAAAAAGAAAAAGATCAAAGTAAGGTTTTACCTGATTCTTGTTCTATACTGCCCCACACTCCAAATAGTTGGAGGAATATTGATAATTCACAAAATAGTAACAAAAAATCCATGGCTGTCGATGAAAGAAAATTTTCTAACCATGTTTTAACCATGAATTATGTGACAAACAACACAGCTGAGACAATTCTTTCCGATAACAGACGCTCTTGTTCTAGAAAATGATCTATTTAAGATAATACCTGTGATAACCCGGATTTCTGGACATCTGTAATTGATATAATAATTGGGTAAATTAATAGAAATACTGAATTATAGATTGAACAAACGAATCTGATCAAATAAATATTTATATTTATAAGTTGAGCAAATTAAATATGTGTTATTATGAGCTGATTCTAAATTGAGTTTGAATTTGAAATTGAAATTCAAATTGATAAATATCTTAAAAATAAATTGGATTTTAAAAACTCTATATTTTAAAGTTAATAAGAATAATTTTCTAATATAATAATATATAGGTTTATATATATTGTATTGAAAGTTATGTTTTAAAATTTATATATGTAATGTAAGGTTGGTTTGTAAATATATAAGGTGAGATTTAATTAAAGATTTTAAAAAAATACTTTTCTTTTATATACTTGGGAATAGATATAGTTAGTATATATGTAAATAAATAGAAAGCTTTGATATGTGAATATCTTTTAAAACTATAAGTATAAAATTTAAATATACACATTTTATAATTATACAAATATTACTTAAATACATGTATATAGCTTAAATAAATTATTAAAAAGGAAAATAATATTTAAAACATTAATAAAACATTAGAAAATAACTTTTGTAAATATTAATAAAACATTTTAACACTTGTAAACTTTTAATGTATGTTAATGACACTTGTGAATCATGTGCATAGGTGTAAGATAATGGGAACATAGGATAGACAAATGTCCTTCTCTTTAATAATTAAATTTAAAATTTAATTGTAAAAGAAACAAAGAGTTGTATTTTCAGCAAATTTCTTTCTTCATTTTCAACCAAAACTGTAATACAAATCTGAAAGAAACAAAGATAAAAAAAAAATGAAAGAAGATAAATCTGGAAATGGAAGTCTGGAAATTTCAAATGCAAATCAAAGGAAGAAGATGGAGACAAATTCAATAAGCAGTTTCGAAATCTTCAATTGCCATCAGAGAAATTAATCAAACTGCAAGTTTAAAATTCTACAAAGCAAAAGAAATCAAGCTTAAAATCAAATAACAAACCTGGAACAAGCCTGGAAACAAAAATTTCTGTTCTCTGCTTCTCTGATCTTAAGTTATACAGGTGAGTAAACTAACACTTAAAAACTTAAATCAGTTAAATACATGATGCATGTGATCGTCCTTGAAAATTTGATGTGAAATCTGCTTATGAAGATTTTAAATGTGCATGTCTGTAGATATGAGTATTTGGCTCTGTTCTGGTTACAGATTTTCAAAATTCAATATTTCATCCCATAATCTTTTTGAGGTTTGGATATTTAAACGAAAAGTGTTCAAATTAACAAGATCTCAATTGTAAAAATGGTTTCAAGAATTTACATTAAGTAACTTTTTCAAAAATGAGAAATTATAGTGAAAATCATTTAAAATCAGAAAATCAAGTAGCAAGATTTCATGTTTAAATTATATAAACAGATTCATGGTGAAGAATAATGATTTTTGATGTTAAAATCACCATTTTTAAATTTGGGAATGATGGGAATTTTCGAGATGATCGGATTTGCTAGTTTCAGCAATTTCTCGTCGTTCGATGGTGGATGGACGTCAGGTTTGAAGCTAGAGGTGGCTGGAGGTCTGGGGAACATCGGAAAAATGCTTGAAGGATTTATATGTAGCTGTGGTGGCCGGGCGATGGCAGAGTAGGGTTTGTGGTGATGTTTTGGTCGATGTTGTTCTCGAGGAAATCTTGTCGTCGTGGGTGAACGGGAAGCGACCGGTATGGGTGGAATCGTAGCGTAGGGATGGGACGAAGCTCTGGTCGTGATGGTGTGGATGATTGAGGCTGGGATCGTCGGCGAGGGAGGAAATTTCGATGTGGTGGGTTCCAGTTTTTTTCGAACGATATGTTCGATTTCGTTTCGATGGTGATATCGGTGATCTGGGTGGCCAGGTAGGTCAGGAAGATAGTTGTCGACTTGGGGAAGCTAGCGGCGATGGTCGGAGACGCTCCGACTATGTGTGCACGTACACGCGTACACGTCTGTGATTTGGATTTGTGTGGCATCGGAGAGGAAAGAAGATGTTCGGGTTTGGGGTCGAGAGTTTTGTTGTTTGACTCGAAGAAAGAAGAAAAGTGGTTGGCACGAAGGGAACTCGGGGTTTCAGTTGTTTTTACTCGGGGTTTCAGTTGTTTTTGCTCGGGGTTGTCTTCGGGAACGAATGTGATTACTTGTTTCAGATTTAACTTAAAATCTTAAGTTAATAGACTAATGTTAGTTAATCCCTAGAGTTTATTAAATAGGGTTTTAAATGATAATTCAGAAGTTAAGTAAGATAAACGATTTATCTTTTAACTAATTAATTAATGGATTAATTAAATTTATTGTTTAATGATTAAGGGTTAAATAAATTAAGTAATTAAGGGTTATAATTAATTAAAGATTAATTAATTATTAAAGATTAATAAATGAAAGTAATTAGAGATTAATTACTCAAAATGATAAATTCTTAATATAAGTAATTAAGGATTAATTTGACAAGGGTTAATTAATTCAATTTGTAATTAAAAGATTAATGTAATTAGTTAAAAGAACAACTAATAAATGTAAGTGATTAGAAGATCTTTGATTGATAAGAGTAATTAAGGGTGGATAAATGTGAATAGATAAAGAATAATTAATCATAGATGATTAATTAAGATGAATAATTAAGGGATGATTTATTAATTGGTTTGAAATTAAATAATCATTAAGTATGCAAGATTTAAAGGTAATCAAAGTAATTAATTTAATTCATGGGTGGTTAATTAAATTAATTAGAAATGGTGTGACAAATTTATCTTGCTTATGGATGATTGTATGATATAGAATGCCTCGAATTAATTGATATATCTGATATATGATTCGTGATACTATGTGAGATGATATGTTTGAGATTTAACTGTGATAATATGGATTATCTATCTGTGATAAAATGCTATATTCTGAATTTTAAATTTAATTGTATTCACTTAAACAACTTGGTTTTAAGGATGACATTGAATTCGAAGAGACCGGGGTCGGGTATCAGCGATATCCGGAACCACTTCGATTAGTAATCTTTAATTCTTTATAGATGTGATTATGGAATCTAATAGGCTGGAATGAGATAAATTTAAGTAAACCGGACCATTTAAAACTAAGTAACGGTACTTAGTATTGTTTTGTGGAATAAGTATTGACCATAACTAGTTAAGAACTCGTACTAAGATACGAGTTACCCTGGGTTGCAAGTAAGTGTATAACTTGGCATTTCAAATTATATGGGTTTACTCACGCTGGTTTCCAGCCTGACTCGGGTGTTACTTTGATGTAATGCTCGGGTCAGACCGAGTATTACAGATTTCAGGAAAGGACGTTCTGAAGTTCAGGAGGCGAGCTGGATGGCAGGAACGTATGGAGTATATTCCGCTGTGATATATTATAGTTGTTAGATACATGTTAATTCTAACTGTCTAGTATATTTGTGAATGTTGTAACTCTGATATATAAAAATGTAATTAACAAATACAATTTTCTTTGTATAAATGATATTATTATTTGATATTGTATTTTGATCCGCTGCGAATGTGAGAATCTGTGTCTTGTTCTGTTTCTTTCTTCTATCTCTTTTCTTTTTCTTCTAACTAACTGGAATTTTCGGGTTCGAAAATTCCGGGTCGTTACAGTTGGTATCAGAGCGAAGGTTAAGCGAGAACCTTGGCTCTGTTGGGATTACTCGTTAAGGATAGGGTCAATGGTACCCTAGAACGAGTTGAGTGTATATATATATATATATATATATATGAGAGCGTAATTGTTATTTTCTTATATAAGGATTTTAAATGATTTTATATAAGAATATATTTTGATATATAAAATGATATTTCTTTCTATTAAATATTAAGGTAATTGGTTGTTAAAATATTGGAATTAAATTAAGTGGTAATAGAAATAAAGCCAAATTAAAATTGAATGAAGATAAGTTTGAAATGAATTCAAACTAAAATTAAAATCTTGAATTTGTAGAAATGTTATCAAGAATAAAGGTAATAATGAATTGGTTTCTAGATATGATAATCTTGGTTATTATCATAAATGGTAATTGTGTTTAATAATGAATGTTGTTAATGATTTAGCAAAATGAAATGTTTAGGGAAGTAAACATTTAAGTGAGTATAACTTATAAATTGGAATTGAAGATAATTTAAAATTATGAAATTTTAAATCTAAATCCAGAAAACTTGAAATTGTTTTAAAGAAGTTTGTTTTGAATTAAAACCAAAGGTGGTTTAAAAATTTAAAGTATAACTTGGTGTATAAAGAAAATGTATATATGAGGATATACATAATATCAAAGATGATTTGAAATAAACTCTAAGTGTTGAGTTTTAAATTTTTCCTTGGAATGTGATATGAAAACCCAAAGTGATAAGTTTTTGAACTTATAAGTGGAAAGATTATTAATATAAAGTTTAAATTTGAAATGGGAATTCAAATTGGGTAAAGTTGGTTGGATTAAATTGAATTTAACTTAAGGAAAGTTAAATGAGTTTAGAATGAACAACTTGAATTAGAAATTTCAAGATGAAATTAAAATTTAACTTGGGAAGTTAAATGGTTGATTTGAAATGGGAGTTATGAGTGATCTCAAAAATGGGTTTGAGATCTGGAAATTGAAAATGGATAATAAATTTGAATCTGAAATTTAATTGTTTTTGAATTCTTATTTGGACTTTATAATAAGTTAAGTAAAGATAATTTTAAAATGAAATTTTGGAATTTGGATTCAAAATAAAATGGTTTAAAGATTTAAGTTGTTAAATTAAAAATAAAGGGTTGGATTATTAATTTAAAAATAAAGGTTAATTTGATTTAAGGGGTTAAATCAACATTTAAAAATTTAACTCGAATTTATATAATTCGAGATAGTTTAAAATTGAGATTTAAATTGAATTAGTTCAAACTGAATTTGATTTGAATAAATGGGAATTGTGATTTAAGATGAATAAGTTTAAAATTCAAATGGAAAATTTGAATTGAATTAATTTAAAATAAAAATTGAAGATTGAATGAGTTCAAAAATTCAAATGGGAATTGGGATTAATTCATATAGAAATTGAAATGATTTGAAATTTAAGTGGATTCAATTTGAAATTAGTTTGAATAATTTGAAATTGTAATTAAAATGAATATGTTTAAAATCAAATGGAATTTGATTTGAAATTTGGAAAGGAATTAAGATTAATTCAACTTGAATTGGGATTGAATAAAATTCAATGGAAATTGAAGTATTGAGTCAATTTAAATGGAAGTGGAAATTTAAATTGAATTAATGGGAAATTAATTGGAAATGGAGATTGGGAAATTAAACAGTTTGGCTCTGGATTATTTTCAAATTGTTTTAATACAAGTATATGTTTCCAAACTATTTACTATACAATCTTTCTTCTTAAACCCCAAACTATCTTATACTTATTTTACAATTATTTTAAAACTATTTAACTATTTTGAAAACTGTCTTATAAACTAATTACTATTTTTCAGCTACTTATATGTAATCACTATTTTAAAAACTATTTTGCAATTATCTAACTATTTTTATACCTACTAAACTATTTTACAGCTATTTTACAAACTAATAACTATTTTTCAACTACTTATCTATTTTAAACTTTTTCAAGATATTTGTTTAAATTTAAATTGGTCAGAGTTCAAACTGTTTGTAATTGAAGTAATAACTCAATTTGAAATGGAAGCAATTGAGAATAAGTGAATGGAATTAAAGGAAATGTGAATAGAAAAGAGAATTGATTTGGATAATAACCAACAAAGATAAATACGTAGGATATACGTATATTATTCTATTCGCATAGTGATTTGATCCAGATTCGAACACAGAATTTCGAGATAGTATTATCGATCCGAGTTGGGATTTTTCGCTCGATTTTCGACGGCGAACCTGGATATGGGTTGTTGATTGGTTCTGGATATTCTCTATCATAGCTACGACTATGCAAGGAGAATGACGGTTTTCGATCAAGAAATCAGATCTGAGTCCGCACTAGAAAGTCGGGTGGACAATACTAGTTCGGAAGTGAAATTGTGTGATCGATTGAGCGATCAGACTGATATTGCGTACAGATGATATGTGTACATCGTACGAGTTTGGATGAAATTGGCATTTAAAATTTGAGGATAAGAAATTTGAAATGGTTTTTGAAAATGAAAGGTATATCATGTGAAATATAATGGAATTGGATATTTCTTTGGTTGAAATTTACTTTATGGGGGTAAGTAAGTGATAAATAACTTTATAAAGAAATCAAACTTGAATATTTGATTGACAATAAATAAAGTTATATTTTGTAATATGATAAACTTCCCTTATTGAATCTAGCCAGAATAAAAAGGGTTTTGAAATATTTGAAGTATAAAAGAGGTTTTATACAAGTTTGAAATGATCCAAAGATTTTCAAAGTTATATATATCTATATCTATATATATATATAAAGGATCTTATGAGAATGATTTTGGAAAAGGTTTTGGGAACCTATAAATTTGGAAAAGGCTTTTGATTTTTGGGAAAATCAATTTTGGATTTTGGAAAGCCTAGTTTGAGAATTATCGATTTTGGTAATCGATTTTGTGTAAAGGAGATTTTGATAAATCATAAAGGGTATGATTTGAAGATACTATAAATGTATAGTATAAAATGTTTTGAGTATAGCTCTGGGAAAAAAGGCGCTTCCTTGAAATGAACTTCTCAGGAGTACCACTGGGTGGTACTGCCTTAAGCCCCAAGGGGGGTTTCTAAAGTTGATCCTGTGAGGAGTCCGGACAAAACTAGTTCCTGAGGATTATTTGTGTAGCGAAAGTCGAGGGGCTGGTGCCCACAGAGGCATTTGAGTTATGCTGTGACAACAATTTAACTCAATGTCACTGCGATCTACTGCAGACCATAGCGAAAGTCATGTGTGCCGCTGAGAGCCAACTGTCTACGTTTGATTTTATATCGGTAGACTGTGACACTATGGTAACATAGCGAAAGTCGTTTGTGCCGCTGAGAGCCAACAGTCTGCGTTTGATTTTATATCGGTAGACTGCGACCTATGTGGAAGAAGTTTCATTTTGACAGCGAAATCGTGTGTGCCGCTGAGAGCCAACAGTTACATGGACTTTTGCTGCGACGGCAACGTAACCCTGGAATGTAACTGCGATCTGTTGTGGGTTCCATGCTGTCATCAGTTACATGGACTTTTGCTGCGATGGCAACGTAACCCGTGATGTAACTATGACCATGGATGGGGGTGATGATTTCCAGAGCATTCTCACCAAAGATATTTCCTCTATTTTCAAAAACATTTTCGATATTTTCAAATAAAGTATTTTCCAAATATTTTCACTGGGTGTTGAAAATGGGTCTGCTAAGTATTTATAGATTTTCAGTCTTACGCCTGATCAACGTATGACCGAATTTCTGTGAGAACGAGAATGGACTTGTTGAAACATCGAGTTATAAAAGTATTTTTATAAAAACTATTTTTGTAATATTATATAGATTTTGAAAGTGTTTTAAAAAAAATGATCAAAGAATAATTTATCTGATTTTAAATTATTGAATAAAATTATGTCTTCGTTCCTTTTCGAGGACGAAAAGATTTTAAGGGGGGAGGAATGTGATAACCCGGATTTCTGGACATCTGTAATTGATATAATAATTGGGTAAATTAATAGAAATACTGAATTATAGATTGAACAAACGAATCTGATCAAATAAATATTTATATTTATAAGTTGAGCAAATTAAATATGTGTTATTATGAGCTGATTCTAAATTGAGTTTGAATTTGAAATTGAAATTCAAATTGATAAATATCTTAAAAATAAATTGGATTTTAAAAACTCTATATTTTAAAGTTAATAAGAATAATTTTCTAATATAATAATATATAGGTTTATATATATTGTATTGAAAGTTATGTTTTAAAATTTAATTTTAAATATGTAATGTAAGGTTGGTTTGTAAATATATAAGGTGAGATTTAATTAAAGATTTAAAAAAAATACTTTTCTTTTATATACTTGGGAATAGATATAGTTAGTATATATGTAAATAAATAGAAAGCTTTGATATGTGAATATCTTTTAAAACTATAAGTATAAAATTTAAATATACACATTTTATAATTATACAAATATTACTTAAATACATGTATATAGCTTAAATAAATTATTAAAAAGGAAAATAATATTTAAAACATTAATAAAACATTAGAAAATAACTTTTGTAAATATTAATAAAACATTTTAACACTTGTAAACTTTTAATGTATGTTAATGACACTTGTGAATCATGTGCATAGGTGTAAGATAATGGGAACATAGGATAGACAAATGTCCTTCTCTTTAATAATTAAATTTAAAATTTAATTGTAAAAGAAACAAAGAGTTTTATTTTCAGCAAATTTCTTTCTTCATTTTCAACCAAAACTGTAATACAAATCTGAAAGAAACAAAGATAAAAAAAAAATGAAAGAAGATAAATCTGGAAATGGAAGTCTGGAAATTTCAAATGCAAATCAAAGGAAGAAGATGGAGACAAATTCAATAAGCAGTTTCGAAATCTTCAATTGCCATCAGAGAAATTAATCAAACTGCAAGTTTAAAATTCTACAAAGCAAAAGAAATCAAGCTTAAAATCAAATAACAAACCTGGAACAAGCCTGGAAACAAAAATTTCTGTTCTCTGCTTCTCTGATCTTAAGTTATACAGGTGAGTAAACTAACACTTAAAAACTTAAATCAGTTAAATACATGATGCATGTGATCGTCCTTGAAAATTTGATGTGAAATCTGCTTATGAAGATTTTAAATGTGCATGTCTGTAGATATGAGTATTTGGCTCTGTTCTGGTTACAGATTTTCAAAATTCAATATTTCATCCCATAATCTTTTTGAGGTTTGGATATTTAAACGAAAAGTGTTCAAATTAACAAGATCTCAATTGTAAAAATGGTTTCAAGAATTTACATTAAGTAACTTTTTCAAAATGAGAAATTATAGTGAAAATCATTTAAAATCAGAAAATCAAGTAGCAAGATTTCATGTTTAAATTATATAAACAGATTCATGGTGAAGAATAATGATTTTTGATGTTAAAATCACCATTTTTAAATTTGGGAATGATGGGAATTTTCGAGATGATCGGATTTGCTAGTTTCAGCAATTTCTCGTCGTTCGATGGTGGATGGACGTCAGGTTTGAAGCTAGAGGTGGCTGGAGGTCTGGGGAACATCAGAAAAATGCTTGAAGGATTTATATGTAGCTGTGGTGGCCGGGCGATGGCAGAGTAGGGTTTGTGGTGATGTTTTGGTCGATGTTGTTCTCGAGGAAATCTTGTCGTCGTGGGTGAACGGGAAGCGACCGGTATGGGTGGAATCGTAGCGTAGGGATGGGACGAAGCTCTGGTCGTGATGGTGTGGATGATTGAGGCTGGGATCGTCGGCGAGGGAGGAAATTCCGATGTGGTGGGTTCCAGTTTTTTTCGAACGATATGTTCGATTTCGTTTCGATGGTGATAGCGGTGATCTGGGTGGCCAGGTAGGTCAGGAAGATAGTTGTCGACTTGGGGAAGCTAGCGGCGATGGTCGGAGACGCTCCGACTATGTGTGCACGTACACGCGTACACGTCTGTGATTTGGATTTGTGTGGCATCGGAGAGGAAAGAAGATGTTCGGGTTTGGGGTCGAGAGTTTTGTTGTTTGACTCGAAGAAAGAAGAAAAGTGGTTGGCACGAAGGGAACTCGGGGTTTCAGTTGTTTTTACTCGGGGTTTCAGTTGTTTTTGCTCGGGGTTGTCTTCGGGAACAAATGTGATTACTTGTTTCAGATTTAACTTAAAATCTTAAGTTAATAGATTAATGTTAGTTAATCCCTAGAGTTTATTAAATAGGGTTTTAAATGATAATTCAGAAGTTAAGTAAGATAAACGATTTATCTTTTAACTAATTAATTAATGGATTAATTAAATTTATTGTTTAATGATTAAGGGTTAAATAAATTAAGTAATTAAGGGTTATAATTAATTAAAGATTAATTAATTATTAAAGATTAATAAATGAAAGTAATTAGAGATTAATTACTCAAAATGATAAATTCTTAATATAAGTAATTAAGGATTAATTTGACAAGGGTTAATTAATTCAATTTGTAATTAAAAGATTAATGTAATTAGTTAAAAGAACAACTAATAAATGTAAGTGATTAGAAGATCTTTGATTGATAAGAGTAATTAAGGGTGGATAAATGTGAATAGATAAAGAATAATTAATCATAGATGATTAATTAAGATGAATAATTAAGGGATGATTTATTAATTGGTTTGAAATTAAATAATCATTAAGTATGCAAGATTTAAAGGTAATCAAAGTAATTAATTTAATTCATGGGTGGTTAATTAAATTAATTAGAAATGGTGTGACAAATTTATCTTGCTTATGGATGATTGTATGATATAGAATGCCTCGAATTAATTGATATATCTGATATATGATTCGTGATACTATGTGAGATGATATGTTTGAGATTTAACTGTGATAATATGGATTATCTATCTGTGATAAAATGCTATATTCTGAATTTTAAATTTAATTGTATTCACTTAAACAACTTGGTTTTAAGGATGACATTGAATTCGAAGAGACCGGGGTCGGGTATCAGCGATATCCGGAACCACTTCGATTAGTAATCTTTAATTCTTTATAGATGTGATTATGGAATCTAATAGGCTGGAATGAGATAAATTTAAGTAAACCGGACCATTTAAAACTAAGTAACGGTACTTAGTATTGTTTTGTGGAATAAGTATTGACCATAACTAGTTAAGAACTCGTACTAAGATACGAGTTACCCTGGGTTGCAAGTAAGTGTATAACTTGGCATTTCAAATTATATGGGTTTACTCACGCTGGTTTCCAGCCTGACTCGGGTGTTACTTTGATGTAATGCTCGGGTCAGACCGAGTATTACAGATTTCAGGAAAGGACGTTCTGAAGTTCAGGAGGCGAGCTGGATGGCAGGAACGTATGGAGTATATTCCGCTGTGATATATTATAGTTGTTAGATACATGTTAATTCTAACTGTCTAGTATATTTGTGAATGTTGTAACTCTGATATATAAAAATGTAATTAACAAATACAATTTTCTTTGTATAACTGATATTATTATTTGATATTGTATTTTGATCCGCTGCGAATGTGAGAATCTGTGTCTTGTTCTGTTTCTTTCTTCTATCTCTTTTCTTTTTCTTCTAACTAACTGGAATTTTCGGGTTCGAAAATTCCGGGTCGTTACAATACCGGTTGCTGTCAGACTCCGGCTACCAAAGTGGTACTTGAAATGTGAGCTGTAAAGCCAAAGTACGTGATGAAGCACTAAGTGCATACCAAAGTAAGCCACAAGGTACAAAAAGAAAAAGGAAGGAGCATGATCAACTTGTTAGTTCAATTGCAGAAGATACAGAAAGTATGGAGCTTATTATAGAATACATTGTTAGCAAGTTGAGAAGTTTGAATATACATGATGTGCATGAAAATATCATGAGTGAACCAACCAATGCACTTGTTCCTTTTGTTGGTGGTGGGGTGATGGTGCTATATTTGGGCCCAACTAAGGTTAGGAAAATGAAAAGACCGAGGGCTAAGTTAGAAGAGACAGAAAGTATGGAGCTTATCGTGGAATACATTGTTGGCAAGTTGAGAAGTTTGAATATAAATGATGTGCATGAAAATGTCATGAGTGAACCAAGCAATGTACTTGTTCTTTTTTTTGTTGGTGGGTGATGGTGCCATATTTGGGTCCAACCGTGGTTAGGAAAATGAAAAGACTTAGGGCTAAGGTAGAAAAGACAGGAAATATGGAGCTTATCATGGAATACATTGTTAGCAAGTTGAGAAGTTTGAACATAAATGATGTGCATGAAAATGTCATGAGTGAACCAAGCAATGCACTTGTTCCTTTTGTTGGTGGTGGGGTGATGGTGCCATATTTGGGCTCAACTGAGCTACGGAAAATGAAAAGACCTAAGGCTAAGGTAGAAGAGACAGAAAGTATGGATCTTATCATGGAATACATTTTTAGCAAGTTGAGAAGTTTGAATATAAATGATGTGCATAAATTTATATTCACTCATGACATTTTCATGCACGTCATTCATATTAGAACTTCTCAACTTGCTAACAATTTATTCCATGATAAGCTCCATACTTTCTGTCTCTTCTACCTTAGCTCTAGGTCTTTTCATTTTCCTAACCTCGATTGGGCCAAAATATGGCACCATCACCCCACCACCAACAAAAGGAACAAGTGCATTGCTTGGTTCACTCATGACATTTTCATGCACATCATTTATGTTCAAACTTCTCAACTTGCTAACAATGTATTCCATGATAAGCTCCATATTTCCTGTCTTTTCTACCTTAGCCCTAAGTCTTTTCATTTTCCTAACCTCGGTTGGACCCAAATATGGCACCATCACCCACCAACAAAAAAGGAACAAGTACATTGCTTGGTTCACTCATGACATTTTCATGCACATCATTTATATTCAAACTTCTCAACTTGCCAACAATGTATTCCATGATAAGCTCCATACTTTCTGTCTTCTACCTTAGCCCTAGGTCTTTTCATTTTTCTAACCTCGGTTGAGTCCAAATATGGCACCATCACCCCACCACTAACAAAAGGAACAAGTGCATTGCTTGGTTCACTAATGACATTTTCATGCACGTCATCTATATTCAAACTTCTCAACTTGCTAACAATGTATTCCATGATAAGTTCCATACTTTCTGTCTCTTCTGCAATTGAACTAACAAGTTGGTCCTGCTCATTCCCTTTTCATTTTGTACCTTATGGATTGCTTTGTTATGCAGTTAGTGCTTCAGCATGTGCTTTGGCTTTACACCTCACATTTTCAGGTACCACTTTGGAAGCTGGAGTCTGACAGCAACCAGTATCATCTTGAAAAGATAATTTTCTAGGATAAGAGCATCCATTATCAGAAAGAATTATCTCGGCTGAGTCATTTTTTACATAATTCATAGTTAAAACATTGTTAGAAATATCGAAGGCTATCCGTGAGCGTGGGATGAATAAGATGCTCGCACCGAGAATCCAGGTATGTGGCAGGTGTTTACAAAAATAGTTGACAACAAATAAATATGATAATCGTTGATTCTTCATTTATGTTTATACTAAAATCAAAAGTTCTAATTAATTATTTCAGGCATTTCTTGATCGGCTAGCAAGAGATCATGGAATCCTTGATCTTGAGTGGCTTGGGCATGTTTCACCAGACCAATCAAAGTAAGATATCTAACATTGAGGCATTGTTTAACTTATCATTTGTTTTTATTGAATATATTACTTCTATTAAAATGAAACATAGCTCTATGAGATTTATATTTTAATTGAAATTTTGTTTTGGTGTTTCTTTTAGGTAATGTCTACAAAGAAATATGATACTATTTCTACTTGTTTTATGAGCTATTTTAAGTAAAAATTATTTTGGATCAAGTGATTTCCTGTTTGTTTCAAAAGTGTTGAATAAATGGACTAGGGCTCAAAAGTGTTTTATTGCTCAAATTATTTTGAATAATAAATGGACTATATAGAACTCATTGTATTTCTGTAATCTATACTATATTATTATTAGTGAGTTGAATTTCAAGCTCACACAGGCCCCCTTGAAAGTTGGCAACTGAACAGTCGCATTTTTAATTTCTATATATTCCAAACTTTAAAATGTGATAACTTTTTCTACATTGATTGGATTTAAGAATCGTTTTCACTATTAAATCTCAAATTTAATTTGCTTTCCAATGATATCCATTGTTGATAGCTAAAAATACATTTTTTAAAATCATAATTTTATATAGCAGCTTTAATTGCACAATTATTTTGTGTCACCGCTGTGTACCGCGTTTCTGTAACAACATTATTATGATGATCATAAACATTACATACTAGTTTTACCTAGATTATTATAATGTATTTATTATCTTTTAACATATTTGAAAGGAATATTTTTTTTGAATTATACAATTATGGTTGCCTTTGAATATTGTAACTACATTATGTAATAAAGTAATAATCTTGATTGTGTTTGATAGTATTCAAACTTAGTGCAATTATAATTTAACCCCATAAAAAAATGGTGTAATAATTTATAGGCATTTTTTGAATTAATTTAACTACGTTAGCATTTTTTTATTGCATTTACTATTGATGATTTTGACTATATTTGATAATTTTATTCAATTTTAAAATAGTTATAAATTAATAAAATTAAGAAAATGCAATTATAATTTACCAGCAAGTTTTGGGTAAATTAAACTATATTTGAAGATTTTTAACCACATTTATGTGATGAAGTAATAAATTTGGCTACATTTCAGGAATTTATTCAATCATAATACAATTAAAATTTAATTACATTAATAAAATGCAGTTATAATTTAATGACAATTTTGAATTATGCATGGTAGAAATTGAATATTTCAGCTATATTTATGTGATGCAGTAATAATTTTGGTTGTACACGATGATTTATTCGAGCTTACTGTAGTTAAAATTTAAATGCCTTAAGCAAAAACGGTTATTATTTTGTAGTATTTTTGGAATTAAGCAATTATTGTTTTTGAATATTTTAACTGCATTTGTGTGATGCAATACTAATTTAGCTGTAGTAATAATTTTGTTTGATGTTAACGATAGTTATTTAACCGCATTATGAAAATATAATTGAAAAATGAATTTTGATTTTTGATAGCTTGAGATGATTAAATAATGACTTCACATAATTAATGCTTGATTCAACCGTGCAGCTCAGCGTTTAATACATTGCTTCTAGGTTTGATGACATAATTTGGCTAAGTTTACTCAATTTCGTTTACAATTACGATGATCAATAATACAATAAGCATATAAGTTGTTGTATTCGGGCTTAAGGTAGATGCACAGTTTAAGTGTTGGGTCAAAACATGTGTTGTAGTGAGAATAATGTTGATAACCACCTAAAAGAGTTTATTTTTTATTTTTGCAGTAAATTCTAAAATCACTTGCACCACCACCGTCAGAAAACTTCTAGAAAATAATTGATGAATGTATCTTTGTATAGATGATTATGTAGTCATGGTTTGATTATTAGATATAGTTAATAGGTCAGACGAGCAGTGAGAGAATTTAGTAATAATACTGCATCAATGACACTTTTGCCTTTTTTGGCTGCAGGTACAAATACCTTCAATGGTTAAAATAATTCAGTGATGTAATGCATCCATTAAGGCCAAGAAAACATCACCTATTTGCGCTCAAGCCAATATCATACACGCGTTGCTAGCAGTTATTTCTGAGGCTAAAAAATGAATGGACTTCTCACAATTGTTTTCTTATGTATGTTTTGGATAATTTCAAATATTGGTTACTGCGACCAACTGTATGCCGTGTTTTGTATCTTGCATCGACATAGATCAGATTCGGTGAACAATAGTAATTTATATTGGAACCCATGTTATTTTCTTATTGCATCGTCATTTCTATTTCAATTGAATCTTCTATTTTACTACTTTTCCCCTGTACTACATTTGTTGCTTTTTTCTTTTTTCTTTTGCTCCCTTTTTTCAGCTGTTGACAAATACTTTTCCAACTGTTTACAAATTTCATCCTATTACTATATTTCTCACCATTGCAAAAAACTTTTGTTACTCTTATTTAATTGAATCGAACTGCACTGTGTCTTTGTGTCTGCAGTTCACAGTGAATACTTCAACTATATCTATGCACATTGAAGCAGCTGTGTAATTGCAAAAGCAACAACATTGGCGTTATATGCCACAATGAATATATCTATGTATTAGCGGATAAATTTTTAACACATTATCCTCTAAATAGTCTGTGAACTTTAACATATTCACTGTAATTGTTTTGTTTGATTTTAATTGTGATTATCATAACCAAATATATCTATGTTTTCTTTATCCTACCAAATTGTTATTCATGATGTAACACTATCGTTCAACAATGTTTTTTCATTACCACCGTATTAAATTTCTTATATATTTGGATATGACCTATGCAACAACAATATTTTTTCAACATCCGTGTGCAAAGCACGGGTTCGCACTAGTAGATCAATGAATTTATCAGCGATTCCTTGTATAATCAAAGCACAAAAAGGTATGTTCTAACATCCACCCTAATTTTAGGGGTGATAACTAAACAATTTTTGATAAAGGGGAAATATAACTCTCCTTATCAATATGCACTTCCCCTACAATTATGTCCAACTTTTATCCCTCCATTTATCATCAACAAGAAGGGTTGAAAAGTGTAATTATGCTAAGTATACAAGTTAGAAAAATTAACAAAATACAATGTTTGGATAGTTTTTCACAACATGTAAGATAATTTCACTAAAAAAATATTCCAAGTTCACATCTTAGTTTTAGAAATGTTGCTTATCGTAATGATTTTGTAAAAATTTCAGCAGTTTGGTTCTTTGTTTTAACATAACATACGCAATAGTTTTATTGCTCAAATGACCTATTTAGAAATGGTGCCTAATGTCTATATGCCCATTCTTATAGGATTTATTAGGTTCTTGAAAAGTTTATGGCGCTAAATTCGATGAATTCTTCTTGTGGTAACTAAAATCCAACTCATCATTAATAGTTTGTTTATAGTTCATAGGTTATATATTCAAAATAAACTTACATGGTCCATTTGGTTTAGTTGATATTCAATTATTACTTTTGTATTAACATTACCTAGAAAGTTTCCTAACGTTATTTAGATATTTGATCTTATAACAAAAACGTACTGAATTAAATATGACATTCTTCTTTTAACACTTCACCAACTAGCTTTTATTGCTCAAATTATTTTGGATCAATAAATGGACTAGGGCTCAAAAGTGTTGAATGCATTCTTCTTTTAACACTTCACCAACTAGCTTTTCCAGTAAAATTTCTTTATAATTTCTTTTCTCCTTTAATCCCTTTGTTTTATGCTAGAATACTCTTAATTATTTATACGTGACATTTAACTTTCTGTTTAACATGGTGGCAAAGTTGATACAAATGTTGCACGTATTTCTGTAAACTGGAATGGGTCCCCGTTCAACCGTTGCTTGAATCTCTACAGCTGCATCTTCTTGAAATGTAAGCTTAAGTTAACAAAATTTCTCTAGATCATAGTTTCAAAATTCATCTTTGATAAATGTCCATTTATCCTTTATTATCATACTATTTAAAGGTACCCTTTGAAGGAAAACATTCAAAAATATCTTTGGCCTCGATTATACAAGCTAGACCAGGCTATGTTGTAAGAACGAGAACCCTACTCATCTTTATTTATTTGTTAATTTCTTTTCATCGTATATATCGGGTAAAACATAAATGAATGAAAGTTGATAACAATTTATTCCTACTATACTGTATTTCTTAGGTATGAGCTACACTATCGGTTAATAACTTTTGGGAAGGTATTAACCATGTTGTTTTTGTGACATAGTCTGAGTCTTGAGAGTTCCCTTGCAGATCTTCTGCACCAGAAGTAAACCTAATTGTAACGCTTGTCCAATGAGAGCAGAGTGCAGGCATTTTGCAAGTGCATATGCTAGGTATGTAACTCAAATTTCAAGCAAACTCATTCTTTAAAAAAGGAAAAAGGAAAAAAGTGTAAAAAAGATGAAGGAATTTTGGAATAGATAGAAAGCTGTATATCCTAGACATGTTATTAAATGGAGGTTGCTAAACCACAGTATGTGTTCCTTTTTAATGCATGGTTAGCACTTCCTGGACCAGAAGAGAAACGCACAGCGAATTCAAATATTCCTCTTTGCCCTAAGAAAAAAAATGCACCCATTCTTAATACTTTGCCATTTTCTCAACTTATGGGAACCGTAGAATCCCAAGTGAAAATCAATAGTACAAGAAATCGCGAGCCAATAAGTGAGGAACGTTCAAGTCCCGAGTCCGAGTCTGTTGAGACAACCATCCACGATATTGAAGATGATTATTACAACGATACAGATGAAATGCCAACAATAAAATTTAATTTCAAGGAGTTGCATGAAAATGTTATGCAGCTTAAGGATGGGAATTTCTCAAATGCTTAGTTGCTATATCTCCTGAGGCTGCATTACTTCCTGCACCAAAGCTAAAAAATGTCAAGTCGTTTGCGAACCGAGCATTAAGTCAGTGTAAATTTTCATTTGTTCACTAACAGTAATACCCAATTATGTTTATTAATTAGATATCAGTCCTGAATTATTTGTTTGTGTCATTCAATTCATATAGATATGAACTTCCGGACTAGCATCCACTTTTGGAAAGAGTATGCTTTTTCTTTTTCTCTTGAATTTATTCTGGCATTTTCCATTTACAGCCAATATCTACATTTACAGCCAATTTTTATTAGAGCCCTATTCAATGGGTTATTCCAGGTTTTAACGTTTGGTAGAAGAACTCTCAGATCTACGGATACAATCCTTCCTTCCCTCAAATCCAAAGGTATCTTAATCTTTTGATCATTTTATTCGTTTATTTAGACAAAATCTCAAGTTACCTTCTCTTTTCTACTATTAGGGTTCTATTTATAGTTTCAATTTGAGGATTTTGGGTAAAGCTATAAACATTTATTAATATTTCATATGGTTGTTGATTGATTGATTGATTATTGTTTGTGTAATCAAATGTTCTATTCAGACATTCGTAAGCGTTGGTTGAGTACAATTGAAAATCTCAACATGGTACTTTCTACTTTTCTGTATTTTGGATGAAATGCCTATACGCCTTCCAGCTAATTCAAAGGCCAATAAAAACCACTATGACAGCATCTTTAGATTTTATTCTTGTACTGATTAAACCAAAGTTAGTCGCTACTCCTATGGGATTGGTATTTTTGTGGGCAACATAGGAATTTTTTTGCATGGTAAGGCAAAATGATTCTTACAATATCATTTTAGATATAGCACACTTCTTTAAATGAAGTACCATTTTTCTATTATGTTAGTAAAAGAAGATATGAAACATAATTAAGTTGCAGGCATCTTGTATTATTTGGTCAAATGAAGCTAGGAATGATCACAAGCTACCTAATACCAGACTAAAATTTATAACCGTGAGTTGTATATTCATCCTATTTTGTGAATTATTTCTATAATTTTTAATAGGATAATTAAATACAATATACATGGCTGATTATGTTTCAGATGAATGGGAAAAACCATTGTAATATATATCTAAAGAAAATTTAATCTAGATACTTAAAACAAAAATTTATGAATTCTACCCAATAAAATAGTGAATAGTTTTGTGTTTTATTATATGTTTTTATAGTAGGTTAAAGTTCAGTATCTTTTATTGTTGTTATAATAGTGTTTTATTGTGTGTTTTAATACATGGCTGGTTATGTTACTAGCACTTGCCTAGGTTTTATTATGTGTTTTAATAGTGGTTTATAGCGAAGTAATACTTAGGTTGGATCATTCACTCATAGTTAGCTAGTTTGTTTATGGATGTATGCATGTTTTATTAAGGGATGAATGCTATGTCTATCATTAATATCACTAATGTCTAATTAATTCATTAAGCTTATATTGTTAAATTTCATACTTTATCGCAAAATACAGGAAGTCCTACATTTTGGTACCAACTTAAGTGGGCATATTGTTAACATTTCAATTCAAAAAAATCTTCAAAATTAGGTTCATGTAGATTCATATTATCCTAAGTTTAATAATCTCATAAATTTTCAAAAGAACTTGAGTATGTTTTTGATAATTTTCTCTTCTTTATTAATACTTGAATATGTTTCGATTATAGGAACATTATACAAGAAAATTGGAAAATGGGAAGGTATTTGTTGGAGTGCTACTCATTTCGAGTCGGGGTCAGGGAGGTAATTTCAAACTTGATAGAAGTTCATTCTTTTTCTTACTTCATTTTGATATATCGTTTTGGGGAAACAACAATTCATAGCTTCATTCTGGTGCTTACTGGATGCTATGATAAAATGTTAACAAATGCAAGAATTTTGGCTAACTTATAGTAAGTGTATACAACTATAATTTTAGAGCTATTTGTTTCAACATGGGATTCAAGTAAATTCAAGTTTTAATACCAAAAGGATAGTCATGCGTGAATGTGTAGTTTTCAAGCAAAAATTATATTATTTACTTTAACGCAATCAGTAGAAATAGTATGATTACGGAAACATTATGGTTACAAATATGGAAAGAGTTACCAACAACATCATTATCATGGAGTTTCTCATGTATTGATTTGCAACATCACAATATTATATGATACATGTCTCTTACTATCAAAAGTTTATCAGATGCACTTGATGTATCATATCATTTGATTAAGGAATAGTGAATTATAGTAAAGAATTGTTGTTATATAGAGAAAGTTAAAATAAGATGCAAGTTAATACTGGATATGATAGGAAATGGATGGTTATTGGTTATTAAATTCTTAGAATAGTTGCAAAAAAAATTTGTGTGGTTCCAAGTTATTTTATGTTCATGCTCAATTAGTTGATTGATGTACAAACTTTGCATAATGATTTATAATCCAAAGGTTACAGCATGATACAATATTAATATTTTTTTAGAAGACACTTCTGAATTTAGAAGCAATAGTCAATTTCAATAATGGTTAATTTTTTATGATTTCAGATCATTATGTTATATAAATTGTGGTCAAATGAGTTAGATTCACACGGTATTTCCATATATATAAAGAAGGCAGACAAAGACATTTTTTACTGGTTTCAATTAACCAGTAGGCAGTCAATGCTTTAAACATTGAATCTAAGTTGGTAAAGTCACAAATTTGAGACTATATTGTGTTACCTGTGCTATTTAAATAAACATGGTATGTTTCAATTAGTGATGTTGCATACTTATTTTTTATTTATATAAAATTGGATTGCAATTTGTAAAATTTTGCACTGTAAAATTTGGGATTATAAAAATGCAGCTTCCTAATTTATACAGTAGCCCTTTAGTTGGAAGTACTAAACACTTGATTAGTATAATACATACTTAAAAATGTAAAGTAAGAAAATGTTTATAATGTTTTGTGCTATATTTGAGCGTGTAAAGAAAAATAACGTGTATGAATAGAGCCGACCGTAAAAAAATCAGTTGATAAGATATGCTGTTTTTGTGGCATAAAGTTGAAAGTAGATTATTCTAATTTTACTTGTTGGTTACTTTTTGTAACTGCCTGTAATTAGGTTCGAGAAACAAAAAATATTGTTGCATTTTTTATCAATTGGTTTTAGTGAAATTATCAGCTATAGTTGTGTACAGTTGCTCCCTATTTGGGTCTTGTTCATAATGTATTTTTATGAAGTATGAACCAACCAATCTGCTGCAACAAGAAATTTCAAAAATATTGGCTTTCTATTTTTATTTTATTTTTACAATAGCTCGTGGCATGAGATAAGGCATGCTTATTTTGTAGAATACCTAAAAATTTATTTTTGAATTAGTGTACAATTTGTATAGTGTTCCACTATTTACATTATTTTTAAGCAACAATTCAAGAAAGTAACATTTCAAAATTTGAAGAAAGAAAAAAATGGCATGTCAATAATTTACATTATTTTTAAGCAACGATTCAAGAATGTAAAAGGTTGAATTTTATCTTAATACAAATTACATGTTTAGTATCAGTAAGGCCAAGAGATGATATTATTCTGGCCAAAAGTAGTAGACAGTTGATTCATGGACCTAGATTTTTTGAATAATGTGAATCATTACCAGGTAATTTGCTTCAAGGCTTCAGATATGACTGCATATAAGCCTACACCTCCGGTATAACAATCGCCGTTTAATTTTGCCGATCGATTCCTAGTGGTGGAAATTCGGCTCTAACACAGAGCTATTGGGCAATAGCTGTTCATTTCAGTTCCGTTCAGATACTTCATGTTTGATAGCAACTATGGTTATGATGCATAAAATTTGACTCTAATGCCTACTATTTTTTTTGACGTACACGATACAGTCAATTTCATGCTATTAGAACTGATTTTATATGCTTTTTCTGTAGCTGTATTAGAATGGGATTCATATGAGATAACACCAGTGATCAGTTTATTTCTTCACTTCTAGGAGTAGGACTGATTAGTTAGAAAATTGATATAGATCTTTATTTTTACTTTCGGTTCTTTAGTTGTTACTCTTGGAGCTTGAGATTTCTTTTCCTTACATTTTTATTCATCCTAACACATCTTCTGATGATTACCCTAGCTTTACATTTTAACACTGTTTAATAACTGCATCCACCAACATTCTATCTTAATTTGGTTAAACCACATTTGATTTCTCTCCTATCACATTATAGGCTTACCAAATGTTTTACATGTAAGTTTGGGTTAAATAACAGTTGTTCTCATGTACATGCCTATTTTAAATTATAATAGCATAGATAAATTAATAGTTTTGCAAGTAGTAACAAATGTTATTTGAAAACCTCTTTTGTTTGTAACTGTCCATGATTGGGCCTTTTATTGTTTATTTACAATATTTTGTAGGCATTTACATCACACCAATTAGCTGGCAGCAAGACCAGACTGAAAATAAGGTTGGAAGCATATTTACTACTTTTTACTGGGAAGTTCGTCCCTAATCAATTTTATGTAAATTTCTATCAAGAAAAAAACCTTTGAAGTGCTATGATTTGTAATTACATTGGTAAACTTTGTGTTATGAGTGAAATTTGCACTTATTTAAGTGGTATACTTGCTACATCGTTTGCGATGAATTGACTATGTAATCCAATTTTTTCATGTGAATTATATTTTAGATGTTCTCTCCTTTTATGTGTGAATTTGTCTGTATGCATTATTATATTGAACTGTAACCTAGATCCATATATTGTGATGCGTCCACATATATCTGATAAGTTTGAAGAAGTGTAGTTATATGATATTTCTGTCTTTTTATAATCCTTGATAGAAGCATTATAAAGGCATATTGTTATGCATTATGGAATCAAGTTTATAATTATCTCTAGTATTAGAGGCATTTTTTGTTGCTAGTGTTGAAGGCTTTTGAGGAATTTATTATTGCCTCTACTGAAGTAACATCACATATTGCCTATGTGGAAGTCATTGTACTAGAGGTAAATTAAGTGGTTTATATGCCCCTATATACTAGAGGCAAATTAAGTGGTTTATATGCCCTTACATATTATTAGAGGCATAGTTTTTGAGGCAAATTAAGTGGTTTATATGCCCCTGTATATTATTAGAGGCATTGTTTTTCATAGCCAATTCTTAATTTGCCTCTCATAACTGTAGAGACAATTTAATTCCAGGTTTGGCCTCTAATAACAATATTAGAGGCATATGTGAAATGCTTTTAATTATTTGATCTTTGGTAGTGTTATAACATAAGAACATTTTTTATGAACTAATATATCTTTTTTTATAAATAGACACATCTATATCATGAATAAATACATTTTTTGTGTAAAGTAACTTTTCAAAGCATCTCCAATGGTTAAAGGGCTAAAAATTCAGCCCTTTACATTTAGGAGAAGCCTAACAGAAGGGCGCCTATTAAGTAGGCATCCTTCGTTGCGCCTATTAAATAGATGCCCAAAATCCTCCTATACATTTTCGGTTTGAACTTCAGTTCTTAATTTTATTACGATAATTAATTGTATGCTTAAATATACATTTACTTATTCCAGAATAACTAATCAAGTATTTAATACATTAAACCTCTATGAGGGTTGCTGTTCTTCTGGTTGCTAGTAAATCCAATGTCATAGGCGCTCATTTAATGGGCGCTTATTTTTGGACGTCTATTTAATAGGCATTCAAGACTGAGCGCCTATTAAATATGCGCCCGTGGTCAAATCAAAATACTAAATTGGCCACCGAATATTTTTCTTAATGTTCAACTGAATTGCCTCTGTTGGAGTGGGAAATTAGGTCCCTTCTTGATAATGCCTGAATCAGAGGCTGTTGAAGATGCTTTCATGAAGTGTTTGTGCGTGAAGTGTCTGTTTGCTAAGTATCATCTAAAATCCATTATTTTGAACATCCCACATAATGCATTTTTCTTGTACGCCAAGCTTCTCCCTAAGGTAAGAGAATTTCTCCTTTGTAGCGGTTTGGTGAAGATGTCTGCAATTTGCTCATCTATCTTTCAAAACTTTAATTCAATCCTTTTGTTTTAAACTAACTTTCTTATGAAGCAATGTCGAAGTTCGATATGTTTTGAACTATTCTGAAATATTGAAATTTTCATCATAGATATTGTTGACATATTGTCACAATAGATATATGTAGGTTCTTGCTATTTTTTATGAAGACCATTTAAAATTCATCCCAGCCACACTACTTCACATAATGCACTTGTAGAAGATATGTACTCCGCTTATGCTATTGATAATGCTATTGTATTTTGCTTCTTAGACGACCATGATATAACTTTGCTGCCGAAGAATAATACATAACCAGATGTACTTCTTCAATTGTTTATTGGACTAGCCCAACCACTATATGTGAATCCTATTAAAGAACTTTCTTTCTCTTGGATATATTTGATGCCATATCGTTTGGTACCTTCAATGTATCGCAGTATTCACTTTGCAACGAATAAATGATAGTTACCTGGTTCACTCATAAATCTTGAAACCACGCTTACTGCATGAACAATATCCGGCCTTGTGTTTGTTAAATAAATAAATGCTCCTATCGAACTTCTATAAATATTTAGATCATCTTTTTGCTCTCCATCACCATTTGATAGCTTAAAATTAGTAGCCATTTGTGTATCAATTGGTTTGTGGCTTAACATATTAAATTTTCTCAATAAATGGTTTGCACATTTTTCTTGAGAAATGAGTATCTCTCTATTTTGTTTGTTGAACTTGCATTCCCAAGAAATATCGTATAATTTCCAAGTTTGTCATTTTGAATTCCTTCATCATTTCCTTTTTAAACTCCTCGGCCATATCTTGATTTGTACTTACATAAATCAAGTTATTAACATATTGACATATTATGATGAAGTCGCTATATCCTTTATTCTTCAAATAAAGTGATAGTTCGCTCGAACTTTTTATAAATCCATTTCGATGAAATTATCGATCAATTTTGGTATTCCATGATTTCTGTACTTCTTTTAAGGCATACAAAGATTTTTGTACATGATTAACTTTATTCTCTCCACCTTTTCTAATATAACCTTGAGATTATTCGATATACACTTCCTCTTGAAGTTCTTCATTTTAGAATGTTGACTTTACATCCAGTTGAAATTCTTGTTTATCTAATTGTGCGGACAATGCCAAACTAGATCGAACAGTTTCCTTTCATGCAACATGAGTAAGTGTCTCACTAAAGTCAATTTCAGGCTGTTAAGAGTAGCCTTAGGCAACCAATCAAGTTTTATGCTTTTGAATATATCCATCTTCATTAAGTTTTGTCTTGTGTATCCATTTAATTCCAATAACACCTTTTTACTTCAGCCGGTCAACAAGTTTCCATGTGTTATTTTTCTCAAAAAATTTGATTTCTTCATTCATAGCATCTTTCCATTTTTTTCTTTTTAGCGTCTTCAAATTTTTTAAGCTCGATAGCAGTTAGAGCAACATCTTGAATTTTACTTAATCATCGAATTTTTTACGGTGGTTTTTCACTAGAACTTATAGAATATGACTTTGGACTAGATGTTGGACTTTAAGGAGCTGTTGTTTCTTCAATATTTTTTTCTTCTATACTTGGTTCTACTTCTTAAACGATTTTTTGATAATTTGGAGATTTTGGACTAGATGTCGGACTTTGAGGAGGTGTTATTTCTTCAATATTTTTTCTTTTATACTTGGTTCTACTTTTTAAACGATTTTTCAATAATATGGAGATTCTTCTTCTCATTTTCATTCCTTGAATTCATCAGAAATCACATCCCCTGAAATGAAAAGTTTCTGTGTCTTTGGACCATATAGTTCGTATGCTTTTGAAACGTCACTATATGTAATAAAGATGAGTTTTTCACCTTTCCCATCCAATTTTCCTCTCTTTTGAGGAATCTGCGCACATCCCTTGAAATGTCAAGTTTCTAGGTCTTCTTAAAGGAGTTTTATTTTTAACTGCTTTTGTTGAGAATCAAAAGGGTTGTAGCGACTACTTCTGGCCAAAAGTCATTTGGTAGATTTCTTCCTTTTAACGTTCTTCTACCCATTTCTATAATGGTTCGATTTCTTCTTTTTGCGACCCCATTTTGTTCTAATGTGTATCTTGCAGTTAACTCTTTTTAAATACCATGCTCTTTACAATAATTTGAGAATTCATTTGATGTAAATTCTCCACCTCGATCTGTTCTTTAAACATGCAATTTATGACCACTTTGATTTTTTTTGTTAAAGTCTTAAATTCCTTGAAAACGGAAAAAGCTTTAGATTTTTGCTCAAGGAAATATACACACATCATTCTTGTAAAGTCATCCATAAAGAGAAGAAAATATCTTTTCATTAGCATCAAAAATGGCCATCAACGCCTAAACAAAGTGAAAGCACAATAAATTCAATAACCAATTCCAAACAGAGTGAAGTAGAGAATAAAATATGAAGAATAGAAAATTATAACATTAAGAAATGAACATAAAAGGGTTTATAGTGTTTCGGCTGACTTCGGCCTACGTCCATTCCAAAGATTTTCCTTTTATATTATACTGCTGATTACAATTACAATGATTTGAATCCGAGTAATAAAAATGGCAAAATGTATCCAAGAGAGAGGAAGCCCTCCAACAGAGTGTCATGTCCGATGTATCTATACGGGAAGACAGACAAATATCCAATTGAAAATCCGCACGTAGAACCTACAGACCACGCTGACCTCGCTCCTCAGAAATAGGTCGCATTGGGCCCACTTTGGGGGATCGGTGCAATCCCTATAAGGGGATCGGTGCTGATCCCCTAATGTGGAGGAGGGGCCCAGAGATCGGACATGGGTGTCCCCTATGACATCCACTTCCTATTTCCTGAGTTGTCTGGATAGTTTCCTAAGTGTTTCTAGAGCAACCGATCGATCTTTGATGAGTTGATCTGCTGAGTTAAGTATCCATATCCATAGTGATTCGATATGATCCCCTACCTGAGGAAGTATTCCGATTCGATCTCCTGCTTAGGGGAAGTGTAAATCCATACTTAACTAATTCTGAGAGGTCATTCGTTTGAGTCTGCTTGACTACCATCCATAACCTTGCTTATAACTGATCTTTGATCCTGATAATCATATCTTGGGCTTCTTGCCTTGATAATCACAAAATTCATTTTTGACAAATCCATGTTATCACGGCCTTGCTAAAAGGCGGGAAAACATTTGCCCCCCAAACAAGCCTTGTGATAGGAAGATGTGTTTTGAATTGCCATAATTCCAAAGTCGAAAATCCACCGACACCCGAATATTCCAATCCAGAATCCATTCTTTTGCGAAACTGAATCCACGATCTCACTAGATTATTGTCTCAAATCCTCGTTCTCTCTGGATCGTTATCCAAATCCATGACCTCTCTAGGTCAATATCCAAGTCCATGGCCATTTGAAATCCTGGAAGTCGATAAGCAAATCCATGATCTCTTCAGATCGTTATCCAATTTTCGTGGTCTCTCTGGACTGATTGATAGTCTCTTTGGACCCTCGCTAAGCCCCATCCACTTGCTCTCTGGCAAGGGGACTTAACAACGAGTGAGTCGATCCTGTCCCTCTCCGGCAAAGGGACTTGACGACGAGTGAGTCGATCCTGCCGCTCACCGACGAAGCGACTCACTCCCTACACTACGATCTCCTTTTAGGGGCATGTAGCGACGTTTTGATCCTCCTTGAATGATCATAGTCTCTCCGAGCTCTTACTGGACCCCATTCTGTCACTCTTCAGTGAAGGGGGAATAATGACAAGTAAGCCAATTCTATTGCTCTTTGGAAAAGCGACATCATTTCCTGCACTTTGGTTCAGTGTCCCTGAACATAACGTAATGCTCTAGCCTTCCTATGCCTATTATGGTCTCTTCGGATTCTAGCTGGAGTCCGTCCAGTCACTCTCTGATGAAGGGGGAACTACGATAAGTAAGTTGATCTTATCACTCTTCGGCGAAGCGACTCGCTTCTTGCACTCTGGTCCCCGACTCTCTGGTCAGGGACATAACACGATCAATTCCATACTGACTTCCTTTCTTCGACCTCGACACTCCGGTTGAGGGCTTAATCCATAGATTAGGAATCCATTTATTAAGTTATTAAATTTAAGTTCTTACAACCAGAAAAAAAGAAAAAGAAAATATTGCCTCTCCGGGCATGACGGTATATCATCAGCTCAAAGCAAGCCTAAAGATCAACCTCGATCTCATACATGTGTAATTGACTTAGCCATTTTATAGTGGAGTTTATTATTTATTTAGTTCATTACATCCAAATAAAGAGATGATGATCTATGACCTCGATCTGAGGCCATTTCCATCGGATGCAAACGGTGACCGATCTTGTTCCGCTACCACAACCCGAGTCCTCACGTACTGTGCCAACCTGCCGTCCCTGACGTTTTCCTCAACCATATCCTGTAATTACCCGCATTCATCCATAGTATGCCCATCTAGTCATGGAATAGGAAATACTTTCCCGACCTACATTCCTGCTCCGTAGGACCCTCCTTTGCGGTTTCCGACAGGGTAGTTGCCCCCTTGTGTCTAGATAAATCTATTCCAAGTTTCCCATAAAATTCGAATAAGTGGAGAACTTCGGTTCCCATTCTTTTCTTTGCCTTTTTGATTCACCATAACCATCATCTAGCTTCCTTTTTCCCTTATTCTTCTTGGACCCTTCTCCAAATAGTCCTTCACCTTGCATAGCATTTACTTCTTGTTTGTCGATTCGTGCATCGTCCTACCGCAACCTCTTAGCTTCATCAAAAAATTCCCTGAGATCCATTGGTGGATTCAGCTCTAATGAAATCTTAAATCTATATTGTTGGCAATCCCAAATACCACCGCCATTAAGTCCATCGATGGATCCAGCCGATCCATCGAAGTAACTGTCCATTAAACCATGTCAAGAAACTCCTCAGGGACTGTCTTGCCTTTTCTTTAGTATTTCCAACATTATTACGCTCTTGGATCTTAAAATATGGACCCTAACCTATGTCATGAACTGATCTACCAACTTGTTCCATGTTCTGAACGAATCTTGCCATGTTCTGATTAAACCTTGCCATGATTGAACCGGTCTACCAACTCGTTCTCAAAATGTGGACCCTAAACTACATCAGCTAACCCCGTCAAATAAAGTGGAAAACACCTTGCCATGATTTACTCAGATGTCCCAGCACTTCCTTATACGCCGATATACCACCTCATCAATTATACTGTGGGTTTCGACTGTTCTCATACACCTCCAGAATTGGTAATTTGAACTCTGGTGTGTTCCTAGCTTGCTTGATATTCGAAGTGAACGACTCTGATTGACATCCTCCAAACTCCTGTTGGGCAATCCCCCTATCATTATCTGTCATATCAGCTCAGCCATCCTTTCATGCTCATCCATTAGTGGCCTCCAATCCATATTACCAGTCTACCTCCTAACTCTACGAGGGTCTACTGGAACGTATTTCTTCGGATGTGCATTCGCATTTCGATCCATATTAAACTGCACAACATCGATCATTGGCCTACCGACATCCGATTCGGCCTAACCCGGGGGTGTGCCCCCTAAACCTAGGGGATCAGTGTCGATCCCTCCTGCTTACCCAAGGTTCGCCCCTGGCTGCTCTATTCCATTCTCTTTCCTATTAGCTCTATTTCCATGCTCCTGATTTGAATTTCTATAGCTCCTACTCCTCCTATTCCTTGATCCAAATTTCCAGTAGCTCCTACTGCTTTGTCCTGTCCAATTTTCCTAAGGAAATTCTGCGTCATTTCCTCTCGCCTCTTCATTATCTGCTACGGCATTGCCTCCATCTCATTCTTAGTGATGTAGACAGAGGGTTGATTAGCTCCAGCTCCTAAGGATGCCTCTTGATTCCCTTCATGGTGATTCCTATTTGCCAATGATCTCCTTGATGATTTCCTAGCCATTACTTCCTAGAACTAAGTATCCAAGCTTCTAAATCCAAGATCCTAACTTTCAAATGCACAGGTGCAAGTCTTCTTAGTGAAAGTACCAAAATGTTAGCGTTAAAAATGACCGCTAACACCCAAACAAAGTGAAAGCACCATAAATCCAATAACTGATTCCAAACAGAGTGAAGTAGAGAATAAAATATGAAGAATAGAACATTAAAACAGTAAAAATGAACACAAGAGGTCTTATACTGGTTCGGATGACTCCAGCGTACGTCGACTCCAAAGATTTTTCTTTTATTTATACTGCTGATTACAACTACAATGATTTGTATCCGAGTAATAAAAATGGCAGTGTAGCCAAGAGGGAGGAAGCCCCTCAAATGAGTGTCATGTCCGCTGTATTTATATGGGAAGATGGACAAATATCCAGCTGAACAGGCTAGTCCCACTCCTCGAAAACGGGCCGCATTAGGCCTACTTTGGGGGATTATTGTCGATCCCCTAATATAGGGAGTGGTGCTTGGCTATCGGTCAAGAGAGTCCCTCATGACATCTTTTCTTGTTTTTTGAGTGGTTTGCGTAGTTTCTTAAGTATTTTTCTAAATTAATCGATCAATCTTTGATGAGTTAAGCTGTTGAGTTGAGTGTCCATATCCATAGCGATCTGTCTGATCCAATGCCTAAGTGAAGTAACCCAATCTGATCCCCAGCCTAAGATAAGTACTAATATATACATAACCAATTATGAGATGTCATTCGTCTGAATCCACTTGACTATCATCCATAACCTTGCTTATAACTAATCTCCGATTCTGATAATCATCTCTTTGGGCTTACTGTCTTGATGATCATGAAATTTATTTTCCCAAATCCATGGTATTACAGCCTTGCCAAATGGCGGGATAACACTTTTATTATTAAAAGATGGTGTTTGGGTTGGTCCATATATATCTGCATGAACTAATTGAAGTGGTACTCTTACTCTTCATGTCGATTCTGAAAATGGAAAACAATTAGACTTTCCTAATATGAAACCTTCACGTATTTCTTTTTCAAACTGAATTGAGGGAAAGACCTACCACCATATTTTTCTGATGCAAAAAATTTAAATTACTTTGATTTAAGTGTCCATATCATTGATGCCATAATAGTGATCCTTCTAACTGATTCCAAAGAAAAGTTTTATTTTGATGACATCACTGATAGGAATACTTTGTTGGTAGTCATATTGATTTTCATCAAATGGTTGCAACTCTTCATGCTAACCAACATGACTATATAATCAATTACCATAACTTTATAACATAATGATATTTTTCTCTAAACTAATGTATATTTTTTTTCATAAATAGACACATTTATTCATGAATAAATACATTTTTTGTGAAATGTCTTTTCATGAAGTGTCTTTTCGTAAAGTGTATATTCATTAAATATCATCTAAAATGCATTATTTCTTCCACTTTCATTGTGTTTCGGCTATTCAATGGTAGCGATTTAATGTAATAAGAGAAATTGTTGAGTCAACTAACACCTCAAATTGTATTACAAGAGTCCAGTAAAATGTATGGACTGAGCACTTGCTTTAGGTGCAATAACAAAAGAAAAGCGCAGTCATAGGCTGTCAGAGGCACCATACCGGTAATTTTATCATTAAATGTGTACTTAATGCAATATATTGCAGACAGCTGATGGTTGAACTGAAAAAAAAATAAACTGTGTATACATATTCCTTGTAGGACAGCAAACCAGGGGAGCTTCCCGCTCAATGGAACTTATTTTCAAGTAAACGAGGTAACTGAAAAGTGATAGTGGGGTAATATAAAAATCCTGAAGAATTTATCAAATTTATTAAAAATGTTAAATAAACCTTGAATCGGGTATTTGAGGATCATGAGTCCAGCCGATACCCGATTCATGTTCCTAAGGGTGGATTTGGAAATAAGTAGAAGGACTGTTTACTTTAGGACATCTATAGCATCCATATTTAAAGGTATGTATCATTTTGGTGAAGAATAAAAAAACATATAAAATGTGTGTATGTATTATATAGAGAAAAACCCTAAATAATCTGTTTAGCTAATTCACTAACATAAAATGGAAGTTATATTGGCGGGTCTTGCAATGGATGAGATACAAAAGTGATTTTGTAAAGGTATATTGTAGCATAGTTTTGGAATCAAACTTTAAAATTATTATTAGCATTTACCATAAAAAATGAATATCTTAGTATTTCTATTTTCCATGTAATTGAATCAAACTGTGAAATTATTTCTTTTATAATAAGTTATGTATGTGTTAGAGGATTTGATAGAAGCACAAGAGCACCGAAGCCTCTCTATGCTAGATTAAATTTTCCAGCAAGTAAAGTTATTTCAACAAAAATGCAACAACAGCAGCAGCAGCAAAAACCACAGAAGCAACATCAATTGAAAATACAGAGCAAAAGATTAGAAGTGTAAAGTCAAGACGATATAATAATAGTACAAAACAAACCAAAAAGAGTCAGTCATAAGTGAATTTGATTCACATCCATTAATGTCAGTCCTCCTCTATTTTTCGTAGCATATATTATGTATTGTTTATTCTTTGATGTGTTGTTTATAGCGCATATTATGTTTTTCCTAACATATATTATGTTGCTACAATCATATGTACTTACTTGTATTATGAAATGAGACATTAATACTAATAGTTATTATCAATTAGTATCATCAAGCAGCCTCTTTTGTTTATCTATCTGAATAATTTATTTTAGCTTATAATTGAGTTTCCTTAGGCGTCAATGGAGTTATTCTTTTCTTTTAAGTTGTATGATTCGTTTCATCTAACATTTTTTTCAATCGCAGCAGTTTTGCCTTTCAATTTTTATCCATTTAGGTGCGTAATGGAATGCATTTTCTCTACCTAGTTTCAGTTCTACAATCAATATTTGATTTCCTTCTGTTTTCATAGTCTAATATTATTATTCAATATAATAACGGAAAACGAAAGAGAAACATATGATATGATGATAAACTATGTAAATCGAAACTTTATGATTTTCATGTTTGCTTCCCTGTGTTAGGTCGGATTACTTTAGATATGATTGAGATTTTGTGATATTTCTTGTCATGGGCACCTTATTCAAGATTCTTGATTTCCTATCCAATTCAATATATCGTGTCGGTATGGTCAGCTGCAATTAAATTCGAATTTGCTGATTTTGTTTCTAGTTATCAACCTTTCAAGTTTTATATAACAAAGTGAGTATTAACCTAAAGCCTAATCAAATAAAGACGAGAGAAACATAGAATACAACTTTTCATAATCAAAGCAAGTTTCATATGTTTTTGCGTACACCCGAAGCTTTAACCTTAATTCATCACCGAGGTTGTTTTTGTTTTTCTAATTATTCATTTCTTCGGTTGAACCAAAAGAGAAGTTTGTACACATATGCATAAATGTAGGATCGATTTCACCATAGAGGGGGGGTGAATAGGGTGATACTAATAATAATAAAAATTAATGCGGATATATATATAATAATTGCAGCATAGATAATAGCAGAATAATAAAAGCAGAAATAGAACAACATAGATTTACCCAGCTTCGGCAAAATCCTGCCTACGTGCTGCCCCTAAGGTTTCTACTAGAAATTAAGTAGTCAGACGTTTACACACGTAAACTTGAGACAACCGCTAATGACTAACCTAACTCTACAACTAAAACCCTGCCACAACTCAGCCCCTGAATTGCGAATTCTCAAACTACACCATTGTAGTTCGTAACCTAGTCACACGACTAGAGAGTTAATTTATAAAAAAGGAAAATTACAAAATATAAAAAAAAAATAAACAAAACCCTATTAAAATTCTAAACCCAAAGTATAATAGAGCCGGCCCAATTAATATTAAACCAAAGTGACGTCTCTCTTTTATTATTTTCATGGCCGACGCTTTCTTCGTTCCTTTTCCAAAAACTAGGGTTTTGTGATGAAGCCGCCGCTTTGTTCGAGTTGATTGCTGATATGGTTTCGTTCTTCAATTTGCTTCGAATGCTTCTTCAATTGAATCTCGGGATTTAAAACTTGCGGTGGCTTCAAATGTCGAGCTCGAATTGGTACGTGATTTTCTCCTTTTTGGTTTTGGTTTTTGCTCGACTTCTGATTCGAGTTTTGGATTATATTTTGATTTGTTCTAAGTGTTCGCTCTGAATTATTGTCTCGAGCTCGAATCACACACTTTTTCCGATGATGATTATTGGCTATTTGTATAGACATGAAAACCCTATAATTCGTTCGTATACTTTTGGTTTGAATAATTTGTGATTTTGGCACTTGTGTTGATTTTTGATCGAACGAGCACTGTGATCTCTGACTTGTTCATTGTTGAATTTGCTTGAATATTATTTAAGTCGGTTCCATTATTTTCTCTGATGAATTTGCATTTGCTCTGTGAATTTCTTTAATTTTCTTTGAGTCGGTTTCGTTCTTTTCACCTATGACTTCGGCCATTTGATTATTTGATATAAACTTGACTTTTTCACACTATTGACTTTGTTCCAATTTTTGTGTTACTCTCTGATTTCACTGAGTTTTTCGGCTTGATCAATTTAAGAAACAAAACTGTTTCTTTTCTTCAAACTGTGACTTGCAACTGTGTTTACTGTAAACATACATGTATATACATGCATATATGTATGTATGTATATGTACGATTGTTTCCTATCCACTTGGTTTCATTGATTGCTCATGGTTGTTGCTCTCTGGTCTGTATATATGTATATTAGTGCTTCTTGGAGTGTGGTTGCTCTACTTTGACTCATACTTGCTGTCACACACTGTCACTTGATCCTGGTCTGGCACCATATATACTCTGGTTAGTGAACATTTTACTGTGCATTTTTGAAATGTTGTATGCGTGGTTGTGCCCTCTTGGAGTCTGGTATACTTGTGATTCTGGTCTGGTTCATCTAAGTGTTGTATGTCTTGTGCACTGATTTGCCGGCCTCTGTTCCATGTTTTGCATTCATATTATCATGTGGTCATGAATCATGTCTGTAGTTTGCCATTATCATGTGGTTTGTCGACATGTTGAGTTAATCACCATTTCATTTTACTCAAAGCCTCTGGTCTGGTTGGTTCCATGTGTTGTTGCAGTTTGGTTTGACTTTGAATCATGTAGAGTCTTCATGTTGTATTATTGAACAGATTGCAATGTTGAAACTGAGCTGGTTGCATTGCTGTTACTTGATCACTTGTCTGGTTGCATCGTTGATGGTGGTCTGAAACTTTTTGCAGTCTAAGTCTTGTATATGCCATTGCTTTTTGTGTTCTCATGTGTGCATTGGTGAAGCTGAGCTTGTTGAGACTGAGTGCTTGCATGTTGTTTGGTCGAGGCTTGTTGTAGTGTTGTCAATGCATGTTGAAGTCTGTTGAGTTTTGTTGTTTGCATCTAAGTTGAATTCCATTACTTCGAGTCTGTGCAAATGAACTTGTACATGTCTTGTATACTTCATGTTGAGTTGCTGTCACTATGTCATATGCATTGTCATTTGCTTTGTACATGGTTGCCTATTAACTAGCTGTTGCATTTTATTCTTCAAGCGTACTTTTGTATTCATGTGAATCTTCATGTTGTCTCGTTGTTGTTGCATTTTTGATCGAGACTTATATGCACTTGAGTTGAATCCAGCCTAGGTTTGGGTTTGACCTCGTGCTCAACTGTCCCGGTAGTTCTAGCACGCAAGTGTATATCGGTGTGCATGGCCTTGTGGCATGTACGGTGATACGCTGTGCATGTCACAAGTTGTTCATGTAAACGAATTCAAAATAAATGATGACGAACAACCCAAATAACTGAGGCAAATAACATTTTCAAAAACACACACTTAATTTTCACTGTAAAATATTTTCTTTTTCAATTTTACTACGTCAGTGTTTATTTTGCAGATAATTCAGATGCTGGATACAGGCTGAAACAAAGTTGAAGATAAAATACGAGTGTGAGTGAATATATGTAGTGAGGTCAAAATTGTAAACTGAAATTTGTGATGTAATCGAGATTGTAATGTAATTGAAAAATGTATATATGTAGTGAGAGCTCAAATTTGTATTATTTGAATTTGTAACAAAATGTTTGTTTGAATAAAATATTTGTTTGAATATGAATCCTGTGTTGTTTATTTTATTCATCAAATATTTATTTAATTATGTGAAAAATAAAATAGTACAATAACAAATACATTTAAACGAATATATATATATATATATGTTTATTATCATCAAACAAAAATCATATACTAGCATATTCTACAATAAACACAAGAAAATGTTTATTCATGACATGTACATCTTACCATCAGAACTTTTCTAATGTCAACATTATATGCAAACATTTTTTTTGATCTCTTATAACCCAAATTTCTCTATTACATTTACCAAAAGTATACAAGACCATGGTTCTTTTACCACCTCCATTATTTTTCATAAATAACAAACTTATCTTATGCAAGGTGAGCATCTAAATATACCAAAACATTAGTATTACTCAGCTAACTCCAATAAACTTCTAATCTCAATTATAGTCTTGGCACTTTTTCAATTTTTAGTAGCTTCGATTTCCGATGGATTCATAGACAAGCCGTCGCTTGAAGCTATATGTCGAAGAAACTTTACTTTTCTTTCTTAGTAATGACATTTTGGAAACTTAGCATTTGACTGATGTTGCCTCTGGGTATCTCGCACTATTATGAGATGAACTTCATGATCATGTCCGCTCTGAGTATATATAAAAAATAAATAATAAACACCAATATGAATATGAATGTTTTTGGAAGATTCTATTCATTAAGTCTACAAAGAATGCAAACATGTTGGTCATTCCAAAAGGCATGACTAATCTTCCATACCAACCATATCTTATTTAAAATATCGTCAGTGGTATACTTTCCTTTGCCATCCTCAATTGATGGAAACCTATTTTTAAATCAAACTTTGAGAATACCTAGGCTCCAAGTGATCGGACAAATCATCTAAGCTGGGAAAAGCATAATGATTCTTCATTATATTCTCATTCATCTTTTTATAACTCATACACATCATCAACAGCCCATTTGATTTCTACCCAAATACCATTGTAACTCATAAGGTGAACCGCATGGTCAAATAAAATTCTTCTCTTCTAAATCTATTTGTTGCATCTTTAATTCACTTAATAGGGTAGTAAATTAGGTGGTCCATCTATGGGTTTAGCTCTAAGTACGAGACTTATTCAAAAATTATGTCAATTCAACGATAAGCTTGTAACAGACTTAAAGATATTTGCATATGCACTTACTACAAAAACCTGATTTATTTCATTTGTAATTCGATCATGATAATAAGGGTGTCACAATGATATTACTAACTTGACAAAAATATCACAGCATCATACAAATTTAACGAATCAATACAAAAATTATCCCAAAACCCACAAAATCAACACATGAAAAATGTATGCAATACATGACCTAACAAATTATATCCTAAATGGTCACATCCCATTTCAAGTGTTTCGTAGCCTCCTATTGGATTCGAAGCCCTCGATGAAGACATATGGTATGTCGGTTCTAAATCTAACTTATCCACCTACATTTAAAAATAAAAGAACACGGTGCTCCAGTAATTGATAATACATTATCGGGTATACCATATATTGAAAGCATGCCTCCCACAAAAGACTTTCTTTTCTCTGCAGCAGTGGTCCAAAAGTTGTAGGCTCCAAATGAAAAACCTTTCCAGTTTCAGCTTTGATCTATTCTGGATACTCCATCTTGAAGTTTCCCATCTTTTCGTAGTTAACAATCCTTGCTATCTCCAGAGCGACAACGATAAGTAAATTCCCTTTTGTCGTACTTATAGCATGTTATATCTGACCTACCCTTCTTAGAAATCCACCCTTCCAAGCTTCCTTCTTGAACAATAATTTCCTCTTTTTGCCAGGGAAACTTTTAGTCTCCATAGAATAGGCTTGTCCAAGGATAAAAGCAAATCTTTTTTCCTCAAAGACACATCCATTGTGACAATAAATGGATCTCTAAGGTACAACATAATTTCCCTAGCAATCTACGGCTTTAATCTTTGGATAAACTTCTCGATTTTCTAAGAAATATATTGATGGCTTGCCTATGACCTGATAGATTATCAAACTTTGTAGTATGACCTAGAGCATCTGTCTCTTCCTTCTCTAACTCTAGAAACCTCCTAAACAAAGTTGACTTAGTAACTGTAGATGGAATCTTCTCCTCGAACCTTTCTCTAAAGTCAGCCCATGTAAGCTCCTCCTTTGGTACTCCTTTTAGCAACAATGTTTCATCAGTACAGATAAACTCCTTACAACTTCCTAGATTCAAAGTGTTGCTTAATTTTCTTACATATTTAACTTGCCAAATGAAGACTGTTAGATCTAATAAAAGTCGGCCCAATTAAACTTCCACCAGCTTAAAATGGCCAGCCCAGGCCCATGTTAATCTCAAGCCGACTTTTCCACTCAGCATTGTGCCAAGATGAGGTTCGACCATTTCATAATGAAGATAGCTTCACGTTATACAACATATGGACCAGGATGGGTTCGATCTCGACTGGATCCCTTATATTGAACTTCTAATAGCAACTAAAAGCCAACACAATTCGCCCGACATCACACTAGCTAACGGCCGACCCCTATCCAAGCCCACCTCGAGAAGTAGTTCAGGTAAGAAGGCCTAAACATAAGCATGGCTTCAGTACAACTAACTCTATTTTATGTTATACCTCCCTTCCAGCTGCCTCATGCCCCATCATTTGCCCATCTTCCCCATATGGTCCTTAATAAGATTCCATGTCTCTTCTACATTACCAACAATCGATCAACCATCTCAATCACGTGAGTACTCAAGTGAATGAAAAAGCTATCCATTTATCCATTCGAAGCATCGTAGTTGGGTGGTTGAGCTGATATTATTTACCACAGCATTAAATATGCATTTAATGCAAGTACAACCCAGTATTGAGAGGTAATGAGTATATTCTCATCCATTGCTCGTCTTTTGGCATACTCTTCAACTGTCATCCATCCACCTCTATAGTCATATGAACAGTCAAGCACTTTTCTCGTCATTTCTACAGCATGTTTCTCAGCCTTCCATCATCAACTTCAGTTACTATAAATAACAACTGATTTGTAGCTTAAAAGTGGTCAACCTCTAGTTGAAATATTCAAAAATCCTAAATACTATAGACAAATTAGTGCTCTTGTTACCTCATAAGTCCCCAAAATTAAATGGATCTTTTAATCTTGAGACTATCTTCTTATTTATTTTTATCTTATAATTCCTTGTTGATAAGAGAAATATATAGTAAGAAAACTTCACAGTGGACGTTGAAAGTGACTGTGCTGTAGGATCATGTAATATGGAATATATAATAGATAACTAGTGCGGAAAATAATTGTAAAATAAAATAGTAGTAAAGTAAAAATGACACCAGGAATTTTTATACTAGTTCGAACTCCCGTTCTACATCCAGCCCAGACTCCTTTTAGATTTAAACTAGCAGCCCTCACTTAACCAGAAGGAATAGGTTTACACCGCCTGAGCAACCGAACATGACTTCTATAATAGATATAGTAAATATGTTTCTGACTAAGTATGCTCTTGAATAGCACTGATAAGTCAATAAAGTACACCCTTCCTATAATCTTCTCCTTTTGTGGTATAACGTGTAGTTTGTGAAGATTAGAAGTAATTGTAATCACAAATGAATTTGTAATTGTATGTGTAAGTGATATGAGAGCGTTTATGAAAGCAATTTACAGAAAATAGTTTTCAAGAATATAGAATAGAATCAAAGAGTAAACTTGTGTGTTGCAAACCGAAATCAAGTCTATTTATAGTGTTGAAAGATTGTAATTATTCGTGAAAGGATTTGGTCAAAAGATACGGAAACAACTGTTGAATTAACGGATGTTTCTGTTCATTGAAAAATGGCGACCGTTCGAAAAATAGCCGTTATGAATATTTAGTCGACTGAAAATATAAGTTAAGTAGACTGAGTATTCAAATGGATTTGAAATTTGAATTTATTTGTGAAAAGACACTTCATTCAGTCGACTGAATAGAGTAGTTTAGTCGACTGAATTTTCAAATATGCCTGTGCATATGTGCATGTTTCAGTCGACTGAAATACCATGTTCAGTCGACTGAAATTGTTACTTTCTACTTGTTACGCTTAGTTTTGAAAGCAAGTTTTGTTGTATAAAAAATATGTATAGAACTACGTTTATATAGTTTGACTTGAGTAAGTTTTAAGACTTGTGTGTATATACCACTTAGGAGAGATTTTAACAAATGTCAATACTAACTAGACTATAGACAAACCAAATCAAAATGTAGAAAACTTATCGTCGAATTCTTTTGGTCAATCTATTGTCGAGTAAACTAGTATCTTTTCCTGCAATTTTGGTTAGTTCATATAATATGTTCTTATATAGTTGCCATAATCAAAACATCAAAATAGTTGGTACTAACAGACGTATGCAACTTTGCTGAACCTAAACTATTCAATTCTCCTTCTCATACGTTCGAATAGTGCAAAAATGTGTATTTTATATAGAAAATAATTTGTCTGAAAACAAGCTTTTAAAACAATTTTCGAAATCGTTTTTGGAAAACAATCTTTGAAATTCCCTTATTATAGAGAATATGTAGTTTTATAGCTTGAAAATAATTTATAAATATTATATAATAATTATTTCAAAAGCCAATATATTTTAAAAATCATTTCAAAATTATTTAGAAAAATAAATTGGCTTTTTAAATAATTATTATATAATATTTATAAATTATTTTCAAGCTATAAAAACTATATATTCTCTATAATAAGGGAATTTCAAAGATTGTTTTCCAAAAACGATTTCAAAAATTGTTTTAAAAGCCTGTTTCCTCAGACAAATTATTGGCTATATAAAATACACGTTTTTGCACTATTCGAGAGTATGAGAAGGAGAATTAAATGGTTTAGTAAACGCACGTGTCTACATCTTATGTTATTTATCTTTCAACTGTGTATTTGATTCCTCATTTTCTCCACTTTAATCCTAGTGATTAGTAAGCATTCTTTACTTTTCACAATGTACTCGTGTCATTACGAGGTTGGCAAAAAATTTATTTAGCATTTTGGTGCTAGAAGGAGGGGCTCTTAAGAGCTCTCCCTTTTTTACAATTTTTAACTCCACAAGACCAAACTCGACCTATTACCATGGATAATGCTTCGATGTTCAAAGATAAAAAAATCTAATGAGCACCAAACTAGACAACACTCTTGCCAGTGTTGCCTAGCCCACTCATTGCTCCAATGAAGAAATCTGGCATGTTGTACTACTATAGCTGTCAAACATGGGTAAAATTGCCCACAAAGTAAATAGCTTGGGGATTAGATGGATGCTCAAACCACCATGAACTTTATTTAACCAGCTCCTCCAAAAACCAACCCGATCGACATGCTTTCTCATAGGCCCATGCCTCTCAATGGTTATGATCTCCTAAACAAAGTCGAGGCTTATAAAAGGGTGGTATCAGAAACTACACTGATAGGCACTCCATTCCATCATGATAGGTTCATCGCATGCGTGCTTGGCCAAATTAATCTCTCCTTAGGCATGTCTTCTTCTATGAGACCAACCTAACGTAATTCCCCTTCAGTAGAACGATCGCATGCTCCTAATCATCCACGAACTTCCGCTTTTGACCACCTCGATGGTGGTCCACTTGCCATTAGCAAGACATGGATGGCTCCCTCGACGCACTCCAGATCCTATATGGATGCAGTCGAATATAGATGAAGAGAAGAATGAGCTATGAATTTCAGATCCCCCTCAATGCACGGCGAAAATCTCCAGCTTTTCCTCTCCGTTCCCGGTGTCATCACCACTATCCTACTCTCCACCAGCTAGGTTGAGTACTCAGCCTATGGTTGGCCAGAATCCCATAAGCGGCTAGTACTAGCCTCAGAGAAGAAATGCACTTCCTATGCCAATAGCTTAGTAGAATGCAAGTCCATAATACTGAAAGCTAGGCATTCTTAAATGATGAGAACAGGGAAGCGTTCTCCAATTAAATTCTAGACACTTACATCCATTAGCGATATTCCTTGCCACTAATTTACAAGTACGATGGGAGTGTAGACCCATCTGACCACATTACGCATTTTATTCCATCATCCGTGCCAGAAAATTCTCTTGTTTAGCAAAGTGCTTACACTTCCCTTCCACCCTCTTGGTACTAGCCTCCTGCTATTTCTTGCACCTACTATCGGGAAGTTCCATTCCTGGGCCAAACTATGCATGGACTTCAAGACTCATTTTTCCAAACTCGTACCTATGCCATGTTAGTAGTGAGTTGGGAAATATCAGGTAGGGTCCTTATGAAAACTTGCAGTCATATGTTAACCGCTTCAATAGAGAGTCCACCTAGGCTTGGGGTCTAGACATGAGTAGCTTGGTCATGGCCCTATATAAATTTTAATGTGGAGGGAGCTTTAGAAGTAGCTGGCCTCATCCCTGACTAAATTCCATCAATTTGCCAATGGCATGATGAGAATGGAATATGAAAATATTTCAGATAGCAATAGCGCGACAAAGCTCCCAACCCAACTAGCACTTGCGACAACAACGATCACTGCAACTATGGTCGTCAAGCTGACAATAAAATGCACCCAGAGATTGAATGCCTCTATAAGCCTAGGTGTCCTTAATACTCAACCTTAAATATGGATATAGCTACCATCAGTCTTTCTACCAGAAACCAAGTATAATATCAATGGCCCGCCACCATTAGAGACGGAAAGCACAAGGAACCTCGACACAATGTTATGTGATGCGAGTTCCATTAAATCAGTGGCTATTTCATGAGAGACCACCACATGCTCAAGGGTGAAACTGAAGGAATCATTTGAGACGGAGTACTACTAGAATTTGTTCGAAAATTAGGTTGAGAAAAGGGAAAACCGAGAAGAAAAGTAGAGTCAGCCACCTCAGCCCAACACTACTAGGGTCTAAGTGGTCCCACAGGTACTAACTATATGTGGTAGATTGCATAAGTCGACAACCGTCGTAGGGCTCAGTCCTAGTATAAAAGAGAAGTGGGCACTACCAGGAAGGTTTACTTACTGGAGTCGTGGGCATCCGAGGCACCCTGACAGGAATTGGAGCGGCCAATCAGCTTCACGACCTAAGATAAGGAAGTGGTCTCCTACTTCTATGATCTTGTGGTTGTTACTCTTTGCTTGGCCAATTCTAATGTATGTCGGGCCTTCATGGATGGGAGACGCTCGACCAACATCATGTTTCTGAATTTCTTCGAAGCCCTTAAGCTTCCTTCCTCCAACTTCACCTTGTGCGCCTTGGCTATTTATAACTTTAGGGGTGTGGCATTATTCCGATGGGTGCGATCTCGCTTGTTACAACTTTAAGCCAAAATTCCATCACCGTAAGGATATAGGTAAACTTTGCAGTAGTTTATTTTCCATCTGCTTATAACCTGTTAATAGGACGACCAACGCTTTCCAAGCTTGTTGCAATCTTCTCTTATAACCTCCTTATCGTGAAGTTTCCCATCCAAAACTAGGTAAGCGAAACTAAAACTAGAAAAAAGCGGGAGAATGTCATGGAACTTCTCTTTGGAAAGCAAAGAAGGGCGTTCTTGTGCTAAAACAAGAACATTCCACCATCAGTGGTGGGTTTGTTAATAGATTCAAAGGAATTTTCAGCGCCCTACTTCTTTCTAAGACCAACCCAACACTGAAGCATTAGCTATAGCCCTTTAGTCTCGATACTAAGCCACCTCATCTGAAAACCAGGGCATCATAACTTTGGGTCAAACTCATCATTATAGACAAGTTCTCTTCTAAATAAAAAGGAAACAAAAATAACATGAATACTTCGCCACTATCTAAATCCTACGAATGGGTTGCGTATAGTCTAATTCATCATCCCGTCCTTATAAGCGGGTTGCATGTAGCCTACCTTATGATGATGCGGCTCACTTAGACTAGACTGTTTGAGCTAATAAATTGTACCTTGCTTCAATTTAGGATCAACGGGCCCTATACGCTTGGGTCTTGGGCTCGTCTGCCACTCTCTGCTTGATCGGTTGCCTCCTAGGAGAACCCATGAGCGAATTTGTGTTTCAGCTCATGGTAGACTAGTCGCTACTCTACATTCGATCATAAGTTAACTACATTAACAGTTGTATGCAACGTGCCTTATTTTTACATTGATATTTAGAAAATCCTAGAAAAGAGAAATTTCTATAGAATATATATAGGAAATATTAGATACCCAAGGTAACTTGCTCAACTAGTCGCACTGATGATCAAGCAACATAAAAAAATTCTCAAACCAGAGTTTTCAATAAAAAAATCAATTTCATTAAGTATAGAAGAGCATGGGGGCATAATGCCCACCTCATTGGGCATATCACGATCCCATTACTAATTAGTCGAAAAGAAGGATACAAGCAAAGAAGAAGCACGTCAATAGCTCTTCGAAGGCATGTCAACCCGCATTTTTGTCACTGCTTGGAATGGCCCTGACTTCACTGAAGAAGAACCTCAAATGATCAAGAACTTGCTCAAGAAAATTGAGCAAGCTCCCTTCATGAAGCACTTCAGGCGCTTAGGCTAATCCAGAAATTATTGGAGTGTGCTACCAAATCCAAGTCCCTCTCCATCAAGTCCTTCCAAGGGTCGCAAGATGCTTTCGAAGAATTTCCAAAGAGAAAACAAGATTTCATTCATGGCAAAAGAAGAAGAGGCTACAACCCTTACACCTTCCAAAGAGGCCCATAAGCATTCAAACTGACCTAGAACCGTAATTGTCGGAGCTTTAAAGCTAGAAAGCACCCCAGGTTCACCTGAATCATTTGTTAGAGTTCAACGTCTAACCATTACCAGGAGTTTGGTCAGCAAGTTGGGGTCCAAGTCAAGTGGTAAGGCGTAGTCTGTCCCATTCAGAAGTTTCCAAGCAATGGTTTGAACAGATATCAACAAACAACAGTTCAAGTAATAAAGGACTTTCTCCTCCCTTATCATGATAGCTAAAATAGATAAAGAGGAATGCATGCAAAAGAGTTTAGAATGGAAATAGGTGATGAATAATCGATTATTTATCAGTACCGAAATGCAAATGATTCACAAGATTTGAAAGATTTTATGAAGAGCGATTTTGTGGGCATAAGTAATATGAAGGGGTATTTATATACTCATGTCTTCAATCTCATGCATTGAATTCAGAAAGAAAATGGAATCACATCCATTTGAAAGAAAAAAGGAATCCCAACTATGGATGATGAATGGCTCGAGGAGACAAAATATTCCTCTTACCATGTTTGAAAAAATAAACCATCATAGCCAATTGCATAAAGCGATGTGGAAACCACAATAAATACGTTACAAAGTCATATATCAACATGATTGATATAACTTTTCTTTAAGCTCGCTCACGCAAGCAGATACAAAGTTAGAGGGAAATTTTTTGCATAATTTTATTGCAAGTAGTTAACATGCCAAGTAAAGACGATTTGGCCAATCAAAGCCAGATTAATTGATCTACCACCAGCTGAAAAAGGCTGACCCAAGCATATGTTAATCTCAAGCTAAATTTTTCACTCATCAACGTGCCATGATGAGGCCCAGCCATTTCATCTCGAAGCTACCTTCACACTTAGGAGAGATCTAAACCAGGTTCGGTTTAGTCTCGACCGGCTCCCTTATATTGAACTTCCAATAGCAGCTAAAAGCCAATACAATTCACTGTTATAAGTAGTTCATGTAAAAAGGCCTAAACATAGCCCATCTTTAAGCATAGCTTCAATACATCCAACTCCAATCAACATCAGACCTCCTTTTCAATCACCTCATTCCATGTTATTTACCCTTCTTCCTCACATGGTCCTCAACACGATTCCATGTCTATTCGATGTTGCCAACAACCGGTCGGCCAGCTCAGCCATATGGGTATTCCAATGAACGACAAAGCCATCCATTCATCTATTCAGAGCATAATGGTTTAGTAACTGAACTGATATGGTTTACTATCAACATTAAATGAACATCTAATGCAAGACCATGCCTAGTACAGAGAGGCAATGAGTATTTTCTCATCCACTACCCATCTTATGACATACTATACAGTAGTCATTCATCCACCTTTGTAGTTTGATCAATGTTCAATTACTTTTCCGCCAATTCTACTACAAGATCTCAGTCGTCCACCATCCACTTCTGTTGCTATAAATAACACTTGCTTTGCAGCTTCAAAGGGGACAAACTCTTGTTGAGACATTTAAGAATCCTAAATACTATGGACAATTCAATGCTCTTATTACCACTTAAGTCCTCAAGATTACGTGGCTTTGTTACTCTTGAGTCCCTCTTCCTTTTTCACTATTCTCTTGTTAGTCCATCTGGTTATAAGAGAATATATACTAAGAGAACTTCACAGTGGATATAGGTATCTATAACATCTCCTATCTAGAGGCCCAAAACTAAGTGCTACAGATGCTGCAGTCATCTATAGTGTTAACTTTTGGCGACTAAATACGGTTATGTTAATGGTATCTATAATATCAGAAACACTTGAATATGAAACGAAACTCAGAATTTAAAGCAACGTTTTTTCTTCATTACACTTTCAAAATAAATATTCCATATTTACATGAAAAATCCCCAAAATGTTTCCCAGGCAATGAAAAAATATACATATCACAAAATACACCAAGAGCGACATATGAAGATGCCCCCTTGATGATCAGAGTTATATAGTCACAATTGACTTAACACATACACAATAGAAATAACAACAAAACAAAAGTCTGCAACTCCCAAAAAGCTATCCGTTAGCCTCCTGCTCTCATCCGGTAGCTTGATTCGTTATCCTACTAAAACCTAGAAGAATCTCAACCTTTAGCCTACTCATATCAAATTTTGAGCACCCGAGAGTTTAAGGGGAAAACATAAACTTCAAGTCAGACTTAAAGCGTGGTGTGAATAATACTATACATCTCGTTTATTAATGTTAAGTGAGATCACGACGCTTAGCAAAACAGGTTTCTCCTCACTAACACCATTTTAAAACGTATCTTTTGCTAATATTTATCATGCAACCAAAGTTGGTTAAAACTGTAAAGCATTATTATGTAAACATACATATCAGGAAATAAATGGATTATCTGTCCCAATACTGTAGTTTTGTTTGGCTAACTACTAACCTTTGGATGACTTGCGCTTACCAGACAAAATAACCAAATTTATCTAACATCTATTAGGCACTTCACTTCTGGACAATCTGTCATTAACTGTTTGTTAAATACTTCTCTTCTGGACGGTCTGTCCCTAACTTAACATCTCTTAGGGTCACCAGATCCTAATGGTTTTGTGGGCTCACCAATAACCTATCTGTATACAAACATATATTCCCTTTTGTATGTAATCATACTTTTAGTCTCACCTATGACAAAGCCTTTCACATTAGAATTTTGGACTAAATTAGCTGGGGCCAACAGCTAATGTATAAGGCACGACCCTGTACCAGTCCCATCTGGGATTCTAATATCTGAGTCATTTTTATTAGGGATAACCTCCCTCAAATTTTCCTTGAGAAACTCTTTCAAATTGATTTAAATCTTTAAATCATACTTACACGAGGAAAATACATTTACTCTATGCTTTACTCAAAATCACCTTGCCATGTTATGTATATATATTTTACTCAAACCTTTGTTGATGAAAACATTTACCCCTTTCGAAACCATTAAATCTTGCCTTTCGAAAACATGGGAAATTCCTTTCTTTTCTCCGAAAGTTTCGAAATATTAGACACCCCTCTTCAAAACCTTTAAAACATTGTCTATCGAAAACATTGGAATAACCCTTCCTTTCATTTCATCGAATGCTTCAAAAACAATGGAAAGCCTCCCCTTTCGACCCCTTCGAAATCCTTTATTAAAACCCTTTCAAAAGCATTAAAACACTAAACCTTTCGAAAGTCTTTGGGTTCAATTTAAAACATGTGGAAACCTTTCGAAACCATTCGAAGTTTACTCCTTTGAAACCTTTAAAAAGCTTCTCAGTCAAAAACTTCTGAGTTACGCCTTCAAGTAGAGCAGAAGGATAAGAAGCCCATTGAAGTCGAAAGCACTTCTTTCGAAACCATTTGATTTGTACTTCAATTATAGAAAAAGGGCATTTAAAATATTTAAGTCAAAAGCCTCTGTTTCAAAACCATTTCCTAAGTAAGGCAGTGATGGTGTCAAAACCATCCCTTCGAAGGCATTGGAGAAGTGGCCAAGTTTTAAAAACAAAGTATTCCCTTCGAAATCATTATGGTCGAAAGGTAGGAAAGCAGCAACTAAAAAGGTTTCGACTTATCAAAACATTTAAAAGTGCAACCCTTTCGAAACCATTTCTTTTAAATCCATTGACCCAGTCGAAAGCTAATTGATTCGAAAGCAATTTAGTCGAAAGAAAGCAGGCACATTTTATTTTAAAAACAAGGTAACTCTTCGACCCTTTCAGAACCTATGGTTTCGACCTCATACCTTTCGCCTTCTATCCAATTCGGTACGTACTAATTCCTTGATACCAGGTGCATTGGTTTCGATGGAGTTGAGTGCGGAGGTACTTGGTCGAAAGCCAACCAAGGCGTAAGCAGGTGCGAAAAGCAATAAAATGGTTAAAAGCCTGAAATAAACAGTTCTTTTCACCTAACCTGCTTTACATGTAAAATTTTGATTGGTTGCCTCTTTTCTTTACCACTAAAAAGTGTTGCACATTTCAGAGCTAATTAACTAATTTGAGTTATTTGCAAAATTCCTCTTCCCTTTAATTAAATACATAATACATTTAAGTCCCATACCTTAAATAATTTTATATATTCATCAAAGCACTTAGGAAAATTCTATAGAAATTCCAGAAAATCCTCTTCATTATGTTTTCTAGCATATTTAAATTTCCGACCCAAATAATTGTTTATTTTACCATAAATAATTTATAACCCAATAAATCATTTTCTTCACTAGAAAATTAATATAAAATCAACATTAATTCAAAAAATTATGAAAGTTCAAACCAATCTCTAAAATGCCATTTCTGATCTAGGTTCAAATTCGCAAGGCATTTGGGTGTCATATAATAGTGTTTTCACATCAAAAATGTCATAAAATCAATAATAACATGAATAAATCATCAACAAGCATACATAAACTTTTAATCATCCAAAACATGGCATTATCATGCAAAAATATTTCGGGTTACCTTTAAATTGAAAATTATAAGAAAAATGGGATATATTTATCATTCACCTTAGCTTTATGATTAAAGATGTGAGATTTGATGTTGAACAAGTTTATTTACTTCTCCCTCTTGAAAATCCTAGCTTTATCTTCTCTTGAGATTGAAAATTATGGTCGGCCTTAGAGTATTTTTGCATGTGAAAAATGAAATGAACGTACGTTTGTTTTCATAAGTGTTTGGGGTATAATTTCTTCCTACTTCCCATTTTGCGCTTCCCTATTTCCTAACATATCTTATTCATGTTATCTCGTTTTGATTTACATATTAACAAGGCACGACTATCCTTAATTATAATCAAATCTCAATCCATTAATCATCTTACATTATTTTATTTTATTCAGCTAATTAAATATTCCAAATAATATTACTAAAAATATGGGGTGTTACAATCTCCCCTCCTTAAGGAATTTCGTCCTCGAAATTACAATAAAGAACACATCGAACCGTCATAGGTAAAACATACCATCAAAACAAATCAAGATAAGCGTCTCTAATCCTGCTCTCAATCTCCGAAGTACAGTCTCTAGAATCGTCACTCCACTGGACTTTCACTAATCTGATTGTCTTGTTCCTCAATCTCATCTCATCTCTCGCTACAACCCAAACTAGTTGTCTAACAAAAGTCAAATCAGACTCTACTACCAAGTTCCTCCAACCCTGTCTGAGAAATGGTAGTCTCTGGATCATGCACATACTTGTGAAGATGAGACACAGGAAATACATTATGGACACCTGTCATACTGCTCGGCAACTCAACTTTGTATGCGAGCTTTCCAATCATCTCTACAATCTACAATGTACCAACATATCTTGGGGCCAACTTTCTCGACTTTCCAAATCATAGCACACCCTTCAACGATGATACCTTAACAAAAACCCTGTCTCCCACTAAGATCTCTAGGTCTTTACGCCTCTTATCTATGTAATTCTTTTGTCTAGATTGAGCTTCCTTCATCTGTTCTTGGATCAACTCAATCTTCTCTGACGCCTCCCTCACCAAATCTGGACCTAAGACCAATCTGTCTCCAGTCTCCAACCAACATGCAGGGGATTTGCATGGCCTTCCATATAAATCTTCAAAAAGTATCATTCCTATAATAGTCTTATAACTATTATTATAGGAAAACTCAATCAAATGTAGGTGATCTTCCCAAGATCCACCAAAGTCTAATACACAAGCTCTCAAAAAATCTCGAGTACCTTATTGACTCTCTCTATCCGCTCATCCGTCTGTGGGTGATATGCAGAACTCATCTTGATCTTAGTGCCTAACACATCTTGTAGACTCTTCCAGAGTTCGCTAGTGAATAAAGCATCTCTGTCGTTGACTATGCTACTAGGAACTCTATGAAGTCTTACTTTGTTCTTCATGAACAACTTCACCAAAACTGGTGCCTCCTGGTCGACTTTACTGGAATGAAATGGGCACTCTTGATCAACCTATCCACCATAACGCATATACTTTCATTTTCTCTCCTTGACCTTGGAAACCCATTAATGAAATTCATGGACATCGAATCCCATTTCTAAACTGGAATCTCTAAAGGCTGAAGTAACCCAATTGGCTTCTGATGTTCGGCACTCACCTATTGACAGTTTACACACTGCCTAACCCATAAGGCAACATCTCTCTTCATCACTTCCCAATAGATGCTCCTCTTCATATCTTGATACATCTTGGTCCCTCCAGGATGAATCGTGAACTTCGATCATTGACACTCCTGAAGAACTTCTCTTCTCAAGTTCTCCACATCCGGAACACATAACCGTCCTTTCTTTCTCAACCACCCATTCTGGTCAAGATGGAAATCCTTTAAGTCATCGCTTTCCGTTCCTTTTCTTAACTTTATGATCCGTTTAGCCAAAACTGGATCCTCCTCCTGTTTAAAAGCTATCTTCTCTATCATTACCGGTCGGATTTCTAAACAAGACAACATGGCAGTACTCTGACTAGAACTAGCAGTCGATCTTAATTGCACACCACAACTGGTTAAAGCTTCTAGATCCTTCCACTCTGTCAACATAGCTAACACCACATTCTGATGTTTTCTACTAAGAGCATCTTCTACCTTATTTCCTTTCCCAGGAGTATACTCTATACCGAAATCATAAGCAGCCAAAAACTCCAACTACCACTGCTGCCTCATGTTCAACTCCTTCTAAGAGAACAAGTACTTCAACAACTTATGATCTGTATATAGCTCAATCCTCTCTTCCAGAATGTAATGCCTCCACACCTTTAAGGAAAATATAACAGTAGCTAATTCCAAGTCATGCGTTGGATACCTAACCTCATGTGGTCTAAGCTATCTAGAAGCGTAAGCAATCGCTTTACCTCTCTCTATTAGTACAGCTCCCAATCTTGTTCCACATGCATCGGTATAAACAACTAAATCTTGATTTCTCTCCGGAACTACTAACACCGGCGCATGGGTCAACAAGTGCTTCAAATTCTGGAATGCTTCCTCACACTTGTCGGTCCATATGAACTTCACATCCTTCCACATTAGCTTAGTCATTGGCGCTGCTATCCGCGAAAAATCCTTTATGAAACTCTGATAATATCCTACCAATCCAAGGATACTTCTTATCTCAGTTATCGTTTCTGGTATTTTCCAATTATTAATGGCTTCGATTTTTTCCGGATCAACTGATAACCCTTTCTTCGAAACCACGTGACTAAGAAACTTTACTTCTCTCTTCCAAAAATGGCACTTCGAAAACTTTGCTTTTAGCTAATGTTGCCTTAGCATTTCAAGCACAATTCTGAGATGGACTTCATGCTCCTTATCATCCTTGGAGTATATCAGTATATCATCTATAAAAATCAACACGAATCTATCCAAGTGCTCTCGGAAAATTCGGTTCATCAGATCTACAAAAATGCCGACGCATTAATGAGTCCAAAAGGCAGAACTAACCAATCGTACGACCCATACCTTGTTCTGAACATCGTCAAAGGTATACTACCTTCCGCTACTCTAAGCTGATGAAATCTTGTTGCCAAATCTAATTGAGAAAATATCTTAGCCCCACCCAACTGATCGAACAAATCGTCAATCCTTTGCAATGGATATCGATTCATTATCGTCTTCTCATTCAGCTTACAATAATCAATATATAACCTTAGCGATCCGTCCGGCTTCTTAGCAAATACAGCGGCTTCTCCCCAAGGCAAACTACTCGGTCTAATAAAACTCTTTCCTTCTAAATCTACCAATTGATCTTTCAACTCCTTTATCTCTGTTGGTGTCATCCTGCTTGGTGGCCTACTCACCGGTTCTGCACCAGGCACTGGATCAATTTGAAACTCAATGGCTCATTTCGGTGGCAGTCCAACCATAGGCTCAAACACATCCGCGAATTCTCTAACTACGAAAATGCGGTTCAACTCATCTTCCAACTCCATAACACCCAACAATGCATTCACCTTGCAACTGGGGTTTCCTACAATGTAGACTATTCGATCATTACAATATAGATGTCAATGTGATATATTCCTATCTAGGCAAAATATCATATCACCATAATTACTTAACCAATCCATCCCCAATATGATTCCAACCACAAAAGAATCAAATACATGCAAACTACAAACAAAGGTGTAAAATAGTAAGTCAAACTCTAGGTGGTCACATTTCATCCCAAGCGTTGCATACCCTCATATCAGATTTGCAACTCTTAAGGAAGTAACTAAATATATAGGTTATAGGTTAAGTTTATCTACCAAACGTCTAGATATAAAAGAATAAGATGCACCAGTATCAAATAAAACGCTAATAGATGTATCATGGATCTGAAGCATACCTCCTAACACAGCTTTTCCCTTCTCTTGCACTGTCGGCCTTGAAGTAGCAGGCTCCAATGCAAACACCTGGCCTTTATCCCCTTTTGTTAGCTCTTTGCACTAGTTCTTGTAGTGCCCAATTTGATCACAGTTAAAACATATAATCCCTTTTTCTCGGCAGCTTCTTCCCTTTGCCTGCCCGACACTCATGAGCATAATGGCCTTTCTTATCACACTTGTAACAGACAACCTCAGACTTTCCCTTCTTTGGCTCACCTCCTCTTTGAGCATTCTTTTTATGGAAAACATTCTCTTTTAGCCCTGCCCAACTTGGACCTTCTTCTCCTTCTTTTTCTCCAAGCAAGCTAACATTTCCCCATGCCTCAATGACATTTCAACTACCACATCACACAGATCTCTGATGTGCGGTAATGTAGCCCTAGCCAATTCCGGCTTCAAACCCCTACTAAACTTTTCATTTCTTTTCAACACTATGTCAATAGTGGCATACCCATATAGGGCTAACTCTTCGAATCTTCTAGCATATTCCAGAATCAATATCTCTGCTTGTTCCAGCTCAGCAAACTTCCTAACCAACGTAGATTGCGCCATTACGGACATGAACCTTTCTTGAAACCTCCTCCTAAACTCTTCCTATGACGACCCACATTTCGAAAGGTTTAAATTGACAATAATCCACACATGTCCAATCCAAACAATCCGAAACATAGATAATCATTGGGGTTAAATAAGAAAAATAAGAGAAGAAGAAGAAACGAACACAGAATCTCGCAATGGAACGATAAAATATAATAATCAAATAAACAGTTCATGAAGCTGTTTCTATTATACATTTGATTATAATTTATACAACATTTATCAGAGTTGTATATACAATAGGAATAAATAAAATCAATGCAGCAGACAACATGATGTAGAAGTACTAATAGTAGTAATATACCAAATCTTCGTCCTCCAAAATAAATCTTCAATAAGCTGAAAAACTCAAGGCTGGCGCGAGCGTAATGAAAAGACAAAACACTCGAGTTATGACTAAAATATCCTTATGTAAGTCAAATCAATATTGCATATAACATGAGTGTAACGGCGTCAGAGATGTTTATGGGTTTTCACATCTCCTATCCAGTGTATAACGTGCGTGCAATAACTCAAGAGATGTTACGAGATTTTCCATCTCTTAAGGATCCGTCAAAATATTTATATGTAGTATAATATGCTACATATATAATGTCTAATCAATAAAATAAATATTTTTCTTAGCGTTAAGGTTTTACATTAATCCCCCTTAACGCGTTTTTAAGCATTGTCGTACAGTTTGCATTTGACACCACTAGTAGAACGTCGGTAGTCAGGGATGCGCTGTGATACGACAACACTAAACCAAAATCGTATGGGTCTCGTATAGGGATAAAAGTATGACAAGGCACGTTAGGCAATGCCCAAGGTAGGATACTACCAGTTTACCCATCCCGGTTGGTGGTAACGCATCATAGCTATGATCGCCCACCGCGTCCAACACTCCCATAATTCGGAGGGTGCGCACCAATCAATCACAATGTAAATGATGGTAATACGAAGAAGTGTGTCCTCTCGGGGTAGCTAACCCACTTGGCCGGTACGACTCCTGTTTTAGTCATTTCAAATTGGCACAAGTGCCAGGCTAATCCATCATCGTTCTCTTTCTTCAAATCAAGCAAACGACGCCAAATCCAACCACTTCGTTCTGGAGTCTCCTCCACGTACACAGTTGTTAAAGTGGTCCCGGTATCGACAGAGAGTATGCCCATATCCGACTCTGGTCTCTTTAACAACCAAACGTCGTTTTACACACTGGTTGGTTCTTTTACATTTCGAAAACAGTTCATACTTGATATCAAAATATCATATTCGCTTTAAAATCAAATCCATTTCGAAATCATCACATTTACTTAAAATATACCATTTCAATTCAAAATCATATTGGTCTTAATATCTCGATTTCGATTCCAAAGTTGTTTCAATTTTGATTTAGGTTATAACTTTATTTTAACCCAATTCATATTTAAATCCATGATTTAAAAATAAGCATTCCACCCTTTACCAGTTTGAGATTTTTGAAAAATAGTTTGAATAGTTTTAAAATGGTTTAAGTAATCAAAATAGTTAAAAATAGTTTAATGGTTAAAATAGTTAAAATAATTCATATAGTTAAAATAGTTAAAAAATAGTTTAAATGGTTAAAATAGTTTAATATAAAATAGTTTAAATATTAAAATGGTTTATATAGTAAAATAGTTTGGAAAATCAAGATAAATTGAATATTTAAAGAATATAGATTCAAAATGGGTTATACTAAAATAATTCATTGGAAAATAGTTTCAATATCAAACTGATTCAATTCCAACTTCTCAATTCAAGTCAATTCCAGTTTCCATTCAATCGATTCAATTTTCATTTAAATTCAAATCAATTTCAACCCTGGTTCCGATAATTCAATTTCGATTTCAATTCCAATATTTCAATTCAATTCCAATTTGAATTAATCTCAATTCAGTTCTCAGTTTTAAAACCATTTCGATTTGTATCAATTCAAAGTTTGATTTTTTAAAATATCAATTTAAAACACTAAATCAAATTTACCTTTAATTAAATTTAAAAATCACAATTTTCAAATATGATTCAATTCGGAGCTCAATTTCGAAATATCGTTTTATATCACTTTTACTTAGCAATATTCAAAGTTCGAATAAAGTTCCTATCTTTTAAAACAATCCAATTTCCTAATTTCAAATCTTATTTCGATGATAATTCCAAAATCTCAACTTCGATTATTTAAACAATTCCGATTTCCACAACTTGATTCCACAATTTGGGCTCAAGTTCGAAAATAATTTGATTTCTATAAATTTGATTTTTTATCTCTTTAAATCCAAATCATTTTAATAATTTCAAATCAAAAATTTTAAAATCATTTAATTTAACAAATCCGGTGTCCGTATATAATTTTTCTATCCTATGGCCAAGTGATCAGTTATTTCAATTTAATTTCAGGGATGGATATATATCATTTCAATCCAAAATAAATGTCATGGGTATATATCATTTCAACCTATTTCTTAATTCATTCAAAATAATTCAATTTACAGTTTTATATGCTATAAGTAATTTACCAAGTAATAACAGGATATATAGAAAATAAATAAACATCCAATCGTCAAATATCAATCAATTTGCATCCATCACAATCAATCATACAACAGACAATATAATTCACAACAATTTCATAGTTATCAATATCAGGTAATTTACTGGCAATTAAATCCCAATTTCAATTAGACTATCAATTTTAATTTGTTTACAGTTAATTCAATGACAATTTAGATGACAATTAAATTTATCAAACAACGACCAATAAATTTATATCACTTCATAATATCAAATCTAACTAGCATAAAAATATTCTAGTACTTGTGAACGTTATAAAACACTCACCTTGAGTTTTCAAATTTAAATTAAATCGAACGACGTTCGATTTAACCTAAAATTTTAACTAGCTCCAAACGACTCCCAATCAGTTCCACGGCGTAGTGCTCGTCTCCACGATTCCAACGCCACTTGTTTCGTCTTAATCGGACCTCGTATGTGAAAGATATAAAATTTACAAGATTTTACGAATTTAACCAATATAAATTTACAAATTCTTTTTATTTATTTTATATAAAACCAGATATGCCATTCGTTTATCCATCTGGAAATCAAGGCCGATCACCCTTTCTTCTCCATCGTGACTATCCCGGGCAACACGAACGAACGAAACCCGCTTCCATCAGTTCGATGTCGCACCACCTACAACGCATCGCAGATCGATCGGGAAGTGCCAAACGAAGCGCCTAACCACCCAGCACCATCACCCAAAGCCCAATCGAGCTTGGCCACCTCTCTTCCTCAAAAATCATGCACGAACGTTGCAACTTCACGGCCAGATCTAGGCCACTACGAAGCTCCGATGACAATCACGACCATTGGATTTAAAGATCTCATTGTGCTCTTAAATTTCCTACTTCAAAGATTTTCGAATAGGTTGATGGATGTGGAGAAAATTGAGGAGGAAGGATTGAAGATTTCATCCATTGAAAACAAATGGAGCGGCTACGTTTAATAAGCTAGGGTTTACTGTGGGTTACGCGTATTTATATACATGCATACACATTATTTTATTATTATTTTCAACTTTTACCGCACAAACTCCAAACGAAGCGTGCCGCTAAGTGTTTATAATGTTCATCCCAATTCCGAACACAATGGCACATGTTTCGAGGCCTAATTCGATCGTATGGAGAAGATAGTTTTTTGAATCGAATTATAATATTAAATTTTCGATATTTATTTCAACGTGTTTCTATCCCTTACGACCAAACGGTAACTCCAAACGCTACGAAATTTGAAATCCGATAATAATACACTATTACGGATCCAATAGAACTAGTTTCGTCGAAATCCGAGACTGTGCCCCGGATCGCTATTTTAACGTCTCGATTATAATATAAAATTTTCAATTTCTAATTATTCTCTTTTACAACGAATTTTAAATGTTAACAATCTTCACTTTATGTTTAAATAAAAATTTCATCAACTTTCGATATCATTTTCAATCATATTAAATTTAAGAATTCAATTATTCAAATAAATTTCCAATATTGAATTTAAACAATTTAATTATCCTATAAATCAATATAAATAAATCATTAAGTTTCAAGTAAATTTTTTAGTTATCAACATCATTTTATTTCTATCTAAATAATTCAAAATGTTGAATATGCTAGTATATGATTTTTGTTTGATGATAATAAACATATATACATTCATTAAATGTATTTATTATTGTACTATTTTATTTTCACATAATTAAATAAATATTTGCTGAATAAAATAAATAACACAGAATTTAAATTCAAACGGATATTTTATTCAAACAAATATTTTATTACAATTTTGAATAGTACAAAGTTTGAGCTCTCACTATATATATACAAAATTTCAATTTCAATACAATTTCGATTACATCACAATTGTCACTTACATTTGCACTCCACTACATATCACTCGTTCACTCATAATTGTTCTTCAACTCTATTCCAGATTGTATCCAGCATCTGAATTATCTGCAAAATAAACACTGACGCAGTAAAATTGAAAAAGAAATATTTTTGCAGTGTAAAATAAAATGTGTATTTTGAAAATGTTATTAGCCTAAGTTATTTGGGTTGTTCGTCATAATTTCTTTTAAATTCAACACACATGAACAACTTGTGACATGCATAGTGTATCACTGTACATGCCACATGGCCGTGCACACCTATATACACTTGATAAAACTGCAGGGACAGGTGAGTACAAGGTCAAACCCGAGTCGAGGCTGGTTTCAACTCAAGTGCAATACAAATACATCACAAAATTATCGAGTACAAGAATCCAAAACCCAACATAAAACAAGCCTCGACCAAAAATTCAATGTGTACACTTGAAAAATACTCGACCATTCAAACTCAAGGCAAGTGCAGATCTAAACTTCAATATGTTCGAAGTGGTGCACCAAACAGTTCAATTGTTCAGGTTAGTGGCATGGCACAAAGGCAAAGACCACATAAACATATATGCACATATATATGTGTGTATTCTTTGAACTCATATATGTGTATACACATATATGAGTTCAAAAAATACAAAAGTACCAGAAGCTCAAAGGCAAGCAAACCAGAAGCAACATGAAAACAAGTATATATGCTGGTCAAGGAAAACAAATGAAACAGCATATAGACCAGATACAAATGGTCAAGTGCAAAACAATGGAAGCAGTTCAATATGCAAGCAAACTACTTGACTACACAGACCAACTCAATGTACACTTGAACCCAGACTGGTCAGAGAAACCAAAATGCACATGTCAAAAGTGGTGACTTCAAGAACAAATAAAACCTCAAATGGCCAGACTCACAAGTCCAGTGACAATATAGTTGCAAGTGAAGCCTCAATCAAGTTCCACATAAAACCAGACTATATGAACACACTAGACTTCAAGTCTAACAATGACCAAAGGCAACAACATTCAATAAAAAAACTGAGGTGTCATGAGACCAGACTTCGAATCAAGAAAGTCAATTTACTCAACATACATCAGTGCACATGTACATGAATGGAATGCAAGGCTACCAAGTTCAATAGCAGTTTTCAAGAGGAAACTGCATATATGCAGTGATGAACAAGACTGCAATACCAAAGTGCAATCACACACATACACACACACACACACACACACACACACATACATATATGTATATATGTATGGAGACAATCAACCAAAGCTAACAGTATATATGAAGTAAAATCAAAATAGTAGCAGGTTGAACTAGTACAAGCAGTGACAGTGAATCAAGCAGAACAAGGCACCACAACAAGTAACATATATATATGTAACCAGACCAGAAACAAGAGCAGACGACAAAATTTACATGCATATAAACCAAAGCTAACATAAGCAAACATGTAGAACAGTGGACAGAGCACAACAACACAGTTGTAGATCATGGAAGATCAATATGAAGTGTAGACTCAGCAATGGACTAATTGGCCAGAGCTACAAAATTTATATAAATAGTTCGATAAGTCAAGGCAGAGATGAAAGAACACAAATCAAGCCGTGAGTCAAACATTTTTCAAAAAGAGGTATATACAGTAAATTGAACCATGTCAATTATCTCAAATTCAAATGACATGCTCAAGAAATCGATGAACAAGTCGTTAGAGAAACAAATTCAAATCAAAGGAGCATAAAGAACGGAACCAAATCCGAAGTCCAGATTATCACAATTTTAAATACCAAAGTCAGAGCCATGGTGACCAAGGTAGAATCGAACAAGTCAGAATCAAAGCCGTGGTAATCAAGCATAGCACATCAGAAAATATAAAAATTGAAAAAGTCAGAAAACATCACCAACATTCAATCGAAAATCAGTGGCCAAGCATAGCACATGAAGAATTCAAACAAAATAAATACGAACGATAATTAAGGGAATCGTCCCTATAAATACCACTAACATCATCGGCATTCAAAAGCATCGAGTTCAAGCATATCAACGAGAGTAACAAAGGAAATCACATACCAGATTTATTCAAATCGAACTCGACGAATTGAAGCAGCCATTTGCAAATCAAAGTGACGATCGATCGACAAAGCAAGCAACGTGAAAACATCTATTCAATCGATCAACTGAAGTCAGCATATTCAATTCGCAAAGCATATGGGCCAAAGATATACACGAAGATAAAAAGAGAAAGGACTTCTCTTTATTTTAATTTGGCCCAGCACCTTTAAATTCATTTTGGGCTAAAATTTTAAATTAGGGTTTTTTTAGTTGTTTTTATTTTGTAATTCTCTTTTAAACTTTTGTAATTTTCTAGTCGTGTGTGACTAGGGGACGAACTATGGTGGTGTAGCTCGAGAATTCGCAACTCAGTGGCTGAGTTGTGGTAGGGTTTTGAGCGTAGAGTTAGGTTAGTCGATAGCGGGTGTCGCGAGTTTACGTGCGTAAGCGTCTGACTACTTAATTTCTAGTAAAAACCTTGGCGGCAGCACATAGGTAGGGTTTTATCGAAGCTGGGTGAATCTGTGTTGTTCTATTTCTGCTTTTATTATTCTGCTATTATCTGTGCTGCAATTATCTTATATATTTCCGCATTAATTTTTATAATTATTAGTATCACCCAATTCACCCCCCCCCACCTCTAGGGTGAAATCGATCCTACACAAAATTATTATCCAACTTCAGTTATTGATTATAAAGCCGATTAATATATATAATTTCATTTCAATACTCGTTATCGCCAAATCTTCGAAATTAGTTTATTTCAAAATTTTATTCAAGTCCATATCCAATGCTTACATTCAAAATCAGTAAAATTTGTTTATTTTTAACCATTTTTATTTAATAATTACATTAAATTTAATAATTTAAAATAGCTAAAAATACGGGTCGTTACAATCTCCCCCACTCAAAACTTTTCGTCCTCGAAAAGACGTTAAGTAAAGAGTTTAACAATTGAAGTATTTTATTCAAAAAAAATCTACTTATAAAACAATAAAATCTTATTATAAAACTTTTACCACGCTTCCGTTATGCCACTCTGATCGGTTTACGGAAATCACAATTTAGTAATAAAAACAAGTTATAAATTTTTTAAACTTCAAATTTTTCCAACAACCAGATTTATCGAAAATTTCGGCAGAGTCTCCTTTGCGCGGCTCGATCGGAACAAATACAAAACCGCCACTACGGGCCCCAAACCAACAAAAGAAAACAAAAGCCAAGTGGCTCCATCATGACCATCAAATCAAATGACAAAATAAACATTTACCTTTTTGTTGGGCCATCCAAATTTTTCTTGATTTTAAATACCTGCATCTTATTTACCAATGATATCCGATCGTATAATTTAAAATCATTTTATATTTTGCATTTTCAATTTCCAATATTTTCTTTACTTAAGCCCGTACGATGTACATGTATCATTCGTACGCAATATCATATCTTATCGCTCACTCGATGTAACGATATGAATTTTCGATGCTCGAAAGTCGACATTAATACGTCCACTGTATCAAATGCCGCGCAATCGAATGCCGAAAAACCGAACCATTAGGGTTAAAAGAAGAGGTAGAAGAAGACAGAAGAAAAGAAAGAACAGAAAAAACAGAAACAATATCAGAATCTCACATTCGCAGCGGAACAATATATAATAGATAATCACTAGTCTTTTAAACAAAGAACTATATCAGTTATACAATACATCAATCAGAGTCAATATACAACTCAATACAACAATGAACAGTTATATAAACCTGTCCTCATACAGAATACATAGCGGAAATAAATAACAAGTCTGAAAGTACGTCTCGTCATCCAGCTTATCCCCAAAGCTCCAGAATATCCAGAATATCCTGATAAAAATAACTCTAGGCAGCCCGTGTGGAAAGTTATGGGCACCCAGAGTTTAGAAGGGAACAATAAACTCCGAGTCAGTCATGGTGACTGGTGTGAGATCGTAAAACATTTATTTTCACAAAGAAAATAAAATTAATTCGCAATGCTTTTGGAAAATGAAACTACCATAAGACCTCCCACCACACACACAATGCAAACGCAGAATTGGAGGAGATTTCTTCTTATGATAGTCAAAGATGCTTACTACGCCAATCATTGGATATTATTATTAATGTCTAGTGTAGAAAACATTTCGAAAGCATAATATTAATCTTAGCCAGCATAGACATTTCGAACTATGCCTACTATAGCTACCATCTAAACAGTGGGGCGCCGGCATAAGTAAATGGCAGGTTCTACAACTAAAACCGTACAGTTTCATATTGGGAAATGGATTTCCAACAAATGGTCAGGCTAAGGAACTTCCTTTCCTACTGCCGAATGGGATCGCCTCTGGCTGGACGTCCCGAGAGACAAACTGCTCTCTGCCAAACAAGGCCGGGTTACCCCTGTAACTAGGTAACTCACAAATATGTCATCCCCCGGTCCTTTGGGACCTTTATCCGAGCGCTCGGTAACCAACATCACACATAATAAATAAAGTGTGTCCACATGAGTAAGTATCTGGGCTCCATACCATGATACCACCCCTTTCCAGAAGGAAATGACATACCCTAAAGGGCGCGACCCTCATAACCTTGCCGCAACATTCCTGTTTCGACCATTTCCGGGTTGTTGAGGCCCTGACGAAGTCTCGTCCATAAAGCTACGCTTATTCACAAAGCCACGCTTTGATCACAAATGATCAAATAAATGATCATCATCACAGCAACACTCAGCATGCCACATTACCAAATTGGGAATATATCGCTGATAAATTTCAACTACATAACCTCTGAGCTCGTACGTCTCAGAGAAGGGTGTTAAGCTAAGAGAATAAATTCTCCGTCACCAACAGAAATGCATTTGAAAGAAATCAGCTCTATATCTCAAAATGTAATATCAGACACGTAACCATACAAGTCTGTTCCGGGTTCGAACAGAACCGAAGGCACTTCCAAAGAAGCCCTTGCAAATCCGGATATTCACAATCCCGATAAAACTTCCCATCACAAAGGAAATCTTTATACCGTAGCTAACGGTGCAGAGACAATCGATAGGTCATCCTATCGTTTTCACAAATACCCGGTCTTCATCACTGGTCTTCAATACGATCCATATCGTCGTATTATTATTCGGAATGGGTTTTCTGACACAAAGGTCCTTTCCCGGCTAAACCGAATAATAAGCGTTTGTTTTAAAAACAAATCAAGTGCCATTTCAAAGGCAAATATTGATAGTCGGTGATTTAACTATCAACGATATTCACAACAATCATCAGATTCAAATAATTTTCCAAAATTATTTAATTTCAAAATATCTTCACGAGATATATATATTTTTCTTTCCCACACTTCATATTTGAAAACCAATTTCAAATTACTTTTCACCTTTCAACTTTTGAAAATCAATTTCAAATCAATTTCCTTACACGGAATATATTTCCAAATATTTCTTTTAAAAATCCATTTAGAACTTTTAATTTATATTTTTAAAAGCCACTTTGGAAAATATACTCGGCTTTATAGTGAAAATACACTTTCACTTCAAAACGGTCCATTTAAACCAATTAAATAAATCCTTATCGATTTATTTCAAATTTACGTTCAAAATCCGTAAATTTACTTTCACACTCAAAAATAAATCAGCGTTTATTTTTAAAACAAATTTCCCTTTCATTTATAAATTCTATTCGGAATTTACATTCTCAAATATTCACTTTCAACACAAAATCGACTTTCAGATTGATTTCTCAATTTTATTTCAAACTCCAAATCAAATTCCAAATCGATTTCTAAATTTACTTCAACGCCTAAAATTGATTTTCATTCAAACACCAAATAGATTTTTATATCGATTTCCCAAAGATTTATTTCTTCAATACAAAATCAATTATCAATTGGATTTCAACAAATTTATCACTTTTAAAATAAATTCCTTTATATTTTCCAAACCATTTAAAATTCCATTTCAAATAAATTTTCCAATCTTCCGAATAATACTATTTAAAATTCATTTTTAAAAATCTTTTCCCATATCTTGGAATTTATTCAATAAGATTTCGACAATCCATTTTAATACTTTAAAATTCCTTCTTTTAAATAAATTCAATTCTTAAAAATAAATTCATTTAAAGTTTTTCACTTTAATTTCAAAATCCAATTTATATTCATTTCTGGTATCCAACGATACCAAAATTACATTCGGCTAAATTTTTAGCCTTCAACAATTACAATTATCAATAAATCATCCATAGATTATCAACAATCACATCATTCACATATGAAATAATATTCAAACAATTTGAGGAATCCAGTTGGATCCCTCCAACTTGTTTCCCTGCATCCACAGATGTTAGCACAATACCAATTCCACTTCGAGGTGGAATATCGCAGTATATGGGATTTTATAAATATATCATCCGCTTACTAACGGCGCAATAGGGTCTCATCCGCTATACAATGCGGGAAATCAACAACTGCAATATATACATATGCCAATATATATATATATATATAGATATATCCTACTATATCTAATATCACATCCAAACAGCAATCAACACAATCAATAACTGCAATTCAATTTTAAATCTGAGTGAGAAGATCTCACCTTCGCTTTTAATTTGCAATCCCATTTTTATTCCAGCTTGTTTTCTCGATTTCTAGACCTTGTATAAACAATTTTATACAGTTTATTAATATTCGAAATAAAATCGAACAACCCATTTCCATTTAATAATTTAAATTAACTAGTAATTTATTTTAAACTAATGATTTTTCTTTTAGAAAAAATATTTTAGTAACTAAAATAATTCAAATTAGTCACTTTACCAATTTAATCACCAGATCCATTATTTAAAGTAAACAAGTAAATTAAAAATGTATACAAGTATATTTATTTCCTTTTGAAACTACCTATGTATATCTCTATTTAAAAATCTATAGATTTACAAATCTAATTTATATAACTTCCAACATTTAAATCTTTCTGTTATATATAAAAAAAATATTTTCTTTTGAAACCATATATATATATACACACTTATAAAAATAAACTATATTAAAAATCTAATCTTCTATAAATCCTTATATTAATTTTCTGTTTCCTGTAAACATATAACTTTGTTTTTCTGCTTCTGAAAATAATAGCAGTAATTTATCCTACTGTATATTTATACATATATATACAAATCAATAAGTTTATGAAACAAAGTGTTATTATTATTTACCTAACCTATATACATATATAATATACATGTTTTAAAACAAAACAAACCTATACCTTTACTGCCTCGAACAACCCCAGCCTTTCCCTTCGTCGAGAACGTCGCCGCCTTCGCCTCTACTACTGAAATCGACGTTGCCCTTCAAGCTCGCCTGTGCTCGAGCTCTTGCTCATCGCGATCTACCTGACACCGCCCTCGCTGAAGTCGTGCTCGACGTTGCCTCGAGTCGAACTCGAGATTGCGATTCGATTGAGAGATGAGAGGGTTCGAGCGCGATTTGAATTCTTTCCCCCTTTAATTTTTTTTTTCGAATGAATTTGAAAGAGGAAGAGGGCTGAGTCGAACAGATCATTCGATTTGAATTGAGAAAATGGGGAAAGGGAAAGAAAAGTACGAACGTAATTTATAACAGAATTTGCCATTTATTTGTTTTTCTCTGAATAATTTCTGTTTTGATTTCTTTTGAACGAGATGGGTATACTTTTAAAAAGAAAGAATAGAGGGAACAGACTTACGTGATTTTGTAGAGAAAAAGTAAGTCCGTATTGAAAAGTTGATTAAAAAATTATATTTTTATATTCGAAAATATCCCGTTATATTATATCAGCGCGTTTGCTTATCGTATTATCACACGACAGCTCCAATCACCACGAAAATTGAAATCCGATAATAATACAATATTACGGATCCAATGGAACTGGTTTCGTCGAATTCCGAGACTGTACCCCGGAATGTTATTTTTAAATTCAATTTAAACAACAAAATTTCAAAACTGAACAAAACAGTTTCAAATTAAATTCCGAAACTTTTATTATCTTCAGTATAATCAATATGAATTTTCTAAGCCTTCATATTATTTTTAATCAGCTCAAAACTGAAGATTCAAATTTTTTATCCAGATTTAACGATTAAATTCAATAATTAATTTACCAAATTCACTTTGATATTTGAATTTCAAATTAAATTGAATTCCAGATATTTAAAATCAATTAAATATCTTGATTTCCAATATCAAAATTTCAGGGTCGTTACACTCGATCACACAATTTCACTTCCGAACTAGTATCATTCACACGACTCTCTAGTGCGGACTCAGATTTGGTTCCTTGATTAGAAACCGTTATTCTCCTCGCATATCCATATACTATGATAGAGAATTCCAGAATCAAATCAGAAATCCATATCTAGGGTTCGCCATTGAGAATCGAGTGAAAAATCTTAACTTGGATCGATATAAATTATCTCGAAATTTTGTGCTCGAATCTAGATCAAACCGTTATGCAAATAAAATAATATACGTACAACTTACATATTTATTCCAATTGACTCTTAGTTACACCAAATTCTTTTCATTCCCATTCATTTCATTTATATTCAATTCATTTGTTTCAATTGACTTACATTCATTCTACAGTTTAAGCTCATTTCCATTTTAAGTTAATGTTATTTCATTTAACTTGTTTTACCAATCCATTCATTAACTTATTTCATTTATTCATTTCATTTTACCTTACTTAGATTAAATTTCATATCTCATTTTGGATTTTCTTTTCCTATCACCCAATATAAAAAATTTAAAATTTTTGTTTTACTTATTTTCATCCAATCTATAAGTGGCATAAGTTGCAACACCTTTAACTCTTATGTTTTCATAAAATACTTAAATTTCAATATTCATTATTTGCATTAACATTATTAATGAACATTTTCTTATATCCATAATCATTTTATAATGGCTCATTTCCTTTTATTATAACTTATTCAAGTTCATAATTATCTCCAAAGGCTACAATCTAATTTCAATGATTCTTTACACATTTATTTGTTATTTACTTTATTTATTTTACAAACAGTTAGACAACAAATTTCAGAATCTAAACACTCGGTTTAGTTTCAAATCAATTTGAAATCATATATATATATATATCTCACTTTTATATCAAATCAAGATTTTAAATTTCTTAAAATCAAAAACTTGTTTATAAAAACAAAAATCCATTAGCAAATCATCAAGGTAGCAACCCATCACCTAGAAACTCGAAAACGAACATTGATGATGTCGCGATCATCATCAGAATTATTTTCCAGCGACCAAAGTGAGTTTAGTTCTTTTATCTCTTTTAAAAACCGTTCTTAAATATTTTCATTCAAAAATACTTCCAAAATAATACTATCATTGTTATTTTCTCCAAAACACTTTGAAAAACATTTCCAAAATCTCTTAAGATGTAAAATTTCCTAAGTAGTTAGCCTAAATCCTTTTGAAACATTCCACAAAATTTCCGGGATTTAAATCTTGGTTTGAATCCAATTTCAGTTACAACTCGTATGTATAATTATACTTATACAATTTCAACTGGTTATATATCCCATTCAAAAAAAAATTAAATCTTATTTTGATTCTAATATTAACAATCAAACATTCCAATATAGTATAATAATTTTTGGAAAATATTTCTTTTATATCAAAATATAGTTTGGGTAAAATTATTTCATTCACCCTCTTTAAAGTAAATATTATAAGGTTATTTTGATTCCAACATTAACAATCAAACATTCCAATATACTATAATAATTTTTGGAAAATATTTCTTTTATATCAAAATATAGTTTGGGTAAAATTATTTCATTCACCCTCTTTAAAATAAATAGATATAATTTCATTTCAATACTCGTTAACGCCAAATCTTTGAAATTAGTTTATTTCAAAATTATATTCACATTCATATCCAATACTTACATTCAAAATCAATAAATTTGTTTATTTTTAGTCATTTTTATTTAATAATTACATTAAATTTAATAATTTAAAATAGTTAAAAATACGGGTCGTTACACTTCCCATGTCATAGTCTCTCAGTATTTGACCCAAAAAAGCAGCTCCTTAAAGTTGTCTTAATGCCAACCTTCTCTTCTGCTTGTCGTTGAGCCCCAAATCAGCGAAAATCCTCTCATAATGAAACAACCAATTTTCTACTTCTATAGCATCTTCTGTCCCGATAAAGGGTTTCCCTCTAAGCTTAATATAATCCCTACTTAACTTAGCATAGTCGTTGACAACAAGATCTCCCTGAAGTCCTCCTTCAGTAGCATTCCCTCCAACAACTCCAGCTGTGATTCCAGCTTGCGTCATGTTTACAAAAAACTTATACATGGCTCATGTCCAATTAGGGAACCCCAGCACCAACATTCTCAGTCTGAGCCTGACCTCTTCTAACATTTGGTTGGGCATTTCCATTGGTGGTGGTGCTGTCTCCTCGTACATATCTATATTCAAGCCTAATGAGATACAGAAGAATAGCCTAACAAAGATAGGAGTCTAAAGATAAAGCATATACTTATGTATATAAAAAATACAAGTACGTTACTATAGCGTCATCCCATACCTCGATCTTAACTCTAATTTCTAATGATTACGTCTTCAAAAATCATTTTTAGTTAAAGTATTTCATAAACCATGCCCCGATACCAAGCTGTAACATCCACTATAAAGAGGCCCAAAGCTAAACGCTACAGATACTGCTTCATCTATAGTATTAAATTTTGGCGACTAAATACAACTATGTTAATGGTATCTATAATATCAGAAACACTTGAATACGAAACAAAACACAGAATTTAAAGCAACATTTTTTTCATTACACTTTCAACATAGATGTTCCATATTAACATTACAAAATCCCCAAAACTTTTCCCAAACAATGACAAAATATACATATCACAAAATACGCCAAGTGCGATATATGAAGATGCCCCCTTGATGATCAGAGTTATATAGTCACAATTGACTTAACGCATACACAATAGAAATAACAAAAAACAAAAGATTGGAACTCCTAAAAAGATATATGTTAGCCTCCTGCTCTCCTCCGGTAGCTTTATTCGTCATCCTACTAAAACCTGAAAGAACCTCAAACCTCAGCCTAGTCAAATCAAATTTTGAGCACTCGAGAGTTTAAGGGGAAAACATAAACTTCGAGTCAGACATAAAGCCTGGTGTGAATAATACTATACATACCGGTTATTAATGTTAAGTGAGACCACGCCACGTAGAAGAAAGGGTTTCCCTTCACTAACATCCTTTTAAAACATATCTTTTGCAAATCTATATCATGCAACCAAAACTAGCTAAAACTGTAAAGAAATATTATGTAAACATGCATATCAGGTAATAAATGGACTATCTATCCCAATATGTAGTTTTTTTAGCTAACTACTAACCTTTGGCTGACTTGGGCCTACCAGACAAAATAACCAAATTTATCTAACATCTATTGGATACTTCACTTCTGGATAATATGTCCTTAACTGTCTGTTAAATACTTCTCTTTTGGGCGGTTTGTCCCTACCTTAACATCTCCCAGGGTCACTTGTTCCTAATGGTTTTGTGGGCTCACCAATAACCTATATATATATATATACAAACATGTATTTCATCCTGTGTGTAATCATAATTTTAGTCTCACCTATGACAAAGCCTTACATAATAGAACTTTGGACTAAATTAGCTGGGGCCAATAGCTAATGTATATCGCTCGACCCTATACCAATCCCATCTGATATCCTAATATCTGAGTCATTTTTCTTAGGAATTACCTCCCTCAAATTTTCCTTGAAAAGCTCTTTCGAATTGATTTAAATCTTTAAATCATACTTACACAAGGAAAATACATACACTCTATGCTTTACTCAAAATCACCTTGCCATGTTATGTATATATATTTTACCCAAACCTTTGTTGATGAAAACATTTACCCCTTTTGAAACCATTAAACTTTGTCTTCGACAATATTGGAAATTCCTTTCCTTTCTTTTCAACTAAAGTTTCGAAATATTAGACACCCCTCTTCAAAACCTATAAAACATTGTATTCTGAAAACATTGGAATAACCCTTCGTTTCTTTTCATCGAAAGCTTCAAAAATAATGGAAAGCATCCCCTTTCGACCCCTTCGAAATCCTTTATTAAAACCCTTTCGAAAGCATTAAACAACTAAACCTTTTGAAAGTCTTTGGGTTCATTTTAAAACATGTGTAAACCTTTTGAAACCATTGAAAGTTTACTCCTTTGAAACCTTTAAAAACCATCTCGATCGAAACCTTTTGAATGATGCCTTCAAGTAGAGCAAAAGAATAAAAAGCCCATTGAAGTCGAAAGCACTTCTTTCGAAACCATTAAAACTATTTCTTTCGAAACTATTTGGGTTATACTTCAATTATAGAAAAAGGGTCTTTAAAACATTTAAGTCGAAACCCTCTGTTTCGAAACCATTTCCCATGTAACGAAGTGATGGTGTAGAAACCATCCCTTCGAAGGCATTGGAGAAGTGGCCAAGTTTTAAAACAATGCATTCTCTTCGAAACCATTGTGGTCGAAAAGTAGGAAAGCGGCAGCTAAAACGGTTTCGGCTTAGTCAAAACATTTAAAAGTGCAACCCTTTCGAAACCATTTCTTTTAAATCCATTGACCCAGTCGAGAGCTAACTGAGTCGAAAGCAATTTAGTCGAAAGCAAGCATGCGCATTATATTTTTAAAACAAGGCTACACTTCGACCCCTTCGAAACCTATGGTTCCGACCTCATACCTTTCGCCTTCTATCCAATTCGCTACGTACCAATTTCTTGATACTAGGCATATTGGTTTTGATGGAGTTGAACGTGGAGGGACTTGGTCGAAAGCCAACCAAGGCGGAAGCAAGTGCCAAAAGTAATAAAACAGTCAAAAAGCCTGAAATAAACAGTTCTTTTCACCTAACCTGCTTTACATGTAAATTTTTGATTGGTTGCCTCTTTTCTTTACCACTAAAAAGTGTTGCACATTCCAGAGCTAATTAACTAATTTGAATTATTTGCAAAACTCCTCTTGCCTTTAATTAAATACATAAATCATTTAAGTCCCATACCTTAAATAATTTTATATATTCATCAAAACACTTAGGAAAATTCTATAGAAATTCCAGAAAATCCTCTTTATTATGTTTTCTAGCATATTTAAATTTCTGACCCAAATAATTGTTTATTTTATCATAAATAATTTATAACCCAATAAATCATTTTCTTCACTAGAAAATTAATATAAAATCAACATTAATTCAAAAAATTATGAAAGTTGAAACCCATCTCTAAAATGTCATTTCTGATCTAGGTTTAAATTCGCAAGGCATTTGGGTGTCATATAATAGTGTTTTCACATCAAAAATGTCATAAAATCAATAATAACATGAATAAATCATCAACAAGCATATATAAACTTTTAATCATCCAAAACATGGCATTATCATGCAAAAACATTTCAGGTTAACCTTAAAACCGAAAATTATAAGGAAAATGAGATATATTTATCATTCCCCTTAGCTTTGTGATTAAAGATGTGAGATTTGATGTTGAACAAGTTGATTTACTTCTCCCTCTTGAAAATCCTAGCTTTATCTTCTCTTGAGATTGAAAATGGTGGTCGACCTTAGAGTATTTTTTCTTGTGAAAAATGAAATTAACGTACGTTTGTTTTCCTAAGGGTTTAGGGTATGAGTTCTTCTTATTTCCCATTTTCCCTTCCCTATTTCCTAACATATCTTATTCATGTTATCGCGTTTTGGTTTACATATTAACAAGGCACGACTACCCTTAATTATAATCAAATCTTAATCCATTAATCATCTTACATTGTTTTCTTTATTTAGATAATTAAATATTCCAAATAATGTTACTAAAAATGTGGGGTGTTACAGTATCTCTGCCGAACCATTTTACATCTTATGTTATTTGCCTTTCAACTATATATTTAACTTCTCATTTTCTCAATTTTTAAGCCTAGTGATTAGTAAGCAATCTTTGATTTTTCACACTTTACTTGTATAATTCCGAGGTGGGCCAAAGTAATTAGTCAAAGAAAATCTTTTAACACTAAAGAAGCCAATCCTCCACTTCAATGACATTCTACTATTCTAAGTATGGTTTTCCTCCCAAGCATGTATAATCCTGATACAATATAGCATAGTTTTTATGAGCAACCAATTCTAGTGCAACAGCTCCTGCATTACCTATGTTTCCTATAGTCAATCCACTCGCTACTTCATCTTGCACCATATTGACAAAGAATTCATACATTATCCATATATCAACTAGTGTGGCTCTAGCATTAGCATTAGCATTGGTTATTCGGTTAGCACTCCTAACATTAGCCTAAATAGTTGCATTAGTTATAGTCCTCCCACCTCCTTACTTTAGTCTTCCACTTCTAGTATCCATATATCGTGATTTACGTAAAAAAATTTACTAGGATAAAAAAGAATGGCCTAAGTTAGAGGGGCGAGTATAAATAGATATGCATATATATAATAAATAACAAGTACGTTAATATAACATTGTCTCATTCGCAAATTTATTCATTTTATTTCATTTAGGTTATATTTTTAAAAACTCTTATTAATTTTTATATAAACATGTGCTCTGATACCAAGTTGTAATATCCCACATTTTAAGGCCCGAAAATAGATACCATTAGTATCGCAGCCATCCTTTACAATATGCCTTGTGAAAAAATGAGACCAGTTATTGTACCATTAACATCAAGTGTATAAGAATTCATAAGTATTAAAAAAACATTTTCATTTATTTATTTGAAAATTCATTACAATCCATTACATTCAATTACATAACCCCACGATTCCATTTTTCTAATAAAATATAATAAATGCAAATATAATTCCATGAGTAATATATGACGATGTCCTTTTGGATGATCATAATCTTAACTACCTAAATGGTAATAAACTACTTCATTAATACAATAAAAAATCAAAAGGAGTTAAAACTTCATAATGGAAATATACTTTAAATAGTGACTTGGCTCCTGCGCATCTCCAGAAGTTTATTTTTCTAAACCTAAAGTACTCTCTCTCTCACTCTATCTCTGAACCTACCCAATTTCAATTGGGTACCTGTCACGACCCGGCTTTCTACCACCAGAAAGACGTATCATGAATTAAGAAAGAAAGGGATAGAAGAAGAAAAGAAAGAAAAGAAGAAAGAACAACAACATCAGAAACTCACAGCGGAACGAATGAAATATAATATATCATATAAAATATTACATAGTATCATATACATCAGAGTTACACAACTTATACAACACATATTAGACAGTTATAAACATCTGTCTAATTCATACAACTCAAGTATCACAGATACAGACACAACATATACACAGCGGAATCATCATATATCTACACGGTGAAGCCTCCTGCTCCAAATCTCCTCCAGAATTCGTCAAAGCTAACCTGAATCCCTCGACTACTCAATACAATATTGAGTACCCAAGAGTTTAATAAAACAGAAAATAAACACTTGGGTCAGACATGGGTCTGGTGTGAGTAAACGGTTTAAATTGCTTAACTTTGAAAGCCTTTGAAAACAAAAGTATCACGTAAGACTCCCCACAAATAAACATGGGTAAGTTTTTACCTTACGCTAACTAAAACATTTGATAGGAAATCCGATTGTATTATAATAGGGTCTAGGGTTTCCAAGTAAAATACAGAAATAGCTGAAATGCTTACATCTCACATTCCAACATAGTTGGGCACAACTAATACGTACGTCACTTATTGGAGTTTGGATTCCATACAATGGCAGGGCTACTGGGGTACCGCCCGTCACAGTACGTGGCCTAGATCACCGTACCGAGGAGTACGCCCGCTCCCCTGCAACACAAAGCCGGAATCATCCCTTACTGGATAATTCCGAACAAGATAATCCCGTAGTTGGTGCGACCAACTACACACTAAGCCGAATAAAAGAAAAGGGACCTCTAGACAGGGATCTATCTTGCTCTCAGTGGGTGCTACCCACAATGCCTTGCTGCACCTCCCCTGTTTTAGCCATTCCCGGTTGATGAGGCTTGAGGTTACGATTACCTTTAATCAGAACATATCACTTAGAATGCTCATCGTCCGCCTGACGATGTGCTGAAAGCATTCAATCCATACAAGTTCGTTCCGGGTTCGAACGAAACCGAAGGCATTATCTCGTTACACTCGTTTTGGAATCACCCTCAGAGTTAACGACAATAACCCTTGCACTCTAAATCTTCATCTTCACTTGAGATTCACGACCTATCGTTAATTTGGATCGATGTGGTATTCGGGTCTCCAGACCTGGAATACCGGTATACGGAAACCCGATCCCGGTCTCATCGAAATCCAAAACGTATCTTTTAAGTCCAAGTTGTTTAAAGGTTTTAAACATTTAAACTTATATTCAGGATGATATATAAACAGATAGATGAATCATATTATCACAATAGATAATTCATTCAACTCACAAAGCAGCATATCACATCTCAAAGATATCCCAATCATCCAGTATCAACCAATCATTCAATATCATTCAACAAATATCAACCATCCAATATTTATCAATTATCCAAAACAGATTTGATTAACTCAATCAAATTTGATTACCTAAATCATTCTCATTTATTTATTTCAAATAAATAAATTAACCATATCTAATGATCTTCTTTAATTAATCTTCCTAGATTAATCATCTTTAATTACATTCAAGTAATTATCCTTAACCATATTCAGTAATTAACCTTTAATTACTATCATTAATTACAATAATTAATGATTCTTCACTTGCTTTCATTAATTAATAATAATTAATTACATTAAACCTTAATTAATTAAAATTAATTAATCTTACTTAAATTAATTGCTTTTATTAATTAACCTTGATTAATTTCATTAATTAAATAATCCTTATTAATTAACTAATCCTTTAATTAATTAATTATATAATTAACTTGTAATTAACCATTAATCATAAACGGTAATTAACAACTTGTGATTATTTATCTTAATTAATTAACTTCTTAATTAATTATATTAATCTTTGATTTATAAATCTTAATAATTAGAACTTTAATTACTTCATTAAGTAATTACTAATCATTTAAATTAACAAGTAATCCTTAATTAATTACTTTATTAATTAATTATATATTTAATTAATTATCCTTAGTAATTAATCTAATATTAACTAAGTAATTAATTCTTAATTACTACCATTAATAAATCTTAATTAATCTCTTAATTAATTACTTAACAAATAATTAATTTCATCATTAAATAATTCTTATTTAATTACTTCATAACTAATTAACTCAAAAAAACAATTATATTAATAAATTCCTTAATTGATAATATTAAGTGATTACTCATTAATCACCTCATCTAATTACTCTTATGAGTAATTTCCATTTAATTAATCAATTACTAATTTATTTATTAAGTAATTACACTTGATTAATTTATAATTAAGTGTTTATTTAAATTAACCAACATTAACCATCATTTAAATAATTAATTAAATAATTAGTTAACTTCTTAAATTTAAAATTACTTAATTAAACTTTTATTTAATAACAAATCAATTATATTAATTAACCATTCTTAATTAATCTTAACATAACCAATTTAGAATAAAACTGTATTATTAAACACTTATTCAAATCACTTATTTTATTAAAACAAATTTTAAAATCAATTTTGAAATATAATTTATTTTAAACAAAGCAATTTAAAACATTTAATTTCAATATATTTTAAAATCTTTGAAAACCATTTCAAGCTTGTTTCATCAAATTAAACAATTATTTATTTAAAACATATTTTAATACTTAAAAACTCGACCATGCTTTAAGATTTTAAAACAAGATATGATTTTTGCTTTAAATTCAAAAGCAGATTATTAGAATTTAAAACAACCCGAGCCATACTCCTTTCAAACCCGAGCTAGCTTCGAGTCCTTCTCCCCTCCCGTATTCTTCGAGAAAAACAGCAAATTACACGAGACAGCCCCGAGTCACCTTCGTCTTCCCCAACGCAACAAACCCAGACAGTATCGTGCACACGTGCACGTGCACATCACCTCTGGCCAACCCAGGTCAGCGCGACGATCAACTACGGTCACAAAATCACTCGCGAGCACCACCATAAACTCAGATTGAAGACTAAGCAAGCGAATCACATTTTGATCGTTCGAACCAAAAACTGCAGAAACCCAAACCACCAAAATCCCCATTGCCGACGAACTCGACGTCGTTAAACTCCGCCATCCACCCCATCGAACTACCTCGACCATGAGCTTCAACACTCCCACGTCGCGATCACCTCCGGTACCCTATACAGGTCGCGAAAATCACTACAGCAAAGCCGAGCAAAAACTAACTTAAACCCTAGTTAATTCAATTTCAAACGATTCACTAATTAGAAAAATTCATGCACATTTTTCCCATCATCAATGATACCAAAGCTAGCTAATACCAAGATTTCAACTTCAAACATTAAGTGGATCATCGGCAATTCACCAAATTGCTGATACCGTTCATCTCGAAAATTCAAATTGAATATCACTTTAAAAATTCTGAAGTGTATATCAAAATTCGTGATTTTCAATCACGAATCCATCCCTATAATGCAGAATTGAAATTAAGAAATTTGATTATTATGAAAATTTGGGTTTTTACTGTTATTTTACGAATTTCGAAATAACAACTTATTATAAATTCCTGAAATGATTTTTAGTGGTGATGTTTCATAATTTCGAACAAATTTCATTTACAAATCATAAGCTAATTAGGATTGAATGGTGAGATATTGAATTAAATAGAGAAATCCAACCCTGTTAAAAATAACAGAGTTCACTTTTGCATATATACAGGCATTCAATACTAACACATACACATGCATCCATTCCAATCCAGATATTCAGGTTAACCTATGATTTTCGTTCACATACCAAAGTGAAATTAAGTTATAAAACTGTTTTTAAAATCTAGTTTACTCACCTTTTTAATTGCAGAGAACAAAGCAGAGCACAGAATAGGTTTTGATTCATTCCGGGCTTTGAATTTAAACTTGCTGTTGATTTATTTCTCTGATTGCATGACTTCAGATTTCATTTGAAGATTTGAAGCTGCTATTTAAATTTGCCTTTCATCTCCTTTCTCTGATTTGCATTTCCAGTTTACAGATCTTCATTTCTACTTTGATTTCCAGATTTTCATTTCCAGATTTACTACTTCTTTGAATTTAGATTTCAGGTCTTTTATTTCTTAGACTATTTTGTTTTAGTTGAAAATGAGAAGAAGGATTTTTGAACTGAAAATGAATACAGATCTTTCTTCTTACATATAAATTTTTATACTTTAATTTACAAAAAGATAAAATTAAGCCACTTGTCCCCTTAAGTTGTTAATTAGCTTACACATATACCAACCAAGCCTCCATATGTTTACAAGTGTTAATTCTTATTTTAATTAATTTACTTAAGTCATTTATGTATTTATAAAATATCTATATGTATATAAAAATGTATTTATCTTTTATAATTAAGCTTTACATTCCTATATAAATTTACAAATGTGAAAACTATTATTTAAAATAACTTATACTTTAATCAAATATATATATAACATATTTATAAATGTTTGAGCTTAACTATATATATATTTTTACAAACCATTTTGACTTTTTAAAAAGGAAAGAATGTTAAAAACAATTGAATTTTAAAAGAGAAAAGATTATTAAAATGAACTTCTTATTTAAATCTTATTCTTGTTATTTAAATCATAAATATCATTTTCAAAAGTATTAAACCAAATTACAAATTATATATATATATATGAGTTTGAAAACATCTTATTAAATTCAAATTCAATATTCTTTTTATTCCAACATATGCAAATATATATATTCTAAATGAAAAATACTTTTAACATTAGCTTGATAATTATCATATTGAATTTAATACATAACTTCAAATAACAATATATATGTTCATATATATTATAATTTGAAAACATAATTTTATTAAATTAAAAGATTCCCTATTCATAATATATATACCTATATATATATATATTATAAATATAAACACTTATATTAGTTTTAGAAAGATAAAACTTCCCAATTTAAAATATTATAACCCTTTTAAAATGAATTGAACTTGTCAATTTATAAAATAAATCAACTAATCAATTTAATTATTAATAAAGATTATTAAATTGATATTGCCAAATTTCCGGGATATCACATTCCTCCCCCCTTAAAATAATTTCGTCCCCGAAATTTAAAAGCAAAGATAATTTAATAACCGAGTAAAATTTTTAATTTTAAACAGCAATCACACAAATCAATCATTATTATCAATCATAGCAACCATATAAATCAAACAAATTTAATTATCCAGACAAATTCTGGATAGAATTTCCTCGAGTTTCCCCAAGTATATATATATACCGGGATACTCGTTCTACAGGATCTTAACTAACTATCTACAATAATCTAGAACTCCTTCCCATCTAGATTACAAATCTGAACAAAATATCAGACTAAACTCAAAACCATCTCAACTACCAAATCCTTCTGAACTGCTGATCCCACAACCAATGACAGATCAAACACGTATTCCCTCAAAGATACGTGAAATACAATGAATTCCAGTTATCCGAACTGGAAACTCAATCCTGTAGATCAAAGAACTAATCCTTTTGAGAACACAAGAAAATCTCAAAATACTTCTAGAGCTAGTTCTCCAATCTTACCAAATCTTGTATCTCCTTTAATTGAAGAAAACTTAAACAATATCCAATTTCAACTTCATCCTTCCTGATCAGCTTAGCCCTTGCTGATGCTTCCTGGAACAATCTAGACCAACATCAAACCAATTTCCGGATCCTTCTCAACAAAATGGTTTCCCAAAAATCACCGAAATCCAGAACACAATTCTACTCCTCAAACATTAGAGAACTATGAACTACTTCCCCTATCTGGAATAGCCAAAACAGTTGCACTTGACAACCTTATCTCCAAATCCTGAAAATTTCTTCACACTTAGAGATACACTTGAATTTCTTATAGAAATACTCTACTCCAATAAAATCACAACTCCCGGTTGCTCCCACTCTAGAATAGCTGCTATCTTGCTTTCGCTGCACAACTCTGATCTTGAACAGATGAGAATGCCGTCGGAAAAACTCGAGCACAAACTTGATCATCCACAGTTCATCAGACCATAAAATCTTAGCGACTTCATTCCATTTGGTCAGAAACATCTCGCAGAAACTTCTCCAGAAAAACTAGGTGTGATCAATCCCTATCCAAAGAATTCTGAGCTGCTTCACCAAATTCTTCTCTCGGAGACATCCTTCTACTAAGCTGAACTTCCGGTAACTCCACGAATCAAGTCGATACGGAATCTCAACATCCAATAATCCCAAGAGAATACCCGAACTATCGCAAGTCACTTTTGCGATCAGCCCAACCTAATTTCCACAGATACTGTTCTCTCTTCACAAATCAGAACAGCTCATACTTAACTATCCAATTCATCGAAGAAATGGATTCACTCTGCTGCTTATGGACTCCAACTCAAAAAGACTGCTCAGCCAGAAAACTTCCTGCCAACACAGAACACTTCCGAGCCGTACTGCTGACACAGACGTCAAAGACTTCTTATCCGAAACTTCTCGAGAAACTCGGACCTCAAAGCAAATAGAAACACCCCACTGGACTCAGCCACAACACCGAAACAGACTCACTTCTTCAAACTTGTTCCAGAAGAAACATCTTCAGAAACGTCCATAGCCACCGTGTCTCATCACACAGCTACTACTTCCTGAGGTTACCAAAATACCATCACTCTCTTCAGCTCATCCAATAGATCTACTCTATTCATCCAACTTCAAAGATAAACTCTAAACCATAACTGGTTTCCTTCAGAGATCGGTGAAATCTTTACACCACAACAAAGTTCACTCGAGACAGTATTAGGTCTACAGTCTCGTCAGATATACTTCCAACCTCAACACTCAAATTCTAACTATTGGTAGTCGTGTTACTCACACTACCACCTTATCTACCTTTATAACTTATATTGGAAAACCCGAACAGGTAACCCAACAAATAGGTAGAAATATATATATATATATATTTAAAATGATACTTTTTATATAGAAATTATTTCTGGGTAAAATTATTTCATTTACCTCTTTAAAACAATATTGTGTCCGTTGGCCTGGTTCAAGTGTTTAGAGATCCCTATCAATAACGTTAGCTACTCGTATTGACCAGAATCCATATACCACTCAACCGATCAATTAACACAATATAAAATCATTTTTATATAACTAACAATTACGCGCTCTCAAGATAGACACCACTTCAGAGCCTAGGTATTCACTCAACCTACTGCTCTGATACCAACTGTCACGACCCGGCTTTCTACCACCAAAAAGACGTATCATGAATTAAGAAAGAAAGGGATAGAAGAAGAAAAGAAAGAAAAGAAGAAAGAACAACAACATCAGAAACTCACAGCGGAACGAATGAAATATAATATATCATATAAAATATTACATAGTATCATATACATCAGAGTTACACAACTTATACAACACATATTAGACAGTTATAAACATCTGTCTAATTCATACAACTCAAGTATCACAGATACAGACACAACATATACACAGCGGAATCATCATATATCTACACGGTGAAGCCTCCTGCTCCAAATCTCCTCCAGAATTCGTCAAAGCTAACCTGAATCCCTCGACTACTCAATACAATATTGAGTACCCAAGAGTTTAATAAAACAGAAAATAAACACTTGGGTCAGACATGGGTCTGGTGTGAGTAAACGGTTTAAATTGCTTAACTTTGAAAGCCTTTGAAAACAAAAGTATCACGTAAGACTCCCCACAAATAAACATGGGTAAGTTTTTACCTTACGCTAACTAAAACATTTGATAGGAAATCTGATTGTATTATAATAGGGTCTAGGGTTTCCAAGTAAAATACAGAAATAGCTGAAATGCTTACATCTCACATTCCAACATAGTTGGGCACAACTAATACGTACGGCACTTATTGGAGTTTGGATTCCATACAATGGCAGGGCTACTGGGGTACCGCCCGTCACAGTACGTGGCCTAGATCACCGTACCGAGGAGTACGCCCGCTCCCCTGCAACACAAAGCCGGAATCATCCCTTACTGGATAATTCCGAACAAGATAATCCCGTAGTTGGCGCGACCAACTACACACTAAGCCGAATAAAAGAAAAGGGACCTCTAGACAGGGATCTATCTTGCTCTCAGTGGGTGCTACCCACAATGCCTTGCTGCACCTCCCCTGTTTTAGCCATTCCCGGTTGATGAGGCTTGAGGTTACGATTACCTTTAATCAGAACATATCACTTAGAATGCTCATCGTCCGCCTGACGATGTGCTGAAAGCATTCAATCCATACAAGTTCGTTCCGGGTTCGAACGAAACCGAAGGCATTATCTCGTTACACTCGTTTTGGAATCACCCTCAGAGTTAACGACAATAACCCTTGCACTCTAAATCTTCATCTTCACTTGAGATTCACGACCTATCGTTAATTTGGATCGATGTGGTATTCGGGTCTCCAGACCTGGAATACCGGTATACAGAAACCCGATCCCGGTCTCATCGAAATCCAAAACGTATCTTTTAAGGCCAAGTTGTTTAAAGGTTTTAAACATTTAAACTTATATTCAGGATGATATATAAACAGATAGATGAATCATATTATCACAATAGATAATTCATTCAACTCACAAAGCAGCATATCACATCTCAAAGATATCCCAATCATCCAGTATCAACCAATCATTCAATATCATTCAACAAATATCAACCATCCAATATTTATCAATTATCCAAAACAGATTTGATTAACTCAATCAAATTTGATTACCTAAATCATTCTCATTTATTTATTTCAAATAAATAAATTAACCATATCTAATGATCTTCTTTAATTAATCTTCCTAGATTAATCATCTTTAATTACATTCAAGTAATTATCCTTAACCATATTCAGTAATTAACCTTTAATTACTATCATTAATTACAATAATTAATGATTCTTCACTTGCTTTCATTAATTAATAATAATTAATTACATTAAACCTTAATTAATTAAAATTAATTAATCTTACTTAAATTAATTGCTTTTATTAATTAACCTTGATTAATTTCATTAATTAAATAATCCTTATTAATTAACTAATCCTTTAATTAATTAATTATATAATTAACTTGTAATTAACCATTAATCATAAACGGTAATTAACAACTTGTGATTATTTATCTTAATTAATTAACTTCTTAATTAATTATATTAATCTTTGATTTATAAATCTTAATAATTAGAACTTTAATTACTTCATTAAGTAATTACTAATCATTTAAATTAACAAGTAATCCTTAATTAATTACTTTATTAATTAATTATATATTTAATTAATTATCCTTAGTAATTAATCTAATATTAACTAAGTAATTAATTCTTAATTACTACCATTAATAAATCTTAATTAATCTCTTAATTAATTACTTAACAAATAATTAATTTCATCATTAAATAATTCTTATTTAATTACTTCATAACTAATTAACTCAAAAAAACAATTATATTAATAAATTCCTTAATTGATAATATTAAGTGATTACTCATTAATCACCTCATCTAATTACTCTTATGAGTAATTTCCATTTAATTAATCAATTACTAATTTATTTATTAAGTAATTACACTTGATTAATTTATAATTAAGTGTTTATTTAAATTAACCAACATTAACCATCATTTAAATAATTAATTAAATAATTAGTTAACTTCTTAAATTTAAAATTACTTAATTAAACTTTTATTTAATAACAAATCAATTATATTAATTAACCATTCTTAATTAATCTTAACATAACCAATTTAGAATAAAACTGTATTATTAAACACTTATTCAAATCACTTATTTTATTAAAACAAATTTTAAAATCAATTTTGAAATATAATTTATTTTAAACAAAGCAATTTAAAACATTTAATTTCAATATATTTTAAAATCTTTGAAAACCATTTCAAGCTTGTTTCATCAAATTAAACAATTATTTATTTAAAACATATTTTAATACTTAAAAACTCGACCATGCTTTAAGATTTTAAAACAAGATATGATTTTTGCTTTAAATTCAAAACCAGATTATTAGAATTTAAAACAACCCGAGCCATACTCCTTTCAAACCCGAGCTAGCTTCGAGTTCTTCTCCCCTCCCGTATTCTTCGAGAAAAACAGCAAATTACACGAGACAGCCCCGAGTCACCTTCGTCTTCCCCAACGCAACAAACCCAGACAGTATCGTGCACACGTGCACGTGCACATCACCTCTGGCCAACCCAGGTCAGCGCGACGATCAACTACGGCCACAAAATCACTCGCGAGCACCACCATAAACTCAGATTGAAGACTAAGCAAGCGAATCACATTTTGATCGTTCGAACCAAAAACTGCAGAAACCCAAACCACCAAAATCCCCATTGCCGACGAACTCGACGTCGTTAAACTCCGCCATCCACCCCATCGAACTACCTCGACCATGAGCTTCAACACTCCCACGTCGCGATCACCTCCGGTACCCTATACAGGTCGCGAAAATCACTACAGCAAAGCCGAGCAAAAACTAACTTAAACCCTAGTTAATTCAATTTCAAACGATTCACTAATTAGAAAAATTCATGCACATTTTTCCCATCATCAATGATACCAAAGCTAGCTACTACCAAGATTTCAACTTCAAACATTAAGTGGATCATCGGCAATTCACCAAATTGCTGATACCGTTCATCTCGAAAATTCAAACTGAATATCACTTTAAAAATTCTGAAGTGTATATCAAAATTAGTGATTTTCAATCACGAATCCATCCCTATAATGCAGAATTGAAATTAAGAAATTTGATTATTATGAAAATTTGGGTTTTTACTGTTATTTTACGAATTTTGAAATAACAACTTATTATAAATTCCTGAAATGATTTTTAGTGGTGATGTTTCATAATTTCGAACAAATTTCATTTACAAATCATAAGCTAATTAGGATTGAATGGTGAGATATTGAATTAAATAGAGAAATCCAACCCTGTTAAAAATAACAGAGTTCACTTTTGCATATATACAGGCATTCAATACTAACACATACACATGCATCCATTCCAATCCAGATATTCAGGTTAACCTATGATTTTCGTTCACATACCAAAGTGAAATTAAGTTATAAAACTGTTTTTAAAATCTAGTTTACTCACCTTTTTAATTGCAGAGAACAAAGCAGAGCACAGAATAGGTTTTGATTCATTCCGGGCTTTGAATTTAAACTTGCTGTTGATTTATTTCTCTGATTGCATGACTTCAGATTTCATTTGAAGATTTGAAGCTGCTATTTAAATTTGCCTTTCATCTCCTTTCTCTGATTTGCATTTCCAGTTTACAGATCTTCATTTCTACTTTGATTTCCAGATTTTCATTTCCAGATTTACTACTTCTTTGAATTTAGATTTCAGGTCTTTTATTTCTTAGACTATTTTGTTTTAGTTGAAAATGAGAAGAAGGATTTTTGAACTGAAAATGAATACAGATCTTTCTTCTTACATATAAATTTTTATACTTTAATTTACAAAAAGATAAAATTAAGCCACTTGTCCCCTTAAGTTGTTAATTAGCTTACACATATACCAACCAAGCCTCCATATGTTTACAAGTGTTAATTCTTATTTTAATTAATTTACTTAAGTCATTTATGTATTTATAAAATATCTATATGTATATAAAAATGTATTTATCTTTTATAATTAAGCTTTACATTCCTATATAAATTTACAAATGTGAAAACTATTATTTAAAATAACTTATACTTTAATCAAATATATATATAACATATTTATAAATGTTTGAGCTTAACTATATATATATTTTTACAAACCATTTTGACTTTTTAAAAAGGAAAGAATGTTAAAAACAATTGAATTTTAAAAGAGAAAAGATTATTAAAATGAACTTCTTATTTAAATCTTTTTCTTGTTATTTAAATCATAAATATCATTTTCAAAAGTATTAAACCAAATTACAAATTATATATATATATATATATATATATGAGTTTGAAAACATCTTATTAAATTCAAATTCAATATTCTTTTTATTCCAACATATGCAAATATATATATTCTAAATGAAAAATACTTTTAACATTAGCTTGATAATTATCATATTGAATTTAATACATAACTTCAAATAACAATATATATGTTCATATATATTATAATTTGAAAACATAATTTTATTAAATTAAAAGATTCCCTATTCATAATATATATACCTATATATATATATATATATTATAAATATAAACACTTATATTAGTTTTAGAAAGATAAAACTTCCCAATTTAAAATATTATAACCCTTTTAAAATGAATTGAACTTGTCAATTTATAAAATAAATCAACTAATCAATTTAATTATTAATAAAGATTATTAAATTGATATTGCCAAATTTCCGGGATATCACAGTACCCGAGAGTTTAGGGTGAAATCAAATACTCGAAGGTAGAAGAAAAAAGCTCAACACAATTAATGCACAGAACGGGGTTACCCTCACTTATATTTTTTATAGTCAAAATGTCAATCAAACACATCCTACAACCAACATTATTAAAACATAATCATAGCATCAACACAATTATCATGCATATTAGAAATAATGAATTACATGCCATTGACAAGGGTCAAAGGGCCACACATTACCATAATTGAGCGATCCCTTAAATAGTTCGTTGAATGACATATTTTTCCCAAGGATACTATGAATTTATAAGTTTTCGCAAAACAACTAAAAAATATATTCGACTAACTTGGGCAAAAAATGTAACTAGTTAATCCTATATCTTTTGTCCAACAAGAGGTGTAACAAATGATGTAACACTCATCCTACACCTCCGATGCTCATATAACCAAATAGTGTGCTGCCGGGGCATTTGGCCGATGTGGTACGGTTGTTAGGGGCAAGAATAAAAGTGAAGAAGGGAAATAAAAGAGAATAAAAAGGAAAGAAAAGAATATATCAAACAGTCACCGAACGCGTCGCATATCTCATAATACATCAAGTAAAATATAATAATCATCACAAATATAAAACAAGCAATATAGTAATAACTACAATAACTATAGAATCAAAGTATGTAAGCTCATACAGCTATACAAAGAAGTAATAGTGTTTATACAAATGATAAATAAACTTAACTGATAAACTATCTTTAATAATAGTAAGTCAAACAATGTCAAAGATCCATAATGTTACAAAACGAAATATTCTATGATAAGCCCAGTTCTAAGTATGAGAAAGCATCGCCTCTTGCCAGTCCATCTTCAGAACTCTATATGCCTTTTATACCTGTTACCTGATCTCTCATTTAAGAGTACCATAGGTAATAAGAAGCAAAGCAAAAAACCGTGAGTCAGACAACAGTCTGGTGTGAGTTATAAACAATATCAAAATACTACAAAAGTCAATATATTATGTGGAACAAAAGGTACGAGGAATCGTACATGACGTGTCCCTGCATTTTAAGAGTTAGCAAATAACATAGGACACATGTTACTCTAAAATCATAATCATCAAGGGTGCCTTATACGTTAAACTACTAATGGGTGCCAAGATATCTACATCAATGACATTAGCTTGACATGACATCCCTAGGGTGCAATCAAGAAAACAAGCATCCATCATTCATCCCCACATTCACTCTCTTAATGTGTTGGATATAAGATTCGAACGACCAATCATGGTCAAGGACTACACAACATCTCGGTTCTGCGGTACTCAATTTCATGTCACGCAGTAGGCCAAGACTTAACCATCACGTCAGCCCTGATATACACGTCTCTTATCTAGAATAAAGAGCCATCGTTCTCTAAGGACCATCACGTCCCCGGGAACCATCATGTCACTAGTGCATACCCCTCTCTATGAGTACCCTTTGAACCCTTGAGTCTCTACAATCCCTTTGCTTACGTCATTTAAAGTAGAGTACATCCTAGAACTGATCTCACGGCTCTTATCATAAAGTCACCATAAGTGTAGAATACCATCACATATCTCATAGTCCCTATGTCCGACTCACAACTTGAACTTTGCATCTCAAAGTATAACTATCCCCCATCAAATGGGATACATTAAACTCTCATGTCCAGAATAGACAGCAATAGTTTGGAGAATCATAGAATGGACTTGGTATACTAGGCACCTCCCTATTAATATACTGGACTTGGTATACTAGGCTCCAATTACGAGCCATTGCATCGAAGCATGGCATCCTTACTTTAGTGCCAAAACCGCTCCTCGAAGAGCCATAACATCAAATCAAATGTCGAATGAACGAACCATCACATCATGCTCTTCAAAGTCTTTCCATTATCCATATAGAAAATTGGCCAAATAGACCATCGTTATTAGTGTAACATACCGACTAATCCAAAGAAGTCGATAATGACCACTTTGGTCATAAACTTCACCAAAATTTTTAGGTATGGATCGAATGAAAGCATCTGACGTCCATCCTAAAGTCCAAATCACATTCCCAAGTCCATTATCTTTCGTCTTTAGATCGATCAGTATGCAAAAAACTCTATGGATGAAATTCTCTCCTATGAGATATTTTCTAATACCATATTGCCTACGAATGACGTTGTCAAAGAAACTAAGAAAAAAAAACATACATGCAACCAAAAAGCATACGAACATTTATAATGTTCTACATAAATCTATAAACACACATGTATAATGCAAACAATATATCTAAAGCAACAAATACGGGATTAACATCAAAAATGTAAGTCTAGTAATTTCATCAAAATAGTACGTTAATATGGAAAAATGTGATATTCGATTTAAAATAAAAACTTTTAACTTATTTTATAAAATAAGATGTAGGTTTAAATTTATTAAAAATCATGCTTTAAAGTTATAAATCGTTTCAAAACTTCGTTTTTATACTATACTAACAATTATAGTATGATGAGAGACGATTTCACTTATCTCAACAAAAGCTGACTAATACAAGGCCAAGTTGTAGAGCTTCTATAATGAGCGTAATGCAAGAAACCGCATCCAATTCGAACCTCATGTTCAAAAGATATGGATTTTATAAGAAACGAGAATATCGATTTATTAGTTAATTGTAATTAAATCCCTAATTACTTTATTAAGCTAATTCTCTCCCTTTATCTTCTTCCCCTCTGATATGCATAGGAAACGTGCACAAATCTCACTCTTTCTCTACTTCGTTTCTCAGCCTATATACTATGATTCGTCAAACGATTAGTGTCAACACGCTTCACTATGCGCCCTCTCCGCCTCGGGCCCAACCACTTCACACTCGACCACTCCAATAGGAATGCGACCCACTCCAGCACATCGCGATAAGCAGAGTCTTGATTCATCTGCGATGATTGGAGCTCCGGTCATCGATTTCAATAGGTGAAGTAGCCAAGAGAAGTACGATGGTGCTTTTCATTTTGCCAAGTTCGCCCACGTTTTTCGACCAAGCCCAACCCTAGTTCGTAAAAACCTATTATCAAAAACCAATTAATTAATAATTTAATAATATTAAATAATAGTGATCAATAAATTGAAGGTGGTAGAGTTGATTATTATAGGAACAATGGGAGTGAAAAAAAACATGCTAAGGATTATTGATTAAATGATAGGAATATATTATGAATTGAATGGTGAAATAATAATTTAATAATTTATTTGGTTATTTTGAAATAAGTATAATATGAACAGATTACTTTGGAAATGTTGCTAAATTAGATAAATGAACACTACAACAAAAAAGACTTTTCACAGCGTTTGAAAAACGCTGTTAAAAGTTTTCACAGCGTTTTTAAAAACGCTGTATAACGACATGCGGTCGTTGACCCTAAATTTTTAAATGCAAAATATAAACGCTGTCAAAAACCCACTTTCTACAGCATTTTTTAAACGCTGTTAATAATTTTTCTACTGCAAGGCATAAACGCTGTTAATAGTTTTCTACTGCAAGGTATAAACGCTGTCGTAGGGATATGCATTTTTTTCCCAATGAATTGACAGCAATGTATAAACGATGTCGTAGGGATATGCATTTTTTTCCAAAGAATTGACAGCAATGTATAAACGCTGTCGTAGGGATATGCATTTTTTTTCCAAAGAATTGACAGCAATGTTGTGCCATTGCAATATTCACACATATCATTAATATAAACTACATTTAATTATATTTTAATCAGTTAATGTACATAACATAAACAAATCAAACTAAAAATTGTAAAATAAAAGCATAACTATTAATCACTTCCATAAAATAAGTTGAACACAATATCCATGAACAAAGTTTACATAAACCCGTAAACACTACTGCACTACAACAACAACATCACCTACCCTTTCATCAACAACACAGTTGCTTCACCACATCCACCATCAAACTGTTTCATTGACTCACTGCCTTGCTTCTGCCAGAACTGTTTTCTACCAACCTCTCCATCACAGTTCACTATTTCAGCGTGCCACTATCATTAACATCAAATCCTCTGCATTTCTCCATTGCCTCCACCAAATCATCCACCACAAACTCATCATACCACTTCACAACCCCTACAAGCTGTACCATCCAAACCAACCCCTGTAGTACTTCACCTTCATACAACCAATAACCCACTCCAAAATCAATTACTGCTAAACAATCATCCTACAAAACTTCAGTTCAAAACATACCACACCAGCAAACAAGCCTCACATTTCAACACCCCAGCCTCAACATTCAACCAAAGACTAACCACCATTCTCTGACATCTTTCTTCCACCATCCTCTCACAGTTCCACAAAGCACCGTTCAATCTCCAACCGCCAGCAATTCACAACCGGACTCAACTCAACTCCAATTCATTACACGACCAGCGCAACTTCCTTCCGCAACTTTCCACAGCAATAACTTCACAGCAGCAGCACCTTCAATCGAACCGCCAACAGCCATCTAAACCACTTTCTGCATCTACATTAACTTCTAAAACTGTGCTACGACCTCTGTCAACAGATCATCCACACATTCCCCTGCACTGTGCCCCTAAATGTTGCATAACTACATCACAGAACTGATAGACAAAGAGAATCATACTGCTAAGACTGCTAAGACGTAACTCACATCCTCAAGCGTAGTATTGAATTTTTGCAGTTTCTTTGTTCTGCTTCTTCAGTTTTCCCTTTTTCCTTTTTTTTCTTCTTGAATTTTTTAATATCTATTTTTTCAGATATTACAAATATTTTATCCATAAATGACAACTAATTCGTAGCTTTAAAGTAAATAATGATATTACAAATCTTTTATCCATAAATGACAGCTAATTCACAGCTTTAAAGTAAATATTAGCTAAAGCTAAATGCCTATATAGAACTAAACATTATCTTATAATCACAGTTCTGTTTTTTCTTTAGTGAAAGTGTTAGGAACTTTTTTTGAAATGTTATTGTTTAGTCAACCCACTAAATATTACCACGTCATTAAGTTGTATGATTTCTGAGTAAATAGGTATAGCCAAATCATTAAATGTTGTATTGGATATATATATATATAACTTTTTTGAGCAGTATGAAAGTGACGTACACTAAGTTTTAGGTTAGCATGGAAACAATGATCCATTAGAGCAAATTAATTAAGCCTAAGCTCTTGCAAATAATTAATGTATATTTTCTTGGTTGATTCTTAATATCGCATAACTATTTCGAAGTGTAGCCACTAAGTTGACATTACTTACTTTATTAAATTCACTCAAGTAAACCCAACAAAATAAAAACACACGTATTTGATTTATTTTTAAGGTTTCTGCATAATTTGACTGATTTTGATGTTTTAACGTTAAACTAAATTTAGAAATTAATTTTTCTCTCTTATTTCATTTTTATTTCATAGTTTGCTTTATACACCATAATGTGAGATGATAAATTGGACTCATCATACAAACACTAAACTAAATCGTGTATACCATCTTGAATGCCAGTGGTCATTATCCTCAGTTCCTCACTAATTTTAAAATTAAACAATGAACTTTTAGCAAGAAAAATTTAATGACACTTGGCTATTACCGAGACAATACATGATTTATGTAATATATTCTATAATAAGCAAATCTCAATCCATCAAAACCATTTCATTTTCTCAAAATCTATACTTTATGCTTTTATAGATTAGCAGTAGTGGCAGGTATAGTTCATGTGCTTGTAATATTATTTGAAATGTCAGTAGGAAGCATGTTCACATAATTCAATATTGAAATAAAAATCTCAGATGATTCATAAATTGTTGTACCTCATTATTCAATGGTGCTCATATGGATCAACTACTCCAGTAAAACATTTGATTTTTCCAGCCCGAGCAATCTTGTACAAGCACTTTTGAATCCATTGATCTCCAAATTTCTATTGGAAAAAAAAGAAATTTTACTTTATTTAGCTCGGAATATTTATCGAGTATTTAAAATTTTAACATTTCTAGTCTTCATAATAGATGAGTTATGGAGATGTTCATATTTTATAAATCAATTTGAAGTTTGTTTGTGGTAAGATAAAAATGTCAGAAGAAGTGCAGTACTATCCTTTCTATACGAGTTGCATACACTGACCACTTTCTATAGTGCTAATAATTGATGTGTTCCTAAATTATATGCATGAAAATTCCTAATCTCTATTTGGGACTCCATATTTACTATGTTTATGGCATTAACATGTCATGATAAAAACAATCAGAACACAGGTGCCAACATCCCTCATATAGAACATTTAGTAAGAAGGGTAAGCTATCTGGTTTCAGGAGCAAAATTTTGGTAAGAAGTATAACTTAAGTAAAGTACATACCTGGGGTTTCAAGTGAAATTTTCGGCTTATGAGCACATCCAGTATGTATAAATTTTACGGTCATCACAAAAACATGCAAAATAATTTAAGAATTAAGATGCTGGTAGAGGGTGTATAAAAAATAGCATTTGCTTAAGCATAATTCTATACCTTTTAAACAGCCTCTACATTTTTACGTCATTTTCTCCCTTTAACACCATTTTATTCATCCTAGTGAAGTGCTTCAATGACTTTCTTAAGTTCTCTAGATTTCTTTCCAAGTTAAGTTGCTTCCTACAAAATTCAGAGTAAACAATCAAAGTTACCACACCTTGCTTATGTTAAGTAATGATTTATTCATAGACAATACCCAAGAAAAAAAATTATATATTGTGAATGAGTGATGATTACCTTAGGCATCGTACGAATCAAAATCTAAATCCATTGGAAAGCATGCAATCCCAACACCTCCATATATCTCAAAATGGAACACCAAGAATATTACCTATCATATAATGTAGATGAATTATTATTGCAATAAATTAAGTCACAACAAAACGAGCAAAAAACAAAAAAAAATGGAAGAGAAAATTAAAGATGCATACCAACAGAAACAACAAGTTACAAACCAGCAACTAGAGATAAGCTAATAACATACGGTGCCTTCAGCTACTATTTTTCCCGTGCCCTCCACGTCAAACATCTTGCACTTGGTATTCACCGTGAAATTTGCACTTTAATCATATTAAAAAAATGTTGATACATTATCAAAAAATCTTATAGATAGATATTAGCAATATAAACATATACCATAAGAGATGCGAACTTCGGGATTGGGATTGGATTCATGGAGTCTGTTTCTTCGTTTCAACGTGCGAACTTTGGGTTTTGGTAAAAGGTACTTTATTGGTCTATTATTATATAATAATGTTTATATATTCATTGTTTCATATGTTGCTAGTTAGAAACATCACGAATCGGTATATTGATAGATTTTCACGTGTTGATGGTTGTATACATAAGCGCATATATACATATAATTATTATTATAAGCGCATAGTTAACTTTTGAATTATAAATTTTTTAGTTGATTGAAATAGTTAAATTTAAGTTTTACTAAATAAAGTAGTTAAATAAAAAAATTTAATAGTTATATAAATTATAAAACATGATTTAAAATTTAACTAATAAAATAGTTTAATAAAATATTTAAGTAGTTGAATGAATTATAAATAGTTAAAATTAGAATTTTAATTAATAAAATATTTAAATATATATAAATAGTTGAATGGATTATAATGTAGTTATTAAATAGTTAAATAAAATATTTAAATGGTTGAATGGCTTATAAAGAGTTAAAATTAGAATTATAATTAAATGGTTGAATTTAGAAGGTCAAGAAGATTAGATCAACAACATCCACTATGTATTCTCATATATAATGTGACAAGGGTTCACAAACCAGTAATCATTTCATGTCGATGACAATATGTTTCAGACATTAAATTGAAGAGATAAGCATATGATTGTAGTAATTGAAGCAAGATGTAAGAATGCACTGTACTATTTTCGATTCTATTCTAACTAGTTTTTAAAATGTAGTCGGTAGTTATACAAAATAGATAGAGGGCATGATATATTTTGTTATAACCCATTATTTTTCTAAGAAAGGACAATCATAGATCCTAATGGGTGACAGAAATGCATAATTGCAAATTAAGGACATTGTTAACTTGTATATTATGATACAAACATTATATTATTGATCAGGTGAAATAATATAGTCTGGAACTATAAGTATAAATTATAAAATGCTTCGACAAACCTGTAAGTTCTTATCTCTAGCTGCATCTTGGCTATGCATCATGAGTATTTCAGCATCACGCTTATCTCTAGCTGCAACAAGCCTCACTTTTGCTACACATCGTCTTCACTTTCAGTTTTTAGTATTAGTTCAGTCGATTTTATATTTTTCCAGCTTTCTTATTGTTTATTCCACTTACTTATTGACCTTATGCTACCAGAACTATGCATTATATTTCATATAAGTTTTCTCGTTAAAGAGACTGAAACCACTACAAAGATAAATGAAGTTCAGATACTTACTAGACCTAAAATACAAGCACATAGGAAAAGTTACCTTGAACCCTACATTCGTGATTCAAGAGCTCTGCTTTTGCATAAATCTGAATGAAATCAACAAAAGGTGAACAAATATCTCACCATTACCACAGCCTTAGCACTTCCTCTTGTTGTTCTCGTGTTGCAGCTCAATCTACTCTCATGCCACTCCTGTATTGCACTTCTCATACCTAACTTAATTTGCTTGCATCTTCTGTTTCAATGTTGCAACCTTAAGTCTCATGTAGTTGTTCTTCTCTCGGTATGTAGCTATGTAAATGTGCATGTCCCCATATTCCAGTGTGCTCCCCCAAACTCCTTAATGCACTTCTGTTTACTCGCAGTATACAGTTGTTCTTGTAGCCTGTGCATGTCCCCGTATCTTATTTTTACCATGTTAGGTTGGATGTGTTTCTGCTTAGCTTTAGTAGAGTTAACTGCATCTTGGTGCTTTAGTCTACATTTTGGTTGCCTTTGTTGCCTAGATTACGGATGCGCTTTAAAGCCAGTGACTATTTGGATAGCTTTGTTCTTGCACGTCTCAGTTTTTAAGTTTTAACTTGCACTCAGCTCCAATTCAACAGCTGCACCAGTTCACATGTTACTTCAGTCCATCCTCTTTTGCCGTTCCGACCATGTTTGTAGCTGAAGTTCGTCCACTTTCAAGTTTCAATTGTTGTTCCGCTACCAGATGCATTTGGTTCAACTATATTGTGTTATACCACCAACCACTATCTTCATCTTTGTACTGTCAACTAAGTTAATAAAAAATCGAGTACTATCAATGGTCAAGGGTACAAAAGGTACCTTTCCTCTAATTCGAAAATGTTCAGCAAGATCATGGAACTATCCATGAATGTCACCACAAATTGTAAACAGGCCGCAACATAGATAGGAATTCAATTCCAAGGCAGGTAACGATACAAGTAAAGATGAAAATAATATTAACAAACTGAACTTTAAATCAAGTCACTGGAGGATAATCATATCCATTATATATAGCTATAATATATCCAAATTATGCAATAATTAATTAGTTCCATGTTTGAGTAGTTCATAAATAAGCTCAGAAGCAACTAAACTACATTGTGAAGGTAAGCATTGGTATATCCACCTATGATGGTTCATCTTTCACATCCAATAGCAATGGCACAAAAATATTGGTTTTAATTTATTGGGGATTAAAGGTTCAAGTGAGCTTTTCATATTTAAATATTGACAATGGAAAATGGGCTTCAATCACTCTTCCAGTTTGATGTTAGCCAAAAAAACTGTACATATATGTCCTGCTTGAGGGTATGCTAGTTATTATGTGACCCCTAAGCATCCATGAGTAAATTCGCACATACAAACTTGGTTAAATTTTTGTAAAAAAAATTCTCACTAGGATGATACATTTGGAAGAAAAATGTACAAATTGAAATAAAAATGGAAAACATTTAGTTCTTCCAAATCACAAAATTAATAGCCTAGAAAATAATAATAATGTGACTTGAATTTGAGCCTAAATTTATGGAATGTATTCTTTACCAATTTATAATTCACAATGCTAAAATATAAAAGGAAATTCCATGGCCATTTTGGAATATGAATAAGATAATGATACCTTATACTTGATTAAAGCAACCTTTTTTATATTCCTTCTATTGTTACAAGTTGATTACATCATAATAATGAAGTTGAAAGACGAAAATATCAATCCAAAAATAGAAAATATCAAAATTTAGTAACATATTAATCTTACATGGAAACCTAGAATATCATTCAAGTTAACTTGTTTACACATATTTCTAATGTCATAACACGAGCAACTCTTTACAAATCAATATTAGCCAATTAAATTCAATATGTACCATTTCCATGAAGAGCAAAAAATTGTTAACCTGACAAAAATTAATTAGGAAATAATTAAAAGCTTAGTTATAAATAAATATATTCTTTTCACACAAATATAATGTATAAACTATGAATCTACTTCTAGTGTTATAACATGAGCAACCATTTACAAATTAGTATTAACTAATTAAATTTAATACTACCAAATCCATGAGCAACAAAAAATTATATCCTAGCAGCAGTAGATTGGAAAATAAGTCAAGCCTTAGTTATGAAGAAATATATTATTTTCGCACTAATAAACTTCAATGAAATTTTTTTATAAATAACATTGACAACATCAAACCTTCATGTCACTATCATTTCTATGCAATAACAACAAAATAATAAAGTGTATCCATAGTTTATAGAATCACCTCGTATTAAGCATGCTATTTTACGCTATTTATGCAAGCTCATCGATTGCAAATCATATTCATGTGTTGTACACTTATTTTCATTATTGTATGTTAATAACAAAATACAAACAATCATCGTACCTTGCTGTACTCGATAGAATATACCGCTAAACCAAAGCCGACTCAAGATTTTTTAGTACTTAGAGTTATCTAAATATGATAGATTCAAGAGCTATCATAAAGTATGTTGGCGCTTGATTTCTTGGTGAAGAAGAGGAATTTTTAATAGAGTTTAAGGTGTATCCACATGTTCTATCTTTTATCTATAGCCTTCTAAATATTGTGATGTATAGAGTTAGAAACAAAAGGAATTGATTTAGAGCAAAATAAACTGTGACTAGCTAATTTTGCAATATTAATGTATGTACTCGATTTCTGTCACGACCCGACTTTCTACCACCAGAAAGACGTATCATGAATTAAGAAAGAAAGGGATAGAAGAAGAAAAGATAGAAAAGAAGAAAGAACAACACATCAGAATCTCACAGCGGAACGAATAAAATATAATATATCACATAAAATATTACATAGTATCATATTACATCAGAGTTACACAACTTATACATCACAGAATAGACAGTTATAAACTTCTGTCTATTATACAACACAAGTACATCAGTACAATACAGACTAATACAAACACAGCGGAAACTCTATATATCTACTCGCTGAAGCCTCCTGCTTCACAGCTCCTCCAGAATTCGTCAAGACTATCCTGAATCCCTTGACTACTCAATACAATATTGAGTACCCAAGAGTTTAATAAAACAGAAAATAAACACTTGGGTCAGACATGGGTCTGGTGTGAGTAAACGGTTAGATTGCTTAACTTTGAAAACCTTTGAAAACAAAAGTATCACGTAAGACTCCCCACAAATAAACATGGGTAAGTTTTTACCTTACGCTAACTAAAACATTTGATAGGAAATCCGATTGTATTATAATAGGGTCTAGGGTTTTCAAGTAAAATACAGAAATAGCTGAAATGCTTACATCTCACATTCCAACATAGTTGGGCACAACTAATACGTACGGCACTTATTGGAGTTTGGATTCCATACAATGGCAGGGCTACTGGGGTACCGCCCGTCACAGTACGTGGCCTAGATCACCGTACCGAGGAGTACGCCCGCTCCCCTGCAACACAAAGCCGGAACCATCCCTTACTGGATAATCCCGAACAAGATAATCCCGTAGTTGGCGCGACCAACCACACACTAAGCCGAATAAAAGAAAAGGGACCTCTAGACAGGGATCTATCTTGCTCTCAGTGGGTGCTACCCACGAAACCTTGCTGCACCTCCCCTGTTTTAGCCATTCCCGGTTGATGAGGCTTGAGGTTACGATTACCTTTAATCAGAACATATCACTTAGAATGCTCATCGTCCACCTGACGATGTGCTGAAAGCATTCAATCCATACAAGTTCGTTCCGGGTTCGAACGAAACCGAAGGCATTATCTCGTTACACTCGTTTTGGAATCACCCTCAGAGTTAACGACAATAACCCTTGCACTCTGAATCTTCATCTTCACTTGAGATTCACGACCTATCGTAAATTTGGATCGATGTGGTATTCGGGTCTCCAAACCTGGAATCCCGGTATACGGAAACCCGATCCCGGTCTCATCGAAATCCAAAACGTATCTTTTAAGGGCCAAGTTGTTTTAAGGTTAAAACAATTCAATTCAATACTTGAATTCACACAGCATTTAACACAGATAAATATCACACATTTATCACAGATATATCCAATATCATATCAAAGAATATCATAGCATATCATCCAATAGATATCAACCAAATCAGACATTCTACTCAAACAATCATCCATAAGCAACCATTTATTAATCCATATTATAATCAATTTAATCAACTTAAATTAAATTAATTACTTAAGAATTAATTCCTATCCTTGCTTAATCAGCCATTAATTAATTACAACCTTTTAATTAATTAATCATTCCTTTAAATATCCTTTAATATAAAGTAATCAATCCCTAATTACTTTTATAATTAATTAATTAACCTTAATTAACTAATTAATTACCTCTTAATTATTAATTAATAAAACTTAATTATTAATTAACAACCTTAATTACAAATTAATTAATTCATAATTACCTATTAATAAATCTTTAATGATAATTAATTAACCCTTAATAACAGTTAATTAATCCTTAATTAACTTTAATCATAGATTAATAATCTCTTAATTATTAATTAAGAAAACTTAATTATTCTTAATAAAACCTTATTAATTATTTCTTAATTACCATTTTAATTAACCCTAAATCATTTAATTAATGCTTATTAATAATTAATTAAATAAATTAATTAAACTTAAATTTCTTAATTAACTTAAATAATTTCAACTCATTAAAAATCTTAATTAACCTTGAGATAAAACATTATCATTAAAACATTTGATCTTAGTAATTAACTTACTTAATTAGATCATTAATTAAGTTTTTAAATAAATAATCATTAATTACTTATCTCTAATTATTAATTAACAATCCTTAGTTACAATTTAATAAATCTTGAAAACCTTAATTGTTAATTTACTTATCCTTAACCATTAACTAATTTAATTAATAAATCACTCTTTATTTATTCCATTATTTTCAAACTTAAATTAAGTTTTTAAGATAAACATTTCCTTATTAATTACCTTATTATATTTCAAATTAAGTTTGAAAATAACTTAAGATTTGACTTAATATATTTAAGTTAATCAATTCATACAACTTAATTTTATTTAAAACATTCATTACAAAGAAATGAAATTTCAAGACAATTTATTTAACTTGATTATTTAAATTTAAAATCTTACCTTTAATTAAATTTTAAAAACTGATTTAAATATTTACTTTGGGTTTGACCCATATGTACTTGAACAAAAGCCAAGTCTTTCTTCTTCTTATTTCCCTTTTTAAAACAGAATTTAGTTTTAAAATTTAAAACTGTTGGGTTTAAAAGTTAAACTGTTAAAACTTTTAACAGTTATCACTCACTCACTCGCGTACGACCCTAGTATAAACCCGAGCCAAAGCCTTTCTTCCCCGAGACCCCTTCGAGAAAAACTCACGAAACCCAAACCCAAATCAAACTGACACACCTCATCGTTCGTGCACGTGCACCACCAACGGTGAACTTCCGACCACCGCCAAAGCTTCCCACATACCCACTATTGCTCCAGCAACCCATCGCAAACATCAAAACACCATCATACGCCAAGATTCAAAATCGAGCTTCTCAGCAGAAACACGAACTTGAACATCACCAGAAATCGCCTCGAACTTCTCGTCTTCGATCATTGGAGTCGCGGCAACACCGACTACATCTTCCCTATCATTCCAAGCCACTATCTTTAAAATCTAACATCACTCGATCAACTCGAGATACAATAATGCCCTCATTTTCAGATTCGAACATTCTTTGGGTTTTAACCCTACTCTGACGAACTGCTGCCGCCACGGTGGAAATTAAAGCCACCTACCATTTTTGCCATGATCAACGACCTCACAGCCACCTCCAGTAGCAATCCCGTCCACCCCAAACTCCTTGATCGTCAGAGAAGACCAAAAACCCACTTTCTAATAAATCTTGAATATCTCATTCAATACCATCTTAAAAATTATGATTTAACTCTTAAAAATCATTATCTAAGACAAGGATTTAGATTATAAAAGAAAATCAAAAGAGTATATAGTTTGAATTTTAACATATATTAAAATTCCTACTGCCACTTTCTTTTCCAGGTAATATTTAAACTTTCCTTACTCAATTTTATTTTCGAAACTTAGACTAGGATTAAACAAACAAATCTTGTTTGAATTACAAAACCTGACAGAGAGCAGATGACCAGATTTTTGAATTTTGATCACAACTTTAAACTGTGAACCATAAACAGAGATATACTCTAGCAACCAACATGCACACATGGTTTCAACAATTCATATATACATGTATTCAGGTCTAAAAACAAACATGCATAAATATATTTCAAACATACATTCCAATTTTATTAACATATATTATCTGCATCAAATCTAAAGGGGATTTATGTTCACAGTTTATAGGCAGAGGATTTTGACTAACAATAAGATGTTTTAAAAATAACAGATATGCACATCTTTAAAAATATACAAGGCTTACATAATTACAGACATGCAAAGCAATTATCAACACATTAAATCACATGCAATAAATATTTGATACTTAGGTTTTTAATTTAAAGATTTACTCACCAATTATAAGCAGAGAACAAACAGAGTAGGTTTCCCAGGCTCTGAACAATTTGCAGATCAAATTTTTGCTTTGCTGTTGAAAATTGAATCCATACATGCATACAAGTTTTTGATTTAAAGAGTTGTTGAAACAGCTGAGTTGCTCATCCATTTGCATTGCCATTCATTTGAAGTTGCAGATTTGATTTGCAGGTTGAATTTCATTAGCTTTTAGTTTCAAAATCTCAGGTTTCAGATTTGCTTTTAGTTTTCACTTCCAGTTTTAGAAAAATAGTTTTCTGGTTTGAGTTAACTTTGAAACAAGGAAGAAAAGAAAATGAGAGGCAGAGAAGGTTTGGAACAAATTTTCTTATACGTTTTTAAATTTTCAAATAAATAAAATGAAGGCCACTTGTTCTCAAGAATTTACACTTGTCACTAATATAAATTAATTGACTTACAAATGTTGTTAAGATAGCTAATATGGTTACACATGTTGCTTAAGTATTTTAATAAACCTTTATTTAATTTAAATGTAGATATAAACTTACATTTTTAATTTACTTTATTAAAGAAATACTCTAAAGCTAGTTATAATATAAATATACATCTTATACATGTATTTAAAATCTAAAACATTTATATATACATTTATAACCATTTTATTTTGAGCATTTTTAAAACAAAGCTTGTTTAAATCCTTTTTTTTAAATAATCATATTTAAAACAACAATTATCTTATATATATATATATATATATATATATTTTTAAACAATCGAATTAATCTAAATTAACTTTTGAAAAATATTAATTTTAAAACAAAGCTTTAAATCACAATTCATACATATATAAATTATCAATAGATTAAATTAAAAACAATCCAAATTATAACATATATATACATATATATTATAATCTGAAAACACATCTCTAATTTAAACAAAAGATTCTTTATTCACAATCAATATATACATTATAAATAGAATCTATTTTTATTAGCTTTTAAAAGATTAAATTTATCAATTTATATTAAAATTAGAAAGGAAAATTATCAAATCAATTAAATTATCAATACAGATTATTAAATTTAAATTGCCCAAAAACCCGGGATATCACATTCCTCCCCCCTTAAAATAATTTCGTCCCCGAAATTAAAAGCAAAGTTAATTTAATAATCCAACAAATATTTTAATTTCAAACACAAACCTATCATCCAATTTCTAACAACCAAAGCAACCAATCAAACAATCTAATCTAACTAACTATTCTGATATAAATCAGAATAGACTTCATAATACTATCTCGAGTTTCCCCGAGTATAAATAACTGGGAGACTCGCTCTACAGAAACTAAACAAACAACACCACTATGATCCAGAGCTCCTCTCTTCTCTAGATCTACAAATATGAACAGAATATCAGACCACACTCAAGTCCAGCTCAACTTCCAAATCCATCTGAACTGCAGATTCCACAACTTGCGATGAATCATACACGTACTCCCTCAGATATACGTGAAATAAAATGAATTCCAGTTATCCAAACTGGCCATTCATTCCTGTAGATCAAAGAACTACTCCTCTCAAGAACACAAGAAAATCCAAAATACTTTTGGAGCTAACTTTCCAGACTTACCAAATCTTATAGCTCTTTAATCGGAGAAAAACTTAAACAATTTCCAATTTCCAACTCTGAATTCCAAACTCTGACTCATATCTGCATAGCTCACCAGACGATCCCGAGCTACCTCATCTCTTCCTGATCAGCTCAACCTTTGCTGATGCTTTTTGAAACAATTATGAACCAAGCACAAAATGATCTTCAAATCTGCTGAAATCCACAAACTCTTCTCCACAAGAAATAGAAGACTGAACTTCCTTCTCCCAGATTCCAGAAAATTCTATACCCACTTAGAAATTCACATAAACTTCTTGTAGAAATCTGAGGTTACTTCCTTTCTTGCACAGCTACTACCTTTGCTTTCGCTGCACAACTCTGATTTTGAAATAGATGAGAATGTCGATGAACTTGAGCACAAACTAGATCCACAAACAAGAGGGAACATTGGTTATCTTAAAGACATAGCCAACTACTCAAAGAATGGACGAGTCCTCGGTCAATGGTACTGTCTTCAGCTATCCTTAGCTAGAGGAAACTCAAAATTAGAAACAGAAGAGAAAACACAGATACTCCATAAAATTCTAAGATGCTTCACCAATCCTTCTCTAGGAACAAATCGATATAAACTAATCTTTACCTACGGGGAACCTTTGACCTCTTCGATAACTTTTACTTTCTCTTGAGATGCCTCAACTCCATACAAAAGATTACTCAAGATGAACTCTCAAACTAATCGCAAGTCACCTTTGCGATCCTACCTAGTTCGGATTCCAAAGATACTGTTCTCTCTTTACCAATTAAAATAGCCTTAAACTTTTTCAAACAAGGTTAACCCTTCAAGAAAAACTTCACCATCTACTCGGACTGCTGATAGAAGAACCACAAAGATTCCGGAACAATCAAAGAAACGAACCACACTGCTGCTTCCAAACTCTATCTCGACAGCACACCGAACACTCCGAGCTGCACTGCTATCACAGCTAACCAAGAACTTCTAATCCAAAGGCTTCTCAAAACTAAAACCATCAACAAACCTCTCAACGAATCTCCGAGATGGCAGACATCCAAAAGAAACTCGGGCTCCAAACCCTTCGCCAATAACTTACTCTTCTTAAGGGAACAATGAGACCATGTCCGAAGAACAACTAATCGACCTTAGTCCCATACTTCAAAATAGACAAAACTCTCTTCCTTGATATCAGAGAATTCCTATACAGTCGAGTCTTTCCTGCGGTAGACATCAACTGTTCCTCCAATACCTTCTTAATTTTGTTCCAAAAGAAAATCTCCTTCGGGAACATCCATAGATACTGCGTCTTATCACACAACTGCTCCTTCCTGAAGTCGCCAAGCTACCATCACTTACTTCTGCACAACTGATAGATTCAACTCTAGAAAATCTACTCACCCGAGCACAAACAAGCTTACACTTCAATAATGGACTCCGAATCTTGAAAAAGATTTCCTTCAGAGATCCGAGACATGCTTACTCCATACTGCCAACTTACTCGAGACGATATTGGGTTTACAGTCTCGATATATACTTCCAACCTCAAACATTCAAACTCCAACTATTGGTAATTGTGTTACACACACTACCACCTTATCTACCTTTATAACTTATATTGGAAAACCCGAACAGGTAACCCAATAAATAGGTAGAAATACATAAATATATATATATTTAAAATGATATATTTTTTTTTATATAGAAATTATTTCTGGGTAAAATTATTTCATCTACCTCTTTAAAACAATATTGTGTCCGTTGGCCTGGTTCAAGTGTTTAGAGATCCCTATCAATAACGTTAGCTACTCGTATTGACCAGAATCCATATACCACTCAACTGATCAATTAACACAATATAAAACCATTTTTATATAACTAACAATTACGCGCTCTCAAGATAGACACCACTTCAGAGCCTATGTATTCACTCAACCTACTGCTCTGATACCAACTGTCATGACCCGACTTTCTACCACCAGAAAGACGTATCATGAATTAAGAAAGAAAGGGATAGAAGAAGAAAAGATAGAAAAGAAGAAAGAACAACACATCAGAATCTCACAGCGGAACGAATAAAATATAATATATCACATAAAATATTACATAGTATCATATTACATCAGAGTTACACAACTTATACATCATAGAATAGACAGTTATAAACTTCTGTCTATTATACAACACAAGTACATCAGTACAATACAGACTAATACAAACACAGCGGAAACTCTATATATCTACTCGCTGAAGCCTCCTGCTTCACAGCTCCTCCAGAATTCGTCAAGACTATCCTGAATCCCTTGACTACTCAATACAATATTGAGTACCCAAGAGTTTAATAAAACAGAAAATAAACACTTGGGTCAGACATGGGTCTGGTGTGAGTAAACGGTTAGATTGCTTAACTTTGAAAACCTTTGAAAACAAAAGTATCACGTAAGACTCCCCACAAATAAACATGGGTAAGTTTTTACCTTACGCTAACTAAAACATTTGATAGGAAATCCGATTGTATTATAATAGGGTCTAGGGTTTTCAAGTAAAATACAGAAATAGCTGAAATGCTTACATCTCACATTCCAACATAGTTGGGCACAACTAATACGTACGGCACTTATTGGAGTTTGGATTCCATACAATGGCAGGGCTACTGGGGTACCGCCCGTCACAGTACGTGGCCTAGATCACCGTACCGAGGAGTACGCCCGCTCCCCTGCAACACAAAGCCGGAACCATCCCTTACTGGATAATCCCGAACAAGATAATCCCGTAGTTGGCGCGACCAACCACACACTAAGCCGAATAAAAGAAAAGGGACCTCTAGACAGGGATCTATCTTGCTCTCAGTGGGTGCTACCCACGAAACCTTGCTGCACCTCCCCTGTTTTAGCCATTCCCGATTGATGAGGCTTGAGGTTACGATTACCTTTAATCAGAACATATCACTTAGAATGCTCATCGTCCACCTGACGATGTGCTGAAAGCATTCAATCCATACAAGTTCGTTCCGGGTTCGAACGAAACCGAAGGCATTATCTCGTTACACTCGTTTTGGAATCACCCTCAGAGTTAACGACAATAACCCTTGCACTCTGAATCTTCATCTTCACTTGAGATTCACGACCTATCGTAAATTTGGATCGATGTGGTATTCGGGTCTCCAAACCTGGAATCCCGGTATACGGAAACCCGATCCCGGTCTCATCGAAATCCAAAACGTATCTTTTAAGGGCCAAGTTGTTTTAAGGTTAAAACAATTCAATTCAATACTTGAATTCACACAGCATTTAACACAGATAAATATCACACATTTATCACAGATATATCCAATATCATATCAAAGAATATCATAGCATATCATCCAATAGATATCAACCAAATCAGACATTCTACTCAAACAATCATCCATAAGCAACCATTTATTAATCCATATTATAATCAATTTAATCAACTTAAATTAAATTAATTACTTAAGAATTAATTCCTATCCTTGCTTAATCAGCCATTAATTAATTACAACCTTTTAATTAATTAATCATTCCTTTAAATATCCTTTAATATAAAGTAATCAATCCCTAATTACTTTTATAATTAATTAATTAACCTTAATTAACTAATTAATTACCTCTTAATTATTAATTAATAAAACTTAATTATTAATTAACAACCTTAATTACAAATTAATTAATTCATAATTACCTATTAATAAATCTTTAATGATAATTAATTAACCCTTAATAACAGTTAATTAATCCTTAATTAACTTTAATCATAGATTAATAATCTCTTAATTATTAATTAAGAAAACTTAATTATTCTTAATAAAACCTTATTAATTATTTCTTAATTACCATTTTAATTAACCCTAAATCATTTAATTAATGCTTATTAATAATTAATTAAATAAATTAATTAAACTTAAATTTCTTAATTAACTTAAATAATTTCAACTCGTTAAAAATCTTAATTAACCTTGAGATAAAACATTATCATTAAAACATTTGATCTTAGTAATTAACTTACTTAATTAGATCATTAATTAAGTTTTTAAATAAATAATCATTAATTACTTATCTCTAATTATTAATTAACAATCCTTAGTTACAATTTAATAAATCTTGAAAACCTTAATTGTTAATTTACTTATCCTTAACCATTAACTAATTTAATTAATAAATCACTCTTTATTTATTCCATTATTTTCAAACTTAAATTAAGTTTTTAAGATAAACATTTCCTTATTAATTACCTTATTATATTTCAAATTAAGTTTGAAAATAACTTAAGATTTGACTTAATATATTTAAGTTAATCAATTCATACAACTTAATTTTATTTAAAACATTCATTACAAAGAAATGAAATGTCACGATCCCGAAATTTAAATTTATTTAAATTTATAATTAAATGAATTCTTGAGTTAAATTTATGATTAAATAAATTTTAGATAAAAATTTGTAAATTTAATTGATAAATTGAGAGCGAGTTTCCCCGATATCCAAGTATATTTGTATAAATCGTTTAAAAATTTAAATTATTGTATATATGAGAATATATATCTGTATTTGAGCATATATGAGCAAATTTGAAATAATATATGTGTATATTGAATCCGAGTTTAAATCTAAGTTTAAATGGTTTAATAATAATTAATTTATAATAATAGATATTAAGTTATAAATAGAATCGAAAATATATAAGATAAATTATATAGTATAAAATAGAAACTTATTTACCTTATAAAGTAAACACAATTAGACGAATTCCAACAACATATTAAAATAGAAGTTTAATTTTAGTTTAAAGTAATGAGATAAAGTAAATCTTAATAAAAACAATAAAAATAAGAAAACCAAACTCTTTCAATTAGCTGTACTAACAACATGAATAAGAAATGTATATGTATTGACATACAAGACAATTGTATGTAAGATAAACTAAATATTTTTAAAGTAAAGAAAAATACAAAGCAATAAGATAGTAATATATTTTCCTGTACAAGCAAGCTAAGCAAGTAAAATATGAAATAAGTTAGTATGCAGGCAAGCTAAAGTATTCGAAGCTAGGCAAGATAACAAATTACAAGTGTGCAGGCTGAAGCAATAAAACAAGGCGAATAACAAAAGTAAAACCAACACTTAGAAATTTTGTACAGGCAACAAAAAAATTTAAAAGCTAAAGTAAATATACAACATGTTTTGGCTTGTAAAACAAGATACAAGCAAAGTAGAAATATCTATGACATATGTAGTATAAAATAATCAAAATGGGAGACATAAGTACAATACCATTTAATGCTTCATATCTCAATAGCATACCAAAGTCTATTCGAACTGGTTCCAAAATCATTTCAGCCTCCTATTCTAAAAGAAAATCTATGGCAAATACGAAAATGCTTGTACCTGAAGCATTACTTGACCAGATATCACCTACCCTATACAAACTTCTCTATATTATTTCATATTTGTTTTCGTTTAACACTGCAAAACCAGAAAAAGAAAATATAGTAAACCATTTCTTTTGCAAACTAAAACAACAATTTCAAAACAACAAAAGGGAAGGTGATGGGAAGATCAAGCAAAGCCTGCTCAGTTTTCAAGATGTAATCTGTTTCAAGGCAAGGCTCTGTTCTTCCTTCTGAAACAGGTGAGCAACCTTAATTTTTCTTTTAGACCTCTTTGTTCTTTTATCTGTGAGTAACCTTTTATATTAAATAAACTTAAATAAATATAGTTGCTTGATTGTTTCCTGTGATAATCATGTTTTGTGTGGAGGTATATGATGTAATGCTCTGAAAATATATATGGCTGTCTGGATGCATGCTTATATGGTGATATGTTCTTGTTTGTTCTATAATTATAGGATTTATCTCTGATCATAATCATGATTCAAACACTTGTTAAGGTTCAAGGTTCAAACAATATATAGTTTATGTAAAATAAGTTAAAGATTTTATAAAATAAAAACTGTAATGTCTGGAAACAAAATATAACAGAGAAAACATTTAGTAAGTGAAAATTCAAATGTAACAAATTGTTAATTCAATTCTATATCTTGAATCACCTTCAAAAGTTAGGATTTTTAATATAAAAATCACGAGTTCTAGTCAGGTGGATCGAGAGCAGTTTTAGGTTGAACAGAAAATGGTTTTCGACCAATTTCAGGCGATCGGAGGCACTGGCGTGGTCGAGCTCTTCTGAGATAATGGAGAAGTGTACGGGGGTGATAGGAAAAATGGACCGGAGGTGGCCGGAGCACTGTGGTGGCGGCGGCGTACTTTTCAAAATTTTAAACCTAGTTTTGGGGATGGTTGACATTTTCGATTCGCGCGACGTCGATGGAGGTGCGAGTGCCACGTGATTTTGTGGGGTGGTAGAGGGAAGAATGGCGACGCTATGGCCAGAGTTTGGTGGCGAACGGTGGTCGGAGGGACGAGTGCGACGCGTTGCCAGGTTTGGGTGAGTTCATGTCGATGGGTTCCAGGATTGGTTTGAACAGCTCGAATTTGAATTTGGGTCTGGGGTAATGATCTGATGATCGTAGAGTGTGGCGTGGCCGTTTGTGGATGTGAACAGATCGCCATTGACGATCTGAGGTGATCAACGACACCGTGCATGTGCACGGTGCACTAGGTTCTGATGATCTCTGGTTTCAGTTTGGCCTCGAGAAATTTTGGTATACTCGAAGTCGTTGGATTGTTTTCTCGAAGCAGAAGTGTATGGGACTCGAAGCAAGGAACGGAATGGCTCGAGGATTTGTTTTTTTTAGGCTTTTGTTTAAACCTGACTACGTTTAAGTTTTTGATTTTTAAACTGTTAATTTTTTTTTTTCGAAGCAGATAGGTGTTTGTCTTGGAGCAAACCAGGGGAGACTCGAGTAGAATTTTTGTGCAGGGTTCAAACTGTACCAGTTATAACAGTTTTTAATTTATTTTGTTTGTTTGTTTTAAATTTAAAATCTTAAAGCAGAAATGAAGATAAATAGTTAATTTAAAAAGTATAATTACTTAATGGTAAGGAATTAAAGGAAATTAGTTACTTAGTGAAATTAATTTAGTTAATCGGATTTGTTAAGTCAATTACCTAAGTTTAAATTTATTCAAAATAATCATTTAACCATTTGGAAAATATAAGTACTTAGAAAAAGTAATTAATTGACAATCATCGGATGTAATTAATTGAATGACAATTGGTAATTTGGACATAAATATTTGTTATTAATCAAGGGGTTAATCAAATCTATTAATTAAAGAATTAAATAAATACTTGAAATTAATTGAGATAAATTAAAGGTTAAATTGATTCATTAATTAAGATTGATTTGTCAATAATTAAAATTGAACTAATAAATGATAAAGAGGGATTTTATTCCAAATAAATTGTAATTAACTTACGATAATTAACCCAGATTTAAAAATTAATACATCTGATTTAAATTTATCAGTCAACAAATGAATTTTACTTGTGAATGTTTGAACTTGATCGAATGATAAATTGTCTGATATCCCTGATCTGTGATACTTTGTGACATATCCTGATTTTATGTTGTGATCTGTAGTATAATTGATTATCTGTGCGGTAATTTATTATCTCTGATATGTATATATTAGTGATCTGTATATGAAAGATAAGCAATATAGTTTATACCGCTTATCAACTATATCCTGTATTTTGATCTGTGATGATTCATTGTGTTGCACTATTGTGTAAAACCCCTAGACCACACCATACACACACAAATAGGGATTTCACGTGGAAATCGGTTAAGTCACAGATAATTTAAATTGGATGTTTTTGAAATTGAAATTTTAATTTCAATTGATTTTGAAATTGGAAATTTGGGGTTTAAAATGAAAAGCTTTTGAAATGGATTTCAAAGATAAAAGTTATTTTGAATAACTTAAGCGAGTTTTGAAAATTTAAATAATTAGATTTAAATTTGAATTCAAGTTTGAAATTAAATCTATGATTTGGAAACTAGGGATAAAAGATGATATAAATGTGTTTGTATCATTTAAACCATTTTAAAAGTATAATTTTGGGAATTTGGATTTAACCCAAGAACCTTAACTCGTATAAATGAATCAGATTTTCAAAATGAAAACTGTTTGTTTTCAAAGAATAAAAGCTTTTAGATAAGAAATGAAATTCCAATTTAGGTAAAGGAATTTCAAGATTAAATTGAAAAATGGTTTTCCAAGTTATAAATGAATTCTTTTCGAAAGCTATGAATTAAATCTGTTTATTTTTAACAGGTTTAAAATGATGTTTTGTTAAACCATTCGAAATGGAATTGTTTTTAAAGCTATTTGTTAAATCTTTGATTTAAAGATTCAACGAATTAATTAAATGGGAATGGAAATCGATTTGGAAAATCTATGAATGAATCTTTGTGAAATTAAGTGAACTTTGTGAATTAAATCTTTTTGTTTAAAAAAGATTAAAATGGTAATTTGTTAAACCATTTGAAAAGAAAGCTTGGGTTTAAATTGTGACTTAATTGAAATCCCATTATCCATTTGTTTTTAAATATCGCGCTCACTATTCGGGTTAGCCGGGAAAGGACCTTTGGGTCGTATAACTCATTCCGAATAGTGATACGTCGTATATGGATAGCATTTGAAGATCGGTGTTGAAGACCGGATATTTTCGAAAATGAAAGGACAACCTGTCGAATGTCTCTGCACTGGGTAGCTCCCGGTATAGAGATTTATATCACTCTTTTGTGATGGGAAGTCTGGACGTGATTTGAAAATTATCCGGATTTGCAAGGGCTTCGTGAGAAGTGCCTTCGGTTCTGTTCGAACCCGGAACAGACTTGTATGGATACATGTCTGACATTACACTTTGAGATATAAAGCCGATTTCTTTCAAATACATTTCTGTTGGTGGCGGAGAATTTATTCTCTTAGCTTAACACCCTTCTCTGAGACGTACGAGCTCAGAGGTTATGTAGTTGAAATTTATCAGCGATATATCCCAATTTGGTAATGTGGCATGCTGAGTGTTGCTGTGAAATGATCAGTGTTTGATCATTTGCGATATGATCATTTATTTGATCTTATATCTTTGTGATCATAGGTTGATCATTTGTTTGACCCGAAGCATGGCTTTGTGACAAAGCGTAGCTTTGTGGACGAGACTTCGTCGAGCCTCACACCCCGGAAATGGTCGAAACAGGAAGAATGCGGCAAGGTTCTAGGGAGTAGCGCCCCTTAGTGTATGTCATTCCTTCTGGATAAAGGTGGTATCATGGTATGGAGCCCAGATACTTAACCTCTGTGGTTGCTGCAAAAATTTATTTCTTTGTGGTTTGTTGGAAATCGGGGATCCTCGGGAAGATCGGTGACGATCGGGGGATGACATACGCGTGTCAGTAGTTACCTATTTTTGCAGAGGTAACCCGGCCTTGTGTTGGCAGAGATCCGGTTAGGTTCTCGGGTCGTCTATTCCAGGGACGTACCCATCGTGGATAGGAAGTTCCTTAGCCTGACCATTTGTTGGAAATCCATCTTCCAATACGAACTTTGTACGGTATTAGTTGTAGAACCTGCCATTTACTTATGGTGGTCACCACTGTTTAGATGGTAGCTATAGTAGGCATAGTTCGGAATGTCTATGCTGGCTAAGATTTATATTCTACTTTCGAAATGTTTTCTGCACTATGCACTAGTAATAATATCAAAAATGATTTGATTTTACGTAGTAAGCATCTTTGACTATCATAAGGAGAAATCTCCTCCAATTCTGCGTTTGCATTGTGTGTGTGGCGGGAGGCCTTATGGTAGTTTCATTTTCCAAAAGCATTGCGAATTGACTTTAAAATTCTCTACTATTTGTTTTTAAAGATAAACTGTTTTGTTGCTCACACCAGTCCCATGACTGATCCGGAGTTTATTGTTCATTTCCTAAACTCTGGGTGCTCATAATTTTCTACACGAGCAGTCTAGAGTTGGGTTTTTCAGATAGTCAGGATCAGTAGATTATCTGGAGCTAGTTTAGTTTTTGGGATCGCACCAGTCTTGCTCATCTTGGTGCATCGTTATTGGAAGTTCGAACTATATCTGGATTAGTGTTCTGAAGATGGAGATTTCCCGCTGCTGATGTTATCGTTTTCTTTTCCGCTGCTATTTGTTGTATCATATCTCTGATGTATATAGATATTCATTGTATCATCATTGTATCTGGATATTGTATCAGATGTTGTATATCTATATTATTCTTTTTATTCCACTGTGTTATTTACTTGATGTTGTTATAAGCTCCCGAGAACCAGATTCGGCATTTGAATCTACGGCATTCGAGTACGAAGTGAAGTACGGGTGCCGATTTTCGAAGGTCGATTTTTGGGTCTTGACAAGTGGTATCAGAGCTAAGGTTGAACTTTAGCTCAGGAGTATAACACGTTAAGTAACTCATTAGAGATAGAGTGAAGTAAACTCTAGAATGAGTGTATCCTTAAGATATCCGTCTGAACGTCTCAGTAAATTCTCTTACTATCCACTGATAGTAAGTATGAGTGCAAGAAGAAGACGAGATAGGGGACGAGGAAATACGACTATAAATGGTCAATATCCTGCAACAGTGGAAATAATCTTTCTCTATCAATTTTCTTTGATTCGTTTCCAAATTCTTTTGATTTCTTCGTATCAGCTACAAGAAGAAGTTTCGGTGTGATGATGGCTCTATGAACCGTTGTAGGAGATTCTTGCCTCGTATCTTCATCGATTTCTTATCAGCTTTTCATTTTTAAACCTTAATGAATTTGAAATTGGAATTTTGAATTGAGTTAAATCGATTAAAAGAATATGAAGCTAAATTTGAATAGTATCGATAAAACGATATTGTTTGAACCCAAATTTTGAAATTCTATTGAAATTTCTTGTGAATATCGAAGTCCGAAGAGGGACAAATCGGTATGTATTTTGTGATATTCCGACTTGAATTCGGAATCCGTATCTTGTGTTTAAGGAATTATAGGAGATCAGATCTATCTATCTCTGCGTTATTTTCGTGCCTGCGAATTTCGAGGACGAAATTCTTTTAAGGGGGGAAATTTGTCACGATCCCGAAATTTAAATTTATTTAAATTTATAATTAAATGAATTCTTGAGTTAAATTTATGATTAAATAAATTTTAGATAAAAATTTGTAAATTTAATTGATAAATTGAGAGCGAGTTTCCCCGATATCCAAGTATATTTGTATAAATCGTTTAAAAATTTAAATTATTGTATATATGAGAATATATATCTGTATTTGAGCATATATGAGCAAATTTGAAATAATATATGTGTATATTGAATCCGAGTTTAAATCTAAGTTTAAATGGTTTAATAATAATTAATTTATAATAATAGATATTAAGTTATAAATAGAATCGAAAATATATAAGATAAATTATATAGTATAAAATAGAAACTTATTTACCTTATAAAGTAAACACAATTAGACGAATTCCAACAACATATTAAAATAGAAGTTTAATTTTAGTTTAAAGTAATGAGATAAAGTAAATCTTAATAAAAACAATAAAAATAAGAAAACCAAACTCTTTCAATTAGCTGTACTAACAACATGAATAAGAAATGTATATGTATTGACATACAAGACAATTGTATGTAAGATAAACTAAATATTTTTAAAGTAAAGAAAAATACAAAGCAATAAGATAGTAATATATTTTCCTGTACAAGCAAGCTAAGCAAGTAAAATATGAAATAAGTTAGTATGCAGGCAAGCTAAAGTATTCGAAGCTAGGCAAGATAACAAATTACAAGTGTGCAGGCTGAAGCAATAAAACAAGGCGAATAACAAAAGTAAAACCAACACTTAGAAATTTTGTACAGGCAACAAAAAATTTAAAAGCTAAAGTAAATATACAACATGTTTTGGCTTGTAAAACAAGATACAAGCAAAGTAGAAATATCTATGACATATGTAGTATAAAATAATCAAAATGGGAGACATAAGTACAATACCATTTAATGCTTCATATCTCAATAGCATACCAAAGTCTATTCGAACTGGTTCCAAAATCATTTCAGCCTCCTATTCTAAAAGAAAATCTATGGCAAATACGAAAATGCTTGTACCTGAAGCATTACTTGACCAGATATCACCTACCCTATACAAACTTCTCTATATTATTTCATATTTGTTTTCGTTTAACACTGCAAAACCAGAAAAAGAAAATATAGTAAACCATTTCTTTTGCAAACTAAAACAACAATTTCAAAACAACAAAAGGGAAGGTGATGGGAAGATCAAGCAAAGCCTGCTCAGTTTTCAAGATGTAATCTGTTTCAAGGCAAGGCTCTGTTCTTCCTTCTGAAACAGGTGAGCAACCTTAATTTTTCTTTTAGACCTCTTTGTTCTTTTATCTGTGAGTAACCTTTTATATTAAATAAACTTAAATAAATATAGTTGCTTGATTGTTTCCTGTGATAATCATGTTTTGTGTGGAGGTATATGATGTAATGCTCTGAAAATATATATGGCTGTCTGGATGCATGCTTATATGGTGATATGTTCTTGTTTGTTCTATAATTATAGGATTTATCTCTGATCATAATCATGATTCAAACACTTGTTAAGGTTCAAGGTTCAAACAATATATAGTTTATGTAAAATAAGTTAAAGATTTTATAAAATAAAAACTGTAATGTCTGGAAACAAAATATAACAGAGAAAACATTTAGTAAGTGAAAATTCAAATGTAACAAATTGTTAATTCAATTCTATATCTTGAATCACCTTCAAAAGTTAGGATTTTTAATATAAAAATCACGAGTTCTAGTCAGGTGGATCGAGAGCAGTTTTAGGTTGAACAGAAAATGGTTTTCGACCAATTTCAGGCGGTCGGAGGCACTGGCGTGGTCGAGCTCTTCTGAGATAATGGAGAAGTGTACGGGGGTGATAGGAAAAATGGACCGGAGGTGGCCGGAGCACTGTGGTGGCGGCGGCGTACTTTTCAAAATTTTAAACCTAGTTTTGGGGATGGTTGACATTTTCGATTCGCGCGACGTCGATGGAGGTGCGAGTGCCACGTGATTTTGTGGGGTGGTAGAGGGAAGAATGGCGACGCTATGGCCAGAGTTTGGTGGCGAACGGTGGTCGGAGGGACGAGTGCGACGCGTTGCCAGGTTTGGGTGAGTTCATGTCGATGGGTTCCAGGATTGGTTTGAACAGCTCGAATTTGAATTTGGGTCTGGGGTAATGATCTGATGATCGTAGAGTGTGGCGTGGCCGTTTGTGGATGTGAACAGATCGCCATTGACGATCTGAGGTGATCAACGGCACCGTGCATGTGCACGGTGCACTAGGTTCTGATGATCTCTGGTTTCAGTTTGGCCTCGAGAAATTTTGGTATACTCGAAGTCGTTGGATTGTTTTCTCGAAGCAGAAGTGTATGGGACTCGAAGCAAGGAACGGAATGGCTCGAGGATTTGTTTTTTTTAGGCTTTTGTTTAAACCTGACTACGTTTAAGTTTTTGATTTTTAAACTGTTAATTTTTTTTTTTTCGAAGCAGATAGGTGTTTGTCTTGGAGCAAACCAGGGGAGACTCGAGTAGAATTTTTGTGCAGGGTTCAAACTGTACCAGTTATAACAGTTTTTAATTTATTTTGTTTGTTTGTTTTAAATTTAAAATCTTAAAGCAGAAATGAAGATAAATAGTTAATTTAAAAAGTATAATTACTTAATGGTAAGGAATTAAAGGAAATTAGTTACTTAGTGAAATTAATTTAGTTAATCGGATTTGTTAAGTCAATTACCTAAGTTTAAATTTATTCAAAATAATCATTTAACCATTTGGAAAATATAAGTACTTATAAAAAGTAATTAATTGACAATCATCGGATGTAATTAATTGAATGACAATTGGTAATTTGGACATAAATATTTGTTATTAATCAAGGGGTTAATCAAATCTATTAATTAAAGAATTAAATAAATACTTGAAATTAATTGAGATAAATTAAAGGTTAAATTGATTCATTAATTAAGATTGATTTGTCAATAATTAAAATTGAACTAATAAATGATAAAGAGGGATTTTATTCCAAATAAATTGTAATTAACTTACGATAATTAACCCAGATTTAAAAATTAATACATCTGATTTAAATTTATCAGTCAACAAATGAATTTTACTTGTGAATGTTTGAACTTGATCGAATGATAAATTGTCTGATATCCCTGATCTGTGATACTTTGTGACATATCCTGATTTTATGTTGTGATCTGTAGTATAATTGATTATCTGTGCGGTAATTTATTATCTCTGATATGTATATATTAGTGATCTGTATATGAAAGATAAGCAATATAGTTTATACCGCTTATCAACTATATCCTGTATTTTGATCTGTGATGATTCATTGTGTTGCACTATTGTGTAAAACCCCTAGACCACACCATACACACACAAATAGGGATTTCACGTGGAAATCGGTTAAGTCACAGATAATTTAAATTGGATGTTTTTGAAATTGAAATTTTAATTTCAATTGATTTTGAAATTGGAAATTTGGGGTTTAAAATGAAAAGCTTTTGAAATGGATTTCAAAGATAAAAGTTATTTTGAATAACTTAAGCGAGTTTTGAAAATTTAAATAATTAGATTTAAATTTGAATTCAAGTTTGAAATTAAATCTATGATTTGGAAACTAGGGATAAAAGATGATATAAATGTGTTTGTATCATTTAAACCATTTTAAAAGTATAATTTTGGGAATTTGGATTTAACCCAAGAACCTTAACTCGTATAAATGAATCAGATTTTCAAAATGAAAACTGTTTGTTTTCAAAGAATAAAAGCTTTTAGATAAGAAATGAAATTCCAATTTAGGTAAAGGAATTTCAAGATTAAATTGAAAAATGGTTTTCCAAGTTATAAATGAATTCTTTTCGAAAGCTATGAATTAAATCTGTTTATTTTTAACAGGTTTAAAATGATGTTTTGTTAAACCATTCGAAATGGAATTGTTTTTAAAGCTATTTGTTAAATCTTTGATTTAAAGATTCAACGAATTAATTAAATGGGAATGGAAATCGATTTGGAAAATCTGTGAATGAATCTTTGTGAAATTAAGTGAACTTTGTGAATTAAATCTTTTTGTTTAAAAAAGATTAAAATGGTAATTTGTTAAACCATTTGAAAAGAAAGCTTGGGTTTAAATTGTGACTTAATTGAAATCCCATTATCCATTTGTTTTTAAATATCGCGCTCACTATTCGGGTTAGCCGGGAAAGGACCTTTGGGTCGTATAACTCATTCCGAATAGTGATACGTCGTATATGGATAGCATTTGAAGATCGGTGTTGAAGACCGGATATTTTCGAAAATGAAAGGACAACCTGTCGAATGTCTCTGCACTGGGTAGCTCCCGGTATAGAGATTTATATCACTCTTTTGTGATGGGAAGTCTGGACGTGATTTGAAAATTATCCGGATTTGCAAGGGCTTCGTGAGAAGTGCCTTCGGTTCTGTTCGAACCCGGAACAGACTTGTATGGATACATGTCTGACATTACACTTTGAGATATAAAGCCGATTTCTTTCAAATACATTTCTGTTGGTGGCGGAGAATTTATTCTCTTAGCTTAACACCCTTCTCTGAGACGTACGAGCTCAGAGGTTATGTAGTTGAAATTTATCAGCGATATATCCCAATTTGGTAATGTGGCATGCTGAGTGTTGCTGTGAAATGATCAGTGTTTGATCATTTGCGATATGATCATTTATTTGATCTTATATCTTTGTGATCATAGGTTGATCATTTGTTTGACCCGAAGCATGGCTTTGTGACAAAGCGTAGCTTTGTGGACGAGACTTCGTCGAGCCTCACACCCCGGAAATGGTCGAAACAGGAAGAATGCGGCAAGGTTCTAGGGAGTAGCGCCCCTTAGTGTATGTCATTCCTTCTGGATAAAGGTGGTATCATGGTATGGAGCCCAGATACTTAACCTCTGTGGTTGCTGCAAAAATTTATTTCTTTGTGGTTTGTTGGAAATCGGGGATCCTCGGGAAGATCGGTGACGATCGGGGGATGACATACGCGTGTCAGTAGTTACCTATTTTTGCAGAGGTAACCCGGCCTTGTGTTGGCAGAGATCCGGTTAGGTTCTCGGGTCGTCTATTCCAGGGACGTACCCATCGTGGATAGGAAGTTCCTTAGCCTGACCATTTGTTGGAAATCCATCTTCCAATACGAACTTTGTACGGTATTAGTTGTAGAACCTGCCATTTACTTATGGTGGTCACCACTGTTTAGATGGTAGCTATAGTAGGCATAGTTCGGAATGTCTATGCTGGCTAAGATTTATATTCTACTTTCGAAATGTTTTCTGCACTATGCACTAGTAATAATATCAAAAATGATTTGATTTTACGTAGTAAGCATCTTTGACTATCATAAGGAGAAATCTCCTCCAATTCTGCGTTTGCATTGTGTGTGTGGCGGGAGGCCTTATGGTAGTTTCATTTTCCAAAAGCATTGCGAATTGACTTTAAAATTCTCTGCTATTTGTTTTTAAAGATAAACTGTTTTGTTGCTCACACCAGTCCCATGACTGATCCGGAGTTTATTGTTCATTTCCTAAACTCTGGGTGCTCATAATTTTCTACACGAGCAGTCTAGAGTTGGGTTTTTCAGATAGTCAGGATCAGTAGATTATCTGGAGCTAGTTTAGTTTTTGGGATCGCACCAGTCTTGCTCATCTTGGTGCATCGTTATTGGAAGTTCGAACTATATCTGGATTAGTGTTCTGAAGATGGAGATTTCCCGCTGCTGATGTTATCGTTTTCTTTTCCGCTGCTATTTGTTGTATCATATCTCTGATGTATATAGATATTCATTGTATCATCATTGTATCTGGATATTGTATCAGATGTTGTATATCTATATTATTCTTTTTATTCCACTGTGTTATTTACTTGATGTTGTTATAAGCTCCCGAGAACCAGATTCGACATTTGAATCTACGGCATTCGAGTACGAAGTGAAGTACGGGTGCCGATTTTCGAAGGTCGATTTTTGGGTCTTGACATGAAATTTCAAGACAATTTATTTAACTTGATTATTTAAATTTAAAATCTTACCTTTAATTAAATTTTAAAAACTGATTTAAATATTTACTTTGGGTTTGACCCATATGTACTTGAACAAAAGCCAAGTCTTTCTTCTTCTTATTTCCCTTTTTAAAACAGAATTTAGTTTTAAAATTTAAAACTGTTGGGTTTAAAAGTTAAACTGTTAAAACTTTTAACAGTTATCACTCACTCACTCGCGTACGACCCTAGTATAAACCCGAGCCAAAGCCTTTCTTCCCCGAGACCCCTTCGAGAAAAACTCACGAAACCCAAACCCAAATCAAACTGACACACCTCATCGTTCGTGCACGTGCACCACCAACGGTGAACTTCCGACCACCGCCAAAGCTTCCCACATACCCACTATTGCTCCAGCAACCCATCGCAAACATCAAAACACCATCATATGCCAAGATTCAAAATCGAGCTTCTCAGCAGAAACACGAACTTGAACATCACCAGAAATCGCCTCGAACTTCTCGTCTCCAATCATTAGAGTCGCGGCAACACCGACTACATCTTCCCTATCATTCCAAGCCACTATCTTTAAAATCTAACATCACTCGATCAACTCGAGATACAATAATGCCCTCATTTTCAGATTCGAACATTCTTTGGGTTTTAACCCTACTCTGACGAACTGCTGCCGCCACGGTGGAAATTAAAGCCACCTACCATTTTTGCCATGATCAACGACCTCACAGCCACCTCCAGTAGCAATCCCGTCCACCCCAAACTCCTTGATCGTCAGAGAAGACCAAAAACCCACTTTCTAATAAATCTTGAATATCTCATTCAATACCATCTTAAAAATTATGATTTAACTCTTAAAAATCATTATCTAAGACAAGGATTTAGATTATAAAAGAAAATCAAAAGAGTATATAGTTTGAATTTTAACATATATTAAAATTCCTACTGCCACTTTCTTTTCCAGGTAATATTTAAACTTTCCTTACTCAATTTTATTTTCGAAACTTAGACTAGGATTAAACAAACAAATCTTGTTTGAATTACAAAACCTGACAGAGAGCAGATGACCAGATTTTTGAATTTTGATCACAACTTTAAACTGTGAACCATAAACAGAGATATACTCTAGCAACCAACATGCACACATGGTTTCAACAATTCATATATACATGTATTCAGGTCTAAAAACAAACATGCATAAATATATTTCAAACATACATTCCAATTTTATTAACATATATTATCTGCATCAAATCTAAAGGGGATTTATGTTCACAGTTTATAGGCAGAGGATTTTGACTAACAATAAGATGTTTTAAAAATAACAGATATGCACATCTTTAAAAATATACAAGGCTTACATAATTACAGACATGCAAAGCAATTATCAACACATTAAATCACATGCAATAAATATTTGATACTTAGGTTTTTAATTTAAAGATTTACTCACCAATTATAAGCAGAGAACAAACAGAGTAGGTTTCCCAGGCTCTGAACAATTTGCAGATCAAATTTTTGCTTTGCTGTTGAAAATTGAATCCATACATGCATACAAGTTTTTGATTTAAAGAGTTGTTGAAACAGCTGAGTTGCTCATCCATTTGCATTGCCATTCATTTGAAGTTGCAGATTTGATTTGCAGGTTGAATTTCATTAGCTTTTAGTTTCAAAATCTCAGGTTTCAGATTTGCTTTTAGTTTTCACTTCCAGTTTTAGAAAAATAGTTTTCTGGTTTGAGTTAACTTTGAAACAAGGAAGAAAAGAAAATGAGAGGCAGAGAAGGTTTGGAACAAATTTTCTTATACGTTTTTAAATTTTCAAATAAATAAAATGAAGGCCACTTGTTCTCAAGAATTTACACTTGTCACTAATATAAATTAATTGACTTACAAATGTTGTTAAGATAGCTAATATGGTTACACATGTTGCTTAAGTATTTTAATAAACCTTTATTTAATTTAAATGTAGATATAAACTTACATTTTTAATTTACTTTATTAAAGAAATACTCTAAAGCTAGTTATAATATAAATATACATCTTATACATGTATTTAAAATCTAAAACATTTATATATACATTTATAACCATTTTATTTTGAGCATTTTTAAAACAAAGCTTGTTTAAATCCTTTTTTTTTTAAATAATCATATTTAAAACAACAATTATCTTATATATATATATATATATTTTTAAACAATCGAATTAATCTAAATTAACTTTTGAAAAATATTAATTTTAAAACAAAGCTTTAAATCACAATTCATACATATATAAATTATCAATAGATTAAATTAAAAACAATCCAAATTATAACATATATATACATATATATTATAATCTGAAAACACATCTCTAATTTAAACAAAAGATTCTTTATTCACAATCAATATATACATTATAAATAGAATCTATTTTTATTAGCTTTTAAAAGATTAAATTTATCAATTTATATTAAAATTAGAAAGGAAAATTATCAAATCAATTAAATTATCAATACAGATTATTAAATTTAAATTGCCCAAAAACCCGGGATATCACAATTTCAGTCATTCTTTCAAAGCCGAGTCATTTAGAATTTCATTTAGAACAAGACAATACACCCAATAGTGAGTAGATACTCAAATATAGAAGTTGATGCTATTGAACATGCATTTAGTACATAGACATCAACACATAGATTATACATTCCATTGGAGCTGAGATATTGATACTGTTAGAATTGTATCAATCTGAACTGTAGAAAAGCCTACAGCACTTCAGATCATATGGTCATCAAGTATTTACATTTATTGAAAACTAATATAGTATCAGTTATTCACTTTCAGTATCATCACTTTCAAAATCATTAAATGGTCATCAAGTATTTACATTTGTGAAAACTAATTTTGGTAGGTTTTTTTTAATCATACATGACTAAGGTTTGATATATTATTAAATATATAACATCTTAAGAATTTTAAATAAACATCAATAAAGTAATTAAATTTAGATGCAACTAGAATGAGGAAATTATACTTTAAGACGCTGCTTTATGATTCCATACCAATTCTTTCTCTTTAAACTCATTAAGCAGGCATAAGTTGTAAAGAAAAATAAAAAAAAGAATACACACACACATGTGTATGTATGTGTGTGTACGAACACTCACAGACATACGTGTGTGTGTGTAAATTGTAATGGTTCCTCATGTGTTGGTCAGTTTGGACATCTTCTAGTTTGTTCAAACCTACTCTAGAATGTATGAAAATAATCGCAGTAGATTAAATCAAGAAGGCCCAACACTGAAACTACATACCTAATAGTTTTGATCAAAAAATAATAAAAGAGAATTTTACACATCATAGGTTATGTAATGTGAATAAAAGTACCTCTAGGGACTTCCCCCAAGCTATCCATTTTGATAAACAAACTGCAGCATCATAACCATAAGACTAAAAATGTTTGACAATCAATTCCAATATAAAGCCGACATTGCATTAGACTTCATTTTTTATGTTAAGAAGCTCATCCTCAATCACTAAAAGTAAAATTCATTGAGCAATTGCTGATAACTCGATCTATGTAATAGAATTGTGAAAGCACCACCCGTTGGTACGGGAACAGAATATAAGCTGAAAATAGCAGAAAAGCAGTAAATGAACAACAGATTTATAGTGGTTCGGCCTGTAATTGAGCTTACGTCCACTTTATAGTCTTTTATTGCTGATTCGGTTACAATTTGATATAATATCCTTCAAAATACAATACAACTTGATCACGAAAGCACTCTTGACTACTAGCTCAATCTTTGATGATGAATCTCGACGAATCTGTGTTGGAAGTAAGGAGTTCTTCTCGAAGCTTGTTGTAGCGTCTCGAATGCTTGAAGATCTTTTGATTGCTGAATGAGTGGAGACTTCGACAGAGTAACGGTGCTTGAAGAAATGAATGGCCAAAAGTCCCTTCCTCGTTGGTGTTTGAGCCCTATTTATAGGAAAAGAATCTGTCCTGAACTCGGCTTCTAAGTCCTTAGGTCGTTTACGACTTATGATAGGTCGTAAGTCGTCTCCGACCTAAGAAGCTCAGGCTCTCTTCTAACAGCTGCACATAATAGCTTCATATATTTGCTGAGGCATAGGTCGCATGCGACTTAAGGTAAGTCGTAGATCGTAGTTGTTTATAGGTCGCGGATGGATTAGGAAGGATACTAGGTCGTTAGCGACCTAGTGGGCAAAAGCGGCATAGGCGCAGGTGTTGGTTTTCTAACTCGGTAACTTTTAGGTCGTAAGGAACTGGAGCTATTAGGTTGTGGGCGACTTAAGCCAAGTCGTGAGTCTTCTTAGCTTTCTTAGGTCGGTAACTACTTACAGTAGTTAAGTCGTAACCCCTTAAGTCAGAACCTTCTTAAGTCGCAGTCCTTAGGTCGCAACATTGCTAAGTCGCAATGTCCCATGTAGCTTTAGGTCGCAACATTGCTAAGTCGCAATGTCCCCTGTAGCTTTAGGTCGCAACATTGCTAAGTCGCAATGTCCCCTGTAGCTTTAGGTCGTAACACTTGTTAGGTCGGAACATTCCTAGGTCGCAATATTTCTTGTAGTTAGGTCGCAAACTTCTCTTAGGTCGTAGCTCCCTAACCCGGTAGGTCGTAAGTCCTCTGAATAGTTAAGTCGTAGGTCGCTGACCTGCTTCACGAGTTAGGTCGTAAGTCGTTAACTGTTTAACTCGTTAAGTCGTAGCTTCCTGTAGGTCGTTGCATATCCTAAGTCGCGCAGCTCTTAAGTCATGTACTTCTTAAGTCATAGCCTGTAGCTTAGGTTGGGGCCTGTTGAGTCGTAGGAAATTAAGGGTTAACATTTTCCCCTCGAAGTACACGCCTAAGTCGTAGGTCGTGTGCTTCGACTTATCTTAACTCCTTTTGGTTAGGTTGGAAGCGACTTAATATAAGTCTTAAGTCGTACATCATGTGTGTCGATTCGTCTTTCACTGCCCCAGTGAATAAATTGCTTAGGTCGTTCCTCCCCAACTTTACCTGTTCCTCTATTTGAATCCGCCATTAACGAATTTTCAAGCTTCCCAAAGACGATTCAAACCTAACGGTTGCCAGTCATCCTTATTTCCTTCTCACGTAAGTGGATTCGATTGCTATCCATTCCTCGATTATCACCAAATTACGAATCCCATTTTCACCCTCAACCCCCTTTTTCTCTTTTTTTAGTGTAGACCAAATGATTCTTTATCTATTTTTTGAGAATGCATTTATTCCACATCTATTTTTCACGATATTGTAATGAACTCGCGGTATGTTGCTTGCATATTACTTTATTCATGTAACTGAATCGTATAGTGTTGCCTCCATACCGCAAATGCATTGCAACATTTCTAGCTTCTTCAAGACTGATACTCTTACTTCAGAGAATAACTACTCCACTTTTAAGGGAAGAATCATTCTGCTTTTAATAGAGTATATCTCGTCTTCAGAGAAGTTTTTACTTTCTCTTTCTTCCTGAAGAACACTTCAACTTTTAGGAATGATCACTTTTATTTGTTAAAGAGTGAATTTTCCTGCACAGTGAAATGAGCTTCTGAGGAAGGTTTTGATTTTGTGCCCTAGTAAAGGGTTTATTTTTGGTACTTCAAGCAAGGTGAAGTACGCTTCTAAAGTGGTCTTTTGGTCTCTGAAGAGAAGCGATTTTGGTCTCCGAAGAGAAGCAATTTTGGTCTCCGAAGAGAAGCAATTTTGGTCTCCGAAGAGAAGCAATTTTGGTCTCCGAAGAGAAGCAATTTTGACATTTCAGCTCTGGTGAAGTGGGTCTCCGAAGAGAAGCATTTTGCACTTCTACACGGGTGAAATGTGCCTCCGAAAAGGGCTTTTTAGCATTTCATCACTGGTGAGGTGGGTCTCCGAAGAGAAGCATTTTGCACTTCTACACGGGTGAAATGTGCCTCCGAAAAGGGCTTTTTAGCATTTCATCACTGGTGAAGTGGGTCTCCGAAGAGAAGCATTTTGCACTTCTACACGGGTGAAATGTGCCTCCGAAAAGGGCTTTTTAGCATTTCATCACTGGTGAAGTGGGTCTCCGAAGAGAAGCATTTTGCACTTCTACACGGGTGAAATGTGCCTCCGAAAAGGGCTTTTGCCTCTGAATAGGTCTTATGATTGTCTGGAAGTTACTTTCTCATGGTTGAATGGATCCACGGGGCGGACGCAAGTTGCTTGATTGGATATTCGTTTGCACAAACGATCGCAATTAACTAACAAGGGCCCTGTTCCTTCAGCGTGGGAAGGTGCCCCTCCGGTGGTTCCACCAATCTTTTTATTAAGAGAAGCACTTTCGTTTATTGGCATGCCTCGTTAGAGGGCTTTGTTGACCTTTGGGAAGGAGAATCGGTTGGTTGGTGTGCCAGGAAGGTTGCGTCTCAGGGGCGAGTAGATCCACGGGACGGACGCAAGCTGCCTGATCGGATGCATCACGATCAGTTAGCAAGGGCCCTTTTCCTTCTGCTTGGGAAGGTGTCCCTTCGGTGGTTCTACCGGCCCTTTTTATTGAGTGGCATACCTCCTTTTGGCTGCTTCTATGTTTGGTGGCCCATGTTCCCTCATCATTTGCTAATCTGCTACCCTTCATTATTGTTTCCAAGCGCGTCTTCCTTTGCAAGTAAATTGTCTTATCCGAAGAAGTGGACTTCACTGTTGAACAACTTCACAGGACAAATGCAAGTTACCTAGTTGGATGTCTGTTCGTATTGACAGTCACAACCACTTAACGAAGGTTTGCCTCAGTGGAGTTGCCAACTTTTTATGTGAAGTCCTTCTTATATGGGATTTGAATATGGAATTTTTGGTTGCTCGGTATTTGCTTAATAAGTGATTTGTAGGGCTCGCTTAGCTTTGCGATGGGTGAGCTTTGCTTTAATGACCTGCAATATTAGATCGACATTTTAGCAATACATTTAGAGTATTTACACACCGAAATATAACAGGCATTTTGTAATAGAAAACACAGAATTCATAGTTTTTTTTTATTATTCAGTCACACTGATTTCTCAGCGGTTTACAATGCGGAAGTCATACATCCATTATCATTTTTACAAATTCAAGCAATGCTGTTAAGTAAAAAATGGATGCTAGATATTGTTGTTTCAGAATCTCCGGACTGATTTTCCATTTGCACTAGATTCGCAGCTTCGGATTTATATGCCAGAGAAAGTGCGAGATGCCCCAGTTGCAGTTTTGTAGACAATTAGCAGTCGTCCCAACTTCTGCCCGCTGGGTGTGGACCTCCTGTGACAACATTAATGACCAGCTTTTCTGAATCTTGCACTGCAGTGTTGTTGAGAGAATCGGATTGATGGGTAGGACGTTGTTGATCCCGAGTGAATGAGGTTGGATCGACTCCGCCTCTCTTAACGTATTCTTGGAGTTTACCCTGCTTCAGCAATTCTTCAATCACATTCTTTAATTGGCGACATTGGTCAGTGTCATGGCCAGGTTGATTGTGAAATTGGCAGAATTTTCCATTACGCCTTGCACCTCTCGTCATCTCAGGTGGCTTAGGATACCTGACAACGTCCTTTGTTGCAAAAAAGATATTTCTTGGTGTATCAATTAAAGGAGTAAAATCCGAAGGATTAAAGCGGCAAGGTTTCTTTTCATTTCCCTGGCTCTTTCCTCCTTCATTCTCCCTTTTCTGACTTTCAGATTCTCTTTTATTAGATGGGACATTGTTATTATTAGCTTGGGCAACAACCACTTTCGATGTCGTAGAAAGGCTTTCAAGGCGAATGAACTCGTCGGAAAATTTTCGAGTGAGTTCGGTTCCTTCATCTTTAGCCATATCCCAAATTTTCTCGATTTATCAATGGCTCGCATCAAATAAGTCAGGATCATGCATGGTTCCGCATTTTCTACTTCGGCTAAAGCTATATTGAAACGGCTCAAGAAAGATTTGATTGATTCTCCGGGCGCTTGTTCAAGGTTAGACAGTGACATTATATCCTTAGCTTTTGAAGCATACAATCTGAACTGTTCTTTGAACTTTTGCGTTAAGTCGGAGAACTTATCTACAGACCGAACTGGAAGCTTTGTGAACCAAAGTAAAGCCACACTTTCCAGGTATACTGGAAAGTATCGACACTTGATATCGTCTGATGCTCTTGCACCGGTCATATGCCAATCGTATTTGTATAGGAAATGATTAGGGTCACTCGTTCCCCTATAGGCTTGGATAGTAGGAGGTGCAAATTTCCTTGGAAATTCAGCTTTTAAGATCCTTTCAGTAAACGGAGTTCTGCTCGGTGCAAATCCCCAGTCGTTCTCATTCTCTTCCCTTTGCATGCTCTCTTTCATGATGCGGTCAACCATTTCGGACAGGTACTCTTTATTGTTCAAAGACATCTCTGGGCAGGCATCAGTCCTTCCCTCGGAAGTTTGCCCGGGCATATGTTCACGATCAGTTGGCTGCGGCATAGGACCCTCAGTTTGGAAAGGTGGCATTTGAGGAAAGGCTGTTTGATGGTTTTCTGGTTGACGATTTGCCCCGAGCAGAGCAGTTAATCTATCCATCATCAAAGCGTTTTGGGTTTCAATCTGTTGGTACAATCCAGAAACTGCGTCATCTAATTCAGCCCTGGTGACTCCAATGGTAGGAGTTGCTTGGTCTGCGGTTGGGGAGGCGGAAGTTCCTTCATGAGCATTTCTGGATCTGACCGGTCTACCTCTTCTTCCAGGAGCCATCATTTCAAATCAACTTCTGGTTCTTAAGAGAAGTTCTTTTTATGAGTTTTTTGCGAAGCAACGGTGAAAATCTTCCTGAGTTCAATTCTCAGTGAAAGCACCAAAATGTTAACGCTAAAAAGTGAACGCTAACACCCGGTGTGTGTAATAGAATTGTGAAAGCACCACCCGTTGGTACGGGAACAGAATATAAGCTGAAAATAGCAGAAAAGCAGTAAATGAACAACAGATTTATAGTGGTACGGTGACCTAAGCTACAGGCTCCGACTTAAGAAGTACACGACTTAAGAGTTGCGCGACTTAGGATATGCAACGACCTACAGGAAGCTACGACTTAACGAGTTAAACAGTTAACGACTTACGACCTAACTCGTGAAGCAGGTCAGCAACCTACGACTTAACTATTCAGAGGACTTACGACCTACCGGGTTAGGGAGCTACGACCTAAGAGAAGTTTGCGACCTAACTACAAGAAATATTGCGACCTAGGAATGTTCCGACCTAACAAGTGTTACGACCTAAAGCTACAGGGGACATTGCGACTTAGCAATGTTGCGACCTAAAGCTACAGGGGACATTGCGACTTAGCAATGTTGCGACCTAAAGCTACAGGGGACATTGCGACTTAGCAATGTTGTGACCTAAAGACTACGACTTAAGAATGTTCCGACTTAGCAATGTTGCGACCTAAGGACTGCGACTTAAGAAGGTTCCGACTTAAGGGGTTACGACTTAACTACTGTAAGTAGTTACCGACCTAAGAAAGCTAAGAAGACTCACGACTTGGCTTAAGTCGCCCACAACCTAATAGCTCCAGTTCCTTACGACCTAAAAGTTACCGAGTTAGAAAACCAACACCTGCGCCTATGCCGCTTTTGCCCACTAGGTCGCTAACGACCTAGTATCCTTCCTAATCCGTCCGCGACCTATAAATTTAAGAATTCAATTATTCAAATAAATTTCCAATATTGAATTTAAACAATTTAATTATCCTATAAATCAATATAAATAAATCATTAAGTTTCAAGTAAATTTTTTAGTTATCAACATCATTTTATTTCTATCTAAATAATTCAAAATGTTGAATATGCTAGTATATGATTTTTGTTTGATGATAATAAACATATATACATTCATTAAATGTATTTATTATTGTACTATTTTATTTTCACATAATTAAATAAATATTTGCTGAATAAAATAAATAACACAGAATTTAAATTCAAACGGATATTTTATTCAAACAAATATTTTATTACAATTTTGAATAGTACAAAGTTTGAGCTCTCACTATATATATACAAAATTTCAATTTCAATACAATTTCGATTACATCACAATTGTCACTTACATTTGCACTCCACTACATATCACTCGTTCACTCATAATTGTTCTTCAACTCTATTCCAGATTGTATCCAGCATCTGAATTATCTGCAAAATAAACACTGACGCAGTAAAATTGAAAAAGAAATATTTTTGCAGTGTAAAATAAAATGTGTATTTTGAAAATGTTATTAGCCTAAGTTATTTGGGTTGTTCGTCACAATTTCTTTTAAATTCAACACACATGAACAACTTGTGACATGCATAGTGTATCACTGTACATGCCACATGGCCGTGCACACCTATATACACTTGATAAAACTGCAGGGACAGGTGAGTACAAGGTCAAACCCGAGTCGAGGCTGGTTTCAACTCAAGTGCAATACAAATACATCACAAAATTATCGAGTACAAGAATCCAAAACCCAACATAAAACAAGCCTCGACCAAAAATTCAATGTGTACACTTGAAAAATACTCGACCATTCAAACTCAAGGCAAGTGCAGATCTAAACTTCAATATGTTCGAAGTGGTGCACCAAACAGTTCAATTGTTCAGGTTAGTGGCATGGCACAAAGGCAAAGACCACATAAACATATATGCACATATATATGTGTGTATTCTTTGAACTCATATATGTGTATACACATATATGAGTTCAAAAAATACAAAAGTACCAGAAGCTCAAAGGCAAGCAAACCAGAAGCAACATGAAAACAAGTATATATGCTGGTCAAGGAAAACAAATGAAACAGCATATAGACCAGATACAAATGGTCAAGTGCAAAACAATGGAAGCAGTTCAATATGCAAGCAAACTACTTGACTACACAGACCAACTCAATGTACACTTGAACCCAGACTGGTCAGAGAAACCAAAATGCACATGTCAAAAGTGGTGACTTCAAGAACAAATAAAACCTCAAATGGCCAGACTCACAAGTCCAGTGACAATATAGTTGCAAGTGAAGCCTCAATCAAGTTCCACATAAAACCAGACTATATGAACACACTAGACTTCAAGTCTAACAATGACCAAAGGCAACAACATTCAATAAAAAAACTGAGGTGTCATGAGACCAGACTTCGAATCAAGAAAGTCAATTTACTCAACATACATCAGTGCACATGTACATGAATGGAATGCAAGGCTACCAAGTTCAATAGCAGTTTTCAAGAGGAAACTGCATATATGCAGTGATGAACAAGACTGCAATACCAAAGTGCAATCACACACATACACACACACACACACACATACATACATATATGTATATATGTATGGAGACAATCAACCAAAGCTAACAGTATATATGAAGTAAAATCAAAATAGTAGCAGGTTGAACTAGTACAAGCAGTGACAGTGAATCAAGCAGAACAAGGCACCACAACAAGTAACATATATATATGTAACCAGACCAGAAACAAGAGCAGACGACAAAATTTACATGCATATAAACCAAATCTAACATAAGCAAACATGTAGAACAGTGGACAGAGCACAACAACACAGTTGTAGATCATGGAAGATCAATATGAAGTGTAGACTCAGCAATGGACTAATTGGCCAGAGCTACAAAATTTATATAAATAGTTCGATAAGTCAAGGCAGAGATGAAAGAACACAAATCAAGCCGTGAGTCAAACATTTTTCAAAAAGAGGTATATACAGTAAATTGAACCATGTCAATTATCTCAAATTCAAATGACATGCTCAAGAAATCGATGAACAAGTCGTTAGAGAAACAAATTCAAATCAAAGGAGCATAAAGAACGGAACCAAATCCGAAGTCCAGATTATCACAATTTTAAATACCAAAGTCAGAGCCATGGTGACCAAGGTAGAATCGAACAAGTCAGAATCAAAGCCGTGGTAATCAAGCATAGCACATCAGAAAATATAAAAATTGAAAAAGTCAGAAAACATCACCAACATTCAATCGAAAATCAGTGGCCAAGCATAGCACATGAAGAATTCAAACAAAATAAATACGAACGATAATTAAGGGAATCGTCCCTATAAATACCACTAACATCATCGGCATTCAAAAGCATCGAGTTCAAGCATATCAACGAGAGTAACAAAGGAAATCACATACCAGATTTATTCAAATCGAACTCGACGAATTGAAGCAGCCATTTGCAAATCAAAGTGACGATCGATCGACAAAGCAAGCAACGTGAAAACATCTATTCAATCGATCAACTGAAGTCAGCATATTCAATTCGCAAAGCATATGGGCCAAAGATATACACGAAGATAAAAAGAGAAAGGACTTCTCTTTATTTTAATTTGGCCCAGCACCTTTAAATTCATTTTGGGCTAAAATTTTAAATTAGGGTTTTTTTAGTTGTTTTTATTTTGTAATTCTCTTTTAAACTTTTGTAATTTTCTAGTCGTGTGTGACTAGGGGACGAACTATGGTGGTGTAGCTCGAGAATTCGCAACTCAGTGGCTGAGTTGTGGTAGGGTTTTGAGCGTAGAGTTAGGTTAGTCGATAGCGGGTGTCGCGAGTTTACGTGCGTAAGCGTCTGACTACTTAATTTCTAGTAAAAACCTTGGCGGCAGCACATAGGTAGGGTTTTATCGAAGCTGGGTGAATCTGTGTTGTTCTATTTCTGCTTTTATTATTCTGCTATTATCTGTGCTGCAATTATCTTATATATTTCCGCATTAATTTTTATAATTATTAGTATCACCCAATTCACCCCCCCCACCTCTAGGGTGAAATCGATCCTACACAAAATTATTATCCAACTTCAGTTATTGATTATAAAGCCGATTAATATATATAATTTCATTTCAATACTCGTTATCGCCAAATCTTCGAAATTAGTTTATATCAAAATTTTATTCAAGTCCATATCCAATGCTTACATTCAAAATCAGTAAAATTTGTTTATTTTTAACCATTTTTATTTAATAATTACATTAAATTTAATAATTTAAAATAGCTAAAAATACGGGTCGTTACAATCTCCCCCACTCAAAACTTTTCGTCCTCGAAAAGACGTTAAGTAAAGAGTTTAACAATTGAAGTATTTTATTCAAAAAAAATCTACTTATAAAACAATAAAATCTTATTATAAAACTTTTACCACGCTTCCGTTATGCCACTCTGATCGGTTTACGGAAATCACAATTTAGTAATAAAAACAAGTTATAAATTTTTTAAACTTCAAATTTTTCCAACAACCAGATTTATCGAAAATTTCGGCAGAGTCTCCTTTGCGCGGCTCGATCGGAACAAATACAAAACCGCCACTACGGGCCCCAAACCAACAAAAGAAAACAAAAGCCAAGTGGCTCCATCATGACCATCAAATCAAATGACAAAATAAACATGTACCTTTTTGTTGGGCCATCCAAATTTTTCTTGATTTTAAATACCTGCATCTTATTTACCAATGATATCCGATCGTATAATTTAAAATCATTTTATATTTTGCATTTTCAATTTCCAATATTTTCTTTACTTAAGCCCGTACGATGTACATGTATCATTCGTACGCAATATCATATCTTATCGCTCACTCGATGTAACGATATGAATTTTCGATGCTCGAAAGTCGACATTAATACGTCCACTGTATCAAATGCCGCGCAATCGAATGCCGAAAAACCGAACCATTAGGGTTAAAAGAAGAGGTAGAAGAAGACAGAAGAAAAGAAAGAACAGAAAAAACAGAAACAATATCAGAATCTCACATTCGCAGCGGAACAATATATAATAGATAATCACTAGTCTTTTAAACAAAGAACTATATCAGTTATACAATACATCAATCAGAGTCAATATACAACTCAATACAACAATGAACAGTTATATAAACCTGTCCTCATACAGAATACATAGCGGAAATAAATAACAAGTCTGAAAGTACGTCTCGTCATCCAGCTTATCCCCAAAGCTCCAGAATATCCAGAATATCCTGATAAAAATAACTCTAGGCAGCCCGTGTGGAAAGTTATGGGCACCCAGAGTTTAGAAGGGAACAATAAACTCCGAGTCAGTCATGGTGACTGGTGTGAGATCGTAAAACATTTATTTTCACAAAGAAAATAAAATTAATTCGCAATGCTTTTGGAAAATGAAACTACCATAAGACCTCCCACCACACACACAATGCAAACGCAGAATTGGAGGAGATTTCTTCTTATGATAGTCAAAGATGCTTACTACGCCAATCATTGGATATTATTATTAATGTCTAGTGTAGAAAACATTTCGAAAGCATAATATTAATCTTAGCCAGCATAGACATTTCGAACTATGCCTACTATAGCTACCATCTAAACAGTGGGGCGCCGGCATAAGTAAATGGCAGGTTCTACAACTAAAACCGTACAGTTTCATATTGGGAAATGGATTTCCAACAAATGGTCAGGCTAAGGAACTTCCTTTCCTACTGCCGAATGGGATCGCCTCTGGCTGGACGTCCCGAGAGACAAACTGCTCTCTGCCAAACAAGGCCGGGTTACCCCTGTAACTAGGTAACTCACAAATATGTCATCCCCCGGTCCTTTGGGACCTTTATCCGAGCGCTCGGTAACCAACATCACACATAATAAATAAAGTGTGTCCACATGAGTAAGTATCTGGGCTCCATACCATGATACCACCCCTTTCCAGAAGGAAATGACATACCCTAAAGGGCGCGACCCTCATAACCTTGCCGCAACATTCCTGTTTCGACCATTTCCGGGTTGTTGAGGCCCTGACGAAGTCTCGTCCATAAAGCTACGCTTATTCACAAAGCCACGCTTTGATCACAAATGATCAAATAAATGATCATCATCACAGCAACACTCAGCATGCCACATTACCAAATTGGGAATATATCGCTGATAAATTTCAACTACATAACCTCTGAGCTCGTACGTCTCAGAGAAGGGTGTTAAGCTAAGAGAATAAATTCTCCGTCACCAACAGAAATGCATTTGAAAGAAATCAGCTCTATATCTCAAAATGTAATATCAGACACGTAACCATACAAGTCTGTTCCGGGTTCGAACAGAACCGAAGGCACTTCCAAAGAAGCCCTTGCAAATCCGGATATTCACAATCCCGATAAAACTTCCCATCACAAAGGAAATCTTTATACCGTAGCTAACGGTGCAGAGACAATCGATAGGTCATCCTATCGTTTTCACAAATACCCGGTCTTCATCACTGGTCTTCAATACGATCCATATCGTCGTATTATTATTCGGAATGGGTTTTCTGACACAAAGGTCCTTTCCCGGCTAAACCGAATAATAAGCGTTTGTTTTAAAAACAAATCAAGTGCCATTTCAAAGGCAAATATTGATAGTCGGTGATTTAACTATCAACGATATTCACAACAATCATCAGATTCAAATAATTTTCCAAAATTATTTAATTTCAAAATATCTTCACGAGATATATATATTTTTCTTTCCCACACTTCATATTTGAAAACCAATTTCAAATTACTTTTCACCTTTCAACTTTTGAAAATCAATTTCAAATCAATTTCCTTACACGGAATATATTTCCAAATATTTCTTTTAAAAATCCATTTAGAACTTTTAATTTATATTTTTAAAAGCCACTTTGGAAAATATACTCGGCTTTATAGTGAAAATACACTTTCACTTCAAAACGGTCCATTTAAACCAATTAAATAAATCCTTATCGATTTATTTCAAATTTACGTTCAAAATCCGTAAATTTACTTTCACACTCAAAAATAAATCAGCGTTTATTTTTAAAACAAATTTCCCTTTCATTTATAAATTCTATTCGGAATTTACATTCTCAAATATTCACTTTCAACACAAAATCGACTTTCAGATTGATTTCTCAATTTTATTTCAAACTCCAAATCAAATTCCAAATCGATTTCTAAATTTACTTCAACGCCTAAAATTGATTTTCATTCAAACACCAAATAGATTTTTATATCGATTTCCCAAAGATTTATTTCTTCAATACAAAATCAATTATCAATTGGATTTCAACAAATTTATCACTTTTAAAATAAATTCCTTTATATTTTCCAAACCATTTAAAATTCCATTTCAAATAAATTTTCCAATCTTCCGAATAATACTATTTAAAATTCATTTTTAAAAATCTTTTCCCATATCTTGGAATTTATTCAATAAGATTTCGACAATCCATTTTAATACTTTAAAATTCCTTCTTTTAAATAAATTCAATTCTTAAAAATAAATTCATTTAAAGTTTTTCACTTTAATTTCAAAATCCAATTTATATTCATTTCTGGTATCCAACGATACCAAAATTACATTCGGCTAAATTTTTAGCCTTCAACAATTACAATTATCAATAAATCATCCATAGATTATCAACAATCACATCATTCACATATGAAATAATATTCAAACAATTTGAGGAATCCAGTTGGATCCCTCCAACTTGTTTCCCTGCATCCACAGATGTTAGCACAATACCAATTCCACTTCGAGGTGGAATATCGCAGTATATGGGATTTTATAAATATATCATCCGCTTACTAACGGCGCAATAGGGTCTCATCCGCTATACAATGCGGGAAATCAACAACTGCAATATATACATATGCCAATATATATATATATATATAGATATATCCTACTATATCTAATATCACATCCAAACAGCAATCAACACAATCAATAACTGCAATTCAATTTTAAATCTGAGTGAGAAGATCTCACCTTCGCTTTTAATTTGCAATCCCATTTTTATTCCAGCTTGTTTTCTCGATTTCTAGACCTTGTATAAACAATTTTATACAGTTTATTAATATTCAAAATAAAATCGAACAACCCATTTCCATTTAATAATTTAAATTAACTAGTAATTTATTTTAAACTAATGATTTTTCTTTTAGAAAAAATATTTTAGTAACTAAAATAATTCAAATTAGTCACTTTACCAATTTAATCACCAGATCCATTATTTAAAGTAAACAAGTAAATTAAAAATGTATACAAGTATATTTATTTCCTTTTGAAACTACCTATGTATATCTCTATTTAAAAATCTATAGATTTACAAATCTAATTTATATAACTTCCAACATTTAAATCTTTCTGTTATATATAAAAAAAATATTTTCTTTTGAAACCATATATATATATACACACTTATAAAAATAAACTATATTAAAAATCTAATCTTCTATAAATCCTTATATTAATTTTCTGTTTCCTGTAAACATATAACTTTGTTTTTCTGCTTCTGAAAATAATAGCAGTAATTTATCCTACTGTATATTTATACATATATATACAAATCAATAAGTTTATGAAATAAAGTGTTATTATTATTTACCTAACCTATATACATATATAATATACATGTTTTAAAACAAAACAAACCTATACCTTTACTGCCTCGAACAACCCCAGCCTTTCCCTTCGTCGAGAACGTCGCCGCCTTCGCCTCTACTACTGAAATCGACGTTGCCCTTCAAGCTCGCCTGTGCTCGAGCTCTTGCTCATCGCGATCTACCTGACACCGCCCTCGCTGAAGTCGTGCTCGACGTTGCCTCGAGTCGAACTCGAGATTGCGATTCGATTGAGAGATGAGAGGGTTCGAGCGCGATTTGAATTCTTTCCCCCTTTAATTTTTTTTTTCGAATGAATTTGAAAGAGGAAGAGGGCTGAGTCGAACAGATCATTCGATTTGAATTGAGAAAATGGGGAAAGGGAAAGAAAAGTACGAACGTAATTTATAACAGAATTTGCCATTTATTTGTTTTTCTCTGAATAATTTCTGTTTTGATTTCTTTTGAACGAGATGGGTATACTTTTAAAAAGAAAGAATAGAGGGAACAGACTTACGTGATTTTGTAGAGAAAAAGTAAGTCCGTATTGAAAAGTTGATTAAAAAATTATATTTTTATATTCGAAAATATCCCGTTATATTATATCAGCGCGTTTGCTTATCGTATTATCACACGACAGCTCCAATCACCACGAAAATTGAAATCCGATAATAATACAATATTACGGATCCAATGGAACTGGTTTCGTCGAATTCCGAGACTGTACCCCGGAATGTTATTTTTAAATTCAATTTAAACAACAAAATTTCAAAACTGAACAAAACAGTTTCAAATTAAATTCCGAAACTTTTATTATCTTCAGTATAATCAATATGAATTTTCTAAGCCTTCATATTATTTTTAATCAGCTCAAAACTGAAGATTCAAATTTTTTATCCAGATTTAACGATTAAATTCAATAATTAATTTACCAAATTCACTTTGATATTTGAATTTCAAATTAAATTGAATTCCAGATATTTAAAATCAATTAAATATCTTGATTTCCAATATCAAAATTTCAGGGTCGTTACACTCGATCACACAATTTCACTTCCGAACTAGTATCATTCACACGACTCTCTAGTGCGGACTCAGATTTGGTTCCTTGATTAGAAACCGTTATTCTCCTCGCATATCCATATACTATGATAGAGAATTCCAGAATCAAATCAGAAATCCATATCTAGGGTTCGCCATTGAGAATCGAGTGAAAAATCTTAACTTGGATCGATATAAATTATCTCGAAATTTTGTGCTCGAATCTAGATCAAACCGTTATGCAAATAAAATAATATACGTACAACTTACATATTTATTCCAATTGACTCTTAGTTACACCAAATTCTTTTCATTCCCATTCATTTCATTTATATTCAATTCATTTGTTTCAATTGACTTACATTCATTCTACAGTTTAAGCTCATTTCCATTTTAAGTTAATGTTATTTCATTTAACTTGTTTTACCAATCCATTCATTAACTTATTTCATTTATTCATTTCATTTTACCTTACTTAGATTAAATTTCATATCTCATTTTGGATTTTCTTTTCCTATCACCCAATATAAAAAATTTAAAATTTTTGTTTTACTTATTTTCATCCAATCTATAAGTGGCATAAGTTGCAACACCTTTAACTCTTATGTTTTCATAAAATACTTAAATTTCAATATTCATTATTTGCATTAACATTATTAATGAACATTTTCTTATATCCATAATCATTTTATAATGGCTCATTTCCTTTTATTATAACTTATTCAAGTTCATAATTATCTCCAAAGGCTACAATCTAATTTCAATGATTCTTTACACATTTATTTGTTATTTACTTTATTTATTTTACAAACAGTTAGACAACAAATTTCAGAATCTAAACACTCGGTTTAGTTTCAAATCAATTTGAAATCATATATATATATATCTCACTTTTATATCAAATCAAGATTTTAAATTTCTTAAAATCAAAAACTTGTTTATAAAAACAAAAATCCATTAGCAAATCATCAAGGTAGCAACCCATCACCTAGAAACTCGAAAACGAACATTGATGATGTCGCGATCATCATCAGAATTATTTTCCAGCGACCAAAGTGAGTTTAGTTCTTTTATCTCTTTTAAAAACCGTTCTTAAATATTTTCATTCAAAAATACTTCCAAAATAATACTATCATTGTTATTTTCTCCAAAACACTTTGAAAAACATTTCCAAAATCTCTTAAGATGTAAAATTTCCTAAGTAGTTAGCCTAAATCCTTTTGAAACATTCCACAAAATTTCCGGGATTTAAATCTTGGTTTGAATCCAATTTCAGTTACAACTCGTATGTATAATTATACTTATACAATTTCAACTGGTTATATATCCCATTCAAAAAAAAATTAAATCTTATTTTGATTCTAATATTAACAATCAAACATTCCAATATAGTATAATAATTTTTGGAAAATATTTCTTTTATATCAAAATATAGTTTGGGTAAAATTATTTCATTCACCCTCTTTAAAGTAAATATTATAAGGTTATTTTGATTCCAACATTAACAATCAAACATTCCAATATACTATAATAATTTTTGGAAAATATTTCTTTTATATCAAAATATAGTTTGGGTAAAATTATTTCATTCACCCTCTTTAAAATAAATAGATATAATTTCATTTCAATACTCGTTAACGCCAAATCTTTGAAATTAGTTTATTTCAAAATTATATTCACATTCATATCCAATACTTACATTCAAAATCAATAAATTTGTTTATTTTTAGTCATTTTTATTTAATAATTACATTAAATTTAATAATTTAAAATAGTTAAAAATACGGGTCGTTACACTTCCCATGTCATAGTCTCTCAGTATTTGACCCAAAAAAGCAGCTCCTTAAAGTTGTCTTAATGCCAACCTTCTCTTCTGCTTGTCGTTGAGCCCCAAATCAGCGAAAATCCTCTCATAATGAAACAACCAATTTTCTACTTCTATAGCATCTTCTGTCCCGATAAAGGGTTTCCCTCTAAGCTTAATATAATCCCTACTTAACTTAGCATAGTCGTTGACAACAAGATCTCCCTGAAGTCCTCCTTCAGTAGCATTCCCTCCAACAACTCCAGCTGTGATTCCAGCTTGCGTCATGTTTACAAAAAACTTATACATGGCTCATGTCCAATTAGGGAACCCCAGCACCAACATTCTCAGTCTGAGCCTGACCTCTTCTAACATTTGGTTGGGCATTTCCATTGGTGGTGGTGCTGTCTCCTCGTACATATCTATATTCAAGCCTAATGAGATACAGAAGAATAGCCTAACAAAGATAGGAGTCTAAAGATAAAGCATATACTTATGTATATAAAAAATACAAGTACGTTACTATAGCGTCATCCCATACCTCGATCTTAACTCTAATTTCTAATGATTACGTCTTCAAAAATCATTTTTAGTTAAAGTATTTCATAAACCATGCCCCGATACCAAGCTGTAACATCCACTATAAAGAGGCCCAAAGCTAAACGCTACAGATACTGCTTCATCTATAGTATTAAATTTTGGCGACTAAATACAACTATGTTAATGGTATCTATAATATCAGAAACACTTGAATACGAAACAAAACACAGAATTTAAAGCAACATTTTTTTCATTACACTTTCAACATAGATGTTCCATATTAACATTACAAAATCCCCAAAACTTTTCCCAAACAATGACAAAATATACATATCACAAAATACGCCAAGTGCGATATATGAAGATGCCCCCTTGATGATCAGAGTTATATAGTCACAATTGACTTAACGCATACACAATAGAAATAACAAAAAACAAAAGATTGGAACTCCTAAAAAGATATATGTTAGCCTCCTGCTCTCCTCCGGTAGCTTTATTCGTCATCCTACTAAAACCTGAAAGAACCTCAAACCTCAGCCTAGTCAAATCAAATTTTGAGCACTCGAGAGTTTAAGGGGAAAACATAAACTTCGAGTCAGACATAAAGCCTGGTGTGAATAATACTATACATACCGGTTATTAATGTTAAGTGAGACCACGCCACGTAGAAGAAAGGGTTTCCCTTCACTAACATCCTTTTAAAACATATCTTTTGCAAATCTATATCATGCAACCAAAACTAGCTAAAACTGTAAAGAAATATTATGTAAACATGCATATCAGGTAATAAATGGACTATCTATCCCAATATGTAGTTTTTTTAGCTAACTACTAACCTTTGGCTGACTTGGGCCTACCAGACAAAATAACCAAATTTATCTAACATCTATTGGATACTTCACTTCTGGATAATATGTCCTTAACTGTCTGTTAAATACTTCTCTTTTGGGCGGTTTGTCCCTACCTTAACATCTCCCAGGGTCACTTGTTCCTAATGGTTTTGTGGGCTCACCAATAACCTATATATATATATATACAAACATGTATTTCATCCTGTGTGTAATCATAATTTTAGTCTCACCTATGACAAAGCCTTACATAATAGAACTTTGGACTAAATTAGCTGGGGCCAATAGCTAATGTATATCGCTCGACCCTATACCAATCCCATCTGATATCCTAATATCTGAGTCATTTTTCTTAGGAATTACCTCCCTCAAATTTTCCTTGAAAAGCTCTTTCGAATTGATTTAAATCTTTAAATCATACTTACACAAGGAAAATACATACACTCTATGCTTTACTCAAAATCACCTTGCCATGTTATGTATATATATTTTACCCAAACCTTTGTTGATGAAAACATTTACCCCTTTTGAAACCATTAAACTTTGTCTTCGACAATATTGGAAATTCCTTTCCTTTCTTTTCAACTAAAGTTTCGAAATATTAGACACCCCTCTTCAAAACCTATAAAACATTGTATTCTGAAAACATTGGAATAACCCTTCGTTTCTTTTCATCGAAAGCTTCAAAAATAATGGAAAGCATCCCCTTTCGACCCCTTCGAAATCCTTTATTAAAACCCTTTCGAAAGCATTAAACAACTAAACCTTTTGAAAGTCTTTGGGTTCATTTTAAAACATGTGTAAACCTTTTGAAACCATTGAAAGTTTACTCCTTTGAAACCTTTAAAAACCATCTCGATCGAAACCTTTTGAATGATGCCTTCAAGTAGAGCAAAAGAATAAGAAGCCCATTGAAGTCGAAAGCACTTCTTTCGAAACCATTAAAACTATTTCTTTCGAAACTATTTGGGTTATACTTCAATTATAGAAAAAGGGTCTTTAAAATATTTAAGTCGAAACCCTCTGTTTCGAAACCATTTCCCATGTAACGAAGTGATGGTGTAGAAACCATCCCTTCGAAGGCATTGGAGAAGTGGCCAAGTTTTAAAACAATGCATTCTCTTCGAAACCATTGTGGTCGAAAAGTAGGAAAGCGGCAGCTAAAACGGTTTCGGCTTAGTCAAAACATTTAAAAGTGCAACCCTTTCGAAACCATTTCTTTTAAATCCATTGACCCAGTCGAGAGCTAACTGAGTCGAAAGCAATTTAGTCGAAAGCAAGCATGCGCATTATATTTTTAAAACAAGGCTACACTTCGACCCCTTCGAAACCTATGGTTCCGACCTCATACCTTTCGCCTTCTATCCAATTCGCTACGTACCAATTTCTTGATACTAGGCATATTGGTTTTGATGGAGTTGAACGTGGAGGGACTTGGTCGAAAGCCAACCAAGGCGGAAGCAAGTGCCAAAAGTAATAAAACAGTCAAAAAGCCTGAAATAAACAGTTCTTTTCACCTAACCTGCTTTACATGTAAATTTTTGATTGGTTGCCTCTTTTCTTTACCACTAAAAAGTGTTGCACATTCCAGAGCTAATTAACTAATTTGAATTATTTGCAAAACTCCTCTTGCCTTTAATTAAATACATAAATCATTTAAGTCCCATACCTTAAATAATTTTATATATTCATCAAAACACTTAGGAAAATTCTATAGAAATTCCAGAAAATCCTCTTTATTATGTTTTCTAGCATATTTAAATTTCTGACCCAAATAATTGTTTATTTTATCATAAATAATTTATAACCCAATAAATCATTTTCTTCACTAGAAAATTAATATAAAATCAACATTAATTCAAAAAATTATGAAAGTTGAAACCCATCTCTAAAATGTCATTTCTGATCTAGGTTTAAATTCGCAAGGCATTTGGGTGTCATATAATAGTGTTTTCACATCAAAAATGTCATAAAATCAATAATAACATGAATAAATCATCAACAAGCATATATAAACTTTTAATCATCCAAAACATGGCATTATCATGCAAAAACATTTCAGGTTAACCTTAAAACCGAAAATTATAAGGAAAATGAGATATATTTATCATTCCCCTTAGCTTTGTGATTAAAGATGTGAGATTTGATGTTGAACAAGTTGATTTACTTCTCCCTCTTGAAAATCCTAGCTTTATCTTCTCTTGAGATTGAAAATGGTGGTCGACCTTAGAGTATTTTTTCTTGTGAAAAATGAAATTAACGTACGTTTGTTTTCCTAAGGGTTTAGGGTATGAGTTCTTCTTATTTCCCATTTTCCCTTCCCTATTTCCTAACATATCTTATTCATGTTATCGCGTTTTGGTTTACATATTAACAAGGCACGACTACCCTTAATTATAATCAAATCTTAATCCATTAATCATCTTACATTGTTTTATTTTATTTAGATAATTAAATATTCCAAATAATGTTACTAAAAATGTGGGGTGTTACAGTATCTCTGCCGAACCATTTTACATCTTATGTTATTTGCCTTTCAACTATATATTTAACTTCTCATTTTCTCAATTTTTAAGCCTAGTGATTAGTAAGCAATCTTTGATTTTTCACACTTTACTTGTATAATTCCGAGGTGGGCCAAAGTAATTAGTCAAAGAAAATCTTTTAACACTAAAGAAGCCAATCCTCCACTTCAATGACATTCTACTATTCTAAGTATGGTTTTCCTCCCAAGCATGTATAATCCTGATACAATATAGCATAGTTTTTATGAGCAACCAATTCTAGTGCAACAGCTCCTGCATTACCTGTGTTTCCTATAGTCAATCCACTCGCTACTTCATCTTGCACCATATTGACAAAGAATTCATACATTATCCATATATCAACTAGTGTGGCTCTAGCATTAGCATTAGCATTGGTTATTCGGTTAGCACTCCTAACATTAGCCTAAATAGTTGCATTAGTTATAGTCCTCCCACCTCCTTACTTTAGTCTTCCACTTCTAGTATCCATATATCGTGATTTACGTAAAAAAATTTACTAGGATAAAAAAGAATGGCCTAAGTTAGAGGGGCGAGTATAAATAGATATGCATATATATAATAAATAACAAGTACGTTAATATAACATTGTCTCATTCGCAAATTTATTCATTTTATTTCATTTAGGTTATATTTTTAAAAACTCTTATTAATTTTTATATAAACATGTGCTCTGATACCAAGTTGTAATATCCCACATTTTAAGGCCCGAAAATAGATACCATTAGTATCGCAGCCATCCTTTACAATATGCCTTGTGAAAAAATGAGACCAGTTATTGTACCATTAACATCAAGTGTATAAGAATTCATAAGTATTAAAAAAACATTTTCATTTATTTATTTGAAAATTCATTACAATCCATTACATTCAATTACATAACCCCACGATTCCATTTTTCTAATAAAATATAATAAATGCAAATATAATTCCATGAGTAATATATGACGATGTCCTTTTGGATGATCATAATCTTAACTACCTAAATGGTAATAAACTACTTCATTAATACAATAAAAAATCAAAAGGAGTTAAAACTTCATAATGGAAATATACTTTAAATAGTGACTTGGCTCCTGCGCATCTCCAGAAGTTTATTTTTCTAAACCTAAAGTACTCTCTCTCTCACTCTATCTCTGAACCTACCCAATTTCAATTGGGTACCTGTCACGACCCGGCTTTCTACCACCAGAAAGACGTATCATGAATTAAGAAAGAAAGGGATAGAAGAAGAAAAGAAAGAAAAGAAGAAAGAACAACAACATCAGAAACTCACAGCGGAACGAATGAAATATAATATATCATATAAAATATTACATAGTATCATATACATCAGAGTTACACAACTTATACAACACATATTAGACAGTTATAAACATCTGTCTAATTCATACAACTCAAGTATCACAGATACAGACACAACATATACACAGCGGAATCATCATATATCTACACGGTGAAGCCTCCTGCTCCAAATCTCCTCCAGAATTCGTCAAAGCTAACCTGAATCCCTCGACTACTCAATACAATATTGAGTACCCAAGAGTTTAATAAAACAGAAAATAAACACTTGGGTCAGACATGGGTCTGGTGTGAGTAAACGGTTTAAATTGCTTAACTTTGAAAGCCTTTGAAAACAAAAGTATCACGTAAGACTCCCCACAAATAAACATGGGTAAGTTTTTACCTTACGCTAACTAAAACATTTGATAGGAAATCCGATTGTATTATAATAGGGTCTAGGGTTTCCAAGTAAAATACAGAAATAGCTGAAATGCTTACATCTCACATTCCAACATAGTTGGGCACAACTAATACGTACGGCACTTATTGGAGTTTGGATTCCATACAATGGCAGGGCTACTGGGGTACCGCCCGTCACAGTACGTGGCCTAGATCACCGTACCGAGGAGTACGCCCGCTCCCCTGCAACACAAAGCCGGAATCATCCCTTACTGGATAATTCCGAACAAGATAATCCCGTAGTTGGTGCGACCAACTACACACTAAGCCGAATAAAAGAAAAGGGACCTCTAGACAGGGATCTATCTTGCTCTCAGTGGGTGCTACCCACAATGCCTTGCTGCACCTCCCCTGTTTTAGCCATTCCCGGTTGATGAGGCTTGAGGTTACGATTACCTTTAATCAGAACATATCACTTAGAATGCTCATCGTCCGCCTGACGATGTGCTGAAAGCATTCAATCCATACAAGTTCGTTCCGGGTTCGAACGAAACCGAAGGCATTATCTCGTTACACTCGTTTTGGAATTACCCTCAGAGTTAACGACAATAACCCTTGCACTCTAAATCTTCATCTTCACTTGAGATTCACGACCTATCGTTAATTTGGATCGATGTGGTATTCGGGTCTCCAGACCTGGAATACCGGTATACGGAAACCCGATCCCGGTCTCATCGAAATCCAAAACGTATCTTTTAAGTCCAAGTTGTTTAAAGGTTTTAAACATTTAAACTTATATTCAGGATGATATATAAACAAATAGATGAATCATATTATCACAATAGATAATTCATTCAACTCACAAAGCAGCATATCACATCTCAAAGATATCCCAATCATCCAGTATCAACCAATCATTCAATATCATTCAACAAATATCAACCATCCAATATTTATCAATTATCCAAAACAGTTTTGATTAACTCAATCAAATTTGATTACCTAAATCATTCTCATTTATTTATTTCAAATAAATAAATTAACCATATCTAATGATCTTCTTTAATTAATCTTCCTAGATTAATCATCTTTAATTACATTCAAGTAATTATCCTTAACCATATTCAGTAATTAACCTTTAATTACTATCATTAATTACAATAATTAATGATTCTTCACTTGCTTTCATTAATTAATAATAATTAATTACATTAAACCTTAATTAATTAAAATTAATTAATCTTACTTAAATTAATTGCTTTTATTAATTAACCTTGATTAATTTCATTAATTAAATAATCCTTATTAATTAACTAATCCTTTAATTAATTAATTATATAATTAACTTGTAATTAACCATTAATCATAAACGGTAATTAACAACTTGTGATTATTTATCTTAATTAATTAACTTCTTAATTAATTATATTAATCTTTGATTTATAAATCTTAATAATTAGAACTTTAATTACTTCATTAAGTAATTACTAATCATTTAAATTAACAAGTAATCCTTAATTAATTACTTTATTAATTAATTATATATTTAATTAATTATCCTTAGTAATTAATCTAATATTAACTAAGTAATTAATTCTTAATTACTACCATTAATAAATCTTAATTAATCTCTTAATTAATTACTTAACAAATAATTAATTTCATCATTAAATAATTCTTATTTAATTACTTCATAACTAATTAACTCAAAAAAACAATTATATTAATAAATTCCTTAATTGATAATATTAAGTGATTACTCATTAATCACCTCATCTAATTACTCTTATGAGTAATTTCCATTTAATTAATCAATTACTAATTTATTTATTAAGTAATTACACTTGATTAATTTATAATTAAGTGTTTATTTAAATTAACCAACATTAACCATCATTTAAATAATTAATTAAATAATTAGTTAACTTCTTAAATTTAAAATTACTTAATTAAACTTTTATTTAATAACAAATCAATTATATTAATTAACCATTCTTAATTAATCTTAACATAACCAATTTAGAATAAAACTGTATTATTAAACACTTATTCAAATCACTTATTTTATTAAAACAAATTTTAAAATCAATTTTGAAATATAATTTATTTTAAACAAAGCAATTTAAAACATTTAATTTCAATATATTTTAAAATCTTTGAAAACCATTTCAAGCTTGTTTCATCAAATTAAACAATTATTTATTTAAAACATATTTTAATACTTAAAAACTCGACCATGCTTTAAGATTTTAAAACAAGATATGATTTTTGCTTTAAATTCAAAAGCAGATTATTAGAATTTAAAACAACCCGAGCCATACTCCTTTCAAACCCGAGCTAGCTTCGAGTCCTTCTCCCCTCCCGTATTCTTCGAGAAAAACAGCAAATTACACGAGACAGCCCCGAGTCACCTTCGTCTTCCCCAACGCAACAAACCCAGACAGTATCGTGCACACGTGCACGTGCACATCACCTCTGGCCAACCCAGGTCAGCGCGACGATCAACTACGGTCACAAAATCACTCGCGAGCACCACCATAAACTCAGATTGAAGACTAAGCAAGCGAATCACATTTTGATCGTTCGAACCAAAAACTGCAGAAACCCAAACCACCAAAATCCCCATTGCCGACGAACTCGACGTCGTTAAACTCCGCCATCCACCCCATCGAACTACCTCGACCATGAGCTTCAACACTCCCACGTCGCGATCACCTCCGGTACCCTATACAGGTCGCGAAAATCACTACAGCAAAGCCGAGCAAAAACTAACTTAAACCCTAGTTAATTCAATTTCAAACGATTCACTAATTAGAAAAATTCATGCACATTTTTCCCATCATCAATGATACCAAAGCTAGCTAATACCAAGATTTCAACTTCAAACATTAAGTGGATCATCGGCAATTCACCAAATTGCTGATACCGTTCATCTCGAAAATTCAAATTGAATATCACTTTAAAAATTCTGAAGTGTATATCAAAATTCGTGATTTTCAATCACGAATCCATCCCTATAATGCAGAATTGAAATTAAGAAATTTGATTATTATGAAAATTTGGGTTTTTACTGTTATTTTACGAATTTCGAAATAACAACTTATTATAAATTCCTGAAATGATTTTTAGTGGTGATGTTTCATAATTTCGAACAAATTTCATTTACAAATCATAAGCTAATTAGGATTGAATGGTGAGATATTGAATTAAATAGAGAAATCCAACCCTGTTAAAAATAACAGAGTTCACTTTTGCATATATACAGGCATTCAATACTAACACATACACATGCATCCATTCCAATCCAGATATTCAGGTTAACCTATGATTTTCGTTCACATACCAAAGTGAAATTAAGTTATAAAACTGTTTTTAAAATCTAGTTTACTCACCTTTTTAATTGCAGAGAACAAAGCAGAGCACAGAATAGGTTTTGATTCATTCCGGGCTTTGAATTTAAACTTGCTGTTGATTTATTTCTCTGATTGCATGACTTCAGATTTCATTTGAAGATTTGAAGCTGCTATTTAAATTTGCCTTTCATCTCCTTTCTCTGATTTGCATTTCCAGTTTACAGATCTTCATTTCTACTTTGATTTCCAGATTTTCATTTCCAGATTTACTACTTCTTTGAATTTAGATTTCAGGTCTTTTATTTCTTAGACTATTTTGTTTTAGTTGAAAATGAGAAGAAGGATTTTTGAACTGAAAATGAATACAGATCTTTCTTCTTACATATAAATTTTTATACTTTAATTTACAAAAAGATAAAATTAAGCCACTTGTCCCCTTAAGTTGTTAATTAGCTTACACATATACCAACCAAGCCTCCATATGTTTACAAGTGTTAATTCTTATTTTAATTAATTTACTTAAGTCATTTATGTATTTATAAAATATCTATATGTATATAAAAATGTATTTATCTTTTATAATTAAGCTTTACATTCCTATATAAATTTACAAATGTGAAAACTATTATTTAAAATAACTTATACTTTAATCAAATATATATATAACATATTTATAAATGTTTGAGCTTAACTATATATATATTTTTACAAACCATTTTGACTTTTTAAAAAGGAAAGAATGTTAAAAACAATTGAATTTTAAAAGAGAAAAGATTATTAAAATGAACTTCTTATTTAAATCTTATTCTTGTTATTTAAATCATAAATATCATTTTCAAAAGTATTAAACCAAATTACAAATTATATATATATATATATATATGAGTTTGAAAACATCTTATTAAATTCAAATTCAATATTCTTTTTATTCCAACATATGCAAATATATATATTCTAAATGAAAAATACTTTTAACATTAGCTTGATAATTATCATATTGAATTTAATACATAACTTCAAATAACAATATATATGTTCATATATATTATAATTTGAAAACATAATTTTATTAAATTAAAAGATTCCCTATTCATAATATATATACCTATATATATATATTATAAATATAAACACTTATATTAGTTTTAGAAAGATAAAACTTCCCAATTTAAAATATTATAACCCTTTTAAAATGAATTGAACTTGTCAATTTATAAAATAAATCAACTAATCAATTTAATTATTAATAAAGATTATTAAATTGATATTGCCAAATTTCCGGGATATCACATTCCTCCCCCCTTAAAATAATTTCGTCCCCGAAATTTAAAAGCAAAGATAATTTAATAACCGAGTAAAATTTTTAATTTTAAACAGCAATCACACAAATCAATCATTATTATCAATCATAGCAACCATATAAATCAAACAAATTTAATTATCCAGACAAATTCTGGATAGAATTTCCTCGAGTTTCCCCAAGTATATATATATACCGGGATACTCGTTCTACAGGATCTTAACTAACTATCTACAATAATCTAGAACTCCTTCCCATCTAGATTACAAATCTGAACAAAATATCAGACTAAACTCAAAACCATCTCAACTACCAAATCCTTCTGAACTGCTGATCCCACAACCAATGACAGATCAAACACGTATTCCCTCAAAGATACGTGAAATACAATGAATTCCAGTTATCCGAACTGGAAACTCAATCCTGTAGATCAAAGAACTAATCCTTTTGAGAACACAAGAAAATCTCAAAATACTTCTAGAGCTAGTTCTCCAATCTTACCAAATCTTGTATCTCCTTTAATTGAAGAAAACTTAAACAATATCCAATTTCAACTTCATCCTTCCTGATCAGCTTAGCCCTTGCTGATGCTTCCTGGAACAATCTAGACCAACATCAAACCAATTTCCGGATCCTTCTCAACAAAATGGTTTCCCAAAAATCACCGAAATCCAGAACACAATTCTACTCCTCAAACATTAGAGAACTATGAACTACTTCCCCTATCTGGAATAGCCAAAACAGTTGCACTTGACAACCTTATCTCCAAATCCTGAAAATTTCTTCACACTTAGAGATACACTTGAATTTCTTATAGAAATACTCTACTCCAATAAAATCACAACTCCCGGTTGCTCCCACTCTAGAATAGCTGCTATCTTGCTTTCGCTGCACAACTCTGATCTTTAACAGATGAGAATGCCGTCGGAAAAACTCGAGCACAAACTTGATCATCCACAGTTCATCAGACCATAAAATCTTAGCGACTTCATTCCATTTGGTCAGAAACATCTCGCAGAAACTTCTTCAGAAAAACTAGGTGTGATCAATCCCTATCCAAAGAATTCTGAGCTGCTTCACCAAATTCTTCTCTCGGAGACATCCTTCTACTAAGCTGAACTTCCGGTAACTCCACGAATCAAGTCGATACGGAATCTCAACATCCAATAATCCCAAGAGAATACCCGAACTATCGCAAGTCACTTTTGCGATCAGCCCAACCTAATTTCCACAGATACTGTTCTCTCTTCACAAATCATAACAGCTCATACTTAACTATCCAATTCATCGAAGAAATGGATTCACTCTGCTGCTTCTGGACTCCAACTCAAAAAGACTGCTCAGCCAGAAAACTTCCTGCCAACACAGAAAACTTCCGAGCCGTACTGCTGACACAGACGTCAAAGACTTCTTATCCGAAACTTCTCGAGAAACTCGGACCTCAAAGCAAATAGAAACACCCCACTGGACTCAGCCACAACACCGAAACAGACTCACTTCTTCAAACTTGTTCCAGAAGAAACATCTTCAGAAACGTCCATAGCCACCGTGTCTCATCACACAGCTACTACTTCCTGAGGTTACCAAAATACCATCACTCTCTTCAGCTCATCCAATAGATCTACTCTATTCATCCAACTTCAAAGATAAACTCTAAACCATAACTGGTTTCCTTCAGAGATCGGTGAAATCTTTACACCACAACAAAGTTCACTCGAGACAGTATTAGGTCTACAGTCTCGTCAGATATACTTCCAACCTCAACACTCAAATTCTAACTATTGGTAGTCGTGTTACTCACACTACCACCTTATCTACCTTTATAACTTATATTGGAAAACCCGAACAGGTAACCCAACAAATAGGTAGAAATATATATATATATATATATTTAAAATGATACTTTTTATATAGAAATTATTTCTGGGTAAAATTATTTCATTTACCTCTTTAAAACAATATTGTGTCCGTTGGCCTGGTTCAAGTGTTTAGAGATCCCTATCAATAACGTTAGCTACTCGTATTGACCAGAATCCATATACCACTCAACCGATCAATTAACACAATATAAAATCATTTTTATATAACTAACAATTACGCGCTCTCAAGATAGACACCACTTCAGAGCCTAGGTATTCACTCAACCTACTGCTCTGATACCAACTGTCACGACCCGGCTTTCTACCACCAAAAAGACGTATCATGAATTAAGAAAGAAAGGGATAGAAGAAGAAAAGAAAGAAAAGAAGAAAGAACAACAACATCAGAAACTCACAGCGGAACGAATGAAATATAATATATCATATAAAATATTACATAGTATCATATACATCAGAGTTACACAACTTATACAACACATATTAGACAGTTATAAACATCTGTCTAATTCATACAACTCAAGTATCACAGATACAGACACAACATATACACAGCGGAATCATCATATATCTACACGGTGAAGCCTCCTGCTCCAAATCTCCTCCAGAATTCGTCAAAGCTAACCTGAATCCCTCGACTACTCAATACAATATTGAGTACCCAAGAGTTTAATAAAACAGAAAATAAACACTTGGGTCAGACATGGGTCTGGTGTGAGTAAACGGTTTAAATTGCTTAACTTTGAAAGCCTTTGAAAACAAAAGTATCACGTAAGACTCCCCACAAATAAACATGGGTAAGTTTTTACCTTACGCTAACTAAAACATTTGATAGGAAATCTGATTGTATTATAATAGGGTCTAGGGTTTCCAAGTAAAATACAGAAATAGCTGAAATGCTTACATCTCACATTCCAACATAGTTGGGCACAACTAATACGTACGGCACTTATTGGAGTTTGGATTCCATACAATGGCAGGGCTACTGGGGTACCGCCCGTCACAGTACGTGGCCTAGATCACCGTACCGAGGAGTACGCCCGCTCCCCTGCAACACAAAGCCGGAATCATCCCTTACTGGATAATTCCGAACAAGATAATCCCGTAGTTGGCGCGACCAACTACACACTAAGCCGAATAAAAGAAAAGGGACCTCTAGACAGGGATCTATCTTGCTCTCAGTGGGTGCTACCCACAATGCCTTGCTGCACCTCCCCTGTTTTAGCCATTCCCGGTTGATGAGGCTTGAGGTTACGATTACCTTTAATCAGAACATATCACTTAGAATGCTCATCGTCCGCCTGACGATGTGCTGAAAGCATTCAATCCATACAAGTTCGTTCCGGGTTCGAACGAAACCGAAGGCATTATCTCGTTACACTCGTTTTGGAATCACCCTCAGAGTTAACGACAATAACCCTTGCACTCTAAATCTTCATCTTCACTTGAGATTCACGACCTATCGTTAATTTGGATCGATGTGGTATTCGGGTCTCCAGACCTGGAATACCGGTATACGGAAACCCGATCCCGGTCTCATCGAAATCCAAAACGTATCTTTTAAGGCCAAGTTGTTTAAAGGTTTTAAACATTTAAACTTATATTCAGGATGATATATAAACAGATAGATGAATCATATTATCACAATAGATAATTCATTCAACTCACAAAGCAGCATATCACATCTCAAAGATATCCCAATCATCCAGTATCAACCAATCATTCAATATCATTCAACAAATATCAACCATCCAATATTTATCAATTATCCAAAACAGATTTGATTAACTCAATCAAATTTGATTACCTAAATCATTCTCATTTATTTATTTCAAATAAATAAATTAACCATATCTAATGATCTTCTTTAATTAATCTTCCTAGATTAATCATCTTTAATTACATTCAAGTAATTATCCTTAACCATATTCAGTAATTAACCTTTAATTACTATCATTAATTACAATAATTAATGATTCTTCACTTGCTTTCATTAATTAATAATAATTAATTACATTAAACCTTAATTAATTAAAATTAATTAATCTTACTTAAATTAATTGCTTTTATTAATTAACCTTGATTAATTTCATTAATTAAATAATCCTTATTAATTAACTAATCCTTTAATTAATTAATTATATAATTAACTTGTAATTAACCATTAATCATAAACGGTAATTAACAACTTGTGATTATTTATCTTAATTAATTAACTTCTTAATTAATTATATTAATCTTTGATTTATAAATCTTAATAATTAGAACTTTAATTACTTCATTAAGTAATTACTAATCATTTAAATTAACAAGTAATCCTTAATTAATTACTTTATTAATTAATTATATATTTAATTAATTATCCTTAGTAATTAATCTAATATTAACTAAGTAATTAATTCTTAATTACTACCATTAATAAATCTTAATTAATCTCTTAATTAATTACTTAACAAATAATTAATTTCATCATTAAATAATTCTTATTTAATTACTTCATAACTAATTAACTCAAAAAAACAATTATATTAATAAATTCCTTAATTGATAATATTAAGTGATTACTCATTAATCACCTCATCTAATTACTCTTATGAGTAATTTCCATTTAATTAATCAATTACTAATTTATTTATTAAGTAATTACACTTGATTAATTTATAATTAAGTGTTTATTTAAATTAACCAACATTAACCATCATTTAAATAATTAATTAAATAATTAGTTAACTTCTTAAATTTAAAATTACTTAATTAAACTTTTATTTAATAACAAATCAATTATATTAATTAACCATTCTTAATTAATCTTAACATAACCAATTTAGAATAAAACTGTATTATTAAACACTTATTCAAATCACTTATTTTATTAAAACAAATTTTAAAATCAATTTTGAAATATAATTTATTTTAAACAAAGCAATTTAAAACATTTAATTTCAATATATTTTAAAATCTTTGAAAACCATTTCAAGCTTGTTTCATCAAATTAAACAATTATTTATTTAAAACATATTTTAATACTTAAAAACTCGACCATGCTTTAAGATTTTAAAACAAGATATGATTTTTGCTTTAAATTCAAAACCAGATTATTAGAATTTAAAACAACCCGAGCCATACTCCTTTCAAACCCGAGCTAGCTTCGAGTCCTTCTCCCCTCCCGTATTCTTCGAGAAAAACAGCAAATTACACGAGACAGCCCCGAGTCACCTTCGTCTTCCCCAACGCAACAAACCCAGACAGTATCGTGCACACGTGCACGTGCACATCACCTCTGGCCAACCCAGGTCAGCGCGACGATCAACTACGGCCACAAAATCACTCGCGAGCACCACCATAAACTCAGATTGAAGACTAAGCAAGCGAATCACATTTTGATCGTTCGAACCAAAAACTGCAGAAACCCAAACCACCAAAATCCCCATTGCCGACGAACTCGACGTCGTTAAACTCCGCCATCCACCCCATCGAACTACCTCGACCATGAGCTTCAACACTCCCACGTCGCGATCACCTCCGGTACCCTATACAGGTCGCGAAAATCACTACAGCAAAGCCGAGCAAAAACTAACTTAAACCCTAGTTAATTCAATTTCAAACGATTCACTAATTAGAAAAATTCATGCACATTTTTCCCATCATCAATGATACCAAAGCTAGCTACTACCAAGATTTCAACTTCAAACATTAAGTGGATCATCGGCAATTCACCAAATTGCTGATACCGTTCATCTCGAAAATTCAAACTGAATATCACTTTAAAAATTCTGAAGTGTATATCAAAATTCGTGATTTTCAATCACGAATCCATCCCTATAATGCAGAATTGAAATTAAGAAATTTGATTATTATGAAAATTTGGGTTTTTACTGTTATTTTACGAATTTCGAAATAACAACTTATTATAAATTCCTGAAATGATTTTTAGTGGTGATGTTTCATAATTTCGAACAAATTTCATTTACAAATCATAAGCTAATTAGGATTGAATGGTGAGATATTGAATTAAATAGAGAAATCCAACCCTGTTAAAAATAACAGAGTTCACTTTTGCATATATACAGGCATTCAATACTAACACATACACATGCATCCATTCCAATCCAGATATTCAGGTTAACCTATGATTTTCGTTCACATACCAAAGTGAAATTAAGTTATAAAACTGTTTTTAAAATCTAGTTTACTCACCTTTTTAATTGCAGAGAACAAAGCAGAGCACAGAATAGGTTTTGATTCATTCCGGGCTTTGAATTTAAACTTGCTGTTGATTTATTTCTCTGATTGCATGACTTCAGATTTCATTTGAAGATTTGAAGCTGCTATTTAAATTTGCCTTTCATCTCCTTTCTCTGATTTGCATTTCCAGTTTACAGATCTTCATTTCTACTTTGATTTCCAGATTTTCATTTCCAGATTTACTACTTCTTTGAATTTAGATTTCAGGTCTTTTATTTCTTAGACTATTTTGTTTTAGTTGAAAATGAGAAGAAGGATTTTTGAACTGAAAATGAATACAGATCTTTCTTCTTACATATAAATTTTTATACTTTAATTTACAAAAAGATAAAATTAAGCCACTTGTCCCCTTAAGTTGTTAATTAGCTTACACATATACCAACCAAGCCTCCATATGTTTACAAGTGTTAATTCTTATTTTAATTAATTTACTTAAGTCATTTATGTATTTATAAAATATCTATATGTATATAAAAATGTATTTATCTTTTATAATTAAGCTTTACATTCCTATATAAATTTACAAATGTGAAAACTATTATTTAAAATAACTTATACTTTAATCAAATATATATATAACATATTTATAAATGTTTGAGCTTAACTATATATATATTTTTACAAACCATTTTGACTTTTTAAAAAGGAAAGAATGTTAAAAACAATTGAATTTTAAAAGAGAAAAGATTATTAAAATGAACTTCTTATTTAAATCTTATTCTTGTTATTTAAATCATAAATATCATTTTCAAAAGTATTAAACCAAATTACAAATTATATATATATATATATATGAGTTTGAAAACATCTTATTAAATTCAAATTCAATATTCTTTTTATTCCAACATATGCAAATATATATATTCTAAATGAAAAATACTTTTAACATTAGCTTGATAATTATCATATTGAATTTAATACATAACTTCAAATAACAATATATATGTTCATATATATTATAATTTGAAAACATAATTTTATTAAATTAAAAGATTCCCTATTCATAATATATATACCTATATATATATATATTATAAATATAAACACTTATATTAGTTTTAGAAAGATAAAACTTCCCAATTTAAAATATTATAACCCTTTTAAAATGAATTGAACTTGTCAATTTATAAAATAAATCAACTAATCAATTTAATTATTAATAAAGATTATTAAATTGATATTGCCAAATTTCCGGGATATCACAGTACCCGAGAGTTTAGGGTGAAATCAAATACTCGAAGGTAGAAGAAAAAAGCTCAACACAATTAATGCACAGAACGGGGTTACCCTCACTTATATTTTTTATAGTCAAAATGTCAATCAAACACATCCTACAACCAACATTATTAAAACATAATCATAGCATCAACACAATTATCATGCATATTAGAAATAATGAATTACATGCCATTGACAAGGGTCAAAGGGCCACACATTACCATAATTGAGCGATCCCTTAAATAGTTCGTTGAATGACATATTTTTCCCAAGGATACTATGAATTTATAAGTTTTCGCAAAACAACTAAAAAATATATTCGACTAACTTGGGCAAAAAATGTAACTAGTTAATCCTATATCTTTTGTCCAACAAGAGGTGTAACAAATGATGTAACACTCATCCTACACCTCCGATGCTCATATAACCAAATAGTGTGCTGCCGGGGCATTTGGCCGATGTGGTACGGTTGTTAGGGGCAAGAATAAAAGTGAAGAAGGGAAATAAAAGAGAATAAAAAGGAAAGAAAAGAATATATCAAACAGTCACCGAACGCGTCGCATATCTCATAATACATCAAGTAAAATATAATAATCATCACAAATATAAAACAAGCAATATAGTAATAACTACAATAACTATAGAATCAAAGTATGTAAGCTCATACAGCTATACAAAGAAGTAATAGTGTTTATACAAATGATAAATAAACTTAACTGATAAACTATCTTTAATAATAGTAAGTCAAACAATGTCAAAGATCCATAATGTTACAAAACGAAATATTCTATGATAAGCCCAGTTCTAAGTATGAGAAAGCATCGCCTCTTGCCAGTCCATCTTCAGAACTCTATATGCCTTTTATACCTGTTACCTGATCTCTCATTTAAGAGTACCATAGGTAATAAGAAGCAAAGCAAAAAACCGTGAGTCAGACAACAGTCTGGTGTGAGTTATAAACAATATCAAAATACTACAAAAGTCAATATATTATGTGGAACAAAAGGTACGAGGAATCGTACATGACGTGTCCCTGCATTTTAAGAGTTAGCAAATAACATAGGACACATGTTACTCTAAAATCATAATCATCAAGGGTGCCTTATACGTTAAACTACTAATGGGTGCCAAGATATCTACATCAATGACATTAGCTTGACATGACATCCCTAGGGTGCAATCAAGAAAACAAGCATCCATCATTCATCCCCACATTCACTCTCTTAATGTGTTGGATATAAGATTCGAACGACCAATCATGGTCAAGGACTACACAACATCTCGGTTCTGCGGTACTCAATTTCATGTCACGCAGTAGGCCAAGACTTAACCATCACGTCAGCCCTGATATACACGTCTCTTATCTAGAATAAAGAGCCATCGTTCTCTAAGGACCATCACGTCCCCGGGAACCATCATGTCACTAGTGCATACCCCTCTCTATGAGTACCCTTTGAACCCTTGAGTCTCTACAATCCCTTTGCTTACGTCATTTAAAGTAGAGTACATCCTAGAACTGATCTCACGGCTCTTATCATAAAGTCACCATAAGTGTAGAATACCATCACATATCTCATAGTCCCTATGTCCGACTCACAACTTGAACTTTACATCTCAAAGTATAACTATCCCCCATCAAATGGGATACATTAAACTCTCATGTCCAGAATAGACAGCAATAGTTTGGAGAATCATAGAATGGACTTGGTATACTAGGCACCTCCCTATTAATATACTGGACTTGGTATACTAGGCTCCAATTACGAGCCATTGCATCGAAGCATGGCATCCTTACTTTAGTGCCAAAACCGCTCCTCGAAGAGCCATAACATCAAATCAAATGTCGAATGAACGAACCATCACATCATGCTCTTCAAAGTCTTTCCATTATCCATATAGAAAATTGGCCAAATAGACCATCGTTATTAGTGTAACATACCGACTAATCCAAAGAAGTCGATAATGACCACTTTGGTCATAAACTTCACCAAAATTTTTAGGTATGGATCGAATGAAAGCATCTGACGTCCATCCTAAAGTCCAAATCACATTCCCAAGTCCATTATCTTTCGTCTTTAGATCGATCAGTATGCAAAAAACTCTATGGATGAAATTCTCTCCTATGAGATATTTTCTAATACCATATTGCCTACGAATGACGTTGTCAAAGAAACTAAGAAAAAAAAACATACATGCAACCAAAAAGCATACGAACATTTATAATGTTCTACATAAATCTATAAACACACATGTATAATGCAAACAATATATCTAAAGCAACAAATACGGGATTAACATCAAAAATGTAAGTCTAGTAATTTCATCAAAATAGTACGTTAATATGGAAAAATGTGATATTCGATTTAAAATAAAAACTTTTAACTTATTTTATAAAATAAGATGTAGGTTTAAATTTATTAAAAATCATGCTTTAAAGTTATAAATCGTTTCAAAACTTCGTTTTTATACTATACTAACAATTATAGTATGATGAGAGACGATTTCACTTATCTCAACAAAAGCTGACTAATACAAGGCCAAGTTGTAGAGCTTCTATAATGAGCGTAATGCAAGAAACCGCATCCAATTCGAACCTCATGTTCAAAAGATATGGATTTTATAAGAAACGAGAATATCGATTTATTAGTTAATTGTAATTAAATCCCTAATTACTTTATTAAGCTAATTCTCTCCCTTTATCTTCTTCCCCTCTGATATGCATAGGAAACGTGCACAAATCTCACTCTTTCTCTACTTCGTTTCTCAGCCTATATACTATGATTCGTCAAACGATTAGTGTCAACACGCTTCACTATGCGCCCTCTCCGCCTCGGGCCCAACCACTTCACACTCGACCACTCCAATAGGAATGCGACCCACTCCAGCACATCGCGATAAGCAGAGTCTTGATTCATCTGCGATGATTGGAGCTCCGGTCATCGATTTCAATAGGTGAAGTAGCCAAGAGAAGTACGATGGTGCTTTTCATTTTGCCAAGTTCGCCCACGTTTTCCGACCAAGCCCAACCCTAGTTCGTAAAAACCTATTATCAAAAACCAATTAATTAATAATTTAATAATATTAAATAATAGTGATCAATAAATTGAAGGTGGTAGAGTTGATTATTATAGGAACAATGGGAGTGAAAAAAAACATGCTAAGGATTATTGATTAAATGATAGGAATATATTATGAATTGAATGGTGAAATAATAATTTAATAATTTATTTGGTTATTTTGAAATAAGTATAATATGAACAGATTACTTTGGAAATGTTGCTAAATTAGATAAATGAACACTACAACAAAAAAGACTTTTCACAGCGTTTGAAAAACGCTGTTAAAAGTTTTCACAGCGTTTTTAAAAACGCTGTATAACGACATGCGGTCGTTGACCCTAAATTTTTAAATGCAAAATATAAACGCTGTCAAAAACCCACTTTCTACAGCATTTTTTAAACGCTGTTAATAATTTTTCTACTGCAAGGCATAAACGCTGTTAATAGTTTTCTACTGCAAGGTATAAACGCTGTCGTAGGGATATGCATTTTTTTCCCAATGAATTGACAGCAATGTATAAACGATGTCGTAGGGATATGCATTTTTTTCCAAAGAATTGACAGCAATGTATAAACGCTGTCGTAGGGATATGCATTTTTTTTCCAAAGAATTGACAGCAATGTTGTGCCATTGCAATATTCACACATATCATTAATATAAACTACATTTAATTATATTTTAATCAGTTAATGTACATAACATAAACAAATCAAACTAAAAATTGTAAAATAAAAGCATAACTATTAATCACTTCCATAAAATAAGTTGAACACAATATCCATGAACAAAGTTTACATAAACCCGTAAACACTACTGCACTACAACAACAACTTCACCTACCCTTTCATCAACAACACAGTTGCTTCACCACATCCACCATCAAACTGTTTCATTGACTCACTGCCTTGCTTCTGCCAGAACTGTTTTCTACCAACCTCTCCATCACAGTTCACTATTTCAGCGTGCCACTATCATTAACATCAAATCCTCTGCATTTCTCCATTGCCTCCACCAAATCATCCACCACAAACTCATCATACCACTTCACAACCCCTACAAGCTGTACCATCCAAACCAACCCCTGTAGTACTTCACCTTCATACAACCAATAACCCACTCCAAAATCAATTACTGCTAAACAATCATCCTACAAAACTTCAGTTCAAAACATACCACACCAGCAAACAAGCCTCACATTTCAACACCCCAGCCTCAACATTCAACCAAAGACTAACCACCATTCTCTGACATCTTTCTTCCACCATCCTCTCACAGTTCCACAAAGCACCGTTCAATCTCCAACCGCCAGCAATTCACAACCGGACTCAACTCAACTCCAATTCATTACACGACCAGCGCAACTTCCTTCCGCAACTTTCCACAGCAATAACTTCACAGCAGCAGCACCTTCAATCGAACCGCCAACAGCCATCTAAACCACTTTCTGCATCTACATTAACTTCTAAAACTGTGCTACGACCTCTGTCAACAGATCATCCACACATTCCCCTGCACTGTGCCCCTAAATGTTGCATAACTACATCACAGAACTGATAGACAAAGAGAATCATACTGCTAAGACTGCTAAGACGTAACTCACATCCTCAAGCGTAGTATTGAATTTTTGCAGTTTCTTTGTTCTGCTTCTTCAGTTTTCCCTTTTTCCTTTTTTTTCTTCTTGAATTTTTTAATATCTATTTTTTCAGATATTACAAATATTTTATCCATAAATGACAACTAATTCGTAGCTTTAAAGTAAATAATGATATTACAAATCTTTTATCCATAAATGACAGCTAATTCACAGCTTTAAAGTAAATATTAGCTAAAGCTAAATGCCTATATAGAACTAAACATTATCTTATAATCACAGTTCTGTTTTTTCTTTAGTGAAAGTGTTAGGAACTTTTTTTGAAATGTTATTGTTTAGTCAACCCACTAAATATTACCACGTCATTAAGTTGTATGATTTCTGAGTAAATAGGTATAGCCAAATCATTAAATGTTGTATTGGATATATATATATATAACTTTTTTGAGCAGTATGAAAGTGACGTACACTAAGTTTTAGGTTAGCATGGAAACAATGATCCATTAGAGCAAATTAATTAAGCCTAAGCTCTTGCAAATAATTAATGTATATTTTCTTGGTTGATTCTTAATATCGCATAACTATTTCGAAGTGTAGTCACTAAGTTGACATTACTTACTTTATTAAATTCACTCAAGTAAACCCAACAAAATAAAAACACACGTATTTGATTTATTTTTAAGGTTTCTGCATAATTTGACTGATTTTGATGTTTTAACGTTAAACTAAATTTAGAAATTAATTTTTCTCTCTTATTTCATTTTTATTTCATAGTTTGCTTTATACACCATAATGTGAGATGATAAATTGGACTCATCATACAAACACTAAACTAAATCGTGTATACCATCTTGAATGCCAGTGGTCATTATCCTCAGTTCCTCACTAATTTTAAAATTAAACAATGAACTTTTAGCAAGAAAAATTTAATGACACTTGGCTATTACCGAGACAATACATGATTTATGTAATATATTCTATAATAAGCAAATCTCAATCCATCAAAACCATTTCATTTTCTCAAAATCTATACTTTATGCTTTTATAGATTAGCAGTAGTGGCAGGTATAGTTCATGTGCTTGCAATATTATTTGAAATGTCAGTAGGAAGCATGTTCACATAATTCAATATTGAAATAAAAATCTCAGATGATTCATAAATTGTTGTACCTCATTATTCAATGGTGCTCATATGGATCAACTACTCCAGTAAAACATTTGATTTTTCCAGCCCGAGCAATCTTGTACAAGCACTTTTGAATCCATTGATCTCCAAATTTCTATTGGAAAAAAAAGAAATTTTACTTTATTTAGCTCGGAATATTTATCGAGTATTTAAAATTTTAACATTTCTAGTCTTCATAATAGATGAGTTATGGAGATGTTCATATTTTATAAATCAATTTGAAGTTTGTTTGTGGTAAGATAAAAATGTCAGAAGAAGTGCAGTACTATCCTTTCTATACGAGTTGCATACACTGACCACTTTCTATAGTGCTAATAATTGATGTGTTCCTAAATTATATGCATGAAAATTCCTAATCTCTATTTGGGACTCCATATTTACTATGTTTATGGCATTAACATGTCATGATAAAAACAATCAGAACACAGGTGCCAACATCCCTCATATAGAACATTTAGTAAGAAGGGTAAGCTATCTGGTTTCAGGAGCAAAATTTTGGTAAGAAGTATAACTTAAGTAAAGTACATACCTGGGGTTTCAAGTGAAATTTATCGGCTTATGAGCACATCCAGTATGTATAAATTTTACGGTCATCACAAAAACATGCAAAATAATTTAAGAATTAAGATGCTGGTAGAGGGTGTATAAAAAATAGCATTTGCTTAAGCATAATTCTATACCTTTTAAACAGCCTCTACATTTTTACGTCATTTTCTCCCTTTAACACCATTTTATTCATCCTAGTGAAGTGCTTCAATGACTTTCTTAAGTTCTCTAGATTTCTTTCCAAGTTAAGTTGCTTCCTACAAAATTCAGAGTAAACAATCAAAGTTACCACACCTTGCTTATGTTAAGTAATGATTTATTCATAGACAATACCCAAGAAAAAAAATTATATATTGTGAATGAGTGATGATTACCTTAGGCATCGTACGAATCAAAATCTAAATCCATTGGAAAGCATGCAATCCCAACACCTCCATATATCTCAAAATGGAACACCAAGAATATTACCTATCATATAATGTAGATGAATTATTATTGCAATAAATTAAGTCACAACAAAACGAGCAAAAAACAAAAAAAAATGGAAGAGAAAATTAAAGATGCATACCAACAGAAACAACAAGTTACAAACCAGCAACTAGAGATAAGCTAATAACATACGGTGCCTTCAGCTACTATTTTTCCCGTGCCCTCCACGTCAAACATCTTGCACTTGGTATTCACCGTGAAATTTGCACTTTAATCATATTAAAAAAATGTTGATACATTATCAAAAAATCTTATAGATAGATATTAGCAATATAAACATATACCATAAGAGATGCGAACTTCGGGATTGGGATTGGATTCATGGAGTCTGTTTCTTCGTTTCAACGTGCGAACTTTGGGTTTTGGTAAAAGGTACTTTATTGGTCTATTATTATATAATAATGTTTATATATTCATTGTTGCATATGTTGCTAGTTAGAAACATCACGAATCGGTATATTGATAGATTTTCACGTGTTGATGGTTGTATACATAAGCGCATATATACATATAATTATTATTATAAGCGCATAGTTAACTTTTGAATTATAAATTTTTTAGTTGATTGAAATAGTTAAATTTAAGTTTTACTAAATAAAGTAGTTAAATAAAAAAATTTAATAGTTATATAAATTATAAAACATGATTTAAAATTTAACTAATAAAATAGTTTAATAAAATATTTAAGTAGTTGAATGAATTATAAATAGTTAAAATTAGAATTTTAATTAATAAAATATTTAAATATATATAAATAGTTGAATGGATTATAATGTAGTTATTAAATAGTTAAATAAAATATTTAAATGGTTGAATGGCTTATAAAGAGTTAAAATTAGAATTATAATTAAATGGTTGAATTTAGAAGGTCAAGAAGATTAGATCAACAACATCCACTATGTATTCTCATATATAATGTGACAAGGGTTCACAAACCAGTAATCATTTCATGTCGATGACAATATGTTTCAGACATTAAATTGAAGAGATAAGCATATGATTGTAGTAATTGAAGCAAGATGTAAGAATGCACTGTACTATTTTCGATTCTATTCTAACTAGTTTTTAAAATGTAGTCGGTAGTTATACAAAATAGATAGAGGGCATGATATATTTTGTTATAACCCATTATTTTTCTAAGAAAGGACAATCATAGATCCTAATGGGTGACAGAAATGCATAATTGCAAATTAAGGACATTGTTAACTTGTATATTATGATACAAACATTATATTATTGATCAGGTGAAATAATATAGTCTGGAACTATAAGTATAAATTATAAAATGCTTCGACAAACCTGTAAGTTCTTATCTCTAGCTGCATCTTGGCTATGCATCATGAGTATTTCAGCATCACGCTTATCTCTAGCTGCAACAAGCCTCACTTTTGCTACACATCGTCTTCACTTTCAGTTTTTAGTATTAGTTCAGTCGATTTTATATTTTTCCAGCTTTCTTATTGTTTATTCCACTTACTTATTGACCTTATGCTACCAGAACTATGCATTATATTTCATATAAGTTTTCTCGTTAAAGAGACTGAAACCACTACAAAGATAAATGAAGTTCAGATACTTACTAGACCTAAAATACAAGCACATAGGAAAAGTTACCTTGAACCCTACATTCGTGATTCAAGAGCTCTGCTTTTGCATAAATCTGAATGAAATCAACAAAAGGTGAACAAATATCTTACCATTACCACAGCCTTAGCACTTCCTCTTGTTGTTCTCGTGTTGCAGCTCAATCTACTCTCATGCCACTCCTGTATTGCACTTCTCATACCTAACTTAATTTGCTTGCATCTTCTGTTTCAATGTTGCAACCTTAAGTCTCATGTAGTTGTTCTTCTCTCGGTATGTAGCTATGTAAATGTGCATGTCCCCATATTCCAGTGTGCTCCCCCAAACTCCTTAATGCACTTCTGTTTACTCGCAGTATACAGTTGTTCTTGTAGCCTGTGCATGTCCCCGTATCTTATTTTTACCATGTTAGGTTGGATGTGTTTCTGCTTAGCTTCAGTAGAGTTAACTGCATCTTGGTGCTTTAGTCTACATTTTGGTTGCCTTTGTTGCCTAGATTACGGATGCGCTTTAAAGCCAGTGACTATTTGGATAGCTTTGTTCTTGCACGTCTCAGTTTTTAAGTTTTAACTTGCACTCAGCTCCAATTCAACAGCTGCACCAGTTCACATGTTACTTCAGTCCATCCTCTTTTGCCGTTCCGACCATGTTTGTAGCTGAAGTTCGTCCACTTTCAAGTTTCAATTGTTGTTCCGCTACCAGATGCATTTGGTTCAACTATATTGTGTTATACCACCAACCACTATCTTCATCTTTGTACTGTCAACTAAGTTAATAAAAAATCGAGTACTATCAATGGTCAAGGGTACAAAAGGTACCTTTCCTCTAATTCGAAAATGTTCAGCAAGATCATGGAACTATCCATGAATGTCACCACAAATTGTAAACAGGCCGCAACATAGATAGGAATTCAATTCCAAGGCAGGTAACGATACAAGTAAAGATGAAAATAATATTAACAAACTGAACTTTAAATCAAGTCACTGGAGGATAATCATATCCATTATATATAGCTATAATATATCCAAATTATGCAATAATTAATTAGTTCCATGTTTGAGTAGTTCATAAATAAGCTCAGAAGCAACTAAACTACATTGTGAAGGTAAGCATTGGTATATCCACCTATGATGGTTCATCTTTCACATCCAATAGCAATGGCACAAAAATATTGGTTTTAATTTATTGGGGATTAAAGGTTCAAGTGAGCTTTTCATATTTAAATATTGACAATGGAAAATGGGCTTCAATCACTCTTCCAGTTTGATGTTAGCCAAAAAAAACTGTACATATATGTCCTGCTTGAGGGTATGCTAGTTATTATGTGACCCCTAAGCATCCATGAGTAAATTCGCACATACAAACTTGGTTAAATTTTTGTAAAAAAAATTCTCACTAGGATGATACATTTGGAAGAAAAATGTACAAATTGAAATAAAAATGGAAAACATTTAGTTCTGCCAAATCACAAAATTAATAGCCTAGAAAATAATAATAATGTGACTTGAATTTGAGCCTAAATTTATGGAATGTATTCTTTACCAATTTATAATTCACAATGCTAAAATATAAAAGGAAATTCCATGGCCATTTTGGAATATGAATAAGATAATGATACCTTATACTTGATTAAAGCAACCTTTTTTATATTCCTTCTATTGTTACAAGTTGATTACATCATAATAATGAAGTTGAAAGACGAAAATATCAATCCAAAAATAGAAAATATCAAAATTTAGTAACATATTAATCTTACATGGAAACCTAGAATATCATTCAAGTTAACTTGTTTACACATATTTCTAATGTCATAACACGAGCAACTCTTTACAAATCAATATTAGCCAATTAAATTCAATATGTACCATTTCCATGAAGAGCAAAAAATTGTTAACCTGACAAAAATTAATTAGGAAATAATTAAAAGCTTAGTTATAAATAAATATATTCTTTTCACACAAATATAATGTATAAACTATGAATCTACTTCTAGTGTTATAACATGAGCAACCATTTACAAATTAGTATTAACTAATTAAATTTAATACTACCAAATCCATGAGCAACAAAAAATTATATCCTAGCAGCAGTAGATTAGAAAATAAGTCAAGCCTTAGTTATGAAGAAATATATTATTTTCGCACTAATAAACTTCAATGAAATTTTTTTATAAATAACATTGACAACATCAAACCTTCATGTCACTATCATTTCTATGCAATAACAACAAAATAATAAAGTGTATCCATAGTTTATAGAATCACCTGGTATTAAGCATGCTATTTTACGCTATTTATGCAAGCTCATCGATTGCAAATCATATTCATGTGTTGTACACTTATTTTCATTATTGTATGTTAATAACAAAATACAAACAATCATCGTACCTTGCTGTACTCGATAGAATATACCGCTAAACCAAAGCCGACTCAAGATTTTTTAGTACTTAGAGTTATCTAAATATGATAGATTCAAGAGCTATCATAAAGTATGTTGGCGCTTGATTTCTTGGTGAAGAAGAGGAATTTTTAATAGAGTTTAAGGTGTATCCACATGTTCTATCTTTTATCTATAGCCTTCTAAATATTGTGATGTATAGAGTTAGAAACAAAAGGAATTGATTTAGAGCAAAATAAACTGTGACTAGCTAATTTTGCAATATTAATGTATGTACTCGATTTCTGTCACGACCCGACTTTCTACCACCAGAAAGACGTATCATGAATTAAGAAAGAAAGGGATAGAAGAAGAAAAGATAGAAAAGAAGAAAGAACAACACATCAGAATCTCACAGCGGAACGAATAAAATATAATATATCACATAAAATATTACATAGTATCATATTACATCAGAGTTACACAACTTATACATCACAGAATAGACAGTTATAAACTTCTGTCTATTATACAACACAAGTACATCAGTACAATACAGACTAATACAAACACAGCGGAAACTCTATATATCTACTCGCTGAAGCCTCCTGCTTCACAGCTCCTCCAGAATTCGTCAAGACTATCCTGAATCCCTTGACTACTCAATACAATATTGAGTACCCAAGAGTTTAATAAAACAGAAAATAAACACTTGGGTCAGACATGGGTCTGGTGTGAGTAAACGGTTAGATTGCTTAACTTTGAAAACCTTTGAAAACAAAAGTATCACGTAAGACTCCCCACAAATAAACATGGGTAAGTTTTTACCTTACGCTAACTAAAACATTTGATAGGAAATCCGATTGTATTATAATAGGGTCTAGGGTTTTCAAGTAAAATACAGAAATAGCTGAAATGCTTACATCTCACATTCCAACATAGTTGGGCACAACTAATACGTACGGCACTTATTGGAGTTTGGATTCCATACAATGGCAGGGCTACTGGGGTACCGCCCGTCACAGTACGTGGCCTAGATCACCGTACCGAGGAGTACGCCCGCTCCCCTGCAACACAAAGCCGGAACCATCCCTTACTGGATAATCCCGAACAAGATAATCCCGTAGTTGGCGCGACCAACCACACACTAAGCCGAATAAAAGAAAAGGGACCTCTAGACAGGGATCTATCTTGCTCTCAGTGGGTGCTACCCACGAAACCTTGCTGCACCTCCCCTGTTTTAGCCATTCCCGGTTGATGAGGCTTGAGGTTACGATTACCTTTAATCAGAACATATCACTTAGAATGCTCATCGTCCACCTGACGATGTGCTGAAAGCATTCAATCCATACAAGTTCGTTCCGGGTTCGAACGAAACCGAAGGCATTATCTCATTACACTCGTTTTGGAATCACCCTCAGAGTTAACGACAATAACCCTTGCACTCTGAATCTTCATCTTCACTTGAGATTCACGACCTATCGTAAATTTGGATCGATGTGGTATTCGGGTCTCCAAACCTGGAATCCCGGTATACGGAAACCCGATCCCGGTCTCATCGAAATCCAAAACGTATCTTTTAAGGGCCAAGTTGTTTTAAGGTTAAAACAATTCAATTCAATACTTGAATTCACACAGCATTTAACACAGATAAATATCACACATTTATCACAGATATATCCAATATCATATCAAAGAATATCATAGCATATCATCCAATAGATATCAACCAAATCAGACATTCTACTCAAACAATCATCCATAAGCAACCATTTATTAATCCATATTATAATCAATTTAATCAACTTAAATTAAATTAATTACTTAAGAATTAATTCCTATCCTTGCTTAATCAGCCATTAATTAATTACAACCTTTTAATTAATTAATCATTCCTTTAAATATCCTTTAATATAAAGTAATCAATCCCTAATTACTTTTATAATTAATTAATTAACCTTAATTAACTAATTAATTACCTCTTAATTATTAATTAATAAAACTTAATTATTAATTAACAACCTTAATTACAAATTAATTAATTCATAATTACCTATTAATAAATCTTTAATGATAATTAATTAACCCTTAATAACAGTTAATTAATCCTTAATTAACTTTAATCATAGATTAATAATCTCTTAATTATTAATTAAGAAAACTTAATTATTCTTAATAAAACCTTATTAAGTATTTCTTAATTACCATTTTAATTAACCCTAAATCATTTAATTAATGCTTATTAATAATTAATTAAATAAATTAATTAAACTTAAATTTCTTAATTAACTTAAATAATTTCAACTCATTAAAAATCTTAATTAACCTTGAGATAAAACATTATCATTAAAACATTTGATCTTAGTAATTAACTTACTTAATTAGATCATTAATTAAGTTTTTAAATAAATAATCATTAATTACTTATCTCTAATTATTAATTAACAATCCTTAGTTACAATTTAATAAATCTTGAAAACCTTAATTGTTAATTTACTTATCCTTAACCATTAACTAATTTAATTAATAAATCACTCTTTATTTATTCCATTATTTTCAAACTTAAATTAAGGTTTTAAGATAAACATTTCCTTATTAATTACCTTATTATATTTCAAATTAAGTTTGAAAATAACTTAAGATTTGACTTAATATATTTAAGTTAATCAATTCATACAACTTAATTTTATTTAAAACATTCATTATAAAGAAATGAAATTTCAAGACAATTTATTTAACTTGATTATTTAAATTTAAAATCTTACCTTTAATTAAATTTTAAAAACTGATTTAAATATTTACTTTGGGTTTGACCCATATGTACTTGAACAAAAGCCAAGTCTTTCTTCTTCTTATTTCCCTTTTTAAAACAGAATTTAGTTTTAAAATTTAAAACTGTTGGGTTTAAAAGTTAAACTGTTAAAACTTTTAACAGTTATCACTCACTCACTCGCGTACGACCCTAGTATAAACCCGAGCCAAAGCCTTTCTTCCCCGAGACCCCTTCGAGAAAAACTCACGAAACCCAAACCCAAATCAAACTGACACACCTCATCGTTCGTGCACGTGCACCACCAACGGTGAACTTCCGACCACCGCCAAAGCTTCCCACATACCCACTATTGCTCCAGCAACCCATCGCAAACATCAAAACACCATCATATGCCAAGATTCAAAATCGAGCTTCTCAGCAGAAGCACGAACTTGAACATCACCAGAAATCGCCTCGAACTTCTCGTCTCCGATCATTGGAGTCGCGGCAACACCGACTACATCTTCCCTATCATTCCAAGCCACTATCTTTAAAATCTAACATCACTCGATCAACTCGAGATACAATAATGCCCTCATTTTCAGATTCGAACATTCTTTGGGTTTTAACCCTACTCTGACGAACTGCTGCCGCCACGGTGGAAATTAAAGCCACCTACCATTTTTGCCATGATCAACGACCTCACAGCCACCTCCAGTAGCAATCCCGTCCACCCCAAACTCCTTGATCGTCAGAGAAGACCAAAAACCCACTTTCTAATAAATCTTGAATATCTCATTCAATACCATCTTAAAAATTATGATTTAACTCTTAAAAATCATTATCTAAGACAAGGATTTAGATTATAAAAGAAAATCAAAAGAGTATATAGTTTGAATTTTAACATATATTAAAATTCCTACTGCCACTTTCTTTTCCAGGTAATATTTAAACTTTCCTTACTCAATTTTATTTTCGAAACTTAGACTAGGATTAAACAAACAAATCTTGTTTGAATTACAAAACCTGACAGAGAGCAGATGACCAGATTTTTGAATTTTGATCACAACTTTAAACTGTGAACCATAAACAGAGATATACTCTAGCAACCAACATGCACACATGGTTTCAACAATTCATATATACATGTATTCAGGTCTAAAAACAAACATGCATAAATATATTTCAAACATACATTCCAATTTTATTAACATATATTATCTGCATCAAATCTAAAGGGGATTTATGTTCACAGTTTATAGGCAGAGGATTTTGACTAACAATAAGATGTTTTAAAAATAACAGATATGCACATCTTTAAAAATATACAAGGCTTACATAATTACAGACATGCAAAGCAATTATCAACACATTAAATCACATGCAATAAATATTTGATACTTAGGTTTTTAATTTAAAGATTTACTCACCAATTATAAGCAGAGAACAAACAGAGTAGGTTTCCCAGGCTCTGAACAATTTGCAGATCAAATTTTTGCTTTGCTGTTGAAAATTGAATCCATACATGCATACAAGTTTTTGATTTAAAGAGTTGTTGAAACAGCTGAGTTGCTCATCCATTTGCATTGCCATTCATTTGAAGTTGCAGATTTGATTTGCAGGTTGAATTTCATTAGCTTTTAGTTTCAAAATCTCAGGTTTCAGATTTGCTTTTAGTTTTCACTTCCAGTTTTAGAAAAATAGTTTTCTGGTTTGAGTTAACTTTGAAACAAGGAAGAAAAGAAAATGAGAGGCAGAGAAGGTTTGGAACAAATTTTCTTATACGTTTTTAAATTTTCAAATAAATAAAATGAAGGCCACTTGTTCTCAAGAATTTACACTTGTCACTAATATAAATTAATTGACTTACAAATGTTGTTAAGATAGCTAATATGGTTACACATGTTGCTTAAGTATTTTAATAAACCTTTATTTAATTTAAATGTAGATATAAACTTACATTTTTAATTTACTTTATTAAAGAAATACTCTAAAGCTAGTTATAATATAAATATACATCTTATACATGTATTTAAAATCTAAAACATTTATATATACATTTATAACCATTTTATTTTGAGAATTTTTAAAACAAAGCTTGTTTAAATCCTTTTTTTTAAATAATCATATTTAAAACAACAATTATCTTATATATATATATATATATATATATATATTTTTAAACAATCGAATTAATCTAAATTAACTTTTGAAAAATATTAATTTTAAAACAAAGCTTTAAATCACAATTCATACATATATAAATTATCAATAGATTAAATTAAAAACAATCCAAATTATAACATATATATACATATATATTATAATCTGAAAACACATCTCTAATTTAAACAAAAGATTCTTTATTCACAATCAATATATACATTATAAATAGAATCTATTTTTATTAGCTTTTAAAAGATTAAATTTATCAATTTATATTAAAATTAGAAAGGAAAATTATCAAATCAATTAAATTATCAATACAGATTATTAAATTTAAATTGCCCAAAAACCCGGGATATCACATTCCTCCCCCCTTAAAATAATTTCGTCCCCGAAATTAAAAGCAAAGTTAATTTAATAATCCAACAAATATTTTAATTTCAAACACAAACCTATCATCCAATTTCTAACAACCAAAGCAACCAATCAAACAATCTAATCTAACTAACTATTCTGATATAAATCAGAATAGACTTCATAATACTATCTCGAGTTTCCCCGAGTATAAATAACTGGGAGACTCGCTCTACAGAAACTAAACAAACAACACCACTATGATCCAGAGCTCCTCTCTTCTCTAGATCTACAAATATGAACAGAATATCAGACCACACTCAAGTCCAGCTCAACTTCCAAATCCATCTGAACTGCAGATTCCACAACTTGCGATGAATCATACACGTACTCCCTCAGATATACGTGAAATAAAATGAATTCCAGTTATCCAAACTGGCCATTCATTCCTGTAGATCAAAGAACTACTCCTCTCAAGAACACAAGAAAATCCAAAATACTTTTGGAGCTAACTTTCCAGACTTACCAAATCTTATAGCTCTTTAATCGGAGAAAAACTTAAACAATTTCCAATTTCCAACTCTGAATTCCAAACTCTGACTCATATCTGCATAGCTCACCAGACGATCCCGAGCTACCTCATCTCTTCCTGATCAGCTCAACCTTTGCTGATGCTTTTTGAAACAATTATGAACCAAGCACAAAATGATCTTCAAATCTGCTGAAATCCACAAACTCTTCTCCACAAGAAATAGAAGACTGAACTTCCTTCTCCCAGATTCCAGAAAATTCTATACCCACTTAGAAATTCACATAAACTTCTTGTAGAAATCTGAGGTTACTTCCTTTCTTGCACAGCTACTACCTTTGCTTTCGCTGCACAACTCTGATTTTGAAATAGATGAGAATGTCGATGAACTCGAGCACAAACTAGATCCACAAACAAGAGGGAACATTGGTTATCTTAAAGACATAGCCAACTACTCAAAGAATGGACGAGTCCTCGGTCAATGGTACTGTCTTCAGCTATCCTTAGCTAGAGGAAACTCAAAATTAGAAACAGAAGAGAAAACACAGATACTCCATAAAATTCTAAGATGCTTCACCAATCCTTCTCTAGGAACAAATCGATATAAACTAATCTTTACCTACGGGGAACCTTTGACCTCTTCGATAACTTTTACTTTCTCTTGAGATGCCTCAACTCCATACAAAAGATTACTCAAGATGAACTCTCAAACTAATCGCAAGTCACCTTTGCGATCCTACCTAGTTCGGATTCCAAAGATACTGTTCTCTCTTTACCAATTAAAATAGCCTTAAACTTTTTCAAACAAGGTTAACCCTTCAAGAAAAACTTCACCATCTACTCGGACTGCTGATAGAAGAACCACAAAGATTCCGGAACAATCGAAGAAACGAACCACACTGCTGCTTCCAAACTCTATCTCGACAGCACACCGAACACTCCGAGCTGCACTGCTATCACAGCTAACCAAGAACTTCTAATCCAAAGGCTTCTCAAAACTAAAACCATCAACAAACCTCTCAACGAATCTCCGAGATGGCAGACATCCAAAAGAAACTCGGGCTCCAAACCCTTCGCCAATAACTTACTCTTCTTAAGGGAACAATGAGACCATGTCCGAAGAACAACTAATCGACCTTAGTCCCATACTTCAAAATAGACAAAACTCTCTTCCTTGATATCAGAGAATTCCTATACAGTCGAGTCTTTCCTGCGGTAGACATCAACTGTTCCTCCAATACCTTCTTAATTTTGTTCCAAAAGAAAATCTCCTTCGGGAACATCCATAGATACTGCGTCTTATCACACAACTGCTCCTTCCTGAAGTCGCCAAGCTACCATCACTTACTTCTGCACAACTGATAGATTCAACTCTAGAAAATCTACTCACCCGAGCACAAACAAGCTTACACTTCAATAATGGACTCCGAATCTTGAAAAAGATTTACTTCAGAGATCCGAGACATCCTTACTCCATACTGCCAACTTACTCGAGACGATATTGGGTTTACAGTCTCGATATATACTTCCAACCTCAAACATTCAAACTCCAACTATTGGTAATTGTGTTACACACACTACCACCTTATCTACCTTTATAACTTATATTGGAAAACCCGAACAGGTAACCCAATAAATAGGTAGAAATACATAAATATATATATTTAAAATGATATATTTTTTTTATATAGAAATTATTTCTGGGTAAAATTATTTCATCTACCTCTTTAAAACAATATTGTGTCCGTTGGCCTGGTTCAAGTGTTTAGAGATCCCTATCAATAACGTTAGCTACTCGTATTGACCAGAATCCATATACCACTCAACTGATCAATTAACACAATATAAAACCATTTTTATATAACTAACAATTACGCGCTCTCAAGATAGACACCACTTCAGAGCCTATGTATTCACTCAACCTACTGCTCTGATACCAACTGTCATGACCCGACTTTCTACCACCAGAAAGACGTATCATGAATTAAGAAAGAAAGGGATAGAAGAAGAAAAGATAGAAAAGAAGAAAGAACAACACATCAGAATCTCACAGCGGAACGAATAAAATATAATATATCACATAAAATATTACATAGTATCATATTACATCAGAGTTACACAACTTATACATCACAGAATAGACAGTTATAAACTTCTGTCTATTATACAACACAAGTACATCAGTACAATACAGACTAATACAAACACAGCGGAAACTCTATATATCTACTCGCTGAAGCCTCCTGCTTCACAGCTCCTCCAGAATTCGTCAAGACTATCCTGAATCCCTTGACTACTCAATACAATATTGAGTACCCAAGAGTTTAATAAAACAGAAAATAAACACTTGGGTCAGACATGGGTCTGGTGTGAGTAAACGGTTAGATTGCTTAACTTTGAAAACCTTTGAAAACAAAAGTATCACGTAAGACTCCCCACAAATAAACATGGGTAAGTTTTTACCTTACGCTAACTAAAACATTTGATAGGAAATCCGATTGTATTATAATAGGGTCTAGGGTTTTCAAGTAAAATACAGAAATAGCTGAAATGCTTACATCTCACATTCCAACATAGTTGGGCACAACTAATACGTACGGCACTTATTGGAGTTTGGATTCCATACAATGGCAGGGCTACTGGGGTACCGCCCGTCACAGTACGTGGCCTAGATCACCGTACCGAGGAGTACGCCCGCTCCCCTGCAACACAAAGCCGGAACCATCCCTTACTGGATAATCCCGAACAAGATAATCCCGTAGTTGGCGCGACCAACCACACACTAAGCCGAATAAAAGAAAAGGGACCTCTAGACAGGGATCTATCTTGCTCTCAGTGGGTGCTACCCACGAAACCTTGCTGCACCTCCCCTGTTTTAGCCATTCCCGGTTGATGAGGCTTGAGGTTACGATTACCTTTAATCAGAACATATCACTTAGAATGCTCATCGTCCACCTGACGATGTGCTGAAAGCATTCAATCCATACAAGTTCGTTCCGGGTTCGAACGAAACCGAAGGCATTATCTCGTTACACTCGTTTTGGAATCACCCTCAGAGTTAACGACAATAACCCTTGCACTCTGAATCTTCATCTTCACTTGAGATTCACGACCTATCGTAAATTTGGATCGATGTGGTATTCGGGTCTCCAAACCTGGAATCCCGGTATACGGAAACCCGATCCCGGTCTCATCGAAATCCAAAACGTATCTTTTAAGGGCCAAGTTGTTTTAAGGTTAAAACAATTCAATTCAATACTTGAATTCACACAGCATTTAACACAGATAAATATCACACATTTATCACAGATATATCCAATATCATATCAAAGAATATCATAGCATATCATCCAATAGATATCAACCAAATCAGACATTCTACTCAAACAATCATCCATAAGCAACCATTTATTAATCCATATTATAATCAATTTAATCAACTTAAATTAAATTAATTACTTAAGAATTAATTCCTATCCTTGCTTAATCAGCCATTAATTAATTACAACCTTTTAATTAATTAATCATTCCTTTAAATATCCTTTAATATAAAGTAATCAATCCCTAATTACTTTTATAATTAATTAATTAACCTTAATTAACTAATTAATTACCTCTTAATTATTAATTAATAAAACTTAATTATTAATTAACAACCTTAATTACAAATTAATTAATTCATAATTACCTATTAATAAATCTTTAATGATAATTAATTAACCCTTAATAACAGTTAATTAATCCTTAATTAACTTTAATCATAGATTAATAATCTCTTAATTATTAATTAAGAAAACTTAATTATTCTTAATAAAACCTTATTAAGTATTTCTTAATTACCATTTTAATTAACCCTAAATCATTTAATTAATGCTTATTAATAATTAATTAAATAAATTAATTAAACTTAAATTTCTTAATTAACTTAAATAATTTCAACTCGTTAAAAATCTTAATTAACCTTGAGATAAAACATTATCATTAAAACATTTGATCTTAGTAATTAACTTACTTAATTAGATCATTAATTAAGTTTTTAAATAAATAATCATTAATTACTTATCTCTAATTATTAATTAACAATCCTTAGTTACAATTTAATAAATCTTGAAAACCTTAATTGTTAATTTACTTATCCTTAACCATTAACTAATTTAATTAATAAATCACTCTTTATTTATTCCATTATTTTCAAACTTAAATTAAGTTTTTAAGATAAACATTTCCTTATTAATTACCTTATTATATTTCAAATTAAGTTTGAAAATAACTTAAGATTTGACTTAATATATTTAAGTTAATCAATTCATACAACTTAATTTTATTTAAAACATTCATTACAAAGAAATGAAATTTCAAGACAATTTATTTAACTTGATTATTTAAATTTAAAATCTTACCTTTAATTAAATTTTAAAAACTGATTTAAATATTTACTTTGGGTTTGACCCATATGTACTTGAACAAAAGCCAAGTCTTTCTTCTTCTTATTTCCCTTTTTAAAACAGAATTTAGTTTTAAAATTTAAAACTGTTGGGTTTAAAAGTTAAACTGTTAAAACTTTTAACAGTTATCACTCACTCACTCGTGTACGACCCTAGTATAAACCCGAGCCAAAGCCTTTCTTCCCCGAGACCCCTTCCAGAAAAACTCACGAAACCCAAACCCAAATCAAACTGACACACCTCATCGTTCGTGCACGTGCACCACCAACGGTGAACTTCCGACCACCGCCAAAGCTTCCCACATACCCACTATTGCTCCAGCAACCCATCGCAAACATCAAAACACCATCATATGCCAAGATTCAAAATCGAGCTTCTCAGCAGAAACACGAACTTGAACATCACCAGAAATCGCCTCGAACTTCTCGTCTCCGATCATTAGAGTCGCGGCAACACCGACTACATCTTCCCTATCATTCCAAGCCACTATCTTTAAAATCTAACATCACTCGATCAACTCGAGATACAATAATGCCCTCATTTTCAGATTCGAACATTCTTTGGGTTTTAACCCTACTCTGACGAACTACTGCCGCCACGGTGGAAATTAAAGCCACCTACCATTTTTGCCATGATCAACGACCTCACAGCCACCTCCAGTAGCAATCCCGTCCACCCCAAACTCCTTGATCGTCAGAGAAGACCAAAAACCCACTTTCTAATAAATCTTGAATATCTCATTCAATACCATCTTAAAAATTATGATTTAACTCTTAAAAATCATTATCTAAGACAAGGATTTAGATTATAAAAGAAAATCAAAAGAGTATATAGTTTGAATTTTAACATATATTAAAATTCCTACTGCCACTTTCTTTTCCAGGTAATATTTAAACTTTCCTTACTCAATTTTATTTTCGAAACTTAGACTAGGATTAAACAAACAAATCTTGTTTGAATTACAAAACCTGACAGAGAGCAGATGACCAGATTTTTGAATTTTGATCACAACTTTAAACTGTGAACCATAAACAGAGATATACTCTAGCAACCAACATGCACACATGGTTTCAACAATTCATATATACATGTATTCAGGTCTAAAAACAAACATGCATAAATATATTTCAAACATACATTCCAATTTTATTAACATATATTATCTGCATCAAATCTAAAGGGGATTTATGTTCACAGTTTATAGGCAGAGGATTTTGACTAACAATAAGATGTTTTAAAAATAACAGATATGCACATCTTTAAAAATATACAAGGCTTACATAATTACAGACATTCAAAGCAATTATCAACACATTAAATCACATGCAATAAATATTTGATACTTAGGTTTTTAATTTAAAGATTTACTCACCAATTATAAGCAGAGAACAAACAGAGTAGGTTTCCCAGGCTCTGAACAATTTGCAGATCAAATTTTTGCTTTGCTGTTGAAAATTGAATCCATACATGCATACAAGTTTTTGATTTAAAGCTGAGTTGCTCATCCATTTGCATTGCCATTCATTTGAAGTTGCAGATTTGATTTGCAGGTTGAATTTCATTAGCTTTTAGTTTCAAAATCTCAGGTTTCAGATTTGCTTTTAGTTTTCACTTCCAGTTTTAGAAAAATAGTTTTCTGGTTTGAGTTAACTTTGAAACAAGGAAGAAAAGAAAATGAGAGGCAGAGAAGGTTTGGAACAAATTTTCTTATACGTTTTTAAATTTTCAAATAAATAAAATGAAGGCCACTTGTTCTCAAGAATTTACACTTGTCACTAATATAAATTAATTGACTTACAAATGTTGTTAAGATAGCTAATATGGTTACACATGTTGCTTAAGTATTTTAATAAACCTTTATTTAATTTAAATGTAGATATAAACTTACATTTTTAATTTACTTTATTAAAGAAATACTCTAAAGCTAGTTATAATATAAATATACATCTTATACATGTATTTAAAATCTAAAACATTTATATATACATTTATAACCATTTTATTTTGAGCATTTTTAAAACAAAGCTTGTTTAAATCCTTTTTTTTTTAAATAATCATATTTAAAACAACAATTATCTTATATATATATATATATATTTTTAAACAATCGAATTAATCTAAATTAACTTTTGAAAAATATTAATTTTAAAACAAAGCTTTAAATCACAATTCATACATATATAAATTATCAATAGATTAAATTAAAAACAATCCAAATTATAACATATATATACATATATATTATAATCTGAAAACACATCTCTAATTTAAACAAAAGATTCTTTATTCACAATCAATATATACATTATAAATAGAATCTATTTTTATTAGCTTTTAAAAGATTAAATTTATCAATTTATATTAAAATTAGAAAGGAAAATTATCAAATCAATTAAATTATCAATACAGATTATTAAATTTAAATTGCCCAAAAACCCGGGATATCACAATTTCAGTCATTCTTTCAAAGCCGAGTCATTTAGAATTTCATTTAGAACAAGAGAATACACCCAATAGTGAGTAGATACTCAAATATAGAAGTTGATGCAATTGAACATGCATTTAGTACATAGACATCAACACATAGATTATACATTCCATTGGAGCTGAGATATTGATACTGTTAGAATTGTATCAATCTGAACTGTAGAAAAGCCTACAGCACTTCAGATCATATGGTCATCAAGTATTTACATTTATTGAAAACTAATATAGTATCAGTTATTCACTTTCAGTATCATCACTTTCAAAATCATTAAATGGTCATCAAGTATTTACATTTGTGAAAACTAATTTTGGTAGGTTTTTTTTAATCATACATGACTAAGGTTTGATATATTATTAAATATATAACATCTTAAGAATTTTAAATAAACATCAATAAAGTAATTAAATTTAGATGCAACTAGAATGAGGAAATTATACTTTAAGACGCTGCTTTATGATTCCATACCAATTCTTTCTCTTTAAACTCATTAAGCAGGCATAAGTTGTAAAGAAAAATAAAAAAAAGAATACACACACACATGTGTATGTATGTGTGTGTACGAACACTCACAGACATACGTGTGTGTGTAAATTGTAATGGTTCCTCATGTGTTGGTCAGTTTGGACATCTTCTAGTTTGTTCAAACCTACTCTAGAATGTATGAAAATAATCGCAGTAGATTAAATCAAGAAGGCCCAACACTGAAACTACATACCTAATAGTTTTGATCAAAAAATAATAAAAGAGAATTTTACACATCATAGGTTATGTAATGTGAATAAAAGTACCTCTAGGGACTTCCCCCAAGCTATCCATTTTGATAAACAAACTGCAGCATCATAACCATAAGACTAAAAATGTTTGACAATCAATTCCAATATAAAGCCGACATTGCATTAGACTTCATTTTTTATGTTAAGAAGCTCATCCTCAATCACTAAAAGTAAAATTCATTGAGCAATTGCTGATAACTCGATCTATGTAATAGAATTGTGAAAGCACCACCCGTTGGTACGGGAACAGAATATAAGCTGAAAATAGCAGAAAAGCAGTAAATGAACAACAGATTTATAGTGGTTCGGCCTGTAATTGAGCCTACGTCCACTTTATAGTCTTTTATTGCTGATTCGGTTACAATTTGATATAATATCCTTCAAAATACAATACAACTTGATCACGAAAGCACTCTTGACTGCTAGCTCAATCTTTGATGATGAATCTCGACGAATCTGTGTTGGAAGTAAGGAGTTCTTCTCGAAGCTTGTTGTAGCGTCTCGAATGCTTGAAGATCTTTTGATTGCTGAATGAGTGGAGACTTCGACAGAGTAACGGTGCTTGAAGAAATGAATGGCCAAAAGTCCCTTCCTCGTTGGTGTTTGAGCCCTATTTATAGGAAAAGAATCTGTCCTGAACTCGGCTTCTAAGTCCTTAGGTCGTTTACGACTTATGATAGGTCGTAAGTCGTCTCCGACCTAAGAAGCTCAGGCTCTCTTCTAACAGCTGCACATAATAGCTTCATATATTTGCTGAGGCATAGGTCGCATGCGACTTAAGGTAAGTCGTAGATCGTAGTTGTTTATAGGTCGCGGATGGATTAGGAAGGATACTAGGTCGTTAGCGACCTAGTGGGCAAAAGCGGCATAGGCGCAGGTGTTGGTTTTCTAACTCGGTAACTTTTAGGTCGTAAGGAACTGGAGCTATTAGGTTGTGGGCGACTTAAGCCAAGTCGTGAGTCTTCTTAGCTTTCTTAGGTCGGTAACTACTTACAGTAGTTAAGTCGTAACCCCTTAAGTCAGAACCTTCTTAAGTCGCAGTCCTTAGGTCGCAACATTGCTAAGTCGCAATGTCCCATGTAGCTTTAGGTCGCAACATTGCTAAGTCGCAATGTCCCCTGTAGCTTTAGGTCGCAACATTGCTAAGTCGCAATGTCCCCTGTAGCTTTAGGTCGTAACACTTGTTAGGTCGGAACATTCCTAGGTCGCAATATTTCTTGTAGTTAGGTCGCAAACTTCTCTTAGGTCGTAGCTCCCTAACCCGGTAGGTCGTAAGTCCTCTGAATAGTTAAGTCGTAGGTCGCTGACCTGCTTCACGAGTTAGGTCGTAAGTCGTTAACTGTTTAACTCGTTAAGTCGTAGCTTCCTGTAGGTCGTTGCATATCCTAAGTCGCGCAGCTCTTAAGTCATGTACTTCTTAAGTCATAGCCTGTAGCTTAGGTTGGGGCCTGTTGAGTCGTAGGAAATTAAGGGTTAACATTTTCCCCTCGAAGTACACGCCTAAGTCGTAGGTCGTGTGCTTCGACTTATCTTAACTCCTTTTGGTTAGGTTGGAAGCGACTTAATATAAGTCTTAAGTCGTACATCATGTGTGTCGATTCGTCTTTCACTGCCCCAGTGAATAAATTGCTTAGGTCGTTCCTCCCCAACTTTACCTGTTCCTCTATTTGAATCCGCCATTAACGAATTTTCAAGCTTCCCAAAGACGATTCAAACCTAACGGTTGCCAGTCATCCTTATTTCCTTCTCACGTAAGTGGATTCGATTGCTATCCATTCCTCGATTATCACCAAATTACGAATCCCATTTTCACCCTCAACCCCCTTTTTCTCTTTTTTTAGTGTAGACCAAATGATTCTTTATCTATTTTTTGAGAATGCATTTATTCCACATCTATTTTTCACGATATTGTAATGAACTCGCGGTATGTTGCTTGCATATTACTTTATTCATGTAACTGAATCGTATAGTGTTGCCTCCATACCGCAAATGCATTGCAACATTTCTAGCTTCTTCAAGACTGATACTCTTACTTCAGAGAATAACTACTCCACTTTTAAGGGAAGAATCATTCTGCTTTTAATAGAGTATATCTCGTCTTCAGAGAAGTTTTTACTTTCTCTTTCTTCCTGAAGAACACTTCAACTTTTAGGAATGATCACTTTTATTTGTTAAAGAGTGAATTTTCCTGCACAGTGAAATGAGCTTCTGAGGAAGGTTTTGATTTTGTGCCCTAGTAAAGGGTTTATTTTTGGTACTTCAAGCAAGGTGAAGTACGCTTCTAAAGTGGTCTTTTGGTCTCTGAAGAGAAGCGATTTTGGTCTCCGAAGAGAAGCAATTTTGGTCTCCGAAGAGAAGCAATTTTGGTCTCCGAAGAGAAGCAATTTTGACATTTCAGCTCTGGTGAAGTGGGTCTCCGAAGAGAAGCATTTTGCACTTCTACACGGGTGAAATGTGCCTCCGAAAAGGGCTTTTTAGCATTTCATCACTGGTGAGGTGGGTCTCCGAAGAGAAGCATTTTGCACTTCTACACGGGTGAAATGTGCCTCCGAAAAGGGCTTTTTAGCATTTCATCACTGGTGAAGTGGGTCTCCGAAGAGAAGCATTTTGCACTTCTACACGGGTGAAATGTGCCTCCGAAAAGGGCTTTTTAGCATTTCATCACTGGTGAAGTGGGTCTCCGAAGAGAAGCATTTTGCACTTCTACACGGGTGAAATGTGCCTCCGAAAAGGGCTTTTGCCTCTGAATAGGTCTTATGATTGTCTGGAAGTTACTTTCTCATGGTTGAATGGATCCACGGGGCGGACGCAAGTTGCTTGATTGGATATTCGTTTGCACAAACGATCGCAATTAACTAACAAGGGCCCTGTTCCTTCAGCGTGGGAAGGTGCCCCTCTGATGGTTCCACCAATCTTTTTATTAAGAGAAGCACTTTCGTTTATTGGCGTGCCTCGTTAGAGGGCTTTGTTGACCTTTGGGAAGGAGAATCGGTTGGTTGGTGTGCCAGGAAGGTTGCGTCTCAGGGGCGAGTAGATCCACGGGACGGACGCAAGCTGCCTGATCGGATGCATCACGATCAGTTAGCAAGGGCCCTTTTCCTTCTGCTTGGGAAGGTGTCCCTTCGGTGGTTCTACCGGCCCTTTTTATTGAGTGGCATACCTCCTTTTGGCTGCTTCTATGTTTGGTGGCCCATGTTCCCTCATCATTTGCTAATCTGCTACCCTTCATTATTGTTTCCAAGCGCGTCTTCCTTTGCAAGTAAATTGTCTTATCCGAAGAAGTGGACTTCACTGTTGAACAACTTCACAGGACAAATGCAAGTTACCTAGTTGGATGTCTGTTCGTATTGACAGTCACAACCACTTAACGAAGGTTTGCCTCAGTGGAGTTGCCAACTTTTTATGTGAAGTCCTTCTTATATGGGATTTGAATATGGAATTTTTGGTTGCTCGGTATTTGCTTAATAAGTGATTTGTAGGGCTCGCTTAGCTTTGCGATGGGTGAGCTTTGCTTTAATGACCTGCAATATTAGATCGACATTTTAGCAATACATTTAGAGTATTTACACACCGAAATATAACAGGCATTTTGTAATAGAAAACACAGAATTCATAGTTTTTTTTTATTATTCAGTCACACTGATTTCTCAGCGGTTTACAATGCGGAAGTCATACATCCATTATCATTTTTACAAATTCAAGCAATGCTGTTAAGTAAAAAATGGATGCTAGCTATTGTTGTTTCAGAATCTCCGGACTGATTTTCCATTTGCACTAGATTCGCAGCTTCGGATTTATATGCCAGAGAAAGTGCGAGATGCCCCAGTTGCAGTTTTGTGGACAATTAGCAGTCGTCCCAACTTCTGCCCGCTGGGTGTGGACCTCCTGTGACAACATTAATGACCAGCTTTTCTGAATCTTGCACTGCAGTGTTGTTGAGAGAATCGGATTGATGGGTAGGACGTTGTTGATCCCGAGTGAATGAGGTTGGATCGACTCCGCCTCTCTTAACGTATTCTTGGAGTTTACCCTGCTTCAGCAATTCTTCAATCACATTCTTTAATTGGCGACATTGGTCAGTGTCATGGCCAGGTTGATTGTGAAATTGGCAGAATTTTCCATTACGCCTTGCACCTCTCGTCATCTCAGGTGGCTTAGGATACCTGACAACGTCCTTTGTTGCAAAAAAGATATTTCTTGGTGTATCAATTAAAGGAGTAAAATCTGAAGGATTAAAGCGGCAAGGTTTCTTTTCATTTCCTTGGCTCTTTCCTCCTTCATTCTCCCTTTTCTGACTTTCAGATTCTCTTTTATTAGATGGGACATTGTTATTATTAGCTTGGGCAACAACCACTTTCGATGTCGTAGAAAGGCTTTCAAGGCGAATGAACTCGTCGGAAAATTTTCGAGTGAGTTCGGTTCCTTCATCTTTAGCCATATCCCAAATTTTCTCGATTTATCAATGGCTCGCATCAAATAAGTCAGGATCATGCATGGTTCCGCATTTTCTACTTCGGCTAAAGCTATATTGAAACGGCTCAAGAAAGATTTGATTGATTCTCCGGGCGCTTGTTCAAGGTTAGACAGTGACATTATATCCTTAGCTTTTGAAGCATACAATCTGAACTGTTCTTTGAACTTTTGCGTTAAGTCGGAGAACTTATCTACAGACCGAACTGGAAGCTTTGTGAACCAAAGTAAAGCCACACTTTCCAGGTATACTGGAAAGTATCGACACTTGATATCGTCTGATGCTCTTGCACCGGTCATATGCCAATCGTATTTGTATAGGAAATGATTAGGGTCACTCGTTCCCCTATAGGCTTGGATAGTAGGAGGTGCAAATTTCCTTGGAAATTCAGCTTTTAAGATCCTTTCAGTAAACGGAGTTCTGCTCGGTGCAAATCCCCAGTCGTTCTCATTCTCTTCCCTTTGCATGCTCTCTTTCATGATGCGGTCAACCATTTCGGACAGGTACTCTTTATTGTTCAAAGACATCTCTGGGCAGGCATCAGTCCTTCCCTCGGAAGTTTGCCCGGGCATATGTTCACGATCAGTTGGCTGCGGCATAGGACCCTCAGTTTGGAAAGGTGGCATTTGAGGAAAGGCTGTTTGATGGTTTTCTGGTTGACGATTTGCCCCGAGCAGAGCAGTTAATCTATCCATCATCAAAGCGTTTTGGGTTTCAATCTGTTGGTACAATCCAGAAACTGCGTCATCTAATTCAGCCCTGGTGACTCCAATGGTAGGAGTTGCTTGGTCTGCGGTTGGGGAGGCGGAAGTTCCTTCATGAGCATTTCTGGATCTGACCGGTCTACCTCTTCTTCCAGGAGCCATCATTTCAAATCAACTTCTGGTTCTTAAGAGAAGTTCTTTTTATGAGTTTTTTGCGAAGCAACGGTGAAAATCTTCCTGAGTTCAATTCTCAGTGAAAGCACCAAAATGTTAACGCTAAAAAGTGAACGCTAACACCCGGTGTGTGTAATAGAATTGTGAAAGCACCACCCGTTGGTACGGGAACAGAATATAAGCTGAAAATAGCAGAAAAGCAGTAAATGAACAACAGATTTATAGTGGTACGGTGACCTAAGCTACAGGCTCCGACTTAAGAAGTACACGACTTAAGAGTTGCGCGACTTAGGATATGCAACGACCTACAGGAAGCTACGACTTAACGAGTTAAACAGTTAACGACTTACGACCTAACTCGTGAAGCAGGTCAGCAACCTACGACTTAACTATTCAGAGGACTTACGACCTACCGGGTTAGGGAGCTACGACCTAAGAGAAGTTTGCGACCTAACTACAAGAAATATTGCGACCTAGGAATGTTCCGACCTAACAAGTGTTACGACCTAAAGCTACAGGGGACATTGCGACTTAGCAATGTTGCGACCTAAAGCTACAGGGGACATTGCGACTTAGCAATGTTGCGACCTAAAGCTACAGGGGACATTGCGACTTAGCAATGTTGTGACCTAAAGACTACGACTTAAGAATGTTCCGACTTAGCAATGTTGCGACCTAAGGACTGCGACTTAAGAAGGTTCCGACTTAAGGGGTTACGACTTAACTACTGTAAGTAGTTACCGACCTAAGAAAGCTAAGAAGACTCACGACTTGGCTTAAGTCGCCCACAACCTAATAGCTCCAGTTCCTTACGACCTAAAAGTTACCGAGTTAGAAAACCAACACCTGCGCCTATGCCGCTTTTGCCCACTAGGTCGCTAACGACCTAGTATCCTTCCTAATCTGTCCGCGACCTATAAACAGCTGCGATCTACGACTTACCTTAAGTCGCATGCGACCTATGCCTCAGCAAATATATGAAGCTATTATGTGCAGCTGTTAGAAGAGAGCCTGAGCTTCTTAGGTCGGAGACGACTTACGACCTATCATAAGTCGTAAACGACCTAAGGACTTAGAAGCCGAGTTCAGGACAGATTCTTTTCCTATAAATAGGGCTCAAACACCAACGAGGAAGGGACTTTTGGCAAATCATTTCTAAAGCGCTGTTACTCTGTCGGACTCTCCACTCATTCAGCAATCAAAGATCTTCAAACATTCGAGACGCTACAACAAGCTTCGAGAGAAATTCCTTACATCCAACACGGATTCATCGAGTTTCGTTATCGAAGATTGAGCTAGTAGTCGAGATTGTGTTTTGTGATCAAATCGTACTGTTTTCATAAGAGATTTGTATTGATTTGTAACCGGATCTAGTAATAAAAAGATTCAAAGTGGATGTAGGCTAAATCTCAAGCCGAACCACTATAAATTGCTGTCTTTTACTGCATTTCTGCTATTTTCCTGCTTGATTTCTGTTCCCGTCACACGGGTGGTGCTTTCACGATTTTACCACACACACCGGGTGTTAGCGTTCACTTTTCAGCGTTAAGAGGTAGCTTGCAAACTATAAAATTAAAAAAGAGAGAAAATGATAATTAAACACAAATAGAAGGAAGTATGTGCAAGATTGAAGAAAAAACATACATCACTAAACAAAGTTAAAACTAGATAATAAGTGAATGCATTGTATTAAGGAGTGACCATTAAGAGTTGAGACACAAGTAAAGTATTTCAGCATGTGGATCTTCATTGGATTTTAATTCATGAATAAAAAACGATGATATTTAGTAGGTAAAAACTATTTTATCGCCAATCATGTCGATTTCGAAATGCTTTATAATCAAATTATTTGTACTTTTTGTAATTAAAACAATGATAAAAATTAAAACTTTCTATGGTGAGCAACGATGAAATCTTGACTAACCATTTGTAAACAAACTGTTATTGACTAACCCTACCATACAAAGGCCTGTCTTTTTTCTCTAGAACTTGCAAACATAACCGCAGTATTATGCATGATAATATAAAAAAGCAATTTCACATGTTGCATCTAAAGATTAAATAAATTATCTCAAATCGGATTTCTAAAGCGAATCAACCAAGAATTCTTGAGTGAGGCCTCTTATTTATTGAGTGGACTTAGAATCAGATTCATGTTCTCGTGTTTGCCAATGAAGGATTCACGGTGCTTTAGGGCTCAAGTGATTGCCAATGATGGATTCAAAGGGAATTAGGGCTCGAGTTTATCGGATATTGCAGGAGAGGTCAGGGGAGAAACAATTTTTCATGGGAGAATTCATGTTTAATTAGGTTTAAATTTCACAGGAGGATTTAGGATTTTACTTTTACGCGGAGTGAAATTGAAAAGGAAGAAAGGAAGGCGGCCAAGTAACCGCGTAATGAAAAAAATTCTCAAAATGAATTGGGCTAGATTAAACAGCGTTCAGGGTTCTAATTTTTATTTTGCAAAATTCTTTTATCAACAGTTATTGTAAAAACGCTGTCTACTATTGCAGTTGAAAACACATTTTCTTGTAGTGGAAGTGATTCAATTATGGAAAATAATTTGATAACATAGAAGTATTGAAATTTATTTAGTGACATAATTGAATTTTAATTGGGCTTGAGTATATTTACTTCATGAAGTAAAAGAAATAAAACAAAGTAAAAAGAAGAAGAAAATAATGGAAGACCAACATGTCTTAGCCCAACAACCCAAAGCCCTAGTATCAAGATTTCATCATTTCACCGTGTTCCGATTCCGGAGTTCTCCATTTCGTGAAGCTTCTTCTTTGTTTGTAAATATAACTCATACATTTTCCAGGTAGGAGGGAATTTGAAATTATACCCACTTTCTACCAACTTGAAAATCATCTTTAATAATAGTTGTAATGTAACGACCCGGAATTTTCGATCCCGAAAATTCCAGATAGTTAGGGAAAAGAAGAAAGAGATAGAAGAAGAAGAAGAAGAAACAGAAAACACCATAACACAGATTCTCACATTCGTAGCGGATAAAATATGATATCAAATAATATTCTTTATACAAAGAAAGTTGTATCAGTCAATTACATTTTAATACATCAGAGTTACAACATTCACAATCACTAGACAGTAAAACATCATGTCCCAGATAAATCAATAATACTTAGTGGATTACACTCCATACGTTCCTGCCATCCAGCTCGCCTCCTGAGCTCCAGAACGTCCTTACCTGAAATCTGTAATACTCGGTCTGACCCGAGCATTACATTAAAGTAACACCCGAGTCAGGCTGGAAACCAGCGTGAGTAAACCCATATAATTTGAAATGCCAAGTTATAAACTTATTTGCAAACCAGGGTAACTCGTACCTTACTACGAGTTCTTAACTAGTTATAGTCAACACTTATTCCACAAAACAATACTAAGTACCGTTACTTAGTTTAAATGGTCCGGTTTACTTAAATTTATCACATTCCATCCTATTAGATTCCATAATCACATCTATAAAGAATTATAGATTACTAATCGAAGTGGTTCCGGATATTGCTGATACCCGACCCCGGTCTCTTCGAATTCAATGCCATCCTTTAAGCCAAGTTGTTTAAGTGAATACAATTCAATTTAAAATTCAGAATACAGCATTTCATCATAGATAGATAACCCACATTTATCACAGTTAACCAAAGCATTTCATATCACAGAACATCACAACTTATCATACTAGAGATATTAATCAATTTAAACATTCAATACCATTAATCATCCATAAGCAAGATTAATTAATCACACAATTTAAAATTAATTTAATTAACACAAAATAAATTAATTATTTATGAATTAATTACTTATAATCCTGCTTAATTAAAATTAATTAATTAATTACAAACCATTTATAATTATTTTAATTAATTATTGAAATTAATTAGTTATCCTTTATTTACTTAAGACCTTAATTAATTCAAGATAAACCATTTATCTTAATCACTTACTGAATTTCATCATTAAATTTCATTTGAAAACACTTAGGAATTAATTTAATTAATTATCCTAATATAATATTATTCAAAACCAAATCAATTAATCTTAAAACTCTTAACTTTAAAAAATAATTTTTATCCTTGAAACATGCCTGATAACTTGATGAATACCTTTGCTTGAAACTTGTTCAATATTTGCTTTGGAAACTTGTACATCTTCTTTTTCTTTTTTTTTTGTAAAACTTGTTAACTAAATTTACTTTTGCTTTAAAACCTTATTAACAACAAAAGAAAAACCCGAGTCCAATACAGAAATACCCGAGCCAACTCTCTCATCTCTTCCCTCTCGACAAAACTCAAGAACAACTTCGAGCCAAAATCTATCTTTCCCGAGCTCTCTCTCAAAACCCCGATCCTACCTCAACTACAAAACCACACCCAGATGTACGTACACGCATGCACGTGTACGAACGAACAACGCCGCTCTGACCAACTACGACACCTCCGATCAGTCACTGACGACACGCCGACCAACCCTAACCACCCAGATTTACGAAAGACCCCACAAATCGAAATCGAGCGAAACAAAACACACCAAGAACGAAACCCAAACACCCAAAACACTTCGCACTGCCAACTCAGACTACCGGAGACCTTGCCGTCGCACCTGGACCCGCGCCTGAGTCTCCTCTCACCTTTCCCCCACCTCCGAGTCAACTCGACGCCATCGTGCCTCCCAAATCTACCGCGAACTTCCCTCGACCAAAACATGACCTAAAACCCTACTCTGGTATCGCCGCGCCACCACGAAGGTCCTAAAATCAAACCCCTATTTTTCCCACGACCACCGATCCATGACCTTCCTCCAGCTATAACCCCGCCGTCCACAACCCAACCGATCGCCGGAATTTGACCAGACACTGATCATCGTTCAACTTGCAATACCTCAATATATATGAATTTAAAAATCCTAGGATTATCATCAAAAATCATTATATTCTAGTACGAATCGGTTAATATAATCAAAACTTGAAATTTTAAATATCAAATTCTTGACTTGAATTTATTTCCCATTGTCACTTCTTATTTTAGAAATAATTACTCGATATATATATATATACTTGGAAATATTTTTTAAAGGTTAAATCTGGTAAATATGAACAAATTTCCTTTAAAGATCTTAACATTAAACTATTTATGTCAAGAGATATAAATTTTTTTAACTTGATTTAATTTGTTAAAATCAAACAGAGGCCAGTTATTCATACACAGACATGCACACATGTATATACTCAGTAATTCAGCTATTTTTCAAAAAAAAATATCCATGCAAACCATATTTACAACATTACTCCACCGATTTAGCACATGCATCAAAGTATAAACAAAGATTTAGTTTGAAAAGGTGTTTACTCACCTGCAAATGTTTTGAACAGAGAAGCCTGGGAAGTTTTTGAAATCTGGAAACTTGATTTTTGAAAACTGGAATTTGACTTGCTTCTTGACTTTGATTTTCTTACTGATCTAAGTTGAATTTCTTGAATTTGTACTTTGAATTGCTTTGAATCTTTGCTTGTATTATTGAGTTGATCTTGAATTTCCATGTTAAAAGCTTGAAACGGTTGAAGTTGCTGATGTTTGATTTTATTCCCTTTTTAGCTTTGGTTTTTTTTAGTTTAAAAGATGGAAGAAGAAGTGATTTAGGAATGCATGTGAAAAGTTTTTAGCTGAACACAGCCTAGTTCCATTTTATGATTACAAACATTTAATTTCAAATGAAAAGAGATATGCCACTTGTTAATGCATGGCATGTACAATCTACAATTGTCAAAAACAAAATACAAATGATTTCTTATGTTTACAAATGTTTAAACCATTATTTTATAAAATGCTTTTATATTAATATAAGTTATATGTTTTCTTTATATATATATATATACTAAATTCATGTGTATTTTAAAAGAAAGAATAAAATTTCAAACAATACTTATTTGATGAAAAAAATTAAAAAGAAAGCAAAATAAACCTTTTTATTAAATCCTTTTTAAGCTTATCATATACTTAAATAAATAAATGTTCAGCTTATGTTTTGAAAATATAGAGTTTACTTTAAATAGCTTTTGCAAATTATCACGTTGAACTCAAACAATAGCTTCCTAATCACAATATATATATATATATATACACACTTGTATACATGTATATGGACATACTTAAAATTTCAATAATATAAAGTTTTCATATGACTATTTACATATTTTTAATCGACCCTAAAGTTTATCACTTCCAAATAATAGTTTTAAATCCATTATATATAATCCAGATATCTTTTATTATCAGAATTTTTATCTGTTTAATTAAATAAACTAGTTAATTTTCCAATTACCGGATGTCCAAAAATCCGGGTTATCACATTCCTCCCCCCTTTGAATCTTTTCGTCCTAGAAAAGGAACGAAGCCAAAATTTATTATTTACTTATTATCGGATAAATTTCTTTTGATCATTTTTAAAACACTTTAAAATCTATATAGTATACAAAAATAGTTTTTATAAAAATACTTTTTATAACTCGATGTTTTAACAAGTCCATCCTCGTTCTCACAGAAATTCGGCCATACGTTGATCAGACGTAGAACTAAAAATTTATAAGTACTTAGCAGACCTATTTTCAACACCGAGTGAAAATACTTGGAAAATAATTTATTGAAAATATAGAAAACATTTTTGAAAATAGAGGAAACATCTTTGGTGAGAATGCTCTGGAAATCATCACCCCCATCCATGGTCGCAGTTACATCCTGGGTTACTTTGCCATCGCAGCAAAAGTCCATGTAACTGATTACACCATGGAACCCCACAACAGATCGCGGTTACATTCCAGGGTTACGTTGCCATCGCAGCAAAAGTCCATGTAACTGTTGGCTCTCAGCGGCACACACGATTTTCGCTGTCAAAATGAAACTTCTCCACTCCTACATAGGTCGCAGTCTACCGATATAAAATCAAATGTAGACTGTTGGCTCTCAGCGGCACACATGACTTTCGCTATGTTACCATAGTGTCGCAGTCTACCGATATAAAATCAAACGTAGACTGTTGGCTCTCAGCGGCTTACACGACTTTCGCTATGGTCTGTAGTAGATCACAGTGACATTGAGTTACACTGTCGTCACAGCATAACCCAAATGCCTCTGTGGGCACCAGCCCCTCGACTTTCGCTACACAAATAATCCTCAGGAACTAGTTTTGTCCGGACTCCTCACAGGATCAACTTTAGAATCCCCCCTTGGGGTTCAAGGCAGTACCACCCTGTGGCACTCCTGAGAAGTTCATTTCAAGGGAGCGCCTTTTTCCCCAGAGCCAGTCTCAAAATACTTTATACTATACACTTATAGTATCTTCAAATCATACCCTTTGTGATATATATCAAAATCATCTTTACACAAAATAGATATCCAAAATCGATAGTTCCAAACTTGGCTTTCCAAATTCCAAAATTGATTTTCCCAAAAATCAAAAGCCTTTCCAAAATTACATAGGTTCCCACAATCTTTTTCAAAATCATTCTCATAAGATCCTTTATATATATATATATATAACTTTAAAAATCTTTGGATCACTTCAAACTTGTATAAAACCTCTTTTATACTTCAAATATTTTCAAAACCCTTTTCTTCTAGCAATAGATTCAACAAGGGAAGATTTATCTTATATAACAAGGATATATAACTTTATTTTATTCCAAATCAAATATTCAAATTTGATAAATCTTTTATAAAGTTATTAACCATAATTCTTTTCATTTCAAAAACCATTTTACAGTTCTTATCCACAAAATTTCAATATCAATTTCATTCAAACTCGTACGATGTACTCATATCATTCGTACGCAATATCAGTCTGATCGCTCACTCGATCACACAATTTCACTTCCGAACTAGTATCGTCCACCCGACTTCCTAGTGCGGACTCAGATCTGGTTTCTTGATCAGAAACCGTCATTCTCCTTGCATAGTCATAGCTATGATAGAGAATATCCAAAACCAATCAAAAACCCATATCCAGGTTCGCCGTCGAAAATCGAGCGAAAAATCCCAACTCGGATCGATAATACTATCTCGAAATTCTATGCCCGAATCTAGATCAAATCACTATGCGAATAGAATAATATACGTATATCCTACGTATTTATCTTTATTGGTTATTAGCCAAATCAATTTCCTTTCTATTCACATTTCCTTTAATTCCATTCACTTATTCTCAATTGCTTCCATTTCCAATTGAGTTATTACTTCAATTACAAATAGTTTGAACTCTGACCTATTTAAATTTAAAAATAGCTTGAAAAAGTTTAAAATAGATAAGTAGTTGAAAAATAGTTATTAGTTTGTAAAATAGCTGTAAAATAGTTAAGTAGGTATAAAATAGTTAGATAATTGCAAAATAGTTTTTAAAATAGTGATTAGATATAAGTAACTGAAAAATAGTAATTAGTTTATAAGACAGTTTCAAAATAGTTACATAGTTCCAAAATAATTGTAAAATAAGTATAAGATAGTTTGGGGTTTAAGAAGAAAGATTGTATAGTAAATAATTTGGAAAAATATATTTGTATTAAAACAATTTATTTTGAAAATAATCCAGAGCCAAACTATTTAATTTCCCAATCTCCATTTCCAATTAATTTCCCATCAATTCAATTTAAATTTGCACTTCCATTTAAATTGACTCAATACTTCAATTTCCATTGAAATTGATTTAATCCCAATTCAAGTTGAATTAACCTTAATTCCTTTCCAAATTCAAATCAAATTCCATTTGATTTTTAAACTTATTCAATTTTAATCACAATTCCAAATTATTTCAAATCAATTTGGATTAATTTCAAATTGAACCAGCTTCGATTTTAAATCATTTCAATTCTAATTTACCATTTGAATTTTTTTAAACTTATACATCTTCAATCACAATTCCAATTAATTCAAATCCAATCCAATTTGAACAAATTTTATTCAAATCTCAACTTAAATCCATCTCGAATTTCATAAATTCGAGTTAAAATTTTAAATGTTGATTTAATCCTTTAAATCAAATCAACCTTTATTTTTTTATTTAACAACTTAAATCTTTAAACCATCTAATTTTGAATCCAAATTCCAAAATTCCATTTTATATTATCATTACTTAACTTATTTTAAAGTTCAAATTAAAAGTTCAAAGAAATTTTATCTTCAAAATTCAATTTATTGCCCAAATTTTATCTTCCAACTTTGAAACTGATTCTTAAACAATTTTAAGTTACAAATTCAATTCTTAACATTCAAATCTTAAGTTAAAAGGGATTCCATATCCTTAATTTCAAATTAAGGTTTAATTTTCATTTATCTCTATAATGGATATATTATCACAATCCATTTCTTCATTCATTCAAACAAATTAAATTCACCATTTTAACTTCCCAAGTTAAATCTCAATTTCATCTTGAAATTTCCAATTCAGGTTGTTTGTTCTAAACTTATTTAATTTTCCCAAAATTAAATTCACTTCAATTTCATCCAAACAACTTTGCCCAATTTTAATTCTCATTTCAAATTTTAAACTTCATATTAATAATCTTTCCACTTATAAGTTCAAAAACTTATCACTTTGGGTTTTCATATCACATTCCAAGGAAAAATTTAAAACTCAACACTTAGAGTTTATTTTAAATCATCTTTGATATTATGTATATCCTCATTTATACATTTTTATTTCCTTTACACACCAAGTTATACCTTAAATTTTTAAACCACCTTTGGTTTTAATTCAAAACAAATTTCGTTAAAACTATTTCAAGTTTTCTGGACTTAGATTTAAAACTTCACAATTTAAAACCCACTTCAATTTACAAGTCATACTTGCCTAAATGTTTTACTCCCCTAAAACATTTCATTTTGCTTAATCATTTACAACATTTCATTATTAAACACAATAACCATTTATGATAATAACTAAGATTATCATATCTGGAAACCAATTCATTATTATTTTTATTCTGAAAACACTTCTACAAATTCAAGATTCTAATTTCAGTTTGGATCCATTTCAAACTTATCTTCATTCAATTTCAATTTGGTTGTATTACTAATACCACTTAATTCTCATTATTTTATTTAATTCCAATGATTTAACAACCAATTTCTTTAATATATAAAAATTATTTCTATATATATATCAAAAGATAAACTTATATAAAAATCATTTATTTTTAAAACCATTTAAAAAAAATTATATAAGAAAATAACAAGTACGCTCTCATATATATACACTCAACTCATTCTACGGTACTATTGACCCTATCCTTAATGAGTAATCCCACCAGAGCCAAGGTTCTCGCTTAACCTTCTGCTCTGATACCAACAGTAACGACCCGGAATTTTCGATCCCGAAAATTCCAGATAGTTAGGGAAAAGAAGAAAGAGATAGAAGAAGAAGAAGAAACAGAAAACACCAAAACACGGATTCTCACATTCGCAGCGGATAAAATATGATATCAAATAATATTCTTTATACAAAGAAAGTTGTATCAGTCAATTACATTTTAATACATCAGAGTTACAACATTCACAATCACTAGACAGTAAAACATCATGTCCCAGATAAATCAATAATACTTAGTGGATTACACTCCATACGTTCCTGCCATCCAGCTCGCCTCCTGAGCTCCAAAACGTCCTTACCTGTCTGTAATACTCGGTCTGACCCGAGCATTACATTAAAGTAACACCCGAGTCAGGCTGGAAACCAGCATGAGTAAACCCATATAATTTGAAATGCCAAGTTATAAACTTATTTGCAAACCAGGGTAACTCGTACCTTACTACGAGTTCTTAACTAGTTATAGTCAACACTTATTCCACAAAACAATACTAAGTACCGTTACGTAGTTTAAATGGTCCAGTTTACTTAAATTTATCCCATTCCAACCTATTAGATTCCATAATCACATCTATAAAGAATTATAGATTACTAATCGAAGTGGTTCCAGATATTGCTGATACCCGACCCCGGTCTCTTCGAATTCAATGCCATCCTTTAAGCCAAGTTGTTTAAGTGAATATAATTCAATTTAAAATTCAGAATACAACATTTCATCACAGATAGATAACCCACATTTATCACAGTTAACCAAAGCATTTCATATCACAGAACATCACAACTTATCATACTAGAGATATTAATCAATCCAATCATTCAATACCATTAATCATCCATAAGCAAGATTAATTAATCACACAATTTAAAATTAATTTAATTAACACAAAATAAATTAATTATTTATGAATTAATTACTTATAATCCTGCTTAATTAAAATTAATTAATTAATTACAAACCATTTATAATTATTTTAATTAATTATTGAAATTAATTAATTATCCTTTATTTACTTAAGACCTTAATTAATTCAAGATAAACCATTTATCTTAATCACTTACTTAATTTCATCATTAAATTTCATTTGAAAACACTTAGGAATTAATTTAATTAATTATCCTAATATAATATTATTCAAAACCAAATCAATTAATCTTAAAACTCTTAACTTTAAAAAATAATTTTTATCCTTGAAACATAACTGATAACTTGATGAATACCTTTGCTTGAAACTTGTTCAATATTTGCTTTGGAAACTTGTACATCTTCTTTTGCTTTTTTTTATAAAACTTGTTAACTGAATTTACTTTTGCTTTAAAACCTTATTAACAACAAAAGAAAAACCCGAGTCCAATACAGAAATACCCAAGCCAACTCTCTCATCTCTTCCCTCTCGACAAAACTCGAGAACAACTTCGAGCCAAAATCTATCTTTCCCGAGCTCTCTCTCGAAACCCCGATCCTACCTCAACTACAAAACCAAACCCAGATGTACGTACACGCGTGCACGTGTACGAACGAACAACGCCGCTCCGACCAACTACGACACCTCCGATCAGTCGCTGACGACACGCCGACCAACCCTAACCACCCAGATTTACGAAAGACCCCACAAATCGAAATCGAGCGAAACAAAACACACCAAGAACGAAACCCAAACACCCAAAACACTTCGCACTGCCAACTCAGACTACCAGAGACCTTGCCGTCGCACCTGGAGTCGCGCCTGAGTCTCCTCTCACCTTCCCCCCACCTTCGAGTCAACTCGACGCCATCGTGCCTCCCAAATCTACCGCGAACTTCCCTCGACCAAAACATGACCTAAAACCCTACTCTGGTATCGCCGCGCCACCATGAAGGTCCTAAAATCAAACCCCTATTTTTCCCACGACCACCGATCCATGACCTTCCTCCAGCTATAACCCCGCCGTCCACAACCCAACCGATCGCCGGAATTTGACCATACACTGATCATCGTTCAACTTGCAATACCTCAATATATATGGATTTAAAAATCCTAGGATTATCATCAAAAATCATTATATTCTAGTACGAATCGGTTAATATAATCAAAACTAGAAATTTTAAATATCAAATTCTTGACTTGAATTTATTTCCCATTGTCACTTCTTATTTTAGAAATAATTACTCGATATATATATACTTGGAAATATTTTTTAAAGGTTAAATCTGGTAAATATGAACAAATTTCCTTTAAAGATCTTAACATTAAACTGTTTATGTCAAGAGATATAAAATTTTTTAACTTGATTTAATCTGTTAAAATCAAACAGAGGCCAGTTATTCATACACAGACATGCACACATGTATATACTCAGTAATTCAGCTATTTTTCAAACAAAATATATCCATGCAAACCATATTTATACCGATTTAGCACATGCATCAAAGTATAAACAAAGATTTAGTTTGAAAAGGTGTTTACTCACCTGCAAATGTTTTGAACAGAGAAGCCTGGGAAGTTTTTGAAATCTGGAAACTTGATTTTTGAAAACTGGAATTTGACTTGCTTCTTGACTTTGATTTTCTTACTGGTCTGAGTTGAATTTCTTCAATTTGTACTTTGAATTGCTTTGAATCTTTGCTTGTATTATTGAGTTGATCTTGAATTTCCAGATTAAAAGCTTGAAACGGTTGAAGTTGCTGATGTTTGATTTTATTCCCTTTTTAGCTTTGGTTTTTTTTTAGTTTAAAAGATGGAAGAAGAAGTGATTTAGGAATGCATGTGAAAGGTTTTTAGTTGAACACAGCCTAGTTCCATTTTATGATTACAAACATTTAATTTCAAATGAAAAGAGATATGCCACTTGTTAATGCATGGCATGTACAAGCTACAATTGTCAAAAACAAAATACAAATGATTTCTTATGTTTACAAATGTTTAAACCTTTATTTTATAAAATGCTTTTATATTAATATAAGTTATATGTTTTCTTTCTATATATATATATATATACACACTAAATTCATGTGTATTTTAAAAGAAAGAATAAAATTTCAAACCATACTTATTTCATGAAAAAAATTAAAAAGAAAGCAAAATAAACCTTTTTATTAAATCCTTTTTAAGCTTATCATATACTTAAATAAATAAATGTTCAGCTTATGTTTTGAAAATATAGAGTTTACTTTAAATAGCTTTTGCAAATTATCACGTTGAACTCAAATAATAGCTTCCTAATCACAATATATATATACACACACTTGTATACATGTATATGGACATACTTAAAATTTCAATAATATAAAGTTTTCATATGACTATTTACATATTTTTAATCGACCCTAAAGTTTATCACTTCCAGATAATAGTTTTAAATCCATTATATATAATCCAGATATCTTTTATTATCAGAATTTTTATCTGTTTAATTAAATAAACTAGTTAATTTTCCAGTTACCGGATGTCCAAAAATCCGGGTTATCACATGTAATATCTTTGGTCTCTTACTTTTTTGGTGTCAGTGTGAAATACCAAAAATGCCACTCTATAGTACTAATAAATCCTATTATTCCTTAAAATTAGGATCTAACAGTTAAACTTGCCTGATATTAACAAATTTTAATATTCTCTAAAAATAGGATCTAATAGTTAAATTTATTTACAAATTCAAAATGTTTATCTACACTTAAAAATATGAGCTAACAAATAAAAAAAATCTTTAATTAACTACAAATCTGTTGTATATTAATTAATAATACAAATAAAGTTCAAACTAACAAAATAATTAGATGTTGCAACGAACAAATAAAAGTTTAAATTAACTGCACATTATTTCAATGTAGAAACATAGTTAAATATTTATGCAAACCATTTTTTCCTGAACGCGTTAATTATATATAATCTGTAGAAAAATAATTCATTCACAAGGCACATGCCATTATCACGCGTGAAGCGCATGTTCTAGCGCTCATATTAAAATATCAAATAAATAATTAGTAATTCTCTAATTCAAGTATGTGATACTAAGCATCAATAGATTGTTGTAATCTTCTATTGTTCAAGAAAAGGGACGAAGCTTTTATCAATAAAGTTGTTCGAAAATGGCCCTTCTCTTTGAAAAATAATTTCTCCAAATTCACAAGGAATCAAATGATTCCGTCTCCGGCGTTAGAATCTTGAAGTGAAGGAGAATGTTTGATGAGAATTTGGGAGTGTGTAGTGGTGGTCAGATTCAAATCATTTAAAACTAGGATTAGACTTTGGTGGATATGTAAGCGACGAGAGGTTGAACCAGCAGTGGCATTAGGCTCCTAGTCGATAGGAGCTTCTCCGGTGAGGGTATGGAAACGTGGGTCGATTTATATATGTCACGACAGTTTCATAGCTTGTAGCTTAAACATGAATGATGCGTTTTGATGTGATGGTCTGTGGACGTTGTGGATGGTGTGGTGCGTTGGGTTAGGGAAGAGACGGTTGGCGAAGATAGAAGGTAGTGGGTATGTACATACGGATATGTCGTGGAAGAAGAAAGTTTTGGAGGAAGGAGAAGATGTCTTTGCATGGCTAAGATGAGTTTCTATTTGGGATTAATGTGGTGAATATAAGTGGACGATTAAGTTGCACAACATTTATTTATTTTGTTTACTGAAAAGATCATTAAGAGTTTCCATTTTATTAAATTATCATTTTATAATTTATATTGAAAGTTTATTAAGGAATTGAATGTTTTTTCTTATCCTGTATATGAATAATTGAAATTAAAAATTGCAGATTTTGACTCAAAGCCAATCCTTAAACTCGAATAATGCGTGTCACTTTGTATATACTTATAAATACCTAATAATAAATTATATAATATATAAGGTTGGGGTTTATGGCTTTGTTTACATATGGATGGTTATAGTGTTTGCAGTAACTATCCACCAACATGAAGTTTCATTCAGTGAAAAGTAACTACAATTCGAATGTTATTTTATTAACTCCTAAAAACTCACTTTGTTTGATTTTTTTTCAAATGTACCTCTCAATTAAATTATGAAAAGCTCTTGTGGCATCTTTTGTTTTTAATTTGAGAAATTGTATAATGCCGAGCTTTCTAAAATATTTGTTTTTGCATCTTATTTATTTAATTATATTTAATTCTTAATTTTAGATATTTATTCTGTATTATAGTATAATTTCTTTAAGAGCTATTTATAATGTTTAGTAATTTATTTAAGCATATATATATAAGTTATTATAATGTAATGGTTACTATCCATTCTCTATAATAATTTTGATAAAATAAGTGATTCAGTGTAGATATAAATTTGATTAATGGTTTCAGATGATACGGCGAGGACAGATACTTTTATGAACCTGTAAATTGCAGCATTAAATATATTTTGTATTTTATGATTAATGTTGCTTATATATTATTTGTACATTGCTTTTGTACCATACATCATATATAAATCATTATTTGAGATGTATAATATAGAAATATGTGTGTGTTTTATATCTATATATTTATTATTCTATTTTTATATTTCTTTTTTCTATGTGCTGAGAAATTTAAATAAATTGATTAGTGATACTGTCGGGTATAAGACTTTTGGTAATACTTTTCTGTTATCCATCGGACTTTTCATATAGAGGTTTTTGGTATGGATCGAGTGTAGTCTATGAACCTTGAATAATTATCTGAATAACATGCAGTGGTCTGTGACACCGTTATGTTATTTGTTTGATTATCCATTTCAAGTAAATGTCACTCAAACGGGGATATGCTCATACGTGGCGATACTTGCTGTGGTGAGTATATGATAGACATTTGTTGACTTATGCAAGCCATGTGAAAGCTTATAGTTGGAGATGTATAATGTAACGACCCGGATTTTTCGACATTTAATTTTCAATATTTAAATGGTTTTAAATATTGGATTTGGAATACAAAATGATTTTTGGATATGAAGATTTTGGTTGAAATTATAGAATGAATTTAAATTTCAAATATAGCGATTTGACGTAATATGGAAATGGTGAATAATTGAAATTTTAGTTGAGTATGAATCAAAACGATTTCTAATGTTGATATAAATTCTATTTGAATTAGAATTGAGTAAATAAGTTTCTAAAACTGAAAATTCAAGTGATTTCGTCAACTTTTGAAATCGTCGGTTTTATCGACGCGTTAAAATAGTAATCCGGGACACAGTCTCGAAATTCAACGAAACTGGTTCCATTGGATCCGCAATAGTGTATTATTATCGAATTTAAAATTTCATAGCATTTGGAGTTAATGTTTGGTCGTACGGGATAAAAACGCATTGAAATAAATATTGAAAAATTATATTATAATTGGGTTCAAAAAGCTATCTTCTCCATACAATCGATTAGGTTCCAAAACTTGTTCCTTTGGGTTCAGAATAGCGATATAAAATTAGGAATGCCAGATGGCACACCTCAATAGGAGTTCGAGATTTCACTGTATGTAATACGAGATATTTTGAATATAAAATAAAAAAATAAAAAAAGTCAAACCCTACCACCCTAACTCGCATATGGGCCGACCTATTTTCTAAAACACGCCGCTCTTCCCTGGATATAAGTCGTGTATCTCTTCTTCCATAAACGAGATCAAATCGAATCGAGATTGAATAAAAAAATGAAATCAAATCATAGCATCGCGATAGTCGAGCACGCGAGCGAGGGGAAGATGCGACTTACGTGATGGCCGAGACGAGGGGCAGTCGATGATGAGGTGCGAAGTCGTGTTCAAATTGGGTTTGACCGCGACAGTTAGTGGATTCCAGATGTGGCGGAGCAAAGCGATGAGCATGGTTGTTGTGGCTGCGCACACGGAGGGTCTCGTCTGTAGTCGTTCAGGGAGAGGTCGCGGTTGTCGATCGAGGAGGAACGGTGAAGAGAAGGTGCAGCAATGTCAAGAGCTCGTTCAGTAAGGAAGAAGATGTTCTGGAAGGTAGTTAGTTAATTAAATTTGCAATTGAAGGAAATACTTATTTTATTTAAAATCGAATATGTATTAATTTAAGCACTTGCTCATACGAGGTACAAAATGAACGAAACAAGTTGTGTTTCACTCGTGGCATCGAATACTATGCATAGAAATTGGTTTGGGATTTTTCAGAGTCAACTGAGATTTTAGATAATCCAAAATTTGGATGTTCTGCAAATTTAAATATAAAGGTGAGTAAATCACACTCAATTTGGTTGGCTGGTTTAATTTATAGGAACTAAAAATTAATTATTGGATGATCTGTTGAATTGATATTTTATTATCAGTTGAATGTTATATTATATATAGGAGTATATATATTAGTAGTTGGATATTTCCCGCCTATTGGAGCGGATGAGACACTATGTGCCCCGCATAATAACAGACGACCCTATATTATTGCGATATCCTTCCTCGAAGCGGGATTGTTATTTTTATGTTAAATAACATCTATGGTTGCAGGGAAACAGATTGGAGGGTTCCAGCTGGATTCCTCAAATATGTGGATTGTTTTTTTTCATATATAGCGATATATGTTGTGATTAAATAATCGGTTATGGATTGTTGTCTGATTTGATTTATTGGATGCTATAGTAGCAGTGGCCTTAATTTTGGTAATTTAAATACCATAAACATTATTTTAGAATTTGAAGGAATTAAAATTAGATTTTGGATATAAAAATATTTATATCGAAATTTGGAATTTTTTTAAAAGGAAGTTGATTTGGATAAAACAAGGACTTGATTTTGGTTTGTAATCAACTAGTCGTAAAATGTTTTAATTAGAGATTTGAAAATAATTTATATAGGACTTTTAATAATGGATTTTTAAGTGATATTTCTAGATTTATGGATAAGAAACTGAAATCGATATTAAGATAGATTTAAAAATAAATGGGGTTTATTAAGGAATGGATTCATAAAATGAGATTTTAAGTGAGATTAGTTTTATAAAAATGTGAATCTCAAAGGAGTTTATAAATTTATAAACGATGTTTATAAATAAGGGAAAACGATATCAGTTGATAAATTAGGAATATAAATTCACGGTGTGAATTTATATCGAGATATAGAAATCTGTTTTGGGAAAAATAGTGGATTCTATTTTTGAATTGTAAGAATAGTTAGGGAATCGGAATGGAATCGATGTGTTATGAATCGAGAGGGATTTATAAATTGAAATTGGTTATTGAAATTTTAAAAATATATTTCTATTGAGTAGTTAAGTTTTGTTTTAAAAGGTAAATTTATATATTAAACTATGTTGTTAAAGCTGTTTAGTATTGAAATATTTTGGAAAGTGGGTTATTCAAATATTAAATATTTATGGAAATGAATTCACATTTTTATAATAAGTTTTGTAAATCGATTAGTTTTATTTAGAAATGAATTTGAAATGAGTTACCAATGTTTATTTAAAATGTTTTGTTATTTTAAATAATTACTTAAACATGTTTTAAAAATAAATTGTTATTCTTTAAAAAAATACATATTATATATATATATAGTTTTGAAATGATTGTAATTTATTTATAAATCCTCTCGAGATTTGTAAACGGGGTTTATTTAACAGATATGATTTTTATAAGAGAAATCTTATAATGGAATTTTGGAAACTTAAGGAATTTCCAAAATGGTTAGATAAGTGAACTTTGAAAAATGAATTTGAATTCATAAAAGAAGTTATAAATTGATGAATGAGATTTTAAATAAGAAAAATCAATTTTGGAAATTGTAGAAGGGATTGCGAAAATTCCGGAGATTTATGAAGTGAATTATAATGAGTTATGACTTTACAAAATGGTTGTAAATGGTTTTATGATGTTGGAATAAAAAGGAGATTTCCTCGTTTGTGAATATACCTATAAAATCAATAAGATATAAATATTTCCTAAGTGTTGAGAAGTAAGTGATTTTGGAATATATATGTATAAATATTTTTCTAAGTATTGGAATAAATGGTTTGGGAATGTTTTGACTATGGGAAGGTTATACGGAAATATTTCTAAGTGTTAATACGGTTTGAAAATATCCCGTTAAGGATATAAGGATTTGAATTTGTTTTCAAACATAGGAATACTGGAAGAGATTTGAATATGTGTGTGTGTATATATATATATATGTATGTATGTATGTATGTATCGATATTTGAAATGAATGTTTTGAGAAGATTAAATAAATTGGCCTAGTGACTGCTTATGTGTGTAATTTGATAGTTAAAAAACCAACTATCAAATTTGGCCAACATTCGTTGATCGTTTCGAAGAGACCGGGATTAGATTTAATTATCCAATAACCACATCAATCTGATGTAAGCATTACATATTGTGATATCTCGAAGATAATGGAGATGATGATCTTGAAGGAGATTCGGTTTGTTTAGACCCAGAACAACTAGTATGGATGAATGCTATCATTGCATTGTTGCTTGGAAGGCAGTGTTAGTATTCCAAGTATGAATGCTATTGTGACGCCCCACCTCTATACCCAAGCTAACCAAGAACACTACGATGTAGTGCTGTCAATTAGCGCGGAGAATAAGGCTGTGGAGGAGCGACCATCCATGTAACTTCTTTGTGCGAGCACCGATACGTCAGATAGAATAGAATGCACATCCTTTAAGGAGGAAATCCGACATACCGGTACAAACACAAAGCTATCACACGGTGGCTATATATAATCTTCGGAAAACAAACATAGAAGTAATCATAACATAAATCAGTCACAGACATCCATATCACAAAGGCGGAAGAAGATATGAATAAATATATAACACATGAAAGTGTACATCAGAGTAGTGGTCAGAAAGATCCACGATAATACAAAAGGATAGCAACACGTGCTATACAAAAGAATAAGTACACAACATAGAGTCTATATCTCAAAGGTGTACGTCCAAAAACTACTAATCTAAGTAGTTAGCCAAAAGTCAGAAATATCCTGAAGAGAAGTCAAGCAGAAGCACCTGTAACATCTCGGTCTGACCCGAGTATTATTTATAAGAAAATAATAAACGGATCAGTCTAACTATAAATATCAGATGATATGGTATACAGTAAAAGGCATGACATGAACATGTAATAACCATAGCGACATACTACTATAAGTATGTAAATGATAATCAACAAAAGATTAATCAATATCACAAGAATCTTCTCAAAGATAAAATAGGGTATCATACCCTAAACTTGTATTCATAACAAGTCAATAACACATGAATTCACCAATGCACAAAAACTGATATCATATCAATGAAAATCATGAAAATTGGTGAAGCACAAAATTCCAGAAATCATCATCAGAAATCCAGAAAACACATAAAGGGGGGAGGCCTAACACATGAATGGGAGCATTAAAACTCACCTACGCGTAAACACATGACGAGAAGCTATCTCATGGAAGCTATCCATTAAATTTTTACACAAGAATGGCCCGAAGACCGTAGGGTGCTACCCTAGAAATGTGATGCCGAAACATCACATGATCGGGGTATAGTCTCCCACGTAGACAAAGAGACATCGCTCAATCGCTAGTCTAAATCACAAAAATGATCGTCATGATCATAAGGAAGTGTCAATCACACCAAGCTAGTAAATATATGAGTTTAGCTTCATGTCCCATAACCACTTGCTTAACTTAAATATTTACGAACAAGCTGTAAATCTTCACTAGGAAATTGTCACAAAAAGGGTTCAATCGAACAAGTCCAAGAGCTAACCGACGAAGTGAACGCAAGCGTTTCATACCACTCGTTTTACTAAGTCGTTTAAGTCGATTTCTCATTCGAGTGAAGTAAAGGCTTGTATATACTAGTAGATTGAAAATCGGTTTGAGAAAACGAACTTTTGATATTTAAAATAGTGTTGAAATCGCTTTGATGAAAGAGTTTTGATATTTACTATTAGTATTGAAACCTTCATATATCTTTAAAGTGACAAGTCATAAAACGATTGTAGAAACAAATCAATTCACGTTCGAAGACGTGAGTAAAGTCCAAAGAAGTCAATCCCAAAACCATCAAAGTAGAAATTCTGATAAATGCTTTGTCAGATAAGATTGCCTACGCAGAGTAATTCGGGGTTCGACCACGGCGGGGTGCGGGGCAGCGCCCCGTCACGGTACGACCTAGTGAAGGCAAGCGGTCCAGCGACCTAAGGAAAAATAGGTCATACGACCTAAGGAAATCGCGAACTCAAAAGACCAAGTGTAAGGTCGGCGACGACCTACGACTTACGACCTAAGTGGGATGCGACTTAGTGGGGCATAGGTCGGAGACGACCTACGACTTATACTGGCCGACCTAACTCGAGCGACTTAAAGACTTAGCAGAGTCGAGCGACTTACGAGCTACGACCTAAGGGGACGAGGACGTTATGTCGGAGACGACCTAACACATGACTCGCGAACGACTTATGGAAAAGAAGCTTAGGTCGGAGACGACCTACGAGATAAGCCAGTGCGAGCGACCTAAAGTTTGCCTGGGGGATTATAGGTCGGCAACGACCTAAGGTTTTGCCTGGAGATTATAGGTCGGCAACGACCTAAGACTTAACAAAATTTGGAGCGACTTAGTGGTTTGCCTTGGAATTTTAGGTCGGCAACGACCTAAGGTTTAAAGTTTAACTCGCGAACGACTTAGCATTTTGCCTGGGATTTATAGGTCGGCAACGACCTAAGTTTTTGCCTGGGATTTATAGGTCGGCAACGACCTAAGAAGTTAGAGACCTTTCAACACGCGAGCTAGCAGCCTGGACGACCTAAGGAGTTAACTCGTGGACGACCTAGGGATGGCCAGAAACGACTTAAGGCCAGAAAAATCACCAAAACGCTGAAAATTGAAGTTTTTCGTCAATCCAATCCAAACCAAATGCAAATGTTGATGCAAATGCAATAGGGGATCATTCCCAACAGTCCAAGATAGATATAGGCAAGATGTGAGATCAAAAATCTCACCTTTTCCACGAAATTGATGTTGGAGAGCTTAAGAACGAAGCAAGAGTCAACCCCTAGCTTGAATCTATGTTCTTCACCTTGAATTCGGAGTTTGATGTTGAATTTACTAAAGATCTTGAGCTTGGAATTTTAATTTCTCTTTCCCCTCACCATTTTTGAAGAAGCTTGAAGTGTTTGATGAAGTGATGAAGAGAAGAGGGGGGGGTTTGGGCTGAGTTAAGAAGGTGCAGTCCCAACCAAAGTCACAAGTGGGAAAAGTGACGAAAATTTCACTATCTCCAAACATATTGAAGTTTACACTCAAAAAGATCGCAAACGTCATTTTGAACTCAATGGGGGTGGTCTCGAGTCCTAATTTGACCGTATGCAAAAAGTAGCTTTTCGGACTAACATCCGACTAACGATAAAATATTTAAATATAAAATCGATAGATATGCGGGTTGTTACAGCTATTCTAAAGGTAAAACGTTGCCTCAAGCTTCATCAATCGGGAATGACTAAAATAGGAGAGATGCGGCAGGGTTAAGTGGGTCGCACCCAAGTAGGGTATGTTATCACTTTTCTAGATACCCTCGGATATATTATAATTATGGATATGGTTGTGCATGGAAAAGGGATTGCTCGATTAGGGTGGGAACACCTGGAGTGATAACATATTCGGTACTATACAGCAAGGGGTAGGCCAGTCCTGTGTTGGCAGGGATCGTTAGGCATGATCTCAGTACATTTTTCTAAAGGTGTACCATGATGGGCGGTACCCCGGTGGCCCAGTCATTGTATGGAATCCAATATCCGCTACGAGCCTTTACGGTTTTGATTATAGCGCCTAGTATGTTAGAATTTAATTAATGTAACAATTTCGGCTATTTTAATAAGTATTTGTACTTGGACACTATTATAATATCAGATGATTTTAATATAAAATGTTTTGTCATCGTAAGGTAAAAACCCATCGTGTTTATGTATGGCATGGTCTTACGTGATACCTTTTTTCAAAGGATTTTGATAACAGTAATGACTCGAATTGAGTGTTCTTTCTCATGCTAGTTTTCCAGACTGACTCGGGTGTTATTTTATTATAATACTCGGGTCAGACCGAGTATTACTAATTCAAGTTAGGATGCTATGGAGCATAGGAGTCGTGCTAGAGGAGTCTCAGGCGTATCCCACGTACTTGATTTATTCCGCTGTATTTGTAAGCTGTATATTCTGCACTTGTGAGGACAAGTTATTATAAGTATCCAGATTGATTTATTGTTTGTTATACTCTCATGATTGTATGAATATTAATTGTTACAGTTTCTTTTGTATAAAGATCGGTTATTATATTATATATTGTGTCGCTGCGATTGTGAGATTCTGTGTTGTTGTCTCTGTTCTTCTTCTATCTCTTTTCTTCGTCATCCCAAATGATCTGGTATTTCCAGCACTCGATTGCTCAGCTTGCTATACAGTGAACGTATTGGTGTCGATTTTCGAAGGTCGAAAATCCCGTGGGTCATTAAATATACAAACATAGGTTGAGTACTATATGACCAACCATATTGTGTCCAGCTCTCTTTATAGTTCTGGAGTGAACCAGATTAACTAGTATCCACCCCGACGGTCAAATCCATGGGTCGCTCCCCAGATTTGTGACACTATTGGTTATTATTAGATTCGATGCGCATCACAAGTTTGGTAGTAGGCAGCCCCTTTTGTTGCATAAGCCAGTAGTTTGTTACCATAGGGATAGGTGTAGGGTCGTTCCTAAGGCTACGCATTGATGAGCTATAGGTGGATAGAGTCACGATGATCGTTGAGGTAATTGAAGGCTGTAGGAATAGATATGGCTATTGGCGGGAGGCTTGTAAACCCTGGGTTCCTGGAGCATGTTGTGTGCTATCAGTCTCCCTCTCTGGTTTAGGGTTGTGAAAATGTGGTGGATTGGCATATATGTCTCTTTCCTATAGTGAGTTGACTAGAATAGAGACTAGTTGAGTCTAAAATGTGGTCGGTCCCCGTATATCCATACTCCTTCAGTGTGATCTTTTAAAGATAGTCTTTGTTTATTAATTATGATAGACTACCTTTGTGGATTGTATAGTTTTTGTAACGACCCATATTTTTAACTATTTTGAATTATTAAATTAATATGATTATGGAATTAAAAGGGTTAGAAATAAAATTTTAATATTTATTTATGTAATTTATTTAATATGAACTTGAATAAAATATTGAAATAACCAATTTCGAAGATTTTGGCAATAACATATATTGAAATGAATTTTACGTATTGAATGTATTTATAATAAATAGTTGGATTGAATGATGAATGTTGACTTAGTTGGAAATAATTAAATTTTCGATAAGTAAAATTCATTGAGATTTTAATATTGGATAATTAAATTGTATAAAATTTAATATTGGAATTATTTAAATAATTGAATCTTGAATTAATGTGACTGAAAATGATATATGAAATTGATTTAAATTTTATTTAAATATGAATGATGATCGTTAACATTTAAAATTGGATTTAAAAGTGAATAATTAGAAATTGGAAATTTTATATTATAATTAACGAGTAAAAATAGCCATTTTTGCCACTGTCTTGGATTTCGACGAAACCAGTTTCATCCGACCGTAATAGTGAACTATTATAGAATTTCAAGTTTCGTCACGATCGGACTTATGTTTGACCGTGCGATCTTGAAACACGTCGAGATTAATTAAAGGAATTCAATTAAAATTTATTGATTTTGAAAAGCTAACTTCTAAATACAATTGAATTAGGCCTCGAAACTAGTTCCATTGTGTTTGGAATGGGGGTAAAACATTATGAACGCCAGGCAGCACGCTTCGTTTGGATTCAAGTATGTTTTGTTAAAATAATTTAAAATTAAAATCAACAAATGTCAACATCGCGTACAAAGCACGCTGCCTACCTTATGTCTCCCTCGTATATCTTTTCCTCATACCCCATCCCATTTCAAATCTATAGCGACTAAAAAACAAAAGGAAAAAAACATAGGGATGTCGCGGTCGAACTAGAGGGTGATGCGGCCGTGGAGTGTGCGCGATTGGCATGCTTGGGCGCGACGCTGTCGATTAGGGTTAGGGTGTTGTTAGGGATCGCGTTCGTGTATTGCAATGGAGGCGGCGGCTGCTGTCACTCAGGAGAGGCGGCGATGAAGCGAGGGGATTCATTCGAGCGGCGATTAGGGTTTCAAAGTTTGTGTTCTTGCGCGTTCATTACTGCGTGCGCGATGGCCTAGGGCAGCGCGGCTAGGTGGAGGTGATGGCCAGGATTCGATCGAAAAAAAGAAAGAACCAAATTCTCTAGCAGGAAGAAGATGCGGCCCTGGAGTGATGAACGACAATGCACGATGATGGATTAGGTATAGTTTAGCTAACTAATTATATTATTTATTTTGTTAATCAATTTCAATTACATCGTATGTTAATAAAATCGTAATTGTAATGACCTAAAGTTTTGGTTATTTGAAATTGGAATATTTAAATGATTTAAATTTTTAAAAGTTGATTTAATAAATTTAATAACTTGAATTTCAAATAACACGATTTATAGGATAATTTAATTGTTGAAATTTATAATTGAAATCATTTAAATAATTGAAATCTTGGATTTTTATTTGGATAAAAATGATTTAAAGACTTATTTAATTTCTATTAATAAGAATGAAGGCAATAAAACTTTTAAATTGGATTCAAAGGTGATTTACTCGATTTTGAAAATAACTCGTTTTAAATAACATATAAAAGTAGCCTTCCGGGGCATAGTCTCGAATTTCGACGAAACCAGTTTTATTGGGTCCGTAATAATGAATTATAATATGCCGTCAAAATTCATAGCGATCAGACGTATCGTTTGGTCTTACGGGATAGAAACACATTGAAATTAATATCGGAAATTTAATTTTATAATTGGGTTCAAAAAGCTATCTTCTGCTTACGATCGAATTAGGTCCTAGAACTTGTTCCATTGCGTTCGGAATAGAGGTATAACATTACAAACGCTACACGGCACGCCTCGATCGGGGTTCGAAATTTAATATCTAGATATTTTGCATTTAAATAATATTTTTTTTATTCATTTGACTTTACATACCCTAACAAATCTCATCAGCCGACCTATGAGCTCCTTCCCTATCTGTTCAAACCGTACCCACCATTTCAGTTCCCTCCACTCTCCTTCTTATATCCATTCTAGAAAGAAACGAAATAAAATCAATATCTTTAACTTCAAAAATTCAAATCGAACCAAATTCCAACCTAAACAACATGAAACGAGACTCTCTAGACTTGTGTACTCAGGCTCTTTGATCCTATATCAGTCTCGTTGTGTTCAAGCCTGATTTGGGGTTGCTCGATTTTAGACAGTGGAACCTAGGGCTGAGGATAATCATTGATAGGGAAGGCGATGGGGTATAGCGTGTGTGGAGATGGATTTCTGGGATGAAGGCGAGCTGGAGGTGATTGTTTTGGGGGCCACGATGCTGCCTAGTGCTGTGCGACATGTGTACGGCTTGGGGAGGAAGATGGGTCATGTTTCGTTCTGGTCGATCGAGATTTAATTGTAGGGGTGCATCGCGGAGAGTGAGAAGATGGGAATTTGTCGGAGGAATCACGAGGCGATTTCGTTGAGTGGTGGAGGAGGGCAGTCGTGCATGTACAGGGAGAAGGGATGTGCTCGTGTGCAGGGGACAGTGAGGAGAAAGAAGGGTAATTAGTTTGAAAAAGAATAATTGGTGTTTAATATAATTATATTTAAATCGGTGAACTAAAAATTGAATAACTCTCCCATACAAGGTCGAATCGAGGCACAGATTTTTGCTTTGCGCTTGTATCAAGGAAAGCGTCGCAATGGAGCTGGTTTGGATGGATGTCAAGCTTGTCAATTATTGGGTTAAAAATTTAATGCCAGTTCAATTTTAATTCAAAAACTAAACTTTTTGGGAAATTAAAAATCAATATGAGTAAATCTCACTCATTTTGGATAATTGGTTTATTATGAAATAGGTTAAATTATTTATTGGTTGATTGGATGGATTGATAAATTATTATCAGTTGGATGTGATATTATATATATTAGTACTTGGATATATATTTCCTGCCTATTGGAGCGGACGAGACACTATGTGCCTAGCGGATGACCCTTTTTATTGCAATATCCCGCCTCGAAGCGGTGATTATATTTTTGTGATTATATAACATCTGTTGTTGTAGGGAAACAAATTGGAGGGATCTAACTAGATTCCTCAAAAATGTTGATTTTAACTTCCTATATGGTGATATATGGTGATATATGATGTGTTAGAATAATCTGTTATAGATTATGTTATGATTTGATTTATTGGATGCTATAGTAGCACTGGCCTTAATTTTGGTATTATAAATACCATAAATAATATTTGAATCTAAATAGGAAATTCAAAGGCGATTTTGGAAATGAAATTATTTATATTGAATTTTGGGATTATTTAAAAAGGAATTGAATTGGATAAAATAAATGATTGGACTTCGGATATTTATTTATCTATTTTGTAGAGTGGTTTCAAATAGAGAATTTTAAATTGAGGATTTTAAAACAATGGTTTTTAATAAGATTCTTAAAATAAAAACTGGAAGACTAAATCGAGATTTGAATAGTTTTGGAATATAGTTTGGGTTATTTAAGAAATAGATTTATAGATGGAATTTTAATTAGAAATCGATTTATAAATAGATTTTTGTAATATAAACCTGTATAAACTGGGAATGAGTTATTGAAATTTATAAACGATGTTTATAAATAAGTGGAATGATTATCATTTGATAAATTGGAAATATAAATTCACAGTGTGAATTTAAAATGAAATATGGAAATCGGCTTAGAATGAAATAGTAAATTCTATTTTGGAATTTCGGAAATAGTTATGGAATTGGAAATGTAAATCGATTTGTGATAAATCGAGAGAGATTTATAAGTATAAAAATGGGTATGTTGAATTTTAAAAATGGTTTTTCACTAGAAGTTAAGGTTTGTTTTGGAAATGGATTTTTATTTATTAAACTATGTCGTTTTAAAAACTATTAACTGGATTAAAATATCTTTGAAAGTTGGTTATTTAAATATTTAAATTTGTTGGGATGAATTCTAAGTTTTAAAAGCAAGTTTTGTAAATTGATTTAGAAATTTTATAAATGATTTGGAATTTGTTATTGACGTTTATTTTAAAAGTACTTTGATATTTTAAATAATAATTTAACCATGTTTTTTTTGAAATTTATTATTATTATTATTATTATTATTATATATATAGTTTAAAAGTAAGTGATTACAATTTATATATAAATGCTATCGAGATTTTTGAACTGGGTTTTATTTAATGGATGTGATTTTATAAGAGAAAATCTTATAATGGAATTCGGGAACATAAGAAATTTGAGAAAAGGAAATTTCCAAATTGTTTAGATACTGGAACTTCGAAAATGAATCTGAATTCATTAAAGGAGTTATAAATTTTTAGTTGGATTATAAATAAGTATAATCGATAATTTTTGGAAATTGTAAAGGGAATTAATAAAAATTCCAGAGATTTATGAGACAAGCACGGAATATTTCCTAAGAATGAATATTAGAAATGATTTTGGGAAATAAACTTATAATATTTTCCTAAGTATTGGAATTAAAGGTTTAGAGATATTTTAGCGACGAAATGATTTATATAGAAATATTTTTCTAAGTAATGAATTATAAGTTGGATTTGGAAACATTTCTAAGTGTTGATATGGGTTGAAATATCCTATCATGGATTTAAGTATTTGAAATCGTTTTCAAATATTAAAATACTAGAAGAGATTTGAATGTATATCTTTATAAAGATATTTTTAGATAAATGTTTTAAAAGATTTCTAATATGGACCTAGTGACTGCTTATGTGTGTAATTTGATAGTTAAATAACCAACTATTAAATCTAGCCAAAATTCGTTGATCATTTCGAAGAGACCGGGATCGGATTTAATTATCCAAAAACCACTTCGATTCGATTTGAGCATTGCGAACTGTGATATCGTGAGGATAATGAAGAAGGTGATTTTGGAGATTCAGTATGTTCAGACCCAGAACAACTTGTACGGATTAATGCTATCAGCACATTATCATTGTAGGGCAATGAGCATTCTGAGTGTAAATTTCTTGAAAGGTAATCGTAGCCTCAAGCCTCATCAATTGGGAATGACTGAAAATCAGGGGAGATGCAGCAAGGCTAAGTGGGTCGTACCCATTAGGGTATGTCGTCACTTTTCTAGATACCCTACATCTACAACAAGGGTGATGACATATTCGGTGCTATCTAGGTCAGAGGTAGGCCGATCTTGTGTTGGCAGAGGATCCCGGCGAGGTCCTCGGTACATTTTCTAGACGTGTACTGTGATAAGTGGTACCCCAGTGCCTAGTCATTGTATGGAACCCATTCTCCAATATGTGCCTTTACGGTTTTGATTGTAGAGCCTAGTATGTTGGAATTTAATTAATGTAACAATTTCGGCTATTTTAATAAGTATTTGTACTTAGAAACTATTATAATATCACAAGATTTTTATATAAAAGTGTTTTGGTTATCGTAAGGTAAAAACCCGTTGTATTTATGTTTGGCGTGGTCTTACGAGATACCTTGTTTTTCAAAAGGATTTTTGAAAATAATTAAATTCAAATTGAGTGTGTTTTGTCACTCTAGTTTTCTAGACTAACTCGGGTGTTATTTAATTATAATGCTCGGGTCAGACCGAGTATCATAGATTTAGGTTAGGATGCTATGGAGCTCAAGAGACGAGCTGGATGACAGAGATGTATTCACAAAGATGGTTATATTTTCCGTTATATTCATTGGTGTGTTATCAGCAATTGTGAGGACAGATTGTTATAGTTGTCCATGCTGAAAGAGATTAGTATACTCAGATTCATGTATATATATATATACATTACAGTTTTGTTTTTGTGTAAAGGCTTGTGATATATTATAGATTATTCGTTCCGCTGTGAGATTCTGTATTGTTTAGTTTTCTTCTTCTTATCTTTTTCCTTCTTTTGTCCCCTAACAATCAGGTTTTCCGGCATTCGATCTCTCGGCATGTAATACAGTGGACGTATTAGTGTCGATTTTCGAGGGTCGAAAACCCCGATTCATTACAGTAATTTTCTCATACGAGGTCCGATTCGAGCCAAAAAAATTGCATTGGGATCGTATCAAAGTCTTCTTCGACGTAGAGTGGAAGTGAAATTTATTTGACTCTGAAAATATTTCAGTTTCAAATAAAAAGGTGAGTGTTTATACACTCACAATTGACTGAAATAATTTTTATGTTAGTTAAATTTATATCGTGAAGTTATTTATTTTATTGATTATTGTTTGGTAAATTTAACTGACATGGAAATCGATATAGAATTTATATGTTAGAAATTTTTGAATTAACAGTTGAATTGAAATTAGAATTAAACTGCTAGTGAAATTCTCGATTATTGATAATTGGTTAATTGTTGTGAATTATTGATTGTTTGGATGATTGATTGTGATGGATGCCAATTGGTTGAAATATTGGATGATTGGATGATTTTTTATTTTATATATATCTTGTATCACCCTGTAGATTAATTGATAATATATAAAACTGTTAACTGAATTATTTTGAATAAATTAAGAAATAGGTTGAAATGATATATACCTATGACATTTATTTTGGATTGAAATGATATATATCCATCCTTGAATTAAATTGAAATAATAGATTCACTTGGCCATGGGATAGAAAATTATATACGAACACTGGATTAGTTAAATTAAATGATTTTAAAATTTTTGATTTGAAATTATTTAAATGATTTGATTTAAAGGATTAAAAATCAAATTTATAAAAATCGAATTATTTTCGAACATGTGCTCGAAATGTTGAAATTTAAATTTGGTAACTGGGATTGTTTAAATAATCGAAGTTGAGATTTTGAAGTTATAATCGAAATATGATTTGAATTTTGGAAATTGATTTGTCTTAAAAGATTGGACTTTTATTCGAACTTTGAATATTGCTAAGTAAAGTAATTCAAATCGATATTTCAAAATTTGAGTTTGAAATTGAACTATTTTTAAGATTTGGACATTGAATTGAACATCGAAGTTAAATTTGATTTAAGTAATTTACAACGATATTTTGAAAATCGAGCTTGAATTTATATAAATCGAAATGGTTTAAAATTGAGAATTGAATTGAAATTAATTCAAATTGGAATTAGATTGAAATTAATTGGAATTGAAATCGAAATTAAATTAATTTGGAATCAAAATTGAAATTGATTTGAATTAAAATTGAAATTGAAGTTAGTTCAATTGAGATCGGGATTGAATCGATTTAAATGGAAATGGTAATTGAAATTGATATGAATTGGAAGATTTGGAATTGAATCGGTTTGAATTTGAAACTATTTTTAAATAAATTATTTTAATATAAACTGTTTAAAACCTATCTTTTTAATACATTCAAATTATTTTTATTTTCCAAGCTATTTTACTATATAAACCATTTTAATATTCAAACCATTTATATTAAACTATTTTAACTATTTAACTATTTTTTTAGCAGAGCTAGCAGGGTTGACTGGACCCACTCTCGATTTTATTACAACAAAAACAATAAAATAAAATAGCTTAAAGCAGACTAGTCTCTTATTTCTTTGGGGCAGCTGGATTCTTTAGGTTGTAAAATCACTATTGAGAGTGATAGCTTGCGTGTCCCAAATGGTGCACTTGTGGTGATGAAAGGTGCTAGAACTCATGGTGTTTATTTGCTTTAAGGAGTGGCTATAGAAGGTGAAACTTGCGTGGGAGTTGATAGTTCTCGTGGCTTAGATGTGACTAGATTGTGGCATTTGAGGTAGGTCGTGTCTTGGAGTGGGGATTGGATATTCTTCAAAAAAAGGAGATGATCGATGGCGAGAGTTTCAACAAACTAGAGTTTTGCGAGGAATGTGTCATGGGGAAGTAAACTAAAGTTTCATTCGGTGAGTGAAAGCATGATTCGAGAAGGGTTCTTGAGTATGTTCACATGGATGTTTGGCGACCAGTAGCTTCTTTGGGAGGAGCTCACTATAATAGTTCTTTTATTGATGACTTTTCTCGAAAGGTATGGGTGTATGTAATGAAGACCAAGTCGAAGGCATTTGCAAAGTTCAAAGCATGGAAAGCTCTTGTTGAGAATGAGAGTGGTAAGTCTTTGAAGGTTCTAAGGTCCGACAAGAGTATGTTTTCGAAGAATTCTTGGAGTTTTGCAAGCATCATGGTATTCAAAGGCATTTTATTACAGCAGGAGATCCGCAGGCGTATGGTGTTGCGGAGAAGATGAACCGTACTCTACTTGAGAATGCTCGATGTTGGACTATTGGTAACAAAATTTTGGAGGAAGTGTAGAAGGAAAAGAGCATTGACTTAGTTATCTTCGTGTGTTTGGTAGTCCAGTTTATGTGCATGATCCGAAATATGATAAGCTTGATCCTAGAGCTTTCAAGGGGATTTTTCCTGGCTATACGAACGGAGTAAAAGGCTATCGGATTTGGAATCTGGAAACGAAGAAGGTTATGAATTATCATCATGTTACTTTTGATAAGTCAGATTTGTTCAAGGAGACTGAGAGCTCATCGAATGTTCTGGAATTGGTTCATGGTGAATCAAAGGAGAAGGAAGTTATTTCCACATTTTGTCCAAGGAGTAGAGAGAGTAGAGTGGTTGAAGATGCTTGCTAGGATGAAGCGGTTAGCGGTACATTACATAGTCCACAAGGTTCCTCTAGTAGTGTTGGTGATGTGCATGATTCTAGAGAGGATTCGGTTCAAGGGGGAGCCGAATGGAGTTTGGGTGATGGTACTGCTACTCAGGTGGGTTGTAACAACCCGTCATTTCGAACCATTCAAATCGACAATCATCCACACATGTCAAACTTGAATTGCTCAAAACAACAGATTGTTAATTTATATTTGGCAAAACTTAGCATATACGGTAAATAAATCAATTGCAGACAAAGAGTTTTACAACAATAAGCAGCAGAATAAATAAATAGCAGTTCATGAAGCTACTACAAAACATCAGAGTCTGAAACAAAATACAATAGAAATTCCCAAGTAATAGAAGTCACTAGTACAAATAAAATAACAAGTCTAAACATCAACAACTGGAAATAACAGAAATAATTGGAAGCTAAATAGATAAAAGACAGATCTTCAAGCAAAGCTCCAAGCTCCAAAGGTGAGTCTCAAATGCTGTGACACTCAGTCTGACCCGAGCATAAAGCAAAACACAAAACACTCGAGTCAGGATTAACATTCTTATGCTAGTAAATCAACTCAAGTGAAATGTCCAAGTGAAATGCAAGTAACTTAAAGGATGTTTGGGATTCCCATCCTTTAAGGATCCGTTAAATTATCTACATACATAGTACAATATGCTACATAGATAATGTCTATAGTAAAGTAAAATATTAAAATAGCGTTAAGGCGTTACGCATATCCCCCTTAACATATTCTTATATATTCTCGTAGGCTATATAGATATTGTAAGCTCCACCAAACCGGTGGTTTACTCAGGGAGCACTCTATAGGTACGGTACAAACCAAACTCGTAATGGGCGCGATAAGGCATGTGACAAGGCACGCGAGGCAATGCGCAGGGTAGGATACTACTGTTTTGCGGATCCGAACGGGTGGTAACGCATAGCAGCTACTACCGCCCACCTCGAGACACACTCCCATAATCAAAGGTGCACCCAATCAAATCACAAAGTAATAGAATGGTATCGAAGAAGCATGCTCGATCGGAGGTGCGACCTCACTTGGCTCGGCGTGGCTCCTATTTTAGTCACATCAAGCTAACTCGCGGAAGTCAGGGCTGCGTTCATACCTCATATAGACGTTGCCAAACCATCCTACTTCGTTCTGGATTCTCTACCACGTACATAGTTGTTAAAGTGGTTTTCGGTATTGGCAGAGAGTATGACAATATCTAATCCCGGTCTCTTTAACAACCAAACGCTTATTTCACACCGCGGTCATTTTTTTTCATATCAAAATATCCTATTCATTCAAAATCATATCGCTTTCGAAAATTATATCACTTTCGAAATCTTATTCACTTTCGAAATCATATCACTTGTGAAATCATATTCACTTCCAAAATCATAACCACAAAATAGTTTACACATTCATATCAAAATATCCGCATTTAAATACATTAAATCTAAATCATAACGGTTCCAACTTAAGCAGTTTAAATATTGAAAATAGTTTATATATATTAAAATAGTGATAAATTAAAAATAGTTTATATATTTAAAAATAGGTTATAGATTAAAATAGTTTATATACATTAAAAATAGTTTATATGTTAAAAGAGTTTATATCGAAAATAGTTTCAAATTAGAATTGTTTCTTCCAATTTCACAAATCAATTCAAATCAACTTTAATTCCACCATTCAATTTTAATCAATCTCAGTTCAACCAGTTCAATTAAAAGGGTTAGATGTTAAATCCAAATTCTCATTAAATCATTCTTAGTTTATATCGATATCCAATCCAGGTTTGAATCACAAATTTAAACCACTTCTAATTCAATAGGTTCCAAAGTTTAAATATTCAAACAATTTAGAATAACTCAATTTGATAAATTTCATTTATATTTCAACATTCAACTTAAATTTATTTAAATTTGAAAATATTCACTTTATCATTTTTAATAACATTTAAATAAAATCTTATATTACAAATCTAAATAAAATAAAAAATTAAATATCTAACTTCAATTATACTTAGTTCTAAAATATTCACCTAATCACTTTTTATAAGCATTTAAACAAAATTTCAAATACAAATTTAAATCAAAATTTAATATTTAATTACAATTTTATTTAAATTTGAAATATTCATTCGGTCACCCTTAGCAAAATCAAGTTATTAAGTTATAAAATCGTATCTTTAAAAATCTTAAATCGATAAGTTTCAAATCAATACTTATTTAAATTCAACTCTTAATCCAATTAAATTACAAATGAATTTTATTTATCTTTCCAACCATAATTTATTAAGTTATTACAAAAACCTACTTTTAAAATATTAATATAATTTCAAATAAATTCTTAAACATATTCTATATATACTAATTGAATTAAATTTTATTGAATTAAAAATTATTATTAAATATATTTTATTATATTAATTCTTATTTTATTTATTTAAAAATAGTAAAATTATAAGTAAAATCTTAAAATTTATAATTTTCAAAACTTAACTTATAAATTTAAAATTTCCAAACATATAAATTTTTTTAAATCTAAATTTTACACATATATTAAAATAAAATCTCTATATTTTATTTTAAAATCCAAACACATATAAATTTTTTTCTCAATTATTTTGGAAATCATTTAAAAATAAACCAACGGTGTCCATATATAATTTTCTATCCTATGGTCAAGTGATATAGATATTTATCATTCCAATCCATAATAATTTAATATTTACGGGTATATATCATTTCAACCCGCAATCCCAAAATTTCAAAATCAATAAAATCGCTTGGGTTTATCAGTTCAACCCATAACGATTTTCCCCTAATTTATAAGATCGTTCGGGTATATATCATTTAAACCCAAAGGGAATTCATAACTAACAGGGAACTTGCAGTGTGAGAATGTAAAATAGCATAAAATGACATACATATCAGTGACAAGCATATATAATCGTACTTAACAATTTGAATAAATTATATATAACAGGTTATGGTGTCATATGTCAATTTATATAGGTAAACAATTACAGATAATAACATATCATATTCAATGATCAAATCACTAACAAAATTAAATTTAACAACATATTCCAATCGTCATTTCACATGAAAATCAATTTACTAAACATAAGAATGTTAATCGTGAGTGATTGCTCATCTTTTGAGGCTAGAGAAAACAACGGGAATAAGAAGCAATGGACACAGATACATACACAGAACAACGACAAGCCAAAAGCTAGAAAATCGCTGTTGTAACCTCCGGACAGCGATGAACAAAGCAACAAACTAGAGATCAAATGAACCAAATATATATATATATATATATATATCAATATATAGATATTTCCTTTCAAATTTTTTCCAAATAAATATTTAAACAATGTATATTATGCTATTACAAAATCTCATTAAAAATATTAACATATTATATATACCTTTTTTCCTTCTTTTTTTATAAAAGGAAGGTTGCTAGCTGAACAGCTAGAGAAGAGGGGAGGAAGATGCTCGGCAGCGGTGGTGCACTGGAGGGTGAGGCACAGAGGATGATTGACTAGGTTGGTGTTGTGTGATATTCGGAGCAAGGTCAAGGCAAAAGGCGGATGACATGCTCGGGTGGTGGAAAGATGGTGTGGTGGTCGCTGTCACGAGGAGATGGGGTTATGGCTAAGGTGCTGCGGGGTGCATGTTTGACTGGGGCATTGGCTGTGGAGTAGGCAGAGTCTATGGGAAGGAGGTTTTGCTGGCGTTAGGAGGACAATGGAGATGCTCGGAGGAAGCACTGTCGGAGATGTGGAGGAAATAGGGCGGAGCAGGTGAGCTGTTGGCGATGCTCGGTGGGTTTATGGGTGGTCGGGCTGGCTGTTGGAGTGTGGAGTTTTTTTTAAAAGTGAAGAGGAAGAGTAGATGGAACGGAGATGGTTGCAATAGGAAGAGGATAGCTGGGTTACAATATAAACTTGTATATTTTATTTTATTTTCTTTATATGAATCGGAATAAACAATAGAGAAGGGGAGAGAGAATGGCAGGCAACGAATTGAGTATCAATTGAAACCATGGGAATTACAAAAGCCAAAAGTTAATTTCTGGGAATAGTGAAGGTCATGGGTTAAATTTTAGAGAATATTAATAGCAAGTGACAATTGGTTTCTCACAGTGGATAATGAATGGCCATATGGAAACTAAAAAGCCTCAAAACAAGTACCGATATGGCTAACCGTTTCGCAGATTTCACCGTGTTTTGGACGCCGAATTGCACAAATGAATATACTACAGAGATCAGCACGACGAGACGAACATAATGGTACATAGATATGAGCAATACGACCAAGATATCAAAACTTAATTTTTCGCTGCCATAAATACTGCTAAAACGCCGAAAATAATATAAACGGAGCTAGAACGGTCCAAATTTGGCGAAACGAAATATAACGGCTCACTCAGAAAATGATTTACATTTTACTATGTAAAAAGATTTAGATTTCGAAAATATTTAATTTCCATCAAATTTCACTGATTTAAATTTTATAATTGAAATTACACAACAGAATAAACTTTCATATTTTCAGATGAAAATCTGACATTTGCTATGTTTAAATAGATGCATACCAAATATCAAATTTTCATTGCTAAATTTCAAATTGTTTAATTTCAATAAAAAATTAGTTAATTACGTTATAAAAATCGTTAAAATTTCTAGGTCATTACACTCTCCCCCACTCAAAACTTTACGTCCCGAAAAGGAACGAGATAGGAGAATGAAGCAACAAAAAGAAAAGATAGATTCGAAATACATAGTACCAGATACAACAATTAATTCAGAACCATTTAAATTTCATTTTTATGAACGTCCATTTATTATTTATCATTATAATTAACTCACTTTCAATTAATTCACATTCATATCCAATTTATTTGCATTCACTTTATTTACTTAAATAGCATTCTCTTTTTATTATTCAATTTATTTTACTTAACCTATCGTGCCCCATAGATTATGTGTATAAACATTTATTATAACCACTCGGTTTTAATTTAAAATTTCCCTTAACAAAGATTCATTTTTGGACATCTTATTACTTACATTTTATATTGCATATTATTCAACTACATGTTCTTATTACATTTAATACTTTTTTCCAGGTAAGTTTCATTAATGTCCTGAGTGTAATTGAGCATTATACAAATTTACCTGTTATTTACAACATTTCTATTAAGCAAAATTTAGTTTGAACATTTTTATTACTTAAGTTTCTCTTGTATAACCTTCAATTACATATTCATGTTACATTTAACTTTTTTAATATTTCAAGTAAGGTATATATGTTTTAGAATGAAATTGAGTATTATAAAAATAAATTTTATCCTAGTTCAAATTTTCAAGTTTTTTAAATTCCACTTCTCATTTTAGCTACTCCAATTATTCAAAAAAATTGCTTCATTTCAATAATTGAAAACCATCACTTAACATAAACTTAAGAGTTCAATTTTTCGGCTTCACTTCAAATCATTTGAAATAAATATATACATATATATATTTTGTACATCAAACATACTCAAGAAATTCAAATCAAATCCATTTTCCAAAATAAAAGTGTAGCAAAGCTACTAAGTGGTCTCTCCACTTTGAGACTCGAAAATGAATGTCGATGATGCTGCAGTCATCACCGAAATTATTTCCAGCAACAAAAGAGGAGAGTACTGATTTACTTCTTTTAAAATTCTTTGGAAACAATTTCTATTCGAAAATACTTTCAAATAATATATTTTTTTCAAAACTCTGAAAACCAAATTTAGAAAAACACCGAAAATTTGATTCTCAAATCCTAAATTTATATTCATTTCATTTGCAAATCAGATTTATAAAACATGATTATAAAATTATACAACAGTAGTTAATGGTTTGGGAATGTTGATAAAACAATAAATGATAATCTAGTATTATCATTTCTAACAACCAATTCATCAACTATCCAATCTCAGAAAATTATACTTTTATATATAAGATATAATCATACATAAATTATTTCATTTACCAATTTCGAAAACAAATTTGTGTCAGTTTTCTCTATTCAAGTGTTTTGGAATTCCTATCGATGTCATTAGCCAGATGAATCGATTGAAACCCAAAAATTCAAACTTAACAACTCAAACAACACAATATAAAACATTTGTATATCAATTACAAATACACTCCAGAATGATTCAAGAATGGATTTTAGATAAGGATAGAGATTCAAATTTTAAAGGGACCCTAATCAAAGAGAATTATAACAAAGAAGGTATGCTCGAAAGGAAGATAAGATAATTAAATTTCAAAAGATAAAAGATGGATAGACTTATTAATCGCGGTGACCTTAACTAGGTCAACCGAGACTCCATTTTCAGAAATAATGTGCCCAAGGAATCGGACTTCATCCTTCCGGAAATGACATTTAGAAAATTTGGCTTCCAACTAATGACTCCTAAGAGTTTGGAGAACATAGCTCAAATGAGATTCATACTCTTTCTCTGACTTAGAAAAGGCGAGAATATCATCAACAAAAACCAGGACGAACCTGTTGAGAACATCGCAAAAAACATGATTCATGAGATCGACGAAGAAAGCAGGAGCATTGGTTAGTCCAAGGGTATGACTAACAATTCATCTGGGAGGAAGAACAGATCGAGCTCCAGGAATAAGATCGATGCGGAATTCTGTTTCCCGCTTGGGGAAAAGAGAAGTGACTTCACCAAAGACATCCAGAAATAGTTGGACAACAGGGGTGGAGTCGAGACCACTAGGCTGAGAATCAAGCGAGAAAATAAAACTTCCCGCATAATCCTGAGGAAATCGACATTCGATCATAAGAGGATAATCGTGGTCGTCTACTAGAGAAGTGGTTCGGGCTTTGCAAGAAATAACAGCATCAAAACCGAGGACATAGAAATCTCCGGTAAATCGACGCCTGTTGTAAAGGAGTTTCACCCCTTTACAAATCATACTAAGGTTGGCGAGACCGCCGATGGGATTAGTCACACATAAGGATGAAGTTGCCAATTGTGGTTGCAAGATGTGCTCCAATTTATTACAGAAATCAACAGAAATAGAGCTATTGGATGCTCCAGTATCAAGAGGAACACGAACAGGAAAGACATGAATGGATTTTAGAACAAAAGGGAAGTTCCAAAATTCAAAAGAAATCCTAATCCTGGAGGATCCTAACAAAGAATTTCAAACTCGAACGAAGATGATTCCGTAATTAATTTTACTCATTCTAGGGTATTACTACCCTATCTCTAATGAGTTTTACTCCATATGCTAAGTTTTTCCTAAACCAGAGCTCTGATACTAGCTATAACAACTCGTTATTTCGAACCATTCAAATCAACAATCATCCATATATGCCAGACTTGAATTTCTCAAAACAACAGGTTGTTAATTTATATCTGGCAAAACTTAGCATATATAGTAAATAAATCAATGGTAGAATCACAGACACAGAGTTTTACAACAAGAAGTAGGGGAATAGATAAATAGTAGTTCATGAAGCTACTACAGAACATCAAAGTCTGAAACAAAATACAGTAGAAAGTCCCAAGCACATAGAAGTCACTAATACAATGAAAATGACAAGTCTGAACATCAACAACTAGAAATAACAGAAATAACTGGAAGCTGAATGGATAAACGACATATCTTCAATCAAAGCTCCAAGCTGCAAAGGTGATTCTCAAATGCTGTGACACTCAGTCTGATCCGAGCATAAAGCAAAACACAAAACACTCGAGTCAGGATTAACATTCTTATGCTAGTAAATCAACTCAAGTGAAATGTCCAAGTGAAATGCAAGTAACTTAAAGGATGTTTGGGATTCCCATCCTTTAAGGATCCGTTAAATTATCTACATACATAATACAATACGCTACATAGATAATGTCTACAGTAAAGTAAAATATTAAAATAGCATTAAGGTGTTACGCATATCCCCCTTAACATATTTTTATATATTCCCGTAGTCTATATAGATACTGTAAGCTCCACCAAACCGGTGGTTTACTCAGGGAGCACTCCATAGGTATGGTACAAACCAAACTCGTAATGGGCGCGATAAGGCATGTGACAAGGCACGCGAGGCAATGCCCAGGGTAGGATACTTCCGTTTTGCAGATCCGAACTGGTGGAAACGCATAGCAGCTACTACTGCCCACCTCGAGACACACTCCCATAATCAAAGGTGCACCCAATCAAATCACAAAGTAATAGAATGGTATCGAAGAAGCATGCTCGATCGGAGGTGCGACCTCACTTGGCCCAGTGTGGCTCCTGTTTTGGTCACATCAAGCTGACTCGTGGGAGTCAGGGCTGCGTTCATACCTTATATAGAGGTCTCCAAACCATCCTACTTCGTTCTGAATTCTCCACCATATACACAGTTGTTAAAGTGGTTTTCGGTATTGGCATAGAGTATGACAATATCTGATCCCTGTCTCTTTAACAACCAAAAGCTTATTTCACACCGCAATCATTTTTTTCATATTAAAATATCATATTCATTCAAAATCATATCACTTTCAAAAATCATATCACTTTCAAAATCTTATTCACTTTCGAAATCATATCACTTCTGAAATCATATTCACTTCCAAAATCATAACCACAAAATAGTTTACACCTTCTTATCAAAATATTCGCATTTAAATCCATTAAATCTAAATCATAACAGTTCCAATTTAAACAGTTCAAACATTGAAAATAGTTTATATATATTAAAATAGTTATATATTAAAAGTAGTTTATATATTTAAAAATAGGTTATAGATTAAAATAGTTTATATACATTAAATGTAGTTTATATATTAAAAGATTTTATATCGAAAATAGTTTCAAATTATAATTGTTTCTTCCAATTTCACAAGTCAATTCAAATTAACTTTAATTCCACCATTCAATTTAAATCAATTTCAGGTTAACCAGTTCAATTAAAAGGGTTAGATGTTAAATCCAAATTCTCATCAAATCATTCTTAATTTATATCGATATAAAATCCAGGTTTGAATCACAAATTTAAACCACTTCCAATTCAATAGGTTTCAAAGTTTAAATATTCAAACAATTTATAATAACTCAATTTGATAAATTTCATTTATATTTCAACATTCAACTTAAATTTTATTTAAATTTGAAAATATTCACTTAATCATTTTTAATAACATTTAAATTAAATCTCATATTACAAATTTAAATAATATCAAAAATTAAATATCTAACTTCAATTATATTTACTTCTAAAATATTCACCTAATCACTTTCTATAAGCATTTAAATAAAATTTCAAATACAAATTTAAATCAAAGTTAAATATTCAATTACAATTTTATTCAAATTTGAAATATTCATTTAATCACCCTTATCAAAATCAAGTTATTAAGTTATAAAATTATATCTTTAAAAATCTTAAATCAATAAGTTTTAGATCAATACTTATTTAATTTCAATTCTTAAACCATTTAAATTACAAATAAATTTTATTTATCTTTCCAACCTTAATTTATTAAGTTATTACAAGGACTTATTTTTAAAATATCAATATAATTTCAAATAAATACTTAAACATATTCTATATATACTAATTGAATTTAATTTTATTAAATTATATTATATTAAATTTTATTAGAATCAAACTTATTATTAAATATATTTTAATTTATTAATTCTTATTTTATATATTTAAAAATAGTAAAATTATAAGTAAAATCTTAAAATTTATATTTTTCAAAACTTAAATTATAAATTTAAAATTTCCAAACATATAATTTTAAAAAAAAAATCTAAATTTTACACATATATTAAAATAAAATCTCTATATTTTATTTTAAAAATCCAAACACATATATTTTTCTTTTCTCAAATATTTTGGAAATCATTTAAAAATAGACCAAGGGTGTCCGTATATAATTTTCTATCCTATGGTCAAGTGATATGGATATTTATCATTTTAATCCGCAATAATTTAATATTTACGAGTATATATCATTTCAATCCGCAATCCCAAAATTTCAAAATCAATAAAATCGCTTGGGTTTATCATTTTAACCCATAACGATTTCTCCCTAATCTATAAGATCGTTCGAGTATATATCATTTTAACCCATAAGGAATTCCTAACTAATAGGGAACTTGCAGTGTGAGAATATAAAAAAGCATAAAATGACATACATATCAGTGACAAGCATATATAATCATACTTAATAATTTAAATAAAATATATATAACAGGTTATGGTGCCAAATGTCAATTTATATTGGTAAATAATTGCAGATAATAACATATCATATTCAATGATCAGATCACTAACAAATTTAAATTTAACAACATATTCCAATGTCATTTCATGTGATATCAATTTACTGAACATAAGAATGTTAATCGTGAGTGATCGCTCACCTTTCAAGGCTAGAGAAACAACGAGAATGAGAACCAATGGACACGGATACGCACATGGAACAACGACAAGCCAAAAGCTAGAAAATCGATGCTGTAACCTCTAGACAGCGATGAACAAAGCAACAAACCAGAGATCGAATGAACCAAATATATATCAAAATATTGATATTTCCTTTCAAATTTTTTCCAAATAAATATTTACACAATATATATATATTATGCTATTACAAAATCTTATTTAAAATATTAACATATTATATATACCTTGTTTACTTTTTTTATAAAAGGAAGGTTGCTAGCTGAACAGCCAGAGAGGAAGGGAGGAAGATGCTTGGCAACGGTGGTGAACTGGAGGGTGAGGCACAAAGGATGATTGACTTGGTTGGTGTTGTGTGCTATTCGGAGCAAGGTCGGGGCAGAAGGTAAATGACGTGCTTTGGCGGTGGAACGATGGAGTGGTGGTCGTTGTCACGAGGAGATGGGGTCACGGCTAAGGGGCTGCTGGGTGCGTGGTTGACTGGGGCGTTGGTTATGGGGTATGCAAAGTCGATGGGAGGGAGGTGTTGCTAGCGTTAGGGAGGAGGACAATGGAGATACTTGGAGGAAGCACTGGTTGAGACGTGGAGGAATTAGGGCGGAGCAAGCGGGCTGCTGGCGATGCTCGGTGGGTTTATGGGTGGTCGGGCTAGCTGTTGGAGTGTGGAGTTTTTTTAAAGTAAAGAAGAAGAGTAGATGGAAGGGAGACGGTTGCAATAGGAAGAGGACAACTGGGTTACAATATAAACTTATATATTTTATTTTTTTCTTTATATGAATCGGAACATACAACAGAGAAGAGGAGAGAGAATGGCAGGCAACGAATTGAGTATCAATTGAAACCATGGGGATAACAAAAGCCAAAAGTTAATTTATGGGAAAAGTGAAGGTCATTGTTTGAATTTCAGAGAATATTAATAGCATGTGACAATTGGTTTCCCATGGTGGATAATGAATGGCCATATGGAAACCAAAAAGCCTCAAAATGGGTACCGATACGGCTAACCGTTTCACAGATTTCGCCGTGTTTTGGACGCCAAACTGCACAAATGAGTATACTACGGAGATTTGCACGACAAGATGAATAGAATGGTATACAAATATGAGTGATATGACCAAGCTATCAAAATTCGATTTTTCGCTGCTAAAAATGCTGCTAAAATGCCGAAAATAATATAAACGGAGCTAGAGCACTCCAACATTGGTGAAATGGAATATAACGTCTCACTCGAAAAATGATTTAGATTTTTATTATGTAAAAAGATTCATATTTCAAAAATATTTAATTTCCATCAAATTTCACTGATTTAAATTTTAAAATTGAAATTACACAACAGAACAAACTTTCATATTTTCAGATGAAAATCCGACACTTTCTATGTTTAAATAGATGTATACCAAATATCAAATTTTCATTGCTAAATTTTAAATTATTTAATTTCCAGAAAAATTTAGTTAATTACGTTATAAAAATCGTTAAAATTTCCGGGGCGTTACATGGATCGTTGTGCTAGAGAGATTTGGTGATTGGAAATATCTTAGCTTTTTTGATAATTTGGACTATGCTCTTCATGTAGTCCAAGATGAACCGATGAACCTTGATGACATCATAGAGTCGAGTGATAAGCAATCATTGTTGGAGAATCAAACTTGGGATTTGGTTCCACTTCCAAAAGGAATCTGTGCTATTGGGTGGAAATAGATATACAGGGTGAAGGATGATGGGAGATGCAAAACTATACTAGTGACCAAGGGGTTTGCACAAAGGAAGGGAAATGAGTATGATGATATATTCGCACCGGTTGTGCGCCATACATCAATCCAGATATTACTTGCTATGGTTGATATTCACGACTTGGAGTTGGAGCAACTTGATGTGATAACCCACTACACCATTATAAGATATTAACAACGGGTGTAAACCGTTGTTAAGTCTAAAAGCAACGGGTAAAAACCGTCTTCATTACAGGAGTGGTTGAATTTAGCGACGGGAAAAAACCGTTGTTTTATGTCCAAAAGGCAACGGGTATAAACCGTTGCAAATTATGTCAAAGGCAACGGGTATAAACCGTTGCAAATTGGATCAAAGGCAACGGGTATTAACCGTTGCAAATTGGGAAATATGCAACGGGTATAAAACGTTGCTTTATGGACAATAAGCAACGGGTATAAACCGTTGCTTTATGTCCAGTAAAAAACGGTTTAAAACCGTTGCTTTCTGCCCAAGGCACACATAAAGCAACGGTTAACAACCGTTGCACATAGTGTTTGCTCCTGCCCCTACAAAATCACATCTGTAACTCACTACTGCATATATCTCAGTATATATACCAGAATATCAATATATATCAAAATATTGGTACACAAGCACTATAAACATATCGCACATATTCCATAGATATAATAGTATTATCAAACTTATAATTACACTCATTGTTTTGCAAATAGAATACTACCGTGCCGGAATATCATACTTATTACACTGCATTGTTTATTACACTACAGTACAAAGATTTCATTAATTACAGGGCAAAGCATTCCAGTTTTCAGACTTCAATGTTTGCAGTGCAGACTTGAAGCTCAACACAGTATAGACCATCAGTGGAGCTACAGAAATGATTTGCAGTGCAGCTACAAACTCGAGGCAAAATGATTTGCAGTGCAGACTTGAAGCTCAACACAATATAGACCATCAGTGGAGCTACAGAAATGTACCAAGCAACCAGGGGATGAAAACAAAAGTCAGTATATCTGAAGTGAATGCAGAGACAAAGCACAAGAATGCAACTGTACTGAAATGAATAAATAACTGATGCAAACTAACCATCACATGATATACAAGAACAAACTGGTTGGACCAAATGCGTATGGATACTATGCCAGACTGTAAACAAGATCAAAGGCAGACCAGTAAAAGAAACTACAAGTGTACATCTACGACAGACCAGGCAGTAATAAAGCAAACTGCACATCTAACTAGAGCCAAGACTACAAGTACAAGGCATATATATATACATCTAACTAAAGCCAAGACTACTAGTACAAAGCAATTCAAAGCAAACAACGGTTAGGATAAAGAAAATTTGATCAAGCCTCAATTTCCAGATTTTGAAATCTTTTTCAGGTTCTCTTTCCTCTCTGCCAAACTATCCAGGTGAGCAAACCACCCTTATAAATTCTTAAAACTTGATATATCTATTTTGCATGTGATAAGTCTTGAATGTAAATTGTGAAAGGTGCTTGCATGCTTGTATTTATGTATGCATGACTGTGTGTACTATTGTGTACAGGAAAACAAAAGAAAATCAGCAATATATGCAAAGAACAAGTCAGAAATATCAATACCTCCGACTAAAGATATCGTATCAAACCCTTATGATGGCTCACATAACCTCCGACTCCAACATCCCCAAAGGTCTCGGTAAATTGTCGACATATTTTGGCGGTTAGCTCATTCGGCAATAAAATTTTATCCAACAGCACTTTTTCATATGTGGGTGGTACTGCTTTTCCATGAATTACTAATGCTGTGGAATCTCGACATATAGTACCTGTTATATAAGCATTTTTGGAGTGAATATATGGATTTTCATTTACAGAACTAACAAAAAACAAAACTCATGCTACCCAAAACCATTTCACAAACATGCAGCGATGGCCCAAGTTTCATAGCATATGAACTAGACCCAAATTTGCCTAATAATGACTTGGGTTTAATGCCAGAAGTGAATTACAGAGAATTTTTTTGGCAACCAAGCAACATATATATTAAATGCGTGCAAATCGAAGCATAAGTCATTCTACTGGAAACTGTTACAGGGGGTATTATCACTACTGGAAACTTGTATTAAGCAAAGTAACTGTTCGTGGCATAAAAATTGCTGTCGTAGAATATAAATGGTAGAAACAGTAGTCACTGCTTATCATCACAAAGGCTCAACGCTAATCGCTGATTACAAGGAATCAAATACATAACTAGATTCAGGCAACCAAGATGCTGTGGTTGAAGTGTGGTGGCGCTGAACAGTTGATGACAGCAGGGGGTCGCTATGGATGTTATGTAGTGAAGTGTGTTCAGGGTAGTGGCAGATGTTGACAGTTGTAAGTTGAATGTATTGGTAGAAGTATTGTTTGTTGAGTGATATGAAACAGCAATGATATGAAATAGCAGTTGTGATGTATTATTGAAGTTGCTCGAAGTGTTGTAGTAGTTTGGTTGTAGTGGCAGGAATATGATTGTGAAGTATTGGCAGTTTGTAAGCGATTAATGAGAAGTATGGCAGTGATGTATATAGCAGTTTGGAGGTTATGGATAGAAGTTGGTGGTTATCTTGACAGTTGGTGAAGTGATGAATATTGTATGTGCAGTATGACAGGGAAGGTAGCAGTAACAGATTGTATTGGAGATGAATATGTGATGTGGTTTTGGTGAGTCAGAGAACATGTACAGGCAGAATCAGAGATGATGGGTGCATTGGTTCTTACGTTCACTGTGAACTTTTTACAAAAGAAAAGATGTGCGTTTTTTTTTCTCGATCGCTAAACCCTGACGTGAAATTGACCTGTATGTTTCCTGATACACTCTCCCGTTCACGAAGTTAAGCATTCACTGACTTTGCAACATATTATTTTCTTCAAATTTTAATAAAATAGTACCTGTTGCAATTACTTCATCCTCGAAGTTCAGGATTTCACATCTTTGGTCGATTAACTGATTGTTCGGAGTGGCAAACTGAGAAGATGCGATTTCACTGCCTACTTGACGATTATCTTGGGCTATGCTGAGAAGACGCTCCAGTTTATCATCCATATTGTCCAGCTTCATCAATTTTTGCTCCACATTTTGCAGTCGTTGCTCATATATTCCTTGGGCCTGTTTGAGCCGTTTGCATGGAATGGCAGCACTCTTAACTTGGCTAGGAGCTATATTGGTCCCAATACTTCGACTCCTGCCCTTTACATCTTTACCAAACACTGATATAAAGACGGCTTCATCACCACCACTCGTCGTTTCCTTTTCTTTTTCAATTTTGTCCTAAAAAGTAAATACATATATATTAATAATGAAAATTTAATTTAGAGGCGTTGTTATTTGTTTAACTTACAAAGTAGGAAGATGTCGCATCTGACGTGCTGCCATCTTTTTTCTTATGCGTTTTCTCCCATACTTGAAGACGTGATACTTCTGTTCCCGGACTACTTGAATCGACCTGCATATAATGACCTAAAATTATATTTGGAACTAACGGTATATGCAATGTGATGCACCAATTCAATGACACATACCATTTCTTGAGTAATCATAGCGTGACTCTTACGTCCCGAATGATGACCATATTCGAGCATTGATCTATTTTGTTTGCCTCGCTTCCTTTTTTCTTTTGCCTCGGGTTTTGATTCGTTTCTTATGAACTCATCCCAATCATCTTGAGCAATTTTCGGTGGACAATTTCTCATTCTTTCTTCGTCAGTGATGAAAAGGTCATAATGATTCTTGCGCAAATCATTCTTGTGTCTCCTAAAAGCCTCGGACATTTTTTTCATAATAAGGTCCTTTGATAAAGGATCGAGCTCATAATATTTCTGCATAACAAAAAATGCATGTAAACCATTTTTAATTTCTGTATTGAAAGCATTATAAATGAACGGAGCTCATTATTACCTCCAATTGATTCCACACGTCTTCCTTGTAATTTGGCGGAACTTTTTTCCAACTTGGATATGAGATTGGCACATGATTCCTTACTAGTTTACCAATCTTCGTAGCGACCTTTGAACCATTTTTTCCGACTGGAGAACCATAGTTGTCTATATCAATTTTCTCCCGTTTTAAAGTGGATGATTGGGAAGTTGTATCAGTTGACGGTGGTGTGGCATCTTGTGACATTATGTCCTGCAAAGTCTCAAATCCTAAAATAATCCGAACAACATTATGACGTACAGTTCTTCCTCTTCCAGCCCATCCCTGTGATGCCCGATTTATGTTGGCCACCTTATTGCATGGAGTCCCTTCCATAACAAGATCAAACGCCTTATATGTCTTAATAAAATTTGCTCCAAGCGATCACAGTTAAGCTGCTGTACATCTGATATATGAACCAACGTCCCCTTATTGATTTGTCTGATCCCACCAACTTCTCACCACATTACGATTTTTATCAGTCCGACTGACAATAATCGTAATGTGATGAGAAACTGATGGGATCAGACAAATCAGAAGGGCACGTTGTTTACTATATCAGCTGTACAGCAGCTTACCAGTAATCGCTTGGAGCAATTTTATTAAGTCATATAATGCGTTTGACCTTGTTATGGAAGGAAGTCCATGCAATAATGTGGCTAACATCAATCGGGGATCATAGGGATGGACGGGAAGGGGAACATTCACTTTAATGCGGCAGTGATAAAGTCTTCCTGCATCACCAGAATTTTAAACTTAAGCGGATTCAAAACAATATCTAAAATACTGACTGAAATAAAGGATGCAAATACAAAAATATATTACCTTAGCACTGCTGAACTAAAGGGTGCAAATACAATATCTTGAACTGCCTGTCTACCTACAAACACAAAGAAAGAAAGAAAGAATAGTCAAGCTGATCATATGTATGTATGTGTACATGTGTGTATGTATGTGATCATATGTAAGTACCTACAACTACAAACACAAAATGAACTCTTGCAATATATCCATCCTTATGGATCCATCAGAATATTATAATGACACTAATAAAAAATATAATGCATCTATTACTATCATTCACGCTATATTTTACATTTTACACCATTTTAAATAAATATTTTGTTAAGGTACAATAACTGCTCTGTAATACAAAGTTAACATATGCATTTGATAAGATCTTCTAATTTTTCATTGTCTTCAAAAGCTGATTGATAAACGGTGGGAAACTCAGTGTCATCCACATTTATGGTCAACCGTTTTGGTGTATGCAAAACCACAAACCATCCGTTATTTTTTAAATCTTTTGAGTAGAACACTTGACTCGCTTCCGATGCAAGAATAAATGGCTCATCATTCACGCTATCTTTATTCTTCAATTTTCCCAAGTTAACTGTGATCAAGCTTGAAACAGAATCTATTTTACAACCATTGATCTTATCTTCGACCTTTACCCAATCACAATAAAAAACTGTTTGTTTGAAGTCAATGTAATCCAACTCAATTATCTGTTGAATGACTCCGTAATAAGTTGTTTCTGCTTCCTTAAAATTTTTATCCTTCCCACTCGCTCTAAATTGTGTAATTGCTCTCATGCATACACCACTATCCTGTGTTAGCTTTCGCTCTTCATAACTCTTCGGAGAAAATAAAAACCCATTCACTTGGTACTTCATATAACTACGGGCATCAAACTTCGGCCCGTTAACTAACCGCCAAAGAGTTGAGTCAAGATCGACGGTCTTCAACAACTACAACAAACACAATAAGTAAAAAAACATTGTCAAGGAGGTGTATGGTCAACTCGAAAATACGTTAAATATTTAATACATATACCTCCTCACGTAACCAAAAAGTGAAATTTTTAATAGCTTCCCCAGATGTACCCCCGCCTCGAGTTTGAGATTTGGTGCTTTGAACATAGGAGTTATACCTCCTACGAAAAACACACAATAAATACTATATATATGAATTGATTTACAATAATAAGAATTCAGAACAAATTCATGAATTTACTTCTTCCATTCATCCAATCCGTCGTATTTATCAAGGACCCATTTACGCACTTGTTGAAATTGCACTTGAGTTAACGTTATATCTTTACCATTATCTAGTGCTATTTCATCAGCAAACTCATCATCCTCGTCTAAAAACGCTTCACGGGTATGTTTATGAGTGCCAGCACCTCCTTTTGGCATATACTCCATGCAGTAAAGACTAGCTTCTTGTACAATATATCCTTCTGCAATACACCCTTCAATATATCTTTTGTTGCGCACATATCCTTTATATGTTTTCATCAACCTATGAAGATGAATAATTGTAAAATGTAGACATCAATAGCTATTTAAATCGAATAATTATGTACATAACTAAAATTAGTAATTTACCGTTCAAATGGGTACATCCACCTATATCTAACAGGACCAGAAATCAATGCTTCATCGGCTAAATGAACCATAAGGTGAATGCTGATATCAAAAAATGCAGGCGGAAAATGTTTTTCAATAACACACATTGCTTCTACCAAACTAGCCTTTGCTTTTAGAAGATGTTCCCTGTTGATAACCTTTGAGCACAAAATGTTATAAAAGAGACTAATGCGGTGAATAGCATTCCGTAGATCCTTATGTTGCGGAAAACAATGCTGAAGCAATACCGGAAGTAAATGTTGCATTATGACGTGGTAATCATGTGACTTCATATTTTTTAGTTCAGGAGGGTTGATGCTCACATTGTTATGGAAGTTCGAAGAGAATTTGCTCGGCACTTTCAAATTTTTCAAAACGGTGCAAAACCGTATCTTTTCTTCTTTGCTCAAAGTGAAAGTCGCATTTGGTATGGTTACTTTACTTGTTTCAGGATCTTCTATCACCCACAACTTTTGTTTTATACCCATGATTTTCAAATCCTTCCGTGCATTGATCCCATCTTTTGACATGTCTTTATGGTTCATAATTGTGTTGATCAAATGTTTCGTGACATTCATCTCCGTATGCATAACATCAATATTATGTCGGGTCAAATTTGTTTTCCAATATGGCAAATCAAAGAACTTCGACCTCCTATACCATGCAGGAACTTCTTCATCGATTGTCTTTTTCCGTTTTCGACCAATTTCCGGTATGTTTTTACCAACTTTCATTTTTATATTCGCTACCTTTTTTTCAACTTGATAACCAGTCAGTGGTTTTGGAGGACGCTTAAGTTCTTGCTCGTTGTTGAAATTTGTCTTATCGTATCGAAACTTGTGTCCGGACGGAAGAAATCTACGATGTCCCATGTAACAAATCTTCTTACTTTCAGGGAGATAAACAGATGTAGTTTCTTCTCCACAAAGAGGACATGCAAAGTAGCCGTGAGTTGTACATCCCGATAAAGTCCCAAGAGCAGGATGATCATGGATTGCCCACAACACTCTAGCTCTCATTGTGAACTCAGATTTCATAAATGAATCAAATGTAACGACTCCTTCCCATAACTGCTTTAACTCGTCTATCAAAGGTTCTAAATAAACATCAATATCCTTCCCCGGTTGTTTTGGCCCAGAAATCAACAGTGTTAACATTGAGAACTCTCTTTTCATGCACAAAGACGGAGGAAGGTTATATGGTACTACAATTACTGGCCAACAGCTGTAAGGGTTAGTTAAAGAAGCATTCGGACAGAAACCATCTGTTGCTATTCCAAGCGTGATATTTCGTGGTTCAGCAGCAAACGAAGAATCAAAAGAATCTGTAGTTTTCCATTGAGAAGTATCACGCGGATGACGCATTACGGTTGTACCGGACTTGGCACGACCATGCCAGGTCATCGCTTCTGCTATCCATGGTACAGTATACAGTCTTCTCAATCTAGAAATTAAAGGAAAATGTCTTAAGGTCTTTTGAGGTACTGTGGTAGCTTTTCTCTCTTCGTCGAATGATGTCTTGTATCTTGGTGCGTTGCAATTTGTACATGAAACTTTGTTCGCATTATCTTTCCAGTACAAGATGCAGTCATTAATGCATGCATCATAAGTTATGTAATTCATCCCAACTTGCTTAATGATCTTCTTTACGTCGGGGTACTTTGAAGGTAGCGTGTTACCTTCGGGGAGTAACTCCTTTATGAATTCGAGTACTGCAGTCACACCATTGTCTGAAAAGCCGTATTGGGTCTTCAAGCTATTCAGTTTCACAATGGCATACAACTTTGTAATCTCTTTTGGACAAGAAGGATACAATGGCTCTGTTGCAGTTGCACTATCAAAAAATGATTTATCTGTAAACTGCTCACCAATATTAGCATTATCATGAAACTGACTTGTAGGTTGAAAATGATGGAATCTATCTGCATCATTGATCAAATCCTCCATCCTAATATGTTCGGACTCATCAGTATTTGTGGCATGACTAACCGGTTGTTGTTTTGGCTTCTCCGGTATTCTTTCTCCGTGAAAACACCACACGGTATATGATTGAACAATACCATATCTAAGCAAATGAAAATGAATGTCATTTAATTTGAATGTATCTTCATTTTTGCACCGCGTGCAAGGGCACGAATACTTTTCCTTATTGCCACCGTTTTCAGCAACAAATTTAACGAAATTTCTCACACCTTCCACATATTCTGTATTTCTTCGATTAGATTGATTCATCCATTGTTTGTCTATACTAAAAGACATACTGAAAGAAAATAACAAGAGCTAATAAAAAATCATGGGTAACAATATCTTATGGCTTTCCACCAAGTTCAACTCTGATATTAACTAAACAGATGAATATTCTTTTGATTTCACTTGAAATTTAACATTAGCATCAAACTGTTTCCAAAAAATTTGCCATTACAACAGCGCCATTTTGTAGCACCAGAGTAATGTCTATGCATTACCCCTCTCCTGATACTTGGTTTGCGCCATTAACAACAATTTTATCCACTTCTCATATTTAGTAAAACAAAATTCATTGCATCAACTTATACCCTAGCAGTCACTATAAGCAACTATGTCTAACTAGCATGTAAGTATCAGTTCCTAAATAATTATTAGTTTTTTAGCTTCAGCTTTCAAATTTCAATTCCTAAACGATTATTTACAGAAAACTACTTGTTTATAACTAAATACTAATAAGTTATTAGCTTCAGGCGTTTTCAAGGTTAATGAAATCTAAAGCAGTAAAAGGGCGACTCAATTTTAGAAAATTAGACAACTCAAAACAAGAAATTCGCATACTTAATTAGCAGTGGCAGTATAGAGACTGTAGCAGGACTTCAAATCAGCAGTAGAAAATATCGCGTAGGAGGCAAGCTTGAGCCGACGATGGCTGATGGAATAGCCGAGTATGCAGCGATGATTATTTAGAAAGCGTTGATTTTTGAAACCCTAGTTTCTTTGGGTTCGAGTAGATCGCCAGATTGATATTGAGCTGTAACTGTGAAGTAAAACAGATAAGGGCGACTCAATTTTAGAAAATTAGACAACTCAAAACAAGAAATTCGCATACTTAATTAGCAGTGGCAGTATAGAGACTGTAGCAAGACTTCAAATCAGCAGTAGAAAATATCGCGTAGGAGGCAAGCTTGAGCCGACGATGGCTGATGGAATAGCCGAGTATGCAGCGATGATTTTTGAAACCCTAGTATTTTTGGGTTCGAGCAGATCGCCAACATGGAGATTGCTATTGAGCTGTAACTGTGAAGTAAAACAGATTTTGGGTGTTGCCCGGCTTAGTTGGCAGGGGCTTGGTGGGCTTGCCACTGGGCCGGCTAAAAGATTGGGACGGTTAATAACCGTTGCTAATTAGCCACGGTTTAAAACCGTTGCTAATTGGAACGAAGCGCGCCAAAAATTATGGCACGAAAGGATGAAATTCACCGCCATCATTTGTCTCCAAAGAAGCTACGGTTAATAACCGTTCCCAATTAGCAACAAGAAAAACCCGTTGCGAACTGAACCAAGACGGTTATTAACCGTTGCTAAATGGCAACGGTTATTAACCGTTGCCAAATGTGCGGATGGTTAGTTGCAAATCTCAGTATTTGGTGTAGTGACCTCATTCTTGTATGTTGACTTGGATGAAGACATCTACATGGAGCAACCAGAAGGTTTTGTTGTGGATGGTAAGTCAAATTTGGTTTACAAGTTAAAGAAACCACTATATGGTTTAAAGCAAACACCTAGACAATGGTACTAGAGATTCGATCATTTCATGCTTGAAAATGGTTTTGATAGAAGCACCACAGATGCTTGTATATTTCAAAAAGTTGAAAAATGATAGTTAGGTGTATTTACTCTTGTATGTGGACGACATGCTCATTGCTTCTAAGGATAAGAATGAAATCAACAAATTTAAACTGGGTTTGAAATCGAAGTTCGACATAAAGGATCTTGGAGAAGCAAAGAGGATATTGGGCATGGAAATTGAAAAGGATCGAAAGTGTTTTGAGCTGAAATTGACTCAAAAGGAGTACATAAAGAAAGTGCTTTGTTGGTTTAGCATGGAGAATGCAAAGGCATCAAATACACCTTTACCTTTGCATATGAGCTTTCGAGTAAGGGATCGCCTACCTTGGAGAAAGACAAGGCTTATATGGCAAAGGTGTCATATGCAAGTGCGGTTGGAAGTTTAATGTATGTTATGGTGTGTACAAGGCTCGATATTGCAAATGCCGTCGAGATGGTTAGTTAGTATATGGCTAATCTAGTGAAATCGCATTGGGAAGCAGTGAAGCTTATATTGAGATACTTTAGAGGTATATCATCTCATGGTCTTGTTTTTGGGGGTGGTGAAGGAAAGAATTGCAAGTTGGTTGGTTACTGTATTCGGACTACGACGGTGATAAGGATCGAAGAAAATCAACTTCTTGATATGTCTTCACACTCAGTGGTACAGCCATAAATTGAAGATCGAGATTGCAAACCGTGGTTGCTTTATCCACTACGGAGGCGGAGTTAATAGCTGTAACGACCCAAAAATTTTAACGGTTTTAATAACGTAATTAATTGAAATTTTGCTTGAAATTAAACAATAAAATTTAGTAATGAAAATTGGATATTTGGTATGCGTCTATGTAAACGTAGCAAATGTCAAATTTTCATCAGAAAATAAGAAAGTTAGTTTTGTTGTGTACTTTTCAATTTCAATTTAAAATCAGTTGATTTGATGAAAATAAAATATCTTAGAAATCTAAATATTTCTTTATAATAAAAATGTTTATCATTTTCTGAGTGAGAAGTCATATTTCGTTTCGCCAAATTTGGACTGCTATAGCCCCGTTATCTTATTTTCGGCGATTTAGCTGTAGTTTGGCAGCGCAAAGCGAATTTTGATAGGGTGATCGTATCGCCGATATATGTGTACCATTATGTTAGTCTCGTTGTGCTAATCTCCGCCGTATATTCATTCTTGTATTTTGACGTCCGATACACGACGAAATTGGCGTAACAGTTGGTCGTAGCGGTTTCGTATTTGAGCCATTTTGATTCATATGTCTTTTCAATTGCTCAGCCGTATACCTATAGCCTGTTGCCTTTATTAGTTTCTGAAACCCAATGTTTGACCCTTTATATCCCTTGGATTTTGATGTATATGCTTGTGTCCTTTCATTTTTCTATCCTCTACGTTCTGAAATAAAATAAAAAGCAATATATATCTGCTCCTGTGCCCCGAGAATCTGCTAGTTTTCATCAGGTCACTTTCCCTTTGATTCGAGATCATCTTCAATATATAGGTTCTATATTTTTTTCATGTTGCTCACTTTATTTTTATTTTTTTCCCGTAGCTAACCTAGATCGACCCATGCTGTAACGCCCCACTCTGAGACCCACTGTAACAAAGAGTATTACGGGAGTAATACTGTCTGTTAAAGCGGAGAATAGAGTATAGTGGAAGCGACCATTTGTAATCAAGCTATAACTATCTACTGAATACGTCGAAAGGATGGTATCTATATATGTTTGTCAAGTGGTTCGACATATTCGGTAAATACTTATAACGAAATTACAAATGGCTAAAGATCTATCAGGACAAAGCATAATAATAAATGATAAAACATCACAGAACAGAATCACATAACAAATATAAAATCCCAGAACAATACATCGTCAATACAGATCCAAATATCATAAGTGGGTACAAAGCCACTGCTCACACATGTGAGTCAAAAATATGTACATATAAGAGTCTGAATAATAACATAAGCGGACACTAAGATAAGCTATCTCAAAAGCATAGCAGATAAGTCCAAAGCGGAAGCACAGAGCAGCTAAGTCCAGAGACCTAACCTGAAACAACTCGGTCTGACCCGAGCGAAAACACTCGGGTCAGGCTAGCTAAACAATCAGTAATAACTGAGATATATAATAATGCGGTACATAAATAAAACAGTACTTATCCAAAGAGAAGTATATTATGAACCACATGAATATAATGACGATCCCTAATCATCAATAAACAATAAAAATCTCCAAAGAGAAATCAACACCAAAGTGTAGAATAAATAAAATCGCCTCATATCATCGGCGTAGCCAAAGCTATAAAAAGATGCCCATAGGCAATAATCCCAAGAGTGACCAGAGTCTGTAATCAATGCCCAAGCAAAGATCGATGCTCCAAAGAGCAATGGGGATATACTGAAAAGTCAATGAAATCAAACACTGAAAAGCAGTGCCTAGAGACACTGTGAATCCACAAGGTAATCGCACTTACATCGTATGGTTCCATAGAACCAACACCGAATGGCGGTACTCGAGTGGATATAAAAATCATCAGATAATACAAGTTTTGCACGTGCACCGACCAGAGTCGTTGTTGCCAAGTACTGTAAAGTTGTGATCGATCACTCGCACAGATGCGGAACGCGCGAAACGGCGAAATCCTTCCCAGAAGGATAAAGGCACAGAGGCACACGCCGAAAAGTAAACTGCTCCATAGAGCAGGTGTCCAGAGACGGTTGCCCAGAGGCATGGTGACCCAGAGGTCCAGTACTGGCCGCCCAGAGGCAAATGTGTCACTAACTTCTTGGAGAGGAACTCGTAAAGTGTTAACAATGAGTCTCATACCCCACGTTCGCACTAAACGGTTTCCTAACCAATAGCAAGCTCACACTCCAAACAATAAAAAGTCTACCTCATATCATCGGTAAACTAGACCCAAAGGTCAAAACGATCAATCGAATAGGTCGGGGATTAACCGGAAAGAAAATACACACGGTTTCCATAGGCCGGAGATTTCCTAACCGTTTAAGCACCTTTCCACTTCGCTCGACGTGCTAAAAGTGAGTGTGAGATTTTTATTATAGAAAATAATGGTGTAAAACGGATTTATAATTGATTTTCGAAATCACTTTTAAAACGGTCTTTTGAAAGGTCTCCTATTATGGAGTAGTTAATTTAATAATTAAAATAATATTATATAATAATTTTCAAAAGCCATTTGGAGTGAAAAATTCTTTTAAAACCTTTTTATAAAGCCCGTGTATGAAATCCAGAGACAAATCTCAAAGAAATCGACGAAAACCAGAAAATCATCAAAACTAAGTGTTTGTAACCATTCAAAAACAGCTGTGAACTCAAGTTCGATAATTTATTTGGACCAGCAAACTGTGTCCAAATGTCATGAAAATTTGCAGGCATGTAGTCCAACATCCCTACTTTAAGATGCAAAAAGAATTTCTGGATTCCGAGTTGAGACGAAGTGGCAGCGACGTCTCAAAGTTGGACCCAGAACAAGATTTACACTGTTTACAAACAGCGACTAGAGTTCAACTTCGACACGAAATTAGAAGTACCAAACGAACTACAATGTTGTCCAAATTTTCCTGAGATGGAGTTCGTAACTCCACCTTTCTAACGAGACCAACAACATCGAATTCCGACTTCCGATGCGAATGTGGCGGCATCGCGGAGTGGCGCTCAAAAGCTGGAAATAGAAGGGATATTTGATTTTCATTCCAAGTGTTTGACCATTCAAAAACTGCTGCGAACCCAAGTTCGGCAATTTATTTGGACCAGCAAACTGAATCCAAATGACATGAAAACTAGTAGGCATATAGTCCAACATCCCTACTATAATATGCAAAAAGAATTTCTGGAATCCGAGTTGAGACGAAGTAGCAGCGACGTCTCAAAGTTGGACCCAGAACAAGATTCACACTGTTTACAAACAGCGACAAGAGTTCAACTTCGACACGAAATTCGAAGTACCAAAAGAATGCCGATGATGTCTAAATTTTACAGAGATGGAGTTCGAAACTCCACTTTTCCAACGAGACCAAAAACGTCAAATTCCGACTTCGGATGCGACCGTGGCGGCATCGCGAAGTGGAGATAAAAAATCTAAAACAGGGTTTAAAAAAAATTATTTTTCTCTTTTTTTTTCCTTTTTTTTTCGCGGGCCCGGCCCACATCAGCCTGCCCCAGCCCGCCTGGGCTGGGTTGGGACGCGGGCTTCGGCCCGCGTCCACTGCTCCCCAGCCCAGGCGAGCTGGGGAGATAACTGTAATCCCCAGCCCGCTTGGGCTGGGGTTGAGACGCGGGCCGAAGCCCGCGTCTTCTATCCCCCAGCCCAGGCGGGCTGGGGGGGGGTGATTAAATCCCCAGCCCACCTGGGCTGGGGTGGGCTGGGGGGGGTGCAGTAATGCCCCAGCCCGCCTGGGCTGGGGTTCAATACATGTGGCCAGCCCCTTAGGGGGCTGGCCTGCTCTGGGCTAGCCCAGCTGGGCTAGCCTCACCTGGGCATAGCCTGGGTGCAACCCAGACCTGTTCTGGTGCACCCAGGACAGGTTTGGGTTCTGTTTTCAGCCTGCACAATATCAGCCAGCTGATTTTGATGATTTAGGTGATTTAGGGGTGTTTTTTTCAGTTTTGGACATCAAAATTATCACCAAAATTAACTAGCAATAATCATTAATAATTAGTAATTACCAAAATTACAACTAGCATTAATTACTAATCAATAGTAATTACCTCTACCAATCAAGCAAATAAGCAAACACTTCAAGTACAACTTTCCAAAGCAAAGAGGAGGTGGATTAGAGAGCTTCAAATTAAAAAGAGAACAAAACCAAGGATTACAAAGAGATTTCAAAGATTAAAATAAAGATTAGAAGGTGATTAGGCCTAGGATTGCATTACCTTGCTAGGATTAAACAAGTCTAATTATGAAGAGATGGAGATGGGTCTTCTAAAGGGAGGCCATTAGTTTTGCTTAGATTTAGGTTTAGGAATTTATGAAGAGGAGGAGGGTTAGGGTTATGAAATGGGTTTGAGATATTATAAAGGAGTGGGTTAGGCTAATGGGTCATGATAAGGGGTTTTAAAACCCATTAGGACTTTGTTTATTTTCCAATGTTATCATGTAAACAAAAATCCTAATAAGCATCCTAGTTTTTAATTAAACCCATGTAATTGTCTCATTTGGCCCATTAACCCATAATCACTTTTTATTTAAAAATTCCCCATTTCAACCCAAAATACTTTAATTTACAAACCAATTGAAAAATTTAAAATCCCAAAATTTTGTTTAGCTCCCTTTTCAACTTAAAATCATAATTTTAATTTATTATTCGGTAATGCAACCTCAGGGTTGTTACACATGCGCCTTTCATATTTCACACGAAGCAGTACCCGTGATTTCCCCTTCCACAACCCGAACCAAACCCCTGACGGACCCCAAGCCAACCTAGCACCACGTCAGATCCATCACCATCACTTCTCTAACCTGAGTTCTTTCCCTTTTTGACCCGAGCCATACCCGTGTTTTCTCCTATCTGACCCGAGTTGGCCCTCTGCCCTCCGCACCACCCGATCCACAACTAAGCACAGCCTCGACTCCGCCTCGCATCCCCTAGCAGCAGTCAGCGCCTTATCCCGCCATCAGCCACTCTCCACAGCCGCCTTGTCCTCCTCTTTGCATAGCCGAGGCCACTCACAGCCTTCCATCAACTCCAACCATTGTCGAGACCCCATGGCCATCTTTCACGAACCCTTGAACTACTGTCCAACGAGCAGTCAGCGTCTCCTTGAACCCTGGCCACGTGAGCAGCTAATTTTCCCTTCTCTAAAAATATATATATATATATATGACAGTTGAATATATATATATATATACACACGTTGTCCATATATAAGCTTATATGTGGTTGTATGTGTGCTTGCTTATATTTTGTCAAGTATGCCCCTCTCTCTATACATATAAGTTTATGTATGGTAGAGGAGGTTTCAAGTTTGCATGGTTTCAAATTTAAGGGACGGTGGAAGAAACTGTTCGTTCATATCTGTACATAGCCTTCACCTTTTATATGAAGAAAGGTATTTATATATGTTTAGAGTATTTTTTTTTATTTATGAAAATATTTTAAATAGATTTTTTTGAAATAACTTTATATATATACATTATGTTTAAATATTTAGTTCAAATCAATTTTTAAAGGAAATATGCATTTAAAATTAAATATTGATTTTAAAATATAATATATATAGATTTTGTTTTAAAAATGTGTTTTAAATTTTAATATTGATTTCAAGAAAGAAAAATGGCATATATCTCTTTGATTTCCATCGAATCCAGTTCATCGTGCTTTGTTTCGCTACTGTCCAGAATTGGTTGCAGCAACCTCTAGCTTGTCCGTACATCTCATTCTTGTTATTTCTCTAGCCGCGAAAGGTGAGCAAACTCACGATTAACATTCTTATATTTAGTAAATTTAATTCACCTGAAATGACGGTTGAAATATGCTGTTAATTTGAATTGTTAAGTTATTTAATTGTTAAATATGAAATGCCATTATCTGCAATTGTTTACCTATGATATATGACACCATAACCTGTTGTATATATTATATTTAAATTTGTTACTAATGATATATGTCTGTTGTTGATATGTTATATTATTTTCATATTTGTTCTCACTTTGCAAGTCCCTGTTAGTTTAGAAATTCCCTATGGGTTGAAATGATACATACCCGAACGATTTTATAGATTAGAGGAAAATCGTTATAGGTTGAAATGATAAACCCAAGAGATTTTATTGAAATTTTGGAATTGCGGGTTGAAATGATATTTACCTGTAAGTATTTAAATTGCGGATTGAAATGATAAATATCTGTATCACTTGATCATAGGATAGAAAATTATATACGGACACCGTTCGTCTATTTTTGAAAAATGATTTCCATATTTTTAGAAGGTAATATATGTGTTTTATTAAAATTGATTTTTATAATATAATATAAAGGTTTTATTTTAAATTTTAATATGTGTATAAATTTAGAATTTAAATTATATGTTTCCGAAATTTTAAAAATTATAAGTTAAAGTTTTAAAATGTAAATTATAAATTTTTACTTATAATTTTATTATTTTAAATATATATAAAATAAGATTTAAAATAGATTTAATAATAATTAATATAATAAAATTTATTGAGAATTTAATTTAACTAATAATATATAGTATGTTTTTAAGTATTTATTTAAATTTATATTAATACTTTGAAAATAGATTTTGTAATTACTTTAATAAATTAAGGTTGGAAGGATAAATTAAAATTAATTCGCAATTTAATTTGTTAAGAATTGAATTTAAATAAGAATTGATTTGGACTTATTGATTTGAGATTTTTAAGATATGAAATTTATAACCTGATAACTTGATTTTGGTTAAAGGCGAATAAATGAATATTTTTAGATTTAAATAAGATTTAAATTGAATATTTTAATTTTGATTTAAACTTGAATTTGAGATTTTATTTAAATGTTTCTAAAAGTGATTAAATGAATATTTTCAGAATTTAATATAATTGAAGTTAGATATTTAAATTATTGATTTTATTTAAATTTGTAATTTGAGATTTCATTTAAACATCAATAAAATGATTAAGTGCATATTTTCAAATTTAAATAAAATTAAAGTTGAATGTTGAAAAATAAATGAGATTTATCAAACTGAGTTATTGTAAATTGTTTGAATATTTAAACTTTGGAACCTATTAAATTGGAAGCGATTTAAATTTGTAATACAAACCTGGATTTGAAATCGATATAAATTAAAATCGTTTAATGAGAATTTGAATTGAACCTTTAACCTTTTCAATTGAAATTGTTAAACTAAAATTGATCTAAATTGAATTGTGGAATTAAAGTTGATTTGAATTAATGTGTGAAGTTGGAAGAAACAATTTTACTTTGAAACTAATTTTAATATATAAACTATTTAAAATATAAACTATGTAATCTATAAACTATTCTAAATATAAACTATTTTTAATTTATAAATATTTCAATATATAAACTATTTTTAATATTTAAACTGTTTAAGTTGGAACTGTTATAATTTAGATTTAATAGATTTAAATGTGAATATTTTTATATGATGGTTTAAACTATTTTGTGGTTACGATTTTGGAAGTGCATATGATTTCGAAAGTGATATGATTTCGAAAGTGAATATGATTTCGAAAGTGATATGATTTTGAAATGAATATGATATTTTGATATGAAGTATGAAGTATTTGAAATGAAAATGACCACGGTGTGAAATAAGCATTTGGTTGTTAAAGAGACCGGGATTGGATATTGTCATACTCTCTACTAATACTGAAAACCACTTTAACAACTATGTACATGGTGGAGAATCTAGAATGAAGTAGGATGGTTTGGCGACGATTCTGTATGAGATATTAACGCAGTCCCAACTCCCGCGAATCAGCTTGATGTGGCTAAAACATGAGCTATACCGGGCCAAGTGAGGTCGCACCTCCAATCGAGCATGCTTCTTCGATACCATTCTATTGCTTTGTGATTTGATTGGATGCACCTTTGATTTGGGAGTGTGTCTCGAGGTGGGCGGTAGTAGCTATTATGCGTTACCGCCAGTCCGGGAGTGCAAATGGTAGAATCCTACTCTGTCATTGCCTTGTGTGCCTTGTCACATGCCTTATCGCGCCTTCTACGAGTTTGTTTTGTACCGTGCCTATGGAGTGCCCTCTGGGTAAACCACCGGTTTGGTGGAGCTTACGGTACCGTATAGACTACGGGAATATATTAAATGTGCTAAGGGGGATATGGGTAATGCCTTAACGTTATTTTAATACTTTACTTTACTGATAGACATATTATAATAGCGTATATTACTACATAGTACATAGTTCCACGGATCCTTAGAGGATGGAAATCCAAACATCCTTTAAGTCATATTGTATTTCAATTGGACATTTCACTTGAGTTGATTTTCTAGTATAAGAATGTTAATCCTAACTCGAGTGTTTTGTGTTTTGCTTTATGCTCGGGTCAGACTGAGTGTCACAGCATTTGAGACTGACCTTTGGAGTTTGAGCCTTGCTTGAAGATCTGTCTTTGTCTATTCAGCTTTCCAGTTACTTCAGTTTTTCCAGTTTTTTTGTTCAGACTTGTCACTGGCATTTGTATTAGTAACTTTTTTGTATTTGAGATATTTGTTGTATTTTATTTTAAACTCTGATGTTTATATAGTAGCTTCATGAACTACTATTTATCTATTCCGCTGCTTATTTTTATATTACTCTGCGTCTATGATTCTTTGATTGATTTATTTATTATATATGCTAAGTTTTGCCAAATACAAATTAACAACCTGTTGTTTTGGGAAATTCAAGTCTGACATGAGTGGATGATTGTGGATTCGAATGGTTCGAAATAGCAAGTCGTTACAGTTGGTATCAGAGCCAGGTTTAGGCAAAACTTAGCACATGGAGTAAAAATTAATCATAGAATCATCTTCGTTCGACCCTGAATTTCTTCGTCAGGATCCTTCTGGATTAGGATTTCTTTTTAATCTTGGAACTATCCCCTTTGTTCTGAAACTCATTCTTGTTTTTCATGTTCGTGTTCTCTTGATACTGGAGTGTCCTATAGCTCTATTTAGGTTGATCTCTGTTATAAATATAAGCACATTTTGCAACCTGAATTGGCAACTTCATCCTGATGTGTGAGTAATTCCATCGGTGGCCCCGCCAATCTTTTTATGATTTGTAAAGGGGTGGAACTCCTTTACAATAGGCGTCTATTCATCGGAGATTTCTACATCCTCGGTTTCGATGCTGTTATCTCTTGCTAAGCCCGAACTGTTCTCTAGTAGACGACCAGGGAAATTCTTTTGTGATAGGATGTCGATTGCCTTAGGATTATGCAGGCAGTCCTATCTTTTCGCTTGATTCTCAGCATTGTGATTTTGACTCCACCCGATAGATAGGGATTATCCTGATGTTTTGGTGAAGTCACTACTCCTCCCCTTAAGCGGGAAATTGAATTCCGCATCGATCTTATTCCTGGAGCTAGACCTGTTGTCCTTCCTCCCAAACGAGTGGTCTCGATGAATGGTTAGTCATACCCTTTGGATTAACCAATGCACCTGCCTTCTTTATCGACCTCATGAATCGCGTTTTCCACGATGTTCTCAACCAGTTTGTCCTGGTTTTCCTTGATGATATTCTCGTATTTCTAAGTCTCGGTTGACCTGGTTAAGGTCCTCGCGATTAATATAAGTCTATCCATCTTTCCTCTTTTGTAATTTAGATATCTATCTGCCTTTCGAACCTATCTCCTTAGTTAGAATTCTCTATGATTAGGATCCCTCTAGATTTGAATCTCTATCCTCGTTCTAAGATCCATTCTTGAATCATCATATGAGTGCATGTATTTGTGATTAATATAAAATGTTTTATATTGTGTTGTTTGAGTTGTTAAGTTTGAATTTTGGATTTCGATCGATTCGTCTGGCCAATGCTACTGATAGGAATTCCAAAACACTTGAACAGAGCAAACTGACACAATATTGTTTTTGAAATTGGTAAATGAACTAATTTTCTACATGATTATATTATATATATATAAGTACGGTTTTCTGAAATTTGATAGTTAAATGAATTGATTGTTAGAAATGATAATACTAGATTATCATTTAATGTTTTGTTAACATTTCTAAACCATTAACTATTGTTGTATGTTATAAGAAATGAAATTTTAAAAGCATGGTTCATGAATCGATTTGCAAATAAAATAAATTTAATTTAAGAATTTGAGAATTAATTTTCGGTGCTCTTCATAAATTTTGGTTTTCAAAGTTTTGAGAAAATATATTATTTGAAAGTAGTTTCGAATGGAAATCATTTTTAAAGAATTTTAAAAGAAGAAGTCAGTACTCTCCTCTTTTGTCGTTGGAAAATAGTTTCGGTGATGACTGCAGCATCTTCGACATTCATTTTCGAGTCTCAAAGTGGAGAGACCACGTAGCAGCTTTGCTACACTTTTGTTTTGGAAGATTTGAAATGGATTTCTTAAGTATGATGTTAACCCTTAATTCTCCACGACTTAAGAACGGCACGATTCAAGCAGGTTGTACGACTTACGAGTCAAGGAACTGTGCGAGTCAGGAAAAGTACACGACTCAAGTCTTAACGAGTTAAGGGATTGTGCGACTTAACGAGTTAAGGCCTGGATAATCTACGACTCAAGGTAGCCACCAGCTCACGACTTAAAGAATGTCGCAACCTAAGAAAGCTCACGACTTAAAGGATGTCGCGACCTAAGAAATGTTACGACTCAACGACTTAGGGATTGAACGACCTAACAGCTTGGAAGGGTTCCACGACTTAACGGGCTAAGGGATGGTCGACTTAAAGGTGTCTACAACTTAAGGAGGTGGACGACTTACGACCTAAGGACGTCTACGACTCAAAACCTAGATGACTTAATGACTCAGCGAGTTAACGACTCAGGGCAATCCACGACTTAACGGTTTAAGAACTTAACGACTTAATAGCCTCAACGACTTAAGGTTGTCTGCGACTTACGACCTAGCATAAGTCGCGAGCGACTTAAGCAAACGAAGCACTGCTTCTTGTTGAGCATGATGGCCTCTTGACTCGTGAGCGAGTTAGAACTTATGATATTATCTGGAGTAAGCAAGCTTACCAGTAAGGCTGCGACTCACGACTTAGCTAAAGTCGTCCACGACCTAAAAGCTACCGAGTTAGAATCCAATGCCTGGATACTTATGCCACTTTTACCTACTAAGTCGGCCACGACTTACGACTCATCTTAAGTCGGCTACGACTCGGGACTTGGCAAAATTTCCATCCAGAATCAACTCCTATAAATACCCCCCTAACTCCAACGACAAAAGGACTTTTGGCCGATCATTTCTCAAAGCATCGTTACTCTGCCGAACTCTCAGCTCATTCGACAATTGAAGATCTTCAAACATTCAAGACACTACAACAAGCTTCGAGAGGAATTTCTTACATCCAACACGGATTCATCAAGTTTCATCATCGAAGTTTGAGCTAGTAGTCGAGATTGTCTTTGTGATCAAATTGTATTGTTTTGATAAGTGTATTGTATCGTCTTGTAACCGGATTCAGTAATAAAGAGATTCAAAGTGGACGTAGGCTCGATCTCAAGCCGAACCACTATAAACTGCTGTCTTTTACTGCTTTTTCGCTATTTTATTGCTTACTTCTTGTTCCCGTCACACGGGTGGTGCTTTCACAATTCTACTACACACACCGGGTGTTAGCGTTCACTTTTTAGCGTTAACATTTTGGTGCTTTCACTGAGAATTGAACTCAAGAATTTCTCACCATTGCTCCGCGAAAGTTTGTTGAAGGAATCTCTCTAAAGACCAGAAGTTTATCTGAAATCATGGCTCCTGAGAGAGAGGGTAGAGCTACCAGATCCGAAAATGCTCAAGAGGGAACCTCCGCTTCCCCAACAGCAAATTAGGCAACTCCTGCTGTTGGAATCACAAGGGCTGAGTTAGACAACGCGGTGTCAGGATTATATCAGCAGATTGAAGCTCAAAACGCTTTAATGATGGACAGATTAAACGCTCTACTTGGGGCAAATCAACCGCCAAAAAACAATGAAACAGTCTTCACTGAAGATGCTCGTAATCCCCAGGAGAAAGATATTCCTCAAAGAGCAGCTGGCACTGTCGAAATGCCACCTTTCCAAGCTGAAGGTTAAAGGCAGCAGCCAACTTTTTGCGAATATTTGCCCAGGCAAACTTCCGAAAGGAGAGCTGACGTCTGCCTAGCAACGCCTCTGAGTAACGTGGAGTACCTATCAGGGATGGTTCGCCAAATAATGAAAGAGAGTATGCAGAGGGAAGACAATGAGAACGACTAGGGATTTGCACCAAGCAGAACTCCGTTTACTGAAAGGATCCTGAAAGAAGAATTTCCAAGAAAATTTGTACCTCCTACTATCCAGGCTTATAGAGGGACAAGTGACCCTAATAATTTCCTGTATAAGTACGACTGGCATATGACCGGCGCAAGAGCATCAGATGAGATTAAATGCCGATACTTTCCAGTGTACTTGGAAGGAGTGGCTCTACTTTGGTTCACTAAGCTACCAATTCGGTCCGTAGATCAATTCTCTGATTTAACCCGAAAGTTCAAGGATCAGTTCAGGTTGTATGCTTCAAAAGCTAAAGATATAATGTCACTATCAAGCCTTGAGCAAGCTTCCGGAGAATCTATCAGATCTTTCTTGAACCGTTTCAATGTAGCTTTAGCCGAAGTGGACAATGCAGAACCCCGTATGATCCTGACTTATCTGATGCGAGCTATCAACAAATCAAGTGAATTCGGAAGATGGCTAAAAATGAAGGAGCCAAACTCACTCGAAAAATTCTATAAAAAGGCCGACGTATTCATGCGCCTAGAAAGCCTTTCTGCACCAGCGAAAGTAGCTGTGGCCGAAATCTAGAATAACAGTGTTGCTTCTAATAGAAGAGAATTTAGAGGACAGAAAAGGGAAAATGATGACGAGAAAAAACAGGGAAATGTGAAGAAAACTCGCCACTTTGAATCTCTGGATCTCACTCCCTTGACTGATACTCTAGAGAGTATTTTCTTTGCAACTAAGGACACTGTCGAATATCCTAAACCTCATAAGTTGAGACTTGGGAAAAATGCCACTCAGAGTGAAAGGTTCTGTAAGTTCCACAACTAGCCTGGCCATGACACTAACGAGTGCCGCCACTTGAAGGATCTGATTGAAAAGCTGTTGAAAGAGAACAAACTTCAACAGTATATCAAGAAAAACAGGAATGACCCATCTTCATCCACTCAGGAACGACAACTTCCCGATCATCAATGCAGCTCAGTCAACGAAATCGCAGATCAGGAATCAGGGAGGCAATTAAAGCATAGCTTACTTATTCAACACGTCACGAGACTCAGCGATTCCCATAAATCACTCAACAATAACGTACATTTCCCTGGCAAAAAGCAAGCAACTTGCAAAAGAATGGGGCATGTACTTGAAGTAATAACAAGGAATCACTAAGGAGCAGATGACGAAAGAGCAAAAGTAACAATTGCTATTCTTCGAAGTCCAAAAAAGACCTCTTCGGGGGCACATTTCATCGGAGCTGAAGTGTAAAAATCTCTCTTCGGAGGCCCACTTCACCAGAGTTGAAATGCCAAAAAGACCTCTTCGGGGGCACATTTCACCGGAGCTGAAGTGTAAAAATCTCTCTTCGGAGGCCCACTTCACCAGAGTTGAAATGCCAAAAAGACCTCTTCGGGGGCACATTTCACCGGAGCTGAAGTGTAAAAATCTCTCTTCGGAGGCCCACTTCACCAGAGTTGAAATGCTAAAAAGACCTCTTCGGGGGCACATTTCACCGGAGCTGAAGTGTAAAAATCTCTCTTCGGAGGCCCACTTCACCAGAGCTGAAATGCCAAAAAAAGACCTCTTCGGGGGCACATTTCACCGGAACTGAAGTGTAAAAATCTCTCTTCGGAGGCCCACTTCACCAGAGTTGAAATGCTAAAAAGACCTCTTCGGGGGCACATTTCACCGGAGCTGAAGTGTAAAAACCTCTCTTCGGAGGCCCACTTCACCAGAGCTGAAATGCCAAAAAAAGACCTCTTCGGGGGCACATTTCACCGGAACTGAAGTGTAAAAATCTCTCTTCGGAGGCCCACTTCACCAGAGTTGAAATGCCAAAAAGACCTCTTCGGGGGCACATTTCACCGGAGCTGAAGTGTAAAAATCTCTCTTCGGAGGCCCACTTCACTAGAGTTGAAATGCCAAAAAGACCTCTTCGGGGGCACATTTCACCGGAGCTGAAGTGTAAAAATCTCTCTTCGGAGGCCCACTTCACTAGAGTTGAAATGCCAAAAAGACCTCTTCGGGGGCACATTTCACCAGAGCTGAAGTGTAAAAATCTCTCTTCGGAGGCCCACTTCACCAGAGTTGAAATGCCAAAAAGACCTCTTCGGGGGCACATTACACCGGAGCTGAAGTGTAAAAATCTCTCTTCGGAGGCCCACTTCACCAGAGTTGAAATGCCAAAAAGACCTCTTCGGGGGTGTAACGACCCTGAATTTTGAACAAATTAAATTGGGAATATTTAATTAATTTTAAATATTTGAACGACGATTTAATTTGAATCCCCGATATAACTTGGAGTTTGGCGATTAAATTTTATAATTTAATCTATTGAACTGGATAAAAATTCGAATCTTCAAATTTAGACCGATTAAAAATATTTCAAAAGTTTGTAAAATACATATAGATGATACTGAAGATAATAGAAGCTTCAGAGACGAATTTGGAAGTGGATTGTTCAGTTTGAAATTTTTCGTTCGAACCGATATTTAAAAATAGTCGTCCGAGGCGCAGTCTCGGAATTCAACGAAACCAGTTCCATTGGGTTCGTAATATTGTATTATTACCGGGTTTCAAATTTCGTATTTTTCGGAGTTGGTATGTGAGCTCACGATAGATAGACGCGTTGGAAATTTAAATTAAATTCAATTTGAATTTAATCTTTCCATCAACACGTTCTCCTTCTTTTTAGCCTTAATTCACGCAGAGAATCATGTCGCGAGATCGTGCAACCCATATCTGATTTATTTTTAATATCACGTCTCTCCCCCCTTCTCGTTCGAAAATCAAATGAAAGAAAAAAAAAATGGCCGCGAATACTTCTCAAAATCGCGAGTCTCTCTTCTTCGCCATTTTCCAACCCTCCCTCAAATCAAATTGAAACGGCTCCTCTCAAATTCGAATGCAAATCAAGAGGAGGGGGGTCATCGAGACGAGCTTCGCGAGTGGGAGCAGGCGCTCGAGGCCACTGCGACGAAGAAAAGCAGGATGGCGGCACGAGTGGTTAGGGTTTTGCGAGATGGAGGCAGACGAGTCGAGGCCAGGGGATTTTGGGAGCGAGTTCGAATTCACTACAGGCATCGCGAATTTGAGGATGGGGACGTCGCGATCATTTATGCGCTCGGTGACGATGCTGGGGGTATCGCGGCGATGAGGCGGCATGTGCTAAGGGTTGGCGTACGCGAGCTAGATTCGCGTGGATGGCCAGGATGGCTCGAGTCGTGGGGGATCGGAATCGGAGTCACTCACGACCGAGGTGGAGGATAGCGTACTGGTATTCGCGAGTTCGAGAGTTGCTGGGATCGAAGGTGTTCGAAGCTCGGTTCTAGATGTTAGGTATATCTTCCCATTTTATTTAAATAAATGTATATATGTGTTCTAAGTATATCAGAAAATTTAAAAGAAAATTTCAGTGAAGTATATATGTTCTTTAATTTAAGTTAATATATAAAATCTGAAAATTTTAATATAAATACCGTAAAAGAAGTTTTAAGACTAGATTTTATTTTACAAACACATATATATTATAGAGAAGTTTTTACGGTAAAGCAAGAAATTTTATACAGACCAAGAAATAATTCTCAGTAAGGTATATTTTAATTTCTTTTGAAATGGATATATATAAGAGAAAAAAAAAGAATGAATTTACAGTAAAGTGAATTTCTGATAGTTACGGAAAAAGGGAAACAAATATTTTATTTAAAAAAGGAAAATTGGTTAATTAAACTATCAAAACGAAAATCGATTTATTTAATTGATTCGAATGTTAATTTATTTGTATAATATTTATACTAGGTCAAAAGATCGTGAAAAACAAACTGGAGTTGAAATTGGATTGCAAATATAAAAGCTAAGGTGAGATTTTTCTCACTCAAAAATTGAAGTGGAATTTTCAGTTAATTATTGTTTGATATGATTGCTATGTTGATGTGATATTAGATATGATAGGATATATCTATATATATATAGCAATATATACATATTGGCATATGTATATATTGGATTGATGATTTCCCGCCTCGTATAGTGGATGAGACCCTATTGCGCCGTTAGTAAGCGGATTTATAAAAACCTATATACCGCGATAATTCCGTACTGGAGCGGAATTGGTATTGTGCTAACGTCTGTGGATGCAGGGAAACAGGTTGGAGGGATCCAACAGGATTCCTCAACTGTATTTATTATTTACAGATATTGTGATATTTGTTGATTATCATATTGATATATGATGTTTTTGAATGCCATGATTGACTATTTGATGCGTTGCATCATCGGATTCAAAATTTTAAAGTCTAAAAATAACGATTTTTGGATTTAAAAGGATTGTAAAGTGATTTGCAGAAATATACGTTTTATTGAAATTTTTGAATTGGTTTATTTTAATTAAATAAATGTTAAAATTTTAATGTTAGTAAAATTGTGATTTTTGTGAAATACGACAAAAATGTTATTTTTGAAATAAACAATTGATAAAGATTATGAAATAGTTTAAATTGGGATTGTTGAAGTATTTTAAACAATTCATATAAAAAGGTTTATAAAAATTGATATTTTTATAAATTAAAAATATTGGAATTTTGAAATGAGTTTTATTAAGTGTTAAAGTCAAATAAAAAAATGGATTCCATAAGTGAATTGAAATTCATAGATTCATAAATTGTGAAGTTATTAAATGGATAAATTTTGTAAAACAAAAAGATTTATAAGCAATTATCTTATAAATGGGATTTTGACATTTAGATGAGAAATGAATAGATGTTGTAAATAAATGGATTATAAGTTCTTAACTTATAATATAAACTTCCGGTATATAATTGAGTTATATAAGTTGAATTGGATAATTTAGAAATCGAAGTTTTATAAATAGAAATGGGATTTATAAACATGGTTTTATAAATTTAAAATCAATGGAATTTGATAAATTTAACATTGAAGTTATTAAAGGAGATATATTCGTGATTTTGGACAGCGAATTATCCTTTGAGTTAAATGTGTAGAAATTGTTAAAATTGGGATAGTGATTATATTCACGAATTTGGACAGTAAATATATATTATTGAATAAAATCAATATATTTTGGGAAAAGGAATATTGTTAAAAGAAGTTGTTTTAAAAGATGTTTTAAAACGTGTTAAGTATCGAATACATAGATTTCAACATTTATTGTTGAAATAGACGTTTTCGAAAATATAAGGAAATAATGGACTATAACATTGTTGTTATAGTAAATGATTTCCGAAAGGAAATGTTTTTATGTAGTATTGGGATTTTATATATCTATCTAAAAATTCGAATCCCTATACTAGTGATTTCGAGTCGTCGTAACGATGTTTTACGCAACACTCGTTTTGACTCAAATAAATGTATTAAAAGAATATTTTCCTTAAAGGATGAATATATACTTAATTTGATTTAAGTATATCAAATATTTTCAAGTGTTGAAAATGAATAGATTTGTGAAACACTTATTTTTAAATAAGTATGGAAATGCTTTTCCAAATGAAATGAACGTTTTGAGAATTTATCTTTGTAAAAGATAAATTGAAATTGAATATTGAAAATCGATTTGAAAATCGTATATCAGAAGATATTTTGAAATATAAATTCAATATGGAATTTATAAAGAAATGGGAATTCGTTTTAAAAATAAACGTTGATTTATTTTTGAAGTGTGGGAATTTTATATCTAGTAAAGATATTTTTGAAGATAAAAAATTTTGGAAAATTATTTGGAATCTGGTGATGTTGCGCATCTTTATTGATAGTTAAATAACCGACTATCAATAATTACCTTTAGATAGGTATTTGTTGTGAATTGGATGAATTTGAATGCCACACTTATTTTTGAATAAGCGCTCACTATTCGGGTTAGCCGGGAAAGGACCATGGGGTCGTATAACCCATTCCGAATATGTGATACGTCGTTATGAATCGCATTTGAAGACCGGTGTTGAAGACCGGATATTTTTGAAAACGGAAGGATTACCGTCGAGTTACTCTACATCGACTGATCTTCGATTTAGAGGTTTTATCACCCTTAGTGACGGGAAGTCCTGACGTGATTGAAAATTATCCGGAATTGCAAGGGCTTCGTGAGAAGTGCCTTCGGTTCTGTTCGATCCCGGAACAGACTTGTATGGATTGTGTGTCTGACGTTACAACTTGAGATGTAAAGCTGAGTTCTTTCAAATACATTTCTGTTGGTGGCGGAGAATTTATTCTCTTAGCTTAACACCCTTCTCTGAGACGTACGAGCTCAGAGGTTATGTAGTTGAAATTTATCAGCGATATATCCCAATTTGGTAACGTGGCATACTGAGTGTTGCTGTGAAATGATCAGTGTTTGATCATTTGTGATATGATCATTTGTTTGATCTTATATCTTTGTGATCATAGGTTGATCATTTTGTTTGACCCGAAGCAGGGCTTTTTGAGAAAGCGTAGCTTTGTGGACGAGACTTCATCGAGCCTCACCCCCCGGAAATGGTCGAAACAGGAAGGATGCAGCAAGGTTCTAGGGAGTAGCGCCCCTTAGTGTATGTCATTCCTTCTGGATAAAGGTGGTATCATGGTATGGAGCCCAGATACTTAACCTCTGTGGTTACTGCATTATTTTTCTATGTGGTTTGTTGCGAATCGGGGATCCTCGGGAAGATCGGTGACGATCGGGGGATGGCATACGCGTGTCAGTAGTTACCTATTTTTGCAGAGGTAACCCGGCCTTGTGTTGGCAGAGATCCGGTTAGGTTCTCGGGTCGTCTATTCCAGGGACGTACCCATCGTGGATAGGAAGTTCCTTAGCCTGACCATTTGTTGGAAATCCAAAGAAACAATACGTGACTTGTACGGTTTTAGTTGTAGAACCTATCATTCACTTATGGTGGCGCCCCACTGTTTGGATGGTAGCTATAGTAGGCATAGTTCGAAATGTCTATGCTGGCTAAGATTTATATTATACTTTCGAAATGTTTTCTACACTATGCACTAATAATAATATCAAAAATGATTTGATTTTGCGTAGTAAGCATCTTTGACTATCATAAGAAGAAATCTCCTCCAATTCTGCGTTTGCATTGTGTGTGTGGTGGGAGGTCTTATGGTAGTTTCATTTTCCAAAAGCATTGCGAAATTTACTTTAAAAATCTTCCTGTTGTTTATTTTAAAGAATAACTGTTTTACGATCTCACACCAGTCACCATGACTGACTCGGAGTTTATTGTTCCCTTCTAAACTCTGGGTGCCCACCAATTTCCACACGGGCAGCCTAGAGTTATGTTATCAGGATATTCTGGATATTCTAGAACTTTGGAAGCAAGCTGGATGACGAGACGTAGTATTTGTATCTGATATATTTATTCCGCTGTGTATTCTGTATGAGGACAAGTATAAAACTGTCCATTGTTGTACTGAGTTGTATATTGACTCTGATGATTGATGTATGTATAAAATGATATAGTTCTTTGTTTTAAATGATATTCATTTATCTATTATATATTGTTCCGCTGCGATATGTGAGATTCTGATATTGTTCTGTTTCTGTTGTTTTCTGTTGTTCTTCTTCTTTCTTTCTTCTCTTTTTCTTCTATCTTCTTCTTCTTCTACTTTTTCTTTTTCTTAAAACCCTCACTATTGGAGTTTCCGGCACTCGATTTCTCGGCAGTCGATAAAGTGAGTATCGATGTCGAATTTTCGAAAGTCGAAAATTTCGGTATGTGACAAAGTGGTATCAGAGCATATGGTTAAGCGACAACCCTGCTCTGTTGGGTGTTACTCATTAGAGATAGAGTCAGCAGTACTCTAGAATGAGTTTGAGTGTAATAATATATATGAGCGCGTATTTGTTATTTGAATATGAAACTGTTTTGTATTGTGTTGACTTATCGGTTGATTGTTTGTGGATTCTGGTCGGTGCAGTCTAGCTAACTGTAATCGATAGGGGTTTCTAAACTCTTAAACAAGATAAACCGACACAGTATTGATTTTAAAACGGGTGAATGAGATAATTTTACCCAAACTATTTTTGTATAGAAAAGAAATGTTTTTCTATGAATTATTATAGTATATGGTTGCATGGATGTTAGAAGTGATAATATTAATCTATTATCATTGAAATTGAATAAGAAATTGAAATTGTAACTCCAAAGTTAAGAAATAAATTCACATATGAATGGAATTTGAGGATGTAAATTATAAATGTGATTTGTAATTTGAAACGGAATTCCAGAAAAGTATTTGGAAATGTTTTGAAAAGAATTTGAAAATTTTTGAGATTTGGAAAGTTTAAATTCTTTTTGATTTGAAAATGGATTTCGAAGGTTTGAAAAGTATTTTGGAGAAATGAGAAACTCTAAACTCTTTTCGGTCGCTGGAAAATAATTCCGATGATGATCGCGACATCACCGGTGTTCATTTTCGGGTTTCCAAAAGAGGAATTGCTACCAAATTGTTTTAAATAGAAGTGGTTTGAAAAATTTTGGGTTTGTTTTAGGAAATCAAAAGGGTAAATTGAATTGTTTTCAAAATGGTTTTGAAAAGGTTGAAAAAGACTCTGGAATACTATAAAGAAAATTTACGGAATATTATTGAATTGATAACTTATACGAATAGAAATTGTTAATGTGAAATATGAAATTGTGATTGGAATTAAAGTTCATTAACAAGTGAAATCTATAAATGTGAATTGAAAGTATAAGGAAACGAATTCATATATAAATAAAATGGTAAATATGAAGTGTAAATGTGATTTATAAATGAAAATGGAATTCCAGATAAATATTGGAAAAAATTAAAATTCATTAATGAAATGAATTTGTAATATGAATATATAAGTGATTATAAATCGAAATGTAAATAAGTTGATAACTTATAAATATTTGCAAATTTGATAGAGATGAGATTCAATTGAAAATGAAAGAATTTGAGAATGAATAAATAGATTTGCAATTGCAAGTACAAGAAAATAAAGTTGAATGTTAAAATTCATTTTGAATTTGTCAGTAAATAAAACTGGAGTTAAAGCTGAATATTGAAACGAATTTGAATTGTGTGAAATAAAATAAAGTTTGAGATTAGTTTGAAGTGAACAAAAGAAATCTGATAAAAATTCAATATTTCAGAATTGAAAGTGAATTGAATCCAAATTAGATTGGAATTGTGAAATTGAATTCAAACGGAATTTGAAATGTAAAACTGAATGAGAATAGATATGTAACTTCAATAGTAAGTTAAAAATGTGTAAACAGTTTATATTTGAAATTTTGTAATAGAATTTGCAAAATAGTTTGAATGCTGTAACTAGATATAATGGCTAGTAGATATACAGGTGTAAAGGAATTGGGATTTTAATTTAGAAGAGAATTTGAATTGCTCGAAAAAGGTACGTATTTTAATTTCTATATGAGTTTTTGATGATTTCTCTCTAGCCGCTTGGCTTTTTCTTTTTCTTTTTGAAATCTGAGAGTCCGTAGGGACGTTTTGTAGTAGTGCCGTATTAGCCGCGCAAAGGAGACGCTGGCGAAATTTTTCGAAAATTCCGAGTGTTAGAAAATTTTTGAGAAAATTTTGAAAGTTTAAATTTGAATTTAAACTTAAATTTGAATTGTTAAGCAAACAATGTTGTTTTGAACTTAGAGTTGAAGTTGAAATTTAGTTGATGGATAACGAATCTTTAGTAGAAAGATTTGTTTCGATAAATTGATAAAACTATTGGATTGTGAAAGATAGTAGACGAGTAAGGACCACTTTTCTTAACTTGTAATTTCGAGGACGAAATTCTTTTAAGGAGGGAAGTCTGTAACGACCCTGAATTTTGAACAAATTAAATTGGGAATATTTAATTAATTTTAAATATTTGAACGACGATTTAATTTGAATCCCCGATATAACTTGGAGTTTGGCGATTAAATTTTATAATTTAATCTATTGAACTGGATAAAAATTCGAATCTTCAAATTTAGACCGATTAAAAATATTTCAAAAGTTTGTAAAATACATATAGATGATACTGAAGATAATAGAAGCTTCAGAGACGAATTTGGAAGTGGATTGTTCAGTTTGAAATTTTTCGTTCGAACCGATATTTAAAAATAGTCGTCCGAGGCGCAGTCTCGGAATTCAACGAAACCAGTTCCATTGGGTTCGTAATATTGTATTATTACCGGGTTTCAAATTTCGTATTTTTCGGAGTTGGTATGTGAGCTCACGATAGATAGACGCGTTGGAAATTTAAATTAAATTCAATTTGAATTTAATCTTTCCATCAACACGTTCTCCTTCTTTTTAGCCTTAATTCACGCAGAGAATCATGTCGCGAGATCGTGCAACCCATATCTGATTTATTTTTAATATCACGTCTCTCCCCCCTTCTCGTTCGAAAATCAAATGAAAGAAAAAAAAATGGCCGCGAATACTTCTCAAAATCGCGAGTCTCTCTTCTTCGCCATTTTCCAACCCTCCCTCAAATCAAATTGAAACGGCTCCTCTCAAATTCGAATGCAAATCAAGAGGAGGGGGGTCATCGAGACGAGCTTCGCGAGTGGGAGCAGGCGCTCGAGGCCACTGCGACGAAGAAAAGCAGGATGGCGGCACGAGTGGTTAGGGTTTTGCGAGATGGAGGCAGACGAGTCGAGGCCAGGGGAGTTTGGGAGCGAGTTCGAATTCACTACAGGCATCGCGAATTTGAGGATGGGGACGTCGCGATCATTTATGCGCTCGGTGACGATGCTGGGGGTATCGCGGCGATGAGGCGGCATGTGCTAAGGGTTGGCGTACGCGAGCTAGATTCGCGTGGATGGCCAGGATGGCTCGAGTCGTGGGGGATCGGAATCGGAGTCACTCACGACCGAGGTGGAGGATCGCGTACTGGTATTCGCGAGTTCGAGAGTTGCTGGGATCGAAGGTGTTCGAAGCTCGGTTCTAGATGTTAGGTATATCTTCCCATTTTATTTAAATAAATGTATATATGTGTTCTAAGTATATCAGAAAATTTAAAAGAAAATTTCAGTGAATTATATATGTTCTTTAATTTAAGTTAATATATAAAATCTGAAAATTTTAATATAAATACCGTAAAAGAAGTTTTAAGACTAGATTTTATTTTACAAACACATATATATTATAGAGAAGTTTTTACGGTAAAGCAAGAAATTTTATACAGACCAAGAAATAATTCTCAGTAAGGTATATTTTAATTTCTTTTGAAATGGATATATATAAGAGAAAAAAAAAAGAATGAATTTACAGTAAAGTGAATTTCTGATAGTTACGGAAAAAGGGAAACAAATATTTTATTTAAAAAAGGAAAATTGGTTAATTAAACTATCAAAACGAAAATCGATTTATTTAATTGATTCGAATGTTAATTTATTTGTATAATATTTATACTAGGTCAAAAGATCGTGAAAAACAAACTGGAGTTGAAATTGGATTGCAAATATAAAAGCTAAGGTGAGATTTTTCTCACTCAAAAATTGAAGTGGAATTTTCAGTTAATTATTGTTTGATATGATTGCTATGTTGATGTGATATTAGATATGATAGGATATATCTATATATATATAGCAATATATACATATTGGCATATGTATATATTGGATTGATGATTTCCCGCCTCGTATAGCGGATGAGACCCTATTGCGCCGTTAGTAAGCGGATTTATAAAAACCTATATACCGCGATAATTCCGTACTGGAGCGGAATTGGTATTGTGCTAACGTCTGTGGATGCAGGGAAACAGGTTGGAGGGATCCAACAGGATTCCTCAACTGTATTTATTATTTACAGATATTGTGATATTTGTTGATTATCATATTGATATATGATGTTTTTGAATGCCATGATTGACTATTTGATGCGTTGCATCATCGGATTCAAAATTTTAAAGTCTAAAAATAACGATTTTTGGATTTAAAAGGATTGTAAAGTGATTTGCAGAAATATACGTTTTATTGAAATTTTTGAATTGGTTTATTTTAATTAAATAAATGTTAAAATTTTAATGTTAGTAAAATTGTGATTTTTGTGAAATACGACAAAAATGTTATTTTTGAAATAAACAATTGATAAAGATTATGAAATAGTTTAAATTGGGATTGTTGAAGTATTTTAAACAATTCATATAAAAAGGTTTATAAAAATTGATATTTTTATAAATTAAAAATATTGGAATTTTGAAATGAGTTTTATTAAGTGTTAAAGTCAAATAAAAAAATGGATTCCATAAGTGAATTGAAATTCATAGATTCATAAATTGTGAAGTTATTAAATGGATAGATTTTGTAAAACAAAAAGATTTATAAGCAATTATCTTATAAATGGGATTTTGACATTTAGATGAGAAATGAATAGATGTTGTAAATAAATGGATTATAAGTTCTTAACTTATAATATAAACTTCCGGTATATAATTGAGTTATATAAGTTGAATTGGATAATTTAGAAATCGAAGTTTTATAAATAGAAATGGGATTTATAAACATGGTTTTATAAATTTAAAATCAATGGAATTTGATAAATTTAACATTGAAGTTATTAAAGGAGATATATTCGTGATTTTGGACAGCGAATTATCCTTTGAGTTAAATGTGTAGAAATTGTTAAAATTGGGATAGTGATTATATTCACGAATTTGGACAGTAAATATATATTATTGAATAAAATCAATATATTTTGGGAAAAGGAATATTGTTAAAAGAAGTTGTTTTAAAAGATGTTTTAAAACGTGTTAAGTATCGAATACATAGATTTCAACATTTATTGTTGAAATAGATGTTTTCGAAAATATAAGGAAATAATGGACTATAACATTGTTGTTATAGTAAATGATTTCCGAAAGGAAATGTTTTTATGTAGTATTGGGATTTTATATATCTATCTAAAAATTCGAATCCCTATACTAGTGATTTCGAGTCGTCGTAACGATGTTTTACGCAACACTCGTTTTGACTCAAATAAATGTATTAAAAGAATATTTTCCTTAAAGGATGAATATATACTTAATTTGATTTAAGTATATCAAATATTTTCAAGTGTTGAAAATGAATAGATTTGTGAAACACTTATTTTTAAATAAGTATGGAAATGCTTTTCCAAATGAAATGAACGTTTTGAGAATTTATCTTTGTAAAAGATAAATTGAAATTGAATATTGAAAATCGATTTGAAAATCGTATATCAGAAGATATTTTGAAATATAAATTCAATATGGAATTTATAAAGAAATGGGAATTCGTTTTAAAAATAAACGTTGATTTATTTTTGAAGTGTGGGAATTTTATATCTAGTAAAGATATTTTTGAAGATAAAAAATTTTGGAAAATTATTTGGAATCTGGTGATGTTGCGCATCTTTATTGATAGTTAAATAACCGACTATCAATAATTACCTTTAGATAGGTATTTGTTGTGAATTGGATGAATTTGAATGCCACACTTATTTTTGAATAAGCGCTCACTATTCGGGTTAGCCGGGAAAGGACCATGGGGTCGTATAACCCATTCCGAATATGTGATACGTCGTTATGAATCGCATTTGAAGACCGGTGTTGAAGACCGGATATTTTTTAAAACGGAAGGATTACCGTCGAGTTACTCTACATCGACTGATCTTCGATTTAGAGGTTTTATCACCCTTAGTGACGGGAAGTCCTGACGTGATTGAAAATTATCCGGAATTGCAAGGGCTTCGTGAGAAGTGCCTTCGGTTCTGTTCGATCCCGGAACAGACTTGTATGGATTGTGTGTCTGACGTTACAACTTGAGATGTAAAGCTGAGTTCTTTCAAATACATTTCTGTTGGTGGCGGAGAATTTATTCTCTTAGCTTAACACCCTTCTCTGAGACGTACGAGCTCAGAGGTTATGTAGTTGAAATTTATCAGCGATATATCCCAATTTGGTAACGTGGCATACTGAGTGTTGCTGTGAAATGATCAGTGTTTGATCATTTGTGATATGATCATTTGTTTGATCTTATATCTTTGTGATCATAGGTTGATCATTTTGTTTGACCCGAAGCAGGGCTTTTTGAGAAAGCGTAGCTTTGTGGACGAGACTTCATCGAGCCTCACCCCCCGGAAATGGTCGAAACAGGAAGGATGCAGCAAGGTTCTAGGGAGTAGCGCCCCTTAGTGTATGTCATTCCTTCTGGATAAAGGTGGTATCATGGTATGGAGCCCAGATACTTAACCTCTGTGGTTACTGCATTATTTTTCTATGTGGTTTGTTGCGAATCGGGGATCCTCGGGAAGATCGGTGACGATCGGGGGATGGCATACGCGTGTCAGTAGTTACCTATTTTTGCAGAGGTAACCCGGCCTTGTGTTGGCAGAGATCCGGTTAGGTTCTCGGGTCGTCTATTCCAGGGACGTACCCATCGTGGATAGGAAGTTCCTTAGCCTGACCATTTGTTGGAAATCCAAAGAAACAATACGTGACTTGTACGGTTTTAGTTGTAGAACCTATCATTCACTTATGGTGGCGCCCCACTGTTTGGATGGTAGCTATAGTAGGCATAGTTCGAAATGTCTATGCTGGCTAAGATTTATATTATACTTTCGAAATGTTTTCTACACTATGCACTAATAATAATATCAAAAATGATTTGATTTTGCGTAGTAAGCATCTTTGACTATCATAAGAAGAAATCTCCTCCAATTCTGCGTTTGCATTGTGTGTGTGGTGGGAGGTCTTATGGTAGTTTCATTTTCCAAAAGCATTGCGAAATTTACTTTAAAAATCTTCCTGTTGTTTATTTTAAAGAATAACTGTTTTACGATCTCACACCAGTCACCATGACTGACTCGGAGTTTATTGTTCCCTTCTAAACTCTGGGTGCCCACCAATTTCCACACGGGCAGCCTAGAGTTATGTTATCAGGATATTCTGGATATTCTGGAACTTTGGAAGCAAGCTGGATGACGAGACGTAGTATTTGTATCTGATATATTTATTCCGCTGTGTATTCTGTATGAGGACAAGTATAAAACTGTTCATTGTTGTACTGAGTTGTATATTGACTCTGATGATTGATGTATGTATAAAATGATATAGTTCTTTGTTTTAAATGATATTCATTTATCTATTATATATTGTTCCGCTGCGATATGTGAGATTCTGATATTGTTCTGTTTCTGTTGTTTTCTGTTGTTCTTCTTCTTTCTTTCTTCTCTTTTTCTTCTATCTTCTTCTTCTTCTACTTTTTCTTTTTCTTAAAACCCTCACTATTGGAGTTTCCGGCACTCGATTTCTCGGCAGTCGATAAAGTGAGTATCGATGTCGAATTTTCGAAAGTCGAAAATTTCGGTATGTGACAAAGTGGTATCAGAGCATATGGTTAAGCGACAACCCTGCTCTGTTGGGTGTTACTCATTAGAGATAGAGTCAGCAGTACTCTAGAATGAGTTTGAGTGTAATAATATATATGAGCGCGTATTTGTTATTTGAATATGAAACTGTTTTGTATTGTGTTGACTTATCGGTTGATTGTTTGTGGATTCTGGTCGGTGCAGTCTAGCTAACTGTAATCGATAGGGGTTTCTAAACTCTTAAACAAGATAAACCGACACAGTATTGATTTTAAAACGGGTGAATGAGATAATTTTACCCAAACTATTTTTGTATAGAAAAGAAATGTTTTTCTATGAATTATTATAGTATATGGTTGCATGGATGTTAGAAGTGATAATATTAATCTATTATCATTGAAATTGAATAAGAAATTGAAATTGTAACTCCAAAGTTAAGAAATAAATTCACATATGAATGGAATTTGAGGATGTAAATTATAAATGTGATTTGTAATTTGAAACGGAATTCCAGAAAAGTATTTGGAAATGTTTTGAAAAGAATTTGAAAATTTTTGAGATTTGGAAAGTTTAAATTCTTTTTGATTTGAAAATGGATTTCGAAGGTTTGAAAAGTATTTTGGAGAAATGAGAAACTCTAAACTCTTTTCGGTCGCTGGAAAATAATTCCGATGATGATCGCGACATCACCGGTGTTCATTTTCGGGTTTCCAAAAGAGGAATTGCTACCAAATTGTTTTAAATAGAAGTGGTTTGAAAAATTTTGGGTTTGTTTTAGGAAATCGAAAGGGTAAATTGAATTGTTTTCAAAATGGTTTTGAAAAGGTTGAAAAAGACTCTGGAATACTATAAAGAAAATTTACGGAATATTATTGAATTGATAACTTATACGAATAGAAATTGTTAATGTGAAATATGAAATTGTGATTGGAATTAAAGTTCATTAACAAGTGAAATCTATAAATGTGAATTGAAAGTATAAGGAAACGAATTCATATATAAATAAAATGGTAAATATGAAGTGTAAATGTGATTTATAAATGAAAATGGAATTCCAGATAAATATTGGAAAAAATTAAAATTCATTAATGAAATGAATTTGTAATATGAATATATAAGTGATTATAAATCGAAATGTAAATAAGTTGATAACTTATAAATATTTGCAAATTTGATAGAGATGAGATTCAATTGAAAATGAAAGAATTTGAGAATGAATAAATAGATTTGCAATTGCAAGTACAAGAAAATAAAGTTGAATGTTAAAATTCATTTTGAATTTGTCAGTAAATAAAACTGGAGTTAAAGCTGAATATTGAAACGAATTTGAATTGTGTGAAATAAAATAAAGTTTGAGATTAGTTTGAAGTGAACAAAAGAAATCTGATAAAAATTCAATATTTCAGAATTGAAAGTGAATTGAATCCAAATTAGATTGGAATTGTGAAATTGAATTCAAACGGAATTTGAAATGTAAAACTGAATGAGAATAGATATGTAACTTCAATAGTAAGTTAAAAATGTGTAAACAGTTTATATTTGAAATTTTGTAATAGAATTTGCAAAATAGTTTGAATGCTGTAACTAGATATAATGGCTAGTAGATATACAGGTGTAAAGGAATTGGGATTTTAATTTAGAAGAGAATTTGAATTGCTCGAAAAAGGTACGTATTTTAATTTCTATATGAGTTTTTGATGATTTCTCTCTAGCCGCTTGGCTTTTTCTTTTTCTTTTTGAAATCTGAGAGTCCGTAGGGACGTTTTGTAGTAGTGCCGTATTAGCCGCGCAAAGGAGACGCTGGCGAAATTTTTCGAAAATTCCGAGTGTTAGAAAATTTTTGAGAAAATTTTGAAAGTTTAAATTTGAATTTAAACTTAAATTTGAATTGTTAAGCAAACAATGTTGTTTTGAACTTAGAGTTGAAGTTGAAATTTAGTTGATGGATAACGAATCTTTAGTAGAAAGATTTGTTTCGATAAATTGATAAAACTATTGGATTGTGAAAGATAGTAGACGAGTAAGGACCACTTTTCTTAACTTGTAATTTCGAGGACGAAATTCTTTTAAGGAGGGAAGTCTGTAACGACCCTGAATTTTGAACAAATTAAATTGGGAATATTTAATTAATTTTAAATATTTGAACGACGATTTAATTTGAATCCCCGATATAACTTGGAGTTTGGCGATTAAATTTTATAATTTAATCTATTGAACTGGATAAAAATTCGAATCTTCAAATTTAGACCGATTAAAAATATTTCAAAAGTTTGTAAAATACATATAGATGATACTGAAGATAATAGAAGCTTCAGAGACGAATTTGGAAGTGGATTGTTCAGTTTGAAATTTTTCGTTCGAACCGATATTTAAAAATAGTCGTCCGAGGCGCAGTCTCGGAATTCAACGAAACCAGTTCCATTGGGTTCGTAATATTGTATTATTACCGGGTTTCAAATTTCGTATTTTTCGGAGTTGGTATGTGAGCTCACGATAGATAGACGCGTTGGAAATTTAAATTAAATTCAATTTGAATTTAATCTTTCCATCAACACGTTCTCCTTCTTTTTAGCCTTAATTCACGCAGAGAATCATGTCGCGAGATCGTGCAACCCATATCTGATTTATTTTTAATATCACGTCTCTCCCCCCTTCTCGTTCGAAAATCAAATGAAAGAAAAAAAAATGGCCGCGAATACTTCTCAAAATCGCGAGTCTCTCTTCTTCGCCATTTTCCAACCCTCCCTCAAATCAAATTGAAACGGCTCCTCTCAAATTCGAATGCAAATCAAGAGGAGGGGGGTCATCGAGACGAGCTTCGCGAGTGGGAGCAGGCGCTCGAGGCCACTGCGACGAAGAAAAGCAGGATGGCGGCACGAGTGGTTAGGGTTTTGCGAGATGGAGGCAGACGAGTCGAGGCCAGGGGAGTTTGGGAGCGAGTTCGAATTCACTACAGGCATCGCGAATTTGAGGATGGGGACGTCGCGATCATTTATGCGCTCGGTGACGATGCTGGGGGTATCGCGGCGATGAGGCGGCATGTGCTAAGGGTTGGCGTACGCGAGCTAGATTCGCGTGGATGGCCAGGATGGCTCGAGTCGTGGGGGATCGGAATCGGAGTCACTCACGACCGAGGTGGAGGATCGCGTACTGGTATTCGCGAGTTCGAGAGTTGCTGGGATCGAAGGTGTTCGAAGCTCGGTTCTAGATGTTAGGTATATCTTCCCATTTTATTTAAATAAATGTATATATGTGTTCTAAGTATATCAGAAAATTTAAAAGAAAATTTCAGTGAAGTATATATGTTCTTTAATTTAAGTTAATATATAAAATCTGAAAATTTTAATATAAATACCGTAAAAGAAGTTTTAAGACTAGATTTTATTTTACAAACACATATATATTATAGAGAAGTTTTTACGGTAAAGCAAGAAATTTTATACAGACCAAGAAATAATTCTCAGTAAGGTATATTTTAATTTCTTTTGAAATGGATATATATAAGAGAAAAAAAAAGAATGAATTTACAGTAAAGTGAATTTCTGATAGTTACGGAAAAAGGGAAACAAATATTTTATTTAAAAAAGGAAAATTGGTTAATTAAACTATCAAAACGAAAATCGATTTATTTAATTGATTCGAATGTTAATTTATTTGTATAATATTTATACTAGGTCAAAAGATCGTGAAAAACAAACTGGAGTTGAAATTGGATTGCAAATATAAAAGCTAAGGTGAGATTTTTCTCACTCAAAAATTGAAGTGGAATTTTCAGTTAATTATTGTTTGATATGATTGCTATGTTGATGTGATATTAGATATGATAGGATATATCTATATATATAGCAATATATACATATTGGCATATGTATATATTGGATTGATGATTTCCCGCCTCGTATAGCGGATGAGACCCTATTGCGCCGTTAGTAAGCGGATTTATAAAAACCTATATACCGCGATAATTCCGTACTGGAGCGGAATTGGTATTGTGCTAACGTCTGTGGATGCAGGGAAACAGGTTGGAGGGATCCAACAGGATTCCTCAACTGTATTTATTATTTACAGATATTGTGATATTTGTTGATTATCATATTGATATATGATGTTTTTGAATGCCATGATTGACTATTTGATGCGTTGCATCATCGGATTCAAAATTTTAAAGTCTAAAAATAACGATTTTTGGATTTAAAAGGATTGTAAAGTGATTTGCAGAAATATACGTTTTATTGAAATTTTTGAATTGGTTTATTTTAATTAAATAAATGTTAAAATTTTAATGTTAGTAAAATTGTGATTTTTGTGAAATACGACAAAAATGTTATTTTTGAAATAAACAATTGATAAAGATTATGAAATAGTTTAAATTGGGATTGTTGAAGTATTTTAAACAATTCATATAAAAAGGTTTATAAAAATTGATATTTTTATAAATTAAAAATATTGGAATTTTGAAATGAGTTTTATTAAGTGTTAAAGTCAAATAAAAAAATGGATTCCATAAGTGAATTGAAATTCATAGATTCATAAATTGTGAAGTTATTAAATGGATAGATTTTGTAAAACAAAAAGATTTATAAGCAATTATCTTATAAATGGGATTTTGACATTTAGATGAGAAATGAATAGATGTTGTAAATAAATGGATTATAAGTTCTTAACTTATAATATAAACTTCCGGTATATAATTGAGTTATATAAGTTGAATTGGATAATTTAGAAATCGAAGTTTTATAAATAGAAATGGGATTTATAAACATGGTTTTATAAATTTAAAATCAATGGAATTTGATAAATTTAACATTGAAGTTATTAAAGGAGATATATTCGTGATTTTGGACAGCGAATTATCCTTTGAGTTAAATGTGTAGAAATTGTTAAAATTGGGATAGTGATTATATTCACGAATTTGGACAGTAAATATATATTATTGAATAAAATCAATATATTTTGGGAAAAGGAATATTGTTAAAAGAAGTTGTTTTAAAAGATGTTTTAAAACGTGTTAAGTATCGAATACATAGATTTCAACATTTATTGTTGAAATAGACGTTTTCGAAAATATAAGGAAATAATGGACTATAACATTGTTGTTATAGTAAATGATTTCCGAAAGGAAATGTTTTTATGTAGTATTGGGATTTTATATATCTATCTAAAAATTCGAATCCCTATACTAGTGATTTCGAGTCGTCGTAACGATGTTTTACGCAACACTCGTTTTGACTCAAATAAATGTATTAAAAGAATATTTTCCTTAAAGGATGAATATATACTTAATTTGATTTAAGTATATCAAATATTTTCAAGTGTTGAAAATGAATAGATTTGTGAAACACTTATTTTTAAATAAGTATGGAAATGCTTTTCCAAATGAAATGAACGTTTTGAGAATTTATCTTTGTAAAAGATAAATTGAAATTGAATATTGAAAATCGATTTGAAAATCGTATATCAGAAGATATTTTGAAATATAAATTCAATATGGAATTTATAAAGAAATGGGAATTCGTTTTAAAAATAAACATTGATTTATTTTTGAAGTGTGGGAATTTTATATCTAGTAAAGATATTTTTGAAGATAAAAAATTTTGGAAAATTATTTGGAATCTGGTGATGTTGCGCATCTTTATTGATAGTTAAATAACCGACTATCAATAATTACCTTTAGATAGGTATTTGTTGTGAATTGGATGAATTTGAATGCCACACTTATTTTTGAATAAGCGCTCACTATTCGGGTTAGCCGGGAAAGGACCATGGGGTCGTATAACCCATTCCGAATATGTGATACGTCGTTATGAATCGCATTTGAAGACCGGTGTTGAAGACCGGATATTTTTGAAAATGGAAGGATTACCGTCGAGTTACTCTACATCGACTGATCTTCGATTTAGAGGTTTTATCACCCTTAGTGACGGGAAGTCCTGACGTGATTGAAAATTATCCGGAATTGCAAGGGCTTCGTGAGAAGTGCCTTCGGTTCTGTTCGATCCCGGAACAGACTTGTATGGATTGTGTGTCTGACGTTACAACTTGAGATGTAAAGCTGAGTTCTTTCAAATACATTTCTGTTGGTGGCGGAGAATTTATTCTCTTAGCTTAACACCCTTCTCTGAGACGTACGAGCTCAGAGGTTATGTAGTTGAAATTTATCAGCGATATATCCCAATTTGGTAACGTGGCATACTGAGTGTTGCTGTGAAATGATCAGTGTTTGATCATTTGTGATATGATCATTTGTTTGATCTTATATCTTTGTGATCATAGGTTGATCATTTTGTTTGACCCGAAGCAGGGCTTTTTGAGAAAGCGTAGCTTTGTGGACGAGACTTCATCGAGCCTCACCCCCCGGAAATGGTCGAAACAGGAAGGATGCAGCAAGGTTCTAGGGAGTAGCGCCCCTTAGTGTATGTCATTCCTTCTGGATAAAGGTGGTATCATGGTATGGAGCCCAGATACTTAACCTCTGTGGTTACTGCATTATTTTTCTATGTGGTTTGTTGCGAATCGGGGATCCTCGGGAAGATCGGTGACGATCGGGGGATGGCATACGCATGTCAGTAGTTACCTATTTTTGCAGAGGTAACCCGGCCTTGTGTTGGCAGAGATCCGGTTAGGTTCTCGGGTCGTCTATTCCAGGGACGTACCCATCGTGGATAGGAAGTTCCTTAGCCTGACCATTTGTTGGAAATCCAAAGAAACAATACGTGACTTGTACGGTTTTAGTTGTAGAACCTATCATTCACTTATGGTGGCGCCCCACTGTTTGGATGGTAGCTATAGTAGGCATAGTTCGAAATGTCTATGCTGGCTAAGATTTATATTATACTTTCGAAATGTTTTCTACACTATGCACTAATAATAATATCAAAAATGATTTGATTTTGCGTAGTAAGCATCTTTGACTATCATAAGAAGAAATCTCCTCCAATTCTGCGTTTGCATTGTGTGTGTGGTGGGAGGTCTTATGGTAGTTTCATTTTCCAAAAGCATTGCGAAATTTACTTTAAAAATCTTCCTGTTGTTTATTTTAAAGAATAACTGTTTTACGATCTCACACCAGTCACCATGACTGACTCGGAGTTTATTGTTCCCTTCTAAACTCTGGGTGCCCACCAATTTCCACACGGGCAGCCTAGAGTTATGTTATCAGGATATTCTGGATATTCTGGAACTTTGGAAGCAAGCTGGATGACGAGACGTAGTATTTGTATCTGATATATTTATTCCGCTGTGTATTCTGTATGAGGACAAGTATAAAACTGTCCATTGTTGTACTGAGTTGTATATTGACTCTGATGATTGATGTATGTATAAAATGATATAGTTCTTTGTTTTAAATGATATTCATTTATCTATTATATATTGTTCCGCTGCGACATGTGAGATTCTGATATTGTTCTGTTTCTGTTGTTTTCTGTTGTTCTTCTTCTTTCTTTCTTCTCTTTTTCTTCTATCTTCTTCTTCTTCTACCTTTTCTTTTCTTAAAACCCTCACTATTGGAGTTTCCGGCACTCGATTTCTCGGCAGTCGATAAAGTGAGTATCGATGTCGAATTTTCGAAAGTCGAAAATTTCGGTATGTGACAGGGGGAACATTTCACCAGAGCTGAAGTGTAAAAATCTCTCTTCGGAGGCCCACTTCACCAGAGCTGAAATGCCAAAAAAAGACCTCTTCAGGGGCACACTTCACCAGAGTTGAAATGTAAAAACTTCTCCAAAAACGAGACACGCTCCATTAAAGGAGAATAATTGTTTCCTCAAAGATGGAACAGTTGTTCTCCAAAAATAAGAGTACAAGTCTCATCAGAATAAAAAGATATTGCAATGCACTTGTGATATAGGGTCAATATTGTACAATTTAGTTACAGTAATAAAAGCAACATACCACAAGTTCATCACAATATCACGCAAAAAAGATGTGGAATAAATGTATCCTCAAGCACGGATATAAAATCTGCACAAGCAAAGGAATCATTTATTCTACACTAAAAACAAGAAATAGATGTGTTCACATATGCTAACAAGAATTCGTTCAAGTAAAAGGATTATTTTATTCAATACTATGAAAATTCTTTACATATGCAGGATTCAAAAAAGCGGAGACCGGTATCCGCACAATCTCCGGTCAATACATGCAAAAAAGCAGAAAAGGCAAAATCAAACTCATTTCTCCTTCTTCCCGCCCTTGGAGCTTTTACCCGGCCTGATAATTAGTTTCGGAGGCCGTATCGGAGAAGAAGGAGAAAGAGACTCAGCCGGATCGACTTCAGCTTCATCTCCAGCAGCAGAAGAGCCTTTCTTTCCTTTCTTCGAAACCACACGTTTCCCCTTCTTCTTGGAAGAGAACTCACTCCCCGGAGTAAGAAATGTAGAAAGTTTTGTGTCATAGTCAAAAGACTGCTCCGGAGTCTCCTCGCTATCTTCCAGATCTTTCGCTTTCTGTTCCTGAAAAACGGGTGGTTCATCCAAGCCTCGAAGGGCCGCTATTTGTTCTTCCTGTGAACCTGGTTCAGAAGCTGGAAGAGGAGTAACTTGAGAAGAAGGAGGAACGGTAGCTGAAGAAGGAGAAGTTGGCGCAGTTTTCGGTGCTTCCGCTACATAAGAAAAGAAGTTAAAATCAGTACTCTCCAAGATAAGAGAAGATATTGGTTCGTCAAGGCTTAAGTAATAAGTAAGAAGATCATCAAGCTCAGTCAAATCGAATAAGTGGTTCACCGGGGCTGGGTCGACGTCAAAGTTACCTGGAGAAGTCGACTTGGCGAGATCTGTTTTGAATTTCTGAGCCGCAATGTCTTCCAGGGCCTCTTCTTCTGTGGGAGTGGTAACAATATCTTTGTCAGCTTTGGCAGGAGGTGAAGAGTGAGAACTAGAACCAATGATATCGACATCAGTAGAGACCGAAGTATGAACAGGGGCAGCAAGAAGTATTTCTTTTTCGGAATGCTTCTCCCCCGTCGCTTCAGCTCGCACTCGGGCAAGCTGCTTTTTTCCCTTAGCAAGAGCAGCACGGGCGTCCTCGTCTAAATAAGTTGCTTCAAGGTCTGCTTCGGCATAGCCGGCACCACCAAACATATCAATAATCGCCTCCCACACTTCAGCTAAGGTGACTTCATATTCCGGTCCCAAAAATGAAAGGCTACCACGCCCAAGACGCAATGGACATAAAAGTCAAACAAAGTCGTATCGATGGTGGCTCTAGTTGCCTTATGGGATTCTTCAGCCGCTTCTTTTTCGGCAACGGCTGCAACTCGACCAGCAACAGCCTCATCACGCTCTTTCTCAGCTTTAAAAAGTCGAGCTTTTAACTCCTCAATCTCCACGTTTTGGGAAATAGCTGTTTCCCGCAGCTCAGCGTTTTCTTTGCGGTATTTCTCGGTAACATGCTGTTCAGCTGTAAGCTTCATTTCAGCATCCCTCTGTGCAGCGTGTGCGTCCCGCACTTGCTTCTGAAAGACTTCTTCTTTCTGAGTATACGATGCAGAAGAAGTGGCGAGATCTTCCTTAAGTCGCTTGACTTCAGATTCAAGCCTTGCATTGTCATCTGCGATGCTCGTCATCTCGGCATCATGCTGCTTGCACCATTTATCCCATTCAGCCTTATCGTTCTCCAGAGTCAGCATGTTTTCGAGATTCATGTGGTTGACTCTTTGGAGTTCATCAACAAGCTTTTGCCATTGCGACATCCTCTCAATATCAAGCCTAACCGCATCATGATTTCTGAGCATGGCTTGTTTATCGATCGGAACTAGATCTAAGTCAAAGCGCACTCCTCTTAGGCACCAATTCGGAAATCGGCTCTGAAGTGTTGGAGGACCATCTTTAACTTGGTACTGGAGCCTTTGGATGATCGCTTGGATATCAGATTTCTTTAGAGCAGGAGAGCCGGATGGAATATTAGGAGAGATGGGAGCGTCAGTCTTTTCCGAAATTGCAGATGCGTCCTTTTCGCCAAGTTTGGTCCGCTTACTAGAATCATCAGCAATGTGACTCTTCCCCTTGTCGTCGTGAGATTTCCTTTTATGAGAATCGTCACTTCTGCGGGAAGAATCGTATCACTCGTCTCTATTTCCATAGTGTTGTTCATCTTCTATTCTGCGGCGCTCCTCATAATCCCATCTCTCTCGAGCTTTTCTAGAGGCCCTTTCTTCGTCGGTCTCCTGACGGGAAGGAAGATAACGCCTAAAATCATAAGCATCGCGGCTTCCATGATGCTGAAATTTGTCGTAATACGATCCACTTCGCCCCATCAGAGAACCTGAAATTGAAGAAAGGACGAGCCTTAGAAATCTTCAAGTTGAAAAAGCTAAGTGCATATAAATGCCAAAAATCCTAAGTGTGTGTAATGTGCAAGCTACGCGCGTCAGACTACAAACCACTTTTGGGTGTGGAAATGGCAATGACTTGTGTGGTAGGTGTTGTAGTTTGTTGCAAAAAAGAGGTCGCTTCAACAACAGGAGAGATCGCTTTTGAAGTATCATCTTTAAAAAGCTCCTAAGAAGTTATCATTATATCGCTCAAGTTATCAAAGGTGTCATCGCCGTGATACCCAGCAGAACTCTCTTTTTCAACTTCCACATCGACCGTCTTTTCAGAAATTCGAGGATTTTCTTCCTCTTCAATAACAGGTGAAAGTGTTAATTTGCTGGACGACCCCACGATGCCAGTAGAAGCAGAGCACTTCACTAGTGAAGTCTCAGTGGTGATTTCTTTCAACATAGGATCTTCAGCAGGGGCAGGGGCATCTGATGCCTTTCCTGGAGAATCAGGGACTTCATAAAGCTGTGTAGAGCGAGAAGAGTGAAGAAGTCCAAACTGGTGGAGAAATTCGTCCTTCAATAAGAATTTCGCATCCCGCTCTTCAGCTGGTATGGCCATAAGTCTCTCCAGAGTTGGCTTGTGGCTGGGATCCCTAGAAGGAGGGGGAAGCGCCGAAATGAAAAAGCGAAATTAACATTTGGCAATTTGGATTTCACAAAACTCAGAGAATAAAAGAAGTAAAGATAGATGATCTTACTTCCTTCCCTCCACACAGCATAAAACCCCAGGGGACAGCGAACGTAAAAGAACTGAGTCAAAAACCCATGAGCACTATCAGGGAGGCCGACAACCAATTTACGATTTCTGGCGCTTCTTACAACAGTTATCTAGGGATGATCTTTAGTTCTGGTAAAAGAACACAAGTAGCAAATCTCGTCAAAGCTCGGAAGTCGCTCAAGAATTCTCCCAAACAGCACACATAGTCCCATTATAATGGCGTAGCCATTGGGATGTAGCTGAAATGGGGAGATGGCCAGTTGTCGAAGAAGATGCTGGAGAAAGTTGTTGAAAGGTGGAATGGCTCCGCTCAGGCACATTTGTCGATTAACTGTTACAAAGCCAGGAGGTGCTGCATCAGCAGTATTGCTTTTCTCAGGAAGAATGGCATCAGCTTCAGCAATGCCGAACTGAGCGCACAACTGCTGGAAAACTTTGTACGATAAAGTGGTGGAGGCCCTTTCTAGAGGATTGACTAATGGAGTTGGAATAAAAGTGGCTTCTTCAGCCTGGGCTGTAGTATCTTCTCGCAGAGAAGTCATTCTACACAAGCAACTGGACATTCAAATATGAAGGTGCACGTTTCCTAAAAAGTGTGAAGTGTTGTGCAAAACTAATGAAAAGAACAAGTAAAATTAACTGGAATTAAACTAGTCGACAATTGATCGATTACTAAATTTCAGGACTTGTTAGTTTAAAAATTCGGGTACAGTATTAATGCAAACATGTAAAATTAATTGATTATTCCAATGTTGCTTTTATGCTTTGCTTGAATTAAGTTGGTTTAAAGCACTTCGTTCACACGATCTGTTTGAGTTGATTATTTGTTATTAACTAATCTGTCATTTGATGCGGGCAGTCAGTGGCAGTATATTAGTCCCAAGTTTCTGTGAATGTTATGTTGAACAGGCTGTAAGCTTGCAAGTCAAAATGATCTGTGAAAGAATGCAGCAAAGTTTAACAATTTAAAGTCCAAACACTAGTTCAAATTTCAAGCAAATCTGACTCAAGTGATAAGTCGCACACGACTCAAGCATTGACTCGACAACGACTTAGGTGCTAACTCGGCTGCGACTTAAGAATTGGTTCCTGCAGGTTAGGGTCAACTATTCTCTAAGTCGTAAGTCGTAAAGTATAAAGGAAACTTCAATCCACTGCAACAGAAACTCCCAAGTCCTAACTCGGCTACGACTCAGAGCTTAAGTCGCAAAATGTGATAAGTCGATCCATAGTTAAATCATCAAAATTGCTGGATCACGCGAAATCACCAATCCATCTAACTCCTGACTCGTTTAATCCTTAACTCATTAACCATCTATTCATCCAATTCCTAACCCGTTTACCTTCTAACTCGTTAATCCCTAACTCGTGAACCATTCAACTCCTAACCCGTTAACCCAATAACCTCACAGTCTTCAACCTTAACTCTGAGGCACCACTAAATCGCCGCAAATCATGAATGAAGTCATATCGAACTACCCTAAGTCCATCAATGTCCAGTGTGTCGATATTTGCAAGGTTCAAGGGAGCAAACCAGAGACAAAGGATTGATGATAATCGGCGATTGGAAAAGAAGCGAAAATGCTTATGCAGTATGATGCTAGGGATGATCGAAGAAGAATCGAATCGAAATCGCCTTAGAAAGCTTGGAAAAGTATTAATGGCAGACGCGGCTTGGAAAAATGTTAATGAGAAGAAGGAGATAGGAGGAACGACTTAAGCTTTTTAAACCTCGGAGCAACGGAATTTGAATCGGCCCACACGAGTTAAGATGAGTCGAAGCACACGACCTACGACTTAGGCGTGTACTTCGAGGGGCAAATGTTAACCCTTAATTCTCCACGACTTAAGAACGGCACGATTCAAGCAGGTTGTACGACTTACGAGTCAAGGAACTGTGCGAGTCAGGAAAAGTACACGACTCAAGACTTAACGAGTTAAGGGATTGTGCGACTTAACGAGTTAAGGCCTGGATAATCTACGACTCAAGGAAGCCACCAGCTCACGACTTAAAGAATGTCGCGACCTAAGAAAGCTCACGACTTAAAGGATGTCGCGACCTAAGAAATGTTACGACTCAACGGCTTAGGGATTGAACGACCTAACGGCTTGGAAGGGTTCCACGACTTAACGGGCTAAGGGCTGGTCGACTTAAAGGTGTCTACGACTTAAGGAGGTGGACGACTTACGACCTAAGGACGTCTACGACTCAAAACCTAGATGACTTAATGACTCAGCGAGTTAACGACTCAGGGCAATCCACGACTTAACGGTTTAAGAACTTAACGACTTAATAGCCTCAACGACTTAAGGCTGTCTGCGACTTACGACCTAGCATAAGTCGCGAGCGACTTAAGAAAACGAAGCACTGCTTCTTGTTGAGCATGATGGCCTCTTGACTCGTGAGCGAGTTAGAACTTGTGATATTATCTGGAGTAAGCAAGCTTACCAGTAAGGCTGCGACTCACGACTTAGCTAATGTCGTCCACGACCTAAAAGCTACCGAGTTAGAATCCAATGCCTGGATACTTATGCCGCTTTTACCTACTAAGTCGGCCATGACTTACGACTCATCTTAAGTCGGCTACGACTCAGGACTTGGCAAAATTTCCATCCAGAATCAACTCCTATAAATACCCCCCTAACTCCAACGACAAAAGGACTTTTGGCCGATCATTTCTCAAAGCATCGTTACTCTGCCGAACTCTCAGCTCATTCGACAATTGAAGATCTTCAAACATTCAAGACACTACAACAAGCTTCGAGAGGAATTTCTTACATCCAACACGGATTCATCAAGTTTCATCATCGAAGTTTGAGCTAGTAGTCGAGATTGTCATTGTGATCAAATTGTATTGTTTTGATAAGTGTATTGTATCGTCTTGTAACCGGATTCAGTAATAAAGAGATTCAAAGTGGACGTAGGCTCGATCTCAAGCCGAACCACTATAAACTGCTGTCTTTTACTGCTTTTTCGCTATTTTATTGCTTACTTCTTGTTCCCGTCACACGGGTGGTGCTTTCACAATTCTACTACACACACCGGGTGTTAGCGTTCACTTTTTAGCATTAACATATGATTTGATTGACAAAATATATATGTGTATATACTTATTTCAAAATGGTTAAAGTGAAACCGGAAATTTAATTCTTAAATTCTGGGTTAAGTAATGGTTTTCAATTATTGAAATGAAGCAAAAATCTTTGATAATTGAAATGTTTAAAATGAGAAATAATATTGAAATAACTTGAAACTAGGATAAAATTTATTTGTATAATACTCACTTGCATCCTAAAAACATATATAGCTTACCTAAAATATTCAAAAAGTTAAAATGTAATGTGAATATGTAATTGAATAATATACAATATAAATGTAAGTAACTGAATCTCCAAAACGAAATTTTGTTAAGAGAGTTTATAAATAAAATTGATTGTTATAATAAATGTTATACACTTAATCTATGTTATAAGATATGCTAAGTGGAATAAATTGAATAATAAATAGAGAATACTATTTAAGTAAATATATATCGAATTGGTTATAAATATTGTTGAATATGATAAATTATTTGTTTACTTGTGTTAATTGACTTATGATAATAATATATGGATGTAAATTTATTAAAAATGAAATTTATATGGTTTTGAATTAATTGTTGTATCTAATACTGTGTATTTAGAATCTATCTTTCTTTTCTGTTGTTTCTATTCTCCTATCTCGTTCCTTTTCGGGGACGAAAAGCTTTGAGTGGTGGAGAGTGTAACGATCCGGAAATTTTAACCATTTTAATAACGTGATTAACTGAAATTTTTCTTGAAATTAAACAATAAAATTTAGCAATGAAAATTTGATATTTGGTATGCGTCTATGTAAACGTAGCAAATGTCAAATTTTCATCAGAAAATATGAAAGTTAGTTTTGTTGTGTAATTTTCAATTTCAATTTAAAATCAGTTGATTTAATGAAAATAAAATATCTTTAAAATCTGAATATTTCTTTATAATAAAAAAGTTTATCGTTTTCTGAGTGAGAAGTCATATTTCGTTTCACCAAATTTGGATTGCTATAGCCCCGTTTATCTTATTTTCGGCGATTTAGCTGTAGTTTGGCAGCGAAAATCAAATTTTGATAGGGTGATCGTACCGCCGACATATGTGTACCATTATGTTCGTCTCGTCGTGCTGATCTCCGCCATATATTCATTCCTGTATTTTGACGTCCGATACGCGGCGAAATCGGCGTAACGGTTGGTCGTAGCGGTTTCGTATTTGAGCCATTTTGATTCATATGTCTTTTCAATTGCTCAGCCGTATAACCTATAGCCTATTGCCTTTATTAATTTCTGAAACCTAATGTTTGACCCTTTATATCCCTTGGATTTTGATATATATGCTTGTGTCCTTTCATTTTTCTATCCTCTACATTCTGAAATAAAATAAAAACCAATATATATCTGCTCCTATGACCCGAGAATCTGCTAGTTTTCTTCAGGTCACTTTCCCTTTGATTCGAGATCATCTTCAATATATAGGTTCTATATTTTTTTCATGTGTTCACTTTATTTTTATTTTTTTCTCGAAGCTAACCTAGATCGACCCATGCGCCTTTCATATTTCACACGAAGCAGTACCCGTGATTTCCCCTTCCACAACCCGAAGCAAACCCCTGACGGACCCCAAGCCAACCCAGCACCATGTCAGATCCATCACCATCACTGCTCTGACCCGAGTTCTTTCCCTTTTTGACCCGAGCCATACCCGTGTTTTCTCCTATCTGACCCGAGTTGGCCCACTGCCCTCCGCACCACCCGATCCACAACCAAACACACCCTCGACTCCGCTTCGCATCCCCTAGCAGCAGTCAGCGCCTTCATCCCGCCATCAGCCACTCACCACAGCCACCTTGTCCTCCTCTTTGCATAGCTGAGGCCACACACAGCCTCCCATCAACTCCAACCATTGCCGAGACCCCATGGCCATCTTTCCCGAATCCTTGCACCACTGTCCAACGAGCAGTCAACATCCCCTTGAACCCTGGCCACGTGAGCAGCTAATTTTCCCTTCTCTAATATATATATATATGACAGTTGAGTATATATACATTGCGCACATATAAGCTTATATGTTACTGTATGTGTGCTTGCTTATATTTTGTCAAGTATTTCCCTCTCTCTGTAGATATAAGTTTATGTATGGTAGAGGAGGTTTCAAGTTTGCATGGTTTCAAATTTTAAGGATGGTGGAAGAAACTATTCGTTCACATCTCCATATAGGCTTCTCCTCTAACATGAGGAAAGGTATTTATATATGTTTAGAGTATTTTTATTTTTATATATGAAAATATTTTAAATAGATTTTTTTTGAAATAACTTTATATATACACATTATGTTTAAATATTTAGTTCAAATGAATCTTAAAGGAAATATGCGTTTAAAATTAATATTGATTTTAAAATATAATATACATATAGATTTTATTTTAAAAATGTGTTTTAAATTTTAATATTGATTTTAAGAAAGAAAAATGACATATATCTCTTTGATTTTCATCGAATCCAGTTCATCGTGCTTTGCTTTGTTTTGCCACTATCCAGAATTGGTCATAGCAACCTCTAGCTTGTCCGTACATCTCATTCTTGTTATTTCTCTAGCCGCGATAGGTGAGCAATCACTCACGATTAATATTCTTATATTTAGTAAATTTAATTCACCTGAAATAACGATTGAAATATGCTGTTAAATTTGAATTGTAAAGTTATTTCATTGTTAAAGGTAAACAAACCAAATATAATAAGAAAGGAGCCATTAGAAGTAGCTAGCTTCTTGAAATAATACACACTGATATTTGCGGACCTATGGACACTCCAGTCTTTAATGGAGAAAAGTATTTCATCACTTTTATTGACGATTTTTCCCGCTATGACTATGTCTATTTGCTTCATGAAAAATCTCAATATGTGAATGTCCTTGAGATGTTTGTAAAGGAAGTTGAGAGGCAATTAGATAAAAAGGTGAAAATCATAAGGTCTGATAGAGGTGGTGAATATTATGGCAAATATAATGAGTCAGGCCAGTGTCCAGGTCCATTTGCAAAATTCCTCGAAAGTCATGGCATATGTGCGCAATACACAATGCCAGGTACACTACAGCAAAATGGTGTAGCAGAAAGGCGCAATAGGACGTTAATAGATATGATTAGGAGTATGATGTCAGATTCTACACTACCTAAGAATTTGTGGTCGTATGCTCTCAAAACCGCTAATTATTTATTGAATAGGGTTCCTAGTAAAGATGTTCAAAAGACTCCTTTTGAATTATGGACTAACAGGAAACCTAGCTTAAGACACCTTCATGTTTGGGGTTGTCCAGCGGAAGCGAGAATTTATAATCCACATGAAAAGAAATTAGATTCTCGAACGATTAGTGGGTATTTTTTAGGTTACCCTGAAAAATCTAAAGGATATGTGTTTTACTATCCTAATCATAGTCCAAGAATTGTAGAAACTGGTAATGCAAGATTCATTGAGATTGGTGAAGTCAGTGGGAGTACTAGAAGAGAAATAGTGGAAATAAAGGAAACAAGGGTAAATGTTACATTGCCTAGAATAGTTCCTTCATCTACTATTACTCCAAATGTTGTTCCAGGTGTTGGAGAACAACATAATGATGAACAACATATAAATGAAGAAGTACTTCCTAAAGGAAATGATTTACATAATGCTGATATGCATGAACCACAACAAGTAGCATTAAGAAGATCTCAAAGAGATCGTAGGTCAGCTATTTCTAATGATTATATGGTTTATATGCAAGAATCAGATTATGATATAGGAATCAATAAGGACCCAGTTTCGTTTTCACATGCTGTAGAAAGTAAAGAGTCAAAAGAATGGATTAATGCCATGAAAGAAGAATTAAAATCCATGCAACAGAATGAAGTTTGGGATCTCGTTGAGTTACCACATGGTTGTAAAAGAGTCGGATGCAAATGGGTTTTTTAAAACCAAACACGACTCTAGTGGTAATATCGAACGGTATAAAGCTAGACTTGTTGCTAAGGGTTACACTCAGAAAGATGGTGTTGATTACAAGGAGACATTTTCTCCTGTTTCGAAAAAGGACTCACTAAGAATAATAATGGCATTAGTAGCACATTATGATTTGGAATTGCATCAAATGGATGTGAAAACAGCCTTTCTGAATGGAGATCTTGATGAGGATGTTTATATGGATCAACCTGAGTGTTTTTCTATAAAAGGTAAAGAACAATTGTGTGTAAACTTAAGAAGTCAATATATGAGCTTAAACAAGCATCCCGGTAATGGTATATTAAGTTTAATACCATTATTACATCTTTTGGTTTTAAGGAAAATATAGTTGATCACTGTTTATACCAAAATATCAGTGGGTGCAAGTTTATTTATCTAGTCCTTTATGTTGATGACATCTTGCTTGCTGCAAATAATTTAAGCATATTGCATGAGACTAAGGAATTTCTCTCAACGAACTTTGAAATGAAAGATCTGGGAGAGGCATCCTATGTGATTGGAATAGAAATATTTCGTGATCGATCACAAGGAATATTGGGATTGTCTCAGAAAGGATATATCGAAAGGATTCTAGAGAGATTTGGAATGAGTAAGTGTTCACCTGGGAAAGTTCCTATACAGAAAGGTGAAAAATTCAATCTCATGCAATGTCCTAAGAATGATGTTGAACGAAAGGAAATGGAATCAATTCCATATGCATCTGTAGTTGGTAGCCTGATGTATGCTCAAACCTATACTAGACCGGATATCAGTTTTGCGGTCGGTATGTTAGGGAGGTATTAAAGTAATCCAGGAAGGGAACATTGGCAAGCTGCAAAGAAAGTGTTGAGGTACTTACAAGACACGAAAGATTACATGCTCATGTATAGTAGATCCAATGAATTGGAGGTGATTGGATATAGAGATTCAGATTTTGCTGGATGCATCGATACTAGAAAATCGACTTTTGGTTACCTGTTTATGTTTGCTCAAGGAGCCATATCATGGAAAAGTGCGAAACAAACTATCGTTGCTTCATCTACTATGGAGGCAGAATTTGTGGCATGTTATGAAGCCACAATTCATGCATTATGGTTGCGGAACTTTATTTCAGGACTTGCGGTTGTCGACACCATTAGCAAGCCGCTGAAAATTTATTGTGATAACTTTGCAGCAGTGTTTTTCTCAAAAAAAGACAAGTACTCTAAAAGTGTCAAACATATGGAACTGAAGTATCTTGTTGGGAAAGATAAGGTTCAGAAACAAAGAGTGTCAATCATGCACATCAGGACAGAACTTACGATTGCGGACCCTTTGACGAAAGGGTTACAGCCAAGACAATTTAAGGAACATGTTCAAAGAATGGGTCTTGGTTGTATTAATAATAATTGATGTGTGACATTCTGAGCTCCTTTGTGTGTTTCTGATATACAATAATGTGTCTCTTGTTTTAATGTGGTAGTACGTACTTTATGTAATTTTAAACAAGAAAGAGTCTTATAAAGATATTATGTTTAACCATTATGATATAAGACATTATGTGGACCATTATGTTGTTTTATATAAATTATGAGTATAAAATGATGGATTACTGGTATTATAGTATATGGAAGGGAATGCATTGAATTAATAATGCACAACCGCCATAACTCTCAGCAATTTATCATAGTATGGTGTTCAACACTTGATATTATGAATAATCGAGTCAAGTGGGAGAATGTTAGAAATCTGCTATTAGAAACTGCAATCGTTTCATTTACTTTTAACGTTATGCAGTTTATAATCTTAATGTGACCATATTAATTAGGTCATAAATAGAACGTTTCATTTACTTTTAACGTTATGCAGTTTCTAATATTAATGTGACCCGATCAATTAAGTCATAAATAGACCGTTCTATAATTAGAACATTAGTTCTGTGATTAATTTTAAGCGTTGAATTGGTATATGATGGACGTACCAGATTTAGAGTTAAAGGTTATATAAAGGAATGGGTCTTCTCTCTCCCAGCCAACAGATGTATTCTTCTCCATCAAGAAACACATAAAGAAATAGGGTTAGAGAGAGAAACCGAATTCTGAGAAGAAGAGTAATTATTAGAAGTCAGAAGAAGAAGATGACAGCCATTACATCTTCCGCTGTTAATCAAGGTACGTCATCTTAAACAATAAATCATATTAAGTTTTGTTTGTGAAATATTCGGTATTGGTGATCCTTGGGCTATTACTTGAATTGTTCATCATTAATCATGAAAGATCGAACAGTAAAGAATTTCTGACAATGCATACTAAGATGAATCGTGGGAAGCTATCTATCCATAAGAACCATAGTCAGACTCATAATACTCTACAATTGGATACGATCTATTTATCTACGAATTTCAAGCATCTACGAATTTCAAGCATCATGCTGCTCATATAAAATGATTGTAAATAAGTTGTTAAAGAAAATTTTTACGTGAAATTTTCCATCTAACCACACTTCTTGAAAGAAATAAAAGTACGTTGTAGATTTCCAAAAAGAGAAATTATCAATCATGAAATGTAAATAAATATAAGCTATATACATACATACATCATGTGTGTGTCAAATGTAAGAAAAAAAATCATAATAAGAAGGCACAATGTTGATGAGGGTAATATGAAATAGGAATAAGAGAATTCTTATTTTAATTGCAATAAAATCGAGTAAAATATTTTTGGAAGGCATATTTTTAGGTATAAAACTAATTGGGTGGATTTTAATACGTTAAAACTTGCGTTTTATTTATTTGAAATTCTTTTTGTTATTGTACATTCATTTTTGGTCTTTTGTTTAAATGCAGACATTTCATTTCTCTCCTCCACTCCACCTCTCTCCCCCCTTTCCTTAGTAGCTTTGATATTGAAGGCAGGCACCTTCATCAATCTCAGAGCATACGTGTGACATAATTCAAATTCGTCCCCATCTGATTTGCTCCCTCCATGGCAAAGAAAGACTCTGACAGGGCGTCATCATCACTGCCTAACGACCCTTCTCTGGTCCCCAAGGCCTCTCTAGATGGCCCTCTAGGAGCACTGCAAGGACTACCACCATGTCCATGAAGGTTTTTGACAATGAAGTCGTACCTTCCATTCTTGCCTCCGTTGCCCCTATTTTAAGGGTTGCCATTGAAGTTGAGCATGAGAGGCCTCGAGTCGCCTATCTCTGTAAGTTTTTAAGTTTGCAACTCTAAAGATGTGCTTTAAATGTCTTATTTGACCATTGCCTACAGTTTGTATATATGAGCTATGTTCGTGTTGAAACTGAAAATGGAATACAGGTCGATTCTATGGATTAGAGAAGGCGCATAGGTTGGACCCGAGCTGTATGGGTAGAGGAGTGATGCAGTTCCAAGGCAGGGCTGCATTGAGATCGGAGTGAGTATGATTCTCTGTCTCGTCTTTTTATCTTGCTTTTATGATTGTATCTTTTGAATATTTTGATTTGGATTCTTAATGTTTTATGTTTGTGTAATAAATAGAGTTAATTGGCTTTCCTTCTTATGAGTATCTTTTTATTTAATCAGATAGTAGTATAAGCCCCACGTATATGCTCATCTAATATCTAGAGATATTTATTTTTTAGTTAATAAAAAAATGAGTGGACATTTGTATGTTGTAAGAGAAAGTTTTGGCAATCACAGTACTTTTATTTCAAGCTCTTGTGTCGGTGGTGTCGGTGACAAATTGGTAGTAAAATTTGTTTCATGAGAATCGGAAAGTGGATGGGGGTAGAGATTGCAAACTGATGGGGAGATTCGGTTGATGGATGGGGGTATTTTTGGAATTTCAAAAAGAAACTGTAAAAATCATATTCAATGAATAATCTTTCTGTCTAATGGATGTAACTAGTAGCATCAGGATCCTTCTGTCTAATGTAATGCCAGTGCTTCTTTCAAGAAGCAAACATTTGTGAAGTTTAAATTTTATTTTTTATTTATTTCCTCAAAAAAAGGAGCTTAATTGAACAGGAAGGACAGAAATTGGTAAATTGTTATATGAGGACTTCGATAGGAACAAATGCGATTTATACCTGCTGATTTCAACCATTGAAGCTGTAACTGATGACCATATAATCTTATTATAATTAACATGATAAATACACCAAGTCTTGCTAAACGTCTGGAAAAAAGCGACGCTCGAGAAATAGAGAGAGCTTCCATCAGCAATACTATGAAAACCTTGTCAGAGCTCTGGATAAGGGTGACAAAGTAGAAATAAGTTGCAGCAAATCAGCTATTAATTTATGATTATCAATCAAATTTTTTTAAATACATCAAGTTTTGTTATCAACCATTTAAACATTATTCTTTGTTTTGTTATAATACAGCTAGTGTTTAATGGATTTTTATCATCAGCCGCTAGTGATGTGTAGGAAAAGAAAGAAATTTATGTTCCATATAATATTCTTCCATTGGATGTGCAACTCGAGGAGGTAGCTACTTCGTTTATTTTTTCTAATCTTCCTTGTAAACATTGTTCTTTATTTTGTATATTAAGCCAACCTTTTTTGTTTTAAAAGGTTGAAGCTGCTGTTGCTGCTCTTACAAGAGCTGAGTTGGCCATTTTCATTCGAACAACATAGACAGAAACAAGGAGAATTGGATATGCTGGATTGGCTAAGAGCTATGTTTAGATTTCAGGTCAACTGATTATTACATTTAAGTAAAACATTTTCTTAGTTGCATTTTGAGGTAAACTCGATGTTGACTGATTGTGTTGCTTGATTTCAGCGAGATAACATAAGAAATCATTGAGAAAATTTGATAATACTGCTTGCAAGCAGTATTATCAAATTTGATAATAAAGCCAATTTCTGAGAAAATTTGAACATTTGCAAGCAGTATAATCAAATTTTCTCTTTGATTTCTTATGTTATCTCGCTGAAATCAAGCAATATAATCGGTCGACATTGAGTTTACCCCAAAATGCAACTAAGAAAACGTTTTACTTAAATGTAATAATCAGTTGATCAGAGAACTATTTGCTGGCACGGGTTCAAAGCCTTCTATCGTATATCCTCCCGTATACACAGCACAGTGGGAGGAACAGGTATTCCGACTTTTAAGTTACTAATTTATACGTATGCAATTAATTTGTTAGTATTGTTTCATTACAGATTAAACGCTTGTACCTCTTATTGACCGTAAAAGAATCTGCCATTGATGTACCAACTAACCTTGAGGCTAGGAGAAGAATAACATTTTTCACTAATTCTTTATTTGTGGACATGCCACGTGCACCTCATGTCCGTAAAATGTTATCATTCAGGTATATTATTATTTTTCCTGATTTCTTATTATTTTTGTACATTCCTTCAGCTTTACTAATTGATGCACTAAAATGCCAAGTACATTCATTTGATCATATTGGATTTGTATTATCTTCTATTTGTACCGCTAATTGTAAAATTACTTAAATATTGGCAGTGTGATGACCCCTTACCATAGTGAAGTAACTGTGTATTCAAAGGGCGACCTTGAGCTGGAAAATGAAGATGGCATATCAATCTTATTTTATCTCCAGAGAATTTACCCAAGTTTCAAACATTGTAGCTTTAAATATATCTACAACACTTACATTACTTCGCTGTTTTTCACCAATTCAAAAAATGTCACATCTTCAAAGCCGATTCATAGGCTTCTACGTATTTTTTAGACGAATGGAACAATTTCAAGGAGCGAATTGGATGTAAAAAGGATAGTGAAATATGGACCAATGAAGAAAATGTGCTGCAATTACGACATTGGGCATCCCTTAGAGGGCAGACATTGAGTAGGACTGGTAATATATATGCAAACTATATTATACATTATTTTATGAAAAGCTTGAAGGAGCTTCTAATCAGTTATGCTGTTTCAGTAAGGGGTATGATGTACTATAGAAGAGCTTTGAAGCTTCAAGCTTTCCTTGACATGGCTACTGAAAGTGGTATGAATATTTTATATTCATTTTTAAAGCATGCATTTGACGTTTCCAACAAAGTCACAATTAGATATTATTGATTTACCTTAAAAATAAAATCGATAAAGAAATATTTGAACAAGAAAGTTCGCATCTACTCTGTACACAAACATTTCATATATATGTCTCTAATTATTATTTAGTTTGTTTATTTTTTTTGAAAATGGGTAAATGGGCCAAGCCCAGAATGTTACAGGAATAAGAAACGGGTAAAAACTAAATACCCGAAACCTAGATTACAAACACAAAACAACTCGAGGAAAACCCTAAAACACAAAACACAATAACGAGGCAGCGCCTCAAAAAACTCTCGAGCTCAAAAATGGCGAAGCAAAACAAAAGGAGCGAAAAACTCAGCTAAAATCTCGAAATAGTTTGCTCGCTAGAGCTTAAGGGGGTCTCCACTCCTTGATTTCTTTGTCGCGAAGCCTGGAGATACCAGGATCTAGGCTAAAATGACTTTGTCGAGTTGTTTTAGTCTTAGTATCCTTGTAATTGTTCTTCTTGTTATTATGGTTGCTTCCGAACTTCAGATCTGAGGAAATGAGGATAGTCGAGTCAGACGCCTCTTTAAGATCTGTCCTTGGAAGATCTAAGCAGTTATCAACACAGTAGTCGCTGCTCTCTCCTTTTTTCCAATCAGATAAGTGGTAGATTCTATTATTAAGCTTGCTGATGTAGTGAGAGTCTCCTAATCTTTGCTCGCTATCAGGCAGGGGAAAATTGTTGTTAGCCTCAGCATTACAGCGGCTCCTCATGCTATAAACAGGTATAAAAATATTTTGATTAGTGCAAATACCTTTATTAGTCCTAATATAATTAGAATTAAGAGTCTTGTTACTTCTCTGACAGGTTGCGATCTGATTGCTTTTGTTACTTTCCTGACAGGTTGCGATCTGGTTGCTTGGGATGTTATCAACAGTGTCCTTGCTAGCGGCATTCGAAAGAACCTTATAAGATGAGTGCTTGTAATTATTGAAGTCCTTATCTCTAGGAACATCAGCATTGGATATGATAATGTTGTTTTGCAGTTGACAGTCATAAGGAAGCAGAGGCTCAGAATTGAATGGACGGCTCTCCCTATGCATATCAGGTAAAGAGTAATGAGATTTTTTGCTTAAAAAACTTTTAAAATTAGAATTGTTAAAGTTTTGATTACTTCCCTTGTAGGAATTATTCCTGGTATGCAGTGCGGGGTAGCAACCTTCATCTGAGGAACTGCGATTTATGAAACTGGTTGGCTTATCCACTATATTACCATCAACAGCAGGGATTTGGGAACTTTTATTAAAGTTCTCCTTCTGTAAGTATTCTTCGACTAAGTTCTCGTAGTTGTCTTCAATTGAGATATTATGAGATCTGTTGCTGTTTCTGCTGAATTTGTGAAGAATGATGTTGGATTCAATTTCGATAGTTTTCCAAAGCTGAATACAGTCTGTTTCAACTTTGTTATGAAACCTGTTATTTCTTTCTTTCCAAATGAAGTAGATAACTGTAGTAAGAACTACTGTAGCTTTGTTGAAATCTGCTTTCTTGCCTTTGTATGCTTTCTGAAAATATTGAATGCTATCTCTAATGTTTTGGAGAGCCAAATTTTGATTTATGTTGAGCTTATTTTTGGCAATGAACCAAACATGTCTAGAGTATGTACAATCAAAAAAGAGATGATCTGTGTTTTCTATTTCGGTTTTGCAAAATAGGCAATTGATATTTCCAGAGTTTTTGTTCCATTTTCCACACCTTTCTCTAGTTGGTAGACGATTTAATAATGCAAAGTAGGTGCAGAAAGCCATTTTTGGACAATTAGCTGAGTTCCAAATTGAGTTGTGCCAATCAACTTCCATTTCCCTTCCTTTTAAATAATCCCAAGTGATTTTAAAAGAAAATCTGCCCTTTATAGATAATTTCCAGCACCAAGCATCTTCATCTGTAATTGGGTCAATATCAATTTTATTAATTGAGGAATTAAAGATGTTAGTTGCAGGAAATGCTTGTGGATTCCAAGTAGAGTTTTGAATAATTGTGTCAACAGAAGCCCCTACTTTTCCATAGTAATATAAGTTATTCCAGCCTAGAAGGTTGATAAGAGAGTTGCCATTAATCCAAGGGTCAAACCATAGGCTTGTGCATTTACCATCTTTAAATTTACGCTCAATAAGCTTGGCTCCAATTTCTCTGCAATTAAGAATATTTTTCCAGACATAAGAATAATGGCTTTTGATGGGCATGGACCAGAAATTTTTGCTTTTGACATACTTGGCCCTCATCCATTCAGCCCATAATGATTTGCCTTCAATGAATTTCCAAAAAAGTTTAAATTTGCAAGCTTCTTGAATATCTGAAAAGTTTCTGATTCCCAATCCCCCAGCTTCCTTGGTTTTTGTTATGGTGTTCCACGAAATTTTATGAAGTTTTCCATTCCATATGAAGTTGGTACAAAGTTTTTCAATTTTTTCCAAGGTTTTTGCTGGAATGTTGTGAGATTGCACCCAGTACATAATGACAGCAATGACTACTGTATGGACAAGTTCAACTCTTCCTGCTATAGATAACATTCTACTTGATCAGTTATTAATTTTGTTTTGAATAGTTTGATAGAGTTTGACACAGTCTCTTTCCTTGATCTGATTATTATTGAGGGGTAACTGTAACGACCCGCCATTTTGGACCATTCGCATCCATTATAAGTGTAAAGGTAGACACTCATGCCGGAGTTGAATTGCTCAAAATACCGCGTTGTTAATTTAAATTTGGCAAAACTGAACATATACAGTAAATAAAATAATCACAGAACACAGACACAGAGTAATAATTGCAGCGGAAATAAAAGAGATAGTAGTTCATGAAGCTACTATATGAATATATAAAATACATCAGAGTTAACCAGATACATGGAAGAGTAATATGATACATCAGATACAAATCAGAATACATCACTGGAATCATCGAATACTGAGAGCAGAATAGATGACTGGATCTTCAAGCAAAGCTCCAACTTCAAAGGTGAGTCTCGAATACTGGATCACTCAGTCTGACCCGAGCGTAAAGCAAAAACACAAGACACTCGAGTCAGGATTAACATTCTTATATTAATAAATCCAACTCAAGTGAAATAGCAATTGAAATACAAGTAACTCAAAGGATGTTTGGAATAACCATCCTTTAAGGATCCGTTAAACTATCTACTAGGTAGTAATGTACGCTAAGTAGATAATGTCTATCAGTAATCTGTAAAGATATCAAAATAGCGTTAAGTCATGGCCCATTCCACCCTTAACACATTTTTATTCTCAAAAGCATATACAAGACCGTAGTTTTCCCAAAACCGGAAGTCACCAGAGGGCAATCCATATACTAAAGGTACAAATCAAAATTGTAGTGGTCGCGCATAAATGGAATACAAGTATGACAAGGCACATGAGGCAATACCCAAGGTAGTGATAATACCGTTCGCCTGATCCGGACTGGTGAGAACGCAACGCCGCAGCGCCCGCAACACCGTGAAACAACACTCCCAAAATCAAGGGTGCACCAATCGACAACATGTAATGAGTAGTTCGAAGAAGTGTGTCCACTTGAGGTAGCAAATCCTCCATTGGCCCGGCACAGCTCCTGTTTTAGTCATTTCCAATTTGACACAAGTGTCAAGGCTATCCATCATCGTTCTCTTTCTTCAGTCATCACGTACATCATTCCAACCACTTCATTCTGGATCATCACTCCGCGTATAGTTATTAAAGTGGTTTTTGGTTTAGATAGAGAGTATACCCATAACCGAATTCCGGTCTCTTTAATAACTTCCGTAATTATTACACCGATTGGTCGTTTAATATATTTCAAAACCAAATCAAATTTCAATTTCAATCAGAGTTTATAAATCAACATTTCGTTTGCCTTTCAAAACCGATTTCCAAAATTTACGTTTCAACTTCCAAATTCATTTCAAAATCCTATAATTCAATTTCAATCTTTCTTTAAACCAATTCAAATATTGATTCAAATTCGTATATCAGTTTCATTCCGAAATCATTTCAATTAATTTAATTTAACATTCAAATCAATTTAACTTCATTTATCGATTTTATTCAATATTCGTTAAGTTACTTTATCATTCAAAACAATTTCTATTAAATTTCCAATTCATTAAATCAATTTCTTAAGTTCAACTTCATTAAAACAAAACTTACAATTTTGAATTAAATTAAATTCGTCAAATCAATTCTTTCAATTACAAGTCTTACATTAATTCCAAAAACATCACATTTTCATTTCTTGTTAAAGAAATTCAATTTCACTTATTTACTTTCTTAAATAATTTTCCAAAAACTTACTTAAACAAGAAAACTCAATTTCAATTATTTACAAAGTAAAATTCACTTATTCAAAAGTTCAATCTTCTCTTATTAAAGAATTCAATTCAATTTAATCATTAAATAATTCAATCTTATTTAATTATTAAATAATTCAAAACTTAATTATTAAATAATTTCAAAGTTTAATAATTTCAAACTTAATTATAATTTCAAACTTATTTATTTAATCATTTCAAACTTAATTCAATCATTTCTCAAATTAAACAACATTCTTACATCAATTACATTGTTAATATTTTGTTTCAGATTATTAAATATCAACATTTTCCTTTCATTAAAATTCAAATTTCAACTTCATTTCAAAACCATATTATTTATTCAAATAAAATCTTCGTTTACTTTTAAATCAAATTATTGACCAATCGGGTTTTATTTAATTTTCTATCCTAGGTCAAAGTTCAATTTGGGTATTTATCATTTCAACCCGATTCCAATTTAATTCAAAATCAAAACATAGCAAAGGGAACTTGCAGTGTGATAACTGGGATGGTGTCAAAGTAAATAAACAAGCAATAACAACAGTCAATAACAATCCAATAATCAATTCAAATAATCCCGAAATAACCGTATTAATTCGCATTGTTATTTGTACGAATTAATATAATTATTTCTAGAATCTACACTATCATTTCATGTAGATTAAAGATTATTACATTACGGTTTTCACTTGTCATCTATTTACAATTTCATACATCATCAATTTAACAACATACATTCAGTGGTTCAAAGTTAAACAAATCCTATGTGTCAATAATTTAACAGTTAAAGGGGTCATATTTTACAAATGTCAGTTAATCAAATTTAACATTTAACTATCATATATCAAGTTCAATTGCATAATATTTATCATTTTAACATTAACAATTTAACGTCCAATATAAACATCGAACAATCAATCAATTATCAGCCAAACTGTATTATCATTGCATAAATAATTAACAGATAATGATGTCAGAATGTCACAGGTGAACTGATACAGGCAATAGCATATATAACAGTGTAATTAACTAACAGCAGCATATTTCAATTGTCGTTTCAATCGAAATCAAATTTAATAAATAAAAGAACGTTAATCGTGAGTGAGTGCTCATCTTTCGAGGCTAGAGAAGTTTGACATAACCAGCTACGAATTGGATCACGGTCTCGAAAATGGAATAATCCAACAACAGTCTCAAAGTGAAGTAAGCTGAAAGCGGATTTTGAAGGACAAAGCTGATAGACAGAATCGATGAGAAAGGAATCAAAATCAATTTGATAGAATAACAATATTATTGTTATTATTTCCCAAACCAATACTAAATTAAATACATATACTACCATTTTCTTAGAAGTCAAGATTACCATAATATATACATATATATAACCCACTTCACCCCAATAAATCTTTGAAAACATATATATTTAATCTACACACTCCCATATAATATAACCCCCGCAGCTAGCAATACCAAATTTCTTTATATAACCATATAACCCATGTAACAGATTAAATATTTATATATATAAAACAGGTATGAGCACAACAAACCCAAATACACCCAAACCTCAATAACTGACCTAAAAATAAACTTATAAAATAGCATTTTCTAAGATTCATTATATATATGAGAACTGGCAGGCAATGCTAAAAAATATTTCAATTTGATTATAACAAGCACATACATACTATATCTAAATATGATAATATACTCATAGGTTATATACCATACATAGCTTAATAGTATCACTGTTCAACATACATAAAAATTCAACCTCACTATTTAACTTGTACTATAAGCCATACACGTAGCTGTACCTATATACATATATACAAACGCAATTTATATATAAATATTTTTTTGAATTTTTTTTTAAACCGAATATAACTATTTGAACTTGGCGTTAAAACTGTATAAACTATACGTGAATACGAAAATTTTAAACATACTGACTCTACAGGAGTATTACCCTTCAACCCAGATACTTAAAACCAACATATATACTAAAATGTTCATTATCCTATGATATAATGTATACATATATACAGGAAGTTTACACATGTATTCATCAAAGATAACCCAATATACCAAAATATCTATACATATATACACTAGTTAAAATAGTATAACTTCGGCCATAAACCCACGCATATATATACATACTTCTGAACATCACTACACAATATATATCAACAAAACATAACAGGCTATATACAAATATATATACCTTCTTATTTATAAAAGAAGAGAAGCTGGCACAAGCAGGAGAAAACGTGGACAGGAGCTATGGTGGTTGCCTGGGCTGTGCACGCTCGGCTGGGAGGGTGGTCTCGGCGATGTCGATAATGGTAGTAGGGCACGGTCTAGATCGAGGAGTGGACGAGCTCGGGTGGAAGATGAAACGCGGCATAGAGGGCTGCTATTGGTTTGACGCGCGGGGATGGAAGTGGAGTCAGGCGTGGATGAGAGGAGATGAGACGTGGGTTTCGCCGTGGAGGCCAATGGCGGTTGTGGTGACGTGCGTGATCGGGCTGACTGAGCTGGAGGGTGATGGCCGGAGAGAGGTGCGGAGGTCAGGGTGGCGGGTGATGGTTGATGTAGGCTCTATACGGTGGAAGGTTGCAACTCGGGGACGGGTAAAACAAGGTGGCAGAGGTGGGCTTTGGCGAAGGGCTACTATTTTTGGGGTTTGCTCGAGGGTGTTGCACGCATGGGAGGGGCTGCTGGGGTAGGCGGAGGGACATCATGGCTTTGGCGAACACTGGGTGGGCTTTGGTCGGTGGCTGCCTTGCTGGATGGGGAGAAAGAACAGAGATGGAAGGAGGAGGGGTGTGAATTCAAAACAAAGAAAGGAGATGAGAGAAATAGCTTTTCAGCAAACAGATATAAAGCTTTCATTATAATAAATAAATACTCTAGTGAATGGGCACGTTCAAGCTTCAAGGAAAATTAAATGGGCACGTGAACCATCAAATGCAACGTTATATTACCAAACGTTGGACCCATAGAAGCAAACGAAATAATTATACCGAAATATAGGGAATAGCAAAAGTTAGGTATTGAATTTTTTTTAAAAAATAAAAAGATCAGTGGCTATTTGGTTTCACATAGTGGATAGATAAATGGTCACAAGGAAACAAACAAATTCAAACGGACACCGATACGGCTAGCCGTTTCGTGGTTTTCACCGTCAACTGGACTCCGAAACTTACAAACGAATGTACCGTGGAGATCAGTACGACGAGGCAATCAAAACGGTATGAAAATATCAGTGGTATGATTTAATTATAAAAATTCGAATTTTTCTACTACGGAAAATGCAAGAAAAACGCCGAAAAATAAGATCGACGGAGCCAAGGATGTCCGAATTTGGAAAAACGACAAACTGACATCTTGCTCAGAAGATGGTTTAGAATTTTTCTATGTAAAAATATTTAGGTTTCGGAAACATTTTATTTTCATCGCTTTTTAACTGATTAAATTGAAGTGAATTTACGCGCGAAATAAACTTTCATATTTTCGGACGAAAATTTACCAGTCGCTATGTTTAACTAGACTTATTCCAAATATCAAATTTTTATTTCAAATTTTTATCGTTTAAAATTTCACAAAATTTCAACTAATTACGTTATTAAAACAGTTGAAATTTACGGGTCGTTACAGTAAACCAAGATATCTGACAGGGAGATCACTCTGTTGGAATTTTAAAATGTTGAGAATATCTATCTTGTTCCTGCAATCTTTGCTGAAAAAGATTTTGCTTTTATTTTCATTAATGAGAAGACTAGTTTGATTTTTGAGGTTGTCAATTTTTTTTTAATGGTAGCTGCAGAGAGAGTATCTGCATTTAAAAATATTAGTAAATCATCTGCATATAATAAATGAGATATACAAGAAATAATGGAGTTAATAGGTTTCATGTTTTTACATAACAGTTCCATTTCCATTTGTAGGGAGAAATACTCCATAACAATTGTAAATAGATAAGGAGATAAAGGGTCACCTTGTCTGATTCCCCTATTACTGTGAATGAATCCACAAGGAGATCCATTAATAAGAATGGAATAGGATACATTACATATACATTCCTTAACTAAGTTACAAAATTTTTCATTAAAGCCTAGTTGACCCATCATGTAAATAATAAAATTTCTGTTTATTTTGTCAAATGCTTTGTGAAGGTCAATTTTGAGACACATTTTATTTTTACCAGCTTGGTTGAAATCCCTTAAGAGTTCATGAGATAGAAGAGTATTTTCAACAATAAACCTGTCAGGTATAAAAGCACATTGGTTTTTGGAGATGAGAAATTTTAAAAAGCATTTAATTCTGCTACAAAGAATAGAGGCAATAATTTTGTAAAGGAAATTACAACAGGCAATAGGTCTGTATTCTCCCAGACAAATAGGATTTTTGGTTTTAGGAACAAGGGTTATAAAAGTATGATTAATGTTTTTTAAAAGCCTACCAGAAATGAAAAATTCATTGACAGCCTCATATACCATGTTTTTTATATCATCCCAGTGAGTTTTGTAAAATTTGACCCCAAACCCATCAGGTCCAGGGCTTTTATCATCTTGGGCAGAAAAAACAACTTTTTTAATATCATCAATATAGATAGGAGCAAGAAGAATTTCCTCACTGTTAGGATGTAGAACAAACTTAGGGAAAATGGTTGGAAAAGTGTAAGAGTTTTCCTTAGTGTTAAACAGCTCAGTGAAATAGAGAATAGCTTCTTTTTCTAATAAAGGAGCATCATTGATGATCTTACCATTACTATTGATTAACTTACCAACATTGTTATGATATTTCCTGCCAGACATTTTAGCATAAAAGAATTTAGTAGGCAAATCCCCTTGAGAAAGCCAATTAACTTTGGCTTTCTGCCTAATGTTAGCAGCTTCAACATGAAGGGAGTTGGAAAGATTTTTCTGTAATTGATAGAAATCTTTAATTTTGATATTATCAGAGCTGTCATTATCAATGCTATCTTGTAATTTAGCACAGTCCTCTCTAATTTGATTAATTTCATTATTATTTTTATTTTTGGTACAATTCCAAGTTTTAAGATTGTTTTTAGTAAAATGGAGAAAATTTCTGAATTTAAACTGAGAAGAACCATTAGAGAGAAAATGTAAGCTGTTTTGAAAAACCCTTTTATAGTCTGAGTCATAGACCCATCCATTCTTGAATCTAAAAGGAAAAATTTTCCTTGTTGTAGAATTTTGAGATAATGTAAGTTGAATGGGTGTATGATCAGTCATGCATCCTCGGAACACATGTTGAAAACAAAGAAGAATATTAGTCAGGGTTTGAACTACAAAAATACCCTTTGGTTTACTGTTTTAGTTGAATATAGTAAATAATCTAATAGTTTTTCGCCATTTTGTAACCTTAACAAGTGCCTTTAGGGTATGAAACACTTAATTTAGTATCAATTTATTGATTGCAGAGATACTTGAAGGATATGAAGTTCACATATGTCGCAACTTGTCAAATATACGGTAACCAGAAAATGTCTGGGGATCGCCGTGCAACCGATATCCTAAACTTGATGGTCAAGTGAGTTTATCATTTCATAAAGCTACTGAAAATAAACTCGGAACTCAATCAAGACATATACAAAATTACACATTAGCAATTAATTTGTTTGAATATAGTTATCCTGGCCTACGTGTAGCATACATTGATGAAGTTGAAGAAAAAGATGGAAACAAGAGCAGAAGGTTTGCTATTCTGTATTGGTTAAAGCAGTTGATAACCTTGACCAGGTAAAGAACTCTAGTACTGTAAATTATAAAAAGCTGAAAAATGAACACATAACGCAACCAATTTTAATTTATGTGCAGGAAATCTACCGCATAAAGTTACCAGGACCTGCAAAAATTGGTGAAGGTAAATCAGAATCATGCCATTATCTTTATTCGTGGTGAGGCACTTCAGACCATTGATATGGACCAGGTATTCACATAATCTGGTTAACATAAAATGGCCACTTTTAGTTTAAAACTTTAAATTGCAAGTAAAATATGCATTAATCATGTGCACAGGATAATTATTTAGAAGAGGCTTTCAAAACGCGCAACCTTCTAGAAGAATTCAATGAAATTCATGGCGTTCGTCAACCTACAATTCTTGGTGTACGCGAACACATTTTTACCGGAGGGTACAAAAAATTCTATTAGATGCAATTCGGTACTTGTTTTTATCATGATTAAATTGATTCATTTAACTTAATTTTGTTATGAATTTGTAGTGTGTCATTTTTAGCATGGTTCATGTCAAACCAAGAGACTAGTTTCGTAACCATAGGTCAAAGAGTTCTGGCTAGACCACTAAAGTAAGTTCCTTTAATTCTAGCTGTTATCGATAGGAATTGATAATCTATTTCATCTTTAAGTAATTTTTCTTCAGCTTTTATTTTTTATTTTATTTTGTAACTTTGAACTGTTAAGTGTACTTTTTAACTTCAAAATTATATATCAATTGGTTAAATCAAACTCAGAAACTTAAAAACATCTTTCCTGTACAGGGTACGTTTCCATTACCGACATCCTGATGTGTTTGATAGAATATTCCACATCACTAGAGGTGGAATCAGCAAGGCTTTGGCAGGAATCGATCTTAGTGAAGACATTTTTGCTGGTACTGCCATTCTTTTACAAATTTTACTGACATGCTAATCTTCACATGTATAGTTGGCATATTAAGCTTATGTTTTATTTTATATTTGCAGGTTTTAACTCCACATTGAGGCAAGGAAATGTCACCCATCATGAATACATTCAGGTTGGTAATGGGCGTGATGTTGGACTCAATCAAATCTTTCTTTTTGAAGCTAAAGTTTTTTGCGGCAATGGAGAACAAATTCTAAGTAGAGATTTGTATCGATTGGGGCATACATTCGACTTTTTCAGATGATGTCGTGCTATTACACTAACTGTCGGATTTTATGTTAGCCCAATGTTATCTCCTTTCTCCCTTGTGGTTAATAAGTGATAACTTAGGATAACACATATTTATATTGCTCTATTAGAATCATGTAGATGATGATTCTCATCGTGTATGCATTCATGTATGGTCGATTCTACTTAGCATCAAGTGGGTTAGAGAAAGCGATAATGAGACAAGCAAAAATGAAGGGAAACACGGCTCTTGAGTCAGCTATGGCATCTCAATCTGTAGTTCAATCTGGTGTGCTAATGTCTTTACCGATGATGGTAGAATTAGGTCTCGAATGTGGTTTCAGAACTGCATTGGATGACTTCATCATCATGAACCTCAAAATGTACACAGTATTTTTCACATTCTCTCTTGGCACGAGAGCACATTATTTTGCCCAAACCATATTACATGGGGTTGCAAAATACAGAGCCACAAGAAGTGGTTTTGTCGGGAGACATATTAGGTCATGTTAGGTTTGCTGAGAACTACAGAATGTACTCGAGGAGTCACCTTACGAAAGCTTTAGAGTTGATGGTGCTATTAGTAGTTTACCATGTGTACGGAGACGTAGCTACACACAGTGTGGCTGGCTTGCTTATCACATCTTCACTATGGTTCCTTGTTATTACATGGTTGTTTGGCAAAAGATAGTTGAAGATTGGGATGATTGGAGTAAGTGGATTAGCAGGAGTGGAGGAATCTAGGTGCCTTCAACTAAAAGTTGGGAATCATGGTGGGACGAAGAACAAGAGCATTTGGCTTTTACACGGTTCTTGGTTAGATTTTGGAAGTGGTACTTACTTTGTGCTTCTTTGTTTTCCAATACGCCATTGTTTATCACCTCCATATTGCTAATGGCAACAAGAGCATCATGGTATGACTTACTTCTTCACCATTTTTATCTTTTTGTACTGCTTTCATTTTCATGCTAAATAATCACTTGTCTATTAAGTATTCAATTTTGAGGTTTGATGTTCCAATGATAATAATAATAATAAAAAAAAAAGGAGGAGGAGGAGGAAAAGAAACTTATATATATTTCAGCAAATAGGCCTTTTAGACATCACTTTTTCTTTTTTTGAGAAGTTTCTTTTCCTCCTCCTCCTCCTTTTTATTATAATTATCATTGGAACATCAAACCTTAAAATTGAATAGACATGTGATTATTCAGCATGAAAATGAAAGCAGTACAAAAAGATAAAAATGGTGAAGAAGTAAGTCATACCATGATGCTTTTGTTGCCATTAGCAATATGGAGGTGATAAACAATGGCGTATTGGAAAACAAAGAAGCACAAAGTAAGTACCACTTCCCAAAATCTACCCAAAAACCCTGTATAAGCCAAATGCTCTTGTTCTTCGTCCCACCATGATTCCCAACTCTTAGTTGAAGGCACCCAGATTCCTCCACTCCTGCTAATCCACTTACTCCAATCATCCCAATCTTCAACTATCTTTTGCCACTCAAATCCAGATGGTTTAAACAAGAATGGAGCAAACAACCATGCAATAACAAGGAAACACAGTGAAGATGTGATAAGCAAGCCAGCCACACTGTGTGTAGCTACGTCTCCATACACATGGTAAACAACTAATAGCACCATCAACCCTACAGCTTTCGTAAAGTGACTCCTCGAGTAAATTCTGTAGTTCTCAGCAAACCTAACATGACCTAATATGTCTCCCGACAAAACCACTTCATGTGGCTCTGTATTTTGCAACCCCATGTAATATGGTTCGGGCGAAATAATGTGCTCTCGTGCCAAGAGGGAATGTGAAAAATACTGTGTACGGTTGGAGGTTCATGATGATGAAGTCATCCAATGCAGTTATGAAACCACGTTCGAGACCTATTTCTACCATCATCGGTAAAGACATTAGCGCACCAGATTGAACTACAGATTGAGATGCCATAGCTGACTCAAGAGCTGTGTTTCCCTTCATTTTTGCTTGTCTCATTATCGCTTTCTCTAACCCACTTGATGCGAAGTAGAATCGACCATACATGAATGCATACACAATGAGAATCATCATCTGCATGATTCTAATAGAGCAATATAAATATGTGTTATCTTAAGTTATCACTTATTAACCACAAGGGAGAAAGGAGATACCATTGGGCTAACATAAAATCCGACAGTCAAAGGAAACTTCTCAAAAAAAGAAAAAGTGATGTCTAAAAGGCCTATTTGCTGAAATATATATATAACGAGCTTCTAATTTTAGTGGTTGTTGAAGTTGTATTCTTTGGTTTCAATCCTCAACATAACTAGCTGATCTGAATGTATGAATTATAATGTGAACCTGATGTTTTACCTCTGTGATTTATCTAATTGTACAGATGTGCTTGTATCAACAGGTGTATTATCTTTCTTGGCTTGTCATTGTAGCAGGGATGCTGATATTGATGGTTAGTAATCAACATTCATTTCCTATTCTTAAAGTGCATACATAAAGCTAACGGTGTATAAAACTAACGGTGTCTTGCAGAATAGTCGCATAAAGCAAAATCTTGATTATTGCTTTATATTTTTGGTTGATTAATAGTACCGATGAATTGATTTTAATTTTTAATCATTCTGGACAAAAAGGATACTTTGAAGTGCAGATTTTTATCTATGGTTAAAGTTGAAGAGTTTGACAAAGGACGATTCCATCGTTTCGTTTACTCTTTAAACTGCTGAAAACTACTTGTAAATGCATTGTCATATGAACTGTATGCAAATTTATTTATTTATTGTATGTTCAGGTGATGTCAATGGGAAGGGATCTCATGTCCAGGCTACTCAAGCTATCCTTGTTTATTGGAACAACTGGAACCATTTTTTCAATCTCACAATTGGTGATATGTTCCTCAGTTTTCTTACGTTCATTCCAACTGGGTGGGCTTTACTCCAGGTACTTCTATGCCTTCCACCTTATACAATTTCTTGTTATTTACAAATGTGAGAATGCAATTCAGTTTAAAAATAAATGTTAACGTTTCAAAATAAAATAAAACAAGTAAAAATTAAAATGGGTTTTGAACATTTTATTTTCGAATAGAAGTGAACCCAATATTTAAACGAGAATGAACTGGTTTATTTTTATTTCTGGGAAACAAATTAAAAAGTTCAAATATGATTCAATTTTTTACGCTAACTTCAGACTCAATCTGTACTGGGTTGGAAACTGAATATATAACAATGTATAATTAATTAGTGTATGAAATAAAAAACAACGTACAGATCGCACAAGCATGCAGACCAGCAGTGGAATCATTGGGATTATGGGGGTCAGCTAAAGCAGTAGGAAGAGTATATGAGCATCAGATGGGATTATTTATATTCACACCAGTGGCAGTATTGGCATGCTTCCCAATAATTTCAGAATTCCAAGCACGGCTTCTGTTTAACCAAACATTTAGTCGATGACTCCAGATTTCACGTATTATAGCTGGTGGCAAGAAAAACGACTGATTTTCTGTAAAGATGTACACAGACACACAGAGATAGGTGTGTGTATGTTTGTGTTTGTGTTTCAGACGTCCCGTTCTATGGGTTGGTTATCTGTGTGTCAGAGGGACAATCGAGAAGCTGGCCGTAAAAATGAGATCGTCTGTTCCAACGCAAATTTACATGCATTTCAGGAATGTAGTCAATCAATCTTGAAGTTATTGCAAGTTCGTGTCTGCTAGTATATTTCTCGTATTTCAAACCATTGATGCTATCTTCTGAAGTCTTGTAGTTCTCTTTTGAGTCCTAAGTGGATGAGCGATGTACCATAATGACCTTTTCTTCTTTAATTCAGATATTCACACATCATGATTCATTTCTATAGCAATTATCCGAAAATAAGAAAACATTATCAAAAACACAATGTATAGCGACGATGTTACGCATTAAGCTATTTCTTCTTTATTTATTTATTTTGTTTTGGAGTGAAAAATAAGAAATGTATTTAGTCTTTTAGGGATCACCATTCATACAGAGGGTACCGGGAATCTGTACACATACAAAAGAATTGGATATCTCATTAATAAAGTTATTGGTTAGCCAACACTCACTGGTGATTTCTGAGTTAGAAATTTGACGTTCAAAATAAAAATCAGATTGCCAGTTTTTCAAAAATCAGTGGATTTATATGTGAAAATTCACCTTAATAATTCAATAAACAATAAAAATATAAACAACAATGTCAAGCATGAGCAATTCGAGTTTAATTTGAATTACTGATATAAAAAACTCCATTTTTGTAATCTTTTAGTTGTACCAAACTCTCAAGTCTAATCAAATTCCCCTTTTTCTCATTTTATCTTGAAGTATTCATTTATGGATATTCCACTGCTCTCATTTTCACTTTCGGTGAACCGGCCTAGCTCCTTGATGTATACAAATTCAGCTTTCAACTTCAACAAGTCGATAACAGGGAAAAAATTTATACAAAAACATAAAACATTTCAATATTACTAGTCATCATGTATCATTTATTATTGATACAATAAATATGAGTGAATTAGCCAAATTAAAATTTAAAGCCTGACATTGAAACAACGTTCATCTTCTTTATACAATCCAGTTGTTTTATAATGTACCAATAATAATTCTCACTGTCAGTGAACTATTCGTGTATAATTCACAAACTTGCTAAATAGGGTCCATTTCCATGACTTGCAAAAGAAATGCATTAAAACCGTGCAGTAACCAAAGACCAAGAAATAGCAACACAAAAGTAAAACTATACTGGCAATGGAAGCCATGAAGATATAGAATATTATATAAATCGGTCTAAAGGATGATAATTCATAGTGTTCAACCTTGAAATATCTCTTGCAGCAGCAGTTAACTAATACTTTTGGTTTATTTTTCCAGATCCAGCTCGCTTATATGTTTCCTGCACCGTTATTTTATTATAAAAAGATATTTAAGTTTGTAGTTATAGGGCAATAGTTGCGTCTTTTTGGAAGTCAAAGCGCTTGAGTTATTCAACGCGCCCAAAAAATGTGCATTTTGCTAAGGCGGCAAAGCCCCAAGGCGTCTAAAAATCGAGCCTCGACTAGGGTATGGTTCTTGGATTAGAAAACAAATACTTCCTCTAGTTCAATTTATTTTTAATTCGTTTTCAACCCTGAACTAAATTAAAGGTAAAGCAACTTCAACTGCAGTAAAAAAAAAAAGACTTTGCTACAAATCGAGCACCAAGCTATCGCTGTCACGTTCGTAACTCTATATGTCTTATCTTCTCTACTCAAATACCTTTTTTTTCTTATGTATTTAAATAAGTTAAGAAAAATAAGTTAGTATTTCAAAAGTAATTAGTGTTTAAAAGTTAAACTAAGCTAAATAAAATTAAGTTAAATTTAATCTTTTTAAATTAAGTTAAATTTAAATTAGTAATTAAAAGTAATTAGTTTAATTTAGATTTAAATTTAAAGTTCAGTTAATTTTAATTTATTTTTTAGTTAAATTTAGTTACTGATAGTTTAATTTTGATTTTAATATAATATAATTTAATTTTAATGTTAATTTAAATTTTATTCAAATTTAATTTTAATGTAAAAGTTTAATTAATCTTAATTTGATTTGAATTTAATTAAAAGTTAATTTAATTTTAATTTAAAGTTTAGTTAATTTGAATTTGAATATAAATGTTAGTTAATTTTAATTTTAATTTGAAGTTTTGCTAATTTCAATTTAAGTTTAGGTGATGTTAGTTTAATTTTAACTTTAGTTGATTTTAGTTTGTATTCAAAGTTTAGTTAAACTAAAATTAAATTTCAGTAATTACAAGTTGAATTAAGTTTCAAGTGTTGTGTTGAACACTTGAACATGTACATATTTTTGGTTTTATGTTGTAATTTTCAGGTCTTTGGTGTTGTAGACTTTAACTTGATGTCGCTTGGTCAAAGTTATCATTAATGACTTCGTATCTATTAGCTAGTGCTTTTTTATTTGTCAAATGATTGTTTACAAACACGTTTTCACACTAAAATTATCAATTTTAATATTAATTTACAGTGCAATTTTTTAAATAGAAAAACACAAAATTGTACTAAAGGCACACAAAAGGCTCAAGATGTAAAAAAGACTAAGGTGTTAGATTGGTGCTTTTTTGCCTTAACTACCTTGCACGATGGTATCCGCATCCGAAAATCATCCATCCAGTTTTTGTCAATATAATAGCTAATATTACGTGTATTTTAGTATAATGAATGATAGACAACGGCTGTTTTATCAAAGTAATAATTTATGTAATATGTACATATATAAATGCATACTCACTTCTCCAAAATATTTGTTATCATCTTATCATTTTATTTTGTACTATTATAACCAGCCGAACCAAAACCAATTTATGTTGAACTAAAATTTTCAATTTACATCTTTAGATTTATTAATTGTAATGGGTAGGAAAATATCCAATATCCATCCATTATCTCTGGATATGGATATCCAAAAATAATTTTGGATGTTGATGCAGATGTGACACTATCTACGAATTATCCAATGACATGTCTATATAAAAGTCAACACAAAGTTAAACATCCAATTAAGCAATTTTTACTATCATTACGAGCCTTCAAACCAATATTTTAAAAAGTATCACTATATTCGTACTTATTAGAATAGACCAAAATGTGGTTTTTTGAGATTGGAAGTTTAAAAACATTATTTTCAAGTATTCGGTGGTATTTTAAGGTTCGTCTAAGAATGCATATCAATTAAATATCAGAAATTTTACCAAAAAATATTAACTTCTCACAGTTTAAATATTGAATTCTTTTCGTCAATAATGTCTTGAAATGATGCATATTTTTTAACAGCTCAAATGTTATATCATTCATCAGCCTTATGTAGATTATTTAACATGACATACACAAATTGTAAGGAAAATAATTAAAATTTGGTTTAGAAAAACGTGTACCTGATGGCAGCTTCCACTCTTCTAGCCGCAAATATATTAGTCACTTTACCAATACAGACCTAGAATTTGCAGGTGTAGTAAAAAACATAACTTTCTAGAATACTGCAAAGAATTAACTGGCAATAAAAATATTAAATTCTACAATGTAAAACACCCCTTGAAGAACCTGACACAAACTAGTTTCCACACTGACCCATCACAGATGAACGTACATACCCTTCTTCGTGTATCGCTTTAAAATTCCAAACTTTTGTGCTTACCCTCATGTCCCAAAGATGAGTTCTGGATCTAAGAGTTGCTAAATTGTAATGTATGGCTTGTAATGCCGCCATCAACAAGTCGGTAGTTTTGTTGGAAGAAGTCACACGAGTCCAAAATTGTAGGAATAAAAACATGTTCTTCAAGAACTATTAGAGTAGTTTTAGCCATTTGAATCATTCTTGATTTTTTGTACCATTAAGCCGTAATATATGCAAAGTGGGTTGTTGTATTATTCTGGTAGTTGTAAAGCTAAATATAGCCAAGTGATATTTCAATAAAATTGATCATTCAGACCAATTGTTTTGTGTTCTTGATTCAAACTTGATCTTTAACAATTTGTATCAAAGCTGAAGGTTGTAGAGTGGGCCATGAAGGAAAAACTGTTCTCTAAAAAGTTACTCCAAGGGAATGCGAGTCAAAGGGGAGACTTTGGGGTTGTCTCGCATGTAATAACGAGGAACGACAGTTTGGAATGAAAATAGTCTCATATTGCTAAATAACTTAGAGAAGTGTTATATAAATATGAGTTAGTAGGTACGTAACTTCGAGTATTCTTTTTGTTACAACAAAGTGTGTGCCAACTCATATACTTATGCCATTGCTGAAGGTGAAAGAGCTTGGTCCGACCGTTGTTACACAACAATTGGTATCACAGCCAGATCTGGGCTTAAAAAAAGAAGCAATTGTCTTCGAGTGATCAAAAACTGTGACAATGAGTGTAGATAAAATTCTGACGAAGATCCCTCATTTTGATGGTCATTACGACCACCAGAGTGAATTGATGGAGAACCTGCAAAGAATCTTCGGAGTTATGTGGAGAAAGGTTTTGTAGTGCCAAAAGACAGAATGAATTCGACTGAGTCATAGCTGGCTTAACTTGAAGATGAAAGAACAAAGGATCATCAAGTCAAGCATTATCTCTTTCAAGCCATTGATCGATTTGTCTTTCAACAACTCTTGGACCTCGCATATCCAGGATTGTTTGGGACTCAATGAAGCTGAAGTTTGGGGGCAGTATCTAGGTGAAGAAGTCTCTTCTCAACTCACTAAGAAGAAAGTTTGAGGTCCTAGTTATGAAGAATGATGAGATTATCACTGAGTACTTCACAATAGTGATGAAGTTCGCTAACCAGATGAGGAGCAACGTAGAAATCATACCCAATTCAAAGATCGTTGAGAAATTCCTTCGAACCCTAACTAAGAGGTTCACATATTTTGCTGTGTCCATAGAAGAAGCAAAAGACACTAACATCATGTCTATTGATGAATTGAAAAGTTCATTGGCGGTGCATGAATAGAAGCCTTGAAGGATGAGCAGTAAGGATAAGGATCAAGTTCTGAAGATTGAAGACCAGACGGGAATAAGAGGTAGAGGAAGAACGATGTCTTCCAGAGGTAGGGGACATGAATGAAGAAGAACAACTTTCAATAAAGCAACTATTGAATGCTATATGTGTCATAACTTAGGGCACTTTCAATATGAATGTCCAAAGTGGAATAAGGAGACCAATTATGCTGAGTTAAATGAGGAAGACGAGTAATTATTGATGGCGTATGTGGAGCTACACGCAACAAAGAGCAATGTTGTATGGTTCCTCGACTCAGGATATTCAAACCACATGTGTGGGAAACCTAATATGTTTACAAGTTTGGTTACAGCATTTTCACATACTATCAAACTTGGAAACAACACTAGAATAAAGGTTATTTGAAAAGGAGCTGTGAAATTGGCACTGCATGGAAATAACTATGACATTTGAGATGTATATTATGTGCCTAGGATTAAAAAAACAACCTCCTAAGTGTAGGACAACTTCAGAAAAAGGGAGTGGCCATGCTGTTTCAAGATGGTGTGTGGCGAATGTTTCATCCGCATAGAGGAAAAATGGTGGAATCTGTCATGAATGCAAACAGGATGTTTATTTTACTAACAAAAACATCTATTACAGCAGAAGAAGAGAGTTGTCCGCAAGTTAACCTTATGGATTAGTTTAAGCTCTGGCACCATCTTTATGGCCTTCTCAACTATAAAGGATTGTACACGTTGCAATGTAAGAAAATAGTGTCAGGTCTACCATAGATTATTGCTTCAAGTGTCATTTGTGAGGCATGTATGAAAGTCAAGCAGCGTCAGACACTAATTTCCAAAGCAAGACGGTGGAGAACAACTAAGAGATTGCAACTAGTTCGTGCAGATTTTAACAAGAAGAGGTAATTATTATGCTTTATAGATGAATTTTGAAGAAAGAAGTGGATTTACTTTTTGTTAGAAAAGTCGGAAGTTTTTAATCACTAAGAATTTCAAGACATTTGTGGAAAAGGAAATTGGACTGCCTATCAAATGACTGAGAATGGATAAAGGATAAGAATTGAACTCTGTAGAGATTAATGATTTCTGTAGGCAACATGGGGGTGTAGAGACAATTGACAACATCTTACACACCACAACAAAATGGAATGGCCAAGTGCAAAAATCATACTGTGATGAATTTGGTGAGAACAATGTTATCGGAGAAGAAAGTTCCCGAGTCTTTCTGACCAGAAGCATCTCAATGGGCAATTCATGTCTTGAATCATTCACTTACATTAGCAGTGAAAGACATAACATCGGAGGAAGAGCCATGAAAAGCGAAGGTGGAGTATTTTCTGGAGTTTGGATGTGTAGGGCATGTCCACATTCCAGACGCTAAGAGAACCAAGCTTGAAGATAGAAGTGTGATCCAGTTGCCAAAAAGGTTATTACTAGTCATGATGTGGTCATTGAAGAAAACTGTGTGTGGGATTGAAAGCTAGCTATGAAAAGAAATAGTTGATGGAGCTAGAATAGGGAGATATCGATGAAGAAGAAGCAATGGAACTCGTGAATGAACAAGAAGAAGCAGTTAAAGATTTTGATGGAGCTGAAGTTGATTCACTGGCTAGAGAAGAGGATTTGATAGTAAGGGAGGGAAAAATTTAAAGTCCTCATTTGTGGATAGTTTATTATATTTCTAGTGAAGGTTTATTAGAGGAAGAAAAAGAAAACATGGCGTGCATGGTAACAGCAGATCCTGCAACCTTTGAGGAAGCTGTACAGAGCTTCAAATGAGTGAAGACAATGGATGAATGGAATTGAAAGAAATCAGACTTGGAACTTAGTGGAATTGCCTACCCGAGCTAAGAAAATAAGGGTGAAATGGATTTACGAAACCAGGCTCAATGAACTAGGTTTATAGAGTTAGGAAAATACCTAAGAGCAATTATATAATTTGTTATATATATATATAACTCATTGAGCAATCTTGTTCAAATTAAAAAGGTATTTTCTTTCTATAATATACTTGAGATGATATGTTATATTAATCGATTAATTTAATTAAAAGTATATTTAATAGAAAATCTATAAATGGTATATTTTGTGACAGTAGTTACAAAGTGTTGTAACCATGGGTAATTTATCATAATGAATATATATATACCATTTGAAATGTTCCTAATTAAGATGCATCGTGATTGGATATCGATGTATCCATTGAGACTAGAGTACGCAATGCTCTTCAAAAGTTGGACAGTGTATTACTCATGACTGCTGGGGCACCTAGGGGTTACGTACTGATAGTTACTGAATAACTATGGAATAACTCACTCGATTGTTTTTCTATTGGTTAATATAACTGAGGTCAAATACACAACACCAAAAAGGTGTATTTGTAACGAATATAGTCGTTACAAATGAAATTTATAACAGATATAGTCGTGAGCGGTACATGCGTGAGGAATGTCGTTACAAATATTTATAACGGCCTCTACCCGTTATTAGATATATCACTTACCAACGGACTTTGTCGTTAGAAATCTAAATTTTTGTAACGAAATAGGTTGTTATTAGTTGCATCGGTTTGTAACGGGTATTTTCCGTTACTTAGTTTCCCCTTTCATGATGGAAGAAGGGGTTGTCATTCTAAATTATCACGACCTTGTCCGTTACAAATTTCATCATTAGTAACGCACTTGTTCGTTACAAATTTCATCAATAGTAACGACTATGCTCGTTATAAATTGCGTATTTAGTAACGAATATGTTCGTTACAGCTACCAAACCATGTAGAGCTGCATTTTTGCTAGCATTTACACTACAGAATTGTCTATTATAATACAGTAGGTACATACATATCAAAAATTACAAAATTTCGATAATAATAAGCAATTACGCATCCAAACATACAACTTAAATTGCACAAATATTTGACAACAAATTAAAGGAAGATTCGAAATTTCACAAGTTCATCATACATAACTAAAGAGTATGAAATCAAAATATTACAAGTTCTAACATTACTTTAAAATAAATTCTAGATCCTACAAACAACGAACACGACACTCAGGCCATTTCTCAAATCATTTTGCATGTCGCCGAAGTACAATGTCGCTGCTATGGTAAATTGTTTTCAACTCAGGAGCAAGAGAAGAAAGAAGCATGGTCACAGTGCTAAGACCCTAGAGTTTGTGGCAGAGCCTTTTGATTTATGGTCAATGTCCTTTGTAGGCACCCATGAGTACTTGGCTCCTGAGATTGTTGAAGGTAATTAACTTGCTCTCCTTTAAGATCTGAGTGCACCAATATTAGAATATCAAAGATTTGTTAACAAACTTTTAAAAGAATGTATATAAATGAACAAACACGCTTCAACCTTGTACTCTTTGTAGTCAATATACTGGGCTACCTTCTATCACTACCAGACATTTTAGTTGCACCTCTGCTCCTATGGTCCTTCCTCATACATAGTTGATCTTCTGAACATGTTTGCCTACAAAGATCTGCATTCAAAGATTGAAGACAGTGATAGTTACAAACATTTAAATATATAGCATAATAGAAAACATTTGGTAACAAGAAAATGATTGCTTTGACATTCTCCACAACCAACAAGTTGACAATAATAAATAAAGGAAAGAGAAACAATGAATGAACACTTGGCAATTCTTATACTCGTGCATGCATGTATGTATGTTTCTCCCCAAAGAATAAATAAATAAATATCTTAATCGATTGAGTTAAGATTTCATGAAAAGCAGCTTAACAGACATGCATAACTCCAACTCAGTACCATCCATCAACCAAGTAACTAGCTAAAGAAAAGAAAATGTCTTGTTTTAATTATAAATCAATAGCTCTGGTGATGACATTACTACTCTTGTTAGTCAGTAGTAACATGGCAGCAACGGATGATCCGTCGACCAAAATAAGCCCGGAAACGGCATGCGGTTACACACCAGACCCGGACTTCTGCAAGTCCTTCTTCTCAAGTCAACCTGCAGCTGCACAAAACTTGTATTCCTACAGCACCTTCTCCCTTTCCTCTTCCCTTTCCGACTCCACCAAATTTCTCAACTCAATCAACCAACATCTTTCTACTAGTATAAGCTCTTCTGCAGTCATGGCACTGCAAGACTGCCAGCTCTTGTTTGATTTGAACATCGACTTTTTATCTTCTGCCACCTCCGCTTTAACTTCTGTAACTAGTAGCCAGCTTTGGAGCATTTCAGTTACATCAATTTCATCACAACATATTACCATGTCTGCATTAAACTCTGGAGGATTTCAACTTATGTATACTGTTATATATGTAAGCAATAGCTTCATTGAAAGACAGAACTTATGGCAACATATAATTCTTGAATAAGAAATTATCACAAATGCTTGGGTGTTGATGGGTGATTACAACAATGCTTCCTCTTCCTTAGATAAATAGGGTGGTCTACCCATCACTTTTGCTCAGCTACGTGCATTCAGCAACTGTGTATTCCAATCTGGGCTGACAGAAATAAAAGCTCTTGGTTATAACTATACATGGAGGAAAAGGGGTATTGCTAACACTATAGATAAATTTTTGTAAATACTACCTGTTTATAGAAATTTTCATACGTGAAAGCTCTGGCACTGTCCCGGCTATCTAATGGTCACAACCCTTTTTTATTGCACTTAATACGGGTTATACATCAAAAGGGATTTCCTTTCAGATATGACAGCCACTGGCATTTTAAAGATAGATATGCAGCCTGCATTACAAGGGGACTGAATACTGCAGCATGGGGTTTCCGAAGCATACAGTTCTGTAGTAAAAGTGCATAACAAAATAATATATTGAAATTGCTGGAATTAAAACATTATTTTAAAAATATATTACAAAGGTTACTACCGAGCTAACGTATATTTATCTATAGTACCCACTGAATAGTTAAACAATCCAATGTTGATTTTTGAGAAAAACCAAACTTCATAATTTATGAACAAACATCATAAAATTGCAATCTATAAATTGTGCATGCAATTTTCCTACGATTGATATAATATAATATAATTTGAATATTACCAACAAACTTTCATTGATGTTCTCAGACAGTACCTTAATCCCCAAAAGTACAGTTTGACATGCGTTTGTCTTCTTAAAAATAACACACATAATTTTGTTAAAAACTCTGCTATGAATATCTTAGCGTCTGCATAACATATGGCTTTTACGTGATCAGGAATCAAATTGGAATGAGATAAATAATTAAAATACGTAAAAAACTTTGGTGCTCAATATTTGGTTAACAACCCAACAATAAATATGCCTACAAACAGAATTGATTGTTGACTTACAACAGAATTAGTAATTAATGTAAGTGACTCTTGACATGAGCAATACTAAGTCCTTTAACATTCATCATCTGTAAAACTAGCTTTGGAGTTGCTCCTGCAATCAAATTATGATAAGTCCACAAAATATTATATAGAAAAATATTTTTATATATTCAAAACTAATGAAGAAGAAGCGAGTCCATATTCTAAAATTTGAAGTTTGACTCACTTTCTTGATCACCGAGTCTCTCAACTGCATGTACAAAGCAAAGATGAAGATCCGGAGTCCACCTTAGCCTAGGTGTCTTTGATCGGTTATACTGACGAATTGGTCCTCTTGAATTCCCTCTTGATCTTTCACTTTCTTCAACTGTGCTTGTACTCGAGCTTCAAACTTTGACATGTTGCTACTCGAGCTTCCCACTTGATCTTTCACTTTCTTCAACAAAAAGAAATAACATGTTGCTACTAAAAGAAAGAAAAGATTAATCGGTGATTGATTCATACAAAGCCATAATATAAACAAAATGTGAAGGATACTCTTCACCTCTTCCTTTTGCCGCCTCTTCCTGAACTTTGACTGCCTTTCTCAGCTGAAGCAGATGCTCTGGACTTGCTTGCCGCCTCTTCCTGAACTTTGACTGTCTAACAAGTTGGCACGTAAAATTTCTAAAACTAAATCATTTAACCGTATTCACAAAACGGAGACTGGTGTTATGCTAGCCACCATGGTGATATTTGACACATTTAGAAGAAAAATGTGTGTATTAATACGCAGAACCAGGGTGAGTAATGAACAAAGAATTTATATGGCTCTGAGACAATCGTTACTGTACGGTTCAAAATCAACTGCGATATTACAGCATGTTAGACGAGAAAAAATAATAATCCAGTCACCCGACGTCCAGCCTTCTTTCTCCCCGTTGAATTCTTCTATCCAAAAAGGATGGAAAAAAATAAGAAAAAAAGAACAAAAACCCTGTTGAAGTGAACTAGCTGTTAACAAAGGAAATAAATCAATCAATTTTTACTGCTGATCGCTGCTGAATGGATACAGGCTTGAGCATCGAAGAAATAACTTAGTTGTAGAGCAGATCATTTTTGTTTCAATTTACAGAACATCGTGTAGAATTTACAGGTTGTAATCAGTATTAGCTCGGGGGCAACAAACCTGCATAAAATAGTACATGATTTTGTTACAACAGAGTCAGGATCAAAAATTATAGTTGTGATATCATAATGGGAATACCTGTACCCAATTATCCACACCTATGTGCCCCACCAATCAAAATATTCAATATTTTCTAATATCCACATTGTTTGTGTATGTGAATTGTCACACAAATGCACAGGTTGTCATCTCATGTAGCATATACAACATTATGTTACAACTAAAATAGTTCAGAGATATGATACTGAACCACTCTTCAAAACGGAATTCCAATCATTTTGGCTATTCCGTTCCCATTCCGGTGATAACTGAACAGAATCCGTTGTTAATTCAGTTTTCATTTCAAGTGCTGAAAAAATAAAAACAACCGAAAATGGAAAATATTGCAATAACATAGTAAAAATGACAACCAATCAAATAAGATAATAAATAAATGGACAAGTGATCAGATAATTCCAGAAAAATAAAATCATGACACTTTCATCCGTTCTAACCCAATTCAGCAGAACATGAAAAAACAGTAAAAATCAATTATTGAACTGATTTATTAAATGTGTAACACATTTTATTCATTAATATAGACATGTATTATTAGTTGATGTATTTCTGCAGAAAAGATACCAACCGAAGCAGTATTATAACTGAAAATTTTGAAATTGGCCATAGCTTCGAAAATCCCAATTTAATGGAACGAATTGGAAACCAGAATCTAGAACCTTATATTAAACATGAAAATAGTAACATCCTGAATCCACAAATGATGCAAATGTTATATTCAGTTACGATTGAAATACTATATCATTAAAAAAAATTATGAACCGATTTTTAGCACAAAACCTAATTTCAAAAAATAAGTTAAAAGTTGAAGTTATTACCTAATTTGAAATTGTGGTTGCAATCGATTGTCAAAATAGACACAAGCCCTAATCTTTCCTTGTCTTCGTCAAATCGGCGTAAAATAATCAAACGGAGGTAGTGGTTGATCGATGGAGATAATGGAAAAAGGCGGTGGCAGAACGTCTGAGGAGGCGGCCGAAACGGCGTAGGCGATGGGTGAATAAATCGGAGGCGTGATAACCTAGAACGAAAGAGGAAATAAAATGAACGATGAATTATTGTCCGTGAGAAATGGAATAAGTAATAATAGAAATAAAATTACAATCTTATCCATGTTATTTTTAACTATTTACAAAATTACCAGATTTTGTAACGATAATAATCGTGACAAACGTTCGTAACGGAAATATCCGTTAGAAATTTGTAACGGTTATTACCGTTACAAATTGGAAGCGGAAAAGCGTTACAAAATAGGCTATTTGGTGTAGTGATAGAAGATATCGATGTGATTGATTTATACAGTTTCCTCAACTTGAGAATATCGTGGATCGTCAATATGAAAGCTCCGCTTTGATTATAGTCAAGTCATGGCATGACGTCCATCGAGTGACCATAGTTGGGTCAAGTGGAAGTATCGAAAGTGAAGCACTATTCAAGAGAGGGTTCATCTCCTCAGTTATATGGGGTTAATATCACAATCAACTCAAGTTAACCCAAAGTAAAAGTCTTTGACCATTACCAAATTCCATAAGTCCAAGTGGTACAGTTTTGACGAAGAGAACTGGTGTATATAAATTTCACTAATGGGTAACACTTATAAATTAAAATGAAATTTTACCAAAAATGAGTAAGCGATAAATTTGGTCATAATGTCACACCACCTGCTAAGTGACGTGTGAACGTTAACATTTGAATAGTTTGGTGTTAATTGCTAACCGAATTTACACCCAAGATTTACACAACCGAAATGATGTATTCTCTTAAGACCGAACGATTTAATTAGTTTATAATTATTATAAATTAATTAATATTTATGAAATATTAATTATAAAATTTGAATATGATTTGAGAAATAAAAATGTTATATATATTTATAATAGTTATAAATATATCGATAGATATACGATATTGATAAGCGATTAAAATAAGATTTATTGCATAGTATTTTGGCTTGGGCTTAAATGGATTTAAAGCCCATCATATGGGCTACAAATTTCAGTTTTGGAAAGTCATTGGAAGCGGCTAAAACCGAGGAAAGGGGTTGGAATAAAGGGTTGAGTCAAGAGAGAATAAGTAAAAAGGTTTTCCCTATTTCTTTCCTATGCAATCCTTTATGTGTGTGTGTGTGTATGGATCTATAAAACCTATTCTTTTTTCGCTTTTGGCCGCCATTATTATCTACATTTTGCTAGCTGAAATAGATCCTTTAATTAGCTCCCAATATCCCATATCAAATCAAGTTAAATAAAATACTATTCGGTAGTAGAAGGTCGTCGATTCCAAATTAGCAACCTGACGAATCGGGAGATACTTAGATAAGGAAATTCATTGCTTCTAGATGGAGTCAAAGGCATCGTTGATAGGTAACTTTCATTTCATATTACCGATATAATATCATATTGTATAATCTATAACTTGTTCACATCAAAATTCATGTATATATATTATAGTTATATGCTTAGTTAGGTGAGATTTTATAGGTAAATATAGTTGTTATAATTAGATTGGTTATGTGTATGATACAGAAGTTTATGTTTACAAATCAGTTATAATTAGACTTAGCTTTCTGTACAAAATTTAATCCGTTGATATTTATTAACGTGTATATATATATATGTGTATGTATGTATGTATTAATTGTGTGTGTGTGTGTATAAATACTTACTTGTTATAATACATGTAATCATAAGAGTGAATATGCTAAAAATGTGAAACAATGTTTATTATGTTTTTGTTTAGTCCCACATCATGGGATAAGTTCAATCCTAAGCTCCAAAGTCTTTATATAAAGGAGCCTATGTAATGGAAATTGATGTACCAATCTCTGTAATCAATAAAGTCTCTCCTTTCTCTTTCGATAATGGCTTCTCACCTTCAGATAGTTTACAACACATTATCAGCACGATCTTTAAACAAAAATTATAGATATAGAGTTATGATAATCTAGATATCAGATCCATTTTTTTCATGTAGATACATCTCTTTCTCTTAATCAATTACTAAAATCAGATCTATCTCTTCCTTTCATTCAATTATTGAAATCAGGTTTGAAAATTTTCTAAATCCGCTTTCCTAGATTTGTTTTGCAATTAACCTAGACCAAGCTTTGAGTATTCTTGATTTTCAATTCTAGATCTATTTCCTAACTTTTTAAATTTGGATTTGAGTTTTAGTAGATCTACTTTTCAAATCTAACTATATTGATCTTATCTTTTTAGATCTCATTCTATCATATATTTAATTTTCCATATCTCATTCCATTATACATTTTATTTTATTTTGAATTCTTATTGTAAATCTCAATTCTATTAGTACTTATTTTTCAGATCTTATTATATTGTAGATCTTAATATCATGCTCAAATGATTATATTTGATTTCATCATTGTTTTCAATTGATATTTTTAATTGAGGGAATTAGGCACAAGGACAAACTTTGAAAAAAAATTAGGCTGAAGGACACAAAGTTTCATTTTTGGGCTGAAGGACAAACTTTGAAAGAAAATTAGGCTGAAGGAAAATGCTAAATATAGTTAGCATTTTATACAGTGCAAACATTGTACAAAATGCTAATTATAACTAGCATTATATCCAGTTTTACATTGTACAAAATGCTAGTTGTATTAGCATTGTCCTTCAGCCTAATTATCTTTTAAAGTTTGTCCTTCAGCCTAAAAATAAAACCTGTTGTCCTTCAGCCAAAATTTTTATGAAAATTTGTCCTTGTGCCTATTTTCCACTTTTTAATTTTATATCCGAGTAAGCTTTGAATGGACATAGTTTATTAGTCATTGAATTCATGTATTATCTTACTCAAATTACAGATCTACTTGGTCTGTGTATGAAAGATTTTTTCTCTGATAATTCTGAATTTCATCCGGCACTAAAGTTACTCTTCCTAGACTAAAAAGTAATTTCGATGTAAAATGAAAGATCTAAATGATCTGTATATGGATTTTGTAATAAAATAAAACTATAAAATGTTTTTATTTTTTGCAAATAATCCTAATTCCCTAAATTTATGAAATAACCTATGTTGTTTGAAGATCAACATTTTTTTGATATATTTGGTAAATAATTGTGGAGTTAATTTTCTTATGGGGGAAATAACTTGGATCTTGGATATAGTTATTTTTTTTATGTTTATGAATGATATGAATAGATCTACATAATTTAGAACCATTTGTGTAAGAGAATATAAAAACATGGTTCTAAGATTACCTTATTTTACTCAATTTTTTGATTGAGCATTATATATAAGAGCTGGTTAGAATTTCTGACTATTGCGAAATAAAGTTTCTTTTATACTATTCATTTTGGTTTTATTATTGAGTAATATTGTAGCTAGATCCGAATGAAGTTCTGTTGCTTGAAGTAAAATTATGTAACGAACTGGGATTTTCGACTCTCGAAAATCGACACTAATACGTCCATTATATTGTGTGCTGAGAATTCAAGTGCTGGAAAAATCGACCATTAAGAGAAAGGAAGGAGATAGAAGATAAGAAGAAACTATACAAACACAGAATCTCACAAAGCAACGGATTAATTTATATTAATCAGCATAATGTTTTACAAAGTCATTTCCAAATTGATACATCAAAGCCATACTAATACAAATTCTACCGTAGAACTATTAATGGCTCCCTACCAAAATGATACAATATACATATAAACATCAGAAATAAAATAATAACTAGTTATCCATGAAACCTCCGGCTCTCAGCTCCTCCAAAATGCATCCATGGAAAACTTGAACTACTTGGCTGCCCGTACAAATTTGAGCACTCGAGAGTTTTAGGGAAAGAAAATAAAACTTCAGGTCAAATATGGGTCTGCTGTGAGTAAACTCAAAACAACTAAATTATTACTTTTGAAAAACCTTTAAAAATCAAGGGTATCTCGTAATACAACGTCGCAAATAAACACGGAATGGTTTTACCTTACGATAACCAAAACACTTTTATAAAAAAAACCAGTGATATTATAATAATGTCTAATGGTTCAAGAAAATATATAAAATAGTCGAAATTATTACATATTAAATTCCATCATATTAGGTATACAACTAAAATCGATGGCATTTATTGAAAGTTTGGTTTCCATACAATGACTGGGCTACTGGAGTACTGTCCACCACAGTGCATCTAGATAAACACACTGATAACCTCGCTTAGATTCCCTTCCAACACAAGACTGGCCTACCCTTTTGGATAGTACCAAATATATCACCACTGTAACGACCCAGAATTTTGGATATTTGAAATTTGAATATTTAATTAATTTTAAATATTTAAAAGTTAATTTTTAACTTGAATTTCAAATATAACCATTTATTGGATAATTTAATTATTGAATTTAATAATTGAATATTGGGTAAATTAGTTAATCTTGAGTTTTAAGCTTTTTAAAAATAATTTAAAGGCCTATAAAATTTGTATTAATAATACTGAAGATAATAAAACCTTTTAAATTGAATTTAAAATTGATTTGTTCAATTTTTAAAATATATCGTTTAAATTAACATTTAAAAATAGCCTTCCGAGGCACAGTCTCGGATTTCGATGAAACTAGTTCCATTAGATCCGTAATAGTGTATTATTATTAGATTTCAAATTTTGTAGCGTTTGTAGTTATCGTTTGGTCGTACGGAATATAAAACGCGCTAAAATTTATATCGAAAATTCAATATAATAAGTAGGTCCAAAAAGCTATCTTCTCCATACAATCGAATTAGGACTCGAAACTTTTTCCATTGCATTCGGAATAGGTTTATAACATTATGTACGCCTAGCGGCATGCCTCGATAGGGGTACGAGATTTTGAGCTATGTAATCGAGACGATTTGAAATTTTAAAATAATATATTATATGTTGACCAGTCAAAATCTATTCACATCAGCTTTTTCTTCTTTTCAAATCACTCACTGTACCTTTTCCTTTTCAAACACACTTCCCTCCCCAAACACGTTTTCTCCTCTTTTATATGTCCGGCCGAGCATTTCAGAATTAAGAAGGAAATGGCAAGCTTCTAAAAATTTATTTCTCCATATATACTCGATAAAAAAATCCAAAACCACTTTCAAGAATCCTATTTCATCTTCACCTTCGATCTGGTATGCGCGTCGATAGGTGCGACGTCAAAATTGGGTTGCTTGACTTTGTACAGTGGAGCTAGGGTTTCAGTTATGGGGTGTTATGGTCGATGGTTGGTGGTTTTGAGATCATATTCGTGCATCTCGAACCGAAGTGCAGCCGTGGGTCTAGTTTGTGATGGTGCGATGCCTGGTTGGGGGCTGAGACATTTTCCAGGTCGAGGTAGGGTTTCGTGTCGCGTTTTGGGATAGGGTAGGGGAGGCGACGTCATGGTGATGGTTAGGAAGCTCGAGCGAAGAGGGGTTGTTTGGCGATGGGTGCGGGGGCTTTTATCGATGGTCGGCGGCGTGCAAGTGCATGACAGCGTGCACATTTGGGTCTCCTGTACAGGCAATCTTTGTTTGGTGAAGAAGGATCATCTTGGGCCGGGTCTGTTTTTAGGTAGTGGGCTGTCTTCTTTTAAAAAAAAAAAGAATTTCTTTATACAAATTACATTTAAACTTATAAAATGCGTATCTCATGCATACAAGGTCCGTTTCGGACGATTCAAGTTGCGTTGGGATTGTGATGTCATCATCTACGCATAGGAAATGGTTTGGACGGATTTGGAGCTTCTGAAATTTTCAGATAAATTCAAACGCGCTCGAATTAAATCGGAACCGGAGCGCGAAAACGACAACGAAAATCAAAGTGAGTTAATTTCACTCAATTTTGGATTACCGTCATTAATTTTAAATGGTTAAATTTAATTGTTGATTGATTGCTTGAATTGGTATATTATTATCAGTTGAATGTGATGTTATATATAGTGGTATATATATATATAGGAGTGATTGTTATTCCCGTATATATATAGCAGATGAGACCCTATGCGTCCCGCATAATAGCGGATCACCCTATATACCACAATATCTCCCTCGAAGTGGGATTTGTATTTTTATATTATGCTAACATCTATGGATGCAGGGAAACAGGTTGGAGGGATCCAACTGGATTCCTCAAAAATGCTGAATTTAATTTCATATATATTGATATAAGATCTATTTAAATAATCCGTGGTAGATTATAGTGCGATTTAAATTTATTGGATACTATGGTATTTCGGTCTAGATTTTGGTATTTTTAAATATCAAAAGTAAATGTTAAAATTTGGAAAGAAATTGGGAGTAAAAATATTTATAGTGAAAATTTTGATTTATTTAAAGAAATGAATAGTGGATAAAATAAATAGTTTGATTTCAAAATTGGGCTTGATAATTTTGAAATATGGAAAATAGGGATTTTGGAAATAAGTTAAATTAAAGGAATTTAAAAAATAAACTTAAGTGATATTTGTTTAAGTGGAAAAGAATTTTAAAATCGAAAATTAAAATAGTTTGGGAAAATAAAAAGGAAATTTGGGAGTAAAATATGAAATTGTTATACTAGATTTTAAATAAGATTTTTAAATCATGAAAAGAAAGTGGAATCGGAATATAGTTGGGTTGATTAAGGAATTGGTTTAAAAATGGAATTTAATTTAGAAATCGATTAGGTATTGTGAAACGGTTATAAAGAGGAAATGAGACTATGGAATTTATAAATGAAGTTTATAAATAAAGTGAAGTAATTATCAGTGGATAAATTGAAGTTATAAATTTACGGTGAGGATTTATAAGGAGATGGGTAAATCGGTTTAAAAACGAATGATAGATTTATTTTTAGAAATGTGAAAAGGGAGATTTACGAAATTAGGACGTAAATCAAATTGGTGATAAATCGAGAGAGATTTATAAATGTTAGACTGGTTATATTGAAATTGGAAAATATATTTTATCGAGAAATTGAGTTTGTTTAAAAAAGGAGGATTTTTAATTATTAACTAGGAAATTTAAAAAGTGTTTAAGAATATTTCAGAAAATTAATTATTTAGTTGTTTTAAATTGTTTAAAGTATATTTAACTATTAATTAAGTTAGCTTATGTTATGTCAATTATTATTTAAGAATTAATCAGTATTATTATTTTAAAAGGATAAATCATTCAATGTTAATATTATTTCATATAATAACTTTTATAAATGAGTATTTGCCTAAAATAAACTTGGAAATTTATATGGGAATTTTATAAGTATTATTTGAAAATTTATTTAATAAAGTTTTCGGGAAGTAATGGTATACTCGCATGGCGAAATCGGATGCAGCGGGTGCCTGCAGTTAAGTTTTGGATTTCTCTGGGATAGAGACGTAACCATTGAGCTATGGATCCATGGTTTGATACCGCACTGTACTTTCCATATTATTTTAAAAAGGGTTTTCAAATATTTTTGAAAGATAGTTTGTGAATTTACTAAATTCGATAAGATAAGTACATATATTTTGGATTAAGAGATTTAATTTATGAAAATTAAATTAAAAAATTGGAGGTTTTCAATGTAAAAATGGAATATTTGGTTGAATGATTGTTTATTTGATAATTAAATAACCGACTATCAAATCTGGACCCAAAATATAGCTTTGAGAATATCTAGGAGAAATACAGGAATTATATGGTACAGTTACCATTCGAGGTGTTATACTGTACGTATAAACTCATTTTGTTCTTCTAGGACGTTGATAAGGAAATCCGTCCACTAATGGTTAGGAGGTGCCCTCCGATCTTGTTTCGTCTGTTTATTTCCTAAAGAACCGGGGTTGAGTTTACCGGAAATATCGAACGTTGTTTCGAAGAGACCGGGATCAGATAAGTTATCCGAAAACCACTTTGATCCAACGAGTACGTTTTCGATGTGATAGCAAGAGCATGGAGTCGAAGATGGAGCAGTGAAGTGCAAGGGCTAATCGCTACTAATTTTGAGGATTATTCCAAAATGGATGTAGTAGGAATAGTGCCTTCGATTCCGTTGGGACCCAGAACGGAATTGTATGGATGAATGCTATCAGTACATTGTCATTGGAGGACAATGAGCATTCTAAGTGAAAATTCCTTTAAAAGGTAATCGTAGCCTCTAGCCTCATCAACCGGGAATGACTGAAAAGCAGGGGAGATGCAGCAAGGCTAAGTAGGTAGCACCCAATTAGGGTATGTTTATCACCTTTCTAGATACCCTTGGATATTATTACTACGATACATGGAAGGAGCTCAGTAAGGGTGGGAAAACCCGGGGTGATAGCATATTCCGTCTATCCAGGTTAGGGGTAGACCGGTCTTGTGTTGTAGGGGATCCCGGCGTGGTCCTCGGTACGCTGTTTCTAGACGTGTACTATGACAGGTGATACCCCAACACCTAGTCATTCGTATGGAATCCATTCTCCAATACGTGCCTTTACAGTTTTGATTGTAGAGCCTAGTATGCTAGAATTTAATTAATGTAACAATTTCAGCTATTTGAATAAGTATTTGTACTTAGACACTATTATAATACCAGAGGATTTGATATAAATTGTTTTGGTTATCGTAAGGGAAAAACCCATCGTGTTTATTTGTGACTTGGTCTTACGAGATACCTTTGTTTTTCAAAGGATTTGATAACTTTAATAATTCAAATTGAGTGTGTTTTCTCACGCTGGTTTTCCAAACTGACTCGGGTGTTATTTTATTATAATGCTCGGGTCAGACCGAGTATTACAGATACAGGATACGATGCTATGGAACTCGGGAGGTGAGCTGGATGACGAAGACGTATTTCACATATCTGATTATATTCCGATGTGTATTGTAGGATGTGTATTCAGAATTTTAGAGGACAAGTTGTTATAACTGTTCGATATTGTGATATTGATGTGTTGTACTCTGATGATGTAACGTATAAAAACAGTTATAGTTCTTTGTATAAAGACTCGTTGTTATCTATTATATATTATTCCGCTGCGATTGTGAGATTCTGTGTTGTTGTTCTCTATTTCTTCTTCTACCTCTTTCTTCTTTTTCCCTAACGATCTGGTATTTCTGCCATTCGATTGCTCGGCATGTAATACAGTGAACGTATTGATGTCGATTTTCAGAGGTCGAAAATCTGGGCTATCACACTAGGTATCAGAGCTAAAGGTTAAGCGAGAAACTTGGCTCTGGTGGGGATTACTCATTAGAGATAGGGTCAGTAGCACCCTAGAATGAGTTTGAGTGTATTAATAGATTTGAGCGCGTATTTGTTAGTGAATATAAAATTTGTTTTATATTGTGTTGATTGAACTATTGAGTGGCTTATGGATTCTGGTCAATACGAGTAATTAACGTTATTGATAGGGATCTCTAAACACTTAAACAGAGCAATTCGACATAGTATTGTTTTAAAATTTGGTAAATGAAATAATTTTACCCAAATTATTTTTATATATAAAAGGAATAATTTTCGTAAATTATTATGGTTGTATATGGTTTGCTTGGTTGCTAGGAAATGATAATATTAAACTATTATTATTTGTTATGTGGTGATTGAAATAAAAGTTGATATTTAGTCAACAGTTAAGAAATAATTCATATAACAAAATGGAATTTTTAAATATGAGTTATAAATGTGATTTATAATTTGAAATGGAATGAAATTCCAGAGGAATATTTAAATATGATATGGTCTATAAAAATGATTTATAAAGTATTTAAAGTTGGAAATTTGGGAATTTAAATCTCGTTGGTTTTGAAATGTTTTTTTCAAAGTTGTGAAAATAATAATGGTATTATTTGGAGAATATTTTGAATTGGGAATATTTAAAATAGTTTTCAAAAGAGATAAAAGCACTGAACTCACTTCGGTCATAGGAAAATAATTTCGGTGATGACTGCAGCATTATCGACTTTCATTTTTGAGTTTCCAAGGAAGAATTGCTACCTAAATGTTTTGAACTGAAGTTTGTTTGCAATACCGGTTGGTTTTGAAATTCAAAGACATAGTTTGCTATACCAAGAGATTTTGGGTATATATGATTTCAAAAATGATTTTGAAATATTTAGTAATTGTTTAAACTCTGGAGTTTGATCTAAAATGTTTTATGGGAAATAAATAAGTTTGAAAACTTATAAAATTTGGAATTTGATTATTGGAATGGAATTAAACTTGAATTAAGCTAAATAAAGTAAATTTGAGAAATTAAGCCTAAGTAGGCTAAATAAAAGAATTATTGAAAATGGAATTTAGTGAGATTTGAAATAAAATTAGTGAATGAACTAATTAGTTAAATTAGTAAGTTAAACGGATTTGAAATTGAATTTGATTGGAAATAAATTAGTAAATGGAAGGTAAATTGAGTTCAAATGGAATTGAAAATTTAATTTGAACAGAAATGGGTATAAACCAAAGTGATGGAGTGGAAATAAACATAAAAGCTTTGTGTAAAATGTTTATAATGGACTTAAGAAATTGATGATGAAATTCTTAAGTAAAAATTGGTACTAGGAAATATACTAAGTAAGTATTTGAATGAAGATTAAATAAAAGGTGTGTAAAAGGATAATTGTGAATAATCGATGGTAAATGAAATAAGTGTGAATAAAAAGAAATTGATATGGCTAATAATCAATTGGAAGTTAATACGTAAGTTGTACATATATTATTTTATTCGCATGACGATTTGATCCAGATTCGAGCACAGAATTTCGAAATAGTTATATCAATCCGAGTTGGGATTTTTCGCTCGATTTTCGACGGAGAACCCTGGATATGGATTTTTGATTGATCCTGGAATTCTCTATCATAGTATACGGCTATGCAAAGAGAATGACAGTTTCTAATCAAGAAACCAGGTCTGAGTCCGCACTAGAGAATCGTGTGAACAATACTAGTTCGGAAGTGAAATTGTGTGATCGAGTGAGTGATCAAATTTGATATTGCGTACGGATGATATATGTACATCGTACGGGCTTAAGTAAAGCAAATATTGAAAGTTTTGAAAATGAACAAATAAAATGATTTTGAATTGTATGATTGGGTGTTATTGGTAAGTAAGGTGCAGGTAATTAAATGCAAAAGCTAAATTGATATCTTCGATTTCAGAAGAAAATTTTGATTGCCCGACAAAAAAGTAAGTGTTTAAATTGTTGTAAGAAATCGATGAATTTCTGATTGAGCCACTTGGCTTTTGTTTTCTTTGATGATTTGGGGCCCGTGTGGCATTTTGTAGTTTTTTGGATCTAGCCGCGCAAAGAAGACGCTAGCGAAATTTTTCAAAAATTTAAGGAGTTAGAAAAATTTTGAAGAAAATTTTGATAATTTAAAATTTGGTTTTAAATTAGAATTTGAATGATTGAGGGGATAATATTGGGTGTAATCTATAGATGAATTTGGAAATTAGTAAAAGTGATAGTGTGGTTTCAAAATAAAATTGTTTCGGGAAGTTGTTTAAATGATTTAGTTTTGGGAAAATAGTTAACGGGTTTTGGACCATCCTTCTTACCTAGCAATTTTGAGGACGAAATTCTTATAAGGGGAGAGGAATGTAACGACCCAGAAATTTGAATATTTAATTGATTTTCAATATTTAAAATTTAATTTTTAACTTGAATTTCAAATATAACCATTTATAGAATAATTTAATTATTGAATTTAATAATTGAATATTGGGTAAATTAGTGAATCTTGAGTTTTAAGCTTGTTAAAAATAATTTAAAGGCTTATAAAATTTGTATTACTAATACTGAAGATAATAAAACCTTTTAAATTGAATTGAAAAGTGATTTGTACAATTTAAAAAATATATCGTTTAAATTGACATTTAAAAATAGCCTTCCGAGGCACAGTCTCGGTTTTTGGCAAAACTAGTTCCATTGGATCCGTAATAGTGTATTATTATTGGATTTCAAATTTCGTAGCGTTTGGAGTTATCGTTTGGCCGTACGGGATATAAACGCGCTGAAATTTATATGGAAAATTCAATATAATAAGTAGGTCCAAAAAAGCTATCTTCTCCATACGATCGAATTAAGACTCGAAATTTTTTCCATTGCGTTCGGAATAGGGGTATAGCATTATAAATGCCTAGTGGCACACCTCGATAGGGGTTCGAGATTTTGAGCTATGTAATCGAGACGATTTGAAATTTTAAAATTATATATTATATGTTGACCAGTCAAAATCTATTCACATCAGCTTTTTATTCTTTTCAAATCACTGTACCTTTTCCTTTTTAAACACACTTCCCTCTCCAAACATGTTTCCTCCTCTTTTATATGTCCAGCCGAGCATTTTAGAACAAAGAAGGAAATGACAAGCTTCTAAAATTTATTTCTCCATATATACTCGATAAAAAAAATCCAAAACCACTTTCAAAAATCCTATTTCTTCTTCACCTTCGATCTGGTTTGAGCGTCGATATATGCGACGTCAAAATTGGGTTGCTCGACTTTGTACAGTGGAGCTAGGGTTTCGGTTATGGGGAGTTGCGGTCGATGGTTGGTGGGTTTGAGATCATATTCGAGCATCTTGAACCAAAGTGCAGCCGTGGGTCGAGTTTGTGATGGTGCGGCGCCTGGTTGGGGGCTGCGACATTTTCCAGGTCGAGGTAGGGTTTTGTGTCACGTTTTGGGATAGGGCAGGGGAGGCGACGTCGTGGTGATGGTCGGGAAGCTCGAGCGAAGAGGGGTTGTTTGGCAATGGGTGCGGGGGATTTTATCGATGGTCGGCGGCATGCAAGTGCACGGCAACGTGCACGTTTGGGTCTCGTGTACATGCAATCTTTGATCCAACGAGTACGTTTTCGATGTGATAGCAAGAGCATGGAGTCGAAGATGGAGTAGTGAAGTGCAAGGGCTAATCGCTCCTAATTCTGAGGATTATTTCAAAATGGATGTAGTAGGAATAGTGCCTTCGATTCCGTTGGGACCCAAAACGGACTTGTATGGATGAATGCTATCAGTACATTGTCATTGGAGGACAATGAGCATTCTAAGTGAAAATTCCTTTAAAAGGTAATCGTAGCCTCTAGCATCATCAACCGGGAATGACTGAAAAGCAGGGGAGATGCAGTAAGGCTAAGTAGGTATCACCCAATTAGGGTATGTTTATCACTTTTCTAGATACCCTTGGATATTATTACTACGATACATGGAAGGAGCTCAGTAAGGGTGGGAACACCCGAGGTGATAGCATATTCAGTCTATCCAGGTTAGGGGTAGACTGGTCTTGTGTTGCAGGGGATCCCGGCGTGGTCCTCGGTACGCTGTTTCTAGACGTGTACTATGACAGGTAATACCCCAGTACCTAGTCATTCGTATGGAATCCATTCTTCAATACGTACCTTTACGGTTTTGATTGTAGAGCCTAGTATGCTGGAATTTAATTAATGTAACAATTTCAGCTATTTGAATAAGTATTTGTACTTAGACACTATTATAATATCAGAGGATTAGATATAAATTGTTTTGGTTATCGTAAGGGAAAAACCCGTCGTGTTTATTTGTGACGTGGTCTTAGAGATACCTTTGTTTTTCAAAGGATTTGATAACTTTAATAATTCAAATTGAGTGTGTTTTCTCATGTTGGTTTTCTAGACCGACTCGGGTGTTATTTTATTATAATGCTCGGGTGAGACCGAGTATTACAGCTACAGGATACGATGCTATGGAACTCAGGAGGTGAGCTGGATGACGAAGATATATTTCACGTATTTGATGATATTCTGCTGTGTATTGTAGTTTGTGTATTCAACATTTTAGAGGGCAAGTTGTTATAACTGTCTGGTATTGTGATATTGATGTGTTGTACTCTGATGATGTAACGTATAAAAACAGTTATAGTTCTTTGTATAAAGACTCATTGTTATCTATTATATATTGTTCCGCTGCGATTGTGAGATTCTGTGTTGTTGTTCTCTGTTTCTTCTTCTACCTCTTTCTTCTTTTTCCCTAACGATCTGGTATTTCTGCCATTCGATTGTTCGACATGTAATACAGTGAACGTATTGATGTTGATTTTCGAAGGTCGAAAATCTGGGCCGTCACAACCACCATGGTTGGGTTCAGCAACCGTACCAAAACATACAAAAATGGGTCAAATATCCATTATAGATTTGGTGATGACATACCCTAATGTGTGCGACTCACATGGCCCTGCTGCCTCTCCCCTGTTTTAGTCATTCCTAGTTGATGAGGCCCGAGGTTACATTTTACCTTTTTATTTGCAAACCCACTTGGTGTAATGACCCGTTTTTCCATACCATTTGAATCGACAATAAACCACACATATCCAACTCAAATTTCAAGAACAAGCGGATCGTTAAGTGTAGAAAGAAAATAAAGATAGAATGGAACAGAAAAATAGAATCTCACACAAACGGAATAACATATATTATTTCAGCAATAATCTTTACAGTGGCAAATTTTAAAACATATATCAGAGTCTAACCTAGATTCAACCTAGACAGTTATAATACCTACTCTTACAAATGCTTATAGATAATAAAAAAATGTAGCGGATAATAGAATACGTCCATTCATTGATGAATATTTCCAGCTCTCCTCTGGAAACTCCAATCGTTTTCAACTAAACCTGAAACTACTCGGATCTGACCCGAGTATTAAAAATACCCGAATCAGGCTTGATAAACCAGCGTGAGATACTCGAAATTTTTAAATGTATAGCTCATGACGATGCTATCAAAATCTTTGAAAAGAAGGGTATCTCATAAGATCATGCTCACACATAAATACAGATGGGTTTTTAGCTTATGATAACCAAAACACTTTTATTACCAAAATAACTTGATAAATCTTTGAAAAGAAGGGTATCTCATAAGATCATGCTTAGGGATGGCAATGGGGCGGGTCTAGGGTCCAAACCCGGTCGACCCGCCCCTGTTTTGGCCCATCCAGACCCGCCCCATTGGGTCATTGGGGCGGGTAGACCCGTGACCCGTTCTTAAGTGCTCCGGGTCTAGGGTCGGGTCGGGGCTCGACTGACCCGCCCCAACCCGACCCGCACTACTAACATCTCATGAAACTGCTTTATTACTATAATGATTTATTAATCTTCTTAGATATAAGTGATTCTAGCATGAATATTAAAATGTTCCAATTAATAATATATAGAAAAAATTAGAGTATTAAGTTGCGTCATTGATAATTATACAATAACATATGTATATATTTTCTGAATTGTTATTGTAGACATCATTTTTATTAACTTCCCTTAGACACATTGTTTTTTGTATTTCATGTATTATTTGGTGATAACGAGTATAAACAAATAAATATATGTACATTGGTACACAATTTTGAATCAATATATAGAGACTCGTCGGGTCTTGGGGCGGGTCGGGTCTACCCTGACCCGTACGTGTCCCAGGTACGGGGCAAAATTCCAGACCCGCACCGGGTCTACGGGGCGGGTCTGGGGCGAGGTCTAAAAAATCCGGGACGGGTATGGGGCACCTAAAACCCGCCCCAACCCGCCCCATTGCCATTCCTAATCATGCTCACACATAAATACAGATGGGTTTTTAGCTTATGATAACCAAAACACTTTTATTACCAAAATAACTTGATATTATCTTTAATGACATTCTTTTGGAAACCATCTTTCAAATAAACTTATTTAAATAAGGTATCAATACTTGGAGAAGTCTAAGGGAATATATCCGGACTAGGTCAATGGAATATACCAGACGGAATATATGATACTAAAAGGGTAGCCGAAATGTTTGCAAAGCATTACAACTATTTTGGGAATACAACCAAAACCATAAATCTCATATTGGAATTGGATTTTCCAACATGATAGGGAACCTCGATAACCACGCATAGCAACCGAAACCCGGTGGTTTTTCGTGCAAGGACTCACAAACCTCTATTCCTCATATTGCCACACTTCTTGATATCTGGTGGCTTCTCATGCAAGGACTCACACGCCACTATACCATACAATAAGGGTCTCGTTTGGACACCTTGGTGACCAAGATCATACACCGCCAGTCACCTTAAGGGATCATACGCCACGAGTCACCTTGAGGGATTATACGCCACCCTCGTCATACTAAGCCTGAAATATGTAACATAGTTCTTGTATCATTTCCGAGATGTAATGCTTGAGAGTAAGGTTACACTCAACTTAGACAAAGCCACGCTTTTTATACAAAACCATGTTTTGTTCATAACAAGTTCCACTTTCAATGCCACATTGCCATTCCTTAATCATACAATTGATTGTTACCTACGTATAACTCCTGAGCTCTTATGTCTCAGAAAAGGGTGTTAAGCTAAGAGAAGTAGCCTTCTCCGCCACCAAGTAGATAATATGTTGATAGAGATCAATTTATGTAATCAGAAATGCACTGTCAAACACTCAGCCGTACAAGTTCGTTCTGGGACTGAACGAAACCGAAGACACTACTACTATTATTAGTAGCGAGTAGTCCTTGCAATCTGATGATTTCAAAACATGATGGAACCACTGCTATAAATGTCTTTATATTGGGAGCTACCTAGAGAATGTCAACAAGCAGTCCTTCCGCTATGAAGATCTTCGGTCTTCAATATAACGAGGATTTCAGAATATAGACGCCACTGCCAAACAAATATAATGTGGGGGTAAACCCCTGGGACTCGTGATAGCAATCCCTACATTTTGAAGATCTCCAGTCTTCAATAATCATCATCTTCAAAACGTCTTCACTTTCGAATGTATACATTGGTTCGAAGTGGTTTTCAGATAGGAGTTACCCAAATCCGACCCTGGTTCCTTTGCACCAATCATCGATTAAAAAGATGTTAAGTTCATGTGTGACTATCAATCATCATTCAATTTAATTCATCTTTTATTCATTCATAAATATCTCTAAGAGATATATTCATTAAACCATTTCTTTATCTTTTTAGAGTATATGAAATTATTAAGCCTAATTTTATCAAATACTTTGGTTAATTAAAACCTTTTTAATCTTGAAATAATTCCAAACCAGTTCACCTTTTACTCAGGAAAACATTTTCAAATCATTTTCTTAACACTTTAACAAAGATTTTCCATTTCAAATCATAACTTTTAAATGAGTCAAAAACTATGTTATTTAAGACATAGTTTACTGCAAACCCAAAACAATTAATTTTAAGTATAAGAATTTAAAATAATTCTAAATCATTTATTTAAATTTCATATTGGAAAATATTATTTTAGAGCATTCAGGCTTTCCCTTCAATCTGTTCCACCCCTCATCTAAAAGAGAAAACAAAGGCCATGTAAGTTCAGGACACTGGTTGCTCCATTCCTAACCTTTCTTGTTTTACCGTTTAGATCTCACAAGCGGGACAAATGTACTAGTCATTTCCTCATACTCAGTTTGTTATTACATTCAAGGAAATGATTTCTATTATATTGTTTAAGTGTTATAATAACCATTTATATAAAGTCTTTTTAAAAGTATTATAAAACTTCCAATTTATCTTTAAAATACTTAATTATTCATTTAAAAATATTTATAAATAATTCTAGAAAGAATCGTTAAGTTTAAATCTTTATTTCAAAAGTTATAGAAACCGCAGTAAAAAAGTACGGCGAAAAGTGCTTAAAACGGCTTATTTGATTAAACAACCTTTTAATGTTTGAAATTCTTATTTTCCAATTCAAATCTTTTTCAAACCATTTTAATAGATTTATCAAATTTATTTTGTATTTTTAGTCATTTAAAAATATCATTTATAAAGAAATTCCTTCTTGGATTCCGAACTGCAAAACCGCGGTGTTTTTATAAAATTGTTTTGGACATATTTCAAAATATACTTAATGAAATCTTAATTTTATTTCTTCTTGGAAAACTATGGATATAATAGTCTAGAAAATTCTTATCTCGAAGGATTCTGAGCTATATTCGACATTGTACACTTATATAAATTTTATGGTGTGAAATCGCGAACTTTCATTACGCGACGCACCTTCTTTTGACTTGTTTTTCAATTTCTTTTCAAACCTCATGGAAACACTTGTAAATGTTTATAAAACATTTCTAAATCATTTTAAACTCATTTTAAACAATATTTTTCATATTTCAAATCCATTTTCCATTTCATTTCATACTATAATATTATATTATTATTTCCAACCTTATTAGATATTTTAAAATCATTAAGAGGCTTAATAATTTCCATACACATATTTATATGGATTTAAATTCTTATTTAATTAACTATCGTTATTTTCTAACCATTTCTCTTATCATTTATCAAACCAAGTAATCATCCATATTAACAATCATATAACCAACCAACTTTGCATCCAAGTTATCAAACATATTAATCGTCTAAGATATTTAACTTTCATATCATTAAACTTGGAATTATTAGTTAATTCAAAAATGGTACTCACCTTTAATTTAATCGATTCTTCCTACCAACATTCTTATAAATCCATACTTCACCTTAACTTTTGTTAACTAATCATCACAAATGCTCCCTCCTTTCTAAACTCCATAAAATCCGACAACGCTCCCGCGACCCTTGAATTTCTCCTAGCTCCTTGGAATGAATTCGGCGGTACTTCTTTCTCTATTTCTTGCTCCGAAACTATGCGAAATTTCTGCTCTCTTCTTTGTAGGATTGGTCTAGAGTAGTGGAGCTCGGATTTGGGATGGTGGAGGGCGTACAACCTTGGAGGAGGTAGGAGGAGGTATGATCGAATTGAGGGGAGAGGAGGTGGTGGTTTCGGCGGAGTTTTGAGGTGTTTTTTTTCTTTTCTTTTTATTATTTTTCTAAGGCATGGAAGCCATTAAAACTCTAAAGAATAAGAAGAAAAGATTAAGAAAAGAAGAGACGAATGTGTGAAAAATAAAAGGAATGCTTGTGTATTTATAGGAAAAGAAAGAGGTAGTAAGTTACCAAATTACCCCTTGTTAAATTACTAAAATACCCTTGTATTTTTTTTCAAACTTCACATTACCAAAAGTAAACTTACCATCTCATTAATGCATTTCAAATCCTTATTGTATGACCTTACCACTCAAGGAGTAAGAAACCTAAAGTAATAATGATGTTTCTTTTGATTTGACAATTTTTTTATTAGTTTACTTTTGCTAATGATATTCCTAGAATTTCCTAACTATAATTAGCAAAAGTTAACTTGATTAACTATTTATAATTACTTCCTATATGTTATAATGTTTATAAGAATATGTACATAAAAGTGCAACGACATTGTGACAACTTTAAATCGACAAAACGTTGAATTTTGACAAAATATTTTTCGGTCACATTTTGACGTTTTTGTTAAACTATTTATTCATGTAAACCAAACTTAAAAATAAATTTCTTATCATCTTTAAATAATTAAATTGAGTGTATTTGACTTATAAAATAATATAAAACAATATCAAAATTCATTTGCAAATATACGACATTGCTTTTGTCAAAGCGCGATGAAATTTGTCAATAATTATAACATAAATATATATACGGTTATCAAACTTTTATCAACCAATTATTATCATTATATAATGATTTTAAAAGAAATTATTTATCCTTTAAAACAATTTTTTTGGACTATATATCCAACTTTATCTAAAATTGGATTTTGTCAATATTATGGTAAAAGCCCAAAACCTCTATTTAATTCTAAAAATAAATTCACCATTCTTATTTATTACCTGAAATATTATTATTTAAGTTTGCATATTCCATATTCAAAGGGGTAAAATTACGGGTTGTTACACTAGGAATCCTAACACTGCCCTCCATGCATCAATGAAGTGCTAACATTCATCCAACAAGTTGTTCAAGATAAGGACAAACCGAAGGCACTACTTCTACTACATCCATTTTGGAATCACCCCAGCCCTTGCACTTCAAGGCCCTGTCTTCGATTCCATATTCTTTAAGATGTCTTCAGTTCGAAACGCTTGAATTGGATCAAAGTGGCTTTCGGTTAACATATCCGATCCCAGTCCCTTTGAAAAAACTTTTGTTAATTTTCGATAAACTCAATCTTGGTTCTTTAGGAAATAAGCAGACAAAAGATAAGAGTGAATTCCACCTCCTAAACGTTTGTGGTCAGATTTCCTTATCATTTATCCTAGAAGAACGAAACAAGATTTATATGCATGGTACAACATCAATAGGGATAACTATGCCATAAAACTCACGTATCTCTCCTAGATATTTCTGAAGGTATGTTTTGGACTAAGTTTGATTGTCGGTTATTTAACTATCAAATAAATAATCATTTAAACATTGATTTAATTCCATATGGGATCCACTAAGCTTTATTAATTAATCTTTAATTGATAAAATCACTTTATTAAACTTGATCAAAAAATATTTACACAAGACTATTTCCAAAACCCCTTACTTCCCTTTTATACTCGGAAAACATTTATACTTATCTTAGCGGCATAATTATATTATCAAATCAATTGGAAAATTCTCTCTTTTCAAATTCCTTTTGACAACATTACTTACTATAAACCAATCCACTTATCCTTTATAAAAAGTTCCCTTTTAAAAGCTCACTTCATAGTTAAATATCATTATAAATTTCCAAAATCAATTTATAACTTACCTTTATAAATATCCATGTTATTTTACACAACCTCTTTACAAATCTCTATAATAATCTAAAATCATTCCCTTATTTTAAAACTCTTTTGATAAATCTTCTTAAAGAAAAATCCTTTACAAAATATCTTTGCAAAACATCCTTTTGAAAAATCATTTTAGTTCAACCCTTTTAAAGCCCCGTTATAAACAAGTTACTATTTAATAACACCTTAATAAAATAAAAATATAAATGGAAAACTTATTTGTAAAATTTAAAACAAAAAATTGATTTAAGAATTTAAGTTAATTTAAAACCATACTTTATAATTTCCAAAAGAGCTTCGCAATCCCAATGGTACTAATTTAAGTTATCATTTCATTTCAGTTTTAATTTCAAGTCACTTCACAATATATTAACGTATATGTATATTCAATTCATATTCTAATCAGGAAATAACATGTCAACATAAACTAATTAACATATACATATCCAATATTATAATAGCAGGATGGTGATTTTTCCTGCTATAGGTGTCCAAATAATTCAATCAATTTATAACAGAATGGGATTTATTCTTTTAAACACATGTCCATACAGTCAAACAATTTACATTTAGCAGAGCGGTGTTTTATTTTACTAATGGATGTCCACACAAACACAAACAATCAGATTATAACTCATTCACAGTTGTTTATCTACTTAATGGTATCGAAAATTAAATCTTTTTTGTGTATTCAAAACCATTTTTGAAAAAGAAATACCTTTAAAAAAATTAGGTTCTCGGAAAAACAAAGGATTAAAACTTAATACTCCTTTTTAAAATAATCAATTACAAGTTAAACTATTTATTAAGCCATAATTAATCATAATTAAACCTTAACTCAATTTAATTAATAAATAAGAAATAATTAAACCTTAAATAAATAGCTTATTATAGATTAAAACCTTAATTAGTTTATAATTAAAAATAATTAAACCCTTGATTAATAATTGAAAATAATTAACCCTATAATTAACTAATATCTAATTAAAAATAAATCATATACTTAACAAATAATTAATTAAAAGTTAATCTTTCTTAATTAATAATGAATTAAAATTAATCTTAACTTTAAAAGGTAATTGATTAATAATTAACCTTCACTTAGTTATAGTTAATAAACCTTGTTTAACACTTAATTAACTATTAATTATCAAAACTAATTAATTAATAATTAATTATTAAATTCTTAATCAGCTTTCCTTAATCATTATTGTTAAGTTTTTAAAACATTTCAAAACACTTTAAAATATAAAAACTTAACTTTTCAAACATCAGACATTTTATTGAACTGCATCCATAGCGACTATCATTATGGATGCCATAACTTCCAAACTTGATTAACATCTCGAATATTCTTTTAAAAAAACTTACATTTTAACTTTGACTTACTTTATGAACATAATATAAAGTTTTGGAAGCAAAAAAAAATTAGTAAACTTTAGAAAACATTTTATTTAAAATAAAGTAAAAGATCAAATTTAAAAACTTAAAGGATCGCTATGCCGAACACAAACACCTTTCAAGTGCTAACATTGCTCACTAGCTTTTCCATTACTTTGCTAACCAGCTTTTCCATTTACTAACTTTACTTACTAACTTTCCATATCACTTCCAATGACAAGACAAAGACTACAACTTTATAACCAGAAACATCACTTTAACATTCGATACGCAAATTTACGCTAAACCATAAACTAGCAACATATGTACATCCAAACTATAACAACCCGAATTCCAGTGGGTCTGGATTTTTCGCAAAAATGCTAAAACTCAAGCCCACTGAAACCCGAGTTGGGAATCTGGTATCCTACAAATAGGCAAAGAAACATATATCAGAGCTCAATTAAATATGTCACAGCGGAATTGACTAAAATATAATAGTAAGCAAATACTCACCAATATAATAACACTTTCTAAACAAGTATCTTTAAGCTGGGAAGTCTCTGCCATCTACCTAACTTGTAGGATGTTATGAGGAGGGGGTCAGAACTAAAGTTCCAGTGAATGGATAAATTATACACTTTTAAGCTTAATTCTACATATACCGTTTTATTTCCATTTACTGTTATATTAGGTTCACTAGGTTTATCATACTCTCGCCTCTGTGCATGAATCGTACCCATCTACTCCTTAGTAGATTAAAACCTAATAACTGATATATATATATATATATGTAGTTATATGCCCAATGACCATATTGGTCTTGGGTACCACCCATGGTACCTTCCGTATCCTCCTCGAAAAGGGCTCCATCGTCTTGCTTCGAGAGCATTCCGTAACTACATCTGTAAAGGACTGCTTCGTAACGCCTACAATACAGATGCTCCAATGTCTTGCTTCGTAGTTATATCTGTAAAGGGCTGCTTTGTAAGGCCTACAATACAGATACTCCATCGTCTTGCTCCGCGAGCGTTCCGTGGCTACATCTATAAAGGACTGCTTCGTAAGGCCTGTAATATAATGCTCCACTACTTACTATGAAAACGTAAACCGCGTTCGCACTAGTCTATGTCAGTGCTCAGACATCCACAATGTACCACCCAGTGCGTACAATGAGGACTACGTAATCGTTCTGTCTACCATCTAAATCCCATCAACAAGGTCTACCTTGTACGGAATTCAGTCAGAGATTTTCTATATCTGTAAAGGACTGCTTCGTTAGGCCTACAATACAGATATTCTAGTTGGTCTGTCTCTTTTTCATCATGGTTATGGCCCCACGCAGCCACCCCTCAACTAACCGAAAGACTTCTAAAGATTTAAGTGGCCGTGCCCTTTTGCAAACAATCTAACATCCAAATGGCGGTGCCCCTCGTCCAATGTCTTGATAGTGAAAGAATCATTGGCCTGTTGGTTTAACTCTAGTCTTTCCCAAAATCGCTCTTTGTCTTGATGTTGGCCGATATCCGCATACGACTATCCTTAAATTTACTTGCAAGTACTGGACATACGAATACCCTACTCCGAACACCAAGCCCTTCTGACTGCCTACAAAGGTCTGTTTTGTTAGGCCTACAATGCAAATGCAGTCAAGGCATACTCTCTTGATGGAACACCTACAGACCTGCCTTCGGAGATGCAACTTCGTTAGGCCTACCTAGAGGGCCATCCTAGAGTATCCTCACGTCCTGTTGAAGTCTCGTACTTCCTTCTAGCCCAAAATAACTAAGCTGGACGTGCTTCTCCTTTGCTGAAATCTGTGATGAACTGCTTCGTTAGCCTCTTCATCCTTTTGGCTACTCCAAACGCAGCTCACTCTTTTATTAGACCCTAAGTCCAATCTTTTAGTTTGCGTTTAGTTTACTTTTCTTATTCTGTTGGCTACTTATTTACCCTAATTAGCATATTCTTGCCCTCGTCTCACCTCTATCTATTATGAGATTTCCATTTATTTAATAGGGAATGCTGTTGGTATGAGCCACATTCATTATCTTGCTTATTTAACTTAATATAAATCTTAAGTTCATTAAAATAAGCCTTTTTTATCATTCCTGCTTTATTAGCTCAGTGACTTACTATAAATTATTTAAATAAGCTTCTACCATTATTATTGCCCATTAATTTATTCCAAGTTTCAAAATAAGTTTTTCCATTCTTATTACTTAATTATAACCTATGTTATAATTCTACTTGTAATTGTCATTTTCTCTTCTTTTATAGTCCGTACATAATTCCGGCATTTATTTTCTGTTCTAATCTGCCTTCTTTTATTATGATATAGAATATTCTTTTATTCTCTTATATTATATAATTCACTTATCATAATAACTATCTTCTTAAATAGTTTGCGCAGTGTATGCAGACCTAGGTTCATTATCGTTTACAACTTCAAGTTCTTATATCTAATAATTTACTTGATTCATGTCATACTTTGCTTTATTATCTTTAATTCTAGGAAGTAGTTCTATTTTATTTGGTTGGTTATGAAAACTATATTTAAAAATCCATTTCCATATTTTAATATTAAATAATACTATAAACAATAATCCGTAACTGCTAGATATTTCTTTTACTATTTTAGAATAGTGTAAAATATAGTGGTTTCTCTATTTTACACTAATTCTCATTTTCTTTCTTTTATTCTAGCAATTACGTTTATTGTTGTCTTTTATATATTAAATTATAGAAATGTATCCTATTTTCTAAATCAACCAATTAACCTTTTAGTTACTCCCAAATTCAGTTATTAGATTAATTAACTTTTCTCATTTTAACGTAATTTATTACAGTAATTCCATTCCTCAAACTTTTATTACTTTACATCTTATTTCCTTCATTTCAGTATTCTTAATTATTTAACCCATATTCACATTTAATCTATTCTAACCTATACACAAAGAAAGACGAGAAAATAAAAGAAGAATGATGCTTGCATAGAAATCCAAAACGTAGAAACATATGTAAATAAATACTAATACTGTAAATAAACTGTAAATTCCTTATAGTTCAGCATAACTTAATTAATAGGATTAGTTATTGAATAAAATTATCTAATTGGGAATTTAACGATATTATATCTTAAACTTAAAAGATATATAAATAAATCCACTCACATGTCGTCCTTAGCTTCAATCTCTATCCTTTTTAAATTGCTACGCTTTTCTCCGCTTTCTCCCTTTTTAATTTGTTATAAATTCCCTGATTTGTTTGTGCAATTCTCTGATTTGCTTGTATGTATTTCCTTGTTTAATTTTATTTTTTTGTTTGGGGAAAGATTTGATTAATGGAGGAGAAAGGAAGAGGGATAAGAGAAGAGGAGTTTGCTGTAAATGATAGCAGCTGATTTAGAGAAAATAGTGTGGGCTAGGGTTAAGTTACGTTCAATTTATAGGTGTAGTGAACAATGAAACATCCGATTAACCCTAAAAACAACCCTCGCCATCATTTATTGATTTGTTTACGTTAGCTTATAACGTATAATTCTCCAATGTTATTCATTTATTCCATTGTTATACGACCCTATTAATTCACGTTTCCTTCTAAATAAGATTCTCCCATTAATTATCCAATTAATTAGATCATACATACATACATACATACATACATACATACATACATACATACATACATATATATATGTATATATCCAATATTAATTGATCCTTATACATTATAATTTCTTACCTAATTAATATGCCAATCAACACCATATTAATTCGTCACATATATGCATATTAATTTATTTTATTCCCATAATTATTGCATGCATATAATCTACAATTGAATTTTGAATCACAATCTTAATTATATATGTTACCATAAGTTTCAATGTTTATTAATTGACAATTGATTACTTGCATAAATTACTCTTCCTCCATTTTATTCTCTTGCACTAACATATATGTTTCTAATCATATCAATTAGTTGCTACAACATATGTTCCCTTTCTTGTCAGTTCCTGTCAATTAATCACCTCTGCTAATTAATTAAATGTTAATTTCCTTTTTAAACAAACACCGTCAATTAATCTTCCCTATTAATTGATTTTATATAATTTCTCTCTCTAATTTATTTGTTACACAAATATATATGTATTCCAAATAATATTAATTAGTTGCCTCATTTACAAACATTTCTTTGTTTTAAAATTTCAAACGTACATAACTTAATTAAATTATTTGCATATATAATTGTAATTTAAAGCGGGGTTTGGCCATCCATAAATTATTTGCATATATAACGTAATTAAACCATCCAAATAATATATTCTACAACCAAATAGGCAACATAATAAAGGTTGAATCTTTCTACAAAAAGTTAGAACTTTACTCACTGAAGCTTACTAACTTAGGCAAACTCTTATGAGACTTCGAGCATGACCTAAATCTTTGTATAATCTTGTAAAAATGAAGTCTTTTAGGAGTTTAACTAGCAAATAGGTTTGGCCATAAGGAATATGTAGCTCGGCCATGATGGTTTAAGGTGGATGAGTGTTTGGTTTTGGAAGAGGAAATGAAGTAGTGAATGTAGAAGTGCTTAAACAAGTTTTGGAAGGAATTCAAAATAGAAAGTTAGGGTTTTTATAAACTAGAAAAGGTAGAGGAAACCATGGAAATTGTTTAAAAACTTTAGGAGGTTTTGGAAAAGGAAGATGAGAATGAGAAAAATGAAAAAGAATTTAGGAAATTTAGTTTTATATGAAATGAACATGTAAATTTACCAAACTATCCCTCATCCTTTACCCTCCACTCCTTAAATACCACGTCACCATGCCCCCCTACTCCTATCATATCAACATCACCATAGCCTCCCTCTCTTTCACATCAAGCCACCATGCCATTTAATGCTTGTACTTAAGTCTATAAACATGTTTGCTTCCTAATGTCACATCATGTCTCTTAAGACATCGTTTTATTTTATTTTAAACTTTACATACTTAAGCATAAATACGTATGCATGCATACTATAATATATATATATATATGTATGTATGTATGTATGTATACTATCTCATTTGTAAATTAATGTGCGCAGTTATACAATAGTGTTATGTCTTTCCGACAACTTTTAACCATCAAAAAGTTGATAATTCGAAAAACGATTTCCGGTCGCATTTCTGTTTTTCATCGAACTTTATATTTTAGTAAACAAAAATTAAAAAATATTTCACCTTCATTATTTATTACTTAAAAGAGTCTTATTTTAATTATAAAACCTATTATTTGAATATCTAAAATTAATTTAGTATTCACAAATCAAAGCAATAAAATTCTGGGTCATTACAAATTTATTCAATTGATTCATACATTTGTAAATAAATCATTTTATTGTGATAATAGTCTATATTTTAGACCATATAATGGTTAATTGCATTCACTTTTATAAATACATTAAACATGATCGTTGCGATAATAATTTAAATTACATTATTATCATAAATGCATCAAATGCATTGGTTATTAAATGATGTTGTATGTTTGGAATTTGAGTAATTATTTTGGCAAGTAATCCCGATGTATTGGAAAAAAATAAGTGAACAACTTTAAGTTGTGTAGAGAGAATTTTTAACCAGAAGTTGTATAACTCAAAGTTCAAGACCCGAAGTCTTGAATTATGAAAAGACTTTTTGATAAAGTTTACAAGTTTGAAATCTTATCAGTATTTTTCTAATCAGACAAAATGTATAAGCTTCTAAATAAGAAGTTTGAAAAATATTTGAGAACTAGAAGTTCACTATGAATTAATGAACTTAATGTTTTTCCTGAAATAGAAACTCGAAGCTTGATTGAGATTGTATGAAATGATAAGATCACACTTTTTAAAGAAGTTAAAAGGGATGATTACATCTTCATATAAGACTTTGATAGTGCATTCACTAGATTTCAAAAACCTCCAATGAGTTATACCTTACTTTACATCTTTACATTTACACATTATATTGACCAAGTATCTAAAAGATATTGTCATATGATATTTCGAACATCCCCCAATTGAAAATTAATTACTAATTTAGCCTTGGAAAAGGATACTCATTATTTATAAAATGTGAATTCAAATGACATTTCAGTTCATATTCCTCACATTTCATTTCAGTTTATATGTTATAGTTAGTTTAAAATGTTATCCTCCATTATGTACTTCCAATTGTGTAAAAGTATATATGGTTAATTTATACAATGCAAAGTCTAATTTTATTTCAATATGTATAGCTTCAATTTAATTATTCTTTTTATTACTTTCTCCTTGATAAATCTAATATAACCCAAACTTGAAGTTTGATGAGTACTATAAAATAATTATTAGATCTGGTTTTTACTAATCTTGCTATGTTGTAAAAACTGATATTTTGATCAATTACTTCTATGTACATATGGCTAGCTGTATAGTTGAAGAAATGAATTTAGTATTCTCCAGAAGAGATTTCCCTCATGCCATAAGTGTGTGTGTGTATTAATCTCTTAAAGTGATGTTTTAGAGTTTATTTTAATATCTACATTGCAAAATCTAACATTCCAGAAGATATATTATAGATAATTTATTTCTATTAAATTATAATGACTTAAAATGAAATGATACATCACTGTAGGAACATCGTATAAAACTCTAAAAGTAGTCAAAATAATTTATCTCCAAAAGAGAGCAATACCACACTCTGAATCTAATGGTCCTATCTCTGACATCTAACTCTTATTTAGTGCAATTAGTTTTGTTATTACATTTAAATTTGATACAGCATTTCAGAAGTAATTACAGCAAAAATCTCAAGCAGAGATAATTTATGTTACTATAAAAGTAGCAATTATGTAATTTATGTAGAAAAAATTATTGATATGACATTCCAAAAGTATTACATGTAAGGTACTCTAGAAGAAATATCACTCCAAAAGCGTTGATGGTAAGATATCTCTAGAAGAGATTTATAAAATGTTCCCGAAGGAGAAAATATGCGACACTCCAAAAGTGATGTATATAAAATATCTCTAGAAGAGATATTATATCCTTGTATAGCACTATAAGGGAATTGCCTATGAAATATTTTCAGATATGAAAGTTATATGATAATAACTAACCCAGAGAATTTGTAAATCAATATAAGAATGGTAGGGTACGAATACATTTATAAAATTCAATTTCCCATTATGATGGACCTATAGCTCCATTAGACAAATGTAAGAGTAAATAATGATATGTGATCTATTACTTTTCGAAAACATACTACGAATTGAATATCATATGTATAACTATTCTTGAAGAAATATCTTAGGTATTCTCGGAAAGAGATAGTCTATATGTCATATCATAATTTACCAAAAGCTATAAATACGGTCTTGAGGAGATCTGTATCTATAACTAATATAATAGCATATTTCTATAACATTTTAAGTGTCCAGAAGATACTCTTATTTTTGTTGTAAATATATCTCTTTTATTGAACTCTCCAGAAGAGATGCCTATATGCAATACGTTTTATTATATGATATAATTATAAATAATGCTTAACATGGATATTTGAAATATAATTGAAGAATAAAACTTAATAATTGAAGTTGCGTATATAATTTATTTGAACCAGAAGTTAAACATGATTTCAAACCAGATGTTTTGAACATTATCATGAAGTTTTAAGGATTCACATTTACGTCGATTGATAAAAAATTAATATTTTGAATCCTTGTATTAGTTTGTTCTAAAATCATTAATTCAAATGAGAAAGAATCTACAAATATATAATATATATGCAATACATAGACATAAGTGTGTGTATATATATACATATATATATATATATGTATGTATATATGTATATATTCAACTAACAAACTAAAGTTTGTTATAGGCTCATCTTATAGATTATACCTAGATATCATTCAGTGATTTAAAATTCAATCAACATAAATGTTAAATGGCCTGGGTCATGTATGTATTCAAATGATCTACATAATAAGTAAATTCCCCCAATTGATTAGATCAATGAATGAGGAAAAAACTGTAAAAATAAGCAATATCACTAGAATGCATCTTACCAATTGATAAAAGAATTATCCTCCTATATGTAATATGTATGATATATTTACTGGTTGAAATATCATAATGTATAAAAATGAGAATCCAAAGATGAAAACTATTCAATGTGCCAATGTTCTTCAACATTGAGGGGGAGGATAAAAGGGATACAACTTCATTTTGATTATCTAGATTAAATATTTGTTAACATATACAATGTTGCTAAGTGTTAAGTAGCTTGAATGAATTACCAATAATAAATCTAGTAAACTAGCTCCAGTATAGATTTAAATCCCTAAAGGATCAAAAGGTTATAGACCACATTTGAAGAGTGGTAGAGAAGTTAGTTCGAAATATTTTTGGAATAAGTAATAAAGATGCCAACTAAAGGAGGTGAGTGTTCTTAATGAAACACCGGACAATGTTCTCAAAGAGACCCGTGACATACTTATCAAATAACCAAAGTGGTGGGTTAGTTATCTAAAACATGATAAATAAAAGAGATCTTAATAAATTATGTTTGGAACTGACAAGAAATAATTATTAATGATAAAATTGTAAATAACAAAGCGCTTATGTTTATAATAAGATTAAAGATTTTGAATTAGAAGGTAACATGATTGGCCATCATGAATCCTTTCCTAAATGAGAAATGTAGACCTGTAGTTCACAAAATATAATTATATATATATATATATAGTGGCAAAAGCATGCTGAAATTGCTGAAGCACATGCAGTGTCAACGACATGTTAAGTGCCATAGGCATGATACTTTTAGAAATAATTGAATTGATTGAAGTAGCGAAAGTGTTTGAAACATTTAAAATACCCCAAAGGAATAAATATTATTTAAATCATACTAAATAATGAACGTATACAAGTTCCTGAAGAATATAAATAACTTTGCTAGTTATAAAGAATACCAAGAACAAGGAGAATAGATTACAACCTTCTTTTAAGTATTGTTGTAATGAAAATCTTGATAAGCTTCACGATGAGTAGATTACATCCTTCTTTTAAGCATTGTTGTAATGATACCCTTATATCCATTGAAGATGCGGTTGCAATATGCAAAATGATTTGAAGCTCTAAATATGATAGCACATTAAGTGTTTTCCATTAGAGTAGCATACAAAATGCATAAAATGAAAATCATTTGGAGGAAACAATCTTGAAAATTCGATTGTATCAAAGGAAACTATTTATAAATGATGAACATCTAAAGGAGGGAATGTAATGACCTGGATTTTTTAACGTCTGTTAATTGGGTGATTAACTGACTTAAATTATTGGGATATTAATTTTGATTTGTCGAATAAATAAATTTTTTGATGTTAAAATACCTGAATCTATATATTGATTTAAAACTATATTTAATTTTAAATTATAAAGAAATTTTTCTCTCGATATGATAAATATTATAGTTATATGTATATATAAACTCCACCATTTAAATTAAGATAAAATATCCATAAATATATATAGACAAATATATACAAGCTTTATGATGTTGATAATATATATATATATATATAAGTATATAAATGCATATATATATATATGTATGTATGTTCATAGGAAGTAATATACATGTAAAATCTTAATAAAATAAATATACATAAGTTAAGATGTATATAGAATTTGTAAATCTGGAAATGTATAAATATATACAATGGTAAAAATATGTATGTGAATATATATGGTAACATAGTATAAATGTACATATATATATATGAGGATAATGTTTATATGTAAGGGAACATCATCTTGGCAAAAACATCAATTCAAGCACCAACATTAAATCAACTTAAGATCAAATTAAATGCACATTTAATCAAGCCATAAAAGATCAAGTCACTCAAGTTTCAATTCAATCAACTTATCAAAATTTAGTCGCTTTTTTTTAATGAAAAAAGAAGAAAGGAAGCATGTACATGATGTTTAGCCTATCTATATGTATATAGCCACCCTACTTTACTGTCTACTTTCATTTTCTATATAACATCAACAAGCTAGTTCACTTCTTGATACTCGTACATAAAAAAGAACAAGAGCTACCATTAGTTCATAAAAGAATCAAGACTAGTGAAGTTTGAAGAAGGAAAGGAAATCACAGAGTTCATCTTTAAAGACTGCGAGTAAACTAAAATCTTTTTATTTTAATCTATGAGTATGCCTGGTTATAGAAGTAGCAGTGTTTGATGAGAATGTTTGGACAAGAATACATATATACATATATATGTGGATGTATATAAAGGTTTATAATAGGAGCCTGTACAACATTTCTTTTCTGCTCTGTTTTCTTTTCTATCATGCTTAGTTTTTTTTTTAAATCCATATCTCTTCCTCTAAATTGTTTTAGGATATGATGTTAAAAAGAAAACTGTTTTTTTTATTCTACTTGAATTAAAAATTAGTTTTAATAAATATTATCCAATGTAGAGGAATAAAATGAAATTTACAGTAAGATGACCAACATTGCTAGGAAATCGAATAATTTATTTTGGGTTTTTGGTTATATGAACATGATCGGCATGGAAAACGATGATTTTTGGAGGTGGTCATGTAATTTTTAGTGAAGTATCAAGTGGGGGAAGTGGAGTTGAATGGGATTTGGGTTTTGATCAAATTATGGCGAGGCGAGCAACATTGGCGGTCGGGGTTTGGTCAGAAGAAGGCTCGGAGGAGGGGGAGCATGAGAAAAATGGTGGGATATTTTTCTGATCGGCATGGTAGTTGGTCAGAGGGAAAGTAGGGTTTGGGGTGGAGTTTTGGTCATGGTCGGACTTGAATCGACTGCGCCGTCGAGGGGGTGATAGGGTGCTACAGTATAGGGGGAAAAGGATGAGGGGACGATGGCGATGGTGGGATTTGGCGTTGCCAAGTGGTCGGAGGTGACGGGACGAGGCAGAGGAAGGGGGCGGTCTCGTTCCTGGACATGGGCTTGAGTTTGAATTTTTGAAGTAGTTGTTGGTTGGGTTTTCCGGAGGCATGGTCGAGTCGAGACGATCATGGGTGAGTTGTTCGTTGTGTCAGCGGTGGAAAGGGGATGGTGATCGGGATGTTCACGTGCACGGATACGCGCGTGTATGTTGGAACAACAAGGAAAGATTGAAGAGGGGAAGAAGCGGTGAAATAAAAAGAGAGGAGAGAAGAAGAAAAGAAAGAAGAGGGGAAAGGGGAGTGGGCCGGTATGGGCCAGGGAAGAAAAAGAAAACGAAGAAAATAAGAAAAAGAAAAAAAGTATGGAAAAGGAAAAGAAAAGAAGAAATGGAATTAATATATATATACATTTATATGATAATTTATATTTTCTTCTTTTAACTAAAAATTTATTTTCATTTTAAACCCGTAACTAGTTTTCAATGATATTTTTATAATTAAAATGGGTAATTAATGATATTTTATAATTTATTATTAGTTAATAAATTATTTAATTTGTAATTCATTTGGATAAAAATATAAACGAAATCAGCCACATGGAGTTAATAAAATCCTAAGGAGTGAATCGTCTTGAGATATGTTATTGATAGTTAAATGAGTAACAATCTATATCTTTGCTTAACTCTATCAGATATTTACTCCTATTATCCTTATCTGTGCCATCCCATGGCCAGACGAGTTTAAATAGTTGGAACAAAATGATGATACGTTTATTTGAAAAGAGAATACGTAATAAATTCCCATATTATAATATTGTGACCCTAAATCGAAATTGTTATTTTAGAACAATTTACTCTTTAAAATGTATTGCTGGGATTCGAAGAGACCGGGATCGGATATTAGTGTTATCCAGAACCACTTCGTTTTGAAATCACTGCTAACTTTTACGGTTTTTGATTATAAAATTTAATATGTCGGAATTGGATTAATTCACAAATTTAACTATTTTAAATAAGTATTGTACTTAGACACTATTATAATATCGATGGATTTTTGTAAAAGGTTTTGGGTTAAAATAAGATGATAACTCATCGTGTTATACGAGTTACCTTGGTTTCCAAAGAAGTTTTATAACTTAAGTATTTTCAAATTAAGTGGGTTTACCTATGCTGGTTTCCAGCCTGACTCGGGTGTTACTTTATTGTAATGCTCAGGTCAGACCGAGTATTACAGAATTTCAGGTTAGGACACTGTGGAGCTCAGGAGACGAGCTGGATGGCAGGGACGTATTGACTATATTCCGCTGTGTATTATAGGCTGTATTTTCAGCATTTAGGGACAAGTTATTATAACTGTCCAGATTTATTTGTTTGTGATTGTACTCTGATAACTTGTATGTATGATAACAGTTACAACTTTTCTTTGTATAAAATGCTGTTATTTTATATTATATTTTGTTCCGCTGTGATTTTGAGATTATGTGCTGTTATTTCTGTTTTCTTATTCTATCTCTTTTTCTTTAAACCCTAATAACCTGGTATTTCCGGCACTCGATTGCTCGGCACTCTATACAGTGGACGTATTAGTGTCGATTCTCGGGGTCGAAAATCGTCCGGTCGTTACACGTGGTATCAGAGCTGAAGGTTAAGCGAGAACCTTGGCTCTGGTGGGAATTACTCATTAGAGATAGGGCCAGTAGTACCCTAGAATGAGTTAAGTGTATTATATATGAGGACGTACTTGTTATTTTCATATATAATGATTTTAAAAATTGTTTTTAAAAATAATTTCTATATAAGATTATATTTTGGTATAAAATAAATAATTTTTGTAGATTATTATAGTATACCAAGGTGATTGATTGTCATTTTTATAATCAAATAAGATCATAAGAATTAAATGGTTATATATATGTATATAACCAAATGGGAATTTGATAAGAATGAACTATACAAGTAAGTTAAGCTAGAAATGGATTCAAATCAGAATTTAAAATTTTGGAAATTCCGGAAGTATTTTTCAAGGTGTTTTAAAACGAAATAAGTTACCCTGATTATATTTTTCCAGTAAATTATGATGGGATGGTGTGTTTGGTTTCTAGATATGATAATATTGATTATTATCATAAATTGGTTATTGTGTCTTAATAAAAGGATGTTTATTACGGAATAAACGATGATAAAACAGTATGAAATGTTTAAGGGAGTGAAATTATATAAGCTGAATTTACAAATGTGACTTATAAATTTAAATGAATCTAAATTTGGAAGTTTCAAATCTAGTCTCGGAAATTTTAAAAACTGTTTCAAAGCGTTGGAGAAAATAATAAGTAATATTATTAGAATATTTTTGATATAAGAATTCTTGTTTTAAAACAAGAGTTGTTGAAAATGAATTTGTTTGGATTAAGAACCAAAGAATGGTTTAAAATTTAAAGTGTGACTTGGTATGTGAATGGGATATATATATATATATATATATGTGTGGACATATATGGTTTCAAAGTTGATTTGAAATAAATAACTGGGTGTTTGAATTCTGAAATCCCCCTTAGAATTAGATGTATAACCCAAAGGGAAATAAGTTTTTGAACTTATAAGTGGGAACTGATATTGGTAAGAAATTTAAATTTGGAATGTAAAATTTAAATTGAGTAAAGTTTAAATGGATTGAACGAATGAGGAAATTTACTCAGGGCAAGTTAAATAAGTTTTGAACTTATAACCTGAATTGGAAATTTCAAGTTGAATTTGAAATTTAACTTATGGAAGTTAAATGGATTTAAATTGTAGAGGAAAAAGTATAGAGTTGATAAGAGATGCAAAGGGAGTTATGCATGAATGTTTTCAAAATGATTTTTGGAATAAAAACGAGTTTCAAATTCTGGAAATTTGTGATGGGTGCTATAGATTGGTGTTTTAGATGATTTGGATGTTTATATACTTTGACATATCCTGCTATCATCCTGTTTGTTATTTACAATATATATAAAACTATAGATTGGATTATTTCGAATAAATTAAGAAGTAGGTTGAAATGATATATATCCAACCCCGAAGTTGGATAGAATAAAAATTGAAATTACGGAAATGGAATCTTTTTGAACTTAAGCTTGAAATGTTAAAACAAACTTGTCAACCGGAATTGTTTAAAGAATCAGGTTTAAAACCTGGAAGTTATAATTGGGAAATAAATTTAATTCCGAAAATTGATTTGTTCTAAAAGATTTAAACTCTCGCTTGAACCTTGAAATAAGTTTAAGTAGAGGTAATTTAAATGAATATTTGAAATTTGGGCTCAGAATTGAATTATCTTAAAGACTTGAGTTGTTAATTTGTAAATAAATTAACATGTAAAAGCGTGGATTACCTACATAAACGATGTATAAAATATATATTTTTCTACTGGTTAAAAGAGGAAGAAAAAAAGTTGTTGTAATTCTGTAAAAACAAATGGATTTTTTAGGAAATTCAGACAATTGTTATAAATAAAAATTAATTTTGGAAATAATTGGCATATATAAAAATAATATTTATTCTAGTGCTGATCATTACAATGAAAGAACATCAATTATAAAGACAATACAATATTATCTTGTAAATCCATGGATGGCAATAGACTATTACATGAAACAAAATATGGAATGAGAAGAAAAACTATAAACGGTAGGCTAACAAATAAAGGGTTATAGCTTATTAGAAATGTGGAATTTTACCTTTGTCAAATCAGGTTTTTCTTATTTCTTTTTGGTCACCATTTGAGACTTCTGGTTCTATATATTAAATACTAAATTTATAGTATATATTCAAGGAGCACAACAAATAGTGGGTGTACAACAGTAATAGTAAAAAAGAATTCAAGAACCGTCGACTTAAGTATGGATGTTTTATTGAATGTTGTCAACTTGGAGTTGTAAAAATGTTGTCTATTCTGTTATATATTTATATCGGCATCCAGCACTGCTACGGGTATACCTATACCGTGTGTTCTTAAGTATAAGCACTTAGTTTATATGTAGTTAAACCATTTGTAAACATAAAAACAGTTGTATGAAACAAAACAACACATGTAACTGTACTATTTCTACTAGGCAGTTACGTTGAACTATGGTACTTGAACCCAAAAACCTAGTTTGAACTTTCAGTACAGAGTGTTGAAAATTAAACTTGACTTTGGGCTAGATTATTGGACTTAATTTGGGCCACAAATAAAGAAGTAAAGCTAAAAGAGAATTCTAGAGAAAGTTAGAAAGAAACATCTAGATAGAAGTATCTAGATATATGTTGTCATGGTAGAAGAGGTTCTAGAATTTTCCATTCTCAAATTGTAATAAAATAACTAGAATCTAGAGTTTTCTTATCTAAAGATAGTTTGTATGAAAGTTATAGAAAACCCTAGAGAATAGTTGTATACCGTAGGATCAAACACATCTCCACCGTTCATTTGAGATGTGAATTACTATAAATAGGAGTGGTGTATCTCAATTGTAAGCAAGCAAAAATTGTAAGCAAAAGTTTGTAATAAAGTACAACTTTCTCCTTTAAAAATCAATCTCTCATTTCACACTTGCTATCCAATTAATCTTCAACTTGAAAATTTGCTAACATTGGTATCAGAGCGAGGTTCTTAGTCAAGAAAATATGGCAAGCGGCATGACACCATTTCAAGTTCCATTGCTAAAGAAGGAGCACTATGATAATTGGAGTATTCGCATGAAGGCGTTGCTTGGTTCACAAGATGTGTGGGATATCGTTGAAAATGGGTATATTGAACCCGTCGATATCACCACTTTATCCCAAACTTAAAGGGACAATTTGAAGGATTCAAGAAAGAAGGATCGTAAGGCTCTTGCTCTCATTCATCAAGGCTTGGATGAATCTATGTTTGAGAAGGTATCAAGTGCGCAAAGTAGTAAGGAAGCATGGGAGATTTTGGAGAATGCATTCAAAGGCATCGATAAAGTGAAGAAGATAAGACTACAAACTATGCGAGGTGAGTTTGAACCTTTACATATGAAATCAACTGAATCGATTGATGATTATTTTTCACGAGTTTTGGCATTAGTAAATCAAATGAAAAGATATGGTGAAAAATTGGAGGACTCTAGAGTGGTCGAGAAAATTCTACGATCTTTAGATTCAAAATTCGATTACATAGTTGTAGCTATTGAAGAATCTAAAGATCTAGAATCCATGACCGTTGATCAACTCATGGGATCACTTCAAGCCCATGAAGAAAAATTAAAGAAAAGGGTTAAAGAAGAGCCATTGGAGCAAGCTCTTCAAACCAAACTCACCTTAAACGAGAATGAAACATTTAGAAATATAAGAAGTCATAGCCAAAGAGGAAGAGGTCGAGGTCAAAGCTGCGGAAGAGGTGGTCACAAATTTTTCAATAAAGAGGAGAGAAGCCAAAACGCATATGCTACAAGAGGTCGAGGAAGAGTAGGAAACATGAAACAAAATGGAAGACCAAGGTATGATAAAACACAAATTAAGTGTTATAATTGTGATAAATTTGGGCATTTTGCTTTCGAATGTAGATCTACTTCTAATAAAGTTCTAGAGAGATCTAAGTCTAACTTTGCTAAAGAAGAGGAAGAATATTCTACACTACTTTTGGCACAAAAGGGAGATGCATGTGATGATAACAATACATGGTATTTGGATACGGGGGCTAGCAATCATACATGTGGAAGAAGGAACATGTTCACGGAGCTTGATGAATCAGTAAGTGGAAACATTTATTTTGGTGATGAATCTAAAATTCCGGTTAAGGTAAAAGGAAAAATATCAATTTGCTTAAAAAATGGAAAACATGATTTTATCTCTAACGTATATTATGTGCCTAATATGAAAAGTAACATTCTAAGCTTGGGGCAACTTTTAGAAAAGGGATACGACATTCATATGAAAGATCATAGCCTTCTCATGAAAGATGCTAAAGGAAATCTGGTTGCTAAAGTAGAAATGTCAAAAAATAGAATGTTTCCACTCCATAAATCAAATAATATTGCCAAATGTTTAAAAGCATGATATAAAGATTCATCATGGCTTTGGCACTTAAGATTTGGACATCTTAATTTTGGGGGTTTAAAGTTGTTAAAGAATAAAAACATGGTGAAAGGTTTACCACGAATCGATCATATGAATCAACTATGTGAAGGATGCTTATTTGGAAAACAACCAAGGAAAAGTTTTCCAAAAGAATCCAACACAAGGGCTAAAGAACCACTAGAGTTAATTCACACCGATATTTGTGGTCCAATAAAACCATGCTCACTTGGAAAAAGCAATTTCTTTGCTTTGTTTATTGATGATTATAGTAGAAAAACTTGGGCCTATTTCCTTAAACAAAAGTCTGATGTATTTGATGCCTTTAAGAAATTTAAAGCTTTTGTAGAAAATGAAAGTGGTTATAAGATAAAAGCCATGAGGTCCGACCGAGGTGGAGAATTTACCTCTAAAGAATTTGAGAAATTTTGTGAAGAAAATGGAATTCACCGTCCCTTAACCGTCCCGTATACTCCACAACAAAACGGGGTCGTAGAAAGGAAGAATAGATCTCTACTTAATATGGCCCGGAGTTTGTTGAAAAGTAAGAGAATTCCAAAAGAATTTTGGGCCGAAGCCATTGAGTGTGCAGTGTATTTAGCTAATCGCTCTACAACTCGAAGTGTGTGGAACAAAACCCCCGAAGAAGCTTGGTGTGGAAGAAAACCATGTATAACACATTTGAGAGTATTTGGAAGCCTAGCATATGCCCATGTGACGGATCAAAGGCGTTCCAAATTGGATGATAAAAGTGAAAAATATATATTCATTGGCTATGACTCAAGGTCAAAAGGGTATAAGTTATATAATCCTATAAATGGAAAAGTTGTTGTTAGTCGAGATGTGGAGTTTGATGAAGAAAACACTTGGGATTGGAGCACACAAGAAGTTGATTATAATTTCCTTCCCTTTTACGAAGAAGAAGAAAGCAGTGATGTGCAAAAAGAGCCGACTAGTCCAACACCGTCATCTCCATCAAGCACTCATCAAGAAAATCCATAAGAAGAAAGCTCAAGTGAAAGGATGTCGCGCATGAGATCTTTACAAGAACTATACGAGGTAACACCACTTTGTGATAATATTACTTTATTTTGTCTTTTTGCAAATTGTGAGCCAATAGATTTCGAAGAAGCAAAACAAGACAAAAGATGGAGGAGTGCTATGGATGAAGAAATCAAAGCTATTGTGAAAAATGATACATGGGAGATGGCTGATTTACCTAAAGGACACAAAGCTATTGGAGTAAAATGGGTATACAAAGTAAAGAAGAACGCTAAAGGAGAAGTTGAAAGGTACAAAGCTAGATTGGTAGCCAAAGGATACAAGCAAAGAGCAGGTATAGATTATGACGAGGTATTTGCTCCTGTTGCCCGTTTAGAAACTATAAGATTATTAATTTCTTTAGCGGTTCAAAACAAATGGAAAATATATAAAATGGATGTGAAATCGGCTTTCTTGAATGGTACTATAGAAGAAGAAGTTTATTTGGAGCAGCCACTTGGTTATAACATTAAAGGACATGAAGATAAAGTTTTAAAATTGAAAAAGGCACTTTATGGTTTGAAACAAGCCCCTAGAGCATGGAATACTAGAATTGATAAATATTTTCTAAAAAATAACTTAATAAAATGCCCCCATGAACATGCTCTTTACATAAAAACAAATCAAAGTGGAGATATCTTGATTGTATGTTTGTGTGTGGATGACTTAATCTTTACCGGAAATAATCCAAAAGCATTTGAAGATTTTAAGAAGGAGATGAGTTTAGAGTTTGAGATGACCGATATTGGACTCATGTCATATTATCTTGGTATCCAAGTGATTCAAAGAAAGCACAACATATTTATTTCACAAGAAGCATATGCAAAGGAAATATTGAAGAAATTTAAGATGGATGGAAGTAAATCAGTTAATACCCCAATAGAATGTGGAACAAATCTCTCAAAATATACCAAAGAAGAAGATGCGGATCCCATATTATTCAAGAGTTTGGTTGGTAGCTTAAGATACCTCACATGCACAAGACCTGATATACTTTATGGTGTTGGACTCATTAGCCGCTATATGGAAACTCCTACAACATCACACTTGAAGACTGTAAAAAGGATTCTTCGATACATCAAAGGTACCATTGATTTTGGTTTGTTATACTCAAGTTCTAATAATTTCAAGTTGATTGGTTACAGTGACAGCGATTGGGCTGGAGATGTTGATGATCGTAAAAGTACGACTGGATTTGTCTTCTTCATGGGAGATACAGCCTTCACCTGGAGCTCAAAAAAGCAACCAATTGTGATGCTTTCCACTTGTGAAGCTAAGTATTTTACTGCTTCAACTTGTGTTCATCATGCTATTTGGCTTCGAGATCTATTGATGGAGTTGCATATACCACAACACAATGCAATAGAAATTTACATGGATAATAAGTCAGCTATCGCTCTATCCAAGAATCCCGTCTTCCATGAACGAAGTTCACACATCGATACACGTTATCACTTTATTCGAGAGCGGATTGCAAAAAAGGAAGTACAAGCAAAGTTTATTAACTCAAAAGAGCAAGTAGCAGACATTTTTACAAAGGCATTAAAGAATGAAGACTTTCAAAGACTGTGGAAGATGCTTGGAATGACAAAGTCAAGTTTACGGGAGGATGTTGAAAATTAAACTTGACTTTGGGCTAGATTATTGGACTTAATTTGGGTCACAAATAAAGAAGTAAAGCTAAAAGAGAATTCTAGAGAAAGTTAGAAAGAAACATCTAGATAGAATTATCTAGATATATGGTGTCATGGTAGAAGAGGTTCTAGAATTTTCCATTCTCAAATTGTAATAAAATAACTAGAATCTAGAGTTTTCTTATCTAAAGATATTTTGTATGAAAGTTATAGAAAACTCTAGAGAATAGTTGTATACCGTAGGATCAAACACATCTCCACCGTTCATTTGAGATGTGAATTACTATAAATAGGAGTGGTGTATCTCAATTGTAAGCAAGCAAAAATTGTAAGGAAAAGTTTGTAATAAAGTACAACTTTCTCCTTTAAAAATCAATCTCTCATTTCACACTTGCTATCCAATTAATCTTCAACTTGAAAAATTGCTAACACAGAGAAGTAAATTTTAGATTTAAATTCTAATGCAAATAGCTTAGAAAATCTTTGCAACCCAAAGCTGATTCAAAGCGCAATTTCCAACTAATTTACTTAAAACTTTGAGCTAATATTAGTCCATAGTTATGATTAGGTAGAAACAGTACTACTACTACTTATTCAGATTATGTTTGGATTATTACTGTTTGGACAAAACTATTACATCAGAAATCTCATTTTATCAAAACCTACATGCGTACCCCCTCCCCACCCCCTTACCCCCATCCCATCCACCAACCCTCTGATTTATTACACGGAGATGACAGCGTAGCCATGATCTCCATCAATGATCACCATATAGCTTATCATGATCCAAAACCCAACTCAATCACCATAATGTAGAATTGAAGCATTACTTCACTAACTTATCGTCAGCATCAACATATTAGTTATAAAGTAGCATAAAACAAAATCAATATATACTTCTTATTACCTTTAACATGACTTAAAGAGTAATGCAATTATATGTTTACAACAGCTAGCCATAGGATAAATATAGAGTGAAATGATCAAAAGTGTTTTGTTGCTGTATTAAAAAAACCTAACTTGCATCTATATAGGTAATACATGGGAAATAGTTATCTGATAAGCCTTGAATACATGAGTCTTCACTTAATTGTTTTCTTCTATTTTCAATAGTTATTTCTCTCGCTTGTACACGTCTAGCACGCTGACTAAGCCATCGCCTTTCTCTTTGTTGTTGTTCCATTAAATGGTGAAGATAAACTAAAGACAGAATAAATAGTGATAAAGGTAATTTAATTATTTTTGAAGGATTTGCATAAGAATATGGCAAAAGGTAAACGATATTAAAGTAGTAAGTGATGGGAGAGTCTAGTGGCAAATAATGTATTTATAGATAAGTCATTGGTTAGATGATTTGGTATAACTTCTGAAAATGAGTAAGTGTACGTTATTGAACTGGTAAAGATCCAAGAATTGTGTACTGCAAATATTTAGTAATAGCTAGTGCTACTTGATTTAACTCATTATATTCTACACATTTATTTGTTGCGACCTACTGATATTGTTGTATTGGAGTTGAGTTTTGCCACATTTTTTACTATTCGTTTAACTTTATACAACAACAAACTAACAACTATAATAACTATAGCGATAAATCAAACGTTATACTATTTAAGGAAATAATACAACGTAGAAACGAAAATGATATATATATATATATAAATCAACTAGAAATCTAACCGGTTGAAGAAGGAAATTTCGTATGAGGCTTGTCGTAACAATTGCCTTAAGACTTTATTCAAAGTCTCCCAAGATACAGCAGACGTAAGCTGCTCGAGATCGTGATGTGTATGATCTTTTGTGTGATAGGACTGATTATGATTTTAAGAAATAAAGATAAAGAAGAGATAACTCGGTTTTAAAAGTAAGTGAGGAAAGTGATCAGGTTTCCTCCTTATTTATAGCCGAATTCCCAATTGCTACACCCGTTGAGAAAAACAGCATCCCTTCATTTGCAACGCCAAAAGGTGTTACTGTTCGCAACAGGCACTTCCTTTCATTTGCAATGCCAAAAACTGTTGCTGTTTGCAACAGCCGCGTCCGTTCGTTTGCAACGGTTCAGAACTGTTGTTGTTCGTTGTAATGGTCATCTGAAAAAATCACGTCTCTTCATCAGTTTGCAACGGTCACAACCGTTGGAAAATCCGTATCTAGTTAAACACACTTTTGTTTTAAAATCAGTCTATTTTTTAGGTAGCAAAAATATATGACATAGCCCAATCTTATTGGACCCGCACCCGACCCGGTTCGGTCGGACGGGCGGACGGCGGCGCGCGCGTGTTAGTCCATGGCCATACAGGTCATCCCCCTCGCACAAAATTACCTGACCCTAAGGGCCAATATAGGAATTGAGAGTACACTATATAAACAAGAAAATAGACTTATTTTTGGCGATGTGGGATATATCTCATTCCCTATTTTTGAGAATTCTAATAATCCCCCACATGAATGACGATATATGTCTCCCCCACACAAAGTGTAATATCACACAGTTCATATGAAAATAATGCTATATCGAGGATAAGTAGATATTTCACTTTGAACTTTCCCTAGTTAAAACTTATCGAATATACTTGGCTAATTGGTGAATTATTTCATCTTGAACCGTCAGCCGTTATTGTATAACCAGACAATAAGCTTTACAAAGCATTATTTTCCTTCACATCCAATCTCTTGGTTGTGTTCATTTTGGTCCTGAACAATTTTTGGTTCTACGAGTGTTTATAGAGAATAAAAGCCTTTAATATTCTCATAGAGCCAACCCAGCTCACACTAACATAGGTGATCACAACCATTAAGATTATCCTACATATACCCCACTTGTTATTTTCAAGATATGGTCATCATTAAAAAAACATAGTTTTATCCTTTTAATACTTCTGTAGACATGCATTTATATTGTCCACCATAGGAATGGAGTAGGACTAAGTCCAAACAAATGCATTACGTCTTGAGTTATTCAGAACTGGTTTGCCTATTGATCCTAGTCCGTGGGATCTCCAGTCGCTAGGATAGGTTTCCGTATAAGATAACTCTTGTTGGTTTAGGCTTTTAAACCCATTCCCCTCGATGCGCAGGTAATTTTCTCTCTTGATAAACCTTTAGCAAATGGCTCCGCTAGGTTATCATTTGTTCGCACATAATCTATGGAAATAGTTCCATTTGAGAGTAACTGTCTAACTGTGTTATGCCATCGATGAATGTGTCGTGACTTTCCATTATACACAAAGTTTTGCGCTCTGCTTAATGCTGCTTGGTTATCACAGTGTATGCATATGGCTGGTACAGGTTTAGGCCAAAACGGAATATCTTCTAAAAAGTGGCGAAGCCATTCTGCTTCTTCGCCTGCTTTATCTAAAGCGATGAACTCCGATTCCATAGTGGATCGAGCTATGCATGTTTGTTTAGTAGATTTCCATGACACTGCTACCCCTGCTAAGGTAAATACATAACCACTCGTTGATTTTGATTCCTCTGAATTAGCAATCCAGTTTGCATCACTATATCCTTCTAAGACGGCATGATATTTTCATAATGTAAGGAATAGTTTGTGGTATTTTTTAAATATCCAAGCACTCTCATTAGTGCTTTCCAGTGTTCCTTCCCTGGGTTGCTTGTATACCTGCTTAATCAACTTATTGCATAAGCTATATCTGGTCTTGTGCAATTCATGAGATACATGAGACATCCTATCAGTATTCCAGTTGCATTACACTCTCATTAGTGTTTTTACGCAGTACTTCCGATGGATTATACGGCGTTCATACTCCTTTAATTTTGAAATTTTGAAATTTTCAATCACTTTTTCTACATAATGTGACTGAGATAATTCAATTCCACTAGGTGTTCTTATTATTTTGATTCCCAAAATAACATCTGCAACTCCTAAGTCTTTCATATCGAAATTGTTGATTAACATCTGCTTAGTGGTTTTATTACCTTAGTATTTGGACCGAAGATTAGCATATCGTCTACGTATAGACATATCATCACGTATGATTGTCCAATTTTTTTTTAATAAACACATTTATCACATTCATTTATACGAAAACCATTTTTCATCATGATACTATCAAATTTTGCGTGCCATTGTTTTGGAGCTTGTTTTAGTCTGTATAATGATTTGACTAATCTACATACTTTTTTTTCATTCCCTTTGGATATAAAACCCTCAGGTTGCTCCATGTAAATCTCCTCATCGAGATTTCCATTTATGAGTGTCGTCTTTACATCCATTTGATGAATTTGTAGATTATAGATGGATGCAATTGCTATTAACATTCTTATAGAGGTTATTCGTGTTACTGGTGAATAGGTATCGAAGAAGTCTACACCTTCTTTTTGACAATATCCTTTGGCTACCAATCTTGCTTTGTATTTGTTGATGGAGCCATCTGGTTTCATCTTCCTTTTGAAGATCCATTTACAACCAATTTGTTTTATTCTAGGTGAAAGATCAACTATTTCCCAAGTTTTATTACTCAAAATTGAATCAATTTCACTTTGGATTGCTTCTTTCCAACATGATATTACTTCCTTGTACGTTTGAGGTTCGTGTTCTAACATATATGTTAAAAATTCCGAACCAAATGTCTTGGAAGTTCTTGCCCTTACGCTTCTTCTTGGTTCAGCTTCCTCAGTTTCACGATGAGTTTCATCATCATGTGATTTACTCAATTCTTCTCTTGTCCTTTTGGGGACATTATTTCCTTCATTTCTTTTGTGCGGAAACACATCTTCAAAGAATGAGGCATCTCTTGATTCCTGATTGTATTTACATGAATATCAGTTATATCAGACTTGAATACCAAAAATCTGTAGGCACTACTATTTTGGGCTGGCCCTAAATAGTAACAATCTACTGTTTTTGGTCCAAGTTTGACTTTCTTGGGAGGCGGAACTGGAACTTTTGCCAAGCACCCCCACACTTTGAGGTATTTAAAACTTGGTATGTGTCCTTTCCATAACTCATATAGAATTGTTCCTGTTTTATTATGAGGAACCTTGTTTAATATGTTATTAGACATATTTAAGGCTTCCCCCCACAAGTTCGTCGGTAGGCCAGAAATTAAGAGCATCGCATTAATCATATCTTTTAATGTTCTATTCTTTCTCTCAGCTATACCATTTTGTTGTGGTGAATATGGTGCTGTTGTTTGACGAATTATACCATTTTCGGCACAGAATTGTTCAAATGGTGATTCATATTCTCCACCTCGATCAGATCTCAATATCTTGATCTTTTTATTTAACTGATTTTCTACCTCAGCTTTGTACTTCATAAACGATGTAATTGCTTCATCCTTGCTATTTAAAAGATATACATAGCAATATCATGTATAATCGTCAATAAAGATAATAAAGTACCTTTTCCCACCTCTTGTAGGTAATGATTTGAAATCACATAAATCAGTATGAACCAAACCTAGTGGTTCGGTGCTTCTATCAACTGTATGAAATGGTTTTTTGACCATTTTTGCTTCTACGCATGTCTCACATTTGTAGGTTTTATCTACTTGGAATTTCGGAATTAATCCCAAGTTTGATAGGTTTTTCATTTTTCGGAAATTTATGCGTCCTAATCTATCATGCCATAGTAAAATTTCATGCTCAAGCAAATAAGAAACTTTAATTTTATTAATAACATAATCAGAATACATAGTTTTATTGCCGACAACGGCTACATTTGCCTTAAATAGGCCATCACATAAATATCCCATTCCTATATACATTCCAGCTTTGGACAGAACCATCTTGTCTGACTCGAAGACCATTTTGAATCCTTTCTTTGATAGCACTGGACCAGAGATGAGATTCTTGCATATGTCTGGAACGTGGAGCATGTCATTCAACTTGATAGTTTTTCCAGAAGTAAACTTGAGGATTACTATGCCACTGCCTTCGATCATGGAAACTGCAGAATTACCCATGTAGAGTTTTTCTTCCTGATCAAATTTCTGGTATGTGGAAAACATGGATTTGTCAGAGCAAACATAACGAGTAGCGCCTGTGTCCACCCACCATTGGTTAGGGTTCTGGACCAAATTGCATTCAGGTATAACTGTTGAAAATTTAGACTCGTCTACTTCCATGTTATCCACCATATTTGCCTCTGAGTTGCGTTCCTTCTTGTGTCTGCAATCTCTAGCGGTGTGTACTGCTTTTCCACAAACCCAACACTCGCCATTAAACTTCTTGGTTCGTTTGTTGTCTTTGGGTTTGTTTTTAGGTGCTTTTCTCTTCTGCGGGAATTTCTTCTTCTTGTTTTTCTTGAAATGCCCTTTGTTCTTTGACTCTTCTGCCACAAATGCCTCTTCGCTTTGTTTTGTCACTCCGCGGTTATCAGCCTCAATTTTTAGTCTGACAATAAGATCTTCTAAGGAAATCTCCTTTTTCTTATGTTTTAGATAATTGCGGTTGTCTTTCCAGGATGGTGGTAATTTCCCATGTTATCGCTTCAACAAGGAAGGATTCTCCAACATTATGTCCTTCTGCTTCAAGTTCATGAATTATGAGTTGGAGTTCTTGCACATGATTAGTTATGAATTTGGAGTCAACCATTTTGTATTCCATAAACTTATCTACGATGAATTTCTTCAAACTGACATTCTGCGTTTTGTATTTATGTGCAAGTGCAATCCATAAGGATTTTGCTATCTGGTGTGGCTGATATACTTTATATAGTACTTTATCCAGACAATTCAGAATGTAGTTTCGGCACAGGAAGTCTGAATGCTTCCATGAGTCAATTCCGAGAAAAACAGCTGCATCTTTTTTCTAGTTTGACCCTCTTTAGGCTTTGGTTCATCCTCCTCGATGCACTTCTGCAGCCCTAGCGTGGTGAGATAAAACAACATTTAATTTTGCCATGTTATGAAGTCATCACCATCTCCTTTGAACGGATCAGGCCTATTGTGAGTAGCAGCCTTTGTTGATAGTTCAACTGTTGCCATCTCTGTTTAGTTAAAACAGGAAAGTCTTAAGATGTTATACGTCTAGTATACCAAACAGAGACTAATCAATAATAAACTCGTCTCACAAGTTTACAAATCAGATTTCCACTACTTTGGAATTCTGTATTAGCTATTTTTAACAATAAGCATGTTGTAATTAATTACAACAACAAACTAACAACTATAATAACTATAGCGATAAATCAAACGTTATACTATTTAAGGAAATAATACAACGTAGAAACGAAAATGATATATATATATATATATATATATAAATCTACTAGAAATCTAACCGGTTGAAGAAGGAAATTTCGTATGAGGCTTGTCGCAACAATTTCCTTAAGACTTTATTCAAAGTCTCCAAAGATACAACAGACGTAAGCTGCTCGAGATCGTGATATGTATGATCTTCTGTGTGATAGGACTGATTATGATTTTAAGAAATGAAGATAAAGAAGAGATAACTCGGTTTTAAAAGTAAGTGAGGAAAGCGATTAGGTTTCTTCCTTATTTATAGTCGAATTCCCAATGGCTACACTCGTTGAGAAAAGCAGCATCCCTTCATTTGCAACGCCAAAAAGTGTTACTGTTTGCAACAGGCACTTCCTTTCATTTGCAACACCAAAAACTATTTCTGTTTGCAACAGCCGCGTCCGTTCGTTTGCAATGGTTCAAAACTATTGCTGTTCGTTCTAACGGTCATCTGAAAAATCGCGTCTCTTCATCAGTTTGCAACGGTCACAACCGTTGGAAAAGCCGTATCTATTTGAACACACTTCTGTTTTAAAATCAGTCTATTTTTTAGGTAGCAAAAATATATGACACAGCCCAATCTTATTGCACTCGCACCCGACCCGGTTCGGTCGGTCAGACGGGCGGGCGGCGGCGTGTGTGTGTTAGTCCATGGCCATATAGGTCCTCCCCATCGCACAAAATTACCCGACCCTAAGGGCCAATATAGGGATTGAGAGTACGCTATATAAACAAGAAAATGGACTTATTTTTGACGATGTGGGATATATCTCATTCACTATTTTTGAGAATTCTAACAAATATTTCATTAAAGATACAGAGATTTTCTAGTAATAGCTAGTTGCTCTAGTATAGTACATTGATATATGAATAATTTGTTAGTTATATCATAATTTTTTTAATTTGGCCTCAAAAATATACATGAAATTTTATACATATATATATATATATATAATATATGATGTAAAGCTAAAACCCATAAAGGTGATAAACATGAAAGTTTGGTGTGAACACTTATAGATTATTGTACTTTTGTGCTTATGCAATCAAGCTAAATATTCATAATCTAAAGGGACCATAATAATTTGAGTTGCTTGGCATATATCATAATAGCACTGTGATTGTGTAGTTTGCAGCAAATTGCTACCTAGATTTGATGCTGCATTATAATATATTTGCAAAAGAAAAGATATTAAGCAGCTATTACATATATGATGTACTATTATATACCTTTTATGTTGTAGTCATATATGATATAATATTCCTCATAATATTTGATTGTACTGGTGTTATACCTCATCAGTTGCTTTTTTTTAATCCTTTTTTTTTGCATTTTAATTGGTGAGTACTTTTTTGATGCTTGGGTCAAACTATCCATAATATAAACTCTTTAAGTTGGATGCTGATACAAAAATAATCACATATATTACATTTGTTATGGTTTACAATCTTTTTTTCAGAGATTTTTGATGGTAATGAATGTACTGACATATAAGTGCATATTTTATAGTATAGTAATAGTTCATGGGAATAAGCAATAGGTTTCATATTTTTTATAGTAATAGTTTTACTGTTTTACATAAATGGTAAATTCTAATATGCATCGCTAATTGAGCTTATACGAGGTGTAAGACAAAAGTTATAGTACAATAAGCAGCAGTTCACAGTACTATTTAAAAATATTAACAAATATATGGAAACACATCATAATTTCCTTTATTTAGCAAGAAGTGATAGTTTAATGTTATATATAAATGGTAAATTTTAACTTTGCAGCACTGATTGATGAGCTTATAAGAGGTGTAAGACGGAAGTTACAGTAAAATGAGCATTACGACACCAATTCCTAAAACTTTTTAACAATAGTTACAAATACATGGAAAAAACATCAAATTTATTTTGATAGTAACAAATACATGGAAACACATCAAATTTATTTTGACAATAGATAAAGAAAAATAAACCGAAGCACAAAAATGGAATTTTTTTAACATAGAGGTGAAGCATTAGTGCGAACGCTCCAAAATCGCTCAACAACTGTATCACATTGTTCAATCTGCAAGAGAAATAAAACTTTATAGTAGGTACACTAAATATAAATATAAATATAAATATATATCAACACACACACACACACACACACACACACATATATATATATATATAAGAAGTCACTAATTTTTGGCATGCCACTTCGGGAGTAAAAAATCATCCCAATTATCATCTTGAGGGCTATGTGGAAAATATTAGGGTTCATCGGGTTGTGGCATTTGTACTTTACGGTTGGAAGATTCTAATAACATGTCGTTGTTTTCCACATTATTTCCTTAACCGAAGGAAGATGAACAAAGTGGTTTAGTTTGTTAACATTTTCTGATTCAATCTGAGGAAGAGCAAGCTTTAGGACATCATCTAAAGCATCGACTTTTTCATCATTAAGTGATTGAAGCTACTTTGTTAAGCGTGTACTTTTATATTTGAGTTTCTCTATGGAAGGGGATAATGTAGTCTCTTTACCTTATTGTACATATTCGTTCTACGGGATCAAAAATATTTGTCAATTATGGATAAAATACAAACTCATATTTGGAAAAAATGAAAAAAAATACCATATTAGAAGTAGACAATGCATGGAAGTATATAGTAAAAGGTAGAAGGCAAAATAAAAAGCCGTGCATTTACTTAGAAAGAAGAAGATTCTACTTTAGTAACCATAGTTGGACAAAATAGGTTAAGTGTGTGAATAAGAGATAAGAGAGAAGTACCTTTATCATTTTTGGATAAAAAGTAATATACAGTCTTATGAAGCTTGACTGGAATTTACATATGTGAAAGAACATATAGATGTTAGTTGTTGTGGATAAGCAAACGCGGGCATGAAGCTAGCTAATAGAGTATTGGCAGGGCCGGCTCCATGTTTGGGGTTGCCCTAGGCAAGAAATATTTTTTGCCATGCTGTCAAAAATAGTAGCATGGAGTTGCCCTAGGCAAGAAATATTTTTTGCCCTTGCTGTCAAAAATAGTAGTGCCAGATGGGAATCGAACACTTGATCTACCAAGAATATACTCAATGAGCTTCCTCAACCAGTGTACTACGAAGTACTTCAGTTTCAAAATGTTTAACAACTTCATAATTTCAAATACTCTTTTATCATTTCTACTTCATCTTCCCCAATTGTTGCCCCTCCATGGGGGTTGCCCTATTCAAATGCCTTGCCCGCCTACCCCTAAAACCGGCCCTGTATTGGGTATGTTGTAAGATTTAGTATTATACTTGATCGTTATTTTTCGTTGTAGAAGGACATATTAGCCTAGTCTGTAGCAAACTTTACAGGAGAATTAATAGGGAACATGGTAGAGTATTGATGATGGAGAGAAAAATATATTTTTGTACGACATTATTATATAAATAGTACAATTGGTCAAAGATAAAAATCATTTGAACTTTAGTATTCTGATTGTAAACCACAATTGATGATACTCACGCCTAGCAGGATTTTGTTGAATTCATTATCAAAACCATACTATACATACATTTGTACAATATAATTCTAATCACTTACGGTATTAACTATCTGATTAAAGTTAATAGCTTATGGTATATTAATGAATTTAGATGCTTCAAATGAAACATAAAAAAGAATGCCTTTCAAGTTTAGAAGATGAAACCTGTATTTCATTTTTCATATTAGGAATACCAATTTGTTAATTGTATGTTTTAGTTATGATACATTTTGTTTATTTATTTGTAGGATAAAATGATACCTTTTTACCTTGCCACTTTTAGACCTCTTTTCTGCTTAGTTTTATATTTTATTTTGCTTGGTAACTGGTAAATACTATAGCAAGTTTAGGCAAAACAATCTAAGCAATAGCTAGTCGTATATCTTTACTTTATAATTTACTTGTAGATGGTTTGACAATCAAAGGTCCCTTAGACTAGGGGTTCTTGATATTTACTTTGGCCTGGCTATGTCCATGTTTGAGCCCTAATTTTTGAAATATAAATTGGCTTTTGGCAAGGCTTTCATTCCTATGCAGGAAATGGATTGTAACGACCCTGAATTTTGAAAAATTTAATTTGAGAATATTTAATTAATTTTAAATATTTGAACGATGATTTGACTTGAATTTCAAATTATCAGAATGAATTGGCGATTAAATTTTTGAATTTAATCTATTGAAAGTTGAATAAAATTTGAATCTTCAATTTTCAGCCGGTTAAAAATAATTTAAAGGCTTGGAAAATTCATATTGATAATACTGAAGATAATAGAAGCTTTAGAATTGAATTTGAAAGAGATTTGTTCAATTTTGAATTGTATCGTTTAAATTGAAAATAAAAATAGCCTTCCGAGGCACAGTCTCGGAATTTGACGAAACAAGTTTCATTGGGTCCGTAGTATTGAATTATTACTGGATTTCAAATTTCGTATTTATCGGAATTGTTTTGTGAACATACGGCGTAAAAACGCGTAGAAAATTAAATCGAATTCAATTTGAATTTCTGTAACAACCGGGGTTTTGCCCAATTTATAATCATCAATAAACGATTAATGTTGACAGCTAATTGCTGTTTGTTGTTGGAATTTTTGGTAACAATAAATTTTTTTCGTCAATTGACGGTTTAATTTAGTTGTTAATGGCTATCGGCATTTTTATGGATTGTTGATTGCGGTTGATAGTTTTTAGTTGAATCGAAATTCTTTTCAAAATTTTTGGCTAAGGGTTAAGTGGGCTTGAAAATAATACTGCCCATATTTTCCTTGATGCCGTGATAAAAATCCAAACCCGCCCCCTCACTTTTCTCATTCACCAACCCTAAACCTAAATCGAACGAAGAAAAAATAATGGCGGCCTCAAATTTTTTTTCGTTTGTTTCCTCGTCGCTTCCAAAATTTGGGCTTTGTCCATGTTCGTTTCACTGGAAAATTGAAGCTTCAGCTTCGTCGACTCTTGTAGCTCTAGCTTGCGATTCCCTTTGTGTCGAGACTGGAATTAGGGCTTTCGTGATTTTTGGTAAATCGAGGGCTTCATCTTCGTTCTTTGATCGCGGCCTCTTCTCGAATCTAAGGTGAGTGACCCCCCTCACTCACATCTAATTCTTCCAAGTGCTCTACTTCGACTGTTAGTTTCATATATGTTGATACTGCTTCTCGAATTGACTTAGCTGTCGTTTGAGTGAATTATTCGTGAAATTGTTTATCCACACTGTTAGACTTCACCGGTCTTCGTATTTGTTCATTCTGACCATCTGACTTTGGCTTTGTTAAAACTGTTACCTTGTAATTGTGCTTCCTATATAGGTGTATATGTATGTATATACATATGTATATATTTATGTGGAGATTGCATTGTTGTTTCTCTGTTTTTTTTTCAAGTATGATTTAATCGGTTGCTTGGAGTTTCTGATGTTGATTCACACGGCATTTAAAACTTTCCTATTTTTAAATCTTTGACCTTTGACAATCTCAAATATACGAACTTGATATTTCTTTGTTTCTGATCTGGATGTTGTTTCATGCCCATATGACATTCAAGTATAAAAATTGTTTCACTGAATAGTCATGAGTCTGATTCATTTTGAGGTTGGATTCATATTGTACCACTTGAGCCTGTACTTGCACTGTCTCTGACCTTTATGGCACGTATGTTGCATTTCATTTTGTTGTTGGTTGGTCAACACTTATTGTGGTTGTCACTGTACAGTGCATTTTAGTCTTCATATATGTGTTGCCAGTTGCCTCTGTTAGGCACTGATTCTCGATGATTCTTGAACATTTTTGTTGTAGGGCCATGTTTTGGTGCTTTCACCCTCATTTTGCTGTCTTCATGTTGTACCACTGCCTTGTGCATGTGGCCATTCGATTTGAGTTGTTTGCAGTTGTGTTGAGTCTTGGTAACAATGACTTGACCCTGCATTTTTGTCAATATTTTGACCCCTGCAGTTGTGTCGACTCTGATTTTGTTTACTGGTCTAGTTTCAATTTGCATATATTTGTGAATAGTTCCTGCTTGGATTTGAACTGATTCATATGACTTGGATTTGCATCCATTTTCTTTGTTGATGTTGAGGCTGCTGTTTATTTGAGTTTAAAGTGTTGTCTCATTCACTATCATCAGTTGCATTACATAGTTGCCAGTTGCATTGTATTCATATCGTAATTGAACCAGTCTTGTTGTACTTGAGTATAGCACCTGTAGTGTATAATTTCACTTGAGTCTGCACTTGTACATGCCTTAAGTCATAGTTGTTTATTGGTCTTTGAATCTGGACACGGTGATTTGTTGCATCATTTCTAGTTCCCTCTTTTCTGTAGTGTTCACTTTGTAGACTTGACCCTAGTTCATTTTATCCCTGACCTTGAGTTGTAGTGCTTTGTGCACTTTTGTATTGATCATGTTGCTGTGTATTGTCTTACTTAAACCTGTTTCACTCACTTCACTATTGCAAGTGCCACTGTGATGTCGAATCTATACTTATGCACTTGTGACCAGTTGCCTGTGGTCTTCACTTTTCACCTCTGTTTTGTATTGGACTGTAGTTCGACTTGTTGCTTTTTGAGCTGAAACTGTTTGCTTCATGTAACTGGGTCCATGCACAGTTTTATTGTGCAATGATACTTTGAATTTCGGTTGAGCCCAGTTGCACTTGTGTTGAATCTGATTTTGATTTGATCCTGTGCACTCGAGTTGGCGAGGCCGTGCACGTTAGCGTGCACTGCAGCCACACATTTTAATATGGCGAGGCCGTACACGCGTGCGTGTACGGCAGCAATCGAACTTCGATGGTTTTTAAAGTGACAATCTCAATTGTCTTAAATTGATTTAGTCGATTTGATAAATTGTTTATTTATCTCTGTTGATGATTTAAATCTGCTGATTTATTGTTTAACACTGTTTAGTGTTAAAATTTTCGTTATCCGGTTTCTTTGTTTAAAGAGTCGGATAGACGGGAATTATTGTGACTGTCGTCTATTTAAATTATTATTGCCTCTATGCACTAATAAACTGGTTTGAATTAGACTGACCTGTGTATTATTTTCTTTTGAATATAATACTCGGGTCAGACCGAGTATTTTTACAGCTTGAAGATTTTCGAGCAGCGAAGTTAGAGAGAGAGAGTAAAGAATCATTTTTAGTTCAGAAGAAAATTGTATTTTAAATATTCCGCTGTATCAGTATTAAAATTGTATAAACTCTGATGTATATAAAAGATTTATAGTAATGAAATAAAGATTCATTTGTTTTAATTTATTGTTATTATCTGTGTTTCTGTGGCTGATTCTGTTTAAACCTTATAAACTAAATAACAATTCGTCTTTTTGAACGTTTCTAGTTGGTTTAAATACCGACTGGAGATGGTCAAAAGGGGGAATGTTACAGGTGGTATCAGAGCTTTGGTTTACACAAAGCTTAGTTTATGATGTTTAATATGAATAGTTACTAGAAACACTTTAAAAAGGAGAATGTTTTTCAAATCTAAAGAAGTATAAAATTGTTTTAGAAAATATAAGATGAATGAATTTGGAATAGATCTTATATAAGTAAAGTGAATATTGAATAAAGATTTTTAACTTAAGAAAAGTTAAATTGAATTGAATTAGTTTTAATAAATATATGGATTTGAAATTTAACTAAAAGGAAAGTTAAATAAATTTTACTAAGGAAGTTAAATAAATTGAATTGATTTGATAAATTATTGAGATGAAAATTTAAACATGAAAGATAAGTGATTATATGATATGAATTGGAAAGTTTAAATTAATAAGTTGTTTAACTTATAAAATGAGAAAGTTTAAGTAAAACCAGTTTTTAAATGGTTGAATAGTTTTGTTAAGTAAAACAAAATCTGAATTTTGGATAGTGATATGAATTTGACTTTAGTAAAAGTTAAATAAAATGGAATTTCAAATAAATTTGAGCCGAACTTAAGCTGTATGGTGAAAATAAATGCAAGTGGAGATAAAATGAAACATGGCTTAAGTAATAGTGAATCAGATTGAATTTGATATCAAAATGAATTGATAAAGTGATGTAATGAATATGAATTTGAGTTATAGAAAGGAAATTCAACTTTAATTGTAAAAGTGAATTAGTGAATATGGTGAGTATAAGAATTCAACCTGAATTGGAATATAAACCAATTAAAATTAAGTGTGTTAAACCAAATTGAATATAAGCAAAGTAAATAAATTTGGTTAAATGGGCATTGGTTGTTCGTTGATCGTATAGAATTCATTAAGTGTTAATGAAATTGTATTAATGGATTGAAAGCTATGTAAATTGAATTCAAATTGAAAGGTAAGAAATCTAAATAGAACAAAATTTGATTTGAATTGAAAGCAAACTAACTTGAATATAAATTAGTGAATGTGAACTAATTGAATATGAATGAATGTTAGTAAAATCCAATGTGAATGAATCAAATGTGATTAAAATTGGAAATCAATTCAATGAATGGTTTACTAAAGAACTAGTAGATTGTCTTGGAAATGGAAAACTGATAAATTTATATAATAGTTAAATTGGAAATTTTGAATTATTATAAACGGCTTAAATTGAAGATTTGAAAGTGTTGATAAAATATTGGAATTGTATAAGTGTTAAAAATGAAATATCTAATGGATTTCATAAGTGAATGGAAATTACAGAATTAAGATTGTGAAGTTATAAAAATGAATCGAAGTTGCGAAATAAAAGAATTTATAAGTAATTCACTTATAAATTAAAATTCTGATATAAAATTGAGTTATAAAGGAATGATTAATGAAGTAAATTTTTATAAATTGAAGTCTTTATAAATAGGAATAGAATTTATAAACGTTGTTTATAAATTCGAAACTGACTTATTTTGATAAGTAAATCTTTATAGTTTGTTAAATGAAGTATATTCACAATTTTGGACCGTGAATATATTATTGAATTAAATGGACATGTTTTGAGAAAGTGATATTTTAAAACGAAGTTAATTGTTTTAAAAGATGTTTTCAAAGGCATTGAATATCGAAACCATAGATTTCAACATTCATTCATTGTTGAAATAGACGTTTTCGAATATAAGGAAATGATGGACTATAACCCTGTTGTTATAGTAAATGATTTCCGAAAGGAAATATTTTGTATAGTATTGGGATTTATACATCTATCTAAATTTCGAATCCCTATACTAATGATTTTGAGTTGTCGTAACAATGTTTTACGTAACATTCGTTTTGACTCAAATGAAAATGTGAAAGAGAATGATTTCCTTAAAGATGAAATATATACTTAATTTTGATTTAAGTATATCGAATATTTTCAAATGTTGAAAATAAAAATGGATTTGTGAATTACTTATTTTTAAATAAGTATGGAAATGTTTTTCCAAATATGAAATGTTGTGAATATATTCCGTAAGGAATAAATGATTTGAAATTCATTTTTGAAGTCGAAGTTGAAAAGTTAAATGAGAATTTGAACAATTTGTTCAATTTGAAATTTTTCAAAAAGATTGAATCGTTAAGTTAAAATTGAGTTTAACTTCGACATCAAAGACAGTATAAGTTGAGCTTTGAATTTCAGATGATGATTTGGATTGCATGTCTAACATTGTGAATTGATGACATAACAATTGATCTCTATTAAATATATATCTGTTGGTGGCGGAGAATTTATTCTCTTAGCTTAACACCCTTCTCTGAGACGTACGAGCTCAGAGGTTATATATCGATAGACATCAATTCTGTGTTGAGAATTGACGATGTAAGCGTGAAATTCAAATCGAATGTGAAAGTCGATAATAAATGGAATTATGAATATGAATTAGGTTTGAGATAACCTTAGAATTTCCAAATCGACTTAGAGGAAAATTTTGAAATCCTCTATTTTGTTATGAATATGAGATATGTAAGTTTCAGAACTTATATATATGAATGCGGTGAATTGAAAACCGTTAGTTTAGAAAGACATTGTTATGGAAATCTTATGTATGTTTACATAGATGTTATATGTACGAAATGGGAAATGAAAGTACTACATATATGATATTATGTTTTCTAAACTGAGGATGTGGAAAAGTACCTTCCATTTATTATTAGAGAAGGTATTGGAACTCGTGAAGAGTATCCATTTGAAATTCGTAGCTACGTAGAATTTTAGTCAGAGTGACTATTTGAATCGGAAATCCTTCGCGATAGTTCATCGCGATGAGATTAGATTTGATTGATGATGTTAGCGTAATTTGAGGGGCGAGATGCCCACAGTTACGAGCGATTCCACTGGGATAGTGGCGTAACCGCCGAGTAAACTGCAATCTAATGCCAGGCGAAATTTGAGGGGCGTGATGCCTACAGACACGAGCGATTCTACTGGGATAGTAGCGTAACCGCCGTGTGTACTGCAATCTATGGCGACAACCATGGCGAAATTTAAGAGATGAGAAATCTACAGCCACAAGCGACTCTGCTGGGATAGTAGCGTAACCGCCGGGTGGAACTGTAATCCATGGGGGAACGTGCTTTCCATATCCATTTTTAAAAGAATTTTTAAAAGTATTTTCACTGGGAATTGAAGCAAGTATATTTAGTACTTGGAGATTTTTAGACCTGCGCCTGGCCAGCGTATGCCTAATGTCTGTGAGAACGAAGATGGACTTGTTAAATTTCGAGTTAGCAAGTATTTTCAAACTGTAAATAGCAAATCAATAGTTTGAAATTAAAATTACGAAATTCCGACTTAATAAATTAAGAAAGAGGATCTTTGTAATGTTTTGAAAGTTCACAGCTTTGGAAGATATATATTATGTAAATCTCTAACATGAAGAATTTTAAGTTTGAATCTGAGTATTGTAAGTCAAAAATGTTAGTAAAAGACTTTTGCGTTTTGATTGTAGAAATCATTGAATAAAAGAGAAGATAAACAAAACTTGTGAGATTAAACAAATGGAATGAATCCTATATTCATTTAATTGTAATAAGTTTTAAGCTTTGAAAAAAATTGACTAGAGTATAAATGTTAATGAAATTTTAACAACTTTTCCTTTTCGTGGACGAAAAGTTTTTAAGGAGGGGAGTTTGTAACGACCCTGAATTTTGAACAATTTAATTTGAGAATATTTAATTAATTTTAAATATTTGAACGATGATTTGACTTGAATTTCAAATTATCAGAATGAATTGGCGATTAAATTTTTGAATTTAATCTATTGAAAGTTGAATAAAATTTGAATCTTCAATTTTCAGCCGGTTAAAAATAATTTAAAGGCTTGGAAAATTCATATTTATAATACTGAAGATAATAGAAGCTTCAGAATTGAATTTGAAAGCGATTTGTTCAATTTTGAAATTGTATCGTTTAAATTGAAAATAAAAATAGCCTTCCGAGGCACAGTCTCGGAATTTGACGAAACAAGTTTCATTGGGTCCGTAGTATTGAATTATTACTGGATTTCAAATTTCGTATTTATCGGAATTGTTTTGTGAACATACGGCGTAAAAACGCGTAGAAAATTAAATCGAATTCAATTTGAATTTCTGTAACAACCGGGGTTTTGCCCAATTTATAATCATCAATAAACGATTAATGTTGACAGCTAATTGCTGTTTGTTGTTGGAATTTTTGGTAACAATAAATTTTTTTCGTCAATTGGCGGTTTAATTTAGTTGTTAATGGCTATCGGCATTTTTATGGATTGTTGATTGCGGTTGATAGTTTTTAGTTGAATCGAAATTCTTTTCAAAATTTTTGGCTAAGGGTTAAGTGGGCTTGAAAATAATACTGCCCATATTTTCCTTGATGCCGTGATAAAAATCCAAACCCGCCCCCTCACTTTTCTCATTCACCAACCCTAAACCTAAATCGAACGAAGAAAAAATAATGGCGGCCTCAAATTTTTTTTCGTTTGTTTCCTCGTCGCTTCCAAAATTTGGGCTTTGTCCATGTTCGTTTCACTGGAAAATTGAAGCTTCAGCTTCGTCGACTCTTGTAGCTCTAGCTTGCGATTCCCTTTGTGTCGAGACTGGAATTAGGGCTTTCGTGATTTTTGGTAAATCGAGGGCTTCATCTTCGTTCTTTGATCGTGGCCTCTTCTCGAATCTAAGGTGAGTGACCCCCCTCACTCACATCTAATTCTTCCAAGTGCTCTACTTCGACTGTTAGTTTCATATATGTTGATACTGCTTCTCGAATTGACTTAGCTGTCGTTTGAGTGAATTATTCGTGAAATTGTTTATCCACACTGTTAGACTTCACCGGTCTTCGTATTTGTTCATTCTGACCATCTGACTTTGGCTTTGTTAAAACTGTTACCTTGTAATTGTGCTTCCTATATAGGTGTATATGTATGTATATACATATGTATATATTTATGTGGAGATTGCATTGTTGTTTCTCTGTTTTTTTTTCAAGTATGATTTAATCGGTTGCTTGGAGTTTCTGATGTTGATTCACACGGCATTTAAAACTTTCCTATTTTTAAATATTTGACCTTTGACAATCTCAAATATACGAACTTGATATTTCTTTGTTTCTGATCTGGATGTTGTTTCATGCCCATATGACATTCAAGTATAAAAATTGTTTCACTGAATAGTCATGAGTCTGATTCATTTTGAGGTTGGATTCATATTGTACCACTTGAGCCTGTACTTGCACTGTCTCTGACCTTTAAGGCACGTATGTTGCATTTCATTTTGTTGTTGGTTGGTCAACACTTATTGTGGTTGTCACTGTACAGTGCATTTTAGTCTTCATATATGTGTTGCCAGTTGCCTCTGTTAGGCACTGATTCTCGATGATTCTTGAACATTTTTGTTGTAGGGCCATGTTTTGGTGCTTTCACCCTCATTTTGCTGTCTTCATGTTGTACCACTGCCTTGTGCATGTGGCCATTCGATTTGAGTTGTTTGCAGTTGTGTTGAGTCTTGGTAACAATGACTTGACCCTGCATTTTTGTCAATATTTTGACCCCTGCAGTTGTGTCGACTCTGATTTTGTTTACTGGTCTAGTTTCAGTTTGCATATATTTGTGAATAGTTCCTGCTTGGATTTGAACTGATTCATGTGACTTGGATTTGCATCCATTTTCTTTGTTGATGTTGAGGCTGCTGTTTATTTGAGTTTAAAGTGTTGTCTCATTCACTATCATCAGTTGCATTACATAGTTGCCAGTTGCATTGTATTCATATCGTAATTGAACCAGTCTTGTTGTACTTGAGTATAGCACCTGTAGTGTATAATTTCACTTGAGTCTGCACTTGTACATGCCTTAAGTCATAGTTGTTTATTGGTCTTTGAATCTGGACACGGTGATTTGTTGCATCATTTCTAGTTCCCTCTTTTCTGTAGTGTTCACTTTGTAGACTTGACCCTAGTTCATTTTATCCCTGACCTTGAGTTGTAGTGCTTTGTGCACTTTTGTATTGATCATGTTGCTGTGTATTGTCTTACTTAAACCTGTTTCACTCACTTCACTATTGCAAGTGCCACTGTGATGTCGAATCTATACTTATGCACTTGTGACCAGTTGCCTGTGGTCTTCACTTTTCACCTCTGTTTTGTATTGGACTGTAGTTCGACTTGTTGCTTTTTGAGCTGAAACTGTTTGCTTCATGTAACTGGGTCCATGCACAGTTTTATTGTGCAATGATACTTTGAATTTCGGTTGAGCCCAGTTGCACTTGTGTTGAATCTGATTTTGATTTGATCCTGTGCACTCGAGTTGGCGAGGCCGTGCACGTTAGCGTGCACTACAGCCACACATTTTAATATGGCGAGGCCGTACACGCGTGCGTGTACGGCAGCCAATCGAACTTCGATGGTTTTTAAAGTGACAATCTCAATTGTCTTAAATTGATTTAGTCGATTTGATAAATTGTTTATTTATCTCTGTTGATGATTTAAATTTGCTGATTTATTGTTTAACACTGTTTAGTGTTAAAATTTTCGTTATCCGGTTTCTTTGTTTAAAGAGTCGGATAGACGGGAATTATTGTGACTGTCGTCTATTTAAATTATTATTGCCTCTATGCACTAATAAACTGGTTTGAATTAGACTGACCTGTGTATTATTTTCTTTTGAATATAATACTCGGGTCAGACCGAGTATTTTTACAGCTTGAAGATTTTCGAGCAGCGAAGTTAGAGAGAGAGAGTAAAGAATCATTTTTAGTTCAGAAGAAAATTGTATTTTAAATATTCCGCTGTATCAGTATTAAAATTGTATAAACTCTGATGTATATAAAAGATTTATAGTAATGAAATAAAGATTCATTTGTTTTAATTTATTGTTATTATCTGTGTTTCTGTGGCTGATTCTGTTTAAACCTTATAAACTAAATAACAATTCGTCTTTTTGAACGTTTCTAGTTGGTTTAAATACCGACTGGAGATGGTCAAAAGGGGGAATGTTACATGGATGGATTACATGATAATACCACACATGATAATACCACACATTAAATCTTTTTCAAGAAGCTTTTAGGACATAATAATTTACCAACTCATTCTTTTTTGCACTATCCTTAATTTGAAGAAAGTTTTGAACAATAACAGAAAGGAAAAAAAATAGTCCAACCTGTCACCGGTTTTACTGTTTTAATTTCAAAATTCATAGGTAATTCCTAAAATTATAGCACGAAAGTTAACATGTATTTTTGCACTTGAAAATTGCAATATCAACCACGATGTCGCTATCCCTCATGCTTCCCCATTTCAGCACATCCTTACAGCAGAAGAATCTACATCATCATGCCAAATTGTAAGCAACTTAATGCTTTGACATCCTACTATGCATAATGAACACGGCAATTATGAGTGGGCAATTCAAAATATACATGTATAACTGAATTTTACAACGATCGCCTTTTATAGTGGTCATTAGTAGAGTGAAAAACAATAGAATAATCACCTTTTACAGTGTACACCATCTATCAATGCAAAAGGATTAATTGTTAGGTTGATTTTAAAAAAAAATTTAAAAAAAGTGTTTGATTATAATTAAAGGGAAAACGAGTGTGTGTCAACTCTATTCTATACTATATGTATTCGCAACGAATTTGGTAAAAGTGAACTTGTATTTTCTTGAATCGAATTTTATAGCCTAAGACAATATAGGAAACATGGAATATTACACAAAGGTACAGTTAAAAAAAGTACAAGTTCAGCTTGGTATATACTGTATAGTTGATAAGCTTGAATATAAAACATAATTTTTTTTTAAAAATAATCTCATTTCAGTTCAGTTTATACCTTTAGTGCTGCAATTCCTAGAATACTAAATCTTGTTCCATAATCGAAGACTTTTTCCCATCCACTGATCCAATCTTGCTGAAACTAATTTCTATGTAGTTAAATAACTTTAATCAAAACATTTAAAAGATACTAATTCATAAATAAATTTGTCAAAACAAAAATTTAAGAAATTACCTATGTTGATCTGAATTAATCATCATCCATGTCTTCTTTGCTAAAGCGTTGAATAGTACTTACCCAAACCCTCTACAGCCATACATAAATCAAAGCTTTCTACATCTCTGTATTATGTAAATATAAGAAAATACAAAGGAACAACATCATGAGCATCCAAATCAACAATAATATTAAAGCAAATCCACATATTTCAGTTACGAATTGAAGAAGAAGAAGGAATATATCTGAAATTAATGCAAAGGAGAAAAGAAGCCATACCAAAACCATCTACTGTCATAATTTAATTTAGTCTGTTGTAAAATTCCATACGCAAACTACATGATGTCTGCTTGTAAACTACGTGATATCTGCTTTCATTTTGAACCTAATTTTTTTATATTTTGTCTTAACTCTTTCAGAACCCTTGGGTGAATGAATCTGCAAAAGGAAAAGCATTTGACGCAGCGGATTAAACAAAAACAAGATAGATCGATGAACGTAGCAATCGGTGGATTGATGAATACTGAAATGCCCAAATTCGTTGATCCGAAGATACCGAATTTTAGCTATCTACGTCACGTTGATCGATCACGATACCGTGAAAGTAGATCTTCAATTCTTCGAGCGTTGATCAAGCGCACTTGATACCGCGAATTGGCTTCACGATCGTTGAATCGAGCGCACTCGATTGACCGAAGGTGGAGATAGGAGATCACACTCGACTACCAATTGGATGAAAGCACAAAGCTAACAAAGGAATTTTTATTTCAAAATCAACAACCTTTACAAATGACCAACATCCTTATTTATAGGGTTACAACACAACACACACTTAAGAAAATTACAACACAATGACCTAAAGTACAACTCACGCGACCTAAAATCAACGAACGACTTACGACTTAAGAAAGTAACGACCTAAAGTAAACTTCGCGACTTAACATCTCTGCCATCAGACTTCAGCGACTTATCATTCTTCGCGACCTACTTCTGGCGACCTAAAGAAATCACACGCGACCTAGGCTGGAAATTGGAAGCGACTTAAGCTTCCGAGATAGCATTCGACAGATCATTGGCGACTTAAAGGAAGTCGTAGCTCGTCCGCGACTTAAGTTTGCTCGCGAGCCAAGTTTGGGGAAATCGCGACGGTTTGATCGAAGGTCGATCGCGACCTATGGTGGAGGGCGGCAGCGACATATGGTGGGTCGTTGCTCGTGACCCAGAGGGAAGCGACCTAGGGTTTGGAGTTAAACGCGACTTAGCGGCTTCGTCTCGATTCAAAACGCAGCGACCTAGGGCTTCCTCTTCGCCGTGACCTAGGGCTTCGCGACTTAGCAATGTCGTTGTCTTTGCTTGCGAGGTATGCTCTTCATCATCCTCCCCTTGTTGGAAGGAATTCGTCCTCGAATTCACACTCTCGTCATCTTCGACAAGTTCCTCCCCATAATACGGAATTAGGTGTTTGACATTGAAAACATCAGAAGTATGAATATTTCCCGGCAACCTTAACTGGTACGCATTATCATTGATCTTTTTCAAGATTTCTACTGGACCAATCTTTCGAGCCTTCAACTTGTTGTAAGTTCCAACTGGAAAACGATCTTTCGTCAATACTGCGTAAACAAAATCACCCACTTTGAAGTCCACATTCCTTCGTTTCTTATCGGCCAGTTGTTTATATTTCTCATTTGTCTTCTCCAATCGTTCCTGAACGATTCTATGACATTCTGTCAACCCATCAACAAAGTCAGCAGCTCGCTTAACTGTCCCCTTCGGTTGTGGTACTATCGTTAAATCCAACAGCCCCTTTGGCAAGCTTGAATATACAATCTGAAATGGACTGAATCCAGTACTTCGATTGACAGCATGATTATGTGCAAATTCCGCCTGACACAACTTTATATCCCAACTCTTCAAATTATCCTGCACAAGACATCGCAACAAGTTTCCCAACGATCTATTCACCACTTCCGTTTGCCCATCTGTTTGTGGATGATAAGCACTACTGAATTTCAGCTTCGTTCCCACCATCTTCCACAAACTCAACCAAAAGTGACTCAGAAATTGAGTATCTCGGTCGGAAACAATAGATTTAGGTAATCCATGTAAACGATATATTTCTTTAAAGAATAACTGAGCAACATGAACAGCATCCGCCGTCTTCTTACAAGCAATAAAATGTGCCATTTTCGAAAATCGGTCAACCACCACATAAATGGAATCATTACCACGCTGCGTCCTCAGCAATCCCAACACAAAGTCCATACTCACATCAACCCAAGGCTTAGTTGGTACAGGTAACGGCATATATAATCCAGCATTGGTCGTAGTTCCTTTCGAAACCTGACAGATATGACATCGCTCCACAAACCTTTCCACTTCTTTCCTCATTGATGGCCAAAAGTAAGACTGTGAAATCAATTGTAATGTACGGTCTCTACCCACGTGGCCTTCTTCATGTAGCTCTTTCACAATCTTCATTCTCAAACTACAATCTGGAATACATAATCGATTTCCCTTAAACAGAAAACCTTCCATCAACAGAAATTCATCAGCACTCCCCTCCTTAACCTTTTCAACAAGCTTCATAAAGTAAGGATCTTCTTCAATCAGCTCTGGCAATAATTCAAAACCTGTCACCTCAACTTTCATTGTCGTCAATAAATGACTCCTCCTACTCAAAGCATCAGCCACACGATTCGTCACTCCTGACTTGTGTTTGACAACAAAAGTAAATTGTTGTAGGTACGCAATCCACGATGCATGTCTCGCTGAAATCTTATCTTGCCCTTGTAAATGCTTCAACGCCTCATGATCAGTGTAAAGAACAAACTCTTTCTGAAATAGATAGTGTCTCCAGTGTTTAATAGCTTGCACAACAGCATAAAATTCCACATCATATGTACTATATCTCATCTTTGCTCCCGATAGCTTCTCACTAAAATATGCAATAGGATGTCCCCTCTGACTCAACACTCCTCCAATCCCAACCTTGGATGCATCAGTATGTAGTTCAAATACTAACTGAAAATCTGGTAATACTAGAATTGGTGCAGACGTCAAGAGTTCTTTAATTCGCTCAAAAGCAATTCCTGCTTCCTCTGTCCAAGCAAACTGTTTACCCTTCATACAATCAGTCACAGGTGCCATCACACTACTAAAGTGTGGAATAAACCTTCGATAGAATGAAGCCAACCCGTGAAAACTCCGAACCTCCGTTATCGTCTTGGGTTGCGGCCAATCTCTGATAGCGTCAACTTTACTTTAGTCCACCTGTATTCCTTCTTTCGATACAACATACCCCAAAAATAAAACACTATGCGTCATGAACACGCATTTCTTTGTTGTAGCATAAAATTGTTCTTGTCGCGGTACCATCAACACTTCTCTCAGATGTTGCAAATGTTCCTCTGCACTTCCGCTGTATATCAGAATATCATCAAAATACACCACCACAAACTTCCCAATGAATGGTCTAAAAATCTGATTCATCACGCGCATAAATGTACTTGGCGCATTTGATAAGCCAAATGGCATTACCAACCATTCGTATAGACCCTCCCTGGTTTTAAAAGCAGTCTTCCACTCATCACCTGGCCTGATACGAATTTGATGATATCCGCTCTTCAAATCAATCTTCGAAAAGATAGTAGCTCTGCTCAATTGATCTAGCAAGTCATCCAACCTCGGCATTGGAAATCTATATCTCACAGTAATCTTATTCAATGCTCGACTGTCAGTGCACATTCTCCACGTCCCGTCCTTCGGTACTAACAAAGCTGGCACAGCACACGGACTCAAGCTTTCCTGCACACGCCCCTGTTCAAGCAATTCTTCCACTTGCCTCCTCAATTCTTCATGTTCCTTCGGACTCATTCGATAATGTGGTCTATGTGGCAACATTGCTCCCGGAACAAGATCAATTTGATGTTGAATGTCTCTCAGTGGCGGTAACTCCTTTGGTAACTCCTCTGGAAATACATCCTCAAATTCTTTCAATACTGGTTTCACTTCTTCTGGAATTTCAACCTCTTCACTGCTCTCACGCCCAATTAACAAAAACACCTCAGGCTCCTCTTCAACCTCCTTAACAAACTCCTTCAAGGATAATAAAGTTTTCAGCTCTTCAATCTCCTCTAGTTTGTTTTCTTCTTGTTGTCGCTTCTTTGGAACTAGAGTAATCTTCGTGCCTTCAAACATGAAACTGTAACTGTTGGTACGCCCATCATGTTGCACAGCCCTATCATACTGCCACGGTCTTCCCAACAACAAATGACAGACATCCATATCTACAACATCGCACCAAATTTCATCTTTGTATTTCTTCCCAATCGAAAATTTAACACAAGCCCTTCGTCCAACTTTCACCTCCCCGCCTTTCCTCAACCAAGCCAACTTGTACGGTTTCGGATGTTTCTCAGTCTTCAATGCCAACTTCCTCACAGCCTCTGAAGAAATTATATTATCACAGCTTCCAGCGTCAATAACAAATTTATAAACTTTCCCCAGAATAGTACATGTCGACTGAAAAATATTGCTCCTCAACCAACTACAATCCTCCTCTTGCTTGGGTGTCAAACAAGACCTCCTCATCATCAGATTACAACCTTCGTCTCCTGACACTTCTTCTTCCTCCTCATCAGGTGGTGAATTGGAACATTCAGCTTCTTCATCCTCATCCTCAACCTCCGCTATCATAGCTCGCTTCTTCGGCTTTGGACATTCATTACTTTTGTGGCCCACTTCTTGGCAATTATAGCACTTGAAACCGTTATTGACTTTCGCCTTAGCAACTTCATTCACAACTGGTTTTGCAGCAGCTTTTGACACATTGGAACTTCCACTAACACCCTTTTCTTGATTGTTGGAATTCGTAAACACACCACCACCTTGTCGTCCCTGTTTCTCCCAAGCCAATGCTTTCTGGTGTGCTTCCGCTACAGATCTGGGATCAAACATATTTACCATGTCTTGAATCTGCATACGCAATCCTCCAACAAATCTAGCTGTTAATTGTTCCTCTGTCTCCATGATATCGTTCTTTGCAATCAGTTGATAGAATTCATCAGCATAGTCATTAACAGACTTCGTTCCTTGCCTCAAGTTTGCAGCCTCTGATACATAAGCGATTGATAATTATAAGGTAAGAATGTGGCTTTCATCATTTTCCTCATCTTTTCCCATGATTCAACCTTTGACTTCCCCATCCGTTCACGTGTAAGTTTGGTTTGCTGCCACCATGCCAAAGCTCTACCCCTCAACCTTGTAGCAACCAACTTCACTCTACGATGTTCTGGAACTTCCTTGAAGTCAAAAATCTCCTCCACATTAGACAACCAATCCAAAAACTCCTCAGCTTGCATACCACCTTTGAATTCTGGAATTTCATTCTTCATCCCAGATTCCCACTTGTGATCATACTCCGACTGATTTCTTCCTTGTCCACGTCCTCGTCCATGAACAATACCACCATCATACTCTTCTTCACAATCCGATGTATATCGATGTCGATCCTGACCACCAACATCTCTACTACCATCACGTCTACCACCAACATCCCTTCTATCTACATTCCTCTGTTCTCGATCATTCACATTCCTCTCACGTCTTCGATCATCATCATCTCTATAACAATCTCGACTCACACTTCTATGATCGTTATCAACACTTCTCTCCCGATTGGAATGTGGTGAAACTCTACTTCTCCCATGGCTCGATTCAGGTGAAACCCTTCTCTGATTTTGATTCATCTCCAACATCATCCTCTCTAATCGACCAATCCCTTCATTAAGCTTCTCATTAAAGTTTTCGTTAATTCTTTGCTCCATCTCATCGGCCTCTTCTCTCCCATACAAAGCATCAATGTTGCGATAACGGTTAGCTCTTCTCGGAGGCATGATCACTCTTCGACAAATTCCAACAAAAACTTCACTTCGATCTAAAAATCTTCAAATCAAAACTACCCACTTGTTGAAATCTTCAAAAATCACCAAACGAACAAATCTCTTCAAAATCTTGAGAACCCACTTCTCCAAATGATGCAAATCTCGCACAAACTCCAAAAATCTACGCAAACTCCTTGCGCTCTAGCTTTGATACCAAACTGACGCAGCGGATTAAACAAAAACAAGATAGATCGATGAACGTAGCAATCGGTGGATTGATGAATACTGAAATGCCCAAATTCGTTGATCCGAAGATACCGAATTTTAGCTATCTACGTCACGTTGATCGATCACGATACCGTGAAAGTAGATCTTCAATTCTTCAAGCGTTGATCAAGCGCACTTGATACCGTGAATTGGCTTCACGATCATTGAATCGAGCGCACTCGATTGACCGAAGGTGGAGATAGGAGATCACACTCGACTACCAATTGGATGAAAACACAAAGCTAACAAAGGAAATTTTATTTCAAAATCAACAACCTTTACAAATGACCAACATCCCTATTTATAGGGTTACAACACAACACACACTTAAGAAAATTACAACACAATGACCTAAAGTACAACTCACGCGACCTAAAATCAACGAACGACTTACGACTTAAGAAAGTAACGACCTAAAGTAAACTTCGCGACTTAACATCTCTGCCATCAGACTTCAGCGACTTATCATTCTTCGCGACCTACTTCTGGCGACCTAAAGAAATCACACGCGACCTAGGCTGGAAATTGGAAGCGACTTAAGCTTCCGAGATAGCATTCGACAGATCATCGGCGACTTAAAGGAAGTCGTAGCTCGTCCGCGACTTAAGTTTGCTTGCGAGCCAAGTTTGGGGAAATCGCGGCGGTTTGATCGAAGGTCGATCGCGACCTATGGTGGAGGGCGGCAGCGACATATGGTGGGTCGTTGCTCGCGACCCAGAGGGAAGCGACCTAGGGTTTGGAGTTAAACGCGACTTAGCGGCTTCGTCTCGATTCAAAATGCAGCGACCTAGGGCTTCCTCTTCGCCGCGACCTAGGGCTTCGCGACTTAGCAATGTCGCTGTCTTTGCTTGCGAGGTATGCTCTTCATCATCATTCCTTCACATTAGTATTGATAACAATGACACTGAACATTAGAAACATAGTAAAGCTTTAAATTTCAATTTAGTAATCGATTTTCTTTTGTCATCATCCACATCTGTGGTTGGTTTGCACTCAACATAATATATCTGTAGCCATCTCCCAATAGTAGGCAAAATGCCTTTATTTTTTATTTCTCTTAAAAGATATATCTGAGGTCATCTAAAGTTTAATATAACTTTCATATCATGATGTTTCAATAATAACCAAGCTAAAATCAGGTAAAGTACCATGCTCGATTCATGATGAACCAAATGAATCATCCGATTAGATCCAGGCAACATCATCTTCGAAGCAATCAACTTCTCCACTCCTACAATACCAATAAACCCCTAATTATGAAAATTCGTAAAACCCACAAAAAAAGTGTAAGACGAAGAACTTGCTAGAACTATCCCGTCTTTGCATTTGATGTTGACGGCCTTGGCAGCATACTTCATCTGGAAGACACGACCATCAGGAGAAAAGGTGGTAATGGACAGATCGTATCCAGTTCCGATGCTGCTCATTCTTTGGACTTAGCCATTGAATTTCACTTATTTTGGAGGTGTTTCAAAAATCAAATGTGTAGTTGGGTTTTATTCTTGGAGGTTAAGGTTACCAAGAACGAAGGTCAAATCTTTCAGAACCCCCTCAACTGCTAAAAGTTTCCACTTTAAACCTTCATAGCAAATCCAAAGTCGTCGATCTCAAAAACCAGTTTCGCTAGCTCGTCGAAACCCTAGCTCCAAGCACAAACTCTACCAAATGCAACCTCTTCAAGAAAGTCACATCCTTCATGTTGATTGGGATTGAGATTTCCTCCACATTCAGTAAGGATGAGGATCCTATGGTAAGGGGTTTGGCATTGAGGAGTTTATATGGGTTGAGGGTGGAGAGATCAGGGGAGTATCTAGTTCGGCCATTGATGTAGGGGTTGAAAAATGGGAATGGGCACATAAGGACAGCTGTTGCCATTGGGGTTTTGAAGTTAAATCGCACTTCCAATGGAGTTTGTGTTGATGAGGGCTTTCCAGCGGTGTTGAAAGCTTTGTTGCTTAATGATCCAAATGCGCAGCTATTTGTTTATAGATTAGTTAGGGATGAGCGATTGAGGAAATGAAGAAATAGATCTGGGAACGAAAATGTTAAAAATGGATTGAAAACGTGGAGAACAAATGGATAGATTACATGCTCTATATGGAAAATACAGATGTTTGTGTCTTTGATAGTACGTCGGTGAATTTAACGAAGTAAGTTGAACTATTTTGGTATTATTATACTTATAATTGGATACATCTATATGTGTCAATATTAAGAGAGCATTAATGCTTACATCGCTCCTATTGAATGAGTGTTTTGCCTTTAATCATTTGAGATACAATTCACTAGTACCATATGATTCATAATTATATGATTAAATAATTATTTCTCAAAACCCTAACTTACTCCATAATTCCAAAAAATTTATAAAATATTATACACTTCTGTATTTTCTAATGCATCGCTTTCTTTTTTTTATGAATACAAATACCACCATTATAGTTTTATTTTATAATGAGTATTCATAACATTCATAATGAAATTAAACTATGTCTATTTTTAAGTCAATACTGAAAACAATTATTATTTCATAAATATTATTTAATATGTTTACGAAAACAATTTTTTGTAACTTGATGAGACCACTAAAAAGTTTTATATAGTGTGCTACCACTATTTCCACCATTACTGAAATAGCAAACAAAATACGAGCTCCATTTAACTGTAGGATCTAGAATAACCCTAGAGGGGGGGGTGAATAGGGTTATGACAAATTTTCTTGATTTAAACAGATTCAATCACAGAAACAAATAGCAGATAAGTAAATATGCAGAAAAGTAAATCACACACAAAATTTACCCAGCTTCGGCAAACCCTGCCTACTGCTGCATTCCCAGATTTCTATTAGAATTAAACAGTCTCACGCTTACAAACACTCTCACAGACTCGCAGACACTCGCAGACACGCTCCCGCTCACAAACACTCTACTAGACTCGCAAACACTCGCTCCCGCTCACAAACACTCTAATAGACTCGCAACCCCTGCTCCCGCCTATAGAGCTTCGTTTACTCGCGAACTCTGCTCCCGCCTATAGAGCTTCGCTTACTCGCGAACTCTGCTCCCGCACTCTGCTCCCGCCTGTAGAATTTTGCAAACTCGCAACCCCTGCTCACTGAACTAATTCTAACTAGACAATCTGACAACACCTAAACCCTAGGTGGTGATTAACCCTGCTTTTGATTTGAAAATAAAAAACAAACTGCAGATTTAAAAACCGGAGCAAAAATTAAAATATAGACTTGATTAAACAATTTTTTGCTCGATAAAATTTGATTTGAAAATTCGAAGCAAAGAAAAAATATCCTAGAGAAGTTAATCTCGAATTTTCAAAATCCTATTTTAAAACTTTCAAAAACAAAGGACTTTAAATAATTTATCTTTTAAAATTAAAATCCTTTAACAAAAATAACCTTTTTTAAAACCCTTTTAATTAATACTATCCCTAACCCTAAACAAAACCGGCCGGCCCTATTTCCTTTATTCTTTAACCCGTTCCTTAATTTTCTCTGAAGAAAAAAATGGTGGCTTGCGATCTGGAGAAATTAGGGCTTCGGCTCTTCGATCGATTGCTGGTCGTTCTTGTCTTGCGGTTAGTCCGTTCCTCTTTATCACTTGCTCTGGCAAGTTTGAAGCTTTAGGGTTTTGGATCTCTGGCGAAGTCGATTCTTTGTAGCTCTTGCGAATTGGACTTCGGCTTCGTCTCTGTCGATTGATGGAAGTTTGTTGCTCTGAATTAGGGCTTCGACTTGAAGCTTTGTTGCTCTGTCGAATGTGATGTTGATGCTTGCGGTTCCTCCTCTCGAGTTCGTATGTGATACTGGTACGTGATTTTTGCTTTTGCTATGCTGGTTATTACTTGATTGAACTCGATTGCTTGAGTTTGATTCGAGATGAATTATTACTTGTTTTCTGATTTGCTCGAACTCGAATGATTATTTTGCCGATGATGTTCATCCTTTTATAGGGTTCAAATCCCTGAATATTCGTTCGTCTATATGTATTTGAATTTGTCAAATTCTTTTCTCTGCTGTTGATTTTCGTATGGATGCTCGAGATGATTGTTGACCTTTTCAAAAATGCGTATATACGTGATTCTTGGTATCGTGGTCACCACGGTGTTGAAATTTGACTTGTTCGATCTTTCCCTGGTCATCACGTTTCTGACCAGTTGACTTTGTAGACTTTGATTTTGAGATTATTGGCTTTGACTTTTTTTCTGTAGCATACTCTTCGACATTGCTATCCTCTTCTCTGTGAATTATTTTCTCTGTGATATTCTTCTCTGATATTGTTCATTCTTGTAATATCACCTGTTGTACACTATGTACTTGCACATGGTTGCAGTGGCTTTGTTGATGTTCATCTGGTTCGGGTCTGCACCCCATTTGCATTCACTGTTGTAGTTGTTGTTGTGTCCATATTGTAGTTGTAAATGCACCATAGCTTGTTGTAGCTTTACTGAGTGGCATGTACAATCTTGTAGACTGTTTTGAGCTTGTTTTCATTGGTTTTGTACATTTTTCTCTAGTCTGATTTGGTGCATTGTGTATCTGCTTTGCCTTTGATTCATGCTGTGTCTCTCGAGTTCTTTGATTTGGCATTTGCGTCTGTTTCACTGTCATGGCCAGTTTACTTGTTTGAGTTGGATTTGGTCTTGAGTGATAGTGCCTTGTCTTGTTGCAGTTTGATTATGTGATGATGAACTTGAGTTGAACCTGTCGAGGTTTGACCTTGTGCACTCGAGTTGGCGAGGCGGTGCACACGTGTACAAATGTATGCGTGTGTATCGCAGCCACTCGAGACTGTCCCTGAAAAAAAAAACTGATATGCACATATATTGCACAGTCAAAAATGATGACGAACAACCCAAATAACTGAGGCAAACAATATTTTCAAAATCATCGTTTCTTTCAAATTGAATTTGCAAAAATATTTCTTTTTCAATTTTACTGCGTTTGAAACTATTTTTGTAGATTGCTCAAATGCTGGAATCCGGACTGGAATATAGTTGAAGATCAAATATGAGTGTGAGCGAAATGTAGTGAGGAAATGATGTAAAATCGAGTTGTGATGTATTCAGAAAATTGTACAGTTATTGTGAGAGTGTGAGTGTGTACTATTCAAAAACTTTGTAATGACAATGATATGAATAAAATTTCTTTTTGAATTCCAAATTCCGTTGTTATTTAATTTTATTCAGTATATTGTCATTTATTCTGTGAAGTATGAAATAGTACAATATCAAATACATTTGTATGAATATATATGTTTATTATCATCAAACAAAAACTATATAACGATCATATAATCGCATATTCCACAATCTCCCCCTTTTGATGATAACAAACATATATTTAAGATTTTGAACATGTGAAATGTATTTGATCATTCAATTTTGCTCCCCCTATTTGAATGCTTCCTATTTTCTCAAAAACTCCCCCTTTATAAACGCATAGAAGCTCCCCCTTCATCAATGCATAGTCAAATAAATAGACAAATAAAATTTGACTTCTTTGCTTGATTTTATTTGACAAAATCTTAACTTTTCTCTCCCCCTTTTGTTATCAGCAAAAGAATAACAGTGTTATAAAAATAGAGATGAAGTGACAGACATAAATCTAACATTAACATCAATTGAATATAAATATCAAATTTCAATAAAAATCAAACAAAAATCATAATTATTCTCGTTAGACGCATATTCCACTTTCAGAAATGGTGGAGATAAAATCATCAAAAATCATACAGTTTTGTCTATTTGCGGTATATTTATTTCAGGAAATTTGAATATCTACTAACCATGCATAACCGTTAGGACTTTTAAATGAGATTAGTAGTATTCACAATTTTTAAAAAAAATTCAAGTATCTTCTAACCACGCATAACCGTGAGGACTTTTAAATGGGATTAGAATCAACTTGTCAGTTTAAAAACTCAATTTTGATACGCGTTCCATACATGCATAACCGTGAGGACTTTTAAATGAGTATGGAAGCACATAATCAAAAATCCAAGTAATTCACCCATGCATGACCGTGAGGACTTTTAAATGAGAGTGAATACTTTGGATATTATTTTTATTAAAGCACAAATGATTTCTTTCACAAATCTGAAGATATTGTAAATTGAAGAACAAATGATCTCCTTTGTAAACTACCACAAATTTACATACTATATGAAGTTTTGATGAGTTATGGTCGGTAGAAAAGATGATAGAAATAGAAATGGTCATGGAATTTTTACCCAACGAAAAATTTTTATAACTCTTGTTATGAAATTCTAAAGAAATTCTTCTAAATATACTGTCTTGAGTAATGTATGAAAAATATCGACACTCATCACTTTTTCTATTCACTATTGATCTTTTCGATAACCATTAGGGAGTTTGATAAGTCAACATAGTCATTTAAAATCAAATTCAAGAATGATTATAAAATCAAAATTTCAAAATGTCTGCTCTAAAAATATGAAAAAGAGATGATTTTCTCAAAGGGGTTTTATAAGAGGAAAATCTGCTAAAATAAAAATTATTTCAAGTGAAAAATATGCAGATATTTTCTATGAAAGAAATGATGCAATTAATAAGAATCACTTTCAACTCTTACTTTTTCTATCAACTAGATTACCAGTGATCCTCATCCGAGTTTTTCAATTTTATTCCAAATTATCACAAATTCACTTTGATAGATCAGACCATGAAGTGAGTACCATAAACAGAGTTAGCAACATTTTTGAATTTGAATTGAAGCAGTGTAAATAATCGAAACTCGTGAGTAAAGCCAAAATCAAAAGTATTATCATCCAAAAAAAATAATAATTCGGAAAGGATTTTCAAGCATAGTGTTATTGACATGATTGGCCAACAGTTTTGAATAAATCAGAGTCAAAAATTATTATCTCAATATTGACTGATTTTGATTCAATATTATGGTGCAGATAATCACCTTTGATATACCGTTCAAATATACCAATACCTGTTTTACCTTTATGATATTTCTCAAAGTTGTTCATGGTGATTCTGTCACCTTTACGTTGGGCTGAGAATCTCGCTTAGTCATCCGTTGTGTCCTTAGAACAGTCTGAGTCCGAGTAACACTATTATTGTTCCTCTGCTTGCCATCTCACCTGCACGAAAAGATTTATGTGACCTATATAGGTCCATGATTGTTAGTGGCAGAAAAATAACGAATAGTTTTGTGGAGACCCATTTTAACAAGTTTTGTACTCTTTGAATAATAAAAAATTCAGACTTTTTGGTTAAGAGATAAACCTATGTAAATCAAGAAGAATCATCAATCAACAATAACGAATTCCATTCAAGCTTGCAAATTCATTTGGTTCAAGTAAATCTATGTGAATTGACTCAAGGACCCTTGATGTGCTAGCAAAGTCTTTATCAATTATACTTGCGGTTGTCTTCCATGATCACAATTCAATTCTCTAAAATTCTCTAGGCTAAGGAGCTTCAAATTATCACTTGTTATATGTCTAGAACAGCCAAAAACTTGAAACCATTCTAGTTACTCCCTAGCCTGCCAACAAATCTATATAGAGAGAGGGAGGGAGGACCTAGAGTAACTCGTAGGTCCAATGACATTAGTAACAGAAGCATTGTGAATATACACTCCCTTTGGAATCCAAACTTGTTTTGTATTTTTATTCTTGTTCCAATAGATATTGAGTTTGTTTGTAAAATTCTTAGGAACCCAAACTTGTATAAATTTTGTGTTCTTGTTCCTATGACTACAATTTTCAATATGATGTCCAATTATTTCACATTCAGTAAAGATGCCCTTTCCTTTTGCACTATCGTCAACCTGTGATTTACCAAAACCTAGCCCTTTTCGGTTGTTAGCAAACAGTTGATTGCCTAATAACATATTGAATGATTTTTCTCCTCTAGAAAAGTTATTCAGTGATTTCTCAAGATCTAGGACTTTGGTTTTCAGTGTTGAGTTTTCAGACACAAGTGTAGTGCATCTATTTATAAAATCCTTTTTCCTAGTCTCAATAATTTCCTTTAGATTCAGATTTTCTTTTTCAAGATCCTCGAAGCTATTTTTCAGTTTAGATAATTCTGAATCTAAAGCTTTACAGTTTTTACATTCTAGGTTTTGAATTTTTTCAAGTTCAGATTCTAACCTAAAATTTTCATGGGCAAGTTCTTTCCTATCAGATTTCAGTTTTTCATTTTTAGAATCAAGAGTTTCAACAGTTTTAGTAAGATCGAGGCACAAATAAACAAGATCTTTATAAGAGTAGTTTTTTACCTCATTGGATTCCTCTGAGCTTACTTCTGAATCTGATCTTGATTCCTTTGAGCTTGCTTCTGAATCTGATCTTATCGTAAGACACAGATTAGCCTCCTCTGGGCTATCAGTTGAAACTTCCTCTTCATCCTCATCATCCCAAGTTGCTGCGAAGGCCTTTTTCTTCTTTTTCTTTCCTTTGTTGTTTTTGAGAAGTGGACAGTTTTGTTTGAAGTGACCAGGCTTGTTGCAGTTATAACAGATTAGTTCGTTTTCAGAGTTGTCAGAATCTTTAGATGTATTACTACTGGTCTTCTTCTTTCGTGGCTTGTATTTCGACCACCTTCTGAAATTATTGACAGCCACTGTAAGTCCTTCAATTGGATCAACTTCTTCTTCATCGCTCTCTTCTCTGCTCTTTAAGGCAATCGTCTTCTTCTTTGGTTCGGAATTGATGCGTTCCTCCTTTGCTTTCAACTCAAGCTCATACGTCATCAAATTTCCGATCAAATCCTCCATGCGTAGTTTACTCAAATCTTTTGATTCTTGTATTGCCGTGACTTTTGCCTCAAAGTTCATTGGTAAGACTCGTAGAATCTTCCTCACCAGCTCTACTTCAGAGAATACCTTTCCAAGCGCTCTAGCATTGTACACCAAGGTTGAGAAGCGTCCAAACATATCCTTTATGCTCTCGCCTTTGTCCATCACAAAGTTCTCGTATTCATTGCTGAACAGGGCTAGACGAGACTCTTTGACTTGAGAAGTTCCTTCGTGTGTCACCTCCAAAGTATGCCAAATTTCCTGTGCTGTTTTACAATGAGAAATTCTATTAAATTCAGTTTTATCAAGAGCACAGATAAGAGCATTCATGGCCTTAGCATTAGTGGTTTTCAACTTCTTATCATTAGCATCCCACCTATCTCTCGGTTTAGGAATCTCAGTATCACCAATAGTTATAGTGGGAGGTGTATAGCCAGTTTCAATAATATCCCAAACATCATAATCAACAGAACTAAGATAAATACCCATCCTAACTTTCCAATAAGCATAATCATCCCCATTAAACATTGGTGGCCTAACAATAGATTGCCCCTCCGAAAAAGCATTATTTGATAGATTCATAACTCTAGAGTTAAAGAAAAAAATACCAGGCTCTGATACCACTTGTAGGATCTAGAATAACCCTAGAGGGGGGGGGGGTGAATAGGGTTATGACAAATTTTCTTGATTTAAACAGATTCAATCACAGAAACAAATAGCAGATAAGTAAATATGCAGAAAAGTAAATCACACACAAAATTTACCCAGCTTCGGCAAACCCTGCCTACTGCTGCATTCCCAGATTTCTATTAGAATTAAACAGTCTCACGCTTACAAACACTCTCACAGACTCGCAGACACTCGCAGACACGCTCCCGCTCACAAACACTCTACTAGACTCGCAAACACTCGCTCCCGCTCACAAACACTCTAATAGACTCGCAACCCCTGCTCCCGCCTATAGAGCTTCGTTTACTCGCGAACTCTGCTCCCGCCTATAGAGCTTCGCTTACTCGCGAACTCTGCTCCCGCACTCTGCTCCCGCCTGTAGAATTTTGCAAACTCGCAACCCCTGCTCACTGAACTAATTCTAACTAGACAATCTGACAACACCTAAACCCTAGGTGGTGATTAACCCTGCTTTTGATTTGAAAATAAAAAACAAACTGCAGATTTAAAAACCGGAGCAAAAATTAAAATATAGACTTGATTAAACAATTTTTTGCTCGATAAAATTTGATTTGAAAATTCGAAGCAAAGAAAAAATATCCTAGAGAAGTTAATCTCGAATTTTCAAAATCCTATTTTAAAACTTTCAAAAACAAAGGACTTTAAATAATTTATCTTTTAAAATTAAAATCCTTTAACAAAAATAACCTTTTTTAAAACCCTTTTAATTAATACTATCCCTAACCCTAAACAAAACCGGCCGGCCCTATTTCCTTTATTCTTTAACCCGTTCCTTAATTTTCTCTGAAGAAAAAAATGGTGGCTTGCGATCTGGAGAAATTAGGGCTTCGGCTCTTCGATCGATTGCTGGTCGTTCTTGTCTTGCGGTTAGTCCGTTCCTCTTTATCACTTGCTCTGGCAAGTTTGAAGCTTTAGGGTTTTGGATCTCTGGCGAAGTCGATTCTTTGTAGCTCTTGCGAATTGGACTTCGGCTTCGTCTCTGTCGATTGATGGAAGTTTGTTGCTCTGAATTAGGGCTTCGACTTGAAGCTTTGTTGCTCTGTCGAATGTGATGTTGATGCTTGCGGTTCCTCCTCTCGAGTTCGTATGTGATACTGGTACGTGATTTTTGCTTTTGCTATGCTGGTTATTACTTGATTGAACTCGATTGCTTGAGTTTGATTCGAGATGAATTATTACTTGTTTTCTGATTTGCTCGAACTCGAATGATTATTTTGCCGATGATGTTCATCCTTTTATAGGGTTCAAATCCCTGAATATTCGTTCGTCTATATGTATTTGAATTTGTCAAATTCTTTTCTCTGCTGTTGATTTTCGTATGGATGCTCGAGATGATTGTTGACCTTTTCAAAAATGCGTATATACGTGATTCTTGGTATCGTGGTCACCACGGTGTTGAAATTTGACTTGTTCGATCTTTCCCTGGTCATCACGTTTCTGACCAGTTGACTTTGTAGACTTTGATTTTGAGATTATTGGCTTTGACTTTTTTTCTGTAGCATACTCTTCGACATTGCTATCCTCTTCTCTGTGAATTATTTTCTCTGTGATATTCTTCTCTGATATTGTTCATTCTTGTAATATCACCTGTTGTACACTATGTACTTGCACATGGTTGCAGTGGCTTTGTTGATGTTCATCTGGTTCGGGTCTGCACCCCATTTGCATTCACTGTTGTAGTTGTTGTTGTGTCCATATTGTAGTTGTAAATGCACCATAGCTTGTTGTAGCTTTACTGAGTGGCATGTACAATCTTGTAGACTGTTTTGAGCTTGTTTTCATTGGTTTTGTACATTTTTCTCTAGTCTGATTTGGTGCATTGTGTATCTGCTTTGCCTTTGATTCATGCTGTGTCTCTCGAGTTCTTTGATTTGGCATTTGCGTCTGTTTCACTGTCATGGCCAGTTTACTTGTTTGAGTTGGATTTGGTCTTGAGTGATAGTGCCTTGTCTTGTTGCAGTTTGATTATGTGATGATGAACTTGAGTTGAACCTGTCGAGGTTTGACCTTGTGCACTCGAGTTGGCGAGGCGGTGCACACGTGTACAAATGTATGCGTGTGTATCGCAGCCACTCGAGACTGTCCCTGAAAAAAAAAAACTGATATGCACATATATTGCACAGTAAAAAATGATGACGAACAACCCAAATAACTGAGGCAAACAATATTTTCAAAATCATCGTTTCTTTCAAATTGAATTTGCAAAAATATTTCTTTTTCAATTTTACTGCGTTTGAAACTATTTTTGTAGATTGCTCAAATGCTGGAATCCGGACTGGAATATAGTTGAAGATCAAATATGAGTGTGAGCGAAATGTAGTGAGGAAATGATGTAAAATCGAGTTGTGATGTATTCAGAAAATTGTACAGTTATTGTGAGAGTGTGAGTGTGTACTATTCAAAAACTTTGTAATGACAATGATATGAATAAAATTTCTTTTTGAATTCCAAATTCCGTTGTTATTTAATTTTATTCAGTATATTGTCATTTATTCTGTGAAGTATGAAATAGTACAATATCAAATACATTTGTATGAATATATATGTTTATTATCATCAAACAAAAACTATATAACGATCATATAATCGCATATTCCACATTAACCACTTATTATGAGATTTTATTTCAATTACTATAACTAGTTTACACTCAAAAGTTTAAATTAAATATCTTAAACCCGAAGAAATAACTTTTATAAAAATGAAATTTCTATACGAAAATATATTTGGAATAAAAATCACATTTTTCATTTCATATCAAGTATCTTTTATTATTTATACCATTATCATTCTAATTTCTTTTCATATTTACTCTCTTCATCCCAATTATGCCTTAAGTTGCATCCACTCTCGTACATTTGCTTTCATTTTCAAATGTCCAAATCATTCAAAAGAAAATCCTTGCTATAAGAATCTAACAAACTCTTTAAAAAATGCATTTGGCCACCCTTAGCATTTAGGGATATCAAATAAGTTGCACTTTACGTAAACTAATCAAATTGACATTTCAACAACCAAATTCTTAGATCCACCTTGTAGCTCTTCGTCTGTGCTATATCCAACACAACAAGATCCTTATTATTGTTGGATCTGGGGCAACATGCAATGGTTATATGGATAAATTTCAAAAAAAAAATGCCATTTTGGATCTTATTCGGACTATGAAGTCTAAATTTACTTTAGATCTGATACAAATTAATTTTAAATAAAATCATTATTTTGTTTAATTTGTAAATAAAGTTATATATTGATATTAAACTTATATTATATAATATAAACATGCATATCATATACACATGTGTGTGTACATGCACATGCAACATATATAGTGCACATGTTTTAACATGCCTGCATATAAATGCTGAGATTTATAATACAACGGACATGCTACCCTTTGTATACATATGTAGTGTCTAATATATATAAGATAGACTATTGTAAAATTTAACTATAGCAGAACATGGCTAGGCATTACGCACGATTCCATCCCCTCGAGCCACCAGACCCCACCAGAACAAACCACAAGGCGAAAGCAAAGGCAGGCGAACCAATAAGGCTTCACCCAGAACAGCGATCAGGAGTTTCACAGGCCACTTTAATGCATTGCAGCACACAACGATATTGGTCCAAATCCTGGGCAGGTATGATAAAGAAGTATGCGACACATAAGGAAAAGGAAGTGACTGATCTTAAATTTTATGCAATCCAGTAGTTACAAAATGGCAATCGAAGCAAGCAAATACAACACAGACGGTTAATAATTGTTCAGATACATCAACACGTTTTCTGAGGAGGCCGCAACTTCTATAGTACATGCAGACTTGAATCATACAGAGCATAAAGCAATTTAAATTGTTCTTTAAATAATTCTGAATCTACTACAGGAACAACCAGAAATGTCTCTGATGTCCCCATGCATAGTACTTTCTTTGTTCTTGACCCTGTAGTAGCACCAACTTCATCTGATACGAAATCCAAGGCTAGACCCATAATTCAACAGCAAGAGATCAATGACCTGCAACACAAACAGACACAATAAGAAGTACAACATCCAAATATCTATGATTAGGTTATTGTAGAAGATGCAGAAACAAGTTCAGACGTTTTGGACTTAGCATCAGACAAATCTGAGAAATAGAAATTTGTTCATCATATTGCCACTCAGCAAGAACTTGGTAACCAATCTACAACTATTAAAGATGTCTCCCTCATTATATCAGCAAACCCCAAATATATATAGAAGCATAAGGAAATAAATAAGCCCAAAATTTTGGAAAAAGCTCCTCCTAATAGATCTACTAGGAGCACTACAGCGGTTAAATGAATGCTATTACCTGGAATATAAGAGGTATGCATGCTGATGATAAGATCAGTCATGCATTCACATGTCTTCAATCCCACAAGCTTACTATACATAGCTTGTTGGAGAATAAATTAAGTACAAAAAATATTGCAAAGTTGAAGCCTATATTACAGCCAAATTGGACCTTCTTACATAACAACGAAACTGGTTGCAAAGGTAGAATTTTGGTCATCATCGATACAGTCATATGGGCATTTATCGTACTTTGCATAACTTCTCAACACATTACTATTTTACTTAGCAACATAGGCGAACAGCAATGCACTTGTACATTTGTTTACACTAGCAATTCATTTACCGAAAGACAAAAGCTGTGAGAGAATTTGTGTTTCAAGTTTCAACACTTTTATAATTAGGATGCCGTGGATTACAATGGCAGATTTTAATAATGCTCTCAGTCCAAAAGATAAAAAGGGAGGTTTTCCCATCCCTTTTACCTATTAAAATAGCTTTAAAAACTGCCTATTAAAGTGTGGCTTGGTTGAATCTTATATGCAGGGGTGTAAATATACTTGGAGATTAAGAGGCATTGCAACGAACATATAGATAAGGTTTTGGTAAACTACAAATTCTTATCTATGTTCCCATAATTTGCAAATATATTTATCCCCTCATCGTGTAGTGATCATACTCCAATTCTCATTCGTTTTGAAAATTAGAAGTGATTAGAGAAAGGTGTGGCATTTAGATACGCAAACAAATGGCATCAGATGCAAGGGTACAATCACTGTGTGACAAAGGGTCTTACAGCACAAACATGGGGCTCAACAACACACAATTTAATATACAAGTTAAAGGCAGTTTAAGAGAAACTGAAGGCATATAATAGACTAAGAGAAAAGGAAGATCCACTTCTTAAATTACAGGAGGAATTCAACACAACATTTAATCAAAGCGATGCGGATCCGAAAAATGATGACCTATTTGATTACATGTATCACATAAATATGCAGCTTAATGAACCTACAAAAAGGCATCAGGAGTTGTTAAAGCAGTAAAGTAAAATTTTATGGATGCAGCAAGGTGACATGAATTCTAAATTTTTTATGTGAAAATGTTGATGCGGAGGCACAAAAACAAAATCAATGCTTTATCAGATGCTCAAGGAAAATATATTTACGATGCTGATAAATTTAAAGATGAAGCAATCTCCTACTATTGCTCTCATTTTAATGGAGAACAAAATTACTGTATTCCTCAGTCAACACACGACTTATAATAAATGACAGTGGGAAAAGGTACTTATCTTCAGAAATATCTTTGGAGGAGATTAAAGAGGCTCTATTTTTGACGCAGCGGATAATTCAAAACGATCTTCGATCGAAGAAAGTAGCAGTCGATGGAATGATGAATACTGGAATGCCCGAATTCGTTGATCCGAAGATACCGAACTCTAGCTATCTCTGACTCGTTGATCCGAAGATACCGGGAAAGAGATCTACGATTCTTCAACGTTGATCTTGCGCACAAGATACCGTGAATCGGCTTCAACAAACGATGATCCGAGCGCACTCGAATGACGTTAGTGGAGATAGGAGATACACTCGACTACCAATTGAAATTGAAAGCAACAAGCTAACAAAAGAGAATTTTATTCAATATTCAACAACCTTTTACAAATGAAAACACTCGCCTATTTATAGGCTACAACACGCAAGCAGAAAAATATAACTCCTAAGTCGGCAACCGACTTAACAACGCCTCCGACTTATCATAAGTCGTACACGACTTAAGCCCAAACAGTTACAAAACATACAAAAGCTTCAAAGAAAAAATACAAGTATTAACTCGGCAACGACTTACTGGTAGCTTATCTCGGCAACTGGAAGCTTATCTCGGCAACAAATTTCGTCTTCTTTCGCGACTTTAAGGAATAGCTCGGCAAAGGGATAGCTCGGCAAAGGTTTCGCAATCTTCAGATAACTCGGCAACTTCTTTTCGCGATTTAAGGGCTAGCTCGGCAACGACTGCGACTTTGGGATAGCTCGGCAACGATTTAGGGTTAGGTCGTAGCTTGGCATGGAAGGCTGGGAATAGGTCGTGGGCGGTCGCGACTTTGGGGAGGAGTGTTAGGTCGTCTACGACCTTGGGTAGGTCGGCAATTGGGTTGGTAGGTCTACGACCTTGGGTAGGTCGGCAATTGAATTGGTAAGTCGGCAGTTGGCTTGGTAGGTCGGCAATGGAATCGAGGGTAAGTGCTTCATCATCCTCCCCTTGTTGGAAAGAATTCGTCCTCGAATTCACACCCTTGTCTCCTTCGACAAATTCCTCCCCATAATATAAAACCAAATGTTTAATGTTGAAAACGTCTGCAGTGTGAATATGATCTGGCAACTTTAACTGATAAGCATTGTCATTGATTTTCTTCAAGATTTCTACTGGTCCAATCTTTCGTGCTTTCAACTTGTTGTAAGTCCCAACTGGAAAACGATCTTTCGTCAATACCGCGTAAACAAAATCACCCTCTTTGAAGACTACACTCCTTCGTTTCTTATCCGCCATTTGTTTGTACTTCTCATTTGTCTTTTCCAATCGTTCCTGAACGATTCTATGGCACTCCGTCAACCCTTCAACAAAATCAGCAGCTTTCTTAACTGTCTTCTTTGATTGTGGTATTACCGTTAAATCCAACGGTCCCTTTGGTAAACTCGAATAAACAATCTGGAATGGACTGAACCCAGTACTTCGATTCACAGCATGATTATGGGCAAATTCTGCCTGACATAACTTCACATCCCAACTCTTTAGATTATCTTGAACAAGACACCTCAACAAGTTTCCCAACGATCGATTAACCACCTCAGTCTGTCCATCCGTTTGTGGATGATAAGCACTACTAAATTTCAGCTTCGTTCCCACCATTTTCCACAAACTCAACCAAAAGTGACTCAAAAATCGAGTATCTCGGTCAGAAACAATAGATTCTGGCAATCCATGAAGTCGATAGATCTCCTTGAAAAATAACTGAGCAACATGAACAGCATCTGCCGTTTTCTTACAAGCAATAAAGTGTGCCATCTTCGAGAACCGGTCCACCACAACAAATATAGAATCATTTCCCCTCTGAGTTCTCGGCAATCCCAACACGAAATCCATGCTGATATCAACCCATGGTCTGGTAGGCACAGGTAATGGCATATATAAACCAGCATTAGTCGCAGTTCCTTTCGAAACCTGACAAATATGACATCTCTCAACAAATCTTTCCACCTCTTTCCTCATTGACGGCCAAAAATAAGATTGAGAAATTAACTGCAAAGTACGATCTCTACCCACATGGCCTTCTTCATGTAGTTCTTTAACAATCTTCATTCTCAAGCTACAGTCTGGGATGCACAAACGATTTCCCTTAAACAGAAAACCATCCACCAACACAAATTCATCCGTATTTCCTTCCTTTACTCTTTCAACAAATTTCACAAAGTAAGGATCTTCTTCAATCAATTCTGGCAATAATTCAAACCCTGTCACTTCAACTTTCATTGTCGTCAACAAATGACTCCTCCTGCTCAAAGCATCAGCCACACGATTGGTTACCCCTGACTTGTGCTTAACGACAAAAGTAAACTGCTGTAAATAAGCAATCCACGATGCATGTCTTGCTGAAATCTTGTCTTGCCCTTGCAAATGCTTTAATGCTTCATGATCAGTATACAGAACGAACTCTTTCTGAAATAGATAGTGTCTCCAGTGTTTAATAGATTGTACAACAGCATAAAACTCCACATCATATGTACTGTATCGCATCTTCGCTCCGGACAACTTCTCACTGAAATAGGCAATAGGACGCCCTTTCTGACTCAACACCCCTCCAATCCCAACCTTGGATGCATCAGTATGTAGTTCGAACACCAACTGAAAATCAGGTAGCACTAGAATTGGTGCAGATGTCAGCAATTCCTTGATTTTTCCAAAAGCAATCCCTGCTTCCTCTGACCATGAAAACTGTTTGCCTTTCATACAATCTGTAACAGGCGCCATCACACTACTAAAGTGTGGGATAAACCTTCGATAAAATGAAGCCAATCCATGAAAACTACGAACTTCCGTTATCATCTTGGGCTGCGGCCAATTTCTGATCGCCTCAACTTTACTTTGGTCAACCTGTATTCCTTTCTCTGAAACAACATACCCCAGAAATAAAACACTATGCGTCATGAACACGCATTTCTTCGTTGCAGCATAGAATTGTTCTTGTCGCAATACCATCAGCACTTCTCTAAGATGATTCAAATGTTCCTCTGGACTTCCACTGTAAATAAGAATATCATCGAAATACACCACCACGAATTTCCCAATGAACGGTCGAAAAATCTGATTCATCACCCTCATGAATGTACTTGGTGCATTGGATAAACCAAATGGCATAACCAACCATTCGTATAGACCCTCCCTAGTTTTAAAAGCAGTCTTCCACTCATCTCCTGGTCTGATACGAATTTGATGATATCCACTCTTCAAATCAATCTTCGAAAAGATAGTAGCTCCACTTATTTGATCCAACAAGTCATCCAACCTCGGCATTGGAAATCTATATCTCACGGTAATCTTATTCAATGCTCGACTGTCAGTGCACATTCTCCATGTCCCATCCTTCTTGGGTACCAATAAAGCTGGTACAGCACAAGGACTCAGACTCTCCTGCACACGCCCCTGTTCAAGCAATTCCTCTACCTGCCTCCGCAATTCTTCATGTTCCTTCGGACTCATTCGATAATGTGGTCTGTGTGGCAATACAGCACCGGGAACAAGATCTATCTGATGTTGTATATCCCTCAACGGTGGCAACTCCGTTGGTAACTCCTCTGGAAATACATCGTCAAATTCTTTCAGAACTGGTTTAACTTCTTCTGGAATTTCAACCTCTTCACTGCTTTCTCGTCCAATCAACAAGAATACTTCCGGCTCTTCTTCAACTTCTTTAACAAACTCCTTCAAAGTCAATAGGGTTTTCAGCTCTTCGATTTCCTCCACTTTGTTTTCTTCCTGTTGGCGTTTCTTCGGAACCAGAGTAATCTTTGTACCTTCGAACATGAAACTGTAACTGTTGGTCCGTCCATCATGTTGTACTGCTCTATCAAACTGCCACGGTCTCCCCAGCAACAAATGACAAACGTCCATATCTACGACGTCACACCAGATTTCATCTTTGTATTTCTGCCCAATTGAAAACTTCACACAAGCTCTACGTCCAACTTTCACTTCACCACCCTTCCTCAACCAAGCTAACTTGTACGGTTTAGGATGTTTCTCAGTTTTCAACTCCAACTTCTTCACTGCTTCTGTAGAGATAATATTATCGCAACTCCCAGCATCAATAACAAATTTACAAACTCTTCCCAGAATAGTGCATGTAGATTGAAAGATATTGTTCCTCAACCAACTACTTTCCTCTTCTAGCTTCGGGGTTAAACAACTTCTCCTCATCATCAATGCATACCCGTCATCTCCCGACAGTAAGTCTTCCTCCTCAACTGGTAAAGAATTAGAACATTCAGCTTCTTCATCCTCATCCTCAACCTCAGTAATCATTGCTCTCTTCTTTGGCTTTGGACACTCATTGCTTTTATGACCCAACTCCTGACAGTTGTAACATTTGAAACCGTTGTTAACTTTTGCCTTCTCAACCTCCTTCACCACTGGTTTACTGATAGGTTTAGACACATTAGAACTTCCACCAACACCCTTCACTTGATTATTGGAATTCGTAAACACACCACCTCCTCGTCGTCCCTGCTTCTCCCAAGCCAACGCTTTCTGATGTGCTTCCGCCACAGATCTTGGATCGAACATATTAACCATATCATGGATCTGCATTCTCAATCCCCCAATGAATCTAGATGTCAGCTGCTCTTCCGTTTCCATAATATCATTTCTCGCAATAAGCTGGTAAAACTCATCCGCATAATCATTAACAGTCTTTGTGCCCTGCCTCAAGTTCTGCAAACGTTGATACATCAAAGATTGATAATTGTAAGGTAAGAACGTTGCTTTCATCAATTTCTTCATCTTCTCCCAAGATTCAACTTTTGACTTCCCCATTCGTTCTCGTGTAAGTTTAGTTTGCTGCCACCATGCCAAAGCTCTACCCCTTAACCTTGTAGCAACCAACTTCACTCTACGACGTTCTGGAACTTCTTTGAAATCAAAAATTTCTTCAACATTAGCCATCCAATCCAAAAACTCCTCAGCCTGCATACCACCTTTGAATTCTGGAATTTCTGTCTTCATCCCAGATTCCCACTTGTGATCGTATTCCGACTGATTCCTTCCTCGTCCACGTCCTCGTCCATGAACACTACCACCATCATACTCTTCTTCCCCATCCGATGTATATCGATGTCGATCCTGACCACCAACATCTCTACCACCATCACGTCGTCCACCAACATTCCTACGATCCACATTCCTCCGATCTCGATCAGTCACATTTCTATCACGACCTCGATCATCAACATTTCGATCACAATCTCGATCCACGCTTCTATGATCACTATCGACACTTCTCTCTCGATTTGAATGTGGTGAAATCCTGCTTCTTCCATGGCTCGATTCAGGTGAAACCCTTCTCTGATTTTGACTCATTTCCAACATCATCCTCTCTAATCGACCAATCCCTTCCGTAAGCTTCTCATTGAAATTCTCGTTGATTCGTTGCTCCATTTCGTCGGCCTCTTCTCTTCCGTATAAAGCATTAATATTGCGATGACGTTGAACTCGTCTTGGCGGCATGATTGAATACTTCACAAACACTTCAACAAATTCACACTTCACGATTCAAACACCTTTCGAACGTTGATCCAAAATGAAATGGATCGGAAACTCCAACTTTGTTGCAAAATATGATGATCACGATGAACACAACTTCAACACTTCAAATTCTCGGCTCCAAGACTCGATTTAGCTATGATTGGCTAAAACAAGCTCTGATACCAAAACTGACGCAGCGGATAATTCAAAACGATCTTCGATCGAAGAAAGTAGCAGTCGATGGAATGATGAATACTGGAATGCCCGAATTCGTTGATCCGAAGATACCGAACTCTAGCTATCTCTGACTCGTTGATCCGAAGATACCGGGAAAGAGATCTACGATTCTTCAACGTTGATCTTGCGCACAAGATACCGTGAATCGGCTTCAACAAACGATGATCCGAGCGCACTCGAATGACGTTAGTGGAGATAGGAGATACACTCGACTACCAATTGAAATTGAAAGCAACAAGCTAACAAAAGAGAATTTTATTCAATATTCAACAACCTTTTACAAATGAAAACACTCGCCTATTTATAGGCTACAACACGCAAGCAGAAAAATATAACTCCTAAGTCGGCAACCGACTTAACAACGCCTCCGACTTATCATAAGTCGTACACGACTTAAGCCCAAACAGTTACAAAACATACAAAAGCTTCAAAGAAAAAATACAAGTATTAACTCGGCAACGACTTACTGGTAGCTTATCTCGGCAACTGGAAGCTTATCTCGGCAACAAATTTCGTCTTCTTTCGCGACTTTAAGGAATAGCTCGGCAAAGGGATAGCTCGGCAAAGGTTTCGCAATCTTCAGATAACTCGGCAACTTCTTTTCGCGATTTAAGGGCTAGCTCGGCAACGACTGCGACTTTGGGATAGCTCGGCAACGATTTAGGGTTAGGTCGTAGCTTGGCATGGAAGGCTGGGAATAGGTCGTGGGCGGTCGCGACTTTGGGGAGGAGTGTTAGGTCGTCTACGACCTTGGGTAGGTCGGCAATTGGGTTGGTAGGTCTACGACCTTGGGTAGGTCGGCAATTGAATTGGTAAGTCGGCAGTTGGCTTGGTAGGTCGGCAATGGAATCGAGGGTAAGTGCTTCATCAATTTTCCACTAATGATTCCAAAAGCCCTGGTCGCTTCTCCTTTGAGTTTTTCAAGCTTCATTGTAATTTACTGCAAAATGAATTAACGGAAGCTATATCAGAAATTTTCTACACTAAACAGCGGGCGAAGGGTTTGAATCATAATTTTACTACTTTAATCCCTAAAGAAGATAAGCCACAATCAATTTTCGGTTATAGACCTATATATTGTGCCAATGTTTTATATAAGATTGTTGCTAAAATTCTATGTAATCGAATAAATTTTTTTTTTTGCCTTTCTTGAATGCAGAAAATCAATCTTCTTTTATCCCGACAAGGAATATTGGCAAAAACATCTTGCTTGCTCATGAACAAGTACGTGATTTTGCAAAAAAAGGCAAGGGTAAAATGTGCATAAAGATATACCTATAAAAAGCATATGATATGGTGAATCAAGAGTTTGTATGTTACATGCTGAATGGTATGGGTCTTCCTGCATCTATTATCGACATAATCTACGAACGCGTATCAACATTGACCTTCTCTATGATGGTGGACGGATGACCATATAGGTTTTATCAACTCAGATCGAGGCTTGTGCCAAGGGGATCCTCTGTCTCCTTATTTATTTTGCATAGCAATGAAGTATTTCTCCCTTCTAATGGATGACGGTGTTGAAGAAGGAAAGTTAAAGCCTATCAATATTATACGACCTGCCATAACCTATCTTTTATATGCTGATGATGTAATGATTTTCTGTAAGATTTTATAATGAGGTTAAGAAGATTGAAGCAGTTTGGAAGAAGAGATGAAAAGTGTAATTGTATTGATCTTGTGAATTATAATACAGTGTATACAAACTGACTGTATTTATACAGTTGTTACAACAAAGAAAGAATGAGCTTTGGGCTTTTATACCCGCAACCGCTTATTACAAAGTATCATATTCTCGCAGCCGCTTGTAGCTCATTACAGTGTATTCTTCATTACTCCCCCGCAAACCCTAGCCTCTTTAGGGTTTGAAGCGAAAAGAAAAAAATCGACGATCTGCGATTCACTTGCTTCTGAAATCGAGAGAGAAATTTGAGGGAAGACCACTAGTATGGCACTGGTATCGTCTTGACGTAATAAAAGTCGTGAGGAATCAACATGTTTCCTTAAAAAAGGCTCGATCTTTCATGATGTTACGAGGTAAGTCAGGTATGACTTTTATTGCTCTTGCTACGGTCATTCACTTGCAGTTGCTCTCTGAATCGAGTAAAATTTGATTTGGAGAGTGGTTTAGTGAGTATGTCGGCTATTTGATGTGTAGATGGTAAATGATTGACATTCAGTTTTCCACGATTGACTTGATCACGAACAAAATATAAATCCAATTCCATATGTTTGGTACGAGAGTGTAGAATAGGGTTTGCAGATAGATGCACTGTACTCAAGTTGTCACACCATACAGTTGGTTTGTTTTCTGGTTTAACTTGTAGTTCAGATAACAGTGATTCAATCCACATAATCTCTGACACAGCATTGGCTACACTCCTGTACTCAGCCTCGCTACTAGATCTGGCAACAGTAGTTTGTTTCTTTGAACACCAGGAAACATGGTTTTTTCCGAGAAATATACAGTAACCACTTGTAGATCTCCTATCATCTGGGTCGTTAGCCCAGTCTGAGTCAGCATAACCAGTTATATTCAGTGTTTTACTTGCTTGCATAGTTAATCCAAAGTCTATTGTACCCTTGAGATATCTCAGTATTCTTTTGACAAGTTTCCAGTGATCAGTGGTAGGGTTTTGCATGAATTGACTTGCCTTGTTGACACTGAATGTTATTTCTGGTCTTGTGATTGTTGCATATTGCAGTGAGCCAACTATGCTTCTGTACTGTTTGTCATTGAATATTGCTTCTCCTTGATGTTTAGATATTTGGACATTGCTGATCATGGGAGTTGATATTGAGTTTGCTTTATCCATTTTAGCTCTGCATAGAATTTCAGTGATATATTTCTTTTGACTTAATTGAATGGAATTGTCTGGAAGCCTTTTAACTTCTATGCCCAGAAAGTAGTTTAGATAGCCAAGGTCTTTGATAGAGAACTCTTGACCTAATTGCTTGATTAACTTGTTAACTTCAGTCTCACTATTGCCTGTAACAATGAAATCATCAACATAAATCAGTACATATATTGTGATATTGTTATTGAATTTAGTAAATAGTGATATGTCAGATTTTGTTGAGTTGTATCCCAGTTTGACAAGTGTAGCTTTTAGCTTTTCAAACCACACTATTGGTGCTTGTTTCAGGCCATATAGTGCTTTATTTAATCTTCACACAAGTCCTTTGTTTTCCTCTTTAACAAAACCATGTGGTTGTTCCATGAAAACTTCTTCCTGCAAAATGCCATTTAGAAAAGCATTAATAACATCAAGTTGCTTGATGGTCCAATTCTTGCATAAGGCAGTAGTAATGACTACTCTAATAGTTGTAGGTTTCACAACAGGTGAGAATGTCTCTTTAAAATCAAATTCTCCCTGTTGTGAATAGCCTTTTGCAACTAATCTTGCCTTATACTTAGATATTGTACCATCTGCATTCCTTTTTAATCTAAAAGTCCATTTGCACCCAACAATATTTTTGTCTTTGGGTGCTGGAGCTAATTTCCATGTATTATTCTTGATTAAAGCATCATATTCATCTGCCATGGCAGATTTCCAATTTTAATTTTCTAAAGCCTGAAGATAGTTGCATGGTTCTTCAGTATTTAAGTTAGCACTGTATACTTTTGGCTTAAAAATTCCACTTTTTGATCTTGTCACCATGTGGTGTCTTGTAGCAATATTTTCCTGCTGTTGGTTCATAGTTTCATCATGTTGTTGTTTGCTTTGACTTTCTGATCTTTGAGATGATTCATCAGATTGCATGCTAACTCTTTGCTGAGATAAATGATCAGGTGTACGGACTGTGCCATCCTGTTCTTGACCTGGTCTGGTGCTGGATTGACTGGTGCCAGACATAGTGAGTTGAGGACCAGTGTTGTCATTGTTGACTTGATCAGTGTTGGATTTGGCAGGTTGTTCTGATATAACTGGCGCAACAATTATAGAATCTTTTGGATTGTATATCTTTGTAGTTTTTATGACCTCTGCTTCTTTGAATGGAAATATTTTTTCATTGAAAACAACATGCCTTGATATGAAGATTCTTCCATTTTTTTTAAAGCACTTGTAACCTTTTTGATTTATAGCATATCCCATAAATGTACATGGGGATGATCTATAATTCAATTTGTGCTTACTGTAAGGTCTAAGATAGGGAAAGCATAAACAACCAAAGACTTTTAGATGTAGATAGTCTGGCTTGACATTGAACAGTGTTTTCAGAAGACTTTTCATCTTTAGTACTTTAGTGGGTAGTCTATTTATTAGAAACACTGAAGTTGAAAAAGAATCTGGCCAAAATTTTTGAGGCATTGATGATTGAGCTAGTAAAGTCAAGCCAGTTTCTACAATTTGTCTGTGCCTTCTTTCAATTATCCCATTTTGTTCAGAAGTGTGTGAACATGTGATTCTGTGTACTATCCCTTTATTTTTAAAATAATTTTTTAGTGGTAGAAATCCTGTTCCACCATCAGACTGAAACACTTTAACAGTATTGTTTGTTTGCTTTTCAGCAGTATTTATAAATTGTATAACAGCATTATATGTTTCAGACTTGGCTTTTAAAAAATATATCCACACATATTTATAATAAGCATCAATAAAGGATATATAGTACTTGTAACCATAGTTTGTACATATTGGTGCTGGTCCCCATAAGTCAGTGGCAACCATTTCGAGTGAATTATTGTATATAGTTTTAGAGTCTGAAAAAGGTAGTTTGTGACTTTTACCCATTTGACAATATGTACAGATGTATGGTAAAGTACAGTTAACAGAAGGGATATCATTGTTATTCATCACATGTTTCATAATTTTTACATTGGGATGACCAAGCTTGCTATGGCACAAGTCAAATGTATTACAGTTTTCAGTCTGTCTATTTTCAACACTATTACACCACATTCTTTCATTTTCACAATATCTTGACTTAGCCAAACAGAATTTGTATAACCCTTTATGATTTTTACCCTGCAGAAGATTTTCTTTGGTTAGAATATCTTTGACAACACAGTGTTCAGGATAAAATTCAAAGTAAACTTTATTGTCCTTAGCAAATTGTGACACACTTAGCAAATTTCTTTTAATTAAAGGGGCTCTAAGTAGGTTGTTCAGGTATAATTTTCTTTTTCCTGGTATAACAGACCTACCAGTGTGTGTAATAGCAATAGGGTTACCATTACCCATGTGAATAGAGTTCGTACCTTTGTATTCTTTCCCACCAAGATTTAGATTATTCAGATTGTTTGTGATGTGATTGGTTGCTCCTGAGTCTGGGTACCAGCTGTCTTCACTTGCTGATTCAGTATTTCCTAATTCATTTCTTTTTATTGTTTGGTTGTCTGAATCTTGTTGAACCTGAGCCATATTTGCACTTGAGTTTGAATTCTTCTGATTGCTAGAACCTTGACCTGGCACATAGTTTAAGTTCAACCTGAAGTAACACTTGACAGCAGTGTGACCAATTTTTTCACAAATTTGACACTTTGGCTTTTAATTATTGTTGAATCTTCCTCTGCCTCTTCCTCTGTTGGAGGTTCCACCTCTTTGTATGTTTTGACCACCTCTGTTACTACTTTGACCTCTGCCTCTGTAATTAGCAGCATAGTTTGCAGTGATATCTAATTCTGGTGATTTCTTTATGTCTAATCTTGTTTCATGAGATAGTAGAATAGAATGAATGTCTTCAATGGATGGTAAATCTTTTTGTGATGTGAGAACAGTAACCACAGCTTCATATTCTTCATTTAAACCATTAAGAATTGTCATAACATGCTCAGAGATAGACACCTTGTGGTTAGCTGCTTCCAAGCAGTCACATATTGACTTGATCTTGAATAGGTATTCTCTCATGTTCATGTTGTCCTTTTTTATCAAATGTAACTGCCTTTTATATGATAAAATCTTGGTAGTAGATTGAGAATTGAAGACTCTTTCAACAGTTGACCAAATTTCAAATGCACTTTTACACCCTGTAATATGAGATAATAGCTTGGCAGTAATAGAGGAAATTAGCCATGAGCAAATTAATCTATCTTGTCTGTGATATCTTGTATATTCATCATTACTTATGACTTTTCCTTCTTGATTTGTGTTGCAAATAGGAGGGATTTGAATGGTGCCAAGAATATATCCTTCGAGGCCATACCCTTCCAATGCAGTTTCAACTTGTAGTTTCCATAGTAGATAGTTATCTTCAGCGAGATGAATATTGACCAATTGACTTTGTGGACTAATTCCAGATTTGAGAAGATTTTCGGCAACAGTGATGGCTTGCTGAGAGTTGATGACACTGGTGGCAGTGGCTGAAGTGTCTTCTTCAGTCATAGTGGCAAGAATGGAGAATCATGAAAGAAGGGTTCAAGAAATGAGAAATCTTACTGAAAATTTGATTTGCTGCACTTTTCAGGTAATATGCAACCAGAAATGCTTATATGATGAGTTTTCTCTGATAAGCTTTCTTTGGATGGAAGTTTCTTCAGATTTGATTGTGCACTTTTGAATTTCTTGATGAGATTTCAATGATTTGATGCTTTTCTTTACTGCTTGAATGTGAAGCTGAGAAGTTGCAGCCGAACTGATGTTCTTGGCAAGACACTCTCGATTTGATTCAGGTATTATCCTTAAATGAGAAGAACTTTTGTTCATGGATAAGGATTTAACCCCAAATGATGAAATTCCTCTGATGGGTTTAATTTCAAAAAATCTTTGCTGTAAAACAGTATGGCTCTGATACCATGTAAGATTTTATAATGAGGTTAAGAAGATTGAAGAAGTTTGGAAGAAGAGATGAAAAGTGTAATTGTATTGATCTTGTGAATTATAATACAGTGTATACAAATTTACTGTATTTATACAGTTGTTACAACAAAGAAAGGGTGGGCTTTGGGCTTTTATACCCGCAACCGCTTATTACAAAGTATCATATTCTCGCAGCCGCTTGTAGCTCATTACAGTGTATTCTTCATTATTTTCCTAACAGCTACGATGGAAAATGTACAACATATAAATAATTTTTCAGCCAATTAAAAGAAACACTGGGGCTTAAAATCAACCAAATGAAGTCAAAGGTGTTTTATAATAAAGATGTAATCCAAAGAACAGAAATTTCAAAGCTTTTACAAATTGCAGCAAAAAATTATCTATTAAATATCCTGGAGTTCCACTTACTTCAGACTACTTACATGCAACCCACTGTATACCCCTGCTAAAAAAATCAGCACTAAATTAGAAGGTTGGGGCAATGACTTACTATCTACAACGGGAAGAGCATAACTCATTCAAAGTACAATAAAACCAATCATTATGTTTTGGCTACTAATATATCATCTTCCAGTAGCAGTATTAAAAAAAGCAAATAAAATGTGCCCAGATTTTTTTTGGAGCGGTAAACTTCATAAAGTTTCTTAGGACATTCTGTGCAAACCAAAATCGGAAGGTGGAGTGGGTCTATGTAAACTCTCTGATCTAAACACCACTGCTAGACTTAAATTATTATGGAATTTAATCACCAAAGACAGTTTATGGTCGACATGGATGAAGGCTAAGTATTTATCTAGAACAAACTTTTGGGCTATGTCAATAAATAATGATTTCTCCGGTACTATGAAGCATATTCTATGTCAAAGGATACTGCATCTAGATTAATGAACAGACTTTGTGGTTAATGGTGAATAGACCTCCTTGTGGTTTGATCCTTGGATCAACCACAAGTTATTAGTTGATTTGGTCGGATGGAGTAGATTACATATTCTTAACAGTTCACATTATATAGTAATCAAATCAACTTTAATCGAGAATTGCATCCAGAGATACTTTTGGAAACAAGAGAATTATCTACAGCAATGCGTCAAATCAAATTGGCTATAGACAGTACATGTGGCTGCTGGAAGATTATGAATAATAGAAAATTCATTTTTTTAAACGTTTGAAATGGGATTAGGCATCACACAGACACTACCAATTTTCGTAGATTAATATGGTACAATACAACTGCAAGGAAGATATCCTTTTCTGCTTATAATGCATGTTCGGAGCATTTGCCGACGATGGATCAACTTACGACTTGGGGATTACCGTATAACGTAGACTGTGAATTATGTAATACTCAAATTGAAACTCTTGAACATTTAATTAAGGACAAATTTTCAAAAAAGACTGATTTTCAAAACCATTTGCACAAATAGGCCAGGTTGAAAACTATTTGCAGTTATAGGCCAATTTTGCACCTCAGCGATGAGGTGGATTTTTTTTTTCAAAAAAATAACACGGGGCGCATTTCGCAAATGCGCCCCTTGTAATTTACACTGGCGCACCTGCCAAATGCGCCAGTATAAATTTTTCTGCACAAAACAGAGACCTGAAAGCAATACCCATCTCATTATTTTCACTCAAAATAAAACATTCTTTTCCAACATCCAATTTCGAACCTATCTTTCACTCAGCTCAAAAATTTATCAACATTTACATAAAATCACAAAATATACAAGGACTACTAGTCGGATTACTTCTATCAGCTATTTGGCATCAATTTGAAGGTAAAATTATATTTTAAACTCAAACCCTAGCTCAATTTGGGGTATTTTCATATTCTACTTTTCACATGTCCATCCTCTCATTTTTATGCTTTATTATGTCATTAGTATTTGTGTAGTAATTGATTGTTCTAAAATTCTTGTGTAGTATGTCGGATTTCATCTTAATTATTTGCTACTTTGATGGAAAATTGACTATAAAAGAAAACAATACAGCGGTATATGTTGGTGGTAAACAAAAAGGTTCAAAGGTTAAAAAAATTTGCTCCTATCATGAACTAAAAGAAACGGTGTATAGGGTGACAAAAATTAATTCACAAGAGTATGATGTAAAATTAGTAAGCAAGTGGGTTACTGATTCTGGATCTTTTGCTATCGACGTAAATGATGATGAAGATGTCGGTGCTACGTTTTCCGTTAATATGAAAGTGATTGAAGTATTTGTAATAAAAGAGGAGTTGAGACATTTTGAAGATGCAATTACCACTAATTTGAACCAACATTCTACTCTTTTAGCCAAAAGAACAAAACAAGCAAGATATTGTGGAATTGTTAGATTCAATCAAACTGAATGGCAAGTGAATGATCAATTTGGAAAAGCGTTACAGTGACAATACAAAAAAATATATGTAGTTGCAGTTGCAACATACCTTTATTGCAAAAGTTGCCATGTTTGCATGTGATGGCCGCTTGTGCTCGAACCATTGGAGGAGCGAATAGATCATATTACGATTTTTGTTCAATGTAGTTTTCGGTAGAAAATTATAAAGCAAGTTACGCTCCGAGTTTTCATCCAATTCCAGATAGTAGATATTGGGATGCATATCACGGTCCGACCATATTGCCACCGCCTACAAAAAGAAAGACGGGACGTCCACGGTCCACAAGAATCAAAGGCATGATGGATAAAATGGGAGGAAGTAAACAAAATACTTGTAGCAAATGTGGTCAAAAGGGACATAAAAGATCAACTTGTCCATCAAAATAATTTGCATATTTCATAGTGTATGATTTGAACGTTTTGTAGTGACTGATTTGTATGTTGTTTGTTTTGTAGTGACTGATTTGTATGTTGTTTGTTTTGGATGTTAATCTTCGTTTGTATGTTAAAAGATCAACATTTGTTTGGATGTTAATCTTCAGTTTGTATGTTGTCTGTATGTTGTTTGTTGACTTCAATTTGTTCAAGTTCAATTTGTATATGCAGCAGCAGCTCTCTGCGTTGAACAGAATTGAGTGGGCGCATTTGGCAGGTGCGCCCACGAAAATTTGCGAAGGCACAGTTACCAAGTGCGCCCTTAAAAATTTTCGAAGGCTCATCTGCCAACTGCGCCCCGTGCTGCTAGTATACACAGCCAGCCAGCCTTTCTTCCGCATTTCCTCCCATTCCACCCTTTCACTCATGATCATTCAAGCAAATTAAAATTAATCAAGTCTAATACTCCAAGAGTTCAACTTGCATTACAAAGAGCAGGATTTAGGGAAATATCTAGAGCGGTTATTCTACATTTGATATCTTGTCGTCTATTTCCCGATCATTCTAAAGGACGACTAAACCTTTTTTGGTTATTATTTTTGCGAAATTTGGGTGAGTGTGCACGATATTCTTGGGGCAGTGCTATATTGGCAACATTATATAATGAGTTAACAAATACTGCACTCATGAAATCCAAATCGATAGCTGGTTGTCTCTCGCTTTTACAGGTATAATATGCATAGATATATTTGTTATAACTCACTCATATGTAATATTTAATTCTATTGTATTTAAATTTTTTGCAGCTTTGGGCATGGACACATCTTCCCATTGGCCGTCCAAATGTGACTACATCCATGCAGATCGACAGAACATTGCCTTATAGTGCAAGGTAGTTAATTTCCAACTACATTTACATGTGTGTATTTTTGTACTAATAAAACTCTAATTGTATAACTATTGGTATAGATGGTTTGGTTCAAGGAGTTGGGTTGAGTCTCCAAAGCAAGTGGCCACTTTCTATCGCGACCAGCTCGACATGTTAACAGATGAAGCTGTTATATGGAATCCGTACACACAGGATGTGCTAGTCGATCTTCCGCAGATATGTCTAAGTGGGATGCATAGTTGGCTTTGTAAGACACCTATCATATGCATGCGAGATGTAGAAATGTATAATCCTGATCGAGTGATGCGACAATTTGGTCTTCATCAACACATACCTGATCCATGCGAACCAAAGCCAGATTTGGAGTTTGCTATCGTCCAGTGGAATGATAGACATAACCGTATCGTACACCAACAGTTTCCTACCATTCCTATTTCGAGATACATGACTTGGTACTGGTTGATTACTCGAAGATTCATTGTTGCAGATCAGACTTCTCATGAATGAGCATACACCGCTCGTGCACCGCTTGAGCGAGACATGGTAAATCTTCACATTACCGTGATATTTTAAGTTCGTTCACTTGAATTATGTTTCTAATTTTGAATACATAACTGCAACTTGTAGGTCGATGTACTAGAGACGGTAGGAAGAGGGTTGGACGATATCAGACATGGTAGAGTACCCGAACGAGAAGTCCAACCATGGTGTCTTGATTTGAAGAAACTTATTGACACACTACTTTTTAGAAATCGATTAACACGGCCAAGCTCTTCCGAACAAGCTATGCGGACTAGAGAGCGAAGAACTAAAAGAAGGCAAGATACACACCAATCACAAGCCGCTGGACCTTCTCAACCCCCACCTACTCAAGACGATCCAACTCAACCATGAGTATTCCTATTTTTATTTGCTTTATAACCAAACTATTAGTTTGCTTTTGTAACCGAACTATAACTTCTACTTTAATTTGAATGTAATCGAATATTAATTATGTTATGCTAGAATTTATTTAATGGTAGTTTTATTTGTTTGCTTTTATGTAGATAAACATTTGCTATCATTTAAGATTGTTCGTTTGGATTTGAATTTTGTGTATTTGGATTTGAATATGAAGCTTGCTGTCCAGGTTTTAGACCTGACATTTACACTGGCGCATTTGGCAGGTGCGCCAGTGTAAATTACAAGGGGCGCATTTGCGAAATGCGCCCCGTGTTATTTTTTTGAAAAAAAATCCACCTCATCGCTGAGGTGGCAAAATTGGCCTATAACTGCAAATAGTTTTCAACCTGGCCTATTCATGCAAATGGTTTTGAAAATCAGTCTCTTTTGAAAATTTGTCCTTTAATTAATGAAGGTGGGTTTAGTACCTATCTTTGGAATGCCTTACCGGCGAGGTTGGACCTCTCAATTGCCAATCTTCCCATGTTGCAAAAGATTGTTGTAATCACAGATGCCTTTAACTCAAAAGAAAAGATACATGATATTGCCTACACCACAACTTCGATGCTTAGTCATCATATTTGGATGGAGCGGAATCGACGGAAATTTAAATATAAAGCTTGTTCGCCATCACAACGTTTTAAGCTAATTGAGCTGGATGTTCGAATTCAAACTCAATGATAGGATTGACGCAATTGTAGCTCGGAGCGGGAAATGGAATTGATATGAAGATGGAAAGTGAATCTCAATGATAATGGATAGCAGTGGCATTTTGAATGTACTAAGGTTAGAGTGTTTTAGGCCGGTCAGTAGGAGTTGAAAGCGGTGATGTTTCTTTTAGGCTATCATAGGTTGTTGCGTTGTATATTTACATTAAATTTTTTGTTTTGTTTTGGTGATGCATTCTAGTTAAATAGGGAACCTCGTCCATTTTTCTTACTATACTGGTAAGGTTTTTTTAAGAAGGCGGATTCTTTATTGATTCTTCATACATTAGTAAAGAACCCATTTTCAAAAAATAAAATATAATAATGTAAAAGAGTTATATTTGTAAATGCAAACATATTAATAAAAAATTAAATTTCAAACTTCAAATTTTAGATCTAAATCTAGATTTTAAAATATTTTCTAATTTAAAATTTAAATCAACAAATAATATTTTGATAAAATAAAATAAATATATATAATTATATGAAATTCAAAATAATATTTTTTGGCAATGTAGATATATATATATATATATTTAAATTTTGAATATAAAATAAAATTATGTATTTAAAATACAAATGAATAAAAAAATATTAATATATTTTTTCAGCCTAAAAGATGTTTGATAATCTATTTTTTTAAATCCTTACGGTTTTAAAAAAAATTCAATTAAATCATTTCCTTGCAAAATTTCTAAAAATTGTCTTTTTATTTCATAAGCATAAGTATATTTAGCATATACTAATATTATATACAGGAAATTATTGTCAAGGACAAAATTTCTCAGCATTTTAGCCTCAAGGACAGACCTTTAGTATTTTAGCCTGAAGGACAACTTTCTTTAGGTTCCAGTTTTTATAGTTTTTAGGTATCAGTTTGTAGTTATCGGTAGCAGTTTTTAGGTATCAGTTTTTTGTTCGGTGGCAGTTTTGGAAGAATGTTTGTCCTTGTGGTTAAAATATTGAGGTCGTGTCCTTGAGGCTAAAAATATACAAATTTTTGTCCTTTAGATTAATTCCCCCTATTATATATACATACATATATTATAATATACATATTACATTAAACCAAAATTTTATATTTTAAAATAAATATAAATGCTTATTTATTTACAGTTTAGATGGATATATACATAAAAATTATTTTATTTTATTTTCAGAAATGATTACATGTAAATGATTTAACAGAATTTTATATATATTTATACACACACACACACACACATATATATATATACATACATTAAAATTCAATTTTTATTTCAAAATCCCTTTTAAAATTATTGTTTAATTCTAATTTTTTTCTTTACTGGTTGAAAACTATATATGCATATATATACCTTTTTTAATCACAATACACATACATACATACATGTACGCACATGTACACACAGATATACATACATATATATATATGTATATAAGTGACCTTGACTATTGCCTATTAGTACACATTGAATGCTGAATTGATCAACTCCGCTTGAATCTAAATTCAAATCTTTCTAGAGAGAGCTACCAGACTAAAAGCACTACGCACTGATATCCTGTTTTATTTGAATTTATGTTGTTTGATGCCTGAATTGACAGAGAAGGAGAGGAAGGGGGCTAGGCCTGATATGGATGAGGGTGAGACCAAAAAGAGTGTGATGAAAATATGGGGTTAAGGGAGTTTGAATAAAAGAGAAAAGAAGAAAAAAAGTGGATTAAGATCCATAAATCTCTCTACCATTTCAAACTCCATTTGAATCAAATTATACTCTTATTTCCTACAATCTATGGCTAGCCGTAAATTACCCTATATATGGGCCTCCTAATCACTTCATGCTTGATCAGATAAATACATTTAAATCTAATTTAAATGTACATCGATATCGCATATCGATTTACGTGTACACAAATTTTATGTACGCACTACTTTCAATACAAATAAAATAAAATTATATACTTAATATTTTATAAATACTAAGTAATTAAATTAATCTATAATAATTATAATTAATCAAATCAGGTGATAGTCGCAGTATTCAACATTTCGATTATGTGACTCTTATGTGTAAATTCCGTCAGCGATTAATATCGAACAATTCGAATACTAACATTCACACGCCATCTTAGCTAGTGGTATGACATTATGGCCAAATTTATTGCTTACCTAGTAGTGACAATTATTTACACTAATTCTCTTCACCAAAACTATATCACATTAGGACTGATGGAATTTGGTAATGGTTAAAATTTCAAAATCGTCCATATTTAACTTTATAGTTTAATTAACAAGTTCTTAATTCAATTATAATAATAATTATTAATCAAACTGCTTTGACCAGAAACTTTGACTTAAGTTGACCATGATACTAACCTCATATAACCGACGAGACAAATTCTCTATCGAATAATGTTTCACTTCTAATGCTTCCAATCGATCCAACTATAGTCGTTTGATGGATGGCTTGTCACGATTTAACTACAGTCAAAATGGAGGTTCCACACTGAAGCTCGACAGAATTATCAAATTGAGATAATTGTGTAATTATTGTCACTTCAATATTTTCTGTTTGACTTTAGTTATATTAACCAATTTAAAACTATCGAGTGAATCGTTCCAGAGTTATCTAATAACTATCAGTATGTAACCCTTGGTGCCCCCAACATCCATGAGTAATACACTTCCCAATGTTTGGAAAGCGTTACATACTCTAGTTTTAACGGATGTATCGATATCCAGTCTCGATACATCTTGACTAGAAATATTTGAAACAGTGCGTTTATTATATTGTGATAAATTGCTCAAGATTATAACATCTTGTAATTACTATCACAAAGCACACTATTTATGGATTTTCTATTAAATATACTTATATTAAATAATTAATTAATTATAACACATTATAATAAGTATATAACAAAAAGAAAAAGACCTTTTATTTTGAATGAGATTTTATTACAAAGTTAATAATTTATAGTAAATTACAGGATTCCCACTAAAGCATACCCCTTGCTTTATTAATCTCCCACTTGCACTTGGGGCCAATTATGGAATCTCAATCTCATCCCTTCGATCGACATGACAAGAACCTGCCGAGCTAGTCCTTTCATGAATGGATCTGCTATGTGGTCCTTGGTATCTACTCTTTAAGTCACGACTTCTTTCTTCTCAACGAATTCTCTAATTAGGTGGATCTTTCAAAGAATATGTCTTGATTTTTTGTGTACTCAAGGCTCCTTTAGAATCTGTATCACAGCATTATTGTTATAAAGGATTCTCCATGTTGGGAATCACTACTAGCTCACTTAAAAACTTGCGCATCCAGAATGCTTCATTAGCTGCTTCATTGGGGATATGCTCAGCCTCTATCATGGAATCTGCTATTGTTTCCTACTTTGGAACTTTTCCAACTAACGTCCCCACTATTAATAGTGAAGACGTAACCCAACACCGACTTGCTATTATTGATATCACTTTAAAAGCTAGAATCAGTATATCCCATCATAAGGTGGTCTCCATTCCCATTTATCAGGAATAAGTCACTAGTATTTTTTTAATACTTTAGTATACACTTTATAGCCGACTGATGCTTTTCTCCTAAATTAGACTGGTATCTGTTTATGCATCCTAATACATATTCCATATTTGGTCTAGTATATAACATAACATTATAGAACCGATTGTCGAAGCATATGGTATCGTCTCCATACGCTCTTTCTTCTCATTAGTTTAAGGAGCGTCCTTAGAAAAGACAATTTCAGATTGCATTGGAACATTTTCATGCTTGGAATTCTCCGTACTAAACCTTTTTAGTATGGTATCCATGTACATGGATTAAGAAAATCCCAATAGCCTTTAAGATTTATCTTTATAGATCTTTATACCTAGTATATAGGCTGCTTTGGACAAATTCTTGGAAACCGAAGCTTTCACTGATTGCAATAACGAAATGTTATTGCTAATCAACAAAAGATTATAACCCTCGGGCTGCGACATATAGATGGTTTCTTCTAAATCACTAGTTAGAAATGTCGTCTTTACGTCCATATGCCATATTTCGTAGTCATTGAATGTAGAAATAGGTACCATTATCCGAATGGACTTAAGCATTGCTATGGGTGAAAACATATAATATATGGTGCTAGGCCATCATACAATGGGCTAAATAGGCGAATTTCAAAAAAAATCTATTTTTGATCTGTTGGGCTTGTGAAGTTTGATTTGGATTCGATCTAAATTAATTTTTAATAAAATCTTATTTTATTTTACTTATTAATAAAAGAATTTCATTTGATGTTATATAATATGTAATGTGCATATGTGTATCGTATACGCATGTTTGTGCACATCAATATAATGTGCATGGTTTAACATACCCGTATCTAAGTGCTAGGATTTACACAATAGCGGATATGTTAGTCATTCCATACATATATGCTATCTACTATATATATAATTAAATGATACAAAATTATATTTATATAAGACTAAATACACACACACACACACATGAAATAATGTAAAAGTAATCCTATATTAACATACATACATACAAATACATAAATAACACTTACAAATATAAATATAAACAACTTTAAAATCAAATTCAACTTTCAAATTTTAAAAATAGATCCGGATCTGAAAATATCATTTAAGTTTAAACTCAAAAAAAATTGTAGGGAAAACAAAGCATTATTATTTTGCGTGGGCAAGTTGGATTTATAGTGTCATACTACTTAACAATTGAAATATAGATGTGAGGATAAGATGCCTCAGCGTCTAATAGAAAAAAAACTATCTACAACATATGAGTTAGGCAACAAGCCTAAACTACTAAAATTCAACGAAAACCATATACTAATCCTCCTACATAGAGGAGGATTCATACTCGTCCTCCGACGAGTCAGTACCTACAACATTAACATAATCAAAATTTAATTTTTGCAAATAAATTATATATTATTATTAATGACAATATGTATATATATTGAAAAATTAATTTTTTTTCTTTTTTTATATAACCATATGTATGTTTGTATACATATACATATACATATATATACACATATATATTGAAATTACTATTTATACATGTATGATAGTATATAAAATATTGTGGGTATATATACACACATATTGTTTTGACCCATATTAAGAATTTGACTCATTCAAAAAAATTATTAATAAACCTGTATGGATTTATTATTTTGTTTTTTTATTAAATTTTCAAACAGAAAAAATCAAAATATCTTTTATTTGTAAATATATTTGGTAATGCCAACAAAGTTATGTACATTAAAATATAAATGTATATATTTATAAATTATTAAAACCAAATTCAATGCATTATGTTATAAAATAAAATATACATTCATATATTTTGAATTTAATATATATGTGTATATGTATATATATATAATTTCAAACAAAAAAATATTCAAAATTTAATAATAAATTTTATAATTATTAACATATATTTATTTGATTTAAAATTCAATTTTGTTTAAAATTCCTTTTAAAATAATTTTAATTCAGTTTTTTAATTCTAGGCCGAATATAATAGATGTATATAAGTATAAAAAATGTATTTTTTTCAATAACAATTTATAGATGTATATGAACTCTAGGTTAACAACATACACGTATAAGGATTCGTGATACACATTACAAACTAAATAAATAGAGATCATAGAGTCAAAATGCAGCGATAAAATATAAAACATCAATAGTACAATGTCATTGCAGGGATACAAAATGCTAGACCAACGCCTACCGCCGTTAAATATACATGTCATAAGAATACGTTAGACATAAATGAGGCTACAAAAAAATACATAAAAGGATAGTAAATCCTACTATGTAGAATAGCCTCCAAAAATGCCCAAGTAAGTTAACCAATCTACCTCGTCCCTGGTTTAAAAAAATCTTGGACTGACCCGAGTATTATATAAATAACACATGGGTCAGATTAAGTGTAATGACCCAGATTTCACTGCTTTGATTTACGAATATTTAACTAATTTTAAATATTCAGATAATAGATTTTATAATTAAAATAAAATGCTTTTAAATAATAAATAGTGATAGTGAAATAGTTTTCAAAATTAGTTTACAAAAATATTTAGTTCGAAGAAAAATCGAAAATGCGACCAGAATCCTTTTTTTGAATTTTCGACTTTTCATCGATTAAAAGTTATTTGAAACGTTGTGAACTCTAGTACAAATAAATATAAATACATGTATAAATAAGTTAGCATATGCTAGTATATATGTATATATATACACTTAAGTTAAATGAGTTTAATTTTCAAGTGTAAAGAAATGAATAAAAAAATGCCATAAAACATCGCATCACTTAAAGCATTATGAAACATTAGAAAACAAAATTACGTGGGCTATTAAATACATGTTGGCTCAAAATAAGAAAGGGGGCAAGCTCCATGCATGAGCAACATGATGGGGGCGGATGAGGCATGGTGATGAGGTGGCAAAGCATTTGTGGAGTGTAGGTACTTATGGGACTTTTTAGTAATTTGGTAATTTCAGTTTGTATAAAAAACAAATTCCTAATTGCCTTCTTATTTTCTCATTTTCAACGTCCATTCTCAAACTTCCTTAAGCTTCTCCAAAATTGTTTTCATGGCTTCCTAGTTTTTAAAGTTTTTAAAAACTTCACTTTTTTCCAATTTTAAATACTTTAAAACTTATTTAAAACAACTTCCTTCTCTTCATACACCTTCCTCCTCCTTAAAACAAGCCCAAACTCAACCTCCACCACCCTTATCCATCATGGTCGAATTCATAGTCCCTTAGGCCGAGCACTCCCCTTGCATGGTCGAATCACCTTTGCCACTTAAGGCCACAAAAACTTCATTTTCTAAAGGCAAAGCAAGGATCTAGGGTGGTTGCAAAAGTTAGTAAAAGCTTGGTTAGATTCGGTAGCTTTAGGTGAGAAAAGCTTGCCTTTTTCTTAAAGTTTTTAAACTTTAAAGTTGATAATAATTATGACTTAACTTGGTTGATAATCCATTTGTTTTTTGGTTGTATGTATGTATATGTACTTGTGTGAACTAGTTGTATAACTTAGAAAACTAAGTTGAAAATGAAGTTAAAAGTCAAGTTAGTTTGCAAGTTGAGAACTTTGCTTATGTTACGATGTTATGGTCCACATATATATATATATACACATATATACATATATAGATATACACATATACATATATATATATACACATATATACATATATAGATATACACATATACATATATATACACATATACATATATATACACACACATACATATACATATATATACACACACACATATATATATACACATACACATATATACATATATATATATATATCTACATATATATATATACATATATATATGTTTGTAAACATACATACATTGTTGTAGGCTAAGGAAAAGTTAGCACTTGGTTGGTGCTTTAATACAAAATCGAAATCTCTTATGTTCTAACTTATTTACTTATGGATTCTTCAAGAAAAGTTTATATAGTTTTTAACATTATTTTGTTCCTAAAAGCTTTATTCAAAGTTATAAAGTAAGTTAACACAAAAGATAATTTTTTTGAAAGTTTTCGGAATATAAAACAAGTTTGAAATAAAGGGTCATATAGCAATAGTCGATATGAATGCAGTTCGTAAAAACGTACTTTTTTTGCAATTAAAAACTGTTTTCACTTAAGTATTTTTTGAAAAGTGTTTTCAAACTTATTTGAAGTATAAATAGGAATTTTTTATTATTAATTAATTAATTAATTAATTACGTAAGGTAATTAGTGCTTAATCATTAGTTAACAAGGGTAATTAGTACTTAAGTGTTAACCAAGTAAGTTAATTATAATTAGTTAATTAATAAGAGGTTAATTATTATTTAATTAATTATTAAAGGAATAATCACTATTTAATTAAGATTAATTTTTAATTAATTAATTATTCTAAAAGAGTTTTAATTATTTATTAATTATTAATTAAGTTAAATTAAATTTAAATTATTATTAAACGAAGGTTTAAATTATTATTTAATTATTAATTAAAGATTAATTGTGATTTAATTATTTATTTTAAAGATGAACTATTATTTAATTATTTATTTAAAGGATAATTGTTATTTAGTCATTTATTTAAAAGTTAATTAACATTTAATGAATAATTAATGGTTCAACTTTTATTAATAAAGAATTTAAATGTACTTTATTGTTGAATTTTTTTTTATTTTAAATAAATTTATTTCTGAAGATCGGTTTTGTTTTTAAAGCAACTCTCTTTTAAAAGGATATTTTTAATCCAAGGGATTTCTTTGTCGACTACCCTTAAGTAACCCTAATTAAATATGAAACCCAATGACATATGTTTAGAAGAATAAAGCATCATTCTGCTAATTAAATTATAGTTGACATCTGTTAGCAAAATAAATCACCGTTCTAATATAATTCAACGAATAATTTATGTTTTGACATATATTAAGCAGAAATTAAACCTAGTTCTGCTATTATGGTAACTTAAACATTTGTCTATATGTTCATTGATCATTATTGGCCGATCCCCTTTACATATCTCCTTGTTATGTAAACACCCATGTTGTAAGTGGAAAGTTAAATTTAATTAAATGTGGACCATTATGGTTGCTAAGCCTCTTTCCGAACTTGTGAAGTCAAATATTAAATTTTTATCTTTTTTGAAAATGGTTTAAAGTTTATTATCATTTTTAAATATGATATTTAAAGGATAATTAAGTAATTTTTTTATTGAAATGTTTGAAGTTAATTTAGTACATTTTAAATGATTGTTTAGAATCATTATTTTGTTAATGAGATTTAAAAGTAATTAAATGAAGGATGTTTAAATAATAACTTGTTTACTTAAAGGTGTTTTAAATAATTGATGTTTATCAAAGTAACTTTATTGACAAAATTTTATTAAAGAAGTTGAGCTTAAAATAAGGAAAGTTTATAAAAGGTGTTTTATAAATTAAAAAGGAGATCTTGAAATTTGGGGAGAGTTTTATAAATGATTGTGAGTATTTATAAAAGAGTTTTATAAATGATTGTGGAAATTTATAAAATAATTATAAATAAAGTTGGAGATTTATAAAGAGTTTCCATAAATGCATTTGGAATTTTGGTACAGGAGATTTCATAAATGAAAGAAATTTATTTAAAAAGGATTTACATAAGAAGTTTATTAAAGAAATTGAGATTTGATTTCCTTAAACCGGCCTTCTTAATTATGGTGGTGTGGAACATTCATTCCACACTTAAAAGCGAAGGAATAGTGTTTAGGGTTATTCTTATCTCCATTTCTTTTTAAATAACATTTGTTTGATCCTTTAGTATGATTTTGAAATAAGAAATCTTTCACAACGTTTTGATAATATACTTATGCCAATGAGATAAGTATATGAATATTTTGATAAATAATATGGAAAGAGATTTAAATAAATGAAAGATTTATTTTAAGGCTTAGGGGTTGTTATGGATAATTAAATCTTTGAATTATTGTTGTTTGTTTATTTGATAGTAAAATAATCGACTATCAAATCTTGGCCAGTTTTGACTTAGGAAGTAAATAAAAGCTTCGCGTGTTCATAAGGTTTGAGTTCCCTCGGGAGAACTCATTCGGGTGAAGCATCTCTAGCTTTAAGGGATATATTAGAGATCCCTTTAGGACTCTAGTATAGTCTGCTTACTTCTGAAATAACAGGGAATGAGTCAACCGAAAATTATCGACTGTTGGTTCAGGGAGACTGGGATCAGACATGTTATCCGAAAACCACTTCGAACCAACATGAGCATTCAAATGGAAGACATCTTGAAGATGTTCGAAGACAGGGCTCTTTAAAGTGCAAGGGCTACTTACTACTAATCCTGAGGGTGATTTCAAAATGGATGTAGTAGAGGTAGTGCCTTCGATTTTGTTCTGACCCGGAACGAACTTACATGGATGAATGCTGGCATTGCATTTCTGCCTAGAGGGTAGTGTTAGCTTTCCAAGTGGGAATTGCTAAAGGAAAGTAAATCGTTACCTGACGAGCCTCACACCTAGGAAATGGATAAAATAGGGTAGATGCAGCAGGACTATATGGGTCGCTCCAATAAGGGTGTGTCATCACCTCTTAGAGTATCATATTATGGATTTGATTGTGCATGAGAGCTCTTTATAAAGGTTGGGAACAACGGGGGTGACAATATATTCAGTACTATCCAGTAAGGGGTAGGCCGGTTCTATGTTGGTAGAGGTTGAAAGGTTTTTGTCCTCAAGTTAATTATATCTAAAGGTGTACCATTTTCAGAAGGTAGTTCCTTACCTCTCCATTTGTTGGAATCCGTTTTTCATATATGTGCCTTAGCGATTTTTGATTGTATACTTATTATTGTTGTGATGTACACACATCACAGCTACTTGATTATTGGTATTTTAAGCCCATAGACATTACTATAATATCACTGGATTTTATAATGAAAATGTTTTGGTTATTATAAGGTAAAAATCTGTCCGTGTTTATGTGCGGTGAGGTCTTACTAGATACCTTTTATTTTGAAAGGGTTCTCAAATATAGAAATCAATATGATTTGATAAAATTTTCTCACGCTAGTTTACAAGACTTATCCGGGCATTATTTTCTTATAATGCTCAGATCAGCCCGAGCATATTTTCTAGATTTAGCTAGATGCTTTGGAGCTTTCTAGAGACAAGCTGGATTCTGCAAGACGTATTCACGTATCTCATATTCTTCTGCTGTATTGTTGTTCTTGATTGCTTTCTGTATTTATCAGCAATTGTAAGGACGGTCTATTATAACTGTCCATGTTGATAATAGGTTAGCGTACTTTGACATTGTGTATAATAAAGATGATTTATTTTTGTAAAGATCTTGGGTATATTATATTTTTCTCATCACGGTGTGAAATTATGTTTTACCTTTTCTTTCTTTAACCCCAAATGACCTGTCTTTCGGGCACTTAAATAATCAGCACATGAATACCGAGGATGTATTAAGTGTCATCTTTAGGTGTAAGAAAGGCAGATCGTTACACTATGTCTAGAATATAGATACCAATAGATCATAATAATTGATATGGTATAACATATATAACTCGATATGGCATATAAACATCTCCAACATATCTCAAACCATGCACAAGTGTCATTACCTATATAAATATAGAGCCAAGCCACATATCAAGTAGAATAATATCAAAATGGGCAATACATTCACACTTCTAACCATTACTGATACATAAGAAATCATCAAGCACTATATGACATGCATACATTAATGCCCAAGATTATCTCTCAGATAATCACAAAATAGATATTCCACGGTCCCTCACACTCAACATATTATAAACAAACACCCATGGAAAATAAATGGTAATAACCGTAGTTATGATACAATTAGCTCTTAAGTAAACGCATGATAGGTATGGAGTCTAACTCCACAAATGACATGCACACATCAATATCCTAGATTATCTCCCGAAAATCATAACTCATATGTTCAGGGTTGACTACATCATGGAATTGTAGCCCCAGAAATAGCCATGTCGACATGCAGTCGAATACTCCCACAAAGGTAAATGAGTGTATGTCTATATCATCACACAACATTACCAGATGGGAGATTGATATCCACTCACTTGCTCAAGAGCCTACACACGTGCCCATCTAGTACTGCTCCTATAGTCTTTTATTACCCCGACGTCCATCGTGACTCGTACCCATCGTGTGCCAGACTACGCTATGCAGTGGTCACGATCTTGTAATTACCCTATGGTAATAGACGCTAGCCTATGTGACACTAGGGCAATAGCATGCAACAATAGAACTCAATTACAAATTACAAGATGTGTTAAGGATCCAGGGTGCAACCTCACAATCAGGCTGCTAGGATAGACGCTAGCCTAATCTGGTTTTCTCCTAACCAAAATAATAGTAGTACTCTCACGTTAAAACAATAAAGGTTCTCAGCCTAAAGCTCACGGCCCGCATCACCTTATAGATAAATACCATGTATAAGTGACACCTAACTACAAAAAGTAATCGAACATATATCAACTCAGTGTCCCATACCACCTGGTATTACGCGCTTCTTACTCAAAGTTCATAACCTACACTCATTGCTATTATATTCAATATGATGTGTCAAAAGAGTAATAAAATTTTTTATCAAACGTCCCACATCGCTTGGTATTTCTATTCCATTCACTTAGAATTCTCACAATATAAAATTAACATGCAATCACATAATTCAACTATTTATTGATTCTGAAGGGCTTTATAATAAATTTTTCCTTTTCAATTTTTTTTTATTAAAATGAGGGATCCTCTCAAGAAGGAAAACACTCATGTAATTTTATTCCACATTTAAAATCGGTGCTTCTAACAAGCTTGGCAGGTAGTAAAAACCCCCTACATAAAAAAACAAAAAAAAACCCTTAAACTCATTGTTATCCAGCCTTTTGGCAAGGCCGTGACACCAAAAAGTTGACTGGAAAACTAGAGACAGTTCGTCGTAAAAGTTTGCTATACACTGTTTCACCATGGATATCGCTGAATTTTACTCGAGTCCAGATCGGGCTACAATTGATAAGACACATCAAGCAAGGTCAGGAAAAGAAAAAGTCAATCCGAGTTCGTACGCTCAAGATATCATCGATGCAAGTTGGAGGAGGTGACCCTAAGTTCGAATCCATAGGCAGAGCTTCTATTCGAATCCATCAGTGCAACCTTTGTTCGTATCCATTGGTTCGACTCCATATAGTTCGCAACCATCAACAAGCATTCGTTCAAATCGGACCGGATAAGCCACTTCGAATCCATGAAGCTACTCCATTTCATATCCATCAGTTTGAAGTCCTTCGAATCCATGAAGTCACTCCACTTCGTATCCATCCAGTGACCCTACTTCGAATTCATCCTGTTGCAACGACTTCGTATCGATCGACTATTATATATCGCGATCGCTACGAACGAACTTCTGTTCGAATCCATTCCCTCGAACCCACTAAGTCAAAGCGGCGAGAAACACGAAGTCGACCTAGTCGACCCGGAGTTAAAAGTGGATTGACCCAGGAAATGCGCACCACGTCATCACAGAGGCGCGTGAGGCCATCGAGTCAAGCCTATCGATTCGAACGAATCGAGTCGAAGCAAGCAAACTACCGAAGGATGGCAATTCGAATCGACCATATCTCGCAATCTACAAGTCCAAATGCCATGAAATTTTCACAGGAGCTTGCATACATGTTGAAGAATGTCCACACCAAATTTCAGCTCGATTGGATGTTTTCTTGATCGATTCGAATGGATTTCGAATCGATCCCAAAGTGGGCCCGGATTTCCTGAAAGCGGGCATGTGGGCCCCCACACGTGCCAGAACTGGTCACCCGAAATTTAGGCGAAATATCAGCCTCCTACACCTATAAATAGATCCCCTGGTCATTCAGAAAAGGGGTCGGACAATTTTAAGAGCTAAAGAGCGCCCAGACTCTGCCAGATTTACTCCAAATCACCACCACTGCCTAAGATTCAGACTTAGATCATAAAATTTGTTGTACTACATTATAAGAAATTGTGATCTTCAAGTATCAAGCAATAAAGTCATCAACTTCAGAGTGGACGTAGGAAAGATTGCCGAACCACTATAAATCCTGTGTCATTTACTGTTTTTATTGAGTTTCCTGAGTGATTTGCATACTTATTTCTCTATATATTTGATATTTGTGATCTGTGATTGTGAACTGGTGTTTTCAACGGCTATTGGGTGTTTGTGACCAATTTTGGCGCAAACATTTTGGTGCTTTCATTGAGAACGCTAATTTAGGAGTTCTATCATTTGAAAGTTGAATCAGAAGGCTAAGAGATTTAGATCCGAAGAATCATGACAAGACAAACAAGTAGAAGGCAGAGACCAGAGCAAAGTCAGCATGAAGGGAGTCAAGAGTCTTCCTCAGGGGCAAACCAAGCATCGATCTTCATCACCAGGGATGAGATGGAGACAATGATGAAGAGACAGGAGGAAATGATCCAGAATTTGCTTCAACAGATTGGACAACTTGGAGCGCAAAATCAAGGAGCAACCAGAGTTCAGAATGGAGCAGGACCATCTGACGTAGCGCCGGAGCTGGAGGGCACACACTTAGAGCATGTTGATCCAATCCTGGGAAGAGATTCAGGGACATCCGAGCAACCTGGTGGCAATAAAGGGATGAACGCTCAGCCAGGGGGGTAGAACGAAGGTGACACTCAAAGATCACAGCCTGAAAACAACGACAGGTTGGCAGAGATGGTCAGACGGGCCATGAGAGGTGGATTAGTCAATAGAGATCTGGAGGATGTACATAGGAGTCCCTTTACTCCTATGATCAGGCAGGCCAGGAATCCACCAGACCTCAAGCTACCATCGGTGGAAATGTATGATGGGCGGACGGATCCAGCGGTCCATCTAACGAAGTATATGAGGCACATGGAAGTGCTGGGGGCATCACAGGAAGTCATGGCCCGGTGCTTTCCATTGTATTTGACAGACATTGCAGCGCTATGGTTTAGACAGCTGGAGAGTGGCTCCATTAGGACTTGGACAGATTTGACAGAAAGGTTTATGAGACAATTCAGGGTTCATATTTCGAGACCCAAGAACGTGATGAGTTTGGCGACTCTAAAACAAAAGGCCGAGGAATCTTTGAGGAGTTTTCTAACGCGATTCAATGCGGCAGCAACATCAGTGGATCGACCAGATCCATCTATGGTCATGATGGCAACTGTATCTGGAATATCTGATGGCACGGAGTTCAAGAATTCACTAACTAAGGATCCACCTACTGACATGGGAGAGTTTTATCATGAAGCTGAAAAGTTTTTGCGATTAGAGGACGCTCGTACGGAGAGAGAAGAAGAAATCGATGTTTGCGCAGTTAGAGGCGGTAATTCACCTGGAAAAGGTGCAGAGACTGGTAAAGGGAAGCGAAAGGCTGAAGAAAATGATGATAGGTCAAAGCGGCAATGGAGGGAGCCGCGATTTACCACCTATTCAGAACTGAACGAGGGATTGAAGCGAATCTACCAAGACACCCGAGAGCAAGTTGCCTATCGTAGACCAATGCGACGGGATCCGACTACCGACGAGAGAAAGTCAGACAAATATTGTTTATTCCACGAGCTGAACGGTCATAGCACAAATGACTGTAGGCACCCGAAGGATGAGGTAGAAGGGCATATCAGAAACGGTAGGCTACTTCAGTATGTGAGAAGGCGAGCTCCAACGGTGGAACCAGAGCGGCCACCATCTACATCAACTAGGGGTAACCCCGAGCCAGGGCACCGTATGGTTATCAATTGATTTAAATAACGATGAAAAAGTCGTAAACTTCTCACTAACACCATCACACCATTTACACATGTATGAGATCGCCAACGATCCACAGGCATGCTCTGAATGATTATTGACCGTCTCATAGTGAGAATTTACACTTTGACATCCTTGCTTTGCTTTTATTTTATGTTGATTTGGACATTTAGACTTTGCTTGTTTGGACATTTCTGTTATGAAATTCATGTGAACGTTAATTTGATATTTGCAATTGTGTAGAAGAAGTTACTCGCGTATGCTTTGGATCGCGAACGGTCCACAAGCACACCTTGTATGGCGACGAACCGCCACGATCGCTGATTCAGAAATTCACCCGAACGTGAACCTGACATCGATAATACTAAGTCCCCCCTGGGCACACTCATTCTCCTCGAACGGCACCCGACCTCGAATAGTCACCGTTTGCCTCGAACGGCACCCGACCGCGAACGATCACACTTCATCTAGTATAACATTCGATCGCGAACGATCACACTCTGCCTCGTGCGACACCCGACCTCGAACAGTCACAATCTGCCTCGTACGGCACCCGACCGCGAACGGTCCCATTTCTTTATTTGCCACGAACGGCATCCGACCGCGAAAGGTCCCATTTCTTTATTTTCCACGAACGGCATCCGACCGCGAACGGTCCCATTTCTTTATTTGTCGCGAACGGCATCCGACCGCGAACGGTCCCATTTCTTTATTTGCCACGAACGACATCCGACCGTGAACGGTCCCATTTCTTTATTTGCCGCGAACGGCATCTGACCGCGAACGGTCCCATTTCTTTATCTGCCTCGTACGGCATCCGACCACGAACGGTCCCATTTCGTTATTTGCCGCGAACGGCATCCGACCTCGAAAGGTCCCATATCACCTCAATGACATACAATCCCGAACGATCGTCATTCGTGGTCAGATAAAAACTATCAATTTCTTTGCAGGTCATCAACAGGATATGAACATCCAGCTTATGGAACTACAAAACACACCTTCCTATCGCAAGGTATGTTTTGGAGGGCAAATGTTATCCCGCCTTTTGACAAGGCCGTGACACCAAAAAGTTGACTGGAAAACTAAAGACAGTTCGTCGTAAAAGTTCACTATACACTGTTTCACCATGGATATCGATGAATTTTACTCGAGTCCAGATCGGGCTACAACTAATAAGACACATCAAGCAAGGTCAGGAAAAGCAACGTTCCAAGTTTCAAGTCAATCCGAGTTCGTACGCTCAAGATATCATCGATGCAAGTTGGAGGAGGTGACCCTAAGTTCGAATCCATAGGCAGAGCTTCTATTCGAATCCATCAGTGCAACCTTTGTTCGTATCCATCAGTTCGACTCCATATAGTTCGCAACCATCAACAAGCATTCGTTCAAATCGGACCGGATAAGCCACTTCGAATCCATGAAGCTAATCCATTTCGTATCCATCAGTTTGAAGTCCTTCGAATCCATGAGTCACTCCACTTCGTATCCATCTAGTGCCCTGCTTCGAATTCATCCTGTTGCAACGACTTCGTATCGATCGACTATTATATATCGCGATCGCTACGAACGAACTTCTGTTCGAATCCATTCCCTCGAACCCACTAAGTCAAAGCGGCGAGAAACACGGAGTCAACCCAGTCGACCTAGAGTTAAAAGTGGATTGACCCAGGAAATGCGTACCACGTCATCGCAGAAGCGCGTGAGGCCATCGAGTCGAGCCTATCGATTCGAACGAATCGAGTCGAAGCAAGCAAACTACCGAAGGATGGCAATTCGAATCGACCATATCTCGCAATCTACAAGTCCAAATGCCATGAAATTTTCACAGGAGCTTGCATACATGTTGAAGAATGTCCACACCAAATTTCAGCTCGATTGGATGTTTTCTTGATCGATTCGAATGGATTTCGAATCGATCCCAAAGTGGGCCCGGATTTCCTGAAAGCGGGCATGTGGGCCCCCTCACGTGCCAGAACTGGTCACTCGAAATTTAGGCGAAATATCAGCCTCCTACACCTATAAATAGAGCCCCTGGTCATTCAGAAAAGGGGTCGGACAATTTTAAGAGCTAAAGAGTGCCCAGACTCTGCCAGATTTACTCCAAATCACCACTACTGCCTTAGATTCAGACTTAGATCATAAAATTTGTTGTACTACATTATAAGAAATTGTGATCTTTAAGTATCAAGCAATAAAGTCATCAACTTCAGAGTGGACGTAGGCAAGATCGCCGAACCACTATAAATCCTGTGTCATTTACTGTTTTTATTGAGTTTCCTGAGTGATTTGCATACTTATTTCTCTACATATTTGATATTTGTGATCTGTGATTGCGAACTGGTGCTTTCAATGGCTATTGGGTGTTTGTGACCAATTTTGGCGCAAACACTCATAAACTAGTAAACAACACAATACTAAGGTCATAATCAAGTACACATTAAATAAAGCTATGTAAGACACAATGCGGTAGAGGGCAGTGCTCTATGTGTGGGCGTGTTTAGCTCGAAAGGCATAAGCCTCAACCAATCAATGGAGGTATCCAATCAAGGAAAGTGGATGCAATATAATCTGTCCGAACCATAATAGCCTGCTAAACCTAAAATTCTCAGCAAAATATATGATCCTTGCCCTTATATATGTATATGATATATGTGTGTGTGTATCGAGATAAAGGTAAACAAAAGGAAAGTATACTTAGCAATCAAGCAAGTGTGAGGTGCTCGAGTGGTTAACTTCGTTAATAGAATCCCCTAGATTGGAGCTTATGGCCATATTATGTCTCCCACTATTATGAACAACTTTTACCTTTAAGGTGTCAATCTACTTTTTACCATTTTAAGGAATTCTTTAAATAGTATATGTTTGGCTAACTTGTATCTGAGGCTTGCAATCTAATTGTAAATGAACAGTGGGATAGCATAAGTCAGATTGCCAGAAGGGTTACAAGCATGAACATCCTTTGGTTTCTTTCGAACCAATAATACCAAAAATAATTATGAAAATATTGTCCAGCAAAATTTTATAACAATGGACATATTGATTTTTGATAACATTCCGGTTGTGATCCAATTAAAAGCCATGTTAACTATAATGTATTCGAAGATATTAAGAGCGTTTACAAGTATATAATTAGTTATTGGGCGATTATAATATAATTATGTTATGTTTTCTATGTTTGAGTTACAACAAACGCATTTTTTGTCTAAAATTAGGTTCTTTAAAAATTTAATTGTGTTTAATTTTTTGTGACTTCGTTTCCAAAATCTTTAATTTAATTTCAAAACGATCAATATTACTTTCAATGAGGTTTATCTTGACTATAGTTGTGAATTATAAAGATAATTCACCTTATTAGTGCTTTCTCAACTCTCAACTATACATCTCAAAAACCCCAAATAACCCTCAAAGCCTAGGTTGCACCACCTTACCCCTAGTCACTACCTTACACTTTATTGCTCTAAATCGACCTTGCTTCTACAAGTTACCTACCTAAACTTCCACCCTGCCAGCGTCACCAATAGTCGATCCCTTGCATCACATCACCCTTTCTCTAGTGCGCTTGAACCCAGGTCAATGCTCCAGTTAAGCTTACTTTCTTATGACATCGTAATCAGCTGCTCTATCACCAACCAACGTCGCTAATCATGCTTCCTCTCCCTTGACGCAGCTGCACCCAATCACGTATTTCTTCTTCTTCATTTTGCGCATTGGATGTTGGATTTTTTACATTTCAGCACGAAAGAATAAGGCTAAGTAGAAAAATGAAAAGGAGAGAACGGGTTTGGGTTCTGAGTTATGGCTGAAAGGAAGAATTTAGAAGAGTTAAGTTGGTTAAGGGGTGTGTTAGACTATTACTATTCACAAATAAACCCCGATGTGAAAATTCTTATTTTAGTCCTTTTGTTTACATTTAATCCCCCTTTTATTCAGATATATAAATACTCTATCAGATATTTATGAATATATTTTCCATTTAATTGAAATAGCTATTTACAAAAATATATTTCGCTAGATTATACAAAATATTTAAAGTAAGTAGTTATTTATCTTCGCTGACAATTCATTTATTAATATCAAATAAAATTCCTTTTCATCTATTTAACCATATAAAAATTATTTACTATACAAAATTATTTTGTATACATCATAACTATTTTATTGGATTTCAATGCAATTTCTAAAAAGGAATTTATTAATTAATTCAGTTTATTGAAAAAAAATCTTTATCAAATAATCTTTTACTCAGAAAAATTATTTTCAAAAATTAAATTATCATAAAACTGAATTCAAATTTTTTTAAATTTAAATTATTTATTACAACAGCGTAGAAAGTCAGATCGTTATAGACCTTCCCTATAAGGAAATTGCATCTACATAATTTCATACAACCCTAACTTCCTGTATCCATTATCTACTATCAACTTAAGCTTCTTCTTCTATATACTTTTTGAATAAATTCGATAATCTATGTGGTTTTCTTTCAAACAAAAATGAAACTTCATCTTCATCATCTCATTATATATTTTGATTATTTCCTTTAATGACTTTTCACTTTTGCATACGATCAAATATATATGAAATTTTCTAAGTATTCACATTTTTGAAAAATTTACAAAGTCTCCTTTGTACAGAGAACATTCCAAAAATTGACAATACATAAAATTGCAGAATATATATACATTCCAATAATGGGGCATCTCGAAACACGAGGTAACAACATAATATTGTACATCTATCGTTATACGCATAAAATCATACATTAGCATTGCATTTAATGCTAGTTTATTTCATTTTTATGCGAGCAAAAACAACCACGCGCAAAAATCCAATCTATAATGGCTTCATGTGCATATGCTTGACTTAGAGAAACTAAAGAAGGTCATAATATAAACATAAAATGCTTTCACAATCACATGACACACACATTATAGCTTTCAAAGTTAAGTCACTTTCCAATAAATTATATGATGTCAAAAACAAAAAATTATTTAATGCTTCAAGAAGTAAAGTTGTAGATTAATCAATTGGGTTTACGAAGCATCTTTCAAATCTTGAAAATATGAAATACATCTGTATTTATGCTAGTTTTTCTAAGCACTTCAAAATCTAGAATGCATTTTTGTATCGCAGACCCACTTCTTTGAAACGTTGTTTTCATCCAGCATACCTCAAACTTTCGCAAAACATTTAAAATAAAACTTGTTCCTTATTGTGATTGGTTTCCAACGAGTATTGAATCGTCAAAAACCGATAAGAGATTTGAAAGTTATGGTCAAAACACTACCGTACTTCTACTTAAATTTTTTTAAGTGCATATACCTTTCAAATGAAAGAAAAATCACTTGAATTTGATCAAAAATTCAAATGTTATGGCTATCTAATTACAGCACTTCTAAGACCCTACCCCGAAAAATTTAGTTCAAATGAATTAATTTTTCTTCCTTTAAATAACAAAATTTGATCAAAAACATAAATCAAAGTTGTTTGCTTTTCAACCTACTTTCTGAAAAAATAAAAATTCTCAAAAATTAGATCTTTTAATAATAAATTGTGCTTATAACACTAAAAGTGGTGTCGTTCATATTCTCATACTCAAAATTGGGAATTCTTTACATACTTAACTCTAATTAAATAAATTTTTAAAACTACCGCACTATACATACTTCTAATTCAAAAGTGAACATTTTAACACATATAATTTTTACATGTTACTTCAATGAGGAGCTTTCATCAATTTGTAGAATAAGTACATTATCCTTTATTACACAAATTTCTTTTCACTTACAATTTATATCCATACACAATATGTACAATACTTCCATTTGAAAAAAATCCTATGCGATCTTAAGTTAATTTTACTACATATGTATATTTCTTAAAAGAAATAACATCATCTTCCTTTGAATATATATAAAATTTTTTCAAAATTATATTTCACAAAATCTTCCACGAAATTCTTTACATAACGTTCTCTTCAGAAATCATTTTATTCCACAAAATCTAATTCATATTATTTAATTTCCCTTATTTATATATTTTTTATTCAAGATATTTATAGTTCATTATTTTTTTGATGATATTTCATTCATTACCATTTTATTTTGATTTCTCTAAAACCAGACTTCACAATCATTGGTTTTAAATCCATTTTAATTTAGGATCGATCAAACACTTCTTTTGGTTTTATTCTCGTTATATTTTTTGAGAAAGACGGATGTGTAGTGATATACTACACAGCCGGTTAATAATAGTAGTATAATAGGTAATAAGGTCCGGTTGACAAGCCCAACCGGTGGCCCAAAAATAGGCTAAGCTAGATAGCATAATAATGTACATAAGAGCAATGGATTACAGGATGGAACACAAGCGCCATATTCGATGATTCAACAGACAAAATGGGGCCAATCAGTTTTGCTTTGGGGCGGCTACCGAGGGTTGGCGCTGGTGCTGGCCATTGATTCCGCAGAGTTAGCAGGGGCGGTCCTCAGTCGAAATCTGAACGGGGCAGAGTTGGTACCTGTCCAGTAATTAAAAAGATGTGAGATTCAACTACAGATGGCCGCGAAAGAAGATCTTGGTTTGTTGAAGACATGGGCATTTCTTTCTTTCCAGATGCACCAACAGAAAATGGTGATAAAGATGTCGAGTTTGTGATTTCCGAGATCTTGCTACCAGTATTCAAAAAAAGAAGTGAGCTCCGGTATGTAACCCAAGAGATGCGCACTGGCTGGGGCCCAAATTGCGAATGAGAAATCACAGTCTATGAAAAGGTGAGAAATGGTTTCGACTTGAGAGGAGCAAAGTACGCAGAGTGGATCTATGGGGATGTTTAAACGAATAAGTCTATCCTTGATGTTAATGCGGTTACGAATGAGGCACCATTGGAAGAAGAGGAATCTTGGGTGTGAATGGCATTTCCAAATCCTGCTGAAGGAGAATAGGCGGCCAGGGTTGGTGAGGAAAGAGTAGCAAGATGATACGGAGAAGCCTTTAGATGGATTGAGAGCCCAGATGAAGCGGTCTGGTGAGTGGGATAGGCGAAGAGATTGGAGGTTTTTAGAGGCTTCGAGAAGTTCATTAAAAGTTTCGATGAAAAAAAGGGAGGGAGGATGAAGGCTACTGGGGCCCAGGTGACAGAGGGTATTGATGGTGGCGAGTTGGAGGTTAGAGGAGGAGAAAAGGTTAGGAAGTGTTTTTGCCAGAGGGGAAGGGTCCACCCACGTGTCATGCCAGAATAGGCAGTTGTTGCCATTGCCTATTATGACATGAAAGAGGGATTTGACTCGGGGGATGGTATGGAGGACATTGGACCAGAATGGAGATGGTTTGCAACTGGGGGGGGGGGGAGATGCAGGGCTAGGGGTGGATTAGAGTAGTGATATGAATGTAAGATCCAGTCTTTCCAGAGGAAATTGTCAGGGGAGAGAAAACGCCAGAGCCATTTTGTTAATAGGGCAGTGTTGAGCGAGGAGAGATCAGGGATACCAAGGCCACCATGGGGTTTTGGGAGGCAGACTGAGCGCCAGTTGATTAGGCACTTTGCTTTGGAGCCATTCCATAAGAAGGTCCTGCGAGATTTGTCAATTTTATTGGAAACCCGAGAGGGGAGTTTGTGGAAGGATATCCAGTAGGAGGGGATGGCAGAGAGGACAGATTTAACTAAGATTAATCTACCAGCTGACGAGAGGGAAGCAGCTTTCCAGGATGCGAGGCGGGATTCAATTTTGTTAATGAGGGGTAGCCAGTCAGGGCGTGTGAGTCTGGAGGGCCGAATAGGAAGGCCAAGGTAGGAGATTGGGAACTGGGAAAGTTTGCAGTTGAGGACGGCAGCGGTTGCAGGGCCAAGGTGGTTGGTATTGCCAAGCATGATTAGGGAGCTTTTGTGGAAGTTGATGGAGAGGCCAGAGATTAATTCGAAGACATAGAGGAGAACTTTGAGGCAGTGGAGGTGGTTAGGATCAGGTGAGGCAAAGAGGATGGTGTCATTAGCAAATTGGAGGTTGGATATTTGAAGGTTAGATGTAGGGATACTGATTCCGGCCAAGTGGTTGTTGGAGATGGACAGTTTAATCATGCGATTGAAGACATCTGCTATTAGAACAAAGATTAGAGGGGAGAGAGGGTCACCTTGTCGTAGGCCTTTCGTAGACTTGATGAGACCACCAAGTTCACCATTAACTGATACGGAAGACATGCTGGAGATTAGGATTGAGGATATCCAGGAGCACCATCTCCGTGGGAAGCCTCTATGTCGTAATAGTTAGAGAATGAAGTTCCAGTTGACTGAGTCAAAGGCCTTAGAGAAGTCAAGTTTAAGTAGGATTCCTGGGATGTTGGTTTTGTGGCAGAAAGACACCACTTCTTGAGTGGCGGCCACACAATCTAGGATATTGCGACCGAGTATGAAGGCTGATTGTTCCAAGCCAACTAGGGGGGATATTACAGATTGAAGTCGGTTTGCAAGGATCTTTGTAATGATTTTGAAAGTGGTGTTGAGGAGGCTGATAGGTCGAAAGGAATCAAGGGAGGTAGGGACATCAGTTTTTGGGATGAGGGTAATGATGGCATAATTAATTCGCGCAATCGAGCTGGGGTCATTTTCAAATTCAAGGCACATGTCTATAATGTCAGATTTCACTGTATTCCAGAAGTGTTTGAAGAAAAGGGGGCCAAAACCGTCTGGTCCAGGAGCTTTATTGTCGGACATATCTTTGACTGCAGCCCAGATTTCTTCTTCCGTGAAGGGATAATCAACTTGCAAATTCTGTGGGTCAGGGTAAAGGAGATTCCAGTCAATGTCGGGTAGAGGGGTGGATGGTTTGCCTAGGATGCTGCGGTGATGGTTGGTGAAGAGGAGGAGGAGATCAGATTGGTCAGAGTAGGTGATGGTGTTGTGTTGTATGTTAGAGATAATCGAGGATCTGCGGCGCCCATTTGCTAACCTGTGGAAGTAGGCCGTGTTTCTATCACCTTCTTCAAGCCACTTTGCTCTGCAGCGTTGCTTCCAACCAATTTCTTCCTGTTTAAGGAGCCTTTCCAATTCCTTTTCAAGGAGGATCGACTGTTGCATTTCAGGTTCAGATAGGGGTTGAGATTCAGCAAGGATATTAAGATTGAGGATTTCGTCTTGGCTTTGTGAGATGCGAAATCTTAGGGAACCCCAGATGTATTTGGCCCAAGGTCTTATCAACTTTCTGAGCGAACGGAGTTTGGCCACAATACGAGTAGTAGGAGATTCTAGATTGGTGGGTTGAGACCAGACCAACTTAATGAAATCATCAAAGGAGGGCTCTAGAAGCCAGAGCTGTTCAAATCTAAACGGTTTGTGAGTGGTGTTCAGTGAACCAGAGTCAAACAGGAGGGGGCAGTGATCAGAGATCGTGGTTGCCAACCCTGAGACAGTTGAGAGGGGATGTTGGTTTTCCCAGGCTGTGTTAAAGAGGAACCTATCTAATTTGGCTAGGAATGGGTGGTCTCTACGGTTAGTCCAGGCGAAGAGGCGGTTACTGATGGGGGGATCAATCAGCACGCAAGAGTTGATGAAATTATTGAAGGCAGTAGAGTCTTGGGATAGGTTTCCAGAGTTTCTTTCGGAGGGGTGTCTAGTGGTGTTGAAGTCTCCGGCAATAATCCATGGGCCATTTATTCGGGCTGCGAAGTCCATACAATGATCCCATAGGACAGCCCTGCCTTGTGTGTCCGTGGGTCCATATACGTTCGAGAAGAAGTAGATAATGCCTGATTCAGAGTTGCGAAGTGCGACATTTAGGATTGAGGGGAATTTGATAATTTGATGTAGGGACCATATATTTTCATTCCATGCTGTGATGATCCCTCCTCTGGATCCAATAGCATCTATGTGGGCCCATCCAGTTAAATGTGTACCAACAGTTTGTGTCAAGTGTGATTGTGTGGGGTCAGATAACTGAGTTTCTTGAAGCATTAGAATATCAATTTTGTGGGGGGACAGAATAGTGTTAACAGCATACCGCTTAGATGGGTCCCCCAACCCACGAACATTCCATGTAATAAGTTTCATTGGGATTGGGAAATACGCTCCTGTTCAAGAGTTTGCATGCATGTGTAGTGTTCATCATGCAAACTCACACCCACGCAACGTGATAAGATTTTATTAAGCCTATTATTCGCGGAGGAAAAAACAACAGGCATTAAAAAACTACCAGTTTGACCATGATCTGATGCTGCCCCAACCAATCTGGAGCTACGCCTAACCAGTGCCGGGGAGAAGAATTGCGCTGAGTCTATTTGGGTTGTCTGAGCTTCCTCGTCTCGCACAAAAAGATGCAGATGAGAATCTTCCTCCTGGGTAGCTTTTTCTTGATTAAGTTCATGCGGAGGGGCCACGTTGATGGGGGAAGTGACATTGATGGAGTGGGTGTCGGCTTGAGCAGGAGCTAGGATAATGGTGGAGTCAGGGAGGACAGGGATGGAGGGGGAAAAATCGGGTTCAAGAGGCTGGATGGATTGTAGGTAGAGAGGGGCGGAAAGATCGAGGTCTAGCATTGGGTCCCATCTATCCGTTTGGGCTAGGACCCCTCTTCTAGGACCCAAAACTTCAAAAGAGTCATCTTGGGGTGGCAGAGCTGGAAGGATAGGGGGAGGCGAGGTGGCTTCTTGAATTATGGCATCAAAGAGGTCATCTTGGTCTAGGAGGATTTCGGGGGTAGTCCACTTCTGGTCAAGAAAGTTGAAGTTTTGTTCAAGGTTAAAATCGAGGCCAAGGTAGGTGATGTCAGGGGCACGGTTCGGGTGAGAGTGTTCCCAGCGGTTAATGGTTAGGAGTCAGTGTTATTAAGGGAGGCCACGTAGGAGCAGGGGGTGGAGATGCCCTCGAAGAATTGGAATCTGGCGTAGAGAAACCGGTGGTCAATGTAGGCCCAGTCACACTCATCCAAGGCAATGAATCTACCCATGGGTTTCAAGGCTTCTCTGATAGCATCTGAGTTTTCCTTGAAGAGTTCCGGGAAACCTTCAACTCTCGCTCATGACTCAGGTTCGAGGGAGGGGGTGGTGAAGTTGTCTTGGTCAGCCCATGGTTTCAGAAATACTGTACCACCTGGTTTTGTTAAGGAGCCTGTCGTGACGAAGACATTTCTCTCGATCTCAGAGTCACAGTAAATGAGAAAGCTATTATCAGTCAGCATCCAGATCGGTCGTTCTCAATTCCCATGTTGGTTAAGGGCAGCTTGGATATCTAGCGCACTCCAGAAGCCTTGGGTTATTGTGGCAATGAGGTAACGGGCTGAGTTCTCCATGAAAAATTGAGGGCTTGGAAATTTTTTTGCGGAGAGAGGAGTTAGTGGATTGTGAGGGGTGATTTTGGGAGAGGAAGGGTTTAAATTGGCATTGGAAAGTGGATACAGGGCTGATGATGACGATGGGATGTAAGGCGACTTTGCTTCAGTATGGGGGACCCACACTTTTCTGCCCGTGGGGCCTTGGGAAAGATTTGGTCTGGGAATTCGGGTTTGGGATGCAGAATGTGGATTATTATTTGGAGGAGAGTGCTTTTTGGCATTGTTTGTCTTGGAAGGCGAGTGGACGGGCTGCACAGGGAACGAAGCCTGTCTCTTCGAGGGGCAGGTGGATGAAAAATGACCAAAGAATCCGCAATAATAGCAAACCTTTCCATTTCGGCAGGATTTTGCCACGTGTCCATTACCCGCACATTTCAGGCACCGCCCTCTGAAACTCAGGAAAATGACCGTTTCCCGCGTGGATTTGAATTTTGGGACGAGTCTGGGACGCTTGGGTTTGGGGAGGAGAGGTGGAGGTGGTTGAGATAACACGACCTGAACGTAGCTACGACCGTCCTTTTGGTAAGTGGGGGGTATGCGGGCATAGCAATTGGACACTTCTGGCGAGGCAAGCATCGGGTCGTTGGGGGAAGAGGCATACGGTGGAGGTGTAGGGAGGACGGAAGGATAAGCAAATGCAGGATGACTGAAGTATGGAGCATATCTGGGGGGAACAAACGAGATTGGAGGAGGAGGAGGAGTAGAGGAAGTGGTGTGGGTAGTGTGAGACGCCATTGTTGTTTAATAGGACTGAGAGTTGTTCCATTCTCGTTATATTTTAAATATAATCATAGTTCCAAATATTTATTCTTATTATTTTCTAAAAACAATAATTTCCTTATTTAAAATAATTGAATAACGTATTTATTTTAAATTTTCTTTTGATATGGGAACTCATATATACACACACTCATATGCATTTCATACCTTAACACATTTTTTTATATTCACTTATACCATTCATTTAAATCACATCAAAAGAAGCACAACCTGCATATCTCGGTGTATATTTAACAATTTTTTATTTTGTTTTCCTACTTTTAAAAGTAATTTACTCTTTTCATGTCAAAATACCACTATATATTTCCAAAATATTACTCCTTTCAAAATATTGTTTAACTTATTTCAAAATATTTCCCTTTCGAAAATATTGTTTACAATATTTATCAAAGCATTATTCTCTTTCAAAAACATTTATGTGTATTTTTTCCCAAAACAGGGTATTCTTTTAAAAACATTGTCTTCTTTTCAAAAAATAAAATTTCAAAACATTTTATTCATTTCAAACATTGTGTCGAAATGTCTCGTTCTAGTGTTTAGGAATCCTAATTGATTCTTTGGTCAGGCGCATCAACCAGAATCTTTAAAGCACTCAATGGAAAAATTAACATGAATTTAACTATTAAAACCTTTTCAAGTATTCGAATTCATAATTGATTTTCTTACTTTATTAAAATCACATGCTTGCTTTTCATAAATAAATAAATAAATATACATATATACACGAATGATGATTATGTTAATAGCCAAATATTCTGTCACTAGCAACAAACAATCACACAATCAAGCATCCAGAATCCAACCATACACATCCATAAGAAAGCATCCAATTTAATTTGTATCTCCTTATATTTTAATTACTTGTTTTTATAAATATCATTTTCTTTTATGTAACAAATAATTTTCTATCCCTTGGGGATTGGAGAACCAACTGGCTTTTAATCTTTTGGGTCCATCCAGACTTTTGTGGGTTTACACCTTTAGGTGAATACTCCTACTCAATCCCACATTCCAGATCGTGCCCAACTAACATATTGATCTGTTAATTTAACTATTAGCACAACATAACACACATCAATGAAAACTAATACACGCACTCAGTGTAAAGTAATTTATAAACTTTTAGTGTGCCACTCTAACTACTACTAGATCCTTCTTCTCAACTCATTCATCACAACTTATTTATGTGATATATCTCCAGTGCAAGATTCAAATTAGGGCCTTCTAAAGCTTTCCTGACCGAGCTACTTCATTCTTACTTTAAAGCTACACAGAGAACTGATCTACTTCACCAGTGCCAACTCTACAAGTCTGGCCAACAACTTCCATCATCACAAGCTCCATCGAATAAGTCTCATCTCACATATTGACAAACAAAAAGAAAGAGGTAGAAGAAGAGATATAATATAATAGGAAAATAACAAGTCCATCCCCAAGTAATCATCGTATACTCCTAAATGACTCAAGGATTTACAATAATCTACCACACACCCATGGGGACAGGGAATATAAGTCTCATCCAGGGCCAAGATTTGTGTCTCTTATAATCTGAATTAGTATAAACCTGCTCTAGCACCAACTATAACACCCCATCTCTATACCAATACTACTAAAGAGTATTACTAGGTAACACGATCGGATAATACAAAGAAGGAAGTGATATTGGGTGTACACACATGACTATTTACTTGGGCTAACACCCGTACATACTTCAAATCATATGACACTTACAATTATGTACTTGGTGTCTGCACAAAGAATAAACATGAGTGAATTTCAGGATAGAATGATACACATTATAGAATAAATAAACAGATATCACAGAGTAAGAACGCAACGATAAAATATAAAACATCAATAGTACAACGTCATTATGGGGTTACAAAATATTAGACCAATGCCCACCGTCATTGAATATACATGTCATAATCCATAGGTGTCATAAGAATACATCAAACATAAATGAGGCTAAAAAAATACATAAAGGGATAGTAAATCCTATTATGTAGACCAACCTTCCAAAATGCCCTAGTAAGTCAACCAATCTACCTCGTCCTTGGTCCTGAAATATTTCAGATTGACCTGAGTATTATATAAAAAACACATGGGCTAGACTATGTCTAGAATATAGATGTTAATAGATCATAATAAATATTATGGTATAAAAAATATAACTTGAAATGGCATATGAACATCTCTAACACACTAACGTATCTCAGACCATGCACAAGTGTCATCACCCATATAAATATAAAGTCAATCCACATATCAAGTATAATAATATCAAAATGGGTGATACGTTCATACACCTAACCTTCACCAATACATAAGAAATCATCAACACAATATTGCATGCACACAGCAATACCCAAGATCATCTGTCAAATAACCATAAAGTAGACATTCTTGGGTCCACCATACTCGACATACAAATAACAAACAAACATCCATGGAAAATAAATGGTAAACATAAATATGGCATAATAGCAGCTATGCCACAATTAGCTCTTAGCTAACCACATGATAGGTATGGGGTCTAACTCCTCAATATGACATGCACATAGCAATATTGTAACAAGCCTATTCGAAACAGGCCTAATCATCAATCCAATAAAAGCCCATCGAACCTTATGTCTATTTCAGAGCTGAATATTGGTTGGTATAATTGATTTAACAAAATAGTATGCAGAGCTATCTATCTATGCTTCCAGAGTCTCACAACGGTAGGAATAAAATATAATAACAAAATAAAGTACCCATCTCATAAAACCGAATCACAAGAGTATAATGTCACAATAGTGCATAAACATGTCTGATACATAGTATGAGTACATCGTAACAACATAATTTGATAATTATGATAGATAACTGCAACCAAGTCTCTACCATCTTCTCTACACTTATCGATGTACCTAACCTGTATGTTTAATGAGGAGGGAGTAAGAACAACAATATCTAATGAATGAAAACCTCATATTTTACAATAATAGTATATGGGAAGTAAACATCCAGATAAGTATTATGTCTTATTTATTTATTTATTATACTTCTCCATGTAAATCTCCAACTATGGACTAGTGGCCCTATGAGTCCTACTCCATGACTATAGAAGAGGGTGCAATAAAACTATTGAATATATTGGGTTCAACAACCCATCTCCCATCTAATCATATCCCAATAATGCCAAAGGAAGTACCTACCCTTTAAATAGGAAATAGGCAGACCCTCCAGCCATTTAATATCTAACCCCAAATGAACCCTTCTTGGTACTCCCTAATCGACATCATACAAAATCTCTTATAGGCCCACTTAATACTTCTTAGATAGGGAAGATGTGGAACCCAACATTCATCTAATACCTCAACCCCCAAGCGGACCTCCCTCTAGAGATTTTCACTAACGCACATCAAGGATAATCCCGTCCATTTGATACGCACCTAAAAGATAATCCCGACCACTTAATACTTCTTAAATAGGGAAGAGGCAGACCCCAACAACTATTTAATACCTCAACCCTATCTTTTTTGCATGTAACCCAACTATGACGTCCCACGTTAGTCCGACTATTTATATGTGCTAGCAGCCAGATAAGTTGGGAAAACATACCCTACAAAATTAGGATTAACCTCGCTTACACCTAGGGTACTTATTATAGACGATGTCTTAACATGTTATAAAAGTCACACTACTGGTAGCTAGATTAGCTGGGCAGACTTCTGCGTGCTTTCAACTGACCTCGCATCCTTATAACTTAGCCATATTTCCACTATCCAAAAATTAATGTAAAATTACATTAACACACATGCATATACGCGGGCGCGCACGCACGTGCGCACATGCGCGCGCGCACACACACACACACACACACAGATATATATATATATATATATATATATATATATATAGTGTATATATACACACCTCACCCGTATTTACGCATTAAAGCCTTTATCCTTAAACTCCTTTTTCGCCTTTATTCATGGATTAACTTCCATAATTGTCTCTAACTCATTTTATTAGATTGATTATTAATTGTTAATTTCCATTTGTTTGTCAGTTTCTTTATTAATGTCTTAATTATTATATACGTTACAGGTTTATAAATATGATTGTCAGATTTGAAGTCTAAAGAAATATGGTATTAATATATTTATGCCTAATTAGTTTTATGCGTATTCAAGTACTTGTCCGATACTTATTTGGGGTGTCATATTATTTTAATGTTAACAACTATAATTCCTACACAAGTCACAATTCAATACAAGAATTACGTAAAATCTAGTATCATCAATAATTTTGCTATACAAAGTAGACTTGTGTGTGTATATTCAAAATGGAATCCAAAACGTACAATTTATTTTATGTTATTATAGTAAAACCATGCATCTTCTTTCAAAGAAGCAAATTTGCAATACTAATTTTGTATATTCCATTCAACATTTGGAACGTATGGCATTGAAACAACAAAGAAATCATACTTATTTTAATTGTTGAAATAGGCGGTGAAAACTACGGATAAGAGGAAAAAAAATCTCCTTTTCCCTTACTTTTGAAACCTCTTTATATTTCCTTGTTTCAGATTTCTTTGTCATTATAATCACAAATTGAAAAATGGAATCAGATAAAATGTAAAATATTTATTTTATAAATATTGTGACGACCGCCCATGACCCCTACACGGAACATAGGAATAGTGCGCTGTAAAGTGTGCCAGGCAGCCATGGACGATTGCCAAGGTTAAGTTAAAACAGCAGAATATATCGTATAACTCACAGCGCAAGGATAAAATATAATATAAAGTAAATATAGTGAAGCTTACAGAACAGAATCTCAATTAAACTTCATAATAATTTGGTACAAACATCTGAATAGTCAATACATCAAGCCTCACTACAACACTCAGAGAATTATGCAAAGCAGCGGAACATCCAGTACATGTAGTAAGAAAATAATATGCAATCCTCCAGCTCGTCTTCGTCATCAGCATCGTGAGAAACTAAGAACAGCACATGTCACCTGCTACCTAGTCTGCCCATCCCAAAGCGGATGAACAGCCCAAGGCAATAAGAGTTAAACATAAAGCCTTGAGTCAGACAACAGTCTTAGTGAGCGGTAAATTAACTAACAACATACCAAAAGAGCATAAAGGTAAAAGGAATAGGAATCCAACCCTCCCACTCCACCTCTTTCTACAGTGATAGCCCCCGAACACACTAAGCAGAAATAAACATAGCAAAGAAGACATTTAAAGTAAAGCAATTATCACTCGAGTCAAGGTCGGTGTTTTCCAAGTTCAAACCCCCAAGGCCTAAACCAAGATCAGATAAGCACCCAGAAAACATCGCTCTTGAGACCGAATGACGATACAACCAAACATCCATGACTCTGGCTATCACTGTTATCATTGCTTCGATACCACCGTTAATTGAATGACCGGCACATTCTTTCAGCCGTCCATCAAGGGTTAATGGCAACCCCGGTTCTAGACATAACTCCGCACGTCGTCGCAGCCCGTGCCTAGGACTATCGAATCTGCCCAGAGTACTCGACTACAATCATAGTCTTTAGGGACTATCGAATCTGCCCAACGTACTCTTGCTTTGAGCCTGCTAGAACCTTCAACAACGATGAAATCTCAGCCTTCTAGTCATCCTCCTCAATGATTATTTCCATACTAGCTCAAGCGCCTCTCGAGCAAACCATTATCCTCAACTCGACCCATTTCACCGAGTTATCAACATGCTTGGAATGATCTCGTTTGGATTAAACCAAGGCTATCACATATCATGCCTCGCTTCATCTCATCATAGCAAAGCCTCATCTCAACATCAACATCATCAAATCTATCCATATGAGCTTCATCATCCGCCACATATGCCACGAGCAGCTTTTCCAATTCAAGAGCCTTTCCCTTAGCTTTTGAATCATCTTCGACTAACTTGTCCAAATCAATTCATCAATCAACTAATTTACAACAATCAATCAAGTCAAACATTAATCCAAGTAATCAAGCATTCAAACATGGTCAAATAAACAATTATAACAATAATGGCAATCTTGTAAATAAATAGTCTAAATCTAACAAGCATGAATCATGAACGATATCTCTACAACTTGATATATGAACTTGCATAGGTTAACATATAGTAGAATGGATGTCAAATCATCATGAACAATAGATCTACACTTTAAGTTTAAGAAAATGCATGGAAATCACTATTTTAACACCAAATCAAGCCATCAATCCGATATGCTCCTTTGGATCCGTGTGAGAGATAATCACCACTCACCAAATCACCTAAACACCTCAAAAGCAACACACTTCAGATCTGGACAGCGAAGAATCAAACTCGATTCTCCAAAATCCTGCTTCAAACAATGAAATCACTCTTCGAAGAATGTAGATCTTCAACTTTAGCTCTTGGATCTTCGATCTTGGATGGAAGGAAGTACTAAATCAAAGTGGAGAAAAGAAGTGAAGAAGTGTAGAACTCGAGCTCTCAAAATGGCAGCACTTCGTCGCTTCGAAATCCGGATCCTAAAAAGTGAAGAAATGGACGTGTATTTATAGGCTGATCCTTAGGTCGTCCGCCCCCTAGGTCGTCCACGACCTAACTATCCACGACCTAACTGTCCACGACCTATGACCTAAAAACACTACAACCTAACACAACTGCGCGACTTAACAACAACGCAGGTGCGCGACCTAACACTCACGCGACCTAACAACGATGCGGCTTAGCGACTTAACGCTACACGACCTAACCCCTTAAGCATCCACGCGACCTAACATAAGTCGCGACCTAACTAGGATACGACCTAACGATCTTTGCGACTTAGCTGGGTTACGACTTAACACCTCACGACCTAACTATACCCAGTACTAACATAGGTCGTCTACGACCTAACTAATCATGCTATAGCGACTCAATGACTTAACTGTCTCCGACCTAAGACTTAGTAGATCTTACGACCTAACCTTAACTTGCTCCTAAGTCGCTCACGACCTATCTCCTTAAGTCGTTAACTCGCCCAGTTCCTATGCCGCTAACTCTTAAGTCGCCGCTTCCCTTAAGTCGCCGATTCTATAGGTTGCTAAACCCCTTAAGTCGTTCAATCGACCTAAGCCACCACACGACCTAACTTCCACACGACTTATCCCAATCCTTAGGTCGCCAACTTCCTTAGGTCGCTCCACTTCCTTAAGTCGTCTACTCCGACCTAACTACTATACGACCTAAGCCTTATCTCGTCCACGACTTAGACTCTGGATGACTTATCAACATTACGACCTAATGACAACAGTTTTACGATGTTTCGATTCGTAAAAATACGGGTCGTTACATTCTCTCCCCCTTAGGAATTTCGCCCCCGAAATTCCAAACAAACAAGAGCAATCAAAACTATTCCGCATGCCTATCATCCATAGCAATCAACAAACCATGCATCCAATTCTAGCCTAGCATGCAGAATTCTAAAACCGGAACAAGTTACAATGTCGTGAGATGACACGACACCTTATGGCCATACCTTGAAGAGTTCAGGATGAGCTGTCTTCATCCTCTCTTCCACTTCCCATGTACAGTCGTTATCATCATCACTCCATTGTATCTTGAGCAACCTAACTACCTTCCTCCTAAGCTGTTTCGTGTCAGTTTCCACAACACGAAGCAGTTTACGAGGTCTCTTATCGACTGGATCAATCGCTAAATCTTCACAGCTATTAGCAGAAACCACTGTATTCGAGTCGTGCACATACTTCCGTAGATACGATACATGAAAAACATTGTGCACACTCGTGATCTTTTCTGGTAACTCCAATCTATAGGCGAGCTTTCCAATTCGCTCGATAATCGGGAATGGTCCAACAAATCTCGGAGTCAATTTTCCTTTCTTCCCGAATCGAATAACATTCTTCAGTGGAGAAATCTTCACAAAAACCATATCACCTACGTCGAATTCCAAATCCTTACTACGCTTATCGGCATAACTTTTCTGACGGTCTTGGGCTGCCTTCATTCGTTGCCGAATGATCTCTACACAATCTGAAGTCTGTCGAATCATTTCTGGCCCAAGTATCAGCTTTTCTCCTGTTTCTAACCAACATGTCGGAGAGTTACACGGTCTTCCATACAATGCCTCATACGGTGCCATACCAATGCTTGACTGGTAACTGTTATTATACGAAAATTCCACCAAATGAAGATGATATTCCCATGATCCTCCGAAATTCAAAACACAAGTTCTAAGGAGATCTTCCAAAACTCGGTTGACTCTCTCAGTCTGACCATCTGTTTGAGGATGATAAGCTGTACTCAAACACAACTCGGTTCCCAAAACTTCCTGGAAGCTCTTCCAAAATCTGCTAGTGAACAATGGGTCTCGATCACTCACTATACTCTTCGGAATACCATGGAATCGAACTATCCATTTAACATATAGCTCAGCCAACTTTGATGCAGTCATAGTTGATCAAACATGAATGAATCTTGCACTCTTAGTCAGACGATCTACAATGACCCAAATCCCTTCATTTCCCGCTCTGGTTCTGGGTAACCCATCGATAAAATCTATCGATACTTGCTCCCACTTCCATGTAGGAACTTCTAATGGCTGAAGCAATCCACTGGGCTTCTTCTGCTCAGCTTTCACCAACTGATAGTTCATGCACTTGGAAATAAAATTTCCAACATCCTTCTTCATTCCTTCCCAGTAATAGGTTCTCTTCATATCCCGATACATCTTATTTCCACCTGGATGAATTGTCAACTTCGAGTGATGGCTTTCCTTTAGAACTTCATTTCTCAATTCATCTATATCGGGAACAACTAGTCGTCCTTGCTTCTGAAGCCAACCCTCTCGATCGACCTCGAATCCTTTATCCTTCTCTGGGTCCAACCTAGATTCCAAATCATGGATAATCTTGACAACCTTATCGTCTCACTTTTGGCTCTCGCCAATCCTTTCCACAAGAGTAGGTCTTATCGATAAGTTTGCCAACATCTCAGGTTCCAATTCACATTTGGGCCTGAAGTCAAATCCAGCTAAATACTCGAGATTCTTCCATTCTGAAAACATGGCTCCCAATCCTGCATGTCTTCGAGTTAACGCATCTGCCACTGTGTTACCCTTTCCCGGAGTATAGCTATACCAAAATCATATGATGCCAAAAACTCTAGCCATCGTTGCTGCCGAAGATTCAAATCCTTTTGGGAGAAAAGATACTTCAACGACTTATGATCTGTAAACAACTCGAATCGAACTCCCAATAGATAATGTCTCCACATCTTCAGAGCAAAAACAATCGCCGCTAACTCCAAATCATGAGTCGGATAATTCCTTTCATGTGGCTTCAGTTGTCGACTTGCATATGCAACAACCTTACCCTTCTGCATCAACACTGCTCCAAGTCCAGTACCACATGCGTTGGTATAAACCACCATCTCATCATTTCCACTTGGAATAGTCCAAACAGGAGCACTTGTTAGTCGCTCTTTCAGGATTCCGAAAGCTTGCTCACACTTAGCATCCCATTTGAATACTTGGTTCTTTTTCGTCAATCCCGTTAATGGTGCAGCCACCTTGGAAAAGTCCTTGATAAATCGACGATAATATCCTGCTAATCCAAGAAAACTTCTCACATCAGATGCATTCTTAGGTCTAACCCAATCCTGGATTGCTGCCACCTTAGCGGGATCAACCGCTATTCCATTTCCAGAGATAATATGGCCTAAGAACATCACTTCACTCTTCCAGAAGTGACACTTCGAAAACTTAGCCTTCAGCTGATGTTTCCGTAAGATTTCCAAAACAATACGCAAGTGCGTCTTGTGCTCTTCTTCAGTTATGGAGTAAATCAAAATATCATCCACGAACACTAGTACGAACTTGTTCAACTGATCTCTGAACACTCTATTCATAAGATCCACAAAATATGCTGGTGCATTAGTCAATCCAAACGGCATTACCAGCCACTCAAAGAAACTGGATGGTGTCCTGAAAGCAGTCTTCGGCACACTATCCTTAGCCACTCTTAACTGGTGAAATCCCGTAGCTAAATCCATCTGAGAAAACACCTTAGCTTCGTGAAGCTGATCAAACAAGTCGTCTATCCTCGGCAATGGATACTTGTTCTTCTTAGTCACTTTATTCAGCTCACGATAATCCACACACAACCTCAGCGATCCATCCGCTTTGGTTACAAACACAACTGGTGCACCCCATTCGGACACACTATGCCGAATGAATCCTTTCTGTAAAAGATCATCAACTTGCACCTTCAACTCTTGTTGTTCCCTAGGCGCCATCCGCCTAAGAGGCATCACAACAGGTCTGGCTCCTTCCACTAGATCTATACGAAACTCGATCTCTCTATGCGGCGGTAACCCTTTGACCTCATCAAAGACATCCTCAAATCCATTAGCGATTGGCACAGATGACAGTCCATCCCGTGGAACATTCAGCGAATACATGAAGCTCATGAAGACGCCTTCCTCATGCTTACATCGTATCACAACCTTTCGCCCCTCTACATTCTCGACTGTCACCTCCAACCTTTCGCAATCAACCTTTGCCGCATACTTCCTAAGCCAGTCCATACCCAAAATAGTTCCGAACCCCGCAAAGTTCAGAACAAAACAATCACAAACAAAAGAACAATCATGACTCGATACAATCAGACCACGGCAAAGCATTCACAAACAAGACAAACTCCCAACTGGATTAGTCACAACCAATGGCCTATCAGCAATATCCGGTTCTAAACCCAACCGGCCTACAAGTTCATTACAAACAAAAGAATGCGATGCCCCAGTATCAAATAACACTCTAACTGGAACCCCACATATGGAAAGAGTAACTTGAACCACTACACTCTTTCCTTTCTCTTCAGTGGTAGAGGCTTTCGAAGATGATGGAACAGCCCCCAAAGCATAAGCTTGCACAATCTGCTTGTCCTTCCGCGGTTCTGGACAATTCTTCCTAACATGCCCCGGCTTGTCACAATTGTGGCACTTCACCGGTACCTTCGAATTCTTGCAATCCCTGGAGAAATGGCCCTTCTGCTGACAATTGTAGCAGGTCACTTCGCCCTTCGGCTTCTTCTGACCATCCTTACCCTTTTGCTGCTGCTGCTTCCTCTTCTTGTTTCCACCCTGCTGTGGTTTAAACTCTTCCTTAGTTACAGCAACAACAGATCCCTCTTTAGGAAACAGATTCTCATGCCTGAGAGCCTTCTCCACAAGCTTCTCAAATGGATCATCCAAATGATCCACCAACTGCCTCCCAAGATAACTGTCCAAGCCTGTTACAAACTTCTTATTCTTCTGATATGCAGATTCAATATACGACCGGGCATACTTGGACAAAGCCTCAAACTCAGAAACATACTCAAGAACTGGTCTTCCACCTTGCTTGAGCTTCACAAACTTCTTGAACAGAACAGATTTCTGAGCAGTAGAGATGAACTTAGCTTCAAATCTGGCTTGGAATCGCTCCCAAGTAATTTCTTCCTCCGGAGTATCAATGGTGATAGAGTTCCACCAATCAGAAGCTCTTCCTTGAAGCTGTCTTGATGCAAGCTTCCTTTTAGTTGCATCATCGATTCCCAAATCACCAAAGATCCTTCTACAAGCATCTATCCACCTCTGGACTTCAATGGTTGACTCTGTTCCCAAGAAAACCTTTCCTCCAAGAGCAGAATAATCCTTACACAGCTTAGCAAAATCCACCGGTTTTGGAGTTTGGACTTGAACTCTAACATCTACCGATGGCCCCGGAGCTGGCATCCTTCTCATGATCGAAGTCATCATAGCTTCGAACATAGCAGCATAATCAGCAGCTCCTTTAGCAGCACGGCCTTCCCTAGCAGCTGGTCTCCCTCTTCGACTCATCCTTAATATCTATAAAAGGAATGATTAACACACCTTGAGAAACAACTGCATAAGGGGTTCAAATCATTCTAAGCTACTATATTATATATAGTAATCATCCATCAAAATACAATTACGTCTCTCATACGTAGTTACGTCAGCGAGCGTTGGGTAAAATCGATTAACCAAAGCTCTGATACCAAATGTGACGACCGCCCATGACCCCTGCATGGAACATAGGAATAGTGCGCTGTAAAGTGTGCCAGGCAGCCATGGACGATTGCCAAGGTTAAGTTAAAACAGCAGAATATATCGTATAACTCACAGCGCATGGATAAAATACAATAGAAAGTAAATATAGTGAAGCTTGCATAACAGAATCTCAATTAAACTTCATAATAATTTGGTACAAACATCTGAATAGTCAATACATCAAGCCTCACTACAACACTCAGAGAATTATACAAAGCAGCGGAACATCCAGTACATATAGTAAGAAAATAATATGCAATCCTCCAGCTCGTCTTCGTCATCAGCATCGTGAGAAACTAAGAACAGCACCTGTCACCTGCTACCTAGTCTGCCCATCCCAAAGCGGATGAACAACCCAAGGCAATAAGAGTTAAACATAAAGCCTTAAGTCAGAAAACAGTCTTAGTGAGCGGTAAATTAACTAACAACATACCAAAAGAGCATAAAGGTAAAAGGAATAGGAATCCAACCCTCCCACTCCACCTCTTTCTACAGTGATAGCCCCTGGACACACTAAGCAGAAATAAACATAGCAAAGCAGACATTTAAAGTAAAACAATTATTACTCGAGTCAAGGTCGGTGTTTTCCAAGTTCAAACCCCCAAGGCCTAAACCAAGATCAGATAAGCACCCAGAAAACATCGCTCTTGAGACCGAATGATGATACAACCAAACATCCATGACTCTGGCTATCACTGTTATCATTGCTTCGATACCACCGTTAATTGAATGACCGGCACATTCTTTCAGCCGTCCGTCAAGGGTTAATGGCAACCCCGGTTCTAGACATAACTCCGCACGTCGTCGCAGCCCGTGCCTAGGACTATCGAATCTGCCCAGAGTACTCGACTACAATCATAGTCTTTAGGGACTATCGAATCTGCCCAACGTACTCTTGCTTTGAGCCTGCTAGAACCTTCAACAACGATGAAATCTCAGCCTTCTAGTCATCCTCCTCGACGACTATTTCCATACTAGCTCAAGCGCCTCTCGAGCAAACCATTATCCTCAACTCGAACCATTTCATCGAGTTATCAACATGCTTGGAATGATCCCATCTGGATTAAACCAAGGCTATCACATATCATGCCTCGCTTCATCTCATCATAGCAAAGCCTCATCTCAACATCAACATCATCAAATCTATCCATATGAGCTTCATCATCCGCTACATATGCCACGAGCAGCTTTTCCAATTCAAGAGCCTTTCCCTTAGCTTTTGAATCATCTTCGACTAACTTGTCCAAATCAATTCATCAATCAACTAATTTACAACAATCAATCAAGTCAAACATTAATCCAAGTAATCAAGCATTCAAACATGGTCAAATAAACAATTATAACAATAATGGCAATCTTGTAAAGAAATAGTCTAAATCTAACAAGCATGAATCATGAACGATATCTCTACAACTTGATGAATGAACTTGCATAGGTTAACATATAGTAGAATGGATGTCAAATCATCATGAACAATAGATCTACACTTTAAGTTTAAGAAAATGCATGGAAATCACTATTTTAACACCAAATCAAGCCATCAATCCGATATACTCCTTTGGATCCGTGTGAGAGATAATCACCACTCACCAAATCACCTAAACACCTCAAAAGCAACACACTTCAGATCTGGACAGCGAAGGATCAAACTCGATTCTCCAAAATCCCGCTTCAAATGATGAAATCACTCTTCGAAGAATGTAGATCTTCAACTTTAGCTCTTGGATCTTCGATCTTGGATGGAAGGAAGTACTAAATCAAAGTGGAGAAAAGAAGTGAAGAAGTGTAGAACTCGAGCTCTCAAAATGGCAGCACTTCGTCGCTTCGAAATCCGGATCCCAAAAAGTGAAGAAATGGACATGTATTTATAGGCTGATCCTTAGGTCGTCCGCCCCCTAGGTCGTCCACGACCTAACTATCCACGACCTAACTGTCCACGACCTATGACCTAAAAACACTACGACCTAACACAACTGCGCGACTTAACAACAACGCAGGTGCGTGACCTAACACTCATGCGACCTAACAACGATGCGGCTTAGCGACTTAACGCTACACGACCTAACCCCTTAAGCATCCACGCGACTTAACATAAGTCGCGACCTAACTAGGATACGACCTAACAATCTTTGCGACTTAGCTGGGTTACGACTTAACACCTCACGACCTAACTATACCCAGTACTAACATAGGTCGTCTACGACCTAACTAATCATGCTATAGCGAGTCAACGACTTAACTGTCTCCGACCTAAGACTTAGTAGATCTTACGACCTAACCTTAACTTGCTCCTAAGTCGCTCACGACCTATCTCCTTAAGTCGTTAACTCGCCCAGTTCCTATGCCGCTAACTCTTAATTCGCCGCTTCCCTTAAGTCGCCGATTCTATAGGTTGCTAAACCCCTTAAGTCGTTCACTCAACCTAAGCCACCACACGACCTAACTTCCACACAACTTATCCTAATCCTTAGGTCGCCAACTTCCTTAGGTCGCTCCACTTCCTTAAGCCGTCTACTCCGACCTAACTACTATACGACCTAAGCCTTATCTCGTCCACGACTTAGACTCTGGATGAGTTATCAACATTACGACCTAATGACAACAGTTTTACGATGTTTCGATCCGTAAAAATATGGGTCGTTACAAATATCAATGAATCCAATTCTACCATATTAAAATAAAACAAATTGGATTCCAAACAATTTAAGATTTACATATTATGGGGAGATTTTGGGGTTTTAGATTAATAAATTTTCACATGCAAAATATCATAAGGCACGGTACGAATCTAAACATCAAACTACACAACATACTCTTAGCGAAAGGTTAAGGTTTTCAGTCACATATAATTCCCAATGAATCTCCCTGGATTTTCTTCATGCGATGGCCTTATCTCTTCCTCCATTTTATCCACTATTTATTGTACAACATATAACCAATTTATTTATACATATTAGATCTAGAATTTGTAGATTAAGATACACACATATGTATGTATGTGTGTGTGTGTGTTTATATATATATATATACATATGATTTATTACCTTTCTCTTTGGCTTGTTTCTTTCAAATCGTCTTTTAATCCTTGAAGACAATTTTTTTAGTTTAAGAGATTTTTATGGAGGAAGTGAATTGTTAGAATGTCGTTTTTGGCTTTAGATTTGTATGAAAAGAATGAAGAGGCTAGCCCCTTATCTGTAGTTGCTTGGATGCTCCAGGACCGTCAAATTCAAAATATCAATCCAAGCCATTTAGGTTAGGGCAAACCCTAGCCGTCACCCCAGAAGCGATCGACCAATTGCCTATAGGCGGTCAACCGGTTGTGGTCTAACTGCTTATTAATGTTAACCTTAACGTTTTCTTAAACATTAAGATATTATATTTAACATTTTCTTTAATGTTAAGCTTAATAATATTTATACCTTAGTACGCTTTGAATTATTTTCGATCCAAAATTTTCAAACGTCGATAACTTCTTTGTTTGAACTCCGATAGTGAAACCTTATATGAAAGGTGCTTAGAAGATCACCACGAACATAATGTTATAAGTTTCATGGGAAATTATAACATTTGCTAAATTTCCATTTCTGTCGTTACTATTTATCAATTGATTTTTCTTAATTAATTTTCTATTAATTTAATGGGGTGTTACATTCTCCCTCCACCTTTTGAAATAATTTTGTCCCCGAAATTCCTAAAGGATGGATAGTGAACGCACACTCTACAACCATGTTGTATAACCAAGTTATCTATATAACCATCTACTCAACCAAAAGTGCAATGTGATTATGCATGAAACATATCTGTAGGTGAGCTCAATCCTAGCGTGAGTACAAGATCGTGACATATAGGCATGCAAATTACCTAAATATGCATAAAATTCTATATAAGTGCAAAAATAACAAGAGAAAGTGTGGCAACCATCCCCCACTATCCAATCTAGCGACCATGATGCAACCAAAATCTATAGGAAGAAAAATTTACCAAAGAAAAGCTCTAGGTGAGAAGCCTTCATCTTCTCTTCTGTTTCCCAGGTGCTCTCCGTCGTCTCCCAATTGTACTCAAACCAGCCTAAGTTATTTGTTACGAACCTTCCTAACTTCATGCCCCACTGTGCGTGCGATGGCATGGGGAGCTATCGACTTCGTTTCTATAATGCTAATTGATCAGGATTTACAATACTAGTTGTGCCATGCAGACACCCCCTCATATGTGATACATGGAAAACATTATGGACTCTAGCCAACTAAGTTGGAAGCTCTACCCGATATGCAAGTCTCCACACTCTCTCCAAAATCAGGAAAGGCCCAACAATCTTGATGCCAACTTCCCCATGGTTCCTAATATGATAACCTTCCTAAGAGGGGAAACTTTAACAAATACCATATCCCCAACAGAGAATTCCAACTCTTTGCTTCACCTGTCAATATAGGATTTCCATCGGTCCTGAGTGGTCTTCATTCACTGCCTGATTACCTTAACCTTCTCCATGGTCTTATGTATCAAATCTAGTCCAAGTTGAATTTTGTTTGTACTCTCCCATCAACAATTAAGTGACTTGCATGGCCTCCCGTATGAGGTTTCAAAGGGTGTCATGCTTATGGTTGCATGATAACTATTATTATAGGTGAATTCTACTAAAGGTAAATGCTTCTTCCAATATACTTCGAAATCCATGAATCAAGCCCTCGGTAAATCCTTCAATATTTGTTTCACCCTTTCTGTCTTTCCATCGGTCTGAGGGTGGTAAGCGATGATAAAATTCAATGTCGTCCCAAAAGTTGTCTGTAAGTTCTTATAAAACTCATTAGTGAATAAAGAGTCTCTATTGCCAACAATACCGAAATTCCATGTAATCAGACTACTTCCTTAATGTAAATATGTACTAGAGATGTTTTGGACCTATTACTTCATACTAAAAATAAAGTAGGCACTTTTAGTGAGCCTATCCACTATAACCCAAATAGCTTCATTGCCTATTTGACATCTAGGCAACCCATCTATGAAATCCATCGATATGTGTTCCCACTTCCAACTTGGAACCTCCAATGGTAACAACAGACTGTTATCTATATAATTTCAATATCGGAAGTAATGCTATAAGAGTAGTGTCGCCCTTCATTACTTCGATGACAGTATATCTTTTAGAAGGTGTATCTCATCGCATTTTGTTACTATGCTAGGGAGGATACCAATCTTAAACACATCGCTTATTATCGATGCCATACACAATTGACTTTAAAGACAGTCTCTTGATGACTTCGAAGGCAGCCTCTTAAAGACTTCGGGGATACAGCTCTATGCTAACATCAAGGGTCAATAACATCAAAGGAGAACTAAGTGACATAGCTCTTCGTCAATATAAGAGTGTAAATGCCATTGCATGTAATCAAAGAGTCAAGGGCATCAAATGCAATCAATTTCTTAAAGCATCAATGAGTGTCGAAGTTACATATGGTGCATTTCATTGATGCAACACTCCAATGGCACCGCTATTCACCAATAGTCTTCGCAACGAGCTCATTGTCAGTCATCACAAAGGCTACCAATGTTATACAAAGCAATATTATATTTGTAACGGTCCACTATTCCGTACAGTTTAAGCTGACAATAAACCACACATGTCCAACCCAAATTGAACGGAAATGCGGATAGTTAGGGAGAAAGGAAGAAGAAGAAGGTAAGAAGAAACTAAAGAACATAGAATCTCACAGCGAAACGAATAATCTATAATGCATAACAAATATTTATACAAATACTAAACTGTAATATATGTACATACAAACATCAATAAGAGTAAACTAACCTATTTCAGCCCGGATAGTTATAACAACCTGCCCTTACAATTGTTGATAAACAAAACCATGAATGCAACAAAAAATAACCATATATGTGAATACGTCTCTGGGCCTCCATCTCGTCTCCTGAAGCTCCAAAAATATCCAACTAAACCTGGAAATATGCTCGGTCTGACCCGAGTGTTATAGGAAATCAACGCCCTGGTCGGTCTGGTAAAACCAGCGTGAGAAACATAATCAAATGGATTCCTAAAGTTTAAATAAACCTTTTGAAACAAAGGTATTTCGTAAGACCACGCCGCACATAAATACGGACGAGTTTTTACCTTACGATGACCAAAACCTTTATATATGAAAATCCAGTGATATTATAATAATGTCTAATGGCTGAAATAACATTAATCAAGTAGCTGTGATGCTCGTGAGGGTACATCACAACAATACTAAGGATATAATTGAAAACCGATCAGGCACGTTTGCTAATTATGTAGGATTTCCACGGATGTGTCCTTAGTACTTTTAGGAACGGTCCTCCTTCACAAGGATCAGAGATAACCTTCCGAAGCAGCATACATCCCTAAGTGATGTACCATAGGAAAAACATAGATGGTCTCGCTAAGACCGAGTGCATCGCCCCATGCATGCATAACAACTGTAAGTGACAACTAGGAGGAGCCGACTACACCTTATGGGTTTGCCAACCCTTCTGGCCATGCCTCCTATCTCTGGTTTTAGTCATTTCCACTGATGAGGCTACGTCCGCATTCCACCTTATGCACCGCCATCAAATAGATCTTGGAATCACACACGAATTCCTATACCCCATGGGTCGCGGAATCACACATGGATCCCAACATCTCAATATATCACAAATCTCCTCCATAGAATCGTATATGGTTTTCGGAGTGGTCACGGGTTCGAGTCATCTCTTACAAGTACACTCTTCCGCTTCTCTGGTGCTCTATAAAACCAAACGCCGATTTCCTTAATACTCAATACCGGTTCTTTAGGAAATAGTCAGACAATACATAAGAGCGAGGATCACCCCCTAACCATTTAAGTGGACGGATCTCCTTATCATTTGTCCTAGAAGAACGAAACGAGTTTATACGTACAGTATAGCACCACCGACGGTAACTATAACATATCATTCCCGTGAATCCCCTCGATATTTCCAGAGTTAAAATCATTCGGTGTTAAGTAGGGAATATTTCCGTACCACCAAAATTAAGAAGGATTACATATTTAGGCCAAGTTTTGATAGTCGGTTATTTAACTATCAAATAAACAAGCATTGAAACAAAGATCACATTTCCCATAGAAATCAATATGCATCTTTAAATAAATCATTTATTAATTTAAATCCACACTTCAGATACTTGGAAATCACTTCCATATACTTATCTCAATGGGATAAGTATATTCACAAACCACTATATTTTCAATACTTAGAAAATATAACCATATACCATATACATATCTCAATAGCATAAGTATATTCACAAACCATTTCATTTTCAAAATCTTAGAAACTTGAAAACTCTTAAAAATTAATATGGGAAGTACCGTTCAATATCGACTACGGATCGCAGCTTACACAATGGTTACGTTACTATCCCAATGAATCTATAGTAAACTATAGGCAATCCCTGCCCCTAGAATTACGCCATGAAGATCAACCATTTTTTCCCAAATCCCTTTTATCTTATAAATATTGCCAAATCTATTTACAAAGTTTCTTTATAAATCTCCAATCTAATTATAAAATATTCTGAATAAATCTCAAACCCCGTTTACAAAAGTTCTCCATTTTAGATCTTTAAAACAAATTTATAAATTCTTTTATAAATATCCAAACCATTTATAAAACTCTTCCCATATTTAAAGAACTTATTTAATAGCTTTCAAGTCGGTAAGATTTCCTTGGTAAACCATAAATTATTTAAAATAACTTTACATAATAAATTATTATTTAAACATCCGTCTATTTCACTAAAATTAAACCTTATTTAAAATAATAACTTTGAAATCTCATTTATAATATATTAAGTTAATTTTAAGCACTATTATTATATTAATAAGTTTACTTCAAAAACAATATTAAGGTAATAATTAATTAACTTTAAAACGTTATTAAAACAATAATTAATTAACCTTAAACTAATATTAATATAAAAATTTATTATCCTTTAGATATAATTAAATAACTTAAATAAATATAATTAATTAACTTTAGTTAAAAATTAAAGAATAGATAATCACTTTAAATAAATAATTAAGATATAATCAAAACATTTTTAAACAATAACTAAATAAATTTTGAATAGTAATTAAACATTCTTAAATAACATTAAGAAATAACTTTTGAAAAAATCATATTAATAAAATAATTAACTTTAAATCATTATTAAAACAATTATAAATTTTCTTTGAAACATTATTATTAATAAGTTATTACCTTTTTAAATCTTATTACTAAATAATAATTGTCTTTAAACCTTATAATAAAAATAATTATTCACAATTAACTTTCAAACCAATAGTTAGCCTTTTAGATTCGAAGGAAGCTTAATGATTACCATGGTACTTAAACAAGCTACCATATTATTCAATTAAATTTTCATGTTAATAACAGATATTTATATAATCCACGACTATGTAAATAAATCCAACACTTAACCATCGCTAGTTAATATATCACTTATTCAAAGCGAAATATCAATTAACGATATATAATCAAATGTCCAAATCCATAAAATAGCAGAACGGAGATTTATTCTGTTGATTAATTGTCAAATTAATTTAATTAGCGGAATGGTGTTTTATTCCACTAAACATATGTCCGATTACCATATTCAATTCAATTTAACTCAACAATAATTTATTTGGCCAAATAAACATCAATAATTAGGGTATATAAATTTTAATCGACGTTATTATTAAAATAACGTTATTAAATTCTGTCCGTAATAATATGTCATAAATTTATATTTGTTCAAAGCTATCAATAAGTTATATGGCAACATTATCGTCGTCAATACGAGTCCATCAAAAAAATCCGTGCGCAAAACAGATATCATATGAACAAATTAGGCAATTTGTAGCCTAACAAATATTTATATATTTAAATAAACAAGTTAAATTAAATTCTCACCAATTTATATCGTAGCCCAAAGTTGATGAACCCGCACCAAAACCAATGCAACAGTGCTCCCTTTTCTTCTCCAAAATCGATCGTTCCAGCCTGAAGCTAATTCCAGTGCACAGCGTGCACATGCACGCGGACCCTCTTGCCCAAACACACCTCGAGACCACGAGCAAGTCCGCCTCTGCTGCCTCGTTCATCTGCCACCATTGCCCTCACAACCGCCATGATCTGTTAAAACCTGTTTACCCAACTCGCCATTGAAAACTTGCCCCAAACAAATTCGACTCATTCGAACCACTCACAGACACCACCGAGCACAATAGGCACTCCCGCTATCATCGATGGATCGGCGCTTCCCCTCTCCATCTTCCAGCACCCTCGCGATGACCTCCGACGTCCTCTACTTATCACCATCAGCGTGCATATGAACCCATTACTAAACGTTCCTTAAACCCTACTCGAGCCAAATCCCTTCAGCACAAGCCACTAGAGAAAAATCCACCACGGTCATCGCCTCGTCCCAAGGCTCCTCCTCGACATCTCCGATCATCCCCACAACCATCAGTTTGCTGAGAATTATTTTTCGAACGATTTTCGATCATCTCCTCCTCCACGATGATTCACAACCCTAAAAATCACTAAATGACCACTAAAAATCATGATTCGACGCTATGGTCCCATCCATATCCTTCGTTCATCAATCCGTAATCATTGAAAACGATGGTTTCTTCGACCACTTGCTGTTATTCACAGATATCTCTCTAAATACACGATGAAAATTCTCGAAAATGTTTTTAGAAATAACTAAATTCGATGACGAACAACTTTCATTTCGGTGGTTTTGGATGATTTTGCTTAGATTAGGAGATATCGATTTTTGAATGATGGAAAAGGTTGAATTCTTGGTTTTAGGAAGTTAAAATAAAGGAAGAGAACCATAGTTACAGGTGGCGTATATATATACGGAGATGAATGACAGAGATAAGGCAAGGCAATCTGTGATGATGATGATGATGTTTCACCAGAATGATACTGGGGTGGGGAAAACACTAGCGGTTGGTAGGGTGGAAGGGTAGACAAATTGGTGGCTATGGGAAAAAATGGTGGCTATTGTGTACTGTGTGTACTTATTTGTGTGTGTTTGATTTAAATTAGATTCCGGTACCCAGCCACACCGGATTGCGTCCGATTACGAAGCGCGGTTGACAGAAAGTAAAATACGATCGTGTATAACAATGTTACACGATCACAAAACAAAAATAAAATAGATAGGTTATTTAACTCTGTGAAGTCTCAAAATACCGACGTTTGCCGTAAAAAGTGTCAAACGAAAATTTACTATTTTTCCAAATTAAAAATTATGGAAAAATTCTATAAATTAAAATAAAAACACGTCATTAAAAATCAAGTCTAAATTTGAAACATAGATTTATATTATAATTTAATTCAAATCCGAATGTTTAAATAAATTAACTATTCAAATTTGAAGACCCAAAAATACGGGTTGTTACATTCTTCCCTTTAAAATGAATTTCATCCCCGAAATTCCAGCACAAGAAAACTCAATACTATTTATTAGCCCACATGATGTTCATGGGTCATTCATATACTAATTCTGTTTTGATCACTACTCAAATACATGACTCCACTTCCTAACCAGTATCGTTCACACGATTTACTAGTGGGGACCCTGATCAGGCTCCTTGATTAGGAACCTCTGCTCTCCTTACATGGAGTAGCTATGATAGAAAACCTTAGTTCGGTATCGAAAACCCTCATTAAGTGCTTGCCATCAAAAATCAAGTAATAGATCCTTATTTGGAACGGTGTGAAACACCTCAAAGCCTTGTACTCGAATATTAGATTGAAAACTATATGGAAAGAGAAATGATCTATGTCCAACATCACACTTATTTAATTAGTTATTCCAAATACCAATTTTTATTCCCATTAAAATATTTATGAAAAATATTTCATATAACTCCATTTGATTTGTAAAACTTATAAAACACTCTACCACATTACAAGGGTATACCAAACTATTAAATTCAAACTTTTGTTTATAATTCACTTAACAATTTTTAAACGCCCGGGTTTTCATTCAAAACATTTTTGAAACGACACCATATACTTTGGAAACTTAAGGGTCAAATACTTGGATATTTATTTCGAAAACTTTTGAAATGATATTATATATATTTTAATCCATAACAAATACACACACACACATATGTATATATATACAAATATATGATACCAATATGGCCTGAGTAACTCCAAAATTATACCAAGGAACTGGGTACTACCAAAGATTATTATATATTCCTTACTATAAGGATAATACTCAAGAGAAACATTTACCATCTGAACGTATCTCTTACCCATTTTTAGTTACTTTCGAGCCACTCGAACTAGTTAACTGTGACGCCCCACCTCTATACCCATGCTAACCAAGAACACTACGATGTAGTGCTGTCAATTAGCGCGGAGAATAAGGCTGTGGAGGAGCGACCATCCATGTAACTTCTTTGTGCGAGCACCGATACGTCAGATAGAATAGAATGCATATCTTTTAAGGAGGAAATCCGACATACCGATACAAACACAAAGCTATCACACGGTGGCTATATATAATCCTCGGAAACAAACATAGAAATAATCATAACATAAATCAGTCACAGACATCCATATCACAAAGGCGGAAGAAGATATGAATAAATATATAACACATGAAAGTGTACATCAGAGTAGTGGTCAGAAAGATCCACGATAATACAAAAGAATAGCATCACGTGCTATACAAAAGAATAAGTACACAACATAGAGTCTATATCTCAAAGGTGTACATCCAAAAACTACTAATCTATGTAGTTTGCCAAAAGTCAGAAATATCCGGAAGAGAAGTCAAGCAGAAGCACCTGTAACATCTCGGTCTGACCCGAGTATTATTTATAAGAAAATAATAAACGGATCAGTCTAACTATAAATATCAGATGATATGGTATAAAGTAAAAGGCATGACATGAACATGAAATAACTATAACGACATACTACTATAAGTATGTAAATGATAATCAACAAAAAGATTAATCAATATCACAAGAATCTTCTCAAAGATAAGGTAGGGTATCATACCCTAAACTTGTATTCATAACAAGTCAATAACACATGAATTCACCAATGCACAAAAACTGATATCATATCAATGAAAATCATGAAAATTGGTGAAGCACAAAATTCCAGAAATCATCATCAGAAATCCAGAAAACACATAAAAAGGGGGGAGGCCTAACACATGAATGGGAGCATGAAAACTCACCTACGCGTAAACACATGACGAGAAGCTATCTCATGGAAGCTATCCATTAAATTTTCACACAGGAATGGCCCGAAGACCGTAGGGTGCTACCCTAGAAATGTGATGGCGAAACATCACATAATCGGGGTATAGTCTCCTACGGAGACAAAGAGACATCGCTCAATCGCTAGTCTAAATCACAAAAATGATCGTCATGATCATAAGGAAGTGTCAATCACACCAAGCTAGTAAATATATGAGTTTAGCTTCATGTCCCATAACCACTTGCTTAACTTAAATATTTACGAACAAGCTGTAAATCTTCACTAGGAAATTGTCACAAAAAGGGTTCAATCGAACAAGTCCACGGTACGACCTAGTGAAGGCAAGCGGTCTCGAGAAGCCAAACGACCTAAGGGAAGAATGCCACGCGACTTAGCAGAAGAACAGGTCGAACGACCTAGGGGAAAACAGGTCAAACGACCAAGTACTAACTCGCGAACGACTTACGACTTAAGCCTTGAACGACTTAGTGGAATGAACGACTTAACGACCTAAGCCTTGAACGACTTAGTGGAACGAACGACTTAACGACTTAAGCTCCAATTCGAGCTACGAGCTAAGGCTGGAACGACCTAGTGGAGTTAGGTCGGGGACGACCTACGACTTAAGGTCATACGACTTAACAGTTGCGAGCTAGCGGAGTTGGCATGGCCTAGCGACTTAGTAGAAGCAGCGACCTACGACTTAACGATTTAAAAGCCAACTACCTAGTACTTAAGAGCCATACGAGCTACGACTTAAGCTCAAATACGAGCTACGAGCTAAGGTCTATACGACCTAATGACTTATCCCAGTACGACCTAAGCCAGGACGAGGTAGCAGAAGGCAACGACCTAACTCTTAACTCGCGCACGACTTATCACTTAACTCGCGAACGACTTAGCACTTAACTCGCGAACGACTCAACGATGGCCAGAAACGGCTTAAGGCCAGAAACTCACCAAAACGCCAAAATTTATAGTTTTTCGCCAATCCAATGCAATCCAAAGGCAGATATTCATACAAATGCAATAGAGGATCATTCCCAACAGTCCAAGATAGATATAGGTAAGATGTGAGATCAAAAATCTCACCTTTTCCACGAAATTGATGAAGATGAAGATTGAAAGCAAGGAGAAGCAACCCAAAGCTTGAATCCACAATCTTCTACTTGAATTTGATGTTGAATCTCGGATTTGCAATAGAATTTGAGTTGGGAGTTTTAATTTCTCTTTCCCACCACCATTTTTGACAAAGCTTGAAGTGTTTGAACAAATGAGAAAGAGGGTTGGGCTGAACAAAAGGGGTGCAGTCCGAACCAAAGTCAAAGGCGGGAAAAAGTGTCGAAAATTTCACTATCTACAAACATATCGAAGTTTACACTCAAAAAGATCGCAAACGTCATTTTGAACTCAATGGGAGTGGTCTCGAGTCCTAATTTGACCGTATGCAAAAAGTAGCTTTTCGGACTAACATCCGACTAACGATAAAATATTTAAATAAAATATTTAAATATAAAATCGATAGATATGCGGGTTGTTACATTAACTTAAACCCACTTTTCCCCCTTCAAATCCACTTTGAAGCAATACCCCATATATTTTCAAAAAAGTAGTTTTTACCAAACTATCAATTTCCAAATTGCTTTGGATTCGTCCGGATTTGAACTTGTTCCGACCATACAATGACAAAGAGAATAATTTAGTAAGTGCACAATACTGTTCGCCTAAGCAAACATCTGATCGTCACTTAGAAGATTATTCTGATTACCAAAAAACAAATCTGGATTTATATCCCAAACCAAATCCAAAGGAATACACATTTCTTTTAAATTCCCTTTTCCAAGTGAATTTATACTTTAATATCTTTTAAGGTAAGCTATTAGTACCATTTCCAACATCATTTATACTCTAAAACTATCTTAAATAAAATATTATTTCTTTTCTCCAAAATCATTTGAAATAATAATATACACATTTACTTTATAGTAAATCAAACCATACTTTTGGAATCAAATCAAAATTTATTTTATCAAAACAATCATACAGGGAGATCCCAATGGTAACAACTGCCCACTTAGAAATGTTTTTATCCCAAGAACATTTTTAGTTAATATTATTAACCTGTAAACCATGAAAACCATTTTGCCAAATCACCAGGATGTAAACTCTCGAATTTCTTTTATTTATAAGGCACATTTGTATAAATCAAATTTATAAAATATCTCCCTTTAAAGGAAATCATTCTTAAATATTTTTATTGTGAAAATATTCTAGCTTCCTAATGTAAATCATTTTTCAAGTATTATTTAGAAATGGGTTTTATTTTAATAATCTTCTTTTATAAAATACTAATTTAACACAACCAACTTTTATATTCAATTATTTCAAAAATATTTAAATTTTCTTTTAAATAAACATCTTCAGAAATCAAATTCTAACCCAACATTATCAACAAATGTCTCATATTCAAATTGTGAAACTTAATTCACAAGGTATTCGTTTCGGTATTTCCAAATTCCTATCTACCCAACCCAGTTTTCGAAACAGAAAATTCAAGGTAGATTAACCGATAATAGTCAACGCTCAAAAGTGGGCGAGCATGACCGATCAAATCCTAGATGATGATGATGGAATGCTATCATTTCCTATCAACCAAGCACAATCAAGAATAATAATATTAAAATTTTGAAATTTATTCTTCAGTATATAAATATAATCTTAGGTAAAATTATTTCATTTACCCAAATTTTAAAACAGTACTGTGTCAATTGGTCTTGGTCGAGTGTTTAGGAAATCCCTATCGATAACATTGGCCAAATGCATCGACTAGAATTCTTAAGCTACTCAACAGAATGAACAACACAATATAAAACATTTTTATATCTCTAACAATTACGCGCTCTTATATATACTCCCAAAATCATCATAGGGTCTCGCTTACCCTATCTCAAATGAGTCAACCCCACCAAAGCCTAGGTATTCGCTCAGCCTACTCCTAAGGAAGCACTTTATGAAGCTTCTCGTAATTTGATTAATTTATTTATTCCTTTTATGCATGCGGAGGAAAGGAACATTCATTTCGAGGAAAATAAAAACAGGTTTACTCTACCTCCTTGTACCTTCCAAAATGGATTAACTAAGCTAAGGAAAAACAAAAAAGGAATTCCATTGAAATGTATTTTTATTGACCAATTAGAACTATCTCCGAGGGCCTATAATTGTCTCAAAAAGTCCAATATACATACATTATTGGACCTTTTGAGTAACAGTCAGGAGGATCTTATGAGAATTGAATATTTTCGTACAGAAGATGTAAAATGGATATTGGACACTCTACAGAAGCATTTCGCAATCCATTTATCTAAGAATAAGTTTTCATTTTAAAGAAATTTTTTCATATTCTTTTTTTTAAAACTTCATTTTTTATCTTCGACACATCTGATACCACGTGTAACAACCCACTTTTCCGTATATTTTAAGCTAACAATAAACCACACATGTCCAACCTAAATTGAACAGAAAGGCGGATGGTTAGGGAAAAAGAAAGAAGAAGAAGACAAGAAGAAACTAAACAACACAGGATCTCACATTGGAACGAATAATCTATAATATATAACAAATATTTCCACAAATACCAAACTGTAATATATGTACATATAGACATCAATCAAAGTATACTAACCTATTTCTTCACGGACAGTTATAACAACCTGCCTTACAATTGCTAATAAATACAACCATGAATGCAACGGAAAAATAACCATGTACGTGAATACGTCTATGGGCCTCCAGCTCCCCTCTTGAAGCTTCAAAAATATCCAACTAAACCTGGAAATATGCTCGGTCTGACCCGAGCGTTATAGGAAAACAATGCCTGGGTCAGTCTAGTAAAACTAGCATGAGAAACATAATCAAATGGATTCCTAAAGTTTAAATAAACCTTTTGAAAAAAGGTATTTTGTTAGAACACGCCGCACATAAATACGGACTGGTTTTTACCTTACGATGACCAAAACCTTTATATATGAAAATTCAGTGATATTATAATAATGGCTGAGGGCGGAAATAATATTAATCAAGTAGTTGTGATGCTCATGAGTGTACATCACAACAACACTAGGTATATAATTGAAAATCGATAAGGCACATTCGCTAATTGTGTTGGATTTCCACGGAGCTGTCCTCGGTACTTCGAGGAATGGTCCTCCTACACAAGGATCAGAGATATCCTTCCGAAGCAACATACATCCCTAAGTGATGTACCATAGGAAAAACATAGCTGGTCTCGTTAAGACCAAGTGCATCGCCCATGCATGCATAACAACTACAAGTGATATCTAGGAGGAGCCGACTACACCCTATGGGTTTGCCAACCCTACTGGCCATGTCTCCTATCTCTGGTTTTAGTCATTTCTGTTGATGAGGCTACATCCGACATTCCAGCTTAAACACCACCATCAAATAGATTTTGGAATCACACACGGATTCCCATACCCCAACGGGTCGTGGAATCACACATGGATCCCAACATCTCAATATATCACGAATCTCCTCCATAGAACCGTATATGGTTTTCGACGTGGTCACGGGTTCGAGTCATCTCTTACGAATACACTCCTCAGCTTCCCGGGTGCTCCATAAAACCAAACGCTGATTTCCTTAATGCTCAATATCGATTCTTTAGGAAATAATCAGACGATACATAAGAGTGGGGATCACCCCCTAACCGTTTAAGTGGACGGATCTCCTTATCGTTTGTCCTAGAAGAACGAAGTGAGTTTATACGTACAGTATAGCACCACCGACGGTAACCATACCATATAAGTCCCATGTTTTCCCTAGATATTTCCAGAGTTAAAATCCTTGGGTGTTAAGTAAGGAATATTTCTGTACCACCAAAATTAAGAAGGATTACATATTTAGGCCAAGGTTTGATAGTCGGTTATTTAACTATCAAATAAACAAGCATTCAAACAAAGATCACATTTCCTATAGAAATCAATAAGCCTCATTAAATAAATCTTTTATTAATTTAAATCCACATTTCAGATACTTGGAAATCACTTCCATATACGTATCTCAATGGGATAAGTATATTCACAAACCACTATATTTTTGATACTTAAAAATATAACCATATATTTATCTCAATGGCATAAGTATATTCACAAACCATATCATTTTCAAAAACTTAGAAACTTGAAAACTCTTAAGAATAGATATGGGAAGTATCGTTCAATATCGACTATGGATCGCAGCTTACACAATGGTTACGTCGCTATCCCAGCGAATCTATATTAAACTGTAGGTAATCCATGCCCCTCCAATTACGCCATGAAGATCAACCATTTCTTCCCAAATCCCTTTTATCTTATAAATATTACCAAATCTATTTACAAAGTTTCTTTATAAATCTCCAATCCAATTATAAAATATTCTTAATAAATCTCAAACCCCGTTTACAAAACTTCCCATTTTTAAATCTTTAAAACTCATTTATAAATTCTTTTATAAATATCCAAACCATTTATAAAACTCTTCCCATATTTAAACAACTTATTTACTAGATTTTAAGTCGGTAAAATTTCCTTGGTAAACCATAAATTATTTAAAATAACTTTACATAATAAGTTATTATTTAAAAATCCTTCTATTTCACTTAAATTAAACCTTATTTAAAATATCATATATAATATATTAAGTTAATTTTTAAGCACTATTATTATATTAATAAGTTTACTTCAAAAACAATATTAAGGTAATAATTAATTAACTTTAAAACATTATTAAAACAATAATTAATTAACCTTAAACTAATATTAATGTAAAAATTTATTATCCTTTAGATATAATTAAATAACTTAAATCAATATAATCAATTAATTTTAATTAAAAATTAAAGAGCAGATAATCACTTTAAATAAATAATTAAGATATAATTAGTACATTTTTAAACCATAACTAGTAATTAAACATTCTTAAATAACATTAAGAAATAACTTTAATAAAATCATATTAATAAAATAATTAACTTTAAATCATTATCAAAACAATTATAAATTATCTTTGAAATATTATTGTTAATAAGTTATTACCTTTTTAAATCTTATTACTAAATAATAATTATCTTTAAACCTTGTAATAAAAATAATTATTCTCAAATAACTTTCAAACCAATAATTAACTTTTCGGATTCGAAGGAGGCTTAACGATCAACATGGTACTTAAACAAACTACCATAATATTCAATCAACTTTTCAAGTTAATACAGATATTTACATAATCCATGACTATGAAAATAAATCCAACACTTAACCATCATTAGTTAATATATCACTTATTCAAAGTGGAATATCAATTAACGATATGTAATCAAATGTCCAAATCCATAAAATAACATAATGGGGATTTATTCTGTTAATTAATTGCCAAATTAATTTAATTAGTGGAACGGTGTTTTATTCCACTAAACAGATGTCCGATTATCATATTTAATCCAATTTAACTCAACAATAATTTATTTGGCCATATAAACATCAATAATTCGAGTATATAAATTTTATTCGAGGTTATTACTAAAATAACGTAATTAAATTTTGTTCATAATAATATGTCATAAATTTATATTCGTCCAAAGCTATCAATAAGTTATATGGCAACATTATACTTGTCAATACGTCCATCAAAAAAATCCGTATGAAAAACGGATATCATATGAACAAATTAGGAAATTTATAACCTAACAAATATTTATATATTTAAATATTAAATTAAATTCTCACCAATTAATATCGCAGCCCAAAGCCGATAAACCCGCACCTAAACCAATGCAACAGTGCTCCCTTTTCTTCTCCAAAATCAATCGTTCCAGCCTGAAGCTAATTCCAGTGCACAGCGTGCACATGCACGAGGACCCTCTTGCCCAAACACCAACTCGAGACCACTAGCAAGTCCACCTCCACTGCCTCGTTCATCTTCTACAATCGCCCCCACGACCGCAGTGCTCTGTCAAAACCCGTGCATCCAACCTGCCATTGAAAACTTGCCCCAAACGAATTCGACTCGTTTGAACTACTCACAGACACCACCGAGCAAAATAGCCACTCCCACTATCATTGATGGATCGACACTTCCCCTCTCCATCTTCCAGCACCCTCGCGATGACCTCTGACGTCCTCTGCTTATCACCATCAGCGTGCATACAAACCCATTCCTAAAAGTTCCTTAAACCCTGCTCGAGCCAAATCCTCTCAATATAAGCCCCTAGAGCATAATCCGCCACGGTCATCGCTTCCGCCTCGTCCCAAGGCTCCTCCCCGACATCTTCGATTATCCCCTCAACTATCGGTTCTTCGAAAATTATTTTGTGAACAATTTCTGATCATCTCCTCCTCCATGATGATTCACAACCCTAAAAATCTCCAAACGACCACTAAAAATCATGATTCGACGCTACGGTCCCTTCCATATCCTCCGTTTGTCAATCCGTGATCGTCGAAAATGGTTGTTTCCTCGAACTCTTGCTGTTATTCGCAGATATCTCTCCAAATACACGACGAAAATTCCCGAAACTATTTTTAGAATAAGCTAAATTCGATTACAAACAACTTTCATTTTGGTTGTTTTAGATGATTTTGCTTAGATTAGGAGATATCGATTTTTGAATGATGAAAAAGGTTGAATTCTTGGTTTTAGGAAGTCAAAAAAAGGAAGAGAACCATAGTTACAGCATATATATATATATATATATATATATATACGGAGATGATGATAGAGATAAGGCAAGGCAACCTGTGTTGGTGATGATGATGATGTCACACCAGAACGATGCTGGGGTGGGGAAAACACTAGCGGCTGGTAGGGTTGAAGGGTAGACAAATTGGTGGCTGTGGGAAAAAAATGGTAGCTATTGTGTGTTGTGTGTACCTGTATGTGTGTGTTTGATTTTAAATTAAATTCCGGCACCCCGCCACACCGGATCGCATCCGATTACGAACCGCGATTGATAGAAAGTAAAATATGATCGCGTATAACAATGTTACACGAACACAAAACAAAAATAAAATAGACAAGTTATTAAATTTTGTCAACTCTCAAAATGCCAATGTTTGCCGTAAAAGCATCAAACGAAAATTTACTGTTTTTCAAAATGAAAAATTATGGAAAATTTCTATAAATTAAATTAAAAATATATCATTAAAAATCAAGTTTAAATTTGAAACATAGATTTGTATTATAATTAATTCAAATCTGAATATTTAAACAAATTAAATATTCAAATTTGAAGACCTAAAAATACGGGTTGTTACATTCCTCCCTCCCTTAAAATGAATTTCATTCCCGTAATTCCAGCACATGAACACTCTATTCATAAGCCCGCATGATGTTCATAGATCATTCATATACTAATTCTGTTTTGATCACTACTTGAATACATGACTCCACTTCCTAACCAGTATAGTTCACCCGATTTACAAGTGCGGACCCTGATTAGGCTCCTTGATTAGGAACCTCTGCTCTCCTTACATGGCGTAGCTATGATGGAAATCCATAGTTCCAAATCAAGGACCCTCATCAAGTGCTCACCATCAAAAATAAAATAATAAATCCTTATTTGGAATGGTGTCAAACACCTCAAAGCCTTGTACTCGAATATTAGATTGAAAACTATATTGAAAGGGAAATGATCTATGTCCAACGTTGCACTTATTTAATTCGTTATTCCTAATACCAATTTTTATTCACATTAAAATATTTGTGAAAGACATTTCAAATAACTCCATTTGATTTGTAAAACTTATAAAACACTCTACCACATTACAAGTGTATACCTAACTATTAAATTCAAACTTTTGTTTTCAATTCACTTAACAATTTTTAGACGCCCGGATTTTCATTCAAAACACTTTTTGAAATGACAACATTTACTTGGGAAACTTAAGGGACAAATACTTGGATATTTATTTCAAAGACTTTTGAAATGATATTATCTATTTTAATCCATAACAAATACATACATATATATACATATATATATATACATATATATATATATATATGTATGTGTGTGTGTATGATACCAATATAGCCTGAGTAACTCCAAAATTATACCAAGGAACTAGATACTACCAAACAATATTATATATTCCTTACTATAAGGATAATACTCAAGAGAAACATTTACCATCCTAACGTATCTCTTATCCATTTTTAGTTATTTTCGAGCCACTCGAACTAGTTAACTTAAAACCACTTTTTCCCCTTCAAATCCACTTTGAAGAAATACTCCATATATTTTCTAATAAGTAGTTTTTACCAAACTATCAATTTCCACTTGCTTTGGATTCGTCCGAATTCGAATTTGTTCCGACCGTACAATGACAAAGAGAATAATTTACTAAGTGCATAATACCGTTCGCCTAAGAAAACATCTGATCGTCACTTAGAAGATTATTCTGATTACCAAAAAACAAATCTGGATTTATATCCCAAACCAAATCCAAAGGAATACACATTTCTTTTAAATTCCCTTTTCCAAGTGAATTTATACTTTAATATCTTTTAAGGTAAGCTATTAGTACCATTTCCAACATCATTTATACTCTAAAACTATCTTAAATAAAATATTATTTCTTTTCTCCAAAATCATTTGAAATAATAATATACACATTTACTTTATAGTAAATCAAACCATACTTTTGGAATCAAATCAAAATTTATTTTATCAAAACAATCATACAGGGAGATCCCAATGGTAACAACTGCCCACTTAGAAATGTTTTTATCCCAAGAACATTTTTAGTTAATATTATTAACCTGTAAACCATGAAAACCATTTTGCCAAATCACCAGGATGTAAACTCTCGAATTTCTTTTATTTATAAGGCACATTTGTATAAATCAAATTTATAAAATATCTCCCTTTAAAGGAAATCATTCTTAAATATTTTTATTGTGAAAATATTCTAGCTTCCTAATGTAAATCATTTTTCAAGTATTATTTCAGAAATGGGTTTTCTTTTAATAAACTTCTTTTATAAAATCCCAATTTAACACAACCAACTTTTATATTCAATTATTTCGAAATATTTAAATTTTCTTTTAAATAAACATCTTCAGAAATCAAATTCTAACCAAACATTATCAGCAAATGCCTCATATTCAAATTGTGAAACTTAATTCATAAGGCATTTGTTTCAATATTTCCAAATTCCTGTCTACCCAATCCAGTTTTCGAAACGGAAGATTCAAGATAGATTAACCGATAATAGTCAATGCTCAAAAGTGGACGAGCATGACCGATCAAATCCTAGATGATGATGATGGAATACTATCATTTCCTATCAACCAAGCACAATCAAGAATAACTATATTGAATTTTTGACAAAATTTTCTTTTATATATAAAATATAATCTTAGGTAAAATTATTTTGTTTACCCAAATTTAAAAAAATACTATGTCAATTGGTCTTGATCGAGTGTTTAGGAAATCCCTATCGATAACGTTTGCCAAACGCATCGACTAGAATTCTTAAGCCACTCAACAGAACAAATAAAATAATACAAAACATTTTTATATCACTAACAAATACGCGCTCTTATATATACTCCCAAACTCATCCTAGGGTCTCGCTTACCCTATATCAAATGAGTCAACCCCACTAAAGCCTAGGTATTTGCTCAGCCTAAGCTCTGATACCACGTGTAATGTCCCTTTTTTTATACAGTTTAAGCTGACAATAAACCACACATGTCCAACCCAAATTGAATGGAAAGGCGGATAGTTAGGGAAAAAGAAAGAAGAAGAAGACAAGAAGAAACTAAACAACACAAGATCTCACAGCGGGAAGAATATTCTATAATATATAACAAATATTTACACGAATAATAAACTGTAATATATGTACATATAGACATCAATCAGAGTATACTTACATATTTCAGCCCGGACAGTTATAACAACCTGTCCTTACAATTGCTATAAATACAACCATGAATGCAATGGAAAAATAGCGATGTACGTGAATACGTCTCTGGGCCTCCAGCTCGTCGTCTGAAGCTTCAAAAGTATCCAACTAAACCTAGAAATATGCTCGGTCTGACCCGAGTATTATAGGAAAACAATGCCCTAGTCCGTCTGGTAAAACCATCGCGAGAAACACAATCAAATGGATTCTTAAAGTTTAAATAAACCTTTTGAAACAAAGGTATTTTGTAAGACCATGCCGCACATAAATACAGATGGGTTTTTACCTTACGATAACCAAAACCTTTATAAATGAAAATCCAGTGATATTATAATAATGTCTAAGGGAGGAAATAATATTAGTCAAGTAGCTGCGATGCTCGTGAGTGTACATCACAACAATACTAGGTGTATAATCGAAAATCGATAAGGCATGTTCGCTAATTGTGTAGGATTTCCATGGAGGTGTCCTCAGTACTTCGAGGAATGGTCCTCCTACACGCACAAGGATCAGAGATATCCTTCCAAAGCAGCATACATCCCTGGTGATGTACCACAGAAAAAACATAGCTGGTCTCGCTAAGACCGAGTTCATCGCCCCATCCATGCATAACAAATGTAAGTGACATCTAGGAGGAGCCGACTACACCCTATGGGTTTGCCAACCCTACTAGTTATGCCTCATATCTCTGGTTTTAGTCATTTACGCTGATGAGGCTATGTCCGGCATTCCAGCTTACGCACCACAATCAAATAGATCTTGGAATAACACATGGATTCCCATACCCCCAACGGGTCTCAGAATCACACATGGATCCCAACATCTCAAAATATCACGAATCTCCACCATAGAACCGTATATGGTTTTCGGAGCAGTCACGGGTTCGAGTCATCTCTTACGAGTACACTCTTACGCTTCATGGGTGCTCTATAAAACCAAATGCTGATTTTCGGAATACTCAATACCGGTTCTTTAGGAAATAATCAGATAATACATAAGAGCGGGGATCACCCCCTAACCACTTAAGTGGACGGATCTCCTTATCATTTGTCCTAGAATAACGAAACGAGTTTATACATACAGTATAGCACCACCGACGGTAACTATATCATATAATTCCCGTGTTTCCCTTAGATATTTCCAGAGTTAAAATCCTTCGGTGTTAAGTAGGGAATATTTCCATACCACCAAAATTAAGAAGGATTACATATTTAGGTCAAGATTAGATAGTCGGTTATTTAACTATCAAATAAACAAGCATTCAAACAAAGATCACATTTCCCATAGAAATCAATAAGCTTCTTTAAATAAATCTTTTATTAATTTAAATCCACATTTCAAATACTTGGAAATCACTTCCATATACATATCTCAATGAGATAAGTATATTCACAAACCACTATATTTTCGATACTTAGAAAATATATCCATATACTTATCTAGATGGCATTTCAATTTTCAAAAACTTAGAAACTTGAAAACTCTTAAAAGTAGATATGGGAAGTACCGTTCATTATCGACTACGGATCGTGGCTTACACAATGGTTACGCCGCTATCCCAACGAATCAATAGTAAACTGTAGGCAATCCCTGCCCCTCGAATTACGCCATGAAGATCAACCATTTCTTCCCAAATCCCTTTTATCTTATAAATATTACCAAATCTATTTACAAAGTTTCTTTATAAATCTCCAATCCAATTATAAAATATTCTTAATAAATCTCAAACCCCGTTTACAAAACTTCCCCTTTTCAGATCTTTAAAACTCATTTATAGATTCTTTTATAAATATCTAAACCATTGATTAAACTCTTCCCATATTTAAACAAATTATTTACTAGCTTTCAAGTCGGTAAGATTTCCTTAGAAACCATAAATTATTTAAAATAACTTTAAATAATAAGTTATTATTTAAACATCCATCTACTTCACTTAAATTAAACCTTATTTAAAATAATAACTTTAAAATATCATTAATAATATATTAAAATTAATTTTTAACACTATTATTATACTAATAAGTTTACTTCAAAAACAATATTAAGGTAATAATTAATTAACTTTAAAACGTTATCAAAACAATAATTAATTAACCTTAAACTAATATTAATATAAAATTTATTATCCTTTAGATATAATTAAATAACTTAAATCAATATAATTAATTAACTTTAATTAAAAATTAAAGAATAGATAATCACTTTAAATAAATAATTAAGATATAATCAAAACATTTTTAAACAATAACTAAATAAATTTTGAATAGTAATTAAACATTCTTAAATAACATTAAGAAATAACTTTTGAAAAAATCATATTAATAAAATAATTAACTTTAAATCATTATTAAAACATTTATAAATTATCTTTGAAACATTATTATTAATAAGTTATTACCTTTTTAAATCTTATTACTAAATAATAATTGTCTTTAAACCTTATAATAAAAATAATTATTCACAATTAACTTTCAAACCAATAGTTAGCTTTTTAGATTCGAAGGAAGCTTAATGATTACCATGGTACTTAAACAAGCTTCCATATTATTCAATTAAATTTTCATGTTAATAACATATATTTACATTATCCACGACTATGTAAATAAATCCAACACTTAACCGTCACTAGTTAATATATCACTTATTCAAAGTGGAATATCAATTAACGATATATAATCAAATGTCCAAATCCATAAAATAGCATAATGGGGATTTATTCTGCTAATTAATTGTCAAATTAATTTAATGAGAGGAATGGTTTTTATTCCACTAAACAGGTGTTTGATTACCATATTCAATCCAATTTAACTCAACAATAATTTATTTGGCCAAATAAACATATAATTAGGGTATATAAATTTTAATCGACGTTATTATTAAAATAACGTATTTAAATTTTGCCCGTAATCCCCTCAACACAAGCCATTGGAGCAAAATCCGCCACGGTCATCACCTTCGCTTCGTCCCAAGGTTCCTTCCCGACATCTCCGATCATCCCCCCGACCACCGGTTCACCAGAAATTATTTTCCGAACGATTTCTGATCATCTCCTCCTCCACGAGGATTAACAACCTTAAAAATCACCAAACAACCACTAAAAATCATGATTCAACGATATGGTCCCATCCATATCCTCCGTTCGTCAATTCGTCATCGTCGAAAATGGTCGTTTCCTCGACCACTTGCTGTTATTCGTAGATATCTCTCCAAATACACAACGAAAATTGTGAAAAATATGTTTAGAATAAACTAGATTCGATAACAAACAACTTTCATTTTGGTGGTTTTGGATGATTTTTCTTAGATTAGGAGATATCGATTTTTAAATGATGGAAAAGGTTGAATTCTTGGTTTCAAGAAGTTAAAAAAATGGAAGAGAACCATAGTTACCGACAGCGTATATATATATACGGCGATGAATGACAGAGATAAGGCAAGGCAACCTGTAATGATGAGGATGATGTCTCACCAAAACGATACTGGGGTAGGGAAAAAACTAGCGGCTGGTAGGGTGGAAGGGTAGACAAATTGGTGGCTATTGTGTACTGTGTGTACTTGTATGTGTGTGTGTGATTTTAAATTAGATTCTGGTACCCAACCACACTGAATCGCATCCGATTACGAATCGCGATTGACAGAAAGTAAAATACGATCGTGCATAACAATGTTACACGATCACAAAACAAAAATAAAACATCCATAACTCAAATTAGTTAGGTTAATATTTCCAAACTTAGTTTTACAACCTATTCTCTTCATATTCAATTTATTTTATAAATCTATTCATTTCATAATTTAAACTTATATTTCTTACCTCTTATACTTAAGTGTATCAACATTACTTATTTAACATTCACTTATTTCATATTCAATTAGTTAATGTTCAATTATTAAAACTAATTCCATTTGCGTTCAATTTATTTACATCCAGTTTAAACCCAATTTAAATCAAATTTAATTACTCACATTAATTTCACTTACTCATTTATTCTCATTCAGTTTCTTTATATTTATATAATATATAATTTAGATAAAATTATTTCATTTACCTTATCTTAAAATAGTATTTTGTCGACTTGCCTCGTTTAAGTGTTTAAAACCCTCTATCGATAACATGGCGTCCCACGCACAAACCAGAATTCATAAAAAACTCAACGGATAAGTAAACACAATATAAAACATTTAATAACACTAACAAGTACGCGCTCTCATATATACACACTCAAACAACTCATTCTAGGATATTACTACCCTATCTCTAATGAGTCAAACCCCATAAAGCTAAGATTATCGCTAAACCAAAGCACTAATACCAACTGTGATGGCCCACATTTTGGAAGGTTTAAATCGAAAATAATCCATACATGTCCAACTCAAACAATTCGAAACACAGATAATCAATAGGGTTGATTAAGAAAAAAAATAAGAAAGAAGAAGAAAACAAATACAAAATTTCGCAGCGGAATGACAAAATATAATAATCAAGTAAACAGTTCATGAAGCTGTTTACTATACATTTGATTATAATTTATACAATAATTATCAGAGTTTTATATACAACAGAACAAAATGAACAATGCAGCAGACAACATGATGCAGAGAATAATACTAGTAATAATAATATACCAAAGTCTTTGTCTTCGTCCTTCGGAAAATAATCTTCAATGCGCTGAAAAACTCAAGGCTGACCCAAGCGTAATGAAAAGACAAAACACACAAGTCAAAACTAAAATATCTTTATATGAGTCAAATCGATATCACATAACATGAGTGTAATAGCGTCAGAGATGTTTACGGGATTTTACATCTCATGTCCAGTGTATAACATGCGTGCAATAACTCAAGAGATGTTACGGGATTTTCCATCTCTTAAGGATCCATCAACATATTTATATATAGTAGAATACATAGTATATATAATGTCTAATCAGTAAAATAAATATTTTTTATAGCGTTATGGTTTTACATTAATCCCCCTTAATGCGTTTTTAAGCATTATCGTACAATTTGCATATAACGCTCAATAGCATGTCGGGGGATAAGGATGCGTCGTTATACGACAACACTGAACCAAAATCATAGGGGTCTCGTACAGGGATTAAAGTATGACAAGGCACATGAGACAATGCCCAAGGTAGGATACTACCAGTTCGGGTCGCAGTGCCGGTGGTAACGCATCGTAGCCACGATCGCCCACCACGTCCATCCATCTCATATCGAGTCAAAGGGAGGTTATCCCAAAATCAAGGTGCGCCGATCAAAACCAACAACAAGAGTAATAGTATGGACTAAGTCCAAAGAAAATCGAAGAACGGATGTCCGCTAGGGATAGCAAGCCCGCTTGGCTCTGTCAAGCCGTCATGTTTTAGTCAATTCAAATGGGCACAAGTGCTGGGGTCTATCCATCATCGTTCTCTTTCTTTAAATCTAGCAAAACGTATGCCAAATCCAACCACTTCGTTCTGGAGTCTTCTCGATGTACACAGTTATTAAAGTGGTTCCAATATTGACAGAGAGTATGCCAATAAAAGGCCCCGGCCTCTTTTACAACCAAGCGTCGTTTAACACACGGTTGGTACCTTTATATTTCGAAAACGATTCATATTTGATATTAAAATATCATATTATCATTTCATTTCAAAATCATCATATTTACTTCAAATATGTCAATTTTCACTTGAAAGTCAATTTCACTTCAAAATTCGATTCGAATTACAATTTAGGTTATAACTTCATATTAACCCAGTTCGCATTTAAATCTATGATTTAAATATAAACATTAAACCTTTTGACCAGTTTGAATTTTTAGAAAATAGTTTGAAAAAATTAAATAGTTTTTTTTAATTAAAATAGTTTGAGTATTGAAAATGGTTTATATAGTAGAATAGCTTGGAAAATCAAAATAGTTAGAATATTTAAAAAGATAGATTTTAAACAATTTATATTAAAATAATTTATTTAAAAATAGTTTCAAAGTCAAACCGATTCAATTCCAAATCTTTCAACTTCAATTCAATTCAAATCGACTTAATTTCAATTTCAACTCGAATTATCTTCGATTTCAATTCCAATTCAAATCAATTTCAATTTCGATTTTCATTTTTAACTTCAAGTTCGATTCAACAATTCGATTCAATGGTTTAAATTTTAATTCAATTCTTATTTTAAACCATTTCATATATAAAATTCGAGTTCACTTTAATGTTCAAATCTTTAAATAAATCAATTTCCATAATTAAATCATACCTCAATTCTTACTACAAATTTCAAATTCGATTCTTTAAAAAATCCCGTTAACCAATTTCAATATCAACTCTTCGAGCTCAAGTTCAGAAATAACTTAAATTCCATAAATTCGATTTTTATTTCTTTAAATCAAAACCATTTCAATAATTTCAAATCAAAAATTTTAAAATCATTTTATTTAACCAATCCGGTGTCCGTATATAATTTTTCTATCCTATGGCCAAGTGAATAGTTATTTCAATTTAATTTCGGGATGGATATATATCATTTCAATCCAAGTAAATGTCATAGGTACATATCATTTCAATCTATTTCTTAATTTATTTGAAATATAATTCTGATAACAGTTCATATGATGTCAAATAATTACAGGGTGATAACAGGATATATATATATATATATATATATATATATATATATATATATATATATATATAAACATCCAATCATCCAAAATATCATCCAATTAGCATCCTGTAACATCCCATATCTAGAGGCCCAAAACTAAGCGCTACAGATGCTGCAGTCAACTATAGTATTAGCTTCCGACGATTAAATACGGCTATGTTAATGGTATCTACAATATCAGAAGCACTTGAATATGAAATAAAACACAGTTTTCAAAACAACTTTTCTTCATTAGATTTAAAACAGACGTACCATATTCTTAATACATAATCCCAATACGTTCCCAGGCACATATAAAATATACTTAATACAAAATACGTCAAGAGTGGTATATGATGATACCTCTTTGTATGATCAGAGTCATATAGTCATACTAGACTTAATACAAACACAGCAGAAATACAATAAAACATAAAACTGCAACTCCTAAATAGCTATCCGTTTGCCTCCTGCATGCCTCCGGTAGCCTTATTCGTCATCCTACTAAAACCTGAAAAGACCCTAACCCCTCAGCCTACTCAAATTAATTTTGAGCACCTGAGAGTTTAAAGGGAAAACATAAACTTCGAGTCAGACATAAAGCTTGGTATGAATAATAATATATATCCCAGTTTAATATGTTAAGTGAGACCACGCCGCTTAGCGGAACGGGTTTCCTCTCACTAACATCCTTTTCAAACCTTTTTAAAACCATATTCTGTACTCCTGCATCCACAATGGTTAAAATATATATTTTTAAAACATTATGATGATAGGCATACTTGAAAACAATTAGGATTCCCCATCCCCTATTATATTTTAATTGCCTCAAAGGGGGACTATCCATCCCACATCCATTTTACTTAAGTTGACGCGGACTATCCATCCCACATCACATAGTTTTCCTAGGATAACTATAAACCCTTCATTAAACATATGGAGACTATCCATCCCCCCACATGATGTTGACTATCAAACATCCCATAGTTTTTCCAAGATGACTATGAACCCTTCTTCAATCATATAAAGACTATCCATCTCCAAATTGATGTTGACTGTCCATCAAACATCCCATGAATATACTTATCTCATGCTATCTACATGAATAACCTATTTCCATTAGTATCCCTAATTTAGGTTATACCCAATTATTCCCCGCTATCCACATGGTTGACATATTTCCATTAGTATCCCTAATTTAGGTTATATTCATTATAATTTACCTTGGTATCCTAAAATGATTGTCAAAACATATAAGTGTTGATCCCCAACTATTATTGAACTTCATTAAGCCCACCCCGATATTCCCAAGGATAAAAAACATTTATTTTTTAAGGTTAAAAGAAAACAAGTTTGCAATCCCTTCAAAAGTATCCCCTTCGAAGCCTTGCTTTCGACCCTTTCAAAAGCAATAAAACTTTAGACATCCTACTTTAAAAATGCTTCAAAACATTGCCTTAGAAGACCTTTGGAAAACCTTCCATTTAAACCTTCTGAAACCTTTCAAAGCAAACCTTTCGAAACCATTGAACTCAAACCATTCGAAACCATTGAACTAAAACCTTTCGAAACCATTGAACTCAACCCTTTCAAAACCATTGAACTAAAAACTTTCGAAACCATTGAACTCAAAACTTTTGAAACCATTGAACTCAAACCTTTCGAAACCATTGAACTAAAATATTTTGAAAGCATTCAACCTTTTGAAACATAAACCTTTCGAAAACTTACTAGGTTCAATTTAAAATATGTGGAGAATCTACTTTAAAACCTTTCGACTTTATTTGAAGCTACCTTTCGACCTTGTCGAAAGGTCTGCTTCAATAGCTTTAAAACATCTCTTTAAAACAATAAGCTTCATCCTTTAAAACACCTTCTTCGAAAACCTTGAGTTATACTTCAATTATAAAACAAGGGTAAATCATGTAACGACCCGTAATTTTTGATAATTAAAAATAGTTAATTTAATAAGGTTTTGTGATTTAATGTTGGAAGAAATAAAAATTTGTGGTTTAATAATAATAATGTAATTGGAATAAAATGTGATAGTATTAATTTAAGGTAATTGATAACTGCTTTAAATGTAATTCCAATTAATGGAAATGTTTAAAAAGTTATAATTGGTTATAGATTGTAAATTTATGTTAATAATGTGTGTGTTAATTTATAATTGGATTTAAAGAGTAATTGATAATTTAAATGTTGATTAATTAATGAATAATGTATAATAAATTGTAATTGAATAAAAATTAGTGTTGTAGTAGTAGTTATAACATTTGGGTGTAGATAATAAACTTACAAATGTTATTAAATGTAGAAATGGTGACAATTGTTATTTGTTACCAATTTAATTAAACAATTACAAATAAATGTTACATTAATGTGAGTTAATATAATAACTGCAAATTGGGAATGTAATAAAATGTACAGAAATGTCAATTACACTCATAAGGCGATAAATTGATTTAATAATAAAATGAAACCAAGATAAATGAAGTTGTGGGATTTTAAATTATAATTAATGTCAAAATCATCAAAGGTTCAATATTATTGGAATACTGCAACTAATATGGTAAATGACGATAATTGTAGAATATTTGTGTAATAAGATATAAACAAATGTTAACTATGTCTATAGAGTAATAATTGATTGAATAAAAAGATTGAAACCAAATTTGATAAATTTATTTGAATTAAATTTTAATTAATTGGATTTAATTACAATTGAAATTGAACACTGTAATTTGTGTAATAACCAACACTGAAATTTTATGTAAACTTGTTTTAAATTATTGTAAATGTCTAAGTAATCAAAAAGATGAAAATTTGTTAGTTTATAAATATTGAATTAAAAGTGATTAATTAATTTAATATTAATTTATTTAATTAATGTGAAAATAGCCATTTTGGCCACTGTCTCGGATTTCGACGATAGTAGTTTCATCAGATCCGTAACGGTGAATTATTGTAAGGTTTCAAGTTTCGTAGAGATCAGACTTGTTGTTTGATCGTACGGACTCGAAACGCGTAGAAATCAATTTAATTAAATTCAATTGAAATCAATTTGAAATAAGCTAATTTTAAGCTAACTTCTTCATACAACGGATTTAGGACTTCAAACCTGTTCCATTGAGTTTAAAACTATTGAAAACATCTATTTTGATATATGGGATGACCTGTTTTCGTTTCGGAAGCAGAATGGGCTTTTCGGGTCGTTTATCGTTCAACTTTCAAATCGATCTAGTCCTTTCGTTTCTATTTTTGATCTGCCTATTTATAGCCTGTTATAAACCCTAGCTATTTCTTATTCCATTATTCTGTACATAAATTTCCTTCTCATCTCCTCTTTCCAATGGCAGACAAATCAAAAACCTAATTTCCAATTCCAATTTCAATTGCAAATCAAAATCAAATCGAAAAAAATCAAACTCCTCAAACTATATCGAATTATATATCAATTCAAAGTTCTTGACGAGCGCAACTCAGATCTGCAGTTCGTTTTTGCATTCGGGTTCCGGTTTGTCCGGTATTGGCCAAATTAGTCTCGGCCATCCAAATAGGTGGTTGATGATCATCGACCGATCGTCGATTCGTCGGTACTATTGTGTAGAGAGTCGAGTGCGTAGTCGATCGGTGCAGTTTGTGTGGCATTTTAGCGGTTGGATCGGCGGCAAAAATTGGGTGAAGATTCGAACAAACGGTGGCTTCTTGTGTCGTCGACCGGAGAAGGCCGCACGAGTCGTGGGAGGCGGGAGTCGCCTCGTAGTGGGGCGCGTGGCTCATGGTCGGCGATTGGCGTGCTTTGGTCAATGGGGTAGCGGCCACGTGCAGTTCAGTCGAGATAGAGTATCGCATGCCTTACCATGTGGGGTGCTGGGGTTTCAAACGAACGTGATAAGAGCCGACGTGGTATTCTTCATTTTTTTATTTTAATTTAATTTTTGAAATTCAATTTTATAATCATCGTAACTTTTACATACGAGATCCGATTCACGCATGGTTTGTTTCGTTGGGATCGTATCAAAATTTCAAACATTTTGACACTAGTATGGATGAATTCTGAGACTGTCCAAATTTGGTTCTTATTTTGGATTTCAAATCGACTTGAAATCAAAGGTGAGTGTTTTAACCCACTCACAACTACTAAATTATCTTATGTTAGTTAAATTAAATTTATGATGCGATTAAAAATTTATTGATTGATGTTTGGTATGCTTAAATTTGTCATTCTAGTTAAATTTGACTTTTATTGCATTTAATCGTCGTTTAATTTAATATTGAATTTAAATTGTCAATTTAATACCTGTTATTGATTATCAGTTATCTATTGATGTTTATTGATTGATTTGGATGATGATTGTGATGGATGTTTGATTGTTGATATTGGATGAGTGGATGTTGTATTTTATATTATTAAACACTGCAAGTTCCCTATGGGTTGAAATGATACATACCCGAACGATCTATAGATTAGGGAAAAATCATTATGGGTTGAAAATATAGACTCGAGCGATTTTATGGATTTTATTTAATTCGGGATTGCGGTTTGAAATGATATATAACCGTAAAAAATTAATTTGCAGATTGAAATGATAAATATCCATATCACTTGACCATAGGGTAGAAAATTATATACGGACACCGGATCGGTTAAATTAGATGATTTTTAATTCTTTAAATTTTGAATCAAGTTAACTGGCATTTTAAAATAGAAATTGGTTTATATAAACTAAATTATTTTCGATAATCCAAGCGTTAATGCCGAAACTGGAATTGATTTAATGAAGTGTTCAAGGATTTAAATTGGAATTTCAAAGTTTAATTGTCAAATATAAATGAATTTATCGGAATTGAGTTATTGAAAATGTTTGGATATAACTGTTAAATCTATTTTAAACTAATTTAAACTATTTTAATTAATTTAAACTATTTATCAATTACAAAGATTTTAATTTATTTTAATCTATTATAACCTATTTAATCCAATTTAATCTATTTTACCTATTTTTAATCTATGTTAAATTTATTTAATCTATTTAATATAATTTAAATTTATTTAATCTATGTTAAATTTATTTAATCAATTTTAAATCTATTTAATATAATTTAAATCTATATAAACCATTTTAAATCTAATTAAATCAAATTTAAATCAATTTAAACTATTTTACTATTTAAACTATTTTTATCTATTTTTAAACTATTTTTTAAACTATTAAAAACTTTTTATGACTATCTAAACTATTTTCTAAAATTTCAGACTGTGTAAAATTGAAGTGTTTATATTTAAATCCTTAATGATGATACAACCTAAGTTGGATTTGAAATTGATACCTTTTTTGAGAAATGACATATTTGGGAAAATATGATGATTATGGAAATGAGATTTTAATTAACCCATCCTATCGATAATTTCAAAAGTGAATATGATTTGAAGGTGAATATGGTTTTGGAAGTGAATATAGTTTTGAAAGTGAATATGATTTCGAAAGAGATATGATTTGAAATCGAATATAATATTTTGAAATAAATTATGAATTGACTTTTTGAAATGTAAAAGAACCATCCGGTGTGAAATAAGCATTTGGTTGTTAAAGAGGCGGGATCGGATATTGTCATACTCTCTGCCAATACCGAAAACCACTTTAACAACTGTGTACGTGGTGGAGATTCCAGAAATGAAGTAGGATGGTTTAGCGAATGGTTCTGTATGAGGTATTTATGTGACCCTGACTCCCGTGAGTCAGCTTAGATGTGACTAAAACAGGAGCTATACCGGGCCAAGTGAGGTCATTCCTCCTATCGGGCACATTTCTTCGATACTATATTATGACTTTGTGATTGATTTGGTGGCCACCCCTCGATTTTGATTATGGGAGTGTGTCCGAGGTGGGCGGTAGTAACTGCTATGCGTTACCACCAGTCCGGGAGTGCAATTGGTATATCTACCCTGGCATTGCCTCGAGTGTCGTGTTCACATGCCATATTGTGCCTTCTACGAGTTTGGTTTGTACCATACCTATGGAGTGCCCTCTGATAGCCTTCCAGTTTACGGAGGAATTACGGTACTGTATAGACTATGGGAATATATAAAAATGTGTTAAGGGGGATATGGGTAATGCCTTAACGCTATTTTAATACTTTACTATAGACATATTATTATAGCGTATTATACTATATAGTAGATAGTTTAACAGATCCTTAGGAGATGGAAATCCCGAACATCTCTTAAGTTATTGCACCCACGTTAGACACTGGATAGGAGATGTCAAACCCCGTAAACATCTCTGACGCCGTTACACTTATATTTATTTATTATTGATTTAACATACATAAGACCTTTTAGTTCTGACTCGAGTGTTTTGTCTTTTCAATTCGCTCGGTTCAGTCTGAGCTTTTAAGTTTATCAAAGACTGCTTTTGGAGGATGCAGACGAAGATTTTGTACTATTAGTATATATTATATTTATTCCACTGCATCATGTTGTTCCGCTGCATTTATTTTTTATTTATTCTTGTTGTATGCAACCCTGATCTGTATTATAAAAGAATAATCAATGTTATTTGTAAACAGCTTCATGAACTGTTTATTTGATTATTATATTTTGTCATTCCGCTGCGAGATTCTATATTTGTTTTTTTATTTCTCTGCTTTTTCTTATTTACCCTATAACAATCTGCCCTTTTGAATGGTTTGAGTCCGATGTGTGTGTCTGCTTAAAATGTCCAAAAAGGCAGGTCGTTACAAATCATCTAAGTCGAAAGCTTTGATACCTTTTGAAAGCATTGAGAAGAGGTTGGTTTTAGAAACTGGTAAACCTTTCGACTTTTTCGGAAGGTTCAAAACAAAACAGTGATAAAGCGGTAGTAACCTTTCGACTTTGTCGAAAGGTTTAAAACCTTTATTTTAAATAATTGACCTGGTCGAAAGAAACCAAGTCGAAAGCTCCTTTTCAAAAGCAAGCAGGTGTAAGCTTATGGTTTATAAAACAAACATACCCCAACCTCTTTGGCAACCAACCTTTCGACTAAGTACCCTTCAACCCTGTTCAATTCATTACGTATCAAGTAACTTGATACCATATGCATTGAACTTTGACCTTGTCGAAAGCTATAACCTTTTGACTTTGTCGGAAGGTCTGGGTCGGAAGGTTTGATGCCTAAAATGGCTAATACATGCCAAAAGCATGGTTTTCTTGTTTTTAACTTAAAAAATACAACTTTTCAACTAATCTGCCTTTGTTTGTCAAATTCTCATTGGTTAATAAATACTTTTCAGAAAAGTGCTGCCACTAATTTTAGAATTAAATAATAATTTTATTTTATAAAATTCCCCTTCTCCTTAATTAAATATATAAAACAATTAAATCTCATACCTTAAATAATTTTATATATTCATCAGAACACTTAGGAAAAATCTAGAAAATTTCAAGAAAATCTATTTTAATATGTTTTCCAACATATAAAAATTTAAAATCCAAATAATTATTTATTTAGCCGTAAATAATTTATAACCCAATAAATCATTTTCTTCGCTAGAAAATTAATATAAAATCCACATAAATTCAGAAAATTATGAAAATTGGAACCCATCTCTAAAAGATCATTTCTGACCTATATTTAAATTTTCAAGGCATTTGGATGTCATTTAGTAGGGTTTTCATATCAAACATTCCATAAATGCTAATATGAACATACATAATTCACCAACAAACAAATATATAACTTTAATCATCAAAACATGGCATATACTTGCTAAAAAATTTCAGATCTAATCTTAAAACCGAAAACATAAGAAAATGGGATGAAATAAGTATTCACCTTAGCTTTGAGATTAAAAGATGTGAGATTTGATGTTGAATTAGTTGATTATATTCCTTTTCTTGAATCCTAGCTTTTATCTTCTCTTGAGAACAATAATGGTGGTCGGCCTTAGATGTTTTTAGTTTGAGTGAAATCAAACTGAACGTGAGTTTCCTTTCCTAAGGGTTTAGGGTATAATCCTCTGCTATTTCCCATATTGCCCTTACTCATTTCCTAACACATTAGTTTCTGTTATCTCATTTTAATTTACACGTTAACATGGCACGACTACCCTTAGCTTAATCAAATCTCAACCTATTAATCTTCATATTATTTTATTTTATTTAACAAATTAAATGCCCTAAATAATGTTAGAAAAATATGGGCGTTACAGACTCCCCTCCTTAAAGAATTTCAACCCTGAAATTACGATAAGGTACTCAACAAAACAATCAAAGGTAGAACATACCATCAAACAAATCAGGATAAGAGTCTCTAATCCTGCTCTCAGTTTCCCACATACAGTCCTTAGCATCGTCACTCCACTGGACCTTTACTAATCTGACTGTCTTATTCCTCAACCTCTTCTCATCTCTTGCCACAATCCGAATCGGCTTTCTAATTATAGTCAAATCCGGTTCTACAACTAAATCTTCTAACACTGTAGGTGCTATGGTAGTCTCCGGGTCTCTAACACACTTTCTAAGATAAGAAATATGGAGAACATCATGTACTCCTGCCAAACTATTTGGTAACTCTACTCTATAAGCGAGTTCCCGATCCTCTCAACAACACGGAAAGGTCCTATGAATCTAAGTGCTACCTTTCCCGACTTTCCAAACCTAATCACACCCTTCATTGGTGAAACCTTAATAAACACACAGTCTCCAACAGAGAATTCCAAGTCCTTCCTTCTTCTATCTGCATAACTTTTTTGTCTAGACTGAGCTTCCTTCATCATAGCTCGGATCAACTTAATCTTCTTCGCAGCTTATTTTACCAAATCCGGACTAAGAACCAACCTATCCTCGGTCTCTATCCAACATACAGGAGATTTGCATGGTTTTCCATACAAAGCTTCAAACGGTGCCATCCCAATACTAGTATGATAACTATTTTTATACGAGAACTCGACTAAATGGAGATGGTCTTCCCATGATCCCCCGAAATCCAGTACACATGCTCTTGACAAATCCTCCAAGACTTTGTTAACTCTTTCTGTTTGTCCATCAGTCTGTGGATGGTAAGCGGTACTCATGTTGAGCTTGGTTCCTAATGCTTCCTATAGACTCTTCCAGAACTCACTAGTAAACAAGGAATCCCTATCACTGATGATACTACTAGGAATCTCGTGCAGTCTAACCACATTCTTCATAAATAACTTCGCCAAAATAGGTGTCGTCCTAGTTGACTTTACTAGAATGGAATGGGCACTCTTGGTTAGTCTATCCACTATGATCCATATGCTTTCATTTCTTCTACTAGACCTTGGTAACCCATAAATAAAATCCATAGAGATAGAATCCCACTTCCGCGACGGAACATCTAATGGTTGAAGCAATCTACTTGGCTTCTGGTGTTCAGCCTTTGCCTGCTAGCAATTCAAGCACTGCTTAACACATAAACCAGTGTCCCGTTTCATACCTTCCCAGAAGAAACTTCTCTTCATGTCCTGATACATCTTCATTCCTCCTGGATGGATAGTGAACTTCGAACGATGGCATTCATCTAAAACTTCTTTCCTCATTTTTCCTATATTCGGAGCACACAACCTTCCTTTCTTTCTCAACCACCCTTTCTAGTCAACTCCGAAATCCTTTAAGTCATCGCTCTTTGTTCCTTCCCTTAATTTTCTGATATGTTCAACCAAAACTGGATCCTTCTCCTGTTTAGAAGCTATCTTCTCACTCATTACTGGTCGAACTTCTAAAAAAGACAACACAACACCTCCTACACCTAACTCGGATCTATACTGCACTCTACAAGATGACAATACTTCCAAATCTTCCCACTCAATAATCATAGCCAATACTGCATTCTGATGTTTCCTGCTAAGTGCATCTGCTACCTTATTTCCTTTTCCGGGTGTGTACTCAATTCCAAAATCATAAGCAACAATAAACTCCAACCATCTCTGTTGTCTCATGTTCAGCTCCTTTTGAAAGAAAAAGTACTTCAATGACTTATGATCTGTATAAAACTTAAATTGCTCTCCTAAAAGATAATGCCTCCACACCTTTGAATCAAATATAATGGCATCCAACTCCAAATCATGCGTTGGATACCTAACTTCATGTGGTCTGAGCTGTCTAGAAGCATAAGCAATCACTTTACCTCTTTGCATCAACACAACTCCCAATCCAGTTCCACACGCATCAATATAAACAACTAAATCCCGATTCCCCTCCGGAACCACCAACACCGGTGCATGGGTCAATAAGTGTTTCAAGCTTTGGAATGCTTCCTCACGCTTATCAGTCCATACAAACTTCACATCTTTTCATGCAAGCTTAGTCATCGGTGCAACTATCCGTGAAAAATCTATTATAAACCTTCGATAATATCCGGCCAATCCAAGAAAACTCTTTATCTCGGTCACTGTCTCAGGTCTTTTCCAATTATTCACCGCCTCAATCTTAGTCGGATCTACAAACAACCCTTTCTCTGAGACGACATGACCAAGGAACTGCACTTCCTTCTTCCAAAAATGACACTTCGAAAACATAGCCTTCAGCTGATGCTCCCTCAACGTCTCAAGCACAACTCTAAGATGCACTTCATGCTCCTTCTCATCCTTAGAGTATATCAGAATATCGTCTATAAAGACCAACACAAATCTATCCAAGTGTTCTCGGAAGATTCGGTTTATCAAATCCACAAAGAATGCCAGTGCATTAGTTAGTTCAAACGGCATGACTAACCATTCGTACGATCCATACCTTGTCCTAAACACCATCAAAGGATACTATCCTCTGCCACTCTAAGCTGATGAAATCTCGTCGTTCAATCCAGTTGAGAGAATAACTTAGCTCCACTTAACTGATCGAACAAATCGTCAATTCTCGGCAATGGATATCGTTTCTTTATCGTCTTCTCATTCAATTTACGATAATCAATACATAGCCTTAACGATCCGTCCGACTTCTTAGCGAACACTACGGCAGCTCCCCAAGGCAAACTACTCGGTCTAATAAAATTCTTGCCTTCCAAATCTACCAACTGCACCTTCAACTCTCTTATCTCCATAGGTGTCATCCTATTTGGTGGCCTACTCACCGGTTCTGCTCCATGCACTAAATCAATCCGAAACTCAACGGCTTGTTTCGATGGTAATCCAACTACTGGCTCAAACACATCAGCAAACTCTCTAACCACAAGGACTCGATGCAACTCATCCTCCAACCCCATGATACCCCATAAAGCATTCACTTCGCAACTAGGGTTCTCTATGGTATAAACTATCTAATCACTACAATCCGGGTGACTAAGTGATATTTTCCTATCATGGAAAAATATCCTAGCATCATATTTACTTAACCAATCCATCCCAAGGATAATCCAAAATCCCACAAATTCAAACACATGCAAACAACAATTAAAAGAATGACCTAGTAAATTTAACTCTAAATGGTCAAACCTCATCCCAAGTGTTGCATACCCTCCAATTAGATTCGCAACCCTTAAGGAAGTAACAAGTTATGTAGGTTCTATACATAACCTATCAACCAAATATTGTGATATAAATGAATGTGATGCTCCGGTATCAAACGATATCCTAACCAGTATGCTATGAATCAAAAGGTACCTTCCATCATAAACTTTCCTTTCTCTGCAGCAGTTGGTTTAGAGGATGATGGCTCCTAAGCAAAGACCTTTCCTCTTCCTTCCTTGGCAACTTCAGGACACCTATTATTGTAAAGCCCTATCTGGTTGCAATTATAGCATTGCACATTCTGCTTCCCCACAACCAACCTTCCATCACCCGAACGACACTCATTAGCATAGTGCCCCTTCTTATCACACTTGTAGACAACTATATCTGCTTCCCCTTTCTTGGAGGATCCAACATTTTTTGAGTGCCCTTCTTCTTGAAGAACTTCCTCTTTCTCAGCTGAGGACCTTGGAAATCAACCGGCTTCTCCCTAGCTGAAATAGTAAGCATCTCCTCATGGCGAATAGCCATTTCCACCACCACATTAGAAGAATCTCTGATATGGGCCATAGTCATTCTACCTAGCTCTGGCCTCAATCCCCTAATGAATCTCTCATTCCTTCTGACATCAGTGTCAACCAAAGCATAACCATATCAAAATAACTCGTCAAACTTAGCAACATACTCGATCAGAGACATCTGCCCTTGGACAAGATCCATAAACTTCCTCATCAACGCCGACTTGGCAACCTCAGTCAAGAACCTCTACTCAAACCTCATTCTAAAATCAGCCCATGTCAGTTCTTCTTCCGGCACACCAGATGTCACACCATTCCACCAATGTTGCGCTAACCCTTGCAACTGTCTAGAGGCTAGCCTTCTCTTCTCTCCATCATTCAAGCCTATATCGGTAAAGATTCTTTCAGTTCAATAGCCAGTTCTCAACTTCAATAGCATCCTCTTTTCCAAGAAACGACTTTCCTCCCAGATTGATATAATCTCTACTCAGCTTAGCATAGTTATATCCAACTGGAACTATAGGATTAGCTCCACCAACATTTCCAGCAGCTCTCGCTTGTAAAATATTTGCCAACAACTGATACACCATCCCCGCATCTACTGGCGTATTTTCAGAACCTACATTTTCTACTTGAGCCTAACCTGGACCTCTTCTAGCATTTGGTCGGGCAATTTCCATTAGTGGTGGTAATCTCTCTCCTCGAGATTAACTCTGCCTCCTCTTCCTTCCATATCTGTATTCAAGCTTCTTGAGATACAGATGAATAGCCTAACTAAGGTAGAAGTCTAGAGATATAGCATATACTTATATATAGCAAATACAAGTACGTTACTATAGCGTTATCCCATACCTCGACCTTAACTCTAATTACTAAGGATTATGTTTTCAAAAACCATTTTTAGTTAAGGCATTTCATAAACCATGCTCTAATACCAAGATGTAACATCCTCTATCTAGAGACCCAAAACTAAGCACTACAGATGCTGCAGTCATCTATAGTATTAGCTTTCGACGACTAAATACGGCTATGTTAATGGTATCTATAATATCAGAAGCACTTAAATATGAAATAATACACAGATTTCAAAACAACTTTTCTTCATTACATTTAAAACAGATGTTCCATATTCTTACTACATAATCCCAATATGTTCCCAGGCATAGAAAAAATATACTTAATGCAAAATATGCCAAGAGCGGTATATGAAGATACCCTCTTGAATGATCAGAGTCATATAGTCGTACTAGACTTAATACAAACACAGCAGAAATACAACAAAACATAAAACTGCAACACCTAAATAGCTATTTGTTTGCCTCCTGCATGCCTCCAGTAGCCTTATTCGTCATCTTACGAAAACCTGAAAAACCCTAACCCCTCAGCCTACTCAAATTAATTTTGACCACCCGAGAGTTTAAGGGGAAAACATAAAGTTCGAGTCAGACATAAAGCCTGGTGTGAATAATACTATACATCCCGGTTTAATATGTTAAGTGAGACCACGCTGCTTAGTGGAACGGGTTTCCCCTCACTAACATCCTTTTCAAGCCTTTTTAAAACCATATTCTGTACTCCTGCATCCACAATGCTTAAAACATATATTTTTAAAACATTATGATGATATGCATACTTGAATACAATTAGGATTTCCCCATCCCCTTTTAGATTTTAATTGCCTCAAAGGGGGACTATCCATCCCACATTCATTTTACTTAAGTTAACGCGGACTATCCATCCCACATCACATATTTTTCCTAGGATAATTATAAACCCTTCATTAAACATATGGATACTATCCATCCCCCCACATGATGTTGACTATCCATCAAACATTCTATAGTTTTCCCAGGATGACTATGAACCCTTCTTCAATCATATGGAGACTGTGACGCCCCACCTCTATACCCACGCTAGCCAAGAACACTACGGTGTAGTGCTGTCAACTAGCACGGAGAATAAGGCTGTTGAGGAGCGACCATCTATGTAATTGCCTTGTGCGAGCACCGATATGTCAGATAATAAAACATTGCATTTCATCTTTAGAGGAAATCCGACATACCGAAACAAACTCAAAGCTACTACACAGTGGCTATAATAGTTTAGGACAATAGATATAAAAATAACACAGATAACATAAATGCGGAATAAAGATGGAACGAGAAGTCTCATATATACAATAACTGATATCAGTTACAATACATTTGACACAATACAAATGATACAACTACAGCTGTCGACTCAAAAAGTTATATATACACGTACATTATCGACTAATATACACGAATACATTATCATCTTAAAACAGACACACTGACTACTACAACACGACGAAGACCTCTTCAAATGATATAAAAAGTCTTCATAGCTCTAGCAGCAACCCAAAGCTAAAAATCTACAACCTGTAAATACTCGGTCTGACCCGAGTATTACATTCAAAAGAAAATAATACTCGGATCAGTCTAATTCAAAATCAGTTATTAGAGCATAGAAGCAATAATAATCAATCTCAATATAGATGACAGTCACAGAAATCTCGTATATCCAACTCTCGGTACGAGAATTGGATAACGGTAGATATAACACTAAACAGTGTTAATCCACAAAACAGAAATCCAAAGCAGTTTAAGCAATTGAAATGTCAATTTAAAAATATCAATGCTAATTGGCTGCAGTACACGCTAACGTGTACTGCCTCGCCAATACAGCCTACGAATTACGCAACAGGTCGATGAATTAAGAATAAAAGAGATATCGATTAAAATCTGTAAATTTGGTGTGGCTGCAGTGCACGCACGCGTGCACTGCCTCGCCACCACCGAATATAAAGTCACCACCACAATGAAACTGCAGTGGCAAACAGGTATAAGGACGAAGGCAGGCTGCAACTAAACTGCAGAAAAGTCATCAACAGTTCAAGCATACACAGCAATAGAGACGAGTTCGAGAACATCGTGAAGCAGAACCAAGTGCAGTTCAACAACATAAAGCTTCAACTAAGAGAATACAGAATATGTTCACATGAACAATATGTGTCCAGGCTCAACAATTCAGAGAAGGTATGCAAAGGTCGGGACAACATGGTATGTTGAAGAATAAATGAAAACTGCAACCATGATCATTCAAAGACAGAAGCTACAATGATCATAGTGTGAACTGCGACTACAAAGGCTACAAACAAGTTAAAGCATCAATGTACACTGAATCAACATGCACAAACAAATGGTCAAGCTGCTAGCAAAAATCAACCCAATGTCAACTCAGAGAACAAAAGCAAGTGCTACTGAACTGAGGCCAAATAAACATACATGTATGGTGTCAAGTGAACAGACATAGGCAAAGACAGCAGGACAAGTACAGAACAAAAATGATCACATTCAAAGCTATGTGATTTCAAGTTAAAGACCAGAGGGACATAAACAACTGTAGCAGTGAAGATTAATGTCAGATGAAGCTCCCATCAGGATCACCAGTAAACAAGTCAAGGCAGTGAAGTAATATGACAAAAATATGCAAATGATACAAGGCATCAATGCAATGTATCAGATTCGAGAACAAGAACAGTGGACAGAGCATACATATGAGGTAATCAGGCCTGACTGGTAGGTTCAAACATGAACCCTAATTCAATGTCAAACTGAACTACACAGGAGGTCAACACACATAACTTAAATGAACTAGATCCTGTATTGAACAAGTGGAGATGGCCACTGCATCAATGAATAGAGAAAATATCTGCGACTGGTACAAGACTTAACCAGACAAGGCAACTGAGTTCAAGTGTATGGTACAACAGGAACTCAATGCAATGCAACTACACAATGACCAGACCAGAATAGTGTGACAACAGTACGAGCTCCACCAAGACAAGTGGAAACCCAGAGTGACCATGCATACTGCAGGTCAGGGTAGCTTGAAGGTATAATCACACATGTATGAAATTAACTTATAGGAATATAAACCAACAATGTACATAGTGGCCAATCTATCTAACCCAGATTTTGATGCATTTACATGAAGACAGTGCTGAAGTCAGGTAATGGTAAAGTCAAAGCCATATGTGAACACTGCAAGTGCGGACATATGAACACAGTGAATCATACATAGTCAAAATGACCCTATAAACATGTGTAACCTCAAACCATAAGGTGATACAGAAACGATCAGTGAGGCGAATCAACACTAACATAAACATGCGCCTGTATACCAAGTACAAACTGCATAGGGGGCAGCAGACTACACATGAATCAGACCACATAATGCAATCAAATTTGTATGCAACATGCCCAGCTAACGTTACATAAGTATATAATTAAAGGAATAAGGTTGAACGTACTACCAAAGATATAGAATAGTATGGCAAACGTCGATCATAAGCAACATCGAAGAATCAAGTCGAAGCTAAAGGCAACTACAACAAAATAAACAGACGAATTCGACTGCAAATCAAGCCGTGACAAGCAACACATTATACCAATCGAAGAAGGCAGAAAGCATTAAATTGGGCTAAATGTGAGTGATAAGAAATCGCTCGAGTTCACAGCAGTGATAGCCGAGAAACAACAACAAGATTGAATGAAATCGAACCAGTCGAGAAACCTGAACCATCACAATTCAAAGACCATATACGAATGAAAACGAGGGATTCAAACCCAAATTAAGCGAACCATCAATTACTAAATCACTTAAATCCCAAGTCACGAAAATCGAACATACAAACGAATTCAAGATACTCATGTAACAGTTCGAATTAGATGTGAGTTTAACTCACCTTGCTTCGAAGCGGCGACGAGAACGACTCCATGGAAGCGGCCAAGCATCACAGAGACGAGCGAATTCGAAATCGAAGCCCTAGTTTGGAGGAGACGAGACCGCCATTCTTTCGTTTCTCTTCGATTTTGGGCTTAGGGATTTCGAATGGATGAAGGGGATGGGTTATCACTTATCACGGCAGCAGATCAAGCATGGGCCAAGATTTTAAAAATTTATAAAGCCCGAATACTTTTAACCATGTTTATTAAACGCTTTGGTGATATTTAAAACACGATTTGAATCCATTAGAACAACGGATTCGAACACGATAAAAATTCATATTTAGGATTTTAAATACGAAAAGACGATGTCATATTTATATAAAATATATAAATATATTATCGTATAAATGCGGGTTGTTACAGACTTCCCTCCTTAAAGAAATTGCGTCCACGCAATCATAAGGAATAAATGGATAAAAGGTAACAACCATAAGAGCATGGCAATGTCGAATGCATACGCAAAGCAAAGGTCAACAGGGGAAAGCATTAGAATTATGGAAGTATCAGATATAGAATCAAAAGGTTCGACTGAAAGAATCAACATCGAGGGGATCAAGGAATCAAAATCAGACGACTATTAGAAGCAAGAATCAATCGAGTTCTAGCAATTGAAAGAAAAGGAATCAGAGCAGAAATCACGTACTGCACGAATTGAATGTGAGTAAATCAAATTACTCACCTGAATCGTCAGAGAAAAAGACGAAGCTCGAATCTTAAAATCGCAAATATTCAAAAAAATGATAATCGAATTTTCACAAATATCTGATTATCAAAAACGATAAGCAGAAATCACAAAGATTCGATTATCAAATCGAAAAAAAATATATTTAATTATCTCAAACGATAATCAAATTTCACAAATATCTGATTATCAAAAACGATAATCAGAAACGCAAATATTCGATTAATCAAATCGAAAAATATTTAATTATCTCAAATGATAATCAAATTTCACAAATATCTGATTATCAAAAACGATAATCAGAAACACAAATATTCGATTAATCAAATCGAAAAATATTTAATTATCTCAAATGATAATCAAATTTCACAAATATCTGATTATCAAAAACGATAATCAGAAACACAAATATTCGATTAATCAAATCGAAAAATATTTAATTATCTCAAATGATAATCAAATTTCACAAATATCTGATTATCAAAAACGATAATCAGAAACGCAAATATTCGATTAATCAAATCGAAAAATATTTAATTATCTCAAATGATAATCAAATTTCACAAATATCTGATTATCAAAAACGATAATCAGAAACACAAATATTCGATTAATCAAATCGAAAAATATTTAATTATCTCAAATGATAATCAAATTTCACAAATATCTGATTATCAAAAACGATAATCAGAAACACAAATATTCGATTAATCAAATCGAAAAATATTTAATTATCTCAGACGATAATTAAATTTCACAAATATCTGATTATCAAAAACGATAATCAGAAACACAAATATTCGATTAATCAAATCGAAAAATATTTAATTATCTTAAACGATAATCAAATTTCACAAATATCTGATTATCAAAAACGATAATCAGAAACACAAATATTCGATTTATCAAATCGAAAAATATTTAATTATCTCAGACGATAATTAAATTTCACAAATATCTGATTATCAAAAACGATAATCAGAAGCACAAACATCTAATTATCAAAAACGATAATCAGAAGTCATAAATATTCAATTAACGAGTCCGGAATTAACCGAAGTAGTAAAAGTATGGTTCCATACTCCTTACTTTTGCTAAATCGTTTAAATCTCTTTATCGTTTTCTTGAAAGTGCAGAATTGTGTGTTTTTAAAAATAACATTTCACATTCTCAAACGGACAAGTCCGGAATTAAGCGAATCAGTAAAAGAAAGGGGTCATAGTCCTTGATTTTTCTGAAATGTTTAAATCGCTTCCTCGTTCTTTTGAAAATGTAAGCTGTAAAAATTTGAAAACAATTTTAATTTATATTTTTGAAACAACTTTTTTTTTTAAAAATAAAGAATTTTGAAAACACGTGATTAAATTAGCAATATCAGTATTGCGGGAGAACCGCTTGTAAATCCATTTCAAAATTGACGAGTATTGAAGTTAACACGTCAAAATCTCATCAAAATAACTGGCATCAAAATATAATGCCAAATGAATTTTCATTCATCAAAAATTGTCACAAGAATCTTCTCAAAGATAGAAAGGGATATCATACCCTAAACTTGTATTCATAACAAGTTAATAACACATGAATTCACCAATACACATAAATTGACGAAACTTGTCAATAGAAATCACGAAAATTGGTGAAGCACAAATTCTAGAAATCATCACAAGAAATCCAGAAAACACATGAAGGGGGGGGGGGAGGCCTAGCATAAAAAATGGGAGTATGAAAACTCCAAAACACCGGTATCACATGAACGAGACGCTATCTCTTGGTGGCTAACCAATAAAGTTTCACACAGGAATGGTCCGAAGACCGTAGGGCGCTACCCTACAACAAAGCGGGGTTTAGTCTCCCTCGCAGACAAAGAGACATCGCATAATCGCTAGTCTAAATCATAAAAAGAAAAGGGGAAAGGCCTATCACAAAAATGGGAGTATGAAAACTCACCGACCGGTATCACATGACGAGACGCTATCTCATGGAAGCCATCCATTAAATTTTCACACAGGAATGGCCCGAAGACCGTAGGGCGCTACCCTACAACAAAGCGGGGTTTAGTCTCCCTCGCAGACAAAGAGACATCGCACAGTTGCTAGTCTAAATCACAAAAATCACACAAAGAGTATTCAGACAACCCTCAAAGCCCAAGAGATATGTGTGAGACGAAATCACACCGATGAGGCCTAGTCTAACCGTGCAATATGTGTGAGACGAAATCACACACTGGTGTCTAGACAATCCTCAAAGCCCAAGAGATATGTGTGAGACGAAATCACACCGATGAGGTCCAGTCTAAATCATAAAAATGATCGTCATGATCATAAAGAAGTGTCAATCACACCAAGCTAGTAAATATATGAGTTTAGCTTCATGTCCCATAACCACTTGCTTAACTTAAATATTTACGAACAAGCTGTAAATCTTCACTAGGAAATTGTCACAAAAAGGGTTCAATCGAACAAGTCCAAGAGCTAACCGACGAAGTAAACGCAAGCGTTTCATACCACTTGTTTTACTAGGCCGTTTAATTCAATTTCTCATACGAGTGAAATAAAGGCTTGTATATACTAATAGATTGGAAAACGATTTAGGAAAAAGAACTTTGTAGTAAAATAGTTTTGAAATCGTTTGGAAAAAGGGATTTTAATATTTACTACTAGTATAGAAAACCTTTATATTTTTAAAGTGACAAATCACAAAAATGATTGTAGAAACAATCAATCACAAGAATTCACATACGAAGATGTGAATAGAATCCAAAGAATTCGATTCCAAATTTATCAAAGTAGGAATACCAAAAATTCCAGAAATAGAAGTTATCAAAATCAATAAAGGTGATAACAACTAATAAGAGAAGAAGAATCGATTATCAACTGGAAAAACAAAATATCAAGTTCTAAATCGCTGAGATTCAAACTAGATGTGAATGAGAAATCAAAATCACTCAATTTGCAACTGGTCCAGCTATTTTTCATCACAGTGTAACAGGTACACAATGACACTCATAGCATAGACAAAAGTGGAACAAAGTCCAAAAGTCAAAATGGCTTTAATTTGCCAAATTAAAACAAAATCAACATCGGCTAAATCAATTCAAAGCCGAAAACACAAGAATAAGCGTTAGGAATTCATACCTAACAGTCAAAAATAGTCATATGTAAAGATGAGAGATAAAACATCGACAAATAGTTGTAACACATGTTCCATCTAAGTTATGTTTTATAATTGTCCTAAACCCCAGGCTCTGATACCAAGCTGTGACGCCCCACCTCTATACCCACGCTAGCCAAGAACACTACGGTGTAGTGCTGTCAACTAGCACGGAGAATAAGGCTGTTGAGGAGCGACCATCTATGTAATTGCCTTGTGCGAGCACCGATATGTCAGATAATAAAACATTGCATTTCATCTTTAGAGGAAATCCGACATACCGAAACAAACTCAAAGCTACTACACAGTGGCTATAATAGTTTAGGACAATAGATATAAAAATAACACAGATAACATAAATGCGGAATAAAGATGGAACGAGAAGTCTCATATATACAATAACTGATATCAGTTACAATACATTTGACACAATACAAATGATACAACTACAGCTGTCGACTCAAAAAGTTATATATACACGTACATTATCGACTAATATACACGAATACATTATCATCTTAAAACAGACACACTGACTACTACAACACGACGAAGACCTCTTCAAATGATATAAAAAGTCTTCATAGCTCTAGCAGCAACCCAAAGCTAAAAATCTACAACCTGTAAATACTCGGTCTGACCCGAGTATTACATTCAAAAGAAAATAATACTCGGATCAGTCTAATTCAAAATCAGTTATTAGAGCATAGAAGCAATAATAATCAATCTCAATATAGATGACAGTCACAGAAATCTCGTATATCCAACTCTCGGTACGAGAATTGGATAACGGTAGATATAACACTAAACAGTGTTAATCCACAAAACAGAAATCCAAAGCAGTTTAAGCAATTGAAATGTCAATTTAAAAATATCAATGCTAATTGGCTGCAGTACACGCTAACGTGTACTGCCTCGCCAATACAGCCTACGAATTACGCAACAGGTCGATGAATTAAGAATAAAAGAGATATCGATTAAAATCTGTAAATTTGGTGTGGCTGCAGTGCACGCACGCGTGCACTGCCTCGCCACCACCGAATATAAAGTCACCACCACAATGAAACTGCAGTGGCAAACAGGTATAAGGACGAAGGCAGGCTGCAACTAAACTGCAGAAAAGTCATCAACAGTTCAAGCATACACAGCAATAGAGACGAGTTCGAGAACATCGTGAAGCAGAACCAAGTGCAGTTCAACAACATAAAGCTTCAACTAAGAGAATACAGAATATGTTCACATGAACAATATGTGTCCAGGCTCAACAATTCAGAGAAGGTATGCAAAGGTCGGGACAACATGGTATGTTGAAGAATAAATGAAAACTGCAACCATGATCATTCAAAGACAGAAGCTACAATGATCATAGTGTGAACTGCGACTACAAAGGCTACAAACAAGTTAAAGCATCAATGTACACTGAATCAACATGCACAAACAAATGGTCAAGCTGCTAGCAAAAATCAACCCAATGTCAACTCAGAGAACAAAAGCAAGTGCTACTGAACTGAGGCCAAATAAACATACATGTATGGTGTCAAGTGAACAGACATAGGCAAAGACAGCAGGACAAGTACAGAACAAAAATGATCACATTCAAAGCTATGTGATTTCAAGTTAAAGACCAGAGGGACATAAACAACTGTAGCAGTGAAGATTAATGTCAGATGAAGCTCCCATCAGGATCACCAGTAAACAAGTCAAGGCAGTGAAGTAATATGACAAAAATATGCAAATGATACAAGGCATCAATGCAATGTATCAGATTCGAGAACAAGAACAGTGGACAGAGCATACATATGAGGTAATCAGGCCTGACTGGTAGGTTCAAACATGAACCCTAATTCAATGTCAAACTGAACTACACAGGAGGTCAACACACATAACTTAAATGAACTAGATCCTGTATTGAACAAGTGGAGATGGCCACTGCATCAATGAATAGAGAAAATATCTGCGAGTGGTACAAGACTTAACCAGACAAGGCAACTGAGTTCAAGTGTATGGTACAACAGGAACTCAATGCAATGCAACTACACAATGACCAGACCAGAATAGTGTGACAACAGTACGAGCTCCACCAAGACAAGTGGAAACCCAGAGTGACCATGCATACTGCAGGTCAGGGTAGCTTGAAGGTATAATCACACATGTATGAAATTAACTTATAGGAATATAAACCAACAATGTACATAGTGGCCAATCTATCTAACCCAGATTTTGATGCATTTACATGAAGACAGTGCTGAAGTCAGGTAATGGTAAAGTCAAAGCCATATGTGAACACTGCAAGTGCGGACATATGAACACAGTGAATCATACATAGTCAAAATGACCCTATAAACATGTGTAACCTCAAACCATAAGGTGATACAGAAACGATCAGTGAGGCGAATCAACACTAACATAAACATGCGCCTGTATACCAAGTACAAACTGCATAGGGGGCAGCAGACTACACATGAATCAGACCACATAATGCAATCAAATTTGTATGCAACATGCCCAGCTAACGTTACATAAGTATATAATTAAAGGAATAAGGTTGAACGTACTACCAAAGATATAGAATAGTATGGCAAACGTCGATCATAAGCAACATCGAAGAATCAAGTCGAAGCTAAAGGCAACTACAACAAAATAAACAGACGAATTCGACTGCAAATCAAGCCGTGACAAGCAACACATTATACCAATCGAAGAAGGCAGAAAGCATTAAATTGGGCTAAATGTGAGTGATAAGAAATCGCTCGAGTTCACAGCAGTGATAGCCGAGAAACAACAACAAGATTGAACGAAATCGAACCAGTCGAGAAACCTGAACCATCACAATTCAAAGACCATATACGAATGAAAACGAGGGATTCAAACCCAAATTAAGCGAACCATCAATTACTAAATCACTTAAATCCCAAGTCACGAAAATCGAACATACGAACGAATTCAAGATACTCATGTAACAGTTCGAATTAGATGTGAGTTTAACTCACCTTGCTTCGAAGCGGCGACGAGAACGACTCCATGGAAGCGGCCAAGCATCACAGAGACGAGCGAATTCGAAATCGAAGCCCTAGTTTGGAGGAGACGAGACCGCCATTCTTTCGTTTCTCTTCGATTTTGGGCTTAGGGATTTCGAATGGATGAAGGGGATGGGTTATCACTTATCACGGCAGCAGATCAAGCATGGGCCAAGATTTTAAAAATTTATAAAGCCCGAATACTTTTAACCATGTTTATTAAACGCTTTGGTGATATTTAAAACACGATTTGAATCCATTAGAACAACGGATTCGAACACGATAAAAATTCATATTTAGGATTTTAAATACGAAAAGACGATGTCATATTTATATAAAATATATAAATATATTATCGTATAAATGCGGGTTGTTACAGAGACTATCCATCTCCAAATTGATGTTGACTATCCATCAAGCATCCCATTAATATACTTATCTCATGCTATCCACATGAGTAACCTATTTCCATTAGTATCCCTAATTTAGGTTATATCCCAATTATCCCCTGCTATCCATATGGTTGACCTATTTCCATTAGTATCCCTAACTTAGGTTATATTCATTATAATTTACCTTGGTATCCCCCAATGATTTTCAAAACATATAAGTGTAGATCCCCAACTATTATTGAACTTCATTAAGCCCATCCTGGTATCCCCAAGGATAAACAACGTTTATTTTATATGGTTAAAAGAAAAAAGTTCCAATCCCTTCAAAAGTGTCCCCTTCGAAGCCTTGCTTTCGACCCTTTCAAAAGCAATAAAAATTTAGACATCCTACTTTAAAAATGCTTCAAAACATTGCCTTAGAAAACCGTTGAAAAACCTTCCATTTAAACCTTCCGAAACCATTCAAAGCAAATCTTTCGAAATCATTGAACTCAAACATTTCGAAACCATTAAACTAAAACCTTTCGAAACCGTTGAACTCTAGCCATCGAAACCATTGAACTCAAACCTTTTGAAACCATTGAGCTAAAACCTTTCGAAACCATTGAACTCAAACCTTTCGAAACCATTGAACTGAAAACTTTCAAAACCATTAAACTCAAACCTTTCGAAACCATTGAACTCAAACCTTTCGAAACCATTCAGCTTTTTGAAACATAAACCTTTCAAAAACTTACTGGGTTCAATTTAAGACATTTGGAGAATATACTTTAAAACCTTTTGACTTTATTGGAAGCTACCTTTCGACCTTGTCGAAAGGTCTGCTTCGATAGCTTTAAAACATCTCTTTAAAACAATAAGCTTCATCCTTTAAAACACCTTCTTCGAAAACCTGGGGTTATACTTCAATTATAAAACAAGGATAAATCATCTAATTCGAAAGCTTTAATACCTTTCGAAAGCATTGACAAGAGGCTGGTTTTAGAAACAGTTAAACCTTCCGACTTTGTCGGGAGGTTCAACACAAAACAATGATAAAGCGACAGTAACCTTTCGACTTTGTCGAAAGGTTTAAAACCTTTATTTTAAATAATTGATCTGGTCGAAAGCAACCAAGTCGAATGCTCCTTTTCGAAAGCAAGTAGGTGTAAGCTTTTGGTTTATAAAACAAACTTATCTTTGGCAACCAACCTTTCGACTAAGCACCCTTCGACCTTGTTCAATTCATTACGTACCAAGTAACTTGATACCATATGCATTAAACTTTGACCTTGTCGAAAGCTATATCTTTCGAATTTGTCGGAAGGTTTGATGCCTAAAATGGCCGAAACATGCTAAAAGCATGGTTTTCTTGTTTTTAACTTAAAAAATATATCTTTTCAACTAACCTGCCTTTGTTTGTCAAATTCTCATTGGTTAATCAATACTTTTCAGAAAAGTGCTGCCACTAATTTCAGAATTAAATGATTATTTTATTTTATAAAATCCCCCTTCTCCTTAATTAAATATATAAAACACTTAAGTCTCATACCTTAATTTTATATATTCATCAAAACACTTAGGAAAAATCTGAAAAAATTCTAGAAAATCTATTTTAATATGTTTTCCAACATATAAAAATATCAAATCCAAATAATTATTTATTTAGCCGTAAATAATTTATAACCCAATAAATCATTTTCTTCACTAGAAAATTAACATAAAATCCACATAAATTCAGAAAATTATGAAAATTGGAACCATCTCTAAAAGATCATTTTAGACCTATATTTAAACTTTCAAGACATTTGGATGCCATTTAATAGGGTTTTCATATCAAACATTCCATAAATACTAATATGAACATGCATAATTCACCAACAAACAAATATATAACTTTAATCATCAAAACATGGCATATACTTGCTAAAACATTTCAGATCTAATCTTAAAACCGAAAACTATAAGAAAGTGGGATGAATTAATTATTCACCTTAGCTTTGAGATTAAAAGATGTGAGATTTGATGTTGAATTAGTTGATTGTCTTCCTTTGCTTGAATCCTAGCTTTTATCTTCTCTTGAGAACAATAATGGTGGTCGGTCTTAGATATTTTTAGTTTGAGTGAAATGAAAGTGAACGTGGGTTTCCTTTCCTAAGGATTTAGGCTATAATCCTCTCCTATTTCCCATATTGCCCTTACTCATTTCCTAACATATTAGTTTATGTTATCTCATTTTTATTTACACATTAACATGGCATGACTACCCTTAGCTTAATCAAATCTCATCCTATTAATCTTCACATTATTTTATTTAATTTAACTAATTTAATGCCCTAAATAATGTTAGAAAAATATAGGGTGTTACACATCCATCACAATCAATCATCCAAACAGCCAATACATCATGACAGTTAACTAATTATTAATAATCGGGAATTTTTTCCTAGCAATTTAATTCAAATTCCAAATTTAACTATCAATTTAAATTTCTATCTATTCGAATCATATGTCAATTTAAATGTCGATTAAATTACCGAACAATAGTCAATAAAATTAAATTACTTCATAATTTAAATTTAACTAACATAAGAATATTTAGTACTTCGTGAGTATATAAAACACTCACATTTTATTTGAAACTAAAAATATTTTCAGCTTTAAATAAATTCCACTTCAATCCTAAGCCGTAGATGACGTTGATATGATTCCAACGACAGTCATTTCATCCGAAATGGACCTCGTACGAAAAAAGTTACGATTAAATTGGCGTTAACGATATAATTAAAACTAATTTAACTAATAACAATAATAATAATAACAATAATAATAATAATAATAAACAAAACACTTACTGCTCACGCATCTTCCCTCTCATGCTCTCGTTCCCAGATCAGCACTCGAACCCATCGCAACAAACATCAACTCGCGCACCGCATCTGATCGCCGGACCACCATCAGCCATCACCAAAACGCGCGCCTCCGGGCCCCTCACGCGCTCGCTCAACCAAAGCTCCACCTAGCCCGCCCCTACGCTCGCTCGCACTGCCACGATTCCAAGCAGTGAAACCCTAACCGCCGTGACTACAAGTGGAAGCTCCCCTCGTGCATCCGCCAGCGCCTCACGCACGCTCGCCCCTCCAGGCCGCGACTTCGGCCTTCTTCCTCAAGCAATTCGCGATTTTATTTGCTTTTTTTCTCTTAATAGATCGGTTGATGTAATTTGAAAAGAGAAGGGAAAGGTAGGGTACGGGAAGACAAAATAGTGTGCGATGCGTACGAGATGTTGGAAGAAAGAATATATATATACTATAATGTTATAATTAGAAAATATCTTCCCCGATCGACCCGCGAAATTCCGAACTCCAAACGAAGCGTGCCACCTGACATTCTATATGTTATACCCAGATTCCGAACGTAATGGAACTAGTCTCGAGGCCTAATTCAATCGTATGCAGAAGATAGCTTTTCAAAATAAATTTATTTTAATTAAATTCCTTTAATTAATTTCTACGCGTTCCAAGCTCGCACGGCCAAACGACAAGTCTGATCGCTACGAAACTTGAAATCCTACAATAATTCACTATTACGAATCCGATGAAACTAGTTTCATTGAAATCCGAGATAGTAGCTAAAATGGCTATTTTTTACACGTTAATTAAAATATAAAATTTCCAATTTCTATTTATTCACTTTTAAATTCAATTTTAAAAGTTAAAAATCTTCATTATTATTTAAATAAAATTTAAATCAACTTTCGACATCATTTCCATTCAAATTAAATTCAGAATTCAGTTGAGTTGATTGCAATATTAAATTTAAACAATTTAATTATACAATATTAAAATCTCAATGAATTTTAGTTATCGACATTCAATTTATTTTCATCCAAATAAGTCAACATTTATTATTCAATTCAAGCTATTGATTATAAACACGTTCAATACATAGAATTTAATTTTAATACTTGTTATCGCCAAAATCTTCGAAATTGGTTATTTCAAAATTTTGTTCAGTTCATATTCAATAAACACATCAATAAATCATTAAATTTTTTATTTCTACCCAATTTTATTCAATCATCATATTAAATTTAATAATTTAAAATAGTTAAAAATTATGGGTCGTTACAATATACCTCTAACTATGGCCTAGCAGCCCTGCAAGTCCTACTCTGTGACTAAAAAAGAGGGTGCAATGCAACTATCGAGTATATTAGGTTTAACAACCCATCTTCCTTCCAATCATATCTTAACGATGTGAGAGGAAGTACTTGGACCACTTAAAACCCTTTGAATGGGAAATAGGCAGACCATCCAGCCATTTAATCCTTAACCATAGGCGAACCCTCCCCGGTAGTCCCTAACCAATATCGTATAGTATCTTATAAGCCACTTAATACTTCTTAGATAGGGAAGTTGCAGACCCCAACGACCATTTAATACCTCAACCCCGAAGTGGACCTCCCCGAAGAGACTTTCATTAACACCTATCAAAGATAATCCCATCCATTTAATGTGCACCTAAAAGATAATCTCGATCACTTAATACTTCTTAAATTGGGAAGAGGCAAACTCCAATAGCCATTAGTACCTCAACCCCATCCTTATGGCCCATAACCCAACTATGACGTCCCACATTAGTCCGATTATTTATATGTGTTGGTAGCCAGATTAGTCGGGCAGACTACCGTACAAAATTGGGACTAACTTCACACCCACATTGCTTATTTATTACTGATGATGTCCCATATTAGTTACAAAAATCACACTACTGGTAGCCAGATTAGATGGGTAGACTCTACGGGATTTTAACTGACTTCGCATCCCTATAATTTTTCCATATTTCGACTTCCCAAAATTTAATGTAACATTACAACAACATATACACACATACATATATATATATATAGTATATAAACACCTCACCCGTATTTACGCATTGAACCCTTAATCAGTAAAACTCCTTATTTCGCCTCTATTTACGGATTAACTTCCATAATTGTCCCTAACTTATTTTATTAGATTAATTGTTAATTGTCATTTATTTGTTGGTTTCTTTATTTAATGTCCTAATTATTATATATGTTACAGGTTCACAATTATGATTGTCGGTTTTGAAGTTTAAAGAAATATGTTATTATTTTATTTATGCCTAATTAGTTTTATGCGTATCCAACTAATTTGTCCGTTACTTATTCAGGGTGTCATAGTATTTTAATGTTAACAACTACAATTCCTATACAAGTCCCAATTCAATACAACAATTACATAAAAGCTAATATAATCATTAATTTAGCTACATTAAGGTGATTTGTGTGTTTGTGTGTGTATTCAAAATGGAATCCAAAACATACAACTTATTTTATGTTAATATAGTACAACCATGCCTCTTTTTCCAAAGAAGCAAATTTATAATACAAATTTTTTATATTCCATTCAACATTTTGAACGTACTGCATTGCAACGACAAAGAAATCATACTTATTTCAACTGTCAAAATAGATGATGCAAACTATGGATAAGAGGAAAATCTCCTTTTTTATTATTTTGCACACCTCTTTCTATTTCCTTGTTTTAGAATTATTTACCATTATAATCACAAGTTGAAAAGTGGAATCAAATAGAATAAAAAATATTTATTTTATAAATATTAAAGAATCCAATTCTACCATATTTAAATAAAACAACTAGGATTCAAAACAATTCAAGATTTACATATTATGAGGAGATTCTGGGGTTTTAGGTTGATAAATTTTCACATGGAAAATCTCCCAAGGCATGGAACAAATCCAAACATCAAACTACACAATATAATATTAGGTAAAAATTAAGATATCAACTCACAGAAATTTCCATTGAATCTCCATGGATTTTCTTCGTGTGATAGCCTTATCTCTTCCTTCAATTTATGCTATATTTATTATATAACATATTACCGATTTATATATACATATTAGATTTAGAATTGTTAGATTAGGAAAGTTATATATATATTGTTACCTTTCTCTTTGGCTTGCTTCTTTCAAATCTTCTTTTAATCCTTGAAGATATATATTTATTTTTGATTTTAAGTTTAAGTGATTTTTGTTGAAGAAGAGAATTGGCAGAGTGTAGTTCCCAGCTTTAGATTTGCATGAAAAGTATAAGAGGGCTAGCCTTTTATTTATAGCTGTTTGGATATGTCAAAATGAATGGATTCAAAATATCAAATCCGAGTCATTTAGGTTAGGGCAAACCCTACCCTTCATCGCAAAATCGGTCGACGTGTTTCCTATAGGCAGTCGACAAACCCAAATAGGCAGTTGATCAGTGGTGGTCCAACCACTTATTAATGTTAACGTTAACATTTTCTTAAACCTTAAGATATTATATTTAATGATTTTCTATAACATTAAGCTTAATAATATTTTTTTACCTTAATACATTTTGAATTATTTCCAATCTGAAATTTTCAAATGTCATTAACTTCTTTGTTTGAACTCCAACAACAAAGCTTTATATATGAAAGTTGCTCAGAAGATCGCCATGAACACAATGGTGCAAGTTTCTTGACTAAATACCGATGTTTGCTAAATTTCCATTTTTGGCTTTATTATTAATTTATCGATTTTTCTTAATTAATTTCTTGTCAATTGAACGAGCTGTTACAATTATCCTAGACTATCTCATCGAAAATCATAACTCATATATGCGGGTTGACTACATCATAGACTCACAAGCCTAGAAATAACCATATTTGCATGCAGTCGAATACTCAATAATCCAACAAAGGTAAATGAATGTATTCCTATATCATCACACATCATAACTAGATAGGAGACTGATAGCCACTCCTTTGTCCTAGTAGCCTACACATGTGCCCATTCTTTTCTATAATATTTATTTAAAAATCTCTTCTTTACTTATAAGAAAATATATTTTTTACACAACTGTTCAATTTCAAATATCTTAAACCCCTTTTAAAAAATAATTCATAAACTTTGAAATTCTTATTTAATAATTTTAAATTAATAATGCCAGAGAAGTTTTAATAATTCATGATTTCCTTTAAACAACAAATTCAAGAAAACCCATATTTTCCTATTAAAGATTTTCAATTAAAAATATTTTCCAAAGCCATAGTATAAAATTCCAAAACCAATGTGTTTAATACCCATATTTACATTTCAAATCCCGTTTAAACTATTATTATTGAAAAGTATTTAATCAAACTAAAATTTAGTCTTGTAATAATAGCTTCCTAAATATTTAATACTAAAATATCGATTAATACGATTAGTCTATACAACAAATTCTCGAAAATTCCTTCCAGAATAATTCACATCTTGTTATATAAAAGTAATCAAACACAAAAATATATTAGTTCCAAAATTTTACTTAACAATATATAATAAATCACATAAATAATAATTTCCACACAATAAATAAATTGCATTCAACTTGTTATTACTTCAAAATATTATTTTACAAACATCCAATTTATTAAATCCAAATAAATTTACTCATGATTCAAAATATAAAATTTAAATTCTCCTTTTTAATAAATATCCTTCAAATATTTTTTATAACTGCACATACACTCACAAATATATATATATATATATATATATATATATGTGTGTGTGTGTGTGTGTGTGTGTGTATGTATGTATGTATGCACACACACACACACTCTTATTTTATCAAATCCTGAAAATCATCACTTTCCAAATAACTTATATTCACACAATTCTCAAAATCATTCCATTTTTATATTTTCAATTAATAATGAAATTTTCAATATTAAATGAAGAAAACTAATTCCAAAATCATAATTTATATTTAATTTTTTTATCTCTCTTTCAAACTTCACATATTAATTCATTTATACCCTTCCATTCTATTTCAAATGTCGTTTTCGGTTATTTACAAACTATTTATGGTGCCATAACATATATTGTATGCGTTCAAAAATTATCTTATATCTCATCAAAAAAGGACATAACACCCAATTTTACTCAGTTCAAAGTATATCAACACAAATTCATTATTCAAAAACCAAAGAAAAATCATAGCATAACGGATCTAGACTATATTGTGAGTTATAGAGATAACTCACCTTATTAATGCTTTCTCTACTCTCAACCCTACATTTTGAAATCCCAAAACACCAACTGCTCAAACCCTAGCTTGCACCACCTCTGCCCTAGCCACCACCTTATGCGTTGCTACTCTAGATCGACCTTGCATCTACAAGTCATGTGCCTTAAATTTTGCCCTGCCAACGTCACCAGCCATCGATCCCTTGCTTCACATCACCCATTCTCAAATGCACATGAACCCAGGTTGACATTCCAATCGAGCCTACCTCCGAACATCATCGCAATCAACTGCACCATCACCAACCAGCCTAGCCATTCGTGCTTCCTGACCCTTGATGATGCTGCACCCAATCATGCATTTCTTTTTTTTATGCATCGGCTGTTGTTTTTTCATTTCAACGAGAGAGAATATGACTAAGTAGAAAAATGAAAAAGGGAGAATAGGTTTTGGTTTTGGGGTATGGTTGAAAGGAAGGGTCCAAAAGAGCTGAGATAGTTAAGGAATATGTTAGACAATTATATTTATAAAAAAACCCTTATGTAAATAAAACTCTTATTTTAACTCTTTATTTACATGTAATCCCCATTTATACACGTATATGAATACTCTATCAAATATTTATAAATATACATTCAATTTAATTGAAATTGCGATTCATAAAAATATGTTTCGCTAAATTACACAAAATATTTAAATTCACTAATTATTTACCTTTATTGATTTATTCATTTTATTAATATTAAATAAATTTTCTTTTCATCTATTTCCACCATTTAAAATTATTTACCATACAAAATTATTTTATATTCATTGTAAATATTTTATTTGAATTTAATATATTTTCTTAAAAGGAATTTATTAATTAATTCAATTTATTAAAGCAAAATCCCTTATTAAACAATCATTGACTCGATAAAAATATTTTTTTTCAAAAATAAAGCTATCATAAAATCATACTCGAACGTTTTATTTTCATTAAGATTATTTATTACAACGGCGTAGTAAGTCGGGTCGTTTCACCCCCATCCCTACCTTGTTATGGCCGCAAATTATAAGGGTTCTTCCCTTTCATTTTAAAATTAAATTTAAGTCAAATAAATTTATTTCAAAGGCGTGGTATGCTCTTCTAGTTACCTGTGTTTTCCAGTGGAGTCTAGAATTGACCTTAAGGAATTATATCCAACAGTCAAGGTGCTCTTTATCAGCTACTTTTTGGTGATTATCTATTTTTGCAACTATACCATATTTACATATGTTGTTTATTTCAGTTGTATTATCTGTATGTTGTATACTATAACGGATTCATATTTGATGTCTAATTTTATACACGTATATAAACATTTAAATTGATAAAAAAACTTTATATACATGTACATGTACATATACATATACATATACATACATATAGACATACATCCATATATATATCGGCTTTTATAAAAAGAAATTCATTTTTGAAATTAATTTTTTTAAACTACTTATTAAAATTAAAAATATGATTTTTTTAGTTAGTATTTCATGTGCATATTTATCTATTTATATGTGTGTGTGTGTGTGTATAATTAAAAACAATAATATATATACATATATATTTTAAAAATTGGTACTTTTGTTACTAAAAACCAATCATATACTTCCATTATAATCCCATCAAAATCAGACAACCCTCCTAAACTAAATGGGTGCCTTGTAAGGGAAAATAGGGCGTAAAATTTCCATATATTAACTTACATTCAAAATTAAAGAAACAAATAAAACAAAATCACTTATTACAAGGCCTTACATAAATAACAGCCCACTAGAGGCTTTTAAACTACTACCCGACCCACTCCTAGCAATATGTCCCTTCGTTTACTGTTAATCGACGGAATTTCTATCGAGCTAGAAAACCGTCGAAAAAATTCGAAATAAATTTAACCGCAAGCACACGGCATACACTTGTAGTACGTGGCGAATACGGGTCGATCCACAGGGAATTGATGATTTTAAAAATCTATTCAATCAAATTAAACCAATTGGAGGAGAAATCGTTAACTAGAAATAATATGTAGCTAAAACTAGAATTAAAATTTGATTTAAAAACTATTGAACTATAGAACAATTTAGAGGAAAATCCACTCTCATATTTTTGTAAATCAACAAACAAAAAATTTGTGATCTCTAGCTTTGATTTTAAGTTAAATATTGTTGTATTTATCATAAGTATGATTTGTTTATGTTATTAATTAACATAACTCAAACCATCAAACTATAATACAACAAATAAACCACTTATAATTCTCATGAAAATGAAGCCAAAGCAAAATCTATTTTAAGTATGATCTATTTACTATTGTAACTAGTAATATAGATCATCAAATTTTATTTTTACTTTAATTTCACAATCAAAAATGGATTAGCAAATGATGATGCAAATTGTGTTTATGTTGAATAAGAATAGCTCATTTGCATAAGCAATATAAGCTATCAAACCCACTTGTATAAACTTGCATCAAAACTCATTTCATGAAGCATGAACCAAATGAGATCATAAATCATTAAATGTTGAAATTACATAATATTTGAGAGCTTCATTACCCCTAAATTGAAAGGGTTTAGCTACATTTGTGGCATTGAAGCAACACAAGTAAATTTCAACATTAAAAAGAGAAGAAAATAGAAAAATAGCAAAGAAGAGAATGTAATTAAACTACTTACAACAAAAGGAATTAAGCTACACTACTTGCATGAATGTAAAACTATTCTACTAACAAAGAAAAGAAAAGAACATAAATAAAAGCATTAACATGAAAACAAAGAGAAGCGTGTAGAAAAGAGAGGAAAAAGTGGCTTGGAAGTCATTTTTATTTCATATAACATTGAGCTTACAATTTGATCTCTTAATTTCCTAAGTAAAATGAAAGAGTGGAAGATATGTTCATGTACATAAGAGGGTTATTTATACATGCAAAAAACCTTAATTCTATTTTTAGGGTGCTTCCCAAAATGCCCTTTAGGGAGTGTGGCCACCAAGTAACCGTTAACCCCTAATTAATCAATCATTTGATGTGCATGAAGCTTTAACTTCCACTTAGTGGTCCATTAGCTCCTAATTGTACATTTAGGTAACTGGGTGGGGTCCTCCATGATCTTGAACTTGAATTATTTCCTCTTCATTCCTTTGTATTTCCTTGTGCATGCATATATCATCATGAATCCCACTTCCATATGCACCAAAATATCATATAAAAATCATAAAAATTGTCCAAGTAAAAACTCTTAAATTAACACATTCACACAAATGACCATTTTGCCTCTGAATGAAGATGAAAATATGATGGTTTGAAAATAATTGAATTTTGGTTTTAACATGTAAAATGCCCAAATATGATATTTATTTAAATAAAAAGAGATAAAATATGGATGTAAATATATGCACATTTACGTGCACATTAAATATCCCCACACTTATCTTTTTATTCGTCCTCGTATAAAGGAAAACTAAGATAAATCCGTTTTCGGAGGGAGCACGATTGCATTGAGCGTATGCAACAAGCCATTAAACCTCTGGGTGTCCCCCGTAGGACGAGTGTTGTCTTGTGAGGGTTTCAGTGGATACCACCCACAAAATCCAAATGCGAAGTGAAAATATTTACAAAGTGCAAGATTTATTTACAATGTGATGAATGCAAGTTTTTGAATATATTTACAAATGAAGGATTCACTTTTAATTCGACACTAATAAGTTAAATACATGTTTTGGTCATTGTCTTGAAAATTTAAGTCATTTACTCATTAAAACTTCCAACAAAAATCAAGTTATCATAGCAAATAGACAATAGTTTAACTTGTTGTTTCGGTTGATAACAAAGTGTAACTATGAAATGGATCCTCAGTTGATTATCAAAGTGGTATTTCATTTCTTTTCAATAACAAATTAAATCAAATAAGTAAAAATAGTGCTTGGATTTCAACTGCTTACTCTCTCTTATTTGAAAATTTTATTGATATTAACAATATTTACATATGCCTATCTCAGGTAAACTGAGGCCAGATATATTACCCGTACACCGCCTTGCGGACTGATATGAGGGGAATACAGAGCGTGGCGAGTGAACACACAAGTGTGAACACTTATCGACTGTAGGCGTTATTAAAAAGAATTTTTATTTATATACACCTAACTCAGATAAACTAAGGCCAGATATACCGATCATGCACTGCCTTTCGGGCTTACGTGAGAAGGGTACAGAGCATGGTGAGTGAACACACGAGTGTGAACACATGACTCTAGGTGTTAAAAATATATATATATATACATATATACAAATGTTTTTTTTTAATTTTTTTTAGAAAGAGAGAGTTTTGCAAAATCATCTTAGCATCATTTAACTTAGAAGATAAAATGTTACATCCTTTACTTTAAATTTACCACTTTTTTAAACAAAGATTTTTAATTAGAACATACTTCATAATTAACACATATGAACCTTCCTATATACTAGTTAAAACATTGTTATTTGTAATCAAACTCTTTTTTATTTTTGATAGGACAAATAAATTTTCAACAATTTCAATTTATTAACCAAAACTTGTACTTATCCCATAGTGTTTCCTCAAAAATAAATCAAAATGCTAAAAAGAAAATATTTTTGAGATTTTGAAATTTTAAGATTTTTATTAAGTTAAAAGTAAATTTTAAAAATGCCATGAAACTAAAAAAAAGAAAATGAGACTCCCCCCACACTTAATTTTGACTGTGTCCTCACAGTCAATGCATGATATAATGTGTGTAACGGGAAAAACTATGTACATATTTACAAAAGAGGGTTAACATTCTTACTAGACGTAGCTTGGCTCATGAAGGATCATGAGCTCCTCCTCGTGGTTATTTGGCAATTCCAAGAAAGGTTTCAGACGATGACCGCTGACTTTGAAAACCGATCCATCCCTGGGGTTTTCTATTTCTACGGCACCATGTGGAAAAACAGTTCCCACCACAAATGGTCCGGTCCATCTCGATTTAAATTTCCCAAGGAATAAATGAATTTTTGAGTCATATAAAAGAACTTTTTGGTTAGGCGAAAATGTTTTCCTTAGGATTGACTTGTCATGAAAAACTTTGATTTTTTCTTTGTAAATTTTCTCGTTTTCATACGCGGCATTCCTAAGTTCTTCTAGTTCGTTGAGTTGTAATTTTTGATTTTCGCCAGCTTTCTCCAGATCAAAGTTTAAGTTCTTAATTGCCCACAGCGCTTTGTGTTCGATTTCAACGGGTAAATGGCAAGCTTTACTGTAAACTAAACGAAATGGGGACATCCCAAGGTTAGTTTTAAAAGCAGTACAGTAAGCCCAAAGCGCGTCGGTCAACTTTTGAGACCAATCTTTTCGAATTTTATTGACAGTTTTCTCCAAGATTTGTTTTATTTGTCGATTTGAAACTTCAACTTGGCCACAAGTCTGAGGATGATACGGAGTGGATAACTTGTGGGTTATCGGGTATTTTTTCATTAAAGTTTCAAAAGAACGGTTGCAAAAATGGGTCCCGTTATCACTGATTATTGTGCGAGGTGTGCCGAACCTCAAAAAGATGTTTTCTTCGAGAAATTTCACAACTATTTTATGGTCGTTGGTTTTGCAAGGAACGGCTTCGACCCATTTTGAAACGTAATCGACAACGAGAAGGATATACAAGTTTCCAAAAGAATTGGGAAAAGGTCCCATAAAGTCTATACCCCATACATCAAAGATTTCGATCGTAAGAATGGGGTTTAGAGGCATCATATCTCGTCGAGAAATTCGTCCAAGCATTTGACATCGATCGTAAGTTTTACAAAATTCAAACGAGTCTTTGAAAAGAGAAGGCCAATAGAAACCACACTGAAGCACTTTTTCCGCAGTTTTTCGAGGACCGAAATGTCCACCACACGCTTGATCGTGGCAAAATGAAAGAACACTCCTAATCTCATTATCCGGAATGCAACGTCGAATGATTTTGTCGGGACAATATTTGAACAAGTATGGATCGTCAAAATAGAAATACTTCACTTGGGACATGAATTTGCATTTGTCATGTTTGGACCATGATGAGGGAGTTTCTTTAGTGACTAAGTAGTTCACTATATCAACGTACCATGGGTCGATAGAAATTGAAAGGAGTTGTTCATCTGGAAAGTTTTCATTGATTGGCAAAGAAGATGGTGCGTTCAGAAGACGAGACAAGTGATAGGCTATGACGTTATCAAATCCTTTTTTTTCTTTAATTGTAAGGTCAAATTCTTGAAGTAAAAGGATCCAACGAATCAAGCGGGATTTGGCATCCTTTTTAGTGAAGAGATATCAAAGCGTAGAGTGGTCCATGTACACAGTAATGTGTGACACTATCAAGTATTGTCAGAATTTTTCGAGAGAAAAAACGGCAGCTAGAAGCTCTTTTTTGGTTGTTGTGTAGTTAAGTTGAGCGTCATTCAAAGTCATACTCGCGTAGTAAATTACATGAAGGATCTTGTTGATGCGTTGTCCAAAGACAGCACAAACAACAAAACTAGAAGCATCGCACATTATTTCGAAAGGAAGATCCCAATTGGGTGCGCAAATGATTGGAGTAGAAATGAGTTCGTTCTTAAAACGTTCAAAAGAGGAGATACACTCAGAGTTGAAATCGAATGGAACGTCTTTTCCAAGAAGAGTCATCAAAGGACGAGCGAATTTACTAAAGTCTTTTACAAAGCGTCGGTAAAAGCCAACGTGTCCTAGAAATGATCGAATGTCCTTAACAGCTTTGGGAATGGGTAGATTTGCAATGACATCGATTTTCAATTTGTCTACCTCAATGCCTTTATTTGAGATGATATGTCCAAGGACTATGCCTTGTTTGACCATAAAGTGGCATTTTTTCCAATTCAAAGTCAAATGTTTTTCTTTACATCGATTTAGAACCAATTCGAGATGATGTAAACATTGGGAAAAAGAATCGCCAAAGATTGAGAAATCGTCCATAAAAACTTCTAAAATGCGTTCAATCATGTCGGAAAAGATTCCAACCATGCATCGTTGGAAAGTTGCAGGAGCGTTACAAAGTCTGAATGGCATACGTCGATAAGCAAAGGTACCGAATGGACACGTGAAAGTCGTTTTCTCTTGATCTTTGGGAGCGATGGGAATTTGGTTATAGCCGGAATAACCATCAAGGAAGTAGTAGAATTCGAGGCCGGCTAAACGTTCGAGCATTTGGTCAATGAAGGGAAGAGGAAAGTGATCTTTTCGTGTTGCAGCATTTAGTTTTTGATAGTCAATGCAAAAACGCCAACCCGTTTGAGTATGAGTTGGAATAAGTTCGTTTGAATCGTTCTTGACAACGGTTAGCCCAGACTTTTTCGGTACAATGTGAATTGGGCTAACCCATGAACTATCGGAGATTGGGTAAATGATTCCGTTGTCGAGAAGTTTAAGAATTTCATCACGCACCGCATTTTTCATTTTTGGATTAAGACTTCGTTGCACGTCACGAATAGGCTTGGCATCATCAATTAAATGGATGCGATGTTGAACAATAGCACAGCTAATTCCCTTTATATCGGAGATCGACCATCCAATCGCTTCCTTGTTTTTCGACAGGATTGAAAGTAAAGAGGTTTCTTGATCAAGAGAGAGAGTCGCAGAAATTATGACAGGCAATGTTTCGTTATCACCTAAGTATGTGTACTTAAGGTGATCGGGAAGTGGTTTGAGGTCCAACTTTGGGAGTTTTTCAATCAACGATTTGGGTTGAGATTCGGACTCAACTGGAAGCGATTCAAAAGAAAGAGTGTATTCAATCTCGTTGGGAATTTTGTGACACAATTTTTCGTACTCGGCCTCGCGTACGTCGTCAAGATCAAGTGACTCATTTTTGAAGTTTTCGTAAATGGCACTAACTTCGAATGTTTGGTCATGAGGGTCATTCGATTGGCTTTCAGGATTGAAAATATTAAGATCCAAAGTCATGTTTCCAAAAGAAATTTTCATCGATCCATTACGACAATTGATTAAGGCATTTGAGGTGGCTAAGAATGGTCAGCCTAAAATCAATGGAATTTGACTCGAGGGATTCGTTACGGGTTGAGTTTCGAGAACGATAAAATCAACAGGGAATATGAATTGCCCTACTCGAATGAGCACATCCTCGATTTCTCCCATGGGCTTCTTAATCGAGCGATCGGCAAATTGAAGCGTGACTTTTGTGGGTTTGAGCTCACCTAAGCCTAATTGTTCATACACAAAGTATGGAATCAAATTGACACTCGCGCCTAAGTCTATCATACATTTGTTAATCGTCTTGTCTCCAATTGTACATGAAATCGTGGGGCAGCCAGGATCTTTGTATTTTACGGGCATGGATTGGGACAAGATTTCACTCAAACTGGCGGCTAAGAAGACTTTTTTGGGCACTTGAGTGTGTCGCTTTTGGGTACACAAGTCCTTAAGGAATTTGACGTACGTTGGGACTTGCTGAATGATGTCAAGAAGTGGAATGTTAACTTTGACTTGTTTAAAAATTTCCAACATCTTTTCAATTTGGTCCGAGTGTTTCTTTGGTCGAAGACGATGCGGAAATGGAACACGATACTCGGTAGGTGGGTCTACTCGAGTAGAGGAAGAAGAACTTTGGTTAGCATTTGATTCAACGTTTGGCTCCACGTTCTGTTCTGAGTCGTTCGTTGTTTTAGAAGTGTCGAGTGAAGTTTCCGGTAAATTGTTTGGATTAACGACTTGATTATCAATTTGTTTACCGGAACGTAAAGTTGTGATAGCATTCAATTGGGTGACGTTGCTATCTTGAACAACATGGGCTTGATTTGAATTTGTTTTTTGATTTCTGGGATTTTAAATGGGTTGGCTTGGGAATGTTCCTCGTTCACGTTCGCTCAGGGATGTGGCTAATTGACTCATTTTCATTTTGAGTTTTGCAATTGATTGGTTCGTGTTTTGCATATATAAAGTCAATAAATTTTGCAAATTGCTGTTTGGTTGAAGGCTTTGAGAGTAGTTTCTTTAGCCAACGTTTCAAGAGTTTTCTCAAGTGAAGTTAAACGTTTATCGTCTTAGGGAGGATGAGCAGAATTCGATTGAAAATTTGATTGTTGCGGTTGATTATGCGACGGACCCTTAAAGTTTGGTTGAAAATTGTTGGGCTGAAAGGGAGGATTCGAAGCATTATTCGGAAATGCTTGAAAATTGGGAAGAATCGTATTCGTGTTGGGATTGTTTTGGTTCCACGCAAAATTCGGATGATTCCTCCAACCAGGGTTGTACGTTGGAGTAAACGGGTCGTTTTTGGCTTTATTGAAAGCATTGATTTGTTCGACAGAATTGGGACACTGATCGACTATTTGATTAGGATCGTTGCATTTATAACACATTGGTTGGGAAGCTTGGTTCATTTGATTTGATGAGAAAACATTATCGAATTTTTTTAATCATTGCGTCGATCTTAGCTTCCAACGCAAAAGAAGATCCTATCGAGTTTGCACTCGATCGTGAGTAAATTGATTTTTCATTCGAACGTTCCCATTGGGATGATTTTTCAGCGAGGTTTTCAAGAAATTGCCAAGCATCGTCGTGATGTTGGGCAAGGAAATTGCCTTGGCACATTTATTCGAGCATGGTTCGTGAGCTGTTTTCGAGTCCATCGTATAAAATTTGGCAAATCGTCCATTTTTCAAAGTTATGGTGTGAACATTTTATCAAAAGCTCTTTGAATCTTTCAAAATATATTCCAAATGGTTCTCCCTTGAATTGATGAAAATTTACAATTCCGTTTCGAATTCTACTCGTTTTTTCCAGAGGGTAGAACTTTTTTAAGAAAGCTTTAACGAATTCTTCCCACGTTTTAATCGAGTTCGATGGTAAGTTGTATAACCATTTTTCAGCGTAATCCGTAAGAGCGAATGGGATTAATCGAAGTTTGATTCCGTCATCAGAAAGTTGTTGGAGTTTAATGGTTGCACAGACTTGTTCGAATTTAGTCAAGAAAATGTATGGGTCATCGTGCTCGAAATTGCCAAATTTTGGAAGAGTGGCAATATGGTTCGAGTGAATTTCGAAATGGTTACCCATAGGGGCGGGTAACGTGATGCAAGATGGAATAGAAACTCTATCGGGAAAGATTCTATCCATAAGAGTTCGAGGGGCGTTCTCGTTCGCCATTTTGGGAGGATCGTCTTTTCGAGTTAAATGATTAGTTGTTGAGTCGCGAGTCCAACGATTTGTTGTTGTGTCACGAGTCCAAGTACTCATGCACAAGTGAAAGTCGAGAAGAGAAAGGAGTTAGAATCGAGTTTAGAGAATGAAAGAAGATTTGAAAGCTTGTTTTTGTTTTTTGAATTTTCTCTTTTTTTTACAAGGAAGAAAACTATTTACCAAGTGAGATTTATTTTCAAAAGAAAAGTTTGATTTTTGTTTTGTTTTTGGTTTTTCAAATTTTTTTTATATTTTTTTGTTTTTGTATTTTTTTTTGTTTTTTGAATTTTCAAATATTTACCAAAAGGATTTTTTTTAGAAAATGGAAATTTGATTTTTGTTTTTGAATTTTCAGAATTTTTTTTTTGAATTTTCAAAATTTTTGTTTCTTTTTGAAAAGGTTTTATATATTTTTTTTAATTGAAAATTTTCAAAGGAAATGAAAGAAGGATTTTTTTTAAAATATGCATGAACTAATGCAACTAAATGAATGCAAAGGACTTAATTACAGTTTTATGTCCTTAGTAGCTCCTAACCCAAAATTGTATAATCATACTTTATCTTAAATCAACAAAAATATTTTTCAGCCAGGTAACGGGCAGTGGTTATCGGTGCACCATGAATCACCGTAGCAATGCAACCGAAGGTTTAAGTACCTTCAGAGGAACAACCGGTATAATACTTATGTATCACCATAATTTTTATAACTGGTTATTACTCTGCCGTAGCCTAGACACCAAGAAATAAAATTGTTCAAAGAAAATAATTGTGAAGATATAATTAAGCCCTAGATGAGCTCGCGACACCCTTAAGTCGAATGTCTAACCTTTATTATTAGTCAAATTCTACGATGAAATGCATTTGTGGGCTAAGGAAAGGGTGATGAAATCCCTCACCTTATGTGAATTGGGGTATTGCCCTTAGAACAGAAAATAAGATGAGATGAATGCAAAGAAAAAATTAAACGTAAATTTATAATGCAACTAAAATGAAGTTTGTTTTTGTTTTTGGATTTTGAAATATATTTTATATATATAAATGCAATGCAAGCAACCAACAATGCAATTCAAATTAAAAACAAGGGAAAAAGGCACGATACCAGAGCATGCAGATTATTAGCAAAACTTTTTTTTATTAGCGGCGATTTTTTATTTTAAGCAAGCAAAGCAAGCCTCTTGATTTTCTGCTTTGACAACCTGAAAATAAAAACAAGATATATACAGTTTTTTTAACTAAAGACAAATGGGATCAAAATAAATTAAACAAAAAAAATTAAAAGAACAAATTTATTTTAGGCAAATGATTTTAAAAAAAAAACTAAAAGATATAACAAAAGAAGACTTAAAACAAAGTAACTAAAAGAAAATGGTTTTTTTTCTCTTGAAAGAAACTCCAAAGGGTAACTTCACAAAACAATTTTTTTTACGGGCCTTGCCCACTAAACAAATCAGCTATTATTATCCTTATTTTCCATTCAATGAATCTACTAAAAGAAAGTTTATTTTGCACCCAAATTTCCTCAGTTCGTCTTTTTTACAAAGCGAGATCCAAAATTAAATCACGAAATTCTTGAATTTGCTATTCTTGAATTACACAACAAAACTTTGGTCAAGGTTAGTTCAGGCGTTCGGTGGCCGCGGGTTCGAAGATTGGTGGTATGCAAGAGTTTGATTGGATGTGAAGTGGAGGAGTTCGAATTGGGCGTGGGACTTGGAGTTGATCATTTCGGAAATTCGCGGAGATTGTTGAAGTCAAGGTTGCAATTTAGGGTCGCGGTGGTGATGTAGGCTGGAAATGGTACAGGCTTGTGGTATTTGTGGATCAAGGAGAGTGGTCGGCAGTTCTTTGTAATCGAGGCAATGCAGTGGTATTTCATGGGTTTGGGTGGTGGATGCGATCACTATTTGGTTTGCGATGATGTAGTGCGACTATGGGTTCGGTAGTCTGTAACATGGCCGGGGATGGTTTGATGGTATGCTATGACAGCAATGAGATGGAGGCAATGGTTGAAGACAGAGGTGAATATGGAGTTGTGAAGTTTGTTGTGGTTTCTTTGGAATTGCTTGAAGTATTATGGGGCAGCGGTGATTGAATATGTATGTAATAATGAATGTGTTTTGGTCAGTTGTGGTTCAAACAGTGTGTAGAAGTTTGACAGAGAATGATAAGTCAGTGAGGAGAAGGTGGATGGTTCAGGCTTGTCAGTGGGAATGGGGATAGTTGATGTATGCTGTAAATGGTAGTCGTATATTGATGAAGGGTGTATGTGATATATGAAGTGATGATGTGGTGGTAGAGAAGTAGGAGGTGCACAGCTGAGAAGGTGTGCACATTGAGGTTGGTTGACTGACAGTAGGGTAGGGTGACTGTTTTGTGTCAGTTTGATTTGATGGTGAGTGTGGATGTTGTATGGGTTGTCGAAGTGAGGTGGCAGCACTAGGGAGTTATCTGATAGCAGTGTTGAGTGTTGACTGGTTTGTAGTGAAGTGTGAAGCACAGTTGCACAGTGAGGAGGGTGGAGACTGTATTGATATGTCAGAGGAGTCGCACAGTTGCACAGGGTTAGAGGAACTGGAATGTGAATGGAAGTTTGTTATGATGTGGTCTGGAAGGCAGTTTTGAGTTGTAGAAGAGTGAAGTGGTTGTTGAGTGTGTATGCAGCTGAAAGGAAATGGAAGGTTGCAGTAAGTTGGAAGTGGTTGTGACAGTTTGAAGTTGATGTGTGGATGAGATTAGTGATGCAGACTGTCACATACCGAAATTTTCGACTTTCGAAAATTCGACATCGATACTCACTTTATCGACTGTCGAGCAATCGAGTGCCGGAAACTCCAATAGTGAGGGTTTTAGAAAAAGAAATAGAAGAAAAGATAGAAGAAAAAGAGAAGAAGAAGAAAAGAAAGAAGAATAACAGAACAACAACAGAGAACAGAAACAGAACAATATCAGAATCTTACACATCGCAGCGGAACAATATACAATAGATAAATGAATAATCTTTAAAACAAAGAACTATATCATTTTATACATACATCAATCATCAGAGTCAATATACAACAATGGACAGTTATATAAACTTGTCCTCATACAGAGTATACAGCGGAATAAATACTATCAGATACAAATACTACGTCTCGTCCTCCAGCTTATCTCCAAGCTCCAGAATATCCTGAATATCCTGATAATCTAACTCTAGACTGCCCGTGTGGAAATTGGTGGGCACCCAGAGTTTAGAAGGGAAACAATAAACTCCGAGTCAGTCATGGTGACTGGTGTGAGATCGTAAAACAGTTATATCTTTTAAAAACAACAAGATAATTTTTAAGTCAATTCGAAATGCTTTTGGAAAATGAAACTACCATAAGATCTCCCGCCACACACACAATGCAAACGCAGACTTGGAGGAGATTTCTTCTTATGATAGTCAAAGATGCTTACTACGCGAAAATCAAATTCTTTTTTATATTATTATTAGTGCATAGTGTAGAAAACATTTCGAAAGTAGAATATAAATCTTAGCCAGCATAGGTACCATTATAGTATGCTTGCTATAGCTGCCATATTAGATGGCAGGTTCTACAACTAAAACCGTACAAGTCACGTATTGTTTCTTTGGATTTCCAACAAATGGTCAGGCAAAGGAACTTCCTATCCACGATGGGTACGTCCCTGGAATAGACGACCCGAGAACCTAACCGGATCTCTGCCAACACAAGGCCGGGTTACCTCTGCAAAAATAGGTAACTACTGACACGCGTATGCCATCCCCCGATCGTCACCGATCTTCCCGAGGATCCCCGATTCGCAACAAACCACATAGAAAAATAATGCAGTAACCACAGAGGTTAAGTATCTGGGCTCCATACCATGATACCACCTTTATCCAGAAGGAATGACATACACTAAGGGGCGCTACTCCCTAGAACCTTGCCGCATTCGTCCTGTTTCGACCATTTCCGGGGTGTGAGGCTCGTCGAAGTCTCGTCCACAAAGCTACGCTTTCTCAAAAAGCCCTGCTTCGGGTCAACAAAATGATCAACCTATGGTCACCAAGATATAAGATCAAATAAATGATCATATCACAAATGATCAAACACTGATCATTTCACAGCAACACTCAGTATGCCACGTTACCAAATTGGGATATATCGCTGATAAATTTCAACTACATAACCTCTGAGCTCGTACGTCTCAGAGAAGGGTGTTAAGCTAAGAGAATAAATTCTCCGCCACCAACAGAAATGTATTTGAAAGAAATCAGCTTTATATCTCAAATTGTAACGTCAGACACACAATCCATACAAGTCTGTTCCGGGATCGAACAGAACCGAAGGCACTTCTCACGAAGCCCTTGCACTTCCGGATAATTTTCAATCACGTCAGGACTTTCCGTCACTAAGGGTGATAAAACCTCTAAATCGAAGATCAGTCGATGTAGAGTAACTCGACGGTAATCCTTCCGTTTTCAAAAATATCCGGTCTTCAACACCGGTCTTCAAATGCGATTCATAACGACGTATCACATATTCGGAATGGGTTATACGACCCCATGGTCCTTTCCCGGTTAACCCGAATAGTGAGCGTTTATTTCAAAAATAAGTGTGGCATTCAAATTCAATCAATTCACAACAAATACCCGTTCAGGGTAAATATTGATAGTCGGTTATTTAACTATCAATAAGTCTGAATAGCATCATCAGATTCCAAATAATTTTCCAATTATTTATCTTTCAAAAATATCTTTACGATATATAAATATTTTCCACACTTCAATTATTTGAAAACAATTTCAAATCTCCTTATTTTTCAATTTATCTATAAAGGATAAATTTCTCAAAAACATTCATATTGTATTGGAAAACAATTTCCATACTTATTAAATAATAAGTATTTCACAATAAATTATTTTCAACACTTGGAAAATATTTTATATACTTGAACCAGAGTTAAGTATATATTTCACTCTTTTAAGGAAATCAATCTTTAAACACATTTATTTTGAGTCAAAACGAATGTCACGTAAAACATCGTTACGACGACTCAAAATCACTAGTATAGGGATTCGAAATTTTAGATAGATATGTGAATCCCAATACCACATAAAAATATTTCCTTTCGGAAATCATTTACTATAACAACAGTGTTATAGTCCATTCTTTCCTTAAATTTCTCGAAAACGTCTATTTCAACAATCAATGTTGAAATCTATGTATTCGATATTCAGTACATTTTAAAACATTGTTAAAACAATTAACTTCTTTTTAACATATTTATTTTCCCAAAAACAAATCCATTTTTCTCAATAATATATTCACTGTCCAAAATCGTGAATATAATTTACTTACTCAAATTTCTATATTCAATTCATCAATTTCCATTGTTATCGAATTTATAAACAACGTTTATAAATTTCTATTTATATTCATTTACAAATATCAACAAAATTCTTTTTAAAATTTTTGATTACTTTGATTTATAAAAACCAAACTTTATAAAAAAATTTATATTATATTTTTATTTCAAATTTGTCCATTCAACAAATTTAAATAAATCCTTATCGATTTATTTAAATCTATATTTCAAATTTGTAAACTTATTTCCACGATTTAAAAATAAATCAACATTTATTTTTAAACCAATTTCCCTTATTTCAATTTAAATTTATTTTCCAAAGATTTACTTATAATCCCAAATCAAATTCTATATTGATTTCAAATTTTATTTCAATATCAAATAATTACAAATTGATTTCTGAATTTATTTTCATCTCTAAATAAATTTCTATATCAATTCCTCAAAAATCCATTTCCAAATATTTAATCAATTACCAATTGATTTCTAATTTATTTATTATCACTAAATAAATTCCTATTCTTTCCCAATTTATTCAATATTCTATTTTTCAAGTGAATTCTTAAATTTGAATTCAATTTACATTGATTTCTCAATGTATTTAAATTTACAGCTTTAAATTTCTAAATTGGATTTTCTAACTAATTTCTATTTTAAATAAACTCTTTTTATAAAGAAATTAAATTTCAATTATCTCTTTCAATCTATTTCAAAAATGCAAGTTTTAATTAAATCCTTCGTTTTAAAATTTCTATTATACATAATATATTTATTTAACATTTTCACTTGATTTTTAGAATTAATTCAATAAGATTATAAAAATTAACTTCTTATATTTAGAATTTCTTTTCTTCAAAATTTATTTAATTTCTAAAATTAGTTCACTTAGAAAATTTTCTACTTGAATTCAAAGATTCAATTTCATTTATTATTTGGAATCCAACGATACCAAAATCTATTCAGCTAAATTTTAGCTTCAACAATTTTCCAAACATCAATATCATCAATCACAGAATTATTATATCACAATATAATAAATTCAAATAATGTGAGGGGTCCAGTTGGATCCCTCCAACCTGTTTTCCTGCATCCAAAGATGTTAGCACAATACCAATTCCGCTCCAGTACGGAATTATCGCGGTATATAGGTTTTTATAAATCCGCTTACTAACGGCGCAATAGGGTCTCATCCGCTATACGAGGCGGGAAATCAATCAATCCAATATATACATATGCCAATATGTATATATTGCTATATATAGATATATATCCTACTATATCTAATATCACATCCAAACAAATCAATCAATAACTGCAATTCAATTATAAATCTGAGTGAGAAGATCTCACCTTAGCTTTTAATTTGCAATCCAATCCAATCTCGACCCAATTTCTTGATTTATACCTTGTATAAATATTATACAAATTATTAATATTCGAATTAAATCGAACTATAAATTTTCGTTTGGTAATTTTAATTATCCCAAGATTTTATTTTAAACCAGTTCCTTTTAATAAAATTATTTAACAAGGAATTAAATTTAAAACTAATTTCTCCTTTAACACAATATCTTCCAGCCTGACTTCTATTTTTTCTTTCTTTGTCTTTTCAAACTTTATCAATATAAAGTAATAAATTTTTTTGTTTTACCGTAAAAGGGAAAAAAAACTGTATTTATACTTTACTGTATAAACATAAATAGATTTATAAATTGAAGAAATAAATGGTTTTAAACTATTTTTTTTTCCAATATTTTTATATGAAAGGAACAGAGTTAACCTTACTGTATATAAAAATTTACCGGTGCATATTTATCTTTACACATGTAAATAAATAAATTTTAAATCGAATAAGATAATTTATCTTACTGCCCAAAACTCGAATGAAACCAAGCCTCGCTGCTTTGCTAGAAAATTGACACTACTGAACTTGACATATCCTGCTGCCTTCACGGCTTCGAACTCCAATTGCCCGCTACCAGAAAACTCACGAACCAGCAGCGCCATCATCGACATCCAAGTCGTCCCCAATCGCCTATCCACGAACAGTCGTGACCCCGAGCTCGAGCACTGCCCTAAATTGCGAACTCCACTATGCCGATCCCAGTGTGTACGTCACCGCCTGCTCTACGAGATTCCGTCTTCGTTCGATGAGCTTCCCACCATCGCTACTGCCGTCTTTGAATTCATGTGCTCGAGAATGACTTCGTCTACTGCGACCCTTCCCTCAAGTCGTACGCCACATCGCACGCGACCCCCAGTTCCACGTGCTAACGCCAGTCGCCGCCATCTCGTACGCGAGTGCGTGCCATCCTCCCACTCACGAGATCGCGCGCCACACACATCATTGCCCACGCGGTCGTTAATCTCCGAAGCCCTCCAACCTCGTGAAGCTTAACGCGATCGAAACCCCATTGAGTCGCCTTCGACATCGCGATTGATTTTTAGGGCTTTGATAAGAACTGTATGAATTCGATTTTGAGAGGAGGAGTAAGGAAGCTCGTTTTATTGTCTCTGGAGAAACGAAAATGATATTATCTGTTTTAAAAAGGAACGTGGCTTCTTGGGTACGAGTGGTAGAAAATATCTCTGACTGAGGTACCTTAAATTATATTATCAAACCTCAAAACGTCCCGTTGCATAACGTGAAACCCTGAACCCCAAGCCAGACATTCCGACAGACGTTTACAGGGTTTTACCCGCATTTCGAACACACTGGAACGTGTTTCGGAAGCTAATTCGGACATCTGTGCGAGATATGGAATTAAACGACCAATTTAAATTAAACCGATTTAAATCGATTTCGAGGCGTTTTGGTTTGCCCCGAACAAACGGTAATTCCAAAAATTATGAAATTTGAAATCTTACAATAATATCACATTACGGATCCGATGAAACTGGTTTCGTCGAAATCCGACACTGTTTGAAAAATGACTATTTTTAACTCGACGATTTAAAATTAAAACGATATCGATGCGTTTCGAGTTGCCAGGGTCAATCGACAACTCCGATTGCTACGAAAATTGAAATCCGATAATAACTAACTATTACGGATCCAATGGAACTGGTCTCGTTCAATTCTGAGACTGTTCGAAAATTGGCTATTTTTCAGTCGATAATTAAATATTAAAATATTCAATTTTCACAATTTAACTCAAAATTCGATCCTGAAAGTTCTATAACCTTTCTATAACTCCAGTATGATTAAACAAAATTTTATAAATCATTTCCAGCACATTAAACCCATACTTCAATTATTTCTGGAATTTAAATCATTAAATTATCGATTTAATTGACCAAATTAAATCCAATATTCGAATAATAAATTATTCGACTTCTTAAATTCATTTATTAATATTTAAAATCAATTAAATATTCGAATTTTAATTATCAAAAATTCTGGGTCGTTACAGACTTCCCCCCTTAAAAGAATTTCGTCCTCGAAATTACAAGTCAGGAAGAAAGGTCCTTAACTCGTCTACTATTTTTCAACATTCAATAGTTTTATCAATTTATCAAAACAAATCTTCCTACTAAAGATTCGTTATTACTTCAACTAGTTTTTCAACTTCAATTACAGGTTTCAAACAACATTGTTTACTTCTCAATTCAAATTCGAGTTTAAATTCAAATTTTAAACTTTCAAAATTTCTTAAAAATTTTCTAACGCCCTAAATTTCCGAAAAATTTCGCCAGCGTCTCCTTTGCGCGGCTAATACGGTACGACTACAAAACGTCCCTACGGACTCTCAGATTTCAAAAAGAAAAAGAAAAAGCCAAGCGGCTAGAGAAGAAATCAGTAAAAACTCATATTATAATTCAAATACGTACCTTTTGTCGAGCAATTCAAATTATCTGTGAAATCAAATTCAATTCCCTTTATACCTGTATATCTACTAGCCATTATATCTAGTTACAGCATTCAAACTATTTTGCAAATTTTATTACAAACTTCTAATATCAACTTCTTATACCATTTCTAGTTTACTATAGAAGTTATATCCATTATCATTCAATTTCACATTCCACATTCATTTGAATTTAATCTACACTTTCAATCTAATTTAGATTCAGTTTACTTCTGAATATTGCATTTCATCAATTATCTTTAGTTCACTTCAAACTAATCTTAAAGCTTCATTTTATTTCACACAATTCAAATTTGTTTCAACATTCAGTTTCAATTTTATTCACTTACAATTGTAAATTCCATTCATTTGAAATTTATTTCTTCTTACTTGAATTTATTTGCAATTCCGAACCATTCTTTTATTTAGTTCACAATTCAAGTTTCAATTTAACTAATTCAACTTCCATTTCTGTATTTCGTGAATTAATAAATTATCAAAGTAGCTTATTCGGATTCAAGTCTCATTTCATTTTCAATTTCAATTCTATCGCTTACAGATTCGAAATGAATCTCAACTTTAAATTTTACTATCATTACATTGATTCACTTATACTTACATTTATTTAACTCATTCTTTAAGTTAAATTCATTCTATCCATTCAAATTGTATAAGTTATCAACTTAACAATATTTCATAAATATTTCTACATAGTATTCCAGGGTTTACCAACATTTCAAAAACCATTTTGAAATCAATTCAAATTCCTTTGAATTTCCAAAACAAAACCCAAATTTTACAAACAACTTCCATTTAAAACAATTTGGCAGCAATTCCTCTTCCGGAAACCCGAAAATGAACATCAGTAATGCTGCAGTCATTACCGAGGTTATTTTCCAGCGACCGAAAAGAGTTTAGAGCTTTTATTTCTCTAAAATACCTTTCAAAACCTTTGAATTTCCTTTCCAACTCCAAAAAGAATTTAAACTTTCCAAATCTCAAAAATTTCAAATTCTTCTCAAAACATTTCCAAAAACTTTTCTGGAATTCCGTTTTAAATTATAAGTTACGTTTATAATTTACATTCTTAAATTTCATTTGTATATGAATTTATCTCTTAATTTTGGAGTTACGATTTGAATTTCTTATTCGGTTTCATATAAAAATGATAACTTTCAATATTATCACTTTCCTAACATCCATGCAACCATATACTGTAATAATTTACAGAAAATCAATTCTTTTATATACAAAAATAGTTTTGGGCAAAATTATCTCATTTACCATATTTTAAAATCAATACTGTGTCGGTTTATCTTGTTTAAGAGTTTAGAAACCCCTATCGATTACAGTTAGCTAGACTGCACCGACCAGAATCTATAAACAATCAACCGATAAGTCAACACAATACAAAACAATTTCATATTCAAATAACAAATACGCGCTCATATCTATTATTACACTCAACTCATTCTAGAGTACTACTGACTCTATCTCTAATGAGTAACACCCAACAGAGCAGGGTTGTCGCTTAACCATATGCTCTGATACCACTTTGTCACATACCGAAATTTTCGACTTTCGAAAATTCGACATCGATACTCACTTTATCGACTGTCGAGCAATCGAGTGCCGGAAACTCCAATAGTGAGGGTTTTAGAAAAAGAAATAGAAGAAAAGATAGAAGAAAAAGAGAAGAAGAAGAAAAGAAAGAAGAATAACAGAACAACAACAGAGAACAGAAACAGAACAATATCAGAATCTTACACATCGCAGCGGAACAATATACAATAGATAAATGAATAATCTTTAAAACAAAGAACTATATCATTTTATACATACATCAATCATCAGAGTCAATATACAACAATGGACAGTTATATAAACTTGTCCTCATACAGAGTATACAGCGGAATAAATACTATCAGATACAAATACTACGTCTCGTCCTCCAGCTTATCTCCAAGCTCCAGAATATCCTGAATATCCTGATAATCTAACTCTAGACTGCCCGTGTGGAAATTGGTGGGCACCCAGAGTTTAGAAGGGAAACAATAAACTCCGAGTCAGTCATGGTGACTGGTGTGAGATCGTAAAACAGTTATATCTTTTAAAAACAACAAGATAATTTTTAAGTCAATTCGAAATGCTTTTGGAAAATGAAACTACCATAAGACCTCCCGCCACACACACAATGCAAACGCAGACTTGGAGGAGATTTCTTCTTATGATAGTCAAAGATGCTTACTACGCGAAAATCAAATTCTTTTTTATATTATTATTAGTGCATAGTGTAGAAAACATTTCGAAAGTAGAATATAAATCTTAGCCAGCATAGGTACCATTATAGTATGCTTGCTATAGCTGCCATATTAGATGGCAGGTTCTACAACTAAAACCGTACAAGTCACGTATTGTTTCTTTGGATTTCCGACAAATGGTCAGGCAAAGGAACTTCCTATCCACGATGGGTACGTCCCTGGAATAGACGACCCGAGAACCTAACCGGATCTCTGCCAACACAAGGCCGGGTTACCTCTGCAAAAATAGGTAACTACTGACACGCGTATGCCATCCCCCGATCGTCACCGATCTTCCCGAGGATCCCCGATTCGCAACAAACCACATAGAAAAATAATGCAGTAACCACAGAGGTTAAGTATCTGGGCTCCATACCATGATACCACCTTTATCCAGAAGGAATGACATACACTAAGGGGCGCTACTCCCTAGAACCTTGCCGCATTCGTCCTGTTTCGACCATTTCCGGGGTGTGAGGCTCGTCGAAGTCTCGTCCACAAAGCTACGCTTTCTCAAAAAGCCCTGCTTCGGGTCAACAAAATGATCAACCTATGGTCACCAAGATATAAGATCAAATAAATGATCATATCACAAATGATCAAACACTGATCATTTCACAGCAACACTCAGTATGCCACGTTACCAAATTGGGATATATCGCTGATAAATTTCAACTACATAACCTCTGAGCTCGTACGTCTCAGAGAAGGGTGTTAAGCTAAGAGAATAAATTCTCCGCCACCAACAGAAATGTATTTGAAAGAAATCAGCTTTATATCTCAAATTGTAACGTCAGACACACAATCCATACAAGTCTGTTCCGGGATCGAACAGAACCGAAGGCACTTCTCACGAAGCCCTTGCACTTCCGGATAATTTTCAATCACGTCAGGACTTTCCGTCACTAAGGGTGATAAAACCTCTAAATCGAAGATCAGTCGATGTAGAGTAACTCGACGGTAATCCTTCCGTTTTCAAAAATATCCGGTCTTCAACACCGGTCTTCAAATGCGATTCATAACGACGTATCACATATTCGGAATGGGTTATACGACCCCATGGTCCTTTCCCGGTTAACCCGAATAGTGAGCGTTTATTTCAAAAATAAGTGTGGCATTCAAATTCAATCAATTCACAACAAATACCCGTTCAGGGTAAATATTGATAGTCGGTTATTTAACTATCAATAAGTCTGAATAGCATCATCAGATTCCAAATAATTTTCCAATTATTTATCTTTCAAAAATATCTTTACGATATATAAATATTTTCCACACTTCAATTATTTGAAAACAATTTCAAATCTCCTTATTTTTCAATTTATCTATAAAGGATAAATTTCTCAAAAACATTCATATTGTATTGGAAAACAATTTCCATACTTATTAAATAATAAGTATTTCACAATAAATTATTTTCAACACTTGGAAAATATTTTATATACTTGAACCAGAGTTAAGTATATATTTCACTCTTTTAAGGAAATCAATCTTTAAACACATTTATTTTGAGTCAAAACGAATGTCACGTAAAACATCGTTACGACGACTCAAAATCACTAGTATAGGGATTCGAAATTTTAGATAGATATGTGAATCCCAATACCACATAAAAATATTTCCTTTCGGAAATCATTTACTATAACAACAGTGTTATAGTCCATTCTTTCCTTAAATTTCTCGAAAACGTCTATTTCAACAATCAATGTTGAAATCTATGTATTCGATATTCAGTACATTTTAAAACATTGTTAAAACAATTAACTTCTTTTTAACATATTTATTTTCCCAAAAACAAATCCATTTTTCTCAATAATATATTCACTGTCCAAAATCGTGAATATAATTTACTTACTCAAATTTCTATATTCAATTCATCAATTTCCATTGTTATCGAATTTATAAACAACGTTTATAAATTTCTATTTATATTCATTTACAAATATCAACAAAATTCTTTTTAAAATTTTTGATTACTTTGATTTATAAAAACCAAACTTTATAAAAAAATTTATATTATATTTTTATTTCAAATTTGTCCATTCAACAAATTTAAATAAATCCTTATCGATTTATTTAAATCTATATTTCAAATTTGTAAACTTATTTCCACGATTTAAAAATAAATCAACATTTATTTTTAAACCAATTTCCCTTATTTCAATTTAAATTTATTTTCCAAAGATTTACTTCTAATCCCAAATCAAATTCTATATTGATTTCAAATTTTATTTCAATATCAAATAATTACAAATTGATTTCTGAATTTATTTTCATCTCTAAATAAATTTCTATATCAATTCCTCAAAAATCCATTTCCAAATATTTAATCAATTACCAATTGATTTCTAATTTATTTATTATCACTAAATAAATTCCTATTCTTTCCCAATTTATTCAATATTCTATTTTTCAAGTGAATTCTTAAATTTGAATTCAATTTACATTGATTTCTCAATGTATTTAAATTTACAGCTTTAAATTTCTAAATTGGATTTTCTAACTAATTTCTATTTTAAATAAACTCTTTTTATAAAGAAATTAAATTTCAATTATCTCTTTCAATCTATTTCAAAAATGCAAGTTTTAATTAAATCCTTCGTTTTAAAATTTCTATTATACATAATATATTTATTTAACATTTTCACTTGATTTTTAGAATTAATTCAATAAGATTATAAAAATTAACTTCTTATATTTAGAATTTCTTTTCTTCAAAATTTATTTAATTTCTAAAATTAGTTCACTTAGAAAATTTTCTACTTGAATTCAAAGATTCAATTTCATTTATTATTTGGAATCCAACGATACCAAAATCTATTCAGCTAAATTTTAGCTTCAACAATTTTCCAAACATCAATATCATCAATCACAGAATTATTATATCACAATATAATAAATTCAAATAATGTGAGGGGTCCAGTTGGATCCCTCCAACCTGTTTTCCTGCATCCAAAGATGTTAGCACAATACCAATTCCGCTCCAGTACGGAATTATCGCGGTATATAGGTTTTTATAAATCCGCTTACTAACGGCGCAATAGGGTCTCATCCGCTATACGAGGCGGGAAATCAATCAATCCAATATATACATATGCCAATATGTATATATTGCTATATATAGATATATATCCTACTATATCTAATATCACATCCAAACAAATCAATCAATAACTGCAATTCAATTATAAATCTGAGTGAGAAGATCTCACCTTAGCTTTTAATTTGCAATCCAATCCAATCTCGACCCAATTTCTTGATTTATACCTTGTATAAATATTATACAAATTATTAATATTCGAATTAAATCGAACTATAAATTTTCGTTTGGTAATTTTAATTATCCCAAGATTTTATTTTAAACCAGTTCCTTTTAATAAAATTATTTAACAAGGAATTAAATTTAAAACTAATTTCTCCTTTAACACAATATCTTCCAGCCTGACTTCTATTTTTTCTTTCTTTGTCTTTTCAAACTTTATCAATATAAAGTAATAATTTTTTTTGTTTTACCGTAAAAGGGAAAAAAAACTGTATTTATACTTTACTGTATAAACATAAATAGATTTATAAATTGAAGAAATAAATGGTTTTAAACTATTTTTTTTTCCAATATTTTTATATGAAAGGAACAGAGTTAACCTTACTGTATATAAAAATTTACCGGTGCATATTTATCTTTACACATGTAAATAAATAAATTTTAAATCGAATAAGATAATTTATCTTACTGCCCAAAACTCGAATGAAACCAAGCCTCGCTGCTTTGCTAGAAAATTGACACTACTGAACTTGACATATCCTGCTGCCTTCACGGCTTCGAACTCCAATTGCCCGCTACCAGAAAACTCACGAACCAGCAGCGCCATCATCGACATCCAAGTCGTCCCCAATCGCCTATCCACGAACAGTCGTGACCCCGAGCTCGAGCACTGCCCTAAATTGCGAACTCCACTATGCCGATCCCAGTGTGTACGTCACCGCCTGCTCTACGAGATTCCGTCTTCGTTCGATGAGCTTCCCACCATCGCTACTGCCGTCTTTGAATTCATGTGCTCGAGAATGACTTCGTCTACTGCGACCCTTCCCTCAAGTCGTACGCCACATCGCACGCGACCCCCAGTTCCACGTGCTAACGCCAGTCGCCGCCATCTCGTACGCGAGTGCGTGCCATCCTCCCACTCACGAGATCGCGCGCCACACACATCATTGCCCACGCGGTCGTTAATCTCCGAAGCCCTCCAACCTCGTGAAGCTTAACGCGATCGAAACCCCATTGAGTCGCCTTCGACATCGCGACTGATTTTTAGGGCTTTGATAAGAACTGTATGAATTCGATTTTGAGAGGAGGAGTAAGGAAGCTCGTTTTATTGTCTCTGGAGAAACGAAAATGATATTATCTGTTTTAAAAAGGAACGTGGCTTCTTGGGTACGAGTGGTAGAAAATATCTCTGACTGAGGTACCTTAAATTATATTATCAAACCTCAAAACGTCCCGTTGCATAACGTGAAACCCTGAACCCCAAGCCAGACATTCCGACAGACGTTTACAGGGTTTTACCCGCATTTCGAACACACTGGAACGTGTTTCGGAAGCTAATTCGGACATCTGTGCGAGATATGGAATTAAACGACCAATTTAAATTAAACCGATTTAAATCGATTTCGAGGCGTTTTGGTTTGCCCCGAACAAACGGTAATTCCAAAAATTATGAAATTTGAAATCTTACAATAATATCACATTACGGATCCGATGAAACTGGTTTCGTCGAAATCCGACACTGTTTGAAAAATGACTATTTTTAACTCGACGATTTAAAATTAAAACGATATCGATGCGTTTCGAGTTGCCAGGGTCAATCGACAACTCCGATTGCTACGAAAATTGAAATCCGATAATAACTAACTATTACGGATCCAATGGAACTGGTCTCGTTCAATTCTGAGACTGTTCGAAAATTGGCTATTTTTCAGTCGATAATTAAATATTAAAATATTCAATTTTCACAATTTAACTCAAAATTCGATCCTGAAAGTTCTATAACCTTTCTATAACTCCAGTATGATTAAACAAAATTTTATAAATCATTTCCAGCACATTAAACCCATACTTCAATTATTTCTGGAATTTAAATCATTAAATTATCGATTTAATTGACCAAATTAAATCCAATATTCGAATAATAAATTATTCGACTTCTTAAATTCATTTATTAATATTTAAAATCAATTAAATATTCGAATTTTAATTATCAAAAATTCTGGGTCGTTACACAGACAATGTGCAGTGGGGTTGATATATAAAAATGGAGCTTGTATGATTCAATGTTTTGGGTCAGTGGTGTGCAGTCAATGACTGAGGTGGTTGCTGCGACACTTTGTGGCAAGGAAGTGTGGGATCACTGTGCAGTGGAGGGAAGGCAGATGGTAAGTGATGTTGGTTTTGGAATTGTGGCTGTAGCAATTGGTTATAGGAAGTTCAGGATTGTGAAGGCAGTTGTGTGATAGGAACAGGCAAACAAAGGAGGACAGGATGGCTTAGGTATGGAAATATGAAGTCTATGGGTTGAATTGTGATGAGCGAAGTTGTGAGCAAGGAGTGGTAAGGCAGGGAAGTTTGATGGTTGTGGTGGAGCAAGTTTGGATTGTTATGCAGTTCGAAGTTGGATGAATTTGTAGAAGGAAATGTGGTGGTAGGAGTATGTTAGTAGTGTCTGGGAAAGAGGCAGTTTGAATGATTTGTTTGAAATAGGAAGACGTTATGGCAATGTGCAATGTGCTCAGGCAGAGGATGATGAGAAGTACAATATTTTGTTGCGGTCTGCTGTTGGCACACTGTGAACAGTGAGGTAGAGAGGAAAAAAACACAAGCACAAGAAGACACAAGAAAAACACAGAGAGGAGAGAAACTGTAAACAGATGAAACTTGTAAATGAAGAAGAAATAAAATATTTTTGTTTTTTTAAAAAAAATTGTGATGTGCTTTTTTTTAATTCAACACAAACGAAATAAAAACAAACACAATAGAAATGCTAGTAGAAAAACAACAAACACAAATGAAATAAAAACAAAAATCACACAAACACAAAACACAATATTAATTTTTTTTAATTCAACCCACAAAATAAAATAAAACGACAATAATTCGAAGAATCGAAAATCAAATCAAAACTATTCCCCGGCAACGGCGCCAAAAACTTGTTAATCGACGGAATTTCTATCGAGTTAGAAAATCGTCGAAAAATTTCGAAATAAATTTAACCGCAAGCGCACGGCGTACACTTATAGTACGTGGCGAATACGGGTCGATCCACAGGGAATTGATGATTTTAAAAATCTATTCAATCAAATTAAACCAATTGGAGGAGAAATCGTTAACTAGAAATAATATGTAGCTAAAACTAGAATTAAAATTTGATTTAAAAACTATTGAATTAGAGAACAATTTAGAGGAAAATCCACTCTCATATTTTTGTAAATCAACAAACAAACAATTTGTGATCTTTAGCTTTGATTTTAAGTGAAATATTGTTGTATTTATCATAAGTATGATTTGTTTTTGTTATTAATTAACATAACTCAAACCATCAAACTATAATACAACAAATAAACCACTTATAATTCTCATGAAAATGAAGCCAAAGCAAAAGCTATTTTAAGTATGTTCTATTTACTATTGTAACTAGTAATATAGATCATCAAATTTCATTTTTACTTTAATTTCACAATCAAAAATGGATTAGCAAATGATGATGCAAATTGTGTTTATGTCGAATAAGAATAGCTCATTTGCATAAGCAATATAAGCTATCAAACCCACTTGTATGAACTTGCATCAAAACTCACTTCATGAAGCATAAACCAAATGAGATCATAAATCATTAAATGTTGAAATTAAAAAATATTTGAGAGCTTCATTACCCCTAAATTGAAGGGGTTTAGCTACTCATTTGTGGCATTGAAGCAACACAAGTAAATTTCAACATTAAAAAGAGAAGAAAATAGAAAAATAGCAAAGAGGAGAATGTAATTAAACTACTTACAACAAAAGGAATTAAGCTATACTACTTGCATGAATGTAAAACTATTCTACTAACAAAGAAAAGAAAAGAATATAAATAAAAGCATTAACAAGAAAACAAAGAGAAGCATGTAGAAAAGAGAGGAAAAAGAGGTTGGAAGCCATTTTTATTTCATATAACATTGAGCTTACAATTTGATCTCTTAATTTCCTAAGTAAAATGAAAGGGTGGAAAATATGTTCATGTACATAAGAGGGTTATTTATACATGCATAAAACCCTAATTCTATTTTTATGGTGCTTCCCAAAATGCCCTTTAGGAAGTGTGGCCATCAAGTAACCATTAACCCCTAATTAATCCATCATTTGATGTGTATGAAGCTTTAACCTCCACTTAGTGGTCCATTAGCTCCTAATTGTACATTTAGGTAAGTGGGTGGGGTCCTCCATGATCTTGAACTTGAATTATTTCATCTTCATTCCTTTGTATTTCCTTGTGCATGCATATATCATTATGAATCCCACTTCCATATGCACCAAAATATCCTATAAAAATCATAAAAATTGTTCAAGTAAAAATTCTTAAATTAACACATGCACACAAATGACCATTTTGCCCCTGAATGAAGATGAAAATACGATGGTTTGAAAATAATTGAATTTTGATTTTAACATGTAAAAATGCCCAAATATGATATTTATTTAAATAAAAAGAGATAAAATATGATTGTATATATATGCAAATTTACGTGCAGATCATTTACCCGATTTCATCTCACTACCCTTTCTTCACCAAATCCTTCGAAAAACAATGGAGGCGCTTCTAACCAGTATCCACTAAGTCAATTCCCCATCGTCCTAGAATCTCCATGTTTATGCCATTCCTCTTAACTCTGCTACCATTATCCTTAACAAGGTAAACGATTTCTTTTTCAATTCGCTTCGCTTTCTGTATTTTATGCAGTTACTTTCCCCTAAACATGCGAGTGTTTCTTTCATTCTAGATTGAATACACCGTAGTTTTAAATGCAGCGAAAGCAGGGTCACTGTTCTAGTCTTTACATCTGAACCTGAGCATTATCGCATTGGCTTCCTCCTCAAGTGATGCCATGCCAGTGGTAAGAGCTTTAATTTTAGTCTGAATAAAGTCCAGATATACTTACTGTATGAACAGTCGATGATTTCTACTTTTGTTTTGTTCTTCACATAACACACCAACTCTATCAACATTCATACCTATGTTTATTAACATATCCTTTGTTCTCAAACGACTAATGAGTGTTAGAAAAGTGCAGAAAGACATCTTTCTATTGTTCTTACCACGACAAACCAATTTGGAGAATTTTTTAATCTCATTATGTTGCCTAATTTTATCGCATGCTTTATGGAAGAGAAACTCCCATCCATCACACCACTGATAATAATCTGTAAGATCGTTTACCTAGATCTGCACTTGCTGCACATTTGAAACTACCTCATGTGTTGCTATATTAAGATAAGAATTTAATGTACCATTTTCCATGATGTCTGCAACTTTCATATGATCTAGAACCGATAATATAGAATCTATCGTATCCCAACAGATCCACTAAACAGTTACAGTTAATCCAGGGCTCATGCCATAAAGAAGTATTTTCTCCAGTAGTTATAACCTTGTTAAAAAACTATTTTCCTTTGCTACGTAGTCTTAGCGTATGTATCCAAGTAGAAGATGCATTATTATTAATTTTCATAAACAAAATTGTTTACCTCTACAATATTTAGCTTTAGTCCATTCAGCCTAAAGATTTGTTTTTTGTAAGAAAAACCCACATCAACTTCAAGCATGTCATCTGCTTTAAGTCTAAAAATCTTTTAAATCCAATGCTTGTAAGGAAATTTGACCGTTTTGTAAGGAAATTAATGCGAAACGTTTCCTTCTTCATTATGTGGTACATTAATGGACCGTTTCCTTCCTCAAACAGTTCCTTCCTCATTATGTGGTCAATAGAATCTAAAGGGTTTTCCTATTAATATGCTAATAAATAAAAAGGTTATAATCTAGAGAGTTAATTTCTCTCATCTTGATCTTGATGGACGATTAAGATTAAGTCTACAAATCTGGAAATTTGGTCCTCTCTCTGCCTATAAATATTAACCTTTGCCCATCACAAAGGAGATAAGAAAACGCATAAAGAAAATACAGGAAAAGAGAGAGAAACTATTCTCCTTTATCCATTGATACATCCTTCGACAACAACCATTGCTGATTCCTATACAAGATGTTTGGAGGTATGTTTTATTAATTCATTACATATGTGATAATCATGTAATTCTAGATCTTAGGATTTATATTATTCGCAAGATATAGATTACAATGCTACCTTCACTTTTAAGCTTGTATAGTGTATTCCATGCCACTTTGTGTCACTTATCTGTCTAAAAAAATCTGCATATAAGGAATTAATTTTATCTATAGTTTGTTCCGGTAGTTGATAAATGAACAACAAGTACAAAAACAATGGTGTTATAACCATTTTAATCAGTTCTGTCCTTCCTGCAATGCTAGGTAAGTTAGAATTCCATCCTTCTAACCTTTCTTGTATTCTATTTAATATGTATGAACATCGGGAATAATGGAGATATGTTGTAAAAAGAGGAGCTCCAATGTAAGTGATGAGTAAATTGCCCTCTTCTAACTGTAACTATTGCTTTATCTCATATTTTGTCGTAGCATACTGACTAAAAAAGATTTTTTACTTCATTTTACTAATGTTGTAACATGAAAACTTTGAAAACTTGTCAAAAACTGTAGTTAAAACTTTGGTCGTAGTTATAGTAGTGTCTGCATATAGTAGATGTGTCACTTTTGGTTCAATAGGGCAGGCTGGCTTAAAAAGTTTCAGTTCAAGAATTTCATTGATTAAGAAAGAAAAATATTCCATTGCAATCATAAATAGATAAAGAGAGAGAGTCTCGTTATCCGAGTCCCTTGTTACTACCAATGAATCCTTTTGGGATTCCTTGCATTAGTATGGAAAACGTAGGACTATTAATGCATTCATATATAACATTTATAAAATGTATTGGGAATCCCATTTTCCCCATAACTTGAAAATGAACTGCCAATTTATCTTGTCATATGTCTTCTGTAGATCCACTTTAATACAAAGTTTATCCACTCCTTTTTTATTAAAATCTCTCGACATCTCATGTGCTAATATAATATTTTCTCCAATATTCCTCCTATTAATAAATGCACTTTGATTTTCAGATATTAGGGGAGGTAGAAAAGTTTTAATCTATTGCATAACACTTTACTGAGAATTTAAGTCTATAGTCCGTAATATTGCTTGGTCTCTTTAATTTTGGGATTAAAGAAATGAAGGTGTGGTTAATCCTTTCTGGAAGTTTGGCTGAATAGAACATATCAGAAACTGCATGTAATAAATCAAGTTGATATCTTCCAATGTAGTTTCATAAATTTAGCATTAATACCATCTGGCCTCGGGCTTTTATCATCGTGCACTGAGAAAATTGCATTCTTAACTTCATCAATACTGATTTCTCTATATAGAAACCTTTGACCAGCAGCGTGTTTCATCATTTAGAAATTAAGTTACTACCATAAATAATAGTTAATGTCAGTATTAAACCACCTGCATTGATTGCATTCATGGTATTGTGCTATGAGGATTGAGGTATAATAGATAAACTCCACACTGTAGTATCCCAAATAACCATTATTCCTCCTTTAATCTACATTGAGTTATTAGTAATAAATCCCCAATGTCTTGGGATTTTATTTTGAAGTATAATCATATTTTCATCATTTAATTTATTTTCTACTAAGCCAACAGTATTTGGCTTAAATTTTGTTAAGAGTCCGCACATCATTCATTCTATGTGGTGTGTTCATGCCCCTAACATTCCAAGTGATAAAAACCATTTAACCTTGGAATTTCTCAGCGAGTTTCTTTTAGAGGGAGCATTTTTATTGTACCCGATTTTTTTCACCATAGACAAATAGTCTTAATTTTTGCTTACAAAAGTCGAGACATCAATACTATCTTCAATTATATTACCATGATCAGACATTGATTCTGCCACATATTGTATAAAGTATGTTTCAGCTGTATGTGATAGATCTGTATCAAGAAAGTTCAAATGATTTTGATGCACTGGTTTTGTACCGGTATTTATAACCATTTGTTTCTGATGTGATTCCTGAATTGGTATAGAATCATCAATTGCCTCCTTTGATATATTCTGTGTATGGTGTAATGAAGTTTCATCATTTTCCTTCTCGGGTACATCACAGTTATCATTAGAGGTATCGGTCTGAATCCTACAGAATAAGTAGAGCATTCTGGTGCATCATTACTAACATCCTTTCTTGGAACTTATCGAGGTTTAGTCATTTCAAAGTGGATATTATCGTTATGCACTAAAATTTTGCATTTAGAACATCATGGTGGGATAAAACCATAGGATACTTTAATTTCCTTCTTTGTTCTATTATGTAATAAAATCGAAATACAAGTAACTAACTTGGACTAGATTGTTTTCTCAATTAATATCATTGCAAATTTTGTTATTTTCCTTTCCATAGTATTTGTATCCAATTTTACAGGCTTTTCAATATAACTTGCTATGATTGAGAATGTATATTTTAACCACATTTATATATCCAAATCATACAAACTAATCCAGATCTATACTTTCAATTTCTTTATATTCAAATCTTGGATGCCATGCTTCTACTGTAATCAGTGTACCAAAATATTAATACATTATAAGATTTCAAATCCTATCAAAATCGTTACTGTATGAGAATTGAATTATAAAATAGTTGTTCTTTGCAGTGTGAACGTTATAAGTGCCCTTAGTTTGCACACATAATTGTTTGCACCAAAATTGGTCACAAACACCCAAGAATAGATTTAGTAGAGAAGTAAGTGAAGAAGATAATATTAAACTGAGGAAAAGATTAAGCTAACAACGAATAAAAAGCAATAATCTAAAACACAGAGGTTTATAGTGGTTCGGCATTGTATGCATTTGTCTACTTTGAAGTTTTTTCCTTTATTAATCACTTATGAATTTGATTACAAAAGAGAAATAAAGATAACATTTGATTACAATGAAGTCTCCTTTAATCAGTAGCGTAAAGATCCTGAAAATGAACCAATAGTCTTGTATTTATAGGAGAAATGATGAGTTCTTTCACTAAGATTTCGACAGAAGGCTCTTTAGGTCCATAGGGGTCCACCATAACGATCAGTGGCCTTAACTTGACAACCTGGAACGATCGGCTAAACTTTCACCGATCGTTTTTCCTTACTTCCAATTCACGTGCGATCGTTTTTGGGATGTCCCGCATGCCTCTTGACATTTCTCCTAAAATATGGAATCATTATGAGTTGTAAATTGTGAGATATGGATCGATTTTTGTTGTACTTGGATCATGCACTGAAATATACAGATAGTTTTGATGGATTGGCAAAAATGATCGACCAACAATGATCGACCATCCTCAAACCTCAACTTTGTGACCTACGATCGTTTTTGTAGGCTTACTCTTCATTTTGTTGGTGCTTTGAAAGTTTCAAATGAATGGCCTTGTGGATTTTGAGATATTGATCATTCTCCGATGATTTGAGCTGTTTATGGATTGTTTTCGATCAATCCATACAAATCCTTGCTTCGTCTGTAACTCGAGCATACGAACTCTGATCGACTCCAAATTTGAAATACAACTTCAGGGGGCTATGCCAGTCACTTAATGCTGATTGCACCTCGATTGGGACCTGGTCCGAATCTGCTTGACCATCGTCTATAGTATTGTATGTAATCGATTCCTAAGGTTGATAACCATCCATTCCTAGCCAAGTCGATGATATTACGGCCTTGATAAAAGGTAGGATAACATTTGCCTTCCAAAGCACGTCTTGTTTTAAACATGGCATCCTTTGAATCGTTGCAAGCTAGAATCGTCAGAAAGAAACCCATCTGGTTCATCGAATAGTCGTTATCCTTTCATTGAGTCGTTTTCTTATCGAAGGTCATATTTTCCTTATTCGTCGTGATGATTGGTCGATTTCCCATAGTATAAACACGAGCTCACAACTTGTTAGCAATCATCTTGCTTTGACTTTGGCAATTTATAAGCTTCAGCAACTTGGCTTTAGTTTTTCTCTAGTCGATTCCAGGTGATCATTCAGTTTTTTGTCGATTTTAGAAAATTACATTTTGAAATGTATACTTGTACGTATACGTATTTGTACCTGAATCTAGATCACGATTACACGTTCACGAGTCATTGTTAAGTTTAAAGAAAAAACTTTCTATAAATAGTTTCTACCGGTCGTCATTCCCTCATGCATATTCTCCGTTAAAATATATCCATAATCCTCCTTTTTTTAGAAAGTAAATTTCAAATCGTTCCTGGTTATGAAACGATCGGCATATGCTAGGTTATGGAATGATCGGCATATACTTTGGATATAGAATGATCGGCATATTGCCTGGATGTGGAACAATCGGCATAAAGCTTAGATATAGAATGATCGACATAATACCTGGATGTGGAACGATCGGCATATAGCTTGGATGTGGAATGATTGGCATATGGGTCGGATATGGAACGATCATTATATGGCTTGGATATGGAATGATCAGCGTAATTTTGTGGCCGATAACGATCAGCATAATCTTTGGGCCATTGACGGTTGGCTCACACCCATCCTATATAAACATCAACACTTAGCCGTTTCTCCTTCTTCTTTCATCTCATTTCGTATCGTTCCATTTCGAAGCAAAGAAAACAAGCCTCCTTTTCTTCTTCTTACCGATCCAAACAACAATCCACATCCCAAAAATTATCGTCCTTCTTCAGATTTTGCTTTAATTCGACATCAAATCTTCCTCCTATCAGACCTTAAACTTAGGTAGAACGAAATTAAACTTGCTTTATGGTTCAAGGGCGAGACTATGAGCTTCATTAGTGTTGTGATATTTGATTCGATCGGCTGAAGTTTCTATCTCCTCCAATTCCTACGATCGTTTCTGGAGAAGATTATGTAACTTGCCTTGATGAGGCACGATCGTATTATGGCCTTAAACCGATCGTTTGTTAAGGAGGATGATGCACTAGAAATGGAGAAGTCATACGAACGTTCCATCACGATCGCTCTTGGACGTTCGGTGAAATCCTGGGACGTTGAGGCTTGACGATTGCCTACAAACGATCGGAAATGCTTCGGAGTTGGAGGCTCTTGAAGTGGACTATAACGACGCGTATTTTTTTGATAATTAATAATATTAAATTAAATAATATTTTTGAAATTAATATTGGAAGAAATTAAAATTTGCAATTTATTAATGAGAAAATAACTAGAAGGTAATTTAATAATGTTGATTCAATGTAATTGATAACTATTTTAGTGTAATTTCAATCAATTGAAATAATTGTAAAGTTAATTTCGATATAATTGTAAATAAGGAAATAAAAATTCAATGTGTATTAAAAAGAGGAATTATATGTAATTAATTGAAATAGGTTAATATAGAATATAAAATCAGTTTGGTAAGAAATTTATAACCCTTGGATGTAAACAATTGTTTTGATTATCATCTCATTGATTAATCCGTTTGAATATTGAATTGGTAATCAATGGAATTTAATATAATTAAATATTGCAGTTAATTTGGTTAAAGATGATAATTGTAGAATAAGAATGTAATGAAATATAAACTAGTGTCAAATGGATTCATATGGTATTGGATGATTGTATAGAAGAGTGTATATCCAAATAAAGGAATTTGATTGAAATATAATTATAATTAACTGGGTTTTATTTCAATTGCAATTGAACTCTGAATTTATGTAATATTTAAATAGTGAATTTAACATGGAAATTTTATTTTAATAAGCTATTAATTTATATGTAATCAAAAATGATAAAAATTGGCGAACTTTTGAATTTGAATTTAAAGTGATTAAATTAATTTAATAATAATTTATTTAAATAACGTGAAATTAGCTATTTTGGCCACTGTCTTGGATTTCGATGAAACCAGTTTCATCGGATCCGTAACAGTGAATTATTATAGGATTTCAAGTTTCGTAGCGATCGGACTTATCGTTTGATCGTGCGGGCTCGAAACGCGTAGAAATCAATTTAATGAATTCAATTAAATAAGCTGATTTTAAAAGCTAACTTCTGTATACAATGGAATTGGGACTTGAAACTAGTTCCATTGAGTTTAAAAATATCGAAAACCTATATTTAGATACATTGGATGACCCATTTTCATTTCGAAAACGAAACGGGCTTTTCGGGTCGCCGTTATCGTTTCAGACCAATTCGATATATTATTCATTCTTATCTAACCTTGTCCATATAAATAGATTTTGTTTCTCAAACCCTAGCAGCCTTTCTTGTTTCTGTACGTACATCCTATCTTGTTCCTTTCTTCTGATGGCAGAAACCCAATTCCAATTCAAAATCCCTAATTTCCAAATCAAAATTAATTTCAAAATTTTAAACTCTCCAAACTATGTCAAACTATATATCGTCGGAAAGCTCTCGATGAGCACAATCTACTGCAGTAATTTGTTTTCCGATTTGGTGCATCGTTTGACCAGAAATCATCGAAGAACCTCGGTCGTCCATTACTAGGATTTTCATTTTAATGGTGGATCTTCATCCTTGCGACGATTAGGAGGCATGGGCTTGTAGAGGTCGTCGAGCTGAGTGCATCCATGGGTTTGTGGTGGTCAGAAGGGTTGTCGGTTCGCCTGGAATCGCCGTTGAAGGAAGCGCGGAGCGCTTGGTCTCGCCTGAGGCGGCCGCGAGTTCTCCATAGGCGCGGCGGAGTATGGGGGACGCGGAGGCGAGGTCTGATCCCGATGGAATCGTTCGTAGGCGGCGGAGTATGGGGGACGCGGAGGCGAGGTCTGATCGCGATGGAATCATTCGTAGGCGGGGCGAAATTCGATTTAGGGTGGCGATGCTGTACGTAAAAGGCTTTGAGCTAGGGTTCATGAACGAAGAGGTAGGTGATCATATTTTTATTATTTTATTTATTTTATAATTTAAATCGTATAACTTCTAACATCAGTAACTTTTTCATACGAGCTCGGACTCACGCGCGATTTTCTCCTTTGCGATCGTATCGAAATTTCGGACATTATGGAATTAGTTTGGCTGCATTCTAAGACTGTTAGATTTTTGGGCTTTAATTGGATTTTTAGTTGACTGAAAATCAAAGGTGAGTGTTTTAACCCACTCGCAACTACTAACTCATCCTATGTTAGTTAAATTAAATTTATGATGTGATTATAAATTTATCGATTGCTGTTTGGTATTTTAAATTGTCATTTAAATTTAATTTGAGTTTATTTGAATTGAATTGCCATTTAAATTAATATTGAATTTAATTTCCAATTAATCCCTGATAATTATAAACAGTTTATTTGTTGTGATTTATTGGTTGATTTTGAATGATGATTGTGATGGATGTTTAATTGTTGATATTTGAATGATTGGATATTATATTTATTTTATATGTTGTTATCACACTACAAGTTCCCGTAGTTTGCTGCTAGGAAAATCACTGTGGGTTGAAATGATACATACTTGAACGATCTATAGGTTAGGGAAAAATCGTTATGGGTTGAAATGATAAACCTGGGCGATTTTATGGATTTTTGAATTTTAACACGGGATTGCAGGTTGAAATGATATATACCCGTAAAATTAAATTTATTGTGGGTTGAAATGATATATATCTGTATCACTTGATCCTATGGTAGAAAATTATATACCGACGGCGGATTGGTTAAATTAAATGATTTTAAATCCTTAATTTTTGAATCCAGTTAAATGATATTTTGAAATAAAATTTGATTTATATGAACTGAATTGTTTCCAAAATCCAAGCTTTAAAATGTTGAAATCGAATTTGAAATTGGTTTAAACGAGTTGTTTAAATAATTAAAATTGAAATTTTTAAGTTGAATTTTGAAATATAAATGAAATTTATCAAAATTGAGTTATTGTAAACGTTTGAATATTTAAACTTTGAAATCTATTGAATTTGAAGTGGTTTAAATTTATAGTTCAACATGGATTTGAAATCGGTATAAATTGAAATGGTTTTAATGAGAATTTGAATTGAAAGATTTAAATTGAGTTTTGTTGATTTGAAATCTGATATGGTCTGGATTTGTTGAAATGGAAGAAACAGTTTGATTTGATATCAATTCAAATTAATTATTTTTAATATAAATTGTTTAAAAATCTATTATTTTAAAATTTAGATTTATTTAGATTTTAAACTATTTACTATATAAACCATTTCCAATAATCAAACCATTTTATATTAAACTATTTTAAATCTATTAAACTATTTTAAACTATTATAAACTATTTCTAATATATTAACTCTTTTAATATATAACCTATTTTATTATATAAACTATTTCTAATATATAAACTATTTTAATTTATAACCTATTTTTAAAATATAAACTATTTTCAATGCATAACTTTTCCAACATATAAACTACTTTCAATATTCAAACTGTTTAAAGTTGGAACTGTTATGATTTAGATTTAATTGATGTAAATGCGAATATTTGATATGATGGTTTAACCTATTTTGTGGTTTTGATTTTTAAAGGTGAATATGATTTCGACAATGATATAATTTTGAAGTAAATATAATTTTGAAAGTGATATGATTTTGAAGTGAATATGATTTCGAAAGTGATATGATTTTGAAGTGAATATGATATTTTGATATCAATGATGAATCGATTTTGAAAATGTAAAAGAACCAACCAGTGTGAAATAAGCGTTTGGTTGTTAAAGAGACCGGGATCAAATATTGTCATACTCTCTGCCAATACCGAAACCACTTTAACAACTGTGCACATGTGGAGAATCCAGAATGAAGTGTGATGGTTTGGAAAACGATACTGGAATGAAGTAAGAGAACGATGATGGATAGCCTTGACCTTCGGGTCATAATTAAAATGACTAAAATAGGAGCCATGCTGGGCCAAGTGGGGTCGCTCCCCTTATCGGACACATTTCTTCGATACCATATTTATTACTTTGTGACTGATTTGGTGGCCACCCCTTGATTTGATTTTGGGAGTGTGTTCCGAGGTGGGCGGTAGTAGCTACTATGTGTTACCACCAGTCCGGATCCGCAAAATGGTAGTATCCTACCCTGGGCATTGCCTCGCGTGCCTTGTCATATTTATCCTGATCGCGCCCACTATGAGTTTGGTTTGTGTCGTACACTATGGAGTGCCCTCTGATAGCCCTCCAGTTTAGGGAGGAATTACGGTACTGTATAGACTACGACATTTATATAAAATGTGTTAAGGGGGATATGGGTAATGCCTTAACGCTATTTTAATACTTTACTTTAATGTAGACATATTACAATAGTGTATTGTACTATGTATGTAGATAGTTTAATGGATCCTTAGGACATGAAATCCAAAACATCTCTTTAAGTTATTGCACGCACGTTAGACACTGGATAGGAGATGTAAAATCTCGTAACCATATCTGAAGCCGTTACACTCATATTTATTTTATTTTGATTTAACTTACATAAGATCTTTTAGTTCTGACTCGAATGTTTTTTCTTTTCATTACGCTTGGGTCAGCCTGAGTATTTCAGCACATTGAAGACTATTTTTCTGGTGGACGAAGACAGAGATTGTATGCTATTTATTTTATATATATTCCACTACATCATGTTGTTCCACTACATTATTCATTTATTCCTGCTGTATGTATAACTCTGATCTGTATTGTAAAAGTGTAATCAAATATATTTTTAAAATAGCTTCATGAACTGTTTATTTGATTATTATATTTTGTCATTCCGTTATGAGATTATGTGTTTGTTTCTTTCTTTTCTCTTCTTTTTATTATTCACCCCATTAGCAATCCTCTCTTTTGAATGGCTTGAGTCAACATCTGTGGTTTATTGTCGATTTAAACCGTTCAGAAAGGTGGGTCTTTTCAAGTGGTATCAGAGCTTTGGTTTAGCGATAACCTTAGCTTTGTGGGGTTTAACTCATTAGAGATAGGGTAGTAATACTATAGAATGAGTTTGTTTGAGTGCATATATACGAGAGAGCGTACTTGTTAGTGTTATAAAATATTTTTATATTGTGTTAATTTGTTCTGTTTAGTATTTATAAATTCTGGTCAGTACATAGGATGCTATGGGATCGATAGGGATTTCTAAATACTTAATATGGCAGACCGAAACAATATTGTTTTCGAAATATAGGTAAATGAAATAATTTTACTTAGTATTATATTTTGTATATACAAGAATAATTTTATAAATGGATATAGTTGAGTGTGATAGGTTTGTTTGTTAGGTAGTGAAATTTTATAAATATTGATTGCAAAATAAGATCTATAGATAAAGTAAATATAAATTGGAAATTTGAGAACTTAAGTTCCGGGATTTTGAAATTTGTTTTCAAAAGATTTTGGAATATAATATTAGTATTATTTGGAAGTATTTTCAGATATAAATAATTTCAATGCGATTTGAAAGAAATGTTTTAAAAGAATTTTAAAAGGAAATAAGTTATGTACTCCCCTCTTCTGTCGCTGGAAATAATTTCGGTGATGAGCGCACTCATCATCGACATTCATTTTCGAGTTTCAAGTGGGAAGACCACTGTAGTAGTTTTACTACACATTTGTTTTGATAAACAAATCTAAAATTTTAGTTTCTAAATATGATTGGATATAAAAGATATAAGTGCAGATATATATATATATATAATTTTAAACGACTTGAAATGGAACCTAGTATTTAGTTCTTAAATTTCTATAAATTAGGAATTTCAATTATTCTAATGAAATGAAATCTTAACTATTTTAATAATTGGAAACTTCTAAAAATGAAAATAAGAAATTAGATGCTATGTGATTAATGAAATATATAAGAAATTGGAAAGTTGTAACTTGTAAATCAAAAGATATGAGAATTTAGAAGATGTAATTATTGAACATTTTGTTAACTAAAATGAATAAGATGAACTTGTGTAACATTCAATTACATTATTAAAACATACACATATATATAACTTACTAGAAATGTTTAAAAGTTGTAATGTTAAATATGAATATGTAATAAAATATTATACAAGTAAAACTTAAGTAATGAAGTGTTTAATTAAATTATTTCTATAAATAAGAATTTTGATGTACAAGAAATGTTATAAGCATAAGTTAATGTTTTGAAATGCTAATAATTAGATTGAATAGCAAAAGTGAATACTATATTAAGTAAATGATTATAACTTCAGAAATGTTGAAATGATTTAGAAATAGATTTAATATTCAATGACACTATATAAGAAAGGATGAATGCCAATTAAGAAGTTAAGAGACTTAAGTTGAATGATTCCTTAATGAATACTAATATTAAATTTAAATCAAGTTATATAATAATAAATGGGAATTAAACGGCAATGAAATGAATGTAAATTAATAAGAAATAACCTTATATGAATAAATTGGAAATAAATGAAATGTATGTAATACTTAAATAATGAATTCATTGATTATTTTAAATATTGAATGTGAAATAATATATGTAAGTATTGTATGAATAAATGAGAATTTAAAATAAATCCGAGGTTAATAATGTGAAAAGGAACCAATAGAATAAACTTAAATAATATTTACAATTCATTGTTGTTTGGCTGATGGGAAGTTTGGGGAATGATACTTTGAATTGTTTAAGGTTGTATAAATAATCTATTAAACAATTATCTAAGGCTGTTAAGCGTAGGATATACGTTATAGTTTATTTATCACCCTTGTACAATGAAAGGTTTCCGAACTAGGCAAACCATTAGTTTAGATTGCTATGGATGTATGATTGATTCCTTTGTTGTATATGATGGTCGTATTGTTTTGCTTGCATACGTTCTAGGTTGATTTGCTTTTGTTACTAATTGGAATAATTTAATATTTCTCTTGTACCTAATTCTCACTCTTTTGGATTATATAAGTGAAATACAGGTTTATGTAAGCAATAGCCACTGCTTTTGGTTTCATAAATTAAGCGTTGTTTGCTCGACAAATAGGTATGTTTTCGAATTATGGATTTATAGGATATTTTATTGTTTTTCCTGTGGTTTGGGATATTTATTATTGAAATATGATATATATATATTGATATTATTATTTTTTCAGACCTATCCAAACAAAGGAGACTCTACCGAAATTTTTCGTGAATTTAAGACTTAGAAATTTTTTGTGAAAGTGAAAATATTTTCAAACTTTTATTAAATTGGTTTATAAGTGAAAATATTTCCAAACTTTTATTTAACTTGAATATGAAGATTTAATTGTTTATAAATAGATATATTTTTATTTAAAATACTTAATTATGTAAATTAATTATTTATAAATTGATTATTTGAATAGAATTATATTAAGCTTTTTAATTCCTTCTCGTTTCTTTTCGAGGACGAAAAGTTTTGAGTGGGGGAGAGTGTAACAACCCGTATTGTTTCGATAATTAAAAATATGAAATTAAATAATATTTTTGAAATTAATATTGAAAGAAATTAAAATTTGTGATTTATTAATGAGAAAATGAGAAGTAGTCCCAGCAGCTGGCAAATAAGAAGAACAATCTGAAGCAGTCTGTCAGCAGGTGGGTCGAATCAGAACTAAGTGAATCTGAAGAAGTCGTGTTATAGAAGAGGGTCGAATCGGCGGAACAAACCGCAGAGGAAGGAAGTGGCATCAGCAGCCTCCTAAGCCGAAGGTTAGTCCTTACCTTTCTTCCTAAACCGATCCATTCTATTTGGAACGACCAAAGAAAGGGAGTTGGGGTGCGTAGCGTAATTCGAGCAACTAGAAGGTATTTTAATAATTTTGATTTAATGTAATTGATAACTATTTTAATGTAATTTCAATCAATTAAAATAATTGTAAAGTTGATTTAGATATAATTGTAAATAAGGAAATAAAAATTCAATGTATATTAAAAAGAGGAATTATATGTAATTAACTAAAATGGGTTAATATAGAATATAAAATCAGTTTGGTAAGCAATTTATAACCCTTGGATGTAAATAATTGTTTTGATTATCATCTCATTAATTAATCTGTTTGAATATTGAATTGGTAAATAATGGAATTTAATATAATTAAATATTGCAGTTAATTTGGTGAAAGATGATAATTGTAGAATAAGAATGTAATGAAATATAAACTAGTGTCAAATGGATTCATATGGTATTGGGTGATTGTATAGAAGAGTGTATATCCAAATAAAGGAATTTGATTGAAATTTAATTATAATTAACTGGGTTTTATTTCAATTGCAATTGAACTTTGAATTTATGTAATATTTAAATAGTGAATTTAATATGGAAATTTTATTTTAATAAGTTATTAATTTATATGTAATCAAAAATGATAAAAATTGGCTAACTTTTGAATTTGAATTTAAAGTGGTTAAATTAATTTAATAATAATTTATTTAAATAACGTGAAATTAGCCATTTTGGTCACTGTCTCAGATTTCGACGAAACCAGTTTCATCGGATCCGTAACAGTGTATTATTGTAGGATTTCAAGTTTTTAGCGATCAGATTTATCGTTTGAACGTGCGGGCTCTAAACGCGTAGAAATCAATTAAAATAAGCTGATTCTAAAAGCTAACTTCTGTATACAATGGAATTGGGACTTGAAACTTGTTCCGTTGAGTTTAAAAATATCGGAAACCTATATTTTGATATATCGGATGACCCATTTTCGTTTCGGAAACGAAACGGGCTTTTCGGGTCGTCGTTATCGTTTCGAACCAATTCGATATGTTATTCATTCTTATCTAGCCTTGTCCATATAAATAGATTTTGTTTCTCAAATCCTAGCAGCCTTTCTTATTTCTGTACGTACATTCTATTTTTTCCTTTCTTCTGATGGTAGAAACCCAATTATAATTCAAAAACCCTAATTTTCAAATCAAAATCAATTTCAAAAATTTAAACTCGCCAACCTATGTCAAATTATATACCGTCAGAAAGCTCTCGACCAGCGCAATCTACTGCAGCAATTCGTTTTTCGATTTGGTGCATCGTTTGACCAGAAATCGTAGAAGAACCTCAGTCATCCATTACTAGGGTTTTCATTTTAACGGTGGATCTTCATCCTTGTGATAATCAGGAGGCATGGGCTTGTAGAAGTCATCCAGCTGAGTGCATCCATGGGTTCATGGTGGTCAGAAGGGTTGTGGGTTCGCTTGGAATCGCCGTTGAAGGCAGCGGCGCCACGGAGCGCTTGGGCTCGCTTGAGGCGGCCGCGGGTTCGCCATAGGCGCAGCGGAGGATAGGGAACGCGGAGGCGAGGTCTGATCGCGATGGAATCGTTCGTAGGCGGCGACAAAATTCGATTTAGGGTGGCGGCACCATACGTAAAAGGCTTTGAGCTAGTGTTCGTGAACGAAGAGGTAGGTAATCGTATTTTTATATTTTTATTATTTTATTTATTTTATAATTTAAATCGTATAACTTCTAACATCAATAACCTTTTCATACGAGCTCGGATTCATGCACGGTTTTCTCCGTTGCGATCGTATCAAAATTATGGACATTATGGAACTAGTTTGGCTACATTCTGAGACTGTTAGATTTTTGGGTTTTAATTGGATTTTTAATCGACTGAAAATGAAAGGTCAGTGTTTTAACTCACTCACAACTACTAAATCATCTTATGTTAGTTAAATTAAATTTATGATGTAACTAGAAATTTATTAATTGCTGTTTGGTATTTTAAATTGTCATTTAAAGTTAATTGGAGTTTATTTGAATTGAATTTCCCTTTAAATTAATATTGAATTTAATTGCTAGTTAATCCTTGATAATTATAACATGTTTATTTGTTGTGATTTATTGGTTGATTTTGAACGATGATTGTGATGGATGTTTAATTGTTGATATTTGGATGATGGGATATTATATTTATTTTATATGTTGTTATCATACTACAAGTTCCGTTAGTTTGCTGTTAGAAAAATCACTATGGGTTGAAATGATACATACTCGAACGATCTATAGGTTAGGGAAAAATCGTTATGGGTTGAAATGATAAACCAAAGCGATTTTATGGATTTTTGAATTTTAACTCGGGATTGTTGGTTGAAATGATATATACCTGTAAAATTAAATTTATTGCGGGTTGAAATGATATATATCCGTATCACTTGACCCTAGGGTAGAAAATTATATACGGACACCGGATTGGTTAAATTAAATGATTTTAAATCCTTGATTTTTAAATCCAGTTAAATGATATTTTGAAATAAAATTTGATTTATATGAACTGAATAGTTTCCAAAATCCAAGCTTTAAAATGTTGAAATTGAAATTGAAATTGGTTTAAATGAGTTGTTTAAATAATTTAAATTGAAATTTTAAATTTGAATTTTGAAATATAAATGAAATTTATCAAAATTGAGTTATTGTAAACGTTTGAATATTTAAACTTTGAAATCTATTGAATTTGAAGTGGTATAAATTTGTAGTTCAAACATGGATTTGAAATCGATATAAATTGAAATGGTTTTGTTTGTACCAAAATTGGGCACAACACTCTTCGGAAGGGTTTGAAGAGATAAAATGAAGAAATAAATATAAAAATAGGATTATCTAACAAACACTTCAAACAATAATCAGAAAAACAGCAAAAGAACACAGAGATTTAGAGCGGTTCGGCGTATTGCATACGTCCACTATGAAATGATTGATCTTTATTAACTTTTTCTTGCAGGTTACAGCGGATTACAACAGTAAATCTCGAGTACAACAGTGAAATTCGAGTACAACGGTGAATTTGGCAGAGTCTGGACGTTAGAGAGTCAAAAGATCCTTTTTCTGTAGGCTCTGGGATGCTATTTATAGGCGTAGGTTGCAAATACCTCGCTCAGATCTCGGGAGACCTCTTCTGAAATGTGGGTGGGCCCACGCGATCGATCCCACGTATTTTGCTCTCGGTCCGTGATCGATACGAACGAATTTCGTATCGATCAAGATTTGGTCCAATCGAGTTAAAATTGGGCAAGAATATTCTTTAGGTTGTACATAAGCTCCTGTGAAAATTTGGTGGCATTTGGACTTGTAGATTGTGAGTTATTATCGATGCAAGCTTGCATTTTCTTTAGGCTGTCTAGTTCGTATCGATACACTTCGCATCGATCTATTCGAATCGTTCTTGAGCACGTGCCTGCAAGTTGACGTGGTGCGAAATTCTTGGATCGATCCACTTTTTGTGTCGAACGATCGAGTCTTCCTTATGTATACTTCTTATTCGTATCGAACCAGTTTGGCTCTGTTCGTATTGATTACAATTGCTTTGTTTGTATCGATTACAATTGCTTTGTTCGTATCGATTACAATTGTCTGTTCGTATCGATTACAATTGATCTGTTCATATCGATCGTAACTACTCTGCTCTGTTTGCATCAATGGCAGCTACTCTGTTCGTATCGATTACTGGCCGATCGATACAAAGTAGCGGCTATGCTTGGTCTTGATGGATTACGGATTGGTTGATCGATACGAATAGGCTGGAGATTATGGATGCGAAGAATGTCGCTTTCTATGGATACAAACTCGTGCTCCTTTAATCGATACGAAATCACGTTCATCTGACGGAGTCGAAATTCATCGATACGAAGGAGGTTTCCTCCTGATCGCTGGATGGATACGAACAGTGGCTACCTGATGGATACGAAGTGGATCGCATTGATGGATGCGAAGTACATGGATACGAAACAAACATGCTTTTCATGAAAATTGATCGATCCATAATTCGAGCATACGAACCCCGATTGACTTGAAGTTTGGAACGTTGGCTTTCATAGCTTTACTTGTCATGTCTAGTCAATTGTAGCTTGATCCGGACTCGGACAAAGTTCATCGATATCCATAGTGAACCTACGTATAGCCGATCTTCGGGACATATTGTCCTTGGTTTTTAGTCATTTCCTTGGTGTCACGGCCTTGCCAAAAGGCGGGATAACATTTGCCCCCCAAAATACGTCTTGTGAGAACATGACGTGCTTTGAAAAGTTATCATCTTTATTCTAAAAAGTTCCATCTGACTTGTGGAACGATCGTTATTCCGAAAAATATAACCATTGATTGATCTTTGGTAACATGAATTTTTGACCACCATTTGTTGTACTATGTACTGTTGTAACCGAACGTCGTATGATAGTGATTAGTTGATGTAGTTGTCACCAAACGAGTATTCAATTCCTCCAATTCTATATCGATCCTCTCCTATATCGTTGTGAAATTCGAGTTGTAGCAACGATCGATAGTCATTTTAAGTAATTTCTTTCGCATCGATCCTCTCCTGGATCGATTCGAGAAGTTGGAATGCATACTTCATATCGATGGCTATCGATACGAAATGGATAGACTTTGGAGATGTTTCGTATCGATGGATACGAGGTCTTGGGTCTTGAAGTTGGTGGATACGAGATTGCTGTTTCGTATCGGTAGAGTTGATTTTGTCCAAATATATTTTTGCAGTGATTTTTGTATCGATGGTTGTCGATTCGAAATTGGCCGGTTTCATGAGTTTTCTCCGTATCGATAGGTAAGTGATGGATACGTGTAGTGGTGGCTTCAGTTAACCAGTTATTCGATAGATGGTGGAAATTAGCCACAAGGGCCTCTTTAGCAGGTGCAATTAGTTTCTAGGACACACAACTGAAATAATTACTTTTAGGGACAAAATGCAAAATAATTAGTTTCTATGGCCTAAAAATCTATGAAATTATGTCCTTGAAAGTAATTGGATTGCTGACTTTGTCCTTAAAAGTAATTATTATGTTGACTTTGGCCTTGAAATAATTTTTGTGGATGTGTGTCCTAGAAACTAATTGGATTGCAAAGTTTGTCCTTCTGGTGAAATGCCCATATTGGATACTAGTAGCTCTCTTCGTATCAATCAGATAGGAATAGGAAACTGTTTCAACCGGTCGCAGCAACTGGGAGACGAAACATTTTTTACCTTTACCTTACGTCCATATAAATACCATTAGGACTTAGAAAAATCTCACTTGCGTTTATTTTCTGCCTTGTCTTCGTATCGTTCCAGACTTCAAAGAATCGAGAGATCGTTCTTGCCTTTGAATCGAACTGAGCTCTAATCCTTCCAACTAATTGCTAAAACTAGGTAAATAAAACATGAATTCGTATCAAAAAATGACGAGACTCGGAATCTCGTGCCATCCTACTTGTTTCCGTGACTGGTTCTGACGAAGTGGTGGTCGGAGGCGATCGCCATGAGGTCGAGGAGGGAGAGGGCGGCACTCAAGTTGTTTTGGAGAAGATGAAGTATAGAAGGCAACACAATTTCAATTTTATATCGATGAAAGGAAGGAGAATACTTGGATTTGTATCGATGGAGAATGGATGGACAAAATGGTGAATTCCATATCGATCCAGTGTGATAGTAGTTTGTATCGATCGGAGTCGATCGATACGAAATCGAATGTCCAAGTGATCGATATGAACTTCATGATTTTAGATCGGGACGAAATTCGTGGTTTGAGATCGATTCGAGACCAGCAAATGTTTTATCGATACGAAATGAGAACTTCGAACTGATACGAAATCATAAGCGTATTGATCGATACGAAATGAGAACCTCTGGTTGATACGAAGTTAATAAGCCTCTGATCGATACGAAATTGGAGTTTCCTATCGATACGAAATCAAGGCCTTCGTATCGAATGATCCAATCTTTGACTTTGATGGATACGAATTTCGTGAAAATTCGAACACTTGATTCCGACGAGCTTCGGCCTTGCACAATTGGACTTGACCATTGAACTACATATTTGACTACCCTTAGAAGCTTGTCGATGGAACTGTGACTTAATCAAAATTTTAATGAACTTTAATTCAGATCGGTCTCTAAAATTTGAATGGCACGGTTGTGACGGGCAGCGATGATGGTCGCTCCGATTAAATTCTGAAGTCTCGTCGTTTGAACATTTCTTAATCCCGTAGAATTTCTTAAGTATTATGTAGTACTGCACTACACAACACCTCCACACACTTCACACTGGGGAACACACGGGCTTTTTATCATCTAATGATGGTTTTTAATAAGTTGATTAGCTATGGAATCCACAAGTTCACAACATTAGGAGCTTCAGAGTTCTTCTCCCTTAGTCATAAAGATACCGGTCATCGCGGCCGAAGTTATAGATCCAACTCCGGACGAGCTGCCTGATGCCAGGTTTATCATGAACCCACAAGATTCTGTGTCGTCTAACATCTCCGAAAATATGCTGGGACGAATATGTCTAAGGCATGTCTATCGTTGGACGACGTATTATTACCAGGACCGAATGATAGACTGCATGCTCCCCCAAAGGGGTTTACAACCTTTAATCGCCATGCATGCACAGCGGGAACACTTCCTCCGTTTAATCAGTACATTAGAGAAATGATGTCTTTCTTTGGAATCGCCCCATCACAGTTACACCCGAACGGATATGCTCTGCTCAACAGTCCGTTCATTGTATTTAAGGAGCATCTTTTCCGACCTCTGATCCCGATCGAAATTAGATACTTATTCAATGTTAAGAGTCGGGGAGATAGTCCCTCATTCACATTCCTAGAGGCAGTCAGGAAATGTCAAGTCATGACCGGCTCCTGGACCAGACTGAGTTACTTTAAAACCGAGTGGTTCTATATCCGATGCCCTTCAGGATTTGCTAGCCGATGGTTAGTCAGACGTAAGTGCTACAATCCTTTCCAGTAGTTAACGAGATAGTCGTAGCTGATATTAAAACTAATGTCTTATTTCCTTTACAGCTGTAATTCCACGACCTAAGGGCGTGCATTTTAAAGAAATTTGTGCGGGTCCTCCAAGAAGTTCTAGGCGATATAAGAGAAATCGAGTCGGTGCTCATCGATAGGAACTTAAGAATTCTTGGATTAATCGAACGAAACCAAAGTATCAGACTGGAGGGAACACTTAGGGCAGTCCCGACGAAGCGGGTAAAGCGCAAACCGCCAGGAATCGTAATTGCTGAGGAAGGCGATGAAGAACACACGCCTACAAACGATGAACCCATAGCCGGGCCTTCAAATAGTTTTTGGGGTTCAAAGGGAAGGAGAAAAGGCAAGGCAGTTGCACACAAACATCGTAAATCTTCGAGATGGAAATCTGTAGTTGTGTCCCTGCCAGCCTCCAACATTAGAATTTCGGAGGCTCCTCCCTCGCCAGTAGAGAATCCTTTTGAAGGACTTGCTGATATTCCGATTCCGGACTATGTGTAACTTCAACACGACACCAGATTGGAGGGGCTTCAAAGTGCTCTAGATTTAAGCGAGTCTCTACCCATCAGTGCGGCCGACATTACCGGTTGGTCGGGGGGTTGCACACACACATACACTTCACGGCACTACACGGTTTCTAGCTTTAAGTTGCCTGTTTCAAGAATTCACTAACTCCGTTTTTCTTTTACTTTACAGATACGATGAACAGGCGAGAGTCTATGCTTAGCAGTCTTCATTCGGCATGCCAACCATCAAGCTCGTATTATGAGTCCCGTCGGAGGGAGGATGATAGAAACTGCAATCGCGGTTATTCTAGTCAGAAACGTTACGAGAGGGACAGAGACAGAGATTATAGAGAACAAAGATATCAATCCCGATCGCGTTCTCCACCCCCTCGACTCCCTACCCAACCTTCCACTCACGGCACACATCCCCTGGAGCCTCCACACCAAAGACCATCCTCTCATGCTCTGAGGTCTGAGTCTCAGCGTCGTAGGATTGAAGGCCAAACCTCCCACTGTTGACGAACAGGCCATCACTGAGCCCACCGGAGAAGGGGCTATCAGAATTGCTCAACTAAGAAAAGATTTTCCAAACATATGTTTTGATGGTTTCATCTTCCCCCACACTTAAAGAAAATCCCATCGGAGGCCGAACAAACGATGCATGATTATATTCATGACATTTATACATAGTATAAGGAGTGGATGAAAGCTGAAGATAAGGCATCAGTGGTGGCTTTCAAGCGGGCTAAAATAATTGAAAAGTTAGAATCTGATCTCGCCCAGAAAGACCGCATCGTCCAAGTGCTTTACGATGAAGTCGAGTCCTTTCGAAAATCAGAGATAGAGGCCACCAAAAAGGCCGATGTGGCAAACTTGGCTATGGAGAGGATGAGGCAGACACACTTTGCTTTGGTGGAGCAGATGGGCCATCGAAACACCACTGTCACAGCTGAACGGGACGCTGCTCTGAAAGAACTTAATGAGCTCAAAGCCAAATTTTCTGAAATCATCAAGGAAAAAGATGATGCAAATAAAGCAACCCAAGAGGCTTGTGAACCGGCCGTAGTGCTTCGAGGCGAGCGGGATGCGGCAACGGCTAAGGTTCGGGAGGTGGAGACTAAGGTCGAGGAGGAAGTCCACAGGGCGGAGTCTAGGTTAGAAGCTGATTTTGAAGATCTCCTCATTGTATATAATGCTAATGTCTTGAAGCATAGAAATCTAGCCTGGCTCGATAATTATCCGACACATCTATACAACGCTTGGGGCCGATTAGTGGAAGATGAAAAGGTTGCGCATCAGGGCGAATCAGTTGATGAATTTGAGCTTGAAAACCGAATGTTGAATGAAGACGAGCGAAAAATTCTCCATGATGCCATGGTTTCACATGAGAAGGAGAAGCTTGGCGCTCAACATTTGGAAGTTGGAGAAGGTTCTGGCGTCGAGCATCATGATACAAGTCCTGAAACTCTTGTGCCGCCTCAGCCCGAATCCACACCTACGGTTGATCCCCAGCCCGTTCATGCTTATAATCCGGATCAACCGCAGATATCTCCAGCTCGCGAGCAAGTCTCTGAGGCAGTTCCGCCACCCGCGAGCCAAACTGAGGAAGGTACTCTGAACATTCTCTATGCTTATCCGAAATCGAAAGCCTCAGTTGAAGTAATTATTAACAGTTCTTCTTTTGCTTTTATCTAGTGATTGAAGCCACACCAGTTGTGCCTCCTGCGACTCAAGTGTTAGTCCCTGAGAAGTTGGTTTTGATGACAACAACCTTAGAATAAGATTATAAAATATAAATACTAACAGTATGGTTTAGATATATATGTATATGCAGGATGTATATGCAGGTACCAAAGAATGAAGACTGTACAGTATAGAGATTCAAGAACTGGTGAATTCAAGATCGCAGATATCAAGATTCAAGACTCATGAGTATCAAGATTATCAAGAGTTCAAGATTTCAAGATATGTAATTTAGTTAGGAATTTTGTTAAAACTCCTAGAAAAGCACTGACATCTCAAAATTCATTTTATTCGTGGAATGGAATCCACTTCGAGCCCGTTAAAGGGATGGAATCCTAAGTAGGATGGAACCTACGAAAAATCTAGTGGAACATTGTTTTGTATCCACTAACTTTTATTCAAATGTTTTACAAAATTATATCTTGTTTTCAAAATGATTTCAAAATCTTCTTTTTTAAATCAAAAACATCTATCATGGTTTTAAAATACTTTTAGCCTCAAAATAATCTATAATTTCAAATATCAAATTATCCTTGGTTTTAAACTATCTTTTAATTATAATATATTTAACTTTTAATATTTATACTTAGATTTAAATATAAAATTATAGTAAAATTTTATATATACCAAAATATTATTCTCTATACTTATTTATGTATTTTAACTATAGTTAAGTATATTTATAAAGTTTAAAATAGTTTTAATACAAGATAGAAATTATTTACAAAGAAAAACAAATTACCAAAAATAACTTAGGCCTGTCGACAACCCCAAGTACCCCTTGTCGACAAGGTGATAGTTGATTTCAAAAGTTTGAATTTCAAAAGAAGTGTTTATTCGTCTTATCCTTTCACGAATGGACATGGCTGTTGTTCTACTATAAATAGGGGATGTTTTAAACGAATTGATATTCATATTTTCTCTGATTTCACTTCTCTTCTTCTTCCACATTTCTTTATATACATTTTTACCATTACTCTACCGAAATCAACATTGAATCTAACTAGATCATCTCTAGTTTGATTCTCTATCACTATCTCAACAAGATCCCAGCGCTATTCAGAGTTATAGATTTCTTTGTAATCAATCGAGCGAGAAAAGGTGTGATTGTAGCCTGGAAAATCAATCGGGCGAACTTGTTGCCCGTAAAATCAAGTATCTCTACCCAGAGGATTGTGAATCTGTAGCGGTGTACCTCGTGGCCTTGAAATCGAGGGTGTAATTGTAAGAATTGATTTTGAAAGGAAATCTGTACTTGTGTTGCGGGACTGGATGTAGGGTAACTCCGAACCAGTATAAAATCCGGTGTGTTCTTTCCTTTATTGCTTTTACTTTATATCTGCATCTGTGTTTGATTCTGTGATCATATCTGTGTCTGAATATTGCATACATTTGTGTTCAAATTAATATAAACTCAAAAAGAATTAGTAATTCCTTAAAACACTATTCACCCCCCTCTAGTGTTAATTCTAGCCTTAAGATCCGTAATCCGCATTTCTCACATTTGGTATCAGAGCAAGGTTTTCAAAGTTTCATAATCCGAATTTTGAAAATTTTCAAAATGGCTACCAACACTGGTACTGTTACTACTACCAACACTGGTTCTATTACTTCTGTCACTAGTTCATTTGTAGAAGGTCAGTCTACTGTCAGACCACCGCTTTTTAATGGCAGTAACTATGCAAATTGGGCATGTAGGATGAAAATATATTTACAATCTGTAGGACTAGATACTTGGAATATCACACAGACTGAATATTTTGAACCCACAACTGATTTTGCAAAGTGGACTGCTGAGCAAAAGACCGTCGCACAAAATAACTCTAAAGCTATGAATATTTTGTTTTGTTCACTTGATAGGAATGAATTTAATAGAGTGTCAGTTTTTAAGTCTGCATATGAAATCTGGAAAACTTTGCAAGTTACTCACGAAGGAACAAGCAAAGTTAAACAGACCAAAATTTCCATGCTTACAAATTAGTTTCAATTATTTAAAATGAATCCTAATGAGTCTATTCCAGATATGTATAGTAGATTTTAGGATATTGTGCATTCTCTAATATCCTTGGGAAAGGTATTTTCGGAAGAATATCAAGTCAGAAAAATCTTAAATTCACTTACTCCAGAATGGGATCAAAAAACACTTGCGATCGAAGAGGCAAATGACATCAGCACCTTAAAGATAGAAGAATTAATTGGAAATTTAATGTCGTTTGAAGTCCAAATGATTAGGAGATAAAGAAAGAAAAGCATCTGAAAAGAAATCAATTGCATTCAATGCATTGACCGATGGATTAGACTCAAACAGCGATAATGATGAAGAGATAGCGTTTATGACCAAGAACTTTCGGAAATTCCTGAAATACAGAAAGATAAATAATCTCAAGAGAAACAACTATAAGAACTCTGGTAATCAGAATATAGTGCCAAACTATATCAAATGTTTCAACTGTGATGAACCAGGCCATATCAAAAGAGACTGTCCTCATCCAGATAAGCAAAATCTTCCTATAAACAATGATTCCTCAAAGAAACGAAAACGTGCATTTACCGCTACTCTAGATGACTCAGACTCGTCCTCAAGCGATGATGATCAGAAGACAGATAATTCAAATATGTGTTTCACGGCAATTCACAACTCCAACGAATTCAGAGAAACGGACTTAGAAAAAGGTACATGTTTACAATACATTGGTTAAAATTTCATGCTTAGGATTGGATGATTGATTGGTTAATTTTGAATTGGTGTGTCATTTGAATTTTAAATTTTTATAATGATTTTATTATATTTTTACTATTATTTTATTATTATTATTATTATTATTTTTAAATAGTATCATAATATTTTATGGAATATATTATAATTCTAGTAATATTACAGATATTATATAGACATTAAAAATAATAAATATATATATATATTAGAATAATTAAGAGAAATAAATCATAAAAATTCAGAGACACCTGTCGACAAGGCCCCTCCCACGTTGTCGACAAGGGTACAAAAATTTGAAATTCAAATTTGAATTCAAATGTTTGAATTTCCCTCCATCTTTTCACTTCATTCAAGTCTCTGAAAAGTCACCTTTTGACCAGAGAACCTGTCTCTTGAGAATCTATTTATTTACTATCTCTTATCACAACTTTTCACTTTCATTTTCAAATTCAAACTCTTATTTCAAAATATCAAGCTTTCCACTCTCTACTATAATGGCTTCTTCAAGCAACCCTTCCACAATGAGACTTTCCAGAAATATAAAAGAGCAACTTTTCAATAATCCGGAGGCTATAAAAGCATATATCAACTATACTAACTATGGAAAAGTCCATCCCGGAAAGTTTGCTTTATTTCAAGATTTCTCTACTTATGAAATCGATTCTCTTTTTGCAAACAACCAAGTTCTTAGTCTTTTGATGCTTCACAAAATGACATTGTTTGTTATCTAAATCTTGTTAAAATTTTCTATGCAAATCTCAACCGTGGATTTATAATGGAAATGATGATGAAATTTGGAGTAGTGTCAAAGGCACTAGAATCATTTTAAATTGTGATGGGTACCATTCTCAATTGCAAGAGCACGGGAATGGATCTTTCTAGTTTTAATATTGATGAAAATGATCGTGAGACATTTCATCACATTTTCGAAGGAAATGATAACTTTGAATTCTTAAATCGAAACTTTCGACCAAAAGCTAGAATTGTTAATCTTCTTTTACAACATACTTTGACCCCAAGATCGGGGAGTTTTAACAATCCAACTTCAAAAGTTTGCAAAGCACTTTTTGCTATTTTTGGAAATTATGATATTAATTGGGCGCAAGTTACTTTGGATGAACTTCGTCCCAAAAATTTTGAAGTGGGTGAAAACACTTTGTATCATGGAATCTATCTCACTCGGATTTTTAATTATTTTGGAGTGAATTTCAAAGGAGAAGAATTTGTTTCAAGAAAAGTTTTTAATCACTCAAACATTTCTCTTATGAAAATTCCATATGTTTTTCAACCATATGATACTCTTGCCGAAAAGGAAGAGCGTTTGGCTCATGAGGAGATGGAAGAGGAGGAAGAAGAAGAAGAAGGGGATGAAATGGAAATAGAAGAAGAAGAAGAAGGTGAAACATCCTTGGAAAGTATTGACTATCCCTCTAATCCAACCAACAAAACCTTACTCAAAAATCAAAAGACCATTGTAGAGAATCAACGGATTCTTAAACGATCCGTTAGTAAGAGATTGGATAAAATGTCATCCAAGATGAACAAGTTTTTCTCCAAAGTCAGCAAGAAGCTTGGATTATCTTCATCTTCATCATCCTCTAACTAGTTCTACCTTTTCATGTCATGTTGTATTGGTTTTAGTTTGTTTTGATTTGAATGTTCGTATAGTTCTTAATGTTTAATCATTGTATCGTTCTATTATGAAATGAAATTGAATTACTTTTCTATTATCTAGCTTATCTTATCTCCAGAATAAATGTTAGTATATTATATATATACATACACACAATTATTCACAAAATCATAATGAGTCATCAAAATTAACTGACCCCTGTCGACAACCCCCCAGAAACCCTATCAACAAGTACTAGTCAGAAAAGACTTTTTATTTGAAATTTGAGTAATTACCTTGTGTCTATTCATTTCAAACGAATTTCTACACCTATAAATACATATTTCTTCCAGAATTCATCACTCAAAATCATTTCTTATCTACTCAATCTATATTCCCTCTCATAAACTCAAATATGGCCGATCCAATTCATAGTTTGACCGAGAATCTTGAAGAAACCCTTAATTCTTTCAAGAATATTCTTTCTTTCATTCTCCGTAATCAGCGACACTTAGAGTTGAGTCAAATGCAGATGATCAAGGAACAAGAAAAGCATTTTGATGTGATTCGATGGATGATTTCCTCCCTACACAAAGATGATAATGAAGCACATCCTCCAGTCTCTCTCACCAATGAGAATGAAAATTGGGATGCCATTAAAGAAGACCCTATATTTGGAGAAGAAGGATGGGTGGAAGTTCCTCATAATGTTTGATTTTATTTGATTGTTTTGTTTAATTTGAATTGATTGCTTGGATTGATTTGATTTGATTTGGTTTGGTTTGGTGTGGATTGATAATTGGTGTTCAAAACATAATATGTATAAATACACAATGATATTTATATGATCTTTGATTAGTTATCATGTCTATCAGTATAATTATATCTTAATCTATCTATTATATACTCCATTATATATTTTATTAATGCAGGTACTCTAGTACAAGAATAAGGGGGAGTTATATAGTTTGGAGTTAGTTTTTGTTGATGACAAAGGGGGATAAGTATAAAATAGGATAGTTAGGCATAGATTAAGGGGGAGTTATTAGTTTTAGGGGGAGTTATTAGGATAAAAGTGATATTTTATAAACAAAGGTTGTCATCATCAAAAAGGGGGAGATTGTTAGTCCCTGAGAAGTTGGTTTTGATGACAACAACCTTAGAATAAGATTATAAAATATAAATACTAACAGTATGGTTTAGATATATATATGCATATGCAGGATGTATATGCATATACCAAAGAATGAAGACGGTACAGTATAGAGATTCAAGAACTGATGAATTCAAGATCGAAGATATCAAGATTCAAGACTCATGAGTATCAAGATTATCAAGAGTTCAAGATTTCAAGATATGTAATTTAGTTAGGAATTTTGTTAAAACTCCTAGAAAAGCACTGACATCTTAAAATCCATTTTATTCATGGAATGGAATCCACTTCGAGCCCGTTAAAGGGATGGAACCCTAAGTAGGATGGAACCTACGAAAAATCTAGTGGAACATTGTTTTGTATCCACTAACTTTTATTCAAATGTTTTACAAAATTATATCTTGTTTTCAAAATGATTTCAAAATCTTCTTTTTTAAATCAAAAACATCTATCCTGGTTTTAAAATACTTTTAGCCTCAAAATAATCTATATTTTCAAATATCAAATTATCCTTGGTTTTAAACTATCTTTTAATTATAATATATTTAACTTTTAATATTTATACTTAGATTTAAATATAAAATTATAGTAAAATTTTATATATACCAAAATATTATTCTCTATACTTATTTATGTATTTTAACTATAGTTAAGTATATTTATAAAGTTTAAAATAGTTTTAATACAATATAGAAATTATTTACAAAGAAAAACATATTACCAAAAATAACTTAGGCCCGTCGACAACCCCAAGTAGCCCTTGTCCACAAGGTGACAGTTGATTTCAAAAGTTTGAATTTCAAAAGAAGTGTTTATTCGTCGTATCCTTTCACGAATGGACATGGCTGTTGTTCTACTATAAATAGGGGATGTTTTAAACGAATTAATATTCATATTTTCTCTGATTTCACTTCTCTTCTTCTTCCACATTTCTTTATATACATTTTTACCATTACTCTACCGAAATCAACATTGAATCTAACTAGATCATCTCTAGTTTGATTCTCTATCACTATCTCAACAAGATCCCAATGCTATTCAGAGTTATAGATTTCTTTGTAATCAATCGAGCGAGAAAAGGTGTGATTGTAGCTTGTAAAATCAATCGGGTGAACTTGTTGCCCGTAAAATCAAGTATCTCAACCCAGAGGATTGTGAATCTGGAGCGGTGTACCTCGTGGCCTTGAAATCAAGGGTGTAATTGTAAGAATTAGTTTTGAAAGGAAATCCGTACTTGTGTTGCGGGACTGGATGTAGGGTAACTTAGAACCAGTATAAAATCTGGTGTGTTCTTTCCTTTATTGCTTTTACTTTATATCTGCATCTGTGTTTGATTCTGTGTTCATATCTGTGTCTGAATATTGCATACATTTGTGTTCAAATTAATATAAACTCAAAAAGAATTAGTAATTCCTTAAAACACTAGTCACCCCCTCCCTTTAGTGTTAATTCTAGCCTTAAGATCCGTAATCTGCATTTCTCACATCAAGAGCCACATCATATCTAGGAGGCCATTATAACTGAAGCGACCACCACAACGACCGCGTCACCGACTGATGGAGCGCAGGGGAGCACGATTATTTTTGATGAGCAGATGATGGTGTAACTCCTCGGTCATCACAGCGATCCTTTTGCAGATTTGTCGTTCGTTATGGGCGGAAGTGCACCGATGACAAGTTCTTCGGCTCAAACTACGGGAGTTCCTGATGATGCACAAACGCTTCATGAGGAGGAAATCATAGCTAAAATTAATGCTGAAATGGAAGCAGCCGCGCGGGGCAGTGGTTTTGGTGGCGGAATGGCTGGACCTGGTCCGGCTCCTTTGCGGATGATATCTCTGGGAGGATTGGTCATTGAGACGAGCGCGCCTCCCCCACCTCCTTCTGTTAATCCTGTCCCTCCAACTCCTCCTGCAGGAAGCGTTCCAATACATTTGAGTTCGGAGGAGGACGTTGATATAATGCCCCCGACTGGAGATCGACCGCCGAAAGGCAAAGGCTCAAAGAGAAAACCAAGCGACAGCTCCAGTGGGTCCACACCGAAGAGGAAACCGAAGAAGAAAAAAGAATAGGCACACATCTCTTCGGTTCATTTTTGGGTAGATAGGAATTTCTTTATCTTTTGTTGGCCGTGTATAGATGCAAGTTCGGCACCTGCTAGTAGAATTTTTTTTGATAAACTTGTACTTAATTTTCTTCTACAAGCAATTGAAATGAAATCCCATTTTGTCTTTATTCTTGATTTCTGTTTAGTTGCTTAAGTGTTTCAGCATTTTAAATCCAGTCCGGTACGCTCGCAAAGTTCCTACCATTTGATTGGATCTGAGTTTATTTGTTAAGTCCTGAAATCTCAACTATGAGTGATGACTGAATGTTAAACTGGACTCTAATGCTGCACTGTCTCAATCAGTGATCGACACTTAAGTTCTGCCCCCAGTTTTAGGGACGAATTGCAAGACCAAGTAGCAATCGCACTCCGTTTTCAACTCATCGAGCGTAACATCGTCGAACTGATGTTGGACTGAAGAAATTCAAGTGGTCGAATCGCACTCGCTCATTTATCGTCGATTGAATCCACACTCCGGGGATTTGCATTCGTACATCGGCGGTCGGGCATGCCTGCTTGAGTTTCAAGGATGCGTCCACGCTCCGGGGACTTAAGTTATTTTCACGGGTGGTCAGTCACACCCGTTTTTCATTTACACTCTAACCGCGCTCCAAGGACTTAGAGTTGTTTTACGGACGGTCGATCCCAATCTGGTTCATGCTCAAACTTCAATCCACTCTCCGAGGATTTTGAGTTAACGTTTATACTCCAATTCGCTCTCTGGGAATTTGGAGTTGGTGTTTATGTTGACACTCTGGTTCCCACTTTTGGAATCCGGAGCTAGTTGATGTTTATACTTCAGTTCGTGCTCCGGGAACTTGGAGTTGTCCGACAGATGGTCAGTCACATCTGTTCAGACTTTAGGATTTCGTTCGCACTCCGGGAACGACGAATCTATCAGGATCATAGATGGTCGGTTCACATCCACCCCGAGTTAACAAGCGAGGTCATTAGATGGACGGATCCATTTTCCTTAAACTTTGTCAAGGTATAGGCGAAGTCATTAGGTGGACAGATCCACCTTCTTCGAAACCGTATTTGTAAGTTTACACTCTTGTTCACACTCTGGGAATCTGGAGTTGGTTAAAGGATTGTCATGTATCAATCCTTTTTTGACTTCAGTGTGATGATTTGTCCCCGAGCTTGGGTTTAACTTAGCGAGTAACCGGTCGTATCACAGTCACTCCCTATTTGAATAAATTCCACCATCAGGTGGAACTTAGCTCTCCGTGCATAGTGATAGTTGTATGACGCATTCAATAAATCACAGCTCTGGCTCGAAGAGATTGCATTTTATTGCTGAAATAAGAAAATATGGCAAAATCAGTTGTCTTATTACAAATTCAAATTTCGAAATGCAGAAATAAATTGCAAATGGAAAATAGAATGAACAAATAAACAGAGCATGTCATGTGTAGTAGCGACGAAGACTTTCATTGTTCCAGGCTCTCGGAAGAGTGAGACCATCAACGGTCGATAACTTGAATGTGCCATCTCTGAGCTTTCGTTCAATAACATACGACCCTTCCCAAGTTGGCTTCATATGCGAAGGGACCAGGTAAATTCTCTTAAGGGCGAGATTGCCGAGCTCAAAGGTTCGGGGTTGGACCTTGGCATTGTATAATCGGGCGACTCGACTTCGGTATGCGGCTGCCCTCAAATCATCCTCTTCACGCTTCTTATCCAATAAATCCAGGGATTCAGCAAGCAATATAGCATTTGTCTTTGGATCATAGTATGTCACATGATGAGAAGGCACTTCTAATTCGACTGGAAGAACGGCTTCTGAACCATAAGAAAGAGAGAATGGACTATGGCCGGTTGCGGACTTATGGGTTGTTCGGTATGCCCATAAAGCCATAGGAAGTTCATCGACCCATTTGCCCCCAGCCTTTTCCAGTCGTTTCTTTAGAATAGACTTTATAACTTTATTAACAGCTTCGACTTGTCCATTCACTTGAGGGTGTGCGACTGCGGAGAATTTCTTCTGAATGTGGAATCGTTGACAGAAATCCTTAAATTCAACACTGCCGAACTGGGTCCCGTTATCAGTGATGATAGTATGCGGGAGACCAAATCGGCAGATGATGTTGCGCACTACAAAGTTGATCACCTTCTTTGTTGTGATTGTAGCAAGGGGTTCCGCTTCCGCCCACTTGGTAAAGTAATCAACTGCTACGATGGCGTACTTCGCGCCATCTTTGGCTAGAGGTAGAGAGCCAATAATGTAAATGCCCCATACTGCAAACGGCCATGGACTGACCATTTGAGTTATTTCGGTAGGTGGGGCCCTTGGAATCTGAGCATGCTTCTAGCATTTGTCGCACTTTCTGGCGTAATCTGATGCATCATGATTTACAGTTGGCCAATAGTATCCATATCTGAGCACTTTCTTAGCAAGTGCCTGTCCCCCAGTGTGATTGCCACATTCTCCTTCATGCACATCATGCAACACTCGTTTGATTTCATCATGAGTGATACACCGGAGTAAAGGAACAGAGTACCCTCTTCTATACATAACTCCATTTTGAATAGTGAACCGTGAAGCTTTTCGAATAATCTGTCTCTTTTCACTTCTGCGCTCTGGCACAGTCCCATGCTCGAGATAATTTCTGAACGGAGTCATCCATGACTCCATATCGCAAACAACCTCAGATATCCAATCTATCTCCATTCTGTCGATGCTCGGGGAAGCTAATGTCTCCACGGAAACGAGTCCCATTTGTTGTGCCTCGCCTGTGCTGGCTAACTTTGCTAATGAGTCTGCCTTTTGATTGCGCTCTCGGGGTATGCGGTAGATGGCATAGTAATCGAACTGATTTAATATTTCTTGAACCTGAGCAAGGCAAGCAGCCAGTCTTCAGTCCTTGGCCTGGTATTACCCCTGAACTTGACACACGACCAATTGCGAATCACAATAAATCTCCACAGTAATGATTTTCAAATCTCTAGCAATCCTCAATCCGGCAAGTAGGGCCTCATACTCAGCTTCACTGTTGATCGCACGAAAATCAAACTTTAAAGCATAGCATATAGATCGACCTTCAGGAGTTTCAAGCACAACTTCTGCACCGGAGCAACGGTCATTAGATGCACCATCAGTATGCAGCTTCCAGATATACTTGGGAGATTTACTTGTTTCGGGCAAGTCCTTTGGGATGGTAAATTCAGCTATGAAATCTGCTAGGACTTGTCCCTGAATGGCTCGCCTTGGAGTGTAAGTAATGTCAAACTGACTTAACTCGATATTCCATTTGAGTAACCTACCAGACGTCTCAGGCCGCGTAAGGACCCGTCGTAACGGCTGGTCGGTGTAAACGGTGATTGGATGAGCCTGGAAATATGGACGGAGCTTCCTTGAGGCAATAACAAGACAGTAAGCCAATTTCTCTAGGTTCGGATAATTTTTCTCAGCTCTGGTGAGTCGCTTGCTAATATAGTAGACCAGCTTTTGTATTCGGTCTTCCTCCCAAATTAGGGCAACATTGATTGCGTTTTCGGATACCACCAAATAAATGTACAATTTCTCATGGTCGATTTGCTTTGATAAAATTGGCGGTGTGGAGAGATGTTGGATTAGTGTTCGGAATGCGCCCTCACATTCCGTAGTCCATTCAAAGTTTCGTTTTCCTTTTCGGATCAGATCGAAGAAGGGAATGCATTTGTCCATTGTAACGATACGAATTTTCACGTTCGAAAATCGACATCCATACTTTACATCGTACTTCAGTGCCATAGATTCGACCGTTCAAATCCGAGTCGCCGGAGCTTATAACAACATTAAGTATAACAACATAGCGGAAGAAAAAGAATATATCAATATATATAACATTGATACAATGACAGATACAAAAATCTGATACAATATGATACAACAGAATGATACAACAGATATTAATATACATCAGAGATATGATACAAGAAATAGCAGCGGAAAGAAAATAGATAACACCAGCATCAGATAGAATATCTCTAATAGAATGCTCCAATCCATAGCTAGCGGAAAGCAAGGTCAGTCGTCCAAGGACTGACTAGCTCCAGATAATCTACTCAACCTGAATATCTAAGAAACCCCAACTCTAGACTGCTCGTGTAGAAAATTATGAGCACCCAGAGTTTAGGAAAGGAACAATAAACTCTGGATCAGTCATGGGACTGGTGTGAGCAACAAAAATAGTTATTTATCTTTAAACAATCAACAAAAGAACTGTAAACATTGAAAACCGCAATGCTTTTGGAAAATGAAACTACCATAAGGCCTCCCGCACACACACAAAATGCAAACGCAGAATCGGAGGAGATTTCTCCTTATGATAGTCAAAGATGCTTACTACGCAAAACAAATCATTGAATATTATTACTAGTGCATAGTGAAGAAAACATTTCGAAAGTAAATATAAATCTTAGCCAGCATAGACATTCCGAACTATGCCTACTATAGCTACCATCTAAACAGTGGTGACCACCATAAGTAAATGGCAGGTTCTACAACTAATACTGTACAAGTTCCGTATTGGGAAATGGATTTCCAACAAATGGTCAGGCTAAGGAACTTCCTATGCCACGAAAGAAACGCCTCTGGCTGGACGCTCCAAGAGACAAACTGCTCTCTGTCAACAAGGCCGGGTTACCCCTGTAATAGGTAACTCACGAATATGCCATCCCCCGGTCCTTTGGGACCTTTATCCGAGCGCTCGGTATCCAACATCACACATAATAAATAAAGTGTGTCCACATGAGTAAGTATCTAGGCTCCATACCATGATACCACCCCTTTCCAGAAGGAAATGACATACCCTAAAGGGCGCGACCCTCATAACCTTGCCGCAACATTCCTGTTTCAACCATTTCCGGGTTGTGAGGCCCTGACGAAGTCTCGTCCACAAAGCTACGCTTTGGCACAAAGCCATGCTTTGGGTCAACAAATGATCAAAGAAATGATCATAAAGATAAATGATCAAACAAATGATCATATCACAAATGATCAAACAATGATCATCACACAGCAACACTCAGCATGTCACATTACCAAATTGGGAGTATATCGCTGATAACCTTCAACTACATAACCTCTGAGCTCGTACGTCTCAGAGAAGGGTGTTAAGCTAAGAGAATAAATTCTCCGCCACCAACAGAAATGTATTTGAAAGAAATCGGCTTTATATCTCAAAATGTAATGTCAGACATGTAACCATACAAGTCTGTTCCGGGTTCGAACAGAACCGAAGGCACATCCGAAGAAGCCCTTGCAAATCCGGGTATTCACAATCCCGATCGAACTTCCCATCACTTAGGGAATCTCTATACCGGGAGCTACCCAGTGCAGAGACAATCGATAGGTTATCCTATCGTTTTCGCAAACACCCGGTCTTCAAATACTATCCATATACGACGTATCACTTATTCGGAATGGGATATGTGACACAAAGGTCCTCTCCCGGCTAAACCGAATAATGAGCGCAATATTTAAAAACAATTGGATATGGGATTTCAATTAAGTCACGACTTAAATCCAAATTTCTTTTCAAATGGTTTAACAAATTACCATTTCAAATCTTTTAAACAAAAAGATTCATTTTAACAACCTTCAACGGTTTAAAACAATTTCCACACTTTAATCTTTTAAATAAAAGATTCATTCACAGATTTTCCAAATTAATTTCCATTTCAATAACTAGTTAAATCTTTAAAACAAAGATTTAACTTATAGCTTTCAAACAATTCCATTTCAAATGGTTTAAACAAATCATCATTTTAAATCTATTAAAAATAAACAGATTTAATTCATAGCTTTCTAAAAGAATTCATTCATAACTTAGAAAACCATTTTTTTTCAATTCAATCTTGAAATTCCTTTAATTAAATTGGAATTTCATTTCTTATATGAAATATTTTATCATTTGAAAACAAACAGTTTTCATTTTGGAAATCTGATTCATTTATACGAGTTAAGGTTCTTGGGTTAAATCCAAATTCTCAAAATTTTACTTTTAAATGGTTTAGATTCATACAAACACATTTATATCATCTTTAATCAAAATTTCCAATCATTGAATTCAATTCTAAATTGTTGAATTCAAATTCACATTAAATTATTTAAATTGGAAACTTTATTAAGTTATTTAAAATAACTTTTAGCTTTGAAAACACATTTTCAAAAGCTTTTCACTTTAAACCCAAATTTCCAATTTCAAAATCAATTGAAATCAAAATTTCAATTTCAAAAATATTAAATTTAAATCATCTGTGACTTAACCGATTTCCACGTGAAATCCAAATTTGTGTGTGTAAGAGTGTGGTCCAGGGGTTTCACACAGTAGTGCAACATCATTCAATCATCACAGATCAAAATACAGAAATATAGTTGATAAACGGTATTAACTATCATGCTTATCGTTCATTCACAAATCACAGATATATATCACAGATAAGTAAATTACAGATCACAACATAAATCAGAATGAATCACAAAGCATCATATATCAAGGATATCAAACAAACAAGTCATCCAGTAGAATCCAAATATTCATAAGCAAGATCAGTTAATTATCTGATTTATTTAAATTATATTAATTACTTATGAATTTCTAATCCTGGTTAATCAACATCGATAAATTACAAATTATTTTGATTAATTATTCTTTAATCATTTATTAATTAACCATTAATAATAAATTGATTAACCTTTAATTATAATTCATCAACCTTTAATTATCAAATAATTAACCTTTAATTATTTAATTATCCTTTAATTAATTATCTTTAATTAATTACATTAATTAATTACATTAATTAATTAACCCTTAATTAATTTCATTAACAAATTTCCCATCAAATCATTAATTAACTTTTGATTATTAATTAATTGTCCTTTAATTACTATCATTAAGTAATCCAAATCTTGATTAATTAGAAAGATTTATCATTTATCTTAACTTTCTTATTTAATAGATCTTGAAATCAAATTATCATAAATTTGTAAATTAACAAAAGTCTTTAAGTTAAATTATTGATAAAACACTTCATCTTTTGATTTCTACTTAATTACGTTATTAACTAAGTTTAAATAACTTAAGATTTAACTTAATCGAAGTTAAAATAAATTTCATATCCTTTATTTAACCAAGCTTTAAATAAATAATTATTATTTGAAAGAATAGTTCAAGTAATTAGTTTTAAAACTTGATTTAACCTTATTCACATCTAGCTTACAAATTCATTTAAATTTTGTTTAAAAATTTCTAACTGCAGACAGTTTTTTTAAAAAAACTGTAACCCAGTTTAACCATACCCGAGGCAACTCAAATTTGCTTCGAGTCACTCCCCTACATGCTTCGAGTCCAGCACCCAAAAACTTCGAGTCACTCACGTATACTTCAAGTCATTCGCAAGAAAACACTGTCTTCCCCAAATTCAATCAACCCAGACACCAACGTGCACCGTGCACGTGCACCTTTCACTGACATCACTCCGATGGTCGACGAGACGTCCAACAAGTTGCGACTAACCCCAACATCGATCTCAAGTCGAAGAACCACTCAATCACGTAGCCATCCAAAATCGAGTGAAACTCGATCGACCTGGAAACGAACTTCCTTAGAAAATTTCTCTCCACTGCAACTCTGGCCACCGGAGTCGCTGCCACCTCTTCTACGTTTCCTTCAGCAACCCCCACTGCCTTTCCCGAAGTCACGTGTAGCTCGATGCACAAACGTGGCCACCCCGATCCCATTTCCACCACTACACTAAACTAGGTTTACAAAAATAAATCGATCGCCGCCGTCCCCACAGTACACGAGAGCCATCCTGGTCATTTTTCCCCGACACTCCATAGGCTCGTCCACCTTCTCGCCCAAACCCCGATACCCCTGGGTCCTTCGATCACCTGAATTTGCCAAGAACCTACTTCCAGTTCAACCCCAAACTGCTCTCAACCCCTTTATTTAAAAATCATAAATCTAGGCTTAAAATTCCTATCATCTACTGCCGATTCAGGCCATATAAGTGAATCTCGAATTTGTTTCATTCGAATTTATGGAAAAATTAAATTTGCTCAGTGAAATCAAGTTTATACACACTGTATATTTTTATTTTAGGTAAAACTATATTTTTTTTTCTATTATAGTAACTGATACCTTAACACACTCATTAGCCTTTGAAACAAAGGTCTGATATCGATTAAGTGATATGAGATTGAAGTTTTCTTATTTGTTTTTAAAACTGTAACTCAGTTATGAATAAGAATACTAAGAACAGAGAAGATAAGGAGACAAATAAACCCACATCTGTAAACTGAGCTTATCACTTAATATATTCACTCGAATTTATTTTAAAAAATGAATTTACATTCATTCAATCACTTTCCTTTTACTGATCATAGCATGAATTTAATTAGATGGATAGCTATGGTTTTTATTAAAATTGTTCTTAGGGTCTGAAATTCAAACAGAGGCTTCATTTCCTAGTTTCCAGACATGCACAGACATATTCACCCATATAAATACAGATATACTTGCTGATATACACATACATTTATCATTTCCCAAGGCATTTATCATCACAAGTATTAGAATCAAGAGAATGGGTTTCTAAAATGGAGTTTGCTCACCTGTCATCACTTGAAAGAACAGAGGACAAGTTTCTTGTTTTTCCAGTCTATTGTTGATGATATTGCTATTGATTGTTTCCAGACTATCCTTTTCTTTATTTGAACAGTCTGCTATTTGAAATTGCTAGCTGATAATCTCTTTTTTTTCTCTTGGTTTGTGTTGATTGTAGTATCGTTGAGATTGAAGATTTTTATTTAAATATGAAATGGTATTACTTTAAATCTGCTCAGCTTGAAGGAACGAGCTGAAGGGAGGAAGTTGATATGTAGGAAATGAAACTTGATATCCAAATTACTGGATGATGTATTTGTATAGGGTAATGTTATTTATTTAGTACAAGTGATCATACTGTTGATACAATAGGATCAGAGAGATCTTTTTCTTCTTTTAACTATGCAAAATTTTCTACTCTTTTGGGTGGCTGAAGTTATACTTTGCATTAATTACTTTTGTACAAACTATACTTGAATATATATATTTGTTTTGTACAATATAAAGTGATAGTTCTTATACGATGGTCAGTTATTTTTCTAGCAAATGGAGGCTGAGGTACTTGAACGTGATGGCTATAGGACATGGCATTTATTACTTGTACAAATTTGCATATAATTATCTATATACTTATGCCTTGTCTCGGCTGATATAATATGGTTTGGTGGCTGAGAGATTGTGTTGTGATGGCTTCATTAATTAAAAGTTGTACCAATATATATTTTATGTCTTCATTTCGGCTGTAATGTTTGAGATAACATGATGGCTTCCTTCACAAGCTTTTGTTTACTTGTTTTCATATTTGCATACTATTCTCATGTACATTCATTTTATTTTTTGTATCTATTTTTATTTGTATTATTTTGTATTGATTTATTAATACGATATTAAGATCTATATTTTACTTTACATTATATAAAACTATATTTTTATATTTCTCTTTAAACCATTTATTTACAATTTAAATTCAAATCAAATATATATATATATATATAATTTCAAATTTTACTCATATATGCCCGTATACATATATATTCAATATATACAATATTTTTAAATTTAAATGATTTATACCAAATTATTGGTGATCGAGGAAACTCGCATCACTTTATCATTTAATTTTACAAATTTTATTCAAAATAAATTTAATTATCAATTTAAAATTAATTAAAATTCGGGGTCGTTACATCCATAGATTTTGAAATGAACCTGCTCAGTGCTGCTACTTTCCCATTAAGACTCTGGACTTGCTTTATAGTTCTTGGAGTTTCAAGGTTTCTAGTCGCCCAGAACTTTTCGGGATTGGCGTCGATTCCTCGAACGTTGACGATAAACCCAAGGAATTTTCCTTATGCGACCCCAAAATGACATTTCAACGGATTAAGCTTCATTCTGTATTCTCGGAGAATATTAAACATTGACTCCAGGTCTTTGATGTGGTCAGTGGAGAATCGTGACTTGACTAGCATGTCGTCCACGTATACCTCTATGGTTTTCCCAATCTGACTGGCAAACATTCGATTAACTAATCATTGATCAGTTGCACCAGCATTCTTGAGTCCAAAAGGCATAACCTTGTAACAATAAAGTCCCATATTGGTTACGAAGCTGGTATGCTCCTGGTCGGGTAAGTGCATTGGTATTTGATTATAGTCGGAATATGCATCCATGAAGGATAAGAGTTCATGTCCGGCCGTTGAATCTACGAGTTGATCAACTCGAGGAAGTGGAAATCTGTCTTTAGGGTAGGCTTTATTCAGATCAGAGTAATCGATGCACGTTCTCCATTTCCCATTTGGCTTTCGGACAAGTACAGTATTTGACACCCATTCCGGATATAATGCATCTCGAATAAATCCATTCGATTTAAGCTTGTCTACTTCTTCCTTAAGGGCGGCAGATTCTCTTGATCCATACCACGCCTTTTTGTTTGACCGGGATGTGCCGCGGCTCAATGTTCAATGCGTGGCTCGCGATGTCCGGCGAGATCCCACACATGTCAGAATGCGTCCAGGAAAACACATCAAGGTTTGCCCAGAGAAATTCAACCAATTCCTCTTGCATTTGTTGGCTTAACTGAGATCCAATCTTTATCATTCTAGAATCATCGCTGTCATCGATCGGAACATCGATCGTCAGTTCGGCCGGAGAAGCTTGACTATCTTTACTTTCGGTGTCTCTCGGGTCAAGATCTGTTTGGAATTGGTTAGGGTGCCCAGGCCTAGGCCCAAGCGTTAATTGTCAATTATCAACAAACGGAGGCAGAGAGATTCCTCTACGCCCTTTCCTTTCTCTTTTCGCTGCGCCTCGCGCAACTCAGCAACATAACAGACTCGTCCAACAGCCTGATCTCCTTGAACGGTTCCAACACCACGATTGGTGGGGAACTTTAAAGTTAAACACCATGGGGCAATAGCAGCCCAGAACTCAGCTAGGGCCAGTCGGCCCAAGAAAGCATTATATGGCGAGTCTATATCCAAAACAACAAACTACAATATCCAGACTCTTTGGCGTTCTCCAATACCTAACTCCACTGGCAATTCCACCACTCCAATGGGTATAGTTGCACTCCCATTGAAACCATGGATACGGTACTGACAAGGTTTCAAATCTTTAGTCTCCATCTTCATCTGATCGTAGGCTCGATTGAACAATATATTCACAGAACTTCCACTATCTACCAAGATCCTCTTCATCCAAGCAAGACCTACTTCAGCCGATATAACAAGTGGATCGATGGTTGGGGCTTCGATTCCATCGGCATCTCTGTCTCGAAAGACAATGTCGTCAGTCATCGTCTTTTGTTGCTTGGCCGGAGCCCCATCTTCCAAACTACTACAACATTCAAAGCTTGCATGCCTAATAGAACTAGCAAATGACTCCATTTCCTTCCTGCTTCGGTCTGCTGGATGAGGACTACCACTAATGGTATTATCACCAACCTCCCGCCAGTACGAGCGGGTTCCTCCTGTCTAGCCTGATTCGGTACATGATTCTAATTCGATGGGCCCGCACTTCCAGACTACGACGCCCGCACAAACTGTTCCAACTTCCTTTCACGTATCAACTTTTCAATGAGATCTTGCAATGACGGCACTCATTTGTGTTATGGCCATAGCTTTCATGGAATCTACAAAACTTCCCTGTCTGGATCTGTTTCTCCGATGACTGTTTCGGAGCAGGCTTCTTATACTGAATAGTATTGCAGGTCTGTAAATACACATTTTCCAGCGACGTATTTAGAGGAGTATAATTATCAAACATAAGAGCTCTACGTCGTGGACCACGATTCTGATCCCATTTTCTATTTTAATTACCATTGCTTTTCTGTTGATTTTGTTTATTCTGAATGTTCAATTGTACTTTCCCGGAGCTCTCCCCGGATTGTTTAACAATAATATTACTCTGAATTCCTTCCATACTAGGCCCCGCATCATCCTTCTTCCTAGACTATTTCGCATCCTCCCTTCTCAAGAATTGGGCTGCCTTGGCATAGAAACGGTCCAATGATGCAGGGGGTTTTTCGGCCAACCAGTTGCCGAATTCGAAATCGGGATCAGTCCCTTTAGTCAGTGCCATAAGAATAGAGTTATCATTAGGGTTGCTGATCTCAGCGCATGAAGCATGAAATCTCTCTAAATAACGCCCGAGTGTCTCCCAGGAGCATGAGTGACACTAGATAAAGTATTAACATCCTTCGGTCTTGCGACATGCATACGGAATTGCTCAATAAACTTTGTTGCCAATTGATCAAAACAAGAGATAGATCAAGGTGGTAAACGGGTAAACCACATAGTTTCTATGCCCTCTAGAGAGATCGGGAAGCTTCGGCATTTAACTGCATCATCAGCTCGTGCATCATTCATCCACCACTCGTACTTTAAGACGTGTTGATTGGAATCAGAGCTCCCTTCATAAATTAGTAAAGTCGACATCCTGAATCGCCGAGGTGGTTCAGCATAGAGTATCTCATCAGTAAAGGGAGTATGACTCTTGGAGATTCCCCAGTCGTCATTAGTGAGGCCTTGACTCTCTCGGATCATTTGACGGATCATCGTCGGAATGTCAGGCATCTGGACATTTTGAGCACGTTGGGCCAAGGTGTGGTCGGGTTCTACAATGCGAGAAGGGGCCGGTCGCTGTCGACAGTCCATACCTCACCTCCTTGGTTCTTTGTTTTCGGAGACATACGGTCCGGGAGTATGTTCATGCTGGTGATGGTTCAAATCTATCCGATTTCGGGCATCAACCCCTGGTTCAGTAGCAGTGGTGTAAGTGCGGTTATCAGTAACATGATATGGAATAGTACCCCCTCGGGAGGAGGGTCCAGTCTGATGGCTGGTTGACGGGCCAACCCTCGGTTGCCCAAGGTTTAGTGCATGCTGATGTCCAGTGGCCTGAGTGTAACTTCCGTCCAGTCGCGGGCGCGTGGATCTATGATGATAGTCTGAAGAAGCTGAACTCTCGGTAGAGGAATATAAAGCCTGATCCCTCCTGGATCTCCTTCATCTTTGACGGTTTAGCTGGTTGGTCAATTCCGTATTATCACAGAGCTGTTGAGTGAGCTGCTGGCGGCTCTGAGTCAATTCTTGCATTAGCATATGGAATTCTTCCTTGGTGACAGGGCCTTGCGGATCAGATGGTCCGGCAGCATTTTGGTCGGTTGGAAGTGGTTGTACGAGATTCTGTCTTTCCCGTCCTTCTGGATCTACAGCTGTAGAAGTAGTCCTTGTGTTAACCATGATGGATAGCAAAGATCTTTCCTAGACTTGATGCAAATCTGAATAGGATGGAAGAACTTTAATCTTTGAGACCTGGATCTTCTTCTTAGATTTGTGCAATCCAATATCGATAGTAGATCCAACGAGCAGGAGAAAAACTGTGTTTTCTCAGTGAAAGCACCAAAGTGTTTGTACCAAAATTGGGCACAACACTCTTCGAAAGGGTTTGAAGAGATAAAATGAAGAAATAAATGTAAAAAGATTATTATTTAAAAAACACTTCAAACAATAATCAGAAAAACAGCAAAAGAACGCAAAGATTTAGAGTGGTTCGGCGTATTATCTACGTCCACTATGAAATGATTGATCTTTATTAACTTTTTCTTGCTGGTTACAGTGGATTACAATAGTAAATCTCGAGTACAACAGTGAAATTCGAGTACAACGGTGAATTCGGCAGAGTCTGGACGTCAGATAGTCAAAAGATCCTTTTTCTGTAGGCTCTGGGATGCTATTTATAGGCGTAGGTTGCAAATATCTCGCTCAGATCTCGGGAGACCTCTTCTGGCACGTGGGTGGGCCCACGCGATCGATCCCACGTGATTTGCTCTCGGTCCGTGATCGATACGAACGAATTTCGTATCGATCAAGATTTGGTCCAATCGAGTCGAAATTGGGCATGAATTTTCTTTAGGTTGTACGTAAGCTCCTGTGAAAATTTGGTGGCATTTGGACTTGTAGATTATGAGTTATGATCGATGCAATCTTGCATTTTCTTTAGGCTGTCTAGTTCGTACCGATACACTTCGCATCGATCTGTTCAAATCGTTCTTGAGCACGTGCAAGTTGACATGCTGCGAAATTCTTGGATCGATCCACTTTTTGTGCCGAACGATCGAGTCTTCCCTATGTATATGCCTTACTCGTATCGATCCAGTTTGGCTCTGTTCGTATTGATTACAATTGCTCTATTCGTATCGATTACAATTGCTTTGTTCGTATCGATTACAATTGCTCTGTTCGTATCGATCGTAACTACTCTGCTCTGCTCGCATCGATGGTAGCTACTCTGTTCGTATCAATCACTGACTGATCGATACAAAGTAGCGGCTGTGCTTGGTCTTATGGATTACGGATTGGTTGATCGATGCGAATAGGCTGGATATTTTGGATGCGAAGAATGCCGCTTTCTATGGATACGAACTCGTGCTCCTTTAATCGATACGAAATCACGTTCATCTGACGGAGTCGAAATTCATCGATACGAAGGAGGTTTCCTCCTGATCGCTGTATGGATACGAAGTGGAGCGCATTGATGGATGCGAAGTACATGGGTACGAAACAAACATGCTTTTCATGAAAATTGATCGATCCATAATTCGAGCATACGAACCCCGATTGATTTGAAATTTGCAACGTTGGCTTTCATAGCTTTACTTGTCATGTCTTGTCAATTGTAGCTTGATTCGGACTCGGACAAAGTTCATCGATATCCATAGTGAACCTGCGTACAGCCGATCTTCAAGACAGACTATCCTTGGGTTTTAGTCATTTCCTTGGTGTCACGGCCTTGCCAAAAGGCAGGATAACAGGTTTTAATGAGAATTTGAATTGAAAGATTTAAATTGAGTTTTGTTGATTTGAAATCTGATATGGTCCAGATTTGTTGAAATGGAAAAAAAGTTTGATTTGATATCCATTCAAATTAATTATTTTTAATATAAATTGTTTAAAAATCTGTTATTTTAAAATTCAGATTTATTTAGATTTTAAACTATTTACTATATAATCCATTTCCAATAATCAAACCATTTTATATTAAACTATTTATCTATCTTAAATCTATTAAACTATTTTAAATCAATTAAACTATTTTAATCTATTAAACTATTTTAAACTATTATAAACTATTTCTAATATATAAACTATTTTAATCTATAACCTATTTTTAAAATATAAACTATTTTCAATGCATAACTATTCCAATATATAAACTACTTTCAATATTCAAACTGTTTAAAGTTGGAACTGTTATGATTTAGATTTAATTGATGTAAATGCGGATATTTGATATGATGGTTTAACCTATTTTGTGGTTTTGATTTTTAAAGGTGAATATGATTTCGAAAGTGATATGATTTTGAAGTAAATATGATTTCGAAAGTGATATGATTTTGAAGTGAATATGATTTCAAAAGTGATATTATTTTGAAGTGAATATGATATTTTGATATCCATGGTGAATCAGTTTTGAAAATGTAAAAGAACCAACCGGTGTGAAATAAGCATTTGGTTGTTAAAGAGACCGGGATCAGATATTGTCATACTCTCCGCCAATACCGAAAACCACTTTAACAACTGTGCACATGGTGGAGAATCCAGAATGAAGTAGGATGGTTTGGCGAATGCTACTGGAATGAAGTAAGAGAATGATGATGGATAGCCTTGACCTTCGGGTCATAATTAAAATGACTAAAATAGGAGCCATGCCGGGCCAAGTGGGGTCGCTCCCCCTATCGGACACATTTCTTCGATAACATATTTATTACTTTGTGATTGATTTGGTTGCCATCCCTCGATTTGATTTTGGGAGTTTGTTCCGAAGTGGGTGGTAGTAGCTGCTATGCGTTATCACTGGTCCAAATCCGCAAAATGGTAGTATCCTACCCTGGGCATTGCCTCGTGTGTCTTTTCATATTTATCCTGATCGTGCCCACTACGAGTTTGGTTTGTGTCGTACACTATGGGGTGCCCTTTGACAACCCTCCAATTTACGGAGGAATTATGGTACTGTATAGACTACGACATTTATATAAAAATGTGTTAAGGGGGATATGGGTAACGCCTTAACGCTATTTTAATACTTTACTGTAGACATATTATAATAGAATATTGTACTATGTATGTAGATAGTTTAACGGATCCTTAGGAGATGGAATCCCGAACATCTCTAAAGTTATTGCACGCACGTTAGACATAGGATAAGAGATGTAAAATCCCGTAACCATCTCTGAAGCCGTTACACTCATATTTATTTTATTTTGAATTAACTTACATAAGATCTTTTAGTTCTAACTCGAGTGTTTTGTCTTTTCATTACCCTCGGGTCAGCTTGAGTATTTCAGCACATTGAAGACTATTTTTTTGGAGGACGAAAACGGAGATTATATGCTATTTATTTTATATATTCCACTGCATCATGTTGTTCCGCTGCATTATTTTTTTATTCTTGCGGTATGTATAACTCTGATATGTGTTGTAAAAGTGTAATCAAATGTATTTGTAAAACTACTTCATTAACTATTTATTTGATTATTATATTTTGTCATTCTGCTGTGAGATTCTGTGTTTGTTTCTTTTTTTCTCTTCCTTTTCTTATTTACCCCATTAACAATCCTCCCTTTTGAATGGCTTGAGTCGACATGTGTGGTTTATTGTCGATTTAAACCTTCCAAAAAGGTGAGTCGTTACATGGACAGGGCTAAGTGGGACAATCGGTTGATGGCATGGGGAAAACGATCGACATTGAAGGTCCACAAGAACGATCGGTGAAAATGGCTACTATGAATGATCGGTTGATGTTGTCTAGGGAACGATCGGTGGAAATGCGTTTACGAACGATCAACCTTGTTTGTAAATGAACCTTTTTCCTGTTTAAAAAATAGAACTTAAATAAGTGAACTTGAACTAAATGATGAGCTTCGGTCTTGCATACTCGATCCGACATTTGGACTTGCATATGGCTTGCATAAGATTTGAACTACATATTCGGTAACAAATGACCTTAAAACTACGACATGAACCAATGCCTTTGACTATTCTTTTGAATCTCATCGGTAACTTAGATAAAAATCAAAAAGTTTCTTGCTGTGTATCGATCATTGATGTGCACGTAAATGTGAATATTTTTACTTCCATATTTAATCGAATTTCATTAAATAAATGAGCATATATGGTGTTTTAACATGTTTAAACCAATATTCAAATTATTTTCAAATCATCATTTATTCATCTTCATATAGGGGCAAAATGGTCATTTTTGTGCACATATTAATTTGAGAAAATTTATTTTCACAATTTATTTTTAATTGTAGGAAAATTGGATGGAAATTACAAGAGGCTTCATGGAAAATATGCATGCACAAGAGAAGACAAACAAATGAAGATGGAAATAATTCAAACTATGTATCATGGAGGATCACACCTACCCACTTACCTTAATCTACAATTAGAAGTTAATACACAAGTTAATGGAGCTAAAAGTTTCATGCACATTTAAATAGAGGATTATCTCATGCTAATGATAACTTGGTGGCCATACTTCCTAAGTGGGTAGTTTGGGTAGTTCCAAAAAACATGATTAGGGTTTTAGGCTTGTATAAATACCCCATATGTTCATGTAATTAATCTCTTAACATTTGGGCCTCCTCTTTAGTTAGTTTAATTTTAGGCTCACAAATAAACAAAAGCTCTCTTTTCTTTTTCATGGCTACTTAGCCATTTTCTTCTTATGTAATTTTCTTATATGCAAATTTTAATTCATGCTCTTTTCTATTTACATGCTCTCTTTCATCTTATGTTAGTAGATTAGTTTTATTTCTTATGCAAGTAGATTAGCTTTTGTTTAATTTTAATTAACTCTCTTTACTTAGCTTGCATTTTCTTCTTATTTTTATTTCGTGTTGAATGTTACATTTGTTGAAATTATAACAAATATGAGAGGCTAAACCCCTTCAGTTTAGGGGTAATGAAGCTCTCTAATTATGTAGATTCAACATAATTTTCTAACTTATGATCTCTTTTTGTGCTTAATGATAATGTTTGATGTGGTTTAGTTTTGTTACTTTAGCTTTGAATTTGATAGCCTATGTTGTTGACACCAAATAGGCTATGCTTAAACAAACAAAAACACAAATTACCTCTTTATCTACGTATGATTATGTTAATGAAGTGAATATTAAAATCAAAATTTGATGGTCTATATTTCTAATCAATAGTTAATAGATCATGCTTAGAATAGATTTTATTTTCAAGTTCATTGTCATTTTCATGAGAGTTAAAAAATGGTTTAATGGGTGAGTTATAGTTTATGGCTTATATTTGGCTAATTAATAGCATAAATATTCCATACTTATGACAAACACATCAATTAAATTCACTAATGACCAAAAATGAGAGATCATAATTTCATGTTGTGTTGATTTATTCGATAAAGAGAGTGGATTTATCTCTAAATTGCCTTCAAACTCTCATATTTTTATCCATTTTCTTTTGCTAGTTTATTTACATTTTTTAGCTTAACACAACTTCAAATCTTGGTTTAATTTGATTGAATAGAATTTTAAAATCTAAACAATTTCCTGCGGATCGATCCGTACTCGCCACGTACTAAAATTGTACGTCGTGCGCTTGCGGTTATTTTTATTTAAAATTTGATCGGCTAATTTCTAATCCGATAGAGATTTAGTCATTAAATAAGTTTTTGGCGCCTTTGTCGAGGAATTGATTTGATTTTACTTTATGTTCTTCAAATTATTTTTGTTTGATTTTATTGTGTGTTTGTTTTGCGTGTTACTTTGCATTTAAAAAAAACTGTGTTTATGTTTTTTATTTGATTTTGTTTGTGTGCATCTCTTGTTTTCAATTTGCATATATAAAAAAAATATACACAATTTCATTTGAATTTTTTTTATTCCATTTTCAATTACACTTGCAATTACATATTTTGACATTTACATTTTTTTGCTTCTTTCTTTTTTTTGTTTACATTGCACTGTGCACTCACTACTTCTTCACAGCCTACCCTATTTCTTCACTGCCATCAGCTCATCTGCATTTTTTACCCACAGCCTCATCATTTTAGCAACTACCCTCTCCAGACCCACTGCCTTGACCATATTTCCACTATACAACTGACCACCATAAATTCACAATAATCAACATACAGCCACTGCTCTAACCCCCTGTGACCAACCAGTCAACATCTCTCCACTGCCCTTAATTCTTACAAATATCACCTGATAACCACTGCACAGTTCGACTTCACACATATACAACTTCCATATACATGTACACTTCATACATATTGCCTGCATCACACTTCTACACCCTGTTGCAGCCCTGACCTCAACCCCCATTCATCTTTAAATCCTACACTACAAACTCCTTGCTTCTCCTCCACAATACCAAACACTTCCCCTGTACACATCAAACACTTCTCGCCGTTGCTCCTACAACTTCTGCTTGCTGCATTAAAACTGTCACTACACCGAAAATTCTGCAACTCCTACACTGCAAAACATTCAACAACCACCTACTTGCTATCAACATGCCCCTGTCACATACATTCCAAATAGGAACAAAAAAACAAAAAAAAATACTTCTTTACAAACTTCACCAAATACTGTCTTCATACTACCCTTCAAATCAACCATCAACATCCTCTGTCTTTCTTCTACCAGCAATATCACCAGCCACTTCAACTACACATACCACTCTTGCCTTGCAATACAACCGCATATTCACCGTCTTGCTTCACATGCTTCTCCAAGCAAACACATTTTCATCCATCAACAAACCATTCCCTTACTTCAACAACTGCTGCATATCTCCTCCTCCATATCACTACCACATAACCATCAAACTGCTGCTCACACCAGTGCAATAATTCAACCATATTACCCCTCTGTGCCACCATCACCACCAACCAGTCAACATCCATAACCATTCCACACTCATCATCTCCAAAAACCACATCCTACTGCACATTCCCATAGCCTTCCTCATTCACTGCCTACTACTTCATTCATTCAACACATCACAACATACATCCTTGCATACAATTCTTACTGCCACAACATCACAACATACAGCCTTCATCCTGCCAGACCACAACTTCAACATCTCTACCAACAGCAACCAACTTAACCCCACAGATTGTCATCACTACCTTGTCACCATCTTAACCACATCAACTATAATTGCAAATACCATCCTCCATCAACCACCACAACATCCCATCACCAGAAAACATAGCATATAACAACTGACAAACCACCTGACCATCCACAAACATCCATCTGCCCATCATCTTGCCTTCCTCTGCCATCATCCAGAACCACCACCTCACAGCAGCACCAAACCATCTTTGCATTACAATCATCTATGCACATGTTTCACCGCTAACTTAACAAACTTCCAACCACAACAACACTGCATTAAACACTGCATCCTCACATAACTGCTTACATCCTTCCTTCTTCAATCTATCCCACTGCAACCTTCATACTTCACTGCCTGTCCTCAAACTTTAACATCAGCCAACAAATCAACTAGAAACCCAAATCATCAACAACCAGAAACTCAAATCATCAACCAGAAACCAAAACCCACGTACAAACCCAAATTCACCCAACCAACCCGATTCGCTACAGTCTCTAATCATCGGCAACCATCGAAATCAATTGCCTGAAGCAGACGCCTCCTCTCCGTTCTCAACCAACCTCATCAGCCAATTTCCCTCGTTCACCCAAAATTGCTGCGACATCAAACAACAAACTTTTGGTTTTTGGAAATTGATTTCGGTTTTGGGGAACATGTGGAAATCGATTTCTGTTCTAAACGAGGAAATCGATTTGAGTTAATTTAATTTTTTTGGAGGTTGTTATTCTTCTGTGTGTTATTAATAGAAGGTACTGAGTTGAGCTTTTTAATTGGGCTGGGGTTGGTTTTGGTTTCAATAAAAAAAATTCTTTTAACTCTCATTCCTTTTTTAAATAATAATAATAATAATAATAACAACAACAACAACTTTCAATTGTTTAGTTTTCTCTTGTTTTGTGTTGTTCTCATTTTCTTTGTTTTGTTTTAGTTCTTCTTTGATATTTAAAAAAAAGAATATATAAAAAAACAATTGTATATATCTTGTTTAAATTTCCAGGTTGGAGGTGCCAGAAGTACTTGCTAAAAATAAATTGCTTGCTTGCTTATATAAAAAAAAGTGAAAATTGGGGTCACATCCCTAAAACCAAACGTAATACACAAAAACTCCTTCCTTTCGAAACTTTATAAATCCGGTCCCTATTTTTGTTTCAGCTTAATTCTTTTCCATAAATACCCTCGTTAATTTGTCGCAGTTTTGTGATTGCAGCCAATATTTGAAATCTACGTTTCCATTTATCGATCTACTTTGTGAAATCATATTTTGTTGATAATTACATGAATAATTGTCGTAGTTTTCTTTTTTTATCAATTACATGAATAATTGCTGATAAGAATGCAACTATTTTGAATATTTGCAGAAATAAATGCAATATTTGAGAATAGTTGCAGAAATTGTACGCAATAGTTGTAGAAATGTCTGCAACTATATATGCAATAGTTGCTGACATTTCTGCAACTATTTGCAATAGTTGCATTTTTGCAACTATACCATATAGTTGCAGACAATTCTGCAACTATATGCAATAGTTGCAGACATTTCTGCAACTATTTGCAATAGTTGCATTTCTGCAATCTGCAACTATATGCAATAGTTGCAGACATTTCTGCAACTATACCATATAGTTGCAGAAATATCTGCAATTATTTGCAAATTTTGTAAATTTCAAAAAAAAATTGAAAATGTTCAATATTTGCTGAATTGTCTGCAAATATTTGAAATAATTGCACCTTTAATACAAATATAAATTTTTGGTATAAACAATGGATCTCATTTTAAAGATCATAAAATTTGTGATTTTTTGGTGAAAACGGTATGTTGATCCAGTTTTTGTAAATAAAGTTATACACGTTTGAAAAATTAAAAACATAAAGGGTATTTGGGTCTTTTTTCGTGCGTGAATTTGAAAATAGGGAGCGGAAACGTAAGTGTTGGTTGTGAAGGATGTTTTCTCTATTTTAAAACTTATTAGGGATGTGAGCCAAACTTAACTAAAAAAAAATTTGCCGCTTTAAAATAATTTGCTAATAATTCTGCACTCCCTAGAATCGTGCTCTCATCTCTTATTTTTATTTGCCTTGCATTGTTGGTTGCTTGCATATATAAAAAAATATTTTCAAAAACAAAAACAAAAATCCATTCGTAGTTTCATTGTTAAATCTCATTTAATTTCAGTTTTGCATTTCATCTTAGAACTTGACTAATAATAACGGTTAGACATCTTAAGGGTGTCACGAGCTCACCTAGGGCTTAATTGTATATTGACAAGTTATCCTCATTCGATAATTTAATTTCTTGTTGTCTAGGTTACGGCAGAGCAATAACCATTTATAAATATTATGGTGATTCGTAAATATTATAGTGGTTGTTTCTCTTAAGGTACTTAAACCTTCGGCTGCATCGCTATGGTGATTCGTGGTACACCGATAAATCCCGTCCATTACCTGGTTGAAAACTATCTTGTTGAATTAAGACAAAGTGTGATTATACAATTTTGGGTTAGGAGCTACTTAGGATAGAAAATTTGCAATTAAGCCTTTGCATTTATTTAGTTGCATTAGTTCATGCATATGTCAAAAAAAAGAAAAAAATTAAAAATCAAAAATTAAAAAATTGTAAATATTCCTTAACTTAATTTTTAAATCCTTTCTTTTGAAATTTTTAAATAAAAAAAAATTCAAAAAAAAAATTTAAGGTAGGTTTTTCTAGAAAAGCAAGAATTCAAAAAAAAATTATAAAACCTTTTCAAAAACAAAAAAAATTGAAAACGCAAAAAAAATTAAACAAAAATGAAATTTCTCTTTTTAAATAAATTCCCTTTGGTAAATATTTTTTTTCTTTTCCATTAAAAAAAACAAAAAAATTTGAAAATGTTTGAGTTTCCCTACTCACATGAATTTTACAATAGTTGTGAAAATCAATATAATCCATATAGTTTCACTCCAAATTCTTATGGATATTTTAATAACAACTATTGTGTAAATAATTCGAATTTCGAACAACAAAATTTTCAAAACGATGAATAACCTCTTGAAAATAGCATTGAAATGGTCTCGTCTTTACTTGAACTCTCTACAAAACAAAATCAAATGACAAATGATTATGTAATTCATATTTGTGAAATAACTCAAGTCAAGGATTTCAGAATGATCAAAATTTAATTCACTTCAAAATTAAAATGATTTCGAGTTTACTCATGCCAATACAATTTCGAACTCTAAATTGAATTCCAAAATCAAAACGAAAATGAAAAAAACTGTTTAAATAATTTTGGCAATGGGAATAATCTCGACTACGATGCGATTGATTATTTTCATTCTCAACAAGTTCAAATTTCAAATTTTCAAATTAATAATTATAAATTTGATTTTGTTGAGCAAATGGACGAAATTCACAAAGATCACACAGATTTATTGTTTGAAACCTATATGAAACAACATGAAAAACAAAATCAAATCATAATGTTTGACAAGTTAGGTGATAATCCATCTTTTACCAAAATTTACGATTTTCAAATAATAACTATTGAAATTGAAAACGACAATCTTAATGAAGTTGTTGAAAATGCGGTAATTGAGTTGGATTTCAATTCCTTTGAAAGTGAGAAACTCGATTTAAAATTTGATCTTTCTTTTTTTGATTCTGAAAAATTGAATAGAACAACTTTGGATTTTGAACTTGATATATGCAATGAAGTTGTGAATAATTCAACAAAGGAAGACGAATTTAGCAAACATAAATTTTTTGGACTTTTCGAAAATGAGTTGTTAAATTCTGAAGGGGAAGATTTAAATCACCACTCTGATTTTGAAATCAATAATTTTGAAGAAGTTTTCAACGATAAGTTTGAATTTCAATTTGGTGAAAATAAATTTGAACTTCAACCAATTGTTTTATCAACCTCAAAAATCATCGAAAATAAAACAACTCATACGATTTTTAATAAAACGACGTTTCCTTTTCCCAATCAATATTCAACTCTGAAATCTTTTATGATTTGGTTTTTTGTGCTTAAGTTGTGTCTCTCATACTTGACGAGACAAATAAATCGGTATTTGGAAGACTGTTTCATTTACTCTTTAACAACATATTTTCTGATGTCTTGTAAATAATAATCTTTTCATGTAAATATAGGTCATGTTTTTATTTTATATTTCTTCTTTCACTTGGGTTGACTGTGGGGACACATTCAAAATCAAGTGTGGGGGAGTCTCATCTTCATTTTCGATTTTTCATAGTTTATTTTTTGCATTTTCTTTCCAAAACCTTCAAAAAATTCAAAACAAAACAAAAAAATCCCAAAAACAAATTTTCTTTTCTTTAGCATTTGGATTTATTTTTGAAAAAAAACACTATATGATAAATATATGGTTTTGGTTATTAAATTGAAATGTTTTGAAAAATTATGTGTCTCAACAAAAATAAAAATAAAGTTTGATTACAAGTAACAATGGTTTAACTAGTATATAGGAAGGTTCATAGGTGATAATTATGAAGTATATCATAATTGAAAAATCTTTGTTTAAAAAAGTGGTGGATTTAAAGAAAAGGATATAACATTTTTGATCTTCTAAGTTAAATGGTGCTAAGATGATATTGCAAAACTCTCTCTTCAAAAAACAAAAAAAATATAACAAAAACAAAAAAAAGCAAACAAAAAAATATATTTGTATATATATTTTATTAACACCTAGAGTCATGTGTTCACATGCAAGTGTGTCCACTCACCATGCTCTGTACCCTTCTCACGTAAGCCTGAAAGGCAGTGCATGATTGGTATATCTGGTCTCAGTTTATCTGAGTTAGATGTATGTATATAAAAATTCTTTTATTAATAATGCCTATAGTCGATAGGTGTACACACTTGTGTGTTCACTCTCCACGCTCTGTATTCCCCTCACGTAAGCCCGAAAGGCAGTGCATGGGTGGTATATGTGGACTCAGTTTTATGAGTTAGGCATATGTAAATATTGTTAATATTAATAAAATTTTCAAATAAGAAAGAGTAAGCAATTGAAATCCAATCACTATTTTTACTTATTTGATTTGACTTGTTATTAAAAAGAAATGAAATTACCACTTTGAAATAAAAACTTTGATAATCAACTAAGGATCCATTTCATAGTTGCACTATGTTATCAACCGAAACAACTAGCTAAACTAGAGTCTATTTGTTATGATAACTTAGTTTTTATTGGAAATTTTGACAAGTAAAATGACTAAAATTTCATGATGATGACCAAAACTTATATTTTACTTATTCGTGTCGATTTAAAAGTAAATCCTTCATTTGTAAATATTTTCAAAAACTTTCATTCATCTCTTTGTAAATAAATCTTGCACTTAGGAATTTTTCATTTCACATTTGGATTTTGTGGGTAGTATCCGCTGAAAACCCTCACCAGACAACACTCGTCCTACTAGGGACAACTAGAGGTTTAACGGCTTGTTGCATATGCTCAATGCAATCGTGCTTCCTACGAAAACGGATTTATCATAGTTTTAGTTTATTCGAGGACGAATAAAAAGATAAGTGTGGGGGTATTTGATGTGCACGTAAATGTGCATATTTTTACTTCCATAATTAATCGAATCTAATTAAATAAATGAGCATATATGGTGTTTTAACATGTTTAAACCAATATTCAAATTATTTTCAAATCATTATTTATTCATCACCATATAGGGGCAAAATGGTCATTTTTGTGCATATATTAATTTGAGAATATTTATTTCCACATTTTATTTTTATTTGTAAGAAAATTGGATGGAAATTACAAGAGGCTTCATGGAAAATATGCAAGCACAAGAGAAGACAAGCAAATGAAGATGGAAATAATTCAAACTATGTATCATGGAGGACCCCACCTACCCACTTACCTTAATCTACAATTAGAAGCTAATGCACAAATTAGTGGAGCTAAAAGGTTCATGCACATTTAAATGGAGGATTACATCATGCTAATGATAACTTGGTGGCCACACTTCCTAAGAGGGTAGTTTGGGTAGTCCCCAAAAATATGATTAGGGTTTTAGGCTTGTATAAATACCCCATATGTTCATGTAATTATTCTCTTAGCATTTGAGCCTCCTCTTTAGTTAGTTTAGTTTTAGGCTCACAAATAAACAAAAGTTCTCTTTTCTTTTTCATTGCTACTTAGCCATTTTCTTCTTATGTAATTTTCTTATATGCAAATTTTAATTCATGCACTTTTCTATTTACATGCTCTCTTTCCTCTTATGTTGGTAGCTTAGTTTTATTTCTTATGCAAGTAGATTAGCTTTTATTTCATTTTAATTAACTCTCTTTACTTAGCTTGCATTTTCTTCTTGTTTTTATCTTATGTTGAATGATATATTTGTTTAAATGAAATATGAAAGGCTAAGCCCCTTCAATTTAGGTGTAACGAAGCTCTCTAATTATGTAGATTCAACATAATTTGCTAACTTGTGATCTCTTTTTGTGCTTAATGATAATGTTTGACGTGGTTTAATTTTGTTGTTTTAGCTTTGAATTTGATAGCCTATGTTGTTGACACTAAATAGGTTATGCTTAAACAAACAAAAACACAAATTACCTCTTCATCTACATTATGGTAATGAAGTGAATATTAAAATCAAAATATGATAGTCTATATTTCTAATCAATAGTTAATAGATCATGCTTAGAATAGATTTTATTTTCAAGTTCATTGTCATTTTCATGAGAGTTAAAAAGTGATTTAATGGTTGTGTTATAGTTTGATGGTTTATATTAGGTTAATTAATAGCACAATATTCCATACTTATGAAACACATCAATTAAATTCACATATGACCAAAAAAAAGAGATCATAATTTCATGTTGTGTTGATTTATGCGATCAAGAGAGTGGATTTATCTCTAAATTGCCTTAAAACTCTCATATTTTTATCCATTTTCTTTTGCTAGTTTATTTACATTTTTTTAGCTTAACACAACTTCAAATCTTGGTTTTAATTTGACTGAATAGAATTTTAAAATCTAAACAATTCCCTGTGGATCGACCCGTACGCACCACGTACTAAAATTGTAAGCCGTGCGCTTGCGGTTATTTTTATTTAAAATTCGATCGGCTAATTTCTAATCCGATAAAGATTTAGTTGTTAAACAATCGTGAAACTCAAACTGCATCGTTTCTCGATGACACAGAGAAACGGTGGAGATGGTCCAGAATGTCGGTCTCTCTGGTTGAACCTCGAAGTCTTGTCGTCTTTTCTGTCTTTAGTTTCGCACAACTTATTGATGTATTGTATAGCACTTTACGGCACCATACTAGCACTCACTATACACTAGGGGGTACATGTTACTTTATCTAACCATGATTTTTACTAAGTTTAATAGCAATGGGTTCTAGACGTTCTGGGCGCCTTACAGCTATGTCAGCTGGATCATCTTCTTAACAGGATAACCCTGACTGGAATCAAGTTCGGCAACTGAATCCGATAGTTCGTCATCTATTCATTATTCGGAACAACCGGAAAGTCCGAGCCCTCAATATGACCTTTATGATGCTTTTTCTATCTTTCCACCAGAGGTTATCGATCCTGCTCTTGACACTCTAGAGGACACGGTTATCCTGGAGAACCCTTCTAAATTTGGTAGCTTCAAAAATTAAGGAAGATGCGCTCCACCGAATCTACTTAAGGCATGGAATTTCTTTCGATGATGTGTTGATTCCGTCGCGGGATGATAGGGCTCACAGACCCCTAGAAGTGTATACAACGTGCAACAAGTTCATATGCTGGGTCGAATGCATCCCGCCATTTAATTCACACATTCGGAAAATTCTTCACTATTTAAGTATAACTCCAGCGCAGGTTCACCCAAACGGCTACGCTCTTCTCAATTGTACTTATATGGTATTTATGGAGTTCTTGCACTGTCCTCCAACCATCGAAGATATTAGATTCATTTTCACTTCCAAGCGGCGGACAGGGACTCTTTCGTTTACCTTTCTTGAATTGGCGAAGAGGTGCCAGATCCTGGATTGCGCGTGGAATAAGTGCCTTCAAAAGCGAATTGTTCTTCTTTCGTTGCACGCCCAGTTTCGCTCGACAATGGCTAGAAAGACGTAAGTTCTATCCATTATTTGTATGTTAGCATGAAAAAATGATATTCAGGTCGTATTCCTGACTATGTTACTCCTTACAGGTGTTGTCACCAGGCCTAGCGATAATACTTATGAGAGGCGGTAACAATTCTGAAAAATGCACCTCCCAAGGACAGGAACATCGAACATCTGCTTATGGACGAACGTCTTGTTACTTTTTATTTGATAGAAGAGGGCCTGTAACGACCCGCCATGTTTGACCGTTCAAGTCGACAATAATCCACACATGTCCAACTCAAATCGTTCAAAAAGGCAGATGGTTATTGGGTTAAATAAGAAAAGAAAAGAAAGAACAGAAACAAACTCAGAATCTCGCAGCGGAAGGAACAAGATATAATAATAAAATAACAGTTCATGAAGCTGTTAAATAAATAAATTTGATTATTATTATACATCATAAATCAGATTTCATACATATCAGAGATAATACAACAATGCAGCGGAAAAATAATACAGTAGTAGAATACAAATGATGTAATACCAAACTCCGTCTTCGTCCTCCAGAATATACCTTCAACCTAATCTGAAATGCTCAGGCTGACCCGAGCGTAATGAAAAGACAAAACACTCGAGTCAGGACTAAAATATCTCATGTAAGTTAAATCGAATAATTAAATATGAGTGTGACGGCGTCGGAGATGTTTATGGGTTTTAGACACCTCCTATCCAGTGTTTAATGTGTGTGCATTAAATTAAGAGATGTTCGGGATTTCCATCTCCTAAGGATCCGTTAAACTATCTACTATATAATAGAATACGCTATATACAATAATGTCTATCATAAAGTAAAATATCAAACTAGCGTTAAGCCATGGCCCATTCCACCCTTAACACATTTTTATTCCCAAAAGCATATACAAGACCGTAGTTTCCCCAAAACCGGAAGTCACCAGAGGGTAATCCATATACTAAAGGTACAAACCAAAACGTAGTGGTCGCGAATAGGATAATCAGTATGACAAGGTACATGAGGCGATACCAACTAGGATACTAGTAGTTGCGTCATCCGGACTGATGTTGGGCATAGCAGCTACTACCCCAACACCGCGAAACAACACTCCCATAATCAAGGGGTGCACCCAAATTGAATCACAAGAGTAATAGATATGGTAACGAAGAAGTGTGTCCGCTAGAGGTGGCAAACCTCAATGGCCCGGCAGGGCTCCTGTTTTAGTCATGTCAGGGGTCATCCAAAATCGTTCTCTTTCTTCAGTCAACGCGTTCACCAAAACCATCCACTTCATTCTGGATCAACACTCCGCGTGTATTAGTTATTAAAGTGGTTTTCGGTATCGACAGAGAGTATGTCCATATCCGATCCCGGTCTCTTTAATAACTACGTATTATTACACCGGTGGCTCTTTTACATTTCAAAACGATTCATAATTGATATCAAAATATCATATTCGCTTCAAAAATCAAATCCATTTCAAATATCATCATATCTACTCAAAGTATACGATTTCATTTCAAAATCATTTTCGCCTCAATATCTCATTTCAATTTCAAAATTTAAAATTTAATCCAATTTCAAATCATCAATTTCAACTCGATTCAGCTTCTCAATAAACCATTTCAAATACATATTTGAACCACAAAATAAACAATTTCACTTTCAATAAATTTTGAAACTTTAAATATTTCACATTTCAAAACAGCTCATATATTTATATAAGAATATAAGATTCGCTTTAAAACCATTTCGTATTCAAATTAGAATATACTTCAAATTAAACATCCGTATTAAGTAGTTTACTTAATTTCTGGAACAATTCCAATTCAATAAACTTAGATTAACATTTGGATTTCAAGAATTCATTTAAGTATTACATTCCAAATCAATTTCAGTTCAAATCCTATTCAAATCAATTTCAGTTCAAATCCTATTCAAATCAATTTTATCTTCAAATTTAATTCAATAGTTTCAATTTAGTCCAATTCACAAATTTCTTTGAATTTCAATTAAATTTCAAATTAATTAAATCTCAATTTCAAATTAATTTTCAATTCCAAACTCAAACTTGAAATATCATTTCATATAAATTTTCTTAGAAATATTCAGAGTTCGATTAAACGTCCAATCTTTTTCTTAAAAATCTAAACTTCGAATAATTAAACAATTTCATTTACCAAGTTTAAATTCCAACATCTCGAGCTTCAATTCAAAATAATTCAATTTTCATAAATTGGATTTTATTCTTAAAATCAATTCATTTAAATAATTTCAAAACAACTTTTAAAATCATTTAATTTAACCAACTCGGTGTCCGTATATAATTTTCTAACCTATGGCCAAGTGGATAATTGTTTCAATTTTAATTTCAAGGATGGATATATATCATTTCAATCCATATAGATGTCATAGGTATATCATTTCAACCTATTCCTTAATTTATTCGAAATGATTCAGTTTACAGTTTTATATGCAATAAACAATATACATGATGATAGCATGATATATCAAAATAAATAAACAACCAATATCGACCAATAGCATCCATCACAACCAATCAATCATAAAGCCAACAACATTCACAACAATTTTATAATTATCAATATCGAATAATATACTGTCAATTTAAATTTAAATTTATTTTAACGGTCAATTTAAATTCTATCAATTAATTCATATATCAATACAGATGATAATTAAACCTACCAAACAACAGCCAATAAATTTCATATCACTTCAGAATATAAATTTAACTAACAAAAATTATTTTAGTCAATTGTGAGCGTATAAACACTCACTTTGATTTTCTGTTGTCGCCGAGACGTTCCGGTTTGGAACTGAAACTGGACGACGCCCAACTTTAGCCCAAATTTCCACCGTCTCCAAATCCATCCAAACCAGTTTCATTTCGAAGCACTCGTCATTATGATCGCAACGCAAAAAGTTTCGTTCCAATCGGACCTCGTATGAAAAAGTTATGCTATTTTAAAGTTTACACGAATTTAAATAAACAATTTCAGCTTTTAATTTAAATTTCAAACCCTAGCTTCAGATCTGGCCGTTCATTTCTGCATCTTCAGATCTGGGCCGCACCTTCCCATCATCTTCTTCAACGTGAAAACACGTTCACCAAAACCCATTAGCCGCCATCTTCAAGCAATTTTCACGACCACACCGAGCAGCTTGAAGACGATCAGGGACAACCACCACGCGCGCCACCACACGAGCCACCAACGCCTGGAATAGCTTGAAGCTCGGCTGCTCCTTTGGCCTCGAAATGTGTGAAAAACGCAGCAGCTTCGAGCTCGATTTCCCGTTGATCCGTTGCTCCGTTTTCGATCATATCCGTATGCATTTGAAGCTCTCGTCGTCCTCTACAACTTTGTAGTTGACGACTTTTGCTAATTGTTGATGGATTGAGAGGAAAATGAGGAAGTAGTTTCGAAATTTTCTGGCCATTGAATTAAAAGTGGCGGCTAAGGGCTGAAACCCTAGGGTTTTTGGAAAATAGAGAAAGCGAGGGGCTTTTATAGAAAAATACGCGACACTATTCATCCTGGATTTTCCGAACTCCAAACGAAGCGTGCCGGCTGACGTTTCTAAGGTTTACCCCGCGTTCCAAACGCAATGGAACATGTTTCGGAGGCTAATTCGGTCATCTGTGCGAGTTACGGCAATAAACGATCGATTTAAAATTAAATCGGTTAATCAAATTTCTGTGCGTTTGGGCTCGCCCCGGACAAACGGTAAATCCGATTGACACGAAATTTGAAATCCTACAATAATATGACATTACGGATCCGATGAAACTTGTTTCGTCGAAATCCGAGACTTTTTGAAAAATGACTATTTTCTCTCGCCGAATAAATATTAAAAACAATTCGATGCGTTTCGAGCTGCCACGGTCAAAAGATAACTCCGATTAGTACGAAAATTGAAATCCGACAATAACAAACTATTATGGATCCAATGGAATGAGTTTCGTTCAATTCTGAGACTGTTCGAAAAATGGCTATTTTCCAATCGATAATTAAATATTAAAATATTCAATTTTCACAAATTAACTTTAAATTCAATTTTAAAAGTTCTATAACATTACTATAACTCCAATATGATAAGATAAAATTTTACAAACCATTTTCAATCATATTCAACTCGATTTTCAATTATTTCTGAAATTTAACTTATTAAATTATCGATTTAACTGTCTAATTAAATCCAATATTCGAAAAATAAATTATTCGACTGTTTAATTTTAATATAAAATTCCCAATTTTAAATTATTAACTTTTAAATCAAATTTCAATTGTTCACAAATTCCATTTTTAATTTCACAGTAATTAACAATCTTTTACAATGCAATTTTCCATTATAAATCCAGTATAAAAGATTACATTAGATTCAGCGTTCAATTATATTGTAATTCAAATTCAAGTTATTTAATTCCAATTGAATTCTTTTATTTCGATTTACACTTTCATTATTGAATCAACCATTTACTTATACATTATTATCAATAGTTTATAATTCATTTACTTTCATTTTCTTCAGCTATCATCTTATTTAAATTCACAGTAATATTAAATTACATTCATATACGTTGATTTCCATATTATAACTTCAATATTAAATGTAACATTTTATTTATTTCGTTGTTTACAATCAAATTCAATTCATTATTTACATTCACTACAAGTTAACATCCATATTTAATTTATAAATAAGTTATTTCAGAATTCAGTTTTGTATTTTAACTTGTAATTCACATTTAACAACACAAAATTTTATTTCCTTCGGATTTTTATCCAAATTTTTTATTTTAATTCGTATTTTTAAAGTGTTAAAAATACGGGTCGTTACATTCTCCCCCACTTAAAACTTTTCGTCCTCGAAAAGGAACGGAGAAGGGGAAACCATCACTTAGATATAATTCATTCAAAATATTGGACTTATTTGCAAAATTTAGTTATAGGATTATTAGAATCTCAAAATTTTCTAACTCCCGGATTTTTGAAAATTTTCGGCAGCACCTCCTTTGCGGCTAGGACCGAAAAATTTCACAGTAGTAATAATTGCATGATATACATCTCATTACAAGAATGAGGCATCCCAAAACATGGGGAACACAATAATATACCACAACATAAACTGTAATCCGAGAACATACCTTTTATTTAGCGTTTATTAGCATTTTAACTTATATTTTGCATTAAGCGCAGAAGCGAGCTCCACAAGCGAAAAGCAACCCCTTTGCTACCTACTAAAATGCTCAATAACCAAGTTAGAACCATGCATATAAAGATAGATCGATATACTTAGCATAAACAACCTACATATAACATGTTTTGCTTCAAAACTGAAATTCCAATTCCAGGACAGCAAACGAATCTCAGTTTTTGGTCACCTAAACTATAAAATTTGACAATGGAATCTAAACAAAAGTTGTTGCATTCGTTTCAGGCTTTCCAGAATGTCCAAAATCATTGAATTCGGACCTTCCATTCAAAAGTTACGACCGTTTTACTAAATAGATACGCCTCAGCCTGACAATGAATTGCGCAGGTCAGCGACGTTTGGTTACGTTTTTGACCTTCTAAACGACAGAAAAACACCAAATGCTTAAAACAAAAGTTTTAGCTTAAGTTCTAAGCTTTCCACAAAGTGCAAGATCATCAAAATCCGATACACCAGTAAAAAGTTATGGCAAAAATACTAAGAGTATATGCTACTGATTTTGCTTCCCTTTTACACAGGCCAGCGAGAAGATTCAAATTTTTAACTAAGTAAATGAAGGAATTTCTCAAGACAGTCTAAACAAAAGTCGTGCTACAGTTTCTAAGCTTTCCGAAAAGTCTAATATCGTTGAATTTCGTCTAGCCATTTAAAAGTTATGGTTGTTTTCGTTCCAGCATATATTGAACAATTTTGGATTTTTCAAAATTTGCTTTTATTATTTCAAAGTACAAACCATCAAACTTCAAATTTTCTAAAGAAACAACCATAAACACAAAGTCGTTTATTTTCTTATTTATCTATGAAATAAGTTTTCATTCGATTTGTTTCCGATTTATTCAAGTTTGTTTCATTCATAATTTAAATTCAAGTCAATTTGCTTCAATTTAATTTGAATTCAATTATATTTAATTTCACTTTGCTTCAAATTTGAATTTAATTATTTAAATATTTTTTTCTTCCGTTTATTCAATTCCATTTACACTAATGAATTCTATTTAATCAATTACCATCCATCTAACAACCAATGCATATCAAACATTAACATCCATCCAAAATCTACACTAAATCAATTATACATTTCCAAGTCAAAATTTTAATTTCATACACTTCCAAGTTTATTGACATTTAGTTATATTCAACTTTAATTAGTTTCCATTTACAAATTTTATATTTCATTAATTTTAAATTTTATTCATTCACTTGTATATATCATTCATTTTACAGCTTAAATTTCTTTTATATTTACAACTATCAATAAATCTTCACATTTTATTATTCACTCTCACACTGGTATATTATTCCTCTACTTATCCTTATTAGCATTCTAAACTTTTTAAGTATTTGGTAAGTTATAGTTATGCAAATAGAATGTAGTTAAACAACATACAACCTCTTTTCATTCAAAGTTGAATTTTCAATTAATTAATTCTTAAGTCATTACTTAAATTTCACTATAATTTAATTTCACATTTACATTCACATATAGTATTTCCATTTTATATTAACATAATGGTGAATCACCTTTAAATGTTAATTTAAATTCCAATTATTTACTAACAATTTTATTTATATTTGCAAACCATTAATTAAATGCATATTTCATTATTCAAACCTATACTTGTATATTATCCAATTAACAATTATATAACATTTTTGAACTTCTTAAATATTTTGGTAAGTTATATCTATGCTATAGAATGAAATTTAATACTATGCGATTTTTACAGTTTCAATTTTATTTTAAATTCATAATTTCCTGATTCTAAGGATTTCTATTTCAATTGATATTTTCACTTAGCTCTTAGGTTCATTTCTCATTTCGCAATTCAGAAGTTCCGTAATGATTCAAGTACTAATTCATTTCAACCATTAAAAGAAAAATCATTAATTATTAAAGAACTCAAGAATTCCAATCCCGGTTTCATTTCAAATCAAGTTTTGAAATAATATATATTTATATAATTTATATATCAAATCATACTATAGAGAATACAAAATAAAATTCAATTTTAATCAAAACAAGGTTTAGAAAAACTATTAAGTGATCTCCCCCACTTGGACTCTCGAAAATAAAGTCGATGATGCGTGCACTCCTCACCGGAATCATTTTCTAGTGTCAAGAGGGGAGTACAACACTTACTTCATTTGAAAATCCTTTGAAAACAATTTCTAATCGAATATACTATCATATAATACTTATATTATACATTTTAAATTTTCGTTAATAAATTTTCAAAACACCGGAATTTAAATTCTCCATCTTAATTTAAATTCATTTTTATTTTATTTTATTTACCATTTATATTCATTGTCAATCATATTTACAAGTTTCATTTCTTAAAATCATCCAATAGTCAATAGTTAGAAATATTGACTAATCAACAATAAACGATGATAATCTAATATTATCGTCTCCTAACAACCAATACAATCAAAATTTATAAATTTTCAAGATAAGTCTTTTATATATAGAATATAATCCAAAACAATATTATGTCAATCTGTCCTATTCGAGTGTTTAGAAATTCCTATCGATGCCTTGGCGTCCCAAGTACCAATCAGAATTCATAAATACTCAACGGAACAAATTAACACAATATAAAATCATTTTTATATCAAAATTACAAATACGCTCTCTCATATACACTCAACTCATTCATATAGTTTACCTCTATTTCAATGAGTTATTCCCCACTAGAGCCAAGGTTTATCGCTAAACCAAAGCTCTGATACCAACTGTAACGACCCGCCATGTTCGACCGTTCAAGTCGACAATAATCCGCACATGTCCAACTCAAATCGTTCAAAAAGGCAGATGGTTATTGGGTTAAATAAGAAAAGAAAAGAAAGAACAGAAACAAACTCAGAATCTCGCAGCGGAAGGAACAAGATATAATAATAAAATAACAGTTCATGAAGCTGTTAAATAAATAAATTTGATTATTATTATACATCATAAATCAGAGTTCATACATATCAGAGATAATACAACAATGCAGCGGAAAAATAATATAGTAGTAGAATACAAATGATGTAATACCAAACTCCGTCTTCGTCCTCCAGAATATACCTTCAACCTAATCTGAAATGCTCAGGCTGACTCGAGCGTAATGAAAAGACAAAACACTCGAGTCAGGACTAAAATATCTCATGTAAGTTAAATTGAATAAGTAAATATGAGTGTGACGGCGTCGGAGATGTTTATGGGTTTTAGACACCTCCTATCCAGTGTTTAACGTGTGTGCATTAACTTAAGAGATGTTCGGGATTTCCATCTCCTAAGGATCCGTTAAACTATCTACTATATAATAGAATACGCTATATACAATAATGTTTATCATAAAGTAAAATATCAAACTAGCGTTAAGCCATGGCCCATTCCACCCTTAACACATTTTTATTCCCAAAAGCATATACAAGACCGTAGTTTCCCCAAAACCGGAAGTCACCAGAGGGCAATCCATATACTAAAGGTACAAACCAAAACGTAGTGGTCGCGAATAGGATAATCAGTATGACAAGGTACATGAGGCGATACCAACTAGGATACTAGTAGTTGCGTCATCCGGACTGATGTTGGGCATAGCAGCTACTACCCCAACACCGCGAAACAACACTCCCATAATCGAGGGGTGCACCCAAATCGAATGACAAAAGTAATAGATATGGTAACGAAGAAGTGTGTCCGCTAGAGGTGGCGAACCTCAATGGCCCGGCAGGGCTCCTGTTTTAGTCATGTCAGGGGTCATCCAAAATCGTTCTCTTTCTTCAGTCAACGCGTTCACCAAAACCATCCACTTCATTCTGGATCAACACTCCGCGTGTATTAGTTATTAACGTGGTTATCGGTATCGACAGAGAGTATGTCCATATCTGATCCCGGTCTCTTTAATAACTACGTATTATTACACCCGTGGCTCTTTTACATTTCAAAACGATTCATAATTGATATCAAAATATCATATTCGCTTCAAAAATCAAATCCATTTCTAATATCATCATATCTACTCAAAGTATACGATTTCATTTCAAAATCATTTTCGCCTCAATATCTCATTTCAATTTCAAAATTTAAAATTTAATCCAATTTCAAATCATCAATTTCAACTCGATTCAGCTTCTTAATAAACCATTTCAAATTATCAATTTCAAATACATATTTGAACCACAAAATAAACAATTTCACTTTCAATAAATTTTGAAACTTTAAATATTTCACATTTCAAAACAGCTCATATATTTATATAAGAATATAAGATTCGCTTTAAAACCATTTCGTATTCAAATTAGAATATACTTCAAATTAAACATCCGTATTAAGTAGTTTACTTAATTTCTGGAACAATTCCAATTCAATAAACTTAGATTAACATTTGGATTTCAAGAATTCATTTAAGTATTACATTCCAAATCAATTTCAGTTCAAATCCTATTCAAATCAATTTTATCTTCAAATTTAATTCAATAGTTTCAATTTAGTCCAATTCACAAATTTCTTTGAATTTCAATTAAATTCCAAATTAATTAAATCTCAATTTCAAATTAATTTTCAATTCCAAACTCAAACTTGAAATATCATTTCATATAAATTTTCTTAGAAATATTCAGAGTTCGATTAAACGTCCAATCTTTTTCTTAAAAATCTAAACTTCGAATAATTAAACAATTTCATTTACCAAGTTTAAATTCCAACATCTCGAGCTTCAATTCAAAATAATTCAATTTTCATAAATTGGATTTTATTCTTAAAATCAATTCATTTAAATAATTTCAAAACAACTTTTAAAATCATTTAATTTAACCAACCCGGTGTCCGTATATAATTTTCTAACCTATGGCCAAGTGGATAATTGTTTCAATTTTAATTTCAAGGATGGATATATATCATTTCAATCCATATAGATGTCATAGGTATATCATTTCAACCTATTCCTTAATTTATTCGAAATGATTCAGTTTACAGTTTTATATGCAATAAACAATATACATGATGATAGCATGATATATCAAAATAAATAAACAACCAATATCGACCAATAGCATCCATCACAACCAATCAACCATAAAGCCAACAACATTCACAACAATTTTATAATTATCAATATCGAATAATATACTGTCAATTTAAATTTATTTTAACGGTCAATTTAAATTCTATCAATTAATTCATATATCAATACAGATGATAATTAAACCTACCAAACAACAGCCAATAAATTTCATATCACTTCAGAATATAAATTTAACTAACAAAAATTATTTTAGTCAATTGTGAGCGTATAAACACTCACTTTGATTTTCTGTTGTCGTCGAGACGTTCCGGTTTGGAACTGAAACTGGACGACGCCCAACTTTAGCCCAAATTTCCACCGTCTCCAAATCCATCCAAACCAGTTTCATTTCGAAGCACTCGTCATTATGATCGCAACGCAAAAAGTTTCGTTCCAATCGGACCTCGTATGAAAAAGTTATGCTATTTTAAAGTTTACACGAATTTAAATAAACAATTTCAGCTTTTAATTTAAATTTCAAACCCTAGCTTCAGATCTGGCCGTTCATTTCTGCATCTTCAGATCTGGGCCGCACCTTCCCATCATCTTCTTCAACGTGAAAACACGTTCACCAAAACCCATTAGCCGCCATCTTAAAGCAATTTTCACGACCACACCGAGCAGCTTGAAGACGATCAGGGACCACCACCACGCGCGCCACCACACGAGCCACCAACACCTGGAATAGCTTGAAGCTCGGCTGCTCCTTTGGCCTCGAAATGTGTGAAAAACGCAGCAGCTTCGAGCTCGATTTCCCGTTGATCCGTTGCTCCGTTTTCGATCATATCCGTATGGATTTGAAGCTCTCGTCGTCCTCTACAACTTTGTAGTTGACGACTTTTGCTAATTGTTGATGGATTGAGAGGAAAATGAGGAAGAAGTTTCGAAATTTTCTGTTCAGTGAATTAAAAGTGGCGGCTAAGGGCTGAAACCCTAGGGTTTTTGGAAAATAGAGAAAGTGAGGGGCTTTTATAGAAAAATACACGACACTATTCATCCTGGATTTTCCGAACTCCAAACGAAGCGTGCCGGCTGACGTTTCTAAGGTTTACCCCGCGTTCCAAACGCAATGGAACATGTTTCGGAGGCTAATTCGGTCATCTGTGCGAGTTACGGCAATAAACGATCGATTTAAAATTAAATCGGTTAATCAAATTTCTGTACGTTTGGGCTCGCCCCGGACAAACGGTAAATCCGATTGACACGAAATTTTAAATCCTACAATAATATGACATTACGGATCCGATGAAACTGGTTTCGTCGAAATCCGAGACTTTTTGAAAAATGACTATTTTCTCTCGCCGAATAAATATTAAAAACAATTCGATGCGTTTCGAGCTGCCACGGTCAAAAGATAACTCTGATTGGTACGAAAATTGAAATTCGATAATAACAAACTATTACGGATCCAATGGAACGAGTTTCGTTCAATTCTGAGACTGTTCGAAAAATGGCTATTTTCCAGTCGATAATTAAATATTAAAATATTCAATTTTCACAAATTAACTTTAAATTCAATTTTAAAAGTTCTATAACATTACTATAACTCCAATATGATAAGATAAAATTTTACAAACCATTTTCAATCATATTCAACTCGATTTTCAATTATTTCTGAAATTTAACTTATTAAATTATCGATTTAACTGTCTAATTAAATCCAATATTCGAAAAATAAATTATTCGAATGTTTAATTTTAATATAAAATTCCCAATTTTAAATTATTAACTTTTAAATCAAATTTCAATTGTTCACAAATTCCATTTTTAATTTCACAGTAATTAACAATCTTTTACAATGCAATTTTCCATTATAAATCCAGTATAAAAGATTACATTAGATTCAGCGTTCAATTATATTGTAATTCAAATTCAAGTTATTTAATTCCAATTGAATTCTTTTATTTCGATTTACACTTTCATTATTGAATCAACCATTTGCTTATACATTATTATCAATAGTTTATAATTCATTTACTTTCATTTTCTTCAGCTATCATCTTATTTAAATTCACAGTAATATTAAATTACATTCATTTACGTTGATTTCCATATTATAACTTCAATATTAAATGTAACATTTTATTTATTTCATTGTTTACAATCAAATTCAATTCATTATTTACATTCACTACAAGTTAACATCCATATTTAATTTATAAATAAGTTATTTCAGAATTCAGTTTTGTATTTTAACTTGTAATTCACATTTAACAACACAAAATTTTATTTCCTTCGGATTTTTATCCAAATTTTTTATTTTAATTCGTATTTTTAAAGTGTTAAAAATACGGGTCGTTACATTCTCCCCCACTTAAAACTTTTCGTCCTCGAAAAGGAACGGAGAAGGGGAAACCATCACTTAGATATAATTCATTCAAAATATTGGACTTATTTGCAAAATTTAGTTATAGGATTTTTAGAATCTCAAAATTTTCTAACTCCCGGATTTTTGAAAAATTTCGGCAGCACCTCCTTTGCGCGGCTAGGACCGAAAAATTTCACAGTAGTAATAATTGCATGATATACATCTCATTACAAGAATGAGGCATCCCAAAACATGGGGAACACAATAATATACCACAACATAAACTGTAATCCGAGAACATACTTTTTATTTAGCGTTTATTAGCATTTTAACTTACATTTTGCATTAAGCGCAGAAGCGAGCTCCACAAGCGAAGCGCAACCCCTTTGCTACCTACTAAAATGCTCAATAACCAAGTTAGAACCATGCATATAAAGATAGATCGATATACTTAGCATAAACAACCTACATATAACATGTTTAGCTTCAAAACTGAAATTCCAATTCCAGGACAGCAAACGAATCTCAGTTTTTGGTCACCTAAACTATAAAATTTGACAATGGAATCTAAAAAAAAGTTGTTGCATTCGTTTCAGGCTTTCCGGAATATCCAAAATCATTGAATTCGGACCTTCCGTTCAAAAGTTACGACCGTTTTACTAAATAGATACGCCTCAGCCTGGCAATGAATTGCGCAGGTCAGCGACGTTTGGTTACGTTTTTGACCTTCTAAACGACAGAAAAACACCAAATGCTTAAAACAAAAGTTTTAGCATAAGTTCTAAGCTTTCCATAAAGTGCAAGATCATCAAAATCCGATACACCAGTAAAAAGTTATGGCAAAAATACTAAGAGTATATGCTACTGATTTTGCTTCCCTTTTACACAGGCCAGCGAGAAGATTCAAATTTTTAACTAAGTAAATGAAGGAATTTCTCAAGACAGTCTAAACAAAAGTCGTGCTACAGTTTCTAAGCTTTCCGAAAAGTCTAATATCGTTGAATTTCGTCTAGCCATTTAAAAGTTATGGTTGTTTTCGTTCCAGCATATATTGAACAATTTTGGATTTTTCAAAATTTGCTTTTATTATTTCAAAGTACAAACCATCAAACTTCAAATTTTCTAAAGAAACAACCATAAACACAAAGTCGTTTATTTTCTTATTTATCTATGAAATAAGTTTTCATTCGATTTGTTTCCGATTTATTCAAGTTTGTTTCATTCATAATTTAAATTCAAGTCAATTTGCTTCAATTTAATTTGAATTCAATTATATTTAATTTCACTTTGCTTCAAATTTGAATTTAATTATTTAAATTTTTTTTTCTTCCGTTTATTCAATTCCATTTACACTAATGAATTCTATTTAATCAATTACCATCCATCTAACAACCAATGCATATCAAACATTAACATCCATCCAAAATCTACACTAAATCAATTATACATTTCCAAGTCAAAATTTTAATTTCATACACTTCCAAGTTTATTGACATTTAGTTATATTCAACTTTAATTAGTTTCCATTTACAAATTTTATATTTCATTAATTTTAAATTTTATTCATTCACTTGTATATATCATTCATTTTACAGCTTAAATTTCTTTTATATTTACAACTATCAATAAATCTTCACATTTTATTATTCACTCTCACACTGGTATATTATTCCTCTACTTATCCTTATTAGCATTCTAAACTTTTTAAGTATTTGGTAAGTTATAGTTATGCAAATAGAATGTAGTTAAACAACATACAACCTCTTTTCATTCAAAGTTGAATTTTCAATTAATTAATTCTTAAGTCATTACTTAAATTTCACTATAATTTAATTTCACATTTACATTCACATATAGTATTTCCATTTTATATTAACATAATGGTGAATCACCTTTAAATGTTAATTTAAATTCCAATTATTTACTAACAATTTTATTTATATTTGCAAACCATTAATTAAATGCATATTTCATTATTCAAACCTATACTTGTATATTATCCAATTAACAATTATATAACATTTTTGAACTTCTTAAATATTTTGGTAAGTTATATCTATGCTATAGAATGAAATTTAATACTATGCGATTTTTACAGTTTCAATTTTATTTTAAATTCATAATTTCCTGATTCTAAGGATTTCTATTTCAATTGATATTTTCACTTAGCTCTTAGGTTCATTTCTCATTTCGCAATTCAGAAGTTCCGTAATGATTCAAGTACTAATTCATTTCAACCATTAAAAGAAAAATCATTAATTATTAAAGAACTCAAGAATTCCAATCCCGGTTTCATTTCAAATCAAGTTTTGAAATAATATATATTTATATAATTTATATATCAAATCATACTATAGAGAATACAAAATAAAATTCAATTTTAATCAAAACAAGGTTTAGAAAAACTATTAAGTGATCTCCCCCACTTGGACTCTCGAAAATAAAGTCGATGATGCGTGCACTCCTCACCGGAATCATTTTCTAGTGTCAAGAGGGGAGTACAACACTTACTTCATTTGAAAATCCTTTGAAAACAATTTCTAATCGAATATACTATCATATAATACTTATATTATACATTTTAAATTTTCGTTAATAAATTTTCAAAACACCGGAATTTAAATTCTCCATCTTAATTTAAATTCATTTTTATTTTATTTTATTTACCATTTATATTCATTGTCAATCATATTTACAAGTTTCATTTCTTAAAATCATCCAATAGTCAATAGTTAGAAATATTGACTAATCAACAATAAACGATGATAATCTAATATTATCGTCTCCTAACAACCAATACAATCAAAATTTATAAATTTTCAAGATAAGTCTTTTATATATAGAATATAATCCAAAACAATATTATGTCAATCTGTCCTATTCGAGTGTTTAGAAATTCCTATCGATGCCTTGGCGTCCCAAGTACCAATCAGAATTCATAAATACTCAACGGAACAAATTAACACAATATAAAATCATTTTTATATCAAAATTACAAATACGCTCTCTCATATACACTCAACTCATTCATATAGTTTACCTCTATTTCAATGAGTTATTCCCCACTAGAGCCAAGGTTTATCGCTAAACCAAAGCTCTGATACCAACTGTAACGACCCGCCATGTTCGACCGTTCAAGTCGACAATAATCCGCACATGTCCAACTCAAATCGTTCAAAAAGGCAGATGGTTATTGGGTTAAATAAGAAAAGAAAAGAAAGAACAGAAACAAACTCAGAATCTCGCAGCGGAAGGAACAAGATATAATAATAAAATAACAGTTCATGAAGCTGTTAAATAAATAAATTTGATTATTATTATACATCATAAATCAGAGTTCATACATATCAGAGATAATACAACAATGCAGCGGAAAAATAATATAGTAGTAGAATACAAATGATGTAATACCAAACTCCGTCTTCGTCCTCCAGAATATACCTTCAACCTAATCTGAAATGCTCAGGCTGACCCGAGCGTAATGAAAAGACAAAACACTCGAGTCAGGACTAAAATATCTCATGTAAGTTAAATTGAATAAGTAAATATGAGTGTGACGGCGTCGGAGATGTTTATGGGTTTTAGACACCTCCTATCCAGTGTTTAATGTGCGTGCATTAACTTAAGAGATGTTCGGGATTTCCATCTCCTAAGGATCCGTTAAACTATCTACTATATAATAGAATACGCTATATACAATAATGTCTATCATAAAGTAAAATATCAAACTAGCGTTAAGCCATGGCCCATTCCACCCTTAACACATTTTTATTCCCAAAAGCATATACAAGACCGTAGTTTCCCCCAAAACCGGAAGTCACCAGAGGGCAATCCATATACTAAAGGTACAAACCAAAACGTAGTGGTCGCGAATAGGATAATCAGTATGACAAGGTACATGAGGCGATATCAACTAGGATACTAGTAGTTGCGTCATCCGGACTGATGTTGGGCATAGCAGCTACTACCCCAACACCGCGAAACAACACTCCCATAATCGAGGGGTGCACCCAAATCGAATGACAAAAGTAATAGATATGGTAACGAAGAAGTGTGTCCGCTAGAGGTGGCGAACCTCAATGGCCCGGCAGGGCTCCTGTTTTAGTCATGTCAGGGGTCATCCAAAATCGTTCTCTTTCTTCAGTCAACGCGTTCACCAAAACCATCCACTTCATTCTGGATCAACACTCCGCGTGTATTAGTTATTAACGTGGTTTTCGGTATCGACAGAGAGTATGTCCATATCCGATCCCGGTCTCTTTAATAACTACGTATTATTACACCGGTGGCTCTTTTACATTTCAAAACGATTCATAATTGATATCAAAATATCATATTCGCTTCAAAAATCAAATCCATTTCAAATATCATCATATCTACCCAAAGTATACGATTTCATTTCAAAATCATTTTCGCCTCAATATCTCATTTCAATTTCAAAATTTAAAATTTAATCCAATTTCAAATCATCAATTTCAACTCGATTCAGCTTCTCAATAAACCATTTCAAATTATCAATTTCAAATACATATTTGAACCACAAAATAAACAATTTCACTTTCAATAAATTTTGAAACTTTAAATATTTCACATTTCAAAACAGCTCATATATTTATATAAGAATATAAGATTCGCTTTAAAACCATTTCGTATTCAAATTAGAATATACTTCAAATTAAACATCCGTATTAAGTAGTTTACTTAATTTCTGGAACAATTCCAATTCAATAAACTTAGATTAACATTTGGATTTCAAGAATTCATTTAAGTATTACATTCCAAATCAATTTCAGTTCAAATCCTATTCAAATCAATTTTATCTTCAAATTTAATTCAATAGTTTCAATTTAGTCCAATTCACAAATTTCTTTGAATTTCAATTAAATTCCAAATTAATTAAATCTCAATTTCAAATTAATTTTCAATTCCAAACTCAAACTTGAAATATCATTTCATATAAATTTTCTTAGAAATATTCAGAGTTCGATTAAACGTCCAATCTTTTTCTTAAAAATCTAAACTTCGAATAATTAAACAATTTCATTTACCAAGTTTAAATTCCAACATCTCGAGCTTCAATTCAAAATAATTCAATTTTCATAAATTGGATTTTATTCTTAAAATCAATTCATTTAAATAATTTGAAAACAACTTTTAAAATCATTTAATTTAACCAACCCGGTGTCCGTATATAATTTTCTAACCTATGGCCAAGTGGATAATTGTTTCAATTTTAATTTCAAGGATGGATATATATCATTTCAATCCATATAGATGTCATAGGTATATCATTTCAACCTATTCCTTAATTTATTTGAAATGATTCAGTTTACAGTTTTATATGCAATAAACAATATACATGATGATAGCATGGTATATCAAAATAAATAAACAACCAATATCGGCCAATAGCATCCATCACAACCAATCAACCATAAAGCCAACAACATTCACAACAATTTTATAATTATCAATATCGAATAATATACTGTCAATTTAAATTTAAATTTATTTTAACGGTCAATTTAAATTCTATCAATTAATTCATATATCAATACAGATGATAATTAAACCTACCAAACAACAGCCAATAAATTTCATATCACTTCAGAATATAAATTTAACTAACAAAAATTATTTTAGTCAATTGTGAGCGTATAAACACTCACTTTGATTTTCTGTTGTCGCCGAGACGTTCCGGTTTGGAACTGAAACTGGACGACGCCCAACTTTAGCCCAAATTTCCACCGTCTCCAAATCCATCCAAACTAGTTTCATTTCGAAGCCCTCGTCATTATGATCGCAACCCAAAAAGTTTCGTTCCAATCGGACCTCGTATGAAAAAGTTATGGTATTTTAAAGTTTACACGAATTTAAATAAACAATTTCAGCTTTTAATTTAAATTTCAAACCCTAGCTTCAGATCTGGCCGTTCGTTTTTGCATCTTCAGATCTGGGCCGCACCTTCCCATCATCTTCTTCAACGTGAAAACACGTTCACCAAAACCCATTAGCCGCCATCTTAAAGCAATTTTCACGACCACACCGAGCAGCTTGAAGACGATCAGGGACCACCACCACGCGCGCCACCACACGAGCCACCAACGCCTGGAATAGCTTGAAGCTCGGCTGCTCCTTTGGCCTCGAAATGTGTGAAAAACGCAGCAGCTTCGAGCTCGATTTCCCGTTGATCCGTTGCTCCGTTTTCGATCATCTCCGTATGGATTTGAAGCTCTCGTCGTCCTCTACAACTTTGTAGTTGACGACTTTTGCTAATTGTTGATGGATTGAGAGGAAAATGAGGAAGAAGTTTAGAAATTTTCTGGCCATTGAATTAAAAGTGGCGGCTAAGGGCTGAAACCCTAGTGTTTTTGGAAAATAGAGAAAGTGAGGGGCTTTTATAGAAAAATACGCGACACTATTCATCCTGGATTTTCCGAACTCCAAACGAAGCGTGCCGGCTGACGTTTCTAAGGTTTACCCCGCGTTCCGAACGCAATGGAACATGTTTCGGAGGCTAATTCGGTCATCTGTGCGAGTTATGGCAATAAACAATCGATTTAAAATTAAATCGGTTAATCAAATTTCTGTGCGTTTGGGCTCGCCCCGGACAAACGGTAAATCCGATTGACACGAAATTTGAAATCCTACAATAATATGACATTACGGATCCGATGAAACTGGTTTCGTCGAAATCCGAGACTTTTTTGAAAAATGACTATTTTCTCTCGCCGAATAAATATTAAAAACAATTCGATGCGTTTCGAGCTGCCACGGTCAAAAGATAACTCTGATTGGTACGAAAATTGAAATCCGACAATAACAAACTATTACAGATCCAATGGAACGAGTTTCGTTCAATTCTGAGACTGTTCGAAAAATGGCTATTTTCCAGTCGATAATTAAATATTAAAATATTCAATTTTCACAAATTAACTTTAAATTCAATTTTAAAAGTTCTATAACATTACTATAACTCCAATATGATAAGATAAAATTTTACAAACCATTTTCAATCATATTCAACTCGATTTTCAATTATTTCTGAAATTTAACTTATTAAATTATCGATTTAACTGTCTAATTAAATCCAATATTCGAAAAATAAATTATTCGACTGTTTAATTTTAATATAAAATTCCCAATTTTAAATTATTAACTTTTAAATCAAATTTCAATTGTTCACAAATTCCATTTTTAATTTCACAGTAATTAACAATCTTTTACAATGCAATTTTCCATTATAAATCCAGTATAAAAGATTACATTAGATTCAGCGTTCAATTATATTGTAATTCAAATTCAAGTTATTTAATTCCAATTGAATTCTTTTATTTCGATTTACACTTTCATTATTGAATCAACCATTTACTTATACATTATTATCAATAGTTTATAATTCATTTACTTTCATTTTCTTCAGCTATCATCTTATTTAAATTCACAGTAATATTAAATTACATTCATTTACGTTGATTTCCATATTATAACTTCAATATTAAATGTAACATTTTATTTATTTCGTTGTTTACAATCAAATTCAATTCATTATTTACATTCACTACAAGTTAACATCCATATTTAATTTATAAATAAGTTATTTCAGAATTCAGTTTTGTATTTTAACTTGTAATTCACATTTAACAACACAAAATTTTATTACCTTCGGATTTTTATCCAAATTTTTATTTTAATTCATATTTTTAAAGTGTTAAAAATATGGGTCGTTACAGGGCCTTAGCGTATGGCTAACCAAAGTTGCCCAAACTGCAGGGATTAGACGATAGGCTGTAGTTAATCTAAGGGACAATCGAGCCAATTCCGTGGTGCCCCTAGTCACGAGTGCTCAAGAATTCACTAGTACTGATGCCGGAGGACATAGAGGCGATGTGCCCGGTTATAATGGTGACAAATCCGGTCTTAGGCTTGATGCCAGGTCCTCACAGGCCTCACAACCTTCAGTTCCTGATAGGAGAAAGAAGAAAATGGTTGCTCACAAATTTCCAAAAAGTCGTCTCTTTGATCAATCCAAGTCGTCGATGGCTCATAAAGTCATTCAAGATGAATCTTCTGCCCAACCGTCGAAGCGTTCAAGTTTACCACTTGACCCTTTTTCTGGTCTACCGATTCAACATGATCTCGATGCTTTTCACTTTACTAATGTAAGCAATGAGGGGTCGAAATCTCCCACTAGAATTGGCGCTGAGATTCCTACTTCTGATGGAGAAGTTACACCAATGAGCAAGGCTCCTACACGTGGTTTGTCGTGGGGTTACACAAGGACACTTGTACACACTCACACCCCTCAGCATTGCATTATACTTGACTTGCGCTCTTTAATGCTTAAAGTTGACTGATTTTCTGTTTTTCTTTGCAGAAATGATGGTGAAGAAGAGGAACATGTTTGATTCCCTACGGGATATACACCATGAATCATTTGGCTCATGCTCTGGCTCTTACCGTAGTAGTCGAGAGTATTATGATTCTAGCTATTGCCCCAGCCAGGACCGGGATCATTAAGATAGAGGTGATAAGGATAAGCCACCCCAAGACAAACATGGGTTGAGATTGAGATCCCCTCCTTCAAAGGGTCCCGAAAAACAAGCTAATCGTAGGGACCTGCCTATCGATCCCTTCTGTGGTTCTCCTACCACTTCAGTGCCTCCACAGCCTTTGGTTCCATCTCATCCTCAACGGCCGAGCGACCGTTGTCGCCATAGTGAACATGCTACTGCCCATAGGCCCAGCAAAGAAAGCATTGAAATTAAAGCTGCTACTGAAGATTCTACTATCAATTCAACTGCTCGTATGGCACAGATTCGCGAAGAATTCCCGAACTTCTATTTTGAAGGGTTTTATTTTCCTCCCAAATTGAAGAGGGTTCCGGACCATGTTTATAAAATGAGTATTGGCCGTGTCACGGACATCTACATGCAATATCACGAATGGATGAAGGCAGCAGAGAAAATGTCGAAAGCCTCCTCCGAGCATGCGGCGGATATTGAAAAGCTAAAACACCATGAAGCTCAGGATAAAAGAATCATCGACACTTTGACAAACGAGCTAGAAGCCTCAAGGACCTCCTTGGCAGAAGCCGAAGGAAAATCTAATGCTACTGTGAAATCCATGGAAGAGATGAAATCCAGCCATCTTGATATGGTTCAAGTGTTGCATCATCGAAATTAGGAGATAGCGCTTGAGCGGGATACAGCTCGGAATAATGAATCTACAGCCTTGAAGGAGAGCGGATCTTAAGGCCAAAATTAAGTATGCAAATAAAGAAAAAGATGATGCCCAAAAGATTGCTCAAAATGCTTGCGATGAGCTGATAAATATCAGACTTGAGAGAGACACGGCTGTTGAAAGGGCCAAAAATGTTGATGCACTTATTCAGCGTGAAGCAGAAGCTACCAAGGACAAAGTTAGGGAGGAGATAATGAATGAGCTTGACCTACTTCTTGTTCTTTACAATGCTAACATTATCAAGCATAGAAATTTGACATGGCTCGGTGACGATTATTTTTATCAGCTCTGGCGTGCGTGGGAATATCTTGTTGCAGAAGAGAAGAAACTTCTTATTTTAGAGGATATCGACCTGTCTAGGCTTGAAAACAAAATGCTATTGGACAACGAACCCAAAACATTGCATGATATCCAGTTTTCACTCCAGAAAGAGTCTGTTATTGCTTCTTCGCATGAAATGGGTGAAGGTTCCAGGTTGACACAACCCGATACTACAAATGAAATGCACCCCACACCCCAGGTCATCCCTAGCTCTGCAACAGGCCCTTCAACCATCCACGGGTATGATCCAGACAAGCCACAACTTTCTCCAATTCCCTAGTGCAGTTCTGAGGATGTTTCGGTTCAACCTGTGAGCCATACCGAGGAAGTTATTCCGTCGACATTTCCCGTCTTTCATAAAACTGGGGTATTATTAATTGATATTTCTAATGTTTTCGCCTATTTTTTCTCAGATCTATCTAGTGTTCTCCTCTCCCCTCACAAGAGTCTCAATTGGAGTCGCAAGCAGCCACAACAAAATCAATTAAAGTTACAACTTCGGCCGCTACTCAAGGTGTTCAAGAAGAAGCCTTTGTTATTGATGATCAATTCATGGAGGCATTATTCAAGGAGGGAAGCAACCCACACCATGAAATTTCTTTTGATGAAGATGTTGTGATCACAGGTTCTTCCCACCCTACTGGCGAGCTCAGCATGAAAGTGCATGTTGAGAGGGAAGAACTGTTGAAAAAGGAGGTAAAAGGTGAGCCTGTCGATTCAGGTTTCAATGAACCGATTCATGTCCTGCTCCAAATGATCTCTTCTAGCCGGACAATTCCCTGGGATGATATCCCTTCCGCTTCTGGTGCTGAGAGTACTTCCATCCCTCTTGCTTCCAAAGATGATACCGTCTTGATTCATAAAACTGAAGATACTCCTTTAAAGAGAAGTTGAGGTGGAAAGGGTCGAAGAGAGGCTCGAGTGGCAGTTTAGAAGGAGCCACTCCAAAGAAGCAAAGGAAACAAAGAAAATCCAAGAAATAATCTTTGGATTGGAGTGATATGTAAATAGCTTATATGATTACTTTTCCTTTCCATTGGTCGTGTTTGTATGGGCATGACCCCTCCCCCCACTTTTATTTTGCATTTTGGATAAACTTGTATAATGTATAGCAAGTTTAGTGTAAATAAGAATTCTTTATTCTTGTGCATAATTCTTGTATACACTTGTTTAAATGTTCAAGCTATCATGTTTTTCATTTTATGTATTTGCGATTTGTTGCTCGTCGTATCGAATGTCGATCCGATTTATCCATCCCAAGGCCTCGCTGAGGTCGTGGCCTCGAGTTGTATCAAACACTAGGCTCAAGCCTTAACGTTATGCTTGCTGAACACAACAGTTTAAGTAACTGTACTCTTGTTCCCAGTCTATGGTTAGCTGAGTTAGGTGGTGAATGGTCGAACTCCATCCTTATTGAGTTTACTCTCCGGTGTCATTTTTAGTCCAAAGTATATGGAATAGTGAGCGGTCGAACTGCACTCATCTTTTTGTTTATACTCATATCCACACTCTGGGGACTTAGAGTTATTTCGCGGTTGGACGATTCACACTCGATTTATGTTTATACTCCAATCCGCACTCAAAGGACTTCGAGTTATTTCGCAGTAGACGTGAACGATTCACACCCGATTTATGTTTATACTCCAATCCACACTCTTGGGACATAGAGTTATTTCGTTGGTGGACGATTCACACTTGATTTATGTTTATATTCCAATCCGCACTCTAGGGACTTAAAGTTATTTTGCGGGTGGACGATTCACACCAGATTTATATTTGTACACTAATCCGCACTCTGGGGACTTAGAGTTATTACACGGGTGGACGATTCACACCCGATTTATGATTATACTCCAATCCATACTTTGGGGACTTAGAGTTGTTTCGGAGAGATTTCAAACTGTATTTTCCATAATTGATTGATTTTCCTCCCAGGAGTTAGGGGTTTAATTTAGCAAGCGATCTGTCGTGTCACGATCACTCTTATTTTATTTCAGTCTTGTCGTGTAACTGATACACATGGCTACAGCAAACATAAATACAAAGAAGTCCAAGGCTTTATTTGCTAAGTTGAAAAGAATGGCATAATCTACCTTATTACATATCTGGAAATTCAAATCCTAAAGCAAGTTCTGAAAGCAAATACAACTAAAATGAAAAAGAAATAAACCAAGTGTAATTGTGTTGTAAATGCTCACTATTCCACGCCTTTGGAAGTGTGATGCCATCGACAATTGCTAGCCTGAAAGTTCCATCTCCAAGCCTCTGTTCAATGACATATGGTCCTTCCTAGATCGAATTCATGTGCGATGGGGTAGAAAAAACTCGTTTCAGAATGAGATCGCCGATTTCAAAGGTTCTAGGTCAGACTTTGATGTTGTAATACCGGGCGATTTGATGTCGATGCGCAGCTGCTCTCAGATCGGCTTCCTTACACTTCTCATCAATAAAGTCAAGAGATTCCAAAAGAAGATCTTTATTTGTTTTAGGATCATAGTAAGTCACTCGATGAGACGGAACCTTGAGCTCAATAGGAATGACGGCTTCGGAATCGTAAGCAAGGGCGAATGAAGTATGGCCAGTCGTGGACTTATGGGTGGTCATGTATGCCCACAGTGTTGTAGGGAGTTCGTCCAACTATTTGCCTCTGGCCTTTTCCAATCGCTTCTTCAAAATTGATTTTATGATTTTATTTACAACTTCAACCTGTCCGTTTGCATGAGGGTGAGTGACTGCTGCAAATCTCTTTTCAAAGATACCTCCGACAGAAGTCTTTGAATTCAACGATGTCGAGTTGGGTCCCATTATGTGTTACAATATCTCATGGTAAACCGAATCGACATATGATGTTTCGGACAACAAAGTTTATCATTTTCTTAGTTGTGATCATGGCTAAAGGTTCTGCTTCGGCCCATTTGGTGAGGTAATCAACTGCAACGATAGCGTATTTTGCGCCAACTTTAGAGATCGGTAAGGAGCCGATAATGTCTATTCCCCACATGGTAAACGGCCATGGGCTGACCATTTGCGTGACTTCCGTTGGCGGAGCTCTTGGACTTTATGCATATATTTGGCATTTATCACATCGTCTTACATAATCAGCGGTGTCTCGATTTACGGTTGGCGAATAATACACGTAACAGAGTATTTTCTTAGCTAGAGTTTGCCCCCCAGTGTGATCACCACATTCCCCTTCATGAACTTCTTTCAAAACATGCTTTATTTCATCATGAGTGACACATCGGAGTAGAGGAATAGAGAAACCTTTCCTATGCATAACTCCTTCTTGCATAATATACCGTGAAGCTTTGCGAAGGACTTATCGCTTTTTATTCCTTCGTTCGGGAAGAATTTCCTATAGCAAATAGTCTTTGATCAGAGTCATCCACGACTCCCTCTCAAGCTCTGCTTCCAGTGTTCGTCGATTTCTATCATGTTTAAACTTGGGGCATTTAATACATCGACCGGGACCAAGCTATCCACTGTGCGTTGTCGGCGCTAGCAAACTTTGCCAATGAATCGGCCTCTCTGTTTCGATGTCGTGGAATATGCGAAATGTCATAGTACTCAAATTCTGCCAGTAACTCTTGGACTTGGGTAAGGTATGGGGAAAGTCATTTTCCCTTAGCTTGATAATCTCCCCTGACTTGGTACACCACCACTGCAAATAACAAAAGATTTCGAGAGATTTTATTTCGAGTTCTCTAGCGAATTTTAGTTCAACAATCAGAGCTTCATACTTAGCTTCGTTTTTTGTTGCCGGGAAATCAAGCTTTAAAGCATAACAAATGGATCGACTTTCAGGAGTTACAAGCATAATTCCAGCCCCAAAACAATGATCACTAGACGCTCCATTAGTATACAATTTCCACTGTATGGTAGGGATTTCGTTGCCTTTCAGAAAATCATCCTGCGCAGTAAACTCTACTATAAAATCTACCAGTAATTGACCGTAGATGGCCCTCCGAGGAAGATCAAATTGACTGAGCTACATGTTCCACTTAAGTAACCTTCCAGACACCTCAGGTCGCTGTAGGACCTGTCGTAATGGCTGGTCGGTGTAAACATTGATCGGATGTGCCTGAAAGTATGGACGAAGCTTTTGTGATGCAATCAGCAAGCAGTATGTCAGCTTCCTATTTTCAAGTTGTTCCTTTCAGCTCATCGTTTGCTGACATAATACACCGGCCTCGGGATTCGGTCCTCCTCGCGAACCAATGCAGCACTAACAGTGTGTGCCGATACTGCCAAATAAATGTACATATCCTCATAATCCACTGGCTTTGACAAGATGGGGGGTCTTTACAAATGATTCACCAAAGCTTGAAACACATCTTTACAATCCTGCATCCATTCGAAGTTTCTTTTCTTTTCCTAATCAAATCAAAGAAAGGAATGCATTTGTCAGTAGCTCTAAAGATAAGTCAACTTAAGGCAGCAACTTTCCCATTCAGACTTTGCACTTGTTTAATAGTCCTTGGCTCTTGGATATCGCGGATAGCCTGAATCTTCTCAGGATTAGCCTCTATTCCATGGGCATTGACAATAAAGCCCAAGAATTTCCCTGATGCAACACCAAAAGAACACTTTAAATGATTAATCTTCATCTTATAATATCGAAGGATGTCAAACATTTCTGCCAAGTCTCTAATGTGGTCGCTTGATTGTCGTTACTTCGCGAGCATATCATCCACATACACTTCCATTGTCTTTTCGATCTAATCATTAAACATCCTATTGACCATGCGTCGGTAAGTTGCTCCTGCATTCTTTAACCCGAACGGCATTACTACATAGCAATACAACCCAACATCGGTAATGAAATTGGTGTTCCCTTGATAGGGAATGTGCATTGGAATTTGGTTATATCCCGAGTATGCATCCACGAAAGATAACAATTCGTATCCCACGGTTGAATCTACCAACTGGTCAATCCTTGGAAGGGAAAAACTGTCTTTCAGGCACGCTTTGTTCAAGTCTGAATAATCAATGCATGTTCTCCATTTCCCATTCAATTTCTTCACAAGCACTGGATTATATACCCATTGAGGGTAAAGGGCATCGCGGATAAACCCATTGTCTTTTAGTCTATCCACCTCCTCTTTGAGAGCGGCAGATCTCTCCAGATCCATACCGCACCTTTTTTGCTTCACCGGGACATACCTCGGGTCGATATTCAATGCATGGCTCGCAATGGCAGGCGAAATTCCACACATGTCTGAGTGTGTCCAAGAGAATATGTCTAGATTTTCTTGGAGAAAACTAGCAAGTTCCTTCATCATCGGAGGGCTTAGCTATGATCCAATCTTTAGGACTCATGATGGATCGTCGTGGCTGACCATCATATCAATTGTCAGCTCAACCAGTGTAGCCTTAGTCTCTTTAGGCTCCTCTTCATCGTCTCTTGGATCTATATCTCTATAGAACCAACTATGGCTCTCGGGCCAAGGCTCAGGCGCTAGTTGTCAATCTTCAGTAGCTTGGACGTGGACAGTCTTGTCCACACCCTTACCTTTTTCTTTGCGCTGAGCTTCCATCAACTTAGCTACATAACAGGAACGTACAGTCGCCTCATCGCCTTGAACAACTCCTACACCATTATCCGTTGGAAACTTCAAAGTCAAACACCATGGGGAAAGAGCTGGCCGGAATTCAGCTAGGGTCGGTCGACCCATAAACACATTGCATGGAGATTCGACATCCAAAACAACAAACGGCAAGATTCGCACTCTCCTTCATTCACCTTCTCCCAACTCTACAAGTAATTCCACATAACCTAGAGCTTTAGTTGCAGCGCCGTTAAAACCGTGTATACGAGCTTTAGATGGTTTTAATGACCATTGGGTAGATTGTTGGAGCCTCTACTTTATCTGCATCCCTATTCTTAAACACAATATCATCCACCATCGTACATTGTTGTTTTGTCGGAGCTCCATCTTTCGTATTCGAACAACATTCAAAATCCACATGCCTAATTGCGCTAGCATAGCGCTCTATCTCCTGCCAACTCTTATCCACTGGGTGAGGTCCTTCGATTATCGTACTTATCACAAGTCTTCCACCAGTCCACACAGGCTCCTCAGCCCTACACGGCGCTTGCCTCAGTTAGGGTCAAAAGTCCTCTGCCCGCCATCATGTTGGGCTTTCATAAACTGTTGTAATTTCCTTTCTTGTATCAGCTTTTCTATAACATCTTGGAGATGCCTGCATTCATTTGTATTGTGCCCATAGCACTCATGAAACCAACATTATTTCCCGGACTGTTTCTGCTTTTCTATTGATTCTTTTGGAGGCGGCTTCCTATACTGCATGCTATTGCAAGTAGACAGATAGATATTCTCCAAGGATGTATTCGACGGCGTGTAATTATTATACATTAGAATCCTAGGCTTCAAACTTCTAGAATCCCCCTTTCGCTCTTGATTCCTATCTCCGTCTTTCTTTTGCTGATTTGGTATATTCTAAACATTCGCTTACACTTTTCCAAAACTGTCACCAGACTGTTTTATTACAATGTTACTTTGTACTCCTTCTCCATTTGGTCCCGCAACATTCTTTTTTCTGGTGGACTTGGCTTCCTCTTTTCTCAAAAACTGAGTCGCCTTAGCGTAAATGCGCTCTAACGTTGCGGGCATCTTACCAGCTAACCAATCACCAAAATCAGATTATGGGTCAATCCCTCTCGTCACGGCCATGCGTATGGCATGATCATTCAGATTACTGACCTGCGTAATAGCTATATGAAATCTCTACAAATAATTCTTGAACGACTCTCCCGGAGCCTGAATAACGCTGGAAAGGGACATCACGTCTTTAGGACAAGTTGCATGCATTCGGAATTGCTCTACAAACTTGGTTGCCAAATCTTCGAATCTAGAAATTTATCATGAGGGTAGTCTCTTGAACCACATTGTCTCTATTCCAGAGAGAGTTATGGGAAAGCATCTGCATTTGGTCGCGTCATTGGCTCGCGCAGAATCCATCAGCCATTCGTATCTCATAATATGCAGTCTGGGGTCGATTTTTCCATCATAGGCAGACATCGATGGCATATTGAATCTCCTTGGGTAATCTGCATGTGAACATTATCAGTGGACAGGGTATGGCTTCCCAAGATTCCCTAATCATCGGTAGTCAAACCTTGGTTCTCTCTCGCCAATTGTCTGACCGTTGCCGATAAGTCTGGCGTTTGGATGTGTAACATCCCCTATCTAGAGGCCCAAAACTAAGCGCTACAGATGTTGCAGTCAGCTATAGTATTAACTTTCGGCGACTTATGGCTATGTTAATGGTATCAATAATATCAGAAGCACTTGAATATGAAACAAAACACAGATTTCAAAATAACTTTTACTCCATTACATTTCAAAACCAATTGTTTCACATTCACAACACATAATCCCAAATCGTTCCTAGGCACAGATAAAATATAGTTATTACAAAATACGCCAAGAGCGGTATATGAAGATACCCCCTTGGATGATCAGAGTCATATGGTCATACTAGACCTAATCCAAACACAGCGGAAATATCAAAACATATACAAGAACTGCAAATCCTAAATAGCTATCCGTTTGCCTCCTGCATGCCTCCGGTAGCTTATTCGTCATCCTACTAAACCTGAAAAAGACCTTAATCCCTTAGCCTACTCAAATTAATTTTGAGCACCCGAGAGTTTAAGGGAAAAACATAAACTTTGAGTCAGTCATAAAGCCGGGTGTGAATAATAATATACATCTCAGAATAATTATGTTAAGTGAGACCACGCCGCTTAGCGGAACGGGTTTCCCTCACTAACATCCTTTTAAAACATATCTTTGCAAAACCTATCATAAAACCATATACTGTGCTCCTGCATCCACAATGGTTAAATACTGTAAAGCAATCATTATGTAAACATACATAAATATCAGGTAATAAAGAACCATCTGTTCAAACACACAGGTTTTGTTTGGATAACTTTTAACCTTTGGCTGACTCGGGCCTACAAAACAATATAATCAAAATTAACCTAACAGCTGTTAGATATTCTTCTTCTAGATTATCTATCCTTAACTATTAGTTAAACATTTCCCATCTAGACGGTCTATCCTTAACTATCTGTTAAATACTTCACATCTGGACGGTCTGTCCCTAACTTAATCATCTTCTAGGTCTTCCCGATCCTAATGGTTTTTTGGGCTCACCAATAACTTATCTGTATACAAGCATATGTTCCTTTTAATGTGTAACCATAATTTTAGTCTACTTGTGACAATGCCCTACACACTGGAATTTTGGACAACAATTAGCTAGGGCTATTAGATAATGTATAGGGCGCGGCCTCATACTAGTCCCATTTGGTATTTGAATATCTGAGTCATTTTCACTTAAGGATCCCCTCCCATAATTTTCCTTGAAAATATTTCCAAAACGATTTCAACCTTTAAATCAAATTTAAACAAGGAAAAGTATATAATCTTTACACTTTACTCAAAATCATATCACAATGTTATATATATATATATATATTCTTTACTCAAACATTAGTTGATGAAAATATTTAACCATTTGAAAGAACCTCTTTCTATACTTTTGAAATCATCTATTTCAAATTCAAACATCAAACCTTTCGAAATCAAACCTTTCGAAAACAATAAAACTTTAGATATCCTTCTTTAAAATCTCTTTAAAACATTGCCTTAGAAAAACTTTGGAAAACCTTCCATCTCAAACCTTTCGAAAACAATCACTTAAACCATTCGAAATCATTCACTTAAAATTTTTGAAACCATTCATCAAACCTTTCAAAATCATTCAACTAAAACCTTTCGAAACCATTGAATTAAACCTTTCGAAATCAACCATCAAACCTTTCGAAACAATTCAACTAAAACCTTTTGAAACCATTGAATTAAACCTTTCGAATTCAATCTTCAAACCTTTCGAAACTAAAACCTTTCAAAACCATTGAATTAAACCTTTCGAAATCAACCTTCAAACCTTTCGAAACCATTCAACTAAAACCTTTCGAAACCATTGAATTAAACCTTTCGAAATCAACCTTCTAACCTTTCGAAACCATTCAACTAAAACCTTTCGAAACCATTGAATTAAACCTTTCAAAACCATTCAACTAAAATCTTTCGAAACCATTGAATTAAACCTTTCAAAGACTTACTGATTTCAATTTAAAACAAGTGGAAAGCCTTCTTTTAAAACCTTTTGAAGTCATTGGAAGCAACCTTTCGACTAAGTCGAAAGCTCTGCTTTGAAAGCTTGGTTATAATTCAATTAAATACAAGGGTAAATCACATAAGTCAAAGTATCCTTTCGAAAGTATTGGGAGAAGCAGCTGGTTTTAAAACAAGTAAACCTTTCGTCTTTCTCGAAAGGTTCAAAACAAAATAAAGCGGCAGTGATCCCTTCGACTATGTCGGAAGGTTTCAAAACGAAACAGTGTTAAAGCAGCAGTAACCTTTTGACTGTGTCGAAAGGTTTAAAACCTTTATATTTGACCTGGTCGAAAGCAACCAAGTCGAAAGCTCTTATTCGGAAGCAAAGCGGGTGAAAGCTTTTGGTTTATAAAACAAACATACCCCAACCTCTTTGGCCATTAACCTTTCGACTAAGAACCTTTCGACCTTGTCCAATTCATTACGTACCAAGTAACTTGATACCATATGCATTGGTTTGACCTTGTCGAAGTCTTTGAACCTCTCGACCTTGTCTGAAGGTCTGGGTCGGAAGGTTGTTGCCGTAAAGGCTGAAACATGCTAATGATATGTTTTCTTTGTTTTAAATTTAAAAATGATAACTTTTCAACTAACCTGCCTTTGTTTGTCAAATTTTCATTGGTTAACAAATTCTTTTCAGAAATATGCTACCACTATTTTCAGAATTAAATAATAATTTCATTTTATAAAATGCACCTTCTCTTTGATTAAATATATAAAACATTTAAGTCTCATACCTTAAATAATTTTATATATTCATCAAATAACTTAGGAAAAACCTGGAAAAATCCCAGAAAATCTATTTTAATATGTTTCCTAACATATAAAAATTTCAACCCCAAATAATTATTATTTTAGCCGATAATAATTTAAAACCCATTAAACAATTTCCTTCACTAGAAAATTAATATAAAATTAATATTGATTCAGAAAATTATGAAAATCGAAACCCATCTCTAAAATATCATTTTTGACCTATATTTAAATTTTCAAGTTTGGATGCCGTTAAATAGGGTTTTCATGTCAAACATATCATAAAACTAACATGAACATGTATAATTCATAAACAACATATATATATATATAATTTTAATCATCAAAACATGGCATATACTTGCAAAATCATTTTGGGTCTAATCTTAAAACCGAAAACTAAAAGAAAATGGGATGTAGTAATTATTCACCTTAGCTTTGAGATATAATATGTGAGATTAGATGTTGATTAAATTGATTATCTTCCTTTTCTTGAATCCTAGCTTTAATCTTCTTCTTGAGAATGATAATGGTGGCTGGCCTTAGGAAATTTTAGTTTGAATAAAATGAAAATGAACATGAATATCATTTCTAAGGGTTTAGGGTATAAACTCCAGCTCTTTGCCATATTGCCCTTGTTATTTCCTAACACCTTAACTTAGGTTATTTCATTTTAGTTAACACACTAACATGGCACAACTACCCTTAGATATCACAAATCTCAACCTATTAGTCTCCACATTATTTTATTTAATTTACTCAATTAATTATTTCAAATAATGTTATAAAAATATGGGGTGTTACATACTCCTCATCTTAAATAATTTCATCCTCAAAATTACGATAAGGTACACAACCAAACAATCAAAGGTAAAACTTACCATCAAACAAATCAGGGTAAGAGTCTCTAATGCTGCTCTCCGTCTCCCAAATAAAGTCTCTAGCATCATCACTCCACTGAACCTTTACTAACTTGACTGTCTTGTTCCTCAACTTCTTCTCGTCTCTAGCCACAATCTGAATCGGCTTTCTAACTATGGTCAAATCTGGTTCTACTACTAAACCTTCTAACACTGTAGGTGCTATGGTAGTCTCCGAGTCTCTAACACATTTCCTAAGATGAGAAACATGGAAAACATCATGGACTCCAGTCAAACTACTCGACAACTCTACTCTATAAGTGAGTTTTTCGATCCCCTCAACAATACGGAAAGGTCCAACGAATCTAGGTGCTAACTTTCCTCACTTTTCAAATCTAATCACACCCTTCATCGGTGAAACCTTAATAAACACATAGTCCCCGTCAGAAAATTCCAAGTCCTTCCTTTTTCTATCAGCATAACTTTTCTGCCTAGACCGAGCTTCCTTCATCCTAGTTTGAATCAGCTCAATCTTCTCTGCAGCTTCCTTCACCAAATCCGGACCAAGAACCAATCTATCCTCGGTCTCTAACCAACATACGGAGATTTGCATGGTCTTCCATATAGAGTTTCAAACGGTGCCATCCCAATACTAGTCTGATAACTATTGTTATACAAGAACTCGACTAGATGAAGATGGTCCTCCCATGATCCCCCGAAATCCAATACACAAGCTCTTAACAAATCCTGCAAGATTTTGTTAATTCTTTCTGTTAGCCCATCAGTCTGTGGATGGTAAGCGGTACTCATGTTGAGCTTGGTTCCTAATGCTTCTTGTAGTCTTTTCCAGAACTCACTAGTAAACAAAGAATCTCTATCATTGACAATACTACTAGGAATCCCATGCAGTCTAACTACATTCTCCATAAATAACTTCGCCAAAATAGGTGCCGTCCTAGTTGACTTTACCAGAATGAAATGGGCACTCTTAGTCAGTCTATCTACTATGACCCATATGCTTTCATTTCCTCTACTAGACATTGGAAACCCATCAATAAAATCCATAAAGATGGAATCCCATTTCCACAACAGAACTTCTAACGGTTGAAGCAATCCATTAGGCTTCCGGTGTTCAGCCTTTTCCTATTTGCAATTCAATCACTGCTTAACACACAAACCAATGTCCCGTTTCATACCTTCCCAGAAGAAACTTCTCTTCATACCCTGATAATCTTCATTCCTCCTGGATGGATAGTGAACTTCGAATGGTGTCACTCATCCAAAACTTCTTTCTTCATGTCCCTACATTCAGAACACACAACCTTCCTTTCTTCCTTAACCACCCATTTTGGTCAAGACTAAAATCCTTTAGGTTATCACAACGATGGCACTTATCCAAAACTTCCTTCCTCATGTCTCCTACATTCGGAATACACAACCTTCCTTTCTTCCTCAACCACCCATTCTAGTCAAAACTGAAATCCTTTAGGTCATCACTCTCTGTTCCTTCCCTCAACCTTCTGATCCATTCAGCCAAAACTGGATCCTCCTCCTGTTTAGAAGCTATCTTCTCAATCATTACTGGTCGAACTTCTAAACAAGACAACATAGCACTTCCCACACTTGAACCTACCTCGGATCTAAACTGCACACTATAAGTTGATAATGCTTCCAAATCTTTCCACTCGGTAATCATAGCTAATACTGAATTCATAGGTTTCCGGCTGAGTGCATCCGCCACCTTATTTCCTTTTCCAGGTGTGTACTCAATTCCAAAATCATAAGCAGCAATAAACTCCAACCATCTATGTTGTCTCATGTTCATTTCCTTCTGAGAGAACAAGTACTTCAACGACTTATGATCGGTATAAAGCTCGAATCTCTCTCCCAAAAGATAATGCCTCCTCACCTTTAAAGCAAATATAACGGCAGCTAACTCCAAATCATGCGTTGGACACCTAACTTCATGTGGTCTGAGCTGTCTAGAAGCATAAGCAATCACTTTACCTCTTTGCATCAACACAGTTCCCAATCCAGTTCCACACTCATCAGTATAAACAACCAAATCTTGATTCCCCTCCGGAACTACTAACACCAATGCATGGGTCAATAAGTGTTTCAAGCTCTGGAATGCTTCCTCACACTTATCAGTCCATACGAACTTCACATCTTTTCACGTAAGCTTAGTCATTGGTGCAGCTATCCACGAAAAATCCTTTATAAACCTCTGATAATATCCAGTCAATCCAAGAAAGCTCTTAATCTCGGTCACCGTCTCGGGCCTCTTTCAATTATTCACCACCTCAATCTTAGTCGGATCTATAGACAATTCTTTCTCTGAGACGACATGACCAAGGAACTTCACTTCCTTTTTCCAAAAATGACATTTCGAAAACTTAGCCTTCAACTGATGCTCCCTCAACGTTTCGAGCACAACTCTAAGAAGAACTTCATGCTCCTTCTCATCCTTAGAGTATATCAAAATGTCATCTATGAAGACCAACACAAATCTATCTAAGTGTTCTTGGAAAATTCTATTCATCAGATCCACAAAGAATGCCAGCGCATTATTAGTCCGAACGGCATAACTAACAATCCGTACGATCCATACCTTGTCCTAAACGCCGTCAAAGGAATACTATCCTCCGCCACTCTAAGCTAATGAAATCCCATTGCCAAATCCAACTAAGAGAATACCTTGGCTCCACTTAACTAATCGAACAAATCGTCAGTTCTCGGCAATGGATATCGGTTCTTTATCATCTTCTCATTCAACTTACGATAATCGATACATAGTCTCAATGATCCGTCCAGTTTCTTAGCAAACACCACAGCAGCTCCCCATGGTGAACTACTTGGTCAGATAAAAATTTTGCCTTTAAAATCCACCAACATTCACCTTCAACTCTCTCATCTCAGTGAGTGTCATCCTGCTCGGCGGCCTACTCACCGGCTCTGCTCCAAGCACCAAATCAATCCGAAACTCTATGGCTCGTTTCGGTGGCAGTCCAACTACCGGCTCAAATACATCAGCAAATTCTATTACTACAAAGACTCGATGCAAATCATCCTCCAACTCCATAATACCCAATAAAGCATGTACTTCACAACTAGGGTTCTCTACGGTATAAACTATCTGATCAATACAATCCGGGTGACTAAGTGATATCTTCCTATCATGGAAAAATATCCTAACATCATATTTACTTAACCAATCCATCCCAAGGATAATCCCAAATCCCACAAAGTCAAATACATGCAAACAACAATCAAAAGTATGGCCTAGCAAATCAAATTCTAAATGGTCACGCCTCATCCCAAGCGTTGCATACCCTCCTATCGGATTTGAAACCCTTAAGGAAGTAACCAAGTATGAGGGCTCTAGATTAAGATTATCTACTAAACATCGAGAAATAAAAGAATATGATGCACCAGTATCAAATAAAACGCTAACAGACATACTGTGAATCTATAGCGAGCCTCTCAGAACAGCCTTCCCTTTCTCCTGCATAACTGGCCTTGAAGTTGCGGGCTCCAATGCATAAATTTGCCCCTACGTTCTTTAACAGGCTCCTTGCATTGGTTCTTATAATGGCCGATCTGATCACAATTAAAACATCTAACAGTCTTCTTTCCACCAGCCTCTTTTCCTTTTCCTTTACCGTTTCGACACTCATTAGCATAGTGTCCATTCTTTTCGCATTTGTAGCAAACCACTTCAGCCTTTCCTTTCTTCTGTGCTCCTCCCTTCTGAGCGTTCTTTTTCTAAAAAACTTTCTTTTTTGGCCCTGCCCCATCTGGGCCTCCTTCGTCTTCTTCCTCAGACAAGCCAATGCCTCTTCCTATCTTAGCGCCATCTCTACCACTACATCACTGGGATCTCTTAAGTGTGGTAAAGTAGCACTTATCAACTTCGGCCTAAAGCCCCTTATAAACTTCTCATTTTCCTGATCATGGTGTCTACCAAAGCATACCCGTACCGGGCCAACTCCTCAAACTTCCTAGCATACTCCAAAACGGACATCTCTCCTTGTACCAACTCTGCAAACTTCCTCACCAATGCTGATTGCGCCATTATAGACATAAATCTTTCTAAAAACCTTCTCCTAAACTCCTCCCAAGTTATGGTTTCCTCATCAACTCCAACAGTAGCAGTATTCCACCAGAATAGAGCAGCTACCTGCAGCTGCCTCGAAGCCAATCTCCTTTTCCGTGCATCATTCAATCCTAAGTCAGTAAAAATTCTCTCGCAATGCAGTAGCCAATTTTCCACCTCGATCGCATCTTCAGTACCAATAAACGGCTTCCCTCCAAACCTAATGTAATCCCTACTCAATTTAGCATATTGATTAACCATCGGAACTTCCTGAGCTCCACCTCCAGCAGCATTACCACTGACAACTCCGGCTACTATTTCAGCTTGCATCATGTTTACAAATAACTGATACATTACTCCCATGTCCATCTGGGGAACTCCTGCACCAACAGTTTCAGCTTGTGCCTGACCGGGACCTCTCCTAGTATTTGGTCGGGCATTTCCATTAGTGGTGGTGCTATCTCCTCCAAGATTTACTCTGCCTCTTCTTCACTCCATATCTGTATTCAAACCTCGTGAGATACAGAAGAATAGCTTAACTAAGATAGGAGTCTAGAGAGATAGCGTATACTTATATACATATATATATATAGCAAATACAAGTACGTTACTATAACGTTATCCCATACCTCGATATTAACTCTAATTTCAAAGGATTATGTTTTCAAAAATCATTTTTAGTTAAAGTATTTCATAAACCATGCTCTGATACCAAGCTGTAACATCCCCTATCTAGAGGCCCAAAACTAAGCGTTACAAATGCTACAGTCATCTATAGTATTAGCATCCGGCGACTATATACAGCTATGTTAATGGTATCAATAATATCAGAAGCACTTGAATATGAAACAAAACATAGATTTCAAAACAACTTTTACTTCATTACGTTTCAAAACCAATTGTTTCACATTCACAAAACATAATCCCAAATCGTTCCCAAGCACAAATAAATATAGTTATTATAAAATACGCCAAGAGCAGTATATGAAGATGACCCCTTAGATGGTCAGAGTCATATGGTCATAATAGACCTAATACAAACACAATGGAAATATCAAAACATAAAACAAGAACTGCAAATCATAAGTAGCTATCTGTTTGCCTCCTACATGCCTCCGGTAGCTTATTCGTCATCCTACTAAACCTAAAAAGACCTTAATCCCTCAGCCTACTCAAATTAATTTTGAGCACCCGAGAGTTTAAAGAGAAAACATAAACTTCGAGTCAGACATAAAGCCTGGTGTGAATAATAGTATACATCCTGGAATAATTATGTTAAGTGGGACCACACCGCTTAGCGGAATGGGTTTCCCCTCAGTAACATCCTTTTAAAACATATATTTGCAAAGCCTTTCATAAAACCATATACTGTGCTTCTGCATCCACAATGGTTAAATACTGTAAAGCAATCATTATGTAAACATACATAAATATCAGGTAATAATGAACTATCTGTTCAAACACACAAGTTTTGTTTGGATAACTTTTAACCTTTGGCTGACTCGGGCCTACCAGACAATATAATCAAAATTAACCTAACACCTGTTAGATATTCTTCTTTTGGATTATCTATCCTTAACTATCCGTTAACCATTTCTCATTTGGATGGTCTGTCCTTAACTATCTGTTAAATACTTCACTTTTGGACGGTCTGTCCCTAACTTAATCATCTCCTAGGTCTTCTCGATCCTAATGGTTTTTCGGGCTCACCAATAACATATCTATATACAAGCATATATTCCTTTCGGTGTGTAACCATAATTTTAGTCTACCTGTGACAAAGCCCTACACACTGGAATTTTGGACAACGATTAGCCTGGGCTATTAGCTAATGTATAGGGAGCGACCCCATACTAGTCCCATCTAGTATCTGAATATCTGAGTCATTTTCACTTAAGGATCCCCTCCCGTAATTTTCCTTGAAAACATTTCCAAAATGATTTAAACCTTTAGATCAAATTTAAACAGGGAAAAGTATATAATCTTTACACTTTACTTAAAATCATATCACCATGTTTTATATATATATATATATTCTTTACTCAAACTCTAGTTGATGAAAATATTTAACCATTTGAAAAAACCTCTTTCTATACTTTTGAAATCATCTATTTCAAATTCAAACATCAAACCTTTCGAAAGCAATAAAACTTTAGACATCCTTCTTTAAGATCTCTTTAAAACATTGCCTTAGAAAAACCTTGGAAAACCTTACATCTCAAACCTTTCGAAAACAATCACTTAAACCATTCGAAATCATTCACTTAAACCTTTCGAAATTATTCATCAAACATTTCGAAATCAGTCAACTGAAACCTTTCGAAACCATTGAATTAAACCTTTCGAAACCAACCTTCAAACTTTTTGAAGCCATTCATCTAAAACCTTTCGAAACCATTGAATTAAACCTTTCAAATTCAATCTTCAAACCATTCGAAACCATTCAACTAAAACCTTTCGAAACCATTGAATTATACCTTTCGAAATCAACCTTCAAACCTTTCGAAACCATTCAACTAAAACCTTTCGAAACCATTGAATTAAACCTTTCGAAATCAACCTTCAAACCTTTCGAAACCATTCTACTAAAACCTTCGAAACCATTGAATTAAACCTTTCAAAATCAACCTTCAAACCTTTTGAAACAATTAAACTAAAACCTTTCGAAGACTTACTGGTTTCAATTTAAAAAAAGTGGAAAACCTTCTTTTAAAACCTTTCGAAGTCATTGGAAGCAACCTTTCGACTAAGTTGAAAGCTCTGCTTCGAAAGCTTGGTTATACTTCAATTAAATATAAGGGTAAATCACCTAAGTCGAAAGCTTCCTTTCGAAAGCATTGGGAGAAGCGGCTGGTTTTAAAATAGGTAAACCTTTCGTCTTTGTCGAAAGGTTCAAAACAAAATTAAGCGGCAGTAATTCCTTCGACTATGTCGGAAGGTTTCAAAACGAAACAATGTTAAAACAGCAGTAACCTTTGTACCGTGTTGGAAGGTTTAAAACCTTTATATTTGACCTCGTCGAAAGCAACCAAGTCGAAAGCTCTTATTCGAAAGCAAAGCAGGTAAAAGCTTTTGGGTTATAAAACAAACATACCCCAACCTCTTTGGCCACTAACCTTTCGACTAAGAACCTTTCGACCTTGTCCAATTCTTTACGCCAAGTAAATTGATACCATGTGCATTGGTTTGACCTTTTCACAGGCTTTGAAGCTCTCGACCTTGTCAGAAGGTCTAGGTCAGAAGGTTTGTTGTCGTAAAGGCTGAAACATGCTAAAGATATGTTTTCTTTGTTTTTAACTTAAAAAATATAACTTTTCAACTAACCTGCCTTTGTTTGTCAAATTTTCATTGGTTAAAAAATTCTTTTCAGAAATATGCTGCCACTATTTTTAGAGTTAAATAATAGTTCCATTTTATAAAATGTCCCTTCTCCTTAATTAAATATATAAAACATTTAAGTCTCATACCTTAAATAATTTTATAAATTCATCGAATAACTTAGGAAAAATCTGAAAAAATCCCAGAAAATCTATTTTAATATATTGCCTAACATATAAAAATTTCAACCCCAAATAATTATTACTTTAGCCGAAAGTAATTTATAACCCAATAAACAATTTCCTTTACTAGAAAATTAATATAAAATTCATATTAATTCAGAAAATTATGAAAATTGAAACCCATCTCTAAAATATCATTTCTGACCTATATTTAAATTTTCAAGCCATTTGGATGTATTAAATAGGGTTTTCATGTCAAACATATCTTAAAACTAATATGAACATATATAATCCATCAACAACATATATATATATATAATTTTAATCATCAAAACATGGCATATACTTGCAAAATCATTTCGGGTCTAATCTTAAAACCAAAAACTAAAAGAAAATGGGATGTAGTAATTATTCACCTTAGCTTTGAGATATAAGATGTGAGATTAGATGTTGATTAAATCGATTATCTTCCTTCTCTTGAATCCTAGCTTTAATCTTCTTCTTGAGAATGATAATGGTGGCCAGCCTTGGAAATTTTAGTTTGAATAAAATGAAAGTGAACATGAATCTCATTCCTAAGGGTTTAGGGTATAAGCTCCAGCTATTTGCCATATTGCCCTTGTTATTTCCTAACACCTTAACTTAGGTTATTTCATTTTAGTTAAAACACTAACATGGCACGGCTACCCTTAGCTATCACAAATCTTAGCCTATTAATATCCACATTATTTTATTTAATTTACCTAATTATTTATTTTAAATAATGTTATAAAAATATGGGGTGTTACAGGATGGTTGGTGCCAAGCGGTGGTCGTATTCCACCTCACGTGAATGGTCTGGTTGATGTCCGCTGGCGGTTTCACACCTTCTTGGTTCACCATCTTCCTGATGCGCGTCTTGTACGTTTATTTCACCATCATTCTGGAGAAGAACCCGGTCAGCATTCAATCGGATTCCATCATCCAAACTAACCGTAGCAGCTTCGCTTTGAATCCCAGCGTGCACAGATAAGTTTCCTTCTCTAGCAGAGGGATCAGCACTGATCATTCCTGGCAGACCACGATGGTCTACCTATTGATGTCCTAAAGTTTCTACATGATATCCATCAATTATGCGGCACCTATGTCTTTGATATCCATCCGATGAACTAGAGCTTTCTGATGTCGAGTAAAAGGTGGGATCCTTCCTAGCTTTGCCCTACTGTTGTTGATTGATTTGGTTCATCGAGTCGATATTGGTCTGAATCTGCTGATTTAGCTGTCGACGGCTCTCCATATGCTCTCTCATTAAATTATGAAATTCAGCTCTTGTAACAGCATTAGTGGGATTTTGAACTTCAACCGGATCAGCATTCACAATTGTTGGTTGATTGCTTGGATCTCCTTGTTGAGTGCTGACATTCTCGTTTCCTTCCACGTTCTAAGAAGTAGATCTAGTATATCTCACCATTATCAATCGCCTTGCTTAGATTTCTGCAAATCTGAGTAGTATTAACAACTGCTTGAAGATAACCACAGATCTCCTTTGGGGAATTTACCCAATCCAGTTGCAACAAAGGGATCCTAGAACATCGAGAATCAAGGTTCTTAGTGAAAGCACCAAATGTCTGCACCAAAATTGGTCACAAACACCCAAGAATAGATTTAGTAGAGAAGTAAGTGAAGAAGATAAAATTAAATTGAGGAAAAGATCAAGATAACAACAAATAAAAAGCAATAAACAGAAACACAGAGGTTTATAGTGGTTCAGCGTTGTATGACTACGTTCACTTTGAAGTTTTTTCCTTTATTAATTACTTATGAATATGATTACAATGGAGAAATAAAGATAGCACTTGATTAAAATGAAGTCTCCTCTAATCAGCAGCGTAAAGATCCCAAAAATGAACCAAGAGGCCTGTATTTATAGGGAGAGACGATGAGATATTTCGCTAAGATTTTGGCAGAAGGCTCTCTAGGTCCATAGGGGCCCACCATAACGATCGGTGGCCTTAACTTGACAACCTGGAATGATCGGCTAAACTTTCATCATTCGTTTTTTCCTTACTTCCAATTCACGTGTGATCGTATTTGGGAGGTCCTACTTGCCTTTTGACATTGCTCCTAGTTATGGAATCATTCTAAGTTGTAAATTGTGAGATATGGATCGATCTTTGTTGTATTTGAATCGTGCTCTTAAATATACCGATCGTTTTGATGGATCGGCCAAAACGATCGGCCATCCTCAAATCTCAACTTTGTGACCTGCGATTGTTTTTATAGGCTCCACTCTTCATTTTGTTGATGCTTTAAAAGTTTCAAATGAATTGGCCTTGTGGATTTTGAGATATTGATCGTTCTCCGATGATTTGAGCTGTTTTATGGATCGTTCTCAATTGATCCATACAGATCTTTGCTTCATCTATAACTCGAGCATATGAACTCCGATCGACTACAAATTTGAAATATAACTTCACGGGCCTATGCCAGTCACTTCACACTGATTACACCTCGATCGGGACCTGGTCCGATCTGCCTGACCATCGTCTATAGTATTGTATGTAATCGATTCCTAAGGTTGATAACCATCCGTTCCTAGCCAAGTCGATGATATTACGGCCTTGCCAAAAGGTGGCATAACAATAATCAATAAAGGCCTTTAATATGAAAAAAGGAATTTTAGTGCCAACAACAGCCACCATAACTGTATTTACCCATGTTTCTTCCTGCTTGAACACTTATTCTAGTATGAACATATAACCTTCTGCCGGATTTACATATTAAAGATTGTTTGCATTTGGATCTAGGAGTGTTTCTTGTCCCCTTGTTTACTTCCCCTTAGATTTATTGCAACCACTCTTTAGTACATCTGCATAATTTTAAGGGCTTTTGCAGTTTAATCTTCATGTTTTGTAGGCAGTTCCTCCTCCCCTTGATGGAAGTTATTTTCTTTTGTTCCACTATCTTCCGCCATTTATAAAAATATAATATATATATATATTGAAATTTAAATTATATATATATATATATTCAACTTTTAAATAATTAATGAAAGTTGAAAAAATTGTAATTCCGCACTAATTACATCAAATAAAATAATAATTTGAAACACAAATTCGTCCGGATTTGTGAAATAAAAAATAAACTTTAGGTTTTAAATAAAATATTTCAGTTGAAATATATAATATAAAAATTATAAGTAAATATACTTACTAATTCATAAATTCTGAGTAATTTTTTTTATATAAATATAAAATAATGTTAAAAGAGTTTATTTAAATGGCAATATATATAAACACATATATTTTTGAAATTTGAAATTAAACTTTAAAATAGAATTGTTCTCTAGGTCTAGATCTGGTTTAAATTCAAAACTATCCTAAGTTATTTTAGATATTAGTTCCAATTATTTGATCTGGTCAACATTTTATAAAAAATAAAATTAATATAGATAAATTCTATATATATATATTTGAAAATAGGTTAATGATTTATTGATATGGGCTTTGCGGCCTAAGCAAGTATACAACGTCAAACAGCTAAAGTAGGGAGATTATACAAATCAAAAACCCCCATAATCCGACACCAAAACACTTTATCAAACATTCCTTCTTAATAAATGCTATATATACATACATATATAAATGTATATAAATAATAAATTAATTATGAACAGCAAATATGTATATAATGGACAATTATGTTAGTTGCGATGTAAATCCTAACACTTATATACAGGCACGTTAAACCATATGGACATCTATATGTTACACATGCACCATACATGTATATGTGTATTTGATATACATATACCTTATATATTATATAAATAAAAGAAAATCTTTTATATAAACTAATTAAACAAAATAAGGTTTTAATTTAAAATAATTTAGACTGGATAAAATAATTTAGACTTCATATGTCCAATAAGATATAAAATGGATTTTTTTAATTCACCCATTTTTCAAGCCACATGCCGACCCAGTTCTATCAAGGACCAGTGGTGACAGTTTGACTAAATTCATTGCTTACAAATCTCATAGGTAAAAATCCAATTTTACATATTTAAGCAATACCTTTACTTAATGATTATTTACACCAAATCTCTTGGTCAATTCCATATCAAATTAGGACTTACAGAATTTGGTTTTGGTCAAAATTTCCAGGATCAATCATATTCAACTTGGTTAGTCCATAAACAATGTCCTTGATTCAATGTAACATTTATTATTAACTATACTACTCAGCCTAGAGATTTTGACTTTGAGTTGATAACATTTGACCATGATATAAACCTCATACAATCGAGAAGATGAATATCTATTGAATGGTATTTCACTTCCAATTTTTCAACTTAGACCCAATTATAGTTTCTCGATGGTCGCCATGCCATGATTTAACTATAATCAATGTGAAGTCCCAACATTGAAGTTCAATGGTATTCTCAAGTTGGGAGAATTCTATAACATCGTCACTTTGAGATTTTTCTTTTGACCCAGTTGTATTTAACTAGTAGGAAACTCTTAGATGATTCGTTCCATAGTAATCAAATAACAATCAATACTAACCCCTTTGTACCCCCAGCAGCAATGAGTAATACATTATCCAACATTTTGTGAGCAATACATACTCCGGTCTCAATGGATATGCCAATATCCTTTCTCGAAACATCTTGACCAAGAATATTTAAAATAATATGTTATTCTACATACTATGATAATTTTCTCATGATTACAACTCCTTCTAATTATTATTACACAATATATCATTTAAGGATTTAATATACTAAAATTAAATGCTTAATTTACTTTAATGTAACACCTCAGATTTTTGGTAACATTATTTAGGATATTTAATTAGCTAAATTAAATAAAATAATGTGTTGATTAGGGTATTGAGATTTGATTTAATTAAAGGGTTGCCATGTCATTTAACTAAAGAATTAAAAGAAGATTTAAAATGAAATATAAGAGCGGTAAAATAGGAAAGATTCCATTCCTATATCTATTCCCTTAGGCCGTGTATCTCTACACGTTCATTTTCATTTCTCAAATTTTTTAAAACATAAGGCCGACCACCATTAATAAGGAAAAGGGGAAGAAGATTAAGAAAAGCTAAAGGAAAAGCTAATTCAAATCAAATCCATTCAAATCTCAAGCTCCTTGATCTCTAAAGCTAAGGTGAATAATGTTTACATCTCAAATCTTTTATTGTTTCGGTTTTAATAAGAATTCCGAAGTATTTTGTATTGATTTTCCATGTTTTTGAATGATGGAATGATTATATATACTTGTTGATGATTTATGCATATTCATATTGATTTTATGATAGGTTTTAAGGTGAAAACCCTATTAAAAGACATCCAAATACCTTGTGAATTTTTATATAGACTAGAAATAATATTTTGGAGATAGGTTTCAGTTTTCATATTTTTCTGAATTTTCGTGGAATTTCTATGGATTTTCAAGTAAAGAAAATGGTATTTTGGGTTATAAATTATTTATGGGTAAATAATTATTTGTTTGGGTCTGAAATTTATATGTGTTAGAAAACATATAAAAGATGATTTTCTAGAATTTTTGTAGATTTTTCCAAAGTGTTTTAATGGTTATATAAAATTATTTAAGGTATGGGACTTAAATATTTTATATAATTAAAGAAGGAGAAGTGGCTCTTTGCAAATAATTCAAATTTGTTAACTCTGGAAAGTCGGTAGCACTTTTGAAAAGAGAAATTTGCAACCAATCAGATTTAGATAAACGAGGTAGTTTAGGTACAAAAGAATAGTTTAAAAGTACAAATAAACATGTTTTTCACTGTTTCGATACTTTCGGCACCAGGTTCCGCCTCCATGCCTTCGCCTCCGACACAGTCAAAACCATTGGTATCATGCAATTGGTACGTAGTGAATTGGACATAGACGGAGGGTACGGGGTCGAAACCAGGGGTTCCGAAGGGGTTGAGGCTTTGCTTTGATTTTAAAGGAAAATGCGTCTGCTTTCTTTCAACTAAGATGCTTTCAACTTAGTTAACTTTCGACTATTTCAAATGGTTTAAAAGGAAATGGTTTCGATTAGGTTGCACCTTTTTTTTAAATGATTGCTTTCGACTAAGTCGAAACCTTTAGCTGCCGATTTCTTCCTTTCGATCCAGATGGTTTCGAAGGAGTTATTTTTTTTCTAAAAATGTTGTCACCTCTCCAGTGCTTTCGAAGGGATGGTTTCGACACCATCACTTCTTTACGTAGGAAAGGGTTTTGAAAAGAATGCTTTCGACTTTATTGAGTTTTTGACCCTTTTGCTCTACTTGAAGGCATAATCCAAATGGTTTCGACCGAGACGATTTTCAAAGGTTTCGAAGGGTAAATTTTTGAATGGTTTCGAAAGGTGTTTCCATATGTTTTAAAATTGAACCCAAAGTGCTCTCGAAAGGATTGTGTTTTGATTGTTTCGAAAGGTTTTAATGAATGGTTTCGAAAGGGGTGGTTCCCCAGGGTTTCGAAAGGGTTGGAAGGAAAGGTTTTTCCTATGTTTCGAAAGGCAATAATTATAGGTTTTAAAGAAGGATGTCTAATGTTTTAAAGCATACGAAGAAAAGGCTTTCAATGGTTTCGAAAGGGTTACTTTCAGTGGTTTCGAAAGGGTTACTTTCAATGTTGAAAGGGTTACCTTCAAAGGTTTTGACGGGGTTGTTTAAAGGTTTTAAACAAAGATTTTGAATGTATTAACTAGGCAGTATAACTGTTATCCCGCCTTTTGGTCAAGGCCGGGATATCCACAAATTGGCTGGAAAGAATGGATATCAAGAATGGAGATCAATTGGAAACAAGGCTACGATCGATGTTGTCAAAATTTGACCGGGCTTCAATCAAGACAGGATCGATTAGGAATGATGCACAAGGCTAGGAGAGGCTACGTTTAAAATTAAGGTTAATCGGAGTTTGTATGCTCAAGATATGATCGATGCAATTCAAGCCTCAACTGTTCGTATCCATCAACTGAAAGGTCTTGTTCGTATCCATCAAGCCTCAATTGTTCGTATCCATCAACTGAAAGGTCTTGTTCGTATCCATCAAGCCTCAACTGTTCGTATCCATCAACTGAAAGGTCTTGTTCGTATCCATCAACTAAAAGGTCTTGTTCGTATCCATCAAGTGGTCGCCATTTCATATCCATCACGATCGATACGAACAGTGCAATGGTGATCGATACGAACAAGGCAGAGGTGATCGATGCGAAGGAGACAGCCTTTGAAAAACACGAACTTGCATCGATCATATCTCACAATCTACAAGTCCAAATGCCACCAATTTTTCACAAGAGCTTGCGTACAACCTAAAGAATGTTCATGATCGATCTCGACTCGATCGGGCAAGATCTTGATCGATACAAAATTCATTCGTATCGATCACGGGTCGAGTCAAAATCGCATGGGATCGATCGCGTGGGCCCGTGCACGTGCCAGAAGAGGTCTCCCGAGATCTGAGCGAGATATTTGCAGCCTACGCCTATAAATAGCATCCCAAAGTCTACAGAGAAGGGACTTTTGATTCTTCTACGTCCAGACTCTGCAGGAACCATCATTGTACTCGAAATTTGCTATTGTAATCAGTTGTAACTCGTTGTAGTCAGCAAGCAAACATCAATAAAATCATCAACTCCAAAGTGGATGTAGGCCGGATTGCTGAACCACTATAAACTCTGTGTTCTTTACTACCTTCCTTTTAATTTTCTGATTGTTCTTCATTTTTAATTCTATACATACTTGTTATCTGTAATCTGTGATTGTGAACTGGTGCTTTCATCGACAATTGGGTGTTTGTGACCAATTTTGGCGCAAACAATAACCTATGTGTTTTCAAGTTAAAAAGGACTTTGACTTGTTTTAAAAGGATAGCTAATCCTTATTAAATTTCATCAACATTATTTTGAGTAAAGTGTGTGTGTGTGTGTGTGTGTGTGCGTATATCATGGTCAAATAGCTTAGAGTAAAGCTAAAGAAATATTTTCCTTGTATATGTATGATTTAAAGGATCAAATCATTTTGAAAATGTTTTTCAAGGAAAATTTAAATGGAGTTAACCCTCAGAGAATGACTCAGATTAGAAGACCAGATAGGACTTGTGCAGGGTCACGCCTTATGCTCATTAGCTATTAGCCCCTAGCTAATTTAGTCCAGAATTCCAGTGTGTAGGGCTTAGTCACGGGTAAGACTAAAATGTTGGTTACACATAGAACGGAATATTTATGTACAGAGGTAGGTTATTAGTAAGCCACAAAACCATTAGGATCAGTTGACCCTTAGAGATGTAAGTTAAGGACAGACCGTCCAAAAGTTTGGTCTAACAGTTGCTTAGTCCATTTGGTATTTATCCGATAGGCCTGAGTCAGCCAAATGGGCACTTAGCCCTTTTTTGGACAGTTAGTCCAGTTTGAGGCCAATCAGCCCAGATTTCGGACAGATATTCCATTTATTACCTGTTTATAACATAACAGATCTTGCTATTATTTTATTATTATTATTAGTTTGATTAACCAATTTGGTTGTAGAAAAGGATTTTCAAAATATATGTTTTGAGAAGGATATCAGTGAGGGGAAACCCGCTCCGCTAAGCGGCGTGGTCTCACTCAATATTAGTAAACCGAGAAGTAACAGAATTATTCACACCATGCTTTATGTCTGACTTGAATTTTTTTGTTTTCCCTTAAACTCTCAGGTGCTCAAAATTGATTTGAGTAGGCTGAGGGTTGAGGTTTTTAGGTTTTCGTTGTTTTGGCGAATAAAGCTTCTAGAGACGAGCAGGTGGCTAACGGATAGCTAATTAGGAGTACATATATTTTGTTTATTTCCACTTTGTACTAAGTCAGATATGACTATATTGCTTTGACCAACCAAGAAGGCATCGTCATATGTCTCTCTTGGCGTATTATTGTAAATTATATTTGATCAACGCTTGGGAAACATTTTGGGATTTTGTAACTTGGATGTGAATATTGTTTTGAAATGTAATCAGCAAAATGTTGCTTTTTGAAATCTATGATTTTGTTCATATTCAAGTGCTTCTGATATTATGGATACCATTAGCATTACCATATTTTATCACCAGAAGTTAATACTATAGATGACTGCAACATCTATAGTGCTTAGCTTTTGGCCTCAAGATGCGGGATGTTACAACTTGGTATCGGAGCATAAGTTTATGAAAAACTTTAAACAAAAAATGATTTTGAAAACATAATCCTAAGGAATTAGAGTGAGATTAGGGTATGGGATAACGCTAGTAACGTACTTATATTTGCTATATATAAGTATGCGCTTTATCTCTAGTCTCCTATGTTTGTTAGATCATTTTTCTGTACCTTGTGAGATTTGAATACAGATATGGATGGTATAAGAGGAAGAGTTAACCAAGGAGGGGAAGGCACTAAAGGGAAAGCCAGATTTAATGCTAGAAGAACTCAAGGGCAGGCACAAGCAGAGAATGTGGGTGATGGAGTCCCTCAAGTTGGAATGGAAGCTATGTATCAGTTTTTCAAGAATATGATGCAGGCGGGAGTTGTAGCTGGAGTGTTAGGAGGAAATGCTACAGGAGCAGGGGTTCCGAAAGTTTCGATAGTTAACCATTTTGCTAAGCTGAGTGGAGATTACACTAAGCTTGGGGGGAAGCCGTTTATCGGAATGAAGGATACCATTGAGGTGGAGAATTGTTTGCTGCACTATGAGAGGATCTTTGTAGATTTGGGGCTCAATGATGAGTAGAAGAGGAGATTGGCATCTAGGCAGCTTCAGGGAGCTACTTTGTTTTGGTGGAATTGTGTGACTATGGTAGTGGATGAGGAGACTATGACCTGGGAAGATTTCAAGAGGAGGTTCCAAGAGAGGTTCATGTCTGTTATGGCATAGTCAACTTTGATCATAAAGTTTGTTGAGTTAGAGCAAGGAGAGATGTATGTTTTGGAGTATGCCAGGAGGTTCAAGGAGTTGGTGAGATATGGGTTTGTCTCAGTAGGTACAGTGATGAAGAGGAATAAGAAGTTCATCTGGGGGTTGAAGCTTGAGTTGGCCAGGGCTACATTGCCTCATATTAGGGATCCTTCTGATGTTGTTGTGGAGATGGCCTTACAACATGAGGAGATTCTTGATTATCTCGAGAAGAGCAAGGCTAAGGAGGTCCAGGTTGGGCAGGGCCAGAAGAGGAAGTTCTTTCCTAACAAAGGTGCTCCGAAGGGTGAAGCAGCTAAGAAAGGGAAGTCTGAGATTGTCTGCTTCAAGTGTAACAAGAAGGGGCACTTTGCTAATGAGTGTCGTGCTGGAAAGGCAAAGGATGCGGTTGGGAGGAAGAATGTCAAATGCTTCAACTGCGACCAGATAGGCCACTATAAGAACCAGTGCAAGGAGCCCACTAAGGATGGAAAGGGCAAGGTGTATGCATTGGAGCCTGCTTCTTCGAAGCCGACTTCTCAAGAGAAGGGAAAGGCAGTTTTGGGAGGTATGCTTCAGATTCATGGTATGTCAATTAGCGTTTTATTTGATATTGGTGCATTGCATTCTTTTATATCTAGATGTTTGATAGATAAGCTTAACCTAGAACCCACATATTTAGTTACTTCCTTACAGGTTGCAAATCCAATAGGAGGGTATGCAACTCTAGGGTTGAGATATGACCACTTAGAGTTTGACTTGTTAGGTCATACCTTTGTTTGCAGTTTGCATGTGTTTGATTTTGTGGGGTTCGGAATCATTCTTGGGATGGATTGGTTAAGTGAGTACAATGCTAGGATATTTTTCCAAGATAGGAAGATATCTCTTAGACACCCTGATTGTAGCAGCAAGATTGTTTATACCATAGAAGGTTCCAAAGCGAGATGTATTCTTTGTTGGGTGTTATGGAATCAGATGATGAGTTAAGTCAATTTTTCGTGGTTAGAGAATTCACAGAAGTTTCTGAGCCTGTAGTTGGATTGCCACCGAAACGAGCCATTGAGTTTCAGATAGATTTGGTTCCAAGAGCAGAACCAGTAAGTAGGCCACCAAGTAGGATGACCCCTACAGAGATGAGGAAGTTGAAGGTGCGGTTGGTGGATTTGGAAGGAAAGAGTTTTATCAGGCCTAGTAGTTCGCCTTGGGGTGCAGCAGTAGTGTTTGCTAAGAAGACGGACGGATCATTGAAGCTATGTATCGATTATCATAAGTTGAATGAGAGGATGATAAAGAATCAATATTCATTTCCCAGAATTGACGATTTGTTCGAACAGTTGAGTGGAGCCAAGGTATTTTCCCAATTGTATTTGGCAGTAGGTTTCCATCAGCTTAGGGTAGCAGAGGATAGTATACATTTGAAGGCGTTTAGGACCAGATATGGGTCGTACGAATGGTTAGTTATGCCGTTCGGACTGACTAATGCGCCAACTTTCTTTATGGATAGGTTCATATTGTTTTTCATAGATGATAACTTGATATGCTCTAAGAATGAAAGAGAGCATGAAGTTCATCTTAGAGTGGTGCTTGAGATGCTGAGGCAGCATCTGCTGAAGGCGAAGTTTTTGAACTGTCACTTTTGGAAGAAGGAAGTGAAGTTTCTTGGTCATGTAGTCTCAGAGAGAGGTTTGTCAGTGGATCCGACTAAGATTGAAGCAGTGAACAGTTGGAAGAGACCCAAGACAGTGATAGAGATAAAGAGTTTCCTTGGGTTGGCTGGTTATTATCGGAGGTTTATTAAGGGTTTCTCGTGGATAGCAGCACCGATGACCAAGCTAACGAGAAAGGATGTGAAGTTTGTGTGGACCGATAAGTGTGAGAAAGCATTCCAGAGTTTGAAACACTTATTGACCCATGCACCTGTGTTGGTTGTTTCGGAAGGGAATCAGGATTTGGTGGTTTATACAGATGCGTGTGGAATAGGATTAGGAGCTGTGCTGATATAGAAAGGTAAAGTGATTGCCTATGCTTCTAGACAGCTTAGACCGCATGAGGTCAAGTATCCGACGCATGATTTGGAATCGGCTGCAGTGATTTTTGCTTTAAAGGTGTGGAGACATTACCTTTTGGGATAGAGGTTTGAGTTATATATAGACCATAATTCGCTAAAGTATTTGTTCTCTCAGAAGGAGTTGAACATGATACAGCAGAGATGGTTAGACTTTATAGCCGCTTATGATTTTGGGATTGTGTACACACCAAGGAAAGGCAACAAGGTTGCAGAAGCGCTTAGTAGAAAACATCAGAATGCAGTGTTAGTCTTGATTTCTGAGTGGAAAGATTTGGAGGCATTGGTAGATTGCAGAATGCAGTTGAGATCTAAGGCTGGGTCTAGTGGAGATTCTATTATATTATCTTGTTTGGAAGTTCGACTAGTGATGATCGAAAAGATAGCTTCTAAACAGGAAGAGGATCCAGTATTAGCCGAACGGATCAGGAAGTTGAGAAATGGATCCGATAATGATGACATGAAGGACTTCAGTCTTGACTAGAATGGGTGGTTGAGAAACAAAGGAAGATTATGTGTTCTGAGTGTAGAAAACATAAGGAAAGAAGTTTTGGAGGAATGCCATCGTTCGAATTTTTCTATTCATCTAGGAGGAACTAAGATGTATCAGGACATGAAGAGGAGTTTCTTTTGGGAAGGTATGAAGCGAGATATTGGCTTATGTGTAAAGTAGTGCTTGAATTGCCAGCAGGCAAAGGCCGAACACCAGAAGCCAAGTGGGTTGCTTCAGCCATTAGATATTCCAGTATGGAAGTGGGATTCTATTTCTATGGACTTTATTGACGGGTTGCTAAGGTCGAACAGAGGAAATGAAAATACATGGATCATAGTGGATAGATTGACCAAGAGTGCCCATTTCATTCCAGTTAATTCAGCTAGGACTGCACCTGCTTTAGCGAAATTGTTCATGTAGTTAGACCGCATGGAATTCCTAGTAGTATAATAAGTGATAGAGATTCCTTATTCACTACTGAGTTCTGGAAGAGTCTGTAGGAAGTTTTGGGAACCAAGCTCAAGATGAGTACCGCTTACCATCCGCAGACTGATGGGAAAACAGAAAGAGTTAACAAAATCTTGGAGGATTTGTTAAGAGCTTGTGTTCTAGATTTCGGGGGAACATGGGAAGACCATCTACATCTAGTCGATTTTCGTATAACAACAGTTATCAGACTAGTATTGGGATGGCATCGTTTGAAGCTTTGTATGGAAGGCCATGCAAATCAACCGTTTGTTGGTTTGAGACTGGGGATAGGTTGGTTCTTGGTCCAGATTTGGTTAGAGAAGCTGTAGAAAATATTAAGATCATTCGAGCTAGAATGAAGGAGGCTCAGTCTAGGCAAAAGAGGTATGCATATAAGAGACGGAAAGACGTAGAGTTCTTAGTTAAAGATTAGGTTCTCGTCAAGGTTTCACCGATGAAGGGCGTAATCAGATTTAGGAGATCAGGAAAGTTGGCACCGAGATTCATTGGACCTTTTTGTATTGTTGAGAGGATCGGGAAACTATCATATAGAGTTGTGTTACCAAGCAGTTTGACAGGTATCCACAATGTTTTCCATGTTTCTCATCTCAGAAAGTGTGTCAGAGACCCGGAGACTACTATTGCACCAGATGTGCTAGATGATTTAGTGGTAGAACCAGATTTGACTTTAGTGAGAAAGCCAGTTCGCATTGTTGCAAGAGATGAGAAGAGGCTTGGAACCAAGACAGTCAGGTTAGTCAAAGTCCAGTGGAGTGACGATGACAAAGACTGTACTAGGGAGGTTGAGAGCAGGATTAGAGATACTTATCCTAACTTGTTTGATGGTATGTTTTACCTTCTTGTTTGATTTATTGTGACCTTATCGTAATTTCGAGGATGAAATTCTTTAAGGAGGGGAGTCTGTAACACCCTAGATATTTGGTAACATGATTTAGAATATTTAATTAGCTAAATTAAATAAAATAATGTGTTGATTAGGGGATTGAGATTTGATTTAATTAAAGGGTGGTCGTGCCATTTAACTAAAGAATTAAAAGAAGATTTAAAATGAAATATAGAAGGGGTAAAATAGGAAAGAGGCCATTCCTATATTTATTCCCTTAGGTGGTGTATCTCTACACATTCATTTTCATTTCTCAAATTTTTTAAAACATAAGGCCGGCCACCATTAATAAGGAAAAGGGGAAGAAGATTAAGAAAAGCTAAAGGAAAAGCTAATTCAAATCAAATCCATTCAAATCTCAAGCTCCTTAATCTCTAAAGCTAAGGTGAATAATGTTTACATCTCAAATCTTTTATTTTCTCAGTTTTAAGATTAATTCCATATTTTGCATTGATTTGCCATGTTTTTGAATGATGGAATGATTATATATACTTGTTGATGATTTATCCATATTCATATTGATTTTATGATAGGTTTTAAGGTGAAACCCCTATTAAATGACAGCCAAATGCCTTACAAATTTTTATATAGACCAAAAATAATATTTTGAAGATGTGTCTCAATTTTTAGATTTTTCTGAATTTTCGTGGAATTTCTATGAATTTTCTAGTAAATAAAATGGTATTTTGGTTTATAAATTATTTACGGGTAAATAATTATTTATTTGGGTCTGAAATTGATATATGTTAGAAAATTTATAAAAGATGATTTTTTGGAATTTTTGCAGATTTTTCCTAAGTGTTTTAATGGTTATATAAAATATTTAAGGTATGTGACTTAAATGTTTTATATAATGAAAGAAGAAAAAGGGGCTCTTTGCAAATAATTCAAATTTGTTAAATCTGGAAAGTCGGCAGCACTTTTAAAAATAGATACTTGCAACCAATCAGATTTAGACAAACAAGGCAGGTTAGGTACAAAAGAATAGTTTAAAAGTACAAATAAACATGTTTTTCACTGTTTTGATACTTTCAGCACTAGGTTCCGCCTCCATGCCTTCGCCTCTGACACAGTCGAAACCAATGCATATGGTATCAGGCAACTGGTACGTAGTGAATTGGACATAGGCGGAGGGTACAGGTTCAAAACCAAGGGTTCCGAAGGGGTTGAGGCTTTGCTTTGATTTTAAAGGAAAATGCGCCTGCTTGCTTTCGACTAAGATGCTTTCGACTTAGTTAGCTTTCGACTAGGTCAAATGGTTTAAAAGGAAATGGATTTGATTGGGTTGTGCCTTTTTTTAAATGATTGCTTTCGACTGAGTCAAAACCTTTAGCTGTCGCTTTCTTCCTTTCGATCCAGATGGTTTCGAAGGTGTTATTTTGTTTTCTAAAAATTTGGTCACCTCTCCCGTGCGTTCGAAGGGATGGATTCGACACCATCACTTCTTTACTTAGGAATGGGTTTCTAAAAGAATGCTTTCAATTTTATTGAGTTTCTGATCCTTTTACTCTACTTGAAGGCATAATCCAAATGATTTCGACCGAGACGGTTTTTAAAGGTTTCGAAGGGTAAATTTTTGAATGGTTTCGAAAAGTGTTTCCACATGTTTTAAAATTGAACCCAAAGTGCTCTCGAAAGGATTAAGTTTTGACTGTTTTGAAAGGTTTTAATGAATGGTTTCGAAAGGGGTGGTTCCCTAGGGTTTCGAAAGGGTTGAAAGGAAATGTTTTTACTATGTTTCGAAAGGCAATATTTACAGGTTTTAAAGAAGGATGTCTAATGTTTTAAAGCTTAAGAAGAAAAGGCTTTTAATGGTTTCGAAAGGGTTACTTTCAATGGTTTCGAAAGAGTTACTTACAATGTCGAAATGGTCACCTTCATGGGTTTCGAAGGGGTTGTTTAAAGGTTTTAAACAAAGGTTTCGAATGTATTAACTAAGCAATATAGCCTATGTGTTTTCAAGTTAAAAAGGGCTTAGACTTGTTTTAAAAGGATGGCTAATCCTTATTAAATTTCATCAACATTATTTTGAGTAAAGTATATATATCATGGCAAAATAGCTTAGAGTAAAGCTAAAGATATATTTTCCTTGTATATGTATAATTTAAAGGATCAAATCATTTTGAAAAGGTTTTTCAAAGAAAATTTAAAGGGTAGTTAACCCTAAGAGAATGACTCGGATTAGAAGACCGAATAGAACTTGTGTAGGGTCCGCCCTATGCTCATTAGCTATTAGCCCCTTGCTAATTTAGTCCAAAATTCCAGTGTGTAGGGCTTATTCACAGGTAAGACTAAAATGTTGGTTACACATAGAATAGAATATTTATGTACAGAGGTAGGTTATTGGTAAGCCACAAAACCATTAGGACCAGTTGACCCTTGGAGATGTAAGTTAAGAACAGACCGTCCAGAAGTTTTGTCTAATAGTTGCTTAGACCATTTGATATTTATCTGGTAGGCCCGAGTCAGCCAAATGGGCAGTTAGCCCAATTTTTGGACAGTCGGTCCAGTTTGAGGGCAGTCAGCCCAAGTTTCGGACAAGTAGTCCATTTATTACCTGTTTATAGCATAACGGATCTTGCTATTATTTTATTATTATAATCAGTTTGATTAACCAGTTCGGTTGCAGGAAATGATTTGCAAAATATATGTTTTGAAAAGGATATTAGTGAAGGGAAAGTCGCTCGGCTAAGCGGCGTGGTCTCACTCAATATCATTAAACCGAGATGTAACAGAATTATTCACACCAGGATTTATGTCTGAGTCGAAGTTTTCTGTTTTCCCTTAAACTTTCGGGTGCTCAAAATTGATTTAAGTAGGCATAGGGTCGAGGTTTTTAGGTTTTCGTTATTTTGGCGAATAAAGCTTCCGGAGATGAGCAGGTGGCTGACGGATAGCTAAATAGGAGTACATATTATTTTGTTTATTTCCGTTGTGTGTTAAGTCAGATATGACTATATTGCTTTGGTCAACCAAGGGGGCATCGTCATATGTTGCTCTTGGCATATTATTGTAAATTATATTTGATTAATGCCTGGGAAATGTTTTGGGATTTTATAACTTAGATGTGAATATTGTTTTGAAATGTAATCAGCAAAATGTTGCTTTTTGAAATCTGTGATTTTGTTCATTTTCAAGTGCTTCTGATATTATGGATACCATTAGCATTACCGTATTTTGTCACCAGAAATTAATACTATAGATGACTGCAGCATCTGTAGCGCTTAGCTTTTGGCCTCTAGATATGGGATGTTACATTAATATGACAAGTGTATGTAAGGAAACAAACAGCATTTATTTCAAACTAGATTTTATTATAGAGTTATTCATAATAAATTACAAAATTACCCTAAGGGAAAACCCTTAACTCACTCATTATCGCTTACAAGAGTAGGAAAATGAAACTGCATGAGAGGAAATATCACCTATGATTTATAGTTAGTCGCTATAGTTGTTGCGTTTAATACGTGGATGCATTACTTGCTAGGAGAAAGGTTCAAGTTGTTTACCGACCATAAATCGTTGAAATTTCTTTTCTAATATAAGGACCTTAACCTACCACAAAGTGATGTTTATACTTCTTAGCCTTCCATGACTTTGACATTCCTATACGTCTGGTAAAAGAAATGTGGTCGCCGATGCATTGAATACGAGACATACCAATTTGGGAGCTATGTTCCTAAAGTGGACACGTTTATAATGTATAGTCGAATATGATTTCCAACCAAAGTGTGAGTTAGAGCTAGTGATGTTGATGAGCTTGACTAATAGATGTACTTTGATAGAGAAGATCGGTAATAGTCAGAACCATGATGCAAGAATAACAAAGATCATTACTAAGATGGATATAGGAGTGGGGTCTATAGATTAATTTAATATAGATTTGAACGAGATGGTTGCCTCTGTAATAATGGGAAATTATATTTACCTGATGTAAATGGACTTAGAGATGAGGCACTATGCAATTAGAGTGTCATCATTCAAATTTGACTATCCATCCAAGAGATAATGAAATATATAAATATATGAAGCAGATATTTTACTGGGAAGGACAGAAGAAAGACATTGAGACATTTATCTCGAAGTGAATGGATTGTCAGCTAGTTAAGGCTGATTATAAGAAACCAAGTGGTCTACTGCAACCGATTGAAGTTTCACAATGGAAGTGGAAGAAAATATTGATGAACTTCATTGATGGCTTACAAAGGACTAAGTTTGGGTATGTTATTATTTGGGTTATAGTCGATAGATGGGAGAAGAGTGCCTAATTCATACCTTTAAGTCCAAGAGGACGACATAAAAACTAGATGAGTTGTATGTGCACTAAATTGTATGATTCCATGAAGTACCAAAGAGTTTTATGAGCTATAGATGGATTTTGGAATAGCTTTCAAGAGGCATTGGGGATGAAGTTGAATTTGAGTATTGCTTATCACCCATTAATCGTCGGTCAAACCAAGAGAGGGAATCATATACTTGAGGATCTTTTACGGGCGTACATACTTGACTTTAAAGGATCGTGGGAGGATCATTTTCACCTAGTAGATTTAAAATACAACAATGGTTATCAGTCAAGCTTTGGTACGACACCATTTGACGCTTTATACGACTGACCAGCCCTTCTTATTGGTGGAAAACAAGGATACTTCGACGAGATATGATTTGGTAGACTTTGAAGAAAATAGAGATCATTAGGAAATGAATGAAAGCTGCATAAGAAAGACAAGAGAACTACTTTGATAAGAGAAGACGAGATATAGAGTTCTGTGTTGGTAACCCAATGTTTGCCAAAATTCCTTTGTTAAGAATTATAATTCAATTTAGCAACAAGGGGAAGTTGGCACCGGAAGTTGGCATCGATATTTGTAGGATCTTTCACAATACTTGAGAGGATTGTGATGCATATAGAGTCAACTTATCTTAGAAGATGGTAGGTGTGCACAATGTTTTCCATGTTTTGCATCTTTGGAAGTTTTTGCATGACTCATTCGTTATAGTTATACCTGATCAATTTGAGGTTCTAAAAGTTGAACCTAAAGCAACAAGATCTCGTAGGCATGTTTGAATAGTCAAGCAATATACGAAGCATCTTAAAAGGAGATAACATAGACCGAGGAGAGCATCTGGACTATGAAGCATCTTAAAAGGAGAGGACGTGGACCAAGGAGAGCATGTGGACCGCTTATCTGAAGCTCTTTTCTTGGTAAGAATATAATTGTTGGTTCGGTATATTGGCACACGAGAAAGACAGCAGCATAAGAAAGGGGAAAGGAAAAGCACCATACGAAGTATGCAAGCTGGAATGCCGAACCAAACATTTGGTTCGGCATCCCCGGAAATGTCAGACCGGATATCTGGTCCGGCACAACATTGGAATGCCGGATCGGATATCTGGTCCGGCACAACAATGGAATGCCATATCGAATATATGGTCCAGCACAACATTGGAATGCCAGACCGGATATCTGGTCTTGCTTAACATTGGAATGCCGGACCAGATATTTGGTCTGGCACTGCACCTAAACACTGGACCAAACATTTGGTCCGGTGCATAGGCTTGCCAGACTAGATGTTTGGTCCAGCAAATCAGCATCTCTACCTCAGGCAGAAGTGACTCCAAGGACCCCCCCCCCCCTCTCATTACTGAACCAAAAATAGTTGGACTCTATGACGGTCCAGATTCTCACTGCCGAACCAGACATACTTGCTCCATGCCAGACCAAACTCGAGAGGTTATAACTCCACCTCCACCCTTCACAACTTCACTTTATAAATACCGGAGCTTCTCAAAACCAATGGGGACACTCTGGAAATGAAAGGGAAAACTCTGATGAGATTCAATCACTCCAGCTACTCTAAGTTTTTTCTCTTTCCAATCATACTTGTATTTGTAACCAAATCAAAGAGGAATAATAAGATGGACAGTGGACGTAGGCGTGTTCTGGCCGAACCACTATAAAACTTTATGTGATTTATTGCTTTTTAGTTACTTTCCTATTCTGAGCCTATGAATTGTTCTATGACTGTAATGATTACTTATTGACACACTGAGACATAAAATAGCATATCAAACAACCTAAAGGAAACTTAACTAAATTCAGACTCGGAGGTGTTTGCCCAGTTTTTGTGCAAACATTTTTGGTGCTTTCATTGAGAGCCGAACTCTCTTACTCACTCTCCTTCCAACCTTAACACATCATTAGAGCATGGCTCCCTCTAGAAGGAATGCTGACAAAGGTAAGAACGTGGCCACTACTAGTGCGCCCAATCCCATCCAAGAGGATCAAGGAAACCAGGCCACCCATTCTCAGCTACCAGGTTCAGCTGTCACCCGAGAAGACTTAGATAGGGTTATGAATAAGATGACCAACCGCTTCGCTGTCCAGCAAAAAGCTTTAGTGGACCAGCTCATGACACGCTTAAGGGGCACGGAGGATTCCACTCACAACATAGAATCTCGAAATGAATCTCAATCTGGAGAGTCGCATAGGCGGAACAGATCCCCTTCAAATGAGGAATTCAATCAAGAAGATACAAGTGCTCGAAACCGTGCCAAGACTCGGTCTGAAGCCAGGCCCGAGAGAGCGCTAGGAGCTGGGCCCAGCCAAGGTGGAACCGGGCAAGGAGCGGCTATAACTGACCCTATCATGCTTCGAGCCGATCATCGCTATCCAATCTCAACCAAAGTTCGGGACGTCTTCGGCATCAAAGGAAAGCCCCCACTTCCCCCAGGACTGCCCCAGAATCCAAGGAAAGAATGACATGCCTCTTTAGGGAGTATCTCAGGCGTGAACAACATGAAAGAGATATAGGAGTAAGGGTGTCCAGCCCATTCACCAGGGACATAGAAGCAACAACCACTCCTCAGGAATGGAAGTTTCCCACCATGGATCCCTATAAAGGCACGTCCGACCCAATCATCCACTTACAGCGTTACACTCAACACATGCTCATGAATGGAGCAAAAGAGGGTGTGTTGTGTAAATGTTTCCCATTGTTCTTGTCAGACCTAGCAACCACATGGTTTTTTCGCCTGCCTTATGGCTCATTAGCTCTTGGGAAATGTTGAAGGAAAGATTCGTAAGTCAATTTCGAATCCACGTGGAACAGCCCAAGGATGCTTATTCCTTATCAGACGTGAAACAAAAAATAGGAGAACCGCTACAACAGTATCTTACCCGCAACTTCTCTACAATCTGGCATTATAATGGCGTCCTCCCCTTCGTTCTCCCCTTCATTCTCACCTTCTTTTTCGTTCGCTGGAATCTCTTTCGACCCATCCAAGTACTTGCTTGATCTCCCCCATCCTCCACCCATGCCATCTTCAGCCTTCATAGCTCAATCTCTTACATGTCCCCTCCAACGCTCCTCTGAATCCGAAACTGCTCCTCCTATAAAACCCACCCCGCCTGTCAACTTCACCAATGGGAGATCTTACGCCCAAGTAGCTGCAACCCCTCGCTCCACTCCACCTTCAAATCAACAGCCACTTCTCCCGACCCCCCCCCCCCCCAATTTCAACCGACGGCGCCTGATCCCGTTATTCGAAACTTACCGCCAAACTTTCGAATTTTTGAAATCGAAAAAAAGATGCTTCAAATGCGCAGGATTGGGCCACGTGGCGTCCATCTGTAGGGACCCTAGGATCTGCTACCGCTGTGGTTATTATGGCCATTATTATGCCCGTTGTCCCTCTAAACCTTCTGCATTGGGACCCTTAAAAAACTCTTCGGTTTCTCTTAGTAATCATCTCCCTGCTCACAATTCACGAATTCCAAAACACGCTTCAGGCGATTCCACTACTAAGCATACACGTGTGCTGCAATCAAATCAACCCACAGCTGGACCCGCACCCAACCCCACTATCTCCAATCCATCCAATCACTTCAATTCCCTCTCTCTTCTCCAAACCAAATCACTTTCTTCTCCTCACCATCCTTCTCCCCCCTCCATTCAATTTTCCCATGGCAGATTTCTCGCTTTACAGCACTGCAACCATTATAGATGACATTTGGACCGTGGAGAGCCTCAATACCGTCCTGTCCTCCACCTTCAACCACGGTGAATGGGCGATCTGGTTTCTTGATAACAACCGATTCTTGGTATGCTGCCCCTCTGATCATATGAAAACCACTGTGCTCAACTTCAAGATCCTTACCAAAGCTGGTGGCTCGATTTATCTCGAGGCATGGCCAGACTATGAGCCGCCGCCATCCATTGAGCTAGAGCCACCCAGTTGGGCAACCATCAAGGGCTTCCCGGAACTCCTTCGAAACAACCCGGATGTTGTCCAGACTGCCCTAAATCCAGTAGGGCAATTCACTGAATTTGACAGATGCGAATGGTCAGAGTTTGGTCGTCGTCTGATCTATGTAAAATGTAGTTCCTGGTGGGAATTGACGCTTCCTCCTCATACATGGTCCGCCTTAACAACGCTGATTACCTCATCACGGTTTCACGATGAGACCATTCACATCCTCGTTTCAGACCAGAGACCTACCCCCTTGGTATTGACATTGAAAAGGAGCTCAAATGCTTTGAGGACCCGCTTGACATTCCTTCCGACGACCTGGACTCCGAAGAACGCTTCGATGCTATGATCCATGAGTCAGCCTCGTCTTCCCCTCCCCCGAATTTTATCGAGGATGTTAACCTTTTGATGGTCCATAATGCTGAGCCAGCTCCACCACGGTGGGACCCCGTCCTCGACTACGACCTCTCTGTGCCCTATTTCCTTCAAGTCCCGATTCCTGATCCAACTCCAGCATCTGGTTATTTTCCAGCCTCCCCCCTCCTCAGGCTCCAGTCCACCCTATCTTGCACGGCCTCTCTCTTGTGGTAGTCAGACGAAGCTCGAGAACCGCCCGAGCCTCTTCCTTGCCTGGAGCTACAGGTAGCTTTTATAAACCTGTAGTTTTCTCTTCTGCTAATTCTAGATTAAATAAGAAATAAGCACGTTGCATGGGTGTTTCTATTCTTGATGAACATTATTCTGCCATGCAAACCCTAGAACAAGAGCGTCTTTCCCTTTCCCAATGAAATTTGTCTCTTGGAATATTCGTGTGCTAGGGGACCCCTCAAAAAGGCATTCAGTTTACCTGTCCTTGTCTCCCCAACACATAGATATCCTCCTGCTCCAAGAATCTAAACTTTCTGATCCATTTCTCGCCCATATTCGTCAAATTGGTGGTCCACAGCTCTCTGGGTGGGCCCACGCAAACGCTATTGGCTCCAGGGGGGTTTAATAACCATGAGGGACGAATCTGTATGGTCTCTTGGTCAAATCATTCATCAGCCATATGTCCTTCATGTAGCTCTTAGACACCTGCAGTCCAACACCACCTTCTTCTTTTCAAACATTTATGGTCCTCAAACTACTCAAGAACGGGCAGACCTTTGGAGGAACTGCAAGGAATTTGCAACACACATATACGGCCCATGGGTGCTTGGCGAGGACTTCAATACAACCAGATATTCGGACGAAAGAAACTCAGGGAATTTCTCGCCTGACTTAGATGCTTTTAATGCTTTCATCAACTCCTGCTCATTGATTGAACCCCCTATCAACAACCGCCTTTTTACCTGGTCTAACAGGCGTCAGGCCCCCACCTTGGCTAAACTTGATCGCTTTCTCTTCAACTTTGCATGGGACGATATCCATCCTCTATCTACCTGTCAAGGTCTCGCAACTGTCCTCTCTGACCATTGTCCTCTCGTTCTTGATTCGGGCTCTCTCTCCAATTACAATCGACCATTCAGATTTGAAAGACTCTGGCTACTTGAACCATCCTTCGAAGAATTTATTAAAATTGCATGGGCTCAGCCCATCAACTCCAATTCTGCTTCGGCCCGGGTAGTAGGCAAACTTAGATCGCTGAGAAGACTTCTTAAACCTTGGGCCAAATCCATTTGGAGCTCACTCAGAAACCATATCTCCTCCACTCAAGATGAAATCCTTAAGCAGGATATTGTCGAGGGGTCACACCCACTTGATGATTCCGATACTTTTAAGCTTAGAAGTCTGGAAGCAGAGCTCGAAAGGCTGATGAAACAGGAGGAGATTGGATGGAAACAACGCTCTAAGGCTAAGTGGTTAGCGGACGGTGAAAAAAAACATGGCCTACTTCCATAGACTTGCTAACGGCCGCCGCAGATCCCTGTTCATCCCCGAAATTATTCACAATGATTCGCCAGTCATCGATCTGACTGAAATTCTACATCTCTTTACCAATTACTACCGCTCTGTCCTTGGCAAACCCTACCCCTCCCTCCCCCACATTGATTGGAACCTCCTCTACCCCAATCCATCCGCTATCCCAATTGATGCTCCTTTCACCGAAGAAGAAATCCTGGCTGCTCTCAAGAATATGGACGACAACAAATCGCCGGGTCCTGATGGCTTTGGCCCTTTTTTCTTTAAACACTTCTGGGAAATTATCAGGACAGATATCTTAGACTTGTGCTCTGAATTCTATTCCAACCCTATGACCATATCCCGGCTCAACTATGCCAATATCGTCCTTCTCCCGAAATCTGAGGGTGCCAATTCCCTTGCAGCCTTTCGCCCCATTAGTCTCCTCAACACCACTTTCAAACTTATCACCAAAGTCCTTGCTAACCGTCTTCAATTTCACATGAATCAGATGATAGGCACGGAGCAATCCGCCTTCATCCAGGGGTCGCAACATCCTAGACTGTGTGGCCGCAACACAGGAAGTTATCTCCTTTTGCCACTCAAACAACCTACTAGGTGTCCTCCTTAAATTAGACTTCTCTAAGGCTTTTGACTCTGTTAATTGGAACTTCATCCTTGAGCTCTTGTCACATAGAGGCTTCCCCGTGAAATGGTGTGAATGGACAAAATGCATCCTGATCTCCAGCCTCTCTTCTATTCAGATTAACGGCTCATCGGGGGGTCTTATCAAATCTACCCGTGGCCTCAGGCAGGGAGACCCTCTCTCGCCGCTTTTATTTGTGCTGGTGGCGGACGTCTTTAACCGCATGGCTAAGCTGGCAATCTCGAACAACTGTCTTGCCGGTATTGGCCCTCCTAACTCTAACTTAATTGTATCCAACCTCCAATTCGCTGATGATACCATTCTCTTCATCTCTCCCTCGCCAGATCATATCCACTGTCTTAAGGTCCTTCTATACGTCTTTGAACTCATTTCAGGTCTCTCCATCAATTTTCACAAAAGCTCTATCTTCATGCTTGGTAATGTTGATCACCTCGGTCCCTCCATCTCCTCTATCCTCAACTGCAACATTGCTCACATCCCAATCTCCTATCTTGGTATCCCCTTGCGTCCCACCAAACTCCATCGTGCCGATTGGGTTCCCCTTGTCTCTAAAATTGAAGCCAGACTTTCGGGCTGGAAAGACGATGCACTTTCGGCCGCGGGCCGACTGGTTCTAATTAAATCGGCGCTTTCTTCCATTCCCTTATATTGGCTCTCGTTCCACAAACTACCTATCTGGGTATCCAAGAGAATTGATTCCATTAGAAGAACCTTCCTCTGGAATGGGGGAAAAGCCAAATGCCTTGTCAACTGGAGGATAGCATGTTTACATCAAGACCATGGTGGCCTTGGTATAGTCAACCTTCGAACCCTCAACCTTGCTCTCTTGGCCAAATGGCTATGGCGTCTTCTTACACCTGGACACTTCATCTGGAAAGACTGGATTCTCTCAGTTCACTATCAAGCTAACCCATTTTGTGTCCTTCATCTTGCTCCCCTCAACAAACCCTCCCCCTTCTGGTCTGGCGTCCTAGCTTCCCTTAACTGTATTAAGCCTCTCTTTCAAGTGATCCTAGGTGATGGTTCTAACTGTATTTTCTGGTTTGATTCCTGGTTCCGTCACTCTCCCCTAAATCGCAGATTCCCTACCCTTTTCTCCTTCGCATCCCACCAGTTTCTCATGGTAGCTGATGCCGTAACTATCGGCTCCCCTTCGCTTTGTCCTGCTTCCCTTTTTGGTGATAACCTGCTCCGGGAATTCCTTGCCACCGCTAACCTGCTTCAATCCGTTAACTTGTCTCCTTCCTCCCTCGATCATTATTCGTGGTCCTTATCCCCCTCAAAAGGCTTCTTTGTGTCCTAATGCTATTCCTTCCTGAACCACCCTGGCAGACTCTTCTCCTTCGCACGTTTGTGGAAATGCCACCTCCCTCCCCGAATCCTATTTTTCCAATGGTGTCTGATCCATGGCCGCATTAACACCAAAAACCGTCTTTCCCGCCTCAATATCTTAACTGATCAGTCTTGTGCCCTCTGCAACCTTGAAGCCGAATCCATAAATCACCTTTTCTTCGAATGCGACTTTGCCTATTACGTTTGGGTCTCAACAAGTGCTCATATTCTTGGTTCCATTCCATCTGTATCAAACTTCTTCGACTTTAGGCAGTACAACGCTCTAGATCTTCTACTCGATTCTTTTCTAGCCATTTTTTGCTGGGTAATTTGGAAAGAGAGAAACGCCCGTGTTTTTAACAAACCTGCTAGTTCGAGGGTGTATATCTACAATAGGATAATTAATATCTTTGCTTTTTGGTCAGGCTCCAGCTTCTCCGCACTAGTCAGGCTCCGTCATCTAACACCCAGATCACCCCCAGCTGAGTCGGTGGGCAGTGCATCATCTGCCGCGCCGGTTGGTCCTCACACTCATGGTTATGGAAACCGTACGTGACAGTTGCATGTATCTTTTTGTCTATATCTATATCTGACTTATATTTATGTATATATTGGGCTAGGGTTGGTATTATGACTCTAAATCTTTTTAGCTACTGCTGCTGATGTATGTTAGTTCAAAACACTTTTTCTGGCCAACGATCAGGCATGTTGATCGTAATATTACTATATTAATATTTAGCACTAATCGGCTGTGTAGTTCCACGCTACACATCTGTTCTTCTCAAAAAAACAGTATCTTACCTGCTTTAACGCTGCCGCAGCAGCGGTGCAGGATGCCGATGAGAGGCTTACACCGATGGCACTATGTGGACGCGTCCACCCGGATTCCAAACTCGCAAGAAGGTTGACAAAGGAGAAACCCCTAACTCTTCAGGATTTCTTCATGAGGCCGGGAAGTACATGATATTGGAGGATGCGGCGGTCCACCGACATAGTGAGCAACCAGCAAAGGCTTCCAACGTCCAAGGAAATGTGGGTGCGCCGCCCCGAGGGGAAGGTAACAAGCAGAATAGTGAAGTTAAAAGTGGCAACCAAGGCAATATTGGGAGTGAAAAAGGCAATAAGCGGCGATACCGACCCGGACCAAGATTCGACTCATACACACCTCTGAATGACACAGTTAAGAACATCTACATGGTACTCAACACGAGTTGAAATACAAACGCCCTCCATACAAAAAAGAATCAGAGGCCGCAATTAGAATAGGGAGATATTGTCACTTCCACGAGTCCCATGGACATAACACCGAAGAATGCCAACATTTACGGGATCCCATTGAAGAATATATCCAGAAAAAGCTCGAGCGATATGTGAAGAAAGACTACAACTCTCCTGCTCCGGCCCACGAAGGATCTGGACAACCTCTGCAAGGAAATAATAGGGAAGGAACGGGTGCGAGCCGCTCTAACCAAGTGTCCACACCATATCTGGAGGCCTTCATATAGCTGATAGAAGTTGGGCTGAGATGGAGAGAATGAAATGTCCTTAAAGGATAGGGAAGGGTACGTTCATTCCATAACTGAAGGTCGCATCACAAAGCGGAGAGAAAGAATTGACATAACCTTCAGTGATGAAGATTTGGTTGGAAAATAGTACTATCACACTGACCCTCTTGTTATCTCCGCCTGGATCGGCCCGGTCGAGGTGTTTCGCATCTTGGTCGATACAGGAAGCTCGGTGAATATTTTATTCAAATATGCATTCAATAAATGAAGTTGTCAATGAAATATGTATCTCCATGCTATAAACCTTTACATAGATTCACCGGAGAGGCCACAATGCCTCACAGACGGCTGGACTTGTTTGTTGAGCTTGGAAGTCACCTCCGATCAGTTATGCGGAAGCAAACATTCATACTAGTGGATAGACACTCCGCCTACAATGCCTTCTTAGGAAGACCCGCATTGTCAGACTTCCAAATAGTGTGAGCACCATGGTGCCTAAAGATGAAATTCCCAACCGATAACGGAATAAGAGAGGTGGAAGGAGACCAAGACGCGGCTCGCGATTGTTATGTGACTGAACTTCGCCAAAATAAGAAAAACGAAAAGGGAAAATCATGGGGGTCATCCTCTGCACCAAAAATTCGGAAGCATAGCAATCAAAGAAGGCCCCTCCTCTTAAATATGCCAGCGACCCATTTAACCAATTGGACCCCAGAGATAAAGAGGAGGAGGTCAACGCCGAGCCTGCTGAGGCTATGGAGCATGTGATAATAGATGAACACGACAAAACAAAGCTTTTAGAGATAGGTTCTCAACTAAATCTAGACCTTAAAGTTCAGCTGATAGGATTCCTACGAAGGAAGTTGGATATCCCCTGAGATAGCTTGCCATGCTCTTAATGTTGACCCAACTAAGGTCCCTGTCAAGCAAAAGTAAAGAAGCATGGGGATAGAGCGATCAACCGCTCTCAACGAGGAAATGAAGAACCTGCTTGCCAATGGTTTCATCCGTGAAGCCATTTACCCGGAGTTGATCTCCAACCCGGTGATGGTGAAGAAACCTAATGGAAAGTGCGAACATGCATTGACTTCTACAACCTCAATGATGCTTGCCCCAAGGACTATTTTCCTTTGCCCTGAATCGACCGACTGGTGGACGGAACCGTGGGGCATGAATTATTGTCATTCATGGACGCGTATTAGGGATACAACTAGATTCCTATGCATGTGCCATATCAAGAACACGCTAGCTTCATTATGGACCTATGCATGTACTGTTACACGGTCATGCCCTTCGGACTTAAAAATGCCGGTGCTACCTATCAACGTTTGGTTAATAAGATGTTCAAACGACAAATTGGTTACTCCATGGAAGTCTATGTTGATGACATGCTTGTCAAGTCAAGAAGAGCAGTGGATCATCTGAGCCACCTTGACGAGATGTTCCATGTATTGCGCAAATACCAAATGAAGCTAAACTCACTAAAATGCTCTTTTGGGGTGTCATCGAGTAAGTTCTTAGGTTTTATCGTACATGCTAGAGGGATAGAGGTGAATCCTAGAAAAGTAAAAGCTCTGAAGGATATTAAAATCCCAGCAACATGAAGAGAAATGCAGAGCCTAAATGGGAAAGTAGCCGCTCTGAGCAGATTTATATCCAAAGCAACGGACAAGTGTGTCCCATTCTTCGAAGCCCTCAAAAGAGACAAAGGGAAATTTGAATGGACTGACGAGTGCTACTCTGCCTTCGAAAACCTACTCGAACATCTGCAGAAGCCTCCAGTACTCTCCACTCCGATGGATGGAGAGAGCCTTTACTTATACCTGGCTATATCCTCCCATGCCCTAAGTGCAACACTAGTACGAGAAGATGATCATATCCAGAGATCGGTATACTGCATTAGCAAGAGATTCATGGGCACAGAAGCTAGATACCCAAAGATCGAAAAATTGGCTTACTGTTTGGATATATCATCCAGGAAATTATGGCCCTACTTCCAATCTCACTCAATTAAGGTTCTGATGGATCTACTTCTGAGATAAGTTTTGCATAAACCGGATACGTCAGGGCGTCTACTGAAGTGCTGCATTGAGCTAAGCCAATACGACATCACCTACCATCCGCGCACCGCAATTAAAGGACAAGCCTTGGCCGATTTCATAGCTGAATTTACAATACGAGATGACGAGACGGAAGTAAAAATTGAGGAAGCAGTCAAATGGAATTTGTTCGTTGATGGAGCGTCAAATGAGCTGGCTTGGGGGAAGGAGTCGTAATAGTCACACGACTCACACCCCAAGGAAGGAAGTTATGCTATGCACTAAGATTAGAATTCACTGCAACCTATAATGAAGCTGAATATGAAGCAGTGATAGCCGGCCTAGAGATCATTAAAGAGATAGGAGTTAGGTCGGTATGTATTCACAGTGACTCTCAGTTAATTGTGAACCAAATCCTCGGAGAATTCTAGACTCGTGGACAAAAGCTCACATCTTACCTCAAAAGGGCCAAAACCTTCCTCAATGAGCTAGACTACTATGTAATCAAACACATCCGCAAGGAGAAAATCAAGAAGCAGACGCCTTCACCAAAGAGGCAAGCGTAAGGACCGACCAATGCTAGGGGCAACCCCCGTCATAAGTCAAACCACACCAAGTTTTGAGTGTCTTCAAATCACAGCAACCACTAGCGGAGAAGAGAAATGGATGACCCCCATCATCAGATACCTACAAGATGGAACCTTACCCATAGAACGGAATGAAGTCAGGAGGATCCTAAGGAAAGCATCCCGCCACACCATTCAGAATGGCATATTGTACCACTGCGGTATTTCCAATCCATTACTAAGGTGTGTTGCTGGGAACGAAGCTAAAGATATCCTTAATAACATCTATCAAGGAAGTTGTGGTGATCACACCGGAGGGCAAACTCTAGCCAAGATAATTCTCCGAAATGGATACTTTTGGCCCACACTAAACAAAGACGCGACAGAGTTTGCTAAAAAATGTGACAAATGCCAAAGATTCGCCAAAATCCCAAGACTACCACCTACTAGTTTGACCCAAATGGTCAGCCCCTGGCCCTTTGCAATTTGGGGGATTGATTTGATCGGAGAGCTCCCCATGGGTTGAGGAGGGGCAAGATACGCCATAGTGGCAGTGGATTATTTCACCAAATGGGTGGAAGCGGAACCCTTGAATAAGATTTCATCTGCCAAAGTGATAAACTTCCTAATACAAAACATCCTGTGCAGGTATGGGGTTCCATAGAAAACATATCAGACAACGGAATCCAATTTGATAGCGAAGAATTCTCCAGTTGATGCCAAGAGCATGGGATTACTCGAAGCTTCTCGGCTATAGCTTATCCCCAAGCTAATGTACAGGTCGAAGCGGTAAACAAGGTTTAAAAATGCTGATCAAAAAGAAACTGGAGAAATCCAAGGGGGCGTGGGTCGACGAACTACCTACTGCACAGTGGGCTTACTGAACCTCCTACAAAACAGCGATAGGGCATACGCCGTTCGCCTTAGCATACGGGGCCGAAGCCATGCTCCCAGTTGAAACGATCATCCCATCACATCGAAAGATACATTATAATCTGGAAGAAAACGAAGAACCCTTGAATATGTCGCTAGATCTAATCGAAGAGAAAAGGAATGATGATGTCCTCAAAGCCGCTGCACATAGATAGAAAGTGGTAAGGCAGTATAACTCCAAGGTGAAACCTCAGGTACTGCAAGAGGGGGACCTGGTACTCAAGCGGGTTTTTCCACGTCCAGGAGCATTAGACCCAATCTGGGAAGGACCATTTGTTGTTCATAAGGACCTTCATAATGGAGCTTACATCCTACCAACAGTCGACGGGGAGGTGTTTCGGAAAGCATGGAATCTCCAACACCTCATCCGTTATTTCTCCTGAATTGTTAGGAAGCATGTATCAACTGAAGCAATAAAAGAAAGACAGTGGACGTAGGCATATTCTGGCTGAACCAGTATAAAAATTGGCATCTTGCATTGTTTGTCCTATTTCAACTTTTGTTTTTACTTAATTGTTTATCGGATGCTATTCCTATTGCGATCAATCAAAAACGCTCACCGGCAGTAGTGAAAATAAGATAGCCATGACAAAAGGCACGGGACAAGCCTGGGCAGTTCACCGCTAAAGATCGTCCCCCAAGTTAGCAATAATGAATCGACTATAAGCCACAGATTAATCATGATTTATAGCCTAGGCAGTTTATTATTGGCATTTGGCTCGCCGGAACCTACGATACCAATTATAAATCCCACGATTAAAGCATGGCTGCAGCCAGGGATAGTTCGTAGTTGACGATCGGCACCCACGCACGCCGGCAACAATAAATCGAATAATACTCATGACACGGGCAATAGCCTGAGTAATTATTGTTCGCGATCGACCCTGAATATGGCAACAATTTTATGGTTTCTCGCGTCTCAAATCACAATGGCAATTAACTAAGTCATAAGAATTTCACAAGCAGGCAAGGCAAGCTATAAAATCATATGTCACAAAAATCATTTTAGATAAACATACAAAGAACAAAAGTCCAACATTACAACACTAAGTCTGTATGTACAACATAAAAAATATATACAGGACAACTTCACATCCTCTAAAATACATGTAACAAAAAACAGGGAAACTTTCTCGGCTAAGAAGGAGGGACATCCTTATCACTTGGCCCGCTTCCTCTGGCCATGTCTTTTAAAGGTCCGGATCGCTCAAGAGACTGCCTCTTTTTGCGATGCCCCATCAGTACCCTTTGAAGGTAAAGGTGGCGCAGCTTGTCCTGAAGTCATCCCTACATGAGGCAAGCGAGAAAAGTCATAAGTCTTATAGTCTGTGATAAGAGATAACGAAGCTAAAATAAAAAGATAAGGTACCTGCGGTAATGTTTTGTGCATCACCGAGCCCCTCGTGATCTGAACCCTCTTCATCATCTTCATCCTCCGCTAGCAGTTCATATCCTCTAGCGATGGCCTTAATCTCTTCCGCCGTGAACTGACGATTCACCATCCCAACATCATACATGTCTCCTTCTTCCTTGGCAACTGCGGCTTTGGTCTCCTCGATGAGCCGAGTATAGATCCCAGCCATCACTTGAGGGTAATCATCCATCTACTAAAGGTTCCCATGCTTCCAGAACATATAGTAGGTGTCCTTCAGCATCTGATTTATAGTCTCACAGAAATCGCTAGACTTGTCGACTTCGGCTTGAAAGGACATCACCTTGTTCATGTATTGTTCTTTTTCTTTCCTCGGTCGGACCTACTCTGCCTTCAACGCGTCGATCTCTGCCTTGTAGGCATCTTTCTCCTTGCGCCACTCACCCTGGGCCTCCTTCAACTCAGCCAAGACTTCCCGGGACTTCTTCATCTTTCCCTTAAGAGACCGGATCCGCTCCAGGTCCTTCTGCCTAGCCTCATCCACTGAGCTCATAGCTTCATCGATCAATACTTTGCACGATTCAGTGGCCTCCCTCATTACTCCCTCCTTAGCTTTCTTTATCTCAGCCTCATGGAATGCCTCAACCGCCTCCAATTTCACATCCTTCTCCCTGAGCGCCCTACGGAGATCCTCCACCTCTAGGCACAACCTCACATTGACACTCCTGACTTCCTCACTGGCCTTTGCCAAACGAGATTGATAATCAATAATTTTTCTGGTCTCATCAGTGATCTGGACCATTCTCGCTGTCAAGTTAGCAAAGTCGAAAGTTTTGGCCTCATCTAAAATTTGAACCAGAGGATTACGAGGCAGGAGGAACTCGATATCAAGATCCACAGGATGGCGACCCACATAACTAGGATTGATATCGGGATGATACTCGAAAGGATTCCTCGTCAGCGGTTGAAAGTCTCAGAAGAAAGCATCGAAGTTTTCTTCCCCTAGGTCACTAGACATCTCACACACTTCGCGGTCAGATGGATTTAGACGATGGTTATGAGAGGAGGTATAAGAGCAAGGGGAGGTGGCATCTTTGTCAGGAGACCTTGCGTGTTTTTAAGACGTCTCGTGGCTTTCCCCTCTGTCCAAGCCAGGCTGAGTCTCCTCAACATTTTCTTGTGCAGGCCTTTCTTTTTAGGAGGCAATCTTTAAGAGGAATGGAGGCTCCTTTCATCCGTTTGAATTAATCAAGTCTCCTAGACATCTTGTTCCTTTTTGGATTTCTCCTTTTTCCTACGAAATGGATTATAACTTTAGAGCAAAGAAGTGATGAGTGCATAAACACAGGGTATGCAAGACACTTGGAAACTGCAAGCTACTACAAACCCTTAGGGGAGACTAGATCAAGTGGTCGGGACTGGGTGTCACTCAATTGGGGAATACACTGGGACTGGACTCCGCTCAGAGGAAAGACACACCACAACTGGACCTCATTTGACTGGAGAACACGAGGAGGTCGGGACTCGTCTAAAAGGAAAAATTCTCAAGAGGTACCCCAAAGTCCATACAGAAATCGAAAGTACCTGGAGAAAGTCCGAACGTCTCACTGATCGCCGCTCCGCGTTGAACCAGGAGAATATGCACTCCGCTTAGGTCTTCTGTCGCCGTATTCTCTTGAGAAGGGCTAGCAACCAAATTTGGCCCAGATGTCAACTCGGACTGATCTAACTGCTCGGGCCACTTTCGCACAGCCTTGGCGTTCTTCAAAGGGGTTGTTCCCAGATCTTTGCTACCCATGAATCCTACATCCTGAGAAGCTTGAACCTCCGAATCTGTCTCCTCGGAATCTATCTCCGAGCCCTCCTCATCCTCGCTATCATCTTCCAAAGGAGAACCCTCCTCGCCTTCAAGAGAAGGAGCATCCCTTATGCGCAAGGACTTCCCTGAAGGGGGAGGACGAATAGCGCTCTTCTTGCACCTTAGTTTCTTCGGAGCGTCGGCTCCTTCGCCCTCTTCCACTATTTCCTTCCCTTTGCCGGCGCCTCCCTCCTCTCCTTCGGCTCCTTTAGCCCTCTCGGCAGAACTTGGCCTAATCTTAAACACGGTTTGACTAGGGCCAATCAGATTGTAGAAGCGGAGGGCTGTGTCGCAAAGCAAGAATGAGGCTTCCCTCTCAGCTTTAGGGATAGCCAGGATTTCTTTGGCCATCTTCTTCAGACTATCGTCCTCTGCCGCCTTTACGCAACCTGAGATATGAAGCACTAAGAAGCCAAGTCGGTGGAAAATGTTGAAAAGATATAAAGGAAACTTACACCCATAAGTGAAAGCATGCTAAGGAACGGTGTTGTCAAGCACAAAGAAATACTCCTTCTTAAACATGCTGAATTTAGAATATAAGTCAAGGACAGGCTTGAACTTATGGGCTGACTCTAGGCTAATAAAGGGACTCCCTTTTCGGTAACTTCTCACATTGTATAAGTACCTGATCTCTCTGTGAGTGAGAGGTCTCTGATAGCGCTTTATGAATATAAGATATAGGCCGGTCAGGATTGCATAAGAGTTAGGTTGAAGCTGCAGAGGAGCTATCTTCAAATAGACCACAAAATTGGAAATCCGGTGGGTAAGCGGGGGAATTGCATCACACATACAGTGGTATTTGCTATATGCCATATATCCGTCTGGGAAAGAGCATGCTCTATCGTTTGGCCCGGGTAGCGGCATGTCCTAGCGAGCAATTCCGAATGTCGTAGCTATTAATTTCTCAACGGTCAATACACTCGGGTAGCACTCGATAGGCTTCACCTGCGTCTGGTTAGGGGCATAACCCTCCACCAAAGAATACGCAGAGCTAGGTTATCTGGGAGGATTAGCAGGAGCCTCAGAGGAAGAAACGCCAGCTCCAGCAGGCTGTGAAGATGCATGCTTAGATCGAATTTCACGATTAGACGACATTTTATTTCCTACACAAGGAGATATAAAACAGGCATAAGTTCAACACCCCAATAACTATGCAATCGTAATAAGAAAAACAAATGCTTATGATGAGCTTCCCATTCTTTGGCCCGACATCACCCATTCGCCGAACCAAACCGTGCAACACTTATGGTTACCACTCCGATGTTTTCTCACTTGGCTCGGCACATCCATAACCACCGAACCAAATCTAAATCTTGTCCGGCATCACCCAGCCACCAGACCAAATCGAAGACCACCCCAAGTGACGAACCAAATCACCATTGCTTTACTTTGATTCAAACTCCACTATCCAAGCACAAGATCGACATCTCTTCTTCCTCCTCTCAAACTCCAATGGCCTAGCTACATCCCTCACCACATCATCTGGAGATCCATCTCGTGACCTGGCCTAGTGCATCGAGGCACTGAACGAAGTATGGTTGATGCCTCGAATCACCAACACAGTCACCACCTCCTCCAGGGGCTCAGACACCCATTAACTCAAAAAAAGAGGTGTGGCATCTCATAGTCGCCGCTTCACTTGCCCTCGCTGACCTATTCCATGGTTGTAGCGCTCGTAGCACCCTCTCTACTTACCAAAACCATGAAACTCCCCTAGAACCTAAACCCTAAAACCCTTGGAATAAAGATCAGATTTAGAGCCTTACCTCAAGTAGTAGAGAAATGGAAAAACCGAGAATTTGAACGTTGAAAGCTTCGAAGGACTTGAAAGAGATTAAAGAATTTGGATTCTAAAAGTAGAAGAAGGGGAATGAGAAAGAAAGGTGCAGTATTTAAAAGAAAAGAGGGGTAGCCAAACAATCAGGGAGTTTCTCAAGACTTCAGACCGGTTGATGAAGTTCTGTGCCGAACCAAACAAAGCACATTGTGTAGCAACACAACGTACTTTGGGGGGCAAGTGTTGGTTCGGTATATTGGCACATGAGAAAGACAGTGATAGAAGAAAGGAGAAAGGAAAAGCACCGGACAAAGTATGCAAGCTGGAATGTCGAACCAAACATTTGGTTTCAGCATCCCCGCCAGATTGGATATCTGGTCTGGCACAACATTGGAATGCCGGACTGGATAGCTGGTCCTGCACAACATTGGAATGCCGAACCAGATATTTGGTCCGGCACTGCACCTATACATCGGACTAAACATTTGGTCCAGTGCATAGGCTTGCCTGACCAGATATTTGGTCCGACAAATAAGCATCTCTACCTCAGGGCTGAAACAACTCCGAGGACCCCCCCCCCCCCCCCCCGTTACCAAACCAAAACTAGTTGGACTCTATGCCGGTCCAAATTCTCATTGCCGAACCAGACATACTTGCTCCATGCTAAACCAAACTCAGGAGGTTATAACTCCACCTCCACCCTTCACAACTTCACTCTATAAATACCAGAGCTTCTCAACAACAATAGGGACACTTTGGAAAAGAAAGGGAAAACTCTGCTGAGAATCAATCACTCCAGCTACTCTAAGTTTTTTCTCTTTCCAATGCATACTTGTATTTGTAACCAAATCAAAGAGGAATAATAAGATGGATAGTGGACGTAGGCGTGTTCTGGCCGAACCACTATAAAACTTTGTGTGATTTACTGCTTTTAAGTTACTTTCCTATTCTGAGCCTGTGAATTGTTCTGTGAATGTAATGATTACTTGATGACACACTGAGACATATAAAATAGCATATCAAACAACCTAAAGGCAACTTAACTAAATTCAGACTTGGAGGTGTTTGCCCAGTTTTTTTGCAAACAATAACCATCACATTTAGTAATATAATCTCTTTCTATTATTATATGCATGTCAGGATGTTTGTGTATATTGATTGTTATGCTTTTATGTCCTGCATGTAAGGTGGCTTATTGTTTTGATTATGCTTGTTTGACGTTGGCATTTCAGGAGTGAAATTCTTAAGAGGGGGTATAATGACCCACATTTACGTATGACATCACACATAATAAAATATTATTTAAATTATCGAACTATTGTAAAAGGAACTAAAACTTCAAGTAATATGGTAATTTGACATTTAGAATAAATTGTGGAAATTTTCATCCTAAAAAAGTTATTGAGACCATAAGTTTTGATAGGATTTGAAATGTCTTCTAGATGAAAGATATGATGGTTTCCTTTTTTATAGATTGGTTAAAGTAGTAACTTGGCTCAGTTGTTTGAGAGATATCGTAATTATAAGTTAGACTTGTTTTAGGCAAATTTTAGTAATTAAGCCTACAATTATAATTACAGGCTGAGGTGGCAATTTCAATAAATGTGTTAATACTAGGAATAATGCAACCATCAAATCAATTTTTCTTCTTCCAAAACATATATAAACCTCCATAAATCAAATCTCTTCCTAGGTCTTTATTAAAACTTACTAATTTTTACAAAAAATTAAAGATTAAGGAAAATAGCTTCGAGAAATCATTAGAGATTATCAAATAAACATTTTGGAAGATAATTTCATTTTCATTGTAGTCCATTCTTGGTTTAGAGTGATTTGGAGCTATTTGAGTTATTTTACCATTTATAGGTGAGTGGTCTATGATTTTTACTTATTATATACCATTATATATACATTCAAGGATGTTTTGGATCCCTTTTTTTAAAACAAAATTGTGTTTTGAGATATGCGTTGATTTTAAACCAAGATTAAAAACGTGTTTTAATGGTTTTAAATGTTTAAATCGTATGTTTACATGATATGGATGTGCATAAATAAGGGAGGATATGTGATGTGCACGTAAATGTGTATATTTTTACCACCATATTTAATCTATTTAAATTAAATAAATGATCATATCGGGTATTTTAACTTGTTTAAACCAAAATTCATATTATTTTCAAATCGTCACATATTCATCTTCATCCAAGGGCAAAGTGGTCATTTTTGTGCATATATTAATTTGAGAAAATTTAATTAGAAATTTCTATATTTTTTATAGGAATTTGGCTTCATATACAAGTGGTTACATGATGATATATGCATGCACAAGAGTGAAGAGAACAAATGAAGATGGAAATAATTCAAAGTGAAGATAATGGAGGACCCCACCTACCCACCTATCTTAATGTACAAATTAGAGGCTAATGCACATGCTTATGGAATTAATGGCTTCATGTACATTTAAGTGAGGGATTATTGAAGCTAATGATAACTTGGCCACCACACTTCCTACAAGGGTATTTTGGGCATTCTCCAAAAATATGAATTAGGGTTTAACACTTGTATAAATACCTCATATCTTCATGTAACCCTCTCTCTTCCTTAGTCTCTCTTAGTTAGTTTAGGCTCAAAATAAAAGACAAGTTCTCATTTTATTTTCATGGCTACTTAACCATTTCTTCTCTTATGTAATTCTTTTATGTAATTTAATACATGTTCTTTTTCTTTACTTGTTTATTTCCTTTCATGTTGTAGTGTAGATTTACATTCATGCAAAGTAGATTAGTTTTAAATCTTGTTCATTAGCTTCTCTTTTCCATTAGCTTTCACTTTCTTTTCTTTTTGCTTTCATGTTGCAAGCTACATTTGTTAATCAAATGACAAATATGAGAGGCTAAACCCCTTCAATTTAGGGGTAATGAAGCTCTCTAATTATGTAGCTTCAACTATTTGTTAATTCATGCTCTCTTTTTGTGCTTAACGAAGAATGATTGAAGTGTTTTATTTGTTGTTCTTGCTTTGAATTTGATAGCTTATATTGTTGACACCAAATAGGCTATGCTTAAACAATCACTAACACAAATGCCTTTTCATCAAAATATGATTAAGGCATAAGAAAGTGATTTGAAATTAAAATTTGATGGTCTATATTTCTAATCAATAGTTAATAGGCCATACTTAAAATAGATTTCATTTTCATTGTCAAGTTTCATGAAAGTTAGTAAGTGGTTTAAGGGGTGTGTCAAAGTTTGATGGCTTATGTTGGCTAACTAATAGCACAAATATGCCATACTTATGATAGACACATCAATTAAAGCACTAATGACCATAAAAGAGAGATTATAATTTCATATATGTTGAACTACATGATCTAGAGAGTGGATTTATTCTCTAAATTGTCATTTAACTCTTATATTTGCATTTCTTTTCTCTTTATTTGTTTTCTCATTTTTCTAGCTTAACAATCTCTCGACTTTGGTATAATTTGATTGAATAGAATTTTAAAATCATCAATTCCCTGCGGATCGACCCGTATTCGTCACGTACTACAAGTGTACGTCGTGCGCTTGCGGTTATATTTATTTCTAAATTCGTTCGACGGTTCTCTAAACCGATAGAATTTCCGTCGATGAACAAGTTTTTGGCGCCGTTGCCAGGGAATTGTTTTGATTTTATTTTCTATTCTTCGAATTATTTTCTTTTGATCTCATTGTGTGTTTGGTTACATTTAAAAAAATAGCATTTTCAGTTTTCTTTACATTCTCTGTTTTCGGTTTGGGTAGCATTGTATTCTCTATAAAAAAACAGAATGCTGCACTGTGCATTTGTTCTCATTTTCAGTTTCTGTTCATCTTGATCCTGTGCACTTGTTCTGAGTATCAGTTTTTGGGTTTATTTCTTCCTGTATTGTGCACTATCACTGATTCACTTGTGTGCACTTGTCTCTGTTTTCAATTTCATACTTCATTTCTTCTTTAGTGTTTTGTTCTGTTTACTGTACAGTGTGTACATTCTGTTTTAAATTGCTTTTTGATACTTCATTTCTTTGTGCATCTCTGCTCATCCTTGTCGCCCTTCCCGACCATCAACACTTCCCTACACCCATCATCTCTGATTCTGCCTGTACAAGTTCTCCAACTCACCAAAACAACAGCACACATTCATCTCCAATACAATCTGTTACTGCTACCTTCCCTGTCATACTGCACATACAATATTCACTTCACCAACTGTCAAGACAGCCACGACTTCCTCTACATACCAGTCTCTTTACAACTACAACATCCACCTCTCCAACATCCCACAACAATCTTCAACGTTTGCACTTCCCACACTTCTTCAACCACCAAAACATATCATCATTACAGACTGCAGCGACATCGCAACAAACATCCACTGCTCCTGCTCCTCTTCACTACACAAGTGCACCTCCTCCACCATTCAGTTCCAAAGAACATTCAACAACCCATAACCTCCTCTAACCGCTCCCCATACATTCACCTCAACCCACTGACATCATACCTACATCGATCACATTCCAGTGCACTTCATATCATAACATCTCAGAACCACATTACCTCTGCCTCTCTATCAACATCCCAACCATCCTCGTCCACCACCGAGCTTCGGCCATCAACTTTTTGCCACTGCTGAACAACAACTGCACAATTCCCTATCAACCCCATATTTCATACAATTCCAACATACTGACCACCTTCAACATACAACATCACATACTACCATCAGCCAATTCAACAACCATCTTCCCTGTTGCCAATCGCCACACCCAAATTTAAGACAGCAACCAATATCAACGGAGCAAACAACAGCAGCCACCCCCGAACCACCATCACCTATTCCCAAATCGAATCACCCACAACTTCCACGAACCTCCTTCAAACAACCAAATCAAAATTACAAAAAAAAAACGCTGTGTATGTAGTTGCGGAAATCTGAATTTGATTTATGGAATTCAATTTTGTGAATTTTGTGATTTTTCTGAATTCGATAGTGTGAATTTGATTTTGTGATTTTGTGGTTTTCTGATTTTGATGTTGGGTGCATAAGTATTTGGTTTATAATCGTATTGTGTGGTATTGGATTTGGGTGGGAAGTTACATTTGGGCCGGGTTGGTTTTGAGTTGGTATTTCTTTTCTTTTCTTTATTTTCCATTTTTCTTTCTTTTATTTACTTAATTTGTTTAAGCAATTAGTTTTTTTCCTCTCTAATTTTTTTTTAAAGTAAAATAGTACTTTTAAGTTTCCATTCCAAAAAAAAATTCAAAAAAAAACAAAAAAGAGTCTCTTCCAAAAAAACGAGGGTTGTTTTGAATTTGTTTTGCTTTTCATTTATTTTAGTTCCTTCTTTGATATAAAAAAACTGTATATATATCTTGTTTTTATTTTCAGGTTGCAAAAGCAGAAAAGGAAAGGAGCTGCTTGCTAAAAATAATTGCTTCGCTTTGCTTGCCAAAAAAAACTGCTTGCTTGATATATCTATTGTTTTTATTTGCCTTGCATTGTATATATCTCTTGTTTTTATTTTAGTTGCATTGTTGATTGCTTGCATTTGCATATATATTTTAAAAAAAATTCAAAAATTAAAAAACAAATAAAAAATCCATTCGTAGTTGCATTGTTAATACACGTTTAATTTCTGCTTTGCATTTCATCCTAGAATTTTGATTAGTAATAACGGTTAGACATCGATAACTTTTAATGGTGTATTGACAAGTTGTCTTCTTTGAACAATTTAATTTCTTGGTGTCTAGGCTACGGCAGAGTAATAACCATTTATAAATATTACGGTGATTCGTAAATATTATAGTGGTTGTTCCTCTGAAGGTACTTAAACCTTCGGCTGCATTGCTACGGTGATTCGTGGTGCACCGATAACCCCTTCCCGTTACCTGGCTAAGAACTATCTTGTTTATCTAAGACAATGTGTGATTATACAATTTTTGGTTAACTTAGGATAAATCATTTGTAATTAACCACTGCATTCATTTAGTTGCATTAGCTCATGCATATTTAAAAAAAAAATTAAAATTCAAAACTAAAAAAATTGTAAATATTCCTTTTCTTTTTCTTTGAAATTTTTAAATCCTTTTCCTTTGAAATTTCAAAAATCCAAAAAAATTTAGAAAATCAAAAATAAAAAAAATAAAAAATTAAAACCTTATCAGAAACAAAAAAAAATTGAAAAACCAAAAAACAAAACAAAAATCAATTTTCCTTTTGAAAAATAAATTTTATTTGTAAATATTTTTCCTTTATAAAAAAAACCAAAAACATTCTTGAAAATGTCTGAATTTCCATATTCACTTGAATTTTACAATAGTTGTGAAAATCAATATAATCCATATGATTTCACTCAAAATTCTTATGGATATTTCAACAACAACTATTGTTTAAACGATTCGAGTTTTGAACCACAAAATTTTCAAAACGATGACCAACCCTCGAATCTCGAAAATAGCATTTCATCTCTACTTGAAATCTCTACACAACAAAATCAAATGATAAATGAGTTGTGTAATTCATATTTGTGCGATAACTCAAATCAAAGTTTTCAAAATAATCAAAATTTGAATTCACTTCAAAATTCAAACGATTTCGAGTATAACCCATGCCAATTCAATTTTGAACTCCAAAATGAATTTCAAAATCAAAACGAAAATGTGATCCACTTTTCAAATAATTTTGGCAATGGGAATAATCTTGATTACGATACGAGTGAAAATTTTTGTTCTCAACAAATCCAAATCGAAAATTCTCAAGTCAATAATTATAAGTTGGATTTTGTTGAACAAATGAACGAAATTTACGATGATCACACGGATTCGTTGTTTGAAACATATATGAAACAACGTGAAAAACAAAACCAAATTCCAACGTGTGACGAGTCAAACGATAATCCATCTTTTACCAAAATCACTGATTTTCAAATGACAACTTTTGAAATGGAAAATGATGATCTTAATGAAGTTGTTGAAAATTTGGCAATTGAGTTGGATTTTAATTCTTTTGAGGGTGAGAAACTTGATTTAAATTTCGATCTTCCTTTTTCTGAAAATTTGAATACAATAACTTTGGATTTTGAACTTGAGATACGCAATGAAGTTGTTGACAATCCAACAAAGGAAGAGGACTTTAACGAACACGATTTCATTGGACTTCTTGAAAACGAGTTGTCAAACTCTGATAGGGAAGAGTTACATCACCATTCTAATTTTGAAATCAATAATTTTGAAGAAGTTTTCAATGATAAAGTTGAATTTCAAATTGGTGAAAATGAACGTGAATTTCAATCAATTGTTTTATCGACCCCAAAAATCATCGAAAAGGAAACAACTCGTACGATTTTTAATAAAACGACATTCGTTTTTCCGAATCAACACTCAACTTTGAAATCTTTTATGGTTTGGTTTTTCGAGCTTAAGTTGTGTCTCGTATACTTGACGAGACAAATGAATCGGTCTTTGGAAGACCGTTTCATTTACTTTTTAACGATATACTTTCTGATGTCATGTAAATAATCATCTTTTCATTTTCATTTCAATAAAGGTTATGTTTTTATTTTTCTCCTTCCACTTGGGTTGACTGTGGGGACACAGTCAAAATCAAGTGTGGGGGGAGACTCACCATCATTTTCAATTTTTCCAAAATTAAAAAAAAATCTCAAAAACAAACAATTTTTTAAGCATTTTAATTTATTTTTAAAGAAACACTATAAGATAAATATATGGTTTTGGTTTATTAAATTGAAATTTTTGGAAATTTGTTTGTCTTAACAAAAATAAAAATGAAGATTGATTACAAATAACGATAGTTTAACTAGTATATAGGAAGATTCAGACGTGTTAATTATGAAATATATCCTAACTGAAAATCTTTGTTTAAAAGAGTGGTGAATTTAAAGTAAATGATATAACATTTTTTTGTCTTCTAAGTTAAATGGTGCTAAGATGATAGTGCGAAACTCTCTCTTCAAAAAAAAATTAATTATATAAGTAAAAAAAACAAAAAAAACAAAAATATTTGTATATATGTATATATTTTTAACACCTAGAGTCATGTGTTCACACTCGTGTGTTCACTCGCCATGCTCTATACCCTTCTCACGTAAGCCCGAAAGGCAGTGCACGATCGGTATATCTGGCCTCAGTTTATCTAAGTTAGGTGTATATATAAAAAATTCTTTTTAATAACGCCTACAGTCAATAGGTGTTCACACTCGTGTGTTCACTCGCCACGCTCTGTATTCCCCTCACATCAGTCCGCAAGGCAGTGCATGGGTAATATATCTGGCCTCAGTTTATCTGAGTTAGGCATATGTAAATATTGCTAATATCAACAAAATTTTCAAAAAAAAAATGGAGAGAGTAAGCAATTGAAATCCAAGCACTATTTTAACTTATTTGATTTGACTTGTTATTGAAAAGAAATAAAATTACCACTTTGATAATCAACTAAGGATCCATTTTATAATTACACTTTGTTATCAACTGAAACAACGAGTTAAACTATAGTCTATTTGTTATGATAACTTAATTTTTGTTGTAAATTTTGACGAGTAAATGACTTAAATTTCAAGATAATAACCAAAACCTATATTTAACTTATTTGTGTCGATTTAAAAGTAAACCCTTCATTTGTATATATTTTCAAAAACTTGCAGTCATCTCTTTGAAAATAAATCTGCATTGTGTAAATATTTTCATCCTGCATTTGGATTTTGTGGGTAGTATCCGCTGAAAACCCTCACGAGACAACACTCGTCCTACCGGGGACACCCAGAGGTTTAACGGCTTGTTGCATACACTCAATGCAACCGTGCTCCCTACGAAAAAGGATTTATCTTAGTTTTTCCTTATTCGAGGACGAATAAAAAGATAAGTGTGGGGGTATTTGATTTACACGTAAATGTGTATATTTTTACCACCATATTTAATCTATTTAAATTAAATAAATGATCATATCGGGTATTTTAACTTGTTTAAACCAAAATTTATATTATTTTCAAATCGTCACATATTCATCTTCATCCAAGGGCAAAATGGTCATTTTTGTGCATATATTAATTTGAGAAAATTTAATTAGAAATTTCTATATTTTTTATAGGAATTTGGCTTCATATACAAGTGGTTACATGATGATATATGCATGCACAAGAGTAAAGAGAACAAATGAAGATGGAAATAATTCAAAGTGAAGATAATGGAGGACCCCACCTACCCACCTACCTTAATGTACAAATTAGAGGCTAATGCACATGCTTATGGAATTAATGGCTTCATGTACATTTAAGTGAGGGATTATTGAAGCTAATGATAACTTGGCCACCACACTTCCTACAAGGGTATTTTGGGCATTCCCCAAAAATATGAATTAGGGTTTAACACTTGTATAAATACCCCATATCTTCATGTAACCCTCTCTCTTCCTTAGTCTCTCTTAGTTAGTTTAGGCTCAAAATAAAAGACAAGTTCTCATTTTCTTTTCATGGCTACTTAGCCATTTCTTCTCTTATGTAATTCTTTTATGCAATTTAATACATGTTCTTTTTCTTTACTTGTTTATTTCCTTTCATGTTGTAGTGTATATTTACATTCATGCAAAGTAGATTAGTTTTAATTCTTGTTCATTAGCTTCTCTTTTCCATTAGCTTTCACTTTCTTTTCTTTTTGCTTTCATGTTGCAAGCTACATTTGTTAATCAAATGACAAATATGAGAGGCTAAACCCCTTCAATTTAGGGGTAATGAAGCTCTCTAATTATGTAGCTTCAACTATTTGTTAATTCATGCTCTCTTTTTGTGCTTAACGAAGAATGATTGAAGTGGTTTATTTGTTGTTCTTGCTTTGAATTTGATAGCTTATATTGTTGACACCAAATAGGCTATGCTTAAACAATCACTAACACAAATGCCTTTTCATCAAAATATGATTAAGGCATAAGAAAGTGATTTGAAATTAAAATTTGATGGTCTATATTTCTAATCAATAGTTAATAGGCCATACTTAAAATAGATTTCATTTTCATTTTCATTGTCAAGTTTCATGAAAGTTAGTAAGTGGTTTAAGGGGTGTGTCAAAGTTTGATGGCTTATGTTGGCTAACTAATAGCACAAATATGCCATACTTATGATAGACACATCAATTAAAGCACTAATGACCATAAAAGAGAGATTATAATTTCATATATGTTGAACTACATGATCTAGAGAGTGGATTTATTCTCTAAATTGTCATTTAACTCTTATATTTGCATTTCTTTTCTCTTTATTTGTTTTCTCATTTTTCTAGCTTAACAATCTCTCGACTTTGGTATAATTTGATTGAATAGAATTTTAAAATCATCAATTCCCTGCGGATCGACCCGTATTCGCCACGTACTACAAGTGTACGCCGTGCGCTTGCGGTTATATTTATTTCTAAATTCGTTCGACGGTTCTCTAAACCGATAGAATTTCCGTCGACGAACAATATGATATGATTTATTATATGCTTGATTTTCATGGTATATTGGATGGTTGTTATTGTTGTTTTTCATGTGATGTTTGAAATGATGAAATAATCAAGTAAAGTGAAATAGGGTTGAGGTGTTCTATAAGCGAGGAGCTTCAAGTGTAGATGGAGGCTATTTGATGGTCTCTTCATCTCAATCACAAAAAGGATGGAAGTTCACAGTTGTAGAGCATACTTTGATGGATCTACTCCAGAGAGTTTGAAGTTGGATCGTTGTAGTGAGAGAAGCACATAGTGTTGGAATTGGACCAGCCCACCACGAAGTTGTATGGTAAATTTTAAAATATTTCCTTTTGGATTTATATTAGACCTATGTAGCCTAAATGTAAATTAGATCCAATCTAATGAAATTTTAATTAAAATCATATTCTATTTAATTTGGTAAAAAAGAATTTTAAATTTAATTTAAATTTGTATGCAATATGATGAACATATAAAATACATTCATGTTTTTAGATGGTAAAAGCAATATATAAGTAGTACATTATATATATATATATAAAGATGTAGAAGTTTAGAGATAGAAACCTTTTGTTTCTTTCTCTTATCACAAATAATTAAATAAGGGAAGACGAGGCCATCAAGATAGAGAGAGAAACATTTCATCTCTCTCTTTAATTAAATTAATCGAAGTATTAAATGACATTTACTACAGAATTCACACATACTTTTTGTTATCCTGCCTTTTGTCAAGGCCGGGACACCAAGGGCTTGACTAGAAACCAAGGACAGTCTGTCCTTGAGATCGATTATACATAGGTTCATTATGGATACTGGTAAACTTTGCCCGAGTCCGAATCGAGTTACAATCGATATGGTATGACAAGCAAAGCTATAAAAGCCAACGTCTCAAGTTTCAAGTCAATCAGAGTCCGTGTGCTCAAGATACTGACCGGTCAAAGTCAAGGAAAATGACAACAATTTGTATCCATCAAGGAAGCAACATCACGTTCGTATCCATGAAAGATTGCGTCGTTCGTATCCACCCCACTCTTACATTTCGTATCCATCAAACATCTCACATTTCGTATCCATCACGCCAACCATGTTTCGTATCCATTACCTAAAAATATGGCATGTCGCTCCCACCTAAGACCCAGTTCGTATCAGTCATTTCTGGAACAATTCGTATCGATCGGTGACGTATCGATACGAAACCACCCACCAATTACATAAAGCAACGATCAAGAGATCGATACGAAGGCAATGGTCTGGAATGATACTAAAGGGATTATATCGTATCGATATGAAAGATGTGGACGTGAATCGATACGAAAAGCACTTCCTCCATAATCGATACGAAGTAGAAACCCTACAGATGGACATGAACGAGCATGAACTGATCGATATGAAAGAAGCCTACAAAGAAGGAGGACTCGGTCACTCGGCACAAAAAGAGGATCGGTCCTAGAAGATAGCACCACGTGCCTGACATCGATACAAGCAAGATCAATATGAACATATCGATATGAAACTCGCTTTCACATTGAAGATTCAAACTTGCATTGATCATAACTCGAGATCTATAAGTCCAAATGCCACCAAATTTTCATAGGAGTTTGCATACCACCTCAAGAATGTACCTGATTGATCTTAGCCCAAAAGGACCATTTCTTGATCGATACGAATTATACACGTATTGCTCTTGGATCGAGTCGAAATCACCATGGATCAATCTGATGGGCCCACCCACGTTAGAGAAGAAGTCTTCCGAGTTTAGAGCCAGATATTTGCAACCTACGCCTATAAATAGTGACCTCGGACCTACAGAAAATGGACTTTTTGGCTTCTCTACGCCGATACTCTACTGAAATCATTATTAAACTTCAGTTGTACTGTTGTAATCTCTTGTAATCAGCTAGTGAAATTCAATAAACATCAATCATTTCATAATGGAAGTAGGCGATACGTCGAACCACTCTAAATTTGTGTGTTTATGCATTTTTTCTTATCTGTTGATTGGTGTGTTTGTTAGATTTGCCTCATTTTACATATGCTTTCTTAATTTTATCTCTTCAAACACATCCGAAGAGTGTTGTGCCTAATTTTGGTATAAACACTTTGGTGCTTTCATTAAGAGAACCCAGCTTTTCTCCTGCTTATTGGATATACTGCCGATATTGGATTGTGAGAATCTAAGGAGAAGATCCAGATCTCAAGCCTGGAAGTTCTTCCATCCTATTCAGATTTGCACCAAGTCTAGGAGAGAACTTCACTATTAACCATGGTCGCTACCAGGACTACCTCAACCGCTGCAGATGCAGAAGGACGGGATAGGCAGAACCCCGCACAACTTCCCCCTACAGACCAGAATGCTACCGAACCTTCGAATCCACAAGGCCCTGTCACCAGGGAGGAGTTCCAGCTGCTAATGCAAGAGCTAAATCGAAGCCGCCAACAGCTTACCCGGCAGCTCCGTGCCAACGCGGAGTTAACCAATCGGCTAAACCATGAAAGACGAAGGAGATCTATAAGGGATCGGGCTTCCTACTCATCCACTGAAAGTTCAGCTTCCTTTGATTACAATCACAGATTTACGCATCCACGGCTGGATGGAAGCTATACACAGGCTACCGGACATCAGCGCACTCTGAATCTTGGGCAACCGAGAGTTGGCCCGTCAACCAGCCACCATACCGGACCCTCATCCCGAGGAGAGACGGCTCCTTATCATGCTACTGACAACCGCGCTGCTGCCACTGCTACCGAGTTGGGAGCTGACACTCAAAACCGAACGGATCCGAACCATTGCCATCATGAGTATACTCTTGAGCCTTATGTTCCTGAAGACCTAGAGCCAAGGAGGCGAGATATGGACTGTCGACCGCGACCGGCCCATCCCCGCATTGTGGAACCCGACCACTCCTTGGCTCAGCATGCCCAGAATGTCCAGATGCCAAACATCCCGCCAATGATCCGTCAGATGATCCGTGAAAGCCAAGGCCTCACCAATGACGATTGGGGAATCACCCGAAGTCATATCCCTTTTACCGATGACATCCTCTACGCTGAACCGCCTCGGCAATTCAGAATGCCAACTCTACCTGTTTATGAAGGGAGCTCTGACCCTAACCAACACATTTTAAAGTATGAATGGTTAATGAACGCCACACGGGCTGATGATGCCGTCAAGTGCCGAAGTTTCCCAATTTCCCTAGGGTTCATCGCGGCTATGTGGTTCACTCGCCTACCACCCCGATCTATCTCATGTTTCGACCAGTTGGCAATGAAGTTTGTTGAACAGTTTCGCATGCATGTCACAAGGCCCAAAGATATTAATACCTTGTCTAGCGTCACTCAAGCTCCTGGAGAGACACTCAGACGTTATCTGGAGAGGTTTCACGCTGCATGCGCTGAGATTAGTAATCCTAATGAAAATTCCATTCTGATGGCACTGACTAAGGGAATCGATCCCGATTCCGAATTTGGCAACTGGTTGGCCGGAAAACCCCCTGCGTCATTGGACTGTTTCTATTCCAAGGTAGCTCAGTTCTTGAGAAGAGAGGATGCAAAATAGTCTAGGAAAAAGGATGACACAGGGCCCACTGTGAGGGAATCCAGAGCAATGTCGTTGTGAAACCAACCGGGGAGAGTTCCGGAAAGGTGCAGTTAAATATACAGAATAAGCAGAATCAGCAGAAAGGCAATGGAAATCAAGGCAGGAAGCAGGATCAGAATCGCGGACCGCGACGTAGAGCTCCCATGTTTAACACATATACTCCTTTAAATGCATCTCTGGTAAATGTGTACCTGCAAACTTTAATATTGTCCAATATAAGAAACCTGCTCTGAAGCAATCGTCAGAGAAACAGATTCAAACTGGGAAGTTTTGTAGATTTCACGATAGTTATGGCCACAACACGAATGAGCGTCATCATTTATAGGATATTATTGAGAAGTTGAACCGAGAAAGAAAGTTAGAGCAGTTTGTTCGGGCACCGCAGTCTGGAGGTGCGGGCCCATCGAATCAAAACCAAATACCAAATCAGGTTAGACCAAAGGAACCCGCTCATACCAGCGGGAGGTTAGTGATTAACACTGTTAGTGGTGGTCCTCATCGAGCAGATCAGAGCTAGAGGGAAATGGATTCATATGCCAGCTCTATTAGGCATGCGAGCTTCGAATGTTGCAGTAACTTGGAAGACGGGGCTCCGGCCAAACAACAGAAAACGATGACAAATGACATCGTATTTCGAGATAGGGATGCCGACAGAGTCGAAGCCCTAACCATTGATCCACTAGTCATTTCAGCTCAGATAGGTCCTGCTTGGATGAAGAGGATCTTAGTGGATAGTGGAAGTTCAGTGAACATACTCTTTAAGCGAGCCTACGATCAAATGAAGAAGGAAATGAAAGATTTGAAGCCTTGTCAGTCTCATATTCATGGCTTCAATGGAAGTGCGACTATACCCACCAGGATGGTGGAGCTACCAGTGGAGTTGGGAGTTAGAGAGTGCCGGAGAGTCCAGATATTGCAGTTTATTGTATTGGATTTTGACTCACCATACAACGCTTTCTTGGGCCGACCGACCCTAGCTGAGTTCAGAGCCGCTATCGCCCCTTGGTGTCTAACTTTGAAATTATCTACCGACAATGGAGTCGGAGTCGTTTAGGAAGACAAAGCTGCTGGACGAGCCTGTTATGTTGCTGAGCTGCGGGAGGCGCAGCGAAAAGAGAAGGGAAAGGATGTAGAGGAATCTCTCTGCGTTCGCTTTGCGAATAATTGACAGTTAACGCCTGGGCCAAGGCCCGGGCACCACAACCAATTCCCAAGAGATCTTGACCGGAGAGATACCAAAAGTGAAGACGAATTCAAAGATAGTTAGGTTCTCCGGCAGAGCCGACGATCGATGTTCCGATCGATAATGATGATAATTATAAAATGGTAAAGATTGGATCTCAGCTAAGCCAACAGATGAAGGAGGAATTGGCTGAGTTTCTCCAGGCAAACCTCGACGTGTTTGCCTGGACGCACTCCGACATGTATGGGATCTCGCCGGACATCGCGAGCCATACATTGAATATTGACCCGCGGCATGTCCTGGTCAAGCAAAAAAGGCGTGGTATGGATCCAGAGAGATCTGCCGCCCTTAAGGAAGAGGTGGATAAACTCAGGTCGAACGGGTTTATCCGAGATGCGTTATATCCGGAATGAGTGTCCAATCCTGTACTTGTCAGGAAACCTAACGGAAAATGGAGAACATGCATTGACTACTCGGACTTGAATAAAGCTTGCCCTAAAGACAGTTTTCCACTTCCCCGGATTGATCAGCTTGTAGACTCAACGGCCAGACATGAACTTTTATCCTTCATGGACGCATATTCTGGTTACAATCAGATACCGATGCACCTACCTAATCAGGAGCATGCCAGCTTTGTCACCAATTTGGGACTCTATTGTTATAAAGTGATGCCGTTCAGGCTTAAGAATGCCGGAGCAACCTATCAGAGACTCGTCAACCGAATGTTCGCTAAGCAGATCGGGAAGACCATGGAGGTATATGTGGACGACATGCTTGTGAAGTCGTGATTCTCCACCAATCATATCAAAGACCTGGAAACGATGTTCAACATCCTCCGAGAGTACAGAATGAAACTCAATCCGTTGAAATGTCACTTTGGGGTCGCGTCTGGAAAATTCCTTGGATTCATCGTTAATGCTCGGGGAATCGAAGCCAATCCCGAGAAAATCTGGGCAATTAGAAATCTCAAGACTCCAAGGACTATAAAGCAAGTTTAGAGCCTCAACGGGAAGGTAGCAGCACTGAGAAGGTTCATTTCAAAATCCACCGACAAATGCATTCCCTTCTTCGATCTAATCAGAAAAGGGAAACAGAACTTTGAATGGACTACAGAGTGTGAGGGCGCATTCCGAGCACTGGTTCAACACCTGTCCACACCACCCATTCCGTCAAAACCTATTGATCACGAGAGACTGTACATCTACTTGGCGGTGTCAGAAAATGCAATCAGTGCTGCTTTAATTCAGGAGGAGGACCGGATACAACGGTCGGTCTATTACATCAGCAAACGGCTGACCAGAGCAGAATGAAATTATCCGAAGTTGGAGAAGCTAGCTTACTGTCTTGTCGTTGCCTCGAGAAAGCTTTGTCCGTATTTTCAGGCTCATCCTATCACTGTCTACACCGACCAGTCATTACGATAGGTCCTTACGCAGCCTGAGACGTCTAGTAGGTTACTCAAATGGAATATCGAGCTGAGTCAGTTCGACATCACTTACACACCAAGGCGAGCTATTCGAGGTCAAGTCCTAGTAGACTTCATCGTTGAATTCACTATCTCGGAGGACTTGCCCGAAACCAGTGGATCTCCTAAATATGTCTGAAAGCTACATACTGATGGTGCATCAAATGACCGTTGCTAGGCACTGGGGTTGTACTAGAAACTCCTGAAGGTCGATCTATATGCTATGCTTTAAAGTTCGATTTCCATGCAACCAACAATGAGGCCGACTACGAAGCCCTGCTCGCCGGACTAAGGCTTGCCAGAGATTTACTGCGATTCACAATTGGTCGTGTGCCAAGTTCGGGGGAGTACCAAGCCAAAGACCGGAGACTGGCCGCTTATCTCGCTCGGGTCCAGGAAGTATTGAATCAGTTCGATTATTATGCCATCTATTGCATACCCCAAGAACATAATCAGAAGGCCGATTCCTTGGCAAAGTTAGCCAGTACCGGTGAGGAACAGCAAATGGGACTCGTTCCCGTTGAGACATTATCTTCCCCGAGTATTGATCAAATGAAGACCGACTAGGTACTTGAATTCATACCCGATAAGGAGTCATGGATGACTCTGTTCAAAAACTATCTCGAGCATGGGACCCTGCCAGAGCGTAGGAGTGAAAAAAGACAAGTTCTTCGAAAGGCTTCGCAGTTTACTATTCAGAATGGAGTCATGTATAGAAGAGGGTACTCTGTTCCTTTACTCCGGTGTATCGCCCACGATGAAATCAATCGAGTGTTACATGATGCACACGAAGGAGAATGTGGTGATCACACCAAGGGCCAAGCTCTTGCCAAGAAAGTGCTCCGGTATGGTTATTATTGGCCGTCTGTAAATCGCGACGCCTCAGATTATGCCAGGAAATGTGACAGATGTCAGAAACATGCTCGAATTCCAAGAACCCCGCCTACCGAAATAACTCAAATGGCCAGTCCATGGCCCTTCGCAATATGGGGCATCGACATTATTGGGTCTCTACCTCTAGCTAGAGGTGGCACGAAGTACGCCATCGTTGCAGTTGATTACTTTACCAAAAGGGCGGAAGCCGAGCCCCTTGCTGCTATCACAACAAAGAAAGTGATCAACTTTGTTGTACGCAACATTATCTGTCGATTTGGTCTCCCACATACCATCGTCACTAACAACGGAGCCCAATTCGATAGTGTCGAGTTCAAGAATTTCTGCCAACGATTCCACATCCAGAAGAATTTCTCTACAGTTGCACACCCTCAAGCGAATGAACATGTCAAAGCTGTTAATAAAGTTATAAAGTTCATTCTGAAGAAATGATTGGAAAAGGCTGGAGGCAAATAGGTTGATGAACTTCCTATGGAACTATGGGCTTATCGAACAATCAACAAGTCTGCGACCGGCCATACTCCATTTTCACTTTCCTATGGTTCAGAAGCCGTTATGCTAGTTGAGTTGGAAGTGCCTTCTCATCGCGTCACTTATTAGGATTCGAAGATAAATGCTATATTACTTGCCGAATCTCTGGACTTATTAGATGAGAAGCGTGAAGAGGCTGATTTGAGGGCAGCCGCGTATCGAAGTCGAATCGCCCGATTGTACAATGCTAAGGTATGACCACGAACTTTTAAACTCGGCAATCTCGTCCTCAAGAGAATTTACCCGGTCCCTTCGCATATGAAACCAACATGGGAGGGTCCGTATCTTATTGAATGAAGACTCGGAGACGACACATTTAAATTATCGACCATTGATGGTCTCACTTTGCCAAGAGCCTGGAACAGTGAGAGTCTTCGTCGCTACTACACATAGCAGGCTTTATTTACTCATTCAGTCTACTTTTCATTTACAACTTGTTTATGCATTTCAAAATTTTAATTTGTAATAAGGCAACTGACTTTGCCATATTTTCTTATTTCAGCAATAAAATGCAATCTCTTCGAGCAGAGCAGTGATTTTTGAAATGCGTCATGCGACCATCACAATGCACGAAGAGCTAAGTTCCATCCTACGGTGGGACATATTCAAATAGAGAGTGACTATGATATAACCGGTCACTCGCTAAGTGAAGCCCTAGCTCGGGGGCAAGCCATTACACTGAAGCCAAAAAAGGATTGATACACGACAATCCTCTAACTAACTCCGGTGCCCAGAGTGCGAGTTAGAGTATAAACTTACAAATGCGGGCTCGAAGAGGGTGGATCTGTCCACCTAACGACTTTGCCTGTGTTTAAACCAAGTCCGAGGAGGATGGATCCGTCCATCTAACGACCTCACTTGTTAACTCACGGTGGATGTGGCCTGACCGTCCACGATCCTGATACATCTATCGTTCCTGGAGTGCGAACGAAATCCTAAAACTCAAAACAGATGTGATCAACCATCTGTTAACCAACTCCAGATTCTCAGAGCGCGAACTGGAGTATAAATGCAAACCTGCTGTGAACCGACCACCCGTGAGACAACTCCGAGTCCTCGGAGTACGGACCAGAGTATAAACACAAATTAGGTGTGATCGATCACCCACGAATCAATCTAAGTCCCCAGAGTATGGACGAAAATTCTAAATATCAAACGGGTGTGACTGACCGCCCATAAAATAACTTAAGTCCCCGGAGCATGGACATATCTCTAAACATTAAACGGGCATGATCGACCACTGACGTACAAAGGCAATCCCTAGAGTGTGGATGCAATTACCAATAGATGAGCGAGTGTGATCCGACCACTCGAACTCGTCTCGTTTCAACTTCATTTCAACAAAGTTAAGCTTGATGTATCAAAGGCGGAAAGCGACTACCGACCGACCACTTCAATTTATCCCCGAGACTGGGGGCAAAAACTCAAGTACCAGCTACCGATCATGATGGTATAGTATTGGGACTCGACTTAACATTCGGTTTGACCCGAAGTCATAAATTCGGGACTTAACAACCGAACTCAGGTCCAATTCAGAGACTAAGGCTTCACAAGTACATTGAATGGAAATTCGAGCACTAAAAGACTTAAGCAAATAAACATAAAACTGTGCTGAAAACAAAATGGAATTTTATTTCAAATGTTCTTTGAAAGAGAAGGATAGGTACAAAAATTATTCTAAGAAATCCTACTAGCAGGGGCTGAACCCGCATCTATACACGGCCTACAGGAAGAAAAAAAAGAAATTCCTATCTATCTACCAAAAAGGAAGCAAGGGGTCACATCTATTCTCTCGATTTCCTTTTCTTTTTCTTCGGCGTTGACCCACTGGAGCTACCGCTCGGGTATCTCTTCGAGCCTTTGCCTTTTGGTGGTTGATCTCCAGCCGGGGGGATTATGGTGACCTCTTCCTCTGAACTCACGGGAATTGGAATACTTTCTGAATGCGGAGTCGGAGGGATAAGAACACTCTCGATGTTGGAAGATGAGAAAGGAATGCCAGTGTCGACAATTGTACCGCCGAGAGAAATTATTCACAGAGGAGCTGGGCCAAGACCCGCCATACCACCTTTGATACCACTGGCCTGTGCGGCTGCTTCCATCTCGGCATTAATCTCCGCTTTGATCTCTTCTTCATGAATTGTTTGGGCATCCACGGGGATCCTGCCAGTTGGGCCGAGCTGACCATGAATGCGCCTCCGCCCATGACGAATGGCAAGTCGGTAAGTGGGTCACTTTGATGACCAAGGAGTTCCTCCATCATCTACTCGTCAAAAGTAAAAGTGCTCCCTTGCACTCCGTCAGTTGGTGTAGCGGCCGTTGTTGTGGTCGCCTCCATCATAAGGGTCTCCTGCTCATGATGCGGCTCTTGAGTTGCAGGGGGCACTGCCGTTGCAGCTCCTATCGCTGAATAAAGATAAGAGAAAAGGTGTTAGTGACTACTTCAAACAACGCTCCAGGCTTTGAATAAATGTGAGAAATGCTCAGAATACCTTCCTCAGATTGGCTCGTGGGTGGCGAAGAAGCTTCAGAGACATGCTCGCAAGCTGGGACAACTGCGGTCGATCAGGATTGTAAGCAGACACAGATAGAGGATCAACCGCAGGAGTAGATTCGGGCTGGGTTGGCATAGGAATTTCGGAGCCTGCATCATGATGCTCAATGCCAGAACCCTCTCCAGCCTCTGGATGGTGAGTACCGAGTCTCTCTTTCTCGAATGTGATAGTGACGTCGTGGAGAACTCTTCTCTCATCCTTATTCATCACCCGATTCTCTAATTCAAACTCATCAATGGATTCAGTGTGGTGCTCTGCTTTTTTATCTTCAACCAAGCAACACCAAGCATTGTATAGATGTGATGGATAATTTTCAAGCCAGCTTAGATTTCGATGCTTCAGAACGTTGGCATTATACATAATAAGGAGATCTTCAATGTCACCCTCCAGCCTGGCCTTTGCTGCTCTCACTTCACCCTTAACCCTGGCTTCGGCTTCCTGAACCTTTAGCGTTGCTGCATCCCTCTCATCCCTGAGCGCCACAGCCTGCTCATATGCTTCCTGAGCGGCTTTATTTGCATCGTATTTTTCTTTGACGACTTCAACAAATTTAGCTTTAAGCTCTTCAAGCTCTTTTAGCGCCGCATCTCTCTCAGCCATAACTGTGGTGGTCCGGTGCCCCATTTCCTCGACCAAGGCTAAGTGTGTTTGCCTCATCTCCTCCATCCTTCGGGTTGCCTCATCGGCTCTTTTATTAGCCTCCGTTTCTGAATTTCTCATAGACTCGTTTTCATCGTTAAGCACCTGAATTATGCGGTCTTCTAAGCGAGATCAGTTCCTAGTTTCTCGATTGTCTTCGCCCGCTCAAAGGCCACCGCTGATACTTTGTCTGCGGTCTTCATCCATTCCCGATATTGGCCATAAACATTGTATGTGTAGTCGTGCATCGTCTGTTCTGCCTCGTTGGGTATTCGCTTTAAGTGCGGGGGAAATATGAAGCCGTCAAAGTAGATATTCGAAAAATCCCTTTTCAACTTAGCGATTCTAATCGCTCCTTCCCCGGTGGGTTCTGTGACGGCTTGTTCAGTGGCAACAGGAGCCTCGATTGCAATCCTCTGATGCTGTTGGTCAGGCCTAGATGCTTGGGGATGTGGTACTTAACGCGAAGATTCAAAGGGTTGTTTACCAGAACCAGAAGGTTGTGTTGGACCTCTAGGTGGCAGGGAGCGTGACCGGGAACAACACCTATACTCCCTCTCCCTGTCCCTTTCCCTCTCGTAGCGCTCCTTCTCCTGACTAGAATAGCCGTGATCGCGGTCTCTATTGGCCTCACGTCTGCGAGACTCAGAGTATGAGCTAGATGAACGGCGCACAGAATGAAGGCTACCGAGCATAGATTCCCACCTTGACATCGTATCTGTAAATTGAAAAGAGAAACAGAGTTGGTAATCTCCAGAAATGAATAACTTGTGATTAGAAATTGTGTGGTGCCGCGAAGTGTGTGTATGCATGTGCAAACCCCCCGACCAACCGGTTATATCAACCATACTTTAAGGAATTGACTCGCCTAGATCTAAAGCGCTCTGAAGCCCTTCCAATCCGATATCTTGTTGGAGCGACACATAGTCCAGAATTGGAATGTCTGCAAGTTCTTCGAAGAGGCCCTGCATGTGTGAGGGAGGACCCTCCGAAATTATAACACCGGCGGCTGGCAAAGACACAACCACATATTTCCGTCTCGTAAACTTGCGAAGCTTATGAGCAACCGCCTTGCCTTTCCTTTTCCCCTCTGAATGTCGGAGACTATCCGAGGGCCCGACTATGGGTTCATCTTCAGTGGGCGTATCCTCTTCGCCACCCTACTCAGCGATTACAATTCCAGGCGTTCTACGCCTAGCTTGTCTTGCCGGAGCCGCCCTAAGAGATCCTTCAAGCCCTATGCTCTGATCTTTGTCAATCAGCCAAACGGCCCTCAGATTTTCATCCATGAGCACCGCTTTGATCTCCCTAATCTCGCCCGGCACCTCCTGAAGAATCCTGACGATTTCCCTAAATTGATCGCCTTCAGGTCAAGGATTTGAATCTATAAAGGGAAAACAACATTAAACTCAGTATCAATGGAGATTAACCAATTAGTCGCAAGAGAAATTGCAACACTTGCGTCTAATTAGCCACCGTCTAGCGAATCCTGGCGGGCATCGAACATAGAACCACTCGGTTTTGAAGTAACTAAGTTTGGTCCAAGTCCCAATCACAATTTGATAGTTTCTGACCCCCTCTAAAAATTTGAAAGAGAGGTTATCTCCCCGACTCTTTACGTTGAATAAGAATCTGACTTCCTCTGGAATTGGGGGCCGAAAAAGGTGCTCCATGAAGACGATGAATAGGCTGTTCAGCAGAGCGTACCCGTTCGGATGTAACTGTGATGGGGCAATCCTTAAATAAGATAACACCTCCCGAATATATTGATTGAATGGTGGAAGCGTCCCGGCTATGCAGGAAAATCGATTAAAAGCGGTGTACCCTTCTGGAGGAGTATGTGGCATGTCGTTCGGCCCTGGTAGCAGGACATCGTTCAACGATAGCCCATGCCATAAGCAAATTCTCCCCAACATATCTTCAGAAACATTGGATGGCATGGAATCTTGTGGATTCCCAATGAAGGTTGCTCCTGGTAGCTCGTCCGGAGCTGGACTTATGAATGCGCCCGCGATGGTCGGCATTTCTATTATCGGAAGAGGTGGACTTTGAGCCTTCTGTTGCTGTGAACTCCTGGGTTCCATAGCTAATCAACTCATCAAAAACCATCGTTAAGTGACAATAATCCCGTGTGTTCCCTAGTGTGAAATGCATTAATGTGTTGTGCAGTGCTATGAGTTACTTAAGAAGATTCTATGAAGATTGGCAAAGTATTTGATTGACAAGACTTCAAAATTCAACCAAAGCGACCGTCATCGCTGACAGTCACAACCATGCCATCAAGACTTTGGAGATTGATTCAAATAGAAATACGTCAAGTATTGTCATATTACAGTTCCATCGACAAGCTTCGAAGGGCGGTCAAATATGCAATAGAACGATTAAGTAAGATTATGCAAGGCAGAAGCTCATCGAAGTCAAGTGTTCAAGAATGCGATTCGTATCGGTATAAGTTTAAACTTGAATCAACCACCAAAGTCCACTTCGTCTCGATCAGGGAAGCGCCATTTAGTATCGATCAAGGAGCTATGGTTCGTATCGATCAAAAAGCCGTAGTTCGTATCGATGCTAAGTTATCCACTTCATACCCATTCGGAGAAAACTCTCTCGTATCGATCAACAAGCCACTAAGGCGTATCGGTCCGATTATTTGTTTCCATTCTCAGAATTCGTATCGATTGAGGGGCATCGATGCGTATGCCATTTATTAACGATTGATACGAGAGATGTTGTTGGCTAATTGATATGAAAGACTCATCACCAACCGATACGAAGAACTCCACTCACTCGATGCGAATCACTGCCAGTCCAAGTCGATACAAATCTCCTTCCTCCTTCACCGATACGAAGCCCAGGCTGAACCACTATCACTCTAACTCCTTCATATTCCTCCTCAATCCTTCTTCTCCAATCAACATGAAGGCTATCAACGCTCCTCATCAAACTCCAGCCATCCATGACCACCACATCGCCAAGATCAGTCACGTATGCATATTGAATGGCATGAGAATTCGAGTCTCGTCATTTTAAGTTGTTTGGTGTAGGTTAATTACCTAATTCAAGCAAGTAAGTCGAGGGAATTAGTGGGTTAACTGATTCGAAGGCAAAAGCAGCGTAGTTTTTCCTTCAGTTAGGAACGATATGAAGGCGGGGGTAAGGAAATGAGAAAGTGAAATTTTTTCTAAGTACCAAGCCTTTATATACCTAGGGAATGACTATTCGTCTCCCAATAATAACTACCGAAAAAAGCAGTCGCTAAGGAGATCGATACGAGATGGTTATTTCATATCCATTAAACAATCGAGACGAAGCAAATGCTTCAAGTATTTCGTATCCGACAACCTGTCGATACGAGATGAAAGGCAGAAGATTATTTGAGCTATTCGAATCGATTCGAGGTCCATCGATTTGACATGCTCAACTCGTGCTCATCTAGCACCCCAACCGTTCGTATCCAGTAGTTCCATCAATACGAACGCCACTACTAAGTCATGTTTAAACTACTCAACTTCATCGATATGAAATGCCCGTTTCGTATCCCTCCATTCGAAGACCCTAAGACTTGTATCCATCGATACAAATGACATTGAAACACCCACCAAATTCATATCGATCCGCATCGACATGAAAACAATTTTTCAACTCTTCACGTCGATCCAGGAGAGGGTCGATACGAAGAGATACTCCAAAGCAACCACCAAGTGTTATTACAACTCGAATTTCACATCGATTTAGGAGAGGATCGATATAGGATTCGATACAAGAAAACTGACAACGACTCGTGAACATACAAACGTTAACGGGAGTCAGGTTAACATGCATTTATGTGTATGATGAATTGACATTCAACCTTCAAAACTCATCGGAATTGAGTGCTCACCTAATGAAGATCGCGACAATGAACAATAGATTTTTGGAGCTCAACACTCAGTTACAACAATACACTGCATGTTCATTGACAATCAACAGTTCTACGTCTACATCACTGAAGATCAATCAAAGGTTACATCTTTTGACGAAAAGACAATAACTACTCAATGAATCGGATAGAACTTTTCAGACAGAAGGTTACAGCTTTTCAAAGCACGTCATGTCCACACAAGACGTACTTTGGAGGGCAAATGTTATCCCGCCTTTTGGCAAGGCTGGGACACCAAGGGCTTGACTAGAAACCAAGGACAGTCTGTCCTTAAGATTGATTATACACAGGTTCATTATGGATACTGGTAAACTTTGACCGAGTCTGGATCGAGTTACAATCGATATGGTATGACAAGCAAAGCTATAAAAGCCAACGTCTTAAGTTTCAAGTCAATCAGAGTCTGTGTGCTCAAAACACTGACTGGTCAAAATCAAGGAAAACGACTACAATTCGTATCCATCAAGGAAGCAACATCACGTTCGTATCCATGAAAGATTGCCTCGTTTGTATCCACCCTACTCTTACATTTCGTATCCATCAAACATCTCACATTTCATATCCAATATGCCAATCATGTTTCGTATCCATTACCTAAAAATATGGTGTGTTGCTCCCACCTACTGCCCAGTTCGTATCGGTCATTTCTGGAACAATTAGTATCGATCGGTGACGTATCGATACGAAACCACCCACCAACTACATAAAGCAACGATCAGGAGATCGATACGAAGGCAGTGGTCTGGAACGATACGAAAGGGATTGTATCGGATCGATACGAAAGATGTGGACGTGAATTGATACGGAAAGCACTTCCTCCATAATCGATACGAAGTAGAAACCCTACAAATGGACATGAACAAGCATGAACTGATCAATACGAAAGAAGCCTACAAAGAAGGAGGACTCGGTCACTCGGCACAAAAAGAGGATCAGTCCTAGAAGATAGCACCATGTCATTGGCCATCACGTGCCTGGCATCGATACAAGCGAGATCAATACGAACATATCGATACGAAGCTCGCTTTCACATTGAAGATTCAAACTTGCATCGATCGTAACTCGAGATCTACAAATCCAAATGCCACCAAATTTTCATAGGAGCTTCGAAAACACCACAAGAATGTACTTGATCGATCTCAGCCCAAAAGGACCATTTCTTGATTGATACGAATTATACATGTACCGCTCTTGGATCGAGTCGAAATCACCAGGGACCGATCTAATGGGCCCACCCATGTGAGAGAAGAAGTCTTCCGAGTTTGGGGCTAGATATTTGCAGCCTACGCCTATAAATAGTGACCCTGGACCTATAGAAAATGGACCTTTTGGCTTCTATACGCCGATACTCTGCCGAAATCATTATTAAACTTCAGTTGTACTGTTGTAATCTCTTGTGATCAGCGAGTGAAATTCAATAAAGATCAATCATTTCATATTGGACGTAGGCGATACGCCGAACCACTCTAAATTTGTCTGTTTCTGCATTTTTTCTTATCTGTTGATTGGTGTGTTTATTAGATCTGCCTCATTTTACATTTGTTTTCTTCATTTTATCTCTTCAAACAAATCCGAAGAGTGTTGTCTCCAATTTTGGTACAAACACTTTTGTTGTCCAAATTTTATTTTAAAACGTGTAAGCAATAGTAACATATGTATTATAAGTTTAACTTACACTTATACATATATATTAAAAGGTATTTTACTAATAAACAAAAGCTAGCTTATATTTACAAAAGGACAATTAATGAATTAAGGTAGACATTTATGAAGAAGGAAAGATGGATAACTTTTCTCCTTCCTTTATTCATTCAATCAATGTCATTTCAAATCGGTAGTTAAACTCCTAAACATATATGTATATAAAATTAATCCATTCTCATATTTTGAAATATAGAATTAACAAAGATAAATCAAGTTTCAATGTAGGAAGAATTTTAAAGTTAAAATTGTGATTTTACACAAAAGTAAATTTTATAAACCTTGAATTAAAAAAACACACTCATACATATGTAATTAATTGCAAGCTATGTTTTAAAATTAAAATAACAAATGAATATGTAAAGTTTGCGATTTAGCATGTGTTAGAATTTGAAGTTAACAAATTTACACAAAAGTCCGATCATGTTTTTTTAACTTTCAAATAAAAGTATACATTAACCTAAAAAATTATATTCAAACAACAATCATATAAAATTTATATTCAATTCTCAAATGATTTCATATAGAATATATGTAATTTGTATGAGTTGAAACAAAATAAAATCATGTAAATAAATGGTTTCTAAACCAAGAACAAAGGGGACAACTTAGGCACATATAAATTTGTGGTAAAATTTCAGATCTAAACTGTATGAACATCATGAATAACTAATTAAATGAGATGTAATATATCACAGCTCTAATGTTAAGAAGATCGACATGTAATCAAAAGGGAATAGCATAAAATGGATCTAAATCAAATTAATATTACAAGCATATATTATTAAAGAAGATGTGACAAAAAGGAATTAATTCAAGTTATATAGATAAACTTATATTCAAATGTGATATGCAAGAGATCTAATCATATGAATAAGAAGATTATATGAATAAATAAAATCAAAATTTTACCTTAAGATGTAACCAAAAGAATGCACCTTGAATGATGATATATCCTCAGATATTTGAGATTCACACCCAATCCTTACAAGAGATGGACGAACCACTTGTATTTCATTATTATTTTTTGATGCTTGTTTTTGATTTGGAGTTGAAAATTTTGGAATTTTTTTTCTACTATGAAAGTTAGGAGGAGAAGGAAAAAACTTGACTGTGAGAAAGAATGAGCTGTTTGTAGAAATGAATCAGTGGATATGTTTTAATTAAAAGAATGACACCTTTCCCATTTTAATTACAACTTCTCTAATTAATTTCCATGATTATCCCTCTCTCTCCACACCTTTCTTTTCACATGGTATGGTTGAAATTACATGCCATCAAATGACATAAAAGTTCCATAAATCACTATATGCAATTATTTTTTATTTCAATTACATGGATATCGTATATCAATGCGCACAAATATAACTTTTATAAATGCATTCAAATAATTACAAACAATTCCCAAACATCAACTAAATTTAATAATAATTAATATTTATTAAATATTAATTAATTTAATCAATTTATAACATTTTAAAAATTAATTAAATCATGTGGTTTTTTGGAGAATTCATTATCATGGTTGTGCGACTCAAAGATGTAAATTCAGTCAGCGATTAATATCGAACCATTCGAATAGTAATGTTCACACATCATCTTAGCTAGCGGTGTGACATTTTGGCTGAATTTATATCTTACATATCTTTTGATAAAATCCAATTCTACTTATTATAAGCGGTACCCGATAATGACAATTATTTACACCAATTTTCTTTATCAAACCTATATCACTTTGAACTTATGGAATTTGGCAACGATCAAAATTCGAATATCGTTCATATTTAACTTTATAGTCCAAACACAAAGTCCTTGGTTCAATAATAACAATTATTATTAACCAAACTGCTTTGGTCTGAAACTTTGACTTTGGGTTGACATTAGTTGACCATGATACTGACTTCATATAACCGAGGAGACGAATCCTCTCTTGAATAGTATTTCACTTCCAATGATTCCAATCGATCCAACTATAATCGTTCGACGGTTGCTGGGCCACGATTTAACTATAATCAAAGCGAATCTTCCACATCGAAGATCAATGACATTCTCAAGTCGAGAGAACTGTGTAAATTAGTCATATCGATATTTTCTATTTGACCTTAATTATATTAACCAGTAGAAAACTATCCAGTGAGTCATTCAATAGTTATCTAATAACTATCAGTATGTAAACCCTTGGTGCCCCTAGCAGCCATAAGTAATACACCGTCCAACATTTGAAGAGCGTTACGTACTCTACTCTCAATGCATATATCGGTATCTAGTCTCGATACATCTTGACTATGAATATTTAAAATGGTATATTTATTTTTATTGTGATAATTAACTCATGGTTACAACACTTTATAACTATTATCACAAAACATATCATTTATGGATTTTCTATTAAATATACTTTTAATTTAATTAATTAACTAATATAACACATTATATCAAGTATATAATAGAAAGAAACACCTTTTATTTCGAACAAGATTATCGAGTTAGATATATGTAATAAATTACATAATTTCCCATAGGGCACACCCCTAACTCTATCACATAAATCGAGAAAGCTAAAAAGGAGTTGGATTGATGCAGAGTTGACCAAAGCAAATACTTAGCCACAATTGACTAAGTATATGGATTAATACTAATCCATACCATTGTCGGGACTTGGTGAAATTTTGCGCTTTGAAGCATGGTTTGTCGATCGCAAGGCAAAATGAAGGAATTTTGGTTAAGTGAGTGAATAGATACCAGTTTATATGGATTGGTACTGATCTATCAAGATGATGGATATAGGCATATTTTAACTTGGAAGCAAAGAGAAGTGGATGTACATGGATTGTACCAATCCAAATGGCGAACCATGCTAAAGTATCAACCGATGTTTTGCTTCGAAGAGATGCTAGCAGGAGTATCTGGGATCGTCCGAGCAACCAAGTTATATATGATGGTGACTTGTGAAGTAGAATAAGAGGGTTATATTGTCGGTACTTGTGCCTTGGGATCATTACCGACTCAAAGATTTTGATGTGTACCAGTAAATAAGGAGTCGGTGAGGATGCACATTGTGGATCATACGACATGATCTGAATTTTTGGACCTTACAACGTTAGTCCAGTTTCTAACCATATTAATGGGCAAGGATCTGAGCATTGATGGGACGTAATGTTTTAGTAACCACTGAACCTGGAACGATAGTCGTTTGAGTTATTCATACATCCAATGTTATAGAGTATGAGAGATGCAAGATTGTGGGATGATTGTTATGTTTGCTATGATTTCATATGATGTAGGTATTATCAATTCTAGTACCCCGACACCTTTGGTTGTACTTATAGTAGTGATACACCTATACTGATTATGGTATATTAGCACATATTGTGTTTATATGCTAACGTGCTAATTGCAGAAGCATGTTAAGTATGCATGCCATATGCTTTTATTATGATATACTGATTTTATATTTGTTTTTAAGATTATAGATTTCTCATACCAAACTATTCTCCGATCTAAGATTGTGTGTATTGCTTCTTATATTCTCGAGTAGATTGAGGGACAAATATGAAATAACACATGGAGCTGTATAGAAGACAAGCAAGATGCTAACGCTTACTTACATATGCTATTTTTGTGTCGCCACTACAGCTTATTTTTGTTGTGTGGTGCTATGGAGTTATTAACACTATTATTGTGTATAGATGTAGTTTTATTGTGGAGTTAATGATGTGTATGAGATGCATAAACCCTTATATTATGCTTTGTATAATCTTATTAACCTATACTGATGTTTTTACTTCATTTGATTATGCTACTGGCTTACCTGTTTTATATTCAAAATGACATTATATGTGAGATATATGATAAGTTATCGCATTGATCCATTGTATTTATTTTTGACGGTCTCCCTCCATCAACCAGATACTGCCGAAGCGCGTTATTATATTGGTATTTGTGTACCGAAGGTGGAGGGAGATTGTCACATAAGCTCTTGCATCTCTTAAACAAGCAGCACGTGAGTTCCAAATAATTAAAAGGTTGGTGCGATAAGGACATGAAGTTAAAATGAACGATCTTTGGTTGATCTCCTATCGATAAATATTTACTCTATTACGTTATGTTTTATTTTCCATTATGCAATGTGCAACTATGCCGTCAGTTTATGAACATTGGTTTTTTTTTTTAAATGTTTGATACTTAATATATAATGGTAACCTATTGGTATCACATGTTTTAGGTAATATATACATACTAAAAGTATAAATATGTCCAAAATTTGAATCACGCTGCACAAGATTAGAACTTATAACCTTGAAACTTAATTTTCAGCACTTCACCATTGGGATGAGGTCTTGAACCTGGTTTGTTTAATCTTTGCTCAATTTAACATTATCCTAGTAATAAAAATGTATGAAACTTAGAGGTCTTTATATGAAATACATGTGAATGTTTGGTTTGTTTACATAACATCCGAGCGGGTGGTTTCATGTAATTCCACAAAAGGTCTCATGTCCATCTTCGGTAATCGAGGCTTAGGGAAGGATAAATGGTTATTTAAATCAGAGAAAATGATTATAAAGTGCCCCAATCTTCAAAACTAAATTCGACTCCTTTACTATTTCCAGTATACTGTCTTTTCCAACTACAAACAATTTCTCACTTTCAATGCATACGATTTGTCGACCATTTAAGGAAATCCCAACTTCATTATATAAATTAGTAATATCGCAACATCTTTTCATTTGATCTTTTAAGACGCTTTTCATCGAAATTATTAACTATTATTTTAGACTCTTTTTAACCGTTTTGATTGATACAGACTTACCAATTTGAACGTGGTTATAGTGAAGACTAGGAGTCCTAGAACATAGGATTCTAAGATCACACGTTATTTTCTATAAGTGATGAAATTCCAAGCCTCCAAAGATATTTATTCAACGACTCAATGAGATATTCATAGTTGTAAACCTATTCATTCATTATTTGAAAAGATATCGTGTACAAGTAATTATTTCAGTTTTCTTAGCTTCACCATATAATTAAATCTACGAGAAACGTGCACGGCACGTGGAACTGTACACCCGCATCATTTTCCAAATTTTAGGATTTATCCCCCACACCGGAGAGGATAATTATCCTAGTATCATTCCCATTGTCTCCCCGCGTCATCGTGTCATTCTTCCTCCATTGTTCTCAATTTCATCTCTTTCATTCTCTACGCATCAGCTCAAATAAGACAGCTAAAAAAATGGTCAAACAATCGGACACGGAGAGCGGATCCATAACGGGTCGGATGAAAGTAAACGGATTCGACTGCGAGGTGAGTCTGAGTTCGGAAGGGACGCTGACGTGGCGAGGGGAGAAAGGGGTTGGGCGGCTGTCTATCGAATCGGAGGCGTTGGGATTTGAAGTTGAGTGTGGGTTTAAAATTAGAGTTAGGTCTTTCGTTCACGATTCGAGTGTAGCGGAAGTTAATGTTACTTGTGTGAAATCTGGATCCCCTGCTGGAAAAAGGAGCATGAAAGATTACGTTTTGGAAATGGATTCTGATCGCACGGTTCACCTCTGGAGCCAAAAGCTGGATCGTTGCTTCAATTCCCTTGGTCAGATTTTTATTTATTTTTATTGAATTTAATGCTAGCAAGTGTTGGAACTTTCTGTATGAGTATGATCAGTATACTGTTACATTTGAAACTTAACTATTAGGTAGGATTAATTTTGATCTTCAACTTAGTACTTAGCTTAGATCAGTTGAAAATTGCTGTTTTTTCCCTTTTTTTAGCAAAGTTTACTGTGAACATTTGTACGGCAAACATAATCTTTCAGTAAGTCCGTTTTAGCGTCTTAAGATGTTTTATTACATTATAGGCGGTAGACTGTAACATAGTTAAATGCACTAACTACGTCTTAATACTAGGTTACCTTGTAGATCAATTCCCTTTAAGCTGGTTTGATTGCAAGTAATTGTAGTGCATGTTCTGTATATAAAAGTTGGATTTACTGTTCTTGATTTCATAGTTATTCAAGTCATGTGAGTAAAGTTGTGGTTGATTAGATCAATGTACATTGTTATCGTATACTAGTAGAATTGAGTTGTCTTTGTGGTGGTGTCTTATGTTCTCCACATATAACTATGCTATATATCTTGTATATCCTAACTTGTCATTTTTTCATTACTGTCAATAACTTCAGTGCGACTGACAAGGATAAAACACATTAGCATTTAGCAATAAGAAGTTGTTAACAATATCAGTAAATCATGATTTCACACCCTCCCCACACCCCCAAAAAAAAAAAAAAATCCCCCCAAACAAACACCCCCTCCCCCTTTTCTGGCGTGGTTAATTTTTTTGTTTTTTCAATGAATAGACCGACCAAAGAGATTATTTATTCTCATAAACCCATTTGGGGGAAAGAAATGTGCAAGGAAGATATTCATGAATGAAATCAAGCCCCTATTTGAAGCTGCTAAGATACTCTATACCGTGGAAGGTTGGTAGTTTCTATTGTTAGGTCTATTTAAGCTTTATACGCAATCCAAATTGTTTATACTATTAGCTTACATAACACACTATAGCCTTAACATCAATATTGATTTTTCTCCTTTCAGAAACTCGATATCAGCTGCATGCTCAAGAAATTTCATATAAACTGGAACTCCAAAAATATGATGGAATTGTGTGCGTAAGTGGAGATGGCCTCCTTGTGGAGGTTAGTGTTTTTCTTGAATATATTGAAACACTAGAAGAATCCGTTATTGGTTGGATTTTCAACTTCAAAGTTCAAACTGTTATTTTTTTGGTAGCGTTGCCTTCTGTTTAGGACACTTTACCTTGTGGCCATGAAAATCTGGTTAAATGATTGTGCAAAAGCTGTATAATTTTGACACAAGTGTTAAGTCAGTATTTTATATTTTCTGTAGCTGATCAATGCTGTAGGGACCTCTGATTGCATTCAATATTATTATAATAGTCATATATTGCAATAAACAGATGACATTAAATTGCATGTTGCTTCTCATCATATTAGGCTAATATTATTGGGTATTTACTATAAGTTGGAAGAATGAATTACTGCAAAACATGATCAGCCAGATTGAAATTAAACATGCAGTAGCATATAATTGCATTGTTACCAGCTTTTACCTTTACTTCATTGCTCAGAAATTTAATATTGTATTAGCATGTTATTAGCACACTCACAATCACATGATGTGCATGCATAATTATTTATACGCGGGCTTCATGGAAGTTGAAATTTAAATGTATTTCCATAAAAATTAGATTCCAAACTTGGTAAAGAGGAAGAGATGGCCCAGATGGGTGGATATAGACGGGTTGGGACAGTTGGAGCTATAAATTTCAGTTTTATTAATACTAGACAATATTTGTCCGACATTATTGTCATTTTTTGGGGAGCAATTGATATTGAAGGATTTCGATTATTAATATTAGAGTTTTATGTAGTTTATAGCTTGATCTGCTGTCCTTTTCAGATCAATAAATGACCAGATCTTTTTTTTACTCATTGCTGTTAACTTATGTAATGCAACTCACTACTTATCTATATATTCTGGGTACTGTAAGCCCCTTATGTATGTGGTGTGTCCTCTAGGGATTTTCTTTCTTTCTTTTTTACGGGAAATTTATTTGATTGCTGATGGTAACGTTTTTATGCCTCTAATTTATACTCTTTATCTATATTCAACAGATGGTAAATGGATTGTTACAAAGAGAAGATTGGAAAAGTGCAATCAAGGTGCCCATTGGAATAATTCCAGCAGGTGTGTAAATCATGATTTATGCTAAATTCACAATTATGTACATTGGATTGATCCCTGTTCAATTAAATTATGATGTGAAAATCGACATTCATAGTTTTGTGTTAAGTCTTAGCTTCAAATATATGATCATCATTACCATTATGCTAATAATCTCCATTATAATACGTGCATCAAAATTTGGGAAACCATAGCCAAGGTAAGCAGTAGGAAATTTATCAAGAACTCAAATTCTACTCTTGCCCAGTTAAAATGAAGCAGTGTTAATTGAAGTTATCTATGAAGTAAGCAAAGGGTGTATCAACCATTTCTGACCATCTAATATGCGCATCTATATATCCATTTCTAGACCTCGTTAATTAAACTAGTGAATTAGCCAACTCCTCTCCTCTGCTATTCATAACTAAAACCTGCATATTCAACCGTGGTACCGTAAAACGACATTAGTATCCGTACACATCACATTTCTACTTCTCTAGTGTTTTGTCGTTTCTACCATTGTCAAGGTTACATATTATTATATTCTATCACATCTCTACGTCATCACGGGCAATGTGTTTGATCAACTATTATGCAAGCATGCACACATCACAGGTGTCATACTCTAGTAATACATAATTGGAACACAAGAAAATCTTATGGATATGGAATCGATCATTCTTTAGGGATATGACAGAATGAAAGATATCCAATTGAATAAATAAAGGTAAAAAGGTGGAACCCAGTGCACGAGGCTCCCGCACGATAGCGGGCTCTGGGGAGGTCGATAATGTACCCAGTGTACGATATCCAATTGAATAAATAAAAATAAAAAGTCCATGAGTTTTTCTGAGCTCTTTAATTTGTAGGTTACTATGCATTCTTGCTGTTGTTTAAATAATGAAAGGAGCTTGCTTTATTCTTTCTGAAGATTCAAGTTTATCAAGATGAAAGGACAACCCTCCTTACAATTTTGCATTAGTACTTTGCTCAAATAACAAATTTCCTATGATTTGTAGCTCTGACTTGCTCAATTCAATGCTATTATGTAGTCTTCTTAATGGCGTATGTTAACAATGCAGGCACGGGTAATGGCATGTCAAAGTCGCTTCTTGATGCAGCCGGCGAAACTTTTTCTGTTCAAAATGCTACATTTTCTATTATCAGAGGTTAACATTTCTTTGTATTGTCCTTGTTTTTGAACTTGATTTGCTAAACTTGTGCAAACTGCTATAAATGATTTCTTAAGCTTTCTTTTGTTTCATACAGGTCATAAGAGATCACTGGATGTTACCACTGTTATCCAAGGATCAACTAAATTTTTTAGTGTTTTAATGCTTACATGGGGTAGGTGTAAAACTTGAGCCGGTTTAATTTATTTTCTTTTAAAAACTATCGGTTTATCTAGACATCCGAATAAATGACAATGAAACACTTGTAGGTTTGATTGCTGATATTGATATTGAATCCGAGAAATATAGGTGGATGGGAAGCGCCCGGCTAGACTTTTACGTAAGTATACATCTTTATTTGCATAATTAGAGAAAAAATGAGTCTGTGTATAGTTGGTAACATGGTGAATAGTGATATCCTTAGTATTTATGGAGTACCAATTATGTTATTTAGAACATGTGAGACTATCTCAGTGTTAACTGTGTATGTATATACGAAATGACAGCATTTATTCTCTGATTTTCGATCAACCCCACTTTATTTAATGTTATTCATGTCCAAAAGTAGTTAAACACGGTTAACCCTCTGTACTTCATGTACATATTCATTTACCTCTTTGCATAATTATATTGAACTTTTACTTTCTAGGTTGTTCAATCTGAATTGATATATAGATCTTTAAAAAATGCAATTTTCAGGTTCTTTTACGGATAATAAACTTAAGAAGATACAACGGACGTGTTGAGTTTATACCTGCTCCAGGGTACGAGTCATTTGGGGAACCATTGGATGCCAATAATGACCCTGAAGTAATAGCTGAACAGTTATTATCAAAGAAAGGTAATGAGAAGGGTCAGAATGGCTACCTGGGTCCATCATCAACAGGGTACGATAGGTCAGAATGGAGGTTTATCGAAGGCCCATTTATATCCGTATGGCTTAACAACGTTCCTTGGGCCAGTGAAGACATCATGCCTGCACCCGAAGCCAAGGTGCATATATTATATATATATAATTTACATATTATTAAGTTCATCATATATATAATTTACGTGTTATTGTGAATGTTATGCAGTTCTCGGATGGGTACCTGGATATGGTTATAACCAAAGACTGTTCAAGATCGTCGATGATGAAGTTGATGTTGCAGATGAGCGATGGTAGCCATGTCAGATCACCTCATGTAATGTATTTCAAGGTACACGCTACTTCAAATTTGAATTTGACATATGTGCTTTGCATTATTTTTTTCTATGACAAAATGCTAGCATCACTCTCTCTCCCTTAAGGAAAAAGATTGCAATACCCTCTTTAGATCATCTCGAGCAGCTACGATTGATATAGAAGTTGAAGCAATTCTCAATTTTTTCGTGTTGCCCTTGTGCCTTTTTTTCTGTTTTGGGGCAATTTGGGAAAATGACAAACTTTGAAAAAAAATTATACTGAAGGACATCAAAATTTATTTTTAGAATAAAGGACAAATTTTAGTTATAATTTAAGCTGAAGGACAAACTTTGAAAAATAATCAGACTGAATGACAAATGCTAGTTTTATTTTTAGGCATTATATTCAGTTTTACACTATAAAAAACTAGGATTGTCCTTCAGCCTAAAAAAAGAACACTTCTGTCCTTCAACTTAATTTTTGTTCAAAATTTGCTCTGGTGTCTGTTTTCCTGTTTATGCGTTTTAACGAGAAACAAAAGTAGGTTTAAAGTTAAAATAAATAAAAATTTGATAAATGGTATTTTTGAATCCTGTTTTACTCCTAAACGAATTTTAAATACCCATTTAGCATTTTTTACAAAAAAGAATGGAAAGAACTCTCATCACCATTTTAGTATAACGACATTAACAATATGTGCGACTTTTTGTTAGGTAAAGGCATTCCGCTTAGAGCCGGGCCAATGTGTCGGAAATCCGAAAAAAGGAGGAATAATAGACTCGGATGGAGAGGTGCTCGCAAGAGGGGAAGGAACCTACTACGGTTCACGTAAAAGCGATCTTATGGAGTATGGTCCGCCTATTGATATGTTTGTAGATAAAGGACTAGCTACTATTTTTTCTCCTTGATAAATACTATGATATATCCATAACGTACAAGTATCATATATTATATCATTAACCTCTTCAATGGTTAAGGTTGTTCTTTTTCTTTCTCTTTTTTTCATGTATTCATCATTTGTCCTCTTCCTATATTTTTTTAGTAATGGGAATATGGAAGAAGGATTTTTTATTTTTTATTTTTTTAAATTTCTCAAAATACAATTAATTTTGCACTTGCAGAAAGTGCAAGATAAATGACATGTAATTTTATATAAAAATGCACTTCTCAAAATATAGCAAGTGTGGTTAGTGTAGTTTTATCCATTGATGATGAGTAGCTTTGATGCTGACTATATTATGTATAATAAGTTATTGTACATCATGGATTATTAGTGGTTTGCTTACTTCATGATAGTGTTGGAAATTGGAAATATTGTTGAACAACTTGTCTTGAAAGCTGTATTTTCAATCAACAAAGAAAAAGACGTTTGTTATTTTCAATCAACAACGACTAGAACCATTCATCAGAGAGAATAGACTGAAACGTATAATTTTGCAATAGCTTGGGTCATGAATTGAACGTTTAGTGAGTATGATTATAAAAATAACAAGTGCATTTTGCTGTATTATGTCATCCCTACTATTAATAGCCAGGAAAAAGAATTGACAAGAGGGGTAAAATTGAAAAGAAAAATTGGTTACAGTGACACCAGATTTTATTTTTTAGCTTGAAGATCAGACTTTTGATATTATAATCAACTAGAAATCCAAATTTGTGAAAGTGTGATCAGGATTGTTTGTGGAGATGTAGGGACAATGGTGGAGGAGATATTTTTGTGGTCGATCTCAATTTTGTTAAAAGATTAGTGCTACTTATAAAGGTATTGTGAAAACAAATATTGCATTTCATGTTTTACCGCTACTTTTTAGTAGCATAGCATTTTACATAAAATAAAAAATTGAACATAGCATTTTATATTTTGATTCTACCTTTAGTAGCATATCATTTTGTTACAAGTTTATTTTTTTTTCTTTTATTTAGTGTTGCCTTTTAGTTGCATTTCATTCCTCCTTGCATGTTTGTTACATTGATTTTAAGTTTTATTTCTTTTTTGTTTCGTATTTCATTTTTAAGTTGCATTTAATTATTTTGTTGAAATTATACAATGCTATTTTCATATGGTATTTTGTATCGGATGTATAAATATTTTGTGTAATTTTTATTGTATATCATAGGCTACTAGGGGTGATGGTTGATGATGATGCATCATAATGGTACGTGGTAAGCGAAGATGCAAAAAATACCATTATAAAGAGGCAAGACGAGGTGGCACGTTTAGGAGGAGAAGGTTAGTAAGGGGTAGCAATAGAAGATGATGAGTTATGGCAATAAGGATTAGTGATGATGGGGTTAAGAAGGCACGTGGTGGGTGGTGGTAACGAGGGATGGCGGTGAGAAAAGAATATGTGGCGAGGGGAGACCGCAGTGAGGAGAGGAATACCAATCTAAAGTTGGATTCCTCGAAAAAATAGACGTATTATGTGCGTTAGTGAGATTTTTTGTCTCACCACACCTGGATGAACGTGAAGTAACTTTAGTAATAACTACTTCAATCATTTAGAATTAGCAAATTTAAGTACTATTAACTTTTCCTTTAGATAGCAATTATGCCGATGGAAGCTTACATAATTAAGTAGTTACACTTTAACTGTTTGTTAAAATGCCAAATCGAACTACTACTTCGATTTAAGTAAAGACTAAACAAAATCTAACACTGAAATATAGATGAAAATAAACTAAAATGCAGAAAAGTAAAAGATACAAAATTTTACGTGGTTCAGATATTAGAAATTCTTACGTCCATGGAGAAATGTCACTTTTTTCTTTATATTCCTTGGTACAGATTTCGATGGCAGAGAGAGTACAATGATTTTTCTTCTTGAACCTTAAAATATCAAATTAAGAAAAAAAGCTCTCTTTCTTGCTACAGTAATTGTTCTATTTATAGTATAAAGATGCACATGGATTATCACGTTTCTTCTTCTGATGTCCCGATTTCCTCCCTTGGATCATCCCACATGTCATCCATCTTTGTTGTTCATTTAGTGTGCATGGATTGTTGGCGCGTTATTGGCAGGATATCGTGATTTGAGTGGCTGAATTTTCAATTTAGGTGGAAGATCTAAAATTGAAGCAAGGATGTTTGAACTTGAGGCAGGAGGTTTCAAATTTGAATAAGCACGGAATTCCCTCTCTTCAAAGGGTGAATGATCCAGGCATTACTTTCTTTTGCGAGTGTGAGTTCGGCAAGCCGCTGTCCCTTTTTTCTTTGGCGTGAACTGCGCTGCTTTTACATCTTTTGCCTCAAGTGATGGTTGCTCCTTTGATCCGCCCTAAGCATTGACGATAGTTACAAGGTTGGTTAGGGTAATCGTGCCGCCATTTGTGAAGAAAACCGCTTTATGCGATTTTGCGTCGAGTTGCTCTAAGTGTTGGACTGCGTGGGTTATTGATGAAGGGGATTTATTCCTCTACCGTTTATTCGTGGACGTGGATCTGCGTTGGTGCACTGTTTGAGTGGCTCTGTGTGCAGCCCTTAGATTGCTTTTGACTCCACGTGGTACTACTTAGGTAGTCCAAATGAGTGCAGTGCAGATCCGTTCTTGGAGTTGTTGGCAATGTACGTGCTTTGGAAATGATATCGGGGTTTATTCTGCCATTTGAGTGCAGCGCATTCCTTCTCTTTTGAGCTCATGTTTTGACGGCGATGTGCTTCTACTGGTGGTGCGTTGTGCCATTTCACCATTTTCTAGTATCAAACAAAAGGCAGCACATCCCTATTTTCCTTTAACGTAAGATTGTTAGTACAATTTTGCTATCCATATATATTGGCTCGTGAGTGCAGTACGCTATTGATTGCGTGCGTCTTTTTTAAGTGAGGTGCGTTATACTTCGATACCATTAATATGGCTCTCTATGCCACGGTGTGGCATTAACGTCTTATTGTTATTTGGGAGTTTGGTTACGTTGTGGTTCCGAGTATTATAATTGTAGATTATTTATTACATCCGTGACCACGTCTAGTGTTGGGCACAATATCACAATGTGATACTGAAATTGGGAGATATGCTCAGTTTGAATCTTTGTTATTGTCTTACATTTTCTAATCGTAGTATTTTCTTGATTTGCTTTATTCTTTGCCTTTCTTCTTTATAGCCCATCTTTTATTGTGAGGACATCTCGTTCTGATCTTAGTGCTTACGTCAGTTTGCCTTCAACGAGATTCAGGAAATACGGATGTAACACTTACCCCTCAAGTCTACGGCGATCGCAAATCAGTGTAGACATGTCATTATTGGCCTTCACATCCTGCCATTTCTACTAGTCCCTTGAATCATTTTTACATTGCCCTCTTCGCTTTGGTAAATTTGCCTTGATCTTGCACTTATTATATTTTCTATTAATTGATTGACATTTCGCAAGTTTCCTTTTATTCCGGTTGTGCGGCTAGCGTTCAAATTAACGTGCGTATATATGGTTTTGTCGTTTTGACGATGTAGTTAATGACACATGCTCCTATTTTAATTTTAACATGTTGATGGGGGGCCCAATTTGGTTTTAGCCTCTCTCCTTATGCAAAAGAGTGGGTGGAGGACTAACGCCCACAGGTATTGTGGTTGTTTTACCAGAAATATCAAGAAGGCCAAGGCTCGGCTGTAGGGACAATGGTGGAGGAGATATTTTTGTGGTCGATCTCAATTTTGTTAAAGGATTAGTGCTACTTATAAAGGTATTGTGAAAACAAATATTGCATTTCATGTTTTACCGCTACTTTTTAGTAGCATAGCATTTTACATAAAATAAAAAATTGAACATAGCATTTTATATTTTGATGCTACCTTTAGTAGCATATCATTTTGTTACAAGTTTATTTTTTTTTCTTTTATTTAGTGTTTCCTTTTAGTTGCATTTCATTCCTCCTTGCATGTTTGTTACATTGATTTTAAGTTTTATTTCTTTTTTGTTTCGTATTTCAATTTTAAGTTGCATTTAATTATTTTGTTGAAATTATACAATGCTATTTTCTTATGGTATTTTGTATCGGCTGTATAAATATTTTGTGTAATTTTTATTGTATATCATAGGCTACTAGGGGTGATGGTTGATGATGATGCATCATGATGGTACGTGGTAAGCGAAGATGCAAAAAATACCATGATAAAGAGGCAAGACGAGGTGACACGTTTAGGAGGAGAAGGTCAGTAAGGGGTAGCAATAGAAGATGATGAGTTATGGCAATAAGGATTAGTGATGATGGGGTTAAGAAGGCACGCGGTGGGTGGTGGTAACGGGGATGGTGGTGAGAAAAGAATACGTGGCGAGGGGAGACCGCAATGATAAGAGGAATACCAATCTAAAGTTGGATTCCTCGAAAAAATAGACGTATTATGTGCGTTAGTGAGATTTTTTGTCTCACCACACCTGGATGAACGTGAAGTAACTTTAGTAATAACTACTTCAATCATTTAGAATTAGCAAATTTAAGTACTATTAACTTTTCCTTTAGATAGCAATTATGCCGATGGAAGCTTACATAATTAAGTAGTTACACTTTAACTGTTTGTTAAAATGCCAAATCGAACTACTACTTCGATTTAAGTAAAGACTAAACATAATCTAACACTGAAATATAGATGAAAATAAACTAAAATGCAGAAAAGTAAAAGATACAAAATTTTACGTGGTTCAGATATTAGAAATTCTTATGTCCATGGAGAAATGTCACTTTCTTCTTTATATTCCTTGGTACAGATTTCGATGGCAGAGAGAGTACAATGATTTTTCTTCTTGAACCTTAAAATATCAAATTAAGAAAAAAAGCACTCTTTCTTGCTACAGTAATTGTTCTATTTATAGTATAAAGATGCACGTGGATTATCACGTTTCTTCTTCTGATGTCCCGATTTCCTCCCTTGGATCATCCCACATGTCATCCATCTTTGTTGTTCATTTAGTGTGCATGGATTGTTGGCGCGTTATTGGCAGGATATCGTGATTTGAGTGGTTGAATTTTCAATTTAGGTGGAAGATCTAAAATTGAAGCAAGGATGTTTGAACTTGAGGCAGGAGGTTCCAAATTTGAATAAGCTCGAAATTCCCTCTCTTCAAAGGGTGAATGATCCAGGCATTACTTTCTTTTGCGAGTGTGAGTTCGGCAAGCCGCTGTCCCTTTTTTCTTTGGCGTGAACTGCGCTGCTTTTACATCTTTTGCCTCAAGAGATGGTTGCTCCTTTGATCCGCCCTAAGCATTGATGATAGTTACAAGGTTGGTTAGGGTAATCGTGCCGCCATTTGTGAAGAAAACCGCTTTATGCGATTTTGCATCGAGTTGCTCTAAGTGTTGGACTGCGTGGGTTATTGATGAAGGGGATTTATTCCTCTACCGTTTATTCGTGGACATGGATCTGCGTTGGTGCACTGTTTGAGTGGCTCTGTGTGCAGCCCTTAGATTGCTTTTGACTCCACGTGGTACTACTTAGGTAGTCCAAATGAGTGCAGTGCAGATCCGTTCTTGGAGTTGTTGGCAATGTACGTGCTTTGGAAATGATATCGGGGTTTATTCTGCCATTTGAGTGCAGCGCATTCCTTCTCTTTTGAGCTCATGTTTTGACGGCGATGTGCTTCTACTGGTGGTGCGTTGTGCCATTTCACCATTTTCTAGTATCAAACAAAAGGGCAGCACATCCCTATTTTCCTTTAACGTAAGATTGTTTGTACAATTTTGCTATCCATATATATTGGCTCATGAGTGCAGTACGCTATTGATTGCGTGCGTCTTTTTTAAGTGAGGTGCGTTATACTTCGATACCATTAATATGGCTCTCTATGCCACGGTGTGGCATTAACGTCTTATTGTTATTTGGGAGTTTGGTTACGTTGTGGTTCCGAGTATTATAATTGTAGATTATTTATTACATCCGTGACCACGTCTAGTGTTGGGCACAATATCACAATGTGATACTAAAATTGGGAGATAGGCTCAGTTTGAATCTTTGTTATTGTCTTACATTTTCTAATCGTAGTATTTTCTTGATTTGCTTTATTCTTTGCCTTTCTTCTTTATAGCCCATCTTTTATTGTGAGGACATCTCGTTCCGATCTTAGTGCTTACGTCAGTTTGCCTTCAACGGGATTCTGGAAATACGGATGTAACACTTACCCCTCAAGTCTGCGGCGATCGCAAATCAGTCTAGACTTGTCATTATTGGCCTTCACATCCTGCCATTTCTACTAGTCCCTTGAATCATTTTTACATTGCCCTCTTCGCTTTGGTAAATTTGTCTTGATCTTTCACTTATTATCTTTTCTATTAATTGATTGACATTTCGCAAGTTTCCTTTTATTCCGGTTGTGCGGCTAGCGTTCAAATTAACGTGCGTATATATGGTTTTGTCGTTTTGACGATGTAGTTAATGACACATGCTCCTATTTTAATTTTAACATGTTGATGGGGGGCCCAATTTGGTTTTAGCCTCTCTCCTTATGCAAAAGAGTGGGTGGAGGACTAACGCCCACAGGTATTTTGGTTGTTTTACCAGAAATATCAAGAAGGCCAAGGCTCGGCTGTAGGGACAATGGTGGAGGAGATATTTTTGTGGTCGATCTCAATTTTGTTAAAGGATTAGTGCTACTTATAAAGGTATTGTGAAAACAAATATTGCATTTCATGTTTTACCGCTACTTTTTAGTAGCATAGCATTTTACATAAAATAAAAAATTGAACATAGCATTTTATATTTTGATGCTACCTTTAGTAGCATATCATTTTGTTACAAGTTTATTTTTTTTTCTTTTATTTAGTGTTGCCTTTTAGTTGCATTTCATTCCTCCTTGCATGTTTGTTACATTGATTTTAAGTTTTATTTCTTTTTTGTTTCGTATTTCAATTTTAAGTTGCATTTAATTATTTTGTTGAAATTATACAATGCTATTTTCTTATGGTATTTTGTATCGGCTGTATAAATATTTTGTGTAATTTTTATTGTATATCATAGGCTACTAGGGGTGATGGTTGATGATGATGCATCATGATGGTACGTGCTAAGCGAAGATGCAAAAAATACCATGATAAAGAGGCAAGACGAGGTGGCACGTTTAGGAGGAGAAGGTCAGTAAGGGGTAGCAATAGAAGATGATGAGTTATGGCAATAAGGATTAGTGACGATGGGGTTAAGAAGGCACGCGGTGGGTGGTGGTAACGGGGATGGTGGTGAGAAAAGAATACGTGGCGAGGGGAGACCGCAGTGAGGAGAGGAATACCAATCTAAAGTTGGATTCCTCGAAAAAATAGACGTATTATGTGCGTTAGTGAGATTTTTTGTCTCACCACACCTGGATGAACGTGAAGTAACTTTAGTAATAACTACTTCAATCATTTAGAATTAGCAAATTTAAGTACTATTAACTTTTCCTTTAGATAGCAATTATGCCGATGGAAGCTTACATAATTAAGTAGTTACACTTTAACTGTTTGTTAAAATGCCAAATCGAACTACTACTTCGATTTAAGTAAAGACTAAACAAAATCTAACACTGAAACATAGATGAAAATAAACTAAAATGCAGAAAATTAAAAGATACAAAATTTTACGTGGTTCAGATATTAGAATTCTTACGTCCATGGAGAAATGTCACTTTCTTCTTTATATTCCTTGATACAGATTTCGATGGCAGAGAGAGTACAATGATTTTTCTTTTTGAACCTTAAAATATCAAATTAAGAAAAAAAACTCTCTTTCTTGCTACAGTAATTTTTCTATTTATAGTATAAAGATGCACGTGGATTACCACGTTTCTTCTTCCGCTGTCCCGATTTCCTCCTTGGATCATCCCACATGTCATCCATCTTTGTTGTTCATTTAGTGTGCATGGATTGTTGGCGCGTTATTGGCAGAATATTGTGATTTGAGTGGCTGAATTTTCGGTTTTGGTGGAAGATCTGAAATTGAAGCAAGGATGTTTGAACTTGAGGCAGGAGGTTCCAAATTTGAATAAGCTCTGAATTCCCTCTCTTCAAAGGGTGAATGATCCAGGCATTACTTTCTTTTGCGAGTGTGAGTTCGGCAAGCCGCTGTCCCTTTTTTCTTCGACGTGAACTGCGTTGCTTTTACATCTTTTGCCTCAAGAGATGGTTGCTCTTTTGATCTCCCCTAAGCATTGATGATAGTTACAAGGTTGGTTAGGGTAATCGTGCCGCCATTTGTGAAGACAACCGCTTTATGCGATTTTGTGTCGAGTTGCTCTAAGTGTTGGACTACGTGGGTTATTGATGAGGAGGATATATTCCTCTACTGTTTATTCGTGGACGTGGATCTGCGTTGGTGCACTGTTTGAGTGGCTCTATGTGCAGCCTTTAGATTGCTTTTGACTCCATGTGGTACTACTAAGGTAGTCCAAATGAGTGCATTGCAGATCCATTCTTGGAGCTGTTGGCAATGTACGTGCTTTGGAAATGATATCGAGGTTTATTCTGCCATTTGAGTGCAGCGCATTCCTTCTCTTTTGAGCTCATGTTTTGACGGCGATGTGCTTCTACTGGTGGTGCATTGTGCCATTTCACTATTTTCTAGTATCAAACAAAGGGGTAGCACATCCCTATTTTCCTTCAACGTAAGATTGTTAGTACAATTTTGCTATCCATAAATATTGGCTCGTGAGTGCAGTACGCTATTGATTGCGTGCGTCTTTTTTAAGTGAGGTGCGTTATACTTCGATACCATTAATACGGCTCTTTATGCCACAGTGCGACATTAACATCTTATTGTTATTTGGGAGTTTGGTTACGTTGTGGTTCCGAGTATTATAATTGTAGATTATTTATTACATCCGTGACCACGTCTAGTGTTGGGCACAGTATCACAATGTGATACTGAAATTGGGAGATAGGCGCAGTTTGAATCTTTGTTATTGTCTTACAATTTCTAATCATAGTATTTTCTTGATTTGCTTCATTCTTTGCCTTTCTTCTTTATAGCCCATCTTTTATTGTGAGGACATATCATTCTGATCTTAGTGCTTATGTCAGTTTGCCTTCAACGGGATTCAGCAAATACAGATGTAACATTTACCCCTCAAGTCTGCGGTGATCGCAAATCAGTGTAGACTTGTCATTATTGGCCTTCACATCCTGCCATTTCCACTAGTCCCTTGAATCGTTTTTACATTGCCCTCTTCGCTTTGGTAAATTCGTCTTGATCTTTGCACTTATTATCTTTGCTATTAATTGATTGACATTTCGCAAGTTTCCTTTTATTCTGGTTGTGCGGCTAGCGTTCAAATTAAGGTGCGTATATATGGTTTTGTTGGATTTTTCGTTTTGACGATGTAGTTAATGACACATGCTCCTATTTTAATTTTAACATGTTGATGGGGGGCCCAATTTAGTTTTAGCCTCTCTCCTTATGCAAAGGAGTGGGCGGAGGACTGACGCACATATGTATTTTGGTTGTTTTACCAGAAATATCAAGAAGGCTAAGGCTCGGATGATGGGCACTTTAGAGGGCACGAGGGAGAAAGCCGTACTTAATATCTATGCGCTTAAGGACTCCTTGAACGAAGTTCGGGGCAGGGTCGCCCTTTTTTCAGAAAATTTAGACAAGAGAAAGCTAAGAACAAGTCGGGGGCAGTTTTCTCGCAGCGCGCTAAGGACGTCTTCAGCCATTCTTACCCTGCGCTTTACCTGGGCTTCCCATGAAATGCTGCAAGCTTCAAGGTGGCCGCAGAAGAGCTAATAAATCCTTGGGTTGGCACTTGCTATGACCCTCGAAGATCTATCCCCATCAGTGGAGCCCCGCCTCTGACCAACGTACATCAATTTTTTTTTAAAGTGCATGCAAATTTGTAGAACTTATAAATGTGCATAGATCTTTAATGAGTATGGGCAGAACTAAGTAAACTTGAATAGACCTTACTGATGTTTACTTGGTGAGCTTTAAGCAGTTTCTAAAATCATATTTGATCTGTAAGTTGCAGTACGTTCCACATGTTGTTTTTCCTTATCATTTTCTAGATTAGCTTCTTATGCAGCTCATGAATCCTAAACTGAGATTTTGACATGGGTCTTTTGCTGCATGCTTGGGGTGATCTACTCCTTGTTCAGAGGCAAGCTCACGTTCATGCGCTTTGCACGGTCTGCCCCGCTATTTGGAGGCAGACTAATATTTGACTGTGAAGTCAGGTCGTATATTTACATCCTTCTTAATTCATGCGTACAGTTTTTATGACTGGTTCAGGCTCTCTAATATGCTTACGTCCAGTGTGGCTATGTTAACGAATTTAACATAGAGGGGTTTTTATACCGGTTCAGGTCGTTTAATATCCCTATGACCAGTTTGGTAGAGAAAGTCGGACTGCGTTTTTTGCAGCTTTATTTTGATGGTTGGTTCGGGCCGTCTAATATCTCTATGTCTAGTGTGACTAAGCTAACAAAATTAACATAGAATTTTTTTTATACTGGTTCAGGCCGTCTGATATCCCTACGTCTAGTTCTATTATTTTGCTATATCAAAAAGATTAACACAGACAGATTTTTATACTAGTTCGGTCCGTCTAATATCCCTACGTCCAATTCATTGTATTATATCTTTTCATAACAATTATAAAGTTTGTTACATCAGTCATGTCAATTATACAAAGCAAAGCAAGGCCTTAGGTGCTTTGAATTTCATGTTCGTGGAACTAGGTTGCCATTGGACTTTGATAGTTGGTACGCTCTGTTTGCCAGAACTTCTACTATAACTAATGGGCCTTCCCAATTTGGGACTAGTGGTCCATCTACTGGTCTTTTGTGTTGGCCATTACCCTTTGTAGTACAAGATCTCCCTTGCAGAATTTTCATTCCTTAAGTCTAATGTTATAGTTCTTTGCCGTCCCTTGCCGGTATGCAACCGATACTACTGCTGCCTCATCTCTTCTTTCCTGAATGAGATCTAAGAAACTTCCTTTAGCCTTTTGTTCTTCTCTGCCATGTACAATATTCTTATGTGTGATGGGACTTCTACTTCGACAAGGAGCATGGCTTCATATCAATAGGTTTGCGAAAAAGGAGTATGGCTCATTAGGGATATAATCGAGGTTCGGTAGGCCCATAATACCAGAGATAGCTCTTTCATCCACTTTCCCTTAGCTTTATACAGTCTTTTCTTAAGTAACTTCTTAATGGTTTTGTTTGCGGCTTCAACCTGCCCGTTCACTTATGGGTATGAGATGGAGGAAAAACTCTTAATTTTGCCATTCTTTGCACAAAGCTTTGCAAATTCCTTACTTTCAAATTGGGTGTCGTTGTCAGAAATTATCTTGTGGGGGATTTCGAATCTGGTGATTATGTTTCTTACCACAAAAGTGACTATCTTCTTTGCAATGATCGTGACTAAAGGTTCCACCTCTACCCACTTGGTGAAGTAGTCTATTGCTACTATGGCGTACTCCGCCCCTCCCTTTGATATGGACCTATCAAATCTATATCCCATATATTGAACAACCATGGACTAGTAAGTGGGATAAGCTTGTGGGATGGCTGTTTATGGATACTCGCGAATCATTGACATCTGTCACATCTTCTTATGAATTCCCTCGCATCCTGAAGTGCTGTGGTTCAGTAATAACCATGCCTCAATACTTTCTTTGCTAACTTAGTCCCTTTTGAATGATTCCCGCATTAGCCCTCATGTACTTCCCTCATGACCAGTACCTCCTGTTCTTTGGAAACGCACCTAAGATAAGGGGTTAAGTACGCCCTCTTGTATAATGTGCCATCAAAGAAGGAGTAGTACGGAGCCTGGTATCTTATTTTTTGGGCTTCATTTTTGTTTTGGGGTAGGGTCCCGTTTAATAGGAATTGTTTGATGGGAGTCATCCAGTTGATCTCCTTAGTTTGCTAAAGTGTGGGTTCAACCGAGGACTATTCCCGATTTTCCATTGTTTCTTGATCTTGATCCCCTTGAATTATTTCCCGTTGAGCTCGGGTTAAGACCATTATCTGATTTGACTCTATTATGCTTGGCTCTACCTGATGCCTTATTAGTACTTCCTTTATTTCGCCACTTTGGTGCTTGGAAGTTTGGATAATGAGTTGGTTGATGAGTTGTTTTCACGTGGGATTTGTTCTATGCTAATCTATTCGAACTGCTCTGGTAATTTCTTAGAAAGTTCTACATATTTGGCTAAGGTTGGTTCCTTTGCTTGGTAATTGCCTTGCACTTAGTTCACAACTAATTGAGAATAGTTGTGAATTTTTAATGTGGGTTACCTTCATTACCTAAGCCACTCTCAGGTCTGTGAGGAGAGCTTCGTATTTTGCAACGTTGTTGGTTGCTTTGAAAAGAAACCACATTGCTCCATACAGATTCTGCTTATTTGGGGTGGTCGGTACATACCCAATTCCTACCCCTGTTTATTTAATGCTCTGTCCACGAATAGTTGCCAAAACTAAGGGGTTGAGGCTTCTTCCTTTGGTCGAGGTTCGGTTGGCAACGTGCATTTTGTGATGATGTCTGCTAATGCTTTACATTTAATTGCCTTTCGAGGATTATAAGTAATATTGTATCGATTGAGCTTTATTGCCCATTTCAGTAAGCGTCATGATGTTTCTGGTTTCCACAGTATCCGCCTTAAGGGTTTGTCTGTGAGGACTTCGATGGGATGTGCTTGGAAATAGGGTCGCAACTTCCTTTCTATAAGGAGCAGGTTGTAAGCTAGATTTTCAATGACTGAGTAATTTAGCTTTGCTCCTGACAACCACTTGCTTGTGTAGTAGATGAGCCTTTGGGTCCCTTCGTCATCTCATATTACTGTAGAATTAAAAGCTTTATCGGTTACAGCTAAATAAACATATAAGTCCTCACATGTTATCGGTTTAGATAGTATGGGAGTTTTTATCAGATGATCCTTTGGGTTTTGGAATGCGGTTGTGCATTCCTCCGTTAATTCAAAATTTCTCCCTTTCTTTACCTGGTAGAAGAATGGGACAAACTTGTCTGTTTCTTTTGATATGAATCTGCTTAGTGCTTCCACTCTGCTATTTAAGCTCATCAAACGTTTTAGTTTTTCTAGGATCCCCATTTATCTTATGGCTTCTAGCTTTTTGAGGTTCGCTTCTATGCCATGTGCACTTACTATATACCCCAGGAACTTCCTTGATTGAATAGCGAAGGTACAATTTAGAGGATTCAACTTCATATTGTACTACCTTAGGACTTCAAATGTTTGCTCTAAGTCTTGAACGTGACTCGAAGGTACCTTTGACTTGACCAACATAGCATCCACATATACTTCAACATTCTTTCCAATCTTCTCTGAGAACAACATATTAACCAACCTATGATAGGTTGCCCTGGTACTATTTAGCTCGAATGGCTTGACTTTGTAACAATATAAGCCTTTGTCTGTCACAAAACTGGTACGCTCTTGGTCTGACTCGAACATTGCTATCTGATTATATCTTGAGTATGCGTCCATGAGTAAGAGTAGTTCAAGTCCGCTGGTTGTGTCTACTAATTGATCAATTTCGGGTAAAGGAAAGTTATCCTTCTGGCAGGCCTTGTTGAGGTTGATATAATTAATGCAGGTTCTCCATTTTCCATTGGGTTTCTTTACGAGCACTGGGTTAGCAATCCATTTTGGGTAATATATCTCCCTAGTGAATCCATTTTCCTTTAAATTTTTGACTTCTTTGTGTAGGGCGTTGTATCTTTCTTGATCTAAGATTCTACATTTTGTCTGGCTGGATGGGCATCTGGATGGATGTTAAGTGCATAACATATGATGGCTGGGTCTATTCATACCATGTCTAAATGAGTCCAGGAAAATAAATCCGCTGATTTCTTTAAGAAGTTTATCAATTCAACTTGTGCTTCTGCACTAAGATTCTTTCCTATCTTGAGTACCTTTGTGGGGTCCTCTGGATCTATTTGTATGTCCTCAATTTTATTTAACGGCTCTAATTCTTTCTTTGATGCTCATAATCTTGGATCTATCTCGCTTTCTGCTTGCTCTTCTGGTTGTGAGTTCATTGAGGATGCCTGTTTTTGAGCTTCTTTGGAGATGTACTGTGTGTAAATTGAATTATATTCAACGACGCCGATCATATGCATATATGTTCTTTTCTCTTTCTTTACAGATTTTGGTTTTGCATAATGGTCTGCTTGGGTTTCAGATTTTGTGCTCTATACCGATGTAGTTCTTTGAATTGATTTAGTTTCTTGTTTATTACTATTATCATAAATATCGGAAGAGACATCAGAATAGTTTCGAATACATTTATTGCTAGAGACAAGAGTTTTATTGTATAGTTACCTAGCTAAAAATTGTTTGCCTCTTACCGATCCCACCCCAGTAGGAGTGTTGAATTTCATAAGCAAGTCTTTCTAAGAGATGACAACCCCGAAATCTATTGGTGTGAATCTTCTTAGAAAGGAATTGTATGGCGATGGCTGATCAATGATTAAGAAGCTTGCACAGAATGACTTATGTAGAGGGGCAGCTCCAGTTGTAATAAGAAAACATGCAGATCCTACCGGATGGTTGCTGTGTTGTTGAACCCGTAAATTAGTTCAGGGCTGGGCTTTAGGATTTCCGTGGGAAGCTTCACCTTGTCATAACTTATTTGAAGATGACATTGTCCGAACTTTCCAAATCAACAAAGGCTTTCTTCATGGTGCAGTTCGAGATCTGCACCGTGACAATAAGCGGGTCTTGAGGTGGGAATACCACTCCTACTGCATCTGCTGCTATGAAAACTATCTTCTGAGCCGACCTCTGTTTGACATGGAAAATCATCCTTTGCTGTACCTTAGCCTCTTGCATATATTTCTCTTGAGAACCGAGGCTGAGTCTAGTGGGGGATCTGCTAGGTTGTCTTGTTTAGAAGTCCACCGGTATTGATTGAGAAGATCGGTTCTAAATAGGAAGAGGATCCAGTGTTAGCGGAAAGGATTAGGAAATTAAGGGATGGGATAGAGAGCGATAACTTGAAAGATTTCAGTCTTGACTAGAATGGGTGGCTGAGAAAGAAGGGTAGATTACATGTTCCAAATGTGGGAGACTAAGTAAGGAAATTTTGGAGGAATGCCATCGTTCGAAGTTCACTATTCATCTAGGAGAACGAAGATGTATCAAGATATAAAGAGAAGTTTATTCTGAGAAGGAATGAAGAGAGATGTTGGCCTATGCGTGAAACAGTGTTTGAACTATCAGCAAGTAAAAGCCGAACATCAGAAGCCGAGTGGATTGCCTCAGCCATTGGATATTCCAGTATGGAAGCAGGATTCTATTTCTATGGATTTCATTGATGGATTGCCGAGATCTAATAGAGGAAATGAAAGTATATGGGTCATAGTGGACAGATTGACCAAGAGTGCCCATTTTATTCCAGTTAAGTCAAATAGGACGACACCTGTATTAGCTAAATTATTTATGAAGAATGTGGTTAGACTACACAGAATTCCTAGTAATATTGTTAGTGATAGAGATTCCTTATTTACTAGTGAGTTCTGGAAAAGTCTACAGGAAAGTTTAGGAACCAAGCTCAAGATGAGTACCGCTTACCATCCACAGACAGATGGGCAAACGGAAAGGGTTAACAAGATCTTGGAGGACTTGTTGCGAGCTAGTGTATTGGACTTCGGGGGATCATAGGAAGACCACCTACACCTAGTCAAGTTTTCCTATAACAATAGTTATCAGACTAGTATAGGGATGTCACCGTTTGAAGCTTTAGATGGAAGACCATGCAAATCCCCTGCATGTTGGTTAGAGACCGGGGATAGGTTGGTCCTTGGTCCTGATTTGGTAAAAGAAGGAGCATAAAAGATTGAGCTGATAAGGGCGAGAATGTGGGATGCTCAGTCTAGGCAGAAAAGCTATGCAGATAAAAGACGAAAAAGATTTAGACTTCTCTGTTGGATCATGTTTTCGTCAAAGTATCACCGATGAAAGGTGTTATCAGGTTCGGGAAGATGGGGAAGTTAGCACCAAGGTTTGTAGGACCATTTCCTATTTTAGAAAGGATCGGGAAACTCGCTTAAAGAGTAGGGTTACCGAGAAGTTTGGCGGAAGTCCACGATGTTTTCCATGTATCTCATCTAAGGAAACGTGATAGGGATCCAGACATTACTTTAGCACCGACTATGTTAGAAGATTTAGTAGTGGAACTAGATATGACTATAGTTAGGAAGCCTATTCGAATAGTCGAGAGAGATGAGAAGAAGTTGAGGAATAAGACAGTCGGATTAGTGAAAGTCCAGTGGAGCGACGATGCTAGGGATTGTACTTGAGAAACTGAGAGCAGGATTAGAGACGCTTATCCTGATTTATTGATTGTACGTTTTACCTTTGATTGTATGCTGTGTACCTTACCGTAATTTCGAGGATGAAATTCTTTAAGGGAGGGAGATTGTAACACCCCATATTTTTAATAACATTATTTAGGGTATTTAATTAGTTAAATAAAATAAAATAATGTAAGATGATTAATGGGTTGAGATTTGATTTAACCAAGGGTAGCCGTGCCTATATGTGTAATGAACTAAGAAAATAAGATGGGGAAAAGTGTTAAAAAAAAAAGGGAGAGAAAAATGGTAAATGGGATGAACTTATACCCTAAACCCTTAGGAAACTGAACACACATTCATTTCACTTTTCTCAAGCAAAAATACTCTAAGGCCATCCACCATTTTCAATATCAAGAGAAGATAAAGCTAGGATTTTGAAGAGGAATAAGTAAATCAACTTATTCAACATCAAATCTAACATCTTTAATCACAAAACTAAGGTGAATGATTACTACATTCCATTTTTCTTATAGTTTTTAGATTTAAGGATAACCTGAAATGATTTTGCATGATAATGCCATGTTTTGGATGGCTGAAAGTTTATACATGCTTGTTGATGATTTGTACATGTTCATATTAGTTTTTATGATATGTTTGATATGAAAACCCTATTAAATGACATCCAAATGCCTTGAAAATTTAAATATAGATCAGAAATGATATTTTAGATATGGGTTTCAATTTTCATAATTTTCTGAATAAATGTGGATTTTATATTAATTTTCTAGTGAAGAAAATGATTTATTGGGTTATAAATTATTTACGGCATGATAAATGATTATTTGGATCTAAAATTTATATGTTAGAAAACATATAGAAAAGGATTTTCTGGAATTTTTATAGAATTTTCCTAAGTGTTTTGATGGATATATAAAATTATTTAACGTTTGGGACTTAAGTGTTTTATATATTTAATTAAGGAGAAGGGGTATTTTGTAAAATAAAATTATAGTTTTATTCTGAAATTATGGCCGCACTTTTAGTAAAGAAAAATTAGCAACCAATAAATGTTTGACAAACAAGGCAGGTTAGTTAAAAAGTTTACTTAAAAAGGGTTTAAATCAGAAATTCATGCTAAAAGCATGTTTCGCCTCTTTTGGTTTTGCCTAGGTAGCTTTCGACTAAGACCCTCTGCCTCCTTCCACAAACCAATGCATATAGTATCAACATGTTGGTACACAGTGAATTGAACAAAGGTGGAAAGTAAGTGTCGAAACCAAGGGGTTCCAAAAGGGTCGAAGCGCCTTTTTGTTTTAAAATAAAAGGTAGCGCATGCTTTGTTTTTGAAAGGTTATGTGTCGACTCAGTTGGCTTTCGACTTGGTCAAATATTTTAAAAGGAAAGGTTTCGAATGGGTTGCACTCTTATGTTTTAAATAATGCTTTTGAAAGGGGTCGAAACCCCTAGCTGCCGCTCTTTTACCTTTCGAAGTCAATGGTTTCGAAAGGTATACTTTGTTTTTGAAATTAACCACTTCTCCAAGGCTTTCGAAGGGATGGTTTCGACACCATCACTTCTTTACTTAGGAATAGGTTTCGAAAGAGAGGCTTTCGACTTGGATGTTTCTAAATGACCCTTTTGTTTTGATTGAAGTATAAACCAATGGTTTCGAAAGAGAATGGTTTCGACTTAAATGGTTTCGAAAAGTGTTTTTCCACATGTTTTAAATTGAACCCAAGAGCTTTCAAAAGGTTTGAGTTTCTAAAGGTTTGATGCTTTCGAAAGGTATTTAAAATGGTTTTGAAGGGGTGGTTTCCCAAAGGGTTTCGAAGGAGTCGAAAGGTATTATTTTCTGATGGTTTCGAAAGGGTTGAAATGGAAGGTTTTTCCAAGGTTTTTAAAGGCAATGTTTGAAGTGTTTTAAGAGATGATGTCTAAGGTTTTAATGCTTTCGAAGGGAAGGATTTTAAAGGTTTCGAAAGGGTTTAAGTATGGTTTCGAAAAGGAAGCTTTGGCCTAGATAAATAAAGGATTTTACTTGGTTTTGAAAGAGATGCTTTCAATGGTTTAGAAAGAGATACTTTCAATTGAATCAAAAGGGGTACTTTCAAGTGTTTAAATGTTTTCATCAACTAAGGTTTGAGTAAAGTGTGTGTATATATATATGCATATATATATATATATAACATTCAAAGATGATTTTGAGTAAAGCATAGAATATATGTATTTTCCTTATATGAGTTTGATTTAAAGATTTTAAATCAATTTGAGAAAATGTTTTCAAGGAAATTTTTTCGAAGATATCCCTAAGTAAAATGACTCAGATATTAGAATACCAGATGAGACAGTTATAGGGTCGCGCCCTATACATTAGCTATTGGCCCTAGCTAATTTAGTCCAAAATTCCGGCGTGTAGGGCTTTGTCACAGATAAGACTAAAATTATGATTACATATAGAAGGGAATATATATTTGTATATAGATAGGTTATTGGTGAGCCCGCAAAACCATTAGGATCAGGTGACCCTGGGAGATGTTAAGTTATGGACAGACTGATCAGAGGAGAAGTATTTAACAGATAGTTAAGGACAGACCGTCCAGAAAAGGAGTGTCTAACATATGTTAGATTATTTTATTTATATTGTCTAGTAGGCCCGAGTCAGCCAAAGGTTAATAGTTTGCCAAACAAAACTATAGTGTTTGAACAGATAGTTCTTTTATTACCTGATATGTATGTTTACATAATGATGCTTTATAGTATTTAACCAGTTTTGGTTGCAGGAAATGATTTGCAAAAGATATGTTTTAAAGAATGTTAGTGAGGGGAAACCCGTTCCGCTAAGCGGTGTGGTCTCGCTTAACGTTAATAACCGGGATGTATAGTATTATTCACACCAGGCTTTATGTCTGACTCGAAGTTTATGTTTTCCTCTTAAGCTCTCGGCTGATGTCTGACTCGAAGTTTATGTTTTCCCCTTAAACTCTCGGATGCTCAAAAGAAGTTGATTGGAGTAGGTTGAGGGTTGAGGTTATTTCCGGTGTTAGTAGGATGACGAATAAAGTTACTAGAGGCGAGCAGGTAACAGATAACTATTTAGGAGTTGTAGTTCTTTGTTTTGTTATTTGTTTCCGCTGTGTATGTACTAAGTCAATTATGACTATATGACTCTGATCATCCAAGGGGGCATCTTCATATGTCGCTTTTGGCGTATTTTGTAATGTATATTTTATCATTGCCTGGGAAACATTTTGGGATTATGTAATCTGAATATGGAACATCTATTTTGAAATATAATGGAAAAATGTTGTTTTGAAATCTGTGATTTGTTTCATACTCAAGTGCTTCTAATATTATAGATACCATTAACATAGCTGTATTTACTCACCGGAAGTTAATACTATAGACGACTGCATCATCTGTAGCGTTTAGCTTTGGGCCTCTAGATAGGGGATGTTACAACTTGGTATCAGAGCATAGGTTCATGAAATACTTTAACTAAAAATGATTTTTGAAAACATAATCCTTAGGAATTAGAGATAAGATCGGGGTATGGGATAATGCTATAGTAACGTACTTGTATTTGCTATATATAAGTATATGCTTTAGACTCCTATCTTTGTTAGGCTATTCTTCTGTATCTCACGAGACTTGAATACAGATATGGACGGAAGAAGCGGCAGAGTTAATCTAGGAGGAGACTGTTTAACGACAATTTATCTATCGAGTTAGAAAATCACCGATAAATTTTGAATTAAAATTAACCGCAAGTGCACAACGTACAAAAGTTAGTACGTGGCGAGTACGGGTCGATCCGCTGGGAATTTTTAAGATTTTAAAATTTTGTAATCACTCAAATTAGACCAAAGTGGAGAGAAGATTGTTAACTACAAATTGTAAACAAAATGAAGCTAAAATTAGAATAAAAGTGAGATTAAAAACTATGAGATTAGAGAACAATTTAGAGGCAATCACTCTTATATTTTTGTAAGTAACCAAACAAACAATCTATGATCTCTATTTTTGATATTAAGTGAAATAATTGTTGTATTTATCATAAGTATGGTTTATTTATGTTATTAATTAACATAACTTAAACCATCAAACTATAATACAAGAAATAAACCACTTATCAATTCTCATGAAAATGAAGCCAAAGCAAAATCAATTTTAAGTATGATCTATTTACTATTGTAATTAGTAATATAGATCATCAAATTTTGTTTTTACTTTTATTTCAAAATAAAAAATCAATTAGCAAATGATGATGTAAATTGTGTTTATGTTAAATAAGAATAGCTCATTTGCAAAAGCAACATAAGCTATCAAACCCACTTGTATAAACTTACATCAAAATCCACTTTCATGAAGCACAAATAAAAGAGACCATAAATCATAGAAATGTTGAATTTACATAAAGTTAGAGAGCTTCATTACCCCTAAATCAAAGGGGTTTAGCTACTCATTTGTGTTATCAAATCAACACTTGTAAATTTCAACATTAGAAAGTAAAGAAATGGAAACTAAGCAAAGGAAGAATAAGAGATTAAGTACTAACTACTTGCTTGACAAAAAAATAAAGCTACACTACTTGCATGAATGTAAATCTAAGCTATAAAAATGAAATGAAAGAAAGCATAGAAAGAAACATTAACATAGAAGCAAATAAAGCATGTAGAAAAGAAAAGAGAAAGAGGCTTGGAAGCCATTTTTATTTCATGAAACATTGTGTTTACAACTTGCTTGCTAATTTTCCTAAGTAAAATAAGAGAGTGGGAAGATATCTACATGTACATTAGTGGGTCATTTATACATGCATAAAACCCTAATTCACTTTTAAGGGTGCTTCCCAAAATGCCCTTTAGGAAGTGTGGCCACCAAGTAACCATTATCCTCTAATTAATCCATCATCAAATATGCATGAAGCTTTAACCTCCACTTAGTTATCCATTAGCTTCTAATTGTAGATTTAGGTAAGTGGGTGGGGTCCTCCATGATCATGAGCATGAATTATTTCCCTCTTCATTCCTTTGTATTCATTTGTGCATGCATGTATCTTCATAAAACTCTCTTCCATATGCATCCAAACTCCTATAAAAATCATAAAAAATGTCCAAGTAAAAATTTTCAAATTGACACATGCACAATAATGACCATTTTGCCCCTGAATGAAGATGAATATATGATGATTTGACAATAATTGAATTTTGGTTTAAACATGTTAAAATGCCCAAATATGACATCTATTTAAATAAAAATAGATAAAATATGGATGTAAATATATGCACATTTACGTGCACATCAAATACCCCCACACTTACCTTTTTATTCGTCCTCGAATAAAGGAAAACTAAAATAAATCCATTTTCATGGGGAGCATGATTGCATTAAGCGTATGCAACAAGCCGTTGAACCTCTGGGTGTCCCCGGTAGGATGAGTGATGTCCCGTGAGGGTTTTCAACGGATACTACCCACAAAATCCGAATGTAAAGTGAAAATATTTACAAAATGCAAGATTTATTTACAAAGAATTGAATGCGAGTTTTTGAAAATATTTACAATGATGGATTTACTTTTAAATTGACACAAATAAGTTAAATATAGGTTTTGGTCATTACCTTGAAATTTAAGTCATTTACTCGTCAAACTTTCCAATAAAAACGAAGTTACCGTAACAAATGGGCAATAGTTTAACTCGTTGTTTCGGTCGATAATACCGTAACTATGAAATGGATCCTTAGTTGATTATCAAAGTTAATCAAAGTGGTATTTTCATTTCTTTCCAATAACAAGTCAAATCAAACAAGTTAAAATGGTGCTTGGATTTCAATTGCTTACACTCTCTTATTTGAAAATTTTATTGATATTAACAATATTTACATATGCCTAACTCAAGTAAACTGAGGCCGGATATATTACCCGTGCACTGCCTTGCAGACTGATGTGAGGGGAATACAGAGCGTGGTGAGTGAACACACAAGTGTGAACACTTATCGACTGTAGGAGTTATTAAAGAAATTTTTTATATACATACACCTAACTCGGATAAACCAAGGCCAGATATACCGATCGTGCACTGCCTTTCGGGCTTACGTGAGAAGGGTACAGAGCATGGCGAGTGAACACACGAGTGTAAACACATGACTCTAGGTGTTAAAAATATATACATATATACAAATGTTTTTTTAGAAAGAGAGAGTTTTGCAAAATCATCTTAGCACCATTTAACTTAGAAGATAAAAATGTTATATCCTTTACTTTAAATTTACCACTTTTTTAAACAAAGATTTTCAATTAGAATATACTTCATAATTAACACATATGAACCTTCCTATATACAAGTTAAACCATTTTTATTTGTTATCAAACTTCATTTTTATTTTTGTTAAAAAAATAAATTTTTAAAAATTTCAATTTATTAACCAAAACTTATACTTATCCTATAGTGTTTCTTCAAAAATAAATCAAAATGCTAAAAAGAAAATGTTTTTGAGATTTAGAAAATTTGAGATTTAGAAATTTTGAGATTTTTTTTGAGTTAAAAGAAAATGAAAATTCAAAAATGCCATGAAACTTAAAAAAAATGAAAATGAGACTCCCCCCACACTTAGTTTTTTTACTGTGTCTCCACAGTAAATGCATGATATAATGAGTGCAACGGGAAAAAATATGTACATATTTACAAAAGAGGGTTAACGTTCTTACTAGACGTAGCTTGGCTCATGAAGAATCATGAGCTCCTCCTCTTGGTTACTTGGCAATTCCAAGAAAGGTTTCAAACGATGACCGCTGACTTTGAAAATTGATCCATCCCTGGGGTTTTCTATTTCTACGGCACCATGTGGAAAAACAGTTCGTATTACAAATGGTCCGGTCCATCTTGATTTAAATTTCCCTAGGAATAAATGAAGTCTTGAGTCATATAAAAGAACTTCCTGGTTAGGCGAAAACGTTTTCATTAGGATTGACTTGTCATGAAACACTTTTGTTCTTTCTTTGTAAATTTTCTCATTTTCGTACGTGTCGTTCCTAAGTTCTTCTAGTTCGTTGAGTTGTAGTTTTCGATTTTCGCCAGCTTTCTCAAGATCAAAGTTTAAGTTCTTTATTACCCACGACGCTTTGTGTTCGATTTCAACGAGTAAATGGCAAGCTTTACTATAAACTAAACGAAATGGGGACATCCCAAGGTTAGTTTTAAAAGCAGTACGGTAAGCCCAAAGCGCGTCAGTCAATTTATAAGACCAATCTTTTAGATTTTTGTTAACAGTTTTCTCCAAAATTTGTTTGATTTGTCGATTTGAAATTTCAACTTGCCCACAAGTTTGAGGATGATATAGAGTAGATAACTTGTGAGTTATCGAGTATTTCTTCATTAAAGTTTCAAAAGAACGATTGCAAAAATGAGTTCCGTTATCACTGATTATTGTGCGAGGTATGCCGAACCTCGAAAAGATGTTTTCTTTGAGAAATTTCACAACAATTCTATGGTCATTGGTTTTGCAAGAAACGGCTTCGACCCATTTTGAGACGTAATCGACAGCGAGAAGCATATACAAGTTTCCAAAAGAGTTGGGAAAAGGTCCTATAAAGCCGATACCCCAAACATCAAAAATTTCGATCGTAAGAATGGGGTTTAGAGGCATCATATCTCGTCGAGAAATTCTTCCAAGCATTTTACATTGATCGCAAGTTTTACAAAATTCGAACGAGTCTTTGAAAAGAGAAGGCCAATAGAAACCCTACTGAAGCACCTTTTTCACATTTTTTCGACGACCGAAATGTCCACCGCACGCTTGATCGTGGAAAAACGAAAGAACGCTCCTGATCTCGTTATCTGGAATGCAACGCCGGATGATTTGGTTAGGGCAATATTTGAACAAGTATGGATCGTCCCAATAGAAATATTTCACTTGGGATATGAATTTGTATTTGTTCTATTTGGACCAAGATGAGGGAGTTTCTTTAGTGACTAAGTAGTTCACTATATCAGCGTACCATGGATCGATAGAAATTGAAAGAAGTTGTTCATCGGGTAAGTTTTCATTGATTGGCACAGAAGATGGTGCGTTCAGAAGACGAAATAAGTGATCGGCTATGACATTATCGGATCCTTTTTTGTCTTTGATTGTAAGGTCAAATTCTTAAAGTAAAAGGATCCAACGAATCAAACAGGATTTAGCATCCTTTTTGGTAAAAAGATATCGAAGAGCAGTATGGTCAGTGTAGACCGTGATGTGTGAACCTATCAAGTAAGGTCGAAACTTTTCGAGCGCAAAAACGATAGATGAAAGCTCTTTTTTGGTTCTTCTGTAGTTGAGTTGAGCATCGTTCAGAGTCATGCTAGCATAGTAGATAACGTGAAGGATTTTGTTGATGCATTGTCCTAAGACAGCACCAACTGCAAGGTTCGAAACATCACACATTATTTCAAATGGGAGATCCCAATTGGGTGCGCAGATGATTGGAGTAGAAATGAGTTCGTTTTTGAGACGTTCGAAAGAAGATATACAATCAGAGTTAAAATCGAAAGGAACGCCTTTTCCGAGGAGAGTCGTCAAAGGACAAGCGATCTTGCTAAAGTCTTTCACAAAGCGTCGGTAAAAGCTAGCATGTCCTAGAAATGATCGAATGTCCTTAACGTATTTGGGAATGGGTAGGTTCACAATTACGTCGACTTTCGCTTTATCTACCTCAATGCCTTTATTTGAGATGATATGTTTAAGGACTATGCCTTGTTTGACCATAAAGTGGCATATTTCCCAATTCAAAGTCAAATGTTTTTCTTTACATCGATTTAAAACCAACTCGATTTGATGTAAACATTGGGAAAAAGAATCACTAAAGACAGAGAAATCATCCATAAAAACTTCTAGAAAGCGTTCAATCATGTCGGAAAAAATGCCAACCATGCATCGTTGGAAAGTAGCAGGAGCATTACAAAGTCCGAATGGCATACGTCGATAAGCAAAGGTACCAAATGGACACGTGAAAGTTGTTTTCTCTCGATCTTTGGGAGCGATTGGAATTTGTGTATAGCCGAAATAACCATCAAGGAAGCAGTAGAATTCATGGCCGGCTAAACGTTCGAGCATTTGGTCAATGAAAGGAAGAGGGAAGTGATCTTTACGTGTTGCAGCATTTAGTTTTCGATAGTCAATGCAAACACGCCAACCAGTTTGAGTTCAAGTAGGAATGAGTTCATTTGAGTCGTTTGTTATAATGGTAAGTCCGGACTTTTTAGGCATGACATGAATTGGGCTAACCCATGGGCTATCGGAGATGGGGTATATGATATCGTTATCGAGGAGCTTAAGAATTTCGTCGTGAACCACATCTTTCATTTTTGGGTTAAGCCTCCATTGTGCATCATGAGTGGGTTTGGCTTTATCAATTAAGTGAATGCGATGTTGGACAATAGGAGGGCTAATTCCCTTAATATTGGTAATGGACCACCCAATTGTTTCTCTGTTTTTTGAAAGAGTAGAAAGTAATGAGGTTTCTTGATCAAGAGAGAGTTGCGGAAATTATGATGGGCAACGTTTTGTTATCACCTAAGTATGCGTACTTAAAGTGATCGGGAAGTGGTTTGAGGTCCAACTTCGGGAGTTTCTCGATCAAAGAATTGGGTTGAGATTTGGACTCAACAGGAAGCGACTCAAAAGGAAGAGTGTATTCAATCTCATTGGGTATTTCATGAAACAATTTTTCACACTCAGCTTCGCGTTCATTGTTAAGGTCAAGTGTCTCATTTTCGTGAATGGAACTAACTTCCAACGTTTGGTCACGAGGTTCATTCGATTGGCTTTCAAGATTGAAAATATTAAGATCTAAAGCCATGTTTCCAAAAGAGATTTTCATTGAACCGTTACGACAATTGATTAAGGAATTTGAGGTGACGAAGAATGGTCGGCCTAAAATCAATGGAATTTGACTCGTGGGATTTGTCACGGGTTGTGTTTCGAGAACAATAAAATCAACGGGGAATATGAATTGCCCTACTCGAATGAGCACATCCTCGATTTCTCCCACGGGCTTCTTAATGGAACGATCGGCGAATTGAAGCGTGACCTTTGTGGGTTTGAGCTCACCTAAGCCTAATTGTTCGTACACGGAGTATGGAATCAGATTAAAACTCGCACCTAAGTCTATCAAGCATTTATTAATCGTCTTGTCTCCAATTGTACACGAAATCGTAGGCAGCCAGGATCTTTGTATTTGACGGGCATGGATTGGGACAAGACTTCACTCAAAGTGGCGGCTAAGAAGACTTTTTTAGGCACTTGAATGTGTCGCTTTTGGGTGCACATGTCCTTAAGAAATTTCGCGTAAGTGGGGACTTGCTGAACGATGTCAAGAAGCGGGATGTTCACTTTCACTTGTTTAAAAATTTCCAACATCTTTTCCATTTGGTCCGAGTGTTTCTTGGGTCAAAGACGATGTGGAAATGGAACACGATACTCTATAGGCGGGTCTACTCGAGTAGAAGAAGAAGAATTTTGATTGGCATTCGATTCGACGATTGGCTCCACGTTCTGTTCTGATTCATTTGTTGCTTTAGAAGTGTCGAGAGATGTTTTCGGTAAATCGTTTGGATTAACGACTTGATTATCGATTTGTTTACCGGGACGTACAGTTGTGATAGCATTCAATTGGGTGACGTTGCTACCTTGAACAACATGGGCTTGATTTGAATTTGCATTTTGAATTCTGGGATTTGAAATGGGATGCTTGGAAATGTGCCTCGTTCGCGTTCACTTATAGACGTGGCTAATTGACTCATTTTCATTTCAAGTTTTGCAATCGATTGGTTTGTGTTTTTCATATATGAGGTCAATAAATTTTGCAAATTGCTGTTCGATTGAATACTTTGAGCAGTTGCTTTAGCCAACGTTTCAAGAGTTTTCTCAAGTGAACTTAAACATTTATCATCTTGGGGAGGATGAGCAGAATTTGGTTGAAAATTTGATTGTTTTGGTTGATTATGAGACGGACCCGCAAAGTTTGGTTGAAAATTGTTGGGCTGAAAGGGAGGATTCGAAGCATTATTCGGGAATGCTTGAAAATTTGGATGAACCGTATTCGTGTTGGGATTGTTTTGGTTCCAAGCAAAATTTGGATGATTTCTCCAACCAGGGTTGTACGTTGGAGAAAATGGGTCATTTTTGGCTTTATTGAAAGCATTAATTTGTTCGACAGAATTGGGACACTGATCGGCTATATGATTAGGATCGTTGCATTTATAACACATCAGTTGGGAAGCTTAGTTCATTTGATTCGATGAGAAAACGTTATCGAATTTTTTAATTATTACATCGATCTTAGCTTCCAAAGGAAAAGAAGATCCTATCGAGTGTGCGCTCGATCGTGAGTAAATTGATTTTTCGTTCGAACGTTCCCATTGGGATGACTTTTCGACGAGGTTTTCAAGAAATTGCCAAGCATCGTTGTGATGTTGGGCAAGAAAGTTACCTTGGCACATTGATTTGAGCATGGTTCGTGAGCTGTTTCCGAGTCCATCGTATAAGGTTTGGCAAATCGTCCATTTTTCAAAGTTATGGTATGGACATTTTATCAAAAGCTCTTTGAATCTTTCAAAATATTTTCCGAATGGTTCTTCCTTGAATTGATGAAAATTTACAATTTCGTTTCAGATTCTACTCGTTTTTTCTAAGGGGTAGAACTTTTTTAAGAAAGCTTTTACGAATTCTTCCCACGTTTTAATTGAGTTCGATGGTAAGCTGTACAACCATTTTTCAATGTAATCCGTAAGAGCGAATGAGATTAATCGAAGTTTGATTCCTTCATCGGAAAGTTGTTGGAGTTTAATGGTTGCACAAACTTGTTCGAATTTAGTCAAGAAAATGTAGTGGTCATCGTGCTCGAAATTGCCAAATTTTGGTAGTGTGGCAATGTGGTTCGAGTGAATTTCAAAATGGTTACCCGTAGGGGCGGGTAACGTAATGCAAGATGGAATAGAAACTCTATCAGGAAAGATTCTATCCATAAGAGTTCGAGGGGCGTTCTCGTTCGCCATTTCGGGAGGTTCGTCTATTCGAGTTAAATGATTAGTTGTTGAGTCGCGTGTCCAACGATTTGTTGTTGTGTCACGAGTCCAAGCACTCATGCAAAAGTGAAAGTCGAGAAGAGAAAGAAGTTAGAAACGAGTTTAGAGAATGAAACATGATTTGGAAAATTGAAGTGAAAAATTGTTTTTGTTTTTTTTAAAAAGAAAGGAAACTAATTACTAAGTGAAATTTATTTTCAAAAGAGAAGTTTGATTTTTTTTGGCTTTTCAAATGTTTATATGTTTTTGTTTTTGAATTTTTTTTTGTTTTTTTGAATTTCCAAATTTTTAAATATTTACCAAAAGGATTTTTTTAGAAGATGGGAATTTGATTTTTTGTTTTTGTTTTGAAAAGATTTTTTTTTGGATGTTTTTTTTTGAAAAATTTCAAAGGAAAGGAAAAAGAATTTTTTTTTGGGATTAAAAACTAAGTTAAGTAAAATTTTAAATTTTTTTTGGACTTTGGATTTTTTTGTTTTTTTTAAATATGCATGAACTAATGTAACTAAATGAATGCAAATGACTTAATTACAATTTTCTGTCCTTAGTAGCTCCTAACCCAAAGTTGTATAATCACACTTTGTCTTAAATCAACAAAAATATTTCTTAGCCAGGTAACGGGCAGGGGTTATCGGTGCACCACGAATCACTGTAGCAATGCAACCGAAGGTTTAAGTACCTTCAGAGGAACAACCACTATAATTTTTACGAATCACCGTAATTTTTATAACTACTTATTGCTCTGCCATAGCCTAGACACCAAGAAATAAATTTTTTCAAAGGAAACAATTGTGAAGATACAATTAAGACCTAAGTGAGCTCGTGACACCCTTAAGTCGAATGTTTAACCTTTATTATTAGTCAAATTTTACGATGAAATGCGATTTATGGGCTAAGGAAAGGGTGATGAAATCCCCCACCTTATGTGAATTGGGGTATTGCCCTTAGAAAATAAAAGATGATGAGATGAATGCAAAAAAAATTAAACGTGAATTTACAATGCAACTAAAATGAAGTTTGTTTTTGTTTTTGTTTTTGGATTTTGAATTTTTTTTTATATGTAAATGCAAATGCAAGCAACCAACAATGCATATAAAATAAAAGTAGAGATGTAAGCACGATACCAGAGCGGGCATAATTATTAGCAATTTTATTTTAAGCAGCAATTTTTTTTTATAAAGCAAGCAGGCAAAGCAATTATTTTTGGCAAGCGTTTTTCCTTTGAATTTCTGTTTCTACAACCTGAAAATAAAACAAAGATATATATATATATATACAGTTTTTTTTAAATATCAAGTAAGTAACTAAAACAAATGAAAATCAAAACAAAAGAAGTATAAGAAGCAAAACAAAACACATTTTTCTATAACAAGTATTTGTGTTTTTCTTTTCTTTTTAAAAGAAACTAAGAAAAATTTGAAACCAATACAATTTGTTTTTTATTTATAAAAGAAGAAGAAGATTGAAAAAACCAAAAAGGGAGATGGACTTAAAAAAGATTAAAATTAAACAAAACAAGAAGACAACCCACCCCAGCCCATATGAAATACACCCGGCCCAACTTGGTCAATTAAAAATCAATAAAGAAAGTTTAGCCAGTTAAAAAGTAAATCGCACTCTCCTCTCTTCTCTTTTTTTTTTCAATTATATAAACACAGACAACATCGCTCCCAAATCTCGAATCTAATTCTCGATTTCAATTTTCAAAATCAAACCCAACTCGCAATTTCATAGCCAAAGATTTTCAAATTTGGTTAATTTGAGGTTGGTTCGATTAGGTTGCGGGTCGCGATTTGAAGTCGTGTGAATTGGTCGCGATGGTTCGAGTCAGAGAAAGTGTTGTAGGTGGTTCGAGATAATTATGCTCTGGTGGGTTGCTATTGGGTCGTAGTGGTTTTGGGTATGAGGAGCATTGCAGTTGAAGTCGTGAATTATTTTGGTTGGTTGTTGTTGGTGATCGAAGTCGCGGTGAGGTGGAGGGGGTTTTCTGATGTTTGGGTTGTCGATAAGGAATTGTGGAAGTTGGAATTGGAACTGTGATGCACGTATGTTGTTTGTGGTTTGAGCAGTTGAAGTCGTAGAAGGGTTGTGATGGTAGTTTGTAAAAATGAGTTGAAAGAAGACAGACGTTGTTATGGTATGAATGAAGACAGTGAGAAGTTTGGTTTGGTAGTAAATTTTGTATGAGATGTTGGTGAATGGTAGGAGTAACGAAGTGGTGTTTTTTCCTGTCAACAGTGATGTTTTGTATGTAGTGATGTAGTTGTTGTTTTGTGCATAGTGAAGTGCTAAGGTGAGTATGAAATTTGCAGAGGAGTTGAATGATGATGGAATTGGATGGATCAGGGGATAGGCAGCAACAATGTGGAGATGTTTGTTGAAGTGGTTCGATGTACAAAGCAGTGGAGTATTTGAAGTAGCAGGAGTATGTCATGAGTATGGGAAGTTTCTGTAGTGGTGCAGTTGTGTTGTAGTTTGTTGATTGGCAGTTTGTTGATGGAAGTGATGAGCAAATGTGGGATGTTGAGTGTGGGTTGATGAGGGGTAGTGGATGTTGCAAGAAGTACAGGGTTCAGAGATGGTGGTTTGCGATTTCAGACAAATGATGTTTCAAGCAGAATGATGGGTTGGACAGTGGGCTTGCAAGTGAGTTGGATATTGTTACCCGGTTGCTTGGCCCGGCTACAAGATCCTAATGATAAGAGGATTTGATTGAATAAAAATGAAACTCGAGCCAGTGGAAGTTTGGAAAGTGCAGAAGGTTGACTTGAATTGAGAAGTTCGACATATATACATCGTTCGGCCTGAATATGTGGTCCGGCCTGAATACACGGGTCGGCCTTCATGCATGGTTCGGTCTGGTGCGTTAGCGTATGCCGCTCGGTAAAAAGAAAAGTGATGGTGGGGACTCAACGCATGTAGCTCGGCAACCACCGTTCGGCCAACGTCGCTCGGCTACCTTCGTTCGACCAATATACCGCTCGGCAACCACCGTTCGGCCAACGTCGCTCGGCTACCTTCGTTCGACCAATATACCGCTCGGCAACCACCGTTCGGCCAACGTCGCTCGGCTACCTTCGTTCGACCAATATCGCTCGGCAACCACCATTCGGCACAAGCGTTCGGTATAGCTATTTCAAAGCAAGATGGGGGATTTGACTTATTCGTGGAGGTTAACATCAAAGTGAGGGTTTCGACATTGCTTCGTTTCGAGTTCCACCGCGAGTTACTCCGAGTCCTTGAAGAGTTCACTTCGAGTCAATAACCCGATGACCACCGTTCGGCTATCCTGGATCGGCATTTGTCGTTCGGAGTATCCCTCTCGGTATGCCTGGATCGGTCGAGTCGAGATTCCCATACATGGGTCAAGGTACTTTGCTCTTAGGCCCGAGAAGGAAGTCCAGCCTATCTTTGTCTATAAATAGAGGGGCAGGGATGCAGTGAAAAGGGACCTTTTTGGAGAACTCTGGGGACACTCTGCCATTTTTCATACTTATTTCTTTTAATTCAAACTTGTGTACGAGTAGTTTGTTTACGGATTGAATCTATATTCAAGTCTTTAAGAAAAGCAATAAAGATTACATTAACAGCGGACGTAGGCAGTTACGCCGAACCACTATAATTCTGGTGTTTTCGTTTCTATAGTTTCTGTTGCATATTTTTCTCTATTTAAAATTTACTATCTTCATTAATCTCTCTACACAAATCTACTCTTGGGTGTTAGTGACCAATTCTGGTGCTAAAATTTTGATGCTTTCATTGAGAAATGAACTTAGGCTATTAGGATCTCCTTTGTTGCTACTGGATTGAGGAAATCCCCCGAAGAAGATCCGAGTTCATTCACAAGAAGTCCATTGATTCTACTCAGAGTTCCAACCAATAAATTTACAATGGGAAGACCACGTACTAGATCAGCCTCCCACAATGTAGATGTCAACGAGACCGCTAGCATCCAACAAGTAGGACCCAACAATCAACAAGCTAATCCGTGCACAGGGACTGTCACTGCCTAAAACTAAACGGAAGTTGTCACCAAAACAGAGTTCAGCGAGCTGATGAGAGAACTCGTGGAAAGCAGGAGATAGCTTAACGAGCAGATTCAAGATAACGCCAACCTCATGACTCAGCTTACTCAACAACAACATCAGAACGCTGGAGGAAGTCCCGCTTCCTACTCCTCGTCTGACAGCTCCGCTTCGTCTGATGAACCTCCCAGGCGTAGACGCCGTAGAACTGAAACGACGCAAACAGGTGCAGCAGAACGATCAACCAGGGATGGTCTGAGTTCCCTACCTGGAGCTATGGCCCTCACTTACACCAGGGAAATCACGCTCGAGCTGTAACGGGAAACTTAGGATCTGGAGCGCGATTGGAAGCTGGACGACTGGCTCAAAAAGGTCATGATGAAGCAGGTCCCCAAGGTACATGTTTGGTAGATCGCCAGCAGAGGAGGCACCAACCGGAACGGTCCTGCAGGATAGATTCCAACTTTCCGTCTTCCATACAAACCCCGGACATGTCAACCATGGTCAAACAGCTGATGAGGGAAAATCAAGGTTTAACTAATGATGATTGGGGCATATCTAGGAGTCATACTTCGTTCACAGATGCCATCCTATAGGCTGAGAAACCCAGGAAGTTTAATATGCCGACTATCCTGGCCTACGAAGGGAAGACTGATCCCCGACAGCATGTAATGAGGTATGGTTGGATGATGGATTCAGCTAGGGCAAACGTTGCAACTAAATGTAGGTGTTTTCCAATAACTTTATCTGGAATCGCTACCATGTGGTTCACCCGACTTCCTCCGCGGTCTATCTCCAATTTTGATGAGTTAGCGATGAAATTTGTGGAGCAGTTCAGGATTCATGCCACTCGTCCCAAGGACGTTATGTCCTTGTCTAGTATGATTCAGACCCCAGGGGAGTCGTTAAAGGAGTACTTACAAAGATTCCACGTTGCTGCTACTGAGGTTAGCAACCCGAATGACCATGCCATTTTAATGGCCGTGATGCGAGTAGTAGATCCAGATTCGGAGTTTGGTGATTGGCTGGCAGGAAAGCCTCCGGCTACACTGGAACGTTTTTATTCAAAGGCACACCAATTCATAAGAAGGGAGGAAGCTAGGTAGACGAGGCGAGACAATGCACCAGGACCCGGCAAGGAGACTGTGCAGAGCAACATTGCTGTAAAATAATCTGGTGACAACTCTGGAAAAGTCCAGGTCAATGTTCAAAACAAGCTTGAGCAGTCAAAAGGATCTAGAGGAGGAAATTCCAGAAAGAAAAGGGAAGCCGGAAAGTGGAAACCAAGGATCCCAACTTACAACGAATACACTCCTCTAAACGCATCTCTAGATAATATTTACCTATCGACTTGTAATACTTTCCAATATCGAAAGCCACGCCCAAAAGAGTCCACTGAGGCGCAAAAGCGGACTGCGAAGTATTCCCGCTTCCATGAGACTTACGGGTACAATACCGAGGAATGTAGGCACCTCCATGATGCTATTGACAAGCTGATTCGACAGAAAAAGTTACAGGAGTTTGTAAAGAATCCTCAGGAAGGCGGACAGGTGACATCCGACCCCAATCGCGGACAGGCTCCACGATGATCTGAGGAACCCGTTCGGGCTGGAGGTAGGTTAGTCATAAACACGATAGTCGGTGGGCCTCACCCTGCAGACAAGAATTAGCAAGAAATGGAGCGTTATGCTAGTTCCCTAAAGCATGTAGGTTTTGAATGTTGTTCAAACACGGAAGATGGGACTCCGGCTAAGCAGCAGCGAATGATGACGGATGATATAGTGTTCAAAAGTAGAGATGCCGATCAGGTAGAAGCACCTACCATTGATCCGATGGTCATATCAGCAACTATTGGGCCAGCTTTTGTGAGAAGAATACTGATTGACTGTGGGAGTTCTGTTAACTTCATCTTCAAATAAGCGTATGACTAGATGAAGATGGAGACAAAGGACCTAAAACCATCTAAAACCCGTATCCATGGCTTTAATGGTGCGGCTACTGATGCAGTGGGTTTTGTTGAATTGCCAATTGAACTTGGAGAAGGTGAACGTAGGAGGGTGCGGATCGTACCGTTCATCGTTTTGGATGTCGATCCTCCGTATAATGTGTTTCTGGGTTGACCGGCCCTGGCAGAGTTTAGGGTAGCTTGGCCCCATGGTGTTTAACCTTGAATTTTCCGACGGATAAAGGAGTTGGTGTTGTGCATGGCGATCAGGCAACTGGTCATGCGTGTTATGTGGCTGAGCTGAGAGAGGCCCAACGAAGAAAGAAAGGAAAGGTTGTGGACAACTCCGTCCGCATCCGAGTCACTGAAGATTGAAAAGTAATGCCCGAGCCTTGGCTCGGGCAACATGATCGGATCTATAGAAACATAGATCCGAGGGACGATGATGAGGAACCCAAGGAGGCAAAAACAGCACCGGCTGTACTAACGATTGACATTTCAGTCAGCCACGATGACCCGTCACGAGTGCTTAAGATTGGATCGCAACTCACTCCCTCGATGACTGAGGATCTAACTGATTTACTCTGAGCAAACCTGGATGTTTTCGCTTGGACCCACTCCGATATGTGCGGGATTTCTCCCGCCATCGCAAGTCATATGTTGAACATTGATCCAAAATATGTACTTGTAAAACAGAAAAGGAGAGGTATGGACCCATAGAGGTCTGCTGCTCTCAGAGAGGAGGTGGACAAACTCAAAGCAATGGGTTCATCCGCGACGCCCTCTACCCTGAATGGGTTTCTAACCCCGTGCTAGTGAGAAAAGCGAATGGGAAATGGAGGACTTGTGTTGATTACTCATACCTAAACAAGGCATGCCCTAAGGATAGTTTCCCTTTACCCAGAATTGACCATCTAGTCGACGCAACAGGAGGACATGAATTATTGTCATTCATGGATGCGTATTCGAGATACAATGAAATCCCGATGCACGTCCCAGATCAGGAACACACTAGTTTTGTCACGGATGTCAGACTGTATTGTTATGTGGTGATGCCTTTTGGGTTAAAGAACGCAGGAGCGACTTATCAGCGTTTGGTAAATCGAATGTTTAAAGACCAAATTGGTGGAACTATGGATGTCTATGTGGATGACATCCTCGTAAAGTCACGGCAGTCAAACGACCACATTCGAGACTTAGCGGAAATGTTTGATGTACTTAGATACTACGGAATGAAAATCAATCCACTGAAGTGTTCTTTTGGCGTTGCATTAGGAAAATTTCTGGGTTTTATTGTCAATGTGCGGGGAATCAAGGCTAACTCAAAAAAGATTCAAGCTATCCGATATATACAAGCACCGTTATTCCACCTTTTGGTCGAAGCCGGAATATCAACAGATTATCTGGAAAGGACGGATATTCGGATTGAAAATCGATTGGAAACAAGGCTACGATCGATGTCGTTAAAATTTGGCCAGCTCCGATCAAGGTGGGATCGATTGGGAATGATGATCAAGGCTAGAAGAGACTACGTTTCAAATTTCAGGTCAATTGGAGTTCGTATGACCGAGATATGATCGATACAAGTTAAGGAAAAGATGTTGTTCGAATCCATCATAGAGCTTTGTTCGAATCGATGCTGTTCGACTCCATCCAGAATTGGACCCTTCGCATCGATCTAGAAGCGGCAACATCATATCGATTTAGTTCGTATCCATCATGATCGAACTACTTCGTATCAATCAGGGGTTGACTCAGTTCGAATCGATCACAGAGGCTTAGTTCGTATCCATCATGATCGAACTACTTCGTATCAATCAGGGGTTGACTCAGTTCAAATCGATCACAGAGGCTTAGTTTGTATCCATCCGGTTCGTGGTTGTTCGAATCGATAGCATACGAGTCCTTATTCGTATCCATCATGCTTAGGCGAGTTCGCTTCATGTCGATGGTATCTGCAGCGATCGATACGAAGTACACCAGTAACTATCGATACGAACGAGGGCTACGACGAATCGATAATCGATTCGAACAAGGACTGAAGCAAATGGATGCAAATAAATGGTCAATGCGAACGAAGCTTCGGTGTTGGATACAAGTAACTCGGTCAACTCGGCACACAAAATGGATCGATCCAGGAATTTCGCAACATGTCATCACCTGGGAACATGCCCTGATCGATTCAAACAGATTGATTCGGACCTATCGATTCGAACTACACTGCTTGCCGAAAACCCCTATCTCGTATCGATCATATCTCCTAAACCACAGATCCAAATGCTGTGAAATTTTGACAGGAGCTTACGTACAAGCCGAGGAAGGTTCATGCCAAGTTTCAACTCCATAAGACGAAATCATGATCGATACAAAATTGGTTCGTATCGATCACGGATCGAGTCAAAACTCCATGGGATCGATCGCATAGGCCCACCCACGTGCCAAAAGAAGTCCCCTAAAGTTTGAGCAAGATATCAGCCTCCTATATCTATAAATAGAGCCCTAGAGCCTACGGAAAAGGGGTCTTTTGGCTTTTTAACGTCTAGACTCTGCCCGATTCAACTTTACACTCCATATCTGCCATTGTACTAGAATCTTATCATTATAATCTGCTGTAATCAGTTGTAACCAGCAAGGAAAGTCAATAAAAGATTAACTTTTGGAGTGGATGTAGGCCGGAGATTAGCCGAACCACTATAAATCCTGTGTCTCTGTCTGTTTCTTTCCATTTTAAGTTTATTATTCCTCGTTTTTTATTCTCCACATCATTGAAATCTGTGATTCGTGACCATATATCGTTGATTTGCATTCATACATTGGTGCTTTCACAACATTTGGGGTTTGTGACCAATTTTGGCGCAAACACTTTGGTGCTTCCACTGAGAACAACTAGTGCCCGCTATACCAAATTTGGGGTCTGGATTTGAAGGCTTAAGGGTTCAGATATAAAGAGCTATGATGAGGCAATCAAGTAGAAGACAAAGAGCCGAGAGAAGTCAGCATGAAGGGAACCAGGAGGCATCATCAAGGGCTAATCAAACTTCAGCTTCCATCACCAGAGACGAGATGGAGACGATGATGGGAGCTCTGCATGAAGAGTTTCTAAAAAGCCAGGAGGAGATGATGCAGAACCTCCTCAGACAGTTTGGACAAGCAGGAACAACTGGAGCTTCAGGAGTTTAGATCCACGGAGCTGGAGCGGAAGGACCCAACAAGCAATTTAATGGAGCAGCTCAACAAGGCACAACCCTTGATCAGCACACAACTGCTAATCTGGATGGATCCAGGCTCAGGGGAACACCGTCCCGCAACGATGGACCAGTTCATGGAGGAATTCCAGTTGACAGTACACAACAAGATGCTGGCAGGAATGTAGGAGCGCGGGATGAGGAGTACGTACCATAATTCCCTCGAGGACTCGGGCGGAAACCATTGGTAGACAAAGCCGGATTGGCTGAGATTATCAGGCGAACTATGCGCGGAGGTTTGACGAACAGAGATCTGGAAGGAGTAAACATGAGTCCGTTTACTCGTGACATTAGAATGGCTCGGAATCCACCGGAATTCAAGCTACCTACTCTAGAGGTATACAATGGCAAGGCCGATCCTACTGATCACTTGATGAGGTACACAAGACATATGGAGGTGCTGGGGGCATCGGAGGAAGTGATGGCCCGATGTTTCCCTCTGTACCTGATGGATATAGCTGCTATGTGGTTCAGACAACTGGAAGAAGGATCTGTTAGGACATGGACAGAATTGGTGGACAGATTTCTGAAGCAATTTCGGGTTCATATCAAAAGGCCGAAGAACGTGATGACACTAACGTTAGTAAAGCAAAGGACGGATGAATCACTCAGAGCTTTCTTAACTCGGTTCAATGCAGCGGTTGCTTCGCTGGATCGGCCGGATCCGTCGATGGTTTTAATGGCAACAATATCAGGAGTCAGAGAGGATTTAGATTTCAAAGTATCTCAAATACGGGACCCACCGATGGATCTTGGGAAATTCTTTCATGAAGCTAAGAGATTCCTTCGGCAGGAAGATGCATGCTCGGATATGAAGTTAAAGGAGGTGAACGCAGCTGAGGATTGTGGGACATCCAACGGAGGCTCGGATAAAGATAAAGAAAAAAGGAAGCTGGATGACAAATCAGGAAAAGCTAGGAAGCGGTGGAGGGAACCAAAGTTTTCCACTTACACAGGGTTAAACGAGACGTTGGAACGGATATTCATGGAAACTCGGAATCGCATTCCCTACCGAAGGCCAACTAGGAGAGAACCCTCAGAACGTGAAAGGGCGTCAGGAAGGCACTGTCTTTTTCACGATTTAGATGGACATGATACCAACCGTTGCAGGCATCTGAAGGACATAATTGAGGAGCATGTAAGGAATGGACAGTTGCGACAATACGTCGGGGCCCGGAATGCGGCGGTGGAGCAGGATCAACCACCGTCTACCTCAAACAACGATGGCGCGAGGCCCAGGAATGATGGTCGGTTGGTTATCAATTGACAGGGAAGATATGAAATAAGTAGCAAACTATTGGCAAACGGCCAAGTCATTTACTCATGTACGGGGACAGATATGGTTCCTAGGCATGCTCTGATTGACGACAAACTGCGACGCCATGGTTCGTGAAATCTGTTTTTTCTTTTGGTTTGGATATTTGTTTTTTCTGGCTTGGTTTTGGAGTTTGGTTTGAACTCCTGATGTTGTTTGTTTTCTAGTTTGGACTTTCATTTGGATGATTGTTTTCATCTGGTTTTTGGTAAATGGTCGTCAGGTATGGATTATGCCTGGCAAGGGAGCCTCTTCGTCCGAACGTGGCGAATTGGCTTATTCAGGTCGTCGAGTATGGACTATGCTCGGCAAGGGTCCAGAGAGACCAGGATTCGACCTAGGACTTAGGCCCTATATTATCGGTCGCTATTTCAGGTCGACGAGTATGGACTATGCTCGACAAGGGTCCAGCGCGACCAGGAGTCAGCTTAGGACTTAAGCCACGACATTATTCAGCGTCCAGGGACACTGGACCACGGTCGTCAGGTGTGGATTGCGCTTGGCAAGAACCTGGAGAGGTTACGGATTTGAATGTCGGCCCGGAGAGGTCATGGATTTGGTTATTTGTTATTGGATAAGGATGGATTAGGACTCGGGTATCGAGTACGGATGGATACAGAATTGGCTAAGGCTTTGGTTACTAGATTTGGAATCAGGCATCGACTCGGAGCAGTCAAGAACGATGCACTTGGATGATATGGCTATGGACTTTGGATATCGGATTCTGAACTATTCAAAACACATCTTCTTACCACAAGGCATGTTTTTGGGGGCAAATGTTATTCCACCTTTTGGTCAAAGCCGGAATATCAACAGATTATCTGGAAAGGACGGATATCAGGATTGAAAATCGATTGGAAACAAGGCTACGATCGATGTCGTTAAAATTTGGCCGAGCTCCAATCAAGGCGGGATCGATTGGGAATGATGATCAAGGCTAGAAGAGACTACGTTTCAAATTTCAGGTCAATCGGAGTTCGTATGACCGAGATATGATTGATACAAGTTAAGGAAAAGATGTTGTTCGAATCCATCATAGAGCTTTGTTCGAATCGATGCTGTTCGACTCCGTCCAGAGTTGGACTCTTCGCATCGATCTTGAAGCGGCAGCATCGTATCGATTTAGTTCGTATCCATCATGATCGAACTACTTTGTATCGATTAGGGGTTGACTCAGTTCGAATCGATCACAGAGGCTTAGTTCGTATCCATCCGGTTCGTGGTTGTTTGAATCGATAGCGTACGAGTCCTTGTTCGTATCCATCATGCTCAGGCGAGTTCGCTTCGTGTCGATGGTATCTGCAGCGATCGATACGAAGTACACCAATAACTATCGATACGAACGAGGGCTACGACGAATCGATAATCGATTCGAACATGGACTGAAGCAAATGGATGCAAATAAATGGTCAATGCGAACGAAGCTTCGGTGTTGGATACAAGTAACTCGGTCAACTCGTCACACAAAATAGATCGATCCAGGAATTTCGCAACATGTCATCACCTAGGAACATGCCCTGATCGATTCAAACAGATTGATTCGGACCTATCGATTCGAACTACACTGCCTGCCGAAAACCTCTATCTCGTATCGATCATATCTCCTAAACCACAGATCCAAATGCTGTGAAATTTTGACAGGATCTTACGTACAAGCCGAGGAAGGTTCATGCCAAGTTTCAACTCCATAAGACGAAATCTTGATCGATACAAAATTGGTTCGTATCGATCACGGATCGAGTCAAAACTCCATGGGATCGATCGCGTGGGCCCACTCACGTGCCAGAAGAAGTCCCCTGAAGTTTGAGCAAGATATCAGCCTCCTATATCTATAAATAGAGCCCTAGAGCCTATGGAAAAGGGGTCTTTTGGCTTTTTAACGTCTAGACTCTGCCCGATTCAACTTTACACTCCATATCTGCCATTGTACTAGAATCTTATCATTATAATCTGCTGTAATCAGTTGTAACCAGCAAGGAAAGTCAATAAAAGATTAACTTTTGGAGTGGATGTAGGCCGGAGATTAGCCGAACCACTATAAATCCTGTGTCTCTGTCTGTTTCTTTCCATTTTAAGTTTATTATTCCTCATTTTTTATTCTCCACATCATTGAAATCTGTGATTCGTGACCATATATCGTTGATTTGCATTCATACATTGGTGCTTTCACGACATTTGGGGTTTGTGACCAATTTTGGCGCAAACACTTTGGTGCTTTCACTGAGAACAACTAGTGCCCGCTATACCAAATTTGGGGTCTGGATTTGAAGGCTTAAGGGTTCAGGTATAAAGAGCTATGACGAGGCAATCAAGTAGAAGACAAAGAGCCGAGAGAAGTCAGCATGAAGGGAACCAGGAGGCATCATCAAGGGTTAATCAAACTTCAACTTTCATCACCAGAGACGAGATGGAGACGATGATGGGAGCTATGCATGAAGAGTTTCTAAAAAGCCAGAAGGAGATGATGCAGAACCTCCTCAGACAGTTTGGACAAGCAGGAACAGCTGGAGCTTCAGGAGTTTAGATCCACGGAGCTGGAGCGGAAGGACCCAACATGCAATTTAATGGAGCAGCTCAACAAGGCACAACCCTTGATCAGCACACAACTGCTAATCTGGATGGATCTAGGCTCAAGGGAACACCGTCCCGCAACGATGGACCAGTTCATGGAGGAATTCCAGTTGACACTACACAACAAGATGCTGGCAGGAATGTAGGAGTGCGGGATGAGGAGTACGTACCATAATTCCCTCGAGGACTTGGGGGGCAACCATTGGCAGACAAAGTCGGATTGGCTGAGATTATCAGGCGAACTATGCGCGGAGGTTTGACGAACAGAGATCTGGAAGGAGTAAACATGAGTCCGTTTACTCGTGACATCAGAATGGCTCGGAATCCACCGAAATTCAAGCTACCTACTCTAGAGGTATACAATGGAAAGGCCGATCCTACTGATCACTTGATGAGGTACACAAGACATATGGAGGTGCTGGGGGCATCGGAGGAAGTGATGGCCCGATGTTTCCCTCTGTACCTGACAGATATAGCTGCTATGTGGTTCAGACAACTGGAAGAAGGATCTGTTAGGACATGGACAGAATTGGTGGACAGATTTCTGAAGCAATTTCGGGTTCATATCAAAAGGCCGAAGAACGTGATGACACTAACGTCAGTAAAGCAAAGGACGGATGAATCACTCAGAGCTTTCTTAACTCGGTTCAATGCAGCGGTTGCTTCGCTGGATCGGCCGGATCCGTCGATGGTTTTAATGGCAACAATATCAGGAGTCAGAGAGGATTTAGATTTCAAAGTATCTCAAATACGGGACCCACCGATGGATCTTGGGAAATTCTTTCATGAAGCTGAGAGATACCTTCGGCAGGAAGATGCATGCTCGGATATGAAGTTAAAGGAGGTGAACGCAGCTGAGGATTGTGGGACATCCAACGGAGGCTCGGATAAAGATAAAGAAAAAAGGAAGCTGGATGACGAATCAGGAAAAGCTAGGAAGAGGTGGAGGGAACCAAAGTTTTCCACTTACACAGGGTTAAACGAGACGTTGGAATGGATATTCATGGAAACTCGGAATCGCATTCCCTACCGAAGGCCAGCTAGGAGAGAACCCTCAGAACGTGAAAGGGCGTCAGGAAGGCACTGTCTTTTTCACGATTTAGATGGACATGATACCAACCGTTGCAGGCATCTGAAGGACATAATTGAGGAGCATGTAAGGAATGGACAGTTGCGACAATACATCGGGGCCCGGAATGCGGCGGTGGAGCAGGATCAACCACCGTCTACCTCAAACAACGATGGCGCGAGGCCCAGGAATGATGGTCGGTTGGTTATCAATTGACAGGGAAGATATGAAATAAGTAGCAAACTATTGGCAAACGGCCAAGTCATTTACTCATGTACGGGGACAGATATGGCTCCTAGGCATGCTCTGATTGACGACAAACCGCGACGCCATGGTTCGTGAAATCTGTTTTTTCTTTTGGTTTGGATATTTGTTTTTTCTGGCTTGGTTTTGGAGTTTGGTTTGAACTCCTGATGTTGTTTGTTTTCTGGTTTGGACTTTCATTTGGATGATTGTTTTCATATAGTTTTTGGTAAATGGTCGTCAGGTATGGATTATGCCTGGCAAGGGAGCCTCTTCGTCCGAACGTGGCGAATTGGCTTATTCAGGTCGTCGAGTATGGACTATGCTCGGCAAGGGTCCAGAGAGACCAGGATTTGGCCTAGGACTTAGGCCCTATATTATCGGTCGCTATTTCAGGTCATCGAGTATGGACTATGCTCGACAAGGGTCCAGAGCGACCAGGAGTCAGCTTAGGACTTAAGCCACGACATTATTCAACGCCCAGGGACACTGGACCACGGTCGTCAGGTGTGGATTGCGCTTGGCAAGAACCCGGTGAGGTTACGGATTTGAATGTCGGCCCGGAGAGGTCATGGATTCGGTTATTTGTTATTGGATAAGTATGGATTAGGACTTGGGTATCGAGTACGGATGGATACGGAATTGGCTAAGGCTTTGGTTACTGGATTTGGAATCAGGCATCGACTCGGAGCAGTCAAGAACGATGCACTTGGATGATATGGCTATGGACTTTGGATATCGGATTCTGAACTATTCAAAACACATCTTCTTACCACAAGGCATGTTTTTGGGGGCAAATGTTATTCCACCTTTTGGTCAAAGCCGGAATATCAACAGATTATCTGGAAAGGACGGATATCAGGATTGAAAATCGATTGGAAACAAGGCTACGATCGATGTCGTTAAAATTTGGCCGAGCTCCGATCAAGGCGAGATCGATTGGGAATGATGATCAAGGCTAGAAGAGACTACGTTTCAAATTTCAGGTCAATCGGATTTCGTATGACCGAGATATGATCGATACAAGTTAAGGAAAAGATGTTGTTCGAATCCATCATAGAGCTTTGTTCGAATCGATGCTGTTCGACTCCATCCAGAGTTGGACTCTTCGCATTGATCTTGAAGCGGCAGCATCGTATCAATTTAGTTCGTATCCATCATGATCGAACTACTTTGTATCGATTAGGGGTTGACTCAGTTCGAATCGATCACAGAGGCTTAGTTCGTATCCATCCGGTTCGTGGTTGTTCGAATCGATAGCGTTCGAGTCCTTGTTCGTATCCATCATGCTCAGGCGAGTTCGCTTCATGTCGATGGTATCTACAGCGATCGATACGAAGTACACCAATAACTATCGATACGAACGAGGGCTACGACGAATTGATAATCGATTCGAACAAGGACTGAAGCAAATGGATGCAAATAAATGGTCAATGCGAACGAAGCTTCGGTGTTGGATACAAGTAACTCGGTCAACTCGGAACACAAAATGGATCGATCTAGGAATTTCGCAACATGTCATCACCTGGGAACATGCCCTGATCGATTCAAACAGATTGATTCGGACCTATCGATTTGAACTACACTGCCTGCCGAAAACCTCTATCTCGTATCGATCATATCTCCTAAACCACAGATCCAAATGCTGTGAAATTTTGACAGGAGCTTACGTACAAGCCGAGGAAGGTTCATGCCAAGTTTCAACTCCATAAGACGAAATCTTGATCGATACAAAATTGGTTCGTATCGATCACGGATCGAGTCGAAACTCCATTGGATCGATCGCGTGGGCCCACTCACGTGCCAGAAGAAGTCCCCTAAAGTTTGAGCAAGATATCGGCCTCCTATATCTATAAATAGAGCCCTAGAGCCTACGGAAAAGGGGTCTTTTGGCTTTTTAACGTCTAGACTCTGCCCGATTCAACTTTACACTCCATATCTGCCATTGTACTAGAATCTTATCATTATAATCTGCTGTAATCAGTTGTAACCAGCAAGGAAAGTCAATAAAAGATTAACTTTTGGAGTGGATGTAGGCTGGAGATTAGCTGAACCACTATAAATCCTGTGTCTCTGTCTGTTTCTTTCCATTTTAAGTTTATTATTCCTCATTTTTTATTCTCCACATCATTGAAATCTGTGATTCGTGACCATATATCGTTGATTTGCATTCATACATTGGTGCTTTCACGACATTTGGAGTTTGTGACCAATTTTGGCGCAAACACTTTGGTGCTTTCACTGAGAACAACTAGTGCCCGCTATACCAAATTTGGGGCCTGGATTTGAAGGCTTAAGGGTTTAGGTATAAAGAGCTATGACGAGGCAATCAAGTAGAAGACAAAGAGCCGAGAGAAGTCAGCATGAAGGGAACCAGGAGGCATCATCAAGGGCTAATCAAACTTCAACTTTCATCACCAGAGACGAGATGGAGACGATGATGGGAGCTATGCATGAAGAGTTTCTAAAAAGCCAGAAGGAGATGATGCAGAACCTCCTCAGACAGTTTGGACAAGCAGGAACAGCTGGAGCTTCAAGAGTTTAGATCCACGGAGCTGGAGCGGAAGGACCCAACATGCAATTTAATGGAGCAGCTCAACAAGGCACAACCCTTGATCAGCACACAACTGCTAATCTGGATGGATCTAGGCTCAAGGGAACACCGTCCCGCAACGATGGACCAGTTCATGGAGGAATTCCAGTTGACACTACACAACAAGATGCTGGCAGGAATGTAGGAGTGCGGGATGAGGAGTACGTACCATAATTCCCTCGAGGACTTGGGGGGCAACCATTGGCAGACAAAGTCGGATTGGCTGAGATTATCAGGCGAACTATGCGCGGAGGTTTGACGAACAGAGATCTGGAAGGAGTAAACATGAGTCCGTTTACTCGTGATATCAGAATGGCTCGGAATCCACCGGAATTCAAGCTACCTACTCTAGAGGTATACAATGGAAAGGCCGATCCTACTGATCACTTGATGAGGTACACAAGACATATGGAGGTGCTGGGGGCATCGGAGGAAGTGATGGCCCGATGTTTCCCTCTGTACCTGACAGATATAGCTGCTATGTGGTTCAGACAACTGGAAGAAGGATCTGTTAGGACATGGACAGAATTGGTGGACAGATTTCTGAAGCAATTTCGGGTTCATATCAAAAGGCCGAAGAACGTGATGACACTAACGTCAGTAAAGCAAAGGACGGATGAATCACTCAGAGCTTTCTTAACTCGGTTCAATGCAGCGGTTGCTTCGCTGGATCGGCCGGATCCGTCGATGGTTTTAATGGCAACAATATCAGGAGTCAGAGAGGATTTAGATTTCAAAGTATCTCAAATACGGGACCCACCGATGGATCTTGGGAAATTCTTTCATGAAGCTGAGAGATTCCTTCGGCAGGAAGATGCATGCTCGGATATGAAGTTAAAGGAGGTGAACGCAGCTGAGGATTGTGGGACATCCAACGGAGGCTCGGATAAAGATAAAGAAAAAAGGAAGCTGGATGACGAATCAGGAAAAGCTAGGAAGAGGTGGAGGGAACCAAAGTTTTCCACTTACACAGGGTTAAACGAGACGTTGGAATGGATATTCATGGAAACTCGGAATCGCATTCCCTACCGAAGGCCAGCTAGGAGAGAACCCTCAAAACGTGAAAGGGCGTCAGGAAGGCACTGTCTTTTTCATGATTTAGATGGACATGATACCAACCGTTGCAGGCATCTGAAGGACATAATTGAGGAGCATGTAAGGAATGGACAGTTGCGACAATACATCGGGGCCCGGAATGCGGCGGTGGAGCAGGATCAACCACCGTCTACCTCAAACAACGATGGCGCGAGGCCCAGGAATGATGGTCGGTTGGTTATCAATTGACAGGGAAGATATGAAATAAGTAGCAAACTATTGGCAAACGGCCAAGTCATTTACTCATGTACGGGGACAGATATGGCTCCTAGGCATGCTCTGATTGACGACAAACCGCGACGCCATGGTTCGTGAAATCTGTTTTTTCTTTTGGTTTGGATATTTGTTTTTTCTGGCTTGGTTTTGGAGTTTGGTTTGAACTCCTGATGTTGTTTGTTTTCTGGTTTGGACTTTCATTTGGATGATTGTTTTCATATGGTTTTTGGTAAATGGTCGTCAGGTATGGATTATGCCTGGCAAGGGAGCCTCTTCGTCCGAACGTGGCGAATTGGCTTATTCAGGTCGTCGAGTATGGACTATGCTCGGCAAGGGTCCAGAGAGACCAGGATTTGGCCTAGGACTTAGGCCCTATATTATCGGTCGCTATTTCAGGTCATCGAGTATGGACTATGCTCGACAAGGGTCCAGAGCGACCAGGAGTCAGCTTAGGACTTAAGCCACGACATTATTCAACGCCCAGGGACACTGGACCACGGTCGTCAGGTGTGGATTGCGCTTGGCAAGAACCCGGTGAGGTTACGGATTTGAATGTCGGCCCGGAGAGGTCATGGATTCGGTTATTTGTTATTGGATAAGTATGGATTAGGACTTGGGTATCGAGTACGGATGGATACGGAATTGGCTAAGGCTTTGGTTACTGGATTTGGAATCAGGCATCGACTCGGAGCAGTCAAGAACGATGCACTTGGATGATATGGCTATGGACTTTGGATATCGGATTCTGAACTATTCAAAACACATCTTCTTACCACAAGGCATGTTTTTGGGGGCAAATGTTATTCCACCTTTTGGTCAAAGCCGGAATATCAACAGATTATCTGGAAAGGATGGATATCAGGATTGAAAATCGATTGGAAACAAGGCTACGATCGATGTCGTTAAAATTTGGCCGAGCTCCGATCAAGGCGAGATCGATTGGGAATGATGATCAAGGCTAGAAGAGACTACGTTTCAAATTTCAGGTCAATCGGATTTCGTATGACCGAGATATGATCGATACAAGTTAAGGAAAAGATGTTGTTCGAATCCATCACAGAGCTTTGTTCGAATCGATGCTGTTCGACTCCATCCAGAGTTGGACTCTTCGCATTGATCTTGAAGCGGCAGCATCGTATCGATTTAGTTCGTATCCATCATGATCGAACTACTTTGTATCGATTAGGGGTTGACTCAGTTCGAATCGATCACAGAGGCTTAGTTCGTATCCATCCGGTTCGTGGTTGTTCGAATCGATAGCGTTCGAGTCCTTGTTCGTATCCATCATGCTCAGGCGAGTTCGCTTCATGTCGATGGTATCTACAGCGATCGATACGAAGTACACCAATAACTATCGATACGAACGAGGGCTACGACGAATTGATAATCGATTCGAACAAGGACTGAAGCAAATGGATGCAAATAAATGGTCAATGCGAACAAAGCTTCGGTGTTGGATACAAGTAACTCGGTCAACTCGGAACACAAAATGGATCGATCTAGGAATTTCGCAACATGTCATCACCTGGGAACATGCCCTGATCGATTCAAACAGATTGATTCGGACCTATCGATTCGAACTACACTGCCTGCCGAAAACCTCTATCTCGTATCGATCATATCTCCTAAACCACAGATCCAAATGCTGTGAAATTTTGACAGGAGCTTACGTACAAGCCGAGGAAGGTTCATGCCAAGTTTCAACTCCATAAGACGAAATCTTGATCGATACAAAATTGGTTCGTATCGATCACGGATCGAGTCGAAACTCCATTGGATCGATCGCGTGGGCCCACTCACGTGCCAGAAGAAGTCCCCTAAAGTTTGAGCAAGATATCGGCCTCCTATATCTATAAATAGAGCCCTAGAGCCTACGGAAAAGGGGTCTTTTGGCTTTTTAACGTCTAGACTCTGCCCGATTCAACTTTACACTCCATATCTGCCATTGTACTAGAATCTTATCATTATAATCTGCTGTAATCAGTTGTAACCAGCAAGGAAAGTCAATAAAAGATTAACTTTTGGAGTGGATGTAGGCTGGAGATTAGCCGAACCACTATAAATCCTGTGTCTCTGTCTGTTTCTTTCCATTTTAAGTTTATTATTCCTCATTTTTTATTCTCCACATCATTGAAATCTGTGATTCGTGACCATATATCGTTTATTTGCATTCATACATTGGTGCTTTCACGACATTTGGGGTTTGTGACCAATTTTGGCGCAAACACTTTGGTGCTTCCACTGAGAACAACTAGTGCCCGCTATACCAAATTTGGGGTCTGGATTTGAAGGCTTAAGGGTTCAGATATAAAGAGCTATGACGAGGCAATCAAGTAGAAGACAAAGAGCCGAGAGAAGTCAGCATGAAGGGAACCAGGAGGCATCATCAAGGGCTAATCAAACTTCAGCTTTCATCACCAGAGACGAGATGGAGACGATGATGGGAGCTCTGCATGAAGAGTTTCTAAAAAGCCAGGAGGAGATGATGCAGAACCTCCTCAGACAGTTTGGACAAGCAGGAACAGCTGGAGCTTCAGGAGTTTAGATCCACGGAGCTGGAGCGGAAGGACCCAACATGCAATTTAATGGAGCAGCTCAACAAGGCACAACTCTTGATCAGCACACAACTGCTATTCTGGTTGGATCCAGGCTCAGGGGAACACCGTCCCGCAACGATGGACCAGTTCATGGAGGAATTATAGTTGACACAACATAACAAGATGCTGGCAGGAATGTAGGAGCGCGGGATGAGGAGTACGTACCATAATTCCCTCAAGGACTCGGGGGGCAACCATTGGCAGACAAAGCCGGATTGGCTGAGATTATCAGGCGAACTATGCGCGGAGGTTTGACGAACAGAGATCTGGAAGGAGTAAACATGAATCCGTTTACTCGTGACATCAGAATGGCTCGGAATCCACCGGAATTCAAGCTACCTAATCTAGAGGTATACAATGGCAAGGCCGATCCTACTGATCACTTGATGAGGTACACAAGACATATGGAGGTGGTGGGGGGATCGGAGGAAGTGATGGCCCGATGTTTCCCTCTGTACTTGACGGATATAGCTGCTATGTGGTTCAGACAACTGGAAGAAGGATCTGTTAGGACATGGACAGAATTGGTGGACAGATTTCTGAAGCAATTTCGGGTTCATATCAAAAGGCCGAAGAACGTGATGACACTAACGTCAGTAAAGCAAAGGACGGATGAATCACTCAGAGCTTTCTTAACTCGGTTCAATGCAGCGGTTGCTTCGCTGGATCGGCCGGATCCGTCGATGGTTTTAATGGCAACAATATCAGGAGTCAGAGAGGATTTAGATTTCAAAGTATCTCAAATACGGGACCCACATATGGATCTTGGGAAATTCTTTCATGAAGCTGAGAGATTCCTTCGGCAGGAAGATGCATGCTCGAATATGAAGTTAAAGGAGGTGAACGCAGCTGAGGATTGTGGGACATCCAACGAAGGCTCGGATAAAGATAAAGAAAAAAGGAAGCTGGATGACGAATCAGGAAAAGCTAGGAAGCGGTGGAGGGAACCAAAGTTTTCCACTTACACAGGGTTAAACGAGACGTTGGAACGGATATTCATGGAAACTCGGAATCGCATTCCCTACCGAAGTCCAGCTAGGAGAGAACCCTCAGAACGTGAAAGGGCGTCAGGAAGGCACTGTCTTTTTCACGATTTAGATGGACATGATACCAACCGTTGCAGGCATCTGAAGGACATAATTGAGGAGCATGTAAGGAATGGACAGTTGCGACAATACGTCGGGGCCCGGAATGCGGCGGTGGAGCAGGATCAACCACCGTCTACCTCAAACAACGATGGCGCGAGGCCCAGGAATGATGGTCGGTTGGTTATCAATTGACAGGGAAGATATGAAATAAGTAGCAAACTATTGGCAAACGGCCAAGTCATTTACTCATGTACGGGGACAGATATGGTTCCTAGGCTTGCTCTGATTGACGACAAACTGCGACGCCATGGTTCGTGAAATCTGTTTTTTCTTTTGGTTTGGATATTTGTTTTTTCTGGCTTGGTTTTGGAGTTTGGTTTGAACTCCTGATGTTGTTTGTTTTCTGGTTTGGACTTTCATTTGGATGATTGTTTTCATCTGGTTTTTGGTAAATGGTCGTCAGGTATGGATTATGCCTGGCAAGGGAGCCTCTTCGTCCGAACGTGGCGAATTGGCTTATTCAGGTCGTCGAGTATGGACTATGCTCGGCAAGGGTCCAGAGAGACCAGGATTTGGCCTAGGACTTAGGCCCTATATTATAGGTCGTTATTTCAGGTCGTCGAGTATGGACTATGCTCGACAAGGGTCCAGAACGACCAGGATTCAGCTTAGGACTTAAGCCACGACATTATTCACGCCCAGGGACACTGGACCACGGTCGTCAGGTGTGGATTGCGCTTGGCAAGAACCCGGAGAGGTTACGGATTTGAATTTCGGTCCGGAGAGGTCATGGATTCGGTTATTTGTTATTGGATAAGGATGGATTAGCACTCGGGTATCGAGTACGGATGGATACGGAATTGGCTAAGGCTTTGGTTACTGGATTTGGAATCAGGCATCGACTCGGAGCAGTCAAGAACGATGCACTTGGATGATATGGCTATGGACTTTGGATATCGGATTCTGAACTATTCAAAACACATCTTCTTACCACAAGGCATGTTTTTGGGGGCAAATGTTATTCCACCTTTTGGTCAAAGCCGGAATATCAACAGATTATCTGGAAAGGACGGATATCAGGATTGAAAATCGATTAGAAACAAGGCTACGATCGATGTCGTTAAAATTTGGCCGAGCTCCGATCAAGGCGGGATCGATTGGGAATGATGATCAAGGCTAGAAGAGACTACGTTTCAAATTTCAGGTCAATCGGAGTTCGTATGACCGAGATATGATCGATACAAGTTAAGGAAAAGATGTTGTTCGAATCCATCATAGAGCTTTGTTCGAATCGATGCTGTTCGACTCCATCCAGAGTTGGACTCTTCGCATCGATCTTGAAGCGGCAGCATCATATCGATTTAGTTCGTATCCATCATGATCGAACTACTTTGTATCGATTAGGGGTTGACTCAGTTCGAATCGATCACAGAGGCTTAGTTCGTATCCATCCGGTTCGTGGTTGTTCGAATCGATATCGTACGAGTCCTTGTTCGTATCCATCATGATCAGGCGAGTTCGCTTCGTGTCGATGGTATCTGCAGCGATCGATACGAAGTACACCAATAACTATCGATACGAACGAGGGCTACGACGAATCGATAATCGATTCGAACATGGACTGAAGCAAATGGATGCAAATAAATGGTCAATGCGAACGAAGCTTCGGTGTTGGATACAAGTAACTCGGTCAACTCGTCACACAAAATAGATCGATCCAGGAATTTCGCAACATGTCATCACCTAGGAACATGCCCTGATCGATTCAAACAGATTGATTCGGACCTATCGATTCGAACTACACTGCCTGCCGAAAACCTCTATCTCGTATCGATCATATCTCCTAAACCACAGATCCAAATGCTGTGAAATTTTGACAGGATCTTACGTACAAGCCGAGGAAGGTTCTTGCCAAGTTTCAACTCCATAAGACGAAATCTTGATCGATACGAAATTGGTTCGTATCGATCTTGGATCGAGTGGAAACTCCATGGGATCGATCGCGTGGGCCCACTCACGTGCCAAAAGAAGTCCCCTGAAGTTTGAGCGAGACATCAGCCTCCTACATCTATAAATAGAGCCCTAGAGCCTACAGAAAGGGGTCTTTTGGCTTTTCAACGTCCAGACTCTGCCCGATTCAACTTTACACTCCATATCTGCTGTTGTACAAGAATCTTATCATTATAAATTGTTGTAATCAGTTGTAACCAGCAAGGAAAGTCAATAAAAGATTAACTATTGGAGTGGATGTAGGCTGGAGATTAACCGAACCACTATAAATCCTGGGTCTCTATCTATTTCTTTCCGTTTTAAGTTTATTATTCTTCATTTTTTATTCTCTACATCATTGAGATCTGTGATTCGTGACAATATATTGTTGATTTGCGTTCATACATTGGTGCTTTCACGACATTTGGGGTTTGTGACCAATTTTGGCGCAAACAAGCACCAAGAACTATAAAGCAAGTGCAAAGCCTGAATGGAAAAGTCGCCGCGCTGAGTCGATTCATATCCAGAGCAACTGACAAATGCATTCCTTTCTTCGATGTAATAAAGAAAGGGAAGAGAAATTTTGAATGGACGCCCAACTGCGAAGATGCATTCTAAGCTCTGGTAAAACATTTGGAAAGTCCCCCAGTGCTGTCGAAACCTGTAGATCATAAAGTGTTGTATGTATACTTGGCCGTATGTCAGCATGCCATCAGTACGGCTTTGGTTCGCGAGGAGGACCGAGTTCAAAAGCCGGTGTACTATGTCAGTAAACGTTTAACGGGGGTAGAAAGAAATTGTCCTAAAATTGAGAAGCTAGCCTACTACTTGGTGATTGCATCATGCAAGCTTCGTCCATATTTTCAGGCGCATCCGATCAGTGTTTATACCGATCAACCTTTGCGACAGGTACTCCAACGACCAGAGACCTCAGGAAGGTTACTGAAATGGAATATTGAGTTGAGTCAATTCGATATCACCTACCTGCCATGGAGGGATATCCAAGGGCAGGCGCTAGCAGACTTCATCGCAGAATTCACCATATCAGACGAACCAAACAGTGATGATGTTATTCCCTCCATCCGATGGAAACTATACACCGATGGGGCATCCAACGACCATTTCTCTGGGGCTGGAGTCATTTTTGTAACCCAGGAAAACCGGTCAATTTGTTATGCTTTGAAGCTTAATTTCCCAGCTACGAATAACGAAGCAAAGTATGAAGCATTGCTTGCTGGCTTAAAACTTATCAGAGAACTCGGAGTGAGATCGATTGAAATTTTTTGTGACTCACAATTGGTGGTATACCAAGTGCGAGGAGATTATCAAGCAAAGGGGCAGAGGCTTGCTCCATACCTCGCTCGGGTTCAAGAACTGTTAGCAGACCTTTAATATTACGATATTTCGCATGTCCCGTGTGAACAAAACAGGGAAGCCGATTCATTGGCAAAATTCGCAAGTACTAGCGATGCACAGCAGATGGGCTTGGTTTCCGTCGGGGTTTTACAATTTCCGAGTATAAACGAGGTGGAAGTAGACTTTGTGCTAGAAATAGAAATTGAAAGGGAGTCAAGGATAACCCCATTCAAACAAAATTTACTATATGGGACTTTGCCCGATGGAAAGAACGAAAGACGACAAGTCATTCGCAAACTTCGCGATATATAATGCAGGACAGAATAATGTATCGGAGGGGATTCTTGGTTCCCTTACTTCGGTGCATTGCCCATGACGAGATAAAAAGAGTCTTGAGGGAAGTTCATGAAGGAGAATGTAGTTACCATGCTGGGGGGCATACCCTAGCAAAAAAATCCTCCGCTATGGATACTATTGGCAAATTGTAAATCGGGATGCTGCGAACTACGTAAGAAGATGTGACAAATGTCAAAAGTATGCGAAAATCCCAAGAGCTCCGCCAACGAAACTCACACAAATGTTTAGTCCCTGGCCATTTTCAATTTGGGAGATCGACATAATCGGTTCCTTACCAATTTCCAGAGGTGGTGCAAAATATGCAATTGTTGCGGTCGATTACTTTACCAAGTGGGCAGAAGCAGAGCCTTTATCTACGATCACCACCAAAAAGGTAATTAATTTCGTTGTACGAAACATCATATGCCGTTTTGGCCTCCCACAAACTATCCTCATGGATAATGGAACTCAATTTGAGAGTAAGGAGTTCAAAGAATTCTGCCAAAAGTATCGCATTGAGAAAAGGTTTGCGGCAGTCGCTCACCCTAAAGCGAATGGAAAAGTTGAAGCCGTAAATAAAATAATCAAATCAATATTAAATAAACGTTTGGAGAAGGCTAAAGGCAAGTGGGTGGATGAGCTTCCGACAGTGCTCTGGGCTTACAGAACCACCCACAAGTCCGCGACTGGCCACACTCCGTTCACCTTGGCATACGACGCTGAAGCTGCGATACCCATGGAACTTGAAGTTCCTTCTCATCGGGTAACTTATTATGATCCTAAGACGAATCAAAATCTCTTATTGGAATCGCTGGACTTTGTCGAAGAAAAACGCAAAAAAGCTGATTTAAGAGCAACTACATATAGGCACCGGGTTGCTTGATATTATAATGAAAAAGTTCGACCGAGAATTTTCGATGTGGGTGATCTCATTTTGAAGCGAGTCTTTCCGACCCCATCACATCTGAATCCCATATGGGAAGGTCCGTATGTCATCGAACGGAGGCTTGGAGAAGGAATTTCAAGCTAGCGATCGTAGATGGCGTGACACTTCCCCGTGCATGGAATAGCGAGCATTTGCATCGTTATTACACTTAGTATATTTCTTTTACATTTTAGTTGCAATTATTTCCAGTGTATGTTGATTTTGTTGTCCTTAGTTTTCGGTATGTAATAAGACAATTCAGTTTGTTTCCATTAGTTATGATCAATAAAGGCTTGAAGCCGTCTTTTCCATGAACTATTGATGTTTTCGTATGCTACAATTCTATGACAAAAATTAAATTACATTATTCTGTCTAGCGCATGAACGCACACCCAAACTTAAAAATCTCTAAGTGTCCAAAGTGCGGACAAGAGTACTCTAAGTCCTCAGAGTGCGGACTAGAGTATAAACGACTTAAAAATCTCAAAGTCCCCAGAGTGTGGACTAGAGTACTCTGAGTCCCCAGAGTGCGGACTAGAGTATAAACGACTTAAAAATCTCAAAGTCCCCAGAGTGCGGACTAGAGTACTCTGAGTCCCCAGAGTGCGGACTAGAGTATAAACGACTTAAAAATCTCAAAGTCCCCAGAGTGCGGACTAGAGTACTCTGAGTCCCCAGAGTGCGGACTAGAGTATAAACGACTTAAAAATCTCAAAGTCCCCAGAGTGCGGACTAGAGTACTCAGAGTCCCCAGAGTGTGGACTAGAGTATAAATGACTTAAAAATCTCTAAGTCCCCAGAGTGAGGACTAGAGTACTCTGAGTCCCCAAAGTGCGGACTAGAGTATAAACGACTTAAAAATCTCTAAGTCCCCAGAGTGCGGACTAGAGTACTCTGAGTCCCCAGAGTGCGGACTAGAGTATAAACGACTTAAAAATCTCAAAGTCCCCAGAGTGCGGACTAGAGTACTCTAAGTCCTCAGAGTGCGGACTAGAGTATAAACGACTTAAAAATCTCAAAGTCCCCAGAGTGCGGACTAGAGTACTCCAAGTCCCCAGAGTGCGGACTAGAGTATAAAAGACTTAAAAATCTCAAAGTCCCCAGGGTGCGGACTAGAGTACTCTGAGTCCCCAGAGTGCGGACTAGAGTATAAACAACTTAAAAATCTCTATGTCCCTAGAGTGCGGACTAGAGTACTCTTAGTCCCCAGAGTGTGGACTAGAGTATAAACGATTCAAAAATCTCTCAGCCTTTGGAGCACAGGCTAAAATATAAGCAATTTAGAAATCTCCGAGTCATGCGGAAACAAATGAGATCTTAAGTGACCCACACAACCTTGGATTTTAGGTACAAAATGGGTGGTGAAGCTAAGTAGCAAAGATCATCAAAAAACATAATTTTATTTACTAATCGAGAATTCAGTTTCACTACAACTTCTCCTGAACTCGGAGCAAAAAATCTATTTACAACGACTACGAGAATAAATATATATAATTACATAATCCAGGCTTATTCGTGTTGAGCGAGGCATGATAGCTACTTTTTTGACTTCTTCTCCTTCCTCGGTTTCTCTGAAGACTCCTCCCTCAAGGGTTTTTTCTTAGACGCCTTGCTTTCTAGGGAAGTGGTGCCTGGGGAAGGAAGAGGAACTTCCAGTGGCGAGGTTTCGCCGGGGAGAATAACCTTCAGGGGCCTGTTCAATGGATCATCAAGTTCCACCACCTGAGGCTCAACCTTAATCTCAGCTTTCTTCTTCTCCTCTTCTATGATTTGCTCCGCCATGCTCGATTTTGAAGTGTGTTCCGAGGCGCCCGTAATCTCAACTTCATCATATTCCTCCATGAGCGATAAATTCTCAGATTTTTCTTCATCGAGCGCCTCGATCACTTGAGCGTCGGGTCCGGGAGTCTCTCCAGTCTGAATTGCCTCTCCCGTTTTCCCCTCCTTTTCTGCGGCAGCATCGCTCCTTGGAGTTGGCTCAGGATCAGAATGGCCTACACGAAATCGTAAGAGACAAATGTTAGGATACATTTATTATTCGCCAAAAACGATGGCACTTTGAACTCTAGGAGGAAAAGCTATGTACCTATTTCTGGCTGACTCTCAACGGTTCGGGGAGTTTCACCTTCAGGAATAGAAGATAGAGCGTGAATATCAAGTCCAGGCTTCTCTGGGTCATAGCCAATATGCTGCTCGAAGGGATCGAGTGATGGGCGACCGGTCGGCTGAATAGAAGGAGGAACCGAGGACTCAGTTCCAGATGGACCGGCAGTGTCATTTTTTCCTTTTGATGAGGAAGAGTCCCTTCCGTAAAGGGCCTTTGCCGCAGATAGGTCAGTGCGCTTATTCTCGCGAAGCATTTCCTTCACAAGAGACTCCTTATCCACCTTTTCAGTTCCCAATTCGACCTTTTTAATTTTTATTAGAGTGTCCCATGCTTCGGCTAAAGATTCAAAGTAACCCTCGCCAAGAAAAGTTAGGTCACGATGCATGAGAACTCGAGCTTTATACTCGGCTATGAGTGGATCAAACATGCACTTAACTTCCTCCCTACTAGCCTCAGCAGCCGCCTCGAGGCGAGAATTGATTTTCTAGAGCGCCATTCTTTTGCCCTCTTCACGGGCCGCATCCTTCAGTGTTTTAGCTTTGGAGAGCTCCTCATCAAGCTTTGCTTTTAAAAGTCGTGTAGCGACAATCTCGTCATAATATCGTTGTGACTCCTCTTGAGCTGCAGTTTCTTCTTCTTTTTCTTTGAGGAGTAGCTCCTCCAACTCTTTAACTCACTGAGCGAGAAAATCCTTTCCTTTTTGGATGGAATCCTTTTCTAAGGCTAAAGCGCCACAGCGTTGAACCGCCTTATTAATTTCCTTTTTGTGTGCAGCTTCCAGACGATCAACTGCTTCAGCTATGTCATTAGCGGTTTTTTGAGCGGCTTCAAGCTGAGATTTATACGAGGAAAGCTCTTCATCCTGGGCTTTGATAATGTCTTTGTCGTGAATAGCTTCGAGTTTCATGCGGTCGATTTCATACTGACGTTCCACCGAAACTTCTGAAACTTTTTCCACCAAATGAATGAATGTGTCGTGCTGGACGTAGACATCATTATTGCAAGCAATGGCACTTTGTTTAACATGCCCTGGAATAGGATGGATCGCCGGAAGAAACTTTAGTCCATCAAAGCATATTTTTGGAAATGTGGTTTTAAGCTCAGTTAGCTTTTTTGCTATCGATTGATCATGTGCAGGGCCAGAGGAAGTTTTTTTAGTCGAAACTACAGATTTCTTGTGAAGCTCACGGGATTGCCTAGTGCTTGATGAACCAGAATATTGATCACGAGGAGCTTCAGATCAAGACCCCCTTTGAGCAGATTTCTACCTGCTATGCTCTGGTTGAGGAGGAGGATCGCTGGGGTAAGAAGAGTGGCTGTAAGTTTTCCTTTGAGACGATGAATCTCGGGGACGATAGTCTCTATCGCTGTTGTCATCCCTTTCTCGGCGTTTTCCGAGCCTCGAGTCTCGGCTGGAGTGATAAAAGATAGAGGAACCGCGAAGATGGTCGAAGCCGTGTGAGCGTCCCATATCACCTGCACAGACATCAAGTGAAAAATAGTTAGAGATAATCATACGATGGCTAAAACTTAAGTGTGGGGTGGAGAGTGAGTGTTAGTGTGTGTCCTAGTGTTTCCCCCTGACGGACCAGTTTCTTTAGCTTTAATTATCAGAGTTTTTCTCCATGGTGATGGGCTTGAACGCCTTCGTCGCCTCTCGCGAGCGAGTGAAGTTTCAGGGCTTCTAGGTCGTCGAAGACGTAATTGAGAAAGTCATCGGGGATGGTGAGATCTGATAAGCCTTTTAGTGAACCCTCTAAGTGTTGTGGAGATGGCTCTTTCTCCATTGGAGTAATTGTAACCTTCGAGGTTCCGCCTGCTGTCTTCTTCCTTAGTTTGTAAGCTAGTTTCTTTTTCCCCTTTGAAGGAGGGAGTGGCTCATCAATGCCAGGTGCAACAACCACCGATTCCGCGACATGGCTTATATTCTCACCAGACGCTCATGGCACCCCGGTTTCTCTGATTTCACCTTCCTCAGGTTTGTCGGAGGCCCCGCCTATAGAGGGCATTGAAGGCCCTGCCTATTCTTTACCCTTCTCCATTGCGGATCCGGTTGCAGTGGCGCCGGATGGAAGACTAGTTCGACAACCTTCCGCCAATAGCCCAAACTTTAAAAGTGACTCGTTGGAAATAACAAGTCCGATCTCCCAGTTTTCCACAGGAGTAGCACGAATGGCCTCGACGGCCTCAGAATACCCAGCACCTTCGGGGCGTGGGCTGATGCCTGCAAAAAGACCGAAGGAAGTTTAGAAAGAATACACTTCATGCCTTAGGCAAATAACGAGTCCGGAAATGAAGCTTACTTCCTTCCAACCATCTCCTTGCAAAGCCAGTGGGCAGCGCACGTAAAACCATTCCTGCTTATATTGGGTGAATTTACTCCATGCCCACGTCAGAATCTGACACTTGGAGTGTGGCTCGAGGAATATGAAAGATGGACCGTCAGACCATCTTTTGAAGCGATAGATGTAGCGGATGTCACCAGGAGTGGTGAGCCTGAATAGGATGCTCATAAAGAGAATACAAGTTCTAAGGATGAATGCGTGACTATTGGGATGTAGCTGTGTCGTGGCGATCCCGATATACTATAGCACTTCGCGGAGAAAGGAATTGAACGGTGGCACACTCCCAACCCAGCACATGAATTTGTTACAGGCTGTATATCCAGCTGGGGGCAGGTGAGGACGATCTTGTCCCGATGGAACTAATACGTCGTCAAAAGGGATTCCATGGATTGAACATAGTCGGCGAAGAGCGGTTTCGCCAATTTTTAAAGCTTGAGAATCAGTCAGATTGTCCAAGATGATTTCCCCATCTATAACATCAGGTGCCGGGCCAATAACTGCAGCGGATGGATCTGGAATACCATGCGTGGAGGTGGTCTGTAGGTCCGAAGTACCTACTACCTCCTGCTGGGAGCCTGGATCATGCTTATCGGAAACTGTAGTAGAGCTCGACTTTCTGGACATTTTTAAAGAGCAATGGATGTGGATAAAACCCTATTTAAACTATACTTGAAAGACAATCGATATTAGATATAACGACAAAAATATTCCCCCCGTGTGGTGTGTAAACTAGTGCAATCGTTCAGACATGAGTGTGAAAGAATTAAAGCTTTAAAAACCGATGGAGTGTGGTTGAGCGCTAAGTTATCATCTTCAAAGACCATCATCGTTGACCGTCTCCGAGAGCTTGTCTTATGATTCGGTAGTATAGGTTTTGAAGTCGAACATTGGCATTGTATGTTAAAGGCCGTTATTTGCTTCTTTTAAGTTGAACTCGCGTCTATAGTCCTTAAAACTATGAAGTCATTAGTCAAAACAAGTTCCATATGCACACGTGCATAAGTCTTTGTCATTTTCCCTCGTTTTATGGTTAGGCATGGAAGTATGTGATATTAACATATGCGATGTTTAAGTGGAAATAATCTTGGTTTCCAATGCCGACCCCAAAGACCGAAGCCGATCGCCTTCCTGGACCAACAGACCGCACCACCTATCTACAAGCTACCGAGCGGCCTGCTAGACTAACAACACCGACCCACTCAATCTCCTCGCCAACACTCTCTCGTCACCAAACGGCCTATTAGGGCCACACCGAACTACACTTTCCTGGTATACCGAACCCTCCTAGTGGACCTCACCGGGCCATAACGCCGCACTCAAATGACCGTACTACACTCGCTCCCTCTCTCTAGACCGAACGACACTCGCTCTCTCTCTCTAGATCGAACGGCCCACTTAAATGTGCATTACTGACCCACTCGCTCACCCAAATTATGCAAAACCAACTTTACTCGATCTATACCGAACCACACTTCTCCTAACCCTCTACAAAACTCTTCACCTGACAAAATCCTATCGACCCAAACCCCCTTGAACGACCCGCCGAGCCACTTCTATTCAGAGTACAGAACTCAACTCTCCTATAGAACACGACACACTTCCCCTATATGGCACCGACTTCGGCTATGTTAACTCCTCCCAGTCTAGCATGTGTTGATGTATGCAGTTTGGTTTGCCGCGTTCTCCTTTTTCCCCTTTATGTTGTGTGTGGATGTATGCGCTGAAGGTTCAAATCTTATTCGAGTTAAAAAATAAGGGGGGGGGGCTAGGGGTTCATGATAATATGAAGGAGCTCACCGATATGTGTGTTGATCTGGAATGGGGGCAAGTGGTTCTCGGAGTTTAAAGTCATGAGGAGCGGTGAAGTCGCGCTTGGAAGATGTTAGGGAGAAGGGACGAAGTAATTCATTGGAGTGAGGAAGATAAAGTTTGGGACAGTGCTAGGAAATGAAATAAGAGACGAAAAGTGAGGAAAGAGGAGGGTAATGTTGGCATTTATACTAGGGAAGGGGGAGGCGAACAGGCTCAAACCAGTGAACCCGGTCAAAGTATCTCAGTGGGTCGGAGAACAATTATACCGGGCGATAATGAATATGCCGAACAAGTCGTTCAGCGCGTATTCGTCGACCGACACACATCAAAGGTGATGGCGCAATGGAGAAACGAATGGCTCATGGTTCAAAGCGCATCATGTTGACTCTCACGATACACTTTGGGGAGCAAATGTTACTCGGTTGCTTGGCCCGGCTACAAGATCCTAATGATAAGAGGATTTGATTGAATAAAAATGAAACTCGAGCTAGTGGAAGTTTGGAAAGTGCAGAAGGTTGACTTGAATTGAGAAGTTCGGCATATATACATCGTTCGCCCTGAATATGTGTTCCGGCCTGAATACATGGGTCAGCCTTCATGCATGGTTCGGTCTGGTGCGTTAGCGTATGACGCTCGGTAAAAAGAAAAGTGATGTAGGGACTCAACGCACGTCGCTCGACAACCACCGTTCGGCCAACGTCGCTCGGCTACCTTCGTTCGACCAATATACCGCTCGGCAACCACCGTTCAGCCAACGTCGCTCGGCTACCTTCGTTCGACCAATATCGCTCGGCAAACACCGTTTGGCACAAGCGTTCGGTATAGCTGTTTCAAAGCAAGATGGGGGATTTGACTTATTCGTGGAGGTTAACATCAAAGTGAGGGTTTCGACATTGCTTCGTTTCGAGTTCCACCACGAGTTACTCCGAGTCCTTTAAGACTTCACTTCGAGTCAATAACCCGATGACCACCGTTCGGCTATCCTGGATCAGCATTCGTCGTTCGGCGTATCCCGCTCGGTATACCTCGATCAGTCGAGTCAAGATTCCCATTCATGGGCCAAGGTGCTTTGCTCTTTGGCCTGAGAAGGAAGTCCAGCCTATCTTCGTCTATAAATAGATGGGCATGGATGTAGTGAAAAGGGTCCTTTTTTGTGGAACTCTGGGGACACGCTGCCATTTTTCATACTTATTTCTTTTAATTCAAACTTGTGTACGAGTAGTTTGTTTACGGATTGAATCTGTATTCAAGTCTTCAAGAAAAGCAATAAAGATTACATTAACAGTGGACGTAGGCAGTTACGCCGAACCACTATAATTCTGTTGTTCTCGTTTCTGTTGCATATTTTCCTCTGTTTAAAATTTACTATCTTCATTAATCTCTCTACACAAATCTACTCTTGGGTGTTAGTGACCAATTCTGGTTCTAACAGATATGGTTGATGGGAGGAGTACAACAGTGATGTGCATGGGAATAGAAGATGTAAATGAGTAACAGTGGCTCATTTGCTTTATAAACACAATGAAGTAAATGGGGGAAGTAGAGGAGTAGTTTCCTTTTTAAACACAATGAAGTTTGTTGTGAGAGAGGAAAAGTGGCTGAAGGCAATGAAGTTGCTGTGCAAGTTGATAGATGGAGCTATTGAATTGTTGGAATGATGACTGTGGTTTCAGGGGAGGTGAAAGTAGCTGTTGTTGTGTGGTTGCTGACAGGAGAGTAGGGGTTGGTGATTAGTGGTGAAAGAAGGCTGTAGTGGCAGCAATAGAAGCATAAGTAAGAGATGTGCAAATGCACAGGCAGGTCGAAGTGCAATGTAACAGTATGCACAGAAATGTATATGAATGTAAATGAAAGTGGAACTGTATATGATCAAAATAGTGAAGAAAATGTATATGAAATTGAAATAAAATATATTTTTTCTTTTTTAAATCTATGTTTTTTATATATATAATGGAAATGAAAAACAAAAGGAAAACAACAATCGCACAAACAAATGCAAGCTACAAACACAGCAAATTTTTTTAATTGCAAAAAAACACACAAAGTAAAAATCAAATGAAAATAATTCAAAGAATAAAAAATTAAAATCAAAACTATTCCCCGGCAATGGTGCCGAAAACTTTTTTAACGACAATTTTTCTATCGAGTTAGAAAATCGCTGAAAAATTTTGAATTAAAATTAACCGCAAGCGCAGGGCGTACAAAAGTTAGTACGTGGTGAGTACGGGTCGATCCACAGGAAATTTTTAAGATTTTAAAATTTTCTAATCAATCAAATTAGACCAAAGTGGAGAGAAGATTGTTAACTACAAACTATAAACAAAATAAAGCTAAAATTAGAATAAAAGTGAGATTAAAAACTATGAGATTAGAGAACAATTTAGAGGCAAATCCACTCTCATATTTTTGTAAATCAACAAACAAACAATCTATGATATCTATTTTTGATATTAAGTGAAATAATTGTTGTATTTGTCATAAGTATGGTTTATTTATGTTATTAATTAACATAACTTAAACCATTAAACTATAATACAACAAATAAACCACTTATCAATTCTCATGAAAACGAAGCCAAAGCAAAATCTATTTTAAGTATGAACTATTTACTATTGTAATTAGTAATATAGATCATCAAATTTTGTTTTTACTTTCATTTCAAATCAAACATCAATTAGCAAATGATGATGTAAATTGTGTTTATGTTGAATAAGAATAGCTCATTTGCAAAAGCAACATTAGCTATCAAACCCACTTGTATAAACTTACATCAAAATCCACTTTCATGAAGCACAAATTAAAGAGACCATAAATCATAGAAACATTGAATTTACATAAAGTTAGAGAGCTTCATTACCCCTAAATCAAAGGGGTTTAGCTACTCATTTGTGTTATCAAATCAACACTTGTAAATTTCAACACTAAATAGTAAAGAAATGGAAACTAAGAAAAGGAAGAAAAAGAGATTAACTACTAACTACTTGCTTGAGAAAAAAATAAAGCTACATTACTTGCATGAATGTAAATCTAAGCTATAAACATGAAATGAAAGAAAGCATAGAAAGAAACATTAACATAGAAGCAAATAAAAGCATGTAGAAAAGAAAAGAGAAAGAGGCTTGGAAACCATTTTTATTTCATGAAACATTGTGTTTACAACTTGCTTGCTAATTTTCCTAAGTAAAATAAGAGAGTGGGAAGATATCTATATGTACATAAGTGGGTTATTTATACATGCATAAACCCTAATTCACTTTTTAGGGTGCTTCCCAAAATGCCCTTTAGGAAGTGTGGCCACTAAGTAACCATTAGCCTTTAATTAATCCATCATCAAATATGCATGAAGCTTTAACCTCCACTTAGTTGTCCATTAGTTTCTAATTGTAGATTTAGGTAAGTGGGTGGGGTCCTCCATAATCATGAGCTTGAATTATTTCATTCTTCTTCCTTTGTATTCATTTGTGCATGCATGTATCTTCATAAAACCCTCTTCCATATGCATCCAAATTTCTATAAAAATCATAAAAAATGTCAAAGTAAAAATTCTCAAACTGACACATGCACAAAAATAACCATTTTGCCCCTGATTGAAGATGTATATATGATGATTTGACAATAATTGAATTTTGGTTTAAACATGTTAAAATGCCCAAATATGACATTTATTTAAATAAAAATAGATAAAATATGGATGTAAATATATGCACATTTACGTGCACATTAGAGACAACACCACCACAAATGGAAATGCCCTACCAAATGCTAGAAGAGGACAAGGTCAGGCTCAGGATGAGTATGTTGATGCTGGGGTTCCCCAAGTGGTCGTAGGAGCCATGTATCAGTTTTTTTGTAAACATGATGCAAGTTGTGGTCGCTGCTGGGGTTTTTAGAGGAAATAATGTTGGAGGAGGAGTTCAGGAAGCTCCGATGGTCAATCAGTATGCTAATTTGAGCAGCGACTATGTTAGGCTTGGCGGAAATCCGTTTATTGGGACTGAGGATGCTATCAAGGTGGAAAACTGGTTGCTACACTATGAAAGAATTTTTACTGACCTAGGGCTCAATAACGAGCAGAGAAAAAGACATGCTTCAAGACAGCTTCAGGGAGCTGCTTTGTTTTGGTGGAATACTGTAATTGCTAGTGTGGATAAAGAGACTATGGTATGGTCAGAGTTTAGGAGGAGGTTTCAAGAAAGGTTCATGTCAGTAATTGCGCAGTCTGTATTGGTTAGGAAGTTTGCTGAGCTAGAACAATGGGAGATGTCTGTTCTGGAATATGCTAGTAGATTCGAAGAGTTAGCCTGATATGGGTATACCACCATTGACACAGTGTTAAAAAGAAATGAAAAGTTTATTAGAGGTTTGAAACCAAAATTAGCTAGGGCTACTTTACCGCACATCAGGGATCCATGTGATGTAGTGGTGGAAATGGCGTTGAGACATGAGGAGATGTTAGCTTGTTTGGAGAAGAAGAAGGAGAAGGAAGTCCAGGTTGGACAGGGCCAAAAGAGAAAGTTTTTCCATAAAAGGAACACTCAGAAAGGAGGTACGACAAAGAAAGGAAAGTCTGAGATGGTCTGCTATAACTACGACAAGAAAGGACACTACGCTCAAGAGTGTCGTACTAGAAAGAGAAAAGGAAATGATGTGATTGGAAAGAAGAACATCAGGTGTTTTAATTGTGATCAGATCGGCTACTACAAGAACCAATGCAAAGAGCCAGCTAAAGGAGATAAGGGCCAAGTGTTTGCATTGGAACATGCTACTTCAAAGCCGATAGTCCAGGAGAAGGGAAAGGCTGTGTCAGGAGGTATGCTTTAGATCCATGATACATCTGTTTGCGTTTTATTTGATACTGATGCATCTCATTCTTTTATATCTTGATGCTTGGTAGATAAACTTAATCTAGAATCCACATATTTAGTTACTTCCTTAAGAGTTCCAAATTTGATAGGAGGGTATGCTTGGGATGAAGTGTGAGTTTGATTTGCTAGTTTACACCTTTGTTTGCAGTTTGCATGTATTTGACTTTGTAGGGTTCGGAAGTATATTGGGAATGGATTGGTTAAGTAATTACGATGCTAGGATATTTTGCCTAGATAGGAAAATATCACTTAGACACCCAGATTGTAGTGATTGGATAGTTTATATCGTAGAAAACCCTAGCTGTGAGGTGAATGCTTTATTGGGAGTTATGGAGTTAGAAGATGAGTTAAATCACATTTTTGTAGTTAGAGAATTCGCAGATGTTTTTGAGCTAGTAGTTGGATTACCACCGAAATGAGCCATTGAGTTTCGGATTGATTTAGTGCGTGGAGCAGAACCGGTAAGTAGGCCGCCAAGCAGAATGATGCCAACAGAGATGAAGGAGTTGAAGGCTCAATTTGTAGATTTGGAAGGCATGAATTTTATTAGATCAAGTAGTTCGCCTTGGGGAGCAGTCGCAGTATTTGCTAAAAAGCCGGGCGAATCATTAAGGCTATATGTATCTATTATCGTAAACTCAATGCGAAGACGATAAAGAATCGATATCCGTCGCTGAGAATTGACGATTTGTTCGATCCGTTGAGTGGAGACAAGGTATTTTCTCAGTTAGATTTGGCGACAGGATTTTATCAGCTTAGAGTGGCAGACGATAGTATACCTCTAACGGCGTTCAGAACGAGATATGGGTCATAGGAATGGTTAGTTATGCCATTCAGAATCACTAATGCGCTGGCATTCTTTGTAGATTTGATGAATCGGATTTTCTAAGAGCACTTGGATGGATTCGTGTTGGTTTTTATAGATGATATTTTGATATACTCTAAGGATGAGATGGAGCATGAAGTTCACCTTAGAGTCATGCTTAAGACGCTGAGGCAGCATCAGCTAAAGGCAAAGTTTCGTAGTGCCATTTTTGGAAAAAAAGAAGTGAAGTTCCTTGGTCACGTGGTTTCGGAAAAAGGATTATCAGTTGATCCAGAAAAGATCGAAGCCGTTAATAATTGGAAAAGACTAGAAACGATAACTAAGATAAGAAGTTTCCATGGATTAGCGGGATATTATCGGAGGTTCATAAAGGATTTCTCGTGGATAGCGGCACCGATGACCAAGCTAATACAAAAGGATGTAAAATTTGTGTGGACCGATAAGTGTGAGGAAGCATTCTAGAGCTTGAAATACTTATTGACCCATGCACTTGTGTTGGTGGTTCCGGAGGGGAATCAAGATTTAGTTGTGTATACTGATGTGTGTGGTACTGTATTGGGAGCTGTACTAATGTAGAGGGGTAAAGTGATTGCCTACGCTTCAAGAAAGCTCAGACTGCATGAGGTTAGGTATCCGACACATGACCTGGAATTAGCTACAGTTATATTTTCCTTGAAAGTGTGGAGGCATTACCTTTTGGGAGAGAGGTTCAAGCTATATACAGATCATAAGTCGTTGAAGTACTTGTTCTCTTAGAAGGAGCTGAACATGAGACAACAAAGATGGTTGGAGCTTTTAACCGCGTATGATTTTGCAATAGAGTACACACCGGGGAAAGGTAACAAGGTTGCAGATGCGCTTAGTAGAAGGCAACAGAATGCAGTGTTAGCTATGATATGAGAATGGAAAGACTTAGAAGCACTGTCAGCTTGTAGAGCACTGTGGAGATTTGAGGCTGAACCTAGTGGGAGATCTGCTAGGTTGTCTTGTTTAGAAGTCCGACTGGTATTGATTGAGAAGATTTCTTCTAAATAGGAAGAGGATCCTGTATTAGCTGAAAGGATTAGGAAATTAAGGGATGGGATGGATTGCGATGACTTGAAAGATTTCAGCCGTGACCAGAACGGGTGGTTGAGAAAAAATGGTAGATTATGTGTTCCAAATGTGGGAGACATAAGGAAGGAAATTTTAGAGGAATGCCATCGTTAGAAGTTCACTATTCATCCAGGGGGAATGAAGATGTATCAAGATATGAAGAGAAGTTTCTTCTGGGAAGGAATGAAGAGGGATGTTGGCTTATGCGTGAAACAGTGTTTGAACTGTCAGCAAGTAAAAGTCGAATATCAGAAGTCGAGTGGATTGCTTCAACCATTGGATATTCCAGTATGGAAGTGGGATTCTATTTTTATGGATTTCATTGATAGGTTGCCGAGATCTAATAGAGGAAATGAAAGTATATGGGTCATAGTGGACAAGTTGACCAAGAGTGCCCATTTCATTCTAGTTAAGTCAAATAGGACGACACTTGTATTGGCTAAATTATTTATGAAGAATGTGGTAAGACTACACAGATTTCCTAGTAATATTGTTAGTGATAGAGTTTCCTTATTCACTAGTGAGTTCTAGAAAAGTCTACAGGAAAGTTTAGGAACCAAGCTTAAGATGAGTACCGCTTACCATCCACAGACAGATGGGCAAACAGAAAGGATTAACAAGGTCTTAGAGGACTTGTTGCGAGCTTGTGTATTGGACTTCGGGGGATCACAGGAAGACCACCTACACCTAGTCGAGTTTTCGTATAACAATAGTTATCATACTAGTATAGGGATGGCACCGTTTGAAGCTTTATATGGAATACCATGCAAATCCCCTGCAAGTTGGTTAGAGACCGGAGATAGATTGGTCCTTGGTCCTGATTTGGTAAAAGAAGCGGTAGAAAAGATTAAGCTGATAAGGGCAAGAATGAGGGAAGCTCAGTCTAGGCAGAAAAGCTATGCATATAGAAGATGAAAAGAGTTAGAGTTCTCCGTTGGAGATCATGTTTTTGTCAAAGTATCGCCGATGAAAGGTGTTATCAGGTTCGGGAAGACGGGGAAGTTAGCACCAAGGTTTGTAGGACCATTTCCTATTTTGGAAAGGATCGGGAAACTCGCATATAGAGTAGGGTTACCGAGTAGTTTGGCGGAAGTCCATGATGTTTTCCATGTATCTCATCTAAAGAAATGTGTTAGGGATCTAGACACACTGCACTGACTGTGTTAGAAGATTTAGTAGTGGAACCAGATATGACTATAGTTATGAAGCCTCTCCGGATAGTCGAGAGAGATGAGAAGAAGTTGAGGAATAAGACAGTCAGATTAGTGAAAGTCCAGTGGAGCGATGATGCTAGAGACTATACTTGGGAAACTAAGAGCAGGATTAGAGACGCTTATCCTGATTTATTGATGGTATGTTTTACCATTGATTGTGTGATGTGTACCTTATCGTAATTTCGAGGACAAAATTCTTTAAGGAGGGGAGATTGTAACAGCCCATATTTTTAGTAACATTATTTAGGATATTTAATTAGTTAAATAAAATAAAATAATGTAAGATGATTAATGGGTTGAGATTTGATTTAACCAAGGGTAACCGTGCCTATATGTGTAATGAGCTAAGAAAATAAGACGGGGAAAAGTGTTAGGAAATAAGGGAGGGAAAAATGGGAAATATGATGAACTTATACCCTAAACCCTTAGGAAACTAAACACACGTTCATTTCATTTTTCTCAAGACAATATACTCTAAGGCCGACCACCATTTTCAATCTCAAGAGAAGATAAAGCTAGGATTTTCAAGAGGAATAAGTAAATCAACTTATTCAACATCAAATCTCACATCTTTAATCACAAAGCTATGGTGAATGATTACTATCCCATTTTTCTTATAGTTTTCGGAGTTAAGGATAACCCGAAATGATTTTGCATGATATTGCCATGTTTTGGATGATTGAAAGTTTATATATGCTTGTTAATGATTTATACCTGTTCATATTAGTATTTATTATATGTTTGATATGTGAACCCTATTAAATGACATCCAAATGCCTTGAAAATTTAAATGTAGATCAGAAATGATATTTTAGAGATTGGTTTCAATTTTCATAATTTTCTGAATAAAAGTGGATTTTATATTAATTTTCTAGTGAAGAAAATGATTTATTGGGTTATAATTATTTACGGCATAATAAATGATTATTTGGGTCTGAAATTTATATATGTTAGAAAACATATAGAAAAGGATTTCTAGAATTTTTATAGAATTTTCCTAAGTGTTTTGATGGATATAAAAAATTATTTAACGTTTGAGACATAAATGTTTTATATATTTAATAAAGGAGAAGGGGTATTTACACCAGCCCGACATTGGTAACGAAGCTGGTGTGTTCTTGGTCTGAAATATGCATCGGGATTTGGTTGTATCCTAAGTACACATCCATGAATGATAACAGCTCATGTCCTACGGTGGAGTCGACCAACTGATCAATCCTAGGCAACGGGAAACTGTCCTTGGGGCATGCTTTGTTCAAGTCGGAATAATCTACGCAAGTTCTCCATTTCCCATTTGCCTTCCGGTCTTGAAGTTTCCAGCTCTCGCTTGGTCACGGTCTCCAGTTGTTTGAACAGCAGCATCTGCTCGCGCAGCTTCAGTCTTACGGCGTTTGCGCCTGGGAGGTTCATTAGAGGAAGTAGAGCTGTCAGATGAGGAATAAGGAGCGGGATTGCCCCCAGCATTCTGTTGCTATTGTTGAGTGAGTTGTGCCATCAGGTTGGCGTTAGCTTGCATCTGCCCTCCTAGTTGTCTCCTGCTTTCTCTGAGTTCTCTCATCAAGTCGTTGAACTCTATTCTGGTGACAACCGGAGCCTGGTCCTGAGCGGCAATTCCTACATCCAGAATTGTTGGTTGATTGCTAGGTCCTGCTTGTTGCATGCTAGCAGTCTCGTGGGCATCCGCATTATGAGAAGCTGACCTGGTACGTGGTCTTGCCATTCTAGAGTTATTGGTATGAACTCTGAGTAGAATCAACGGATGTCCTATCAGTGAGTCAGATCTTCTTTGGGGGATTTGTTCAATCCAGTAGCTTCAAAGCAGATCCTTGAGGTCTGAGGATTCAATTCTCAGTGAAAGCACCAAAGTGTTAGCACCAAAATTGGTCACTAACCTCGTAGAGAAAGATTGTGTAGAGAAATAAGTGATGAAGGTAAATTAAACAGAGAAGACAATGCTAATTTAACTGCAGAAAGTAAGAACACCAAATTTATAGTGGTTCAGCGTAATTGCCTACGTCCACTTTGAGGTTAAACTTTATTGATCTTCTTAATAGTCGATTACAAATACAATTCGTGAACCAAATGCTTGAATGAAGTTGTTAAGTAGAGAAGATGAGTCTCAAAATTGGCAGAGTCTCCCCAGTGTTCTCCCAAAAAGATCCCTTTTCACTGTGACCCGGCCCCTCTATTTATAGACAAATATGGGCTAGAATTCCCAAGTGGGCTTGATGGCCGAACACTCTAGCCCGAGTATAGTGGTCGCTGCATGCCGAACCAGGTATGCCGAACACCATAATGCCGAACGATCCTTTCTATGTCGAACGGTATGTTTGATGTGCTGGAAGTGCAGGATGGTTGTCAATCGAAGCCGAACGTGTCTCTGTCCGAAGCTCTTGGCCGAACAATGCTCCCTGACCGAATGATGCATCTTGGCCGAACGATAGTGTCATGTTGAATAGTTATGTACAACGAACGTCTTCTGGATGCCGAGTACTCCTGTTGCCGAGTACTCCTGTTGGATGCCGTGTACTCCTGTTACCGAGTACTCCTGTCGCCGAGTTCTACTGACGCCGAGCACTAGTTGACGCCGAGTGCTACTTGATGCCGAGCCCTAGTTGACGCCGAGTACTAGTTGACGCCGAGTAGTCCTGTATGCCAAGTAGTCCTGTATGCCAAGTACTACTAGATGCCGAGTACTACTAGATGCCGAGTACCTGCCAATGCCGAGTACTCAGTTGCCTGGTCAAATCTCCAGGAAACACTTGCCCCCCAAAGTGTGTTACGTGACTGAACGTGATGCGCTTTGAATTACGCATCCTCCACATTTTGTCTCAAATCCTTGATTAAGTCCACATGCTTTCTTGAGATTGTGGTATGTGCCTAATATGGTATTAATGCCGAACAATACACTCGAAACCGAACGTTCTTTATGCGCCGACCAACTCTGCGTTTTGAAGCCGAACGATATAGCCTTGACCGGTTCTACCGGATATAGCCCCTTCGACTTCCACCTTTCCCCCTATAAAACCAGGTTCTTCCCCTCTTCTTTTCCTTTACTCTTTCACTTCCGTCACCCTACAAATATCTTCAATTCTCGCCAATCAACCAGACTCAAATCCTAACTACTTCTTCCTAAGCTCCAATCTGCGAACTAGGTATTATTCCTTGTACGATTCAAATAGTTTCAAACGAGACGGTCGAGTGTACCATGTAGAAAACCTTCGAGTAGTTCGTCTTTATTTCTGAACGATGGTGCAAGGCGAGGAGGGATGATTAGGAGTGTTTGCACATAAGACCATGGGACTTAGCTTCTTCGTGCCAAACCGAGGTTAAAGGAGATGGAAGAAGAATGAAAGTGTTGGAGGTGGTAAGGGTGCTGAACGGCAGAGCCATGGTTTGGCGTATGTTGTCATGCGCCGGACGGTGAAATGGAGGGCTGTCGAACAGTACTTTAGCCGAACAAACCAATGCCGAACACTTATTCAAATGACGAACAACAATCTTAGCCGAACAAAACCAAGGCCGAACACTACTTAAATGCCGAACAACATATATGCCGAACAACTGACATGCCGAACAAACATACATGCCGAACTATACTTAGGCCGAACAACCTAAATGCCGGACAACACCTAGACCGAACAATACAATTGCCGAACACCTTTTAAATGCCGAACAACATACATGTTGAGCAACGACTTTAGCCGAACAATGCAGATGCCGAATCACATGAAACTGACCCGGATCATTAACTCCCTAGCATAAATCTGAACTTAGATTAACATTCATTTTCTGAATTTGAAACTGTAATCACCACAAGGCGGGCTTTTTGAGACGGTCAGCGATGACGGTCTTCGAAGGCGACGATTCGCAGCTCATTTTTATATCTTTGAAATCTCTAGATTCTTATTGCTTGTACACGATTGCTTGCACTAGTTCACACATCACGTGGGGGGAAAGTTCGTGTTGTTAATTCTAACGTTCAACGTCTTTTGAGTATAGTTTTCTCAGGCACTTAGCCAGATTCATTATTTATTGGGGATGTCAAGAAAGTCTAGCTCCGCCACTATATCCGACAGGCCTGGGCCGTCATCAAGGCAAGAAGCCATTGATACTTCTAATCCGTCGACTTCCCCGGCTCATAACTTAGCACCCGATGCCCTGGAGGCGACGATTCTGCTAGACAATCCGATCGATTCACAAGCTTCGAAGATCAATGAAGCCGCATTCCGACGGATATGTTCCATCCACGGGATTCCTTTCGCCGATGTGTTAGTCCCTTCGCGACACGATCGTCCTCACCTGCCCCCAGTTGGATATACCACTTGCAACAAATTCATGTGTTGGATGGGCAGCGTGCCACCGTTTAAGTTGTTCCTTCGGGACGTGTTGCAGTACATCGACATTGCTCCGTCACAGCTACATCCGAACGGTCACGCGTTTCTATATGGGACCTATCTACTCTTTATGGCCGTCTTCACTAGACCTCCAACTTCTGGCGACATCAGATATATCTATATGATCAAGAAACGGAAAGACAGCCCTTCCTTCATGTTCCTCGAGCTGTATCACAAATGCCAAATCTTGACAGGAGCATGCAGTAAATTCGCCCTGTACAAACAGGAATGGTTCTACGTGCGTTGCTCCCCTGGTTTTGCGAGGAGATGGGTTGAAGGCAGTAAGTCTCTTCGCTGAGTCATCATTCGTGATTAAGCGAAGTCATGCTTTTTCTAACTCCTCATTTCATCTTTTTAGGTATCAACCCGCGTCCGGAGGGCCGAGGATATTCTGAGGCCGTTGAGGCCATTAGATCTCTTCCTGCCGAGGAACGAGACATTCGGACCATCATTTCAAACGAGTCATTGTTGAGGTTTGGCTTGCTTGCCCCTGGTCGCCGGATTAGCCTTCCGGAGGGCGTTTCTATTCCCAAGCCAGCATCCGGTAAAGGGAAAAATCAGGCCGGATCGTCATCACGCCGCACTTCCGATGCGCACGAAGAAGGCGAGCACAAAGAGGACGAAGCTCCTGAGACCCAAGGCGAGAATGTGGGTCCTACTTGGAATCCGGCTGTCGAAGTTCAAGACATTGAAACGTCGTCCTCCCCTTCGAAGGGAAAGAAGAGGTTAAAATACAAAATTCGGAAAGAGAAAGTTGGTGGCACTTCAAAAGTTATGCCTATCCCGCCCGAGAAAGAGGCTTCCTCACAGCACGTGGAAAGTTCTCTAAGGGGTTTGTCGAATCTTTCTATCCCCGATGATATACTTAATTACGGGTTTGACAATCTTGAAGCCCTTAAGCTTTCTTCGCCCGCTAGAGGCAATGCGGGAGTTCAACTCCCGATCCAAGGAGACAATACTCCGATTAGTAAAGATAAAAGAACTGGTCCGTAGGGGGGAACACTAGGACACACACGCACATATGCATTCCATCATACACTTCAAGTTTTTTCTTATTTCCCGGATTTTTCTTAACTCGTTGTTATCTCCATTCTTTGAAGGTGACATGGGGCGCTCTCACGGATTCGATCGCCTTCATAGCTCTTCCATATTTCATCATTCCGGACGGGACTCAGGTTTAGGCAGACGCAGGGACAGAGATGATTATGAAGATAGAGACAATCGTCCCCGCGAGTCGTCTCACCGTAAGAAGGCATATTCTCAATCTTCACAGTCCCGTGATCCTCTTCCTCCAACTGAGCCGGATAAAGAGAAGTCTTCACAGAAGGGTTACCAATTTGATGCTCCTCGAGAACAACACTCCGGTTCATCGAGTACAAGGCAAGTTCGGGAGCAACGAAAAAGAGCTGAACTTCCAAAGCCTCCTCCCCCTACTCCCGCGGTTGACCCAACTGTAGCGGAAAAGATGGTCGATCTTAAGGCCAAGTTTCCAAAAATTTGCTTTGATGGTCTGAAGTTCCTCCCGGCTATTCACCATATTCCCGGGCACGTGAAGCAGAGTGCCATTGCCTACAATAACGACGTCTATGTTCAACATGACGCGTTTGTACACTTGGTTGAAAAGATCTCGGAGGTGTCCGTTGAGCGTCAATATGAGATTGATCGCCTGAAATTGGAGGCTGGCTGCGACAAGAACATCATCAAGCACCAAGACGAATAGCTCGCTTCATACAAGTCGAAGTTGGAAGCCGCTGAACAAAGCGCAAAAGATACTGCTGAGGCAGTTACTCGTTTAGAGGTGGCTCACAAGAAGGAGCTTGATGAAGCAGTCCAGCGCAGTGGTGCTCTCGCCATAGAAAAAGATTCCGTTCAAAAAGAAAGGGATGCGCTCGCCATACAAGTCAGGGAGCTGAAAGAGTTACTCTCCAAGGAGAAAGAGGATAAAGTAGCCGCTCAAGAAGAATCACAACGATATTGTGATGAAATCGTCGCTACTCGGCTTCTGAAAACAAAGCTTGATGACGAACTTGCTGGGGTCGAGAAACTGAAGGACGAAGCCCGTGAGGAGGGCAAAAGAAAAGCTGTGGAAGAGATTGACTCTCGCCTCGAGGTGGCCGCAGAAGCCGGCAGGGAAGAGGTCAAATGCATGTTTGACCCGTTGATTGCTGAGTATGGAGCCCGCGTCCTTATGCATCGTGACTTAACATTCTTGGGCGATGGCTATCTCGAATCCCTAGCTAAGGCCTAGGAAACCTTAGTAAAGATCAGGAAAATCGAGTCGGGCTCTGAAGAGGTCGATGAGGATGCCTTAGTGAAGGAGTTTCTTAGGGGGAATGAGCCAGCGGATCTATCCGCAGCTTTGGCGCTTTATAACAAAGGCTCCCCCTTCCAAAAGAGAAAAGTGATGAAGCTGGCCCGTCTGGGGCTGAGACTACGGCTCCTCATAATGCTGCTCCTCCTGCTGCTCAACCGGTCGGTCGGTCGACACTTGACCCGTTCGAGCAGCATACCGGCTATGATCCTGAAGATCCCGGGCTTGGCGTTCACGTGCTATCTCCTATTCTGGAGGGTGAAACCCCACGCGCAACCGATAGCCAACCAGAACCCGGTAGGAAACTCTTCGTTTCTAGAAGTCAAAAGATCTTGTTATTTTCCAGCATTTATTCGTTCTAATGTTCATTCTTTATGTTTCCATGTAGGCTGCTCTGACCCCGAGCCAACTCCGGGGAGCGATGACGCCAAGGAGGAGGCGGAGAAAACAAGCGACGCTGTCCACGCGGGAGTAATTCCTGGTCCCGATGCTCAAGTGATTGGGGCGCTAGATGATGATAAGCTTGACACTTCATCTCCTGCCGAAGGGAGTGATGAAATCGAAATCACTGGCGCCTCTGAGCATACTTCAAAGATGAGCATGAAGGATCGCCTTGCCGAAGAGGAGAAGACAAAGGTCGAGGTCAAAGTTGAACCTGAAATACTGGAACTTACCGACCCGCGGAACAGACCTTTGAAAATCATTCTCCCGGTCAGGTCCAAACCACTAGATGTTCCGTCTCCTACTCCTGACTCCGCTTCTTTAGCAAGCAAGAAATCCAAGAAAAAGCGTGAAGGAGAGGAGTCGTCGGAAAAAACAACAGAAGACAAGAAGAAGAAACCGAAGAAATAATCGATACACTCGTTCAACGAGCTTCTTCCTTAAGTCCTGCAGTTGCTTTTATCTTTTGTAGCTTGTAGTTTGTATAGATAGGTTTTTAACTCTGAGTTTTGTAGGAGTAACTGTGTAACCCCATTTTGAACTATTGAATGAAGTTTAGTCTCTTTTTCGTTTGAATGATTCTCTTGCTTTTCTTTGGTTTGCTGACTAACTGTAGTCATAACTCAAGTCCTTATGAGTTGCATTACCTCCTAGTCCATTCTCGTGTTATTCAAACATCTCCAGACGTGGCATACTTCTTGTTCCACATTTCTCGAGTACTTGGACTTTTTTTCTAAATCTGCGCTCCGGGGATTTAGAGTAAGTTGATCCGCGTTCAGGGGATTCCAAGGTTCGCATCGTTTATACTCTAGTCTGCACTCTGAGGACTTAGAGTACTCCGCGCGCTATGGGGATTCGGAGATTTGAAACCGTTCATACTCCAGTCCGCACTCTGGGGACTTAGAATACTCCGATCCGCGCACTGGGGATTTGGAGATTTGAAACCGTTCATACTCCAGTCCACACTCTGGGGACTTAGAGTACTCCGATCCGCGCTCTGGAGATTCGGAGATTTGAAATCGTTTATACCCTAGTCCGCACTCTAGGGACTTAGAGTACTCCGATCCACGCTCTGGGGATTCGGAGATTTGAAATCGCTTATACTCTAGTCCGCACTCTGGGGACTTAGAGTACTCCGATCCGCGCTCTGGGATTCGGAGATTTGGAATCGTTTATACTCTAGTCCGCACTCTGGGGACTTAGAGTACTCCGATCCGCGCTCTGGGGATTCAGAGATTTGGAATTGTTTATACTCTAGTCCGCACTCTGGGGACTTAGAGTACTCCGATCCGCGCTTTGGGGATTCGGAGATTTGGAATCGTTTATACTCTAGTCCGCACTCTGGGGACTTAGAGTACTCCGATCCGCGCTCTGGGGATTCGGAGATTTGGAATCGTTTATACTCTAGTCCGCACTCTGGGGACTTAGAGTACTTCGATTCGCGCTCTGGGGATTCAGAGATTTGGAATCGTTTATACCCTAGTCCGCACTCTGGGGACTTAGAGTACTCCGATCCGCGCTTTGGGGATTCGGAGATTTGAAATCGCTTATACTCTAGTCCGCACTCTGGGGACTTAGAGTACTCCGATCCGCGCTTTGGGGATTCGGAGATTTGGAATCGTTTATACGAGTCCGTAAATCGTACAGGATAATGTAGTTCGTCATCTGATCATGAGATATAGGAACATTAGTGACTTGTGGAAAATACGGCTTCAAGCCTTTATTAATGAAAAACAACTAAACTGCTTGATTACACAGTTAAAAAGAAACTAAGTTGCGACTGAACGAAAACACATAGGAAATAACAGTGCCTAAAACAAGAAAGGAAAACATGCTAAATGTAATAATGCCGCAAATGCTCACTGTTCCATGCTCGGGGGAGTGTCGTGCCATCAACGGTCGCTAGCTTGAATGTTCCTTCTCCAAGCTTCCGTTCAATGACGTATGGACCTTCCCAGCTGGGATTCATACGCGATGGTACCGGGAAAACTCGTTTCAGAATGAGATCACCTACATCAAAAGTTCTTGGGCGGACTTTGCCGTCGTAGTAACGCTTGACTCGGTGTCTATGCGCTGCCGCCCTTAATTCGGCCTCTTCATGCTTTTTATCGATGCAGTCCAGTGATTCCAACAAGAGGTCCTGGTTCGTCTTGGGATCATAGTACGTCACTCGGTGTGATGGAACTTCAAGTTCCACGGGTATAACGGCTTCCGAGCCGTATGCCAAGGCGAATGGAGTGTGGCCGGTCGCGGACTTGTGGGTAGTTCTATAAGCCCATAGTGCTGTTGGGAGTTCATCTACCCACTTGCCTCCAACCTTCTCCAGACGCTTCTTTAGTATGGACTTGATTATTTTGTTAACGGCCTCGACTTGTCCGTTAGCCTTTGGGTGTGCAACGGCGGCGAACTTCTTCTCGATGCCATACTTTAAACAGAACTCTTTGAACTCTCTGCTTTCAAATTGCGTCCCGTTGTCTGTAATGATGGTGCGAGGAAGGCCAAAGCGGCATATAATGTTTCGTAAAACGAAGTTAATGACCTTCTTAGAGGTGATTGTGGCCAAAGGCTCTGCCTCAGCCCATTTTGTGAAATAGTCGACTGCAACTATCGCGTATTTCGCACCACCTTTGGATATAGGCAAAGAGCCGATTATGTCGATTCCCCAGATTGCAAATGGCCAGGGACTAACCATTTGCGTGAGTTCCGTTGATGGAGCCCTTGGGATTTTCGCATACCTTTGACACTTGTCACATTTTCTTGCGTAGTCCACAACGTCCCGATTTACGGTCGGCCAGTAATATCCGTAGCGGAGGACCTTTTTTGCTAGCGTTTGCCCCCCAGTATGGTCGCCACATTCCCCTTCGTGAACCTCTCTTAAGACCCGCTTTGTTTTGTCATGAGCGATGCATCGTAATAATGGGACTGAGAAACCTTTTCGATACATTAATCCATCCTGCATCACGTATCGCGCGGCCTTTCGAAGGACCTGGCGTCTTTCGCTCCTTTTTTCTGGTAAAGTCCCGGTCGTCAGGTACAGTTTGAATGGGGTTATCCACGATTCCTTCTCGATTTCTGTTTCCAATATACAATCAACTTTCATCTCGTCTATGCTCGGGGCGTGCAAGGCCTCAACGGGATATAATCCCATTTGCTGTGCATCGCCTGTGCTTGCAAACTTAGCCAACAAGTCGGCTTCTTTATTCTGTTCGCGCGGGATATGCGAAATGTCATAATGCTCGACATTCGACAGTAGTTCTTGGACCTGAACAAGGTACGGAGCAAGCTTCTGTCCCTTGGCTTGGTAATCTCCCCGCACTTGGTAAACCACCAACTGTGAGTCACAAAAGATCTCAACTGATTTGATCCCGAGTTCTTCGATGAGCTTCAAGCCGGCAATCAATGCTTCATATTCTGCTTCGTTATTTGTAGCTGGGAAATCAAGCTTCAAAGCATAACAGATTGATCGATTTTTCGGAGTTATAAGAACTACACCCGCGCCGAAGCAACGGTCGTTGGATGCCCCATCAGTGTATAGTTTCCATCGGATGGGGGAATGGCATCATGATTATCCGGTTCTATGGGCATAGTAAACTCAGCGATAAAATCTGCTAATGCTTGCCCTTGTATGGTTCTCCATGGAAAGTAGGCGATATCGAACTGGCTTATTTCGATGTTCCATTTTAGCAATCTTCCAGAAGTTTCTGGTCGTTGGAGTACCTGCCGCAGGGGTTGATCGGTATAAACACTGATTGACTGTGCTTGAAAATATGGGCGTAGCTTACGTGATGCAATCACCAAGCAATAGGCCAATTTCTCGATTTTAGGGTAATTTCTTTCTGCCCCCATTAAACGCTTGCTAACATAATATACCGGCTTCTGGACTCGATCCTCCTCACGAACTAAAGCCGCACTTATCGCATGCGGGGATACAGCCAAGTATACGTACAACATCTCGTGGTCTACCGGCTTTGACAGCACTGGTGGACTCTCCAGATGCCTCACCAGATCCCAGAATGCTTCCTCACAACTAGACGTCCATTCAAAATTCCTCTTTCCTTTCTTTATTATATCAAAGAACGGGATGCACTTGTCGGTTGCCCTGGATATGAATCGACTTAGCGCAGCTACTTTTCCGTTCAAGCTCTGTACCTGCTTTATAGTCCTGGGCACTTGCACATCTCGAATAGCTTGGATCTTTTCTGGGTTAGCTTCAATTCCTCTAGCATTGACGATGAATCCTAAAAACTTCCCTGACGCAACGCCGAAGGAACACTTCAGAGGGTTGATCTTCATCCCGTAAAACCTGAGTATGTCGAACATTTCAGCCAAGTCTCGAATGTGGTCGTTTGGCCGTCATGACTTCACGAGCATGTCATCCACATAGACTTCCATCGTCCTACCGAGCTGGTCTTTGAACATTCGATTCACCAAATGCTGATAAGTCGCTCCCGCGTTCTTCAATCCAAAGGGCATTACTACATAGCAATATAGCCCGACATCGGTAACGAAGCTGATGTGTTCTTGGTCCGGAATATGCATCGGGATTTGGTTGTATCCTGAGTACGCATCCATGAATGATAACAGCTCATGTCCTGCGGTGGAGTCGACCAACTGATCAATCCTAGGCAACGGGAAACTGTCCTTGGGGCATGCTTTGTTCAAGTCGGAATAATCTATGCAAGTTCTCCATTTCCCTTCCGGTCCTGAAGTTTCCAGCTCTCGCTTGGTCACGATCTCCAACTGTTTGAACAGTAGCATCTGCTCGTGCAGCTTCAGTCTTACGGCATCTGGGCCTGGGAGGTTCATCAGAGGAAGTAGAGCTGTCAGATGAGGAATAAGGAGCGGGATTGCCCCCAGCATTCCGTTGCTGCTGTTGAGTGAGTTGTGCCATCAGGTTGGCGTTAGCTTGCATCTGCTCTCCTTGTTGTCTCCTGCTTTCTCTGAGTTCTCTCATCAAGTCGTTGAACTCTATTCTGGTGACAACCGGAGCCTATTCCTGAGCGGCAATTCCTACATCCGGAATTGTTGGTTGATTGCTAGGTCCTGCTTGTTGCACGCTAGCAGTCTCGTGGGCATCCGCATTATGAGAAGCTGACCTGGTACGTGGTCTTTCCATTCTAGAGTTATTGGTATGAACTCTGAGTAGAATCAACGGATGTCCTATCAGTGAGTCGGATCTTCTTTGAGGGATTTGTTCAATCCAGTAGCTTCAAAGCAAATCCTTGAGGTCTGAGAATTCAATTCTCAGTGAAAGCACCAAAGTGTTAGCACCAAAATTGGTCACTAACCTCGTAGAGAAAGATTGTGTAGAGAAATAAGTGATGAAGGTAAATTAAACAGAGAAGACAATGCTAATTTAACTGCAGAAAGTAAGAACACCAAATTTATAGTGGTTCAGCGTAATTGCCTATGTCCACTTTGAGGTTAAACTTTATTGATCTTCTTAATAGTCGATTACAAATACAATTCGTGAATCAAATGCTTGAATGAAGTTGTTAAGTAGAGAAGATGAGTCTCAAAATTGGCAGAGTCTCCCCAGTGTTCTCCCAAAAAGATCCCTTTTCACTGTGACCTTGCCCCTCTATTTATAGACAAATATGGGCTGGACTTCCCAAGTGGGCTTGATGGCCTAACACTCTAGCCCGAGTATAGTGGTCGCTGCATGCCGAACCAGGTATGCCGAACACCATAATGCCGAACGATCCTTTCTATGCCGAACGGTATGTTTGATGTGCTGGAAGTGCAGGATGGTTGTCAGTCGAAGCCGAACGTGTCTCTGTCCGAAGCCCTTGGCCGAACAATGCTCCCTGACCAAATGATGCATCTTGGCCGAACGATAGTGTCATGTTGAATAGTTATGTACACCGAACGTCTTCTGGATGCCGAGTACTCCTGTTGCCGAGTACTCCTGTTGGATGCCGTGTACTCCTGTTGCCGAGTACTCCTGTCGCCGAGTTCTACTGACGCCGAGCACTAGTTGACGCCGAGTGCTACTTGATGCCGAGCCCTAGTTGACGCCGAGTACTAGTTGACGCCGAGTAGTCCTGTATGCCAAGTAGTCCTGTATGCCGAGTACTACTAGATGCCGAGTACTACTAGATGCCGAGTACTACTAGATGCCGAGTACTACTAGATGCCGAGTACCTGCCAATGCCGAGTACTCAGTTGCCTGGTCAAATCTCCAGGAAACAGTTAGTTAAAAAGTTTACTTAAAAAGGGTTTAAATCATAAATTCATGCTAAAAGCATGTTTCGCCTCTTTTGGTTTTGCCTAGGTAGCTTTCGACTAAGACCCTCCGCCTCCTTCCACAAACCAATGCACATAGTATCAACATGTTGGTACACATCGAATTGGACAAATGTGCAAAGTAAGAGTCGAAACCAAGGGGTTCCGAAAGGGTCGAAGCGCCTTTTTGTTTTAAAATAAAAGGTAGCACCTGCTTTGCTTTCGATAGGTTAGGTTTCAACTTATTTAGCTTTTGACTGGGTCAAATATTTTAAAAGGAAAGGTTTCGAATGGGTTGCACTTTTATGTTTTAAATAATGCTTTTGAAAGGTGCCAAAACCCCTAGCTGCCGCTCTTCTACCTTTCAAAGTCAATGGTTTCAAAAGGTATACTTTGTTTTTGAAATTAACCACTTCTCTAATGCTTTTGAAAGGATGGTTTTGACACCATCACTTCTTTACTTAGGAATAGGTTTCAAAAGAGAGTCTTTCGACTTAGATGTTTCTAAATGACCCTTTTGTTCTGTTTGAAGTATAACCCAATGGTTTTGAAATAGAATGGTTTCGACTTAAATGTCGAAAGGTGGTTTTCCACATGTTTTAAATTGAACCCAAGAGCTTTCAAAAGGTTTGACTTTCTAAATGTTTTATGCTTTCGAAAGGTATTTAAAATGGTTTCGAAGGGGTGGTTCCCCAAAGGGTTTCGAAGGAGTCGATAGGTATTATTTTCTGATGGTTTCGAAAGGGTTGAAATGAAAGGGTTTTCCAAGGTTTTTAAAGGCAATGTTTGAAGTGTTTTAAGAGATGATGTCTAAGGTTTTAATGCTTTCGAAGGGAAGGCTTTTAAAGGTTTTGAAAGGGTTTAAGTATGGTTTCGAAAGGGAAGCTTTAGCCTTTCGGCCTAGATAAATAAAGGGTTTTACTTAGTTTCGAAAGAGATGCTTTCAACGGTTTAGAAAGAGGTACTTTCAATTGAATTGAAAGGGGTACTTTCAAGTGTTTAAATGTTTTCATCAACTAAGGTTTGAGTAAAGTATATATATAGCATAACACTGATGATTTTGAGTATAGCATAGAATATACGCATTTTCCTTGTATGAATTTGATTTAAAGATTTTAAATCAATTTGAGAAAAGGTTTTGAAGGAAAATTTTGGGAAGATATCCCTAAGTAAAATGACTTAGATATTAGAATACCAGATGGGACAGGTATAGGGTCTCGCCCTATATATTAGCTATTGGCCCCAGCTAATTTAGTCCAAAATTCCGGCGTGTAGGGCTTTGTCACAGGTAAGACTAAAATTATGATTACATATAGATAGGAATATATATTTGTATACAGATAGGTTATTGGTGAGCTCGCAAAACCATTAGGATAAGGTGACCCTGGGAGATGTTAAGTTAAGGACAAACCATCCAAAAGAGAAGTATTTAATAGATAGTTAAGGATAGACCATTCAGAAAAGGAGTGTCTAACAGATGTTAGATTATTTTGTTTATATTGTCTGGTAGGTCCGAGTCAGCCAAAGGTTAATAGATAGCCAAACAAAACTATAGTGTTTGAACAAATAATTTTTTTATTGCCTGATATGTATGTTTACATAATGATGCTTTACAGTATTTAACCAGTTCTGGTTGCAAGAAATGATTTGCAAAAGATATGTTTTAAAAGAATGTTAGTGAGGAAAAACCCGTTCCGCTAAGCGGCATTGTCTCGCTTAATGTCTATATCTAGGATGTATAGTATTATTCACACCATGCTTTATGTCTGACTTGAAGTTTATGTTTTTCCCTTAAACTCTCGGGTGATGTCTGACTCGAAGTTTATGTTTTCCCCTTAAACTCTCGGGTGCTAAACAAATGATTTGAGTAGAATGAAGGTTGAGGTTCTTTTAGGTTTTAGTAAGATACGAATAATGCTACTGGAGGCGAGCAGGAGGCTAACAGATAGATATTTAGGAGTTGCAGTTCTTTGTTTTGTTATTTGTTTCCGCTGTGTATGTATTAAGTCAATTATAACTATATGACTCTGATCATCCAAGGGGGCATCTTCATATGTCGCTCTTGGCGTATTTTGTAATGTATATTTTATCATTGCCTAGGAAACGTTTTGGGATTATGTAATCTGAGTATGGAACATCTGTTTTGAAATATAATGGAAAAATGTTGTTTTGAAATCTGCGATTTGTTTCATATTCAAGTGCTTCCGATATTATGAATTCCATTAACATAATCGTATTTAGTCATCGGAAGTTAATACTATAGACGACTGCAGCATCTATAGCATTTAGCTTTGGGCCTCTAGATAGGGGATGTTACAAATTGCCTCAGAAAAATAGAGAGATGGTTGTCTCCAAAATTGGACCTTCCCTAGTCTATACCTCCTGAACCATCGGGAGGCTGCACCGGTTAAGTAAACAGGGACCAACTTACATTGGGCCATCCTTCCTACCTTTAGAATGTCCATGCAATACTCAAAAGTATAGAGGCGGTTGTCAGGGTTGGTAGTTCCATCGAACTTATCAATTGAAGGGACTTTAAGGTTATCAGGGAAATCTACTTCAATGATGGTCTTACTCAATGGAGAAGAAACCCATTCCCCTATTTTTTCTTTGGTGCTTTGTTGGTAGATTTTTGCTAGTTTTTTTTACTCAAGTCTTTAGTTTATGGATTTTGTTTCTCTCGAGTCGATCTGGGAAGAATTAACTTAAGAAGCATGGGGGAGTCTGGCTTAAGAGAAGTGTGTTGGGCCATCGTCTTTTCTAGCCCTTCCATCCATTGGTTGATTTGATTTGTGAAGGAATAGAATGAAGCCAGGATGGGATCTATGGGGACCTCGATTGAGGCTCCCACCTCGGTTTGCACCTTTGAGGCTATACGTGGTTTCTTTGTATTTTTTGAAGCCAGGTGTAAATGTCCCGACCAGGAGGGATAGGTGAAATCGGTGGGATCCATGGTATATGAAATAAATAGAGGTAAAATTTTACTGAATGCAGGAAATGAATGGAGATTCGGGCCCTCCTTCTAGCGCAAAAATGTTAGTGAGATTTTTTTGTCTCACCATACCCGAATGTGAAGTAACTTTAGTAATAATAACTTCAAAGATTTAGAATCTGCAAATTTAAGTAATATTAATTTTGCCTTTAGGTAGTAATTGTGCCGTTGGAAGCTTACACAATCATGCAGTTGCACTTTAACTGTTTGTTAAAATGTCAGATTGAACTAGCACTTCAATTTAATTAAAGATTGAACGAAATCTAACATTGAAATATATATGAAAATAAACTAAAATGCAGAAAAGTAAAAGACATATAGAGTTTTACGTGGTTCGGATATTAAGGAACCCTACGTCCACGAGGGAAATGTCACTTTTTACTTTATATTCCTTGGTACAGATTTCGATGGCGGAGAGATTATAATGATTTTTTCTTTCTAAACCGTAAAATATCAGATAAAAAAAAGACCTCTTTCTTTCTACAGTGCCTTTTCTATTTATAATACAAAGATGCATGTGGATTACCACGTTCCTTCTTCTGCTATCCCGATTTCCGCCCTTGGATCATGCCACATGTCATCAATCTATGTTGTTTATCTAGTGTGCATGGATTGTTGGCATGTTATTGGCGGGATATCATAATTTAAGCGGTTGAATTTTCGGTTTTGACATGAGATTTGAAATTGAAGCGGGGATGTTTGAACTTAAGGCGAGAGGTTCCAAATTTGAATGAGCTACGAATTCCCTCTCTTCGAAGGGTGAATAACCCAAGCGTAACTTTCTTTTGCGAGTGTGAGTTCGATAAGCCGCTATCCCTTTTTTCTTCGAGGTGAATTATGCCGCTTTTACATCTTTTTCCTCAAGAGATGGTAGCTCCTTTGATCCTCCCTAAGCATATATGATACTTATAAGGTTGGTTAGGGTGATCGTGCCACCATTTGTGAAGACATGCGATTTTGCACCGAACTGCCCTAAGGGATGGACTGCATGGGTTATTGATGAGGGAGACTTATTCCTCTACCGTTTATTCATGTGCGTGGATCTATGTTGATGCACTGTTTGAGTGGCCCTTTATGTAACCCTTGGATTGCTTTTGACTCTGCGTGGTACTGCTTAGGTAGCCCCCAGTAAGAGCAATGCAGATCAGTTCTTGGAGGTGTTAGCAATGTACATGTTTTGGAAATGATATCGGGGTTTATTCTGCCATTTGAGTGCAGCGCGGTCCTTCTCTTTTGAGCTTATGTTTCGATGGCGATGCGCTTCTGATGGTGGTGCGTTGTGCCATTTCACTAATGTCTAGTGTCAAACAAGGAGGTAGCACATCCCTATTTTCCTTCATTGCAAAATTGTTAGTATAGCTTTGCTATCCATATATATTGGCTTGTGAGTACAATACGCCATTAATTGCGTGCGTCTTTTTTATGTAAGGTGCGTTATGCTTTGATACCATTAGTACAACTCACTAGGCCATAGTGCGACAATAACGTCTTATTGTTATTTGGAAGTTTGGTTATGCTATGGTTTCAAGTATTATAATTATAGATTATTTACTACATCCTGTGACCTCGTCCAGTTTTGGGCTCCGTATCATAATGTGACACTGAAATTGGGGGATAGGCGCAATTTGAATCTTTGTCATCGTCTTACAATTTCCAAGCATAGTATTTTCTTGACTTAGCCTTATTCTTTGCCTTTCTTCTTAATAGGACATCTTTTATTATGAGGCCATCCCGCTATGACTTAGTACTTATGTCATATTGCCTTGAACAAGATTCGAGAAATACGGGTGTAACACTTCCCCCTAAGTCCACGGCGAACACAAATTGGTGTAGACTTGTCATCATTGGCCTTTGCATTCCGTCATTTCTGCCAGTTCCTTGAAGCATTGTCACATCTCCCCCTTCGCTTTCTAGGTAAATTAGTCTCGATCTTTGCACTTATTATCTTTGCTATTAATTGACTGACTTTTACAAGTTTCCTTTTTATTCTGGTTGCAACAACTCTAAAATTTTATAATTAAATAAATAAGCTAAGAAAAAGTTGGGTTAAACTAGAAGGGTAAAAGGAAATTAATCAATAGAAGCAGATATGAGGGCCCAGGTTCAACTTATTATGGGATAATATACGTTACCCATTTTTATTCATTCATTTTATTCTATTCAAACTAAAATAAAAGGCTAGAGAAACTTTTTAATGGTTGGAGCATAAAACGAAAAATAAGGAGAAGGTACAAAAACGTAAGCTAGAAGAGACTAAAGAAGACTAAAGTTGTACATCTAAAAGATCTAAGTGAGTGATACTAATTCCATCTAATCTGATTCCTTATGTATGTATAGGGTCAGTTTAGATTTATAAGCTTTTATGCATGATGGGGTTCATACCGGTTTACATGCAAAAGTATAAAGGATCAAAAAATGTTTTGGGGAAGGATGTGCATAAACCGGATGTTTACATGTGTTTTCCCTACTCTAGTTGTTAAACCAAAAATTTGGCATAACACCCATGATGTCAAGTATGATAAGCTAACCCTTGATTTATGAATTTATGATGACAGGAATAAGTTGGATCCGATCAAATGGCGTTAATCAAGAATAAGCCTAGCATTCAAGGCTAAGTTCAAGATGATATGATTAAGAAATGGATCCATGATGCCCATGAGCTTTTGGAATTCAATATTCGAAATTCCATATGGTTTCTTGGAATAAGATATTCGAGATCCCTTAAGTTCACTTGGAATAAGATATTCAAGAACCCGTATGGTCTTTTGGAATAGGATATAAGAAGGCTCATGCCACACGATCAAAGGAGAGTGATAATAAGCCGAAAATATGTTCAACTGCCCATTTAGCCTGTCATTGAAGTAGTGTTGCAATCCTCATAATTCATAGTCCAATGTTCATGTGTCGTAGGCAAGATAGAAGCTATGCATATAACCACTATTTTGGATAGAAGCCAATGTCATTTTATATGAAATAGAATCATCATAAGCTTTGGGTCCAACGAGTTTTATTATATGCATATCCATTTCAATAATATCCAAAGTGCACAATTAAGGTAAATATGCATGTCCAAGTCCTTGTTCATATAAATTAAGCATGATTACAATCAAATCGGTGTTTTCCCCCAATTCAATTTAAGGTTACAAGAGTTTAATTTTTAGAGTAGATAAAAAAAATGATCACCCCTTTCTCCTTGCCCGTAGATCTGTATTTATAGGGGTAAAGGAGTTCAACATGGCCGCTATATGCCGCCTTCAGCATGAAATATCAACGACCATCTTAATGGTCCCAGGCCTTATACTTCATCTTCGTCCATCTTCAGTATTGATAAATGCGGCATCATTTCTGTCTCGATTGTTTTCTTGGATGTTATCAATGTCGCATTGGAGACTTGTGACATCATTTAATGGTTGATGAAGAGCGATATCACCAAGGCGTGACATTGGTAATTATCAATTCTGAAAAGATATGACATTACTAAGAGATGACATTAACAGGAAGCGACATTGGTGATGAAAGGCACTGATAACAAGCGACATCAATAATTGGTGACATTGATAACAGGTAGCTTCAATAACAGATGACACCGACAATAAGCGACATCAATAACAGACGGCATTGAAAATAAGCGGCATCAATATTATGCGACGTTGATAATAAGTGGCATTGATAATAAATGGCATCGATAACATGCGACATTGAAATAGAGCGGCATTGATAAAAGATTATATCAATGTAGAAGCAGTATTGATATGATGCGGTATTGAGAAGAGGCGATATTGATAGGTTGCGGCATTGATATGATGTGGTATTGAGAAGATGCAACATTAATTTCGTCCTTATAGGTGAATGGCAGTATTGATAGATCACAGCATCAATAAGATGAGACATAGACCATGCCGCTATAACACCGATGGCTGATGGTATTGATTCCATCCAGCATCGCTTGACTATATAATAGTCTTGGTATTAATCATTCTGCTCTATAGACAGTATGCAGCATTGTATATGACCTTTATTGATAATATGTGGCATCGTAAGCCTTCGACATTGATTTACCTTCATACTTTCATCATTGGTTCATCACCATTTTTACAGCATTGAATACTTACGACATCCTTTATCTCGACATTTGTCAGTATCAGTGTCATGCTTTTTGGCATTCATAAACTGTGGCATCATCTCTAGTTTTGATATAAATTCCTTTTATTATATCCTTTGAAAATTATATGATAACATTTGCCCTCGTTCTCTAGAAACCTTGCCTCATGACCTTTTTGGGCAATTTTATGTCATTAGAATGATATCCACAGATTCCTTCATGGGCTTCTCCCAACAAATTTGTGCCACTTTTTAGACTAACACATCTTAAGTAAGGGAGCTAATATCCCTTTTTTATAAAGTGTTCCATGCACTATGATAAAAGTTGGAGCTTGGTGCCTTATCTTTCTAGCTTCATTTTTATCTTCTGGTAGTTTCTCTTCTACCAAGTATTTAATATTAGGCATTATCCAATTGTTTTCATATTGATTATCTATTTCTGTATGAATGGTTCCTTTTAGGTTTTCACCGTCATCACTTTTTGGTTCATTTTCCTTCTTTTTGATAAAGACTAGCTATATATGTGATTCTATGGTAAGTTACTAATACCAGGGGTAATTCTTCCACCCTATTCTCTTTTCTAATATTGTGGATAATTCATTCGAGTACATTTCGTGACTTTGTCGATAACCTATATTAAGTTATGTAAAGCTCGGTTATAATAATCAATATCTTGAAACTTACATGCTGTTGATGTTAATCTTTGCTGAAATCCAATAGTTATTTAGGACTTTCCACATTGGTTCTATTGCTTTGTTACTATTTGAGATTTCAGAGATAGGACTTTGGCCGTTTCATTTTCGGATGATCTTTCTGAGTTTAGACTGAATTTTATGACCAACAACATTCTTATGTATAAGTTAGTGCAGTGTCTAAAGATTACTGTATTAGGTGACGATTTAACCTCCAATTGGTTGGACGAATAATTGGTCATCACTTAAGTTTTTCTTCCTTTTGAGTCAAATAGTGGTTTTCTATTCCATCAAAGGTTGCTGCTTTGAGCTGGAGCGATGTTAGAATACACGGAACTTGTTTCGTCTCAAAGTATTAACTATTTTGTCTCGACTTGCCTTGTGACTAATGACTTCTTGTCTTGTTTTTTTTCTTTACCTTACTTTTTATGGTTGGAATGATCCATATAACAATCCTTTTTGAATTTCCTCTCATAGCTCCACTCAGTTCTCTTGAGCCGTTTGTTATAGATGTAAGATTATTCTTGGTCATGGTGTGGTAATATATATCTATCATTCCAATTTTGCTGATGTTCCTTGATCTTAGGTTGGCGCTTATTTACCCAGTTGCCATTACCACTTTATATCCCATATGTTGATGATGGTGATCACTTACTCTTTCTCAAATCTTTCCTAGTTTAAAGTAGAAGTAACGTATTTAAACATTAGTATGACAAAACTATGAGGCGATCCATTAATGGCATTGGATTTTCCTTTCTCTACGTATAATAATTTGTTATCGATCTTGAGATTTGAAGATTATAATTCTGCTTTCATACTAGTTTGTCCTTTCGACTATTTAAAACCATGGTTTTCAATGAGGACTCCCCTGTCTTTCAATTTCTTGAATGCTATTCGAACAATTAAAGAAATCTGATGCCTAAAGTAAGAGATTTTGTATCTATTATCGGAAATTCGCATTCTGGCCTTGAATCCCATAAGCTAAATTCGAAATTAGCCACTCTTTTTTTTAAGTACAATATTAGTAATATGCAATTTCTTCTTCTTCTTTTTTATAGAAAATTTTAAAGTTGATCTCATTAAAACATCGTTCATGTTAAAATTATGGTCATCGTGATAAAAACTATATATTATTTTGCAAATTGATTTTGAAATAGTAATGTGTAAATTTTATTAAAGTAGTGGAATATTCAATAGTAATTAAACTCCCAAAATTCTTTTTTTTTTGGAAAAATAGGGTTTAAAAATGAAAATATTCTATCAAAATAAAGGGTTGTTTGTATTATCCTACATTACTTGGTTGGGTAATGGGTTTAAGAAAATCTTGGAACTTTGAAGAATGTTTTTTTTCATAAAGCCAGAGGGCTACAAAAATAACCCTTCTAGGATTTGATCTAATGGGAGGGTTCGGTGACATCTTCGACCTAAGAAGTCGTATCAATTACCATATTGGAAATGTAAGCTCGGACTGTAGGAGTCAATCCAAAGAAAATCTATTTAAAACTGTCATACTTTCATTTAGTCTCATCATAATATCTACTTGTTTTGGCTCATCCTTTCCCTTAACCGTCTATTTAGTCAAGATTCGCCACAATTCTTCGAGCATTGACAATATATCCTTTGATATGTAACCACTGCATTCTTCATCTCAAAGGGCATGATTTGGTAGTAAGTTAGTTCCCTGATCTATTATAAAACCTATTTCTTCATCTGATTTGAACATGGGGATTTAATTATATTTTGAGCATGCATCCATAAAAGGCTACATCTTATGTCCACTTATGACATCAATCAATTGACCTATTCTAGGTAAAGGATAATAATTAGGGCATGCCCTATTCAGATTGATATAATTGACGTACGTTCTTCTTTTCCTTTGGACTCTTTAACTAGTACATGATCAACGACCATTTGGGATAAAAGACTTTTTTAATGGATCCATTCTAAAGTAACCTCCCACTTATTCCTTATTAACCTGTATTTTATCATCTTTTGTCGAATATGGATGATATTTGGATTTGTATTGAGAGCATGGCTCATAATTATTGGATCTATTCTAATCATGTCTGAGTGAGTTTCGGAAAACACATCTTTGCTAGATTAGAGGAGTCGGGTAAGCTCTCTTCTGAGACCATCACCTAGTTCTTTTTCGATTTTTACTGCTTTGTTTGAATCTAGCAAATCTAAGCTTACCACTTTTAGATCTTCAGAAGATTTCATTCTTTCTTGCTTACTTCTGCAATCTAATCCATTTACCCAAAAGATCCCATAATATAGAATTCCATATAAATTACACACTTCAATTATTTACTAATTCATAAAGGTTTTATAATAAAATCTTCATTTTCAAAACCTTTCATTTAATTTTGAAAAGAAAAATTTAATTTCCAAAGAGGCTTAAATAATAAAATATTTATTTAAAACCCTCTTGTATAATTACAAGAAAATCTATATTTTAAGCATTTATTCAATTTCAAATTCCTTAAATTCTTTCTAAAGATAATTCATGAGCTTCGAAACTCTTCTTAATAGTTCCAAAATGATAATACCAAAGAAGTTTTTACAATTTATATTTTTCTTTAAAAAACAAATCTAAATAATCTCACTTTCCATAAAGATTTTAACTCAAAATATTTCCCAAAGCCATGACTTGAAATTCCCAAACCAAATACTTTGAAACTTTTAGCCACTTTTAATTTTTCCTTTTAAAATATTACTATCGAGAAATGATTAATCAACCCGAAGTTCTTTTTTATAACAATCTTCAAATATTAAACATTAAATCAATTTGTTAATTTCATTTATATAAAAAATACCAAATTATCCTTTTTATAATAGTTCAATTCAAACACTTCTATATATATATATATATCCAATCATCTTTGAAAACAAATTCCCTTTTATTTTAAAAATAATCAATTACTGAATGTATATTACTTACAGAATAATTTTGTCAAAATACACTTTTCTAATAATAATTTTCATACAATAAGCAAACCACATTTATCTTATTATTGTTCCAAAATAATTTCTTTTTACTAAACTTCCCAATAAACCATCACTTTTACAAATAAATTTTAGATGGCCTTTTATAAAAATCCTTCAAATACTTTACAATTGGGTATATATGTATATATTTGAAAAGTATATTGGCTTAAACAATTCCTAGAAATCATCACTTTCTAAATGATCACTATTCACATACTTCTTAAGAAAAATTTCAATTTTATATATAGATCATCCCAAAGTTTATATTTATTCCAAAGATAATTTATTTCTTTCAAACCTTTACCTTTTAATTCTTTTACCTCTTCACGATCAATTTCAAATATTGAGCTTCGAATAATCACAATCTCTGTATTTTCCAAATTGAATTTCCGAGTGACGTTACCTTTCGAGCCAGTCTGTTGTACAACTTCCTTATTTAGGACATTAACTTTCTTGGCCTTCACTATTTTCCTAAAACAAAATATCACTTTGTTTGCTTTAAAAGTAAGGAAATGACGATACAGAGGTTCGAGCCCTTCTTATTACGCCAAAATGTTAAACCAAAAATTGGTTCAATATCCCAGATGTTGTTTGATAGTTCAAGTCATATGTTCAAAGGTGAAATAGGTGGATCACATAAAACTGGGATAGCTTTTGTTAGCAAATTTATTCGCTAACTAATCATGCTAGGCAAGCTAAGGTTGGTCTGAATAAGGGCTTAAATAACCTTATGCATGTTTCAAGAGAAGCATATGTGTTCAAGTCTAGTTCCAAGCCCAAAGTTTAATAATATGCGCATTCATTGTTCAAAAAAATTTCTTTGTTAACCCAAATATGTAGATAAGGCAAGCCAAGTTCGGATAAGAGCTTAGGTAGCCTTATGCAAAGCTTGAGAGAAGCATGCAAGTCCAAGTCCAAAAGAATGAAATATGCATGTCCGTAGTCCGAGTCAAGTGAATGAAATATGCACGTCCATAGTCCGAGTCAAGTATAAGAAATCATATGCATTTCATAAGTTCAATGATCGGTCAGATATTATTCAATTGAAGTATGCTATGCAAAGTTCATTGTCCAAGTCCTTATGTGCAAAAAACTAAAAATGTATAATCGACTCTAAAATCTTTATTCAATTTAAGGTTACAACTTCAAAAATTTAAGAAACGAGGAAAGGGAAATTCACCCCTTTTTTGGTAACGATAGTGGTCTATTTATAGGAGTAGGGGCATGCGGGATGGCAGCCATGTGTACATAAGCTAGATACTCGCTACCTTTTGTATCGTTGATTCATGATATCCTTTTTTACACTGCTAACACCCAGCACCCTCTTCACATTTAGACACTCGATATCTTCTTTGCATTGCTAAGGCTTGGCACCTCTCATTGTCTGTAAAAGATCAAAATCCTCAGCTAGTGTCGAAGTTCACCATCCTTGCTGAAGTTTGGTATCTTTTATTGCTTTATGACAGCCAAAGTCGTAATGGATTGATAACTTAACTTCTTTAGGGACTTGGTATACCCCTTCTTGTATCTAGATGTTCGATACACTTTAATAATGCGACACCCCTCTTCATTATATACTTTTTGGTACTCTGTATTGTAGTAGTGTGACACCCTCGATGCCTTCTCGTTGGTAAGCCTTCAACACTTCTGTTTGTTGTTGATGTTCAATATTATTAATTTCTTGTTAAGCAACTAATAATTCTTGTTATTGTATAGATCTGCTACCCCCTAAGGGCTCGACAACTTCTTCCCAGCTTGATGACTACTTGAAGTTTGGCATCTCCTTTGTTGTTAGAATTTAGGCACCATCTTGTAATTGCTTCAAGTTTGCTATCCTCTTTCTTTTTATGTGCTCAATAAGCCTTATGGTTTTTGAGGCTCGACACCATCTCTTCTAGCTATAGAGATTCGACATCCTCTCCATCTTTAAATTCGACACTCCTTGTAATTCATCATCCCTAGATCCTTGCCGCTCGACATCCTTTAAGCTACTTAATTGTCAAGGAGGAGTTCGATAACTTTCTTTACACTAGAGGCTCGACATGCATGTTTGTAGTAGCACTATTTTTCAATGCTGTTATATCCTCTTGTTGACTTAGTCGTTTCTTTTCCTTAATTGTTCCCCAAGCATAGTAGCCAAAAAATATATGAATAACAATATGTGTATATATATATCGTACTTGTATGTTGCTATATTGATATAGATAGGGAAGTATATATGTTCTTCTATTGTGATTTTACTTCCTATCTTTTCGTTCTGATGAATACTTACTTAACAGAAAAGAAAGATGGATTTAAGAAGCGAACGAGTCATAATAGGAGGGGCAAGTGCAAGTAGAGAGACCAAAGAAATAGAGACTGATGGAGGAAGGGAGGAAAGAATTCCAAGAGCAGTAGGGGAGGAAGCTGCACCACCAACTAATGAAGTGGGTATGGATGTGAACATCTTATTTAGCCAGTTCATAACCCAGATGATGCAGGAAGCTGGGCCGAGGGCAGTATAGCTGAGAGTTGGGGTGGTGAGGGAAGATTTCCCAAGGATGAGTAAAGATATAGAAATCTAGGAGGAAAGATGTTCACCGAGAAAGAGCCTGCAATAGAAGTGCTGAATTGGTTGAGAAGATGTGAGCGTATATTTGGTGACTAAGGACTAAATGATGCGCAGAAGAGAAGGCTGGCATCAAGGCAGTTATATAAAGATGCACTAGATTGGCGGGAGACCGTAATTGCAAAAACCCCAAAAGAGGAAATCACTTGGGAGTAGTTCAAGGAGAGTTTTGAGGCTCGATTTATATCAGAGTCTCAGTAGAGTGTTGTTGAGGTACTTCATTGACTTAAAGAAAGGTAACCTTACAGTGGAGGGGTACATCCAAAAGTTCAGTGTATTGGCTAAGTATGACAGGGAGATCATTAACACTCCTATGAATAAAAATGAGAAGTTTATTAGAGGCTTGAAGCAAGGGCTTGATCATAAGGTGATGGCTCATCTTGCATCTCCTTATGAGTTTGTAGAGGACATGGCCAGAGGATATGATTGCATTTATTAGGAGAAGAGAAGGGTGGAGACGAGGCCTAAGGAAAAATAGAAGAAGATGTTCACCCAATACACTAAAGGAAAGAAAGGAGTGCCGAAGGGAAAGGGTGCAGTTGCTAATACCGAAGTTTCCATTGCTGAAGTAGTCTGCTACAACCGTGGACAGCTACGACGTGCCCTAGCCTAGGGTGAAGTGCTTCTAAGGACCAAGGGAAGGACCATCTGCGGAGGAGAAAGGCTAGAGGAAAGTCCTAGAATGTATGGCTTTGATTTTTGATATTTCAATTAGAGTATTGTTTGATAATGGAGCTACACATTCATTTATAACTAAAGACTTGATTGATAGACTTGGATTAAGGGTTACATATTTGGTCACTTCTATATGTGTAGCTAACCTGATAGGAGGGTACGCCACACTCGAATTAAGATGCGTTGACCTAGATGTTGAGTTAAATGGGTGTAAGTTTTCTTATGATCCCTACGTGTTTAACTTCATGGGCTTAGGGGTTAAATTGGTTGAAAAAGTATAATGTTAAGGTGCACTACACTGAGAGGATAATCACTCCGAGTCATCATGACTAAAAAGGTAGAGCGTATGTAGTTTTGGGAGAATATGAAGCAGTGTGCAGGAGTGCTTTATATGCGTTAGCTTCGGAGGAAGAGGGGTTGCAAATAGTACGAGTAGTGAAGATGTTTAGGGAGGTATTTGAACTGGTTTTAGGGTTGCCACCCCCGAGAGCAGTAGAGTTCTGCATTGACTTACTACCAGGGACTGAACTGTTTAGTCGACCTCCTACTAGAATGCCTCTACGGGAGATGGAGGAGCCGAGGAAGCAATTGGTAGAGTTAGAAGGGAAGAGCTTCATGTGACTGAGCAGCTCACCATGGAGAGCGGCAGTAGTGTTTGTGAAGAAGTATGATGGGTCATTGAGACTATGTATAGACTATCAGAAGCTGAATGAGAGAACGGTGAAGATAGATATTCTTTGCCAAGAATAGATGATCTTTTTGATCAGTTGAGTGGAGCTAAGGTGTTTTTGTAGTTGGACTTGGCCACAGGGTTCCATCAATTGAGAGTTGTGGAGGAAAATATTATTTTTACTGCATTTAGAACTTGGGATGGTTCTTATGAGTGGTTGGTTATGCCATTTCGGCTAACCAATGCACCTACATTCTTTGTAGAATTGATGAACAAGGTCTTCTGAGATAAGCTGGATAGATATGTGTTGGTGTTCATAAATGACATTTTAGTGTACTCCAAGGATGTTTATACAAAAATTTGGCACAAGCATCCAAGAGAATAATGTAGAGGATAAAATGAAGGAATATAAATGGAAAATGAAGAAAATATGAGACACATAAAGTTTATAGTGGTTTGGCCAACTAATGCCTACATCCACTAAGTGTTTCTGTCTATTATGTTGTTGTTTACAAGTAGTGTTCTTATGGACCAGTATGGATCATGATGTCACAAGAGAATTATGGAAAACTTGTAAAGAAGCAAAAAAGATCCTCAGAATGATGCCCCTCCATGCCTATTTATAGCCATAGGTCGTCGAAATATTCTCAACCACGATCACACCCACGTTTCCCACATCCAGAGGAAATTGCTCGAAGAAGATCGTGGTCATGTCATAATTTATCATGGATCGGTACCAATCCCATAGGCATGGATAAATACCAATCTATAAGATTGTTTTATGAACCTTTCTGTGGCCTTCTGTAGATGAGACTTATTAGTGACTTCATGTTTTCCATCTTGACTGCTTTGCTAAAAGCTTGTTTTTGAGTCAGTTGCTTGGATCAATGGTGCAATAGAGTTCCTGACTTCATGTGCTTGAGATGCTCAGGCAAATGGCATGTGAAAGATTCATTGAAGCTAGGAATGGGTTGTTATCACCATGGGTTGGACGTAGAGGCGATGCAAGGTGATATGAATGAAGTTGTATGGATCAGTACCGATCCATGGCCATGGATCGGTATCGATCATGACTTGGTTCCAATCTTGGAATTTGGCTCTTGTACTTGGATTAGCACGACATGTGGGCTACTTTAGAAAGTTGGTTGGTATGCAAATGAGTGTACCTCCTAATATTGTTTGACATTCCAGTTTGGCAATTATCGCTCCAGATTCCTGCTTAGTGATTTCTCTATTCGATTATTCTGACTCGCCCAAGCATAGTTTGGTCATGAAGTTGGATAACATTTTTCAGGTGCTTTCACTGAGAAATACTTGAATTCAATGACTTGAGACTTGAGATTGAAAAGGACGACGAGACTATCGCCTAGAAGAACTGTTGGAGAAAGCCAACAAGATCGTGGGGGTAGCCAAGAGGTGTCCTCAGGATCTAATCCCCCATCCATCTACATAACCAGAGATGAGATGGAAATGATGATGACAGAGATGCAGAACAAAATGATAGCCTACCGGGAAGAGATAATGGAAGGATTCTTCAGAAGGATGGAAACATCCGTTGTTGCTGCAGATCAAAAGCAGAGACCAAAGGCCAGAATGAATGCCTCTAGAAATGAAATAAAGCAAAGTAGGGCGATCCTAGGTGAAATGCCATGGATCGATACCGATCCCCGAGCACAGATATATACTAATCCTCAAGGACTTGGGGAAATGGTTGATGTGAACTTAGAAAGAGATGGTGTATGCCTAGGGAACAATGCTGAACACCAGAACTTGAATTAGAATGCAGAAGCACGACCAGAGGAGTACATACCAGAGTTTCCCTGTAGGAACGGGATGCTGAATGAAAATGTGGAGCAGAGACTTCCATTTGTTGACAACAATAGAATCGCTGAGATAGTTAGATGAGCAATAAGATATGGACCGCTAGATCAGAGTTTGGAGGATGTAAATAGAAATCCATTCACTTCTATCATACGGTATGCAAAGAATCTACATGAATTCAAGCTACCGACATTGGAAATGTATGATGGACAAATCGATCCAATAGTTCATCCGATGAGATAGATCCAACATATGGAGGTGTTTGGTGCATCTGAAGAGGTAATGGGATGGTGCTTCCCCTTGTATTTAATAGATTTAGCAGCGATGTAGTTTAGATAACCGGAGAACGATTCTATCAGCACGTGAACCAAGTTAGTGAACAGATTCATGAGGTAGTTCAAAGTTCACGTTTCAAGACCAAAGAATATTATGACGCTATCGAGGTAAATCAAAGTGCCGAAGAGACCCTAAGGAGTTTCTTAACCAGATTTAACGCAGCACCTGCTGCATTTCATAAGCCGAATCCATCGGTGGTTCTGATGGCGGCAATTTTAAGAGTTGCTAGTAAGGTAGATTTTAAGATTGCTTTGGAAAGGGATCCACTGACGGATCTCGTGGAATTTTACCATGAGGTTGAAAGATACTTGCGTCAAGAAGACGTCAGAACTTAAAAGGTAGAAGTTAATGCCTTGGACGATGGGGGACCATCCAGGGCAGGATTTGGCAAATATAAAGGACAAAGAAAGGCTGATGACGGCTTTAGAGGACTAAAGTGGCAGAGAAGGGAACAAAATTTGTCTTGTTACACAGAATTGAACGAAACCCCCAAGAGGATTTACCTTAACACCAGGAGGCAGATCCCTTATTGAAAGCCAGTAAGGAGTGAACCCACTGATCGAGAAAGAAAATCAAGAAAATATTTCCTATTCCATAAGCTAGGCCGAGGATAGATTCTTAACTTTGCTTTCTGTTTTCAATAAATGATATGGCATTACGGTCAAACCACTTACTCGTGTATGGAACCTCAATCTATCTCTAAGCATGCTCCAAAGCTGGATGTAAGGCTATAGTGTCTAAATGAATGTTGTGATAGATATTAAAACTTAAATTCTTCAAATTCTTGATTTTGAAAACCACTTGAACGTGATGATTGATATTGATCATGGTATTCTTGTTGGGAGAAATAGGGCGATGACCACAGGGTGCAAGCCCCATTGCCGGAGAGTAGGTGGATTGGGCTTGTGCGAAGGGAAGTCCCCTCACCTGAGAGTGAGCAAATGGACTTACTTGATTGTTAGGTCCCCTCATCGGAGAACGAGTCAACTGGACATAGCAAGGATCTAGAGAGATCAAACCCTAGATTAGATGTCAGTTGATCTGGAGAATCAAACCATAAATTGGATGTTAAATGGCCCGATGAGATTGGGAAATGGTTTAGATAGATTAAACCCTAGATTAGATGTTCAGTCCACTTGTTGGAGAATGAGCGCATTAGACCCAGCAAGGATCCAGAGAGATTGAAGCCTAGTTTAGATGCTAAATGATTCGAAGAGATTATGGATTGAAATAACATTTTGGAGAGATCTATGATCGAACCAACGATCGGGAGAGATCGATGATTGATTTGATGATTCGGATAGATCGATGATCGAACTAACAATCTGGGGAGATCTATGATTAATTTAATGATCCGGAGAGATCGATGATTGGATTAACGATTCAAAGAGAACGATGATTAACTTGATAATCCAAAAAGATTGAAGGTTGGATTAGCGATCCGGAGAGATTAAGGAACAATCCAGAGAGATCAAAGAATGATTCGGAGAGATCAACAGTGGACTTGCGGCCCAGAAAGGTCAAAGATTTGATTAATGATCTGGAATGACCAGGAATTGAATTGGTCATCGAATACACGACCCAAAGATCTCAAAAATTAAACTTTGGTTTTGAAACACCACCTGACCTTGAAACAATTTGATAGCGATTATGTAATCGAGCCACTGATTTTAATACGTGATTATTGACTTCTGGATGAACACTAGACGATCTTGACTTGTGATATATTATACGATATGATGATTTTTGAGGGAAATGATGATTTTTAACTAACACTCAAGTAAGGACTTGAGTCCTTAGCTATAATAGTCTGGAACAACCTTTGATTTTTAGGTGAATCCGATGGAACATGATGATTTTCCGCTGTATTTCCAGCTTGTTAACGCTAAAAATTGAACGCTAACACCCTGGTGTGTGTAGTAGTAACGTGAAAGCACCACTCGTGATACGGGAATAAGAAACAAACAGAAAAGTAGCATAAAACAGTAAAAGACAACGATTTTATAGTGGTTCGGCTTAAGATCAAGCCTACGTCCACTTTGAATCCCTTTATTGCTGATTTTGGTTACAAATTGATACAATGCACTTCAGAATATAATACACTTCGATTCCTAAACATTTCAGACTAATAGCTCAAACTTCGATGTGATAAGGCTCTTTGAATCCACGTTGGATGTGCAAGATCTGTTTCAAAGCTTGTTGTAGTGTCTTGAATGCTTGGAAGGCTTAATGTGTTGGGTGAGGTCTGAATTCAGCAGAGTAACGGCACTTTAGAAGATCAGTCAAAAAGTCCTCTTGCCGTTGGAGTTAAGGCCGTATTTATAGGGAATATTCTGGGCAGAATTTTATCACCAAGTACTAGGTCGTCTACGACCTAAGGTAGGTCGTAGGTCATAGGTCGGCGACGACATAGGGGATCACATGTATCAGCTGTTTTTGAACTTGTCTTGAATAAGTTATTAGGTCGGCAGCGACCTAAGAGATGGGATCGGACTTATCTTGATTGCATTTGGTTCTTTTCTGAGCGAGTTAATAGGTCGCGTACGACTTATTATAGGTCTTAGGTCGGTTGAGACCACCAACAACCTAATTTAGGTCGCCGAGACCACTTCATTCTTAGGTCGGTAGGCTGTGGCATTACTTAGGTCGCATATGCTTTAGGTCGCTGACTTCTTAAGTCGCTAGGTCATTGTTTGCTAGGTCGTTTAGCAACGTACATCATTAGGTCGCTGGACCGTTCCATGTTTAGGTCGCTTCACCCCATGGGTCGTTAGCTCGTAGGTCCTTTCAGTAGTTAGGTCGCTAGACTTCTTAAGTCGCTCCACATCCTAGGTCGCCTTATTCCTTAGGTCGGTACACATCCTAGGTCGTTAGACATCCTAAGTCGGTACTCATCCTAGGTCGTTAGGTCTCAATCGAAGAGGAGTTAACATTTGCCCCTCGAAGTACACGCCTAGGTCGTAGGTCGTGTGCTTCGATCTCCTTAACCCGTGCTCTGATTAGTTGCTATGTCGCAAACGACTTAGCGAGGAAATTAAGTTGTGTGGTGCCGATTCGTATTTCATTGCCCCGATGTATAAATAGCTTAGGTCGTTTCTTCCTTCCCCATCTGCTCTAACATTCCATCCTGCCATTAACAAGTTTTCGAGCTCCCGAAGGCAATTCCAGATTAACCGACCATCATTCATCTTTATCATCGAATCTCGTAAGTGAATTCAGCTCATGTTCCACCATGTCCATCATTGAATCGCGAATCCCTTATTTGATGTCACTGCCCCAATTCCTTATGCCATGCTTCATTACGAACTTCGTACAATCAATTGCTGATGGACTTGAGGTGGTTTGACTTGGTTTTAGATGATTTGCGAGGAGAGGATGATAGGTTACAATGTTTTAGGCTAACTGATTTGTGAGATTAAAGGAGATGAGGAGATCACTAACGGGTTTACGGGTTTCTGGTTATGCTGTTGACGTTATGCTTTTGGTGGGATATAACTCGGCAATGCTTGAGTGGAGGACAAGCCGTAATGTTGTTGGTTAGAATGTGAATTATACGACCTAATCATGATTACGACCTAACTTGCTCGCGACTCGTCCTGCCCGCGACCTAACGACTTGTGGCACAGGCTCTAAGTCGTAACCGAGCTAGGACTTAGAGAAATTTGCGTTATTTTGACTCAAGGCCTTTTTCCTTAATATGCATCACGACCTAAAAGATCAATGTCCTAACTTAACCTGCAGCGGCTTTTAGGTCGTAGACGAGCTAGCACTTGGACATTTGCTGTGGCTTTGACAGAACTTGACTGAATTTTTAGTTTGAACGGCTAGAATGATCCGCTTGAACTTCTTTACAAATTATCTTTAATGCTAATTGCCTGTTAAACATAACATTTGCAGAAAACTGGGACGAATGTACTGCCATTGACTGCCCACATCAAATGACAGATTAGTCGATAAAGAAAAATCAACTTAAATGAACTGTGTGAATGAAATGCTGTAAACTAACCAATTCAAGTGAAGTATTAAAGCAAAACTATAATAGTTAATTGAAGCTGATTTGTTTGCACTAACACTGCACTTGAGTTTTAGATTAACAAGTCCTGAAATCTTGCAATCGACCAATTGTCAACTAGTTTAATTCCAGTTATGTTTGCTTTCTATTTTAATTAGTTCTGCACAACACTTCACACTTTTTAGGAAACGTGCACCTTCACATTTGAACATCCAGTTGATTGTGTAGAATGACTTCTCAACAAGAAGAAGTAACAGTTCAAGCTGGAGAGGCTATTCCAATTCCTGCTCCATTAGCTAATCCTCCAGAAACAATCTCGACCACACTATCATATAAAGTTTTCCGCCAACTGTGCACTCAGTTCGGGATTGCTGAAGCAGATGCCATACTTCTTGAGAAAAACGACACTGCTAACATACCACCCCATGGTTTCATTGCCGTTAATCGCCAAATGTGCATGAACGGAGCCATACCTCCTTTTAACGATTTCCTTCAACAGCTTCTTCTTCGACTGTCTATCTCTCCCTTTCAGTTACATCCCAATGGCTATGCCATCCTGATGGGACTATGTGTGCTATTTAGGAGGATGCTGGATCGTCTTCCGAGCTTTGACGAAATTTGTTATCTATGCTCGTTTGCCAAAAATAAAGACCATCCTTCCATCACACTTGTGAGAAGTGCTAGGAACCGCAAACTGATCATTGGTCTTCCTAACAGTGTTCATGGGTTTCTAAGTCAGTTTTTCTACGTTCGCTGTCCTCCGGGATTTTACGCTATCTGGAGAGTAGGAAGTAAGATCATTTATCTTCGTTTCTTATGTTTCTGAACTTTTTGAAGCCTGAGTTATCAAGCGTTAACTTCGCTTTTTTCTTTTTAGCGCTTCCTCCTCCTTCTAGGGATCCTGGTCACAAACCAACTTTTGAGAGGCTCATGGCTGTGCCAGTTGAGGAGAGGAGCATCCAATTTCTGTTGACAGACGAGTTCTTACACCAATTCGGACTTCTACATTCTTCCCGTACTACTCAGCCTCATGAGGTCTCTGATTCTCCAGCAAAGACATCGGATGCCCCAGCTCTTGCTGAAGAACTTACGCCGAAAGAACCTACCACTGAGGCTTTACTAGTGAAGTGTTCTACTTCTATTGATATTGCGGGGTTGTCAAGCAAGCTAACACTTTCCCCAGTCATCGAAGAAGAGGAGCCTTCTCAGCATTCCGGAAAAGCGGCTGATGTGGGAATTGAAAGGGAAAGTTCCGCTGATCACAATGGCGATGATATCTTTGAGGGGTTGAGTGATTTGATGATAACCTCACAGGAGCTATTCAAAGATGACACTTCAAAAGCTATCTCTTCTGCTGCTGAGGTGACTTCCTCTTTACAACAAATTACAACGCCTGTTATACAAGTCGTCACCATTCCCACACCAAAGAGTGGTTTGTAGTCTGACGCGCGTAGCTTGCACATCACACACACTTAGGATTTTTGGCACTTATACGTACTTAGCTTCTTCACTTCGAAGATTTTTATGACTTGTCTTTTTTCACTTTCAGATTCTACGATGGGGCGATCTGGCTCGTACTATGACAATTTCCAGAGCCATGGAAGCCGCGACACTTATGATTTTAGGCGTTATCTCACTGCCCCGAGGGAAACAGATGAAGAAAGAGCTGCTAGAAAGGCTCGTGAAAGGCAAAATTATGAGGAGTGGCAAAGAAGAAGAGATGAACGGTATGACTCTTCTCATAGGAGCGATGATTCTCATAAAAGGAAATCGCACGATGATAAGGGAAAATGTCACGTTGCTGAAGATTCGAGCAAACGAACCAAGCTTAGCGAAAAGGACGCGTCTGCAATTTCTGAAAAGCCTGATGCTCCTACCTCTACAGAAATTCCATCTGGTTCTCCTGCTCTCAAGAAGTCTGACATTCAGACAATTATCAACAGGCCTCAGTATCAAGTCGGGGATGGTCCTCCTACTCTTCAAAGCCGATTCCCAAATTGGTGCTTAAGGGGAGTACGCTTCGACTTAGACTTGATACCGATTGATAAGCAAGCTATGTTGAGGAACCTTGATGCAGTCAAACTTGATATTGAGAGGATGTCTGGCTGGCAGAAGCTTGTTGACGAGCTTCAAAGAGTTAACCATATGAATCTTGAAGCCATGTTGACAATGGAGAGTGACAAGTCAGAGTGGGATAAAATTTGTAAGCAGCATGATGCAGAGATGACAAGCATTGCGGACGATAACGCGAGACTTGAATCTGAAGTCGAGAGACTAAAGAATAAGCTCACCACTTCTTCTACTTCCTTCACACAAAAGGAAGAGATGCTCCAGAAGCAAGTTCGAGATGCTCATGCTGCTCAGCGAGATGTTGAAGCTAAACTTGAAGCGGAGCAGCATGTTACTGAAAAGTACCGTAGTGACGCCGTCCAGCTTCGGGAGAAAATCAGCTCCCAAGATTTGGAAATTACAAGGCTGCAGTCTCAATTGTTAAAGGCTGAAAGAGAGCGCGATGAAGCTATTGCTGGCAAAGTTGCAGCCGAAGAATCTCATGAGGCTACTAAAGCCAATATCAGCACTACTTTGTTTGACTTTTACTTGCACAGCGTTCTGGGTCGTGGTAGCCTCTCGTTTCTGGGCCCTACATATGAAATTACTTTGGCCGAAGTGTGGGAAGCCGTGCTTGATATGCTCGGAGGTGCTGGCTATGCAGAAGCGAATCTTGAGGCGACCTACCTGGATGATGAAGCACGTACCGCTCTTGCAAGGGGAAAAGAGCAGCTTGCTAGGGAGCGAGCCGAAGCAGTAGGAGGAGAGCGTTTAGAGAAAGCACCTTTAACTGACCCCGCTCGTCCTCCGGCTCTGGTCGACCTGATAACACTGGCTCTAGTTCTTATTTTCCACCTCCTGCAAAAGCCGAGGTTACAATCGCAACTACTGAGCCTCCCACTGTTCAAGTCGACGAGAAGACCCAAGACGATGTGGAAGCTGAAAAGTTTGAAATCGTCATGATTAAACCGACTTCTCCAGGTAACTCCAAGCCTGATCTAGCTCAAGTAGACTACTCGTTTGCTTCAACCGAGTTTGATGAATTTCTCGATTGTTACTTAAGTCTCGATGAACCAATATCATCTCTTTTTTCGTAGAATACTGATTTTAACTTCTTTTCTTCTGTAGCGGAAACACTGAATACTGCACAAACTTCCACTCCTCCAGCTGATGTTCCTCCATCCTCTCAAGTTACTCCTCCTTCTGCTTCTCAACCGGGATCACAGGTAGAAAAAATAGAAGCTCTTCAAGGCCTGGATGATCCGGCTGCTTCGCAAGAGCATAAGGCGGAAGATCTTGAGGACAGCGAGAAGACCCCGGAGCAGTCTCTCGACGATGACACAAAGCTTTCTGCGTTGCTTACTCCGGGAAGTGAGTCTTCTTCAAAGAGGAAAGGGAAGCGCGCAATAAAGAAGAAGAAGAAAAGCACTTCAGCTCGAGAAGGGAAAGTTGAAGAAGATCCAGCTGCGCCTTCTTCTCCTTCTTCCCCGACCCGTCCACGCCGGATTCCGAAGCTAGTCATCAAGCCGGGCAAAGGCTCTAAAGGTGGCAGGAAGAAGGAGTGATGAGTTGAACTTTATGCTTCTTATTTTGATTTTTGCTTTTTGCATGTATTGACCGAAAATTGTGCGGATACCGGCCTCCGCTTATTGAAACCTGCATATGCACAAAAATTTCATAGTATGGAATAAAATGGTTCTTTTTTGCTTATACAATTTCTTGTTTAGTATATGTGTGAACGCATTTATTCCTTGTTTTTGCACAAGTTTCTTTATTTACTTTATATAATATTGCAGTGAGCTCGTGGTATGATGTTTGAGCGTTATTTTTATTAATATAGCTATGTGCCCCCATACCACGACTCATTACCATATTCTGAAAAGACTCGTACTCTTATTTTATAAAATAATTTTTCTGTTTTTGAGGAAATATTATTTTGCTTTCAATAGAGTACGCCTTGTATCGGAGAAGTTTTCTCTTCTCTTCTTTTTTTTAGAACACTTCAACTTTCGAGGATGATCACTTTTATTTGTTTGAAAAGTGGATTCTCCTACGCAGTGAAGCGAGCTTCTGAAGAATGTTTTGACATTTCAACTCTGGTGAAGTGGGTCTCCGAAGAGAGATTTTTGCACTTCAACTTTGGTGAAATGTGCCTCCGAAGAGGTCTTTTTGGCATTTCTGAGGAGTAGCATTTGGACTTTGAGGAGTAGCATGGTGCCCCCGGAGAGGTCTTGTGCTTCCGAAGAAGTCTTGTGCTTCCGGAGAAGTCTTGTTTTTGTGCTTCCGGAGAAGTCTTGTGTTTGTGCTTCCAGAGAAGTCTTGTGCTTCCGGAGAAGTCTTGTTTTTGTGCTTCCGGAGAAGTCTTGTGCCTCCGGAGAGGTCTTGTATGCCTTGGGGAAGGTCTTCTGCCTCCGAAGAGGGCAGCGTGTGCCTTTGGTGAAGGCCTGTGCCTCCGAAGAGGGCTTGTGGTGCCTCGGGAGAGGTCTTGTGCCTCCGAATAGGTCTTGTGCCTCCGAAGAGGTCTTTATTTAATTGCCTGGAAGTTACTTTCTCACAGTTAAATGGATCCATGGGGCGGACGCAAGTTACTTAATTGGATGTTCGTTCGCACAAACGATCGCAACTAGTTAACAAAGATCATGCGCCTTCTGGTTCCACCAACCTCTTTGTTGAGAGGAGAACTTCCATTTTTTTGCGTGCCTCCGAAGAGGGCTTGTGCCTCCGTAGAGGTCTTTATCCTCCAAAGAGTTGCGCCTCCGAAGAGGTCTTGTGCCTCCGAAGAGGGCTTTTGTTGACTGGCTTCCCCACATCTCTTCGTCATTTGCTCATTAGCGGTCCCCTGTTGTCGTCTCCGAGCCCATGTCCCTTTCTTTTCGCAAGTAGTTTGCTCCATCCGAAGATGCGAACTCCACTGTTAAGTGATTCCACGGGGCAGGCGCGAGCTATCTAATCAGATGTCTGTTTGTACAGACAATCATAATTAGTTAACAAGTGTCTGGTTCCTTTTCTTTGGAAAAGTACCCCTTTGGCAGAACCATCAACTTTTTTGGGTGAAGTTCATCTTATGTTGGTTTTAAGTTTGGAACCTTTTGTGGCTTGAAATTCGTTTATCGAGTGATTTACGGGGCCCACTTAGCTTTGTGATGGGTAAGCTTTGTTTTAATGTCCTGTAGTATCAAATCGACATTTTAGCAATACATTTAGAGTATTTACTCATCAAAATGAAACATGCATTTTATAATAATAAAGAACACAGAATTTATAGTGGTTCGGCCAAGAATTGGGCCTACATCCACTTTATAGCTCTTTTATTGATTATCACTGATTTTACAATGGTTTACAATACAATTGATACATCCATAATCACTTTACAATTTCAGGCAAAGCTTTAAGTAAAATATGGACGCAAATGATTGCTGTTCCAGGCTCTTGGGATTGGATCTCCTTCGACAGTTGTGAGTTTGAAGGTGCCATCAAGGAGTTTATTGCCTATGACATATGGTCCTTCCCAATTTGGTCCAAACACTCCAGTTGCTGTCATGATCCTCTTTAAGACTATGCCCCCGATTTCAAAGCTTCGTTGACGGACTTTAGAATTGAAGTGCCTTGCTATCCTTTGCTGATGGGCCGTAACTCTGAGCCTAGCTTCTTCCCTTCTTTCATCAAGAAAATCAAGTGCTTCGAGTTGCAATTTTTCATCTTCTGTCTGGTTGAAATGAAGTCTCCTGTGTGAAGGGACTTCTAGTTCTATTGGAACCATTGCTTCTGATCCGTATGCCAATGAGAATGGAGTGTTCCCAGTCGTTGTTTTATGGGTTGTTCTGTATGCCCATAGTGCTAGTGGTAGCCTATCAACCCATCCGCCTTTTGCTTTTTCAAGCTGCTTTTTGATGGTTGACTTGATAATTTTGTTTACTGCCTCCACTTGCCCGTTTTCCTACGGATGAGCCACTGCTGAGAAGCTTTTTTGGATTCTGAATCGCTTGCAAAAGTCCTGGAACTCTTCGCTTTCGAATTGAGTATCGTTGTCTGTGATTATCTTCTGCGGCACACCATACCTGCAAATGATATTTTTAGTCACAAAATTTATCATCTTTTTAGAGATAATAGTAGCCAAAGGTTCAGCTTCAGCCCATTTAGTGAAATAATCAACAGCAACAATAGCGTATTTAATTCCCGACTTGGCAATTGGTAAAGGTCCGATTAGATCTATCCCCCAAATGGCAAACGGCCATGGACTGACCATCTGTGTTAGTTCGGTGGAAGGTGCTCTTGGGATTTTTGCAAATCTCTGGCATTTGTCGCATTTTCGAGAGTAGATAGCAGCATCTCGATTAATATCTGGCCAAAAATACCCATACCGGAGAACTTTCTTGGCAAGAGTTTGGCCACCTGAATGGTCCCCACATTCTCCTCCGTGTACCTCGCTAAAATTGTCTTAGCTTCTTCCTTGGTTACACATCGGAGTAATGGCATTGAGAATCCCCGTCTGTATAACCGACCGTCTTGAATTACATATCTCGACGTTTTTCTTAACAGCTTTCGGCGTTCTTTAGAATTTTCCGGCAGGGAACCGTTGAGTAGATATTCTTTGATCGGGGTCATCCATGACTCTTGCTCTTGAGATACAGTCATGATCCAGTCGATATCCATTTCATCAGTGCTTGGAGCTGACAAGACCTCCACAGGAACCAATCCCAATAACTGAGCTTCTCCGGAACTTGAATACTTTGCGAGAGAATCCGCCTTCATATTTTCCTCTCGAGGTATGTGGCTTATCGAATAGTGATCAAAATCGTCAAGAAGCTCACAAGCCTTTGACAAGTAAGCAGGCAGATTTCCCCCTTTAGCTTGAAACTCCTTCTTGACTTGACATACAATAAGCTGAGAATCACTGAAGATCTGTAATGCTTTGATGTTTAGTTCTTTTGCAATCTTTAATCCAGCAATTAGAGCTTCATATTCTGCTTCATTATTTGTAGAAGGAAATTCCAGTCTTAATGCGTAACATAATGATCGCCCTTCGGGGGTTTCAAGCACAACCCCAGCTCCGGAACAGTAATCATTTCTTGAGCCATCAACATATAACTTCCATTTGGTCGGGATGTCCACGTTAATCTCTTCCTCTCTATCACCATTATCTGTGTATTCTGCGATGAAATCTGCTAAAGCTTGTCCATTGATCGCTCTTCGGGGATGATAAGCGATATCATATTGGCTAAGTTCAATATTCCACTTCAGAAGACGACCCGAAGTTTCAGGGCGAAATAGGACTTGCTTTAGGGGCTGGTCAGTGAGAACTTTGATAGGGTGAGCTTGAAAATACGGCCTCAACATTCTGGAAGCAATCAGTAAACAGTAGGCGAGCTTTTCTAGCTTTGAATAATTCATTTCTGCCCCAGTGAATCTTTTGCTGATATAGTAGACCGGGCGCTGAACTTTTGCATCTTCCCGTACTAATGCTGCACTCAGGGCATGAGATGAAACTGCCAAGTATATGAAAAGGTCTTCGCCATTGTTGGGCTTGGAAAGTATTGGAGGCGCTTCCATGTGATCGATTAGTTCATCGAAAGCTTTCTGGCATTCAGGAGTCCATTTGAAGTTTTTCTTTCCTTTCATTAAAGCGTCAAAGAAGGGGATGCATTTATCAGTGGCTTTGGAAATGAACCGACTTAAGGCAGCAACTTTCCCGTTTAGGCTCTGCAGTTCCTTCTTTGTCCTAGGGGCTTTGACTTCTCTCAGAGCAGTAATTTGAGCAGGATTAGCTTCAATGCCCCTAGCGCTTACGATAAATCCCAAGAATTTCCCGGACTCTACTCCGAATAAACATTTCAAAGGGTTGAGCTTCATTCCATATTTTCGGAGGATTGCGAACATTTCTGCTAAGTGATCCATATGGTCAACTGCTTTCTTTGATTTCACCAGCATATCATCCACGTAGACTTCCATAGTTTTCCCAAGCTGTGATTTGAACATTGCATTAACAAGCCTTTGATATGTTGCCCCTGCATTCTTCAGTCCGAAGGGCATGACTTTGTAGCAGTAAAGACCAACATCTGTGACGAAGCTCGTATCCTCCTGATCCGACTCATGCATCATAATCTGGTTATACCCGGAGTAAGCATCCATAAAAGACAACAATTCGTGCCCAGCTGTTCCATCTACCAGCTGATCAATCCTTGGCAACGGGAAGCAGTCTTTGGGACAAGCTTTGTTTAAATCTGAGAAATCGATGCATACTCTCCACTTTCCATTTGCTTTTTTAACCAGTACTGGATTTGAAACCCAATTTGGATAAGTGGACTCTCTGATGAAACCATTCTCCATGAGCCGATCTACTTCTTCCTTTAGCGCTGCTGACCTTTCTGGACCCTGGGTTCTCCTTTTCTGTTTCACAGGTGTGAATTTCGGATCAATATTCAGAGTATGTACAGCAATCTCTGGAGATATTCCACACATATCAGTGTGACTCCAAGCGAATACGTCCAGATTTGCTTTCAAAAATGATATTAGCATATTTTGGACTGCCACACTGAGTTGCGAACCCACATTTAGCAACTTGTTTGGGTCTTTAAGATCAACAGGTACTGGTACCGTTACTTCCATTGGAACCACTCTATTTTCCCCTGCACTGGCCTTTCTGGGGTCCATTTCTCTCCTTGCACCACTATGCTCGCTAGTGCAGGGGCCACCCTGTACTTGCTACAAGGTTGGGTTTTGATGCGGAGCGGAGCTGCCGCATCTTTTCCCATCTCTCTCTTCCTGGCCTCTCGAAGCTCTATAAGATAACATTCCCGTCCAGCATTTTGATCCCCTTTAATGACACCAACACCATTATCTATGGGAAACTTCATAGTTAAGCACCATAGGGCGAGAATGGCTTTGAATGCGGCTAAAGTTGGCCGGCCCAGGAAGGCATTGTAGGCAGAAAATCCATCAACAATTACAAAAGTCTGTTTTCGAACTACCTTTTTCTGTCCATCTCCAAGATCCACAAACAATTCGACAGTTCCAATTGGCTGTTGCGGTTCACCAGTGAAGCCAACAATCTTCTGCGATGAAGCCTGAACGTCAGTCATTGGAATCTTCATCTGATCAAATTTCTTCTTGAAAAGTATATTGCAAGAGGCGCCGCAATCAATAAGCACTCGTCTTAAAATCGCTGGCCCAATTCCTGCAGAAATGACCAAGGGATCCATGGTTGGAGCTTCGATACCCATAAAATCTATGGCTTTGAACACAATATCATCATTAGAAGTTTTCTGCTATTTCAGGGGTGCAGCGTTTTCTAAAACAAAAACATCTTCTTCCGCTGGGGTATATTTCAAAGCACGGGCATATCGTTCCATCTCACCCCAGCTTCTGCCCGCTGGGTGTGGGCCTCCTGTAATCACATTGATAACAGGCCTTTCAGATTCATGTGCGGTAGTGCCCTTACCCGAGCCAGATGGATGAGTAAGGAGTTGCTGCCCCTGAGTAGACGAAGTTGGGTCATTCCTGTTCTTCTTAACATACTGTTGCAGCTTGTTTTGTCTTAGCAATTCTTCAATCAAGCTCTTCAAATGACGACATTCATTGGTATCATGACCGGGTTGGTTATGAAATCGACAGAATTTTCCATTTCGCATAGCACTCTTTCCAGGCTTTATCTCAGCTGGTTTAGGATACTCCATAGCATCTTTGGTGGCAAAGAAGATATTCTCCGGAGTGTCGGTTAAAGGAGTGAAATCTGAGGGTTTAAAGAAGCGAGGTTTCTTTATATCCTTTTGTTTCTTCCCATCATTATTTTCCCTTTTCTGACCTCCAGAATCTTTCTTAGCTGAAGCAGCAATGTTATTCTCCACTCTTGTCGCCACCACTTTCATTGGTGCCGGAAGATTTTCCAAGCGTATGAACTCATCAGCTTTCTTATAAAATTTCTTGAGTGAATTTGGCTCCTTCATTTTCAGCCATTTCCCAAATTCACTTGACTTATCGATAGCCCGCATCAGATAAGTCAAAATCATCCGTGGCTCCGCATTGTCGACGTGAGCCAGAGCTATATTGAAGCGATTCAAGAATGACTTAATAGACTCTCCCGGATTCTGCTCAAGACTAGACAATGACATTATGTCTTTCGCCTTTGAAGCGTACAGTCTGAATTGCTCTTTAAACTTTCGAGTTAAATCGGAGAACTGGTCTACAGATCTGGCAGGCAGCTTTGTAAACCAGAGTAGTGCCACCCCTTCCAAGTACACCGGAAAGTACCGGCATTTAATTTCATCCGTTGCCCTAGCGCCCGTCATGTGCCAGTCGTATTTGTATAGAAATTGATTGGGATCGCTTGTTCCTCGGTAAGCTGGAATGGTAGGAGGAACAAACTTTCTTCGAAATTCAGCTTTTAGAATTTTCTCAGTGAACGGAGTCTTACTTGGAGCGAACCCCCAGTCGTTCTCATCTTCATTTCTCTGCATGCTCTTATTCATGATTTGTCGTATCATTTCCGAGAGGTATTCCCCGTTGTTCAGAGGCTCTGAGGGGCAATTGTCAGTCGTTTTCTCGGAAGTTTGCTTAAACAAATGTTCGTGGAGAGTTGGTTGCGGCCTTGTCACTCCGACTTGGGGAGGTGTCCCTTCGGCAGTGCCAGCTGCCCTTTGAGGAATGTTCCTCCCTTCGGAGTTGTGAACAGCATCAGCAAAATTTTCCTCATTATTCGCTGGTTGATGATTAGCTCCAAACATAGCATTCAACCTTTCGAGCATCGAGGTGTTTTGGGTTTCAATTTGCTGATATAACCCAGACACTGCAGCATCTAACTCCGCTCGTGTCACTCCAATGCTCGGAGCTGCTTGGTTTGATAAAGGAGAAGTAGCAGTGTTATCATGAGTGTTGACAGATCTGGTAGACTTGCGTTTTCTTCCGGGAGCCATTATTTCCGACAAACTTCTGGTTTTGAAAGATAATTTTTCCACAAACTCTCGTGAAGCAATGATGACAATATTCTTGAGTTGAATTTTCTCAATGAAAGCACCAAAATGTTAACGCTAAAAATTGAACGCTAACACCCTGGTGTGTGTAGTAGTAACGTGAAAGCACCACCCATGATACGGGAATAAGAAACAAACAGAAAAGTAGCAGAAAACAGTAAAAGACAACGATTTTATAGTGGTTCGGCTTAAGATCAAGCCTACATCCACTTTGAATCCCTTTATTGCTGATTTTGGTTACAAATTGATACAATGCACTTCAGAATACAATACACTTCGATTCCTAAACATTTCAGACTAATAGCTCAAACTTCGATGTGATAAGGCTCTTTGAATCCACGTTGGATGTGCAAGATCTCTTTCAAAGCTTGTTGTAGTGTCTTGAATGCTTGGAAGGCTTAATGTGTTGGGTGAGGTCTGAATTCAGCAGAGTAACGACACTTCAGAAGATCAGCCAAAAAGTCCTCTTGCCGTTGGAGTTAAGGCTGTATTTATAGGGAATATTCTGGGCGGAATTTTATCACCAAGTACTAGGTCGTCTACGACCTAAGGTAGGTCGTAGGTCATAGGTCGGCGACGACATAGGGGATCACATGTATCAGCTGTTTTTGAACTTGTCCTGAATAAGTTATTAGGTCGGCAGTGACCTAAGAGATGGGATCGGACTTATCTTGATTGCATTTGGTTCTTTTCTGAGCGAGTTAATAGGTCGCGTACGACTTATTATAGGTCTTAGGTCGGTTGAGACCACCAACAACCTAATTTAGGTCGCCGAGACCACTTCATTCTTAGGTCGGTAGGCTGTGGCATTACTTAGGTCGCATATGCTTTAGGTCGCTGACTTCTTAAGTCGCTAGGTCATTGTTTGCTAGGTCGTTTAGCAACGTACATCATTAGGTCGCTGGACCGTTCCATGTTTAGGTCGCTTCACCCCATGGGTCGTTAGCTCGTAGGTCCTTTCAGTAGTTAGGTCGCTAGACTTCTTAAGTCGCTCCACATCCTAGGTCGCCTTATTCCTTAGGTCGGTACACATCCTAGGTCGTTAGACATCCTAAGTCGGTACTCATCCTAGGTCGTTAGGTCGCAATTGAAGAGTAGTTAACACAACTAATGGCCAGAAAATTCAACTACTAATGTTTCATCGACTCTGATATTTGTTCTTGAACAAATCACACCTTCAATTCACAAGGCCTCCTTTAAGGGGGAAATGTTATCCAACTTTGTAACCAAACCACACTTGAGCGAGTTAGAATAATCAAATAGTGAAATCACTAAGCAGGAATCCAGAGCGATAACTGCCAAACTCGAGTATCAAACGAAATTAGAAGGTATACTCATTTGCATACCAATCAACTTCCCAAAGTAGCACACTTGCCGTGCTAATCCATGTACAAGAACCAAATTCCAAGATTGGAACTAAGCTAAGGATCGATATCGATCCATGGCAAGGATCGGTACCGATCCATACAACTTCATCCATATCACCTTGCATACCCACTACCTCCAACCCATGGTGATTGCAACCCATTCCAAGCTTCAATGAATCATTCATATGCCATTTTCCTTCGAGCATCTCAAGCACATAAAGTCAGGAACTCTATTCCACCATCAATCCAATAAATTGACTCAGAAACAAGTTTCTAATGAAGCAATTAAGATGGAGAACATGAAGTCACTAGCAAGTCGCATCTACACAAGGCCATAGGAAAGGTCCATAAAACAATCTTATGGATCAGTATCGATCCATGCTTTTGGATCAACACCGACCTATGCCAAATGATGAAGTGGCCACGATCTTCTTCGGGCAACTTCCTTTGGATGTGGGAAACGTTGTTGTGATCGTGGATGAGCAAATTTCACTGACTTACGGCTATAAATAGACATAAAGGGGCATCATTCTGATAATCATTTTTGCTTCTTTACAAGTTTTCCATAATTCTCTTATGACCCCAAGGATCCATATCAATCCATAAGAACACTACTTGTAAATAACAGTATAATCAATAGAAACACTAAGTGGATGTAGGCATCAGTTGGCCGAGCCACTATAAACATTATGTGTTTCATTTTTACTTTATTTTTCATTTATATTTCTTTATGTTTATCCTCTAGTTTATTCTCTTGGGTATTTATGCCAAATTTTGGTATAAACAAAGGATAAGGAAGAGCACGTAGTTCACTTAGGCTTGTGCTGGAGATGTTAAGACAACATAAGTTGAAGGCGAAATTTTCTAAGTGTCATTTGTGAAGAAGGGAAATGAAGTTCCTAGGCCATGTAATTCAAAAGAAATATTACCTATATATCTAAAAAAGAAGGAGGCAATAATTGGGTAGAAGAGACCTTAGACTGTGACTGAGGTGCAAGTGTTCTTTGATTGGCTAGTTATTACAAGAGATTCATTAAGGATTTCCTCATATAGCTGCACTGATGGCTAGGCTGACTAGGAAGGGAGAGCAATTTTTTTGGGTGTAGCAGTGTGAGAAGGCATTCTAGCAAATGAAGCATAGATTGACAAATGCATTTGTGTTAGTAATACTTGAAGGGAATAATGGTATGACTGTATAAACATATATGTCAGGGTTAGGGTTAGGTGCAGTATCGATGCAAAAGGGCAAAGTAATTGCTTATGCATCTAGATAGTTATGACCCTATGAAGTTAGGTATCGAATGCATGATTTGGAGTTTGACCACAATAGCCTTCTCGTTGAAGATTTGGAAACATTATCTCTTGGGGAGAGGTTTAAGTTGTATACTGACCACTAGTCCTTGAGATATTTGTTCTCTCAAAGGGAGCTGAACATGAGGCAGTAGAGATAGTTAGAATTCTTAACAGTACACCCTAAGAAAAGGAAACAAAGTAGTTGAAGCCTTAAGCCGAAGATGGCAAAGCTGTTTTTTGGTAATGTTAAAAGAATGGACTATGTTAGAAATGTTGTCTATGTTTAATGTGCAGTATCGGTCTAGTGTATCAAGCAGCGCAAACAGGATATTAGCATGCTTAGAAGTTAGACCTGGGCTGGTAGAAAGGATAGCTGAACTGTAGAAGAACGATAAGTTCTGTGTAGATATAGTAAGGAGTTTAGACTCAAGAGTCGAGGCTGTAGAACTGAAGGGGTTCAGTGTGGATAAGAAAGGAGTAATATTAAAGAATGACAGGTAGTATATTCCGAGTACTAGAGAACTCGGGAAGGAAGTATTGGACGAATGTTATCATTCAAAGTTTACCATACATTTTGGAGGAAAGATGTATCAAGATATGAAGAAGAGTTTCGTCTGGGTATGATGAACAAAAAAGATGTGGGAGAGTATGTGAGAAGATGTCTTACATGCCAGCAAGTGAAGGCAGAACATCAGAAGCCAAGTGGACTCCTACAGCCTTTAGAAGTTCCATCGTGGAAATTGGATTCGGTGTTTATGGACTTTATAGATGGATTGCCAAGGACAAGGATAAGGAATGAAGCCATATGGGTCATAGTTGATAGACTAACTAAGTGTACCCATTTTATTCTAGTGAAGTCTAAGGAAACTACCTCGAAGTTAGTAGAAATATACGTGAAGATGATTGAAAGATTGCATAGGGTGCCAAGCACTATCATTAGTGATTGGGATTCGCTATTCACTAGTGAATTATGGAGAAGTCTGCAGAATTTATTAGGTATAGAACTGCGCATGAGTAATGCATACAATCTACAGACAGATGGGAAGACTAAGAGGGTCAACAAGGTCCTAAAGGATGCTGAGAGCATGTATTTTAGACTTCGGTGGATCTTGAGAAGATTATCTACATCCGGTAGAGTTCTCATATAATAACGGCTATCAGAGCAGTATTAGGATGGCTTCAATTGAGGCTTTGTATGGAAGGTCGTGTAAGTTGCCTGTATGTTGGTTAAAAGTAGGAGATAGGGTTGTGTTAGCACCAGATGTGGTGAATAATGCTATTGAGAAGGTAGAACTGATCCGAACTAGGATGAGGAAAGAACAATCTAGGAAAAAAGGGTTATGCCAACACAAGAAGAAATGTAACGACCTGCCTTTTTGGACGCTTTAAGCAGACACATGCGTCGAGCACAAACCATTCAAAAGGGCAGATTGTTATAGGGTAAATAAGAAAAAGAGAAAGAAATAAAATAAATACAAAATCTCGCAGCGGAATGATAAATATAATAATCAAATAAAAGTTCATGAAGCTGTTTTATAAATACATTTGATTATTCTTTACAATACAAACATCAGAGTTACATAAACAAGAATAAATGAATAAATGCAGCGGAACAACATGATGCAGTGGAACAAATATAATAAATAATAATAGTACAATCTTCATCTTCATCCTCCAGAAATAAAGTCTTCAACACTGAAATGCTCAAGCTGACCCGAGCGAATTGAAAAGACAAAACAATCGAGTCTAACGTGAGTGCAGTAACTAGTGTCTAACGTGAGTGCAGTAACTCAAGAGATGTTCGTGATTCACATCTCCTAAGGATCCGTTAAACTATCTACTATGTAGTACAATACGCTAATATAATATGTCTACAGTAAAGTAAAGGTATTAAAATAGCATTAAGGAGTTACTCATATCCCCCTTAACACATTTTATATATTCCCATAGTCTATACAGTACCGTACGCTCCTCCGAGAGATTTACACAGAGGGTACCCCATAGGTATGGTACAAAAAAACTCATAGAAGGCGCACTAGGGCATGTGAACACGGCACACGAGGAGATGCCAGGGTAGATATACCAATTGTAGTCCCGGACTGGTGGTATCGCATAGCAGCTACTACCGCCCACCTCGGACACACTCCTATAATCAAAATCGAGGGGTGGCCACCAAATAAATCACAAAGTCAGAATATAGTATCGAAGAAATATGCCCGATAGGAGGAATGACCTCACTTGACCCGGTATAGCTCCTGATTTTAGTCACATCTAAGCTGACTCACGGGAGTCAGGGTCACGTCATACCTTATACACAAATCGTTCGCCAAACCATCCTACTTCATTTTTGGAATCTCCACCACGTATACAGTTGTTAAAGTGGTTTTCGGTATTGGCAGAGAGTATGATAATATCTGATCCTGGTCTCTTTAACAACCAATCGCTTATTACACACCGGATGGTTCTTTTACATTTCAAAAAGTCAATTTACCATTTATATCAAAATATCATATTCTCAAATCATATCACTTTCAAATCATATCCACTTTGAAATCATATTTCAAAATAGTTTAAAATCCTCATTTCAAAACTTCATATTCAAATCAAATATGTAATTTAAATCCCAACTTAGGTTATAATATCATTTAACCATATTTCATTTAAAAGTCGAGGATATAAATATAAACCCATCTACTTTACTTAGTTTGGAATTTAGGAAAATAGTTTAGATAGTTAAAAATAGCTTTACATAGTAAAATAAATTTTTAGGATAGTTAGAATACTCTAAAATATTTAAATAGATTAAATATGATTAAAATATATTAAATATCATTAAAATAGATTAATTAGATTTAAAATAAGTTAAAATAGGTTAATTAGTTTTAAAATAAATAAAATGGTTTAAAATAGGTTAAAATGATTTAATATAGTTGATATAGGTCAAAATAGTTTAATAATTTGAAAATCTTAAATATTTATTTTATTTCAACACATCTGAACCATTTTAAATTTCCAAATCAACAAACCCAATTTCAATCCTTCAATTCAACTCGCAATAAACTTTTTAAACTTTATATTGCTTCCAAACCATGTTTTGAAATATCAATTTAAATCACTCACATTCCAATATTTTTCAAAGTTATATTTCAAACAATTTCAATAACTCAATTCCGTTTAATTCCATTTATACTTCAAAGTTCAACTTAAAATTTTAAATCTAATTTCTTTAAACAATTCCTTTAACCAATTCAAATTTCAACATAACTTGATTTCAATAATAATTCAATTTATAAAAAACAAGTTTATTTCAAAATATCATTCAATTAAATTCAAAAATTAAGGATTTAAAATCATTTAATTTAACCAATCCGGTGTCCGTATATAATTCTCTACCCTAGGGTCAAGTGATACGGATATTTATCATTTCAATCCGCAATTTAAAATTTTACGATTATATATCATTTCAAACCGCAATCCCGAATATAATAAAATCCATAAAATCGCTCGAGTCTATCATTTCAACCCATAACGATATTTCCCTAGTCTATAGATCATTCGGGTATGTATCATTTCAACCCATAGGGAACTTGCAGTTATACAATATAAAATACAACATCCAGTCATCCAATATCAAAAAATTAAACATTCATCACAATCATCATCCAATTCAATCAATAAACATCAATAGATAACTGGTAATAAATACAGATATTAAATTTGATAATTAAAATTCAATATTAAATTAAACGATAATTAAATGCGATAGAAGTCTAATTTAACCAAAAATGACAATTTAACAAGCCAAACTGCAATCAATAAATTTCTAATCACATCATAAATTTAATTTAACAAACATAAGAAATTTTAGAAGTTGTGAGTGGGTTAAAACACTCACCTTTGATTTTAGCCCATAAAGATCCAAACAGAAGCGCAAAACTCAACAGTCTCCAAATTCAACTAAATCAATTTCACGTTGTGCGGAATTTAAATATGAATCCAACAGAAGAAATCGCACATGAATCAAAGTTTATATGCAAAAGATATTCATGTTATAAGAAATATTATTAAAATAATAATTAGTACGCAAAAAAAAACAAATTTTACTACTTACGTTTTTCTCAAGATGAGGCTTCAGGAAAAGATTGAAGAACAACTAAGATGAGGACAGAACGTGTACGGAAAAATGAAAAAAAAATCATGTTTCATAAAAGAAAGCTTTTGGATTTGCAAGAATAAGAGCTTTCGAATATGAGGTGTCAGGAGAAACAAAACGCAAATGAAGAAATAAGCTATAGGTTATTTATAATAAGAAAATGAAGGTGGAGGGACAAAAATAAATGTCACAATTTATTTTGAAAGCTTCGGGCATTAATAATGCATAAGGAAATGTACGTAGGAATGGAAAAGTTTGCGAACCAAAGAAAAGTAAAATTTTGTATACGTGAAAATGAGGTGGCAAGAATTAAATACAACCTAAAAGTCTAGGCTCGGGTATTAAACAGAAGGAGAAATGAATATATTAAGTATTAATAACAAGGTAACTATTTTAAAACGTTCATGCAACAATTAATAAGAAAAGAAATGAAGGGACCATGTACATCGCACAACCTTTTGAAATTCAATTTTTCTGAAACGTAACCAAATTAACTTCATTAACTCAAATAATATTCAAATTTGTACGCATTTAGGTTTTTATTTACGCATAATAAAAAAAATTACCTTAAAAATGAAAACGCTCAATTTGGTTTTCCCAAAATGATCTTTTATTTCCATTAAAACATCATTTTTGTTTAACACAAAACGTGTGTTTCTTTATTAAATCTATTAATTGCAATCAACGTTTTCTTTCCTTTTAATTGAAATATTTGAGTTACATTAATTGCAATTACTTACAAAGTTTAATTTCAAAATAGACAACTAAAATGGATGAAAAATAGAACAATTGTTTATTTAAACACGTTTATAAATTTGTTGTTTATACACAAAAGTAATAAATAACTTTATAATTGATTATTTTCCTATTCTTGTAATCAATCTGTAAGCTAAAACACAGTTCAATAAACATATATTTTTTCCTTTAAAATCAATCATTCTATTCTTTATTTTAATGAAATAAACCTACATTCACAAATGAAACATTCATTTTATTTGATGTAAATGTTCTTTTCATTAAATCAAACTTTCCTTATATTTTCACAAAACATAAGCTACTTTTAATTACACCTATTAATTTACAATTTATCATTCTCTCCCCTATTAATTGAAAATTTTCAATTACATTAATTTCAGTTGATTAAGTTTCAAAATGGACTAAATGAATGTAATGAGAAGTAGAACAATTATTTCCTTTCTAATAGTAATTTAAACATATTTATACACTATTGGATACAAATGGTAATTACACATTTCTTACTAAATAATAGTTTCTCATCTCTTATTTGTATTAACTACTATATTTCCATTATATTAAATTTTGTCAATTTTATTATAATTTAAAAATCTCTATAAATTAATTTGTTTTTGTTTCACTCTTTTTATTACATCAATCATTGCCTTCTAAATATAATTAACATTTCTATACCTTTATTACATTCACAATTTGCAGTTATTGTCTTAACTCACATTAATGCAACATCTATTTACATTTATTTGTAATCGATTAGATAAAATGGTAACAAATAACAATTACCACCATTTCCACATTTAATAACATTTGTAAGTTTTATTATTTACAAACAATTGTTATAACAACTCTCATTACCCTACTTTTATTCAATTTCCATTTATTACACAATAATCTATTAATACTCAACATTTAATTACCAATACTATTTATCCCATTATCAGTTAATACACATTATTACAATTAAATTACAATCTATAACCAATTATAACTCTTAATTTTTTTAATTAATTGGGATCATATTTAAAGTGGTGATCAATTACCTTAATTTAATACTATTTCACTTTATTTCAGTTATATTCTTATTATTATTCACAAATTTTTATTTCTTCCAACATTGAATGGCAAAACTTTATTAAATTAACAATTTTTAATTATCGAAAATTACGGGTCGTTACACTCTCCCCCACTCAAAACTTTTCGTCCTCGAAAAGAAAAAAGAAGGGAGAAGAAGGAATTAAGAAATCAATATCTTATTCAAAATTTAAATTTATAAACAATAAATTTACAAAATTAAATAATTTAAATAAAATATATCAATTTATAAACAGTTAAATCTTTTTATACTCAAACTAATAAAATTTGGAAAACATTTCACAAAATGTTTTCTAAGTCCAAAATTTACAGAAAATTTCGGCAGAGTCTCCTTTGTACGGAGAGGTTTGGAAGAAATATTAATATCAAAATAATCAATATACATCACATATATTTCAAAATAATATATCCTAACAACGGGAAAACAATATATTATCGCTAGAAAACTGTAATCCGAGAACGTACCTATTTGTCGAGAAAATAACGCTTATTTATGAAACCAAAAGCAGTAGCAATTGCTTCCATAACTTGTATTCCACTTATATAATCCAAAGAGGTTAATACTTATATAAGAGAAATATTTATATTGCTCCAATTTATAACAAACAAATCCTAACAAAATTCACTTGCAAATAACATACAATAAGCACTTGCAAACAGAGCCATACAATCATCGCATGCAGTTAAAAAATCAACCATCCATCCATAGCAACCAAAACAAATGATTTGTTCGGGTTTACACACTTTAATCGCTTAGAATAACAAATAAACTACTAAGTATACCATCAACTCAATAGTCTTAGATAAAACTCAATAGGTTATTCATACATCCTAAAAATTAGAAGTATCCTTTCCCAAACAACCCATAACCAAAATAAACAACAAATTCCAAACATTATTTTGAATTTATTCTTATTAATTTCCTTTCACAACATATATTATTTAAAATTTTCCATTCATACAATGATCATTTCTTTAATTTAAATTTATTTCTTACAAATTCAATTTCCATTCATTCATGTAATACTTAATTCCATTTATTTACATATGTCATTTACTTTTCTTACATATGTTATTTACAATTTCTTACCTATGTTATTTATACACAAATTTTAAACATATGTAAATCAATTCTTAAAGTGCTATAGATAGGTTTCTTTGTCAATAAATTCACATTCGTTCATTCAGTATTTATTTCCATTTATTTTCATTTATTACTTACAAATTCATTTCATTTATTTATTTAATGAAAATTTATTTTTGTTACTTTAAATTTATTTCTTACATAAGTTATCCATTTGGTTATAATAACCAAATAATTCATTATTTTAGTTTACATACATTTTATATTACAGTTTGGTTCACATCGGTAAATTTATATACTTGATTTCCATTAGATATTAATATTCATTAGTGCATAAGTTCATACTTATGCCTCTTACTTTTTAATTTACATTAATTTCCTTATATAATGCCATTGAATATTAAATCTATCTTCTGACTCATTTCAACTTTGTTGAAGTTATAATCATTTAATTTAATATAGTATTCATTTTATTATTTCTTTAGTTATAAATAGCTTCAAACATGAACTTAAGTTTAAAATCATTTACTTACTTTACTTACTTTCTATTACATTTAATTAGTAGCATTTAAATTACAACTTAAGTTTATAACAATTATAATATCAAAGTTCTTATTTATAAAGCAATTCCATTGAACACTTTCACTACTTAAGTTTTACTTGTATAATATCCCATTACAAATCCTATTTGACAATACAACTTTTAATATTTGGTAAGTTATATATATATGTTTTTAAGAATGCAATTGAATTTTACACAAGTTTATCTTGTTTATTTTAATTAACTTAATGTTCAATAGTTATCATTTCTCATTTCATATCCTTGGGTTTACAGGTTACAAATTTCAAATTCCTTGTATATTTCATTTATAACTTAGCATTTAATTTCTTACTTTCAATTTTAGAAGCTCCAATTATTAAATAGTTAAAATTTATTCCATTATAATAATTGAAATCTCCAATTTATAGAAATTTAAGAACTAAATGACGGGTTCTATTTCAAATCATTTAAAATAACATATATAACCATATCTTTATTTATATCTATCAAATCATATTTGAAAATTAAAATCAAGATTTATTTATCAAACAAATGTGTAGTTACTACTACAACAGTCCTCCCACTTTGGAACTCAAAAATGAATGTCGATGATGCGTGCACTCATCACCGAAACTATTTCCCAACGATAGAGAGGGGAGTACAAAACTTATTTCTTTCCTAAATTTCTTTAAAACAATTTTTTTCAAATCATATTGAAATATTTATATAAGAAAATACTTCTAAATAATAATATTATATTCCAAAATCTTTCGAAAGGAGTTTTCAAAAAATCCCGGAATTTAAGTTCTAAATTTTCCCGATCTATATTTATTTTATTTACACATTTTAATTTCAACCAATATTTATAAATTTCACTACTTAACAAACAAATATATTACAACCAAATATTTCATTTATAAAATTATTATTTTATGTACAAAATATATATAATAGGCAAAATTATTTCATTTACCTATATTTCAAAACAAATATTGTGTCGGTCTACCCTATTAAGTGTTTAGAAATCCCTATCTATGTCATAGCGTTCTATGTACCAACCAGAATTTATAAATACAAAATGAAAAAAATTAACACAATACCAAAACCTTTTTATAACACTAACAAACTCTCTCATATATATACACTCAGCGACTCATTCTCGGGTATTACTACCCTATTCTTAGTGAGTCAAACCCCATAAAGCTAAGGTTATCGCTAAACCAAAGCTCTGATACCAACTATAATGACCTGCCTTTTTGGAGGCTTTAAGCAGACACACGCGTCGAGCTCAAACCATTCAAAATGGCAGATTGTTATAGGGTAAATAAGAAAAAGAGAAAGAAATAAAATAAATACAGAATCTCGCAACGGAATGATAAAATATAATAATCGAATAACAGTTCATGAAGCTGTTTTATAAATACATTTGATTATTCTTTACAATACAAACATCAGAGTTACATAAACAAGAATAAATGAATAAATGCAGCGGAACAACATGATGCAGTGGAACAAATATAATAAATAATAATAGTACAATCTTCATCTTCATCCTCCAGAAATAAAGTCTTCAACCCTTAAATGCTCAGGCTGACCTGAGCGAATTGAAAAGACAAAACACTCGAATCAGAACTAAAAGATCTTATGCACGTTAAATCAACGGTAAATAAATATGAGTGTAAACGGCGTCAGAGATGTTTATGGGGTTTGACATTTCCTATCCAATGTCTAACGTGAGTGCAATAACTCAAGAGATGTTCGGGATTCACATCTTCTAAGGATCCGTTAAACTATCTACTGTAACGACCCATAAATTTAATGGTTTTAAAAGTATATTTAATTGAAATTTTGTGAAATTTTAAACAATAAAATTTGGAAATAAAAAATTATTATTTGGAATACGTCTATTTTAATATAGCAACTGGTAAATTTTCATCTGATAATATTGAAGTTTATTTTCCTGTGAAATTTTATTCCAAATCAAACCGGTTAATAACAGTGAATTTAAAAGTTTTCCGAAACCAAAATATGTCAACAGGAGAAAATTTATTCAGATCATTCTGAATCAGACTGCGAAATTCGTTTTTCCAAATTTGGACTTCTACTGCTTCGTTTATCTTAATTCTGGCAAAATAACAACATTTTTGGTACCGGTTATCGATTTTTGATCCGATGATCGTACCATTAATATCTGTATACCGTTTTGATCGTCTTATCGTGTTGATCTCCACAGTATATTCATTTGTGTGTTTTGAGCTCCGGTACGCGACGGAAACAATAAAACGGTGCGTCGTACCGGTACCATAAAGAATGACCGTTAGCTTTCCTTTTGCCTTTTCAAAAACTTGAACGTGAATCCCAAGCAAATAATAAATTGATTTTAATAGCTTATCAATCAGTGTACAACGGTTGCCATCCCATGCCATTTCAAAAGTTTAAAAACGTTCAAAACTTTATACGTTTTTTTTGCATTCAATTTACTTTATGAAGGTACGTTTCTTTGCTTTTTCGGTCTATTCTTTTACAAAGGGAAATATATATTCTCAGTTGCAACTGTAGCTTCATTTTCTAATCTTTGTCCTGTAGCCTTCCACTTCTTTTGCCTCTTCCATCTTCATTTTGTTTGCTTCCTCTTCCACTTCCATGCCGAACCTGTAACCGCTTCCTCCCCTCCACACCATGCTCCACCCGCAGCTCTCTCCCATCGCCGAACAACACTCAGGAAACCCATCGCCTCCTCTCCCCCTTCGCAGCCTAAATGCCGAGAACCACCTCAACCCCACCGACCTCGCCGTCTCTCCACCAAACCCGAACCTCCCACCTCCATATCCGCCACTTGAGATCGTCCCTCTTCCCCTCGCTCATCCTCTCTTCGGCCTGCAGCCTCACATCCCATCCACTCGACCCGTCCGTACCATTTGCCCAGCCTCAACCCTGAACACCACCACCCCTTCATTGCCGAAAGCCACTTCAGCCCATCCTTGCCTCGAACTACGCGCCACCATCTTGCTCGAACAACCCGACCACCTGACACCCTCTGCACCCGAGCCCACCATCCACCTACCCATGCCGAACTTAGCCTCTTCCTTTGACAAAGCAGCCATGGCAAGGTTTGCGAAGCTCTATCACCAAAGCTTACATGCTTATATTTTGCCAGCTCCTCTTTCTTTCTTTACATTTTTGCTTTTAGAAATTGTATTATATAATTTAAGATTTCATATCTAATAATAATACATAAATCTGTTGTTAAATCTATGAAAATATGGTTGGTTTACCAAGAAAATATAGTAGATATGTGTAGCTTGCATGTCAGTTTTCCAGAGTTATTTATATATGACAGTCTAGTTTGATATTGGTATATATATAGTTTATGAAGTTATACGGTATATATTGTAAAGTATATAAAGTTTTAAAATAAAGTGGTTACAGTAGGTCATGTGTATGGGTATGGGGTTGTATTCCAAGATGTTGTTTTATATCTGCAATACCCTTTTGTTTAAGCATGTATATATTACGTTAAATAGTAATTTGGGCTATGTACATTGATTTAATTAAAAAGTTATATTGGTTGCGTGAGTTTATGTGAAGCCTGCAACCAACGTATATGTGGGTTAAAGATTTGTATTTATATATGTTATATAAAACTAGTTGTTGACTAAGCCTTTTGCTGTACGTATATATATTATAGAATGGTTCGGCTATAGTTTAAGTAATATATATGTTGGTTATATATAGAAGTCTAGCAATGAAGATATTTATTCATGTATATAAGGTTATGTATATTATACAGTTGGTATTTTGATTTTTATATAGGTTGTAAGTTTAGTGTTTAAATGAAAACGTCTACTGTAATTATATACTTATCAAAATATTGAAACCATTTATGAATTAATAACGTAAGTCTATATGTTTAGGTAGTAAGTTATTTTTTTTTATATACATTTGACTGTATACCTGTTAGATCTTATAAAGTATATTATAGATGTTAATTCATCTCATATCTAATCTGCTTTAGTTAGTATACATTATATTAAGTCTGGTCTGCATATTTGCTTGGATATGTAGAGTTGCATATGTTCAGTTATAGTGTACATGTATTTGTCTGCATGTATTATTTTCTTAAAGTTAGAAATGATATATATATATATATTTAAGTGTATATTTCAAAAAAAAATTGATTTTTGGAAGATAGGTAGATAATATAAATCTGTTTCAATTTATACCAAATTGATTCGATTTATTTCGATTTCTCAGCTTGTCTATTGAATTTCTACCCATCAGGCTTTTCTTCGAAATTCGTGCCAATCTTGCTTTACTTTGGAATTCATGCTTGGGTTCGTAATTCATTTCATCGTCAAATATCTCTAGCCTCGAAAGGTGAGCAATCACTCACGATTAACGTTCTTTTATTTATTAAATTTGATTTCAATTGAAACGACAATTGAAATATGATGCTGTAGTTATTTAAATTGTTATATATGCTATTATTTGTATATGTTCACCTGTGACATCTGACACCAGTATCTAGTATTTATATGCCTGTTATTACTATTATCTGTATATGTTCACCTATGACATCTGACACCAGTATCTGTTATTTATACTGATGATATATGCCTGTTGTTATATATATTTTTTAGTATCTGTTATCACTCTGCAAGTTCCCTGTTAGTATAGAATTCACTATGGGTTGAAATGATACATACCCGAACAGACTTTAGAATAGGAGAATTTCGTTATGGGTTGAAATGATAAACCCAAGCGATTTTTCATTCGAATTGAAATTGGGATTACGGGTCGAAATGATATCTACCCGTATATATTTAAATTTCGGATTGAAATGATAAATATCCGTATCACTTAACCATATGATAAATATATATACAAACACCGTTGGTCCATATATATAAATATTTTAAAAATGAATTCTATGGTTTTGGAAAGAAATATATGGTTTTAATAAATGTTGAGCCTTAGATTATTATATATAAATGGGAATGATTGATTTAAATACATATAATATGTTGAGTATTTAAAATATATTTCAAAATATATTTTGGTAATAATTTGAATAAGTTAAGGTTAGAAAGATAATTTGAATTTAGTTGAAATTGTATTCAATAAAGAATTTTATTTAATTAAACCGATTTGAAACTTATTGAAATTGAGATGTAGATATGATTTATAACTTGATTAATAAGTAATCTAATGAATATTCTTGTTTAAATAAAGTTTAAGGAAATATTTAGTAAAATGTAATTTAAGGCTAGTTAAATGATATTGAATTTATTAAGTGAATATTCCCTGATTAAATAATAAATGAAGTTAAATCAAGAGCTATATGAAACTGTTAAATTTAACTTTGAAATTGTTGCATATTAAAGCTTTGAAATATATTGGAATTTAAATGGTTTATTTTGTGATTCAGATCTGTATTTGAAATCAATATAATTTGAATTTGTTATTTAGAAACTGAATTGAATTAAAATGGAAAATTTAGATTGAATTAAATTGAAATTTGGAAATTGAGTTGATTTGAACCGATTGGTGAAACTTGAGGAAATTATAAATACTTTACTTTATAAATTATTTAACCTATATATACTATTTTGGAAAATAGATATATTTGAAATGAAATGATATTTGGGTTTTGAAGTATAAATTAAATTTAAATGACCACGGTGTTATAATGTATATTTCCACCTTGTAGATAGTTCTGAAGATCCTTAGAGGATGGTTATCCCAAACATCCTTTAAGTTACTTGTATTTCAGTTGATATTTCACTTGAGTTGGATTTATTAGTATAAGAATGTTAATCCTGACTCGAGTGTTTTGTGTTTTGCTTTACGCTCGGGTCAGACCGAGTGAAACAGCATTTGAGACTCACCCTTGGAGTTTGGAGCTTCCTTTGGAGATCCATCTATCGCCTCAGCTTTCAGCTCTTCTAGTTGATTTGTTCAGAGAAGTCATCTATTCGTACTGAAGACTTCATTGTATTTGAGATATTCTATTGTATTTTATTTCTAACTCTGATGTTTATATAGTAGCTTCATGAACTACTATTTTATCTATTCCGCTGCGTATTATTGTATTACTCTGTGTCTGTGATTCTGTGATTGATTTATTTACTGCATATGCTGAGTTTTGCCAAATTTAAATTAGCAATCTGATATTTTGAATTATTCAAGTCAGACATGTGTGGGTTTATTGTCGATTTGAATGGTCCAAAATAGCGGGTCGTTACAGTTGGTATCAGAGCTTTGGCTCTAGGCAAAACTTAGCATATCTAGTAAATTTATTTACAGAATCACTTTCGTTCGAGTTTGAATCTCTTCCGTTTGGCTCGATTTCCTTTGAACTTTGGAACGTTTCTTGCGGTTCCAAGATTCATTCTTGTCCCTCCCTATTGGTATTCTTTTGATTTTGGAGTATCCCATAACTCCACTTCGAATGATCTCTATAAGAATAGGATCCCGCCAATCTTTGAATGATTTGTAAAGGGGTGGAACTCCTTTACATTTGGCATTGATTCACCGGAGATTTATATATCTTTGGTTTAGATGCCGCTATCTCTTGCGATCGAATGTTGATTTTTCTTGAAATTCTGCATCGATCTTGTTCCTGAAGTCACGGTTGACCCGGTTAAGGTCGTCCGCGATTTATATAAGTATATTCATATTCTATTTTGAAATTTAATTATCTCATCTTCGTTCGAGCTTATCTTCAAATCACAATTCTATTGACAAGAGTCCCTCTAATTTGAATCTCTATCTTTGTTTTGAAATCCGTTCGTGAATAGTCCTTTGAAAATCGGGTTTGTTTATATTTTAGAAATTGTTTTCTAAACCGAAATTATTATTTTAATAGGTATGATTATATTCTATATATAAAAGTGAAATGTTTTTTATAAAGATTATAAACCCTTTAAAATAAGAATTTGAGGTTTCGAAAGGATTTGTCATTTTGAAAAAAAAAACTATATAAGAAATTTGATTTATCTAAAAATGATTTATGACTGAAGGATTTTAAATTTGAAATTCGAGAATTGAACTCCGGTATTTTGAAATTGGTTTTAAGATTTTGAAATATATTATAATAGTATGATTTAAAAATATTTTCCGAATAAGAAATGTTTCAATGATTTTAATGAGTTTCGAAGAAATTTCAAAAGAAGTTTGAGAAAAATAGAAGTCCAGAACTCACTTATGTCGCTGGAAAATAATTTCGGTGATGAGTGCACGCACATCGACGTTGATTTTCGAGTTTCATAGTGGGGGAGAGGCCACTTTAGTAGCATTGCTACGCGAGTGATTTTGTGAAACCAGTTTTGATTTTTCAAATTCCGAAGTAATATTTGATATTCGAAAGATATATGTATATATATTTGAAATGATTTGAAGTAAGCCGGTGTTCAGTCCTTTAGTTTCGGATTTGAAACCTATCTTTTGAAATTGATTTACTGATTGGTTGATTTCCAACTCTTGAATTTGAAAATGATTTCTTCAACTATTTCGAAGGTTCGAGCACTTCCAAATCAAGGTTAACTTTTCAAAGCTAAATTTTTTTTTGAAAGTATGAATTATTTGATAAAGTATATAAATTTGTTTTGAATGTTTAAGTATGAAGTACTATGATTTAAATAAGTTGAAACTGTTTTGTTAAGTATATGAATAAGGCAAATTTTAAATTTTTCTAATATGAAATTTAGATTTGAAATGTTTTGAAAAGAATTTGGTCTTCAATATATTTTGAATAAAATTTAGTTTAAATGTTTTAACTTAGTAACATCTTTATGAAACTATATATTTAACAAGTTGGAATGAATATATAAGTTGTACGTATGTTGTTTTATTCGCATAATTAATTTGATCCAAGTTTGAGTACACAAGTTCGAGGTGGATTACACCATTTTGTGTTAGGATTTTTCATTCGATTCTTGATGGCGAATATTTGATATGGATTTTGGGCTCGATTCTAGAATTCTCTATCATAGTATATGGCTATGCAAGGAGACTGATGGCTTCTAGTCGAGAAACCACATCGAAGTCCGCATTAGGGAAGTCGAATGGACAATACTAGTTCGAAAGCAAACTTCTGTGATCGTGCGAGCGATCAAATGTGATTCTGCAAAATGATGACGTATGTACATCTTATATTCTAATATCATTGATATATTTTGACGCTGAAATTGAAAGCTGTCGAGTTAGAATATCTTTGCTTACTAAAAGAAAATTTCCAATTTAAATTACAAAGATATATAACCCATAAAAGCAAAGATATTCAATCCCATATGGCTCTTCATACAGCGAAATTTATTTTGAAAATTTTGATCCTTATACAAGATGGACCTTACGTAAGTATAAGATGATTTTGAAAACATTTGATTTTGGTAATGAATTGGTTGACTTAAATTATATTGATTTGGAAATTTGGATTTATTTTTCTAAATCTATTATTTTGGAAACTTTGAAACTAAAGATATTTAATTTGAGAAGAAATAATTTGGTGAAATTGTATATGATTTTGAAATTGAACTGATATTGAAACAAATTGAAATTTGAGAACCTTATGTTACTAAACACTTGATTTGGGAGTTGTCGAACTTATATAAAATTGATTTGTATGAGTATGAAATTGATTCGAAAACTATAGATTTGAAAGGGTACTCAATTTGAAAGTGAAATCTTATATAATTAAAGTCTATATAAGTATGGTTTGATATACTATTGATTTTGGAAAGTATTTGATTTGAAAATTTAAATCTTATATATAATGGATTTTATATAAGTACGATATTTGAAAGTGATTTGAAAAGGTACTATATGATACATATTTTCGAAGTAAAGATATGGAAAGTGCCTTCTGCTTGATATCCGATTTGTGGCCACATCTTGGATTCATTCTATCGATATTATTCTCTCTGATTTTGGTTTTCCGGATATGATACTCGAGTGTCCTTCGAATTCCATGGCGTTACCCATGGTCTTACGAACTCGACTGCATAGCGTAATTCGTAAGGCAGTGATTGCTTAAAAGGTACGGATGTTTCCTGGGGGATCCAGGCGTAACCATTGTGTATCTGCGATCTATGGTCGTGTTAGTGGCGTAATCCGCAAGGCAGAGATTGCTTACGGGGTATGGATGTTTCCTGGGGGATCCAGGCGTAACCATTTTTATGTATCCTGCGGTCCACCGTTTTGTTGCATGGCGAAATTCGCAAGGCAGTGAATGCTTAAAAGGTACGGATGTTTCCTGGGGGACCCAGGCGTAACCATTGTGTATCTGCGATCCATGATTTGATTCGTTTTGTTTTGTTTGGATTGTACTTTCCATATCTGTTTTTAAAAGTTTTTCCAGTATTTTCACTGGGTGTTAAAACAGGTCTACTAAGTACTTGGAGAATTCTAGTTTTGCGCCTGATCAACGCACTACCAGAGTCTACAGGAACAAGGATAAACTTGTGGAAACATTTAGTTATAAAGGTATTTTCGGAAGAAAATTTTGTTTCGTTATAAAGGTATTTTATTATAAAATTATTTCAACAAAGAAATTCTATATTAATATTTGAAATTGAAATTCTTATGGTTTGAATTGATTATTCGTGCCCGATATTATTCCTTGAATCTACCTTATCTGCTCAGCTTTATTTATTCACCTATATTCTGTTTCCAGATCCTCCTTCTTTTCCTTGTTGACTATACCTTTTTTATAAAAAAAATTGTCTATTTATATACTACATGGTTTAATAGAAAATTTTAGTGTTTTAAATATTTTAGAAGTTATTAATTAAATAAAACATATTTAAAGTAAATGATTATTGGTTTATTAATAATATTTGAAAAGTATCTTGAGAAAAATTAATAAATTTATGAATTATGGATTGAAAATGTTTTCAATAGCTTCTTTGTAAAAATAAGCAATAATGTAAATAATTGTTTTCAAATAGCTTACATATATTTATAAAGGTGTTATTTAAACATATAAATGGTGTTTATAAAGAAAGCAAGAAATTTTACAAATGGGATTGAAAAATATTAAGGTATTAAAGATAATTGAATTGTAAATGAAGTTTTCTAATGAATATTTCAAGTAAAATTTATATAGTTTAAATTGTTTGTTTGGCCTTGTCTTTTAATATATCTTTTCTATCTGGTTGTTTCTATTCGCCTACCTCCTTCCTTTTCGGGGACGAAAAGTTTTGAGTGGGGGAGAGTGTAACGACCCATAAATTTAATGGTTTTAAAAGTATATTTAATTGAAATTTTGTGAAATTTTAAACAATAAAATTTGGAAATAAAAAATTATTATTTGGAATACGTCTATTTTAATATAGCAACTGGTAAATTTTCATCTGATAATATTGAAGTTTATTTTCCTGTGAAATTTTATTCCAAATCAAACCGGTTAATAACAGTGAATTTAAAAGTTTTCCGAAACCAAAATATGTCAACAGGAGAAAATTTATTCAGATCATTCTGAATCAGACTGCGAAATTCGTTTTTCCAAATTTGGACTTCTACTGCTTCGTTTATCTTAATTCTGGCAAAATAACAACATTTTCGGTACCGGTTATCGATTTTTGATCCGATGATCGTACCACTAATATCTGTATACCGTTTTGATCATCTTATCGTGTTGATCTCCATAGTATATTCATTTGTGTGTTTTGAGCTCCGGTACGCGACGGAAACAATAAAACGGTGCGTCGTACCGGTACCATAAAGAATGACCGTTAGCTTTCCTTTTGCCTTTTCAAAAACTTGAACGTGAATCCCAAGCAAATAATAAATTGATTTTAATAGCTTATCAATCAGTGTACAACGGTTGCCATCCCATGCCATTTCAAAAGTTTAAAAACGTTCAAAACTTTATACGTTTTTTTTGCATTCAATTTACTTTATGAAGGTACGTTTCTTTGCTTTTTCGGTCTATTCTTTTACAAAGGGAAATATATATTCTCAGTTGCAACTGTAGCTTCATTTTCTAATCTTTGTCCTGTAGCCTTCCACTTCTTTTGCATCTTCCATCTTCATTTTGTTTGCTTCCTCTTCCACTTCCATGCCGAACCTGTAACCGCTTCCTCCCCTCCACACCATGCTCCACCCGCAGCTCTCTCCCATCGCCGAACAACACTCAGGAAACCCATCGCCTCCTCTCCCCCTCCGCAGCCTAAATGCCGAGAACCACCTCAACCCCACCGACCTCGCCGTCTCTCCACCAAACCCGAACCTCCCACCTCCATATCCGCCACTTGAGATCGTCCCTCTTCCCCTCGCTCATCCTCTCTTCGGCCTGCAGCCTCACATCCCATCCACTCGACCCGTCCGTACCATTTGCCCAGCCTCAACCCTGAACACCACCACCCCTTCATTGCCGAAAGCCACTTCAGCCCATCCTTGCCTCGAACTACGCGCCACCATCTTGCTCGAACAACCCGACCACCTGACACCCTCTGCACCCGAGCCCACCATCCACCTACCCATGCCGAACTTAGCCTCTTCCTTTGACAAAGCAGCCATGGCAAGGTTTGCGAAGCTCTATCACCAAAGCTTACATGCTTATATTTTGCCAGCTCCTCTTTCTTTCTTTACATTTTTGCTTTTAGAAATTGTATTATATAATTTAAGATTTCATATCTAAGAATAATACATAAATCTGTTGTTAAATCTATGCAAATATGGTTGGTTTACCAAGAAAATATAGTAGATATGTGTAGCTTGCATGTCAGTTTTCCAGAGTTATTTATATATGACAGTCTAGTTTGATATTGGTATATATATAGTTTATGAAGTTATACGGTATATATTGTAAAGTATATAAAGTTTTAAAATAAAGTGGTTACAGTAGGTCATGTGTATGGGTATGGGGTTGTATTCCAAGATGTTGTTTTATATCTGCAATACCCTTTTGTTTAAGCATGTATATATTACGTTAAATAGTAATTTGGGCTATGTACATTGATTTAATTAAAAAGTTATATTGGTTGCGTGAGTTTATGTGAAGCCTGCAACCAACGTATATGTGGGTTAAAGATTTGTATTTATATATGTTATATAAAACTAGTTGTTGACTAAGCCTTTTGCTGTACGTATATATATTATAGAATGGTTCGGCTATAGTTTAAGTAATATATATGTTGGTTATATATAGAAGTCTAGCAGTGAAGATATTTATTCATGTATATAAGGTTATGTATATTATACAGTTGGTATTTTGATTTTTATATAGGTTGTAAGTTTAGTGTTTAAATGAAAACGTCTACTGTAATTATATACTTATCAAAATATTGAAACCATTTATGAATTAATAACGTAAGTCTATATGTTTAGGTAGTAAGTTATTTTTTTTTATATACATTTGACTGTATACCTGTTAGATCTTATAAAGTATATTATAGATGTTAATTCATCTCATATCTAATCTGCTTTAGTTAGTATACATTATATTAAGTCTGGTTTGCATATTTGCTTGGATATGTAGAGTTGCATATGTTCAGTTATAGTGTACATGTATTTGTCTGCATGTATTATTTTCTTAAAGTTAGAAATGATATATATATATATATATATATATATATTTAAGTGTATATTTCAAAAAAAAAATTGATTTTTGGAAGATAGGTAGATAATATAAATCTGTTTCAATTTATACCAAACTGATTCGATTTATTTCGATTTCTCAGCTTGTCTATTGAATTTCTACCCATCAGGCTTTTCTTCGAAATTCGTGCCAATCTTGCTTTACTTTGGAATTCGTGCTTGGGTTCGTAATTCATTTCATCGTCAAATATCTCTAGCCTCGAAAGGTGAGCAATCACTCACGATTAACGTTCTTTTATTTATTAAATTTGATTTCAATTGAAACGACAATTGAAATATGATGCTGTAGTTATTTAAATTGTTATATATGCTATTATCTGTATATGTTCACCTGTGACATCTGACACCAGTATCTAGTATTTATATGCCTGTTATTACTATTATCTGTATATGTTCACCTATGACATCTGACACCAGTATCTGTTATTTATACTGATGATATATGCCTGTTGTTATATATATTTTTTAGTATCTGTTATCACTCTGCAAGTTCCCTGTTAGTATAGAATTCACTATGGGTTGAAATGATACATACCCGAACAGACTTTAGAATAGGAGAATTTCGTTATAGGTTGAAATGATAAACCCAAGCGATTTTTCATTCGAATTGAAATTGGGATTACGGGTCGAAATGATATCTACCCGTATATATTTAAATTTCGGATTGAAATGATAAATATCCGTATCACTTAACCATATGATAAATATATATACAAACACCGTTGGTCCATATATATAAATATTTTAAAAATGAATTCTATGGTTTTGGAAAGAAATATATGGTTTTAATAAATGTTGAGCCTTAGATTATTATATATAAATGGGAATGATTGATTTAAATACATATAATATGTTGAGTATTTAAAATATATTTCAAAATAGATTTTGGTAATAATTTGAATAAGTTAAGGTTAGAAAGATAATTTGAATTTAGTTGAAATTGTATTCAATAAAGAATTTTATTTAATTAAACCGATTTGAAACTTATTGAATTGAGATGTAGATATGATTTATAACTTGATTAATAAGTAATCTAATGAATATTCTTGTTTAAATAAAGTTTAAGGAAATATTTAGTAAAATGTAATTTAAGGCTAGTTAAATGATATTGAATTTATTAAGTGAATATTCCCTGATTAAATAATAAATGAAGTTAAATCAAGAGCTATATGAAACTGTTAAATTTAACTTTGAAATTGTTGCATATTAAAGCTTTGAAATATATTGGAATTTAAATGGTTTATTTTGTGATTCAGATCTGTATTTGAAATCAATATAATTTGAATTTGTTATTTAGAAATTGAATTGAATTAAAATGGAAAATTTAGATTGAATTAAATTGAAATTTGGAAATTGAGTTGATTTGAACCGATTGGTGAAACTTGAGGAAATTATAAATACTTTACTTTATAAATTATTTAACCTATATATACTATTTTGGAAAATAGATATATTTGAAATGAAATGATATTTGGGTTTTGAAGTATAAATTAAATTTAAATGACCACGGTGTTATAATGTATATTTCCACCTTGTAGATAGTTCTGAAGATCCTTAGAGGATGGTTATCCCAAACATCCTTTAAGTTACTTGTATTTCAGTTGATATTTCACTTGAGTTGGATTTATTAGTATAAGAATGTTAATCCTGACTCGAGTGTTTTGTGTTTTGCTTTACGCTCGGGTCAGACCGAGTGAAACAGCATTTGAGACTCACCCTTGGAGTTTGGAGCTTCCTTTGGAGATCCATCTATCGCCTCAGCTTTCAGCTCTTCTAGTTGATTTGTTCAGAGAAGTCATCTATTCGTACTGAAGACTTCATTGTATTTGAGATATTCTATTGTATTTTATTTCTAACTCTGATGTTTATATAGTAGCTTCATGAACTACTATTTTATCTATTCTGCTGCGTATTATTGTATTACTCTGTGTCTGTGATTCTGTGATTGATTTATTTACTGCATATGCTGAGTTTTGCCAAATTTAAATTAGCAATCTGATATTTTGAATTATTCAAGTCAGACATGTGTGGATTTATTGTCGATTTGAATGGTCCAAAATAGCGGGTCGTTACAGTTGGTATCAGAGCTTTGGCTCTAGGCAAAACTTAGCATATCTAGTAAATTTATTTACAGAATCACTTTCGTTCGAGTTTGAATCTCTTCCGTTTGGCTCGATTTCCTTTGAACTTTGGAACGTTTCTTGCGGTTCCAAAATTCATTCTTGTCCCTCCCTATTGGTATTCTTTTGATTTTGGAGTATCCCATAACTCCACTTCGAATGATCTCTATAAGAATAGGATCCCGCCAATCTTTGAATGATTTGTAAAGGGGTGGAACTCCTTTACATTTGGCATTGATTCACCGGAGATTTATATATCTTTGGTTTAGATGCCGCTATCTCTTGCGATCGAATGTTGATTTTTCTTCGAATTCTGCATCGATCTTGTTCCTGAAGTCACGGTTGACCCGGTTAAGGTCGTCCGCGATTTATATAAGTATATTCATATTCTATTTTGAAATTTAATTATCTCATCTTCGTTCGAGCTTATCTTCAAATCACAATTCTATTGACAAGAGTCCCTCTAATTTGAATCTCTATCTTTGTTTTGAAATCCGTTCGTGAATCGTCCTTTGAAAATCGGGTTTGTTTATATTTTAGAAATTGTTTTCTAAACCGAAATTATTATTTTAATAGGTATGATTATATTCTATATATAAAAGTGAAATGTTTTTTTATAAAGATTATAAACCCTTTAAAATAAGAATTTGAGGTTTCGAAAGGATTTGTAATTTTGAAAAAAAAAACTATATAAGAAATTTGATTTATCTAAAAATGATTTATGACTGAAGGATTTTAAATTTGAAATTCGAGAATTGAACTTCGGTATTTTGAAATTGGTTTTAAGATTTTGAAATATATTATAATAGTATGATTTAAAAATATTTTCCGAATAAGAAATGTTTCAATGATTTTAATGAGTTTCGAAGAAATTTCAAAAGAAGTTTGAGAAAAATAGAAGTCCAGAACTCACTTATGTCGCTGGAAAATAATTTCGGTGATGAGTGCACGCATCATCGACGTTGATTTTCGAGTTTCATAGTGGGGGAGAGGCCACTTTAGTAGCATTGCTACGCGAGTGATTTTGTGAAACCAGTTTTGATTTTTCAAATTCCGAAGTAATATTTGATATTCGAAAGATATATGTATATATATTTGAAATGATTTGAAGTAAGCCGGTGTTCAGTCCTTTAGTTACCGTTTTGTTTTGTTATAATATCATTTAGCCATATTTCCTTTAAAGTCGAGGATTTGAATATAAACCCATCTACTTTACTTAGTTTGGAATTTAGGAAAATAGTTTAGATAGTTAAAAATAGCTTAACATAGTAAAATAAATTTTTAGGATAGTTAGAATACTCTAAAATATTTAAATAGATTAAATATGATTAAAATAGATTAAATAGCTTTAAAATAGATTAATTAGATTTAAAATAAGTTAAAATAGTTAATTAGTTTTAAATTAAATAAAATGGTTTAAAATAGGTTAAAATGATTTAATATAGTCGATATAGGTTAAAATAGTTTAATAATTTGAAAATCTTAATAATTAGAAATATTTATTTTATTTCAACACATCTGAACCATTTCAAATTTCCAAATCAACAAACCCAATTTCAATCTTTTAATTCAACTCACAATAAACTTTTTAAACTTTATATTACTTCCAAACCATGTTTTGAGATATCAATTTAAATCACTCACATTCCAATATTTTTCGAAGTTATATTTCAAACAATTTCAATAACTAAATTCCGTTTTATTCCATTTATACTTCAAAGTTCAACTTAAAATTTTAAATCTAATTTCTTTAAACCATTCCTTTAACCAATTCAAATTTCAACATAACTTGATTTCAATAATAATTCAATTTATATAAAACAAGTTTATTTCAAAATATCATTCAATTAAATTTAAAAATTAAGGATTTAAAATCATTTAATTTTACCAATCTGGTGTCCGTATATAATTCTCTACCCTATGGTCAAGTGATACGGATATTTATCATTTCAATCCGCAATTTAAAATTTACGGTTATATATCATTTCAAACCGCAATCTCGAATATAATAAAATCCATAAAATCACTCGAGTCTATCATTTCAACCCATAACGATTTTTCCCTAGTCTATAGATCATTCGGGTATGTATCATTTCAACCCATAGGGAACTTGCAGTTATACAATATAAAATACAACATCCAGTCATCCAATATCAAGAAATTAAACATTCATCACAATCATCATCCAATTCAGTCAATAAACATCAATAGATAACTAGTAATCAATATAGATATTAAATTTGACAATTAAAATTCAATATTAAATTAAACGATAGTTAAATTCGATAGAAGTCAAATTTAACCAAAAATGACAATTTAACAAGCCAAACTGCAATAAATAAATTTCTAATCACATCATAAATTTAATTTAACAAACATAAAAAATTTTAGAAGTTGTGAGTGGGTTAAGACACTCACCTTTGATTTTAGCGCATAAAAATCCAAACAGAAGCGTAAAACTCAACAGTCTCCAAATTCAACTAAACCAATTTCATGTTGTGCGGAATTTAAATATGAATCCAACAGAAGAAATCGCACATGAATTAAAGTTTATATGCAAAAGATATTCATGTTATAAGAAATATTATTAAAATGATAATTAGTACGCAAACAAAATAAACAAATTTTAATACATACGTTTTTCTCAAGATGAGGCTTCAGGAAAAGATTGAAGAACAACTAAGATGAGGACAGGACGTGTACGGAAAAATGAAAAAAAAATCATGTTTCATAAAAGAAAGCTTTTGGATTTGCAAGAATAAGAGCTTTTGAATATGAGGTGTTAGAAGAAACAAAACGCAAATGAAGAAATAAGCTGTAGGTTATTTATAATAAGGAAATGAAGGTGGAGGGACAAAAATAAATGTCACAATTTATTTTGAAAGCTTCAGGCATTAATAATGCATAAGGAAACGTACGTAGGAATGGAAAAGTTTACAAACCAAAGAAAAGTAAAATTTTGTATACGTGAAAATGAGGTGGCAAGAATTAAATACAACCTAAAAGTCTAGGCTCAGGTATTAAACAGAAGAAGAAATGAATACATTAAGTATTAATAACAAGGTAACTATTTTAAAACGTTCATGCAACAATTAATAACAAAAGAAATGAAGGGACCATGTACATCGCACAACCTTTTGAAATACAATTTTTCTGAAACGTAACCAAATTAACTTCATTAACTCAAATAATATTCAAATTTGTACGCATTTAGGTTTTTATCTACGCATAATAAAAAAACTTACCTTAAAAATGAAAACGCTCAATTTGGTTTTCCCAAAATGATCTTTTATTTCCATTAAAACACCTTTTTGTTTAACACAAAACGTGCGTTTCTTTTATTAAATCTATTAATTGCAATCAACGTTTTCTTTCCTTTTAATTGAAATATTTGAGTTACATTAATTGCAATTACTTACAAAGTTAAATTTCAAAATAGACAACTAAAATGAATGAAAAATAGAACAATTGTTTATTTGAACACGTTTATAAATTTGTTGTTTATACACAAGAGTAATAAATAACTTTGAAATAGATTAGTTTCCTATTCTTGTAATTAATCTGTAAGCTAAAACACAGTTCAATAAAGATATATTTTTTCCTTTAAAATCAATCATTCTATTCTTTACTTTAATGAAATAAACCTACATTCACAAACGAAACATTCATTTTATTTGATGTAAATGTTCTTTTCATTAAATCAAACTTTCCTTATATTTTCACAAAATATAAGCTACTTTTAATTACACCTATTAATTTGCAATTTAGCATTCTCTCCCCTATTAATTGAAAATTTTCAATTACATTAATTTTAGTTGATTAAGTTTCAAAATGGACTAAATGAATGTAATGAGAAGTAGAACAATTATTTCCTATCTAATAGTAATTTAAACATATTTATACACTATTGGATACAAACAGTAATTACACATTTCTTACTAAATTATAATAGTTTTTCATCTCTTATTTGTATTAATTACTATATTTCCATTATATTAAATTTTTGTCAATTTTATTATAATTTAAAAATCTCAATAAATTAATTTGTTTTTGTTTCACTCTTTTTATTACATCAATCATTTCCTTGTAAATATAATTAACATTTCTATACCTTTATTACATTCACAATTTGCAGTTATTGTCTTAACTCACATTAATGCAACATTTATTTACATTTATTTGTAATCGGTTAGATAAATTGGTAACAAATAACAATTGTCACCATTTTCACATTTAATAACATTTATAAGTTTTATTATTTACAAACAATTGTTATAACAACTCTCATTACCCTACTTTTATTCAATTTCCATTTATTACACCATAATCTATTAATACTCAACATTTGAATTACCAATACTCTTTATCCCATTATCAGTTAATACACATTATTACAATTAAATTACAATCTATAACCAATTATACCTCTTAATTCTTTTAATTAATTGAGATCATATTTAAAGCGGTGATCAATTACCTTAATTTAATACTATTTCACTTTATTTCAGTTATATTCTTATTATTAATTCACAAATTTGTATTTCTTCCAACATTGAATTACAAAACTTTATTAAATTAACAATTTTTAATTATCGAAAATTACCGGTCGTTACAAGAAAGGAATTGGAGTCCACAGTAGGTAATTAAGTTTTCGTGAAGGTTTCTTTGATGAGAGGCATGATGCGTTTGAGAAAGCTGGGATGTTAGCACCTAGATAAATAGGACCTTTTCTGATCATAATAAGGATCAGGAAGGTGGCGTATAAGGTGGATCTGCCTAGTGTTTTTGCTGGAATTCATAATGAATTTCACGTATCATGTTTGCGAAAATGCATTAGGATACCTGGGAGAAGTAGAAGATTTGGTTATCAAAACAGATATGACTTATGTGCGCAGAGTGATTTTGATAGTGGATTGGGATGAGAAGCAACTTTGCAATAAGGTAGTGAAGCTAGTATGCATTTAGTAAAGCACAAATTGGGATGACTGCACGTGGGAAACCGTGGATAAGGATAGAAAGACATATCTAGTGGTTTTTTGTCATGGATTAATGCATATGCACTGTATCGAGTTGTGCTGATGATAACCATTTATATATATATGGTATTATATTTGTTTACTGTATTAGTAGGTAGTGCCAGTACATTTTATGTATGCATGGATTGGGAATTAATGGGGATGTTTAGGGTAAGCATAAAGGATAGGACTAGTCTCTAGTTGACCTTAATTGAGTTTCAGGGCGAAATTCATTTAAGCACAAGAGAATGTAATAATACTAAAATTTTATAATTAATTAAATAAGCTAATTAAGGAAAAAAAAGGCGGCGTAAAAAAGAAGGGTAAAAGAAAATAAATTAATAGAAGCAGGTATAAGTGCCCAGGCCCAACTTATTGTGGGACAATATACGTTACTCATTTTTATTCGTTCATTTTATTCTATTCAAACTAAAATAAAAGGCTAGAGAAACTCTTTAATGGTAGGAGCATAAGAAGGCAAATAAGGAGAAGGTACAAAAAAACAAGCTAGAAGAGACTAAAGAAGACTAAAGCTATACGTCTAAAAGATATAAGTGAGTAATACTTAATCGTTCTAATTTGATTCCTTATGTATGCATAGGATCAGTTTAGATCTATAAGAATTTATGTATGATGGGATTCATACTGGTTTACATGCAAAAGTATAGAGGATTGATGAATATTTTGGGGGAAGGATACGAATACATGGGATGTTTACATGTGTTTTCCCTACTCTGGTGATTTCAAAACTTAATGAAAGTTTTATACGATGTTTAAGACCATATTTAAGAAGTGTGATTACAGTTTAAGAGATTTCTTAAGCTTATATAATTCTATATGAATTTTTGAAGTTGTATGACTCGAAATAAACAAGGAAAATACTCAAAAAGGGCGCAATAAAGTTAAACCATGGAAGAACAGGGGTTCAGTTAATTTTAGGAAATCTATCAGAATTTTTTATAATGAAATGGAGGTAAAACAAGTCAAATACTGAGCTAGGGTATAGGGGTACTACGAGGGATGCAGAGGAATAAAATCCATGGAAAAACATATTAACAGGGGTTTGGAAAAATGGAGACAAGATCTAAATTGTTTGTTGAAAAGAACACTGCAAATAACAGAAAGCGAAATAAGGTCTAGTGGGATAACAACATGTGTAAAGGTGTTGTCAGGGATGTCAGAGTTATCGGGTAACGGGGTTGGGGGTGGCGGCTCTAAACTTATATGCAAGAGTACTGTGCTAAATATGAAGGAATCATACCGCGCTTATATTTAGAGAAGAACACTTAATAAGTAAAGTGTAGAGCGTACTGCACGGGACAAGGGGACTGGGCTAAAGGGAAGAAATGTATAATAATTATAAAAGATAAGCTAATGGGACTCGGGGAGAGGCCAGGTCAGAATAGGGGAAATGATCACTCGTTAAATAACAACAACGGTGCAAGTTTCATACGAGCTTCGAATGCAAAATTTTACATATGAAAACTGTTCATAAAATCATTATGAACACAACGGTGCAAGTTTCATAGCCAAATTCTAATGTTTGTAGAAATTCCATTTTTACCCTTATTATAATTAAATTAATTTATTTTAATTAAATTTTCGGTTAATTTTTGCGGGGTATTACATTCTTCCACCTTAAAAGGATTTCGTCCTCAAAATCTCCAAGGATGGAAAAATGCAACTCGTACGTATTAAAATTAATACTTACAACCATCTACTCAACCATCAACCACTAACAACCATTATCCTTAGTTCAAATTTCTAATGCCATATATACATATAGGCATGGCATGCATATGAAATTATACTAATGCAAAAATTAGGTGGTCTCTTGATCTAGTCGACCTTCCAAAATGCAAGTGCTTATACCATGTATCCAAATCTATGCAACATCCTATGTAAATATACTGCCGTTCTATATGTATGCGCAACCATTCATTCCATATGCAATAGCCATATGCATATAACTTGGTAAAATAAAACAAGTGTTGATGTGAGTGCATGCTAACCCAAAAATATTTGCCTATGTTCGCAAAGATCAATTTACTAAATACATCCATTAGCAACCATTATACAAAACATGTCCGAATGACACATTCGCAACCATTTCTAGCATCCAAACTTCCATATCTATATTGTACACTAAGCTAAAGCCTAAGCGCATAAGCAGTTTATACATATTTAATTAAATGGAAATGTACAAGAAAATAGTTCTAGATGGGTAGCTCGGATCTTCTCTTTAGGCCCCTATGTACCCACTGTTGGGTCATCTCCCCACTGGACCTTAATTAGCTTAATAACTTTATTGCAGAGTCACTTTGTACCATGCTCAAAAATGCGGGTAGGTGCATGGCGAACAAGTGACTCCCTTTCCACTACCACCTCCTCTAGCCGACTCGACTCGACCACAACTACTATATCATGTAGACACTTTCGCAAGTGTGACACATGGAAAACATCGTATACTCCCGCCAACTTTTCAGGAAGTCTTACCCTACATGATAACTTCCCTACTCTTCCTGTGATCAGAAAAGGCCCTAAAAACCTTAGCGCTAACTTTTTGAACTACCAAACCTCATGACATGCCTAAGCGTTGAGACCTTCACAAAAACCATGTCACCCACTGCGAACTCCAACTCTGTGCATCTCCTGTCAGCATAAGACTTCTGCCTATCTTGCACGGTTTTCATACTTCCACGGATCAAATCGACCATCTCTGTTGTCTCCCTTACCATATCTGGTCCAAGAATGATCATATTCATAGTGTCCCACCAACAAGACAATGATCTACAAGGCCTCCCGTATAACACCTCAAAAGGTGTCATCCCAATACTTGCCCGGTATATGTTATTATAAGTGAACTTCACTAATGGCAAGTGATCCTTCCAGGAGCCTCCAAAATCCAAGATACACAACCAAAGTAAATCCTTAATATTCGGTTCATCCTCTCTTTCTATCCATCCATCTTTGAATATAAGTGGTACTCGAACTCAGCTCAATGCCTAAAGCCTCCTCCAAAACTCAGCAGTGAAAAGCGCATCTCGATCGCTAACAATACTAGAAGGATGTGACGCCCCACCTCTATGCTCACAATAACAAAGAGTATTAAAAGAAATACTGTCTGTTATTACGAAGAATAAGGCTGGATAGGAGCGGCCATCCGTAGTTGGGCCTTACACTAGTATTGGTTACCTCGATAGGAGTGGTATATATTTTTATTTTTCATCTCTTATTTATTTACTCCCATCGACATACCCAATTCCAGTATAAAACGAACTACGATGGTTCATAATAGTTTAGGACAATATATATAATAATAACACAGATAAGCTAAATGCGGAATACAGATAATAAAAGTCTCATATATATATATATATATAACTGATGTCAGTTACAATACATTTGACACAATACATATGATACAACTACAACTATCGACTCTAGAAGTTATATATACAAGTACATTATCGAATAATATACATGAATACATATCAACCTAGATCAGATACACTAACTACTACAAAATGACGACGACTACTCCAAAAGATATGAAGAGACTTCATAGCTCAAGTAGCAACCCAAAGCAAGATATCTACAACCTGTAATAACTCGGTCTGACCCAAGTATTAAATTCAAAAGAAAATAATACACGGGTCAGTCTAATTCAAACTCAATTATTAATGCACGGAAGCAATAATAATTAAATAATCAATAGACGACAGTCACAGAAATCTTGTATATCCAACTCTTCGATAAGAGAATCGGATAACGGCAGATATAACACTAAACAGTGTTAAACACAAATCGGCAAATTTAATCATCAACAAGGATAAATAAAAAGATTATCAATGAAGATAATTTAGAAAACAACTGCATTGCCTATACGACAATTAACGACAAAATCTAATTATTAAATAAATAATTAGAAACTCATAATCTAATTATCAAATAGATAATTAGACAACAACAAAATAATCTAGTCAAACCAAATCAAAATACGCTTTCAAAATATTGAATTGAACACACAAAACAATTCAAGCAATTGAAATATCAATCACAACATCACTTCTGGGTGGCTGCGGTACACGCACAAGTGCACTGCCTCGCCACAACAGTGATGAAATACACAAAAGCTCAGTAAATCAAAAACATCAAATGGTACCAACACAAATCGAAATGAACCAGATGGAACTACAACGTACAGCATCCACCCAGTAACCATCAAATGAACAAAGTGCACATGGAATGCATAATGAAAATTCATAAACGAGCACAAGGTCAAACCCGAGTTGTGAAACTGGATTCAACACTGGTACACTTAAAAATGTGCAAGTATAGGAAAACGGTCAAGACAACTAAAACAAGTCTCGACCAACAATTAGTGACTCAAGTTAAGCCACACAACGAATACATAGAAACTAGCTGCTGAATTCCAATTAAGCAAACCAGCAACTATCCAGTTTAAAAATCGGTGATACAACAGTACAAACCAAACTGTAACAACCAAGTTGATGAAGCACAAGTATCAGACTTGGGTGGAATTTCCAAAAAGCAAACCCAAATGTACAAGTATAATTTCAATACAAACCAGAAATGGGCTTAAAGCAAAACCAGACAGCATGTAAAAGTCAAGCTACAAAATGAGCACGACCAAGTGAATATGCATGATGTACACATTTGGAATGCAACCTGACTGCAAACCAACTACCATCAATATATATACAATGTAGCATACATGCAATACTGATTAGACTAGAGAATTGCACAAGTAAACAGAAGTGAAACAGAGGTGTGCACAAGTGAAACAATAGCAGCAGTATGCAAGTACAACCTCAACATATATGATCAAGAGAAGACACACAGATGTACACATGAACAAGAAATGAACTCAAATCAAGTGCACTAGTACAAAGCATGACTGGAGATGTACAGGCAAATAAATTCAAGGCTACAACTCAAATGCAAGCTGTTGAATTCCAAGAAATGAAACTACAGTTGCAAACAGGTACAAAGACAAAGACAATGCACATGTCAACAACACATAAATACATGAAGGCAATACTCAAACAACTGCTAAAGTCAATCAAATTCAACAATGCACAGTGAAGTAAAGTCGAGACAAAGAAGCACAAAGTCATAAGACCAGTTCAGTGAACTGAAGTGAAGCCACAAGTGTACAATCACTCCAGACTAGTTTAGGTCGAAAAGTGCTCAGGGATGAACACAAAAATGGTCAGAGTCGAAGTACACAGGGGCCACAAAATCAAAGCCGTAATGATCAGTGAAGCCAGAAATTCACGCAACAAGTCAAAGTCAACCAGAAGAAGAACGAACAATTCAAGTGACCAAAGTCAAAGTATCAGATAATTCAAAGTCGTGGAAATCACGAAATTGCAAGTCAGAGAACAACACCGTGGAGATCAAGAAAAATATATACGAATTTGACAAAATCACCAAAATTCAAAACAGCGATAGCCAAGAAATCAAGCAACAGAATTCACGAATAAATGGGTTTGAATTACAGATGTGAGTGAGAAAATCACTCACCTTTTATCCCATAGCACGAATCAAAGATCGACAGTTGCGAGCTGGAGCCGTGAAAATCGAAGGAAGGAGTTGAAGTCGAGGCCAACAAAGAATCGAGCAGTTCGAGATCAAAACCCTAGCCACCATTATTGATTTCCTTTTGCTCTCATTTGTTTTTGGGCTTGCCAATGAGAAATGAAAGAAAGGGGAATGGGTAGATAATTAACACAGCAACCAAGAAGAAACATGGGCCAAATGAATTTTAAAGCCCACATAACCGCTAACCAATTATTTCACATAATTTCAACTCGATTAAAATTCCAATAGCAATTAACAAACAATTTAATCGTCATTTGATGATAATTAATTGTTACTAAACTCCGGGTTGTTACAGACTACCCTCCTTATAAAAATTGCGTCCCCGCAATTTTCATAATTAAAGTCGTCAATAACAATTATTTTTCTAACATAAACTGGTTAAGCTAGAAAAATAAACGTCAAGAACACAGACGTTAAAGAAATCTTTTAATTTCATAAAAGAAATTCACAAATTCTCAACAAAATCTAATTATCAAATAGATAACCAGAAAACAACAAAACTGAATAAATACAATTATCAGCAATATTTATTAGAAAACACAAATCACAGATCGCAAAATCCCAAATATCTAGTCATAAACCAGATAGTAAAGAACAACAAACATCCAATTACCAAAAACGATACTCAGAAATCTCAAATTAACAAATATCTAATTATAAAAAAACGATAATCAGAAATCAAATCAACAAATATCTAATTATCTCAAACGATAATCAGAACTCAAATCAGTAAATATCTAATTATCACAAACGATAATCAGAAACATCAAATATCTAATTATCAAATACGATAATCAGATGTCAAATCAACAAATATCTAATTATCAAAAACGATAATCAGAAATCACAAATATCTAATTATCAAAAACGATAATCAGAAACAACAAATATCTAATTATCAAAAACGATAATCAGAAATCACAAATATCTAATTATCAAAAACGATAATCAGAAATAACAAATATCTAATTATCAAATACGATAATCAGAAGTCACAAATCAACAAATATCTAATTATCAAAAACGATAATCAGAAATCACAAATATCTAATTATCAAAAACGATAATCAGAAACAACAAATATCTAATTATCAAAAACGATAATCAGAAATCACAAATATCTAATTATCAAAAACGATAATCAAAAACAACAAATATCTAATTATAAAAAACGATAATTAGAAATCACAAATATCTAATTATCAAAAACGATAATCAGAAACAACAAATATCTAATTATCAAAAACGATAATCAGAAATCACAAATATCTAATTATCAAAAACGATAATCAGAAACAACAAATATCTAATTATCAAATACGATAATCAGAAGTCACAAATCAATAAATATCTAATTATCAAAAATGAAAATCAGAAATCACAAATATCTAATTATCAAAAACGATAATAAAAAACAACAAATATCTAATTATCAAAAACGATAATCAGAAATCACAAATATCTAATTATCAAAAACGATAATCAAAAATCACAAATATCTAATTATCAAAAACGATAATCAGAAATCACAAATATCTAATTATCAAAAACGATAATCAGAAACAACAAATATCTAATTATCAAAAACGATAATCAGAAATCACAAATATCTAATTATCAAAAACAATAATCAGAAACAACAAATATCTAATTATCAAATATGATAATCAGAAGTCACAAATCAACAAATATCTAATTATCAAAAACGATAATCAGAAATCACAAATATCTAATTATCAAAAACGATAATCAGAACAACAAATATCTAATTATCAAAAACGATAATCAGAAATCACAAATATCTAATTATCAAAAACGATAATCAGAAATCAAATCAGCAAATATCTAATTACCTGCAGATAATTAGAAACAACAAATATCTAGAAATCAATTAAGATACTCTAGAAAATCAACATAAAAGGTTGGATCGATCCCATCAGACGGCGAGTTTTAGCTACGCCGCACGTGCATCAACAAATGACCCGAAGGTCCGCAGAGTGACCCGAAGGTCCTCAGAGTGGCCCGAAAGCCCAACAAATGACCCGAAGGTCCAGCAGAGTGGCCCGAAAGCCCAACAAATGACCCGAAGGTCCAACATAGTGGCTCGAAAGCACACAAAATCATCAGAATCATCAAACAGCAAATGTTTCAATTAACGAGTCCGGAATTAACCGAAATAGCAAACGCATATGTCCCATACCACGTGTTTTACTAAATCATTTGATTCTCTTCATCGTTTCCTTGAAAGTGAAAAATTGTGTATTTTAAATAAATACATTTTACGTTCTCAAACGGACAAGTCCGGAATTAAGCGAAATAGTAAAAGTGAGGGTTCATAGTCCTCAATTTTGCTGAATCATTTAAATCGCTTCCTCATTCTTTTGAAAGCGCAAACTGTAGAAATTTTGGAAAACAATTTTATTTTAAAACAATTTTTAAAATACGTGATTAAAACAGTAACATCTGTAACAATTTTGATAAGGAAATTGTACTTCTCAAAATACCGTAAAAACGGATCACAAAATCAGCATTGCAGGATAACCGCTTGAAAATCCACTTTAAAATTTGACGGTTACTGAAGTCAAAGCGACAATAATTTTTAAATGTCAAAATCTTATCAAAATAATTCGCATCAAAATATAATACCGGTGAATTTTCATTCATCAAAATGTCACAAAACACCGTGCTTCAAAAATTTAGCACCGATGTAAAAATCATGTTATAAAAATAACGGCAACAAAATACGTTCAAAACCAAACACCGGTTCAACGTAAAATTAATGCAGTAACGTGCAACTCAAATTTGTACGTATACTACAAAATGAACAAAGAAATCATTCGAATGTATCTTCAATGAAGATAATTCAAAACAGCAAAATCTCAACAAAATCACATAACAACAATCGCCTCGGATCCTCAAATCGGATTCGAATTTTCAAAGAAAACAAAATAAACACATCCATGTAACAACACAATGAAATTTTATTTCATTTTCATATTTTGATTTTTAAATCGAAAAGGTTATCAGCCGTACACGGCGAAGACAGTGTCACTGCTTCCGCTGCGCACTCAGATAAACAGTCACAAATTAATCAATCAACAAAACACAATTTCCCTTTTATTTTTAAATAAAGATATTGTAACACATGTTCCATCTAAGTTATGTTTTATATTATGCCATAAACCCCAAGCTCTAATACCAACTGTGACGCCCCACCTCTATGTTCATAATAACAAAGAGTATTAAAAGAAATACTGTCTGTTATTACGAAGAATAAGGCTGGATAGGAGCGGCCATCCGTAGTTGGGCCTTACACTAGTATTGGTTACCTCAATAGGAGTGGTATATATTTTTATTTTTCATCTCTTATTTATTTACTCCCATCGACATACCCAATTCCAGTATAAAACGAACTACGATGGTTCATAATAGTTTAGGACAATATATATAATAATAACACAGATAAGCTAAATGCGGAACACAGATAATAAAAGTTTCATATATGTATATAACTGATGTCAGTTATAATACATTTGACACAATACATATGATACAACTACAACTGTCGACTCTAGAAGTTATATATACAAGTACATTATCGAATAATATACATGAATACATATCAACCTAGATCAGATACACTGACTACTACAAATGACGACGACTACTCCAAAAGATATGAAGAGACTTTATAGGTCAAGCAGCAACCCAAAGCAAGATATCTACAACCTATAATAACTCGGTCTGACCCGAGTATTAAATTCAAAAGAAAATAATACACGGGTCAGTCTAATTCAAACTCAGTTATTAATGCACGGAAGCAATAATAATTAAATAATTAATAGATGACAGTCACAGAAATCTCGTATATCCAAATCTTCGATAAGAGAATCGGATAACGGCAGATATAACACTAAACAGTGTTAAACACAAATCGGCAAATTCAATCATCAACAAGGATAAATAAAAAGATTATCAATGAAGATAATTTAGAAAACAACTGAATTGCCTATACGGCAATTAACGACAAAATTTAATTATTAAATAAATAATTAGAAACTCATAATCTAATTATCAAATAGGTAATTAGACAACAACAAAATAATCCAGTCAAACCAAATCAAAATACGCTTTCAAAATATTGAATTGAACACACAAAACAATTCAAGCAATTGAAATATCAATCACAACATCACTTCTGGGTGGCTGTGGTACACGCACGCGTGCACTGCCTCGCCACAACAGTGATGAAATACACAAAAGCTTAGTAAATCAAAAACATCAAATGGTACCAACACAAATTGAAATGAACCAGATGGAACTACAACGTACAGCATCCACCCAATAACCATCAAATGAACAAAGTGCACATGAATGCACAATGAAAATTCATAAACGAGCACAAGGTCAAACCCGAGTTGTGAAACTGGATTCAACACAGGTACACTTAAAAATGTGCAAGTATAGGAAAACGGTCAAGACAACTAAAACAAGTCTCGACCAACAATTATTGACTCAAGTCAAGCCACACAACGAATACATAGAAACTAGCTGCTGAATTCCAATTAAGCAAACCAGCAACTACCCAGTTTCAAAATCGATGATACAACAGTACAAACCAAACTGTAACAACCAAGTTGATGAAGCACAAGTATCAGACTCAGGTGGAATTTCCAAAAAGCAAACCCAAATGTACAAGTATAATTTCAATACAAACCAGAAATGGGCTTAAAGAAAAACCAGACAGCATGTAAAAGTCAAGCTACAAAATGAGCACGACCAAGTGAATATTCATGATGTACACATATGGAATGCAACCTGACTGCAAACCAACTGCCATCAATATATACAATGTAGCATACATGCAATACTGATTAGACTAGAGAACTGCACAAGTAAACAGAAGTGAAACAGAGGTGTACACAAATGAAACAATAGCAGCAGTATGCAAGTACAACCTCAACATATATGATCAAGAGAAGACACACAGATGTAAACATGAACAAGAAATGAACTCAAATCAAGTGCACCAGTACAAAGCATGACTGGAGATGTACATGCAAATAAATTCAAGGCTACAACTCAAATGAAACTGTTGAATTTCAAGAAATGAAACTACAGTTGCAAACAGGTACAAAGACAAAGACAATGCACATGTCAACAGCACATAAATACATGAAGGCAATACTCAAACAACTGCTAAAGTCAATCAAATTCAACAATGCACAGTGAAGTAAAGTCGAGACAAAGAAGCACAAAGTCATAAGACCAGTTCAGTGAACTGAAGTGAAGCCACAAGTGTACAATCACTCTAGACTAGTTTAGGTCGAAAAGTGCTCAGGGATGAACACAAAAATGGTCAGAGTCGAAGTACACAGGGGCCACAAAATCAAAGCCGTAATGATCAGTGAAGCCAGAAATTCATGCAACAAGTCGAAGTCAACCAGAAGAAGAACGAACAATTCAAGTGACCAAAGTCAAAGTATCAGATAATTCAAAGCCGTGGAAATCATGAAATCGCAAGTCAGAGAACAACACCGTGGAGATCAAGAAAAATATATACGAATTTGACAAAATCACCAAAATTCAAAACAGCGATAGCCAAGAAATCAAGCAACAGAATTCACGAATAAATGGGTTTGAATTATAGATGTGAGTGAGAAAATCACTCACCTTTTATCCCATAACATGAATCAAAGATCGACAGTTGCGAGCTGGAGCCGTAAAAATCGAAGGAAGGAGTTGAAGTCGAGGCCAACAAAGAATCGAGCAGTTCGAGATCGAAACCCTAGCCACCATTATCGATTTCCTTTTGCTCTCGTTTGTTTTTGGGCTTGCCAATGAGAAATGAAAGAAAGGGGAACGGGTAGATAATTAACACGGCAACCAAAAAGAAACATGGGCCAAATGAATTTTAAAGCCCGCATAACCGCTAACCAATTTTTTCAAAGAATTTCAACTCGATTAAAATTCCAATAGCAATTAACAAACAATTTAATCGTCATTTGACGATAATTAATTGTTACTAAACTCCGGGTTGTTACAAAGGAACTCCATGTAACCTAACTATATGCATATAGAGTCGCCAAAGTCGCAGTAGTCCTCATACTTCTAAACAGAACAAAGTGAGTGCATTTGGTCAGTCGGTCGGCTATAACCCAAATACTCGCATTCCTCCTCCTGCTTCTAGGTAGTCCATCAATGAATTCCATAGAAACACTCTCTCACTTCCACTAAAGGTATATCTAATGGCTGTAAAAATCCACCTGGCTTCTTTTTCTTTGCCTTTAACCTTTAACAAATCATACATATGGAAACATATTCCACCAAATGCTCTTCATACTAGGCTAAGAAAAGACTATCTTTATGTCACTATACATTCTGTCTCCATCGGGATGAATGGTCATCCTACTACGATGGGACTCATCTGGTACCATGTCAATCAAATCCATATTGAGAGGAATACATAGTCTCTCATCTCTCCATAACCACCCCTTCGAGTCAATGATGTAGCACCTCAAATACTTCGACTGCTGTCCTCCACCAAGCTTCTCAAAAATATCTTATAAGCCTGTATCTTTCTTCTAACTTGACCCAATGTGGTCCATGAGTGTAGGTTGCACATCCAAAGCTGCTAACAATCCCAAAGTGATGTATGTTGGAATTCCTTTAGTTGAATGAAATATAAAGTCCCACATCTCCAAATTGTGAGAGCTATATTGGTTTAAATATAGCTTTCTCATGAGGAGGTTGGGGGCCTGGGGCTCCCAAATGTATGCTTCGTTGTGAGGAGGGAGATCATGCATCTCCACCACACACGCGCGCGCGCCACCGCCGTCCGTCCGACCGAACCGAACCGGGCCGGGTACGGGTACGGGTCTAATATGATACTCATATTTTTATTGCAAACTGGACTGGGCTTTCTGACAGTTGCAGGACATACGAACAGATGCGGATCTGTTCGGAAGCGGACGCGGGTTGAATAGGCGCGAAAAGTAGCGGGTGCGACCCGTTAGAAGCAAACAGATGCGGCGCGAGCGGGTGCGACCCGACTGAAGAGGCGCGGGCGAAACGGTACGAGCGGGTACAAGCAGATGCGCAGGCTGGTAATGAACAGCAACGGGTGCGACCCATCAAGCGGACGCGACTGTTTGAAGGGATGCGGACGAAATTATAAATAGGAGAGAATACTGATCACATTCTCCTCCCATTCCAATTCTATTTCGTTCTCTTCTCTTTTTCTTCCCTGCTCCTGCATACAATAAATCACAGAGTGATATACTCATTACAATTTCAAGCAGAATTCGTCTGTTGTATCTTGGGAGAATTTTGAAATAAAATTCTTAAGATGATATACGTCTAGTATGCCAAAACAGAGAATAATCAAATATAAACTCGTCGCACAAGTTTATAACTCAGATTTCCACTACATTGGAATTCTGTATTAATTATAATAACAATATAAATGTTGTAAATAAATTACAACAACAGCGTTATACTATTTTGAATAAATAGTATAACCAAAATAAAGGATAGAATGTAGAAATTCTAACCGAAATATGTCTGAGGCTCGTCGTAACGATTTCATTATAATTTTACTGTTTTCTTACTAAAACAGAGATGGCAACAGTAGAATTTTCAAAGACTACTACTCACAACAGACCTGAACCATTCAAGGGAGATGGTGACGATTTTTTAACATGGCAGAATCAGATGTTATTTTACCTCACCACACTCGGTCTGCAACGGTATCTCGAGGAGGAGGAACCGATTGAAACACCAGGCAAGGAAGCAGATATTGCTACATGGAAACATTCTGATTTCCTATGTAGAAACTATATTCTGAATTGTCTCGACAAGGTGCTATACAAAGTATATCAACCTCTAAAGACAGCAAAAGCACTCTGGAATGCACTTGCCACGAAGTATAAGACGCAGAATATCAGTCTTAAGAAATTCATTGTAGACAAATTCATGGACTACAAGATGGTTGACTCCAAACCGGTGACTGCTCAATTACATAAACTACAAATCATTATTCATGAACTCGAAGCAGAAGGTCATAAGGTTGGAGAATCGTTTTTGGTTGAAGCCATCATGGGAAAACTGCCACCATCATGGAGAGATTACCGCAATTATCTAAAGCATAAAAAGAAGGAAATCTCTTTACAAGATCTCATAGTCCGATTGAAAATTGAGGCAGATAACCGTGGAATTACAAAACAAAGCGAGGAGGCATTTGTGGCTGAAGATTCAAAGACCAAAAACAAAAAGAAGAATTTCCAGAAGAAAAGGAAAGCTCAAGACAACAAACCAAAAGACAACAAACGAACCAAAAAGTTTAATGGTGAATGTTGGGTTTGTGGAAAGGTTGGACATGCCGCTAGAGATTGCAGACTCAAAAAGGACCGCAACAAAGAGGCAAATTTAGTAGACAACATGGAAGTGGATGAGTCCAACTTCTCGGCAGTTGTATCTGAATGCAATATGGTTCAGAATCCTAACCAATGGTGGGTGGACACAAGCGCTACTCGTCATGTCTGCTCTGACAAATCCATGTTTTCTACATATAAGAAATTCGATCATGAAGAAAAACTCTATATGGGTAATTCTGCAGTATCTATGATTGAAGGCAGTGGCACAGTAATCCTCAAGTTTACTTCAGGAAAAACTGTCAAGTTGAATGACGTGCTCCACGTTCCAGACATACGCAAGAATCTCATCTCTGGTGCAGTATTATCAAAGAAAGGATTCAGAATGGTGTTCGAGTCAGACAAGATGGTTCTGTCCAAAGCTGGAATGTATATCGGAAGGGGATATTTATGTGATGGCCTATTTAAGGCAAATGTAGCCGTTATCGGAAATAAAACTATGTATTCTGATTGTGCTATTAATAAAATTGAAGTTTCTTACTTGCTTGAGCACGAAATTTTACTATGGCATGATAGATTAGGACACATAAATTTCCGAAAAATGAAAATATTATCAAACTTGAGATTAATTCCGAAATTCCAAGTAGATAAGAACTATAAATGCGAGACATGTGTAGAAGCAAAAATGGTTAAAAAACCATTTCAATCTGTTGATAGAAGCACCGAACCACTAGGTTTGGTTCATACAGATTTATGTGATTTTAAATCATTACCTACAAGAGGTGGGAAAAAGTACTTTATCACGTTTATTGATGATTATACTCGATATTGCTATGTATATCTTTTAAATAGTAAAGATGAAGCAATTACATCGTTTATAAAGTACAAGGCTGAGGTAGAAAATCAGTTAAATAAAAAGATCAAGATATTGAGATCTGATCGAGGTGGAGAATATGAATCACCATTTGAACAGTTCTGTGGCGAAAATGGTATAATTCATCAAACAACAGCTCCATATTCACCACAACAAAATGGTGTAGCCGAGAGGAAGAACAGAATGTTAAAAGACATGATTACCGCTATGCTTTTAACCTCTGGTCTACCGACGAACTTGTGGGGGGAAGCCTTAAATATGTCTAATCACATATTAAACAAAGTCCCTCATAATAAAACAGGAAAAATTCCATATGAGATATGGAAAGGACACAAACCAAGTTTTAAATACCTCAAAGTGTGGGGGTGCTTGGCAAAAGTTCCAGTTCCGCCTCCCAAGAAAGTCAAACTTGGACCAAAAACAGTAGATTGTTACTATTTAGGGCCAGCCCAAAATAGTAGTGCCTATAGATTTTTGGTATTCAAGTCTGATATAGCTGATATTCATGTAAATACAATCATGGAATCTAGAGATGCCTCATTCTTTGAAGACGTGTTTCCGCACAAAAGGAATGAAGGGAATAATGTCCCTAAAAGGACAAGAGAAGAATCAAGCAATTCACATGAAGATGAACCTCATCATGAGGTTGAGGAAGTTGAACCAAGAAGAAGCGTAAGGGTTAGAACTTCCAAGACATTTGGTTCGGATTTTTTCACATATGTGTTAGAACATGAACCTCAAACGTACAAGGAAGCAATGTCATCTTCTGAATCTTCATGTTGGAAAGAAGCAATCCAAAGTGAGATTGATTCAATTCTAAGTAATAAAACTTGGGAAATTGTTGATATTCCACTAGGAATAAAACCTATTGGCTGCAAATGGATTTTCAAGAAGAAAATGAAAGCAGATGGCTCTATCGACAAGTATAAAGCCAGATTAGTAGCCAAAGGATATCGTCAAAAAGAAGGAGTAGACTTCTTTGATACATATTCGCCAGTAACACGAATAACCTCTATAAGAATGCTAATAGCAATTGCATCAATTTATGGACTAGAAATTCATCAAATGGATGTAAAGACAGCATTCTTAAATGGAGATCTCGATGAGGAGATCTACATGGAGCAACCTGAAGGTTTTATTTCCAAAGGAAATGAAAACAAAGTCTGTAGATTAGTAAAATCATTATACGGACTAAAACAAGCTCCAAAACAATGGCACGCAATATTTGATAGTGTCATGATGAGAAATGGTTTTCGTATAAATGAATGCGATAAATGTGTTTATTATAAACAAATTGGACAATCATATGTGATGATTTGTTTATATGTAGACGATATGTTAATATTTGGTCCAAATACTCAGGTAATAGAGACCATAAAGAAGATGTTAACTAACAATTTCGATATGAAAGATTTAGGAGTTTTAGACGTTATTTTGGGAATCAAAATAATAAGAACTCCTAATGGAATTGAATTATCTCAGTCACACTATGTAGACAAAGTGATTGAAAAATTCCAAGACTATGGAATTAAAGGAGTGAGAACACCTTTTAATCCATCAGAAGTACTGCATAAAAACACTAATGAGAGTGTAATGCAACTGGAATACTCTCGTGTAATAGGATGTCTCATGTATCTCATGAATTGCACAAGACCAGATATAGCTTATGCAGTAAGTCGACTGAGCAGGTATACAAGCAATCCAGGAAAGGAACACTGGAAAGCACTAATGAGAGTGCTTGGATATTTAAAAAATACCGCTAACTATTCCTTACATTATGGAAAATATCCTGCTGTCTTAGAAGGATATAGTGATGCAAACTGGATTGCAGATTCAGAGGAATCAAAATCGACAAGTGGTTATGTCTTTACCTTAGCAGGGGCAGCAGTGTCATGGAAATCTACTAAACAAACATGCATAGCTCGATCCACTATGGAATCAGAGTTCATCACTTTAGATAAAGCAGGCGAAGAAGCAGAATGGCTTCGTCACTTTTTAGAAGATATTCCATTTTGGCCTAAACCTGTACCGGCCATATGCATACACTGCGATAACCAAGCAGCGCTAAGCAGAGCGCACAACTTTGTGTATAATGGAAAGTCACGACATATTCGACAACGCCATAACACAGTTAGGCAGTTACTCTCTAATGGAACTATTTCCATTGATTATGTGAGGACAAATGATAACCTAGCGGATCCGTTTACTAAAGGTTTATCAAGAGAGAAAATTGACTGCGCATCGAGGGAATGGGTTTAAAAGCCTAAAACCACCAAGAGTTATCTTATACGGAAACCTATCCTAGCGACTGGAGATCCCACGGACTAGGATCAATAGGCAAACCAGTTCTGAATAACTCAAGACGTAATGCATTTGCTTGGACATAGTCCAACTCCATTTCTATGGTGCATAATATAAATGCATGCCTACAGAAGTATTTAAAGGTTAAAACTATGTTTTTAATGATGACCATATCTTGGAAATAACAAGTGGGGTATATGTAGGATACTCTTAATGGTTGCGATCACCTATGTAAGTGTGAGCTGGGTCGGCTCAATGAGAATATTAAAAGGCTTTTATTCTCTAAAACACTCGCAGAACCAAGTACTGTTCAGGACCAAAATGAACACAACCAAGAAATTGGATGAGAAGGGAATTAATGCTTCGTAGAACTTATTGTCTGGATATACAATAAAGGCTGATGGTTCAAGATGAAATATTTCACCGATTAGCCAAGTAAATCCGATAAGTTTTAACTAGGGAAAGTTCAAAGTGAAATATCTACTTATCCACGATAAAGCATGAAATCCATATATACTCTGTGATATTTCGCTTTGTGTGGGGGATATGTATATTATCATTCATGTGTGGGATTGTTGGAATTCCTTTAGTTGAATGAAATATAAAGTCCCACATCTCCAAATTGTGAGAGCTATATTGGTTTAAATATAGCTTTCTCATGAGGAGGTTGGGGGCCTGGGGCTCCCAAATGTATGCTTCGTTGTGAGGAGGGAGATCATGCATCTCCACCACACACGCGCGCGCCGCCGTCCGTCCGAACCGGGCCGGGTACGGGTCTAATATGATACTCATATTTTTACTGCAAACTGGACTGGGCTTTCTGACAGTTGCAGGCCATACAAACAGATGCGGATCTGTTCGGAAGTGGACGCGGGTTGAATAGGCGCGAACAGTAGCGGGTGCGACCCGTTAGAAGCAAACAGATGCGGCGCGGGCGAAACGGTACGAGCGGGTACAAGCAGATGCTCAGGCTGGTAATGAACAGCAACGGGTGTGACCCATCAAGCGGACGCGACTGTTTGAAGGGATGCGGACGAAATTATAAATAGGAGAGAATACTGATCACATTCCAATTCTATTTCGTTCCCTTCTCTTCTTCTTCCCTGCTCCTGCATACAATAAATCACAGAGTGATATACTCATTACAATTTCAAGCAGAATTCGTCTGTTGTATCTTGGGAGAATTTTGAAATAAAATTCTTAAGGAAATCGTTACGACGAGCCTCAAACATATTTCGGTTAGAATTTTTACATTCTATCCTTTATTTTGGTTATACTATTTATTCAAAATAGTATAACGCTGTTGTTGTAATTTATTTACAACATTTATATTGTTATTATAATTAACCAATACGTATGGCACGTCCGTTGGACGTGTGTAAAGAAAAACATGCATTAACCTCTTTTTAGTGCAAAATAGCACACACAAACATATACAAAAATCAATACATTAATTATGTCAAAATATCCCTCAAATCCACCATCTATCTCATTTTGGTTATTGATATCAGTCTCAAGCCTAGCCTAGACAAATAAGGATAGAAAACAACCAATAAAAAAATGACATATTGCCATGCAAACATCGGATCAAAAGTTGTAAATGAACCAAACCAACATTTCAGTTTTCAAGATGATAATCTAGTTATTTGTTTTGCTCTGCTGACCCCAAGTGATCGTTTGTGCAAACCTCAAACAAAAGGTTACAAACATGAAATATTTTATCATACATTTTAAGAGTTGCAATTAGAAAATGCTAAGCTATCCAAGTGCAAGAACAAAAGAAAAATGAGATGTACTTGATTAACAAAATTTTTACTATTTTAAAATAAAAATTTAATTCAAGGAAAAACAACAAACACATCATATATGGTCAGGGATAAAAGAATGACAAAAGAAAAGCAAGTATGGAAGTAGTAAATTTTTGAATCAAATATTAGACACACATTTAGACGCATTGCATGGAAAACATGTACTGCAAATGCATATGCATAATTTTATTATTATCATAATTTTGGAATGAAGTTTATCTCCCATTGCAAATACATATGCAGACTTCATATAGTTACATTTATAAGTATTTCTGCATGCATCATATGACCGCATATATACTGGAAGTATGTATGCATACATCAGCATGCTTCATATAAATTTATCTAAATATTATATGCATAAATTCACTTGCAAGTACACATGTCATTCTGCAAGTATCATTTGGATACACCTATGACATAAACCTAGGTATGTATACAAAGAACTTGAATGTATACTTCATATAAATGCATGTACACAACAGTAAAATTTGGACAACTTGCAAGTACATGTCATACTGCAAGTACCATTAAGGTATGCCTATGAGATAAATTTCCTTCTAAAATTTTGATTACTTACTGTAATGACATAATACAATCTTAATGCTAAGTTGTCCAAGTTCAAGTACATTTAAATATTTCTTATATACATGCATGTAGATGTGTTGCTTAGAAAGACATACAAACAGCTTGTCGAAACTAAGAATACCAATTGTTTATACGCATATAATCCAATACTATAACCAAGCTTTTGATTTCATCATACATCCATGAGTTCTGCCTAAAAGTTTGTATTAAAAAAACATAGAGAGGATGCACCGTTAGACATAGCTACGTACAAACTGAAACACGAATGAAAATGTGAAGGTATATTGATAAGAAAATAACAAAATTAAATGAATAATTACAGTAGCCCTATTCTATTGGCTATATGGGCATATGGAAAGCATCATGCATTATCATTGCATTTCAATATACGCCATTCATTCAGTTCAACCTACTCGATTGATCCAAGTAACTAAGTATTCGTTCATAATATCAAAACCTGACAGGTGTGCGTCAAGATTTTCTATTATTTCAAGAAACTAATATGATACTTGAAAATTTATAGCATTGAACGGATGCCCACAAACATAAAATGGAAAAGGATCTCAGACATGCTTTGTTAATGCGAAGACGACGATGATGATTAGAAGTTAAGAGTTGAATTCCATGTATATTTTTTCATATATAGTAAAAAGTTGATCACCAAATACAAAGTTTGTTATGTTTCAAATTGAAAACTCAATAGCAAAAGATCTATGATCCATACTTTTAGTGATCAACAAATTGAAGACCATAACTCTATACAATTGATAGGCATTGGACAAACTAAAGGAGAACCTGATTTGAAGTTATGACTTGATTTCTATAAGTTTTTCAAATATTTACCACACAGCATGTCACATGCATGCAATATGCATAGGTTATAAAAAGATGTAAAACATAAACGGGTATATCTAGAAGTTGTAAAATACATGGAACTAATAAGTATAAGAACATGTAAAAGGTAAATTGATATAATTGCTTCATTGATATTCTGCTTTAGTGATTGAATTATTTGGATTACGGATCGAACAAATGCAATGTTTACTATATGAATGTTAAAACATATCAAAAAGATTCGGTGCAACTAAATGATTAAGTTTGACAACTTTTTATTAACAGAACAATGTAATGGTAAACTAATATATAACTTTCAAAACAAAAAAACTGCAAATTTACTCTGAAATTTAACTACAATATATCAACATTTCAAATCTCAATTTAAAAAATAAAAACAACATTCAACAATAAATAACCTGTACCGAAACTCAAACCTCTTCAACTCAAACTACATGATCTCCTTTTTCTTCACGCTTATCAGCAAAAACTGCACTTGATGATCTCTTCCCCATTCAATCCAGTACACGAAAACTATTGCCTCTACAACATTTTACACAAAAATATGCCATTAATTTCAAAACCAAAAACCTCATCCACAATAATCCATTTGAGTCATTGTGGAGCCAGTAGAGAAGGTTCTACCTTCGCTTTTGAAGAAGTCAAAGGCATAAAGGAAGCAATGAGAGTTGAAAGTTTAGGTTTTTGGTAGAGGAAAAGACCTATGGGGAAAATTAAAAAAATCCAATAGATTATAAAAGTGACATGGATGAAGATGGATCTGATTGAGACTTAAGAGCGGCAACCATCGATGGATTGAAGATGTAAAATTTGAGAAGTTATAAAATAACGATTTCTGAAACATAGGAGAACTAAAAGTATAGTGGGTTATTAGCAGCCATAGAACCTGGGAGTACATAATATTATACTCCAAGAATAAAGTTTATAATAGCAAACAAATTAGTCTTTAAGATGGTACTCAATGAGTAAAATTTTATATATAATAGAAAATGCTTAGGAAACACGTATCATCAATTTATTCAAAGATTCTATATCTGGCTATATTCCTTATATCAAAAAAATGCTTATGAAATCATGTATAATAAGTTAATAACAATAATAAACTGTAGATTTCCGGACATGACATATATAACTGCCGCGCATGGAAATATATTGTCAGCATTACAGTAATGATTCATATCACAATACAAAAGGTTGGGTACATATCCATGACCAAATAAAGGAAAACCTAATCTTTGTTTTTGGTTGAGAGATAGCAATCATATATGAATTAAACTTTGATGCCAATTTTTTTTTACAAATCTATAAACCATATCACAAATTTAAAAATCATTTTTATAAATTCCCAAATTTAGAGAAATGTATGAAATAAAAATGGTAGATCTATACACATCAGATAATTTATTTATTATCAAGCTTACATAATCAAATTAATAGAGAAATTACTATCCCAAATTAAAAAAAATGAAAATGAACACTTAATCTGAAATTAAACTAAAGAGAAACCCTCACTTATAACATTCGAGCTTCAGTCCATTTAAACCCGAGTTTGTTGGTCGTTCTCTATTGGTGAAACGCATGATACTGCTTATTGAGAGTTGACTTTAGATGTTGGAACAAACTATCTTGTTTCATCGAAATCTCATAAATCCATTGCCTGAATCTATCTGAGATGTTTTGTAGCGGTTGAATATGTGAGATGAGATGCTCCTCGACGTCATTGTTAAACATGGTTGCTTTGTTTAGAATTTCCAGATTGATTTTTTTTGCTGAAAATCAATTTAGGCGAAGGGAGGAAGGGATGGAAGCATCACTATTGCGGTTAAGCAATTGAATAAAAACGTGAGCGCTTGAAATGATAGAAATAACCGTGGAAGCTAACCCAAATGTGGAGGATATTTTAGACATTTCAAAAGCTTCATTAGAGGGTATTCTCATTGTATATAGATACAGAATTCCAGTGTAGTGGAAATCTGAGTTATAAACTTGTGCGACGAGTTTATATTTGATTATTCTCTGTTTTGGTATACTAGACGTATATCAATGTATACTGATGGTCGAAAATCGAACGTACGTAGAGATAAAGTCCAAGTGCTTCCACTCTAAGAACATAGGACTCACCATCGTATGCTTTCTACTCAAGACATTGGATACAACATTGCCCTTGCTTGGAGTATAGGAGATGTCGAAATCATATGATGCCAAGAACTCTGTAACGACCGTGATTTTTGAATTACTGTCGGAGTAAATATTTAAAATAGAAATTTTAATTTGAGACTTGAAAAAAAAAATATATATATATACATAGGTGAAACCCAATTTTTTTAGTCAGTGAATGCTAGAAGGTGATGCACGTTGAAATGCATTACCTTTTCTTTATGTGCATATTAGAGCGGTCCAATTTAATAGTAAAGTTGGAGCACATTTTCCTTTGCTGTAAACACACAAGTTTTGTGAAGCAAAGCTTGAACCTTTTCTTTTGTGTGCCATCATTATTTATTCCGGCATGTCCTTTCTTTCCCAGTAGTGCACATTTCCTTTAATGCATCTGTACAATTATAGCCAACACACTTGTTCATTTTGACTTGTTCACAAAAATTTGAAAGGAAAAGTAAAAATACATTCGTTTATTGCATTCAAAAATTTCAGTAGCTGGGAAGAAGCTTTAATAGCTGCTCAAATATTTTACTCTCTTTTGGATCCTAGTTGCTAACTGATTTGGAGCAAATTTGAAGTGAGTTTTAAACTCACATTTCTAATTTATTGATTACTTCATTAATTACGTACAAGATGTATTGTCTGAAGAATGAAGTCCGAGCCTTTAAATTTTATTACGTGGGTGTAGGTTGCATTTTAATAAAATGGGTCCAGGTCACTTTATTGTATATTTCATATTTGCATGCAAACAGAGTCCAGGCTATTTGTACATATTGCAAGTTGAAGCATTCCAAAAATATGTTAGGCTAATTTTCAATTCGTCTACTTCAAGATTTGCATGCAAATACGGGTATGGCACGAGACGTGTTTGTTTGAGTACGTGCATCTTTGCCCAGGCATTGTCTGATTATGCGTGCACATGTTCAGGTCCTTTATAATCCATGCATTAAGCACGAAATCATTTTGCCAGGTCAATGCATACACCCCTTACCTTGTCCTTTGCCTTGAATTTATTTGGTACTCTTTCCACCGTGCTTTGAACAAATTTTCTTACGTTTCCATTTTTTTTAACCTTGTTCTTTTATATGTTGGGAATAGGCATGACCTTAATAAATTTTAGTTGCCTCTGTCCTTGGCATAGTAGGCACGTTCATGCAATTAGGCCTTAGTTTGTACGTGGGTAGAGATATTGCCAGGCCACCACCTTTGTAGTTATGTATGGTGTTGCGTGCGTGTCTATTTGGGTTACACGGAAAAAAAAATGTATCCAAACATTAAAATTTTGTAGTTGCGTGTCCAGGTAGTGTCTTTGTATAATCCATCTTTCTTACATGCATACAAACTTATGTAGTACCAGGCTATTTCTATCAAGTTGTAATGCATGTCCAGGTCACTAAATTGGCTACCCGTTCCTTACATGAGTGTTTTATCACTTTTTGTCGAAAATGTTGTGTGCAGGCAAATATTATGATGAAAATATAGTGGGGAAGTCCACTATTTAATATACGTTGAACCGGTGTCTGGTGTTAAAACGTATTTTGTTGCCGTTATTTTTGTAACAGAATTTTTACGCCGGTATTATATTTTTGAAGCGTGTTGTTTTGATGACATTTTTGACGAATAAAAATTATTGTTGTTTTGACTTCAGTAACCGTCAATTTTAAACTGAATTTTCAAGCGGTTATCCCGCAACGCTGATTTGATATTCGTTTTACGGTGTTTTGTGAAGCGCAATTTCCCCGTCGAAATTGCTATAGTTGTTGCTGTTTTAATCATGTGTTTTAATATCGTTTTAAAATAAAAATTGTTTCCAAAAATTTTACAGTTTGCGCTTTCAAAAGAATGAGGAAGCGATTTAAACGTTTCAGCAAAATTAAGGACTATGAACCCTTACTTTTACTGATTCGCTTAATTCCGGACTCGTCCGTTTGAGAACGTAAATTTTATTTATATAAACTACACAATTTTTCACTTTCAAGGAAACGATGAAGAGATTTAAACTATTTAGCAAAAGTGCGGAGTATGGAACCACACTTTTACTGTTTCGGTTAACTCCGGACTCGTTAATTGAAATATTTGCTGTTGTTTGATGATCTTGATGGTTTTGTTGGGCTTTCGAGCCACTATGTTGGACCTTCGGGTCATATGATGGACCTTCGGGTCAAATACCAGTACTAGACCTTCGGGTCATTTGTTGGGCGTCAAAAATTATGATGACAGTACTTGGTAGGCTTCGGCCATATGTTGATGCACGTGCGGCGTAGCTTAGACTCGCCACATGATGGGATCGATCCACTTTTATGCTGTTTTTTCTAGTTATCCATTTTTGATTTCTAGATTTTTGTGAATTGCAGTTTTGAATTCAATTGTGAATTTGAAAGTTGATTTTGATGGGATTTGATGTGATTTCTTCATTTAAACTATGTTGATTTCTTATGCTGAATAGTCTCATTCGAGATTATTATTATTTTGCTTGATGTTGTTTATGATGCATTTACTTATCAGAATACATTAGACTGATCCGTTTATTATTTTCTTTTAAATAAGACTCGGGTCAGACCGAGTTATTTCAGGATAGTCGCTATCTCTGATTCAGTTGCAGCTTTAGCTTTTGGGATTTCACTCCATCTCTTGTCTAGTCTTCGAGGAATTCTTTTGGTTATTTGACTATCGCCTCATGTATGTTGGTGTCTTTGTATTTGTACATTGGGTTCATGTGAACCATCGATTGTTGTAGCATGTTTCCAAACTTGTCTTCCGCTATTTATATATCTGATATTTCTGTTCTGTTGTGATTATACTGTCTATGTTGTTGTTATTATGAGTTGTTCTGGATTTTTCTTTAGCCACCGTAGTTTCGTTTTAGATTTGGATTGAATTTATATCTTTGGGAGTAATTTACACAACTCCTATCGATGTAATCAATACTCGTCTAAGGCATAACGTACGGATGGTCGCTTCTAACAAGCCTTATTTTTCGCAATAGCAGACGTTATTCCTTATAATAACCTTTGTTATTGTGAGCATAAAGGTGGGGCGTCACAAACTCCATCCATCTTTACTGCCTTAAATTCAAATCCTTCAGGGAGAACAAATACCTTTAGAGACTTATGATCCGTGAACAGCTCAAATAGCTCTCTTAATAAATAATGTCTCCATGACTTGAGCATGAAGACAGTGGCTGCTAACTCAAGATCATGGATAGGACAGTTTCTCTCATGGACTTTCAATTGTTGGCTAGCATATCTCACTACTCTCCCTTCTTACGTCAAAAATGCGTCCACCCTATACTGTAAGCGTCGGTATATACTGTGAATGCCTTCGAACCATCAGATAGTACCAAAATAGGCGCACTAGTCAATGACTCCTTCAACTTAATAAAATCATCCTCACACTTTAAGTCCCATGAGAAAACCAAATTCTTATTGGTAAGGCAGGCCAGCGGGACAGAGATTTTAGCGAAGCCCTTAATGAACTTCTTATAGTAGCCTGCCTAACCAAGGAAACTTCTCACTTTTGTGGCATTCTTCAGTACGTGCCAATCCTGTACTGCAGCCACTTTACTAGGATCGACTGCCAGCCCATGCTCACAGACAACGTATCCCAAAAAGTGAACCTTCTTGCACCAAAAGTAATATTTGAAAAACTTCGCCTTCAACTTATGCCCGTGGAGAGTATTCGGCACTTCTTTTAGATGCAATCTATGCTCCTCCTCACTTTTTGAATAGACTAATATGTTGTCAACAAATACCATAATAAACTTGTTAAGCAACCCATTGAGAACTTGACTCATAAGATCACCAAAATCGGCAGGTGCCTTGGTTAGTCCAAAGGGCATGACCAATCACTCATAAAGTACATCGGGGATACAAAAGGTGGAAATTTGAATACTATCCTCAGCTACACGCAGTTGATGGAACCCGAAAGCTAAGTAAAGCTGAGAGAACACCTTCGCTCCAACTAAATAATTAAAGAGATCGTTTATTCAAGGCAACGAGTAACGACTCTTCTTTATCAACTTATTCAGTTCACGATAATCGACACAAAGCCTCAAAGTACCATATTCCTTGGTGACAAAGACAATTAGTGCCCCCACTTTGTAATACTTCTCCTAATGAGGCCCTTCTCCAACAGCTCATTCACTTGCTTATTTAGCTCGCGTGTTTCTTTATAGGCTATGTGCCTCAAAGGTAAGGCAACAGGTCTGGCATTCCCCTCAAGATAAATTTAAAACTCGGTCTCCCTTTGGGGTGGAAGACCGGTAACTTCGAAAAAGACATATGGGTAGTCAAACTACAGGTACTGAACTAGCTCATCGTGTGATAGGTCTAAAGAATATAAGTAAATCAACATAACTGAACTTTTGGGGTTGCAATAAACCTCTAGACTGTGTCCACTACAAGTACCCAAACAAACGACCTTTCTATCACCATCTAAGACTACCCATACATGGTCATCCAGTTCATCCTCAAAATCAAACCAAACCTAGCAAATCCTAAGACAAAAGTATCGCAATTGAACTCGACCCCTAAAATAAATAATTTCAAACCTTTACAAATTATAGATATGTGGGCCGATCCTCCAACATGGTTTGATACAACTATTAGGCCAGTAAATATGCTAGTGTCTAAGTCCAACTCATCTACAAGTCTACTCAAAACAAAAGAGTGTGATGTCTCAGTGTCAAATAAGGTAGCACAGATAAATCAAAAAAAGTTAATACCTCTTCAATTACGACCTTTCTTCCCCTTATCCACTACTGGAGGCGCACTAGAGTTGGGAACAACATCTAGTGCGTAAGCTGAAACCAGTTGGGTAGAGGCCTTCGATGGTGACGAGCACTCCCTTCTCATGTGCCCTAGATTATTACAGTTGTAACATTTGATCTTTGAGATGTCCATCCTGCACTCCATCAAACCTTACCTCTTCTTGTTGCATCTTCTACACTTGATTTCCTGCTTCTTAGGTCCTCATTCCTCCCTTGTGCTAATTCTGCTAGGGTGTCTTTCCTCATGACTTCTTGGGCTCACTCCTCACCTCTTCCTTGGAAATAGTATTTGGCAAGGCCATCTCCACCAACCCTCGTAAGTTACCCCTATGGGAATGTGACTAAGGGCCAAATCTTGAAGAGGTTTATTCGGCCCCTTAGCAAACTTCAAAGTTTTCTTGTGAGATGTATGAACTGATTTACATATTCAAACTAAACTTAGCCAACTCATTGAACTGATTTACATATTCCTTCACCAATATCTCCTCTTGCTGCAAATGTATGAACTTCTCCAACTATACTCCCTGCTCTGCCATGGAAAGAAATTTCATCTCAAAATACCTCATAAACCCTCCCTAAGCTATTTCTTCTTTATTTGTGTCTGCCAATACCACATCCCACCAATTTAGATCCTCTCCTTCTAAATTCTAGGCACTGAGCTATCTCTTAACATCGTCTCCAGGGCCCATCAATCTGAAATCCTCTTACAAGTACAACTCCATGTTAGAACCTTAAATTTTCATGTTTTGATTATGACAACTATATAAGTAAATATTATATGAACTAACCATTTTGCAGGAGAAGATACTATTTTACTCGAGAAATAATCGAACGGATTGCAGACCAGATTCTAGAGAGAAGCTTCGGTAATACAGTTAGTCTATGATCTGAGTCTAGTAGTTCATATATGTTAAAATTGTAGGATCGTTTTCACCTTAGAGGGTCGGTGAATAGGGTGATACTAAAAATTAATGCGGAAATAAAAAACAAAAACAGAAAGTAATGTAGTAGAGATCATACACAGATTTACCCAACTTCGGCAAAAACCTGCCTACGTGCTGCACCCAAGGTTTCTACTAGAAATTAAGTAACCAGATGCTTACAAACACACGTAAACTAGCGACACTCTCTAACTAGATTAACCTAAGTCTAAGCTCAAAACCCTACCACAACTCAGCCACTGAGTTGTGAATTCTCAAACTATGCCCCGTAGTTTGTACCTAGTTACACAACTAGAAATTCACCAGATTTTAAAAGGAAATTACAAATAAAAACTAAAACTAAACAAAACCCTATTTAAAAAGAAGCCCAATAGAAATATAGACCGGCCAAAGTAGAAAAGAAAAGACCGTCTCACTTAATTCGTTTAATCACTTCAGCCGATCCCTTTTGTTGCTCATCAATAAATTAGGGTTTTGATTTCCTTGAAGTCGTCGCTTGGAGTTCAAATCGATTGCCTTTCGTTCCTCAGTTAGCTTCGATGCTTCTTCGTTCTGTGTTCTTTAATTTTCTTACGGTCGCTTTAATTTAGTCGAGATCGAATGGTGCTTTGAACTGGTACGTGATTTGCCCCTTTTCGATTTTGATTATGCTCAACTTGATTCGAGTTTTGGATTTGTTTTTTTGGTTTATTCTAAGTAAGCTCTTCAGATTTTTTTTTTCTCGAACTCGAATAATTTGTGCCGATGATGAGTTTGGGAATTTATAGGGAATGAAACCTTATAATTACGTTCGTATACTTTGGTTTGAACTTTTTGTGGTTTTATCTCTTACGTTAATTTTTTTAATCGAACAAACTCTGTGACCAGTGACTTGTTCATTGTTGAATTTGCTTGAATTTCTTTAGGTCAGTTCCGTTCTTTTCTGCTACAATTTTGGTATTTGAAATTTAGATAATCTTGATTTGACTTGTTACCCTCTACAATGTAAAGACAATTTCTTTTTGAAACGTGACTGTGACTTTGTTCACTGCTATTAATATTTTCGAATTTTTTGAACACTGCGGCTCCACTGTTTTTTGCTGTATATTTGTGTGTAACCATGTATATACATACATACATACATACATACATACATACATATATGTATATATGTGTACGATTGTTGTGCCTATGCACTTGGTTGGCTTGCTGTCACTTCTGCTCATTGCCGTTGCATTACACTCATGTTAACTCATCTGAGCATGTTATCATGTTGCCTTGTGTCTTTGTATATTTGGAGTCTGGATGCCTTTGTGTGTGTGTGTGTGTGTTCATGCCTAGCTGTAGCTTGATGTAGTCTAGTTCTAGTGTGTTCATGAGCATTGCAGTCTGGTTCATTGTATACATGTCTGGTGGTGTTGCATTGTAGTCTGGTTCCAGTGTGTTCATGAGCATTGCAATCTGGTTCATTATATACATGTTTGGATCTTTCCTTCGTTGTTGTTTTGATCATTCATGTTACCATTTTGTGGTCTGCACTGTTTCATATTATGGTTGTGGCTGTTATTTTCATGCTTGATTGGTTTTGGTTTGTATGTGGTCAAGTTGTATTTGAAGTCACGGTTGCATTCATGTTCATATGAGCATGTTTGAAGCCTGTGTGGTTTCTGCTTGTATTCACTGTCCTTGTGCACTTACAATTGTTGTGTTGATAAACTTGGTTGAACATATTCAAGTGTTGTTCATGCCTGTTGTTGCTGTAGTCTGAAATCATTGAAGTCTGGTTGTGTGAGTTATTATAGCTAGTTTCATTTGATTAAAGTTTGCTCCTGACCATCCATGCTGGTGTGTTATTCTTGCCTTTGGTATTGAATCTGGTCTAGTTGAGCTTGATTTGAATTGAGTTAAAAACTGCATTGCTTCGAGTCATTTTATTGACTTGGTCTGGTGGTCTTGTTCCACTATTGCTTTTGAATTTGGTTCCATTTTGCTTTGCACTTGAAGTCTGATTGGACCTTCATGTGTATACTTCTGAATTGCTTGCATATATGAGCTTGCTGTCATTTTGCCTTCATGTATATTCGCATGTTGACTTGAATCCAGTTTTTGCTTGGGTTTGACCTTGTGCTCACCTGTCCCTGCGATTTTAACAAGCAAGTGTATATCGGTGTGCATGACCTTGTGGCATGTACAGTGATACACTGTGCATGTCACAAGTTGTTTATGTAAGATGAATTAAAAAAAAGATGATGACGAACAACCCAAAAAATTGAGGCAAATAATATTTTCAAACACACACTCCATTGTGCACTGCAAAATATTTCTTTTTCAATTTTACTATTCTGCAAAATATTTGCAAAATATTTCTTTTTCAATTTTACTGTTCTGCAAAACATTTCTTTTTCAATTTTACTGTTTTGCAAAATATTTCTTTTTCAATTTTACTGTGTCAATGTTTATTTTGTAGATAGTTCAGATAATGGATACATGCTGGAATAGAGTTGAAGATCAAATACGTGTGATGAGTGAATTATGTAGTGAGGTGAATGTATAGTGACAATTGTGCTGTAATTGAAGTTATATTGTAATTGAAAATGTGTAAATGTAGTGAGAGCTCAAATTTGTACTATTTGAATTTGTAATAAAATATTTGTTTGAATAAAATATTTGTTTGAATAAAATATTTGTTTACATAAGAACTCCGAGTTATTTATTTTTATTCAACAAGTATTTATTTAATTATATGGAAAAATAAATAGTACAATAACAAATACATTTAAATGAATATATATATATATATGTTTATTATCATCAAACAAAAAGCATAGGCTATTGTATTCTACAATCTCCCCCTTTTGATGATAACAAACATATATTAAGATTTTGACTCTATTAAATGTATTTGGTCTTGGTGAATTCTATTAGCTCGCCTTATTTGAATAGTCCCCCTACAACAATGCACCCCCTTCACATATGCAAGAAAATAAATAAAAATATGCAAAATGCAATGAATCCTAGATGAGAATATGCAAATAAAAAATAGATGAGAATATGCAAAGAAAAATTTAAACTTATTTGCCAAAATCTTAACTTCTTTCCCCCTTTTGTTATCAGCAAAAGAGTAATAATGTTAGAACAGAGTGATAAAGTGATAGACATTAGTACAACATCAATACCTAATTGAGTATAAATATTAAATTTCAATAAAAAATCAAACAAAAATCATAAATACTATGTTAGGCCCATATTCCATTTTAGTGTGATAGGGGTAACGTCGGCATAGGAAACCATATAGTCATGTTCATTTGTGGTATATTCATGACATGAATCTTTTTAAAAACTTACTAACCATGCATAACCATTAGGACTTTTAAATGAAATTAGTAGTATTTCTTATTTTTATTAAAAAAAAATGAATTCCAAGCATCTTCAAACCACGCATAATCGTGAGGACTTTTAAATGGGGTTAGAATCAACTCACCTATTTCATTTAATTTTGATATGTGTTCCATACATGCATAACCATGAGGACTTCTAAATGAGCATGAATGCACATAATAAGAGATTTCAAGTAGTTCACCCATGCATAACCGTGTGGAATTTTAAACGAGGGTGAGTACTTTTTGGATGATTTTATTGCAAAAAAAATTGAATAATTTCCTGTTTAAATACCACATTTTGACATACTATATTGGATTTTGAGATAGTCGTAGAGATATGATAGGAATAGAGATGGTCATGGAATTTTTTACCAACCAAAGTTATTACAAATTTTGTTTAAATTTTTAAAGAAATTTATTAAATCTACTGTCTCAAGTTATAATGTATGATTAATATCAACACTCATTACTTTTTTTCAGTCACTATTTATCTTTTCGATAATTAATAGGGAGTCAAGTTAGTTAACATTGGCATTTAAGATCAAATCCAAAAATATAAAATCAAATTTCTAAAATGCCTAAACTGAGATGAAGTCGACAAAAACTATTTTCTGGAAGAAGTTTTGTAAAAATTTCTACCAATTGAAAATCAGGTGAAATGAAATTTATGTAAATATTTTCTTTGGAGATGTGATCTTTAATGAAATGATGTCTAACATCTATATGCTTGGTGCGAGATTGATGTACAGGATTATTTGTGAGGTCAATTGTACTTTTGCTATCACACATAAGTGGAACTCGTTTAAAATTTAGATCATAGTCTTGCAAAGTTTGTATCATCCATAAAATTTGAGCAGAACAACTGCTTAGAGCAATATACTCTGCCTCGGTAGTAGATAATGCAATACAATTCTGTTTCCGACTTGACCATACAACTAAGGAATGTCCCAACATAAAACACATCCACTAGTACTTTTTCTATCAACTAGACTACCAGCATAGTCTGCATCTGGGTACCCTTTTAACTCAAAGTTATCATTAGTTGGATACCATAAACCAAACCGTGTGATACCTTATAATCCTTTTTATAGCTTTAAAATGAGATTCTTTTGGATTTGATTGAAACCCTGTACATAGACAAACAACGAACATAATGTCAGGTCTAGAAGCAGTAAGATAAAGAAGTGTCCAATCATACCTCGATATTTCTTTTAATCAACCACCTTACCTTTTTCATCCTTGTCAATTTTAATTGTTGTGCTTATGGGAGTTTTTGCAGGTTTAGCATCTTTCAATCCAAATTTGTTGAAAATCTCTCTAATATATTTTGTTTGAGAAATGAATGTACCATTTTCGCTTTGTTTGATTTGAAATCCTAAAAAGAATCTCAATTCTCCTACCAAGCTTATTTCAAACTTTTCTTACATGACTTTTTCAAATTTTTCACACATCAGGTTGTTAGTGGAACCATAAATAATGTCATCAACATATATTTGAACAATCAATAGTCATCATTTTCATGCAATAGAAATAATGTGGTGTCTACACATCCCTTTTTGAACCCATTTTCAAGGAAATAAGTGCTAAGACATTCATACCAAGCCCTAGGGGCTTGTTTTAATCCATATAGTACTTTCTTAAGTTTATATACATGGTTAGGGTATTCTTGACTTTCAAAACCTTCAGGTTGTTCAACAAATACGTCCTCTTTCAAAATTCCATTAAGAAAAGCACTTTTAATATCCGTTTGTCTTAGTTTAAATCCTTTATAACAAGCAAAAGTTAACAGTATTCTAATGGATTCTAGTCTTGCTACTGGTGCAAAAGTTTCATCAAAATCAATTCCTTCAATTTGATTATAACCTTTAGCAACTAACCTAGCTTTATTCCTAATCACATTTCCAGATTCATCAAATTTATTTTTAAAAATCCATTTGGTTCCTACAACTGGATAATCATTAGGTCTAGGTGCTAGAATCCAAACATCATTTCGTTCAAATCGATTTAGCTCTTCTTGCATAGCCATAAACCAACTCTCATCATTGAGAGCTGTATCTATGTCTTTGGGTTCAACTTCTGAAATAAATCCACTGTGTAGACATAAATCACATAAATTTCTAAAAGAGGAACGAGTTTGAATACTTATGGTAGGATTACCTATTACCAATTATGGAGGATGATCTAATTTGTATTTCAATCTCTCTGGTTCTAGATTTCTTTGGACTTCTTCCGCGGTTGCAGTTTCTTTTGGATTTTCACTTTCATTCTTTTCGTTCTCCTCTTCGACATTGCTTTTGATTGTTTCCTTGCTTTGATCATCAATGCCTTCATCAAATTTCACATTGATTGACTCCATGATTGTTCTCGTCCTTTTGTTGTAAACTCTATAAGCTTTGCTTCTGGAAGAGTATCCCATGAACATGCCTTCGTCAGCTTTTGGCTCAAATTTTCCCAATTGATTACCTGTATTGAGAATAAAACACGGACATCCAAATTTTTTGAAATATGCAATGTTTGGCATTTTGTTTAACCATAGTTCATATGGTCTTTTCTTAAGAATTGGCCTAATTATGACTCTATTCATTACATAACAAGCTGTATTTACTGCCTCTGCCTAAAAGAACAAGGGTAGTTCATACTCGTCTATCATATACCAAGCCAACTCTTGTAAGGTTTGATTCTTTCTCTCGACTACTTCATTTTGTTGTGGAGTATGTAGGGCAGAGAATCCATGTTTAAATCCATTTTCATCACAAAAATTTTCAAATTCATAATTTTTAAATTCTCCACCATGATCACTTCTTAGCGAAATAATAGAAACTTCTTTTTCATTTTGAACCAATTTTGTGAATTTAGTGAAGTATGAGAAAGTTTCTGATTTTTTAGCTAAGAAGTATACCCACGTGTATCTAGGGTAATCATCAACTGATACATAACAATATCTCTTACCACCAAAACTTGCAATATCGTTAGGTCCAAACGGATTCATATAAACTAGTTCAAGGACTCTAGAGGTACTTACAGTGTTCTTGGCATGAAAAGATGATTATTTAAATTTTCCCATAATACATGCTTTACAAAGAGTTTCTGTTTTGAAATCATGAGATGGTAAACCTCTTACCAAATCTTTTCTTTTTAATTTGTTTAACATATTCATGCTAGCATGTCCTAATCATCTATGCCATAAGTTTACTTCTACATCCTTAGCTACCAAACATTTTGAAAGAGTGAGATCATCAAAAGATAGAGAATATATATTACCTTTCCTCTTATCTTTACCGATAATTTTACATTTATTGTTGTTGCCCATTGTGACTCTGCAACCTTTGTACTTCTCTAGGCTAAGGAACTTTGATTTGTCGCCCATCATATGCCTGAAAGAGCCAGAATCTAGGTACCACTCTTGTTGTTCCTTAGCCTGCCAACACACCTACACGAGAAAAGAGTTTTGTGACCTATTTGTTTTCATAGGTCCATGATTGTTAGTGACAATTTTTTTTGAAAAACAAGTAGAACCAAGATAGTCTATGTTTGTTCCTTTTGGCAGCCAGATTTGTTTAATTTTAAGGGATTTTACATTTATGCCTTTATGAACCCAAATTGGTATAGTTTTCGTGTGTTTGGGTCTATACCAGCAATTGTTTTGATTGTGTCCAATTTTACCACAAATCGTGCACTTGGAGTTGACATGATTAGTTTTACTTCTACCTTTTTCAGATTGAGTATACCCAAGTCCTTGTCTAATAGTATTAACAGTTTGTTTCCCTAATAGCATATTTAATGATCTTTCTTCTTTGGAGAATTTTCCTAAAGTTGTAGATAATTGTTGGACTTGTGACTTGAGAGATTTATTTTCATTCAATAACATGGTGCACTTTTTAATAGAATTTTCTCTCCTAGTATTTTCACTTTCTTTCAAAATGAGAATTTCTTTTGCAAGCGATTTAATTCTAGTTTCTGACTTTTTTATTTCCTCTTCTAATGATTGACACTTATCACACTTAGGGCTCTTTTTTCTATAGTTTTTAACCAATTGATTAAGCTGCTTATTTAGTTCTATCAAACTATCTCTTTATGATTCAATTTTAGCGTACATCTCCCTAAGTCTTTCAAAACATCCATTTACTTCATGAAAATATATAAGTAATTGTGAGTGAGTAAGTTTTGATACATCGTTGGGGTCATCATCATCGCCGTTACTTGTTTCTCCTAGAAGACACAGATTTTCTTTTTCACTCCCACTGCCAGTGCTTTCATTATCATCTTCATCAGTTTCATCCCAAGTTGCTACAAAACTTCTCCTTTTCGGTTTCTTTCCTTTGCTGACTTGATTTTGAGAATAGTTTGGCTGGATATGACCAGGTTTATTTCACTTGTGACAAATGATCTCCTGCTTTTTCGAGTTGTTATTTAACGACGAATTTTCTATCAGTTTAGAAAATCGCCAATAAATTTCAAATTAAAATTTAACCGCAAGTGCACGGCATACAATTTTAGTACGTGACGAGTACGGGTCGATCCGTAGGGAATTTTTAAGATTTTAAAATTTTCTCATCAATCAAATTAAACCAAAAGTGGAGATTGTTTTGAAAACTAGAAAACTAAGAAAATGTTGAGATTAAAAACTATGTGATTAAAATTCAATTTAGAGGCAAATCCACTTTTTTTATATTTTTCACATAAATCAACATAAAATCAAATGATGATCTCTTTTTAATCTAAGTAGGATTAGTGATGTATTTATCATAAGCATGGCCTATTTGAGTTATTAATTAACACAAATCAAACCATCAAACTATAATACAAATCTAGTCCTACCTTTTCAAATCTCATGAAACATGGCATAGAAAATGAAACCAAAATATAGTTAAAGCATGATCTGTTTACTATTAATTAGTAACATTGATCATCAAATTTTGATTAAAACTTCACTTCATTACCATGATCATATTTAGATAACGAGGTAATTTGTGATTAATGAGATAAGCATAGCCTATTTGTTATAAACAAAGTAGGCTATCAAATTCAACATAAAACACGAACAAACATAAACATCCATTTTCTCATGAAGCACAAAAGAGATCATACATAGAAAATTATGTTGAATCTAAATGATAAAAGAAAGCTTCATTACCCCTAAATTATATGGATTTAGCCTCTCATTTGTGTTATCATTTCAACACATAGAGATTTCAACATTGAAAATAAAATACAGTAGAAAATAAACAAAGAAAATTCAGATTAACTACTAGAAGGAAATAAACTAAACTAAGTGCACAAATGTAAATCTAAGCTATGAACATGAAATGAAAGAGAGCAAAAGAATAAAAATGAGCATAAAAGTGAATAAAAGCATGTAGAAAAGAAAAGAGAAAGAGGTTAGGAAGTCATTTTTATTTCATGTAACATTGAGCTTACAATTTTCTTGCTTAATTTCCTAAGTAAAATGAAAGGTAAGAAGGTCCTTTACATGTACATAAGAGGGCTATTTTTACATGCATAAAACCCTAATTCAATTTTTAGGGTGCTTCCAAAAATGCCCTTTAGGAAGTGTGGCTACCAAGTAACCATTAGCCACCAATTAATCTATCATTAGATGTGCATGAAGCTTTAACCTTCACATAGTTGTCCATTAGCTTCTAATTGTAGATTTAAGTAAGTCGGTGGGGTCCTCCATGATCATGAGCTTGAATTATTTCCCTCTTCATTTCTTTGAATTAATTTGTATATGCATGTATCTTCATAAAAGCCTCTTCCATATGCATCCAAATTCCTATAAAAATTATGAAAAATGTCCAAGTAAAAAGTCCCAAATTAACACATGCACAAAAATGACTATTTTTCCCCTGTATGTAGATGAATATATGATGATTTGAAAATAATTGAATTTTGGTTTTAAACATGTTAAAATACCCAAATATGACATAAAAATAGATAAAATATGGATGTAAATATATGCACATTTACGAGCACATCAAATACCCCCACACTTATCTTTTTATTCGTCCACGAATAAAGGAAAACTAAGATAAATCCATTTTCGTAAGGAGCATGATTGCATTGAGCATACACAACAAGCCGTTAAACCTCTGGGTGTCCCCAGTAGGACGAGTGTTGTCTCGTGAGGGTTTTAAGTTGATACTACCCACAAAATCCGAACGCAAAGTGAAAATATTTACAAAATGCAAGATTTATTTACAAGAGATGAATGCAAGTTTTTTCAAGTATTTACAAATGATGGATTCACTTTTAAATCGACACTAATAAGTTAAATATAAGTTCTGATCATTATTAAGAAAATTTAAGCCATTTACTCATCAAAATTTCCAATAAAAATGAAGTTATCAAAGCAAATATACTATAGTTTAACTCGTTCTTTCGGTTGATAACACAATGTAACTATGAAATAGATCCTTAGTCGATTATCAAAGTTTACCAAAGTGGTATTGTCATTTCTTTTCAATAATAAGTAAAATAAAATAAGTTAAAATAGTGCTTGGATTTCATTTGCTTACTCTCTCTTATTTGAAAATTTTATTGATATTAACAATATTTACATATGCCTAACTCAGATAAACTGAGGCCAGATATATCACCCATGCACTGCCTTGTGGACTTATGTGAGGGGAATACAGAGTGTGGCGAGTGAACACACGAGTGTGAACACCTATCGACTGCGGGCGTTATTAATAAAAGAATTTTTTATATACATACACCTAACTCAGATAAACTGAGGCATGATATAGTGATCGTGCACTGCCTTTCGGGCTTATGTGAGAAGGGTACAGAGCATGGCGAGTGAACACACAAGTGTGAACACATGACTTTAGGTGTTAAAAATATATATACATATATACAATTTCTTTTTACATATATATTTATGTTTTTATTTTTTTCTGTTTTTTTTTGAAAAGAGAGAGTTTTGTAAAATCATCTTAGCACCATTTAACTTAGAAGATAAAATGTTATGTCCTTTACTTTAAATTTACCACTTTTTTTAAACAAAGATTTTCAATTAGAATATACTTCAAAATTAACACATGTGAACCTTCCTATATACTAATTAAACCATTGTTATTTGTAATCAAACTTTATTTTTATTTTTGTTAAGACAAATAAATTTTCAAAAATTTCAATTTAACCAAAACTTATACTTATCCTATAGTGTTTCTTCAAAAATAAATCAAAATGCTAAAAAGAAAATGTTTTTGAGATTTAGAAATTTTGATATTTTTTGTAGTTAAAAGAAAATGAAAATGCCATGAAACTTAAAAAATGAAAATGAGACTCACCCCACATTTAATTTTTGACTGTGTCCTCACAGTCAATGCATGATATAATGAGTGTAATGGGGAAAAATATGTACATATTTACAAAAGAGGGTTAACATTCTTACTAGACGTAGCTTGGCTCATGAAGAATCATGAGCTCCTCCTCTTAGTTACTGGGCAATTCCAAGAAAGGTTTCAAATGATGACCGTTGACTTTGAAAATCGATCCATCCTTGGGGTTTTCTATTTCTACGGCACCATGTGGAAAAACAGTTCGTACTACAAATGGTCCGGTCCATCTCGATTTAAGTTTCCCAAGGAATAAATGAAGTCTTGAGTCATATAAAAGAACTTACTGGTTAGGCACAAACGTTTTTCTTAGGATTGACTTGTCATGAAAAACTTTTGTTCTTTCTTTGTAAATTTTCTCGTTTTCATACGCGTCGTTCCTAAGTTCTTCTAGTTCGTTGAGTTTTAGTTTTCGGTTTTTGCCAGCTTTATCGAGATCAAAGTTTAAGTTCTTTATTTCCCACAATGATTTTGTGTTCGATTTCAACCGTAAACGGCAAGCTTTCCCATAAACGAAACGAATGTGAGACATCCCAAGGTTAGTTTTAAAAGCAGTACGGTAAGCCCAAAGCGCGTTGGTCAATTTCTGAGACCAATCTTTTCGATTTTTGTTGACAGTTTTCTCCAAGATTTTTTGTATTTGATGATCTGAAACTTCAACTTGCCCACTAGTTTGAGGATGATATGGAGTGGATAACTTGTGGGTTATCGAGTATTTCTTCAATAATGTTACAAAAGATCGATTGCAAAACTGGGTTCCGTTATCACTGATTATTGTGCGAGGTGTGCCGAACCTCAAAAAGATGTTTTCTTTGATAAATTTCACAACAATTATATGGTTGTTGGTTTTGCAAGGAACATCTTCGACCCATTTTGAGACGTAATCGACAGCGAGAAGGATATACAAATTTCCAAAAGAATTGGGAAAAGGTCCCATAAAGTCGATACCCTAAACATCAAAGATTTCGATCGTGAGAATGGGATTTAGAGGCAACATATCTCGTCGAGAAATTCTTCCAAGCATTTGATATCGATCGCAAGTTTTACAAAATTTGAACGAGTCTTTGAAAAGAGAAGGCCAATAGAGACCACAGTGAAGCACCTTTTCCGTAGTTTTCGAGGACCGAAATGTCTACCGCAAGCTTGATCGTGGCAAAATGAAAGAACACTCCTGATCTCATTATCCGGAATGCAACATCGGATGATTTGGTCGGGGCAATATTTGAATAAGTACGGATCGTCCCAATAGAAATATTTCACTTGGGACATGAATTTGTATTTGTCCTGTTTGGACCAAGATGAGGGAGTTTCTCTAGTGACTAAGTAGTTCACTATATCAGCGTACCATGGATCGATAGAAATTGAAAGAAGTTGTTCATCGAGAGAAGTTTTCATTGATTGTCAAAGAAGATGGTGCGTTCGGAAGACGAGATAAGTGATCGGCTATGACATTATCGGATCCTTTTTTGTCCTTGATTGTAATATCAAACTCTTGTAATAAAAGGGTCCAACGAATTAAGTGAGATTTAGCGTCCATTTTAGCGAAGAGATATCGAAGCGCTGAATGGTCCATGTACACAGTAATGTGTGACCCGATCAAATAAGGATGAAAATTTTCGAGCGCAAAAACGGCAGCTAGAAGCTCTTTTTTAGTTGTTGTGTAGTTGAGTTGAGCGTCGTTCAAAGTCATACTTGCGTAGTAAATGACATGAAGGATTTTGTTGATGCGTTGTCCTAAGACAGCACCAACCACAAAGTTAGAAGCATCACACATTATTTCAAATGGGAGATCCCAATTGGGTGCGCAAATGATTGGAGCTGAAATGAGTTCTTTTTTGAGACGTTCGAAAGAAGAGATACAATCAGCGTTAAAATAGAAAGGAACGTCTTTTCCAAGAAGAGTTGTCAAAGGACGAGCGATTTTGCTAAGTATTTTACAAAGCGTCGGTAAAAGCCAGCGTGTCCTAGAAATAATCGAATGTCCTTAACAGATTTGGGAATGGGTAGGTTTGCAATTACGTCAACTTTCGCTTTATCTACCTCAATGCCTTTATTTGAGATGATATGTCCATGGACTATGCCTTGTTTTACCATAAAGTGGCATTTTTCCCAATTCAAAGTCAAATGTTTTTCTTTACATCGATTTAGAACCAACTCGAGATGATGTAAACATTGGGAAAAAGAATCACCAAAGATAGAGAAATCGTCCATAAAAACTTCTAGAAAGCGCTCAATCATGTCGGAAAAAATGCTAACCATGCATCGTTGGAAAGTAGCAGGAGCGTTACAAAGTCCGAATGGCATACGACAATAAGAAAAGGTACCGAATGGACATGTGAATGTTGTTTACTCTTGATCTTCGGGAGCAATTGGAATTTGGTTATAGCCGGAATAACCATCGAGGAAGTAGTAGAATTCGTGGCCAACTAACCGTTTGAGCATTTGGTCAATGAAAGGAAGAGGGAAGTGATCTTTACGTGTTGCAGCATTTAGTTTTCGATAGTCAATGCAAACACGCCAACCAGTTTGAGTCTGAGTAGGAATGAGTTCGTTAGCGTAGTTTGTTATGACAGTAAGTCCAGACTTTTTAGGCACGACATGAATTGGGCTAACCCATGGGCTATCGGAGATGGGGTATATCATAACGTTATCGAGGAGCTTAAGAATTTCATCATGAACAGCATCTTTCATTTTTGGGTTAAGCCTTCATTGTGCATCACGAGTGGGTTTGGCTTCGTTAATTAAGTGAATGCGATGTTGGACAATAGCAAGGCTTATTCCCTTAATCGGTAATAGACCACCCAATTGCTTCTCTGTTTTTCGAAAGAACAGAAAGTAAGGAGGTTTCTTGACCAAGAGAGAGAGTTGCAGAAATTATAACGGGCAACGTTTCGTTATCACCTAAGTATGCGTACTTAAGGTGATCGGGAGGTGGTTTGAGGTCCAACTTCGGGAGTTTCTTGATCAAAGAATTGGGTTGAGATTCAGACTCAACTGGAAGCGATTCAAAAGGAAGAGTGTATTCAATCTCATTGGGTATTTCATGAAACAATTTTTCGTACTCAACTTCGCGTTCGTCATTAAGGTCAAGTTTCTCATTTTTGAAGTTTTCATGAATGACACTAACTTCCAACGTTTGGTCGCGAGGTTCATTTGATTGGCTTTCAAGATTGAAAATATTAAGATCCAAAGTCATGTTTCCAAAAGGGATTTTCATTGAACCATTATGACAATTGATTAAGGCATTTGAGGTGGCTAAGAATGGTCGGCCTAAAATCAATGGAATTTGACTCGCGGGATTTGTCACAGGTTGTGTTTCCAGAACAATAAAATCAACGGGGAATATGAATCGCCCTACTCGAATGAGCACGTCCTCAATTTCTCCCACGGGCTTCTTAATGGAACGATCGGCGAATTGAAGCGTAACGTTTATGGGTTTGAGCTCACCTAAGCCTAATTGTTCATACACAGAATATGGAATCAAATTGACACTCGCACCTAAGTCTATCAAGCATTTATTAATCATCTTGTCTCCAATTGTACACGAAATCGTAGGGCAATTAGGATCTTTGTATTTAACGGACATGGATCGAGACAAGACTCAAACTGGCGGCTAAGAAGACTTTTTTGGGCACTTGAGTGTGTCGCTTTTGGGTGCACAAGTCCTTAAGAAATTTCGCGTAAGTGGGGACTTGCTGAACAATGTCAAGAAGTGGGATGTTCACTTTCACTTGTTTAAAAATTTCCAACATCTTTTCCATTTGGTCCGAGTGTTTCTTCGGTCGGAGACAATGTGGAAATGGAACACGATACTTAGTAGGCTGGTCTACTCGAGTAGAAGAAGAATAATTTTGATTGGCATTTGATTCAACGTTTGGCTCCACGTTCTGTTCTGATTTGTTTGTTGTTTTAGAAAAGTCGAGAGAGGTTTCTGTTAAATTGTTTGGATTAACGGCTTGATTATCGATTTGTTTACCGGAACGTAAAGTTGTGATAACATTCAATTGGGTGACGTTGCTATCTTGAAAAACATGGACATGATTTGAATTTGTGTTTTGATTTCTGGGATTTGGAATGGGCTGACTTGGAAATGTGCCTCGTTCGCGTTCACTTACAGGCGTGGCTAATTGACTCATTTGCATTTCAAGTTTTGCAATCGATTGGTTTGTGTTTTGCATATATGAGGTCAATAAATTTTGCAAATTGTTGTTTGATTGAAGACTTTGAGTAGTTGCTTTAGCCAACGTTTCAAGAGTTTTCTCAAGCGAAGTTAAACGTTTATCGTCTTGGGGAGGGTGAGCAGCATTTGGTTGAAAGTTTGATTGTTGCGGTTGATTATGAGACGGTCTCGCAAAGTTTGTTTGAAAATGGTTGGGCTGAAAGGGAGGACTCGAAGCATTATTTGGGTATGCTTGAAAATTTGGACGAACCATATTCGTGTTGGAATTGTTTTAGTTCCAAGCAAAATTTGGATGATTTTTCCAACCAGGATTGTACGTTGGAGAAAACAGGTCGTTTTTGGCTTTATAGAAAGCAATGATTTGTTCGACCGAATTAGGGCACTGATCGGCTATATGATTAGGATCGTTGCATTTATAACACATCGGTTGGGAAGCTTGGTTCATTTGATTCGATGAGAAAATGTTATCGAATTTTTTAATCATTGCGTCGATCTTAGCTTCCAAAGCAAAAGAAGATACTATCGAGTGTGTACTCGATCGTGAGTAAATTGATTTTTCGTTCGAACGTTCCCATTGGGATAAATTTTCGGCGAGGTTTTCAAGAAATTGCCAAGCATCGTCGTGATGTTGGGCAAGAAATTGCCTTGGCACATTGATTCGAGCATGGTTCGTGAGCTATTTTCGAGTCCGTCGTATAAGATTTGGCAAATCGTCCATTTTTCGAAGTTATGTTGTGGACATTTTATCAAAAGCTCTTTGAATCTTTCAAAATATTTTCCGAATGGTTCTCCCTTGAATTGATGAAAATTTACAATTTCGTTTCGGATTCTACTCGTTTTTTCCAAGGGGTAGAACTTTTTTAAGAAAGCTTTTACGAATTCTTCCCAAGTTTTAATCGAGTTCGATGGTAAGCTGTACAACCATTTTTCAGCGTAATCCGTAAGAGCGAATGTGATTAATCGGAGTTTGATTCCATCATTGGAAAGTTGTTGGAGTTTAATGGTTGCGCAAACTTGTTCGAATTTAGTCAAGAAAATGTATGGGTCATCGTGCTCGAAATTGCCAAATTTTGGAAGTGTGGCAATATGGTTCAAGTGAATTTCAAAATGGTTACCCGTAGGGGCGGGTAACGTGATGTAAGATGGAATAGAAACTCTATCGGGAAAGATTCTATCCATAAGAGTTTGAGGGGCATCCTCGTTCGCCATTTTGGGTGGATCGTCTGTTCGAGTTAAACAATTAGTTGTTGAGTCGCGAGTCCAATGATTTATTGTTGTGTCACGAGTCCAAGTACTCATGCACAAGTGTAAGTCGAGAAGAGAAAGAAGTTAGAATCGAGTTTAGAGAGTGAAAGAAGATTTGAAAAACGAAGTGAAAAATTGGTTTTTTTTAAGGAAGAAAAATATTTACCAAGTGAAATTTATTTTCAAAAGAGAAGTTTGAATTTTTTTTGCTTTTCTAAATTTTTTGTTATTGTATATATTTTTTTTCAAATATTTACCAAAAGGAATTTTTTTATTTTAAGAAAATGAGAAATTTGATTTTTTTTGTTTTTGTTTTTGAATTTTAATTTTTTTTCTTTTTGAAAAGATTTTATATTTTTTTTTGGATTTTTGTTTTTGATTGAAAATTTTTAAAGGAAAGGAAAAAGGATTTTTTTTGGATTAAAATCTAAGTTAAGTAAAATTTATAATTTTTTTGGATTTTGGATTTTTTTTTAAAATATGCATAAACTAATGCAACTAAATGAATGCAAAGGAATTAATTACAATTTTCTGTCCTTAGTAGCTCCTAACCGAAAACTGTATTATCACACTTTGTCTTAAATCAACAAAAATATTTCTCAGCCAGGTAACGGGGAGGGGTTATCGGTGCACCACGAATCACCGTAGCAAAGTAGCCAAAGGTTTAAGTACCTTCAAAGGAACAACCACTATAATATTTACGAATCATCGTAATATTTATAAATGGTTATTACTCTGCCGTAGCCTATACACCAAGAAATAAAATTGTTCAAAGACAACAATTGTAAAGATACAATTAAGCCCTAGATGAGCTCGTGACACCCTTAAGTCGAATGTCTAACCTTTATTATTAGTCAAATTCTACGATGAAATGCGATTTGTGGGCTAAGGAAAGGGTGATGAAATCCCTCACCTTATATGAATTGAGGTATTGCCCTTAGAAAATAAAACAAGATGAGATGAATGCAAAGCAAAAATTAAACGTGAATTTACAATGCAACTAAAATGAAGTTTGTTTTTGTTTTTTGGATTTTGAATTTTTTTATATATAAATGCAAATGCAAGCAACCAACAATGCAATTCAAATAAACAATGAAAAAGGGCACGATACCAGAGCGTGCAGAATTATTAGCATTTTTTTAAGCGGCGATTTTTTTTAAAGCAAGCAAAGCAATTCTTTTCCTTGCGATTTTTTGCTTTGGCAACCTGAAATAAAAACAAGATATATACAACTTTTTTTTTATTTCTTTGAAATATATGGATGGAACTTCAAAACTAATTAAAACAAAGCAAAACGAACTTAAATCTTTTTTTTAAAGGGTAAAAAATCTATACTAAAAAAAATTAAACAGAAAAAATTGTGCAAAACATTTTTTTTGTAAGGATGGACTTTAAAAAAAAATTAAAACAAAACAATTTAACCAAAAGAAAACAAATAATAATAAAAAAAGTTGCACTCAGCCTTATAATATAACCCGACCCAATGAAAAGGTTAAAAACTCTTCACTTTGCTAAGACGCGAATTCAGCAAGTCAATTTCACACACACAATTTTTAAATCTCCAAATAAAAATTCTCGAAGTCGAAACTGAACTCCAAGTCACAACATCGTAGTTTCTAGTGAAGGATTGCATGAGGTGAATGGTCAAAGTCGAGGATGTTGGCTTGGGGTCGTGGCCACGTAGGCTGGTATGTTCAGTGATTTTGAGGCGATTGTTGGAGTTCGAGTTCTCGGTGACTCGCGGTTGGTTGTTGCGATTGGGGATTGCGGTGAGGCCGTGCTGGGGTTTCGTTTGGGATGAGGTGATATTGTTGAGTGATGGTAATGGTGGTGATTGGTACGAGGAGGATGGATGAAATGTAGTGGTGGTTTTTAGAGGAATTCACTATTGCTGTCGAATGACTGTAGTGGTTGTTTTTATGACAGAGGCGAATGTAAGTGGATGGGTAGCAACAGCAGACGTGGGGTTAAATGGTTTGGTTGATGTATAGGTGGCTAGGGGGACTGTTTTTGTGTCAGTTGAGATAAGGCAGAGGTGGTTTTTGTTCAAGTGGTAGTGAGTTGTTCTTGTGATTGCCGATTTGGTGATTCTAGAGTGGAGTGGCTCTGTTTGTATGGGTAGTGGTTGAAATAGAGATGTCAGGTGGCTCAGTGGTAGTTGTATTTGTTGGAGATGTTGATGTTTGGAAAGTTTAGAAATGTTGAATGGTTGGGAGGTCACTCGAATTGGTGGCAGAACCAGGTTTGTAAAAGTAGACTATTGTGAAGGGGATTGTGCAGCAGTCAGAGGCGATTGGAGTATGAGTTGCTGAAGTGATGAGTGATTGAGCAATTTTGATGGTGGTGGTAGATGGTTGTAGTGAGTTGTTAAGGCAAGTTGCTGTAGGGAAGTTTGAATGTTGATTGGGGGATGTTGTGAAGACTACAGCGGAGATTGGGATGATGGATGTTATATTTAGGTATATGGTCATGAAACGAGGCAGCAGTTTTGGTCGTGACCAAGGCTGTTGTATGTAGATGGTCTTGTGTCGTTGATGTACAACAGTACGAGGTAGTTCAACTGTAAATGAGTAGTATAGTGGTATTTGGTTGTCTCTGGTTATGACTGGAACTGGAGCTTGGTTGTTTGGAGAGGTTGTTTGATGATGATATGAAGTAGTGGATCGTGTTTGTGAGGCAGAATGTGTCATAGGGAATTATTACTGTAACTGGTGCATATGAAGTGTGTAGTATGTAACAGAGGATTTTGTGGAGGTGGAGGGAACTGCAGAAGTATCTATGTTCTGTGAAGGTGGAGGGAAATTTTTTGAATGTTGATTGTTGGAGCTTGGTGAAGTCGAGAAGCATGAAGTTTGGAGCAGTGCAGGTGGGTGGTTGTGCAGGCACAGTTTTGATATGGTGAATGTGGTGATGCAGCAGTTTTGAAGTGAAGTGTTGTTGATAGGAGGATGTGACTGCTGGGATTCTTGAAGTGGAAGAACCGATGTGGCAAAAGTGGGTAAGTTGTACCAATTTAGTAGATGTACTGGTCAGGGAGAGGGTTTTAGGGACAGTGATGAACTTTGAAGCTGGATGGTTCGGCAAGTGAGGAAATGTGAGGAAGTGAGTTGTGAATATGGTGCTATGGTTGTCTATGATAGGTTGTGATATGTGGAAAGGAGTATGATGTTGGAGTGTTTATGGTGGAGAGGGATTGATATGCAGTTGAATGGAGAGGCAATTGTGTGTAGTGGTAGGCAATTGCAATAAGGCTAACATCGAGTATTTCAAAGATGTAAAGTGAAAATGCAATGAATAAAAGTGAAAATGTAGACTACAAATGCAATGTAAAGAGAGATGTAATAAAAAAATGAAAATGTGGGTGTTTTTTTTAACATAGCAATGTAAATGTAAATGAAAAGAAAACAAATGCAAATAAAACACACAAACAAATGCAAGCAACAATCACACACACAAATAAATTCACTTTTTTTAATGCAACACACACAAAAATCAAACAATAACTAATTCGAAGAATAGAAAATGAAAATCAAAACTAATTCCCCGACAACTGCGCCAAAAAATTGTTTAACAACGAATTTTCTATCAGTTTAGAAAATTGTCGATAAATTTCAAATTAAAATTTAACCGCAAGCGCACGGCATACAATTTTAGTACGTGGCGAGTACGGGTCAATCCTCAGGGAATTTTTAAAATTTTCTAATCAATCAAATTAAACCAAAAGTGGAGATTGTTTTGAAAACTAGAAAACTAAGCAAATGTTTAGATTAAAAACTATGCGATTAAAATTCAATTTAGAGGCAAATCCACTTTCTTATATTTTTCACATAAATCAACATAAAATCAAATGATGATCTCTTTTTTAATCTAAGTAGGATTAGTGATGTATTTATCATAAGCATGACCTATTTGAGTTATTAATTAACACAAATCAAACCATCAAACTATAATACAAATCTAGTCCTACATTTTCAAATCTCGTGAAACATGGCATAGAAAATGAAACCAAAATCTAGTTTAAGAATGATCTATTTACTATTAATTTGTAACATTGATCATCAAATTTTGATTAAAACTTCACTTCATTGCCATGATCATATTTAGATGAAGAGGCAATTTGTGATTAATGAGATAAACATAGCCTATTTGTTATGAACAAAGTAGGCTATCAAATTCAACATAAAACACAAACAAACATAAACATTCATTTTCTCATGAAGCACAAAAGAGATCATACATAGAAAATTACGTTGAATCTACATGATAAAAGAAAGCTTGATTACCCCTAAACTGTAGGGATTTAGCCTCTCATTTGTGTTATCATTTCAACACATAGAGATTTCAACATCGAAAATAAAATAAAGTAGAAAATAAACAAAGAAAAAGAAGATTAACTACTAGAAGGAAATGAACTAAACTAAGTGTACAAACGTAAATCTAAGCTATGAACATGAAATGAAAGAGAGCATAAGAATAAAAATGAGAATAAAAGTGAGTAAAAGCATGTAGAAAAGAAAAGAGAAAGATGCTAGGAAGTCATTTTTATTTCATGTAACATTGAGCTTACAATTTGCTTGCTTGATTTCCTAAGTAAAATGAAAGGTAAGAAGGTCCTTTACATGTACAGAAGAGGGCTATTTATACATGCATAAAACACTAATTCAATTTTTAGGGTGCTTCCCAAAATGCGCTCTAGGAAGTGTGGCCACCAAGTAACCATTAGCCACTAATTAATCCATTATTAAATGTTCATAAAGCTTTAACCTCCACTTAGTTGTCCATTAGCTTCTAATTGTAAATTTAGGTAAGTGGGTGGGGTCCTCCATGATCATGAGCTTGAATTATTTCCCTCTTCATTTCTTTGTATTCATTTGTGCATGCATGTATCTTCATAAAAACCTCTTCCATATGCATCCAAATTCCTATAAAAATTATGAAAAATGTCCAAGTAAAAAGTCCCAAATTAACACATGCACAAAAATGACTATATTGCCCCTGTATGTAGATGAATATATGATGATTTGAAAATAATGAAATTTTGGTTTTAAACATGTTAAAATACCCAAATATGACATAAAAATAGATAAAATATGGATGTAAATATATGCACATTTACGTGCACATCAAATACCCCCACACTTATCTTCTTATTCACCCTCGAATAAAGGAAAACTAAGATAAATCTGTTTTCGTAGGGAGCACGATTGCATTGAGCATATGCAACAAGCCGTTAAACCTCTGGGTGTCCCCAGTAGAACGAGTGTTGTCTCGTGAGGGTTTTCAGCGGATACTACCCACAAAATCCAAATGCAAAGTGAAAATATTTACAAAATGCAAGATTTATTTACAAAGTGATAAATGCAAGTTTTTTTTAAAGTATTTACAAATGACGGATTCACTTTTAAATCGACACTAATAAGTTAAATATAAGTTCTGATCATTATCAGGAAAATTTAAGCCATTTACTCATCAAAATTTCCAATAAAAACGAAGTTATCAAAGCAAATATACTATAGTTTAACTCGCTGTCTTGGTTGATAACACATTGTAACTATGAAATAGATCCTTAGTCGATTATCAAAGTTTATCAAAGTGGTATTTTCATTTCTTTTCAATAACAAGTAAAATCAAATAAGTTAAAATAGTGCTTGGATTTCATTTGCTTACTCTCTCTTATTTGAAAATTTTATTAATATTAACAATATTTACACATGCCTAACTCTGATAAACTAAGGCCGGATATATCACCCATGCACTGCCTTGCGGACTTATGCGAGGGGAATACAGAGCGTGGCGAGTGAACACACGAGTGTGAACACCTATCGACTGCAGGTGTTATTAATAAAAGAATTTTTTATATACATACACCTAACTCAGATAAACCGAGGCCGGATATTCCGATGGTGCAATGCTTTTCGGGCTTATGTGAGAAGGGTACAGAGCATGGCAAGTGAACACATAAGTGTGAACACATGACTTTAGGTGTTAAAAATGTACATACATATATATACAATTTTTTTTACTTATATATATATATATATTTCTGTTTTTTTTAAAAGAGAGAGTTTTGTAAAATCATCTTAGCGCCATTAACGTAGAAGATAAAAATGTTATATCCCTTACTTTAAATTTACCACTTTTTTTTAAACAAAGATTTTCAATTTGAATATACTTCATAATTAACACATATGAACCTTCCTATATACTATTTAAACCATTGTTATTTGTAATCAAACTTCATTTTTATTTTTGTGAAGACAAATAAATTTTCAAAAATTTCAATTTAATCAAAACTTATACTTATCCTATAGTGTTTCTTCAAAAATAAATCAAAATGCTAAAAAGAAAATCTTTTTGAGATTTAGAAATTTTGAGTTTTTTGTAGTTAAAAGGAAATGAAAATGCCATGAAACTTAAAAAATAATTAAAATGAGACTCCCCCCACACTTAATTTTTGACTGTGTCCCCATAGTCAATGCACGATATAATGAGTGTAATGGGGAAAAATATGTACATATTTACAAAAGGGTTAACATTCTTACTAGACGTAGCTTGGCTCATGAAGAATCATGAGCTCCTCCTCTTGGTTACTGGGCAATTCCAAGAAAGGTTTCAAACGATGACCGTTGCCTTTGAAAATCGATCCATCCTTTGGGTTTTCTATTTCTACGGCACCATGTGGAAAAACAGTTCGTACTACAAATGGTCCGGTCCATCTCGATTTAAGTTTCCCAGGGAATAAATGAAGTCTTGAGTCATATAAAAGAACTTTCTGGTTAGGCACAAACGTTTTTCTTAGGATTGACTTGTCATGAAAAGCTTTTGTTCTTTCTTTGTAAATTTTCTCGTTTTCATATGCGTCGTTCCTAAGTTCTTCTAGTTCGTTGAGTTGTAGTTTTCGGTTTTTTCCAGCTTTACCGAGATCAAAGTTTAAGTTCTTTATTGCCCACAATGATTGGTGTTCGGTTTCAACCGGTAAATGGAAAGCTTTCCCGTAAACCAAACGAAATGTAGACATCCCAAGGTTAGTTTTAAAAGTAGTACGGTAAGCCTAAAGCGCGTCGATCAATTTCTGATCCTTCTTTGTTCCGTGCTCTTTAATTTGCCTTTCGTTCCTCAGTTAGCTTCGATCCTTCTACGTTCCGTTCTCTTTAATTTGCTTGCGGTTGCTTCAATTTAGTCGAGATCGAATGGTGCTTTGAACTGGTACGTGATTTTCCCCTTTTCGATTTTGATTATGCTCGACTTGATTTGAGTTTTGGATTTGTTTTTTTGGTTTGTTCTAAGTAAGCTCTTTAGAATTATTTTTTCGTGAACTCGAATAATTTGTGCCGATGATGAGTTTGGGAATTTATAGGGAACGAAACCCTATAATTACATTCGTATATTTTGGTTTGAACATTTCATGATTTTATCTCTTGCATTGATTTTTTTAATCGAACGAACTCTGTGACCTCTAACTTGTTCATTGTTGAATTTGGTTGAATTTCTTTAGGTCGGTTCCGTTCTTTTCTGCTACAACGTTGGCATTTGAAATTTAGATAATCTTGACTTGACTAGTTGCCCTCTACGATGTAAAGACAATTTCTTTTTGAAACGTGACCGTGACTTTGTTCACTACTACTAATATTTTCGATTTTTTTGAACACTCCTGCTCCACTGTTTTTTGTTGTATATTTGTGTGTCACCAGGTACATACATATACGTATGTATATATTTGTATGATTGTTGTACCTATGCACTTGGTTGGCTTGATGTCTCCTCTGCTCATTGTTGTTGCATTACATTCATGCTAACTCATCTGAGCATGTTATCATGTTGCCTTGTGTCTTTGTATATTTGGAGTCTGGATGCCTTTGTGTGCGCGTTCATGCCTTGCTATATCTTGATGCATTGCCCTGGTCTGGTTGCATTTAAGTTTGGTTGTGTTGTATTGTAGTCTGGTTCCAGTGCGTTCATGAGCATTGCAGTCTGGTTCATTGTATACATGTCTGGTGGTGTTGCATTGTAGTCTGGTTCCAGTGTGTTCATGAGCATTGCAATCTGGTTCATTTGTATACATGTCTGGTTCTTGCCTTCGTTGTTGTTTTGATCATTCATGTTACCATTTTGTGGTCTGCACTGTTTCATATTATGGTTGAGGCTGTTGTTTTCATGCTTGATTGGTTTTGGTTTGTATGTGGTCAAGTTGTATTTGAAGTCACGGTTGCATTCATGTTCATATGAGCATGTCTGAAGCCTGTGTGGTTTCTGCTTGTAGTCACTGTCCTTGTGCACTTACAATTGCTGTGTTGATAAACTTGGTTGAACATATTCAAGTGCTATTCCTGCCTGTTGTTGCTGTAGTCTGAAACCATTGAAGTCTGGTTGTGTGAGTTATTATAGCTAGTTCCATTTGAATAAAGTTTGCTCCTGACCATCCATGCTGGTGTGTTCTTGTTGCCTTTGGTATTGAATCCGGTCTAGTTGAGCTTGATTTGAATTGAATTAAAAACTGCATTGCTTCGAGTCATTTCGTTGACCTGGTATGGTGGTCTTGTTCCACTGTTTCTTTTAATTTTGGTTCCATTTTGTTTTGCACTTGAAGTATGATTGGACCTTCAAGTGTATATTTCTGAATTGCTTGCATATATGAGCATGTTGTAATTTTGCCTTCATTTATATTTGCATGTTGAGTTGAATCCATTTGCTTGGGTTTAACCTTGTGCTCACCTGTCCCAGCAATTTTGACAATCAAGTGTATATCGGTGTGCACGACCTTGTGGCATGTACAGTGATACACTGTGCATGTCACAAGTTGTTCGTATAAGATGAATTAAAAAAAAAGATGATGACGAACAACCCAAATAACTGAGGCAAATAATATTTTCAAACACACACTCCATTGTGCACTGCAAAATATTTGCAAAATATTTCTTTTTCAATTTTACTATTCTGCAAAATATTTGCCAAATATTTCTTTTTCAATTTTACTGTTCTGCAAAACATTTGCAAGATATTTCTTTTTCAATTTTAATGTTCTTCAAAATATTTTCAAAATATTTCTTTTTCAATTTTAACGCGTTAGTGTTTATTTTGCAGATAGTTCAGATACTTGATATAGGCTGGAATAGAGTTGAAGATCAAATACGAGTGATGAGTGAATTATGTAGTGAGGTGAATTGTATAGTGATAATTGTGTTGTAATCGAAGTTGTATTGTAATTGAAAATGTGTAAATATAGTGAGAGCTCAAATTTGTACTATTTGAATTTGTAATAAAATATTTGTTTGAATAAAATATTTGTTTAAATAAGAATTCCGAGTTATTTATTTTTATTCAACAAATATTTATTTAATTATGTGGAAAAATAAGATAGTACAATAACAAATACATTTAAACGAATATATATATATATGTTTATTATCATCAAACAAAAATCATAGGCTATTGTATTCTACAAAAATCTCTCCGAAGTTGTATATGCACGCACACACAATCTAAAGTATTTTTTTAAAATAGTTCATATGCTCAAGATTTCATTACGTAGTTCATATGCAAAAAACAAGTCATTCAACCGGCTGAAACATATAGTTCAGTCGACTAAATGACTGTGCACGTGCACAACAAATATTGAACATTCAAACGGCTGAAATTGATGATTCAATCGGTTGAATTACATGACTTTTGCACTATTATTTCTCTGATTCGATTTTCAGTCGATTCAGCTGGCTGAATTATTCCACTCAGACGGCTAAATCTTCATAACGACTATATTTTGAAAAGACACTTCACTTTAGTAAATAGAAACAACTCTTGATTCAAGAGTTGCTTCTGTATCCTTTGATCGCTTTTTTTCACGAACGATTGCAACTCTTAATCACTATATATAGCCATGAAATCAATTGTTTTAATAACTGAATTCTGATTATATTTCTCATTTTTATGGTCTAAACAATCTTGCCATTTGCATTCAATATTTTTGTTCTAATCACTTGTTCATTCAAGCAAACTTCTTTAGTGATTAAATAAACTTCCTATCTTCAAAAATTACACGATATAAGACAAAGGAGAAGATTATAGGAAGTGTGTATGTTATTAATTTATCAGTGCTACTTAGAGCATACTAGTTAGAAGAAATTTTATTGTTTGTATTAGAAGTCCTGTTCGGTTGCTCAGGCGGTTGAAGTCCTATTCTATTGCTTAGGCGGTAGAAGTCCTGTTTGGTTGCTCAAGCGGTGTAATACCTATTCCTCCGAGTAAAGTGAGGGTTTATAGTTAAATTCCAAAAGGAGTCTGGGACAACGTAAAACAGGAAGTTCGAACCAGTATAAAAATATCTGGTGTTATTTAGTTTATTATTTACTTTTTATTTCATTCTGCACAAGCAGATAACTTAAATAATATTCCAGTTTATTCGATCCTTAGTAACTTTCATTTGGTATCAAAGCACGGTCATCATATAACCATAACACAGTTATTTGATATAGTCAATATGGAAAATAACACTAGCATAAGTTTTATTGAAGGTCAATCCACTGCATGACCACCACTATTTAACGGTTTGAATTACAATTATTGGTCAACTCACATGAGAATTTATATGCAAGCAAATAGATAAGATACTTGGAATATCACTCGGAATGAATACACTATACCCACTACACCATTGCACAATGGTCAAATACACAAAAGATGCTACCTCAAATACAAAATCCATGAATATGTTATTTTGTGCTTTAGATAATAATGAATTTAATAGAGTTAGCATGTGAAAACTGCTTATGAAATTTGACGAACTCTTAAAGTTACACATGAAGGAACAAACAGAGTTAAACAATGCAAGATTTCGATGCTTAAATCAATTCCAAAATTTCAGAATGAAACCGGATGAAACTATAAATGATATGTATTTTAAATTCCTAGACATATATCATTCACTATTAGCATTAGGAGAAGAATATATCGATTTTGATATTGTTTCGGAAATCCTAAACTCTTTAACGGATGAATGGGAACGAAAAGTCTTAGCTATTAAAAAAGCTAACTATATTTCTACCATCAAACCTGAAGAGTTAATAGGAAATCTCATGTCGTATGAAGTAAATTTGCAGGCAAAACGAGTTCAAGCTCAAGATAAAACGAATATAGCTTTCCAAGCTGAACAAGAAAATTCGTACTCAGATGAAGATGATATGGCATTTCTAGCAAAGAAATTCATTTTTTTTAAATTTAGAAAGAACAAGAAATTCGGAAACAACAGGAGAGACAATACCATCAAACCACCAGCTTCAAATTTTGAATGTTATGAATGTCATAAGAAGGGTCACATAAAGAAGGGCCGTCCGGATCGAAAGAAAGACATGTAAAAGAATAAGAAGGACAAGTATAAGAAGAAGTAAGCATTCTCTATTACATGGGATGACTCAGAATCATCTTCATCATCAAATAGTGACACTGACAGTGATTCTAAACAAGCTAATGTCCGCTTTAAGGCTTCGACTAACGATGTAAATGATCTAGCTTTTGACAATTTAATAGATATAAACTTAGAGCTATTGGATAAACTAAAAGAAGTTAAAGAAAGTATAAATATGCTTTAGAAAAACTAAACAGAAGTCAAATAGAAGTTGATATGCTCAGAGATGAAAAGAAAATCCTAGAAGAAAAACTTGTTAAAACACAAGAATCTTTGTCTAATGTATCTTCTCAACTCACTAAGCTATCAAATGAAATTGAAGTTCAAAAAGAAAAGAACATGACATTAGCTTCACAAAATCATGATTTAAAATCGAACGTCAAAATTCTTGAATTAAACAATGCTAGTCTAAAAACCAAGTTAGATTACTAAAAATGTTTCAAACTTTAATAAAGGTAGGGAAAATCTTTCTAAGATTATTAATAACTCTCGAACTACTTTTAATAAGAAAGGGTTAGGATATGCAAATTTCTCAAATCTAGTTCAAAGAGGAATTATTCACTATATAAAAATTTCAATATACATAAGAATTTTGTAAATATAAAATCAAAACCAAAGGTTGTCATTCAAAAGAAGGTTATTGGCAACACAAATACTATAAAAATTTGGGTACCAAAAACTAATTATAATTCAATTAGAAATAAGTATATTAAGTCTTTTATAAATTCAGTTCATAAAAACGAAAATTTTACTTATAATGGGAATTCTAAACCCACTTGGTTTGGTTTCCTAAGATCTAACTCTTAAAACCCTAATAAAAGGTGGGTACAACGTTATCTCTATATTTTTTTTGTAGGTACCAACTAAGAAAAGAGGAAAGTGGGTACTTGATAGTGGTTGCTCAAAACATATGACAGGAAACAAAGATATGCTGACTAATATTATCTACTCAGATGGAGGATCTGTCACATTTGGAGATAATTCCAAAGGATATATCATCGACAAAGGCGATGTGAGCAACGACGATACATCTAACTTACCTCTTATTACAAATGTTTTACTAGTTAAAATTTTAAAACATAATTTTCTTAGTGTAAGTCAACTATGCGATAAAGGTTTTAATATATCTTTTTCTGAAAATAAATGTAATATATTTGATCAAAACAAAAATCTAATCTTTGAAGGAACTAGAGAAAGAAATATATACATATCAAATATGAAAGTAACATTCGTTTGGAAAATCATAACACAAAAATGTGTCTAGTAGCCAAAAAAATGATCCTTGGTTATGGCACAAAAGATTTTGTCATATAAACTTTAAAGCAATAGCATAGCTATATTATTTTTTATGGTTATAAATTTAATATTGTAATACAAATAAGTCATGTGTTTATTGCAATAATAATTATATTTATTTTTTAACATGATAATAAAGCTCAAAAACATAAATATATAGTTTATAAATTAACAAATTTAAGAATAAACTAGAAAGAAGCCTGACCTCAGCCAAACAATAGTTTCAGCCGGCTGCCCATACATACTCAGCCGACTGAACATTCAAAGATATTTGAAATCCCTCAATACAACCGAACGAATATTCAAAGCTTCAAGATTTAACCCAGCAATCAGCCGACAGACCTCCATATCTCAGCCCATTGAATTATGGATTTTTTCACTGTAAACTTGCGGGATCAAATTTCCTGCATATCAGCCGACTGCTCTCACCTCTTTAGCCGGCAGACCCGTCAGTTTTCTACTTTTTAAAATAGATCTGCACATTTCCCAACACACTTATTTACTTAAACCCTACATAACTCCCATATACTCCTTCATTCTCTCCTTGCCTAAACACTCTTTATTTCAAAAGAAACCCAAATACAAACCTTAGCCTCCTCAAAAACTTCAATTTACTTTAAGATTTCATCAACCAAATGGCACCAAGATCCAAAAGAGCTCATGAATCAACAACTGGACAATCCAAGAGCCAAATTCACGCTTGGTTACACAACAAAACAACGGTAAATAGATTCAACACAATGAGGAATTCTAAGTTTTTTGAAGGAGCTTTCATGAAGTTTACCGATTTCAATGGCTATAAAATTAGAGAAATAGCCGAAGCTCTCTGCTTCGATTCGCCTATTGGGTATGATTCTTACAATGTTAAAATCTGTCCCCTCTTAATTAAGCTCTTCTTTGCAAATATGAATCTCGGCCATCAAGATCCCCAAAACAAAGACGATTGCATATGGACCTTGATGTGTAGAGTAAAGATTTATTTACCTCTTCAACGACTAGGCTACATACTAAGATGTCCATCCGACGGGTTAGATATAGACGATGCTATGGTGGATATGTATAATCGTGAAGAAGTTTCACATCTCTTTTTATCGGATAATTTAACTATTTTGAAATCTAGTGCCTTACATCCGAAGGCACGAATCATTCACCGGGCGCTCATTCGCTCATTACAACCTCGGACGAAAGCTACAAAAAGGTTTACAAATGGGATTTTCAAGCCCTATATGCTATTTACTCATCTCAATGAGTAAATTGGGGAAACATTATGCTGGATGAATTCCTCACCGTCAATCACAAGAGAAGGTACAAGATGCTTCACTATGGAGCTTATATCATGCGCATTTTACAAAATTTTGGAGTTCCATTACCCGATTCGGATTTCATGACCATCAGAGAGCTTAACTCGAAGACTCTAAGCCTAATGGATATTCCTAAATGTCCCGAACATCAACAAATTATTAGCTTTTAACAATGGTCCGCTAATCGTGACCAAGGAATCCCTTAACCGAGAGACACGAATATCACTTTTTCCTCTTCTCAACCTCCTCAGCAAGAAGAAGAAGAGGACGATAACGAAATTCAAGAACTTCATGTTGACATGCCTCTAAAACAAGCTCTTGTAACATTATCTCAAAATCAAAGCTAACTCGGTCGACGTTTAGCCAATGTAGAAAGAATGTGTCTAAAACGAACAAAAAGCTTAACTCAATCAAAAGTTTTTTATATAAGATTTGGGTAAAAGTCTCTTGCTTCGGGTCTACTTCTACCAGTGTTGCTGAAAATCCAACCCCATTCACTTGGTCAACTTCGGGAGAAGAAGAAGTTCAAGATAGTGAGGAATTCTAGATTTTTTTTTAAAATTTTCACTCATGAATAACTTGTCGTATTATTTTTTAAGACATCTTCTTATCTGTTTATTGTACTTTGAAGTTCTTTGGTAAGATTGTTATTTGTTTATCATATTTCCATGATCATATATGCTTGCTATCTATGATGTGTGTACTTATTTGCTTCTCCTTACTATATGCTAATATGTCTATATTTCCCATATTAATTATTTTCTCCTTTTTGTCGATGACAAATGGGGAGAATATGATTGATAGGGGGAGTATTCAGTTAGGGGGAGTAATCAGTCATGGGGAGTAAATTGCGTTTATATATCTACAATCTTACATAGTTGTCATTATCAAAAAGGGGGAGAATGTTAGAACCTAGAATTTTGATGTTTTGATTATGACAACTATATAAGTAAATATTATATGAACTAACCATATTTGCAGGAGAATATACTATTTTACTTGAGAAATAATCTAATAGATTGCAGATCAGATTCTAGAGAGAAGCTTCAGTAATAAAGTTAGTCTACAATCTGAGTCTAGTAGTTCATACATGTTAAAATCTCTCTGAAGTGGTATATGCATGCACACACAATCTAAAGTATTTTCGAAAAAAATAAATAATAGTTCATGTGCTCAAGATTTCATAACGTAGTTCATATACTAAACGTTTTAAAAAAATATATATCTTTGATATGGCAAAAAAAGTCATTCGGTCGGCTGAAACATATAGTTCAGTCGACTGAACGACTGTGCAGATACATAACAAATATTGGACATTCAGACGGCTGAAATTGATGATTCAGCAGGCTGAATTACATGACTTTTGCATTATTGTTTTGTGATTTGATTTTCAATCGATTCAGTTGGCTGAATTATTCCACTCAGATGGCTGAATCTTCATAACGGCTATATTTTGAAAAGATACTTCACTTCAGCAAATAGAAACAACTCTTGATTCAAGAGTTGCTTCCGTATCCTTTGATCGCTACTTTTCATGAATGATTACAACTCTTAATCACTATATATAGCCATGAAATCAATTGTTTTAATAACTGAATTCGAATTTTGTTTCTCATTCGTATTGTCTAAACAATCTTGCCATTTGCATTTAAAATTTCGTTCTAATCACTTATTCATTCAAGCAAACTTATTTAGTGATTAAATAAACTTCCTATCTTCACAAATTACACGATATACCACAAAGGAGAAGATTATAGGAAGGGTGTATGTTATTGACTTGTCAGTGCTACTCAAGAGCATACTCAGTCATAAGAAATTTTATTGTTTCTATTACAAGTCCTGTTCAGTTGCTCAGGAGGTTGAAGTCCTATTCTATTGCTAAGGTAGTAGAAGTCCTATTCGGTTGCTTAGGCGATGTAATACCTGTTCCTCTGGGTGAAGTGAGGGTTTATAGTTAAATTTCAGAAGTAGTCTAGGACTTGACGTGGAACAGAAGTTCGAACCAGTATAAAAATATCTGGTGTTATTTACTTTATTATTTACGTTTTATTTACATTCCGCACTAGCAGATAACTTAGATAATATTCCATATTATACAATCCTTAGTAACTTTCACTCCATGCTTTTAAGTCCACAGATTCGGTCCCCACATATGGCTTCCCTCTAGACCTACAAAGTCCTTACACAGCTTGGAAAAATCGATAGTGGGTGGGTGGATGAGAACTACACCTGACACATGCTTTGTGGGTTCCCTATTAGGGTTAAGCTTAGCTTATTAACTCGCTTGGAGATACCTACATAACCATATCAAGACATTCATGCCTGAAATCTCAACTGCATCACCTAAGCCATAACCAGCAGGATTACTCATTCCCTCTATCTATGATTTAGGAATTATTAACAACTTTTCCACAGATGGTACTAGCAAGAATAAGTGATAGCATTTTTTGTATTATACATATATATATATATATAAAACCGTTGAATAATATTTTACCTACATATATACACATTTTTTGAAATTCCATTTTAAAAATCTTTTGAAAACTTTTTTTTCGAAATATTAAATAAGTACTTTCACTCAATACATGCCTAAGTCCTAAGTAGTCTTAAACCATGCTTTGTTACCAAGTGTGACAACCCATACCTCCGAACACACTAATCCAAAGTCTAGAGTGACTTTTGGACTCGCGTCGTGCTAAGATATGTGAGCTGGTAGTTTTAATTCATTACAGGACATGATTATAAGGATATAATGTAAGACATTCTACACTTTTAGACCTCACAACAGCAGGTAATAAAATATAAGAACACAAAAGAATCATCTTAGAAAATATTCCAGAAAACACAGTCTTAAAATATATGTAGTCAAAATCTAGAGTTTACAAAAGAACAGCATATAGTCTAATAAGTTCTAAATACGATTGATAATTACGTTGACAGTGATGAAGAGTAATATGCGGTACCAACGCCAAGATCACTCTTCCACATACTAGATATATGCCAATCACTACTGCCTTGTCCTCTTGTGGTCGGGGAAAAAGGAAAGGAGTGGTCAGACAAAAGTCTGATGAATGAGTTACATCATTAATATATGATGATCACATGCAATTAACTTCATTTATAATATATGACATAGGGTGTCCTACTTGTGTTTGTGTACTACATACTAAGGTTGGTTTCATTAAATATAGCTCCATACAGACCTATACCCAAACATCTTGTGAAGGCTTACTCTTAGGGTCGAACAACTAATCGAACCTCAAATCAATGACGAATTGGACCAACAACCTCTGGAACTACTCCTAACATAGGATCACGTATAATATCGCCCTTAGGAGCCTTGGGTCTAAATTCCCCAAACTATGACTACAACATATTATACTTACACATTGAAAGGAGCACGCAATGCTGACTCGAGCCGAAGACTTCTTATGGTCCGCTGCATCCATGTCCAAGGTCAATGGTAACGCCACTTAGTGCATCGAGTTGAGTATCGACAAACAATGTTATGTCCTAATTGTTGTATGCACCAAGGAAACTCCCATTAGTGTCGAGCCATGCACCTCTCCAGGCATCCACCAACTGTGTTGCACATCCACTTAGGAACCTCCTATGAATGCCACTTACGGTCGAACTACCTTTATCGAATTCACGGAATGGATAGTGTCTAGGCCTAATTGTCCACGTACACATCTATCTAGTCCCATTACATCCAAAAATCAAGAATTAGGGAATAAATTTCCGCACTAGTATACTATTATAAATATGGTAATATATATATATATATATATATATATATATATCCATAAACCGGGGCTATAGACCGAGGTTTAGATTGAGCTTGAAACTCGATGACCGGTCGACCGCCGACTACTATAGCTGTCGACTGGCTACGTATGCCTATCGACTAGTCGATTTCAATCAACATGAACTTCTGCTTAATTTTTATTGGTTTATTTGATAATTTTAACCATTTCATAATTTCATAGGTATGTATACCATCAAATCAAAATAACTTGGGTTTGGAATCAATAGTGTATCGATAAGAAATTCTATATTTAATTTGAACAAAAAGGGTGTGGTTATATTATAATCAACCTAAATTAGCTTATAGCCCAAATTTAAATCAAACAGGGGTCATATTCATATTGTTTAGATTTCTACCAAATTCCCATTTGTTTGTAATTACTAGATAAACCTCAGATTAGATTGGTAAAATTGTAGATCAAATAGGTGTATAAATAATTCGATTACATATAAATCAATATAAGTAATAAGGAATCCACTCACCTCTTAAGCGTTTTCTTCCGTTTCTCGACTTGATTCACCCCTCCTTAGATTAGATTCTAGCTTGGTTATATCGTCTACTTCTTTAACTTCTAATTTGTTTTTCTTAAAAAATTTGTTTCAGAAAGTTTGGAGGAGGAGACAGAGAGTTTGGAGCGTACAGTATAGATTAGGGTTCTAATTATTGTCAGTGAAACATTGTATTTATAGTTGTTCCTATTGACATCAGTCGTTAGATTTAATTATATAAAATCTAGGCCATTTGGCCAAACCTAATCCTAGCAGCTAACACTTGATTGATTGACCGGTGGGTTTGGGGCGATCGATCGCTGGGGTTCGACCAGCCCCAACCAAGATATCGACAGGTTAATGTTGCATATTTTATAATTTTTTACCAGATCTTTATATTTTAATTATTTCGATTTCAAATCTTTAAACTTTAATAACGTTTTCATTTGAGCTCCAATTATAAAACTTTATATCTGAAAAACATTTTTAGAAAATTGCCATGAGCACAACGGTGCAGGTTTCATAGCCAAGTTCTAACGTTTGTAAAAATTGCACTTTTACTTATTATAATTAAATTAATTCCTTTTAATTAAATTTCTAGTTCATTTTTACGGGGTGTTACACATTATGCCATTCTTCTTGGTTTACGTTGATTATGACAATTATTGGTTTAGAGGTGCTCCATTATGATACATGTTACCATGTTATTCACATGGGTTGGGCTCAGATCATACCAATCCCTGTATAACAACTAGTGGAGTCCCAATATTGCATCATTCTTTTGATCCTCTACCCTTTAGTATATAAAACATCTTTTATCTCAGGACCACAGACATATGTTTAGAGTTTACGATCTTTATGGTATGTTGATGGAACATCCCTTATATTACCAATAAAACGACAAGATTCTTGGTGTTCCTTCATTCGGATTATACCAACCATGGGAGGTAATCAGTAAGTTAGTTCAACACTTTATATTTCTCTTACCCATCATATTTTTCCTTACATAAATTATTACTTATATTTATAGTCTTAGCGCCCTAAAACAAGTCAATATGAGTTGTAGCTTCATATGATTGCATGACAATAGCTAATCTCATATGTTGCATGACATGCATTTGAACTATAATGTTTAGATGAAGGAATAGGTCGAGGAGGTGGACCTACGCAGTTTTGTTGATTTCGATAATGGATAGAAGAACCATTAATGTTATTGGATTTTTTATTTGATTTATTTTAGGAAATAATTTCTTTTCATGGAGACTATTAAGGGAGAGGAGGAGAGAAAAAGAAAAAAGATAAGATGTTTTGTCAGAAAATGAATGAATGAATTGAATGACTGAGAATATGTTTTAAAGGAAACATTGAACCCTTTCAATTCTCTCCTTTAAAACCTCCCTATTTAATTCCTAATTGAATCCTTTTCTTCCTCTTTATACTTTCAGTTGAAGAAATAGAATTAAAGAGAAAAGGCAATAATCACTTCATAAATGAGTTTGAAGTAAGTCGTAAAGAGAAGTAAATGACAGAGATTTAATTCATTCTTTTAATTGTTCCTTTGGATTTTCAAATTGCATTTGAAACCTCTTCCCTTTTTCATAATGCATGTGGGCCTAAAGGAAAAAAAATCCAAAACAACTTAGCAATTAATCTATTTAAGCAGAGTTTAAATATTTTATCGATACCATATATCAATATGCATGTTTATCACTTTTATATACGCACTTTATTAAATGCTAATGGTATTCAGACAAATAAAATAAAGTTTAATAACTAATATTTCATAAATATTAATTAATTTATAATAATTTATAAATTAATCAAATCATTTGGTTTATTTAGAGTATTTATGATTACAGATGTGCGACTTAAAGGCGTAAATTCAATCAGCGATTAATATCGAACAATTTAAAAATTAACATCCACACATCATCTTGGCTAGTGGTGTGACATTTTGGCTGAATTTATTAATTATACATCTTTTTGGTAAAATCCAATTTTACTTATTATAAACAATAATTGATAGTGATGATTCTTTACACCAATTCTCTTCGTCAAAACTATATCACTTTGGACTTATGGAATTTGGTATTGTCAAACTTCCAGTCCTATCCATATTCAACTTTATAGTCCAAACACAAAGTCCTTGGTTCAATAATAATAATTATTATTAGCCGAAATGCTCTAGCCAAAGACTTTGACTTTGAGTTGACTTCGGTTGATCGTGATACTAAACTCATATAACTGAGGAGATGAATCCTCTCTTGGATAATGTTTTACTTTCAATGCTTGAACTCAAACCAACTATAGTTGTTCGATGGACGTAGTGTCATGATTTAATTATAATCAAAGTGGAGCTTCCACATTAAAGATCAATAGTATTCTCAAGTCGAAAGAACTGTGTAAATTAGTCGCATCGATATTTTCTATTTGACCTTACTTATATTAACCAATCGAAAACTATCGAATGAGTCATTACATAATTATCCAATAACTATCAGTAAGTAACTCTTTGGTTCCCCTGGCAGCCAGGAGTAATACACTGCCTAACTTTTGGACAACATTACGTTGAAAGTTTGTGTACGCTTGTGCACACTGATTACGGATCGTGTAATATGGACTAATATATGCGGAATGTTATTTACAATTGCTATATAAGTAAATATTCAATAAACTAACTATATAGCAATTCACAGATATAGAATAGTAAATGCAGTAAATAGTAAAATCACACCAGGGATTTTTATACTGGTTCGGACCTCCCGTCCTACGTCCAGTCCCAGACTCCTATCTGGATTTTCACTACCAACTACCTCGCTTCACCCGGAGGAACAGGTTTATAACACCCGAACAGCCGAACGGGATTTCGTGCCTCTTACAACACCGAGGACTTCAACAAAAATAAATACAATTGTCGTTGACAACTTGTGCTCTTGATAACACGGATTTGTCACTTGTAGTACACCCTTCCTATAATCTTATCCTCAAAATATGTGAATGATGTTTGTGAAGATTGAAGGAAGTATATTACTTATAGAATCAAAATATATGAAATAATTTCAATGATTCAATAAGCAATTTTGAAGTAGAAAGCTTTTTGAATGCAAGAGTATTTAGAAATTAAGATCAGAATTTTAAAGCAAAGAATTGTTGTTCTTCAATCAATGATTTAGATATGTTTATATAGAGAATAAATGGTTGTAACTCTTTGTGAAGAGTAGCCATTAACAGATGTGATCATTGATGAAAGGAAAGAGAAGCAACCATTGAAGAAAGAAGTGTCTTTTGGGAAAGGTTGCTTTCTGTTTAAAAACGGTCGACAGGTCAAAAATGACCAGTAGACGAAAATTTCAAATATATAGACGTTATGTGCATGTGTGCACGTTCATTGTGCAATTTATACAGGAACGGTCGACCGCCTGGTTTTGGACCGGTCGACCGGTCGCTGTTAAATTGCACAGTGAATGTGCGCTGTCATCCAAAACGTTTATACATCGATTCTTTTTGAGATGCATGATTATTTTGAGGATAGATTTTAACATAACTAATATTACCAACATACCAAATAATCCACCTCTAATGTATGAAGCTCGTTGTGTCTCAATGAATGACTTCTTTTTGACGATCACGGTTTATCCCTTTGTCAGAAATCAAAACTATATAAAAATCTTGACTCAACATTCTCCCCCTTTTTGATTGATGACAACATAGTTATGAATCTCCCCCTGTATTTGATCTCCCCCTGAGATTGTGCCTGTAACTCTATATTTTCCTGCATATATACTGTTAGCACAATTTTCTCCCCCTTTGTCATCGACAAAAAGGAGTATAAAAATAGAGGATATAAATTATATAATCCAGATTATAAGCAAAATTAAAACTACTACCATAGATCAAGAGTTAAGAGTCACATAATATGATAATGCCAAAGAGTCTAAGACGAATTAAAATGCGACACTATTTAGTACAAGTGCCAGATAATGTCTTAAAGCAAGAACTAAGTCATAACTTACACATAATAGTAGATAAAGACATAGACTAAAAGGATTCAATCTGAATCTGTCTCACCCTCCTCTTCTTCTTCTTCAACAAGCTGAGATTTTCCGTATCCACGTCCATGACTCGTTCCCGAGCTTGTACCCTCCTCCGAGGATGTCCAAGCAAAAGTAGGAGGAGCTGGGCGCTTGCCAGGGTCTTGAGTTGGCATGGATGAGGATGATGTTCCACATGATATTGCTTCCCATATAGAACTGAAGAACGACTTAAGTTTGTTAAATCGTTTATCCATTTTGGTGTCCATGCGCTTAAGTCGAGCTTCTAGAAGAAATTGATTTTGAGCAATAGTGTTAAGTGATTCTTTTGTTGAGGAAGATGATCTTAAAAGTTTAACTTCTCCATGTTTAGATCGGGATGAACGGGAGGAAGCCTCTCTATGTCCTTGGTCTTTCCATTGTTCAAAAGGCATAATATTGAAGTATGGAGCTGGAAGCTTCATTCTTGCAATCGAAGCTTTGTTGATGGCTTTTGGTTTGGAAATAGAAGACTTTGGTGGTTCAATGCCACAATCGAGCAAGAGACGCATAATGTACTCGTTATAAAACAAGTGAGGTCTAGAGCTATCATTTACTTTCAAGATCTCATCGAAGATCATACCAATCCAGTTTATACGAATACCCCCATAAATTGCGTATAATGCCTTGAAATTTTCTTTATAGACGGCATCAAAATTTCCAGTTCTTGGGAAAAGGGAGTGCATAAGAGTATGATGAAGAATTCTTGCAGACGGCCTTAAGCCAATAGACTTAGTGCTATCCTTGTCATCTTCAGTAAATTGATGACTAATTTGATTACGGATATGAATATTGCAAAAGTCATTTGAGAATTTTTCACCAATAAACCTAGAACCAAGAACACTTGCCATCCTATCACATGAGATAAACACTTCTTTGCCACATACAACAGACCAAAGACAATAATTGGGATTTGCGGGTTTGTTTTTCTCTATATTTAGATTAGCATAGAATAACTTGATCATGACATGGTTAATTTCCACATTGTTTTGATCATAGTCAATAAGGTTTTCAATGTCGGTATCCCTTGCTAAATCTAAAATACGATAACTAGAGAAATCTGAGAATTTAACAAACGAACCTGGATGGATAGTAAAATCTTTCATTTCATTCCACCTTTTGAGTGAAATTGGATCCACAAGCCATTTCTTGATAGAGAGATCAATGGGTTGAGTCTCTGAGGTAGAGGCTTGCTTAAATTTCTTTTGTTGAGGAGCCATTAGGGATAAGTTTGAAGAAAGAAAGTTAATAAGAGAAAGTAGGGTTTCTTTGATTTGGGGGAAGAAGACTGGTTATGAAGAAGAAAAGAGTGATAGGGGTAAAAAAAGAACGGACGGATATATTAAAAAAACAAGAATGCTCGTAACCGGTCGACCGGTGAAAATGGGGCGGTCGACCGTTTTTATCCAGAGAGCAAAACGGTCGACCGGTCCATTTTGAGCTGTCGACCGGTGCTGTTCTGGAAGCTCAGTTCAGCCTGTTTTCAATATAGTTGTGTCCTATAAATTGTATATCACTCTTATTATAATATTTAATTGTTATTAAATGAGTGATTACAAAAAAAAATAAACAACGGTACAATATAAAAATAAAATTAAAGAAGAGTGGGAGAAGGAAGATCGGTTGAATCTTCGTTAATATCATCAATGCGAGCCTTCCAAGATGACCATTTTTCAGTTGCCCCTTCATTCTGAGCATAGTTTCTGTCCCATGAGTTTGGGGTTCTAGAAGATGAAGGTGCATTTGGCATTGGCTCATGAACATCTCGTTTGTTTGATCCACAGAAGAAGAATGCCATTCTTTCTAAAATAGATAATCGTGCCGAAGTCTGCTGTTGTTCATGATGGAGCTGTTGTTGTCCATAATGAAGCTGACGTTGAAGATCTATTTGATGTTTTTGATAGTGATGAATTTCATTGATCTTCTCTTTGGTTTGAGGAGAATAGAATAGCACTTTCTTTGCCTTTTTTGATTTAGGCGTACTTCCAGGTGTACGAGAGCATTGATGATGGCACTTTGGTTTATATTTTGGTGTTTCAGGAGAAAGATATTCTTCTGATTCAGAACTTGTAATGGAAATGTGAGTTTTTTGAGCACACTCATCACAAATATGTGCCATAGAAAAATTTGTATTTATGATTAGATAAGGGAAGATGAATAGAACGAATATTTTTGACAACTTATATAGACAGTTCTTATATATAAGCCTATGAATAAGAGTAAAAAGAGGAATTTGATGGTGTAAAATAATCAGAGGCTCAAATTTAAAAAAGCTTAAAATAGCTATAGTTAAAAAATAATCAAACGAAAGAACTTAAAAGTTTAACATCAGTAAATATTAGACAAGGTCTTTTAAAGAAATTAAACCAAGCTCTCTTCTTAATTTAATAAAACTAGATTCGAGCAAGGGTTTAGTAAAAATGTCCGCTAATTGATTATCAGTTTGGACATATTCAAGACATATATTTCCTTTTTCAATATTATCTCTAAGGAAATGATGACGGATATCAATGTGCTTGGTTCTAGAATGATTCACTGGATTTTTAGAAAGATTTATAGCACTCGTGTTATCACAGTATATAATAGAATTTGATAAATGAATATCAAAATCTTGAAGTGTTTGTTGCATATATAATACTTGAGTACAAGCGAGAGCCGCTGATATATATTCGGCTTCACATGTTGATAGTGAAACACAATTCTGTTTCTTACTAAACCAAGAGACAAGTGATTTTCCAATAAAATGGCACGTACCACTTGTACTCTTTCTATCCGTTCGAGAACCTCCAAAATCAGCATCACTATATGAAACTAATTCGAATGGACATTCTGTTGGATAAAAAAGACCGAAATCTTTTGTATTATTAAGATAACGAATTATACGCTTCACTGCTCGTAAATGTGATTCCTTTGGATTTGCTTGAAAACGAGCACATAGACAAACACTCATCATTATATCTGGACGACTAGCTGAAAGATAAAGAAGAGAACCAATCATGCTTCGATATAATTTCTGGTCAACACTTTTACCATTATCATCTTTTTCAAGATGTGTAGTTGTACTCATAGGAGTTGGTTTACCAGATGTATTTTCTAATCCGAAGCGCTTGATAAGATTTCCGCAGTATTTTTCTTGATTAATAAAAATACCATTCGGAAGTTGTTTGATTTGAAGTCCAAGAAAGTATGACAGTTCTCCCATATGAGACATTTCGAATTCTTTGGTCATAATACTTGCAAATTCCTTACAGAGTTTATCATTTGTTGAACCAAAGATGATGTCGTCTACATATATCTGAATAACTAGAATATCCTTTTGAGAATGTTTGATAAACAAAGTTTGATCGACTCTGCCTATTTGAAATCCTGAGTCAATAAGATAGCTACGTAATCGTTCATACCAAGCACGAGGTGCTTGTTTTAAACCATAAAGAGCTTTCTTTAGTTTGAACACATGATCAGGATATTTTTCATGTACAAACAAAGGAGGTTGTTCGACATATACATTCTCTTTGATAAATCCATTAAGAAATGCACTCTTGACATCCATCTGATAAAGTTTGAAATTATGGTGACAAGCAAAAGATAAAAGGATCCTAATAGCTTCTAGTCGAGCAACTGGTGCAAAAGTTTCTTCATAATCGATACCTTCTTCCTGATTATATCCCTGTGCTACTAACCTTGCTTTATTTCTGGTGATATTTCCTTGTTCATCAGCCTTATTTTTATAGACCCATTTAGTACCAATCACTGATTGATCAGTTGGTCTTGGAACAAGTTCCCAGACGTCATTGCGCACGAACTGATTTAGTTCTTCTTGCATGGCAATGATCCAATATTCGTCGGTAGCTGCTTCTTTAGGATTCTTAGGTTCGATATTTGATAGAAATGCAACATGTCCCATTTGATGTAATTGACTCCTAGTTCTTACTTGTGAGTCGACCTCCCCAATTACATTTTGAACCGGATGGTGTCTCAATAATCTTGGAGGGGAACGTATTTCACAAGCTGGATGTTGTTGAGAAGTATTTTCAACAATATTTTCAGAGTCAGAGTCATAATTTGTGATGATAGGAGTGTCAGAAAGTATAGTTTCGTCATCATCAGATTTTGGTTGAGAGGGCTGAAAGATTTCATCGAAGGAAACATGAAGAGATTCCTCAATAGTTTTGGTTCGTTTATTAAAAATACGATATGCCTTGCTTCTTTCCGAATAACCGACAAATATACCTTCATCAGCTTTCGGATCAAACTTCCCGAGTTGGTCTTTCGTATTTAAAATGAAACATTTTGAACCAAATACTTTGAAGTAAGATATATTTGGCTTCCTTTCGTTAAATAATTCATAAGATGTATTCTTGGTGAGTGGTCGAATGGACACACGATTCAAAACATAACACGCAGTGGCTACGGCTTCTGCCCAGAAATGTTTTGGTAAAGTAGATCCATTTAATAACGTTCTTGCACATTCTTGTAATGTTCGATTTTTTCGTTCTACAACTCCGTTTTGTTGTGGAGTTCTAGGAAACGAAAAATTGTGGTTAATACCTTTCTTTGTACAAAAATGTTCAAATTCGTTATTTTCGAATTCACCACCATGATCACTCCTTATGTTTTTAACTTTTAGCCCTTTCGATTTTTGAATTCTTTTGACGAAAGATTTAAAATGTTCAAAAGTGTCACTCTTGTTTTTCAGGAAAATAGACCATGTATACCGAGAATAGTCATCAACTATTACAAATACATATCGATTATGGTTTATCGACTGAACTTGTGTTGGTCCGAATAAATCCATATGTAGTAACTCAAGTGGTTGTAGTGTTGATATGACTTTCTTGGATTTAAAAGATGATTTGGTTAATTTTCCTAATTGACATGCATCACAGATATTGTTGACCTTAAAACTCATTTTGGGTAATCCTCTAACTAGATTGTTTTTGGCTAGCTTGTCAATAGTTCTGAAGTTTATATGACAGAAGCGTTTGTGCCATAGCCATGGATCATTATCATTAGCTATAAGACACATATCTGAGTTATGATTAATATTCATATTCAGAATATATATATTTCTGTCTCTATAACCTTCGAAAATTAAATTATGATCTTTATCTAGAATACTACAATTATTATTTGAAAAAGAAATTGTAAAACCCTTGTCACATAATTGACTGATACTAAGTAAATTGTGTTTTAAATTTCTAACTAGCATGACATTTGTAATAAGAGGTAAGTTAGATGTACCGCAATTGCTCACATCGCCTTTGCCGATGATATAGCCTTTTGAATTATCTCCAAAAGTGACGGAGCCACCATCTGAGTATGTAATATTTGTTAATAAGCTCTTGTCTCCAGTCATGTGCTTCGAGCAACCACTGTCCAATATCCACTTTCCTCTTTTCTTAAGTGGGACCTGCAAAAAATAAAATTAAGTCCATGGTACCCACTTTTTATGGGGTCCTAAGAGTTAGGTCTTAGGAGTCCAAACCCATACGGGTCCGGTATCCCCTTTATATATATAATTAGTATTAAGATGTACAGTATTCATGAAATTCTGAATATATTTATTCCTAATCAAATTGTTATTTGTTTTAGGAACCCATATTTTGATAGTCTTGACATTTTTCTTCTGAAATTTCACAACTGGTTTTGGTTTGGAATATAATACACTAAGATTTTTCTTAGTTTCAGTCTTTTGTACTTTCTTTTTCCTTCCATTACCAAGATGTTTCTTGGTTTCTGGTTTCCTATATCCCAAACCTTGTTTATTTGAAACAGATTGTGAACTTTCAATGATTTTTGTCAAATTTTCTCGACCTTTGTTAAAGTTAGAAACATTTTGAGTTATATCATCTAACTTAGTTTGTAAGCTCGCCTTTTCTAGGTCCAGATTTTTGACTTTTGCCTTAAGCTCATGATTTTCAGTAGCGAGAGCATCATTTTTCTCTTTTTGAGTTTCAATTTCTTGACTCAAAAGAGATAATTGAGAGTCAACATTAGATGATGATTCTTGAAGTTTTTCAAGTTCTTCTTCTAATATTTTCTTCTCGTCTTTTAACATATCTCGTTCAAACTCTACTCTACTCAAATCTGCTTTGGCTACTTTTAATTGACGTTTTATGTCTTTATATTTGACTATCAACTCAGAATTTATATCAAGTAATTCATCAAATGTAGGAATTTGTACCTCATCTTCTGTTGCCATAAAACAAACATTAGCTTGTTCATTTTCCTGATCACTTTCACTTTCAGATGAGGATGAGTCTGAATCATCCCATGTTACTGAGAAGGCTCGTTTCTTTGACTTGTCCTTCTTATGTTTGAATTTATCATTTTCTGACTTCTTCTTCTGTTCTGGACAATCCTTCTGCATGTGCCCCTTTTTGTGACAGTTGAAACATTCTATAGTTGATGAAGATGGTTTGCTTGATCCAGGTTTCCTTTTGTTGTAGCGACTGGCTTTTCGATATTTTAGGAATTTTTTGAATCCTTTTGCAATGAATGCCAAATCTTCATCTTCAGAATCTGATTCATTTTCATCTTTCTCAGCATGAAATGCTACATTTTTCTTCTCTTCTTTCTGTTCTTTTCTAGCCTGCAAATTTGCTTCATAGGACATTAAATTTCCTATCAATTCATCTGGCTTCATGATGGAAAGGTCATTAGCTTCTTCAATTGCTAATACTTTTCCTTCCCATTCACTAGTCAGAGAATGTAGGACTGTTGAAACAACATCAAAATCTGAATATTTTTGCCCTAATCCGATAAGTGCATGATTAATAGTTTGAAATCTTGAATACATATCATTGATTGTCTCATTCGGTTTCATTTTGAAATTTTGAAACTGACTCTTCAGCATGGCTATTTTGGCTTGTTTAACCTTGTTAGTACCTTCATGAGTGGTTTTCAGCGTTTGCCAAATTTGATATGCAGTAGTGCAGATACTAACACGGTTATATTCATTTTGGTCTAATGCACAAAACAACATATTTATTGCCTTTGCATTTACAGCTGCTGCTGTTTTCTCAGCCGTTGTCCATTCTGAATATTCAGTTGTTGGATTTACTATTTCTTTTTGAGTAGCATTCCAAGCATCATAGCTATTTGATTGCATGAAAAATGACATACGTGTAGCCCAATAGCTATAGTTGAGACCATTAAAGAATGGAGGTCTTTGTGTTGATTGACCTTCCGTGTAAGTGCTAGAGCTAGTACTTGCGTTATTTGCCATATTACAAGAATATATCAAATAACGGTTTTACGGTTATATGATAACCTCGCTCTGATACCAAATGAAAGTTTGTGTACGCTTGTGCACACTGATTACGGATCGTGTAATATGGACTAATATATGCGGAATGTTATTTACAATTGCTATATAAGTAAATATTCAATAAACTAACTATATAGCAATTCACAGATATAGAATAGTAAATGCAGTAAATAGTAAAATCACACCAGGGATTTTTATACTGGTTCGGACCTCCCGTCCTACGTCCAGTCCCAGACTCCTATCTGGATTTTCACTACCAACTACCTCGCTTCACCCGGAGGAACAGGTTTATAACACCCGAACAGCCGAACGGGATTTCGTGCCTCTTACAACACCGAGGACTTCAACAAAAATAAATACAATTGTCGTTGACAACTTGTGCTCTTGATAACACGGATTTGTCACTTGTAGTACACCCTTCCTATAATCTTATCCTCAAAATATGTGAATGATGTTTGTGAAGATTGAAGGAAGTATATTACTTATAGAATCAAAATATATGAAATAATTTCAATGATTCAATAAGCAATTTTGAAGTAGAAAGCTTTTTGAATGCAAGAGTATTTAGAAATTAAGATCAGAATTTTAAAGCAAAGAATTGTTGTTCTTCAATCAATGATTTAGATATGTTTATATAGAGAATAAATGGTTGTAACTCTTTGTGAAGAGTAGCCATTAACAGATGTGATCATTGATGAAAGGAAAGAGAAGCAACCATTGAAGAAAGAAGTGTCTTTTGGGAAAGGTTGCTTTCTGTTTAAAAACGGTCGACAGGTCAAAAATGACCAGTAGACGAAAATTTCAAATATATAGACGTTATGTGCATGTGTGCACGTTCATTGTGCAATTTATACAGGAACGGTCGACCGCCTGGTTTTGGACCGGTCGACCGGTCGCTGTTAAATTGCACAGTGAATGTGCGCTGTCATCCAAAACGTTTATACATCGATTCTTTTTGAGATGCATGATTATTTTGAGGATAGATTTTAACATAACTAATATTACCAACATACCAAATAATCCACCTCTAATGTATGAAGCTCGTTGTGTCTCAATGAATGACTTCTTTTTGACGATCACGGTTTATCCCTTTGTCAGAAATCAAAACTATATAAAAATCTTGACTCAACATACGTACTCTAATCTCAACGGATATATCGATATCCAGTCTCGATACATTTTGACTAGGAATATTTAAAATGGTATATTTATTTTCATTGTGATAAATTACTCACGGTGACAACATTTTCTAACTACTATCACAAAATGTACCATTACAGATTTTCTATTAAATATACTTTTAATTGAATTAATTGATTGGTATATAACACATAATATCAAGTATGTAATAAAATGAAAATACCATTTCAAACAAGATTGGTTATCGAGTTAGATATATGTAACAAATTACATAATTGCCCCTATGGCACCCCTAACTCTATCAATCTCCCTCTTGCACTTGGGGTCAATTATGGAATCTCATTCCAACTTCTCTAATTGATTTTCTCAAAACCAATTGGGTCAGTCTCTCAATGAATGGGTATGCTATTATGTTTCAATTTTCTACTCTATCAATCAGCTCTCTCCGATGGTGATAAACTACCTTTATCATGTGGAACAATTCAAAGTATGTCTCTCGACTTCTAATGAGCTCTAAGTTTTATTATGAACCATATCATAACAATATTATGCGATTCTCAACATTTAGAATCACCCTCAGCTCATATATAACTTTGTGCAATTATATATATACTTTGCTTTTTTTTGGTGCGCTATTCAAGGAAATGTACTTTGCCTTTTCCATTGAATTGACCACGGTCTTTCATTTGGAACGTTTCCAAATTAAAGATTATTAACAAGAATTTATTATTGACATATTATACTCAAAATCATTTATGAAAATTTGAGTTTGAACACTCCTTCACAAGGAGTTTGTTGTTTTTGTAGATAATTCTCTAGTATTTCATCAATACACAAGAAAACCTTAAACAACCATTTAGTGATATCAATTTGGAATTGAAATTTGCTTCATGTATCAAATACATAAATAAATCATGATATCGTAGACAACCTAACATGTATGATAATTCCTATTGCAAACACATAATGAATCTTTCTTGCATGTTCTGTATTAAGCATTTTAATAAGATGCATTTGCATATCGTTTGGGACATTCCCAATATCTTTTATACTTACTATAAAAGACATCATTTACAAATCCAACGTCCCGTATTAAAAAAACTAAGGTTGAGTTTAGCATAAGTACATCGTTAAATAATCGGCAATGTGTTGTTTACTTATAGTTTATAAATATCAATGTAACTTTTAACGCTCTTTCTTATGAACACACGTTTCCTATGCATTTTGATTGATAATCAAAATATTTGATATTTCTATCAAAACACTATTTCAATTTTGATGCTTTTCTAAAAGATACTTTCGTATCCATTCTCGGATCGTATTCGAAAACTCATAAACTCAATATCGCTCCCACTGACTTTGAGACATTTTGGTTATTATGTGCAAATAGTTACTCTAAATAATTATTTAGAATTTTCTGTTTCAGCAGATATATACCAAAATACGAAGTCATACTAAGAAATAATTTTGTGAGTAAATCTGAATTAATTGAGCACGTTGAATAACAAATCTATTATGCTAATTTCAATAATTAACATTTACAAGAATATTCCTTTCAACTCTGCTCATTAAATTCCAACTACATTAGTCTTTCTTTTAAAGACACAATCACTACCGATGGATCACATTACTTCGGGACGAATATCAAAATCATATTTTGGTAGTCTACTTGGAATCCTTTTCGGAGTTGTGTATCATACCGTATCATAGAGTTAATACTCTTAATGGGTTAATTAACAACTGAGGACTATCTTTTCTTAATATTAATAAGAAACTCATGGTCGCTCTCCAATGTGCGAGAATATTTATTAGACATTCTAATGCATTGTGTTCATTTAGGTTTGGTTAATATCATTTCATCCCTCGTAACAGCTTCATCTTTGGATCGTATCCAAATCCATTTTACTACTAATAATTTGTCAAAGAAATTCATTCGCTACGAAGTTGGTATTTTGAAAAACAGTTGTTTCTCAATTTAATGGAACAAGTATTCATAAACATTTTATGATTTGCCTTATATATAAAACTAATTTTTTTTAGTTTACAAAAGTTATGTTCAAGACATAAATAGGTCAACTAATGATAATCGTTCCTAAACTCCATTTGGGGAGATTCATATAAGATCCCTCACGAAAAAGTATTATGTGCAGTCTTTCGACTCGCACAATCTGCCAATCCTTAGTCCAGGATATGTTGGGGTTACTTATAAAACCATTATCTTGTATGGTTTTGTAACTATATTTTGGATGATATTAATTTTAACCTTATGGACTACTCTTAAATACATACCTTGAATTTAACTCAAGTTCACTCATCTTTAATCATGTTTTATCTAATAATGTTCGCTTATGCCTTCTTATAGGGAGGAATGATATTTGATATTAAATATTTATTTATATTAGGTACATATAGAACTCTTTCCAATATACTAGGCCGTTCGATCAAATCAAATCATTTCTGTCGCATGTTATATTATTTACTTCGATTTTATATTATATGTGCTTATCATAGACTTATACATGCATTCAAATACACATGTCCTTGTTTTTGATAATTTATCAGTGAATATGACGAGGTCCGTAGAACCGTTTTCGTTTTAATAGACTTTGATTGTATACATCCATATATATTAATTTGAAGACTTCATCAACTCTTATGATGGTACTAAATGAGTGCATAGCCCTTAATTGTTTGAGATATAATTGCCAGAATCATATGATTCATAATTATATAACAAAATTATATCTCAAAACTACAGCTTAGTCTATAATTCCAAAATAATTGTAAATAATTTTTGATACTTCAGTAGTTTCGGTGCATCACTTTTATTATGGAGATAAATACCAGATTATAGTTTTATTTCATAAATAATATGCAGTACATTTTACGAAAACAATTTTCATAACTTGATGCACTTAGTAAGTATTATATTGCATGCTCCCTCTATTTTTGCCATTACTATAATAGCATACCAAATGCAAAGGTCCATCATCCACTTAATATAGATCATTTATATCATATACTGTAACTAGGTTACAGTGGATAGTTTTGATCAAATATCTTGAACACAAACATATTAATCTCATAGAAAACAATTTCCTATACAAAATACATTTTTGAAATAGAAATCATATTTCTTATTCCAATGTTAAGTATCAAGAATTATTATTACAATTCTTGTTTTTGATGTTTCTTTATGAAATAGAGGCGACCATTTACTCTCTTTATCCCAACTGTTCCTTAAATCACATCTACTCTTATACATTCGTTTTCCTTTTTGAACAGTCGAACCATTCAAAAGAATACCCTTACTAGAACATCATAATGAACTCTTTACAAAAATGCATTTGATTATCCTTAACATTTAAGAACATCAAATATGATACATCTTATGTAAACTAATCAAACTGATATTTCAGCGATAGACTTCTTAGGTCTATATTGTAGTTTTGATCTTTTGTTACACTTAACACAATTCGATCTTTATTTTAATCAACCAAATTGAATACTCAACCTTACGGTATGATTTATTTATTTATTTTGAATGAACTAATTTCGTCAAAGTATCACACATTATGAACTACGACCGTTCACCATATAACATTTATGTAATAGTTTATGGATTAAATATTTGTAATTATGTATGGCTTTTGAGTTCAGAACTCATAAAATGCAATATACTCTTTCGACCAAATAAAAACATAAACAACAAATTATGAACTTATTAAATAGTTGTAAAATTAAGCACTTGAATGGGTATAGAAAATCATTTACATGCAAGAAGTATTTAATAGTAAGTATTTGTTATATTTCTATCTATCAATCTTTAATTCGGTTTATTTGTATATCTTAATTGATAAACATTTTATCAATCATATTAAATACACAAATTTACCAATGTAGATTATTATAAAATTATAAAGCATATATTCTTACAATGTCAAAAATGTTAAATGTGCTTTTGAAAAATGATATACTACCCAGGGTCGCATAGCCATATAGATAAAATAAAAGTAGCACATCCGACTAGCATACCTAGTCGGAAGTCATAAATAATATACAAGCTCAAAATAGTGCTAGTAGTAGCATGGAACTAAGGTACCTTCATATAAATACATATAATTATACATAGCACATCACCTGTCCACCCTGAAAACATACACACCCAACCAAACATCATCAAAGTTAGCCATTTTTGTTGTTGGATTTACTGCCTGCTAACTTAATCGGAGCTGCATTTGGAATGAGGAACTGAAGTGCGCCAGACTGAGCTCCTGTCCAAGTTAAATAAAGATGCACAACCTTGTTAGCCAATGAGATATAATCATGAGATTTTGCATTAAAACAGAGACTATTCCTTTCCATTCAAATTGCCCAACAAAATGTGAGGGCCTGAAGAGCCTTAGTAGAGTTAGGGGGTAGGAAAACTAAAGCATTTGCAATTCATTAATAAAGATGGTCATGTCAATACTAAGGTTCAATGAGCATAAAGCCCAGACCGAATAACTAAAATCACAATCGAAAAAATATAAATAGAAGAGTCTGGTAAATTCAAACATAGAAAATAGGCCTTTAAGGAGCCCAAAGAATTCCTCGCTAGCATGTCAGTTTTATTAAGTTTATTCATCATGATCAGTCACATATGTACCTTAAACCTTGCAGGTGCCTTAAGGTGCCAAAGCGAATTCAAATTTAGATACATACCAGAAAAATTATATGAGGAGTATAGGTTCTTTACCATGAATATGCCACAAGTATTCTGTCCGTAGAAAGTCCTCTTCTTCCTAAAAAAGAAGGACATTTGTAGTTGAAAGCATAAGGGAGCATAAATCAGCTAGGATATCACTAGTGATTATAGAATTGAAATCGATATTATAGTCAGCTTGCTGAAAAGCTTGAGATATGAGGATCAGAGGCAAGATCAAACAGCTTCGGGAAAATAGAGTAAAGCGCAATCCTATTCAGCTAAGGGTCATGCTAGAAGGACATCCTCTTGCCATTACCAATCTTAATCTTAGTGCTGATATTAAGTTCCTTGCAGTAAAGCAGAATGCCCTTCCAAAAATTAGAGGATGAGGCTAGAGGCTGGAATTTAATATCTGCAAGAGTGAAGTTGGCTTGGTAGTAGTTGATAAGAATCCAAATCGCCTAAGTCTTGGAGCTCCTACGAGTCAACTCCCAACCCCATTTTCCAAGCAAGGCCTTGTTAAATTGGGTCAAATTTATAACACTAAGTCCTCCATTTCTCATAGGTGTTACAGATTTTATCCCAAGCTACAAGGTGGTTCACAGGAGAGACTCGGTCTGAACCTTACCATATGAATTCCCTTCAAATAGGATCAATCCAGTTGATGACCTAATTTGGAGCTTTGTAAAAGGAAAACCAGAAAGTAGGTAGGGATGAGAGGACAAAGTTAACCAGAGTCAATCTACCCGCTCACGAAAGGGAGGTGCTCTTCCATCCAGTTAACCTACAACAAATTTTGTCTAACAAGGCATCCCAGTTTGAGCGCTTCAGCTTGCCCAATCTAATAAAGAGGCCAAGGTAAGAAAGAAGAAAAAACTAAATGGAGCAATTCAAGGTAATATCCACATAGGAAGCAATTACAAGGTCAAGGTTAGTTGTGGTTACCGAGCTCTTTGAGAAGTTAATTTGGAGCCCAAACATGAGTTCAAGATAGTACAACATAAGCTTTCAGTGTAGCTATTAAACTAGGGTTGGGGATGGACAATTATATGGTATTATCCACATATTGAAAAAAACTAAGACCGGTTGGAATAATATCATTACCCGGGTAGTCCAGTAACCCAAATGAATAAGCAAGATCAATCATAAGGGTAAAGGAGTCAATGGCCATTTTAAAGAGCAAAGGATAAATGGTGTTTCCTTTCTTGAGTCCCTTGGAAGGTTGGAAGAGATTCTGTGACGACCCGACTTTCCACTCCCGGAAAATCGCATCGACAGTAAGAAAGAAAGGGGTGAGAAATAGAAAAGAGAAGAAGAGAAAAGAAAACAACAACAGATACTCACAGCGGAAACGAAACGAAATATAATATATCACATAAATATTACATAGTATCATATACATCATCTATCAGAGTTACACAGATTACACATCACATACTAGACAGTTATAAACATCTGTCTAGTTGTTACATCTCAACACAATACAGATCAATACAAAGATCAACACAGCGGAAAAACTACTATCTATATCTACAACGCCGAAGCCTCCTGCTCCATTGCTCCTCCAGATTACTCGTCAAAGCTAAACCTGAATCCCTTGGCTACTCGTAAAAATTTGAGTACCCAAGAGTTTATAAAACAGAAATAAACAACTTGGGTCAGACATGGGTCTGGTGTGAGTAACAGGTTAAACTTGTTTAACTTCAAAAACCTTTTGAAAGAAAAGGTATCACATAAGACTTCCCACACATAAACATGGGTAAGTTTTTACCTTACGCTAACCAAAACATTTGATAGGAAATCCGATTGTATTATAATAGGTCTAGGGTTTTCAAATAAGTATGAAATAGCCGAAATTGTTACATTCATTAAATTCCAGCATACATAGGTATACAATCAAGTCCGTTATCGCTTATTGGATTTTGGATTCCTTACAATGGCAGGGCTACCGGGGTACCGCCCGTCACAGTACGTGGCCTAGATCACCGTACCGAGGATCACTCCCAATCCCCTGCAACACAAGGCCGGAACATCCCTTACTGGATAATTCCCGCACAAGATATCCCAGCAGTTGGAGCTCACAACTGCCCACACAGCCGAATAATAATAAGAAGGGACCTCTAGACAGAGATAATCTTGTCCTACTTGGGTGCTACCCACTAACCTTGCTGCACCTCCCCTGTTTTAGCCATTCCCGGTTTGTGAGGCTTGAGGTCACGATTACCTTAAAACAGAACACATCACTTAGAATGCTCATCGTCCACCTGACAATGTTCTGAAAGCATTCAATCCATACAAGTTCGTTCCGGGTTCGAACGAAACCGAAGGCATTATCTCGTTACACTCGTTTTGGAATCACCCTCAGAGTTAACGACAATAACCCTTGCACTCTGAATCTTCATCTTCACTTGATTCACGACCTATCGTTAATTTGGATCGATGTGGTATTCGGGTCTCCAGACCTGGAAATCCGGTATACGGAAACCCGATCCCGGTCTCATCGAAATCCAAAACGTATCTTTTAAGGCCAAGTTGTTTTAAAGGTTAAAACAATTTAATTCAATTATCTTTATACACTTAGAAAGATAATTCACAATAGATAATCAACATTATCAATATCATCAGATAATCCATATTATCACAATTCAACTAAACATCCATATCACATAGCATATATCTCATCAGAGATATCAATCAAATGCAAAGCATTCAGTATTATCATCCATCCATAAGTAATGATCTATATCATCTCTTAATTAATTTAAAGTTAATTAGATTAATTACTTTTATTTTATAAATCCTTCTTACTTAAACATTAATTAATTATAAATTAATTTATTATCCTCTAATTACCTTTTTTTTTCAATTAATCATCTTTGATTAATTATCTTTTAATTACCTTTAAGTAATTTATCTTTAATTAATTACTCAAATTAATTAACCTTAACCACTTATAGTAATTAACCTTTAATTACTTCATTAATTAATTAACTATAATTAATTAAATTAATCACTATAATTAATTATATTAAACCTTAATTAATTACATTAATTAATCACTTCATTTATTAATTATTTCTTAATTAATCAATCTTAATTACATCATTAATTATATTAATTAATGATCCTTAATTACAAATTTATTTTTAATTACTTAAATTAAATTAATTATATTAAGTAATTAACCTTTAATTAAAACACATTTATTAATCACCTTTGATTAACCTCATTCAGTAATTAACTACCCTTAATTACTTTCATTTACTAAATTAATTCCCCTTAATTAATTTCTTAATTAATCCCTTGATTAATTATTCAAAGTAATTAAACTCAAATTACTTTCCTTAATACATAACCATCAATTAATTACTTCCAGTAATTATCTTATTATTTACTTCCTAAATAATCATACCTTAATAATTACATTAAGTAATTATTTATCAAATCATCCATTGATTATTCTAAATTAATTAAACTTAATTAATTAACTTAACTAAATCAAATTAACTTCAATTTATTACAATAAGTAATTAATTCTTAATTACTTCCATTAAGTAATTTTATTTAAACAATTCCATAAATGATTATCTTAAATTAATTAAACTAATTAATTATCAAAATTAATCCTATTAATTAATTATTTAATAATCTATAGTTAATGACTTCATTGATTATTATTTAATTACTTATCTTAAGTAATTAACTTAGATTAATTTCAAATTAATAAATCTTAATAACCAATTAATTAATCTCTAATTATTTAATTAATTAAGTGTTATCCATAACTTAATTAATCTTTAATTACTTTATTCATTAATTCTTAATCATTAATTAATATTCTAATTTATAATCCTTAATTATAAATTAATTATTGCTTAATTAATTAACTTAAACCTTAATTAAGTTAATTTAAATCCTTAATTACTAATTAATTTGTTTAAACCTTTAAGTATCTATTAATTAATCCAAATGATTAATTAATCAAATAAATAAATTATCCATTAAATTCCTTATAAATTTAATGAATACAAACTTCTAATTTTCTTAAGATAAAACTTTGTTTTATTAATAATCAAGTTATTCATTTACAAAGTATTTTAAATCAATAATAATAAATTAATTAATCCAAATCATTGATTTATTAAATTTATTAAACCATTTTTAATTACCTTAAAGTTTAATGATTTCAACTTTAAGATAAAACATTTTTCTTATCCATAGATAAATTATCATTCTTACCTACATTTGAAAATATCCATTTCAAATTTACACCTAAATTTCATTTTAAATTTGAGACTTAAAATGAATAACAATTTGTCTTTATCAAAGTTTAAATCTAATTCAAAAACTTTTACATGTTAAAGAAATCTTATATCCTTTAAAAATTCAACTTCCTGTTTTTAAATGTTTCTTTACAGTCTTTAAATTTAGATTTAAATTTAAACAGACAGCCTGTTTGAAAAACCTGGTAACACACAAAAATACTCGAGACTCCCTTAAATCACTTCGAGTCAAAACTTAAAAACTTCGAGTCGCACTCAAAAAAACTCGAGCAACACTGGAACCTTTCTTTGCTAACAACCAGATATCACCAGTTCGATATCACCGTGCACGTGCACCAGAAATGCGGTCGCCTCCGACCATCTACGACTACGTACACAAGTCGACGATCATCTCCCAACCTAATTCCGATCATTCAATCTTCAATCCACTCGCGTCATTGAAATCGAGATGATTTCGAAACCTGGAACAGAAAGACTCACCCATCACCAAACCTGTCAACACTTCGTCTTCGAGATTCCCACCACCAGAGATTCTAAAATTCCGGCTATGTCATCGTCATCTACCAAGCTTCCATTTCCCCAAACCTCACTATACTCGATCCATCATAGAAATCGTGATGATCTCTTTACCCAGACTAATTAAAACTAGGGCTAGGAATTTAAATCCTAAATCAATTCTTCCTCGATGCTTTAAAAATCTTCCTGACATTTTTCCTCGAGTCTCTGATCACTCTACTACCTTCAGATAGAAACCCAAATTCCCATACCATCTAGATCACCAGTTCTTCCCAATTTCCCCTTTTTAGTTAGAATAAGAACTGCTCCTTATTTACTAAACTAAAAATTATAATTTCAATGCTAAAAATCATATTATAGTCTAAGTATTCCATTTATAAACCTGGAATTACAAATTACAAAGTTTAAATTTCCACTTTTAAATCACCTTACTGATATTATGGTTACAGAGACACTCAGACCCAAAGGTTTGTCTTAAATTAAACTTTTTAACATTTATATGTGATAAACCAAACCATTCTTGTTTGTAAATTAAGTTATTTCAAAACTAGATCCAATGACAAGGGAATTTAAAAGAAATTCTCGAGTCTGGCAACAAACAGAACAGAATTCATATATAACAGACATGCACACATAACTACTCATCCATGTATACATAGAAACTCAGATATAAAAATCATATATCAATACATAGATATGCAGAACCATTTATAAATATTCACATGCAACCATCTTTCATAACTTAAATCCTAAGAATAAAATGTTACTCACAGATTTAAAAAGGCAGAGCAGAGCATCTAATTGTTATAGCAAACACACTATAAACATTCACATCAGAAACTCATTTATACTTGCAATACTTATTCATTTCATCTATATTAGCAAGCAACCATATTTTACTTTAAGTTTTAAAAGTTACTCACCTGAAACAAATGAGGACAGAGCCTTGATTTTGAAAACTGTTTTGAAGACTTGCAAATAAAATGCCAAATCTTCTTTGCTTTTGATAAAACTTGTGATATTGTTGTTTTAGACTTGCATGCAGACTTGAACAAATCCAGACTCCTTTTTACTTTTGAATATAAACTTGCATTGCTGGCTTCCAGATTGCAATTGAATGCAGGTAGCTCTGAGATGTTTCCAGGTTTTTGAAAAATGCAGACAGAAGACTTTTGATTTTGAAATGTATTACAGGGTTTGATTTTTCTTGAATTTCTGGTTTGAGGAAGATTTACAGGCTTTTGATTTTGAGGATACTTCATAGATTGAAGAAAATAAATGATTTGTATGCTTTTTGAAATTTAAAACTGAGTTGCAGATGTTCAGATTAAACATGCAGGCTTTGAAATTGTGGTTTTGTGAGGAGTTTGAGTATTTGAAAATCAGATTTGAACATGATCACATTTTGTTTGAGAAATGGTTACTGATCAGATTTGTTCTAGAGGAAAGATTTGAGTTTATCTTGTTTTTGAGAAGGAAATAGAAAAGATGAAGTAAAGAAATGTATATGTGTATATAGGAGAATTTATGATAAATAAATAAAAATAAAAGAAAATAAAATAAATGAAGACACTTGTCATAAACATTGGTTACTTAAATTACACATGTTAAAACAATGACTTTAGAAAATAACACATGTCTCTTAAGTAATTTTTACATATTTATTTATTTTAGAAGTATATAAAATGGCTTTTCTTATTTATAAAATACTTATCTATATATATACAAATTACTTTTTAAAGAAAGAAAACTAAATTTATTTATAACTAAAAGTTTATACAATTTTCTAAACTCTACAACAAATTTAAATATTTATTCCATTGAATTTCAAAACTTAATTTCAAATTCAATTTTAATTAAATCCTAAGATTCAATTTAAAAGTTAAGTTATATATATACATATATAACTATTCATTCAATTAAATAAAAATTCCATATTCTTTAAAATCCATTCATATTAATAAAAATAATACATTATACTTATTATCTGAAATTAACATATTTGATATTTAAATAATTTATATAAAAAATTATATTATCAAGTGATATTTTAAAAAGAAACAAAACAAGCCTTTTTTGTTAACTCTTATATAATTTTAAACTTAAGTAAAAATATCTTAAGCAATTAAAGTATTTTAAAACTATAAATTTACTAATTTAAATAACTTTGAAAAGTCATATTAAATTAAATCTAAATTCCTAATTTACCCAAAGCTTCTATTTACAATATATATAAATAAATATATATATTCAAATAGAAAATATCTTATTAACTTTTAAAAGATAAAATCACCAATTAATACTAATTTAATCAGATATTTAAATTAAATTCAAATTTTAATATCAAAGATCATCAATATCAATTTAATTATTCAACAGATTATTAAATTGATATTGTTAAAATTTCCGGGATATTACATTCCTCCCCCCTTAAAATAATTTCGTCCCCGAAATTTAAACAAAGGTAATTTAATAATCTTATTAGAGATTTTAATTCAAAACACAAGCATATACTATCAACCATATGTTAACAACCATAGCAACCAATTCATCCAATCAATCAAATCTAACTATCCAGACAAAATTCTAGATAGAATTCCTCGAGTTTCCCCAAGTATATATATACCGGAATACTCGCTCTACAACAATCTAAACTACTAAGCTATAGATCTCCTACTCATCTAGATCTACAGAACTAAACAGAATATCAGACTACAGACGAGTCTGACTCAACAATCAAACTTCCTGAACTGCTGATTCTAAAACCAGAGATAGATCTTACACGTACCTCTCAGAGATACATAAAACTCAATGAATTCCAATTGTCCAAACTGACAATTCAATCCTGAAAACCCAATACTTATCCGAATCAGAACACAGAAGAGATCCAAAACACAACTCTACTTCACAACTATCAGTAGATTCCAAACTTACTTCTCCTATCCAGAGATATACTCCAAACTGCTTTCGCTGCTCAATTCAGATCTGAGGTAGAACACAACCACAGACTGGACAACTCATTCCAGAAATAAGGTTCACTGATCCATAAATAAAACTCAGATACTTCATCAAAACTTGAGTTGCTGCTCCAACTCCATCTCTAGGAAACATCCTTCAACTAGACTGAACTACCGGTACTACTCCTGGAATCCAGTCGATAAGAAACCTCAACCTTCAGATGCGGACAACTCCTGACTTCTCTGAAGACACTCAGAAAAACTCTGATAACCCAAGAGAACCCTCAAACTATCGCAAGTCACTTTTGCGATCAACCCAGCCTATTTCCAAAGAAAACTGTTCCTCTTAACAAATCAGAACAGCCCATACTTAACTATCCAATCCACCGAAGAAATGGATGCACCCTGCTGCTTCTGAACTTCACCTCCAGAAAAACTACTCAGCCTGACAACTTCCTGCCATCACAGAATACTCCGAGCTGCACTGCTGATACTGATGCCAAGGACTCCTAACCAAAGCTCTTCGAGAAACTCGAACTCCAAACTAAACAGAAACACCATGCTGAACTCAGCCACAACACTGAAACAGACACACTTCCTTAAACTCGTTCCAAAGAAAACATCTTCGGGAACATCCATCGTCACTGTATCTCATCATACAGCTACTATTACCTGAGGTATCAAGATACCATCACTCGCTTCTGCCTAACCGACAGATCCAACTCTACTAATCCAACTTTACAGATAAACTCCGAACCTTAACAGGTTTCCTTCAGAGATTCAATGAAATCCTTCATCACAGCAAAACTTACTCGAGACAGTATTGGGTCTACAGTCTCGATAAATACACTTCCAACCTTAATTCCAACCATTGGCAGTCGTGTTTCATACACTACTACCCTATCTACCTTTATATCTTATATTGGAGAACCTGTACGGGTAACCCAACAATATAGGTAGAATATATATATAGTTATATAAAAATTACAAATACGCTCTCTCACGATAGATACCACTCCAGAGCTAGGTATTCACTCAACCAATAGCTCTGATATTCACTTAACCAAAAGCTTAGGCATTCGCTCAACCTAAGCTCTGATACCACGTGTGACGACCTAGGCTTTTCAACCTTCAGCAACGGTTCACGACCGGTAGGCTTTTCAACCATCCCAGCCCCGCTGTGGCTCACAGTGATACCTCGGGTTTGCTTTTACGGCCACCCTCTCGAGTCGCAACCAACCCCAAAAGGCCTTATACTACCCCCCTATCACGCTGTAATGTAGCAAACCCGATCCCGGTCTCATCGAAATCCAAAACGTATCTTTTAAGGCCAAGTTGTTTTAAAGGTTAAAACAATTTAATTCAATTATCTTTATACACTTAGAAAGATAATTCACAATAGATAATCAACATTATCAATATCATCAGATAATCCATATTATCACAATTCAACTAAACATCCATATCACATAGCATATATCTCATCAGAGATATCAATCAAATGCAAAGCATTCAGTATTATCATCCATCCATAAGTAATGATCTATATCATCTCTTAATTAATTTAAAGTTAATTAAATTAATTACTTTTATTTTATAAATCCTTCTTACTTAAACATTAATTAATTATAAATTAATTTATTATCCTCTAATTACCTTTTTTTTTCAATTAATCATCTTTGATTAATTATCTTTTAATTACCTTTAAGTAATTTATCTTTAATTAATTACTCAAATTAATTAACCTTAACCACTTATAGTAATTAACCTTTAATTACTTCATTAATTAATTAACTATAATTAATTAAATTAATCACTATAATTAATTATATTAAACCTTAATTAATTACATTAATTAATCACTTCATTTATTAATTATTTCTTAATTAATCAATCTTAATTACATCATTAATTATATTAATTAATGATCCTTAATTACAAATTTATTTTTAATTACTTAAATTAAATTAATTATATTAAGTAATTAACCTTTAATTAAAACACATTTATTAATCACCTTTGATTAACCTCATTCAGTAATTAACTACCCTTAATTACTTTCATTTACTAAATTAATTCCCCTTAATTAATTTCTTAATTAATCCCTTGATTAATTATTCAAAGTAATTAAACTCAAATTACTTTCCTTAATACATAACCATCAATTAATTACTTCCAGTAATTATCTTATTATTTACTTCCTAAATAATCATACCTTAATAATTACATTAAGTAATTATTTATCAAATCATCCATTGATTATTCTAAATTAATTAAACTTTATTAATTAACTTAACTAAATCAAATTAACTTCAATTTATTACAATAAGTAATTAATTCTTAATTACTTCCATTAAGTAATTTTATTTAAACAATTCCATAAATGATTATCTTAAATTAATTAAACTAATTAATTATCAAAATTAATCCTATTAATTAATTATTTAATAATCTATAGTTAATGACTTCATTGATTATTATTTAATTACTTATCTTAAGTAATTAACTTAGATTAATTTCAAATTAATAAATCTTAATAACCAATTAATTAATCTCTAATTATTTAATTAATTAAGTGTTATCCATAACTTAATTAATCTTTAATTACTTTATTCATTAATTCTTAATCATTAATTAATATTCTAATTTATAATCCTTAATTATAAATTAATTATTGCTTAATTAATTAACTTAAACCTTAATTAAGTTAATTTAAATCCTTAATTACTAATTAATTTGTTTAAACCTTTAAGTATCTATTAATTAATCCAAATGATTAATTAATCAAATAAATAAATTATCCATTAAATTCCTTATAAATTTAATGAATACAAACTTCTAATTTTCTTAAGATAAAACTTTGTTTTATTAATAATCAAGTTATTCATTTACAAAGTATTTTAAATCAATAATAATAAATTAATTAATCCAAATCATTGATTTATTAAATTTATTAAACCATTTTTAATTACCTTAAAGTTTAATGATTTCAACTTTAAGATAAAACATTTTTCTTATCCATAGATAAATTATCATTCTTACCTACATTTGAAAATATCCATTTCAAATTTACACCTAAATTTCATTTTAAATTTGAGACTTAAAATGAATAACAATTTGTCTTTATCAAAGTTTAAATCTAATTCAAAAACTTTTACATGTTAAAGAAATCTTATATCCTTTAAAAATTCAACTTCCTGTTTTTAAATGTTTCTTTACAGTCTTTAAATTTAGATTTAAATTTAAACAGACAGCCTGTTTGAAAAACCTGGTAACACACAAAAATACTCGAGACTCCCTTAAATCACTTCGAGTCAAAACTTAAAAACTTCGAGTCGCACTCAAAAAAACTCGAGCAACACTGGAACCTTTCTTTGCTAACAACCAGATATCACCAGTTCGATATCACCGTGCACGTGCACCAGAAATGCGGTCGCCTCCGACCATCTACGACTACGTACACAAGTCGACGATCATCTCCCAACCTAATTCCGATCATTCAATCTTCAATCCACTCGCGTCATTGAAATCGAGATGATTTCGAAACCTGGAACAGAAAGACTCACCCATCACCAAACCTGTCAACACTTCGTCTTCGAGATTCCCACCACCAGAGATTCTAAAATTCCGGCTATGTCATCGTCATCTACAAAGCTTCCATTTCCCCAAACCTCACTACACTCGATCCATCATAGAAATCGTGATGATCTCTTTACCCAGACTAATTAAAACTAGGGCTAGGAATTTAAATCCTAAATCAATTCTTCCTCGATGCTTTAAAAATCTTCCTGACATTTTTCCTCGAGTCTCTGATCACTCTACTACCTTCAGATAGAAACCCAAATTCCCATACCATCTAGATCACCAGTTCTTCCCAATTTCCCCTTTTTAGTTAGAATAAGAACTGCTCCTTATTTACTAAACTAAAAATTATAATTTCAATGCTAAAAATCATATTATAGTCTAAGTATTCCATTTATAAACCTGGAATTACAAATTACAAAGTTTAAATTTCCACTTTTAAATCACCTTACTGATATTATGGTTACAGAGACACTCAGACCCAAAGGTTTGTCTTAAATTAAACTTTTTAACATTTATATGTGATAAACCAAACCATTCTTGTTTGTAAATTAAGTTATTTCAAAACTAGATCCAATGACAAGGGAATTTAAAAGAAATTCTCGAGTCTGGCAACAAACAGAACAGAATTCATATATAACAGACATGCACACATAACTACTCATCCATGTATACATAGAAACTCAGATATAAAAATCATATATCAATACATAGATATGCAGAACCATTTATAAATATTCACATGCAACCATCTTTCATAACTTAAATCCTAAGAATAAAATGTTACTCACAGATTTGAAAAGGCAGAGCAGAGCATCTAATTGTTATAGCAAACACACTATAAACATTCACATCAGAAACTCATTTATACTTGCAATACTTATTCATTTCATCTATATTAGCAAGCAACCATATTTTACTTTAAGTTTTAAAAGTTACTCACCTGAAACAAATGAGGACAGAGCCTTGATTTTGAAAACTGTTTTGAAGACTTGCAAATAAAATGCCAAATCTTCTTTGCTTTTGATAAAACTTGTGATATTGTTGTTTTAGACTTGCATGCAGACTTGAACAAATCCAGACTCCTTTTTACTTTTGAATATAAACTTGCATTGCTGGCTTCCAGATTGCAATTGAATGCAGGTAGCTCTGAGATGTTTCCAGGTTTTTGAAAAATGCAGACAGAAGACTTTTGATTTTGAAATGTATTACAGGGTTTGATTTTTCTTGAATTTCTGGTTTGAGGAAGATTTACAGGCTTTTGATTTTGAGGATACTTCATAGATTGAAGAAAATAAATGATTTGTATGCTTTTTGAAATTTAAAACTGAGTTGCAGATGTTCAGATTAAACATGCAGGCTTTGAAATTGTGGTTTTGTGAGGAGTTTGAGTATTTGAAAATCAGATTTGAACATGATCACATTTTGTTTGAGAAATGGTTACTGATCAGATTTGTTCTAGAGGAAAGATTTGAGTTTATCTTGTTTTTGAGAAGGAAATAGAAAAGATGAAGTAAAGAAATGTATATGTGTATATAGGAGAATTTATGATAAATAAATAAAAATAAAAGAAAATAAAATAAATGAAGACACTTGTCATAAACATTGGTTACTTAAATTACACATGTTAAAACAATGACTTTAGAAAATAACACATGTCTCTTAAGTAATTTTTACATATTTATTTATTTTAGAAGTATATAAAATGGCTTTTCTTATTTATAAAATACTTATCTATATATATACAAATTACTTTTTAAAGAAAGAAAACTAAATTTATTTATAACTAAAAGTTTATACAATTTTCTAAACTCTACAACAAATTTAAATATTTATTCCATTGAATTTCAAAACTTAATTTCAAATTCAATTTTAATTAAATCCTAAGATTCAATTTAAAAGTTAAGTTATATATATACATATATAACTATTCATTCAATTAAATAAAAATTCCATATTCTTTAAAATCCATTCATATTAATAAAAATAATACATTATACTTATTATCTGAAATTAACATATTTGATATTTAAATAATTTATATAAAAAATTATATTATCAAGTGATATTTTAAAAAGAAACAAAACAAGCCTTTTTTGTTAACTCTTATATAATTTTAAACTTAAGTAAAAATATCTTAAGCAATTAAAGTATTTTAAAACTATAAATTTACTAATTTAAATAACTTTGAAAAGTCATATTAAATTAAATCTAAATTCCTAATTTACCCAAAGCTTCTATTTACAATATATATAAATAAATATATATATTCAAATAGAAAATATCTTATTAACTTTTAAAAGATAAAATCACCAATTAATACTAATTTAATCAGATATTTAAATTAAATTCAAATTTTAATATCAAAGATCATCAATATCAATTTAATTATTCAACAGATTATTAAATTGATATTGTTAAAATTTCCGGGATATTACAGATTCCCTCTTCTGCCATTATTGCAAATTGATGAGGAGGAATGACAAGAATGTGATTAATCCAGGTAATGAAACGGCCATGAAATCCCCTAAGTCTTAGTACTCTAGGAAAAAAACCAACTAATAGAGTCGAAAGCTTCAGTGAAATCAAGTTTGATAATACATAGCCGATCGTATTAGAGAAGTAGTAATTAACTACTTCTTGAACAGAAGTGGCATTGTCAAGGAGAGATCTGCCCGAGGTGAAAGTAGATTGTCTGCTATTGGTCAAGGAATCCATGAAAGTTTTTAATTTGTTGGACAGAAACTTAGTAACTAATTTCAGGATAGAATTTTCAAGGCTGATAGGGCGATAGTCTGATGTAGAAGAGGCATCCTCACATTTTGGAATTAAGATGATGTTGTCATAGTTCACTCTAGAAATTAGCTTTAGGTTAGATCTAAACTCATCAAACATATGTAGAATATTAAACTTGAGGAAGCTCCAATATCTTTTAAGGAAAGAGGATGGAAAACGATCAGGGCCTGAAGCTTTGTCCCCTTTCATTTCAGATATAGCTTCTCAGATCTCAACAATGTCAAACTAACAATCTAAAAGAAGAGGGGTACAAGATTCTAGAGGGTAAAGTAGATTCCAGTTCACGATGTCGATACCAGGGTCTGACCGTTGGAGAATAGATTTAAAGTGGGAGGTTAATGCATCAAGAAGGGCAGACTCATTGGAAATTTCTCTACCCTCTATGATAACACTAGAGATAGTGTTAGATCTATGCCTACCACTCGCAATATGGTGAAAATAGGTCGTGTTAAGGTCTTCCTTTTTTGGTCACTGATCCCTAAGTCTTTGTTCCCAAGCAGTTTCTTCTTACTTCATGAGGCTTTCAAGCTCATCCTCAAGCTCGGCAAGATGAGCTCTATCCTCAGAAAATAGAGGTGATGTTTCTTCCAAAATATTAAGATCTAAGATCTAGTTCTATAGATGATCCTTCCTTGCTCTGATGGAAACCCAAAGACCATACGACCACTTTTTCAAAGCTTTTCTAAGCAATTGAAGTTTAGTAGCAATGATTTTAAAAGCTGAGCCTAAAACATGGAAGGAAGCCCACAACCTTTCCATCGTATCATCAAAACAAGGCCCCAGAGTGAAAAAATACTCAAATTTGAAGGAGGAGCGGTGCTGAGGGTCCTTTCCAGTTTGGAGGAGGACTAGACAGTGATAAAAAATTAAGGAAGGAAGACCCTTAGCAAAGGAAAGAGGATGTATATCTACCTAGAAAATTTTGAAGAATCTATCTAACTTAGCTAAGGAGGGAGCACTACTTTTATTAGACCAGGTTATGGCTTGGTTATTTGTAGCTAAATCAATAAATTCGCATGCATTAATAAAGTCATTGAAATTGTCTAAATAAGGGGACCTCTGGTAATAGTTTCACTTAGTATGGAATCTAGTGACATTGAAATCCCCACCTAAAACACACGGGCCGTTAATGTGAGTTGCAAAATCCGTACATTCAAACCACAACATTTGCTACTTGGAAAAGGAGCGTGGACCATAGATATTTGACAAAGTAGAGGGTACCAGAGCTCAAGTTTTTTATATAACATGGAGAACAAATGACCCTTTGATAATTTGCATAAAGGAATACTTAGATTCATCCTATAAGGTAAGAATGCCCCCCTTGGATCCTATGGCATCTACAGAAGCCCAACCAGTGAGGAGACCATCACCTAAACACCTAAGACTAGAAGAGGTAGGACAACATAGCTTAGATTCTTGCAGAAGCAAGACATCTAGAAAAAAAGGACGAATAAAAAAAATTCTTAACTAAAGTACACTTATCTAAACACCTAAGTCCCATAATATTCTAAGTCAAAACTTTCATAAATTATCAAAAACTCTCTCACACTTAAGATTCCCAATGAGCGATACAACTTTAGGTGAAAGCTTCAAACCAATCTCACAGGCACAAAAAATAATGGATGATGAAGAAAGGGAGTTCAAAATATCAGGAACAAAGATAATACCTTTAAGTGGATGACTATTGCTCGGTGTCATGAGGCATCCACTTCTCCTTATAGCCATCACAGTTAAAGCAGGAGCAACCACAAGAGCAGGAGGAGATGGTTGCGGTAGTGTATTAAACAACTGAATGTTGGTCTTGACATCCATCATATGCACATTTTCATTCAAAGCGCCCAAACCAAGGTCATTTGGAAGTCAAGGTTCATATCCTGCCTGAGATAGAAGCTTTATATCTTAGAGTTCAACGGGGTTGTAGGAAGAGGCAACCATAAATTAGATGGGCCAGGTAAGTCTGCATTCATATCCATATCATCAGAAGAATCAATGTTGACAACATGTTTACCTGATGCAATGTCATTCCTCTGAGATTGAATCAATGCTTCCTCGATCATCACATTGCCCTCAAAGCTTAATAGAGGAGAAGGAGCAGAAGATCTAGCTTACAAGCCCTCATCATTGAAGACGTACACCGGCTTCTCTACCCAAAAGCTAAGGTTGTCCGAATTACCTAAAATGATATGTTTCAAAGGAATAGGTGGATGATGGTGAACTCAATGTTCAAAGTAATTCTAAATGAGTGGGTGAATGCTCCCGTAACTAAAGACCCAAGAAAAACTGCAGTTTTATCCATGTATTTTTTGACAAAAGTGAAACGATGATCTACAGTCGCCCATGAGCAGTGGTCAGCCGCCAAAAACTCACCAAGCAAGGATAGAAGCGTCCTAAGTTCATCATCACCATGCAAGAAAGGCAGCATACCTAAGATACGGATCCAAGAAGTGTTGAAGAATTCTCGAATAAAGTTCTCTCTCTTTGAAGACCATTAGCTCATGAAAAATTTCCCACTATCTTTATGGGAGAAGCTTTTCCTTATAGCAAGACAATTCGGGAAGCACAACAAGAATGGGCATTAGAGTGAATGGTGATGGACCAAGAACAATGCCTGTAAGTGGAACTCAAGGAATTGAAGGAGATCTTCCACGGACCAAAGGACTCTCCCCACAAAAAAATGACATGGTGCTGAGCATCAAGGAGTTTAGATTTCTCAACATGCAAAGTGGAAGTTTGCATGGGGCCAGATTTGGATTTTGGAGCTACAAAATTCTGCTTTTTAAAAGCAAAGGAAGAATTGGAAATGACAGGATCTGATTGCGATAGGGCTGAAATGAATTGCCACATGATACTGCCTCAAGCTTTCATATGTTTCACATAAAATTCAATGCACTTGGAGGAAAAATGCATATATTTTCCACAACTGAAACACAAGAGAGCATTTCTGCACCACTTGGCCATGTGTCCCCCCGAGCCTACATCTAAAGCATTTTTTCCAGATTTAATTTTGTCCACGTAGGACACCAGGCATTTGGAAAAATCTTTTCTGGCCGTTGCAGCTGAGTTCGAATTTGAAAATGAATAGTCATATGAGTCAAAGAGGATGAACCGCCACCACTAAATCTAGTCGAACAAGGGCATCTAACCACTCTACGTAAGATCGACGATCTGCTAGAGGGGGGAGGAGCTTGAAAGTTCGACCTCAAGAAACATAAGGTCGCAAGAATCCAGTGCATCGGACTGAGGTGAAATCCTGCTCCAAAGGTAGAACAATCCAAAGGACTAATGGGACCAGAGGCGGGAGGAGAAGATGAAGATCAAAAAAGGAAGAAATGTTAAATGTTATCATTTCATTTTTCTAATAAGGCTCCCATTAGTCTTTAATGTTTCGCCAAACCTTAAACGAAATATAGAAGTCTTTTGACTTTATTAGTGGGTGTTAGGGCTCATAAGCGTTGGGATTTTTAACTTGATGAAAGAAAGCTCAACAAATAATAGACCCATATAAGATGAATAACTCCTTATCGGTGGTATCATATGAAACTCCTAACCCATGTTTTCTTGTCCTAATCCCGCCTTTACCTTGAGGAAAGCTCAACAAGTGGGATTATTCACTTGGATATATCATTTCACGATGGCTTAAAGTGCATATACCTTGAGGGATAGTCAACAAATATGTGTAGTTATTTTACCTCATCCATTCAAAATATTAATAGTATTACATATAACATTTCTAGCTTGAGGAAAGGCCAAACTAAAGAGTATGCAAGTAATCTATTAATATATAAGTGATAGAAGATAACTTCATATTAAGGATTCATAATCTTCAATATATTATATCGAGTGATATCGACTTATGGAATAATTTACTTTTTATGAAATACCGTCGTGATTCAAGTGTCGAACATATCAGAAATCATAGTATATGTACATATACATATGTATTTATACCTTAAGTCTATTTAGGGCTTCTTTGATGTTCAACATTTAGTTTATACATTCATATCATATATGTTTTATTATTGTATAACTTTTATATTTCATATTACTTATATAATAATCTTATGTATAATATTATATTAATTAAATCTTATTTAATTAAATTTAATTAAATTTATATTATTATTCCAATACAACTTTTACATTGGACATGTCTACTATAAGCCTTATAGTATATACTATAACCTTTATAATAATACCTATATATCACACACACACACACATATAGTATAAAACATATATCTTATGTGTATTTTTATTTAATCAATTAGCCTTTGACTAATTTTTTAATTAATTAACCTTTAACTAATTTATTTAATTAAACAATTTTAATTAATTTATATTAATTTCAAAAATTTATTTTATGTACATGTATACTTATGTTATCTTAAACATTTTAAAATAACATAACATATATCAATATACATAATACATGTATAAAAGTATTAATTAATTAACCTATTTAATTGATTCATTTTATTAATCTTATTAATAAATTTTAAGTTTTGAAATTAGTATTTAAATATTTTCAAACATTTTGAAAATGTCATTATCTTTTTAAACATTTGGAAAACTTATGCTGTATTACAACATTATAATAAACATGTTTTTATTTTAAACTTAAAATTTAAAATATTTGATTTTGAGTTTTAAAATAATTTTGAAAATTAGACCACGACCCAATTCAAATTGGGCCTTTTCTACTAGGGGCAACCTTTGGGCTTACTTCACCTATCAGGCCAGGCTGGTAACCATGCAGGACTTGGTACTAGATTACCCAATTTCAAACTTAAATATTACTTTTCTAGACACCGTACTTAGTGGGCAAGCTTAATTAGTTAGCCCTAACATGAATAATTTAGACAGCATATGCTTTTGGACTCTGATACTATTGAAGGAACCGGGCCATCCTGTAGTGGAGTAAAATGGTAAATTTCAAAAAAAAAAATCTTTATTGGATCTTTAATGGGTCTATGAAGTCTAAATTAATTGAGAAATTTTCTAAGTTTCTTTTAAATAAAATTATATTTTATTTTATTTCATAAGTAAAAGGAGTTTTAAATTTAATTCAAGTGCAAACATATAATAATGAATGTATCAAATACATTCATGTATGTATAGTGCAGTGCAATATATAAGTAGTGTACATAGTTAACATGTGCATACACAGGTGTTGAGATTTACATCGCAATGGACATATTTTCCCTTTATATATGCCTTTGTTGTCCATAATTTATTTTGGAATTATATAACTAATAACATATGTGTAACGATCTAGAAATTTAACTAATTTAAATAATAGTAGTTATTTAAATATATGAATTTGAATTCAAAAGTTATATGAGTTTATAGTTATATTCATTTGAATTTATAAAAGATAGCATACATAGATAACTAAATAAATAAGAAAAGCTATGAAAACAAACCATAGCATGAAACAAATGCTACTAAAGAGAAGCCTTACACATGTCTTCTTCTTAGCCTCCCTTCACATGCACATGACACCTCTTCTACACATGTATTCTTCTTAGCCTCCCTTCACACGCACATGACACCTCTTCTACACATGTCTTCTTCTTAGCCTCCCTTCACATGCACATGACACCTCTATGTAACGACCCGTATTTTTGGGTCATCAAATTCGAATATTTAAAATGTAACGACCCATAATTTAATCACTTTGAACATGAATAGTTAATATGTTTTTAAATGATTAAATAATGGATTTTATATCTAGAATTATTAACCCTGCCTAATAAAACAGAATAGTATAATTACTTGCCTAATAAAACAAGAGAGAATTATTAACCTTGCCTAATAAAACAGAATAGTATAATTACTTGCCTAATAAAAACAGAACAGTATAATTACTTGCCTAATGAAACAAAATAGCATAATGATTTTTATATTCCATGCGGATGGTTGCCATTGGACCAAAATCTGGTCGAATCAGGTTCTGCCATGCGGATGGTTGCAATTGGACCAAAATCTAGTCGAATCATGTTATGCCATAGTTGATAACGAGGATTTCTATTGGACCAAAATGTGGTCGAATCAAATTAAGCCATCAAGATGTTTTCTATTGGACCAAAATATGGTCGAATCAAATTAGGCCATAAGACTGGTTTCTATTGGACCAAAATATGATCGAATCTGGTTAGGCTATAGGAAATGACTAAAGTACCCTTTTCTTCACCTATAAATAGCCAAGTCCATATCTCATTTTATTTCATTCACAAACTAAAGAAAGGAGGAGTGGATCCCACGGTGAGAAACTATATCACTTAATATAGTGTTTATATTGGTTGTGATTGGATGAATGGATTGATAGTTATGGATGTTTTAACTATATGATAGTTATATCAGTATTTAATTGTTAAAATATTCAGTAATACCATATACTGCTTGTTTGGATGATATGAATGTATATATGGATGTTAATAGTGATAACACTGCACGTTACACTTATTTTACACACCCATTTGGATTTAAACGGATATTGGTTAAGTCTCGATTTAAAATAATAATAATATAATATTCAAATTTGAGTGGAAATTTGAATATTTGAATTTTATAATTTAAACTATTTGGAAATGATATTGGAGATATATTGAAAAACTTTTGTAAAAGAAGCTATTTATTTGAAATCATTTTAAATATAAAATGGCATGTTCAACTTTGGAAATATAAATAATAATTTAAATCGATTTTAGAAAAGTGAAGTTAAGTTCGCTATATAAATAAAGGTTTATAATCAATTAAATGATTCCAATAGTATTATATATAGTTTATTTTGATTTCTGGAAAGTTTGGATTAAATCGGATGAAATTTAGAAAAATAATATTATTATATTATTTAAATATTCAATTAAATCAATTAAATTGAATAAAAAGGTTATGAATTGAGAAATGAAGTTTTTATAGTATATATGAAGTATATATATGATTTTGTTTGCCAAAAATTATATATATGATTTAAAAGATAATAGAAGTAATTTAAATCATATTTGAATGGTTTTAGTTGTACAAATACACTATATTTGCGACACTTTTTGTAACGCTTAAATCAACATTTTGATTTTTGAGCTATAAGTGATCAATATTTTCCAAATTTGAAATAGTATGAATAAAGTAATTTAAATGGAGGTTTAAATCACTTAAATCAAATATGAATTTGATTTGTTAAGACTTAAATTAAAAATCCATTTGGTTCTAAATGGCTTTTAAAGGACGCTTATTATTCGGAAAGACCGGGAACGGGAATTTCCCATTCCGAATAATAATACGACGCTATGATTGTGATGAGTCGTATTGAAACGATGATGAAGACCAGGGATCTTCACATCTAATAGACTTCTTGTTGATTTCTCTTCATCGGTTTAGCGGCCGATATAGAAACGATACCCCTATACTTTTAAAGCAGTGGTCCAGATGATGTTTGAAGAATCTTCGGATACGCAAGGGCCTTTAACCTTTTGGGCAAAGGTTGAGGAATAAGGTGCCTTCGGTTTCGTTCAGTCCCAGAACGAACTTGTGGATGGATGGATTGTCTGACATTACATTCTGACTTTATATGATTGATCTTTATTAACGTATATCTGCTTGGTGGCGGAGAATTTATTCTCTTAGCTTAACACCCTTCCTTGAGACGTATGAACTCAAGGGTTATGCGTTGGTAGAAATCAGTTATGTAATTTTGGATTGGTAATGTGACATTCCGAAGAATGCTATGGATAGGATCAAGGCTTTTGTTGAAAAGCAGAGCCTTGTGGGTACGAGACTTCACGAACCTCACACCCCGGGAATGGCCAAAACAGGAATGGATGCGGCAAGGTGTAGGATGTCTATCCCCTTCTAGATATATATAGCGATACCATGTATGGAACCCAGGTATTCACTTTGTGGATTATATATATATATAGCTGTATTGTGGTCTTACACGCCCAGTATTTGCTTGATGTGGATGTTGGAAAAGATCAGGGCCCCGTTTTAAAGGTTGGTAACAACTGAGGGATGGATAGACTTGAGTAAGTAGTTACCATTGAGTGGTAACCCGGCCTTGTGTTGGCAGAGAAAAAGTAGTTTCTCGGGACGTCCCTCTAGAGGCGTACCCAATCGTGGATGAGGAAGTTCCTTTGCCTGGTCATTATTGGAAACCCATTCTCCAATACGAACCTTGTACGGTTTTGATTGTATTACTCACTGTTTAATACAGTGGCTATAGTAGGCACACCATCATGTAATGTATGCTGGCTAAATTAATAAGTTTATTTTGAAAATGGTTCTCAATCACTAAGCACTATAATAATATTAAAAGGATATTTTAACGTATCAAAGGCATGTTTGACTGTCATAAGGAGAAACCTCGACCATGTGTGTGTTTGCTTCTTGTGTGCGGATCGAGACCTTATGATAATTTCATTTTTCAAAAGCATATACGGAACCTGTTTTCAAAAGCAACTATATACTTTTGTTTCTCACACAAGTCCCATGACTGACCTGGAGTTTATTGTTTTTCCCTAAACTCTGGGTGCCCTTATTTTCCACACGGGCAGCCTAGAGTCAGGTAATAGATCACCCTGTAGATAGTTGGAGTGTTTATTTGGAGCTTTTGGATCAGAGTGAAGATGTCGGTTTTTGGACTCTCTCTGAAGACTTGTTTCTTTAGTTTCTATTTCCGCTGTGTACCTTGTTCAGTTGTACTTCATGATGTTGTATATAGTGATGTATTTATGACTCTCTAATATCACTTTGTATCATCTTTTGTTCTAAATATATATGAGAGCATTTTGTTTCAGCTGTGCATTCTTATTTATACTGATGTTATTTACTGGTAGCAAACCCTACCGATGAGGATTTTAACATTTGGATCTCGACATTGATATCTTCGATATATGATATGTTGATTTTCAAAAGTGAAGAATCCAATTTGATTAGGGAAGATCGTGAATCCTTATCTGGTTGGATTTGACTTGTGTGGATTATAGTCGATTCAAAAGGTGAGAATTTACGGGTCATCACAGTTGGTATCAGAGCTTAAGGTTGAGTAAGAACTTTAGCTTCCAGTAATAACATTAGTCACTCATTAGAGATAGGGTTAGTAACACCCTAGAATGAGTATATCTAAGAGAGCGTTCGAATTTCAAACTTTTCAATTCTTATCTAAATCCTAACTCTTTCTTCTTGTCTCAGAGAATGAGTGAAAGAAGAGGTGGCAGTACCCCCACTAATGGACGGACTGCTCCAGCTATTGTAGAAGCAGTTATTCCAGTCCAACCGGAAGTAGACTTCTCCGTCTTATGCAAGAAATTCACTAATCTGGGAGGAAAGACATATAAAGGCAAAGAGACGGTAATTGAGACACAAGCTTGGATCAAAACATGTGAAAAGATTTTCAAGGGCTTGAATATCAATGATGAGCAAAAAAGGTATCTAGCTACTTGGCAATTGGAAGATGGAGCCCAAATCTGGTGGGAAACTAAAACGATGGAAGAACCAGAAGGAAACTTTTCCTGGTCGAGGTTCAAAAGTGAATTTGAAGAACATTTTTTGCCTCAGTTGGTGTTGATAGATTGTATGAGGAGTTTGTGGAATTGAAACAAGGTGACATGACTTTTGAAGAATATGTGAAGCGCTTTAATGAGCTTTCTCGATTTGGTTTCGAATTGGTTAGTAACCCTTTAAGAAAAAATCAAAGGTTTGTGAAAGGAATGAAAAAGAGATACCACGGGTGGATGACCATTCATATAAAGCAATCCTTTGCTGATTTAGTGGATATGGGCTATCGTTATGAAGCAGCAGATAAAGAGGAGTCATCTGAAGAAGAGAAAAATGTTGTAAAGAATGAAGGTGGAAATTCTGGGGGAAATAATAAGAAAAGGAAGTTCCAAGGCAGGAAAAATGACAATAACAAGAAAGGAGGAAACCCAAAAAGTCGTCTATCTAAAGTTACTTATTACTATTGTCAGGAAAAGGGGCACTATTCTCAGAAATGTACAAATCCCAAGAAGAAGAACCTGAACTGCTTTGTTTGTCAGAAGCCGGGCCACTTCGTGAAAGACTGTCCCTTGATGAAGCAACTTCAGAAATCAAATGTTTACGCACTAGAAAATAAGCCTACATCTTCTAGAGATGCAAAGGGAAAGGGCGTCTTGGAAGGTACTCTTTCTATTTCCAATAGAGATATTCGAGTTTTATTTGACGCTGGTGCTTCTCATAGTTTTGTCTCAAAAAATTTGGTTGAAGAACTTAAACTTAAATCTAAAGTAGTAGGAAATCCTCTTTGCGTTAGAAATACGGTTGGAGGCCCTACGAATCTTCGTTTACGATGTAAGAAGATCCCTATCTCATATTCCTATTATCTGTTTCCACAAAATCTTTATGTTCTTGACTTTGACGAATTTGACACTCTTTTGGGCATGAACTGGTTATCAAAATATAAAGCTAATATTGATTGTGCAAAACGAATTATATCAGTTAAAACCAGTTTTGGAAACTATATTGATATCCCCTGCGAAGATCCTAGTCCGAAACGTGATAAATTGATGTACACCCTACGATATCCAGATCCCGATATTAAATCTATTCCTGTTGTTAGAGATTTTCCTGATGTCTTTAAAGAAGTTAAATCTCTCCCTCCTCATCGTGAAATCGAATTTCAAATTGATCTGGTACCCAACGCCAAACCAGTTGTTCATTCTGTTCGAAGGATGGCCCCAAAGGAGAAACTAGAATTAACCAAACAAACCCTTGAACTATTGGAAAAAGGCTTCATACGTCCAAGCTGTTCCAATTGGGGTTCAGCTACTGTATTTGTTGCAAAATCTGATGGATCACTGAGAATGTGCTTTGACTATCGAGACCTCAATAAACAAACTTTGAAAAATAAATTCCCTTTGCCTCGTATCGATGAGCTATTTGATCAACTTCATGGAGCTCGTTTCTTCTCTAAGATGGATCTTGCTCAAGGATTCCATCAATTGAGAATCGCTGAAGATAGTATTCCCCTGACTGCATTCCGAGGACCGGACATCTTCTATGAATGGTTAGTCATGCCATTTGGACTAACCAATGCTCCCGCATTCTTCGTAGATCTGATGACTCGAGTATTCCTGGATGTATTGAACAAATTCATGCTGGTTTTCATTGATGATATTCTCATCTATTCCAAAACAAAGGAAGAGCATGCAGAACACTTGAGACTTATTCTGGAAATTCTGAGAAGCAATGTTCTTTATGCTAAATTTTCCAAATGCCATTTTTGGGAGAAGGAAGTCAGATTTCTCCGGAAGTTTGTACAAGATTTTTCTAAGTTGGCTAGTCCCCTGACAAAGCTAACAATGAAAAATGCTAAGTTTATCTGGACACCCCGATGCGAAGAATCTTTTCAGGAATTAAAGAAAAGATTGACCACAGCTCCAGTATTAGCTGTGATTGATGGGAATAAAGATTTATCGGTTTACACTGATGCTTGTGGTGATGGAGTTGGCGCTGTTTTGATGTAGAAAGGAAAGGTGATTGCCTACGCAAGTAGACAATTACGACCCCATGAGAAGAATTATCCAACTCATGATCTTGAGTTACTAGTAGTTATCTTTGCCTTAAAGATATGGAGGCATTATCTGCTAGGTGAAAAATTTGATCTTTCTACTGATCACAAATCGCTTAAGTATCTTTTCACTCAGAAGGATCTTAATCTACGTCAACAACGTTGGTTGGAATTTCTAGCGTCTTATGACCTAGATATCCAATATACTTCTGGAAAAGCCAATCTAGTTGCCGATGCTTTGAGTCGGAAGCATTCTGTCCTTGCTTATTTGGTAATAACCCCAAATCTAATAGAGAAGATCGCTAACAAACAAAAGGAAGACCAGTTTCTCCAAAATATATATGGAAGAATTCAACGAGGCGAAGATTCAAGTTTTGAGCTGGTTAATAGAAACATTGTGAAATTGAAAGGAAGAATTTGTGTTCCTGATGACAAGGAGCTAAAGAAGGAAGTGTTGGATGAATGCCACAAGTCAAAATATAGCATCCATCCTGGGGTAAACAAAATGTATCGAGACATCAAGAGAACCTTTTGGTGGAAGACAATTAAAAGAGACATCTCTATTTATATAAGCAAGTGTGCTACCTGCCAGCAAATCAAGAGTGATCAGCAAAAGCCAGCAAGACTTCTACAACCTTTGGAGATTCCAGCCTGGAAATGGGATCAAGTTTCCATGGATTTTATTAATGGGTTGCCTCGAACAAAAAAGGGGAATGAAGGTATATGGGTTATTGTGGATCGCCTTACTAAAACTGCACATTTTATTCCAGTAAAACCCACTAGAACCGCAGAAAGTTTAGTTGATATTTATATCAAAGAAATAGTTCGATTGCATGGAGTCCCAAGCAGTATAGTAAGTGATCGTGATCCAATCTTCACGAGTCATTTTTGGGAAGCTTTCCAAACTGCGTTGGGAACGAAGCTAAATCTTAGCACTGCATATCACCCGCTGACAGACGGACAGACGGAAAGAGTTAACCGGATTCTGGAGGATCTTTTGAGGGCTTGTATTCTAGACTTCAAAGGATCATCGGAGGATCATTTGCATTTGGTACAATTTTCATATAATAACAGCTACCAAGCAAGTATCGGGATGGCTCCATTTGAAGCATTATATGGTCGACCTTGTCGATCACCGGCATGTTGGGTTGAAACAGGAGATCGTCTTGTATTGGGACCATATATGATTAGGGAAGCTTCTGATAAGGTTGAATTTATCAGAAAAAAGTTGAAGGTTGCTCAAAGCCATCAGAAAAGCTATGTTGATAATCGAAGACGTGATTTGGAATTCCAAGTAGGGGATTCAGTATTCTTGAAGGTTTCACCAATGAGAGGAGTTATTCGTTTTGGGAAGACGGGTAAACTCGCTCCTCGATTTATTGGACCCTTCCCCATTCTAGATAGAATTGGACCACTAGCTTTTCATATACAATTACCAAACTGGCTAGCTGGGGTCCATAATGTATTTCATGTGTCTCATCTGGGGAAGTACGTTCATGATCCCGATCAGATCATTGAAGAAATTGCTCAGTAGGATGTGGAGATCACTCCTGAATTATCATTGAAGAGAGAATCACTTAAAATCATCGATCGGGATGAGAAGAAATTGAGACGCAAGGTGGTTAGGTTGGTCAAAGTCCAGTGGAGTGGAGATCCAAACGACTGCACTTGGGAAACTGAGGAAAGCATGAAGAAAGCTTATCCCTGATGGAGAGTCGACATTCCATCTTGGTCTATCTTATCGGTAAATTCAAATTCCTTATCTTTTCAGTTTTTCCTTCTTATTAATTTCGAGGACGAAATTCTTTAAGGAGGGGCGGTTGTAACGATCTAGAAATTTAACTAATTTAAATAATAGTAGTTATTTAAATATATGAATTTGAATTCAAAAGTTATATGAGTTTATAGTTATATTCATTTGAATTTATAAAAGATAGCATACATAGATAACTAAATAAATAAGAAAAGCTATGAAAACAAACCATAGCATGAAACAAATGCTACTAAAGAGAAGCCTTACACATGTCTTCTTCTTAGCCTCCCTTCACATGCACATGACACCTCTTCTACACATGTCTTCTTCTTAGCCTCCCTTCACATGCACATGACACCTCTATGTAACAACCCGTATTTTTGGGTCATCAAATTCGAATATTTAAAATGTAACGACCCATAATTTAATCACTTTGAACATGAATAGTTAATATGTTTTTAAATGATTAAATAATGGATTTTATATCTAGAATTATTAACCCTGCCTAATAAAACAGAATAGTATAATTACTTGCCTAATAAAACAAGAGAGAATTATTAACCTTGCCTAATAAAACAGAATAGTATAATTACTTGCCTAATAAAAACAGAACAGTATAATTACTTGCCTAATGAAACAAAATAGCATAATGATTTTTATATTCCATGCGGATGGTTGCCATTGGACCAAAATCTGGTCGAATCAGGTTCTGCCATGCGGATGGTTGCAATTGGACCAAAATCTGGTCGAATCATGTTATGCCATAGTTGATAACGAGGATTTTTATTGGACCAAAATGTGGTCGAATCAAATTAAGCCATCAAGATGTTTTCTATTGGACCAAAATGTGGTCGAATCAAATTAGGCCATAAGGCTGGTTTCTATTGGACCAAAATATGGTCGAATCTGGTTAGGCTATAGGAAATGACTAAAGTACCCTTCTCTTCACCTATAAATAGCCAAATCCATATCTCATTTTATTTCATTCACAAACTAAAGAAAGGAGGAGTGGTCCCATGGTGAGAAACTATATCACTTAATATAGTGTTTATATTGGTTGTGATTGGATGAATGGATTGATAGTTATGGATGTTTTAACTATATGATAGTTATATCAGTATTTAATTGTTAAAATATTCAGTTATACCATATACTGATTGTTTGGATGATATGAATGTATATATGGATGTTAATAGTGATAACACTGCATGTTACACTTATTTTACACAACCATTTGGATTTAATCGGATATTGGTTAAGTCTCAATTTAAAATAATAATAATATAATATTCAAATTTGAGTGGAAATTTGAATATTTGAATTTTATAATTTAAACTATTTGGAAATGATATTGGAGATATATTGAAAAACTTTTGTAAAAGAAGCTATTTATTTGAAATCATTTTAAATATAAAATGGCATGTTCAACTTTGGAAATATAAATAATAATTTAAATCGATTTTAGAAAAGTGAAGTTAAGTTCGCTATATAAATAAAGGTTTATAATCAATTAAATGATTCCAATAGTATTATATATAGTTTATTTTGATTTTTGGAAAGTTTGGATTAAATCGGATGAAATTTAGAAAAATAATATTATTATATTATTTAAATATTCAATTAAATCAATTAAATTGAATAAAAAGGTTATGAATTGAGAAATGAAGTTTTTATAGTATATATGAAGTATATATATGATTTAAAAGATAATAGAAGTAATTTAAATCATATTTGAATGGTTTTAGTGGTACAAATACACTATATTTGCGACACTTTTTGTAACGCTTAAATCAACATTTTGATTTTTGAGCTATAAGTGATCAATATTTTCCAAATTTGAAATAGTATGAATAAAGTAATTTAAATGGAGGTTTAAATAACTTAAATCAAATATGAATTTGATTTGTTAAGACTTAAATTAAAAATCCATTTGGTTCTGAATGGCTTTTAAAGGACGCTTATTTTTCGGAAAGACCGGGAACGGGAATTTCCCATTCCGAATAATAATACGACGCTATGATTGTGATGAGGCGTATTGAAACGATGATGAAGACCAGGGATCTTCACATCTAATGGACTGCTTGTTGATTTCTCTTCATCGGTTTAGCGGCCGATATAGAAACGATACCCCTATACTTTTAAAGCAATGGTCCAGATGATGTTTGAAGAATCTTCGGATACGCAAGGGCCTCTCACCTTTTCGGCAAAGGTTGAGGAATAAGGTGCCTTCGGTTTCGTTCAGTCCCAGAACGAACTTGTGGATGGATGGATTGTCTGACATTACATTCTGACTTTATATGATTGATCTTTATTAACGTATATCTGCTTGGTGGCGGAGAATTTATTCTCTTAGCTTAACACCTTTCTTTGAGACGTATGAACTCAAGGGTTATGCGTTGGTAGAAACCAGTTATGTAATTTTGGATTGGTAATGTGACATTCCGAAGAATACTATGGATAGGATCAAGGCTTTTGTTGAAAAGCAGAGCCTTGTGGGTACGAGACTTCACGAACCTCACACCCCAGGAATGGCCGAAACAGTAATGGATGCGACAAGGTGTAGGATGTCTATCCCCTTCTAGATATATATAGTGATAGCATGTATGGAACCCAGGTATTCACTTTGTGGATTATATATTTATATAGCTGTACTGTGGTCTTACACGCCCAGTATTTGCTTGATGTGGATGTTGGAAAAGATCGGGGCCCCGTTTTAAAAGTTGGTAACAACCGGGGGATGGATAGACTTGAGTAAGTAGTTACCATTGAGTGGTAACCCGGCCTTGTGTTGGCAGAGAAAAAGTAGTTTCTCGGGACGTCCCTCTAGAGGCGTACCCAATCGTGGATGAGGAAGTTCCTTTGCCTGGTCATTATTGGAAACCCATTCTCCAATACGAGCCTTGTACGGTTTTGATTGTATTACTCACTGTTTAATACAGTGGCTATAGTAGGCATACCATCATGTAACGTATGCTGGCTAAATTAATAAGTTTATTTTGAAAATGGTTCTCAATCACTAAGCACTATAACAATATTAAAAGTGTAACAACCCGGAATTTTCGACCCAGAAAATTTCAGATAGTTAGGTAAAGAAGAAAGAGATAGAAGAAGAAGAAACAAATCACAACACAGATTCTCACATTCGCAGCGGATCAAAATATAATATCAAATAAATAACAGTATACAAAGGTAATTTTGTATCAGTTAATTTACATTTTTATACATCAGAGTTACAACATATTCACAAACACTGGACGTATATAATCAACATGTCCAAATATACAACAATATATCATAGCGGAAACACTCCATACGTTCCTGCCATCTAGCTCGTCTCCTGAGCTCCGAAACGTCCTTCCCTGAAAATATGTAATACTCGGTCTGACCCGAGCATTACATCAAAGTAACACCCGGGTCAGGCTGGAAACCAGCGTGAGTAAACCCATCTAACGTGTAATACAAAAAAACATACATCTTATATAATCCCGGGTAACTAGTATTAAGATACACCCTCACAAGTTGTTATAAACATCTCTTGTTCCACATATCAATTTCTAAGTACCAAAACTTAGATTAAACGGTCCAATTCACATAAATCATTCCCTTTCAACCTATTGATTCCACATATTAATTTATAAAGGGATCGAAGTGATTTCAGATATTTACTAATACCCACTTTAACATAGTAATTCATCATTACTAGATGACTACATTTCACTATTCAAGACTAAAGATATCATATCATAACACATTTCATATCAGAAGTACCAAACCGACCTTTATAAGCATGATTTATCAATCACACATCTCTAATTAATTAAAGTACCACCAGAGAATTAGATTAATTACTTCAATTACAATTAACTCCTGCTATCTCAATATTGATTAATTTCGAACAAAGAAATAAATCGGATACCCAATCATAGAAACACCAAGTAATTACTCCCCATCAAATAACTCCCTTTTGTTTATTACATCCAGTAATTATCCATAAATTCCTTTGTTAAGTAATTATACCTCATTAATTACCCTAAGTAATTATACTTAACCCAACATCAAATAATTACCTTTAATTAATTGAACTAAATTAATTAACTAAAGTTAACCACATCAACTTAATCAATTCCACCGAATGATTAATTCCTTTGATTGGTTCATTTAGCAATCCTTCATAATTTTCCTCTACATTGATCCATTAACCTCTTAATTTCTTATTACTTAATTATTTTCTAAATTGATTACCCTTAAGTAATCAATCCCTAATAAGAAATCACTTTGTACTTTATTAATTTCACAATTTAATGTATTTTAATGTAATTACCCAAATTAAACATCATAGTTATAATTAACCTTAATCAATTAATCCATAATTATCCATTTATTTAACAATTAATCAATCCTTACTTTCATTTGATAAATCCTTGATTACTGGTTGATTGGACAGTTAATCAACCCTTAATAAATATTTGATAAACATTTAATTTCCTTTAATGAATTAAGTTTTAATTATCCTTGAGATAAAACCTTATTTATTTCAAAACTAGGATTCAAAAATCCAAAACACTGACAGGTTTCAACCCATAGCAAAAATTAGACCGAGCCTATACTTCATAATGCTTCGAGTCGACTCAGAAAGACACGAGCATGTTACGAGAAAAACCCGAGTCTTCCTTAAAACCATCGTCCCAGACTCCATCGTGCACACGGTGCACATGCACCGTCACCTCTGGCCATCGGTGATCGATGCGGCCACCTTTGACAATCATTCTTACCCATACGTCCACGAGACAGCACCCAAATCGTACCTAAAATCCACGAATCGAAATCGAGCTATCAACCCGACCAAACCCAAAACGCCATGGCCAGAACTCCTCGATTTCCGATGCCCTTGACCAACGAGAAGCCTCGCCATCCTTCCCAAAACTTCGTCAACCCTTCCTGCTTCGACCGCCACCGGTGCGATCGACACCGGTGCGACGACGAAGCTACAGTCATGCAAAAACCAACTTCGACTAAAGTAAGGAAATAAACCCTAAATCAATCCCTCAGGCCATCAACGATGATCGGAAAATTAGTCGAGAAATTTTCCCGACATCTCCGGCCTATCACCTCTCCCTGACCTCAATCCCTAACCTTCCAGCCTACGCGATCATCAGAAAAAGCTCGAAACAAAATTTCTGATCAACTTCGAATATCTCGTTCAAAATCAAACTATAAATCCTGATTTTTCTTTTAAAAATATTAGTTTCCAAATACGATTCAGATTATAAAGATGAATCAGTTAATCACGATGTTTGATTTTGAACATGTTTGAGGTTTCTACTGTTTTCCTCTTGATTTTCTAAAAATTCATAACTAAACATACTTAATCTATTTTTATAACTGAAGTTATACCTATACAACTATTTTTCATTCAGAAATTTGAGTCTAAATCTTTTTTTTATAAGAGATGTATTTGATTTTTATTCAAGTCTCAAACCTGTAACTTATGAACAAACATTTCTTCCCTATTTCCCCAGATCTACATCTATTTACACACTCACACACACATATATAAATATAATAATGTTTATCTCCATACAAGAACTTATCACCACTATACTTCAACAAAATCACAACATCCAGATATCAACAGATTCAAGTTTAAATAGGTTAGCTTTACTCACAGAATTTTCATAAGCAGAGAAACAAAGCCTTTTCTTTGATCTGAAACTGAATTTTAAATCTTGAATTGCCTGATCTTTTTGGTCCTCTAACTTGATTAGTTGAATTGTAAATTAAGCTTCAGAGGTAAGATTATATTTTCTGGTATGTTAAACTTTTATGAACGAAATGAAATAAGAAAGATATATGTAGAAAAATTATACAGGGTTTGTATTTTGCTGGTACAAAGTTTAGTCAGAGATTTTTTTTATGTTATTGTTTGACTAGGCTGATTTTTATTACTTTGGTGGCTGATATAATCTTTTATTGTGTGCTAGAGATTATCTTGCATTAATTTCCATTGTCTTTATCTACATACTTATCCTATTTATTGTTCATAGATATTTAAAAAAAAATTCTTGTTTGTTTCAAGTCTACATATTTATCTTTATTTGATCTTTACATACTTGAATCTATTTTACTGTCTTCTTTTGCAAGTTCATTTCGATATATTTTCCTTTTGTCTTATTGCTTTGTAATATGAATGAATTCCTATTTTAACATGATGATAGAATTTATCTATCGTATTTGCTTTATATCATATAATTTATCTTATATGTATTTATTTCTATTTAACTTAAATATTTATTTCTAACTTCACTACTTATTGTCTTGTAGGTCTACATATATATTTATATTTATTTATTTTGTAAGTACATTTTGGTCGTATTTTATTTTATTTATTTCAATAGTTTATATATTTCTAGAATTATTTTATATGATCATTTCATATTTTACATAACTATAAAATTATTTGAAATATTTATTTAACATCAACCCTTATTTTATTTCCTTTTTAAAATTTAACTATCTAACATTTAATTTATTACTTATTATTTATATTTTTTTACTTATGTTAATATCATAGTTTCTTAAGCCTATAATAATTATATTTATTTTCAATAATATATTTGTTTATAATTAAATTTAATATTGATAAGATTTATTTTACTTGAACCATTATTATCCAGATTATATCATACATATATTTTTAAATCATATATTAATAAAGTTAAATGAGATAGATTTCATGATTAAAATATTTTGAAACTCTTTATTTTTAATTCCAAACCATAGCTTCTCCCAAATACATACATATATATATATTTGTTTTAAAATAATAAGCTGTATTTTAATTAATTCAATTAAATATTTATTTAAAATAATACTGCCAAAAATCCGGGATGTCACAAAAAGGATATTTTAACGTATCAAAGGCATGTTTGACTGTCATAAGGAGAAACCTCGACCATGTGTGCGTTTGCATCTTGTGTGCGGATCGAGACCTTATGATAATTTCATTTTTCAAAAGCATATACGGAACCTGTTTTCAAAAGCAACTATATACTTTTGTTTCTCACACCAGTCCCATGACTGACCTCACTACGCCATAGATGACCTTCTGCAACATTTTTGCAAGGTGTTGCCAGCTAAAATGTTGCGATAGATATAAAATTTTGGTCCTACTGCAACGTTGTATTTTTGGTGTTACTTTAGCCATAAAAATGTATTGCTCTAGCTAAACAAGTGTAACACGATGCAACATTTTTATATAGTGTTGCTATAGATGTATTCAAATTAAAAAATTAATAAAATTAGCAATCCGCGTGAATACGATCCAACGATCTATATTTAATCTGATTGTTAAAATGGATCACCGCTACAATTTGCCCCAAATTTTCGTTTTCCCGCCTGAACTCCAGTAGATCCCTTTCGGTTTTCATTTCTCAAATCAAAAAGAAAATAGAATACTTCAATGGAATTTCGAAAATCCTAAAATGATTACTCGCACTGTGTTCATCGATTTGAATCGCAAACATCACCGTTCAAATCATGGAATCTGTAGCCCTCTCCTCTTTCAACACCCTCTTCTTCCGCCGCCAGATTCGCCGTCCTTCCAAACTTGTTAAAATGACAAAGCACGAAAAGAATGTGTATTTCTCAAATCGAAATAAAAAACACTCAATCCAAACTTGTTCGAACCCAGACAAAATTCTCAATCAAAATAAAATTGTTTGATTCAGGCGACTTAGGTGATTTAAGGTTTAGGGTTCGAAGAATTTGAGGTTGCGGTTTAAGAGTTTCTGGAATTATTGGGGGCACTGAGGTGGTTTTAGATTTGGAGATCGTGAATTGGGTCTGGTCGCGAATGCAATCGGCGATTTGTGGCTTGATGATTTGTGGTTTGAATGAAGTCGCTAATGGAATCCGGTTCAGGTCGTTTGGATTTTTTGTGTTTTTTTTGTTTTTTTTGAATTGGTGGTCGGGATTGCTGGGAAGATGGTCGATGTAGATAGAGTGAAGGCTGTTGTGGTGGTAGACTGTGAATGTAGGTGTCGTGAATGCTGTGAGGTGGTTTGAGGGTTTGGGTAGTTTCAGGTGGGATGAAGGAAGTGTTGAATGGTGATGTATGAAGGCAGTGCTGGTTTATTGTATGATATTCAACATGTCTGATCACACTGTCTTCTTATAGATTGTTGGTTTTGTCATTAGACTAATACCTCAAACTAGAAACACATTGATTGGTGAAGGTGCTCATGTTCGTGTAATTCAAGACTCTACTTCTTTATTAAGGCATTTTCTACTGATTTAACCCAAAGTAAATGCTGATTATTATTCTAAAACTTAGCTGGTGTTGATTATTTTCCAAATTATTCAATGCAGTGATGGAGCAATTCCTGCTACCACTCTGATAATGGGAGGAAACCCTATCAAAGGTGAAGTTTATATTAGTCAAGCAATGTTTCTTTTTTATAGAAAATGATGTGATAAAAATTATGTTAATATGATTTTCAGGTTTAAGGGGATCAAACCTTTGCTTATCGCTCATATTTGGAGTTCTAGCCATTCGTTATATTTTGCTGCCTTTATTCGGCATAGTTATAGTCAAGGGAGAAGTGCATATAGGACTTGTGCATGCTGATCCATTGTATCAGTTTATCCTACTGCTGCAGTACTGTTTACCACCTGCAATGAACATAAGTAATGCTTAAGATTTATACATATATTAGTCATATTTCCCGAGATATAACAGTGATTTATAATCAAATTTTTTGATAACGGCAGGTACCATTACAGAGTTATTTGGAGCTGGAGAAAGTAAGTGCTCAGTTATATTACTATGGATGTATGCCTTGGCTTCTGTTTCGCTGACTTTGTGCTTTATCGTTTTCATGTGGCTTGTATCTTAAGTAGCTTATACCGGCCTCCTCGGTTTGTATTAAGTTATTGATATCTCATAGATTATTATTCTTTATTCCTTATAAGAACCACAAATACACAGGCTGAATCTATACTGCAATTTTGTGTTAGACCCATTGCCTGTTTAAATGTAGTATATTAGTAAGATATTGTGTAACAGATTGAAAGTTATTTTGGAAGTGTTGATATCATACATACAATATGTAATCATTCAAGACACGGCTATTGTTGATGGTGAAAGTTTTACGTAGGATAAACCAGAAACTTCAACAAAGTAATGGCCCATCAGACCCCCGCCGGCGCTGCGCCCGGACCCGCTACTCGGCTCGCCTTCGGCTTGACACTTGGCTCGTCATATATTTGTCAGTGTCGGTGTCTGTATAAATTGAAACTGCATATGTAATGAGTGAACTGAGTGATGTAGTGAGGAATATCTGTATATGTGAATATCAGTGTTATATATCATTGAATTGTAAAATAGTGGAGTCGGGAATTTGTACTATTTCAAATGTTGAAATAAAATATTTATTTAAATAAATTACTGTTTAAATATCAAATTCTATGCAATAACATTTTATTAAATAAATATTTATTTTTATTAAAAAATCAAATATGCTCTACATTGTGGGCCCCACAAATTCAGAAAGTTAATATCTATAGCAACATTTTGGAATGTTGCTACAGATACCTATGGGTGTTGCTATAGACACAAATAGGGTTCTATTGCAACAATATTACTTATGTTTCCTTAGATAGTCAAAACGTTGCCTTTGAGGTCTAAGGCAACGGCAAAAATTGCATCACCCGAAAAGTGTTGCCATAGACCTAGACAACATTTTTTGGGCCTGACCCAACATTTTTTTTTGTGTTGCAGAAGGCCATTTATGGCGTAGTGCCTGGAGTTTATTGTTTTTCCCTAAACTCTGGGTGCCCTTATTTTCCACACGAGCAGCCTAGAGTCAGGTAATAGATCACCCTGTAAATAGTTGGAGCTAGAGTTGGAGTGTTTATTTGGAGCTTTTGGATCAGAGTGAAGATGTCGGTTTTTGGACTCTCTCTGAAGACTTGTTTCTTTAGTTTCTATTTCCGTTGTGTACCTTGTTCAGTTGTACTTCATGATGTTGTATATAGTGATGTATCTATGACTCTCTAATATCACCTTGTATCATCTTTTGTTCTAAATATATATGAGAGCATTTTGTTTCAGCTGTGCATTCTTATTTATACTGATGTTATTTACTGGTAGCAAACCCTACCGATGAGCATTTTAACATTTGGATCTCGACATTGATATCTTCGATATATGATATGTTGATTTTCAAAAGTGAAGAATCCAATTTGATTAGGGAATACCATGAATCCTTATCTGTTTGGATTTGACTTGTGTGGATTATAGTCGATTCAAAAGGTGAGAATTTACGGGTCATCACAATATGTATATGTATTGTTTACTTTTATTTACTTAAATATAATATGTTAGAAAGTTATTTTATCTAATCAAAAGTTTACATATATTCAAAAAGACAATCAATTATGTTAAAGAAAGCAATTGATAAGGAAAGGAGAAGGTGGAGGAGTTATCTCATTTCATTGACTTATCTTTAGTGCTATTTCAAAACAATTTGAACACTCAAACACATATTGTATTCATATATGAACTATGTTTTAAATTAAATACATACATGTATATATACATATACATATTCATACATATATATACATATAAATATATATAGAGGTAGCAATTAGACCCAACCCGACCCGACCTAGACCCGACCCGACCCGACGAGTCCTTATTCTAGACGGGTTAGGTTTTATCGCGTCCAAAATATACATTTTAAAGCCTAAACCCAACCCAAGCTTCGACTCGGGTCAGTCCGTGTAACGACCCGTATTTTTAACGATTGGATATTTAAATAGTTAATTTAAATATTTAATTGTTAATTAAATGAAAGTCCAAAAATGTGTTTTTTTGCATACATCCGAATCAGGGCTCGAGACCACTTCCATTAAGTGCAGATTGACATTGCAAACTAAAATGAGTATAAGGATCGCTATATTTGAGATCGAACGATCTAATGGTCGAAACTACCTCGAAATATGCGAAATTAGCATCCTAGGGTGTAGTCTTAGATTGAGATGAGATTAGTACCATTGGATTTAGAAAAATGAAGTGATGTACCCAAACGAGTTTCGTGGCGATCAGACGCGTCATGTGATCATATGGGTTTGAAACGTATGACCATTTATTTGAGAAATCAAATAAACGAATAATAAAATAATATTATAAATACCCCTTTAAAACCCCCTTCCCTCCAAATTCTTATTTCCATTCACTGTTCATATCTGAGAAAAGAAATCTATGCCCAAATTCTTATTTGGCATTCAAAAATCAAATTCTCCTCGCCTGCTTCACTAAAAATCACGAAACTAAATCCAACTGGTTCGTATCGATGAGAGCTTCGATCATATGCTCGATCTAGGGTTTGGCAATGTTTGGCTGAGATCAACCCTATAGTTGTGAATTAGGGTTCAAATTGATTGGATCTTGGAGCGATGATATTTAAATCGCGGATTACCATTGCGATTCTTGTGTGAGTGGGAGCATGCGGCTTCGATTTGGTGGTGAGCGGCACACTAAGGTGAAATGCATCCATGGCCATGTCGAGAGCAATCGAAGAGGTCGCATCTCCACGTGATGGATCAGGTTGTAAATCGATGGGTAGAAATCAAGGAGAGGGCAAAGAGAAGTGATTTGGAAAACACAGATCGAGATTTCATTGGGTGGTTTAAGAGAATTTGGCAACTGAATGAAGCGACAATGGTGATGAAATAAATGACATGTACAGGTGCACGAGATTGATTAGGGGATGGAGAAGATAATTAGTAAGGCGATTATTGTTTTAATTAATTAATTAATTACCTTATTAATATTGATTCTTAGATTGATCATATCTTTGCATATGAGGTTTGTTTTGCATAAGGTTTCTTACGTTGCGCTCATGATGGCGAGATCTACACTTTAGTACTAGTTTGGACAGATTTAGATAAGGTGAGTGATGTTGTCTCTCACCATAGGATGATTGGTTGTATAGTATTAGACTGACGCTCGGGAATGATGTTTGGTTTTAAAATATGATTTTCCTACACTTATAGTCTGCTTGATTTTTATAAAAGAAAATAAAATTATTTTAAAATAATTTATAAAGAATAACACATATTTTCCATCGATGTGCTATAGTTAGGAAATTGTTAGATTTGAGCCATTATTGATATGATTTCCTACAATGGTTGATATGGATGGATTATACATGTTGTATGTATGCTTATTTGGATGTATGTATGGGTGTTAGATGTATGTTTGGTTGTTTGGCTTGTTTGGCTATTTTGGTTGAAAACGCTGACTAGCTGTGATCAGGTTTTAGGTAGTATCTTGTATGTTAGGGTTTCATATACGCAAAAACCTAATGAACAAGATAAGTTGTAGAGGAGAGTTTGGATACGTGCCAACAAATTTGAGGTAGAGGATGAGGCTTTGGATTTCAATGTGGATGCCAGATCCGTTTGGTTTGTACTTATCCATTCGGTTAAGTACAAGACCAAGGTGGCTGGTATTGACCATTATAGAGTGGTCAATGTCCATCACCATTGTTGATTGGTGATTTGGTTGATCTTTGGTTGGGTATTGATAAGATTTTGTGGTGCATCATTTGGTGGTTTATTCGTGTGACCGACTTAGAGTCATGATGTTGTTACTCTATGGGCGAGAGATTAGATGGTGAGATGATGGTGTGATGCTTCGACATGAGAGTTGGTACTTCGAATATTGGCTCATGTTGGGAGTAGGTTCCGAGGTAGATAGTTCTAGGCTCTATAGATCATGCTGGGGGGTGTTGGCTCGTTCGCATTATGGGGGGGGTGGCGATGTACAGCATGATAGACTTATATCTTTGGTTTGTGGCTCATGGGGGTAGTAGGTGTTGGAGATTAGACACTCCTTATCTTTAGTTTATAGCTTGTGAGAGTAGCAGGTATCGTAGGGGCTTGTGGTGGGAGTCGTGGAGTGAAGGAACATGGGTGTTGTTCCTCGTAGATAGTGGAAATTGGATTGAGCAAGTAGAGCTCAGAGGGAGATGCATGTGCTAAGGGATTGTTGATGACTCGGAGAGTTTTCTATTGTACTCAAAGCAGCGGTATTGTATAGTAGGGATGCTCATGCATCATGTTGGGATCTGTATACCCTAGACCTATGGATGTTGGGTCTAGTTGCCCCGTGGATGTTGGGATGAGACAATACGATGGAGAACCAGGACCTACCACTAGTCCTTAGCATTATTGGGGTCATACGACTTATCATATATCTAGAGCGCACTGGGTGACAGTTAGTTTTGTTTGATGGATTCTATGTTTGTTATGGTTGCATCACTAGCCACCTATCAACCTAGGGATGTCACACGAGGTAGGTACTATGGTAGGGATACCTAGACACCCTAACTTGACTTAGTGTGGAGTAGGTATTGTTGAGGGAGATACCTAGACACTTGGACAGTTTACATAGTATAGAGTAGGTATTGTGGATGGAGATACCTAGGCGCCCCGATAGATACCGATCATGGTGTACCCTTTTTATGATGTTGTAGAGTAGCATATTATCTATGTTATGTGCGAACTGATTTGTGTACCCTATGTTCCGTATACTATATTGACTTATACAATATTTTGAGATTGTTCGCTCACACCAGACTGTTGTCTAACTCGAGATTTTATGATGTGCTTCTTATTATCTCGGGAACTCTTAAATGAGTAGATTTAAGAGCAGGCGTGGATGATATGGAGTTCTGCAGAAGGTGACATTTACTCATACTTATATGTGAGTTTGTTATTGTATATTTCGTTGTGTGACACCGTGGAGCCTTAACAGTGTTGACTTATTATTATATGAGATAATGTATTAGTTGAGTTTATTTTTCAGTTGTATAAACTCTGTTACTGTGTTGTATAACTTTGTGCATCTTATACTCTGATGATTAGTTCACATTATTATTATCATCTCTACTTTTTGATACTTGTGTTGATTATTATATTTACTGATGCGATGTGAGATATACGACAGGTTATGTGATTGTTTGATGTTTCTTTTTTCTTCTTTTCCATTATGTTCTCTTCTATTTCCTTTCCTTTACTTCTTTCCTTTATCAACCTGTCTGCATCGTAGGTGTAGGGCGGTCGTTACAGTTTGGATCAAGTTTCTAACACCCTACCTCTATTCCCATACTACTAAAGGATATTACGAAGTGATGTTGTCTAGTAATATGGAGAATGAGATTTGTTAAGATCGACCTTACGTAAATCTTCCCTCTAGCTAATACCGATATGTCTTTTTTTACTATAATCTAAATCAACCCAAATTTGACGTATGCGATATATGCACGAAGCAACACTTACCTAGGTTTATAATAACAGAACAATATATAATAAAAATTAATAGACACGAAATCACATCGTAACGGAACAAAATATGATACACCTCATATAATAGAAAGTGAGTCTCAAATAGAGTACAAAGCTCACCACCGAAAAATATGCATCATACATATACATCCATATACAAAGGGCATGCGCTAACTGAAGATATAACAGATGAAAATCTCGCTAATTCTAATGATGAGATAAAAAAATAACATAGTGCAAAATCCCTTCAAACTCCAAACACACACATGAATCCATGGTCAATGTCTCTGAACCTGAAATGTCGCTGTCTGACCCGAGCATTATAATAAAATAACATCCGGATCAGACTATCTCTAAATATCAAAGGGTAAGGTCTCAATAATATAGATGTCAATCAGATATCATTTGCAATAAAGTATAACTAACAACAATTAATATACAATTGATCTTGATAATACTCAAGTCTATTGAAGACAATCATATAAAAATATGGCAATTCATACATAGCCATTTCAAATCAATAAAATAATTAAATCCATATAAGTTTATTGCTAATCAAAATGTACTGTCCCCTTTTATAGACTAAGCATATAACACAAACGAATCACACCATGTCACAAAATCATATCAAGTCTCGCATGGACCATCATCTTAAATATGGCGCTAATACATCAAAATCTTCTAAACACAAAAGAAGAATTCATACCCGAATATGCTACTAAATAATCACTAGCAGTTTGGTCGGTCACTAATAATACACAAGCAACTTAGTCGGTCGCTAATACCATACTAATGGTTCGGTCAATCGCTAACACTGTACTAGCAGTTTAAATCAATCGCTAACACCATACCACATAGTTCGACCGATAGGATATTCTTAGTGCGAATTGCTCTCTTCCCAGGGGAGACTGATAATAAAAGCTCCATGAGTTTAGCTCGCTAAACCCCTATAGTCTAACTGTATTGGATATCCATAACATATGTTCGACCTAATATTGCACTGCTAAGGTGCCATGCCTACTAATGGATGGCACAATTTGTTATGATATCGAATATAGCCTGCGGTATAGACTGTTGGCTTAGTGGTATAGGACTAGACCTAAAATGAATAACATGACTCAGGGTGCAATCTCCGCCATCAAGTCGTTAGGTCGAACAACTAGCCTACAAGGTCAAGCTAACAAATGCACTAACGAATATAATGAGTTATACAATAACTTGCATCCCAAAAATACTATTTAATCCTATAGTATCACATACTCTTATAGTAATTAATAAAGTAAAACCCATGTCCTATAACCATTGGGTGTTGCTTAATTATTTTCTATTAATTAGTAAATTTCACTACACTCAAACACTATACAAACAAGTCATATATTTAAATAACGAAGTGATAATTAATGTCCCATAACCACTTATTATTACTAAATTGTTTAAATAAAATTCCCATCTCATAGCAAAAGAATTACTAAGCTTAAAAGCCAAACTCTATAAATCCATCAATTAAATTGACATAAGAATTAGTTTATTTCTCACTTTTTGACAAAATATTATATTCCATTGTAAAACTAAGATTTCTGAAATTAAAATACTAATATTGTTTTATTTAGGCTAGGAATGATTTTTAGAGCTAAAACATTATATATATATAATTATAGTTTATAATATTTTTCTTTTAAATCGATTTATAAAATGCTTCCAAAATCATATATATAGCAATAATTTCATTCTTATTAAACCAAAGCGTTAAACACCTTTTAAATCAGTTTTTTTATAATATAATTAAAACCAAGAGAAGGAATTAAAACACTAAAATTAAAATACAACAAAATCTAGGTCAAAAACCTGGAGATATGTACCAATTTTCTTCCCGACTGGTGCACCAGTAGACCCCAGCGGTCCAACGGTGACCGCGAGAAAACCTGGAGTTAGTCTCCAGGTTTCGTCCTCAAATTTTGACGATTATTTTAGTGATTCAGTCAGTGTTTTTCCTCTTTTGGGTGCGTTACTTCAATGTAATACATATATACAACAATCAATAACAAGCATGCAATCATACGTGAGGAAATCAACATTAAAACTTGCATTTTCTATAGGGTTTCAGGTTTCAGTTTACAATAAGTTCAAATAAGCATCAAGCAACAGAGAATAATCAACATGCAAATCCTATATAATTTAATTCAATTACTAATAGCTAGCATTTCATATTTAGAGATAATTATCAATAGAAATCTCACCTTGTTCCTTAACTAGCACAAATTAAACTAACAGCCCTCTTCTTTAATCGTTGTCAAACCCTTTTGTTCGTTAAATCAAACCTAAACCTATTTCTAGCCTTGAAAATCCCTCTAACACCTTTAACAACTCAAATCTTTACCTTTTAGCAATTTGTTCGGCAAAATCCAAAATTAGAGAATGGAATAAAAACTGAAATTAATATATGGGAAAGATAGAGATTGAGAAGAGAATGAAAGTCTATAGATACTTTATAAGTAATGAAAATTATATATATATATATATATATTTGTGTGTGTGTGTGCTACTAAATATGTTAAATAGAGAATAATGATTGAATATAAGATAAATAATAGAAACGGTCACACTAGATATTTTGTACTAGTTCGGACCTCCCGTCCTATGTCCAATCCCGAAGCTCCCCTTTGGTAGTTCCTTTAACCAACCAACCCTCGCTTTGCCCTGAGGAATAAGCTAATACCAAAGTATATCTCTAACAATCTTGTGTTCCAAATAACACGGTTTTCGACTTGATAGTACAAATCTTCCTATGATCTCCTTTGAGTATGTGAATGTGAATGCTTTGAGTCGTAGGAAGTGATTTAACCAAAATTATATTTTGGTTATAATAGATTGAGAATATGTAAGCAATGTATGCACAAGAGAGTAATGAGAAATCAAGAGAGAAAAGATTCAATTAATTCAGTTTTTGTTGATCTCTACATCTCAATCATGGTATTATTTATAGATTCAAAAGGATGTAGATGAAGAGTTGTTACTATTAGATAAGTTCTATTCATTTTAATGGCTGCAACCTTTCGATGAAGGGTGGTTTCTTTTTGTCTCAACAGAAGTGTCTTTTCAAAAATTTGCAATTTTTCAAATGATAGATGTCTGTGGTAAAACCTTAGATATCCATGACTTCAGAAAATAATTTCCTGATAGCCAAAGATGTCTGTGGTTTTACCTCAGACGTCTGTGAGTAGTAAATGTAGTTTTTCACCTTATATTTAGTGTATATGAAATCGTGTATGATCGTGTATGCATATATACTCAAGGAGACCTTAACAATATTTTATCTAAGACTCTTTTATAGTAGAATACCGTTACTAACTATAGTATGGTCGATAGATCGTCGTTTGTCTTCGAGTCTCAATATCTTCGAGCATGATGTCTTCTTCTAGTATATAATTGTAATCTTAAAATGTGTATGTGTATATATATATATATATGATTGTATAGTTGTTGTCATTGAACATAAGCTGGAGGTTCTAACATTCTCCCCTTTTTAATGATGACAAATATACAATCAAGATGGAAGAATTATTATATTTGTCTCCCCTATGTATATGCATAAATTTCCTCCCCCTTTGTCATTATCAAAATGGAAGGAATGATATAAGATATAAATATATATATGTTAAATAGACATTTAATAGCATGTTATATATAAGATCATGAATATTTAAAACTAAAAAATGAAGTTCAACTAGAAACAGAGACCAATGTAGTAGGAGTTAAATAGTTAGACAAACAAGCATAAATGATGGAAAAATAGTAAAAAGATAACTAAAATAAGATACTAATTGTACTGGTTTGAATAGTAAGATAAGCTTCCATAATCCTCATAGTATTCTCAATAAGATGAAGGATCCTATTCGTATGTGCCTGGTCATTGTGTTTGGTCAGTGTATTCCTCATCTTCTTGAATGGAGAGCCCTTGGAATGCCATGTACGATTGATGTTGGTAATGCGGAGTATCAAACACGTACATATCATCACTATCGTCTTCCTCCTCAGGTTGTTCTTTCATAGGAGTCTTTCCACTGTTACCTCTGTCGTGAGAAGTTCCTTCGGGAGAAACTTGAGAGTGATAAACTGGTGTATGTGCTCGAGGGGGCGGTGTAGGTGAAGGCGAGGATGATGAGCGAGAAGATGATCTGCCACAGACCTTTCTCATAACTTTTTCTAATGTTGAAGCAACCTTTTCTAACGTCTTTTCCATTTTAGTCATTCTTGTAGAAAAAGAATGTTCCATTCCAGTCTTCTTTTTATTTAAAGCTTGCTTGTTGGCTGTAATTAGCTTTTGGTTTTTAAGTGCTAATCACGAAGAGATACGTTTTTCATTGGTTCAATATGAGCTTCTTGTATTTTAGAATCCGAATAATATTCAGTAGCATGACTGGAGGATGTAGGTTATTGTGAAGGATGAGGTGAGTAAGTATTCCAAGGAGCAGTAATAGGAGTACCATGATGTTCTTATTATTGTTGTTGTAATCTCCATTGTTCAAGGGAGATTATTGGGGGTGGTCTTGGAGGAAGATGCATCAACGATAAAAACCGGATAACGCCTTCTTTAACGGGGATTTCTTCAAAATAAGAGATGTAGGAGGGTACCCCAAAAGCATTTAAGAGACACATAATGTATGGAGCATAGATAATAGTGTGTCAATGATGAGACCAAAAGCTTTTAATTTTACCATGGATGAATTTATCCCAATTTATTTGTATTCCATAAAAGATAACATAAAGGGCTTTGTGATCATTATCATAGATTTGTTCATGACTATCTAGGCGTGGGATTACCGTATTTATTATCATATGATTTAACAATCTAGCTTTGGTCATAAGTAGACGGATTTCCACCGGGGCATCCTATCTTCCCAAATAAGATGAGTTATTTCGTCCCATGGCAAATTTCGATGGTGAGGAATTTCTTTAAATCAATCCCAGTTGAAGAACAATTAAATACACTCCAATGGTGTTGGCGTTAATTTTTAAAACACGTCCATACACACTCGTCCATAACCATCCTTCATCATTCTCAGGATTCCAAATATCGCTACTACATAAATTGGTGTAGAAATGAAAGATAGCTAATTAATCGATTTGTACCTCATTTTCGTCGAAATTGATTAAACCCCGACATTCGAAGGTAACAATAAGTTCTTGAATGCTATATTCTCCAAACTTTCATAATCTATAGAAAGGCCGGGAATGAAGCTTCTTTTGTTTTAGCTCATTAAATCATTTGTTGTCAATCGTGATATTGCGAAGCCATTCTTGAATGAGAGCATCATTAACTACGAGATTGTGTGTAGAAGATGATTGACCTTTCTTGGCTCATTTGTTAAATGGAGTTTTTAGTTTGGGAGCCATTAGTGAGCAAAGAGAGATTGGATAGAGGCTAGGGTTTTAGATTTTGGAAGTAAATTTGAGGTAGGAGGTAAAATTGGGGAAAACTTATTTATATATGACTGCTGGAGGTAGAGTTTCAGAATAGCGACAGACGTCTGTGGATGGGCACAAACGTCTATGCATTCAGTTAGAAATAAACAGAAAGATACGACAGACATCTGTGAGATTTCCACAGATGTCTGTAGTTGCAGAAAAAATGTAATCTTCCGATTTGCTGAATAGTCGTTGTCTTTTCATCGAAAGATGTAATCTTTGATTGATCTCCAATAATATAAATACTGAATTATTGACTGCCAATCATTGTACTGTGCACTGTTGTAACTGAGTGTTGAATGATAGCAAACTGTCGTTCAGGGTAGTAGTTGACATCAGGTAAGCATTCAATTCTTGTGAATTTTGAAAGTTAAATGCTAATTTGTTGCACATAAATCACATGTTACCCTGACTCCTGTTAACGTTCATACGTTTACGAGTCGTTGTCAGTTTTCTTGTGTAAAATTCTGTATCGATCCTCTCCTGAATCGATGTGAAATTCGAGTTGAACAACGCTTGACGGTTGTTTTGGAGTTTCTCTTCGTATCGACCCTCTCCTGGATCGATGTGAAAAGTTGAAAAATTGTTTTCGTATCGATGTCGATCGACATGAATTTGGTTGTTGTTCTAATGTAGTTCGTATCGATGGATACGAGATCTTAGGGTCTTCGAATATAGGGATACGAAATTGGCAATTCGTATCGATGGAGTTGAGCAGTTCAAACGAGATTTCATTGTGGTGTTCGTAATTATGATTACCAACGGATACGAATAGGGGGCTTCATATCGATGAAAACGATTTCCAGTAATCTTCAAAATGATGGATATGAAATAACTAATTGTTTCCTAGAAAGTTACTTGTATTGATGGGTTGAGGACACGAACATGGGCCGCTTCGTGTCATTGCAGAATGGATACGAAAGTGTGCTTACTCCTATTGATTGGAGAAATCGATGCTCATCCGTCAAAGCTACTGGGAGACGAATTATTTTCTTTCTTTGGTTTCGTACCCATATAAATAGAATTTTGTACTTAGAAATTTTTTACATGCTCTCATTTCTCCCTTGCTTTCGTATCGAACCTAGCCCTTAGTCTCTTTCTTCGTATCGCTCAACTGCTTGTGAAAAGAAAACCCTCGTCTTCGAACCAATCAACCCATTAATTTCTGGAATCACTTGCTCTAATTGGCTAATTAGCCTATAACAATCGACTTAGAATGATGGACTCGAATTCTTATGCCATTTGGTATGCATTTGTGACTGATTTTGATGATGCGGTGGTCGTGGATGGCCGGAGTGAGGTTGAGGAAAACTGTGATGGTGTTTGAGCAGTTTGGGGAAGAAGAAAGGCAGAGGGATATGAAGGAGTTCATGGAAGGGTTGCCTAGCTTTGAACTCGCATCAATGGGATAAGAGCAGTTTAGAGCGTGTTCGTATCGTTCCGCTAAGGGTGATTCGTATCGATCGACAATCGAGGGTTTCGAGAAGGGGATTCGTACCGCTTCTGAGTTCATGTTGTTTCGTATCAATCATTTTTCAACTTTTGGGTCGATACGAAGTGACACAAAAGTGATCGATACGAAACTCTGTAATGCGATCGATACGAACTTGGGTTTTTTGATCGATACGAATTGATGCATAGGTGACCGACACGAACTGCTTCTTCCTCTCATCGATGCCAATTGTCTATGTGAAGATCGATCTAAGTTTGAGCTTGATGGAGATGAAACCCTTTGCATATTCGAACATCTTACTCCGACGAGCTTCTGACTTGCATAATTTGACTTAATCATTTCACTGCATATTTGACTGCCCTTCTAAGCTCGTTGATGGAACTATAACTCGACAAAGTTTCACGAACCTCAACTTGGATCGGTCTCCAAAGTTTGGATGGCACGGCGGTGACGGTTAGCGATGACGGTCACTCCGGTTGAATTTTGAAGTCTTGTCGTTCGAACGCTTTGTTAATCTCTATAAAATCTTCTTATGTAACTCACAGCACTACACTACACGACACATTCATGCATTTCACACTGGGGAACACACAGGATTATTGTCACCTAACGATAGTTTTTGATGAGTTGATTAGCTATGGAACCCGAGAGTTCACATCTAGAGGGGGCTCAAAGTCCACCTCTTCCGATAAAAGAGATGCCGGCCATTGCGGCCGAAGTCATAAGTCCAGCTTTGGATGAGTTACTAGGAGCAATCTTCATCGGAAATCCACAAGATCCCATACCATCCAATGTTTCCGAAGATATGTTGGGGAGAATTTGTTTGCGGCACGAGCTATCATTGGACGATGTCCTGCTTCCAGGGCCGAACGACAGGCCACATATTCCTCCGGAAGGGTACACCGCTCTTAATCGATTTTCCTGCACAGCCGGGACGCTCCCACCATTTAATCAGTATATCTGGGAGGTTTTATCTTATATAGGGATTACCCCGTCACAGTTGCATCCGAACGGGTACGCTCTCCTGAACAGCCTATTCATCATTTTCATGGAGCACCTTTTTCGGTCCCCGACTCCAAAGGAAATCAGATTCTTATTCAATGTAAAGAGTCGGGGAGATAATCCCTCTTTCACATTCTCAGAGGGAGCCAGAAACTGTCAAATCGTGATTGGAACTTGGACAGCGATCACGGCTACTCTAGTTAAGAGAGGGAGCGCTATGAGAGGGAAAGGGATAGAGAGAGGGAGAAGGAGTATATGCGCCGTTCTCGGTCACGCTCTCCTCCACCTAGAGGTCCAACACAACCGTCGAGTTTTGGCAAACAAATACATGAATCTTCGCATCAAATACCACTTTCCCAAACACCAAGGCCTGACCAACAGCGTCGGAGGACCGAAACCAAAACTCCCGTCGTTACTGAACAGGCCATCACAGAGCCTACCGGGGAAGGAGTGATCAGAATTGCTAAGCTGAAAAAAGATTTTCCAGACATCTACTTTGACGGCTTTGTCTTTCCCTTGCACTTAAAGTGAATTCCCATCGAGGCAGAACAGACGATGCACGACTATACACATGATGTTTACGGCCAGTATCGGGAATGGATGAAGACCGCAGATAAAGTATCAACGATGGCGTTTGAGCGGGCGAAAACAATCGAGAAATTAGGGACTGATCTCACTCAGAAGGACCGCATAATCTAGGTGCTTAATGATGAAAACGAGTCCACGAGAAATTCAGAAACGAAGGCCAATAAAAGAGTCGATGATGCGACCCGGAGGATGGAGGAGATGAGGCGAACACACTTAGCCCTGGTTGAGGAAATGGGGCACCAGACCACCACAGTCATGGCAAAAAGGGATGGAGCGCTAAAAGAGCTTGATGAGCTTAAAACCAAACTTGCTGAAGTCGTCAAAGAGAAAGATGACGCAAATAAAGCCACTCGGAAGGCATGCGAGCAGGCTGTGGCACTCAGGGATGAGAGGGATGCGACAACGCTGAAGGTTCAGGAAGCCAAAGCCAGGGTTGAGGGTGAAGTGAGAACGGTGGAGGCCAGGCTGGAGGGTGAAATTGAAGATCTCCTCATTACATATAACGCCAATGTTCTGAAGCATCGAAATCTAAGCTGGCTCGAAGGCTATCCATCACATCTATATAATGCTTGGTGCTGCTTGGTTGAAGATGAAAAAGCGGAGCACCACACTGAATCTATCGATGAATTTGAATTGGAGAATCGGGTGTTGAATGAGGATGAAAGAAGAGTTCTCCATGACATCACTATCACATTCGAGAAGGAGAGGCTCAGTACTCAGCACCCGAAAGCTGGAGAGGGTTCTGGCGTTGAGCATCATGATGCGGGTTCCGAAATTCTTTTGCAAACCCAGCCCGAATCTACTTCTGCGGTTGATCCTTTATCTATGCCTGCTTATAATCCTGACCAACCGTAGTTGTCTCCGGCTCGCGAGCATGTCTCTGAAGCTGCTCCGCCACCCGCAAGCCAATCCGAGGAAGGTACTCCGAATATTTCTCACATTTACTCGAAGTAAGTAACCTTGTTCAAAGCAGTTACTAACATCTTTTCTTTATTCAGCGATGGGAACCATGCCGGTCGTGCCCCTGTAACTCAATAGCCGCATCATGAGCAGGAGGCCCTTATGACAGAGGCGACCACAACAACGGCCACTGCACCAACTAATGGAGTGTAGGGGAGCGCTTTTACTTTTGACGAGCAGATGATGGAGGAGCTCCTTGGTCATCACAGTAACCCTTTTACTGACCTGCCATTTGTTATGAGCGGAGGCACATCCGTGGTCAGTTCTTCGAGCCCAACTGGCAGCATCCCCGCAGACGCTCAAACTATCTACGAGGAAGAGATAATAGCGGAAATCAATGTCGAGATGGAAGCAGCCGCGCGGGCTAGTGGTATGTCCTGGACCAGCTCCTCTGTGGATGATCTCTCCCGGCGGTACCATCATCGACATTGGTGTTCCTCCCTCATCTTTCAATGTCGAGAGTGTTCCTATTCCTCCGGCTCCACATTCAGAAAGTGTTCTGATTTCTGTGAGTTCGGAAGAAGAGGTCACCATAATTCCCGCCGGTTGGAGATCAACCATCAAAAGGAAAAAGCTCGAAGAGGCATCTGAGCCGTAGCTCTAGCGTGTCAACATCGAAGAAGAAGAAGAAAATGAGAGAATAGACATGTCTTCTTGCCTCATTTTTGGTAGACAGATAGGAATTTCCTTTTGTTTTTTGTAGGCCGTGTATAGATGCGGGTTCAGCCCCTGCTAGTAGGAATTCTTGGAAAGATTTTTGTACTTATCTTTCTTTTTCAAAGAATAGTTAAAATAAAATTCCATTTTGTTTCCAGCATAACTTTGTGTTTATTTGCTTAAGTGTGTTAGCGCTTGAACTTCCATTCAATATACTTGTGAAACTTTAGTCTCTGAATCGGTCCTGGGTTCGGTTGTTAAGTCCCGAAGTTATGGCTTTGAGTCATAATCGAATGTCAAGTCGAGGTCCAATACTGCACTGTCTAGATCAGTAGCTGGTACTTAATTTTTGCCCCCAGTCCCGAGGATAAATTGAAATGGTCGGTCGACAATCGCTTTTCGCCTTTAATACATCGAGCTTAATTTTGTTGAAACGAGGCTAAAACGAGACGAGTTCGGGTGGTCGAATCACACTCGCTCATCTATTGGTAATTGCATCTACACTTTGGGGATTGCACTTGTACATCGGCGGTCAGTCATGCCCGTTTAAAGTTTAGAGATATGTTCACGCTCTAGGGACTTAAGTTACTTTACGGGCGGTCGGTCACACTCGTTTGATATTTAGAATTTCATCTGCACTCTGGGGACTTAGATTGATTCGTGGGTGGTCAGTCACACCCAATTTGCTTTTATACTTCGGCCCACCCTTTGGGGACTCGAAGTTGTCTCACGGGTGGTCGTTTCACACCCGGTTTGTGTTTATACTTCAGTTCAAACTATGGGAATTTGTAGTTAGTTGATGGATGGTTGGTTACACTCGTTTTGATTTTTATACTCCAGTTCACACTTTACGAATCTAGAGTTAGTCGATGGGTGGCGGGTTACACCCATTTTGATGTTTATACTCCAGTTCACACTCTGGGAATCTGGAGTTGGTTAACATATGGTCGATCACATCTGTTGTGAGTTTTAGGATTTCGTTCGCACTCCGGGAACGATAGATGTATCAGGATCGTGGATGGTCGGATCACATCCACCCTGAGTTAACAAGCGAGGTCGTTAGATGGACGGGTCCATCCTCCTCGGACATGGTTTAAACACGGGCGAATTCGTTAGGCGGATGGATCCACCCTCTTCGAACCCACATTTGTAAGCTTCTACCCCAGCTTGCGCTCTGGGAGCTGGGGTTAGATAGATGATTGTCGTGTATCAATCCTTTCTTGGCTTCTGTGTGATGGCTTGCCCCCGAGCTCGGGTTTAACTTAGTGAGTGACTGGTCGTATCACAGTCGCTCTCTATTTGAATAAGTCCCATCGTAGGATGGAACTTAGCTCTCCGTGTATCATGATGGTTGCATGACACATTTCAAAAATCACTGCTCTAGCTCGAAGAGATTGGATTTTATTGCTGAAATAAGAGAGTATGGCAAAGTCAGTTTCCTTATTACGAATTCAAATTTCGAAATGCATAAACAAACTGTAAATGACAAGCAGACTGAATGAAAAAACAAAGCCTGTTATGTAGTAGCGACGAAGACTCTCGTTGTTCCAGGCTCTTGGCAAAGTGAGACCATCAATGGTTGATAATTTAAAGGTGTCATCTTCGACTCTTCGTTCGATAACATACGGCCCTTCCCATGTTGGTTTCATATGAGAAGGGATTGGGTAAATTCTCTTAAGGACGAGATCGCCGATTTCAAAGGTTTGGGGTCGGACCTTGGCATTGTACAATCGGCCGACTCGACTTCGGTATGCGGCTACCCTCAAATCAGCCTCTTCTCGCTTCTCATCCAATAAGTCCATAGATTCGACAAGTAGGATAGCGTTTGTCTTTGGGTCATAATATGTCACACGATGAGAAGGTACTTCCAACTCGACTGGAATAACGGCTTCTTAACCATAGGAAAGTGAAAGCAGAGTGTGGCCGGTCGTGGACTTGTGGATTGTTCGATATGCCCATAGGGCCATTGGAAGTTCATCGACCCACTTGCCTCCAGCTTTTTCCAATCATTTTTTCAAAATGGACTTTATAACTTTATTAACAGCTTCGACCTATCCATTCGCTTGAGGATGCGCAACTGTAGAGAACTTCTTTTGGTTATGGAATCGCTGATAGAAATTCTTGGACTCGACACTATCGAATTGGGCCTCGTTGTCAGTGATGATGGTATGCGGGAGACCAAATCGACAGATAATATTGTGCACAATAAAGTTGATCACTTTCTTCGTTGTGATAGTAGCAAGGGGCTCGGCTTTCACCCATTTGGTAAAGCAATCAACAACAATGATGGCGTACTTCGTGCCACCTTTGGTTAGAGGTAGAGACCCAATGATGTCGATGCCCCATATTGCAAATGGCCATGGACTGACCATCTGAGTTATTTCGGTAGGTGGGGCTCTCGGAATCCGAGCATGTTTCTGACATTTTTCACATTTCCTGGCATAATCCGATGCGTCGCGATTTACAATCGACCAATAATAACTGTATCGGAGCACTTTCTTAGCAAGAGCTTGCCCCCCGGTGTGATCGCCACATTCTCCTTCATGTACATCGTGCAATACTCGATCGATTTCATCATGGGCGATACACCAGAGTAAAGGAACGGACTACCCTCTTCTATACATGACTCCATTTTGAATAGTGAACCGTGAAGCCTTTCGAAGAACTTGTCTTTTTTCACTCCTACGCTCTGGTAGGGTCCCATGCTCAAGATAGTTTTTGAACGGAGTCATCCATGACTCCCTATTGGGTATAACTTCAAGTGCCCAGTCGCTCTCCATTTGATCAATACTCGGGGAAGATAATGTCTCAATGGGAACGAGTCCCATTTGCTGTGCTTCGTCGGTACTGACTAACTTTGCCAAAGGATCGACCTTCTAATTGTGTTCTTGGGGTATGCAATAGATGGCATAATAATCGAACTGATTCAATATTTCCTGGACCCGAGCGAGATAACCGGCCAATCTCCGGTCTTTAGCTTGGTACTCCCCCCCAAACTTGGCACACGACCAATTGTGAATTGTAGTAAATCCCCACAGCAACAATTCTTAAATCCCTGGCAAGCCTTAATCCGGCGAGTTGGGCTTCGTATTCGGCCTCGTTATTAGTTGCGCGGAAATCAAACTTTAAAGCATAGCATATAGATTGGCCTTTAGGAGTTTCAAGTACAACCCCAGTGCCTGAGCAGCGGTCATTTGATGCACCATCAGTATGATGCTTCCAGACATATTTGGGAGATTAACTGGTTTTGAGCAAGTCCTCCGAGATGGTGAATTCAGCGATGAAGTCTGCCAGGACATGTCCTTGAATAGCTCACCTTGGTGTGTAAGTGATGTCGAACCGACTCAGCTCAATATTCCATTTGAGTAACCTACCAGACGTCTCAGGCCGCGTAAGGACCTGTCGTAACGGTTGGTCGGTGTAGACAGTGATAGGATGAGCCTAAAAATATGGATGGAGCTTTCTCGAGGCAATGATGAGACAGTAAGCTAACTTCTCCAACTTTGGATAATTTCTTTCTGCTCCGGTCAGTCGTTTGCTGATGTAATAGACTAGCCATTGTATCCGATCCTCCTCCCGAACTAAAGCAGCATTGATTGCATTTTCTGACACTGTCAAGTAAATGTACAGTCTCTCGTAATCAATAGGCTTCGACGGAATGGGGGGTGTGGACAGATGTTGAACCAGCGCTCGGAATGCGCCCTCACACTCTATAGTCCATTCAAAGTTCCGTTTCCCTTTTCTGATCAGATCAAAGAACGGAATGCATTTGTCTGTGGATTTTGAAATGAAACTGCTCAGTGCTGCTACTTTCCCGTTGAGGCTCTGAACTTGCTTTATAGTCTTTGGAGTCTCAAGATTTCTGATTTCCCAGATCTTCTCGGGAGTGGCTTCGATTCCTCGAGCATTGACGATGAATCCAAGGAATTTTCCAGATGCGATCCCAAAGTGACACTTCAACGGGTTGAGTTTCATTCTATACTCTCGGAGGATGTTGAACATCGTTTCCAGGTCTTTGATTTGATTGTTGGAGAATCTCGACTTCACAAGCATGTCTTCCACATATACCTCCATGGTTTTTTCGATCTGGTTAGCGAACATTCGATTAACTAGCCGTTGGTAAGTTGCCCCGGCGTTCTTGAGTACCAATGGCATGACTTTGTAGCAGTAAAGTCCCAGATTGGTGACGAAGCTGGTATGCTCCTGATCGGGCAAGTTCATGGGTATCTGGTTGTAGCCAGAATACGCATCCATGAAGGATAAGAGTTCATGTCCAGCCGTTGAATCCACAAGCTGATCAATTCGGGGAAATGGAAAATTGTCTTTAGAGCAAGCTTTATTCAAGTCTGAGTAGTCAACACAAGTTCTCCACTTCCCATTAGGTTTCCTGACAAGTACAGGGTTGGACAACCATTCTGGATACAATGCATCTCGGATGGATACAACAAATCTCGGATAAACCCGTTCGATCTGAGTTTATCCACCTCTTCCTTAAGGGCGGAAGATCTCTCTGGATCCATACCATGTCTTTTTTGCTTGATAGGGTCATGCCACGGGTCAATATTCAATATGTTGCTCGCGATGTCCGGCGAGATCCCACATTTCGGAGTGCATCCACGCAAACACATCGAGGTTGCCCGGAGAAATTCAACCAATTCCTCTTTCATCTGTTGGCTTAACTGAGATCCAATCTTTACCATTTTAGAATTATCATCATTATCGATGGGAACATCGATTGTCGGCTCTACTGGAGAAGCATGACTGTCTTTGACTTCGTCTTCGCTTTCGGTATCTCTTGGGTCAAGATCTCTTGGGAATTGGTTGTGGTGCCCAGGCCTTGGCCCAGGCATTAACTATCAATTATCAGCAAAGGGGACTCAGAGAGATTCCTCTACGCCCTTACCCTTCTCTTTTCGCCGCGCCTCTCGCAGCTCAGCAACATAACAAGCCCGTCTAGCAGCCTGGTCTCCCTGAACGACCCCGACTCCATTGTCGGTAGGGAATTTCAAAGTTAGACACCAAGGGGCGATAGCGGACCTGAACTCAGCAAGGGTCGGTCGACCCAAGAAAGCGTTGTATGGTGAATTAATATCCAATACAATAAATTGCAATATCCGGACTCTTCAACGCTTTCCAACTCCCAACTCCACTGGTAGCTCCACCATCCCAGTGGGTATAGTTGCACTTCCATTAAAGCCATGAACACGAGACTGACAAGGCTTCAAATCTTTTGCTTCAATTTTCATTTGATCATAGGCTCGCTTAAACAGTATGTTCACCGAACTTCCACTGTCTAATAAGATCCTCTTCATCCAAGCAGGACCTATCTGAGCTGAAATGACTAGTGGATCAATGGTTGGGGCTTCAACTTTATCGGCATCTCTGTCTCGAAATACGATGTCGTCGATCATCGTTTTATGTTGCTTGGCCGGAGCCTCATCTTCCAAATTACTGCAACATTCGAAACTTGCATGCCTAATAGAGCCGGCATACAACTCCATTTCCCTCCAGCTCCAATCCGCTGGATGAGGACCACCACTAATAGTGTTAATCACTAACCTCCCACAGGTACGAGCGGGTTCCTCCGATCTAACCTGATTTTGATTTGAAGGGCCCGCAACTCCAGCCTGCGATGCCAGAACGAACTGTTCCAACTTTCTTTCTCGGATCAACTTCTCGATAATATCCTATAGATGATGACATTCGTTCGTGTTGTGGCCATAACTATCGTGAAATATACAATACTTCCCAGTATGAATCTGTTTCTCTGATGATTGCTTCGGACCAGGTTTCTTATATTGGATAGTATACAAGTTTGCAAGTACACATTTTCTAGAGATGTATTTAAAGGAGTATATATGTCAAACATGAGAGCTCTACATCGCGGTCCGCGATTCTGATCTCGTTTCCTATCCTCATTTCCATCGCCTTTCTGTTTATTCTGTATGTTTAACTGCACCTTTCCGGAACTCTCCCCGGTTTGTTTTACAGCGACATTGCTTTGGATGCCTTCCACACTTGGCCCCGCGTCATCCTTTTTCCTAGACTATTTCGCATCCTCCCTTCTCAAGAACGCTGCCTTGGAATAGAAACGGTCCAATGACGCGGGGGGTTTTCCGACCAATCAGTTGCCAAATTTGGAATCGGGGTCGATCCCCTTAGTTAGTGCCATCAGAATTGAGTTGTCATTAAGATTACTAATCTTAGCACATGCAGAATGAAACCTCTCCAGATAACGTCCGAGTGTCTCTCCGGGAGCTTGAGTGACACTGGACAAGGTATTAACATCTTTGGGCCTTGTGACATGCATGCGAAACTGTTCAAAACACTTCGTTGCCAACTGGTCAAAACATGAGATAGATCGAGGTGGTAGGCGAGTAAACCACATAGTCGTGATGCCCCCTAGGGAGATTGAGAAACTTCGGCATTTGACCGCATCATCGGCCCGTGCAGCGTTCATCAACTATTCATACTTTAAAATATGCTGGATAGGGTCAGAACTGCCTTCATAAATATGTAGAGTTGGAATTCTGAATCGCCGAGGCAGTTTAGCATAGAGGATGTCGTTGGTGAAAGGGGTATGACTCCGGGAGATTCCCCAGTTGTCATTAGTGAGGCCTTGGCTTTCACGGATCATCTGACGGATCATTTTCGAGATGTCCGACATCTAAACATTCAGAGCATGCTGAGCCAAGGTGTGGTCGGGTTCCACAATTCGAGGATGGGTCGGGCACGGTCGATGGTCCACACCTCGCCTCCTTGGCTCTAGGTCTTCGCGAATATATGGTTCAGGAGTATAATCACGTTGGCGAAGGTTTGGATCTGTTTGGTTCCGAGCATCAGCACCCAACTCGGTAGCAGCGGCAGTAGCGCGGTTATTGGTAGCATGATTAGGAACCGTCCCTCCTCGGGAAGAGGGTCCGGTGTGGTGGCTGGTATACAGAATAACTATCGGTTGTCCAATAGTCAAAGTGCGCTGATGTCCGGTAGCATGTGTATAGCTTCCATCCAGCCGTGGGCGCGTAGATCTGTGATTGTAATAAGAAGAAGCTGAACTTTCAGTGGATGAATAGGAAGCCTGATCCCTTCTAGATTTCCTTCATCTTTCACGGTTTAGCAGGTTGGTTAATTCTGTGTTGACACGGAGCTGCTGGGTAAGCTGCTGGCGGATTTGAGTCAGCTCTTGCATCAGAAGTTGGAACTCCTCCCTGGTGACAGGGCCTTGTGGATCCGAGGGTCCAGTAGTATTCTGGTCTGCAGAGGGAAGTTATGCGGGTTCTGCCTATCCCGCCCTTCTGGATCTGCAGCGGTTGAGGTAGTCCTGGTAGCAACCAAGGTAGATAGTGAAGCTCTCTCCTAGACTTGGTGCAAATCTGAATAGGATGGAAGAACTTCTAGGCTTGAGAAATGGATCTTCTCCTTAGATTCTCGCAATCCAGTATCGGCAGTAGATCCAATGAGCAGGATAAAAGCTGGGTTTTCTCAATGAAAGCACCAAAGTGTTTGTATCAAAATTAGGCACAACACTCTTCGGATGTGTATAAAGAGATAAAATGAAGAAATTAAATGTAAAATGAGGCAGATCTAACAAACACACCAATCAACAGATAAGAAAATGCACAGAAACATACGGATTTAGAGTGGTTCGGCGTATTGCCTACGTCCACTATGAAATGACTGATGTTTTTTGAATTTCACTCGCGGTTTACAAGAGATTACAATAGTATAACTGAAGTTTGATAATGATTTCGACGGAGTATCAACGTAGAGAAGCAAAAAGTCCCTTTCCTATAGGTCCAGGGTCACTATTTATAGGTGTAGCAAATATCTCGCCCAGATCTCGAAGGACTTCTTCTCTCACGTGGGTGGGTCCACGAGATCGATCCCTGATGTAAGGACCCGATTCTTCGACTTCCGAATATCGACATCAATACGTCCACTGTATCGACTGCCATACAATCGAATGCCGGAAAACCAAATACTTAGGGTTTTAAGAAAGAAGAGGTAGAAGAAAAGATAGAAGAAAAAGAAAGAAGAACCACAGAATAACATCAGAAACAGAAACAATATCAGAATCTCACATTCGCAGCGGAACAACATATAATAGATAAATGAATAACCTTTAAACAAAGAACTATATCATTTTATACATTACATCATCATCAGAGTTTACAACAACAATACAACAATAGACAGTTATATAACTTGTCCTCATACAGAATACACAGCGGAACAAATAATATCATATACAAGTGGTACGTCTCGACATCCAGCTCGCCACTTAGCTCTACAGCATCCCGAATCCAGAATGACCTGATAACCTGACTCTAGACTGCCCATGTGGAAATTGGTGGGCACCCAGAGTTTAGGAAGGAAACAATAAACTCCAGGTCAGTCATGGTGACTGGTGTGAGAACTTAAAACAGTTTATCTTTAAAACAAACAACAGGATAATTTTAAAGTCAATTCGCAATGCTTTTGGAAAATGAGACTACCATAAGGCCTCCCGTGCACACACACAATGCAAACGCAGAATCAGAGGATATTTCTCCTTTTGATAATCAAAGATGCTTACTACGTAAAACAATCAAATCATTTTTGATATTATTATTAGTGCATAGTGTAGAAAAATCATTTCGAAAGTATAATATAAATCTTAGCCAGCATAGGCACTTCGCACTTATGCCTACTATAGCTACCATCCAAACAGTGGGGCGCCACCATAAGTGAATGATAGGTTCTACAACTAAAACCGTACAAAGTTCGTATTGGAGTTTGGATTTCCAACTAATGGTCAGGCCAAGGAACTTCCCATTGCCACATAGGTATGCCTCTGGAAAGACGACCCGAGAAATAACCTAACATTACGGTTAGATCTCTGCCAACACAAGGCTGGGTTACCTCTGCAAAAATAGGTAACTACTGACACGCGTATGCCATCCCCCGATCATAACCGATCTTCCCGAGGATCCTCGATTCCAACAACCACATAAGAATAATAATGCGGCAACAACATAGGTTAAATATCTGGGCTCCATACCATGATACCACCTCTATCCAGAAGGAATGACATACACTAAGGGGCGCTACTCCCTAGAACCTTGCCGCATCCTTCCTGTTTTGACCATTTCCTGGGTGTGAGGTCCGACGAAGTCTCGTCCACAAAGCCACGCTTTGGTACAAAGCCATGCTTTGGGTCAACAAATGATCAAAGTAATGATCACAAAGATAAATGATCATATCACAAATGATCAAACAATGATCATCACACAGCAACACTCAGCATGTCACATTACCAAATTGGGAATATATCGCTGATAACCTTCAACTACATAACCTCTGAGCTCGTACGTCTCAAAGAAGGGTGTTAAGCTAAGAGAATAAATTCTCCGCCACCAATAGAAATGTATTTGAAAGAAACCAGCTTTATATCACAATTTGTAACATCAGACATACAACCATACAAGTCTGTTCTGGGATCGAACAGAACCGAAGGCACTTCTCACGAAGCCCTTGCAAATCCGGATAATTTTCTAATCACGTCCGGACTTCCCGTCACTAAGGGTGATAAAACCTCTATATCCGAGATCAGCCGATGTAGAGTAACTCGACGGTAATCCTTCCGTTTTCAAAAATATCCGGTCTTCAACACCGGTCATCAAATGCAATCCATTACGACGTATCACATATTCGGAATGGGTTATACGACCCAAAGGTCCTTTCCCGGCTAACCCGAATAGTGAGCGCTTATTCAAAAATAAGTGTGGCATTCAAATTCAAGCAAATCACAACAAATACCCATTCAAGGGTAAATATTGATAATCGGTTATTCAACTATCAATAAAGATGCGCAACATCATCAGATTCCAAATAATTTTCCAAATTATTCAATTTCCAAAAATATCTTTACAAGATATATAATTTTCCACACTTAACCATTTGAAACAAATTTCAAATATTCATTTTCAATTTATCTTTACCAAGATAAATTCTCAAAAAACGTTTCATTTCACATTGGAAAAACATTTCCATACTTATTTAATAATAAGTAATTCACCAATCATTTATTTTCAACACTTGGAAAATATTCGATATACTTAAATCAAAATTAAGTATATATTTCATTCTTTAAGGAAATCTTTCTCTTTCACAAATTTTATCTGAGTCAAAACGAATGTTACGTAAAACATCGTTATGACAACTCAAAATCACTAGTATAGGGATTCGAAATTTAGATAGATATATAAATCCCAATACTATATAAAACCTTTCCTTTCGAAAATCATTTACTATAACAACAGTGTTATAGTCCACCATTTCCTTATTTCTCGAAAACGTCTATTTCAACAATGAATGTTGAAATCTATGTTTTCGATACTTAACACGTTTTAAAACATCTTTTAAAACAATTACTTCATTTTATAATATCGCTTTCCCAAAACATAACCATTTTATTCAACAATGTATTCACTGTCCAAAATCGTGAATATACTTCATTAACCAATTTCAACATTTCTACGCATTTTACTTAAAGAATTATCCACTGTCCAAAATCGTGAATAAAATTCCCATCCAAACTCTTCATTTCTACACCTATCATATAATTGACAATTCGCTATCCAAAATCGCGAATATATCCCCTTTTATAAACTTCTATGTTTTATTTATCAAATTCAATTGATTTCAGATTTTATAAAACAACGTTTATAAATTCCATTTCTATTTATAAAAACTTCAACTTATAAATCTCATTATTAACAAATTACATTCATATCTCATTTAAATGCCAAAATCCGATTTATAAGATAATTACTTATAAATCTTTTATTTTACAAAGTCTATTCGTTTAATAACTTCACAATTTATAAATCTATAAATTCCGTTCACTTATGAAATCCTTTTTTTTCCATTTTAACACTTATAAAAACTCGTTTTATAATTCCAGTATTCTTACTTTATAAAAATATCAATTTTATACATCTTTTATATAAATCGTTCATAATAATTCAAAAATCCCAATTTAAACCATTTTATAAATAAATCAACTATTTATTTCAAAAAATCACTTTTAAAAATCCTTTATAAATCAATATCGTTATTTTTAAACTTCAAAAATGGATCTGATGATGCAACAGCACCCTATAATCAATCACGACAATCAAACATCATATATCATCATATGATAATCAACAAATATCACAATATCTGTAATCAAATAAATATTGGTGAGGAATCCAGTTGGATCCCTCCAACCTGCTTCCCTGCATCCACAGATGTTAGCACAATACCAATTCCGCTCCAGGACGGAATATCGCGGTATATGGGTTTAATAAATATTATCCGCTATTATACGGCACAATAGGGTCTCATTCGCTATACAATGCGGGAAATCAACTCCAATATATACATATTCCAATATATATATATATTGTTATATACATAAATAATACCAATTCCACTTCAATGTGAAATTATCACGGTATATGTTTTTAATAAATAACCTCCGCTTAATAACGGCGTATAATGTCTATTTAACACAATAAATAGCAATCATCATTCAATCATCACAATCAACACTATCAACAATTTTAAATCTAACAATTTAAATTTTAAATCGAAACAAAACATTCGATTGAGTGAGAAGTTCTCACCTTCAATTTTCGATAGCAATTCGTAGCGTTTTATTTCGAATAAAATTAAACACGCGTTTAATTTTACCCGAAATTTTCGCTAGCTCCAAACGACTCCAAACCAGTTTCATTGCGAAGAGCTTGTCAAAACGAAGCCAACGCCGCTTGTTTCGTCAATTTTCGATCTCGTATGAAAGAGATATGATTTTACAAAGTTTATAAAATTTATAACATAAATATTTACAAATTCCTTTTAAAATTTAAAACCCTACTATCATCTACCGTTCGTTGCTTTCATTCAGATCTAGGCCGTCCCCTGTATCTCCTTCCCCATCGCGTTCGAAAACACCCAGGCATGAACAAAATCGCGCATGACCCATCCTCACGCGGCAATCCCCGATGACCGCTCCTCCATACTTCGACGAGAACACGATCAGCTGATGTCGTTCCAAAGCCCATCTCGTGCTCGACACTCGGCTCGAATTTGGTGGAGCTCGTCTCTTCCCTGACCGTGAAAAACGTGATTGAACATTGAACTTCATCTCCATTTTTCCGTTTATCCGCTCAATTAAATACGATCTCCACCGTTCAGATTATAGAGAAGGACGTGCTCTTCAACTTCCATATTGAACGTTTCTTGAATTGATGAACGGATTTGGAGATTTTGAGGGGAGAACGAAAAAAATTTCTGGCCATTCATTGTATAAGAGGCGGCCGGCCATTTGAGATGAAACCCTAGCTATATTTTTTATTTTATTTTGTGAATAAATGGTCCTTATATAGAAAATATTCAAAACACTATTCACCCGAAATTTTCCGAACTCCAAACGAAGCGTGCCGGCTGACGTTTCTAAGGTTTACCCCACGTTCCGAACACAATGGAATAGGTTTCGGGAGCTAATTCGATCATCTGTGCGAGTTACGAAGAAAAATGATCGATTTAAAATTAAATTGGTTAATTAAATTTCTGTGCGTTTTAGCTTGCCCCGGACAAACCGTAAATCCAATTGACACGAAATTTGAAACCATACAATAATATCACATTACGGATCCGATGAAACTAGTTTCGTCGAAATCCAAGACTTTTTGAATAATGAGTATTTTAACTCGCCAATTTAATATTAAAACAATTTCGATGCGTTTTGAGCTGCCACAGTCAAACGATAACTCCGATTGCTACGAAAATTTAAATCCGATAATAACAAACTATTACGGATCCAATGGAACTAGTTTCGTCCAATTCTGAGACTGTTCAAAAATTGGCTATTTTTCAGTCGATAATTAAATATTAAAATATTCAATTTTCACAAATTAACTATAAATTTAAATCTTAAAAGTTCTATAACATCACTATAACTCCAATATGATTTAATATAACTTTATAAATCATTTTCAATCACATTTAATCCAGATTTTAATTATTTCTGTAATTTAAATATTAAATTATCGATTTAATTGTCCAAATTAAATCCAATATTCGAATTTTAAATTATTCGACTTATTAATTTCATTTGTTAATATTTAAAATCAATTAAATATTCAAATTTTAATTAATATAAATTCTGGGTCGTTACACCTGGTGATTTTGACTCGATCTGGGAGCGATACGAATTGGGTTCGTATCAATCCATAAATGGTCCTTTCAGGTTGAAATTTATCGGGTACATTCTTGAGGTTATAGACAAGCTCCTGTGAAAATTTGGTGGCATTTGGACTTGTAGATCTCGAGTTATGATCGATGCAAGTTTGGACTTTCAATGGGCTATCGAACTTGTATCGCTCTCATTCGTGTCGTTCGTATCGCTTCTAGGCACATGTTTGTTAGGTGACGTGACACTATCTTCCAGGATCGATCGACTTTTAATGCCGATAGACCGAATCTTCCTCCCTTTTAGGCTTCATTCGTATCGACCTGGTGCATCCCTTTCGTATCAATGCCCCCAACTTCATTTTGTACCGATGCTTAAGGCCGCTTCGTATCGATGAATCAGGGGATCTTTTGTATCGATGGAAGATGATAATTCGTATCGATCGCCTGGTGACCCATTCGTATCGATTGTTAGCGGATTGATACGAATAGTGAAATTGGAATCGATACGATTTATCTTCAGCCGATGGATACGAAGCAGATTAATGTGAGGGATACGAAATGGAGTAGGCACAAATGATACGAGATAGTACCGACAAGGTGGATACAAAATGGAGTGGATGTGATGGATACGAACCGAGGCTTTCTTCATGGATATGGACGAGGCTACGGCTTGTCCATAACTATGAAGTGGATGGACACGAACGAAACGGCCATGAATGTATGGTTCCGATCGATGTTGCCTCTTCCCATGGACACGAATCACTTGTATGCCTAGATGGATACGAACCTGTAGGTGTCTTTCTTGGTTTTGATCGATCAATATCTTGAGAATACGAACCCCGATTGACTTGAAATTTGGAACGCTGACTTTCATGGCTTTTCTTGTTGTACCATATCGATTGTAGCTCGATCCGGACTCGGACAAAATTCACTAGTATCCATAGCGAACGCGTGTACAACCGGTCTTTGGGACGGACTGTCGTTGGTTTCCAGTTAAGTTCTTGGTGTTACGACCTTGCCAAAAGGCGGGATAATAATCAATTCCTTCTTCTTGATTGTATCCTTGGGCTACTAATCTTACTTTACTTCGTACAATATTTCCATTTTTATCTGCTTTATTTTTAGAAATACATTTCATTCCAATTACAGATTGATCATCTGGTCTTGGTACAAGTTCCCAAACATCATTTCTTTCAAATTGATTAAGTTCTTCTTGCATTGCAATAATCCAGAAATCATCTTTTGATGCTTCTTTATAATTTTTCGGTTCAAAATTTGATATAAATGCAACATGACTCATTTGATTTAACTGTTTTCTAGCTGATACTCTTGTATTTAAATCTCCAATAATATTATTAATAGGATTGTCTCTTAATATTCTAGGTGATGATGTTATCATATTATCATTATTGTTATTGACATTATTATTATTATTTTCATGTATAGATATATTAGTTTTATTTATAATTTCTTCATCATCATCATTTTTGTTTTTGTTAAAGTTTTCATCAAATGAGACATGAAGACTTTCTTCTATAATATTTGTTCGTTTATTGAAGGTTCAATATGCTTTGCTTCGATCTGAATAGCCAACAAAAATTCCGTTATCACCTTAGAATCAAATTTTCCTAGATAATCTTAAGTGTTTAATATGAAGCATTTTGACCCAAATACACGAAAATATGATACTTTCGGTTTTTTGTTATAAAATATTTCATAGCATGTATTTTTAGTCATTGGTCTAAGTGTTACACAATTTAATGCATAACAAGCACTAGCAATGGCCCAAAAATTCTTTGGTAAGTTACTACTATTTAGTAGAGTTCGTGCACATTCTTGTAATGTTCGATTTTTTCTTTCTACAACATTGTTTTGTTGTGGTGTTCGAGGAAACGAAAAATTATGACTAATTCCCTTTTTGTTACAAAAATTTGTAAATAGTTCATTTTCAATTAACCTCCGTGATCACTTCGTATATTTTTATTTTTTAAATCCATTAAATTTTTTATTCGTTTTGCAAAAAATTTGAACATTTCAAAAGTGTCACTTTTATGTTTTAAAAATAATGTACAAGTATATCTTGAAAATCATCAATAATTACAAAAACGAATTTATTATGATTTATTGAACATATTTTAGTTGGACCGAATAAATCTAGATGGAGTAATTCGAGAAGTTATTTTGTGGAAATCTCCTTTTATGACTTAAAGGACCTTTTCTTTAATTTACCAAATTGACAAGCGTCACAAGGTTTTTAACTAAGTCATTTTTAGCTAGTTTGTTGATATTCTTAAAATTTATATGACAAAAACGTTTATGCCATATCCATGGATCATTATGATTTGTGGCTAAGCATAAATTTGTGTTGTTTTTGACATTCATGTTTAAAACAAATATATTTCGATTTCTAAATCCTTCAAAAATCAAAATTTTTATTTTGATAAAAAATATTGCATTTATTTTTCTCGTAACCAATTTTAAATCATTTATCACATACTGACTTATGCTTAATAAGTTATGTCTCAAAGTTTCTACCAATAGAACATTAGTAATTATAGGAGAGTTAGAAATACCGATATTAATGACTTCTCCAATGTCGATGACAAATCCTTTTGAGTTGTCTCCGAATGTTATAGTGCCACCATCGATATATGTTATATTCGATAACATATTAGCATTTCCAGTCATGTGCTTAGAACAACCGCTATCGAGTATCCATTTCTCTTTATTTTTTATTTTAATTTTGGATACCTGCAAAATAAGAAAATTTTAATTAGTACCCAGCTTCTTTGATTATGGTCTTACATGTTAGTGGATGTACGTAGCTATATCCACAAGGATTTGGTTCCCTTAGAAATGTAATCTTTGTTATTTACAACTTTTTAAATATTCATCAATATACTTTTGTCTAATTAGTTTATTATTTGTTTCTAGAATCCATATTTTGACCATATTTGTATATGAATTCTTAAACTTAGTTTCTAACTTTAGCTTTTTGAATTTTGTGTATAATGTGCTATATTCTTTGGCTTTTGTTTGTTTTTAAAGTCTAATCCATTTCGATTTCCAGTTCGCTTAGATATCGTAATCAAATTTTCTAAAAAAAATTCCTTTGTTGAATTTTGTCACATTATTTCTATTTTTTCTAATTTACTTTTAAGATCATAAATTTCAATGTTTCTAGAATCTAAATTTGCTTGTAGATTTGGTTCTTCTTTTTCCAAATTAAATTTTCTAAACTTATAATTTTCTAAATTATTTGATAATTTATCATTTTGAGATAATAGTGTTGCATATTTCTTGAATAGTTTCTAATTCTTCTTCTAAGATAATTTTTTCATCTTTTAATAATCCAATTTCTAATTCTGATCTAGTTAACTTTCCTACATATTCCTTATTCAATTTTTTTGATTCTCTATATTTATCATCTAATTCAATAATTATTTCCATTATTCATCATAAGTAAGTTCGGAACGTACCTCATCAGTGTTAGCTATAAAACACACATTTGCTTGTTCCAAGTCGCTTTCACCATCACTATTTGAAGAAGAAGACGAATCTGAAGCATCCCATGTTACTTGAAAAGCTCTTATCTTTTTCTTAAATTTCTCGAATTTGCTTTTCTTTTTGTCGTTATTGACTCGTGGACAATCCTTCTTCATGTGGAAATTTTTTTCACATTCATAGCATTTAATCGATGTTTGATTTGAAGAGTTTGGTTTGCCGCCATTTTGAATTTTGGTCATCTTCTTGAACTTCTTGAATTTATTGTAGTTTTTGGCAACAATCTCCTCTTTGTTTAAGTCTGAAACTTCGTTACTTGCTTGGAATGCTATGTTTTTCTTTTCATTATTTTGAACCTTTCTAGCCTACAAGTTAGCTTCGTATGACATCAAATTTCCTATTAGCTCTTCGACTTTAAGTTGAGAAAGATGGCTAAATGTGACGCCCCACCTCTATGCTCATAATAACAAAGAGTATTAAAAGAAATACTGTCTATTATTACGAAGAATAAGGCTGGATAGGAGCGACCATCCGTAATTGGCCTTACACTAATATTGGTTATCTCGATAGGAGTGGTATATACTTTTTATTTTTCATCTATTATTTATTTACCCCCATCGACATATCCAATTCTCAGTATAAAACAAACTACGATAGTTCATAATAGTTTAGGACATTAGATATAACAATAACACAGATAATATAAATGCGGAACACAGATTAACAAAAATCTCATATATATATAACCGATGTCAGTTACAATATAGTTGACACGATACATATGATACAACTACAACTGTCGACTCTAGAAGTTATATATACAAGTACATTATCGACTAATATACATGAATACATATCGTTCTATACAATGACACGACTACAACAAAATGACACTGACAACTTCAGAAGATGTGAAAAGTCTTCAAATCCTGAACAGCAACTCAAAGAAGAAAATCTACAACCTGAAATAACTCGGGTCTGACCCGAGTATTACATTCAAAAGAAAATAATACCCAGGTCAGTCTAATTCAAACCAGTTTATTAGTGCATATAGGCAGTAATAATTTAAATAGACGACAGTCACAATAATTCCCATCTATCCGATTCTTTAAACAAAGAAACCGGATAACGGTCAATATAACACTTAACAGTGTTTAACAAAATCAGCAGATTTAAATTATGAACAGAGATAAATAAACAATTTATCAAATCGACTAAATCAATTTAAAACTGTCAAATCTGATAGGGCTGCAGTACACGCACGCGTGTACTGCCTCGCCACTATCGCAAGAGCTACACAAAAGCTCAGTGAAAATCACAAATGATCACCAGGTCAAACCCCAAAATCGGGTTCAACTCAAGGAAGTTCGAAAACAAATCCAAATATCTCAAGTGAATTCGAAAACAAAACCAAATGCATTAATGCCATGCAAACCAACAAGGACGAATTGCAACCAAATGAAACTACGGCCACTGTCACACTGAAACTGCAATTACCAACTAGAACACAAAGGCGAAACTGCACAAAGGAAAGCGAGAAACAACTGCGCAATAAAGCTGCAGTTGAAATAAGCGACGTTCAGCATACATATAAATCGATTTCATATGTACACAAAACACCAAGCGCAATTCAGCAAGGAAATGCAATAGCACTAAAACAACACTGATACAAAAGATCAGATACCAGACTACAAGCAAATGAAGTAATACAAGTGATACCGCAAATGTGCAGTCAATCAATACTCTGCATGTACAACATGTAGATGAAGCAGGTACAAGGGCAAAACTGCTACAACTCTAAACATCTCTTTAAACTGTTAAAAGAAAAAGGTACCCAAGTGTGTGTGGTGGTAGTGGAAGCAATGTGCAACCAGTATGTCGCAAATGCTCAGGGATGAACCTGAAAATGGTTAGGGTCGAAGCACACTGGGTCAACAACCTCTTGATTATAAAAATGCAGACATGAAGAAGTTAGTGCCAACAGATGGCAACAACTCAAACATGCCATGAGTTATCAAAATGCAGACAGCAGTGAAGCGTCAAACAAAAACAACTTCGTAACGAGTGAACAAACCCAAGAAAAAAACTACTGCTTTAAACTACAGATATACATATATAAGAGCTCGAAGCAGTGTTAGTGATCAAAGTCACAAAAGAAACCAATATCGACAATTTCAAGTGTCCACCAGACAGCATGACGAATCAATCTGAATACGAGGCGGTGAGACCGTGGCTCAACGTCGATATACAAGAAAAACTGTAAGTGTAGACTCGACGATACATGCATACACACATACAATTGTGTATATGCACGTAAATGAAGTCACATCTAATTAGTCAAGCAATTTCAAATTAACAGTTTGCTCAAAGTGAAAATAACAATTGCATCATAAACAACGCCCATAAAAACCAAAACTGCTCGGGGACGAATACAAAAATACTCAAATATAGCTAATAACAGCAGTTACCATCAAATGACCGAGAACGTAACCAACGTACAAGAATGCCTGAGCCGAGAAAGCAAAACTAAATCAAATCCTGTAAGCATCAGTGTAAAGCCGATAAATCATCACAACGACCAAGTTGAAAACAACCAGTGGCAACCATCACAAAATCAATTTTTAAAACAACTGAGGCATAATCGGAGCCCAAGCCGATATACAAAAAAAAACTACTGTAACCAACAAAGTCGAAATCGACCAATTCCTCAATTGTAAAACTCAATTTGAGTTCGCACATCAAAAGGAGGCCGAAGCCAAAATACAAATGACCAAGAATGTTCAAATGGAAAATTCAATCAAGTGAGTACAACAAAATTCACGGCATCAAATTATATACACTTTCCCAATCCTGCTTGCAGTGAAGCCAAACAATTGACGAAAGACAAAATCATCACATAACAACATCACAACCCAAAGTCAAAAGAATGAAAATCAACAGTTCAAGTTCGACGCCGTGGTAATAAAGAATCAAGAGATCGAACTAAGCAGTGAGTTTCAAAATAGGGTCGAAGGCCACACGGAGTCGAATCGAATGCCAAAGAATTCAAAACAGTGGTATCCAAAAATCAAGCAGCGGAATTCACGAATTAAACGAGGATGAACAGATGTGAGTAAGGAATCACTCACCTTTGCCGAAGCGAAGCACGCGATGATCGAAGGAGCCTTCGATTGATCTGGTTGAAGTCGGCACTGTTGAGGGCGAGCGAAATCAAAACGAAACCGTAGTTCGTTAAAGAGGGAACGACCGCCATTTTTTTTTCTTTCTCTTCGTTCGAATGCTTCTAGGGTTTTCAAAAAAAATGAGAAAAGAGTGAGGAGAGTGGAACGGAATTAGCGGGCTACAACATAGCACCAAGGATAAAATCATGGGCTAATATTACATTTAAAAGCCCGTAATCCCTTAACAAATTTTTAAAAGGATTTCATCTCGATTAGAAACTTCAAATAGCAATTAACAACGATTCAACCGTTATTTTGACGATAGATAAAAATTACAAACTCTCGGGTTGTTACAGACTCCCCTCCTTATAAAAATTGCGTCCACGCAATCATAGGGAATAAATGGATAAAAGGTAACCACCAAAAGAGCATGGCAATGTCAAATGTATAAGCAAAGCAAGTGTCAGCGGGGAAATATTAGATAAGAAATCGAAAGGTTCGACTGCTTCAAATCAAAAGAATCAACCTCGTGGGAATCAGGGATCAAAATCAGACGACTAACAAAAGCAAGAACAATCGAGTTCCAGCAACTAAAAGAGAAGGAAAAACAGAGCAGAAATCCCATACAGAGTACGAATTGAATGTGAGTAAATCAAATTACTCACCTGAATCGCCAGAGAAAAAGACGAAGCTCAAATCTCAAAAATCGCAAGTATTCAATCATCAAAAACGATAATTAAATTTCTCAAATTAACAAATATTCGATTATCACAAGCGATAATCAAATTTCAAATTCAACAAATATTTGATTATCAAAAACGATAATTAAATTTCTCAAATTAACAAATATTCGATTATCACAAGCGATAATCAAATTTCAAATTCAACAAATATTCAATTATTTCAGGCGATAATTAAATCTCAAATCAACAAATATTTAATTATCTCAAGCGATAATTAAATCTAAAATCAACAAACATTTAATTATCTCAAGCGATAATTAAAGCTCAAATAAAAAATATTTAATTATCTGAAGCGATAATTAAATCTCAAATCAACAAATATTTAATTATCTCAGGCGATAATTAAATCTCAAGTCAGCAATTATTTAATTATCTCAGGCGATAATTAAATCTCAAATCAGCAAATATTTAATTATCAAAAGCGATAATTTGAAACAACAAATATCTGATTATCAAAAACGATAATCAGAACTCATATCAACAAATATCTAATTATCACAAGCGATAATTAGAAACAACAAATATCTGATTATCAAAAACGATAATCAGAACTCATATCAACAAATATCTAATTATCACAAGCGATAATTAGAAACAACAAATATCTGATTATCAAAAACGATAATCAGAACTCATATCAACAAATATCTAATTATCACAAGCGATAATTAGAAACAACAAATATCTGATTATCAAAAACGATAATCAGAACTCATATCAACAAATATCTAATTATCACAAGCGATAATTAGAAACAACAAATATCTGATTATCAAAAACGATAATCAGAACTCATATCAACAAATATCTAATTATCACAAGCGATAATTAGAAACAACAAATATCTGATTATCAAAAACGATAATCAGAACTCATATCAACAAATATCTAATTATCACAAGCGATAATTAGAAACAACAAATATCTGATTATCAAAAACGATAATCAGAACTCATATCAACAAATATCTAATTATCACAAGCGATAATTAGAAACAACAAATATCTGATTATCAAAAACGATAATCAGAACTCATATCAACAAATATCCAATTACCTGCAGATAATTGGAAACAACAAATATCTAGAAATCAATTAAGAAGACTAGAAAATCAACATAAAAGCTTGGATCGATCCCATCAGATGGTGAGTTTTTAATTCGCCGCACGTGCATCAACAAATGGCCGAAGCCTACCAAGTACTCAACATAATTTTGGCGCCCATCAGATTGACCCGAAGGTCCGCAGAGTGACCCGAAGGTCTAGTACTGGTATTTGACCCGAAGGTCCGCAGAGTGGCCCGAAAGCCCAACAAATGACCCGAAGGTCCTCATAGTGGCTCGAAAGCACACGAAAGCAACAAAATGTTTCAATTAACGAGTCCGGAATTAAGCGAATCAGTAAAAGAAAGGGGTCATAGTCCTCGATTTTGCTGAAACGTTTAAATCGCTTCCTCATTCTTTTGAAAGCGCAAACTGTTAAAATTTCTGAAAACAATTTTATTTATTTTGTAAAAATAACAATTCGCATTCTCAACTGAACAAATCCGGAGTTAAGCGAAACAGTAAAAGAAAGGGGTCATAATCCTCGATTTTGCTGAATCGTTTAAGTCGCTTTCTCATTCTTTTGAAAACGCAAACTGTTACAATTTTATAAAACAATTTTCATTTTTAAAATGATTTTCCAATCACGTGATTAAAACAGCAAATCAGTAACAATTTCGATAAGGAAATTGTACTTCTCAAAATACCGTAAAAACGGTCACAAATCAGTATTGCGGAATAACCGCTTGAAAATCCACTTTTAAAATTTGGCGGTTACTGAAGCCGAAGCGACAGTAGTTTTTAAACGTCAAAATCTCATCAAAATAATTTACATCAAAATGTAATATCAGTGAATTTTCATTCATCAAAATGCCACAAAACACCGTGCTTCAAAATATAGCATTGGTGTAAAATTCCGTTGTAAAAATAACGGCAACAAAATACGTTTCATAACCAAGCATCGGTTCAACATAAAATAAATGCAATAACGTGCAATTTAAATTTTTGCACGTACTACAAAATGAACAAAGAATCATTCAAATGTATCTTCAATGAAGCTAATTTAAAACAGCAAAAATCTAATCAATAGATGATTAGTACAAAAGAAAGCCAGCGGAAATTTCAACAAAAATTACATATCTGCAATTTCTTCGAATCCTCAATTCGGATTCGAAGTTCTCAAAGAAACAAAATAATTACAGCTATGTAAACAACAAATGAAATTCATATCAATTTCGTATTTTGATTTTTTTAAATCAAAAAGATTATCAGTTGTACTCAGCGAAGACAGTTTCACTGTTTCCGCTGCGCACTCTGATAAACAGAACACAAATCAATCAAATCATCAGAACACAATTTCACTATTATTTTTAAATAAAGATATTTAAAAATTTCATCCAAATTTCAAAACTTTAGTTTTGACTCAAATCACAGATAAAACATCGACTAATAGTTGTAACATATGTTCCATCAAGTTATGTTTTATATTATGTCCATAAACCCCAAGCTCTGATACCAACTGTGACGCCCCACCTCTATGCTCATAATAACAAAGAGTATTAAAAGAAATACTGTCTATTATTACGAAGAATAAGGCTGGATAGGAGCGACCATCCGTAATTGGCCTTACACTAATATTGGTTATCTCGATAGGAGTGGTATATACTTTTTATTTTTCATCTATTATTTATTTACCCCCATCGACATATCCAATTCTCAGTATAAAACAAACTATGATAGTTCATAATAGTTTAGGACATTAGATATAACAATAACACAGATAATATAAATGCGGAACACAGATTAACAAAAATCTCATATATATATAACCGATGTCAGTTACAATATAGTTGACACGATACATATGATACAACTACAACTGTCGACTCTAGAAGTTATATATACAAGTACATTATCGACTAATATACATGAATACATATCGTTCTATACAATGACACGACTACAACAAAATGACACTGACAACTTCAGAAGATGTGAAAAGTCTTCAAATCCTGAACAGCAACTCAAAGAAGAAAATCTACAACCTGAAATAACTCGGGTCTGACCCGAGTATTACATTCAAAAGAAAATAATACCCAGGTCAGTCTAATTCAAACCAGTTTATTAGTGCATATAGGCAGTAATAATTTAAATAGACGACAGTCACAATAATTCCCGTCTATCCGATTTTTTAAACAAAGAAACCGGATAACGGTCAATATAACACTTAACAGTGTTTAACAAAATCAGCAGATTTAAATTATGAACAGAGATAAATAAACAATTTATCAAATCGACTAAATCAATTTAAAACTGTCAAATCTGATAGGGCTGCAGTACACGCACGCGTGTACTGCCTCGCCACTATCGCAAGAGCTACACAAAAGCTCAGTGAAAATCACAAATGATCACCAGGTCAAACCCCAAAATCGGGTTCAACTCAAGGAAGTTCAAAAACAAATCCAAATATCTCAAGTGAATTCGAAAACAAAACCAAATGCATTAATGCCATGCAAACCAACAAGGACGAATTGCAACCAAATGAAACTACGGCCACTGTCACACTGAAACTGCAATTACCAACTAGAACACAAAGGCGAAACTGCACAAAGGAAAGCGAGAAACAACTGCACAATAAAGCTGCAGTTGAAATAAGCGACGTTCAGCATACATATAAATCGATTTCATATGTACACAAAACACCAAGCGCAATTCAGCAAGGAAATGCAATAGCACTAAAACAACACTGATACAAAAGATCAGATACCAGGCTACAAGCAAATGAAGTAATACAAGTGATACCGCAAATGTGCAGTCAATCAATACTCTGCATGTACAACATGTAGATGAAGCAGGTACAAGGGTAAAAACTGCTACAACTCTAAACATCTCTTTAAACTGTTAAAAGAAAAAGGTACCCAAGTGTGTGTGGTGGTAGTGGAAGCAATGTGCAACCAGTATGTCGCAAATGCTCAGGGATGAACCTGAAAATGGTTAGGGTCGAAGCACACTGGGTCAACAACCTCTTGATTATAAAAATGCAGACATGAAGAAGTTAGTGCCAACAGATGGCAACAACTCAAACATGCCATGAGTTATCAAAATGCAGACAGCAGTGAAGCGTCAAACAAAAACAACTTCGTAACGAGTGAACAAACCCAAGAAAAAAACTACTGCTTTAAACTACAGATATACATATATAAGAGCTCGAAGCAGTGTCAGTGATCAAAGTCACAAAAGAAACCAATATCGACAATTTCAAGTGTCCACCAGACAGCATGACGAATCAATCTGAATACGAGGCGCTGAGACCGTGGCTCAACGTCGATATACAAGAAAAACTGTAAGTGTAGACTCGACGATACATGTATACACACATACAATTGTGTATATGCACGTAAATGAAGTCACATCTAATTAGTCAAGCAATTTCAAATTAACAGTTTGCTCAAAGTGAAAATAACAATTGCATCATAAACAACGCCCATAAAAACCAAAACTGCTCGGGGACGAATACAAAAATACTCAAATATAGCTAATAACAGCAGTTACCATCAATTGACCGAGAACGTAACCAACGTACAAGAATGCCTGAGCCGAGAAAGCAAAACTAAATCAAATCCTGTAAGCATCAGTGTAAAGCCGATAAATCATCACAACGACCAAGTTGAAAACAACCAGTGGCAACCATCACAAAATCAATTTTTAAAACAACTGAGGCATAATCGGAGCCCAAGCCGATATAAAAAAAAAACTACTGTAACCAACAAAGTCGAAATCAACCAATTCCTCAACAGTAAAACTCAATTTGAGTTCGCACATCAAAAGGAGGCCGAAGCCAAAATACAAATGGCCAAGAATGTTCAAATGGAAAATTCAATCAAGTGAGTACAACAAAATTCACGGCATCAAATTATATACACTTTCCCAATCCTGCTTGTAGTGAAGCCAAACAATTGACGAAAGACAAAATCATCACATAACAACATCACAACCCAAAGTCAAAAGAATGAAAATCAACAGTTCAAGTTCGACGCCGTGGTAATAAAGAATCAAGAGATCGAACTAAGCAGTGAGTTTCAAAATAGGGTCGAAGGCCACACGGAGTCGAATCGAATGCCAAAGAATTCAAAACAGTGGTATCCAAAAATCAAGCAGCGGAATTCACGAATTAAACGAGGATGAACAGATGTGAGTGAGGAATCACTCACCTTTGCCGAAGCGAAGCACGCGATGATCGAAGGAGCCTTCGATTGATCTGGTTGAAGTCGGCACTGTTGAGGGCGAGCGAAATCAAAACGAAACCGTAGTTCGTTAAAGAGGGAACGGCCGCCATTTTTTTTTCTTTCTCTTCGTTCGAATGCTTCTAGGGTTTTCAAAAAAAATGAGAAAAGAGTGGGGAGAGTGGAACGGAATTAGCGGGCTACAACATAGCACCAAGGATAAAATCATGGGCTAATATTACATTTAAAAGCCCGTAATCCCTTAACAAATTTTAAAAGGATTTCATCTCGATTAGAAACTTCAAATAGCAATTAACAACGATTCAACCGTTATTTTGACGATAGATAAAAATTACAAACTCTCGGGTTGTTACACTAAAACTTTTCTTTTCTAGTCATTTGTCAAAGAGTTTAAAATTAGCACAACTAAATCAAAATCTGTGAATTTGACTCCAAGTGCCATGAGATCATATTGAATGGTTTGAAATCTTGCACACATATCAATAATTGATTCACTTGTTTTCATTTTGAAAGATGAGAATTAGTGTTGTAGAATCAAAATTTTAGTTTGCTTGACTTTATTTGTGCCTTCATCTTTGACTTGTAAGGTGCGCCATATATCATATGCTGTCTTGTAGAGCATGACACGTGAAAACTCATTTTTATCAAGTGAGCAAAACAATACATTCATAGCTTTGACATTGTTAGAAAAATTTACATGCGTGTTGACCAATAAGCATAATTAGAACCAGTAAATAGTGGAGGACGAGTAGTTGATTGACCTTCTTGAAATGTGCTTGCCATTTTAATGATTTTTTCAATTACGTGTTATCATAGGTTGAAATAACCTTGCTATGATACCAATTGAAAGTCTATAGGATCTTTATAAATAATGCAACTTATATATGTACGTGTGTATATTACTAACTATGTTAAGCAAAGAATAATAATTGAATATAAGATAAATAATAGAAACGATCACACCAGACATTTTATAGTGGTTCAGACCTTCTTTCCTACGTCCGGTCCAAAAGCTCCCCTTCGATATTTCCTTTAACCAATTGACCCTCGCTTCACTCAGAGGAATAGGCTAATACAAAAGTATATCTCTGATAATCTTGTGTTCCAAATAACATGGTTTTTGACTGATAGTACAAAGCTTTCTGTGATCTCCTTTGAGTATGCGAATGTGAATGCTTTGAGTTGTAGGAAGTGATTTAACCAAAATTATATTTTGGTTATAATAGATTGAGAATATGTAAGCAATGTATGCACAAGAGAGTAATAAGAAATCAAGAGAGAAAAGATTCAATCAATTCAATTTTTTTATCTCTACATTTCAATCATGGTAGTATTTATAAATTCAAAAGGATGAGATGAAGAGTTGTTACTATTAGATAAGTTCTATTCATTTTAATGGCTGCAAGCTTTCAACAAAAGGTAATTGTTTTGTCTCAACAGAAGTGTCTTTTTAAAAATTTGTAGTTTTTCAAATGACATACGTCTGTGGTAAAACCTCAAACGTCTCTGACTTAAGAAAATTATTTCTTGAGGATTGTCTTAGACGTTTTTGGTTTTACCTCAGACGTCTGTGAGTAGTAAATGCAGTTTTTCACCTTAAGTTCAGTGTATATGAAATTGTGTGTGATCTTGTTTGCATATATACTCAAGGAGACCTTAACAATATTTTATCTAAGACTCTTTCAGTAGAATACCGTTACTAACTATAGTATGGTCGATAGATCGTCATTTGTCTTTGAGTCTCAATATCTTCGAGCATGGTGTATTCTTGTAGTACATACCTATATTCTTACAATATATGTATATATGATTGTATAGTTGTTGTCATTGAAACATAAACTGGAGGTTCTAATAGAGAAGCACATTACTATTTCTCCTTTGAATTACATAAATTTCTATGATTAAACTTGTTAGCTAGGTTTTGTTTCTTTTCTTGTTTTCATTTTTTGGAGTTGGAGAAACAAAGTATGTGCTAATTTTTGAAGTGAGGTGTTGGATAGAGAAGCAATGGGCTATGACTAAGGAGATTTTGCTTAAGTATTTTCTCTCATTTAATTTGTTAATGGACCTAAAGCTAGCCTAAAGCTCAACAGAAAACTAAAATGAATTTAACACTGAAGGAATTAATTCACTAAGGATTAATTCTCTTATCCTCTATTAAATGGACTTAAAGTCTAACTAAAGCCCAATATCACTATATTAAAAAAAATTAAATGCTTAATTAGATTTATTACAACACTTAATCAATTTTAACACTTAAACAAATTTAGTTAATAAGGAACTCTTGATAAATTCCAAAACAAAAATCTGATTCACATTTCAAAATTCTCATTAATCATTCTATAACATGCTAAAATCAAACTTTTGAGAAAATAAACAATTCCTTGTCTAAAGATAAGTTTCCCCAATAATAATTTAGCTTTTAATTAAATTCCGAACCAACATTTATAACGCCATTCTTAATTGTTGCTTTCCAAAAATCATCTCAAAGCCTTAATTAATCACGATCACAAAATTTCAATTTTACAATTAATCCAATTTTGTTTTCTAATTATTTACTAATCAACTATTAATTAGACCATTAATGACAGAGTTGTTATAGACTCCTCCTTAATAAAATTTTGTCCTTATAATTTCTACTTAGAGAAAATCTACAACATACCTTAACATTAATAATTAATTCAATTCAGTCTTAATCAAACAATCAAGCATCATAACAACCCACTCCTCTCTAATTACTTTTCGGGTCAACCATGAAATAATGGTTCTGTTTCAACCCTTAGTAAATAAAATGGAGCAAAACAAAACTAACCAAACAACACTTACTCGATAATTGAACCTTAGCCTTTACTTAGGCAGATTCGTCCATTGTATCGAATGCTCACAAAAAAGGATGACTTACATTTCTACTTCTTGCCTATGACCCAAAATATTTTCTAAGTTTTGGAATTTTTGGAAAAATTCGACAAAGTCTCCTTTGTATGGAAAGCAATTCAAAGATTCACAACCTATAGATATCAATATACTTCTCTAAAGAGGCATCCTGACATTGGGGAATTAAAAATATAAACTCTACTTCCAACATATTGTAAAACATACCTTTTCTTCTAATAAAAATCAGACTATTTTGATTTGCTTGTGGCTAAAGAGAGCTAGTGTAACGACCCAGAATTTTGAACAAATTAAATTGAAAATATTTAATTAATTTTAAATATTTGAACGGTAATTTAATTTGAATCCCCGATATAACTTTGAAAATTTGCGATTTAACTTTAAAATTTAATCTATTATAAGTTGAATAAAATTTGTATCTTCAGTTTTAAAGCTAAAGAAAAATATTTCAAATGCTTGTAAAATTTATATTGATAACACTGAAGATAATAAAAGCTTCAGAATTGAAATTTAAACTGTTTTGTCCATTTTTGAAATTAAATCGTTCGAATCGATATTTAAAAATAGTCAATTTTCACACAGTCTCGGAATTTGACGAAACCAGTTTCATTGGGTCCGTAATAGTTTGTTATTACCGGATTTCAATTTTCGTATTTTTCAGAGTTAATACGTGACCGTACGATATGCAAACGCATCAGAATAAAATCAAATTCAAATTCATTTTTAATTTAAATTATTGGTCAAAGTCAGCACACTTTTCTTCCTTTAAACACGCCTTCAAACCTGCCCCTTTGTTTCAGCCGATAATCACGCTCCTTTAATTTTTAATAATCACGTCCTCTTCCTCGATGTCCTCAGTTCGAAAAAGAAAAAAAATCAAACGAGATTAATGGTCGCTACCTCTCATTCCAGCTTAAATTAATTCAAACTTTCTTATATTCAAAACAATCCAAACGAAAAAAAAGAAAATCATGGCAGCCGAGTTCTCTTCGCGAACGAATCAAGATCGAGGTTAAATGGGCGCGAGGCAGGACAATCTCGAGCAACTTAGGGTCTGGGTATTCGATGTCGCAACTGTTTCGAGGGTTGCGTTCGATCAAATGATGGTCGCGTGCGCACGTCGTGGTCTCGAGGAGGAGCAAGATCGATGGGGGACATGAAAGCAACTCGGAGGCGACTGCGATTTGGGGGTTCGTCGCGATGAAGGCAGCGTCGCGATCGAGATTGGGGGACTGTGGTGTATCGCGGTGGCGAATTGTGGGATTGGCGGCAAAGAAATGGCGACGTCAGGTGAAGCAATGATAGAAGCAGCGGTCGATGATGATATCTGCTGATGGCTAGGGTTTCGCGCGCGGTGCTCGCGATTGGAGGAGGCTGGACGATGTCGAGGCAGTGGCACGTAGGTTGTTCGTGTTCGACAATAACAGTAAGGTTAAAGTCGAGAAAACAAAAGAAGGATTGGATTGGATTGCAAAATAAAAGCGAAGGTGAGATTTTTCTCACTCAAAATAAATTTGGATTACAGTTATTGATTGATGATTGCTGTTTGGATGTGATATTAGATATAGTAGGATATATCTATATATATAGCAATATATACATATTGGCATATGTATATATTGGATTGATTGATTTCCCGCCTCGTATAGCGGATGAGACCCTATTGCGCCGTTAGTAAGCGGATGATATTTATAAAACCCATATACCGCGATATTCCACCTCGAAGTGGAATTGGTATTGTGCTAACGTCTTTGGATGCAGGGAAACAGGTTGGAGGGATCCAACTGGATTCCTCACCAGTATTTATTTATTTATAGATATATTGATGTAGATTCTGTTATCATATTGATATATGATGTTTGATGTTGTGATTGATTAATTGGTGCTGTTGCATCATCAGATTCAAGTTTTGAAGTTTAAAAATAACGACTTTTACTTTAAAAGGATTTTAAAGTGATTTTTGAAAGTAGATGTTTTATTGAATTTTTGAATTGATTTATATCAAATAAATAAACGTCTAAAATTTTAAAGTTATAAAAGTTAAGATTTTTGTGAAATAAAATCAAATTGTGATTTTTGAAATAAAAGTTAAGAAATTTATGAAATGGTTTAAATTGGGATTTCTAGTATTATAAACGGTTTATTTAAAAGATGTACAAAAATGGATATTTATAAATTTGAAATATTGGGATTATAAGACAAGTTTCTATAAGTGTTAAAATGAAGTATAAATGGGATTTCATAAGTTAATGAAATCTGAAAGTTTTAAATTTTGTGAAGTTTAAAAGAACGATTTCTTTTAAAATAAATGAATTATAAGTTATATTAACTTATAAGATGGACCTTTGGTATATACATTGAGTTATAAATTGACTGGGTCATTAAAGAAGATTTATAAATCGAAGTTGTTATAAAATGGAAATAGAATTTATAAACGTTGTTTTTATAAATTCGAAAATAAATCAAATTTGATTGATTTTAAATATAGAGATTATTAAGGGAATTTTATCCACGATTTTGGATAGTGGATAATTCTTGAAATAAAATGTGTAGAAAATAGTGAAATGTGGTTAGTGAAGTATATTCACGATTTTGGACAGTGAATATATTATTAAGTGAAATGGATATGTTTTGGAAAGTGACATTAAAGATAAAGTTAATTGTTTTAACGATGTTTTAAAAAAAATGTATTGAATATCGAAAGCATAGATTTCAACATTCATTGTTGAAATAGACGTTTTTGAGGAATAAGGAAATGATGGACTCTAACACTGTTGTTATAGTAAATGATTTCCGAAAGGAAATGTTTTGATGTAGTATTGGGATTTATATATCTATCAAAATCTGAATCCCTATACTAGTGATTTTGAGTCGTCGTAACGATGTTTTACGTAACATTCGTTTTGACTCAAATAAATGTTGTTATAGTAAATGGTTTCCTTAAAGAACGAAATATATACTTAATATTGATTTAAGTATATCGAATATTTTCCAAGTGTTGAAAATAAATAGATTTGTGAAACACTTATTTTTAAATAAGTATGGAATTGCTTTTCCAATATGAAATGAACGTTTTGAGAATTTATCCTTGTAAAGATAAATTGAAATTGAATATTGAAATCGATTTGAAAATCGTATATCAGTAGATATTTTTGAAATATAAATTCACTATGGAATTTATAAAAGAAAGGGAAGTTGTTTAAAAATAAACGTTGATTTATTTTTGAAGTGGAAATTTTATATCTAGTAAAGATATTTTTGAAGATGAAATAATTTGGAAAATTATTTGGAATCTGATGATGTTGCGCATCTTTATTGATAGTTAAATAACCGACTATCAATAATTACCTTAAATGGGTATTTGTTGTGAATTGGATGAATTTGAATGCCACACTTATTTTTGAATAAGCGCTCACTATTCGGGTTAGCCGGGAAAGGACCATGGGGTCGTATAACCCATTCCGAATATGTGATACGTCGTTATGAATTGCATTCGAAGACCGGTGTTGAAGACCGGATATTTTTTAAAACGGAAGGATTACCGTCGAGTTACTCTACATCGGCTGATCTCCGATTTAGAGGTTTTATCACCCTTAGTGACGGGAAGTCCGGACGTGATTAGAAATTTATCCGGATGTGCAAGGGCTTCGTGAGAAGTGCCTTCGGTTCTGTTCGATCCCGGAACAGACTTGTATGGATTGTATGTCTAACGTTACAAATTGAGATATAAAGCTGATTTCTTTCAAATACATTTCTGTTGGTGGTGGAGAATTTATTCTCTTAGCTTAACACCCTTCTCTGAGACGTACGAGCTCAGAGGTTATGTAGTTGAAATTTATCAGCGATATATTCCCAATTTGGTAACGTGGCATACTGAGTGTTGCTGTGAAATGATCAGTGTTTGATCATTTGCGATATGATCATTTGTTTGATCTTATATCTTTGTGATCATAGGTTGATCATTTGTTTGACCCGAAGCATGGCTTTGTAGAAAGCGTAGCTTTGTGGACGAGACTTCGTCGAGCCTCACACCCCGGAAATGGTCAAAACAGGAAGGATGCATCAAGGTTCTAGGGAGTAGCGCCCCTTAGTGTATGTCATCCCATCTGGATAGAGGTGGTATCATGGTATGGAGCCCAGATACTTAACCTATGTGGTTACTGCATTATTATTATTATGTGGTTGTTGCGAATCGAGGATCCTCGGGAAGATCGGTTACGATCGGGGGATGGCATACGCGTGTCAGTAGTTACCTATTTTTGCAGAGGTAACCCGGCCTTGTGTTGGCAGAGATCCGGTTAGGTTCTCGGGTCGTCTTTTCCAGGGGCGTACCCATCGTGGCATAGGAAGTTCCTTAGCCTGACCATTTGTTGGAAATCCAAAGAAACAATACGTGACTTGTACGGTTTTAGTTGTATTACCAGCTATGGAATGTGGCGGTAACCTGCTATTGAACATAGTAGCTATAGTAGGCATAAGTGCAGAATGCCTATGCTGGCTAAGATTTATATTATACTTTCGAAATGTTTTCTACACTATGCACTAATAATAATATCAAAAAGAAATTGATTTTGCGTAGTAAGCATCTTTGACTATCATAAGGAGAAATCTTCTCCAATTCTGCGTTTGCATTGTGTGTGTGGCAGGAGGCCTTATGGTAGTCTCATTTTCCAAAAAAAAGCATTGCGAATTTGTTTTATTTTCTTTGTGAAAAATAACTGTTTTACGATCTCACACTAGTCACCATGACTGACTCGGAGTTTATTGTTCCCTTCTAAACTCTAGGTGCCCACCAATTTCCACACGGGCAGCCTAGAGTTATGTTATCAGGATATTCTGGAGCTTTGGAGATAAGCTGGATGACGAGACGTAGTATTTGTATCTGATAGTATTTATTCCGCTGTGTATTCTGTATGTGTAACGACCCAGAATTTTGAACAAATTAAATTGAGAATATTTAATTAATTTTAAATATTTGAACGATGATTTAATTTGAATCCCCGATATAACTTTGAAATTTGCGATTAAACTTTAAAATTTAATCTATTGAATGCTGAATAAAAATTTGAACATTCAATTTAAAGCTAAAGAAAAATATTTCAAACGCTTGTAAAATTTTTATTGATAACACTGAAGATAACAGCAGCTTCAGAATTGTATTTCGAACTGTTTTGTTCAGTTTTGAAAAATTATCGTTCGTATCGATATTTAAAAATAGCCGTCCGAGGCACAGTCTCGGAATTCGACGAAACCAGTTCCATTGGGTCCGTAATATTGTATTATTTTTGGGTTTCAAATTTCGTAGCGGTTGAAGTTGTTTTGAGAATACACGATAGTTAAACGCGTAGAGATTAAATTGAATTCAATTTTAAAATTTAAATTTAATATTTGTCAAAGCATCAGCCACGTACCTCTCCCTTACCTCACGCCTGAAAACACGCCCAAAAACACGGAAGAAAATCGTGCGAACACGTTCTCCTGCTAAATCACGTTCTTTTGCTCCCCTTTCCCTCTTCTAAAAACCGAGCATCTTCATTCAAATTAAAAGAAAAAAATTCTCGTTCAAAAATCAAGTAAACAATGGCCGAAGCCCTCTCAGATTTAAACGGAAAAAAAGGGCCTGTAATGTTTCTCCCATTCGAAACAAATCCCTCCCCTTCTCAATAAAGTTCACGAAATCAATTCAGTTCGTCCCCAAAGGAAAAAAAAATGAATCGCGATACTCTTCTGGGATTCGAAACCTCGAATCCAAATCGCGAGGCGATCTGAGGATCATCTGAGGGAGAGGCGCACGCAAGGCAGTGGATGGCGTCTAGGGTTCGAAGTCGCGACATAGCGCGATGGGCCATAGTCGAGGCGAGTCGCGATTTTTTTTGGAAGCTAAGGTTGCCGTTCTAGGGGATGCGCGTGCGAGCGCGTGAGCGTTGAGGTGATGGCGGCCAGGAAATCGAATTGCGAGGGCGGGGCAACTCGCGTGTGCGTGGGGTTGTCACAGTTCGATTCGAGGATAAGGGACGGTGGACGTACTCGATTTCGTGAGGCCGAAGTCGAGTAGAAGTCGACGTGGAGATGGGCGAGGCGACTGGGTGTTGGTGGCAGTGGCGACTGCGAAGTCAGGTGGTCGATGGAGTTCGTCGGCAGATCTGGGGTTGCGTGCAGTTCACTCGAAGTCGCGAGTAGGAGTCTCGTTCGATAGTGAGGTATAACCTGCTTTAGTTTAATTCCATGCACATTTATATATGTATACATGAATTAGGTACATATATATATATACACAGAGATGATTAGATAGTGTGTGTATATAAATACATATATTTTGGTTATAAATTATACAGCAGTATTAATTTTTACTGCAAGTTTAAATAGATGTATAAACAGAAAATAAATATATAAAAGATGATGATATTTATATAGATATATATATATATAGTTTTGAGTGAAAAAGGAATTTATTTTCTTTATAAAAAGGAAATTTTTGAGTGAAATGATTTATTTATGGAAATTTGGTTTTAAAATTTTTAGTTAAATAAAATTTATTAAAGAAGATTAGTTTTGAATTTAAATTTTGTTAAATCAAATTGTTAAAAAGAATTTGTTAGTCAAGATAAAATCACAAGTTAATTAAATTATCAAGTGGAATTTAATAGTTCGATTTTATCTGAATATTTATCGATTGTATAAAATTGTTTATACAAGGTTAAGAATCGAGAAAATCGAGTCAAGATGGAAAATGGGATTACAAAAATAAAAAGCCAAGGTGAGATCTTCTCACTCAAAAATTGAAAAGTGGAATTTTCAGTTACTGATTTGATTGCTATTGGATGTGATATTAGATATAGTAGGATATATCTATATATATATAGCAATATATACATATTGGCATATGTATATATTGGATTGATGATTTCCCGCCTCGTATAGCGGATGAGACCCTATTCCGCCGTTAGTAAGCGGATTATTTTTATAAAACCCATATACCGCGATATTCCACCTCGAAGTGGAATTGGTATTGTGCTAACGTCTTTGGATGCAGGGAAACAGGTTGGAGGGATCCAACTGGATTCCTCAATTGTATTTATTTACTTACAGATATTGATGTATATTCTGTTATCATATTGATATATGATGTTTGTTGTTGTGATTGACTAATTGGTGCTGTTGCATCATCGGATTCATTTGAAATTTAAAAATAACGACTTTTACTTTAAAAGGATTTTAAAGTGATTTTTGGAAGTAGACGTTTTATTTAATTTTTGAATTAATAAATAAACGTTAAGATTTTAAAGTTATAAAAGTTAAGATTTGTGAATTATAACAAAAAGGTAATTTCTTTTGAAATAAATAGTTAAGAAATTTATAAAATGGTTTTAATTGGAATTTTTGAATTATTAAAACGATGTATGTAAAAGATGTACAAGATTGATATTTTAAACTTTAAAATGTTGGTATTATAAAACGAGCTTTTATAAGCGTTAAAATGAATTTTTAAGAATTTATAAATAAATGAAATTTATAAATTGTAAACTTATAAATGGAAATGATTTTGTAAAATAAAGGAATTATAAGTATTTAACTTATAATATGGATTGTTGATATAAGGTTTGAGTTGTGAATCAAATTGTTAATAAAGGAGATTTATTAAATTGAAGTTGTTAGAAAATAGAAATAGAATTTATAAACGTGTTTATAAATTCAAAATCAATTGAATTTGATAAATTAAATATAGAAGGTTATTAAAGAAGATATATTCACGATTTTGGATAGCGAATTATTATTGAAATAAAACGTGTAGAAAATAGTGAAATGTAATTAGTGAAGTATATTCACGATTTTGGACAGTGAATATATTGATAAGTAAATTAGATATGGTTTTGGGAAAGTGATATTTGAAATGAAGTTAATTGTTTTAAACGATGTTTTAAAATATATTGAATATCGAAATCATAGATTTCAACATTTATTGTTGAAATAGACGTTTTGAAGAAATATAAGGAAATGGTGGACTATAACATTGTTGTTATAGTAAATGATTTCCAAAAGGAAATGTTTTATGTAGTATTGGGATTTATATATCTATTTTAAAATCCGAATCCCTATACTAGTGATTTTGAGTCGTCGTAACGATGTTTTACGTAACATTCGTTTTGACTCAAATGATTTCCTTAAAGAATGAAATATATACTTAATATTGATTTAAGTATATCGAATATTTTCCAAGTGTTGAAAATAAATAGATTTGTGAAATACTTATTATTAAATAAGTATGGGAATGTTTTCCAAAATGAAAAGAAACGTTTTTGAGATTTTATCTTCTTAAAGATAAATTGAAATTGAATATTGAAATCGATTTGAAAATCGAATATTAGTAGATATTTTGAAAATATAAATTCACTATGGAATTTATAAAGGAAAGGGAAACTGTTTAGAAAAATAAACGTTGATTTATTTTTGAAATGTGGAAATTTTATATCTAGTAAAGATATTTTGGAAGATAAAATATTTGGGAAAATTATTTGGAATCTGATGATGTTGCGCACCTTTATTGATAGTTAAATAACCGACTATCAATAATTATCTTGAATGGTATTTGTTGTGAATTGGATGAATTTGAATGCCACACTTATTTTTGAATAATCGCTCACTATTCGGGTTAGCCGGGAAAGGACCATGGGGTCGTATAACCCATTCCGAATATGTGATACGTCGTTATGAATTGCATTCGAAGACCGGTGTTGAAGACCGGATATTTTTGAAAACGGAAGGATTACCGTCGAGTTACTCTACATCGGATGATCTCCGATTTAGAGGTTTTATCACCCTTAGTGACGGGAAGTCCGGACGTGATTAGAAATTTATCCGGATATGCAAGGGCTTCGTGAGAAGTGCCTTCGGTTCTGTTCGATCCCGGAAAAGACTTGTATGGATTGTGTGTCTGACGTTACAATTTGAGATATAAAGCTGATTTCTTTCAAATACATTTCTGTTGGTGGCGGAGAATTTATTCTCTTAGCTTAACATCCTTCTCTGAGACGTACGAGCTAAGAGGTTATGTAGTTGAAATTTATCAGCGATATATCCCAATTTGGTAACGTGGCATACTGAGTGTTGCTGTTTGATGATCAGTGTTTGATCATTTGTGATATGATCATTTGTTTGATCTTATATCTTTGTGATCATAGGTTGATCATTTGTTTGACCCGAAGCATGGCTTTGTAGAAAACGTAGCTTTGTGGATGAGACTTCGTCGAGCCTCACACCCCGGAAATGGTCGAAACAGGAAGGATGCAGCAAGGTTCTAGGGAGTAGCGCCCCTTAGTGTATGTCATTCCTTCTGGATAAAGGTGGTATCATGGTATGGAGCCCAGATACTTAACCTCTGTGGTTGCTGCAAATTTATTACTTTGTGGTTGTTGCGAATCGGGGATCCTCGGGAAGATCGGTGACGATCGGGGGATGGCATACGCGTGTCAGTAGTTGCCTATTTTTACAGAGGTAACCCGGCCTTGTGTTGGCAGAGATCTAACCGTAACGTTAGGTTCTCGGGTCGTCTATTCCAGGGACGTACCCATCGTGGATAGGAAGTTCCTTAGCCTGACCATTTGTTGGAAATCCAAAGAAACAATACGAGACTTGTACGGTTTTAGTTGTAGAACCTGCCATTCACTTATGGTGGTCACCACTGTTTGGATGGTAGCTATAGTAGGCATAGTTCGGAATGTCTATGCTGGCTAAGATTAATATTATACTTTCGAAATGTTTTCTACACTATGCACTAATAATAATATCAAAAATGATTTGATTTTGCATAGTAAGCATCTTTGACTATCATAAGAAGAAATCTCCTCCAATTCTGCGTTTGCATTGTGTGTGTGGTGGGAGGTCTTATGGTAGTTTCATTTTCCAAAAACATTACGAATTTGTTTTATTTTCTTTGTGAAAAATAACTGTTTTACGATCTCACACCAGTCACCATGACTGACTCGGAGTTTATTGTTTCCCTTCTAAACTCTGGGTGCCCACCAATTTCCACACGGGCAGTCTAGAGTTAGATTATCAGGATATTCTGGATATTCTGGAGCTTTGGAGATAAGATGGATGACGAGACGTAGTATTTGTATCTGATATTATTTGTTCCGCTGTGTATTCTGTATGAGGACAAGTTTACATAACTGTCCATTGTTGTATATTGACTCTGATTGATGTGTGTATAAAAACTGATATAATTCTTTGTTTTAAAAGACTAGTGTTTATCTATTATATATTGTTCCGCTGCGATATGTGAGATTCTGATATTGTCTCTGTTCTGTGTTTCTGATGTTGTTCTGTTCTTCTTCCATCTTCTTCTTCTTCTCCCTTTTCTTGTTCTTAAAACCCTCACTATTGGAGTTTCCAGCACTCGATTGCTCGGCAGTCGATAAAGTGAGTATCGATGTCGAATTTTCGAAAGTCGAAAATTTCGGTACGTGACAGTATAAGGACAAGTTTATATAACTGTCCATTGATGTGTTGTGTTGTATTGAGTCGTATATTGACTCTGATTGATGTATGTATAAACTGATATAGTTCTTTGTTTTAAAAGACTAGTAATTATCTATTGTATATTGTTCCGCTACGATATGTGAGATTCTGATATTGTTTTCTGTTCTGATGTTGTTTTGTTGTTCTTTCTTCTTCTCTTTTTCTTCTATCTTTTCTTCTACCTCTTCTATTTAAAACCATCACTATTCGAGTTTCCGGCACTCGATTGCTCGGCAGTCGATAAAGTGAGTATCGATGTCGAATTTTCGAGAGTCGAAAATTTCGGTACGTGACAACGTGGTATCAGAGCATATGGTTAAGCGACAACCCTGCTCTGTTCGGTGTTACTCATTAGAGATAGAGTCAGTAGTACTCTAGAATGAGTTGAGTGTAATAATAGATATGAGCGCGTATTTGTTATTGAATAAAAAATTGTTTTGTATTGTGATGATTGGTTTATTGAGTGGTATATGAACCTTCGTCGGCACAGTCTGCAAAACTGTATCGAAGGGGTTTCTAAACGCTCGAATAGAACAGTTCGGCACAGTATTGTTTTAAAATAGGGTGAATGAAATAATTTTGCCCAAAATTATTTTTGTATATAAAAGAAATGATTTTCTATGAATTATCATAGTATATGGATGCTTGTTTGTTAGGAAAGTGATAATATTGAAAGTTATCATTATTGTATGAAATGGAATAAGAAATTCAAATCGTAACTCCAAAGTTAAGAAATAAATTCACATATAAATGAAATTTGAAAATATAAATTATAAATGTGACTTATAATTTGAAACGGAATTCCAGAGAAGTTTTTGGAAATGTTTTGAAAAGAATTTAAATTTTTTTGGAGATTTGGAAAATTTAAATCTTTTTGATTTGAAAATGGATTTCAAAGATTTTGAAAAGTATTTTGGAGAGATGAAAGCTCTAAACTCTTTTCGGTCGCTGGAAAATAACTTCGGTAATGACTGCAGCATCGTCGGTGTTCATTTTCGGGTTTCCAGAAGAGGAATTGCTGCCAAATTGTTTTAAATGGAAGTTGTTTGAAAAATTTGGATTTTGTTTTAGAAAATTCAAAAGATAAATTTGAATTGTTTTCAAAGATGGTTTTGAAAAGGTTGAAAAGACTCTGGAATTGAGTATTGAATTATGAAAATAAAATTGTGAATGAATGAATCAATTTGCAATTGCAAGTACATGAATGTAAATTGAATTCGAATTGAAATCCAGTTTAATATAAGTGGTTATAAACCAAAATAGTGAATTGTAAATAAATTTTGGGAGCGAACAAAAGTGAATAAAACTGGAATTGAAACTGAATGTTGAAGACAAATTTGAATAAATGAATTAGAATTTGTGATGAATTAGTAACTGGAACTAATTTAAAATAGTATAGTTGTAAAGGAAAGTAAATCGATAAAATTCAATATTCAGAAGTTAAACTGAATCCAAATTAGATTGGAATTGTGAATTGAATTCAAATGAAAATTGAAATGTAAAATTGAATGAAAATAGATATATAACTTCAACAGTGAAGTAAAAATGTATAAGAAGTAAGTATCAAAAATTTTTGTAATGGAATTTGCAAAATGGTTTGAATGTTGTTGTGATATCCCGGAATTTCAGGGAATTTAAAATGTGATAATCTCTTTATTAATTATTTAAAATTGGCAAAAGTGTTATTTTCAAACAATTTAATATTGAGATTGTTTTTAAATATAAATAGATTTTAAATAGACTTATTTTCAAATTTAATAAGTATTGTTAAAAATATATATATATATGTGTATTTAAATTGATTTTAAATAGGATAATTATTTATAATTAATAATGTGCTTGTTTAAAATTGATATCTATATTTATTTGAATTGATTTTAAATTTAGATTTTAAATTGACTTTGAAATTGAATTTAAGAATTGAATTTAAAGAAATATATATATCTTAAAATAAAAAAATAATAATATAGTTTGGATTTAAAATATATGAATAAAAGTTTTTATTTAAAAATAAGATTTGTTTTATATTATTCTCTTTAAAGAAATTTGTTTATAGAAATTTGGAAGAGTATTTATTTAATAGGAATAAATACAAAAGCTTTTAAATTAGCATTTAAAAATGAGTTTAAAATATTTTATAAGATTTTTATTTAAATCATAATTGGTTTATATTCCATTTTCTTTAAAGATTGTATTTATGTAATATTTAGAAAGCATTTATTAAATTACAAATGTATTTATTAATTAAGAAATAAATATAAAAGTTTTTAAAATCTTTTAAAAATAATATAAAATGCTTAAATTACAAGTGTTAGCCTCTAAATCATGCTAAGTAACATGTGTTAGCATATTAAATAAGGTTGAAGACAAGTGTCATAATTTATTTTCTTTTTCTCTAATTTTAATAAATCCTAATTTAACATTATATAAACAAACATCTATCTTCTTCATTTCTTTTCCTATCTTCACGATTTCTAAAACAAAGAAACATCAAATCCTGTAAAGCAAATCTCAGTTCAAAACTTAAAACCCTGAAATTTATTTCCTCAAGAAAACTCAAAACAACCTGAAAGCATTTTACAAAGCTCAAGTTCAAAATCAAAACCTGAATTCATTACTCAAACCAGAATTTAAAATCCTGTAATCATTTTCATAAGCAAGAAGAATCAAAGCCTGTATTTCAAATCTGTTGATATTCAAACCTGTATCTTTTTTTCAAACCTGAAAACAATTTCTCAAAACCAAAGCAAGGTCCAAACCTGTAATCAGCAGCAATAAAGCTTCAAACTGCATCAATCAAGATCTTAAAGCTTCCAAGTTTCCAGTTTCAAAAAGTCTAAACACTTTCTATTGCAAATTCAAGTTTCTAAGTTCCATCCAGTTTTCAGGGTCTCTGCATTTTGGTTAAAAGGTGAGTAAACACTTTAATTAAAAGTTAAGTAGGTAATCATCTGATTGCATGTGAATCTGTGATGATAATTGTTCTATATGTACGTATATAATTAAGCCTCTGTATATATATGCTTATCTGTTGATTTAGATGCCTCTGTTCTAGCTTTCCAGTGAGTAAACTCACTTGAATCTGCCTATATATTTTGATGTATGTGGTTGACATTTGATGTATGTTATAAAAAAAAATGATTGATTAGTTGTTAAATATGCCTGCATGTTGGTATATATATGTAAAGATGAGTATGTATGCCTGTATAGAGAAAATCACTCCTCTGTTCAAAAGTTAACAGGCTAAAACAAAGTTCAAGAAAATTCAAATTCTCCTTCTTCAATCTATTTTAGGATATGATCCCTAAATGAAAAATGATAGAATTAACCAGATTTAATTTTTAAAAATAGTTTCAAATGAATATACTGAGTATTTATTTCAAAAATAAAATATAACAGTAAAGATCATATATAAGTAAGAAAATCGAATGTCTAAATTTCTCTCTTTGATTATGTAAACTGATTCATACTTGAAAATGGTGATTTTTGATAATAGATTCAAGATTTTTAAATTCGTGGTTGTCGAGATATAGTGAGTTGAACTGTGATGGGTTTTCTGTCGAATTCTGGTGATCGGGGGATGATTTGGCTTCGAGATCGTGGGTGAAGTTAGATTGGATGTTGGAGATTCCAGGAAAAATACTCGCATAAATTTTCATCGATCATGATGGTCAAGCGGAATGATTTTAGGGTTTTGTGAGATGGTTGAGTCGACGATGGGTTTGAGTTCGCTGTGATGTCAGGGGTTGATCGGACTTCACCGCAAGTGGAGGAATCAAAGCTGGAGACCGAGACGAAGCTTGGATGATGAAGGCGTGGATGATCGTGGACGAGATCATCGGCGATTGGTGGATTTCCGATCACGTTTGGTTCCAGTTTTTCTATCGATTTACTCGTTTTCGATTTAGGCTTTGTGATGATGCCTGGGGTGGTCGGAATTGTTTGTAGAGGTAATCGACGATGGGTTGAAGGTGTCGGCGGTGGTCGATGTCATCGCGATCGACTGTGCACGTGCACGTTTGGAACAGAGATGGTCGATGGGTTTGGGAAGAAGAAATTGTTCACGGGTTTGGTCTCGAGAATATGAGAGTGCGACTCGAAGTAGAAGTCGGCTCGAAGGGAAACTCGAGGAATTTTGGTTTGTGCTCGGGTTTGTCTTCGTGATCGTAAGAGAACTGTTTCCAGATTTTAACTTTAAAATTTTAACAAAGTTTTAATAAAAGCAAGGTTTTGAAAATTTAAATTGAAGCTAGTTTTAAAACTACTACTTGATAATATTTTAAATATTTAAAGGAAGTTTTGGTAACTTTAATTTATCAAGTTAAATGTTTATTTTATTCAATCTTAATAAATGATTCGATTAAGTAAAGTTAATTGTAATGATAAAATGTTTTAAATTGAAATGATAATTAGGTCATTTATTAAGATAAAATGTTTTATTGATAATTAAGGCATTAATAAGATAATGTTTTTATCTTAAAATAATTAAGGTTTTAATGATTTGAAATTAATTAAGTTAATTAAGAAAATTAAAGTATGATTAATTAATGTAATTAATTAATGATAAAGGACTAGTTAAGAAATTAATTAAGAGAAATCAATTAATTTAATTAACTAATGATTAAGGATTAATTAATGATTAGAGATGAATTAATTAAGTGATTAGAGATTGATTAATTAATGATTAGAGATTAATTAATTTAGTAAATAAAGATTAATAAATTTGTAATTAAAGGTAAATTAATTGGTAATTAAAAAGTACTTAATTTGTAATTAAGTTTTATTAATTAATAATTAGGTTTTATTAATTATTAATTAAGGGGTGATTAATTTGTAATTAAAGATTAATTAAGGATTAATCAAATGGTAATCAAGGATTGATTAACTAATAATTAAGGATTAATTAATTTGTTATTAAGTTTTATTAATTGATAATTAAGGTTTATTAATTAATAATTAAAAGAATAATTAATCTGTAATTAAAGATTAATTAATTTGTTTAAAGGTAATTAAAGGATGAATTACCCAATTGTAATTAGTGAATGTGATTAATTTTAGTTAATTAAAATTCGTAAATTAATTAAAGATAATCACTTGATGTTGATTAAGTATAAATACTTAATGAAATTAATAAGTGTAATTACTGTAAGTAATTAATGTATAATTACAAGATGTAATTTAATTAAAGGATAATTACTTAGGAGAAGTAATTAAGGATTTATTTCTTGGTGTAATTAATCAATGGATTTAATATAATTAATTAAGGAGTTAATTAATTAAGGTAAGTAATATAGGATGGTAATTACTGTTTATGATTAATTAAAGATGATTAATGGAAGTAATTAATTAAGGATCATTAATTTATGTAATTAATTAATAATTAATTAATGAAGGTTAATTACTGTTAATGGTTAAGAATAATTAATTTGTAAAATTAATTAAAGGATAATTACTTTATGTAATTAATGAATAATTAATCAAGGATGATTAATATTTAATGAGTAATTAATTAAAGGTTTGTAATTAATTAATGAGTGATTAAGCAAGGTTAGATAATTAATTCTTAAGTAATTAATTTAATTTAAGTTAATTAAATTAATTATAACATAGGGTTAATAATTGTTGCTTATGGATGATGGTTGTGTAGAATATCTGAATTGGATGATATCTATTGGATGATATGCTGTGATATTCTGTGATATGATATTGGATATATCTGTGATAAATGTGTGATATTTATCTGTGTTAAATGCTGTGTGAATTCAAGTATTGAATTGAATTGTTTAAACCTTTAAACAACTTGGCCTTTAAAATACGTTTGGATTTCGATGAGACCGGGATCGGGTTTCCAGATTTGGATATCCGAATACCACATCGATCCAAGTTAAACGTTAGGTCGTGAATCTCAAGTGAAGATGAAGATTCAGAGTGCAAGGGTTATTGTCGTTAACTCTGAGGGTGATTCCAAAATGAGTGTAACGAGATAATGCCTTCGGTTTCGTTCGAACCCGGAACGAACTTGTATGGATTGAATGCTTTCAACACATCGTCAGGTGGACGATGAGCATTCTAAGATAGATGTGTTCTATTAAAAGTTAATCGTAGCCTCAAGCCTCATCAAACCGGGAATGGCTAAAATAGGGGAGGTGCAGCAAGGTTAGTGGGTAGCACCCAAGTAGTATAAGATTCCCCTGTCTAGAGGTCCCTTCTTTTTATTCGGCTGTGTGGGCGGTTGAATAGCTACAACCGCTGGGGTTTCTTATGCGGGAATTATCCAGTAAGGGATGGTTCCGGCCTTGTGTTGCAGGGGATTGGGCGTGATCCTCGGTACGTTGATCTAGGCCACGTACTGTGACGTGCGGTAGCCCTGCCATTGTATGGAATCCAAAATCCAATAAGTGACGTACGTTTTAGTTGTGCCCAACTATGTTGGAATGTGAGATGTAAGCATTCCAGCTATTTCTGTATTTTACTTGAAAACCCTAGACCCTATCATAATATAACTCGATTTCCTATCAAATGTTTTGGTTAGCGTAAGGTAAAAACTTTTCCATGTTTATGTGTGGAAAGTCTTACGTGATACCTTTGTTTTCAAAAGGTTTTGAAGTTAAGCAATTTTAACCCGTTTACTCACACCAGACCCATGTCTGACCCAAGTGTTTATTTTCTGTTTTATAAACTCTTGGGTACTCAAATTTTTACGAGTAGCCAAGGGATTCAGGTTTGCTTTGACGAATCTATGGAGGAGCAATGGAGCAGGAGGCTTCAGCATTTGTAGATATATAAGTGGTTCCGCTGTGTGTATCTCTGAGTCGTTTGTTTAAGTTGTATCTTGAATTGTAATGACTAGACAGGTGTTTATAACTGTCTAGTATGTGTTGTATAAGCTGTGTATCTCTGATGTATATGATACAATGTAATATCTTATTTGATTAATATAATTTATTTGTTCCGCTGTTTAGATTCTGATATTATTCTTCTTTCTTCTCTATCTTTTCTCTTTTCTATCTCTTTCTTTCTTCAAGATGATATGACTTTTGTGGAGAAAAAGTCGGGTCGTCACAGTTGTAACTGTATATTATGGCTAGTAGGATGTACAGGTGTAAAGGAATTGGGATTTTAATTTTGAAGAGAATTTGAATCGCTCGACAAAAAGGTAAGTATTTGAATTTCAATATGAGATTTGCTGATTTCTTGTCTAGCCGCTTGGCTTTTTCTTTTCTTTTTGAAATTTGAGAGTCCGTAGGGACGTTTTGTAGTCGTGCCATATTAGCCGCGCAAAGGGGACGCTGGCGAAATTTTTCGAAAATTCCGAGTGTTAGAAAATTTTTGAGGAAATTTGGAAGTTTAAATTTGAATTTAAACTTAAAATTGAATTGTTAAGAAAACAATGTTGTTTTGAACTATAATTGAAGTTGGAAAGCTAGTTGAATTGATAAAGAATCTTTAATAGAAAGATTTGTTTTGATAAATTGATAAAACTATTAGATTATGAAAATAGTAGACGAGTTAAGGACCTTTTTTTCCTAACTTGTAATTTCGGGACGAAATTCTTTTAAGGAGGGAAGTTTGTAACGACCCAGAATTTTGAACAAATTAAATTGAAAATATTTAATTAATTTTAAATATTTGAACGGTAATTTAATTTGAATCCCCGATATAACTTTGAAAATTTGCGATTTAACTTTAAAATTTAATCTATTGTAAGTTGAATAAAATTTGTATCTTCAGTTTTAAAGCTAAAGAAAAATATTTCAAACGCTTGTAAAATTTATATTGATAACACTGAAGATAATAAAAGCTTCAGAATTGAAATTTAAACTGTTTTTTCCATTTTCGAAGTTAAATCGTTCGAATCGATATTTAAAAATAGTCAATTTTCACACAGTCTCGGAATTCGACGAAACCAGTTTCATTGGGTCCGTAATAGTTTGTTATTACCGGATTTCAATTTTCATATTTTTCAGAGTTAATACGTGACCGTACGATATGCAAACGCATCAGAATAAAATCAAATTCAAATTCATTTTTAATTTAAATTATTGGTCAAAGTCAGCACACTTTTCTTCCTTTAAACACGCCTTCAAACCCGCCCCTTTGTTTCAGCCGATAATCACGCTCCTTCAATTTTTAATAATCACGTCCTCTTCCTCGATGTCCTCAGTTCGAAAAAGAAAAAAAAATCAAACGAGATTAATGGCCGCTACCTCTCATTCCAGCTTAAATTAATTCAAACTTTCTTATATTCAAAACAATCCAAACGAAAAAAAAGAAAATCATGGCAGCCGAGTTCTCTTCGCGAACGAATCAAGATCGAGGTTAAATGGGCGCGAGGCAGGACAATCTCGAGCAACTTACGGTCTGGGTATTCGATGTCGCGACTGTTTCGAGGGTTGCGTTCGATCAAATGATGGTCGCGTGCGCACGTCGTGGTCTCGAGGAGGAGCAAGATCGATGGGGGACACGAAAGCAACTCGGAGGCGACTACGATTTGGGGGTTCGTCGCGATGAAGGCAGCGTCGCGATCGAGATTGGGGGACTGTGGTGTATCGCGGTGGCGAATTGTGGGATTGGCGGCAAAGAAATGGCGACGTCTGGTGAAGCAATGATCGAAGCAGCGGTCGATGATGATATCTGCTGATGGCTAGGGTTTCGCGTGCGGTGCTCGCGATTGGAGGAGGCTGGACGATGTCGAGGCAGTGGCACGTAGGTTGTTCGTGTTCGACAATAACAGTAAGGTTAAAGTCGAGAAAACAAAAGAAGGATTGTATTGGATTGCAAAATAAAAGCGAAAGTGAGATTTTTCTCACTCAAAATAAATTTGGATTACAGTTATTGATTGATGATTGCTATTTGGATGTGATATTAGATATAGTAGGATATATCTATATATATAGCAATATATACATATTGGCATATGTATAAATTGGATTGATTGATTTCCAGCCTCGTATAGCGGATGAGACCCTATTGCACCGTTAGTAAGCGAATGATATTTATAAAACCCATATACCGCGATATTCCACCTCGAAGTGGAATTGGTATTGTGCTAACGTCTTTGGATGCAGGGAAACAGGTTGGAGGGATCCAACTGGATTCCTCACCGGTATTTATTTATTTACAGATATATTGATGTAGATTCTGTTATCATATTGATATATGATGTTTGATGTTGTGATTGATTAATTGGTGCTGTTGCATCATCAGATTCAAGTTTTGAAGTTTAAAAATAACGACTTTTACTTTAAAAGGATTTTAAAGTGATTTTTGAAAGTAGACGTTTTATTGAATTTTTGAATTGATTTATTTCAAATAAATAAACGTCTAAAATTTTAAAGTTATAAAAGTTAAGATTTTTGTGAAATAAAATCAAAGTGTGATTTTTGAAATAAAAGTTAAGAAATTTATGAAATGGTTTAAATTGGGATTTCTAGTATTATAAACGGTTTATTTAAAAGATGTACAAAAATGGATATTTACAAATTTGAAATATTGGGATTATAAGACAAGTTTCTATAAGTGTTAAAATGAAGTATAAATGGGATTTCATAAGTTAATGAAATCTGAAAGTTTTAAATTTTGTGAAGTTTAAAAGAACGATTTCTTTTAAAACAAAATGAATTATAAGTTATATTAACTTATAAGATGGACCTTTGGTATATACATTGAGTTATAAATTGAATGGGTCATTAAAGAAGATTTATAAATCGAAGTTGTTATAAAATGGAAACAGAATTATAAACGTTGTTTTTATAAATTCGAAAATAAATCAAATTTTATTGATTTTAAATATAGAGATTATTAAGGGAATTTTATCCACGATTTTGGATAGTGGATAATTCTTGAAATAAAATGTGTAGAAAATAGTGAAATGTGGTTAGTGAAGTATATTCATGATTTTGGACAGTGAATATATTATTAAGTGAAATGGATATGTTTTGGAAAGTGACATTAAAGATAAAGTTAATTGTTTTAACGATGTTTTAAAAAAAATGTATTGAATATCGAAAGCATAGATTTCAACATTCATTGTTGAAATAGACGTTTTCGAGGAATAAGGAAATGATGGACTATAACATTGTTGTTATAGTAAATGATTTTCGAAAGGAAATGTTTTGATGTAGTATTGGGATTTATATATCTATCAAAATCTGAATCCCTATACTAGTGATTTTGAGTCGTCGTAACGATGTTTTACGTAACATTCGTTTTGACTCAAATAAATGTTGTTATAGTAAATGGTTTCCTTAAAGAACGAAATATATACTTAATATTGATTTAAGTATATCGAATATTTTCCAAGTGTTGAAAATAAATAGATTTGTGAAACACTTATTTTTAAATAAGTATGGAATTGCTTTTCCAATATGAAATGAATGTTTTGAGAATTTATCCTTGTAAAGATAAATTGAAATTGAATATTGAAATCGATTTGAAAATTGTATATCAGTAGATATTTTTGAAATATAAATTCACTATGGAATTTATAAAAGAAAGGGAAGTTGTTTAAAAATAAACGTTGATTTATTTTTGAAGTGGAAATTTTATATCTAGTAAAGATATTTTTGAAGATGAAATAATTTGGAAAATTATTTGGAATCTGATGATGTTGCGCATCTTTATTGATAGTTAAATAACCGACTATCAATAATTACCTTAAATGGGTATTTGTTGTGAATTGGATGAATTTGAATGCCACACTTATTTTTGAATAAGCGCTCACTATTCGGGTTAGCCGGGAAAGGACCATGGGGTCGTATAACCCATTCTGAATATGTGATACGTCGTTATGAATTGCATTCGAAGACCGGTGTTGAAGACCAGATATTTTTGAAAACGGAAGGATTACCGTCGAGTTACTCTACATCGGCTGATCTCCGATTTAGAGGTTTTATCACCCTTAGTGACGGGAAGTCCGGACGTGATTAGAAATTTATCCGGATGTGCAAGGGCTTCGTGAGAAGTGCCTTCGGTTCTGTTCGATCCCGGAACAGACTTGTATGGATTGTATGTCTGACGTTACAAATTGAGATATAAAGCTGATTTCTTTCAAATACATTTCTGTTGGTGGTGGAGAATTTATTCTCTTAGCTTAACACCCTTCTCTGAGACGTACGAGCTCAGAGGTTATGTAGTTGAAATTTATCAGCGATATATTCCCAATTTGGTAACGTGGCATACTGAGTGTTGCTGTGAAATGATCAGTGTTTGATCATTTGCGATATGATCATTTGTTTGATCTTATATCTTTGTGATCATAGGTTGATCATTTGTTTGACCCGAAGCATGGCTTTGTAGAAAGCGTAGCTTTGTGGATGAGACTTCGTCGAGCCTCACACCCCGGAAATGGTCAAAACAGGAAGGATGCAGCAAGGTTCTAGGGAGTAGCGCCCCTTAGTGTATGTCATCCCTTCTGGATAGAGGTGGTATCATGGTATGGAGCCCAGATACTTAACCTATGTGGTTACTGCATTATTATTATTATGTGGTTGTTGCGAATCGAGGATCCTCGGGAAGATCGGTTACGATCGGGGGATGGCATACGCGTGTCAGTAGTTACCTATTTTTGCAGAGGTAACCCGGCCTTGTGTTGGCAGAGATCCGGTTAGGTTCTCGGGTCGTCTTTTCCAGGGGCGTACCCATCGTGGCATAGGAAGTTCCTTAGCCTGACCATTTATTGGAAATCCAAAGAAACAATACGTGACTTGTACGGTTTTAGTTGTATTACCTGCTATGGAATGTGGCGGTAACCTGCTATTGAACATAGTAGCTATAGTAGGCATAAGTGCGGAATGCCTATGCTGGCTAAGATTTATATTATACTTTCGAAATGTTTTCTACACTATGCACTAATAATAATATCAAAAAGAAATTGATTTTGCGTAGTAAGCATCTTTGACTATCATAAGGAGAAATCTTCTCCAATTCTGCGTTTGCATTGTGTGTGTGGCAGGAGGCCTTATGGTAGTCTCATTTTCCAAAAAAAAGCATTGCGAATTTGTTTTATTTTCTTTGTGAAAAATAACTGTTTTACGATCTCACACCAGTCACCATGACTGACTCGGAGTTTATTGTTCCCTTCTAAACTCTAGGTGCCCACCAATTTCCACACGGGCAACCTAGAGTTATGTTATCAGGATATTCTGGAGCTTTGAAGATAAGCTGGATGACGAGACGTAGTATTTGTATCTGATAGTATTTATTCCGCTGTGTATTCTGTATGAGGACAAGTTTATATAACTTTCCATTGATGTGCTATGTTGTATTGAGTCGTATATTGACTTTGATTGATGTATGTATAAACTGATATAGTTCTTTGTTTTAAAAGACTAGTAATTATCTATTGTATATTGTTCCGCTGCGATATGTGAGATTCTGATATTGTTTTCTGTTCTGATGTTGTTCTGTTGTTCTTTCTTCTTCTTCTCTTTTTCTTCTATCTTTTCTTCTACCTCTTCTATTTAAAACCATCACTATTCGAGTTTCCGGCACTCGATTGCTCGGCAGTCGATAAAGTGAGTATCGATGTCGAATTTTCGAGAGTCGAAAATTTCGGTATGTGACAGCTAGTGCCGCAAATTAATCAAAACAAATCCCTTGGACACCTATACTTAACTTAACATGAACATTAGTTGAGATAAAGAAAGGTTAAAATGCATATATTCATGAAAATATAAAACCAATAATGCAAAAATAAAAAGTTCATGCTAGTAGGCCTACTGATAAAACTGCAATTTCAGGTTATCAAACATTATAATCTTGCAAAACACTTAAAATAAAAGTTTTTTCATTACATTTTTAACTTTCCAGATCATATAAAAGCACTAAAATCCGATTAATGGTTTGAAAGTTATGATCAAAACAAACTAGTGCTTAAACTCAGAAAATTTATTTCTGGGCTGAGTTTTTAATTCAAAGCAAAATGATATTTTGACCAAGAATTTTAAAAAATTGGATAAAGTGATTCAAAATGAAATTTTTCCATAAATTAGCTTTCTAACCCAAAAAGTTTTATAATATTTCGATTAATGGATCAAAAGATATTCCATTTTTTTAGCCCTTTTTAGAAATAATTTTCAGCCAAAAATTATTTTTGACACTTTACCTCAAACCAATCTTCCATTCACATCCAAAAACCTTGATAATTATATATTTATATATTTCAAATCTCATGTTTTCATATTCCAAGTAAGTGAAAATTTAAATTTATTAACAAACAAATTCTTATAAATTAAAACTTGATATTCATTTTCTTCTTCCACGCTTTGAAATTAAAATTTCAATAATAGTTTCTATGCTAACTACATTCACTGTTTACTTCAACATTTAAACTTTTTATCAAATTGAAAGTACCCTAAGATGATATTTAGGATCACTACTTCTTCCAAACAAATTTTAAGATTAATAAATAATCATGTTATCAATATCAATTTAAAGTTCTAATTCCTAATTTAACAATTGATTTTTAACTATATAATAACCCAATCTTACTAAAATATCATCTTAAAAGTGATTGATACACCACCAAAATGATAATTTAATAATTTCATTAGCAAGAATATGCATGGTTATATACCTCAACTTAAATTATCACTCAATCGACATAATTAATAAACAATAGACTCCAATCAAATAAGCAAAACATAAAATTAAAATTTGCACTTAGAAAGTTAATTATATGTCAAAATTACTACTTGCAAAATAAAGTTATCATTTATCAACCAAGTTTCTTTAAAAACAAGAAGAGCTTCAAACTCAACTATATTTAAAAATTCAAAATTTTCTAACATTTCGCTATTTCAAGCTTGCTGTCTTTAAACTAAATTTTCATATACTAAATTCTAGAATTTCACAAAACTCATTAAATAAAAGTTGTTCCATACTGTCTTAACTTTCTATTAGGTAACATCCGGTATTTTCGACCCTTGAAACTCGACAATACATCCTCGGTATTCATGTGCTGCAAATCCAAGTGCCGGAAAGCTGATTGTTAGGGGAAAAGGAAATAAAGATGGAACAAAATCTCAAATGAATGGAATAACATATATTATTTCAACAATAATCTTTACAACGGAAAATTTTGAAACAATATCAGAGTCTAACCTAGATTCTGCCTGGATAGTTATAAATCCTCCATCCTTACAAATGTTGAAAAATAAAAACAAATGCAATCGATGTAGTGGATAATAGAATATGTCCATACGTAGAAGTAGATCTCCAGCTCTCCTCTGGAAACTCCAAGCCTCTTCAACTAAACCTGAAACTACTCGGATCTGACCCGAGTATAAAAAATACCCGGATCAGGCTTGATAAACCAGCATGAGATACTCGATTTATAAACTAATGCCAGTTTAAAACATTTAAAAAGAAAGATATCTCATAAGACCATGCCCAGATATAAATATGGACGAGTTTTACCTTATGATAACCAAATAGTTTTATACGAAAATAATTTGATATTATTTCTAATCACATTCCATTGAAAACACTTTTCAAATAATATATCAAAGATAGCTGAAATTGTTACATTGATTAAATTTGACGGCCTAATAGCTACTTTTTTTAAAAGTAGGTTCTACAATCAAAACCGTAAAGGCAACATATTGGAATTGGATTTCCAACATGTTAGGGAACTAATGACCATTCAGACCCGAAAAATCCACGCATAACACATAGTTTCCCCATGGCTTTACATGATCTCTGTCAGCCTCCGAACTACACTGTTATACTACTATAGAATAGATTATTACTTGGCTATGCTTTACATGATCTCCATCAGCCTCCAATATCTGTCCATTCATACAATATGGCAACAAGTGCCTACAGGGACATCTTTCCTCAATAATAACCCGAAAGTATTTCCTTCAGACCAAATGGTATCCTGTATCATTCTTGGGATGTGAGGCTCATGAGGCTATGGATATAATAGTTTGGAAAATTCTTATTACAAAGAAGTCCGACTCCAATTCCATCATATAGAAAGATTTAACTTTTACGGCATGAAATCGCGAAGTGCCGTTAAGCAACATGCCTATTTTTGACTCCAAATTCATTATTTGTCAAAACTTCTCGAAATTGAATTTTAATGTTCAAAAAACTTTTATAAACCATTTTTAAAAATTTAAATCAATATTTTCCATATTAAATCTCTTTTTCACTTTTAAATCGTTTCATAATATTATATTATCATAATATTCATTTTCTACCTTCTTATATTCTTAAAACCATTAAGAGGCTCAATATACGCATATTATATGAATTCATTTTCTATTAATTAACCATTTTTATGATGATTTCTCCTAATTTAACACAACCAAGTTATCAACCATATCAACATCCATATAATCAACCATATAATCAACTAAGTTATCAAACATTCATACAAATCATTAAGGGATTAAATGGTCATATTATCATACTTAAAATAGTTATAGAGATTATTTATTGTTTAATAAACATTGAGTACTCACTATTTTTATCACTTCACCAAACTTTTCCGTAGCTTCCTGAATCGATTCCGGCAGCACTTCCTTCCTCTTTTTCTTCCTCCAGAGCCTTTAGAACTCTTCCTTCTTCCTATATGTGTTTGGCCTAGGCTAGGAGTGCTCGGTCATGCTTCTTAGGTGGTGGTGCTCTCGGCTTTGAGGTGAAGATGGGGTGGCCATGAGCTTTTAAGGAGTGGAGGAGGAGATTGAGTAGATTTTTGAAGTGTTTATGTATATGTACATATACTATATATATTTAAATATTATTTGCTATAATTTTCTCCATTATTTTTCTAAGATGAGAGGCTATTAAAGTGCTAAATAAAGAAGAGGAAGGAGATGAAGAAATGAGTGAATAAAGGAGTGAATGGATGCTTGTATTTATAGTCAAAAGGAAGTGAAAAAATATCCAAAACATCATCATTATCCATCACCATGTACACCCATCTCCTCCTTAATCACTGTTTTCCCCATGTTACCCCTTCTCCCCATGTGCCTCCGTCACTTCGTTCACTTCTAAGCCATTCATTCATGTCCTTAGTTGACTTAAGTTTGCTTAAAGGTTAAGTATTTAAGAAATATCTTAGATTTTTTCGTATATACGTTTATATATAAATGTATTTGTATATTTGTATGTGTATATGTGTTCATGTGTGCATATGTATATTATATATGTGTACATGACATATAAACAAGGTTGCAACAACTTTCGAACAACTTTTGTATGTTAAACCGTTGAAAATCGAGAAACCGATTACCGGTCACATTTTCACTTATAATTTAAATTACATATATATGCAAAAAGAAATTTAAAATAAATTTCTAATCATTTTTATTTAATAAAAATTATCTCCTTTGAATTATAAAATCATATAAATCAATATTAACAATTATTTACAAAAATTGTTATTATAACGATAAACGATATCAATTTCCGTATATTTTTCCATTCAACCTATATATCTTTATAAAACTATTATAAATCATTTATTATTACTTTATCACTATTTTAAATGAATTTATATCATTTAAAAACAATTATTTGAATAATTATAATAATTATTAAATCATTAAATCTCAATTTAAAATCATAAATCAAATATTAAATATAAGGGCATCACTATTGATGTCATAAATACTTTTATTATTTTTCAAAAATAAAATAGATTATTTTATTTCATCTTCTAGTTCAAAATTAAAAGAAGTGTATGTATCTAGCTCCGTACGTGATGTTTTATGATTTTAGAGCTATTTATCGATAAATGGTTTTCGACCATTTTATCGCTATTTTTCCAAAGTATATATTTTTGTAAGTAATTATACAATTATTATTTATTGTTTCAAAACATCATAATCTATGTTATAAAAATATTATTTTTGAATATTTTAAAAATAAATATAATTTATCAAATTGATAAATTTGTAGTTCTTTATAGACTTCCCCCCTTAAAAGAATTTCATCCCCGAAATTACACCAAAGCAAAACTCAAAGGCATATGCCTAAAATATTTTTTTAAGCTTACATTCGGATGATTTATATACATCATCCGATTTGATGTACTATTTGAATCCACAACTTTACTTCCGAACTAGTATTGATTCCCCGATCCTTTAGTGCGGACTCTGATCAGGCTTTCCAATTAGAACTTTTAGTTTTCCTAGCATAGCTCTCAACTATGATAGAAAACGTAAGTATCCAAACACAAATCCTCATCAATGCTCGCCGTCAAGAATCGAGTGATAAATTCTTTTTCGGACTGGTGTAAACACCCCTAAGTTCCGTAATCGAGTCTTAGATCAGAATCGTGTGACGAAGTGATCTACTTATAACTTATTAAACTTTTTTTAATCTTTATGAAAACATCTCATAAAACTTTTATTTTTCATTTAAATACCTATATAAACCCTTTCTTCAAAATATTCATTCCAAAAAACGTTTCTATCTCTTTTCCAAAAGAAATCGATTATCCTTTATTTGGAGTAATACCATTATAACTCTTATTTCAAAATTCTTTTGAAATTTCTTTGTTAATAAATCTTATTATAAATTTAATTCCAAACTTATTTTATATTACATAACTTTCCTTTTTATACCTTTTCAAAACATTAGGATATGAATTCTCAAAATCATCTTTCTCAAACATCATTTTATTTTTGCTAATTACACTTTATTTTATAAAATATACTTTTATAAATTATATTCTTAAATAATTTCTTAATTTAAACACTTTAATAAAGACACTTCTCTATATTATATAATCTTTTTATTTCAAAATATCTTATTAAATTTGATCGAATATAAGATAAAAGAATTGCGCTGAGAGGATAATAAAAAAGAAGTTTATTAATTAACATCATATTTATACATCCATTCCTAGCTGTAATACAAACTTTTATGGGTAAGACCCTAGGGAATACAGCCTATCACACACCACCATCGTACATATATAGGTACTTGAACTGTTATATATATACTATTCTTGGATCTCTTTTAAGGTAGATGGTATATATCTTTGAGGCCTTAAGTCAGCCACCTTTATTTTTTTGGATAGTTCTCCATTAAATGTTTCCTCTGGTAGCACCAAATGCATGTCTGGGGATATTATTTGGCCATATGTCCTAGTTCCTTGCAACAGTAGCAACCCTTTAACTTTCCTGACCAAAGTTTGGGTTTCTTCTTCGTTTTAGGACACCCATAAGAAAATATCCTTACCTATTACACTTGTAGCAGAATATATTAAGCCTAAAAGATTTTTCTTTCTTCTTTTTCTCTACTTTCCTTTTATCCCTTTCCTTTTCTTTCCTATATTTACACAGAACTGCATAATTCCCTTCTTTACCGCATATGTAATAGAAGATGCCAGCATAAGATCCTAGTTTTAATTTCTCTTCTGCTTCTTTTGCTGCACATGCTCTTCGTGCATGCTTTGGAGTCATCCAAAACTCATTCCCCGGAAAATAAGATATCCCGACCTAAGTGATATACCAAGATATTATTAGAAGGTTTACACCATTTATTTCTTGACTTAAAACCTTTTATCCAAATAATTTAATTCAACTTGTTCGAATTTGAACTTGCCTTGATCATATAATGACAAGGAGAATAATTTGCCAAGTGTTCGATATTGTTCGCCTAAGCCAACATATGATCGATCCTAAGAAGATTATTCTAATCATCACAAAATAGATCAAGACCTTATTCATTGAACATTCCAAAGGGATAACATTTTCTAAATTTTCTAAATCACACAAATATTTAAACTTTTGTATATATAAAATATACTACTTTTAAAACGGTGTGTCGATTTGCCTTGTTTAAGTATTTAGGAATCCCTATTGATTACATGGAGCTCTTCACGCACCGACCAGATTCATAAACCACTCAATAGATCAATCACCACAAAACATTTTTATATCAAATAACAAATACGCACTCATATATATAATACTCTCAAACTCATTCTAGGGTGTTATTAACCCTATCTCTAATAAATCACTCATTCTATGGTATTACGGACCCTATCTATAATGAGTTTTACCCCACCAAAGCCTAGGTGTTCGCTCAACCTAAGCTCTGATACCAAATGTAACATTTGGGATTTTCGACTCTTGAAAATCGACATTAATACATCCTTGGTATTTATGTGCCGTAATTCCAAGTGCCGAAAAGCCTGAGTTTTAGGGGAAAAGGGAAATAAAGATAGAACAGAATCTCACACGAATGGAATAACATATATTATTTCAATAGTAATCTTTATAGCGGAAAATTTTGAATACAATATTAGAGTCTAACCTAGATTTAGCCTGGACAGTTATAAATCCTTTATCCTTACAAATGCTAAAAAATAAAAACAAATGCAATAGATGCAGTTGATAATATAATACGTCCATACGTAGATAAAGATCTCCCGCTCACCTCTGGAAACTTCCAGCGTCTTTAACTAAACCTGTAACTATTCGGATCCGACCCAAGTATTAAAAATACCCAGATCAGGCTTGATAAACAGCATGAGAACTCGATTTATAAATTGATGCCAGTTTAAAACCTTTGAAAAGAAGGGTATCTCATAAAACCATGCCCACACAAATACAGACGGGTTTTTGCCTTATGATAACCAAACAGTTTTATACCAAAATAATTTGATATTATTTCTAATGACATTCCACTTAAAACACTTTTCAAATAATATATCAAAGATAGCCAAAATTGTTACATTGATTAAATTTGACGGCTTACTAGCTTCTTTTTTTTAAAGTAGGTTCTACAATCAAAACCGTAAAGGCAACGTACTGGAATTGGATACAGGAATTGGATTTCCAACGTGATAGGGAACTAATGACCATTCAGACCCGAAAAATCCACGCATAACACATAGTTTCTGCATGGCTTTACACGATCTTCGTCAGGCTCCAAACTACGATGTTATACTACTATGGAATAGAGTATTACTAGACTAGACTTTACACGATCTCCGTTGGCGTCCAATATCTGTCCATTCACACAATATGGCAACAAATGCTTACATGGACACCTTCCCTCAACAATAACCCGAAAATATGTCCTTCAGACCATATAGTATCCCATATTATTCCTGGGATGTGAGCCTCGTGAGGCTACGCTCCACAAATCCATGCTTTGCTTTTCGCAAAGCCACGCTTTGATCATCACAGGTTCCACTTTGAATGTCAGATTGCCATTTCTTCAATCACTATTGACTTTCATGAACATACAACCTCTAAGCTCGTGCGTCTTAGAGAAGGGTATTAAGCTAAGAGAAGTTTCCTTCTCCTCCACCAAATAGATGTACATTTGTAAAAGTCAACATTGTGATCTCAGAAATGCAATGTTAGACATTCATCCATACAAGTTCGTTCTGGGACCGAACGAAACCGAAGGCAGTCTCCTACCACATCCTATCGGGAATTATCCCTAGGATTAGTAGCAATCAGTCCTTGTAGTCGAAGATTTTCATAATAGAGCACTACTACCACCATAAATATATGATATGGTAAATTTCGCCCCAAGAGACTAGTGGCAAGCGACCCTGCATCATGAAGATCCCCATCTTCAAAAATCATCATCATCATGTCTTCACTTTTGAATGTATACTTTGGTTCGGAGTGGTTTGCGGATAGGAGTTACCCAAATCCAACCCTGGTTCCTACGAATCAATCATCGATTAAAAAGATGTTAAGTTAATATGTGATTATCAATCACCATTCAATTTATTTTTTTATTCATTCATAGGGATCTCACAGAGACATATTATTTTAAATTATTCCATTTATCTTCTTAATAGTTTATGGAATCATTAAGCCTCACTTATCAAATCATTTTTGGTTAATTAAACCTTTTGAAATCTTGGAATGGTTCTAAATTATTTCGTTTTTCACTTAGGTAAATATTTCCAAATCATTTCATTTAAATCTTAACAAAGATTCCTTAATTTAAAACTTGAAATTTTGATTGAGTTAAAACCATGTTATCTAGGATGTTAATCCAAAACTAGTAAATATTAAGTGAGCAGAATCTATAGAAATCATCTAACTCTACTTAATATCAATTCTCGCATTCAACAAGTACTATGGGCGGAATAACAGCGAAATCACCTTTTAAATTCCACGAATAGTACGAGTTCCTTCTTCGGGATTTAACATCAAGCATAAGAAGATTATCTTCATAAAATCCAAGTTGTTTAAATTTGGAAAATTATATCCTTTATACTTTAGAAAATTTGGATTCAAGTAAACCAAATTTACTATCCCCTCCATTGGGCCAATCCGCATAGCGAGGAGAGCAGGAAACTAGTTTTTCAAACTTAAGCCTAGACACTATCTCACTGTCACCTATAAGGCGGTCAAGTTATTTGGTCGACTCTAAATCATTTAACATATTATACTAACTTTTACTCATTTATTTAACCATCCCATAAATCCTTCAAATCACCTTTAAAATACTTTATTAATCATTTAAGAACCTTTACAAAAGATTTGGAAAAGAATGGTTGCGTCTAAAACTATATTTCAAAAGTTATAGAAAAGTGCTGCGGGAAGTGCTTTTTAAGCTATATTGACCAAAACGACTTTTCTATCATTTGGAAATTTATTTTTATAACTCAAATCACCATTAAAACATTTTAAAAGATTTTTAGAATTTATTTCACATTTTTGAACAATTTTAAAATATCATTTTCAAAGAAATATTTTTATCGATTTCGAATCACAAAACCGCGATTTTTCCAGAAACTTGTTTTACTCATATTTCAAATTTTACTTATCAAAATCTCAATTTTCTTTCTTTGTTTGAAAATTATGGTCATAATAGTTCGGAAAATTCTTATTGCAAAGAAATCCGACTCCAATTCCATCCTATAGATGGACTTAACTTTTATGGCGGGAACTGCCGTTACGCTACGCGCCTATTTTTAACTCCAAATCATTTTTTGTCAAAGCTTCTCCAAATTGAATTTTAATGTTTATAAAACATTTATAAACCATTTTCAAAATTTTAAACCAATATTTTCCATATTAAATCTATTTTTCACTTTTAAATCATTTTATAATATAATATTGTTATAATATTCATTTTTAACCTTCTTATATTCTTAAAACCATTAAGAGGCTCAATAAACTCCATACACATATTATATGAATTCATTTTCTATTAATTAACCATTTTTATTATAATTTCTCATAATTTAACACAACCAAGTTATCAACCATATCAACATCCATATAACCAACCAAGTTATCAAACATTCATACAAATCATTAAGAGATTATATGGTCATATTATCATACTTAAAAATAGTTATAGAGATTATTTATTATTTAATAAACATTGAGTACTCACTATTGTTATCCACTCCACCAAACTTTTCCATAGCTTCCCGAATCGATTCCTGCAGCACTTCCTTCCTCTTTTTCTTGCTCCGGAGCCTTTTGAACTCCTTCCTTCTTCCTATATGTGTTCGGACTAGGCTAAGGAGAGCTCGCCCATGCTTCTTAGGTAGTGGTGCTCTCGGCTTTGATGTGGGGATGGGGTGGCCGTGAGCTTTTAAGGGGTGGAAGAGGAGATTGAGTAGATTTTTGAAGTGTTTATGTATATGTACATATACTATATATATTTTAATAATATTTGCTACAATTTTCTCCATAATTTTCTAAGATAAGAGGCCATTAAAGAGCTAAAGAAAGAAGAGGAAGGAGATGAAGAAATGAGTGATGAAGTGGCAAATGGATGCTTGTATTTATAGGCAAAAAGAAGTGAAAAAATATCCAAAACATCATCATTATCCATCTCCATGTACACCCATCTCCTCCTTAATCATGATGTTCCCCACGTTACCCCTTCTCCCCATGTGCCTCCATCACTTCATTCACTTCTAAGCCATCCATACACGTCCTTAGTTGACTTAAGGTAGCTTAAAGGTTAAGTATTTAAGAAATATCTTAGATTTTTTCGTATATACGTTTATATATAAATATATTTATATATAAATATATTTGTATATTTTTATGTGTATATTTGTTCATGTGTGCATATGTATGTTATATATGTGTACATGACATATAAACAAGGTTGCAACAGCTTTCGAACAACTTCTATTTGTTAAACCATTGAAAATCGGGAAACCGATTACCGGTCACATTTTCACTTATAATTTAAATTACATATATATGTAAACTAAATTTGAAAATAAATTTCTAATCATTTTTAATTAATAAAAATGATCTCATTTGAATTATAAAATCATATAAATCAATATTAACAATTATTTACAAAAATTGTTATTATACCGATAAAGCGATATCAATTTTCTTATATATTTCAATTCAACATATATATCTTTATAAACTATTATAAATCATTTATTATCACTTTATAGCTATATAAAATGAATTGCTATCATTTAAAAACAATTATTTTAATAATTATAATAATTATTAAATCATTAAATCTCAAGTTAAAATCATAAATCAATTATTAAATATAAGGGCATCACTAATGATGTCATAAATACTTTTATATTTTTCCAGAAATAAAATAGATTATTTTATTTCATATTCAAGTTCAAAATTAAAAATAATTGTATGTATCCAGCTCCATACGTGACATTTTACTGTTTTAGACTTGTTTATCGATAAAATGATTTTCGGGCATTTTATCGCTATTTTTCCAAAGCATATATTTTTGTAAATACTTATACAATTATAATTTATTGTTTTAAAACATCATAATCTATGTTAAAAAATCTGATATTTGAATATTTTAAAAATAAATATAATTTATCAAATTATAAACTTGCGGTTCGTTACACATTAAGACAAAGATCATCGAAATTGGATTTTGGTCTAAAAGTTATGGCCAAAATACTTTATGGTTTTATCTTTGAAAATTACCAATTAGGGCTGAGAACTAATTTCAGTCTCGATTACATTTCAGAACTATTAGAATATGGTATTTCAAAAAGTGTCAAAAGATAATTTATAGCTTACTCAAAATACTTTCTATCCCAAAAAAATTGACTAAAATCCGATTAGCAGTGCTCCAGATATCGTTGTTTTACTATAGCATTTTAAAATAAAATTTTCAGCACTCCATTAACTTTTAAATTTCTACTTTTAAACCATATTTTCTCTTTTTCAACTAGGTATTTTAGCAAAATCCTTTCATAAAGAAAACAAAGTTTAAAATCCACTTTCTGGAAAGCTAAAGACTTAAAAATGAAAAATAAAAAGTTTTTAAATTAAACTCAAAATGGAACAAATTTTCAAATTAATTATTTTATACCTTGCAAATAATTATCCTAACACTTCAAGGCATCAAAGCATATTTATATAAAATCTCCAATTTATAATCACTTCTAAATCTTAAAATAAAGAGAATATACTTTCTCCTTATTCAACTTATTATAAGTCTCTTTTGAAAGAGAAATAGAAATCACTAATCTTTATAAAGGGTGAATTTATTATTCAAATCAATTTACTCACCATTCAAATAATCTAAAACTCTTGATTTCAAACATTTTATAATAAATGAACTACACTTACTGACTCAATTTCTCTTAACAATAAAATTGAACTTATAATCAATCTTAATTTCCAATGAAATTCACAACTAAAACAATTTAAAGACTGTATAGGTTTAAGATTCATGCTTACACAAATGGTTTCACTTCTTGTCAACTAATGTTGATATAAAAGTCCAAAATTAGCCTTACTATACTTATTACATTTCATACTTTATTTAAATATAAATTCTAACTTTCATTTCAACTACACTATAATATGCATTATCATCCAAACTATCACATAAAATTTATTTAATATGCATTGATGCAAATGGATATATTAAAATTTTAGTCACTAACAATACACAATCATACCAAATTTTTACAAACATCAAATATAACTTTTACTAAAAGATTTTTGAAGCCATATTTTAGTTTTATAAACAATGCACTTTCTCATTTTGAATATTTCGTTTTATTCCTCAAAATATCACATGATACTTTCTTCCAAATAATGTATCTTCTTAATTTCAATAATTTGCTTTACTTACCAAAATATCATATGATATCTTTTTCCTGAAATATAACCCATATCCTACTATAAAATCTTATTTTTCTATCCAAAACAACTTTCCAATTATTCACTTTATTTTTCTACCCAATATTTGACAGGTTTTAAAATTCTATCTTTTCATATTATATACTCATTAAATATTTTATATTCAAAATAATGTGTTCAAATGTCGCGTTCTAGTGTTTTAGTATTGATAACATTGATTAGGCGCATCCACTAGATTTCTTAAAGCACTTAACGGAAATTTTAACACAAAATAAATTTCCTTAGTATTAATAAATTTTCTTAATATATATATATATATTACGACTTTACAAAATATTTATTTGCTTGCCTCAATAAACGTAATAAAATTTTTAATTCCTTTTAATCTTTGGTTAATTATACTTATGAATTAAATTTCATTTCTTAATTTTTTTTAATCTTTCTACTTGTGGTAGCTACACCTTTGAAGACACCATACGTTCTAATCATTAATATTGGGTAGGTTTCTATTTCTTAATGATGGTTCCTACTCAATATTTATTAAATAATATTAACCATCAATTCAATCATGCAATAATCAACCAAACAAACATTTATTAAAGATCAAACTAATAAATGTGCTCAGCGAAAATAATCTGTATGTTCCCGCTGTGCAACTCTAATCACTAAAGAATCAGGACACAATAATTCAACTTTAAGACATCTACGGTCTATCATAGAATATCCATTAAATCTCACTATTGACAAAAGTGAGTCTCCAAATAGAAACAACCAAACTCTAAGCAGGATTTGTTTGTAAGGTTAAGAGAGCATTAAGCTTATCCATCAGAGCCTTTTGGCTACTTTCCATTTTTTGGTTGATTTCGTCAACCATCTTATTCAACTCATCTCTAGTAACGACTTCGTGCTGATTGGAGGATGTTGGCGCCTGATTTCCTAAGTTAGCACCATTTACATCAGTTTATTGAGGCTTAACATCTTCTCCAGCTATCACTGCCCCTATGGACCTTCCAAAGGCAGTTCTCCTTCTTTCAGAAGCCATTGACTCCAAGTAGTAGATTTTTCAAGCAAAGATTGAGGATCTAACTTCTAGACCTATCTGATCCAAAGTAGACATCTAGATCTGGATCCTGAGTTGGGTTCTCAGTGAAGCACCAAAATGTTAACCCAAAAAATGGATCAACACCCTAGTTTGAGTGTGAAAGCACCAGCCCTATTCTAAGAGCAATAATACAGATAATAGATATAGAAAAAAACCAGTAAGAGAAAGAAGATAAGAAGATTTTTATAGTAGTTCGGCTGTTAACGAAGCCAATGTCCACTTTATAATTTCTATTACAGACTGATTGCTGTTACAAGAGTGTTTGATTACAAGGCTCTTGATTTTCCTTAGCTAGATTGAACCTCCAAAGCTGGAATCCACTGGTGAATCATAGTGAATCCCTTTGGAGATTGTTGTGAGGGAGATAAAGAGTGAAGAAAGCTTCCAGCAGAGTTTCAACCAGTAGTCTGGAGAAGCCCCCCTTTATATTGCAGATAGGATAGTATTTATAGAGATCGGAGAGCTATTGGGCCAAGCCTGTTCGCCAACTACTTGCAGATGGACTCCGGAAAGAACTGCTGAAACATGCCTCGTGACCCGATCCAAAAGTATGGATCGCTAGCAATCCATGGTCTATGGATCACCGACGATCCATAATTTATGCTCGTATGCGAGCCATTTGCTTAACACCTCTTTTTCTTTGCTCTCTATGTGTCATAGCAACCTAATGATGTCGTATGGATCACTAGCGATCCATACACTTAAACTATTTTTGGACTTTGATGTCTGGAATGCTTTTGTTGCCTTGTATCGACGTTGTTCATGTAGTCTTGTCGTACGTCGCTTTGTTTTGATGACGAATTACTTGCTAGTTGTATGTAGCTTCCGATTAGACTGGACGCTTGTCTCTTGGTTTAGCTAAGTCGAAACCTCGTCAAACTCAGTCGTTGCTTTTTTAATATTAATTGGATCACGATGTAAGAAAACAGGTTGAACTCTGAGCTATACCCGTGGATGGCTAGCGATTCATAGGCCATGGATCGCTAGTTATCCATGTCCTTAGAGAATTTTTCCATTCTTTTTCTTGGCTCTCTTCAACTTGTTTCTTTAGCCCTTTTGGTTGAGTTCCGATCCATTCTGACTTCATCAATTTGTTTCGTCTTCTCTCGGCTCCTGTTGGGTTAAAGACCCAGATAACATTTGCCTCCCAGAGTACGTCTTCATTGGAAACAAGGCATGCTCTAGAAGTTATCGCTTTTAGTCTATGCTTGTTGAATTCCAAGTAATCGTGTTAAGGTTTCACGAATGTGAGCTAGGTCGTGTTGTTGCTCGCTTAGTTTTGATCTCGACCGCCATTACTGTCACAACAAATCGAATTTCTATTTATAGCTTCTTGATATGCTCTGAAATGTTATGTAAATGTCGCTAGCGAATTGGAGCTAAAGTCCATGTGGCTTCATGTATCGCTAGCGATCCATAGATGATGGATCACTGTCGACGTGATAACATAGAGAATTTGGGGCACCTTTAGTATGGATCACTAGCGATCCATAGATGATGGATCGCTAGCCACCTAACAACTTAGAGAATTTTTGGCACTTTTGTTTTCCTACTTAAGCAGTTGAGCAACCTATCTCATTACTTCTACACGACCCGAGCTTTTCTTCCTTCATGCAACCTAAGCCTCTTGTAGCGATTCAATCCAACTTCTTAAAGGCAATTCAACCTAGGCTTGATGGATTCGATCCATCGTTTTCCAAAAATTCAACCTTGTCCTCCACCATGATTCCTCCTATGTCGCCAACACCGGAGCATCGCCACTGCCTTCTCAGGCCACCTCCGACCACAACCCTAGTTCGCCATTGCCTTTGGTCGCCAATTCATCCCTAGACTGCCACTGACCCAATTGCAGTTTGCTGATCCTAAAGCTTCAGTCGACTTTGCATTTTAGGTTGTTAGTCCAGGGTAGGTTTGCTGATTACAATGTTCCTTTAATGATTTCACGACGAGGTTGCATTCGTGATGTTTGTCGTGAGAAGTTTGAGTCGATTGCCTCTTAATGGAGGAAGATAGTAAATTGAGTCTTGAGTTCCTCCTAGAATGACATTCGGGCCTTGCCCCGGTGCTTGACATGTTTTGCCATCTTCTTCCATTGAGCCGGAATTGATTTATGCCAAGTTTCATAGCTGATATTGCACGAGATATCGCGAATTGGTCCTGGCTCTTTCGAAGAATTTGGACTTATATTACTTGATTTTGTACGCTTGGTGTCCCTATACCAAAAAGAATTTTCCACATCGCTTCAGACAACAGATCCATTTTCGATCGTTGATCGATAACGGGTAAGTGTAGAGGAAATAAAAACAAAAGGAAATGATAAGAGAAGTCCTTTTCCTTTACCACTACGAGCGAACTATCTACACGGGATAGAGCGTTTGTAGTGTTTCAAACATCGAGCTCACACTTTATAGACAGCACACTGCACTTGCCTAGTACATACTTGAAATTCTATGTGTCAGCACGAATCAATGTCTCTCTGAAATTCAAGTGTTGTAGGGGAAACTATTAGTTTAAAATAGAATTACCTGACCATTTTGGATGCAATATATGTTGTTTAGAATGAAGTATCCATCTTTGCGCCGTAAGTCAAACGGAGGAAGCCCGATCCTTTCAGAAGTCGAGTCGTCGTCCGCCACCCTTTCTCCTTCCACCTCACAAGCTGATTATGGCCGGTTGGTCCTAGTAGGTCCGGTCTTGGATCGAACTCCCCCTAAATTTTGAGTTCTTCTCAACCCGCCAGAGAGAGCTTCTTCTGTGGTTTCCGCTAAGGTCCCGCACAATATCTACATGCAACATGGCATATTAGAGGAAGACGTACGCCTTCCAGAGAATAACGAGTTTGCTCACATGCCTCCTCCGGGATATACCGCTTGTCATCGATATATGTGTATGAATGGAGTTATGCCCCCATTTTAAGAACTTTCTGCGTGAGACTCTCTCGAATTTAGGCATTTCCCCATTCCAGATTCAACCCAACAGTTATGCCACCTTAACATATTTGCACGTCCTTTTCATGCGAACATTCAATCCGGCTTCGACTTTGACGAGTTGCGATACTTTCTTTCATTCAATAGGAGAGATGAGTGTCCGTCCTTGGTCGTACTCAAAGCTCAGAGGAACTAAAAAATCGTATTACGACTGTAGAGCAACCTATCCCAATTCAAGACCCAGTATTTCTTCGTTAGATGCCCCGAGGGGTTTAACCGTCTATGGACAACGGGGGGTAAGTTCTTTTCCCTACTTATTGAGTTCTAACATATCGCTACGGGGCTTCTAACAAGTCGAATATTTCTTGAAATTATCCCGAGGCCGAATAGGGACTTGTCTCTCGATGAATTTTTTCGAACTCTGAAGGCTATTGATGCCGAGGAAAGATCCGTTAAAGTCTTGCTGACTGACGAAAACTTACTTCGATATAGGTTATTGCATCCGAGAAGGTTCGTCATTCCAGTTGAAGTCCCCTCTTCTTCTTAATCTAGTGTTCGCATGCAATCCACTTCCTCTTCTCATGGTTCCGAAGAAGGTGCTTCTCAAGAGAGAGAGGGCATGTCCGAAGAATCAGCCAAAGAGGCTCGCGATGGAAGAGATGTTGATGTGACCAGAGTTAGTCACCCGGCCAGAATGCCTTCAATTCCAGAAGAAGGAGAAGAGGAGTTCAAACAGAGGGAAGGCAAAGCCGCGATGGACTTAGAAAAAGAGAAGGGGGAAATCAGGAGCAGTAGCGTTGAGTTCAATTATAGCAGTGATTTCTATGCAGAATCCGATGATGGGGATTCTGAATTGTGCGACAAGACTCCGAGGGTGAGTCCCGTTATTCCGAGCTCACATCCTCGAGACACAAGTGGTAAAGACGATGCCCCAAAACCGGACGATGTCGGGATTCTCCGAGTGAAGATGATGGCGCGGACTTTGGCGATTTGAGTGATGTTTACGTCAATCATGGAAGATGATTTCAAATTTGAGGAGGTTCTCCCTAGTTCGGGCCACGTTGCACCCGAAGTTAGCCTGATTCCTTCCGCGACACCTGCCCGATCCGGTTTGTGACGTCGTTTTAGGCTCTCCTCTCAAAACACATCACACGCTTCACTAGGGTTACACTCACTTGTACACACACTTTCCATGTTTACTTTCTGTTTCTAAAACCTTTTATTTATGCTTCGTGTCAGGTATGACGAGAGGACACGGCCTTTACGATGATTTTAAAGAATTTACCGACTCCCAGCGCTGGTCCAAGCATTCTTCCAACCGCCACCAGCCCGTGAGATGGAGGAAGAGTATAGAAGATTAAAAGATCTAGAGGCCGAAACTCATCCTAAAGACGAGAGAGAGCGGAGCTAAATATACAAAGGTGGGTATGAAAAGAGGAAGACTTTCGACAAGAGAGAGGAGGTGTCGAAGAGGTCTAAATTTGATTGCGGTTCCCATTCTTCAAAAAAGCAAGCTTTCGTTCTGACGCTCTCCTCAGCGGATCAAGAAATCCCTGTTACCTCTGTCCCTGTTCCGCCTTCAACTTACATTCTAGCATCCTCTGTTGCTCTTGCCCCCGGTGCTTCACGTCCCCACCAGAGACCCACCTATGTTCTTTTGTCCGGTCCTCCCATGCTTGAGGCGGCGCTCCCCGAGTGGTTTCTAAGGGGGGTTAAGTTTGATCGTGATCTCTATCCGATTTATAAGGATTCATACATGCCACATCTTCAGGCTATCCAGAACGATTTAGAACAGGTCGAAGGGTGGGAAAAATTATGTAAGCAACTGGAAAATACAAACCGCAAATACTATCAGGAAATCCTCTCTTTTGAGTTAGAGAAGGATGATTTTGAAAGGGCGTTGACAGAATGCGATGCCTGGATCAAGTAGCTGGAGGAGGAGAAAGAAGCGGTGCTTCGAGAAAGAAAAAAGAATGCCAACTTGCTGAAGGAATTAAGGGAGGCCTACGAGAGAATTGAGATCGTCTATAGGGACGAAATAAAGAAGGCTCATGCCAAAGAGGCCAAATTAAAAGAAGAGGTGGTAGCTTGCAACGTGACAATTGAAGCCTAGAAGAAAACCATCTCCGATCACGACCTTATCATTGAGGGAAATAATAAGACCATCTGCGACCATGCTGAGACAATCGCCCGGCTACATGATCAACTTGCGCAGCTTAGCATCAATAAGTCTCGCATCAAAGTTGAAAAGGCCGCCATTACGGTGGATTATCTGGAGCTTCAGAATGCTTTTGAAAGGAAAATGGAGAAGATGGACGAGACCGTCTTGAATTTTTATGTCAACTCTTTGCTGCATCAGGGAAACCTCAACTACTTAGGCCCTAAATTCCTACGCACTCTCGCTGTGGTTTGGGAAGAAATCTTGACCCTCTTTCGTGATAGTGGTGATGTTTATACCAAGCAACAGTTAGAGAATGCCCACCTCAATGAAGAATAAAAAAACGTTGCTAGAGGGCCAAGAGATTCTGCAGATTGAGAGGGAGAAAGAAGTTGCCGATGCTGCAATGATCGTCGCTGCCAAGGCGCTTACGGATCCTTCCATTTCTGGTGCCGACGAGCCATAAGGAAAGCCCCACAATCTGTCAACAAGTTCTGGGCTTGAGGCTTCCCCTCGGATTATAAAGCCATCGAAGGAGAGTGAAGGCGGTGAATACGAAGTTGAAATTCTTGGTCATTCTTTTGGTGTGTGTAATACTCTTATTTCCCCCGAGTTCGGGAGCTTTCAGCTTACGCCGCAAGAGCAGAAAGAATTTAATGCTTTCATTTTTGATCTTATAGGTCCATCTACCTTATCTATTGATTTGACAGCTTCCACGGTGCCTAGACCTGCTGCTATTTCCACTGCTTCTGTGCTCATTTCCGTTCCTGCTCCGGTCTCCATGTCCGCGTCTGGCTCGCAGCCGGGGTCGGAGTACAAGATGATCGCCGCACTTCATGGCTTGGATGACCCTTCTGTAGATTTGGAAGGTGACGTAACAGTGGCCGAAGTTAGGGAGCAGGAAGCTCAAACTATGCAGCCACGCAAGAGTCAACAAGAATTGGTCGCCATCAAGAAAGAGAAGGTTGAAGTGATCAAGGCCTCGAAGAGCTCCCGCAAGTCACGGAAGCGCTAGACGAAGGGGGAATCTTCTAAGAAGGTTGCAGAGCAGGAGGAAGACATTAGTGTTGAGGAGATTGTTGACATTACTGGTAGCGACACCACTCCCGAGGCAAGGAAAAAACTTCGAACAAAGGGCGGAAAGGGGAGTGATGGAAAGAAGCGCTGAGAAGTTTGGGTTGTGACCGATCTGATTTGATTCATTTTGTTCAAGTGCAGAGTCTACACTTAGTATTTTTTTTGTGGTGTCTGTATTTTTGTTTGTTGGCCGGCGTTGTGTGGGTATGGGCCCCACGTTTTGACCTTGTATAAAAGAAGTTATAAGTAATACATCGTTGATATTGTGACTGTACTCTTACTTATCTGTTCATATGTGCTATGTGCACTTGTGCTTGTTTTTTTACACTTATCTAGTTCTGTGATTACTGCCAAAATTCTTTGTTTGGAGTAACAAAACTTGTGAAACTATTGTTTTTAAGTATTTTTATTTAAGTGTCGGTGTATGCCCCCCAGTTCACAGGGCTGTTTACTTCAAACAATTGACAATTGACCAGTAACTTAGGGTTTAAATAGTTTGCATATTAACACTTGAAATTTGACTAAATCACGGCTCAATTTCACTTCTTTTAGAAGTTTTATGACTGTAGCAAGTAGTCCAAATTTTTTGCGATATTCTGGTAAGTATGCAATATATGCATGTTTGAAATGTGCACACTGTATAAGTTAACTGTGGGCAGTTACATGTTATCAACGTTTAATGTAAGAGTTTATCATCGAGCGTCAGCGGTTGGAGTTTCCCCTGGTTTGCAACACTCGGATTTTGTTGGAGTCATGCCCATTGCTTCCAACAATGGGAGTGGATTGAATCTTGTTAATTTTGTATGGATAAGTTCACTGGTATTGCCGGGGCAATTACGGGACTTGAAAGTGCGTGCAGCTTATGAGATGCGTGGATTATAGGATCGATATGTATCGTCGATCCAAAACGGTTTCGGCGCTCCTCGGTGTTGCCTACCTTCAGGCAATGTGAGGAGTTTACATTTTAGGAGCATGATTTCATGGCGATGCTCCTCAGTGTTGCCTATCTTCGGGCAACCTAAGGGGTTTACATTTTAGGAGCGTGATTTCACGGTGATGCTCCTCGGTGTTGCCTATCTTCGGGCAACATGAGGAGTTTACATTTTAGGAGCGTGACTTCACAGCTCTGAGAGTTGATGCACATCTTATGAGACTGATACGATCCATTGATCCGGAGTGGTTTTAATACTCCTCGATGTTGCCTATCTTTGGGCAACGTGAGGATTTTAAGTTGAAAAGTTGGTGCACGGCTTATCGGATGAACGAATTTTAGTATTCCACGGTGTTGCCTATCTTAGGGCAACATGAGGAGTTTAAGTATTAAAAGTTACTGCATGGCTTATGAAATGCATGGCTTTTCGCACTCCTTAGTGTTGCCTATCTTCGGGCAACGTGAGGAGTGTAATTTTTTTGAAAAGTTTATGCGCGGATTATGAAATGCATGGCTTTTTGTATCCTCGGTGTTGCCTATCTTCGGGTGACATGAGAAGTGTATGTTTTAGCCTTCTCGATGTTGCCAAGGCAGCACTGGTTTTTAGAAGATGAAGATTGGGTTTCACCGATCCAACTGTTTGAGTCGATTTGCTACCGTCGACCTGGTGGGTAATTATTATGAACACAGTTTTGTTGGTTCAAAAAGCGAATCAGTTTTTATTCAGGAAAGCATGGTAGATTCTTTGCCTATTTACAATGTCCCCGACACCCTAGGATGGCTTATTTGCTGAAAAATAAAGAGTACATAAGGTAGTTTCTAGACGAAGTAACGGCGGAGCGATTTGTTGTTCCATGCCTTGGGAATTTGGATTCCATCGACGGTTGTTAGCTTGAAAGTTCCATCTCTTATCTTTTGATTGATGACATATGGTCCTTCTCAATTTGACCCGTGAAGATAACTGTAGGATCGTGTAATATGGATATTATCTAAACTACTTGTGGAATATAAATTAAGTAAATAGCAGTAAAATAAAATGACTCCAGATATTTTTATACTGGTTTGAACTCCCGTTCTACGTCTAGTTCCAGACTCCTTCTGGATTTAAACTAGTAACCCTTACTTAACCTGGAGGAATAGGTTTACACCTCCTGAGCAACTGAACAGGACTTTGACCACCTGAGCAACCGAACAGGATTTTCCCGCCTGAGCAACCGAACAGGACTTTGATACAAATGAAATGTTTTGTTGACTTTGCATGTTCTTATTACACCACATATTTGTCAAATGAAATACACCCTTCCTATAATCTTTTCCTCAAGTATGATATGAATATTTGTGTGTCCGTGAAGATAAAGGAAGTATAAATTGCTTTAGAAAGAGAATTATAAACTTCATTTCACAATTTCTAAACAACTGAATATTTAAGAGAGTAGAGAGTAGAAAAGTTAAGTTGAGTTGTATTTTAAGTACTTTGATCTTGAATGGAATGCATATTTATAGTGTATGAAGAGTTTTAACACTTCGTGAAAAATTCAGATGAACAAAAATGGATGCAACTCTTCCTAGAAGAGATTTCCCTTTAGGAAGAATCGTGTCTCTTCATAAAATTTGAAAATATGACAGTTATAACATGTTTAGTCGACTAAATATGAACATTTAGTCGACTAAGTTGAAACAGAAAAAATTTAGTTCAAAAATGCAATATTTATTCGACTAAATATTTGATTTAGTTGACTAAATCTTGTATTTAGTCGACTAAATATTTGATTTATTTGACTAAATGTATTTAGTCGACTAAATATTTGATTTAGTTGACTAAATCAAATATTTAGTTGACTAAATAATTGATTTCGTTGACTAAATATGTGTTAATTTCAATATATGCAAGTTTGAACTTGAGGAAAGATTTTAACAATGAATAGTAAAACTATACCAACTTTAACATAATTTTGTCAAATGTTTGATAATTCTAGAGCTCCTTGTCATGAACCAAAATCTTGAAGTCCAACATTCTTCCCCTTTTTGATTGATGATAACTTCATATGAGATAAATTTCGACAAAAATCTATAGACTATAACTCCCCCTAAATTTGTGCTGGTATCTTGTAAACCTGCAAAATTTATTAGTGTATTACAATATTTCTTCTCCCCTTTTGTCATCAACAAGAAGGAGATAGATATATAGGATTATATTTTCACAACATAAGATAACTTATAACAATATCAATGATAAACCACTGTCCAATATCCATTCTCTTTTTAAGTGGTACCCGCAAAAATTATAGAATTAACATTGGTACCCACCTTTTGTTAGGGTCCAAAGAGTTAGGTCTTTGGAAACCAAACCCAAGTGGGTTCAGAATTCCTTTTGAAAATATAATCTTTATTTTTGTGAAAGGTTTTGAATTATGCAAGCGCAAAAAGATCCCTGATGCGTTGAGATCTGCACCTATTTATAGACATCTTATAGCTTGATTATTGGCAGAGATATTTTCCTTCAATTGCTGACTTGTCTGCATGTGGGGTTAAGGTTTACACACATGTTGACATCTTGTTTACTTTCCAATTGTTATGGATTACTGACATAGCACTCTATATATAACTTTCAAATGCCTTTGTCCACAATTTTTAAATACTTTAAAGTCATTGATGGATCTAAGGATTGTCTTAACCATTGATCTTGGTTTCCTTTTGTTAGGGAAGTTAACAAAGAGTAGAACCTCAAATCTTAGCTGAAGGGTTGAAATTATTAATATTCATGTGCAATGAATACTTAGGAATTTTCCATTTGGACTTTGACTTATATAGTTGGAGGTTGAATATAATTGGATAAAATCATGGTATAATAGGTGGTACTCCCATTATTGGTTTGAAGACGTTTGCAAACTCCCAAACTACCAGTACTATGCTAATCTCATCCTCCTGGCCCTCCATCGCACACAACATCGACCTCAACTTCTCCTTCATTACGTTCAATCCTACTATAGTCCTTTCCCTACCTTTTGGATTACATAAAGCACTAAATCTATCATCACAATAGATCCTATCTTCATTATGCACTAATTAATCCACACCAAAAATTACCCTGTACCCAACGAAGTTAAACAAATATGAGCCGCAAACAAACAAATGTCCATACAAAGCAAAATCAAGGTCAGCGAATCTTAATCCGAGAATAACATACCCACTGATCAGATTAACCAAATGAAAAGACGTAACTAAATAGGTAGTACCTAACATCATACTATCAGCTAAGACTTTCAAAATGAAAGAGTGTGTAGCAAAAATATCAAACGGAACTCTAATGAAACACTAGAAATCAAAATCATATCCTAAATACAACACCCTTCCATTTTTCTTCAGCTGTTGGTCCATTAAACACTCCTTCCAAAGCAAAGACCTTTTCCTGTCTTAACTCCAAACAATCTTTCTTCTTGTGCCAGGATTTTCCATAGTTGAAGAATCTAACTTTGGCCACTCCGGTCAGCTTCAGACAGGTTGTTGCATATTTCCCCTTCTGCCCATAATTATAGTAGGTTACTTCATCAATATCCTTCTGCTCTTCTCCTTTCTGAGCTATTCCATTTAGCTTTTGGCCCTTCTTGCCCTTCTAATAAGGGGTAAACTTCTTTTTCTTATCATCTTGGGCCTTCTTTCCAATACTACTACTCTCAATGTACATAAGCTCATATCTTCTTGCTAGGTTTATCACTTCGTTGAATGTAAGCACTATATAAGCTATTGTCCTATCACTTAGCCCTTGCCTCGACTCCAAGATAGAATTATCCACCTTCTTCATTGGTTTTCTAATCAGGTCAGCCTTACACTTGGACAATGTTGGCACAGTCATACTCCCTTATCGCAATTCAATAAACTCCCAGAACATCGTTGACAACTCTGATCTAGTAATATACTATGCCTCGAACATCTCTCTAAACCTTTCCCAAGTAACTTATGTTACTACATAATATGAGTATTGAGCATCTAAACAGAACATGTCGAGCTTGGAAATGATGATAGATGTCGAGTTTAAATAAAGTAAAGTCATTAGACATTTAACATTTTGAAATGGTTAACAAGCCTCTAGCGATAACAAGAAGGTACCGAACATTTAATAGCAAAGGGTTGTCGAGCATCAACAATAATAAGGATGTCGAGCATTCAAGTGACTAACAAGCAGTGAAGAGGTGTCGAGTCTCTAAGGATGTCGAACGTTTAATTAGTTAACAGGCAGTAAAGGGGTGCCGAGTCTCTAAGTGGTAACGAGCCTCCATAACAGTAAGTGTTATCGAGCACTTAACAAGAAGAAGGTGATGTTGAAGATTAACAATGAGGAAAGGTATCGAGCTTCTGAAAGACGATGGAGATATCAAATCAATAAATGCTTAGAGATATCGAGTTTCTACTAACACAAAAGTTATTGAGCCCAAAGATAATTGAATTGTCAAAGATGTAAAAAGGGGATGTCGACCTTCAATACCACAAGGCGATGTCGAGCATGGAACAAAGAAAGGATGACACACCATTAAAAGATGTCGAACATCTAATAATAAGGGAGGATATCGAGTTTCTATGGGATGACGAGCCCTTAATACCGCAACTATTATCAAGCCTCTACAACAATAACTATTGTTGAGCATCTTTAAACAACAAGTGATATCGAGCTTCTACGAAAAAGTGCTGCCAAGTTTCAACAAACAAAAGGGATAACGAAGTCCAAAGGAATATTGAGCTTCAACATTGGCAAAGTGTGTGGAGCTTTTACAAGCGGCAAGAGATGCCAAGCCTCAAAAGACATTTGGGTTACCGAGTATCTACCATGTGAAGGAATGGCGAGATGACATGTGTTAGCCATCCCTCCTATTGGCTAACTCTATAAATAGACCCCCTTCGCTACCCTAAAAAGAGATCTTTCTTTCTCCATTTTCTCAATTTAAAGTTGTAAACCCTAAATCAATTTAGGGATTTTTAGAGCCGATTGTAACTCTTGAACTTTTTGCACGTAAGGGCTTGGACATTTAAATTTGCATAGCATATTTCCCTTGAATTTATATACTTGACCATTATTGAATAATGACATACATACGAATTCATCTTTGGACACGGACTTGAGCATAATGGACTTGGACTCACTATGCCAGAAAGTGAATCGGACAACAACGATCACACAACATAAGGTAGATTTTCTTTTATCCCAATATTCACCACTGTTTCATACAACACATGGAAAAATAATCTATTGTGTGACATGGCCTGTGAAATCATTGTTTTATTGAGATTTCATCCATGTCATTCAGACAACATTTTATCTGTTGTCTAATTTAAGTTATCAAAAATTTAATTTTGCCTACAAATCGGTACTTTGGTTTCCTTCTCTATGTTGCGGCAGTTATTTCATGGCCACGTTATTTCACTCTTTTATTTCTTTTTGTTTTATTTTTTTGTCATCTCTCACTTTTAAAACCAAATTAGGATTATTTCCCTCTTCTATTTTGTGGTCGCGTTATCAATGTCGATTCCTTCTGCTGCTTTTATCCTTAGAAATTATGGTTTCACATTGTTTGAAAGCGCCGATTCACTGATTGCTGCATGAATGCATCGTCGATCGATCATATAGCTTTGAACTATCTCGGCTGCTTCAACGTCAAGTGATTGTTGCTTTCAAATTGGTACGAATTATATTACCTTATGAATTTTGTGTTCGAACTCGACTATTTGCCAATGATGATTTGGGTTTGAATTTATAGGAATCAATTTTTCAATGATTCCCTATATTTCATATATGTTTGTTTTGTTTTTAAAGTTTGAATATTTCAAGCGCACTTGCGTTCCTTATTACTTTCTAGTGTTCCTTTTTCATGCCTTTAGCTGAATATTTTCGACAATTCTCACTATTTTCTAGTGATGATTTGAGTATTGATATTGCTTCAACTGATTAAGCATTTTCTAGTGTTTCATGTTCATGCCTTTATTTTAATTGAGTTTGATTAGGTCTTGCAGATGGCCTTATTACTTTGAGTTTGGAATTATCTGTTTTGGCTTGGATTCTTGAGTGTTTCTGGATTGGTTGTGTGTGCTTGATATTTCATATTTTCATTTGGTTCAAGGGTTTGATTATGTGAGTCTGCTTGGATGTGTGTCTGAACCATACTGGATGTGTTGCTTGATATTTCATGTGTATACATACATACATATGTATGTATATATGTGTGAATAGCTGCTTGTATGTTTAGGCTTGTCATTGTTGGACTTACACTTGAACTTGCACTTGAATTTGGGAACTGGAGTTGAACACGTGTGTTTTGCTGCCTATGCTTGTCATTGCTACTGTTCACTTTGGTTTTACTAGTTTAATGTATGTCTTGGTGTACCAATGTGTTGCTTCATATCTCTAGTATATGTATACATATACACATATATGTGTTTATATGTACTTGTCTAGTTTTACTTCATATATGTTGTTTTTGTGAAGATGGTGATGTTGCATTAGCACAGAATCAAGGGCGTTTGAACTTGAACTTGTTGACTGGCATATATACACTTTTGTTTTGCTTCGCACTATATGTTGTTGAACTTGAACTTGTTGAACTTGGGAACTGGATTTGGAACACTTGTGTTTTGCTTTGCACTATATGTAGTCTGGCACTGCCTTGTTCAAGGCAGTGCACTGCCTTGAACTCCATGTACTCCCTGGCTCATTTGATTCCTGTGTGAATGTTATTTTGATTTGTGTTCATTTTATTCTTGCACCTTACAATTTCATTTCAATTCTTGTTTTTTTGATTCTTGCACCTTAAAATTTCTGTTTATTACTTCTTGATAGTATGCACTACCTTGAACTCATGTACTTCTTGGCTGCATTTGTTTGTGGCATTACCTGTTGTTCATTTGTTTGTGGCACTTCTTGGCTGCATTTGACATGTGTTGCATATATACATGTATACATGTATATACATATGTGTATATGTGTGTTACTCACTATACTTATACTTGAACTTATGTCATGCTCTTTTTCCTGAACCACTGCTGCTACTTTTGCTTTGTCCATGTGCACTAAATTTTGGCTTGTATGTGCTGGTTTGGTTCATGCTTGCTGTTCCATTAGTGCTTCTTGGAGTTTGAAGTTGCCACCATGTCCATGTATACATGTATATATGAATGTTTGTGTGGTTGTCTTCTTGCACTTGATTTTGGTTTGCTGATTTGAGCTTATGCACTTGTGTTCGCTGCACCATATTTCGGTCTTCACTTCTATTGAATCGCCCCTTTGATGATGTTGAAAACTCGAACATGGTTGCCGGTTCTACTTGTACCATGTCCTCACTACTTGATGCCTAGTTGTGTACTTAGCTTTGGCTTGTATATGTTCATGTGTTGAACTTTGCATGTGCATTACCTTTGCTGGTTGTTCATGTGCACTTGACATTCTCATGTCTGTTTTTGGTTTGGTTCCTTCCCTGTGTGCACATGACTGGTTTCACTTGTATGCATGTATTTGAGCCATGATCCACTTTCCATGTATATACATGCATACATATGTATATATATGTGTGTGTGTGTATGCGACCATGTAAGTATGAATGCCTTATGTACACTGCTTGGTCTGACCTTGTGCATACTTGTCCATGAGATTTAATCGATGCTCTACCTTATGATATTCACAGTGATACACTATGCATATCATAAGTTGTCCATGCACATTTATATTTGTCCCTGTCTAAAACATAAAGAAAAAAACCCATAAACTAAGACAATATTCAAATTCAAATTCAATTTTATATTTGCAATTTAGGTTTGTTTCTTTTTTCATTTTACTGCATTGTTTATTTGGCAGGTATAGGAGATGGCTGGTTGCAAGCTGGAGCAATCAAATCAAGATCAACATCAAAAATAAACTCATGTGAGTGTGAGTAAAAGAGATGTTGTATATGAGAGTTTATAGAAATGTTGTATATATGAGAGTGATAGTGAAAGTTGTATTTTAAAACGTAAGTAGAGTGATAGTGAAAATTGTATTGTATTTGATTTGAAATAAAATAGTTGTTTAAATAAAATATTTGAATTTGATTTCGTAAACAATTATTCATATCAGTCAATATTTATATGTTTTCTAATAAGAATTTCTAGAAATGATACTATAACATCAGATAATATATGGTTTTTTGTCATGCTAGTGCATATCAGACGATGGGGCATCTCTATGATCTGATGTGCAACGAGACGACATGGGATTTAATGATAGATAGATATGCGATCAGACAACAGAGCATATCTATCGTCTGATGCCTTTTTTCCCGTAGCGACTTATGCACTAATGGACTTAGACTTGCATATATTTCTAATCATGCATAAGACTGCTTAAGCCTTTATCCAAATTAGCTCTAGCCTATTCTATATATTAAGTTAGCAAAGAAATTTGCTAACATTTTTGATGCTAGAAGGAGGTTCTGAACCTTCGACAATTGGCATGTCTCTACAGAGGACTTTCCATATCCAGCATATCCCTAAAGAGGACTTTCAATGTCTCACAAGTCCTACTAAATTGTATAACGACTATCTTCGATCAAGGATCCTCTAAGCCTCTTCTTACCAAGTTAGCTTGTGTAGTCACCCATGACCTTCAATTCCATGAGGAACAAGTGTTGAAATTAAGGAACTTGGCACCAAAAATCTGTTAGAAATGAGATAAGTAATTCCTTTTGATCCGAATAATTGGAGAAAAAATCTAATATATATATGGGATCTACCCCAATCTTCACTTATTATCCTACTCTGAGTAGAGAGACCAAAAAAGGAATGAACCGTTCTTGGAAATAAAAAAGGCTATACAACTCCAAGCAAAAGGAACTATCATTGAAGGGAAAATAACAAAGGATTTTAATATGTTTACACAAATGTGGGAAGAAGTAGTCAATCACTCCCCCACACCAATCAGGACCCGGGAGAAAGGATAAAGTACGCCATTAAAACCGATGAACCTACCCAATATTGCAAAAGAACCAAATAGGGACCAAAAGCACAATTTCCTAAAAACCCTCGATCTGTTAAAGCCTTTCCCTTTGCTACCTCCTATGAGAATATCTATCTTCGAACCAAAGAAAGATTGGGCTGCCAGCCTTCAAAGAAGAGGCTATAAGGAAATAAAAGAAATATAGGAGGTGTTTATTGTCAATACCACTGAATGAATAAACATACTACCAATCACCGTTGATCTCTTAAAGGGATGATTGAGAATTTTTTGGGAAAAGGAGAACTCCAAGAGTTTGTCAACGTGACTTGAGCAAAAGACTAATGTATCTAAAAAGATCTAGTGTTTAATAAAGAGAAATGCTTCATGACAAAGACTTACAAAATAATAGAAAAAGCCTTTGATCCTGCCACAAGGGCTCGATCAAAGCACTATAAGCCTTCAGTTCTGCCTATAAGGCCCAACCGCAACACCTCCTGGAGGGAGGTCGGAGTAAACCTCTGGTCCCACCTATAAGGCCCGGCCAAAGCATTGCAAGCCTTCGGTCCCACCTACGTGGCCTGGCCGGAGCACCTCCTAGAAGAAGGATGGGAAAGACTTTAGTCCTGCCAAAGATGGCCTAGTCAAAGCACCGACCAACACCCTTTGGTCCCGCCTATAAGGCCTATCTAAAGTGCCTCCTAGAGGGAGGATGGCTAAAAGTTTAGTCTCGCCTAAGATGGACCAGCCAGAGCACCGATCAACCATCATTTTCGGCTATCAGGATTATCTAAAGCAATCATCGAGGAAATGAAGAACAGCCAAGTCAGTGCTTAATCAAAGACTACGAATTATATTGAATCACATTAAGGCTCTGAGGTGAGTCACAAAGCTCAAACAACTCAATGAGTTCAAATACAAGATAGGAATAAGGAAGAAAGTACAAGGTCTATTCAAAATATCAACTAATTAGGTACAAAGTTGTTTACCAATTTACATACAAGAAGTACAAATATCAAGGAAAGCTATTCAAGTCTTCCCGAGGAGGAGGTTGAGGGAGCGGATAATGTTGGTATACTTTTTCTTTTCCCTTCCTCTCATCCTCAAGAAGACATGGATGGCTTTCGCTTGAAGTAGGGGAATCTCTAAGAAAACAAAGGAGGCCTCCAATATTCTTAAGATGTTCAGCACACCCATATGAAAAGAAGTGCTGATAACATATGTATCCCGCCTCTGTTGCTCCAGTCAATCTTTGGTTCATTTCTAGACCTAAGAAGGAATAATATATTTTCAAGTCAAATGCTACCATTATTTCAATCAAATAATCTATAAGGGAATTCAGTCGGGAGTTCTCAAGTGCCATTACCTTAATTGTTTTCAGTGTAGACTCAAGGTCGTGCACCTTCCCCTTCATGACTTCAACGGTTGAGGAGGTTTGGTAATATGATGAATCACTACATACAGTAGTTCTTTAAGTTTCCTCTCCTTCTTCCGAATAATATTCATATGTCAATAGAGCCAATTTGAATCTTTAATGCATGTTTGAGCATTTTATTGGCCCTTTTAAATGCTTTTACCTTTCTCTCTAATTTTTTGACCTTCTGCTCAAGAGTGTATTTCTCGCATCCTAGCTTCTCGACCAGATATTGATAATAATTGAGATATTTAGAAACTTGTTTGTCCCACTTTCCTTTTAAAACTAGGTGCATTCGTATTTATACTCTCGACACCATCTGGTAATTTCCCCATTATCCAAACCCAAATGCAGGTTTTCCAAAGAAGAAATTTTCTTTTTACCGGCTGAGATTGGGACCTATTGTTCTTGTGGGAGTAGAAGTGAAAAGGATGGATTGTCCTTCACTTGCAATAAGCTCTAGAGATTTGCAAGATACTTAACTTTTTAGCAGGTCAACTTCAAGGATCTCAATTTTCTGATGCGGTCGAGAAATTTCTACATCAACCTCAATCCTGTGGTCTGGGGGTCCCGGATCGACCAACTATATCTATGCTCCCTTTTAGCTCTTTGATCTGTATGTCTTTTTCTTTGATTTTATCCTCTAAACTTAAGGTCATTTCATTCATACCACCTAATGTTAACTTCAACTTATAGTATTTATTATGCCACTTTTACGCTTCTAAGTTGTTTGGAAATGACATAACTAAAGCATCTTGAGAAGATCGCTTCCCAATGTCTAACATCAGTCTGGTTTTGAGTTTATCTAGTCGAGAGAGGAGGTTAGGGTCATTGGAAGCAAGCATTAGTTGTTTTTTCTAGTAGGAATAAGTAAAAGAAAAATCAATGCATGGAAGAACATACTCTTTCATTAACAACAACAAAGTTTATAAACATGAATAAGTTAAAATTACATCAATGAATCAAGTTATATACATTCAATTCTTAATTTTAGAAGTGGTCGTATAAGCTTTTTGAGTGAACCTACAGATATAGGGAAAAGAGAGTCAAAGGTGGCATTAAACCTGTAAGGAGTACTGACTGGGGGAAACCGATAATAATCCCATCTCTCGACAGGGGCTAGAATCTTTGCATAATAATTTAGCACAATTAGACCAGATTTCTTTAAGTAAACTGTCTTTTTTATCACTTAAGAAATCAAATATAGGTGGGGGAGTTGTGTGTAAACTTCTTGAAGGTTACTAAGAAAGCAATATTTTGCTAGTAAAGTGGTTTTGAGGATTAATGTTTTCTCCTTGAAACAACTTATTAGCTTGATAAGGTTACTTAAAAGTTCTTTTGAAACAGAAGTGCTCAATGGTCCTTTAACCTATGTATTTCAAGAAAAACTAAGTAAACCGCAAAGAAATAAGAGCATTGAAACTCATAAAGATTGTCTGAATTACTTGATAAAACAATGAAATCACTCAAGTTCATACAATAAAGACCCTTTGTAAAATTCAAAGATAAATTTCTTTTTGTTGAAGTTGATTTTCTTCGGAGGAAGAGTGCGAAAGCGGTCTCAATCTTGGTAAGTTTCTATATTCTCCAGGAAGAGTATCGGTCCCATAATCATTCAAATACCTATTATGCCAACGCCTAAGCAAACCCCCACTCTATTTCCCCAGAAAGGAAAAGTCAGCAAAAAGATTCCTGGTATAAAGGTATTCCACTAAGGTGTCCCTGTATTCTATAAGCATCTAGAAAAGTATGGTCAACTCCTCATTCTCCTTTAGAACTCCTCCCCGATCAAGGCGGGATCTTTTAAAGAGAAGGGCGAGCTGTTTTTCTTTAAAATGTTTTAACTATTTTGCATAAATGAGACGGCTCCTATAATTTTCAGATAGACTATTTTGTTCTTCAACTAATTTCCTAATTTCTCTATTCAATCGAAGCACGTCCTTCTCACTATTCTCGTGTAAAATCTAAAAAAATTCCTTAGCTAAAATAGTTGATTTATTAACTAAAGCTAATTGATAATTATACGTATTTATAGATAATAAACTTTATAAATGTAATGTAGGAGCTTGTGAGGCAGAAGTTTGAAATTTTTCTTTGCTATGATGGCCGAAGGCATGAACATCCTTTGAAATAATGTCTTTTTGAGGAGTGTAATGACCCGCCTTTTTGGACAGTTTAAATCGACAAATCAAACACACATGCCGATTCTAAACCATTAAAAAGGGCGGATGGTTAATGGGTTAAATAAGAAAAGAAAGGAAAAGAAAGAACAAAAACAAACTCAGAATCTCGCAGCGGAAGGAACAAGATATAATAATAAAATAACAGTTCATGAAGCTGTTAAATAAATAAATTTGATTATTATTATACATCATAAATCAGAGTTACATACATATCAGAGATAATACAATAATGCAGCGGAAAAATAATATGGTAGTAGAATACAGATGATGTAATACCAAACTCCGTCTTCGTCCTCCAGAATAGATCTTCAACCTTATCTGAAATGCTCAGGCTGACCCGAGCGTAATGAAAAGGCAAAACACTCGAGTCAGGACTAAAATATCTCATGTAAGTCAAATCGAATAAGAAAATATGAGTGTGACGGCGTCAGAGATGTTTACGGGTTTTGACATCTCCTATCCAGTGTCAACGTGAGTGCAATAACTTAAGAGATGTTACGGGATTTTCCATCTCTCAAGGATCCGTTAAACTATCTACTATGTAGTACAATACGCTATTATAATATGTCTACATTAAAGTAAAAGTATTAAAATAGCGTTAAGCCATGGCCCATTCCACCCTTAACACAGTTTATATTCCCAAGAGCATATACAAGACCGTAGTTTCCCCAAAACCGGAAGTCACCAGAGGGCAATCCATATACTAAAGGTACAAATCAAAATCGTAGTGGTCGCGCATAAATGGAATACAAGTATGACAAGGCACATGAGGCAATACCCAAGGTAGTGATACTACCGTTCGCCTGATCCGGACTGGTGAGAACGCAACGCCTCAGCGCCCGCAACACCGTGAGACAACACTCCCAAAATCAAGGGTGCGCACCAATCAATCACAAAGTAAAAGAATAGTTTACGAAGAAGTGTGTCCACTTGAGGTAGCTAATCCTCCATTGGCCCGGCACAGCTCCTGTTTTAGTCATTTCCAATTTGACACAAGTGTCAAGGTTATCCATTACCGTTCTCTTTCTTCAGTCAACACGTACATCATTCCAACCACTTCATTCTAGATCATCACTCCGCGTATAGTTATTAAAGTGGTTTTCGGTTTAGATAGAGAGTATATCCATAACCGATTCCGGTCTCTTTAATAACTTCGAAATTATTTCACCGATTGGTCGTTTATTTATTTCAAAACCAAATCAATTACAATCTCAATTAAAATTTATAAATCAACATTTCATTTGTCTTTCTAAATCAATTTCCACAATTTACGTTTCAAAACTTCCAAATCAAAATTTCAAAATCTTATAATTCAATTTCAATTTCAATTTAAACAATTCAAATATTGATTCAAGTTCGTATATAAGTTTCATTCCGAAATCATTTAAATTAATTTAATTCAACATTCAAATCAATTTAAATTCATTTATCGATTTCATTTAATATCCGTTAAGGTACTTTATCATTCAAAACAATTTCTATTAAATTTCAAATCCATTACACTACCTTTTTAAGTTCAACTTCATTAAATCAAAACTTACAATTTTGAATTAAATTAAATTCGTCAAATCAATTCTTCCAATTACAAGTCTTACATTAATTCCAAAAATATCACATTTTCATTTCTTGTTAAAAAAATTCAATTTCACTTATTTAATTTCTTAAATAATTTTCCAAAACTTAATTAATAAAGAAACTCAATTTCAATTATTTATGAAGTAAAAATTCACTTATTCAAAAGTTCAAAATTTTCTTATTAAAGAATTTCAATTCAATTTAATCATTAAATAATTTAACCTTATTTAATTATTAAATAATTCAATAGTTTCAATTTAGTCCAATTCACAAATTTCTTTGAATTTCAATTAAATTCCAAATTAATTAAATCTCAATTTTAAATAAATTTTCAATTCCAAACTCAAACTTGAAATATCATTTCATAAAAAATTTCTTAGAAATATTCAGAGTTCGATTAAAAGTCCAATCTTTTAAAACAAATCAACTTTCAAAAATTTACGCTGTATTTCAAAAATTTTCTTAAAAATCTAAACTTCGAATAATTAAACAATTTCATTTACCAAGTTTAAATTCCAACATCTTGAGCTTCAATTCAAAATAATTAAATTTCCATAAATTCGATTTTATTCTTAAAATCAATTCATTTAAATAATTTCAAAACAACTTTTAAAATCATTTAATTTAACCAACCCGGTGTCCGTATAAAATTTTCTAACCTATGGCCAAGTGGATAATTATTTCAAATTTAATTTCAAGGATGGACATATATCATTTCAATCCAAATAGATGTCATAGGTATATCATTTCAACCTATTTCTTAATTTATTCGAAATGATTCGGTTTACAGTTTATATGCAATAAACAATATACATGATGATAGCATGATATATCAAAATAAATAAACAACCAATATCGACCAATAGCATCCATCACAACCAATCAACCATAAAGCCAATAACATTCACAACAACTTCATAATTATCACTATCAGGAAATTTGATCGCAATTAAAATTTAACTTTAAATTTGACTGTCAATTTAATTATCAACGGTGAATTCAAATGACAATCTATATGACAATTGAATTTTTATCAAAGAACGACAAATAAATCCATATCACTTCATAATTTCAAATTTAACTACCATAAAGATATTCAGTACGTTGTGAGCGTTATAAAACACTCACCTTTTGAATTTAAATTGAACTTAAATTCAATTTAAACCCAAAAATTTGACAGTCTCCAAATCCATCCAAACTAGCGTCAAAGTGTCCGGAATTTCGATACGATCCTAACAAAAGAAACCTCGCCCAAATCCGAGTCCGTATGCAAAAGTTATGAAAATTTGAAGATTGGAAAATTATGGTGCTGAGTCGACTTCGAGTTCCCGCCTCAAATACCCGATGCCTGCTTGGAGTTTTTTGCAAAATCGACCCGATGACCCGAGTAGTTTTCTTCCCGACTCGAAGTAGCTCCAGGGTTTTTCCTCCTGAAACCCGAAGCGCGACCCGAAGCGCGCAAATCTCGAATTTTTTTTTTTTTTTGATTTTGGAATTTGGGAATTAGGTTTTGTCTGCCATTGAAATGAGAAGCTAAGAAGAAGATGAATTGTACGTACAGACAAATGAAGATTAGGGAGGCTAGGGTTTATAACTGTGTTTATATAGGTATGTTAGAGATAGAGTAGATAGACTGGATAGATGAACGTGCGGAACAAACTATGGCCCGAAAAGCCCGTTCTAACTCCGGAATGGAATTGGGTAAACCCATATATCAAAATAGGTGTTTTAAAATATTTTAAACGCAATGGAAAAGGTTTCAAGTCCAAATTCCATCGTAAGAAGAAGTTATGCTAAATTCAAAATTTCAAATTGATTTTAATTGATTATAATTGCATTTATTTCAAGGCGTTTCGAGTCCGTACGATCAAACGCCAAGTCCGATTCCTACGAAAATTGAAACCTTACAATAATTCACTGTTATGGATCCGATGAAACTAGTTTCGTCGAAATCCGAGACAGTTGTAAAAATGGCTATTTTTACTGTTTAATTTCAATATAAAATTCCCAATTTTAAATTATTAACTTTTAAATCAAATTTCAATTGTTCACAAATTTTATTTTTAATTTCACAGTAATTAACAATCTTTTACAATGCAGTTTTCCATTATAAATCCAGTATAAAAGATTACATTAGATTCAGCGTTCAATTATATTGTAATTCAAATTCAAGTTATTTAATTCCAATTGAATTCTTTTATTTCGATTTACACTTTCATTATTGCATCAACCATTTACTTATACATTATTATCAATAGTTTATAATTCATTTACTTTCATTTTCTTCAGCTATCATCTTATTTAAATTCACAGTAATATTAAATTACATTCATTTACGTTGATTTCCATATTATACTTCAATATTAAATGTACATTTTATTTATTTCGTTGTTTACAATCAAATTCAATTCAATTCAATTTCTTGTTACATTCAAATTTAAATCTTTACTTACGTTCAATTACCAGTTAACATCTTTATCAAATTACAGTTTCGGTTATTATTTGATTTCAATCAACTGTAATATTAAGTTACATTTATTTATATTAGTTTCAATAACATAAACTTCCACTATTAAATCTACTGTTTTATTTATTCTTTGTTTACAATCATAACCAATTTGGTTTACAATCAAACTCAATTCATTACTTACATTCAATACAGGTTAACATCCATATTTAATTTACAAATAAGTTATTTCAGAATCCAGTTTTGCATTTTAACTTGTAATTCACATTTAACAACACAAAATTTTATTTCCTTCGGATTTTTATCCAAAATTTTTATTTTAATTCGTATTTTTAAAGTGTTAAAAATACAGGTCGTTACATTCTCCCCCACTTAAAACTTTTTCGTCCTCGAAAAGGAACGGAGAAGGGGAAACCATCATTTAGATATTATTCATTCAAAATATTCGACTTATTTGCAAAATTTAGTTATAGGATTTTTTTTAAAATCTCAAAATTTTTTAACTCCCGGATTTTTGAAAAATTTCGGCAGCACCTCCTTTGCGCGGCTAGGACCGAAAAATTTCACGGTGGTAATAATTGCATGATACACATCTCATTACAAGAATGAGGCATCCCAAAACATGGGGAACACAATAATATACCACAACATAAACTGTAATCCGAAAACATACCTTTTATTTAGCGTTTATTAGCATTTTAACTTACATTTTGCATTAAGCGCAGAAGCGAGCTCCACAAGCGAAGCGCAACCTCTTTGCTACCTACTAAAATGCTCGATAACCAAGTTAGAACCATGCATATAAAGATAGATCGATATACTTATCATAAACAACACACATATAACATGTTTAGCTTCAAAACTGAAATTCCAATTCCAGGACAGCAAACGAATCTCAGTTTTTGGTCACCTAAACGATAAAATTTGACAATGGAATCTAAACAAAAGTTGTTGCATTCGTTTCAGGCTTTCCGGAATGTCCAAAATCATTGAATTCGGACCTTCTGTTCAAAAGTTACGACCGTTTTACTAAATAGGAACGCCTCAGCCTGGCAATGAATTGCGCAGGTCAGCGACATTTGGTCACGTTTTCGACCCTCTAAATGACAGCAAAACACAAAACACTTAAAGTAAAAGTTTTAACTTAAGTTCTTAGCTTTCCAGAAAGTGCAAGATCATCAAAATCCGATACACCAGTAAAAAGTTATGGTAAAAATACTAAGAGTATATGCTACTGATTTTGCTTCCCTTTTACACAGGCCAGCGAGAAGATTCAAATTTTTAATTAAGTAAATGAAGGAATTTCTCAAGACAGTCTAAACAAAAGTCGTGCTACAGTTTCTATGCTTTCCGAAAAGTCTAATATCGTTGAATTTCGTCCATCCATTTAAAAGTTATGCTTATTTCCGTTTCAGCATATATTGGACAATTTTGGATTTTTTTTTCCAAAATTTTGCTTTTATTATTTCAAAGTACAAACCATCAAACTTCAAATTTCTAAAGATCAATCACAAACCCAAAGTCGTTTATTTTCTTATTTATCCATGAAATAAGTTTACATTCGATTTGTTTCCAATTTATTCGAGTTTGTTTCATTCATAATTTAAATTCAAGTCAATTTGCTTCAATTTAATTTGAATTCAATTATATTTAATTCCACTTTGCTTCAAATTTGAATTTAATTATTAAAAAAAAATTATTCCGTTTATTCAATTCCATTAACACTAATGAATTCTATTTAATCAATTATCATCCATCTAACAATAAATGCATATCAAACATTAACATCCATCCAAATCTATAATAAATCAATTATACATTTCCAAGTCAAAATTTTAATTTCATACACTTCCAAGTTTATTGACATTTAATTTTATTCAAATTTAATTAGTTTCCATTTACTAATTCTATATTTAATTAATTTTAAATTTAATTCATTTTAAAACTTAAATTTCCTTTATATTTACAACTATCAATAGATTTTCACATTTTATTATTCACTCTCACACTAGTATATTATTCCTCTACTTATCCTTATTAGCATTTTAAACTTTTTAAGTATTTGGTAAGTTTTTGTTATGCAAATAGAATGTAGTTAAACAACATACAACCTCTTTTCATTCAAAGTTGAATTTTTAATTAATTAATTCTTAAGTCATTACTTAAATTTCACTATAATTTAATTTCACATTTACATTCACATATAGTATTTCCATTTTAAATTAACATAATGGTGAATCACCATTATGTTAATTTAAATTCCAATTATTTACTAACAATTTTATTTATATTTGCAAACCATTAATTAAATGCATATTTCATTTTTCAAACCTATACTTATATATTATCCAATTAACAATTCATATAACATTTTTGAACTTCTTAAATGATTTGGTAAGTTATATCTATGCTATAGAATGAAATTTAATACTATGCGAGTTTTACAGTTTCAATTTTATTTTAAATTCATAATTTCCTAATTCTAAGGATTTCTACTTCAATTGATATTTCACTTAGCTCTTAGGTTCATTTCTTATTTCGCAATTCAGAAGTTCCGTAATGATTCAAGTATTAATTCATTTCAACCATTAAAGAAAAAATCATTAATTATTAAAGAACTCAAGAATTCCAATCCCGGTTTCATTTCAAATCAAGTTTTGAAATAATATATACTTATATAATTTATATATTAAATCATAGTATAGAGAATACAAAATAAAATTCAATTTTTTTAATCAAAACAGGGTTTAGAAAAACTATTAAGTGATCTCCCCCACTTGGACTCTCGAAAATAAACGTCGATGATGCGTGCACTCATCACCGAAATCATTCTCTAGTGTCAAGAGGGGAGTATAACACTTACTTCATTTGAAAATCCTTTGAAAACAATTTCTAATCGAATATACTATCATATAATACTTATATTATACATTTTGAATTTTTGTTAATAAATTTTCAAAACACCGGAATTTAAATTCTCCATCTTAATTTAAATTCATTTTTATTTTATTTTATTTACCATTTATATTCATTGTCAATCATATTTACAAGTTTCATTTCTTAAAATCGTCCAATAGTCAATAGTTAGAAATATTGACTAATCAACAATAAACGATGATAATCTAATATTATCATCTCCTAACAACCAATACAATCAAAATTTATAAATTTTCAAGATAGTTCTTTTATATAAAAATATAGTTCAAAACAATATTATGTCAATCTGTCCTATTCGAGTGTTTAGAAATTCATATCGATGCCTTGGCGTCCCAAGTACCAACCAGAATTCATAAATACTCAACGGAACAATTTAACACAATATAAAATCATTTTTATATCAAAATTACAAATACGCTCTCTCATATACACTCGAACTCATTCATAAGGTTTAACCCTATTTCAATGAGTTATTCCCCACTAGAGCCAAGGTAATCTAAACCAAAGCTCTGATACCAACTGCAACGACCCGCCTTTTTGGACAGTTTAAATCGACAAATCAAACACACATGCCGATTCTAAACCATTAAAAAGGGCGGATGGTTAATGGGTTAAATAAGAAAAGAAAGGAAAAGAAAGAACAAAAACAAACTCAGAATCTCGCAGCGGAAGGAACAAGATATAATAATAAAATAACAGTTCATGAAGCTGTTAAATAAATAAATTTGATTATTATTATACATCATAAATCAGAGTTACATACATATCAGAGATAATACAATAATGCAGCGGAAAAATAATATGGTAGTAGAATACAAATGATGTAATACCAAACTCCGTCTTCGTCCTCCAGAATAGATCTTCAACCTTATCTGAAATGCTCAGGCTGACCCGAGCGTAATGAAAAGGCAAAACACTCGAGTCAGGACTAAAATATCTCATGTAAGTCAAATCGAATAAGAAAATATGAGTGTGACGGCGTCAGAGATGTTTACGGGTTTTGACATCTCCTATCCAGTGTCAACGTGAGTGCAATAACTTAAGAGATGTTACGGGATTTTCCATCTCTCAAGGATCCGTTAAACTATCTACTATGTAGTACAATACGCTATTATAATATGTCTACATTAAAGTAAAAGTATTAAAATAGCGTTAAGCCATGGCCCATTCCACCCTTAACACAGTTTATATTCCCAAGAGCATATACAAGACCGTAGTTTCCCCAAAACCGGAAGTCACCAGAGGGCAATCCATATACTAAAGGTACAAATCAAAATCGTAGTGGTCGCGCATAAATGGAATACAAGTATGACAAGGCACATGAGGCAATACCCAAGGTAGTGATACTACCGTTCGCCTGATCCGGACTGGTGAGAACGCAACGCCTCAGCGCCCGCAACACCGTGAGACAACACTCCCAAAATCAAGGGTGCGCACCAATCAATCACAAAGTAAAAGAATAGTTTACGAAGAAGTGTGTCCACTTGAGGTAGCTAATCCTCCATTGGCCCGGCACAGCTCCTGTTTTAGTCATTTCCAATTTGACACAAGTGTCAAGGTTATCCATTACCGTTCTCTTTCTTCAGTCAACACGTACATCATTCCAACCACTTCATTCTAGATCATCACTCCGCGTATAGTTATTAAAGTGGTTTTCGGTTTAGATAGAGAGTATATCCATAACCGATTCCGGTCTCTTTAATAACTTCGAAATTATTTCACCGATTGGTCGTTTATTTATTTCAAAACCAAATCAATTACAATCTCAATTAAAATTTATAAATCAACATTTCATTTGTCTTTCTAAATCAATTTCCACAATTTACGTTTCAAAACTTCCAAATCAAAATTTCAAAATCTTATAATTCAATTTCAATTTCAATTTAAACAATTCAAATATTGATTCAAGTTCGTATATAAGTTTCATTCCGAAATCATTTAAATTAATTTAATTCAACATTCAAATCAATTTAAATTCATTTATCGATTTCATTTAATATCCGTTAAGGTACTTTATCATTCAAAACAATTTCTATTAAATTTCAAATCCATTACACTACCTTTTTAAGTTCAACTTCATTAAATCAAAACTTACAATTTTGAATTAAATTAAATTCGTCAAATCAATTCTTCCAATTACAAGTCTTACATTAATTCCAAAAATATCACATTTTCATTTCTTGTTAAAAAAATTCAATTTCACTTATTTACTTTCTTAAATAATTTTCCAAAACTTAATTAATAAAGAAACTCAATTTCAATTATTTATGAAGTAAAAATTCACTTATTCAAAAGTTCAAAATTTTCTTATTAAAGAATTTCAATTCAATTTAATCATTAAATAATTTAACCTTATTTAATTATTAAATAATTCAATAGTTTCAATTTAGTCCAATTCACAAATTTCTTTGAATTTCAATTAAATTCCAAATTAATTAAATCTCAATTTTAAATAAATTTTCAATTCCAAACTCAAACTTGAAATATCATTTCATAAAAATTTTCTTAGAAATATTCAGAGTTCGATTAAAAGTCCAATCTTTTAAAACAAATCAACTTTCAAAAATTTACGCTGTATTTCAAAAATTTTCTTAAAAATCTAAACTTCGAATAATTAAACAATTTCATTTACCAAGTTTAAATTCCAACATCTTGAGCTTCAATTCAAAATAATTCAATTTCCATAAATTCGATTTTATTCTTAAAATCAATTCATTTAAATAATTTCAAAACAACTTTTAAAATCATTTAATTTAACCAACCCGGTGTCCGTATAAAATTTTCTAACCTATGGCCAAGTGGATAATTATTTCAAATTTAATTTCAAGGATGGACATATATCATTTCAATCCAAATAGATGTCATAGGTATATCATTTCAACCTATTTCTTAATTTATTCGAAATGATTCAGTTTATAGTTTATATGCAATAAACAATATACATGATGATAGCATGATATATCAAAAAAAATAAACAACCAATATCGACCAATAGCATCCATCACAACCAATCAACCATAAAGCCAATAACATTCACAACAACTTCATAATTATCAATATCAGGAAATTTGATCGCAATTAAAATTTAACTTTAAATTTGACTGTCAATTTAATTTTCAACGGTGAATTCAAATGACAATCTATATGACAATTAAATTTTTATCAAACAACGACAAATAAATCCATATCACTTCATAATTTCAAATTTAACTACCATAAAGATATTCAGTACGTTGTGAGCGTTATAAAACACTCACCTTTTGAATTTAAATTGAATTTAAATTCAATTTAAACCCAAAAATTTGACAGTCTCCAAATCCATCCAAACTAGCGTCAAAGTGTCCGGAATTTCGATACGATCCTAACAAAAGAAACCTCGCCCAAATCCGAGTCCGTATGCAAAAGTTATGAAAATTTGAAGATTGGAAAATTATGGTGCTGAGTCGACTTCGAGTTCCCGCCTCAAATACCCGATGCCTGTTTGGAGTTTTTTGCAAAATCGACCCGATGACCCGAGTAGTTTTCTTCCCGACTCGAAGTAGCTCCAGGGTTTTTCCTCCTGAAACCCCAAGCGCGACCCGAAGCGCGCAAATCTCGATTTTTTTTTTTTGATTTTGGAATTTGGGAATTAGGTTTTGTCTGCCATTGAAATGAGAAGCTAAGAAGAAGATGAATTGTACGTACAGACAAATGAAGATTAGGGAGGCTAGGGTTTATAACTATGTTTATATAGGTATGTTAGAGATAGAGTAGATAGACTGGATAGATGAACGTGCGGAACAAACTATGGCCCGAAAAGCCCGTTCTAACTCCGGAATGGAATTGGGTAAACCCATATATCAAAATAGGTGTTTTAAAATATTTTAAACGCAATGGAAAAGGTTTCAAGTCCAAATTCCATCGTAAGAAGAAGTTATGCTAAATTCAAAATTTCAAATTGATTTTAATTGATTATAATTGCATTTATTTCAAGGCGTTTCGAGTCCGTACGATCAAACGACAAGTCCGATTGCTACGAAAATTGAAACCTTACAATAATTCACTGTTATGGATCCGATGAAACTAGTTTCGTCGAAATCCGAGACAGTTGTAAAAATGGCTATTTTTACTGTTTAATTTCAATATAAAATTCCCAATTTTAAATTATTAACTTTTAAATCAAATTTCAATTGTTCACAAATTTTATTTTTAATTTCACAGTAATTAACAATCTTTTACAATGCAGTTTTCCATTATAAATCCAGTATAAAAGATTACATTAGATTCAGCGTTCAATTATATTGTAATTCAAATTCAAGTTATTTAATTCCAACTGAATTCTTTTATTTCGATTTACACTTTCATTATTGCATCAACCATTTACTTATACTTTATTATCAATAGTTTATAATTCATTTACTTTCATTTTCTTCAGCTATCATCTTATTTAAATTCACAGTAATATTAAATTACATTCATTTACGTTGATTTCCATATTATACTTCAATATTAAATGTACATTTTATTTATTTCGTTGTTTACAATCAAATTCAATTCAATTCAATTTCTTGTTACATTCAAATTTAAATCTTTACTTACGTTCAATTACCAGTTAACATCTTTATCAAATTACAGTTTCGGTTATTATTTGATTTCAATCAACTGTAATATTAAGTTACATTTATTTATATTAGTTTCAATAACATAAACTTCCACTATTAAATCTACCGTTTTATTTATTCTTTGTTTACAATCATAACCAATTTGGTTTACAATCAAACTCAATTCATTACTTACATTCAATACAGGTTAACATCCATATTTAATTTACAAATAAGTTATTTCAGAATTCAGTTTTGCATTTTAACTTGTAATTCACATTTAACAACACAAAATTTTATTTCCTTCGGATTTTTATCCAAAATTTTTATTTTAATTCGTATTTTTAAAGTGTTAAAAATACAGGTCGTTACAAGGAGCATACAAGAACTCGGGAAGGTTAGGAAAGTTCGCAAATGAGTAGATGGGCCCACGTTAGGAGCACTAGATCCATCACCATCGCTTCCCGGATCATCAGTATCCTTACTACCATTTCCTCCATCTTTTCCTGAATCGTCATCCTCACCTTCATCTTCGTCACCCTCAATGATATCCTCATCATTATTCACGGCTCGAAATTTTTGATGCTCGAAAATCGACATCAATATGTCCACTATATTACATGCCGAGCAATCGAATGCCAGAAATACCAGATCGTTAAGTAAAAAAAAGAAAGAGGTAGAAGAAGAAACAGAAAACAACAACACAGAATCTTACAATCGCAGCAGAACAATATACAATAGATAATAACATGTCTTTATACAAAAACAACTATAACTGTTATTCACACATTACATCATCACAGTACAACACATCATTAACACAATACCGGACAATTATAATAACTTGCCCTCACAAATGCTGAATGTACAACATTCAATACACAGCGAAATAAAATCAAATACGGGTAATACGTCTTCGTCATCCAGCTCGTCTCCTGAGCTCCATAACATCCTATCATGTATCTATAATACTCGGTCTGACCCGAGCATTATAATAAAATAACACCCAAGTCAGTCTGGAAAACCAGCATGAGAAAACACACTCAATTTGAATTATTAAAGTTATCAAAATCCTTTGAAAAACAAAGGTATCTCGTATGGCCATGCCACACATAAAAACAACGGGTTTTTACCTTATGATAATCAAAACATTTTATATCAAAATTATTTGATATTATAATAATGTCTAGGTACAAATACTTATTCAAATAGCTGAAATTGTTACATTAATTAAATTTCAGCATACTATGCTCTACAACCAAAACCGTAAAGGCACGTATTGGGGAATGGATTCCATACGAATGACTAGGCACTGGGGTACCATCTATCACAGTACACATCTAGAAAAATGTACCGAGGACCATGCCGGGATCCCCTGCAACACAAGACCGGACTACCCCTAACCTGGATAGACCGAATATGCTATCAACTCGGGTGTTCCCACCCTTTCCGAGTTCTTCTGCGCACCGTAGTAATAATATCCGAGGGTATCTAGAAAGGTGATAACATACCCTAATTGGGTGCGGCCCACTTAGCCTTGCTGCATCTCCCTTGATTTTCAGTCATTCCCGGTTGATGAGGCTAGAAGCTACGATTACCTTTTAAGGAATTTTCACTTAGAATGCTCATTGTCCTCCAATGACAATGTACTGATAGCATTCATCCATACAAGTCCATCCTGGGTCTGAACGAAACCGAAGGCACTATTCCTACTACATCCATTTTGGAATAATCCTCAGGATTAGTAGCGATTAGCCCTTGCACTTCAATGCTCCATCTTCGATTCCATGCTCTTGTCTTCATTTCAAAAACGTACTCATTGGATCAAAATGGTTTTCGGATGACTCATCTGATCCCGGTCTCTTTGAAACAACGTTCGATATTTCCGATAAACTCAACCCCGTTTCTTTAGGAAATAAATAGACGAAAATAATATCGGAGATCACCTCCTAACCGTTTAGTGGATGGATTTCCTTATCATCGTCCTAAAAGAACGAAATGAGTTTATACGTACAGTATAGCACCTTCCGATGGTAACTATACCGTATAATTCCCGTGTTTCTCCTAGATATTCCCAAAGTTATGTTTTGGTCCGGATTTGATAGTCGGTTATTTAACTAGCAAATAAACAATCATTCAACCAAAGTGTTCATTTTCCATTGAAAACACCAAGTCTCATTTTATTTAATTTTAAATAAATTAAATCTCTTTATCAAAAGGTATGTACTTATCCCATCGGAGTAAGTACGTTCACTAACCATTCTTTTCAAAAACATTTCAAAACTTTTAAAAATAAATATGGAAAGCACCACGCGGTGTCAACCATGGATTCGCAGCTCAATGGTTACGTCTCTATCCCAGAGAAATCCAAAACTTAACTACAGGCAATCTTTGCCTCCGATTTCGCCATGAAAGTAACCCACTCTTTCCGAAAACTTTATTTAATTATTATTCTCAAAATTATACTTTTAAAATTTCTATATAAATTTCCAAGTTTTAATTTAGGCAAATACTCTTAAATAAAAGTTATTATATAAAACTATATTAATATTGAGTAATTTATCTTTTAAAATAATAATACTGAATAATTCTTAAATAATAATTAACTTAATATCAACTCATTATAAACTAACTTAATTAATAACTAAATACACTTTAAACAATTTAAATTAATTACATAAATTTGAAACAACAATTAATTTTGATTTACTAATAAAATTCTAATCGATTTACAAGACTTATTTATAACTTATAATTCATTTTGAAAAATTAAAAAATATATTTTAACAACTAAGTTTCTGAAATATTTTTAAACACTTTTAAATTACCTAGTTTTATAATTTAAAATCCTCTTTTAAAACAAATTCAATTTCTCGGTATATGGGGTCATCCACTATTATGCGAGGGGCATGGGGTCTCATCCGCTATAAATATGCTGGAATATCAATCCAACTACCAATATATATACTACGATATATATAATATCACATTCAACGGATATTAAAATATCAATTCAGCCAATCAATCAATAATTAATTTTAACTATTTAAAATTAACTAGTAATCCAAAATTGAGTGAATTAACTCACCTTTATTTTTATTGACTCTTTCGCGTTCTGTTTCTAATTAAATCCAAACGCGTTTGAATTTATCTGGAAATCCAGCAAGCTCCAAATTCATCCAAACCATTTCCTATGTGTAGATGATGATTGTTTGTGCCAAAATTGGTCACAAACCCCGAATGTCGTGAAAGCACCAGTGTATGAATACAGATCAACAAGTATTCAAACACAAATCTCAAATCTAAGCAAATAGAATATCACAATTCAGAAATAATGAACAGAAACACGAGATTTATAGTGGTTCGGCTATCTCCGGCCTACTTCCACTCCAAAGTTTTATCCTTTATTGATTATCCTCGCTGAGTACAGTTGAAATACAGCAATTACAATGAAGAACTTCGAGTCTAACAGCAATGATGAAGTGTAGAATTGAATCCGGTAGAGTCTAGGCGCTTCTGAATCCCGATCCCCTTTTCTGAATGACCTAAGGCTCTATTTATAGGTGTAGGAGGCTGATATTTTGCCCAAATTTAGGGAGACCACTTCTGGCACGTGAGGGGGCCCACATGCCCGGCCTCAGAAAATTTGGGCACTTTCCGGGATCGATTCAAACTCCATTCGAATCGATCAAGAAATGATCCATTTGAACTGAAACTTGGTGAGAACATTCTTCATCATGCACGCAAGCTACTGTGAAAATTTCATAGCACTTGGATCAATGGTTTGTGAGATATGATCGATACGAGATCCGAGTTCCGTGTGCACTGCCCTGTTCGAATCCACACTTCGCATCCATTGCTTCGTATCGATCAGAAGCACGTGCGCGCGTGGCAACATGGCGCAAGTTTCCTAGATCAACCCTACCTATGCGGCGATTTGATCGAGTCATTCCGTGACTTTCGCCTCATTTACATCGATACGTTTGCGTTATTTTTGCATCGATTTAGCACCGATAACATTCGTATCGTTTGTTCATGATCTCGTTCGTATCGATCGATTGTGGTTGGGGATCGATACGAACCGTATGGTTTTTAGAGGGATACGAACGATATCGATGCGTTGACATGGATGCGAACACATAGAGTGCGAATGGGGTTTATCTGGGACGATTCGAACTTAATGGATACGAGCTTCATGACCACGGACCGATTCGTGTTCGATCGATTCGAAGACTATCGATTCGAAGACGATCGATTCGAAGTTGCTAAGTCCTGATGGGTTCGAACTCGGCGATGACTCTTTCTAATGGAGACGAATGGTATCGATTCGAATGAGACGTCTGTGATGGATACGAACAACACATATCATCTAACTTGTATCGATCATATCTCAGTCATACCAACTCCAATTAACCTGAAATTTGAACTGCTGGCTTCTACAGCTTTGCTTATCATGTCTTGTCAATTGTGGCCCGATCCGGACTCGGACAAAATTCATCGATATCCATGGTTATCCTGAAATGCATAGTTGATATTCATGACTAGTTATTATTGATTTTTAGTTAATTTTTGGGTATCTCGGCTTTGCCAAAAGGTGGGATAGCACTTTGCTCCCCAAAACATGCCTTTTGGTAAAAGGTGTGTTTTGATCAGTCTCAAATTGAATGCAGTGAGTTTATGTTTTATTCAAATCTTATGGTATTTTCAATCGAGTTCATGACTGTTCGAAGCCAAGTCATTATCAATTTCTTCCAGTGGAAGTTAAAAATGAAATTCTACAGTCTCTCCGGACCATCGATGGCCGCTCCGGACCCTTGCCAAGCCCATTCCAGACTTAGCGATCGAATAGAAAGATCCTATTGCACTCCGGTGTTGCTTTCTACCCCTTGCACTTTGGCCCCAGTTAGGGTGTAAAGTGATGTCTTGGTCGTTTTGGACCGATCGTAGCCTCTCCAGGCTCTTGCTGGATCCCATCCTGTCATTCTCCGGTGAAGGGGAAACAACGTTAAGTGAGTCAATCCTGTCGCTCTCCGGCGAAGCGACTCTCTTCTTGCACTCCGGTTCAGTGTATCTGAACATTAAGCGATGCCATGGCCTAAATCGTAGGCCGATCATAGCCTCTCCGGGCTCTTATCGAATCCCGATCCAATCACTCTCCGGTGAATGGGAAACGACGTTAAGTGAGTTGATCCTGTCGCTCTCCGGCGAAGCAACCCACTTCTTGCACTCCGGACCCCGTCTCTCCGGGTAGGGTCATAAAGCGATCATTTTTATATTGGTATTTAATACTCATCCTTTAACTCTCCGGTCAAAGGTTTGTTTCAAGAAATTCAAGTTTATTTATTAAATTCAAGTCCCAAATGTTCAATCTCAAACATCGGGAAAAAACTAGACATTGCCTCTCCGGGCGGATCGGTCTATCTCCATCTCAGAGCATGCCTAGGGATCTCTCTGGTTCCCGTACATGAGTAAGTGGAGTAGCCGTTTATTCTGAAAACAAATCTAATGAAATTATTTGACCGAAGTCCAAATCCTGAACTTGGCCCTTGCCATCTTAATCAGTTTATGACAAGTCGTGATCCCGATCCAGGATCGTTTCTGTTTGGTGGAGGCGGTAGTTGTTCAGGCCTTACCGCCGCTGCCCGTTCTCTGACATATTGTGGCAATCTACCACTCCTGGCATGTTCTTCCACCTCATCCTTTAGGTGGCGGCATTCGTCAGTTGTGTGCCCATCCAGCTCATGGAATAGGCAATATTTTTCGGTTCTGCGCTCCCGCTCTGTTGAGGCAACCCTACCCTTAGTTGTCATTTGTTTTGATTGACTCAATTTAGTTTAAAACTAAATTTCAGGGTTGCACTCTGTCACAAACCAACTATATTTTTTTTTATATTTTCCTATGTGTTTTCCCAAGATCCACTTGATCAATATAGAAATATTGATATATTACTTTATAAAACTATTTTTATGCTCATTTTAATTCTAATATCAGAGTATTTCTGTAATGGGGTATCTCAGTCTATAAAAAAAAGGTAATAGTAGTAAGACTGAGGTTAAATCTCTGTTTTAATTCTTTTTAACCAATTCCCATTTATTTATTTTTCTTACATTTAGCATTTGTGTATTTGATATAACATATGGACTAACTTTAAATTTTGCAAGGTTTGCCTTTTTAAAACAGATGAGATATGAGTTGTGCATGCTTCTGTGCACCTGTGTGCACATAGTCATGTACAGCTGTTCTCTGCCTACCTTAGTCTTCAGTTAGACTAATTTGTTTTAGTGAGTTCCCTAAACTAATTGATCATAACATACCAGTTTCATTCATTCATAAAATCATCAAACACATTTTAATTTGGGTTATTCCTTGTCTCATAAAATTTTGATTTAATTCATATGTAAGTGGATTCTAATTTTTAAAACAGTCTGATGTGCATATCCTCACTATTGGTTTAAATAGGTATAAGTTTCAGGTCTATGATTTCTTTACTGCTAAATTCTTGGATATTTGCATGCTTATAAATTATAATATAAAGCTAAACATATCTATCTTTTCCACTGAATATAGTTTCAACTCATGATACTTTTTCTTTTACTAATAATGGTTCCATCACATAATAATCCCTAAAATCATTCATTACATAATAATCAAGATCATCATACTGCAAATATTAATTACATATAGGTCTTTAAAATAAAACATAAAGGACATTCTTCAACAAAAAGCCATATTTCAGTTGTTAGCAATTTCTTCCTAGCATCACATTTCTGCTCTTTTTACTTAGCTTCTTCATTACCTGCAGACATCCCATGACCTGCCTCACCATGTAAGTGAAACACCCATTTGATGCAAGCAACAAACAGGTCAGACTAAAGTCTGGTATGAGTAAGTTCAATTGACAATACATAAGATTTATGGAACTAATTCTATATCACCTTTGTTTCAGAAGTTAAATGTTTTACTCGGATTATTAAACCACTTTCTCATGCTTCACATTTTTAAGTATCCTTTTAGTAAAATGAGGGAACTGCTAAATATATGTATATGTGCTCAGACTAATTTCTTAACATAAATCTTTATTTTAAAAATTCATAGCAGCCATCATGCAAATCACACAGGCATTCCCAAACATGAACAAGCAACATCCATAACATTAAGCTAAAGTACCAATATGAGACTGCATATCAAGGTTCCCATATACTTTCAGCATTTATACATTTTGCATGTATATTCATTTCATGTCATTCATTTCAAAAAGGATCCAGTATCACATTTTATGGTTGCATTGGTGCACACTGCCTGGAACTGCTTCTTACTTCCCAGTGCACTATAAGCTTTTGGACATGATCATGCCATGTGCAAACTCACACCCCAACCTTGGTGCAAGCCAACCACTATGCCATACCCACTTCCCTCTTACCCAACCTAATAGAGGTGACCCATGTCCTTAGTTTAATTACTAAGTTCTCTCACACATCCCATATTTTCTATGCAGATTTATGCCCCACGCTGTTTTATCCCCAATCACTACATACTAATAATTTCTATGCATCCATCAAGACTCCTTCACTTATACATATATATTCAACAATCACTTATACTTTAAGAATCAGCTCAATTTGGTTTTATTTTAGAGATATAACTTGGTTAAAGCATAGCCTAGAGCCTTTACCAAGTGAAGTGCTACTCTGGTTCTCCTTAAAGTCCATCCACATATTAAAGTGTATTTTCTTATTAATTCAATCTTATTTCTAGAGAACCTCAAATGATAAATCAGGATTCAGCACATGGAAATTCATTGCATCCTAACCATCTTTTCAGTTGCAAGACATAAGCCAGAGGACCACTTCCTCTTACTGCGCACCTTACTTTTTTTATAAATTTATGCTTGATCCTAAAACATTTCCTAGGTACATAAACATCTAAATTATCATCAATTTATCCTTAAATATATCATGTATGAACAATCCATCATAGGTTAAATGACAACCAAGGAAAACAAGACACATATCCTCAGAAACAACAGAAGAGGATTAGATTAAAAAAAATGCAAACAAAACTTTTAAACAGAATTAAAATAAATTAAAGATCAAATGGCTGCCTTCCATAGGTCTTAATGCCTTGCCAAGTGAGGGTTTACTCACCATGGTTCTTCTTCCTAAGCCTTGATTTAAGTCTGCCATTGACCTCCTAATTGCTGCCTGCCTTCTCTTTCTTTTCTATGTTTTGATTATGTTTTTGGTTTTTCTCATGTGCACCCGTAGGAGGTGATGAGGTATATAGTGGAGTTATTAGGGTTTTAAGGTTAGTTAGGTAATTTATTTTCATCAGAAATCCCATCATTATTTCTGATCTCACCCAACAGCTTACCCTCTCCACTTTCCTTCCTTACCATTTTTCCCTTTTTCCTTGTCTAAACTATTTTTGGCAATTTTCTTTACACACTTTATGCATGATTCTGGCTTGGCATTTTCTGGTTTTAATTATGCATAAAAACTTATGTGTCTAACCAAAAGTGTGTGTTAATTAGTTATTATATTTTCTACCCATGCATGCTGCCATGTTTATTATATATATATATTAGTTTATTTAAATTAGGACTAAGACTGCCGAGGCCATTTATACATTATAATTGGGTTAATGTAGCTATACTAATAGGTCATGCAATTTTTCCTTGCTCAGGTAGTATACTAGAATAGTGTGCACGTGCACAGAGACATGCATACCTATCCACACACCATTGTTTTTCAGAGAAAAGAAAAATTTTGTTTTTCAACTAATTAACTTTCTTTTGCAAAGTATGTAACCTATATATATATATACTTAAATTATGGGCTGTCACATACACCCCTCCTTTAAGAAATTGTGTCCCACAATTTAACATTTCTTAATTCAACTAAAGCATATATCAAGCAAGCACATTCAACATTGAATACTATGTTTAATTAACTGAATGCAAACATGAATGATAAATTACCTTTAATTTAATTGTCAGTTGCACATAGTTGAGGGTACTGGACTTTTATCTTGTCCTCAACCTCCCATGTGCAATCATTATGGTCTAGACTCCACTGCACCTTTACCAGTTTAATAGTTTTGTTCCTCAATTTCTTATCTTCTTTAGCTACAATGCCCACTGGCTCCTTCTCATAAACTAAATCTGGTCTAACTTCTACTGGGTTTTGTGGCTGAATCACTGAAGCTTCATCATGTACACATTTTCTCAATTGTGATATATGAAATACATTATGTATTCCACTCATTTCTTCTGGCAACCTCAACCTGTAAGCCATCTTTCCTATTCTTGCTATGATCTCATATGGCCCTATGTATCTCGGGGTTAGCTTCCCTGCCTTACCAAACCTCAACACCTTCCTCATAGGTGAAACTTTCAAGTACACATGATCTCCTACCTCAAATTCAAGTGGTTTCCTTCTTTTATCTGCATATGATTTCATTCTGTCTTGTGCTGCCTTCATTCTCTGTCTGATCAGTGTGATCTTATCATTTGTTTCTTTCACATGATCTGGTCCTAACATCACCCTATCTCCTACCTCTAACCAGCAAGCAGGTGACAAACAAGGCCTCCCATATAGAGCTTCATAGGGAGCCATCCCTATACTACTCTGGTAGCTGTTATTGTAAGCAAATTCTGCTAAATGAAGGTAGTCTTCCCAATTACCACCATGGTCAAGTACACGGGCTCTAAGTAGATCCTCCAAAAATTTATTAACTACTTCTGTCTGGCCATCAGTTTGGGGATGGTAGGCTGTGCTCAAGCACAATTCAACCCCCATTGCCTGTTGAAAACTACTCTAAAACTTTGATGTGAATATGGTGTCTCTGTCACTAATGATAGTGGTAGGAACTCCATGTAGTTTTACGATTTCTTTCATGAAAATTTGTGCCAATTTTGGTGCATTTCTATCACTCTTTACTGGTATGAAGTGTGATGATTTAGTCAACCTATCTACCACCACCCAAATACTATCATTACCTCTCTTTGATCTTGGCAAACCATCAATGAAATCCATTGATATGCTTTCCCATTTCCACCTTGGAATTTCCAGAGGTTGCAACAGTCCACTGGGTCTTTGGTACTCAGCCTTGACTTGTTGACAAGTCATGCATCTTGCCACATATTCACCCACACTCCTTTTCATTCCTTTCCACCAATAACTCCTCTTTAGATCATGATACATTTTAGTACCACCTGGATGTATGGTGTACTTAGACTTGTGATGAACATCCATGATTTTTCTTTGTAGTGCTTCTGTGCCAGGCACACATAGTCTTCCCTTGTATCTCAAAAATCCTTTTTCATCCAATTCAAACTTATCAATATTTGAACCGTTCCTTAACAGTTCCTTCTTCTCTCTGAGGAATGCATCCATGTCTTGAGACTGATTCACTTCTTCCACTAAGTCTGATTTTATTGTGATGAGGCTGAGCTTGCCATAGTGCTCCATGTCCTCATCTATCACCATAGTTTGCCCTTCCACACTTTGCACTTCCACATCAAATAGTGCCAATAACATTTTAAACTCCTCTATCATCAATGTAGCCAACTTGGCATGTTGCCTACTCAATGCATCTGCCACTCTATTTGCTTTTCCTGGTGTGTACATAATGTCCAAATCATAGGCAGCAAGGAATTCCACCCACCTATGTTGTCTCATGTTCAAATCTTTTTGAGAAAATAAGTATTTCAAAGCTTTGTGGTCAGTATAAAGCTCAAATTTTTCTCCTAATAGGTAGTGCCTCCAAAGCTTTAATGCATACACCACAGCTGCCAATTCCAAGTCATGTGTTGCATACTTGGTCTCACTTGGTTTCAATTGCCTTGACGCATAGGCTATTACTCTACCATCTTGCATAAGAACAGCCCCTATACCTGACCCACATGCATCAGTGTACACTACCAGATTATCATTGCCTTCTGGGATTTTCAGCACTGGAGCTTCCATCGGTGCTTTCTTCAATTGGTTGTATGCCCCTTCACACTTCTCAGTCCATAAGAAAGGTTGGTCTTTCCTTGTTAGCTTAGTTAATGGGGTTGCTATTTTAGCAAAGTCTTTTATAAATCTTCTGTAGTATCCAGCCATGCCCATGAATGATCTTATCCCAGTAACATTGCTTGGTCTCTTCCATGCTTGTACTGCCATGACCTTACTAGGATCTACTGAAATTCCTTCTTGAGAAATTATATGGCCTAAGAATTTTATTTCATTCTTCCAGAAGGAACATTTTGCAAACTTGGCTTTAAGGCCTTGTTGCCTTAGTCTACTTAGTACCATGTGCAAATGTTTCTCATGTTCACTGGCTGACTTAGAATATATTAATATATCATCAATGAAAATCAGTACAAATTTATCTAAATAGTCTCTAAAAATCTTATTCATTAAATCCACAAAATAGGATGGTGCATTGGTCAAACCAAATGGCATTACTAAGTATTCATACAAGCCATACCTGGTGTTGAAAGCCGTATACTTAATACTTTCTTCTTCCACTTTCATTTGATGGAAGCCAGATGCTAAGTCAAGTCTGGAAAATACCTTAGCACCATTTAATTGATCAAAAAGATCATCTATTCTAGGTAGAGGGTATTTGTTTTTGATGGTGACTGAATTTAGTTCCCTATAGTCTATGCACATTCTCAAGGAACCATCCTGCTTTTTAACAAATACTACTGGTGATCCCCAGTTTGAACTACTAGGCCTAATGAAGCCTTTTTGCTCTAATTCTTCAATTTGCTTCTTCAGCTCAATTAGTTCTTTAGGACCCATCCTATTTGGCTTCTTAATGACAGGGCTTGTCCCTGGTTTAAGTCTTATTTGAAATTCTACTGGTCTATTATGGGGGATGCCATTCACTTCACCAAACACATCAGTGTATTGGTTAACTATGGGTATTTTTTCTAGGCTTGGTTCAACTTCACCATTTTTCAAGTTGAACATCCTGCCCAAACCCCTAGCTTTTTCTACCTCAAACATGACCAAAATTCTTTTGCCATCATGGGGTTGTAGTGAGATTGTAGAATTTTCTAAATTAATAATAGCATGAAATCTTTTTAACCAATCCATCCCTAGTATAATATCCAACTTAGGGTAATTTAGCACATATAATTCTGAAATAAAGATGTGACCACCCACACATATTTCTACTTGCATGCATTTCATGTTAGTAATACAGGAACTTCCTATGGGACTATCAATATGCAATGGTTTATCAACAAGAATACATATCAATCCCAGTTTCTGAACTATGTCATAAGAAATAAAAGAGTGGGTAGCTCCTGTGTCATAAACAACTGATATGGGTATGCTTTTAATAAATAATATACCTTCCACTTGGCTAGGTGCTTCCATTGCCTTGCCTTTCCCCTCAAGTACAACCACCCTTGCCATTTCTGGACACTGCCTTTTCATATGTCCCTCTTTACCGCAGTTGTAGCACCTAAGAATAGTTGACTTGGGTGCTTGGCATTTGGTCTTTATATGACCTTCCTTTCCACAGTTGTAACAGATAACTTTAGGTTTCTTACTGTCAGAGTTTGCCACCTTACTTCCTTCTTTTTTCATTGCCTCTCCCTTCTTCTTCTCATATGGGTGTGCTCTATTCTTCCCTTTCTTGTTATTTCTAAAATTCTTAAATTTTTCCCTGGCATTATCATGCTGCTCAAATGATAATGTCAAGTCCATAACTTGACTAAAGGTTCTGTCTTTGTAGGGTAACATGGCTCTACTCAATCCAGCATTCAACCCTTGAATGTACCTTGCATTCCTTGAAACTTCATCTGGGATTAATACTACTCCATACTTGGACAACCCTTCAAATTTTTGAGTGTATTCAGTGACACTCATAGATCCTTGTCTAAGTTTAATAAACTCCTCAAGTAATGAGGCTTTTGCTGATGCCGGGACAAATCTGGCTTCTAACATTTCTTTAAATTGATTCCATGTGATCTCTTGCTCTTGCCTACCTGCAATGATCACTTCCCACCAATCCAAAGCAAGGCCTTTCAGTTGTCTTGAAGCTATTTGCCTTCTTCTCTGGTCATTAACCTACATATCTGAAAAGATCCTTTCTACTGTTCTTAGCCATGTCTGGACACCCATGACATTTTATGTGCCATCAAAGCTACTGCCTCCTAAATGTGTATATGTTTTAAGCAATTTGGACAGCTCCTCATGAGGATTATCTACTCTAAGTGCCATCCCATCCCTTAATATACTAACAAAATCTTGCATGTTAATCATTGGGGGATCAGTGGCCATTCCAGTTGTCTGTTCATCATGATTGTCCTCCCTTTCTCCAGCAGCCTGGGGATTGCTCCTAACTGTTCTGGGCCTCTATTGAACATTTCTAGTATGGTTAGTTCTAATTCCTACTCACTACTTCACTTTAAACTAGTAGTGGACTCATTCATACATAATAAATAAAACAACCAATGCAAACAGTACAAACAATGCACACAGATTCAACCAAGTATTTGTATTGGCTATGTATTTAATAACACAGCTCTGATACCAACTGAGGCAACCCTACCCTTAGTTGTCATTTGTTTTGATTGACTCAATTTAGTTTAAAACTAAATTTCAGGGTTGCACTCTGTCACAAACCAACTATATTTTTTTTTTTTCCTATGTGTTTTCCCAAGATCCACTTGATCAATATAGAAATATTGATATATTACTTTATAAAACTATTTTTGTGCTCATTTTAATTCTAATATCAGAGTATTTCTGTAATGGGGTATCTCAGTCTATAAAAAAAGGTAATAGTAGTAAGACTGAGGTTAAATCTCTGTTTTAATTCTTTTTAACCAATTACCATTTATTTATTTTTCTTACATTTAGCATTTGTGTATTTGATATAACATATGGACTAACTTTAAATTTTGCAAGGTTTGCCTTTTTAAAACAGATGAGATATGAGTTGTGCATGCTTCTGTGCACCTGTGTGCACATAGTCATGTACAGCTGTTCTCTGCCTACCTTAGTCTTCAGTTAGACTAATTTGTTTTAGTGAGTTCCCTAAACTAATTGATCATAACATACCAGTTTCATTCATTCATAAAATCATCAAACACATTTTAATTTGGGTTATTCCTTGTCTCATAAAATTTTGCTTCAATTCATATGTAAGTGGATTCTAATTTTTAAAACAGTCTGATGTGCATATCCTCACTATTGGTTTAAATAGGTATAAGTTTCAGGTCTATGATTTCTTTACTGCTAAATTCTTGGAAATTTGCATGCTTATAAATTATAATATAAAGCTAAACATATATATCTTTTCCACTGAATATAGTTTCAACTCATGATACTTTTTCTTTTACTAATAATGGTTCCATCACATAATAATCCCTAAAATCATTCATTACATAATAATCAAGATCATCATACTGCAAATATTAATTACATATAGGTCTTTAAAATAAAACATAAAGGACATTCTTCAATAAAAAGCCATATTTCAGTTGTTAGCAATTTCTTCCTAGCATCACATTTCTGCTCTTTTTACTTAGCTTCTTCATTACCTGCAGACATCCCATGACTTGCCTCACCATGTAAGTGAAACACCCATTTGATGCAAGCAACAAACAGGTCAGACTAAAGTCTGGTATGAGTAAGTTCAATTGACAATACATAAGATTTATGGAACTAATTCTATATCACCTTTGTTTCAGAAGTTAAATGTTTTACTCGGATTATTAAACCACTTTCTCATGCTTCACATTTTTAAGTATGCTTTTAGTAAAATGAGGGAACTTCTAAATATATGTATATGTGCTCAGACTAATTTCTTAACATAAATCTTTATTTTAAAAATTCATAGCAGCCATCATGCAAATCACACAGGCATTCCCAAACATGAACAAGCAACATCCATAACATTAAGCTAAAGTACCAATATGAGACTGCATATCAAGGTTCCCATATACTTTCATCATTTATACATTTTGCATGTATATTCATTTCATGTCATTCATTTCAAAAGGATCCAATATCACATTTTATGGTTGCATTGGTGCACACTGCCTGGAACTGCTTCTTACTTCCCAGTGCACTATAAGCTTTTGGACATGATCATGCCATGTGCAAACTCACACCCCAACCTTGGTGCAAGCCAACCACTATGCCATACCCACTTCCCTCTTACCCAACCTGATAGAGGTGACCCATGTCCTTAGTTTAATTACTAAGTTCTCTCACACATCCCATATTTTCTATGCAGATTTATGCCCCACGTTGTTTTATCCCCAATCACTACATACTAATAATTTCTATGCATCCATCAAGACTCCTTCACTTATACATATATATTCAACAATCACTTATACTTTAAGAATCAGCTCAATTTGGTTTTATTTTGGAGATATAACTTGGTTAAAGCATAGCCTAGAGCCTTTACCAAGTGAAGTGCTACTCTGGTTCTCCTTAAAGTCCATCCACATATTAAAGTGTATTTTCTTATTAATTCAATCTTATTTCTAGAGAACCTCAAATGATAAATCAGGATTCAGCACATGGAAATTCATTGCATCCTAACCATCTTTTCAGTTGCAAGACATAAGCCAGAGGACCACTTCCTCTTACTGCCTTGCACCTTACTTTTTTTTTTAAATTTATGCTTGATCCTAAAACATTTCCTAGGTACATAAACATCTAAATTATCATCAATTTATCCTTAAATATATCATGTATGAACAATCCATCATAGGTTAAATGACAACCAAGGAAAACAAGACACATATCCTCAGAAACAACAGAAGAGGATTAGATTAAAAAAAATGCAAACAAAACTTTTAAACAGAATTAAAATAAATTAAAGATCAAATGGATGCCTTCCATAGGTCTTAATGCCTTGCCAAGTGAGGGTTTACTCACCATGGTTCTTCTTCCTAAGCCTTGATTTAAGTCTGCCATTGACCTCCTAATTGCTGCCTCCCTTCTCTTTCTTTTCTATGTTTTGATTATGTTTTTGGTTTTTCTCATGTGCACCCGTAGGAGGTGATGAGGTATATAGTGGAGTTATTAGGGTTTTAAGGTTAGTTAGGTAATTTATTCTCATCAGAAATCCCATCATTATTTCTGATCTCACCCAACAGCTTACCCTCTCCACTTTCCTTCCTTACCATTTTTCCCTTTTTCCTTGTCTAAACTATTTTTGGCAATTTTCTTTACACACTTTATGCATGATTCTGGCTTGGCATTTTCTGGTTTTAATTATGCATAAAAACTTATGTGTCTAACCAAAAGTGTGTGTTAATTAGTTATTATATTTTCTACCCATGCATGCTGCCATGTTTATTATATATATATATATATTTTAGTTTATTTAAATTAGGACTAAGACTGCCGAGGCCATTTATACATTATAATTGGGTTAATGTAGCTATACTAATAGGTCATGCAATTTTTCCTTGCTCAGGTAGTATACTAGAATAGTGTGCACGTGCACAAAGACATGCATACCTATCCACACACCATTGTTTTTCAGAGAAAAGAAAATTTTTGTTTTTCAACTAATTAACTTTCTTTTGCAAAGTATGTAACCTATATATATATATATATATATACTTAAATTATGGGCTGTCACATCTGTGGGATCTCTCCTGGGTGGTTTTCGATAGGGGATTTGCCCCCGAGTTTCAGTGTAAATTCGTTCCAGGCTTGCCGCCAAATCTGTGTATTGCCTGAATCTGGGCTCTCGGAATTTCTTCCGTTTATCAGGACCATCATGTGCGTCATCCTACTTTCTCTTTCCTTTGTCCACCCTGGGCTGTTCCCTGGCGGTTCCTTCGCCTTGTACAGCGTTTATTTCCTGCCTCTCGGCTCGTGATTCCTCTAATCGAATGAATCTTTCAACTTCATGGTAAAACTCTCCAAGATCTTGCGGTGGGTCTCTTGTCAAAGAATCTTTGAATTCGGTGCCTTCCCCAACTCCTGCCACTGCTGCCATAAAAATCATCGATGGATCCGGGCGATCTACAGAATCCACCATTGCATTAAATCGTAGCAGAAAATCTTTTATGGACTCTCCGGTCCTTTGTTTTACTGATTCCAAAGTCATCACACTCTTGGGTCGCGTCACGTGGACCCTAAACTGTCTCATGAAGCAATCTACAAGCTCGCCCCATGTTCTGATCGATCCGGTTTCTAATTGCCTGAACCAAAGTGCAGCCAAATCTGACAAGTATAGAGGGAAGCATCGAGCCATCACTTCCTCAGATGCCCCTAACACTTCCATGTGCCTAATGTATCGAGTAATATGCATTGTTGGGTCTGACTTCCCATCGTAAGGATCCAGCATAGGCAGTTTGAACTTTGGAGGGTTCCTTGCATTCCTGATATTCGGGGTGAACAGACTCCGACTGACTTCCTCTAGTCCTCCATTGGACAATCCTCCTCTCATCAGTCGTCGGACTAATCTAGCCATCTTTTCATCTCCATCCTGGGGTTGTCCTCTTTGTCTTGAAGGGTATTCTGGTACGTACTCTTCGTGTGGCCTGTTAGCATCAGCGTTGGCTCCAGCTTGTTGAGCTCCATCTGTAGGCCTTCCAGCATCAGATCCTGAGGGTATGCCCCCAAGCCCTTGTTGATTGCCTTCTGGATCTGCATTCTGACCTTGATCCTGACCTTCATTGGTTTTCGTAATCCTGACTCCTTGTCCCGCACTTGCAGCTGCTGTGGTTGGTCCAACGTTTTGCACATTTGCTGCCCTCATCTGCTCGAAGAAATTCTGCAGCATCTCTTGCTAAGTCTTCATCATCCTCTCTTGCAATGAATTTGCTATAGCTTCCATTTCATCTCTGGTGATGTAAATCGAAGCTTGTCCTTCTCCAGCACCAGAGGATGCCTCTTGACTTCCTCCCTGTTGGCTCCTCTCAGCTCTTTGTCTTGTTTGTCGAGTCATTGTCGAGTCAATCTGAATCCTTCAAACTTTCAAATCTAAACTTTGAATCTGGTGTAGCGGGTGCTAGTTCCTCTCAGTGAAAGCACCAAAGTGTTTGCGCCAAAATTGTTCACAAACCCTGAATGTCGTGAAAGCACCAGTGTATGAATACAGATCAACAAGTATTCAAACACAAATCTCAAATCTAAGCAAACAGAATATCACAATTCAGAAATAATGAACAGAAACATGAGATTTATAGTGGTTCGGCTATCTCCAGCCTACTTCCACTCCAAAGTTTTATCCTTTATTGATTATCCTCGCTGAGTACATTTGAAATACAGCAATTACAATGAAGAACTTCGAGTCTAACAGCAATGATGAAGTGTAGAATTGAATCCGGTAGAGTCTAGGTGCTTCTGAATCCCGATCCCCTTTTCTGAATGACCTGGGGCTCTATTTATAGGTGTAGGAGGCTGATATTTCGCCCAAATTTAGGGAGACCACTTCTGGCACGTGAGGGGGCCCACATGCCCAGCCTCAGAAAATTTGGGCCCGTTCCGGGATCGATTCGAACTCCATTCGAATCGATCAAGAAATGATCCATTTGAACTGAAACTTGGTGAGAACATTCTTCATCATGCACGCAAGCTACTGTGAAAATTTCGTAGCACTTGGATCAATGGTTTGTGAGATATGATCGATACGAGATCCGGGTTCCGTGTGCACTGCCCTGTTCGAATCCACACTTCGCATCCATTGCTTCGTATCGATCAGAAGCACGTGCGCACGTGGCACCGTGGTGCGAGTTTCCTGGATCAATCCTACCTATGCGGCGATTTGATCAAGTCATTCCGTGACTTTCGCCTTGTTTACATCGATACGTTCGCGTTATTTTTGCATCGATTTAGCACCGATAACATTCGTATCGTTTGTTCATGATCTCGTTCGTATCGATCGATTGTGGTTGGGGATCGATACGAACCGTATGGTTTTTAGAGGGATACGAACGATATCGATGCATTGACATGGATGCGAACACATAGAGTGCGAATGGGGTTTATCTGGGACGATTCGAACTTAATGGATACGAGCTTCATGACCACGGACCGATTCGTGTTCGATCGATTCGAAGACTATCAATTCGAAGACGATCGATTCGAAGTTGCTAAGTCCTGATGGGTTCGATCTCGGCGATGATTCTTTCTAATGGAGACGAATGGTATCGATTCGAATGGGACGTCTCTGATGGATACGAACAGCACATATCATCTAACTTGTATCGATCATATCTCAGTCATACCAACTCCAATTAACCTGAAATTTGAACTGCTGGCTTCTACAGCTTTGCTTATCATGTCTTGTCAATTGTGGCCCGATCCGGCCTCGGACAAAATTCATCGATATCCATGGTTATCCTAAAATGCATAGTTGATATTCATGACTAGTTATTATTGATTTTTAGTTAATTTTTGGGTATCTCGGCTTTGCCAAAAGGTGGGATAGCAATGATACTATAATCCCAACGCAAAAAGATTCATCCTAACCCGACCTCCCATATGAGAGTTATACATTTTTAAGTTCTTCGATTTAATAAAATTAAATTTAAACTCAAATTCATTTTAAAAATTAAACCCACCCAACATCACAAGACCCGGCCCACCATCAACCTTTCTTCCCCAAACATGCATGCAGTCGTCTTTTCTTTTTTTTCTTTCTTTCTTTTTTTTTATTTTAAAAAGAAGAAAACCCACGAATGAAAGAAACCCAAATCGAACTCAGTGCCAAACTAAAACCTGCCCGCCTAAATATCATCTTCCCCAAATGCTACTCTTCCCTTGTGCACGATACGCACAGTAAAATCCATCCTCACTGCAAAAATCGGCTACCAAAAACTAAGTCGCATACTTCCAAAACCCCCCACTGTACGAAGATCTGAGTGCTTACATCATAGGCTTCAAGGATATGGTTGAATTTGGCCTCTAGTTTCATGTGACGGATTCATATCAGGTTGCCATCTCATAAATGTGAACAGAACTTGTGTTTATCTCCTTTGCCTCTAGTCTCTGGATGCAAATTTCTGATGCTCGTGGAAGAAAGAGATAACAGAACTTAGGGATTCATGATGATAGTCGCAACAAAGTTGAGGCAAAGTGATGTAGGAAATAGCAAATTTAGTTTCATGCTCTAAATATGAGATTAGTCGCCATGGTAGGTAAACTAGTGGGGCGAAATTAAAAGGTGGAAATGGTTATTATTGGGCAGGCGATTATTTGATTAATCAAGGTGATTTATCGCCGGGAGCTGTTAGGGATTCAGAGGAAAGAAAAGGACAAGTACCAATTTTTTTTGATATGGTAACAGCATAAATAATTAAAGAATGCTTGCATTCTGAAAAAGAATGGAGGAGACATATAAAGGAGCAAGGACGGTAGAATAGGGTGGCTCAATGAACAGTAGAGTGGACTGAAAGGATGGAATTGCAGCAGAAAGAAGATTGACTAGACAATTTATTTATTTAAATTTCAAAACATCTCGATTTACGCAAGTCAAATTCTCTAACACCTATCGAGGCATGCCGCTAGGCATTTATAATGTTTGTTTGTACCAAAATTGGGCACAACACTCTTCGGAAGTCTTTGAAGACATAAAGTGAAGAAATTAAATGGAAAAGGAGGAATTATCTAACAAAAACTCCAAATTTCAGAAATGAGAATAATTAAAGTGCAAGGAGACACAAGAATTAGAGTGGTTCGGCGTATAGTTTACATCCACTATGAAGTAGTTTTCTTTATTGATCTTTCTTTTGTGTGTACAAGTGAATTCAATGATTTACAACATTCAATTGTGATTTGCAGCAGTGAATTTCATTTGTAGCAGTAGTAATTGAGTTCAGATCTGGATCTGGCGGAGTCCGGGCGTTGGAGATCTCAAGGAGGAAGAAGAACCCCTTTTCTGTTGGCTTTGGGGGTCTATTTATAGGTGTAGGAGGCTGATATTTCGCTCAGATCTCGGGAGACCCTCTCTGGCACGTGACCAGGCCCGCACGACCAAGCCCGTGAAGTTTCGGTCCGATCCATGATCGACACGAACAAATTTCGACTCGATCAAGATTTCATCCAATGGAGTCGAAATTTGGCATGGACATTCTTTAGCATGCACGCAGTCTTCTGTGAAAATTTCATAGCATTTGGACTTGTAGATTAGGAGATATGATCGATACGAAATGGAGTTTTCAGTAGGCTGTTTCCTTCGACTCGCTTCCGTTTCGACTCGCTTCCATTTGACTCGATGACGTGGCACTTCCTGGATCGCTCCGCCTTTGACGCTGCTTTGAGCGAGTCGAAGCGCATACTGATTTGAGCGAGTCGAAGTGTACAATGGTTGATCGAGTCGAAGTGCATGGTTCGATCGCTTCGAGTAATGACTTGCCAACCGGAGCTGAATTCGATGGAGTCGAATAGCTGTTTGAGAGGAGCGAGTCGAAGCATGCACTTTCGATGGTTCCAAACTGGAGCGAGTCGAAGAGGGCCGTTCTGGGAGGTTTGATCAATGGAGTCGAAGTTGATGGAGTTGACAAGTGGTTTGAAGTGAGCGAGTCGAAGAAGGTAGCTGAGCGAAGCGAGTCGAAATAGGTACTTCAGATGGCAGTGAAGTGAGTCGAACAGGAACGAATCGAAGTTGGTATCTGAGGGAACCGAAGCGAGTCGAAGGGAGCGAGTCGAAGGAGCGAGTCGAACGGTAGCTGATTTTCGTCCAATTTTGTATCCTTCATAACTTGAGTATACGAACTCGGATCGACTTGAGATTTTGAACGTTGGCTCCTATGGCTTAGCTTGTCATGTCCTACCAATTTTGGCTCGATCCGGACTCGGACAAAATTCATCGATATCCATAGTGAGCCTGTGTATAACTGATTTCTAGGATGGGCCGTCATTTGTTACGGGTCAATTCCTTGGTGTCACGGTCTTGCCAAAAGGCGGGATAACATTTGCCCCCCAAAGTACGTCTTGTGGAAGCATGATGTGCTTTGAAATACTGCCATCTCTACTCTGAATAGTTATTGTCTTATCGATGAAAGCAGTAATCTTTGACCGTTCTTCTTGATAGTGTAAATTGTTGACTGTCGACTGTTGTACCATGTATTGTTGCAACTGATTTATGTATGCTAGTGGTTATCTGTTTGCTGTTGTAATCTTTACTGGATGAGTTTCTGATTCCTAAAAATGTTATTGTCTTTTCGAAAATGATTTTTCATTGGATTTATGGATGCGAAGCAGACATGTCGAGTTGATGGAGTTGGCCTTTGGAAGCCATGGTTCGATGGATACGAAGTGCTCGTTCTACTCGATGATGGACGTGAACTGAGCGAGTCAAAATGGAGCGAGTCGAAATGCGCTTCCCTGATGGATTCGAACTGCTTGTTTCGCTGCACCGGAGAGGGAGTCGAAGGAAACGATACGAAGGAGAGCTTCGTTTTGACGCATTGGAGAGGTAGTCGAAACGTACGTTCGAATCCATCGAGATACGAAGCGTTTATTCCCTTTGTTTCCAAATCCATATAAATACTTTGTACTTAGCCGTTTTTTCACTTTTCACCTTTCATCTTTATCTCCCTTTGTAACGCTCAGAAACTCGAGCAGAAAGAACAAACATCCTCGCCTTCGAATCGATTCATACCTTCGATTATTCGAACCGGTTGACAAATTTAGGTAATCCCTTAAGTGAAAACATCGCGTAACCGAGGAGACTCGATTCTTAACACCAAATCAAACAGAGTCGTGGTCGATCGAAAATCCCTTGGTCTTAACTTCGTGTCGATCTGGAGTAGGGGTTTCGAGAGGATAAGTCGGAGGCCTTCGTATCGATCGATGGTGGAGCTTCGTATCGAGTCGAATGCTTTGATTCTGTTGATCAATACGAAGGGGCTGTGTCTGATCGATTCGAAACGGTGGCTTTCGATCGAGTCGAAGTGGATGGCCTTGGGTTGAGTCGAAGCAGCTGTCTTGGATCGAGTCGAAGCGCGTGGCTCTGGATCGAGTCGAAGTGGCTGCTTCGGATCGAGTCAAAATGCGTGACTTCGGGGCGAGTCGAAGTGGTTGCTTCGGACCGAGTCGAAATGCGTAGCTTTTGGATTGATTCAAAGTAGACGGCTCTGGAACGAGTCGAATTTGCACCCCATCCTTCTGACCGAGTCTAACTCAAACGCACACGACTATAATTCATCGACGCAAACATGGCTCTCGTAATAAATACAAATTTGGTCACCAAAAAATTTGAAACTTCGCACACACTCGAACAACTGCCTCCGACGAGCTTCAAATTGGCATACTTGGACTTAACCGTTTCACTACATATCTGACTTCCTATCGAAGCTCGTCGATGAAACTGCAACTTATAAAAATGACACAAAACTTCGATTTGGAGTGATAGTTAATAACTGGATGGCACGGTTGTGACGGTCAGCGATGACGGTCGTTCTGACTGAATTCCGAAGTCTTGTCGTTTAAATGCTTTCCTTAATCCGGTTGATCATCTCAAATAATATACAGTACTGCACTGCACAACACACTCACACACTTTACACTAGGGGATGCAAGGGGGTTATTTGTCAGTTTAACAATGATTTTTTATAAGCTAGCTAGTCATGGACCCTTCAAGTTCTCAGCAACCGGAATTCCCAAGTTCTATTCCTCCAACCATAGAGATACCGGTTATCGAAGCCGAAGTCATAAAGCCAGCTCCGGATGAGCGTCCAGGTGCTCGGTTTATTCTCAATCCAACAGATTTTGTGCCGTCGGGTATCTCCGAAGATATGTTAGGATGGATTTGCTTAAGGCATGGTTTGTCGCTTGACGACGTGCTACTTCCTAGGCCAACTGACAGGCCACATAATCCCCCGGAGGGGTTTACTGCTTTCAACCGTCACGCTTGCACAGCGGGGACACTTCCTCCCTTCAATGAATATATAAAGGAGATGTTATCATTTCTTGGCAAAGCTCCATCTCAACTACACCCCAACGGGTATGCCTTATTGAACAACATCTTTGTTCTCTTTATGGAGATCCTCTTTTGACCGCCGAAGCCGATCGAGATCCGATATTTATTCAATGTCAAGAGCCGTGGAGACAGCCCCTCTTTCACCTTCCTGGAAGCGGTAAGGAGCTGTCACATTGTACAGGACTCCTAGGGAAGGCTAAGTTATTATAAAACCGAATGGTTCTATGTTCGGTGACCCCCGAGATTTGCTGGGCGGTGGCTGGATAGACGTAAGTGTTGCCACTTCTCTCTTGAATCATTGAGGTACTAGTAGCTGACTTCAAAACTGACATACTTTTCCTTTCCTGTAGCCGCAATCTCTCGTCTCAATGGTGGATACTTCAGAGAGCTTGTTCGGATTCTTCAAGCGTTTCCGGGCGAAGAGAGGCACATAGACTTAGTCCTGACCGATAGGAATTTGAGGGCTATCGGGCTGATAGAATGGAGACAGAGCATACATCTGGAAGTGATACATAGAGTGGTCCCGAAGAAACGGGTGAAGCGCAAAGCGCCCGCAGTCGTGACCACCGAAGAAGTTGATCCAAAAAGAACGCCCACAGATACTGAGCTCCCGGCCGGGTCTCCTTCCGATGTTCAGGATTCCGGAGGAAAGAGAAAAGGCAAGGCTGTTGCTCACAAACGCCCTAAATCTAAGAGATTTAAATCCGTGGTCGTGACTTTACCTTTCCAGGGGATTAGAATTTCAGAGGCTCCTCCCCCGCAAGCTGTGCAGTTAATGCCCCGCTATTTCCCCGCTATAACTCCGATATATCTTATAGCGGATTCCTACCGCTACGATTTTTCCATATATCCCCAACATATAGCCTTTCCGCTTTAATCCCCGCTATTTCCGCTATATCCCATTATTTCCGCTATATTCCGCTATTTCCGCTATATCTTCTATAAAAAATTGGATTGAAAAATGATATTTATACGCTATAAAAATTATGAAATTAATTAATTTCATTGAATTTTTGATATATGTTTAGAAATGATAATACTCTAATATTCTACTAAATTAAATTAAGTTATATAATAGTTTTACGTTCATTTACAATACATTTGCACATATTTTTATATAAAATTATTTTTGTATTAATTATAATTCAATTGAATGTTAATTTTTCACATAATTACTATCTATATATTTGTAAAAACAACAAGTATGGGATTTATATGCTATTTTAGAGTAATCCGATATATCCCGCTATATCTTCGCTACATCCCCACTATGACTTTTTGCACCTCTACCGCATTGAATCCACCGAGCGCTTTAACTGCCCAGCCTGCAAGTGGAGAGTCCCTTTGCAGGGCTTGCTGATATTCCGATCTTGGATTTCGTGTCGTCTCCATACGACGCCGGGACGGAGGGACTTGATAGTGCTTTTGAGCCAAGCGGGTCGCTTGCTACGAGTGCGGCCGACATTTTCGGTTGGTCGGGGGGTTGCACATGCATACACTTCACTACACTGCACAATTCACGACTATAACTCGACCAACTTAAGAAGTTACTAACTCTTTCCTTGTTCTTCATTTTCAGGTACTATGTTTGGCAGAGGATCTATGCTCGGTAACCTTCGCTCAGCCCGAAAGGCTTCTGGTTACTATGATTCCCGCAGGAGGGACTCAGACAGATATCGCAATCGTGAATATGCTAATCAGGACAGGTACGGGCGTGACAGGGAGTATAGACATCGATCCAGATCATGCTTCCCTCCTCCTAGACTTCCGTCTCCTCCTCCTGTTCAAACTTCATATCCACCAGAGCTTCCTCGTTACAGGCCGTCCTCTCACGCTTCTCGGTCTGAAACTCATCTTCAGAGAATCGAGACTACGACTTCCATGGTTACAGAGCAAGTCCCTACGGAGCCCACAGGAGAAGGGGCCCTTAAATTAGCTCAGATGAAGAAGGATTTTCCGAACATCTGTTTCGACGGTTATGTCTTCCCACCACACTTGAAAAGGATTCCGTCTGGAGTGGAAAACACAATGCATGAGTACATTCATGACATCTATACTCAGTACAAAGAGTGGGTAAAGGCCGTGGAGAAGGCTTCTAAGGTGGCTGCTAAGCGAGCCAAAGCACTCGAGAAGATGGAGACTGAGCTCGCAAAAAGGGATCGGATTATTCAGGTACTCTCTGCTGAGTCCGAGCCTTCTCGGAAATCTGAGATTGAGGCCGTTAAAAGGGACGACGAAGCGAAGGCGGAGATGGAGAGGTTGGGACAGACTCACGTTGCCCTGGTGGAGGAGATGGGCCACCGGAACACCAAAGTCATTGCTGAGCGGGACGCGGTGATCAAGGAGCTTAATGAACTTAAGGCCAAATTTGCTGATATGGCCAAGGAGAAAGATGATGCAAACAACGCAGCTCAGGAGGCGTGCGAACAAGCTGTCCTGCTCAGGGGTGAATGGGATGCTGCTGTGGCTAAGGTCCAGAAGGTGGAGACCGAGGTCGAAGAGAGGGTGAAGCTGGACGAGTCTAGGCTAGAGGCCGACATCGAAGATCTCCTTGTTGTTTATAATGCTAATGTGCTGAGGCACAGGGGACTAGCCTGGCTCGACGACTTTTCGACGCATCTCCACAATGCTTGGAGCCGACTGGTTGAGGAAGAGAAAGAGGCGCATCAGGGCGAGTCCGTAGATGAATTCGAACTCGAGAATCGCATTCTGACTGATGATGAAAAGAAGGTTCTCCATGAGTCGATGATTCTACGTGAGAAGGAAAAACTTGGCGCCCAGCACTTTGAAGTGGGAGAAGGTTAGGGAGTTGACCATTACAAAGCAAGTCTCGAAGTTCCCATGTCAACCCAGCCCTAATCTTCGTCTGCGGTCGATCCCCAGGCTGTTCCTGCTTACAATCCGGATCAGCCGCAGATGTCTTCGGTTGCTGCGCAAGTTACCGATGTCGCCCTGCCGCCTACAAGTCGAACTGAGGAAGGTATTCTGAACATTCCACTTCTCTTAAATCGGAATCTTCGATCGAGTTAAGTCCTAACAGTTCTTTTATTCTTTGTCCAGTGATCGATGCCGCACCGGCCATGCCTCCTGCCACTCAAGAATCATATCAAATGCAGGAGGCTATCATGACCGAGGCAACCACCATGAGTACAGCTGCCCCGCTTGACGATCTGCAGGGAGGTACGATCGCGTTCGACGAGCAGCTGATGGATGAACTCTTGCGCCGCCACGGCGATCCTCATGCTGACTTGTCATCTGTTATGAGCGGAACTGATCTTGCCGCAAGCTCTTCAATGCCGACTGCTGATGCCCCCAGCGGGGCTCAAGCAGTAACCGAAGAGGAGATGTTTGCTCAGATTGACGCTGAACTGGCAGCAGCGGGTTATGGCGGCAGCTTTGGAGGTGGGATGGCAGCATCGGGACCTGCCCCGCTTGGAATGATGTCTCCTGGTGGTTCTGTCTTTCCAACCAGCCTGCCCATTCCACCTTCTGTAATTGATCCCGTTCCTCCGACTCCGCCCATAGGGAGAATTCTTATTCAAACGAGTTCGGAGGAGGATGTCGACATAATGCCCTTGCCTGAAGACCAACCGTCGAAAAGCAAAGGCTCGAAGAGGAAGACTGGCGATGGCTCCAGTGGGTCCACATCGAGGAGGAAGCTAAGGAAAAAGAAAGATTAGGCATGCTCTCCCAGTGTATTTTGATTTGCATTTTGTTAGCCGTGTATAGATGTGGGTTCGGCCCCTGCTAGTAGGAATTTCTTTTTTTTTTGGAAACTTGTACACGAACTTCTTCTATAATCAATAGAAATGAAACTTTTCTTTTTTGACTTCTTTTTTGTCATTGTGTATTTATCTAAGTGCGTCAGTGTCTGGACTGCACTTATGAAGTTCCAGTTTCCGAATGAAGTTTGTTTCTGTTCCCCGAGTTCGGATATTGTGGACATGGTTTTCGACCGGGAAACGAGTCGAATTTTGACGTCGCATTGCTTCGGTCGATGGTTGATGCTTAAGTCTTGCCCCCAGTCTTGGTGGCATGTTGTAAAGCATCAGTCAGTGATTGTCCTTTTCTCCGAGCATGCCGAGTCTAGTGCAGTTGGATGGGCGTTTTAAGGAAAACGGGGATTGAGCGGTTTATTCGCGCTGGTCCGATCGTTGACGATCATATCCGCACTTCGGGGATCCTTATTTTTTTACTTGCGGTTGGTCACACTGGCTTGAGTTTCAATCATCTGCCCGTTGTCTGGGGACTTGGAATTGGCATTCGTACTCCGACTCGCGCTCCGGGAGTTTGGAGTTGATAATTATATTTCGATCCATGCTTCGGGAACTTGAAGTTGGTGTTTATGCTCCGTTTTGCATTCTGGGAATCCAGAGTCGACGTCTATGCTCCGACTTGCACTCTGGAAATTCGGAGCTGATGTTTATACTCCGGCTTGCGCTCCGGGAGCTAGGAGTTGATGTTTATACTCCACTTCGCACTCTGGGAATACGGAGTTGGATGTTTATACTCCGACTCGCGCTCTGGGAGTTCGGAGTTGGATGTTTATACTCCGCTTCGCACTCTGGGAATACAGAGTTGAATGTTTATACTCCGCTTTGCACTCTGGGAATACGGAGTTGGATGTTTATACTCCGCTTCGCACTCTGGGAATACGGAGTTGAATGTTTATACTCCGCTTCGCACTCTGGGAATACGGAGTTGGATGTTTATACTCCGCTTCGCACTCTGGGAATACGGAGTTGGATGTTTATACTCCGACTCGCGCTCTGGGAGTTTGGAGTTGAATGTTTTTACTTCGCTTCGCACTCTGGGAATACGGAGTTGGAGAAGGATTGTCGTGTATCAATCCCTTTTTTGACTTTGATGTGATGGCTTGCCCCCGAGCTCGGGTTTCACTTAGGGAGTGATTGGTTGTGTTGCAGCCACTCTCTATTTGAATAAATCCCACCATATGATGAGACTTAGCTCTCCGTGCATAGTGATGGTCATATGAAGTATTTCAAGTAAATCACAGCTCTGGCTCGAAGAGGTTGCATTTTATTGCTGAAATAAATAAGTATGGCAAAGTCAGTTGCCTTATTACAAGTTCTAATTTCGAAATGCATAAACAAATTGCAGAAAAGGAAAGTAAACTAAATGGATAAAGATAGCCTGTTAGGTGTAATAGCGGCGAAGGCTCTCGCTATTCCAAGCTCTTGGCAGGGTAAGACCGTCGACGGTCGATAACTTGAATGTGCCATCTCCGAGCCTTCTTTCAATAACATACGGTCTTTCCCATGTCGGTTTCATATGTGAAGGAACCGGATAGATTCTTTTTATGACGAGATCGCCTAGTTCGAAGGTTCACGGACGGACCTTGGCGTTGTACAATCGGGCGACTCGACTTCTATGTGCAGCTGCCCTCAAATCAGCCTCTTCACGCTTCTCATCCAGTAGGTCAAGAGGTTCAGCAAGTAATATAGCATTCATCTTTGGATCATAGTATGTCACACGATGAGAAGGTACTTCTAGCTCGACTGGAATAACGGCCTCTGAACCATAAGAAAGAGAGAATGGAGTGTGGCCGATCGCGGTCTTGTGGGTTGTTCGGTAAGCCCATAGAGCTATAGGAAGTTCATCGACCCACTTGCCCCCGACCTTTTCTAGTCGTTTCTTTAGGATGGACTTTATGACCTTATTAACTGCTTCGACCTGTCCGTTTGCATGAGGGTGTGCAACTGCGGAGAATTTCTTTTGGATGTGAAATCGTTTGCAGAAATCTTTGAATTCAGCACTGTCGAATTGGGTTCCGTTGTCCGTAATAATGGTGTGTGGGAGACCGAATCGACAGATGATGTTACGAACCACAAAGTTGATTACTTTCTTCGTTGTAATGGTAGCAAGAGCTTCGGCTTCAGCCCACTTTGTAAAGTAATCAGCCGCAACGATGGCGTACTTCGCACCACCTTTTGCCAGAGGTAGAGCACCGATGATGTCGAGGCCCCACATTGCGAACGGCTATGGGCTGACCATTTGCGTTATCTTAGTAGGAGGAGCCCTAGGGATTCGGGCATATTTCTGGCACCTATCACATTTCTTTGCATAGTCCAACGCATCGCGATTCACGGTAGGCCAGTAATATCCGTAGCGAAGTATTTTCTTGGCAAGTGCTTGCCCCCCGGTGTGATCGCCACATTCTCCCTCATGCACATCGCGTAACACTTGTCTAATTTCATCGTGAGCGATACATCGGAGTAGGTGAACTGAGTACCCCCTTCTGTACATGAGTCCATTCTGGATGGTAAATCTTGAGGCCTTTCGAAGGACCTGTCTTTTTTCACTCCTGCGCTCCGGCAGGGTTCCATGCTCAATGTAATTTCTAAGTGGAGTCATCCATGAATCTTTTTCGGGGACGGTTTCGCATACTCGGTTTATCTCCGCCCGGTCGATACTTGGGGAAGATAGCGTTTCTACGGGAACGAGTCCCATTTGTTGAGCTTCGCCTGTGCTAGCTAGCTTCGCCAACGAATCGGCCTTTTGGTTGCGTTCTCGAGGTATACTGTAGATGGCGTAGTAATCGAAATGGTCTAGTACTTCCTTAAGTCGAGCTAAGTAAGAAACCAACCTTCGATCTCTTGCTTGATACTCTCCTCGTACCTGACACACAACTAATTGTGAATCACAATAAATTTCCACTGCGATAATTCTCAAATCTCTAGCAAGTTTCAAGCCGGCTAGGAGGGCTTCATATTCAGCTTCATTATTAGTCGCATGGAAATCGAACTTTAAGGCATAACATATGGATCGACCCTCGGGAGTTTCAAGCACAATACCAGCGCCTGAGCACCGGTCGTTTAATGCTCCGTCGGTATAAAGTTTCCAGACGTATTCGGGGGACCCACTGGATTCGGGAAAGTCCTCTGGGATGGTAAATTCAGCTATGAAATCGGCTAGGACTTGTCCTTGTATGGCCCGTCTCGGAGCGTAAGTAAGGTCAAACTAGCTCAGTTCGATGTTCCATTTGAGTAACCTACTAGACGTCTCAGGCCGCGAAAGGACCTGTCGTAACGGCTGGTCGGTGTAAACAATAATGGAATGTGCTTGGAAGTATGGTCGGAGTTTTCTTGATGCAATGACAAGGCAGTAAGCCAACTTTTCCAGCTTCGGATAATTTCTTTCAGCCCCAGTCAATCGTTTGCTGACATAGTATACTGGCCTCTGTATCTTGTCTTCTTCTCGGATTAATGCAGCGCTGATAGCATTTTATGATATCGCCAAATATACGAACAACTTCTCATGATCAATAGGCTTTGACAGTATCGGCGGTGTGGACAGATGTTGGAATAGTGCTTGGAAAGCGCCCTCGCACTCTACGGTCCGTTCAAAGTTTCGTTTCCCTTTTCGAATCAGATCGAAGAAGGGAATGCATTTGTCAGTGGACTTTGAAATGAACCTGCTCAATGCTGCTACCTTTCCATTGAGACTCTGGACTTGCTTTATAGTTTTGGGAGTTTCAAGATTTCTGATTGCCCAAATCTTTTCGGGATTGGCTTCGACTCCCCGGGCGTTAACGATGAACCCAAGGAACTTTCCGGATGCAACTCCAAAGTGACATTTCAGTGGGTTGAGCTTCATCTTGTACTCCCGAAGTATGTTGAACATAGTTTCCAGGTCTTTTACATGGTCGGTGGAGAGTCGTGACTTCACAAGCATGTCGCTTACATATACTTCCATTGTCTTCCCGATTTGATTAGCGAACATCCGATTGACCAACCGTTGGTAAGTAGCTCCGGCGTTCTTGAGTCCGAACGGCATAACCTTGTAACAATAAAGTCCCATATTGGTTACGAAGCTGGTGTGTTCTTGATCGGGTAAATGCATCGGTATCTGATTGTAGCCTGAATACGCGTCCATGAAGGATAAGAGTTCATGTCCAGCCATCGAATCCACTAGCTGATCAATTCTTGGAAGCGGTAAACTGTCTTTGGGGCATGCTTTATTCAGATCGGAATAGTCGACACATGTTCTCCACTTCCCGTTTGGCTTTCGGACGAGCATGAGATTTGACACCTATTCAGTATATAGCGCATCTCGAATGAATCCATTCGCTTCAAGCTTTTCTACTTCCTCTTTAAGGGCGGCAGATCTCTCTGGATCCATACCGCGCCTTTTTTGTTTGACCGGGACATGCCGCGGGTCAATGTTCAGAGTGTGGCTCGCGATGTCCGGCGAGATCCCATACATATCAGAATGTGTCCAGGCAAATACGTCAAGATTTGCCCGCATAAATTCAACCAATTCCTCTTGAGTTTGCTGGCTTAGCTGAGATCCAATCTTTATTATTTTTGAATCATCGTTATTGTCAATTGGGACATCAATCGTCAGTTCGGCCGGGGATGCTTGACTTTCTTTAGATTCTCCTTCGTCTTCAGTTTCTCTCGGGTCAAGGTCCTTGAGGAATTGGCTGGGGTGCCCGGGCCTGGGCCCGAGCGTTAATTGTCAATTATCGGCAAAACGAACGCAGAAAGATTCCTCTACGCCCTTTCCCTTCTTCTTTCGTTGCGCCTCCCGCAGCTCAGCAACATAACAAGCTCTGGCAGTGGCCTGATCTCCCTGAAAGATTCCTATTCCATGATCAGTGGGAAATTTTAAGGTCAAACACCATGAGGCAATGGCTATTCTGAATTCAGCGAGGGCCGGTCGGCCCAAGAAAGCATTGTAAGGGGAGTCTATGTCCAAAACGATGAACTGCAACATCCGTACTCTCCGATGTTCTCCAACTCCCAACTCTACTGGCAGTTCCACCATCCTAGTGGGAATTGTGGCACTTCCGTTGAAACCATGGACTCGAGATTGACAAGGTTTCAAGTCTGCGGCTTCCATCTTCATTTGATCATAAGCTCGCTTGAACAAAATATTCAAAGAGCTTCCACTATCAACTAGGATCCTTTTTATCCAAGTGGGACCTACTTGTGCTGAGATGACCAATGGATCAATAGTGGGAGCTTCGACTTTATCTGCGTCTCTGCTCCTGAACACGATGTCATCCGTTATCGTTTTCTGTTGCTTGGCCGGAGCCCCCCATCAAAACTACTACAACACTCGAAGTCCGCATGCCTGATTGAACTGGCATACGACTCCATTTCCTTCCAGCTTCGATCTGCTGGGTGAGGACCACCACTTATTGTATTGATGACCAACCTTCCGTCCGCATGAGCGGGTTCTTCCTGTCTTTCCTAGTTCGATGTACGATTCTGATATGATGGGCCCGCACTACCGGTTTGCGGCGTCCGTACATACTGATCCAACTTCCACTCTCATATCAGTTTTTCGATGAGGTCTTGTAAGTGATGACACTCATTGGTGTTGTGGCCATAACTCTCATGGAATCTACAGAACTTTACTGTTTGGATTTGTCTTTCAGTTGTTGGTTTCGGGGCAGGCTTCTTATACTGCATGGTATTGCAGGTTTGCAAATACACATTTTCCAATGACGTGTTCAATGGAGTGTAATTATCGTACATGGAAGCTCTACGCCGTGGTCCACGATCCTGATCGCGTTTTTTGTTCTGGTTTCTATTGTCCCTCTGCTGATTCTATTTATTTTGGACGTTTAACTGAATTTTTCCAGAACTATCCCCGGACTGTTTAACAGCGACGTTACTCTGGATACCTTCGATGTTGGGCCATGCGTCATCCTGCTTCCTAGACTGTTTCGCATCCTCCCTTCTCAGGAATTGGGCTGCCTTGGAATAGAAACGGTCCAATAACGCAGGTGGTTTCCTAGCTAACCAACTTCCAAACTCGGAATCAGCATTAATCCCCTTAGTCAGAGCCATCAGGATAGAGTTATCGTTGGGATTGCTTATTTCTGCACACGCAGTATGGAATCGCTCCAAGTAACGTCTAAGCGTTTCTCCGGGAGCTTGCGTAACACTAGACAGAGTGTTAACGTCCTTTGGCCTCGCCACATGCATACGGAATTGTTCGACAAACTTGGTGGCAATCTGGTCAAAGTTAGAGATGGATCACGGTGGCAAACGAGTGAACCACATGGTAGCGATGCCCCCTTTACTGCGTCATCAGCTCTAGCAGCATTCATCAGCCATTCGTATTTCAGGACGTGTTGATTGGGATCAGAACTCCCTTCATAAACTGGCAAAGCTGGCATCCTGAAGTGCCGAGGTGGTTCAGCATATAAAACATCATCGATGAAAGGGGTATGACTTCGGGAGATTCCCTAGTCGTCATTGAGAAAGACCCTGACTTTCACGGATCAATTGGCGGATCATCGCTGGTATATCTGTCGTTCGGACACTTGGAGCATGTTGTGCCAAGGTGTGGTCGGGTTCCACAGCACGAGTCTGGACCGGACGCGGTCGATGGTCCGTGCCTCGCCTCCTTGGTTCAACATCCTCAGGGACATACGGTTCAGGAGTCTGCTCTCGTTGGCTATGTTGAGGATTAGCTTGGATTCTAGCATCACCTCCCCGTCCGGTAGTGGTGGTAGTAGCAATGTTGCCGGTAACATGATAAGGAGCAGCTCCTCCCTGAGTTGAAGGTTTTGTGCGGAGGCTAACAGATGGTCCAGCTCTAGGTTGCCCAAGGTTCGAAGCAGGTTGGTGTCCCGTGGCCTGGCTGTAGCTTCCACCTAACCGTGGACGTGTGGATCTAGTTTGGCCATCGAAGGAGGCTGAACTTTCTGTGGAGGAGTGAGAACCTTGGTCTCTTCTAGATCTTCTTCGCCTTTGGCGATTTAGCTGGTTAGTCAACTCCGTGTTGGCGCGTAGTTGTTCCGCTAGCTGCTGTCGACTTTGGGTCAACTCTTGAAGCAATGTCTGGAATTCTTGTCTAGTGATTGGACCTGATGGATTTGAAGGTCCTGCAGCATTTTGGTTGGATGGAGGTGATTGCACGGGATTTTGTCGGTCCCGTGCTCCCTAAACAGCAGCTGTAGAGGTGGTACGTGTGCTCACCATAATGAATTGACGAAGTCCTTTCCTAGATCTGATTGCAAATCTGAATAGAATGGAAGGGCTTCAAAGTTCTAGATCTGGATCTTCTTCTTAGATTTATGCAATCCAATATAGATAGGAGATCCAAAGAGTGGGAGAAAAATTGGGTTTTTCTCAGTGAAAGCACCAAAGTGTTTGTACCAAAATTGGGCACAACACTCTTCGGAAGTCTTTGAAGAGATAAAGTGAAGAAATTAAATGGAAAAAGAGGAATTATCTAACAAAAACTCCAAATTTTAGAAATGAGAATAATTAAAGTGCAAGGAGACACAAGAATTTAGAGTGGTTCGGCGTATAGCCTACGTCCACTATGAAGTAGTTTGCTTTATTGATCTTTCTTTTGTGTGTACAAGTGAATTCAATGATTTACAACATTCAATTGTGATTTGCAGCAGTGAATTTTGTTTGTAGCAGCAGTAATTGAGTTCAGATCTAGATCTGGCGGAGTCCGGCCGTTGGAGATCTCAAGGAGGAAGAAGAAGCCCTTTTCTGTTGGCTTTGGGGGTCTATTTATAGGTGTAGGAGGCTGATATTTCACTCAGATCTCGGGAGACCCTCTCTGGCACGTGACCAGGCCCGCAAGCCCAAGCCCGTGAAGTTTCGGTCCGATCCTTGATCGACACGAACAAATTTCGACTCGATCAAGATTTCATCCAATGGAGTCGAAATTTGGCGTGGACATTCTTTAGCATGCACGCAGTCTCTGTGAAAATTTCATAGCATTTGGACTAGTAGCTTAGGAAATATGATCGATATGAAATGGAGTTTTCAGTAGGCTGTTTCCTTCGACTCGCTTCCGTTTCGACTCGCTTCCATTTGACTCGATGACGTGGTGTTTCCTGGATCGCTCCGCCTTTGACGCTGCTTTGAGCGAGTCGAAGCGCACACTGATTTGAGCGAGTCGAAGTGTACAATGGTTGATCGAGTCGAAGTGCATGGTTCGATCGCTTCGAGTAGTGACTTTGCCAACCGGAGCTGAATTCGATGGAGTCGAATAGCTGTTTGAGAGGAGCGAGTCGAAGCGTGCACTTTCGATGGTTCCAAACTAGAGCGAGTCGAAGAGGGCCATTCTGGGAGGTTTGATCAATGGAGTCGAAGTTGATGGAGTTGACCAGTGGTTTGAAGTGAGCGAGTCGAAGAAGGCAGCTGAGCAAAGCGAGTTGAAATAGGTACTTCAGATGGCAGTGAAGCGAGTCGAATAGGAACGAGTCGAAGTTGGTATCTGAGGGAACCGAAGCGAGTCGAAGGGAGCGAGTCGAAGGAGCGAGTCGAACGGTAGCTGATTTTCGTCCAATTTTGTATCCTTCATAACGTGAGCATACGAACTCGGATCGACTTGAGATTTTGAACGTTGGCTTCCATGGCTTAGCTTGTCATGTCCTACCAATTTTGGCTCGATCTGGACTCGGACAAAATTCGTCGATATCCATAGTGAGCCTGTGTATAACTGATTTCTAGGATGTGCCGTCATTTGTTACGGGTCAATTCCTTGGTGTCACGGTCTTACCAAAAGGCGGGATAACAATGTTATATCCCTATTCTGAACGCAATGGAAAATATTTCGAGTCCTAATTCAATGGTATGGAGAAGATAACTTTTTGGACCCAATTATTATATTAAATTTTCGATATTAATTTCAGCGTGTTTATATACGTTAATTTATACACTATTAAGGATCTAATGGAACTGGTTTTGTTAGATTCCGAGATTGTGTCCCGAATGGCTATTTATATACGTTAATTTATACAAGTTATTTTTAAAATTGAGTAAATCGCTTATAAATCCAATTTAAAATTTTATTTACCTTCATTCTTATTAATATAAATTTTATAGGCGTTGAAATTATTTATATCAAGCATAAAACTCAAAATCCAATTATTTAAGTAAATTCCATTTATTAAATCATCTAATAAATCATTATATTTGAAATCCAAGTTAAAAATTAACTTTTAAATATTTAAAATCAATTAAATATCCCAATTCCAAATAACCAAATTTCTGGGTCGTTACATTCCTCCCCCTACAAAAATTTCGTCCTCGAAATTGCAAGGTAAGAAGAATGGTCCAAAACCCTTTAACTGATTCCCAAACCAATCAATTTAGACAACTTCCCGAAGTCAATTCATTGAAAACACAGCATCACTTTTACTAATTTCCAAACTCATCCATAGATTCCAATAATATTATTTACTCAACCACTTCAAATTATAACTCGAAACCAATTTTTTTTTATTACCAAATTTTCTAACTTCTTAAATTTTCAAAAAATTTCGCTAGCGTCTCCTTTGCGCGGCTAGATCCGAACAACTACAAATCGCCTCAACGGGCTCAAATCAAGAAAAGAACACAAAAGCCAAGTGGATCAATCATAAAATCATCAATTTCAAACACAATTTAAACATGTACCGTTTTGTCGGGCAATCAAATTTTACTTCTGAAATCGAAGACATCTATTTAGCTTTTGCTTTTAAATACCTGCACCTTATTTACCAATAATATCCAATCACACAATTTCACTTCCAAACTAGTATCGTTCAGACGACTCTCTAATGCGGACTCAGATCTGGCTCCTTGATTAGACACCATCATTCTCCTTGCATAGCCACATACTATGATAGAGAATTTCAGAATCAATCAAAGATCCACATCTAGTGTCCGCCGTCAAAAATTGAGTGAAAAATCCTAAATCGGATCGATATAAATTATCTCGAAATTCTGTGCTCGAATCTGGATCAAATTGTCATGCGAATAAACAATATACGTATAAATTACTTATTTTCAATTGATTTTTAGCTATATCAAATTCTTTTTATTCACATTTACTTCCTTTCCATTCAATTATTCTCAAATCATTATTCGCATCCGGTATTTAATCTGCATTCAAATATTTACTTAGTATATATTCCCCTAATACCGATTTCACTTAAGAATTACACCATCAATTTTCTTAAGTCCTTTATAATATTTTATACAAATTTTCTTATGGTTATTACTACTTCACAACTTAAATTTATATCCATTTCAATTCAAGTTCAATTTCAATATTCCAATTTAACTCAATTTATCTCCAAATTTTAAATATTAAATTTTATCAACCATTTCTCAAACCATATTTAATTCACTAATTATTTTAGTTAGTTCCATCCACTAATTCATTCCAAATCTCAATAAATTTTATTTTCAACCATTACTTCATTTAGCCAACTGAGGCTACATTTTTTTTTCAAGTTTTACTTTAATTAACATAGCTTAAGTTAAATTTTTATTTCCCAGTTCACATTTCAAATTTTACTTTCCTTGGATCCAAATTCAACACTTTAAAATATTTCCTTCTTGCAATTTACAAGTTTTATAAGTTATAAACTTATTCATATTCCATTCACTAATTTCCTTCCAATTCACTACACTTAATTAGTTTACTTTACTAATTTATTCTATTATCACACCCACTTTCATTTAACTCTCTTAAGTTAAATTTCATTCTCCGTTTTCAACATTCAATTTTATCCACTCTATTTAGCTTTCCTTAAGGTAAGAATCATTTCAATTTTGCTTTCCAGAATTTATAAGTTCGATCTTATTTTCTCATATTTCCAATAAAACATTTCAAATCAAATCCCAGAGTTTAACCAATCTCTTAAATATTTCAAAATCATTTTTGAATCATATACACACACACACAAAATCCCTTGGTATATAAAATCACCCTTTTGCATTTCAAACCAAAACGGGTTTTTCCAAAACAACTTCAATTGCAAATCATTAAGGTAACAATTCATCACTCAGAAACTCGAAAATGAACACCAATGATGTCGCGATCATCATCGAAATTATTTTCTAGCGACCGAAGTGAGTTCAGTGCTTTTATTTCCTTTCAAAAACAGTTTTAAAAATATTTCAATTCACAAATATTTTCCAAACAATATCACTATTATTTCCCAAAACTTTTGAAAATCATTTTCAAAACCAACGGGAAATTAAATTCCCAAATTTTAAATCCTTTATAAATTGTTTTTATAAACTATATCATATTTAAAATATTCCTCTGGAATTTCATTTCATTATAAATCACATTTACAAAAAAATATTTACAAAATCCCATTTTGTTATATGAATTAATTCTTTACTGCTGACTAAAATATCAACTTTTATTTCAATCACCACAACAACAAATGATAATGGTTTAATATTATCATTTCCTAGCAACCAAGCAAACCATATATAACTAGAATAATTTCTAAAAAATTATTTCTTTTATATATAAAAATAATTTGGGTAAAATTATTTCATTTACCCCATTTCAAAACAATATCATGTCGAATTGCCCTTTTCAAGTGTTTAGAGATTCCTATCAATAACGTTAATTACTCGTATTGACCAGAATCCATAAGCCACTGAATAGATCAATCAACACAATATAAAACATTTTATATTCACTAACAAATACGCACTCATATCTATTAATACACTCAAACTCATTCAAGGGTACCACAGACCCGATTTCTAATGAGTTTCCCCATCAAAGTCAAGGTTCTCGGTTAACCTTCAGCTCTGATACCAAGTGTCACGGCTCGGAATTTTCGATGCATGAAAATCGACATCAATACGTTCACTGTATTACATGCTGAGCAATCGAATGCCGGAAATACCAGATCATTAGGGAAAAAGAAGAAAGAGGTAGAAGAAGAAACAGAAAACAACAACACAGAATCTTACAATCGCAGCGGAACAATATACAATAGATAATAACAGGTCTTTATACAAAAGGATCTATAACTGTTATTTACACATTACATCATCAGTACAACACATTAGTAACACAATATCGGACAATTATAACAACTTTCCCTCACAAATGATGAATATACAACATTCAGTACATAGCGGAATAAAATCAAATACATGTAATACGTCTTCGTCATCTAGCTTGTCTCCTGAGCTCCATAGCATCATATCATGTAGCTGTAATACTCGGTCTGAACCGAGCATTATAATAAAATAACACCCGAGTCAGTCTGGAAAACCAGCGTGAGAAAACACACTCAATTTGAATTATTAAAGTTATGAAAATCCTTTGAAAAACAAAGGTATCTCGTAAGACCACGCCACACCTAAACACGACGGGTTTTTACCTTACGATAACCAAAACATTTTATATCAAAATTATCTGATATTATAAGGTACAAATACTTATTCAAATAGCTGAAATTGTTACATTAATTGAATTCCAGCATATTAGGCTCTACAACCAAAACCGTAAAGGCACGTATTGGAGAATGAATTCCATACGAATGACTAGGCACTGGGTACCACCTATCATAGTACACATCTAGAAAAATGTACCGAGGACCACGTCGGGATCCCCTGCAACACAGGACTGGACTACCCCTAACCTGGATAGACCGAATATGCTATCACCCTGGGTGTTCCCACCCTTTCCGAGTTCTTCCGCTCACCGTAGTAATAATATCCGAGGGTATCTAGAAAGGTGATAAACATACCCTAATTGGGTGCGACCCACTTAGCCTTGCTGCATCTCCCCTGATTTTCAGTCATTCCCGGTTGATGAGGCTAGAGGCTATGATTACCTTTTAAGGAATTTTCACTTAGAATGCTCATTGTCCTCCAATGACAATGTACTGATAGCATTCATCAATACAAGTCCGTTCTAGGTCTGAACGAAACCGAAGGCACTATTCTTACTACATCCATTTTGGAACAATCCTCGGGATTAGTAGCGATTATCCCTTGCACTTCAATGCTCCTTCTTCGATTCCATGCTCTTGTCTTCATTTTGAAAACGTACTCTTTGAATCAAAGTGGTTTTCAGATGACTCATCTGATCCCAATCTCTTCGAAACAACGTTCGATATTTCCGGTAAACTCAGCCCTGGTTCTTTAGGAAATAAACAGACGAAAATAAAATTAGAGATCACCTCCTAACCGTTTAGTGGATGGATTTCCTTATCATCGTCCTAGAAGAATGAAACGAGCTTATACGTACAGTATAACACCTTCTGACGGTAACTGTACCGTATAATTCCCGTGTTTCTCCTAGATATTCCCAAAGTTATGTTTTGGTCCAGATTTGATAGTCGGTTATTTAACTATCAAATAAACAATCATTCAACCAAAGAGTTCATTTTCCACTGAAAACACCAAGTCTCATTTTATTTAATTTTAAATAAATTAAATCTCTTTGTCAAAAGGCATGTAGTTAGCCCATTGGAGTAAGTACGTTCACTAACCATTCTTTCCAAAAATATTTGAAAACTTTTTAAAATAATTATGGAAAGCACCACGCGGTATCAACCATGGATTCGCAGCTCAATGCTTACGTCTCTATCCCAGAGAAATCCAAAACTTAACTGCAGGCAATCTCTGCCTCCGATTTCGCCATGAAAGTATACCATTCTTTCCAAAAACTTTATTTAATAATTATTCTCAAAATAATACTTATAAAATTTCTATATAAATTTCCAAGTTTTAATTTAGGTAAATACTCTTAAATAAAATTTATTATATAAAACTATATTAATATTGAGTAATTTATCTTTTAAAATAATAATACTGAAAAATTCTTAAATAATAATTAACTTAATATCAACTCATTATAAACTAACTTAATTAATAACTAAATACACTTTAAACAATTTAAAATAATCACATAACTTTGAAACAATAATTAATTTTGATTTACTAATAAAATTCTAATCGATTTACAAGACTTATTTATAACTTATAATTCATTTTGAAAAAGTAAAAAAAATATTTTAATAACTAACTTTCGGAAATATTTTTAAACACTTTTAAATTACCTAGTTTTATAATTTAAAATCCTCTTTTAAAACAAATTCATTTTCTCTTTAAAATATATTTTTTCACTTCCAATATACCCAGTCCAATAGTTATAAATCCCTCTCGATTTATCACCAATTGATTTACGTCCCAATTCATAAATCCCCTTTTTCATATTTCTAAAAATAAATCTATCATTTATTTTTAAGCCGATTTACCCATCTCATTATAAATTCTCACCGTGAACTTATATCTTTAATTTATCCACTGATAATCACTTCACTTTATATATAAACATTGTTTATAAATCTCACAGTTTTCAATTCTAGTTTATAACGGTTTCACATCACTTAAATCCATTATAAATTTGATTTCTATATTAAATTCCATTTATAAATCAATTTCTCAAATAATCCAAACTATATTCCAAACCCAACCCAATCTCGATTATATTTCCATTTGTAATCAAGAAATCTCATTTAAGATTCGGTATATTCAATTTCACATTTATTTCCAAATGCACTCCTTTTCTCAATTGTTATCCCACCTTTTGGCAAGGCCGTGACACCAAAAAGTTGATCGGAAAACTAAAGACAGTTCGTCATAAAAGTTCGTTATACACTGTTTCACCACAAATCTTGATGAATTTTAATTGAGTCCGAATCGGGCTACAATTGATAAGACATGTCAAGCAAGGTCACGAAAGGCAACATTCCAAATTTCAAGTCAAGCCGAGGTCGTACGCTCAAGATATCATCGATGCAAGTGGAGCACATGGTCTTGGGTTCGAATCCATAGGCAGAAACGTGCGTTCGAATCCATCAGCCTTCCCCTGCTTCGAATCGGTGAAACCCCTTTTACTTCGTATCCATCTAGCCTCGGTACTTCGTATCCATCGGTGAGTACTCTGTTCGAATCCATCGATTCGACTCCACATGGTTCACATCCATCAAACAGACATTTCCTCGAATCGATCCAGATGAGTCGCTTCAAAACAACAAAGCTACAGGCTGGTGTCCTTCGGATCCATCGAGATGAATTCCTTCGAAACCGCGAAGGCTAATCACTTCGTATCCATCCGAAACCATTGCTTCGAATCCACCCTATCAAGACAACTTCGTATCGATCAACTATTGTATGCCTTGATCGATACGAACGAGCATGCTTTCGAATCCATTTCCTCGAATCCACCAGGTCAAAGCGGCTAAAACCATGGATTCGACCCAGTCAACTCGGAGTGAAAATAGGATCGATACGAAGAAAGCACGCCACGTCAACAATGCCACGCGCGAAGCCATCGAGTCGACCCTATTTATTCGAAGGGATCGATTCGAACCAAGCTAGTCAACCAAAAATGCAATCTTGAATCGATCATAACTTGAGATCTATAAGTCCAAATGCTATGAAATTTTAACAGAAGCTTAAGCGCATGATGAAGAATGTTCACACCAAATTTCAGCTCGATTGGATGATTTCTTGATCGATTCGAACCAAGGGTCAAATCGATCCCAAAGTGGGTCCGGATCTCCAGATTTCGGCCATGTGGGCCCCCTGACGTACCAGAACTAGTTTCCCCTCATTTTAGGCGAAATATCAGCCTCCTACACCTATAAATAGAGCCTCTAGTCATTCAGGAAAGGGGTCGGATAATTCTAAGTACTAAAGAGCACCCAGATTCTGCCAGATTTACTCCAGAACACCACCGCTACCTTAGATTGAGACTTAGCATATAATTTCAGTTGTACTACATTAGAAGAGATTGTAATCATCGAGTGAACATCAATAAAATCATCAACTTCAGAGTGGACGTAGGCAAGATCGCCGAACCACTATAAATCTCGTGTTTCTGTTCATTATTTCTGAATTGTGATACTCTGTTTGCTTAGATTTGAGATTTGTGTGTGAATATTGTTGATTTATATTCATACACTGGTGCTTTCCCAACATTCGGGGTTTGTGACCAATTTTGGCGCAAACACTTTGGTGCTTTCAGTGAGAACTGAACTCGGGGATTCTACCGCTTGGAAGTTGAGTTCGAAGGTTTAAAAGTTCAGATTTGAAAAGCTATGACGAGACAATCGAGCAGAAGGCCAAGGCTAGAACAAAGTCAGCACGAAGGGAGTCAAGAGGCTTCCTCAGGAGCAAACCAAGCATCGATCTTCATCACCAGGGATGAGATGGAGACAATGATGAAGAGACAAGAGGAAATGATCCAAAATTTGCTTCAACAGATCGGACAACTTGGAGCACAAAATCAAGGAGCAACCAGAATCCAGAACGGAGCAGGACCATCTAACGCAACGTCGGAGCTGGGGGCACCCAATTAGGACATGTTGATCCGAACTTGGGAAGAGAGACAAGGACATCCGAGCAACCTGGCGGCGATAGAGGGATGAATGCTCAGCCAGGGGGGCAGACACCCGAAAGCTCACACGGACTCGGGGGGCAGATCGAAGGTAGTGAACAAGGACTACAGCTTGGAGATAATGATAGATTGGTAGAGATGGTCAGGCGAGCCATGAGAGGCAGATTAGTAAACAGAGATCTTGAAGACGTGAACAAGAGTCCCTTTTCTCCTGCGATTAGGTTGGCTAGGAACCCACCAGAATTCAAACTGCCAACAGTAGAAAGATATGATGGGAGGACGGACCCTGCGGTCCATCTAACGAGGTATATAAGGAACATGGAAGTGCTGGGGGCATCACAGGAAGTCATGGCCCGGTGCTTCCCATTGTATTTAACAAACATAGCAGCTTTATGGTTCAGACAGCTAGAGAGCGGCTCCATTGGGACATGGACCGATTTGATTGAGAAATTTATGAGGCAATTCAGGGTTCATATTTCAAGACCCAAGAATGTGATGAGTTTGGCAACGCTAAAACAGAAAGCTAGGGAGTCTTTGAGGAATTTCCTAACGCGGTTCAATGCGGCAGCAGCGTCGGTGTATCGGCCAGATCCATCCATGGTTATGATGGCAGCTGTGTCCGGAATAGCTGACGGCACGGAATTCAAAAATTCATTAACTAAGGATCCACCTATGGATCTAGGAGAATTCTATCACGAGGCAGAAAAGTTTTTACGATTGGAAGACGCTAATGCTGAAAGAGAAGGAGAGGGAATAGAAGTTTATGCACTTAAAGACAAAAAAACCTTTTGAAAAGGATTTAGACCAGGATAAAGGAAAATGAAAGGCTGAAGAAAATGATGACAGGTCAAAGCGGCAACGGAGGGAGCCGCGATTTACCACCTATTCAGAACTCAACGAGGGTTTGGAGCGAATCTACCAAGACACCCGAGAGCAAGTTGCCTATCGTAGACCAATACGACGGGATCCAACTACCGACGAGAGAAAATCAGACAAATATTGCTTATTCCACGAGCTGAATGGGCATAGCACAAATGATTGTAGACATCTGAAGGATGAAGTAGAAGGGCATATCAGGAACGGCAGGCTACTTCAGTATGTGAGGAGGCGAACTCCAACGGTGGAACCAGAGCGACCACCATCTACATCAGCTAGGGGTGATCCTGAACCAGGACACCGTTTGGTTATCAATTGATTTGAATAAACGATGAACAAGTCGTAAACTTCTCACTAACAACATCAAACCATTTACACATGTATGAGATCGCGAACGATCCACAGGCATGCTCTGAATGATTGTTGATCGTCTCGTAGTGAGGATTTACACTTCGACATCCTTGTTTTGCTTTTGTTTCATGTTGATTTGAACATTTAGACTTTGTTTGTTTGAATATTTCTGTGAACGTTAATTTGATATTTTCAATTCTGTAGAAGAAGTTACTTGCGTATGCTTTGGATCGCGAACGGTCCACAAGCACACCTTGTATGGCGACGAACCGCCACGATCGCTGATTCAGAAGTTCACCCGAACGTGAACCTGACTTTGATAATACTAAGTCCCCCTCCCGGGCACACTCATTCGCCTCGAATGGCACCCGACCTCGAACGGTCACCATTAGCCTCGAACGGCACCCGACCTCGAACGGTCATCGTTTGCCTCAAACGGCACCCGACCGCGAACGGTCACACTTCATCTAGTATAACATTCGATCACGAACGATCACACTCTGCCTCGTACGGCACTCGACCACGAACGGTCACAATTCACCTAATATGACATTCGATCGCGAATGATCACATTTTTGCCCCGTACGGCATGCGATCGCGAACGATCACATTCCTCTTTCCACGTCACCCAACCACGAACGGTCACAACTCGCCACGAACGGCACCCGACCACGAACGGTCACAAATCGCCACGAATGCCACCCGACCTCGAGCGGTCACCATTTGCCTCGAACGGCGCCCGACCACGAACGGTCACAATTCACTTAATATGACATTCGATCGCGAACGATCACATTTTTGCCTCGTACGGCACACGATCGCGAACGATCACATTCTTCTTTCCACATCACCCGACCGCGAACGGTCATAATTCGTCTAGAACGACACCCGATCGCGAACGGTCATAATTCGTCTAGAACGACACCCGATTGCGAACGGTCATAACTCGTCTAGAACGGCATCTGACCTCGAACGGTCCAATATTACCTCAAATGACATACGGTCGCGAACGATCGTCATTCGTGGTCACATAAAACTATCAATTTCTTTGCAGGTCATCAACTGGATATGAACATCCAACTTATGGCATTACAAAACACACCTTCCTATCGCAAGGCATGTTTTGGGGGGCAAATGTTGTCCCGCCTTTTGGCAAGGCCGTGACACCAAAAAGTTGATCGGAAAACTAAAGACAGTTCGTCATAAAAGTTCGTTATACACTGTTTCACCACAAATCTTGATGAATTTTAATCGAGTCCGGATCGGGCTACAATTGATAAGACATGTCAAGCAAGGTCACGAAAGGCAACGTTCCAAATTTCAAGTCAAGCCGAGGTCGTACGCTCAAGATATCATCGATGCAAGTGGAGCACATGGTCTTGGGTTCGAATCCATAGGCAGAAACGTGCGTTCGAATCCATCAGCCTTCCCCTGCTTCGAATCGGTGAAACCCCTTTTACTTCGTATCCATCGGTGAGTACTCTGTTCGAATCCATCGGTTCGACTCCACATGGTTCACATCCATCAAACAGACATTTCCTCGAATCGATCCAGATGAGTCGCTTCGAAACAACAAAGCTACAGGCTGGTGTCCTTCGGATCCATCGAGATGAATTCCTTCGAAACCGCGAAGGCTAATCACTTCGTATCCATCCGAAACCATTTCTTCGAATCCACCCTATCAAGACAACTTCGTATCGATCAACTATTGTATGCCTTGATCGATACGAACGAGCATGCTTTCGAATCCATTGCCTCGAATCCACCAGGTCAAAGCGGCTAAAACCATGGATTCGACCCAGTCAACTCGGAGTGAAAATAGGATCGATACGAAGAAAGCGCGCCACGTCAACAATGCCACGCGCGAAGCCATCGAGTCGACCCTATCGATTCGAAGGGATCGATTCGAACCAAGCTAGTCAACCAGAAATGCAATCTTGAATCGATCATAACTTGAGATCTATAAGTCCAAATGCTATGAAATTTTAACAGAAGCTTAAGCGTATGATGAAGAATGTTCACACCAAATTTCAGCTCGATTGGATGATTTCTTGATCGATTCGAACCAAGGGTCGAATCGATCCCAAAGTGGGCCCGGATCTTCAGATTTCGGCCATGTGGGCCCCCTGACGTACCAGAACTGGTCTCCCCTCATTTTAGGCGAAATATCAGCCTCCTACACCTATAAATAGAGCCTATAGTCATTCAGGAAAGGGGTCGGATAATTCTAAGTACTAAAGAGCGCCCAGATTCTGCCAGATTTACTCCAGAACACCACCGCTACCTTAGATTGAGACTTAGCATATAATTTCGGTTGTACTACATTAGAAGAGATTGTAATCATCGAGTGAACATCAATAAAATCATCAACTTCAGAGTGGACGTAGGCAAGATCGCCGAACCACTATAAATCTCGTGTTTCTGTTCATTATTTCTGAATTGTGATACTCTGTTTGCTTAGATTTGAGATTTGTGTGTGAATATTGTTGATTTATATTCATACACTGGTGCTTTCCCAACATTCGGGGTTTGTGACCAATTTTGGCGCAAACATCAATCTATTTAAAATCTTGTTTTAAAACCCTTTTAAAATTAAAACAAATATCACTAAGGAATTATTATTTAAAATCCTTATTCCAAATCTCTATTTTCCATATTCTGAAATTGTTAAGTACAAATTTAAAATCAAACTATTTATTTTACCCCAAATCCATTTCTTTTAATAAATCCAAAATTCACTATAAATATTTTACTTCCAAAGTTCATTTTATTTTCTTTCCAAATTCAAAACATATATTATTGGTATTTAAAATTACCAAAAATTTTGGCCAAAACTACCATAGCATCCAATAAATTCAAATCACACTATAATCTACCACATATCATATATCAATATGTATGAAATTTAATTCAACATTTTTTAGGAATCCAGTTGGATCCCTCCAACCTGTTTCCCTACAACCACAGATGTTAATACAACATAAAAATACCAATCCCACTTTGAGGGGGATATCGCGGTATATAGGGTCATCCGCTATTATGCGAGGCGAACAGGGTCTCATCCGCTATAAATATGCAGGAATATCAATCCACCTACCAATATATATACAACTATATATATCACACTCAACTGATAATTATATATCAATTCAGCCAATCAATCAATAATTAATTTTAACTATTTAAAATTAACAAGTAATCCAAAATTGAGTGAGATCAACTCACCTTTATTTTTATTGACGCTTTCGTATTTTGTTTCCAATTAAATCCAAACGCATTTGAATTTATCTGAAAATTTAGCAAGCTCCAAATTCATCCAAACCATTTCCTATGCGTAGATGATGACCCTACGATCCCAACGCAAAAAGATTCATCCCAATCCGATCTCGCATATGAGAGTTATACATTTTTAAGTTCTTCGATTTAATAAAATTAAATTTAAACTCAAATTCATTTTATAAATTAAAACCAACCCAACATCACAAGTCCCGGCCCACCATCAACCTTTCTTCCCCAAACATGCCTACGGTCCTCTTTCCTTTTTTTTCTTTTTTTCTTTTTTTATTTTTTTTTAAAAGAAGAAAACCCACGAATGAAAGAAACCCAGATCGAACTCATTGCCAAACTCAAACCCGCCCGCCTAAACATCATCTTCCCTAAATGTTGCTCTTCCCTTGTGCATGATACGCACAGTAAAACCCATCCTCACTGCAAAAATCAGCTACCAAAAACTGAGTCGCATACTCCCAAAACCCCCCACCGTATGAAGATCTGAGTGCTCACATCATAGGCTTCAGGGATATGGTTGAATTTGGCCTCTAGTTTCATGTGACGGATTAATATCGGGTTGCCATCTCATAAATGTGAACATAACTTGTGTTCATCTCCTTTGCCTCTAGTCTCTGGATGCAAATTTCTGATGCTCGTGGAAGAAAGAGATTGCGGAAATTAGGGATTCATGATGATAGTCGCAACAAAGTTGATGCAAAGTGATGTAGGAAAGAGCAAATTTAGTTCCATGACTTAAATCTGAGATTAGTCGCCATGGTAGGTAAATTAGTGGGGCGAAATTAAAATGGGGAAATGGTTATTTTTGGGCAAATGATTATTTGATTAATCGAGGTGATTTATCGCCAGGAGCTGTTAGGGATTCAGAGGAAAGAAAAGGACAAGTGCCATTTTTTTATACGGTAACAACAGAAACAATTGAAGAATGCCTGCGTTTTGAAAAAGAATGTAGGAGACGTATAAAGGAGCAAGGACGGTAGACTAGGGTGGCTCAATGAATAGTAGAGTGGACTGAAAGGATGGAATTGCAGTTGAAAGAAGATTGACTAGACAATTTATTTATTTAAATTTCAAAACGTCTCGATTTACGCAACTCAAAATCTCGAACCCTATCGAGGCATACCGCTAGGCATTTATATGTTATACCCCTATTCCGAACGCAATGGAAAAGGTTTCGAGTCCTAATTTGATCGTTTGGAGAAGATAGCTTTTTGGAACCAATTATTATATTAAATTTTCGATATTAATTTCAGCGCGTTTATATTCTATACGACCAAACGATAACTCCAAATGCTACGAAATTTGAAATCCGATAATAATACACTATTATGGATCCAATGGAACTAGTTCCATCGAATTCCGAGACTGTGCCCTGGATGGCTATTTATATACATTAATTTTACAAATTATTTTTAAAATTGAGTAAATCACTTATAAATCCAATTAAAAAATTTATTTACCTTCATTCTTGTTAATATAAACTTTGTAGGCCTTTAAATTATTTTTATCAAGCTTAAAACTTAAAATCCAATTATTTGAGTAAATTCCAATTATTAAATCATCCAATAAATCATTATATTTGAAATCCAAGTTAAAAATTAACTTTTAAATATTTAAAATCAATTAAAAATTCCAATTCCAAATAACCAAAATTCTGGGTCGTTACACATTATTCCTTTCGTCACCCCCATTATCATCATTCTTGTCCTCATCAAACAGGGGATCATCAAAAGATATTAGTTTTTAAGGATCGATGATTTCCTCTTCTAGTAACTCATCTTCTAGTGACCCGGAAATCCTCTCCAATTTGAGGTCAAATTTCCTCTTGAACTTATCTTTTAGTTTTGGTAGTGAAGGGAAGTCTAACTTTGGATAATTTTCAATATTATTGAAATATACGATGAAGAGAGCCTCCATATAACATTACTATTTTGTTTGAGGGAGGGCTTGTTCTATAAAGGAGGAGATTTTTTTATCATCCTTAATGATGTTATTTGTACAGACAATTGTGACCTCCTTGCTTTCCAATTTATCTTTTAAAATGTAACTTGTACAGCCATTTGAGTACTTTCAGTTCTGGCCTGCTCAAGTTCCTTTTTAAGGATTTCACCCTCCCCTAGCCGCTAGTCTAGATTTTCTTTCTTCATCCAAGATTGAGGTAAGTTTATCCTTTTCAGTAATAACCTCATCCCTCTTTGTTGTGACTTCGAGGATTTGGTCCTCAAGGGACCTGACTTTAACTGTTAACAATGAAATTGGTTCTTTGAAATTTAGAACTTGATTAACAGATTCATGAGAGGCTTGTTGAAGAAAGAACGTGTGCTCAACCCCCTATATATATAATGATGAATGAAACGTAAGTCAAAGTTTGCATTTAATAAGAAGAAATATATATCTCCAAACACGCAAAGACACATACCACAAAAAAGTTGTTGAAAAAGAATGTAAAGATGGTCTCTGGAAAAGACAGAAGGCTGTAATGGTATTAAGGAGGACAAATGTAACGACTAGGGATTTTATCGCTTTGATATGTGAATATTCAATTTATTTTAAATATTCAATAATTTTTTAATAATTAAATAACCCTTTTCTAATTTATAAACAATGATAGAAAATTCATTTTTGAATTTTGTTTACAAAAATAATTAGTTTGAAGAAAAATAGAAATGTGACCAAAAATCATGTTTCGAATTTTTGATTTTTCATCGTCTAAAAGTTGTCGGAAAGGTTGTAAACATTTTAGTAAATATACACACATTTACAGATAATATAGGTATGGTTAGGGAAAATAATAATAAGGTAAATATATATATTTATACTTTAAGTAAATAAGAAAGGAGAGATGTGAGATTTTTCAATTTAATAAAAATAAAAATAAAACGAGAATGAAATGAAACCTTTCATATAACATCATAAGTACAAGGAAGAAGATTATTTGGTGGACAAATGGTGTGCTCCTTATGCTTGGATGTGGAAGAGGATGGAGGAGATGGATGTGGTGATGTGGCAAGTTTTAAGTGGAGGGTAGGTACTTAAGGGTTAATTTGGTAATTTGGTTATTTCAAATTATATAAAAACAATTTCAAAATTTTCTCTCTCGCTTCCATTTCATTTCTTACTTTCTCAAACTTTATCTTCCTCTTTCTTAAGCTCCTAAAACATTTTAATGGCTTCCTTTGTTTTAAAAAAAATAAAAACCATGTCGTTACTACTTCTAAACCATTTAAAAGTCTTTCCTTTTCTTCCTACATCCCTCTTCTTTCAAAATAAAGTCCACACCACCCTTAAACACCCAAGGCCGAACCTATTACCCCATAGACCGAGCCCAAAAGCTCTTCATAAGACCAAAAATCCAATTTTTATTTAAAAGAATCAAAGATCCAAGGCCGATCTAAGTTCTATTGGTGATTTAGTGTGTTTTCGTAAACCTTTGGTGAGTAAAACTCGCTTGTTTTGGGGAAGTTTTAATGTCAATTATGTTGTATTATTGTTGTGTAATATTGGTTATTGGATTGATTATAATAATGATTTAGTTTGGTATATATGTGTTTGTATGAGATGTTGAATTTAGACTCGAAAATGAAGTCTAATGTTGAGATTAATTAGAAATTTACGATCTTTCTTGCGGTTTGTTGTTATGGCATGAAAATATATGATTTTGTTCATGTATGTGTTGTATATGCTAAGGGAAGTTAGCATCTGTACTTGTATAAGTGACTTTGAGGTCCCTTGGTTTTAAAATCATGTTTGCTTTTATAATTTACTAGAAAAGTTATAAAGCTTCAAACTTTATTTCTTGTTTTCAAAACTTCATACTATGTTTTATAAAGTAAACCAAAAGTAAAAGTTTTGAAGAGTATTAGACTAGTAAAATTAGTTTAAAAAGTTATGGTATCCATAGCGATAGCGGTTATGGATGGAGTTCGAAAAATCGAATATTTTTTCTAAACTAAAAGTATTTTTATCTTAAATATTTTTGAAAAACCTTTTTCAATAATAATTTAAGTATAAAAGGTAGTTATCATTTTTAAGTATGAGTTTTAATGATTATTTAATTAAGTAATTAAATAAAGATAATTAATAATTAATTAGTAATTGAGTAAAGGTAATTATTACTTAAGTACTAATTAAGTATGATGCTTTTAATTAATTAATTAATTAAGAGGGTTTTTAATTAATATTAATTAAGTAAAGATTTAATTAAGGTTTAAATTATTTAATTAATTATTAATTAAGTAGGATTTAATTATTAAATAGATTGCTAATCAGGTAGGGTTAAATTATTAATTAATTAATTAATTAAGGTTAAATCAAGGTTTGATTGGTGATAAAATTAAGATTTAATTATTATTAAACAAAGGTTTATTTTAAACTCTGTCATTTTTATTTAAAAGTAACTTTCTTTTATAAGTAAATGGGTTTAAAACAAGGGATACATTTTGTCTATGCCATTAAGTAGCCAAACAAATATGAATACTTTACCGATGACATTTGTTTAGCGGAATAAATCCCCATTCTGTTATGAGTTAATCGAATAAATTATTTGGACATCTGTTTAGCAAAATAAAACAATGGTCTGCTATAATTTAATTGGGAAAAATATTGATGACATATGTTTACCAAAATAAATCCCCATTCTGCTATTATATTAATTTGGTTATTTATTCATATGCCAGCTAATTTATATTTGAAAAGTGATGTGTTAACTGTTGATGGTTAATTATTGATTTTATTTACATATATCCCTGCTATGTAAATACCACTTATGTGACTTGAAAAGTAAAATTTAATTAAATGGTAACCTGATTTAGTACCAATGTGGTTGCTAAGCCTCTTTCCGAACTTGTAAAGTTATGGATTTAAATAAGTTCAATTGTATAACAATTTGAGGTTAAGTATCTATAAGTGATGTTTTAAAATAAGTTATTAAATTATTTTAATAAATGTGTTTAAAGTTATTTAATTATATTATTAATGATATTTTAAGTTATTTAATTATATTATTATTGATATTTTAAGTTATTTAATCATATTATTAAAGTTGTTAGTTAATTCGTTATATTTGTTTTAGAGTTAATTAATATTTAATTATTGATGTGTTTAAAGTTAATTACTTACCTTATTAGCATTGTTTTAAGGTTAATTAATTATTTATTTATGATGTTTAAAAGTAATTAATTAATTTAATAAAGGTGTTTATAAATGATAAATTGTGTTATAAAAAGGATTGTACTTAGTAAAAAGGATTTATTTAAAAGAGATTTACAAATGAAATTGTGTAAATGATATTTTATAAAGGATTTTATAAAGGAGTTACAAATGAAGATTTATAAAAGAGTTTTATAAATAGAAAGGGATTTTATAAATCATTTTATGAGATTTATAAAAGTAGTTTTATAAATTAACTTGGAGATTTATAAAGGGATTTGAAGTATGAAATGGGCATAAAACAAAAGGAAATTTATAAAAGTAACGAGATTTGGTTTTGATAATTAGTACGCAAACATTCTTTCCACACGTAACATCAAAGGATAGTGGTTTGGTTTATAGTAAGAAATATTTTAAATAATATCTTTTTTAGCCTATTTAAATATGATTTTGGAAAATAGTAAAATCGCCCTCAAGTTTTGTTAATATACTTATAATGTTGAGGTAAGTATGCGGATATTTTCTATGTATTGAAAATATAATGGTTTGAAATATACTTATACCACTGAGATAAGTATATGAATATTTTCCCAAGCTTTGAAAAGAGTATAAGGGGTTTGTGAATATTTCTTTTGTGAAGGTATTTTGAATCAAATAACTGAAAGAGATTTTAATAATTGAGAGATTTGTTTATTGAGGCTTAGTGGATCCTATATGGAATTAAATCTATGATTGATTGCTTGTTTTTGATAGTTAAATAACCGACTATCTAATCTTGGTCCAAATATAACTCTGGAATATCTAGGAGAAATATGGGGGTTATATGGCACGGTTATCTTCGATGATGTTGTATTATGCGTATAAACTCGTTTGTTTTTCTATGACAAATGATACGGAGATCCATCCACTTAAGCGGTTAGGGGGTGACCCTTGCTCTTATGCATTGTCTGTATATTTCTAAAAGAATCAGAGTTGAGTTTACAGAAAACTATTGAATGTTGGTTTGAAGAGATCGGGATTGGATAAGTATGAATTATCCGAAAATCACTTCGAACCTACTTAAGCCTTCGAATTGGAAGACATTTTGATGATGATGGGATCAAATATGGAGCTATTTGAAGTGCAAGGGCTACTTGTTACTCATCCTGAGAGATATTCCAAAATGGATGTAGAAGAAGTAGTGCCTTCAGTTTGTTCTTATTCTGAACAACTTATATGGACGAATGCTGGCACTGCATTAACACCCGGAGGGCAGTGTTGGCATTCCAAGTGGGATTGCTATCTAAAAAGGAAAACGTAGCCTCTAGCCTCGTCAAATGGGAATAACTAAAACAAGGGATATACCGCAAGACTATGTGGGTCGCACTCATTACGGTATTGTCATCATCCTTCTAGATTATATATATTTATGGATTTGGTTGTGTATGAGAACTTTCGGGAATGGTTGCAAAGCAATTGGGTGATGAAATATTCGGTACTATCCAGTAAAGGGTAGGCCGGTCTTGCCATGTAGGTGTCGATAGGTTCGACCTCGGTAAATTTTATCTAGAGATGTACTATGACAGACGGTACCCCAGTAGCACTGTCATTGATGGAATCCATTCTCTAATAAGTGCCGTACAGACTTAGTTGTGCCCAACTATGCTAGAATGTGAAATGCAAGAATTTCGGCTATATTCATAATTTACTTTAAACCCTAAACATTATTATAATATCACAAGATTTCCTATAAAATATTTTGGTAGTCGTAAGGTAAAAACCCATCCATGTTTATGTGCGGCACGGTCTTACGAGATAACTTTCTTTAGAAAGTTTCATAAAACATTAAGAATCCATTTGATTGTGATTCTCATGCTTGTTTTACCAGACTAATCTGGGAGTTATTTTTCTTATAATGCTCAGGTCAGCCCCAGCATATTTTCAAGATTTAGCTGGACACTTTGGAGCTTCAGGAGATGAGCTGGATGCCTCTAAGACGTACTCCCTGTACTTTCTTTTATCTTCCATTGTTTTGTTCCTGTTGTATTTATCAGCGATTGTAAGGACAGGTTGTTATAACTATCCAGGCTGATGATAGCTTAGTGTTGATCAGATGTTAGCAAGTATATTAAAGATTCTTTACCTTTTGTAAAGAATGGTTTTATATTATATATTACTCGTTACGTTTGTGAGATTCTGTTCTATGTTTTCTTTTTCCTTTCTCCCTAACAATCTGTCTTTCTGACACTTGGATGCTCGGCACATGAATACCGTGGATGTATTAGCATTGACTTCTAAGGGTTGAAAAGGCGAGTAGCGACAACAAGGATGGGCACTAGATAACCGAATGAACAAAATTATCAAAATCTGAGGGAATAGGTTGGGTCGAAGCTTCACGGGGAAGAGATTCAATGGAGGAGGAGTTTGGCCCAACTTCTGGTACCAACATTGTAAGGAAATTGCAGATAAAGGATTCATGATATCTATAACAGGACTCGGGGTGTGAGCAACTTCTGTCTAGTTCTGAGGATTTTAGTCTGGCAAGCTTAAATCAATAACGCTGGAGCCTTGGTTAACTGTGGTCGTAGCTGCATCCGGTTCCTTAGCAATAGCAGTAAGTGTTTGACCTTCTTCGAGTTGGCTTTTTTTCCTGAAGGAGAAATAGAAGCATCAGACAGATTTTCATAATCCTTCTTTCTTTTGCGACTCTCAATAGCCTTAAAAGGTCAATGATAGAAGCAGCAACGAAGGTGGCTTAGCGGACATGGCCATGGAGAAGGAAGGAGCCTTAGCATCATTTGTCTTAGCAACTGGGATGATAAGATTTGAACTAAACCAAAGGGAGAATCATAAGATGTCAATATAATAAATTATAGTAAAACCATGTTAAGAGATTATCGGAAGAATTACGCTGAATAGGAAAAGATGGAGAAAAGGCGTTTTGATTACCTATAACCAAAGCTTGGTTCCCAAGAGCATCCTTCTTAACCATTAGGGGCCTCGAGCACTTTGTAGTTTTCTAGAATCAAGGAGTATTTTCAAAGATTGGCTTCATCAAGGGTTTAAGCCTGTCCCATATAGTTTGAGACGCCAGGATCAAAGCACCGATTGTATTACCAACGGAAGGGTTAGTCCTCTTAGAAGCAGGTTCTGAAAGATAATAACTATTATAGGAGAACAGAAATATATAGTATACAAAATAGATAAAAAGCAACAAGTCTTACTAGGGATAGAGAAGGACTCCTTTCTAGAGGTATGATTCTTAATATAAAATAACTATTTTTCTCAGTACTTGGTTCTGTTAATCAAATTAGTAATCAAGCTCTTTAGATGAGGAAGAAGGCGATAGTACCCACTAGCTTTTTCCCTACTTTAACAAGATTTTACAATGAGTGGAGAGTTTCAGCATCAAGTGAGGGGAGCTCAGCTTCCCTGACAAGTATTTCCAAGCAGCTCAGATAGGTATAAGAGTTTGGAGGCAATTGTATCAGAGAAATTCCCAAATAATCCAAGAATCTTACAAGGACTTCTGGGAAGGGAAGGTATCCCGAGTGCTAAATATGGGTTAGAGTAAAATCAAAGAATCCTTTCGGAGGATTACCTATCCTTCCAGATAGGCCAGCTGCCTTACTTTCTACGTTGATAATGCCAAATTTTTGAAGGATGACGTCTACTTCATTTTGAGTAATTATAGAAGATTGGATAAGCCTATAATCTTCTTTCTCTGAAGCAGGAGTTTTCAAGCATGTCTGAGAAGAAGTGGGTTTAGAATCTTTCTTGCCAGTCATTTATCTGTCAGATAATATCATAAAGAAGTCAGTGAAGTATCATATACTTTATGAAAGTTTAAGATACTTAAGAAAATATCTAGGAAAATATGAATCCTTAAGTATAGATATAAAAGAATGGATAATTAGATGTCGAACTCATAAATATTTAGTGAGTTCATAGCTGGTTGAAAATTCTTTAACTAGTTATCAAGTTCATAACAAGATGTCGAACTCATAAATAGTTATGGAGTTCATAATTAGTTAAAGGCTCTTTAATTAGTTATCGAGTTTATGATTAGATGTCAAACTCATAAATAGTTAAGGAGTTTGTAATTAGTTGAAGGCTCTTTTATTAGTTATCGAGTTTATGACTAGATGTTGAACTCATTAAAGTTATCGAGTGTGTACCTAGTTAACAACTCTCTAAATAGTTGTTGAGTTTGTAACTGGTTAGAAACTCCATAAATAGTTGTCATGTTCGTAACTAGTTAACGATTCTCTATGTATTCTTTTGGTATTCGTAACTAGTTATCAAGTCAATATCCAGTTGTCAAATTTACAACTAGTGGGCGAGCACATTACTAATTAGAAAGTTTCTAACTAGTTGTCGAGTCTCTAACTAATTGTTAAATTTATAATAGTTAGCAAGTCTCTAGTTGGTTATCCAGTCTCTAACAACAACCGAGTCTATAAGTAGATGCTAAATCTTTGAAAAATATCAAAGCCTTAATTAATTACCGAGTCTCTAGATAGTTATCGAGTTTTTAATAATTATCAAAACTCTATAAATTATCAAATTTTTTTTAAATAGTTAGGGATACGAACTGCAAATGGCATTCGGATTCAAACACGAAAATTCCTAAATCATAAGAGTATTTGGATCCAAATCACCAATCAAACCCAAGCAGTTCATAAATGCCCAATTTATAAAACCCTAGTTCTTAAATAAAACCCACTTTCTATCCTTAAACCGATCAAAGAAAAATAGCAACTTGAATCAAACGTGAGTTTAGAAGAAATTGAAAGCTTCCTTTTGGAAATTACGTTATTGAAGGAAAAAGTTATTATAGCAATTTGAGTTTTGAGTTATAGGTAAAGCTTTTATGAGAAGGAAAGGCAAGTATTTTTAGAAAGAGAGAGAAACAGCAAGTGACGTTGATCCTTATTTGAATGAACAAACGAGATTGCAAACTCCAAAATCCAAATAGGCTGTAGTAAGTGGGATTACACTAAAGTATAATATGTTTCTTCTTTGAAGGGGAAGGTAAATGTTACTACATAATATGAGCATCGAGCATCTAGGGAGAACATGTCGAGCTTGGAAATGGCAAGAGATGTCGAGCCTGAAGAAAGTAAAGTTATCAAGCATTTAACATTTATAAAAGGATAATGAGCCTCTAGCGATAATAAGAAGGTATCGAACATCTAATAGCAAAGGGTTGTCAAGCCTTAACAACAGTAAAGTCGAGCGTTCAAGTGATTAACAAGCAATGTAGAGGTGTCGAGTTTCTATGGGTGTCGAACATTCAAGTAGTTAACAAGAGTGAAGGGGTGTCGCATCTCTATGCGGTAACGAGCCTTTATAAAAGTAAGTGTTGTCGAGCACTTAACAAGTAAAAGGTGATGTCGAACATTAACAATGAAGAAAGGTATCGAGCTTCTGAAAGACGATGGAGATATCAAATCAATAAATGCTTAGAGGTATCAAACTTCTACTGACACTGAAATTATTGAGCCCAAAGACAATCTGATTGTCAAAGATGTAAAAGGGGACATCTACCTTCAATAACACAGGGTGATTCAAGCATGGAACAAAGAAAGAATGTCGCACCATTAAAAGATGTAGAACATCTAATAATAGGGGAAGATATCGAGTTTCTATGGGATGACGAGCCTCTGGTACAACAACTGTTATCGACCCTCTACAACAATAACTGTTGTCGAGCATCTATAAACAACAAGTGATATCGAGTTTCTACGAAGAAGTGCTGCCAAGTTTCAACAAACAAAATGGAAAATGAAATCCAAAGGAATGACGAGCTTCAACATTAGGAAAGCATGTGGAGCTTTTATAAGCGGCAAGAGATGCCGAGCCTCAGAAGACATATGGGTTACCGAGTATCTACCATATGAAGGATGGCGAGCGGACACGTGTTAGCCATCCCACCTATTGGCTTACTCTATAAATAAACCCCTTTCGCTACCCTAAAATGGGATTTTCTTTCTCCATTTTCTCAATATAAAGTTGTAAAACTTAGATCAATTTGGGGATTTTTAGAGCTGATTGTAACGCCTGAACATTTTGCACATAATGGCTTGGATATTTAACTTTGCATAGCATATTTCCCTTGAACTTGTATACTTGATTATATCGAATAATGACATGCATATGACATCATCTTTGGACTCGGACTTGAGCATTATGGACTTGGACTTACATGTATTCCCAAGCTTGCATAAGGCCACTTACGCTCTTATCCAAATTGGCTCTAGCTTGTTCGGCATATTAAGTTGGCAAAGAAATTTGCTAATAACTTATAGGGATCTCCACCTTCACAATTTCTCACCAAATACTACCAATTCTTTAAACTTCCAAGACACCATCTTCACTTTATAGGCATCTGTAAGCTCCAAATCTTCACAAATCCAAGCATACATTCCTAACCAATTACTTGCCTCTAATGCTTATTTAGTTTATCAAACATCTCTCTTCCTAGACTTTAGATCTTAGCATAATATTACCTAACTAGCAGCACTGGGCCTTCAGGCACATTCGGGGCCTATGGAGGTGCTTACCGCCGCGCCAAGTTTCACAAGAACTGCTCGAAGAGCACGTTAATGTCCATATTTCCTACAGCCATGGCAGGCATCCTAGTACCGGCTTCAACATGAACTTCTGGGGTTGCCTCCATTCCTTAACCATTTGTTTGTGTACTAGAAGTTTATCTATTAGCATTTTCTCTTGCTTCTCCCAATGTCAAATGTTTTCTTTGCATTTCCATTCCCTCTTTCTACGTAAGCGTTGGTAAGAAACAAAAGCAAAAAGAGCGAGAACAATGATAAAGGGATGATATATCCATCTATATATCTAAATCAAAATGCTACGTTATAATATGGAGTATCACCTTCCCCAAGGTCTGCATTTTCTAATTATCTAATTTATACATAGCTTTATTTTACTTAATGTCAACTAACCTTAGTTCTCATACCAAGTTCTAACATCTTATATTTCATGACCCAAAAATGTACACCGATGATGCTATTGTCATCACCAGATTTATTTCAAGTGACAAAATGAGCTTGATATTTTTTTTCACAACATTAAGTCTACTGAGTAGTTAAATAACTTTCAGCACATAAGACTGTCTTACACAAGTGTCATTACATTTTCGTTAACCAATTTGTACTCACATAGGGGTAAATATAATGAAACATAAATAGTAGTGTCATGTCTAACATATGAAGATGTCGACATAAGCACTTAACCTATTATACAGTCTGGTTTCAGAACAGAGGAAAATTAAAACAACTTTTATTAACAAATAAGCCTCATGTTTCATCTTTCGAGCTTTCATTCGCCTTTCCCAAAAGCAACGTCTAAGCCATAACTCAACCTACTCAAATGAGCATATATGAGTTTATGTAAAATAATTAAAACATGGGTTAGACATAAAGCTTGGTATGAGTAAATTTTATCCTAAACATGTAAATTACATGGTGAGACACACCGCTAAAGCTCGAAGCAAGTTTTAACCTCACTAATTCAATCAACAACAATTGCATCACATTGTAATAAATAAGAATATCATGATCGATCTAATAACATCAGTTAAAACATGAGTGCGAGCTTTATTTTTCGCATCATATCCTAACTTGGTTCTATACTCGATTTACCTAGACTGCCGCACATGCCTTATTTTTACTACTTTTCAAGTCGGGGTTAGACATTTTAAGTTGCCAAACCTTTCTCCTATTTACCATATTTATCATGAATAGATAATTAGGTTGTCATTAAGGCCTTACACAAATGTTATCGAATATTATGTCATATTAGACATTTGGCTGCAACTAAGGCCTTACATCAACATTACCAAATATAATGTCATGTTTAGACATTTGGTTGCCACTAAGGCCTTACACCAACATTACCGAATACTATGTCATATTTAGACATTTGGTTTCCACTAGCCTTATATCAACATTATCAAATACAATGTCATGATTAGACGTTTGGCTGTCACTAAATCCTTACATCAACATTACCAAATCCAACTTTTTGTTTAAACTTTTGATTGCCACTAAGGCCTTAAATCAACATTATGGAATACAATGTCATGATTAGATGTTTGGTTGCCACTAAGACCTTACACTATGTTTTCTTAATTCAAATGACTTAATTTTCTTAAGCTTAATTTCAATTTACCATTTTACATAAGCTACAACATTGTAACTTATTATTCTTTACTTAGGGAATTTCATCACCTATAACATCACAAGCCTCATTTTCCTTTAAGCTATCAAGTATCTCAAATTAAGTTACCGCACATCATAAATTAAGCTATCGCAGCCAACGTATCGCATGCTTCGTAAGCCAAAATAGAAGGCTAACAAAAGTTGTGCCCTAAAAGCTATCGCTCATCATAAACTAAAGTCATCGAATGTTGACAAAAGGAGCTACCTTATGTCTAGGCTGTCACATGTCAACTTCAAAGGCTATCGTGTGTCGAGAATTTAGAAGATATCACTTGTCAAGTTTTATAAACTATTGGAAGTTGATCCTAAAAAGCTATCACATGTCAACTTCTAAAGCTATCGAGTGTTGATATTTTATAAGCTATCGCATGCCATCTTTTTAAGGTTATTAAACCTTGAGATTCTATACAATGCTGCATATGAGGGTTTATAAGCTATCATGTTGGAGCTGGACTAGTCTACAACGGGTGAAATGAGTAGATTTCAAAAAAAATTATCTATTTGGATCATAATGGACCTACGAAATCTATTGGGTTTCTAGATCCAATCTAGTTAATTTAAATAAAATCCAATTTTATTTTATTTTGCTAATTTATTTAATTATTGAATTTAATTAAAACTAATTTGCATAATATTTATGAGTATATCATTATATACTCATATGTTTATACCGTTTATATGTAACATAATAATTAATGTGTACATAGTTGATGTATATATATACAATTGATAGGATATTCACTTACAACATATATATTCGCCATTCATATGTGCATTGGCTATCTCAAAGTATTATTTAAAAAAAATATAAATTTATAAATAGATGTCAAGATTATTTTATAAAATATAAATATTTTTAAATATATTCGACTAAGTCAATAGAATATGAATTCAATTTTAATATCTAAAATAACTAATGTTGACTTAGTAAAACAATTTGATTTCAAATTAGATCTGAAACATACAAAATAAAATACCCTTTAATGATTTAAAATAAAAAATTATATATAATTAAGTTTATTGTCGAATTATTTTTCATAAATAATTTGAAATTGCATAATAAAACAAAGTATATGTTTGTTGCAATAATAATTACTAAAATATATTGTTATCCCGCTTTTTGATCAAAGCCGGAATATCAAACAAATCGACAAGAAAGGATGGGTATCAGGATTGGAAGTCGATTAGAGACAAGGTTGTGATCGATGTCATCAGAATTTGACCGAGCTCCGATCAGGACGAAATCGATTGGAGATGATGATGACGACTAGGAGGGGCTACGTTTCAAGTTTCAGGTTAATCGAAGTTTGTACGGAGAAGATACGGTCGATACAAGGAAGGAATAATGTACTGTTCGAATCCATCATTTCCATACCCACACCTCAGTTCGAATCCATGGACTTCGCACCACCAGCTTCGAATCCATCACGCTCGACTCCAACAAGTTCGACTCCATCTACTTCGTACCCATCAGAGCGGACCCTATGGAACAAGCTTTAGTCTGAATCCATAGGTGTCACTATACTTCGAATCGATCCTGTGCCTCGCTTCGAATCCATCAGGACGAGGCCACGGTTCGTATCCATCTAATGCAAGCCTCTGCCTCGAATCGATCAGAACGGATCACACTTTGAATCCATCGAAGCCAGTACTTACTTCGAGTCCATCGAGGAGAGATCCTTCGAATCCATATAGTTGTAGAAGCTTCGACTCCATTTGGAAACTGTCTTTGAATCCGCTAAGTCCAAGCAGCGAAAATGATGGAGTCGACCCAGTAAAACCCGGAGGAAAAGATGGATCAACCCGAGAAGTGCGCGCGCCACATCACCGTTTGCACGCATCAACCATCGAGTCGACCCTATCGATTCGATGGGATCAATTCGAACGAAGGGATTCAACCGGAAATGCAATCTTGAATCGATCATAACTCAAGATCTACAAGTCCAAATGCTATGAAATTATCACAGTAGCTTGAGCACATGTTAAAGAATGTTCACACCAAATTTCAGCTCGATTGGACAATTTCTTGATCGATTCGAACGTAGCTTCGAATCAATCCCAAAGTGGGCCCGGATTTCCAAAAAGCGGGCATGTGGGCCCCCTCACGTGCCAGAACTGGTCTCCCTTCAGTTTAGGCGAAATATCAGCCTCCTACACCTATAAATAGAGCCACTGGTCATTCAGAAAAGAGGTCGGACAATTTTGAGAGCTAAAGAGCACCTGGACTCTGCTAGATTTACTCCAGATCACCATTGCTGCCTTAGATTCAAACTTAGCTCAGAAAATTAGTTGTAATACAACACACGAAATTGTAATCTTCAAATATCGAGCAATAAAATCATAAAAACCTTGAAGTGGACGTAGGCTAGAGATAGCCGAACCACTATAAATCGTGTGTCACTGTTCATTATTTCGGAATTGCTGTTTGTTACTTGCTTAGATCTGAGATTTGTTTGTGAATACTGTTGATTTGTATTCACACGCTGGTGCTTTCACTACACTTGGGGTTTGTGACCATTTTGGCGCAAACACTTTGGTGCTTTCATTGAGAAGGACTAGCGCCCGCTACATCGGAGTGAAGAGTTTAGATTTGAAAGACAATGACTCGACAAACAAGTAGAAGGCAATGAGCTGAGAGAAGCCAACAAGGAGGAAGTCAAGAGGCATCCTCCGGAGCTGGAGAAGGACAAGCTTCGATTTACATTACTAGAGATGAAATGGAAGCTATGACAAATTCATTGCAAGAGAGATTGTTGAAGAGTCAACAGGATACGATGCAGACCTTCTTTGAACAGATGAGAGCGGCAGGGATGCAGAACTTAGGACCAGCCACGGCGGCTGTTAATGTGGAACAAGGAACAAGGGTTGCGGAACCCAACATAGAACAGAATACAGAACCGGAAGGCAATAAACAAGGGCTGGGGGCAGGCCCGCAGGATCCAACGCAGAAGGACCTTTGGAAGGAGTTCAGCAGGCTAGGGCCAACGTTGCGGCTAATGAGCCAAATGAAGAATATGTGCCGGAGTTCCCTCGGGAGCATGGGGGGCAACCCCTAACAGGCAACGCTGGATTAATGGAAATCATTAGGAAGACTATGCATGGAGGTTTGACCAATAGAGATTTGGAAGGAGTGAACAGGAGTCCGTTCGCTCGGGAAATCAGGATAGCTCAGAATCCACCTAAGTTCAAGTTACCTAGCGTGGAAGCGTATAATGGCAAGGCTGACCCGACTGATCACTTAATGAGATACACTAGACACATGGAAGTGCTGGGGGCATCGGAGGAAATGATGGCCATATGTTTCCCGTTGTACTTGACAGACCTAGCTGCAATGTGGTTTAGGCAGCTGGGAGAAGGATCTATCAGGACTTGGAGGGAATTGGTGGATAGGTTTTTGGGGCAGTTCCGGGTTCATATCAAAAGACCTAAGAACGTGATGACGTTAACATCGGTAAAGCAAAGAACGGATGAATCGCTTAGAGCATTTTTAACTCGATTTAATGAGGCGGTTGCTTCGGTGGATCGGTCGGATCCATCGATGGTTTTGATGGCGGTAGTGTCAGGAGTCAGAGAGGATTCAGATTTTAAGGTATCTTTAGTACGAGACCCACCACTGGATCTTGGGGAATTCTTCCATGAAGCTGAAAGGTTCCTTCGGCAAGAAGACGCATGTACTGATTTAAAGTTAAAGGAGGTGAATACGATTGAGGGTGGAGGACCATCCAACGGAAACCCGGATAAAGACAAAGGAAAAAGGAAGCTAGACGACGATTCAGGAAAAGCCGGGAAGCGATGGAAGGATCCAAAGTTTTCCACATACACAGGATTAAACGAGACGCAGGAGCGGATATACATGGAAACCCGGAATCGCCTTCCTTACCGGAGGCCGGCTAGGAGAGAGCCATCCGAGCGGGAAAGGGCATCAGGAAGGCACTGTCTCTTCCATGATTTGGATGGACACGATACCAACAGCTGCAGGCACCTAAAGGACATAATTGAGGAGCATGTGAGGAATGGACAATTGACGCAGTATGTTGGGGCTCGGAATGCAGTGGTGGAGCAGGAGCAACCACCGCTCACCTCAAGCCATGATGGCATGAGGCCCAGGAATGATGGTCGATTGGTTATCCATTGACCCGGATAATATGAAATAAGTAACAAACCGTTGGCGAGCAACAAAGTCATTTACACATGTACGGGGACGGAGATAGCCCTTAGGCATGCTCTGAATGATGATACACCGCGAAGCCATGGTTTGCGAAATATGTTTTCTTTTGTTTTTGGATTGGACACTCGTTTTTATGGTTTGGTTTTGGAGTTTGGTTTGAACTCCTGGTTTTGTTTGCTTTCTGGTTTGGATTTTCGTTTGGATGGTTTTCTGTTTTGGATGTTGGTTTGGATTTCTGGTTTTCAGATTTTATTTTTGGATTGGATTTTGGATTGGATTTTGGATTGGATTTTGATTGGATTCTTTTTGGTTTTTCGATAAACGGTCGTCAGGTGTGGATTACGCCTGGCAAGGGGTGAGTCTTTTTGCCCGAACGTGGTAAATTGACTCATTCAGGTCGTCGAGTATGGACTATGCTCGGCAAGGGTCCGGAGTGACCAGGATTCGGCTTAGGACTTAGGCCCCCTATTATCGATTATTGTTTCAGGTCGTTGAGTATGGACTATGCTCAACAAGGGTCCGGAGCGACCAGGATTCGGCGTAGGACTTAAGCCATGTCATTACTAACGTCCAGGGACACTGGACCCCGGTCATCTGGTATGGGTTGCGCTTGGCAAGAACCCGGAGAGGTTAGCTCAACGTCCAGGGACACTGGACCACGGTCATCTGGTATGGGTTGCGCTTGGCAAGAGCCCAGAGAGGTTACGGATTTGGATACCGACCCGGAGAGGTCTTGGATTCGGCTATTGGCTGTTGGATAAGAATGGATCGAAGGCTCGGTCTTCGAGTTCGGATGGATATGGAATCGACTATGGACTTTGGATATCGGATACGGAATTATTCAAAACACGCCTTCGTATCACAAGGCATGTTTTGGGGGGCAAATGTTATCCCGCTTTTTGGTCAAAGCCGGAATATCAAACAAATCGACAAGAAAGGATGGGTATCAGGATTGGAAGTCGATTAGAGACAAGGTTGTGATCGATGTCATCAGAATTTGACCGGGCTCCGATCAGGACGAAATCGATTGGAGATGATGATGAGGACTAGGAGGGGCTACGTTTCAAGTTTCAGATTAATCGGAGTTTGTACGAAGAAGATACGGTCGATACAAGGAAGGAATAATGTACTGTTCGAATCCATCATTTCCATACCCACACCTCAGTTCGAATCCATGGACTTCGCACCACCAGCTTCGAATCCATCACGCTCGACTCCAACAAGTTCGACTCCATCTACTTCGTACCCATCAGAGCGGACCCTATGGAACAAGCTTTAGTCCGAATCCATAGGTGTCACTATACTTCGAATCGATCCTGTGCCTCGCTTCGAATCCATCAGGACGAGGCCACGGTTCGTATCCATCTAACGCAAGCCTCTACCTCGAATCGATCAGAACGGATCACACTTTGAATCCATCGAAGCCAGTACTTACTTCGAGTCCATCGAGGAGAGATCCTTCGAATCCATATAGTTGTAGAAGCTTCGACTCCATTTGGAAACTGTCTTCGAATCCGCTAAGTCCAGGCAGCGAAAATGATGGAGTCGACCCAGTAAAACCCGGAGGAAAAGATGGATCAACCCGAGAAGTGCGCGCGCCACATTACCGTTTGCACGCATCAACCATCGAGTCGACCCTATCGATTCGATGGGATCGATTCGAACGAAGGGATTCAACCGGAAATGCAATCTTGAATCGATCATAACTCAAGATCTACAAGTCCAAATGCTATGAAATTTTCACAGTAGCTTGAGCACATGTTAAAGAATGTTCACACCAAATTTCAGCTCGATTGGACAATTTCTTGATCGATTCGAACGTAGCTTCGAATCGATCCCAAAGTGGGCCCGGATTTCCAGAAAGCGGGCATGTGGGCCCCCTCACGTGCCAGAACTGGTCTCCCTTCAGTTTAGGCGAAATATCAGCCTCCTACACCTATAAATAGAGCCCCTGGTCATTCAGAAAAGAGGTCGGACAATTTTGAGAGCTAAAGAGCACCTGGACTCTGCCAGATTTACTCCAGATCACCATTGCTGCCTTAGATTCAAACTTAGCTCAGAAAATTAGTTGTAATACAACACACGAAATTGTAATCTTCAAATATCGAGCAATAAAATCATAAAAACCTTGAAGTGGACGTAGGCTAGAGATAGCCGAACCACTATAAATCGTGTGTCACTGTTCATTATTTCTGAATTGCTGTTTGTTACTTGCTTAGATCTGAGATTTGTGTGTGAATACTGTTGATTTGTATTCACACGCTGGTGCTTTCACTACACTTGGGGTTTGTGACCATTTTGGCGCAAACACTTTGGTGCTTTCACTGAGAAGGACTAGCGCCCGCTACATCGGAGTGAAGAGTTTAGATTTGAAAGACAATGAAGGCAATGAGCTGAGAGAAGCCAACAAGGAGGAGTTCAAGAGGCATCCTCCGGAGCTGGAGAAGGACAAGCTTCGATTTACATTACTAGAGATGAAATGGAAGCTATGACAAATTCATTGCAAGAGAGATTGTTGAAGAGTCAACAGGATATGATGCAGACCTTCTTTGAACAGATGAGAGCGGCAGGGATGCAGAACTTAGGACCAGCCACGGCGGCTGTTAATGTGGAACAAGGAACAAGGGTTGCGGAACCCAACATAGAACAGAATACAGAACCGGAAGGCAATCAACAAGGGCTGGGGGGCAGGCCCGCAGGATCCAACGCAGAAGGACCTTTGGAAGGAGTTCAGCAGGCTAGGGCCAACGTTGCGGCTAATGAGCCACATGAAGAATATGTGCCGGAGTTCCCTCGGGAGCATGGGGGGCAACCCCTAACAGGCAACGCTGCATTAATGGAAATCATTAGGAAGACTATGCATGGAGGTTTGACCAATAGAGATTTGGAAGGAGTGAACAGGAGTCCGTTCGCTCGGGAAATCAGGATAGCTCAGAATCCACCTAAGTTCAAGTTACCTAGCGTGGAAGCGTATAATGGCAAGGCTGACCCGACTGATCACTTAATGAGATACACTAGACACATGGAAGTGCTGGGGGCATCGGAGGAAATGATGGCCATATGTTTCCCGTTGTACTTGACAGACCTAGCTGCAATGTGGTTTAGGCAGCTGGGAGAAGGATCTATCAGGACTTGGAGGGAATTGGTGGATAGGTTTTTGGGGCAGTTCCGGGTTGATATCAAAAGACCTAAGAACGTGATGACGTTAACATCGGTAAAGCAAAGAACGGATGAATCGATTAGAGCATTTTTAACTCGATTTAATGAGGCGGTTGCTTCGGTGGATCGATCGGATCCATCGATGGTTTTGATGGCGGTAGTGTCAGGAGTCAGAGAGGATTCAGATTTTAAGGTATCTTTAGTACGAGACCCACCACTGGATCTTGGGGAATTCTTCCATGAAGCTGAAAGGTTCCTTCGGCAAGAAGACGCATGTACTGATTTAAAGTTAAAGGAGGTGAATACGATTGAGGGTGGAGGACCATCCAACGGAAACCCGGATAAAGACAAAGGAAAAAGGAAGCTAGACGACGATTCAGGAAAAGCCGGGAAGCGATGGAAGGATCCAAAGTTTTCCACATACACAGGATTAAACGAGACGCAGGAGCGGATATACATGGAAACCCGGAATCGCCTTCCTTACCGGAGGCCGGCTAGGAGAGAGCCATCCGAGCGGGAAAGGGCATCAGGAAGGCACTGTCTCTTCCATGATTTGGATGGACACGATACCAACAGCTGCAGGCACCTAAAGGACATAATTGAGGAGCATGTGAGGAATGGACAATTGACGCAGTATGTTGGGGCTCGGAATGCAGTGGTGGAGCAGGAGCAACCACCGCTCACCTCAAGCCATGATGGCATGAGGCCCAGGAATGATGGTCGATTGGTTATCCATTGACCCGGATAATATGAAATAAGTAACAAACCGTTGGCGAGCAACAAAGTCATTTACACATGTACGGGGACGGAGATAGCCCTTAGGCATGCTCTAAATGATGATACACCGCGAAGCCATGGTTTGCGAAATATGTTTTCTTTTGTTTTTGGATTGGACACTCGTTTTTATGGTTTGGTTTTGGAGTTTGGTTTGAACTCCTGGTTTTGTTTGCTTTCTGGTTTGGATTTTCGTTTGGATGGTTTTCTGTTTTGGATGTTGGTTTGGATTTCTGGTTTTCAGATTTTATTTTTGGATTGGATTTTGGATTGGATTTTGGATTGGATTTTGATTGGATTCTTTTTGGTTTTTCGATAAACGGTCGTCAGGTGTGGATTACGCCTGGCAAGGGGTGAGTCTTTTTGCCCGAACGTGGTAAATTGACTCATTCAGGTCGTCGAGTATGGACTATGCTCGGCAAGGGTCCGGAGTGACCAGGATTCGGCCTAGGACTTAGGCCCCCTATTATCGATTATTGTTTCAGGTCGTTGAGTATGGACTATGCTCAACAAGGGTCCGGAGCGACCAGGATTCGGCGTAGGACTTAAGCCATGTCATTACTAACGTCCAGGGACACTGGACCCCGGTCATCTGGTATGGGTTGCGCTTGGCAAGAACCCGGAGAGGTTAGCTCAACGTCCAGGGACACTGGACCACGGTCATCTGGTATGGGTTGCGCTTGGCAAGAGCCCAGAGAGGTTACGGATTTGGATACTGACCCGGAGAGGTCTTGGATTCGGCTATTGGCTGTTGGATAAGAATGGATCGAAGGCTCGGTCTTCGAGTTCGGATGGATATGGAATCGACTATGGACTTTGGATATCGGATACGGAATTATTCAAAACACGCCTTCGTATCACAAGGCATGTTTTGGGGGGCAAATGTTATCCCGCTTTTTGGTCAAAGCCGGAATATCAAACAAATCGACAAGAAAGGATGGGTATCAGGATTGGAAGTCGATTAGAGACAAGGTTGTGATCGATGTCATCAGAATTTGACCGGGCTCCGATCAGGACGAAATCGATTGGAGATGATGATGAGGACTAGGAGGGGCTACCTTTCAAGTTTCAGGTTAATCGGAGTTTGTACGGAGAAGATACGGTCGATACAAGGAAGGAATAATGTACTGTTCGAATCCATCATTTCCATACCCACACCTCAGTTCGAATCCATGGACTTCGCACCACCAGCTTCGAATCCATCACGCTCGACTCCAACAAGTTCGACTCCATCTACTTCGTACCCATCAGAGCGGACCCTATGGAACAAGCTTTAGTCTGAATCCATAGGTGTCACTATACTTCGAATCGATCCTGTGCCTCGCTTCGAATCCATCAGGACGAGGCCACGGTTCGTATCCATCTAACGCAAGCCTCTACCTCAAATCGATCAGAACGGATCACACTTTGAATCCATCGAAGCCAGTACTTACTTCGAGTCCATCAAGGAGAGATCCTTCGAATCCATATAATTGTAGAAGCTTCGACTCCATTTGGAAACTGTCTTCGAATCCGCTAAGTCCACGCAGCGAAAATGATGGAGTCGACCCAGTAAAACCCGGAGGAAAAGATGGATCAACCCGAGAAGTGCGCGCGCCACATTACCGTTTGCACGCATCAACCATCGAGTCGACCCTATCGATTCGATGGGATCGATTCGAACGAAGGGATTCAACCGGAAATGCAATCTTGAATCGATCATAACTCAAGATCTACAAGTCCAAATGCTATGATATTTTCACAGTAGCTTGAGCACATGTTAAAGAATGTTCACACCAAATTTCAGCTCGATTGGACAATTTCTTGATCGATTCGAACGTAGCTTCGAATCGATCCCAAAGTGGGCCCGGATTTCCAGAAAGCGGGCATGTGGGCCCCCTCACGTGCCAGAACTGGTCTCCCTTCAGTTTAGGCGAAATATCAGCCTCCTACACCTATAAATAGAGCCCCTGGTCATTCAGAAAAGAGGTCGGACAATTTTGAGAGCTAAAGAGCACCTGGACTCTGCCAGATTTACTCCAGATCACCATTGCTGCCTTAGATTCAAACTTAGCTCAGAAAATTAGTTGTAATACAACACACGAAATTGTAATCTTCAAATATCGAGCAATAAAATCATAAAAACCTTGAAGTGGACGTAGGCCGGAGATAGCCGAACCACTATAAATCGTGTGTCACTGTTCATTATTTATGAATTGTTGTTTGTTACTTGCTTAGATCTGAGATTTGTGTGTGAATACTGTTGATTTGTATTCACACGCTGGTGCTTTCACTACACTTGGAGTTTGTGACCATTTTTGGCGCAAACATATATATTATATGTTTTTTTGATCTGAAACCACTTTATAATTATACACACATACTACTTTAAATCATTATATATATTAATATGTATATGTATATATGACATAACTTTTGTTTTAAAATCCAAAACTTATCATATATATAATTGATTTTGAAAATAATTTAAAACCATATTATATTTATATAGCTAAATTAAAATTAACAATCAACAATTTTAAATAATTAATATTTAAAATTAATTCGTATATGTGAAAATGGCCATAAAATAGTTTTTTATTTTATTTTATACAATGATCTAAACATCAAAATAATTAACATAAATATGGATCGGTGTGATTTACCAACATATAAAATATGAGACAACTAATGTGCATATAAAATCATTGTATATATTATTTATTGCATAAAAAGTGTGATATAAAAAGTATATAAGATGTTATACCTTAAGGATGCTGCCTAGGAACACATGTTTACTAATGGAATCTCCAAGATTCACCGTGAATCGATCTCTGGACGTTATAATGGCCTAGCGTACCGCTGGATCTATAGTATTTGATGTAAATTGGCTTGAAATTTTTGGCTAGGGAAGGACAAAAGTTACTTACGATCATGAGGAGGCAGCAAGAGATTGTCATAAATGAATGACAAGTGGAGTTTGTTTAAATAGAGAAAAGGTGGAGACAAGTTCTCCCTTTTTTACTATTTCTTTGTTTACCGATTCTAAATCTATATCCAAAATTCAAAACACCTCAACCCTTCCTTTACCTCTCCCTAAGCCATTCATATAAGAGGCCTTCTTGGGCCAAAGAATAACACTCCTATTTAATAACTAATGACATTTAAATTGTATTTAAACGTGTATCGATTCCGTGTGTCAATACGTATATATATAGCTTTTGTATATGCACCTAATTAATTACTGCTGGCACATTGAAAATATTAATATCACCTAATACATTAAATAAATAATTATTAATATTTATAAATATTAATTAACTTATTTAATTTATAATAATTATAAATTAATTAAATAGTGTGGTATTTCTGGGAAATCACCAATACGGTTGTGCGACTCGTAGGTGTATATTCAGTCGGTGATTATTATCGAACTATTTGAATATTAATGTTCACTTATTATCATAGTTAGTCAAGTGATGGTTTAGTTGAATTTATTGCTTATACATCTTCATTAGTAAAATCTAATTTTACAATTTAAGTGGTACATATTAGTAAAGATCGCTTACTCCAATTTTCTTCGTTAACACTATATTATATTTGGACATTTAAAATTTGGTTTTGTCAAAAACCAAATTCCAAGATCATCCATATTCAAATCGGTTAGTCCATAAACAAAGTACTTGGTTCAATAATAATATTTATTATTAACCATACTACTCTGGCTAATTTTTTTAACTTTGAGTTGACTATAGTTGTCCTTGATACTAACCTCATATAACTGAGGGGATGATTTCCTTATTGAATAGTGTTTCACTTCCACTGCTTTGACTCAAACCCAACCATAGTCTCTTGATGGCCACCATGCAATGATTTGATTATAATCAAAGTGGAGTATCCACATTAAAGCTCAACAATATTCAAAAATTGGGAGAATTGCGTAATATTTTCACTTGGAGATTTCTTGTTTGAACTAACTGTTATTAACTAACAAGAAACTATCAGATAAGCCATTTCATAGTTATCCAATAACTATCAGTACGTAGCACCTCAGACCCCTCAGCAGCCAATACATTTCCTAACATTTAAAGAGCGTTACATACTCTGGTCTTAACGGATGTATTGATATCCTTTCTCAAAGCTTCTTTGCATGTGATAATTTTCTCAAGATTACAACTCCTTGTAATTATTATCACATAACATATCATTAAAGGATTTCTATTTAATATAACTTAAATTAATTACTTAATTAATCATATCACAATATAACAAAGTATATAATAGAAATCAAATGCCTTTATCACGAATAAGATTGGTTATAAAGTTAGATGTATGTAACAAATTACATAATTGCCTCTAGGACATACCCCTAACTTTCTTAATCTCCCACTTGCACTTGGGGTCAATTATGGAATCTTAAACTCATCATTTCTATTAGTTTTCTCTGAGTTAGTCCTTTAGAGAATGGGTATGTTATTGTTTTAATTATCTACACCGTCAACCAACTCTCTCTAATGCTGATAAACTGCCTTTATCATATATAAATTTACAGAGTATTTCTCGACTACTAGTGAGCTCTGGGTTCTTCGTGATATGTATCGCAACATTATTATTTTATAACAATGTCATGGGATTCTTCATAATTGGAATCATAAATTTGTGCACATATACACATATATACATACACACATTGCTTTTATTGTTTTGCTTATTCGAGGTAACGTGCATAGCCTTTGATTGTATTAGCCACAACCACTTATTTGGAACATTTCCAACTAAAAGTTGCTTAACTAAGGTTGAATATGAATTTTGGATTGACATATAATGCTCGATGTCACTTATAAAGTTTGAGTCTGAATACTCCTTCATAAGAAACTTGTTGTTTCCATAAACAATTCTCAAGAATTTCTTAAACACTAGAAAATATTTTTAACCACCATTTAGTGATCTTATCGTATTTGATATTAGCTCACTGTACCAAATACATAAGTGAAATGTGATACGGTAAAAAAAGCATATTTGATAATTTCCATTTCCAATGCATAAGGGATTCATGTTATATGTTCCACATTAAACATTTTAATATGGAGTCTATTTTGTATCGTTTTGGGACTATCTAGATATCCTCTTATACTAATTATAAAGGACGTCATTTTCAAATCATATATCAAGAACTAAACAACTAAAACTTATTTTAACACACGTGTACATCTTTAACAATCAGCAATATGTTGTTTACTTATAGATTTAGAAATATTTTGGTACCTATAGCATTATTTTCTATAGAATCATGCTTCCTTTGCATTTTGACTGACATTCAAATTATTTGATTTCTTTGTCAAAATATCTATTCAATTCTAATGCTTGTCAAATGATACCTTTGTATTGGTTCTTGGATTCTATCTTAAACCCACAAAATCTATTATCGCTCCCACTGACTTCGAAACACTTTTGGTTGTTATATGTAAACAGTCTATTCCAAATCATTATTTAGAATTTCTATTTTAACATATATGTACTGGAATTCAAAATTATATTGGGTGATAATTTTGCGAGTAAAATCTGAATTAACTTTAGCATGTTGGATGATGGATCTACTACATTATTTATGATGTTATTCTTATCAATGTTGGTTACTACATTCCAATTGCATTAGGCTTCTTCTCGAAGACATATTTGTGACCAGTGGATCATATCCCTTCTAGTACAACTATTGAAATCATATTTTGATAATGTACGTGGAATCCATTCCAGATTTGCGCATCATGTCGTATGGTAGTCAATACTCTTAACGGCTTACTAAAAATTGAGGAAATTATTATTTCAATGTTGATATGAAACTCATAGTTTATCTTTAATGTACAAGTGTTCTTATTGGACATTCCAATGAGTTCCTTCTATTTGGGCTTGGTTAATTTCATTTCATCTTACATAATTAGCTTTATCTTTAGATCGTATCCAACTCCATTTTACTACCAATAATTTCAAAAAAAATCTTTTTTTATAAAGTTGGAATTTCTTGAAACAACAATTGTTTCTCGGTACATTGGAATAGGCATTCAGAAATATTTTATGAACTGCCTTTATATATGTATAAAACTGGTTTAATTTTATGTTTACAAAACTTATGTTCATAACATAAATTAGTCAACTAATGTTGGTTGTTCCCAAACTTCTTTAGGGTGGTTCATACAAGATCCCTTATGAGCAAACATTACATTCAACCTTTTGATACACAACTTGTCAACCCTTTGACCTAGGATATAGTTGGTTTTTTATTAACTCTTATCTAGTATGATCCAATAAATTATGCTTTAGATGAAATTAAATTTAGCCTATATACTTACTCTTAAGTACATGTCCTTACAGAAAGAGGTTAACTTAACTTCACTCATTATCAATTATACTTTCTCCAACAAAGTTATTTTAATCATTATCGGTACATTATTATATACCATAGGGATGAGAGACTTTTGAGATTATCTCATTTGTTTTTAGGTACTTTTGGAAACATTGCAAATACACTCACCTATTTGATCATATTGAATTCTTTTATTTTCTTCACATGATATATCTTCTTCTTCCATTTTATATTCAGTGAGCTTACAATGAATGCACCACTTATGTATCAAATATACATGTTTAATTCTATGATAATTCATCGGTGTATTTAATGAAGTAAGTGGATCCATTTCTGTATCATTAGACTTTTAACTACATACATCTATATGTATAAATTTGAAGAGTTCACTCTCTCTTTTGTCACTCCCACTAAATGGGTGCTTTGCCCTTAATCATTAGAACCATATGATTGATAATCCTACGATTAAAGAATTATTTATAAATGTTTTAATGGTGATCACGTCTCCCTCCCATCCTTGTGCCTAACCTTATCCTGATCAGCCCGATCATCCGACATCCCTCCACTCCACTACTATCTCTCTCCCTCCACTTGACTTGCCTCCAAATCCACCCCATCCAGTCCATTTCGACATCTCCTCCTTGTAACCCTACCATCTTTTGGCAAAATTTTCTCTCTCACTCCCAACGTCCAAGCCTTTTTGACCTAAAGTGCATGGAAGCTGAAATCGTGCCACCGGCCTTGTTTGGAGGGCATTCTGACATTTCTCCTGACCGATGTACTTACGCAGATGTTGTCAAATCCAAGTTGTTTTTGGTGGCTCTGTTTGCATAATACTCAAATTCAAAATTAAAGCCAACAACCACAGTTTCGAAGAGTCTAAGAGTGAACGATATGGTGATTCAAATTCGAGCCAGGCTCCCTGACCACGTGGCACATGTATGCAGAAATGTTGTGCTATGTTTTCGATGTAAGAAATATGGCCATTTTTCATCTCGATGCATTAATAAGGATATGAAGGAAAGGATAGCTGAAGGCAAGTCCACGTGCAACGTCTTCTCAAGTCTGCAAGTTGGAGATTTTTCAGATCCTTTTCTCTCTCCACTTGAGGAGCCACCCAAACCTTATCCCCACTCTTCTTCGTCTACCACCTCTATTTCGAATCCAATTCTCCCATAATGACCTCGACCAAATCCCAGCTCCTGAATACTAAAATGCATGTCGTCTTTTAGGACGTCGGTGGGCTTTGGTCCATCGACGATCTCCGTGGGTGCCTGGAATTCCATTTCCACAATGGTAAATGGCTCATCACCCTTCATATCAACCAATTGTTTTTTGTTCGCTTCCCTAAACATTAACTCCTAGGCATCACCATCAGAAATGGTTTCTTCCATAAAGAAAATGGAACAGTTTTTGCAAGGCAGTGGTCCCTTACGAGAGAAAGCTATAAGCAGTCTTTTTTGACTCCTCCCTGATGTAGGATCAATTTCACACTAGAGGGGGTGAATAGGGTGATACTAATAATAATACAAATTAATTCGGAAATATATAAAATAATTGCAGCACAGATAATAGCAGAATAATAAAAGCAGAAATAGAACAACACAGATTTACCCAGTTTCAGCAAAACCCTACCTACGTGCTACCCCCAAGGTTTCTACTAGAAATTAGGTAGTCAGACGCTTACACACGTAAACTTGCGACACCCGCTATCGACTAACCTAACTCTACGCTCAAAACCCTGCCACAACTCAGCCACTAAGTTGCGAATTCTCGAATTATACCACCGTAGTTCGTAACCTAGCTACACGACTAGAATTTTACAAGAGTTTAAAAAAAATTACAAAATAGAATAAAAACTAAACATAAAACCCTATTAATAATTCAAGCCCAAAATAATAACAATATAGAGCCGACCCACTAATTAAAAAAAAAGTTTCCCCTCTTTTCCTTTTCTCTGAGTAAAAATGTAGGCCGATGCTTTCTTCGTTCCTTCTCCAATAATTAGGGCTTTGTGAATTGAAGTCGTCGATTGAAATTTGTGCTTCGATGGAAGTATGTGTTTGCTTTGGAATGCCTTGTCAATCGAATGCTGCTTCGTTCGCTTACGGCTACTCCAATTTCATCGAGATCGATTAGTTAGAAAACTGGTTTGCGATTTGCCTTTTTCGAATTTTGATTATTCTCGACTTGATTCGAGTTTTATGATTTATTGCTTTCAGTAATTTTTTAAACTCGAATCACTAACTACCGATGATGTAACCAGGTTATATAGGGAACGAATCACTTAATTTTTGTTCGTATATACTGTTTGAATTCTTCATCTAATTTTGCTTGGTCATTCGATTTTGCTTAAATGATGATGATTAATTTTGACTTCTTCGTATGTTTACATGTTACTGATAGATTTTCACTTACTTGAGTCGGTTCCTTCTTTTGATCCTACGATCATGGAATTTGATTTTTTTTTAGACTTTGACTTGTTCACGTTACTGCATATACCTCTTTTTGAAAATGTTTTAACCATAGCTTGATCATTTCTTGACTTTTATCGAACTACTACTTCACTATGATTTTCTCTGTAATTTATTCAACCTGTTGTTTCATTCTTGTTCGAACTGCTACTATTGGTCTGATTGATTTCACTTGATTTTTGTTTGAACTGTTTCCTTGACTTGGTTATTGTAATTCGAATTTTCGTGAATTGCTTTGGTCAGTTCTTATAGCTTGATGAATGAAAATGCAGTTTCTTGTAGTCTGGCACAACTTTGTTATTGCCTCTGTTTTCATGTGATGTCTCCATACATATATACATACATATATGTATGTACATATGTGTGTGTGATTGTCCTTTGGTATTGCAGTCTTGTTCATTACTGCATATATGTATAGGCTGTTCCCTCTTGAATCTGCTGCATATTTCGAATGTCCTCATGTTGCATTCACTTGTATGTTGGTGTCTTGTTGTACACACTGGTCTTTGTTGCAATTTAGTCTGGTTGTGTGAACTTGGTGCTCTGACCAGTCTGGGTTCATTCATGTTGAACTGCTTTGCACTTTGGTCCACAGTTTTCTTTGAGTTCCACTTGAAATTAAACTGTTTGCATACTCCACTGTGCTAGTTCATGTTGTAACTGGACTTGGTTAGTTTTACTTTCATCTGAGTTATATTGTGGTCTTGTTGCATGAGAACTTGTACTTAACCATTTGTGTTCAACATGTGTTCATTTGTGTGTGTACTGGGTTGTAGCCTCTATTACTTTGAGCCAATTCATTGTTTGCTTGTAGTATCTTGAAGTTGTAGCCTTGCAGTTGAGGTCTGTTGATTTTGACAAGCACATATTCATGTATATATGTGTGTGTTGTTGCAGTGTTGTTCTGTGTTGATATTGCACTTGTATTCGAACTGGTCTATGTTGCATCCCTTGTTGTCACTGCATATATATATATATATATATATGTAAGTGTATATATATATGTATGTATACATGTGTGTTTATGCATGTATATATGTATGCTTGCCTGCACTGTGTCTTGGTTGAAGCTTCACTTGTCCATTGGTCTTGTCTTGTTTCCAGTTTCCTATATTGAAGTTTGGTTCTGGCCATTTGAGGTTTGGTTGTACATGAACTTGTATGTAGTCATGTTAATATTCTCTAGTTGCATACATACTCATGTATATACATGTATGCTGGTCTTCACTGTTCATTATTGTTATCTGGGTTACCCTGTTGCCTTTATACCTGAACTGATATGTGTATGCATATATGCATACATGCTCTAATGCATATGCTCTGGTCTCTGGTTCAGATTACATGTGCAATGCCCTGAGTTGAATCCAGCTAATGGCTCGGGTTTGACCTTGTGCTCACCTGTCCCTGCAGTTTTGTCAAGTGTATATCGGTGTGCATGGCCTTGTGGCATGTACAGTGATACACTGTGCATGTCACAAGTTGTTCATGTATGATGAATTCAAAATGATATAAATGACGAACAACCCAAATAACCGAGGCAAATAACATTTTCAAAAACACACACTTTAATTTGTACTGCAAAATATTTTCTTTTTCAATTTTACTGCGTCAGTGTTTATTTTGCAGATAATTCAGATGCTGGATACAAACTGGAATAGAGTTGAAGATAAATACGAGTGAATGAGTGATATGTAGTGAGGTGAACATTGTAAATTGAAATTTGTGATGTAATTGAACTTGTAATGTAATTTAGATTATGTATATATAGTGAGAGCTCAAATTTGTACTATTCAAAATTGTAATACAATATTTGTTTGAATAAAATATTTGTTTGAATTTAAATTCTGTGTTATTTATTTTATTCAACAAATATTTATTTAATTTTGTGAAAATTAAAATATTACAAAATCAAATACATTTAAATGAATATATATATATATGTTTATTATCATCAAACAAAAATCATATACTAGCATATTCACACTGGATTCGAATCGCCGTCCTTCTACCATTCCTTAGAGGCGACACTGAGCTAAAAGGTATTCTCTATCCTATTGGTGAATTTAGCGCTTCTAATCACTACCCCTGGGCTTCTGTAGACCATCGCTTCCTCTTCATCAAAATTCAATGGGATAAATCAGTCGCCCTTCTTAGTTCGTTGATACCGAAGCTTTCGACCATGATTTCAAGCTTTCCTTCAAGCACTAGGTTCACCTTCCTCCAATTCCTCCTGAAAGCATTATTCTTGGATAAGCGGGCAGTCTCTGCTTTTGGGTTGAGGAGCTAGTCCACATGTTCAATGATGAGGGGCTGCAGACTTGGTCGGGTATTCCTGCTCCACTGAGGTTCGATGATGATGTGATGTCCAACGCGGCAATGCTTCAGCATAAGTATGAACAATCGTAGTAGGTAAGAAAATAGTAAACATTGCCTTCTCAGACCAAGATGTCGTGCAGCCTCTACCTGACATTCCTTGGCCTTCTGTGTGGTTGCCTCCTCTAAACATTGAAACTAGTCTAATTAACTCCGAGGATAGAGATTTTTATCTAGCACAAGACAATGAAGACATAGATCTGGACTACCAGATAAACGTGGGTGTCAGTGCTTAGCAGGAAAATGCCCGCATGATGGATGTAGAGAAAACCTCCAATTGTTTAGTACCCAGCCAGCTCATATCCTTCCACCAGTCTCTACCCCTTCCATGGTTGTCAGATGTAGCGGGCGTTTGCCCTCCCATGGCAGAAGTCACCTCTGGAAGGTAGCCTTTTTGTACTAAATATTTTATGCACCCTGAATCATTCTACTATTATTACAGCTTCTTCTAAGTTTGCTATTTGTTTATCTCCAAAAGAAGTTTCAGTAATAAAGAACTTAGAAAAGGAGAGGGCTTTCAATTCTTTAGGAAAGTTCTGACATGGAATATAAGAGGTCCGGGCTGTAATGATAAGTATGCCCTAGTAAAAAAAATTATATGTGATTTGCACCTTGACATTCTATTTATTCAGGAATCTAAATTAGCTTTTCCCCTATATACAAAATTACGTAGTGTTGGGGATGTTTCCTTATTTGGCAAGGCTTTTCTGGACTTGTTTTGGTCCAGGGGTAGTGTTATCACTTTTTAGGACGAGTCCAAATGGACCGTAATATAAGTAGTCAAAGCCTCAAATGTCCTTCATGTGATTCTAAAGAGCATCTCTTCCGAAGTCGTCTACTCTTTCTTGAATCTCTGCAGTCATCATAACTCCTCAGATAGATTATTTTAATGGAATCACTGTTTGACCTTTTCTTCTTTGTTTAGCGGGTCCTAGATTTTAGGGGACTTCAATGTTACTCAGTCCTCCTTCGAGAGAAATAATCATTCCTTTTTCACCCCTAATATGGACAATTTTAACAACTTCATTTCCTTGTGCGACCTTATTGGTCTCCCTATAAATAATCATGCTTTCAATTGGACCAACAAATGCTCAAATCTCTCTCTCTCTCTCTCTAGCCAAATTAGATAGATTCTTCATCAACGTCTCCTGCGAAAGCATGCATCCTTTTTCCTCTCAGCTTCGTCTCCCTACTCTGATATCTGATTACTACCCTACTCTTTTTTAATTCACTGATGTTAGCTCGCACCAACCTCATTTCAAATTTGGAAAACATCTGGCCCCTTGAGCCGGGTTTTGGTGATATGGTCGGAAGACTCTGGTCTTCTTTTTGGGTTTTGGGATCTACCACCCAAATCCTAGTTACTATGCTCTGTCTACTCAGATTTTCCCTTAAGAAGTGATCAAAGGGACTTTAGGGTTCCATCAAAGCTAGAAATGATTGTTTGTAAAGCCAGATCTTGGACCTCAACATCAAAGAAGAGACTTCTCCTCTAACAGCAACCAACGATGCTTGCCTTGCGAATCAGGAGGCAGAGCTCGAACATATCATGAAACAGGAAGAGATTAACTAGAAGCAGCGTTCTAAAGATCAATGGCTACATGAAGGAGATCTAAATACTTATACTTGCACAGACTTGCCAATCGCCAATGCAGATCCAACTAAATTTCTAGCATCAATGTGAATGGCATTGAGATTGGGGATGAAGATGAGAATCTTGCTACCTTCATTTCACATTTCAAGTCCACTCTTCAAAATCCTCGCCTGCTTTTGACAGAATGGAATGGGCCTCTATCTTCTTTACCATTTTCATCTCCAGTATTTGGTCGACAGAGAATTTGAGATTGACAAAGTTTGGAAGGTGCTAAAAGAAATGGCCAATGATATGGTGCCAGGGCCAAACGGCTTCCCTTCCTCTTTCTTTAAGCGCCATTAGGGTTTTCTGAAGTTCAACATCTTCAAGGTTTTCGAAGAATTTAACTCATGCTCAGATCAAATTTCCAAGCTCAACTATGAAAACATCACCTTAATCCTGAAATTTGAAGGAGGTTCGTCCGCTAAGGATTTCCTGCCCATTAGCATCAAAACACAATCTTCAAACTTATAATCAAGGTCCATGCCAACTGAATGAAACCACTAATGGATACCCTCATCAGCCCTAGACAATCCGCCTTCACTTCAAGCGGATCCTTGACTGATAATGCAGCCATAGTTTAAGAGGCCATCAACTACTACCATGCAAGACACATAAACTGCGCCTTCATCAAATTAGACTTCTTTAAGGCTATTGACATGATATCCTAGAGATTCGTCTTAGACATTCTTAAATATAGAGGATTCCGAAACAAATTCTTAGTTGGATTAGCCATATATTACACACTTCCACATTATCAGTATGCGTAAATGGGAGAAGAGGCAATAATTTTCGCCATCCAAAGGGCTACGTCAGGGTTACCACATACCTCTATAGCTTTTCAACCTGACAGTGGACTCATTTGCTAGAATTATTGACTTAGCCTATGATTCCATAGTACTTGAATGTCCTGGTAATGATATCATCAATCTTGGTCCACATTTTCCAGTTTGCTGATGATACCATCCTACTTTCGTTACCTAACCCATCTTATATTGCTGCTTTGAAACTTTAACGGTACTATTTAAGCTGCCTTCTGGTCTGAAAATCAACTTTGTAAGAGCGTAGTGTTTATGTTTGATCTCACTCACCCTGTTGGCCCCTTGGTCGCATCTGCGCTTAACTGTTCATGTCTTTCCTTCCTAATTCCTTACCTTGGTTTATCCCTACGTTCCTCTAAGCTGAATAGTGAAGACTGGCTGGCATTGCTAGATAAAATGTCTCGGAGACTATCGAGTTGGAAAGGATCCTCTCTGTCTAGGGTAGGCTAACCCTAGTGAACACTGTACTATCCTCTCTTTTGATATATTAATTATCCTTCTACAAAGCCCAACCTAGATAATTAAAAGAATTGACGCTATGAGGAGAGCCTTCTTATGGAAGGGTTCTTCTACTGTCTCTCCAGTAAATTGTCTCATGGCTTGGGAGAGAGTTTGCACACCAAAAAAGGATGGTGGGTTGGGTGTAATTAACCTAGTTCATTTCAACAAGGCTCTTCTGGTGAAATGGAGTTGGCCTCTGATCTCCGATTGCTCAAAACTACAGGCCCAATGGATTAAAAATTGCTACTATAATGGGGATTTCATCCTTTCTGACTGTAGATCTACTCCTCCTCAACTCGTCTCCTCCTTCTGGAAGAATGTTTTGTCTACCTGTAGGGAGCTACACATAAATACAGTAATTGAGATTGGTAATAGCAAGCGAACTCTTTTCTAGACTGACCCTTGGCTGGATGTTGTAGCCCTCTATTTGCTCTTCCCTGACCTATAAAATCTTGCATTCAACGAAGGAATAATAGTACAGCAGGCGTTCATGGAGGGCAATGTAACAACCTATTTGTACCAAAAATGGACATAACACTCTTCGGATGTAATTGAAGAGATTCGAATGAAGAATTAAAATGGAAAATGAGGCTAATCTAACAATCACACCAAGAAAAACAAGCAGTAACAAAAGAAGAAAAGAATCTATAGTGTTTGGCATTGTAGCCTACGTCCACTTTAAAAGATTTATTGTTTTATTGTTGATTATAGATCGAATTACCATAGTACAATGCTAACACTCAAATTACAATGGAGTTTCAGCAGAGCCGCATCATAAAAGTTCAAAAGTCCCTCTTTTAGTTGGCGTGGAGGTGCTATTTATAGGCGTAGAGCTGGAAATATCTTCCCCAAAATTCAGAATACAATTTATCATGCTTAGGTGGGCCCACAAGATCGATTTGGAGTCATTTGAGATCGATCCATGCGAATTTTGTATCGATCAAGAATGGCTCCATTTGAGCTGCGATCGATCGTGGAGGATCTTGAGGTGATATGCAAGCTCCTGTTTAAATTTCATGGCATTTGGATTTGTAGCTTTAGAGATAAGATCGATCCAAGATTGGGTTTTCTAGTTAACCTGAAGGCTTCGTATCGATACGTTTCATATCGATCATCTTCGTGTCAATGACATGGTGTTGGAGATCCATCTTTTGTGCACGGAGACTATTTCTATTGGTTTGACCTCTTCTTTCGTATCCATGTAAGGCCATGCTTTTCGTATCGATGATGTGCCCTTCTCTTCGTATCGATCAAGTAGCTGTCGATACGAAACATGCAGTTGTTCGTTGAATGAAGTGTAATCGATCCAGGGGTATGTCTACTTCGTATCGATGGTAATGGATACGAACAATGGACATGAGATGGATGGATACGAACGATGGATAGGGGATGGATGGATACGAACGATGGACATGGGATGGATGGATACGAACTGGGCATGCTTCACACGGATCTTGATCGATCCATAACTTGGGCATATGAACTCTGATTGACCTGAAACTTGGAATGTTGCCTTCCATAGCTCCACTTGTCATACCATGCTAATTGAAGCTCGATCTGGACTCGGACCAAGTTTGCCTGTATCCATCATGGACCTATAGATAACTGATCTTTGGGGAGGATTGTCTTCAATTCTTAGTCAAGTCCTTGGTGTCACGGCTGTGTCAAAAGGCGAGATAACATTTGCCCTCCAAAGTACGTCCTGTGTGAACATGACGTGCTGTAAAAAGCTGCAATCTCTATTCTGAATAAGTTCTATCCGACTTGTTGAACAGTTACTGTTCTTTCATCAAGTGGTGTGACCTTTGGTAGAATTCCAGTAGTATAAATGTTGAGTTGTAGACTACCAATGTCATGCAGTTTTTTGTTGTAACCGAAGGTCGAGTGCTAGCAATTGGTTGTTTATCATTCTGGATGTCACCAAGCAAGCATCTAATTTATGTTAACTTTGAAAATTGAATGTTAATATGGCAAACATGTGTGTATGTTAACCTAACTCCCATTCATGTTTGCACGTTCATGGGTCGTTGTCAAGTTCTTTTTTCTTGTTTGAATCGAGTTTCGTATCGATCCTCTCCTTGATCGATGTGAAATCCAAGTTGCAACAACGAACGATGGTTGTTTTGATCCCTTTCTTCGTATTGATCCTTCCTGGATCGATCCGGGATGCATCATGATGGACTTCGTATCGATGACGATCGATACGAGATGAATATACATAAGGGGTGCTTCGTATCGATGGATACGAAACTTACAAGCGTTTTCTTCGTATCGATGGATACGAAACATTGGGCCTTTGATCGATTCGCATCGATGGATACGAAGTGCTGGCTTCACATTGATGGATACGAAATGTTAGGCTTCGGATTGCCTTGTGTTGATGGATATGAAAGTCGCGCTTCGTATCAATTGATACGAACAATCCAGACATGATGGCGCAATGCTCTTCGTATTGATGTGGGTGTTGACCGTTTCTATCGGTTTTGTGACTGGGATACGAAACATTTTTATTTAGATATGAATGCGTATAAATAGTTTTTGGACTTGGAAAAAAATTTCACTTGCATCTGTTATTACTTCATATCGATTGGAAGAGAAAGGAAACTGTAGCTCTTTTGTTCTCAAACACCCATTTGTTAACCCAAATTCTCCAAGCTAGGTAAACAATCAGTAAATTCACATTTCTAATGACAAGCACCGAGCTTCACGCCATTTCGCATGGTAATGGCCAACTCTGGTGTCGTTGGCACCGGAGCTTGACTGGGGAGAGTTCGAGAAGGTAGTTAATGGTGACTTGGAGGTTTGGGGAAGAAGGAGAGCAATTGGAAGGAGTCAATAGAGTCACCGACTTCAAGTCTTCTCAAATTCGTATCGATGGGAGATGTGACTGATCAAAATGCTTTGGACATCATTGTAGGCAGTCCTCATGATCGAGGTGAAGGGCAGTAGCCTATCAATCGACCTAGGATGGAGCAGTTCATATCGATGGAAGAGGCATGGTGCGATCGATACGAAACCTAACTCCTCGGATCGATACGAAGCGGCTAATACCTGGGGTGATCGATACAAACAGGCGATCGATACGAAATGTGTCGATATGTTTAGGTTATTGGTCAGTGTCTTGGATCGATACGAACATAGGCTTCAGGGGAACGATCCAAAGTAACCATGATGGATACAAAATCCACTGCTTTTGCATACTTGAACACTTAACTCCGACGAGCTTTAGCCCTGCATATTTGGACTTCATTGTAAACTACATATATGACCATCCTTCAAAGCTCGTCGATGGAACTATAACTTGATAAGCATAACCATCTTAACATGGATCGTTCTTCGAAGTTAGGATGGCATGGTTGAGACGGTCAGCGATGACGGTCACTCCGGTCGAATCTCAAAGCCATGTTATTTTACCATCTTTCAAACTTGTAGAAATTTAGAGTATTTTACAACACTTCACTACACAACATGATCATTCACTTTACACTGGGGGGAACACGGATTTCTTTCCATCTAATAATGGTTTTTGCTGAGTTCAATAGCTATGGATCCTGGAAGCTTAGAGCAGCAAGAAGTTCAAAGTCTCATGTTTCCTAGAATCGAAGTGCCAAACATTGTAGTAGATATAGTATACCCTGCTCCGGATGAACTGCCGGATACAGTACTGGTTATGAATATGGATGACTCCGTCCAATCCAAGATCTCAGAAGAAATGCTGGGCTGAATTACCTCAGGCATGAACTATCTTTGGAATAAGTTTAATTACCGGGGCCAAAAGATAGGGCGCATAATCCCCTGGAAGGGTTCACTGCATGTAATAGATTCATGTGCTTGGCTGGAACATTGCCCCCGTTCAATCAGTTCATTCGGGACGTGCTATTCTTTCTGAGGATCGTGCCTTCTCAGCTCCACCCCAATGGATATGCGCTTCTTAACAGCCTATATATCATATTTATGGAGCATCTCCTTCGACCCCCGACCGTCGATGAAATCAGATACTAATTCAATGTCAAGAGTCGGGGAGATAATCCGTCGTTCACTTTCCTAAAAGCGGTCGGGAACTGCTAAGTAGTTGCAGGTGCGTGGAGTAAGTTGAGCTACTTCAAGATAGAGTGGTTCTATGTGAGATGCCCACCGGGGTTCGCCAGACGATGGTTGGTCAGACATAAGTACTTTTACTTATTCGTCAATTAACTGGGTAATATAAATTGATGCTGAACCCATTGTTGTGTCTCTTTTATAGCTGCTATTCCACGGCCCGAAGGAGGACATTTTAAAGAAATAGTCAGGATAGTTCAGACAGTGCCTGCAGAACTAAGAGAAATAGACGAAGTCCTTATTGACGACAACTTGATTATCGTCGGGCTTATAGAAATAGGTCAGAGCATAGGGCTGACGAGGGTTCCCAAAGTGGCCCCAGTAAGACAAATTGGAACATGGGCTCCTGGCGTGCCTCCAGTCGAGGGGGCTCGCGCGTCCGGTGTAATAATCAATGAACCTCGTGATGACGAGGGGACAGAGGCTGGTCATGAGCCCACGGTCGTGCCTCCGTAGGACATTCGGCCATCAGTGTCAAAGAGAAAAAGGTAAAAATATCGCCCATAAAGCTAAGAGGCAAAAGACTATTGAAGTAGCTCAGCTCATTGCAACTTCCATAGGTCAGGAGACCCCTTCTTCGCAGATGGAAAGTTCGTTGAAAGGGTTATCAGACATTCCTATCCTGGATGATATATTGTCATTCCCTGATCCTGGGCTAGAGGGTCTTCACTCCCCATCAAGAACTGGTGCAGACCTACCTTCGATAGATATAGGGAAGACAACTCCAATAAGCAGTGCTACTACAACCGATCGGTTAGGGGGGTTTGCACATACATACACACACTTCGGCACCACACGACATCTCATAACATGCTTCTTAATTTATAGCGATAACTAGTTCTACTCCTCTTTTCGTTTTACAGATACGATGGTGAAACAAGGCTCCATGCTTAGCAAACTTCGCTCTTCGCGACATTCTTCTGGATCACACTCTGAATCACATCGCCGCAATAGCGGGAGAGACTATGGTCGCGGCTATCATTCCAGTCAGGAATGCGAGCGCCACCATAGAGAAAAAGAGAGATCGTATCAAAACAGGAGTCGTTCTAGGTCGCGATCTCCGCCACCAAAAGGACCGTCAAAACCATCTGGCTCCAGTAGGCCTTCTTCAAAACCTTCACATCAAGTAGCACCGTCTCACGCTCCAAAGGCCAGCGATCAGCGCCGTAGAATCGAAACAGAAACTCCTGCCGTCATAGAACAAACTGCCATAGAGCCAAAGGGGGTGGGAGCCATTCGCATCGCCAAACTGAAGAAAGTTTTCTCGAACATATGTTTCAATGGCCTCCACTTTCCTCCTAACTTGAAAAAGAATCTCAAGTGACATAGAGAAAATAGTGCAGGACTATGTGCATGACGCATATAGCCAATATCGCGAATGGGTTAAGATGACAGAACAGGTTTCGATTGTGTCTTTTGAGCGGGCCAAGGCTATCAAGAAACTAAAAGGCGATCCCTCTCATAAGGAAAAAATAATGGAAGTGCTTACCAATGAAATTGATTCTTAGAGAAAAGCCGAGATTGAGACCAGCCAAAGAGCTGAGGAAGCCATGAAGTCTATGGAGGACATGAGGAAAACGAACATGGACTTGGTGCAGGAAATAGGGCATCGCAATACTGTTATTATTTGAGAAAGGGATGCCGCATTGAAAGAAGTTGCCGAGTTAATGGTGAAGCTGACTGAGGCCGTTAAAGAGAAAGGCAAAGCTAACAAAGTGGCCCAGGAGGCATGCGAGGAGGTGGTGAGACTTAGGGGAGAGAGGGATTCTGCGAATAAAAAGGCTGAAGAAGCCGACGCCAGGGTTGCAAGGGAAATTAAAGCTGTTGAGGCCAGGATGGAAAGTGAATTTTAAGATCTTTTGGTCACCTATAATGCAAATGTTCTGAGAAATCACAACCTGAACTTGCTCGGCAAGGATTATCCCTTTCAATTATACAAGGCCTGGAACCGCTTGATTAAGGATGAAATGGCGACCCATGGAGTTACAACTATCGATGAGTTTGAATTGGAAACTCAAGTGTTGATCAGGGATGAGCCTAAAGTCCTTCACGACACGATGATCGCGCTTCAGAAAGAAAAACTAGCTGCTGAATATTCGAAAACTGGGGAAGGATCTGGGGGCAAACACCATACCGTTGCTTCTGAAATGTCCCCAGCATCTCAAACTATTCCTTCATCTTCTGTAGACCCTCCAGTTGTCCCAGAGTATGACCCCGACAGGCCACATCTCTCTCCGGTCATCAAGCATAGCTCAGAAGGCATGTCGGCCCAACCTAGGAGCCTAACCGAGGAAGGTATTCTAGACACTTCTTTTATTCCTCAAAATGTAACACTATTAGAAGATATTACTAATATATTCTCATATCTTCATTCAGTCTTAGATTCTACACCGCCAACCCTCCTACAATCCAAGAAGTCCACCACGAGCAGGAGACAATAACTACGGAGGCCACAACTATGACAATCACGCTGGGGAGATACATGAGAGCAACGATGTGCTTGAGGATCAACTAATGGAAGCGCTCCTTAGCTATCACAGTGATCCGATTATTGAAGTGCCTTTCAATGTAGACGAAGATGTCATTATCACGGGCTCTTCGGGTTCGACCAGCAGCATTCCGATGGGTACACGCGTGGACCGGGAGGAACAGATAATGGAAGAAATCAAAGCCGACGTAGAGCAGGCTCAGCAGGCTTGTTGAGCTAGTGGAGGTATGGCGGGTCCCAGTCCTACCCGATCCTTGTACATTCTCCGGGTGGCACCATAGTTGAAACTGGAGCGCCTCATTCTTTTGGTGTTGAGAGTGCCACCATTCCACCGGTTATGCACATATAGGATATTCCAGTCCCTGTGAGTTCTCAAGAGGAGATCGCATCGATTCCTCCGACCGGAGGCAAGCCAGCTGGAGCAGGCCGAGGAGGTAAGGGTTCTAAGAGAGGTCTGGGCTGTAGCTCGAGCGGGTCTACGCCGAAGAAAGTCAAGAAAGGCAAGTAATCAAAGGTGTAGATTAGCATTTTGACTCCCTCTCTTGTAGATGATTAGAATAAGCTTCTCTTTTGCTTTCTACGGGCCATGTATAGATGCGGGCTTGGGCTCCTGTTGATAGGAATTCTTTGAACAAATTTTGTACTTTCTTTTCAAAGAATAATGTGAATAAAACTTCTTCTTTGTTTTTAGCATAACTCTATGTCCATTTGTTTTATACTTAAGCATTCACATTTCCATTCAATGTACTCGCGAAGCTTTTGTCTCTGAGTCGAACTCGAGTTTGGTCTCTAAGTCCTGAGGTCATAGCCTCGGGTCATAAACAAATGTCGAGTCCAGTCTCAACGTTGTGCTGTCTCGTTCAGTGGCTGGAACTTGAGTTATGCCCCCAGTTCTAGGGAGAATTGAAGTAGGTAATTGGCAGTCGTTCTCTGCCTTTAATAACTTTGATTTAACTTAGTCGGAACAAAGTTAAAGTGACATGTGCTTGAGTGGTCGAATCGCACTTGCTCGTTTGCTAGCATTTGTATCCACACTCTAAGGATAACACTTGTATGCCAGCGGTCGATCATGCCTGCTTATTTTTTTAGAATTACATCTACACTTGGGGGACACAAGTTATTTTATGGGCAGTCGGTCACACCCGATTAATGTTCATACTCAACTTCACACTCTGGGAATCTTAGAGTTAGTTGATGGGCGGACGGTCACATCTGCTTAAGAGTTAGAATCTTATTCACGCTCTGGGAATAAGGAGTTGGTTAAGGTCGTAGATGGTCGGATCACAGCCTCTTTAACGTTGTAAGCAAAGTCGTAGATGGACGGATCCATCCTCTTCGAGCTTGGAAAGAAGCGAGATCATGGATAGACGAATCCATCCTACTCGAGCTCTCGGAAATAAGCGAGGTCATCGATGGACGGATCCATCCTCCTCGAGCTATCCGAAATAAGCGAGGTCATGGATGGATGGATCCATCCTCCTCGAGCCTTTGGAAATAAGCGAGGTCGTGGATGGACGGATCCATCCTCCTCGAGCTGGACGGTCGGTTCACGTCCTAATTTTGGAGTTTGCACTTCAGCTCGCACTCTGGGAGCTGAAGTCGGTTGGAGAATTGTCGTGTTTCAATTCTCTTTTAATTGGCTGTTGTTTTCCCCCCGAGCTTGGGGTTTCATCTAGCTAGTGGCCGGTCAGATCACGATCACTCTCTATCTAAACGAGTCCCACCGTAAAATGGAACTCAGCTTTTTGTACATCATGGCGGTCGCATGATGCATTTAGGAATCATTAACTTGGCTTTGTGAGTCTGCGCTTTATTGCTGAAATAAGAAATCATGGCAAATTCAATTGTCTTATACAAATTCTTGAATTGCATAAACAAACTTGAAAAGGAAAGCAGACTAAATGAATAAAAGCCAGTTATGTGTAGTAGCGATGGAGACTTTCCCTGTTTCATGCTCTCGGCGGAGTGAGACCATCAACGGTTGATAGTTTGAATGTGTCGCCTCTAAGTCTCCACTCGATGACATACGGTCCTTCCCACATCGGTTTCATGTGTGAAGGGACAGGATAGATCCGCTTAAGTATGAAATCACCAACTTCAAAGGTCCTGGGTCGAACCTTGGCATTGTATAATCGGGTGACTCCACTGTGGTGTGCGGCTGCCCTCAAATCAGCCTCTTCACGCTTCTCATTTAGTAAATCCAGAGATTCTACGAGTAGGATGGCATCCGTCTTTGGATCATAATAGGTCACACGGTGAGAAGGCACCTCTAGCTCAACTAGGATAATGGGTTCAGAGCCGTAGGAAAGTGCAAACAGAGTATGGCCGGTCGTAGACTTGTGGGTAGTTCGATATGCCCATAAGGCCATGGGGAGCTCATCGACCCACTTACCTCCAGCCTTCTCCAATCGTTTCTTCGAAATAGACTTGATGACTTTGTTGACAGCTTCGACTTGTCCATTCACTTGAGGGTGAGTTACTGCCAAGAATTTCTTCTGGATGCGATAGCGTTGGCAGAAATTCTTGAACTCGACACTATCGAACTGGGTCCCATTGTCAGTTATAATCGTCTGTGGGAGGCCAAAGTGAAAAATGATGTTGCGCATAACAAAGTTGATTGCTTTCTTCGTCGTGATAGTAGCAAGGGGATCGGCTTATACCCACTTAGTAAAGTAGTCAACTGCAACGATGGCATACTTCGCACCACCTTTAGCTAGAGGCAAGGACCCTATTATATCAATACCCCACATGGAAAATGGCCATGGACTGACCATTTGAGTAATCTCGATTGGCAGGGCTCTTGGAATCCTGGCATGTTTCTCGCACTTGTCACATCTCTTGGCATAATCTGATGTGTCTCGTTTTATGGTTGGCCAGAAATACCCGTATCTGAGTACCTTCTTCGCAAGGGCTTGCCTCCCAGTGTGATCGCCACACTCACCTTCATGCACTTCCTGCAACACTCGCTTAATTTCGTCGTGGGCGATACACCGGATTAAAGGAAAGGAAACCCCCTTTTGTACAGGACTCCATCTTGTATTACAAACCGTGAAGCCTTTTGCAGAACTTGTCTTTTCTCGCTCCTGCGTGCGGATAACGTTCCGTGTTCAAGATAATTTTTGATTGGAGTCATCCATGACTCACTTTCGGGTGTTGCCTCATGAACCCAATATGTCTCCGCATGATCAATACTCGGAGCAGTAAGTGTCTCCACGGGGACAAGTCCCATCCGCTGTGCTTCGCCAGTGCTGGCCAGTTTTGCTATAGAATCAGCCTTCTGATTTTGTTCTTGGGGTATACAGCAGATAGTATAATAGTCAAACTGGTTCAACACTTCTTGGACCCGCATATGGTAGAAGGCCAACCTTTGATCTTTGGCTTGATATTCTCCTTGAATCTGGCACACCACCAGTTGTGAATCGTAGTAAATTTCAACAGCGACGACTCCAAAATCCTTGGCAAGCCTTAGTCCAACAAGTAAGGCTTCGTACCCAGCTTCGTTGTTAGTTGCATGGAAGTCGAATTTCAAAGCATAGCACACAGATCGCCCTTCTGGGGTTTCGACCACCACTCTAGTGCCTGAGCATAGGTCTTTTGATGTGCCATCGGTATATAGCTTCCATATATGGCTGGGAGGTTCACTGGTTTCGGGCAAGTCTTCCGGTATGGTGAACTCAGCTATGAAGTCCGCCAGAACATGTCCTTGAATAGCTCGCCTTGGGGCATAAGTGATATCAAATTGACTCGGCTCGATGTTCCACTTAAGCAGCCTACCAGACGTCTCAGGTCGTGTCAGGATCTGTCGTAACGGCTGATCGGTGTAAATAGTGATCGGACGAGCTTGGAAATACGGGTGGAGCTTTCTCGAGGGTACAACAAGACAATAAGACAACTTCTCAATTTTCAGGTAGTTTCTTTCTGCCCCCATCAATCTTTTGCTGACATAATAGACCAGTCGTTGGATCCGATTCTCTTCTCAAACTAGTGCGACATTGATTGCGTTTGCCTAAACTGCTAGGTAGACATACAACTTCTCATGATTAACTAGGTTCGACAAGATAGGAGGTATTGTCAGATGTTATACTAGTGCCCGAAATGCGCCCTCGCACTCCTCTGTCCAATCAAAATTCTGTTTCCCTTTTCTGATCAGATCAAAGAAGGAAATGCACTTGTCCATGGATCGGGAAATAAACCTTCTCAAAGCTGCTTAAGACTTTGCACCTGCTTTATGGTTCTGGAAGTTTCGAGATTCCGAATCGCCCAGATCTTTTCAGGATTGGCTTCAATTCTCTCGCATTGATAATAAACCCAAGGAACTTTCCAGATGCGACTCTGAAATGACACTTCAATGGATTGAGCTTCATTCTGTACTGTCGGAGTATGTTGAACATCGTCTCTAAGTCACTGATATGGTGGCTGGATAGTCGCGACTTCACGAGCATCTCGTCTACGTACACTTCCATAGTCTTCCCTATCTGGTTTGCAAACATCCGATTTACGAGCCTTTGATAAGTTGCTCCAGTATTTTTGAGTCCAAACGGCATCACCTTATAATAATAAAGTCCCAGGTCAGTAATAAAGCTAGTGTACTCCTGGTCAGGAAGGTGCATCGGGATTTGATTATAGCCGGAGTATGCGTCCATGAAAGATAGGAGCTCATGCCCGGCTGTTGAATATACCGGTTGGTCAATTGTAGGGAGCAGGAAACTGTCTTTAGGGCAGGCTTTGTTCAAATCTGAGTAGTCCACACATGTCCACCACTTTCCATTCGGCTTTCTGACAAGCACTGGATTCGATACCCACTCCGGGTATAAAGCATCACAAATAAACCCATTAGCCTTGAGTTTATCCACTTCTTCCTTCAGGGCGGCAAATCTCTCTGGATCCATACCGCGCCTTTTTAGTTTCACCGGGACGTGCCGCGGGTCGATATTTAATGCATGGATGTGTTATTCAGCGAGATCCTACACATGTCTGAATAAGTCCAGGCAAACACATCGAGGTTTGCCCGGAGAAAATCAACCAGTTCCTGTCCCTTATAGGGGCTGAGCTGAAATCCGATCTTTAACACCCTAGGATCATCATCATTGTCGAGCGGGACATCGATTGTCAACTCTGCCGAGGAGGCCTGGTATTCTTTGACTTCCCCTTCATCATCCTTATCTCTAGGATCAAGATCTTTAGGAAACTGGTTGTGGCGCTCGAGCCTCGGCTCAGGCGTTAGTTTTCAATTTTCCATAGAAAAAACGCAAAGAGATTCCTCCACGCCCTTACCTTTCTCCTTTCGCTGCGCATCTCGTTGTTCTGCAACATAACAGGCGTGTCCAGCTATCTGATCACCATGTACTACCCCGACTCCGTTATCAGTGGAGAACCTCAGGGTTAAACATCAAGGGGCAATCATTGCCCTGAACTCTACAAGGGCTGGTCGGCCTAGGAAAGCATTATAAGGAGAATGAATATCCAATACAACAAACTGTAACATCCAGACACTCCGATGATCACCAATACCCAACTCAATAGGTAATTCTACCATCCCAGCCAGTATGGTTGCACTACCATTGAAACCATGTATACGTGACTGACATGGTTTCAGATATTTCGCTTCCATCATCATTTGGTCATAAGCACGTTTGAACAGTATTTTCATAGAACTTCCACTATCGACTAAGGTCCTCTTCATCCAAGCAGGACCTATCTGGGCAGAAATGACCAGCGGATTAATAGTAGGGGCCTCGACTCTGTCGGCATCACGGTTTTGAAAAACGATGTTGTCTGTCATCGTCCTATGTTTCTTTGTCAGGGCCCCTTCATCGGTACCACTACAACATTCGAAGTCCACATGCCTAATTGAACTATCATATGACTCCATTTCCTTCCAGCTCCGATCAGTCGGATAAGGACCACCACTCACAATATTGATTACCAATCTCCCACCAGTACATGCGGGGTCTTCAGGCCTTACCTAGCCTTGGCCCTGATTGGGATTAGATGGGCCTGCTCTACCATCCTACGAAGCCTGGACAAACTGCTCCAACTTTCTTTCTCTAATCACCTTCTCAATAATATCCTGCAGATGACGGTATTCATTGGTGTTATGGCCGTAACGGTCATGGAACCTAAAAAACTTCTCGGTCTGAATCTGCTTCTCTGACGATGGTTTCGGGGCTGGCTTCTTATACTACCCTGTATTACAAGTTTGAAGATAAATGTTTTCTAGCGACGTGTTCAAAGGAGTATATCGGTCGAACATAGGAGCTCTGGGTCTCCCACGATGAGGTTCTCTCTTCTTTCCATGAACTCCATCGCCCTTCAGTTGAATTTGCTTATTCTGAATATTCAACTGTACTTTATCGGAGCTCTCCCTAGTATGCTTTACTACAACATTACTCTGGATACCTTCACTATTGGGCCATGTGACGTCCTACTTTCTAGACTGTCTAGGGTATTCCCTCCTAAAATATTGTGCTGCCTCTACATAGAAACGGTCCAACGAAGCGGGGGGTTTCCCAGCCAACCAATCACCAAACTCGAAATCAGGATCGATCCCTTTAGTCAATGCCATCAGAATAGATTTGTCGTTGGGATTACTGACTTTGGCACAAGCAGCGTGGAACCTTTCCAGATAATGCCTTAGAGCCTCTCTTGGAGCTTGGGTAACACTAGATAAGGTATTAACATCCTTTGGTCTCGTAGCATGCATACGAAACTGTTCGACAAACTTAGTAGCTAACTGGTCAAAACATAAGATGGATCTGGGTAGTAAACGGGTGTACCACATAGTCGCAATGCCTCCAAGAAGATAGGTAAGCTTTTACACTTAACCGCATTGTCAACTCGAGTAGCATTCTTGAGCCATTCATATTTCAAAATGTATTGGTTGGGATCTGAATTCCCTTCATATACAGGCAAGGTCGGCACTCGGAATCGGCGGGGCGGTTCCGCATGTAAGATATCGTTGGCGAACGGGGTATGACGTCTAGAAATCCCCCAGTCATCATTAGTGAAGCCTTGACTTTCTCTTATCATTTGGCGTATCATAGTTGGAATATCAAGCATCTGGATATTCGAGGCCAAGGCATGGTCTGGTTCCATGTCACAAGGACTGTTCGGTCATTGTCTACGGTCCGTTCCCCGCCTCCTTGACTCCCGGGCTTCATGGAAGTGAGGATCCTGAGCATGAATGTAGTGACGAGGGGTTGGATTTGGTTGGTTCTAGATCTCGGCATCCAGGGCTATAGCAGCGACTGCTGCGTGGTCATGAGTAGTGTTGTAAGGAAGAGCCCCTCCTCGGGAGGAGGGCACAGCTTGATGCCCTATGGAAGGACATATTCCAGCCTGTCCGGGATTCATAGCATATGGATGACCAGAGGCTTCCATGTAATTCCCATCTAATCTATGATCGAAGTCAGATGACGCCGAGCTTTCAGTCAAAGAATAAGAAGCATGCTCCCTTCTAGATCTCCGTCGCCTTTCTTCATTCAGCTAGTTCGTGAGTTCCATGTTGGCACGGATCTGCTGGGTGAGCTTCTGACGGCTTTGAGTGAGCTCCTGCATAAGGGTCTGGAATTCCTCTCTAGTTACTGGACCATGTGGATCTGGAACTCCAGCTGATTTTGGCCTGCTGTGGTCAGCTATGCAGGATTATGCTTATCCCTTCCTTCCGGATCAGCAGCATTGGAAGCAGTTCTGGTAGTGTGCACCATGTTGAATGTAGTTCTTCTTAGATCTGGAACAATCTAAATAGAATAAAAGGAACCACTAGAAGACAGATCTGGATCTCCTCCTTAGATTTTAGTAATCTGACAACAGCAAGGGATCCACAAAGTAGGAGAAAAGGTAGAGTTTTCTCAGTGAAAGCACCAAAGTGTTTGTACCTAAAATGGGCACAACACTCTTCGGATGTAATTGAAGAGATTAGAATGAAGAATTAAATTGAAAAATGAGGCAAATCTAACAATCACATCAAGAAAAACAAGCGGTGGCAAAAGAAGACAAGAATTTATAGTGGTTCGGTGTTGTAGCCTACGTCCACTTTGAAATATTTGCTGTTTTATTGCTGATTATAGATCGAATTACAATAGTACAATGCTAACACTCAAGTTACAATGGAGTTTCAATAGAGCCGCAGCATAAAAGTTCAAAAGTCCCTCTTTTAGTTGGTGTGGAGGTGCTATTTATAGGCGTAGAGCTGGAAATATCTTCCCCAAAACTCGGATGCCCTTTCTCATTCGTAGGCGGGCCCACAAGATCGATTTGGGGTCGTTTGGAATCGATCCTGATCGATCCATGTGAATTTTGTATCGATCAAGAATGGCTCTATTTGAGCTGCGATCGATCATGGAGGCTCTTGAGGTGATATGCAAGCTTCTGTGAAAATTTCATGGCATTTGGGCTAGTAGTTTTAGAGAAATGATCGATCCAAGATTGGGCTTATTAGTTAAGCTGAAGGCTTCATATCGATACGTTTTGTATCGATCGTCTTCGTGTCAATGACGTGGCGCTGGAGATCCATCTTTTGTGCATAGAGACCGTTTCTATTGGTTTGACCTCTTCTTTCATATCCATGCAAGGCCATGCTTTTCGTATCGATGATGTGCTCCTTCCTTTGTATCGATTCCTAGCCCCTCTTCGTATCGATTAAGTAGCTAATCGATATGAAACACGCAGTTTTTAGTTGAACGAAGTGTAATCGATCCAGGAGTATGTCTATTTCGTATCGATGGTGATGGATACGAACGTTAGACATGAGATGGATGGATACAAACGATGGAAATGGGATGGATGGATACGAACTGGGCATGCTTCACAAGTACCTTGATCGATCCATAACTTGGGCATACGATCTCCGATTGACCTGAAACTTGGAATGTTGCCTTCCATAGCTCCGCTTGTCATACCATGCTAATTGTAGCTCGATCCGGACTCAGACCAAGTTTGCCTGTATCCATCGTGGACCTGTAGATAACTGATCTCCGAGGCAGATTGTCTTCAATCCTTAATAAAGTCCTTGGTGTCACGGCCTTGCCAAAAGGCGGGATAATACAACATGTACCTCATGACACACCAATCCAAAGCCTAATATGACTTTCGAACCTATCATTTTGAGAAATACGAGCAGTTAGGATTTTAAAATCTTAGAGAGCATAATTACAAAGGTAAGTTCTAAGACATTCTATGCTTTCAAATCCCATAGCAGAAAGAATTAAAATATAAATACAGAAAACATACATTTTAGAAAAATAATCTCCAAAATACTTGATTTACATATACGCTATTTTCCAAAGTACAAGAGAAGTTTTACAAAATTTTAATACAATAAGTAACTACAAGATGAATAATAAATAATACGAAAACTCCAACATGAAGCTTCGTTCTCCATGTAATATGTCCAATCATCTACTAACCTGTCATCCTGCGGTGGTGGAAAATGAAAAGAAATGGGTGGGTGAGACAAAAGTCTGGTGAATGAGTATAACTTTAATATGTGATGATCATGAGTAGGTAACTTTAATACTACTCTAAGTAACATAGGGTGAGCTACAAGTATCCGTGAACTCCTAAGGTCTAATACCTAAGGATTCTTATTTAACACAAAAGGGTCAAACTATAAATCGAACCTTACACTAACGATCCTCCAATGCTCCTAGAGCTATCCAATATAAAAACATCAGCCATAGGCTATTGCGGGAGCATCTCTCCTAAAACTAACGGTAACCATCACTACGTCTAGAGAGGGAGAACCTCGAAATGCAAACTCGTTGTGCAACTCATCGTATGCACTTGTGTCCATCTCTTGATCGTAGTGCAAAATGCCTTTTATATTATTGCGCTAGCGTCTACCTGTACCACGTCATGTCAGAACCGTGCTAACAATGACACCCGTTAGTACCGAGCTCCTTTTTCCTACTCTATAGCCTCTTATCGTGCTGCATCAGACCTGACTACCCTTTAGAATCCCCCCTTATCACCAGACAAACTCACCTGGTGTCTCCATCAATGTTGTGCGTCCATTACGGAACTCCTCCTGAGTATCTGCGAAATACATCACACTAATCAACTCCATGTCTGCGAAATACATCACCCTAGTCAACTCTCTATCTGCGAAATACATCGCCCTAGTTTACTGTTGGTTCTTAATTGGATATTTAACTATTACCTAATAACGCAATGACCTATAGTCCTTTGATAGGGAAATGACTTCCCTACCGCTTCTAGCATGTGTACTTAGCCCCAAAATAGGCTCAATAAAAAAATTTCCATTTATATAATTTCCATTTATGAATTATATAATTTTTATTCTTTAACTTGCGCCTTAGGTTAAGGTTCAACATCTGAAATTTTCGTTCTGGACGGTCGATTGTTGGACCTAACCGATCGACCGCCGGGGGTCCAGGGCCGACCGTTCCTGAACAAATTTATGGTTTTCTACATTCGTTCGTTGTCGATTGTTGATTAATGTTAATTACTAGTTAATCAATGTCGTTAGGAGTTGTTGGTGAACCATAATTACTAAATGACCAGTCTAATTATCAAATTTGAAATTCAATTTAAGGTTTGTTGATTTAGGTTTTTGCAAATTCGACAAATGTCCAGCTTAACAATTTACTGTAATTTCAAATCTAAGATTATAGATTTCAACTTAGGGTTTCACAATTTAATTAAAAGAAAGGGTGTACTTGCATCAAATCAAGTTTAACAATTTATAGATTTTAATCTAGTGTTTTACATGTTTTAAATTAGGTTTCTAACATCCTAAATAAAATAAAATAGTTTAAACCTAATTATAATAATCGTCTTCCTAAAATTGTTCCCGCTCACCTTAAGCCTAAGCTCTTCATATTTTCTTTGTCTGAGAATTTCCCTACGTATGTTAGCTTTGCTTTCTTCTTCTAGATTCAATTGATTGTGTTCTTCAAGTTGATTTTATTTTGATTTTGGAAGAATTTTTGGGCTAGAGAAGTGGTTAGAATTGGACAGACTTCCATTACATTCAATGGTTATATTGATTTTAGGGTTAGGTTAGGCTTGAATTTATATGGGTTTGCAATTAATTTAGGATGTTGATTTGGGCTGGATAATATTTTGCTAAGTTCGTGCATGCTCATCAAAAACTTGGCCAGGAAGTAACGATCAAAACTGTCAATGTAAAGCTCCAGGCTTTAGCTTTTTCATGCCCCATGGTCAATGTAAGAAGGTTCATGGTCGACCTGTATCGGTCGACCATGACACCTCAAGGGTCGAACATAATACACATTTACTTATAATTATTTATTTTGTTTCCAAACCGTCCGACACCCGTAACTTTTTCATACTAGCTCCGATTTCGAAGTGTTATATATGAAAATCGTCCAGAAAATCTCTACGAATGCAATGGTGTATATTTCGTAGCCAAATTCAAACATTTGTGAAAAAATTTAGTCTTTGTTTTAATTTAATTTACTTTTCCTATTAAATTTTCGTTTAAATTTCTATTAAATTCATGTTAAATTTTACGTAAATTTCCTGGGTGTGGCATTCTCCCCCTTAAATGTAACTTATACACACAGCAACCAATAGCTACAACCATCCACTTATCCATCATCCATGAGCAATCATTGTCCTTATAATTTTTTCTAATGCAACATGTACGTATATATATATATATATATATATATGCAACGTGAAAAACATGTGAACCTATACTAATGTAAAAGAGTAAGCAGTCTACTGATCCAGTCGACCTTCTATCATGCAATTACTCATGTCATGCATCCAAATGTATGCAACATCCTAAGTAAGTAAACTTGCAATTCTACATGTATGCCCAATCATTTCATCCATATGCATAATACTTAATAAGATACACTATAATTAAACATCCATATGTATCATATCTAACAAGTTAGAAATTAAGTAAGAGATAATGTGAATGTGTGTACTACCTAGAGGATTTATTGTCCTAGATGTGTAAATGAATACAATCCAAACAAACATCCACTAGCATCCATCATCCATAACATGTCCTATCGACACATTGCAACCATTCCTACCATTCAATGGTCTCTACCTAAACTCGACACTAAATACAAAGGTAATCTATCCTTTTCTAACTAAAATGGCTTGACCATGGTAGGCATAGACATTTCTAAAGTACCTAATGATGGCTTCCTAACAATTTGGCTATATTCTATATTGGCTTGGGGATTTTCTACTTATTTGCTTTCTATTGTGGACTTAGCTCCATGGACTGTATATGGACGTAGCTACATGGCTTACCCTATGTGGCTGTTGACAGTACTTGCTTTTTGCCTATCTGGTGCAGCCCTTGCCCTTCTATGAATTGAATCCAAACTACATTAACCAACTTTCACCACCGGCATAAAGTTTCAATTCAATTATATGTGCATCGGTAACCTTTCACAATCTTTGCTACTAACTCAAATGATGTCATCTTGCACAATGTTAAATAACTGGAACATAAGTATGCTCCCACTGACTATAGCTCCATAAAATCCTCAATGCACAACCTACTGCCCTAACTCCCAATACTATGCCTAATCACCTCAACTCTTAGATACCAAGTGGGATAACTCAAATGTGGATGTGTAACATCAACTATCTAGAGGCCCAAAGCTAAGCGCTACTGATGTTGCAGTCATCTATAGTATTAACTTCTGGCGACTAAATACAGCTATGTTAATGGTATCTATAATATCAGAAGCACTTGAATATGAAACAAATCACAGAGTTCAAAAAAAAATTTCCACTACATTTTAAAACACATGTTCCATATTCATATTACATAATCCCAAAACGTTTCCCAAGCAATGATAAAATATACTTATTACAAAATACGCCAAAAGCGACATATGAAGAAGTCCCCTTGGATGATCAGAGTCATATAGTCATAATATACATAATACATGCACAACGGAAATAAATAACAAAACAAAGAACTGCAACTCCTAACAGCTATCCGTAAACCTCGTGCTCATTTCTGATAGCTTTATTCGTCATGCTACTAAAACCTGAAAGAACCTCAACCATTGAGTATTAACTTTTGGCTGACTCCGGCCTACCAGAAAATATAAACAAAATAATCTAACATCTGTTAGACACACCTCTTCTGGACAGTCTGTCCTTAGCTATTTGTTAAATACTTCTCTTTTGGACGATCCATCCCTAACTTAACATCTCCTAGGGTCACCTGATCCTAATGGTTTTGCAGGCTAACCAATAACCAATCTGTATATAAATATATATTCCCTTCTGTGTGCAATCATAATTTTAGTCTTACCTATGACAAAGCCCTACACGCTGGAATTTTGGACTAAATTAGTTGGGGCCAATAGCTAATGCGTAGAGCGCGACCCTATACCAGTCCCATCTGGTATTCTAATATCTGAGTCATTTTACTTAGGTATCTCTTCCCATAATTTTCCTTGAAAACCTTTTTGAAAATGATTTAATACCTCTAAATCAAACTCATACAAGGAAAGTACATATACTCTATGCTTTACTCAAAATCACCTTGCTATGTTATACACAGACACACACCCCTTACTCAAACCTTAGTTGATGAAAACATTTAAACACTTGAAAGTACCCCTTTCGATTCAATTAAAAGTGCCTCTTTCTAAACCATTGAAAGCATCTCTTTCGAAACTAAGTAAAAACCTTTATTTATCTAGGCCGAAAGGCCAAAATCTTCCTTTCAAAACCATTCTTAAAACCTTTTCGAAACCTTTGAAAATCTTCCTTTCGAAAGCTTTAAAACCTTAGACATCATATCTTAAAATCCTTTAAAACATTGCCTTTAAAACCTTAGAAAAACCTTCCATTTCAACCCTTTCGAAACCATCAGAAACACTACCTTTTGACTCCTTCGAAACCCTTTGGGGAACCACCTCTTCGAAACCATTTTAAATACCTTTCGAAAGCGCCAACCCTTTAGAAACTCAAACATTTCGAAAGCACTTGGGTTTAATTTAAATCATGTGGAAAAACACCTTTTGAAACCTTTTAAACCAACTCTTTTGAAACCTTTGGGTTATACTTCAATCAAAATAAAAAAGGTCATTTAAAACATCTAAGTCGAAAGCCTTCCTTTCAAAACCTATTCCTAAGTAAACATGTAATGGTGTCAAAACCATTCCTTCGAAAGCATTGGAGAAGTGGTTAATTTAAAAACAAAGTATACCTTTCGGAATCATTGACTTCGAAAGGTAGAAAGGAGGCAGCAGGGGTTTCGACCCCTTCGAAAGCATTACTTATAATAAAAGAGCACAACCCATTCAAACCTTTCCTTTAAACACTTGACTCAGTCGAAAGCCAACCGAGTCGAAAGATATCCTTTCAAAAACAAGGCGGGTGCTTCTTTAATTTTTAAAACAAAAAGGCACTTCGACCCTTTTGGAACCCCTTGGTTTCGACTCTTACCTTCTGCCCTTTGTCCAATTCACTGTGTACCAAGAGGTTGATACTATATGCATTGGTTTGTGGAAGGAGGCGGAGGGTCTTAGTCGAAAGTTACCTGGGCAAAACCAAAATAGGAAAAACATACTTTTGGCATGAAATTCTTATTTAAAGCGTTTTTAAATAAACTTTTTAACTAACTTGCCTTGTTTTCAAACTTTATTGGTTGCTAATTTTGCTGCCATATGTTCAGAATTAATTAATTTAAATCATTTGCAAACCACCCCTTCTCCTTAATAAAACAAATAAAACATTTAAGTCTCATACCTTAAATAATTTTATATATTCAACAAAACACTTCGGAAAATCTATAAAAATTCCATAAAAACCTTTTCAATATGTTTTCTAACATAAATAAATTTCAAACCCAAATAATTATTTATTATGCCATAAATAATTTATAACCCAATAAATCATTTTCCTCACTAGAAAATTAATATAAAATCCACATTAATTCAAAAAATTATGAAAATTGAAACCCTTCTCTAAAATATCGTTTCTTATCTACATTAAAATTTGCAAGGCATTTATATGTCATTTAATACAGTTTTCATATCAAACATATCATAAAAACTGATATGAACATGTATAAATCATCAGCAAGCATATATAAACTTTCAATCATCCAAAACATGGCATTATCATGCAAAATCATTTCGGGTTATCCTTAAAACCGAAAACTATAAGAAAAATGGGATGTAGTAATCATTCACCTTATCTTTGTGATTAAAGATGTGAGATTTGATCTTGATAGTGTTGAGTTACTTCTTCCTCTTGAAAATCCTAACTTTGTCTTCTCTTGAGATTGAAAATGGTGGCCGACCTTAGAGTATTTTTGCTTAAGAAAAATGGAATGAACGTGTGTTTGATTTCCTAAGGGTTTAGGGTATAAGTTCATCCTATTTCCTATTTTGCCCTCCCTTTTTACCTAACACTTTTATTCATGTTATCTTGTTTTGATTTACATTTAACATGGCATGGCTACCCTTAGTTAAATTAAATATCAATCTATTAATGATCTTACATTATTTCATTTAATTTAGCTAATTAAATATTCTAAATAATGTTACTAAAAATATGGGGTGTTACAAACTCTCCTCCTTAAAGAATTTCGTCCTCGAAATTACGATATGGCACACAACAAATCAATCAAAGAGGTAAAACATACCATCAAACAAATCAGAATAAGCGTCTCTAATCCTGCTCTCGGTTTCCCAAGTATAGTCTCTAACATCGTCACTCCACTGGACTTTCACTAATCTGACTATCTTATTCCTCAACTTCTTCTCACCTCTTACGACTATTCGGATAGGCTTCCTAACTATAGTCATATCTGGTTCCACCACTAAATCTTCTAACACTGTCGGTGTTATAGCAGGCTCTGGGTCTCAAACACACTTTCTAAGATGAGAAACATGGAAAAAAACATGGACTCCTGCCAATTTACTCGGTAACTCTACTCTATATGCGAGTTTCCCGATCGTTTCTAAACTAGGAAATGGTCCTACAAACCTTGGTGCTAACTTCCCCATCTTCCCGAACCTGATAACACCTTTTATCGGTGATACTTTGACGAAAACATGATCTCCAATAGAGAACTCTAAATCTTTACGTCTTCTATCTACATAGCTTTTCTGCCTAGATTGAGCTTCCTTCATTCTTACCCTTATCAGCTCAATCTTTTCTGTTGCTTCTTTTACCAAATCAGGACCAAGGACCAATCTATCTTTGGTCTCTAACCAACATGCAAGGGATTTGCATGGTCTTCCATACAAAGCCTCAAAAAGTGACATCCCTATACTAGTCTGATAACTATTGTTATACGAAACTCGACTAGGTGTAGGTGGTCTTCCCATGATCCCCTAAAGTCCCACATACAAGTTCGCAACAAGTCCTTCAAGATCTTGTTAACTCTATCTGTTTGCTCATATGTCTGCGGATGGTAAGCAGTACTCATCTTGAGCTTGGTTTCTAAACTTTCCTATAGACACTTCTAGAACTCTCTAGTGAATAGGGAATCTCTATCACTAACAATGCTACTAGGAATTCTGTGCAGTTTAACCACATTCTTCATAAATAACTTAGCCAATATAGGTGTCGTGCTATTTGCCTTAACCGGAATGAAATAGGCACTCTTGGTCAATCTGTATACTATGACTCATATACTTTCATTTCCTCTATTAGACCTCGGCAACCTGTCTATGAAATCCATAGAAATAGAATCCCACTTCCATACGGGAATGTCCAATGGCTAAAGCAATCCACTTGGCTTCTAATGCTTGGCTTTCACTTGTTGATAGTTCAAACATTGTTTCACACATAAGCCAACATCCCTCTTCATGCCTTCCCAGAAGAAACTTCTCTTCATATTCTGATACATCTTCATTCCTCCTGGATGAATAGTGAACTTTGAACGATGGCATTCCTCCAAAATTTCCTTCCTTATGTCTCTCACATTTGGAACACATAATCTGCCCTTCTTTCTCAACCATCCACTTTGGTCAAGACTGAAATCCTTTAAGTCATTGCTCTCCTTCCCATCCTTTAATTTCATGATCCATTCAGCTAACACTGGATCCTCCTCCTATATAGAAGCAATCTTCTCAATCAATACCGGTCGGACTTCTAAACAAGACAATATAGCAGCTCCTCCACTAGCCTCAGCCTCGGATCTCCACTGCACTCTACAAGCTGACAATGTTTCTAAATCCTTCCACTTAGCAATCCTCGCTAAAACTGCATTCTCATCTTTCTTGCTGAGTGCTTCTGGCACCTTATTTCCTTTTCCGGGTGTATACTTAATGTTATCCCGCCTTTTGGCAAGGCCAGGACACCAAGGAGTTGGACTCCAAATGTCGTTTGTCATGGATATCGTTGAATTTTGATCAAGTCCGGATCAAGCCCCAATCGATGAGACATGATCGGGAAAGTAAAGCAAGCCAACGTTCCAAGTTTCAAGTCAATCCGAGTTCATACGCACAGGTTATGATGGATACAAGTTGGAGGGAAAAGCATGTTTTCGTATCCATCAGCAGACCCCACTTCGTATCCATTGAAGCGTATCTGTTCGTTCCGATGGAGCTAGTACATCGAGTTCGTATCGATGGGTTTCGTATCCATCGGTGGTCCTCGTTTCGCATCCATCGATCTCATATCGACCAGAATGATTAAGTCCACACAGTGGTGAGCTTCGTATCCATCATCCAGTGTTTACTTCGTATCCATCGGTCAGTGCCTGCTTCGTATCCATCAGCCAGTGTTTGCCTCGTATCCATCAGTCAGTGCCTGCTTCGTATCCATCAGCCAGTGTTTGCCTCGTATCCCTGGATGAAGTCCTACTCGAATCCATCAGGTCAACCAGCTTGGATAACGTGTCATATCTCGAAGGAAACGGGGCGAGATACATGAAGTCGAAGCAGTCAACACGGAGCGAATACCGGATCGAGGCGAAGCGCGCGCGTTACGTCATCCCTCGATGCGAATGCGCCGAGATATATGAAGTCGACGCGGTCGACTCGGAGTAAAGACCGGATCGAGGCGAAGTGTGCGTTCCACGTCTTCACAGGGGCGCGTGACACCATCGATTCGAAGCCCTCAGCTCAGAGAGATGGATTCGAACCAGACAGCCTAGCGAAGAGCATCGCCTCGTATCGACGATATCTCTCAATCCACTGATCCAAATACCATGAAATTTTAACTGAAGGTTGCACATATACCATGGAACATCTCCACCAAATTTGAGCTCGATTGGAGGTAATCTTGATCGATACGAAATGATTTCGTATCGATCACAGATCGACTTGAAACTCTCTGGAAATGGTCGAATGGGTCCCCTCACGTGTCAGGCCAAGTCTCCCGGAGTTTGAGCGAAATCTAAGACTCCTACGCCTATAAATAGAGCCCCAGAATCAACGGAAAAAGGATCTTTTTTCTCTGAAGTGTCCAGACTCTGCCGGATTGAGATTTGCATCCTATTTTTGCTGTCAATTTCGAATTCTAAACTGTAATCCACTGTTCATTGCTGTAAACGCTTGTAATCATTGAAAGAGAATCAATAAAACCATCAAAACTTCATAGTGGACGTAGGCTATACGCCGAACCACTCTAAACTGCTTGTCTGTGCACTTTACATTCCTGTTTGTTGGAGTTTTTGTTAGATAATCTCTGTTTTACATTTATAATCTTCATTTTATCTCTTCAAACAACTCCCGAAGAGTGTTGTGCCCATTTTTGGTACAAACACTTTGGTGCTTTCACTGAGAAAACCAGCTTTTTCTCCTGCTCATTGGATCTGGCGTCGATACCGGATTGCACAAATCCAAGAGGAAGATCCAGATATTCAGTCCGGAATCCTTCCATTCTATTCAGATTTGCTCAAAATCTAGGAAAGGACTCCACCACCGAGAATGGTCAGCACAAGAACTGGCGCTACCGCTGCAAAGCAAGAAGGCAGAGATAGGCAGAATCCCGCACAGCCGCCTTCTTCCAATCAAGACAATACCACTCACTCAGACTCAACAGGGCTAGTCACCCGACAGGAGTTTCAGATATTGCTCCAGGAGCTGACCCAAAGCCGTCAGCAGTTGGCAGAACAGTTACGCGCCAATATCGAGCTGACTAACCAGCTAAACCGCCGGGGGCACAGAAGGTCCAGGAGAGACGATGTCTCCAGAGCGTCTACCGAAAGCTCAGCTTCATCTGATTATCACCACCGAACTACCCGTCCTCGACTAGAGGGGAGTCGCGCTCAAGCTGCTGAATATCAGCCCGCTTTGACTATTGGGCGACTGAGGGTAGGACCGTCGACCAGCTTCCAGACGGGTCCCTCAACGCGAGGAGGTACTGCCCCACAGTACACCACGGATAACCGCGCCACAACCGCCGCGGCAGAGACAAGGGTCGATACCCGAAATCAATCAGAGCCGATCAATCAACAGCGAGGACATACTCCTGAACCTTATGTCCCAGAAGACGTTGAGCCAAGGAGGCGAGATACGGATCGTCGACAGCGCCCGATCCCAACTCGCACCGTGGAACCCGACCACGCCTTAGCTCATCACGCTCCGAATCTGCCCGTTTCGGATATATCAACCATGATACGTCAAATGATCCGCGAGAGTCAGGGGCTCACTAATGATGACTGGGGGATTTCCCGTAGTCATACCCCTTTCACAGACGAAGTGTTACATGCCGAACCCCCTAGGCAATTCAGAATGCCGACTCTCCCGATGTATGAAGGGAATAGTGACCCCAACCAACATATTCTGAAGTATGAATGGTCGATGAGCGCTGCAAGGGCCGACGATGCAGTGAAGTGTCGGAGTTTCCCCATCTCTCTGGGGGGAATCGCGACAATGTGGTTTACCCGCCTACCACCTAGATCAATTTCTTCGTTCGATCAATTAGCCAAGAAGTTTGTGGAACAATTCCGGATGCATGTTGCTAGGCCAAAAGACGTCAACACCTTGTCCAGCGTCACTCAAGCTCCTGGAGAAACACTTAGGCGTTACTTGGAGAGGTTCCACGCAGCATGCGTCGAGATCACCAATCCCAACGATAATTCAATCTTAATGGCTCTGACCAAGGGGATTGATCCTGATTCTGAATTCGGAAACTGGCTAGCTGGAAAACCGCCCGCGTCGTTGGACCGTTTTTACTCCAAGGCCGCTCAATTCCTGCGGCAGGAGGATGCAAAACAGTCTAGGAAGCAGGACGATGCGAGGCCCAGCATTGAGGGAATACAGAGCAATGTGGCAGTTAAACAGTCCGGCGAGAGTTTCGGGAAAGTTCAGCTGAATATACAAAACAAGCAAACCCAGCAGAGAGGAAACGATGGCCAGAATAAGAAGAGAGATGAGAACCGAGGTCCACGGCGTAGAGCTCAGATGTTTGACAGTTATACACCACTAAACACGTCATTGGAAAACGTATACTTACAGACTTGTAACACTGTACAGTATAAGAAGCCTGCTCCGAAGCCCTCATCGGAGAGACAGATTCAGACAGGGAAATTCTGTAGGTTCCATGAGAGCTATGGACACAATACCAATGAGTGTCGGCACTTACAGGACCTCATCGAGAAGCTGATTAGAGAGAGGAAGCTAGATCAGTTTGTACGGGCGCCGCAGCCTGGCGGAGCGGGCCCCTCGAATCAAAATCGTTCACAAAATCAGGAAAGAGAGGAGGAACCCGCTCGTGCGGGCGGGAGATTAGTTATCAACATAATAAGTGGTGGTCCCCATCCGGCAGACAGAAGCTGGGGGGAAATGGAGTCGTATGCCAGTTCTATCAGGCATGCGGACTTCGAGTGTTATAGTAATTGCGAGGATGGAACCCCGGCAAAGCAACAAAAGATAATGTCCGATGATATCGTGTTTAGGAGCCGAGACGCCGATAAAGTCGAAGCCCCCACAATCGACCCACTAGTCATATCTGCCCAGGTAGGTCCTGCTTGGATGAAGAGGATCCTGGTTGACAGTGGGAGCTCTGTGAACATCTTGCTTAAATGGGCTTACGATCTAATGAAGATGGAGACAAAGGATTTGAAACCCTGTTTATCCAGAATCCATGGTTTCAACGGAAGTGCCACGATACCCATCAGAATAACTGAACTCCCAGTCGAGTTAGGCGTTGGAGAACGCCGGAGGGTCCGAATGTTACAATTTGTTGTGCTAGAAATCGATTCGCCATATAATGTGTTTCTGGGTCGACCAGCCTTAGCTGAGTTCAGGGCGGCGATCGCCCCATGGTGTCTGACTCTGAAATTTCCCACTGATCATGGGATTGGAGTTGTTCAAGGAGATCAGGCCTTAGGAAGGGCCTGTTATGTTGCTGAGCTGCGCGGGGCGCAACGTAAAGAGAAGGGGAAGGGCGTAGAGGAATCTCTCTACGTCCGTTCTATCGATAATTGACAATTGATGCCTGGGCCTCGGCCCGGGCACCACGACCAATTCCTGAAAGACCTGGACCCCAGGGACAACGAGGATAAAGACGAATCAACGGAGAGTCAAGCTTCTCCAGCCGAACTGACTGTGGACGTCCCAATCAGTGAGGATGATGATTCAAAGATGCTGAAAGTTGGGTCCCAACTAAACAAGCAGACACAGCAGGAGTTGGTCGAATTTCTTCGGGCGAATCTCGACGTCTTCGCCTGGACACACTCTGACATGTGCGGGATCTCGCCGAGCATTGCAAGTCACTCCCTGAATATAGATCCGCGACATGTCCCAGTAAAGCAGAAAAGGCGCGGTATGGATCCAGAGAGATCTGCCGCCCTTAAGGAGGAAGTTGATAAACTACAATCGAATTGGTTCATTCGAGATGCCTTGTATCCAGAATGGGTGTCCAACCCTGTACTAGTTCGGAAACCAAACGGGAAGTGGAGAACCTGTGTTGATTACTCTGACCTAAACAAGGCCTGTCCGAAAGATAGCTTCCCACTTCCACGAATCGATCAGCTCGTAGATTCGACGGCCGGACATGAACTACTATCCTTTATGGACGCTTATTCCGGCTACAATCAGATACCCATGCATTTACCTGATCAGGAACATACCAGCTTCGTGACCGACCTGGGACTCTATTGTTACAAAGTCATGCCGTTTGGTCTAAAGAACGCTGGAGCAACATACCAACGCTTGGTCAACCGAATGTTCGCTGATCAGATTGGGAAGACCATGGAGGTTTACATGGATGACATGCTGGTGAAGTCCCGATTCTCCACCGATCACGTCAGAGATTTGAATTCAATGTTCAGCATCCTCCGGGAGTACGGGATGAAGCTCAACCCGCTCAAATGTCACTTTGGCGTTGCATCCGGAAAATTTCTTGGGTTCATTGTCAACGCTCGAGGAATAGAGGCGAATCCTGAGAAGATCTGGGCTATTAGAAATTTGCAAACCCCTAGAACTATAAAACAAGTCCAGAGTCTTAACGGGAAGGTCGCAGCATTGAGCAGGTTCATTTCAAAGTCCACCGATAAATGCATTCCTTTCTTCGACCTGATCCGGAAGGGCAAACGAAACTTTGAATGGACCACGGAGTGTGAAGGCGCATTCCGATCATTACTTCAACATCTCTCCACACCTCCGATCTTGTCAAAACCGGTTGACCACGAGCAACTATATCTCTACCTGGCAGTATCAGAACATGCGATCAGTGCTGCTCTAGTCCGGGAAGAAGACAAAGTGCAAAACCCAGTCTACTATGTTAGTAAGCGATTAACAGGAGCTGAAAGAAATTATCCGAGGCTGGAGAAACTGGCTTATTGTTTGGTCATTGCCTCAAGGAAGCTCCGTCCTTACTTCCAAGCTCATCCGCTTACTGTGTACACCGACCAGCCGTTACGACAGGTCCTTACGCGGCCTGAGACGTCCGGTAGGTTACTCAAGTGGAACATTGAGCTAAGCCAATTTGATATCGCATACGCTCCGCGGAGGGCCATTCAAGGACAAGTCCTGGCTGATTTCATAGCCGAATTCACCGTTCCAGAAGACTTACCCGAGACCAGTGAATCCCCCGAATACATCTGGAAGCTGTATAATGATGGTGCGTCAAATGACCGGTGTTCGGGCGCTGGGGTTGTACTGGAGACTCCCGAGGGCCGATCCATATGTTATGCTCTTAAATTCGACTTTCGTGCAACCAATAATGAAGCCGAATATGAAGCCCTCCTAACCGGCCTAAAGCTTGCCAGAGATTTGAGAATTATCGCTGTAGAAATTTATTGCGATTCACAGTTAGTAGTATGCCAAGTGCGAGGAGAATACCAGGCAAGAGACCGAAGACTGGCCGCTTACTTGGCACGAGTTCAGGAAATACTAAACCAGTTTGATTATTATGCCATCTATTATGTGCCTCGGGAGCGCAATCAGAAAGCCGATTCACTGGCAAAGTTAGCCAGCACAGGTGAAGCGCAACAAATGGGACTAGTCCCCGTTGAAACTTTGGCCACTCCGAGCATCGATCGGATAGAAATGAACTCTGTATTTGAAACCGCTCCCAGTAGAGAATCTTGGATGACTCCATATCGGAATTACATTGAGAATGGGGTGCTGCCTGAACCTAGAAATGAGAAGAGACAAATTCAGCGAAAAGCTTCGCGGTTCGTCATCCAAAACGGAGTCATGTACAGGAGAGGTTATTCCGTTCCTCTCCTCAGGTGTATCGCCCACGAGGAAATCAAACGAGTGTTACATGACATGCACGAAGGAGAGTGCGGCGATCATACCGGAGGGCAAGCTCTCGCTAAGAAGATACTCCGATATGGGTACTACTGGCCGACAGTGAACCGAGATGCGGCAAACTATGCCCGGAAGTGCGATAAATGCCAGATACATGCCCGAATTCCGAGAGCTCCGCTAACTGAAATAACCCAAATGGTCAGTCCCTGGCCATTCGCAATGTGGGGCATTGACATCATCGGCGCTTTACCTTTAGCAAAAGGCGGTGCGAAATACGCCATCGTCGCCGTTAATTACTTCACAAAGTGGGCTGAGGCCGAAGCCCTTGCAACCATTACGACAAAGAAAGTGATAAATTTCGTGGTTCGCAACATCATCTGTCGATTTGGACTCCCGCATACTATCATCACTGATAACGGAGCCTAATTCGAGAGTGCGGAATTCAAGGATTTCTGTCAACGGTTTCATATCCGCAAAAAGTTCTCGGCTGTCGCACACCCCCAAGCGAATGGACAGGTTGAAGCTGTCAACAAAGTTATAAAATCGATCCTGAAGAAACGATTGGAGAAGGCTGGGGGCAAGTGGGTCGATGAACTTCCTATGGCATTATGGGCCTATCGAACGACCCACAAAACCGCGACCGGACACACTCCGTTTTCCCTATCTTATGGCGCAGAGGCCGTTATTCCGGTCGAGACAGAAGTGCTCTCTCATCGCGTGACTTATTATGATCCAAAAACAAACGCTATACTCCTAGCCGAGTCTTTGGATCTATTGGATGAAAAACGGGAAGAGGCTGATTTGAGAGCAGCCGCACATCGAAGCCGGGTCGCCCGATTGTACAACACCAGAGTTCGACCTCGAACCTTTGAACTCGGCGACCTCGTGCTCAAGAGAATCTACCCAGTTCCTTCACACATGAAACCGAACTGGGGAGGACCGTATGTAATTACACGAAAGCTCGGAGATGGTACATTCAAGCTGTCGACTGTTGACGGTCTCGATTTACCAAGGGCTTGGAACAGCGAAAGTCTCCGCCGCTACTACATATGACAGGCTTTATTTATTTCATTCTATTTAGCAATTTGTTTCTGCATTTAGAAATTTGAATTTTGTAATAAGGCAACTGACTTTGCCGCATTTTCTTATTTCAGCAATAAAATGCCACTTCTTCGAGCCAGAGCTGTGATTCATTATGTACGATATACAACATCACGATGCACGAAGAGCTAAATCCCATCATGCAATGGGACTTATTCAAATGGAGAGTGGCTGTGATACGACCGGCCACTCACTAGGTGAAACCCGAGCTCGGGGACAAGCCATGACACCGATATTAATAGGGTTGACACACGACAATCCTACAATTAACTCCATATTCCCAGAGTGTGAAGTGGAGTATAAACATTCGACTCTGTCCTCCCAGAGCGCGAGACGGAGTATAAACATTCAACTCCGCATTCCCAAAGTGCGAAGCGGAGTATAAACATTTAACTCCATATTCCCAGAGTGCGAAGTGGAGTATAAACATTCAACTCCGCATTCCCAGAGTGCGAAGCGGAGTATAAACATTCGACTCCGTCCTCCCAGAGCGTGAGACGGAGTATAAACATTTAACTCCATATTCCCAGAGTGCGAAGTGGAGTATAAACATTTAACTCCATATTCCCAGAGTGCGAAGTGGAGTATAAACATTCAACTCCGCATTCCCAGAGTGCGAAGCGGAGTATAAACATTTAACTCCATATTCCCAGAGTGCGAAGTGGAGCATAAACATTCAACTCCGCATTCCCAGAGTGCGAAGCGGAGTATAAACATTCGACTCCGTCCTCCCAGAGCGCGAGACGGAGTATAAACATTTAACTCCATATTCCCAGAGTGCGAAGTGGAGTATAAACATTCAACTCCATATTCCCAGAGTGCGAAGTGGGGTATAAACATTCGACTCCGCGTTCCCAGAGTGCGATGCAGAGTACAAACGTCAGTCAACTCCATGTTCCCAGAGTGCACACAACCGCTTACGAGATGACATATATCCCCGGAGTGTGGATAAAACGATTCATAAGAGAACAAGCGTAGTTCGACCACTCGGTCCTCGCTTGGTGCCATCACAAGCTGATCATCACAACTTGACCCCGGAACTGGGGGCAGAGGCAAATGTTAGTCATTACCCGAAACTATGCGATGCTCAGCTCCGATGCGATCCCCTATCACAACTCAAGTCCGAGATTTCCATACTTAACAAGTGAAATGAGCTATTCTTGAAGCAATCAGATAATGCAAGTACACTGGACCAAAGTCCAAACACTGCAATATTCAAGCATAGAAAGGAACATGAGCTGAAGCTAGAAAACAAAAATTTTATTCCAACTAACTCAAGAATAATGGTTCATACATGAGTTCTTTCCAAAATATTCCTACTATCAGGGGCCGAACCTGCATCTAAACACGGCCTACAAAAGGGAAAAAGCAGAAAAAATAACAAAAGTCCCTAACTGCCTATGAAAAGAATGTCTAATCCTTCTGTTTCCTCAGCTTCTTCTTCCTCGAGGAGCTACTGGAGCCACCTGTACCCTTTCGCTTGGAGCCTTTCTCCTTAGGCAAGCTCCCTTCGGGTGAAGGCATAATGTCAACATCCTCGTCTGAGCTGGACTCTATAGGGATACTTCCCGAAGGAGGAGTGGGAGGAACAGACTCCGCAGCTGGAGGAGGGGCTGGCACATTAGTATCAGTAAGTGTGCCCCCAGGAGACACAGTCATAAGAGGAGTAGGGCACTGTGCTGCTGCTCCGCCATCTACTTCACCGCCGTGCGCCGCGGCCGCCATCTCGGCATTAATCTCGGCCAACATCGCCGCTTCCCGCCGTGCCCTAGCCTCGCTAGGGGCCGTAGTAGTCTGAGACGAGGTGTCAGAAGTAGCCGTGAATCCACCCAAGCCGAATGGCAAGTCCGCAAAAGGATCACTTTGACGGCCAAGGAGCTCGTTTATCATCTGCTCGTCGAAAGAAAGTGAGCTCCCCTGCGTCACTCCAACTGGTGCCATTGCCGCGACGGAGGTCGCCTCAGAGATGATGGCTCCTGGCGCTTGACCTGATTCTTGGGTGGTAAGAGGCGCGGCTGGTGCAACTCCTTTCACTGATCAAAGGAAAAAACATGTCATTAGCAACATTTCAACACGGGTTCTTCAATCCAAATATACTAGAAGTTAGTTCAAAGTACCTTCCTCGGTTTGGCTCGAGGTCGTCTGAACTACTTCAGAAGGATGTTCCTTAATGGGAGATAAATGCGGTTGATCTGGGTCATACGCCGGGATAGGCTGGGGGTAGATCATCGGAGTTGGCTCAGACTGAGATGACACGACTATCTCAGAACTCGTAACGTGGTGTTCTGCACCAGAGCTCTCTCCGACTTCCTGGATCTGGGCACCAAGCCTCACCTTGTCGTGGGAAATCATGGAGTCATGGAGAACCTTCTTTTCATCATCATTAAGGATGCGGTTCTCCAGCTCGAACTCATCAAGGGCTTCATCAGGGTGCCCAGATTTCTCCTCATCAACCAGTAGATTCCAGGCGTTATAGAGATGTGTGGGGTAATCGTCAAGCCATGTCAAGTCTCGGTGCCTTAGCACATTGGCGTTATAAGTGACGAGTAGCTCTTCCACCTCGGCCTCAATCCTGGCCTCCGCCTGCCGTACCTTCTCGTCAACCCCAGCTTCAGCTTCATGGGCTTGTTGTATAGCCGCTTCCTTCTCCTTTCGGAGTGTCACTGCCTGGTCACAGGCCTCCTGCGCAGAGACATTAGCTGCGTCTTTTTCCTTCGCCATCTCTGAAAACTTTGATTTCAGCTCATTAAGCTCCTTCAGAGCGACATCCCTCTCGGCGGTAATGGAAGTGTTCCTGTGACCCATGTCCTCGATGGCAGTATAGTGCTCTTGCTTCATCCTGGCCATGACAGCGTTCACTTCACCAACTTTCTTTAAAGCCTCCATTTCAGACTTACGGGAAGACTCAGCCTCCGAGTTGAGCGTTTTTATGATTTGGTCGTTGCGACCCAGCTCCTTCTCGAGCTTCTCAATGGTGACGCCCCGCTCGAATGCCACTTTAGACGCCTTCCTCGCGGCCCGTCCCCATTCTCTGTATTGAAAAAAGATGTCCACAACATAATCATGGATAGTGGTTTCCGCGGTTGGCGGAATTCTCTTCAAGTGCGGAGGGAAGACATAACCATCAAAATAGATGTCGGGAAATTCCTTCCTCATCTGTGCCAGTTTAAGCGCTCCTTCACTAGACGCCTCGGTCGGGACCGGTACAGTAGCCGAAGAGGTGGCTGTTTCAGTCCTGTGCGGAGGATCGAACCTCAAAGCTTGAGAAGACGGCCTAGGCCGTGAAGTCTCGGGAGGACAAGTAACCGCGGCCGTAGGAGGTGCAGAAGTCCTGGGGGGAGGAGAGCGAGATCGGGATCGGCGAACGTATCCCCTATCTCTGTCAGACTTCTCCTGGCCTGAATGTCCTGAGTCGTAATCCCTCTCCCCCTCTCTCCTGCGTGGCTCACGATAACGGCGCTTATTGCGCAAACTGCCAAGCACAGAACCTTGCCCAGACATCGTACCTAAAAAGAAAACCACGAAGAATCAGTAACCATTTGCGATGTGTTGTTTACGGTTAGAAAAGTGTGTTGTGCCGTGAAGAGTGTGTGAATGTGTAACCCCCCGGACCAACCAGAAGTGTCAATCGCACTGGCAGGATCAGACTCGCTAACATCGACGATATGTCGCGGTCCACCCGATCCAACGTCGTGTTGCTCCGGCTCGATGTCCAGGATTGGAGGATCAGCAGGCCCTTCAAGTTGATCTTCAGCTTGCAGGGAGGATGCCTCCGTAATCTTAACTCCTGGCAAAGGACGGTGCAAAACCACAGACTTCCGCCTCCCAGACTTAGGCTGTTTCGAGGCCACTGCTTTGCCTTTCCTCTTTGCATCGGACTCCGGGGTTGCATTAGCTGGTCCGACCAACGGTTCCTCGTCAGTATGATTTTTCTCGGAATCGGGTTCCTCGATTATCACAACCCTGGGCTTCATCCGCTTGACCTTTTTCCTGGAGACGGTCTTTAATGCACCATCGAGTCTTATGCTCTGCCTCCGGCCAATCAACCCGAGGACTCTGAGACTCCAATCTGTCAATAACAGTTCAATATTCCTTTCTTCGCTAGGAATCTCTTGGAGGACCCGAACTATCTCTTTATAGTAGCCACCCTCAGGCCGCTGGATGATAGCTGAAAGAAAAAGAGAAGAAGACGTAAGTTTAATTTCACTCCGAAAATTGCCCTGTCAATTACTTGGGAAAAAAGACAATACTCACGTCTGAACAGCCATCTTCTGGCAAACCCCGGAGGACATCGGACATAGAACCACTCCGACTTAAAGTAACTTAGCCTAGTCCACGACCCCGCGACAACTTGGCAGTTCCTTACAGACTCCAAGAACGTGTAAGATGGGCTGTCAGTCCGACTCTTGAAATTAAACAAGTATCTTATATCGGTCATACGGGGAGGACGATGGAGGTACTCCATGAATACAATGAACAAGCTGTTGAGTGAGGCATATCCGTTTGGATGCAATTGAGACGGAGCGATGTCCAGATAAGCCAACACTTCTCTTATATAATCATTGAATGGAGGAAGTGTGCCGGCTGCGCACGCATGCCGATTAAAAGCAGTATACCCCTCCGGGGGATTATGTGGCCTGTCATCCGGTCCAGGCAACAGTACCTCATCCAAAGATAAGCCATGCCTTAAGCATATTCTCCCTAGCATGTCTTCAGAAATATTGGATGGGACAGAATCAGGTGGACTGTTAATGAAGGACGCATCGGGCAACTCATCCGGAGCTGGACCAATAGCTTCGGTCTCGATGACCGGAATCTCAAGTCTGGGAAGGATAGGGTTCTGAGTTTCTTGCTGCTGCGAACCTGACGGTTCCATCACTAGCTAACTCACGAGAAACCATCATTAGATGACAAAAATCCCATGCATTCCCCAGTGTAAAGTGCATGAATGTGTTGTGTAGTGCAAGTGTTGTGCGTGACTTGAGCAAATTCTGCAGAGTTAAAGAAAACATGCAAGCGACTAAAATTCTGGAAGTCAGACGGGCGTGACCGTCATCGCTGACCGTCACGACCACGCTATTCAGGTGATAGCGATCGATTCAAGATTAAAGAGTTTGTTGTACTTTTCTGTTAAATGGCAGTTCCATCGACGAGCTTCGAGAGGTAGTCAAATATGCAATTTAATTATCAAGTCCAGATATGCAAGGATGAAGCTCATCGGAGTTATGCTGAAGAATGTCAGGATTTCGCATCCATAATGGGAAGTTCGAATCGATCAAAAAAGGCTCGTTCGAATCCATCATGATACCGGTTCGAATCGATACCCGTGAGCAGGCTTCGAATCGATCGTCAGGAGTCAAGTTCGAATCCATCAAAGATCAGAGTACTTCGCATCGATCCCTGGCTGTCTGGTTCGTATCGATCAGAAAAGGCCTTAGCTAAACATCGATCGCGAAGGCAAGGTTCGTATCGATCTGAAACTAAGATACATTTTTTAGTTTTTCATATTGATCGTTTCGTGTCGATACGATCCGCCATCACATCCATCGATGCGAACTAGATCTCCCTCATTGACTTATCCCAGGAATCGATACGGGATCTAAGAAAAGATATCTCTGTCTTTGTCGATTCGAACACGGCCTCTAGATCGATTCGCTTATGCCTTCTCCACTCTTTCTTCTCCAATCTACCAGAGCGCCGCCATGGCCATCTGGACTTCGAACCAGATCTGGTTTTATCAACTGCCAGAGTGGTTGATTGACGAAGAAAGAGCGGATCGAAGGTAGTTTCGTCATTTAGATTTGTGGTGGATTACCTAGTTTAAGATTGAGATTTCAAGATCTGGTGGATTGAGGCTGATAGAGTCGAAAGTACAGAGCTGTTATCTCTTTCTAGATTCGTGAATCGATACGAAAATGCAGAAGGCAACAGTAAAAGTAAAAGGTAAAAAAGTGAAATCGAGCCAAGTCCCCGGTATTTATATGAGGCCTGGAGGCGAACTGGGTCGATTCACCTCCCAGTCAACATGACCGGTCGCAGCCAGTCAAGCAGCGCATCGATGCGAGCATTCGTATCGAGCCCACTAGCCTTTATCGGTTCGAAGCGCACAGGGAGGCCACGTGAATACGATGGGTGGATGCACACGCTCTCCTCGCATCCATCAAGCTGTGCATTCATAGAGGCGAAATGTTCACCAGACACCATCGTTTCGAAACATCCAAATTATGAGCCATCGATTCGAAACAGAGCAGACCTGTTAATACGAGCGTCCATTTCGTATCCATCAGAATCTATCGATACGAACATCCATTTCGTATCCACCAGATATCGCCAATTCAAATCAAAATCCACCGCGATTTTTGACCATCGATACGGATGACCATTTACGTATCCATCAAGTCAACCCACATCGATACGAAGAAAGGCTTTCCTACTGTTAGCATCAATTCATGAGAGGACCGATACAAGAGAATGGACAAAGGGTACGACTTTCAAATTATTCAAAGAAGACCTGCAGCTTTTCAAAGCACGTCATGTTTTCACAAGACGTACTTTGGGGGGCAAATGTTATCCCGCCTTTTGGCAAGGCCAGGACACCAAGGAGTTGGACTCCAAATGTCGTTTGTCATTGATATCGTTGAATTTTGATCAAGTCCGGATCAAGCCCCAATCGATGAGACATGATCGGGAAAGTAAAGCAAGCCAACGTTCCAAGTTTCAAGTCAATCCGAGTTCATACGCACAGGTTATGATGGATACAAGTTGGAGGGAAAAGCATGTTTTCGTATCCATCAGCAGACCCCACTTCGTATCCATTGAAGCGTATCTGTTCGTTCCGATGGAGCTAGTACATCGAGTTCGTATCGATGGGTTTCGTATCCATCGGTGGTCCTCGTTTCGCATCCATCGATCTCATATCGACCAGAATGATTAAGTCCACACAGTGGTGAGCTTCGTATCCATCATCCAGTGTTTACTTCGTATCCATCGGTCAGTGCCTGCTTCGTATCCATCAGCCAGTGTTTGCCTCGTATCCATCAGTCAGTGCCTGCTTCGTATCCATCAGCCAGTGTTTGCCTCGTATCCCTGGATGAAGTCCTACTCGAATCCATCAGGTCAACCAGCTTGGATAACGTGTCATATCTCGAAGGAAACGGGGCGAGATACATGAAGTCGAAGCAGTCAACACGGAGCGAATACCGGATCGAGGCGAAGCGCGCGCGTTACGTCATCCCTCGATGCGAATGCGCCGAGATATATGGAGTCGACGCAGTCGACTCGGAGTAAAGACCGGATCGAGGCGAAGTGTGCGTTCCACGTCTTCACAGGGGCGCGTGACACCATCGATTCGAAGCCCTCAGCTCAGAGAGATGGATTCGAACCAGACAGCCTAGCGAAGAGCATCGCCTCGTATCGACGATATCTCTCAATCCACTGATCCAAATACCATGAAATTTTAACTGAAGGTTGCACATATACCATGGAACATCTCCACCAAATTTGAGCTCGATTGGAGGTAATCTTGATCGATACGAAATGATTTCGTATCGATCACAGATCGACTTGAAACTCTCTGGAAATGGTCGAATGGGTCCCCTCACGTGTCAGGCCAAGTCTCCCGGAGTTTGAGCGAAATCTAAGCCTCCTACGCCTATAAATAGAGCCCCAGAATCAACGGAAAAAGGATCTTTTTTCTCTGAAGCGTCCAGACTCTGCCGGATTGAGATTTGCATCCTATTTTTGCTGTCAATTTCGAATTCTAAACTGTAATCCGCTGTTCATTGCTGTAAACGCTTGTAATCATTGAAAGAGAATCAATAAAACCATCAAAACTTCATAGTGGACGTAGGTTATACGCCGAACCACTCTAAACTGCTTGTCTGTGCACTTTACATTCCTGTTTGTTGGAGTTTTTGTTAGATAATCTCTGTTTTACATTTATAATCTTCATTTTATCTCTTCAAACAACTCTCGAAGAGTGTTGTGCCCATTTTTGGTACAAACACTTTGGTGCTTTCACTGAGAAAACCGGCTTTTTCTCCTGCTCATTGGATCTGCCGTCGATACCGGATTGCACAAATCCAAGAGGATGATCCAGATTTTCAGTCCGGAATCCTTCCATTCTATTTAGATTTGCTCAAAATCTAGGAAAGGACTCCACCACCGAGAATGGTCAGCACAAGAACTGGCGCTACCGCTGCAAAGCAAGAAGGCAGAGATAGGCAGAATCCCGCACAGCCGCCTTCTTCCAATCAAGACAATACCACTCACTCAGACTCAACAGGGCTAGTCACCCGACAGGAGTTTCAGATATTGCTCCAGGAGCTGACCCAAAGCCGTCAGCAGTTGGCAGAACAGTTACGCGCCAATATCGAGCTGACCAACCAGCTAAACCGCCGGGGGCACAGAAGGTCCAGGAGAGACGATGTCTCCAGAGCGTCTACCGAAAGCTCAGCTTCATCTGATTATCACCACCGAACTACCCGTCCTCGACTAGAGGGGAGTCGCGCTCAAGCTGCTGAATATCAGCCCGCTTTGACAGTTGGGCGACTGAATAAAAACTAACACTAACCTATCCAAGGACTCTCGGAAAATCCGGTTCATCAAATCCACAAAGAATGTCGACGCAATAGTGAATCCGAACAGCATAGCTAACCATTCATATGACCCATATCTTGTTCTGAACGCCGTCAAAGGTATACTATCTTTTGCCAGTCTAAGATGATGAAATCCTGTTGCCATATCAAACTGAGAGAATATCTTGGCTCCACTCAATTGATCGAACAAATCATCAATCCTCGACAATGGATATCGATTCTTTATCATCTTCTCATTCAGCTTACGATAATCGATACATAGCCTTAACGATCCGTCCGGCATCTTAGTAAATACTGTGGCTGCTCCCCAAGGAGAACTACTTGATCTAATAAAACTCTTGCCTTCTAAATCCACCAACTGCACCTTTAGTTCCTTCATCTCTGTAGGTGCCGTTCTGCTTGGCGGCCTACTCACCAGTTCTGCTCCAAGTACCAAATCTATCTGGAACTCAATGGCTCGTTTCCATGGCAATCCAACTATAGGTTCAAACACATCCGCGAATTCTCTAACTACGAAAACGCGATTCAAATCATCTTCTAACTTCATAACACCCAACAAAGCATTCACCTCACAACTAGGGTTTTCTACGGTATATACTATCTGACCACTACAATCTGGGTGTCTAAGTAATATCTTCCTATCCTAGAAAAATATCCTAGCATCGTATTTACTTAACCAATCCATGCCCATTATAATTCTGAACTCTACAAAGTCAAATACATGTAAACTGCAAACAAAGGTGTAACCTAGCAAGTTAAACTCTAAGTGGTCACATTTCATCCCAAGCATCGCATACCCTCCTATCAGATTTGCAACTCTTAAGGAAGTAACTAAATATGTGGGTTCTAGGTTAAGTTTATTTACCAAGCATCGAGATATAAAAGAATGAGATGCACCTGTATCAAACAAAACGCTAATAGACACACCGTGAATCTGAAGCAAACCTCCTAACACATCCTTTCCCTTCTCCTGCACTACTGGTCTTGAAGCAGCGGGCTCCAATGCATACACTTGGCCGTTTCCATCCTTTGCGGGCTCCTTGCATTAATTCTTGTATGGCCGATCTGGTCACAATTAAAGCCCTGATGTTCTTCTTTCCAATCGCCTACTTTCCATTTCCCTTTCCAGTACGATACTCATGGGCATAGTGTCCTTTCTTGTCGCACTTATAGCAGGCCACCTCAGACTTTCCTTTCTTTACTGCTCCTCCTTTCTGAGCATTCTACTTGTGGAAAATTATTCTCTTTTGGCCCTATCCAACCTGGACCTCCTTCTTCTTCTCCAAACACGCTAACATCTCCTCATGTCTCAACGCCATTTCCACTACCACATCACAAGGATCTCTGATGTGCCATAAAGTAGCCCTAGCCAACTCCGTCTTTAAACCTCTGATAAACTTTTTATTCCTTTTCAACACTGTGTCAACAGTGGCATACCCATACCGGGCTAACTCTTCAAACCTTCCAGCATACTCTAGAACATACACTCTTTGTTCCAGCTCATCAAACTTCCTAACCAACACAGACTGCGCCATTACTGACATGTGCCTTTCTTGAAACCTCCTCCTAACTCTGCCCACGTCATAGTCTCTTTATCCACACCAGTAGTTACAGTATTCCACTAAAACAAAGCAGATCCCTGAAGCTATCTTGAAGCAAGTCTTCTTTTCTGCTCATCATTGAGCCCTAGGTCATCAAAAATCCTTTCATAATGTGGCAGCCAATTTTCTACTTCGATAGCATCCTTAGTTCCAATAAACAGCTTTCCCCCGAGCCTAGCATAGTCTCTGCTCAAGTTAGCATATTGATTGACCATCAGAGCTTCCTGAACTCCTCCTCCAACAACATTTCCTCCAACAACTCAAGCTGCGATTCCAGCTTGCATCATGTTCACGAAAAAATGATACATGGCTCCCATGTCCACTTGGGGAACCCCAGCACCAACATTCTCAGCCTGAGTCTGACCTTGAGTTCTTCTAACATTCGATCGGGCATTTCCAATAGTAGTAGTGCTGTCTCCTCCTAGGTTAACTCTGCCTCTTCTTCCGTCCATATATGAATTCAAGCCTCGTGAGATACATAAGAATAGCTAAACAAAGATAGTAGTCTAGAGATAAAGCATACACTTATATATAACAAATACAAGTACGTTACTATAGCGTTATCCCACACCCCGATATTAACTCTAATTCCTAAGGATTATGTTTTCAAAATTCATTTTTAGTTAAAGTATTTCATAAACTTATGCTCTGATTCTAAGTTGTAATATCCCATATCTAGAGGCCCAAAGTTAAGCGCTACAGATGCTGCAGTCATCTATAGTATTAAATTCCGACAACTAAATACGGCTATGTTAATGGTATCCATAATATCAGAAGCACTTGGATATGAAACAAATCACGGATTTCAAAAACAAAATTTTCCATTACATTTCAAAACACGTGTTCCATATTCATATTACATAATCCCAAAACGTTTCCCAGGCAATGATAAAATATACTTATTACAAAATACGCCAAGAGCGACATATGAAAAAGTCCCCTTGGATGATCAAAGTCATATAGTCATAATTGACATAATACATGCACAGCGGGAATAAATAACAAAACAAAGAACTGCAACTCCTAATAGCTATACGTAAGCCTCCTGCTCGTCTCCGGTAGCTTTATTCGTCATCCTACTAAAACCTGAAAGAACCTCAACCCTTAGCCTACTCAAATCAATTTTGAGCACCCGAGAGTTTAAGGGAAAACATAAACTTCGAGTCAGACATAAAGCCTGTGGTGAATAATACTATACATCCCGGTTAGCGGAACGGGTTTCCCCTCGCTAACATTCTTTTAAGACATATCTTTTGCAAATCTTTACCTGCAACCAAAACTAGTTAAATACTGTAAAGCGTCATATTGTAAACATACATATCGATTAATAAAAGAACTATCTATTCAAACACTTTAGTTTTGTTTGGCTGACTATTAACCTTTGGCCGACTCGGGCCTACCAGACAATATAAACAAAATAATCTAACATCTGTTAGACACACCTTTTCTGGACGGTCTATCCTTAGCTATCTGTTAAATACTTCTCTTCTGGACGGTATGTCCCTAACTTAACATCTCCCAGGGTCACCTGATCCTAATGGTTTTTCGGGCTCACCAATAACCTATCTGTATACAAATATATATTCCCTTCTGTATGCAATCATAATTTTCGTCTTACCTGTGACAAAGCCATACACACTGGAATTTTGGACTAAATTAGCTGGGGCCAATAGCTAATGGATAGAGCGCGACCCTATACTAGTCCCATCTGGTTTTCTAATATCTGAATCATTTTACTTAGGGATCTCTTCCCATAATTTTCCTTGAAAACCTTTTTCAAAATGATTTAAGACCTTTAAATCATACTCATACAAGGAAAGTACATATACTCTATGCTTTACTCAAAATCACATTGCCATGTTATATATATATATATACACACACACACACACACCTTACTCAAACCTTAGTTGACGAAAACATTTAAACACTTGAAAGTGCCCCTTTCGATTCAATTGAAAGTACCTCTTTCTAAACTATTGAAAGCATCTCTTTCAAAACCAAGTAAAATCCTTTATTTATCTAGGATGAAAGGCCAAAACCTTCCTTTCGAAAACCATTCTTAAACCCCTTTTCGAAACCTTTGAAAATCTTCCTTTCGAAAGCTTTAAAACGTTAGACATCATATCTTAAAATACTTAAAAACATTGCCTTTAAAAACCTTGGAAAAACCATCTATTTCAACCCTTTTCGAAACCATCAGAAACACTACCTTTCGACTCCTTCGAAACCATTTGGGGAACCACCCCTTCGAAACCATTTTAAATACCTTTCGAAAGCACCAACCTTTTAGAAACTTAAACCTTTCAAAAGCACTTGGGTTTAATTTAAAACATGTGGAAAAACACCTTTCGAAACCTTTTAAACCAACTCTTTCGAAACCTTTGGGTTATACTTTAATCAGAATAAAAAGGGTCATTTAAAACATCTAAGTCGAAAGCGTTCCCTTCGAAACCTATTCCTAAGTAAAGAAGTGATGGTGTCGAAACCATCCATTCGAAAGCATTGGAGAAGTGGTTAATTTAAAAACAAAGTATACCTTTCAAAACCATTGACTTCGAAAGGTAAAAAGGCGGCAGCTAGGGTTTTCGATCCCTTTGAAAGCATTACTTATAATAAAAGAGCGTACCATTCAAAACCTTTCCTTTAAACACTTGACTCAATCGAAAGCCAACCGAGTCGAAAGCTATCCTTTCGAAAGCAAGGCAAGTGCTTCTTTAATTTCTAAAATAAAAAGGCACTTCAACCCTTTCGGAACCCCTTGGTTTCGACTCTTACCTTCCGCCCTTTGTCCAAGTCACTGTGTACTAAGAGGTTGATACTATGTGCATTGGTTTATGGAAGGAGGTGGAGGGTCATAGTCGAAAGCTACCTGGGCGAAACCAAAATAGGCAAAACATACTTTTGGCATGAAATTCTGATTTAAAATCGTTTTAAGTAAACTTTTTAACTAACCCACCTTTTTTGTCAAACTCTTATTGGTTGCTAATTTTTCTTTCCTAAAAGTGTTGCCATAATTTCAGAATTAATTAATTTAAATCATTTGCAAAACACCCCTTCTCCTTAATAAAATATATAAAACGTTTAAGTCCCATACCTTAAATAATTTTATATATTCATCAAAACACTTAGTAAAATTCTATAAAAATTCCAAAAATTCCTTTTCAATATGTTTTCTAACATATATAAATTTCAGACCCAAATAATTATTTATGATGCCGTAAATAATTTATAACCCAATAAATCATTTTCCTCACTAGAAAATTAGTATAAAATCCACATTAATTCATAAAATTATGAAAACTGAATCCCTTCTCTAAAATACCATTTCTTATCTACATTAAAATTCGCAAGGCATTTCGATGTCATTTAATACAGTTTTCATATCAAACATATCATAAAAACTAATATGAACATGTATAAATCATCAACAAGCATATATAAACTTTCAGTCATCCAAAACATGGCATTATCATGCAAAATCATTTCGGGTTATCCTTAAAATCGAAAACTATAAGAAAAATAGGATGTAGTAATCATTCACCTTAGCTTTGTGATTAAAGATGTGAGATTTGATCTTGATAGTGTTGATTTACTTCTTCCTCTTGAAAATCCTAGCTTTATCTTCTCTTGAGATTGAAAATGGTGGCCAGCCTTAGAGTATTTTTTCTTGAGAAAAATGAAATGAACGTGTGTTTGATTTCCTAAGGGTTTAGGTTATAAGTTCATCCTATTTACCATTTCTCTCTCCCTTATTTCCTAACACTTTTATTCATGCTATCTCATTTTGATTTACATTTAACATGTCACAGCTACCCTTAGTTAAATCAAACCTCAATCTGTTAATCATCTTACATTATTTCATTTAATTTAGCTAATTAAATATTCTAAATAATGTTACTAAAATATTGGGTGTTACAGGATGGTATCTCTTCCTATGGTACCTCATACTTAGCTCATTGTTGTATCTCCATTTTTCTTATGGCTATCTAAACTGTTGATTTCCCAAATGTTAAAAATAACATAACTCTTTTCCCAAATTAGCTCAACTTAAGTCATCTCTCTTTACTTCAAAACTGTTTCTAAATCTTCAAAAATCATGGTACCTAGGTATCATATTTATGATCTACGTGGATCCATCCCAAGTTCTATAGGTAAAAATTTGGTCTATCTTCCCAGTCAACCTTGACAATAAAAGCCATAAAATTAATTGGACTTACAATTTAAAATCATTCTAGCCATGATGATAATCACTTAAGGGGTACTTCATTCATGTGCGATTGATATGCACATGACTGTGCATCTAAGTTAGTCTTCCATGAATTTTCTTAAGAAAATATTCTTCCTCCAATCCAATGGACGATTGAGAAAAAAAGCCTTTTTTCCCTTTCTCCCAAACATACCAAAATTTTCTAATATTCTTATCTATGAAAATTATCTCTGCATTCTCAATGCGTGAAAATATTTATATCTTTCTTTTGACGGAGATCTTAATTCTCGAATTCACCATCCATTGCCAAACCTTGAATAAAATTTTATCTAGGATACCTTATGGGGTTTGAACTTCCAAAAATTTCTTCTTCTATTCTTAATGTCATTCCATGAATGAGATATCTCTTCCTTTTTTTATCCAAGCATAACCCTTTATTACTTTATTCTAATTATTTCATTTGTTGTATGGTTGAGACAACTTAATGTGAAATGGGGCTTGCCATTTTAATCCAATGACATGATGACCACTATTATGGTTTATACTTAGGGATTTTTGTATTTTAATGTATTGGAACTACACTTTTCTCTAAAAGAAAATGTGAGCACTGTAACTTTCCGTTAATTATCTAAAATGGGATTTTGTGTTATGTTTGGAATTATCTTTCTTGTTTATTATTAAAATAAACAGTACAGAATACGATGACTATCCTTATTTTGTACATCTCTTTCTTTTGGATATATTCCTTGTTATTTTAGACAATACACTTTATATTAAAAATAGATAATTTATAGAAATTTACATTTTTACACATTTCATCCTGATGAATTAATATAGTACTTAAATCCCCATTCCAGTTTATAACAAGTTCCGATTTATGTTTATGAATTCATGTCAATTTTCCAACAATTTAATGCGATGACTAATTTTACATTTTTACTTGCTTAAGTGATTTGAGTCTACCTATCTGGAGTTATTACATAATCTATAAGTTCTAGAAACTACTATTACCTATTATTTTCCATACTCAAGTTTGCACAACATTCAACCCTACAATTCCAAGATTCACATCTAGGCATCCACGGAACACAACTACTATAATATAAATCCAATAACATGCATAAAATAGATACTTTCTCATTCTTGTCCACATGGCTGCTCGTAGCCTTCAAGGGACAACACGATACCTAGATTGCAGGTAGCCTACATGTATCATATTCTCATATATGGTGCCAACTAATATCTTGTTGCTATAGCGCCAAGCCTATACATAACATTTCATTTAGGATTGATTAATGTAATCAAGAAAATGGCTATTTGTTACTTAACACTTCTAATACGGATTGAAGTAGATCCTACTTATCCCTAACACTTCAAACCGAAAAACTTCTTGTATTTATGGTATTCTTTTGATACAACTAAAACATCTTGACTTGCTCTTTCCTTATTCTAAAATAGGTTTGCTCAAATCATACTTTTCAATCTTCCTTACATAAAAGATTCTATAGTTTAAACCATACTTGGGTGGAGAAACACAAGATGGTGCTCCCCTTTCACTATAACAGGAAGTTCGACCTAGTACTCTGTCCTTCCAATTCAACCATTGCTTGAAAATGTCACTAAATTCAAATGTTACTACTCATTTCTATCCCAACCATTCCAATGCTTCCAAACTCCATAGTTGATTTTATCCTAGTGGGCTATTTAATCATACTTATCAAACTCCAACCTATTTTCAATCTTTTTTAAGTTTTAAGTGATAGTCATAATATTTTCATTTTATGTTATTAAATCAGAACCTTTGATTTTCACCATTACTATAAAACTAGTAAGTTTTTAAAACTATAAAACCCTTTCATTCATTTTTAACAACTATTTCCTTTTACTAGGGTCATACAATTTTATTTAATAAATTATCAAAAATGATTAACTTAACTTAGTAAAAACGTACATAGAAACACACTTTTCTAAAATCTTATTTTGTAAATAAGAAATTTTCACACTAGCGTATTTTATATTATATATTTTTTTCAAAGAAAATATATTATTTTTAACTTTTTATTATTATTACTTTAGAATATAACACAAACATTTATAAAACATTTTTAGATACGTAACCATTTCTCATTTACAAAAGGAATTCCAAAGTTAGGTTATACATACTCTTCAATATTTATTTTTCTTTTCAAAAGTTCTGGTTTTAAAAGCAAAGTGCACATTGAGATAAGTATAACAAAGTGCCAAAAAATAAAACAAGCTTTAAAACAGTTATTAAAAATAACTTTTCACCAGATTCTCTTAATTTTGCTTTTTAGACAAATCCCATAAAGTTTATTTGATGGTTTTATATAAAATCATAAACCAAATTTTTTTTCTATTTAAAATATCATATGTCTACTATTTCTGATCTTTTTTTAGAAAACATTTTCATTGGTTCATTACATAAATTGGAGTATATAATAGTAACATGGTTACTTAAGCTCACTTATACCTAACGTTGCTTTAAGTGTATAAAGTTCTGCCTTCCTTCCAAAGATGGTTACTTAAGTTTATTTTCCAATAATGTGTCCAACTTTTAATATGGAAATAATCTAGCCATGCCATTTAGCAAATATGAGCCCTTGCAACTATTACCAACATGAAAATAGGTTTCTACCATAACTGGGGGAGTTTTTCTTAAGTTTGTAAAGTCCTTTTTAATATTCCCTTTATGCTTCGTTGACATCTTATTCTTATTATATGGTCTCTCGGTACTAATTTTTTTCATTCACCCTTAATTCTAGAAGTTACTAGCTCTTCTTTATAGGTTAAACCACAATAAACGTGAAAAGATTATCTTCCATCTTAACTATTATAACTTAAACATTCACTTGAACCCTGTGCAGTTAAAGCTCCACTATAGACCCACAAAATCCCTCTTTAGCACGTAGCACTCTTCGACTGCTACGCTTTTTCAATATAACACTAGTGAACAGTAGATCCGCTTTAAGTCCCGCTACATTCTACTATACCTGTTAAATCAATGCTTTTTAGCACTCGCTTTAGCAGCATTAATATAAAAAGGATGATTTGACAAGTTCTCTTTTGAACCAAATCAACAAAGTTAGGATAAAGACATAATTTTAAGGCATAAGTGCTCCATATAAGTTAGAAATTCTTGTACTCACCAAATCTGGACTGCATAACTCAAGATATTCTTCGGGTTTATTATATAAGATTAAACAATATTTCTTTTTTCTACACAAATAATGCAAAAATGAGAGTAAATTAACCTTAAATATTTGATTTTATATCAAATGATGCTTTTTGAACCTCTGTTATTTTTCGCTATATCCCCACTATAACTTTTTGCACCTTTGCCGCTATGAAACCTCTAAGCGCTTTAACTGCATAGCCTGAACCCACAATTATCTGCTTTTATAAGGGGCATGCCAACAACTATCTTATATGCTCACATCTATAAAGTGTTGTGTACTAATACACATATCAAAAAATCATAATTATCTCTCCCAGTAAGATTTGGTATACCTTATCACCCAAAACTTATACTCATTCACTATTGTGTTTGGGAATTATTTTCAACTTTCCCATATATAGTATAGACATAAATAAAAGAAATTTCAATATATAGATAAAATATTTGGAAATCATTTGTAAATTATATTTGTGTGTGTGGATGTGTGTGTGTATGTATATATGTATATTTATAAACCCATTTTTAAAAACTTTTCGAAAAACATTTGTGAAACCTTTTGAAAAACCATTTTTTTTCAAAAACTTTTTCAAGTACGTTCGCTCAATACGTGCCTAAGTCCTAGGGGATCCTAAACCTAGGCTCTGATACCAAATAACAACCCGCACCTACCGATAAACCAATCCAAAGCCTAATGTGACTTTCGAACATGTCATGTCGAGAAATACGAGCTGTTGGGATTTTAAAACCTTAAAGATCATAATTACAAGGGTAAGTTCTAAGACATTATACACTTCTAGATCTCATAGTGGAAGGAACTAAATAAAAATACAGAAAATATACATTTTAGAAAAACAATCTCCAAAATACTTGATTTACGTATACATTGTTTTCCAAAGTACAACAGAAGTTTGACCAACTTTTAATACATTACGTAACTAGATGATGAATGATAAATGATATGAAAACTCCAACGTGAAGCTCCTTTCTCCATATACTATGCCCAATCATGTGCTAACCTATCGTCTTGTGGTGGTAGAAAATGAAAGAAGTGGGTGGGTTAGACAAAAGTCTGGTGAATGAGTACAAGTTTAATATGTGATGATCATGAGCAGTTAACTTTAATACTAATTTAAGTGCCATAGAGTGTGCTACAAGTGTCCATGAACTCCTAGGTCAAATACCTAAGGATTCTTATTTAATACAAAAGTGTCGAACTACAAATCGAACCTCATACTAATAATCGTCCAATGCTCCTAGAGCTATCAAATATGAAAACATCGCCCATAGGCTAATGTGGGAACTACTCTCCCAAAATCACCTATAATCATCACTATGCCTGGAGAGGGAGAATTCCGAAATGCAAACTCACTTTGTGACTCATCGTATGTACTCGTGTCCATCTCTCGATTGTAGTGCAAAAATGCCTCTTATCGCACTACGCCGGCATCCACCTGTACTATGTCGTATCAAAACCATATGTACAAGGACTCCCGTTAGTACTGGGCTCCTTTTTCTACTCTATAGCCTCTTATCATGTTGTGTCGGGTCTGACTGTCCTTTAGAATCCACTGTTAGCACCAGGCTCACTCACCTAGTGTCTCCATCAATGTTGCGCGTCTACTATGGAACACCCCTTGAGTGTCTGCAAAATACAACGCCCTAGTCAACTCCATGTCTATGAAATACATTGCCCTAGTCAAATCTGTGTCTGCAAATTACATCGCCCTAGTCAACTCTGTATCTGCGAAATACATCGCCCTAATCAACTCTTGATTCTCAATTGGGTATTTTACTGTTACCCAATACCACGATGAGCTATAGTCCTTTGATATGGAACAGACTTCTCTACCCTCTCTCGCATGTGTATATAGCCCTAAAATAGGCTCAACAAACAATTTTCCATTTATATAATTTCCTTTTACAAATTATATACATTTTTTCCTTTAACTTGGGCCTTAGATCAAGGTTCAACATCATCAATTTTTGTTCTGGACGGTCGACTGTCGGACCTAACCAGTCGACCGTTGGGAGTCCAAGGTGGACCATTCACGAACAAAATTTAGGGTTTTCTACATTCGTTCATTGTTAATTTTTAGTTAATGTTAACTTAATCAATGTCGTTATTAATTATTGGTGAACCATAATTATTAGATGACTGGTCTAATTATCAAATTTGCAATTGAATTTAGGGTTTGCAAATTTGACAAATATCCAGTTTAATAGTTCACTGTAATTTCAAATCTAAGATTATATACTTAAACTTAAGGTTTCATAATTTAATTAACAGAAAGGGTGTACTTGTTTTTAATCAGGTTTAACAATTTGTAAATTTTAATATAGTGTTTTTCATGTTTCAAATTATGTTTCCAACATCCTAAATCAAATAAAATAGTTTAAACCTAACTGTAATAGTCATCTTACTAAAATTGTTCTCACTCACCTCAAGCCTAAGCTCTTCCTATCTGCATTGCCTGATAACTACCCCTCTATATGCTAGCTCCGCTTACTTCTTTTAGATTCAACTGACTATGTTCTTCTAGGTTTATTTTATTTTGATTTTGGAAGAATTTTAGGGTTAAAGAGAGGTTAGAATTGGATAGAGTTTAATTACAGTAAATGGTTATATTGATTTTAGGGTTAGGTTAGGCTTGAATCAATAGGGGTTTGCAATTAATTTAGGATGTTGATTTGGGCTGGAGAATATTTTGCTAAGATCGCGCATGCTCATCTAAAACTTGGCCAGGAAGTAACGATCAAAACCATCCATGTAAAGCTCAATGCTTTAGCTTATTCATGCTCTATGGTCGACCTAAGAAGGTTCATAATCGACATGTACCGGTCGACCATGACACCCCAAGGGTAGACCACAATACATATTATTTATTTATTCTATTCTATTCTACTCTCAAACCTTCCGATATCCGTAAATTTTATATACTAGCTCCGATTTCTAAATGTTAGATATGAAAATCATCTAGAAAATTGCTATAAACGCAATGGTCTGGGTTTCATAGCCAAATTCCAACATCCATGAAAATTTTCATTTTAGTCCTTGTTTTAATTAAATTTACTTTTCTTATTAAATTTCTATTTAAATTTTTATTAAATTCTTGTTAAATTTTACGTGAATTTCCGGGGTGTTACAGGCATATGCAACATTAAATTCAATAACATAATTGCTATTACACATTTTTGGGGTGTTACAGGCAGATGCATTAAAGTAAAACACTATTCAATAGAGAATTCACCTCATGAGGTTGGTAATATAGTCAACTTAAAATCAATATATCTGGCTAGAGAAGTACAGTAATAATAAATTTTATTATTAAGTCAAGCACTTTGTTTATGGACTAACCACGTTGAATGTGGACGATATTGTAATTTTGACCAAAACCAAATTCCATAAGTCTTAAAATGATATAGTTGTGATGAAGAGAATTGTTGTAAATTATCGTTACTAAATGGTACCGCTTAGGATATTATAAAAATGATTTTACTAAAATGGTCTATAAGCAGTAAATTTGGCCAAAATGTCAAACCATTGCCTAAGGTGACGTATGAAGGTTAATATTTGAATTATTTAATATTAATTATTTACTGGATTCACACAACTGTATTTGTGAATTCTTTGACAAACACATGATTTGATTAGTTTGTAAAATGTTGTAAATTAATTAATATTAAGAAATACTAATTATTATTTAATTTATTTGATGTTTAGAGTTGTTTGTGATTATTTTATGTATATATAAAAGTTATATTTGCACACATCGATATACGATATCAGTGTAATCTTAAATAGAGTTTAAATGGAAGATCGTTGCTTGAAGGGATTTTGGTAATTTTGCACAATAAATGGCCATTTATGGGCATCTATATAAGGGAAATTATAGGGGTGGAGAGAGAGAAAACTAAGAGAATTGATTAGGAATTTTCAATTGAAAGAAAAGGAAAGATTTCATTCTTTCAATTAAAACAAATCCCGTTGAGCCAAAAAATGGACCAACACCCTGGTTTGAAATTGAAAACACCAGCCCTGTTTTGACAGAGCAATATCACAGATAACAGATATAGAAAAAGAACATTAAACGAAAGAAGATAGAGAATTTTTATAGTGGTTCGGCTGTTAATGAAGCTTACATCCACTTTATAGTTTTATTATAGACTTATTGTTGTTACAATAGATGTTTGATTACAAGGCTTTGATTGTTTTCTAGCTAGATGAATCTCCAGAGTTAGAACACACTGGAGAATCACAATGGATTCCTTTGGAGATTGTTGTGAGGGAGGTAGAGAGCGAAGAATAATTCCAGCAAAGCTTTAGCATCCAGTCCGGAGAAGGTCCTCTTTATGTTGCAGGTAGGTTAGTATCTATATTGATCGGAGAGCTTCTGGGCCAGGTCTCTTCATCATTAGCTCACAGGCAGGTAGGAGACGACCCATAGAGGATTTGTGCAATAAAAGGCAGAACCATGGGTCGTTGGCGACCCATAGACTTGGCTCGTCTGCGAGCCATTGTCTTGGCCTCTTTCGTAGTATTCTTTGGTTGTCTGGTTTGAAGGTTTGAGGGGAGGCTTGGGTCACTAATGATCCAACCACTTAGGATTTTTCTAGAGTTTGGAATTGGAGATGTTTTCTTAGCCTTTTATCGTAGCTGTTACGTTTCGATGGCAATTCACTAGCTGTTTACGTTTAGCTACTAATTGGACTAAAAAATACTGATCCCTCGGCTTCGTTGATCCCAGTCGTTGTCTTAGCTATATAGCTTGGCTCTCGTTCACTCCTTGCCTTAGCCTTTCTGGTTAAGCTCTAAATCATTCTGATAACACGAGATTGTTCTATCTTCTGCTGGATCTTCCTGGGTTAAAAACCCGAATAACAAATCCACTAATCCATTTCCTTCATTCATTTTTTTATTCATTTTTTCATTCATGTTTGCTTTCTCACCTTCTCACCATCCATGGACAAAAATACCATGAAACGATTCTAAAAAAATTCAACTACAAATCAAATGAAAACATCAAAAAAAATTGGTTCATCCTTCTCTTGAAAAGCTGGGTGTTGATCTACATGAGATTTGAGGAGAATTCTCAAATCAAGGCGTTAAAAAGGGCAAGAATTTTCAAATTTAATTATTCTATGTTGCTCTAATTATTTATGATGTTTGAACCTGACAAAATTCATATATATTTGTGTATTGAATTGCCACTTTTTGAATTTATTTTAAAACCTCTTATGTATTGTCATTCAAATGTAAAATTAATTTATGTTTGATTTATTTTATGTTTTGATGTAACATTTATCAGTTTATGTAGATACATTTTGTTATAAAATTTATATTTGTTTTCATAATTTAATCTGGTTAAAGTTATGCATTTGATGTTTTGAACTAATTAATTATGTATGAATATATTTGTATGCTTTAATTTTGTTATCCAAAATTGTAAATCAATATCAAATTAAATCTTTTGTTCAAATTAAATTTGATTTTCAATTAATAAATTTAATGGCTTTTTTATAGTCAATTATATATTTCTGAGATTTAAATCTTAAATTAAAATTTTACATATATATACATGTAATGCTTTAAAAATTTCAATCAAGTTGTTAAAACGAAAATATTAGTTGACAATTGTTTCTTTCAACAATTTTGTTTACATTAAATGTTTATTTTCAGATCTATGATTATAAAGTTTGGATATTTTGCTGTAGTTAAGAATGGAATTTTATGGTATTGAATTTATTATTAATTAGTGTTTGTAAAGGAGGAAATTTGAAATAACACCTTATTCTATTTTCTTTTATTCTGATTTGATTAGATATAAATTTAATATGTAGTATTCTCAATAATTAATTAGTGTTTCTCGACTACTAGTGAGCTTTTATCATTACATTATCATCATATAGCAATAGTGTACTATTCTCAATACTTGAAATCACCACTAATTCAGTTATAAATTTGTGCACTTATATTTGTACATTGTTTTTATTATGGCGCTGCTCATGGCGATGTACTTAGTCTTTTGTTGAATCGGCCGTAACCTTTCATTTGGAACATTCCACCTTAAAGCTTCTTAATTAAGGTTGAACATGATTTTAATACTGACATATTGCACTTGATATCACTTATGAGGTTTGAGTTCGAACACTCCTTCATAAAGAGTTTGTTGTTTTTATAAACAATTCTCTAATATTTTGTAAATACTCGACAATACTCTAAACTATTATTTTGTGATCTTAATTTGGATTTGATATTTTCTTCATGTAATAAATGCATAAGTGACTTAGAATATTGTAGACAATGCAACATGTGTGATAATCCTTATTACCAATGCATAAGGAATCCATCTTACATATTCCATATTGAACATTTTAATAAGATGTCTTTGCATATCCCTTGGGACATTCCCAACATCCTTTGTACTTACTATAAAAGATATCATTTACAAATCCACTGTCGATTATTAAACAACTAAACTGGTAACGACCCGTATTTTTGATAATTAAAAATATTAAATTTAATAAAGTTTTAGAATTTAATATTTTCAGAAATTAAAATTTATGATTTATTAATCCGAATCTTATTAGATTATAAAATTAGACTTAGGATAAATCTTAAAACAACTAATTTTAATGAGATAAAAGATGGTAACGCGTATTAACTTATAATTTACTAATGTTGATTGAATGTAATTGACTACTATGTTAATGTAATTTCAATCAATTAAAATAATAAAGGTTAACAAGGAATATAATAAATGATGTATAAATTGATGTAATCATATGTTATTAATTGCAATTGGTTTTAATATAGAGTATGAAATCAATTATTTAGTACGAAAATTCATTAACCTTTGTTTGTAAATAATAAGTTAATAGATATGAATTATTAATGTATAACCATTGTTTTATTTATCATCTTATTATTAAATCCATCAGAAATTTATTCAGAAATTAATGGAGAATTAATGTAATTGAAATATTGCAATTGATATAAGAAGAAATGTTAATTGTTGAGTGACGAGTGTAACAAAATGAAAACTTATTTTAATCAATTTCATAAGGGAATTGTTGATTTGATAATAAGATTGTAAATCAAAATAAAGATTTTCACAGATAGTAAGCGTGTTCATGAAGCCAGAATATAGCATGGTCGACAAACAAACACCGCAAGATGTTTAAAATGTTGTTTCGACAAAGATCAAGTTGTTTCAAGTTGCTTAGAGTCTGCTCCGAGTCACCTTCGTGTTTACTTCGACTCAGAGATAGGTTCACTTCGGGTCAGAGAAGGGCTTACTCCGAGTCTTTGATGGATTGGCACATTTACAAGTCGATTCGAGTCACCAAGCACTTTTCTTCAGGCCATCGAAGTGTCTACTTCAGGTCAAGGAGGCGACTGCTTCGAGTTGCATCCATGCACCAACATTCGTATCCATCAACTTCATGTCCATCCCACAAACATCCATTCATGTCCATCCATCTAGGCCTTTCGGTTCATATCCAAGTAATCACGACGATCGATCAAGAATCATATAGGGAACCTCATTTCGTATCCATCATAGGCCAACTTTCCTCGTATCCATCAAAGTCAAGCTATAACCATGGAAAATTATCACTTCGTATCGATCTTATTTCTATACGTTTCGTATCGATCCACCCATTCACATATGTCGTATCGATCGGCCATTGATGGATACGAATAACTCGTGATTGATCGATGCGAGCGACCTCCTTGTCGATCGATACGAAGCGGCCACTGAACCATCAATACGAAGCGGCTTCAGGAATGATGTGAAGAACATGGAAACCCATGGATACGAGTAAGGCGGCGTCAACCAAAAGAAGCCGTCAATGAGCATGAAAAGTGGATCTCCCCTGGTTTCTCGAGCCACGTCATCTACTCATGTTCAATTGATACGAAGGAGTGATCGATACAAAGAAGATATCGATACAAACCTGATCGACAACCATGGATACGAGCAGTTCAGCCTATTACAAACCCAACTTGCATTGATCATATCTCAAGGTCTACAAGTCTAAATGCCACCAAATTTTCACAGGAGCCTGCGTACCATCCCAAGAATGCTCTTGATTGATCTCAGTCCAAAAGGAGGTGTTCTGGATCGATACGAATTGCATACGTATCGATCATGGATCAATTCCGAATATCCAGGGATCGATCACATGGGCCCACCCACGTGAGATAAGGGGTCTTTCAGGATCTGAGTAAGATATTTTCAGCCTACACCTATAAATAGCAGCCCTAGACCTTCAGAAAAGGGACTTTTGTATTCAGCTATGCCGATATTCTGCCGGAAACTCCATTGTGTCTCGAGTGTTTGAGAGTGTACTGTTGTAATCAGTTGTAACCAGTTAGCAAAAGTAATAAAAACAACAGATCCTTCAAAGTGGACATAGGCTACAACACCGAACCACTATAAATCTTGTCTTTCTACTGCTTTACTTTTAATTTTTGGAGTGTTCTTCATCTTTAATTCTACCATATATAATCTGTCTGTGATCTGTGACTGTGATTTAGTGCTTTCATTTGCAGTTGGGTGTTTGGGACCAATTTTGGCACAAACATTTTGGTGCTTTCACCGAGAAGGCTAGCACTCAGGGACTCTATAGCTTGGACTTTGGATCTTAGGGCTTAAAGACTTGGGTCTAGAAAGCTATGACAAAGCAATCAACAAGGAGACAGAGAGCATAAAGGAGTCAGCATGAAAAGAGTCAGGAGGTTTCCTCGAGAGCAACTCAGGCCTTAGTTTTCATCACCGAAGATGAGATGGTGATGATGATGGGAGCTATGCATGAAGAATTGTTGAAAAGGCAGGATGAAATGATGCAGAACATTCTCAAACAGTTTGGACAGGTAGGAACAGCAGGAGTTGCTAGAGTTCAAATCCATGGAGCTGGACCAGAAGGACCCGACAGGCAATCGGATAGAGCAGGACCATCAGTAGCAGCCCCTGAGATGGGGGGTACTCCCCAAGAGCATGTTGAGCCAATCTCTGGCAGGATACCGGCCGGAACTGTTCAACTTGGCGTTGATAGAGGAACAGATGCTTGTCTAGGAGAGCAGATCCCAGGATTCACTCGTGAACTCGGGGGGTAGATCGGAGGCAATAGACAAGGACTACAGCTTGACGATAGTAACAGATTAGCGGAGATGGTCAGACGAACCATGAGAGGCGGATTAGTGAATAGAGATCTAGAGGATGTGAACAGGAGCCTCTTCGCTCCCGCAATTAGGCAGGCCAGGAACCCACCTGAATTCAAGCTACCAACACTGGAGACGTATGATGTAAGGACGGATCCTGTAGTTCATTTAACAAGGTGTATGAGGCACATGGAGGTACTGGGGGTATCGGAGGAAGTCATGGCCTAGTGTTTCCCACTGTATTTGACGGATATAGCAGCGCTGTGGTTCAGGCAATTGGAGAGCGGCTCCATTGGAACATGGACCGAATTGACCGAGAGGTTTATGCGGCAGTTCAGAGCTCACATTTCAAGGCCCAAGAACATGATGAGTTTGACAACACTGAAGCAGAAAACCGGGGAGTCTTTGAGGAGTTTTCTAACACGATTCAATGTAGTGGCGGCATCGGTGGATCGGCTAGATCCATCCATGGTTCTAATGGCAGCTGTATCGGGCATAGCTGATTGAATAGAATTTAAGAATTCAATAACAAGGGATCCACCTATAGATCTTGGAGAATTCTACCACGAGGCAGAAAGGTTTCTACGACAAGAGGATGCAAGTGCTAAGAGAGAGGAAGGGGATGATATTGAAGTTTATGCAATTAAAGGCGGAAATCCACCCGGTAAAGAGTCAAACAAGGATAAATGGAAACGAAAAACAGAGGATAGCTGTGATGAGCCAAAGCGATCGCGAAAGGAACCGAGATTGACCTCGTATATGGAGTTGAATGAGACTTTGGAACGAATCTATCAAGACACAAGGGGGCAGGTTCCCTACCGAAGGCCAATGAGGAGGGATCCAACCAACAATGAGAAGAAATCAGACAAGTACTGCTTATCCCACGAGCTAAGCGGCCATAGTGCAAATGGTTGTAGGCACTTGAAGGATGAGATTGAAGGACATATCTGGAATGGTATGCTATTATAGTATGTGAAAAGGCCAGCAGCGACGGTGGAACAAGAGCGACCACCAACCGCGTCGAATGAGGATGGCTCCGGATTGAGGCGTCAGCTTGTCATCAACTGATTGGAATAATGACGAATGAGTGGCAAACTACACACTAACAAGGTTAAGTCGCTTACACAGGTTCAGGATCACGAATGGTCTTCAGGCATGCTTTGAGACGACTATAAACTGCATCAGTGTAGGTGTTTGCACTTTGACGTCTCTGTTTTGCTTTTGTTTTCTATTTTTTGCATCTGAACTTGATTTGGTTGGACTGGTTGGACATTTTTGTTATAATATTCATTTGAATGTAACTCTGGTATTTATAATTCCATAACGGCCAAGTCACTTACACATGTACGGGATCGCGAATGATCCCCAAGCATGCCCTGAGATGGCGATGAACTGCCATAACAAACAGTTCGGAAACTCACTTGAACGTGAAATCTGACATTAGTGATACTAAGTCCCTCCCGGGCATTCACAACTCGCCTCGAACAACACACGACCTCGAATGGTCACCATTCGCCTCGAACGGCACCCGACCGCGAATGGTCATCATTCGCCACGAATGGCACCCAACCGCGAACGGTCACAACTCGCCTCGAACGGCACACAACCTTGAACGGTCACCATTCGCCACAAACGACACCTGACTGGGAATGGTCACCATTCGCCACGAATGGCACCCGACCCCGAACGGTCACAATTCGCCTCGAACGGCACCTGACCTCGAACGGTTACATATCGCCTCGAACGGCAATACGATCTCGAATAATCTCCATTCACAGTCAGGTAAGATTATCAATCTCTTTACAGGTCATTAACAGGATACCAACATCAAGCTTATCGAACTACAAAACACACCTTCCTATCAAGCCTAACCCGCCTTTTGGCAAGGCAAAATACAGGTGGAATTAACCCGGTCGACTGCACGATGGTAAAAGCTAGATTTTCACAGATAGTAAGCATGTTCATGAAGCCAGAATATAGCCTGGTCGACAAACAAACACCGCAAGATGTTTAAAATGTGGTTTCGACAAAGATCAAGTTGCTTGGAGTCTGCTTCGAGTCTCCTTCGTGTTTACTTTGAGTCAGAGATAGGTTCACTTCGGGTCAGAGAAGGGCTTGCTCCGAGTCTTAGATGGATTGGTACATTTACAAGTCGCTTCGAGTCACCAAGCACTTTTCTTCGAGCCATTGAAGTGTCTACTTCGGATCAAGGAGGCAACTACTTCGAGTCGCATCCATGCACAACCTTTGTATCCATCAACTTCATGTCCATCCTATAAACATCCGTTCATGTCTATCCACCTAGGCCTTCCAGTTCATATCCAAGTAATCACGACGATCGATCAAGAATCATAGGGGGAACCTCATTTCGTATCCATCATAGGCCAACTTTCCTCGTATCCATCAAAGTCAAGCTAATTTGTAACCATGGAAAATTGTCACTTCGTATCAATCTTATTTCTATATGTTTCGTATCGATCCACCCATTCACATACCTCGTATCGATCGGCCATTGATAGATACGAATAACTCGTGATTGATCAATGCGAGCGACCACCGAACCATCGATACAAAGCGACTTCAAGAATCGATGCGAAGAACATGGCAACCCATGGATACGAGCAAGGCAACATCAACCAAAAGAAGCGGTCAACGAGCATGAAAAGTGGATCTCCCTCGGTTTCTCGAGCCGCGTCATCAACTCGCGTTCGATCGATACGAAGGAGTGATCGATACGAAGAAGATATCGATACGAACCAGATCGACAACCATGGATACAAGCAGTTCAGCCTACTACAAACCCAACTTGCATCGATCATATCTCAAAATCTACAAGTCCAAATGCCACCAAAATTTCATAGGGGCCTACGTACCATCCTAAGAATGCTCATGATCGATCTCAGCCCAAAAGGAGGTGTTCTGGATAGATACGAATTGTGTACGTATCGATCATGGATCGATTCCGAATGGCCAGGGATTGATCACGTAGGCCCACCCACGTGAGTGAAGGGGTCTTCCAGGATCTGAGCGAGATATTTGCAGCCTACGCCTATTAGCAGCCCTAGACTTTCAGAAAAGGGACTTTTGGACTCAAATACGCCTATATTCTGCCGGAAACTCCATTGTATCTCGAGTGTTTAAGAGTGTACTGTTGTAATCAGTTGTAATCGGTTAGCAAAAGTAATAAAAACAACAGATCCTTCAAAGTGGACGTAGGCTACAACACCGAACCACTATAAATCTTGTCTTTTTACCGCTTTCCTTTTAATTTTTGGAGCATTCTTCATCTTTAATTCTACCATATATAATCTATCTGTGACTGTGATTTGGTGTGTTCACTTGCAATTGGGTGTTTGTGACCAATTTTGGCGCAAACAATTACAGTTGTAATTAAATGTTGGAATTAATTTATATATAGATAGATATTGGGTTTAACATGGAAAATTGGATTTCAAAGGAAAACAATTGGACTAATTATCTTCCTTGTATAAAGTTATATTTTGAGATTTAATTATTGTAATTAATAGTAATTAAATCTTGTCGTTAATAAAAAAAGAAGTAAATGGTAATTAATTAGTGATATGTGCAACTTACGTTTTGTGTTAAAAAACTAATGAGAATTCGTTGAAATCTAACATTGAATATAAACTGCAATAAGAGATGTTGAAATCCTTTAACTGAAAATTAAAGACTAGTGTATTGTAATTAATAAGTTCAGCGAAAGAACTTACATTTTTAAATTAAATTAAAACGAACATTTGAATGAACTTTAAGCCTTGGCTTGAAAAGAATAAAATGAATGTTCATCTCTAATCGGAATAACAAATGTTGAATTTTAATAAAGAATTGAGTGAATGTTTTAATGAATGAATAACATAAGTTGTTCTTTGAATGTATCTTGGAGAAGTTGATTTTCAATAAGAAAAACATTTACTTTGTAAATAGTGTATAAATTTTTGTTGTATATGAGATTTCGTAAAACATGTTTGAATTGGTATAAATGAAAAGAAAACAGTGCTTTATAATTAAAATTCGTTTGAAATTAGTAATGAAATGAATTGGAATTAGATTAATTGAAATGTTTCAATTAGAAGGAAACATGAATGAAATTTTAATGAATGAGTTAATATAGGAACTTGCATTTTTGTGTCAAAATGGAATGAACATTTTAATTAAAATAAATGCATGTTTTGAGAGTATAAAGTATAATTTTCATTTTGAATAAGTATAATTTTATAAAAAGAAAAAAAATTGAATTTTAGAATAATATATACAAACACACTTATGAGTATTCAAATTTTAAAATATATCAGAGGGTTCATGGTTGTGTAAATATTGTGGAATCATTTAGAAATTACATTGTATTAACAGTTGTATATTAATTACACATGTTTACATATATTTATTTTTCCATTGCATATAGGGTTAAAACTTGTAAATTTGTTGCATTAATATGACCGTTACAGTAATTAAAAAAGTAAAGTAAATCATTTTTATAGTGCATATATAGATATATATTCATAAATTAATAAAATTGGTTTGAGTGACATAAATAAATATATAGGTTGATTGGTTGATTAATTGATTGATTGATTGATTGTTAATTGATTGATTGCGTTAATGGAGGATGCACATATATTAACATAAAATGAATGTTTTAATAAAGAATTAAATGATATAAATATGTGTATATTACGGTTTATTGAAATGAATTAATTGGAGTAAGATATGGAATTGGGACCCCAAAAGTTTGTTTATAGTGTATAAGTGGCCCTTCATTAGCTTTATATTTATTATCACATCCACATTCTCTTTCTTTTCATTTCCAAGTTCTCCATGTAGGTTCCACTTGAGCATCCATTTCATTGTTAAGCTACTCATTCATTTCTTATTAATTAATTGTAACCTAATATGATTTATTTCTAATTAATAGTTACCTCATTCTTTTCATTTGTTTCTCATTTGTTCGTTGCTCATTTACAAGTACTTTAATTGAAGTTTTTTTTCATTTTTAATGTGAACATCCAAATAAATATTCATGCCACCTCATTAGCATTTACTATTCTTCGTTTCCAAAGTTCATTTTGTTTATGCATTATACGTTCTTGTAGCTTCCTTTTATTGGCAATTCATTCTCCTGAAGCTAGATATTTAAAATTGGAAGATTTATTTTTATCTTCATTCATATATTTATTCCTTTACTTCACCTCTTTCAATACTACCATTTTTAAGGCTGTTCATATTTTTACTTTATTTCAATTTCTAGTTTATTTATAGGCAAATTCTATTTCAACACAGATAATTACTTAGTAGACCCCCTAAAATAAATAAAATTTTAAAGACTAAAATACCCTTAGAAAGCTGCGTACTTTCTTTCTTCTCAATTCCATTATCTTCTTACGTCAGTTTCTTAGTGTCTAAACCACCGCTTCTTCAAACCCCTAGTTTCAAAATCAGTGAAGGGAAATTTCAATTTTTTACTACTAGCTGATGGATTTTGAAGAGGAGAATGAATTGTTAACGCAATCACAGCAGGTAATACAAAAAAAAATTGAAAAGTTTTTAATTTTTTGCAAATACAATTAAGGAAGAGGCGCGAAAGTAAGGGTTTTGCATGGTAAACTATGTTAGAGTTTTTTTATTCAAGAACATTTAATTTTTTTAGTGAACGAATTCGAGAACGTTTAATTTTTTGCGCGACAGTAGAAGGCACGAGCACGTTTTGCGTGATGGGAATGGTAGGGGGCTACTAGCTTATTTTTTGAATTTACAGACTTTTTTAATTTTTGTGGGGCTACTAAGTAAGTACTCGGGTTGAAATAGAATTTGACTTGTTTATATATACTTTATTAGCTTTCCATTTGTTTCCATCTTCATTCCTGTAGCCTCATTTCATTTTTCAAATCTCATCTTTTGTAGCTTCATTTTTCCAAACAAATTTCTATCATGTTTTTCTCTCTCTCTTCACCTTCCTCATTCCTTTTCTTTTTTTTCTTCTTCAGATCTCCTTCTTCTCTTTTTTTTTTCAAAGCTTCCTTTTTTTCCTATTCTTTAAATCTTCTTCTTTTTCAAAGCTTCTTTTTCTTTTTCAATTCTTCTTCTTCTTTAAATTTTCTTCTTTTGTCCAAAATATCTTCTTCTTTCCAAATCTTTTTCTTCAAATCCATATCTATCAAACTTCTCTGTCTCTTCTAAAACCTTCTAAAAAAAGATTAAGATAGCAAGAAAACAAATCAAAAGGAGAAAGTAGTAGCGGATCCAAATCTGACTAGAAAAGGGAAAGCCAAAAGGTGGGTAATTAAATCCACTCACGCAATAATAAAATTTCCATTACAAGTTAAATAAAATATATTATATGATATATATAAATTTTTGATTGTTGTTTGTTGATTTAAACTGACAATTGAATTGATATTGGATCTGAATTGACATTAAATTGAATTGACATTTAAATTTATATTAGAATTCAATTGCTAGTGAAACCCCTGACATTGATGAGTATGAACTGTTGTGATATATAGGTTGATTTGGATATTATTTGAAATGGATGCTTATTTATTGATATGTTGGATGTATGGTTGTTATTTATTTTAATATGTCCCTATTATCACCTTGTATATTCTTGACATCATTTAAATGACCATTTGAATCATTTTAAAAATTGGATAACTATGACATCTAAATTATGGGTTGAAATGTTACATACCCATACAATTTCTTGAATTTGGATTATTTATTGGAATTGAATTATTTGAAAGGTTTAAGTTTTTAAAATTTAAACTTCATATTTATTTTAATTAAAGTGGTTAAAATTGGTATTTTGAATTATTTGAAATCTCTTAAGTTATTGTACTCACGTTGTACACTTGATAGGAGATGGAAAATCCCGTAACATCTCTTAAGCTACTGCACTCATATTTTACTTGATATTGATTTGACTTACATTGTAATTTTTAGTTCTGACTCGAGTGTATTTGTGACGCCCCACCCTGAGACCCACATTAACAAAGAGTATTACTGGGTAATACTATCTGCTAATGCGGAGAATAGGGCTGGTTAGGAGCGACCATCTATAGTCTTGTCTTAAATATCTATTGAATACGTCGATTAGTGCTCTATATTTTTTTTCCTTTCTCAAGTGGATCGACATATCTAATAAATGCTTAATACAAACTACAGGTGGCTATAGGATCTATCAGAACAAAATACAACAACTCAAATGCATAACACATCACAGAACAACAAACAGATATATATACATATATACTGATACATCCCAATACAATACAAATAATACATCATAAGTGGTATGACGACCACAATATACACACGAGTCAAAACAATATACATATCAGAGTAGCGAAAAAAAGACTACAACAAAAAGGGTTAGCAGATAAGTCCATGCGGAAGTAGAATAGGCTAAGTCCCTAAGTGTACCTAACCTGAAACACCTCGGTCTGACCCGAGTATAAAATACATGGGTCAGTCTAGCTAAACAAATCAGTTTATAAGGATAAGTGATAATATGAGCATAAGGCAAGGTGATAATCTTCTCAAGTGAGAAGGAATAATTCAAGGGTATATGATTACTTCACGTGGCATGCATAATTAAGTAGGTATAGTAATTTCAAGTGATATAAGGATATCACTAAATATGAATGCAACTCAAAGGCGATAAAACTCTATAACAAATATCACAATAAAAGCACGCCTCATCTCATCGGCATATCACAAAACATCAAATATGGTTTAGGAGAAAAACATAACTCCAAAAAGGAGAAATCCCAAACTCGCCATATCAGCAACTCAAAACAACCTCAAAGAAATCACCATCTCAAAATATGCCATAAGGCAATCAAATATAAATCTCCAACATAGGAGACTACAATCCCAAATAAACGCCAAAAGGCGAATCTCATATAATACGCCAAAAAGGCAAATCTCAAATAACGCCAGTGTTGGCTAACCCAAATCTCAAATATAGAACTCGATAAGGAGTTCAATTTCCAAAGATGTAGTCGTCATATATAATATCTCGAACGGCTCAAATGGCCAATAATGTAAAAAGGTGATACACTTGGAAAATCATAAGGAAATCAATGAAATCATCTTAAAGATATAGCACGTGCTTATGGCCGAAGCCCGCCAAGTACCGTTCTCCCAAAATAAGGCTCCACGTCTCTTAGACAAACGTCCCGAAGGACAAATAAATACGTCTCTTAGAAAAACATCCTGAAGGAAAACATCCCGAAGGACAAATACGTCGCAATGATAAATGTCTCTTAGACAAACATCCCGAAGGACAAATGACCCGAAGGTCCAGTACTGGCAAATACGTCTCTTAGACAAATGTGTCACAAACTCTCGGATAGAAACCCGAACAGTGTTAACGTGTGTCCCATACCACATGTTCGCACTAAACGGTTTACTAACCGCTAGTAAATTTCACACTCAAGGCAGTAAAAAGTTTACCTCATCTCATCGGTAAACTCGACCCGAAGGTCAAAACGATCAAACGAACAAGTCGGGAATTAACCGATAAGATAAAGGCATATGTCCCATACCACGTGTTTTACCAAACCGTTTAATTCTCCTTCTCATTCGCTCGAAATGTGCAAATACGTGTAATTTATATATAAAATAATTTACTTTGGAAAATAAGCTTTGAAAACCAATTCTCGAAATCAATTTGAAAACCTTATTTGAAAATCTCCCTTATTATAGAGAATAAATAGATTTTACACTTGAAAATACTTTAAAATATTATATAATAATTATTTTTAAATGCCCATAAATTTTTAAAAATTATTTCAAAATCGTTTGGAAAAATCTGTGCTCGAAATCAAAGAAATTACTCAAAACCATCATTCAAATTCATCAAAACTGGGCTAGCCTATTGATAGGCATCATAGCCCTCAAAAAAATTCATAAATGTCACAAAAACATGAAGTAAAAGTCAAAAGTCGGACGAAAAAAAGAACATATGCATAGACAAAATAATATCCAAGTCTGAAATATTCTCTGGGTTCAACTTTCGGACATGAAACAGGAGGCCAAAAGACCTTTGATTGAACTAAAAATTGGTGTGCAAATAGTAAAAAACTTTAGCTTTCAAACAAAAAAAGAATTGATGAATCCTGACTGGAAATGAAAATGTTATGCTGTCTCAAACATGCACTCAGACAATGTTTGCAACAGTTCAAAAAAAATGTACTCAGGCCTAAAAACCATCTTGAGTTCAACTTACAGGCCCAAAAAAGAGGAACAAACGACCTCTTATTAAGCTGAAAATTGGTAGGCATATAGTAAAACACTCATACTTGAAATTGGAAAAAGAATCACGAAATTTGAACAAGCTATTATAAAGTTATGATGTCTCAAAGTTGAACCCAGGCAGTGTTTTCACTGTAAAAATCTGGACAAAAACATGCTTCAAATCAAAGTTCGGCAACATATTTCTACAAGGTACATGGGTCGAAATAACCTGAAATCTGGCATGAAGAAAATATAACACTCATACTTTAATCTGGAAAAAGAACCACACAATTTGAATAAGGTAGGAGAAATGTATGGTGTTTCAAAGTTGAATCCAAGTAATGATTTCACTGTAAAAATCTGGGCAAAAACATACTCCGAATCAAAGTTCGGCAACATATTTCTATAAGCTACATAGGTCAAAATGACCTGAAATTTGGCATGCATATAGTTAAACAACTATAATTTAAACTGTAAAAAGAATGGTGCAATTTGGACAAGGTATGAGGAAGTTATAATGTCTAAAAATTGAACCCAGACAGTGTTTTCACTGTAAAAATCTGGGTAAAAATATGCTCCGAATCAAAGTTCGGCAACATATTTCTATAAGCTACATAGGTCGAAATAACCTGAAATCTAGAAAGCATAAAATATAACACTCATAATTTATTATGGAAAAGGAATCACACAATTTGAATAAGGTATGAGAATGGTATGATGTCTCAAAGTTGAACCCAGGCAATGATTTCACTGTAAAAATCTGGGCAAAAACATGCTCTGAATCAAAGTTCGGCAACATATTTCTATAAGCTACATAGGTCAAAATGACCTGAAATATAGCATGCATATAGTTCAACTACTATACTTTAAACTGCAAAAAGAATCATGCAATTTTGACAAGGTATGAGGAAGTTATAATGTCTCAAAGTTGAAACCAAGCAGTGTTTTCACTGTAAAATCTGGGCAAAAACATGCTCCGGATCAAAGTTCGACAACATATTTCTATAAGCTACATAGGTCGAAATGACCTAAAATTTAACATGCATAATCTACGACACATAGTTTACAAAAAAAAATCCGGTAGCTTTTCATCAAGAATCAAGAAGTTATTCATTCACAAAGAGGCAACCAGAAGCAGATTTTTAACAGAAACTAAAGGAATAGGATAAATTGTTATAGTAAACGATTTATACTACAGATTTCACCAAGTTGAACCTTGTTTAGCTAGAAATTGTAAGTATATAACTTACCTTGCAATTCATGGAGATTAACATCAGTAAATTTAGTCAAAACGGAAGCAAGATGAAGGCTTTAGGGAATAGATACCTGTAGAAACTTAGAAACATGATATGCAACCAAAGAGAAGCAAATTATTGACAATCCAAAGCAAAAATTAGAATTTGATTAATTATTCTCTGATTAGAAGTAGATTACTTGAATTAAATGGCTTTATTTTTTATTGTTACAGCAAGAATTTGAATTAAACTAGGGGATTTAGGTTTTTGATTATGAAGAGGGGTTGGGTTTCTTCTTTTCTCTTTTACTGTAAAATGAGTTATGTACGTATAGGAAGAAGAAAGCTTCTTTTCTTATTTCTAGTTTAGGCTAAGTGGGCTTTGGACCTAAGGCTATTTAATTAATTAGCCTATGAGAAATTAATTAGCACTAAACAAGTATAAACACTATATAATTAAAGTAAACAACACATTTTCTACAAGTTTTCTATACAAATAATTTATGTAAATTCACTTACATGTTGAATAAAATATTTTACGACATATAAAAAGATAAATTTTAATTTTAAAAACATTTTTATTATTAAAAACTCTTAATTTACACAAATAACCAATTTTACACAATAAATGCTTAAATCACCATTTTTAGCTCCAATAATTTTATAAAAATTATTTTCTTGCATAGAAAAATGCTATAAATCATCCTAACATTATTTTTATAATTAAAACTTATTTTTAAACCAAATTCCATCTTTTTATTTATATTATTATCCATATTAAATTCAAACGTTTAATTAAAATTAACAAAATTCAACGTTTGGCAATAATTTCCAAAATTATTGCATTTTATCAAATTAAAACCATATAATGCTCATTTTTATTACAAACTAACATAATAAAGTTTTTAAAACTTTATTTCAACATTTTATATTTATTTACAACAAATAATGTTGATTTAAATTATTTTATCTTTACTTACTTCAATTAATCCCCAAATCAACATATTACCATTATTCACAATTTATTACCAACCAAACTATCTTAATTCTATTTTATTTATTCCAATCCATTGTTTATTTGAAATAAACAATTTTAACAAATTTTTATCTCTCCAATTTATTTTATTTTCTCCATTGTTACAGTATTGTTTTTCATTATGCTCGGGTCAGCCTGAGTATTTCAATGTTTGAAGATGTTATTCCTTGGAGATGAAGATGAAGATTGGTGATCGTATTTATTATTATTTTTCCACTGCATTATTTGATATGTTTGTTTATTTTACTCTGATTAATGTTGTAAAAAAAGTGTAATCAAATGTATGTTGTAAAATAGCTTCATGAATCGTTTTATTTTATTATTATATTTTGTCGTTCCGCTGTGAGATTCTGTGTATTTATTTCCTTCTTTTCTCTTGTTTTCTCTATTAAACTTCATTGATAATTCACCTTTTTGAATTGTTTGAGTCATACATGTGTGGTTTATTATCGACTTAAATTATCCAAAAAGGTAGGTCATCATAGTTGGTATCTGAGCCAGGTTTAGCGTATAACTAAACCTGTAGGATAAGCTCATTGAGTGTATATACGTATATGAGAGAGCATATTTGTTAGTGATGTAAAACAAATTTTGAAATTAATAAATGAAATGATTTTAACCTGGATTATATATAGAATATAAAAGAATTAATTCTATAAACTAATAAAATCATTTGTGGTTGTTTGATGACGATCGGATATTATCTCTTTACTGGTTGATTGATTGATTGATATGATTGTGCATATTATCATTACTGATTGTTAGATTAAAGTTATTTATTTTGATCCAAACAAAGAATTACGATCTTTGAAATAAATATTATATATGTTAATGACTCATACGAATATGATTTATAACTAAAAAGTTATTCAAATTGGAAATTTGTGAGTTTGATTTCGGGAGTTTTTGAAATTGGTTTCTAAGATTTTGAAAAAAATATAGTAGTATTGTTTGAAATTATTTTCCGTACTGAAATGTTTCAAAATGATTTCGAAAGAAATAAAGTGCAGAACTCACTTCTGTCGTTGGAAAATAATTTCAATGATGATCGCGACATCATCGGCATTCATTTTCGAGTTTCAAAGTGGGGGAGACCACTTTAGTAGCTTTGCTACTCGATTGTCTAATGAAACTGATTTGATTCAAATTCCTGAAGTATAATTTGGTATTCGAAAGAGATATGTATATGTTTATTTCAAATTGTAACGACCCGGATTTTCAATCATTTGATTTTGAATATTTAAATGGTTTTAAATACTGGATTTGGGATATAAATTGATTTTGAATATGAAGTTTTGGTTGAGATTACAGAATGAATTTAAATTTCAAATATAGCAATTTATCATAATACGGATTTGGTAAATAATTCAAAATTGAGTTGAATATGAATAGAAACAATTTCTAATGTTGATATAAATTCTATTTGAATTAGAATTGAGTTAATAAGTTTTTATAACTGAAATTTCAAGTGATTTCATCAATTTTTGAAATCGTCGATTTAATCGACGCGTTAAAATAGCGATCCCGGGCACACTCTCGGAATTCGACGAAACCTGTTTCATTGGATCCGTAATAGTACATTATTATCGCATTTCAAATTTCGTAGCATTTAGAGTAACAGTTTGGTCGTATGGGATAGAAACGCGTTGAATTAATATCGGAAATTTAATAGAATAACTGGGTTCAAAAAAACTATCTTCTTCATACGATTGAATTAGGGCTCGAGGCTTGTTCCATTGCGTTCGAGATAGGGGTATAACATTCGAAACGCCAGGTGGCACGCCTCGATTGGGATCCAAAATTTATAACTAGATATTTTGGAATTTTAAATTATATTTATATATTCGATTTGACCACACCCTCCATTATTTCAATTCAGCCCACTCTATTCTTTAGTCCAGCCGCCCTATAGGCCACCATATCGTCTTCTTTTTAAACACTTCTGTGCTCATTCCAGAAGAGAGATTTCAAAACTTAAAAAAAATCATATCTTAAAATTCTCTCAATAATAAAATCTAAAATTTGCTTTAAAATTCTTATTTCAATCAGAGCTTCAAACAGGTATATTTAGTTGGAGGAGCGTCGGTTGTTTATGGTGTTCGACAGAGAGGTCGCATGGGTTTAGCAACTAAGGTTTAGGTTTTTAGCAAGTTCGAACATCAATTATCGTATTGGAGATCACCGACGAGTTTCTGTTGCAAAATTACGCGTTGCCACCAAATTTCGTGTTGTGCGATGGCTTGTTGGAGAGTGCGACACTGTACGGCCTGGGGGTGATGTTGGCAGTCGCGTTCTGGTAGAGGGGATCGAGTTCGAAGGTGTTTGGTCGAGCCGGAGTGTTTCGCGAAGAGGAGTCGTTCGGTGATGGTTTGGCATTGTTTTGGGTCGGAGATGTCATGGAGCATGTGCGTGCATGAGACTGTGCAATGTCTTTAGTGTGCATAAGAGGATTTTGGGGAAGATGGCACATTGGTAAATATGGGGATGTTTGTGATTTATTTATATTATTTAATTTAAAAATACCAATAACTTATAAAATTCATAACTCTCTCATACGAGGTCCGATTAGGAAGAAACAAGCAGCATCGTAATCGTATCATTGAGTGCTACACAACAAAATTGGTTTGGAGAATTTTGGAGTCAACTGGGATTTTAGATTAAATAGAATGCGGTTCAATTTAATTTAAAATTGAGACGGTTTGCAAATTAAAAATCAAGGTGAGTAAATCTCACTCATTTTGGATTGCAGGTTATTATTTAAAATGTTAAATTATTTATTGGTTGATTGGATGGATTGATAAATTATTATCAGTTGGATGTTATATTATATATATTAGTATATATTAATAATTGGGTATATTCCACCGTTGGAGCGGATGAGACATTATGCGCCCCGCATAATAGCAGATGACCCTATATTACCGCAATATCCCACCTCGAAGCGGGATTGGTATTTTGTAACGTATCGGGTTTTGCCCGCTCGAAAATCAACATCCGTACTACACATTGTACTAGAATGCCGCAGATTCGACCGTTCAAATCCGATTCGCCGGAGCTATAACACAATTAAGTAAATAACACAACGGAAGAAAAGAATAATACATTGATATACAATATCTGATACAACAGAGTGATACAATGAATATCAATATACATCAGAGATATGATACAAGAAATAGCAGCGGAAAAGAAAACGATAACAACAGCAGCGGAACAATATCAATAGAAATGATAACTCCAAAATGATCTTCAAACAAGAATGAATCCACAACTCCAAGATAAGCAACTCCGATGAATGAACTAGCTCCAGATAATCTACTAAACCTGAATATCTAAGAAACCCAACTCTAGACTGCCCGTGTGGAAAATAGTGGGCACCCAGAGTTTAGGAAGGGAACAATAAACTCCGGATTAGTCATGGGACTGGTGTGAGCAACAAAAACAGTTGCTCTTTAAACAATCAACAAAATAATTTTAAACATTAAAATCCGCAATGCTTTTTAGAAAATGAAACTACCATAAGACCTCCCGCCACACACACAATGCAAACGCAGAATTGGAGGAGATTTCTTCTTATGATAGTCAAACATGCTTACTACCCAAAATCATTGGATTATTATTATTAGTGCATAGTGCAGAAAACATTTTTGAAAGTATAATATTAATCTTAGCCAACATACGACCAGTATCGTATGCCTACTATAGCTACCATCTAAACAGTGGTGACCACCGTACGTAAATGGCAGGTTCTACAACTAAAACCGTACAAGTTCGTATTGGGAAATGGATTTCCAACAAATGGTCAGGCTAAGGAACTTCCTATCCACGATGGGTACGTCCCTGGAATAGACGACCCGAGAAATAACCTAACATTATGGTTAGATCTCTGCCAACACAAGGCTGGGTTACCTCTGCAAAAATAGGTAACTACTGACACGCGTATGTCATCCCCCGATCGTAACCGATCTTCCCGAGGATCCCCGATTTCCAACAAACCACATCAAAATAATAATGCAGCAACCACATAGGTTAAGTATCTGGGCTCCATACCATGATACCACCTCTATCCAGAAGGAATGACATACACTAAGGGGCGCTACTCCCTAGAACCTTGCCGCATCCTTCCTGTTTTGACCATTTCCGGGGTGTGAGGTCCGACGAAGTCTCGTCCACAAAGCTACGCTTTATCACAAAGCCATGCTTCGGGTCAAACAAATGATCAAAGAAATGATCACAAAGATATAAGATCAAACAAATGATCATATCGCAAATGATCAAACAATAATCATCACACAGCAACACTCAGCATGCCACATTACCAAATTGGGATATATCGCTGATAAATTTCAACTACATAACCTCTGAGCTCGTACGTCTCAGAGAAGGGTGTTAAGCTAAGAGAATAAATTCTCCGCCACCAACAGAGATGTATTTGAAAGAAATCGGCTTTATATCTCAAAGTGTAATGTCAGACATGTATCCATACAAATCTGTTCCGGGTTCGAACAGAACCGAAGGCACTTCTCACGAAGCCCTTGCAAATCCGGATAATTTCCAATCACGTCCGGACTTCCCGTCACTAAGGGTGATAAAACCTCTATATCGGGGATCAGCCGATGCAGAGTAACTCGACGGTAATCCTTTCGTTTTTAAAAATATCCGGTCTTCAACACCGGTCATCAAATGCCATCCATATACGTCGTATCATTATTCGGAATGGGTTATACGACCTAAAGGTCCTTTCCCGGCTAAACCAAATAGTGAGCGTAATATTTAAAAACATATGGATATTTGGATTTCAATTAAGTCACAACTTATTACCCAAAACTTCTCTTTTCAAATGGTTAAAACAAATTACCATTTAAATCTTTAAACAAAAAGATTCAATCTTTACGGTTTAAACAGTTTCCACACTTTAATCCTTTAAACAAAAGATTCATTCACAGATTTTCCAAATTAATTTCCATTTCAATTTGATTAACTCGTTAAACCTTTAAATCAAGATTTAACTTATAGCTTTCAAAACAATCCCATTTCGAATGGTTTAAACAAAACATCATTTTAAATCTGTTAAAATAAACCGATTTAATTCATAGCTTTCCAAAAAGAATTCATTTATAACTTGGAAAAACCATTTTTCAATTCGTACTTGAAATTCCTTTAAATTGGAATTTCATTTCTTATATATGTGAAAGCTTTTATCATTTGAAAACAAACAGTTTTCATTTTGGAAAATCTGATTCATTTATACGAGTTGGAATCCTTGGGTTAAATTTAAATTCCCAAAATTTTACTTTTAAATGGTTTAGATTCATACAAACACATTTATATCATCTTTAATCCCTAGTTTCAAATCATAGGATTCAATTTCAAACTTGAATTCAAATTTAAATCAAATTATTTAAATTTTCAAAACTCGATTAAGTTATTCAAAATAACTTTTATCTTTGAAATTCTATTTCAAAAGCTTTCCACTTCAAACCCAAATTTCCAATTTCAAAATCAATCGAAATTAAAATTTTAATTTCAAAAAAACATCAAATTTAAATTATTTGTGACTTAACCGATTTCCACGTGAAATCCATATTTGTGTGTGTAAAAGTGTAGTCCAGGGGTTTCACACAATAGTGCAACACAATGAATCATCACAGATCAAAATACAAGATATAGTTGATAAGCGATATATCATAACGCTTATCGTTCATCTACAGATCACAGATCACAGATATATAAACTACAGATAATAATTTACATTTATCCAGATAAATAACTACAGTATAGACTACACACAAATCAGAATATATCACAAAGCATCACAGATCAAGAAATATCAAACAATTCAATCATCCAATCAAATCCAAATATTCATAAGTAAGGTCAGTTAATTATCTGATTTATTCAAGTTTGATTAATTACTTATGAATTTCTAATCCGGGTTAATTAATCGTTAATTAATTACAAACCAATATAATTAATTATCCTTTAAATCATTTATTAACTAACCATTAATAATTAATAAATTATTCTTAAATTAATTATCCTTAATTAATCACATTGATTAATTAGCCCTTAATTTATTATCTTTCCTTAATCACCTTCATTAATTTATAATTCCTTAATAAATTAACTTAATTAATTAATCCTTAATGACCCATTAATTAACCATTAATTATTTAATTAATTCAAGTTTTTAAATGTAACTTAATAATTTAAATGAATCCAATCATTAAATTCTAATTTAAAGATTTTAACTAAATTCCCCTTTAAATTTTCAAATCATTAAGTATGCTTTACCTATAAACTTACTTACACTATTTAAAGTTATAAACTTAATCCATTTTCAAAACTTAAGATTCAAATTTCAATTTGAATTTAGACTTAAAATCTTAATTTAAACTGGGTTTAAATTTGTTTCAGATTTTATATTGTATTTTGAAATCAAGACACTGCCAGGCTTAATTAAAATGGCAACACGAACCTGACCCGAGACCTCCCCTATTTCCCTTCGAGTCGAACATCATAAAACTTCGGCCCACTCTTAAATTTACTCGAGAAAACTCGACTACTACTCCTGCTACACCCAGACTTCTCATCATCCACCAGAGAATCACCGTGCACGTGCACGCCTCCGATCATCACTTCCGGTCGACCACGACCATCTCCACAAATCGACGATCGCTTCTACATCCTTTCTCAGGCCTCCGATTATCCCCTCAGACGCTCGATCGAAATCGAGTTCGATCATCCACCTGGAACCCAAAACCAGAAAACATCACTACCCGAAAAACTTCGCCGTGCTCCCACCTCCGATCACCAGAGACCACCAAATCTCGGCCATAGTTTCGTCTGCCACCCCTCTCCAACACCTCAAAAGCACGCTACGCTCGATCATGCCTTGACGTCGAACGAGACAAAAACCCATAGCCATACAAAACTAGGTCACCAGTTTTCAATTGCTTCCCGCCGCCACCACGTTGATTTGCCGGCCAGTCCACTATTTTTCCACAAACCCCTGATCACTCCTCTACCTCCAGACCAAACCTCGACACCTCCGGTCAACTACAACGACCACGGCAACTCAAAATGCTTGAAACAGTGAAACTGGAACTGCTCTTCAACCCAAGCTTTAAAAATCGTAAAACTTGTTTTAAAAATCTTGATTTTGTATGATGTTTCACTCTATACCCCTGAATCCCTTAAACCAGAAATTTATTTTTGAACATATTTAAAGTTGAATGTTGTTTTCTTGATTTCCAGAGGCCATATAGTTTGTTTCGACTTAAATAAAATTTTAATACTTCGATTATAGTTAAACAAACAATTTGTTTACACCCTAAGTTCAAACAATAACTAGATCAAGAGAAGAAGCCTTATTTACATATCTACAAAAACAACAGGGGACAGACTAACAGAGTAATAATGAACACATATACACAGATTGCAAAACCACATACATACAATATACATTCATCACAGAGAAAAGCATACTCAATATTTACTTAAGTTATAACATTTTAAATAAAGTGTTACTCACAGTTTTATGGAGAAGAAGAACAGAGACTTGTTTTTGAAATCTGTTTTGAACTTGAAAAACTGAAAACATGTTTCCACTCTGATCATTCTGCCAAATCCTTTGCTCACTGTTTTGTATTGATATGCTGATGGTTGTTGAATCTTTGTTTAAGTTTCAAATGGAGTTTTATCTTACTTTTGTTTAGTTCGAACTGAAAATGAAAACTGGAATGGGAAAATAGTTCACAGGTTGATGTTTTTAAAACAGGTTACAGGGTATCATTTCTTTAGGCAAAACAGTGTATACTTTGTACAAATTTTTAGAGATTTTTTCTATATTTTGGTGGCCGAGATTGTATACTAATGTACTAGAGGAGATATTGTCTTAGCAAGCATTTAATGACAATGTCCTTTATGTCTACAAATTATCTTATACTTTACATTTCGTATGTACTATATTATCTTATTTCTTTCTTGCCTGCAAAGCTTCATTTGCTAATACAAATATTTCTTTTGCTTTGTTATGACTTGTTACATGCATACACAAGGTGATAGCATATACATATTTATTTGTTTCATACTTATCCTATACAAGTTTATTTTCTAACAAGTTACTATATTTGAAAGTGCAGATTATTTCTCATTATTTACTTGCCTAAGCAGATTTTATTTTCCTTTCTTTCGTCTTACTATTTTTGCATCTATTTTATTTGTATTATATCGTATTGATTTATCAAGATATATGTATTTACTTTATATTGAATAAAACTATATAATTTATTCATTTTTATAATATAGGTGAATTTATAGATTATGATTTGTTATTGGATTTTATCCAATGTATTGATTTTATACTTTATCTATCTTATATATTTTCATTTTTAAACCGTTTATTTACAATTTAGATTCAAATTAAATATATATACTTATATTTATAATTCCAGATTTACTCATATATATATCCATTCACATATATATCCACATATATACAATATTTTAAAGTTACAAAATGATTTATACCAAACTTAGTTTAATTCGGGGAGACTCGCAATCCATTTATCATTTTATTTCACAAATATTAATTCAAAAATTAATAAATTATCATTTTAAATATTTATAAAATTCGGGGTCGTTACAGACTTCCCCCCTTAAAAGAATTTCGTCCTCGAAATTACCAAGGAGACAAAAAGATAGATGAAGAATATTTCATCAACTCAAACTGAATATTTTTTCCGCATTTGGCTCACCAAATCAGAATATCAATAACAGATACAAGAACGAATCTGTTTAACACTTCACAAGATACTCGGGTTATCCAGATCTACGAAGTATGCAGTGGCATCGGTTAGTTCGAAGGGATAACTGTAACGACCCTGAATTTTGAACAAATTAAATTGAGAATATTTAGTTAATTTTAAATATTTGAACGATGATTTAATTTGAATCCCCGATATAACTTTGAATTTGGTGATTAAATTATAAAATTTAATCTATTGTAAGGTGAATAAAAATTTGAATCTTCAATTTTAAGCTGAAGAAAAATATTTCGAAAGCTTTCAAAATTTATATTGATATTACTGAAGATAACAGAAGCTTCAGAATTGAAATTTAAACTGTATTGTTCAGTTTGAAATTTTATTGTTCGAATCGATATTTAAAAATAGTCAATTTTCACACAGTCTCAGAATTCGACGAAACCAGTTCCATTGGGTCCGTAATATCGAATTATTACCGGATTTCAATTTTCATATTTTTCGGAGTTGTTTTGTGACCGTACGGTTACAAAACGCGTTGGAATTTTGGTCGAAAATAAATTGAATTTAAAATAAAAAGATAAATAATATGATAATCACATCAGCGTGTTGCCTGCCTAAAATCACTCCTAGAATCGGGAAGAAGATCGTGCAACCCATATTCTTTCTATTTTAAATTACCATCTCTCCCCGTTCAAAGATTCACAGTCGAGAAAAACATCAATGGCCAAACTCGAGAATCGCCCTCATTTCTTCATTCATTCCTCTTTTGTAAACGAATCGAAAATATAGGGCAGAGCAGAATGAATCCAACCGCACCCCTCTCTCTCATTTTAAATCTTCAATCAAGACAATCAAATGGCCGAAGCCAGGATTCAACTGTCGCGAATTCATTCGCGTAAGGAGGAGATCTCGCGCACGGCAATGGCTTGCAAATCGATCGAAGTGGCGCCGCGATTTGGGGAGAAGGACGGCTCGTCGATTTTGTGACTGGGTGGTCTCGCGGTCGATTTGAAAGGAGTAGGGGCGATGCTTGGTTAAACGAGAGGTTCGTGGGGGCGACGAGGCTAGGGCTTGTACTTTGGAGGAGCAAGTCGACGTGGAGTTCGATCAATTGTCAGGCCGAGAAGCATATTGGTTTGGTGGCAGTACGAACTGTCGTGGTGGGTGAAGCAATTCTAGCAATGGTCGCGGCTTGTCGTCATGGAAGCTCGAAGTTGCGAGCACAGTGGGGTTCGATCATTCGATGCAGTGGTGATGGTCGTCGCGTTCTCGCTGTAGGGGGGGTAGCTTGGGGTTCGATTAACGCAATAAGGTAGCTTCTTTTGTTTTAATTTAGTTTAAATAAATATATTTGTAAATTACAGAGGGATGAATGATACTGTTGTTATAGTAAACATTCATAGGTGAAATTAAATCTGCAGTAAGATGTGAAACAAAATATATAACGTGTATATATATTTACAGATTTTAAATTAGCTAATTTATTTAAAAGAAAATATAGGAATTTTAAATAATAATATAAACTGTTATTATTTTTGAGTATATGTATATATATGAAAAGTGGGAATTTTGAATTAGCTGAAGTTTATATAAAAAGAAGATTTGTTAGAAAATTTATTTGATAAAATGATTTATTTAAAAAGAAACTGGTTTAGAATTAAATCATCGGTGAATTTAAATTTTCAAATGAAAATGTAGTAGTTCGATTAATTCAAATATTAATAAATTGTATAATTATTTATACAAGGTATGAATCAAGAAAATCGAGTCAGGATGATAATGGATTGCAAATTAAAAGCTAAGGTGAGATTTTCTCACTCGAAGGAAAATTTAATTATACAGTTATTGATTGATGATTGCTATTGGATGTGATATTAGATATAGTAGGATATATCTATATATATATAGAAATATATACATATTGGCATATGTATATATTGGATTGATGATTTCCCGCCTCGTATAGCGGATGAGACCCTATTGCACCGTTAGTAAGCGGATTATTTTTATAAAACCCATATACCACGATAATTCCGTACTGGAGCGGAATTGGTATTGTGCTAACATCTTTGGATGCAGGGAAACAGGTTGGAGGGATCCAACTGGATTCCTCAACTGTATTTATTTATTTACAGATATTGATATATATGCTGTTATCATATTGATATATGATATTGAATGTTGTGATGGACTAATTGGTGCTGTTGCATCATCGGATTCAAGTTTTGAAGTTTAAAAATAACGACTTTACTTTAAAAGAATTTTTAAAGTGATTTTTGAAAATATATGTTTTATTGAATTTTGGAATCAATTCATTTTAAATAAATAAATGTTACAATTTTTATGTTATTAAAAATTGTGATTTTTGTGAAATATAACCGAAATGTGAATTTTGAAACAAAAGTTGATTTATTTATTAAATAGTTTAAATAGAGATTTTTGAATTTATTATGAAAGCTCTATATATAAGATTTATAAAATTTGATTTTTATAAATCAAAGTGATGAAATTATAAAGGAGTTTTAAAGACGTTTTAAATGATGTTAAAATGGGTTTTATAAAGGACAGAATAAATGATTTGTGAAGTCCTAAAAGAACGATTTTTGTAAATAAACGAATTATAAGTGTTTAACTTATAGAATGGACTTTTGGTAGAAAATTGAGTTATAAATTGAATTGGATAATAAAAGGAATTTATAAGTTGAAGTAGTTATAAAATATAAAAATTGTGATTTATAAACGTTGTTTATGAATCCGAAATCACTTATTTTGATAAGTGAATTGTAGAAGTTAATTAAAGGAATTATATCCATGATTTTGTACAGTGGATAAGCCTTTAAACAAAACGTGTAGAAATGTTGAATTTGGATAACGAACTATATTCACGATTTTGGACAGTGAATATATTACTTAATAAAATGGTTATGTTTTGGGAAGATAATATTATGAAATGAAGTAATTGTTTTAAAGATGTTTTAAAACGTGTTAAAATATCGAAAGCATATATTTCAACATTCATTGTTGAAATAGGCGTTTTCGAGAAATAAGGAAATGGTGGACTATAACACTGTTGTTATAGTAAATGATTTCCGAAAGGAAATGTTTTTATATAGTATTGGGATTTACATATCTATCTTAAATCTGAATCCCTATACTAGTGATTTTGAGTCGTCGTAACGATGTTTTACGTAACATTCGTTTTGACTCAAATAAATGTTGCCAAAGTAAATGATTTCCTTAAAGAATGAAATTATACTTAATTTTGATTTAAGTATATCGAATATTTTCAAATGTTGAAAATAAAAGATTTGTGAAACACTTATTATTAAATAAGTATGGAATGTTTTCCAAAATGAAATGAAACGTTTTGAGATTTTATCTTCTTAAAGATAAATCGAAAATGAATATTGAAATCGATTTGAAGATCGAATATTAGTAGATATTTTGAAAATATAAATTCACTATGGAATTTATAATGGAAAGGGAATTGTTCTAGAAAAATAAATATTGATTTATTTTTGAAGTGTGGAAATTTTATATCTAGTAAAGATATTTTGGGAGATAAAATAATTTGGAAAATTATTTGGAATCTGATGATGTTGCGCATCTTTATTGATAGTTAAATAACCGACTATCAATAATTACCTTGAATGGTATTTGTTGTGAATTGGATGAATTTGAATGCCACACTTATTTTTAAATAAGCGCTCACTATTCGGGTTAGCCGGGAAAGGACCATGGGGTCGTATAACCCATTCCGAATATGTGATACGTCGTTATGAATTGCTTTCGAAGACCGGTGTTGAAGACCGGATATTTTTGAAAACGGAAGGATTACCGTCGAGTTACTCTACATCGGCTGATCTCCGGTTTAGAGGTTTTATCACCCTTAGTGACGGGAAGTCCGGATGTGATTAGGAATTTATCCGGATGTGCAAGGGCTTCGTGAGAAGTGCCTTCGGTTCTGTTCGATCCCGGAACAGACTTGTATGGATTGTGTGTCTGACGTTACAATTTGAGATATAAAGCTGATTTCTTTCAAATACATATCTGTTGGTGGCGGAGAATTTATTCTCTTAGCTTAACACCCTTCTCTGAGACGTACGAGCTCAGAGGTTATGTAGTTGAAATTTATCAGCGATATATCCCAATTTGGTAACGTGGCATACTGAGTGCTGCTGTGAAATGATCAGTGTTTGATCATTTGCGATATGATCATTTTTTTGATCTTATATCTTTGTGATCATAGGTTGATCATTTTTTTTTGACCCGAAGCAGGGCTTTGTAGAAAGCGTAGCTTTGTGGACGAGACTTCGTCGAGCCTCACACCCCGGAAATGGTCGAAACAGGAAGGATGCAGCAAGGTTCTAGGGAGTAGCGCCCCTTAGTGTATGTCATTCCTTCTGGATAAAGGTGGTATCATGGTATGGAGCCCAGATACTTAACCTCTGTGGTTGCTGCAAATTTATTACTTTGTGGTTGTTGCGAATCGGGGATCCTCGGGAAGATCGGTGACGATCGGGGGATGACATACGCGTGTCAGTAGTTACCTATTTTTGCAGAGGTAACCCGGCCTTGTGTTGGCAGAGATCCGGTTAGGTTCTCGGGTCGTCTATTCCAGGGACGTACCCATCGTGGATAGGAAGTTCCTTAGCCTGACCATTTGTTGGAAATCCAAAGAAACAATACGAGCCTTGTACGGTTTTAGTTGTAGAACCTGCCATTTAATATGGTAGCTATAGCAAGCATACTATAATGGTACCTATGCTGGCTAAGATTTATATTCTACTTTCGAAATGTTTTCTACACTATGCACTAATAATAATATAAAAAAGAATTTGATTTTTGCGTAGTAAGCATCTTTGATTATCATAAGAAGAAATCTCCTCCAATTCTGCGTTTGCATTGTGTGTGTGGTGGGAGGTCTTATGGTAGTTTCATTTTCCAAAAGCATTTCGAATTGACTTAAAAATTATTTTGTTGTTATAAAGAATAACTGTTTTACGATCTCACACCAGTCACCATGACTGACTCGGAGTTTATTGTTTCCCTTCTAAACTCTGGGTGCCCACTATTTTCCACACGGGCAGCCTAGAGTTATGTTATCAGGATATTCTGGATATTCTGGAGCTTTGGAAGCAAGCTGGATGGCGAAACGTATCACCTATATTTTTGTATTATTCCGCTGTGTATTCTGTATGAGGACAAGTTATATAACTGTCCATTGTTGTATATGACTCTGATTGATGTATGTATAAACTGATATAGTTCTTTGTTTTAAAAGACTAGTGTTTATTTATTATATATTGTTCCGCTGCGATGTGTAAGATTCTAATATTGTTTTCTGTTCTGATGTTGTTCTGTTGTTCTTCTTTCTTCTCTCCTTTCTTTTCTTCTTCTTCTACTCTCCTTCTCTTCTTCTCCTACCTTTTTCTTCTTCTTAAACCATCATAGTTTGTATTCCCGTTCATTTTGAGTTAATCAATGGAGATTAGTGGTTAATCAAGAGGTACGGATTTGTGGGCCATGACATTTGGTATCAGAGCATATGGTTAAGCGACAACCCTGCTCTGTTGGGTGTTACTCATTAGAGATAGAGTCGGTAGTACTCTAGAATGAGTTGAGTGTAATAATAGATATGAGCGCGTATTTGTTAGTGAATATAAAAAATGTTTTATATTGTGTTTGCTTATCCGTTGAGATGTTTATGAATTTTGGTCGGTATGTGGGACGCCATATTATCGATAGGGATTTCTAAACACTTAAACGAGGCAAGACGACATAGTATTGTTTTAAAATAGGGTGAATGAAATAATTTTGCCCAAAACTATTTTTGTATAGAAAAGAAATGATTTTCTATGAATTATTATGATATATGGATGTTTGGTTGCTAGGAAAGTGATAATATAGAATTATTATCATTATTATATGAAACTGGATAAGAAATTAAAATCGTAACTCCAAAGTTAAGGAATAAAATTCATATACAAATGAAATTTGAGATTATAAATTATAAATGTTACTTATAATTTAAAACGAAATTCCAGAGAAGTATTTGGAAATGTTTTGAAAAGAATTTGAAAATTTTGGAGATTTGGAAAGTTTAGTTCTTTTTTGATTTGAAAATGAATTTCAAAGGTTTTGAAAAGTATTTTGGAGAGTTGAAAGCTCTAAACTTTTTTAGGTCGCTGGAAAATAATCCTGATGATGATGGCCACATCATTAGAATTCATTTTCGGGTTTCCAAAAGAGAAATTGCTGCCAAATTGTTTTAAACGGAAAGTGTTTGGAAAATTTGGATTTTTGTTTTGGAAATTAAAAGGGTAATTTGAATTTTTTTCAAAAATGGCTTTGAAAGGTTGAAAAGACTCTGGAATACTATATAAAAATATTTATGAAATATTATGAAGTTGATAACTTGTAAAGTTTAAATAAAAATCCATTTAACGAATGAAATTTGTAAATATAAAGTGTAAATGAATTTATAATTTGAAATAGAATTCCAAGAAGATAATTGAAAATTAAAAATTCATTAATGAAATGTAATTGTGAATGGGAATGTATAAATGATTGTATAAATCAAGATGTAAATAAGTTGATAACTTATAGAATATTTGAAATCTGATTGGAATGAGATTCAAATTGAAAACGAATGAATTAGGAAATGAACAAATAAATTTGCAATTGCAAGTGCAAGAAATGAAATTGAATGTTAAAATTCATTTTGAATTTGTAAGTGAATAAAACTAGAATTGAATTTAATTTGCGAAGTATTAAACTAAAATGAGTAAGTGAAGCTAATTGAATATTGACCAAATGGATAAGGTATTGAACGAATTAAATTCAATGATTATAAATGAAGATAAATTGAATTCCAATAGAATTAAAATTTCGAATTGAATTCAAATAAAATTGAAATGTGAAATTGAATGATAATGAATATGCAACTTCAATAGTGAAGTAAAAATGTATAAGCAGTTTATATTGAAAATTTTGTAATAAAATGTGCAAAATGGTTTGAATGCTGTAACTAGATATAATGGCTAGTAGATATACAGGTATTGTAAAGGAATTGGGATTTTAATTTTGAAGAGAATTTGAATTGCTCGGAAAAGGTATGTATTTAAATTTCTATATGAGATTTACTGATTTCTGGTCTAGCCGCTTGGCCTTTTCTTTTTCTTTTTGAAATCTGAGAGTCGGTAGGGACGTTTTGTAGTCGTGCCGTATTAGCCGCGCAAAGGAGACGCTGGCGAAATTTTTTGAAAATTTCGAGTGTTAGAAAATTTTTGAGTAATTTTGAAAGTTAAAAATTTGAATTTAAACTTAAATTTAAATTTTGAAATAAACAATGTTGTTTGAAACTTATAATAGAAGTTGGAAAGGTAGTTGAATTGATAACGAATCTTTAGTAGAAAGATTTGTTTTAAAAATTGATAAAATTAGTGGATTGTTGAAAATAGTAGACGAGTTAAGGACTTTTTTTTCTAACTTGTAATTTCGAGGACGAAATTCTTTTAAGGGGGGAAGTCTGTAACGACCCTGAATTTTGAACAAATTAAATTGAGAATATTTAATTAATTTTAAATATTTGAACGATGATTTAATTTGAATCCCCGATATAACTTTGAATTTGGTGATTAAATTATAAAATTTAATCTATTGTAAGGTGAATAAAAATTTGAATCTTCAATTTTAAGCTGAAGAAAAATATTTCGAAAGCTTTCAAAATTTATATTGATATTACTGAAGATAACAGAAGCTTCAGAATTGAAATTTAAACTGTATTGTTCAGTTTGAAATTTTATTGTTCGAATCGATATTTAAAAATAGTCAATTTTTACACAGTCTCGGAATTCGACGAAACCAGTTCCATTAGGTCCGTAATATCGAATTATTACCGGATTTCAATTTTCATATTTTTCGGAGTTGTTTTGTGACCGTACGGTTACAAAACGCGTTGGAATTTTGGTCGAAAATAAATTGAATTTAAAATAAAAAGATAAATAATATGATAATCACATCAGCGTGTTGCCTGCCTAAAATCACTCCTAGAATCGGGAAGAAGATCGTGCAACCCATATTCTTTCTATTTTAAATTACCATCTCTCCCCGTTCAAAGATTCACAGTCGAGAAAAACATCAATGGCCAAACTCGAGAATCGCCCTCATTTCTTCATTCATTCCTCTTTTGTAAACGAATCGAAAATATAGGGCAGAGCAGAATGAATCCAACCGCACCCCTCTCTCTCATTTTAAATCTTCAATCAAGACAATCAAATGGCCGAAGCCAGGATTCAACTGTCGCGAATTCATTCGCGTAAGGAGGAGATCTCGCGCACGGCAATGGCTTGCAAATCGATCGAAGTGGCGCCGCGATTTGGGGAGAAGGACGGCTCGTCGATTTTGTGACTGGGGTGGTCTCGCGATCGATTTGAAAGGAGCTGGGGCGATGCTTGGTTAAACGAGAGGTTCGTGGGGGCGACGAGGCTAGGGCTTGTACTTTGGAGGAGCAAGTCGACGTGGAGTTCGATCAATTGTCAGGCCGAGAAGCATATTGGTTTGGTGGCAGTACGAACTGTCGTGGTGGGTGAAGCAATTCTAGCAATGGTCGCGGCTTGTCGTCATGGAAGCTCGAAGTTGCGAGCACAGTGGGGTTCGATCATTCGATGCAGTGGTGATGGTCGTCGCGTTCTCGCTGTAGGGGGGGTAGCCTGGGGTTCGATTAACGCAATAAGGTAGCTGCTTTTGTTTTAATTTAGTTTAAATAAATATATTTGTAAATTACAGAGGGATGAATGATACTGTTGTTATAGTAAACATTCATAGGTGAAATTAAATCTGCAGTAAGATGTGAAACAAAATATATAACGTGTATATATATTTACAGATTTTAAATTAGCTAATTTATTTAAAAGAAAATATAGGAATTTTAAATAATAATATAAACTGTTATTATTTTTGAGTATATGTATATATATGAAAAGTGGGAATTTTGAATTAGCTGAAGTTTATATAAAAAGAAGATTTGTTAGAAAATTTATTTGATAAAATGATTTATTTAAAAAGAAACTGGTTTAGAATTAAATCATCGGTGAATTTAAATTTTCAAATGAAAATGTAGTAGTTCGATTAATTCAAATATTAATAAATTGTATAATTATTTATACAAGGTATGAATCAAGAAAATCGAGTCAGGATGATAATGGATTGCAAATTAAAAGCTAAGGTGAGATTTTCTCACTCGAAGGAAAATTTAATTATACAGTTATTGATTGATGATTGCTATTGGATGTGATATTAGATATAGTAGGATATATCTATATATATATAGAAATATATACATATTGGCATATGTATATATTGGATTGATGATTTCCCGCCTCGTATAGCGGATGAGACCCTATTGCGCCGTTAGTAAGCGGATTATTTTTATAAAACCCATATACCGCGATAATTCCGTACTGGAGAGGAATTGGTATTGTGCTAACATCTTTGGATGCAGGGAAACAGGTTGGAGGGATCCAACTGGATTCCTCAACTGTATTTATTTATTTACAGATATTGATATATATGCTGTTATCATATTGATATATGATATTGAATGTTGTGATGGACTAATTGGTGCTGTTGCATCATCGGATTCAAGTTTTGAAGTTTAAAAATAACGACTTTACTTTAAAAGGATTTTTAAAGTGATTTTTGAAAATATACGTTTTATTGAATTTTGGAATCAATTCATTTTAAATAAATAAATGTTACAATTTTTATGTTATTAAAAATTGTGATTTTTGTGAAATATAACCGAAATGTGAATTTTGAAACAAAAGTTGATTTATTTATTAAATAGTTTAAATAGAGATTTTTGAATTTATTATGAAAGCTCTATATATAAGATTTATAAAATTTGATTTTTATAAATCAAAGTGATGAAATTATAAAGGAGTTTTAAAGACGTTTTAAATGATGTTAAAATGGGTTTTATAAAGGACAGAATAAATGATTTGTGAAGTCCTAAAAGAACGATTTTTGTAAATAAACGAATTATAAGTGTTTAACTTATAGAATGGACTTTTGGTAGAAAATTGAGTTATAAATTGAATTGGATAATAAAAGGAATTTATAAGTTGAAGTAGTTATAAAATATAAAAATTGTGATTTATAAACGTTGTTTATGAATCCGAAATCACTTATTTTGATAAGTGAATTGTAGAAGTTAATTAAAGGAATTATATCCACGATTTTGTACAGTGGATAAGCCTTTAAACAAAACGTGTAGAAATGTTGAATTTGGATAACGAACTATATTCACGATTTTGGACAGTGAATATATTACTTAATAAAATGGTTATGTTTTGGGAAGATAATATTATGAAATGAAGTAATTGTTTTAAAGATGTTTTAAAACGTGTTAAAATATCGAAAGCATAGATTTCAACATTCATTGTTGAAATAGGCGTTTTCGAGAAATAAGGAAATGGTGGACTATAACACTGTTGTTATAGTAAATGATTTCCGAAAGGAAATGTTTTTATATAGTATTGGGATTTACATATCTATCTTAAATCCGAATCCCTATACTAGTGATTTTGAGTCGTCGTAACGATGATTTACGTAACATTCGTTTTGACTCAAATAAATGTTGCCAAAGTAAATGATTTCCTTAAAGAATGAAATTATACTTAATTTTGATTTAAGTATATCGAATATTTTCAAATGTTGAAAATAAAAGATTTGTGAAACACTTATTATTAAATAAGTATGGAATGTTTTCCAAAATGAAATGAAACGTTTTGAGATTTTATCTTCTTAAAGATAAATCGAAAATGAATATTGAAATCGATTTGAAGATCGAATATTAGTAGATATTTTGAAAATATAAATTCACTATGGAATTTATAATGGAAAGGGAATTGTTCTAGAAAAATAAATATTGATTTATTTTTGAAGTGTGGAAATTTTATATCTAGTAAAGATATTTTGGGAGATAAAATAATTTGGAAAATTATTTGGAATCTGATGATGTTGCGCATCTTTATTGATAGTTAAATAACCGACTATCAATAATTACCTTGAATGGTATTTGTTGTGAATTGGATGAATTTGAATGCCACACTTATTTTTAAATAAGCGCTCACTATTCGGGTTAGTCGGGAAAGGACCATGGGGTCGTATAACCCATTCCGAATATGTGATACGTCGTTATGAATTGCATTCGAAGACCGGTGTTGAAGACCGAATATTTTTGAAAACGGAAGGATTACCGTCGAGTTACTTTACATCGGCTGATCTCCGGTTTAGAGGTTTTATCACCCTTAGTGACGGGAAGTCCGGATGTGATTAGGAATTTATCCGGATGTGCAAGGGCTTCGTGAGAAGTGCCTTCGGTTCTGTTCGATCCCGGAACAGACTTGTATGGATTGTGTGTCTGACGTTACAATTTGAGATATAAAGCTGATTTCTTTCAAATACATATCTGTTGGTGGCGGAGAATTTATTCTCTTAGCTTAACACCTTTCTCTGAGACGTACGAGCTCAGAGGTTATGTAGTTGAAATTTATCAGCGATATATCCCAATTTGGTAACGTGGCATACTGAGTGCTGCTGTGAAATGATCAGTGTTTGATCATTTGCGATATGATCATTTGTTTGATCTTATATCTTTTTGATCATAGGTTGATCATTTTTTTTGACCCGAAGCAGGGCTTTGTAGAAAGCGTAGCTTTGTGGACGAGACTTCGTCGAGCCTCACACCCCGGAAATGGTCGAAACAGGAAGGATGCAGCAAGGTTCTAGGGAGTAGCGCCCCTTAGTGTATGTCATTCCTTCTGGATAAAGGTGGTATCATGGTATGGAGCCCAGATACTTAACCTCTGTGGTTGCTGCAAATTTATTACTTTGTGGTTGTTGCGAATCGGGGATCCTCGGGAAGATCGGTGACGATCGGGGGATGACATACGCGTGTCAGTAGTTACCTATTTTTGCAGAGGTAACCCGGCCTTGTGTTGGCAGAGATCCGGTTAGGTTCTCGGGTCGTCTATTCCAGGGACGTACCCATCGTGGATAGGAAGTTCCTTAGCCTGACCATTTGTTGGAAATCCAAAGAAACAATACGAGCCCTGTACGGTTTTAGTTGTAGAACCTGCCATTTAATATGGTAGCTATAGCAAGCATACTATAATGGTACCTATGCTGTCTAAGATTTATATTCTACTTTCGAAATGTTTTCTACACTATGCACTAATAATAATATAAAAAAGAATTTGATTTTTGCGTAGTAAGCATCTTTGATTATCATAAGAAGAAATCTCCTCCAATTCTGCGTTTGCATTGTGTGTGTGGTGGGAGGTCTTATGGTAGTTTCATTTTCCAAAAGCATTTCGAATTGACTTAAAAATTATTTTGTTGTTATAAAGAATAACTGTTTTACGATCTCACACCAGTCACCATGACTGACTCGGAGTTTATTGTTTCCCTTCTAAACTCTGGGTGCCCACTATTTTCCACACGGGCAGCCTAGAGTTATGTTATCAGGATATTCTGGATATTCTGGAGCTTTGGAAGCAAGCTGGATGGCGAAACGTATCACCTATATTTTTGTATTATTCCGCTGTGTATTCTGTATGAGGACAAGTTATATAACTGTCCATTGTTGTATATGACTCTGATTGATGTATGTATAAACTGATATAGTTCTTTGTTTTAAAAGACTAGTGTTTATTTATTATATATTGTTCCGCTGCGATGTGTAAGATTCTAATATTGTTTTCTGTTCTGATGTTGTTCTGTTGTTCTTCTTTCTTCTCTCCTTTCTTTTCTTCTTCTTCTACTCTCCTTCTCTTCTTCTCCTACCTTTTTCTTCTTCTTAAACCATCATAGTTTGTATTCCCGTTCATTTTGAGTTAATCAATGGAGATTAGTGGTTAATCAAGAGGTACGGATTTGTGGGCCATGACATTTGGTATCAGAGCATATGGTTAAGCGACAACCCTGCTTTGTTGGGTGTTACTCATTAGAGATAGAGTCGGTAGTACTCTAGAATGAGTTGAGTGTAATAATAGATATGAGCGCGTATTTGTTAGTGAATATAAAAAATGTTTTATATTGTGTTTGCTTATCCGTTGAGATGTTTATGAATTTTGGTCGGTATGTGGGACGCCATATTATCGATAGGGTTTTCTAAACACTTAAACGAGGCAAGACGACATAGTATTGTTTTAAAATAGGGTGAATGAAATAATTTTGCCCAAAACTATTTTTGTATAGAAAAGAAATGATTTTCTGTGAATTATTATGATATATGGATGTTTGGTTGCTAGGAAAGTGATAATATAGAATTATTATCATTATTATATGAAACTGGATAAGAAATTAAAATCGTAACTCCAAAGTTAAGGAATAAAATTCATATACAAATGAAATTTGAGATTATAAATTATAAATGTTACTTATAATTTAAAACGAAATTCCAGAGAAGTATTTGGAAATGTTTTGAAAAGAATTTGAAAATTTTGGAGATTTGGAAAGTTTAGTTCTTTTTTGATTTGAAAATGAATTTCAAAGGTTTTGAAAAGTATTTTGGAGAGTTGAAAGCTCTAAACTTTTTTAGGTCGCTGGAAAATAATCCTGATGATGATGGCCACATCATTAGAATTCATTTTCGGGTTTCCAAAAGAGAAATTGCTGCCAAATTGTTTTAAACGGAAAGTGTTTGGAAAATTTGGATTTTTGTTTTGGAAATTAAAAGGGTAATTTGAATTTTTTTCAAAAATGGCTTTGAAAGGTTGAAAAGACTCTGGAATACTATATAAAAATATTTATGAAATATTATGAAGTTGATAACTTGTAAAGTTTAAATAAAAATCCATTTAACGAATGAAATTTGTAAATATAAAGTGTAAATGAATTTATAATTTGAAATAGAATTCCAAGAAGATAATTGAAAATTAAAAATTCATTAATGAAATGTAATTGTGAATGGGAATGTATAAATGATTGTATAAATCAAGATGTAAATAAGTTGATAACTTATAGAATATTTGAAATCTGATTGGAATGAGATTCAAATTGAAAACGAATGAATTAGGAAATGAACAAATAAATTTGCAATTGCAAGTGCAAGAAATGAAATTGAATGTTAAAATTCATTTTGAATTTGTAAGTGAATAAAACTAGAATTGAATTTAATTTGCGAAGTATTAAACTAAAATGAGTAAGTGAAGCTAATTGAATATTGACCAAATGGATAAGGTATTGAACGAATTAAATTCAATGATTATAAATGAAGATAAATTGAATTCCAATAGAATTAAAATTTCGAATTGAATTCAAATAAAATTGAAATGTGAAATTGAATGATAATGAATATGCAACTTCAATAGTGAAGTAAAAATGTATAAGCAGTTTATATTGAAAATTTTGTAATAAAATGTGCAAAATGGTTTGAATGCTGTAACTAGATATAATGGCTAGTAGATATACAGGTATTGTAAAGGAATTGGGATTTTAATTTTGAAGAGAATTTGAATTGCTCGGAAAAGGTATGTATTTAAATTTCTATATGAGATTTACTGATTTCTGGTCTAGCCGCTTGGCCTTTTCTTTTTCTTTTTGAAATCTGAGAGTCTGTAGGGACGTTTTGTAGTCGTGCCGTATTAGCCGCGCAAAGGAGACGCTGGCGAAATTTTTTGAAAATTTCGAGTGTTAGAAAATTTTTGAGTAATTTTGAAAGTTAAAATTTTGAATTTAAACTTAAATTTAAATTTTGAAATAAACAATGTTGTTTGAAACTTATAATAGAAGTTGGAAAGGTAGTTGAATTGATAACGAATCTTTAGTAGAAAGATTTGTTTTAAAAATTGATAAAATTAGTGGATTGTTGAAAATAGTAGACGAGTTAAGGACTTTTTTTTCTAACTTGTAATTTCGAGGACGAAATTCTTTTAAGGGGGGAAGTCTGTAACGACCCTGAATTTTGAACAAATTAAATTGAGAATATTTAATTAATTTTAAATATTTGAACGATGATTTAATTTGAATCCCCGATATAACTTTGAATTTGGTGATTAAATTATAAAATTTAATCTATTGTAAGGTGAATAAAAATTTGAATCTTCAATTTTAAGCTGAAGAAAAATATTTCGAAAGCTTTCAAAATTTATATTGATATTACTGAAGATAACAGAAGCTTCAGAATTGAAATTTAAACTGTATTGTTCAGTTTGAAATTTTATTGTTCGAATCGATATTTAAAAATAGTCAATTTTTACACAGTCTCGGAATTCGACGAAACCAGTTCCATTGGGTCCGTAATATCGAATTATTACCGGATTTCAATTTTCATATTTTTCGGAGTTGTTTTGTGACCGTACGGTTACAAAACGCGTTGGAATTTTGGTCGAAAATAAATTGAATTTAAAATAAAAAGATAAATAATATGATAATCACATCAGCGTGTTGCCTGCCTAAAATCACTCCTAGAATCGGGAAGAAGATCGTGCAACCCATATTCTTTCTATTTTAATTACCATCTCTCCCCGTTCAAAGATTCACAGTCGAGAAAAACATCAATGGCCAAACTCGAGAATCGCCCTCATTTCTTCATTCATTCCTCTTTTGTAAACGAATCGAAAATATAGGGCAGAGCAGAATGAATCCAACCGCACCCCTCTCTCTCATTTTAAATCTTCAATCAAGACAATCAAATGGCCGAAGCTAGGATTCAACTGTCGCAAATTCATTCGCGTAAGGAGGAGATCTCGCGCACGGCAATGGCTTGCAAATCGATCGAAGTGGCGCCGCGATTTGGGGAGAAGGACGGCTCGTCGATTTTGTGACTGGGGTGGTCTCGCGGTCGATTTGAAAGGAGCAGGGGCGATGCTTGGTTAAACGAGAGGTTCGTGGGGGCGACGAGGCTAGGGCTTGTACTTTGGAGGAGCAAGTCGACGTGGAGTTCGATCAATTGTCAGGCCGAGAAGCATATTGGTTTGGTGGCAGTACGAACTGTCGTGGTGGGTGAAGCAATTCTGGCAATGGTCGCGGCTTGTCGTCATAGAAGCTCGAAGTTGCGAGCACAGTGGGGTTCGATCATTCGATGCAGTGGTGATGGTCGTCGCGTTCTCGCTGTAGGGGGGGTAGCCTGGGGTTCGATTAACGCAATAAGGTAGCTGCTTTTGTTTTAATTTAGTTTAAATAAATATATTTGTAAATTACAGAGGGATGAATGATACTGTTGTTATAGTAAACATTCATAGGTGAAATTAAATCTGCAGTAAGATGTGAAACAAAATATATAACGTGTATATATATTTACAGATTTTAAATTAGCTAATTTATTTAAAAGAAAATATAGGAATTTTAAATAATAATATAAACTGTTATTATTTTTGAGTATATGTATATATATGAAAAGTGGGAATTTTGAATTAGCTGAAGTTTATATAAAAAGAAGATTTGTTAGAAAATTTATTTGATAAAATGATTTATTTAAAAAGAAACTGGTTTAGAATTAAATCATCGGTGAATTTAAATTTTCAAATGAAAACGTAGTAGTTCGATTAATTCAAATATTAATAAATTGTATAATTATTTATACAAGGTATGAATCAAGAAAATCGAGTCAGGATGATAATGGATTGCAAATTAAAAGCTAAGGTGAGATTTTCTCACTCGAAGGAAAATTTAATTATACAGTTATTGATTGATGATTGCTATTGGATGTGATATTAGATATAGTAGGATATATCTATATATATATATATAGAAATATATACATATTGGCATATGTATATATTGGATTGATGATTTCCCGCCTCGTATAGCGGATGAGACCCTATTGCGCCGTTAGTAAGCGGATTATTTTTATAAAACCCATATACCGCGATAATTCCGTACTGGAGCGGAATTGGTATTGTGCTAACATCTTTGGATGCAGGGAAACAGGTTGGAGGGATCCAACTGGATTCCTCAACTGTATTTATTTATTTACAGATATTGATATATATGCTGTTATCATATTGATATATGATATTGAATGTTGTGATGGACTAATTGGTGCTGTTGCATCATCGGATTCAAGTTTTGAAGTTTAAAAATAACGACTTTACTTTAAAAGGATTTTTAAAGTGATTTTTGAAAATATACGTTTTATTGAATTTTGGAATCAATTCATTTTAAATAAATAAATGTTACAATTTTTATGTTATTAAAAATTGTGGTTTTTGTGAAATATAACCGAAATGTGAATTTTGAAACAAAAGTTGATTTATTTATTAAATAGTTTAAATAGAGATTTTTGAATTTATTATGAAAGCTCTATATATAAGATTTATAAAATTTGATTTTTATAAATCAAAGTGATGAAATTATAAAGGAGTTTTAAAGACGTTTTAAATGATGTTAAAATGGGTTTTATAAAGGACAGAATAAATGATTTGTGAAGTCCTAAAAGAACGATTTTTGTAAATAAACGAATTATAAGTGTTTAACTTATAGAATGGACTTTTGGTAGAAAATTGAGTTATAAATTGAATTGGATAATAAAAGGAATTTATAAGTTGAAGTAGTTATAAAATATAAAAATTGTGATTTATAAACGTTGTTTATGAATCCGAAATCACTTATTTTGATAAGTGAATTGTAGAAGTTAATTAAAGGAATTATATCCACGATTTTGTACAGTGGATAAGCCTTTAAACAAAACGTGTAGAAATGTTGAATTTGGATAACGAACTATATTCACGATTTTGGATAGTGAATATATTACTTAATAAAATGGTTATGTTTTGGGAAGATAATATTATGAAATGAAGTAATTGTTTTAAAGATGTTTTAAAACGTGTTAAAATATCGAAAGCATAGATTTCAACATTCATTGTTGAAATAGGCGTTTTCGAGAAATAAGGAAATGGTGGACTATAACACTGTTGTTATAGTAAATGATTTCCGAAAGGAAATGTTTTTATATAGTATTGGGATTTACATATCTATCTTAAATCCGAATCCCTATACTAGTGATTTTGAGTCGTCGTAACGATGTTTTACGTAACATTCGTTTTGACTCAAATAAATGTTGCCAAAGTAAATGATTTCCTTAAAGAATGAAATTATACTTAATTTTGATTTAAGTATATCGAATATTTTCAAATGTTGAAAATAAAAGATTTGTGAAACACTTATTATTAAATAAGTATGGAATGTTTTCCAAAATGAAATGAAACGTTTTGAGATTTTATCTTCTTAAAGATAAATCGAAAATGAATATTGAAATCGATTTGAAGATCGAATATTAGTAGATATTTTAAAAATATAAATTCACTATGGAATTTATAATGGAAAGGGAATTGTTCTAGAAAAATAAATATTGATTTATTTTTGAAGTGTGGAAATTTTATATCTAGTAAAGATATTTTGGGAGATAAAATAATTTGGAAAATTATTTGGAATCTGATGATGTTGCGCATCTTTATTGATAGTTAAATAACCGACTATCAATAATTACCTTGAATGGTATTTGTTGTGAATTGGATGAATTTGAATACCACACTTATTTTTAAATAAGCGCTCACTATTCGGGTTAGCCGGGAAAGGACCATGGGGTCGTATAACCCATTCCGAATATGTGATACGTCGTTATGAATTGCATTCGAAGACCGGTGTTGAAGACCGGATATTTTTGAAAACGGAAGGATTACCGTCGAGTTACTCTACATCGGCTGATCTCCGGTTTAGAGGTTTTATCACCTTTAGTGACGGGAAGTCCGAACATGATTAGGAATTTATCCGGATGTGCAAGGGCTTCGTGAGAAGTGCCTTCGGTTCTGTTCGATCCCGGAACAGACTTGTATGGATTGTGTGTCTGACGTTACAATTTGAGATATAAAGCTGATTTCTTTCAAATACATATCTGTTGGTGGCGGAGAATTTATTCTCTTAGCTTAACACCCTTCTCTGAGACGTACGAGCTCAGAGGTTATGTAGTTGAAATTTATCAGCGATATATCCCAATTTGGTAACGTGGCATACTGAGTGCTGCTGTGAAATGATCAGTGTTTGATCATTTGCGATATGATCATTTGTTTGATCTTATATCTTTGTGATCATAGGTTGATCATTTTTGTTTGACCCGAAGCAGGGCTTTGTAGAAAGCGTAGCTTTGTGGACGAGACTTCGTCGAGCCTCACACCCCGGAAATGGTCGAAACAGGAAGGATGCAGCAAGGTTCTAGGGAGTAGCGCCCCTTAGTGTATGTCATTCCTTCTGGATAAAGGTGGTATCATGGTATGGAGCCCAGATACTTAACCTCTGTGGTTGCTGCAAATTTATTACTTTGTGGTTGTTGCGAATCGGGGATCCTCGGGAAGATCGGTGACGATCGGGGGATGACATACGCGTGTCAGTAGTTACCTATTTTTGCAGAGGTAACCCGGCCTTGTGTTGGTAGAGATCCGGTTAGGTTCTCGGGTCGTCTATTCTAGGGACGTACCCATCGTGGATAGGAAGTTCCTTAGCCTGACCATTTGTTGGAAATCCAAAGAAACAATACGAGCCTTGTACGGTTTTAGTTGTAGAACCTGCCATTTAATATGGTAGCTATAGCAAGCATACTATAATGGTACCTATGCTGGCTAAGATTTATATTCTACTTTCGAAATGTTTTCTACACTATGCACTAATAATAATATAAAAAAGAATTTGATTTTTGCGTAGTAAGCATCTTTGACTATCATAAGAAGAAATCTCCTCCAATTCTGCGTTTGCATTGTGTGTGTGGTGGGAGGTCTTATGGTAGTTTCATTTTCCAAAAGCATTTCGAATTGACTTAAAAATTATTTTGTTGTTATAAAGAATAACTGTTTTACGATCTCACACCAGTCACCATGACTGACTCGGAGTTTATTGTTTCCCTTCTAAACTCTGGGTGCCCACTATTTTCCACACGGGCAGCCTAGAGTTATGTTATCAGGATATTCTGGATATTCTGGAGCTTTGGAAGCAAGCTGGATGGCGAAACGTATCACCTATATTTTTGTATTATTCCGCTGTGTATTCTGTATGAGGACAAGTTATATAACTGTACATTGTTGTATATGACTCTGATTGATGTATGTATAAACTGATATAGTTCTTTGTTTTAAAAGACTAGTGTTTATTTATTATATATTGTTCCGCTGCGATGTGTAAGATTCTGATATTGTTTTCTGTTCTGATGTTGTTCTGTTGTTCTTCTTTCTTCTCTCCTTTCTTTTCTTCTTCTTCTACTCTCCTTCTCTTCTTCTCCTACCTTTTTCTTCTTCTTAAACCATCATAGTTCGTATTCCCGTTCATTTTGAGTTAATCAATGGAGATTAGTGGTTAATCAAGAGGTACGGATTTGCGGGCCATGACATTGGATAACTAACCATTCGTAGAATATATCCGGACCCAAAGAATAGACAGATATATGGATACAAATTTCAAAAATTTCAGTTTAGAACTAAAGTATACTTATCAAGCATAGCAACCAATGCAACCAATTCATTCATACAAACAATTTTGGCTCAGTTGGAGTTTATGTCCCATTTTAATATATCGAATCTTTTCCTGGATCTACCAGAAATCATCGAAGAATTGAGAAAAGATGACGAACAAAAGAGACTGATAGAGAAAATTTGTTTCCACTATTGTTACAGGGTATTGACCATTTATAGTCGTATTCCCCTGTCCCCTATCTCATCCTCTTCTTGCACTCATACTCACTATCAGTGGATAGCAAGAGAATTTACTGAGACGTACGGACGGATATCTGAGAATTACTCATTCTAGGGTATACTTCACCCTATCTCTAATGAGCTACTTAATGTGTTATACTCCTAAGCTAAAGTTCAACCTTAGCTCTGATACCACATGTAACGTATCGGGTTTTGCCCGCTCGAAAATCAACATCCGTACTACACATTGTACTAGAATGCCGCAGATTCGACCGTTCAAATCCGATTCGCCGGAGCTATAACACAATTAAGTAAATAACACAACGGAAGAAAAGAATAATACATTGATATACAATATCTGATACAACAGAGTGATACAATGAATATCAATATACATCAGAGATATGATACAAGAAATAGCAGCGGAAAAGAAAACGATAACAACAGCAGCGGAACAATATCAATAGAAATGATAACTCCAAAATGATCTTCAGACAAGAATGAATCCACAACTCCAAGATAAGCAACTCCGATGAATGAACTAGCTCCAGATAATCTACTAAACCTGAATATCTAAGAAACCCAACTCTAGACTGCCCGTGTGGAAAATAGTGGGCACCCAGAGTTTAGGAAGGGAACAATAAACTCCGGATCAGTCATGGGACTGGTGTGAGCAACAAAAACAGTTTATCTTTAAACAATCAACAAAAGAATTTTAAACATTAAAATCCGCAATGCTTTTTAGAAAATGAAACTACCATAAGACCTCCCGCCACACACACAATGCAAACGCAGAATTGGAGGAGATTTCTTCTTATGATAGTCAAACATGCTTACTACCCAAAATCATTGGATTATTAATATTAGTGCATAGTGCAGAAAACATTTTCGAAAGTATAATATTAATCTTAGCCAACATACGACCAGTATCGTATGCCTACTATAGCTACCATCTAAACAGTGGTGACCACCGTACGTAAATGGAAGGTTCTACAACTAAAACCGTACAAGTTCGTATTGGGAAATGGATTTCCAACAAATGGTCAGGCTAAGGAACTTCCTATCCACGATGGGTACATCCCTGGAATAGACGACCCGAGAAATAACCTAACATTATGGTTAGATCTCTGCCAACACAAGGCCGGGTTACCTCTGCAAAAATAGGTAACTACTGACACGCGTATGTCATCCCCCGATCGTAACCGATCTTCCCGAGGATCCCCGATTTCCAACAAACCACATCAAAATAATAATGCAGCAACCATATAGGTTAAGTATCTGGGCTCCATACCATGATACCACCTCTATCCAGAAGGAATGACATACACTAAGGGGCGCTACTCCCTAGAACCTTGCCGCATCCTTCCTGTTTTGACCATTTCCGGGGTGTGAGGTCCGACGAAGTCTCGTCCACAAAGCTACGCTTTATCACAAAGCCATGCTTCGGGTCAAACAAATGATCAAAGAAATGATCACAAAGATATAAGATCAAACAAATGATCATATCGCAAATGATCAAACAATAATCATCACACAGCAACACTCAGCATGCCACATTACCAAATTGGGATATATTGCTGATAAATTTCAACTACATAACCTCTGAAATCGTACGTCTCAGAGAAGGGTGTTAAGCTAAGAGAATAAATTCTCCGCCACCAACAGAGATGTATTTGAAAGAAATCGGCTTTATATCTCAAAGTGTAATGTCAGACATGTATCCATACAAGTCTGTTCCGGGTTCGAACAGAACCGAAGGCACTTCTCACGAAGCCCTTGCAAATCCGGATAATTTCCAATCACGTCCGGACTTCCCGTCACTAAGGGTGATAAAACCTCTATATCGGGGATCAGCCGATGCAGAGTAACTCGACGGTAATCCTTTCGTTTTTAAAAATATCCGGTCTTCAACACCGGTCATCAAATGCCATCCATATACATCGTATCATTATTCGGAATGGGTTATACGACCTAAAGGTCCTTTCCCGGCTAAACCGAATAGTGAGCGTAATATTTAAAAACATATGGATATTTGGATTTCGATTAAGTCACAACTTATTACCCAAAACTTCTCTTTTCAAATGGTTAAAACAAATTACCATTTAAATCTTTAAACAAAAAGATTCAATCTTTACGGTTTAAACAGTTTCCACACTTTAATCCTTTAAACAAAAGATTCATTCACAGATTTTCCAAATTAATTTCCATTTCAATTTGATTAACTCGTTAAACCTTTAAATCAAGATTTAACTTATAGCTTTCAAAACAATCCCATTTCGAATGGTTTAAACAAAACATCATTTTAAATCTGTTAAAATAAACCGATTTAATTCGTAGCTTTCCAAAAAGAATTCATTTATAACTTGGAAAAACCATTTTTCAATTCGTACTTGAAATTCCTTTAAATTGGAATTTCATTTCTTATATATGTGAAAGCTTTTATCATTTGAAAACAAACAGTTTTCATTTCGGAAAATCTGATTCATTTATACGAGTTGGAATCCTTGGGTTAAATTTAAATTCCCAAAATTTTACTTTTAAATGGTTTAGATTCATACAAACACATTTATATCATCTTTAATCCCTAGTTTCAAATCATAGGATTCAATTTCAAACTTGAATTCAAATTTAAATCAAATTATTTAAATTTTCAAAACTCGATTAAGTTATTCAAAATAACTTTTATCTTTGAAATTCTATTTCAAAAGCTTTCCACTTCAAACCCAAAATTCCAATTTCAAAATCAATCGAAATTAAAATTTTAATTTCAAAAAAACATCAAATTTAAATTATCTGTGACTTAACCGATTTCCACGTGAAATCCATATTTGTGTGTGTAAAAGTGTAGTCCAGGGGTTTCACACAATAGTGCAACACAATGAATCATCACAGATCAAAATACAAGATATAGTTGATAAGCGATATATCATAACGCTTATCGTTCATCTACAGATCACAGATCACAGATATATAAACTACAGATAATAATTTACATTTATCCAGATAAATAACTACAGTATAGACTACACACAAATCAGAATATATCACAAAGCATCACAGATCAAGAAATATCAAACAATTCAATCATCCAATCAAATCCAAATATTCATAAGTAAGGTCAGTTAATTATCTGATTTATTCAAGTTTGATTAATTACTTATGAATTTCTAATCCGGGTTAATTAATCGTTAATTAATTACAAACCAATATAATTAATTATCCTTTAAATCATTTATTAACTAACCATTAATAATTAATAAATTATTCTTAAATTAATTATCCTTAATTAATCACATTGATTAATTAGCCCTTAATTTATTATCTTTCCTTAATCACCTTCATTAATTTATAATTCCTTAATAAATTAACTTAATTAATTAATCCTTAATGACCCATTAATTAACCATTAATTATTTAATTAATTCAAGTTTTTAAATGTAACTTAATAATTTAAATGAATCCAATCATTAAATTCTAATTTAAAGATTTTAACTAAATTCCCCTTTAAATTTTCAAATCATTAAGTATGCTTTACCTATAAACTTACTTACACTATTTAAAGTTATAAACTTAATCCATTTTCAAAACTTAAGATTCAAATTTCAATTTGAATTTAGACTTAAAATCTTAATTTAAACTGGGTTTAAATTTGTTTCAGATTTTATATTGTATTTTGAAATCAAGACACTGCCAGGCTTAATTAAACTGGCAACACGAACCTGACCCGAGACCTCCCCTATTTCCCTTCGAGTCGAACATCATAAAACTTCGGCCCACTCTTAAATTTACTCGAGAAAACTCGACTACTACTCCTGCTACACCCAGACTTCTCATCATCCACCAGAGAATCACCGTGCACGTGCACGCCTCCGATCATCACTTCCGGTCGACCACGACCATCTCCACAAATCGACGATCGCTTCTACATCCTTTCTCAGGCCTCCGATTATCCCCTCAGACGCTCGATCGAAATCGAGTTCGATCATCCACCTGGAACCCAAAACCAGAAAACATCACTACCCGGAAAACTTCGCCGTGCTCCCACCTCCGATCACCAGAGACCACCAAATCTCGGCCATAGTTTCGTCTGCCACCCCTCTCCAACACCTCAAAAGCACGCTACGCTCGATCATGCCTTGACGTCGAACGAGACAAAAACCCATAGCCATACAAAACTAGGTCACCAGTTTTCAATTGCTTCCCGCCGCCACCACGTTGATCTGCCGGTCAGTCCACTATTTTTCCACAAACCCCTGATCACTCCTCTACCTCCAGACCAAACCTCGACACCTCCGGTCAACTACAACGACCACGGCAACTCAAAATGCTTGAAACAGTGAAACTGGAACTGCTCTTCAACCCAAGCTTTAAAAATCGTAAAACTTGTTTTAAAAATCTTGATTTTGTATGATGTTTCACTCTATATCCCTGAATCCCTTAAACCAGAAATTTATTTTTGAACATATTTAAAGTTGAATGTTGTTTTCTTGATTTCCAGAGGCCATATAGTTTGTTTCGACTTAAATAAAAATTTAATACTTCGATTATAGTTAAACAAACAATTTGTTTACACTCTAAGTTCAAACAATAACTAGATCAAGAGAGGAAGCCTTATTTACATATCTACAAAAACAACAGGGGACAGACTAACAGAGTAACAATGAACACATATACACAGATTGCAAAACAACATACATACAATATACATTCATCACAGAGAAAAGCATACTCAATATTTACTTAAGTTATAACATTTTAAATAAAGTGTTACTCACAGTTTTATGGAGAAGAAGAACAGAGACTTGTTTTTGAAATCTGTTTTGAACTTGAAAAACTGGAAACATGTTTCCACTCTGATCATTCTGCCAAATCCTTTGCTCACTGTTTTGTATTGATATGCTGATGGTTGTTGAATCTTTGTTTAAGTTTCAAATGGAGTTTTATCTTACTTTTGTTTAGTTCGAACTGAAAATGAAAACTGGTATGGGAAAATAGTTCACAGGTTGATGTTTTTAAAACAGGTTACAGGGTATCATTTCTTTAGGCAAAACAGTGTATACTTTGTACAAATTTTCAGAGATTTTTTCTATATTTTGGTGGCCGAGATTGTATACTAATGTACTAGAGGAGATATTGTCTTAGCAAGCATTTAATGACAATGTCCTTTATGTCTACAAATTATCTTATACTTTACATTTCGTATGTACTATATTATCTTATTTCTTTCTTGCCTGCAAAGCTTCATTTGCTAATACAAATATTTCTTTTGCTTTGTTATGACTTGTTACATGCATACACAAGGTGATAGCATATACATATTTATTTGTTTCATACTTATCCTATACAAGTTTATTTTCTAACAAGTTACTATATTTGAAAGTGCAGATTATTTCTCATTATTTACTTGCCTAAGCAGATTTTATTTTCCTTTCTTTCGTCTTACTATTTTTGCATCTATTTTATTTGTATTATATCGTATTGATTTATCAAGATATATGTATTTACTTTATATTGAATAAAACTATATAATTTATTCATTTTTATAATATAGGTGAATTTATAGATTATGATTTGTTATTGGATTTTATCCAATTTATTGATTTTATACTTTATCTATCTTATATATTTTCATTTTTAAACCGTTTATTTACAATTTAGATTCAAATTAAATATATATACTTATATTTATAATTCCAGATTTACTAATATATATATCCATTCACATATATATCCACATATATACAATATTTTAAAGTTACAAAATGATTTATACCAAACTTAGTTTAATTCGGGGAGACTCGCAATCCATTTATCGTTTTATTTCACAAATATTAATTCAAAAATTAATAAATTATCATTTTAAATATTTATAAAATTCGGGGTCGTTACATATTTTATGTTATATAACATCGGTGGATGTAGGGAAACAGGTTGGAGGGATCCAACTGGATTCCTCAAATATATTGATTGTTTTTCATATATAGTGATATATGATGTAATTGAATAATCTGTTATGGATTGTTGTGTGATTTGATTGATTGAATATTGTTGTAGCACTGGCCTTAATTTTGGTATTATAAATACCATAAATAATATTTTTGAATTTTAAAAAGGAAATTCCAAAGCGATTTGAAAATGGAATATTTATATCGAATTTTGGAATTTTTAAGAGGAAATGGATTTGAATAGAATTAATGATTGGATTTTGGATTTTTACTTAACTATTTCTGAAAGAGTTGGAAATAGAGATTTTAAAATAATTTATAAAGAATTTGAATACTGAATTTTGTGTAGCATTTCTCGAAAATATGGCAAAGAAGTTGAAATCGGAATTTTAAACGAATTTGAGAAACAATTGGAATTTATTGGGAAATAGATTTGTAAATGGGATTTTAAATAGGAATCGATTTATAAATGGAGTTGTTAACATAAATCTGTTATAGGCTGAAAATGAGTTCATAAAATTTATAAACGATGTTTATAAATAAAGTGGAATGATTATCATTTGATAAATTGGGAATATAAATTCACAGTGTGAATTTAAAATGAAATATGAAAATCGGTTTAAAAAGAAATAGTGGATTCTTTTTTGGAATTTGGGAATAGTTGTGAAATTGGAAATGTAAATTGATTTGTGATAAATCGAGAGAGATTTATAAGTATAAAATCGGCTATGTTGAATTTTAAAAATAGTTTTTCCAAGAAGTAAATTTTGTTTCCAGAAAAGGATTTTTATTTATTAAACTATGTAGTTTAAAAACTATTATTTAGATTAAAATATTTCGGAAAGTTAGTTATTCAAATATTTAAAATTTGCTAAAATGAACTCTAAGATTATAAACAAGCTTCGTAAATCGATTGGTATTTTTTATAAACGAATTGAAAATTAGTTATCGTTGTTTATTTAGAAAGGGGTTTGATATTTTAAATAATTACTTAAATGTGTTTGAAAATTTATTATTATTATTTAAAATACTTATTTTATAAATATAGAGTTTTGGAAATTGGTTGAAGTTATTTATAAATACTCTCGAGATTTGTAAATCGGGTTTTATTTAATGAATGAGATTTTATAAGATAAATCTTATAACGGAATTCTGGAAACTTAAGAAATTTCCAAAAGGTTAGATACAGGAACTTCGAAAATGAATTTAAATTCATAAAAGAAATTATAAATTATCAGATGAGATTATAAATATGTGTAATCGTTTTTTTTTGAAATTGTAAAGATAAGTGGAAATTGATTCCGAAAATTTATAAAATGAGCTATAATGGTTTGAGAAATTTCAAATGAATTTGGAAATGTCTTATTAGGTGGGTAAAAGGGAAACCTTCCTTTGTTTTGAAATTATACTCATACAATCGATATAATTTATGAAATTTCCTAAGTATTGATATTATAAATGGGTTTTGGAAATTTTGCTTATAATATTTCCTAAGTATTGAAATGAAAGGTTTTGAAGATATTTTAACAATGAAATGATTTGTCTAGAAATGTTTTCTAACTAATGAATTATAATTTGAATTTGGAATATTTCTAAGTGTTGATATGGTTTGAATATGTCCTATTATGGATATAAGTATTTCAAATTGTTTTCAAATATTGAATATATTGGAAGAGATTTGAATATATATCTTTGTAAAAATATTTTGAAATAAATATTTTGAAAGATTTATAATATGGCCTAGTGACTGCTTATGTGTGTGATTTGATAGTATAATAACCGACTATCAAATCTGGTTAAATTCGTTGATCGTTTCGAAGAGACCGGAATCGGGTTTATTATTCGAAAACCACTTCGATCCGGTTTGAACGTTACGAATTGTGATATTGTGAAGATAGTAAAGATGGTGATTTTGGATATTCGGTTTGTTCAGACCTAGAACAACTTGTATTGATGAATTCTATCATTGCATTGTTGTCCGAAAGGCAGTGTTAACATTCCAGGTATAAATGCTATTCTAAAGGTAAAACGTAGCCTCAAGCCTTATCGATCGGGAATGACTAAAATAGGGGAGATGCAGGGCTAAGTGGGTCGCACCCAACTAGGGTATGTTATCACTTTTCTAAATACCCTCGGATATATTATAATTATGGATATAGTTGTGCATGGAAAAGAGAGCGCTCGATAGGGTGGGAACACTCGGGGTGATAACATATCCGGTACTATCCATCAAAGGATAGGCCGGTCCTGTGTTGGCAGGGATCGATAAGTCGATCTCGGTACATTTTTCTAGAGGTGTACTATGGCGGGCGGTACCCCAGTAGCCCAGTCATTGTATGGAATCCAATATCCACTACGAGCCTGTACGGTTTTAGTAGTATACCAATTATGCTGAAACGTGAGATGAAAGCATTTCAGCTATTTTATAGTTTACTTTCTATAGACACTATTATAATATTAGATGATTTTTATATAAAATGTTTTGGTTATCGTAAGGTAAAAACCCATCGTATTTATGTGTGGTGTGGTCTTACGAGATACCTTTATTTTTCAAAGGATTTTGATAACAGTAATAATTAAAATTGAGTGTGTTTTCTCACGTTGGTTTTCCAGAATGACTCAGGTGTTATTTTATTATAATGCTTGGGTCAGACTGAGTACTACAGCTTTAGGTTGGAATGCTATGGAGCATAGGAGACATGCTGGAAGATTCTTAGGCGTATTCCACATACTTGATTATATTTTGCTGTGTATGTAGGCTTTATATTCAGCACTTGTGAGGACTAGTTATTATAATTGTCCAGTTTGATTTGTTGTACTCTAATGATGGTATGTTTATTAACGGTTACAGTTTCTTTTTATAAAGATCGGTTATTATATATTATATATTGTTCCGCTGCGATTGTGAGATTCTGTGTTGTTGTTTCTGTTTCTTCTTCTATCCCTTTTCTTCTTCACCTCTAAAGATTCGTAGTTCTGCTCAATTTGAGTTGGACTCGAGTGATTTATTGTCGACTTAAAGGGTACGTAGATACAGGCCTTTAATTTGGTATTAGAGCCAAGGTTAAGCGAAAACCTTGGCTTTGGTGGGGTAACTCATTAGAGATAGGGTCAGTAGTACCCTAGAATGAGTCTGAGTGTATTATAGATATGAGCACGTATTTATTAGTGAATATAAATTGTTTTATATTGTGTTGACTTATCGGTTAAGTGCTTATGAATTCTGGTCGGTACGGTCTGGCCAACTGTATCGATAGGGGTTTCTAAACTCTGAACAAGTTAAATCGACATAGTATTGTTTTAAAGTGGGTAAATGAAATAATTTTACCCAAATTATATTTTGATGTAAGGGAAATAATTTTCTAGAAATTATTATAGTATATTTGGAGTGTTTGGATGATATTATTATAATCAAAACAAGATTATAAAATTTGAAATGGTTTATATAACCAAATTGAAATTATATAAATATGATTTATACAAACGAGTTAAACTAAAAATGGATAAAACCAGAGTTTAGAGATTTAAATTCCAAAAAGTTTGGAAAATATTTTTCGAAGTGTTGTGAAAATAAAATAGCATTATTGTTGGAAGGATTTTTGAATAAAAATTGTTTTAAATGGATTTTGGAAGTGATAAAGCACTGAACTCACTTCAATCGCTGGAAAATAATCCTAGTGATGAATGCAGCATCATCGGTATTCATTTTCGAGTTTCTAAGTGACGGATTGCTACCATAGTAATTTGATATGGAGCTTTTTATTTGGTAAACAGGTGTTATTTTGGAAATTCCGAAGGAATTGGTTTTGAATAAAAACCAGGTTTGGGTTAAGTTTAAAAAGTGTGATTTGGTATATGAAAGGATATATATATATATATATATGATTTCAAAGTGATTTGAAATAAATACTGGTGTTTGAAATTCTGGAATCCTTATTTAAATGTTTTAGAAAAATATCAGGAAATAAGTTTTTGAACTTATAAGTTAAGAATGGTATTAGTAAGGAAAGAAGTGTGAAAATGGAATTTTGGAATTGAATTGTAACAACCCGTAAATTCTGTAATTATTTAAAATAGAATTTTATTTGAAACTTTGATTTTTGATTATTTTAAAATGGATAAATTTGGAATTTTAAAATATATTTTTGGGATTTGATGTGAAATGTTCTTCCGAATTTAATAAGATAAAGATTTTTATGAAAATTTAAATTTTGGCCAACTTTGGTCAAAGTTTGACTTCCTTTTGAAAATTTAAAATTTGAAATTTGAAATTTTATTCTTTTTTTATGAAGCTGGATTTGATTCTAACCTTTTTCCTGCTTTTCGTTTCGTAAAATTTTGATTTTTACTTCTCCAAATTTGTAGTTTTCAGCGTATTACACGCAGTTATTTTCATGGTTTATTTTCTCTTTTGTTATTGGGCTTAGACTAATGGGCTAGGGTATTCTAAAGGTCACATATTTTGTCTGTTAATTCGAAAAGTCATCAGTTGAGAAACTGTACGTACAAAATTATTTCCTGACTCCTCTTTCTCATTTCTCATCTCCTGCTTAGAAAAATACATTAAGTTTCTTCTTCCTCCTCTCAATTTTTTCTATACTTTTTTTTCTCTTTTCTCCCTCCTTCCTCCTCAAAATTTCAGCCATGCCTTGCCATCTCCACCTCCTTTCTTTTCTCCAATCAAAGCCAACCTTCTCCTCTCCATAACCATCACCTTTCCACCATCCAAACCCTAACCCTAGCCGTGACAAACCCTAGGCCAAACCACCTCCTTCCCTTCCTTTTTCCCCTTTCTCCTTTAATAAATTCGACCATCACCACCATCCACCTCTCCAATTGCCTAACCCTAGCCTTCACCTTCCCAAACCCTAACCCTAGCCTTGCCTTGACCATGTAAGCCGAACCCCAAAACCCAAACCTTGCCTTCCTCTATCCTTGTAGCCACAAACCCTAGCCTATAGAACAAACCCTAACCCAAATCTAGTTCAGGCCGAACCAAAACCCCCTATGGCCGAACCCAAACACCACCTATAGCCGAGCATATTTTCCCCTTAGGCTAGCCCTCTCATGTATTTTGCAAAATATAATTTTCTACTTTTATTTTCCTATGTAAATTTATTTATTTACATATGTATTTTTTTATGCTTTTATATTATTATGTACATTTATTTATTTACCTATGTGTTATTTATTTTATAAGCTTTGGATTTCGATTCTCCTCCCACTCAAGCTTGTTTGTGATTGTCGTGCTTATTCGTAGTTGTTGTGTTGTGTTTGGAATCTTTTCTCTAGCTTAAGAAGGTGAGTAATCACGCTTCACTACATACTTATATTTTGGTGAATTGATGTCAATTGAATTGTATTGATATGTATGTGCAAGTTAGAAATTCCATTTATGTTTATATTATGTTATTCTATCTTGTGTTATACCTGTTATGACCATATGCCATGATATGTTATTTATTGTTCTGTTTATTTCATATTCTGTTCTCACACTGCAAGTTCCTTCACTATGGGTTGAAATGATACATACCCGAACGGTCTTTAGATTAAGAAAAAATTGTTATGGGCTGAAATGATAGGCCTGAGCAATTTTTATTTGACTTGGGATTGCGGGTTTGAAATGAAATAAACCCGGAAATTTAATAAGTTCGGATTGAAATGATATAAAATTTTATACAGACTCCGTAGTTGGTTTTAAAATAGTTTTTCTAAAAATTATTAAGTATTTTGGATTTTAAATATATGGATTTAAACTAAAATTTTAATGTAATGATTGCTATAAAATTTTATACATTTATTTACATGTCTTAAATTTTTATAAGAAATAAATGGTTGGAAATGTAAATTTTGGAATTTAATTTACAATATGAAGGTTAACTGAAATTTAATAATCCAATTTGACTTAATAATGGTATTTTATTCTAACCTAGCAATGTAAGTTTTAATTAATGTAATATTGATTAAAATGATAAATGCTCTTTATTGTAATAAAAACGTAAGTTAAAACGTACATTTGACATGTAAGTTTTAACTAATGTAATATTGATTAAAATGATAAATGCTCTTTACTGTAATAAAATTGTAAGTTTTAATTTATGTAATATTGACTAAAATGATAAATGTTCTTTACTGTAATAAAAATGTAAGTTAAAACATACATGTGACCTGTAAGTTTTAATTAATGTAATATTGATTAAAATGATAAATGCTCTTTATTGTAATAAAAATGTAAGTTAAAACGTACATTTGACATGTAAGTTTTAATTTATGTAATATTGATTAAAATGATAAATGCTCTTTATTGTAATAAAAATGTAAGTTAAAACGTACATTTGACATGTAAGTTTTAATTTATGTAATATTGGTTAAAATGATAAATGCTCTTTACTGTAATAAAAATGTAAGTTTTAATTAATGTAATATTGATTAAAATGATAAATGCTCTTTATTGTAATAAAACATAAGTTAAAACGTACATTTGACATGTAAGTTTTAATTAATGTAATATTGACTAAAATGATAAATGCTCTTTATTGTAATAAAACGTAAGTTAAAACGTACATTTGACATGTAAGTTTTAATTAATGTAAAATTGATTAAAATGATAAACGCTCTTTATTGTAATAAAATGTAAGTTAAAACGTACATTTGACATGTAAGTTTTAATTTATGTAATATTGATTAAAATGATAAATGCTCTTTACTGTAATAAAAGTGTAAGTTAAAACATACATGTGACATGCAAGTTTTAACTAATGTAATATTGATTAAAATGATAAATGTTCTTTACTGTAATAATAAAATGTAAGTTTATAATATACTTTTAACTTAACATAAGGAATTTCAGCTTTAATTGGAAATTACAGTAATCAAGTTTATTTAACTAAAAACATGGTTTATGTAATATCCAAATAAATGAATTAGTATAATAAAATAGAAATGATAAAATAACCATGTTAAAAATTGTAAGTACATAAATCTTTTGATTATACAAATTGTTAAAGTGGAAAGTATTACATTCCAAAATGCTATGATTCCTTAAGGTTACATTTCCAAAATGCTATGATTTCTTAAGTATCACTTTTCCAAAATGCTATGATTTCTTAAGTATCACTTTCCAAAATGCTATGATGACTTAAGGTTGTGTTTTCGGAATGCTACTACTTCAAAAATGTAATGTTTTCAAATTGCTATGATTATAAAGGTTGCATTTTTAAAGTGCTATGGTTTCTAAATTATTATGATTTCGCAGTGTTATAATTAAATGTATAAATTTTGAAAGTGTTACAACTTTTGAAATGAACATTAATTTGAAAGAATAATGATATTGGATTTATATGATTTTGAAATGAATATGCTTTGATATGAAATATAAACCATTTGAAATTGAAATAACTACGGGTTATAATAACATTTGGTTGTTAAAGAGACCGGGATCGGAAGTTGTCATACTCTCTGCCAACTCCGAAAACCACTTTGACAACTGTGTACGCGGTGGAGATTCCAAAATGAAGTAGGTGGTTGATGACGTTCTTTTTGATGTATATACGTGGACTTGACTCCCGTGAGTTAGCATAAGGTGGCTAAAACAGGAGCAATCGACGGGCCAAGTGAGGTAGCTCCTCCGATCGGACACACTTCTTCGATTGCCATTCTATTACTTTGTGATTGATTTGGTGCGCACCTTTGATTTGGGAGTGTGGCTCGAGGTGGGCGGTAGTTGCTGCTATGCGTTACCACCAGCCCAGATGTGTAATTGGTATATCTACCCTGGCATTGCCTAGTTGTGCCGTGTCACCTACCTTATCGAGACCTCTACGAGTTTGTTTTGTACCATACCTATGGAGTGCCCTCTGACGACTCCCAGTACGGGGGAGATTACGGTATTGTATAGACTATGGGAATATATAAAATGTGTTAAGGGGGATATGGGTAACGCCTTAATGCTATTTTAATAGTTTATCTTACTTTAGACATTATTATAATAGCGTATTGTACTACATAGTAGATAGTTTAACGGATTCTTAAAGGATGGGTGATCCCAAGCATCCTTTAAGTTACTGATGTATTTCTATTACAGTTAACTTGAGTTGATTTACATTTTATAAGTATGTATGTCCTAACTCGAGTGTTTTGTATTTGGATTTACGCTCGGGTCAGCCTGAGTATCACAGCTTTGGATTCATCTTTTGGAGCTAGAGATCTGCTGGGGATTTAGCTATTTATCTATCTGTCATTTCTATTTCAGTTATTTCCATTCAGCTTTGTTTATGTATTAGTGAACCTATGTATTTGGATTTTTGTTTTATCTGTTTTCAGACTCTGGTATTTTGTATTTGTTTTGAGACTTTGTATGTAGTAGCTTCATGAACTACTATGTTTATTTTATTCCGCTGCGAGTTACTCTGATATTCTGTGTCTGTGGTTCTATGGTTGATTTTATTTTCCCCAAATTTTATTAACAATCTGTTGTTTTGAATTATTCAAGTCCAATAGTGTGGTTTTATTATCGATTTGAATGGTCCAAAATATTGGGATGTTACATGAATTTTAACTTAAGTAAGTTAAAATGAATTGTACGAATTGAAATTTAACTTAAGCTAAGTTAAATAAAATTGGATTGGATTAGAAATGATATCGAATGGAATTGAATATAAAATTTGAGTTGTAAAATGATTATATAACTATAAGTTATAAATATTGAATGGAATCAACTCAAGTATAGAATTGATAAAAATGTGAAAAAGAAGTTATGTAACTAATAAATTGGAAAAGTGGAATGGTAAAACCAAAATGGAAGTGGTTTGATATTTTGGTAAAGAAATGAAAATCCAAAATTTATATTATAAAATGAAGTTAACTCAAGTCGAGTTAAATGAGAAGATTTTTGAAATAAACTTAACTCAATTTAAGAAAAGTGGAATGAAGTGAAAAGGAAGTTGAACATGAATAATTGAGACGATTATTGGAATTGGATTTAATTCGACTTGAATTAATAGAATAGACTAACCAAGGAATTAGTGAATGGATGTGGGACTGATTTGTTATTGGTAATGATAGAAATGGGTTTTAAAATATTATTTGATAATCATTGAAAAATGGATTTAAGTCGGAAGTGATAAAAATCAGAAGTGATGGTATAAAATGTTTATAGTAAAACTCAAATAAAAATGAAATGAAACGGATAAATCGAATTGGATTTGAATTATAGGGGAATGGTGAATGAATATGGAATTTGAATTATAAATAAAATTTGAGTATGAACTTAAGTTTTGAAGTGGAAATAAATTCAAGTGTTGTACAAAAGGTTACAATAAACCTTAATATTTATTTTATGAGGTGAGTCGTAAACAAATTGGCATGGAATGAAATACAGGTTTATATAAAATGAAGTGAACAAGTATTTGTGAATGAATTGAATGTGTATCAATAGAAATTGATAAATCGAATTAGAATCAATTTAAAATAGTTTGAAAGATTAAGTGGCTATTTTATTAAATGAATATCACCAAATTTCTATGGAAAAATTTGTCGTTTGACGTAAATGGAAGTAAACAAAATTTGGTAAATCAATAGGAAGTGAATAAATTGGTTTAGAATCAATTGGGAATGGATATGAATATATTGGATATGAGTATGAAATGAATACAAATGAATTATTGTGAATGAATTTGAAATCGAATAAATGGTATGAAAATAAATTTGGAAGTGAATGATTAAATGTTGGAACCTTATATTTGCATGTACATGCTAGATATACATATTATAGCGTGTTTTGTTTGTAAAATTGGTTATACATCCATGATATAACATTTGGTTTATGCAAATGGCATGTTTAACTAGTTAAATAAATGAAATGTCAATAAATTTCATGATTTGGATTTACGTGTTTAAATTGAGTAAGCACAAGTACAAGAAGACCATTTGGCTATATTTTGGTTGTGCGATTGCATATAAATCGAGCGAGCGAGCTTAATAATACTAAAATTAGGTACGCTTACGAATTTAGCACGAAGAATAAAAATATTGATATATATAAATTACGTTTTCCGGCCATGAGAGCCGGTGTATATCTTTTTATCATATTTGTCATATTGTAAAAGGCACTCCATAAAAGGGAGACTGTAAAATAAATTTCAAAAATTTAGGGTGTTAGACAAATTTAGAAAAATTTTGGAAAATTTTTGTTAACCAAAATTTGATTTCATATTGTAATTGAAATAAGGGATTTTGGTTTAGAAATGGAAACTAATTGTTTTTGAATGGAACTAAAAGATTTTGAAAAGTAAAATATCAAAGTTTAACTAAGTGGGTTTTGAAATGTTAATGGGTTTGGAGCATTTCTTCTATGACGACCCGGAAATTTTGGGCTTTTGAAATTGAAATATTTAATTGTTTTAAAGACTTAAAAGTTAATTTTTAACTTGAATTTGAAATATCAATATTTATTGGATAAATTAATTATTGAATTTTATTATCGGAATTGGGTAAAATATTGAATCTTGAATTTTTCAGCTTGTTAAAAATAATTTAAAGGCTCGGAAAATTTACATTGATAATACTGAAGATAATAAAAGCTTTTAAATTAAATTCGGAAGTGTTTTGTTCAGTTTTGAAAATATATCGTTTAAATTGAATTTAAAAATAGCCTTCTGAGGCACAGTCTCAGAATTCGACGAAACCAGTCCCATTGGATCCGTAATATTGTATTATTATCGAATTTCAAATTTCGGAGCGATTGGAGTTGTTGTGTGAGCGTATGATATATAAACGCGCTGGAAATTATATCGAAATTTTAATATAATAACTGGGTCCAAAAAGCTATCTTCTCCATACGATCGAATTAGGACTCGAAACCTTTTCCATTGTGTTCGGAATAGAGATATAACATTACGAACGCCTAGCGGCACGCCTCGATAAGAGTTCGAGAATTTTAGTTGTAAATCGAGATGATTTGGAATTTTAAATAAATATATATATATACATAAGGATACTGACTAATTAACTGTTTTCCTTCCCCAATACGCCATTCTATATCGTCTCCAACACGCCATCTATCTATTCGTTCTGTACCCATTCCTTTTCTTTTAGATTTGTCTTACCTCTCATGCTTATCAAAAGAAATTGCAGAACAATATACTTTCTTCTTCAGTTGATTTCGAATCGGGAAAAAGGAAAAAAAAAATATACCGAACATCTCAAACAAATCCCTAGTTCAATTCCCTTCCCAATTCGTTCCTTTTCAACGTCTGAACAAAAAAAAAGAGAAATCCCCAAATCAAACTAATTCGAATTTGAGCATTGAATCTCGTACCGGAGAAGTTGATCGAGCCGAGCCTTCCTCGCATCGTGCAATCGATTTCGTTCGAACGTCGATGGAGGGAAAGTCGTTCGCGACATGTTGAGGCGGACCGCATTAGTCGCTGAGGGAAAGGGTTGTTGGCATTCGATTCAAGGCGGTTTGCGATGGAAGAAGTCAAAGTGGAGTAGGGGCGCGTAGGCGGTGGCGCGGCTACAGGCGGAGACGATGCAGGCATAGGGCACGAGTGCGCGTGTGAAGTATTGCTCATCATTCGATTTAGGGATCATAGGAGAGGGTCATGTCATATATGCTAGTGTTCGTGACCAGGATGGAGGCGCGACTTCGATCTGGGTGTTCATTTTTCGAAGAGGCAGCAGGAAGTTGTTTGATCCGGGGGAAGCAGTGACCGATGTGGATTCTGAGGGTGTCGAGTAGCCTGGAGTTTGATCGCTGGGAGGTATTCGAATTTTACTTTCCGATTTAACTTGATTTGATAATATGTATGCAGTTTGGAAGTATGTAAGGTTTAACACTTATAGTTTTTAGTCAGAAATGGTAACCTATTTTTGTTTAGAGAAACATTTTCATGATAATCTGTTTAAAACAGGAAAATGGATATATATATATATGTATGTATGTATATATATAAGATTCTTTTTTTAAATATATATATATATATATATTAATAAGTTTATTTAATTTTAGATTTTGGAAATTTATGTAAATGTTCTAGTGAATGGAAGTGATTTCATGGGAAGGAATTAGCTTAAAATTTACTGATTTAAGAAAGAAAATTAGTTTAAACTTAAGGATTGGTTCAAATTAAATCATTAATTAAAATAAATTATTAGTTAATTAAATTAAATTTATTAAATGGGAAATTTATTGTTCGATAGTTCAAATACTAATAAAATCCTATAATGCTTATACACGGTCAAAAATGGGGAAACCAACGCAATATTGAAGTGGAATTGCAAACAAAATCAAAGGTGAGTTAATCTCACTCATCTGGTTTTAATTTAAATTTAAATATTTGGTGAATGATTGGATTGATTTGATATGATAGGATATATAGTAGTATATATCAATATATATATATATATATATTGGAATATGTATATATTGGAGTTGATTCCCGCATTATATAGCGGATGAGACCCTATACGCCGCATAATAGCGGATGATATTATATTTAAATCCCATATACCGCGATATTCCACCTCGAAGTGGAATTGGTATTGTGCTAACATCTGTGGATGCAGGGAAACAGGTTGGAGGGATCCAACTGGATTCCTCAAAATTATTTAGCTTATTTAATATTCTGTGATTATAAATATTTATTGTCCTGTGATAATTTTATATTGGATGATATGGTTGGATTGAACTGTTCAATATAATGAGTTAACAAAATCTATAGAATTGGATTTTTGAAACAAATCGAAGAGTAAAATTTTAAGTTAAATAATTCTAGTGAATTTGAATAAATTTAATAATGAATTGAAACAAATAAATATAAAAGCAATTTCAAAATTCTAATAGATATGGAAAAGAGGATTTTGAATTTAACAGGGAAGGAATAAATTTTAAACTAAAGTGATATTATTTAAAAGTATAAATGAATTTATTTTTTTGAAATTCAAGGATTTAATTTAATTAAAGTATAAATTGAGGAATTTTGGAAATCTGAAATTGGTATTTTAGTTAAAAATGGTTTTAACTCGTAATTAAGAAATAAAATCTGAAAGATAATGTATTTTGAAATAAATGAAGTAAATAAGGAAATTTATTTCAAAGTAAAGAAAATTTGAAATCAATTGTAAAATTGATTTAAGTATTTGAAATTGGAATGTTAAAGAAAAGTGAGATTTTGGAATTTATTAATTGGAATTATAAGTAAAATAAAATATCAGTGGATATTTGGGAATATAAATTCAAGATGAGAATTTATAAAGGAATGCGAATTTGTTTAAAAATAAATAGTGATTTATCTTAAGATGTGAAAGGAAAATATATTTCCCTGAATAGCCAAGAGCGTTTTCAAGGCAAAATTTTAAGTAAAAGCTAAAAGTTGTAAAGTTGATTTAAATATGTTTTAGAAAATCTATTATTTTTAAAATGTATAAAATTTTAAAGTAAGTTTTCTCAAATTTATTTTATAGTAATTATTTTAAGATGACTTGGTGTTATGTTCTTAAAGATAAAAATCTAGTTTATATTTTATTAAGTAGCTTTATTTTAAGTATTCATAATGTATATATTTTTGAATAAATATTAAAGTAGTTTTAATTTAAATAATTTGTTTAAAGTATATTTTATAATATAATGATTTAAATTATTTTTAAAAATCTAAAGTGTTTTACTTGGCGATTTCAGTGGAAATAGAAAATGTTGGGGAATTTATTTCTGAATGGAAGATGGTTTAAGCTGTTTTCAAATAAGTTGAAAATGGAAATTTATCTTGTGAAGATATTTTGGAGTAAATAAACAATTTGGGAAATTATTTATTGTTTGATGGATGTTATGGATGCTAATTGATAGTTAAATAACCGACTATCAATATTGGCCAAATGCGCTGATCGTTTCGAAGAGACCGGGATTGAGATTAATTTCTCGAAAACCACTTCGATCCGGTTTGTACGTTTTCGTGAGGAAAACGAGATTGATATCGAAGATGGGATAGTGCCTTCAGTTCCGTTCGAACCCGGGACGGACTTGTATGGATGAATGCTTTCGAAAATATCGTCAGGGGACGATGGGCATTCTAAGTGAAACGTTCTATAAAGGTAACGTTTAGCCTCAAGCCTCATCAACCGGGAATGACTGAAAATCAGGGGATATGTAGCAAGGCTTCGTGGGTAGCTCCCACTTGAGAGTAAGGTCATCCCTGTCTAGATGTCCCTTTGATCTCGGCTTAGTGGTGCGGTTGCTGATCACAACCGTGGGGTGATTTTATTCGGAATTATCCAGTAAGGGGTAGTTCCGGCCTTGTGTTGCAGGGGAGCGGGCGTACTCCTCGGTACTGTGATTTAGGCCACGTACTGTGACAGGTGGTACCCCAGTGCCTAGTCATTCGTTGGAAATCCATTCTCCCTACGTGCCTGTACGGTTTTGATTGTGCCCAACTATTGTTGAAATGTGAGATGCAAGCATTTCAGCTAGATTCTATTTTACTTTCTGTAGACACTATTATAATATCAGACGGATTTTGATATAAAATGTTTTAGCTATCGTAAGGTAAAAACCCGACATGTTTATTTGTGGCGTGGTCTTACGAGATTCTTTTGATTTCAAAGGATTTTTTGAAAACTTTAATAATCAATTTGAGTGTGATTTTCTCACGTTGGTATTCCAGACTGACTCGGGTATTGTTTTATATGATGCTCGGGTCAGACCGAGTATTATAGGATACAGGATATGATGCGGTGTTACTCAGGAGACGAGCTGGATGGCGAGACGTATCTTCCGTACTTGTTTATATATATATATATATTCCGCTGTGTTGATTAGCTATGTACACTGTTTGTATTAAGGACATGATATGATTATTGTCCAGTTGTATGTTATGTGTACTCTGATGTATACTCTGATGATGTATTCTATAAACAGATATAGTTTTAATTTGTGTAAAGATCTGTTAGTATATATTATATTTTGTTCCGCTGCGATTGTGAGATTCTGATGTTGTTTTCTATTTCTTTTTCTACCTCCTTCTTCAACCCAAATGGTTCGTATTTCCATTCTTCTTGAGTTCATTAATGGAGATTAATGTAAATTCAAGGGGTACGGAACTGCGGGTCGCTACATTTTCTACCTTGGCAATTTCGTGGACGAAATTCTTTTAAGGGGAAAGGAATGTAACGACCCGGATTTTCCATCGTTTGATTTTGAATATTTAAATGGTTTTAAATATTGGAATTTGGAATATAAATTGATTTTTGAATATGAAGATTTTGGTTGAGAATATAGAATGAATTTAAATTTCAAATATAGTGATTTATCGTAATACGGAAGTGGTGAATAATTAAAATTGATTTGAATATGAATCGAAACGATTTCTAATGTTTATATAAATTCTATTTGAATTAGAATTGAGTTAATAAGTTTTTAAAACTGAAATTTCAAGTGATTTCGTCATTTTTTAAATCGTCGATTTAATCGATACGTTAAAATAGCGATTCGGGACACAATCTCGGAATTTGACGAAACTAGTTCCATTCGATCCGTAATAGTGTATTATTATCGGATTTCAAATTTCGTAACGTTTAGAGTCTCCATTTGGTCGTACGGGATATAAACGCGTTGAAATTAATATCGGTAATTTAATATAATAATTGGGTTAAAAATACTATCTTCTCCATACGATCGAATTGGGGCTCGAGGCTTGTTCCATTGCGTTCGGAATAGGGCTATAACATTAGGGACGCCAGGCGGCACGCCTTGATTGGGATCCAAAAATTATAGCTAGATATTTTGGAATTTTAAATTATATTTATACATTCAATTTGACCAAAGTCTCCATTATTTCAATTCAGCCCACTCTATTCTTCAGTCCAGCCACCCTACAAGCTACTCTATCGTCTTCTTTTTAAACACTGCCGTGCTCATTCCAGAAGAGAGATTTCAAAACTTAAAAAAACACATATCTCAAAATTATCTCAATAATAAAATCTAAAATTTGCTTTAAAATTCTTATTTCAATTAGTGCTTCGCACGGGTATATTTGGTTAGAGGTGCGTCGCTTGTTTATGGAGTTCGACAGAGAGGTCGCTTGGGTTTAGCAACTAGGGTTTAGGTTTTTAGCAAGTTCGAGCATCGATTGTCGTATTGGAGATCACCGGCGAGTTTCTTTTGCAAAATTACGCGTTGCCACCAAATTTCGTGTTGTGCGATGGCTTGTTGGAGAGTGCGACACTGTACGGCCTGGGGGTGACGTTGGCAGTCGCGTTCTAGTAGAGAGGATCGAGTTTGAAGGTGTTTGGTCAAGCCGGAGTGTTTCGCGGAGAGGGGTCGTTCGGTGATGGTTTGGCGTTGTTTTGTGGTCGGAGATGTCATGGAGCATGTGTGTAACGTCCCAGATTTTCGCGCTCGAAAATCGACATCCATACTTTACATCGTACTCGAATGCCATAGATTCGACCGTTCAAATCCGAGTCGCCGGAGCTTATAACAACATTAAGTAAATAACACAGCGGAATAAATGAATAATACATTGATATACAATATCTGATACAATAGAGTGATACAATGAATATCAATATACATCAGAGATATGATACAACAAATAGCAGCGGAAAAGAAAACGATAGATAACATCAGCAGCGGATAATCTTCATCTCCAAAGCACCAATCCAGATATAGCTCGAACTCCCAATAATGATGCATAAAGATAAGCAAGTGCAGTCCGATCCAAAGACTGAACTAGCTCCAGATAATCTACTAAACCTGAATATTTGAAAAACCCAACTCTAGACTGCTCGTGTAGGAAATTATGAGCACCCAGAGTTTAGGAAAGGAACAATAAACTCCGGATCAGTCATGGGACTGGTGTGAGCAACAAAAACAGTTTATCTTTAAAAACAAATAGCAAGAGAATTTAAAGTCAATTCGCAATGCTTTTGGAAAATGAAACTACCATAAGACCTCCCACCACACACACAATGCAAACGCAGAATTGGAGGAGATTTCTTCTTATGATAGTCAAAGATGCTTACTACGCAAAATCAAATCATTTGATATTATTACTAGTGCATAGTGTAGAAAACAATTTCGAAAGTAGAATATAAATCTTAGCCAGCATAGACATTTCGCACTTATGCCTACTATAGCTACCATGTTCAATAGCAGGTTACCACCACATTCCATGGCAGGTAATACAACTAAAACCGTACAAAGTTCGTATTTGGAAGATGGATTTCCAACAAATGGTCAGGCTAAGGAACTTCCTATTCCACGAAAGAAACGCCTCTGGCGGGACGTTCCGAGAACCAACTGTTCTCTGCCAAACAAGGCCGGCAACCCCTTTTCCCAAGGGATAAAAGAAACCTCAGATATGCCACCCCCGGTCCTTTGGGACCTTTAACCGAGGCGCCTCGAATCCAACATCACACGTCATAAATAAAGTGTGTCCACATGAGTAAGTATCTGGGCTCCATACCATGATACTACCCTTTTCCAGAAGGAATGGTCATACCCTAGGGGAGCTACCCCTGAAAACCTTGCCGCACGATTCCTGTTTCGACCATTACCGGGTTGTGAGGCTCGACGAAGTCTCGTCCACAAAGCTATGCTTTTTCAAAAAGCCACGCTTTGGGTCAACAGATGATCAACCTATGATCACAAAGATAAATGATCAAACAAATGATCATATCACAAATGATCAAACACTGATCATCACACAGCAACACTCAGCATGCCACATTACCAAATTGGGATATATCGCTGATAACTTCAACTACATAACCTCTGAGCTCGTACGTCTCAGAGAAGGGTGTTAAGCTAAGAGAATAAATTCTCCGCCACCAAACAGAAATGTATTTGAAAGAAATCGGCTTTATATCTCAAAGTGTAATGTCAGACATGTATCCATATAAGTCTGTTCCGGGATCGAACAGAACCGAAGGCACTTCTCACGAAGCCCTTGCAAATCCGGATAATTTCCAATCACGTCCGGACTTCCTGTCACAAAAAGAGTTATATAAATCTCTATACCGGAGCAACTCAGTGCAGAGACATTCGACAGGTTGTCCTTTCATTTTCGAAAAATATCCGGTCTTCATCACCGATCTTCAAATGCCATCCATATACGACGTATCACTATTCGGAATGGGTTATATGACCCAAAGGTCCTTTCCCGGCTAACCCGAATAGTGAGCGCAATATTCAAAACATATGGATATTGGGATTTCAATTAAGTCACAACTTATTACCCAAAAATCTTTCTTCAAATGGTTTAAACAAGTTACCATTTTAATCTTTTTAAACAAAAAGATTCAATTCACAAAGTTCACTTAATTTCACAAAGATTCATTCACAGATTTTCCAAATCGATTTCCATTTCAATTTGATTAACTCGTTAAATCTTTAAATCAAAGATTTAACTAATAGCTTTCAAAACAATTCCATTTCAAATGGGTTAAACTAACATCATTTTAAATCTGTTAAGATAACAGATTTAATTCATAGCTTTTTAAAACAGTTCATTCATAACTTGGAAAAATAATTCCAATTCAATCTTGAAATTCCTTTAATTAAACTGGAATTTCATTTCTTATCTAAAAGCTTTTATTCCTTTGAAAACAAACAGTTTCATTTTGGAAATCTGATTCATTCATACGAGTTGAAATCCTTGGGTTAAATTCAAATTCCCAAAACTTTACTTTTAAATGGTTTAACTTCATATAAACTCATTTATATCATCTTTAATCCCTAGTTTCAGATTATAGGATTCAATTTCAAATTTGAATTCAAATTTGAATCTAATTATTTAAATTTTCAAAAACTCGGTTAAGTTATTCAAAATAACTTTTATCTTTGAAATTCTATTTCAAAAGCTTTTCACTTTAAACCCCAAATTTCTAATTTCAAAATCAATTGAAATTAAAATTTCAATTTCAAAAACATCAAATTTAAATTATCTGTGACTTAACCGATTTCCACGTGAAATCCATATTTGTGTGTGTATGGTGTAGTCCAGGGGTTTAACACACAATAGTGCAACATCAATTATCACGGATATATCGATAAGCGGTAAAGTCGATAACGCTTATCTTCATTCACAGATTCATAGATAAAATAAAATTTATCGGTCACAAAGATTCACAGTTATAATTCGATGTGGGTTTCGGATAACCAACTAAAATCCGACTCCCTGTCGCATCGAAATTCAAATGCCGTTTTACGGGCAAAGGGTTTCATATTCACATAGTAATATATCACAGAAACAGAAAATCTCATATCACAACATAAATCAGGATGTATCACAAAGCATCATATATCAGGGATATCAAGTAATTCAGTCATTCAATAGAATCCATACATTCACAAATGAATTTATTAATCAACTGATTAATTTAAATCAGATGTATCAATTTATTTATCCTGGTTAATTATCATGATTTAATTACAAGTTATTCTTAATTAATGAATAAATTAATTTTTAATTATTAAATCAATCTTAATTAATCGCCATTATTAATTAATCCTTTAATTCATTTATTTCTTAATTACAAAATGTAATTAACCTTAATTTTTTTTTTATTAATACATTATCCTTTATTAATCTCAATATAACTAAATTAAATTAAACTTGTATTTATATCCCATACTTACTCAAATCATTTATTTCATTAAAACAATTTTAGAAATAAATTTGAAATATAATTTATTTTAAAAAAACAATTCAACATTTAATATTAATATATTTAATTCTTTGAAAACTATTTTCAAACATGTTAAGTCAAATATACAATTTTATTTAAAACTTGTTTTAAATACTTAAGAAAACTCGTTCATGCTTTAAATTTTAAAACTAAGAAATGGTCAGTTTTTAAGGATTCACAAAAAAAACCAGGTTCTTAAATGAACAACCCGAGTAAACTTCTCAAAACCACGAGCCTGCTTCGAGTTTCCTCGCGAGAAACTCGCGTGCGTCGCTGCTTTGAGTCGTAAGTCCAGAAGCTCGAACCTCTCCCCTGTCAAACTCGTCTTCCCCAATACTGCTTCCAACCCAAACCTGATACGTACATACACACGCGTTCACGTGTACAACCAAACGAAGCAACTCCGACCACCTACGCCACCTCCGGCACGTCGCCGTTCACCTACACATTCGATCCCGATCGTCAGATCCTCAAAATTTCTCAGAAATCGAATTCGAGCTATCAGCCTTGAACTGGAACCCAACCTCGACCATAGATCCACCTCGTGCCGTCAATATGGTTCATCAGAGCTCACACCAAACGACCACGAGCTACGTCACGTGGCCACGCTCCTATTCTTCTTGGTCCGGTACGACCCGATGCACTAACGTCACCGGAGTTTCTCGAATTCCGACCATAACAAAATTTAGGGTTAAATACTAAATCGATCTCGCTCATCTTCCATGGTGAATTATAAATTCATCCATCAATTTTCTGGTGATCCCTGATACCCCAGCCCTCTCCAGTATCAACCACGACAACCCTACTACCACCGATGATCGGCAAATGACAGAAAAGCAACTTCAGTTCAACTTAAAAATTCCAACTTATTATTACACTAAAAATCAAGTTATTGTCATTAAAATTCATTCTTTGCCATCACGAATCAGACAGGATGATTAAAGTCTGGAATTATGAACTTTGATTTTTTGACATATATTCGGTTACTACTGTGTTTCTTGAGTTTCTAGCAAATCCATTTATAATTTAATTTGAAACAACTTTTAAAAGTTAATCCTGATCTTACAACAAAAATTTATTCAGACATCATAGCCTACAAATGATTCTAGAATGAGATTATGATTTTTATTTTCTAAACAGATTTAAAACTGTAAATGTTAAACAGAGGCTATCTGCATATTTTCCAGAAATGCAAACAATATACACATAGGCATAATTACATATATACAGGCATATTTCCATTACCATACAAGCATAGTTGATTCATAACTATCAGATGATCACAGGCAACCAGAGATTCAAACTGAACTCAAGTAAAAAAAATGAGTTTACTCACAAACATCCAGAAACCAAAACAATTTTAGGCTTTTAAAAATAGGAGTTGCTCACTTGGGTATTCGCAACAGAGAAGAACAGAGAAGCTTGAACAAGCTTTTCATTTGAAAATTTGATCTCTGCTTTGAGTTTCACTGCCTTTTAATCTCTGGTTTGCATTGATTGTTTTGTTGAATTTAGTTGATTGCATTGCTTTTGATTTCCAGGCTTTAATGCTTGTTTGAGTTTACCTTTATACTGAGTTGAATCTTGTATATTGAGTTGAAGCTTTGCTTGAGTTTTAGTTTTTGTTTACTTCAGTTGTAAAAAAAAATGATGGATGAAACTGAAAGGAAAGAGTCTGATGTATATATAAAAGAGTTTACACTTTGTACAGGGTATAATATTATTTTGGTTTGTACAAAATTCATTTTTTTTCTTCCTTGCTTTCGGCTGAGATGATATGTTATGGTGGCTGAAGTTGATCTTGCATTAAATGAAAGTATGTAGCATTTATTACCATGGTCTTTTATGTCTTCTTTGATATTTCCTTTTGTACTTTGTTTATGCTTGCCTCCCTTTTATCTCGGCTGATAACACTATATTATTATTTTTTTATGTGCTAGAGGTGATATATTTTGTTTTGTTTTTATTAATTTATATTGGTTTGTTGTCTTGTTTATCTTTATACTTACATATATCAATCCCTATTTCTAACTTAACATTTTATTGTTTGATATGTCTTTACTTTGCAATACACTTTGTTTTGTATTATTTTTATAGTATATTTACTATCTTGTATTTCTTATATTTTATTTTGTTTTGTTTCTATTCATACATTTATGTTCTATTGCTTTATTTTGTTTATTTGTACAAAGACATTTTATTATTTTATAAACTCAATTATTTATTTTACTTTAATATCTATTATCTTATATTAAATTTGTAATCTCAAATTATTATTAACCATCAATTTTATATATGTATTATTATTATTAATCATTTATTTATAATTTAAACTCAAGTCAAATATATATCTATATATTTATTATTTTCAAATTCACTTATATTTGAATCGGGGAAACTCGCTCCAATTTTCTAATTAAATTTACAATTTTTTATCCAAAAATTTATTTAATTACTCAATTAAATTCAAAAATTCGTTTAATTATTAATTTAAATTTCAGGGTCGTTACAATGTGCGTGCACGAGACCGTGCACTGTCTTAAGCATGCACGGGAGGATTTTGGGGAAGATGGCACATTGGTAAATATGGGGATGTTTGTGATTTATTTATATTATTTAATTTAAAAATACCAATAACTTATAAAATGCATAACTCTCTCATACGAGGTCCGATTGGGATGAAACAAGCAGCATCGTAATCGTATTGACGAGTGCTATGCAACAAAATTGGTTTGGAGATTTTTGGAGTCAATTGAGATTTTAGATTAAATTGAACGTGGATTAATTTTATTTAAAATTGAGACGGTTTGTAAATTAAAAATCAAGGTGAGTAAATCTCACTCATTTTGGATTGCCGGTTATAATTTAAAATGTTAAATTATTTATTGGTTGATTGGATGGATTGATAAATTATTATCAGTCGGATGTTATATTATATATATTAGTAGTTGGGTATATTCTTGCCGTTGGAGCGGATGAGACAATATGCGCCCTGCATAATAGCAGATGACCCTATATTACCGCAATATCCCGCCTCGAAGCGGGATTAGTATTTAAGTTATATAACATATGTGGATGTAGGGAAATAGATTGGAGGGATCCAACTAGATTCCTCAAATATATTGATTGTTTTTCATATATAGTGATATATGATGTAATTGAATAATCTATTATGGATTGTTGTGTGATTTGATTGATTGAATATTATAGTAGCTCTGGCCTTAATTTTGGTATTATAAATACCATAAATAATATTTTTGAATTTTAAAAAGGAAATTCAAAAGCGATTTGAAAATGGAATATTTATATTGAATTTTAGAATTTTTAAGAGGAAATGGATTTGAATAGAATTAATGATTGGATTTTGGATTCTTACTTAACTATTTTCGAAAGAGTTGGAAATAGAAATTTTAAAATAATTGATAAAGAATTTGTATAATGAATTTTGAGTAGCATTTCTCAAAAATATGGCAAAGAAGTTGAAATCGGAATTTTAAACGAATTTGAGAAACAATTGGAATTTATTGGGAAATAGATTTGTAAATGGGATTTTAAATTGAAATCAATTTATAAATGGAGTTGTTAACATAAATTTGTTGTAGATTGGAAATGAGTTTATAAAATTTATAAACAATGTTTATAAATAAAGTGGAATGATTATCATTTGATAAATTGGGAATATAAATTCATAGTGTGAATTTAAAATGAAATATGGAAATCGGTTTAGAAAGAATAGTGGATTCTATTTTGGAATTTGGGAATAGTTATGAAATTTGAAATGTAAATTGATTTGTAATAATTCGAGAGAGATTTATAAGTATAAAATCGGCTATGTTGAATTTTAAAAATAGTTTTTCCAAGAAGTAAGTTTTGTTTCAGAAAAGGATTTTTATTTATTAAACTATGTAGTTTAAAAACTATTATTTAGATTAAAATATTTTGGAAAGTTAGTTATTCAAATATTTAAAATTTGCTGAAATTAATTCTAAGTTTGTAAACAAGCTTCGTAAATCGATTAGTATTATTTATAAATGAATTGAAAATTAGTTATTGTTGTTTATTTAAAAAGGGGTTTGATATTTTAAGTAATTACTTAAATGTGTTTGAAAATTTATTATTATTCTTTAAAATAATTATTTTATAAATATAGAGTTTTGGAAATTGGTTGAAGTTATTAATAAATACTCTCGAGATTTGTAAATCGGGTTTTATTTAATGAATGAGATTTTATAAGAGAAATCTTATAACGGAATTCTGGAAACTTAAGAAATTTCCAAAATGGTTAGATACAGGAACTTCGGAAATGAATTTAAATTCATAAAAGAAATTATAAATTATCAGATGAGATTATAAATAAGTATAATCATTTTTTTGGAAATTGTAAAGAGAATTGGAAATTGATTCCGGAAATTTATAAAATGAGCTATAATAGGTTGAGAAATTTCAAATGAATTTGGAAATGTCTTATTTAGGTGGGTAAAAAGGAAACCTTCCTTTATTTTGAAATTATACTCGTACAATCGATATAAGTTATGAAATTTCCTAAGTATTGATATTATAAATGGGTTTTGGAAATTTTGCTTATAATATTTCCTAAGTATTGAAATGAAAGGTTTTGAAAATATTTTAACAATGAAACTCGCGCCCCAAATCAATGCGGCCACAACCGCCTCGTCCCACGATCGCGAGCTTTTGAACCCGACCACGGCGACGATATCGCGGCCACACACGCTCGCGAACGAGTTGCCTTTCGAACGCCTCCATCGCCTGAACTCGAACCCTAGAACGCCTCGTGACCACGAATTGCCGTACGCGATTTCATCGCCTGCCACGACTTCGATTGGGTTTGAAATTTCGAAACTGCTTTTGCGTTTGAACTGGGAAAGACTCGATCTTTGAAATGAAGAGAGCTTTGATTTTGTTTTTCGTTCGTTTGCTTGTGAACGAGAGGGGAGTTTTGAAAAGGAGGAGACTTCGGCCATGATTTTAAATTTTTAACGAGACGAATTTATTCATTCGGCCATTGTTTTAATTCGAACGAAAAGGTTTCGTTTGAACAACATTTTTTCCTTCCGTCGAAGTGATCTGCTTGCGTAATTTTTAAAAGAAATAGGGGAGACAAGGAGTACGTGATTTTGCAGAGAGAACGTGTTTACATTACCTCTACAGTGTTTCGAGTTGAGGCCAAAAGTGCTGATGTTGACCAAATTTTAAATTTAAATTTAAATTGAATTTGATTTAATTTCAACGCGTTTACTCACCGTGTGCTCACATAACAACTCCGAAAATTACAAAATTTGAAATCCGACAATAATTCAATATTACGGACCCAATGGAACTAGTTTCGTCGAATTCCAAGACTGTGCCTCGGAAGGCTATTTTTAAATATCGATTCAACGATAAAAATTCAAAACTGAACAAATCACTTTCAAATTAAACTCTGAAGCTTCTATTACCTTCAGTATTATCAATATGAATTTTAAAAGCTTTTTGAAATATTTTTCTTCAGCTTAAAATTGAAGATTCAAATTTTTATTCAACTTTCAATAGATTAAATTTTAAAAATTTAATCGCCAAATCCATAGTTATATTGGGGATTCAAGCTAAATCATCATTCAAATATTTAAAATTAATTAAATATTTCATTTTCAAATGTTCAAAGATTCTAGGTCGTTACAATCTTACCCCTTAAAAGAATTTCGTCCCGAAATTACAAGTAAAGAAGAATGCTTCAATACCCGTTAATCATTTTTCTAAAACCAAACAGTTTTATCAAATTTTCAAAACAAATCTTTTTATTAAAGATTCGTTATTACTCTAGCTAACTTTCCAAACACTTTCATAGTTTTAAAACAACTTTATTTTACTTCACAATTCAAATTTAAATTTAAATTCAAATTTTAAATTATCCAAAATTTCTCAAAAATTTTCTAACTCTCTAAATTTTCGAAAAATTTCGCCAGCGTCTCCTTTGCGCGGCTAGCTCGGTACAACTCCAAAGTGTCCCTACGGACTCTTAAATTCCAAAAGAAAACAAAATGCCAAGTGGCAAAATCAGAAACTCAACAAATTTCATATCGAAATTCAAATACATACCTTTTGTCGAGCAATTTAGTTTTATCTTCAGAAATCATAATCAATTTTCCCACTTGTTTTATAATACCTGTATATCCAATTTAACCATATCCAACTATAGATTCAAAAATCATTTTATACATTTTCTTACAGAAGTTTTCATATCTACCTCTTTTCAAATAGTTTTCCCGTTACCATATGAATTCAATTCATTTACAACTCTGAATATTGAATTTTATCTGCCATTCATTTCTTAAGTTCAAGATTTAAAAATTCAAATTCATTTTAGAACTTTATGATTCAAAAGTTTGATTTGAATCTATACTTTACTTTGAATTTAAACCACTGTTTACCATATGACAGTTTTCAGATTTTTAAACCTGAAAACCAAACATTTCAATTATTTAAACATTATTTTATTTCATATTAGAATCCAAAAGTGAATTTGAATCCACATTTCAAACTAGATTTAAACTTTACTAAATCTGGCTCACCAATTTATATTTCCTTTAAATTTGCTCTTAAATTTTCAAACTACAGTCAGATTTTCAAAAAAACTGAAACCAGACAACTAACTTGAGGCAAGTCCAACAAAGTTAAGTGAAAATAGCCAATGCTACAACTCAGGTCAGTGAACACTTCATATGTGCAGACCAAATTAGAGTCACAACATATACACTTCATATGTGCAGACCACTTCAAGCATGGAGTTGTGACTTAAGTATAACAGTGACTTGTATTTATATTTAAGACTTTGTTTTAGAAAACTCAGGTCAAACCTGTGTTTAAAGATAAATTAAATCAGTTTGTTTGAGTCCATTCAGAGATTATGAACTAACTGTTTAACTTAAATATATGTTTAAATCTTTAATTTAGAATATAACAACCTATATTGGCTTAACTCTAAGCTCAAACAATTAAGTATATCCAGAGAGAATGATTTTGAAATCAAACATTTATATTGAGAAACTCAAGACAGAGATCATGAGCAAACAATAGACTGAAATAAACACTTCCAGTTTTCAATATTCAGCTTGAATTTCACTTACTAACAAATTCAAAACAAGTTTAACATTCAGTTTTAATTTTTATTTACTTGCAATTGTAAATTCCATTCATTCATTTGGAAATTCATTTCTACTTACTTGAATTTATCTGCAAATTCAAACCAATTTTTTATTCAACCCATAATTCAATTTTAACTAATTCAACTTCCAATTCATTTATTTCATGAATTTTATACATTATCAAATTAGTTTACTTGAATTCAATCCATTTTATTCTATTTTTTTTTCCAAGTTTGGGTTTTTATTCAACTTGATTCAAATCAAATATAATCTCATCTTTCAATTCCAATTCATTTATCTACAAATGTAACCTCTTTAGTTCATTCACAAATTCATTTCTTTTCAATTTGAATCTTATTCCAAATCAACTTTCACTTTATTTAATTGATTAACTTGTACTTACTTTAATTTAACTCCATCCTTTAAGTTAAATTTATTCTATCAAAATTCAAATTGTATAAGTTATCAACTCATTTATTATTCCATTAATGAATTTATTTTCAAATATTCTCTCTGGAATTCCATTCCAAATTATAAATCACATTTACAATTTACATTTACAAATTCATTCGTATGTGGATTCATTTTCTTATATTTTCAATTCATATTTATAAATTTCATTTGTTAAATGGATTTATATTCAATCTTTGGTTATACATTTTATTTCTTATTCAATTTCAATATATCAATGATAATATTTCAATATTATCACTTCATAACAACCAAACATCCATATACTATAATAATTCATAGAAAATGATTTCTTTTCTATACAAAAATAGTTTTGGGTAAAATTATTTCATTTACCCTATTTTAAAACAATACTATGTCGGTTTATCTTGTTTAAGAGTTTAGAAACCCCTATCGATCACTGTTAGCTAGACTGCACCGACCAGAATCTATAACCAATCAACCGATAAGTCAACACAATACAAAACAAATTAAATATTCACTAACAAATACGCGCTCATATCTATTATTACACTCACACTCATTCTAGAGTACAACTGACTCTATCTCTAATGAGTAACACCCAACAGAGCCAAGGTTATCGCTTAACCGGGTGCTCTGATACCAAATGTAACGGTTGCGACTTTTCGACGCTCGAAAGTCGACATTAATACGTCCACTGTATCAAATGCCGCACAATCGAATGCCGGAAAACCGAACCATTAGGGTTAAAAAGAAGAGGTAGAAGAAGACAGAAGAAAAAGAGAACAAAAAACACAGAAACAGAAACAATATCAGAATCTCACATTCGTAGCGGAACAATATATAATAGATAATCACTAGTCTTTTAAAACAAAGAACTATATCAGTTTATACATACATCAATCAGAGTCAATATACAACTCAATACAACAATGGACAGTTATATAAACTTGTCCTCATACAGAATACACAGCGGAAATAAATAACAAGTACGGAAGTACGTCTCGCCATCCAGCTTGCTTCCAAAGTTCCAGAATATCCTGATAACATAACTCTAGGCTGCCCGTGTGGAAAATTATGGGCACCCAGAGTTTAGAAAGGAAACAATAAACTCCGAGTCAGTCATGGTGACTGGTGTGAGATCGTAAACAGTTATTTTTCACAAAGAAAATAAAATATATTCGCAATGCTTTTGGAAAATGAAACTACCATAAGACCTCCCGCCACACACACAATGTAAACGTAGAATTGCAGGAGATTTCTTCTTATGATAGTCAAAGATGCTTATTACGCCAATCATTGGATTATTATTATTAATGTCTAGTGTGGAAAACATTTCGAAAGTACAATATTAATCTTAGCCAGCATAGGCATTTCACACTATGCCTACTATAGCTACCATCTAAACAGTGGGGCGCCACCATAAGTAAATGGCAGGTTCTACAACTAAAACCGTACAATTTTGTATTGGGAATTGGATTTCCAACAAATGGTCAGGCTATGGAACTTCCTTTCCTACTGCCACATGGGATCGCCTCTGGCTGGACGTCCCGAGAGACAACTGCTCTCTGCCAACACAAGGCCGGGTTACCCCTATAACTAGGTAACTCACGAATATGCCATCCCCCGGTCCTTTGGGACCTTTATCTGAGGCGCCTCGATAAACACACAATCACACAATAAATAAGATCGGAGTATCCGCATAGGTTAAATACCAGGGCTCCATACCTGATACCACCCTTTTCCAGAAGGAAATGACATACCCTAAAGGGCACAACCCTCATGACCTTGCCGCATATTCCTGTTTCGACCATTTCCGGGGAGTGAGGTCTGACGAAGTCTCGTCCACAAAGCTACGCTTTTTCATAACGTCGTGCTTTGATCACAGATGATCAATAAATGATCAACACACCGCAACACTCAGCATGCCACATTACCAAATTGGGATATATCGCTGATAACATTCAACTACATAACCTCTGAGCTCGTACGTCTCAGAGAAGGGTGTTAAGCTAAGAGAATAAATTCTCCGCCACCAACAGAAATGTATTTGAAAGAAATCAGCTTTATATCTCAAAACGTAATGTCAGACATGTAACCATACAAGTCTGTTCCGGGTTCGAACAGAACCGAAGGCACTTCCAAAGAAGCCCTTGCAATCCGGGTATTCACAATCCCGATCGGACTTCCCATCACAAAAAGAGTGATATAAATCTCTATACTGGAGCAACTCGGTGCAGAGACATTCGCCAGGTTGTCCTTTCATTTTCAAAAATACCCGGTCTTCACACCGGTCTTCAATACGATCCATATCGTCGTATCACTAATTCGGAATGGGTTATATGACACAAAGGTCTTTTCCCGGCTAATCCAAATAGTGAGCGTTTGTTTTTAAAACAAATTCAAGTGCCATTTCAAAGGCAAATATTGATAGTCGGTGATTTAACTATCAACAATATTCACACAATCATCAAATTTAAATAATTTCCCAAATTATTAAATTTCAAAATATCTTCACGAGATATATATATATTTTCCACACTTCAACATTTTGAAACAAATTTCAAATCATTTTTTTCACCTTTCAACTTTTGAAAATAAATTTCAAATCAATTTCCTCACGCGGAATACATTACCAAATATTTCTTTTAAAAACCAACTCTAGAACTTTTAATTTATATTTTTAAAAACTACTTTGGAATATACTCGGTTTTTCAAGGAAAATACACTTCCATTTCAAAATGGTCCATTTAAACCAATTTAATAAATCCTTATCGATTTATTTTAAATTCACATTCAAATCTGTAAATTTATTTCTACACTTTAAAAATAAATCAGCGTTTATTTTTAAAACAAATTTCCCTTTCCTTTCATAAATTCCATTTTTAAATTTACGTTCCCAAATATTCACTTTTAACCCCAAAATCAAATTCCAAATTGATTTCTAATTTTTATTTTAATATCAAATCGATTACAAATTGATTTCTAAGTTTAATTTCAATAGAACAAAACATTGCAATTTATTTCTGAATTTATCTCCAAATAACAAATCATTTGCAAATCGACTTCCAGATTTATTTTACAAACACTAAATCAATTTCAAACTGATTTTCCAATGATTTATTTTCCATCACCAATTTAATTACAATTTTGATTTCTAAATTTATTTCAACTTCCAAATAAATTTTCATATTGATTTCTCAAAGGTTCATTTTCAAATACCAAATAAATTACAATTTGATTTCTAGAAATTTATCACTTTTAAATAAATTCCCTTATTCTTTCAAAATTATTCAAATTCCATTTTTAAATGAATTCTTCAACTTTTTATTCAAAACTCATTTATTAATATCTTTTTCCATATTTTGAAATTTATTCGGTAAGATTTCAAAAATCAATTTTTATACTTTAAAAATTCCTTCTTTCAAATTCACCCAATTCTTTCAAAAGAATTTACTTAACATTTCTAACTTTAATTTCAAAAATCCATTTTATATTTATTTCTGGTATCCAACGATACCAAAAATACATTCGGCTAAATTTTAGCCTTCAACAATTTCAATTATCAATAAATCATCCATAGATTATCAATAAATCACATCATTCACATATGAAATAATATTCAAACAATTTGAGGAATCCAGTTGGATCCCTCCAACCTGTTTCCCTGCATCCACAGATGTTAGCACAATACCAATTCCACTTCGAGGTGGAATATCGCGGTATATGGGATTTATAAAATATCAATCCGCTATTATGCGGCGCATAGGGTCTCATCCGCTCTATAATGCGGGAAATATCAACAACTGCAATATATATATATATATATATATATTGCTATATATATAGATATATCCTACTATATCTAATATCACATCCAAACAGCAATCAATCAATAATTGCAAAAAATCAAATTTTCCTTTTGAGTGAGAAGATCTCACCTTAGCTTTTATTTTTAATTTGCAGTCCATTTCCAATCCCAGTTTGTTTTCACGATGATTTTAGACCTTGTATAAAACAATTTATACAATTTATTAATATTCGAATTAAATTGAATAATCAACTTTCATCTAAAATTTTGACTTAACTAATAATTAGTTTTAAACCAATTCTTTTCTTTAAAAATCTAGTCTTTATAAACTCTATATGGTTTTAAAATTTCTATACTTTCAAAATCCTATATATACATATATTTACTGTAAAAAAACTTTTATGTATATATACATTCAAAAAATATCTTACTGTGCATTTAAAATCAAATCAATCTGTATAAAATTTCTTTTACAAATTTTTCTGTTAAACCTTGCAGAGAATTTATACGTTGTAAATATATACATGTATATATTTTTTATTTAATTGAATTTAAACAAACAGTAAGTACCTCACGCCATCTCAGGCTCGAGTCACCCAAAATACGATGCTCCTTAATCCTATCTGAGCATCTGCCGCATGCGACGAACGATGTTCGCTACAGTCGAACTCGCGCCCCAAATCAATGCGGCCACAACCGCCTCGTCCCACGATCGCGAGCTTTTGAACCCGACCACGGCGACGATATCGCGGCCACACACGCTCGCGAACGAGTTGCCCTTCGAACGCCTCCATCGCCTGAACTCGAACCATAGAACGCCTCGCGACAACGAATTGCCGTACGCGATTTCATCGCCTGCCACGACTTCGATTGGGTTTGAAATTTCGAAACTGCTTTTGCGTTTGAACTGGGAAAGACTCGATCTTTGAAATGAAGAGAGCTTTATTTTCGTTTTTCGTTCATTTGCTTGTGAACGAGAGGGGAGTTTTGAAAAGGAGGAGACTTCGGCCATGATTTTAAATTTTGAACGAGACGAATTTATTCATTCGGCCATTGTTTTAATTCGAACGAAAAGGTTTCGTTTGAACGACATTTTTTCCTTCCGTCGAAGTGATCTGCTTGCGTAATTTTTAAAAGAAATAAGGGAGACAAGGAGTACGTGATTTTGCAGAGAGAACGTGTTTACATTACCTCTACAGTGTTTCGAGTTGAGGCCAAAAGTGCTGATGTTGACCAAATTTTAAATTTAAATTTAAATTGAATTTGATTTAATTTCAACGCGTTTACTCACCGTGTGCTCACATAACAACTCCGAAAAATACGAAATTTGAAATCCGACAATAATTCAATATTACGGACCCAATGGAACTAGTTTCGTCGAATTCCGAGACTATGCCTCGGAAGGCTATTTTTAAATATCGATTCAACGATAAAAATTCAAAACTGAACAAATCACTTTCAAATTAAACTCTGAAGCTTCTATTACCTTCAGTATTATCATTATGAATTTTAAAAGCTTTTTGAAATATTTTTCTTCAGCTTAAAATTGAAGATTCAAATTTTTATTCAACTTTCAATATATTAAATTTTTAAAATTTATTCGCCAAATCCATAGTTATATTGGGGATTCAAGCTAAATCATCATTCAAATATTTAAAATTAATCAAATATTTCATTTTCAAATGTTCAAAGATTCTGGGTCATTACAATCTTCCCCCATTAAAAGAATTTCGTCCCAAAATTACAAGTAAAGAAGAATGCTTCAACACCCGTTTATCATTTTTCTAAAACCAAACAGTTTTATCAAATTTTCAAAACAAATCTTTTTATTAAAGATTCGTTATTACTCTAGCTAACTTTCCAAACACTTTCATAGTTTTCAAACAACTTTATTTTACTTCACAATTCAAATTTAAATTTAAATTCAAATTTTAAATTATCCAAAATTTCTCAAAAATTTTCTAACTCTCTAAATTTCCAAAAAATTTCGCTAGCGTCTCCTTTGCGCGGCTAGCTCGGTACAACTGCAAAGTGTCCCTACGGACTCTTAAATTCCAAAAGAAAATAAAATGCCAAGTGGCAAAATCAGAAACTCAACAAATTTCGTATCGAAATTCAAATACATACCTTTTGTCGAGCAATTTAGTTTTATCTTTAGAAATCATAATCAATTTTCCCACTTGTTTTATAATACTTGTATATCCAATTTAACCATATCCAACTATAGATTCAAAAATCATTTTATACATTTTCTTACAGAAGTTTTCATATCTACTTCTATTCAAATAGTTTTCCCGTTACCATATGAATTCAATTCATTTACAACTCCGAATATTGAATTTTATCTGCCATTCATTTCTTAAGTTCAAGATTTAAAAATTCAAATTCATTTTAGAACTTTATGATTCAAAAGTTTGATTTGAATCTATACTTTACTTTGAATTTAAACCACTGTTTACCATATGATAGTTTTCAGATTTTTAAACCTGAAAACCAAACATTTAAATTATTTAAACTTTATTTTATTTCATATTAGAATCCAAAAGTGAATTTGAATCCACATTTCAAACTAGATTTAAACTTTACTAAATCTGGCTCACCAATTTAAATTTCCTTTAAATTTGCTCTTAAATTTTCAAACTACAGTCAGATTTTCAAAAAAACTGAAACCAGACAACTAACTTGAGGCAAGTCCAACAAAGTTAAGTGAAAATAACCAATGCTACAACTCAGGTTAGTGAACACTTCATATGTGCAGACCAGATTAGAGTCACAACATATACACTTCATATGTGCAGACCACTTCAAACATGGAGTTGTGACTTAAGTATAACAGTGACTTGTATTTATATTAAGACTTTGTTTTAGAAAACTCAGGTCAAACCTGTGTTTAAAGATAAATTAAATCAGTTTCTTTGAGTCCTTTCAGAGATTATGAACTAACTGTTTAACTTAAATATATGTTTAAATCTTTAATTTAGAATATAACAACCTATATTGGCTTAACTCTAAGCTCAAACAATTAAGTATATCCAGAGAGAATGATTTTGAAATCAAACATTTATATTGAGAAACTCAAGACAGAGATCATGAGCAAACAATAGACTGAAATAAACACTTCCAGTTTTCAATATTCAGCTTGAATTTCACTTACTAACAAATTCAAAACAAGTTTAACATTCAGTTTTAATTTTTATTTACTTGCAATTGTAAATTCCATTCATTCATTTGGAAATTCATTTCTACTTACTTGAATTTATCTGCAAATTCAAACCATTTTTTTATTCAACCCACAATTCAATTTTAACTAATTCAACTTCCAATTCATTTATTTCATGAATTTTATACATTATCAAATTAGTTTACTTGAATTCAGTCCATTTTATTCTATTTTTTTTCCAAGTTTGGGTTTTTATTCAACTTGATTCAAATCAAATATAATCTCATCTATCAATTCCAATTCATTTATCTACAAATGTAACCTCATTAGTTCATTCACAAATTCATTTCTTTTCAATTTGAATCTTATTCCAAATCAACTTTCACTTTATTTAATTGATTCACTTATACTTACTTTAATTTAACTCCATCCTTTAAGTTAAATTTATTCTATCAAAATTCAAATTGTATAAGTTATCAACTCATTTATTATTCCATTAATGAATTTATTTTCAAATATTCTCTCTGGAATTCCATTCCAAATTATAAATCACATTTACAATTTACATTTACAAATTCATTCGTATCTGGATTCATTTCCTTATATTTTCATTTCATATTTATAAATTTCATTTGTTAAATGGATTTATCTTCAATCTTTGGTTATACATTTTATTTCTTATTCAATTTCAATATAACAATGATAATATTTCAATATTATCACTTCTTAACAACCAAACATCCATATACTATAATAATTCATAGAAAATGATTTCTTTTCTATACAAAAATAGTTTTGGGTAAAATTATTTCACTTACCCTATTTTAAAACAATACTATGTCGGTTTATCTTGTTTAAGAGTTTAGAAACCCCTATCGATCACTGTTAGCTAGACTGCACCGACCAGAATCTATAACCAATCAACTGATAAGTCAACACAATACAAAACAAATTAAATATTCACTAACAAATACGCGCTCATATCTATTATTACACTCACACTCATTCTAGAGTACTACTGACTCTATCTCTAATGAGTAACACCCATCAGAGCCAAGGTTATCGCTTAACCGGGTGCTCTGATACCAAATGTAACGGTTGCGACTTTTCGACGCTCGAAAGTCGACATTAATACGTCCACTGTATCAAATGCCGCGCAATCGAATGCCGGAAAACCGAACCATTAGGGTTAAAAAGAAGAGGTAGAAGAAGACAGAAGAAAAAGAGAACAGAAAACACAGAAACAGAAACAATATCAGAATCTCACATTCGCAGCGGAACAATATATAATAGATAATCACTAGTCTTTTAAAACAAAGAACTATATCATTTTATACATACATCAATCAGAGTCAATATACAACTCAATACAACAATGGACAGTTATATAAACTTGTCCTCATACAGAATACACAACGGAAATAAATAACAAGTACGGAAGTACGTCTCGCCATCCAGCTTGCTTCCAAAGTTCTAGAATATCCTGATAACATAACTCTAGGCTGCCCGTGTGGAAAATTATGGGCACCCAGAGTTTAGAAAGGAAACAATAAACTCCGAGTCAGTCATGGTGACTGGTGTGAGATCGTAAAACAATTATTTTTCACAAAGAAAATAAAATATATTCGCAATGCTTTTGGAAAATGAAACTACCATAAGACCTCCCGCCACACACACAATGTAAACGCAGAATTGCAGGAGATTTCTTCTTATGATAGTCAAAGATGCTTATTACGCCAATCATTGGATTATTATTATTAATGTCTAGTGTGGAAAACATTTCGAAAGTACAATATTAATCTTAGCCAGCATAGGCATTTCACACTATGCATACTGATGTAGCTCAGGCCAGGAATGAAGGCATAAGTCGTACACGACTTATGGAAGGGGCCATGAGACGTGACCGACTCAAGGAAGCAAATGAAGGCATAAGTCGTACGCGACTTATGGAAGGAACTATGAGTCGTGACCGACTCAAGGAAGCTGCAAATGAAGGCATAAGTCGTATGCGACTTATGGAAGGGACTATGAGTCGTCACCGACTTAAGGAAACAGGTATGAGTCGTCCACGACTCAACGAAGACAAAGAGGTAAGTCAACCACTAGTTATGGAAGAAGCTGACATAAGTCGTCCACGACTTAAAGACAGAGCTATAAGTCGTCTACGAATTAAGAAGAAGGATCCAGGAAGAGCAACACGAGTTGAGAACAAACAAGGGATAAGTCGTCTACGACTTAAGAGAATGGATGAGTCGCTGCCGAGTTATGACTTAAGATGAGTCGTCTGGTTTCCATAAGACGAGAACTGGGTTAAGTCGTTTGTTGTATAAGTCGTAACTCGTATACTGGGTAAATTGGCATATATGATAAGTCGGAGGATATCAGAGTCGGAGCCGAGTTAAGGGTTGTGTGTTGTAACTTGTTGTAGTGTTTCTTTGTTATTTGTTAAGTCGTCATCTGTTAACTCGTGTCATTGATGAGTCGTTGTCTCATAAGTCGTATGTCGTCTGTATTCATGAGTCGTTCTATTTGTTAAGACGTTGAAGGCAAGTGCTGTAACTGTTGTGCCTTAAGTCGTCACCGAGTTAGCCTGAGTCGTAGGTCGTAAGTCGGTTGCCGACTTAGGAGTTGGAGAATTTTGTGTTTTTTGTGTGAGTTGTAAAACGCCTATAAATAGGCCGGGTTTCTCATTTGTAAAAGGTTATTGAATATTGAATAAAATTCTCTTTTGATTGCTTTGTGCTTTCATTCCAAATTGGTAGTTGAGTGTAATCTCCTATCTCCTCTTTCGGATAATCGAGTGCGCTCGATTCAACGATTGTAGAAGCCGATTCGCGGAATCAAGTGCGCTTGATCAACGCTTGAAGAATTGAATATCTTTGAACCCGGTATCGTGCGCGATCAACGAGTTCGAGATAGCTAGAGTTCGGTATCTTCGGATCAACGAATTCGGGCATTCCAGTATTCATCAATCCATCTATTGCTACTTTCACCAATTGAAGACCGTTTTGTAATATCCGCTGCGTCATTTGGTATCGGAGCTTGTTCTAACCAATCATAGTTAGATCGAGACTTGGAGCCTATTCATTGGAAGATTTGAAGTTAACAATCACGGCCGAGAGTTTGAGGAAGTGGGTCGTGCTTACTTTTGAAGTTTGAAGTTGGGATTTGTGATTTGGAGAAGTCGTGTTCATCGTATTCATCGAGATTTGCTACAAAGTGGAAGTTTTCGATCCGTTTCATTTTGGATCAAAGTCCGATAAGTGTTTGAATTTTGAAGAATTTGTGAAGTTTTCAAGTATGCCGCCAAGAAGAGCTAATCGCCACCAAAACGTAGAAGCTTTGTATCGAAGAGAAGAGGCTGATGAGATGGAACAAAGAATCAATGAGAATTTTAGTGAAAAGCTTAACGAAGGAATTGGCCGGTTAGAGAGGCTTATGACGGAGATGAATCAAAATCGGAGAAGAGTTTCACCAGAATCTAACCATGGGGGTAGCAGAGTCTCGCCACATTCCAATCGAGACAGAAGTGTTGAAAATGATCAAGGGCGTGGGAGGAACGTGAATGATCGTGAACGGAGGAATGTCGATAGAAGGGATGAAGGTGGAAGGCGTAATGGTAGTAGAGATGTTGGTGGTCAGAATCGACATCGTTATGCATCTGATTTTGAAGAGGAGTATGATGGTGGTAGTATTCAAGGAAGAGGTCAAGGAAGAAACTATTCTGAGTATGATCACAAGTGGGAATCGGGGATGAAGACAGAAATTCCTGAATTCAAAGGTGGTATGCAAGCGGAGGAGTTTCTAGATTGGGTAGCTAATGTTGAAGAGATTTTTGACTTTAAAGAAGTTCCAGAACATCGTAGAGTGAAGTTGATTGCTACGAGGCTGAGGGGTAGAGCTTTGGCATGGTGGCAGCAAACCAAGCTTACACGTGAACGTATGGGGAAGTCAAAAGTTGAATCTTGGGAGAAGATGAAGAAATTGATGAAAGCAACGTTCTTACCTTACAATTATCAATCTTTGATGTATCAACGTTTGCAAAACTTGAGGCAGGGCACAAAGACAGTTAATGACTATGCTGATGAATTCTATCAACTTATTGCAAGGAACGATATTATGGAAACGGAAGAGCAGTTGACATCTAGATTCATTGGGGGATTGAGAATGCAGATTCAGGATATGGTTAATATGTTCGATCCAAGATCTGTGGCAGAAGCACATCAGAAAGCATTGGCTTGGGAAAAACAAGGGAGGCGAGGAAGTGGTGTGTTTACTAATTCTAGCAATCAAGCAAAGAATGTTGGAGGAAGTTCTAATGTTTCCAAACCTATCAGTAGACCAGTGTTGAAGGAGGTTGAGAAGGCAAAGGTTAACAATGGTTTCAAATGTTACAATTGTCAAGAATTGGGTCATAAAAGCAGTGAGTGTCCAAAGCCAAAGAAGAGAACCATGATTGCAGAAGTTGACGATGAGGATGTTGATGGAGATTGTTCTAATCCAGCTGAGGAGGATGAGCAGGATATTGCGTCAGGAGATGAAGGTTGTAATCTAATGCTAAGGAGATCGTGTTTAACACCGAAGCAGGAAGAAGCTAGTTGGTTAAGAAGTAATATTTTTCAGTCAACATGTACTATTCTGGGGAAGGTGTGTAAGTTTGTAATTGACGCAGGAAGCTGTGATAATATTATTTCGACCGAGGCTGTGACGAAGTTGAAATTGAAGACAGAGAAACATCCGAGTCCATACAAGTTAGCATGGTTGAGAAAAGGAGGAGAAGTGAAAGTGGATAGACGAGTTCGTGTACCATTCTCTATTGGGAAGAAATACAAAGACGAAATCTGGTGTGATGTCGTAGAGATGGATGTTTGTCATTTATTATTGGGAAGACCATGGCAGTATGATCGAGCAGTACAACATGACGGTCGGACCAATAGCTACAGTTTTATGTTTGAAGGCACGAAGATTATCCTAGTTCCAAAGAAGAGACCACAAGGAGAAAGTAAGTCAGAAGAAATTGAAGAGCTGAAAACTTTATTATCCTTGAAGGAGTTTGTTAAGGAGGTTGAGGAAGAGCCTGAAGTATTCTTGTTGATTGGACGAGAGAGTAGTGAAGAGGTTGAAATTCCAGAAGAAGTTAAACCAGTCTTGAAATAATTTGACGATGTATTTCCAGAGAAGTTGCCAACGGAGTTGCCACCGTTGAGGGATATACAACATCAGATAGATCTTGTTCCAGGAGCAGTGTTGCCACACAGACCACATTATCGAATGAGTCCGAAGGAACATGAAGAGTTACGGAGGCAGGTAGAGGAATTGCTTGAACAGGGGCGTGTGCAGGAGAGTTTAAGTCCTTGTGCTGTACCAGCTTTATTGGTACCCAAGAAGGATGGGACGTGGAGGATGTGCACTGACAGTCGAGCATTGAATAAAATTACCGTGAGATATAGATTTCCAATGCCGAGGTTGGATGACTTGTTAGATCAAATAAGTGGAGCTACTATATTTTCGAAGATTGATTTAAAGAGCGGATATCATCAAATTCGTATCAGACCAGGAGACGAGTGGAAGACTGCTTTTAAAACCAAGGAGGGTCTATACGAGTGGTTGGTCATGCCGTTTGGCTTATCAAATGCACCAAGTACTTTCATGAGGGTGATGAATCAGATTTTTCGACCGTTCATTGGGAAATTCGTGGTGGTGTATTTCGATGATATTCTTATTTACAGTGGGAATCCAGAGGAACATTTGAATCATCTTAGAGAAGTGCTGATGGTATTGCGACAAGAACAATTCTATGCTGCAACGAAGAAATGCGTGTTCATGACGCATAGTGTTTTATTTCTGGGGTATGTTGTTTCAGAGAAAGGAATACAGGTTGACCAAAGTAAAGTTGAGGCGATCAGAAATTGGCCGCAGCCCAAGACGATAACGGAAGTTCGTAGTTTTCATGGGTTGGCTTCATTTTATCGAAGGTTTATTCCACACTTTAGTAGTGTGATGGCACCTGTTACAGATTGCATGAAAGGTAAACAGTTTGCATGGACGGAGGAAGCCGGGGTTGCTTTTGAACGAATCAAAGATCTTTTGACCTCTGCACCAATTCTCGTGCTACCTGATTTTCAGTTGGTGTTTGAACTACATACTGATGCATCCAAGGTTGGGATTGGAGGAGTGTTGAGTCAGAAGGGGCGTCCTATTGCATATTTCAGTGAGAAGTTGTCAGGAGCGAAGATGCGATACAGTACATATGATGTGGAGTTTTATGCTGTAGTGCAAGCTATTAAACACTGGAGACATTATCTATTTCAGAAAGAGTTTATTCTGTATACTGATCACGAAGCATTGAAGCATTTGCAAGGGCAAGACAAGATTTCCGCGAGACATGCATCGTGGATTGCATATCTGCAACAGTTTACTTTTGTTGTTAAACACAAGTCAGGGGTGACAAATCGTGTGGCTGATGCTTTGAGTAGGAGGAGTCATTTGTTGACTACGCTGGAAGTTGAAGTGACGGGGTTTGAAATGTTGCCGGAATTATTTGTTGAAGATCCTTACTTCATGAAGTTTGTTGATAAAGTTAAGGAGGGAAAGACGGATGAGTTTTTGATGGTAGATGGTTTTCTTTTTAAAGGAAGTCGATTGTGCATTCCGGAGGGTAGTTTGAGAATGAAGATTATCAAGGAGTTACATGAAGAAGGACATGTTGGAAGAGACCGTACCTTACAGTTGATTTCACAGTCCTACTTTTGGCCATCAATGAGGAAAGAAGTGGAAAGATTTGTGGAGCGTTGTCATATTTGTCAGGTTTCGAAAGAAACTGCGACTAATACTGATTTATATATGCCGTTACCCGTACCTGTAAAACCATGGGTGGATATCAGTATGGATTTTGTTTTGGGTTTGCCTAAAACTCAAAGGGAGAATGATTCTATATTTGTCGTGGTGGACAGATTTTCGAAGATGACACATTTTATTGCTTGTAAGAAGACGGCAGATGCTGTTCATGTTGCTCAGTTGTTTTTCAGGGAGATCTATCGACTTCATGGATTGCCAGAATCTATTGTGTCAGATAGAGATACTCGGTTTCTGAGTCACTTTTGGTTGAGTTTGTGGAAAATGGTGGGAACGAAGTTGAAGTTTAGTAGTGCTTATCATCCGCAAACTGATGGACAAACAGAGGTGGTTAATAGATCATTGGGAAATTTGTTGAGGTGTCTTGTTCAAGATAATCTGAAGAGTTGGGATGTGAAGTTATGCCAAGCAGAATTTGCTCATAATCATGCAGTGAATCGCAGTACAGGGTTTAGTCCATTTCAGATAGTATATTCAAGCTTACCAAAGGGTCCGTTGGATTTAACGGTAGTGCCACAATCAAAGAAGACAGTTAAGAAAGCTGCTGATTTTGTTGAAGAGTTGACGGAATGTCATAAAGTCGTTCAGGAACGATTGGAGAAAGCAAATGAGAAGTATAAACAATCTGCAGATATGAAACGACGGAATGTTGAGTTTAATGAAGGAGATCTGGTTTATGCAGTGTTAACGAAAGATCGATTTCCAGTGGGCGCTTATAACAAGTTGAAGGCCAGGAAAATTGGTCCTGTGGAAGTTGTAAAACGAATTAATGAAAATGCTTATAAATTGAAACTACCGGATGATGTGTATACTTCTGACGTATTCAATGTTAAGCATCTCGTACCATATCATGGGGATGAATTTGTTGGGGAAAAAGAGTGTGCAAATTCGAGGGCGAATTTCTCTCAACCTGGGGAGGATGATGTAGCTCAGGCCAGGAATGAAGGCATAAGTCGTACACGACTTATGGAAGGGGCCATGAGACGTGACCGACTCAAGGAAGCAAATGAAGGCATAAGTCGTACGCGACTTATGGAAGGAACTATGAGTCGTGACTGACTCAAGGAAGCTGCAAATGAAGGCATAAGTCGTACGCGACTTATGGAAGGGACTATGAGTCGTCACCGACTTAAGGAAACAGGTATGAGTCGTCCACGACTCAACGAAGACAAAGAGGTAAGTCAACCACTAGTTATGGAAGAAGCTGACATAAGTCATCCACGACTTAAAGACAGAGCTATAAGTCGTCTACGACTTAAGAAGAAGGATCCAGGAAGAGCAACACGAGTTGAGAACAAACAAGGGATAAGTCGTCTACGACTTAAGAGAAGGGATGAGTCGCTGCCGAGTTATGACTTAAGATGAGTCGTCTGGTTTCCATAAGACGAGAACTGGGTTAAGTCGTTTGTTGTATAAGTCGTAACTCGTATACTGGGTAAATTGGCATATATGATAAGTCGGAGGATATCTGAGTCGGAGCCGAGTTAAGGGTTGTGTGTTGTAACTTGTTGTAGTGTTTCTTTGTTATTTGTTAAGTCATCATCTGTTAACTCGTGTCATTGATGAGTCGTTGTCTCATAAGTCGTATGTCGTCTGTATTCATGAGTCGTTCTATTTGTTAAGACGTTGAAGGCAAGTGCTGTAACTGTTGTGCCTTAAGTCGTCACCGAGTTAGCCTGAGTCGTAGGTCGTAAGTCGGTTGCCGACTTAGGAGTTGGAGAATTTTGTGTTTTTTGTGTGAGTTGTCAAACGCCTATAAATAGGCCGGGTTTCTCATTTGTAAAAGGTTGTTGAATATTGAATAAAATTCTCTTTTGATTGCTTTGTGCTTTCATTCCAAATTGGTAGTTGAGTGTAATCTCCTATCTCCTCTTTCGGATAATCGAGTACGCTCGATTCAACGATTGTAGAAGCCGATTCGCGGAATCAAGTGCGCTTGATCAACGCTTGAAGAATTGAAGATCTTTGAACCCGGTATCGTGCGCGATCAACGAGTTCGAGATAGCTAGAGTTCGGTATCTTCGGATCAACGAATTCGGGCATTCCAGTATTCATCAATCCATCTATTGCTACTTTCACCAATTGAAGACCGTTTTGTAATATCCGCTGCGTCACATACTATAGCTACCATCTAAACAGTGGGGCGCCACCATAAGTAAATGGCAGGTTCTACAACTAAAACCATACAATTTCGTATTGGGAATTGGATTTCCAACAAATGGTCAGGCTAAGGAACTTCCTTTCCTACTGCCACATGGGATCGCCTCTGGCTAGACGTCACGAGAGACAACTGCTCTCTGCCAACACAAGGCCGGGTTACCCTTGTAACTAGGTAACTCATGAATATGCCATCCCCCGGTCCTTTAGGACCTTTATCTGAGGCGCCTCGATAAACACACAATCACACAATAAATGAGATCGGAGTATCCACATAGGTAAAATACCAGGGCTCCATACCTGATACCACCCTTTTCCAAAAGGAAATGACATACCCTAAAGGGCGCGACCCTCATGACCTTGCCGCATATTCCTGTTTCGACCATTTCCGGGGAGTGAGGTCTGACGAAGTCTCGTCCACAAAGCTACGCTTTTTCAAAACATCGTGCTTTGATCACAAATGATCAATAAATGATCAACACACCGCAACACTCAGCATGCCACATTACCAAATTGGGATATATCGCTGATAACATTCAACTACATAACCTCTGAGCTCGTACGTCTCAGAGAAGGGTGTTAAGCTAAGAGAATAAATTCTCCGCCACCAACAGAAATGTATTCGAAAGAAATCAGCTTTATATCTCAAAATGTAATATCAGACATGTAACCATACAAGTCTGTTTCGGGTTCGAACAGAACCGAAGGAACTTCCAAAGAAGCCCTTGCAATCCGGGTATTCACAATCCCGATCGGACTTCCCATCACAAAAAGAGTGATATAAATCTCTATACCGGAGCAACTCGATGCAGAGACATTCGACAGGTTGTCCTTTCATTTTCGAAAATACCCGGTCTTCACACCGGTCTTCAATACGATCCATATCGTCGTATCACTAATTCGGAATGGGTTATATGACACAAAGGTCTTTTCCCGGCTAATCCAAATAGTGAGCGTTTGTTTTTAAAACAAATTCAAGTGCCATTTCAAAGGCAAATATTGATAGTCGGTGATTTAACTATCAACAATATTCACACAATCATCAGATTTAAATAATTTTCCCAAATTATTAAATTTCAAAATATCTTCATGAGATATATATATTTTCCACACTTCAACATTTTGAAACAAATTTCAAATCATTTTTTTCAACTTTCAACTTTTGAAAATAAATTTCAAATCAATTTCCTCACGCGGAATACATTTCCAAATATTTCTTTTAAAAACCAACTCTAGAACTTTTAATTTATATTTTTAAAAGCTACTTTGGAATATACTCAGTTTTTCAAGGAAAATACACTTCCATTTCAAAATGGTCCATTTAAACCAATTTAATAAATCCTTATCGATTTATTTTAAATTCACATTCCAATCTGTAAATTTATTTCTACACTTTAAAAATAAATCAGCGTTTATTTTTAAAACAAATTTCCCTTTCCTTTCATAAATTCCATTTTTAAATTTACATTCCCAAATATTCACTTTTAACCCCAAAATCAAATTCCAAATTGATTTCTAATTTTTATTTCAATATCAAATCGATTACAAATTGATTTCTAAGTTTAATTTCAATAGAACAAAACATTGCAATTTATTTCTGAATTTATCTCCAAATAACAAATCATTTGCAAATCGACTTCCAGATTTATTTTACAAACACTAAATCAATTTCAAACTGATTTTCCAATGATTTATTTTCCATCACCAATTTAATTACAATTTTGATTTCTAAATTTATTTCAACTTCCAAATAAATTTTCATATTGATTTCTCAAAGGTTCATTTTCAAATACCAAATAAATTACAATTTGATTTCTAGAAATTTATCACTTTTAAATAAATTCCCTTATTCTTTCCAAATTATTCAAAATTCCATTTTTAAATGAATTCTTCAACTTTTTATTCAAAACTCATTTATTAATATCTTTTTCCATATTTTGAAATTTATTCGGTAAGATTTCAAAAATCAATTTTTATACTTTAAAAATTCCTTCTTTCAAATTCACCCAATTCTTTCAAAAGAATTTACTTAACATTTCTAACTTTAATTTCAAAAATCCATTTTATATTTATTTTTGGTATCCAGCGATACCAAAAATACATTCGGCTAAATTTTAGCCTTCAACAATTTCAATTATCAATAAATCATCCATAGATTATCAATAAATCACATCATTCACATATGAAATAATATTCAAACAATTTGAGGAATCCAGTTGGATCCCTCCAACCTGTTTCCCTACGTCCACAGATGTTAACACAATACCAATTCCACTTCGAGGTGGAATATCGCGGTATATAGGATTTATAAAATATCAATCCGCTATTATGCGGCGCATAGGGTCTCATCCGCTCTATAATGCGGGAAATATCAACAACTGCAATATATACCTATGCCAATATATATATATTGCTATATATATAGATATATCCTACTATATCTAATATCACATCCAAACAGCAATCAATCAATAATTGCAAAAAATCAAATTTTCCTTTTGAGTGAGAAGATCTCACCTTAGCTTTTATTTTTAATTTGCAGTCCATTTCCAATCCCAGTTTGTTTTCACGATGATTTTAGACCTTGTATAAAACAATTTATACAATTTATTAATATTCGAATTAAATTGAATAATCAACTTTCATCTAAAATTTTGACTTAACTAATAATTAGTTTTAAACCAATTCTTTTCTTTAAAAATCTAGTCTTTATAAACTCTATATGGTTTTAAAATTTCTATACTTTCAAAATCCTATATATACATATATTTACTGTAAAAAAAATTTCTGTATATATACATTCAAAAAATATCTTACTGTGCATTTAAAATCAAATCAATCTGTATAAAATTTCTTTTACAAATTTTTCTATTAAACCTTACAGAGAATTTATACGTTGTAAATATATACATGTATATATTTTTTATTTAATTGAATTTAAACAAACAGTAAGTACCTCACGCCATCTCAGGCTCGAGTCACCCAAAATATGATGCTCCTTAACCCTATCTGAGCATCTGCCGCATGCGACGAACGATGTTCGCTACAGTCGAACTCGCGCCCCAAATCAATGCGGCCACAACCGCCTCGTCCCACGATCGCGAGCTTTTGAACCCGACCACGGCGACGATATCGCGACCACACACGCTCGCGAACGAGTTGCCCTTCGAACGCCTCCATCGCCTGAACTCGAACCCTAGAACGCCTCGCGACCACGAACTGCCGTACGCGATTTCATCGCCTGCCACGACTTCGATTGGGTTTGAAATTTCGAAACTACTTTTGCGTTTGAACTGGGAAAGACTCGATCTTTGAAATGAAAAGAGCTTTGATTTCGTTTTTCGTTCGTTTGCTTGTGAACGAGAGGGGAGTTTTGAAAAGGAGGAGACTTCGGCCATGATTTTAAATTTTGAACGAGACGAATTTATTCATTCGGCCATTGTTTTAATTCGAACGAAAAGGTTTCGTTTGAACGACATTTTTTCCTTCCGTCGAAGTGATCTGCTTGCGTAATTTTTAAAAGAAATAGGGGAGACAAGGAGTACGTGATTTTGCAGAGAGAACGTGTTTACATTACCTCTACAGTGTTTCGAGTTGAGGCCAAAAGTGTTGATGTTGACCGAATTTTAAATTTAAATTTAAATTGAATTCGATTTAATTTCAACGCGTTTACTCACCGTGTGCTCACATAACAACTCCGAAAAATACGAAATTTGAAATCCGACAATAATTCAATATTACGGACCCAATGAAACTAGTTTCGTCGAATTCCAAGACTGTGCCTCGGAAGGCTATTTTTAAATATCGATTCAACGATAAAAATTCAAAACTGAACAAATCACTTTTAAATTAAACTCTGAAGCTTCTATTACATTCAGTATTATCATTATGAATTTTAAAAGCTTTTTGAAATATTTTTCTTCAGCTTAAAATTGAAGATTCAAATTTTTATTCAACTTTCAATAGATTAAATTTTTAAAATTTAATCGCCAAATCCATAGTTATATTGGTGATTCAAGCTAAATCATCATTCAAATATTTAAAATTAATTAAATATTTCATTTTCAAATGTTCAAAGATTCTGGGTCGTTACAAGATACCTTTGTTTTTCAAAGGATTTTGATAACAGTAATAATTAAAGTGGAGTGTGTTTTCTCACGCTGGTTTTCCAGACTGACTCGAGTGTTATTTTATTATAATGCTCGGGTCAGTTCGAGTATTACAGATTTAGGTGGGAATGCTATGGAGCACAGGAGATGTGCTGGAAGATTCTCAAGCATATTCCATGTACTTGATTATATTCCGCTGTGTATGTAGGTTGTATATTCAGCACTTGTGAGGACTAGTTATTATAACTACCCAATTTGATTTGTTGATTGTTGTACTTTGATGATGGTATGTGTATTAATAGTTACAGTTTCTTTGTACAAAGATCGGTTATTATATATTATATATTGTTCCGCTACGATTGTGAGATTCTATGTTGTTGTTTCTGTTTCTTCTTCTATCCATTTTCTTCTTCACCCCTAATGATCTGGTATATCCGGCACTCGATTACTCGACATGCTATACAGTGAACGTATTGATGTCGATTTTCGAGGGTTCAAAATTCTCGAGTTGTTACACTAATGATTGTAATAAAACCAGGTGTTCGGTTCTCGAGTTTCTATTGAATAATATTATGAACACATGTACCCTATGCATTAGGACTGATTGATCGATTGATTGTGCATCTTATTGAGATGATTGATTGCTGATTTCCAATTTTGAATTGGAATTTGTTTTTTTTTCCGAATATTCTGAAGGGTCGAACACTTCCAAATTGAGAATTAATTTTTAAAGCTAAGTATTTTGGAAAGTATATGAAGATTAGTTTTAGGAATTTTAAAGTAAAGACCAGTAGAAGTTGAACAAGTTTTAAAATGTTAAATATTTTAATAAGTAAATTATATAAGATTATTTTATATTATATAAGTATGAAAATTATTTTTGAAATGTTTTGTATGAAAAGAGTTTTAAGAAATGTTTTGAACATAAACTACAAAATTTTTATTTTTGGTGGCGCACTAAAAGCACTACTAAAACTTATGGTAGCGTTTTGATAAACGCCGTGATAAAGCCCGCAACTAAAAATCCATGATTTTTAGTTGCAGTTACTTCAACGCACTATAAATCCTTTTATTGCAGCGATTCTCAAACGCCACCATAAATCATTTTGTAGCGTTTTAAAAACGCCACCAAAAGGTTTTTTGGCGCTACCAATAGAGTTTCCAACTTTACCCCTACTTTACGGTTGCGTTTACTCAACGCCACTATATGTATTTCTGTAGCGTTTTTGAAACGCCTAAAAGTTGCTGATCATTTTGCACCATTTTTTCATGCTATTATTTCATGTTGATGGTCTATTTGTTTCTACTATATCAATCAAAAATCACTCACATAATCATCATATTCAAACAATTTAAAAAAATATTAATAATATAATCAAATAAGATATCCATAACCATTCTAATACAATAGTTTTTTGATAAAATAACCAAACTCGCATACAATAACAATTCATATACAAATTTACACACCTAGTACTAATAAAATGTTATACCAAACTATTGCTAACAAAACGCTTGATTACCCATAATCCTTTGTTGCATGCATAAGTGAAATCTAGCACCATAAAAGTCCAACCTTGCTCTCTTCGTAAATCCAATGCCTGCTCAAGTGAAAGCACAACATACAGTCAAACAATTATGTTAATTCGTGGGACTTCAAATCTAATATCAAACATCTACAACATTGTATGAGTATATCATATTATAAATAATGTCATATAAATAATCAAAGTTATAAACGAAATGAAATAAATAAAGTCCAATCTTACAGTTATATATAAAATGTTGTTAAATTAGTTATATTATTATTATTTATAAAATTTAGTTAACTTAAACTTAGTTAATTTTATAAAATTTATTTACTTTTAGCAAACCCTGGTTCATTTTTATTAACTTGGTTAACTTAATTTTTTTTTATTATTCAAACTCAGTTAACTTAATTATATTATTATTATTATTATTATAAACTTAGTTAAATTTTATAAACTAAGTTAATTTATATTATTATTACTAAAACTCGGTTAATTTAATTATATTATTATTATTATAAACTTAGTTAGTTTTTATAAACATAGTTAATTCATCATCATCATCATCATAATCATTGTTATTATTTATTAAACTTTGTTAAATTAGTTATATTATTATTTATAAAATTTAGTTAGCTTAAACTTAACTAATTTTGTAAAACTTGTTTAATTTTAACAAAACTTAGTTAATTTTTATTAACTTGGTTAACTTAGTTAATTTTTTATTATTATTATTATTATTAAAAAACAAGGTTAATTTAATTGTATTATTATTACTAGTATTATTATTATTAATATAAAATTGGTTAATTTTATAAACTTAGTTAATTCATCATCGTTGTCATCATTATTATTTATAAAACTTTGTTAAATTAGTTATAGTATTATTAATTATAAAATTTAGTTAACATAAACTTAGTTATATTATTATTATTATTATAAACTTAGTTAATTTTTATAAACTTGGTTAATTCATCATCATCATTTATAAAACTATGTTAAATTAGTTATATTATTGTTATTTATAAATTTTGGTTAACTTAAACTTAGTTAATATTATAAAAGTTATTTAATTTTTACAAAACTTAGTTAATTTTTATTAGCTTGGTTAATTTATTATTATTATTATTATTATTAATTTATTACTATTTCTTACTTACACACCAATAGGTTTAATGAGCCAAATTTGATGTAAAAAGAACAGCTAGTAAGGAATAAATGAAAGCAGTTGTCAAAATCTGATGGTTATCAAGACTACACGAGCATCAACTACTAACAATTTCCCGGGACAGTGTAACACCTACCTTAGGCATAAGTGACATATACCATAATTTATGGCGCGCACATGAATTTAATTATGCAGTAGGTTACAATTTTATACAGTAACTAAAACGAAAAATCACTAGTTACTCTTGAGCTCTATTTGGATTGAGACATTCAGTATATAGTAGGAGTAAAAGAGATTAACTAGATATATCAGTTTACGTGGGTATATGCAAACATTTTAGTCAGAAAACCTTAATCAGTTTTTTATACAACTACTTAACAAATGCCTAGATATTTAAATATCTATAATAAAAGGCTAAGCTGGAGAACATGGATTTTGCATCTCTTGAATGATGATAGTGTTATATAAACAATTAATCATCTGAAATCACAAAGAAACTAACCTGATATTGTTACCTGCCATACTTGTCATAGGTACAACTCATTCAGGCATCAACAGATCCATGTTGTGGCATTAAACCATTCATTGTTCACAATTATGAATGTTGCTTCTTTATCAAAACAAATCCCGACTCTAGTTGCTTCTAAACCATTGCTTTCAAACACCATAATAGTACCATTATCAAACCTCAGCTGGATCCCTCTACTTCGACTCTTCCTGTCACAATTGTATTGAACAACAATAGTAATCATTAATGTTTTATACTAATACAAGAGGTTAGATATTACATCTGATACACCTACACACGCCTAAACAAGAGTACACACAGCACACACCTATGTATAAAAATGCACACAGCTCCCATACAAACACACATATATGCTGCAACACATGCACACAAGTAAACACATATATTTGAAGAACCAGCCGGATTCAAGTTTTGTTTTGTGGCTATACAAGTTGTTGATTTTAATCAAAAAATACAAATAAAATTCCCTTCTTATACTATACAACTGCAAACAAGATATCATTAAGTTGAATGTCTTAGTATAAGGCAACAAACTTGAGATGTAATAGCAAAAAAAATACACCAAAAATGTTCTAAAGCGGCTTAATCATCTTAAATTACAGTTGCACAAGGTTAAATAAATAAAGTATGGTGTTGACTCATCCGAGTTTCAAACCAAAAGTAAGATATTCAAATTCAGAGAAGTATGATAATGGCATAAAATACAACTAAGAGATAACTTTATGTTCATACAAATCACCTGACATAGCACCCAACCAGTATTATAATGCCGCTGTGGAAGTTTCAAATAAAACTCTAGTGCATCCTGTTAAAATAAAAAAAATGATAGATACAAGTTCTAGAGATAACATGTAGCTCTCATTGTCAACTATACAATCATACCTGAGATTTATATAAACAAAACATACTGCAGCCTTTTCCGAGTACCCTGAATAGACTTAACAATTCAACTATAGCGCTTGTTAAAGTCAATATGTATGCTATTTATTTGAAAATTTACTCTTTCCTGATCACTATATCTACCATCGGCAAACCTTGAGACATATGCCGAGCTTGATAAAGAAGCCAAAACATGGCTATCAATTCATGAATCACAAATACTTTAAGTCACCTCCCTACATTAGCCAGAGAAAGGACAGAACTACTCAGAGTTTCAATAACTAAGTTTGAACATTGAACTAACTTGTACAGTAATAAAAGTCCATTTGGATGTCAGTGGTTACATTTTCTCCCAATCTAGTTGATTTCCAAATCTCTTGGTATGCATACCTGCACTAACTGAGACAAATGCAATGGATTTGTTATAAGGAGTGATTGAGTGAATAATAACTATTATATATGACTTGAGTAGATAGTTGATGTAGTGGTAAAGACGTGAGTTACAGTTTTATAACTCAAATGTCATAAAATTTAAACATTGCTCCCTTTGACTTTTATTGTTAGCAAATATATGACTGGTAGCTGGTGAAACTAGTTCTAAATTATATTTGATGATGAAATTAGGCTATTCACTATCTACCTGGCCTGTGTAAAGACCTTTATTCCAGCATTACATGTCAGAGATGTAACTACTGCAGTAATATTGAAATAGCAATAATTAGAAGTTAGCACTTTAAAGAAGAGGTTAAGCGAACTATACAGAACCCCTTATGAAACTTAATCTCAACTAAAATAACATATAATTAGAACTAACTGCAGAACTATGTTGAAATGTGTAGGTGTAGAAACGTATGGAAATAAATCTTTGGTCTGAGATTTTTTGCCTATCAGATAACGTTAATAACAAACTATGAGTATTATAGAACATGCATGTATGTGTACAAACATATGAAATAATATTATTTCAGTTCCAAAAATAGTAGAAGGCGCCAAACGGCTCCAGATGGTGTTGCCAAAAGAGTTATTCAAGGATAAGAGGGTTACCCAAAGGTTTGGCTGAAAATGCAACTGTATCAATATACTGGAAGCTTTGCATTTCTATTCATCTTCGCATCTAGTATGAATGTGAAGCTAATAAATTTAGTAATTCACATTATGTAGCCTATTTAAAAAAGCATAGTTAAGGTTATTGGAAGCAAATTAAACTAGTGACATTCAGAAAAGGTATAGAGGCTGCCAAGCCACTAACATTTTTAAACACATTAACGTATGACAACCTATCATTCAGATTTTCAAAAGTATACAGCATATATCAATATAATTGCTTCAATTTTATAGAAAAAGAAATCAAATGAAATTTATTTTATGGAACAATGCCTAAGCAAAGAAGTTGCAAATATACAATTGAGTTTGAGAATAATTCAATTTTGGTCCATAAACTTCCCTGAAAAATGTATATAACTTATACATTTGAATTATGTTTCAGCAGGTTACACAATTATTAATTATCAATTCACTAGATTAGAATGGAATGAATTCACATGAAATAATCCAAGTTATAGACCTATGAAAACAAATTCACATTTCCTACAAGTTACAGAAACCAAACATGGACCTTTTCGACATAGTTCTTAGCTTGACCAATGAATAACTATTGCACTCATACGTAACTATACGCCATATAATCCACACTTATTAAAACAAACCTACTTTTACTTTAAAAAACCAAAACAATTTGAAGAAAATATACCATATGATATATACATCATAAAACCTAAAGAAATATAATGAATTAATCTACAAATTTTATTGAACTACAAATGGAGGAGATAAATTCTTTATTACTACGAAAGTGAAGGCAATACTTTCATATAGATTTAACAACATGTATATAGAAATAGAAGCAAATCAAACCAAATCAAAATGTCGAATACTCATATGACATATGTACCATAGTTTTAGTACATTTAAACACTAATAACATGAGGCAACAAAAGCAATCAATTGCTGAAACCATGTATTAAGTGGTGTACCATAGTTGATGCTTCAAAGTTTCAAAATTCCTGATAATTCATAAGAATTTGCATTATCATTAAAGTTCATGCTTTTATGCACTGAGTAACATTTAGTGTATGCTTTTGGATATTTATATTTTTAGACTAAGTACTCATGCGACCATTTTTATTCTTCAGTTATACTCAGTGACAATGTTAACGATTGAACTGATTTAGTCGAACCTGTATTCAATAGTCATATACCACCTAATTCCAAAATCATAAAACATGAAAACAATAAACTTAACCAACTTCCATTAACATCATTTTATTCTTAACACTCAAACCAGCATCAAATCCATAAAAAAAGTTTCCTACTACTTGCAACCACCAACAATAGCCCTTGGGTGATTCTTGTTTATAAGTTATTTTGGTTGCTTAACAATTTTATTCATCTTTGGACATAAGAAAAACACTAACGATCTCCTTGTCGTCTGGTTGTTCACTTTAGGCCAAGCAAACTAGTAGTATGAATGAAGAACTACAATAATGCAAAAGCAGATAAGGACATGCCAATATTCACATCTGAAATCAGTTAACCAATTTAAGCAACTAGCTCCAATAACATAATCTAAGAATTAACCAATTTATATTTTGGATAAATAGAAATCAATTCAAGCAACAAATTCAAACAACTTAACGAATTTTGAACTCAATTCAAACAACAACCTCAAACAAAATTGATCTAATCAAGTTCAAAATTGAAACAGAAAAGAAAATCGGTTTTTAAATTACCTCGTAAGAGTTGAATTGTGCGAGGTAGAGGACGAATTTTTCAGCCATATTTTAGGTGCTAGGGCTTAGGGAGGAATCGACAGGGAGATGAATTGCGCAAGCCAGAAGATGAGGAATTTTGTGATCGATGTATATATCGATTGATAAAGAAGACAAGGGAGATTTAGAGTTGAATCAGTTCCAAACAAATAACAAGTTTTTTTTTGGAGTTTTTCATTGTTCTTTCAGGAGGATAAAGAAAAGGTTAAGTGTTAAAAAAATACATAAGAGGCCGTGTAAAATTTTAGCAAAATTTTAGTGAAATGTTGGCGGGAATCAGCCAGTAGCGTTTCTTTGTTGTTTTTTTAGTTTAAAATGAACAACAGTTGCACTTATTATAAATGCCATAAATTTTTGCAACCAAAGGCTGATTTTCTTGTAGTGATAGTAAATATTTACAAAAACTTATGATTGGCAAATTGATTTTCAAGCAGTTCTGACTTGTATAAATATGGAAAATAGTTTTGAAAAGTTTATAATGTAATTTGTTTTAAGAAACATTTTGAACCTAGTAAATGTTTTATAATAAAATATTTTGAAAAGTATTTCTTTTGGAAAGAAATTTGATTTTATTTTAATTTGATACAAATATAAAATTGAAGTTGTGGAAAACTATGGATTTGAAATTTTGGAAATTTTGAATTTGAATGATATATGATTGAAAAAAAATTGATTGTTGAGAACGTATATGGTTTGAAATTGAACTGATATTTGAAAATGGATTGATTTCGAAGACCTTTGACTCTATATAAATATCTGATTTGGAAGTTTTCGATTCTTATATGAGAATGGTTGGTATAAGTATGAAGTTAGAGGTATTCGATCTTAAAAGCGATAATCTTATATATAACGGAATTAATATAAGAATAATATGATATATTCGAGACTATTGATTTGGAAAGTACACAATTTGGAAATGAAATCTTATATATATTGGAATTTATATAAGTTTGATATTTGAAGTTATGATTTTGAAAAAGGTACTTTGTATATCATGATACATTTCGAAATTGAAGATATGGGAAGTACCCTCTGCGAAATTCGGTAATCCACTTTATGGGTTCATTCTATTAATTTGATTTTTGGTTGTCCGAACATAAACTCATGAGTTCCTTCGAATTCCATAGCGTAACCTATGGTCTTACGATTTAGATCGTAGCGTAAATCGAGGGTAGAGATTACCAACAGTACAAATGGATTCTAGGATAGCGACGTAACCATTGCGTACTGCGATCTACGGTGTTATTTTTTTAGATCATAGCGTAAATCAAAGGTAGAGATTACCTAAATTACAAATGGATTCTTCTGGAATAGCGACGTAACCATTGCGTACTATGATCTGCGGTGTTATTTTTTTAGATCATCGAGGGTAGAGATTAACTCCAGTACAAATGGACTCTTCTGGGATAGCGACGTAACCATTGCGTACTGCGATTTGCGGTGTTCAGGTGGTACTTTTCATATTCGTTTTTAAGTATTTGCACTGGGTGTTGAAATAAGTCTACTAAGTACTTAGAGATTTCTAGTCTTGCGCCTGATCAACGTATGACCAGAGTCTGTAAGAATGAGAATAAACTTGTTAAAACATCGAGTTAAAAAGTATTTTGATAAAAGTATTTTGAGATTAAAACTAATAAATTTATAAATAATGGATTTAAGGTTTTCAATGGCTCCTTTTTAAATGTAAGTAATGATGTAAATAATTATTTTCAAATAGTTTACATATATTTATAAAGATGTTATTGAAAATATTTCAATGGTATTTATAAATGAAGCAAGAAACCAATAGAATAAAATATGTAAGTTGTACGTAGATCACGTTTTTCATAAAATAGTTTTGATCCAGATTTGAATACAAGATTTGGGGTAATTTACACCAGTCCGAATTAGGATTTTTCACTCAATTCTTGATGGTGAACATTTGACACGAATTTTTGATGTGAATTTGAAGTTTTTTTTCCCATAGTTTATGGCTATGCAAGGAGGATGGAGATTTCTAATAAAGAAATTGGATTAGAGTCCGCACTAGAGCATTTGAGTTAACAATACTAGTTTGGAAGTAGAATTTGTGTAATCAAGCAAGTAATCAGAATTGTTATTGTGTACAAAATGGTATATGTATATCGTACGAACTTTAATAATTAAATGTTGTGCTATGATTGTTGCTTCTGATTGTTATACTATTCGGTTGCATGTAACTATTACATTCCATTAGAATTACATGTAGAAGTGCATCATACTTATCAGTTGCATTACATTGTTTTGTTGCATATGATTGTTGCACTTGCTTTTGGTTTCATAAATTAAGTTGTTGCTCAACAAATAGGTACGTTTTCGGATTACGATTTTGTAGCGGTATTTTATTGATTTTCCCATGATTTGTGATGCTTTATTATTGAAATATGATATATATGATATTATTATTTTTCCGGACCTAACCGCGCAAAGGAGATGCTGTCAAAAAATTTCGTGAATTTAAGACTTAGAAAATTTTTCGTAGAAGTTGAGTTATTTTCAAATTTGTATTAAACTTAAATACGTAAGTTAAATTGTTTATAAATTGATTATTTTGAATAAAATATTTCAAATTCCTTGATTCCTTCTTGTTCCTTTTCGAGGATGAAAAGTTATACTTTATTTTGAATAAAATATTTCAAATTCCTTGATTCCTTCTTGTTCCTAGTTTGTTTATATATACTTTATTAGCTTTCCATTTGTTTCCATCTTTATTCCTGTAGCCTCATTTCATTTTTCAAATCTCATCTTCTGTAGCTTCGTGTTTTCAAACAAACTTTCATCTTGTTTTTTCTCTCTCCCTCTTCACCTTCCTCGTTCCTTTTTCGTTTTTCTTCTTCGTCAAATCTCCTTCTTCTCTTTTTTTTTCAAAGCTTCCTTTTTTTCTTATTCTTTAAATCTTCTTCTTCTTTTTCAAAGCTTCCTTTTCTTTGTCAATTCTTCTTCTTCTTTAAATTTTCATCTTCTTCTCCAAAATTTCTTCTTCTTTCCAAATCTTTTTCTTCAAATCCAAATTTATACAAACTTCTTTGTCTCTTCCAAAACCTTCTAAAAAAAGATTAAGATAGCAAGAAAACAAATCCAAAGGAGAAAGTAGTAGCAGATTCAAATCTGACTAGAAAAGGGAAAGCCAAAAGGTTAGTGATTAAACCCACTCACGCAATAATAAAATTTCCATTACAAGTTAAATAAAATTTATTATGTGATATATAAATTTTTGATTGCTATTTGTTGATTTAAACTGACGTTTGAATTGATATTGGATCTGAATTGACATTAGATTGAATTGACATTTAAATTTACATTGGAATTCAATTGCTAGTTAAAACCCCGACATTGATTACTATGAACTGTTGTGATTTATTGGTTGATTTGGATGTTGTTTGAAATGGATGCTTATTAATTGATATGTTGGATGTATGGTTGTTATTTATTTTAATATGTCTCTATTATCACCTTGTATATTATTGACATCATTTAAATGACCATTTGAATCATTTTAAAAATTGGATAACTATGACATTTAAATTATGGGTTGAAATGATACATACCCATACAATTTCTTAAATTTGGATTATTTATTGGAATTGAATTATTTGAAAGATTTAAGTTTTTAAACTTCGGATTTATTTTGATTAAAGTGGTTAAAATTGGTATTTTGAATTATTTGAAATCTCTTAAATTATTATACTCACGTTGTACACTTGATAGGAGATGGAAAATCCTGTAACATCTTTGAAGCTACTACACTCATATTTTACTTGATATTGATTTGACTTACATAGGAATTTTTAGTTCTGACTCGAGTGTATTATTTTCATTATGCTCGGGCCGGCCTGAGTATTTCAGTGTTTGAAGACGTTATTCCTTGGAGATGAAGATGAAGATTGGTGATCGTATTTATTATTATTTTTCCACTGCATTATTTGATATGTTCATTTATTTTACTCTGATTAATGTTGTAAAAAAGTGTAATCAAATGTATGTTGTAAAACAGCTTCATGAACTGTCTTATTTGATTATTATATTTTGTCGTTCCGCTGCGAGATTCTGTGTATTGCTTTCTTCTTTCCTCTTGTTTTCTCTATGAAACCCCATTAATAATCCGCCATTTTGAATGGTTCGAGTCAGACATGTGTGGTTTATTATCGACTTAAATTGTCCAAAAAAATGGGCCGTCAAAAAACTAGAGCCGATTTTAACATAAGTACATTATTAACAATCATTAGTATGTCGTCTACTTATAGTATAGAAATATCTATGTGCCTTTTAATGTTCTTTATTTAGACACGTTCTTCCTTTGCATTTTGACCGAAAATCAAACTATTTGATATTTTCATCAAAACAATCGTTTAACTTTAATGCTTGTTGAATGATACTTTCATATCCGTTCTTGGATCTTGTCTAAATACCCACATACTCGATATCATTCCCACTATTGTCGACATAATTTAGTTGTTATGTGCAAACAGTCTATTCTAAATCATTTTTTTAAATTTTCTATTTTAATATATATGTACCAAAACACAAAGTCATACTAGGCGATAATTTTGTGAGCGAAATCCAAATTAACTTGAGCACTTTGAATGACGGATCTGTTATGCTAATTTCAACAATTAAAATTTACGATGTTATTCTTATCGATGTGACTTACAATATTCCAACTTCATTAATTTTTCTCTTGAATACACATTTTTCGTCAATGGATCATATACCTTCGAGTACAATTATCAAAATCATATTTTGATAACATATTGGGAATCCTTTTGGATTTACACATCATACCATACAACAAAGTCAACACTCTTAATGGTTCTATTGATAATCGTGGATTACCTATTCTCGACATTGATAATAAACTCTTGGTGTCTCTCTAATGTGTGAGAATGCTTATTAGACATTCTAATCCATCTGTTAGTTTGAATTTGGTTAATTGCATTTTATCCCTTGAAATCAGTATTATCTTTGGATCGTATCTGTAATGACCCCGAAATCGGCCTTTGAAAATCGACACCCGTACTTCACTTGTACTCAAACTGCCGCATATTCAAACGCCGAATATGGTTCACCGGAGATTATAACACGGTAAGTATAACAATACGGCGGAAGAAAGAAATGAATGATATCATATACAACTCCAATAAATACAATATCCAGAATGATATACAACAATGATATCAATATGATACATGAATATCAGAGAAAATAATGATACAGCGGAAAACAGAAGTGATAACTCCAAATGATCTTCAAAAGAGAATGAATCCAACAACTCCAATATCAACTCGAACCACCATCACGTTGCACAAAGAGAAGCAAGTGCAGTCATCAACTCCGATGAAGTGAACTAGCTCCAGATAATCTATTAAACCTGACTATCTGAAAAACCCAACTCTAGACTGCCCGTGTGGAAAATTGTGGGCACCCAAAGTTTAGGAAGGGAACAATAAACTCCGAGTCAGTCGTGGGACTGGTGTGAGCAACAAAAACTGTTTATCTTTAAACAACAACAAAAGAATTTTAAACATTGAAATCCGCAATGCTTTTGGAAAATGAAACTACCATAAGACCTCCCGTCACACACAATTTGCAAACGCAGAATTGGAGGAGATTTCTTCTTATGATAGTCAAACATGCTTACTACGCAAGAAAAACTCTTTTGATATTATTACTAGTGCATAGTGAAGGAAAACCTTTCGAAAGTATAATATTAATCTTAGCCAGCATACAACCATTATTGTATGCCTACTATAGCTACTGTATTCAATAGCAGGTTACCGCCACATTCCATAGCAGGTTATACAACTAAAACCATACAAGGTTCGTATTGTTTCTTTGGATTTCCAACAAATGGTCAGGCAAAGGAACTTCCTTACACCGAAAAGGAAACGCCTCTGGAAAGACGCCCCGAGATTCAACCTGCTCTCTGCAAACACAAGGCCGATGCTACCTCACGCTGTACAGCTGTAACTAGGTAGCTAACACACGAGCTATGCCATCCCCCGGTCGTTACCGACCTTTATCCGAGGTACCTCGATCACAAAGCAACAACCACAAAGTATAATAAATTTGCAGCATTAACATAGGTAAAATATCTGGGCTCCATACCATGATATCACCTTTTATCTAGAAGGAAATGACATACCCTAGGGGAGCTACCCCTAAAAAACCTTGCCGCAACATTCCTGTTTCGACCATTACCGGGTTGTGAGGCTCGACGAAGTCTCGTCCACAAATCTACGCTTTTTAACAAAGTCATGCTTTGATCACAAATGATCAATAAATGATCAACACTCAGCATGCCACACTACCAAATTGGGAGTATATCACTGATAACCCTCAACTACATAACCTCTGAGCTCGTACGTCTCAGAGAAGGGTGTTAAGCTAAGAGAATAAATTCTCCGCCACCAACAGAAATGTATTTGAAAGAAATCAGCTTTATATCTCAAAGTGTAATGTCAGACATACAACCATACAAGTCTGTTCCGGGTTCGAACAGAACCGAAGGCACTTCCAAAGAAGCCCTTGCAATCCGGGTATTCACAATCCCAATCGAACTTCCCATCACTTAGGAAATCTCTATACCGGGCGCTACTCGGTGCAGAGACAATCGATAGGTTATCCTATCGTTTTCACAAATACCCGGTCTTCACCACCGGTCTTCAATTGCTATCCATATACGACGTATCACTTATTCGGAATGGGTTGTGTGACACAAAGGTCCTCTCCTGGCTAAACCGAATAATGAGCGCAATATTTTAAAAACATATGGATAATGGGATTCCAGTTAAGTCACAACTTATTACCCAAAACTTTTCTTTCAAATTGTTTAAACAAATTACCATTTTAATCTTGTACAAAAAGATTCAATTCACAAAGTTCACAAAGTTCACCCAGTTTCACAAAGATCTATTCATAGATTTTCCAAATCAATTTTCCATTTCAATTTGAATTCACTCGTCCAATCTTTAAAACAAAGATTTAACGGATAGCTTTCAAAACAATTTCGTTTCGAATGGTTTAAACAAATCACCATTTTAAATCTGTTAAAATAAACAGATTCAATTCATAGCTTTCAAAAGAATTCACTCATAACTTGGAAAACCATTTTTCAATTCAAACTTGAAATTCTTTTAACTTAAATTGGAATTTCATTTCTTATATGAAAGCTTTTATCATTTGAAAACAAACAGTTTTCATTTCGGAAAATCTGATTCATTTATACGAGTTAAAGTCCTTGGGTTAAATTCAAATCCCAAAACCATACTTTTAAAATGGTTTAAATTCATATAAACACATTTATAACATCTTTAACCATAATTTCCAATTATGGAATTCAATTCCAACTCTTGAATTCAAATTCAAATTGAATTATTTAAATTGGAAGCTTTATTAAGTTATTCGAAATAACTTTTATCTTTGTGAACACCTTTTCAAAAGCTTTAACATTTAACCCAAATCCATTTCCAAAATCAATTGAAATTAAAATTTCAATTTCAAAAATATATAATTTAAATCATTTGTGACTTAACCCATTTCCACATGAAATCCATATTTGTGTGTGTATGGTGTAGTCCAGGGGTTTCACACAGTAGTGCAACATCAATAAATCATCACTGATTCAAAATATAGAAATATAGTTGATAAGCGGTATAAACTATAACACTTATCTTTTGTACACAGACCACAGATATATAAATCACAGATAATTAATTACATTCATCCCAGAGAAACAGATCACAACATAAATCAGGATATATCACAAAGCATCATATATCAGGGAATATTAAACAATTCACCCATTCAATAAAATCCAAACATTCATAAGTAAGATCAGTTAATTGTCTGATTAATTCAAATCAGATTAATTTCTTATGAGTTACTGATCCTGGTTAATTAACATTAATAAATTACAAATCATTTTGATTAATTATTCTTTAATCATTTATTAATTAACCATTAAAAATAAATTAATTAACCTTTACTTATAATTCATCAACCTCTAATTATTAAATAATTAACCTTTAATTATTTAATTCACCATTTAATTAATTATTTTTAAATAATAAATTACCCCTTAATTAATTTCCATTTAATTAATTATCCTTAATTAATTAAAATAAGTGATTATTCTTAATCACTTAATCAACTTTAACCATTAATTAATTACTTTTAATTAAGTAATTATCTTTAAGTAATTACCCTTAATTACATGACTAAATAATTATGCTTCATTAATTACATTAAGTAATTATACTTATCACAATTACTTTCCAATTTCACTTTAAATTTAAAACTTAAAACGAATACAAATTTAACTTTAACAAAGTTTAAGACACATTTAAAAAAAAATCACCTTTAATTAATTATTTTTAAATTCCTTAAAGTATACTTTAAATTTGTTAACCAATTTAAATTTAAAACTTGATTTATTTACAACTAAGTTTTAAAACTGAACTTGAATTTGTATTTAGACTTTAAATTTAAACTCAGTTTAACTTGGATCTATAAATTCAAATTTAATTTTAAATTTTCAAAAAAAAAGAACAAAGACAGGTTTCTGTCTAAACCTGGGAAACAACTCATACCCGAGCCTCCCCCCTGTTTCCTTCGAGTCCAACATCCCAGAATCTCGAGCAAACACCCGGGTCAATACACGAGAAAAATTCGAGTTCACCCTGCCTCATTCCAACTACCCAAACTAACAAAATTCCAGACCATCAGAGCAACCGTGCTCGTGCACGTGCATAGCTCCAGTACCCATCTCTGGCCAACTTTACATCGATGAGCAAGTCGATGATCAACCACGAATCCATCACCGATCACCATTTCGCCGCCATTTCCTCGAATTCGAGATCTAGTATCAAAAACAAAACCTGGAACTAATGGAACAACTCCGACCAAACCTGGCAATGCACCATTCTCGACGCCTCGACCATTGGAGTTTCTGAATTTTCGGCCACTCACTCTCCAACATCCCCTCTACCATCCCCCAGAGTCACGGCGAACTTGATCGAGCGAGGACGATGAACGAAACGAAAATCTCAGTCTTACTAAAATTAGGTTTAGAATTTTCAAACCACCGCCGCTACCACTACGACGAACTGGAACAGCTCCAGTTATTTTTCCCATCACCTACGTAGGCTCGTCCACCTCCGCTAGAAACTCCGACGCTCCCAGTTCATTGTATCGCCGGCAATTGGTTAAAATACCAATTTTGATCATCTCTGATCTGCTCTTCACCCACGATACTAAAAATCACAAAACTTGCCTCAAAAATCCTAGTTTTTAGTGAGGATTCAAATTATGTAACTGAATCAATATTCCGTGATATTCGAAATCATCAAAAAATGATGTTTGCTCTGTAAATATCTAGTTTTTTTTTCATTCTGCACATTCCCTTCTTCCTTGAAACTATTTTTTTAAATTTTAGTTCATACTTAAACTCACACATTTGCTGTTGAAAACAAAGCCTGACAACAATCAGATGGTTAGATATTTGGTTTTGATCAAGGTGGATGCTCTGAAACAAGGAAACAGAAATGGTTGCAACATCAACAGGCATTCACTCTTCCAGATAGTTATACACAGAGGAGATTGATATATGTAAAGAAATTCCAGATCTCAGACTTAACACGCAACAATTAAATATATTCGGTTCAATTTAAAGTTGTCTACTCACTGATCTAAAGAAGAAGATACTGGGTCAAGTTACTCACAGTGATTTGAAAATGAACAGAGCTGCTACTTGAAGCAGACTTGAATTTGCAAGCTGAAGTCTTTTGATCTCGGGTTTGAATTGAGTTAGATTTTGTTTAAGTTTAAAGATGATGTATTTTCTTTTACTTCTGATCTTTTCTCAGTTGTGATGAACGAAAAGAAATGAATTGAGAAGGCTGATATATAGAAAGAAAGCTTACAGGGTATAATATTTTGTACAATATCAGGTACAAGATTTTTTTAACCATTCGAATTGACTTGGTTGTGCTTAGTACTGGTTACATTAAATGCATGTTCCCCTTCATGTTTACATCCTTTCCCCATGTTATGCATAGATATATTTATTTCTTGCTTTGTCTATGTTGAGATAAATCTCGGCTGATATGATTTGTACTATGCATGCTAAGATATTGGCATTAACTCCTTTGTCTTGTTTAGCAAGCTTAGCTATATATCTTATATTTAGTTTGTTTCATTCCATGCTTATATTTGTATTTGTTTGTATTTCTTCTTTTGTTTTGCTGACTAACAGAAGTTGATGGCTGGTATTTACTACTTAGTTGAATGTATATTTTTTTCTCTCTTTTATTTTAAAACTTAGACTATCAAATGCTACATTTAATTATTATTTATTTTTATACTTATGCTTAATATTTATAAGGTTTATTTTAATTTAAACAATTTGAAAGACTTTATTTCAAATTTACAAATCATAGTTTCTTCCAAAATACACATATTTACAATATTTAAAGTTTAAATGATTTATACCGAATGTATTTTAATTCGGGGAAACTCGCATCACTTTATCATTAAATTTTACAATTTTAATCCAAAAATTAATTTAATTATCAATTTAAATGTAATTAAAATTCGGGGTCGTTACAGAATCCAAATTCATTTTACTACGAATAATTTCTAAAAGAAATTCCTTCGATACAAAGTTGGTACTTCTTGAAACAACAATTATTTCTCAGTGCAACAGAATAGGTATTCATAAGCACTTTATGAATTGTCTTATATATAAAACTGATTTGGTTTTAGTTTACGTACTTATGTCCATAACATAAGTTATTCATCCAATGGACAATCGTTCCAGAACGTCTTTTCATGTGACTCATCAAGATCCCTCATGTACAATTATTATATACAATTTTTTAACTCGCAAAACCTGCCAACTTCTTGGTTTAGTATATGTTAGGGTTTCTTAATAAACTCTTATCTTGTATGATTTTGTAAACTATTCTTTAGCCTAAATTAATTTTATCCTTGTGTACTACCCTTAAGTACACGGCCTTATAGAGAGAAGTTAACTCAAATTCACCCATTATTAATCATACTATGTTTAACAAAATTCGATTACTATTTATCAATGCATCATTATGTATCATAGGGAGGAGTGACTATTGAGATTAAATCTTTATTCCTTTTTTTGACACGTTCGAAATCCTTTCCAATATACTTACTTATTCGATCAAATCGAGTCATTTTATATTCTATTGCATGTTATGTTATTTACTTTTGTTCTATATTCTACAAACTTATCATGGACATACTACATATGTATCAAATGTATATGCTTATGTTTATGATAATTCATTGATGCATCCAATAAAGTATATGGAATCGTTTTGATATTATTAGATCTAAGATTGCATACACCTACATATATCAATCTGATGAGTTCATTAAATCTTATGTCGCTCCCACTTAAAGGTGCTTTGCCTTTAATTATTTGAGATATAATTCACTAATAACATATAATTCATAATCATATAATCAAAGAGTTATTTCTAAAAACTGTGACTTAGTCTATAATTCCAAAATAATTGCAAATAATTCAGCTCTTCTATATTTTCTAGTGTATCATTTCTGTTATGAAAATAAATACCACTATTGTAGTTTGATTTTATAACAACTATTCATAATATTCATATTAAAATAAAACAACATATATTTTTAAGTCAACACCGAAAAACAGTTATTATTTCATAAATAATGTTTGGTGTGTTTTACAAAAATAGTTTTCATAACTTGATGCGACTAATAAGTGTTATATGGTATGCTCCCGCTATTTTTGTCATTACTTTAATAGCATACGAAATATGGAGCTTCATTCAACTATTTAATATAGGCTATTTATTCCATATACTGTAATAGTTGCAATCGAGAGTTTTTAGATTAAATATCTTGAACTCAAAGAAATAAATCTCACAGAAACAATTTTCTATATGAAAATACAATTTGGAATGGAAATCATATTTCGCATTCCAATGCTAAGTATCTATTATATTTTACAGTCTGGGTTTCCTATGTCTCTTCGTGAAGCATAAGTGATAATTCACTCTTTTCATCTTAATAGCGCTTTAAGTTAAATCTACTCTCGAACATTCGCTTTCTTTTCTTAAATGTCAAACCATTCAAAAGAAAACTTTACTACAATATCATAATGAACTCTTTACAAAAGTGCATTAGTGATCCTTAATATTTAAGGATATCAAATAAGTTTTACTTTACGTAAACTAAATAGACTGACATTTCAAATGTCGAATTCTTATATCTATCTTATAGCTTTTAGTCTAGTGTTGCATTTAACATGAGATCCTTACTGCAATCAATCATAATGAACACACAATCTCCCACTATGGTTTACTTGCTTATTTCGAATGAACTTATTTCCATGTATTGCTTTTATAGTTCAAAACTCATTGAAGGCAATACACTGTCGTATGCATGTAAACATGTAAGTAACCAAGTTATAAACGTATTTGTAGTTGTATAATTAGGCGCTTGCATGGGTCAACATGCAAAAATTTATTGGTAGGTATATTTTATATTTCTATTTATCAATATTAATTTAGTTCATTTGAATACTTTAACTGATAAACATTTTATCAGCTATATAAATTGCACAAACTTATCGAAGTAGATTAGATTAATTTATATATAGCATATGTTCTTACAGTATTAAAAAGGTTAAATGTCACCATTTTATTTTTCTACTAAGGCTCCCATTAGACTTTTATGTTTCTCAAAACCCTAAGATGAAACATAGAAGCCTTTCAACTTCACTAATGGGTGCTATGACTCATTTGCCTTGGGATTCTGACCTTGAGGAATATCAACAAATCATATTCCTACAAATGATAGATAACTCCTTATCAATTGTATCACATACAACTCCTAACCCATGGTTCCTTGTCCTAATATCATTTCGACCTTGATGAATATCAACAAATTGAAAGAGATTTATTCACTCGTACCCACCATTTCGCAATGGCCTAAGTATAATGCACGTACCCAGAGGAATATCAATAGATACATGCATGTATCTTACCTTATCTAGTCAACACGGCAGTAGTGACACATAACATCTCTGACTTGAGGAATATCAACAATTAAGGAGTATGCAAACAATAAATTAATGTATAAATAATAGAGGATAACTTTATATTAAAGATTCATAATCTTTAATATATTTAATAGAGTGATACCGACTTATAGAATAATGTATTTCTTATGAAATACCCTCGTGATTCAAGCGTCAGACAATCCAAAAATCATGGCATACGTACTATACATATGTATTTATCCCTTAAGCCTATTTAGGGTTTCTTAATGTTCTACCTTTAATTTATACATTCATATTATATAAGTTTAATTTATTATATAACTTTTATAATGTAATTAACTTATATATTAGTATTATGTATGATAAACAATATATTAAATAAATCTTATTTAATTAATTTTATAATATTAAATTTAAAACATTTTATATTGAATATGTATACTATAACATTTATAATTATGCACATATATATATGTATGTATGTATTTCATTATTTATTAATTAACTTTGAATTGATATATTTAATTAAATAATTATTTATTAATTTCGAAAAAAATTTATATATACATATATACTTACATCAACTTAAACAATTCAAGATAATGTAACATATATCATTATATTATATTATATATATACTTTAATTAGTATTAATTAATATATTTAATTTATTAACCAAATTAATATTTAAATTTTTTTAAAATATATTATTATATTTTCAAAACACTTTTGAAAATTATATTATAACATCTATAACAGATTTCTTATTTTAAAATTTTAAAATTTAAATTTTATTTTAAATTTTATTTTTTTATATAATTAGCCAAAAGCCAACTCAAATTGGGCTTTTTCTACTAGGGACAACCTTTAGGCTCAATTCACCTTTTGGGCCAAGTCGATAGCCAAGTAAGGCATGGTACTTAATTACATCCTTAACCTAGGAACTATTTTTCTAGACATAATACTAAATGGATAAGCTTAACTAATTAGCCCTAACATGATTAATTTAGATCACATAGGCTACTAGACTCTAATACCACATGAATGGGGTTGTTTCGAGTGGTCTTACAGATGAAAAGGTAGTTTCGGATGATCTTGTTGATGGCAATATTGAGGTATTGAGAGAGAATTATTTTGATTTTCTTTATACTGATCCATTACTATTGGATACACAAGTCATGAAACATAGATCAAACTCCTATCCTCAGGAAATTATAAAGGGGTTTGATGCAAGCTAAGGGAATCAGTTGCAAGAGATTGATCAAGTTAACATAAAGCAACATCTTACAAAGTGGTGAATTTTGAGATTGTTACTTCAAATAGTTTTGACGGTTTAAGGGTATTGGATGATTTAGAATGAATTTTGATTAGTTATAGGAAGTTGCGGTTGATGATGGTGTCATGGACAGTTGTTTGAGTGATAAAGTGATGGTTGAGATTGGTTGTAGAAATGTTATTATACCTGATAATGATGTTGGAGTTTTGCTTTGCGATACTGCCTTTGTGCACGGGATAATCAAACTAGGTTATTCTCTGTTGAGTCAAATATGCACAGTAATACCACAAAGGAAGTTGTGGTTGGTGATATGCTCATGGCCAGTTGCTTGGATGATGAAGTGGTTGTTGAGGATGGTAGTAGGAATGTTATTTTTCATGGCGGAGTTGTTGAAGAATTGAATTGTATTACTGCCAATGCAAAAAGGGTATCTCCTATTGTTGTGCACAGAGACTTTGCATATATCGGTGCAGATTTGTTACTAAGTTACATGAATAAATTTACACCAGGTTTGGAAATGTTGATGAACAAAATTTGATCAATTGAGGGTAGGATGTTTAAATAGGTTCAAAGACAATTGTGTTTTCAAGGTAATGAAAATACGGGTTTTGTGTAAGATTTGGTGATACAATATTTCCAATTCCAAAAGATTTGGAAGATATTGTTGATTTTAGGGTTACAATATTTCCAATTGTAGAAGATTTAAAAGATATTTGAGATAATTACTCAAATATATATTGCCTATTTTATAGCATTAAAGAGAGTAATAAATTACCTACGTGAGAAGAAGAATTATTTTGGGTGATTGAGGTAATCAATTAATTCCCTAATTAGCTGATTAAAGAAAGAATTATATCAGGCGCATGTAAATTGGGGGAAACTGGAAAATCAAATGGATAAACATTTCCTGTATGAATAGAAGAATTAATGAGGCATCGATTTATGACCATAAATCAATTACTTCAACCCCAAGTAATAATCTCTATATAAATACAGAGATTAACATGAGTATAATTATCTCTTTTAATTGTATTTCTTATTCTTCTTCTCCATTATCAATCTTGTAAAATTTTCTCCTCTTAGAAAGTAATAAAGTCTCCTCCCCCCAAGTGGATGTACACTACCTTACGGTAGTGGAACCATTATAAATGTCGCGTGTTATTTTCTTTTATTGTTTGATCTGCGATTGCTTTTAACCAGTGACTATCTATTATTTGTTTTGCCTCACCATCAATCCAGTCCTATTTGTTTTTCTACAAGGTTGGGTTTTTGTTCCTAAGGCGATCTTGAGGGATTTTTCCCCAACAGTCTGGTATCAGAGCGACAAGGTTGATTGAGAAAGGGTGTTAGGCATTATGGCAGGAGATGAGGAGACTCCAGCAGTTGTACCAAGACCCTATGTTAGAGGGACCTATATTGCATCAGGATCTAGTTTAGCAATAGAGAAGTGGAATGTGAAAGTGTGTACGCTTGTGCACACTGATTACGGATCGTGTAATATGGACTAATATATGCGGAATGTTATTTACAATTGCTATATAAGTAAATATTCAATAAACTAACTATATAGCAATTCACAGATATAGAATAGTAAATGCAGTAAACAGTAAAATCACACCAGGGATTTTTATACTGGTTCGGACCTCCCGTCCTACGTCCAGTCCCAGACTCCTATCTGGATTTTCACAACCAACTACCTCGCTTCACCCGGAGGAACAGGTTTACAATACCCGAACAGCCGAACGGGATTTCGTGCCTCTTATAACACTGAGGACTTCAACAAAAACAAATACAATTGTCGTTGACAACTTGTGCTCTTGATAACACTGATTTGTCACTTGTAGTACACCCTTCCTATAATCTTATCCTCAAAGTATGTGAATGATGTTTGTGAAGATTGAAGGAAGTATATTACTTATTAAATCAAAAGATATGAAATAATTTCAATGATTCAATAAGCAATTGAAATGTTTGAGAGATCAAGACAGAGATCAATAGAATATAGATTAGAATAATAGAATTGGTTATCCTTATCTGGAATAATGATTTCATGATGTTTATATAAGAAATAAACAGTTGTAACCCTTTGTGAAAAGATACAAACAAAGGTCATGATCATTGGTGAAGAGAAAGAGAAGCAACCGTTGAAGAAAAGGAAGTGTCTGTACGAAAGGTTGCTTTCTGTTTGAAAACGGTCGACAGGTCAAAATGGACCAGTAGACAAGAATTTGAATATATATACGTTATGTACACTTGTGCATGTTATCTGTGCATTCTGGGTAAAAACGGTCGACCGCCTTGTTTTAAACCGGTCGACCGGTTTAGCCCAGACTGCACAGTTAATGTGCACTCATACATATATACATTTATATTCAAGGATTGAAGGTATGAGATTATTTGAGGATAGATTTTAACATAAATAACACTACTAACATACCAAATAATCAACCTCTAATGTATGGAGCTCTTTGTGTCTCTTTAAAACAATGAATAACTTCTTTTTGTCGATCACGGCTTATCCCTTTGTCAGAAATCAAAACTCTATAAAAATCTTGACTCAACAGAATGGTGATAAAGACTTCGAGAAGTGGAAATGGAGGATGAAAGTTGTTTTGATGAGAAACGAAGTTCATCCTGTGGTGTTTGCTCCTAAGGAGTTAACGGCTGAAATTTCAGCCGCAGAAAGGAAGGAGATGGAAAAATGGGCATTTACTACTTTGCAATTAGCTTTGGAAGAAAATGTTATTTCTAAGATTAGCGGTGAAACTACTATTACGGGCATTTGGACCAATATGGAAAATCTCTATTTAAAGAAATCTTTGATTAACCGTCTGATTTTGTTGAAGACATTTTTCACCATGAGGATGAGAGATTGTGCTTCTATCAAAGAGCATTTGGGTTTCTTCGACGATCTAGTGATGAAGATGAAACTGTGGATTTGAAGGTAGATGAAGGGTATATGACTATGATGCTCTTGTGTTCCCTTCCGGAGCGTTACATAGATTTCGCTAATAGCCTTATCTTTGCGAGAGATACTTTGACCGTTGAATATGTGAAGTTGGGTCTTCTATCTGAGGACTTGAGGGATTAGATGAAGGAGATGGCTGAAGGTAGAGGAGGAAGTGGTAGTAAAGGCCTATTTGCTGAGAGAGGGAGAGAGGAGAAGAAGAATTGGAATTCTAAGGGGTGTTCCAAATCTAGAAAGCCCGGTAATAGTTATAGAGGAAAGTCTAAGGATGGAAAGTATCATCATTGTAAGAAACCAAGCCATTGGAAAAAAGACTGTCCGGATTGGAATAAGAAGAAGGAAGAAGATGGTTCTTCATCATTTGCGGCGGAGAAAGCTGTATCTCATGATGTGTTATCTGCAGCGGTATCAGATGTATCAAGCAATTAGGTGCTTGATTCGGTGGCGTCTTTTCATATGATGCCTAATAGGGATTACTTCAGTTCTTTAGTCGACAGAGAGTGAAGTGCAATCCTTGTGGGTAATGATGATAGTTATAAAGTCATAGGAGAAGGTATAGTATGGATTAGGATGTTTGACGGAGTGATACGCACTTTGACAGGTGTCCGATATGTTCTGGGTCTTCGAAAGTCCTTGATATTTTTGGATCAGTTGGCATCCATAGGGTGCAAGGTCCCTTTAGAGAAGGATGGTTTGAAAGTTTCGACGGGTGCTCTTGTTCTTATAAAGGGAGATGTGTTCCAAAATCTATATTTGCTTAAGGGGACCACAGTTCTTGGAGAGTCGTGTGTTGGAGTTGATAGTTCTTGTGCTTTGGATGCCACCAGACTTTGGAATCTCGGGTTGGGTCATATTTCTGAGATGGGCTTAGAGTTGCTTCGTGGATGGAAGATGATCAAATGTGACTTCGACAAGTTGGATATTTGTCAAGAGTGTGTGTTAGGTAAGCAGACTAGGGTATCCTTTGAAGTTGGACTCCATAGATCAAAAAGGGTACTTGATTATGTGCATACAGATATTTGGGGACCATTTGCAACTGCTTCCATTGGGGGAGTGAATTATTTTTCATCTCTTTTATTGATGAATTTTTCTCAAAAAGTTAGGGTGTATGTGATGAAGGCCAAATCAGAGAGCTTTGAGAAGTTTAAGGCTTGGAAGGTGCTGGTTGAGAACCAATCCGGTTCTAAGTTGAAGATGCTGAGATCTGATAACGGTGGTGAGTTTGTCTCTGGAGAGTTCCTTGACTTTTGTAGACAGCATGGCATTAAGAGACATTTCACTACACTAGGTGATTCGCAATCCAATAGGGTTGATGAGAGGATGAATATGACTTTACTTGAGAAGGCTCGTTGCTTGAGATTGACGGCAGACTTATCTAGAGGCTTTTAAGCTGAGGCATTTATCGACTATGGTACATATTATTAATCGGATTCCATGCTCAGCCATAGATGGGAAGATTCTAGAAGAAAAGTGGAGAGGTAAAGCCGTGCATCTTCGTTATTTTCGTATTTTTTGCTGTCCTGTGTATGTTCACCGTACAGGTGATGATAAGTTGGAGGCTAGAGCATACAAGGGCATCCTCTTGGGATACACAGATGGTATCAAAGGGTATTGTATTTGGCACCCTTTTGATAGGAAGATTGTTCATTCTAAACATGTTACTTTTGATGAGTCAGCAATGTTCAATCCTAAGAAAGACTTACCTACAACATCAGAAGTTTCTGTTAGGCCTAAGTAGATGGAAGTGGTTCCTATTTTACAGCCTAGTGGTAGAGTTGTTGATGCTATTGAGAGTGAGATAGATGCAGTTGATGTGACATCATAGAGTAGTCCACAGGTACCTTCTAGTGGTGTTGGTGATGTGCATAAGATTAGAGGAAGTTCAGTTCAAGGTGGAGCTGAAAGGAGTTTAGGCGAAGTTGTACCTACCCAGGCCAGTCGTAGGACTATTAGGCCGCTTGAGAGGTATGGTGATTGGCAATATTCAGACCTTAGCCTTAGTGATCAGTTTGATTATGCCCTACATGTGGCTCATGAGGAGCCGCTTGATCTTGATGAAACTTTGAAGTCATGTGACAGTTCGAAGTGGATGTGTGCTATGGAAGAGGAGCTAGAGTCATTGAAAAAGAATAAGACTTGGGATTTGGAACCTCCTCCTCAAGGAAGCCAAGCCATAGGTTGCAAATGGGTGTTCAAGGTGAAGGATGATGGAAGATACAATGCTAGACTTGTTGCTAAGGGGTTTTCATAGAGGAAGGATTGGAGTATGACAAGATTTTTCTCCTGTAGCGAGACTACCTCCATCCATATTTTGCTTGCTATAGTTGTCGCTCATGACTTGGAGTTGGAGCAACTTGATGTGAAGACCGCTTTCTTGCATGGAGACTTGGATAAGAAAATTTACATGAAGTAGCTAGACGGATATGTCATAGATGGAAAAGAGAATTGGGTTTGAAAGCTAAAGAAGTCATTGTATGGACTTAAACAGTCGCCTAGACAGTGATACAAGAGGTTTAATTCTTTTATGCTTTCATTTGATTTTGATCGTAGCATCAAAGACGCTTGTGTGTACTTCAAGCATTTAAAGAATGGTTATTGGGTGTATTTACTCTTGTATGTGGATGATATGTTGATTGCTTTCAAGGATAAAGCTGAAATTGATAGTTTGAAGTTGAATATTAAGGAGGAATTCGAGATGAAAGACCTTGGAGAAAAAAGGAAGATTTTGGGTATAGAAATCCAAAGGGATAGAAAGCTTGGACTTTTGAGGCTCACTCAAAAGGAATATATTCTGAAAGTGCTTGCTCAGTTTAGCATGGAAAGAGAAAAGGCAATTAGCACACCCATGCCTTTGCATATACAGCTTTCTAGTAGAGGCTCTTCGATCTCGTAGAAGGACAAGGCTTATATGGAGAAGGTTATCTATGAGAGTGCATTTGGTAGTCTGATGTATGCCATGGTTTGCACTAGCCTGACATTCCATAGGCAGTTGGATTGGTGAGTAGATTGTAAAATCTAGGAAAGATACACTGGGAGGTAGTGAAGTATATTTTCAAATATCTTACTGGGAATCCAGACTATGGGCTTGTGTTTGGCGGTAGAGGTAGTGATTTTAGCTTGGTTGGATTTTGTGATTCTGACTATGCCGGTGATAGAGATCGAAGGAAGTCAACCTCGGGTTATGTGTTCACCTTTGGTGGGACATCTATTAGTTGGAGAGCGAGATTGCAAAAGATTGTGGCTTTGTCTACTATAGAGACAAAGTTTATGGTTGCGGTTGAAGCAGCTAAGGAGGCGCTTTACTTGAAGCGTTTGTTGTGTGACTTGGGCTTCGTGTATGAAGGTATAGAAGTGAATTGTGATAACCAAAGTGCAATTCACTTAGTTGAAAATCTAGCTTTCGGCTTAAGGATGAAGCATATTGAGGTGAGAGAGTCCTTTCTTGTCCTTATCGTGAAGAGAAGCTTGTATGTCTTTAGAAGGTTCACACAGAGGAGAATGCAGTGGATACGTTTACCAAGTCGTTACCCATTGCAAAGTTCGAGTATTGCTCGAACTTGATTCGCTTGATGAAGTGCTAGGTGCCACAAGGTAGCATGGGGAGAGTGAGTTGGTAGATGGAGACTTTTGTTTTTATTTTGGAGATTGATAGGTCCTACTTGGAGAGGGAACTTTCAACAATTTGTTGGTGGGTGGTGGCCTTGCTGGAGTTCGTTGACAAAGTGCAATGGGTGATGGCTATGCCGAAGCTCATTGAGAAAGTATCTGTGGTATCTTATCCGAGAGCTACTTGGAGTAAGAGGATGTAGGTGGAGTTGATAGGTTTGCGAGGGAAATATAGTATCAAGGTGGAGATTGTAAGGTTTGGTGATATAATATTTCCAATTGCAGAAGATTTGGAAGATATTGTTGATTTCAGTGATACAATATTTCCAATTGTAGAAGATTTGAAAGATATTTGAGATAGTTACTCAAATAAATATTGCCTCTTTTATTGCATTAAAGAGAGTAATAAATTACTATGTAAGAAGAAGAATTATTTTGGAAGATTGAGATAATCAATTAATTCCCTAATTAGCTGATTAAAGAAGGAATCTTATCATGCGCATGTAAATTGGGGGAAACTGGAAAATCAAATGGATAAACGTTTCATGCATGAATAGGAGAATTAATGAGGCATTGATTTATGACCATAAATCAATTACTTCAACCCCAAGTAATAATATCTATATAAAGATGGAGATTAGTATGAGCAGAATTATCTCTCTCATTTGTATATCTTATTCTTCTCCTCCATTATCAATCTTGTAAATTTTGGTTGTCTTAGAAAGTAATAAAATCTCCTCTCCCCAAGTGGATGTACACTACCTCGCGGTAGTGGAACTACTATAAATCTCATGTGTTATTTTCTTTTATTGCTTAATTTGCGATTGTTTTTAGTTTGTGACTATCTGTTGTTTGTTTTGCCTCACCATCAATCCAATCTTATTTGTTTTTCCACAACATTGGATTTTGTTCCTAAAGCGATATTGAGGGATTTTTTCCTAACATGTCGTAGATATGACAAGTCAAAAAGATTATTTAAATAGTAATCAAATTATTATTTACACTGGTATGAAGGATTGGATGGAGTGTGTTTTCACTATGCAGGGGGTTTTGAATTTGCTAATTTGAATAATAGTGGTTGTGCAAGTGGGATGAAGTCAAATAGTAGAGTGAAGGATACAGCTATGTGCAATATTACAAGGCAAGCAAATCATAGTATTAATTCTCACAGTATTGGGAAGAGGTGAAAAAGTTTGATAAGGGTGAAGATGTTACATGAAAGGATATATGTTATCATGTGTTGTTTCAATACCTTAAAATATTGCAAGAAAGCAAAACTGTACATGTACATACACATCACATAGCAATACATGTACAAGTTATGGAGTTTCAGATGATCATGCTGACAAATGTAGTACTCATTAAAATTCTTGCAAGTCGGTTAAATCTTTTAATACTAGTGAGGGTATAAATGCAAAGTTGGAAGCCTTGTATGCTCAAGTTGTTGGTGAAGAAAATATATGCGGTGAAAATATGGACGTTGCGATTGGAGAGGTACTTGTAGGTAGGAGAAAGTGTACATCAGGCCATGCACATGATAATAGTTCTAGTAGATTAAAAAATGCGGAACTGGAGCATTTAAGTGGATTAAAAAAGGTAAAGACGGTGCATCCCACACGTGATACTGAGGTTGCGGCTGATAAGACAATGTATTGTAAAGAATTGAATGCTTAATTGGCTTCTAGTGATGTGTTTTAGTACAAGTGTGCAAAGGAATGACTTTAATGCAACACAAAAGAAGAGATAGTGATGTTAGTAGGGCAGACATTAGTTCTACAGTGGGTAGTGACACTGATTTTATAGTTAATGTTTGCATTGCTGATAGTGAGGAATGAGCAATTACTTTTTACATTGACCTATAAATTTCATTATGTATTGTTGCCATGCATCTTTAAGAGGCTCCGTACTTTTCCTATTCCTGCTTGTGATTCTGTGCATTTTTCTAACTATTCAGTTTCTGGTAAAAGAAAGATTCATAAGTGGAATATAGTTAATATTAGAAGCCCCAGATTTTAGAATGTTAAGGCTCCTATATTGCTTGGGAGAATATGAAGGCATTATGCAAGTGGTGCTGGATTTCCAAAGCGTAATGCTCATAGATATGATGATTCAACAGATGTACGGAGATGATCATTCATCATTTTCTTAGCATTTTTTCCATTTTATTTTATTATAGACTTTAGATTTTTAGGTTTGGGATTTTTTTAATCTTTTATTGTACGAAATGGGTATCACTACTTGTCAAACATGTTGACAGTTTCCTTTTTCAGTGTAGAATAAAAAAACATGAATGCTCTACTTTTATAAAAGAGGACCACTCATTTCACTCAACAATATATATATAAATATAGAAAATATAAAATTCAAATTTACATCTAGCTGTTAAAATATCTTTTACTTTCAAATTTTAAATTTTGATTTTGTAAGGAATCAATTTTAAAATGTATTTAAATATATATGTGGAAAAATATTTTTTATTAAAAGCGACAATATATATGTGTATATATTAATACTTAATAGTTTAAAGTTATTTGTAATAAAGAAATGTTATAAAGTTAAATATATAATAAATAATTATATATGTACATGCACGTTATTCGATAATTTTTATATTTTGAAAAAAAATAATTTCTTAAAATTTAAATCTTTTTGGATTTATTTATTTTGTTTTTTTTAATTAAACAATTTTTGATTGTTGAATAATTTTTTTAAAAAAACATACTTTATAATTTATAAGATTTTATCCATACTAATATATATAAACATATTAATATATATAAACGCAAATCTTTATGTATATGTTAAATGTAAATATGTATGTGTATGTATAATGTTTTTTTTGGAAATGAAAATATATGTTTATAATTCTCACTACAAATTTACATGTAATGCATAATTGTTTCAATTAATATAAAATCAATTTTGTTTTAAAATTCTTTTTAAATTATTTTAGTTTTCGATTTTTATTTTTATTTCTCAATGCATGGCCGAGAGCAAAAATGTATACATATATATGTAAAAAAATTATTACAATAATAATAGATTAACACACACGCACACATAATGTGTGTGTGTATCTTACTATTGCCTTGCACCTTGGATGCTAAATCTAATTGACTTCTTTTGAATCTAAACACTCAAATTCTTCCAAAAATTATCCGATTGAAAGAGATATAGATCGTTGCACTAATTTTATTCGAATTTGTGTTTTGAGGCTTGAATTGATGGAGGAAGGGTATGGGTATTTTTGGGCCAGGGAAGAAGATAGGAAAAAATTAGAGATAAAAAGTAAGGGATTAGAAGTGTTTAAATGTGAGAGAATGGTAGGAGGAAATTGTGGAACCAGATCCACTATTTTCTCCACTAGTTCAAATCGCGCTCAAATCAAATCAAACCCTCTTCCCTTTCTTTCATAGTCGATCACACATTTATAGACCTCCATGCGCAATCAAATTATATATATTTAAATCTAATTTAAGTGTAGATCAATATCGTATGTCGATACGTGCATATATAAATTTTATATACGTGCTATTTTAATGAAGACCAACATATATCAAATATAATTTTATAATTAATATTTCATAAATATTAATTAATTTATAACAATTATAATTAAATTAAGTGGTAGTCGAATTATAATTAAATTAAGTGGTAGTTGAAGTATTCAACATTTCAGTTGTTGTGACTCTTAGGTATAAATTCGCTCAGCGATTAATAACGAATAATCTGAATATTAACGTTCACATGTCACCTTAGCTAGTGACATTATGGCCAAATTTATCGCTTATATAGCTTCGTTAAAATCCAATTTTACTTATTTTAAGTGGTACCCACTAGTGATAATTATTTACACAAATTCTCTTCGCCTCACGTTAGGACTTATAGAATTTAGTAATGGTCAATATTCCAATATCGTTCACATTCAGCTTATATAGTCCAAGTACAAGGTCCTTGGTTCAACAATAACAATTATAATTAACTGAACTATTTTGGTCAAGGACTTTGACTGTGAGTTGACTTTAGTTGACCGTGATACTAACTGCATATAACTTAAGACAGGAATTCTCTATTGAATAGCGTATCATATTTAATGCTTCCACTCGACCCAACGATGGTCGTTTGATGGACGACGTGCCACGATTTAATTATAAGAGTTTCCACATTGAAGTTCGATAATATTCTCAAGCCGAGAGAATTGAATAATATTGTCACATCGATATTTTCTGTTTGACCTTAGTTGTATTAACTACCGGAAAAATATCGAGCAAGTCATTCCATGGTTATCCAATAAGTATAAGTACGTAACCTCTAGGTGTGCCCATCAGTCACGAGTAATATATTACCCAAAATTTGAAGGGTGTTATGTACTTTAGTCTCACCAGATGTATTGATATCCAGTCTCGATACACCTTAATTATGAATATTTAAAACAATATGCTTATTATATTGCGATAAATTGCTCATGATTATAACATACTGTAATTACTATCACAAAACATATCATTTATTGATTTTCTATTAAATATACTTAAATTAGATTAATTAATTAATATAAACATTATATCAAGTGTATAATAAAAAGAAAAACACATTTTATTTTGAACGAGACTTTATTACAAAGTTAATAATTCACCATAAATTACAGAATTGCCCATAGGAAATACCTCAAACTCTATCAGATAATGCATTAAAATGTTGGATATACTTTGCCAATGTCATGTCTCCTTGCTTCGGATCACGAATTCGCAGCACATGGCACTCCTCCGCGATTCAGATATAAACCGAGCCTCAAATCGCTCTTTAATTTGATCTCAAGTAATCTTCTCCTCTGGAACCTTAGTAGTCAACGCCTCGCACCAGTCCAATGCATCATCTTGAAGCCGACGAGAACCTTACTTTTCAAAACATCATCATATTCCATGTCTCCAAATATAGGCTCACGCACCTTCAACCAAAAGCTTTATCCTCTATTTACTGGTCTTAGTTCAACAAATTTAGATAGCTATTGTCTCATCATTTCCGTCATTATGACTAGCGGAAATATATCATTAACTTCTTTTGTAAAGTCACAAATTGTTTGTTAATTTAATCAAACATGATTTTTGAAAAAGATATCATATTATAGTTTTTAAATATACCCGAGATTTTTGAAAAGATGTCAATGTCATATTTCTTAAATATACCTGGCGGCTTTTCAAAAATCGCCCTTTCATAATTAAAGAGAAAACAAAATTAAGGCTAGTTCTATTTTCACTCCTTTTTTCTCCTTTCGCACCTCATTGGGTTACGAATAATTATCAATTCAACTTTTTCTTTTTCGTCCTCCAATTCATTCCAAAGATGTTTTCACATTTTTTAAACCACGTTCAGCTTTGACGTTGTTTATTCACAAATCACGCTCGGTCTGAACTAGCTTGTTACACAAACATCACTCGATCTGAACTAGGTTATTACACAAAACTCGCTCGGTTCAAACTAGATTGTTACATGACCCTCGCTTGGACCGAACGAGGTTTTACATGAAGTCAGTCAAAAATTAATGACATTTCAAATGTTGTTATACATAAAATTCCAGTTTAATGTTGAGGGGCTTAAACATATGTAATGTCTTAATGCACGGTTGCGTGGGGATAGATCGTTACCGCATAATTTTTAGTGAGGCCTACGTAACGTTCGAAAGGAGGGCCGGCCCGTACGTATTCTAGAGGTTTCGCCATCTTGTAAAATATCGTCATCCATAAATATCCCAAAATTGACAAATAAGCAGATTATCAACGATCATCGGCTGGCTGCGTTGCGTTGTGGAGAAAGATATTTGCGGTAGAGTAAAGGTATAGACGAAGCTTGTTGTCATTCTCTTTTATCGTTATTCACTTATGTTCTTTGATTTTTAGGGTTTCCGATTCCACGAAATTGCTACTTCGTTTCATTTGCTTCAAACACTGGAACTTGTAAAGATAGGCTAAATGAAATTAGTATTATGATATTTGTGTTGTTGAGTTTGATTTACTAATAATGCATTAGAAAAAACAGAATACTGTTCGCACGTATGTCCCTAGCTTACAATCGAAGATCCCATCTGTTTAAGATAGCTAAATCAAATGGCTTAAACTGGCAAAATCGTGTTTGCGACCCTATCTGTAGAATTATCTTCTATGAATTCCCCAGCTTATTGTTTACTTAGAGTGCGAGGGTCACTTAAAATTGATTAACTGTAAATAGAAACGTCAATGTTTAATAACCAGTAAGTATTAACCAATAAGATTTAAACATGTTTCTATCCTTACTACATTTTCAAAACTTTCAATGAGCATACAATTCTAATTCAAAGCGAACGCTTCTAAAATTCAGTGAAGATCGGAAATTTTTAATTACTTTTTATTGTGAACAAACACAAGTTACATGACCTTGATTTGTTTGAAGTTATTATATTTTAATGTTTTTATTCTGCAACTAATCAAATCTACGTTTGATGATATCCATAGGCGTATATGGATCAGACTAATCAGATCAATGACATTGGCGCAGTTAACAATAATGGTACACCTGGAGCTGGAAAACTGAGCCAAGTAGAGTATGAAAATAGGAAAAATGATGTTCAAACGGAGATGGAAAGAATGAACAAGCTTCCATCTGGTAGCATCTACGCATCCCATCGCATCAAAGTGCTAAACAAGATTCTTCATCTGCTTTCCATTCCTGTGAGTTGACTAACTATTGATACGAGATTTTATGGCACGTGCATATAAAAAATTCTTACAAAATTACAAAATTTAAAATTTTTGTATAGTTTTGATAAAAAAATAAATTGAAAAATATTAAGGACAAATTGTAATTTTTTGTTGGAACATAATTTTGAACTTGTAAACTTATTTACAATCCAAAGTTTACATTCGAAAATAGATGTTAATGTTTGTTTTTTATGAGATTCGAACTTCTGCCGTTTGTATATAATGGTATTTTTAAAAGTTTGCGGTCATATCAAAATATTGTGTTTCTATTTCAACTATTAATAAAGATATAATATTGTGGTGCTTCCTTATCATACCATTTTAATTGCTACACCTGACTTAGATAATTAGTCAGGAATTCAAAACGCCAAATTGTCATGTTTGTGTCATAATGAAAAATCTGAACCAATCGACTTAACCGTGCGAAAGAATAAATTAGGCAACCGGCAGAGAATTGTGATTGGTTATGCATTTTTTCTTGATATATCTTGGAACTAGCATGATTGGGTTGGGTTCAGCCAGCTGTTTAGTTGGCAGGAACACGTGCACTTTTTACATTTCAAGGAATTGATTGCTGCATTGAGGTACCAATCTAACTAAGTAATGATGTTAGTTAGGTTTTGGCCAACTAAAACCTTAAAAAAAATGCAAATTGCCTAAATAGAATTTTTTCTATACAACTCTCACACTAATTTTGAAGTTTGACTTACCCCAACATTCGTTTATTTGATTTCCCCAGTTCTCAATTTTTTTTCAATAGAATTAATCACGAATAGCATTTTTTGATTTTGTTGTTGTTCCACATGTCAAGGTTATCAGTAGTTGATTTGTTAAAGTTAGCTATAGTATTATGTGTAATAAGTCAACACATGTGTCATATTCATGTGTTAGAAGTGGAGTTGTGGCCATCTTAGTGGCTTGAGTTTAGCAAGTAGTGGGTCTTTGTTTGTCTATTTAATAGTCTGTATTTTCCTTGTTTTTTCTTTTAACGAATAACAATAACAATGTAGTTCTTTTGAGTTTTACCGTTTAACCTCTCTCTCTTTTTCTCTGTCAAAATTCTAACATGGTATCAGAGCTTGGTTATACGAGAGAGAGGGTAGAAAGATCTGAGAAAACTAAATTCGCGAGAGTTAAAAAAAATCCCAGCATAGTTCTATCTTCCTCAAAACATCCAAAAACCCTTCATTTCGGAATCATGTGAAGCTTTTCCTTTTATCCAAAACAATCGTGCCTTGAATAAAATTTGGCATCAATCATACAAGCCACAAACTTTCTTCTTCTCTCTCCGCTGTTCCAATTTCCAACCCCAAATCCCAAGTTCCGAATTCCGAATCCCAAATCAAGATCAAAATCGAAAAATGGGGAGCAACAAAGAGCTTAGCGACGAACAGGTAGCCTCGATGAAGGAAGCCTTCTCCCTCTTTGACACTGACAACGACGGTCGCATCGCCCCCTTCGAGCTTGGTATACTGATGCGATCCCTTGGTGGCAACCCGACCCAAGCCCAACTCAAAGAGATCATAACATCTGAAAAGCTAACAGCCCCGTTCGACTTCAACCGGTTCCTAGATCTGATGAAGAAGCACATGAAGCCAAAACCTTTCGATCGGCAATTGAGGGACGCATTCAAGGTTCTCGACAAGGACGGCACCGGTACCGTTGCGGTTTCGGATTTGAGGCACGTGCTTACAAGCATTGGGGAGAAGCTCGAGCCTGCGGAATTTGACGAGTGGATTAGGGAGGTTGATGTTGGAAAGGATGGAACTATTAAGTACGAGGATTTTATCGTCAGGATGGTGGCAAAGTAATGAAGTTGCAAGTTGATGTGAAGAAGGTAGTGCTTCAGTTGAAGTCGGAGGGATGGTTGGTGTTGGTTGTTGTTGCGTTTTCTGGTGGATGGTCTTGAATATGAGGAGTAGTTAGTGACTGGAGGTAGATGGTTGTGATGAAATATTGGAGGGAAGGAGGTATGTTTTTGTGTATGTAGGTTTGTGGTGGCTTGGTGATGCAGTGTCTACGGTTGTACGGTATTGGAGATGACGGGGGTGGCTAGTTATAGATGATATGTGTGTTGTAAGGGTTTGGGTAGTCTATAGGGTGGGTGGATGAACTTGAGGAGGACAGTGAGAGATACAGTGGTGGACAACGGTTGTTGTGGCTGAATTGTGTATGATGTTCGGTGAAGTATGTTGTGCACTATTATTTGATGTGCACTGAAGTTGAAGAACAGAGCTTGTTCGATTGCCTGATGATAGTTTGGTGGTGATTGTTGCGAGTGGTGTAAGGGGTAGTAATCGTTGACAGGGGCTCAGTTGCAAGACAGTAGTAATAGAGATGTAGCTGTAGTTTTGAATTGATGGTGGGTGTGTTATGTTTTGTTGACAGTGTGCACAGTAGAAGGCACAGTGTAAGGCCAGAAGTGGTAGTATGTTAAATGGTGGTGTGGACAGTTTGGTATGTGGAGTGAGCAATATGAGCAGTTTGTTTGAATGGTGGCCATAGAAATATGAGCAGTTTGTTTGAATGGTGGCTGTAGAATGTTAACTGGTGGTATGGTATCTTAGGTGTTAAATAGTGAGATGATTTGTGCACAGTGGAGGTGTGCACAGAAATGTGCTCAGTGATGATGATGATGATGTGAGGATGTTGAAGTCATGGTCGAAGTAAGTGATTGTGATGTATGAGTATTGAGCACTGCAAGGTCAGTTTGCAAGTGATTGTGATGTATGAGCATTGGAAGGTGAAGCATTGGAAGTTGAAGGTCAGGGTGAAGCATTGGAAGCACATGCAGTATGAGTATTGAATCGATGTAGTGGCAGCTACTGAAGTATGGTTTGTGGCAGAGGAGTGGGTATGGTTGCACTGTGATTGATGAGTGGTTGTTGATGGTTTGTTGATGGTTTGGTTTTGCTGTTTGTATGCAAGTGGTGTTGGAGAATGTAGTATGAAGTCAGTTGTAGGGATGAAACTGTGAAGTGTACAGGTTGTGCAATTGTTGAAGTAAGAGCTTGCAGTGAAGTGCTTCTGCAAGACTAATTTGGATATGAAGATGAGAACGACGAAGGGTAGAACGTCGCTTATGTGGTTGAACATTTGTAGAGTGCTCATGAACTGTTTGATGATATGCCTAAGAGAGGATAGGCATGCCTCCATGTGAAGTAGGCTGAGTGAGGAGACTTGGTTTTGTGTCATCCGACAAGTAAGGAAGAAGAGCTGCGGTTCTCACTTGTTGGGGGATGACAGATACAAGGGACGACCCGAATGGAGTGGTCAGTGGATCCCTAAGAGAAAACCAAGAATATTTGTTGATGGTTAAAGTACCAATCAACATGAAATAGTTGAGCATGTCCCAACCAGATGGAGATGAAATTTGTAATTGAGTTCGCCTGTGCAAGACGATCAAGAAATGGAGAACCGTAGTTCATTCCTAAGTAAACTGAAAGTGAGACACATTCAGTTTAAGGGAGGGTGTTAAAGTTAGCTATAGTATTATGTGTAATAAGTCAACACATGTGTCCTATTCATGTGTTAGAAGTGGAGTTGTGGCCATCTTAGTGGCTTGAGTTTAGGAAGTAGTGGGTCTTTGTTTGTCTATTTAATAGTCTGTATTTTCCTTGTTTTTTCTTTTAATGAATAACAATAACAATGTAGTTCTTTTGAGTTTTACCGTTTAACCTCTCTCTTTTTCTCTGTCAAAATTCTAACAGATTGCACGTATAATAAGATTTTTTTTCCATCAGGGGGAGGGGCTTTTTTTTTGGGGTGGGGGGGGGGTTGTGGTTGTTATTTGAAGTTTAATACGTCGACTGATAAATAAAATCTCATAAAACAATCATGAAAATATTTCACAATATTATAGCAATATCGACCTATGTACTGATAAGTTATAAATACTCTTAGTGTTCATAAAAACAAATATATGTACTAATGTTTCAGATGTTACGTACAACCGCCATGAAGTCTTTGTTGTGTAACATTAGTTTTTAAATTAAACTACATCGTTGCATCCCATTTCTGAAAAATACAGAAGTGATATGTTACTTTGCTGTTTTTGTCATTCTTGCTATCAATTTCTTTGTTTCCATCTACCATTTTTAATCATCTATTACAATCTTTAAGTTTGTATTCAGATCCCTTCCCTTTTCAACTTCATATTTTATCTAAGAGACTGGATGGATTAATACGTTCCGGGGTTTTATATTTTGGTATGAATAAAATATCAACCGAGTTGATAATTGTGATATTTTTTGAGATATTCTGGTGACAATATGTTAAATGCATTGTATGAGGTTCCGGCCGGCACCACGAGATCTCGACGATCTCGGACCGGTCCCGGTAGGAAGTGGGACGGGATTAGGGCAAAATCCCGTCCCGTTCAAAGAAGTGTGCGCGACCACGAGAATCAAATAACCGCTAAAAAAAAGCAACGAATCAAATAATTGCTAAAAAACAAACCAACGTGATCGAACAGTGAAAAGGGGAATCAAATTCATCTATAAATACAACAATCGAAATCAGTAAATTACCAGAAATAATCTTCCGCTTTCCAATCACAACGACGAACTTCAAATTCGCACAGACGAGCTTCGAATTCGAACGCGAAATCGCACAGCCGAGCTTCGAATTCGCACACGAAATCAACACAGCCGAGCTTCGAAATCACTCAGACGACCTTTGAATTCGCCTTCGCCTTCGAGTTCGACAGTAACGATCGACGCAGGTGATTTTTTTTCGCTTTGCCGCCTTCGTTTTCATCGTCGACCGCTCTTTTTTTTTTCTTTTCTCGTTCGTATGTGTTCTGTGCTGTTAAAATGAAATGGACGAGGCAAAATAATGGGAAGGGTTATTTTCGTTTGTAATTGTTCTGGGCTGGGCCGGTTAGGGATATTTTTAATTTTTAATGGGGTAATGGGCTGAAGCTTGTATATAAAGTATAAATGTGAAGTTTGCATTTATTTGTTAATCGTGAAGCTTGCATATGTTCTTAGCATAAGTTATAAGTTGTTTGGATAAAATGGTTATTTGGACTTGAATATGGTTTGACTTGAACAGTTGGACATTTGGACTGACCTTTGACTTGAATAAAATGTTCATTGCATATATTGCAAATATGGTTTGGACTTGAATATACTGAACATTTGGTAATATGATGGCGACATTTATGGACCCAGGACAAATGCAATATGGTTATCCATCATATTATACAACACAAGACGATGAAGAAAATTATGAAAACAATCCATATGTAGCTTCGAGAAATAGTTTCTGGATGTAGTAGTGTTGTATGTAACATTATTATTTTATTGTATGCTATATTTCTATATGAATTTGAATCGTTTATCGTTACGTTTTCTTTAAAAATGCAAAAATCCAATATTAAGACCGAAACAAAAACCGAAACGAGCGAAATGATCGAAACTGACCGAAACAAACAAATTTTCAAATGACCGAAACCGAGACCGAAACCGAGTTCTCGAACCTTGGTTAAATGTACAAGGAAAGTGATTAACACATCTTTTTTTCTCTTTCATCTTACCGCTTGCATTTCTATTCATTTCACTGAATTCTCAATGAAAAATGCGTGGGTGTAAATAAGCAAAACAATTGAATTTGACGCTCAATAAATATATACTAAATTAAGGAAAGTGAGTAACACGTCTTTTTTTCTCTTTCATTTTACCGCTTGCATTTCTATTTTCATTTCACTGAATTCTCAATTAAAAATGTGTGGGGGTAAATAAGTAAAACAAATGAATTTGACGCTCAATAAACATATACTAAATTAAACTTTTGCCAAGAAATGTAACAGTCAAAATATTCAAGTGGCATGTTATTGTTAAAATTAATGTTGAATAGTGAATTTTTATACGGATTTTGTTAAGCTTTTAGGTAAGCTCATGGAACATGATTTGAAAGGCATAGTTTCTTTTTTATGTAATTCTACAAAATCAGCACGCAACGCTTATGTGAAATTCGGCTTGTATAAAATTTATGAACTAATACAATTTGATCAATCGTTGATTTTGAACATATTCATATATCTCGATCTCACATCCTATTTTTATAGTACATGATCATATTGTTGTTTTCAGTTACCAATGAGTTTTTGTTGCATAGAGCAAACATGGTTATAACTTGCTATTCAAGGCGCATTGCAGCGAATTTGTGATTTTTGAAAGCATGTTAAACTTTGAAACTATTTTAAGGATTAATTAGTAAGTTATAAAAACGCATGACATGAAAGTTGAAGTTAAATTTTAAGCAATAGAATATTTGCACTTGGAACAATATATAATTACTATAATAGGTAACAAAATTTAGCTTAATGGTGTTAGCATTTCTGATAGAACGCAAAAGACACATGCATGTCTTGTGAATAGTTGATGAAACAATTTAATACATGTCTCATCGCTAGACACAACCATTCAACTGTTTGTGACAATTTTAGTCACAAATGTCGCAATAGATCGTGAAGGGTCTTATGCTTTGGATGATAACTGATATTTTTGTTTTTACGAGTAAATTATTTAATCTACTCACATGAGTGGGTGATTAAATGCATAATTAAGATCTGGTAATAACAACCTCAAATCAGAAATAGAGAATAAATCAATCAAAAACAGAAATTAAGAGAAAATCACACACCAATTGATAGTGAATGCTAATATTATTGTACAATTGATGTGTTTAGGTGCATACTCAAATAGATCTGTAAGATGAATTTCCTTTTGTAGAATTCATCTTGGCTACAAAACTGATTATTCAGTCTCATAGCTAACTCATATTTCCACAGTTGAAGACGCTCTTATAGTATGTTGCACAAAAACTTGATGGAGAAACCGAGAAAGCAACCTTTGTGAGTATCATGTATTTCTTTGTTTGCCTTGCTTACCAGCACAAATCCTACATCTTCCATTTTCACTTCATATTATATTGTTAAAAGGAGAAATGATAACCTGTAGGCAAGCATTAAAAAAGAAAATGTTATTTTAAAACTTAAAAATTTTACCGAGTGAAAAATAAAAAGAATACCCAAGTTTCTATTCTATCCTTTTGATGAAATAAGAAAAGGTTAAATAAATGATTTGTTCTCCCCATCTTCAGTCAGAAAACTTTCTTAGTCCCATCTCATTTGGATGGATCATAAAATGGCAAAGCTACCATTTGTTGGTTATCTGCAATCCATTCACTATCAGAACACCTATTGCACATGGCATCAGCCCATCTCCCCCTAGGATAATCGATCATTTTCTCTAATAAACAACAGCCCAATTTTGTGTGTGTTATCCCGCTTTTTGGTCAAAGCCGGAATATCAACCAAATCGACAAGAAAGGATGGGTATCAGGATTGGAAGTCGATTAGAGACAAGGTTGTGATCGATGTCATCAGAATTTGACCGGGCTCCGATCAGAACAAAATCGATTGGAGATGATGATGAGGACTAGGAGAGGCTACGTTTCAAGTTTCAGGTTAATCGGAGTTTGTACGGAGAAGATACGGTCGATACAAGGAAGGAATAATGTACTGTTCGAATCCATCATTTCCATACCCACACCTCAGTTCGAATCCATGGACTTCGCACCACCAGCTTCGAATCCATCACGCTCAACTCCAACAAGTTCGACTCCATCTACTTCGTACCCATCAGAGCGGACCCTATGGAACAAGCTTTAGTCCGAATCCATAGGTGTCACTATACTTCGAATCGATCCTGTGCCTCGCTTCGAATCCATCAGGACGAGGCCACGGTTCGTATCCATCTAACGCAAGCCTCTGCCTCGAATCGATCAGAACGGATCACACTTTGAATCCATCGAAGCCAGTACTTACTTCGAGTCCATCGAGGAGAGATCCTTCGAATCAATATAGTTGTAGAAGCTTCGACTCCATTTGGAAACTGTCTTCGAATCCGCTAAGTCCAGGCAGCGAAAATGATGGAGTCGACCCAGTAAAACCCGGAGGAAAAGATGGATCAACCCGAGAAGTGCGCGCGCCACATCACCGTTTGCACGCATCAACCATCGAGTCGACCCTATCGATTCGATGGGATCGATTCGAACGAAGGGATTCAACCGGAAATGCAATCTTGAATCGATCATAACTCAATATCTACAAGTCCAAATGCTATGAAATTTTCATAGTAGCTTGAGCACATGTTAAAGAATGTTCACACCAAATTTCAGCTCGATTGGACAATTTCTTGATCGATTCGAACGTAGCTTCGAATCGATCCCAAAGTGGGCCCGGATTTTCAGAAAGCGGGCATGTGGGCCCCCTCACGTGCCAGAACTGGTCTCCCTTCAGTTTAGGCGAAATATCAGCCTCCTACACCTATAAATAGAGCCCCTGGTCATTTAGAAAAGAGGTCGGACAATTTTGAGAGCTAAAGAGCATCCGGACTCTGCCAGATTTACTCCAGATCACCATTGCTGCCTTAGATTCAAACTTAGCTCAGAAAATTAGTTGTAATACAACACACGAAATTGTAATCTTCAAATATCGAGCAATAAAATCATAAAAACCTTGAAGTGGACGTAGGCCGGAGATAGTCGAACCACTATAAATCGTGTGTCACTGTTCATTATTTCTGAATTGCTGTTTGTTACTTGCTTGGATCTGAGATTTGTGTGTGAATACTGTTGATTTGTATTTACACGCTGGTGCTTTCACTACACTTGGGGTTTGTGACCATTTTTGGCGCAAACACTTTGGTGCTTTCACTGAGAAGGACTAGCGCCCGCTACATCGGAGTGAAGAGTTTAGATTTGAAAGACAATGACTCGACAAACAAGTAGAAGGCAAAGAGCTGAGAGAAGCCAACAAGGAGGAAGTCAAGAGGCATCCTCCGAAGCTGGAGAAGGACAAACTTCGATTTACATTACTAGAGATGAAATGGAAGCTATGACAAATTCATTGCAAGAGAGATTGTTGAAGAGTCAACAGGATATGATGTAGACCTTCTTTGAACAGATGAGAGCGGCAAGGATGCAGAACTTAGGACCAGCCACGGCGGCTGTTAATGTGGAACAAGGAACAAGGGTTGCGGAACCCAACATAGAACAGAATACAGAACCGGAAGGCAATCAACAAGGGCTGGGGGCAGGCCCGCAGGATCCAACGCAGAAGGACCTTTGGAAGGAGTTCAGCAGGCTAGGGCCAACGTTGCGGCTAATGAGCCACATGAAGAATATGTGTCGGAGTTCCCTCGGGAGCATGGGGGCAACCCCTAACAGGCAACGCTGGATTAATGGAAATCATTAGGAAGACTATGCGTGGAGGTTTGACCAATAGAGATTTGGAAGGAGTGAACAGGAGTCCGTTCGCTCGGGAAATCAGGATAGCTCAGAATCCACCTAAGTTCAAGTTACCTAGCGTGGAAGCGTATAATGGCAAGGCTGACCCGACTGATCACTTAATGAGATACACTAGACACATGGAAGTGCTGGGGGCATCGGAGGAAGTGATGACCAGATGTTTCCCGTTGTACTTGACAGACCTAGCTGCAATGTGGTTTAGGCAGCTGGGAGAAGGATCTATCAGGACTTGGAGGGAATTGGTGGATAGGTTTTTGGGGCAGTTCCGGGTTCATATCAAAAGACCTAAGAACGTGATGACGTTAACATCGGTAAAGCAAAGAACGGATGAATCGCTTAGAGCATTTTTAACTCGATTTAATGAGGCGGTTGCTTCGGTGGATCGGCCGGATCCATCGATGGTTTTGATGGCGGCAGTGTCGGGAGTCAGAGAGGATTCAGATTTTAAGGTATCTTTAGTACGAGACCCACCACTGGATCTTGGGGAATTCTTCCATGAAGCTGAAAGGTTCTTTCGGCAAGAAGACGCATGTACTGATTTAAAGTTAAAGGAGGTGAATACGACTGAGGGTGGAGGACCATCCAACGGAAACCCGGATAAAGACAAAGGAAAAAGGAAGCTAGACGACGATTCAGGAAAAGCCGGAAAGCGATGGAAGGATCCAAAGTTTTCCACATACACAGGATTAAACGAGACGCAGGAGCAGATATACATGGAAACCCGGAATCGCCTTCCTTACCGGAGGCCGGCTAGGAGAGAGCCATCCGAGCGGGAAAGGGCATCAGGAAGGCACTGTCTCTTCCATGATTTGGATGGACACGATACCAACAGCTGCAGGCACCTAAAGGACATAATTGAGGAGCATGTGAGGAATGGACATTTTTTTTTGAGATCATGGGGAACCTTAAGATCATGGTATTCATTGATACTCACTTAAGTAAACCTCACGCCGTGTGTCTACCCCGCTTTTACTTATTCGTCGCACACGGATGCGTAACGTTGAAACTCCCGCTGATGGTTTGGCGCTGGGATTCGAATCTGCCCGGACACAGTCCTTTTGGTCTCCATCTCCCAAACCAACCGAACTACGAACGGCGGGTGTGAGGAATGGACAATTGACGCAGTATGTTGGGGCTCGGAATGCAGTGGTGGAGCAGGAGCAACCACTGCCCACCTCAAGCCATGATGGCATGAGGCACAGGAATGATGGTCGATTGGTTATCCATTGACCCGGATAATATGAAATAAGTAACAAACCGTTGGCGAGCAACAAAGTCATTTACACATGTACGGGGACAGAGATAGCCCTTAGGCATGCTCTGAATGATGATACACCGCGAAGCCATGGTTTGCGAAATCTGTTTTCTTTTGTTTTTGGATTGGACACTCGTTTTTCTGGTTTGGTTTTGGAGTTTGGTTTGAACTCCTGGTTTTGTTTGCTTTCTGGTTTGGATTTTCGTTTGGATGGTTTTCTGTTTTGGATGTTGGTTTGGATTTCTGGTTTTCGGATTTTATTTTTGGATTGGATTTTGGATTGGATTTTGATTGGATTCTTTTTGGTTTTTCGATAAACGGTCGTCAGGTGTGGATTACGCCTGGCAAGGGGTGAGTCTTTTTGCCCGAACGTGGTAAATTGACTCATTCAGGTCGTCGAGTATGGACTATGCTCGGCAAGGGTCCGGAGTGACCAGGATTCGGTCTAGGACTTAGGCCCCCTATTATCGATTATTGTTTCAGGTCGTTGAGTATGGACTATGCTCAACAAGGGTCCGGAGCGACCAGGATTCGGCTTAGGACTTAAGCCATGTCATTACTAACGTCCAGGGATACTGGACCACGGTCATCTGGTATGGGTTGCGTTTGGCAAGAACCCGGAGAGGTTAGCTCAACGTCCAAGGACACTGGACCACGGTCATCTGGTATGGGTTGCGCTTGGCAAGAGCCCAGAGAGGTTACGGATTTGGATACTGACCCGGAGAGGTCCTGGATTCGGCTATTGGCTGTTGGATAAGAATGGATCGAAGGCTCGGTCTTCGAGTTCGGATGGATATGGAATCGACTATGGACTTTGGATATCGGATACGGAATTATTCAAAACACGCCTTCTTATCACAATGCATGTTTTGGGGGGCAAATGTTATCCCGCTTTTTGGTCAAAGCCGGAATATCAAACAAATCGACAAGAAAGGATGGGTATCAGGATTTGAAGTCGATTAGAGACAAGGTTGTGATCGATGTCATCAGAATTTGACCGGGCTCCGATCAGGACGAAATCGATTGGAGATGATGATGAGGACTAGGAGGGGCTACATTTCAAGTTTCAGGTTAATCGGAGTTTGTACGGAGAAGATACGGTCGATACCAGGAAGGAATAATGTTCTGTTCGAATCCATCATTTCCATAGCCACACCTCAGTTCGAATCCATGGACTTCGCACCACTAGCTTCGAATCCATCACGCTCGACTCCAACAAGTTCGACTCCATCTACTTCGTACCCATCAGAGCGGACCCTATGGAACAAGCTTTAGTCCGAATCCATAGGTGTCACTATACTTCGAATCGATCATGTGCCTCGCTTCGAATCCATCAGGACGAGGCCACGGTTCGTATCCATCTAACGCAAGCCTCTGCCTCGAATCGATCAGAACGGATCACACTTTGAATCCATCGAAGCCAGTACTTACTTTGAGTCCATCGAGGAGAGATCCTTCGAATCCATATAGTTGTAGAAGCTTCGACTCCATTTGGAAACTGTCTTCGAATCCGCTAAGTCCAGGCAGCGAAAATGATGGAGTCGACCCAGTAAAACCCGGAGGAAAAGATGGATCAACCCGAGAAGTGCGCGCGCCACATCACCGTTTGCACGCATCAACCATCGAGTCGACCCTATCGATTCGATGGGATCGATTCGAACGAAGGGATTCAACCGGAAATGCAATCTTGAATCGATCATAACTCAAGATCTACAAGTCCAAATACTATGAAATTTTCACAGTAGCTTGAGCACATGTTAAAGAATGTTCACACCAAATTTCAGCTCGATTGGACAATTTCTTGATCGATTTGAACGTAGCTTCGAATCGATCCCAAAGTGGGCCCGGATTTTCAGAAAGCGGACATGTGGGCCCCCTCACGTGCCAGAACTGGTCTCCCTTCAGTTTAGGCGAAATATCAGCCTCCTACACCTATAAATAGAGCCCCTGGTCATTCAGAAAAGAGGTCAGACAATTTTGAGAGTTAAAGAGCACCCGGACTCTGTCAGATTTACTTCAGATCACCATTGCTGCCTTAGATTCAAACTTAGCTCAGAAAATTAGTTGTAATACAACACACGAAATTGTAATCTTCAAATATCGAGCAATAAAATCATAAAAACCTTGAAGTGGACGTAGGCCGGAGATAGCCGAACCACTATAAATCGTGTGTCACTGTTCATTATTTCTGAATTGCTGTTTGTTATTTGGTTAGATTTGAGATTTGTGTGTGAATACTGTTGATTTGTATTCACACGCTGGTGCTTTCACTACACTTGGGGTTTGTGACCATTTTTGGCGCAAACAGTGTGGAAGAGGGCGCAGGCTTGTCCAGAGAAATGTAAATGAATTAAGTTATGATTTTGAGCGAAATTAGGCATGTCTTTCAGTGAGAGCAAACTTTCATTCTCGGAAAGCGGCGACTCAAAGAGGAAGGAAGTGGACTAGACTCTAGGGATACCATTGTGTTCAGAGATGTAGAGACGGAGAAGTTGGGGAGGAAGTGGCAATTGATGGAGATGTTATCGAGTTGATGAACAACGTTAGGACTAGAGTTAGGGGTTTGGTAGCTGTGGCAACAACTGAGGGTGGGGAGGATATCTAAAGTTGATGATCATGGTTTGGCATTCTCATTTTTTTTAAAATTAATATGACGGCTGAAATCTTTTATGGTTGCGCTTTCTTGATTAAAATTTTGTTTTTTTAATCATATTTAAGTGGAGCCAACTTATATTTTCAATGTTTAATGACTTGTTAGAGTAGCAAAGGTGGAATTAAACTATGACTAACGTTTGTTTATAAAGTGAGAAATATACAAAATCCGGATTATAAACAAGATGTGATAGGGATAAACGTACCACCATTATGACAAACATTTGTTTCTCTTTTTAGACTAGCTTTTCTTAATACATGCATGAAAGGTATGTTGGCAATAAATTGGCTTGAATGAGATTTACTTGAAACAGTTGTAAAAAAGACGAACTCATCATATTCACGCATCATTATTTTTTCCATTTTGCCTTCAGCTAATCTGAACTATCGCTCCACATGAATAACATTTTTATTTAAGTTCTGTATTCATCATATATTGAGGCTGCAAGTTTATAAATTATGTTGAGTTTAGCTGAAATTCAGTTTCAACCATGTTTAAAAATATATTGCCATAAAAAGTGGTTGGTTGCCTTCATAGTTTCCTTTTATTCGTACTTTTTTTATAAAAATGATAAGATGGTTTTTTTATATCATAGAGGAATGATGAAGGCTATAGTTTGTTCTATCCATAACTATAATAATTGAAAACTGGATTATAATAATCAATAAATTCCCTACTAGGACTAATCAAGTTTCACAGACCCAAACAAAGTAAATGTTGAAATTGCACTATTCTAAATATTTGCCAAATTAGAAACTAATATATTATTACCATTATATATATTCAATCTTTCCTTGCATTCCATCTTAAACAAGGCTATAAATACATCTCCAATTCTCCACTGTTCTTCAAGCAATAAAAGAGAGACTTCTACCTGAACCAAAATATTTGGAGTTCGTGTTTAACCACAGGGTTTTGCATAAAGTGTTTTCATGACAGCAAAATGATACCAAAGAACACTGCAAAATTCATCTTTCTGAAAGAGAATGAATGTCTACAATTTACACTAAATTCAGATAGCTACATTGTGAACTTGAACTTGATTAGTGCTCCATCATTGGACACACACACAGAGCTTTGGCATCAAGGTCGTTCTAACGGAGTAACCATAGTTGTATTCTAAATTTCAATTTTTGTGTTGACGTTATTTATATCTGTATACACTGATTTCTTTCAGTACCCTGCAGCTGGAGTTGATATACGTGGAAAGTGATAAGGCCATATGTTAACTATCTGAATTGGCTCATGCTGCACATTTTACACCGTCCTTCATTATTTAACCATGCACTTGAGAGTCCGACCTTTGATGTCATATCGTATTACCTTTATATTTTGAGTTCCCTTTTCAAAATGATATATGTATGTATGTATGTATGTTGATATATCTATTTGTTGATATTTGCATGACTATTTGCGCCTTTTCTTTCTGATATTTATTTATGTTTATGGACAGAGGACTATGTCGCAAGAAGAGGAGCTGGAACTACTATTTGCGGGGCTTTCTTTGTAAAAAAAAAAAAAAAAAATCAAACGCCAAGCAAAGTAAGTTCTTACTAATGAGTCGCTTAAAGCAAGCAAGCCTAATGCAAAGAGCTTTGTAAAAATCTACTGCAACCAGAAATTAGTAACTCTGTTATAATCAAGTCTGGTTTCCACCTTGCCATCAAACTTCCAACTTGTGACCTTATATGTATTTTAGTGTGTATTATTAATATTAACCTTATATTAATATCATCGAACTTCCAACTTGTGACCTTTTATGTATTTTAGTGTGTATTATTAATTTTAACCCATGGAGTTGAATTTCTCTGTTATGTTATACTATAATATTTTCTCTTTTATTAATACAATATTAGGAGTAAGCAAGAGCTGTTATATAACCTCCACACTTTATATCACACAGCAAGCTCGGACTGTTTTGATAGTTGATATTTTTCGTACTTATTATTTATTATAATTGCTATTTCATCACCATTTATCCAGTTTGCAAGGCTTCCGGTTGAGCAAGGTCTGAGATGGGTAATTCATCTTCATCATCATTACTATTCTTGTCTAATAGTCAACATGATTGGGTTGACCATGTGAATTTTCAGTTTCCTTTTATGAATCATATTAGTATTATTAGTTAATTTTAAAAAAAAAAATCATTTTTAATAATTCTTTTTCCATGTTGATTTGGATCTTCCTTTTTCGTTTGTTTTTTCCCTTCTTTCAACGTAAATACTTTCTCATCTGCTTACTGGCGCATCATCTTGTATCCTCTTTATTTTCTACTCTGTTAATTATGCTTATTTTACTATTGACTTGTTCCCTATCCCCTCTAGGATTTTTTTCATTATATAGATACAACTTTTCACCTATTTGTTGATTGATGCCATTTGAATCGACCTCAGGACTTTTAAACAGTCAATGTACGAACGTAATACCATTAGATAGTAATATTTATTTGTATTAAATATAAAACAGCGAAATGGTTGTTGGAAACATATTATCCCATAATTCAATCCGTTTTTGTAGTTTCCTTTGAACTTCAAATATCAATCAACCTTCAGTATATAAAACTTGATTATCGATTTATCAGCAAGCAAGTATTTAGCTATCTTTCTGTTTTGATGCTTGGTTTTGTTACACTCATTACTCAGCTGTTCGAATTCGTTGATGAATTATACATAATTTAGCGAAGACATCAATTAGCATAGGAAAACAGATACAAGGAATGAAAGAAAAGATACACGCGCACCTTCATTTCTATTATCCAATTTACTTAAAGGAAGTCTATATTTCTACTTCTGCTATATGAGCGCTTAACATTAAGAACAAACATTTGTACTTGACAAACAACATTGTTTCAGTGCTTAAGTGATTCGACTTTGTACGAAAGGTCACAAGTTTGAAATTTGTGCAGTGTGATTCTAAGGTATGTTACCATGTGATTATATAAAGTACCAATAAAAAAAAAACAACGCACATTTGTACTTGACATATAAATTTAAAAAGGATAAATATAAATGGGAGAAGGAAAACAGTGGAGAGTAATTTATTGAACACAACCCTTAAAAGATACACGTGGTGAGGACCATATACTGTCTCCTCAATTATTCAAAACCACCTAAGTATCAAACTATATAAGCATATAAATAATTATGGCTTGATCATAGTTAACCCAAGCTTAGTAAAATGCCATCGTGAACGATTCAAACCATACCCCCAATGCAAAGCCATTGCCCTATAAAGAGCTTCTCGCATACAAGGCTTGGGTTTAAGTCCTTAAATTTTCCTTCTGTAAGTTTGAATTTTTGCCCTACGTCAAAGCATGTATCATTCGCTTGCACCCCGTAAGCTTTCTTGCATGTTGGTGCCGACGGTTCAAATCCATCTGTTATTCATTTCATCATCAAATATATGCATTAATATGAATATATATAGACAGCATTCCAAAATTTAAAGCATGTAAAATAAATAACTTACAACTCAAGACCAAAAGAAGAGAGAGCAGAAATGCAACGTTGAGGACAACAGCTGCAGTTTTGTTTCCCAACATGGCCATCTTCTTCTTTGCTAATGATATCTGATTGTAGTTATATTTTTCTTGATGTAATCTGATAAGATATGGAACTGGGTCGACACCTGCTATATATATGTATGTATGTATGTATGTTGCATAACTTATAACGTTTTTTAACTTTACCAATTGTTTCTTTTTCAATTTGTTCTTGTTGTTCTTTAAAATGTCGTATAAATTTGATTATGAAAGGACAGGAACATTGCCATTGTAAAACATTCTAAGCGATGATTCTCAAGAGATGTTTTAGAGTAAAAACTATATAGAATGTAATGAAAGAAGATTGAATAAGAAGTAAAATGACAGGTAGTGACAAATTATTAGCCAACGGTTGAGATCAAAGAATGGACAAACTACGATTGTCAATACAGTTTACAAGCAGTGATTGTAATCTAAAATACTTTCATTTCACAAAATCCACCCTGAGAAATCATAGTGAAAATATTAATCAGGACAATGGTTCAAATCAGATGAATGTTTATTTCAACAAAATTCAACTCTATACTAGGGCTGTTATGGTAATGGTTACCGTTACTATTTCACAAATACCGTTACCGTACCATTTTTACTGGTAAACGAAAATTGCTTACCGTTACCGTTACCGATAGGCTGGTATACCGAAGACTGGTATACCGATAATTTGGTAACCGTTGCACTGGTAATGGTAAATTACCGTTTGTCTAATAAAGGTGAGTAACATAACACGTATTCACACCATAACGGTGCTTCATTATACAATTTATAGTGTTACTTAATAAAAAAACATAAATGAGAAAGAAGTGAAGTGTATTTAACATTATTTCACCTGGTTAATAAACTAAATTTAATCATTTGCTTGGTTCTAAATGCCTATAATAAAGCATGTTACATGAATATACATGTATTATAAATTGACTGGTAAATTTACCGTTACCGCTGGTATTGAAGAAATGTTACCGATGATTTACCGTAGAAAATGGTAAATTTACCGTTACCATACCGATTAAACTGGTATACCGATTTCACTCGAAAATGGTAACTGATTGGCTGGTAATGATATGGTAATGGTAAATTTACCGTTACCATAACAGCCCTACTCTATACTTTGAAATGTCATTATATGTGACAAATTAAGAATAAAATAATTTAAACAATAATTATTGAAATTCAATGAATGAATTACTCAAAGAAGAATTTAATTAATCAAGTGTAGTTGGCCACTAAAAAGATTAATTAGGTTCAACTAAGAATAATCATTACAAAATATATATAATATAATAAAAGAAACGATACTAAGTGAATAGAAATAAAAGAAGAGAGTTAGGATTTTGGTTCAAACCATAGTTTTCATGACCGTGCCGTGTCTCGAACAGTTATGACTGAAGGTTTAAGGTTTTGATGGTTCAACCGGTCGAATCGTCGAAATCATGATTTCTTTTTTTCGAAAAATTTGCACATTCAACTACAAAACTATATGAAAAAATATTGAAATAATAATGCTACGTACATAAATTGTAGATGGTCTTCAAGATCTGCAACCGAAGTTGTGTCTTGTTGCAGTGCACAACTACAGCTATGTATACAGTAGAGTAGTGCACAACGATAGAAGTTTAATAACGACAAACTTGACGAATCTTTTAGTAGTATTAGATGAGTTTGTTGCGGTGAAGAACGAAGTGGTGGAGTTTGTGGTTTAGATTTTGGTATGATTATGAGTTTTGGAATATATATTTACTTGTTTTCTTCAAAGCAATGCAAAAGTTGAAAATGAAAGAGAATTACACGATGAGGAAGTAAGAAAAAACAAAAGAACCATGAGTCAACCAAGTTAAATTGACGGTTGAACCGCTGGTTTGAAGGTTCGACCAGGATTCATAGATGACTGAGTTCTGATTGAGTTACGGACCGTGATGATTCAAGGTTCAAGATTATTCGAGGTCGGACCGAGGCAGCGTATGGTCATGAAAACACTGGTCCAAACCAATTAAGAAAATCCCACAGTCCTTCACTAATTTCTTAGCTCTTTCTTTATCACAACTTTATCGAACATGAAGGGAATTCTTTTTTGCCTAGGCAAGCCGTTTTTATAGTGGACCATCCACATCCACTTTATACACACACAAATCGGACACACGAGATTTTATGACATATAAGAATTCTTCTATTGAAAAATATTTTAATAAATGCACTTTTTGTCGGAACAAAGTTTCAAATTTGTAACTTTATTTACATTTCAAAATTTCCATTTGAAAACTGACGCTAATTTTTGTTTGTTGTAGGATTCAAATTCATAACTTTTTGTTTGCATATAAGGGTATTTTTGAAACTTCGCGGTCGGATCAAAAGATTGTGTTTCTATTCCAACTATATATACGAGATTTTATGGCACATGTACTGCACATACATATAAAAGCCCTTTATAAAATTATTAAATTAAAAAATTTCTATGTAATTTGATAAAAATAAAATGAAAAATGTAAAGAATAAAGGTACATTTTTTGTTGGAATATGGTTTTGAACTTGTAACCATGTATTTGTTCCAAAATTTCCATTTAAAGGTAGATGTTAATTTTTATTTTTAGTTAGATTCGAAATGCTGATCACCTTTTGTTTACATATAAGGATATTTTTGAAACTTCATGATCGGATCAAAAATTGGAGCTTTATTTCAATTATTAATAAAGATGTGTGTGTATGAAGCAAATATGCATCAATAACTACATAGACTCGACAAGCACCTTTGTCCAAGTGGTTAATTGATTCGGCTTTGGTGCAGGATGTCACAAGTTCGAAACTTGCTTTCGAACGTTTATTTGACATGGGATATGTTGTCCCCATGATTTGTTGTATATAAAGTACCCGTTAAAAAAAAAAAAACTACACAGACTCAATTTGAACAGGAGCGAGACCACATTGTGTCGATTGCTAGAAAAACCTACAACTAGGCTCCTTCTCATTGGAAGAAACACTCTCAACCTCGCCGGAAATTGAGTCTAATAAATGTATTTGTTCCTAAATGACAAAGGCAATGTTGTCCAACCGACTCCCCCACCCCCCTCCCAATGTCAACAAATTTTATCTTCCAAAGTCTCTTTGTTAAGTAGGCCAAAATCAGCATCCAAGATAAGGAGAAGAGACTCTCCAGCCACGTGGTAGAATAATGACCTCTGCCCACCATGAATGAACCCAAAGGGATTGTACTTAAGATGAGATGCATCATGAACCCAAAGCTTTTCATTTGGATTCAAGGTTATAAGCTCAGGTGGAGGAGGCTAACTTTCTTCAGACGCTATTGTTTCAAGTGGAGGCGGGGGTTTGCATTTCCACATATGCTTCGCTGCCTTAGGCAATGAGACCTTATCGGGGAAGAAAATTATGATGTTAGCTTTCACAACTGGCTCAGCAGGATGAGAGATGGCAGAATGCTTGTAGGAAGAAGCAAGGTGACCAAAAGATAAGCATGTACTAGTACATGTCGGAGGGTTCCATATATAATGAACATCTACAAGTTCCACTTGTCCCAAAACAGGCTCAACAGCCAAGATAGATTGTTTGCGTGTAAAACAAGAAAACACTCCCGTCGAATAAAAATGAAAATTTCAAAAGTAAGAAAGTAAATATAACGAGGAAGAACACGCAAAGTTTTAGAGTGGTAACATTATTTCGAGTCTCTTTTGCAATTACAATTACAACGGTTTCAATCTAGAAACAAAATAGATCTAATTAAAAGATGGCAGCATTTTGGTGCAAAGGACGAATAGGATTCAAAAGTCGTTTCTTTGTTCCTCAGTCTTATATTTATAGGCATTCTTCTCCATCAAAGTCGGTAGAGCATGTTTGAGCAAGTATTTCTTCAGGTCTAAGTTTCCAGCAACGAACAAGTGGAAAAATGCAAATATCTTACAATCTTACCATTCTATATTGACCAGTTTTGGTCAATTGTGAACGTTTTGTCTGTTCACATTCTTCTATTTGCTTAAGTTTTCAACCTTGGATCTTCATGACAAAATTGCACATCAAGGAGTGGTCGGGATGGACTAGTTTTGTCCATTCAAAACTTATCTTTTTCTTCAAGTTGCTAGTAGCATCACCTCTAGCTGGAAGTGGGTCACATCTAACTTTGGATTGGTTTGTTGAACGGTATGGACCAATTGGTGCCGAACGATATGGATCATTCGGTACCAACGGGTTTGACTAATTCCTTCCTACTTACCCGATTTTTTTAAGGTTACTCTCCGCTCTTCGATCTTGACATCTTCTGAGCTCGTTGATTCATTGAGATGTCGCTTAGTTCAAATGTCGAATAACACTGGCCTCTCAAAGTATGCTTCGTAAAATCAAAGCATGCTTTGGATCGAGATTAGCATTTAAATTCACTCTACGATGATGTTCTTATAATCCGAACTGTTGTAAGAAATGTTGCATCTGCTCAGAGAATATTGGCATACTGCTTCATACAATCGTTGAAATACATCCTTTCTGCAGATGTAAAAATTGAAAGTTTTTTTCTTTTTTTGAGAATTTTTTGAGAGCTACTCCAATTTTTGGTCAGATTGATTTTTTCAAAGAAGATCAAACCATTCGATACTGAGCATTTTTGGTCGGTATCGACCGATTTTCTTAGCGTGTATAAAAACAACACTTAGAATTTTTAAATTTTTTTACTTTCATTTCTTCTGTATTGTGTTCTTGCCTTCACGACTTTCTTCATAGCGATTTCTTCAGCGCCACCACATTCAATCTTGCACCGCCACCGTCGCTTTGGGTTTACTAGTCGTCGACCATACTAAAATGAAATGCTGTTTTTTTAATATTGACCATCTTTCCTGATCCCGACTCTTGAAGGTGCGACATCGCTTCTTGGTCGGTGTCGATCTAGGGTTGAGCTACCTACCCATGCTTGCAACGTTGCCACCATTGCCGCCACTCCATTTTCGAAGCTTGATCAACTCCCACACCTTCATCGTCGCTAATTAATGCGACACTCTAAAGGAAACCCTACGCTCGCTGACCCCTTTCTCGAGTTTAACACAAAGTTGGAAATGGAGATGGTGAAGGGAATACAACTTTTCGATTACCTTCGGGTTTGATTTTGAAAATGGAACGGTGGTGTGTATTTTGAATATGTATGTATGTAATAGGAATACCTTAAATTTAAGTTTTTGAATTTACAAATTTACCATTATTCAATAATTAAAATAAAATAGATAGCACATAAGATATTATGGTAACTCTTTTTTGTCCATATTTACTCTTATAATATTAATAATTAAATACTCGGCCTCTTTTCTCATTCCATGTTTAATTTCTAAACCAACTATCTTATAGATTAAAACTTATGTAAGGATCACTACAACAAAATACTCATTTCACAACTGGCAGTGCCAGTTGTAATAAGCCTATTACAACCAGTAGCCGTCGGTCTTAATATGCGAAATTGTAATAAAGTTGTTTTATTTTGCAATTGTTTTCTCCGTTGCAATACGGTCTTTTACAACTATTTTTGCCAGTTGTAATAGAGTCTTTTACAACTATTTTTGCCGTTTGCAATAGGGCCTTTTATAACTGTTTTAGCCAGTCGTTAAAAAATTCAAATGAGAAAAATATACAAAAGCTGATGCAGTGCACCTTTAAATTTAAAGCTAATTTTCAATTGAAACCAAAATATTGTACTAATAACAGCAACATTCGTTCATATTTACTAAAAATAATAGAAAAAGATTCATATTTCAAACTGCAAAAAAGATTCATGTATTCACACCATTCATAAAGTCTTGACATAGTTACAAAATATCGTATTCAAGCCTAAACTAACATAAACCTGTAGTACATACTAAAATAACACATTATTTGAAATTTAGACCGAACGACATCTTCTTATTCCCGAGTATACAATATACTCATCTGCTTCACCAGCTACATGGCTCTGGCATTGCTTTATTCTATCATTCATCACATCCTGCATTAGCATAGAACTCAAATAAGCAATGACATTATGTAAGAAATTATTACTAGACCGAAATTATATGACAGTTGTAAATGATTTAAGATAGCAATAACTAGGACAAAAAAGCATGGAGTTAATAACCCAAGTTACAATGTTTAAGGATTTGAATTAAGAAGAGAATATACACTGTTACAAATCTACGGTTTTCTGACAATTTTTGGCATCGCTAAGGCGTCGCTAAATCTTTTAGCGATGTCATAGCGATGCCAAAAACACGTCAGCAAACAGAAGTCACTAAACCGTTCGGCGTCACAAAGTCGTCACAAAAATGGCGTCGCTAATTTTTATCGACGGCATTGTGACGCCGTTATTTTGTTAAATCACTTGCGTCGCTTTGGCATCACTAAATTTTAACGACACCATTATGACGTCTCTTTTCTAAAGAAAATATTATGTCACTAAGGCGTCGCTAAATTTTAGCGGTGCCATTGTGACGTCTCATTCCTAAGGAAAATATTCCGTCGTTAAGGTGTCACTAAATTTTAGCGACGCTATTGTGACAACCTTTGAATCTGTAAAATAAAAAATTAGCAATGCCTTAGTGACACCTAATGACTACGGAATTCAGCAACAATTCGCTAGTTTCATTTCCATCAACCAAAATCAAAATAAGATAATCATATGAAGCCAAAGTAGCAATATAATCAACATATACCATCTTTAAGCAATCATATGTGTGTGTGTGCAAAGCTAATATATATAATCATAACATCAGAAAGAAACGCAAATTAAGTTTAAACACACACAACATAATCATAGTTAATATAACAAAATCACATAAATACAATTCCAAACCCAATTGTCTGAATAACACTTAGTAACATAAATACATATATAATACACAAATCCATAACAAAATTTCCATATGAAGCAACTTATATATCATACGGCGGATCAGTAACGTCTTCACCCCTCTGATGTCAATACTCCTGCATAATCCTATCACATCCGTCATACTCATCTCTAACCCGCTCCCTGTGGTCTTGAGTGTGGAAATCTCCTCATCCTTCACTTTCAACTTCTCGTAGAGCTTGTATCTCTCATTCGATAGAACACTTCTTATGTTGAATGTGTTATCTCTGTACGACTGTACATAAACGATTGCATTAATAAATATACATTTTCTTACCAATAATTAATAAACATGGTATTACCACTAGTCTAATAGAAGTTCAAAATCAAAAGTATATACTGTTAAGAAACTAAACAAATAATGCAAATAAAATTTATGGTTATGCGTCACGAACATCAAATGAAAATGTGTCAAATAACATAAACTGGAATACAAATAAATCTCATACTAAAAGTACATCAAAACATTAATATGAGATTGCTCTTTAGATTCCAGAGCGGTACATATTGAAAATTATGTGATGTTGAGTGAACCATGATAGGAGATTATAGACCGATTTGAACTGCACTACAATTGTAAAAACACTTCTATAGGTTATTTACTTTGTGTTGTGTGTTAAGGAAAACGTAAACACTTTAAACAATGCTTTGACATAATGAATAAATATATATACAAAATGGTAATCTGATTCTTATCTATACATGTCATTATAGGTTTAATTTCCATGAGTTGCTTTAGATTCCATAAGGAGATAGGAGAAGATACCATGATGATGTTTCTATATTTGTTATATCATTTGAAGGAAGAATATGGAAATTGTGTGCATAAGTGTTAAATGTAACCTATACAATATTGCATAGATTATAAGTGAAGTGGAAAGCATCATCCATGCATGTAGATAAGGTTATGGGCTTCTCTCTGTTTTTTCAATTGCCATAGCAAAAGTTTTCTCATATTTTTGGAAATGGAGTTTGTAAAGGCTGAATAATAAGCTATTATATAAGTCAAAATTGAAATGTAATTTTGTAATAAACTGGTCCTAGTATTCGAGTTAATGACTTATAAATGAGACCCTTTAGTCTCAACAATCTTTCCATGCATTCTTCACTCTCATTTTAGTTTTCTTTCTAATATATTTCTTCTCAACATTCATCCTTCTTCCATTATGCACTCTTCTAATTAATCACTGTTACAGTAAAATGTTGCTTAAGGTCATTCCTTACAGTCATTTAGATTGACTTATTCATGATAAATTTTTAAATGACAAAACTAATTACCTTTGACTTTAAAAAAACTAAAAAGTGGCCTGTTAAGTAGACCCAAATAGGATTTCATAGTTGAATGCACATTGGCACATTGTGTACACATGAAATATGTTACATTGTAGACACATGAAATGGATTTTCAAGATTATTATTTGATGTGACGAATCGTTCAAACCTCCATATTAATTATGTGACATTCTCTGGTCCTAATTATGTACATAAATTCTAGCAAGTGGTATCAAAGCTTTTCTTTTTGAATCCACACATAACCAAACAATACAACTATTAGTTATAATATAGAAATACTGACATCACATAGGAAATATAAAAAGTTATAAAAGGTAGGAAGACTACCGACTTAGGCATATTTCAATTTCATGTGCCTGTTGAGATTCTGGATTCAAACATCTCAAGCCGGAAGGCAGGGTGCAAACCAAAAGGCATGTTTACAATCTCTCTTAGATAAAATTGATTTAGCACTTTCAAATATATGACTTATTTTCTTTGGGCTAGTTACTTATAAAAAGTTGACTTAGCATATTGTTTGCACCAAAGGTTGGCACAAACACCTAATATAATGAATGTAGAGAAATTAATGAAGAAACCTAAATTAAAACAGTGGAAACAAGCAGAAAACAAGTAAAAAACAGTGACAAACATATTTATAGTGGTTTGGCGTTGAATGTTTACGTCCACTTTGACGAAACAGCTTTATTGATCACTTGAATTTCTGAGTACAAGAGGGACCGAATCAGAATCCGTAAATACAATGGAGTACAAGAAAAATAACAGCCTAAAGGTCCCTAAATTGAACAATAAACTCTGTATTTATAGGGGTAGACGATCAAATATCTTTGTGAAAATTCTTTCGGCAGAATCTGCAGATGTAGACGAGGTCATCCAGAAAATTTTGGGGCCTAACTCCTAATATAGAGCGATCTGCCTTGATCAGTCTTTCTTGCCATGTGGCACCATGTAATCGGTCATGTGGGTCCCCTCCATGCTAGCCTCATGTTTCTAAAGTTGTCTTCATGTTTTAAGAGATATCAATCGATTTCCGTTGAGTTGAATTGTTGGTTGATGTTTTTCATTGCTATAGTGATATGATCTGATCCCCTACATAGGGGAAGAGATAGGTACCGATCCATTGTCCAGGGAAGGTACTAATCTATACTTAGAATGTTTTGTGGAGTCTCTTAGTTTCACTTGATCGTTGCTTCATATTGTTTTCTGTGCTTGATCTCTGGACTCTATGATCACCTCTCTGGACTGCTTTCGTTGTCTATCATTGAGTCTAACTTATCCAACCAGTCTGGATATAGCCGGGTCAAAAGGCCGGATAACACTTGCCTCCCAAAGTACATCATAGTTCGAACATGATGTGCTTTGAATCGAAGTAAGTTAGAGTCGCCGGAAAAGATTCCATTCAGTTTTCTGAACAGTCGTTATCCTTTCCTTGAATTTCCTTTTTGAAGAGTCATATCTCTCACTGTTTATTGCGACGCTTGATCAATATTAGTCCTTATAATTTGGGATGTAATCCTCAGTCTTTGTCTATGCTCGGTTCCATTGAGCTTATCGATCGAGTTTGTAGGCCTCGGCTATCTAAATTGGTTCTCTTTCTCAGGAGTTCTCGGGTAATGATTCAATTTATATCGAGTCAAGAAATCAAACGTTGAGTGTGCACACACATTCGCATGTTCATGTACACACCATGGTCATCGGCTCCCGATCACGTTCGTACACTTATGGGTCATTGCCAATTCAACGTAGTTTAAATACAATTGCATTGCTATTCTTTTTCTTTAAAAAAAATAAACAGCGGTTCTGTACCAATCCCCTAAGCGGGGGATCAGTACCAATCCCTTCGTTGATCCAGACTCGATCAGTTCGGGCTGCAAGGGAGATGGGTTGCATCTCATATATAAGCTAAGTGACAGCTTATTTTTCTTCACCTTACTTCTTCATTTATCTAATCAAACCAATCCCCTTCCTAGTCTCTGCCATTGTCGAGCTTGAAATTCATCACCATGAATCACAAATCTCCATTAATTCGAACTCCCATCCTCCTTGAACCAATCGCCATCGCCTTCAATCAATTTGCCACCTCCATCAATCCAATTCCAATACCCAACTTCAATATCCCCAACTTGAATAGAACCCAACCCTTTATCCATTCCTTGTCATCGACTTTTTTGACCGTCAAATTACATAGGTGGGTTTCGATTTAAGATGTATATGATTTGGAGGTAAAGACGCGACTCTGGGTAATTCATGTTGGTGGTTGTGAAGGAGCGGATCAGTGTGGATGCAGAGAAGATGGAGTGGTTGTTGATGGAGATAAGATGGATCGGTGTAGGCATTGGGATCGGTTATGGCATGGAATTGGTGCGGATATGGGATGGACGGATCAGTTCCGCTGTAGCGGAGCGATCAGAATTGTGCAAGGCAATACTACCTAGGCTAGGGATCGATCACGATCCCTTGCCCTATGGGGACTTAGGCATTTTAGCACTTAGGATTAGTTGCATTTGGACTTTAACATTTAGACTAGTGAACTTGCATATGATCTTGAACTTTGTTTTGTGTACAAATGTATATGACTTGCAATTTGATCAGAATTTGCATACGCCTATATGAACTTGAATATGAATGTCGAATTATGCAGCCGATAACTGATCCCAGAGTTTAGGTAAAATCCACAACCATCTATGCGAAAGTCAATTGTGACGGTCAGCGATGACAGTCACTCTAGTCGAATCCTAAAGCCTTGTCACAACTGTCGTTTTATTTTGAATTGTTTATCACTGCATTGCAAAACACTACACCACACCGCACTAGTTTACACTTTACATGGGGAGAGCAGGTTAATTTTTATAACAATGATTATCTGCTAAGTTTGATAGCTATGGGTTCCATATGCTCGGACCGTTTAGCTGCTACGGGCACTGAACAAACCTTTTCTTATGATAATCCCGATGCTGAGTCAAGCTCTGCTACAATATCTGCTCAAAACTCTCCAGGCCATCAACTTGAACAGTCCGAAAGTTCTCAACAGGTGCCAAAAATTCCTTCGAACTTATAAGCATAAATTGTGCCACCTCTTGACACTTTAGAAGATGCCATATTTTTAAATGATTCGGAGGATTTAGCGGCTTCAAGGGTTGATGAGGCCACTCTCCGCAGATTGTGAGTTAAACATGGGATTCTATACGAGGATGTGCGAGTTTCATCTCGTAACGATAGGGTTCAGTTGCCCCCAGAGGGGTATACTGCATGCAACAAGTTTATGTGCTGAGCAGGTTGCGTTCCGCCTTCCAATCCATTCATTCGCAAAATGTTACATTATTTAAGATTAGCATCGGCTCAGCTACATCCGAACAGCTATCTTCTTCTGCACTGCATGTATAAGATATTCCTCAAATTCTTATATCATAAGCCAACTCCAGAAGACATCAGATTCATTTACAATCTCAATCGACGAAAGGGAATCCTCTCGTACACTTTCCTTAAGTTAGTCACTGACTGCCAGGTCGTAACTAGCGTTTGGAACAAACTGAGCGCTTTTACGAATGAATGGTTCTATGTGCGCTATCCATCTGATTTTTGTAGGACGATGGCTGGAAGGACGTAAGTGTCATTTCAAACTCAACTTTAAGTGCTTTTATTCAAGTCATATCCTGAACTAAGCAGTTTTTTTTTAAATTGCAAGCGGCCATCCATGACCCAATGATAATAGATATTCAAAGGTGGTTTCAGCACTCAAAAATATACTGCTAGCGGATAGGGACATCAGATCTTTTCTTACCGACATGCGCCATTTTATCTTTGGATTATTAGAAGAGGGTCGTAGTACCAGGTTGCCAAGGAACACCGAGAGTGAGGTGGTAGAAAGAAGGGGTGCCTCTGAGCTGGGAGGTGACAAAGTTGATTCTGTCATGCCTCCAATTTAGGGAGCTCAAAATGTCACCGAAGAAGGCGAGGTAAGGGGCGATGTTAATGAGCCTGGTCATGATGATGTGAGATCAAGTCATGAGCCTGCGGTCGGATCCTTCTAAGACCCATAGCTCCCCACCTCATAGAAGGGAAGAAGAAAAAGGCCCGTTTATAAGTTTCGCAGAGGGAAGGTCTCCAAGAAATCCAAGTCAACCTCTGCTGCTACAAATTACTGTAGCTCTCTGCCTCCAAAAAATTTATTTGAGGGGCTGTCGAACATCCCAATTCCAGATGATTGGGAATTTTGATTTCGCCAATTTAAGCCTCGAGGGCTCCGAATCTCCTATTCAATTCGACGTTGACGTTACTCCAATTAGCATGGGAGAGATTACTCTAGCTAGCAAAGCTCTAGTAATTGGTCTGTTGAGGGATACTAGGACACTTAGGATCACATGCAGTGCACTACATGACACTTATCCAACTTTAACTCTAGTGATTCTTATACACTTTCGTTTTATTTGCAGGCTCGATGGGGTGCCTCTACAACTATGATCACTTGAAGAGATCAACATACTCTCAGCCGTCTTATTTCAGGCCCAGTCGAGGTCCGAACCCTAGTCGAGATAGAAAAGTCATGAAGAAAGAGAAGACCGAGACCGAAGCCACCAATCCAAGGACTCCTCATCTAGGCATAAGTCAAAATCCCAGTCTTCTCACCACAAGGGTGTCGGTCAACACCCTACTATATATAGTAATAGCAAGTCACTGCCTCATGTTCCCAGTTCGGCTACTACGCCCGAGCAACATTCGAATTCTTTCGACGTCTGTCGATCTTCGAAACGCAAGTATGGTGCAGTAGGTCTTGATACTTCATCTTGTAAGCATGACAAACAGGCCCTCTCAGCCTCGACTACTCTTGATGCCACTGCTATTGAGAAGATGGTCGAGCTCAAAGCCACATTTCCTAAACTGTGTTTTGGTGAGTTCATGTTCATTCCTCATATGCATCTAATTCCTCCAGATGCCAGGGAAAAAGCGCTCGCTTATGTTAATGATGTCTACATCCAACACAACACGACGCTTCATGTGGCTAAGAGGATTTCCGAGGTGTCCATGGAAAGGAAGCACACGATCGATCGCTTAACTCTTAGAGTGATTCATGATAAAGACATCATCAAACACTTGGATGAAGATGTTAAGGGGGGGGGGCAGATGTTGAAAAAGAGCCAGCAAATCCTCTGAAGTAGTTGAATGTTTGATGAAAGTCCATCAAGTTGAACTGGACACCACTGTTCACCGCAGTGGCACTTTAGCCCTTGAAAAGGACGTGTTGTAGAAGGAGAAGGATGTGTTGACAAATACAATGATGCTTTAGCCCTTCATATTAAACAACTTGAGGAGGAGCTTGAGAAGGAAAAGCAAGAGAAACTTGAGGCTCAGCTGGAGTCGCAACGTTATTGCGAGGAGACCGTCAAGGGAAGCAAAACTAATATAGAGGCTGACAGATAACTTGCGCAGATTGAGGCCCTCAAGGAAGAGGCTAGGGAGGCTGATTAGACAGAAATAAAGGACGAGTTTGATCCGTTGCCAATGTATTACAATGCATGCGTTCTCATGAATCGCAACCTCCGCTTCCTTGGAGTGGGGTATTTGTCAAAGCCTGGGACCATATTGTAGATCTGAAGAAGAAGTCCCTCGGTGGTGCTAAAGTGGATGAAAAGCAGCTCATGCACGATGAAGAGCCTTATGAACTCAGGGCTGCTTGGCACAGTTTACTCAGTGATCTAACGACCACCGGAAAGGGGAAAGATGGCGGTGAAGCTTCCGGATCTGGTCATCAAGACCCTCCTCCAAATCAAGCAACCGATGTTTCAAATTTGCATGCCTCTAAAAAGGACATAAGCTATAATCTAGATCAACTAGGGATGCATAAGTCGTTTGGGCTGTCTTTAATCCTTGAAGGCAGCACTCTAGTTACGACAAAAGGCCAATCGGGCGAAGGTACATCGCTCAATTCTCCAACGTTCAAGAAGGTTTACATCTTGCGTCCGATTGTCATGGGCTTACCCATTGATCTTTATGAAATTGCAGGTCCGTCTGCATCTATCCATGCTCCCGATGATGATGTTATACCGAGACAACAGGCACTGACCATGCGGTCCACTACAACCATCACTGTATAGGTGGCTCCTATTGATCAACCAGCTAGGACTCCCGGTCCAGTTGCTGAAGTTATAGGGGCTTTGAATGAAGAAAAGATTAATGACCAACAAGGCTATGATGAAATAGAGAACGTCGTAGTGACTCATGCCTCCGAACATACTAGTAAACTTTGCATGTATGAGCACAATGAAAAGGTGGAGCTAGATTTGTAAGTCATGAAGGAGAGTGCTGAAGTGGATATTACTCCGCTCCAAGTAATACTGCAGGGCGGTGCCACTCTTAAGGAGATCGACCCTTATGTACCCCAAAGTGAGACTGCTTCTGCTCCTGTCTTTAAAAGCATTTCTCCTAAGTATGGCAAGGGAAAAAGAGGGTCAAAGAGGAGAGGACGAGGCGGTAGCTCTGGAGAGTCTACCCTAAAGAAGCCTAAAAAAAGATGAGAAATAGCCGTCGAATCGGCTTGGGTAGTGTGTAGCTAGGTAACTAGTTTCTTTTTGTTGGCCACAATTGTGTGGGTATGGCCCCTGCTTTTGGTTCTAATTTTTGGAAATAAACTTGTACTTAGTTTCCAAATTTCAGTATGTGAATAAAAACTCTTTCATTTCTATTTAGCTTTTGTATGAAACTTGTTTAAGTGTTCGAGCTAGTACGTTTTCCATTCAACGTACTTGTAATTCATCGCTAGTCGTTCAAGTTGCAATGTCTTTCCGTCGCCCATTGCTTCAGGTGTCGATACAAAAAATCCATCTCAAGGCCTCCTTTTGGTCGCGACCTTAAGTCGTATCAAACACTAGGTGCGAGCCACAATGTTACGCTGTCGTGTTCAGTGGTTAAGTGATTATACTCCTGCCCCTAATCTTGGGTTGGCGGAGTTAGTTTGTGTACGGTCGGGTCCAAACCATCATGAGTTTATACTCCTTTTGTTGGGTTCAGGCTAGAGTTGGAGAATGAATGGTCGAATCACACTTATTCGTTTTTTATACTCTTATCCACACTCTGAGGATCATAGTTAGTTGATGGGCGGTCAATCACACCCATTTGATGTTCATAACACACTCTGGGGGCTAAATTTGTTCTAGGAAATGGTCGAATCACATTTCCTTTGATTAATTCCCTTGCCCCTAAGTATGGAGCAAAGGTCGAAGAGTGATCAATCGTATCATGACCACCTTTACTTTACATTCTTCCCGTCGAATCCGGAGACAAAGTTAGTTAATTGTTTGTCGAGTCACAACCGTTCTCTATTTTATACTCAGCCCGTCAGATTATAGGCAAGAGTTAATAGATGAACGATCGAGTCACGTTCATTTTTTTAATTCGATTATGGATTCGAATACTTGGTTGGCACCAAACTCCAGGTACTTATTGGTTTATATTAGGTATATGTAGATGTAAGTTGGTTGCATATCACAACCATTATATTATGCACAAACAATTTACAGATATGGAGCAAACTTCAGATTTTATTGCAAACCGAAAAAGAAACGACAGAGTCTGTCTTATTACATCGCTTTGAATTCAAATGCAAAAGCAAATTCTAAATGAAATATAATTGAATGAAACAAAACTAAGTGAAATAGCGTTGTAAATGCTTACTATTCCATGCTTTAGGGAGTATGATGCCATCGACAGTCGCTAGCTTGAAAGTTCCATCTCCAAGCTTCCGATTGATGACATACAGTCCTTGCCATCTCGGACCATTTTTGCGGGGCTAGGAAAGATCCGTTTCAGGACAAGATCTCCAATTTCAAAGGTCCTAGGTCGGACTTTAACATTGTAGTACCGATCGACTCGGTGTCGATGTGCAGCTGCCCTCAAGTTAGCTTCTTCGTTCTTCTCATCAACTATGTCTAAAGATGCCAGAAGGAGATCTCTATTAGTTATGGGGTCATAGTAAGTCACTCGATGAGAAGGGACTTCAAGCTGGAATCACAGCTTTAGAGCCGTAAGTAAGGGCGAATGGAGTGTGGCCAGTCGTGGACTTGTGGGCGATTCTGTATGCTCATAATGCTGATGGGAGTTCATCAACCCACTTGCCTCTAGCCTTTTCCAAACGCATCTTTAGAATGGACTTATGATTTTATTAATAGCTTTGACCTGTCCATTAGCTTGAGGGTGAGCAATTGCCATAAATCTTTTCTCAATATAATGCCTGCGACAGAAGTCTTTGAATTCAACACTGTCGAATTGGGCCTTATTGTCAGTTACGATTGTTCGGAGGAGACCAAACGATAGTTGATTAATTTCTTTGTTGTGATTGTGGCCAAAGGTTTAACTTTAGCCCATTTAGCGAAGTAATCGACTATTAAAATGGCGTATTTTGCACACCTTTGCAAATCGGCATGGAGCCGATGATGTCAATACCCCAAGTAGAAAACGACCATAGACTGACCATCTGAGTGACTTCCATCGACGGGGCTCTCGGAATCTTTGCAAACATCTGGCACTTGTCGCATTGTCTAGCATAATCAGTTGTGTCTCAATTGATAGTTGGCCAGAAACAACCATATCGGAGGATCTGCTTCGCTAGGGTTTGCCCCTTGGTGTGATCGCCACATTCTCCTTTCTGGACTTCTCTTAATAATCACTTAATTTCATCGTCGGTAATACACCGAAGCAGGGGGATGAAGAAACCCTTCGTATACATGAATCCTTCTTGAAGGATGTATCGTGAAGCTTTACAATGGATCATTCGTTTTTAGTTCCTCCATTCGGGAAGGATTCCCCTTTGCAAATAGTCTTTAATCGGAGTCATCTACGACTCCTTCTCGAGCTCCGTCTCTAAGACCCAATCAATCTCCATCTGGTAAATGCTCGGAGCGTTAAGTACTTCAACTGGAACCAAGTCCATTTGTTGTGCATCTCCGGAACTAGCCAGCTTAGTCATTGAGTCGGCTTTCTCATTCTATTCTCTAAGGATGTGTGTAATGGTGTAATGCTCAAAATAGATTAGCAGCTCTTGAACTCGGTTGAGATATGAAGCAAGTGGCGCTCCTTTGGCCTTATATTCTCCCCTAACTTAGTTTACTACTAACTGGGAATCATAGAGAATTTGCAAAGCCTTTACTCTCAGCTCTTAGCAAGTTTAAGCCCAGTGATCAAGGCTTTATATTCAGCTTCATTATTCATTGAAGGGAAGTCAAGTTTTAAGGCATAGCAAATCGAGCATTCCTCAGGAGTCACTAGCACGACTCCGGCGCCAGAACATCGATCGTTGGATGCTCCATCTGTGAACATTTCCATTGGATGGTAGATCCTCTATCGCTCTCAGGAGAGTCATCTTGTATAGTGAATTCAACTATGAAGTCCACTAATGCTTGTCCCTAGATGGCTTTTCGAGGGAGATAAGTGATATTGAACTGGTTCAACTTGATTTAAGTAACCTTCCAGACGCCTCAGGTTGCTGTAGGACCAATCATAATGGTTGGTCGGTGAAGACATTGATGGGATGAGCCTGAAAATAAGGGTGGAGCTTCCTCGATGCAATCAACAGGCAGCATGCGAGTTTTTCTAGCTTCGGATAGTTTCTTTCAGCACTTGTCAATCGCTTGCTAACATAGTATACTGGCCTCTAGATCTGATTCTCTTCGCGCAACAGATTGGCACTTATGGAATATGCCTATACCCCTAAATAAATGTACAAGTCTTCATGGTCCAGTGGCATGGACAAGATGTGGGTATCTCTAAGTGATTTACCAGAGCTTGGAATGCATCAATACAGTCTTATGTCTGTTCGAAGTTTCTCTTCCCTCTACTGATCAAGTCGAAGAAAGGAATGCACTTATCAGTAGCTCTGGAGATAAACCGACTAAGGGGAGGCGATCTTCCCATTTAAGCTCTACATTTGTTTAATCGTCTTCGGTATTTGGATATCTCTTATCGCTTGGATCTTCTTAGGGTTTTGCTTCGGTTCCACGAGAGTTAATGATGAAACCCAAGAATTTCCTTGACGCAACATCGAAAGAGCATTTCACGGGGTTGAGTTTCATTATATTTCTGGAGAACACTGAACATTTCCGCTAAATCATCGATGTGGTCGTTCGATCATTGTTACTTCACGAGCATATCATCCATATATACTTCTATCGATCGCCCGATCTGATCTTTGAACATCTGGTTGACAGATCATTAGTAAGTTGCACTAGAGTTCTTCAGTCCGAATGGCATCACAATGTAGTAGTACAATCCCAGGTCGATAATAAAGCTGGTGTTCCTGATCAGGGACGTGCATCGAGATCAGGTTGTATCAGGAGTACGCGTCCATGAATGAAAGCAGTTCATGTCCAACGGTTGAGTCTACTGGCCATCGATCCTCGAAAGTGGAAAGCTGTCTTTTGGGCAAGCCTTGTTTTGGTCTAAGCAGTCAACGCATGTTCGCCACTTTCCATTAGCTTTTCTCACAAGAACTAGATTGGATACCCATTTCGAGTAGAGGACGTTGCGGATAAACCCATTGTTTTTGAGTTTATCCACCTCCTCTTTAAATGCATCAGATCTCTATGGATCCATGCCACATCATTTTTGTTTCATTGGGACATGCCTCGGGTCGATATTCAATGCATGGCGCACGATGGTTGGCAAGATCCCACACATGTCAAAATGGGTCCAAGAGAATACATCAAGATTCGCTCAGAGAAAACCAACTATTTCCTTTATCATCATTGCACTAAGCTGTGATTCGACCTTCACAACTCGTGATGGGTCGTCATGGCTGGCTGTGATGTCGCTCATCAGCTCAGCGGGTGCAGCCTTGGTTTCTTTGGGCTCCTCTTCTTCATCTCTCGGATCTACATTTTTGTAGAACCAAAATGTGGTGCCCGAGCCAAGGCTCAGACACTGATTGCAAAGTTTCTTTAGTTTTGATGCAGAGAGGCTTCTCTACATCCTTTCCTTTCTCCTTTCGCTGAGCGTCTCTCAACTCAGCCACATAACAAGCACATCTAGTTGTCCGATCTCCAAGGATAATTCCCATGCCATTCTCTATCGAGAATTTGAGTATCAGACACCAATGGGCGACAGCTGCCCTGAATTCAGCAAGGGTCGATCGGCCTAAAAAGGCATTGTACGGGGAATTCGCATCCATCACAACAAATGGTAGCACACGCACTCTCTTTCAGTTGTCGTCTCCTAACTCCACTAGTAGCTTGACACGGTCTACCGCTTTAGTTGCAATACCATTAAAGCCATGAATACGGGCTTTACACGGTTTTAGACCATTGGCTTTTAGTAACATCTGGTTGTATGCCTTCTTGAAAATGGTATTCACAAAACTTCCACAATTAATCAGAATCTTTCTCACAAAGCCTGGGCCGATCGTGGCCGAGATCACCATTGGGTCGATCGTAGGGGCCTCCACCTTGTCCGGATCTCTAATCTGAAATACGATATCATATGTCATAGTTTGCTGCTACTTTGCTGGAGCACCGTCCTCTGTGTTCGAGCAACGTTCAATGTCAACACATCTGATAGCATTCACGTAACGCTCCATTTCATTCCAGCTTTTGTCGGCTGGATGTGGTCCTTCAATAATATTTTCAATAACTAATCCCTCTCCTATCCATCGAGGTTCTTCAACACTAGGCGGAGCTTGTCCACGATTAGGTTGGATGTCCCCTGCCCACCATCCTATAGGGCTTTAACAGATTACTGCAACTTTCTTTCTCGAATTAACTTCTCATTAACATCATGGAGGTGGCGACACTCATCCGTGGTATGTCCATAACTTTCATGAAATCTACAGTACTTTCCGGACTATCTCTACTTCTCCATCAGTTGCTTTAGAGGTGGTTTCCTGTACTGCATACTGTTATAAGTTGATAGATAAACATTCTCCAGCAATGTATTCAATGGCATGTATGTATCAAACGATGGGATCCTCGGCTTCCCTCTAGAATCTCGTCTTCGGTCATGGTTTCTACCACTACCTTTCTTCTGCTCATTCGGTTTGTTCTGAACATTGATTTGAACTTTCCCGGAACTATCACCGGACTGCTTCACTACCATAGTACTTTGTACTTAGGCCTGCAACATTTCTCTTCCTGGTTTGCTTTGTATCCTCCTTCCTCAGAAACTGAGCTGCCTTTGCAAAGAAACGATCCAATGTAGAAGGAGTCTTTCCCGCTAAGCAATGACCAAACTCGGAATAGGGGTCAACTCCCCTAGTCAGTGCCATGATTATTGCATCAGCATTCATGTTACTGACTTCTATAATAGCTGTGTTAAACCTTTCCAGAAAATCTTTCAGTGACTCCCTCGGTGCCTGGAGCAAGTTGGAGAGTGACATTACATCCTTGGAGTAAGTCGTGTACATGCAGAACTGCTCCAAGAACTTCTTTGCTAACTCATCAAATGAAGAGACTGACCGCGATGGTAGCTTAGTGAGCCACATGGTCGTGGAGTCCATGTTTCATTCGTACTTACATTCCCACATAGGCAGGCATCATAGGCATATGGAACCTGCATGAATATCCTGCATGTAGAATGTAGTCGGTGAATGGAGTATGACTTCTGGAGTGTCCGCAATCATCGTTGGTCAAGCCTTGACTTTCTTTCACTAGCTACCTCACCATAGCTGTTAAGTCTGGTGTCTGGAGAGTTGGTGCTAGGTTGTAGTTGTATTCCTCCCCAGGTGAGCGACCCGATCCACACCTTCGGGCAGTGCCACATTGCCTTGGCTCCTCTTGCTCTTGATCCATTTCCCGAGCAGCAGTTCTATCGTCATCTCTTAGCTGCGGTTTAACCATATTCACTTGAGCTCCAGCACCTTGATCTATTGTGGCACCTCTAAAGTTAGCTCCTCCACCTGCATGCTGACTGCCCCTATGATTCGAGGGTTCGGTGCCGATCCCCCTAGGGGATTCGGTGCCGATCGTCCATAGCCGATTGTTTGATTCTGTCTCGATGTCCAGCTACATATGCATCCTTTTTACGGCATCTGTTTCTATGATAGTAGTCAGAGGAGGAGGAGTCCTTTGAACCTGAGTATGGAGTAGGCTCCCTCCTTGTCTTTCAACGTTGATCTTTCAACTAGTTCATCATGTAGATGTTATCCTGGGTTTGCTATTTGAGCTGTAGACGGCTATCCATCATTTCCTTTATTAGGACTTCAAAGTCTGCTTTGGTGATGTAGTCAACTGGATTTTGGGGATTGGCAGCAGCCGGTTGTACGCTCTGATCAACCTATTGAACGCTGGTATCTTCATTGCCTTTAAAAGCATGGGAAGTAGTAAACTTTCCTCTGTCCATGGCTAATAACTTCCTTTTAGATCTTCTTCAAATCTGAGTAGAAATGGAAACTTGTCGGCATAAATCTGGATCTATCTCGCGAATAGGGAATCCATAAGTAGATGATGAGATCCAATCAAGTTGAGAATTCTTTCTCGGTGAAAGCACCAAAATGTTTGCACCAAAAGTCTGCACAAATACCCAATAGAATGATGTAGAGCAATAAATAAAGAAACCTAAATTAAAACAAAGGAACCAAGCAAAAAATAAGTAAAAAAACAATGACAAACAGATTTATAGTGGTTCGACGTTGAATGCCTACATCCACTTTGACGAAACAGCTTTATTGATCACTTGGATTTCTGAGTACAAGTGGGATCGGATGGGAATCCATAAATACAATGTAGTGCAAGAAAAATAACAACCTAAAGATCCCTAAATTGAAAAATGAACTCTGTATTTATAGGGGTAGATGATCGAATATCTTCTTGATTCGCCGGTAGAATCTTTAAATGTATACGAGGTCACCTAGAAAATTTTGAGGCCTAATTCGCAATATAGAGTGATCGATCCCAATTGGTCTTCTTTTCCATGTGGAACCATGGATCGGTCGTGTGGGTGCCCCTAAATGCTAGCCTCATGTTTCCAAAGTTGTCTTCATGTATTTAGAGATATCGATCCAATCCCGTTGAGTTGAACTGTTGGTTGATGTTGTTCATTGCGTGATATGATTTGATCCCCTGCCTAGGGGAAGGGATATGTACCAATCCCCTGTCCAGGGGAGATACTAATCCATACTTAGAATGTTCCGTGGAGTCTATCTCCTAGTTTTGCTTGATCGTTACTTCATATTGTTGTTCGTGCTTGATCTCTAGATTATATGATCACCTCTCTGGACTGCTTTCCTTGTTTATCATCAAGTCTAACTTGTCCAGCCAGTCTAGATATAGCCGGGTCAAAAGGTCGATAACACATATGATAATACAAATACAATTAAAATATGCAAGTTTTTGGTGACCTTATTCTAGAATGAACAACTAAATTATTGATTCAAGAATATACCCATATAATTATATGCTTGTGTTGGAGTTTAGCAAACCATTTCTTTATTGAAGTTAATTCAATTATTATATGCCCGATAAACTATTTTTCGGATTGTGCACTTGTGTTGGACATCCTAAAAGCTATGTAAATAAATATAGTTGTGTTGTGTGAGTGACTAATAACACATATTGGTTATGTGGAAGTGTTAGGCAATGGATACTTAAACAAATACTCTCGAATACACACCCAACCCAAATCCCACTTCATCATCCTCTCAACAAATAGCTCCAACTCCCCTATTTAAGGTTTCTGTATATATAGCAGTGATGTTTTGGTATGAAGAATCAAATATGGAGTTGATATTAAAATAATGAAATGAACTGAAAAGTGGTTTTGTTAACAAACTTGAGCAAAATCAATAGCTATAAGATGGAGCTGAAAATTGTACAATCTCAACATCAATTACTTTTCTTTTTAAGGCCTTCTTTTTAGTTGTGGTCTCCATAACAACATTTATACTTATGTCCTCTTTATTTTCAAGAATTGGATCCTTTCTATTTGTTATCCCGCCGTTTGGCAAGACCATGATATCATCGACTTGGCTAAAAACAGATGGTTATCAACCCTGAGAATCAACTATATACAGTGCCATGGACGATGGTTGAGTAGGTTTGGACCGGATCCCAGTCAAGGTGTAATCAGTATGAAGTGTTAAGCAAAGCTCTGTGAGGCTGCATTTCAAATTTCAAGTCAATCGGAGTTCGAATGCTCAAGTTATGGGCAAAACAAGGATTCATATGAATCGATCGAGAACGATCCATAAAACAGCGCAAATCAACGATGATCGATTGATATCTCAAAATCTACAAATCCAATTTACTTGAAACATTCAGAGCATGAATATATTAAAGAGTGTAGCCCTTAGGAACGATCGTAGGTCAAAACTCTCAAGTTCATGAAATTGTCAATTGTTCTGTACCAATCGTTCATAGCGATCAGTGTATCTCAGCAAGAAATCCACATACAATAGAGATCGACGAATATCTCACAAACTACAGCTCAAAATGATACCATATTTTAGGCACAATGTCTAGAAGCATGTGGGACACCCCACAAACGATCTTACATCAATCAGAGGTGAAAAAAAAACAATTGGTATAGCCATTACCGATCGTTCCAAAATGACGAATTATGACTACCGATCGATGGGTCCCTATGGACCTGGAGAGCCCTCGACCAAAATCTTAGTTAAATATCTCGTCATCTTACCCTATAAATACAAACCCATTGGTTCATTTTTAGCATCTTTATGCTGCTTGTTACTCTAGACTCCATTGTAATCAAGTGCTAGCACTATCCTACCATTGTAATTCGATTTACAAGAGAGTAATAAAGCATAATCCTCAAAGTTGATGTAGGCATACAACGTCGAACCACTATAAACCGCTATGTTTTTTATTACCGCTTATTCGCTATTACTTATTCATTTACTCAGTTCAATTTTACTTCTCCTCGTTTACTTCTCTATAAAAACTATTCTTGGGTGTTTGTGATCATTTTTGGTGCAAACATTTTGGTGCTTTAATTGAGAATCTTGATTCTCAGCTTATTAGGATGCCTTTATTGCAACTGGATTGCATAAATCCTCGAAAGGAGTTCCATAAAATCTTCAAGAATCTTGCTCGTTCTACTTAGATTTGCAAAAATCTAAGCAAAGATATCAACAATAGTGAGGAACACTAGATCTACTTCTCAGAACGTGGAAGGAAATAAGAACGCTAGTATCTAGCAAGGAGGCCCGAGCAGTCAACCAATGGATGTGAATGCGGAACCAGTTGAAGTCTAGAATCCAACTGATTCTATTATAGGAGTTGAATTTCAGAATATAATAAGAGAGCTAATGGATAGCTGTTGACAATTAAATCAGTAGATTCAGACCAATATCAACCTAATGAACCAACTCAGTCAGCAACAGCGAGGAAAGGCTAGGAGGGATCCTACCCCTTACTCGGCATTAGAAATTTCTAGTTCATCAGACGTGTATCATAGGCATAGGTGTCGCAGAATAGACGGATATCATGCAGAAACTTCGGAGCGTCAACAGGTAGACCATCGTGGTCTGCTTGGACCCATCTGTGTCGATCCCTCCATAGGGATCGGTACCCATCCCTCCTCTAGAGGAGGGAACTTACCTATGCATACTGGGATTCAAGCAGGAGCTGCTGCGACCAATTTGGATGATGGAGTTCAGTTAAATGTTGACCAAATGCTTCCCCGGAATGACGATGAAGTGAATTTACGAGATATACATCAAGAAGTTGTTGAACCAAGAAGGCGTGGAATGGCCCGTAGACATCGACAAGACCATTCACATGAGGTGGAACACGACCACCGCTTGTCACCAACAATCCATACACCGGACTTGTCGACAATTGATAGGCAGTTAGTGAGAGCGAGTGAAGGCTTGACCAATGATGACTGGGGCATCTCGAGAAGCCATACCCTGTTCACTAATAATGCCCTACATGTAGAATATCTCAAGCAGCACATCATGAGATATGAATGGATAATGGATTCCGCATGAGCATATGATGCAACCAAGTGTAGATGTTTTCTCATAACTCTCTCTGGAATATCAACAATGTTGTTTACAAGATTACCTCCGCGATCGATCTCTAGATTCGATGATTTTGCAACAAGGTTTGTGGAGCAGTTCTATATGCACGAACCTTGCCCCAAAGATGTCATGTTCTTGTCCAGTGTGATCCAGGCTCCGGGAGAATCGCTGAAAGTTTATTTGGAGAGATTTCATACAGTTGTTATAAAGATTAGTAATCCAAATGACCATGCAATATTGATGGCCGCAACAAAAGGGATTGATCCAAATTTGATTTTGGCGATTGGTTAGCTGGCAAGCCACCCACAACGTTGGAATGCTTCTACGTAAAGATGACTCAGTATTTAAGGAGAGAGGAAGCCAGATCCTCTAGGAAGAAGAATGATGTCGGACTGAGTGGAGAGGGAGTACAGAGTAATATTGCTGTAAAGCAATATGATGATAGCTCTGTAAAAGTTCAAGTGAATGTCCAGAACAAACCGAACCAACAAAAGATAGGCGGAGATAGGAGCCAAAAACGAAAGAGGGATTCTGAAAGAGGGAAGCCTAGGATTCCAATGTACAATACTTACATGCCACTGAATACTTCCCCGGAGAATATCTATTTGTCCACCTGCAATACCATGTAGTATAGTAAGCCACCTCCAAAAGAATCAACAGAGAAGCAGAAACAAACTGGAAAATATTGTCGGTTTCACGAATGCTATGGGCATAACACAAATGAATGCAGGCATCTCTAGGATATTATCGAGAGGCTGGTTCAAGAAAGGAAGTTACAAAGTTTGTAAAAACCCCGCAGGATGGAGGGCAAGGCACATCTGACCCCAACCGAGGACAAACAGAGCATATGGATGAGGAGCCTGCATGGACCGGTGGAAGATTGGTAATTAATACAATAGTCGAGGGACCACATCCAGCTGATAAAAGTTGGCGTGAGATGGAGTGCTATACTAGCACGATTAAGCATGCGGATTTTGAATGCTGTACAAATACGGAAGATGGAGCTCCGACAAAACAGCAATGTACAATGGCAGATGATATCGTGTTTAAAGACAACGATGCATACAAGGTGGAGGCTCCAACGATCGACCCAATGGTCATTTCGACCATGATCAGCCTTGCTTTTGTGAGAAGGATATTGGTTGACTGTGGAAGTTCTGTAAATATAATTTTCAAAAAAGCTTATGATCAGATGAGGATGGAAGCCAAGGACTTAAAACCATCTAAAGCTTGCATTCATGGCTTTAATAGTGCTACAAGTGAAGCTAATGGTTATGTTCAATTATCTATAGAGTTGGGAGAAGGTGACCGTAGGAGAGTCCAGATTCTGCCTTTTGTTGTTTTGAATGTTGACTCTCCATACAACGCTTTTCTGGGCCGACCGGCCCTAGCTGAGTTCCGGGCAACTCTCGTTCCATGGTGCTTAAATTTGAAGTTCCCGACAGATAATGGTGTTGGAGTTGTTCATGGTGATTAGGCGGCTGGACGTGCCTGTTATGTAGCTGAGTTGGGGGATGCTCAACGGAAGGAGAAAGGTAAAGGTGTGGACAAGTTAGTCCGCATCCAAGCCACTGAAGATTGACAACTAGCGCCTGAGCCTTGGATCGGGCACTACTGTCGGCGCTATAGAGATATAGATCCAAGAGATGATAAGGAGGAGCCCAAAGTGACCAAGGCTGAGCTGGCGATTGACATCACAGTTATCCACGATGACCCGTCATGGGTCCTAAAGATTAGATCGCAGCTCAACCCTCCGATGATGAAAGAACTTGCTGAATTTCTCCGAGCGAATCTCGACTTGTTCGCTTGGAATCACTCTAACATGTGTGGATCTCACATGCTATTGCCAGCCATGCATTGAATATCGACCCGAGGCATGTCCCGATGAAATAAAAAAGAAGTGGCATGGATTCAGAGAGATCTTCCACTCTTAAAGAGGAGGTAGACAGACTCAAAGATAATGTGTTTATTCGCAATGCCCTCTACCCTAAGTGGGTATCCAATCTTGTACTTGTGAGAAAGGCAAATGGGAAATGGCAGACATGCATTGATAACTCGGACCTGAACAAGGCATGGCCAAAAGATAGCTTTTCCCTACCAAGGATAGACCAGCTGGTAGACTCAACCGCGGGATACGAATTGCTATCTTTCATGGATGCGTACTCAAAATATAACCAAATCCCGATGCACATTCCTGATCTAGAGCACCAGCTTCATTATCGATGTTGGGTTATCTTGCTATGTGGTGATGCCGTTAGGACTAAAAATGCTGGAGCGACCTACGAGTGCCTAGTTAACAGAATGTTTAAAGATCAGATCGAAAAAACGATGAAGGTATTCGTGGATGATATGCTTGTGAAGTCACGATAGTTTAGCGACCACATTAGAGACTTGGCAGAAATGTTCGACATCCTCCGACTTTATAAAATGAAGATTAATCCTCTGAAATGTTCCATTGGTGTTACATCAGGAAAGTTCTTGGGTTTCAGCGTTAATGCCTGTGGAATCAAAGTTAATCCCGAGAAGATCCAAGCTATTCACAATATCCAAGCACGAAAGACTATCAAACAAGTAAAGAGCTTGAATGGGAAGGTCGCTGCCTTAAGCCGATTCATTTTCAAAGCTACTGTTTGCGCCAAAAATGGTCACAAACCCCAAGTGTAGTGAAAGCACCAACGTATGAATATAAATCAACAATATTCACACACAAATCACAGATCTAAGCAAATAACAAATAGCAATCCAGAAATAATGAACAGTGACACAAGATTTATAGTGGTTCGGCTATCTCCGGCCTACGTCCACTTCAAGGTTTTTATGATTTTATTGCTCGATGTTTGAAGATTACAATTTCCTGTGTTGTATTACAACTGATTTTCTGAGCTAAGTCTGAATCTAAGGAAGCAGTGGTGATATGGAGTAAATCTGGCAGAGTCTGGGCGCTCTTTAGCTCTTGAAATTGTCCCCCCCTTTTCTGAATGACCAGGGGCTCTATTTATAGGTGTAGGAGGCTGATATTTCGCCTAAAATGAAGGGAGACTAGTTCTAGTACGTCAGGGGGCCCACATGCCCGCCTTCTGGAAATCCGGGCCTACTTTGGGATCGATTCGACCCTTGCTTCGAATCGATCAAGTTTTGCTCCGATTGAGATGAAATTTGGCATGGACATTCCTTAGGTTGCTAGTGAGCTACTGTGAAAATTTCATAGAGTTTGGACTTGTAGATCTCGAGTTATGATCGATTCAAGGTCGCTTTTATGGATGCAGTGTTCTGTTCGAATCGATTACGTTCGAATCGATTGCTTCGAATCGATCATGGCACGCGTGCTCGTGGAGATGTGGCATGCAATCTTCGAGTCGATCCTCCTTTTTCTCCGAGTTTTACTGAGTCTCTATGTAGACGTGGTGGATTCGAGGTGATCGATTCGAAGACGTGCTTCCTTCGAATCGATCTGGGTAACCTTCAGTCGATTGATACGAAGACTCCACTGTTTGAAGGGATTCGAAGGTGGGAACGTTCCAATGGATTCGAGCTATTGGATTCGAACAAAGGCTTGCTCAATGGAGTCGAAGCAAGGCGTATTCTGATGGGTTCGAAGCAAGGCTTGTCGTGATCGATTCGAGGCAAAGGCTTGATCGATGGAGTCAAAGCTACGTTCCTTTTCATGGATTCGAACTTGTGGCATATTGGGACGGATTCGAACTATGTTCTCGTGGATGGATTCGAACCAACGATGTCTTTAGTGGATTCGAACATAAGCCCTGCCGATGGATATGAAGTAAATTGAGTCGAACTAGATGGAGTTGAAACTGATGGATTCGACTCATATGGATGCGAACCCGAGGTTATGTTTTCCACTTGCTCCGATGATATCTTGAGCGTACGACCTCGGATTGACTTGATATTTGGAACGTTGACTTTCACGGCTCTACTTGACGTGTCTTGTCAATTGTAGCCCGATCCGGACTCGGGTGTAATTCATCGATACCCATGGTGAACCTGCGATGCACAATTGATATTTATGACTAGTAACCATCGATTTTCAGTTAATCTTTGGGTATCTCAGCTTTGCCAAAAAGTGGGATAACAGCTACTAATAAATGTATTCCTTTATTTGACTTGATTAGGAGAGGAAAAAGGAATTTCAAATAGACACAGGATTGTAAAAAAGCATTCCAAGCTTTGGTGAACCACTTAGAGAGACCTCCCATATTATCAAAGCTAGTGGATCATGAATATTTATATATCTACTTAGCCGTATCAGTACACGCTGTAGTGCCACATTGCTTCGTGAAGAGAGTCGAATTCATAGACCAGAATATTATGTTAACAAGCGATTGATAAGAGCTGAAAGGAACTATCCGAAGATAGAGAAACTAGCATGTCGTCTGATGATTGCATCACGAAAGCCCTGCCCATACTTCCAAGCACACCCTATTATTGTGTACACCGACCAGCCGTTACGACAAGTCCTGCAGCAACCTAAGACATCTGGATGGTTGCTCAAGTGGAATATTGTGCTTAGCCAAATCAGCATCACTCATCTTCCTCGGAGGGCTATCCAAGGTCAGGCACTGGCAGATTTTATAGTAGAGTTTACTGCTCAGGATGATTTCTCGGAGAGTAGTGAAATCCCTACCATGTAGTGGAAGTTGTATACAAAGGGAGCATCCAACGATCACTGTTCTGGAGCTGGGATTATGCTTGTAACTCCCAAAGATCGGTCGATTTACTATGCTTTAAAGCTGTATTTCCCTGTAATAAACAACGAAGTCGAGTATGAGGCTCTGATTGCTGGACTTAAACTCGCCAGAAAACTGGGAATAAAATCTCTTGAGATCTTTTGCGACTCACATATGGTAGTATACCAAGTCAAGGGAGATTACCAAGCTAAAGGACAGTGACTTGCTCCATACCTTACCTAAGTCCAAGAGTTGTTGACTAACTTTGAGTATTATGACATTACGCACATTCCTTGGGATCAAAACATAGAGGCTGATTCATTGGAAAAGTATCCTGACAGTGGGGATACACAACAGATGGGCTTGGTTCCAGTCAATGTATTAAATGCTCCAAGTATAAGCTTGATGGAAATTGATCGGGTACTAGAGACGGAGCCTGAGAAGGAGTCGTGGATGACTCCGATTAAAGACTATTTGCTACAGGGAGTTCTTCCCAAACGAAAGAATGAAAAACGACAAGTCCTTCGTAAAGCTTCATGGTATATCATACAGGAATGAGTTATGTACAGAAAGGGTTTTCCGTTCCCCTGCACTGATGTATCGCTCATGATGAAATAAAATAAGTCTTAAAGGAAGTACATGAAGGGGAATGTGGCGATCACACTAGAGGAAAACTCTAGCAAAGAAAATACTTCGATACGGGTAATATCGGCCGACCGTTAATCGAGATGCTGCTGATTATGTAAGGCGATGCGAAAATTGCTAGATATATGCAAAATTTCCAAGAGCTCCGTCGATAGAAATTATACAAATTATCAGCCCGTGGCCATTTGCTATTGTTGTGAGCATTGAATGGATTGTTGAGTAGTATGGTTTATGGTTGTTTACATTTAATTTCTTTTATATGTTGTTATTTGTTTTCGTCCATTGGATCTGGGCCTTTCTCTCACAGCCCAATACTTTGTATAAATAGCTATGGACTGAATAATAAAACAAGTCTTCTTTTTCCCTCCTCTTTAATTTTTGTATTCATGTAAAACAACATGGTATCAGAGCCGCGAAAATTTCAGATTCAAATCCAACTAGGGTTTTAACTCGAATCAGTGAGGATGGGAGATAGCATTGGAGAAAGTGGAGAAAGTAATGTCCGAAGTGGGGAGAACAAGATCGCAATGGACGCGATGTAGTTGATGCCCAAAATTACAGATCATAAATTGAATAATATGAACTTTTTGAATTGGAGTAAGACGATCCGTTTATATCTTCGCAGTATAGATAAAGATAACCATCTGACTGAAGATCCACCTGCTCCTGATTCAAAGGATGAGAAAGACCTGATGTGGTTCGGATCTGATGCTCGATTATTTTTACAAATCAGAAACTCAATTGATAGTGAGGTAATCGGTCTGGTTAATCATTGTGAGTTTGTTAAGGAACTGATGGAATATTTAGAATTCTTATATTCTGGAAAGGGAAATTTAACAAGAATGTATGATATGTGCAAGTCATTCTATCGAGCAGATAAACAAGAGTAATCACTTATGAATTATTTCATGAACTTCAAGAAAACTTATGAGGAATTCAATGTGCTTCTTCCAATCAGTCCAGATGTTAAAGTTCAGCAACAACAACATGAAAAAATGGCAAGTATGAGTTTCTTGGCTGGTCTACCACCAGAATTTGAAGCTGCTAAATCTCAGATTCTATCTGGTTCAGATATTCCTTCATTACAAGAAGTGTTTAGTAGAATTCTTCGATCTAACATTGCTCATGCACAAGTATCAAGTACTAAAGTAGAAAGTGCTTTGATTGGTAATAACAAAGGCTATGTACAAGGAAACCAGAATCAGAATTTCCCATGGAATAATTCAGTGAGACCAAATTTCAATTCACCAAGGGCAAATACTCCAGAGTTCAAAGCTTCAAATCAGGGAATATTTTGTACATATTGTAAGAAGCCAGGGCATATGAAGTTTGAGTGTAGGAAACTTCAATACAAGAATTCACAGTTGAATTAGGATATGAAATCTATTCTCATGTCAGCAGGAGATTATGATCAGTATGTGAAATTTCAAGAATCATTGAAGAAGGAATCAACAAATAAGGGATCATCATCATCAGTTTCAACTATTGCTAATTCTACAAGTCAATCAAAATGGATCATAGACTCAGGAGCAACTGACCATATGAAAGGTAACAGTAATTTGATTTTAGATATACATTATAAACAATCAACTCATGTTGTTACATTAGCTGATGGATCACAAGCATTTGTTCAAGGAACTAGAAGAATAAGAGTAAACTCAAAATTACCATTAAACTTAGTTTTATATCTGCCTAATTTGTCATTTAATTTGATATCTGTGAGTCAAATCACTAAAAATATGAAATGTAGCATATCATTTTTCCCTGATCATTGTGAATTTCAGGATCTTACAACGAGGCAGATTATTGGTAGAGGTGATGAATGTTGAGGTTTATCTGTTCTTAGTACTGTGCCACCTAAATCTATAAGTTGTTCATGTATAACTTCTTCTGCTTTTCAAGTGCACTGTCAACTAGGCCATCCTTCATTGTCTCTGCTTAAGAAACTATGTCCACGGTTCAGTTCTCTATCTACATTACATTGTGATTCCTGTCAATATGCAAAGCTTCATCGTGTGAGTCTATATCCTAGTGTTAATAAAAGATCTAGCTCTATCTTTGAAGGTGTACATTCTGATATTTGGGGTCCATCAGCAGTTATGTCTAAACAAGGATATAGATATTTTGTCACATTTGTTGATGATTACTCACGTGTAACTTGGTTGTTTTTAATGAAGAATAGATCAGAATTGTTTTCTATATTTTGTATTTTTTGTGCTGAGGTACAAAATCAGTTTAATACATCAATCAAAATTTTGAGAAGTGACAATGCAAAAGTGTATACAAGCAACCAATTTAACTCATATTTGGCACAACGTGGCATCATTCATGAAACCTCATGTGTAGACATAGCAGCACAAAATGGGGTAGCTGAGAGAAAAAATAGACACTTGTTGGAAACTGCTAGAGCTCTTCTCTTTCAAATGAATGTACCAAAAAGCTTCTGGGCAGAGGCAGTAAGTACTTCATGTTTTTTGATTAATAGGATGCCTTATAAAATACCTTATCAAGTGCTATGTCCAAATAAACCAATTTATCCAGTGAAACCAAGGGTCTTTGGTTGTACCTATTTTGTTAGAGATGTCAATCCACAATTAACAAAATTAGATCCAAAGTCGTTGAAATGTATATTTTTTGGATATTCAAGACATCAAAAAGGGTATAAGTGCTTTTGTCCCAGTCTTCATAAGTATGTTGTATCAATTGATGTTAATTTTGTGGAAGATGAAACTTTTTATTCATCATCAGTAATTCCATCAATTCAAGAAAACCATGATGAACACTTAACTGAAGAAGATAATGATTTTCTGGTATATCCTAATGTATTTACACAAACCAATGATCACAATGGAAATAAGAAGTTGAATTCTAACATTTCATCTTCACCTGTTTTTGATTTACAAGACACTCAATTACCAGTCTCAAGTCAAGATATTCAGTTACCAGTCTCAAGTCTTGATTTACCTATTGCATTGCGTAAAGGGAAAAGGAAATGTACTTATCCTATTTCATCTGTTGTAACATACAACCACATATCTCCAGAATCTTATGCCTGCATTTCTACACTTGATTCAATTTCTATCCCAAAGACAGTTGAGGAAGCATTATCAAAGAGAGAGTGGTACAATGCCATGTTAGAAGAAATAAGTGCATTGGATCAGAATGATACATGGAATTTAGTTCATCTACCAGAGTACAAGAAGGCAATAGGCTGTAAACGGGTATTTTCAGTGAAAATGAACTCAGATGGATCTCTTGAAAGGCTGAAAGCACGTTTAGTTGCAAAAGGATATGCCCAAACATATGGAATTGACTATTCAAAAACATTCTCACCAGTAGCTAAAATGACTTCAATAAGAATACTCATATCCTTAGCAGCACAATTTAACTGGAAATTACATCAACTGGATATCAAAAATGCATTCCTTCATGGGGACTTAGCTGAGGAGGTGTATATGGAGCAACCACCTGGGTTTGTTGCTCAGGGGGAGCATGGAAAGGTTTGCAAGTTGAAAAAAAGTTTGTATGGTTTGAAGCAAAGCCCGAGAGCATGGTTTGGGAAGTTTAGTCAAGCAATTGAGAAATTTGGCTTGTTACAAAGCAAAGCTGATCACTTAGTCTTTTACAGGAATGTGAAAGGTACATTAATTTTGTTAATTGTATATGTAGATGATATTATTATCACTAGTAATGATGGAAAAGGAATCTCTACTCTCAAAGCATATATTCATTCACAGTTTCATACCAAGGATTTGGGAGAGTTGAAATACTTTTTAGGTATTGAAGTTATTAGAAGTAATGATAGAATATGCTTGTCATAGCGAAAATATGTTCTTGATCTATTGAAATAAACTGGAAAATTGGGTGTTAAGCCTTGTAATACACCTATGTTAGTTAACTCATCTCTTACAAAAGAAGGAGAATTGTTTAAAGACCCTGACAAATACAGAAGATTAGTGGGTAAGTTGAATTATTTGGTCATGACAAGGCCTGATATTGTTTTTTCAGTCAGTATGGTGAGTCAGTTTATGAGTTCACCCACTGTGGATCACTGGAATGCATTAAAACAAATACTATGTTATTTGAAGGGTACTGTTGGACAATGCACAGTATACACAAATCATGGACATAGCAGAATTGAAGCATTTGCAGATGCTGATTGGGCTGGTTCAAGGTTAGATAGAAGATCTACTTTAGGTTTTTGTGTGTTGATTGGTGGAAATTTGGTTTCATGGAAAAGCAAGAAACAAAGTGTAGTATCAAGATCAAGTGCTGAGTCAGAGTATAAAGCAATGGCAAACACAGTTTGTGAATTAATGTGGATTAATCAGTTTATGGGTAAGATAGGATTGCAGTGTGATGTGCCGATGAGATTGTGGTGTGATAATAAGGCAGCTCTTAATATAGGATCTAACCCAGTTTTTCATGAGAGAACCAAACACATCGAAGTGGATTGCCATTTCATTAGAGAAAAAATTCAACAAGGTCTTATCTGTACAAATTATGTTAAGTCAGAAGAGCAAGTGGCCGACCTTCTCACCAAATCTTTGCATGGAAATAGGATCAGGTTCTTATGCAGCAAGTTGGGTATGAGTGATTTGTATGCTCCAACTTGAGGGGGAGTGTTGTGAGCATTGAATGGAGTGTTGAGTAGTATGGTTTATAGTTGTTTACATTTCATTTCTTTTATATGTTGTTATTTGTTTTCGTCCATTGGATCTGGGCCTTTCTCTCACAGCCCAATACTTTGTATAAATAGCTATGGGCTGAATAATAAAACAAGTCTTCTTTTTCCCTCCTCTTTAATTTTCGTATTCATGTAGTGGGAATAGATATTATCGGTTCCTTATCGATCTCTAAAGGTGATGCAAAGTACGCTATTGTCGCAGTTGATTACTTCACGAAATGGGCCAAAGTGAAACTTTCGGCCATGATCACAACCAAGAAAGTAATCAACCTCATTGTCTGGAACATCATCTGTCGTTTTGGTCTTCCATGAACTATTGTAACAAACAATGGGACTCAATTCAAAAGTGCTAAATTCAAAGACTTTTGTCGTCGGCATTGTATTGAAAAAAGATTTGCGGCAGTCGCTCACACTCGAGCGAATGGGCAAGTTAAAGCTGTGAACAAAATCATAAAAACCATTCTGAAGAAGCGTTTGGAAAGGGCTAGAGGCAAGTGGGTAGATGAACTCCCGACAGCACTATGGGCTTATAGGACCATCCACAAGTCCGCTACTGGCCATACTCTATTCGCCCTCGCTTATGGTTCTGAGGCTGTTATTCCTGTTGAGCTTGAAGTTCCTTCATATCGAGTGACTTACTACGATCCAAGAACGAATAAAGATCTCCTTTTTGAATCTCTAGACTTTATATATGAGAAGTGTGAGGAAGCTGAATTGTGGACAGTTGCACAATGACACTGGGTCGCCGAATACTACAACATTGAAGTCCAACCAAGAACCTTTGAAATCGGCGATCTTGTCTTAAAACGGGTTTTTCCTACCCTGTCGCATATGAATCCAACTTGGGAAGGACCGTATGTCATTGATCAGACGCTTGGAGAGGGAAATTTCAAACTAGCGACTGTTGATGGCATTTCACTCCCAAGGGCGTGGAATAGCGAGCATTAATAGTGCTATTTCACTTAGTTTTTTTTTCTTTTTCTCCTTTTCATTCAGTTGTATCTAATTTCAGAATCTTGCTTTGGCATTTGGTTTTTCAAATATGTAATAAGACAAATTATGTCATTTCTTTCCATTCAATAATAAGGCTTTGAATTTTCCATCATATCCATGACTTGCCATTGTATTGCATGTTAGTTGCGAGATACGACTGACTAAATCCCACTGTTCGATATTGTAATCCCACCTTTTGGCAAGGTCGTGATACCAAGGAATTGGTTGGAAGATAGAGACGGTCTATTCTGGAGATCGATTTTACATAGGTCTACTATGGATACTGATAAACTTTGCCCGAGTCCAGATCAAGCTACAATTGATATGACACGACAAGAAAAGCTACAGAAGCCAACATTTCAAATTTCAAGTTGATCGGAGTTCGTATGCTCAAGTTATGACTCGATCAAATTCTGGGAGAAGAATGTTCTGTTCGTATCCCTCTGTTTGCATCGGTCCATTTCGTATCCATCGGTAGACAAGCTTCTCTTCATATCCATCCAGGCAAACCCGCTTTGTATCCATCCAAACTCACCCACTTCGCATCCATCTGCAGTAATATATGAGTCCACTTTGTATCGGTCCACTACCAAAACATGCTTCGTATCGATCGGCCACAAATCGATATGAAACCAACACCTCCCCAGCCAATAAGCAGTACGAAATGGCCTCTGAATTATCGATACGAAGAACATAAGTTCGTATCGATACGAAGCAATTATAAAGGATCGATACGAAGTGGGGTGCGAGGGATCGATACGAAGTTGTGTGCAATAAAGCGATACGAAAGGAATATCTTGGGTCGATACGAACGAGGCACATTCAAGCAGAAGACGCGGTCGCTCGGCATAAAGAGTGGATCGATCCTAAAAGTTAGCACCACGTCACCTAGCAGGCACGTGTCCAAAAGCGATGCGAACAAGAAGCGATGCGAATAAGAAGCGATGCGAACAGGAAGCGATGCGAACTCAGCAGCCTTCAACAAAGTCAAACTTGCATCGATCATAACTCAAAATCTACAAGTCCAAATGCCACCAAATTTTCACAGGAGCTGCGTGCAACCTCAAGAATATTCATGATCGATCTTGGCTCGATTGGGCCAAATCTTGATCGATACGAATTTCATTCGTATCGATCATGGATCAAGTCCAAACAACCGATGATCGATCATGCGGGCCCACCCACGTGGGAGAAGAGATCTTTCGAGACCTGAGCGAGATATATGCTGCCTACGCCTATAAATAGCAGCCCAGGACCTGCTGAAAAGGGACTTTTGGGCTCTACTACTTCCAGACTCTGCCAAAATCACTATTGTACTCGAATTTTACTATTGTAACTCGTTGTAACCAACAATCAAAAATCAATAAAAGTCAACCAATTCATAGTGGACGTAGGCCGTACGTCGAACCACTCTAAATCTGTGTGTTTCTATGTGATTTTCTTGTTTATAAATTGGTGTGTTTGTTATATCTTCCTCATTTTCCATTTATATTCTTCATTTTATCTCTGCAAACGCATCCGAAGAGTGTTGTGCCCAATTTTGGTACAAACACTTTGGTGCTTCCACTTAGAAATCCCTGTTTTCTCATGCTCATTGAATCTACTACCGATATTGGATTGCAGGAATCTAAGGAGAAGATCCAGATTTCATGTTTAAAGTTCTTCCATCCTATTCAGATTTGCACCAAGTCTAGGAAAGAGCTAAGCTATCCATCATGGTCAACACTTGGACTACTTCAACAGCTGCAGATCCAGAAGGACGGGACAGACAGATCCTCCCGCAACTTCCTACTGCCGACCAGAATGCTGCCGAAGCTTCAGATCCGCAAGGCCCTGTCACCAAGGAAGAGTTTCAACTGTTAATGCAAGAGCTGACACACAGTCGTCAACAGCTTACTCAGCAACTCCATGCCAACGCAGAATTGACCAACCAGCTGAATCGTCAGAGACGAAGGAGATCCATAAGGGATCAGGCTTCCTATTCATCCACTAAAAGCTCAGCCTCTTCTGACTTTAATAACATATCCACGCGCCCACGGCTGGACGGATGTTATACACACGCTACTGGACATCAGCGCACCTTGAGTCTTGGGCAGCCGAGAGTTGGCCCGTCAACTAGCCATCAGACCGGACCCTCCACCCGAGGAGGTACTATTCTCAATCACACAACTAACAACTATGCTACCACCGCTGGTACTGAGTTGGAAGTTGATGCTAGGAACCGAACGGATCCGACCCACCGTCAATGCAACTATACTCCTGAGCCTTATGTTCCTGAAGAGATAGAACCAAGGAGGCGAGATATGGATCGTCGACCGCGACCGGCCAATCCTCGCATTGTGGAACCTGACCACACCTTGGCTCAACATGCCTAGACCGTCCAGATGTCGGATATCCCGACAATGATCAGCCAAAGTCAGGGCCTTACAAATGACGACTAGGGAATCTTTCGGAGTCATACCCCCTTCACTGATGACATCCTCTACGCTGAACCACCTCGGCGATTCAAGATGCCGACTCTACCCATTTATGAAGGGAGCTTGGATCCTAACCAGCATTTCTTAAAGTACGAATGGTTAATGAATGTCGCACGAGCTGATGATGCGGTCAAGTGTCAAAGTTTCCCGATCTCCTTAGGGGGCATAGCAACTATATGGTTTACCCATTTACCACCTCCGTCTATCTCGTGTTTTGATCAGTTGGCTACAAAGTTTGTTAAACGGTTCCGCATGCATGGCACAAGGCTGAAAGATGTTAACACCTTGTCTAGTGTCACTCAAGCTCCCGGAGAGACACTCAGACGTTATCTGGAGAGGTTCCATGCCACATGCGCTGAGATTAATAATCCTAATGACAACTCAATTCTGATGGCACTAACTAAGGGGATCAATCCCGATTCTGAATTTGGTAACTGGATAGCCAGAAAACCTCCTGCGTTATTGGGCCGTTTCTATTCCAAGGCATCCTAGTTTTTGAGAAGGGAGGATGCGAAACAGTCTAGGAAAAAGGATGATGCAGGACCCAGTGTGGAAGGAATCCAAAGCAATGTCGCTGCTAAACAAACCGGGGAGGGTTCCGGAAAGGTGCAATTGAACATACAGAATAAACAGAATCAACAAGAAGGCAATGGAAATCAAAATAGGAAATGGGATTAGAGTCGTGGGCCACGATGTAGGGCTCCTATGTTTGACAATTATACTCCATTGAATACGTCGTTGGAAAATGCGTACTTGCAGACCTACAATACAGTTCAATATAAGAAATCTGCTCTGAAGCATTCATCAGAGAAAGGGATTCAAACGGGGAAGTTTTGTAGATTTCACGATAGCTATGGCCATAATATGAACGAGTGCCGTCATTTAAAGGATATTATTGAGAAGTTGATACGAGAGAGAAAGTTGGAGCAGCTTGTGCGGCCACCGCAGTCAGGAGGTGCGGGCCCATCGAATCAAAATCAATTACCAAACGGAGGAACCCGCTCGTACCAGTGGGAGGCTAGTGATTAATACTATTAGTGGTGGTCCTCATTCAGTGGATCGAAGCTAGAAGGAAATGGAGTCGTATGCCAGTTCTATTAGGCATGCGAGCTTCGAATGTTGTAGTAATTTGGAAGACGGGGCTCCAGCCAAGCAACTGAGAACGATGATAGACGACATCGTTTTCCGAAGTAGGGATGCCGACAGAGTCGAAGCCCCAACCATCGATCCACTTGTCATTTCAGCTCAAATAGGTCCTACTTGGATGAAGAGGATCTTGGTAGACAGTGGAAGTTCAGTGAACATATTGTTTAAGCGAGCTTATGATCAAATGAAGATGGAAGCAAAGGATTTGAAGCCTAGTCAATCTCGCATTCATGGCTTCAATGGAAGTGCGACTATACCCACTGGGACGGTGGGAGCTACCAGTGGAATTAGGAATTAGAGAACGCTGGAGAGTCCGGATATTACAGTTTGTTGTTTTGGACATAGACTCGCCATACAATGCTTTTTTGGGCCGACTGGCCCTAGTCGAGTTCAGGGCTGCCATTACACCTTGGTGTTTGACTTTAAAATTCCCTACTAACAACGGAGTTGGAGTCGTTTAGGGAGACCAGGCTGTTGGACGAGCCTGATATGTTGCTGAGCTGCGGGAGGCGCAGCGAAAAGAAAAAGGAAAGGGCGTAGAGGAATCTCTCTGCGTCCTCTTTGCGGAAAATCGACAGCTAACGCCTGGGCCTAGGCCCGAGCACCCTAACCAATTTCCAAGGGACCTAGACTCGAGAGATACCGAAAGTGAGGAAGAAAGTAAAGACAGTCAAGCTTCCCTAGCCGATTTGATGATCAATGTTCCGATCGACGATAATGACGACTCTAAAATGGTAAAGATTGAATCTCAGCTAAGACAACAGATGTAGGAGGAATTGGTTGAATTTCTCTGCGCAAACCTCGACGTGTTTGCCTGGGCGCATTCTAACATGTGTGGAATCTCCCCGGACATCGCGAGCCACACATTGAATATTGACCCACGGTACATCTCGGTCAAACAAAAAAGGCGTGGTATGGATCTAGAGAGATCTGCCGCCCTTAAGGAAGAGGTAGATAAACTCAAGTCGAACAGGTTTATCCGAGATGTATTATATCTGGAATGGGTGTCAAATCTTGTACTTGTCAGAAAACTTAACAGGAAATGGAGAACATGCATTGACTATTCAGACTTGAATAAAGCTTGCCCCAAAGACAGCTTTCCACTTCCCCGAATTGATCAGCTCGTAGACTGGACATGAACTCTTGTCCTTCATAGATGCGTATTCTGGCTATAATCAGATACCCATGCACTTGCTCGATCAAGATCATACCAGCTTCGTCACCGATCTGGGACTTTACTGCTACAAAGTCATGCCATTTGGACTCAAGAATGCTAGAGCAACCTACCAACGGCTAGTTAATCGAATGTTCACTAACTAGATCGGAAAAACCATGGAAGTATATGTGGTCGACATGCTTGTGAAGTCGTGATTCTCCATTGATCATATCAAAGACCTAGAATCGATGTTCAACATCCTTCGAGAGTACAGAATGAAACTCAACCAGTTGAAATGCCACTTTGGGGTCGCGTCTGGAAAATTCCTTGGATTTATCGTCATTGCCCGAGGAATTGAAGCCAATCCCGAGAAAATATGGGCAATCAGGAATCTTGAGACTCCAAGGACTATAAATCAGGTTCAGAGCCTTAATGGAAAAGTAGCAGCACTAAGCAGGTTCATTTCAAAATCCATCGATAAATGCATTCCCTTCTTGGACCTGATCAGGAAAAGGAAACGAAATTTTGAATGGACTTCTGAATGCGAGGGCGCATTCCGAGCGCTGCTTCAACACCTATCCACATCACCCATTCTGTGAAAGCCTATTGATCATGAGAGATTGTATATCTACTTGGCAGTGTCAGAAAATGCAATCAGTACTGCCCTAATTCGGGAGGAAGACCAGATACAACGACCAGTCAATTATATTAGCAAACGACTAACCGGAGCAGAGAGAAATTATCCAAAGCTGGAAAAGCTGGCTTATTGTCTTGTCACTACCTCAAGGAAGATCCGTTCGTATTTCCAAGTTCATCCTATCACCGTTTACACCGACTAACCATTACGATAGGTCCTTACGCGGCCTGAGACGTTTGGTATGTTACTCAAATAGAATATCGAGCTGAGTCAGTTCAACATCGTTTACACACCAAGGCAAGCCATTCAAGGACAAGTCCTAGCGGATTTCATCGCTGAATTCACTATCCCGGAGGACTTGCTCGAAACTAGTGAATCTCCAAAATATATCTGGAAGCTACATACTGACGGTGCATCAAATGACCGCTGCTCAGGCGCCGGAGTTGTACTTGAAACTCATGAAGACCGATTTATATGCTATGCTTTAAAGTTCGATTTCCGTGCAACTAACAACGGGGCTGAATATGAAGCCCTGCTCGCCAGATTGAGACTTGCCAGAGATTTGAGAATCATTGTTGTGGAGATTTATTGTGATTCACAATTGGTTGTGTGTCAAGTTCGGGGAGAGTACCAAGCCAAAGACCAAAGACTGGCTGATTATCTTGCCCGGGTCCAAGAAGTATTGGATCAGTATGATTATTATGCCATCTATCGCATACCCCGAGAACGCAATCAGAAAACCAATTCCTTAGCAAAGTTAGCTAGTATAGGTGAGGCACAGCAAATGGGAATCGTTCCCATAGAGATATTATCGTCCCAAAGCTTCGATCAGATGGAGACCGACTGGGTGTATGAAGTCGTTCCTGATAATGAGTCATGGATGACTCCGTTCAAAAACTATCTTGAGCATGGGACCCTGCCGGAGCGTAGGAGTGAGAAAAGCCAAGTTCTTCGAAAGGCTTCGCGGTTCACTATTCAGAATAAAGTCATGTATAGAAGAGGGTACTCTGTTCCTTTACTCTGGTGTATCGCTCACGATAAAATCAAACGGGTATTTCATGATGTACATGAAGGAGAATGTGGCGATCACACCCGGGGGCAAGATTTTGCCAAGAAAGTGCTCCGATATGGATATTATTGGCCGACTGTAAATCACGATGCATCGGATTACGCCAGAAAATGTGACAGATGTCAAAAACACGCTCGGATTCCAAGAGCCCCGCCTAACGAAATAACTCAGATGGTTAGTCAATGGCCATTCGCAGTATGGGCATCGACATTATCGATTCTCTACCTCTAGCTAAAAGTGGTGCGAAGTACATCATCGTTGTGGTTGATTACTTCACCAAATGGGCAAAAGCTGATCCCCTTGCTACTATCACAACGAAGAAAGTGATCAACTTTGTTGTACGCAACATTATTTGTCGATTTGGCCTCCCACATACCATCATAACTGACAACGGAGCACAATTGGACAATGTTGAATTTAAGAATTTCTATCAATGATTCCACATCCAAAAGAAGTTCTCTACAGCTGCACACCCTTAAGCGAATGGACAGGTTGAAGCTGTTAATAAAGTAATCAAGTCCATTCTGAAGAAACGATTGGAAAAGGCCAGGGGCAAATGGGTCAATGAACTTCCTATGGCTTTGTGGGCTTATCGGACAACCCACAAGTCCGTGACCGGCCACACTCCATTCTCTCTTTCCTACGGTTCAGAAGCCATCATTCCAGTCGAGATAGAAGTACCTTCTCATCGTGTGACATATTATGATCCAAAGAAGAATGCTATACTACTTGCCGAATCCCTTGACTTATTGGATGAGAAGCGAGGGGTGGCTGATTTGAGGGTAGCCGCATACCGAAGTCGAGTCGCCCGATTATAGAATGCCAAGGTCTAACCCCGAACCTTCGAACTCGGCGATCTCGTCCTTAAGAAAATTTACCGGTTACTTAACATATGAAACCAACGTGGGAAGGACCGTATATCATCGAACGAAAGCTCGGAGATGGCACATTTAAATTATCGACCGTTGATGGTCTTACTCTACCGAGAGCCTGGAACAGTGAGAGTCTTCGTCGGTACTACACATAACAGGCTTTATTTATTCATTCAGTATGCTTTTCATTTGCAATTTGTTTATGCATTTCAAAATTTGAATTTGTAATAAGGCAACTGACTTTGCCGTATTTCAGCAATAAAATGCAATCTCTTCGAGCTAGAGCAGTGATTTCTAAATGCGTCATACGACCATCACAATGCACGAAGAGCTAAGTTCCATCCTGCGGTGGGACTTATTCAAATAGGAAGTGACTCTGACATGACCGGTCACTCGCTAAGTGAAACCCAAGCTCGGGGGCAAGTCATCACACTGAAGCCAAAAAAGGATTGATACACGACAATCCTCTAACTAACTCCAGATTCCCTGAGTGGGAATAGGAATATAAACTCATTGATGCGGGCTCGAAGTGGGTGCATCCACCCACCTAACGACTTCGCCCATAGTTAAACCAAGTTTGAGGAGGATGGACCCGTCCATCTAACGACCTCGCTGGTTAACTTAGGGTGGATGTGATCCGACCATCCACGATCCTGATACATCCGTCGTTTTCGGAGTGCGAACGAAATTCTAAAACTCATAACAGACATGATTGACCATCTGTTAACTAACTCTAAGTCCCCAGAGGGTGGACTGGAGTATAAACATCAACTAACTCTAAGTCCCCAAAGTGCGGACCGGAGCATAAACCCAAATCGGGCATGGCTGATCACCCACAAATCAATCTAAGTCCCCAGAGTGTGGACGAAACTCTAAATATCAAACTAGTGCGACCAACCGCCCATAAAATAATTTAAGTCCCTGGAGAGCGGACATATCTGTAAATTTTAAGCGGGCGTAACCGAACGCCGACAAACAGGTGCAATCCCCAGAGCGTGGATGCTAACACCGATGGATGAGTAGGTGTGATTCGACCACCCGAAATCATCTTGTTTCAGTCTTGATTCAATGAAGCTAAGCTCAATATATTAAAGGCGAAGAGCGATTGCTGACTGATCTTTTCCAGTTATTCCCCGAAACTGGGGGCAGGACTTAAGTATCAGCTACTGATTGAGATGGTGCAATGTTGGAATTCAACTTGACATTTGATCGTGACCCGAAACTATGGCTTCAGAACTTAGCAATCAAATTCAGATCCGATTCTAAGACTAAAACTCCAGGAGTACATTGAATGGGAGTTCGAACACTGAAATACTTAAGCGAAATATACACAAACTGTGCTAAGGACAAAATGGAATTCTATTTCAACTACTCTTTGGAAGAGAAGGATAAGTACAAAATTATTCCCAAAAAATCCTACTAGCAGGGGCCGAACCCACATTTATACATGACCTACAAAAAGCAAAAAGAAATTTCTATCTGTCTACCAAAAATGAGGCGAAAAGACATGCCTATTCTTTCAATTTCTTCTTCTTCTCCCATGACGTTGACCCGCTGGAGCTACCACTTGGATACCTCTTTGAGCCCTTTCCTTTTGGCGGTTGATCTCCTACCGAGGCATTATGGTAACCTCCTCCTTCGAACACACATGGATTGGAATACTTCTTGAAGGCGGAGTAGGAGGGATAAGATCGATGTTAGAAGGAGCAGGAGGCGCACCGGTGTTGACAATGGTACCACCGGGAGAAATTATCTGCAAAGGGACTGAACCAGGTCCCGCCATTCCACCTCCAAAGCCGCTGCCCCATGCAACTGCTTCTGTCTCGACGTTGATTTCAACTAATATCTCCTCTTCGTGGATTGTTTGGGCATCGCCGGGGATGCTAGCAGTTGGGCCCGAGGATCTGACAACATGCGCGCCTCCACCCATAACGAATGGCAGATCGGCAAAAGGGTCACTATGATGACCGAGAAGTTCCTCCATCATCTGCTCATCAAAAGTAAGCATGCTCCCTTGTGTTCCGTCGGTTGGTGCAGTTGCCGTGGTAGTGGTCGCTTATGTTATAATGGCCTCCTGCTCGTGGTGTGGCTCTTGAGTTGTAGGAGGCGCGGCAGATGTAGCTCCTATCACTGAATATAGACAAAGAAAAAGTGTTAGCGATTACTTCAATCAACGTTTCTAGCTTCGAATGCACACAAAAAATGTTCAGAGTACCTTCCTCAGATTGGCTCGCGGGTGGCGGAGCCGCTTTAGAAACATGCTCATGAGTTGGAGACAACTACGGTTGATCGGGATTGTATGCAGGAACAGACTGAGGATCAACCACAGGAATAGACTCGGGCAGGGTTGGCACAATAGTTTCGGAACCTGCATCATGGCACTCAACGCCAGAACCCTCTCCAGTCTCCAAGTGCTGGGTACCGAGTTTCTCCTTTTCATATGTAATAGTGATGTCATGGAGAACTCTTCTCTTGTCTTCACTCAGCACCTAGTTCTCTAGTTCAAATTCATCAATAGATTCGGGTTGATGCTCGGCTTTCTCGACTTCCACCAAGCGGCCCCAAGCATTATACAAGTGCGATGGATAGTTATTAAGCTAGGTTAGGTTTCGGTGCTTCAACACTCTAGCGTTGTATGTGATAAGAAGATCTTCAATGTCAGTCTTTAACCTGGCCTCCGCCGCTTTCACTTCATTCTCAATCCTGGCCTCGGCTTCCTGAATTTTAAGCGCTGCCGCATCCCTTTCATCCCTAAGCACCACAACCTGTTCACATGCTTCCTGGGCAGCTTTGTTTGCATCATCTTTTTCTTTGACGATTTCAACAAATTTGGCCTTAAGCTCCTCAAGCTCCTTCAGCGCAGCGTCCCTTTCGACCATAACAGTGGTGTTTCGATGGCCTATCTCCTCAACCAAGGCAAAATGCGTCTGTCGCATCCTTTCCATAGACTGATTTGCCTCGTCGGCTTTCTTGTTGGCCTCTATCTTCGATTTCCTGGAAGATTCGGCCTCATTGTTAAGCACTTGTATTATGCGGTCCTTTTGAGCGAGATCAGCTTCTAATTTTTCAATTGTTTTTGCCCGCTCAAAGGCCATCGTTGATGCTTTGTCTGCAGTTTTCATCTACTCCCGATATTGACTATAAACGTCGCAGATGTAATCGTGCATAGTTTGTTCTGCTTCAATTGGAATTCTCTTTAGATGCGGAGGAAAGATGAAGTCGTAAAAGAAAATATTTGGGAAATCCTTTTTCAGTTGGGCGATTCTGATCGCTCCCTCCCTAGTGGGTCCGGAGATAGCTTGCTCTGTAATAGTGGGAGTTTCGACTTCGGTCCTTTGGCGCTGTGAATCGGACCTTTGTTTTCCATGGCCGGAAGGTTGTGTTGGAGCTAGAGGAGGGGGAGAACGTGACCGGGATTGATGTCTATATTCTCTGTCTCTGTCCCTCTCCCTTTCATAGCGCTCCTGACTAGAATAACCGCGATCGCGGTCTCTATCGGCTACCCTTCTTCGGGACTCATAATATGAACTGGATGACTGGCGTGCCGAGCGAAGGCTTTCTAGCATAGATTCTCGCCTAGTCATCGTAGCTGTAAAATAGAAAGAGAAGCCGAGTTAGTAATCTCCAGAAATGAACAACTTATGGTTGGAAATCGTGTAGGGCCGTGAAGTGTATTTATGCATGTGTTAACCCCCCGACCAACCGGTTATGTCTACCACACTCGTAGGAAGTGACTCACTTAAATCTAAAGCACTTTGAAGCCCTTCCAATCCGGTGTCATGTTGGAGCGACACATAGTCCGGAATTGGAATGTCGGTGAGTCCTTCGAAAGGATTCTCCATTGGTGAGGGAGGAGCCTCCGAAATTCTAACACTGGAGGCTGGTAGGGACATAACCATGGATTTCTATCTTGAAGACTTATGGCGCTTATGGGCAACTGCCTTGCCTTTCCTCCTTCCCTCTAAATCCCAAGAACTATCTGGGGACCCGGCTATAGGCTCGTCTTCGGTGGGCATATTTTCTTCATTGCCCTCCTCAGCTATTACAACTCTGGGCGCATTACGCTTAGCCCATCTTGCCGGGGCTGTCCTAAGAGGTCCCTCAAGTCTTATGCTCCGATCTTGACCAATTAGCCCAATGACCCTCAAATTTTCATCTGTCAGCACCGAGTCAATTTCTCTCATCTCACCCGACACCTCTAGAAGAATCCGCACTATTTCTTTAAAGTGGGCACCTTTGGGTCATGGAATTGTGGCAGTAAAGAAAAGGAAATCTTAGATTCAATGTCGATTACAACTATCACATAAGCCACTAGAGAAATTGCAACACTTACGTCTAACTAACCACCGTCTAGCAAACCCTGGCGGACATCGAACATAGAACCACTCTGTCTTGAAGTAGCTAAGCTTGGTCCAAGATCCAGTCAACACTTGGCAATTCTTGACTGCCTCTAGGAATGTGAATGAAGGATTATCTCTCCGACTCTTGACATTAAACAAGAATCTGACTTCCTCCGGGGTCGGGGCCGTAAGAGATGCTCCATAAAAACAATGAATAGACTGTTCAACAATGCATATCCATTTGGATGTAACTGTGATGGAGCGATTCCAAAGAAAGCTAACGCTTCTCAAATATATTGGTTAAATGGAGAAAGCATTCCAGCTGTGCACGAATGTCTGTTAAAAGCGATGAATCCTTCTTGGGAAGGTGTGGCCTGTCATTTGGTCCTGGTAACATAACGTCATCTAGTGGTAGACCATGTCTTAAGAAAATTCTCCCCAACATATCTTCGGAGACATTGGATGCTACATAATCTTGGGGATTCGCAATAAAGATTTCTCCTGGCAGCTCATTTGAAGCTGGAATTATGACTTCGGCCGCGATGGCTGGCGTCTCTGCTATCGGAGGAGGTGAATTTTGAGTCTCCTGCTGCTTTGAAATCCCAGGTTCCATAACTAATCAACTCAGTAAAAACCATCATTATATAATAATAAACCCGTGTGGTGAAGTGCATGAATGTGCAGTGCAATGCAGTGCTACATAATACTTAAGAAATTCTACAGAATTTGAGAAAATGTTCGAACGATAAGACTTTGAGATTCAACCGGAGGGACCGTCATCGTTGACCGTCACAACCGTGCCATTCAGACTTCGGAAAACGATCCACGCTAAAGTTCGTTAAGTTTTTCAAGTTATAGTTCCATCAACGAGCTTCGAAAGGTAGTCAAGTATGCAGTTTAACGGTTAAGTCCAGATATGCAAGGCAGAAGCTCGTCGGAGTTAAATGTTCGAGTTTTCAAAGATTTCAAATCCATCAAAATTCAAATTTGGATCGTTCCATAAAAAAAGAAAAAAATCCTTAATTTTGTATCGATCGAAATTCATTAACTTTGTATCGTTCGGTTTACATTGGACTTCGTATCGATCAAGAATCGTTAGCTTCGTATCGATCCCTCTCTAGAAACTTCGTATCGATCACCCACTATGAATTTTGTATCGACCGTTGGTTCCTTGATTTTGTATCGATTGCTTTAAATCGATATAAATTTTTACCACACCAGATCGATACGAAACTCACGTTTTCACCTATCGATTCCCGATCGATACGAATCCCTTACTCTGGGTCGGTATGAAGTCAATCTTCCCTATCCTTTCATCGATATGAAATTGAAGATGAATGTCTTTCCACCAATTCCTTCGTATCCATCCATCCTCTTTCTTCTCTAATCGACCTGATTCCGACCTCGCCATCACCTGAACTGGCCGCGACTATGGGCGAATTGGCCGTAGATCTCGAATGTGAGATTAATCAGATGATTACCTAAATTAAAGAATCAAATCGAGGGATTAGCAAGTCGTGTTTGGTTCGAAGGCAAAAGGCGGTTTTGATCTTCCTTAGCTTGGAGCGGTACGAAAGCAAGCTGAAGAAAGAATGAGCAAGTGAAAAAATATTCTAAGTACGGAAGCCTTATATATGGTTTGACCCAAAAGAAGTGCCGATACGTCTCCCAGTAGCCAAACACTGGTTGGAGCTGTCAAGATTGCATCGATACGAAGATCACTGTGCGAACTAACCTGAAACGGTCACGACTACCATCGATACGAAGAAGGTTATTCGTATCCATCAATCCAGAACGATATGAAGTGTGACTGTTCATATCCGTCAGCGATCGATCTTTAATTCCATCGATCCGAAATGCTAATTTCGTACCCATCCATTCGAAGACCACGAGAGTTCGTATCCATCGATACGAAAGAATTTTTCCAACTTCCCAAATCAATCCAGGAGAGGATCGATATGAAGAGAGACTCCAAAACAACCGTCAAGCGTTGTTACAACTCAAATTTTACAACCATTCGGAGAGGATCGATACGGAATTCGATACGAGAAAACTGACAACGACTCGTGAGCATGCGAACGTTAACAGGAGTCAGGTTAACATACATGCACGTATGTTGGAATAATATTAAATTTTCAAAATTCATAGGAATTAAATGCTTACCTAGCGACAATTACGACGACGAACAACTAACTTCTGGCACTCGACACCCAGTTACAACAGTACGCTATGCAATCGTTCACAATTAACAATCCAGTGTTTATATTACTAGCAATCAATCAAAAGGTTACGTCACTTGACATAAAAGACAATAACTATTCAGCAAATCGGATAGAACTTTTCACAATGAAGATTGCAGCTTTTCAAAGCACGTCATGTCCTCATGAGACGTACTTTGGAGGGCAAATGTTATCCCGCCTTTTGGCAAGCCAGTGATACCAAGGAATTGGTCAGAAGATGGAGACGGTCTATTCTGCAGATCGATTGTACATAGGTCTACTATGGATACTGATAAACTTTGCCCGAGTCCGGATTAAGCTACAATTGATATGACACGACAAGCAAAGCTACAGAAGCCAACATTTCAAATTTCAAGTCGATTGGAGTTCGTATGCTCAAGTTATGAGTCAATAAAATTCTGGGAGAAGAATGTTCTGTTCGTACCTCTGTTCGCATCAGTCCATTTCGTATCCATCGATAGACAAGCTTCTCTTCGTATCCATCCAGGCAAACCCGCTACTTATCCATCCAAACTCACCCACTTCGCATCCATCTGCAGTAACACGTGAGTCCACCTCGTATCGATCCACTACCAAAACATGCTTCGTATCGATCGGCCACAGATCAATACGAAATCGACACCTCCCCAACCAATAAGCGATATGAAATGGCCTTTGAGTTATTGATACGAATAACATAAGTTCATATCGATATGAAGCAATTATAAAGGAACGATACGAAGTGGGGTGCGAGGGATCGATACGAAGTTGAGTGCAATAAAGCGATACGAAAGGAATATCCTGGGTCGATACGAACAAGGCACATTCAAGCAGAAGACGCGGTCGCTCAACATAAAGAGTGGATCGATCCTAAAAGTTAGCGCCACATCACCTAGCAAGCACGTGCCTAGAAGCGATGCGAATAAGAAGCGATGCGAACAAGAAGCGATGCGGTTAGGAAGTGATGCGAACTTAGCAGCCTTCAACAAAGTCAAACTTGCATCGATCATAACTCAAAATCTACAAGTCCAAATGCCACCAAATTTTCACAGTAGCTTGGGTGAAACCTCAAGAATATTCATGATCGATCTCGGCTCGATTGGGCCAAATCTTGATCGATAAGAATTTCGTTCGTATCGATCACGGATCAAGTCCAAACAACTGAAGATCGATCATGCGGGCCCACCCACTTGGGAGAAGAGGTCTTCCGAGATCTGAGTGAGATATTTGCTGCCTACGCCTATAAATAGCAGCCCAGGACCTGCTGAAAAGGGACTTTTTGGGCTCTTCTACGTCCAGACTCTGCCGAAATCACTATTGTACTCGAATTTTACTGTTGTAACTCGTTGTAACCAGCAAGCAAAAATCAATAAAAGTCAACCAATTCATAGTGGACGTAGGCCATACGCCAAACCACTCTAAATCTATGTGTTTCTCTGTGATTTTCTTATTTATCAATTGGTATGTTTGTTAGATCTTCCTCATTTTCCATTTATATTCTTCAGTTTGTCTCTTCAAACACATCCGAAGAGTGTTGTGCCAAATTTTGGTACAAACAGATGGGACCGACATAACTCGGAAGTGATTGAGGTTCGATCGGTCACTTATTGAATCAAAATCCATACCTGAAGGTAGAACGACCAATCAAAGAGAACTAAACCCGACAGTTTTCCAAATATCTCACATCCCCAGAGTGCGGATATGCATATAAATGCTAAATGGTTGTGACTGACCACCTATGAAATAACTCACATCCCCAGACTACAAATATGAGTATAAATGCTAGATAGGTGTGACTGACCACCTATGAAATGACTCGTCCCCAGAGTGTGGATATGAGCATAAACGAATAAAAAGGTGTGATCCAACCACTTATTATTTAAATAACTCAGACTTGACTTTGACAGGACGAGAATGAAGTTAGTGGAGATGGGACTCGACCATCCACTAATAAATCCTACCAACCCAAGTTTGGGAGTAGAGGCACGATGACTTGATCATTGAATTTGACAGCGAAACATTAGGATTGTAACGTTAAGGCTAAAGCCTAACGTTTGGATACGACTCAAGGCTAGGACTTCAGGAAGTCGTTGGGATGAATAATCGGATCGATATCCGACCCAACGAGCGACAAATCATGAATACATTAAATGAAAAATGTAATTGCTCGATCATTTAAACAAGCATGTACGAGAATTCTACACAAGAACAAAAGAATTCTTATTCACGCTGAACTTGCTGTTCACAACACAAGTTTATCCAAAATGAGAAGTAAAAGTGGAGGGGGGTTCATATCCATACAAACACAACCAATAAAAAAGAAAAGTAGTCATCCAAGCTATTTACACATCACATCAACCCAACAATTATTTCTTGGTTTTCCTATCTTTCTTTTGTTTCTTGGGAGTGGTTCCATCCGAACTACCACTCGATCATCTCTTCGTTCCTTATCCACCTTGGCTTTTCTTCGAACAAACATCTTCGGTTATAGGGATTAAGGTTGCAGTATTTGTAGAAGCAGGAGGGATCGGGGCACTCTCAACACCGGAAGCAGGGGGGACCTCATCTCGGGGAATTGTCCCGCTAGGATGGATTATCTGAAGCGAGATAGGAATCGGCTCAATGGAATCCATATCAACCGGCTTACCTTTCGCCTTCTTTTTTAACAACTCTTCCTTCTCAACATGCTCTTTCAAGCTGAGCTCATCAGTAAGGTCAGAAGAGCCCGTGATTTTGACATCCTCATCAAAAGGAATTTCATGGTGTAGGTCGCCGCCTTCCTTGAACAATGCCTCCATGAATTGATCATCAATAATGAAAGTTTCTTCTTGATCACCTTGAGCAGCGGCTGAAGTTGTAACTGTAATAGATTATGTCACAGCCGCATGTGATCCCAATTGAGGCTCCTGTAAGGGAGGAGGAACAAAACCTAATAGGTTTGAAGCTGAGGAAAAATAGGCGAAAAGATTAGAAATATCAACTAGTGACACCCCAACCTTTTGTAAGACAGAAGATGTCAACGAAATACTTTCCTCTGTATGGCTCCCAAGTTGAGCCATGATACCCTCAGAACTGGATTCAGGAATTGGAGAAAGCTGAAGCTTGTCCGGATCATACTTGGGGATAGTTGAAGAATCTGCCATGGAGCTAGGGATAGCCTGGGATGCTGGAGGCGATTCAGTTGTAACATTGGGTTGTGCCGACCCGGATCCTTCACCCACTTCCTGTAAAGAGGCAGCAACAGGTTCTTTCTGAAGTGTAAGCTGGATATCATGTGATGTTTTGGATCCATCGCCTAATAGACTTCACCTTCAAGCCTGGACAAGTCGACTTCCTTAGTACTTAGGAGTCTTTTTTTCTCTGCAATAAGAAATTCCCACGCGTGCAAGAGCTAGTATGGATAGTCATCGCCAAGCCATGTTAGATTTCTTTACTTGAGAATGTTGGTGATGTAAAGAATAAGAAGCGGATCGAGCTCGTTCGTCATCTCTTCCTTAGCCTTATCCTTGGCAGCTTCTACTTCGCTTTGAACGAGTGCATCAACATCTTTGGCCCTTTCAACGGCCGTATCTCTCTCAAGTCTAACATTCACCAGCACATCACAAGCATCTTGAGCACTTTTCTGAGCATCATCTTTCTCCTTGTTTGCGTACTCGTGCTTAGTTTTAAGTTCTGCTATCTCATTCAAGGCTGTAGATTCATTACTTCGAGCTGTATCTCTCGAGTGCAATATCTTGATTTCGATGATGTAACACCTGGACCATATCTTGATGACTGGACTTCATCTCCTCCATAGATTTGACGGCAACATCAGGTTTACCCTTGGCCTCCACTTGAGAGGTCTTAGAAGCCTCTAACTCATTTGTCAAAGTAATGATAATTCTTTTATTTTGAGCCTCCTGGCATTTTAACTTTTCAATCTTCGCTGCACGCTCAAAAGATACTTTCGAGATCTTCTCTGCTGCTTTCATCCATTCATGGTACTACTTGTGGATATCGGTAACACAATCGATAGTCATTTTTTGGACATGGTCTGGGATGCTCTTCAGGTTAGGATGGAAAAAGAACCCTTCAAAGCATAGGTTTGGAAACTCTTCTCGAATATGTGTCATGCGAGCAACTGGATCAATCACGGATTATCGGCAGCGATTTCGACTTTAGTGCTTTCCTCTCCGGGTCTGTGAGCAGCAACATGTTCGCTATGGCGACGACAGTCACTAGGCTGTTGCAAATGAGAAGGAACTAAAGGCTGTGGAGGAACTAAAATAGGAGGGGGACCACGAGAGGAATGGAAAGGTGGGTCCCGACGATCAGTTGGCTTATTGGAACCCTTTAGAGGAAGGAACCTAGATCTTGATCGTTGCTTATCTTGAGATGGTTTATCCCTATCACCCCTATCCTGATGGCGCCGGTCCCGACTAGAGTGATAACTAGAATCATAATACTCTCGACCGCCACCTTGACGGTACGAGCTAGAGCGTGAACCAGAGGATTGGTTGTGTATATTCCAAAGGGAATTGAACATATTCCTTTTCTTCACCATCATTTTCGCAAAGGAAAACAAAATCTAATCAACTTTATGCATTAAAGGGCACAAATTGAGCACAATGCAATGTTGAGGGGTGCAAGTGCGTGCAAGTGTCCTTGTGTTTCCCCTCGACGGACAAGATGCAGGAGCTTTGCTCATTGGAGTAATTTCCCCTTTAGAAGTTAGAATTTCAGTGCTAGTTCTGGTGGGAGATTCCAACCCATCAACACTCATGTCAGTGAAGTGGAGAGTGTCAGAGTCATGCGGTATTGACTGACCAGACAAAGAATCAAGCGGCAGACTTGAAAGCTCCGACAGTTGAGAAGAGGATTCATCTTGAACAACCTTGGGAGTGATCGACAACTTGAGTTGATCAGAAAGACGACCTTTGGGAAATTTATAAACAAGTGTTTTCTCTTTTCCTTTATCGAGAGCTAAAGGCTGTGAGGTCTACGAGGACTTGACCTCGACTCCAAGACTAGATCCGTCATCATTGCGACCAAGCACATAGCCTTTATCTCCTTCGACATCAATGTCGGTGAATTCTTAAGCACCCATAGCTGGGGGCACGACGGGATTGATTCGATTGCCCCTTTGACCGTCTACAGCCCGTGGTCTTACCCCTGCAGGTCAAACAACTTTTGTTAGCCCTACGCCGAGGCCCTCTTTAATCAAACAAAAAGTAATAAGCATTCGTCCATGAGAAGATATTCGATGTCCCTATCTTCAGGTGGCCAATTTTTAAGAGTCCCGATCACCTCCTCATAAAGATTACCATTAGGCCGTGCGAGGGTGCCTATAAAAAGATTTACTTAGTCCGGAGTATGGCATGGATATCGGTTTTCCATACTAATACAAAAATGATGGATAACACTTATGTCTTTCCAGCAATTATCGAGCAAAACCGGGAGGACATCGAACAAAGAACCACTCGCTTTTAAAAGCGCTTAATTTATTCCATGCGCTGGTTAGAACCTAATACTTCTTCGCTGACTTAAGAAATGTAAATGAAAGACTCCATATCCGTCGCTTGAAAGATAATATGAATCGAATGTAATCGATGGTCGAAGGACAATGCAGGAACTCCATAAATACCATATAAATACAATTGTGAAGAGCGTTGCCGTTCGGATGAAGCTGCGGTGGAGCTATCCTCAAATAATGGAGAATTTCTCGGATGTATGAGTTAAATGGCGGGATACATCCGGCTTGACAAATGAATTTGTTGCACGCCGTATATCCTTCTGGAGGTCTATGAGCCCCATCATCCTGTGATGAAACCAATACATCGTCAAAAGGAATTCCATGCATTACATAGATTCGACGAAGGGCATCTTCCTTAATTTTAGAGGCTATGGAATTAGCAAGATCCTCCAGAATAATTACATCCTCCAGACTGTTGGGAGCATGATCAACAACTTCTGGTGGAAGAATGGGAACTGCAGAGAAAAAATTCAAATAGTTGGCCTGGATTCTCCGGTTTTTCTGAGTGATGACTAAAGGATGGACTATCAGACTCGGTAGCAGAACTTGATTCCATGCCAGGATTATCCTGTTGAGAAGACGGTCCAGCAGACATAGCCACGAGACGCTCGGAATGTCTGGGATTCATTGCTATTAAACTCAGTAAAAATCATGATTAGATAAAGTGACCTGTACCCCAAGTGCATAGTGAGTGCTAGTTTAGTGTGGTGAAGTGCTATATAATACAATAATAAGTTGTACGTAATTAAAGACTGAAAAGACGACAGACTTTGAGGTTTGACCGGAGTGACCGTCATTCCTGACCGTCTAAAACATTTTTCCATGTCATTAAGGAACGATGCAGTTTGAGTTTCACGATCGATTGTTAGTAAGTAAAAGTTTAATTTTTATGTTCAAGCCGCCAATGAGCTTCAATAGAACGGTCAAAGGCATTGATTCGTGTCAAAGTTAAATGTCACACGTTACCGGATATGCAGTTCAAGTTGTGTATAGGTCATATGAGTTCACTTAAATATGCAAGGCCGAAGCTCATCAGTGGGTTCAAGTTTATTTGATTATGTTCCACTTTTAATGTTCATGTGTTGACAATTGATCATTCATTTTAGCATCACCGATCGTTCCCCGTGCCTCACTACCGATCATTCAACTCAGTTATCCTAAACCTATCGTTCAAGCCTCACTCCCACCAATCGTTCCTAAGCCCGGTCCTACTAATCATTTCCGAAACCTATTCTCACCGATCATTCCATACTGGCCATTCCTCAAAATTCACCAACTTCGGAGCACCACCAATCGTTCAAAGACGATTGTTAAATACCCAAACGTCAACATCACTCCATAACGATCGGTACATCATCACCATTACCCACTCCAGAGTCATCAAAGTCCAAAACTTTACCGATCGTCCAAGGACGATCATCATGCATCGATCTAAATCGTTTGCCTAACTCAACAAATCCATCTTCTCCAATTCCCATCCTCTCCAACTTGATTCAGATCAAGCAACTCCACCAGCTAAACTAACTAACATGAGATTCATGGCACCCAAAGTCTCGTACTCAAATCATAAAACATATAAGGATCAACCTACCTAAATTAAAGTATGAATAAGAGAGATGGATTCGAATTCAGATCTAAGTGAGATCTAGGAGCTAGAACGATAATGAACCGAGAAGGGGTAGGATTGATTTTGAAAATCGAATCATTCTTGGATAGGAAGAGGAAGAAAGTGGGGCAGCTTATTTTTTCTTTTTCTACCTCGAGTTGGAACGATATGAAATAAAATGAAGGATGAAGGAAAGAATGGCTAAGTACAGATGCTTATATAGGTAGGTCGTATACCGATCGTTCATGGCCTCGAAATGATATCGATCACTTGTGGTAAAGATTTTATACTGATGGTCCCACAACTCAAAACGACTTGAAATCTTCTAGTACAAGGCAACGATCAGTAATGATCATAAAAGAAAGGAAGAAAAAGAAGCATCGATCGATAATAAACAATTATGTATAAGAAATAAATGATGAAATGATGGCGATCAATAATGGACCCTTATAATAACGATCGATAATGATCGTTTATGAAAATTTCAAAACTTAACAATGACCCGTGAACGTGCAACCGTGATATGGAGTCAGGTAACTAATATATGTACTAGTATGCATTTCAAACTTCGATTTTTGAAATCGACAGAAATTGAATACTTGCTTGAAACCAATCCGAGACAGGAAAAAACTAGATTGCTGGAGCTTGATAATCATTGGAAACAAAACAGGACAATCATCAACAAGCCATGATCTTGTATTTATACTGCTGGAAATCGACCAATGGTTACGACGAACAGAAAGAGACGCAACTATCAACAAATAAACAACTCAATGGAAGGATAACGACTATTCGGTAAACTGGATGGAATCCCTGCTAACGATTGAAGCTTATGACTTTTCAAAGCACATTATGTTTAAACATGACGTACATTGGAGGGCAAATGTTATCCTGCCTTTTGGCAAGGCCGTGATATCATCGACTTGGCTAAAAAGGATGGTTATCATCCTTGAGAATCAACTATATACAGTGCTATGGACGATGGTTGAGTAGGTTTGGACCGGATCCTAGTCAAGGTGTAATCATTATGAAGTGATAAGCAAAGCTCCATGATGATACATTTCAAATTTCAAGTAATTCAGAGTTCGAATGCTCAAGTTACGGACAAAACAAGGATTCGTATGGATCAATCGAGAACGATCCATAAAACGGCGCAAATCAACGATGATCGATCGGTATCCCAAAATACAAAGCTAATTTACTTGAAACTTTCAAAGCATCAATATATTGAATAGTGGAGCCCCTAGGAATGATCGTAAGTCAAAACTATGAAGTTCTTGAAATTGTCGATCGTTCTATACCGATCATTCATAACGATCGGTATATCTCAGCAAGCGATCTAAATACAATAGAGATCGATGAATATCTCACAAACTACAACTCAGAATGACACCATATTTTAGAAGAAAGGTCTAGAGGAATTTGGGACTCCCCACAAACGATCGTACATTAATCAGAGTCAAAAAATAACGATTGCTATAACCATTATTAATCATTCCAAAATGACGAATTATGACTACCGATCGTTATGGTTGGCCCCTTTGGACATGGAGAGCCCTCGGCCAAAATCTTAGCGAAATATATCGTCATCTCACCCTATAAATATAGACATATTGGTTCATTTTCATGATCTTTACACTGCTTGTTACTTTAGACTCCATTGTAATCAAGTGCTAGCACTATCCAACCATTGTAATTCGATTTACAAGTGAGTAATAGAGCATAATCTTCAAAGTGGACGTAGGCATACAACGCCGAACCACTATAAACCCTTGTGTTTTTGGTTACCGCTTATTCGTTGTTGCTTACTTATTCATTTACTCAATTTAATTTTATTTCTCTTCATTTACTTCTCTACAAAAACTATTCTTGAGTGTTTCTGACCATTTTTGGTGCAAACACTATTAGACTGGTTTTCTCTGATGACATGATCACCATTGGTGTATCATTCAAATACGATAACTCTTTCACTTTCTTGAGCAAATCATATCGTTTTAATTCGAGGCATATAATAATATGAAATTATCAAGTTTACTTCTATTTCCTGTAATTCAACCAAATAAGAAGTAGCCTATCTAGTCTAATAAAGATATATATAATATAATAAACTCTATAAATGGAAGGAAATTTAAATGTTGGTGAAGGGGATGAAGAAACTCCAAGGCTTTACTATCTCAATCCACATAAGTGACTATACAAGATCAAAACTAGAACATTAAAGTAACGAAAAATCAGATCAAATGGGCTCTATAGAGAACTTATTATGTGAATGAAAGTACCTTGAAAAGATGAAGTCTTGGGCAATCTTTCAAATTGTTTTCTATCCCATATACTGTCGTCAATAGCAAGGACATGAAATCAAGACTAGGAACAAACTGCCATTGATATCAAGAAGAAATAATACTTTAATAATTTATTAAATGAGAATAAAATAGCAATGAAGAGGACTGTTCTAGAAGGGATATAGCTGTACCATCTACTTAACCTGCCGAATACATCAAATAATGGATATATCTAATCTACAACAAATCTGTACCCATCGCAAGATCTAGATCACTACTTGCAGTATAGAGAATGATGGAACCTTATGGAAGGTAGGAAAGGATGTCGATATCGGGGTTGAGGATGATTGATCGGGCGTCGAAAGGGTGGGACAACATGGTGAAGACAACATCAAAGGATCAGGCGTGATTGGGGATAGAAAATGAGTGGTAGGCACCAATTTGGAAAGGCCATTGCTAAAATTACGGATTCAAAATAAAATTTTCATTGGGATTTAACTAATCTCGATGAATTGTGTTCATGAAGGATAGGCTACAAAAACATGGCAAAGACTGATGAGGTGGAGGTTTCTAGAACGTTGAATTAGATTCAGATTGACGGAGAAGAGTTTGTTTGCGTTTGAGATGTGGACTAATGGATTGCTGCATTTGAGGTGTCGCAATGGTGTAGGTAATTTTCTATGCTATTGTGATGCCAAACAATTTTTAAAAAGTTTTAGTACGACGTCACAAAAGCGGTGGTAATTACCGATGCCTTAGTGACGTTTTAGTGATGTCTAGAAATTTAACAATGCCACGCCATCACCACATCACTATGGCATCGCTAATTGACATCAGAAATTAGCCATTTGCCTAGTAGTGATAGTCAATTCAGATTCAACTAATTCTTTGTCCAATCTCTCACTATATGTAGCCAAAACTGCTGCAACTGCTATAACTGATGGCCTAAATTCCACTAAATTGACATAAAAATATTTAAACTAACATAATTATTGAAGGAACAACAGCTAAAAGGATAGAAACTTACTACCAAGAACTACAAAAATGAACCCAACTGCCTTTGACATGGGTATCTTTTCTTTGTATTCCTTTTGGAACATGGAAATGAAAGAACTCAAATGAGACAATGGAGTGATTGAATTCATGTTCCATTCTAATGTTCATATAAGCTATTCTGAGACTTAAAGCAATATAAAATAAAAAATAGAAATCAGAATAAAAAAATATTCATGAAAAAATAAGGATAATTTAATTTCTATCCATCATTATCTGTAGTTAACACACCCTATTATTTTTCTTTTTTTTGACTTTAACATATTTATTCAGTCAATATACTGATAAAATATTCCTTTTCTTCTCGCCAAATCATCTCCTAGTTCATCTTTTTAATCATCATGCATTACTACCGATGAAATATTTAAAGATGCCAAATGGAAAACAAAACATATAGGTATATGAGTTGAAAACTACCTAAAATGCAATGATGTTTTTGTGTTGAGGAGGGAACGCATGCATGATCACCGCACGCGCACCGACCGACCCGACCTGGATTGGGCTGGGCTGGCACTTATATTTTTGGTACAAAATTTTTAAACCTTTTTTAAGCAGTAATGAAATGGTCAAAGTCGGATCCATTTATTTTAGAGAATGTTTTATAATGTTCATTTGAGAAACGTTCAAATCGGATCCAATTTTTTAGAACTGCGTGCCCCTTTATCTCCCTACTAAATTAGTAACGTTCTTTTTACTTTTTCGTCTACTTAATTGATAAGTGGACGAAACAGAAACTACATCTGATCGCTCTTGTTTCCTTTGAAAACTGCTATACCTCTTCCAAAACAAAAACCGGGCAATATTTTACTACCGGAGGGTGGGAATTCTGATTAACGGCCTTTGTGCAGAGGTTCATTAAATAATTTCTGGCTGTTTTATCTTGGAGGCGGCACTGCTTATGGCCTGCCTTACACATTTTAGGGCAGAGCGGTGAAACAACTTAAATAGAGTGATGACGTATGCGACTTAGCTAACCGACCAGAGCATTATTTCCAATAATTTTAAGACGTTCAATAATGTCTACAATCGAGGAGTTCTCTGCAACTGCTGCTGTCGATGCAAACAAGTCATTTTGTTTTGAAGGCCTCCACTTCTAATGATGGAGACAGAAGATACAGTTCTATCTTACAATTCGATAGGAGGTGTCTATGCTCACAACAGACAAACAAACGTTGCCAGAAAATCCAATGTACGGGAAAACTAAGCAGGTTCAGATCTGGATGGAGAATGACTATCTATGCAAAAACTACTTACTCAACGGGCTCAGCGATGATCTCTATAATTACTACAACTCAGCTAAGTCTGCATGAGAGATATGGGAGGCACTGCAAAAAAAGTACGAAACAGTGGAGGTTGGAGCTAAAAAGTACGTGGTCGGTCACTACCTAAAGTACCGGATGACAGATGATAAGTCAATGGAGGTGCATTCGCATGAAATCCAGGAAATCGCAAATGAAATCATCTACGAAGGTATGACTTTATATGAACAATTTCAAATTGCTGTAATAATTAACAAATTGCCCTCGGGTTGGAAGGGTTTTAAGAATGTGCTTAGGCACAAGACTAAGGAATTTTCCTTAAAGAGTTTGATCACTCAGGTCCATATTGATAAGGAGGCTCGTAAACAGGACCAGAAAGAAGAAGTGCTTCTTGTCACAAATAACAACACTCAAAAGACCAAGCCTGCGGTTTTGAAACCGAATCCGAAAAAATTTAATAGTCAGAACCGTAACCGAAGCAAATAAAATTGGAACTCTCAAGGGAACCAAAATGGACAACAGAAACCAACTCAAAAGAGTGAACCTGGACAGTTGTTTCTATGTTACAATTATGGAAAACCAGGTCATATGGCACGCAAGTGTCGGAACAAGCTAGGCTTTGCACCATATGCTAACTTGATTGATGAGCCTCTTACGGCTATGATTTCTAAGATTCACCTTGTTGGAGGATCAAAGGGTTGGTTGGTATATGCCGGTGCTTCATGCAATGTTTGCTATGATCGTGTTATGTTTAGTATGTACAATGCTGCTGATGATCAAAATGTGTTGTTAGGAGATTCTCACACCACTACAGTTGCTTGTTTTGAAAATGTTGAAATCAAGTTTACCTCTAGAAAGACAGTTGTTCTGAAAGATGTGATGCATACTCCAGAGATGAGAAAGAATCCAGTTTTGGGTTTTCTCCTTAATAAGGCTGGTGTTACTCAAATAATTATGGCTGATTTGTACACTATGATTTATAAGGGCATGTTTGAAGGAAAGGGTAATGCCAGTGAGGGAATGTTTAAGTTAAATGTTGAATCAAATAAAGTAACTAGTTTTTCTTATGTGTTGTGTGATTTTAATGTTTGGCATAATAGACTCTGTCATGTTAATAAATGTATAATTAAAAACATGAGCACCATAAGTCTAACTCCTAAAATGTCGAAAAATGATTTTGATAAATGCGAATCATGTAGTCAAGTAAAAATTAGTAAGAAACCTCATAAGTCAGTTGATAGAATTTATGAACCCTTAGATTTGATTCATTCCGATATATGTGAACTTGACGGGGTATTAACTAGAGATGGTAAAAGATATTTTATCACATTCATTGACGACTGTTCTGATTTCACTCATGTATATCTCATGAAAAATAAAAGTGATGGAGTAGATATGTTTAAGTTATTTGTCACTGAAATCGAAAACCAATTTAATAAGAAATTAAGAGACTTCATAGTGATAGAGGAACATAATACGAGTCTAGCTTATTTCTTGAATTTTATAACTTGCATGGTATAATTCATGAATGAACCACACCTTATTCACCTAAAATGAATGGCAGAGATGAAAGAAAGAATATGACCTTTACTGAATTAGTTGTACCTATTTCATTAAATTCGAGTGCAGCAAAACATTAGTGTGTGAAATTTTATTGACTATTTGTTATGTATTGAATAGAATTTCTAAGTCTAAGAGCCAAATTTCACCTTTTTGAGATTTTGAAAAACTATAAACCTAACTTTTTTTACTTTAGAACTTAGGGATATTTGGCACATGTTCAATTACCTGATCCTACAAGAATTAAACTAGCTAGTAGAGCCTATGAATGTGTTTCTATGAGATATGCTATTAAAAGTAAAGCATATAGATTTTTTGACCTAAAAGTTGTTAGTACCTTAGGTATTGGTTTTGATGAAAACAACTATATGACATTATATACAATATAGATATTAATGTTTTATCAAGTTATATATAATATACAGTGAAGGATATTAGACAGGTGTTGATTAAGAAGATTGTACGGTATCGAGAGAAGATTCAATATGCTGATATAGAGTTCAAGAGTTGGAAAATGAAGACTCATGAGTATTGAAGAGTGCAAGATTTCAAGATATTCCAAATAATTATAGAGTTGTAGAATTTATGTTAAAATCTTGATAACACTTTCCTAATCCTCTCTCCTTCTATAATTTTGTTTTAAATTGATTTTTCAAATATCCTGGTTTTAAAATAATCTTTTCAAAATATTTCTCAAAATAATTCTAAATCTCTTATACTTATAAAGATATTATTTTAGTGTTTTTAAGTTTATATACATATTAAAATTTATTTATACTTTAATAAGTTATAACTATATTTATTTTATATATATTATTTACATTATATTAAATGCTCTTATTAAATCTTTCAATATTATTTTATAAAGTTTTATTAAGTTATATTTTGATTAAAATGTGTATAAAATATATTTAAATGATTCTATAAAGTATCAAATTATTTTACAAAACAATTGTTTTCAAAATAATATTTTTTATAGTGTTTTTCAATTTTGTGAAGAGTATGTTGACATACTCTATCTATGTATGTCGACATAGCGGCCATAATTTTCAAAATTCAAATTTGAATGGAAGTGTTTTTTGTCGTATCTCTTCGTAAATGGACATGACCATTGTTCCTTTATATATACCAGACTTTCAAACAAATTTTTAACATCTACTTTCTTATTCATCTCTCTCCTTCCACCCTCTCATTTTCTAAATAAAAATATACCCTAACTCTGCCGAAATTCAACCATAATCAAATTCAATCATCACTACTTTGATTCTCCTTCAACTACTCTCTGATTTCTCTTATCTCTATCACTCAAACCAAGATCAAAGTGCTATTCAAAACTTATAGGATCAATTTTAATCAAGATCGAATACCCGAGTCTGTAAATCACAATTAAATCGTACTGCTATACTTGTGGTTGTGATTGTAGCCTGTAAAATCAATTAGGTGTGCTTAGTAGCCCGTAAATCTAGTGGGTGTGCTTGTAGCCTGGAAATCTAGTGACTCTACCGAGAGGTACGGATTATGGAGGGTTTGTCTCATAGCCTTGAAATCGAGATTGCATTTGCATTTACTAGTTGAAAAGAAATCCGTACAAGGAATTGTGCAGGACTGGATGTAGGGTAACTCTGAGCTAATGTGAAATCCTGGTGTGTTCATTCCTTTTTATTTTTACTGTATCTACTTTTATCCACACTTTGATTCCGTGGTTGTTTATGTGCTTGTTAATTACATCATTCCAAGTACAATCTTGAAGAATTTGAAAAATATTCATATAATCCATTAAACACTATTCACCTCTCCTCTAGTGTTAATTTAGCTTTAAGATCCCTATTCTGCTGACTCACATTTGGTATCGGAGAATTGGTTTTCAAAGTATTCATAATCTGATTTTTGAAAAAGTTTTAATGGCAATTTTTGATAATATTATTAACACTATTTTCGAAAAGATAATTTGCGATATCATCATAATGTTGTTTCATAAATTTGCCTTTATTCATTATAAAAAAATCATGTGATCTTTTAAAAAGGTATGAATTGCAGGAACAGATGTGTTACATGGCTTTTGATGAACAGACCCCTGATGATCAAACTCTACAGAACAAAAAGGACAAATGGATTGGATAGTGGATGCTCAAGACATATGACTGGAAATCCATAGATTTTGAAAGATATAGTTTACAAAAATGGTGGATCGGTAAATTTTGGAGATATCTCTAAAGGATATGTGATTGACATCGGCAATGTCGATAACTCTAAAACTCCTATTATTTCTAATGTTTTATCAGTTAGGAATTTAAAGCATAACCTGTTGAGTGTTTTTCAATTGTGTGATAAGAGTTTCAAAATTAAATTCGTAAAAGATAAATGTCCAATTGAAGACAATGAGTCAAACATTATCTCTAAAGGAATTAGGAAATGAAACATCTATATATTTAGTATAAAAATCTCAAATGATAATTTGTGTCTTTTGGATGAATTAAGTGATCTTTGGATTTGGCATAAAAGATTTGGTCATTTGAATTTCAAACTAATATCTAAAATTGCTAAAAGATCTAGTTAGAGGTCTTCCCAAAATGAATTTTAAAGTTGATAATTTATGCGATGCATGTCAATTAGAAAGACTTAGAATAAGTTTTTTTCAAAATCAAAAGACATGATTTCTACCTCTCAACCCCTTGAACTTCTTCACTTAGATCTTTCCAGTCCCTCATAGATACAATCTATAAATTAGAGTAAATATGTATTTGTAATCGTATATGATTATTCTAGGTTCACTTGGACAATTTTCTTAAAACTTAAAAGTGATGGTTTTGAAATATTTAAAATCTTTGTTATAAGAATTCAAAATCAAATGACTAGTAAAATTAAAACTATTCAGAGTGATCACGATGTAGAATTCAAAAATGAAACTTTTGAGAATTGCTGTAATAAGAAAGGTATAACTCATAATTTTTCATTTCCAAGAATTCCATAACAAAATAGAGTGGTAGAACGTAAAAATAGGACGATTCAGGAATGGCTAGAACTATGCTAAATGATAGTAATTTACCTAAAAAAATTGGGCTGAAGCAGTTAGTACTGCATGTTATATATTAAAAAGAATTTTAATAAGACCATTGTAATGTCCCTAATTTTGACTAACATTATTTAGGATATTTATTTACATAAATTAAATGAGATAATCTAGATGGTTAAGTGTAGCATCCCAGAATTTATTAATTTAAATTTAGCGACTTATTTGAATTTTGGAAATTTAATTTGAAAAGTTTTAAAATAAATAAAATAATGTGTTAATTTAAATAAATAAAACACCAAATTCTTTCAAATTTAAATCACTCAGAATTAACATCTTATATATATATACACATATCTATATAAGATAAAGTGGAAAAATTTAGAAAGAAATTATATATATGTATACCACAAATAAGAATTTGTGTTCAACTCTAAAATAAAATATATGTGATAAATTAAATGTTGATATGTAGAACATAGGAAACTAAGACATAGGCAAGGCAAAGAAAAATCTACTAATAAAACAGACTTAGTACTTGCAAGAATTAAAGTAAGGTTGCATGTTAACAAGGATGGGAACATGAGCATTAAATGCTTTCAAACTCAGCCCATAGGCAAGTCATTCGAAATAATAAGAGGAAGAAAAATCTCTGGTTAACAATGCACAAATAATTTAAAAAAAGGTACAACTATTATCTTATTTCGGTCCTTTGCTAAAAAAACCTGTGCACTTCTTTTATTTTTTATACTTCCATATTCTTGTTCGTTCAAACATAACATAGTAAAACTGAGAAAAAGAAAAAAAAATAAATATCACCATATTTTCAAACTCAAAGATTGGAACAAGGAAAATCAAAACTGTTCTTCTCAAGCCTAGAAGCTCTGTGTTTCAATTATATTCCAAGTGAGTAAACATCAACTTAAAGGCTTTAAGTTTAACTGTAAAGATGATTCATTTATTTTATGGCATTGCATATATTTATCTTTGAATATGATTTGATATATGTATACCCAAGTTACTCTGCACATTTGTTTCTCTCTGTATAAATTACCCGGGTTGATTTTTATTCAAACCTCAATTTGTTTTCAACTGAATCTTAGTAAAACTTTCTGTTTGAAATCGAACCAGATAATGAAACTGAAATTTGGATTTTTAAAGCTGATTTGAACCAAGGTTGTAAGATATCATCACCGAAACTTTGGTTACAGGCAATCAAGAAAAAATGTGATGAACTCAAGTATTATAAAAAGCTAATCCAAGTTAATAGCTTAAATTCTTACTGCAAACCATGATTTTTAAAACAAATATGAAGATTTTTAGTTGGGTATATACAGAGAAGTTTGAGTTTGAACACAAATCGTTTTTTTTTCGAATTTCTGGTGATCAATCTAATTTTAGATGTTGAAATTTGGATTGAAGCAAGTATAAACATCATTGATTTTGAGAAAATTATCAGATAATTTTTCTATTGCGTGAATTGATGGGACGAATCAAAGTTAGGGTTTAAGAAATGTCTGAGTCGAGTCTGGAAATGTGATCGCTGCTCCGCCTATGGACCATCGGACTTCGTGCTTCCGGTGCCAGCGTGGCGCCACACGTCAACGGAGCTTGGGTCAAGTTTTCGTGGCCTCTGATGGCCATAGGAGGTGGCACGGGTTCAATTTCTGGTGGTGTGCTGTTGGGTTCATTTGGTCGAGATGGCTCGATTTCATTCTCGAGTTTAATTCATATTTCTGGGTGTTTGGATGGCTTGGGGTGATTGAAGTTTACTGGTCGGCGGTGGTTTTGGAGGCCGAAGCTCCGGCGACTGATGGTACATGTGCACGAGGTCTGGGTTGTATCAGTGGGTATGGGTTGGGGAAGAAGGCTGGTAGCCCAGAGCACTGCACGGGGGATTGGGAAGAAAACTCGAAGTCGAACTCGAGTTGTTTGACATGATATCGGGATAGTTTTGGGACTTAATCAAATTTTTGAAAAAAAATCCTCACACGGGTTGAACTGACTAGAAACTCGAAGCGGGGAGGTGTTGTTCTCGGGGGTAACTCGGGGAAGGTCTCGGGTCAGGCCTAAAAACAATAAAAATTTAAGTTTTGAAAATTTTGAAACATGAGTTTAAAATTTGTTTTTGAAATAATTATCTGAAATTAATAAAGTATTTTAACAACTTAAATTTTAAAAGTAAAATTGTTTAAGAAATTAACTTGATAAAATATTTGAAGAGTAAATCAAATATTTAAAATTTTAACTTAAAACAAAAAATTCTTTATAATGATTAAATGATGATTTGAACAATTAAAATTGTAATTCTTTTATAATTAAAAGTTGATAAATTAAAGAATGATTAATTAATGAAAGTAATTACGATTTAATTAATTCATAGTTAAGAATAATTAATCATTGATTTGCAATTAATAAAATAATTGTGTGGTTAATACATTTAATCATATTCACCCAATTGGAGATGATTGACTATCATCAAATATTCTGTACTGAATTGATATTTCTGTTGTGATACTGTGATTGTTGTTTTGTGATTTGTGATTTGTCCCTACATGTATGTGATACCTTTTTACCCTTAAAACGGTATTTAAACCTCGATGCGACAGGGAGTCGGATTTCGGTGTGTTATTCGAAACCCATATCGAACCCTGAATATAAATCTTTGTGATTGATATATATATCCACGTGTTTAAATTTATCGATCACTATTCGATTTAGCCGGGAGAGGACCTTTGTGTCGTATAGCCCATTCCGAATAGTGATACGTCGAAATGGATAGCATTTGAAGACCGGTGTTGAAGACTGGGTATTTATGAAAACGATAGGACGACCTATCGATTGTCTCTGCACTGAGTTGCTCCGGTATAGAGATTCACTAAGTGATGGGAAGTCCGATCGGGATTGTGAATACCCGGATTGTAAGGACTTCTTCGGAAGTGCCTTTGGTTCTGTTCGATCCCGGAAAAAACTTGTATTGTTGTATGTCCGACACTACACTTTGAGATATAAAGCTGATTTCTTTCAAATACATTTCTGTTTGGTGGCAGAGAATTTATACTCTTAGCTTAACACCCTTCTCTGAGACGTATGAGCTCAGAGGTTATGTAGTTGAAGGTTATCAGTGATATACTCCCAATTTGGTAGTGTGGCATGCTGAGTGCTGCTGTGTGTTGCTGATCATTTGTTGATCAAAGCATGGCTTTCGTGTAAAGCGTAGCTTTGTGGACGAGACCTCATCGGACCTCACAACCCGGAAATGGTCGAAACAGGAAAGATGCGGCAAGGTTATGAGGGTCGCGCCCTTTAAGGTATGTCATTTCCTTCTGGAAAAGGGTGGTATCAGGTATGGAGCCCTGATGCTTAACCTATGTGGTTGCTCCAATCTCATTTACTGTGTGATTGTTGCTTTGTGATCGAGGGCCCTCATATAAAGGTCCGAAAGGACCGAGGGTGGCATATTCGTGTAGTAGTTACCTAGTGTAAGAGGTAACCTGACCTTGTGTTGGCAGAGAGCAGTGGTCTCTCGGGACGTCCATCCAGAGGCGTACCCATGTGGCAATAGGAAGTTCCTTAGCCCGACCATTTGTTGGAAATCCAATTTCCAATACGAACCCTGTACGGTTTTAGTTGTAGAACCTGCCATTTACTTATGGTGGTCACCACTGTTTAGATGGTAGCTATAGTAGGCATAGTTCAGAATGTCTATGCTACCTAATATTAATATTATACTTTAAAAATGGCCTCCTACTCTATGCACTAGTAATAATATCAAAGAATTTTTCTCGTATTAAGCATATTTGACTACCATAAGAAGAAATCTCCTCCAAGTCCGCGATTGCATTGTGTGTGTGGCGGGAGGTCTTATGGTAGTTTCATTTTTCAAAAGCATATCAGATTCTTTTTAAAATATGTTTATTTAAAGCAACTACTTTTGTTTACTCATACCAGTCCCATGACTGATCCGGAGTTTATTGTTTCTTTTCTAAACTCTGGGTGCCCATCATTTCCACACGGGCAGCCTAGTAGCAGGTTTTCGTATTCTGGTGTTAGCGGTATTTTGGGGACTTTTACCTTGGAGATATTTTGGAAGCTTTTTGGATCACCAGGTGCTTAGTTATGGATATTCACTATCGCTTCATTCCTTTGAAGACTTTTTGCTTGTGATCACTGTTGTACTATTATGATGTTTTTCTTGGAGTTGTGGTATATGTATTATGATACTCTGATGTAGTAGTGGACATTATTATGATGTTGTATCTATGATGTAATGTATGATATTCAGTTTATTCCCGCTATTTATATTCATCTGATGTTGTTATAAGCTCCGCCGAACTGAAGTTTGACGTTTGAATATCTGACAATCGAATACAAGTGAGGTATTTGGTGTTGATTTTCGAATGCTGGATTTTAGGATCGTGACATTTGGTATTAGAGCACGAGGGTTGAGTAAGAACTTTAGCTATGGAGTATAACACATTAGATGGCTCATTAGAGATAGGGTGAAGTATACCCTAGAATGAGTATAACCTGAAACCTTGAATTTTCCTAATTTATTTCTTTTTACTGCTGATATTCCTTGAGATATTTTGTCCGTGGATCTAAATCCAGTTTTCTTACTAATTACAGATAGTAAGAATGAGAGAACGAAGAGGAAGAGCTAGGGGTCAAGGAAATGCCACAACAGCTAATCAAATTCACCCAACAACAGAAGCAGCAATGCCTACTAAGTATCAGCCGAATCTGGCCGATTTATATAAGAATTTCTCGAAGCTTGGTGGTAAGCCGTTCACCAGCAAGGAGTCTATTGTTGAGGCCCAAGCATGGATCAGATCTTGTGAAAGAATCTTTAGGGGGCTTAAGTTGGAAGACGATCAAATGCGACTAATAGCTTCCTGGCAACTTCAAGAAGAAGCCTTAGCATGGTGGGAGACAACTACTGTGGATAAGCCAGAAGACGAGTTTTCTTGGCAGAAATTTAAAGAAGTATTTGAGAAGCGCTATATGCCATTAGCTGGGATTTCTCGTATGTGTCAGGAATTTATGGACTTGAAGCAAGGGAGTTTGTCATTTGAGGAGTATCTAAACAAATTCAGTGAATTGTCTCGTTTCGGTCCAGAATTGGTGAACACACCTTTGAAGACGAATGAAAGGTTCATTCGTGGGATGAACAAAAAGTACCACGAAAGGATGACAGCACATGTCAAAGAATCCTTTTCAGATTTGGTTGATATGGGTTATCGATATGCTACACTTGACATGCAAGAGGTCCCGAAGGAGGGAGGAAATACGAGCAATCCAAATTGGAAAAAGAGGAAGTTTGGAGGCAAGAAACCATGGCAGGGTAAGGAGAAAAAGAAGAAAAATCAAGGAAGCTCGGCAGAGAATGTTACTTGCTTTAATTGTTCGGAAAAAGGGCATTACTCAACTAATTGTACGAAGCCTAAGAAACAAGTGAATCAATTCGTTCAAGCAAAGTCCAGGAAATGTTAAGCTTGTCAGGAAGAGGGACATGAAGTCAAAGACTGCCCAATGATGAAGAATGCTCAGGTAGAAAGGTGTACACAGTCAAAGATCAACCTATAACTTCTAAAGCTGGAAAGGGGAAGAGAGTTCTAGAAGGTAACCTTACTATTTATGATAGAATTGTTAGAGTTTTGTTTGATACTGGTGCTACACATAGTTTTATTTCTCGTCAAGCTATAAACGAACTAAATATTGAACCTGATTTCGTTGAGGAGCCTATATGCATAAAGAATCCAGTTGGAGGTCCCGCGAACCTTTGTCTTCGATGTAGAGACGTTCCTATCTCATATTCTTGTTACCAATTCCCTATTGGTCTCTTTGTCCTTGATTTTAATGAATTTGAAGTCTTACTCGGAATGGATTGGCTAACGAAATACGAAGCCAAATTGGATTGTAACAATCGATTGATTTCAATTAAAACCGAATTTAGAAAGTTTATTGAGATTTCTTGTGAGGACCCTAGTCCTAAAAGAGAAGGGTTGATGTATAATTTGGGATATTCTGAACCCAGTTTGGAGTCCATACCCATTGTTAAAGATTTTCCAGACGCGTTCGGAGAAGTGAAATCCTTACCTCCACACCGAGAAATAGAATTCAGAATTGACCTAGTACCTAATGCTCGTCCTGTAGTTCACGCAAGTCGCAGGATGGCGCCCAGAGAAAAGGGTGAATTAGTCAAGCAAACTGATGATCTGCTAAGCAAAGGATTAATTCGTCCTAGTGTTTCTGAATGGGGTTCAGCCGTTGTGTTCGTTGCTAAATCGGACGGATCTTTGAGGTTGTGTGTAGATTACCGCGATCTCAATAAGCAGACTCTCAAGAATAAATTTCCTCTACCTAGAATTGACGACCTATTCGATCAATTGCACGACGCTCGTTTCTTTTCGAAGATGGATCTAGCTCAGGGATTCCATCAGTTACGAATCGCCGAAGATTGTGTTCATTTGACCGCTTTCAGGGGTCCTAATATGTTATACGAATGGTTAGTCATGCCTTTCGGGCTAACCAATGCTGTAGCATACTTCGTAGATCTTATGACTCGTGTATTCCGGGTAGTATTGAATGAATTTGTGCTTATATTTATTGATGATATCCTAATTTATTCCAAAACTGAGGAGGAGCATTTTGAACATCTTAGAATTGTTTTGGAGATATTAAGAAGAAACGTCTTATTCGCCAAATTTTCTAAATGCCATTTTTGGGTCAAAGAAGTTAAGTTTCTCGGGCACATTGTTAATGAAGAAGGAATTTCTGTTGATCCTAGCAAGATTTCATCTATTCTAGACTGGAAGCGACCCACTACTCCGAAAGAAGTTCGAAGCTTTTTGGGTTTAGCAGGTTATTATCGGAAGTTTGTTCAGGACTTTTCTAAGATAGCTAGTCCGTTGACTAAGCTAACAATGAAGAATGTAAAATTCAACTGGACTCCGAAATGTGACGAAGCTTTTCAGGAGTTGAAAAAGAGATTAACCACCGCTCCTATTCTCGCGATTATCAACGGGAACCAGGGTTTATCTGTTTATACTAACGCTTGTGGTGATGGGGTAGGTGCAATATTAATGCAGAATGGGAAGGTAATTGCCTACGCGAGTAGACAGTTACGCCCACATGAAAGAAACTACCCAACACATGATTTGGAACTTTTAGATGTTATTTTCGCCTTAAAGATCTGGCGACATTATCTTCTAGGTAAGAATCCTCTTCAGCTTTCTAAAAGAAAATTTTAAAGTTCGAATTAACTTAACATATACTTAATAAATTCTTCCGTTATAGGTGAAAAATTCGAACTATTCACCGACCACAAATCTTTGAAATATCTCTTCACCCAGAAAGATCTGAATCTGCGACAACAACGTTGGTTGGAATTCCTGGCATCTTATGACCTAGATATTCTGTATACACCCGGAAAGGCCAATATAGTTGCCGATGCCTTGAGTAGGAAACACGCTATTCTTGCTCATCTTGTTATCGCTCCTACTCTTCTCAAAAGGATCGCGAGCAAGCAGTATGAAGATGAGTTTCTTCGAGGAATTTATAAAAGAATATGCCAGGGGGAAGACACTAATTTTGAGATGGATAGTAGAGGAGTTATAAGATTAAAAGGTAGAATGCGTGTTCCAGACTTCCCTGATCTGAAGCGCGAAGTTTTGGACGAATGTCACAAGTATAAACTTTGCATCCATCCAGGAGTCAATAAGATGTATAGAGATATCAAAAGAACTTTCTGGTGGAAGACAATGAAAAGGGACATATCTATATATGTGAGTCGCTGTGCTAATTGCCAACAAATTAAAAGCGATCAAAAGAAAATGGCGGGTTTACTTCAGCCTTTAGAAGTACCAAAGTGGAAATGGGACCAAGTATCAATGGATTTCATCGACGGGTTGCCTCGTACTCGGAAAGGCAATGAAGCCATTTGGGTCATTGTGGACCGTTTGACTAAGACAGCCCATTTCTTGCCAGTAAAATCTACCCACACGGCAGCAAGCTTAGCTGCGTTGTATGTGAAAGGGATTGTCCGTCTCCACGGTATTCCTAGCAGTATAGTGAGTGATCGTGACCCGATCTTCACTAGTAGATTTTGGGAGGCATTTCAAGACGCATTAGGAACAAAACTGAATTTCAGCACTGCTTATCACCCACAGTCTGATGGGCAGACTGAAAGGGTTAACCGAATTTTAGAAGACCTATTGCGTGCTTGTATACTTGATTTTGGTGGTTCTTGGGAGGACCATTTACATATGGTCGACTTCTCTTATGACAACAGCTATCATGCCAGTATAGAGATGGCTCCTTTTGAAGCTTTATATGGTCGTCCGTGTCGATCACCTACATGCTGGATCGAGGCAGGTGATTGACTCGTCCCTGGACCAGATATGATTAAAGAAGCCACTGAAAAAGTTGATTTTATACGAAAGAAGTTAATAACTGCTCAAAGCCGCCAAAAGAGCTATTATGATCGTCGAAGAAGAGATTTGGAATTTCAAGTTCAAGATTCTGTTTTTCTCAAAGTATCTCCAATGCGAGGTGTATTGAGGTTTGGAAAGACCGGTAAGTTGGCACCGCGATATATCTGTCCTTTTTCTATTCTGGAGAGGATTGGTTCTATAGCTTATTGAGTACAGCTGCCCAACTGGTTGTCTAGTGTCCATGATGTGTTTCACATTTCTAGTCTCCGAAAGTATATGCACAATCTAGACTGTATTATTGAAGAAGCTGCTCAGCAGGATCTCGAAATCACTCCCAATTTAACGGTTAGAAGAGAACCAATAAAGATTGTAGATCGTGATGAAAAGCACTTGAGAAACAAAGTGGTAAAACTGGTTAAAGTGCAATGGAGTGGCGATCCAAAGGACTTCACGTGGGAAACTGAAGATAGTATGCAGAAATCGTATCCCGATTGCAGAATGGATATCTCGGCTTAAACTGGTAAGCAATTTTTCTATCTTTTTTCTAAATTCGTATATTCTTTGTTTGTTTTTCTCTCTCTTTCAAATTTCAAGGACAAAATTTTCTTAAGGAGGGGATATTGTAACATCCCAGAATTTATTAATTTAAATTTAGCGACTTACTTGAATTTTGGAAATTTAATTTGAAAAGTTTTAAAATAAAAAAAATAATGTGTTAATTTAAATAAATAAAACTCCAAATTCTTTCGAATTTAAATCACTCGGATTTAACATCTTATATATATATATATATACACATATCTATATAAGATAAAGTGGAATAATTTAGAAAGAAATTATATATATGTATACCACAAATAAGAATTTGTGTTCAACTCTAAAATAAAATATATGTGATAAATTAAATGTTGATATGTAGAACATAGGAAACTAAGACTTAGGCAAGGCAAAGAAAAATCTACTAATAAAACAGACTTAGTACTTGCAAGAATTAAAGTAAGGTTGCATGTTAACAAGGATGTGAACATGAGCATTAAATGCTTTCAAACTCAGCCCATAGGCAAGTCATCCGAAATAATAAGAGGAAGAAAAATCTCTGGTTAACAATGTAAAAATAATTTAAAAAAAAGTTACAACTATTATCTTGTTTCGGTCCTTTGCTAAAAAAACCGGTGCACTTCTTTTATTTTTTATACTTCCATATTCTTGTTCGTTCAAACATAACATAGTAAAACTGAGAAAAAGAAAATAAAATAAGAATCACCATATTTTCAAACTCAAAGATTGGAACAAGGAAAATCAAAACTGTTCTTCTCAAGCCTAGAAGCTCTGTGTTTCAATTATATTCCAAGTGAGTAAACATCAACTTAAAGGCTTTAAGTTTAACTGTAAAGATGATTCATTTATTTTATGGCATTGTATATATTTATCTTTGAATATGATTTGATATATGTATATCCAAGTTACTTTGTACATTTGTTTCTCTCTGTATAAATTACCCGGGTTGATTTTTATTCAAACCTCAATTTGTTTTCAACTGAATCTTAGTAAAACTTTCTGTTTGAAATCGAACCAGATAATGAAACTTAAATTTGGATTTTTAAAGCTGATTTGAACCAAGGTTGTAAGATATCATCATTGAAACTTTGGTTACAGGCAATCAAGAAAAAATGTGATGAACTCAAGTATTATAAAAAAGCTAATCCAAGTTAATAGCTTAAATTATTACTGCAAACCATGATTTTTAAAACAAAAATGAAGATTTTTAGTTGGGAATATACAGAGCAGTTTGAGTTTGAAGACAAATCGTTTTTTTTGAATTTCTGGTGATCAATCTAATTTTAGATTTTGAAATTTGGATTGAAGCAAGTATAAACATCATTGATTTTGAGAAAATTATCAGATAATTTTTCTATTGCGTGAATTGATGGGACGAATCAAAGTTAGGGTTTAAGAAATGTCTGAGTCGAGTCTGGAAATGTGATCGCTGCTCCGCCTATGGACCATCGGACTTCGTGCCTCCGGTGCCAGTCGTGGCATCACACGTCAACGGAGCTTGGGTCAAGTTTTCGTGGCCTCTGATGACTAGAGGAGGTGGCGCGGGTTCGTTTTCTGGTGGTGTGCTGTTGGGTTCATTTGGTCGAGATGGCTCAATTTCATTCTCGAGTTTAATTCAAATTTCTAGGTGTTTGGATGGCTTGGGGTGATCGAAGTTGACTTGTCGGCGGTGGTTTTGGAGGCCGAAGCTCCGGCGAATGATGGTACACGTGCACGAGGTCTGGGTTGTATCAGTGGGTATGGGTTGGGGAAGAAGGTTGGTAGCCCAGAGCACTGCACGGGGGATTGGGAAGAAAACTCGAAGTCGAACTCGAGTTGTTTGACATGAAATCGGGTTAGTTTTGGGACTTAAACAAATTTTTGAAAAAAAATCCTCACACGGGTCGAACTGACTAGAAACTCAAAGCGGGTAGGTGTTGTTCTCGGGGTAACTCGGGGAAGGTCTCGGGTCAGGCCTAAAAACAGTAAAAATTTAAGTTTTGAAAATTTTGAAACATGAGTTTAAAATTTGTTTTTGAAATAATTATCTGAAATAAATAAAGTATTTTAACAACTTAAATTTTAAAAGTAAAATTGTTTAAGAAATTAACTTGATAAAATATTTGAAGAGTAAATCAAATATTTAAAATTTTAACTTAAAACAAAAAAATTCTTTATAATGATTAAATGATGACTTGAACAATTAAAATTGTAATTATTTTATAATTAAAAGTTGATAAATTAAAGAATGATTAATTAATGAAAGTAATTACGATTTAATTAATTCATAGTTAAGAATAATTAATCATTGATTTGCAATTAATAAAATAATTGTGTGGTTAATACATTTAATCATATTCACCCAAATTGGAGATGATTGACTATCATCAAATATTCTGTACTGAATTGATATTTCTGTTGTGATACTATGATTGTTGTTTTGTGATTTGTGATTTGTCCCTATATGTATGTGATACCTTTTTTCCCTTAAAACGGTATTTAAACCTCGATGCGACAGGGAGTCGGATTTCGGTTTGTTATTCGAAACCCACATCGAACCCTGAATATAAATCTTTGTGATTGATATATATATCCATGTGTTTAAATTTATCGATCACTATTTGATTTAGCCGGGAGAGGACCTTTGTGTCGTATAGCCCATTCCGAATAGTGATACGTCGAAATAGATAGCATTTGAAGATCGGTGTTGAAGACCGAGTATTTATGAAAACGATAGGACGACCTATCGATTGTCTCTGCACTGAGTTGCTCCGGTATAGAGATTCCCTAAGTGATGGGAAGTCCGATCGGGATTGTGAATACCCGGATTGCAAGGACTTCTTCGGAAGTGCCTTCGGTTCTGTTTGATCCCGGAACAAACTTGTATTGTTGTATGTCCGACCCTACACTTTGAGATATAAAGCTGATTTCTTTCAAATACATTTCTTTTTGGTGGCGGAGAATTTATTCTCTTAGCTTAACACCCTTCTCTGAGACGTACGAGCTCAGAGGTTATGTAGTTGAAGGTTATCAGTGATATACTCCCAATTTGGTAGTGTGGCATGCTGAGTGCTGCTGTGTGTTGCTGATCATTTGTTGATCAAAGCATGGGTTTCGTGTAAAGCGTAGCTTTGTGGATGAGACCTCATCGGACCTCACAACCCGGAAATGGTCGAAATAGGAAAGATGCAGCAAGGTTACGAGGGTCGCGCCCTTTAGGGTATGTCATTTCCTTCTGGAAAAGGGTGGTATTAGGTATGGAGCCCTGATGCTTAACCTATGTGGTTGCTCCAATCTCATTTACTGTGTGATTGTTGCTTTGTGATCGAGGGCTCTCGGATAAAGGTCCCAAAGCACCGGGGGGTGGCATATTCGTGTAGTAGTTACCTAGTGTATGAGGTAACCCGGCCTTGTGTTGGCAGAGAGCAGTTGTCTCTCGGTACATCCATCCAGAGGCGTACCCTTGTGGCAGTAGGAAGTTCCTTAGCCTGACCATTTGTTGGAAATCCAATTTCCAATACGAACCCTGTATGGTTTTAGTTGTAAAACCTGCCATTTACTTATGGTGGTCGCCACTGTTTAGATGGTAGCTATAGTAGGCATAGTTCGAATGTCTATGCTGTCTAAGATTAATATTATACTTTAAAAATGGCTTCCTACACTATGCACTAGTAATAATATCAAAGAATTTTTCTCGTATTAAGCATATTTGACTACCATAAGAAGAAATCTCCTCCAAGTCTGCGATTGCATTGTGTGTGTGGCGGGAGGTCTTATGGTAGTTTCATTTTTCAAAAGCATATCAGATTCTTTTTAAAATCTGTTTATTTAAAGCAACTACTTTTGTTTACTCATACCAGTCCCATGACTGACTCGGAGTTTATTGTTTCTTTTCTAAACTCTGGGTGCCCATCATTTCCACACGGGCAGCCTAGTAGCAGGTTTCTGTATTCTGGTGTTAGCGGTATTTTGGGGACTTTTACCTTGGAGATATTTTGGAAGCTTTTTGGATCACCAGGTGCTTAGTTATGGATATTCACTATCGCTTCATTCCTTTGAAGACTTTTTGCTTGTGATCACTATTGTAATATTATGATGTTTTACTTGGAGTTGTGGCATATGTATTATGATACTCTGATGTAGTAGTGGACATTATTATGATGTTGTATCTATGATGTAATGTATGATATTCAGTTTATTCCCGCTGTTTATATTCATCTGATGTTGTTATAAGCTCCGCCGAACTGAAGTTTGACGTTTGAATATCTGACAATCGAATACAAGTGAGGTATTTCGAACGCTGGATTTCAGGATCGTGACATTAAGGGATTGAGATTTGTATAATCATAAAGTACTCATGCCTTAATGAATGTATAAACAAAAGGAAATCAAAAATAAACATGTAAGAGGAATATGATACGGGCAAAATAGGAATAGTCTTCATTCTTATACCCTAAACCCTTCTTACATTCATTCCTTACTCATTTTCAACATTTGCAAACAAAACTATACTTCTAAGCTTGGCCGGTCACCATTAAGAGAAATCAAAGGAAGAAAATATAGGATTCAAGTAGGAAGCTTAAGCAAATCAATCAAAGGACAAATATCAACCTTCATAAAGCCAAACTAAGGTGAATAATGACCTTACATCTCATTTTTATTTATTTCGGTTTCTAGTTAGATTCGAATTGAGTTTGCAAATAATATGCCATGATATGATTGTTTAAATGGATATATATGCCCGTTGATGATTTATGTTGTTTCATATAGATTTTATGATAAGTTTAGGTTTGAAAACCTATTAAATGACATCCAAATGGCTTACATTACTAATACATGGTCGAAAACAATATTTATGTAGTGGGTTTCAAGTTTCATAATTTTCTAAGTTATCGTGGATTTATATGAATTTCTATGAAAGAAAATAGTTATAACTGGGTTTAAATTAATTACGGCAATTATATATTGCTCTTGGGTCTGAAATTTAAATATGTTAGAAAACATATTAGAAGTGGATTATGGTAATTTTTGGGGAATTTTCCTAAGTATTTTACTATAGTTATAAAATTATTTAAAGTATGAGACTTAAATGTTTTATATGTTTTATCAAGGAGAAGGGCTTATTTGTTAAATGTTTTTAAATGCTAATCTCTGAATTCGACAGCACTTTTAGAAAAAGGTTTTGACAAAAAGAATTGGCAACCAATTACATGTTGACAAATAAGGCAAGTAGGTGAAAAGAATTTCCTTTAAAGGCTAAAAATAAGTTTTACATAGATTTACTGCTTTGCGGCTTCCGTCTTGTGCTTTCGACACCATACTCTCGCTTATGAACCATTTGAAACTAATACACTTGGTATCAACCCTTTGATACGTGGTGAATTGGTGAAAGGCGGAAGGTACCATGTAGAAACCTTCCTTTCGAAGGGGTAGAAGCTACTCTTATTAATTTTGAACTATTTTCGACTATAAATGTTGCTTTTGAAGGGGTTGGAGTGAGCTTTCGACTTAATCAACTTGCTTTTGTTTATATAAAAAAGCTTTCGAATGAGTTGCGGCCTTTATGTTATAAAAGAAGCTTTCGACTGGGTAAAACCCATGTTGTCGCTTTCTTACCTTTCGAACTACTTAGCCTCTTTTCTTTATAGCTTCAAAACAATGGTTTCGAAAGGTTGCTTTCGCCTTTATGCTTTGAAGTTGCCTTCTCAATGTTTTTGAAAGGATTGGTTTCGAAACCATCCTCTTTCTTTTGCTTAGGACCAATGCTTTCGAAAGTAATGCTTTCGCCCCAATTCTTTATGACCCTTAGATATATTAAAAGATAAATCCAAAGGTTTTTAAAGGAATGATTTAAATGGTTTCAAAGCTATGTTTCCAAAAACTTTACTTGAACCTAATATTTTCAAAAGGTACATTATAAGTAAAGAATTTCAATGCTTTCAAAAGGTATATAATATGGGTTTCGAAGTGGAGATCCCCAATGTCATCGAAAGGTTTATTTTGAGTTTTTGATTAGAGGGTTTCAAATGGTTTCAAAAGGCAAGTTTAAAATTGTTTTAAAAGAGGATGTCTAAGGTTTTAAGTTATGCCTTCGAAAGGGTTGTTTTCAATGATTTCGAAAGGTATGTTTAAGGCTTTAAACAAGGATTTCGAAGGTGATATCTTGACTTTAAAACCTAATGTTTTCTTAATTAAAGAAGAGCTTTAACTTGTTTTAAAGGGATATATAGCCCTATTGATTTAAGTTTTCATCATTATTTTTTGTAAAGCATATATCATGGAAAAGGTATTTGAGTAAAGAAATGGGTATATTTTCCTTGTTTAAGTATGATTTAAAGGGTTAAATCAATTTGAAAGAAATGTTTTCAAGGAAAATTGGATGGGGTAGTTAACCCAAAGTAAATGACTCAGATATTAGAAGTCCGGATGGGACTGGTGTAGGGTCACGCCCTATACTTTAGCTAGTAGCCCCTAGCTAATATAAGTCCAAAATTCTAGTGTGTAGGGCTTTGTCACAGGTAAGACTGAAATGATGTTACACACTAAAAGGAATATACAGAGTAAAGATAGGTTATTGGTGAGCTCGCAAAACCATTAGGATCAGTTGACCCTTGGAAAAGTAAGTTAAGGAAGACCATCCAGTACAACTATCTAACATAAGTTAGATAGTTGATTATGTCCGGTAGGCCCGAGTCAGCGAATGGTTAATAATTAGCCAAATAAAACTATATTGTTTGGACAGATGTCCATTGATTACCTGATTTATATGCATATATGATATTGCTATTGTTGTTTAATCAGTTTGATCGTAGGTTTTTATTTGCAAAAGATATGCTTTTAAAAAAGGGTATTAGTGAGGGGAAACCCGTTCCGCTAGGCGATGTGATCTCACTTAATATCAGTAAACCGAAATGTAATAGCATTATTCACACCAGGTTTTATATCTGACTCAAAGTTTATGTTTTCCCCTTAAACTCTCGGGTGCTTAAAATATAATTTGAGTAGATTGAGAGTTAAGGTTTTTCAGGTTCAGTAGGTTGGACGAATAAGCTTCTGAAGACATGGAGGATGCAAAGTTAGCTAGGTAGGAGCTACTTAGTTTTATTTCCGCCGTGTTGTATAATGACCGACATGTCTTTTAGTACTCTGATCATTCAAGGGGGCATCTTCATAAGTCGCTCTTGGCGTAATTTGTAATAATTATATTTGATCAAACCTGGGAATCATTTTGGGATTATGTGTCCGAATATTAAATTTTATCTTGAAATGTAATCATAAAAGCTGTTTTGAAATCTATGTTGATTTTATTTCATATTCATGTGCTTCTGATATTATGGATACCATTAACATTACTGTATTTTATCACCGGAAGTTAATACTATGAATGACTACAGCATTTGTATTGCTTAGCTTCGGGCCTCAAGATAGGGGATGTTACAACTTGGTATCAGAGCATAGGTTTATGAAAACTTAAAAGAAATTTTAAACTTAACATGATTTTGAAAACATAATCCTAAGGAATTATAGAAAAGATTGGGTTATGGGATAACGCTATAGTAACGTACTTGTATTTCCTATATATCAGTATACACTCTATCTCTATCCTCCAATCTCTTTTAGGCTATTCTTCTGTATCTTACAAAGGCTCGAATGCATATTTTAAGGAAGTAAGATATGGATGCTAGGAGTGGAAGAGTTAACATTGGTGGAGGAAGCACCACAACCAATGGAATGCCAGACCAAACACCAGAAGGAATCCAGGCCAAGCACAAGCTGCTAATGTGGGTGCTGGAGCACCGCAAGTTGATATGGGAATTATGTATCAATTCTTCGTCAACATGATGCAAGCTGGAGCTGCTACAAGATTAGTTGGAGGAAATCAGGAAGCTCCGCTGGTCAATAACTATGCAGTGTTAAGTAGATATTATGCTAGGCTGGGAGGAAAATTATTTATCGGGACTAAGGATGCAATTGAAGTGGAGAATTGGCTGCTTCATTGTGCAAGGATCATTGCTGATTTAGGGCTTAATTATGAGTAGAAGAGGAGGCTTGCTTCTAGACAGTTACAAGAAGTCACTGTACTGGTGGAATAGTAATACCGTGGGAGTTAATGAGGAGACCATGACATGGGCAGAATTCAAAAGGAGGTTTGAAGAAAGATTCGTGTCGGAGATTGTTAAGTCAACTTTACTCAGAAAGTTCGCTGAGTTGGAGCAGGAAGACATGACAGTGCTTGAGTATGCTACCAGATTTGAGGAGTTATCGAGGTATGGGTATGCTATGGTCGATACGGTTATCAAAAGAAATGAGAATTTCATCCGTGGATTGAAACCAATCTTGCTAGAGCCACTGCCACATATTAGGGATCCGTGTGACGTAGTTGTTGAGATGGCTTTGAGGCAGAAAGAGACACTTCCTTTTCTTGAGGGTAGCGAAGAAGGGGAAGCTCAAGGTGGGTGGAACCAAAAGAGAAAGTTTTTCCATAAGAAGGGCGCTTAGAAAGGAGGAGCAGCCAAGAAAAGGAAGGCTGATGTAATTTGCTATAAGTGTGATAAGAAGGGACCCTATGCTCAAGAGTGCTGGACATGCAAAGGGAAGAAAGCTACTGACAAGAAAGTCGTAAAATGTTTCAACTATGATCAGATTGGACATTATAAGAACTAGTGAAAAGAGCCAGCCAAGGATGGAAAAGGCAATATGTTTGCATTGGAGCCAGCTACCTCAAGACCAACAGCAGAGGGAAAAGGAAAAGCTGTGTTGGGAGGTACGCTTTTGATTCATGGTATGTCGGTTACAGTTCTAATTGATACCGATGCATCCCATTCTTTTATATCTCATTGTTTCATAGATATAATCTAAAACCCTCGTACGTAGTTACTTCCTTAAGGGTTGCGAATCTGATAGGAGGTTATGCGACTTTAAGAATAAGATGTGACCACTTAGAGTTTGAATTGTTAGGTCATGTATTTGCTTGCAGTTTGCATGTGTTTGATTTCTTACGGTTCAGAATTATTTTGGGTATGGGTTGGATAAGTAAGTACGATGCTAGGATATTTTGCCATGATAGGAAAATATCACTTAGACACCATGATTGTAGTGATCGGATCATATACTCCATAGAAAACCTTAGTTTTGAGATTAATGCTTTGTTGGGTGTTGTGGAGTTTTCGTTGTCAGAGAATTCATAGATGTCTTTGAGCCCGTGATAGGACTACCACTGAAACAAGATATTGATTTTCAGATAGATTTAGTACCAGGAGCAGAATTGGTAGGTAGACCGCCGAGTACAATGACAACTACCGAAATGAAGGAGCTAAAGGTGCAATTGATGGATTTGGAAAGTAAATTTTATCACCAAGCAGTTCGCCTTGGGGAGTAGCTGTAGTGTTTACAAAGAAATCAGATGGATCGTTGAGGTTGTGTATCGATTATCGTAAGCTGAATAAGAAGACGATAAAGAATTGATATCTGTTATCTTGAATTGACAATTTGTTCGATCAATTGAGTGTAGCTAGAGTATTTTTTCTAGTTGGATTTAGAAACATGGTTCCATCAACTCAGAGTAGGAGGGGATAGTATTCCTTTGACGGCGTTTAGGACAAACTATGGATCATACGAATGGTTTGTGATGCCATTCGGACTAACTAATGCGCCAGCATTTTTCATAGATTCAATGAACATGATCTTCTAGGAGTGTCTGAATAGATTCGAGTTAGTGTTCATAGACGACATTTTAATATACTCTAAAGATGAAAGAGAGCATGAAGTTCATCCTAGAGTGGTGCTTGAGACATTGAGGCAGCATCAACAGAAGGCGAAATTTTCGAAGTGTCATTTCTGGAAGAAGGAAGTGAAGTTTCTTTGTCATGTAGTCTCAGAGAAAGGGTTGTCAGTAGATCTGGCTAAGATCAAGGTAGTGAATAGTTAGAAGAGACCCGAGACGGTGACTGAGATAAAGAGTTTTCTTGGATTAGATGGTTACTATCGGAGATTCATTAAGGATTTTTCGCGGATAGCAGCACCAATGACTAAGCTAACTCGGAAAGATATGAAGTTTATCTGGACTGATAAATGTGAAGAAGCATTCCAGAAGTTGAAACACTTACTGACAAATGCATCTGTGCTAGTTGTTCTAAAGGGCAATCGAGATTTAGTGGTGTACACGGATGCATGTGGAACAGGATTAGGAGATGTGTTAATGCAGAAGGGTAAAGTGATTGCCTATGCTTCTCGACAGCTCAGACCGCATGAGATTAGATATTCCAACTCATGATTTGGAACTAGTTGCAGTAATTTTTGCATTAAAGGTATGGAGAAATTACATTTTGGGAGAAAGATTCGAGTTGTATACGGATCATAAGTCATTGAAATATTTATTCTCATAGAAGGAGTTGAATGTGAGACAGCAGAGGCGGTAAGAGTTTTTAGCCTCTTATGACTTCGGTATTGAGTACACATCAGGAAAAGGGAATAAGTTTGCAGATGAACTTAGTAGAAAATATCAAAATGCAGTATTGGCAATGATAGCTGAGTGGAAAGGTATAGAAGTATTGATTACATGCGGAGTGCAATGGAGATCTAAGAGTAGTTCTAGTCAAGAAACTATTATGTTGTCATGTTTAGAAGTTCGACCGATGATGATCGAAAGGATTGCTTCTAAGCAAGGGGAGGATCCATTACTAGCTGAATGGATCGGAAAACTAAGGAATGGAACGAAAAGTGATGACTTGAAAGATTTCAGTCTTGACCGGAATGGGTGGTTGAGGAAGAAAAGACGACTATGTGTTCCGAATGTGGGAAACATTAAGAAGGAAGTTCTTAGAGAATTCCATCGTTCAAAGTTCACTATTCATCCGAGAGGAACTAAGATGTATCGGGACATGAAAAAAAATCACTTATGGAAAGGTATGAAGAGAGATGTAGGCTTATGGGTAAAGCAGTGTTTAAACTATCAGCAGGTAAAAGCTGAATATCAAAAACCGAGTGGGTTACTTCAGGATGTTCCAGTCTGGAAGCGGGGTTCTATCTCATTTGATTTCATAGATGGATTGCCAAGGTCGATTCGAGGAAATGAGAGTATATGGGTTATAATGGACAGGTTGACAAAGAGTGCCCATTTCATTCCAGCTAAGTTGACCAAGACAATAGTAGATTTAACTAAGTTATTCATGAGGAATATAGTTAGACTGCACGGAATTCCTAGTAGTATAGTAAGTGATAAGGATTCCTCATTTACTAGCGAGTTCTAGAAGAGTCTATAGGAAACTTTAGGCAGCAAGCTCAAGATGAGTACCGCTTACTATCCGCAGACAGATGGGAAAACAGAAAGAGTTAAAAAAGTCTTAGAAGATTTGTTAAGAGCTTGTGTGCTAGATTTTAGGGGATCATGGGAAGACCATCTACACTTAGTCGAGTTTTCGTATAACAACAGTTATCAGACTACTATAGGGATGGCACCGTTTGAAGCTTTATATGGAAGGCCATGCATATCTCGTGTTTGTTGGTTAGAGACCGAGGATAGGTTAATTCTTGGTATAGATTTGTTTAGGAAAGCTGCAGAAAAGATTAAGTTGATTCGAGCTAGGATAAAGGAAGCTCGGCCTAGGCAGAAGAGTTATGCTGATAAAATACGGAAAAACTTAGAGTTCTTAGTTGGAGATCATGTTTTTGTCAAGGTGTCACCAATGAAATATGTAATCAGATTTGGAAAACTAGGAAAATTGGCACCAAGATTCGTTGGACCATTTCCTATTATAGAAAGTATTAGGAAACTCGCATATAGAGTAGAGTTACTGAATAGTTTGACAGGAGTCCTCAATGTTTTTCATATTCATTATCTCAGGAAGTGTATTTGAGATCCAGAAACTACTATTACACCGACTGTGTTAGATGATCTAGTAGTGGAACCGGACATGACTATAGTTAGAAAACCAGTCCATATAGTCGCGAGAGATGAGAAGAGACTAAGAAACAAGACGGTCATATTAGTCAAAGTCCAATGGAGTAATGATGAGAGAGACCACTTGGGAAATTGAGAGCAAGATTAAAGATACTTATCCTGACTTGTTTCATGGTATGATTTACATTTATGTTTGATTGTTATGAGTACTTTATCGTAATTTCGAGAATGAAATTCTTTAAGGAGGGGAGTCTGTAATGACCCTAAATTTGACTAACATTATTTAGGACATTTAATTAGATAATTAAATGAAATAATGTAGATGATTAAGGGACTGAGATTTGTGTAATCATAAAGTAGTCGTGCCTTAATGAATGTATAAATAAAAGGAAATAGAAAATAAACAAGTAAGAGGAATATGATAAGGGCGAAATAGGAATAGTCTTCATTCTTATACCCTAAACCCTTCTTACGTTCATTCCTTATTCATTTTCAATATTTGCAAACAAAACTAAAGTACTTATAAGCTTGGACAGCCACCATTAAGAGAAATCAAAGGAAGGAAAGATAGGATTCAAGTAGGAAGCTTAAGAAAATCAATCAAAAGACAAATCTCAACATTCTTAACACCAAACTAAGTTGAATAATGATCTTACATCTCATTTTTATTGATTTTGGTTTCTAGTTAGATCCGAGTTGATTTTCCAAATAATATGCCATGATATGATTGTTTAAATGGATATATACGCTTGTTGAAGACTTATGTTGCTTCATATAGAGTTTATGGTAAGTTTAGATTTGAAAAACCTATTAAATGACATCCAAATGACTTGCGTTTCTAATATATGATCGAAAACATTACTTATGAAGTGGGTTTCAAGTTTCATAATTTTCTAAGTTATTGTGGATTTATTATGAATTTCTTTGAAAGAAAATAGTTATAATTAGGTTTAAATTAATTACATCAATTATATATTGCTTTTGGGTCTGAAATTTAAATATGTTAGAAAACATATTCGAATTGGATTATGGTAATTTTTGGGGAATTTTCCTAAGTATTTTACTATAGTTATACAATTATTTAAGGTATGGGCCTTAAATGTTTTATATGTTTTATCAAGGAGAATGGCTTATTTGTTAAATGTTTTTAATTGCTAATTTCTGAATTCAACAGCACTTTTAGAAATAGGTTTTGACAAAAAAGAATTGGCAACCAATTACATATTGACAAATAAGGCAGGTAGATGAAAAGAACTTCCTTTAAAGGCTAAAAATAAGTTTTACATAGATTTATTGCTTCGCTACTTCCATCTGGTGCTTTCAACACCCTACTCTTGCTTAGAACCCATTCGAAACCAATACACATGGTATCAACCCTTTGATACATAGTTAATTGGAGAAAGGTGGAAGGTACCATGTCGAAACCTTGCTTTCGAAGGGGTAGGAGTTAGCTTTCGACTTAATGAACTTGCCTTTGTTTATATAAAAGAGCTTTCGAATGAGTTGTCGCTTTTATGTTATAAAAGAAACTTTCGAATGGGTAAAACCCATGTTGCCGCGTTCTTACCTTTCGAACTAGTTAGTCGTTTTCTTTATAGCTTCAAAACAATGGTTTCAAAAGGTTGCTTTCGCCTTTATGCTTTGAAGCCATCTTCTCAATGTTTTCAAAAGGGTTGGTTTTGAAACAATCCTCTTTCTTTTGCTAAGGACCAATGCTTTCGCCCCAGTTCTTTACGACCCTTAGATATATTAAAAGTTAAACCAAAATGTTTTGAAAGGAAGATTTTAAATGGTTTCGAAGCAATGTTTCCACAAACTTTTACTTGAACCCAATATTTTCGAAAGGTACGTTTTAGGTGAAGAATTTCAATGCTTTCGAAAGGTATATAATATGGGATTCGAATGGGAGATCCTTAATGTCTTCAAAAGGTTTATTTTGAGATTTTGAATTGAGGGTTTCCAATGCTTTCGAAAGGCAAGTTTAAAATGGTTTTAAAAGAGGATTTCTAAGGTTTTAAGTTATGCTTCTGAAAGGGTTGTTTTCAAAGATTTCGAAAGGTATTTTTTAAGGCTTTAAACAAGGGTTTCGAAGGTGATGTCTTGGCTTTATAACCTGATGTTTTCTAAGTTAAAGAAGGGCTTTAAATTGTTTTAAAGGGATACATAACCCTATTGATTTAGGTTTTCATCAACATTGTTTTGTGTAAAGCATATATCATGGCAAAGGTATTTGAGTAAAGCAAAGGGTATATTTTCCTTGTTTAAGTATGATTTAAAATGGTTAAATCAATTTGAAAGAAATGTTTTCAAGGAAAATTGGATTGGGTAGTTAATCTTAAGTAAATGACTCAGATATTAGAAGACCGAATGGGACTGGTATAGGGTCACGCCCTATACTTTAGCTAGTAGCCCCTAGCTAGTATAAGTCCAAAATTCCAGTGTGTAGGGCTTTGTCAAAGGTAGGACTGAAATGATGTTACACACTGAAAGGAATATGTAGAGTGTTATCCCAACTTTTGGCAAAGCCAAGATACCCAAAGATTAACTGAAAATCAATGATTATTAGTCATGAACATCGATTGTGCATCGCAGGTTCACCATGGATATCGATGAATTTTGTCCGAGTCCGGATCGGGCTGCAATTGATAAGACATGTCAAGCAAGGCCAGATGAAACAACGTTCCAAGTTTCGAGTCAATCCGAGTTCGTATGCTCAAGATATCGCCAAAAGGAGATGGATGATATAGCATAGGTTCGAAACGATCGACCACATGTGGGTTCGAATCCATCCACGAGGACACAGTTCGAATCCATCGAGGTACTCTTGCCTTTGAATCCATCAAGGATAGATCCTCCGAATCCATGAAAAGGACTATAGCTTCGACTCCATCGAGCCAGCCTCTGCCTCGAATCGATCACGACAGGCCTTGCTTCGAACCCATCAGAATATGCCTTGCTTCGACTCCATTGAGCAAGCCTTAGCTCGAATCCAATAGCTCGAATCCATTGGAACGTTCCCACCTTCGAATCCCTTCAAGCAGTGGAGTCTTCGTATCAATCGACTGAGGGTTACCCAGATCGATACGAAGGAACGCACGTTTGATCGAATCGAAGGAGTATACCTTCAGATCCTTCTCTTCGAATCCACCAAGTAAACGCGACTAAAACCACGGATTTGACCCAGAAAACTCGGATAAAAAGGGGGATTGACCCGGAGCACGCGCACCACGTTATCGTCTTCACATGCAGAAGCATGGATTCGACCCTATGGATTCGAACCATATCGATTCGAACGAATCCATAAGGCGAAGAACGTCAACTTGAATCGATCATAACTTGAGATCTACAAGTCCAAACGCTATGAAATTTTCACAGCAGCTTGAGCCCATGTTGAAGAATGTCCACACCAAATTTCAGCTCGATTGGATGATTTCTTGATCGATTCGAACATAGCTTCGAATCGATCCCAAAGTTGGCCCGGATTTCCAGAAAGCGGGCATGTGGGCTCCCTCACGTGCCAGAACTGGTCTCCCCTCAATTTAGGCGAAATATCAGCCTTCTACACCTATAAATAGAGCCCCTGGTCATTCAGAAAAGGGGTCGGACAATTTTGAGAGCTAAAGAGCGCCCAGACTCTGCCAGATTTACTCCAGATCACCATTGCTGCCTTAGATTCAGACTTAGCTCAGAAAATCTGTTGTAATACAACACACGAAATTGTAATCTTCAAGCATCGAGCAATAAAATCATAAAAACCTTGAAGTGGACGTAGGCCGGAGACAGTCGAACCACTATAAATTGTGTGTCACTGTTCATTATTTCTTGATTGCTGCTTGTTACATGCTTAGACCTGTGATTTGTGTGTGAATACTGTTGATTTGTATTCATACGCTGGTACTTTCACAACACTTGGGGTTTGTGACCATTTTTGGCGCAAACACTTTGGTGCTTTCACTGAGAAGAACTAGCACCCGCTACACCAGATTCAAAGTTTAGATTTGGAATTTTAAGGATTCAGATTTGACTCTACAATGACTCGACAAACTAGACAAAGAACTGAGAGGAGCCAACAGGCAGGAAGTCAAGAGGTATCCTCTGGCGCTGGAGAAGGACAAGCTTCGATCTACATTACTAGAGATGAGATGGAGGCTATGAATAACCTAATGCAGGAAAGAATGATGAAAAGCCAACAAGAGATGCTGCAGAATTTCTTCGAGCAGATGAGAGCTGCAGGGACACAGAACCTTGGACCAGCTACAGCGGCTGTGAATGTGGAACAAGAAGCTAGGGCTATGGAACCCAACGGAGGACAGAATACAGAACCAGAAGGCAATCAACCAGGGCTTGGGGGTAGGCCCGTAAGATCCGACGCAGAAGGACCTTTGGAAGGAGCTCAACCGGCTAGGGCCAACACAAATGCTAACGAGCCACCCGAAGAGTACGTACCAGAATTCCCTACAAGACTCGGAGGGCAAGACAGAGACATGACAAGGGGGCAACCCCTAGATGGAGATGAAAGAATGATTGGCCTAGTGAGACGACTCATGAGAGGGGGATTGTCAGGCGGAGGATTGGAAGAGGTTAGTCGAAGTCCGTTTGCTCCAAATATTCGAAATGCAAGGAACCCTCCAAAGTTCAAACTACCGATGCTGGATCCTTATGAAGGAAAGTCAGACCCGACCATGCATATCACCAGATATATCAGACACATGGAAGTGCTAGGAGCATCCGAGGAAGTAATGGCACGATGTTTCCCCTTATTCTTATCAGATTTGGCTGCGCTTTGGTTTAGACAGCTAGAGACAGGATCAATCAGGACATGGGGCGAGCTTGTAGATTGTTTCATGAAGCAGTTTAGGGTTCACATAATGCGACCCAAGAGCGTGATGACTTTGGCATCAATAAAGCAAAGGACCGGAGAGTCCATAAAAGATTTTCTGTTACGATTTAATGCAACGGTGGCTTCTGTAGATCGCCCGGACCCATCGATGATTTTGATGGCGGCAGTGGCAGGAGTTGGAGAAGGCACCGAATTCAAAGACTCTTTGACTAAAGATCCACCGTAAGATCTTGGAGAGTTTTTCCATGAAGCTGAAAAATTCATTCGATTAGAGGAATCACGAGCCGAGAGGCAGGAAATAAATGTTGCACAAGGCGAAGGAACCGCCAGGGAACAGTCTAGGGCGGACAAAGGAAAGAGAAAGCAGGATGACGCACATGATGGTCCTGATAAACGGAAGAAATTCCGAGAGCCCAGATTCAGGCAATACACAGACTTGGTGGCAGGACTGGAACGAATTTACACCGAAACTCGGGGGCAACTCCCCTATCGAAAACCACCGAGGAGAGATCCCACAGAGCGGGAACGTAGAACCGGAAAATATTGCCTATTCCATGAGTTAGATGGGCACACAACCGACGAATGCCGCCACCTAAGGGATGAGGTGGAAGAGCATGCCAGGAGTGGTAGATTGCCACAATATATCAGAGAACGGGCAACGATAGTAAGACCTGAACAACCTCCACCTAATAGGAATGATCCTGGATCGGGATCACGACTCGTCATCAACTAATCGTGATGGCAAGGGCCAAGTTCAAGATTTGGACTCTGGTCGATTAGTTTTCTTAGATTTGATTTCCAAAATAAAACGGCTATCCCACTTACTCATGTACGGGAACCAGAGAGATCCTAAGGCATGCTCTAAGATGGAAATAGACCACTCCGCCCGGAGAGGCATTGTCTTGTTTTTCCTGGTGTTTGAGATTGAACATCTAGGATTTGAATTTAATAAAGAAACACTTATTAAAATAAACCTTTTAACCGGAGAGTTAAAGGATGAACATTAAATATCAATATAAACATGATCGCTTTATGATCCTACCCGGAGAGGCAGGGTCCGGAGTGCAAAAAGTGAGTTGCTTCGCCGGAGAGCGACAGGATCGACTCACTTATGCATCATTTCCTATTCACCGGAGAGTGATTGGATCGGGATTCGATAAGAGCCCGGAGAGGCTATGATCGGCCCACGATTTAGGCCATGACATCGCTTAATGTTCAAATACACTGAACCGGAGTGCAAGAAGTGAGTCGCTTCGCCAGAGAGTGACAGGATCAACTCACTTGACACTGTTTCCCCTTCACCGGAGAGTGACAGGATGGGATCCAGTAGGAGCCCGGAGAGGCTATGATCGGTCCAGAATGACCAAGACATCGCTTTACGCCCTAACTGGGGCCAGATTGAAAGGAATAGAAAGCAACGCCGGAGTGCAATAGGATCTTTCTATTCGATCGCTAAGTCTGGAATGGGTTTGGCAAGGGTCTGGAGTGACCATCAGCAGTACGGAGAGACCATAGAATCTCATTCTTAACTTCCACTCGAAGAAATTGATAACAATTCGGCTTCGAACAGCCATGGACTTGATTAAAAATGTTGTACGCTCTGAATAAAACATGAATTCACTACATTCAATTTGAGACTAATCAAAACACACCTTTTACCAAAAGGCGTGTTTTGGGGGGCAAAATGTTATCCCAACTTTTGGCAAAGCTGAGATACCCAAAGATTAACTGAAAATCAATGATTATTAGTCATGAACATCGATTGTGCATCGCAGGTTCACCATGGATATCGATGAATTTTGTCCGAGTCCGGATCGGGCTGCAATTGATAAGACATGTCAAGCAAGGCCAGATGAAACAACGTTCCAAGTTTCGAGTCAATCCGAGTTCGTATGCTCAAGATATCGCCAAAAGGAGATGGATGATATAGCATAGGTTCGAATCGATCGACCACATGTGGGTTCGAATCCATCCACGAGGACACAGTTTGAATCCATCGAGGTACTCTTGCCTTCGAATCCATCAAGGAGAGATCCTCCGAATCCATGAAAAGGACTATAGCTTCGACTCCATCGAGCCAGCCTCTGCCTCGAATTGATCATGACAGGCCTTGCTTCGAATCCATCAGAATATGCCTTGCTTCGACTCCATTGAGCAAGCCTTAGTTCGAATCCAATAGCTCGAATCCATTGGAACATTCCCACCTTCGAATCCCTTCAAGCAGTGGAGTCTTCGTATCAATCGACTGAGGGTTACCCAGATCGATACGAAGGAACGCACGTTTGATCGAATCGAAGGAGTATACCTTCAGATCCTTCTCTTCGAATCCACCAAGTAAACGCGACTAAAACCACGGATTTGACCCAGAAAACTCGGAGAAAAAGAGGGATTGACCCGGAGCACGCGCACCACGTTATCGTCTTCACGTGCAGAAGCATGGATTCGACCCTATGGATTCGAACCATATCGATTCGAACGAATCCATAGGGCGAAGAACGTCAACTTGAATCGATCATAACTTGAGATCTACAAGTCCAAACGCTATGAAATTTTCACAGCAGCTTGAACCCATGTTGAAGAATGTCCACACCAAATTTCAGCTCGATTGGATGATTTCTTGATCGATTCGAATATAGCTTCGAATCGATCCCAAAGTGGGCCCGGATTTCCAGAAAGCGGGCATGTGGGCTCCTCACGTGCCAGAACTGGTCTCCTCTCAAGTTAGGCGAAATATCAGCCTTCTACACCTATAAATAGAGCCCCTAGTCATTCAGAAAAGGGGTCGGACAATTTTGAGAGCTAAAGAGCGCCCAGACTCTGCCAGATTTACTCCAGATCACCATTGCAGCCTTAGATTCAAACTTAGCTCAGAAAATCTGTTGTAATACAACACACGAAATTGTAATCTTCAAGCATCGAGCAATAAAATCATAAAAACCTTGAAGTGGACGTAGGCCGGAGACAGCCGAACCACTATAAATTGTGTGTCACTGTTCATTATTTCTTGATTGCTGCTTGTTACATGCTTAGACCTGTGATTTGTGTGTGAATACTGTTGATTTGTATTCATACGCTGGTGCTTTCACAACACTTGGGGTTTGTGACCATTTTTGGCACAAACACAGAGTAAAGCTAGTTTATTGGTGAGCCCGCAAAACCATTAGGATCAGTTGAACCTGAAAGGGACGCGGAAGATGATCTTAAGGCTATTTAACACTAGAGGGGGGGTGAATAGTGTTTTAAGAATTTCTTTAAAACTTCTTTGATTTAAATTGAATTAACTAACTTAATGCAAATACACAATCACAGATCAAATCACAGAATCACAAACAAATGCAAATATGAATAAAAAGCAAGTAAAGGAAAGAACACACCAGGAATTTTATATTGGTTCGGTGTTACCCTACATCCAGTCCCGCACAACCCGTACGGCTTTCTATTCAACAATAATCTAGATTACAATCCCTCGATTCCAAGGCAACGAGGTACACCCTCCAGATTCTCAGGTCTCTGGGTAGAACCACTTGATTCACAGGACACAAGTTCACCCGATCGATTTCCAAGGACACGATCACACCTTTATAACCCCACACAAGTTTATTTGAGTACAAATGTATCTATAACTCTGATAAGCACTGAGATTCTTTGGAGAGAGTGGCAGAGAATCAAACTAGAGATATTCTGGTTTGATTCACTTAAGATTTCGGCAGAATATGGATAGGATGATTAGAAAATAAGATAAGAGAATAAAGAGGAGAGAAAATAAAGAAAGTAGTTTTTGGAAAACGTCCATAACAGTCTCTATTTATAGAGAACGAATGGATGTGTCCATTCGAAGAGGTTTAAACGAATAGACACTTCTTTTGAAAACAACCTTTGCTGTAACGGGAAGCATGTCGACATGACAAGTAAATAGGATGTCGACATGGTCTAGTAAAAAGTGATGATTTGCTTTACTTTGAAAATGATGATTTAAAACATATGCAACTTTATTCAAATGGACTCTATGTATTTGTAGAAGGTATTTAGAAGTAGAAATACTTATGAATGTATATATGTATATATACTAAAATATATTTAAAATCAAAGTAAATAAACTAAAGTAAATATAATATTAAAATAGATTTTGAGGCTAAAATATCAAGGACAATTTTGAAATCAAAATATAACAAAATGATAAATATGATTTTGAGGCTAAAATATTTTTGGAAATGTGAACGAAGGTTTTTCTTTTGGAAAGGAATATTTGAAAATCATTTTATAAAACAAGAGATAATTTTGAAAATCATTTTGAATCAAAATTAGTGGATAACAAAATAGGGCTACTATCCGTTCCACTAGATATTTCGTGAGTTCCATCTCACTAGGGTTCCATCCCTTTAACAAGAACGAAGTGGATTCCATTCCACGAGTAAATTGGATAAAAAAGAATGATAGTGCTTTCAAGGAGTTTTAACAAATATCTAACCTAACTATATTATTTGTCTTGAGCTCTTGAATATCTTGAATCTCATGAGTCTTCAATCTTGAACTCTTGATCTTTGTCTTCAACAATTTTGTTTTCTTTACTGTACAGTCTTCTTTTTTTGATACCTGCATATAGATTTCCTGCACATATATATTTTATAACACTTCTATAGTTGTTGTCATCAAAACCACTATCCTATGGACTAACATTCTCCCCCTTTTTGATGATGACAACCTTTGTTTATAAAATATTTATATTCTCCTTATAACTCCCCCTAAATCTAATAACTCCCCCTTAATCTATGCCTAACTAACCTATTTTATACTTTCTCCCCCTTTGTCATCATTAAAAAAATGACACTAACTCCCCCTAAATCTATGATATTAATGATAGTGTTATCATTAATAATACTGAAACTAGATATAACAATGCTAAATATTGTATACTCAGAATGATATATATGAGTAATATAAGAATGAGAATAATAAGTGTAACCACAAATTATTTTATTCATATCACTATATACATAACTGTTAAATGAAAAGAAAATGCATACAATAAGTAGACAAATCAATCAAACATAAGCACACCTATTTATGTCTTATTACATAATCAATATAGTAAGTTATCATAAATCAACCATATTTAAAACCAAACCAAATCAAGTATTTCAAATCAAATCAATTTTTAAACCAAATCAAACAAGTTAAATGTTACGTGGAACTTCAACCCATCCCTCTTTTCCGAAGATGGGATCCGCTTTGATTACTTCCCAATCTTCATCGTCCTGGAGCAATGTCTTCGGTGGATTTACTTGGAGATCCTCTTTGTTGAGAGCGGAGATCATCCATCGTAGTGCATCGAAATGCCTTTCTTGTTCCTTTATCATCTGCATTTGACTCAGTTCTAAGTGCCTCTGATTTCGTAGAATAAAAGTAAGAATATCTTTGAAGGATTTGAGAGTCTCTTCAAGATTATCACTTAGATTTGAAGAGGATGAAGCCATTTTGATGATAAGTAAGAAGGAAATAAGTAGATAAGAGTAGAGAGAAGTTATGAGAAGTTTTCTGGAAGAAAATAGGACTTAAATAGACAGGAAAGTCGTTTGAAATGAATAGACATAAGGAGTTATTTTGAATTTCAAATTGAAATGTCCATTCAGAATATTACCAGTATATGTCGACATGACCTCTATCCAGTATGTCGACATACATAGCAGATTTTGCACATCTTATTTTTGAATTTTCAGTGTATATACATATGATTTATATATATTACTTGATATAAATAAGAGTAACAGTAAGATAAACAGAGAATAAGCTTCATTTCATACTAGAACAGAGAAGTACATGAATTTCATAAAGAAAACATAAAGATACAACTTTTAATACACCAAATTTCATTGATATACAAAAAGTAAACTCTAGAAACTAGTAGATGAGGATGAAGATGATGAGATATTGAGCTTCTTGTTGACTTTGGAGAAGAACTTGTTCATAGTATTGGACATTTTGTCCAATTTTTTGTTTACGGAGTGTTTGAAGATAAAAGTTGTTTTGAATTTGAATTGAAGATGGAGATAAGTGTTGATAGAAGATAGATATAAAGAGGTTGAATAGGTGGATTCTCTGGTCAAAGAGTCATAACTATTCAGAACATAGGAGTTAGTGAAAAGGTGGAGGGAAATTTGAATTTTGAATTCAAATTTAGAAATCTGATTTGCTACAGGTATGTCGACATTACCAATAAGTGCCATGTCGACATGCACATCAGATTTTGCAAAAATGATTTCAAGCATGTACAAGATTTATATATATATATATACTTATATATATTATGATTATTGTCTGAATATATTTTGAAAATATATTATACAGAAAATATATAAAAATAATATTTTATAAATTTTTTAAAAGATATTTAAAAAAATTTAAGTTAATAAAATCAATTATATACTTAACTAATAAACTATTATAAGCAACCAATTTTCAACCAATTAAAATAGTAAACGTGTACCTTGTTTGAGTTCCATACCATCCTGATTATCTGAATTCTGAGTTGTCATAAAACACATATTTGCCAATTCTGTTTTCTGTTCATCATCACTTGAGGACGTATCTGAATCATCCAGTGTTGCTGCAAATGCTTTCTTTCTTTTCTTTGAATATTCTTTGTTTGATTGAGGAGTTTGCTTTTCTAGATGTGGACAGTCTCTTTGATAATGACCAAACTCATTGCAATTGAAGCATTTGATGTTGTTGAGTGATTCAGTGTTATTTCCAAAACTTTTTCTCTTGTGATTATTCATTTTTCTATACTTCAAGAATTTTCGAAAGTTTCTTATCATGAAGGCTATTTCTTCATCATCATCACTAGAGTCTGATTCACCAGTTAGTGCATTGAAGGCAATGGACTTTTTTTCTGATGACTTATTCTCCCTTCTTCCCTGAATTTGAACTTCATATGACATCAGATTTCCAATTAATTCATCAATCTTCAAGGTACTGATGTTATTTGCTTCTTCAATCGCCAGTGTCTTCAAATCCCATTCTGGAGTGAGTGAATTCAGAATTTTCCTGACTTGATCTTCTTCGGAGATTACTTTTCCCAGAGATACTAGTGAATGAACAATATCCTGAAAACGACTATACATATCAGGAATAGATTAACTAGGCAACATCTTAAATAATTGAAATTGGTTAGTAAGAATAGAAATTTTGGTCTGTTTAACTTTGCTTGTTCCTTCATGAGTAACTTGTAGAGTTTTCCAGATTTCATATGCAGTTTTACAAACAGATACCCTATTAAATTCATTTCTATCTAGTGAACAAAATAAAATATTCATGGCTTTTGAATTGTTTTGAGCCACTTCTCTTTGAACGGTCGTCCATTGAGCAAAATCAGTTGTGGGCTCAGTGTATTCAGTTTGTGTCATATTCCATGTTTCTAAACTAATGGATTGTAAATATATCTTCATTCTACATGCCCAATATGCATAGTTACTGCCATTGAAAAGTGGTGGTCTGGCAGTGGACTGACCCTCTACAAATGAACTAGAAATACCAGTGTTGGTAGCCATTGTTACTTTTCAAAAATCAGGTTATGAATACTTTGAAAAACTTGCTCTGATACCAAATGAAAGGGACGCGGAAGATGATCTTAAGGCTATTTAACACTAGAGGGGGGGTGAATAGTGTTTTAAGAATTTCTTTAAAACTTCTTTGATTTAAATTGAATTAACTAACTTAATGCAAATACACAATCACAGATCAAATCACAGAATCACAAACAAATGCAAATATAAATAAAAAGCAAGTAAAGGAAAGAACACACCAGGAATTTTATATTGGTTCGGTGTTACCCTACATCCAGTCCCGCACAACCCGTACGGCTTTCTATTCAACAATAATCTAGATTACAATCCCTCGATTCCAAGGCAACGAGGTACACCCTCCAGATTCTCAGGTCTCTGGGTAGAACCACTTGATTCACAGGACACAAGTTCACCCGATCGATTTCCAAGGACACGATCACACCTTTATAACCCCACACAAGTTTATTTGAGTACAAATGTATCTATAACTCTGATAAGCACTGAGATTCTTTGGAGAGAGTGGCAGAGAATCAAACTAGAGATATTCTGGTTTGATTCACTTAAGATTTCGGCAGAATATGGATAGGATGATTAGAAAATAAGATAAGAGAATAAAGAGGAGAGAAAATAAAGAAAGTAGTTTTTGGAAAACGTCCATAACAGTCTCTATTTATAGAGAACGAATGGATGTGTCCATTCGAAGAGGTTTAAACGAATAGACACTTCTTTTGAAAACAACCTTTGCTGTAACGGGAAGCATGTCGACATGACAAGTAAATAGGATGTCGACATGGTCTAGTAAAAAGTGATGATTTGCTTTACTTTGAAAATGATGATTTAAAACATATGCAACTTTATTCAAATGGACTCTATGTATTTGTAGAAGGTATTTAGAAGTAGAAATACTTATGAATGTATATATGTATATATACTAAAATATATTTAAAATCAAAGTAAATAAACTAAAGTAAATATAATATTAAAATAGATTTTGAGGCTAAAATATCAAGGACAATTTTGAAATCAAAATATAACAAAATGATAAATATGATTTTGAGGCTAAAACATTTTTGGAAATGTGAACGAAGGTTTTTCTTTTGGAAAGGAATATTTGAAAATCATTTTATAAAACAAGAGATAATTTTGAAAATCATTTTGAATCAAAATTAGTGGATAACAAAATAGGGCTACTATCCGTTCCACTAGATATTTCGTGAGTTCCATCTCACTAGGGTTCCATCCCTTTAACAAGAACGAAGTGGATTCCATTCCACGAGTAAATTGGATAAAAAAGAATGATAGTGCTTTCAAGGAGTTTTAACAAATATATAACCTAACTATATTATTTGTCTTGAGCTCTTGAATATCTTGAATCTCATGAGTCTTCAATCTTGAACTCTTGATCTTTGTCTTCAACAATTTTGTTTTCTTTACTGTACAGTCTTCTTTTTTTGATACCTGCATATAGATTTCCTGCACATATATATTTTATAACACTTCTATAGTTGTTGTCATCAAAACCACTATCCTATGGACTAACAGAACCTTGGAAAAGTTAGTTAAGGATAGACCGTCCAGTATTGTGTCTAACGGAAGTTAGATAGTTGATTATGTCTAGTAGGCCCGAGTTAGCTAATGGTTAATAGTTAGCCAAATAAAACTATTGTTTGGATATATTTCCATTGATTACCTGATTTATATGCATATATGATATTGCTATTATTGTTTAATCAGTTTGATTGTAGGTTTTTGATTTGCAAAAGATATGCTTTAAAAATTGATATTAGTGAGGGGAATCCCATTCCACTAAGAGGCCCGGTCTCACTTAATATCAGTAAACCGAGATGTAATTGTATTATTCACACTAGGATTTATGTCTAATTCGAAGTTTATGTTTTCCCCTTAAACTCTCGGGTACTCAAAATATCATTTGGTAGATTGAGAGCTAAGGATTTTCAGGTTTAGTAGGTTGGACGAATAAGGTTCCGAAGACGTGCAGGAGGCAAAGTTAGCTACGTAGGAGCTATTTAGTTTTATTTTCGTTGTGATGTATTAAGACTAACATGTCTATTTAGTACACTGATCATCCAAGGGGGCATTTTCATATGTCGCTCTTGGCATAATTTGTAATAATTATATTTGATCAAACCTGGGAATCATTTTTGGATTATGTATGTGAATATGAAATATTGACTTGAAATGTAATAAGAAAAGCTATTTTGAAATCTGTGTTGATTTTATTTCATATTCATGTGTTTCTAATATTATGTATACTATTAACAGTACCGTATTTTATCACCGGAAGTTAATACTATGGATGATTGCAACATCTGTAGCGCTTAGCTTCGGACCTCGAGATAGGGGATGCTACAACCATTAACTAAGAAAACACCATACGAATTATTCTATAATAAAAAGCCTAAAGTATCATACTTTAGATTTTTTGGTAGTAAATCTTTTATTTTAAATACTAAAGATAATTTGGATATATTTGATGCTAAATCAAATAAAGGAATCTTTATTGGATATTCAAATAGAAGTAAAGCTTGTAGAGTTTTCAATACTAGAACTAATACTAATAAAGAGACATTACATGTCTCATTTGATGAGAATTTTAAAGTTTATAATCCAAATATTGATAAAGAAGAAAATTCAAAACATGTAGATCAAAAATTATATAGAGGAATGATTGGATCACTACTCAATATAACTGCTAGTAGACCTGATATAATGCATAGTGTTTGTCTCTGTGCAAGATATCAATCTCAACCTAAAGAAATTAATTTAAAATCTGTAAAATGAATTTTGAGATATGCAAACAACACATTAGACTATGGATTCTTTTACCCAACAGAAGACTCCTTTGAATTAATTGCATATAGTGATGATGACTACGCTGGTTGCAAATCAGAACGAAAAAGTATAAATGGAACTTGTCACTTTTTGGACACTCTCCAGTTTCCTGGTTTAGTAAGAAGCAAAACTCTGTATCTTTTCTACGACAGAAGCAAAATATATTTCGACGGCATTAGCATGTTCACAGGTTATCTATATGCAACAATCATTTAATGATTTTGGTTTAAATTTTACTAAATCACCAATATTACAGGTGTGATCAATCTATCTAAAAATCCAACTCATCATGCTAGAACTAAACATATTGATATAAGACGCCATTTTCTAATAGATAATGTAAACAAAGAAATAATATCACTTGAATTTATAAACACTGAAAATCAAATAGCAGATATATTAACAAAACCATTGAATCAAACATCTTTTACTAAGTTAAAAAGAGAGTTAGGAATTTTTTTTCTATTGGAAATATAAAAATAATGAAGTAAAAATTACAAAATATAAATAAAAAAAATAATCAAAATTATAACGTGTATATCGACGTATCCTATCCCCTATGTCGACATATCGGTAATTTTTATTTTTTAAATTTCTCCCTAAAATTCAAATTGGTGGTTATATAATAACTAAATTTCAACTTCCTTCTTCATTTCTCAGTATTCTCTCTGTTTTAAACTTATAAAACAAATAAACCATGGCCTCCTCTAATCCCAAACGTTCGAGAGAAGAGAATTCATCGTTTTCCTTCCCTTTCCTACCCAAGGCCCCTTCCAGAACACTACTATGGCCAAAGTTATTAAATTGAAAGGAGAAGTAAAGAATGTTCTGGAGATGTTGACTAAAATACAAGTTTTACAACTTCGTATGTCCAAAGAACATGAGAAACGAAGTAGAATTCTTTGCGATGTGTAAAAATATCTATTAGATATCCTACAAATCCAATAGTTATTGAAGATGATTCTGCAAATTTGGCCATTCATAACCACATTCAAGGCAGCGATGACAAGGAAGAAGAGGAAGAAGAAGAAGACGAAGAACACATGGAGGAAGATGACGAAGTTCGATGCGTCGGAGAAGTACATTTCAATCAAGATGGAAATCTCATTGAACGAAAGGGGAAATTTTTCCTTCATTATCCTCGTTGTCCTATTCACAAATCCCCGATCATTTGGAAATCACATTAGGATGATGCTTGTCTCACTTAATTTGATTGCGTGGTGTGTATATTTAATTTAATTTAACATTTGTTTTACTTATTTATATGTAAATTTTAAGATGTGATTGAATTATGGTGTGGTATTGAATGAATATATAGATTGGTTTGGTTACTATTAATGATTTGTGTTGTCACTTATCATTTCTTATATATCATTCTTATCATTATTTCTATTTCATGATTATCTCATTTTAAATATCACTTGTTATTTTTATATAAATCATTCTCAACATCATTATATGTCATTAGTCTATAATATTTTATTTAGAGGGAGTTAGAATTAGAGTAAGAGTTAGTGTTAGAGATATAATTTTAGGTGGTTATTTTTGTTGACGATAAAGGGGGAGAAATATATAAAATCTAGGCATAGATTAATGGGGAGTTTTGTAACCCGGGGGGAGTTATATTTTATTTTATACACAGAGTTGTCATCATAAAAAAGGGAGAGATTGTTAGTACCTTAGGTATTGGTTTTGATGATAACAACTATAGGACATTATATAAAATATGGATACTAATGTTTTATCAAGTTATATATAGTATATAATGCAGGATATTAGACAAGTGTTGATTAAGAAAACTGTACAATATCAAGAGAAGATTCAAGATGCTGATATAGAGTTTTAACGGTTGGAAAATGAAGACTCATGAGTGTTGAAGAGTTCAAGATTTCAAGATATTCCGAATAAGTTATAGAGTCGTAGAATTTATGTTAAAACCTTGATACCACTTTCCTGATCTCTCTCTCCTTCTCTAATTTTGTTTTAAATTGTTTTTCCAAATATCCTGGTTTTAAAATAATCTTTTCAAAATATTTATCAAAATGATTTTTAATCTCTTATACTTATAAAGATGTTATTTTAATGTTTTTAAGTTTATATATATTGAATTTTTGTTTATACTTTAATAAATTATAACTATATTGATTTTATATATATTATTTACATTATATTGAATACTCTTATTAAATCTTTCAAAATTATTTTATAAAGTTTTATTAAGTTTTATTTTGATTAAAATATGTATAAACTATATTTAAATGGTTCTACAAAGTATCAAATTATTTTTACAAAGCAAAGAATTTTCAAAATATGAATTTTAAAGTGTTTTTCAATTTTGTGAAGAGTATGTCGACATACTCTATTTATGTATGTCGACCTAGTGGTCGTAATTTTCAAAATTAAAATCTAAATGGAACTATCTTTTCGTTGTCTCTCTTCACGAATGGACATAACCATTATTCCTCTATATATACCAGACTTCCAAACCGATTTTTAACATCTGTTTTCTTATTCATCTCTCCTCCTTCCACTCTCTTATTTTCTAATTCAAAATATACCCAAACTCTGCAGAAATTCAACCAAAATCAAATTCAATCATCACTAGTTTCATTCTCCTTCATCTACTCTCTGGTTTCTCTCATTTCTCTCACTCAAACAAAGATCAAAGTGCTATTCAAGAGTTATAGGATCAGTTGTAATCAAGATCGAAGATTTAAGTCTCTAAAAAGATATCAAATCATACGGCTATACTTGTGGGTGTGATTGTAGCCCGTTAAATCAATTGGGCATGCTTAGTAGCATGTAAATCTAGTGGGCATGCTTGTAGCCCAAAAATCAAGTGACTCTACCAAGAGGTCGGGATTTTGAAGGGTGTGTTTCACAGCCTCGAAATCAAGATTGTATTTGCATTTACTAGTTGAAAAGAAATCTGTACAAAGAATTGTGTTGGACTGGATGTAGGGTTACTCTGAACCAGTATAAAATTCTGGTGTATTCTTTCCTTTTTACTTTTACTGCATTTACTTTTATCTGCACTTTGATTCTATGATTGGTTATGTGATTGTTAATTACATCATTCCAAGTAGGATCTTAAAGAATTTGAAAAATATTCATATTATCCATTAAACACTATTCACTACCCCTCTAGTGTTAATTTAGCATTAAGATCCTTATTCCACTAACTCACAAAAGCACATGTTATAATAGAATCAAACGATGACGATTTTTATGAACATAAATTTCCGTTTAATTCAAGGAATAATGGATGCACGTCTAATAGTAATATTCCTGTAATTAGGTGTAATGAATCTAGATATAGAAACTGAACCTAGAAGAAGTAAGAGAGCTAGATTAAATAAAGATTATGGTCTAGGTTTTTTTGGTTATACCATAGAAGAGGATCCTGCTAGTGTCCAAGAAGCATTATCCTCTATTGATGCTGACTTTTGGCAAGAAGCAATTAATAATGAAATGGATTCATTTGAATCAAATAAAACTTGGCACTTTGTTGATTTACCTCCTGGTTGCAAATCAATTGGCTGTAAATGGATACTAAAAAAGAAACTAAAACCTTATGGTACGATAGAGAAATATAAGGTCCGTCTAGTAGCTAAGGGTTTTAGACAAATAGAAAAAATTGATTTCTTTGATACATTTTCACATATAACTAGAATAAGATCTCTACGAGTGTTAATTTCTCTAGCTGCAATATATGATTTATTAATACACCAAATGGATGTTAAAACTGTTTTCTTGAATGGTAAATTAGAAGAAGAGATTTATAGGGATCAACTTAAAGGTTTCGTAATCCCTGGATAGGAACATAAAGTTTGCAAGTTAGATAAATCTTTATATGATCTTAAACAAGCACCTAAACAATGTCATGAAAAATTTGACAATTTAATCATTTTGAATGGATTAAAGTTAATGAAAGTTATAAATGTGTTTATTACAAATCTAAAAATAACATTTGCATTATTATATGCTTGTATGTTGATGATTTGCTTATATTAATATTTAATATTCATGCTATTAATGATGTCAAAATTTTATTAAGTGATAACTTTGTATGAAAGATCTTGGAGAAGCAAATGTAATCCTTGGTATTAAGATTACTAGGTCCAAAAAGCGAATTTTTTTGAATCAATCTCACTATATTGAGATCTTAAGCAAATACAATTAACTTGATTGTAAACCTACATGTACGCCATATGATCCTAGTGTAAAACTATTTAAGAACACTGATGAAGGTGTAAGACAGACTGATTATGCGAGCATCATTCGTAGCCTTCGGTATGCCACCGATTGTACTAGACCCGACATCTCCTATGTCGTGGGATTATTGTTAGGTTTACTAGTAGACCTAGTATAGAGTATTGGCATGCTATTGAAAGGGTTACGTTAAACCTTCAACGAATCATGAATTTTGGATTATTTTATGAGAAGTTTCCAACCGTTCTTGAAGGTTGTAGTGATGCAGACTGGAACACTTTATCTGACGACTCCAAAGCAACAAGTGGCTATATTTTTAGCATAGCTGATGTAGTCGTTTCTTGGAAATTTAAGAAACAAAATATTATAATTCAATCCACCATGAAGTTTGAGATGATTGCACTAGCTACAGCTAGTGAGGATGCAGATTACTTAAATCCTTTATGGGAAAAACAGATACCAGCCGTATTGATCCATTGCGATAGTATCGCAGCTATTGCAAAAGTACAGAACCGTTTTTATAACGGTAAAAGATGACAAATGGTAACCCTTAGAATGAGGATATCCCAAGAACCAAAGACAATTTGGCCAAAGAGAAAGTCCATAAAGCTTCAAAAGCAATAGGACTGTTGTCCTTAGAATGAGGAGTCACTCATAATGGTAACCAAACTAAACACTGGATATCCCAAGAACTAGGTTCGATGGGTAATAACAAGTTGTGAAGTGATATGAGTTGAACATGCCATAAAAGCATGTATTCCTGAAGCGATAGAAGGATGAGTTGGTAGCAACTCTTAATGAGTTCTATACTCCATGTGGAGCGGAGTACCTACTTACAGGAGTACTCTTGATAGACTCACCTATGTGAATGTAGAAATGAGATCGTTTCCTATGTAGTTTTTAGGCAAAAATTCCTAGAGCGTTCACTATACCCGGATAGACGTGCATGACCATAAACGCACGGGCCTTTAGACTGTACCATGGAAAGATTGCTTGTGGTTTGACGTCAAAGATAGAGTTCATGACTACGGGTCACTCTAATATATTTTGAATCCTACCCTCTATGCAAATGTTTAAATCGAAAGATACCTTTATTTATGTACAGTCTTATGATTTTTTGGAAATTGCTCGATAATATTTTTTAAAATTCAAGTGGGGGATTGTTAGAATTATTTTATGAATTGTTTAAAAATTAAAATGTTAAAATAAGTGCATTTATTGCTTGAGTCTCAAGACCACAAAGATTATTGAAAGAAACTCATATATATATGTGTGTGTGTGTATGTGTGTATGAGTTTCTTAGCTCCTAAATTGGGCCTTTTGGGCACTTAATGATGCTTTTGTGTTGATGAAGGAGCGCATGCATGACCACCATACACGCGTGCATGCATCAACTGACCGACTCGACCTGACCTGACTTGGATCGGGCTGGTGTGGCAGTTATATTTTGGTATAAAATTTTTAACGTTTTTTAATGGTAATGAAATAGTCAAGTTAGAACTGTTTAAGAACCATTCAAATCAGATCTGATTTTTGAGAACTGCATGCTCCTTCATCTCCAAACTAAATCGATAATGTTTTTTACTTTTCCATTTACTTAACTGATAAGTGGACCAAACAAAAAGAACTACATCTGATCGCTCTTTTTTCCATTGAGAAAAACCACCATACCTCTTCCAAAACATAAACCAAGCAATAATTTTACTACCGGAGGGTGGGAATTCTGATCAATGGCCTTTGTGTAGAGGTTCATTGAATAAATTTTGTCTGTTTTATCCTGGAGGCGTGCTGCTTATAGCCTGCCTTGCACACTTTAGGGCAGAGCAGTGAGATGCCTTAAAGAGAGCGACGACGTCCGCGACTCAACCAACCGACCAGAGCATTGTTTCCAACTGTACTTATGTTAGAGATCATTAGACCTTGTTCTGCAACCTGCAAGATGAAAGTCAGTCAGTCATAGGAGTATCTCCAGTTCAGTTTACATAGTTTTCAATCTCAGTCTATTGAAACTAGTTGAAAAATAGTGTCCACAACAACAATTTTGTTATCGGACAAGGGTGGACAGTGGTCAGTACTATTCATACTACATGGACAAGTAAAAAAAATTAGATATAATCAAACTGTGGGTAGAAGATAAAGTAGGCAACCGTCTACAAATTGCTTGAATCTATGCAACTCTCACAGTATCCTCAGGAGCCACAGATCCATTATCCTATGATTCTATAAATCGTAAATCACCATTAAACAAAACCAACTTCACCAAAACTCTTGTTTCATCTTCGCCGAGCTTTATCACTATTATTTGGTCCTTCGAGAATAAAATAATTTGGAAAACCAATCTATAAGATTGACGCAGCGGATATTACAAAAATGATGTAGATCGGTGAAAGTAGCAGTCGATGGATTGATGAATGCTGAATTGCCCGAATTCGTTGATCCGAAGATACCGAACTCTAGCTATCTCGAACTCGTTGATCGCGCACGATACCGGGTTCAAAGATCTTCAATTCTTCAAGCGTTGATCAAGCGCACTTGATTCTGCGAATCGGCTTCTACAATCGTTGAATCGAGCGCACTCGATTATCCGAAAGAGGAGATAGGAGATTACACTCAACTACCAATTTAGATGAAAGCACAAAGCAATCAAAAGAGAATTTTATTCAAAAATCAACAACCTTTTACAAATGAGAGACCCGGCCTATTTATAGGCGTTTTACAAAACAACAAAAAATTCTCTAACTCCTAAGTCGGCAACCGACTTACGACCTACGACTCAGCCTAACTCGGTGACGACTTAAGGCACAACCGTTACAACACTTGTCTTCAAACAGAACGACTTATGAATACAGACGACATACGACTTACAAGACATACGACTTAAAAACAGAAAATACAAACATAACCTCTTAAGTCGTTGCCGACTTACCAACTCTACGCGACTCAAGTAGTAACGACTTAAGAAAAGCGGTCCAGATTAACTCGGCATAAAGATCAACGGCAACAGCTTCAGCGACTTAAAACATGCGACATCCCAGATTTACGTCTTAAGAAATCCACAGTAGATATTAACTCGGCGAGGAATCAACGGCTCAGGCTTCTGCAACTTAAGATGGTACGACTTAACTAAGTCATAACTCGGTTCCGACTTATCGTTTGACTCGTTAAGTCGTTTACGACCTATTACTTCAACAGTTTGCTTTGCCTTCTCTCTGAGTAACTCGGTAGGTCGTCCTGGCGACTTAAGTTCTTTGATAACCCGTACCTCTTCACGAGTTAGGTCTTCCACTCTCTTAAGTCGGTCATGACTTAAGTCCCCCATTATGTTAAGTCGGTCATGACTTACGCTTATGTCTTCTGCTTCCTTGAGTCGGTTACGACTCATGCCTTGAACTTTGTTAAGTCGGTCACGACTTACTGCTTCATTTTCCTTAAGTCGGTTACGACTTAGTACTTGGCCTGCATCATCCTCCCCAGGTTGGGAAAAATTCGTCCTCGAATTTGCACTTTCTTCCCCCGTAATACTCTTATCCCCGTGATATGGTACGAGATGCTTAACATTGAATACGTCAGACGTATACACACCATCTGGTAGTTTCAATTTATAAGCATTTTCATTGATTCTCTTTAAAATTTCCACTGGACCAATCTTTCGTGCTTTCAATTTATTGTAAGCGCCTACTGGAAAACGATCTTTCGTTAAAACTGCATAAACCAAATCACCTTCATGAAATTCAACACTTCGTCGTTTCAAATCTGCAGATTGTTTATATTTCTCATTTGCTTTCTCTAATCGTTCTTGAACGATTTTATGACACTCCGTCAACCCTTCAACAAAATCAGCAGCTTTCTTAACTATCCCTTTTGAGTGTGGTATCACAGTTAAATCTAACGGTCCTTTCGGTAAGCTCGAATAGACAATCTGGAATGGACTGAACCCCGTACTACGATTCACTGCATGATTATGGGCAAACTCTGCCTGGCATAACTTCACGTCCCAACTCTTCAGATTATCTTGCACAAGACATCTCAACAAGTTTCCCAATGATCTGTTAACCACCTCAGTCTGTCCATCCGTTTGTGGGTGATAAGCACTACTAAACTTCAGCTTTGTTCCCACCATTTTCCACAAACTCAACCAAAAATGACTCAGAAATCGAGTATCTCTATCCGACACAATAGATTCTGGCAATCCATGAAGTCGATAGATTTCCTTGAAAAACAATTGAGCAACATGAACAGCATCTACCGTCTTCTTACAAGCAATGAAATGTGCCATTTTCGAAAATCGATCTACCACCACATAAATGGAATCATTACCACGCTGCGTTCTCGGCAACCCCAACACAAAGTCCATACTCACATCAACCCATGGTTTAGTGGGTACCGGTAACGTCATATATAAACCCGCATTAGTCGCAGTTCCTTTCGAAACTTGACAGATATGACAACGCTCCACAAACCTCGCTACTTCTTTCCTCATCGATGGCCAAAAGTAGGACTGTGAAATCAGCTGTAAGGTACGGTCTCTCCCAACATGTCCCTCTTCGTGTAACTCCTTGATAATCTTCATTCTCAGACTACCCTCCGGTATGCATAATCGACTTCCTTTTAAAAGAAAACCGTCAACCAACATAAACTCATCAGTCTTCCCTTCATTGTTCCCTTCAACAAATTTCTTAAAATAAGAATCTTCTGCAATCTGCTCCGGCAATAATTCAAAACCAGTCACCTCAATTTTCATTGTTGTCAACAAATGACTCCTTCTACTTAAAGCATCAGCCACTCGATTCGTCACCCCTGACTTGTGTTTAACAACAAAAGTAAACTATTGCAGATATGCAATCCACGATGCATGTCTCGCTGAAATCTTGTCTTGCCCTTGTAAATGCTTCAATGCTTCATGATCAGTGTAAAGAACAAACTCCTTCTGAAATAGATAGTGTCTCCAGTGTTTAATAGATTGTACAACAGCATAAAACTCCACATCATATGTACTGTATCGCATCTTCGCTCCTGACAACTTCTCACTGAAATATGCAATAGGACGCCCTTTCTGACTCAACACCCCTCCAATCCCAACCTTGGATGCATCAGTGTGCAGTTCAAACACTAGTTGAAAATCAGGTAGCACTAGAATTGGTGCAGACGTCAGCAATTCCTTGATCTTCCAAAAAGCACTCCCTGCTTCCTCTGTCCATGTAAACTGTTTACCTTTCATGCAATCTGTAACAGGTGCCATCACACTACTAAAGTGTGGTATAAACCTTCGATAGAATGAAGCCAACCCGTGAAAACTACGAACTTCCGTTATCGTCTTGGGCTGTGGCCAATCTCTGATCGCCTCAACTTTACTTTGGTCAACCTGTATTCCTTTCTCTGAAACAACATACCCCAGAAATAACACACTGTGCGTCATGAACACGCATTTCCTCGTTGCAGCATAGAATTGTTCTTGTCGCAATACCATCAGCACTTCTCTAAGATGATTCAAATGTTCCTCTGGACTCCCACTGTAAATAAGAATATCATCGAAATACACCACCACGAATTTCCCAATGAACGGTCGAAAAATCTGATTCATCACCCTCATGAAAGTACTTGGTGCATTGGATAAACCAAATGGCATGACCAACCATTCGTATAGACCCTCCCTGGTTTTAAAAGCAGTCTTCCACTCATCTCCTGGTCTGATACGAATTTGATGATATCCGCTCTTCAAATCAATCTTAGAAAAGATAGTAGCTCCGCTTATCTGATCCAACAAGTCATCCAACCTCGGCATTGGAAATCTATATCTCACAGTGATTTTATTCAATGCTCGACTGTCAGTGCACATCCTCCACGTCCCATCCTTCTTGGGTACCAATAAAGCTGGTACAGCACAAGGACTCAGACTCTCCTGCACACGCCCCTGCTCAAGCAGTTCCTCTACCTGCCTCCGCAACTCTTCATGTTCCTTCGGACTCATTCTATAGTGTGGTCTGTGTGGCAATACAGCACCTGGAACAAGATCTATCTGATGTTGTATGTCCCTCAACGGTGGCAACTCCGTTGGTAACTCCTCTGGAAATACATCGTCAAATTCTTTCAAAACTGGTTTAACTTCTTCAGGAATTTCAACTTCTTCACTGCTCTCACGCCCAATCAACAAGAATACTTCCGGCTCTTCTTCAACTTCCTTAACAAACTCCTTTAAAGTCAATAAAGTTTTCAGCTCTTCAATTTCTTCTGACTTACTTTCTTCTTGTGATCTCTTCTTCGGAACTAAAATAATCTTTGTGCCTTTAAACATAAAACTGTAACTATTGGTCCGACCGTCATGTTGTACGGCTCGATCATACTGCCATGGCCTTCCCAATAATAAGTGGCAAACATCCATCTCTACTACATCACACCATATTTCATCTTTGTATTTCTTCCCAATAGAGAATGGAACACGAACTCGTCTATCCACTTTCACTTCTCCTCCTTTTCTCAACCATGCTAACTTGTATGGATTAGGATGTTTCTCTGTCTTCAATTTCAACTTTGTCACAGCTTCGGTTGAAATAATATTATCACAGCTTCCTGCGTCAATTACGAATTTACACACCTTCCCCAGAATAGTACATGTTGACTGAAAGATATTACTCCTCAACCAACTAGCTTCCTCCTGTTTCGGCGTTAAACACGATCTCCTCAGCATTAGGTTACAACCTTCGTCCCCTGACGCAATATCCTGCTTATCCTCCTCAACTGGACTAGAACAATCCTCATCAACATCCTCATCTTCAATTTCTGCAATCATGGTTCTCTTCTTTGGCTTTGGACACTCACTGCTTTTATGACCCAATTCCTGACAATTGTAACATTTGAAACCATTGTTAACCTTTGCCTTCTCAACCTCCTTCAACACTGGTCTATTGATAGGTTTAGAAACATTAGAACTTCCTCCAACACCCTTTGCTTGATTGTTAGAATTAGTAAACACACCACTTCCTCGTCTCCCTTGTTTTTCCCAAGCCAACGCTTTCTGATGTGCTTCTACCACAGATCTTGGATCGAACATATTAACCATATCCTGAATCTGCATTCTCAATCCCCCAATGAATCTAGATGTCAGCTGCTCTTCTGTTTCCATAATATCATTCCTGGCAATGAGTTGATAGAATTCATCAGCATAGTCATTAACTGTCTTCGTGCCCTGCCTCAAATTCTGCAAACGTTGATACATCAAAGATTGATAATTGTAAGGTAAGAACGTTGCTTTCATCAATTTCTTCATCTTCTCCCAAGATTCAATTTTTGACTTCCCCATACGTTCACGCGTAAGCTTGGTTTGCTGCCACCATGCCAAAGCTCTACCCCTCAGCCTTGTAGCAACCAACTTCACTCTACGATGTTCTGGTACTTCTTTGAAGTCAAAAATCTCCTCAACATTAGCTACCCAATCTAGAAACTCCTCCGCTTGCATACCACCTTTGAATTCAGGAATTTCTGTCTTCATCCCCGACTCCCACTTGTGATCATATTCAGAATAGTTTCTTCCTTGACCTCTTCCTTGAATACTACCACCATCATATTCCTCTTCAAAATCAGATGCATAACGATGTCGATTCTGACCACCAACATCTCTACTACCATTACGCCTTCCACCTTCCTCTCTTCTATCGACATTCCTTCGTTCACGATCATTCACGTTTCTCCCATGCCCTTGATCATTTTCAATACTTCGGTCTCGATTGGAATGTGGCGAGACTCTACTACCTCCATGATTAGATTCTGGTGAAACCCTTCTCCGATTTTGATTCATCTCCGTCATAAGCCTCTCTAACCGGCCAATTCCTTCGTTAAGCTTTTCACTAAAATTCTCATTGATTCTTTGCTCCATCTCATCAGCTTCTTCTCTTCGATACAAAGCTTCTACGTTTTGGTGGCGATTAGCTCTTCTTGGCGGCATACTTGAAAACTTTCCAACACTTCAAATTCAAACACAATTCGGACTTTGATCCAAAATGAAACGGATCGAACACTTCCACTTTGTAGCAAATCGCGATGAACACGATGGACAAAGTTTCGGCCTCCAATGCAAATCCGAACTTCAATCTTTGATAATGATGATTCTTCTTCCTCACGGCCACGGTTTAACACTTCAAGCACTCGTCTTCTCTTCAAACTTCAAATCTCTTCAAATGATTAGGCTCCAAGACTCGATTTAGCTATGATTGGCTAAAACAAGCTCTGATACCAAAACTGACGCAGCGGATATTACAAAAATGATGTAGATCGGTGAAAGTAGCAGTCGATGGATTGATGAATGCTGAATTGCCCGAATTCGTTGATCCGAAGATACCGAACTCTAGCTATCTCGAACTCGTTGATCGCGCACGATACCGGGTTCAAAGATCTTCAATTCTTCAAGCGTTGATCAAGCGCACTTGATTCCGCGAATCGGCTTCTACAATCGTTGAATCGAGCGCACTCGATTATCCGAAAGAGGAGATAGGAGATTACACTCAACTACCAATTTAGATGAAAGCACAAAGCAATCAAAAGAGAATTTTATTCAAAAATCAACAACCTTTTACAAATGAGAGACCCGGCCTATTTATAGGCGTTTTACAAAACAACAAAAAATTCTCTAACTCCTAAGTCGGCAACCGACTTACGACCTACGACTCAGCCTAACTCGGTGACGACTTAAGGCACAACCGTTACAACACTTGTCTTCAAACAGAACGACTTATGAATACAGACGACATACGACTTACAAGACATACGACTTAAAAACAGAAAATACAAACATAACCTCTTAAGTCGTTGCCGACTTACCAACTCTACGCGACTCAAGTAGTAACGACTTAAGAAAAGCGGTCCAGATTAACTCGGCATAAAGATCAACGGCAACAGCTTCAGCGACTTAAAACATGCGGCATCCCAGATTTACGTCTTAAGAAATCCACAGTAGATATTAACTCGGCGAGGAATCAACGGCTCAGGCTTCTACAACTTAAGATGGTATGACTTAACTAAGTCATAACTCGGTTCCGACTTATCGTTTGACTCGTTAAGTCGTTTACGACCTATTACTTCAACAGTTTGCTTTGCCTTCTCTCTGAGTAACTCGGTAGGTTGTCCTGGCGACTTAAGTTCTTTGATAACCCGTACCTCTTCACGAGTTAGGCCTTCCACTCTCTTAAGTCGGTCATGACTTTAGTCCCCCATTATGTTAAGTCGGTCACGACTTACGCTTATGTCTTCTGCTTCCTTGAGTCGGTTACGACTCATGCCTTGAACTTTGTTAAGTCGGTCACGACTTACTGCTTCATTTTCCTTAAGTCGGTTACGACTTAGTACTTGGCCTGCATCAAAGATGGTCTTGAGGTTTATTATGTTGTGTAACCTCAATACCAGAGCTAAGCAATAATCCAATCGAGCCAGTCTTTATCGAGAAAAGAAGATAATCCAGTCGTATTGCCTTAGATTGCACTCCTCTAGGAGCTGTTATCCGTAATGCCATAGTTGCATCTCTAAAAATTTTCGGTCTCCAAACTTTTTTTCCATCTTGCGTTCGTTTGATTTGGGGATTTAGGGTTAGGGAGAAAGAAATGGGAAATGGGACAAGATTAGAAAAGAGGTGGGAGAAAAAGAACGGGCTGAAACATTTGGGTGTTGGAGCCAAAAAATTCAAGTTTGGAGCCAAAATTAAAACGATAGAGCCAAAATTTGAGAGTTGGAGCTAAAAATTTTGCCAGTTACCAGGATAAAAACTGTATGTCAAAGAAGATGTAATAAAAATGATCTAAAATGCATATTTACAACATAGTATTTATATTTTTTAAATTTTGAAATTATTGCAAAATTTCTGAATTTTCTGAAATTTTGAACATTTTATAAAATTTAAATTTTATCTTTTTATTTTGGAATTTTATCAAATTTTCAAAATTTTAAATTTAAATTTTATGAATATTTATAAATTTATTTTAGAAAATTTCAAATTTCAAATTTTTTGGAATATTAAATGTTAAATATAACCAGTACTTAAAATTATTAAATACTAAATAATAAATAATAAATATCACTTCTTAATTATTAAAGATTACATATTAATCATTAATGTCCACGGGCTTGGTCGGGTGGTGGAGTGATACGCCTCCCAAGTGAGAGGTTTGAGGTTCAAGTCCAATCTGGGAAGAGTGGGAGGGGATACACTTGTTCACACGGGAGGTTTGAGGTTCATTTTCCGCCTCTTGCACCAAGTCAACCGAAAGGTCTGGCTAGCCTGGAATAGCGGTTGTGGCGGGCCAGCCGTCTATTCCCTAGGTTTACTGTTCAGGATTTGCATGTCGATAGTGACTGACCAGGTTTCCCTAGTTCAAAAAAAATATATTAATCATTAATCATTAAAAATTAGTAAAAAATAGTAAATATTAATTATTACTCCTTAAGTATTTAATGGTAATTATTAATTATTAATTTTTAAATAATCAATAATAAATGTTAATTATTAATTATTAATAGTAATAATTTATTATTTATTAATCATTAATTAATAGTAATTATTAGTTACTAATTATAATTATAAAATATTAAATATTTTTAAATATAATTACTATTTATAATCGTAAAATATTAAATGCTAAATGTTACTTCTTAATTGTTAATGTTGCTTATTAATTATAAATTATTAAATATTTGTCTTAATTATTGATTATTATTAATTTTTTAATAGACATTATTAATTAATAATTATTTAAAATTAATTATTAAATTTTAAATATCACTTCATAATTATTAAATTTTATTGTTAATTATTAATTATTAAATATTAGTCTTAATTATTATATAATTATTGACGATTAATTATTTAGTAGTAATTATTAATTATTAAATATAAAATATTACTTTTAAATTATTAAATATTACTTATTAATTATTATTAGATATTAATCTTAATTATTAAATATTACATTAGTCTTAATTATTAATTATAGTTAAATCTAAATATCGATTGTTATCCCGCCATTTGGCAAGGCCGTGATACCGTAGATTTGACTAAAAACGGGTGGTTACCAACCTTGAAACTCAGTGATATACAAAACTATGGACGATTATCGTGCAGATTCAGACCAGGTCCAGATCAAGGTGTAATCAGTATGAAGTAATAAACCAAGCCCCATATGGCTACATTTCAAATTTCAAGTCAATCGGAGTTTGTATGCTCAAGTTTTGGACAAATGAAGAATTTATATGGATCGATCAGGAACGATCCGTAAAACGGCGCAAATCAACGATAATCGATCGATATCTCAAAATTTACAAAGCCAATGCACTTGGAACTTTCAGAGCATCAATATATTGATGAGCGGAAGCCACAAAAACGATCGCATGACAAAACTCCCAAATCTTGGAAAAACATACCGATCGTTCCCTAACAATCATATAAAATCAGGCAGAATGATCCATAGTTTCCTGGAAAATGCGATATCTCACAAACGGTACGTCGAAATTGCATGAAATTTGGTGTAACATTCCCTATCTTAAGGCCCAAAACTAAGCGCTACAGATGCTATAGTCATATATAGTATTAGCTTCCGGCGACTAAATACGCCTCTGTTAATGGTATCAATAATATCAGAAGCACTTGAACATGAAACAAAACATAGATTTCAAAACAAATTTTACTTCATTACATTTCAAAATCAAATGTTTCACATTCCCAACACATAATCCCAAATTCGTTCCCAAGCACAGAAAAAATATACTTATTACAAATATGCCAAGAGCGGTATATGAAGATACCCCGTTAGATTATCAGAGCCATAGAGTCATAATAGACTTAATACAAAACACAGCGGAAATACATCAAAACATAAAACAAGAATTGCAACTCCTAAATAGCTATCCGTTCGCCTCCTGCAAGCCTCCGGTAGCCTTATTCGTCATCATACTAAAACCTAAAAAGACCTTAAACCATCAGCCTACTCAAATTAATTTTGAGCACCCGGGAGTTTAAGGGAAAAACATAAACTTCAAGTCAGACATAAAGCTTGGTATGAATAATACTATACATCCCAGAATAAATATGTTAAGTGAGACCACGCCGCTTAGCGGAACGGGTTTCCCCTCACTAACATCCTTTTAAAACATATCTTTGCAAAATCTTTTCCTGCAATCAAAACTGATTAAACACTGTAAAGCATCATTATGTAAACATACATAAACATCAGGTAATAATGAACTATATATTCAAACACATAAATTTTGTTTGGATAACTTTTAACCTTTGGCCGACTTGGGCCTACCAGAAAATATAATCAAAATTAATCTAACGCCTGTTAGCTATTCTTATTTTGCATTATCTATCCTTAACTATCTGTTAAATACTTCACTTTTGGACGGTCTTTCCTTAACTATCTGTTAAATACACCTCTTTTGGATGGTTTGTCCCTAACTTAATCATCTCCCAGGTCTTCCCGATCCAAATGGTTTTTCGGGCTCACCAATAACCTATCTGTATACAACATATATTCCTTTCAGTGTGTAATCATAATTTTAGTCTACCTATGACCAAGCCCTACACACTGGAACTTTGGACAACAATTAGCAGGGGCTAATAGCTAATATATAGGGTGCGACCCCATACTAGTCTCATCTGCTATTCTAATATCGGAGTCATTTTCAATTAAGGATCCCCTCCCTTAATTTTCCCTGAAAACATTTTCAAAATGATTTAAAACCTTTATATCAAACTTAAACAAGGATAAGTATATAATCTATATGCTTTACTCAAAATCATATCACCTTGTCATATATATATATCTTCTTTACTCAAATCATAGTTGATGAAAACATTTAGACACTTGAAAGAACCTCTTTCTAAACTTTTGAAATCATCTTATTCAAAACTGATATCAAACCTTTCGAAAGCAATAATACTTTGGACATCCTCCTTTAGAATTACTTTAAAACATTGCTTTAGCAAAACCTTGGAAAACCTTCCATCTCAAACCTTTCGAATCCATTGAACTAAACCTTTCAAAACCATTGAATTAAACCTTTCAAAGTCATTGAACTAAAACCTTTCGAAACCATTCAATAAACAACCTTTTGAAACCATTCAATAAGAAACCATTCAATAAACAACCATTGGACTTCATTAGAAACAACCTTTCGAAACCATTCAATAAGAAACCATTCAATAAACAACCATTTGACTTCATTGGAAACAACCTTTCGAAACCATTCAATAAGAAACCATTCAATAAACAACCATTCGGCTTCATTGGAAACAACCTTTGAAACCATTCAATAAACAACCTTTCGAAGGTATTAAACCTCTTAAAACATAAACCTTTCGAAGACTTACTGGGTTCAATTTAAAACAAGTGGAAAACCTTCTTTTAAAACCTTTCGACTTCATTGGAAACAACCTTTCGACTCCGTCGGAAGGTCTGCTTCGAAAGCTTTGGTCATACTTCAATTAGAAAACAAGGATAAATCAACTAAGTCAAAAGCTCTCATTCGAAAGCATGAAGAAGTGGCTAATTTTAAAACAAGTAAACCTTTCGACTTTGTCGGAAGGTTCAAATCAAAACAAAACAAAAGTGGCAGTAACCTTTCGACTGTGTCGAAAGGTTTCGAAACAAAATATTGATAAAACAGCAGTAACCTTTCGACTGTGTCGAAAGGTTTAAAACCTTTATTTTGAACATTTGACCTAGTCGAAAGCAACCAAGTCGAAAGCTCTTATTCGAAAGCAAAGCAGACTATCATTGGTTTATGAAACAAACACACTTCAACTTCTTTGACAACCAACCTTTCGACTTAGAACCCTTCGACTATGTCCAATTCATTACTTACCAAGTAACTTGATACCATATGCATTAGACTTTGACCTTGTCGAGAGCTAACTTTTCGACTTTGTCAGAAGGTCTGGATCAGAAGGTTTTATGCCGTAAAAGGCTGAAACATGCTAAAAGTATGATTTCTTTGTTTTTAACTTAAAAAGATAACTTTTCAATTAACCTGCTTTTGTTTTTCAAATTCTCATTGGTTAAAAAATATTTTTTAGAAAAGTGTTGCCACTATTTTCAGAATTAAATAATCATTTTATTTTATAAAATGCCCTTTCACTTAATTAAATATATAAAACATTTAAGTCTCATACCTTAAATAATTTTATATATTCATCGAAACACTTAGGAAAAATCTGGAAAAATTCCATAAAATCTAGTTTAATATGTTTTCCAACATTTAAAAATACCAAACCCAAATAATCATTATATTAGCCGTAAATAATTTGTAACCCAATAAATCATTTTCTTCATTGGAAAATTAATAAAAAATCCACATTAACTCAAAAAAATATGAAAATTGAAACCCATCTCTATAATATCATTTCAAACCTATATTTAAATTTTCAAGGCATTTGGATGTCATCTAATAGGGTTGTCATTTCAAACATATCATAAAAACCAACATGAACATATATAATTCATCAACAAGCGTATATATAACTTTAATCATCAAAACATGTCATATACTCGCAAAAACATTTTGGATCTAATCTAAAAACTGAAAACCATAAGAAAACGGGATGTAATAATTATTCACCTTAGCTTTGAGATTTAAAGATGTGAGATTTGATGTTGATTATCTTCCTTTACTTGAATCCTAGCTTTTTCTTCTCTTGAGAACTATAATGGTGGCCGACCTTAGATGTTTTAGTTTGCTAAAATGAAAATGAACGTGAGTTCTATTTCCTAAGGGTTTAGGGTATAAGCCTTCCCTATTTCCCATTTTGCCCTTACTCATTCCTAACACCTTTGTTTATGTTATTTTATTTTAATTAACACACTGACATGGCACGGCTACCCTTAATTTAATCAAGTCTCAACCCATTAATCTCCACATTATTTTATTTAATTTACCCAATTAATTATTCTAAATAATGTTAAAAAAATATAGGGTGTTACAGACTCCCTACCTTAAAGAATTTCATCCTTGAAATTACGATAAGGTACATAATCAAAACAACCAAAGGTAAAACATACCATCAAACAACTCTGGATAAGCATCTCTAATCCTGCTCTGAGTCTCTCAAGTACAGTCTCTAGCATCGTCACTCCACTGAACCTTTAATAATTTGACTGTCTTGATCCTCAACTTCTTCTCATCTCTAGCCACGACCTGAATTGGCTTTCTAACTATAGTCAAGTCCAGCTCTACTACTAAATCCTCTAATACTGTAGGTGCTATAGTAGTCTCTAGGTCTTTAATACATTTTCTTATATGATAAATATGCAATACATCATGGACTCCAGCCAACTGCTCGGTAACTCTACTCTATAAGCGAGTTTCTCGATCCTCTCAACAATACGGAAAGGTCCAACGAATCTAGGTGCTAACTTCCCTGACTTTCCAAATCTAATCACACCCTTCATCGGTGAAACCTTAATAAACACACAGTCCCCAACCGAGAATTCCAAATCTTTCCTTCTTCTGTCAGCATAACTTTTCTACCTAGACTGAGCTTCCTTCATCCTAGCTCGGATCAACTCAATCTTCTCTGCGGCTTCTTTCACCAAATCTGAACCAAGAACTAGTCTATCCTCGATCTCCAAGCAACATACAGGAGATTTGCATGGTCTTCCATCAAAGCTTCAAACGGTGTCATCCCAATACTAGTCTGATAACTATTGTTATGCGAGAACTCGACTAAATGGAGATGGTTTTCCCATGAACCCCTGAAATCCAGTACACAAGCTCTTAACAAATCCTCCAAGACTTTGTTAACTCTTTATGTTGCCCATCAGTCTTTGGATGGTAACCGGTACTCATATTGAGCTTCGTTCCTAATGCTTCCTATAGAATCTTCCAGAACTCACTAGTAAACAATGAATCTCTATCAGAATCCCATGCAGTCTAACCACATTCTTCATAAACAACTTCGCCAAAATAGGTGTCGTCCTAGTTGACTTTACTGGAATGAAATGAGCACTCTTTGTTAGTCTATCTACTATGACCAATATGCTTTCATTCCCTCTACTAGACCTTGGCAACCCATCAATGAAATCCATTGAGATAGAATCCCACTTCCATAACGGAACTTCCAATGGTTGAAGCAATCCACTTGGCTTTTGGTGTTCAGCCTTTGCTTGTTGGCAATTCAAACACTGCTTAACACATACACCAATGTCCATTTCATACCTTCCCAGAAGAAACTTCTCTTCATATCATGATACATCTTCTTTCTTCCTGGATGGATAATGAACTTCAAACGATGGCATTCATCCAAAACTTCCTTCCTCATGTCTCCTTCATTCGGAACACACAACCTTCCTTTCTTTCTCAACCATCCATTTTGGTCAAGACTGAAATCATTTAAGTCACCGCCCTCTGTTCCTTCCCTTAATCTTCTGATCCGTTCAGCCAAAACTGGATCCTCCTCCTGTTTAGAAGCCACCTTCTCAATCATTACCGGTCGAACTTCTAAACAAGACAATACAACACTTCCTGCACTAGAACCTGCCTCGGATCTAAACTGCACTCTACAAGCTGACAATGCTTCCATATGTTTCCACTCAGCAATCATAGCCAATACTGCATTCTAATGTTTCCTGCTAAGTGCATCCGCCACCTTATTCCTTTCCCAGGTATGTACTCAATTCAAAAATCATAAGCAGCAATAAACTCCAACCACCTCTGCTGTCTCATGTTCAGCTCCTTCTGAGAGAACAAGTACTTCAATGACTTATGATCTGTATAAGCTCAAATCGCTCTCCCAACAGATAATTCCTCCACACCTTTAAAGCAAATATAACGGCAGCTAACTCCAAATCATGCGTAGGATACCTCACTTCATGTGGTCTGAGCTGTCTAGAAGCATAAGCAATCACTTTACCTCTTTGCATCAACACAGCTTCCAATCCAGTTCCACACGCATCAGTATAAACAACTAAATCCCAATTCCCCTCCAGAACCACTAACACCGGTGCATGGGTCATTAATTGTTTCAAGCTCTGGAATGCTTCCTTCCTCACACTTATCAGTCTATATAAACTTCACATCTTTTCGCGTAAGCTTAGTCATCGGTGCAGCAATTCACGAAAAATCCTTTATAAACCTTCGATAATATCCAGCCAATCCAAGAAAACTCTTTATCTCGGTCACCATCACGGGTCACTTCCAATTATTCACCGAATCAATCTTAGTCCGATCTATAGACAACCCGTTCTCTGTGACTACAAGACCAAGGAACTTATTTCATTCTTCCAAAAATGGCGCTTCGAAAACTTAGCCTTCAACTGATGTTCCCTCAATGTCTCAAGCACAACTCTAAGATGAATTTCATGCTCTTTCTCATCCTTAGAGTATATCAAAATATCATATATGAAGACCAATACAAATCATCCAGGTGCTCTCGGAAAATTCGGTTCATCAAATCCACAAAGAATGCTGGCGCATTAGTTAGTCTGAACGGCATAACTGACCATTCGTACGATCCATACCTTGTCCTAAACGCCGTCAAAGGAATACTATCCTCTGCCACTCTAAGCTGATGAAATCCAGTCGCTAAATCCAACCGAGAGAATACTTTAGCTCCACTTAACTGATCGAACAAATCGTCAATTCTTGGCAATGGATATCGGTTCTTTATCATCTTCTCATTCAACTTACGACAATCGATACGTAGCCTTAACGATCCGTCCGGCTTCTTAGCAAACACCACGACAGCTCCCCATGGCAAACTACTCAGTCAAATAAAATTCTTGCCTTCCAAATCCACCAACTGCACATTCAACTCTCTCATCTCCGTAGGTGTCATCCTGCTTGGTGGCCTACTCATCAATTCTGCTCCAGGCACCAAATCAATTTGGAACTCAACGGCTCGTTTCGGTGGAAATCCAACTACCGGTTCAAACACATCAGCAAACTCACTAACCACAAAGACTGGATGCAACTCATCCTCCAAATCCATGATACCTAGTAAAGCATTTACTTCGCAACTAGGGTTCTTTATGGTATAAACTATCCGATCACTACAATCCGGGTGACTGAGTGATATTTTCCTATCGTGGCAAAATATCCTAGCATCATATTTACTTAACCAATCCATCCCAAGGATAATCCCAAAACCCACAAAGTCAAATACATGCAAACAACAATCAAAAGTATGACATAGCAAATCAAACTCTAAATGGTCAAACCTCATCCCAAGTGTTGCATACCCTCCTATCGGATTTGCAACCCTAAAGGAAGTAACTAAGTATGAGGGCTCTAGGTTAAGATTATCTACTAAACATCGAGAAATAAAAAAATGTGATGCACTAGTATCAAATAGAATGCTAACAGACATACCATGAATCTATAGTAAGCCTCCTAGAACAACCTTCCCTTTCTCTTGCACAACTGGCCTTGAAGTTGCGGGCTCTAATGGATAAACTTGCCCCCTACCTTCTTTAGTAGGCTCTTGCATTAGTTCTTATAATGGCTGATCTGATCACAATTAAAGCATCATATGTTCTTCTTTCCAACGACTTGTTTCCCTTTCTCTTTTCCTTTTCCAGTACGACACTCATCAGCACAGTGTCCTTTCTGATCACATTTATAACAAACCACCTCAGCTTTTCCCTTCTTTTGTGCTCTCCCTTCTAAGCATTCTTCTTATGGAAAAACTTTCTTTTCTGGCCTTGTCCCACCTGGACCTCCTTCATTTTCTTCCTCAAACAAGCTAACGCCTCTTCCTGCCTCAGCGCCATTTCTACCACTACATCACTTGGATCCCTTAAGTGCGGCAAGGTAGCACTTATCAACTCCAGCCTCAAGCCTCTTATAAACTTCTCATTTCTCATGATCACCGTATCAACCAAAGCATATCCATATCGGGTCAACTGTTCAAATTTTCTTGCATGTTCTAGAACAAACATCTCCCCTTATTCTAAGTCTGCAAACTTCCTCACCAATGTCGATTACGCCATCACCGACATAAACCTTTCTTGAAACCTTCTCCTAAACTCCGCCTAAGTCATGGTTTCCTCATCAACACCCGCTACAACAGTATTCCACCAAAATAGAGTAGCTTCCTTGAAGCTGTCTTGAAGCTAATCTCCTCTTCTGCTCGTCATTTAAACCTAAGTCGGCAAAAATCCTCTCGCAATGCAACAACCAGTTTTCAACCTCAATCGCATCTTCAGTTCCAATGAACGGCTTCCCTCCAAGCCAGATATAGTCTCTACTCAAGTTAGCATATTGGTTGACCATCGGAGCTTCCTAAACTCCACCTCCAGCAGCATTTCCTCCGACAACTCCAGCTGCAATTCCAGCTTGCATCATGTTTATGAAAAACTGATACATGGCTCTCATATCCACTTGGGGAACCCAGCACCAACATTTTCAGCTTGAGCCTGACCTAGACCTCTTCTAGCATTTGGCCAGGCATTTCCATTAGTAGTGGTGCTATCTCCTCCAAGATTAACTCTGCTTCTTCTTCCTTCCATATCTGTATTCAAACCTCGTGAGATACAGATGAATAGCCTAACTAAGATAGGACTCTAGAGATATAGCATATACTTATATATATAGCAAATACAAGTATGTTACTATAACGTTATACCATACCCCTATCTTAACTCTAATTATTAAGGATTATGTTTTCAAAACCATTTTTAGTTAAAGTATTTCATAAACCATGCTCTGATACCAAGCTGTAACATCCTCTATCTAGAGGTCCAAAACTAAGCTCTACAGATCCTGCAGTCATCTATGGTATTAGCTTCCGGTGACTAAATACGGCTATGTTAATGGTGTCAATTATATCAGAAGCACTTGAATATGAAACAAAACATAGATTTCAAAACAAATTTTACTTCATTGCATTTCAAAACCAAAGGTTTCACATTCCCAACACATAATCCCAAATTCGTTCCAAAGCACAGATAAAATATACTTATTAGAAATACGCCAAGAGCGGTATATGAAGATACCCCCTTGGATGATCAGACCCATAGAGTCATAATAGAATTAATACAAAACACAGTAGAAATACATCAAAACATAAAACAAGAACTGCAACTTCTAAATAGCTATCTGTTTGCCTCCTGCAAGCCTTCGGTAGCCTTATTCGTTATCCTACTAAAACCTGAAAAGAGCTTAACCCCTCAGCCTACTCAAATTAATTTTGAGCACCCGGAATTTTAAGGGGAAAACATAAACTTCGAGTCAGACATAAAGCCTGGTATGAATAATACTATACATTCCGGAATAAATATGTTAAGTAAGATCATGCCGCTTAGCGAAACGGGTTTCCCTTCACTAACATCCTTTTAAAACATATCTTTGCAAAACCTTTTCCTGCAACCAAAACTGATTAAACACAGTAAAGCATCATTATGTAAACATACATAAACACCAGGTAATAATAAACTATCTATTTAAACACATAAGTTTTGTTTGGATAACTTTTAATCTTTGGTTGATTCGGGCCTACCAGACAATATAATCAAAATTAATCTAATACCTGTTAGTTATTCTTCTTCTGCATTATCTATCCTTAACTATCTATTAAATACTTCACTTCTGGATGGTCTGTCCTTAACTATCTGTTAAATACTCCTATTCTAGATGGTATGTAGATCCCTAACTTAATCATCTCCCAGGTCTTCCCGATCCAAATGGTTTTTCGGGCTCACCAATAACCTATCTATATACACCATATATTCCTTTCAGTGTGTAATCATAATTTTAGTCTACCTGTGACCAAGCCCTACACTGGAATTTTGGACAACAATTAGCTGGGGCTAATAGCTAATGTATAGGGCGTGACCCCATACTAGTCCCATCTGGTATTCTAATATCTAAGTAATTTTCACTTAATGAACCACTCCCATAATTTTCCTTGAAAACATTTTCAAAATGATTTAAAACCTTTAAATCAAACTTAAACAAGGAAAAGTATATAATCTATATGCTTTACTCAAAATTATATCACCATATCATATATGTATCTTCTTTACTCAAATATTAATTAATGAAAACATTTAGACACCTAAAAGAACATCTTTCTAAACTTTTGAAATCATCTCTTTCAAAACCGATATCAAACCTTTCGAAACTATTAAAAACAAACCTTTCGAAAGCAATAAGACTTTGGACATCCGCCTTTAGAATTACTTTAAAACATTGCCTTAGAAAAACCTTGGAAAACCTTCCATCTCAAACCTTTCGAATCCATTTAACTAAACCTTTCGAAACCATTGAATTAAACCTTTCAAAGTCATTGAACTAAAACTTTTCGAAACCATTCAATAAACAACCTTTCGAAACCATTCAATATACAACCTTTCGACTTCATTGGAAACAACCTTTCGAAACCATTCAATAAACAACCTTTCGAAGGGATTAAACCTCTTAAAACATAAACCTTTCGAAGAATTACTGGGTTCGATTTAAAACAAGTGGAAAACCTTCTTTTAAAGCCTTTCGACTTCACTGGAAACAACCTTTCGACTCTGTCGAAAGGTCTGCTTCGAAAGCATTGGTCATACTTCAATTTGAAAACAAGGGTAAATCACTTAAGTCGAAAGCTCTCTTTGCATGGAGAAGCAGCTAATTTTAAAACAAGTAAACATTTCGACTTTGTCGGAAGGTTCAAACCAAAACAAAACAAAAGTGGCAGTAACCTTTCGACTGTGTCGAAAGGTTTCAAAACAAAATAGTGATAAACAGCAGTAAACTTTCGACTGTGTCGAAATGTTTAAAACCTTTATTTTAAACATTTGACCTGGTCGAAAGCAACCAAGTCGAAAGCTCTTATTTGAAATTAAAGCAGGCTATCTTTGGTTTATGAAACAAACACACTTCCACTTCTTTGGCAACCAACCTTTCGACTTAGAACCCTTTGACTCTGTCCAATTCATTACGTACCAAGTAACTTGATACCATATGCATTTGGACTTTGACCTTATCGAGAGCTAACCTTTCGACTTTGTCGAAAGGTCTGGGTCGGAAAGTTTTATGCCGTAAAAGACTGAAACATGCTAAAAGTACGATTTCTTTGTTTTTAACTTAAAAAGATAACTTTTCGACTAACCTGCCTTTGTTTGTCAAATTCTCATTGGTTAACAAATATTTTTCAGAAAAGTGCTGCCACTATTTTCAGAATTAAATACTCATTCTGTTTTATAAAATGCCCCTTCTCCTTAATTAAATATATAAAACATTTAAGTTCCATACCTTAAATAATTTTATATATTCATCAAAACACTTAGGAAAAATCTGGAAAAATTCCAGAAAATCTAGTTTAATATGTTTTCCAACATATACAAATTGCAATCCCAAATAATCATTATTTTAGCCGTAAAAAATTTGTAACCCAATAAATCATTTTCTTCGCTAGAAAATTAATATAAAATCCACATTAATTCAAAAAATTATTAAAATTGAAACATATGTCTAAAATATCATTTCTGACCTATATTTAAATTTTCAAGGTATTTGGACATTATCTAATTGGGTTTTCATGTCAAACATATCATAAAAACTAACATGAACATATATAATTCATCAACAAGCATATATATAACTTTAATCATCAAAACATAGCATATTCTTGTAAAAACATTTCGGACCTAACCTAAAAACTGAAAACCATTATAAAATAGGATGTAGTAATTATTCACCTAAGCTATGGGATTAAAAGATGTGAGATTTGATATTGATTATGTTGATTATCCTCCTTTACTTGAATCCTAGCTTTTTCTTCTCTTAAGAGCAATTATGGTGGCCGGCCTTAGATGTTTTAGTTTGCTAAAATGAAAATGAACATGAGTTCTACTTCCTAAGGGTTTAGGATGTAAGCCTTCCCTATTTCCCATTTTGCCCTTACTCATTCCTAACGCCTTTGTTTATGTTATTTTATTTTAATTAACACACTAACATGACACGACAACCCTTAATTTAATCAAGTCTCACCCCATTAATCTCCACATTATTTTATTTTATTTACCTAATTAATTATTCTAAATAATGTTATAAAAATATGGGGTGTTACATTTGGAGAGCAAGTATCTTACACTATGAAGAGCTTACATTATCGATCGCACATCAATCAGAAGCCAAAATAACGATCGGCTAAACTTTGGCCGATCGTTCCAAAATATCGAGTTAGAGCCATCAATCATTGTGGTGGGCCCCTACGGATCTTGAGACTCTTCTTGCAAATTTTCAACCCAATTTATGCACGTCTTCTCCTACAAATACAGTGGTCATTCTTCATAAAGGGGATCCTTCTTTCTACTGCCTAGGCTCTGTCATTTTTATTCTTCACTTTTGTACTAATGGATCCTAACTGATCCGAACATTCTTCTAATCATAATAAAGCACAATATCAATAAAAATATGAAGTGGATGTATTTCAAGATTGCCGAACCACTATAAAAATATGTGTGTTCATTTACTTTTTCTGCTATGTTTTAATTTCATTCATCGTTTAATCTCTACCACTACAACAGACAGAACCTTTAACAACGTTTAAATTTTTTTTGTAAAAGGCTTTAACAATGTTTTTAACTACGTTGTGTAACGACATGCCATTATAGGTTAGGATCATACTATAGCAATAAAGTAAACGCTGTGAAAAGTAGTTTATAATAGCGTTTTATGGATGTATTGATACATTTCGTGCGTTTCTTTTGATGAACCAAAAACTTTTCTTAGCGTTCAAATTTTGCCGTCAAATGTATTTAATGGCGGTTATCTCTTGCCATAATATTATTTACAGCGTTTTATATGTTGTTGTGAGTGTTCTTTTTAATGCTTTTTCATTATTAAGAACCCTATTATGACGGTTCTGGAACGCTGTTAAAGTCTACCACAGCATTTTCAAAACGCTGTTGAAGTCTACCACAACATTTTTAAAATGCTGTTAAACTTTTACACGGCATTTTACAAACCTTCTTGTTTACTATTTCTACATTTCCCTTTTTTCAAGTACCATTTCCATATCCATCGATCACAGTTTATATACTGGCACAGTTAAAATCAACATGCATATTTCATAATCAACATATTATATTAATCGCACTCTCATAATCAACATATAACATTACATAATCAAAATACGCAATATTCTTACATCAAAACATATATAATATGTCCATAATATTATATAAAAATTGTAGAACAAGTCGCAGCTAATGACAAAAACAGTAATACATACAAGCATACAAACCAAAACGTAGTTTTGGCATCAAAAATATCTTTGAATCCATAACTTGTTGCGACACATTTTTGCATCAAAGATATCTATCTAGCTGTAAAGTAAAAGTTCAAAAATTAGAAAAATAATTCAAAAAAATAAATACAGTATGGAATATAGTTGACGTAGGTAGCAGTAACATGAAATGCAGTCAGGAATAAATGAAAAGTGTTGAAGCCAAACGATTGTCAGGTACAAAAGTGCTGAAACCAAACAACTTATACCATATGAAGAAGATATCACAACCAAATTTCACATGCTTTGCTCATGTACTAACTAGTTACTATGGCTGCTTATGACTATCTTATGTTAATTGTCAAACAATTTCAACAAGAAACCGAACAAGTCATTTTGTTTAACGATACGTATCATTGTTTTTTTTCTTTTCCTTACTGACCCCCTTTAACTAAGCAAATACTAACAAAGATCAGTTCTCTTGCATTTTAATTCTTTTTCTATATTGTTAAATGCACTTTTAATCTAATTTTGATTTTGGAAGTAGATATAGTTTTGCTTCAAATAATCTAACTTTTAATATAATTTAGGTCTAAGTTTGCGCTAACCTATAGAAAATGGCAACTAGACTCGACTATTTTCAATAAACTAATCCAGTAAATATATGTTATGTCCTAAAACTGGAATATATGTTCAAGTAAACCAAAATTTATTTAAGCATCTAAAGTTCACACATCTATAGCAAAGTCCATGTCCTACATTTGAATTCAGAGCAGGTAAAACAGAAGCAATGTGAGAGGAAAAAAAAGAGAGAAAGCTATTCCTATATTGTCGTTTGATCTAAAAAAAAGAAAACGTATAATAAAAACAAAATATAATAAGAAAATTTCTATTTGGAGAAGGGAAAAACATAACTGTCATAGACATTTGCTGGGTCACTAATTTAATTTGATGAAAGAAATGTTGCATTGCAAACATAGAGTGAATTATTTCCTTTAATACCAGATATGATCAACTTAAATTTAATTTCTTAATTCTTTAATACCACATAAATTTATACAAATACCATTAAACTATCATGTCCAATTGTATTCTAAATTACTTTCACTGTGATTTACTTTATACTTTATTCCTTTTAATTTGGGAAAAATATTCATGACAATAGTATTTATTTTCTTTTAATATTAAAACCACATTACAATTTATACTTTAATTATCAAGAAAAGACTTCAAGCTAAAACAGTCTAAAGGTGTAATTAAAAAAAATTACGGTTGAATATTATAAAATAGCATTCAAAACCACTAATCAAAAGTAAAGTTTGTGAATATACTACCTATGTATGGCTGGCAAGTAGGTGAGTTTGTAAATATAATATCCATGTAAAGTTTATAAAAAAATTGCAGTCGAATATTTAACATTGTTATCAAGTTAACAAAGTTAAAGCTTAATTGCATATTATAGCTATTTGTTGCCATTAAAAGGATAATACATAGCCAAGGTCATCCCTGAGCGTGAACTGGAGATTTGGAAATAGCACACTTTGTAAAAACAAGCATATCTTCCCATACTGGTAAGTAACCTAAATAATTTTCCTTAGACTCTATTGAATACCTGTACACTGGTCATGGCCGTTGAATCAACATTCTCCTCGTCTGCATCTTATCTCATTATCTGGCGGTATCGCACTACATATGGTGTCTCTATAGCGCACTCACTTGAACACTAGTATCATGTCATACAGTCATAATTCTATACCATTGCGATGTTGCTCGTTAATATGCTACAGCCTGCAAGGATTCCATCACTTGCTCAACATACTTTTATTTAGACTTCCATTGCATACTCAACATGACAGCCTCACTCATTCATGTGCAGTTACTCCATATATGCCAGTTCGGCCACTCACTGTCACCTGCTCAACATTCCAGATCTGCTAGTCTATACACACAAATATACTTATAAACAGTTGAGCCAGCCTACAAGGATTACCTGTGCTCGCGTGGGCATTTCTTAATTGCAACCACTTCTATTCAGTGACACCATCTCATGCAAGGTCTGCATCACTTCCCACCTAAAACTGCAACATCGTGCACTGGCTTTCCAACCTGAATCTGCATTACAACAGTCCCTCAACTCCTGTTGCAACTCAACTGTTTATAAGTATATCACCTTCATTTCACACTATTTATTTTGATTTACAACAGGCCATGCAATGAACATCTATTTTGATTTCAACCAAAATATATGAACCACCTTCATTTCACACTTTTAATACATATAATAATATGATGGAGTAGTTTGGTCGTAAATGTTTACTTTCTATTAAGTAACATCAAACTAAGATAAAAAATTAAAGTGCACATGTAAAAAAAATGATGAAAGCTTATAATAAACAGAGCTACCTCAATTTCCCAACATAAGTCTTGTTCGATCGAGATATATTGTCAGCGTTCATCGAGATTATATACTCGATTGGCAGAAAGGAGGAATTTTCCATTTTCAACAAGCGCAGCCGCATAATCGAATGACATGTTAAGAATTAAAAAGGAATAGAAGTTTAATAATTTTCAGATGCTGGTGTAATTTTGATTACACCAACTGTATCATAATTGCTGATGTCCCCTCCACAAATTTGTTGAATATAACAAAATAATACACGAGAGATCTCTCATTCAATGTTAGTCAATTTTGTTGCATCAAGTTTATGTGTTGATAGTATAGTTATTTTGTAATTGGTTTGCATTTAGAGATTTTTAATTCATTTACTTTAGAATATTTCAAGATTTTATACCAACTCCTGGACAATTTGCAATGAATCAAACAGATACAGCCATTGAGATGTAAGTTGACAAATAATAAAAATAACTAAATGTTACTAAAATTATGAGGAGACCAAATTTAAAATACTTGATGATGTAATGTAAAAGAATAAGCTAAAGAAATCTTAATAGGAGTAAGGCATAGATATAAATGATAAGTTAACGTTGATTTATCCCTCTTAATGAAACGCTGAATCATACCATCTCGAGGCCCTGGCTGCCAAATGAAAATAAGAAGTATTAGACAACAATGTTTGAAAATAAGACGTGTTATAAAAGAAGTTCTCATCTCTTCTAAGACAAGCAGTTGATTGACTGGTATTGACTGCTAGTAGGAAAAAATAAAAATTCAATCGATTCTCATTTAAAATGATATATCAATAAAGATACATGAACTTCAATTACTATTGTGTGTATGAGAATAAAACGAGGATAGTATAAATAAGAAAGTAATATTTTGTGATACCCATCTGAATATTTGAAGAACAGTGAGAGTATGATAAAATTCTTTTTTTGCTTCCATTGTCCGACAAGGTTCCGTCTACTTGAATAAGGAATAAAAAGTAAGCTTCATGTTGCAACTAGTAAAAAATATTTATGAACTTGTTCATTTTGCAACTAGTAAAAAAATAGAGGTTAACTGAAAGTTAATAATTACATATGAAATAGCAGTCAATGTATACCTAAAACTAAAGCGAATTGAACCTCATAATCTTTTGCAAGTTTATTCATATGAAATATTGGGTGAGGGGTGTGTCAAGTAGTGGTTATAGTTAAGCTAGAAAGCTAAAGAAGTGTTACGACTGTTAAGTAGTGGTTCTATGTGTGTGCTTAGTAGGAAATGGGCTTCACTAGAAACGGACAGTTGGGTTTTTGAAAGAAAAAGAAAATGAATGATATTTTTGAAAGAATAGTAATAAATTTTATAAGAATAAAGGCACACTCAAGTAAAAGAAATGAAGTTCAATTCAAATGATGCCATCATATTTTTTCATTCATCCTGTTGATTTTACCTAAGTCATACACTGAAATGAAATGATATGCAATGCGACTACTAGTTTACTAGTACTTTAGGTTTTATATACCGCAAATATGATAATGGTATGCTAATGATTTGTTTGAAATGATTGTATGCAATTACCATAAAAATAATAGATAGTTAACTAGCTGACAATTATAATATTAAAGTTGTCTTACAAGATCATTAATTTTTTTTACCAATGCTACAGTTATAGGACACATTTGTCGATGAGAATATAGGTGGACCGAGTTCAAGAAAGCAAATATTAAGGAAAAATAAAAGTTGATCCCAACCCATATGTGCATCTAAAAGATGATAACAACAGCCAGTGGACACAACCAATAAAAAACATATATGAAAGAAGCAACCAAAAAATAGAAAGTGATATAAGTGGCTAGCAAAGATGGAACACAGCTAGGCATTGCATTTCATTTAAAAGGTTTAAACTTAGCATTACTAAACTTAGCATTAATTCAGCCTTTTAAATAAAAAGTTTATTCATAAAAAGGATATGTTAGGTAACTCAAAATAACAAAAGATGGAACACAGCTAGGCAAAAGCTTAACAGAACACAAGAATTCTCCTATACATACCTGTATCACCAGTCTGCTATTGCATGGACTGAATATAAGGAGTACTAAAACATACATCCTGTTATTATTATTTTGCCAGAAACGGAACTGGAATACCCACTCATTACCACCAGCATCTTAAACTTTAAGAGGAACGCCTTCTGGATGAAATATTGGAGGGAAGAATGCCTTTTTTGGATAGTCATGGAATTTCATTTCAAACACCACATCTTACTAACTATTAAGGGCTTCATGTGTGTTAGTTGCCTGAGATGAGAAAATGTGCACAATACAGGCCCTAAAAATAAATAAATAAAGGTTTAGAAAAAATTGACTCTATTCAAGTTCGCGACAATGACTGCATTTCATTTTCTGGCACAATGATAGTGGTCCCTGACACTTTAGACATGTAACAACTCGATCTTTCGGCGTCCGAAAGTCGACATAAATACAACCACTGTATCAACTGCCGAACTATCGAATGCCGGAAAACCGAATTGTTAGGGTTAAAGAAGAAGAGGTAGAAGAAAGAAAGAAAAAGAAACAGAAACAATATCACAATCTCACATTCGCAGCGGAACAATATATAATAGATGAGTAAATAATCTTTATAACAAAGAACTATATCAGTTTATATAATACATCATCAGAGTTTACAACAACAACACACATCACTGGACAGTTATATAAACTTGTCCACATAACATAATACACAGCGGAATAATACTAGTATAAGTGATACGTCTCGCCATCCAGCTCGCCTCCAGATCTCTACAGCAATCCATCCATATCCAATTGATAACCTGTTTCTAGGCTGCCCGTGTGGAAAATTATGGGCACCCAGAGTTTAGAAAGGGAACAATAAACTCCAGGTCAGTCGTGGGACTGGTGTGAGATCTTAAAAGCAGTTATTGGTATTAAAAAGAAATCCGCAATGCTTTTGGAAAATGAAACTACCATAAGGCCTCCCGCCACACACACAATGCAAATGCAGAATTGGAGGAGATTTCTCCTTATGATAGTCAAACATGCTTGATACGCAAAATGTTTTTAATATTATCATTACTGCCTAGTGTGGAAAACATTTCGAAAGTATAATATAAATCTTAGCCAGCATACAACCATTATTGTATGCCTACTATAGCTACCATGTTCAATAGCAGGTTACCACCACATTCCATGGCAGGTTATACAACTAAAATCGTACAAGGCTCGTATTGTTTCTTTGGATTTTCCAACAAATGGTCAGGCTAAAAAACTTCCTATGCCACATGGGTACGCCTCTGGAGGGACGTCCCGAGAACTTAACCGGCTCTCTGCCAACACAAGGCCGGGTTACCTCTGTAACTAGGTAACTACTACTCGAGTATGCCACCCCCGGTCGTTTGCGACCTTTATCCAAGGGCCCTCGATCATAAAGTAACAACCACACAGTAAATGAGATTGCAGCAACCACATAGGTAAAGTATATGGGCTCCATACCATGATACCACCTTTTTTCAAAAGGAAATGACATACCCTAAAAGGTGCGACCCTCATAACCTTGCCGCATCTTTCCTGTTTCGACCATTTCCGGGGTGTGAGGTCCGATGAGGTCTCGTCCACTAAGCTACGCTTTACACGAAAACCATGCTTTGATCACAAATGATCAACGAATGATCATCAACACACAACAACACTTAGCATGCCACACTACCAAATTGGGAGTATATCACCGATAACCTTCAACTACATAACCTCTGAGCTCGTACGTCTCAAAGAAGGGTGTTAAGCTAAGAGAATAAATTCTCCGCCACCAAACAGAAATGTATTTGAAAGAAATCTTCTTTATATCTCAAAGTGTAGTGTCAGACATACGACCATACAAATCTGTTCCGGATTCGAACAGAACTGAAGACATTTCCAAAGAAGCCCTTGCAATCCGGTCTTCAATTGCAATCCATAACTCGTATCATTATTCAAAATGGGTTATATGACACAAAGGTCCTCTCCCGGCTAAACCGAATATTGAGCGCTTGTTTTAAAAACTAATTCACGTGCCATTTTTAAGGCAAATATTCAAAGTCCGTTATTTAACAATCAAACAACATTCACAACAATCAAGCCTCAATAATTTCCCCAAATTGTTTATACTGATAGTTTGATATTTTACTATCAAGCAATATTCACAATAATCATCCAATCTAAATAATTTTTTCCAAATTATTAAATTTCAAAATATCTTTGTAAGATATACATTTTCCACACTTCACCACTTTGAAAACCAATTTCAAATCATTTTTCACTCGCAGAATAAAATTCCCGATATTATTTATTTCCACTGGAAATCTATATTTCCAAATAACAAACGTTTGCAAATCAATTTCCGAATTAATTTTCAACACAAAATCAATTTTTTTCATTCAAACACCAAATCAATTTTCATATTGATTTTCCAAAGATTTATTTTCCAATACCAAATCAATTATCAAATGGATTTCAAAAAGATTTATCCCCTTTTGAATAAATCCCTTTATTCATTTCCAAATTATTTAAAATTCCATTTCCAATAAATTCTTCCACTTTTAAACAATATTATTCAAAACCAATTTATTAATATCTTTTCCCATATTTTGGAAATAATTCGATAAGATTTCAAAAATCAACTTTATGCTTTTAATTCCTTCCTTTAAATTCACCCAATTCTTTCAAAAGGAATTTACTTAAAATTTCCTACTTTAATTTCAAAAATCCAATTTTATTTATTTCTGGTATCCAACGATACCAAAAATACATTCGGCTAAATTATAGCCTTCAACAAATTCAATCATCAATATAATCATTCACAGATTATCAAGAAATCATCACACAACATATGAAACAAATTCATACAATTTGAGGAATACAATTGGATTCCTCCAACCTGTTTCCCTGCATCCACAGATGTTAGTACAATAATTAAATACCCATTCCACTTCGAGGTGGAATATCGCGGTATATGGGATTTATAAAATATCATCCGCTATTATGCGGCGCATAGGGTCTCATCCGCTATATAATGCGGGAAATCAATCACCAAATATATATATATATATATATATATATATATATATATATATATATATATATCCTACTATATCTAATATCATCAATAGATAAATTATCCAAGTCATCCAAACACATCCATAATTTAAATTCATCAAACAGTCAAGTGAGTGAGAAGATCTCACCTTTGCCCTTTTATTTGCAATCCATTTCCGTCACGACTTGTTCTCTTTACAGATTTTTGACCTAGTATAAACAATTATATGATTTAATTAATATTCGAATAAATCGAATGATTAATTACCGTTAATTAAATTAACTAATAATTTAATTTAACTACTAATTCCCCTATGAAAATCTTTTAGTAACTAAAATTAATTGAATAGACTAATAAAACACGTTAATCACCGTAATTCATTATTTTAAAATAACTAGTAAAGTTAAGATTTGTATATGTATATCTATTTTTATCAAAACTACATATATACTTAAAATAAACTACATAGATTTAAAAAAAAATCAAATTTATATAAATTCTTATATTCCCAAAAACCTTACATATACATACATACATTTTCTGTTTTCCTGTGAATATATATTTCGATTTTAAAATATATGTGTGTATTAAAATGTGTGAGTGTAAATATATATATTTAAACTGAATGATCTGCATATATATCTCACTGTTTAAAATCAAATACTGATCTATATATATATAATTTAATAAAATGAAGTAGGATAAAATAAAAATGCCTTACTATAAAATCTCTTCCCAATATATATTCTCTATTTCCCCCTAATATGTATATATATACTAACTTATATATTTTTTTTCCAAAATTCTCTGTATATATATTTTCCTGACTAAAAAGAGTTTTCTGTTTTACTCATTATATATATACTTTTTCTTCAATCTGTATATATATATATATAAACCTCTCACGAAAAAATTAAATTCCAACTTTAAACTGAAGTTAAATAAAAAAGAAAAAAAATGTTTAAATCCAAATTACCCAACTCGAACAGGAAACCCCAAACGCGAGCCTCCCCAAAACGATCGACAGCCCGAAAACTAGCAGCCCTAGCCGAGTCTAGATCGCCCCTTACCTATCGGTCTCGCGCATACCACCGCCTCGCGCGTGCTCGCCTCCATACTTCGATTCCTTCCACTTTTCGAGCCGCCCCATCGAGTTTCCCCATCGTGAATTGGTCGCGGTGACGAGAGTGGCTTCGATCGGCTCTGGAGTTCGAATCGAATTTGAATGGAGAAAGAACGCGGCCATTAATTTAATTTAATTTTTTTCTTGTTCGTTTATTTCCAACTGAGAAAGAAAGGGGATTCGATTAAATTTTCTAAGAAGGGGGGAAAGGGTTCGAGCAGTTTCCACGAAAAGAAAGAAGTAAGTGAGGTCGTTCGATTAGGTTCTGGAAATATCTGAAAATAGAAGACGCGTGTTAGACTAGACGAACACGTATTTGAAATGTCCTCTATGTGTTAATTTGTCTATCACATGTGAATACCTATATATTAAATTTAAATTCAAATTCAAATTGTTTTGATTAATCACAGCTTAAAATCGCGAACCCCTATCGAGGCATGTCGCTAGGCGTTTATAATGTTAAACCCATATTCCGAACGCACTGGAAAAGTTTTTGAGTCCAAATTCGATCGTATGGAGAAGATAGCTTTTTGGACTCGGTTATTATATTAAATTTCAATATAAATTTCAATGCGTTTACTTATCGTATGGCCAAACGATCACTCCAAATATTACGAAAATTGAAATCCGATAATAATACAATATTACGGATCCAATGGAACTAGTTTCGTCGAATTCCGAGACTGTGCCCCGGAAGGCTATTTTTAAATATCGATTTAAACGATAAAATTTCAAAACTGAACAAAACACTGTTAAATTCAATTTCAAAATTTCTATCACCTTTAGTATTATTAATATAAATTTTCTAAGCCTTTAAATTATTTTTAACAGGCTTAAAACTGAAGATTCAATAATTTACCCAACTTTCAATAAATTAAATTCAAAAATTTAATTGCCAAATAAATTCCATTATTTGAATTTCAAATCAAGCTAACTTCCAGATATTTAAATTCAATTAAATATTTTGATTTCCAATGTATAAAATTCAGGGTCGTCACACTTTAGCACCATCGCCATAGCCATTAATCCCAAAGAATGGACGGGGTCAGTAGTTACCAAGCTTTAAATAAATTAACAAATAAAGGAAAAGATGAAAATATACCTCTTTATTTCTGAAGCCATGTGTCCAGTTGATGGAGCAGGCAAAGCCTGAGATGGTAGCGATACAGACTTACCATACCTATTCAACTCATATTCATATACTATATAACCTGAAAATACTGAACTGTAATGAAACTGTCAACAAAATGGGGAATGGTTTTTAACCACGTGCTGCACAATTATTGTTTTTAACTTTCAACATTTTTTTAAGTAGTACTGATAAGTAGGTCCAAATTACTTGTGATCTGTAAATTAAAAAAGGTCACTAGTTTATTAGCTTCTCCACAGCACTAAATAACCAATAAACAATAGTTCCCCTATTTCATTCCTTGAATGAAACACTCAAGCTAACTATATAATAGTACATGTGGATGCCATATGATTCAAAACCTTGCATTATTTTCACGGTAGCCATAGGACCAAACCATCCAAAAGTACACAAGAAGCACATTTCATACACCTATCATAACCAACAAATGGAAATTTGCAACTGTTTTCATTTACTTGTATACTGGACGATTGAAAGAGAAATTCTTTTCCTTTTGTTTTGGTTCCCTATTTTTATTTCTTTATATAGTTATAGTCTATTTCAAATATGAACCATGCTCTCAAAGTTGGAAAATGTTAAGGCTGCCACATGTACTCTTCCATGATTTCAAAATTACAATTTGCAAAACTGTCGAGCTCTTGGGTTAAAGCAATCGATTCACTGGAAGTAACAACCAAACGGTTATGTATTTACACTAAATTTTCAGTACAAAATAGTTAGCAGTAGTGATGTGGTAACCCCACATATAACTAGTCTGTAAGGCTTGCGTTTGCGTTGTATACACTAATGTTACAGAGGCAATCTCCAAATGAATATTCAATTTTTTATTCCTTAAATATTGTTTGTTAACTTGGCTATTTTTATTAATAATCTAATTTTTATTAATTTATTTAATTTTTATGAAACTTAGTTAACTTAATCAATTTTATAAACTTGGATAATTTCTAAAAATTTATTTAATTTTTATACACTTAGTTATTTTTATAAACATACTAAATTTTCATTAAACTTGGTTAACTTTGTTAAATTTTAAATTTTAGTTATATATACTTGGAGTTTTTTTAAAATAAACTTAATTATTGTTTATTTGCTTAGTTATTTTTATTTGCCTAGTTAACAAAGTTTTCAAAGCCATGAAACACAATCTTTATATGAGTTTGCAAAGAAGAATAAACCTGTGAAGTTATATGAATTCTTGATGTGCAACATGTAAGAAGAAAACACATATACATTAATATTATACGGTTAAGGAGCATGAAGGAAAAAGTAGTTGAGAAGGCGAGAAACCAGAAGATTTAGAGCTTAAAATTGATACATTGCTTCTCAAAATGGCAGGACAATTACTAAATAAGAAATGACCAGAAATGCGTAGAGACTTAAGTGATCAATAACGGAGTGCATCCCACCATGGCGTATGTAAATTAAGACGCTTGCTATAATGCATAGAAATGCATTGAAGTGTCTTTCTTGTTGCTTCGGGCTTAAGCTGAAGTGAAGAAAAATGTAGTAACGTGATTAGGACTGCATTAAAATGCAACCCCTTTTCTGCCTGCTCATGCTGCAGCCTGGATTCATTGGGGCATGGATCATTTATACCATTCTCTTTACTCAAGTTCTCCCATTGTTGCATTATCATGGTACTAATGTGTTTTAACAATTTATGTGCAAAATTTATACATGTAGAACTGTGAAATTAGTCTAAATAAAACAATAACTATTGCCATTAGAAGTTTAATCTGATCTTCTAATTTGGATTTTTCATAATAACCCAACTAGTACCAACAAAATTATCATGCCTAACCGTACAAAAACAATAGAACCAAAAATAAAAATCCTTCCACAAAAAACTTATAAAATAATAAATCGAAGAACTTTTTAGAACTATCCCATTTTTTATTTGATGCCTACGACAATCCAAATACCTTGTTTGTATATAAACACAAGCAGTTTTGCAAGCAAACAGAGGAGAAACAATTATGAAATACCTGATATTATAAATCATTTTCAGCAGATAACTTGATCTGGAAGATGTGACCATCAGAAGAAAAGGTAGTGATGAGGAGATCATAGCCCATTTGAGTACTCTATGATTCAATCAATGACTTTGAATTAGGGTATAATTTAGTGGTATTCGCACTTAATTGGATTTTACGTTTTTCCTGTAACGAGGAAAAAAGATAGGGAGAGAACGAAGGGTGGGCGTGAAAATAAAGCTTTTCGTTTGTTTGTCGCTTAAAATTAACAAGGACGCCTAAAATTTTTGCAGTTGGGGATATTCAACCTTGACACAGCGTTTTAGGTTTATATTTGTATAAAATCCAAGGGGATCATAGCGTTCGGGTTAAAAATGCTGTACAATATTGCCAAGAAAAGCATGTTTTCTTGTAGTGTACGAGATTCTATAGGGTGTTGATGTCCATTTTTGACGTTAACATCGATTATTAAATATCAGTCTTAATTATTAATTTTATGAATTTTTTTAATTTTACTTTAGGTAATTTCAATTTTTTTGAAATATTAAATATTATTATTAATTATAATTCTTAAATATCAAATGCTAAATTATAAAGATGAATATTATAATATTCAAACGGAAACCTTCGTGTACACTTAGATTTTTGTTTGTAGTTAGCAATGTTTACTTGAAAGTGCTTACACAATTACTTAAAACTTATTAGTATGACAATGGTTATAAATAAATATTTACAATGATAAAAAAACAGTTGTTAAAATACATTTATTACAGCTAGCAGGAAAACTCAGTTGTTAAAAATACGTTTATTACAACTGGCAGAAAATCTCAGTTGTAAAATATGTTTATTACATTATCAGCAAAAACCAATCGTTAAAAAACCTTTATTACAACTATCAGAAAATACCAGTTGCTAAAAACCCTTTATTTCAACTGTCATCCGATGTCAGTTGTAAATAACCAGTTGTAATATGGTTGTTTTCTTATAGTGGATCATGGTAATTTTTAAATCAAAAAATTCTAGATCATTTTATTTTTATTTTATTTGTACATTTATTTATAATAATTAGCAATAAATAGAAGTTAACGCACGTTTTTCTTTGGACACGTCTAACGGACATGCATTTCTCACCGGTGTACATGCATACATATACATGCATATATATTCTTACTTATATAAGTTTGGTTTATTGGCACGGTCATTACTAAAAAAGGCTCTAATTCCGACAGCAAGGGGCGACGGCTTCCGACGGCTATTTTCCGACGGCTTTCGACGGGCCGTCGGAAGCCGTCGTAATTTCGTGAAACATAGGGCTCAGCCGAGCCTTCTTCTTCCTCAGTATCACATACGAAAATTAAATCAAAAAACCCCCAATTCCCTTCTCCAAGCTTTCAATCTCTAATTTCGAGCTTTAAGATCCTCCACAGCTGTCTAATCAACCTGTATTGCTCTCAATCTCAGGTATAATATCTTATTTTCATCAAAAATCAAATTTTTACCCTAAATCTAAATTTGCATAAGTTGATAAATTAGGATTAATTAGTAATTGCAATTGTTTCCAATAGCGTAATAACGGTTTATAGCATCACATGATATCCCTATTTCATCTTTTATCGTGAAATTGTGAAAAACATGTATAATTTGTGGTTGTTCATGTATATGTAAATCGTTGTGTATGCCTTGATTCTACGATTGTATATGTGTGTAGCGCTACTATCATTGTATTGTGTTAGTTGGAATAAGATAAAATGAATGAACGAGCTAGGAGTATTATATTGTGCACATATTGACTTATGAAACAAAAAAAAATGCATGAGTCAAAATTATAATTATGTGTATTGAAATATGACAAAAATGTTAAACCATCCTTAAGTTGATGTAATACGTCGAATAAATGTGTTAAATTAAAATATATTTTTGTAAATGTGAACAGTTAGTAAAACTATATTTTTTCGTAAAATGCGCACATTTAATTAACTAATGTCCCTTAGACAGTTTTTGGCCCCGTCTGACGAGCGTTGTACATGACCGTTATATAAATAGTCGATTTTTTCAAAAAACGACCATTTATATTTATCTAGTACAATATTTGTTGGATTTGTCCCTGTATTGGACAAGTTATGAACACAGTAAGCATTTACATTTTGTATACTACTTCGTCTCAAACGGTTCATAAAATTTCAGCCTAACTTTTCTTTTTTGTTTCCTACGTACACGCATTTGTGTACAATGCAGGGAACAAAAGGGAAATGCTGCCGAAATTTTGTTGAATCGTTTGAGATGAAGTAATATACGAAATGTAAATGCTTACTGTGTTTGTAATGGGAAGTAGGATGCCTGACCATGGAAAAAAAATTTATACAATTTTTTATATCGATACGTTAAAAAATAAAATGTGCCCTATTTGAAAATGTTTTTAAATTTGTGAAGTTGTTCTTTAAATTCAAATATTATACGACCATGAAAATAATCTTTTTCGAATTTGTATTCTTGAAAATAAATACTAAATTTTGAACTTCTCATTTTCTCAAATATGAAAAATGATTGATTATTTTGTTGATCGGAGGAGATGGATGTACCAAAGAAAAGGACTGAGGGGCTCAATAAAAGAAGATTTTTATAATGGTATAAACGTGTATGTTGAATTCGCTTTAAGTAATAACGGAAACGGTCCAGAAATTTGTTGTCCGTGTAGTAGGTGTAGACATTTGAAGTATTTGTTACCAGATATTGTGAAAGTTTATTTGTGCCAAAACGGTTTCGTACCCGAGTATTATATTTGGGATCGGCATGGAGAAGTTGTAGCAAATACTTCTGTAGAGTCTGAAAGTGTCGGTAACGAAATAGTTAGGACGACCCGTATAGAAAATATGGTCGAAGATGCAGCACGATCAATGTTTCCTATGGTTGAAGTTGACGACGATGATGGAAATGTTGAAGAACCAAATATTGAAGCAAATTTTTTTTATGATTTACTAGATGCTGCTAAGAAATCTATTTTGGATGGTTGTAAAAGCGGCACTCAGTTGTCAGTAATCGTAGAATACATTGCGATGAAGTCAAAATACAACATCACTGAAGCTAGGTTTACGGCTGTTGTACAAGCTGCATAAATACATATGTCGCCCGATAATCTAATGTGTGAAAATCACTATGAAGTTAAAAAACTTATGTCGGCTTTTGGTTTACCTTATTAGAAAATAGATACATGTTTAAAAGGCTGCATGTTGTTTTGGAAAGAAGACGCAAATCTTAGAAATTGTAAAATTTGTAACCAGGAGAGATACAAACCAAGAAAAAAGAAGGGGAAGGAAGTTCCGTACAAGCGTATGGATTACTTACCCATAACTCCAAGACTTCAAAGATTATATGCATCTTCTGTAACTGCATCTAATATGAGATGGCATAGTGTGAGAACGGAGGAAGAGGGACCGCTGACACATCCGGCCGATGGAGAAGCATGGAAGCATTTCGATAAAACGTATCCAAATTTTGCAGCGGAGAGTCGAAATGTTAGATTAGGATTATGTACGGATGGTTTTTCTCCATTTTCTCAATTTGATTCTAAATATTCATCCTGGCCCATTATCGTCACACCGTATAATTTACCTCCATGGATGTGTATGAAAACGAAATATATGTTTCTTACTGTTGTCGTTCCTGGCCCCGACGATCCGACACAAGGAATCGATGTATATTTACAACCGTTGATTGAGGAGTTAAAAATACTGTGGAACGAAGGAGTAGAAACATACGATGTGTCCAAGAAGAAAAAATTTCGTATGTTTGCTTCTTTGTTGTGGACTATATAAGTGATTTTCCTGCCTATGCAATGCTTTCAGGATGGAGTACCGCCGGTCGTCTAACATGTCCATATTGAATGGATGAAACACGAGCGTTTTCTTTACCTCATGGTAAGAAAACTTCATGGTTTGACTGTCATTAATATTTTCTCCACGTAAATCATCCCTTCAGAGGAGACAACAAAAACTTTTTAGCTAATAGAGTAGAAACCAGACAACCACCGACGATGTGGTCAAGCGAAGACATATATGAACTTGTTAGGGACTATCCAAAGATATATGAAACTGGAGAGCAAACAGAAATTGAAGGCAAATCAGTTGTTCATAACTGGTGCAAACAAACTATTTTTGGGAGTTGCCGTATTGGAAACATCTTCTGCTTCGTCATAATATAGATGTGATGCACAATGAGAAAAATGTATTTGATAATGTTTTTAACACAATTTTGAATGTGAAAGGGAAGACGAAGGATGATTTGAAATCAAGACGTGATATAGAAGAATTATGCAAACGTCCTGAGCTTCATATGAAACCAAATGACAGTAAAAAACTCAAAGCATGTTACGAAGTAGATAATAATCAAGTTAAAGCTATGTTAAAATGGGTGGAAGGGTTAAGATTTCCTGATGGGATATCATCAAATCTTCGTAGATGTGTTGACTTTAAAAATGGTAGATTGAGCGGAATGAAAAGTCACGACTGTCACATAATGATGGAAAATTTATTTCCCGTTATGTTCAAAGAACTACTGCCGTTAAAAGTTTGGAAGGTAGTAACGGAGCTTAGTATGTTTTACAAAGAGCTTTGTTCGACTACTTTAAAAGTGCAACGTTTACGTAAACTTGAAGTGGATATTCCTATATTGCTTTGCAAATTAGAGAAAATATTTCCGGCAGGTTTTTTTTAATGTAATGGAACATTTACCTGTTCATCTCCCATCCGAAGCACGACTTCGATGTCCTGTCCAATATGGATGGATGCATCCATTTGAGAGGTATGTAATATGTTATCACGTAATTTAATTGCATTTGAAAGATGAAGTTAATATAAATTAATTTTGCATAGATATTTGAATCATCTGAAGAAAAAAGTGAGGTAAAAAGCACGAGTTGAAGGTTCGATATGTAAATCTTACATCGAAGAAGAAGCTTCGTTCTTTTTCTCTCACTATTTCAGTGACCATGTGACTATTTCATTTGAAAGTGTTCCTCGTAATGACGAAAGCGACGAACAAGAGTCCTCTCAAGCAATGTTATCTATTTTTAGACAACATGGTCGGCCTTCTGGAAAATGTGTGGAAATATGGCTAGACGATAGAGATCTTCATGTAGCACACACTTATATTCTTCTAAATTGTGCCGAGGTTGCACCGTTTGTTAGGTAATCTGAAATAATAATTTGTGTTTTATTCTTTTCTATAATGCATGCGCGTGTATAACCTAATGTAATAATTTGTTTATATAAACAGTGTTTATGAACGTGAACATCCGAACGGAGATCTCAATAAAGAATTTTCCGGTTGGTTTTCAAATTACGTTTATGAGCCGAGAAATTGTGTTGTTGACGAAGGGTTGAAACATCTTGCGATGGGACCAAAAAGAGTGGTCAAGACATATCCAATATATTTCATCAATGGATATAAATTTAACACCAAAGAATACGGTGCAGAAAAATTAACAAATAATACTGATGTATTTGTTAAAGGTAGTGACGATCCAGAAAATCACTTAAATGATTTTTATGGCGTTCTAACACAAATTTTGCAACTGACATATTTCTCATGTCCCGCGGAGAAGGTGTTTCTATTTAGATGCAATTGGTTTAGCAATGTTCCAGGTTCTGTAATTAATGTGCACAAGGATTATAATCTTATCAAAATAAAGCATACATCGCACTATCATAAGTATGATCCTTTTGTACTAGCCAAACAAGCATTGCAAGTTTATTACGCTCCTTATCCGTCTCTTAAAAGAGATAAAGCAGATTGGTCTGTAGTTTTTAAAACAAAGGCCAGATTGACATTCGATGGGAAGAATATTCCGGACGAACAAGCTTATCAGGCAGATCTTGAGCAAAATAATGAAATAATAATTACAGACGATCATACAGATTTTGGTCCTTTGATCGATGAATCAAATGTTTTGGTAGAAGCGTTTGACAGTGCAGAGGAAAATATCGTAGAAAACGAGACCGAATTTGAATCAGAAGACGATGATGACTGATATAAATCTGAATCTGATTTTTTTTGCAATTGATGTAACTATGTTGAATTCTTGATGTATTATGAAATTGATGTGACTATGAAACCAAATCTGTTTACCATTGTTTACATGTTTTATGTCATTTCCATTTGTCATTTATTTAGCAATTTTAATTAAAAATGCAATGAAATCTGCTTATCGTCGGAACAGTACACCCATTATGAATCAGGTATAACACACTTCCATTTCTATTTCCATTTTAGTCAATAATTAAGCAATCTATACCGTTGATGTCATTTACATATGAAATATATTTCATTATCATGTTATTATTCTCTTATATAATGATGTGTATATATGTCATAGGTTTATCATAATGTCATATAGAGGTAGGAGCTCTTCACGTTCATCAGGAGGCGATGGCAGTGGCCCATCGCAAGAGTCACAACGTCCAGTAGTTTCGTTAGTCCCTAGAGCAGAGGGGTAAGAATTAAATTTTCTTCAGCATCTTGTTTTTTTATGATATACGTACGTACTTATCTGTATCGTATTTAAAAACAGGGGGTTCGACCTACTTCCCTCGAAGGTTGTGCTAGATGTCTCTAGAGCTTCTTATCGCAGTAGGATGAGTGCTTGCTGGCCGAAGTAGGATAACATCCCTCCTCACATCATAGAGTGTATATGGCAGGATGTCCTAGTATGTATATTTTTCTGTTTTCCATTTTTAATTCGTTTTTGTCATTTTTCTACTGTTTATCGTTTACAATGTAATCTTTTTTTCTACTTTTTATCGTGAAACACAGGCTGAGATAGACATCCAAACAGACGATATGCTGCTGGCACGAGGATACTAGATGAAGAAGATGAGCAAGAACTATAGGGACACGATATCTGAAATTAAGAAATTTGGTAAGAAACCACGGTGGATGGGGAAGAGCGTATGACAAGCGTGGTTGGGATACTGGGAAACGGACGAGGCGAAGGCAAGTATACTAAATTTTTTTGAATTATTAATTTGACGTGATCAAAAAATAATGTATCAAATTTTGAATGTACATGCAGAGTCGGATAGAAACTCTGCAAACAGAAATAAAAATCCCGTCACTCATCGCGGAGGGTCGAAGTCATTTCAGCAGTATCGGCATGAGTTAGTAAATTTACTGAATGATAATTGTAAATAGTTTATGCTATATAATTTTAAATTTATAATAATTGTATGTAAAAATCAACTTCAGGAAGCTGAGGCGCATGATCCCGTGGGCTATATGGACGTGTTCACTTGTACGCATGCTGTCGAGCATGTAAATCCGGACGGAACTGTTTCGTATACATTGTAGGACGATAAATCCAGCAAGAGCTATGTAAGCATATTTTATTTTATGCAGTATTAGTAATTGTTCTACTTGTTAAACTATAATGAAATAAGATATGATGTTATTAATTTGTTAATGCAGGAAAAGTTTATCGAGAAGCGCCAGAAACTCCTTGCTAATACGGATCGAGAACAGTTGACGACTGATGAGGATGATGCTATTTTTGAGTCCGTTATGGATCCAGTAGAGCATGGCAGACGATACGGATTTGGCAATCAAGTGGTAATTTTAATGCTAATTTGATATTTAAGTCAAAATTCTTTGTTGGAATATATAATTTTATCTTGAATACTTCAAATATGCTATTTGGACCTTTTTAAAACAATAAACTTGAATTTTATTCATTTACAGAGATATGCACATACACTTACAGAGATCACACAGCTAAATTTAATATTTATTGCAGGCCAGCAGTCAGAGACGGGGTCGGCGGAATAGTGCTCAGAGCGGTCTAGCCGATATAGAAGAATTGCGGACTAGAGTGTCCCAGCTGGAGGAGCAGAACCGCCAACAGGCCATGCAGACCACACAGTTGTTAGAGTACATGCAGCAGTTTGGTGGCCGCTTCCCTTCCTCGGCTGGCTCTGGATCTGGAGGAGATTGATTCATTTGCTTTCTTGCTTTTTCAGGTATGATTTTTTTAGTTTTGTATGATTTGGTAGACGGTGGAGGTAGCTGTTGATTTTTGTATGATTATGTTTGATACACTTAGTTGTGTGGTTGTATAATGATGTGGATGTTGATGATTTTGTGTATGACATGGTAGAACACTTATTATTGGAGTTGTTGGAATGGTTATGTATTTTATTTTGATGTAATTTGATATATTGTGTGTTTGATTAATTTTTTGTAGTTTGGGTTTTGATATTAGGTTGGTATATTGTATACTGGATTGTGCAGTATTGGTGCAATAGATTTTGGAAGAGAATTGTGTATGGAAGGCTATATTTGCAGCAGTAATAAAAAAAAAATCAGATTTCCGACGGCTCCCGACAGTTTTCAGGTAGGCAATTTCCGACGGTTTCCGACAGTCTGTAGGACATTTTTTCCGGCGATTTCCGACGTATCCCTTCACGTGTCGGAATGCGTCGGAAGCCGTCGGAAACACGTACGGCACCCTCTGTCGGAAGCTGTCGAAAATAATGCTCCCCGACGCCGTATATTCCGACGGCTTTTCCCGACGGCCGCCGACGGTTTTCAACCGTCGGAAATCACTGTTCTCCTTCTAGTAGTGAGTTAATAGTGATTGATGCAGTTCAAGGACAGTATGGGTTCAATTATGTGGGACCTCTGAATTGCATGTCATGAGTACATCATCAATTTTTGTTATTAATCAATATCAAATTGCAATCATCAATAATCGTTGATTATATAGATTTTATGGCTCTACTAAAATGCAAAATAAGATGCTACATTACGGTGGTGTTATCACTGAATCTAAGGTAGGTAATGTATTCACGAGTATTTAATAGTAAGAACAAGCATCTGTATCTGACACATATATTTTAAAAAATAAACATAAATAAGAGGAAGAAAACAAGAGAGTGATTTACTGAACACAACCACAACCCTTACAAAGATACACATAGTGAGGACTTATATACAGCTAGAGACTGCACGTCCGCAATTATTCAAAACTGCATTAAGTACTTTCAAACCATATAAACCTTGATCAAACCATACCCCCAATACAAAGCCATTGCCCTATGAAGAGCTTCTCGCATACAAGATTAGGGTTCAAATCCTTAAATTTTCCTTCTGTAAGTTTGAATTTTTGCCCTACATCAAAGCATGTATCATTCAATTGCACTCCATAAGCTTTCTTGCATATTGGAGCCGACGGTTTAAATCCATCTGTTATTCATTTTATCATCAAATATGCTTTAATATGAACTTATATACAGCATTGCAAAATATAAAGCATATAAAATAAATAACTTACAACTCAAGACCAAAAGAAGAGAGAGCAGAAATGCAACGTTAAGGACAACAGCTGCAGCTTTGTTTTTCAACATGGCCATTATTTTTAGTTATATTATTTTTTTGATGCTATAATCTGATTATAGATTGTACTGGGTCGCCCACTATTTATAGCAAAGTTTCATGAAAATATGAAATACATACACTCGTGTTTTATTTTAGCAAGCATGCATAGTTTATTACGTTGATTTTTAACTTAAGCATTTGTTTATACATTCATTTTTGTTTTTGTTGTTCTTTCAAATGCCGTATAAATTTGATTATGAAAGGACAGAAAGGAGATCATTGTAAAATATTTGATGCGAAGATTCTTAAGAGATACTAAGGTAGGAAACCATAGAGCATAACGAAAGAAAGGGTTGAATTACAATATGAATTTAAATGATTAGCCACGTTGCTGTGAATTAATTAAAAGGTAATTTATTCATAACATAACATATTTTAATATGAGGCTCGTTCCAGCGAAAGCAGACAAGTTCAACACTATTATGGTAGTAGATTAATTTTCCTGACACAACTGCAACATCAAATGATTCCATGGGAAAATGATCGTCGTCACGTTGGTACACCAACGTCGCTATTAAACCACCATTTATTACGCCTTGACAACATATGTTTTCTTGAGTTCTGCATCAGCTTTCTATCCGATGCCTTAAGTACATCATTTTCACTTTATTTTAACACTACAAGAGAACTACAAGAGAACGTACGATTTTCGACGGTCGAAAAACCTTCGGCAGCCGTTAGAAAACGACGCAAAGAACCGTTGCAAGTTGTCCTGTCGCCGCACAATTTTTCCGACGGCTTCCAACAGCATCCATCGTAAACTTTCCGACGGCTGCGGATAGAAAACCCGACGGCTCAAGACGGCCGTCGAAGACACATGACCGATCAAGAGGAAGCAACAAACCGCTACTAGCCGTCGGAAGCCATCGAAAAACGTTGACATGTAGGCTGTCGCCAACTGTCAGAATACCTAAAGCATTCTGTTATATGCTAGCCTCACATACGCAATCCAGAAATATAATATAGTCACACACAAGCACATATCAAATTCAGATATAAAATATAATTTCAAATCATACAGATATACTCAAATCACATAAAGAAAATTAAACCAAGCACCTCTAGAACATATTACTCTTGTCAATCACCTCCAGAACCTCCGAAACCAGCTGAAGATGGAAAGCAGCCACCATACTTTGCATGTACTCAGCAATACGCTGGTCCAGCAGCTGTGTCATCTCAATGACCTGCTGACGGTTCTGCTCCTACAACTGCGCCACTCTAGCTTTCAAATCGTTGAACACTGGTAGATCGATCTGAGCTTTACTTTGGCTGGCTCTCCTCTATCTACCCTGCAATACCTATTTAATTTAGTAAAAGTTCAATTACTATAATCTTACTATCAAAGCTACAACATAATATTTTAATTGTTATACCTATAAACTTATTATCGAAACTAAAGCGATGTGAAGTTTTTTAGAACTGAAAGATTACTAAAATGTTATATCTAAATATATTATTCATTATCGCTTGATTATCAAAACCATAACGCATGTTCCGTGAAGGTGGATCCATGACTGACTCAAAAATGACATCCTCCTCATCCGTAGTAGCTGCTCTCAACCTGTTTCCTCCAAGAGTTTATGCCTTACTTTCATAAACCGTGCCTACATGAACAAATAAAAATACATTTGAAATTAATAGCATAATATCTTAATTCTTTATACTTTAATAATTAAAAAAATTACTAATAGTATATAAATTAAAATATGCTTACATTGCTCTTCCATGATTTATCATCATGCCATGTATATGAAACAATCCCATTTCGATTTACATGCTCGACGGCATGAGTACGGGTAAATACATCCATGTACGATACAAAATCCTACGCCTCCACTTTTTGAAATTGATTATAATGTACCATTATTGTATATTCAAAATTATACAACATAATAACTACTTACAATTCACAGTTAATAAATTTACCAACTCTTGGCGATATTGTTGGAACGACTTGGATGCTCCTCGATGAGTGACAGGATTCGTGTTTCTATTTGCAAAGTTTCTCTATGACTCTGTCTGTACATTTAAATAAACAATATATTATTTACTTATCAAATATTTTTTGATATTTACATATCAATCAAATAATTAATAAAAGATTAGTACACTTACATTCACTTCGTCACTCTCCTAATGCGCCAGCCAATCCTCCCACACACTCACTCCTATCCTGTTTGGCTTCTCCCCTTTATACTTCACAGCCGACATAGAATCCCGATAATTCTTCATCATCTTCTACATCCAGTAATGTCATACCAGCTGCATGTCGTCGGCTTGGACGTCGACTGTGGCCTGCATTTCATGATAAAAAAGCAACAAATAATTAAACAGTATAATGAACAATAAATAAGTGAAAAACAGAATGAGAATGCAAAATAGAAGATTATACTTACAATGAAATCCTGTCATATACACTCCGTAATGTAGTAAGAGATATTATCCCACTTGATTTCAATTCGTCCTTAATTTTCCCCTTGACATTCAAAATTTTGTTAACAACATTATCAAATACATTTTTTTGTTGTGCATCACAACAATATTATGAGTAAGCAGAAGATCTTTTCAATAAGGCAACTCACAAAATATATTTTGTTTGCACCAATTATGAATAGTCAATTTACATGAAATTTTAGTTTATACTCCAATTTCATGTATCTTTGGATAGTCCCTTACAAGTTCATATATGTCTTCGCTTGACCATATCGTTGATGGTTGTCTGGTTTTTGCTCTACTAGCTAAAAAGTTTTTTCTATCTCCTCTGAAGGGATGATTGACATAGAGAAAACATCGATGACAGTCAAACTATGAAATTTTTTTACCATTCGGTAAAGAAAATGTCTATGTTTCTTCCATGCAATAACAAGCTAGACGACCGGATGTACTCCATCCTGAAAGCATTGCATAAGCAGGAAAATCATCTATAGTCCACAACAAAGAAGCAAACATACGATAATTTTTTTAGAAACGTCGTACGTTTCTACTCCTCTGTTCCACAGTGTTTTTAACTCCTCAATCAACGGATGTAAATAAACATCAATTCTTTGTGTCGGATCATCGGACCCAGAAATGACAATAGTAAGAAACATATATGGGGTTTTCATACACATCCACAGAAGTAATTATAAGCTGTGATGATAATGGGCAAAGACGAATATTTAGCACCAAATTGAGAAAATGGTGAAAAACCATCCGTACATAATCCAAGTCTAATATTACGGCTCTCCCCTACAAAAGTGGGATAAGTTTTGTCAAAATGCTTCAATGCATCTCTACCGGCTGGACGTGCCAATGTACCTTCCTCCTCTGTTCTCACACTACGCCATCTCATATGAGGTGCGATTACAGAAGATACGTATAATCTTTGAAGTTTAGGAGTGATGGGCAAGTAATGCATACGTTTGTATGAAACTTCCTTTTCTTTCTTTTTTCTTGATTTGTACATTTCCTCGTTACATATTCTACACTTCCAATGAGTGATGTCCTTTAAGCAACACGCAGCCATTTAAACATGTATCTATTTTTTAATATGGTAAACCAAAAGCCGACATAAGTTTTTTAACTTCATAGTGAATTTCACATATTAAATTATCAGGCAGCATAATCGCAGCTTGTACAACAGCCGTAAATCCAGCTAAGGTGATTTATTTGGACTTCATCGCAATGTATTTTGCGGTTACTGATAACTGAGTGCCGCTTTTATAATCATCCCAAAGAGGTTTCTTAGCAGCATCCAATAAATCGTAAAAAAAAATTGTTTCAATATTTTGTTCTTCAACGTTTACATCATCGTCATCAACTTCAACCGTAGGAAACATTGATCGTACTGTATCTTCAACCATATTTTCTATACGATTCGTCATAACAATTTCATTACCAGTCACCTCTAATTCAGACTATGTAGGAGTATGTGCTACATCTTCTTCGTGACGATCCCAAACATAATACTCCGGTACAAACCGTTTTTGCACAAATGAACTTTCACGGTATCTGGTAACAATTACTTCAAATCTTTACACCTACTACACGGATAACGAATTTCTTTTCCGTTATTAAGCAAACTCAACAAATACGCTTGTAAAATTATAAAAATCTTCCTTTATCGAGCCTCTCAGTCTCATTCTTTGATACATCCATCTCCTCCGATCAACAAAATAATCGATCATTTTTCCTATTTAAAAAATATGTCACAAATTCAAAAATAAATATTGGCCATTTTACGAATTGAGATTTTATTTTTCAATGTATTGATACATAAACCTATATGCGTCAATCTAACCCAACTTAAGAATACAATATTGAAATGTTGGTTTATGGTTTTCTATTTTGATGGTCAGTCATCCTACTTCACATTACAAACAAAGTAAATAATTACATTTCATAAATTATTTCGTTTTAAACGATTCAACAAAATTTCAAAGCACTTCCTCTTTGTTTTCTGTACTGTACACAAATGCGTGTACACAGAAAACAATAAAGAAAAGTAGCGGTGAAATTTTGTGAACCGTTTAAAATGAAATAATGTACGAAATGTAATTGTTTACCATGTTTATAATCCAATACAGGTACAAATCCAGCAAGTATTGTACCAGATGAATATAAATGTCCGTTTTGTGACAAAAATGAATATTTATATAATAATCGTGTACAACACTTGTCAGATGGAATAAAAAAGTAGTTTATACAAAAATTGGAAGTTTTATAGTTTGTCTTCTTTTTTATTATATAATATAGTATTGTTAGTAAACGGCTGAAAATTTACTGAAAATTTACTAATTTTATATAGTTCGAATTTTTTTTAATTTACCACATTATTTCGCATATTTTATCGAACAAAGTTAATTCAGCGTATTATAGAAGATATGTAAATTATTTTTTTATGACGTTTTCGACATAAAACAATTTATTTAATTATTAGTATGCGTGTGTTTGTGTGTATATACATATAATGATTAACACATATACACACCCATATATGAACACATAAGCACCCCAATAAACATAAGACAATGCTAAAAATAACACATATATAATGATTTACACATACATAAATTCACAAATTGTACCTACTTTTCACAATTTAAAGTTAACAAATTAAATAGGTATTCTATGGGATACTATAAATCATCATTAGGCTATTTGAAAGAATTAGAATCACTAATTACCCCTAATTTATCAAATTTAGCAAATATAGATTTAGGTTAAAAATAAGGTTTTTTGCAAAAATTAGAGGTTATACCTGAGATTGGAAGTAATAGAGAGTGATTCAGGAGCCGTTCAAGATCCAAAAGCTTGAAGTTCAGGTTTGGAAATTTAAAAATGGGGTTTTAGGGATATTGGATAATAATTTTCGTTCAGCTCATTTGAGGAAGAAAGGTTTCAACCGAGACCTATATAACGCGAACTTCAGACGGTTTCTGACGGCCGCCAATGGCCCGTTGAAAGCTGTTGGAAACCATCGCAATAGACATTCGGAAGCCATCGCCAAGTGTCGTCGGTATTTCAAGCTTTTGTGGAGATTTTATAAAATAATTAAATCATATGGTTTTTTCAGCGAATTCATCATTACGGTTGTGCGGCTCAAAAGTGTGATCAATTCAGTTAGTGATTAATATCGATCTATTCGAACATTAACGTTCACACGTCTTAGCAGGTGGTGTGACATTTTAGCTAAATTTATTGCTTACACATCTATTGGTAAAATTCAAATTTTCTTATTATAAGCGGTATCCAAAAGTGATAACTATTTACATCAATTCTCTTCGATAAAACTATATCACATTAGGGCTTATGAGAGTTGGTAATGGTCAAAATTCTAATATCGTCCACATTCTACTTTATAGTCAAAATCCTTAGTTTAACGATAATAATTATTATTACTCGAAATGTTCTGACCAGAGATTTTGACTTTGAGTTGACTTTAGTTGACCGTTATACTAACCTCATATAACTGAGGAGACGAATCCTCTCTTGAATAGTGTTTCACTTTCAATGCTTCCACTCGACCCAATTATATTCGTTCGATGGACGTCATGCCACTATTTAACTGTAATCAAAGCGGAGCTTCCACATTGAAAATCAACAGTATTCTCAAGTCTAGAGAACTATGTAAATTAGTCACATCGATATTCTATGCTTGACCTTATTTATATTAACCAATAGAAAACTATCGAGCGAGTCATTCCATAGTTATCCAATAACTATCAGCACGCAACCCCTTGGTGCCTTCAACAGTCATGGGTAATACGTTGCCAAACATTTGAAGAGCGTTACTTATTCTAGTATTAACGGATATAGCATTATCTAGTCTCGATGCATCTTTACTGGGAATATATAAAATGGTATATTTGTTTTCATTGTTATAAATTACTCACGGTTACAACACTTTGTGACTACTATCACAAAACATACCATTTATGGATTTTCTATTAAATTTACTTTTAATTAAATTATTTAATCAATATAACCACATTATATCAAGTATATAATAGAAAGGAAACATTTTATTTCAAACAAGATTGGTCAACATGTTAAATATATATAACAAATTACATAATTACCCCTAGGGCATACCCTTAATCATGTCACGAAACTCTTCAACCCTAGCTGAATCACTGCATACCAACACAGGTTGAAATCAAGCGCATTGTTATCGGTTGACGTCAAAGTCATAACATCGATGAAGAGAAATGACGACGTCATCATTGCCGACATGACATTTTTGTAATTAATATTAAAACTGTTTATTTGCTAATAAAAGTAAGCTCTTTTCCACCAACCCCTATTGTTTGTCAAAATCTTACTGGTTAATAACTACTTTACTGTATTTTAGAAATATGCTCATTACCAGAATTTATCATTCCCAAAACAATTTGCAGACCATTAACATATATTAATATTTTAATATAAATATTAAGCCTTACTAGCCCAATAAATTTTTATAAAATCATAATATCATGGAAAAAATCCCCATAAATCATAATAAATTTGATTTAGTCTATTTTTTAACATATAAAAATTTTGAAGCCAAAACATGATTTAATTATTTTTAATAATTAAAACCCAAAATAAACCATTTTCCAATCTTAGTAAATTCATCAAATATTCTCATTAAACCAGAAAATTATGAAATTAAAAACCCACTTCTAGATTAATGTTTCTAATATCATATCAAAATTTCAAGCCATTTGGGTGTTATATGATAGGTTTTCTAACTCAAACATATCCTTTAATTTCATAAAGAAATTCTTTAAATACCATTAGCATATATTCATCCAAAGTTTCATAGCATGGCATAATATGAGCAAAATAATCAGATTTATACTTAAAATCGAAAATAATACTTTAAACATGAGATGCATAATTATTATTCACCTTGACTAGTTTAAGAAGGTTTATATTTGTCTTTGATTTGATTTTCCTAAGCTTTGATCTTATTTCCCAAGCTTTACTTCTCTTGAATCACCCTGCTATGGTCGGCCTTACTCTTTTAGTTTTGTTTATAATGAAAGAAATGAAGGAGGAAATAAGAGAATAAGGGTTTATGTTTAGGAATTTAGATCAATTCCCATTTTTCCCAAGCCGTATATTCCTTCTTCTTATTAAGTTTTAAACCATTCTTACTAACTAGTTTATTAAGGCACAACCTTTATTAATTATCAAATCTCAATCTCCTTAACCTTTTACATTATTTTATTTAATTTATCCAATTAAATATTCTAAATAATATTAATTAAAATTAGGGCACGTTATTTTATTTAAAATTTCCATTTTGCGTTCATTTGATTTGGGGTTTTAGGTTTAGGAAGAAAGAAATGGGAAACTGGACAAGATCAGAAAGGAGGTGGGAGAAAAGGAACGAGCGGAAACATGGTAGAGTTGGAGCCAAAATTTCAAGTATTTGGAGCCAAAATTAAATCAATAGAGCCGAAATTTGAGACTTCGAGTTAAGATTTTTGCCAGTTAAAACTAGGATAGAAACTGCATGTCAAAGAGAATGTCATAAAAAATTATCTAAATTGCATATTTACAACATAATGTTCATATTTTTCTAATTTTTAAATTATTGTAACAATTTTGAATTTCTGAAATTTTGAAAAGTTTAAAATTTTTTACTTTTTATTTCTAAATTTTATCAAATTTTTTAAATTTTACGAATATTTATAAATTTATTTTGGAATTTTTTTTATTTTTAATTATTTTTTGGAATATTAAATGTTAAATTTAATTAGTACTTCAAATTATTAAATACTAAATAATAAATAATAAGTATCACTTTTTAATTATTAAAGATTAGTTATTAATCATTAATTATTAAAATTATTAATAAATAGTATATATTAATTATTACTCCTTAAGTATTTACTAGTAATTATTAAGTATTAATTGTTAAATAATCAATATTAAATGTTAAAAGTTAATTATTAACCATTTAGTATTTCTTATTCATTAACTGATAGTAATTATTAGTTATTAATTATAATTATAAAATATTAAATATTTTACAACCAATTAGGATAATTATATTAATTATAATTGTAAAATATTAAATACTAAATGTTGCTTTTTAAATACTAAAATTGTTTATTAATTATGAATTATTAAATATTTGTCTTAATTATTAATTATTATTAATTACTAACTTTTTAATAGTCATTATTAATTAATAGTTATTTAAAATTAATTATTAAATAGTAAATATCACTTCATAATTATTATATTTTATTGTTAATTATTATTTACTAAATATTAGTCTGGATTATTATATAATTATTGAAAATTAATTATTTAGTAGTATTTATTAATTAATAGTTATTAGAAATTTATTATTAAATATTACTTCTTAATGATTAAATATTACTTATTTATTAAATATTATTTAATATTAATCTTAATTATTGAGCATTCTCAATTATTAATTATAGTTAATTATTAAATATTAGTCTTAATTATTAATTTCATCAATTTTTTAAAATTTATTTTAGGAAATTTTAACTTTTTGGAAATACTAAATATTATTATTAATTATAATTATTAAATATCAAATACTAAATTATAAAGATGAATATTAAATAATTTAAACGGAAACCTTTGTGTTCACTTAAATTTTTGTTTGTAATAACAACGTTTACTTGAAAGTGGTTACATAATCACTTAATACTTATTAGTAGGACAATGGTTATAAATAAATATTTACAATGGTCAAACTTAAATAGTTGTTATAGATCACAATTACAACCGACTAAAAAAAGCAGTTGTTAAAATACGTCTATTACAACTGACAGGAAAACTCTGAAAGAGAGTGTGGATTGTGTAATGTGGATATACGATAATACAGAATATAGTGATGATAGCTATACAGTAAATAGTGCGGAATATAAGAGCAATATAATAAAAATAACACCAGAGATTTTTATACTGGTTCGGAGCACCGTCCTACGTCCAGTTCCAGACTCCTTCTGAAATTTCACTAAATCAGCAACCCTCACTTAACCCGGAGGAACAGGTCTATACAACCCCTGAGCAGCCGAACAGAGACCTGAGCAGCAGAACAGGATTTTGCCTCAACAGCCGAAGAGGACGTCACAATGCCTGAGCAGCAGAACATGACTTCTACTAGTATATAAAATTGTCTGACTAATGTGTTCTTGATAACACAGATATGTCAATGTGTGTACACCCTTCCTATAATCAAATCCTCAATTATATGAGTGTGTGTGGAGATATGAAAGGGAGATTATCGCTATGAATCAAAGAATATGAATATGAATTCAAAGATTCAAGCAATGAAGATGGTTTGATTGCTTTTGAATATAGAGAGTAAGTAAGATCAGTAAATTATTCAAGAATCGGTTATTTGGAAAATGATTTTGATGTGTTTATATAGTGCATAGATAGATACAACCTTTTGCTAAGAGATTCAATAAATAGATGCAGCCATTACTCTTCGAATTGGATTGAAACTCTTCGCGAGAGGAAGCATCCGTTTAGAAAATATAGTCGTTATACGTAGGTCAGTCGACTGTAGTTAACTGAAATTCAAATTTGTATATATATTCTCTGTTCACTGTGCATTTTGCACCAGGTCAGTCGACTGACCTGGGCAATTTTGCACAGTGAATTTCAATGCATATACAAACGAAAATAATTTGTTTTGTGTGCAAGTGTAACTACTTGAGAAATGATTTTAACAGTGTCTAAACATATCTAAGACTCAAAAACATAATAAATAATCATACGAAAACTAGTTTCGAAATCACTTCTCTTTGTAGTTTATACCATGTATATGTTACTCTCTTTTTGTTGCTATCACCATATAGTCTTTGTTAATGCTCCTTGTCATGAATCAAAACACATGATTCAACAAACTCAGTTGTTGAAAATATGTTTATTACAACTGGTAGGAAAACTCTGTTCACTACAAGGACGACAGCAGATAGCGACGGCTTTTAGCTGTCGCCGGCCGTCGCAAGCCGTCGCTATCTGTCGTCGCTATTTGCCTCGTCTCCCAATAGTATGGCGACGGTTTTAGCGACGGCTCCGTCACCAAAATAGCGACGGCTCGCGACTGCAAATGTGACACGTGGAAATTTTCCAACGTTTAACTGGCGTCACTAGGCGTCGCTAAGCGACACAATTTTTTGGCAAAATAGGCGTCACTAGCCGTCGCAAACCGTCGCAATATGGAAACCTACATGCCGTCACTAGCCGTCGCAAACCGTCGCTAATCTGAAGCAAATTTTTTGTATTCCCATAGCACTTCCCCACTTCAAACAACAAGCATCATATAACATCATCACAGCCAATATACACCATATTCATCAACTATAGCCATCATATATCCATCATATAACATCACTATACATTCAAACAATATAAAATCCAACCAAATATCATTTTCAAATCCAACCAAATCAAACAATATAACATTCAACCAAATCCAAGAATATGTACATAGTTATCCCGACATATATATACATAATAACCAACCAAATCCATCAACTAGAAGTTATCAAAATATGTACATAATATCCTGAAATATATATACACCAAACCAACCAAAATGTGTATATACCAAACTATAACACGAGCAAACAAACATACCTACTCCTCGCCATCGCTGCCGTCCTCTCCAGGCATCGTCCCATGCTGTTGCAAATAAGCCGCAATCCGCTCATCCAGCTGTTGCTCAAAGAAACTCTTCCTCCAGTTATTTATTTCTTCCACCGTCGCCCTCAACTGAGCAATCTCTGCATCTTGCTGCGACCTCCTGTATGCACTCTGCATTCTCATCGCCTGTAAAATAGTTCATATGCATTAGTAATATTATTAAAATTATTTAACTATTCATATGCATAAGTAAATTTATATATTAGTACATGTCAAAATTTACCTCCACATTTCCATAGCTATACCGTCGACTGGTCCGAGAAGGCGGGTCAATAATAACATCCCAAATATGGTTCTCCTCCTCTAACGTAAGCTCTTCCCGACCAGTGGACTGTGCTACACGAGCCCGCTCTGCTTCGTACCTCTCCTGCGATTACAAACAATTGTTTTACACGATAAACCCCAAACTTCAAATTTTTGAAAATAAAATAAGACAAAATATTATTATTAACAACAAATTAATTTACCATTACGGATTGTGATTTGTCATCCATCCCCTCGTACGAAACATTGCCCTCTTCGTCAGTCCTCTCCACGGCATGCGTGGCCTTGAACAGCTCCGCCATAGTGGGCTCGCGGTTATATCTCGCGGCCTGAAAATATATAAATATTATTGCTAATCTGATTATAAAAAATTGTAATAAAATGTAAACACAGTTTATAAATTTAATTACCAGCTCTCTCTTGTGCTCCTGAAAGGATTTGGAGCCACCACGGTGCAATGCAGGATTTTTATTCCTGTTTGCCCGGTTCCGCGCAGATAACTCCTACAAATAATCTTTGAAGTCTAGGAGTGATGGGTAAATAATGCATTCTCTTGTACGGGACTTCTTTCCCTTTATTCTTTCTTGGTTTGTATCTTTCTTCGTTACATATTTTGCATTTTCTGAGGTCAACGTCGTCTTTCCAATACAACATGCAACCTTTCACACATGCATCTATCTTCTCGTACGGTAGACCGAAAGCGGACATTAATTTTTTAACTTTATAATGACTATCGCACATCAGATTATTGGGTGGCATGTGTCGTTTTGCAGCTTGTACAACTACTGTAAATGCAGCTTCCGTAAGGTTGAATTTTGATTTCATAGTTATGTATTCGGCGGTTACTGAAAGTTCGGTTCCGCTATTACATCCGTCCCACAACGGCCTCTTAGCAGAATCCAACAAATCGTATATTTTTTAGCTCCCGCAATCGGTTCTTCTTCGACATTTTCGTCTTCATCGACAGCTTCAGTTGTAGGAAACATTGATCGTGCTGCATCATCCACCATATTTTCTATCGGATTCGTCATCATATTACCGTCCTCTACTAGTTCAGTATTAGGTGTAGGTTCAACAAGTTCTCTATGACGATCCCAGAAATAATAATCAGGCACGAAACCATATTGATACAAATGTACTTCAACTATATCCGGTTTCCAATGCTTCAAATGTTGGCACTTACTACATGGGCAACGGATTTCTGTGTTGTTTCGGTTATTAGATTTAGCAAATCTAATAAATTCGTGTACACCGTTGTAGAAATGTTGCTTTATTGACCCCTTCTTTCCAGTTATGACTTCATACATCCAAGTACGGTCGAGAAAATAATTGAACATTTTTCCTGATTTGAAAATGTATGTTAGACAGTTTAAATCATTAATTTTCAACCATTCTCCATTGTAAACAGTTCACCGTTGCAGAAAATTCAAAATAAAAACTTCATGGGATTTTTTAATTTTTTAGTATTTTGGTTTTCACTTCGGTGGTCAGTCATCCTACTTCCCATTATAAACATAATAATGTAATTACATTTTATAAATTATTTCAGATTAAACGGTTTAACAAAATTTCGGCAACACTTCCCTTCTGTTCCCTGTATCGTACACAAATGCGTGTACACAGGGAACGTAAAGGAAGCTGACGCAGTGGCGGAATACAAAAACAGATGATACGATGAAAGTAGCAATCGATGGATTGAGAAATACTGAAATGCCCAAATTCGTTGATCCGAAGATGTCGAATTCTAGCTATCTCTGACACGTTGATCGCGCACGATACCGTGAAGAGAGATCTACAATTCTTCGAGCGTTGATCAAGCGCACTTGATGCCGCGAATTGGCTTCACGATCGTTGAATCGAGCGCACTCGATTGACCGAAGGTGGAGATAGGAGATCACACTCGACTACCAATTGGATGAAAGCACAAAGCTAACAAAGGAAATTTTATTTCAAAATCAACAACCTTTACAAACGACACACCTTGCCTATTTATAGGCATTACAACTCAACACAAATGACTTAAGGAATTACAACACAAAACAGTACATGCCTCAACAAACAATAGTACACGACTTAAGAAACAATAGTATTCGACTTAAGGGAAATCATCACAGCACGCGACTTAACGTTTAAAATATACGACTTAAACAGTGCCTCACGAATTCCTTCTTCAACACAAACAGAACAATACGCGACTTCAATTGTTCGCGATCTAAATTAGATATCTTTATTCGCAATTTTAGGTAGGCCTGGAGATACGATTTAGGTTTGAGTCGCGAGGCAATATGTCGGGGATGTTCTGTCGCGGCTTTGATTAAGGTCGAGGAAGATTGGGGAACAGGGAGTTAGTTCGGGTTGTTTTAAGTTGAGTCGTGGTTTCGGCATAAGGCGAGGCAGGGTGATGAGTCGAATACCGAGGCATTGATGAGTCGTAGGTTGAGATGTTGATGAGTCGTGGGTCGCTGAATACCGAGGCATTGTTGAGTCGTAGGTCGAGATGCTGATGAGTCGTGGGTCGCGGTAAAGTTGAATCGCGATTGTGATGAGTCGGTTGTGAATTTAGGTCGTGGAATTGATAACTCGCGCGCGAGTTAGGGGATGAGTCGTGGCATTGCTGAGTCGTGGATGGCGATTTTAGGTTGAGGAATCGCGATACTGGGTTGCTCGTCTTCGAATTTAGGTATGTTACTGCATCATCCTCCCCTTGTTGACAAAAATTCGACCTCGAATTTGCACCCCTCTCTTCCTCAACTAGATCATTCCCTTGATACGGAATCAAATGCTTAACGTTGAAAATGTCTGCAGTGTGAATATGATCTGGTAACTTCAATCGATATGCATTATCATTAATCTTCTTCAAGATTCTAACTGGACCAATTTTTCGGGCCTTCAACTTGTTGTAAGTGCCAACTGGAAAACGATCTTTTGTCAACACTGCGTAAACAAAATCACCCTCTTTGAAGACAACACTTCTTCGTTTCTTATCCCCAACCCATTTATACTTCTCATTTGTCTTTTCCAAACGTTCCTGAACGATTTTATGACAATCTTTCAATTCATCAACAAAATCCGACGCCCGCTTAATCACTCCTTTCGTTCGTGGCACTACCGTTAAATCCAACGGCGCCTTTGGCAAGCTTGAATATACAACTTGAAATGGATTGAAACCAGTGCTTCGGTTAACAGCATGGTTATGAGCGAACTCTGCTTGACACAACTTCATATCCCAACTTTTCAAATTGTCTTTCACAAGACATCTCAGTAAATTTCCCAACGATCGGTTAACCACCTCTGTTTGCCCATCTGTCTGCGGATGATAAGCGCTACTAAAATTCAGCTTCGTCCCAACCATCCTCCACAGACTCAACCAGAAATGACTCAGAAATCGAGTATCTCGGTCGGAAACAATAGATTCAGGTAGTCCATGTAAACGATAGATTTCTTTAAAGAATAACTGAGCCACTCGGACGGCATCAGCAGTCTTCTTACAGGCTATAAAATGTGCCATTTTCGAAAATCGGTCAACCACCACATAAATGGAATCGTTTCCCCTTTGAGTTCGAGGCAAACCCAGAACAAAATCCATACTCACATCAACCCAGGGCTTAGTTGGTACAGGCAACGGCATATATAATCCAGCATTGGTCGCAGTTCCTTTCGAAACCTGACAGATATGACATCGTTTCACAAACCTTTCCACTTCTTTCCTCATTGATGGCCAAAAGTAAGAGTGAGAAATCAGCTGTAGTGTACGGTCTCTACCCACATGACCTTCTTCATGCAATTCTTTCACAATCTTCAACCGTAAACTGCAATCCGGTATACATAATCGAGTTCCCTTGAACAGAAAACCATCTGCCATCACAAACTCGTCAGTACTTCCGTCTTTGACTTTCTCAACAAGCTTTGCAAAATAAGGATCTTCTTCAAACAATTCTGGCAATAATTCAAACCCCGTCACTTCAACCTTCAATGTAGTTAACAAGTGATTTCTTCTACTCAACGCATCCGCAACACGATTCGTCACTCCCGACTTGTGTTTCACAACAAATGTAAATTGTTGCAGATATGCAATCCACGATGCATGTCTCGCTGAAATCTTGTCTTGCCCTTGTAAATGTTTCAACGCCTCATGATCAGTGTATAGAACAAACTCTTTCTGAAATAGATAGTGTCTCCAGTGTTTAATAGCTTGCACAACAGCATAAAATTCCACATCATATGTACTATATCTCATCTTTGCTCCCGATAGCTTCTCACTGAAATATGCAATAGGACGACCCCTCTGACTCAACACCCCTCCAATTCCAACCTTCGATGCGTCAGTATGTAATTCAAACAACAACTGAAAATCAGGTAATGCTAGAATTGGTGCTGTCATCAACAACTCTTTGATTCGTTCAAAAGCAACTCTTGCTTCCTCCGTCCATGAAAACTGTTTGCCCTTCATACAATCAGTAACAGGCACCATCACACTACTAAAGTGTCGAATAAATCTTCGATAGAATGAAGCCAACCCGTGGAAATTTCGAACTTCTGTTATCGTCTTGGGCTGTGGCCAATCTCTAATCGCTTCGACTTTACTTTGGTCAACCTGTATTCCTCCATCCGATACAATATACCCCAGAAATAAAACACTATGCGTCATGAACATGCACTTCTTCGTTGCAGCATAAAATTGTTCTTGTCGCAGTACCATCAGTACTTCTCTCAGATGATTCAAATGTTCCTCTGGATTTCCACTATATATCAGAATGTCATCGAAATATACCACCACAAATTTTCCAATAAAAGGTCTAAAAATCTGATTCATCACCCTCATGAACGTACTTGGCGCGTTTGAAAGTCCAAATGGCATTACCAACCATTCATACAACCCTTCTCGCGTCTTGAACGCTGTTTTCCATTCATCCCCTGGTCTGATTCGAATTTGATGATAACCGCTCTTCAAATCAATCTTCGAAAATATAGTAGCTCCGCTTATTTGATCTAGCAAGTCATCCAACCTCGGCATTGGAAATCTATATCTCACCGTAATCTTATTCAATGCTCGACTGTCAGTGCACATTCTCCACGTCCCGTCCTTCTTCGGTACTAACAAAGCTGGTACAGCACAAGGACTTAAACTCTCCTGCACACGCCCATGTTCAAGCAATTCTTCCACCTGCCTTCGCAACTCCTCATGCTCTTTTGGACTCATTCGATAATGTGGTCTATGTGGCAGCATTGCTCCCGGAACAAGATCAATTTGATGTTGAATGTCTCTTAGTGGCGGTAACTCCTTCGGTAACTCTTCTGGAAACACATCCTCAAATTCTTTCAAAACTGGCTTCGCTTCTTCTGGAATTTCAACCTCTTCGCTGCTCTCTCGCCCAATCAACAAATATACTTCCGGCTCTTCTTCGACTTCTTTAACAAACTCCTTCAAGGTTAATAAAGTTTTCAGCTCTTCAATCTCCTCCAGTTTGTTTTCTTCTTGTTGACGCTTCTTGGGAACGAGAGTAATCTTCGTGCCTTCAAACATGAAACTGTAACTGTTGGTACGCCCATCATGTTGCACCGCCCTATCATATTGCCACGGTCTTCCCAACCACAAATGGCATACGTCCATGTCCACAACATCACACCAAATTTCGTCCTTGTATTTCTTCCCAATTGAAAAATTAACACAAGTCCTTCGACTAACTTTCACCTCCCCACCTTTCCTCAACCAAGCTAACTTATACGGTTTCGGGTGCTTCTCTGTCTTCAATGATAACTTCTTTACAGCTTTTGTAGAGATAATGTTATCACAACTTCCAGCATCAATAACAAATTTGCAAACCCTTCCCAAGATAGTGCACGTCGATTGAAAGATGTTACTCCTCAACCAGCTAGTCTCTTCCTCCTGCTTCGGTGTTAAGCAATTCCTCCTCATCATTAATGTATAACCATCATCTCCAGACAACAATTCTTCCTCCTCAACTAGTAATTGATTAGTATCTTCAGCCTCCTCATCCTTATCCTCAACCTCAGCAATCATTGCTCTCTTCTTTGGCTTTGGACACTCATTGCTTTTATGACCCATCTCCTGACAATTGTAACATTTGAAACTGTTGTTAACCTTCCTTCTCAGCCTCCTTCACCACTGGTTTACTGACAGGTTTAGAAACATTAGAACTTCCACTAACACCCTTCACTTGATTATTGAAATTCGTAAACACACCACCTCCACATCGTCCCTGCTTCTCCCAAGCCAATGCTTTCTGATGTGCTTCTGCCACAGACCTTGGATCGAACATATTCACCATATCCTTGATCTGCATTCTCAATCCCCCAATGAATCTAGATGTCAGTTGTTCTTCCGTTTCCATAATATCATTCCTTGCAATAAGCTGATAAAACTCATCTGCGTAATCATTAACAGTCTTCATGCCTTGCCTCAAGTTCTGCAAACGTTGATACATCAAAGATTGATAATTGTAAGGTAAGAACGTTGCTTTCATTAATTTCTTCATCTTCTCCCAAGATTCAACTTTGGACTTCCCCATTCGTTCACGTGTAAGTTTGGTTTGCTGCCACCATGCTAAAGCTCTACCCCTCAACCTTGTAGCAACCAACTTCACTCTACGATGTTCTGGAACTTCCTTGAAATCAAAAATTTCTTCAACATTAGACAACCAGTCCAAAAACTCCTCAGCTTGCATACCACCTTTGAATTCTGGAATTTCAGTCTTCATCCCAGATTCCCACTTGTGATCGTACTCCGACTGATTTCTTCCTGGTCCACGTCTTCGTCCATGAACACTACCACCATCATACTCTTCTTCACAATCCGATGTATATCGATGTCGATCCCGACCACCAACATCTCTACCACCACCATTTCTTCCACCAACATTCCTACGATCAACATTTCTATCACAAACTCGATCCACGCTTCTATGATCACTATCGACACTTCTCTCTCGATTTGAATGTGGTGAAGCTCTACTTCTCCCATGGCTCGATTTAGGTGATACCCTTCTCTGATTTTGACTCATCTCCAACATCATTCTCTCTAATCGACCAATCCCTTCATTAATCTTCTCATTGAAATTCTCGTTGATTCTTTGCTCCATCTCATCGGCTTCTTCTCTCCCATACAAAGCATCAATGTTGCGATAACGGTTAGCTCTTCTCGGAGGCATGATCACTCTTCAACAAATTCCAACAAAAACTTCACTTCGATCTAAAAATCTTCAAATCAAAACTACCCACTTGTTGAAATCTTTAAAAATCTCCAAACGAACAAATCTCTTCAAAATCTCGATAACCCACTTCTCCAAATGATGTAAATCTCACACAACTCCAAAAATCTACGCAAACTCCTTACGTTCTAGCTCTGATACCAAATGACGCAGCGGCGGAATACAAAAACAGATGATACGATGAAAGTAGCAATCGATGGATTGAGAAATACTGAAATGCCCAAATTCGTTGATCCGAAGATGCCAAATTCTAGCTATCTCTGACACGTTGATCGCGCACGATACCGTGAAGAGAGATCTACAATTCTTCGAGCGTTGATCAAGCGCACTTGATGCCGCGAATTGGCTTCACGATCGTTGAATCGAGCGCACTCGATTGACCGAAGATGGAGATAGGAGATCACACTCGACTACCAATTGGATGAAAGCACAAAGCTAACAAAGGAAATTTTATTTCAAAATCAACAACCTTTACAAACGACACACCTTGCCTATTTATAGGCATTATAACTCAACACAAATGACTTAAGGAATTACAACACAAAACAGTACATGCCTCAACAAACAATAGTACACGACTTAAGAAACAATAGTATTCGACTTAAGGGAAATCATCACAGCACGCGACTTAACGTTTAAAATATATGACTTAAACAGTGCCTCACGAATTCCTTCTTCAACACAAACAGAACAATACGCGACTTCAATTGTTCGCGATCTAAATTAGATATCTTTATTCGCAATTTTATGTAGGCCTGGAGATACGATTTAGGTTTGAGTCGCGAGGCAATATGTCGGGGATGTTCTGTCGCGGCTTTGATTAAGGTCGAGGAAGATTGGGGAACAGGGAGTTAGTTCGGGTTGTTTGAAATTGAGTCGTGGTTTCGGCATAAGGCGAGGCAGGGTGATGAGTCGAATACCGAGGCATTTATGAGTCGTAGGTCGAGATGTTGATGAGTCGTGGGTCGCCGAATACCGAGGCATTGTTGAGTCGTAGGTCGAGATGCTGATGAGTCGTGGGTCGCGGTAAAGTTGAATCGCGATTGTGATGAGTCGGTTGTGAATTTAGGTCGTGGAATTGATAACTCGCGCGCGAGTTAGGGGATGAGTCGTGGCATTGCTGAGTCGTGGATGGCGATTTTAGGTTGAGGAATCGCGATACTGGGTTGCTCGTCTTCGAATTCAGGTATGTTACTGCATCAGAAGCGCTATCGAAATTTTGTAACCGTTTAAAATGAAATGATTTATAATATGTAATTACTTTATTGTGTTTGTAACTTGTCCAATACAGGGACAAATCCGATAAATATTGTATCAGATGAATATAAATGTCCGTTCCGTTACCAAAACGAACATCCATATAACGATCATATACAACACTTGCCAGACGGGGCCAAAGCCAATCTAAGAGATAAAAAAATTTCTTTAAATTTTATCAAATATTGTTGTTCTTTTCAAATTTTGACAATGTTTCAACTATTTAAATTTTATTTAATAAATTTGTATATTTAAATTTTAGTTCAACATTCAATTAACAATTTTAGTTCAATATTCATTTCTTTATTTTACGACATAGATTTTAGCGTAATCTTTGTTGTTGTTATATTCATTTCTTAATTTCATTACAAAATAGATTTCAGTACAATATCAGTTGTTTTTAAAGTCATTTCCTTATTTTTTTTTAAAAAATTAGATATTTGTAGAATTTTTAAGGCTCTCATATTCATTTTTTAATTTTTTATATAAACTTTATTTTTGTACAATACTGTAATTTGTAATTTATCAAACTTAAATTTGTACAATACTATATAAACTTTATTTTTGTACAATACTGTAATTTGTAATACTCATATTTGCAGAATTTAGATTTTAACAACTTAAATTTGTAATTTATCAATTTCATAAACTATGAAATACTTTCATGTAAATTTATCAATAACCAAGTTAATCATTAATATACACTATTTTTTCACCTAAAACAACTAACCATGTTAATCGCCAACACTAATCATCTACATCAACCATTTATTCAACTTGATCATGATAAACTAGTTAATGTAATACGAAATAATTCAAGTTCATGATAATAAACTAATTAATTTATCAAATCAACATACAACACTACTAATACCTAATTTAACAACACTACTAATACCCAATTTAACAACAAATCATAATTGACTTAGGGTTTAAACTAAACCTAAAAATATCAAATTTACATTCAAACAAGAGATTAGAAGCATACCGACGTAAATTTGGGTGATTTGGAGGCGTTGAAAGCTGGAGCGGCGGCTATGGTGACAGGGGGCGTCGGGGGGGAAGGAGGAAGTGATTTGGGGGAAGAAATTGGGGAAGAGAGAATGAAGGAGCTGTTGCTCTCGGCAGATCTGTATATTGCGTATAGCGACGGTTTGCGACGGCCGCTTTTTTTAGCCGTCGCAAACCGTCGCTAGGCTCCGCCGCTATACGAAGCCTTTCTAGTAGTGGTTGTAAAATACGTTTATTACAACTATCAGGAAAAAGCAGTTGTAAAAACCCTTTATCACAACTGTCAGTAAATACCAGTTGTTATGATTGGCTTATCGTCAGAACAGTACACCCATTATGAATCAGGTATAACACACTTCCATTTCTATTTCCATTTTAGTCAATAATTAAGCAATCTATACCGTTGATGTCATTTACATATGAAATATATTTCATTATCATGTTATTATTCTCTTATATAATGATGTGTATATATGTCATAGGTTTATCATAATGTCATATAGAGGTAGGAGCTCTTCACGTTCATCAGGAGGCGATGGCAGTGGCCCATCGCAAGAGTCACAGCGTCCAGTAGTTTCGTTAGTCCCTAGAGCAGAGGGGTAAGAATTAAATTTTCTTCAGCATCTTGTTTTTTTATGATATACGTACGTACTTATCTGTATCGTATTTAAAAACAGGGGGTTCGACCTACTTCCCTCGAAGGTTGTGCTAGATGTCTCTAGAGCTTCTTATCGCAGTAGGATGAGTGCTTGCTGGCCGAAGTAGGATAACATCCCTCCTCACATCATAGAGTGTATATGGCAGGATGTCCTAGTATGTATATTTTTCTGTTTTCCATTTTTAATTCGTTTTTGTCATTTTTCTACTGTTTATCGTTTACAATGTAATCTTTTTTTCTACTTTTTATCGTGAAACACAGGCTGAGATAGACATCCAAACAGACGATATGCTGCTGGCACGAGGATACTAGATGAAGAAGATGAGCAAGAACTATAGGGACACGATATCTGAAATTAAGAAATCTGGTAAGAAACCACGGTGGATGGGGAAGAGCGTATGACAAGCGTGGTTGGGATACTGGGAAACGGACGAGGCGAAGGCAAGTATACTAAATTTTTTTGAATTATTAATTTGACGTGATCAAAAAATAATGTATCAAATTTTGAATGTACATGCAGAGTCGGATAGAAACTCTGCAAACAGAAATAAAAATCCCGTCACTCATCGCGGAGGGTCGAAGTCATTTCAGCAGTATCGGCAGGAGTTAGTAAATTTACTGAATGATAATTGTAAATAGTTTATGCTATATAATTTTAAATTTATAATAATTGTATGTAAAAATCAACTTCAGGAAGCTGAGGCGCATGATCCCGTGGGCTATATGGACGTGTTCACTTGTACGCATGCTGTCGAGCATGTAAATCCGGACGGAACTGTTTCGTATACATTGCAGGACGATAAATCCAGCAAGAGCTATGTAAGCATATTTTATTTTATGCAGTATTAGTAATTGTTCTACTTGTTAAACTATAATGAAATAAGATATGATGTTATTAATTTGTTAATGTAGGAAAAGTTTATCGAGCAGCGCCAGAAACTCCTTGCTAATACGGATCGAGAACAGCTGACGACTGATGAGGATGATGCTATTTTTGAGTCCGTTATGGATCCAGTAGAGCATGGCAGACGATACGGATTTGGCAATCAAGTGGTAATTTTACTGCTAATTTGATATTTAAGTCAAAATTCTTTGTTGGAATATATAATTTTATCTTGAATACTTCAAATATGCTATTTGGACCTTTTTAAAACAATAAACTTGAATTTTATTCATTTACAGAGATATGCACATACACTTACAGAGATCACACAGCTAAATTTAATATTTATTGCAGGCCAGCAGTCAGAGACGGGGTCGGCGGAATAGTGCTCAGAGCGGTCTAGCCGATATAGAAGAATTGCGGACTAGAGTGTCCCAGCTGGAGGAGCAGAACCGCCAACAGGCCATGCAGACCACACAGTTGTTAGAGTACATGCAGCAGTTTGGTGGCCGCTTCCCTTCCTCGGCTGGCTCTGGATCTGGAGGAGATTGATTCATTTGCTTTCTTGCTTTTTCAGGTATGATTTTTTTAGTTTTGTATGATTTGGTAGACGGTGGAGGTAGCTGTAGATTTTTGTATGATTATGTTTGATACACTTGGTTGTGTGGTTGTATAATGATATGGATGTTGATGATTTTGTGTATGACATGGTAGAACACTTATTATTGGAGTTGTTGGAATGATTATGTATATTATGTATTTTATTTTGATGTAATTTGATATATTGTATGTTTGATTAATTTTTTGTAGTTTGGGTTTTGATATTAGGTTGGTATATTGTATACTGGATTGTGCAGTATTGGTGCAATAGATTTTGGAAGAGAATTGTGTATGGAAGGCTATATTTGCAGCAGTAATAAAAAAAAAATCAGATTTCCGACGGCTTCCGACAGTTTTCAGGTAGACAATTTCCGACGGTTTCCGACAGTCTGTAGGACATTTTTTCCGGCGATTTCCGACGTATCCCTTCACGTGTCGGAATGCGTCGGAAGCCGTCGGAAACACGTACGGCACCCTCTGTCGGAAGCTGTCGAAAATAATGCTCCCCGACGCCGTATATTCCGACGGCCGCCGACGGTTTTCAACCGTCGGAAATCACTGTTCTCCTTCTAGTAGTGAGTTAATAGTGATTGATGCAGTTCAAGGACAGTATGGGTTCAATTATGTGGGACCTCTGAATTGCATGTCATGAGTACATCATCAATTTTTGTTATTAATCAATATCAAATTGCAATCATCAATAATCGTTGATTATATAGATTTTATGGCTCTACTAAAATGCAAAATAAGATGCTACATTACGGTGGTGTTATCACTGAATCTAAGGTAGGTAATGTATTCACGAGTATTTAATAGTAAGAACAAGCATCTGTATCTGACACATATATTTTAAAAAATAAACATAAATAAGAGGAAGAAAACAAGAGAGTGATTTACTGAACACAACCACAACCCTTACAAAGATACACATAGTGAGGACTTATATACAGCTAGAGACTGCACGTCCGCAATTATTCAAAACTGCATTAAGTACTTTCAAACCATATAAACCTTGATCAAACCATACCCCCAATACAAAGCCATTGCCCTATGAAGAGCTTCTCGCATACAAGATTAGGGTTCAAATCCTTAAATTTTCCTTCTGTAAGTTTGAATTTTTGCCCTACATCAAAGCATGTATCATTCAATTGCACTCCATAAGCTTTCTTGCATATTGGAGCCGACGGTTTAAATCCATCTGTTATTCATTTTATCATCAAATATGCTTTAATATGAACTTATATACAGCATTGCAAAATATAAAGCATATAAAATAAATAACTTACAACTCAAGACCAAAAGAAGAGAGAGCAGAAATGCAACGTTAAGGACAACAGCTGCAGCTTTGTTTTTCAACATGGCCATTATTTTTAGTTATATTATTTTTTTGATGCTATAATCTGATTATAGATTGTACTGGGTCGCCCACTATTTATAGCAAAGTTTCATGAAAATATGAAATACATACACTCGTGTTTTATTTTAGCAAGCATGCATAGTTTATTACGTTGATTTTTAACTTAAGCATTTGTTTATACATTCATTTTTGTTTTTGTTGTTCTTTCAAATGCCGTATAAATTTGATTATGAAAGGACAGAAAGGAGATCATTGTAAAATATTTGATGCGAAGATTCTTAAGAGATACTAAGGTAGGAAACCATAGAGCATAACGAAAGAAAGGGTTGAATTACAATATGAATTTAAATGATTAGCCACGTTGCTGTGAATTAATTAAAAGGTAATTTATTCATAACATAACATATTTTAATATGAGGCTCGTTCCAGCGAAAGCAGACAAGTTCAACACTATTATGGTAGTAGATTAATTTTCCTGACACAACTGCAACATCAAATGATTCCATGGGAAAATGATCGTCGTCACGTTGGTACACCAACGTCGCTATTAAACCACCATTTATTACGCCTTGACAACATATGTTTTCTTGAGTTCTGCATCAGCTTTCTATCCGATGCCTTAAGTACATCATTTTCACTTTATTTTAACACTACAAGAGAACTACAAGAGAACGTACGATTTTCGACGGTCGAAAAACCTTCGGCAGCCGTTAGAAAACGACGCAAAGAACCGTTGCAAGTTGTCCTGTCGCCGCACAATTTTTCCGACGGCTTCCAACAGCATCCATCGTAAACTTTCCGACGGCTGCGGACAGAAAACCCGACGGCTCAAGACGGCCGTCGAAGACACATGACCGATCAAGAGGAAGCAACAAACCGCTACTAGCCGTCGGAAGCCATCGAAAAACGTTGACATGTAGGCTGTCGCCAACTGTCAGAATACCTAAAGCATTCTGTTATATGCTAGCCTCACATACGCAATCCAGAAATATAATATAGTCACACACAAGCACATATCAAATTCAGATATAAAATATAATTTCAAATCATACAGATATACTCAAATCACATAAAGAAAATTAAACCAAGCACCTCTAGAACATATTACTCTTGTCAATCACCTCCAGAACCTCCGAAACCAGCTGAAGATGGAAAGCAGCCACCATACTTTGCATGTACTCAGCAATACGCTGGTCCAGCAGCTGTGTCATCTCAACGACCTGCTGACGGTTCTGCTCCTACAACTGCGCCACTCTAGCTTTCAAATCGTTGAACACTGGTAGATCGATCTGAGCTTTACTTTGGCTGGCTCTCCTCTATCTACCCTGCAATACCTATTTAATTTAGTAAAAGTTCAATTACTATAATCTTACTATCAAAGCTACAACATAATATTTTAATTGTTATACCTATAAACTTATTATCGAAACTAAAGCGATGTGAAGTTTTTTAGAACTGAAAGATTACTAAAATGTTATATCTAAATATATTATTCATTATCGCTTGATTATCAAAACCATAACGCATGTTCCGTGAAGGTGGATCCATGACTGACTCAAAAATGACATCCTCCTCATCCGTAGTAGCTGCTCTCAACCTGTTTCCTCCAAGAGTTTATGCCTTACTTTCATAAACCGTGCCTACATGAACAAATAAAAATACATTTGAAATTAATAGCATAATATCTTAATTCTTTATACTTTAATAATTAAAAAAATTACTAATAGTATATAAATTAAAATATGCTTACATTGCTCTTCCACGATTTATCATCATGCCATGTATATGAAACAATCCCATTTCGATTTACATGCTCGACGGCATGAGTACGGGTAAATACATCCATGTACGATACAAAATCCTACGCCTCCACTTTTTGAAATTGATTATAATGTACCATTATTGTATATTCAAAATTATACAACATAATAACTACTTACAATTCACAGTTAATAAATTTACCAACTCTTGGCGATATTGTTGGAACGACTTGGATGCTCCTCGATGAGTGACAGGATTCGTGTTTCTATTTGCAAAGTTTCTCTATGACTCTGTCTGTACATTTAAATAAACAATATATTATTTACTTATCAAATATTTTTTGATATTTACATATCAATCAAATAATTAATAAAAGATTAGTACACTTACATTCACTTCGTCACTCTCCTAATGCGCCAGCCAATCCTCCCACACACTCACTCCTATCCTGTTTGGCTTCTCCCCTTTATACTTCACAGCCGACATAGAATCCCGATAATTCTTCATCATCTTCTACATCCAGTAATGTCATACCAGCTGCATGTCGTCGGCTTGGACGTCGACTGTGGCCTGCATTTCATGATAAAAAAGCGACAAATAATTAAACAGTATAATGAACAATAAATAAGTGAAAAACAGAATGAGAATGCAAAATAGAAGATTATACTTACAATGAAATCCTGTCATATACACTCCGTAATGTAGTAAGAGATATTATCCCACTTGATTTCAATTCGTCCTTAATTTTCCCCTTGACATTCAAAATTTTGTTAACAACATTATCAAATACATTTTTTTGTTGTGCATCACAACAATATTATGAGTAAGCAGAAGATCTTTTCAATAAGGCAACTCACAAAATATATTTTGTTTGCACCAATTATGAATAGTCAATTTACATGCAATTTTAGTTTATACTCCTATTTCATGTATCTTTGGATAGTCCCTTACAAGTTCATATATGTCTTCGCTTGACCATATCGTTGATGGTTGTCTGGTTTTTGCTCTACTAGCTAAAAAGTTTTTTCTATCTCCTCTGAAGGGATGATTGACATGGAGAAAACATCGATGACAGTCAAACTATGAAATTTTTTTACCATTCGGTAAAGAAAATGTCTATGTTTCTTCCATGCAATAACAAGCTAGACGACCGGATGTACTCCATCCTGAAAGCATTGCATAAGCAGGAAAATCATCTATAGTCCACAACAAAGAAGCAAACATACGATAATTTTTTTAGAAACGTCGTACGTTTCTACTCCTCTGTTCCACAGTGTTTTTAACTCCTCAATCAACGGATGTAAATAAACATCAATTCTTTGTGTCGGATCATCGGACCCAGAAATGACAATAGTAAGAAACATATATGGGGTTTTCATACACATCCACAGAAGTAATTATAAGCTGTGATGATAATGGGCAAAGACGAATATTTAGCACCAAATTGAGAAAATGGTGAAAAACCATCCGTACATAATCCAAGTATAATATTACGGCTCTCCCCTGCAAAAGTGGGATAAGTTTTGTCAAAATGCTTCAATGCATCTCTACCGGCTGGACGTGCCAATGTACCTTCCTCCTCTGTTCTCACACTACGCCATCTCATATGAGGTGCGATTACAGAAGATACGTATAATCTTTGAAGTTTAGGAGTGATGGGCAAATAATGCATACGTTTGTATGAAACTTCCTTTTCTTTCTTTTTTCTTGATTTGTACATTTCCTCGTTACATATTCTACACTTCCAATGAGTGATGTCCTTTAAGCAACACGCAGCCATTTAAACATGTATCTATTTTTTAATATGGTAAACCAAAAGCCGACATAAGTTTTTTAACTTCATAGTGAATTTCACATATTAAATTATCAGGCAGCATAATCGCAGCTTGTACAACAGCCGTAAATCCAGCTAAGGTGATTTATTTGGACTTCATCGCAATGTATTTTGCGGTTACTGATAACTGAGTGCCGCTTTTATAATCATCCCAAAGAGGTTTCTTAGCAGCATCCAATAAATCGTAAAAAAAAATTGTTTCAATATTTTGTTCTTCAACGTTTACATCATCGTCATCAACTTCAACCGTAGGAAACATTGATCGTACTGTATCTTCAACCATATTTTCTATACGATTCGTCATAACAATTTCATTACCAGTCACCTCTAATTCAGACTATGTAGGAGTATGTGCTACATCTTCTTCGTGACGATCCCAAACATAATACTCCGGTACAAACCGTTTTTGCACAAATGAACTTTCACGGTATCTGGCAACAATTACTTCAAATCTTTACACCTACTACACGGATAACGAATTTCTTTTCCGTTATTAAGCAAATTCAACAAATACGCTTGTAAAATTATAAAAATCTTCCTTTATCGAGCCTCTCAGTCTCATTCTTTGATACATCCATCTCCTCCGATCAACAAAATAATCGATCATTTTTCCTATTTAAAAAATATGTCACAAATTCAAAAATAAATATTGGCCATTTTACGAATTGAGATTTTATTTTTCAATGTATTGATACATAATCCTATATGCGTCAATCTAACCCAACTTAAGAATACAATATTGAAATGTTGGTTTATGGTTTTCTATTTTGATGGTCAGTCATCCTACTTCACATTACAAACAAAGTAAATAATTACATTTCATAAATTATTTCGTTTTAAATGATTCAACAAAATTTCAAAGCACTTCCTCTTTGTTTTCTGTACTGTACACAAATGCGTGTACACAGAAAACAATAAAGAAAAGTAGCGGTGAAATTTTGTGAACCGTTTAAAATGAAATAATGTACGAAATGTAATTGTTTACCATGTTTATAATCCAATACAGGTACAAATCCAGCAAGTATTGTACCAGATGAATATAAATGTCCGTTTTGTGACAAAAATGAATATTTATATAATAATCGTGTACAACACTTGTCAGATGGAATAAAAAAGTAGTTTATACAAAAATTGGAAGTTTTATAGTTTGTCTTCTTTTTTATTATATAATATAGTATTGTTAGTAAACGGCTGAAAATTTACTGAAAATTTACTAATTTTATATAGTTCGAAATTTTTTTAATTTACCACATTATTTCGCATATTTTATCGAACAAAGTTAATTCAGCGTATTATAGAAGATATGTAAATTATTTTTTTATGACGTTTTCGGCATAAAACAATTTATTTAATTATTAGTATGCGTGTGTTTGTGTGTATATACATATAATGATTAACACATATACACACCCATATATGAACACATAAGCACCCCAATAAACATAAGACAATGCTAAAAATAACACATATATAATGATTTACACATACATAAATTCACAAATTGTACCTACTTTTCACAATTTAAAGTTAACAAATTAAATAGGTATTCTATGGGATACTATAAATCATCATTAGGCTATTTGAAAGAATTAGAATCACTAATTACCCCTAATTTATCAAATTTAGCAAATATAGATTTAGGTTAAAAATAAGGTTTTTTGCAAAAATTAGAGGTTATACCTGAGATTGGAAGTAATAGAGAGTGATTCAGGAGCCGTTCAAGATCCAAAAGCTTGAAGTTCAGGTTTGGAAATTTAAAAATGGGGTTTTAGGGATATTGGATAATAATTTTCGTTCAGCTCATTTGAGGAAGAAAGGTTTCAACCGAGACCTATATAACGCGAACTTCAGACGGTTTCTGACGGCCGCCAATGGCCCGTTGAAAGCTGTTGGAAACCATCACAATAGACATTCGGAAGCCATCGCCAAGTGTCGTCGGTATTTCAAGCTTTTGTGGAGATTTTATAAATTAATTAAATCATATGGTTTTTTCAGCGAATTCATCATTACGGTTGTGCGGCTCAAAAGTGTGATCAATTCAGTTAGTGATTAATATCGATCTATTCGAACATTAACGTTCACACGTCTTAGCAAGTGGTGTGACATTTTAGCTAAATTTATTGCTTACACATCTATTGGTAAAATTCAAATTTTCTTATTATAAGCGGTATCCAAAAGTGATAACTATTTACATCAATTCTCTTCGTTAAAACTATATCACATTAGGGCTTATGAGAGTTGGTAATGGTCAAAATTCTAATATCGTCCACATTCTACTTTATAGTCAAAATCCTTAGTTTAACGATAATAATTATTATTACTCGAAATGTTCTAACCAGAGATTTTGACTTTGAGTTGACTTTAGTTGACCGTTATACTAACCTCATATAACTGAGGAGACGAAACCTCTCTTGAATAGTGTTTCACTTTCAATGCTTCCACTCGACCCAATTATATTCGTTCGATGGACGTCATGCCACTATTTAACTGTAATCAAAGCGGAGCTTCCACATTGAAAATCAACAGTATTCTCAAGTCCAGAGAACTATGTAAATTAGTCACATCGATATTCTATGCTTGACCTTATTTATATTAACCAATAGAAAACTATCGAGCGAGTCATTCCATAGTTATCCAATAACTATCAGCACGCAACCCCTTGGTGCCTTCAACAGTCATGGGTAATACGTTGCCAAACATTTGAAGAGCGTTACTTATTCTAGTATTAACGGATATAGCATTATCTAGTCTCGATGCATCTTTACTGGGAATATATAAAATGGTATATTTGTTTTCATTGTTATAAATTACTCACGGTTACAACACTTTGTGACTACTATCACAAAACATACCATTTATGGATTTTCTATTAAATTTACTTTTAATTAAATTATTTAATCAATATAACCACATTATATCAAGTATATAATAGAAAGGAAACATTTTATTTCAAACAAGATTGGTCAACATGTTAAATATATATAACAAATTACATAATTACCCCTAGGGCATATCCTTAATCATGTCACGAAACTCTTCAACCCTAGCTGAATCACTGCATACCAACACAGGTTGAAATCAAGCGCATTGTTATCGGTTGACGTCAAAGTCATAACATCAATGAAGAGAAATGACGACGTCATCATTGCCGACATGTCATTTTTGTAATTAATATTAAAACTGTTTATTTGCTAATAAAAGTAAGCTCTTTTCCACCAACCCCTATTGTTTGTCAAAATCTTACTGGTTAATAACCACTTTACTGTATTTTAGAAATATGCTCATTACCAGAATTTATCATTCCCAAAACAATTTGCAGACCATTAACATATATTAATATTTTAATATAAATATTAAGCCTTACTAGCCCAATAAATTTTTATAAAATCATAATATCATGGAAAAAATCCCCATAAATCATAATAAATTTGATTTAGTCTATTTTTTAACATATAAAAATTTTGAGGCCAAAACATGATTTAATTATTTTTAATAATTAAAACCCAAAATAAACCATTTTCCAATCTTAGTAAATTCATCAAATATTCTCATTAAACCAGAAAATTATGAAATTAAAAACCCACTTCTAGATTAATGTTTCTAATATCATACCAAAATTTCAAGCCATTTGGGTGTTATATGATAGGTTTTCTAACTCAAACATATCCTTTAATTTCATAAAGAAATTCTTTAAATACCATTAGCATATATTCATCCAAAGTTTCATAGCATGGCATAATATGAGCAAAATAATCAGATTTATACTTAAAATCGAAAATAATACTTTAAACATGAGATGCATAATTATTATTCACCTTGACTAGTTTAAGAAGGTTTATATTTGTCTTTGATTTGATTTTCCTAAGCTTTGATCTTATTTCCCAAGCTTTACTTCTCTTGAATCACCCTGCTATGGCCGGCCTTACTCTTTTAGTTTTGTTTATAATGAAAGAAATGAAGGAGGAAATAAGAGAATAAGGGTTTATGTTTAGGAATTTAGATCAATTCCCATTTTTCCCAAGCCGTATATTCCTTCTTCTTATTAAGTTTTAAACCATTCTTACTAACTAGTTTATTAAGGCACAACCTTTATTAATTATCAAATCTCAATCTCCTTAACCTTTTACATTATTTTATTTAATTTATCCAATTAAATATTCTAAATAATATTAATTAAAATTAGGGCACGTTATTTTATTTAAAATTTCCATTTTGCGTTCATTTGATTTGGGGTTTTAGGTTTAGGAAGAAAGAAATGGGAAACTGGACAAGATCAGAAAGGAGGTGGGAGAAAAGGAACGAGCGGAAACATGGTAGAGTTGGAGCCAAAATTTCAAGTATTTGGAGCCAAAATTAAATCAATAGAGCCGAAATTTGAGACTTCGAGTTAAGATTTTTGCCAGTTAAAACTAGGATAGAAACTGCATGTCAAAGAGAATGTCATAAAAAATTATCTAAAATGCATATTTACAACATAATGTTCATATTTTTCTAATTTTTAAATTATTGTAACAATTTTGAATTTCTGAAATTTTGAAAAGTTTAAAATTTTTTACTTTTTATTTCTAAATTTTATCAAATTTTTTAAATTTTACGAATATTTATAAATTTATTTTGGAATTTTTTTTATTTTTAATTATTTTTTGGAATATTAAATGTTAAATTTAATTAGTACTTCAAATTATTAAATACTAAATAATAAATAATAAGTATCACTTTTTAATTATTAAAGATTAGTTATTAATCATTAATTATTAAAATTATTAATAAATAGTATATATTAATTATTACTCCTTAAGTATTTACTAGTAATTATTAAGTATTAATTGTTAAATAATCAATATTAAATGTTAAAAGTTAATTATTAACCATTTAGTATTTCTTATTCATTAACTGATAGTAATTATTAGTTATTAATTATAATTATAAAATATTAAATATTTTACAACCAATTAGGATAATTATATTAATTATAATTGTAAAATATTAAATACTAAATGTTGCTTTTTAAATATTAATATTGTTTATTAATTATGAATTATTAAATATTTGTCTTAATTATTAATTATTATTAATTATTAACTTTTTAATAGTCATTATTAATTAATAGTTATTTAAAATTAATTATTAAATAGTAAATATCACTTTATAATTATTATATTTTATTGTTAATTATTATTTACTAAATATTAGTCTGGATTATTATATAATTATTGAAAATTAATTATTTAGTAGTATTTATTAATTAATAGTTATTAGAAATTTATTATTAAATATTACTTCTTAATGATTAAATATTACTTATTTATTAAATATTATTTAATATTAATCTTAATTATTAAGCATTCTCAATTATTAATTATAGTTAATTATTAAATATTAGTCTTAATTATTAATTTCATCAATTTTTTAAAATTTATTTTAGGAAATTTTAACTTTTTGGAAATACTAAATATTATTATTAATTATAATTATTAAATATCAAATACTAAATTATAAAGATGAATATTAAATAATTTAAACGGAAACCTTTGTGTTCACTTAAATTTTTGTTTGTAATAACAACGTTTACTTGAAAGTGGTTACATAATCACTTAATACTTATTAGTAGGACAATGGTTATAAATAAATATTTACAATGGTCAAACTTAAATAGTTGTTATAGATCACAATTACAACCGACTAAAAAAAGCAGTTGTTAAAATACGTCTATTACAACTGGCAGGAAAACTCTGAAAGAGAGTGTGGATTGTGTAATGTGGATATACGATAATACAGAATATAGTGATGATAGCTATACAGTAAATAGTGCGGAATATAAGAGCAATATAATAAAAATAACACCAGAGATTTTTATACTGGTTCGGAGCACCGTCCTACGTCCAGTTCTAGACTCCTTCTGAAATTTCACTAAATCAGCAACCCTCACTTAACCCGGAGGAACAGGTCTATACAACCCCTGAGCAGCCGAACAGAGACCTGAGCAGCAGAACAGGATTTTGCCTCAACAGCCGAAGAGGACGTCACAATGCCTGAGCAGTAGAACATGACTTCTACTAGTATATAAAATTGTCTGACTAATGTGTTCTTGATAACACAGATATGTCAATGTGTGTACACCCTTCCTATAATCAAATCCTCAATTATATGAGTGTGTGTGGAGATATGAAAGGGAGATTATCGCTATGAATCAAAGAATATGAATATGAATTCAAAGATTCAAGCAATGAAGATGGTTTGATTGCTTTTGAATATAGAGAGTAAGTAAGATCAGTAAATTATTCAAGAATCGGTTATTTGGAAAATGATTTTGATGTGTTTATATAGTGCATAGATAGATACAACCTTTTGCTAAGAGATTCAATAAATAGATGCAGCCATTACTCTTCGAATTGGATTGAAACTCTTCGCGAGAGGAAGCATCCGTTTAGAAAATATAGTCGTTATACGTAGGTCAGTCGACTGTAGTTAACTGAAATTCAAATTTGTATATATATTCTCTGTTCACTGTGCATTTTGCACCAGGTCAGTCGACTGACCTGGGCAATTTTGCACAGTGAATTTCAATGCATATACAAACGAAAATAATTTGTTTTGTGTGCAAGTGTAACTACTTGAGAAATGATTTTAACAGTGTCTAAACATATCTAAGACTCAAAAACATAATAAATAATCATACGAAAACTAGTTTCGAAATCACTTCTCTTTGTAGTTTATACCATGTATATGTTACTCTCTTTTTGTTGCTATCACCATATAGTCTTTGTTAATGCTCCTTGTCATGAATCAAAACACATGATTCAACAAACTCAGTTGTTGAAAATATGTTTATTACAACTGGTAGGAAAACTCTGTTCACTACAAGGACGGCAGCAGATAGCGACGGCTTTTAGCTGTCGCCGGCCGTCGCAAGCCGTCGCTATCTGTCGTCGCTATTTGCCTCGTCTCCCAATAGTATGGCGACGGTTTTAGCGACGGCTCCGTCACCAAAATAGCGACGGCTCGCGACTGCAAATGTGACACGTGGAAATTTTCCAACGTTTAACTGGCGTCACTAGGCGTCGCTAAGCGACACAATTTTTTGGCAAAATAGGCGTCACTAGCCGTCGCAAACCGTCGCAATATGGAAACCTACATGCCGTCACTAGCCGTCGCAAACCGTCGCTAATCTGAAGCAAATTTTTTGTATTCCCAGAGCACTTCCCCACTTCAAACAACAAGCATCATATAACATCATCACAGCCAATATACACCATATTCATCAACTATAGCCATCATATATCCATCATATAACATCACTATACATTCAAACAATATAAAATCCAACCAAATATCATTTTCAAATCCAACCAAATCAAACAATATAACATTCAACCAAATCCAAGAATATGTACATAGTTATCCCGACATATATATACATAATAACCAACCAAATCCATCAACTAGAAGTTATCAAAATATGTACATAATATCCTGAAATATATATACACCAAACCAACCAAAATGTGTATATACCAAACTATAACACGAGCAAACAAACATACCTACTCCTCGCCATCGCTGCCGTCCTCTCCAGGCATCGTCCCATGCTGTTGCAAATAAGCCGCAATCCGCTCATCCAGCTGTTGCTCAAAGAAACTCTTCCTCCAGTTATTTATTTCTTCCACCGTCGCCCTCAACTGAGCAATCTCTGCATCTTGCTGCGACCTCCTGTATGCACTCTGCATTCTCATCGCCTGTAAAATAGTTCATATGCATTAGTAATATTATTAAAATTATTTAACTATTCATATGCATAAGTAAATTTATATATTAGTACATGTCAAAATTTACCTCCACATTTCCATAGCTATACCGTCGACTGGTCCGAGAAGGCGGGTCAATAATAGCATCCCAAATATGGTTCTCCTCCTCTAACGTAAGCTCTTCCCAACCAGTGGACTGTGCTACACGAGCCCGCTCTGCTTCGTACCTCTCCTGCGATTACAAACAATTGTTTTACACGATAAACCCCAAACTTCAAATTTTTGAAAATAAAATAAGACAAAATATTATTATTAACAACAAATTAATTTACCATTACGGATTGTGATTTGTCATCCATCCCCTCGTACGAAACATTGCCCTCTTCGTCAGTCCTCTCCACGGCATGCGTGGCCTTGAACAGCTCCGCCATAGTGGGCTCGCGGTTATATCTCGCGGCCTGAAAATATATAAATATTATTGCTAATCTGATTATAAAAAATTGTAATAAAATGTAAACACAGTTTATAAATTTAATTACCAGCTCTCTCTTGTGCTCCTGAAAGGATTTGGAGCCACCACGGTGCAATGCAGGATTTTTATTCCTGTTTGCCCGGTTCCGCGCAGATAACTCCTACAAATAATCTTTGAAGTCTAGGAGTGATGGGTAAATAATGCATTCTCTTGTACGGGACTTCTTTCCCTTTCTTCTTTCTTGGTTTGTATCTTTCTTCGTTACATATTTTGCATTTTCTGAGGTCAACGTCGTCTTTCCAATACAACATGCAACCTTTCACACATGCATCTATCTTCTCGTACGGTAGACCGAAAGCGGACATTAATTTTTTAACTTTATAATGACTATCGCACATCAGATTATTGGGTGGCATGTGTCGTTTTGCAGCTTGTACAACTGCTGTAAATGCAGCTTCCGTAAGGTTGAATTTTGATTTTATAGTTATGTATTCGGCGGTTACTGAAAGTTCGGTTCCGCTATTACATCCGTCCCACAACGGCCTCTTAGCAGAATCCAACAAATCGTATATTTTTTAGCTCCCGCAATCGGTTCTTCTTCGACATTTTCGTCTTCATCGACAGCTTCAGTTGTAGGAAACATTGATCGTGCTGCATCATCCACCATATTTTCTATCGGATTCGTCATCATATTACCGTCCTCTAATAGTTCAGTATTAGGTGTAGGTTCAACAAGTTCTCCATGACGATCCCAGAAATAATAATCAGGCACGAAACCATATTGATACAAATGTACTTCAACTATATCCGGTTTCCAATGCTTCAAATGTTGGCACTTACTACATGGGCAACGGATTTCTGTGTTGTTTCGGTTATTAGATTTAGCAAACTAATAAATTCGTGTACACCGTTGTAGAAATGTTGCTTTATTGACCCCTTCTTTCCAGTTCTGACTTCATACATCCAAGTACGGTCGAGAAAATAATTGAACATTTTTCCTGATTTGAAAATGTATGTTAGACAGTTTAAATCATTAATTTTCAACCATTCTCCATTGTAAACAGTTCACCGTTGCAGAAAATTCAAAATAAAAACTTCATGGGATTTTTTAATTTTTTAGTATTTTGGTTTTCACTTCGGTGGTCAGTCATCCTACTTCCCATTATAAACACAATAATGTAATTACATTTTATAAATTATTTCAGATTAAACGGTTTAACAAAATTTCGGCAACACTTCCCTTCTGTTCCCTGTATCGTACACAAATGCGTGTACACAGGGAACGTAAAGGAAGTTGACGCAGCGGCGGAATACAAAAACAGATGATACGATGAAAGTAGCAATCGATGGATTGAGAAATACTGAAATGCCCAAATTCGTTGATCCGAAGATGTCGAATTCTAGCTATCTCTGACACGTTGATCGCGCACGATACCGTGAAGAGAGATCTACAATTCTTCGAGCGTTGATCAAGCGCACTTGATGCCGCGAATTGGCTTCACCATCGTTGAATCGAGCGCACTCGATTGACCGAAGGTGGAGATAGGAGATCACACTCGACTACCAATTGGATGAAAGCACAAAGCTAACAAAGGAAATTTTATTTCAAAATCAACAACCTTTACAAACGACACACCTTGCCTATTTATAGGCATTACAACTCAACACAAATGACTTAAGGAATTACAACACAAAACAGTACATGCCTCAACAAACAATAGTACACGACTTAAGAAACAATAGTATTCGACTTAAGGGAAATCATCACAGCACGCGACTTAACGTTTAAAATATACGACTTAAACAGTGCCTCACGAATTCCTTCTTCAACACAAACAGAACAATACGCGACTTCAATTGTTCGCGATCTAAATTAGATATCTTTATTCGCAATTTTAGGTAGGCCTGGAGATACGATTTAGGTTTGAGTCGCGAGGCAATATGTCGGGGATGTTCTGTCGCGGCTTTGATTAAGGTCGAGGAAGATTGGGGAACAGGGAGTTAGTTCGGGTTGTTTTAAGTTGAGTCGTGGTTTCGGCATAAGGCGAGGCAGGGTGATGAGTCGAATACCGAGGCATTGATGAGTCGTAGGTTGAGATGTTGATGAGTCGTGGGTCGCTGAATACCGAGGCATTGTTGAGTCGTAGGTCGAGATGCTGATGAGTCGTGGGTCGCGGTAAAGTTGAATCGCGATTGTGATGAGTCGGTTGTGAATTTAGGTCGTGGAATTGATAACTCGCGCGCGAGTTAGGGGATGAGTCGTGGCATTGCTGAGTCGTGGGTGGCGATTTTAGGTTGAGGAATCGCGATACTGGGTTGCTCGTCTTCGAATTTAGGTATGTTACTGCATCATCCTCCCCTTGTTGACAAAAATTCGACCTTGAATTTGCACCCCTCTCTTCCTCAACTAGATCATTCCCTTGATACGGAATCAAATGCTTAACGTTGAAAATGTCTGCAGTGTGAATATGATCTGGTAACTTCAATTGATATGCATTATCATTAATCTTCTTCAAGATTCTAACTGGACCAATTTTTCGGGCCTTCAACTTGTTGTAAGTGCCAACTGGAAAACGATCTTTTGTCAACACTGCGTAAACAAAATCACCCTCTTTGAAGACAACACTTCTTCGTTTCTTATCCCCAACCCATTTATACTTCTCATTTGTCTTTTCCAAACGTTCCTGAACGATTTTATGACAATCTTTCAATTCATCAACAAAATCCGATGCCCGCTTAATCACTCCTTTCGGTCGTGGCACTACCGTTAAATCCAACGGCGCCTTTGGCAAGCTTGAATATACAACTTGAAATGGATTGAAACCAGTGCTTCGGTTAACAGCATGGTTATGAGCGAACTCTGCTTGACACAACTTCATATCCCAACTTTTCAAATTGTCTTTCACAAGACATCTCAGTAAATTTCCCAACGATCGGTTAACCACCTCTGTTTGCCCATCTGTCTGCGGATGATAAGCGCTACTAAAATTCAGCTTCGTCCCAACCATCCTCCACAGACTCAACCAGAAATGACTCAGAAATCGAGTATCTCGGTCGGAAACAATAGATTCAGGTAGTCCATGTAAACGATAGATTTCTTTAAAGAATAACTGAGCCACTCGGACGGCATCAGCAGTCTTCTTACAGGCTATAAAATGTGCCATTTTCGAAAATCGGTCAACCACCACATAAATGGAATCGTTTCCCCTTTGAGTTCGAGGCAAACCCAGAACAAAATCCATACTCACATCAACCCAGGGCTTAGTTAGTACAGGCAACGGCATATATAATCCAGCATTGGTCGCAGTTCCTTTCGAAACCTGACAGATATGACATCGTTTCACAAACCTTTCCACTTCTTTCCTCATTGATGGCCAAAAGTAAGAGTGAGAAATCAGCTGTAGTGTACGGTCTCTACCCACATGACCTTCTTCATGCAATTCTTTCACAATCTTCAACCGTAAACTGCAATCCGGTATACATAATCGAGTTCCCTTGAACAGAAAACCATCTGCCATCACAAACTCGTCAGTACTTCCGTCTTTGACTTTCTCAACAAGCTTTGCAAAATAAGGATCTTCTTCAAACAATTCTGGCAATAATTCAAACCCCGTCACTTCAACCTTCAATGTAGTTAACAAGTGATTTCTTCTACTCAACGCATCCGCAACACGATTCGTCACTCCCGACTTGTGTTTCACAACAAATGTAAATTGTTGCAGATATGCAATCCACGATGCATGTCTCGCTGAAATCTTGTCTTGCCCTTGTAAATGTTTCAACGCCTCATGATCAGTGTATAGAACAAACTCTTTCTGAAATAGATAGTGTCTCCAGTGTTTAATAGCTTGCACAACAGCATAAAATTCCACATCATATGTACTATATCTCATCTTTGCTCCCGATAGCTTCTCACTGAAATATGCAATAGGACGACCCCTCTGACTCAACACCCCTCCAATTCCAACCTTCGATGCGTCAGTATGTAATTCAAACAACAACTGAAAATCAGGTAATGCTAGAATTGGTGCTGTCATCAACAACTCTTTGATTCGTTCAAAAGCAACTCTTGCTTCCTCCGTCCATGAAAACTGTTTGCCCTTCATACAATCAGTAACAGGCACCATCACACTACTAAAGTGTCGAATAAATCTTCGATAGAATGAAGCCAACCCGTGGAAATTTCGAACTTCTGTTATCGTCTTGGGCTGTGGCCAATCTCTAATCGCTTCGACTTTACTTTGGTCAACCTGTATTCCTCCATCCGATACAATATACCCCAGAAATAAAACACTATGCGTCATGAACATGCACTTCTTCGTTGCAGCATAAAATTGTTCTTGTCGCAGTACCATCAGTACTTCTCTCAGATGATTCAAATGTTCCTCTGGATTTCCACTATATATCAGAATGTCATCGAAATATACCACCACAAATTTTCCAATAAAAGGTCTAAAAATCTGATTCATTACCCTCATGAACGTACTTGGCGCGTTTGAAAGTCCAAATGGCATTACCAACCATTCATACAACCCTTCTCGCGTCTTGAACGCTGTTTTCCATTCATCCCCTGGTCTGATTCGAATTTGATGATAACCGCTCTTCAAATCAATCTTCGAAAATATAGTAGCTCCGCTTATTTGATCTAGCAAGTCATCCAACCTCGGCATTGGAAATCTATATCTCACCGTAATCTTATTCAATGCTCGACTGTCAGTGCACATTCTCCACGTCCCGTCCTTCTTCGGTACTAACAAAGCTGGTACAGCACAAGGACTTAAACTCTCCTGCACACGCCCATGTTCAAGCAATTCTTCCACCTGCCTTCGCAACTCCTCATGCTCTTTTGGACTCATTCGATAATGTGGTCTATGTGGCAGCATTGCTCCCGGAACAAGATCAATTTGATGTTGAATGTCTCTTAGTGGCGGTAACTCCTTCGGTAACTCTTCTGGAAACACATCCTCAAATTCTTTCAAAACTGGCTTCGCTTCTTCTGGAATTTCAACCTCTTCGCTGCTCTCTCGCCCAATCAACAAATATACTTCCGGCTCTTCTTCGACTTCTTTAACAAACTCCTTCAAGGTTAATAAAGTTTTCAGCTCTTCAATCTCCTCCAGTTTGTTTTCTTCTTGTTGACGCTTCTTGGGAACGAGAGTAATCTTCGTGCCTTCAAACATGAAACTGTAACTGTTGGTACGCCCATCATGTTGCACCGCCCTATCATATTGCCACGGTCTTCCCAACCACAAATGGCATACGTCCATGTCCACAACATCACACCAAATTTCGTCCTTGTATTTCTTCCCAATTGAAAAATTAACACAAGTCCTTCGACTAACTTTCACCTCCCCACCTTTCCTCAACCAAGCTAACTTATACGGTTTCGGGTGCTTCTCTGTCTTCAATGATAACTTCTTTACAGCTTTTGTAGAGATAATGTTATCACAACTTCCAGCATCAATAACAAATTTGCAAACCCTTCCCAAGATAGTGCACATCGATTGAAAGATGTTACTCCTCAACCAGCTAGTCTCTTCCTCCTGCTTCGGTGTTAAGCAATTCCTCCTCATCATTAATGTATAACCATCATCTCCAGACAACAATTCTTCCTCCTCAACTAGTAATTGATTAGTATCTTCAGCCTCCTCATCCTCATCCTCAACCTCAGCAATCATTGCTCTCTTCTTTGGCTTTGGACACTCATTGCTTTTATGACCCATCTCCTGACAATTGTAACATTTGAAACTGTTGTTAACCTTCCTTCTCAGCCTCCTTCACCACTGGTTTACTGACAGGTTTAGAAACATTAGAACTTCCACTAACACCCTTCACTTGATTATTGGAATTCGTAAACACACCACCTCCACATCGTCCCTGCTTCTCCCAAGCCAACGCTTTCTGATGTGCTTCCGCCACAGACCTTGGATCGAACATATTCACCATATCCTGGATCTGCATTCTCAATCCCCCAATGAATCTAGATGTCAGTTGTTCTTCCGTTTCCATAATATCATTCCTTGCAATAAGCTGATAAAACTCATCTGCGTAATCATTAACAGTCTTCATGCCTTGCCTCAAGTTCTGCAAACGTTGATACATCAAAGATTGATAATTGTAAGGTAAGAACGTTGCTTTCATTATTTTCTTCATCTTCTCCCAAGATTCAACTTTGGACTTCCCCATTCGTTCACGTGTAAGTTTGGTTTGCTGCCACCATGCTAAAGCTCTACCCCTCAACCTTGTAGCAACCAACTTCACTCTACGATGTTCTGGAACTTCCTTGAAATCAAAAATTTCTTCAACATTAGACAACCAGTCCAAAAACTCCTCAGCTTGCATACCACCTTTGAATTCTGGAATTTCAGTCTTCATCCCAGATTCCCACTTGTGATCGTACTCCGACTGATTTCTTCCTGGTCCACGTCTTCGTCCATGAACACTACCACCATCATACTCTTCTTCACAATCCGATGTATATCGATGTCGATCCCGACCACCAACATCTCTACCACCACCATTTCTTCCACCAACATTCCTACGATCAACATTTCTATCACAAACTCGATCCATGCTTCTATGATCACTATCGACACTTCTCTCTCGATTTGAATGTGGTGAAGCTCTACTTCTCCCATGGCTCGATTTAGGTGATACCCTTCTCTGATTTTGACTCATCTCCAACATCATTCTCTCTAATCGACCAATCCCTTCATTAATCTTCTCATTGAAATTCTCGTTGATTCTTTGCTCCATCTCATCGGCTTCTTCTCTCCCATACAAAGCATCAATGTTGCGATAACGGTTAGCTCTTCTCGGAGGCATGATCACTCTTCAACAAATTCCAACAAAAACTTCACTTCGATCTAAAAATCTTCAAATCAAAACTACCCACTTGTTGAAATCTTTAAAAATCTCCAAACGAACAAATCTCTTCAAAATCTCGATAACCCACTTCTCCAAATGATGTAAATCTCACACAACTCCAAAAATCTACGCAAACTCCTTGCGTTCTAGCTCTGATACCAAATGACGCAGCGGCGGAATACAAAAACAGATGATACGATGAAAGTAGCAATCGATGGATTGAGAAATACTGAAATGCTCAAATTCGTTGATCCGAAGATGCCGAATTCTAGCTATCTCTGACATGTTGATCGCGCACGATACCGTGAAGAGAGATCTACAATTCTTCGAGCGTTGATCAAGCGCACTTGATGCCGCGAATTGGCTTCACGATTGTTGAATCGAGCGCACTCGATTGACCGAAGGTGGAGATAGGAGATCACACTCGACTACCAATTGGATGAAAGCACAAAGCTAACAAAGGAAATTTTATTTCAAAATCAACAACCTTTACAAACGACACACCTTGCCTATTTATAGGCATTATAACTCAACACAAATGACTTAAGGAATTACAACACAAAACAGTACATGCCTCAACAAACAATAGTACACGACTTAAGAAACAATAGTATTCGACTTAAGGGAAATCATCACAGCACGCGACTTAACGTTTAAAATATATGACTTAAACAGTGCCTCACGAATTCCTTCTTCAACACAAACAGAACAATACGCGACTTCAATTGTTCGCGATCTAAATTAGATATCTTTATTCGCAATTTTATGTAGGCCTGGAGATACGATTTAGGTTTGAGTCGCGAGGCAATATGTCGGGGATGTTCTGTCGCGGCTTTGATTAAGGTCGAGGAAGATTGGGGAACAGGGAGTTAGTTCGGGTTGTTTGAAGTTGAGTCGTGGTTTCGGCATAAGGCGAGGCAGGGTGATGAGTCGAATACCGAGGCATTTATGAGTCGTAGGTCGAGATGTTGATGAGTCGTGGGTCGCCGAATACCGAGGCATTGTTGAGTCGTAGGTCGAGATGCTGATGAGTCGTGGGTCGCGGTAAAGTTGAATCGCGATTGTGATGAGTCGGTTGTGAATTTAGGTCGTGGAATTGATAACTCGCGCGCGAGTTAGGGGATGAGTCGTGGCATTGCTGAGTCGTGGATGGCGATTTTAGGTTGAGGAATCGCGATACTGGGTTGCTCGTCTTCGAATTCAGGTATGTTACTACATCAGAAGCGCTATCGAAATTTTGTAACCGTTTAAAATGAAATGATTTATAATATGTAATTACTTTATTGTGTTTGTAACTTGTCCAATACAGGGACAAATCCGATAAATATTGTATCAGATGAATATAAATGTCCGTTCCGTTACCAAAACGAACATCCATATAACGATCATATACAACACTTGCCAGACGGGGCCAAAGCCAATCTAAGAGATAAAAAAATTTCTTTAAATTTTATCAAATATTGTTGTTCTTTTCAAATTTTGACAATGTTTCAACTATTTAAATTTTATTTAATAAATTTGTATATTTAAATTTTAGTTCAACATTCAATTAACAATTTTAGTTCAATATTCATTTCTTTATTTTACGACATAGATTTTAGCGTAATCTTTGTTGTTGTTATATTCATTTCTTAATTTCATTACAAAATAGATTTCAGTACAATATCAGTTGTTTTTAAAGTCATTTCCTTATTTTTTTAAAAAAAATTAGATATTTGTAGAATTTTTAAGGCTCTCATATTCATTTTTTAATTTTCTATATAAACTTTATTTTTGTACAATACTGTAATTTGTAATTTATCAAACTTAAATTTGTACAATACTATATAAACTTTATTTTTGTACAATACTGTAATTTGTAATACTCATATTTGCAGAATTTAGATTTTAACAACTTAAATTTGTAATTTATCAATTTCATAAACTATGAAATACTTTCATGTAAATTTATCAATAACCAAGTTAATCATTAATATACACTATTTTTTCACCTAAAACAACTAACCATGTTAATCGCCAACACTAATCATCTACATCAACCATTTATTCAACTTGATCATGATAAACTAGTTAATGTAATACGAAATAATTCAAGTTCATGATAATAAACTAATTAATTTATCAAATCAACATACAACACTACTAATACCTAATTTAACAACACTACTAATACCCAATTTAACAACAAATCATAATTGACTTAGGGTTTAAACTAAACCTAAAAATATCAAATTTACATTCAAACAAGAGATTAGAAGCATACCGACGTAAATTTGGGTGATTTGGAGGCGTTGAAAGCTGGAGCGGCGGCTATGGTGACGGGGGGCATCGGGGGGGAAGGAGGAAGTGATTTGGGGGAAGAAATTGGGGAAGAGAGAATGAAGGAGCTGTTGCTCTCGGCAGATCTGTATATTGCGTATAGCGACGGTTTGCGACGGCCGCTTTTTTTAGCCGTCGCAAACCGTCGCTAGGCTCCGCCGCTATACGAAGCCTTTCTAGTAGTGGTTGTAAAATACGTTTATTACAACTATCAGGAAAAAGCAGTTGTAAAAACCCTTTATCACAACTGTCAGTAAATACCAGTTGTTATGATTGGCTTATCGTCAGAACAGTACACCCATTATGAATCAGGTATAACACACTTCCATTTCTATTTCCATTTTAGTCAATAATTAAGCAATCTATACCGTTGATGTCATTTACATATGAAATATATTTCATTATCATGTTATTATTCTCTTATATAATGATGTGTATATATGTCATAGGTTTATCATAATGTCATATAGAGGTAGGAGCTCTTCACGTTCATCAGGAGGCGATGGCAGTGGCCCATCGCAAGAGTCACAGCGTCCAGTAGTTTCGTTAGTCCCTAGAGCAGAGGGGTAAGAATTAAATTTTCTTCAGCATCTTGTTTTTTTATGATATACGTACGTACTTATCTGTATCGTATTTAAAAACAGGGGGTTCGACCTACTTCCCTCGAAGGTTGTGCTAGATGTCTCTAGAGCTTCTTATCGCAGTAGGATGAGTGCTTGCTGGCCGAAGTAGGATAACATCCCTCCTCACATCATAGAGTGTATATGGCAGGATGTCCTAGTATGTATATTTTTCTGTTTTCCATTTTTAATTCGTTTTTGTTATTTTTCTACTGTTTATCGTTTACAATGTAATCTTTTTTTCTACTTTTTATCGTGAAACACAGGCTGAGATAGACATCCAAACAGACGATATGCTGCTGGCACGAGGATACTAGATGAAGAAGATGAGCAAGAACTATAGGGACACGATATCTGAAATTAAGAAATCTGGTAAGAAACCACGGTGGATGGGGAAGAGCGTATGACAAGCGTGGTTGGGATACTGGGAAACGGACGAGGCGAAGGCAAGTATACTAATTTTTTTTGAATTATTAATTTGACGTGATCAAAAAATAATGTATCAAATTTTGAATGTACATGCAGAGTCGGATAGAAACTCTGCAAACAGAAATAAAAATCCCGTCACTCATCGCGGAGGGTCGAAGTCATTTCAGCAGTATCGGCAGGAGTTAGTAAATTTACTGAATGATAATTGTAAATAGTTTATGCTATATAATTTTAAATTTATAATAATTGTATGTAAAAATCAACTTCAGGAAGCTGAGGCGCATGATCCCGTGGGCTATATGGACGTGTTCACTTGTACGCATGCTGTCGAGCATGTAAATCCGGACGGAACTGTTTCGTATACATTGCAGGACGATAAATCCAGCAAGAGCTATGTAAGCATATTTTATTTTATGCAGTATTAGTAATTGTTCTACTTGTTAAACTATAATGAAATAAGATATGATGTTATTAATTTGTTAATGCAGGAAAAGTTTATCGAGCAGCGCCAGAAACTCCTTGCTAATACGGATCGAGAACAGCTGACGACTGATGAGGATGATGCTATTTTTGAGTCCGTTATGGATCCAGTAGAGCATGACAGACGATACGGATTTGGCAATCAAGTGGTAATTTTACTGCTAATTTGATATTTAAGTCAAAATTCTTTGTTGGAATATATAATTTTATCTTGAATACTTCAAATATGCTATTTGGACCTTTTTAAAACAATAAACTTGAATTTTATTCATTTACAGAGATATGCACATACACTTACAGAGATCACACAGCTAAATTTAATATTTATTGCAGGCCAGCAGTCAGAGACGGGGTCGGCGGAATAGTGCTCAGAGCGGTCTAGCCGATATAGAAGAATTGCGGACTAGAGTGTCCCAGCTGGAGGAGCAGAACCGCCAACAGGCCATGCAGACCACACAGTTGTTAGAGTACATGCAGCAGTTTGGTGGCCGCTTCCCTTCCTCGGCTGGCTCTGGATCTGGAGGAGATTGATTCATTTGCTTTCTTGCTTTTTCAGGTATGATTTTTTTAGTTTTGTATGATTTGGTAGACGGTGGAGGTAGCTGTTGATTTTTGTATGATTATGTTTGATACACTTGGTTGTGTGGTTGTATAATGATGTGGATGTTGATGATTTTGTGTATGACATGGTAGAACACTTATTATTGGAGTTGTTGGAATGGTTATGTATTTTATTTTGATGTAATTTGATATATTGTGTGTTTGATTAATTTTTTGTAGTTTGGGTTTTGATATTAGGTTGGTATATTGTATACTGGATTGTGCAGTATTGGTGCAATAGATTTTGGAAGAGAATTGTGTATGGAAGGCTATATTTGCAGCAGTAATAAAAAAAAAATCAGATTTCCGACGGCTCCCGACAGTTTTCAGGTAGGCAATTTCCGACGGTTTCCGACAGTCTGTAGGACATTTTTTCCGGCGATTTCCGACGTATCCCTTCACGTGTCGGAATGCGTCGGAAGCCGTCGGAAACACGTACGGCACCCTCTGTCGGAAGCTGTCGAAAATAATGCTCCCCGACGCCGTATATTCCGACGGCCGCCGACGGTTTTCAACCGTCGGAAATCACTGTTCTCCTTCTAGTAGTGAGTTAATAGTGATTGATGCAGTTCAAGGACAGTATGGGTTCAATTATGTGGGACCTCTGAATTGCATGTCATGAGTACATCATCAATTTTTGTTATTAATCAATATCAAATTGCAATCATCAATAATCGTTGATTATATAGATTTTATGGCTCTACTAAAATGCAAAATAAGATGCTACATTACGGTGGTGTTATCACTGAATCTAAGGTAGGTAATGTATTCACGAGTATTTAATAGTAAGAACAAGCATCTGTATCTGACACATATATTTTAAAAAATAAACATAAATAAGAGGAAGAAAACAAGAGAGTGATTTACTGAACACAACCACAACCCTTACAAAGATACACATAGTGAGGACTTATATACAGCTAGAGACTGCACGTCCGCAATTATTCAAAACTGCATTAAGTACTTTCAAACCATATAAACCTTGATCAAACCATACCCCCAATACAAAGCCATTGCCCTATGAAGAGCTTCTCGCATACAAGATTAGGGTTCAAATCCTTAAATTTTCCTTCTGTAAGTTTGAATTTTTGCCCTACATCAAAGCATGTATCATTCAATTGCACTCCATAAGCTTTCTTGCATATTGGAGCCGACGGTTTAAATCCATCTGTTATTCATTTTATCATCAAATATGCTTTAATATGAACTTATATACAGCATTGCAAAATATAAAGCATATAAAATAAATAACTTACAACTCAAGACCAAAAGAAGAGAGAGCAGAAATGCAACGTTAAGGACAACAGCTGCAGCTTTGTTTTTCAACATGGCCATTATTTTTAGTTATATTATTTTTTTGATGCTATAATCTGATTATAGATTGTACTGGGTCGCCCACTATTTATAGCAAAGTTTCATGAAAATATGAAATACATACACTCGTGTTTTATTTTAGCAAGCATGCATAGTTTATTACGTTGATTTTTAACTTAAGCATTTGTTTATACATTCATTTTTGTTTTTGTTGTTCTTTCAAATGCCGTATAAATTTGATTATGAAAGGACAGAAAGGAGATCATTGTAAAATATTTGATGCGAAGATTCTTAAGAGATACTAAGGTAGGAAACCATAGAGCATAACGAAAGAAAGGGTTGAATTACAATATGAATTTAAATGATTAGCCACGTTGCTGTGAATTAATTAAAAGGTAATTTATTCATAACATAACATATTTTAATATGAGGCTCGTTCCAGCGAAAGCAGACAAGTTCAACACTATTATGGTAGTAGATTAATTTTCCTGACACAACTGCAACATCAAATGATTCCATGGGAAAATGATCGTCGTCACGTTGGTACACCAACGTCGCTATTAAACCACCATTTATTACGCCTTGACAACATATGTTTTCTTGAGTTCTGCATCAGCTTTCTATCCGATGCCTTAAGTACATCATTTTCACTTTATTTTAACACTACAAGAGAACTACAAGAGAACGTACGATTTTCGACGGTCGAAAAACCTTCGGCAGCCGTTAGAAAACGACGCAAAGAACCGTTGCAAGTTGTCCTGTCGCCGCACAATTTTTCCGACGGCTTCCAACAGCATCCATCGTAAACTTTCCGACGGCTGCGGACAGAAAACCCGACGGCTCAAGACGGCCGTCGAAGACACATGACCGATCAAGGGGAAGCAACAAACCGCTACTAGCCGTCGGAAGCCATCGAAAAACGTTGACATATAGGCTGTCGCCAACTGTCAGAATACCTAAAGCATTCTGTTATATGCTAGCCTCACATACGCAATCCAAAAATATAATATAGTCACACACAAGCACATATCAAATTCAGATATAAAATATAATTTCAAATCATACAGATATACTCAAATCACATAAAGAAAATTAAACCAAGCATAACTCACATAGCATCAAACCGACTAACACTCCGTTAACATAATATACATACATGTCATCATACAATATATATACACCGTGAAACACCAACAAATCTAACATCATCAACAACTCAAATGTCATCATCAACAACTCACCACCATCAACTCACAAATGTCAAACTGACCATCATTGGATGCACCATCAAATAATGTACAAAACATCTCATAGTATCCAAGCGCACCATCTCAATGTATCATCAAACAATACTAAACAATGTCGCATAACAAAAAACATACATATTACTCTTGTCAATCACCTCCAGAACCTCTGGAACCAACTGAAGATGGAAAGCGGCCACCATACTTTGCATGTACTCAGCAACACGCTGGTCCAGCAGCTGTGTCATCTGAATGGCCTGCTGACGGTTCTGCTCCTCCAACGGCGCCACCCTAGCTTTCAATTCGTCGAACTCTGGTAGATCGATCTGAGCTTTACTTTGGCTGGCTCTCCTCTGTCCACCCTGCAATACTTATTAAATTTAGTAAAAGTTCAATTACTATAATCTTACTATCAAAGCTATAGCATAATATTTTAATCGTTATATCTACAAACTTATTATCGAAACTAAAGCGATGTTAAGTTTTTTAGAACTGAAAGATTACTAAATTGTTATATCTAAATATATTATTCATTACCGCTTGATTGCCAAAACCGTAACGCATGTTCCATGAAGGTGGATCCATGACTGACTCAAATTTGACATCCTACTCATCCGTAGTCATCTACTCTCGACTTGTTTCCTCCAAGAGTTTATGCCTTAGTTCCATAAACTGTGCCTGCAAGAACAAATAAAAATACATTTAAAATTAATAGCATAATATCTTAATTCATTATACTTTAATAATTAAAACAATTACTAATAGTATATAAATTAAAATATGCTTACATAGCTCTTCCGCGATTTATCATCATGCCATTTATATGTAACAGCCCCATTTGGATTTACATGCTCGACAGCATGAGTACGGATAAATACATCAATGTACGATATAAGACCTTACGCCTCCACTTTCTGAAATTGATTATTATGTACTATTATTGTATAATCAAAATTATACAGCATAATAACTACTTACAATTTACCGTTAATAAATTTACCGACTCTTGGCGATATTGTTGGAACGACTTGGATGCTCCTCGATGAGTGACAGGATTCCTGTCACTATTTGCAAAGTTTCTCTATTACTCTGTCTGTACATTTAAATAAACAATATATTATTTACTTATCAAATATTTTTTGATACTTACATATCAATCAAATAATTAATAAAAGATTAGTACACTTACCTTCACTTCGTCACTCTCCTAATGCACCAGCCAATCCTCTCACACACTCACTCACATCCTGTTCGGCTTCTTCCCTTTGTGCTTCACAGTCGACATAGAATCCCAGTAATTCCTCATCATCTTCTGCATCCAGTAATGTCATACCAGCTGCATGTCGTCCACTTGAACAGTCAACTGCGACCTGCATCTCATGATAAACAAGCGACAAATAATTAAACAATATACTACACAATAAATAAGTGATAAACAGAATGAGAATGCAAAATAGAAGTTTATACTTACAATGAAATCCTGCCATGTACACTGCATGATGTAGGAAGAGATATTATCCCACTTAGACTAACAAGCCGTCATCTTACCCTTATTTGAATATCTAGAAACTGATAGAACTACAACTGACGGCTGTAGGTCGAACCCTCTGTGTTAAATATGATACAGATTATTATATCGTACACAAAATATTTATGATGCTGAAAAAAATTTAATCCTTACCCCTCCGCTTTAGGCATCAGATACACAATTGGACGCTATGGCGGCTATGATGGGCCGCTACCATCGCCTCCGGATGAATGGGATGAGCTCCTCCTTCTGGACGACATGATACCTGTCACAGACACATCATTTTATAAGAAAATAATAGCATAATAATGACATATATGGTATAATAATGACATAAATAAATGTCATAAAGTACATAAATTAAAAATATACTTGATTCAGATTTGGTCTCATATTCCGACGATATGCAGAATATAGCATTTTTAACATAAATTACTAAATAAATGACATAAATGACATAAATGATATAAATGACATGAATGGCATAAATTATATAAATGACATGAATGACATAAATTATATAAATGACATAAATTACGTAAATGACGATAAGCTGATTTGGTTTCATAAATGACATAAATTACATAACTTGTAAAATAAATGTCATCAATTACATAAATTGCATAATACATCAGAATTCAACATAATATTTTTTATCAATCCTCATCGTCTTCTAATTCAGATTCGGTCTTATATTCCACATTAACTTCCTCTCTACTCTCAAATGTTTTTACCAAAACGTTTGATTCATCGTTCAGAGGTTCAAAATCAGTATGATCATTTGTTGTTGTTATTTCGTTGCTTAACTCAAGATCTGCCTGATACGCTTGTTCGTTTGGAATATTTTTTCGATCAAACGTAAATCTTGCCTTTGTTTTAAAAACTGCTGACCAATCTACTTTATCTCTTTTTAGAGAAGGATAAAGAGCATAATAAACTTGCAATGCTTGTTTGGCTAGTATAAAAGAATCGTACTTGTGATAATGCAATCTGTGCTTAATTTTAATAAGACTATAATCTTTGTGCACATTAATTTCAGAACCTAAAACATTGCTGAACCAATTGCATCGAAATAGAAAAACATCCTCTACGGGTCATTAGAAATATGTCGGTTGCAAAATTTGGCTTAAAATGCCATAAAAATCATTTATGTGATGTTCTAGATCATCGTTAACTTTAACAAATACACCTGTATTATTAGTTAGTTTTTCAACATCATATTCTTTGGTATTGAATTTATATCCGTTGACGAAATATATTGGATATGTCTTGACTTTTCTTTCCGGTCCTAACACAAGATGTTTCAATCCTTCATCGACCACACAATTTCACGGTTTATAAACGTACTTTGAAAACCAATCGGAAAATTCTTTACTGAGATCTCCACGTGGATGTTCACTTTCATAAATACTGCATATATAAATAAAATATTGCATTAAATTCTACACGCATATGCATTATTGAAATGAATAAACCAAGAATTATTATTTCATATTACCTAACAAATGGTGTAACCTCAGTACAATTAAGAAGAATATAAGCGTGTGCTACATGAAGATCTCTATCGTCTAACCATACATCTACACATTTTCTAAAAGGTCGACCATGTTGTCTAAAAATATATAACATTGTTTGTGAGGACTCTTGTTTATTGCCTTCATCATTACGTGGAATACATTCAAAGGATATGTTCACATGATCACTGAAATACACTACAACAAAACAGTCTTTTTACAACGGGCAATGCCCGTTGTAATATTGTTTTCGCAACGGGCATGTGCCCGTTGTAATAGGCCTTGTTGTAATAGATCCACCACATTTTACAACGGGCAAAGCACGTTGTAAAAACCGTTGAAATATACCTTTTTACAACGGGTTATGACCGTTGTAATAGACTATAATACAACGGCCAAAACCCGTTGCAATAGACTAACCATACTAGTTGCATAGCCTGTTTCACAACATGCATTGACCGTTGTAAAAAGCTCATATAACAACGCACATTGTCCGTTGCAAAATAAATGCAAATTTAAAAAAAAATTACAACAACATCCATGCAATACATCCATACTAATACTAAATATTGTCGTAAATTAATTAAAATCACATACGAAAAGATTAAAAGCTAGAGTCATAGAATTCTAACACTCCAAAAAGTTAGATAAGTTTACATGCCAAATACATAAAGCATTAACACATAACAGTCCGCTACAAATATCATGTTCTAAGTACAATCATACTATACCACAGAGATGAAGTCTTTATGCCACGCGACGGTTGATCCAACGGCCTCTTTGATAGTCTGCATCTCTGTTTCTTCCTCGGAAAGATAGCAACAAGGCTCATATGTGGTGGTGGATGTCTCTGTTTCTTCCTCGAAAAGAAAAACAAGCATCTTTGATGTATTCATTGGTAAATTTCACACTATCTAAACAAATGACAGATGCTTGTTTAAAGGATAAATCGGATGATAAACACCAAAATAAGCCGGATCAACCTGATTTGGCCAGTTTATGTACACAAGTTGAAATCGTTTGGATTTACAAGAGACTATAGGTAACAAGGGCAAAACATCAACAAACATAACATGCATTCTGATAAAATAACTATTTGAATAATGCAATCTTTACTAACTAATACTACTAGGTATGTTTGACATAAGCTCAGTCAATGATAAATCACCATGATAAAATAGGAAATATAGCAAATAATTGTGCGGTCGTCTCGACCAGGGATCAAGATGACAGAAAAGCGTGTTTGCCAAGCCTGCTTACATTTGAAAATAAGCAGCACATTACTTGGCATGATAATATTGGTTACCCCTTGAAATCCAAATCAATAGTATAATGGCAAGTAATGAACTGCTTATTTCAAATGACTTTCCACATCCTAAAATACAACTTTATGAATGATTATAACTAATAAAATTAAACTTTACAGTTAAGAAAATATCAACAGAAAAGGAGCCCCAAAATTCAGTTATGTTTACTTCTAACTCTATAAATAGATACCTCTATGTACCAAGCTCTATTAATATTACACTAACTCAATAACACAATCAAATTTTTCCGACATTTTGAGACCAAAGTGCATGCAAGGCCATCTTGAAATTCATTCAAGTGGCTTTAGACCTCTCATAGATAAATCTTAAATAAACTATATTCCAAACTGGAAAAGCGTTACTAGGATTACCCAGCCATTCATATATAATAATTTGTCTATTAAGTCATATGTAGATTCACAAGTAGACACTGATTGAGAAACAAATCACTTAGCATTGGTGAATCATGTTAATCATCGTTGAAACTCCCTACTGCATGTTGTTATTTGACATAATGACGAAATGAAGGCAAAATGAACCGAGTGAGGCAGAGACCAAAAGAAAAAAAACACCGAAGTTCATAATAGTAATGTCAAGAAACATCCAGTTGCAATTCCCAAAATGTCCAGTGGTTTTAATCTTGTAACCCAGTGTTATTGTGTGACTTAAGAGTTAAGAAAGATAAGCGCACAAACAATATTCAAATGAAAAGGCACAGAAATGCACATAGGAATTGAGAAATTGCAATTTCCATGGTGGAAAATAATGAAACAGCAATATTATTACTAAAGATAATCAATATGCTAAAATAACATTGCTGCACTACTTTGTAAACGCTCATTGAAGTTCTATTCTAATATTTGCATTTTACCGCTTCTGTAGCAAACATACTATCTCAATGGGTGATATCCAAGAAATCTATAAAGCTACAAACTTTATTCTGTGATGAAAACCACATAACACCCACTATTTATGGAACACCTAGAAAAATCAAGCAGAAGAAGTAATCAAATTAATCTCCTAATATATAGATATTTTTACCAGGTTTCAGATCACGATGAATGATTCCATGAGAGTGCAAGCATTCCATGGCTCTAGAAATGTCCAATGCGAATCCTACTGCCACACGAAGGTCTAAACTTCTTGGCCTCATATTTAGCAAGTACTTTCTCAATGATCCTCCTAACAGAAGCTCAGTTACCACCACCATCATGGGCTCCTTGCAAGCTCCAATGAACTGCATATAGTCTTATATATTTCAAGCCCATATAGTTTATATCTAATTGTCTACTATCTTTAAACACAACAGATCACTCTTTATCAGTCTCTCCTTCCATAGCAATCTCACTCATCACCCATATTCTAACACTTCCATAGCAAGCCCATTCATCATGTAATAAGCATACAAATCAGCTAGATGATGTTTAGCTATTGAATTTACTTCTAAGTAGAGGTACTACAGCCTCCTATTCTAAGAGCATTCCCAATACCCTATAAACTTGTTATTGGAAAACTGAAAGGAAACCAATTAAATTTATTTCTTTAGTTGGAGTTTTCTTCAACACTCTATAAGAGATGGATGTTCTACTCTTACTGTACATAGAACGTGTCCTATAGGCCGGTAAGTAGTTTTAAATTTGAGTTTGATGCCACAGATTACAGTATCTTGCTAATAACTTTGCTTAGATACAAAGGTGGATAAAAAACATACAAATAACTCATGTAGTAATAGATTCATTCTATATCTTATGTTCATGCAACATTAGAGAATAACAGATATTATTTTGGACTGCAGTAAAAGTAACAGATAATCAACTGCCATCTAAATTAAACTATCCGCAACAATAGTTCATCTAGCCAGTGCAAAATGCAAGGGTTGAATTCTTATGATGCTAATAATTTATTTGCTTATTATCAGGAATATGTTGTCGTGGTTAATTCATGCAATTCAGTGAGAGGTTATGGACAACCAAGTTGAATCTAACAGTATAACAGTAAGATAACAAATTTGAATCAACAAAAAATAAATCAAAATCCAACCTTTACAAGATTTTTGTGCTGAACTTTACTAAGCATAGAAACCTCTCTCATAAATTTACCCTCTCTCTTCTCTATTTCTTCTACTGTATCCCCTTTGTGCAAAATTTTAATAGCAACATTTTGATTCTTATACCTACACAAAATGTACAAAAAATCTGAATAAAACGCAACTTTTTCATAGTCATACAAAACCGGATAGTACTTACGTCCCCTCATATACTTTAGCATGAACACCTTCTCCAATTCTTGGACCAACGAAAAGCAGCTAAGGATCAATAAGCCACTTCAGATCTAAATGGGGTTCTTTCATTGAAAAAAACCCACTTCCAGAATCCATTTCTGTAGTAGTAATGACCAATATCTACCATCTAGTAATTGAGGATACTATGGATAACCGAGCGGTGAACAGACTCGGAGCAGAAAACCCAAACATAACGGAGGCCGCCACAAGCAACGCTAGAGAAGCAACCACCTAGCACTTCCATCCTCGAGAGTTGCAGCAATAGAACGCCAAATTTGAGAGGAATTTGTGGGTGGCAGATTGGATTTGAGAGGAATTCGATGGTTGAAGCAGGGATTTAGAGTTAAAGCGGGGATTGGATTTGAGAGGGCTTCGTGGGTTGAAGAAGGGATTTAGGGCTAAAGCGGGTTTTCAGAGAAGTGTGAAGAGAAATTTAAGCGGGCATGAATAAAGAGGAGAAATAGGGCACGAAATTTAGGCGGGCAGGAATTACAACGTTTATGACCGTTGTAAAATTGGCATCTATTGCAACGGGCATTTTGTGAACGTTGTAAAATTAACATCTATTACAATGGGTCTGAAAGGACCGTTGCAATAACATTCTATGACAACAGGCAGTCATAGCCCGTTGTAAAAAGGGCGTTGTATAGGGCATCTATTACAACGGGCCTAGAAGGACTGTTGTAATAGCATTCTATTACAACGCGCAATGCCCGTTGTAAAAAGGGCGTTGTAATATGGCGTTTTTGTTGTAGTGATAGTGAGAGAAAAAGAATGAAGCTTCTTCTTCGATGTATGATTTACAGATCGAATCTTCAACTCGTGCTTTATGCCTCGCTTTTTTCTTCGGATGATTTAAGTATCTATAAAAAATTAATTTACATTAATTTTAACTTCTGGATGTAATTAGATTAATAGGTAACATATTTCATAGCTCTTGAATGAATACATCCGTCCATATTGTACAGGACCTCGAAATCGTGCTTCAGATGAGAGATGAACAGGTAAATGCTCCATTACATTAAAAAAACCTAGTGGAAATATTTTCTCCTATTTGTAGAGCAATATAGGAATATCGTCTTCAAGTATACGTAAACGTTGAACTTTTAACATAGTCGAACAAAGCTCTTTGTAAAACATACTAAGTTCCGTTATTACCATCCAAACGTTTATTCCACTCAATCTATCATTTTTAAAGTCAACACATCTACGAAGATTTGATGAAATCCCATCAGGAAATCTTAATCCTTCCACCCATTGTAACACACTTTAACTTGATTATTATCTAACTCATATCACGCTTTAGGTTTTTATGGTCGTTTGGTTTCATACGAAGCTCAGAACGTTTGCATAATTCTTGTATATCGCATCTTGATTTCAAATCGTCCTTAGTCTTCCCCTTGACATTCAAAATTGTGTTAAAAACATTATCGAATACATTTTTCTCACTGTGCATCACATTAATATTATGATGAAGTAGAAGATCTTTCTAATAAGGCAACTCACACAATATACTTTGTTTGCACCAATTATGAATAGTCGATTTACGTGCAATTCCTGTTTGTACTCCAGTTTCATGTATCTTTGGATAGTCCCTTACAAGTTCATATATGTCTTCTTCGCTTGACCATATCGTTGGTGGTTGTCTGGTTTCTACTCTATTAGCTAAAATAAATTCTCTATCTCCTTTGAAGTGATGATTGACATGGAGAAAACATCGATGACAGTCAAACCATAAATTTTTTTACCATTCGGTAAATAAAATGCTAGTGTTTCTTCCGTGCAATAAGGACAAGCTAGACGACAGGATGTACTCCATCCTTAAAACATTGCATAAGCAGGAAAATTACCTATAGTCCACAACAAAGAAGCAAACATACGATAAAAATTTTCTTTGAAACGTCGTATGTTTCTACTCCTTCCTTCCAAAGTGTTTTTAACTTCTCAATCAATGGTTGTAAATAAACATCGATTCCTTGTGTCGGATCATCGGACCCAGAAGCGACAACAGTAAGAAACATATATGGAGTTTTCATACACTTACACGAAGGTAAATTATAAGCTGTGATGATAAGGGGCTAAGATGAATATTTAGCACCATATTTAGAAAATAGTGAAAAACCATGCGTACATAATCCAAGTCTAACATTACGACTCTCCGCTGCAAAAGTGGGATAAGTTTTGTCAAAATGCTTCCATGCTTCTCTATCGGCTGGATTTGTCAACGTACCTTCTTCCTCTATTCTCACACCATATGCCATCTCATATGAGGTGCGGTTACAGAAGATGCGTATAATCTTTAAAGCCTAGGAGTGATGGGCAAGTAATGCATCCGTTTGTATGGAACTTCCTTTCCCTTATTTTTTATTGGTTTGTACCTTTCCTCATTACATATTCACTTCCTAAGAGTGATATCCTCTTTTCAAAACAACGTGCGGCGATTTAAATATGTATTTATTTTTGATATGGTAAACCAAAAGCCGAAATAAGTTTTTAACTTCATAGTGATTTTCACATATTAAATTATCGGGTGGCATATGTCGTTTTGCAGCTTGTACAACAGTCGTAAATCCAGCTTTGGTGATGTTCTATTTTGACTTCATCGTAATGTATTCTACGGTTACTAATAGCTGAGTGTCGCTTTTACAGCCATCCCAAAGAGCTTTCTTAGCAGCATCTAATAAATCGTAAAAACAATTTCTTCAATATTTGGTTATTCAACATTTAAATCGTCATCATCAACTTCAACCGTAGGGACATTGATCGTGCTGCATCCTCAATCATATTTTCTATAAGATTCGTCATAACAATTTCATTACCAGCCACCTCTAATTTAGACTCTACCAGAGTATGTGCTACAACTTCTCCATGACGATCCCAAACATATTATTCCGGTACGAAACTGTTTTTGCACAATTGAACTTTCACGATATCTGGTAACAAATATTTCAAATGTTTAAACCTACTAAACGAACAACGAATTTTTACACCGTTTCCATTATTACTTAAAGCGAATTCAACAAATACGTTTATACCGTTATAAAAATCTTTTTTATTAATCCTCTCAATCCCCTTCTTTAATACATCCATCTCCTCCGATCAATAAAATAATCGATCATTTTTCCTATTTAAAATATGTCACAAATTATGAATTGACATTTTATTTTTCAATTTATGGGTACATAATGTTGTACGCATCGATATAACCCAACTTAAGAATACAATATTGAAATGTTGGTTTATGGTTTTCTGTTTTGATGGTCAGTCATCCTACTTCCTCTTACAAACACAGTAAACAATTACATTTCGTAAATTATTTCGTTTTGAACGATTCAACAAAATTTCGGTATCACTTCTCCTTTGTTTCTTGTATTGTACACAAATGCATGTACACAGGAAACAAAAAAGAAAAGTGATGGCGAAATTTTGTGAACCATTTAAAACGAAATAACATACGAAATGTAATTATTTACTGTGTTTATACTTGTCCAATACATGGACAAATCCAGCAAGTATTGTACTAGATGAATATAAATGTCTGTTTTATGACAAAAACGAATATCTATATAACGATCATGTACAACACTTGTCTGACGGGGCCAAAAACTCTCCAAGGGACGTAATAAAAAGGTAGTTTATACAAAAATTGGAAGTTTTATAGTTTGTTTTCTTATTTATTATATAATATATTATTGTTTGTATACGATTGAAAATTTACTAATTTATATATTTCAAAAAATTATTAATTTACAACATTATTCCGCGTATTCTATCGAGCACGGTTAATTCAGCATATTATAGTAGATATTTAAATTATTTTTTACAACGTTTTCAATAGAAAACAATTTATTTATTTATTAGTATGTGTGTGTGTGTATAATGATTAACACATACATACACATATATGTGAACACATAAACTCCCCAGTTAATACAAGACAATGCTAAAAATAACACATATATAATGGTTTACACATATACAAAAATCCACGAATTATACCTACTTTTCACAATTTAAAGCTAACAAATAAAATAGGTATTTCATGGAATACTATAAACCATCATTAGGCTATTAGAAACAATTAGAATCACTAATTAGACCTAATTTATCAAATTAGGCAAATCTAGATTTAGGTTAAAAATTAGGTTTTTGGCAAAAATTAGAGATTATATCCGAGACTTGAAGCAATAGAGAGTGATTAAGGAGCTGTGCAAGATCCGGAAGCTTGAATTTGGGGTTTGAAAGGTTGAAAATGGGTTTTAGGAAATTTAGAAATTTGTTTTCGTTCAGCTGGAATGAGGAAGAAAGGTCTCGGCCAAGATCTGTATAACGCGAATTTCCGACGGCTTCTAACGGCCACGACGGCCCGTCCAAAGCCATCGGAAACCATCGCAATGTTGCCGTCGGAAGCCGTCTCCAAGGATTGTCGATATTTCAAGCTATTCTTGTAGTGTAAAAGTTAAAAAAGACTAGGGCTATGTGGGTCGCTCTCATCAGGGTATGTCATCACCAAATCTAGAATCGATATTTGACCCATTTTTGTATGCTCTGGTACAGTTGCTGATCCTAACCGTGGTGGTGATGTATTCGGTGCTACTAGTCAAGTGGTAGGCCAGTTCTGTGTAGCAGGGGTATAAGATGTTCTTGTCAGCCCTACGTGTATTTTTTCTAGAGTGCATCTTCGGAAGGTAGTTATTTAAATGGTCATATATGGAATACATTTCCCAATAAGTGCCTTTGGTCTTAGTTGTATACCTATTATGCTAGAATTTAATTAATGTAACAATTTCAACTATGTTGATTATTTACTTGAAAACCCTAGACATTATTGTAGCATCATATGATTACTATATAAAGTGTTTCGGTTATCATAAGGTAAAAACACGTTGGTGTGTATGTACGGCATGTCTTATGAGATACCTTTGATTTTTAAAGTGTTTTATAAAAGTAAATTTAAGTTGTTAAAGTTTACTCACACCAGACCCATGTTTGACCTAGAGTTTTTTTCCTAAATACTCTTGGGTACTCAAAATTTTATGAGTAGCCAAGTGATCTAGGTTATTAATGGAAGCAAATTTAAAGAAGCTAGAGTAGGTGGTTTCACCGTTAACTAATTATTTCTATTTTTCATGTGTATTTATGTATGATCCACGTACTTTGTATGGCAAGGTGGTTATAACTGTTCAGTTGAAGGTTGTAACATAGTGACTTTGATGTATTATTATTATGGAAATGACTATGTAATATCCCATGTTATATATTATATGTTGTTCTGATTCGTGGTGAGATTTTATGATTGTGTAGTTTCTTCTTCTCTTTCTTTTTCTTCTATTCTTAATGGCTCATGTTTCGGGGCAAGAAAGGCGGTCGTTATAAGCCCAAGGCCCAATTCAAGTTGAGCCTTTTCTATCAGGGGCAACCTTTAGGCTTGCTTCACCTTTCGGGCTAGGTAAGTAACCAAGGTAGAATATGGTACTTGATTATCCAATTAAAATCCTAAACATCACCTTTACAGACATCGTACTAAGTGCACAAGCTTAGTTAGTTAGCCCTAACATGAATAATTTAGACAGCATAGGCTATTGGGCTCTGGTACCATTGTTGTTCCTACCTAAACTCCTTTGGGGTGACACAACTAGGTACCTTACGGGCGAGTTTTATATGCAACCTCTTGACTAGCACAACCATCATAGGACATGTAGTGGCAAGAGGAAATGCTTCATCACAGATCACAATGTGAGAACCCCCATCATGCTAGTTGTAGGGATTGAACCTGGGATATCCAATGTACTAGGTGATGCCTCAACCAACCTCGCTTTGATACTATTGTTGGAACTGGGCCAGCCCGCAGCGGAAGAAATGGGCGAGTTTCAAAAAATTTACCATTTTGAATCTTTTGAGTCTATGAAATCTAAAGGTATATAGATCCAATCTAATAAAGTTTTTAAATAAAATCTTATTTTATTTAAAAATTGATTAAAAGAAGTTTTTAATTAATTTAAACTTCGATATTTAGTGTATCAAATACACCCAAAAATTACTCATAAGAGTAAATTAAGAGTAAGAAACTTTTTTGCTTCTTTCTCCAAAACTTATGTAATTTAGAGAAGGAAACATTCTGTCTCTTTCTCTAAAAGTTATGAAACTAATTAAGGGTATACCGTGCTTTATATAGAGAGAGAAACTTTCAATTTCTCTTTTTTGTAATTAAATTGATTGATACATTGAATGTCATCAATTAGCAATTAATACATGACATAAAATGTAACTTTGTCCAAATATACTCCGGTGTGAATTATGAATGTACAACGTTAGGTGTTTATAAATGATATGAATTTTCACATTTATTTATATATACGCATACTTATACAATTGTGGTATAAAATGTCAGAATTTCTAACCATCAATACAATACGTGCAAATTAGATTGTAGATTTAATTTTAAGGTACCAACACTAAATAAAGCAATCCTTGGATAAGTAACGATTGGCAACAAATGACTATTCATATTTTACATATTTATGACCATAAATGAAAGTTTTAAATAAACATAAAGACACTTTGAATGCACATTAAATACACTTAAATGCACTTTAAATTACAAAATAATTTTATAACTAAACAGATGTTTGTATGTATGTATATGAATATAGAGATTAAAAAAACATATGTGTGTGTATGTGTGTGTGTGTTTTTTTTATATATACATGTAGTCACATTTATGGTTACAAAATATATGAATAAAACTTTGCTTACACTAAAAATTAACAAAACCCCCTTTACATACAATCAGATATATGGTTATACAACACCTTAATAAACTTTCCCTGCACAAAATAAATTAGCAAAACTTTCCCTTTATGTTTTAAATCACATAATTAGTATCTAATAAAATATGTATGTGAATTTAATTTGACAAATGTGGAAGCAAACAATTAAACATGTATAAACATATATGATTAAATTTAACAACAACATGTTAAAAATGGAATTTCCTTTGTTATAAAATAAAACATATGAACAAATTCTGTTAATTAGCAAAATCATATGATTATATAGTTATATATGAAATTGTTTGTATAGATTAAAGCTAAACTAATAAAACTTATTTCAAAAATTGTCAAAATTAAAGTTAAGAAAAAAAATACAATTATGAATTCGACAACAAATTTACATCTCCAAACACATAAACATAACTGAGTTTTAATCAAAAATATGCACAAACATATGTTCATGTTTGCATCTCATGGTGACAAAATAAATGTATAGGGAATTGTGATAATGGATAAACTAATTAGACAAAAACATGTAATAATCAGTTATAAATTATTATAAGAATTTGTAAATCAAGATGATACCTTGCTATTGCCCAAGAGAATACTTTGAATGATGAATCAAAAACTCTTAGATTCCGTGAATTGACCTTATTACGCAAAGCCTTGAAGCACACCTTGAAAATGAATTCTCCTTAGGATGTTACCTAGATGTCACACCTTGAATAATGACATCTTCTCAGATCTTCAAGATCCCCATCCAATCCTGCAAGAGATGGATGGACCACTTTTGTTTTGTTTGATCCTTTTTTATTTGGAGTTGAAAGATTTTGAAAAAAAAAATTCTGCCATAAAATGTTAGGAGTAGAGAAAGGTAAAGAATGAATAAGAAAGAAAAATAAATTGTATGTACAGAATGAATCAGAGAATATGTTTTAATTGTAAGAATGAAACATTTCCCATTCTTTAATTAAAACTTCCCTAATTAATTCTCCTAATTGTTTCTCTCTCCAATCTTTACTTTTCACATGATATGTCATCAAATGACATAAAATTTCCACAAACCATGTCATCAAATGACATAAAATTTCCATAAATCATTTCATATAATTATCTTTAAATTACATCTAGTATATCAATGCGCGCAAATATAACTTTTATAAATGCATTAAAATAATCACAAACAACTTCCAAACATCAAATAAAAATAATCATTATTTCTCAAATATCAATTAATTTAATCAATTTACAACCACTACAAGAAATCGTACGATTTCCGATGGCTGAAAACCATCGGCGACCGTCGGTAGCCGTCGGAAGCCGTCGGAAGCCAATGCAAAAAACCGTCGCACAGTGTTTCCGACGGCTTCCAACAGCATCCGTCGTACGATTTCCGATGGCTGCCGATAGAAGACTCGACGGCTCTAGATGGCCGTCAAGACACATGGCCGATCAATAGGAAGCAACAAGGTAGCTGCTAGCTATTGGAAATTGTTGACCTGTAAGCCGTCGGAAACCTGAAGCATTTTTTCAGAAATTTGATACATGCAACCCTTACATACACAATTAAAAAATATAATATAGTCATACACAACCACATATTGAATTCAGATATTCAATATAATCCCAAATCATACAAATATACTCAAATCACATAAAGAAAAGTAAACCAACCATAACTCACATAACATTAAACCAACCAAAAATTCGTTAACATAATATACATATATATCATCATACAATATATACACATTGCAACAACTCAAATGTTATCATCAACTCACCACCATCAACTCACAAATGTCAAACTGACCATCACCAAATGTACCATCAAATAATATACAAAACAAATCTCAATGTACCATCATACAATACTAAACAAAGTCGAATAATAAAAAAACTTACCTATTACTTCTGTCAATCACCTCCAGATCCTCCGGAACCAACTGAAGATGGAAAGCGGCCACCATACTGTTGCATGTATTTAGTAATACGCTGGCCTAGCAGTTGTGTCATCTCAATGGTCTGTCGATGGTTCTGGTCCTCCAGTTGCGCCACCCTAACTCTCAATTCTTCAATCTCTGCTAGGTCGATCTGAGCTTTGCTTTGGCTAGCTCTCCTCTGTCTACCATGCAATACTTATTTAATTTAGTAAAAGTTCAATTACTATAATCTTACTATCGAAGCTACAGCATAATATTATAACTATAAACTTATTATCGAAACTAAAGCGATGTGAAGTTCTTTAGAACTGAAAGATTACTAAATTGTTATATCTAAATATATTATTCATTGCCACTTGATTGCCAAAACCGTAACGCCTGTTCCATGAAGGTGGGTCCATGATTGACTCAAAAATGACATCCTCCTCATCCATAGTCAGCTGCTCTCGACCTGTTTCCTCCAGGAGTTTCTAACTTTGTTCCATAAACTATGCCTGCATGAACAAATAAAAATACATTTGAATTAATATTATAATATCTTAATTCATTATACTTTAATAAATAAAATAATTACCAATAGTATATAAACTAAAATATGCTTACATGGCTCTTCCGCGATTTATCGTCATGCCATGTATATGAATCAGTCTCGTTTGGATTTACATGTTCGACGGCATGAGTACGGGTAAATACTTCCAAGTACGATACAGGACCATACGCCTCCGCTTCCTGAAATTGATTATTATATACTATTATTGTATATTCAAAATTATACAGCATAATAACTTTTTATAATTTACAGTTAATAAATTTACCAACTCTTGGCGATATTGTTGGAACGACATGGACCCTCCTCGATGAGTGACAGGATTCCTTTTCCTATTTGTAGAGTTTCTCTACATCTCTGTCTGTACATTTAAATAAACATTACATTATTTACTTACCAAATATTTCATGATATTTACATATCAATCAAATAATTAATAAAAGACTAGTACACTTACCTTCGCTTCGTCACTATCCAAATGCGCCAGCCAACCCTCCCACACACTCGCTCCCATCCAGTTCAGTTTTTCCCCTTTATGCTTCACATCCGATATAGAATCTCGATAATTCTTCCTCACCTTCTGCATCCAGTAGTGTCATACCAACTACATGTCGTCTGCTTGGATGTCGAATGCAGCTTGCAATTCATGATAAACAAGCGACAAATAATTAAACAATATAAGGTGAATAATAAATAAGCGACAAACAAATTGATAATAGAAAATAGAATATTATACTTACAGTGAAATCCTGCCATATGCACTCCATGATGTAGGAAGGGATATTATTCCATTTTGGGCCTGCAAGCCGTCATCCGACTCTTATATGAGTCTCTAGAAACTAATAGAACTACAGCTGATGGTTGTAAGTGGAACCCCCTGTGGTAAATATGATACAGATTATTATATCATACACAAAATATTTATGATGCTGAAAAAAAATTAATACTTACCCCTCCGCTTTAGGCACCAGATACACAGCTGGATGCGGCGGCGGCTGTGAGGGGCCGCTGCCATCGCTTTCGGATGAATGGGATGAGCTCCTCCTTCTAGACGACAAGATACCAATCATAGACACATCATTTTATAAGAAAATAATAGCATAATAATAACATATATTGTATAATAATGACATAAATTGCAAAACATACCTGATTCAGATTGGGTCTCATATTCCGACGATAAGCAGAATATAGCATTTTTAACATAAATTGCTAACTAAATGACATAAATGGTACAAATGATGTGAATGACTTAAATTAAATTAATGGCATAAATTACGTAAATGACGATAAGCAGATTCGGTTTCACAAAATGACATAAAATACATAACTTGCAAAATAAATGTCATCAATCACATAAAATGCATAATACATCAGAATTCAACATAATATTTTTATTAATCCTCATCGTCTTCTGATTCAAATTCGGTCTCATATTCTACATTATTTTCCTCTCTACTCTCAAATGCTTCTACCAAAATGTTTGATTCATCGTTTAAAGGTCCAAAACCAGTACGATCGTCTGTTATTATTATTTCGTTGTTTTTCTCAAGATCTGCTCGATAAGCATGTTCGTCTGGAATATTCTTTCCATCAGACGTAAATCTTACCTTTGTTTTAAAAACCGCTGACTACTTTTTCTCTTTTTAGAGAAGGATAAAGAGTGTAATAAACTTACAACGCTTGTTTGGCTAGTATAGAAGGATCGTACTTATGATAATGCGATGTGTGCTTTATTTCAATAAGATTATAATCTTTGTGCACATTAATTCTAGAACCTGTAATATTGCTGAAACAATTGCATCTAAATAGAAAAACATCTTCCGCGGGTCGTGAGAAGTATGTCCGTTGCAAAATTTGGGTTAAAACGCCATAAAAATCATTTATGTGATTTTTTGGATCATCGCTACCATTAACAAATAAACCTGTATTATTAGTTAATTTTTCAGCATCATATTCTTTGGTGTTGAATTTATATCCATTGATGAAATATATTGGATATGTCTTGACATTTCTTTTTGGTCCCAATGCAAGATGTTTCAATCCTTCATCGACTATAAAATTTCGCAGTTCATAAACGTACTTTGAAAACCAATCAGAAAATTCTTTACAGAGATCTTCGCGTGGACTTTCTCTTTCATAAATACTGCATATATAAATAAAATATTGCATTAAATTCTACACGCACATGCATTATTGAAATGAATAAATCAAGAACTATTATTTCATATTACCTAACAAATGGTGCAACCTATGTACAATTAAGAAGAATATAAGTGTGTGCTACATGAAGATCTCTATCGTCAAACCATACGTCTACACATTTTCCAAAAGGTCGACCATATTGTCTAAAATAGATAATATTGTTTGGTAGGATTCTTGTTCGTCGCCTTTATCATTACTTGGAACACTTTCAAATGATATGTTCACATGGTCACTGAAATAGTGAGAGAAAAAGAACGAAGCTTCTTCTTCGATGTATGATTTACAAATCGAACCTTCAACTCGTGCTTCTTGCCTCACTTTTTTCTTTAGATGATTTAAGTATCTATGAAAAATTAATTTACATTAACTTTTACTTCCGAAAATAATTAAATTAATAGGTAACATATTTCATACCTCTCGAATGGATACATCCATCCATATTGCGCTGGACCTCGAAGTCGTGCTTCAGATGGGAGATGAACAGGCAAATGTTCCATTACATTAAAAAAACCTTGGGGAAATATTTTCACCAATTTGCAGAGCAATATAGTAAATATCTTCTTCAAGTTTACATAAATGTTGAACTTTTAACGTAGTCGAACAAAGCTCTTTGTAAAACAGACTAAGTTCCGTTATTACCTTCCAAACTTTTAAGGGCAGTAGTTCTTTGAATAAAACGGGTAATAAATTTTCCATCATTATGTGACAGTCATGGTTTTTCATTACACTCAATCTACCGTTTTTAAAGTCAACACATCTACGAAGATTTGATGAAATCCCATCAGGTTATCTTAATCCTTCCACCAATTTTAACACAACTTTAACTTGATTATTATCTAACACATAACACGCTTTGGGTTTTTTATTGTCGTTTGGTTTCATATGAAACTCAGGACGTTTGCATAATTATTGTATATCGCATCTTGATTTCAAATCGTCCTTAATTTGCCCCTTGACATTAATTTTTTTTTTAAAAACATTATCAAATACATTTTTCTCGTTGTGCATCACATCAATATTATGAGGAAGTAGAAGATCTTTTCAATAATGCAACTCACAAAATATATTTTGTTTGCACCAATTATGAATAGTCAATTTACATGCAATTTCGGTTTATACTCCAATTTCATGTATCTTTGGATAGTCCCTTACAAGTTCATATATGTCTTCGCTTGACCATATCGTTGATGGTTGTCTGGTTTCTACTCTACTAGCTAAAAAGTTTTGTCTATCTCCTCTGAAGGGATGATTGACATGGAGAAAGCATCGATGGAAGACAAACTATGAATTTTTTTACCATTCAGTAAAGAAAATGCCCGTGTTTCTTCCATGCAATAACAAGCTAGACGACCGGATGTACTCCATCCTGAAAGCATTGCATAAGCAGGAAAATCACCTATAGTCCACAACAAAGAAGCAAACATACGATAATTTTTTTAGAAACGTCGTATGTTTCTACTCCTCTGTTCCACAGTGTTTTTAACTCCTCAATCAATGGTTGTAAATAAACATCGATTTCTTGTGTCGAATCATCCGAGCCAGAAACGACAATAGTAAGAAACATATATGGGGTTTTCATACACATCCACATAGGTAAATTATAAGCTTTAATGATAATGGGCCAAGATGAATATTTAGCACCAAATTGAGAAAATGGTGAAAAACCATCCGTATATAATCCAAGTCTAACATTACGACTCTCCATTGCAAAAGTGGGATAAATTGTCAAATGCTTCCATGCTTCTCTATCGGCTGGAAGTGCCAACGTACCTTCTTCCTCTATTCTCACACTATGCCATCTCATATGAGGTGCGATTATAGAAGATATGTATAATCTTTGAAGTCTAGGAGTGATGGGCAAGTAATGCATATGTCTGTATAGAACTTTCTTTTCCTTCTTTTTTCTTGATCTGAACCTTTCCTCGTTACATGTTCTACACTTCCTAGAGTGATGTCCTCTTTTCAAAGCAAAATGCAGCCATTTAAACATGTATCATTTTTTGATATGGTAAACCAAAAGCCGACATAAGTTTTTTTAACTTCATAGTGATTTTCACACATTAAATTATTAGGCAGCATATGTCGTTTCGTAGCTTGTACAACAGCCGTAAATCCAGCTAAGGTGATGTTGTATTTTGACTTCATCGCAATGTATTCTGCGGTTACTGATATCTGAGTGCCGCTTTTATAACCATCCCAAAGAGGTTTCTTAGCAACATCCAATAAATCGTAAAAAAAAATTGTTTCAATATTTGGTTCTTCAACGTTTACATCACCGTTATCAACTTCAACCATAGGGAACATTGATCGTGCTGCATCTTCAACCATATTTTCTATACGATTCTTCATAACAATTTCATTACCAGCCGCCTCTAATTCAGACTCTGTAGGAGTATGTGCTACATCTTCTTCGTGACGATCCCAAACATAATACTCCGGTACAAACCATTTTTGCACACATGAACTTTCACAGTATCTGGTAACAATTACTTAAAATTTTTACACCTACTACACGGATAACAAATTTCTTTTCCGTTATTACTTAAACCAAATTCAACAAATACGTTTACACAATTATAAAAATCTTCCTTTATCGAGCCTCTCAGTCTCATTCTTTGATACATCCATCTCCTCCGATCAACAAAATAATCGATCGTTTCTCCTATTTAAAAAAATATGTCACAAATTCAAAAATAAATATCGGCCATTTTACGAATTAAGATTTTATTTTTCAATTTATTGATACATAATCTTATATGCGTCAATCTAACCAAACTTAAGAATACAATATTGGAATGTTGGTTTATGGTTTTCTATTTTGATGGTCAGTCATCCTACTTCCCATTACAAACACAGTAAATAATTATATTTCATAAATTATTTTGTTTTAAACGATTCAACAAAATTTTGACAGCACTTTCCCTTTGTTTCTTGTACTGTACACAAATGCGCGTACACAGAAAACATAAAAGAAAAGTGGCGGCGAAATTTTGTGAACCGTTTAAAATGAAATAATGTACGAAATGTAATTGTTTACCGTGTTTATAACTTGTCCAATACAGGGACAAATCCAGCAAGTATTGTACCGGATGAATATAAATGTCTGTTTTGTGAAAAAAATGAATATTTATATAATGATCGTGTATAATACTTTTCGGACTGGGCCAAAAACTCTCTAAGGGACGTAATAAAAAAGTAGTTTATACAAAATTGGAAGTTTTATAGTTTGTCTTCTTATTTATTATATAATATATTATTGTTTGTAACGGCTGAAAATTTACTAATTTTATATAGTTCGAAAAATTATTAATTTGCCACATTATTCCGCATATTTTATCGAACAAAGTTAATTCAGCGTATTATAGTAGATATGTAAATTATTTTTTTACGACGTTTTCGACATAAAACAATTTATTTAATTATTAGTATGCGTGTGTGTATACATATAATGATTAACACATATACACACCCATATATGAACACATAATCACTCCAATTACACAAAACAATGCTAAAAATAACACATATATAATGATTTACACATACATAAATTCACAAATTGTACCTACTTTTCACAATATAAAGCTAACAAATGAAATAGGTATTCAATGGGATACTATAAATCATCATTAGGCTATTAGAAAGAATTAGAATCACTAATTAACCCTAATTTATCAAATTTGGTAAATCCAGATTTAGGTTAAAATTTAGTTTTTTTGCAAAAATTAGAGGTTATAACTAAGATTGGAAGCAATAGAGAGTGATTCAGGAGCCGTGCATGATCCGAAAGCTTGAAGTTAAGGTTTGGAAATTTGAAAATGGGGTTTTAGGGATTTTGGATAATAATTTGCATTCATCTCATTTGAGGAAGAAAGGTCTCGACCGAGACCTGTATAAAGCAAACTTCAGACGGTTTCTGATGGCCGCCGAGGGCATCTTTCAAACGGTTTACGACGGTCGCCAATGGCCTGTTGAAAGCCGTTGGAAACCGTCGCAGTAGGCCGTCGGAAGCCATCGCCAAGTGTCGTCGATATTTCTAGCTTTTGTAGTAGTGGACATTTTATAAATTAAGTAAATTATATGATTTTTCTGCGAATTCATCATTACGGTTGTGCGACTCAAAAGTGTGAATTCAGTGATTAATATCGAACTATTCGAACATTAACGTTCACACGTCACTTAGCAGGTGGTGTGACATTTTGGCTGAATTTACCGCTTGCACATCTTTTGGTAAAATTCAATTTTTCATATTATAAGCGATATCCAAAAGTAATAACTATTTACATCAATTCTCTTCGTTAAAACTGTAGCACATTAGGGCTTATGGGATTTGGTAATGGTCAAAATTCTAATATCGTCCACATTCGACTTTATAGTCCAAACACAAAGTCCTTAGTTCAATGATAACAATTATTATTAATCGAAATGTTCTGACCAGAGATTTTGACTTTGAGTTGACTTCAGTTGACCATTATACTAACCTCATATAACCGAGGAGACGAATCCTCTCCTGAATAGTGTTTCACTTTCAATGCTTCCACTCGACCCAACTATATTCGTTCAAAGGACGCCATGCCACTATTTAACTATAATCAAAGCGGAACTTCCACATTGAAAATAACCAGTATTCTCAAGTCGAGACAACTGTGTAAATTAGTCACATCGATATTCTATGTTTGACCTTATTTATATTAACCAATAGAAAAGTATCGAGTGAGTCATTTCATAGTTATCCAATAACTATCAGCACGCAACCCCTTGGTGCCCTCAACAGTCATGGGTAATACGTTGCCAAACATTTGAAGATCATTACTTACTCTAGTATTGATGGATATAGCAATATCTAGTCTCAATACATCTTTACTGGGAATATATAAAATGGTATATTTGTTTTCATTGTGATAAATTACTCACGGTGACAACACTTTGTGACTACTATCACAAAACATACCTTTATGGATTTTCTACTAAATTTACTTTTAATTAAATTATTTAATTAATATAACCACATTATATCAAGTATATAATAGAAAGAAAACATTTTATTTCAAACTAGATTGGTCAACACGTTAAATATATATAACAAATTACATAATTGCCCCTAGGGCATATCCTTAATCCTGTCACGAAACTCTTTAACCCTAGCCGAATCACTACATACCAACACAGGTTGAAATCAAGCGCATCGCTATCGGTTGACGTCGAAGTCATAACAGCGATGAAGAGAAATGACGACGTCGTCATTGCCGACATGACATTTCTGTAATTAATATTAAAATTATTTATTTGCTAATAAAAGTAAGTTCTTTTCCACCAACCCCTATTGTTTGTCAAACTCTTATTGGTTAAAAACTACTTTATTGTATTTTAGAAATATGCTCATTGCCAGAATTTATCATTCCCAAAACAATTTGCAGACCATTAACTTATATTAATGTTATAATATAAATATTAAGCCTTACTAACCCAATAAATTTTTGTAAAATCATAATATCATGGAAAAAATCTGCATAAATCATAATAAATCTGATTTAGTCTATTATTTAACATATAAAAATTTCGAGGCCAAAACATGATCTAATTATTTTTAATAAGTAAAACCCAAAATAAACCATTTTCCAATCTTAGGAAATTCATCAAATATTTACATTAAATTAGAAAATTATGAAATTAAAAACCCACTTCTAGATTAATGTTTCTAATATCATGCCAAAATCTCAAGTCATTTGGGTGTTATATGATAGGTTTTCGAACTCAAACATATCCCTTAATTTCATAAAGAAATTCTTTAAATACACCAATTAGCATATATTCATCCAATGTTTCATAGCATGGCGTAATATGAGCAAAATAATCAGATTTATACTTAAAATCGAAAATAATACTTTAAACATGAGATGCATAATTATTATTCACCTTGACTGGTTTAAAAAGGTTTATATTTGTCTTTGATTTGACTTTCCTAAGCTTTGATCTTGTTTCCCAAGCTTTACTTCTCTTAAATTACCCTGCTATGGCCGGCTTTACTCTTTTAGTTTTGTTTATAATGAAAGAAATGAGAGAGGAAATAAGAGAATATTGGTTTATGTTTAGGAATATTGATCTATTCCCATTTTTCCCAAGCCGTATATTCCTTCTTCTTATTAAGTTTTAAACCATTCTTACTAACAAGTTCATTAAGGCACAACCTTTATTAATTATCAAATCTCAGTCTCCTTAACCTTTTACATTATTTTATTTAATTTATCCAATTAAATCATCTAAATAATATTAATTAAAATTAAGGTTGTTACAATAACCTCAATACCAGAGCTAAGCAATAATGTTAATTAAGGCACATTATTTTATTTAAAATTTCCATTTTGCGTTCATCTGATTTGGGGTTTTAGGTTTTGGAAGAAAGAAATGGGAAACTGGACAAGATCAGAAAGGAGGTGGGAGAAAAGGAACGAGCGGAAACATGGTAGAGTTGGAGCCAAAATTAAATCAATAGAGCTGAAATTTGAGACTTGTTGCTAAGATTTTTGCCAGTTAAAACTAGGATAGAAACCGTATGTCAAAATGAATGTCATAAAAAATTATCTAAAATGCATATCTACAACATATTGTTCATATTTTTCTAACTTTTAAATTATTGTAACAATTTCGAATTTTCTGAAGTTTTGAATAGTTTATAAATTTTTACTTTTTATTTCTAAATTTTATCAAAATTTCTAAATCTTAATTTTAAATTTTATGAATATTTATAAATTTATTTTCGAAAATTTTTTATTTTTAATTTTTTTAGGAATATTAAATGTTAAATTTAACTAGTACTTCAAATTATTAAATACTAAGTATTAATAAAAAGTATCACCTTTTAATTATTAAAGATTACATATTAATCATTAATTATTAAAACTATTAATAAATAGTATATATTAATTATTACTCCTTAAGTATTTACTAGTAATTATTAAGTATTAATTGTTAAATAATCAATGTTAAATGTTAAAAGTTAATTATTAATTATTTAGTATTTCTTATTCATTAATTGATAGTTTTTAATTCTAATTATAAAATATTAAATATTTTTAAAAACAATTAGGATAATTATATTAATTATAATTGTAAATTATTAATAATAAATGTTGCTTTTTAATTATTAATATTGCTTATTAAATATGAATTATTAAATATTTGTCTTGATTATTGATTATTATTAATTATTAGTTTTTTAATAGTCATCATTAATTAATAGTTATTTAAAATTAATTATTAAATACTAAATATCACTTCATAATTATTATATTATATTGTTAATTATTATTTACTAAATATTAGTCTGAATTATTATATAATTATTGAAAATTAATTATTTAGTAGTATTTATTAGTTAATAGTTATTAAAAAATTATTATTAAATATTAAATATTACTTCTTAATGATTAAATATTACTTATTAATTAAATATTAATCTTAATTATTAAGCATTCTCAATTATTAATTATAGTTAATTATTAAATATTAGTCTTAATTATTAATTTTATGAATTTTTTAAAATTTATTTTAGGAAATTTTAACTTTTTTGAAATACTAAATATTATTATTAATTATAATTCTTAAATATCAAATGCTAAATTATAAAAATGAATATTAAAATATTTAAATGGAAATCTTTGTGTTCACTTAAATTTTTGTTTGTAATTAACAACGTTTACTTGAAAGTGGTTACACAATCACTTAAAAGTTATAAGTAGGACAATGTATATAAATAAATATTTACAATGGTCAAAATTAAATAGTTGTTATAGATCTCTATTACAACTGACTAAAAAATGCAGTTGTTAAAATACGTTTATTATAACTGGCGGGAAAACTCAGTTGTTAAAAATATGTTTATTACAACTAGTAGGGAAACTCAGTTTTAAAATATGTTTATTACAACTGTAAGGAAAAAGCAGTTGTATAAACCCTTTATCACAACTGTCAGTAAATACCAGTTGTTAAAAACTCTTTATTTCAACTGTCATCTAACGCCGGTTGTAACACTACAAAAATCGGTTCATATAGCGTCGGACAGGGGCGACGGCTAGCGACGGCTAAAAAAAGCGGCCGTCGCTAGCCGTCGCTCGACCTGTATATCAGCCAAACCCGAGCCTTCTTCTTCCCCATTCTGCAAAACCAAAAAAAAAGAAACCCCCCGCATCACCCCCCCGTCGCCCCGCCGATTCGGTGCTCAAACGTTCGCTCCCTACCTCCCAAATTGATCCGGTATGTGTTCTAACCCTATTTCCTATTCAATTAGGGTTTAATTAGGGTTTATTTGCATGTTTATTGGGTTTAAAAATTGGTTGTTAATGGCATGTTTATGGGTTTAAGATTGGTAGTTACGTGGTATACGTACGGTGATAGTAGTATTGTAGGTTGATTTGAAAATAAAATCATTTTATTTCGACGTTGAAAACGATGATTAAAGCATACTATTATGATGTTGGTTATTGTAGAATTAACGATTGGTGATGTGATTTGGATTAAGATGGTGATAACATGTTTAAGATGGTTATTGATAAGTTTATGCAATGTCGGTTGTCGATTAGGTGAAAATTTAATTATTTAGCATGCGTTAGTTATAAGTGTAAGTACACTACAACTGTGTATTTTGTTCAAATATATCATTTATGCTCACTTGCAATGGCCATGCTAAAGTACTCATAGCCTAAAAGAATTACAATGATTCACTTTTGTCTCATTGTGGAATTTCCAATTAAACGTATATAGTTTAAAATAAAAATAATTCAATTTATTATAAGTGCTAACTTCTAATTTGATTTAAAAAAATTCGTTATTTAAAATTTGACTTAGTTAGCCAAATTTTAAAGTATGTGTTAAAATGTGAAATTTACTTGACAAATATTTATGGAACGTATTATTAAAATTTTTATAGTTGTTAAAATATAAATTAGAAAATTTGTTTTATTTGTGTGAACCCCTTAGACAATTTTTGGCCCCGTCTGACAAGTGTTGTATATGATCGTTATATGGATGTTCGTTTTTACACAGAACGGACATCTGTATTCATCTGATACAATATTTGTTGGATTTGTCCCAGTATTGGACAAGTTACAAACACAATAACGTAATCGCAGTTTATAAATCATTTCAGTTTAAACGGTTAACGAAATTTCGATGGCACTTCCTTTTTTTCCCTGTGTACATGCATTTGTGTACGATACAGGGAATAAAGGGAAGTGCTGCCGAAATTTTGTTGAATCGTTTAATCTGAAATGATTTATAAAATATGATTACGTTATTGTGTTTGTAATGGGAAGTAGGATGACCGGCCGTTAAACAAGTATTAACAAGTGTTGTATATATATGATCTGTATTTTATAAAACAATCAAATAATTTATTAAGTGCAATTTACTAAAGTAATAAAATTTAAAAGTTAGTTTGAAACTAATAAATTTGTTCAGTCTAATTTATTAAAGTTTGTTTAAAATTTACTAAAGTTAGTTTAAAATTTACCAAATTAATAAAGTTAGTCTAGTTTACCAAATTATTAAATTTACTGAAGTTCAGTCTAATTTGTCAAATTAATAAAGTTTCAGTGAAGTGTTTGTTTGAATTTTCTAATATAATTTTTGCAAATCAGGAGATATGTTCGATTATTTTCTCGATCGTAGTTGGATGTATGAATCCCGAAAAGGTATGAAAGGATCAATAAAGGAACATTTTGTTAATGGTGTACACGAGTTTATTAGATTTGCTAAATCTAATAATGGAAATAACGTAGACATTCGTTGTCCGTGTGCTAAGTGCAAACATCTGAAGCATTGGAAGGCAGATGTAGTAGAAGTTCATTTGTATAAATTTGGTTTTGTACCGAATTATTATTTATGGGATCGTCACGGAGAGTTTGTTCAATATACACCTAATCCTGTAGTGGAAGAGGATGATAATACAGCGGCAAATCCAATAGAAAATATGGTGCAAGATGCAGCCCGATCAATGTTTCCATCCATTGATCAAGATGACATTGAAAACGAAAATGGTGAAGAACCGACTATGGAAGCTAAAATTTTTTATGATTTATTGGATTCCGCTAAGAGACCATTGTGGGATGGATGTGAAAGTGGAACCGAATTATCTGTAACCGCTGAATACATCACGATGAAATCAAAATTCAATCTTACAGAAGCATCGTTTACAGCAATTGTACAAACTACTAAACGACACATGCCACCCAATAATTTGATGTGCGATAGTCATTATAAAGTTAAAAAACTTATGTCTTCTTTTGGATTGCCATACCAGTAGATAGATACATGTGTTAAAGGTTGCATGTTATTTTGGAAAGACGACGCTCACCTTAGAAAATGCAGAATATGTAACGAGGAAAGATACAAACCAAGGAAAAAGAAAGGAAAAGAAGTCCCTTATAAAAGAATGCATTATTTACCCATCACTCCCAGACTTCAACGGCTATATGCTTCTTCTGCTACAGCATGTCATATGCGATGGCACAGCGTGAGAACACCAGTAGAAGGAACATTGATACATCCATCTGATGGAGAAGCATGGAAACATTTCGATAGGACGTATCCTGAATTTGCTCGAGAGAGCCGTAATGTTAGGCTCGGTTTATGTACAGATGGATTTTCGCCATTCTCTCAATTTGGTAGTAAATATTCATCATGGCCTATTATTGTCACTCCTTATAACTTACCTCCATGGATGTGTATGAAAACTCCATATATGTTTTTAACGATTGTCGTTCCCGGTCCTGATGATCCGACTCAAGGAATTGATGTTTATCTACAAACGTTGATCGAAGAATTGAAAACACTATGGCGTGAAGGAGTTGAAACATATGACATTTCGAGAAAAAGAAATTTTCGTATGTTCGCTTCTTTATTATGGACTATTAATGATTTTCCCGCATATGGCATGCTTTCAGGTTGGAGCACAGCTGGACGTCTAGCTTGTCCATATTGTATGGAAGAATCACGAGCATTTTCATTAAAGTACGGCAAGAAAATTTCCTGGTTTGACTGTCATCGGTGTTTTCTACATATTAATGATAAATTCAGAATGGATAAAAAGAACTTTAAAGCTAACAGAGTAGAGAATATGCTACCACCTAAAGTTTGGACAAGTGAAGAGATATATGAAATCGTGAAAGACTATCCTAAGATTCATGAAACTGGAAAACAAGTCGACATTCCGGGTAAATCGGACATTCATAACTGGTGCAAGCAAAGTATATTTTGGGAGTTACCTTATTGGAAAAATCTCTTACTGCGACATAATATTGACGTCATGCACAATGAAAAAAATGTGTTTGATAACGTTTTTAATACAGTTTTGAATGTAAAGGGGAAAACCAAGGACGATGCAAATTCGAGACGTGATATATTACATTTCTGTAAGCGGCCCGAACTTCAGTTGTACGACGATAACAAAAAACCCAAAGCATGTTATGAGCTAGACAACAAGCAAGCAAAACTCGTGCTCAAATGGGTGGAAGGACTAAGATGTCCTGATGGGATTTCTTCTAACCTTCGCAGATGTGTTGACTTGAAAAACAATAAATTGAGTGGGATGAAAAGTAATGATTGCCATATCATGATGGAATATTTCTTACCTGTGATATTCAAAGAACTGTTGCCAACAAAAATATGGAGTGTTATAACAGAATTAAGTATGTTTTACAAACAGCTTTGTTCGACCATGTTAAAGGTAGATCATTTATGTAAACTTGAAGTAGAAATTCCTGTATTGCTCTGCAAACTCGAGAAAATATTTCCGCCCGGTTTTTTTAATGTAATGGAGCATTTGCCTGTGCATCTGCCATCCGAAGCACTCCTTCGAGGTCCTGTGCAATATGGATGGATGTATCCTTTTGAGAGGTGATTTTAAACTCCTCAATATTCTTGTTGATTAGTTGAAAATGTATATTCTTGTACCAATATACAAAATTAATTATTTTTGTTATAGGTACTTGAATCATTTGAAGAAAAAAATTAGACAAAAAGCACGAGTAGAAGGTTCGATTTGCAAATCGTACCTTGAAGAGGAAGCTTCTTTTTTTTTCTCACACTACTTTAGTGACGATGTGAAATTATCGTTTGTAAGTGTTCCCCGTAATGAAGAAGCTGTTGAGCATGATTCTTCTCAAACAATGTTATCTATTTTTAGACAACATGGAAGACCTGCCGGAAAATGTGTGGAAATATGGTTAGATGATAGAGACTACCATGTGGCACACACATATGTTCTTTTAAATTGTGTTGAAGTTGGACCATTTATCAGGTAATACTGAATGATTGTACAGTTCAATTATACGTGTATTTATATATTAATAATTAGGGGAATATAATACATTTATTTGCAGCATATACGAATCACAACATCCATCTGGTGATTTCAGTAAACAATTTGCTGGGTGGTTTGCAAGCTATGTTCATGATCCGAATAACAGTGTTGTTGATGAAGGAATACGACACCTTGCTATCGGACCAAGAAGAAATGTCAAGACCTATCCTATATACTTCGTCAACGGATTTAAATTTAACACCAAAGATTATGGAGCTGAAAAATCAACGTATAACAGTGGTGTATTTGTCAAAGGCAGCGATGATCCAGAAGAGCATATAAATTTTTTTTATGGAGTATTAACACAAATTTTAGAGTTGACTTATTATACACAACCGCTAGAGAAAGTTTTTTTATTCAAATGCAACTGGTTTAGCAACGTTCCCGGTTCTGGAATTAACGTACGTAAGGATTATAAGTTAATTGAAATAAAGCATGCGTCACATTACTATAAATATGATCCTTTCGTGTTAGCTAAGCAAGCATTACAAGTTTATTTTGCTCCGTATCCATCCTTAAAAAAGATAAAGCAGACTGGTGGGCTGTTTTTAAAACAAAGGCAAGATTTACATTTGATGGAAATAATATTCCAGATGAAGCAGCGTATCAAGCAGATCTTGAGCCAAATTCCGAAATAATAATAGCCGATGACATCGATGTAGGATTGTTGAATGATGAAGCGAATGTTTTAATAGATGCATTTGTTAGTAACGAAGAAAACGATATAGAGTACGAGACCGAGACGTCTGAATCAGAAGATGATGAAGAATGATCACAGATGGCATCGTTTGTTGTATTATGTGATGTACTATTCTGAGTTATGTCATGTGTTATATTGAGCTATGTATTCACTTATGCAATGTACTATTCTAAGCTATGTATTCACTTATGCAATGTACTATTCTGAGCTATGTATTCACTTATGCAATGTACTATTCTGAGCTATGTAATATTCTGAGCGATGTACTATTCTGAGCGATGTATTATTCTGATTTATGCGTTATCATTTTATTGTATGATTATGTGATGCTCATTTGATCATTATGCTTTTATATATAATATATGATTGTGGCATATATGGCTGATAGAAGACGTAGGAGTACATCTCAGCCTTCTCTATCTCAGCCTTCTCCATCTCAGTCTCCTGGAGCTGCAGCGGGTCCTAGTAGCTTAGAGGCAGATACACGCCGAGTTGCAGAGATTATTCCGAAGAGTGTTGGGTAAATGTTAAATTTATTTCAATTATATTATTTAAAATATATAAACTATATAAAATATGCATGTTAACAATTACAGGGGGTTCGAGGTGGAACCATCACAGTTTATTTTAGATGTCTCGAAGAAATCATATAAGGGTCGGATGTCAGCAGTTTGGCCGCATTGGGATAACATTCCAGCTCATATTAAAAATGCTATATGGGCCGACTTGATGGTAATTACAATTTATATATTTCTATTAAAAATAATATGTTGTATGTAATTCAAAATAAATTCAATATGCAAGCTGTTGTACGAGTGGAGCCGCATGATTTAGATGTTTTTAGCAATAATTGGAACCAAAAAATGCGAAAGAATTATAGAGAGACAATATCAAGGGCGAAGAAGGCTGGCAAAAAGCCAGGTTGGATGAGCGATGAAGTCTGGAACGGATTTCTCACATATTGGGAGTCAGAAGCAGCTAAAGTAAGCTATGATGAGAATGCTTACAATTATGTTAGTTGCATTATTTTAATCGTGTATCTAAATTAATAGGAAGTAGCAGCAAGAAACCAAGCCAATAGGAATAAGAATCCTGGTTTACATCGAGGTGGCTCTAAATCTTTCCAACAGCATAAAAGAGAATTGGTAAATATAAAATATATTTAGCATATGGTGATGCATATCTTCATGTATAACATTTATGCTTATTTTCAATATATCTTATTCGTGTATATCTTCAGTTTGCAAAGTACGAAAGGGAGCCTACAATGGCTGAGGTTTTTACAGCCACACACGCAGTTGAGTCTGTTGATGATGAGGGGAATGCGACCTATGATTGGACCGACAGCAAAGCTGAAGCAGCGATGGTAAATATGCTAACTCGTGATTCAAATTGTATATATGTAAATTGTATACCAATTATTTCAAAATTATGTTTGTAATTGCAGGGGCGATATGAGGCAAAGGCATCGGCATTTACACAGGCGAGTGGAAGAGCAGAGCTTACAGTTGAGGAGTCCAACTATAACGACCCGACTTTCCAGACCCGGAAAATCGAACCATTTTAGTTAAGAAGAAGAGGTAGAAGAAGAAAAATAGAAAACAAAATCAGAATCTAACCATCGCAGCGGAATAAAATATAATATATATTAACAGATCTTTACACAAATCAAAACTATATCAGTTTTATATAATATAGCATCAGAGTATACACCAGAGAACACATAACATACAACTGGACAATAACCATATTATGTCCTCAATACAACAGAGTACAACAATCAACACAGCGGAATATATATATAAACAAGTACGGGAGATACGTCTCGCCATCCAGCTCATCTCCTGAGCTCCACAGCATCATATCCTGTAACCTATAATACTCGATCTGACCCGAGCATCATATAAAACAATACCCGAGTCAGTCTGGAATACCAGCGTGAGAAAATCACACTCAAATTGATTATTAAAGTTTCAAAACCCTTTTGAAAATAAAAGCATCTCGTAAGACCGCGCCACAAATAAACATGTCGGGTTTTTACCTTACGATAGCTAAAACACTTTATATCAAAATCCTCTGATATTATAATAGTGTCTACAGAAAGTAAAATAGAATCTAGCTGAAATGCTTGCATCTCACATTTCAACAATAGTTGGGCACAATCAAAACCGTACAGGCACGTAGGGAGAATGGATTTCCAACGAATGACTAGGCACTGGGGTACCACCTGTCACAGTACGTGGCCTAGATCACAGTACCGAGGAGTACGCCCGCTCCCCTGCAACACAAGGCCGGAATCATCCCTTACTGGACAATTCCAAATAAAATCACCCCACGGTTGGGATCAGCAACCGCACCACTAAGCCGAAATAAAGGGACATCTAGACAGGGATGACCTTACTCTCAAGTGGGAGCTACCCACGAAGCCTTGCTGCATAACCCCTGATTTTCAGTCATTCCCGGTTGATGAGGTTCGAGGCTAAACGATACCTTTATAGAACATATCCCTTAGAATGCCCATCGTCCACCTGACGATGTCTCGAAAGCATTCGTCCATACAAGTCCGTCCCGGGTTCGAACGGAACCGAAGGCACTATTCCTACTACATCCATTTTGGAAATATCCTCAGGATTAGTAGCGACTAGCCCTTGCACTTCACTGCTCCATCTTCGACTCTGAACACGTTACACGAAACGTACAAACCGAATCGAAGTGGTATTCGAGTCTCCAGACCTAGAATCCTGGTATACGGAAACTCGATCCCGGTCTCTTCGAAACGATCAACGCATTTGGCCAATATTGATAGTCGGTTATTTAACTATCTATTAACATCCACAAGCAACCATCACACAATAAATAATTCCCCACATTATTTATTTGTCCAAATATCTTTCCAAGATATATTTCTATTTTCAAACTCCTTTTGAAAACAATTTCAAACAGTTTCCGCTTACGGAATACATTTCCCAAATAATTATTTCCACTGAATCACCAAGTACAAAATATTTTAGATTTAAAAATAAATTAAAAGACTTTACTATAAATATACTTTATAACATTGAAATTTTAAAACTACTTTAATACTTTATTAAAATAAAACCATTTATAAATATAAACTAAATTTCTCTTTAAACATATTACCAAATCACTTTTATATAATTACTACAATAATAGATTTTTGAAAATACTTACTTTGGAAATTAACCTTTAGAAATAATCAATTTTCTAAAACATGCTTTTAAAAACACAATTAGAACTTTTAACTTATATTAAAATTTGCTTTGGAAACGTACTTGGCTATCCAGAGAAATACACTTCTCATTTCCATCTTTTAACAAAAATCAACATTTATTTTTAAACCAATTCATATCCCTTTATAAATTCCCACCTTGAATTTATATTCTCAAATATCCCCTGATATTTTACTTTACTTTATAAACCCAGTTTATAGATTTCAAAATCTCACTTCTCTTTTAAATTCCAAATCCCAAAGTATTTAAATCAAATTTATAATTGATTTCCCAATTTATTTTACTTTGAAATAAATTTCCTTACTTAATCCATTTATTTCCAAATTCATTAACTTCCAGATTTTATTTCTCATTATGATTTAAAATCTTTAAACCGACACAAATTTCAGATTTCCCAAATTCTTTCTTTCTTTTTAATTACATTTAAACATTGAATTAAAATAAATTATTTATCCCTTTTAAATAACATCACATAAGTTTTCTTTAGATTCAATATTCTCTGTTTATTTAAAATTCCTCTTTTCCATATTTAATTTATTCGAATTCACTAGAATTACTTAACTTAAATTTTACTCTTTTATTTCTTTCCAAAAATCCAATTCAATTGCTTTTGATAACTCATTATACTGGGAAATTCAATCCAACCAGATTATCCAATATAAATCATCACAGGATATCAACAATCATATCACAGAATATTTAAACAAAATTAAATATTTTGAGGAATCCAGTTGGATCCCTCCAACCTGTTTCCCTGCATCCACAGACGTTAGCACAATACCAATTCCACTTCGAGGTGGAATATCGCGGTATATGGGTTTTATATAAAATCATCCGCTATTATGCGGCGCATAGGGTCTCATCCGCTATACAATGCGGGAATATCAACAACTCCAATATATACATATGCCAATATGTATATATTGCTATATACTACTATATATATATATAGCACATCAATCAATGCAATCATCCAATCAATTATTTAAATTTAACTAATTAAATTTAAATTATAATTTAACTGAGTGAGATTAACTCACCTTTTGCCCCTTCTATTTTGCAATTCAACCCAAATCAATAGTCCTCTTCACGATGCCAGACCTTGAATACATATTATATGATTTCATTAATATTCAAACAATTTGGACAAATCAATTTCTCTCTAATAGATTTTATTTTACTTAATAAGGTAATTTTCCCGTTATCAAATAATTATATATAAGTTAACTAAATAAATTTATTTCCACGATTTCTCAAATCTTGTTTGACCATTTATAGTTTATTAATATTCCAAATAAATCAGGAAATAAATTCCTATCTATTTCTCTAAGTCAACTAAAATTTAATTTATCTAAAGATTAAATTTTAAACTAACTTTATATAGATACTTCAATGTCTAAACCCTTATATATTTTCCAGTAATAAAAATTTATTAAATTCCAAAATTAAATTGCAAAAACAAATGAATACCTTACTGCCGATTTCCAATTCGAGATCGAGTCGTCAACGACCACCTGAGGTCAAACGCGCCGCCGCCATCGTGCAACTCCGCTTCACCGAGAGTCGAACGCAAACGACACAACCGGAGCTATCCTCCTCAACAACCCTAGCTCGCGAGAACTGGCCGCGCCCCTCCTCTCTACCTGACCTCGATCGAAACCCAACCAACTCCAACCGCTCCCCCTCACAAACATTGCCGCAGATCGACAGCCAAACCCCCAATCACGCAAAACCCTAGCCCACGTCCCTGCTCGCGTCGAGCATCTCCGCCTGCCCACACTGCACCGCCCCACATCGTTGAGCTCAAAACCTCACTGTCGCCGCCGCGCGCAAGAGTGCCCTTCGATTTATGCTCGCACACCTTCGTCTTCTTTTTTTCTTTTTTTCTTTTTATACTAACCGATTTCGTTTTGAAATAACAGGGATAGGGAGAGGGCTGGGTACAAACGAGAATGATTTTGGGGTTTTCCTATTTGATTTTAAATTGAAGACGAGAAGGGAAGCCACGAATTTGAATTAATTTCAGTCGCCACCCATTTTCCTGTTACGTGGTTATTAAAAGAAGAACGGAGAAGATAAGGGAAATGTTGGCGTGTCGAAGAAGAGAAACTACAGTACTTCTGAGATAAAGTGAGAAGGTTCTGGTACGAAAATATCTGGCCAATCAAAAATATAGATAATTATCATTTGAATTTATACGTCTCGATATAAATTTCAGTGCGTTTTACAAACGTACGCTCACACAACAACTCCAACTACTACGAAAATTGAAATCCGATAATAATACAATATTACGGATCCAATGGAACTGGTTTCGTCAAATTCCGAGACTGTGCCTCGGAAGGCTATTTTTAAATTCAATTTAAACGATATATTTTTAAAACTGAACAAAATACCTTGAAATTCCATTTTGAAAGTTCTATCATCTTCAGTATTATTAGTATGAATTTTACGAGCTTTCAAAATATTTTTAATTAGCTTAGAATGCCAGATTTACTATTTTATCCATCTTCAATATAAATTTAATTTAATTATTAAATTACTCCATAAACAGCGATATTTGAAATTTAAGTTTATAATTAACCTCTGAATATTTAAAATTAATTAAATATTCCAATTTCAAATATACAAAAATTCCGGGTCGTCACACCAACAGGATTTGGGATTCCGTTATTGCACCGCCTACTCGAAATAGGCGTTATGGTTTCGGCAATCAGGAGGTAAACCATTTCACTAACTTCATATTAAAAGATCCACATTATTCTCACATCAAAAGAATTATTTATATACTATCCAATTCATTCAAAATTCATGTGAAATGCTATCGTATTAACTTCAGTTATTTCACAGGCTGTTAATTTTCAAAGAGCTTATGGCAAATCGATGGAGGAGGAGTGTATTGCTCAAATGCAGAGGCAGCTGGATGAGCTCAATGATTGGCGAAAGGGCCAACTGGCACAGCAGATAGATGAGCGCATTGCAGCATTTTATCAGGAGCACGGCTCTATGCCTGGGGAGCAGGGAGATGGATCTGATGATGCCGAGGAGGATGATGATGCATAGTTTTACTATTCTTGTGGGTATGTATTTATGTACGTATTTAGACTAGATTTGATACTTGGGTTTGGATACTTGGTATTTTGGATGATGTTTGGGTTTGGTTACATTTAGATTTGATCCTTGTACCTTGATACTTGGTTTGGTTTTGTATACTATGTTGGTTTGGTTGGTTTTTGTGTTTTTTTGGTTATATTGTTGAATATTGATGTTGTGGGTATTGTTGAGATGTGTTGTTGTTGATATTATTGAGGTTTGAAAAGACGGTTTGAGGTTTGGGACGAGGTTTGATGGAAGGATAGCTGCTCTATGCACAGCAGATTTTGCCCAGAAAAGCGACGGCTAGCGACGGCTAGTAACGGCTTTCTGGGCAAAAAATAGCGACGGCTAGTAACGGCACATAACGGCGAGTAACAGACTTGCTATGGAAACAACTACCTGCCACGTGGCGTTGACACGTGTAAGATACCGTCGCTTGTTGTCGCTATCTTAGCGACGGAGCCGTCGCTTCTGCCGTTGCTTTTCCTGATGGCAACGGATTGAATAGCGACGGCAATTAGCGACGGCTAGCGACGGCCGCCGACGCATTTTTGCCGTCGCTATACGCTGCCTTTGTTGTAGTGTAATATGGTCATTTTCTTATAGTGGATCATAGTAATTATTAAGGGCTTTGCACACCAGGTTCCTATTTCTGATGTTGTTATAAGAAAAGTCCCTATAGCAATGAGTATTTAAGTTAGGTCTCTATTTTTCTAAATTAGAAAGAGAACAAACTAGATTGCAGTTTTCTGATAAAAAGTGCAAATTATCTCGCGCTTTTCAAAAGTTTTTCAAAAATTGGAAAATCAATTTTAATTTATTCATAAATAATAACAATTGTTATTTAAGTATAATTTTAGTAAATAACTACAGTTTTTCACCATTTTCCTATTTTATAGAATTTTTTTTTTCGAAAACTGCAAGTTCCCTTGCATCTTCTCTCAGGAAAGTGCAAGTTATCTTACGTTTTTAATTTTTCGAAAATAGGGACCTATTATACATGTTCATTTCTGCAGAGACTTTTCTTATAACAACATTAAAAACATGAACCTGTAGTTTTTTTTTCTTATAATTTTTAAATCAAAGCGTTCTAGATCATTTTAATTTTATTTTATTTGTACATTATTTATACTAATTAGAAATAAATAGAATTTAACACACGTTTTTCTTTGGACATGTCCAACGGACATGCATTTTCTACTGGTGTATATGTATACATATACATACATACATATTCTTACTTATATAAGTTTGGTTTAGTGGCACGGTTAAAATGTAGTTTTCGAGAATAATTTTGTTTACATCAATTTTAAAATAACACTAGTGGTGTTTGATGTAGTTCAAGGATCCTGTGGGTTCAATTATTTGGGACCCTCTGAATTGCATCGATCACTATTAATATTATTTTCAAATCAATTTGAAGAAAATTGCACTCTTAATTTTCTCCTTAACAATAAGGTACATGGAAGTCATGACTACATCATTAATTTTTGTTATTAATTACTATCAAATTGCTATCATCAATAATCGTTGGTTATATAGATAGATTTTATGGCTCTAAAGTGAAATATAAGATGCTACATTACGGTGGTGTTATCATTGAATCTAAGGTAGGCAAGTTATTCATGAGTATTTAATAGTAAGAAGTAAGAACGAGCATGTCTATCTGACACATATAAAAGGATAAACATAAACGAGAGGGAAAAAACAAGAGAGTGATTTACTGAACACAACCGCAACCCTTACAAAGATACACATAGTGAGGACTTATATACAGCTAGAGACTGCTCGACCTCAATTATTCAAATAAGTACTTTCAAACCATATAAACCTTGATCAAACCATACCCCCCAACACAAAGCCATTGTCCTATGAAGAGCTTCTCGCAGACAAGATTAGGGTTCAAGTCCTTAAATTTTCCTTCTGTAAGTTTGAATTTTTGCCCTACATCAAAGCATGTATCATTCAATTGCACTCCATAAGTTTTCTTGCATATTGGTGCCGACGGTTCAAATCCATCTGTTATTCATTTTATCATCAAATATATGCATTAATATTAACATATAGACAACATTGCAAAATTTAAAGCATGTAAAATAAATAACTTACGACTCAAGATCTAATAATAATAATAAAAATCTCATGTGTGTCAAAATTGATTTACATAAAGCATTTGACAAAATAAATAGACATTTCATTATTTATAGGATGAAACAAATGGGCTTTTGCAATAAATTTTGTGATCTTATCTCTGAATGTATTAATAATGTTTCCTATTCTATTTTGATTCAAGGTTCTCCTAATGGGTTTATACAAAGCAATATGGGAATTAGACAAGGAGACCCACTCTCTCCTCATTTATTTACTATTGTAATGGAGTATTTCTCAATTCTTATGGAAATTGAGCTTTTAAGAGGAAATATCAAACCAATAAATAGAATCAAGCCATATATTACACATTTATTATATGCTGATAATTTACTTATCTTTTTGAATGCAGACACGCAAAGTGCGAAATCCATTGCAAACATATTTGACAAATTAGAAGAGCATGCTGGGTTAAAAGTCAATGAATTCAAAAGCAAAATCTATTTTAGTAAAGGCTGCTCCAATGGAATGGACATTTTAAATATCTTAAAATTCAAGGAAGGTAATCTGCCTGTTAAGTATTTGGGTCTTCCTCTTAGTGTTAATCAAATCAATGAAAGAGACTGCACAAGATTATTGGATATCATTCAAAATAAATTTGAAGGGTGGGCTAGCAAATTTCTGTCTTTAGCTGGAAGAATTGAATTAACTAAAACTGTCATCATCGCAATCATCATGTATTGGATTCAAGCTCACAATATCCCAGCAAAAGCAATCCACAAAATTGAAAAAACTTGTGCAAATTTCATCTGGAAAGGAAAACAACACAAAATTCCTTGGGAAAAAATCTGTTTATCAAAGAAGGCAGGGGGTTTGGGTCTGAGAGACATTAATGAGCTTAGAGAGGTATGTAAACTCAAATTATTCTGGAAATTTGTAAATGGCAACTCACTATGGGCAAAGTGGATGAAAGCAAGATATCTTAAATATAAGAATTTTTGGACCACTGGAATTGAGAATCATCACTCTTTTGTCTGGAAAAATATTCTCAGCAGCAGAGACACAGGCATCAAGCTTTTGGAAAGAAAATTTAAAAATGGAAACCAGACTAGTTTATGGTTTGACCCTTGGATTCATGGAAAAACATTAGTTAGTCTTGTGGAATGGAACAGCTTATATTTGTTTGGCGAAATTGATGGAAAAGTAAGCAGCATTATTCAAAATAGCAGGTGGAATACATCTTTGCATTCAGCTACTTCTATTTTCAATACTGCCATAAATCAAATAACAATTGATTCTAATCTTCCAAAAGATAAATGGGAATGGAAAACATCTACAAAAGGCTCTTTCTCCTTCAAAAAAACTTTGGCATTTATAAAAGGGTATGAAACTGAAGTGGATTGGCACTCTGTTATCTGGAATAAATCAAATTGTCCAAAAATGTCCCATTGTGCTTATTTTGCAATTATTAATAGACTTCCCACCAAAGATAGATGTCTAAAGTGGAATAAAAATGGGGATACAATATGCCTATTATGCCGAGAGGAAAAGGAGTGTATCAATCACTTGTTTTTTGACTGTACTTGCACAAAACATGTATGGTTTATTGCCAAAACAAAGCTCAAAATTAGCCAAAATCAGGCAGTTCAAAACATCAGAGAAAGCATCAACTATATTCAACAAAACTTCAAAGGAAAAAACAAAGAATTCAAAAAAGCTAGTATTATGCTTACTGCAACAATATTTCACATTTGGAAAGAAAGAAATCAAAGACTTCACTCAATCAGAAACAGAAAGCATTCAACTTTGGAAGAAAATTGATTTGGATTGCCAAATCCTTCTCAGTAAAAATAGAAATCAAAGCAAATTTTCAGAGTATCCAAATCGTCTAAACTGGCACATGGATAAATATGAAGAGAGTTTAGAATCTTTCTTACAGAGTGGGAATGATTATCCCAATGTGAGGCATCTCCATCACAATGGTAGTCATTGGATGGAAAAGCCTTTGAATAATGTTAATTCCACTCCCAAATCAGTCAATACTGGTGGCGGCCGCTTCTACCATCACAATAGGAAAGGCTCCTGTAATAATAAGGGAAGAATGTTTAAAAATAATTTATCATTTTCTAATAATAAGCACTATTTGAGCTCTAACAATTGCTATCTCATACCTGATAGGGGCGGAAGCTACCGCGCACACAGTATTCATGATCAAATGGGCAATTATCTGAGCATGGATAAAAATTGGCAACCAACAGTTAATATCAAATATGATGTTTGTGCTCCACACTCAGGAGATAGTAACGCGTATATCAACAGACACTTATCTAAAGAGGAAACATAGACCGAACAAGCAACTGCACAAATAGTTTCCTCCAGAACAATAAAATACCAACTGATAACTGCAAGGGAAGTGTCAAGGCACATTTTAATAATAAGAACTTTAATTTCAATATTTCAAATTCTAAGACTACTTTATTTTTACCTGACAGATCTGGAGGTTACTGCATGAATTGTAGTCTTCGTGAGCATGATAATAAGCTTCACTGGGCTGTAAATGATCAAATATTAGGCTACAATCACTACAGAAGTATTATCAACAAGCAAAATTTTCACTTATCTAATTAGGAGAGAGGGGAAAGTAGCTGGATGTCTGAGACAGCTTTTTCAACTAGTTTGGAGCATAACAACAATAAGCCCAAAACTTGTTCTGCTAAAGCACCCAAAGATTTCAACAATCCATCAAGTTGCGCCAAGCCTATTTTGCATTTAAGGTGTAATAAAGCTTCAAGTAAAAGTGTTCACTCGCTAATTGAAGCTGAAGAGAAAACCACCCAAAAGAATGATTTTCACTCCATTTCAGAGTTATGTGGGTTGAATGAAAGTGAGACGAAGTACTGGAAGCCCCGTTAAACACTCAAACTGGATTTAGCGAGTTATCTCTGATTTTCATTGCTAGATCTCGGAGATCTACCATTATTTTTGTTTTGCTTTGTGGAGGCGTTTCTGTTTAGGGTTTGAGTTATGTGGAGTGAGTTTATTTGTGGTGTTGATTCGGGTATTTAGTCTTTTACCCGCTTACAACTTTCCTCTGTTACTTATTGGGCTAAGCCCATTTACCTATTTTCAAAAAAAAAGACAAAGAAGAAATGCAACGTTAAGGACAATAGCTGCAGCTTTGTTTTTCAACATGGCCATTATTTTCTTTAGTAAAGATAGTTATAATATTTTTTCTGATGAGATAATCTGATTATAGTTTGAACTGGGTCGCCCGCTATATATAGCAAAGTTTCATGAAAATATGAAATACATACACTCGTGTTTTATTTTAGCAAGCATGCATAGTTTATTACGTTGATTTTTAACTTAAGCATTTGTTTATACATTCGTTTTTGTTTTTGTTGTTCTTTAAAATGCTGTATAAATTTGATTATGAAAGGTTAGAAAGGTGATCATTTTTAAATCATTGATGCGAAGATTCTTAAGAGATACTAAGGTAGGAAACCATAGAGCATAAAGAAAGAAAGGGTTGAATTACAATATGAATTGAAATGATTAGCCACGTTGTTGTGAATTAATTAAAAGGTAATTTATTCATAACATAACATATTTTAATACTGACACAACTACAACATCAAATGATTCCATGGGAAAATGATCGTCATCACGTTGGTACACCAACGTCACTATTAAACCACCATTTACTAAACTCTTCCCTACCTCAAAATTTACCAATGTCATTCTTACGCCTTCTTGAGTTATGCATTATCTTTCCGACGTCACTTCAACCGACGTTAAATTACCGATGTCGTTGTTACAACAAATATTTATTCCAATACCTTAACTACGCTATTTTCACTTTATTTAAAAAGTTAATTAAAAGGACGAGGGCTATGTGAGTCGCTCCCATCAGGATATGTCATCGCCATATCTTGAATCGATATTTGATCCATTTTTGTATGCTTTGATACGGTTACTAATCCCAACCGTGTGTTATACGTCTAGTATACCAAAACAGAGACTAATCAATAATAAACTCGTCTAACAAGTTTACAAATCAGATTTCTACTACTTTGGAATTCTGTATTAGCTATTTTTAACAATAAGTATGTTGTAATTAGTTACTACAAAAAACTAACAACTATAGTAATAATAACTATAGCGATAAATCAAACGTTATACTATTTAAAGAAATAGTACAACGTAGAAACGAAAATGATATATATATATATATATATATATATATAAATAAACTAGAAATCTAACCGGTTGAAGATGGAAATTTCGTCTGAGGCTTGTCGTAACAATTTCCTTAAGACTTTATTCAAAGTCTCCCTAGATACAACATACGTAAGCTACTCGAGATCGTGTTGTGTATGATCTTCTGTGTGATAGGACTGATTATGATTTTAAGAAATGAAGATAAAGAAGAGATAACTCGGTTTTAAAAGTAAGTGAGTAAAGTGATCAGGTTTCCTCCTTATTTATAGCCGAATTTCCAATGGCTTCACCCGTTGAGAAAAGTAGCATCCCTTCATTTGCAACGCCAAAAGTGTTACTGTTCGCAACAGACACTTCCTTTCAATTGCAACGCCAAAAACTGTTGTTGTTTGCAACAGCCGCGTTCGTCGTTTGTAACAGTTCAGAACTGTTGTTGTTCGTTGTAACGGTCATATGAAAAAAACCGCGTCTCTTCATCAGTTTGCAACGGTCACAACCGTTGGAAAATCCATATCTATTTAAACACACTTCTGTTTTAAAATCATTCCATTTTTTAGGTAGCAAAAATATATGACACAACCTAATCTTATTGGACCCGCACCCGACCCGGTCCGGTCGGGCGGGCGGGCGGCGGCGTGCGCGTGGGTTAGTCCATGGCCATATAGGTCCTCCCCCTCGTACAAAATTACCTGACCCTAAGGGCCAATATTGGGATTGAGAGTACACTATATAAACAAGAAAATGGACTTATTTTTGGCGATGTGGGATATATCTCATTCACTATTTTTGAGAATTCTAACAATCCCCCACATGAATGACGATATATGTCTCCCCCACACAAAGTGTAATATCACACAGTTCATATGAAAATAATGCTATATCGAGGATAAGTAGATATTTCACTTTGAACTTTTCCTAGTTAAAACTTATCGGATATACTTGGCTAATCGGTGAATTATTTCATCTTGAACCGTCAGCCATTATTGTATAACCAGACAATAAGCTTTCAAAGCATTATTTCCCTTCACATCCAATCTCTTGGTTGTGTTCATTTTGGTCCAGAACAATTTTTGGTTCTGCGAGTGTTTATAGAGAATAAAAGCCTTTAATATTCTCATAGTGCCGACCCAGCTCACACTAACATAGGTGATCACAACCATTAAGAGTATCCTACATATACCCCACTTGTTATTTTCAAGATATGGTCATCATTAAAAAACATAGTTTTATCCTTTTAATACTTTTGTAGGCATGCATTTATATTGTGCACCATAGGAATGAAGTAGGACTAAGTCCAAACAAATGCATTACATCTTGAGTTATTCAGAACTGGTTTGCCTATTGATCCTAGTCCGTGGGATCTCCAGTCGCTAGGATAGGTTTCCGTATAAGATAACTCTTGTTGGTTTAGGCTTTTAAAACCATTCCCCTCGATGCGCAGTTAATTTTCTCTCTTGATAAACCTTTAGTAAATGGATCCGCTAGGTTATCATTTGTTTGCACATAATCTATAGAAATAGTTCCATTTGAGAGTAACTGTCTAACAGTGTTATGGCGTCGACGAATGTGTCGTGACTTTTCATTATACACAAAGTTTTGCACTTTGCTTAATGCTGCTTGGTTATCACAGTGTATGCATATGGCCGGTACAGGTTTAGGCCAAAACGAAATATCTTCTAAAAGGTGACGAAGCCATTCTGCTTCTTCGCCTGCTTTATCTAAAGCGATGAACTCCGATTCCATAGTGGATCGAGCTATGCATGTTTGTTTAGTAGATTTCCATGACACTGCTGCCCTTGCTAAGGTAAAGACATAACCACTCGTTGATTTTGATTCCTCTGAATCAGCAATCCAGTTTGCATCACTATATCCTTCTAAGACGGCAAGATATTTTTCCTAATGTAAGGAATAGTTTGTGGTATTTTTTAAATATCCAAGCACTCTCATTAGTGCTTTCCAGTGTTCCTTCCCTGGGTTGCTTGTATACCTGCTTAATCGACTTACTGCATAAGCTATATCTGGTCTTGTGCAATTCATAAGATACATGAGACATCCTATTACACAAGAGTATTCCAGTTGCATTACACTCTCATTAGTGTTTTTATGCAGTACTTCCGATGGATTATACGGCGTTCGTACTCATTTAATTCCAAAATTTTAAAAAATTTCGATCACTTTTTCTACATAATGCGACTGAGATAATTCAATTCCATTAGGTGTTCTTATTATTTTGATTTCCAAAATAACATCTACAACTCCTAAGTCTTTCATATCAAAATTTTTGATTAACATCTACTTAGTGGTCTCTATTACCTTAGTATTTGGACCGAAGGTTAGCATATCGTCTACGTATAGAAAAATCATCACGTATGATTGTCCAATTTGTTTGTAATAAACACATTTATTACATTCATTTATACAAAAACCATTTTTCATCATGACACTATCAAATTTTGCGTGCCATTGTTTTGGAGCTTGTTTTAGTCCGTATAATGATTTGACTAATCTACATACTTTGTTTTCATTCCCTTTGGATATAAAACCCTCTGGTTGTTCCATGTAAATCTCCTCATCGATATTTCCATTTAAGAATGCCATCTTTACATCCTTTTGATGAATCTGTAGATTATAGATGGATGCAATTGCTATTAACATTCTTATAGAGGTTATTCGTGTTATTGGTGAATAGGTATCGAAGAAGTCTACACCTTCTTTTTGACGATATCCTTTGGCTACCAATCTTGCTTTATATCTGCCGATAGAGCCATCTGGTTTCATCTTCTTTTTGAAGATCCATTTACAACCAATTGGTTTTATTCCAGGTGGAAGATCAACTATTTCCCAAGTTTTATTACTCAAAATTGAATCAATTTCACTTTGGATTGGTTCTTTCCAAAATGAGGATTCAGAAGATGGCATTGCTTCCTTGTACGTTTGAGGTTCGTGTTCTAACATATATGTTAAAAATTCCGAACCAAATGTATTGAAAGTTCTTGCCCTTACGCTTCTTCTTTGTTCAACTTCCTCAGTTTCACGATGAGTTTCATCTTCATGTGATTTAATCAATTCTTCTCTTGTCCTTTTGGGGACATTAATTCCTTCATTTCTTTTGTGCGGAAACACATCTTCAAAGAATGAGGCGTCTCTTGATTCCATGATTGTATTTACATGAATATCAGTTATATCAGACTTGAATACCAAAAACATATAGGCATTACTATTTTGGGCGGGCCCTAAATAGTAACAATCTACTGTTCTTGGTCCAAGTTTGACTTTCTTGGGAGGCGGAACTGGAACTTTTGCCAAGCACCCCCACACTTTGAGGTATTTAAAACTTGGTATGTGTCCTTTCCATAACTCATATGGAATTGTTCCTGTTTTATTGTGAGGAACCTTGTTTAATATATGATTAGACATATTTAAGGCTTCCCCCCACAAGTTTGTCGGTAGGCCAGAAGTTAAGAGCATCGCATTAATCATATCTTTTAATGTTCTATTCTTTCTCTCGGCTATACCATTTTGTTGTGGTGAATATGGTGCTGTTGTTTGATGAATTATACTATTTTCGGTGCAGAATTGTTCAAATGGTGATTCATATTCTCCACCTCGATTATATCTCAATATCTTGATCTTTTTATTTAACTGATTTTCTACCTCAGCTTTGTACTTCATAAACGATGTAATTGCTTCATCCTTACTATTTAAAAGATATACATAGCAATATCGTGTATAATCGTCAATAAAGGTAATAAAGTACCTTTTCCCACCTCTTGTAGGTAATAATTTGAAATCACATAAATCAGTATGAACCAAACCTAGTGGTTCGGTGCTTCTATCAACTGTATGAAATGGTTTTTTGACCATTTTTGCTTCTACGCATGTCTCACATTTGTAGTTTTTATCTACTTGGAATTTTGGAATTAATCTTAAGTTTGATAGTTTTTTCATTTTTCGGAAATTTATGTGTCCTAATCTATCATGCCATAGTAAAATTTTGTGCTCAAGCAAATAAAAAACTTCAATTTTATTAATAGCATAATCAGAATACATAGTTTTATTGCCGACAATGGCTACATTTGCCTTAAATAGGCCATCACATAAATATCCCTTTCCTATATACATTCCAGCTTTGGACAGAACCATCTTGTCTGACTCGAAGACCATTTTGAATCGTTTCTTTGATAGCATTGGACCAAAAATGAGATTCTTGCGTATATCTGGAATGTGGAGCACGTCATTCAACTTAACAGTTTTTCCAGAAGTAAACTTGAGGATTACTGTGCCACTGCCTTCGATCATGGAAACTGCAGAATTACCCATGTAGAGTTTTTCTTCCTGATTGAATTTCTGGTATGTAGAAAACATGGATTTGTCAGAGCAAACATGACGAGTAGCGCTTGTGTCCACCCACCATTGGATAGGGTTCTGAACCAAATTGCATTCAGATATAACTGCTGAAAAATTAGACTCGTCTACTTCCATGTTATCCACCATATTTGCCTCTGAGTTGCGTTCCTTCTTGTGTCTGCAATCTCTAGCGGCGTGTCCTGCTTTTCCACAAACCCAACACTCGCCATTAAACTTCTTGGTTCGTTTGTTGTCTTTGGGTTTGTTTTCAGGCGCTTTTCTCTTCTGCGGGAATTTCCACTTCTTGTTTTTCTTGAAATGTCCTTTGTTCTTTGACTCTACTGCCACAAATGCCTCTTCGCTTTGTTTTGTCACTCCGCGGTTATCAGCCTCAATTTTTAGTCTGACCATAAGATCTTCTAAGGAAATCTCCTTTTTGTTATGTTTTGGATAATTGTGGTAGTCTTTCCAGGATGGTGGTAATTTCCCTGTTATCGCTTCAACAAGGAAGGATTCTCCAACTTTATGTCCTTCTGCTTCAAGTTCATGAATTATGATCGAGTTGGAGTTCTTGCACTTGACTAGTTATGGATTTGGAGTCAACCATTTTGTATTCCATAAACTTATCTACGATGAACTTCTTCAAACTGACATTCTACGTTTTGTATTTATGTGCAAGTGCAGTCCATAAGGATTTTGCTGTCTGGTGTGGCTGATATACTTTATATAGTACTTTATCCAGACAATTCAGAATGTAGTTTCGGCACAGGAAGTCTGAATGCTTCCATGAGTCAATTCCGAGAAAAACAGCTGCATCTTTTTCTCTAGTTTGTCCGTCTTTAGGCTTTGGTTCATCCTCCTCGATTCACTTCTGCAGCCCTAGCGTGGTGAGATAAAACAACATTTGATTTTGCCATGTTATGAAGTCATCACCATCTCCTTTGAACGGATCAGGCCTTTTGTGAGTAGTAGCCTTTGTTGATAGTTCAACTGTTGCCATCTCTGTTTTAGTGAAAACAGGAAAGTCTTAAGATGTTATATGTCTTATACCAAAATAGAGACTAATCAATAATAAACTCGTCTAACAAGTTTACAAATCAGATTTCCACTACTTTGGAATTCTTTATTAGCTATTTTTAACAATAAGTATGTTGTAATTAATTACAACAACAAACTAACAACTATAGTAATAATAACTATAGCGATAAATCAAACGTTATACTATTTAAAGAAATAGTACAATGTAGAAACAAAAATGATATATATATATATAAATCAACTAGAAATCTAACCGGTTGAAGAAGGAAATTTCATCCGAGGCTTGTCGTAACAATTTCCTTAAGACTTTATTCAAAGTCTCCCAAGGTACAACAGATGTAAGCTGCTCGAGATCGTGATGTGTATGATCTTCTGTGTGATAGGACCGATTATGATTTTAAGAAATGAAGATAAAGAAGAGATAACTCGGTTTTAAAAGTAAGTGAGTAAAGTGATCAGGTTTCCTCCTTATTTATAGCCGAATTCCCAATGGCTTCACCCGTTGAGAAAAGTAGCATCGCTTCATTTGCAACGCCAAAAGTGTTACTATTCGCAACAGACACTTCCTTTCATTTGCAATGCCAAAAACTGTTGTTGTTTGCAACAGCCGTGTCCGTCGTTTGCAACGGTTCAGAACTGTTGCTGTTCGTTGTAACGGTCATATGAAAAAAACCACGTCTCTTCATCAGTTTGCAACAGTCACAACTGTTGGAAAATCCGTATCTATTTAAACACACTTCTGTTTTAAAATCAGTCCAATTTTTAGGTAGCAAAAATATATGACACAACCCAATCTTATTGGACTCGCACCCGGCCCGGCCCGGCCCGGCCCAATCGGTCGGGCGGGAGGGCGGCGGCGCGCGCGCGCGTGTTAGTCCATGGCCATATAGGTCCTCCCCCTCGCACAAAATTACCTGACCCTAAGGGACAATATAGGGATTGAGGGTACACTATATAAACAAGAAAATGGACTTATGTTTGGCGATGTGGGATATACCTCATTCACTATTTTTGAGAATTCTAACATCGTGGTGGTTTTGTATTCGGTACTACTAGTCAAGTGGTAGGTCGGTTCTATGTAACAGGGGTACAAGACATTCTTGTCAGCCTTAGGTGTATTTTATCTAGAGGTGTACCTTAGGAAGGTAGTTCTTTATCTAGTCATATAAGGAATCTATTTCCCAATAAGTACCTTCGGTCTTAGTTGTATACCTATTATGCTACAATATAATTAATGTAACAATTTCTGCTATGTTGATTATTTATCTGAAAACTCTAGACATTATTAAAATATCATAGGATTACTATATAAAGTGTTTTGGTTATCGTAAGATATAAATCCTTCCGTGTTTATGTACGGCATGGTCTTACGAGATACCTTTGATTTTCAAAGTGTTTTATAAAAGTAAATTTAAGTTGTTAAAGTTTACTCACACCAGATCTATGTCTGACCCGGAGTTTTTTTCTAAAAATTGTTGGGTACTCAAATTTGTATGAGTAGTCAAGTGATCTAGGTTTTTTTCGGAAGCAAATTTAAAGGAGCTGGAGCATGTGGCTTCACCGTTAGCTAATTATTTCTATTTCGTTGTGTATTTGTGTATGATCCATGTATTTTGTATGGGAAGGCAGTTATTACTGGTCAATTGAAGGTTGTAATATAATGATATAATGCATTGTTATTATGGAAATGACTATGTAATATCATGTGTTATATATTATATGTTGTTATAATTCGTGGTGAGTTTATGTGATTGTGTAGTATCTTCTTATCTTTCTTTTTCTTATGTTCTTAATGGCTCGTCTTTCTGGGCAAGAAAGGCGGTCGTTACAAGCCCAAAGCCCAATTCAAATTGAGCCTTTTCTATCAGAGGCAGCCTTTGGGCTCGCTTCACCTTTTAGGTCAGGTAGGATAGAGTACTTGATTATCCAATTAAAATCCTAGACATCACATTTATAGACATCGTACTAAGTGCGCAAACTTAGTTAGTTAACATCAACATAACTAATTTAGACAACATGGGCTATTAGGCTCTGATACCATTATTGCTCCTACCCAAACTCCTTTGGGTGACACAACTAGGTACCTCAGGGACGAGTTTTACATGCAACCTCTCGACTAGCACAACCATCATAGGACATGTAGGGGCAAGAGGCAATGCTTCATCACAGATCACAATGTGCGAACGCCTTATCATGCTAGTTGTAGGGACTGAATTTGGGACATCCATTGTACTAGGTGATGTCTTAACCAACCTCGCTCTGATACTACTATTGGAATTGGACCAGCCTGCAACGGAAGAAATTGGTGAGTTTTAAATTTTTTACCATTTTGAATCTTTTGGGTCTATGAAATCTAAGGTATATAGATCCAATCTAATAAAGTTTTTAAATAAAATCTTATTTTATTTAAAAATTTATTAAAAGAAGTTTTTAATTAATTTAAACTTAAATGTATAGTGTATCAAATACACCCTACAATTACTCATAAGAGTAAGAAACTTTTCGCTTCTTTTTTCCAAACTTATGTAATTTAGAAAAGGAGACATTCTCTCTTTCTCTAAAAGTTATGAAACTAATTAAGGATTTACCGTGCTTTATATAAAGAGAGAAACTTTTCGTTCTCTCTCTTTTAATTAAATTGATCGATACATTAAATGCCATTAATTAGCAATTAATACATGACATAAAATGTAAGTTTGTCCAAATATATTGCAGTGTGAATTATGAATGTACAACATTGGGTGTCTATAAATGATATGAATTTTCACATTTGTTTATATATACGCATACTTATACAATTGTGGTATAAAATGTCAGAATTTCTAATCATCAATATAATACTTGTAAATTAGATTGTAGTTTTAATTTTAAGATACCAACACCAAATAAAGCAATCCTTGGATAAGTAATAATTGGCAACAAATGACTATTCATATTTTACATATTATGACCATAAATGAATGTTTTAAATACACATAAAGAGACTTTGAATGCACATTAAATACACTTAAATGCACTTTAAATTACAAAATAATTTGTAACTAAACATATATTTTTAATATAGGGATTAAAAAAATATATGTGTGTGTATGTGTGTATGTACACACACGTGTGTGTGTGTGTTTTTTATATGTATACATATATATAGTCACATATATATAAATATATGATTAAATTTAACAACTACATATTAAAAATGTAATTTTCTTTGTTATAAAATAAAACATATGAAAAAAATCTTTTGATTAGCAAAACCATATGATTATATAGTTATGTATGAAATTGTTTGTATAGATTAAAGCAAACTAATAAAACTTATTTCAAAAAATTTCAAAATTAAAGTTAAGAAGAAAAATACAACTATGAATTCAACAACAAATTTACATTTGCAAACATATAAACATAACAGAGTTTTAATCAAAAAATATGCACATACATATGTTCATGTTTGCATCTAATGGTGACAAAATAAATGTATAGGTAATTATGATAATGGATAAACTAATTAGACAAAAGTATGTAATAACTAGTTATAAATGATTATAAGAATTTGTAAATCAAGATGATACTTTGCTATTGCCCGAGAGAATACCTTGAATGATGAATCAAAAGCTCTTAGATTCCGTATTGATCTTATTATCGAAAGCCTTAAAGCACACCTTGAAAATGAATTCTCTTTAGGATGTTGCCTAGAAGTCACACTTTGAATAATGATATCTCCTCAGATCTTCAATATCCCCATCCAATCCTTGCAAGAGATGGATGAACTACTTTTGTTTTATTTTGTTTGATACTTTTTTAATTTGGAGTTGAAAGATTTTAAATTTTTTATTTTTTTTTCTGTTATAAAAAGGAGAGAGAGAAAAAGAATGAATAAGGAAGAAAAATGAATTGTACGTGTGGAATGAATTAGATTTGCTTTATCGGGTATCAAACGGGAACTACGAGCAAATAGAACACCTTTCAGTAGTATCAATACAGTTACATGAATCATAAATTGAGAACATGTTTTAATTATAAGAATGAAACTTTTCACAATCTTTAATTAAAACTCCCTAATTAATTCGCTTGATTGTTTCTCTCTCCCATCCTTACTTTTCACATGATATGTCATCAAATGAGATTAACTTTCCACAAACCATGTCATCAAATGACATAAAATTTCTATAAATCAATTCATATAATTATTTTTAAATTACATCTCAATGCGTCTAAATATAGGGCTGTTATGGTATTGGTTACCGTTACCATTTGACAAATACTGTTACCATACCATTTTTACTGGTAATCTAAGTTTGCTTATCGTTACCGATCGGCTGGTATACCGAAGACTGGTATACCGATAATCTGGTAACCGTTACACTAGTAATGGTAAATTACCATTTGTCCAAAAAAATAAAACTTGACATGTTTTTACATTATAGCGCATCTTCGGTATACTATTTATAGTGTTACTTAACAAAAGGCATAAATGAGAAAGAAAAGAAGTGTATTTGAAATTATTTGACCTGATTACTAAACTAAATTTAGTCATTTGTTTGGTGCTAAATGTCTATATTAAAGCATATTACATGAATATACATGTGTTTTAATTCGGCTGGTAAATTTACCGTTACCACTAGTTTTGAAGAAATGTTACCAATAATTTACCGCAGAAAATGGTAAATTTACCATTACCATACCGATTAAAATGGTATACCGATATCAATCAATAACGGTAACCGATTGACTGGTATGGTAATGGTAAATTTATCGTTACCATAACCGCCCTACCTAAATATAACTTTTATAAATGCATTAAAATAATTACATACAACTTCCAATCATCAAATAAAAAATAATTAATATTTTTCATATATCAATTAATTTAATCAATTTACAACATTTTAAAAATTAATTAAATCATGTGGTTTTTCAGAGAATTCATCATTACGGTTGTGCGACTCAAAAGTGTAAATTCAGTCAGCAATTAATATCGAACTATTCGAACATTAACGGTCGCACGTCACATAGCAGGTGGTGTGACATTTTGGCTGAATTTATCGCTTGCACATCTTTTGGTAAAATCCAATTTTGCTTATTATAAGCGGAATATCCAATAGTGGCAATTATTCACATCAATTCTCTTCGTTAAAACTATATCATACTAGGACTTATGGGATTTGGTAACGGTCTAAATTCTAATATCGTCCACATTTAACTTTATTGTCCAAACACAAAGTCCTTAGTTCAAAGATAAAAATTATTATTAACCTAAATGCTCTGACCAGAGATTTTGACTTTGAGTTGATTTCAGTTAACCGTTATACTAAACTCATATAACTAAGGAGACAAATCCTCTCTTGAATAGTGTTTCACTTTCAATGCTTCCACTCGACCCTACTATATTCTTTCGACGGACGCCATGCTACAATTTAACTATAATCAAAGCGGAGCTTCCATATTGAAGATCAACAGTATTCTCAACTCGAGAGAACTATGTAAATTAGTCACATCGATATTCCTTGCTTGACCTTAGTTATATTAACCAATATAAAACTATTGAGTGAGTCATTCCATAATTATCCAATAACTATCAACACGCAACTCCTTGGTGCCCTCAACAGTCATGGGTAATACATTGACAAACATTTGGAGAGCGTCACTTACTCTAGTATCAACGGATATAGCAATATCCAGTCTCGATACATCTTGACTGGGAATATATATAATGGTATATTTGTTTTCATTGTGATAAATTACTTACGGTTACAACACTTTGTGACTACTGTCACAAAACATACTATTTACGGATTTTCTATTAAATTTACTTTTAATTAAATTAATTAATTAATATAACCACATTATATCAAGTATATAATAGAAAGAAAACATCTTTATTTCAAACAAGATTGGTCAACACGTTAAATATATATAACAAATTACATAATTGCCCCTAGGGCATACCCATAATCCTGTCACGAACCTCTTCAACCCTAGCTGAATCACTACATACCAACACAGGTTGATATCATGTGCATCGCTATCGGTTAACATCGAAGTCATAACGATGAAGAGAAATGACGACGTCGTCATTGCTGACATGACATTTCCGTAATTAATATTAAAACCATTTATTTGCTAATAAAAGTATGTTCTTTTCCACCAACCTTTATTGTTTGTCAAAATCTTATTGGCTAACAAATACTTTATTATATTCTAGAAATCTACTCATTACCAGAATTTATCATTCCCAAAACAATTTGCAAACCATTAACTTATATTAATATTTTAATATAAATATAAGCCTTTTTAGCCCAATAAATTTTTATAAAATCATAATCTCATGGAAAAAATCCCCCAAAGTCATAATAAATCTGATTTAGTCTATTCTTTAACATATAAAAATTTCGAGGCCTAAACATAATTTAATTATTTTTAATAATCAAAACCCGAAATAACCATTTTCCAACCTTAGGAAGTTCATCAAATATTCTCATTAAATCAGAAAATTATGAAATTAAAAACCCACTTCTAGATTTATATCTCTAACATCATATCAACATCTCAAGTCATTTGAGTGTTATATGATAGGTTTTCTAACTTAAACATATCCCTTAATTTCATAAAGAAATTTTATAAATTCACAGATTAGCATATATTCATCTAAACTATCATAACATGGCATAATATGAGCAAAAGAATCAGATTTATATTTAAAACCGAAAATAATACTTAAAACATGAGATGCATAACTATTATTCACCTTGAATGGTTTAAGAAGGTTGATATTTATCTTTGATTTGATTCTCCTAAGCTTTGATCTTGTTTTTCCTAGCTTTACTTCTCTTGAATTACCCTGCTATGGCCGGCCTTGCTCTTTTAGTTTTGTTTGTAATGAATGAAACAAGAAAGGAAATAAGAGAATAAGGGTTTATGTTTAGGAATTTAGATCTATTCCCATTTTGCCCAAGCCATATATTCCTTCTTCTTATTAAGTTTTAAACCAAACTAGTTCATTAAGGCACAACCCTTATTAATTATCAAATCTCAATCTCCTTAACCTTTTACATTATTTTATTTAATTTATCCAATTCAATCTTCTAAATAATGTTAATTAAAATTAGAGTTGTTACCTTAACCTCAATACCAGAGCTAAGCAATAATGTTAATTAAGGCACATTATTTTATTAAAATTTCCCATTTTGCGTTCGTTTGATTTGAGGATCTAGGTTTACGAAGGAAGAAATAGCAAACGGGACAAGATTAGAAAGGAGGTGGGAGAAAAGGAACGAGCGGAAACATTTGAGAGTTGGAGCCAAAATTTCAAGTTTTTGGAGCCAAAATTAAATCAATAGAGCCGAAATTTGAGAGTTGGAGCTATGATTTTTGCTAGTTAAAATTAGGATAAAAACTGTATGTCAAAGAGAATGTCATAAAAAATTATCTAAAATGCATATCTACAACATAATGTTTATATATTTCTAATCTTTAAATTATTGTAACATTTTCGAATTTTCTGAAATTTTGAACAGTTTATAATCTTTTACCTTTTATTTTTAAATTTATTAAAATTACTGAATTATAATTTAAAATTTTATGAATATTTATAAATTTATTTTGAAAATTTTTATTTTTAAATTTTTTTTGGAATATTAATGTTAAATATAACTAGTACTAAAAAATTATTAAATACTAATTAATAAATAATGTATCACTTCTTAATTATTGAAGATTACTTATTAATCATTAATTATTAAAATTATTAGTAAATAGGAAGTATTAATTATTACTCCTTAAGTATTTAATAGTAATTATTAAGTATTAATTTTTAAATAATCAATATTAAATGTTAAATGTTAAAAGTTAATTATTAATTATTTAGTAATAATTTAGTATTTCTTATTCATTAATTGATAGTAATTATTAGTTATTAATTATAATTAATAAACATTACATATTTTTAAATACAATTTTCATAATTATTAATTATAATTGTAAAATAATAAATACTAAATGTTGCTTTTTAATTATTAATATTGCTTAATAATTATGAATTATTAAATATTTGTCTTAATTATTGATTATTATTAATTATTAATTTTTTAGTAGTCATTATTAATTAATAGTTATTTAAAATTAATTATTAAATACTAAATATCACTTCCTAATTATTAAATTTTATTGTTAGCTATGATTTACAAAATATTAGTCTTAATTATTGTATAATTATTAAAAATTAATTATTTAGCAGTAATTATTAATTAATAATTATCAAAAATTTATTATTAAATATTACTTCTTAATGATTAATGATTAAATATTACATATTAATTAAATATTATTAAATATTAATCTTAATTATTGAACATTCTTAATTATTAATTATAGCTAATTATTAAATATTAGTCTTAACTATTAATTTTATGAATTTTTTAAAATTTATTTTAGCAAATTTAAAATTTTTTAAAATAATAAATATTATTATTGATTATAATTCTTAAATATCAGTTACTAAATTATAAAGATGAATATTAAAATATTCAAACGGAAACCTTTATGTACACTTAAATTTTTGTTTGTAATTAACAACGTTTACTTGAAAGTGGTTACACAATCACTTAAAACTTATTAGTAGGACAATGGTTAAAAATAAATATTTACAATGGTAAAAAATAAGTAGTTGTTATAGATCTCTATTACAACCGACTAAAAAAAGCAGGTGTTAAAATACGTTTATTACAACTGGCATGAAAATTCAGTTGTTAAAAATACGTTTACTACAACTGGTAGGAAAACTCAGTTGTAAATTACGTTTATTACAACTGTCAGGAAAAACCAATTGTAAAAACACTTTATTACAACTGTCAGTAAATACCAGTTGTTTTTTTTGGAAAAAGGTACTTTATTTACAGGAAAAGAAGTATATACTTTCATGATATGCCTCCTTAAAATCTTACAACCCCCTAACCTGTATGGGTGCCTTATAAGGGAAAAGAGTACATATCATGTCTGTATATTAACAATACAATGACACGATGCCTGAACCAACTTGTCAAATAGATGAATGGTAAACAATTGATAAAACACTCAAAACCATCCATACGAGCAATTGGTTCAGCAAAACAAATAAAAATAAAAAATACAAGAAAATACAATACTGACACATGGTAGAGGAAGAATTAAGAAACAAACAAAACACGGTCTTCGAAAGGGCAACTTCCAGAGAGATGTAAAATAAAACTTTCCCAAAAATAAAATCCTAAAACACAAGCTCGAGCTAGGGCATTAATGGTGGAATCAAAAACTGGGTTTACAACAAAAATCAGCACCAATTTGCAAAGGAGTCTCAGGCAGCATTCAAGGTGGATGATGGGTAGCTTTAGGGCAGCTAGTGATGTCGAACTCTTCCAAGATAAGTTTAATCTCAGGACTTACTTTCTTCGATTCCAGTTGATGTTGTAATAATGGTTTGCATTCATGAATTAGAAGCTTAAATTCACTGTAATAGGCAACTTTACACCTTTGAAAACCCTACTGTTACGTTCACACCAAATATTCAATATCAAAGTAATAAAACTAATTTGATAATCTGTTTCAGATGAGAATCGTTACTTTGATTATGGCACATATTATCCAGAATTTGATTGAAGTCGTATGAGTTTCCAAAATTAAATTTTAGTTTTCTGCTCAAGTTGTCCAGTAGCTATCTCGAATAATTGCAATGAAAAACAAATGGTCTCTATCTTCAATGTGATTAGAGCAAAGCACACAATTACTGTCAATGTTTGAATTCCACCTGCTAATCCTGATTTTGGTGTTTAATCTATCCATTCTAGCTAAAAGAGCACATGTTGACATTTTTTGGGGCACATCCTTTATCCCAAATGATTTCTGTCCATTTTAATTCAGAATGTCTACCTCTAATTTGATTCCAAGCTGATTTTAGGCTGAAAAGTCGACCAATATTAGGGAGCCAAAACCAATAATCTTGAAGCTCTTGCTTGTGAATGCTAATATTATGAATGGACTGATTCATTTGAGTAGGGACATGAGCTAAATTCTGTTTCCATTTGTTATCAAATATTAAGCTGGAAACTTTATTATTACATCCACCATAAATTGCCATATTATTCCATCCAAATGTATCAATTAAGGATGACCCATTGAGCCATGGATCAAACCACAAGTCTGTGGTTTCACCGTTTGCAATTTTTTTATCTATAAAGCCTTTGCAGTACTTTCTGGCTGTGAGTATGGTTTTCCAAACATATGAAGCATTATTATCTACTGTTGCAGTCCAAAAAAAATCTAGATTTGCAATATTTATTATAAATCCATTTAGCCCAAGATGAATCTGCTTGAATATATTTCCATAATAATTTCATTGAAACTGCTTTAGCAATATCTTCAATTCTTCTGATACCTAATCCACCTTCCAATTTGGTTTTGCAAACATTATCCCAGCTCATATTATGTGATTTAGATTAACAAACAAAGTTTGCACATATGGAATTAATTTTCTGGATAATAGGCACGGGGAATTGAGTGAATTGGAGCCAAAATTGAATCATCGGATAGATGACAGTTTTAACCAGTTTTGTCCTGCCATTGATATTGAGCATCTTACTATTCCAGTGATTAATTTTTTTATTTATTTTGTCTATTAACAAGCCAAAATCTCTAGCTTTTAACTTGTTATAAGAAAGAGGGATGCCCAAGTTGACAATAGGAAGATCGCCAATACTAATATTTAATATATTGGCAATTTGTTGTTTATTTTTTGCCCCTTTACTAAAATCAAAGTAGACTTAGTGGTAGTTAAATCAAGACCAGCGACATCTTTCAGAGTATGAAATATACTTTTAATGCTTTCAGCATTTTTAGGAGTAGCACTAGCCAAAACTAAAATATCATCTGCATATAGCAGATGTGTAATAACTGGCTCAATTTGATATATGGGAAGTAATGTACCTTTTAAATATTCTACATCAAGCAAAATAGTAAGGAATTCCATTGCAATCGAAAATAGATAAAGAGAGAGAGGGTCACCTTGTCCTATACCTCTCGAGCTATTAATGAAACCAAAAGGAGAACCATCAATTAAAACCGAAAACGAAGGAGTAGATATGCATTCATAGATAAGATCAGCAAATAAATCTGGAAATCCCATAGAAATCAGCATGTGATGAATAAATTCTCTACTAATTCTATCATAGGCTTTTTGCAAATCAATTTTCATACATATATTGTTTGAATTTTTCTTGTTGAAACCTCTAACCATTTCATATGCTAGAAGAGAATTTTCATTAATTAATCTTCCAGGAATAAAAGCATTCTGATTATATGAAATGAGATCATTCATATTTTCTTTCATTCTATTACATAAACGGTTGGCAAGAATTTTATAAGAAGCATTGCAAAGAGAAATCGATCTAAAGTCCGTCATATCAACCGCTTCCGGTTTTTTTGGTATAAGGCAAATGATAGTATGATTGATTTCCCTTATAATTTTCCCAGATTGAAGAATACCATTCATTGCATTCCATATATCATATTTAATTTGCTCCCAGTGGACTTTGTTAAATTTTGAATTGAGACCATCAGGTCTAGGGGGGCTATTATCATTAATTTGGAATGTTGCCAGTTTAATTTCCTTCATTTGAAATGGTTTGCAAAGATTGTTTCTAGCTTGTTCAGTTAAAATTTTCTTAAAAGTTATGTCTGGAAATTGGTATGTAGCCTGAGATGATGCGAATAAATCAGAGAAGTATCTAGTGGCTTCTTGAGCAAGTTTTTCTAATGCTGGTATCCTAGATCCATCATCCATAAGAATGTGTTTACTCCTTCGTCTAGGGATGGGATTATTAATTTTACTGTAAAAAACTCTGATGGTTTATCCCCTTTAATGAGCCAGTTGTTAAAAACCCTTTATTTCAACTGTCATCTGACGCCAATTGTAATATGGTCATTTTCTTGTAGTGGTTCATAGTAATTTTTAAGGGCTTAAACCCTTTATTTCAACTGTCATCTGACGCCAATTGTAATATGGTCATTTTCTTATAGTGGATCATAGTAATTTTTAAGGGCTTAAACCCTTTATTTCAACTGTCATCTGATGCCAATTGTAATATGGTCATTTTCTTATAGTGGATCATAGTAATTTTTAAGGGCTTTGCACAGTAGGTCCCAATTTCTAATGTTGTTATAATAAAAGTCCCTATAGCAATGAATATTTAAATTAGGTCTGTATTTTTCTAAATCAAAAAGTGCAAACTAGTTTGTTGTTTTCTGATAAAAAGTTCAAGTTAACTTGCGCTTTTCAAAAAGTTGGTTATATAGATTTTATGGCGCTAAAGTGCAAAATAAGATGCTACATTACGGAAGCCATAATTAAATCCATTTGTGATTATCCAGTCATGGCCTCCTCTGATCAGAATTCTAAGGGTTCTCCAATCCCCCTCCTCGATTCTCCGGCATCTTTTCCTCTTCTTTCTTTCCCAAATCAAAAGGATAAGCCCCTGACCATGAAAATGTTGCTTTTCAATTGGTCAAAAACCGTCAAAAGAATTCATTAGTGAATTTCCAGATGCAACTTCAAAGACCTGCCGCCTCTCTTCCGACAAGTACAGCGCCAAGGGGACTGAGTTTCAATCGGAGATATAATCACCAGCCATCAGGGAGAAGATAAGTTCATAATGCCTTAAGAACTCACACATCTGAAACAACTAACATAGTAAAACCATCATCTTTTTGGGTGAATCTAGTTAGAAAAGAGGGCTCAATTCCATTGTTGATCTGGATGACGTAGCACCTATCAAATTAGGAGACAGAAGAATTGTTGTTGCTAAAGAAGAGATCAATCGAAGAACCGATGATGAATGAGTAATTCTATAGTAGCCTATGTGTTTGGAATATGCCCCCATTATCATCGTTTTAGAATTTTTTTTAAAACATGGAATCCAGTTGACAAATTTGAGATTTATACAGGAAATAATGGCTTCTTTATCATCAGATTTTCCAATGAATCCGACTGTAACAGGGTTATTCAAGGTGGGCCGTTCTTTATTAATGGAAAACTAATAATTCTAAAAAAATGGGACAAGAAAATGATTCTTGATCAAGATTTACTATCTACATATCCAATCTGGATAAGATTGCCAAAATTAAATCTCAGATTATGGGATAGAGAAGCATTTGCAGCAATAGCTAGTGTTGTAGGCATTTCGATAAAACTAGATGAGCCTACGGTCAATGAGACCAGGCTAAATTATGCAAGAATCTTAGTAGAAATCAGAGCTAATGAAGATCTACCAGATGTCACCTACATCACTATGCATGATGGTGAAAATATTACACAGAAAATCTAATATGAATGGATTCCACCAAGATGTATGAAATGTGCTTGCTTTGGACATTTCACTGAATCTTGCTCATCAAGGCCAGTTTGAAAGGAAAAAGAAAATACAAACCTCAATATAGTTTCAAAAAAATCACCAGATTCAGAGAAATCAAGAAACGAGCAAGATCCTTCAAATCAAGAAAAGAAGAACTAGTTAAAAATGCTGTAAACTCTGAAACTGATAGTCTTTCTGAAATTCCTTCCATTCTTGATAATAATCTAGTTTTAGAGAAAATTCAATTCTTTGAAAAGAAGAAAAACATTTTGGGTCCAGAAATTTCAAAAGATGAAATGGAAATTATATGCACTGATGAGCAAACAGAGAGATCTTTTTTTGCAAGCAGCTTCAGAAAGCACCAAAGGTAAAGAAACACGCTTTAATGTAGCCAATGAAACTGTACAACAGAAGAAAAAAGTTCATTTTGCTATCAAAATTGTTTCAGATGGCAATATAAATGGAAATACAGAGAACAATCAATAGTGTTCTGGGATCAAAATGTACAGTTCATGGTACCCCACCCCCCAGCAGGAAGAAACAAGTTTATTTACAGATAACAATATCTCAAATGGTATACAAAAAGAAAATTCTACAACCTTGGCTAAAAGTAGCCTGCATAAGGGCTCTGCCATCTCTAAGTCTCTGATTGAGAATGCATGCCTTCTCTTATCTTCTTCTTCCTCTCCTATCAGCAACCAAAGGAAAAAAGCAAGGAAAAAGAGTATATAGGAAATTATGAACTGTGATAATGATGATGTCACAAATTCAAAAGGCTTTAAGAAGAAATATATCATCAAAAATCCAGATCGGGAAGAATTTCTAAAAGTTGAAAGAAAAAAAGACTATAAGAAAAGAGGGGGGAAAACATCTGAAAGTATAGAAGTTAGCAGCAACCTTTCTCTATAGCTGTAGTGATCCCCTTTACATATATCCTTTATAATTTAATTATTATGTCAATAATTTCTTGGAATGTAAGGGGATTAAATTCCCCTTAAAGGAAATTGGATTTCTCTAAGTTATTATTTTTTTGGGAAAAAGTGTACTTCATAAATGAATAAAAATCATATATGTCCATAATATGCCTCATTAAAACCTAGCAATCCCCCTAACCTAAATGGGTGCCTTGTGAGGAAAAAGAGTACATATCATGTCCATATATTAATATTACAACAATACAAATACCAAAATCCAAGTTGACTAATAGATGGAGGAGTAAAAACAAGGAAACAACGCACTCAAAACCATCCATATGTGCAACTTGGGACATGAACAAACAAAAAAAAACAAACAACTAACAACACTAGAAAAAGAAAAAAAGAAAAACACGTGGAGAAACCAGCAGGATCCACACATGAAACAACAACCGGGTTCAATGAAATTGCAAGCGAGAAGAGCAATAACGCGGAAGCTTCCAGATGAGATAACAAAATATCTTAGATCTAAATGAACTCAAAAACCATTAATAATGGCGGCCGAAGCAATCATGAGGGAAAAAACACTATCAACATACGTAGCTAAAAACCACAAGCTATCCAAAATCGATCTCAAGGAGGGTGGATCTCCAAGTTTGGGTCGATTCTGATCTCAAAATCGGACAAGATAAGTATCAACTCTGTCGAAATCTTCTTCGATTCCACTGATTTTTGCAATAAATTTTTGCAATCTTGATTAATGAGCATATTTCTAACGTTAGCTGGCATTTCAACTCCTTTAAATATTCTCGAATTCCGCTCACACCATATATGCCAGATCATCATAGTAAATGAAATGTTCATGATATGATAATGTAGGCTATTACTGAGTTGAATTTAACACAAAGTTTCCTATATCTAAAGGATATCATAAGAATTGCCGAGGCAAATTCTGAGTTTATACATAATATCTTCAAGAATTTGTCTGGAATACGAGCAATTAAAAAATAGATGGTTTCTGTCTTCATTATGATTTGACCAAAGAACACATAAACGATTAATACTGCTGTTCCACCTGCTGATTATGTCTTTTGTGTTCAATCTATTTAAAATAGTCGGTAACGAACAAATCGACATTTTAGGAGCACGTTTATTATCCCATATGATTTTTGACCATTTAACTTCAGTATGTTTGTTTCTAATCTGGTCCGAGGCCGAGTTAAAATTAAATTGACCATCGTTACTAGGTATCCACCACCGGTAATCATGGTGCCTCTTATTATCTATCTTAATATTATGCATTGTGTTTTGGTATTGAATAGGAATATACTCAAGATGATTTTTCCACTCATTATCAGCTATAAGAGATGATACTTTTCTGTTATTGTCTCCATAAATATCCATTGAATTCTAGCCAAATTTATCAACCAAGGAATACCCATTGATCCATGGGTCTGTTCAAATTTTTGTGTTCTCACCATTTACAATTATCCAATTCACTAATCATGTGCACCATTTTCTAGCTTTAAGCAGTAAATTCCAAGTATGTGATGCATAGTTAGTTATGTCAGCAGACCAAACTTTTGAATTATGACAATATTTATTGAACATCCATTTGGCCCAAATAGAATTCCCTTGTAAAAATTTCCTTAGCAGTTTGAAAGCCACTGCTTTTGCCATATCCTCTATTTTTCTAATACCCAGCCCACCTTCATTCTTAGGTTTATAGACATCTTCCCAGGACATTTTATGGGCTTTAGATTTTCAAATGAAATTAGTACAAATAGAATTGATTCTATGAATAACAGACATAGGGAATTGGGAGAATTGTAACCAGAATTGAATCATAGGATAAATGACTGTTTTCACTAATTCAATTTGACGACTAATATTAAGCAGTTTACTATTCCAATGATTAATCTTTTTGTTGATTTTATCTATTAAGCACCCAAAGTCTCTCACTTTAAGAATATTGTTAAATAGAGGAATGCCTAAATAAATCACAAGCAAATTACCTATACTGATATTAAGAATATCTGCTATCTGCTGCTTGTTTTTGGCTCCTTTGCTAAAATAGACTGTTGATTTGTTTTCATTAACACCAAGGCCAGTAAAATATTTCAAGCTATGAAGTGTGTGCATCATACAGTCTGCATTTGTTTTGTTAGCTTTGGCCATAATCAAGATATCATCCGCATATAATAAGTGAGTGATTATGGGGTTAATCTTATGAATAGGGAAGAGATTACCTTTTATGTACTCCAAATCGAGGTTGATTGTGAAGAACTTCATAGCTATAGAAAATAAACATGGAGATAGAGGGTCACTTTGTCTTAAACCCCTCGAGCTCTCAATGAAACCAAAAGGGGTTCCTTCAATTAGCACTGAAAAGGTTGGAGTAGAAATACGCTCAGAGATTAGCAAAAGACATAGGAAAACCCATGGCAAGCAGCATATGATGAATAAACACTCTATTTATTTTATCATAGGCTTTATGTAAGTCAATTTTCAGGCAAATGTTGTTGGAATTTTTCCTATTAAATCCTCTAATCATTTCATATGCAAGAAGAGAGTTCTCTGAAATGATTCTCCCGAGGATGAATGCATTCTGATTATAAGAAATAAGGTCATCCATATAAGGTTTTAGTCGATTACACAAAAGATTGGCTAAAATCTTATAGGAGACGTTGCATAAAGAGATTGGTCTGAAATCAGACATAACAATAGCATCTGGTTTTTTTGGGATGAGGCAAATAAATATATGATTGATTTCTCGTATTATTTTTCCATGTTAAAGAATGCCATTCATGGCATTTCAGATGTCCTCTTTAAGTTGCTCCTCGTGTATTTTGTAAAACTTTGAATTTAGGCCATAGGCCTCGGAGAGCTATTGTCATTGATCTGGAAAATAGCTGCTTTAATTTCCTTCATATGAAATGGTTTGCATAAATCTCTTCTTGCATTTTCAGAGAGAATTTTTTTACAAATAATACCTAGAAATTGTCTTGTAGCCTGTGGTGAAAAAAACAAATCTGAAAAATAACTGATGGCTTCAAATGCAAGCTTTTCTAATGTTGTTGTCCATGTGCCATTCGATTTTAGAATATAATTGCTTCCTCTTTTTGGTTTAAGGACATTAACTTTGCTGTAGAAGAAAGTAGTAGGCCTATCCCCTTTAACTAGCTAATTAAATTTCATTCTTTGTTCATTGTCAATAGCTATTCTATTCATAAAGGCATGAATCTGGTCTGTTTTCATCTTATATTGATCAATCGGATGATTATTCAAAGGGTGTTGAACAAGTTTATTATAAATATCATTGGCCTCTTCCTTCATTAAAGGAAAAATAGAATGTATGTTTTTCTTATTTCTAGTCCATGTCTTCAATACTGATTTTGCAGCCTTAAGCCTGCATAAAAAAAGGTGGAGAGGATTGCCTTGATAGTCTTGAGACACTGCATGTTGAAGAGCTGAAAAGTACCCTTCATGAAGATGCCAGGTATTACTATATCTGAAAGGAGTCTTTTTTCTCTTGTCAGTGTGAATCATGAATTTAAAGAAGATAGGAGAATGATCACTTAGTGAATGATTTCCAAAGTGAATACCAAAATTATAAAACTTATTCATCCATAATGTATTGACAAAGACATGGTCAATTTTACTATGAATTGAAAAGTTTTGCCCACCCCTCCATGTAAAAAAAATTCCAATGAAGTTAGGTTCCACTAGTTTAGAAGATGAAATACAGTCAATAAAATCAGAGTCACCCACCGGGTTGTAAGAACCGTCATTTATTCTCTCATTAGATGATAAAATGAAATTGAAATCTCCCACCATGATCCAATGGAGATTAAAGATTTCTGCATGCTCCATAATATAATTCCATAACTCCTTTCTCTTAGTCTCATCATTGAATGCATAAATCATTGCACATAGCATACTTGTACCATTAGCATTGTGAAGGATACAAGTAATATACTGGTCATTAATATGGATAATAATATTCGACCAATAAGAATTATCCCATAAAATTAATATCCTACTTTTAAGGCCGGTAGATATTTTATGAGAATGTTTCCAGTTGATATTTATTTTTGTCATAAAATTATCAATGTTAAGCCTTGACAATTTATTTTCAAGGATTCCAATTAAAGAAAATCTTTTACTACTAATTAATTGCAATATGTCTAATTGCTTGGAAAGGGCATTCATGCCCCGGATGTTCCAAAAAAGGAACTCCATTAATTAATTGATACTTGAAACACTACCATCAGCAGGGGAGGTAGTAGCCCCAGTGACTTGTGCTTTTTTGACTAATTACTTTTTCCTTTCAACTGGTTAACTAAATTATTCCATTCAGGGTTGTCTAAAACATCCGCTAACGAGGTGGCTTTAAATTCAAAGAGCGCTTCTTCAGGTCGGACTTTGCGAGTAGCTCTACGCTTGCGTGCCTGTAGCATCTCAGTGTTTTGATTATCACTTGCACTGCGGGGAGAAAGTTCAATAGGTGTATTAGAGACCTCATCTGATATTATGTTTTCTTCACCTGTATTTGTATCATTTGCATGTATGTTAGTATCAGAGACCTTAATATTTGAATTCAGACTGATGTTTGTATTAATAGTCGAGATAACATTATCTGACTGGACTGTTTGAACGTTATTATCTGGTTGAAATGATTTATTTTTTGTATTTCCTTCATTATGCGAGTTGATATAAGTAGAGTCTTGTTCCATATTTTCATGAGTATCTAGGATAATTGTCGACACACCTATTTCCTCTTTGTTTTGATTAAGATCATCAATATTCATTTCAATGGTATCAGTCATATGTTCCTAGGGAGTGTTTTTTGGCAGCCATATTTTGGTGAATTGGCAGTGGGATTCCACGTGTCCAAAACTGGTGCAGTTAGAATAAATTGAAGGTTTCCATTCATACTCAACCTCTTGCCAAATAATTTCATCATTCTCCGATAGAATAGGAATTTTGCTCGGAAAATCAAAAGCGTTTTTGATTTCTATTAAGACTCTACCATAAGCTATCTTAATAATTCCTTCTGTAAATTTGTCCAATTTGATGGGAGATCCAAGAACCAAAGCAATACGACTAATCCCCTCTTCCGTCCAATAGTCTAAAGGTAAATTAGGGAAATGAACCCATATCGGAATTGAATTAAGTAGTTCTTTATTGAGTTGCATCCCTAGAGACCATCTCTTCATCATCATCAACTTTTTGTTGTAGTAATAGGGACCACCTTCCAGAATTCTATCACAATCTTTTTTGTTATTAAATTTAATAACATAAAAACCATTTTCCTTTGAGTATATAGAAAATTCATCTTCAGGCTTCCAAACTCTTGAGATATAATCCATAAAGTATGGATAATACGGTTTTGGACCAATAACATAGATCACTATAGCATTAGCCCACTGTTTTTTAGCATTTTGAACAACTTCAATAGACGTTTTAGCACAATTCATCGAATTGAAATTGCAGGGTTGATAAAACTTTAGCAGGATGGAAATCAGAATATTGTTACCCTTGACGACTTCGTTCCACTCCTGACTGGAGGAAGTGGAAAAAATCCATTTGGAGCTACCTGATCTGTTCTTTGACTGAGTTGTGCGATTGTTGTTATCATGATTGTGTCCAGGATTATGGTGAGCGTTTTGATTAGGAGCAGATCTAACATTCATGGACTGTGATCTATAAGAAGCGTTAGTGGGTTTGTATGTCATTGGAGATTGTTTGGCTTGGCGTTTCCATCGCTTACATCTAACTGGGATGAAACTCTCCTCTTCATGAACTGTAGAGTCAGTATTAGCTCGAGGTGGAAAGCCCTGAGGCGGGACATGAGGGCTAGGCAGCGGATCTGAATTGGGCGGTGACAAGGGATTGGAATTCATAGGAGGAGACATAGTAGGCAAATTCGGAATTTGAAGCACGGCAGAAAACATGGAATCAGGGGAGAAAAACAAGGCAAAGAGGGAAAAAACTAGGTGGCGGCTGAGGAAATTAGAACACAAAAACTTAATGAGAGCAATCTAGCTAATTTTCAAATAAAATTTCTATCTAACTGGAATGTTATCCATAATAATTCAATGGGGAGTAATTGTAGGATAATTGTAATTTGGGATCCCAATATTTGGGAATTATGTCAATATACTCTTAATCTGCAATACATCATTGTAATTTTAAAAACAAAGGGGGACTTCAATTAAATGTGACTTTTGTTTATGCTTTAAATTTTGAAAAAGATATATTTTTATTGTGGAATAATTTGGAAAAGTTAAATAATAATATTAGTAATCCATGGATTATAATAGGGGACTTTAACACGGTTATAAAGCTACTGAAAAAAGGGAAGGAATTCTAATTCCTTTTAAGAAATTAGAATTCCTCTCAAATTTTATGTTAAAAACTGCTTTAATCGAACCCTTTATTAAAGGAAACAATTTTACTTGGAAATCAGAAGCGTTTAGAAATATTCAATGTAAATTGGATAGAATTATGGTCAATCAAACTTTTACACTAAAATTTCCTAACTTCAAATGTTGTACTTTACCTTAAGCAAACAGTGATCATACCACGTTACAACTTTTTTTTTCTCAAGAGAATATTATTAAGATTAACTTTCCATTTCGATTCAAAAATGGATGGGTTTATGATAAGGAATACATACTGGTTTCTGAAAATAGTTTTCAAATTTCAATAGAAGGCTCGGCTATATACAAGTTTAGGAAACTTCTACAACAAACTAAGGCAAATCTGAAAAATTGGAATAAAAATAAAAACAATAATGAAATCAATCAAATTAGGGGGGAATGTGAGAGACTGCAAGACAGTAATGATCTAGATTGCTCAAACACTTTTCAAGTAAATAATTTTTTTCATTTGCAAAAAAACCTAGCCAAATCATTACATGTTGAAGTTGTCAATTTAAGGCAGAAAGCAAAAATAGATCGCTTACTAGTGGTGATCTGCCATGTAAATTTTTCTATGCCAAGATGTCGAGTAGAAAATGCTGTAATGACATAGGAAAATTACTTAATGATAATAGGATTATTATTAATAAAGCTTCACAATTAGAAAATGAAGCAATTAAGTACTTCTCTGATCTGTATAACTCTGATGAGAGCCCAGGTATGTTTCCAAATATCACTCTTAAATACTTATTGCATGAAAATAGTGAAGAAATCTTACTTGCTCCAATTTGTTTAAAAGATATAAAAAAATAGTTTTTCTGCTAAGGATGGCAAAAGCTCAGGCCAGATGGCTTTGGGGTCAAATTTTATAAAACTCATTGGATGGAGTTAAAAAAAACCTATTTTTGAGTCTGTTAATGAATTTTATTTCCACGGGCAAACTCCTAAAAAATATTAATCGCACCTTTATTACTTTGGTGCCAAAAATAAAAGTTCCTAACAGCCTTGGGGATTTCAGGCCAATTGCCTGCTGTAATTTCTTTTACAAAATTGTTGCCACAATTTTAAGTAATGCAATAAAAACATTTCTATAATTTTTAATTTCAGAAATCCAAAGTGCTTTTATCCCAGGCAGATTTATTGTTGAAAATATTCTATTGGCACGTGAGTTATTAAGAAACTTCAATTAGACTGGAAAAAATAATATGTGCATAAAAATTGATTTACATAAAGCATATGACAAAATAAATAGGAATTCTAATATTTTTACGATGAGACAACTATGTTTCAATGAAAAAGTTTGTAACTAGTAAAATAATACATATGTAATGTAACTTATTCCATCCTCATTACTGGTTCCCCCTATGGGTTTATACATAGTAATAGAGGAATAAGACAAGGAGATCCTTTATCTCGTTATTTATTTACTTTAGCTATGGAATACTTTAAATTACAAATGGGAAACGAACAATTGAATAATAATTTAAAACAAATTAATTCAATTATTCCTTGTATTGCTCATCTACTCTATGCTGATGATTTATTAATATTTCTAAATGCAGATGTTCAAAATGCAGAAATCATAAGAAAAATATTTGACAACCTCAAACATTATGCACGACTCATTACAACAAAAATACAATTTAACAACATCAAATAATCGTTGTAATTGCTATTTTACAACGTTTATACAAACGTCGTTACAGGCCAAGTTGTAATAGGGTCAGTGCCTACCACGACTTGTTTTAGATGTTGCAGACAAACATTGTAAAAATCTATTTTACAACATTTCTGAGGTATTGTAAAAATTTATTTTACAACGATTTTGTTAATGTTGTAAAACATTTCTACTGCGGCGTTTGCGCATTTCTAGCAAAAGAGTTTTCTACAACGTTTTTAAGAAGTTGTCATAAAGTTTTTACAGCATTTATACAAAGTTATAATTTTCTAGTAAATGTAGGATTACCATTTTTACAACTCTTTTATATTGTTGTTAAAAATTCTTTTACAACTTCTTAAAAACGTTGTGAAATATAATTTTTACAACAATTATAAAACGCTGTAAAAAATGTATTGCAACTTTTTAAACGTTGTGATATATATTCTGCAACTTTTTGAACGTTGCATGCATGCTTCAGCTGTTTCCCTCAATTTTATTATATGATTACAATTTTAGAAATTCAAAAAATATAATTTGTCCATTCAAACATATATATAAAACTTTTCCAAATTGCTTCAAATATATAACACTTTTCCAAATTGCTTTAAACATATAACACTTTTCCAAATTGCTTGTCATTCAAAATGAGTACAACATTCCAACCCAAACAATATACAACATGTTTCAGCTCAGCCAATCCTAACGCACACTTCACAAAAGTTAACACATGTCCTACCATATATATACAAACAGAAAGATAAAACATACCAACCACACAATGTTCTAATCAAGAGCAATGAAATCCTTATGCCAAGCAGCGGTTGTTCCTATAGCATGTTGAATATTGCACACTTCTGAAGTCTCTCTCCATACAGGAGCTTGAGGTTCCACTGGCATATCCACCCAAATTTTCCATGTATCCACCCCAAGTGGAACATGGTGTACCAAAGCAGTGGGATCAGTAGATGAAATCGTCCCTTTAGCAACAACTTTTTTCTGCCAATTGAGTAACTTGCATTTCTTTCCAAGTATACCACTGTTTGGGAAACTAGTACTACCATGTGACTAACGATGTGACTGCGACTCTGACTGTAGGTAAAAATACACAAAATAATAAGAACATTAAATACCAATGTCATTTTATATGTTCTGTTAACATTATTCATAATACAAGCCCAAATTTTGCATCTTTCATGTCCAAATTTACTATAGTAACAATATTCAAAATTTGGGTCCAACCTCATATTTAGAATCCAAGTCAAAATTAACCCAGGTAATACTTAAATTTCAAATACAAATTTCAAGTTCAAGCGTATTCTTTTAGCATCACTGGCAAACTTATAAATTCATGGCTGCAGGTCCATACCTCAACATTAATTCTTTTAGCATGCGCGTTAAATTAACATGACATAAAACAGTGTACTTGTTTGTGATGCAAGCGATAGACAAGTGTACTTGGTATACATGTCAATTATATATAACTTTGCCTATTTTGGAATATCAGATGTTACAGGTATGACCATGGATATCATGTTATTTGATGGTAATTAAGTGCCTAATTATAATTCAAATTTACATCATAACATCATCAATAATTTGCAAAACACAAAGGCATGCAGGCGAATAATGGTGTGAAAAAAGAAGAAGGAGAAGAAGAAGAAGGTAGAGTAAATAATTAGATTTGGAAAGATGAAATGTAAAAGAGAAAGTGCATATAAGTCAAATATCCAATCCTATGCAACATCACAAAGAATGAATGAGCTCATGTGAGTGAGAACAAAGTGGATTCTATATTATATTGCTTTAAGCGGATATGGTGTACAAATATTAAATGAACCTGAACAATGCATTTGCAGAACTTATATATCACTTGTCACTGCTTGCTACTTGCCGTCTCATAACTAAACTTTAACCCAATGGTTTAAACTATAATCACCAACTTGACTAATAACCAACGTGTAAGAACATTTTTAACAAGAGTGAGGTTAAACAGTACTGAGAATGCCTTGTAACTGAGATGATATCCTTATGGTTATCCAAGGTAGCTACCCAGTTGGATTTGACAAAAGATGAAAAGGGAAGAAAAACAGTATGTTACTCCAAATAAAACTTTATTACCTAAAACCCAAAAAAGAAAATCTCAATCCCGACACTCTGATATAATGATCCATCTTCTCATACATTACACTGAACTTTATACAAACTAACTTATAGCAGTCTAATGTAATTTTAGCCATTGGATTAGACATATAGCAGTCCAAGCATATTCTTTTAGCATGTGGTCCTCATAATTCGCTACTAGAATTACTGCTCTTACATACTTTACACTATTCTCTGTGTCATGGTGAACACAGTTATGCACTTTAGTATTATTATTTGTTAACTTTGGGCCACTTCAGTATTAGCTGGGAATTTTTTTTAGGCCGGACACTTGTTTGTCTATACAAGCAGGTATGTGAGGATATATAACATTCAGACCAAATATTTGTTATAATTTCTTGTAGTCAAATTTCAAAAGAAAAAGTCTTACTATGGCATATATTAGCAAGTAATTAGTTTAATTGGGAAGAATACAAAAATCCTAACTTGTAGATGATTGAAAAATTGAAGATAGGAAAACACACATGTAAGATTAAGCTATTATGCTATTTTCGTAAATGAACTCAGCTAAGGTTTAAATTATGAATAAAATTAGATATTTTAAATGTATAAACTATCATTGTATTGGTGTATAAATACTAGAATGAAAGTTTAATTTTCTGTAGGACTAAATAAGAAAATATCGACGTTGTAAGTAAGAGCTTGTTTTTTTCACACACACATAAGGTTTAAGTTTCATTATATATATATATATATATATATATAAAAGGTTGGAGAAAGCACTCTTGAAATATTGTGGAAGAGGCTTTCGAATGATTCATGAATGACGAACTGTATCGTCAAAATCTGAATTCAAATGACGAAGTTATTGCAATTTTTTCGTTCGCTAATCATATCTGCTAGACAAAGCCGCTAGTAGACAAATATAGTTCCCTATCCACATATGCTTCAGAGAGAACAATCACCATTTTTTTTATTAGCACATTTTTCAAGAGAAAGCCCAACATCATCTAGCAAAGCTCTTTTATCTATCATATATGCATCAAGATACTCAGCACCCACCCTTTCATTATTTATACGCACTGTGTTAAGAACACATTTTCCATTTGAATTTATTTCATGAAAATTAATCGGAGCTCATTCCTCAATTGTACACTTTTCTAATGTATTAACATATCCATGCATTTTTATTATTATTTTGTTCCACCTTCAAAATTATGCTCTTCTTTAACCTCATTATTCAACAAATCCCTATTATTTCAATTTTCCTTCGGTTTGATTATTTTTGGATTTCAGATTCTTGTGAAATAAGTTACTATTGGTAAGTGCAGCACTATAAATCACTAATTGTTTGAGAAAAATGCAAACATTGCTATACGTGAAGTGTGAATGAACTCCTGTTTCATTATTAATACCAAAACATGCAAAAAATATCCATTTTGACTTATTTGCTTATAATTTTATTTATATTTTAGTATACATTTTTATACTAACATATTCATTTTTTAAACCAGATCTCCATACCTATCCTTACCTAAATGCATACTAAAGTCTAAAGTAGTCATTTGATAGTAATCCAACTAGAAAGCTTTTCCAATCATAGGAATTATGTATTGAGGATCTATCATGATTATGTGATGTGGTTTTTAACTTTGGTTTGTTGAAAATAATCCTAAATGCTAATTACGAAAGGCTCAAGGAGGGAAACAAAGACCAAGTTCTTGCAAAGAGATACCCAGGCCTTGATCATTACAAACTTAATTATTAATTCCATCTTTTGATTTTCCTTTGATATCGAGCGGTGTACCAAGAATAGTCTCTCCAATATTTTTCTCAACATGCATTACATCCAGATTGTGGTGCAAAGGAAGTGCCTAAACAAAACATAAAGACATATACCTAAATAACAATAAAGTACAAATTACTACATATGAATAAAGAAATTATTTCTTATCCTATCTTACCACCTAATAAGGCAAATTGAAGAAAATAGACTTCTTCTTCCACATTTGAGTTCCTTTTTTCTTCTCATCCCCCTTTTTCTTTTCTCATCGCCTTCCCCTTTCTATATTTCCTCCTTCTATTTCTTTCCCCACTCATTACATATATCTTTGACATCTTCAAGGACTTCAGCACCTGTTTGTATTTGAGGCCTTTGTGTATTCTTTATGGTTCCATCAAACAAGTTTTTCTGTTGACGATATTCGTGGTTAGGTGAAAGGTGTTAAATTTTGGTGATACAAAATCACAAATTGAGGGAAATAAATATGCAAAAGAAAGAAAGAGAAGATTTTGTTTCCCATAATTAATAGGAATATTTGATTATGGGTATTTCTCTCTCTAATTGGCAAATCAAATTATTTTTTGCTATCTAATGTTAACTTAGGCATTAAGTAATTGATTATATAAATAGAGACTAGAAGAGAGTGTAAAAGTGTGGTGGAAAATCTATTTGCTAATTTTCTCTTCTCCATCTTTGTTCTTCTCCTCCAATAATTTTAGTCATATAGATATTTGCTCCCTTTCTCGATTTGGTTATTGATTCAATAGTATTTTGTTTATTTTAGATTTGTTCAATTAATTGTAAACAAAATTTTGGCGAATCAATAAAGTGGGTGGTTGGGTGGAATATCTTGTGTTATTGCGTTTTGATTTCAATTCCTTCTTGTTTTCAATCCAAGTTATCTTTTTGTGATTGGGTGACAAAATCCGTTAATAAAAGCTTCCGCAAAGTGCTACTATTTCATAACGGTTTGGTATCGGAGCACAGATCATCGCAAAGCTTAGAGTAATTTTGGTTTGAAAAAATATTGATGTCGGATGTGATTTCATTTTCGAATATGGCTATTTTGGATGGGAAAAATTAGGGTATATGGAAGCCTAAGATGGAGGATGTTTTGTACCTCAATGATCTTCCTGATCCGACTGATGGAGATGGAAAGAAGCCCTTTGATGTAGATGAGGGAAAATGGAAGAAGATGGATAAGAAGGCGATTGCTTTGATTCTCCAATATCTTGATGATTCAGTTTTCCATCATGTAGCTAGTTGTGAATCCGCGAAGGCTTTGTGGGACAAGTTGGTATCTTTGTATGAGTCAAAGAGTGCTACTAGTAAGGCTTTTCTGGTTCGAAAATTGGTACAACTGAGATTAGATGAAGAGAATTATGTTGCAGAGCATTTGAATGAATTTAAAGATGTAACAAATCAATTGGCAAATATGAAGGTCAATTTTGATGATGAGTTACAAGCTCTTTTATTGATGAGTTCGCTTTCAGAAAGTTGGGAAACTTTGGTTGTTTCATTGAGTAATTCCAATGCTAATGGAACTATCTCTCTGGAAACTGTTCGAAGTAGTCTTTTGAATGAGGAGCTTAGAAGAAAAGGGTTAGGTATGAAATCAATTCAAAGTGAGGCTATGGTGGCAAGGGACTCGAAGAAAGATATAATTTGGAAGAAGAAGGACGCTAATGGTAAAGGTGTTATCACTTGTCATTATTGTAATAAGAAAGGTCACATACGCAGCAAGTGTTATGATTATAAAAGAGATCAGAAAAAGGCTGCGCATGGTGATAGTAGTAGTGATGCACATGCAGGTTTTGCTGAAGGTACTGATAGTGATGCTTCGTGTAATGTCCTTTTTAGTGAAAATAAGCCTTGGAAGATGGATTCGGGAGATAGTTTTCACATTTATAGAGATGTCAATTGTTTTTCTTCTTATGAGAAGAGTGTCAATATGATTAGGACAACCAATGGAGAAGAGCTACTGATTTCTGGTATTGGATCTATCCAGTTTCGTATGCATGACGGTGTGGTTAGAGAAGTCTCTGGAGTGAGACATGTACCCACTTGTTCGCATAATCTTATTTCTCTTGGTCAGTTGGATCGCCGTGATTACACTTATGAGACTCAAGGTGGAGTTTTGAGAATGAAGAAAGGTGGTTGTGTAAGGATGAGAGGAGTATTGGAAGAAGGAAACCTTTATAGCTTGGTTGGTTCTGTAGTCGACAATGGAAAGCGAGTGACGGTTGAAGGACCTAGTCCACAGCAAGGTGGAGAGGTTAATGTGGTCACTCCTTATGATTCTAGCATTGAGGATCATATTTTAGACAAGGGTCTTCATGTTGATGATGCTCAAGGGATCGATGGTGATCAGGTAGTGAGCTAAGATCGAGTGATAGACGAGTGTCTAGTTGTAAAATCCATAAAGACAAGACTGAGATCTTTGTGGTATTACTAACGTTTTTGAGACCAATTTGTGTGGTGCACCTCATGTGGGAGATGCATCACTTGCAGGCGGTGGTAAAGGTTTGTAATTTGGTATGATTGAGATATAAGGAGTTGTGACAGATCTAGATATGGCATGCTTGATATGTTGGAGATATGTGATTTTTCATCAAGGTGGAGTGTTATAATTTTTGTGATACAAAATCACAAATAGAGGGAAATAAATATGCAAAAGAAAGAAATAGAAGATTTTGTTTCCCATAATTAATAGGAATATTTGATTATGGGTATTTCTCTCTCTAATTGGCAAATCAAAATATTTTTTGCTATCTAATGTTAACTTGAGCATTAAGTAATTGATTATATAAATAGAGACTAGAAGAGAGTGTAAAAGTGTGGTGGAAAATCTATTTGTTAATTTTCTTTTCTCCATCTTTGTTCTTCTTCTCCAACAATTTTAGCCATATAGATATTTGCTCTCTTTCTCATTTGGTTATTGATTCAATGGTATTTTGTTTATTTTAGATTTGTTCTATTAATTGTAAACAAAATTTTGGTGAATCAATAAAGTGGGTGTTGGGTGGAATATCTTGTGTTATTGCGTTTTGATTTCAATTCCGTCTTGTTTTCAATCCAAGTTATCTCTTTGTGATTAGGTGACAAAGATCCGTTGATAAAAGCTTCCGCAAAGCGCTACTATTTCATAACACAAGGAATCGCCTATGGCCCGAATATGCACATTTCTTGCTGAATGGTAGCCATATTGAGCATGTATTAACACCACAAACAGGACACACTTTCTTACCCTTTACAGTGCAACCTACTAAATTGTCATAAGCTGGATAATCATTAATTGTCCACATTAAAATTGCGTTTAATCTAAATTCGCTACGGCTATATGATCATACATCTTTACCACTTTAACCCACAGTTTTCTCAAATCTTCAATAAGTGGTTCCAAATACACATTAATATCATTTCCTGGTTCTCGTGGTCCAGGAATTAACAAAGATAGCATTATATTATCTTTTTGCGTACATAACCATGGAGGAAAGTTGTAAGCAACAAGAAACATTTGACAACAACTATATGTAGAGTTCCAATCACCAAAGGGATTAAATAGGGGTGTAAATCGGTCGGACCGGACCGGACGGAGGTGTGTTCAGTTTATGTCCTAAATAAAATCGGACCGGACATGGACCGGACGAGATTTATGTTCGTACAAATTTTCTTGTCCTAGCTCGTGTCCTAAATGAAATCGGACGGACTCGTACATACATTTTTCGGACACGGACCCGAACGGACACGGACGAGATTTATGTTCGTACAAATTTTCTTGTCCTAGCTCGTGTCCTAAATGAAATCGGACGGACTCGTACATACATTTTTCGGACACGGACCCGAACGGACACGGACGAACAATGCTATTTACATCAAATTTTATGTTGTTTAATAAAATTTCCATCAGATATACTGAACTATAAGAAATTCGGACGAATTCGAACGAACTCGGACCGGACAATATTTTTTCTCGTACAAATTTTCTTGTCCTAGCTCGTGTCCTAAATGAAAATCGAACGGACTCGGACGGACGTATTTCGGTTACGGACATGAACGGACATCAGACACTCGTACAAAATTTACAGCCCTAGGATTAAATCCATCATTTGCAAGGCCAAGCCTTAAATTTCGTGGATCGAAAGCAAAGGAAGGATACCTTCTACCAATTATGGCCTATTGAGAAGAACCTACTAGATGTCGCAATTTACAATCCTCGCTCTTGTGACTATTATGCTATCTTAATTGTTTTGCTACTTCTGGGGACCTAAACATTCTTTTCAGCCTTGGTATGATTGGAAAGTATCTCAAAACCTTCGTGGGTATTTTTTTCTGTTTTCCATCTTCCTTCGCTTTATTCATTTTCCAACGAGACCTGCCACATGCAGGACAAGAATCATTATTTGCAAGCTCTTTTCTAAATAAACAACAATCTTTAGCACATGCATGTATCGCCTTATAGCCCAAACCAAATGATTTAAGCAACTTCTCTATTGCATAAATTGAATCAGGAAGCGTGTTTTTCTTAGGCAACATACCCCGAAGGAGTTTAAGAAGTTCCATAAATGTTGTGTCAGATATACCGTTTCGAGCTTTGTGTTTGAAAAGAAGAATTGTTGCCGACAACTTTATGTGGCTTGCACAACCAGGGTACAGAGGAATTTCAACATCTTCCAACGTTTCCTTAAACCCTTTGCCATGTATCTTATTAATATGATCTTCAATCTCATCATCACCAATTTGTGCATTTAAGTACATCCTATATGTATTTGTCCCTTTGTCAACTACGTTTTTTGAAGGATGTGCTTCCCCATGAAAAATCCATACATCATATGTTGGGTCAATTCCAAAATTAACCAAATGTGATGCAACATCCCTGGGTGAATGTCTAATAAGGTTCCTATATTTAGAGCAAGGGCAAATAATCTTTTCTGGATTCCCTTAGCTTTTTACATGACTATATACGAAATTTTGAACCGCTTTCCTGTATCCTTCTGTCATTCTGTAGAAAATCTACATGCATCATTAATCAAGCCTTAAGAGTTCTAACCATGAAACTAATAAGCAAAATTATAAAACCTTGGTAGATTAATCCATGTTTTGTCCATCTTGATAAAAGCTCTCTAATGTTCGAACCTAATGAGATACATCATGTTCAAGTTATATAGATGTTATATAACATAATGGAGGTGATATGTCTTCGAATAAATAACCAAACTAGAGAGAGACTTTCTCGAGTCAAGGCAGGTCCAAAACATTAGGTTGCCCTAGACGATAAAATCATACTTACTGGCAACATGGAACAAAAATCAATGGTACATAAAAATATTTTTTATTAACATACGTCCATAAAATCAATTGTATAGGTTTATGAATTGGTGAGGAGCAAGATAAAATCCAGGTCTATGAAATAGAATTTAAAAAATTGTAACTAAAATATGGAAGATCCTTAATCTATAAGTGAATTTTGTAATGCAGTACTATTACTATAGTCATCTTACATGCCATAAAAGAAAACCGATCATTATTGGTTAAGTTTTTACATAGAAAGATGTTTTTTAATCCAATATACACCTGTAGATTGTAGTAAATGAAACAATTTGAGTCAAAATCATTAAATATATTTTTGATATAAATAAATTTGACCCAAATCACTGTCAATATAAATTACAGTAAATTTCACATTTTCATGCCTAACATGGTAATAATTTAAATGTTTTTCTTGATGTAGATATTTCACATATTTTTCTTCACAAATGAAGTGCTATTTTTCAAAAAGGCATGAAAATGAATCAGTGGTGTCAGTATCTTGTTTGAGCATTTACCCAAAACAAATAAAGAAATGAAAGGTTGACCAAATAGTAAATAATAGAGCTCTTAATTTGTAATGATTGACATTTTTCTATTATGTTATAAATACTACTATGGTATCGTTACGAACAAAGGATTGATTTAATTGATGCGTGCATGCATCCTGATCCTGATGTATGAGTAGGATTTTCTTCTAGAAACGAACAAACTCATATGTGGTCTTACATATTCAAATCAAAAAATATGCGATACGAAATGAACGTGTCAAAATCTAAAATACAAACATATAGAATTGAAACTAATATGCAGGTGAACACCCACAACTAAACTCATTTTTGTTGCAGTCAAATATTTAGCGTATTTTATCAATTTCACAAAGTTTACCGTCACCAACATCTGAAGAGTATAAAAATCCAAATTTTGACAAAAATTTATATACATATGAAAACTACAAACAACAAAAAAAGAATTAAAGCATCAGTATAATGTTTATCACACTCCTGCTTGCATAAAACAGTCACAAATATAAACATGACAACTTAACATTTTTTGGTGCTTAAATTACTTCTCAGTGAGCAATTTGGGTCTGGAAATTTAAGCTGTGAATTAGGTATTTCAGTGGAAAGTAACAAAGTAGTGTTTATTGTGCATATGTCTATTGCATATGCATATATGTGTGTGAATGTGTTAATTTTTACCAGAATAAAGAAATGATGCAACCAAACTATTATTGCTAACTTTGCATAAGGAACTACAGATTTTAAGTTAAACTAAAGAAAAAAGTCATAGTCCAAGACAAACTAACTCATAATAATTGTAGTGAAATTTCATGCTTGGGGTAAACGATTAAGTATACCATACAGAACCTCCAACATGAATATATACGTGCATATCGAAGTACACACTAAAAATATGAATAACCGGTACTTTATTTCACTTCTGACTCATGATATATATTGCAGCCATGTTGACTCATAACATTATTGCGATCGGGTCAATTTTTGAAAAACATGTTTTTGCCTTTTCATATAACCTTGGAGTAAAAACCATAGAGAAATATAGAAGGTAGCAGTAGGTTGCTAGGGTAGTTTGAACATGTTTCTAGCATTTTCACCAGACTTGACGCAACACACGTGCTACGGTAACATCCAGAAATCAAATGCAAAAAGTAAGCACACCTATATATTATAGCCTTATTGTCACTTGATGCGAAGTTTGCAGTTTGGTTGTCTTAAATTTATTTTTGTCCTTTCAACCCTTTATTATTATATATATGATCACGAATCAAATCATACGAAACATTGGACGTTATTCCATTTCAAGGAATTGGGTATATCTAAGAGCATCTCCAACAGTTCGGAGTGCGGAAATTGGATTTTCCGCACTCCGAAATGTTGGAGGCCTCATTTCTGCAACAGAAATGAGGCCAGGCGCCTAGGCATCAGGCGCTTGTTCAACAGGCGCCCGTGTTTTTAAAACATCGGGCGCATGTTGAACAGGCGCCTGATGCCCAGGCGCCTGTTCAACAAGCGCCTGGTGATCGCGCCTATATCAGGCGCTTTCCCCACACTCCCCCTCGTTTCTATCCTCTTCCATCTTCTTTTCAGTTAATTTTTTTTATTTTACTTTGCGTCCAAATGCCACCCCGTCCGGTCAAAACTGGTAGACGCACTGTTCGATATGCGATCGATGCCAATATCGGACCTACTCATGTCCCTCTTAATGCTACCGTGACTCCAAACGATCTTCGATCCTTACACGACTTGCCCCCTACTGTTTCGCATCGACTTACTGTAGCTATAGCGATGCCACAAGTATATGTTTATTTCTTTATTGCTTGATGAACAACCGTGTAACTGTATATGTATGATAATTTTTTGTTTATTTTAACATTAAATAATCATATATTTAGGTTCGTCACGTAGCGATGCGAGGTAGTTGGTATAGGTGTATGTCTGAGTATTTTGATCAGTTACCGCAGCCGATTTTGGATAGGCTGCATGCGTCACCTTTTGGTGAATTTCTAGATTTACCTAAATTTGCACATGTAGATCGCTGCCTGGTAGAGGTCCTCACCGAGAGATGGTGGCCTACCACTCACACATTTCATTTCCCTTATTTTGAGCTAGGACTGACTCTTCTAGATTTTTATATGCTCACTGGCATAGAGGTTGGTCGACCGGACCGTCTCCCTGTTCCATTTGATAGTTCCTTTGAGGAGTTCGAGTCATATTCAGCTTATTTACCGACTTTGGCCGACGAGGAGGTTAGAGGAGGAGCTGTTACTCTCCCTTGTTTGCAGCGTTATATAGTAGAGTACATGGCCGTTGAGGATGTGCACACTCCGGTTATCCGTGCCTTCATATTATACCTTTTTGGGTCTACATTTCTTAGTAATAATAAGGGTACTATTAGGCTTGGTTTTCTGGCTGGGTTAGTAGATGTGGATGAACTACATATATATGATTACGGTACTGCTATTATTGGTTATTTGTACGTAGCATTAGATACTTATGCACTTCAGCGGTCTAGACAGATGTATGGATTTTGGTACATTCTTCCATTTTGGTAGTACGAGTATACTGCCAATATGCACCCCCGACTTATTGTAGAGGCGAATGTCACACCTTATATTTACTTTCCTAGGCTGCGTCGTTGGGGTCCTCCTATGCATTTGTCCCGTGTTGCACAAGGGGTGCACAATGAGCTGATGGAGGCTAGACAGCAGATGGATATGAGGCGGCATGGTAACATTATCGTTCGTCCATGGGATTAGTACTTATAGTTCCTAGAGCCCGGTCCTGATCATCCACTCACTTTTCAGTTTTCCATGTCGCGACGCAGGATTTGCTTTCAGGTTCATACATGTCCATTCATATGGTATTTAGGGGAGCGGTGTTGGCTATAGTTGTATGGTATAGTTCGCATTCCATCAGATCCGCTACCATGGGATGATATGTATGGTGATATTAGGGTTGGACCAACTTATATTCTTGCGTTGAGGAGTGCGGGATGGGTGGATGGTGAGCCTTTTACAGTTCTGGGAGACTTTGATTCATATTGGGCTCGAGTAGCCCCACGTGCTTACGCGTTGCCTGATTATATTCGGGGTTTGAACTCCGATCATATTGGTCCGCGTACCTCTTCTGGTAGAGTTCCACTACCGCCAGCCACCTTTGAGCCTACATCATCTCAGTACATGCAGCCTCCTACTTTCGACCGCCCTCCTTATTCGTTTAGAGTGTATGATGTACATGGTCAGGTGGTGGAGTATCCCTTGCAGTATCCTACAGATGACGCTATTACGGGTATACCATCCGCCGGATTGTATCAGCCTCATCAGGTTTGTACGAGTTTTAAATTTTCTTTAAATTACTTGTCATTATATTCTACACCTATGTATAATTTTTGTTGTGCGCATATCAGTATTCTCAGTACATGGATCGTGATAGACGGATGATTGCTGCATTTGAGCGTATGACGCTCAATTATACACAGATGATGTATCAAAGTTACCAGACTGTGGTCCAGCAGCAGCAGACTCAGTATGATGCGCAGATACAGGGATTACAGACCCAGATTCAGCAGCTTCAGGAGCAGCTCCATGCCGAACCTGAGCCTCTAGACTTTGATGACGTCAACGATGACAGTGACGACGATAGTGGAGACGATGAGGAGATTGATAGCGGTTCCGATCACATAGACTAATGTGCTGCATTTAGATGTTTTAGACCGTGTTATTATTTTTCACACCTTACATTAGTTGGCTGCATATTATGTTGGTGATGATGCTACTGTTATATGTGATTGTCTATATGTTATAGCATTGTGTCGATTATATTTTATGTTGAGTATTGCATTGTGTTGATTATAATTTACTCTTGTTTATTATTGAGCGTATATGAAGTCAAAATGTTGACGTAACAAACACAGTTGTGTTTGTTTGTCAAAATTTTTGTGGATGTTTGACACGTGGACGTTAATCTCATGCTTCATTTTTTTAATGCGGATCACGACCTCTTTATTTAAGATAAAGTGTTATATTCTAATGCCACAACATTTAAAAGTTTGGTAAATTCAATCAATCTGTAACATAATATTTTCGGCTACAGAATTGAAACTGTTAGTAAATTTTTTATACAAAAAATTCAGATGTGCGACGATGAAGAGATAATGGCAACTCAGTTTTGGGACACTATTGCTGAACTTTACAATAGCAATGTTGAGTGTAGAAGATGACGTACGAAGGTAGAGTTGAGAACTGCTTATGGGAACTTCTGCAACACCTGTACGCGATACAGTACGGTTATCAATGAGGTTATATTTGAAAATTTGTTCGAACCAACCCGTTCCACATTTGAAGTTCGTTACTTTCTCAAATATCACAGCACATTCACTGGACATGAGGCTTATATCATACGTCAAAATTGGTTAGAACGATTTGGATATCCATAATTTGAGTGTATTATTGTTGAGTGTATTATTGTTTCCGTGTATGCATATTTATTATAGTCTTGTTTATGAGTAATTTAACTTTCTACTGTATTGTCAAATCAAAATACAGTGCTCATATTTAAACATAAATAATTTTTAACATTCACACGCTTCAATATATATGTAAGAGCTTTTCTTCTCAAACACGCAATGCAGTATTATTGCCTTGTTTCTTTCTACTGTATTGTCAAATCAAAATACATTGCCGTAACATTGTCTTATTTCTTTCTGTATTATTGCCTTAAGAACATGGCTACAGTTGTATGATGGGACGAGACACTGCATCAATAGTCAATAGTGTTTAGATAGAACGAGACACTGCATATGTGACATAAATGGAATCTACTTTATAGCTGGTGGTTGAATTAAATTAATGCTACCCGCATATGATTGTTTGTTTTGTTATGAAAGACAGCATGTGATTTAAGCTATAAAAAGCTTGTTAGATGATGAGAAGTATTATTGCTCATTCTTATTTCATACAATTTCAAATATAACAAATGGCAGCCGAAGATTATATTTTTTTTATGATAGCGACGACGAATTTGATGAAATGATGGAAGATCATTTTCATCGCGAAAAGGAACTAATAAGTATGGCTGCACTACAGGTTGGTCAATCGAGCAGGCAACATGGTGGATCGGTTGTTGGTCGTCGGAATAAAAATCGTAGACATTCATGGCGCAATGACAAACTGATGGAAGACTACTTTGTTCCAAATCCTACTTACACAAATGCTGATTTTAGAAGAAGATTCCGCATGCGGAGTCCTCTATTTCTTAGAATCCTACAATGTATCAAACAGCATGACAAATATTTTATCTTCAAACCCAATGCATCTCGTATAATGGGATTGACTGGAATTTAAAAAATGACAGCTGCACTAAGAATGCTTGCATATGCAGGACTGGCGGACGCGCTTGATGAAAATTTGAAAGTGGCGGAAAGCTCGGTATTAGAGTGTTTGGACCATTTCTGTCAAGCTATCGTGGACATTTACGGTGATCAATACTTACGCAGACCGAATAAGACGGATATAGTAATGTTATTAAATATGCATGGTAGTAGAGGTTGGCCTAGAATGTTAGGCAGTATAGACTGCATGCATTGGGAGTGGAAGAATTGTCCAAAGGCGTATGCTAGAGCTTATCAGAGTAAGTCTCGTATGTCCTCTATTATTCTTGAAGCCGTAGCATCGTATGACTTATGGATATGGCATGCATTTTTTGGAATGCCGGGTTCGAACAATGATTTTAACGTAGTCGAACGATCTACTTTGTTCAATGATTTAGCAAACGGTAGATCAACTCCTTGTACCTTTAATTTAGGAGGTAACACGTATGATAATGGATATTATCTTGGCGATGGTATATATCCTAAATGGAGTACCATTGTCAAGACAATTCCTAACCCACAAAACTATAAACAATCAAAGTTCGCAGCGATGCAAGAAGGCCAGAGGAAGGACATTGAAAGAGCATTTGGGGTTCTTCAATCTAGATTTGCCATAGTCAGTAATCCATGCAGACTTTGGTCACCAGTTAAAATGACCAAAATGATACACACATGCATTATTTTACATAATATGATTATAGAGGATGAAAGAGACATGGAAGAAGATTACTTTTACGAGGGTGCTCCAACACCACCGCCAGTTTGGCGCAACGATATGATTGGAAGCGCACTAGAACTCGAGTTTCATGTAGAAAGCCAAATGTCCTACCGTAGTGTTCAACTGCATCGAAGACTGCAAAATGATCTCATAGATCATCTTTGGAGCTTTTCATGAAATCAGTGAAACTATATTTCTGTTGTTACTTTTCCTACTGTTGTTTATGTTGTTGTTACTTATTATTGTTATTGTAATCTGTTTATGTTTAATTAACGTAATGTTATTATAATCTGTTTTCAATGTAATGCAATTTCAATGAAAATACTTATATTAATAATTGCTTGCATTCAGAACACAATACAACTAACGGTAATTAAAAGATACAAAGTTTGTAGAAACGGTAATTCATTTAATGACCCTCTTCAAGTCTACGCCTCATAATTTCTCTCCTTCTTTGCTCCGTATACTCCAGTTGTTCTACAGACATGTGTGACGTATCCATGAAAATTATTGCATCTTCATCTCTTTGCCGGTTTCCATCAAGAAGTTGATCCATTCTTGACAACTTTTCTTGGTGTTGAATCGCTTGAGTTTCCATTGCCCGGTTAAATCTATCTTCAGATTCAAGTAGGAATTTTTTAATTTCTACTTGATCCGCTCCAGCAGTCTGCTTCTTTTTGGCCTCTTTTGCTCCCTATGGCCTAACAAAATGATCTTCGGTTGAGGTTGAGTCTTCTGCTGATCCTAAACCGTAGCTAACTAGCGATTCCCTAGGACTAGAGCTTTCTCCAACTCTAGGCGTTTTACCCCGACCACTGTTTGATTGAACTTGTTGAACAGTTTTCTGAAGCGATGATTTCCATTTAACATGCTCGACCAACATGTCATAAACATGCATGAACTGATAAAAATGTGGTGCTTGTTTACTATCAGGTTTATAGATTTGTTTGAACAACTTGTTTGCGGCAATTCTCTGTTAAAAAAACACTAGTATAATTAGATAACTATGATAAAAAGTAGAACAATGAAATTATATTAAAGCTTACCAAATGCGTTTCATTTCCAAATACACTAGGATTCGTTTGTTTTAGCTTGAAAATTTGAGAATCGAACGTTTGCGTTTGACGATTTATTTTTCCATACTGACCTTTGACTGAAGATAGCGTTCTTTTTCGATCGATGTTCTTTCGATTGTAGCAATTAGTAATTTTGTCCCAAAAAGTCTCGCCACTTTGATCGGCCCCTCGAATAGAATCAACCGAGAGTTCCCAGTAAATGTAGCAAAGATCGTAGTCTTCCGCAGCGCTCCAACTTGCATTAGTTACCTCTCCCCCAATCGGAACCGTAACGTCTTGTAAGTCATAGTCTTCAAAATTGAACCTTGCAGCATCGACGTCGAAATCGGAGTACATTTTCAATTGAGATTAGTGGTACTAAAAAATTGTGATGGAGGAAGGAAATTGGTTGTGAAGGAAAGAAGATAAGGAGGGTTGTATTTGAAGGGGAAATATGGCCGGGGGGGGGGGGGATTAAAGGCGTGTGTTAAACAGGCGCCTGGATACCAGACACCTATTGAACAGGCGCCTCACTGTTAGGCGCCTGTTTAACAGGCGCCTCGTCTAATCCGAATTCCCCATCCTTCGGCCACCCCTTTCCACACTATTCGATATTCTGCACCCCTGTTGGAGCTTATCTTCATTGCAGATTTGAGAATTCTCCAACAGTTGGAGATGCTCTAATGTACATGTGGATAAATTAGGAAAATTAAGATCAGCAATATTCGAACTTACTATATTTTGAATTTATCCATGGACGCAACACAAAATTGATCAACTTATGTTTATGTTTATATCTACTCTCTGTAAAAGTTTACGACTTGTCCTAGCTATCTAAATATATACGTACCGCAGCATGTATATCTCCAGCGATCCTACTCAAGACACCAAAATTTTCACTTCGACATACAGCATTTAAAATGTTGACCATGGTCAAAAGTACAAGCATGAAAAATTCTGGAAGACAGTAGAATAAAATGGGTTAAATATTTATTCCTACATCAAGTTGGTTAACTCATTGGTAGGCAGCCAAAACCGCTGGTAACGATCAAGAAAAAGTAGAAAAAACAAGCTGGTCGATAACCCTCGACACTCCAATATTAAAAACTCAGGCAGTAACTTATGGAGAATAAATTTAGAGGGATGCCAGTCAGGCTGTCAACATCTGCCAATTGAAAAAACTAAGCTATAAAGAACTTAAAAGCATCTTCAAGTAGGTGCATGTACATATATTTATGAATTACAAAATCTACCCTCACTTTTATTAGCCTTGAGATGAACAAACTCTACGTTTCAGCTTGTTTGGCTGCATCAATCAGAAATTTCAGAGTAACACCCAATGTACTTACTTTGACCATATATTTCCTTGTCTATCCCATCATGATATCATATCCATTACCATGCTAAATTTAAAAAGTTGAGCATTCATGTTATTTTGAACCAACGGTACTTTCTATTGAAAAATTGACATAATTTAAAAAGTTAACAGCAACCATACAAGTAAATTGACAGATATACTCTTTTCTATATGAAAACAAACTTATGCTTTGTTCTTGACCACCCAATAACTGTGTAGTCGATGATTTTTGAATAAAAACCAAATGTAACGAGTCCACCTAAAAATTAAAATTAAAGACTGGATGTCTAGTCTAAATATATCAGAATATGTTGAAATAATGTTACATGATTTTTAATTCATATAGATCACTTTCAGATCAAATCTAACATTAGCACATTATGCTCATCTTCAAGGATTTCCATTTTCCACTAAAAATGTATCTTATTATCATTAAGGTAAAGGTTATACACTGACTACAAGATTAACATATTACTAAAGAAATGGATGATATGATTATAAAAAGAAATATATATCTCATTCATTCGGATTAGAAAAATCCAAAGAGAATGGCAAAAGCATAAAGGCTTCTAGAGCTAGATTCAAGTTTTCTTTCAAACATAATTCTGCAATCTGAATACAAAACAACATTATTTTTCCCATAACATGTGAATACGGTTGAATAATGATTGACGGTATAAAAAGAGATAGACTAACACTTAATGAAACCAAATGAAGTGACATATTAAATCTGAAAAGGCGAAACAGAAAAGGAAAAGGCCACTGAATTAGCTTTCAAAAACAGAAACTCACTTAAATTTATCTAAGATGTGTGCGGTGATTTTTTTTTTTTTTACAGTTTTATACTAATTACTAAACCAGTGATTGCTTTAAGGTTGTGGAATACAGGGTGCATCAATTAACATAAAGTTCTTACTAGGTCTATAGGTTAAAAATAAAATTCCTATGGTTAATAACCAACGAAGGCTGCTAAGTCAATATTCCAATTGTTAAATTGTTTTGGTTCCTCCACTGTTCCAATTGTTAAGCTATTTCTCTTCTTATCTTATCTTAGACTAAAAAGCAATAATTATATTCAACATTTTTGCTTAGTTTGAAAATAGAAATTGGCATGTACAATCTCTCTCTCTCTCTCTCAGCATGTACACTGAACTAATTCTTTTACTGTTCAACGTCTTAAAAACACAGCCTCCAACTCGAGAACTATTGCCATATAAATGCTATCCAACACTAAGTAAGTATTGACACTAAGGCCCCAACAACTTCGAGCGTGCAAAGGGTTCCATCCTAGCTACATGGCTTTGAATATACACAGAAGTTTGACTGTCGCACACCAAAGTACCAACACAAAATACTGAATATCATGTTAAAAATACCCAGTACATAGTTAATTCATTCACAGATCAAGCTAAAGCTAAATGAAAGTCCAAACAAATATGTTCACATACAAATCACTAACTTGATTTTCATAACAATGTGATCACTTAAAACGACATTGCAGAAGGATCAAAAGACTAAATCCACAGTTTCCTATCAAGATGTGAAACTTCAGTAAAACCAAATTGTTATGAGCCTGATCTTGGAAATCAACATGATCATTGCATATTGCTTCTATTGGAAATCAACAATCATTGCATATATTAAGCTGTAAATTACAAACCCAAATTTAATCAAAATCCTCAGCGACCTATTTATAATCAAGCACACAGCTAATACTGCGTTAAGTGTCATACCACACTTCCTATCTTTAGTTCAAAATTACTCACTGGAGCGTTTAATTAATCGAACAAAAAAACTCAAATTTAACATTTAAAAAAAGTGTAATAAAACTTGTGTTTACGGCCTCAGACAGCCAAATTGGTTTGATCGAAAAATGAAAATCGCATTTTTTTTGTTAAAACAATAGATTTGGTCAAGCATCATAACATAATTTTACTCTCATCCACAACCAAATAGATCATGTAGGAATTGACGATAAAAGAAATCGACGATACCTAAATACAGTCAGATCGACGTAGCAGCTGGAGAATTAGCTGGAGGAGTGATTAGGGTATTTCGATTAGGGTTAGGAGAGGATTTTTTTTATTAGCGTTTATATATGTTTTTGTTGGAATTTTTCGATTAGGGTTAAGCGGGTAGGGTTTGATAACAGAGTCTAAAGAAATGAAGTTATATGTTAATTAATCAGTTTGAAAATTTTACAAGTTAGTAAACCAAATCAAGGGTCAAAAGTAAGTACAATAATGACCATGTTGACCAAACTTTTGCTTTATAGTATCAAATTGGGAAAATGTGCATTATTTAACAATGGGAACATTATTAGCTAATTTCACAATCAAATTATCGACCATAATTTTTAAATAATTACCAAATCGTAGTTCATTAGTTAAGGCTGATCAATAAGCTGATAATATTGGTTGATCGTTCATAACAGATTGGTCGAATTAGCGAATGCCTTTTACGTTGATTACATCAATTAAACGGTTATATGTCCACAATTACTTTAAAGTTTTTTCTACTGAGTCCTCGGTATCCAATGAACTAGTTATTTCTTTTATTACTTAAGAAAAATTGCAGCGAACAAGATTTCAAGGTATAAATTATTAACTACAATTTACTAATTATTCATAATTAACCATAGTAAATTATTAAATATAAAAATTAATTATTGATTATTGATTACAGATAACAATTAATGATTATAATTTATTTATTAATAATCATTAGTTATAAATTATAAATAATTAACTCATCTTAGTTTTCATTTATAAATTATTAATTATAAATTACCATTTATAAATTATTTAAGTAAGTATTCAATATTTGTTATTAGTTAAAATTATTATTATTATAATATTTTAAGCAGTACTAAACATATTCGAAAAAGCTATCGTAAACCTATGAGTGAAGTAACACTACTTTTAAAAAAGTTGTAGTAAATTAATATGTAGTTGTAAAAAATCAATGTTTTTACAACATTTTTAAAACTGTTGTTAAAGGTGGAATATGACAATGTTTATAAACAAACGTTGTAAAAACTTTCTGTTTTGCAACGTTTTTTATAAAAGGTTGTAAAATTACAACGTTTTATTAAAAAATGTTGTAAAACAGAAAGTTTTTACAATGTTTCTGCAAAAAATGTTGTAAAAACTGTTTTTTACAATGTTTCTTACAAAAACGTTGTAAAAGGATGAATTCGTTGCAGCGACTTCAAATTAATGAAAATAAGAGCAAGATTTACTTCAGTAAAGCATGCAAGAGCAATAAGGAGATACTTAATGTTTTAAAGTTTCAACAAAGTGAACTTCCAATCAAATACTTAGGACTCGCTCTCAGCTGTAACCAAATCAAAGATAGAGACTGTGTGCTAAGTTGCATGATACTATTCAAAGTAAACTTGATAATTGTTCTAACAAGTTGCTATCAATTGTAGGAAGAGTTGAACTCACCCACACGGTCAGCACAGCTATTGTCATGTACTGGATGCAATCTCACAATATCGCAATTAAAGCTATGGAAAAAATTGAAAAATTATGTGCAAACTTTATTTGGAGTGGGAAATATCATAAAATTTCTTGGAATACTGTCACAAAAATAAAGAAGGCAGGAGGTTTAGGTATAAGAAATTTTGGTGACTTAAATGAAGTTTGCAATTACAAACTATTTTGTAAATTCATTAAAGGCAAATCACTTTGGGCCAAATGGATGAAAGCCAAATATATCAAAAAAGGAATTTTTGGTCCATTCCAATGGAAAATCATTACTCTCATACATGGAAAAGCATTCTAAAATGTAGAGAAATAGACACAAAATTAATAGAAAGAAAATTCAAAGAAGGTAAACAAACTAGTCTCTGGTTTGATCCATGGATCAACGGAAAATCTTTGATCAATTTACTTGGCTGGAGTAATCTTTATCAATTTGCGAAAGCCAATACAAAAGTAGAAAGCATTATTCAAAATTCATTATGGAATACCCAACTATAACCGGCAGCATCCATATTCAATTCCGCAGTAAATAAAATAGAAATTGATCCAAGCCAAGATGAAGACAACTGAATCTGGAAACTATCATCAAAAGGAATATTCTCATTTAAAAACACTTGGGATTTCATTAAAGGGGAGGAAATGGAAGTGGATTGATACAAATCAATCTGGAATACAGCTAATGTCCAAAAATGGCATATTGCACTTACTTTGGCAATTTTTAATCGACTACCAACAAGACAGATGTGCAAAGTGGGATAAAAATAAAGGAAACATCAATTGCCTACTATGTAAAAAAGAGGTAGAAAATATTGAACATCTTTTCTTTGATTGTTCGTATTCAAGGCATATATGGTTCATAACATCAACAATTGGCACTTCAAAATATCAAAGAAAATTTACAACATATTCAAAAGGTATTCAAAGGAAAGAAAAAAGAATTCAATAAAGCATGTGTAGTACTATCTACAATAGCATACTTTTTATGGAAGGAAAGTAACAATAGACTGCACAACAACATTGAAACAGACAGTCTACAATTAGGGGAAGCCACTGAAATAAAATATAATATTAAACTTCAAAAGGCTTCCAAGTCAATTAACCTCAGCAGCCAAAGCCATAATATTTGTGATTCAGACAACTTTGAAGAAAAAGTTAAAGAATACTTACAAAGGGGGAAATTCTCCTATGAGAATTCCCTTTAATTAAGCAACAAAAGATGGTCAAATGAGCCATAGATCAACATCGCAGTAATTGTAATCAAGCTCCAACTGAAGGCGGCCATTCCATAACCCAAAACAGAAAGATTTCCTACAAGGGATGCAAACAAAGATTTGTTAATTATAAAACAAATAATGTAAATAATTTGAATCTAACAATTTGTTTTGGTTACTTGATTTGAATAGGAGCTACCGCACACTCAACTGTGAGCTCAAGCAAAATGACAACTTGCAACTCATAAGTAGTGTCAAAAATTCAAGTGCTAATCAATTAAAAACCAAGCCTGAATATAATAGCAACCACTTATCTGCTTGGATTAAAAAGGAAAGCGCTTGCAACATAACTGATGGTGGCCTTTTTAACACAATTAAAGAACAATTACCGCGAGGGAAGTAACAAGGCAATTATTAAAAATAAACTAATTAATATTGCCGATTCTTATACTAATCATAATTTATATTTACATGAATTGAATAGGAGCTACTACATTCTGAACAGTAAACTGGATCATGACAGAAAGTTCCTTCTGGCCATCAATGATCAAACATTAGGAAATTATCTTTACAAAAGCAAGCTCAATAACCAGGCTTATCATTTATCTGTCTAAGAAAGAGGAAAAAATAGAAAAGTCGCAAGAGATAGAGAATACTTCGATCACTGTGAATAGCAGCAAACTCCAAAATCATACGAAGTTAACAGCTAGCTCAGATCTAGACTCAAATCCAGTGGCATTTGAGCATAATTATCATTATTGGAAGGCTGTTGATGTAATTCGAGAGCCCCAAATAGATTTTCACATGAAAGCTACAAATTTTGAAGCTCCTACTATAGATGCTTTAGATCTAAAGCTCGATGATGCTTCGGTTAGCCAACAGACTCACTCCAAGTAAGTTGAAGCAAAAACAACTCATCAAAACAATTTTTGCTCAGATCCAAGGCTACAAGGACTGAATAACAAGGACTTAAGCTTGGAAGCCTCCTTGATCCTCTTATCTCGTTTTAATTTGAGTTGTGAGTGGGAAGATTTCGTCTTCCGCCATGATTTCATTTTGTTGAAAGTCGGTATAACGGAGGCGCATTGTAACCCTAAATGAGTTAGGGTTATAGAATATGCTAGTATATGATTTTTGTTTGATGATAATAAACATATATATATTCGTTTAAATGTATTTGTTATTATACTATTTTATTTTTCACATAATTAAATAATTATTTGTTGGATAAACTAAATAACATGGAATTCAAATTCAAACAAATATTTATTTCAAATTCAAATAGAACAAATTTGCGCTCTCACTACATTTAAACAATTTCAATAACAATTCAATTTCAATTACAATTCAATTTCAATTACAAAATAATTTTCAATTTACACCTCACTATATATTCACTCAACACTCGTATTTTTACCTTCAACTTTGTTCGAGCTTGTATCCAGTATCTGAATTATCTACAAAATAAACACTGACGCGGTAAAATTGAAAAAGAAAATATTTTGCAATGCAATTAAATTGTGTGTTTTTGAAAATGTTATTTGCCTCAGTTATTTTGGTAGTTCGTCATTTATTTCTTTTGAATTCATCTACAAAAACAACTTGTGACATGCACAGTGCATCACTGTACATGCCACAAGGCCGTGCACACCGATATACACTTGCGTGTTAGAACTACAGGGACAGGTGAGCACAAGGTCAAACCTGAGCCAAAGCAGGATTCAACTCAGGTGCAATACAAAAACAAAAATAGAATGGTTAAGTACAAGTTTCAATAACTAGAACAAACTCCAACATACTTGAACCAGACCTCACACATATATTTCAAAGGATACAAAAGCACCAGAAGAGAACACATGATATCAAGACCAAATCAAGCCAGTACAACATGAACACACACATATATACATACATAAATGTATGTATGTATCCAAATGGAGATGACCAGAAAATGTCCACATGCAACACAAAAACAGATCAGACATGAAGGCTCAGAAATCAGATAGGAGTATGTGCAAAGTGAACAGGACTCAATGCAAAGAAACCAGACCAATAAAACCAGAGTCAATATCAAACCACATACATATATACATATGTATGCATACATGTATACATATCAGGAGCAACAAAGACATGAGAACAGACTCGACAGTAAAGCCATGAACAATCAAAGAAACCAAATCTCAATGTAACTTGAAGCAACAGAGAATTCGACTCAAAGCAATATGAAAATTAAAGTGAAACCAGAAATATACAAACAAACAAAAAAAAGTCTAACCATAACATGTACAGTAGGGCATGCAGCTCAAAGAATCAATGCAACCAGATTTCATTCAAAAAAATCCAGACAACATTATCATCAATGAACCAGAGGAAACAACAAGTCCAGACTGCAAATGTATAAAGAGCAACAAGCATGAACCAAAGGCCAGCTCATATGTACACAATCAATTATGAGAACAAAGAAATGCAACCAACTTGACTCATGTGCACCAAACAAGACAACAAATGTACAAAGGACAAAGGCATGAACCAGACCAGTTTATTCAATGCATTCAGACGGCAATGCTATGAAGGCATGAACACATACAAGTCTATACAACCAAAAGAAAGTACAGACTCGACCAACATGTGGAACCATACTACAAGGACAGAGCAGATGCATGGAGACCATCATTGAACTCGAACAAGACTCAAATCAACATGAACAAATACATATGCCACCACACAATGTAACCAGATAAAGAAACCAGCTGATTACAAGAACTACTCCAGAGACAACATGAAGTACATACACATGTATACATATATGCATATATATGTATACACATATATCAGTTCAATGAACCAGTCAACAAAGGCCAGATGATATGCAATGCAGTTTACATGAAGCCAATATGAACAGTTGCAGTTCGAAAAAAAAGCCAGAGTAGTTTCAAATACAAATTCAAATGTCAAGGTAGCAGTTTGAGTGAAGTCATCAAATCAAAGCAAGAAACATGAATGAACAAGTCATAAAAGAACGAAACCAAAGTCAATTATCTCAAAAATTAAAATGCCAAAGTCATAGGAGCAAAAGAAGGAACCGACCCAAAGCAAGTCACGAAAATTCGAATTCATCAGAGGTATATGCAGTAACATTAACAAGTCAATATCATCACCAATGTTCGATCAAAAATCAATGGCCAAGCAAATCATGCGAAAAATTCAAACTCAAAAAAATAAGAACGTAAATTTTGGGTTTTCATCCCTATATAACCCAGTTACATCATCGGCATAAAAATGCATTCGAGTTCAAGCAAATCAGAGAGCAAACATTAAACTAAATCATGAAACTCGAATCGAAGTCGAGAATAACCAATAATCGATAAAAGGCGTTCACGTACCAGTTCAAGCATCTTTCGATCTCGACTTATTAAAGTAGCCGCAAGCCAATCAAAGCCAAGAGATGATTGAAGAAGCAAAGCAAAGTAAAAGTAATCACTTTAATCGATCAATAATCAATCGGCGACTTCAATTGGGAGAAGCCTTAATTGCAGATCAAAGAGGAAAGAATGCAGCCTAACTCATCACAAATAAAAGAAAAGAGGAGACGTCTCAAGATTGAAGTGGGTCGAACACAAAAGGGAAATTATTTTATATTATAATTTTTATTTTGACCGTCCTTTGACATTTATTTGGGCATAATTATAAAAGAAAATTAGAGTTTTGTTTTGTTTGTTTTTAGTTTTATTTTGTAATTTTCTTTTAAAATTTTGTAACTTTCTAGTCGTGTGACTAGGGACAAACTACGGGACATAGTTTGAGAATTCGCAACTCAGTGCTGAGTTGTGGTAGGGTTTTGAGCATAGAGTTAGATTAGTCATTAGCGGGTGTCGTAAGTTTACGTGTGTAAGCGTCTGACTACTTAATTTCTAGTAGAAACCTTAGGGGTAGAACATAGGCAGGGTTTTCCCGAAGCTGGGTAAATTTGTGTGTGATCTCTTCTGCATTATTATCCGTGATTGTTTTTTATTTCCGCATTATTTTTTATTATTATTAGTATCACCCTATCCATCCCCCCTATGGTGAAAACGATCCTACAAGTGGTATTAGAGCTAGGAACAAAAACCATTTTTTAATTAAAAATTTGATTTTTTTCTTTCAATTAAAATTTTGATTTTTTAAATGGCTTCCTTTAATAATGCTTTTGCTGAGGGTTAGTCCATAGTTAGGCCACCGATGTTCAATGGTGAATACGCATATTGGAAAAACAGAATGAAAATTTTTCTGAAAACCATAGATGCATGGATTATTGTTGAGACGGGATATAGCACACCAACAATAGTGGTAGATAATCAAGAAGTTGAAAAACCAATGGATCAATGGACAGATCTTGAAAATAAACTACAATTTGCTAACGCTAAGGCTATGAATTCTATTATCTGCTCATTAGATCAAATTGAATTTAATCGTGTCTCACATTGTCTAACTGCGTAGAAAATTTGGCACACACTTGAAGTGACTCACGAAGAAACCTCCCAAGTCAAAGAATCTCGCCTTGCCATGCTCATTAGCAAATACGAAAACTTCACAATGACAAAGGATGAAAGTGTCAAAGAAATGTACGGACGACTTTCAAATCTAGTCTACAAATCAAAATCCCTTGGAAACCATACACGGAGTTGGAAATAGTTCGAAAAATCCTCAGAATTCTTCCATGAAATTTTGAAGCAAAAGTGACTACAATTTAAGAATCAAAGGATCTGAAACAAATTAAAGTCGAAGAACTCATCGGAAATCTCACCACTTATGAGATAGAAATCAAATTCAAGGAAGAACGTGAAGGAGGTGATACACGAAAGAAATCAATAGCTCTGAAAAACAGAAAGTGAAGATGATGATGATGATGAGCAGCTGAATTGGCACTGATAATAAAGAGATTCAAAAGGTGGAACCACAAATATGGAAATCCAGCTCTAAATCAATAATTGAAAAGAAGAATAGTCAAAGTACTAGACAACTCGAAAGAGCAGGAGATCATTTGTTAAAAGTGCAATAAACCTGGTCACATCAAGCCCAATTGTCCTCATAATCGACTCAACCAAGGAAAGAAATCGAAAAGGAGAAGTTTTGCAGCCACTTGAAATAAAAGTGATGATGATAATAAAAGCACTAGCAGTGAGAGTGAAAACGCAGATCTGTGTCTTCGAGGTGATACAACTGACAGCGATGATGACGAGCCAAGCGAGATATCAAAACTGACTCACTCATAATTACTTATATATTTTCACTAAGTAAATGGTTGTTTTGAATGACTTAGGGAGAAGTACGCTAAACTTGAATCACAAAAAGATAGTTTGATAGAACTAAATAAACAGCTTGATCGGTTGGTTAAAAACTATCGAAACAAGAGGTCTAAGTGTGATAAGTGTCCATCATTTGAAGAAAAAATAAAAAAATCAGAAATTAAAATTAAATTGCTTGAAAATGAAATTCTGATTTTGAAAGAAAGAAATACTATGAGAGAAAATTCTATCAAAAAGTGCACTTTGTTATTGAATGAAAATAAATCTCTCAAAACACAAGTCCAACAATTGTCTACAACTTTAGGGAAATTCTCCAAAGGAGAAAAATCACTAAATATGTTATTAGGGAAACAAACTGTTAATCCTATTAGGCAAGGACTTGGATATACTCAATCTGATTGTGTTAGAAGCGAAATTAATCAAGTCAATTCCAAGTGCACGATTTGTGGAAAAGTTGGACACAATCGCAATAATTGCCGGTAAGTGAAAATCATACCAATTTGGATTCCAAAAGGCATGAATATAAAATCCCTTAAATTCAAGCAAATCTAGGTGCCGAAAGGAACAAATATAGATTGTCTTAGGTCTACACAAACATATTTTTCAAAATCATTCGTGACTAACAATCATGGACCTATAAAAACAACCAAGTCACAAAAGTCTTTCCTTGTGTAGGTGTGGTGGCAGGCTAAGGAACAACAAGAGTGGTACCTGGATTCTGGCTGTCCCAGGCACACAACGGACGACAAATCAAAGTTTCCTTAGCCTAGAGAAGTACAAAGGTGGTAGAGTCACAATGGGCAACAACGATAAATGAAGTATTATCAGTAAAGGTAAAATAGGTAACAATACATTTATCTTGAACAATATATTATATGTTGAAAATCTGCACCATAATCTGGTTTAAATCAGCCAGTTATGTGAAAGAAAATGAATGTTGATTTTGATTCTGATTTATGAAAAAATATTGACCAATCATCTTTTCATCCTTGAACTAATTCATATAGATTCGTTTGGACTAACGATATTGAAAGTTTAGGTGGTAAGAGATAGTATCTTGTATTGTTTGATGATTACTCTAGGTACACGTGGATATATTTGTTCATCTTACTACTTCTAGACATTGGGTTCTCTGCTTGCTTGTATACACGGTTTCAATAAAATCTAAATGAATCTCATTTTAAAATCTTAAAATATTATAAGGTATTTGTTGCAACTTCACGGTTTGGTCTATGATATCCAATTTATGATAACTGTGATTTAAAGGGGTATTCAGATGCAAATTATGCTAGTAGTCTAGTTGAGAAAAATTACTGGTGGAATGTGTTTTATGTAGGGACATTCATTAGTTGCATCACATTTCCAAAGAAAATATATGCATAATTTTCATTTTAATTGGTTTCCAATTGGCAGAATTTTTTTTAAAACCCCTTGTAGAAAATAGTTTTTTTTGTTGACTTCGTTTTAGATTAGGCATTTTAGAATTTGATTTTATATTTATTTTTGGATTTGATTGTAAATGAATACATTAACTAATCTGACTCTCTACTAATTATCGAAATGAAAAATAGTGACTGAAAAAGTGATGAGTATTGATATTAATCATATATTATGATTTGAGACAGTATATTTAGAAAATTTCTTTAAAAATTTAAATAAAATTTGTAATAACTTTGATTGGTAAAAATTCCATGACCATCTCTACTTCTATCATATTTCTAACGACCATCACTCATCAAAATCCAATATAGTATGTCAAAATGTGGTATTTTAAACAGGAAATTCTTCATTTTTTTTAAAATTAATTAGCAATAAAATTATCCAAAGTATTCACTGTCATTTAAAAGTCCTCACGATTATGCATGAGTGAATTACTTGGAAATTTTGATTATGTGCTTTCATGCTCATTTAAAAGTCCTCACGGTTATGCATGTATGGAACACATATCAAAATTGATTATTAAATAGATGAGTTGATTCTAATCTCATTTAAAAGTCCTCACGGTTATGCGTGGTTAGAAGACACTTGAAATTCATTTTTTTTAAATTAAAATTGGAAATACTACTATCTCATTTAAAAGTCCTAGCAGTTATGCATGGTTAGTACGTATTCAAATTCCTGTCATAAATATACCACAAATAGATACAACTATATGGTTTTATATGCCAACATCACCGCTATCACTCTAAAGTGGAATATGCGTCTAACAGAGTATTTTATGATTTTTGTTTGATTTTTTATTGAAATTTAATATTTATACTCGATTGGGTATTAATGTTGTATTAATGTCTATCACTTTATCTCTATTTTTTTAACACTATTACTCTTTTGCTGATAACAAAAGGGAGAGAGAGAAGTTAAGATTTTGGCAAATAAGTCAAGTAATGTTTTTTATTTGCATATTCCCATCTAGGTTCATTTGCATATTTTTTTATTTATTTTCATGCATATGTGAAGGAGGAGCTTTGTTGTAGGGGGAGCATTCAAATATGGGGAGCTAATAGAATTCATCACCAAATACATTTAATAAAGTCAAAATCTTAATATATGTTTGTTATCATCAAAAGGGGGAGATTGTAGAATATGCTAGTATATGATTTTTGTTTGATGATAATAAACATATATATATATATATATTCGTTTAAATGTATTTGTTATTGTACTATTTTATTTTTCATATAATTAAATAAATATTTGTTGGATAAAATAAATAACACAGAATTCAAATTCAAACAAATATTTATTACAAATTCAAATAGTACAAATTTGAGCTCTCACTACATTTACACAATTTCAATTACAATTCGATTTCAATTACAAAACAATTTTCAATTTACAATTTACACCTCACTACATATTCACTCAACTCTCGTATTTTTATCTTCAACTTTGTTCCAACTTGTATCCATCATTTGAATTATCTACAAAATAAACACGAACACAGTAAAATTGAAAAAGAAAATATTTTGTAGTGCAAATTAAAGTGTGTGTTTTTGAAAATGTTATTTGCCTCGGTTATTTTGGTTGTTCGTCATTTATTTCTTTTGAATTCATCTACACGAACAACTTGTGACATGCACAGTGTATCACTGTACATGCCACAAGGCCGTGCACACCGATATACACTTGCGTGTTAGAACTACAGGGCTAGGTGAGCATAAGGTCAAACCCGAGCCAAAGTCGGATTCAACTCAGGTGCAATACAAAAACAAAAATAGAATGGTTAAGTACAAGTTTCAATGACTAGAACAAACTTCAACATACTTGAACCAGACCTCACATATATATTTCAGAGGATACAAAAGCACCAGAAGAGAACAAATGATATCAAGACCAAATCAAGCCAGTATGACATGAACACACATATATATACATACATAAATGTATGTATGTATCCAAATGGAGATGACCAGAAAATGTCCACATGCAACACAAAAACAGATCAGACATGAAGGCTCAGAAACCAGATAGGAGTATGTGCAAAGTGAACAGGACTCAATGCAAAGAAACCAGACCAATACAGCCAGAGTCAATATCAAAGCACATACATATTTACATATGTATGCACACATGTATACATATCAGGAGCAACAAAGACATGAGAACAGACTCGACAGTGAAGCCATGAACAATCAAAGAAACCAAATCTCAATGTAACTTGAAGCAACAGAGAATTCGACTCAAAGAAATATGAAAATTAAAGTGAAATCAGAAATATACAAACAAACAGAAAAAAGTCTAACCATAACATGTACAGTGGAGCATGCAGCTCAAAGGATCAATGCAATCAGACTTCATTCAAAAACAAATCCAAACAACATTATCATCAATGAACCAGAGGAAACAACAAGTCCAGACTGCAAATGTATAAAGAGCAACAAGCATGAACCAAATGCCAGCTCATATGTACACAATCAATTGTGGGAACAAAGAAATGCAACCAACTTGACTCATGTGCACCTAACAAGACAACAAATGTACAAAGGACAAAGGCATGAACCAGACCAGTTTATTCAATGCATTCAAACGGCAATGCTATGAAGGCATGAACACATACAAGTCTATACAACCAAAAGAAAGTGCAGACTCGACCAACATGTGGAACCATACTACAAGGACAGAGCAGATGGATGGAGACCATCATTGAACTCGAACAAGACTCAAATCAACATGAACAAATACGTATGCAACCACAATGTAACCAGATAAAGAAACCAGATTACAAGAACTACTCCAGAGATAACATGAAGTACATACACATGTATACATATATGCATATATATATATACACATATATCAGTTCAATGAACCAGTCAACAAAGGCCAGATGATATGCAACGTAGTTTACATGAAGCCAATATGAACAGTTGCAGTTCGAAAAAAAAGTCAGAGTAGTTTGAAATACATATTCAAATGTCAAGGTAGCAGTTTGAATGAAGTCATCAAATCAAAGCCAGAAACACGAATGAACAAGTCATAAAAGAACGGAACCAAGTCAATTATCTCAAAAATTAAAATGCCTAAGTCGTAGGAGCAAAAGAAGGAACTGACCCAAAGCAAGTCATGAAAATTCGAATTCATCAGAGGTATATGCAGTAACATGAACAATTCAATATCATCACCAACGTTCGATCAAAAATCAATGGCAAGCAAATCACGCAAAAAATTCAAACTCAAAAAATACGAACGTAAATTTAGGGTTTTCATCCCTATATAACCCAGTTACATCATCGGCATAAAAATGCATTCGAGTTCAAGCAAATCAGAGAGCAAACATTAAACTAAATCACGAAACTCGAATCGAAGTCGAGAATAACCAATAATCGATAAAAGGCGTTCACGTACCAGTTCAAGCATCTTTCGATCTCGACTTATTGAAGCAGCCGCAAGCCAATCAAAGCCAAGAGACGATTGACGAAGCAAAGCAAAAGCAATCACTTTAATCGATCAATAATCAACCGGCGACTTCAATTTGGAGAAGCCCTAATTGCAGATAAAAGAGGAAAGAAGGCGGCCGAACTCATCACAAATAAAAGAAAAGAGGAGACGTCTCAAGATTGAAGTGAGCCGAACACAAAAGGGAAATTTTTCTACATTATAATTTTTATTTGTGCCGACCTTTGACATGTATTTGGGCATAATTATAAAAGAAAATTAGGGTTTTGTTTTGTTTGTTTTTAGTTTTATTTTGTAATTTTCTTTTAAAATTTTGCAACTTTCTAGTCGTGTGACTAGGGACAAACTACGGGGCGTAGTTTGAGAATTCGAAACTCAGTGGCTGAGTTGTGGCAGGATTTTAAGCGTAGAGTTAGGTTAGTCATTAGCGGGTGTCGCAAGTTTACGTGTGTAAGCGTCTGACTACTTAATTTCTAGTAGAAACCTTGGAGGCAGCACATAGGCAGGGTTTTGCCGAAGCTGGGTAAATTTATGTGTGATCTCTTCTGCATTATTATCTATGATTGTTTTTTATTTCCGCATAAATTTTTATTATTATTAGTATCATCATATTCACCCCCTATGGTGAAAACGATCCTACAAGGGTTAGTTTATGTTATGGTGTATTGTATTGGGTGTGTTGTATTGGGGTTATACCCGAATTCTTTTGGGCTGGGGCCTCCCTATTAATAAAGTTTCAAAAAAAAAAATGCTAAATTACGGTGGTGATATCACTGAATCTAAGGTAAGGTATTCGGGAGTATTTAATAGTAAGGACAAGCATCTGTATCTGACACATATATTTAAAAGGATAAACATTAATAAGAGGAAGAAAACAAGAGAGTGATTTACTGAACACAACCACAACCCTTACAAAGATATACATAGTGAGGACTTATATACAGCTAGAGACTGCACGTCCTCAATTATTCAAAACTGCATTGGGTACTTTCAAACCATATAAACCTTGATCAAACCATACCCCCAATACAAAGCCATTGCCCTATGAAGAGCTTCTCGCATACAAGATTAGGGTTCAAATCCTTAAATTTTCCTTCCGTAAGTTTGAATTTTTGCCCTACATCAAAGCATGTATCATCCAATTGCACTCCATAAGCTTTGTTGCATATCGGTGCCGACGGTTCAAATCCATCTGTTATTCATTTTATCATCAAATATGCTTTAATATGAACTTTATTACAGGATTGCAAAATGTAAAGCATATAAAATAAATGACTTACAACTCAAGACCAAAAGAAGAGAAAGCAGAAATGCAACGTTAAGGACAACAGCTGCAGCTTTGTTTTTCAACATGGCCATTATTTTCTTTACTAATGATAGTTATATTAATTTTCTGTTGATATAATCTGATTATAGATTGAACTGCGTAGCCCACTATATATAGCAAAGTTTCATGAAAATATGAAATACATACACTCGTGTTTTATTTTAGCAAGCATGCATAGTTTATTACGTTGATTTCTAACTTATGGATTTGTTTTTATATTCATTTTTGTTTTTGTTGTTCTTTCGAATGCCGTATAAATTTGATTATGAAAGGACAGAATGGAGATCATTGTAAAATATTTGATGCGAAAATTCTTAAGAGATACTAAGGTAGGAAACCATAGAGCATAACGAAAGAAAGGGTTGAATTACAATATGAATTGAAATGATTAGCTACATTGTTGTGAATTGATTTGTTTCATTGTCTCTAATTAATTAAAAGGTAATTTATTCATAACATAACATATTTTTAATATGAGGCTCGTTCCAAAGAATGTAAACAGGTTTAACACTATTATGGTAGTAGATTAATTTTCCTGACACAACTGCAACATCAAATGATTCCATGGGAAAATGATCGTCAACACGTTGGTACACCAACGTCACTAGTAAACCACCATTTACTGAAGTCTCCCTACATCATAATTTACCCATGTCATTCTTACGCCTTGACAACATATGTTTTCTTGAGTTGTGCATCAGCTTTCCAACGCCACTTCGACCGACGTCAAATTAGTGACGTCGTTGTTACAACAAATATTTACCCGATACCTAAACTACGCCATTTTCACTTTATTTTAAAGTTAAAAAGGACTTGATGATACCTTAACGACATGTTAGAATTCTGCCGTATTTGCTTTCATCAAAATATCATATAAAACCTAATAAATTGTGCCAAACAAACATTATTATCAATGCATGCATGGAGACACACACACAAGTTGTGCAATGCAGCAGTACACGACTTCGGTTGCAAACATTGAAGATCCTATTTTTATTTTAATATTTTTGTGTATTGTTTGTATATAAATGTGTAAATATTAAAAAAATCTATGGTTTCGACGATTTGATCGGTTGAACCATCAAACTTTAATCTTGAGTCATCACGGTTCGACTCACGGTCTGATCATGAAAACTATAACTTTAAAGAAATAATGAAACCAAGTCTAAAGCATATTAGAATAAAAATAACTCAAGTATCATGCTATGACGAAGATCCAATCTCGTATGCATGCTACCGTTGTTGCATCTGCTGTAGTACAAGCTGTCCATTGCCTGCATCTCAACGTTTATCTTTTCTATGTTGCCATGGAGTTCTTGAATTGTGCTTTGTTACTTTATAACTTGTTGGTGAAGTGATGCAGGCCAAGCTATAATTTTCCAAGGCTTAAGTCGTGACCGACTTATTAGAACTGAAGACATAAGTCGTGACCGACCTAACGTGGCCATAAGTCGTGACCGACTTAGCGAAGACCTTAAGTCGCCCCAACGACCTAGTGTAACTCGGCAACGATTTGGTGAAGACTTGCGAGTTAACAAGTTCCTTAAGTCGCCTGAACGACCTACCGAATTACGCAATGGGAAACCAGAGCAAATTGGTGAAGTGTTAGGTCGTGAGCGACCTAACAAGTCAAGGGATAAGTCGTTAAAGCCTGAAGCCGTGAATTCGTATGCCGCTTTAATCCAGGCCATTGATTCTGCAAAGCCGCTTGAGATAGGTCGCATACGAGCTAACGAAGGGGGCACGCAAAGTTGTTCAGGAGGAGTTTTAGGTCGCTCACGACCTAAGTTAAGTCGTTCAACGACCTACGACCTAGTTAGGTCGCACGAAGATACTGGGTCCTTAGGTCGCGTGGCCTTAGATCGGACAATATTAGGTCGCAGAAAGATGTGGGAAGATAAGTCGTGAAGGCTTAGGTCGCGAGGTTTCTGAAGCCGCTTATTTTTAAGTCGCTAATGGGGGATGCCGTTCATTCTTAGGTCGCGAAGCTCCGAATGCCGTTCATTTGTTAGGTCGTTTATCTGTTGTTATAAGTCGGAGGTCTTGATAGGTCGCGTACGAACTAAGTTGAGTCGCGAGAAGTTGATAGGTCGGCAACGACCTAAGTGATGTATTTTCTGTTTGTATTTTTCTGTTATGTTAAGTCGTATCTTTTAGGTCGTGTGCTTTGTTGAGTCGTGATCTTTGTTAAGTCGGAGACGACCTAAGAGTTGTACAGATTTTTGTTTTGATTTGTAACTTCTATAAATAGGCCGGTGGTGCTATTTGTAATAGTTAGTTGATTTGAAATAAAACTCTTGTTTTGTTAGCTTTGTGCTTTCACCCAATTGGTAGTTGAGTGTAATCTCCTATCTCCTCTTTCGGTTAATCGAGTGCGCTCGATTCAACGACTGCAGAAGCCGATTCACGGAATCTAGTGCGCTAGATCAACGTGCGAAGAATCGCAGATCTTGAACCCGGTATCGTGCGCAATCAACGAGTTCGGGATAGCTAGAATTCGGTATCTTCGGATCAACGAATTCGGGCATTTCAGTATTCATCAATCCATCGATTGCTACTTTCATCGATCTACATTGTTTTTGTGTAATCCGCTGCGCCAGTTTGGTATCAGAGCTTGTTTTAGCCAATCATAGCTAAATCGAGTCCTTGGAGCCAATTCTTTTGAAGAAGTTTGAAGAATCAAGTCGAGCCGAGCTATATCATTCAAGTCGAGTTGAAATCGAAGAAGTTTGTGTTCATCGTGTTCATCGCAAATTTGCAACAAAGTGGGAGTTTTCGAACCATTTCATTTTGGATCTAAGTTCGAATTGTGTTTGAATTTTGAAGTGTTGAAGAGTTTGTAAAAGTTTCAAGTATGCCGCCGAGAAGAGCTAACCGTCATCAAAATGTTGAAGATTTGTATAAGCGGGAAGATGCCGAGCAAATGGAGCAACGTATAAGTGACAAATTCAATGAGAAGTTGGATGAAGGCATTGGGAGGTTAGAGAAGCTTATGACGGAGATGAATCGAAATCAAAGAAGAGTTTCACCTGAATCTAACCACGAGAGAAGTAGAGTTTCACCACATTCCAATCAAGGGAGAAGTAATGATAATGATCATAGAAGTGTGAGCCGAGACAGTTATAGAAATGCTGATGACCGAGATCGTGTTCGGAGGAATATAGATAGAAGGGATGGTGGTAGACGTGATGGTAGTAGAGATGTTGGTGGTCAGAATCGACATCGAGATACATCTGATTTTGAAGAGGAGTATGATGGTGGTAGTATTCGAGGAAGAAATCAGTCGGAGTACGATCATAAGTGGGAATCTGGGATGAAGACTGAAATTCCAGAATTCAAAGGTGGTATGCAAGCTGAAGAGTTTTTGGATTGGGTGGCTAATGTTGAAGAAATTTTTGATTTCAAGAAAGTTCCAGAACATCGTAGAGTGAAGTTGGTTGCTACAAGGTTGAGGGGTAGAGCTTTGGCATGGTGGCAGCAAACCAAACTTACACGTGAACGAATGGGGAAGTCCAAAGTTGAATCTTGGGAGAAGATGAAGAAATTGATGAAAGCAACGTTCTTACCTTACAATTATCAATCTCTGATGTATCAACGTTTGCAGAATCTAAGGCAGGGAACGAAGTCAGTTAATGATTACGTAGATGAATTTTACCAACTCATTGCTAGAAATGATATTATGGAGACAGAAGAACAACTAACTGCTAGATTCATTGGGGGATTGAGGATGCAGATCCAGGATATGGTGAATATGTTCGATCCAAGGTCTGTAGCGGAGGCACATCAGAAAGCGTTGGCTTGGGAGAAGCAAGGAAGGCGTGGAGGTGGTGTGTTTACAAATTCCAATAATCAAGTGAAGGGTGTTAGTGGAAGTTCTAATGTTTCTAAACCTATCGGTAAACCAGTGGTGAAGGAGGTTGAGAAGGCAAAGGTTAACAATGGTTTCAAATGTTACAATTGTCAAGAGATGGGTCATAAAAGCAATGAGTGTCCAAAGCCAAAGAAGAGAACCATGATGGCAGAAGTTGAGGATGAGAATGTTGATGGAGATTATTCTAGTCCAGTTGAGGAGGAGGAACAGGATATTGCGTCAGGAGATGAAGGTTGTAATCTAATGCTGAGGAGATCGTGTTTGACACCGAAGCAGGAAGAAGCTAGTTGGTTGAGGAGTAATATCTTTCAGTCGACATGCACTATACTGGGGAAGGTGTGTAAATTTGTGATTGACGCCGGAAGCTGTGACAATATCATTTCAACCGAGGCCGTAACAAAGTTGAAGTTGAAAACAGAGAAACATCCGAATCCATACAAGTTAGCATGGTTGAGAAAAGGAGGAGAAGTGAAAGTGGATAGACGAGTTCGTGTTCCATTCTCTATTGGGAAGAAATACAAAGACGAGATCTGGTGTGATGTAGTAGAGATGGATGTTTGCCACTTACTATTGGGAAGACCATGGTAGTATGATCGAGCAGTACAGCATGACGGTCGGACCAATAGCTACAGTTTTATGTTTGAAGGCACGAAGATTATCTTAGTTCCAAAGAAAAGACAACAAGGAGAAAGTAAGTCAGAAGAGATTGAAGAGCTGAAAACTTTATTATCTCTGAAGGAGTTTGTTAAGGAGGTTGAGGAGGAGCCGGAAGTATTCTTGTTAATTGGGCGTGAGAGCAGTGAGGAGGTTGAAATTCCAGAGGAAGTGAAACCAGTATTGAAAGAATTTGAGGATGTATTTCCAGATGAGTTACCGAAGGAGTTACCGCCACTAAGAGACATTCAACATCAAACTGATCTAGTTCCGGGAGCAATGTTGCCACATAGACCACATTATCGAATGAGTCCGAAGGAACATGAAGAGTTGAGGAGGCAGGTGGAAGAATTGCTTGAACAGGGGCGTGTGCAGGAGAGTTTAAGTCGTTGTGCTGTACCAGATTTATTGGTACCCAAAAAGGATGGAACGTGGAGGATGTGCACAGATAGTAGAGCATTGAATAAGATCACCGTCAGATACAGATTTCCGATGCCGAGGCTTGATGATTTATTGGATCAGATCAGTGGGTCCGTAATCTTTTCTAAGATTGACTTGAAGAGCGGTTATCATCAGATTCGCATTAGACCAGGGGACGAATGGAAGACATCATTCAAGACGAGGGAAGGATTGTATGAATGGTTGGTAATGCCGTTTGGTCTATCGAATGCACCGAGCACATTCATGAGGGTGATGAACCAAATTTTCAGGCCGTATATTGGGAAATTTGTGGTGGTTTATTTTGATGATATTCTGATCTACAGTGCTAGTACAGAAGAGCATGTTCAGCATTTGAAGAAAGTGCTAATTATTCTTTGTGAAGAACAATTCTATGCTGCTACAAAGAAGTGTGTTTTTATGGCGAGGAGTGTTTTATTTCTGGGGTATGTTGTGTCAGAAGAAGGAATACAGGTTGACCAAAGTAAAGTCGAAGCTATCAGAGATTGGCCGCAGCCCAAGACGATAACGGAAGTTCGTAGTTTTCACGGGTTGGCTTCATTTTACAGAAGATTTATTCCACACTTTAGTAGTGTGATGGCACCTGTTATAGATTGCATGAAGGTTAAACAGTTTTCATGGTCAGAGGAAGCAGGGGATGCTTTTGGGAAGATCAAGGAGTTGCTGACGTCTGCACCAATTCTAATATTACCAGATTTTCAGTTGTTGTTTGAACTACACACTGATGCGTCAAAGGTTGGGATTGGAGGAGTGTTGAGTCAGAGGGGACGTCCTATTGCATATTTTAGCGAGAAGTTGTCAGGAGCGAAGATGAGATACAGTACATACGATGTGGAATTTTATGCTGTTGTGCAAGCTATTAAACACTGGTGACACTATCTATTTCAAAAAGAGTTTGTTCTTTACACTGATCATGAGGCATTAAAGCATTTACAAGGGCAAGATAAGATTTCAGCGAGACATGCATCATGGATTGCATATCTGCAACAGTTTACTTTTGTTGTTAAACACAAGTCAGGAGTGACGAATCGTGTGGCTGATGCTTTGAGTAGAAGGAATCATTTACTAACAACAATGAAGGTTGAAGTGACGGGGTTCAATGTGTTACCAGAATTATTTGACGAAGATCCTTACTTTGCAAAGTTTGTTGATAAAGTCAAGGAGGGAGTAACGGATGAGTTTATGATGGTAGACGGTTTTCTATTCAAAGGAAATCGATTGTGCATACCTGATTGTAGTTTGAGAATGAAGATTGTGAAAGAGCTACATGAAGAAGGACATGTTGGGAGAGACCGTACATTACAATTGATTTCTCGATCTTACTTTTGGCCGTCAATGAGGAAAGAAGTGGAAAGGTTTGTGGAGCGATGTCATATCTGTCAGGTTTCGAAAGGAACTGCGACTAATGCTGGATTATATATGCCGTTGCCTGTACCAACTAAACCATGGGTTGATGTGAGCATGGACTTTGTATTGGGGTTGCCGAGAACACAGCGTGGAAACGATTCCATTTATGTGGTGGTTGACCGATTTTCGAAAATGGCACATTTTATTGCTTGTAAGAAGACGGTGGATGCTGTTCATGTTGCTCAGTTGTTTTTCAAAGAGATATATCGACTTCATGGAATGCCAGAATCTATTGTGTCGGATAGGGATACTCGTTTTCTAAGTCATTTTTGGCTAAGTTTGTGGAAGATGGTGGGAACGAAGTTGAACTTTAGCAGCGCTTATCATCCACAAACGGATGGACAGACCGAGGTCGTGAACAGATCATTGGGAAACTTGTTGAGATGTCTTGTGCAAGACAATCTGAAGAGTTGGGATGTGAAGTTATGCCAGGCAGAGTTTGCTCATAATCATGCAGTGAATCGTAGTACGGGTTTCAGTCCATTTCAGATAGTATACTCAAGCTTACCGAGGGGACCGTTGGATTTAACGGTAGTACCACAACCAAAGGGGACGGTTAAACGAGCTGTTGATTTTGTTGAGGGGTTGACTGATTGTCATAAAATCGTTCAGGAACGATTGGAGAAAGCAAATGAGAAGTATAAACGATCTGCAGACTTGAAACGAAGAAATGTTGAATTTAATGAAGGAGATTTGGTATATGCTGTGTTAACAAAGGACCGTTTTCCAGTAGGCGCTTATAACAAATTGAAAGCCAGAAAAATTGGTCCTGTAGAAATTGTCAAACGGATTAATGAAAATGCTTATAAATTGAAGCTGCCGGAGGGTGTGTACACGTCGGACGTATTCAATGTTAAGAATCTCGTACCTTATCACGGGGATGAGCGTGTTGCGGGGGAGGAAAGTGCAAATTCGAGGACGAATTTCTTTCAACCAGGGGAGGATGATGCAGGCCAAGCTATAATTTTCCAAGGCTTAAGTCGTGACCGACTTATTAGAACTGAAGACATAAGTCGTGACCGACCTAACGTGGCCATAAGTCGTGACCGACTTAGCGAAGACCTTAAGTCGCCCCAACGACCTAGTGTAACTCGGCAACGATTTGGTGAAGACTTGCGAGTTAACAAGTTCCTTAAGTCGCCTGAACGACCTACCGAATTACGCAATGGGAAAGCAGAGCAAATTGGTGAAGTGTTAGGTCGTGAGCGACCTAACGAGTCAAGGGATAAGTCGTTAATGCCTGAAGCCGTGAATTCGTATGCCGCTTTAATCCAGGCCATTGATTCTGCAAAGCCGCTTGAGATAGGTCGCATACGAGCTAATGAAGGGGGTGCGCAAAGTTGTTCAGGAGGAGTTTTAGGTCGCTCACGACCTAAGTTAAGTCGTTCAACGACCTACGACCTAGTTAGGTCGCACGAAGATACTGGGTCCTTAGGTCGCGTGGCCTTAGATCAGACAATATTAGGTCGCAGAAAGATGTGGGAAGATAAGTCGTGAAGGCTCAGGTCGCGAGGTTTCTGAAGCCGCTTATTTTTAAATCGCTAATGGGGGATGCCGTTCATTCTTAGGCCGCGAAGCTCCGGATGCCGTTCATTTGTTAGGTCGTTTATCTGTTGTTATAAGTCGGAGGTCTTGATAGGTCGCGTACGACCTAAGTTGAGTCGTGAGAAGTTAATAGGTCGGCAACGACCTAAGTGATGTATTTTCTGTTTGTATTTTTCTGTTATGTTAAGTCGTATGTTTTAGGCCGTGTGCTTTGTTGAGTCGTGATCTTTGTTAAGTCGGAGACAACATAAGAGTTGTACAGATTTTTGTTTTGATTTGTAACTTTTATAAATAGGCCGGTGGTGCCATTTGTAATAGTTAGTTGATTTGAAATAAAACTCTTGTTTTGTTAGCTTTGTGCTTTCACCCAATTGGTAGTTGAGTGTAATCTCCTATCTCCTCTTTCGGTTAATCGAGTGCGCTCGATTCAACGACTGCAGAAGCCGATTCACGAAATCTAGTGCGCTAGATCAACGTGCGAAGAATCGCAGATCTTGAACCCGGTATCGTGCGCGATCAACGAGTTCGGGATAGCTAGAATTCGGTATCTTCGGATCAACGAATTCGGGCATTTCAGTATTCATCAATCCATCGATTGCTACTTTCATCGATCTACATTGTTTTTATGTAATCCGCTACGCCATGAAGTCCCTTTATATAATCCGATACTCTGTGCCCTGCATTATATGTATTTGTCTTTGTAAGGTTTGATAAGTTTCGACACTTCCGCCCGCACCCACTGTTCTTGCGCATGCACTTCGTTCAGTGTTGGTGGTAGGCCACTGGCAAAGCTCTGTTCAATTGTCCACAATACTTGCACTGGCGCCCGCAATATTACATTCATCATTTGCGTCGCCCCCATGCTTCACACTGTCTACTCATGCAAAACCTTTCCTATGTCAGTGTCCCGATTGAACATACCTCCGTCACCTCTTAAGTAGGCTTATCATGATAACACTTCTTATGCAAAAGGGATTCCCAATGGTATGTGCCACCAATTGCATATATATACCACGCTTTCTCCATGTATCTTGCAATGTGGGACTATTTTGGTTTAATCCACGCATCGGCCCAACAACAATGCAAGCCATAAACCTAACAAGGTCGCGTTTACATTATATTGTCAAAATAATTTTACTCAAAATTATACAATTTTTTTAATTTATGAGATTCTTTTTAGATAAATAATTATTGCCCATAGTTCATTTAAAGCAATATGACAATTATTCTTAACATATTTCCTTGATAACTTTTAACATTTGACAAATTTCTGAATCATTGTTATTAATTTGTGCAAAGCATGTAACTATTATCATTCATAAATTTTTCCAATTGTTCACGAGAATGATAACTTCATATTTAATTTTTACTTAAAAGTCATAAACTTTCTAAGACATATTGTGTATAAGCCATATAAAAATAATTAAATTTAATTAAGTTTTGAGTAATTAACACATAAGCATTGTTGAAACCCTACTTGTACATGTTTCTCAAGCACGAGGTCGCTTCTCCTTCTCGGGTGAGATATATAGAAGCATTATCTCCTGAAAGAGCTCGCGGTTATCTCTCTGTAGCTCCACAAGTCTATCATCATATCTCTTTAGTGAACGACTTTTAATATTTCATATCATATACATTATACGAGCTAGAAATTTTAAATTAAATTCGAAAATTTTGCAGATAACTTGCAACAAAAACGACCGACCACCTATCAAACCATGTAGCTTGCGAAATTAATTGTTTGATCGATTCGGTGCATCTTGATGCACACCTCCATGAATCTGGGTGGTTGATGTAACACCCCTAATTTTAGTTTAATATTATTTAGGTAATTTAATTGGATTGATTAAATAGAATAATGTAGTGGGACATGGGAATGAGTTTTGATAAAGGTCATGTCTTAATAAATCAAGTGATAAGAGTGTTTTAAACTTAGAAAAGAAAAGAATAAATGAGAAGGGTAAATTAGGAATAGAGTCTTAGTTCATACCCTAAACCCTTCCTATCTCTGATTCATTCTTACATACAAAATGTCCGAAGTAAAAATCAAAAGCAAGGCGGGCCATTAATTAAGGAAGGAAAAGGGAAAGCCAAGGGATTCAAAAGGGAAAAAGCTTAGGGAAACTAAACTCCATCAAATCTTAATCTCATCATCCAATTTAAGGTGAATAATAATAACCCATCTCTATTATTTTGGGTTTAAATTCAGTTATGGGTAATTTCTGAATTTATATGAAATTATTTAGATAAGTTTTTAGGGTAAAACCTAAGTTTTTAAGCTCTAATCGACTTAATTTTTTGGTATGTTGTGTAAAGCATTATTTTGGAGATGTTTTTTTAATTTTAGAATTTTTCAAATTAAAACCAATATTTTATGATTTCGTAAGAAAATAGTGTTTATTTTGGGTTTTAATTATTAAATATAGTTGAATAAAATTTTTGGTCCCGATATTTTTACATATGAGAGAATATGTTAAATATGATTTTTAGTGCTTTTTGAGGATTTTTCTCAAGAGATTATGAATTTCTATGAATTTATTATGCTAGAAAGGCATATATATTAATATTAATTAAAGGTATTAATTAATTAAGTTGATTAATGTTCGTCGATGGAAATTCTATCGGTTTAGAAAACCGTCGAACGAATTTAAATTATAAATAACCGCAAGCGCACGGCGTACACTTGTAGTAAGTGGCGAATACGGGTCGATCCACAGGTAATTGATGATTTTAAAAATCTATTCAATCAAATTAAACCAAAGTCGAGTGATTGTTAACTAACTAAAAGAAAGTAAAAACAAACTAAAACTAAGAAGAATAAAAAGATGAGATTAAAGAGCAATTTAGAGGCAAATCCCCTCTTATGATCATATAAATCAACATAATGACATTATGATCTCTTTTTGGTCACGTGCGAGTTTAGTTGATGCATTTATCATAAGCATGGCCTAATTGTGTTATTAATTAACACACTTAAACCATCAAACTTTAATGCACCCTCTAACCCACTTACTAACTTCAATGAAAATGATATGAAATCAAAAGTAGAATCTATTTTAAGCATGGTTTATTAACTATTGAATTAGAAACATAAACCATCAAATTTTGATTCTAAATCCACTTCCATTACCATGATCATATGTAGATGAAGAGGTAATTAATGATTCATATGACTAAGCATAGCCCATTTGTTTTGAACAATATAAGCTATCAAACTCAATATTAAACACAAAACCACACAAACATCTACTTTCCATTAAGCATAAAAGAGACATAAAATAAATTATGTTGCATCTACATGATTCAAGAGAGCTTCATTACCCCTAAACTGAAGGGATTAGCCCCTCATTTTTGTTATCAAATCAACAAATGTAGAAAGCAACATTAAACAAACAAGAGGAAAAGGAGAGAAAAAAGAAAGGAAAAACTAAACTATTCTACTTGCATGAAAAATAAATCTACACTACTAACATGAAAGTAAACAAACAAAAGAAGCATGTAAAAGAAAGAGAGCACTAATTAACATTGCATAAAAAAAATGGAAGTTACATGAAAATAAAAATGGCTAAGTAGCCATGGAAAAGAGAAGAGAGCTTTCTTTTATTTGATCTAAAACTAACTAAGAGAGACCAAAGGAGAGAGAGTTACATGAAGATATGGGGTATTTATACAAGTGTTAAACCCTAATTCATATTTTTGGGGAATGCCCAAAATGCCCATGAGAAAGTGTGGAGGCCAAGTTATCATTAGCATGTTTTAATCCCCACTTAAATGTACATGAAGCCATTAATTCCATAAGCATGTGCATTAGCCTTTAAATTGTACATTAAGGTAGGTGGGTAGGTGGGGTCCTCCATTATCTTCACTTTGAATTATTTCCATCTTCATTCCTTTGTATTGATTTTGTGCATGCATATCTTCATGAAACCACTTCTATTTGAGATCAAATTCCTACAAAATATATATATAATTCCAATTAATTTTTCTCAAAGAAATATATGCACAAAAATGACTATTATGCCCTTGGATGAAGATGAATATGTGACAATTTGGAATTAATGTGAATTTTGGTTAAAAACAATATAAAATACCCAATATGATCATTTATTTAATTTAAATAGATTAAATATGGTGGTAAAAATATACACATTTACGTGTACATCAAATACCCCCACACTTATCTTTTTATTCGTCCTCGAATAAACTAAAACTAAGATAAATCTGTTTTCGTAGGGAGCACGATTGCATTGAACGTATGCAACAAGCCGTTAAACCTCTGGGTGTCCCCAGTAGGACGAGTGTTGTCTCGTGAGGGTTTTCAGCGGATACTACCCACAAAATCCAAATGCAAGATGAAAATATTTACAAAATGCAAGACTTATTTACAAAGACATGAATGCGAGTTTTTGAAAAATATTTACAAATAAAGGATTTATTTTTAAATTGACACAAATAAGTTAAATATAGGTTCTGGTTATTATCTCGAAAATTTATGTTGTTTACTCGTCAAAATTTCCAACAAAAATCAAGTTATCATAACAAATAGACTATAGTTTAACTCGTTATTTTGGTTAATACACAGTGTAACTATGAAATGGATCCGTAGTTGATTATCAAAGTTTATCAAAGTGGTATTTTCATTTCTTTTCAATAACAAATCAAATCAAATAAGTAAAAATAGTGCTAGGATTTCAATTGCTTGCTCTCTCATTATTTGCAAGAAAAATTACACACCTAGCTCAGGTAAACCGAGGCCAGATATACCACCCATGCACTGCCTTCCGGGCTTATGTGAGGGGAGTACAGAGCATGGCGAGTGCACACACTTTCGTGCATACACCTATCGACCGTAGGTGGTTTTTATTAAGTCTGTTCTTTTTTTTACATGTGTTCCATACATGCATAACCGTGAGGACTTTTAAATGAGTATGAAAGCACATAATCAAAGATTCCAAGTAATTCACCCATGCATAACCGTGAGGACTTTTAAATGAGAGTGAATACTTTGGATGTTGTTATTTTTTTTTATTTTTTTATTCTTAAGAGAGAGAGAGTTTTGCAAAATCATCTTAGCACCATTTAACTTAGAATACAAAAAAATGTTTTATCCTTTACTTTAAATCAACCACTTTTTAAAACAAAGGTTTTCAATTAGGACGTATTTCATAATTAACACGTATGAATCTTCCTATGTACTAGTTAAACCATTATTATTTGTAATCAAACTTCATTTTTATTTTTTTTAAGACGAATAAATTTTCAAAAATTTCAATTTAATAAACCAAAACCATATATTTATTCTATAGCGTTTCTTTAAAAATAAATCAAAATGGTTTTAAAAAAAATTCCTTTTTTTTTAGATTTTTTTTTAATTTTGGTAAAATTGAAAATGATGGTGAGTCTCCCCCCACACTTGATTTTGACTGTGTCCCCACAGTTAACCTAAGTGGAAGGAGAAAAATAAAATAAAAACATGACATTTATTCAAATGAAAATTAAAAGATTATTATTTACAAGAGTTCAGAAAGTATATCATCAAAAAGTACATGAAACGGTCTTCTAAAGACCGATTCATTTGTCTCGTCAAATATACGAGACACAGCTTAAGCTCGAAAAACCAAATCGTAAAATATTTCAAAGTTGAATGTTGATTTGGAAAAACGAATTTTGTTTTATTAAAAATCGTACGAGTTGTTTTGGTTTCGATAATTTTTGGGGTAGATATAACAATTGATTGAAATTCAAGTTTATTTTCACCAAATTGAAATTCAAGTTTGTCATTGAAAAATTCTTTAAAATTATTGATTTCAAAATCAAAGTGGTGATTTAAATCTTCCCCGTCAGAATTTAACAACTCATCATCGAAAAGTCCACAAAATTCATGTTCATTAAATTCGTCTTCCTTTGTTGGATTATCAACAATTTCATTGCGTTTCTCAAGTTCAAAATTCAAAGTTGTTGTATTCAAATTTTCAGAAAAAGGAAGATCGAAATTTAAATCAAGTTTCTCACCCTCAAAAGAATTGAAATCCAACTTAATTACCAAATTTTCAACAACTTCATTAAGACCATCATTTTCAGTTTCAAAAGTTGTTATTTGGAAATCGTCAATTTTGGTAAAAGATGGATTATCGTTTGACTCGTCACACGTTGAATTTTGATTTTGTTTATCACGTTGTTTCATGTATGTTTCAAACAACGAATCCATGTGATCATCATATATTTCGTTCATTTGTTCAACAAAATCCAATTTATAATTGTTAACATGAGGATTTTCATTTTGAAATTGTTGAGGACAAAAGTTTTCAATTGTATCATAGTCGAGATCATTACCATTGCCCAATTCATTTAAAAAGTTGTTTCCATTTTCATTTTGAGTTTGAAATTCATTTTGGAGTTCGAAATTGAATTGGCATGGGTTATAATCGAATTCGTTTGAGTTTTGAAGTGAATTCAAATTTTGATTGTTTTGAAAACTTTGATTGTTTTGAAAACTTTGATTTGAGTTATTGAACAAATATGAATTGCATAGTTCATTTATCTCTTGATTTTGTTGTGTAGAGAGTTTGAGTAACGACGAAATGCTATTTTCAAGATTTGAGGGTTGCTCATTATTTTGAAAATTTTGTGGTTCAAAATTCGAATCGTTTAAACAAAAGTTGTCGTTAAAATATCCATACGAATTTAGAGTGAAATCATATGGATTATATTGATTTTCACAACTATTGTAAAATTCATATAAGTGGGGAAACTCGGACATTTTCAAGAATGTTTTTGGTTTTTTGGTTTTTTTTAAAGGGAAAACATTTACAAATAGAATTTATTTTTCAAAAGGGAAATTGATTTTTGTTTTGTCTTTTGGTTTTTCAAATTTTTTCTTTGTTTTTGGAAAGGTTTTTTTTTGGATTTTGATTTTTCTATTTTTTTTATTGATTTTTGAAATTCCAAAGAAAAAGGATTTAACAATTTCAAAGAAAAAGAAAAGGAATATTTACAATTTTTTAGTTTTGAATTTTGAATTTTTTGTTTTTTTTAAATATGCATGAACTAATGCAACTAAATGAATGCAGTGGTTAATTACAAATGATTTATCCTAAGTTAACCTAAAATTGTATAATCACAAATTGTCTTAATTCAACAAAATAGTTCTCAACCAGGTAACAGACAGGATTTATCGGTGCACCACGAATCACCGTAGCAATGCAGCCGAAGGTTTAAGTACCTTCAGAGGAACAACCACTATAATATTTACGAATCACTATAATATTTATAAATGGTTATTACTCTACCGTAGCCTAGACACCAAGAAAGTAAATTGTTCAAAGAAGGCAAGTTGTCAATATACAATTAAAAGTTATTGACGTCTAAACGTTATTATTAATCAAAATCTAAGATGAAATGCAAAGCAGAAATTAAACGTGTATTAACAATGCAACTACGAATGGATTTTGGTTTTTTTTTATGAATTTTTCTTTTATAAAATGCAGGCAAACAACAATGCAAGGCAAATAAAAACAATATATATAGCAACCAAGCAGTTTTTTTTTGGCAAGCAAAGCGAAGCAATTATTTTTAGCAAGCAGCTCCTTTCCTTTTTTGCTTTTGCAACCTGAAAATAAAAACAAGATATATATATATAGTTTTTTTATATCGAAGAAGAAACTAAAATAAATGAAAAACAGAACAAATTCAAAACACCCCCTTTTTTTTTGAAGAGACTCTTTGGTTTTTTTTTTTTTGAAATTTTTTTTGTTTTGGAAAGGAAACTTAAAAGTACTGTTTTACTTAAAAAAATTTTTTTTTACCTTTTTAAGTGTACAAAGACAAATCAATTTACTCTTATTAAAACAAACTCAAAATCAAACCAAAGCCCACAAATCAAATACAGCCCAAACCCGCAATTGTCCCCGGTACCCAAAAAGAATTTTCAAAGCACTGGAACGCAAACTAAAAATAAAATTCAATCTCAATTTCAATTTCAGTGATACCACAAACTAAAATAATTTGATCTTCACTTAAACGCAGTTCTCTAATCCCAATTCACAATCAAAATTCGACTCGGGAGGTTGTTCGAAGATCAAAGTGGTTGGTGAATGCTCGCGATTGGGTTTTTTTTTCTATGGATTCGATTGTAGTCGAGTTCGATTGAGTGGCTGTCGCGAGTTGTTTAGGGGCGAATCACGATGAAGTTGCAGGAGGCTCTGGTTGTTGTTAATGTAGTTGGAGAGGTTCACGCTATTGGGTTTGGGGGATGATGGCTTGCAGGCGTTTGATGGTTTGGGGAATTGGGATGGTGATGTTCGTGAATCGCGCTTGGGATGAGGTGATTGTTTCGTGATGGAGTTTCTGGATGAAGGCAATTTGGCAATGGGGTTGCGGCGTCAGGAATTGAGAGAGGTCATGGCGAAGTCGAGGGTGTTTGGTTGAAGGTCGCTGTTGTTTGCTTGCGACTTGAGGTTGGGTGAATGGGATTGAATTCGTGGTGTATTGGTGATGGTTTCGGGAGGAGTTCTATCGCCGGCAGTGGATGGATGGTTGTAAGTGGAGGTGTTCCTTGGATGTTCTGTAGATTTGCGAGTAGAGGTGAGATGTCTGTATGGTTGTAGATTGAAGCGTTGGGTGGTTGATGGGTTGGCAGCAGTTTCGTTGATATAAATGGCACTATGGTTTCTTTGATAGTTGAGTATTGACTGTTGGTTATGAAGTGCGGAGGAGGGCCAGAGGAGATGGTCGAAGTCTTGTTGTCGCTTGAAGTTGCGGTCGTAAAACTTTTCTTTTTTTTTATTTGAATTGGGATTAGTGATGGGCTGTGGTGGTTATATTGGGTTTTTGGTGATTGTTTGGTCGGTGGAGGAGTTTGTAAGTTGATAGGCAGAGGAATAGTGGTGTATTGCTGGAAGTTGAACAGAGATGAAGTGTGGTTGTGGTTGAAGCTTGTATGAAGATGGTGGTTAATGGTCGATTGTAAGCAATCGTGTTCTTTGCAGTGGTGGTTGGGAAGGTTGAAGATGAATAGTTTCTGTGCAATGTCCGGGAGGTAGTTGACAGTTTTGTATTGTTGGTGCGGTGGGAATGGTGGATGTATTGACAGGGGATGAACTGATCTGCAGTGTTGTTTGTTTGCAGCAGGGTTGAATGGAAATGTGTTATGGCAGTGGTTATTGAATGAGGGAAGTGATAGAAATGGTTGTGAAGGGATGTCAGAGACAGTGCACTGTGATATTTGATGCAATGGTTGTCGGTAGGGGGATTTAGAGATGTTGAAGTGCTAAGAAGTTATGCAGTTGTTTGAAGGCAGAAGTAGAGTATGGTGACAGGCAGTCTGGTATGGCCGGTAGATGTTTTGTGATGTCGTAGTGAATGTTATGTATGTTGATTTGTGGAGTGACAGTGAATGGAGCAGTTGACAGCAAGGAAGTGAAGCGGGGCAGCAAGTGTTGACAGGGGGAGAAGTTTGTGTTGCTGAATGGAGCAGGGGAGCAGAAGAATTGTTGAGCAAATATAGGTTGTTGAATGAAACAGGGGAGTGTGCATGTAGAGTGCATAGAACAGTGGAGGAAGAAGAAGCCAAAAACTGTTTTTTTTCTTGAATGTAAACAGAAAAAGAAAATTGAAACAGTAGAAATGTAAATGAAAAGGAAATAATTTTTTTGTTGTTGTGAAATTGTGTATATGCAAATGGAGTTAGAAAACAAAGGATGTACACACACAAAGCACAATCAAAAATCACACAAATACACAATAATTTTTTTTAATTCAACACATAACACAAACACACAATAAAAATAAAACAAAAATAATTCGAAGAATAGAAAACTAAAATCAAAGCAATTCCCCGGCAACGGCGCCAAAAACTTGTTCGTCGATGGAAATTCTATCGGTTTAGAAAACCGTCGAACGAATTTAAATTATAAATAACCGCAAGCGCACGGCGTACACTTGTAGTACGTGGCGAATACGGGTCGATCCACAGGGAATTGATGATTTTAAAAATCTATTCAATCAAATTAAACCAAAATCGAGTGATTGTTAACTAACTAAAAGAAAGTAAAAACAAACTAAAACTAAGAAGAATAAAAATATGAGATTAAAGAGCAATTTAGAGGCAAATCCCCTCTTATGATCATATAAATCAACATAATGACATTATGATCTCTTTTTGGTCACGTGTGAGTTTAGTTGATGCATTTATCATAAGCATGGCCTAATTGTGTTATTAATTAACACACTTAAACCATCAAACTTTAATGCACCCTCTAACCCACTTACTAACTTCAATGAAAATGATATGAAATCAAAAGTAGAATCTATTTTAAGCATGGTTTATTAACTATTGAATTAGAAACATAAACCATCAAATTTTGATTCTAAATCCACTTCCATTACCATGATCATATGTAGATGAAGTGGTAATTAATGATTCATATGACTAAGCATAGCCTATTTGTTTTGAACAATATAAGCTATCAAACTCAATATTAAACACAAAACCACACAAACATCTACTTTCCATTAAGCACAAAAGAGACATAAAATAAATTATGTTGCATCTACATGATTGAAGAGAGCTTCATTACCCCTAAATTGAAGGGATTAGCCTCTCATTTTTGTTATCAAATCAACAAATGTAGAAAGCAACATTAAACAAACAAGAGGAAAAAGAGAGAAAAAAGAAAGGAAAAACTAAACTATTCTACTTGCATGAAAAATAAATCTACACTACTAACATGAAAGTAAACAAACAAAAGAAGCATGTAAAAGAAAGAGAGCACTAATTAACATTGCATAAAAAAATGGAAGTTACATGAAAATAAAAATGGCTAAGTAGCCATGGAAAAGAGAAGAGTGCTTTCTTTTATTTGATCTAAAACTAACTAAGAGAGACCAAAGGAGAGAGAGAGTTACATGAAGATATGGGGTATTTATACAAGTGTTAAACCCTAATTCATATTTTTGGGGAATGCCCAAAATGCCCATGAGAAAGTGTGGAGGCCAAGTTATCATTAGCATGTTTTAATCCCCACTTAAATGTACATGAAGCCATTAATTCCATAAGCATGTGCATTAGCCTTTAAATTGTACATTAAGGTAGGTGGGTAGGTGGGGTCCTCCATTATCTTCACTTTGAATTATTTCCATCCTCATTCCTTTGTATTGATTTTGTGCATGCATATCTTCATGAAACCACTTCTATTTGAGATCAAATTCCTACAAAATATATATATAATTCCAATTAATTTTTCTCAAAGAAATATATTCACAAAAATGACTATTATGCCCTTGGATGAAGATGAATATGTGACAATTTGGAATTAATGTGAATTTCGGTTAAAAACAATATAAAATACCCAATATGATCATTTATTTAATTTAAATAGATTAAATATGGTGGTAAAAATATACACATATACGTGTACATCAATTAATGTTTTTGGAAGTGTAAAATTGATTTGCAGTAGTTTTCTGTAAAGAAATTGGTAAAGTTTGTTTTCATCCAATAGAAATTTAATAAGGAATAAAAGTTGGTAAAAAGAAATTGCTTTTAATCAAATAAAACCATTTTTATGATAATTACGACAATGCCACCCATATGTGACATTGCCATGACATTCGACATTAAAAATGGACGGTATCACTTTGAGACTGTAAGCGATATCGGAAGTAGGCGGCATCGACATGAAGCAATGCATTTGATACATATGTCGTAAGTACGTGATGCATTGAGTCATGCATCTGCCATTGACGTTATAAGAATACCACATCTCGTGGGTATATGAGATATTGATGTCATGAGTTATCAATACCGACTGCACTTATTTCTGTGTTTTGAAATTTATAACATACAGCATGGATGTCGCATGTCACCACCCAAGTTTTAAATGATGCCGCATATTTTCGATATCAACTATACTTGGGCAGTAATGCCGCATGTCGACAATCTTTAAGTTGCCGAATTGCTGTAGTTTTATGAAGTCAATGTTAAAGGGTTTAATTTTTTTAATGCCGCAAGCCATCAATTTCGGCATCAATCTATTTTGCGGCAATGACCTACGCAAATTTTCTATATATGTGGCATAATAGCCAATATACTATGTTTTCAACATTATAGTATTAATGCCACAAGTAATTGATTTTAGTAACTATGTCATGCGGCATCTATGCCGCATCCCTTTAATTTAATGCCGACGAGGCCTTGATTTATGCAAACTAAAGGGAAGTTTTAAAGCCGAGATAGCCTAGGTTTTAAGAAGGTTAATAACCTTATGATTTTGGCAGTTAGCCTTATGGTTTATAAAAGTTAAAATTTTGTTTTCTAACCTTAAATAGAGGTTCGATAGTGTTATTGCGGCATGAATGCCATAACTCCTTTATATTGCTATATTGATGTTGGGAAGCCCTAGGCTTAGGATTTTGACATTATTCCTTGGGGATACCAAATGTCTATATTTCTATATGCCATAAGTTTATGAATTTGACATTATTTGTTGCGGACACCAATGTGTATTTTTTAATAATTCTGACATTTATCATTGGGGATACCAATGCATTTCGTTTTGAGATGTTATGGTTTAAGGGTTATACAACCTAATTGGGGATACCAATAGATATAGGTTGAGCACTTGGAAGAATAAAGTTATAACCTAATTATAAATTGATATTTTATGGGTTCATAGTCATCCTCGGAAAACAATGAGGTGTATGATGGATAGTCTTTATATGGTTAATAAAGGCTTCATAAACATCCTAGAAAAACTATGAGATGTATGATGAATAGTCCACATAATTTAAATAGTAAAACCATATGTGATGGGAAATCCATATGGTAGGGGATAGATAATCCATATAATGTGTATATGGGAGATGGGTAGTCCATATAAATAAAAGACGGATAGTTAAATAAATTGGGATGGATATTCCATTGTATATTGCATGATTGCAAATGTTTATTTAGTATGTTTTAACCATTGTGAATGCAGAAGCATGATATATGGTTGATATGTTGATTAAGATACTAGTGAGGGGAAAATCTGTTCCGCTCAACGGCGTAGTCTAACTAGATATCTCTTTGGTTTGAGGTGATAGTTTATTATTCACAGTAGGCTTTTTGTCCGATCCAAAATTTTTGTTTTTCCCCTTGAACTCTAAGGTACTCATTTGAGTGGGTCAAAAGTAAGATATTTCATGTTTTCAGTTAGACGAATAAGCTTCCGGAGACGTGTAGGAGGCAAGCTAGCTATATTAGGAGTTTTTATCTAATCTGCTGTGTAGTTTATTTTTTTGAATGGATGTAATGACAGTAATTATAACTATGAAGTAGTAGTAGACTCTGATCAACTAAGGGGATATCTACATATGTCGTTCTTAGAGTATTTTATAATAATTATATTTTCTCTGAACGTAGAATCGAATGAGATTATGTAATATGGAATCTTATTGGTGAAATGAAATTTGAAAGTTTATTACCAATTTGTGTTTGAAAAGTTTCATATTCATGTACTTCTGATTATTGATTTGATTGACATAGCTGTATTTTGTCATCGGAAATTATCCGTAGCATTTAGTTTCGGATCTTAAAATAGGGGATGTAACAGTTGACTTAGCTCATCCTCTTAAAAAATCATAAATCATCATGATTTTTTGTATAAATTGTATATTATCGTTACATAATCTAAAGAATCATAAGATAATTCTTATATTGCACTATCGGTTGAGAACCATTGGAGTGCAGCCTAGAATTCTTATTGTGATAGGCCAAATTCTTTATTGTAATCTCCTTATATCTTCTAGCTCCCAATACTCTGGAAAATGCAACCATAACTCTTTTGATAAACAACCGACCATCTTTTTATTTCTTTCAAGTCGAAGACAATCGACTTGTACTTCGTCGAATGCTTGTTGTTGCAAAATTTCATGATGTGACCAAGTAAGTATCGGATTCCAAAGGATTATGTCATATACACAAAACTAATCCATTTGTGAATAGATTGAATATGTTACCAAATTTTGTTTCTCCCTCAAAAATATATTTTATGGTATACTTTTGAACCAAAGTCCCTAACAAGAAGAGGAACCTTAGTGAAACAAACCCAAAAGCCTATGATACAAGATTTCAAAAAGTCAGAACATGATATTTCGTCCCACTATCCGATAACTCTCAACTATTAGTGCATATAATATTTTATTGCATTTTATATAAATATACAAAGCAATATTAAAATTACATAAATTTTACTGAATCCCATCCTACGTGGGGTAAACAGAGACGATGTCGAACTAAACTAGTTGAGCCAGTCTGTGAAGCTTATGCGAATAGCCTAGGAGCACCAAGATTATTGCCCCCTAAAGGGGTGGACTGTCAATCGATGGAGTGCAAGAATGGTACCATCATACGCTGACTATGTCTACATCCACAAGGGGTAACCTAACCACCACCTCAACCATTACAACCATGTCCATTACGATGACCATGGGAAATCATAATTATTACAACAAAAATACAACATATACAACAATTTATGTATATATATGTATGTGTGTATATAGATATATGAGATATGATAACCATCCTAAACAAAAATTTTGAACTTCATTTATGACAAGATTTGAGAATATATATAAAAACACAATGAGCACGAAGTGGACAACTAAAAATTTACATTTAACTAAAAGGTGAACTATTACTGTAATAGCGTGTGCCAACACATATACATAACCCATGGGTTGAAGGGCCGTTGGACTTAATCCAACTATGTTGGTTTGAAAGGGAAATAACAAATCACAAATTATATGATGTAATTGTAATAAAATTAAGTAATTTTCTACTGAATGTAAATCTGTTTCTAATAAATTTCAAAAGAGATTTAACTTTGCTACATAAGAGAAACTATATTCTACACCACTATTGACTCTTAAAGAAGATGAAGGTAAAGATAAATATACATGGTACTTCGATAATAGAGATAACACTAGCATATGTGGAAGGAGAGACAAGATCAAGGATCTTGATGTATCAGTAAGTGGAAACATTCACTTTGGTGATGAATAGAAAACTCCAGTAAATGGAAAAGAAAAAAATTCAATTAACTTTAAAAATGGAAAACATGATTTTATCGCTGATGTGTGTTATGTGTCAAATAAAAAACAAATATTTCAAGTATTGGGAAACTTCTAGAAAATGAATGTGATATTCAAACAAAAAACCATAGTCATTTTATGATAGACGATAAAGGAAATTTAGTTATCGAAGTACCAATGTCAGAAAAATAGAATGCTTCTATTAAATATTTCAAATAATATTACTAAATGTTTAAAAGCATGTGACAAAGCATCGATATTACACCTAAGATTTAAACAACTTAATATTTAGGGTGTAAAATTGTTTGCTAATAAAAGTATGGTAAAAGGCTTATCCACTGTTGTTCTTATAGATCAATTACATGAGGGATGTTTATTTACAAAGCAACCAAGAAAAAGTTCTCTTAAAGAATCCAATACATAAGTCTAAAATCACTAAGATTAATTCATACAGTGGTCCAGTTAAACCGTACTCATTTGAGTAAAAGTAATTATGTTTCTCTCTTCACTGATTGTTTTGGTAAAAAAAATATAAGCATATTTTAGTAAATAAAAATATGCATTTGTTTCTTTAGGAAATTTAAGCTCTTGCATACAATAGAAGTGGTCGTAGTAAAATCCACGAGTTCCAACTGAGGTGGAGAAATTATTACAAAAGAATTTAAAACAAACAATAAAGAATATGGAATAAGTTGTACTTCAAAGGTCCAGTATGAACCACAACAAAATAGGGCCATGAAAAGAAAGGATATATCTTTTTTGGTGTGATTTTTTTCATAACCAACACCCTAAAGAATTCTAAAGGTTAATCTAGAAGCTGTAGTGAGAGAAAGAAGCTTGACTGAGGGTTGGATGCCTAGGTCAAGAGTAACAAAAAGATAGAGTGTTGGAAAGTAAAAGGCAAGAAGGTTTATAATGGTCTAGAAGCCTGGTCCCTACGTCCAATGCTTAGAAATTCTTTTCCCACAATCAAATAGCATAATTGGCTTTACAAGTCTAGGGCAGCAATGTCTGCCATTAATAAGTTTGGTTTGAAAGCTTAGTCAAAAGTTAAAAATGAGTTATGAATGGTTGTTCACAATCAATTCACTACCAATCAACTCAGGATCCAATCCTTTTTATGAGACTTATGCCTTGTATTTATAGGCATCTAGTAACTCTGTCATTGGAGGAGAGCTTCTCTTTTGGATTATTGACATGGCCAGCCTGTGTGGTTGTGATTCGGACACATGCCGTCATCTGGCTACTCATAGATTGATGTCGATTGATAACATAGTATTTTTATATATAGCTTTAGGCACCTTTTCCCTTATACTTGATATAAGCTTTAGGCTATTTGAGCTATTAATATATCTTGAGGCTATCCCAACCGTTGATCTTGGTTATACATTAAGGCGCTCTCGTTCTTAGGTAGAGACAGCTTCGATCTCTTATGCTAAATTAAGCTCTCTTGACCATTAATCTCGGTTATGGTCGACTTGAGATGTTGCTTTAAGCAAAGACACTCACAAGGCCTTGGTAGATGAACTAGAGGCTATACGAGGCCTTAGTATAATAGCATGACTTGATGCTTTCTTAATAACATGCCTCGATGCTTTCATCTTACAGTTAGAAGTCAACCTTGTGACTTATGATTTCGATTAGAGGCCTACCTTGAGACCTATACATTCGATTGAGGATCGGCCTGGTGATCATTGCTTTCGGTTGATCCTGTATTTTTCATATGCCTTCGTGATGCAGCGCATACCTCAATTCGCCGAAACCCTAGATCACTCCTCCTAGATCGCGAGAACCAAGTAGTTCAAAGATTCCCTAGGTCGCGAGCTTCCAACCCTAAATCGCGAACAAGCAGAGCACGATCCAGTAGGTCGCGAGCAATTAGGTCGCGAGCAATTAGGTCCCTGCCGATTAGGTCGCTGTCGTGCTTCTTCCTTAGGTCGCGTTCCAAGTTTCAAATCCCCAGTAAGTCGCGAACTTCTTTAGGGCGCTGATGATTTTAGGTCGCTCCAGTTATGCCTCTCGAGTTTTTTTAAGTCGCAAGCTTCTTTAGGTCGCTGATGATTTTAGGTCGCTCCTTCTCCAGTTAAGTCGCGAAGCAGAGCAGAGGATTCTTAGGTCGCGTGAAGTTCTCCAGAAGCCATTTCTTAAGTCGCTGATCTTTAAGTCGTTCAAAGCTTCCCGTTGTTGTGCTACTTGTTTAAGTCGCGTGTGATTTCTTAGGTCGCGAACCAGTTAAGTCGCTCAAGCTGTTGTGTTGTAAATTTGTACGTGGTGTGTTGTTTCCTTATGTCGCTTATGTTATGAGTCGTTATGTCGTATGTGTTGTAACTGGTGTTTGTTATGTCATATATGTTAGGTCGTTAACAACCTGTGTTGAGTCGTAGGTCGCAAGCACCTGTTGTATGTTGTAATTACTATTGAGCCGAGTATGTGTGTGTTGTAAATCTCTATAAATAGGGATGTGAGGTCATTTGTAAAAGGTTGTTGAATTTGAAATAAAATTTGGTTTGTGCTTCTTGCCTCCATTAAAATTGGTAGTTGAGTGTTATCTCCTATCTCCACCTTCGGCATTCGAGTGCGCTCGAATCAACGATCGTTGAAGCCAATTCACGGAATCAAGTGCGCTTGATCAACGTTCGAAGAATTGTAGATCTTCTCTCACGGCATCGTGCGCGATCAACGTGTCGAAGATTGCTAGAATCTGGTATCTTCGTGATCAACGGATTTGGGCATTTGGGTATTCTTAAATTCACCGATTTATCATCGATTCACCGATTATTTCTGCTAATCGTGTGAGATCCTGGACGAATTCGATTTACATCGTCGAATTCGCTTCCGTGGCTGCGTCAGTTTGGTATCAGAGCTAGATCGCAAGAAGTTTGCATCATTTGGAGAATTGGGTTTCGAGAATTTGAAGTTTGGAGATCGGATTTGCATTGTTGAGAAGTTTGGTGTTCATCGTGTTCATCGTGAAGTTGCAACAAGTTGGGAGTTTCGATCCATATCATTTTGGATCAAAGTTCGGAAAGTGTTTGAATTTTGCTCGTTGGGATTTTTGCGCGCCGAAGTGTGAAGTTTGAATTTTTGAAGATTTGTTTGAAGTTCAATCATGCCACCGAGACGAGTTCAACGTCATCGCAATGTTGATGCTTTGTATGGAAGAGAAGATGCTGAACAAATAGAGCAACGAATTAGTGATAAATTCAATGAGAAGTTTGATGAGGGAATTGGTCGATTAGAGAGAATGATGCTTGAAATGAATCAAAGTAGAAGAAGGGTTTCACCTGAATCGAGCCATGGGGGAACTAGAGTTTCACCACATTCTGATCGGGAGAGAAGAGAAGATCATGATCGTAGAAATGTTGACGATCGTGATAGGAATGTTGATGATCAAAATCGGAGAGATGTGGATGATCGTGATCGGAGGAATGTAGATCGAAGGGATGTTGGTGGTAGAAATGGTGGTGGTAGAGATGTTGGTGGTCATGATCGACATCGATATGCATCAGATTTTGATGAGGAGTTTGATGGTGGTAGTGTTCATGGTCAAAATCAAAGCCAAGGAAGAAATCATTCAAAGTATGATCACAAATGGGAGTCCGGAATGAAAATTGAAATTCCAGAGTTTAAGGGTGGTATGCAGGCTGAAGAATTTCTAGATTGGTTATCTAATGTTGAAGAGATCTTTGATTTCAAGGAGGTTTCGGAAGATCATCGAGTGAAATTGGTTGCTACTAGGTTGAGAGGGAGAGTTATGGCGTGGTGGCAGCAAACCAAACTTACACGAGAACGGATGGGGAAGTCGAAGATTGTTGCTTGGGAGAAAATGAAGAAGATGATGAAGGCTACATTCTTGCCTTACAATTATCAATCAATCATGTATCAGAGGTTGCAGAATCTGAGGCAAGGGACGAAGACTGTTAATGATTATGCTGATGAGTTTTATCAACTGATTGCTCGAAATGACATTATGGAGACAGAGGAACAATTGACTGCTAGGTTTGTTGGGGTTTGAGGATCCAGATCCAGGATATGGTAAATATGTTTAACCCTAGATCTGTGGCTGAAGCGCACCAGAAGGCGTTGGCTTGGGAGAAGCAGGGAAGATGAGGAGGTGGTGTGTTTCCAAGTTCCAATACTCAGAGCAAGGGTGCTAGTGGGAGTTCCAATGTTTCTAAAGCTGTCAATAAACCGGTTGTGAATGAAGTTGCGAAGGCGAAGGTCAACAACAGTTTCAAGTGTTATAATTGCCAGGAAGTGGGTCACAAGAGTAATGAATGCCCGAAACCGAAGAGGCGAGCTATGATTGCTGAAGTGGAAGGTGAGGATGTTGATGAAGGTTATTCTAGTCCAGTTGAGGAGGATGAACAGGATATCGCATCGGGAGATGAAGGATGTAATCTAATGTTGAGGAGATCATGTTTGACACCGAAGCAGGAAGAGGAGGCTAGTTGGTTGAGGAGTAATATCTTTCGGTCAACATGCACTATACTGGGGAAGGTGTGTAAATTTGTGATTGACGCGGGAAGTTGTGACAATATCATTTCTACCGAAGCTATGAGAAAGTTGAAGTTGAAGACGGAGAAGTATCCAAATCCTTACAAGTTAGCATGGTTAAGGAAAGGAGGAGAGGTGAAGGTGGACAGGCGAGTTCATGTTCCATTTTCTATTGGGAAGAAGTATAAAGATGAGATCTGGTGTGATGTGGTGGAGATGGATGTTTGTCACTTGCTTTTGGGAAGACCATGGCAGTATGACCGAGCAGTGCAGCATGATGGTCAAACCAATAGCTACAGTTTTATGTTTGAGGGTACTAAGATCATTTTAGTTCCGAAGAAGAGACAGCAAGGAGAGAGCAAGTCAGAAGAGATTGAGGAGCTGAAGACTTTGTTGACTTTGAAGGAGTTTGTTGAAGAAGTAGAGGAGAGCCCAGAGGTGTTCTTGTTGATTGGACATGAAGCTACTGAATCTGTTGAAGTTCAAAAGGAAGTAAATTAGCCAGTATTGGAAGAATTCAGAGATGTGTTTCCTGAAGAGTTGCCAAAGGAGTTACCACCGTTGAGAGATATTCAGCATCAGATTGATCTTGAGCCAGGGGCGGCATTACCTCACAAGCCACATTACAGGATGGGTCCTAAGGAGCATGAGGAACTGAAAAGGCTGGTGGAGGAGTTGTTAGAACAAGGGCGTGTTCAGGAAAGCTTGAGTCCTTGTGCAGTGCCAGCCTTATTGGTACCGAAGAAGGATGGGACTTGGCGGATGTGTACGGACAGTCGGGCTCTAAACAAGATCACTGTGAGATACAGGTTTCCTATGCTGAGGTTCGATGATTTGATTGATCAGTTGAGTGGGGCTGTTGTGTTCTCAAAGATTGACTTGAAGAGTGGATACCATCAGATTCGTATTAGACCGGGTGATGAGTGGAAGACTGCTTTTAAAACTAGGGAAGGTCAATACGAATGGCTGGTTATGCCGTTTGGCTTGTCAAATGCTCCTAGTACTTTTATGAGAGTGATGAACCAGATTTTCAGACCATTTATTGGGAAGTTCGTAGTAGTTTACTTTGACGATATTTTGATCTATAGTAGGAGTATGGAAGAGCATATCCAGCATTTGCGAGAAGTGCTATTGATTCTACGACAGGAGCAATTCTATGCAGCAACGAAGAAGTGTGTGTTCATGACGCACACTGTTTTGTTTCTGGGATATGTTCTGTCGAAGGAGGGTATTCAAGTGGATGAAAGCAAAGTGGAAGCTGTCAGGAGTTGGTCACAATCCAAGACAATTACTGAAGTGAGGAGTTTTCATGGGTTGGTATCTTTTTATCGAAGATTCATTCCACATTTTAGCAGTGTGATGGCACCTGTAACCGATTGCATGAAAGTAAAGAAGTTCGTGTGGACAGAGGAAGCAGAGTTAGCTTTTGAGAAGATCAAGACACTTTTGACGACAGCACCCATTCTGGTACTGCCGGATTTTTAGATATTGTTTGAGTTACACACTTATGGTTCGAAGGTTGGGATTGGTGGAGTATTGAGTCGGAATGGAAGACCAGTTGCTTATTTCAGTGAGAAGTTGTCTGGAGCCAAGTTGAGATATAGCACTTATGACGTGGAGTTTTACGCAATTGTTCAAGCTGTGAAGCACTGGAGGCATTATCTGTTTCAGAAGGAGTTTTTTCTTTATACGGATCATTAAGCTTTAAAACATTTGCAAGGACAGGACAAAATTTCAGCTAGACACGCTTCATGGGTCGCGTATCTGCAGCAGTTTACTTTTGTTGTAAAGCACAAATCAGGGATGACGAATCGTGGCTGATGCCTTGAGCAGGAGGAATCATTTGTTGACGACGATGAAGGTTGAAGTGACAGGATTTGAACTATTGCCAGAGTTGTTTAAGGAAGATCCTTACTTTGCGAAGATTGTTGAGAAAGTCAAGGATGGGAGTACTAATGAGTTTGTGTTGGTAGATGGATTCTTATTCAAGGGGAACCGATTGTGCGTACCAGATTGCAGCTTGAGAATGAAAATTGTAAAAGAGTTGCATGAAGAAGGACACGTTGGTCGGGATCGCACATTGCAGTTGATTTCTCAGTCTTATTATTGGCCCTCGATGAAGCGGGAAATTGAAAAGTTTGTTCGAAGATGTCATGTTTGTCAAGTTTCGAAAGGGACGGCTACAAATACGGGTTTGTATATGCCCTTGCCTGTGCCGACTAAACCGTGGGTTGATGTGAGCATGGATTTTGTATTGGGCTTGCCGAGGACTCAACGGGGAAATGACTCTATATATGTTGTGGTGGATCATATTTCAAAGATGGCACATTTTATTGCCTGCAAGAAGACAGCAGATGCGGTTAACGTAGCACAGTTATATTTCAGAAAAATATATCGTCTTCATGGGTTGCCTGAATCTATTGTATCAGATAGAGACACTCGTTTTCTGAGTCATTTTTGGAAGAGTCTATGGAGAATGGTCGAGACGAAGCTGAAATTCAGTAGCGCTTATCAGCCACAGACGGATGGACAGACTGAAGTTGTGAACAGATCCCTGGGTAATCTATTGCGATGCCTCGTGGATGACAATTTGAAGAGTTGGGATTCAAAGTTATGTCAAGCTGAATTTGCACACAACCATGCAGTTAATCGTAGCACTGGGTTCAGTCCATTCCAGGTTGTGTACTCAACAATTCCTAAAGGTCCGTTGGATTTATTTGTAGTTCCGCAGTAGAAAGGAGTGATCAAACGGGCTAGTGATTTTGTGAATAAATTGCAAGAGTGTCACAAGGTTGTGCAGGAACGATTGCTTAAGGCGAATGAGAAATATAAGCAATCGCAAATATTAAACGACGACATGTTGACTTCAAAGAAGGAGATTTTGTATATGCAGTATTGACCAAGGATCGATTTCCTATTGGCACTTACAACAAACTAGCTGCTAGAAAGATTGGTCCTTTGGAAATCGTAAAGAAGATTAATGAGAATGCTTATCAGTTGAGATTGCCGGATCATATCCATACTACTGATGTTTTCAATGTCAAACACTTAATTCCGTATTATGGGGAGAAGCTTGTCGAAGAGGAGGAGAGCGTGAATTCGAGGACGAGTTCTTTTCAACAAGGGGAGGATGATGCAGCGCATACCTCAATTTGCCGAAACCCTAGATCACTCCTCCTAGATCGCGAGAACGAAGCAGTTCAAAGATTCCCTAGGTCGCGAGCTTCCAGCCCTAAATCGCGAACAAGCAGAGCACGATCCAGTAGGTCGCGAGCAATTAGGTCTCTGCCGATTAGGTCGCTGTCGTGCTTCTTCCTTAGGTCACGTTCCAAGTTTCAAATCCCCAGTAAGTCGCGAACTTCTTTAGGGCGCTGATTATTTTAGGTCGCTCCAGTTATGCCGCTCGAGTTTTTTTTAAGTCGCAAGCTTCTTTAGGTCGATGATGATTTTAGGTCGCTCCTCCAGTTAAGTCGCGAAGCAGAGCAGAGGATTCTTAGGTCGCGTGTAGTTCTCCAGAAGCCATTTCTTAAGTCGCTGATCTTTAAGTCATTCAAAGCTTCCCGTTGCTGTGCTACTTCTTTAAGTCGCGTGTGATTTCTTAGGTCGCGAACCAGTTAAGTCGCTCAAGCTGTTGTGTTGTAAATTTGTACGTGGTGTGTTGTTTCCTTATGTCGCTTATGTTATGAGTCGTTATGTCATATGTGTTGTAACTGGTGTTTGTTATGTCATATATGTTAGGTTGTTAACAACCTGTGTTGAGTCGTAGGTCGCAAGCACTTGTTGTATGTTGTAATTACTATTGAGCCGAGTATGTGTGTGTTGTAAATCTCTATAAATAGGAATGTGAGGTCATTTGTAAAAGGTTGTTGAATTTGAAATAAAATTTGGTTTGTGCTTCTTGCCTCCATTAAAATTGGTAGTTGAGTGTTATCTCCTATCTCCACTTTCGGCATTCGAGTGCGCTCGAATCAACAATTGTTGAAGCCAATTCACGGAATCAAGTGCGCTTGATCAACGTTCGAAAAATTGTAGATCTTCTCTCACGGCATCGTGCGCGATTAACGTGTCGAAGATTGCTAGAATCCGGTATCTTCGTGATCAACGGATTTGGGCATTTGGGTATTCTTAAATTCACCGATTTATCATCGATTCACCGATTATTTCCGCTAATCGTGTGAGATCCTGGACGAATTCGATTTACATCGTCGAATTCGCTTCCGTGGTTGCGTCACTTCGGGCTAGCTTGTCCTTAGTCACAATACCACACTTCAATACGAGTTACACTATGGTCCTCAACTTTCATTATATTGTGGATTTGATCTCTAGGTCATTGTCTGGGGTTGGCATCTAGCCTTTGGCATTTTGGTCATTCTCATTGGCATCTAGCTCTTAGACATTGTCTATGCTTTGGCATGTGTGCTTAACCTTCAGACTAATATACTGAAGTATTCATTGATATTTAATACTTATGGAAGGTTAAGTACATAGTAGAGCAATTAGGACTTGGCCGAAGGGTTAGTACTTTCTTTATTCATGTGCAACGAATAATTAAGGACCTTCTTTTCGGGTTTTGGCTTATACAGCTAAAGGTCAAATATAAATGAGTAAGATTATGGTATAACAATATTCATTCAATAGGGTCATAAAAACTAAACTCTCCAAAAAAAATTGTGCCTAAGTTGTTAAATACATGGTGTATTGCTCTAATATCTCTTTGACTTAGAATGTATGGAATACATACTGAAGATACATAGCTGTATAAAACCATGTATATCACATTTGGCAGTATCTGAAATAACATAATATGCCTATGTATGATCCAAGATGCTCTAAAGTGAATGATAAAGTGAAAAATATAACTCCATGGGCAATGACTTAAGGTTAAAAATAAGTTGTATAACCCAATCGATGGAAAATTCATTTCTAGTACGAAGTGCGGTTTGATCACATAACACTTGAATTGGAGCAAATAAGTAGAGGATTATAACTTCCTACCCTTCGTCAAGAAGAATAAGAAGAAAACAATAATATGCAAGAAACACTGACTAGTCCAATAAAATTCATCTTTAGTGACCATGGATGTTAAAGAATATCCATTTGAAGAAAGTTAAAAGTAAAGCTACAATGCATGAGATTATTGCAGAAACTATATAATGTAACACCAATTTATAAAGATATTACCTTTTTTTACAACATGTGTACCAATTAGGATTTGAATAAGCAGTTCATAACAAAAGATGGAGAAACTCAACGAATGAAGAAACCAATCAAATCATAAAAAATTATACATGGGAGTTGGCTACTCCACTTATAAGACACAGCTATTGGAGTAAAGTGAATATAACAAAGCGAAGAGTAGTAAAGTGAAATGAGAAGTGGAAAGATACAAAGCAACGTCGATGACCAAAGCATACAAGAAAAAAGTAGATATAAACTAGAAAGAGGTATTTGCTTCCGTTACATGTGAATATGGTTTAATAATGAGGCATGATGATATACATGTGAATATATGTGAGAATAAAAAAAAATCAGAATTTTACTTTTCTCCAAAATAATCTAGTAGAGAGCCAATACGTTGTTTGTTCAGAATTTACTCATGGAGCACCACTGTCTCCTCCTTACTTCAAGTTTCAAGGTTGAAAAGTCAACTTCAGCATGGTAGGTGCTAGGGGCTATTATGGTAGAGTGGGACCAAAAAATTATGTGAAAATTATGGTGGAGACTGTTATTTATAGCTAAGAGTTTGCACCCTTCTCTTCACCTTTTTCTCTAACCTTGAAGACTTGGTAAAACCCTCAATATTCTCCCATATATGGTTGGCCCTAATGTTGACCAAACATGGTCAAATATCCTATTGACTCCTATTTGAATTATCAATCAATTAATTAATTAATTTCTAGCTCCTTAATCAATCGAGCCGTCATATAACTTTTATACATTGTTATGTCTGATTTAAACTTGAAATAGATAATTAAAATAGCCACATATTGATATATATATATGTAATAATTTGCTATTAATCTGTAACATTTATAAATTAATTTTATTCTTGGTCAAATTTGAAAAGAACTAACAGTGCTGCTATGTTAGCTCTTTGGTGTAAACTCGATCCATGTTCGCAGCTCTAGTGGAGTTGGCAGGGGTTCCTAGCTCCCCAGCAGAGGGAGAGGGTCCGAACCCTAGTAGCTACACTTTAGTAGCCTATTATTCGTAGAGGCATGCAATAATCCGTATTGAATGGTATAAAATCCGCAGGATCGAAAAGTTACATCGTGAGGGCCCAACTAAAAAAGAGGTGGGGTTGGGGCGGGCCTTCCTACATCTCTAGCCTAAGAAAGTAGGTTTTTCAAAAATCCCTGTTGAAAGGTATAATATTTGAGTAATTTAAATATTGAAGACTATATGGACTTTGTTGAAGCGCAACATAGGGTCAAGTTCAACGCTTATAAACCATTTAGGAGAATTTGTATTTTTGATCTAAAATAAGCTTACCTAGTAACAATAGTTCATACTCATATTCGTTTCGTCGTCGATGTATCACATAGATATCTAGAGTTTAGTGACGTCCACCCTATACCTCCAACACCCAACATACCTATAAATGCGCTGTGGTTGTGCCTGGACAGTGAAGGACGATAGTCATGGGGTGAAGTAACTAAGACAATCAGAGAGCCTTTCATATACCTCACAATGTAAGAAATAAAATATATTATCACATTGATATAAAATAGGTGAGACAAAAATATAACTAAATGAGCCATTACAGATCAGAGCTTAGGTTAAATAAAGTTATACAACCTAGAAATAGAGTTTATATAGCTGATTGATAAACCTAAAATTTGTGTCTCTAAATAAACAAACATTGTTAAAGCTTCACAGTGTTGTACAGCGAAAATAGTAAAAATGCTCCAAAAGTACAATATACGTGAAAACGTAGCCTCCTGCTAGTCCATTTGCACCATGCTACATGCTATACCACACCTACTATCTAGTCTACTCGTTTTAAAAGTATCCGAGATAATAAGAAACAAAATATAAAATCTCGAGTTAGACAACAATTTGGTGTGAACAATAAACAATCTCAAAATACTATGCAAATCGATATAGTAAATGAAATATGGCATGAAGAATCATACCTGACTTGTCCATGCATTCAAAGAGTTAGCATATAATAACAATACGAATGGGCCTACGAGGTCTTAAAGCTTCCGGTTCAATGTCGATATCCTCCAATTGATTCGATCAAATAGTCACGTTTGAGCTGTGCACATACATCTATAAACGAGAAACGTAAAATACATTGTCCTTTCCAACCATCTTCCAAGGTAACACGACTATGTAAGCTAGGTTTTCAATCCTCTTTTTTATCGGAAAAGGATCTATGAACCTTGGCATCAACTTCTCTTTTGTACAGAACCGAACTACATTCTTCAGTGGAGAGATCTTAAGAAATACCATATCGCCGACACAAAACTCCAAATCTCTACGTCTCTTATCAGCGTAGCTCTTTTTCCTATCTTGGGAAACCTTCATTCATTGCCGAATGATCTCGATTTTCTCCAAAATCTTCCTAATCATCTCTAGCACCAATATGATCAACTTCTCGCTTGCTTCCCACTAATACAAAGGAGTATTACAAGGTCGGCCATACAATATTCGAATGCTGACATACTAATGCTAGACTAATAATTGTTGTATGCAAACTCCACCAAATGCAAATGATCGTCCCATGAGCCTCCAAAGTTGAGTATATAAGTCCTCAAGAGATCATCCAAGATACAATTCACCCTCTCGGTCTGCCTATCTGTTTGTATGTGAAAAGCTGTAATGAGATGTAGATATGCCCCCAACGCCTCGTACAAGCTTTTCCAAAATCCACTAGTGAATAAAATGTCTTGGTAGCTCACAATTCTTTTTGTCACATAATGGAATCGTACAATCCATTTCACATACAACTTGGCTAACTTGGATGTCATTATTTTAGACTTAATGGTTATGAAACTTGGATGTCGTTATTTTAGACTTAACGGTTATGAATTGAGCACTCTTCATCAATCTATTGACTATGACCCAATACTATCGTACCCTCCTCTGGTATTTGGCAATCCATCAAAGAAATCCATCGAAACTTATTCCCACTTCCATTCGGGAATCTCAAGTGGTTGCATTAAACCACTTGGCTTCTTCTACTCTGCCTTTACCAACTGGCAGTTCATACACTTTAAAATGAATGCTCCGATATCTTTTTTGATTCCTTCTCAATAATATGACCACTTCATATCATGGTATATCCTATTACCATCAGGATGTATTGTCAATCTCGAATGATGGCACTCTCATAGTACATCATCCCTCAATCCATCAACGTCAGGCACAAACAATCTCTCATCCTTACGGAGCCAACCATCTCGATCGAGTTTGTACTACTTCATCTCATCAAACTCTACTCCTTCCCCTATCATTGTTATAATCTCCGCAAGTTTAATGTCATGCTTTTAACTAGTAAAAATCCTCTCAATCAAAGTAGACCGAATAGTCAAAGTCAAACTCGCCATATTTGTGGCTCTAGCTCGCATCGAAGTCTGAAATTGTAGCCAACAATAAACTCAAGCTACGTCCACCCTAAGAACATCGCTCCCAAACTAACATGTCTACTACTCAAAGCATCTGCAATAGCATTTCCCTTACCATGAATGTAGGAAATACCAAAGTTATAGAAGGCCAAGAATTCCAATCATCGCCGCTAATAAAGGCTAAGATCCTTCTGAAAGAAAAGGTACTTTAACGATTTGTGATTTGTAAATAATTCGAACATATTTCCCAGTAGATAATGCCTCCAAGTCTGTAAAGCAAATACTATCACCACCAACTTCAAGCCATGGGATAGGTACTTTCTTTCATACGGCTTCAGTTGTTGACTAGCATATGTGTAAAAACCCGCAACTAAATGGGCCCGAATTTTTGCTCCATCGAAAATCCAGAGTCTATTACAGTATAGATCGTTGGTTGGTATCATGTAATAAACAAAAGTATATCAGAGAGCTATCAAATTGAACTCACAGCGAAATAGTAAAATATAATAAAACATATACACCGACTGAGGCTACTATCATGGAACCAATATTATTCCTCAAATATGTAGCTGCCTTGTCAGTGCTGAGCATGAATGAGAAGACCTGTGGAAAATATGCTACAAAATCTATAGGTCGGACGTATCAATCTCCTCCAAGTCTACTCCCTCTGTGAAGATACCCAATATCTCTCCAAACTCCTCATCTGTGGTCCTAATCTCCATCCCCTTCACCTCGAATGTGAATCTGTTGATGTCCTCCTCGAACTCAAACTCTAAATAGATGCATACACTGCGGAAAACATTTCCAGTCTAATGACTTGTAGCTTGGGATCAACATTAATCCTAATGCCTTGAATAGCTCCTCTAATCCATAGGTGGCGAAGCCCCCAAACTTCACCGGTCACCCTTGCAAAAATGTGTAGTTTGTCGATGTCTCGTACCCCGAAATCTTCTTTTCGTCGGCTTGGAGCTAGGCGATCTCCTGGTAGTGAGAATTGGATGTCATGAGGAGGTGCTTTGGGCCAAGAGGTGCTAAAATTTGGTCGGCGGGGGCCTTGATTCGGATCTAAAAATTTGAAAGGGGACTCACGTACCGTCGATTGAATAATTCAGGGTGGTCGACCGCTACCGATCGACTTGTTGAGCCTAAGCGGTCGACTACTCATTGCCTATTTGGCCCATGTTGAACATGGACACATTTCGAACTGCATTAAATATAAACTAATTATTTTAACTAAACGTTATTTCGTTCTGCTTCCACCTTCTTCATATTCATCTGTGACTATCTCGAAAAACTATTATCTGCCCACAGCGGTGCTCCAGCTTAATGCCTTGGTTTTTGGGCTCTTGTCCCCTTTCAATTAATTACTATGTTAATTCTTCTCTCCATCAGAGCAATTCTATTACCTTCTCTATCAAGCACTTGTGCCTTTCCATTCCTTTTTACCCCACTTTAAACCAGTACCACTTCCTATTGTCCACCTCTTAAAAGAATTTCTAAAACTCTAAATTTACAAAATCAAAAAAACTATCGAGCCATACGTATGCTCTATTTTATATTCATTCCAAAGAAAATGCATCTTTATTAAAACCCCTTTTTAACCAAAATTTTTTGTCTAAACAGTTTTAGTTTTTAACTGGAAATTTTTATAAAATAAAAAGATATTTTATATGACATAAAAATTTTAATGCTTACCTTTTCAAATTAGGGTTTTTCTACTTTTAAAACAAATCCCTTGAAAACCGTTTTAAATATTTTTAAGGAAATTTAAACTTTTTATTAAATTCTTTCGTATAGGGTTAGACTCAGAGTGGGTTTTATTTTGTTCCTTCTTTTAGACTTTTCTTCTTTTCCACTTACTTTCTGACTTATCCTTATTTAGAATATATTAAAATTCTGTTATCATCTTAGAGTGATTTTTACACATCTTCCTTCGAGAACTTGCTAAATTCTTACTTCCAGATATCTGCAAAATATAGATTATTTACTTTTCAATTATCTGGATCTCACGTACATCATCAAATCAGTAATCCCGTAGGGATCCACAATCATAAACAATCTAAGCACAACAAGGAAGTCAAGTACCATCCAGCTTAAGAGACCCTTTTATATGTCGCACTCATTCTCTTCTCAAGTCGAAGTCTTAGACTATGGCGTACTCCTTATGGGGTACTCAAGGTTGGTGTACAAATTTAACTCCATTTATTTCCTAACTCAAAGTCGCCTCATCCACCCCAACGAAATATGCTCACACCTACTTTTCTATAGTCGGAATTTGCAGAGTTTGGCGAATAATATGGATATTGTTATAGATAATAATACAGATACGTTCACTCAATTTATCATAATTCCTAAGATCAACTAACCTAAGCTTTGATACCAAATCCAATAACCCACACCTGATCCAAATTTTCACTCCATAAAAAATCCAAAGTCCATTAAGGTGCAGATCATTGGTTGGTATCCTGTAATAAACAGAAGTATATCAAAGAGCTATCTAATTGAACTCACAGTGGAATAGTAAAATATGATAGAACATATAAACCGACTAAGGCTACTACCTTGGAACCAATATTATTCCTCGGATATGTAACTGCCTTATCAGTGCTAAGCGTGAATGAGAAGACATGTCCATCTACCGCTCCCAACATGTACCGGTATCATTTCCCTCTAAATCTATCATGTGACTTGTAATGAGGAGGGGGTTAGAACAATGTTCTTGTGACTAGTAAATTGCATAATTTATCCATAACACTAGTTTATACCGATTGGTTTCCATTCGTGTTATGTCTATTATTTAAAGCTTGGTCATTTTGACTTCACATATACGTACGGTTCACATATGTGTGTGGTAAATGTGATTTGTTTTAATTTGTTTCCTTTAATCGTTAATTTAATTAAATCTTAACAGTGATGATTTCTTTAACGTTAAGACTCCTACTTAACGGTTGCTTTAACGTTAAGTAATTACATTTATTACCTTAACACATTCTAATGATTTCCAATCTGAAATCTTCAAATGTTAATAAATTTTTCGTTTGAACTTCGATCATAAAACTCTATATAAGAAAGTTAACCAGAAATCGCTATAAACACAATGGTGCAAGTTTCATAGACAAATTATGATGTTCGTAAAAATTCTATTTTTTAGAATTAATAATTATTTATTAATTCTTTTTAATTAATCACTGTTCATTTTGCGGGGTGTTACACTATGACAGTCTTACCTCCTTGCATCGGTACCGAACCCAATTCAATACCACAAGCATCTGTGTATACCGTCATCTCTTTATTTCCACCCAGAATGGTCAACACTGACACACTCTTTAACCTATCTTTCAGATTCATGAATATGCGCTCGCACCTCGCTTTCCAAACAAAAGTCGAATTCTTCTTTGTCAAATTGATCAACGGTGCTGCTACCTTTGCAAAGTCCTTGATAAAACGTTTATAATACCCCGTCAATCCAAGGAAACTCCTCACATCTACAGTGTTCTTGGGTTGGCTCCAACCTTGAACCACTTTCACCTTCACATGATTTACTACAATGCCTTATTCTAAAAATACATGACCCATGAATCTCACTTCCCTCCTCCAGAAGTGGCACTTCAAAAACTTTGCCTTCAATCGGTACTTCCTCAACACTTCGAGCGCAATCCTTAGATGTGACTTATGTCCCTCTTTCGTCTAAGAATATCATCTATGAACACATGCACAAACTTATTTAGTTGATCCCTGAAGACATATTTCATAAGAACAACAAAGTCTGTCGGTGCATCCGTCAGCTCGAACGACATGACCAACCACTCAAAAAATCCAAATGGAATACAAAGCACTGTAATTGGAACACTCTCCTTCACTTCTCCCAGTTAATGAAATAATGTCGCAAGGTCCAAATGAGAGAACACCTTCGCATAATGGAGCTGATCGAACAAGTTATCAATACATGGAAATGGATACTTCTTCTTCTTCGTCACTTTATTTAGCTCATAGTAATCAACACACAACCTCAAAGAGTCATCCGCCTTAGTGGCGAATACTACAAGTGTGCCCCACTTAGATGTACTCTTGCAAATGAACCCCTTCCTCATCAGGTTATTCACTTGCACCTCTAGCTCCTTGAGCTCTCTTAGTGTCATACGCCTCAAAAGCATAACTACATGTCTAAAATCCTTTACTAGATCTAGGCAGAACTCTATCTCCCAATGTGGCGGTAATTTAGCTACCTCTTTGAATATGTCTAGATACTCTCTAGCAATAGACACAGATAACAACTTGTCCTATTGGGTCTCTAGCGAATATAGAAAGCTAACCATAACCTCGTCCTTCGGTGAGCAGCCCAACTCTACCTTCCGCCCATCCTCAGTCTCAATCATCACCACCAGCTTCTTGCAATCCATCACTACTACACATTTGCTCAGCCAGCCCATCCCCAAAATAATACCAAACCTTACAAAACCCAAAACAAAACAATCACAAACAAAGGGCATCCATGACTCAATAAGACGAAACTACGACAAACCATAAGCATGTGGAGGCTCCAATAGGGTTTGTAACAACCAAAGGTCGGTCAATAATTTTAGATTTCAACCTTAATTGATCCACCAAATCATTAGATATACAGGAATGATATAACACCTCGTAAAATAAGCTGTAATTAATTAAAAGAATTAATTAATTTAATTATTTATCCCAAAGTATAAAATTTTCAGAATTTGGATACACAAATTGCACCATTGTGTTCGTGGCAATTTTCTATTCAATTTCCATATATAGAGTTTTGCAATTGGAGTTCCAACGAAGAATGTATTAAAGTTTGAAGACTTTGAATTAGAAATAATTAAAAATATAAGTAGGGAAATAAAAGATAATAACTTAACGTCAAAGAAAACGTTAACCGGGTAACTTAACTTTTAAGTAATCATTAAACATTATATCAACTAAAATCTAAAATAAAAAGAAACAAATCACGGCCACCATAAAAACAAGGATCGATCGACACCTTTCATTGGGCTGGTCGATTGCTAGCGGTCGACCGCCTCTAGTGAAGCAGTCGACCGATGGTTGTATGGCAACTAAGATTGAACCTAGCCCTAATAGCCTAGATTTAATATATAATAATCTAAAGAATATAATTGATTCCAATGTCTATAAATACAAGTTTATCCCCTCACTTCTCTTTTAATATTTTCTGAACTAAGAAGCGGAGCTCTGCTATTTCTTCTTCTCCACTATTTCTAAAATTTATAAAAGTATTATATATATATATATATATATCTGTGTGTGTGTGTGTGTTAGAGAAGGACATAAAATAAAAGAGAAGAGAAGAAGGGTGAATCAATTTTGTGAAAAAGGTAAACTTTAATTATAAATCTAAATTTTCTCCCATCTCAAATCATTTCTCAGATCTGTAATTCTAATGGGTATGTATGTGTATATCTTGTTGTACTTATTTTTGGATTGGAAAGGAACAACGAGTGAATTAAAAGAATGGATTTAGATTTGGCAGATTTGGAAAGCTAGAAAGGTGAATGAGAAGTTACATAATTTATAAGTAACACTGAAACTTATATCGTTGAATTTTATTTGATTATTATGCTTATGTAAGATCTATAGAGTTGTAGGCTTAAAGCAAACATATTTAATTGAAATCATACATGCATATTTTATAAGTTAGGAAATTGAAATGGAATAGCATATACACCCTAATCTGAAAATTGAAAATCAGTCCCCTAAAATTTGTTATAGAAGAATATTGATAAAGTTGTGAAGTTATTCCAGATTTATGATAATTGGATTGTAAAGTGATTAGTATTAAATTGGATTGCCCTAATTTAATTTGGAATGTAAATTTCTATGTTTTAATTTATTGGAATGGGATACAATTCAGTTGTATCTGTTTCCGTATAATTTCCATAAATTATCTAATTCCATAAATGAATAAAAAGTGCGTCTTTTTAAATAATAAGGAATATACCAAAAATGAAAGGGATATGTAAAGTATGGATTTTCTCCATACTTTGCGCTGTCTATTTCAATAAAAGGAAAGAGATAGATTCCTTGTAATTTCAAATGAAGCAAAAGTCTCACTTTTGGGTAATTTATGAAAAGTTATAAAGGTTATCCTTTTTTCTGGAAGATTAACTCTAATAAATTAAAATGTGGAAATGAATGTTTTTATGGAATGTACATATAAGTGTCTGTTCTGGAACTCCTAAGCATAGGAATTAACGTGTTAGGAATAGGAATATACCCACACACACGTATAACCGCGCATATCGATTAAAAATATAAATATATATAGTATAACAAATAAATATACGCTGGTACTCGTATTATTTGTAATTAGGACGACTAGTTATTAATAGCGTAATAAACCATAGGACTAGGAGATTGAAAAGGGAAAGAGATAGTAACTCCAAAATCTATGGACAAGGACTACAAATTTAATGGGCAATAAATGCGTAGTTAATAGGGAGTTACATGAATTAAACGGGGATATAAATGCATTTAATGAAACTGATTAAAAATTTTAAGATGGCGTTTATGGGAAGATGAAATAGGCATAATCGGTTGAATTTGAAACAAATAAATATATATCATTAGGTATTATCTAATTTGAATAATAATGACCATTTATTGCGGACAATTAACGTTTATAGAATATAGGAAATAAGCGTATAAAATAGAATAATTACGCATAGAATAAGTAAGTTTGATACTAGTAAAAAAACTTAGGAGGAAATATAATTTTCATATTACGAAATTATATAGCCTCCATAATACGTTTAGGACGAGTGCGAATTAGTGAGTCTAGCCCAATATTTTGGTCTAGGGCAATTGGTCTTGTTTAATATGGGTTAGGTTGTGAGGTCAGTAGAGTTACACAACAGAAGTCTGTCATTTACTTAAAGGCTAAAAGAATTGTTTATACGTACTACTGATGTGAGACATCTCCAACCATAGGACCATGGGGAAGAGATATACGTTTGTGTATAGGTGGGGAAAATATACCAAGGGTTTGCCTCGGATTTGAAGTATTAAATGGTCCAGTACCTATAGGGATATCAAGGGGTTTACTTCGAGGTGGAAGGTATTAAATAGGTATTGGGTCTGCCTCCTCCCTATTTAAGGAGTTTTAAACAAACCATGACTGTACCTAATAGGAAAAAGGGATCTTCTTCACTTCTAATGAGAGGTATTAAGTAACTAGGATGTGTATTCTTCCTTGACTTACATTAGGATAGTCTACACAGGATTTCGGTTGTGGGATGTTGACGGGCTATGTTAGTGTTGTTATTAAACCGGTATTGAGTAGCAGGGCTAGCATATAGGCTTTGACTCCAGCAGTCCTGAGCGTTCCTTAACAAAAGATTTGGGTTATGCCCTGATGGATTTTGCTTCCTACTAATGTAGAATCCATATAGAATACACAAAGATCTCATTAGTTAATTAGTTTGTTTGCCGGAGGTGGGTTAATTAACCCATAGATAAGTCTTTGAGATGCATTAGTAATATGGTAATTAAATTATAAAGTTGTATCTAGGGGCCATCAGTCTCTATAACTAGGACCGATTAACTAATGATTACATTATGGAGGGCCCGCTTCGAGATTGAGGTATTAAATGACCATTGGGTCTGCCTCCTCCATATTCAAGAAGCATTAAAAGGCCAAGGTTTCTTTTTGGGTAGTGAATGCTTATATATATATGTATGTATGTATGTACGTATGCACGTATGTATGTGTGTATGTACATGCATATATATATATGTGTGTGTGTGTGTGTCTGTATGTATGTATGTACATGCATATAATAGACATACCACTTAAATAGAAGTCAATCGGCATAAACCAGTGTTATGGATAAAGTATGTAATTTACCAGTTATCAGGACGCTCTTCCGACACCCTCCTCATTACAACCCACGTGATAGATTTAGAGGACAAACCAGTGGTGCAAGACGAGAACGGTAGCTGAAGTCCTCTCATTCATGTTCGACACTGACATAGTGACTAGATATCCAAGGAATAATATTGATTCCAAGGTAGTGACCTTAGTTGGTTTATATGTTCTATTATATTTTACTATTCCATTGTGAGTTTGATTAGATAGCTCCGATATATATTTTATTTATTGCCGGATACCGAACATTATGTACCTTAAGAGACTTTAGAACTTCAAATCAGCGAAAATTCGAGCCCGTTAAAATATGGGTTGTTACATTTGGCATCGGAGCATAGGTTAGTCAATGATATAAATTTGGATATGCTGAGAAAACATATTTGTATTTTTATCTATAATTATATATAACATATGCTAAACTCTGCAAAATCCGACTATAGAAATAGTCGCAGCCATATTTCGAAAGAATGATAAAGCGAGTAATAGTTGGAAAATATAAGGGGTTGAAACAGTATACCTACCTCAAGTACCTCACGAGGTGTAGGTCATACTGGAAGGCATTGATTGAAAAAGAGTATGAGCATGACATATAGAAGGTAGAAGTTGGATGGTACTTGACTCGTTTGTTGCGCCTGGACCACCCTATGATTATGGATTCTGATGGATTGTCGATTGAATACGTACATTACATTCAGACAAATGGAACGGAAGAACATATATTTTGCAAGCATTTGTAAACAAGAGGTGAAGAAGGGTTGATCAAGTTCCTGCAAGAAAGTGTGCGTTAATCACCACAAGGAGATATCTAGATTTTTGATATATACCGAATGAAGATAAGTCAGAAATAAGTGGAAAAGAAGAAACATCCAAAAGAGGGACAAATAAAACCCACTCTGAGTCCGACCCTATATGATAGGATTTTATAAAAAGATTTAAAATTTCTTTAAAAATTATTTGAAATGATTTTCAAAGGATTGTTTAAAAGAGTGGCAAGATGTAACAACCCGGGATTTCGCATTTTATTTATTATCATCATTGGACGATTTATATCGTTTGTTAATTGTTGTTGGAGTTTTTAATTAGTAGAAATTCTTTTGAAATTGGTTGAAAAAGGGTTGTGGGCTTAAAAAAAGAATCAACTTGGCCCATTTACTTTTGACGCCGTGATAATATCTAACCCGACCCCCCTCTCATTTGTCATTGACTCGAACCCTAAACAAAATAAACGAGAACAAAATAATGGCGGCCACGATATCTTCCTTCGTTCGCTTTTTCAAATTAGGGCTTCGTTCAAAATTTTTGTGCCATGATTTCGGCTTATTCGATCGAGAGGGATCGCCTTCTGCTGGGTCGTCGAAAATGGTGAGTATTATACTCACATCGAATTCTTATCTCTAGCTTATTAGTACTCGTGTTTCTACGATTTCACTCTTATTCGATTGTTAAGTCGTCACTTGATTTGTCTGCCATTTGAACTTGTTGGAAGTGATGTTCTCTGTCTTTGTTATTATCTGGTTCTTGACGAATGACGTGATGACTTTGTGTTGCATCGAACATTTTGGGTTTTGTTGCATTTTCGATAGACATCGATTTTAATTATGAAATTTGGGCTTTGATGATTTTCGAATGTGAGTTGGCAATGTTATTTTGTTCGACTTGGGGTTATATGGGTTACTGTCTCTGGTAGTACTTCAGTATTCGGTTGATTTTTAATTGCTACTTCATGACTTCGGCCAGTATACCTTTGATCTACAGCTTGATTATCATGCCTACATTTTATATGCATGTCTTTGGATGGGTTCATCATCATTGTTGTTGCCCTTCATGTAGATGTCGAGTCTGGGTATTGATATATGTAGCTTTTTGTGACTTCGGTTTGCACTGATTTTAATTGTGTAGTCTGGTTCATGGTTTCAATTGATATAAAAGTGCATTGCATCATTCATGTTTTAAGTTGTACTGGCCAGTTTGTAACTTTGAGCTGAAGTTACCTTGATAATCATGTTGCCATATTCTTTGTTCATTTTGGTTCATATAGGTACCTGGTTCATATTACATATTCTCACTGTTATTGTTTAGCTTGGTCCGATCACTGGTCTTTGCAGTCTGGTTTCCATAACCTTTGCCTTGTGCCTATTTGTGAACAGGGTATCAACTTGAATATGTTGCATTTTGTTGTTGACTTGATCCACTTGTGTATTTCGACTCTGACCATTTTCCGTGCTACCATTCAAGTGTGTCCAGACCTTGTTCATTCGAGTCTTTGTGTACCTTGAACTAGTGCACTTGACTAATTGCCTGTAGTCTTCATATATGTACAGTTGGATTTTGAGTTCCATCCTTGATTTCGTGGTATTAGTTTTAAACTGCAGTAGCTTCTCTCGAATTGAACTATCCCTCGTTTTGTTGGCACTGCTGCACTTATGTGTACCTGGTGCTTGTTTAGTCGATTTTGTTTGATAGCATGTCTGCACATGCTTGAAGGCATTTGAGTCTGGTACATTTGCATATGCATGCGCCATTTGATTTATAAGTTCGTATATACGTGCATATATACATATATATGTGTGTATGCATATATTAGTGGAATTGTCGTCTGGTTCTAGTCATCTCGTCTTCGACCTGTGCATGTTGTTGCTCGATTATGTGATTCCTGTGAGTTTCAACTTTGAACTGTTCTTGTGATAGAATCCTTGATCGCCTCTGTTTCAAATTCCTGGTTGCTTGCTAATCATGGTTGGATCTCTAATGACATTTGTTGACTTCGGTCTCTTGGTTAGGTGTTTCTATTTCCATGTCCCTTGAAGTGTTTCTGTGCTTCTGGGTTCTCTGATGCATCTGCTTGTTTTAGTTGATTCACCGACCCATTTTGGTTTGTGGTGAGCTCTGTTGTATTCTTCATTATTATATCTCACTGTGTTGCATTGAGTTCGACTTTTGCATTATTGTGCTGACCAATTTGTAGCATATCTCTGATCATCCTGTTGCACTTGTACATCTCTGTAGATGTTGCGGTTGCATTTGAGCTTATTTGAGACCAGGTTGTTGCAGTTGCAGTCCATCTCTTTAGTTGCTGCACTGTGTTTCATTTGTACATCACGGTGCTTTGTTTTCATTTGTGCACTCCACTGCCTTGAGCCTTTGTGTTGAACCCGACTTTCTCTGGGTTTGACCTTATGCGCGTTTTGTGAATTTTCCGTTGATCTTTTATGCATTCCGTTTGATAGTGGCGAGGCAGTACACGCGTGCGTGTACTGCAGCCCTATCAGATTTGACAGTTTTAAATTGATTTAGTCGAATTGATAAATTGTTATTTATCTCTGTTGATGATTTAAATCTGCCGATTTTTGTTAAACACTGTTAAGTGTTATATTGACCGTTATCCGGTTTCTTTGTTTAAAGAATCGGATAGACGGGAATTATTGTGACTGTCGTCTATTAAATTATTACTGCCTATATGCACTAATAAACTGGTTTGAATTAGACTGACCTGGGTATTATTTTCTTTTGAATGTAATACTCGGGTCAGACCCGAGTTATTTCAGGTTGTAGATTTTCTTCTTTGAGTTGCTGTTCAGGATTTGAAGACTTTTCACATCTTCTGAAGTTGTCAGTGTCATTTTGTAGTAGTCGCGTCATTGTATAGAACGATATGTATTCATGTATATTAGTTGATAATGTACTTGTATATATAACTTCTAGAGTCGACAGTTGTAGTTGTATCATATGTATTGTGTCAACTATGTATCAACTGACATCAGTTATATATATATGAGACTTTTGTTTTTATCTGTGTTCCGCATTTATATTATCTGTGTTATTGTTATATCTAATGTCCTAAACTATTATGAACTATCGTAGTTGGTTTTATACTGATAATTGGATATGTCGATGGGAGTAAATAAATAATAGATGAAAAATAAAAAGTATATACCACTCCTACCGAGATAACCAATATTAGTGTAAGGCCAATTACGGATGGTCGCTCCTATCCAGCCTTATTCTTCGTAATAATAGACAGTATTTTCTTTAATACTCTTTGTTATTATGAGCATAGAGGTGGGGCGTCACACAAGACCCTTTTTTGAGAAAAATAGTAAATATTAAAATTTCTGCTACAGAAGATATTTTTTTAATAACAATTTCTAGGTTCAAATTGAAATCGTTTAGCCTATAATTTTCATTTAAGATGCATTTCCTTAGGAATAAATAGAAAATAGAGCGTATATATAACTCGATGGTTTTTCAAAATTTTGTAAATTTGAAATTTTAAAATTCCTTTAAGGGGTTAACAATTGGAAGTAGTACTGGTTAAGTGGGGTAAAAAGAATAGAAGGGCAAAGCATCCGATGGGAAGAAGATTTAAAATAGAATCAATTGGAAGAGGACAAGAATCCAAAGACGAAGTAGTATGCTAGGACACCGCTATAAGTACACTGGAATTTTTCGATGCAGTCACCGATGAAGAAGACAAAGCGAAATGAAATAACATTTAATTATAAATAGTAGTTTATAATTAATTAGGTCCGAAGAGAGTCCAGGTTTAGATTGGGCCAAAATCACAAGAAGCGGTCAATCGCCTGGCTCCTGGCAGACGACCAATAACGATCAACCACCCCAGATTTAGCGCATGACCAATTAGCATATTTCGAGCATGGCCTGAACCTCGAACGCGATATATAGTCTCATCGAGGCTGTTGTTTCCCCATTTTTCCTCGTCTCTTCATTTCTTTATCTCCCGAAAACCTCTCTCCTTCGACCTAGCTCAACCGCCACCACCCCAAAGCACCACAACCACCTCATTAGCCCTAACCGACGTCAGATCCAAGCCCCCAGTCCATGCGACAGCAAGCACACCCCTTTCCTCTTAAAAGTTTCTAGATCTGACATTTACAAAGCCCTACCCACCATGGCTCCTCCGTGTAATAGCGTCTCCACCCGATCCTCAAATCGAAGCCCCCAAGAGATCGCCTAGCTCCAAGGTGAGGAAAAGAGAATGTCAGATTATGAGACATCGACGAACTACACATTCTCCAAGGACGACCGGTGAAGTTTCGGGACTTCGCCACTTATGGATTGGAGAAGCTATTCATGATGTCGGGATTTTTACCGATCCTGAGTCATGACACATTTGAGTGGGACTACTTCCCCTGATGCATGCATCTATTCGATGCTAATATGGAGTACGACTTTTAGAAGGAAGTTTATAAATTCACGTCCAAGATGAAGGGGACAGAGATAGTTATGACAGACGTGCAGTTGGAGGTATTTTAGGGATCTCCGCAGAGGGAGAAGATCGGGAGGAAATTGAGACACGACCCCCATATTTTGCGGAGGATCTTTGATCGAGATGTAGGAGTATGGAGGGCGGAGAACATGCAGTCCCTAGCCCATCGTGTTACTTGCATCATCTATCAGAACATCATTCCCAAGACAAGAAGTCTCGATCAGATATACCCATTGGTGAAGAAGGCCACATATGATGTTATATGTGGCATTAGAGTGAACTAGGCCAAAGCTATTATGGCTTAGCATATTGGTCTCGATGTTGGAACTCCAACGAGTTACATCCCGTACTACCATCTTTTCACCCTTGTCTTCAGGCATTACAGGGTGAACCTCCAAGTAAAACAGGCATAAAGGAAGACCGCCACCATTTTGGATAGATCCTCACTTAGGAGGATGGGGATTGTTGACGCTCCAGTAGAGGAACAGGCGTAGGAGGTGGTAGGGCATGATCCATAGGAGGTGACAGGGAAATCGCCATAGGCGAGAGGGCAAGACGTCGTAGGATGGCAGGAGATCCGATAATATCAGCTCCGGATTGAGGTCTAGCTATGAGAGATATAGCCAAGCAGTGACGCCAGACTCGCAAGATCCGTTGTATTGCAGTCATGTTGTGTCCATTTAGCGACAATGGTTTGGGCTCTCATAGGGGATTGGGGCCATCCTATATTATATAGATATAGATATTGGTAGTTGTATTTTCTTTCCAGCATTTGTTTTTTAGGTTGTAAGCGTTAGTAGTTTTAATTATATAAAAATGCATACGATATTTATGAGAAATGTCCTTTTTATTTCTATGTTAATTTCTTGATTTACTGCTATATAGTTGGGAAAATAGAATAAACAAGGAAATCTTATAAGGACACTCGACTAATTCAAATTAAGATTGGAAAGTTTACAAAATAAATTAGGAAATTTATTAGCTACTAAAAATAAAATAAAGTTAAGTCCTAAAACATTAAAATTTTAGGAAAAATAAATTTTTGCAAATGAAGGACAGGGAAAGGTTGTTGCAGAGCCACAGGTCATCGTCCTTAAGACTTAAGAGCTAAAATTTAAAAATATACTTATGTGCCGACTGTTGATTAAAAATAAAAGATAAGATTTTGAAACTTAAATATGCATTGTGCAATAGGCTAAGGTCAATCATATGCGTTAAACCTGTCGACCGATTCCCGCTTACACTGGGATGTTGTTTGCTTTGTTTTAAAATGTAATGATAAATACTTTCAAAAGGTTTTATTCAAAAACTTCTAGCTTTCAAAATATAAAATATATTCAATTAGTTTAAGAGTTGTCCCACTATTTCAAAGATTAAGTTGAGGAGACCTCTAATTTTAAAAATGTCACATGCTCAACGAAAGTCGATGAATTAAAAAATATGAATTTTACTATTCAATAATAGTGACAGTAAGTAAGATGTAAGTAATAACAATAGAAAAGGCTGTTTTAGCTTTGAAATTTATTTTTCCATACCTTGTTGGTAGTGAAACAAAACTTGTTTTGAAATAACCCTGTTTTAAAATTAAAAAAAAATCTTTTGCAAATTGTACTTGGAAAATATGGAAACATCGGAGGGGCAAAAAAGAAGATTATAAGGTATAATGGAATTGATCCACAAAACAGAGACGAAAAAAATAAGTTTTTCCATCTAATTTCCTTTTTCGGCATAAAAATATATATATTTAGGAAAAACTAAAATTTTAAATTTTTAGATGTTAGAAATGGTATACTAGGTATTGGATGGCTGGGAATGGATGAAAAATTGGATTAACCATACTTTTATTTGTAGAAGTATGGAAATTGTTGTGTAAAAAAAAGATTTTGATTTTCAATAACTTCCAGTGAGAAGTAAAGTCGTTTAATTTGCTTGTGTATGATGATACTATGAAAATGCAATATTATAATTTTTTTGAGTTATTGTGTTTGCTGTTGATTTAGTTGTTTTTAGTTGTTTGGGATGATTGGGATTGAGGTTATAAATAAAATTAGACATTTGATTTTCGCTTTTAACCTTCATAGTATTAGACAAGAGCGATTTCAGAAATATCTATTAGGATAATAAGTGAAAGTACAAGTTTTGACAAGTTTTTAATATTTAAAGGACAAAGACAAGTTATGATTGGGGGAATTAATTTAAAGGACAAAGATTTGTATATTTTTTGCCTCAAGGACACAACCTCAATATTTTTACTATAAGGACAAACATTCTTCTAAAAATTATTCATAAGGACAAATATTTTCCAAAATTATTCATAAGGACAACAAAACTGCTACTAAGCTAAAAACTGATACCTAAAAACTGCTACCGATAACTACAAACTGATACCTAAAAACTGCTATCAATGACTAAAAACTGATACCTAAAGAAAGTTGTCCTTCAGGATAAAATATTGAAGGCCTGTCCTTGAGGCAAAAACGCTGAAATTTTTTGTCCTTGACAATAATTTCCTGTTTTTAATAAGTGATTATATAACTAATTGGTACATGCATCTAAGCTAACTATCCATTGGTTGTAGAAGTGCAGCTACAAAAACAGGGTTATATATATATACCATATAAATTAGCATAAAACAAAATGCGTTGAGAAAACATATAATTGGCACACATATTATTTCTATGTAACACAAACAAATTATAAAAAAAATAATTTATAGTAAATTATAAGTTTTCTAAGTTAAAAAATCCAATGAATATATTTGGAAATAGTTAAAAGATATGTTTTTTGTGTATAAAGTCGAGCTGAGAAAAGGAAAATATGTACGAATAAATGAATGATCTTGAGATATATTAGGAATAATATAAATGTTAGTGTTGAAGTATATTATGATATATAACATTTACATTGCCATAAAATATATTTTCAAAGTAAATACAATATGTGCTTAAGGAAGGAATAAATAAGGTTGAAATAAAATATATTTCTAAGTATAATTGCAATAAACTAGTTGTCTTCCCGAACCCATAGATTTGACAAGGGATGAAAAATATAATTGAAATAACACTATAATAGTTTATTAATTATTAAAATAACTCAAAATAAAGGTTTTCTCATAACCTCAAAACCTAAGGGCCACATATTATAAAAACGATCAATAGACTCATATATGTGTGTGTGCACGCATATAAATATATGTGTGGTTACATGTATATATTAACATGTACAACAATTTCTTTAAAATCATATATAGACGTTATAGTTTGGGTTGCGCAGATCAGATCTGAATGGAAAAAGGCAATAGTTTATCCGATTCAATTTACAGTTAGATCTTAGATTTTTGATGATTCATCCGACCTATAAATCCTACCGGATCTAACCCAAAATATTTTTGGATTGGATTGAATCAAATGCTGATTATTATTTATGGTAATATTTTTCAAATTGATATACTTGTGGATCTTCTGTATTAAAATTAGAAAGACATATTAGTTTTCTTTATATTAAGAGTGATACTTCATTTAAGCAAAGCATTCATACATATTAGTTCTTATTTAATCTAATTTAAAATTTCATAAAAATTGGGTTAGTAAAGTCTGGTATTTCATATGCCCAAAAAAGGTATGATACGATGGGTTCGAGATTGATCCCTGATGTTATTCAGTTAAACCAATAATTCGTTATTGGAGCAAATATACACAATACACAATGTCAAACACTTCGAGTTTAGAATATATATGTGTAACGTTTATGTGTACTAGATATCATAGAATTTTTTTTCTAACATTTATTCAAGGCTCTCATTTGAGTATTGAGATCATAGAAATATAATCATGACAATGCCCTAGAGATAAGTAAATATGATACTTTTGTAAGAGGAGTATGAATTAAGTCTCAACCATATGGGAATGATTGATTAGAAGTAAACCTAACAATTATGAATTATAAATAGGGTAATGTTAAAGGACTCCAGATCAGTGTGCCACTTTATCCATTTCTGAATTCCCTTAATAAGGCCCTAAAATATCCATAACTGAATGAAAAAATTTATAGAACTGGAAATGAATAAAACAAAACATTTATCAATCAAGTCACAACTACATGGAAATGCTTAGAAGTAAATATAATAGCTATTTTCATCCAAGTAAATTCAAAAGTTAACATAATATGAATTTATGGTAGTAACACAAATCAACTGGTCAATATTACAATGTTGAAAGCATTAAGTGCATAATAATTTATGATCCTCGCTTCCATTATGGATATAAAATGGAATAGATATAAGCACTAGATATACTTCATAATTATCCAAATTGGGAACTGTCGAAGAAATTTACATGAATTTTAAATATTCCAACAAAGTAATAACAAAAGATAAAACTATAGGGTTCAAACTAATAAACAAAAACTTCACATAAGATCAACAAGGACAACAGAAAAACACAAAAAAAAATCAATATGATCCCAAGTTAGAGAGTGAAGTGGAATTTTTAATGAACTCGCTATGGGTACAAAGCAAACCATTCATATTCACTAAATACACAATTTCAAAAAATGAACTAAAGTGGGAAGAGGTTACTTGTCTTGAAACTGCAATTAATGAGGGAAAGATTAAGCTTTAACCAACTTTTTTCTTAAGCTTAAGGCGTTCAAAATTCCATGGAGATGGTGCATGAAGTCGTATTTGTTTCTTAAAGATTGTGGAGAAATGGAGGAGAGGAGTGAAGTAAACGTGACTTGAAGAAAAAGATTGAGAATTTTTATCTCAATGTCATGCAGAGTTGGTAATGAATATGAATTCATGAGAATTAAAAATTAAATTTTGAAAATTATTAGAAAACAAAATACAATACATTTATGTTTCAGCTTTTACATTTAGAATAGATTGGTTATGATCCAATTGATTTTGATTGGGTTGGACTTAATCCGTTGGATTATCAATCCATATGCAGCTCTAAATATAGTAATGATCTATAACCAAGGGTCACCTCTAGGACAAAGAAAATAAGGCAACCAAATATGGTAACCTTCCTCCTAAAGGCATTTGTCATGATTTTTGTTGTGATAATTAAAGATTAAAATTGGAACAAATTGAAATAAAATGAAAAAGTAATTAACCATTAAAGGTAGTTGCTTGGTTCTTGTTAATCTAAACTAAAATGAAAAAACTAACCATTAACCCGTAAATTGGAGCTAAAATAAACTAGATCAAAAAATAACCATTAAAAAAGTTAACCACCAGAGGAAACTAACCATCAATGCTTGATGCTTGTGAAGAAAAAGAAATTAGAACAAAGGTAAAAATTGGATGTGATAAAAAATACACCATGGAGAATCATGGTTAAAGTTTGATTATTACTTTAGGGTGTGTTTGGAATAATGCTAATAAAAAATGGCGACTGTTTTTGAATTTCCAAATTGGCGATCCGAAATCCAAGGCCTTGCAAACTTCTCTCCTCCGATTTTTACTCTAGACCACTGATCTTCAACTTGCAAAATCACGCCAGCTCTTCATCGTCTTCTAGCCTCCTTTCGGATTCTTCAAGCTCTCATCGCGGTGGTGGTTCCCAACTGTGCTGTCATTTGATGGTAGGTCCACTGCTTTATCTCGACGTGGTAGACGAGTCACCCCCTTCCATCTCTCAAGGTTTCCGATCGCTTTGAATTTGTATGTGCTGGTTGTGAGGGTTTTGGTTCTCAGTTGCAATCTATACCCGGGCTCCATTCCGCTTCCACCACCTCATATGAAATACTACAAGCTAAGGTAAGCCCAATCTCCACTACTTTACCTGCTTGTATCTCCACTAGTTCTATTTTTGTTGAAAATCCATCTCATTGAGGACATCATTATTTAAAAAGAGGCATGGGAATGCATGCTCTTTTTCTCCAAAGCAATATGTAGTTGATTTTGCTAACAAACCTATTCCGCCCCCTAAGGAAATCATAGACACTGGTATTGCTTTTTGGAAGGACTATCTAGTTGGTTTCTTTTTAGATGAGCCTCCCCGCTACTCCATTGTGAAAAAAACAAGTTCTTAGTCTGTGAAGGTTGCGTGGGACGGTCGATGTTAGGTGTGATAACTCGAGGTACTTTTCAAATTCTCTTGCCCACATGAGAGATCTTGTATATTGGAATCTGATCCTACCATTATTGGAGAAAAAGTGCTTATCATCACCGAATGGAACCCTTCTGTTGACCTTGCCCATGAGTAAGTCCTTTCTATTCCCATTTGGACGCATCTCTCTAATATCTTGTTAATTTACCAATCTCTTAAAGGAGTTAACTAGATTGTTAACCACATTGGCCGGTTGATTAGTTTTGACATTTCCACTGAACATAGGCAGCTCCTCCACTTCACCAAAGTCTTGATTGAGATTGTATATACTATGCAGCTGCCAACTAGTATCCATGTATCCCTTACCGAGGACAAGATGACCTACATTGATGTCTCATACAAATGGAAGTCACCTATTTGCGATCTCTGTTACTCCTTTGGCCGTGTAATTTCATATTACCCGCATTCCAACACAGCTCAAGATAGCCTTCCCCTTAAGAATCCTCTTCTGAAGCCTCTTTCTAAGCGCCAACATATCAAAGCCCTCATTCCCTAATATGCCATGTCTCTCTTCCCCTCCTTCCAACCCTCTGGCTGTCTCTCCCACCCTTGTGACGTCTTGGTTCCCCCCTCCCCCCTGATCCACCAGTCTGCCATGTGTCACCTCCCGATGATGCCCCTATTACTGGTCTTAAGAAGAAACTTATCGTTGCACTCCATTCACTACAAAAATACGGGCTTTTAATAGCACTAATACATAGCATTTTCGCATTTCTTCCTTCCAACGCTATGCAAATTATGGTTTCCAACACTGAGATAAATTGGTCTGTATGCTCAATGCTATTCAATGAAAATGCGGGAAATAAATTATTTTGTGCGGGAAAAAAAAAGAACTCTATTCGCTTCGTTACTGCCTCCTTTAGAAAACACAATCTCCAAATTTGCATTGCCTCTGTCGATATCTCCAAATGAATGATTTCCCCGTTCAGAAATCTATCCCCAAATTTTGTGCAAATCGCTAGCCTCTGTCGTCAACTGTCAACTTCTGAATTGCGAATAGCTAACCTCTGTGGTCAACACTCGATCCCAATCCCTAACCGCAGCCTCTGTCCGGAACCCGTAACTCTGTATGGAACCTCTATCGGAATCGCTAGCCTCTGCCTGGAACCCTAAATCTACGCCTCTCCTATTTGAACTGCCGTGAGAGGTACCATAACATTTTTTTTTTCATTTCTCATTCGATCGTATATGTAGTAATTTGGGTCGACGCTAGGAATTGACCAAACAAGGTTCTACATATTGTTGATATTCTGAAGTTAGGGTATTGATTATGGTATTGATTTCCATAATTTAAATTACTAACAGTAATGATTTGATTTTGAAGTTGAGAAATTTGTGAGAAAAAACAATATTCAGTATTAGATTAACTAGAAAAGAATGAAGAATTTTGTGATGAGTGTTGTGTAGAGTATGTTGAATAATGAATGTTTCCTAAATAGATAGCAAATCAAATCTAAACTTGATGTGGTACTTATTTAATTCGTGCATTATGTTTTCAGTTTAATATTGTGTTTGAATTATCTTATTACTACATAGCATCAAGTCATCGGGAAATTTAATCTAAGGCAAAATTTAATCTAACTGAATTATGATTAGACGACTTTGATGATCCTTGAAGATTATTTTATAAGGCTGAACTTAAACTGTGAGGAAAGGTTGAACTTGGTTTTTTTATGAATGATTACTACCGTTAAAGAGTAAGTACCAACTAAAATTATATGTATATTTAAGTTTAGCTAAACATAACTATAAGGTCAAAATACATAGATTGTTAATGACAATACAGGTTTAACATGGTTCATCAGATTAAACAAAAATGATAACTGGCATTATTAAATACAATTTTAACTTTCTAAATCATTTTTTCCCTAATCCTATTTTTGATTTTTGATTGATGGAAGACTGTCTTATATATGGTAGAACTTGTAGTTGGAAGTGGTTCATTTGGTGTCGTACGTGTTTCAAGTAAACTAAACTTATTCTCAACGCTTATCAAATTAACATCTTTGTTCTTTAAACCAAGTTGACATCATTCCATATATTTCTGCGATATTTAAATTTGAACTTTTTAAGGCTAAGTGGTTTGAGACTTCAGAAATAATAGCCATCAAGAAAGTGTTACAAGACGAGAGATACAAAAACAAAGAACTACAAATAATGCATTTAATCTTCATTGCATTTCAATGCTTTAATAAAATGCATTATACTCAACTTTACCACCTTTCAAACACTTTGAACCAATTTGCATAACTGCCCATTCCATAAATTTTTGCTTCTCAAGCTTGTACTAAAGCAAGCTCGTACTTAAACTTTCTTTTTCAATTCAAAAAAATATAAATAAAAATCATACTTATCTACATAGTATTTTCATATTTTTTTCCTTTTGTATACTAAGGTACTGATTAACCTTCAAAAAGCAAACAAAAAACTAAGAGCACGTTGAACTTGAAAACGATACCTGCACCTGTTTTGTCATGGATAAAAATTGACTTTCCTAAAAGGTAAAATAATTGAAAACAAGTTAGGAATAAACAAGAAGTAACATGAATATTGAAAAAAAATAGAAAGTAATTTCCATTGACTTAGTGGATTGATTTAGCACTAATGGCTCATTCTTATAAATTTTGATATACGGAGGGTTTAAGATATGTATCCTTCTTATATATTTATAGTAAGAGTTTCATACTTATCATCTGGTCGAAGGAATCGCAAATTAATTATTGAGAAACAGTTATGAATTAACATTGATGACCCTTATATGCCAACAAAACAAGCTTGAGCATTTTGTTCAAGCTATATACATCTGTTGCATTTTATCATTGCCTGGCACGCCGTAAGGGTAGATTTAGGTTTGCATTGATTTATAGAGTAGTGTATTTTGTAAACGTACTCTTCTGGTTAATTTAGATGGTCATCTACTGTTCTGTCCATGGTGATACGGTTTATACAGATTTATCTCCATGGGTTCTTAAGATAATTAACATTTAAAATTGTATTACCTCCTTTCTTTTTCCATATAATTGAGTTTATTTGAAACTAGTTAGAAAAGAACCTAGTGCATTAGGAAATTCCAATTTCGTAACCGAATGTATTTCTTGATGGTATTGTGGTCTTTCTTCTTATCCAAAATCTGGGATCTATTTGATCTAAATGATAAGACGTGACTCGATCTAGAGGTTTATTTAGGCATAAGGATCCTAGTTCCAAACATAGCCACAAAACAGGCTATAAAATTTTCGAATGAGCCTTCATAATTTAGGTACTTAGGCTCCAAAAGTAAGCATGACTAATGCAAGTTAATTTTATTTTGTAAATGACAGATTTGTCAGAAGACAATTACAACATTGAATCAAGAAAATGCCTGTAAGTAGTTAATTGCAAATAATGAATATTAGTATTTGAGAAGTTTTGTAATCCTGCACTATAGACTGTTATGCGTAAAATAAAATAGCATACTACAAGATTTTAGCAAACTTCTTTTCATACATGGAACAACTCACAGAAAGATGTCACAACTATACTAAAAAAGAGAACGCTGCATTTTTTTATAGTAAAATTCCATCAACAGACCTATTATTTTCAACAAAATCATTTTTCAACATGTCACATAACCTTAAATTTATACCACTAAACAAGATGTTACGTTGATATACATGCCAACTACTACTATGATAAATGATACAGATTATTTAGCATGCACGGTCTTGTAGACTACATAAAACTTCAGACAAGAATTATGTAGGCAGTATGTTTGATAATTTATACTGATACATATCTTTAATTTTAATTATTTTGAAATTTAGAAAGTGATGCAATATTTGAATTAGTCAATATGAATAGTAGTTTTTTATATTTGTTAACAGGATCATATTTATATATTGGAACTTCTGTCGCATCCCAGTCACAGCCGCCTGGAACCCTAAATCTGCGTCGCGCCGCGCCACTCCAATTTACATATCAGAAATGATGGATAAAAACTGGGTACGTCTAAACAGGTAATTATATGGTACTTAAGTATAACATTGAATTTAAAACATATTTTAATATATAAGGTTATTATTTGTTTTTTTTTATTTTTATCGTAGAACTACTAAAGAGTACGAGCAAGCAGCTTGAAATTTTGTAAACGATGCAAAGCTAAAGCTGGGAAATGTGAAAAAAAATTATGCCTCTGTTTAGATTGTAGAAATCTTATCCATCTTCATGGAGAAGTTATTGTCGAGCATTTGATTATAAGAGAAATGGATCCTAAGTACATGGACAATGAGTGGTACAATCATGACGAGCGAATAAATAAAAGCAAGAATATAAAGTCGGGTGATGCGTATGATTTGCATAAAGCCATTATCTATGAAGATGAAGATTTTATTAATTATACTTTCTTTGATGATGATAAATGTGAAGATGATGCACAAAGATGAGGGGATGAATTACACAAAATTTGGAAGATGCAGAGACCCCATTGTTTCCATGTTGCAAGGATCAAACAAAGTTATCTGCTATCTTTGCCTTGTATAACCTTAAATGTGAGACTGAATTGTTTGATAATTGTTTCGATAAGCTTCTAAATGTGTAGTAGTTGTTGTTACCAAAAAATAACATACTTTCCAAGCCCTTATATGAATTAAATAAATTCCTTAAAATATTTTACATGGGTTTCGAGAAGATTCATGCATGTGAGAACGATTGTTGTCTTTTTAGGAATGAATATAAAGATTTGAATAATTGTCCAAAATGTGGATTTTTTAGGGGAAGGTAAATCAGCGGACAAAGGAGATTATGATGGTATTCCAGTTAAAGTCTTGCGTTATTTCCAATAATTCCGAGGTTTAGAAGAATGTTTAGATCCAAAAGAACGGCGAAAGATTTACGGCGACATTTCAATAACAAAAACACCGATGGAAAAATGCGACATCCAGTAGATTCTATAACATGGAATGTAGTGGATGAGAAATGGAAACCATTTTCCGCATATCCACGCAATCTTAGGCTTGCAACAGATGGTTTCAATCCGTTTTCCATGTTAAGTTTCAAATATAGTTGTTGGCCTGTAATGCTTATGACATATAATCTTTCACCTATGTTGTGTATGAAGAAAGATAATATTATGTTAACATTGTTGATTCCTGGTCCGAAGCAAGCAGGAAATGACATTGATGTATATTTAGCGCCATTGGTAGAAGATTTATATCATTTATGGAATATCAGAGTTTAAGTTTATGATGCATATAGTCAATCAATCTTTAATATGAAAGCAATTTTGCTTTGGACAATAAATGACTTTCCGGCATATGGTAGTCTTGCTGGATGCTGTGTAAAAGATAAAAAAGCTTGTCCATTATGCATTGTCAACACTCATCATCGATGGCTAAATAACAGTAGAAAGACCGTCTACATGGAACATAGAAGATTTCTATCTTCTTCAAACCCTTTAAGAAAACAGAAGGCCTTATTTGATAACGCCGTGGACGAGGGCGTAGGCCTAGGATTCTAACTGGAAGAAAATTTTCTATCATTTTAAAAGATTTTCCAAATAATTTTGGAAATGTAAAGAAGAACCAAAATAAAGAATAACAGAAAAGGTAAAAAAGGAACAAGCAAAATAAAATAGGGAATAAAAGAAGAATTGAACATAGCAAGAAAAACAAAGATGATGAGGACAAAGATCCTGTGAGAATGGAGCTATTAGGGTGGAAAAAAAGTCCAACTTTTTTCAGTTGCCATATTGGAAGGTTAGTGCATATGTTCTATTTTATTCTATTAGAGAAACATTATGGAATTATACAACTAAAATGTTCCATTATTGATTTTTATAGGAACTTCCATTATGTCATTATATAGATGTAATGCATGTCGTGAAAAATGTTGGTGAAAGTCTACTAGGCACAATGTTGCATGGCAAGAAATCAAAAGATGGAGTTAACTCTAGAAAGGATTTGGAGGATTGGAGAATTCGACATGGCCTTCATACACAACTGCGTGGGACAAGACATATCTTCCGCCAGCTCCATATACATTATCAAAAGAAGAAGAAAAATATTTTGCAAAAGGTTGTATGATTTTAGAGGACCTGATGGTTATTTCTCAAATTTTAAAGGTTGCGTATCATTGGTGGACTGCAAAATTAGTGTTTGAAGTCTCATGATTATCATGTTTTAATACAACAATTATTACCCGTTTTAATAAGAGGATTGCTTCTAAAGAAGCCAAGGAAAACAATAACTCGTTTATGTTCATTCTTTAATAAATTATGTCAGCATATTATCGATAGAGAGAAACTACATCAACTTGATGATGAGATTATTGTAACTTTATGCGAGCTTGAAAAATACTTTGCACCTTCTTTTTTTTATATAATGATACATTTGACAATTCATCTTGCAAGAGAAGCACGATTGTGTGGGCCAGTCCATTTTCGTTGGATGTACCCCTTTGAAAGGTACATGAAGACACTTAAGGATTACGTAAGAAATCATGCTCGTCTTGAGGGGTGTATTGTAGAATCTTATCTTGCAGAAGAATGCATGAGATTCTTTGGTAAATTTTTAAGAAAATCACTGGAGAAAGAAGTTAGAAATAAAGATTACCAAAGCAATGTAATACTTGAAGGACGTCCAATATCAACATGTAAGACAATCACATTATCTTCTAATGAGAAAGAATCTGCTCATTTGGCTGTGCTAATGAATAAGACTGTGGTAGAACCATTTTTAGAGTAAGTGCATATTCCCTCTTTTTCATTATTTGATTGTTTGTAATTTTAAATATAACATAACATCTCTTTTTATATGCTAGTTTGCATTTGGAGGAGTTACAAAATTCAGACAAGCGCATGGAAAGAAATGCAATGTTACTTTGGAAAAATCATATAGCTACGTTCTTAAATTGGATTAAAAAGAAGGTCAACTGAATTCTTAAATGTTACTAATTAATTTAAAACCGTATCACAAATATCTTTATTAAATGAAATTATTTTTTATAGGTATCTATTAGCTCCAAAGATCATGACGACATGTTAAAATGGATTGCTTATGGTCCGAAGAACGATGTTGTCCTATACAGGATACATCACTAATGGACAACGTTTTCACATAAAAGACGTTGGGAGAGAAACCCAAAACAGTGGAGTGATTTATGATGCAACAACAATGTGTAGAGCAAGCGCAAAAGATGTTTCTCAAGTGGTTGATGTTGTCACTTATTATGGGATACTTACCGATATAATTTTGTTAGACTATAACGTTTTTTATGTTCCGATCTTTAAGTGTCATTGAGCAAACATAAGAAATGGTGTGAAGGTTGAGGATGGATTTATGCTTGTCAATTTACATCAAAGTCAAGCTTCATTTTCAGAAGATCCATATATAATTGCATCTCAAGGAAAACAAATTTTTTATTCAAGAGAGAATGATTCTTCTAATTGGTATGTGGTAATGAAAGCACATTCGAGATTTTTTGACGATCTAGAGGTCCACGACTCCTTTGAGGAAGTAAGCCATGTTGAGGAAGATTGCCAAGAAATCAATATGGATGTTGATGATTATGTTGAGGATGTTTCTTTTGTTAGAGAAGATTGTGAAGGCATACTTGAGTAGTTTTAAGATTTGTTACTGTCAAAAATATACATTGTCATCAGTTGCATCTACCATATTGTTTTCTGATTTTGTAAGCTTTTTGTTAAGATCTGTTACTATCAAAAATGTATCTTCAAATCTATGTGCTATTGAAGAAAACTTCCAACAATGCTTTGTTGTAGTTAGTCTGAATTATAGGGTTGTGTCCGATGACTTCTCTACATTTCCCCCTACACTTTCATTTTAGTACTAAAATGGAAGAATTTTGCATTTGGTTTGTAGCCCATGAATAATGTGTTGGATGAATCTTATTTTTATATTTTCATTTGGTTTAAGCAACTATTGCAAACTAATAAAATCTTATTTTTTATATTTAAACTATTGAACAGTTGCATACAATATTAGTGTATATGTACACATATACACGTGTGCAAGTTTTTGTTAAACAAATATATAAATATATGTTTTTATAGTTTGAATATGAACTTGACATGTTGTTAGAGTGATATTTGGGAATGTGTGAGCTTGAGTGTGTATGTGACACATTATTTTTACATTGTTGTTTGCTTCTTGTGTGAGTGGCTGTGTGTGTGTATATGTGTGTGTGTTTAGTTGCTTAAGCATTTGCTGGTTCCAGTTCTGCCAGAGATTCACTTTAGGAAGAATTGATCTTTGCTTTGCCTTTGAACATGTTGTGCACCTTCTTAGCATTGACAATTGCATATATTTGTGATTTATTTTATCTTAACTTGCTCAGTTGATCTCCAGATTTCTAATGCCAAATTTACATTGTTTTATATGTTTTCATATCTTAATATAATTATTTAACCATCCAATTGTATAAAGTTGCTGACTGTTTATAATTAGTTCAAGTTTGATAAGTCAGGATGGATATATTTACTGGGTGATATAAATATATTTATATTTATTTATTTCTAAAATAAACTAAATCAAATGCCTACCTATAATCTACATTATACATATGTATATATGTATGCACGTAGTGTGCGTAATATATATATATATATATATATATATATATATATATATATATATGCATGTATGTATGTATGTATGTATGTATATAAATGCATGTGAGTTTATTTATTTAGTTTCATGCATGAGTGAGCAGGGGTGTTGTGTGGTGCGGGTATGTTCTTTGTTTATATTAAAGTAGTGTTAAGTTTGCATTTTGCTTGTATGTGTATTAATTTATATGTGTGTACATTTTCATGTATATATGACGGCATGTTGTGCCTATGTTACAAAAATCTAAAGTAGTTAAGCACCATGCTAAAATCCAGTTGAATATATATTTTATCATTTTATTTGTTGCGTGTGATGCATTTAGTTTTGTAAAATATATACGTACTTCTATTCGATTTTTATTTTATTCAATTGCCCGCGTGCTTCCGTGTTTGTGCTTACAGCCTGTATGCATGTTTCATGAGCTTGCAACTCTACTGTTTCATGGCCTTTGTGTTATAATTGTTATAACTTCCATGCTTTGATTTGTTCATTTGTGAATTATTTTTTGGTTCCCATTTTATCTTTTATAAATTTCATGTGTCAGATGCTTAATATTTTTAATGAAGCAATATAGATTAAAGGAATAACTTAAATATTTGCTTCTATGTAGACTTTCCAATCAATATAGATTAATTCAATTGATTCATGGTTCAGTGTATTTTAACCTTTTGTAATAGACAGAAATAACCATAGACCAAAAAGAAACCCAAAAAAACAAAAAAGACAAAATACACACAAAAAAGGGAATAAAAGAAGAAAAGAGATGCCATGAAAAAAAAAGGTTTATTTTGTTTTTATGATAATTTGAACATAAGTTTGTATTTACGATACACCAAAAATATTGGTAGATTATGAAATTAGTAATTAATAATAATCAATGCATAACTACTGTTTATTTTGATAAGTGTTATTGATTATGATTACACCGACTTCATGTAATCAAGGAGTACCGAGTTTTGATACGTGGAGTTATTTGGTATATTTGTTACAGTAAGATAGATTATTATAAGCATAAGCATGTTTATATGTTGATTGTTGATTGTTGTTTTATGTGTGAACCATTATATGCAGAAAAACTTAAGATGCTTGGCTAACAGCTCTGAAGGAATAGAAACACTCCAGGTGGTTCCAAAAACAATTCCAGATTTAGAGCCCCATCTGATCGTAATATACAGGTATCATAATTTATTCTAGATTTAATTACTCTGTATTTACTCATTAATTTGATAATTAGAGCATCTCCAAGAGATGCTTGGTTATATATTAAGATACCTGGGTTTAGAAATGGAATGTTGGAGTGTACCGAATGTTTTCTGTAGTTTCAGCGCATTCATCAATATTAGTGTACAAAAAAGAAAGCTTCTTAAATTCAATGCTCAAGTCGTTAAACGCTGGTAGAATTTGGCTGCAAACATGGCACCTACAAATTTCTGCTAGTACATTTAGATAGTAGTGTACATAATATGATAATACCTAAAATATTATAGTAAATGGATACATGCAGATCAATCAAGTAGAACAGTTTACAAGAAAAAACTCAACCATGACCAAATCCACATCATTGTGATTAACAATACCAGAATAGTTTAAGTGCATTGTACAAACTGTTAATATATTTCTTTTGAATACCGTTTCCTTTTCCATTTATTTTGTACTAATAATTTACTACTCTGGTCTATGGATAAAAGAAATTAGTAAGTGGCATATATTCTAATGAACTCAAGAAAAAAGAGAGTAAAACAATGAATGCATTGTTCCATGCTAGGCATGGTGCATACAACTTATATTTTCCAAAATGTGAATCATTGAGAATTGTGCAGGTTAAGAAGCATAAACTTTAGTGACTAGCTTTCTAGTAATCCTATAAAGAAAGCATTACCAAATAGCGAGAAATAATTTACTGTCATATCAATTATAAGGCATAAAGGCAGCCAAGAGCTCGCTGAATCCAACATAAAAAACGATACCTCAAGCTCCTGACCCTAATGTTATTCTCTGTTCCCTAACTACTCCACTTGACACACTGTGTTTGATCTGGTTGTATCATCATTTTGATTAGGCAAAGGAACTCTATTCTCTAAAGATGAACCTCTTTCTTGAAGTAAAGATTGATTACCTTGATTTTGAGAAGACACTGAGGATTTATTACTGATATTTTTTATTAACTATAGGATATAGCAAAGAAGATGAAGCTTACTCGCAAACATAAACAAGCTGAGGAACCAAATGAACAACTTGAAGCAAATATTGAACCCAGTGAGCAACCTGAACCAAATTTAGAAACCAATGAGCAACATGAAGCAAATTTAGAAACCAATGAGCAAGGAATTGAAGCATGTAGAGACAATATGATGCAGGGTGAAGAAAATATTGAAAACAACTGTAACGATCCGTAATTTTCAATAATTAAAAATATTAAATTAAATAAGATTTTGAAATTTAATATTGTGAGAAATTAAAATTTATGATTTATAAATGGAAAGGATTACTAGAATTTAATTTAATAATGTTAATTTAATGTAATTGATAATTATTTTAATGTAATTCCAATCAATTTAAATAATTGTAAAGTTAAATTGGTTAAAATTGTAAATATGGAATAAATTAAATGTTGGATTTAATGTTGAAATTATATGTAATTAACTAAAATTGGTTACTATAGAATATGAAATCAGTGATGTGGTAAGTAGTTATAATCTTTGTTTGTAAATAATAAATTCATGAATATGATTAAATTACTTAAAAGTAATAACTATTTATTTGTCATGTTTTTATTTAACATGTTGAAATAATTTGGAAATCAATAAAAATTAATGTAATTAATTATTATAGTTAATATGATAAAAGATGATAACTGTAAAATATGTATGTAATAAAATGTAAACTAATGTTAATTATATTCATAAGGTAATAGTTGATTAAATAATAAGAGTGAAATCAAATATAAGAATTTATTGGAATTTAAATCATAATAAAATAGGTTTTATTCCTATTGTAATTTAACGTTAAAATTTATGTAACACTTAAATATTGGATTTAACATGAAAACTGTATTGTAAAAATTTTAATTTCTGTGTAATCGGAAATGATAAAATTGTTAATTATTAAATTTGAATTTAAAAGTGATTAAACCAATTTAATAATAATTTAATTAATTAACGGGAAAATTAGCCATTTTGGCCACTGTCTCAGATTTCGACGAAACTAGTTTCATCGAATCCGTAACAGTGAATTATTGTAGGATTTCAAGTTACGTAGCAATCATACTTGTCGTTTGATCGTGCGAGCTCGAAACGCGTAGAAATCAATTTAATGAATTCAATTAAAATAATCTGATTTTAATAGCTAACTTCTGCATACAATGGAATCTGGGTTTGAAATTAGTTCCATTGAGTTTAAAAATATCGAAAACATATATTTAGATATATTGGATGACCCATTTTCATTTCGGGAACGGAGCGGGCTCTTCAGGTTGTCGTTATCGTTTCGACCCAATACGATATGTCCATTCTTTCTTATCTATACCTGCCTATATATAGGCTGTTAAAAACCATAGCTGTTTCTCATTTCATTATTTCTGTACGTACCTCTACTTCTCATACGTTTCTCTTTCTCAAACAACAGAACACCAAAACCTAATTTCCAAATTCTAAACACTAATTTCAATTTCAAAAATTTAATCTCGAAATTTAAACTCCTCAAACCATAGTAAATTATATATCATTGGAAAGCTCTCGACGAGTGTAATCTACTGATGCAGTTCGTTTTCGATTCGAGTCACGGTTTGGCCAGAAATCGTTAATCTTTCTCGGCCGTCCATCCTAGGGTTTGTCTTTTAACGGTGGATCTTCGACTATTTGGCGATCGGAGGGTACCATGGCGTAGGGCTTGGCAAATGGAGTAGATCCATGTGATTAGCTTGATTGCGTTTTGCCTCGAGATGGCTAGATAATGGCTCAAAGGTGTACGGCGGCGACAGTTCATTGGAGAACCGGAGGTGATCGCAAGTTGATGGTGGGGTCGGCCTGAGGTGGTGGAAGGCGCGACGAGCTCTGATCTGAGCATTGGCGGTGGAGGCAAGTGGCGTTGGTCGATCTTTCATGGCGGATAGGGTTCTGTTCTTGCGTGTTGTTCTGAAATGAGGGAACGTGAATGTAGCAACCTGGGATTTTCGACCCTCGAAAATCGATATCTATACGTTCATAATATAACATGCCGAATATTCAAGTGCCGAAAATACCGATTGCTAGGGGTGAAGAAGAAAAGGTAGAAGAAACAGAAACAACAACATAGAATCTCACAATCACAACGGAATAAAATATAATATATAATAACAGATCTTTACAAAAGAAACTGTATCAGTTAATATACATACAAACATCAGAGTACAACAATCATCAATCAATCTGGACAGTAATGATAATGTAACGACCCACTATTTTGGAGCATTCGCATCCATTATAAGTGTATAGATAGACACTCATGCCGGAGTTGAATTGCTCAAAATACCGTGTTGTTAATTTAAATTTGGCAAAACTAAACATATACAGTAAATAAATAATCACAGATCACATACACAGAGTAATAAATGCAGCGGAAATAAAAGAGATAGTAGTTCATGAAGCTACTATATAAATGTATAAGTTACATCAGAGTTAAACTAGATACAACGGGAGAGTAATACGATACATCAGATACAAATCAGAATACATCACTGGAATCATTGAATACTGAAAGCAGAATAGATGGCTGGATCTTCAAGCAAGGCTCCAACTTCAAAGGTGAGTCTCAAATACTGGTACACTCAGTCTGACCCGAGCGTAAAGAAAAACAAAAAACACTCGAGTCAGGATTAACATTCTTATATTTATAAATCCAACTCAAGTGAAATAGCAACTGAAATACAAGTAACTCAAAGGATGATTGGAATAACCATCCTTTAAGGATCCGTTAAACTATCTACTATGTAGTAGTGTACGATAAGTAGATAATGTCTATCAGTAATATAAGATATCAAAATAGGGTTAAGGCGTTACCATTATCCCCCTTAACACATTTTATATAAGCGTTATAGTCTATACAGCACTGTAAACTCCACCGTAAACTAGTGGGCTATCAGGGAGTACTCCATAGGTATAACACAAAACAAATTCGTAGTTGTAACAACCCGCATATTTATCGATTTTATATTTAAATATTTTATTGTTAGTCGGATGTTAGTCCGAAAAGCTACTTTTTGCATACGGTCAAATTAGGACTCGAGACCACTCCCATTGAGTTCAAAATGACGTTTGTGATCTTTTTGAGTGTAAACTTCGATATGTTTGGAGATAGTGAAATTTTCGTCACTTTTTGTGTTGAGCTTTTGGTTTGGGCTGCACCTCTTCTACCTCAGCCCAACCCCTTCCTTCTCTTCATCACTTCATCAACTTTGAAGCTTTAGCAACAATGGTGGAGGGAGTAGGAAATTAAAATTGCAAGCTCAAGTTCTTTTGCAAATCCGAGATTCAACATCAAATTCACGTGAAGACCATTGATTCAAGCTTGTTAGTGTTCTTGCTTTGCTCTCAAATCTCCATCTTCATCAAATTCCGTGAAAAAGTGAGATTTTTGATCTCACATCTTGCCTATGATTGTCATTGGACTGTTGGGAATGATTCCCTATCACTTTTACATGCACATTGGCATTTGGTTTGGATTGGATTGGCAAAAAGCTCCACTTTTTAGCATTTTTGGTGAATTTCCAGCCTTAAGTCGTTCTGCCTAGGTTAGGTCGTCCGGGCTGCTAGCTCGCGCGTTGAAAAGTCACCACTATCTTAAGTCCTAGGTCGTTGCCGACCTATAACCCCCAGGCGAAATGTTAGGTCTTCGCTCTTAAGTCTTAGGTCGTTGCCGACCTAAAATCCCCAGGCAAAACGTTAGGTCGTAGCCGACCTATAATTTCCACGCAAAACGTTAGGTCGTTGCCGACCTAAAATCCCCAGGCAAAACGTTAGGTCGTTGCCGACCTATAATTTCCAGGCAAAACGTTAGGTCGTTGCCGACCTAAAATTCCAAGGCAAAGTTAAGTCGTTCGCGAGTTAAACCTTAAGTCTTAGGTCGTTGCCGACCTATAATCCCCCAGGCAAACTTTAGGTTGCTCGCACTGGCTTATCTCGTAGGTCATCTCCGACCTAAGCTTCTTTTCCATAAGTCGTTCGCGAGTCAAGTGTTAGGTCGTCTCCGACCTAACGCCCTCGTCACCTTAGGTCGAACCCCGTATTACTCTGCGTAGGCAATCTCATCTGAAAAACATTTATCAGAATTTCTACTTTGATGGTTTTGGGATTGACTTCTTTGGACTTTACTCACGTCTTCGAACGTGAATTGATTTGTTTCTACAATCGTTTTATGACTTGTAACTTTAAAGATATATGAAGGTTTCAATACTAATAGTAAATATCAAAACTCTTTCATCAAAGCGATTTCAACACTATTTTAAATATCAAAAGTTCGTTTTCTCAAACCGATTTTCAATCTACTAGTATATACAAGCCTTTACTTCACTCGAATGAGAAATTGACTTAAACGACTTAGTAAAACGAGTGGTATGAAACGCTTGCGTTCACTTCGTCGGTTAGCTCTTGGACTTGTTCGATTGAACCCTTTTCGTGACAATTTCCTAGTGAAGATTTACAGCTTGTTCGTAAATATTTAAGTTAAGCAAGTGGTTATGGGACATGAAGCTAAACTCATATATTTACTAGCTTGGTGTGATTGACACTTCTCGCTGATCATGATGATCATTTTATGATTTAGACTAGCAATTGTGCGATGTCTCTTTGTCCGTATGAAGGACTGTACTTCATTTTATTGAGCTTCGTCTCATTTCTTTGAGGGCTGGCAACCCAAGTACTTTTAATGTGTTTTGATTCATCTGATGTACCGTTTGTACTACATCGATGTCCCTGGCTTTCTGGTTCATTGGACGTACCGATTGCACTGCATCAATGTTCGATTCATCTGATGTACCGTTTGTACTACATCGATGACTCTGTCTTTCTGGTTCATTGGACGTACCGATTGCACTGCGTCAATGTTCGATTCATCTGATGTACCGTTTGTACTACATCGATGTCTCTGTCTTTCCGATTCATTGGACGTACCGTTTGCACTGCGTCAATGTTTGATTCATCTGATGTACCGTTTGTACTACATCGATGTCTCGGCTTTCTGGTTCATTGGACGTACCGTTTGCACTGCGTCAATGTACCGGCTTTCGTGCTCCTGTTTGGGATTGGCCATCCTTTTCTTGTGATTTCTGGATTTCTAATTATTGATTTCTGGACTTTTATGTTTCACCAGCTTTTACCATTGACATTGATGAGTATGTCATTTTATTGTGGCTTGGTGAATTAAATTAAGAATATGACATTCTTTTCTCTGTTTTGAGATTATTGAGATATTGTATGACTTTTGTGGGATTTCTAATGTATACTTTTCATAGTATGACACCTTTTTGTTATCATACGTTCTATTATCATATCTCATATTCTATCTCATTTTATCTGATAATTATAGCTAGACTGATCCGTTTATTATTTTCTTCTTAAATAATACTCGGGTCAGACTGAGATTTTACATATGCTTCCTCATGAATTCTTATCTGGAGCCATCTTCTGACTTTTGGCTAGCTACTCTAGTTTAGTAGGTTTTTGTTGTATGCATTTGTGATGAGACTCCTTGATGTATACGTATTCTATTGTCTTGCACTTGCATCTATTCTTTTGTGTTATTGTGGATCTTATTTGACCACTACTCTGATGTACACTTTTAGGTGTAATATTCATATCTTATTCCGCCTTTGTGATATGAATTGTCTGTGACTGATTTGTGTTATGTTTATTTCTATATTTGTTTCCGAAGATTATATATAGCCACCATGTGATAGCTTTGTGTTTGTATCGGTATGTTGGATTTCCTCTTTAAAAGATATGCCTTATATTCTATCTGACATATCGGTGCTCGCGCAAAGAAGTTACATGGATGGTCGCTCCTCAACAGCCTTATTCTCCGTGCTAATTGACAGCACTACATCGTAGTGTTCTTGGTTAGCGTGGGTATAGAGGTGGGGCGTTACAGTAGTGGTCGCGTATAAAGGGATACAAGTATGACAAGGCACATGAGGCAATACCCAAGGTAGTGAAACTACCGTTTGCCTGATCCGGACTGGTGAGAACGCATCGCCGCAGCGACCGCAACACCACGAAACAACACTCCCAAAATCAAGGGTGCACCAATCGACAACAAGTAATGAGTAGTTCGAAGAAGTGTGTTCGCTTGAGGTAGCTGACCTCCATTTGGCCCGGCACGGCTCCTGTTTTAGTCATTTCCAATTTGACACAAGTGTCAAGGCTATCCATTATCGTTCTCTTTCTTCAGTCATCACGTACATCATTCCAACCACTTCATCCTGGATCACACTCCGCGTATAGTTATTAAAGTGGTTTTCGGTTTAGACAGTGAGTATGTCCCTAACCGACTCCGGTATCTTTAATAACTTTCGTAATTATTACACCGATTGGTCGTTTAATATATTTCAAATCAAATCAAATTCAATTTCAATTAGAATTTTATAAACAAATATTTCATTTGTCTTTCCAAAACAATTTCCATAATTTACATTTCAAAACTTCCAAATTCATAATTTCAAAATCTTATAATTCAATTTCAATTTCTTTTTAAAACAATTCAAATATTGATTCAAGTTCGGATACAAGTTTCATTTCGAAATCATTTTAATTAATTTAATTTAACATTCAAATCAATTTAAATTCATTGATCGATTTCATTCAATATTCATTAAGTAGATTTGTCATTCAACAATTTCTATTTAATTTCCAATTCATTAAACCAATTACTTAAGTTCAACTTCATTATATCAAAACTTCACATTTAATTAAATCAGATTCGTCAAATCAATTCTTTAAATTACAAGTCTTACATTAATTTCAATAAATCGCATTTCTATTTCTTGTTAACGAAATCCAATTTCATTTATTTATTTACTCGGTTACAATTTCAAACTCAATTAATAAAGAACTTAATTTCACTAATTCAAGAGGTTCAATTTTATTTAACTATTAAATAATTCAATTTTATTTAATTATTAAATAATTTCAAAATTTAATTATTAAATAATTTCAAAACTTAATTATTAAATAATTTCAAAACTTAATTATTAAATAATTTCAAAAATTAATTCAATCATTTCTCAAATTAAACCATTCTTTCATCAATTACATCATTAATATTTTGTTTTAGATTATTAAATATTAACATTTTCCTTTTTATTGAAAATTCAATTTCAACTTCATTTCAAAAACATATTATTTATTCAAATAAAATCTTCATTTTATTTTTAAATCAAATTATTGACCAATCGGTTTTTATTTAATTCTCTATCCTAGGTCAAAGTTCAATTTTGGGTATTTATCATTTCAACCCGATTCCAATTCAATTCAAAATCAAAACATAGCAAAGGGAACTTGCAGTGTGATAACTGGGATGGTGTCAAAGTAAATAAACAAGCAATAACAACAATCAATATCAATCCAATAATCAATTCAAATAATCCCAAAATAATCGTATTAATTCACATTGTTATTTGTGTAAATTAATATAATCATTTCTAGAATCTACACTATCATTTCATGTAGATTAAAGATTATTACACTAAAGTTAATACGGTTCTTCACTTGATATCAATTATCCACTTATACTACATCAGTTTATACAATCAAACATTCAATGATTCAAGGTGTAGTTATCACTATTTCTATGTGTCAATTTAATTACATTTAAAGGGGTCATATTTAACTAATCAAATTCAACACATATGTCGATTTCAAATTGTTAACTCCTACGTCAAATTTCAATTTCATAATATTTACCACTTTATACATTACAATTTTACATCCATAAAAAAACAACAATCAATCAATTATCAATCAAACTGTATTATCATCGCATAAATAATTAATAGATAATGGTGTCAGATGTCACAGGTGAACTGATTCAGGTAATAACAGATATAACAGTGTAAATAACTAACAGTTGCATATTTCAATTGTCGTTTCAATTGAAATCAAATTTAATAAATAAAAGAACGTTAATCGTGAGTGAGTGCTCACCTTTCGAGGCTAGAGATGAACGAGAAGATGACACGGATACGCACACTGATACGGATGTTGAAATTGAGTTACGAATCCAAGCAATGCAAATCGGCACGAATTCAACGATCAAAGCTGAATAACAGAAATCGATTGAACACATCAGAACGGGATCGATGAAGAAAATTGGTATACGTGAACACATATGCATATCTATACACTTTGCTATATATACAAAATTTCAACATATATTAAATTAAAATATATATGCATTTTAAAATACCTTCTTTTTTTCCAACAAAAAAAAAGAAAAAGAAAATCAGTAACAATATGTTCTGGTATGCAGACCTTACATAAAATATACTATATGTTATAAACATGAATTTTGCCTTTATAAACTCATATACTTTAGAATGTAAACTTCCAACGCATATATAGTGGCATACTTGAACATATATACTTATATAACATATTACGTACTCTTACCTCACTTATAATATCATATACAACAAACACATTTTTCAATTTCCAAATATCTAGATCTTCACTGCTACATGCTGACACACACTACAACACTCAACCCCATACACATAATTATTTATGTATTGTATTAAATATAAAGTAACGTGCCTAATATATAATATAAACCATAGATTATACTTTCATGCAGACCAGAACTAACCCATATACAACGTTATTTCAAGGCTTCCAATACATATAGACCTTCAGATATGAATGCTTAGAGTATAGCTTATATATGCTTAAACTTTACAAATATATAAAAGAACCTACAGCCTATAAAAGTACTTCTATATATGAATTCGCATGAGGTAAAAGCCAACAGTCCTACACTTACCTACCTATATATCAATGTGAAGAAGACCGAGCAAAAATGGGAGAGAGAGAGACGGGAAGAGGCGCGGCTGAGATACACGCTGGCGGAGAGAGACTCGGGCGCGGAGGGAAGGCGGCTACGGCGGAGGACGATGGTCGCGGGTCGGGGAAAGTTGGTGGCTCGGATTGCAGGCTCTGGTGGTGAGTATGATGGTTTGTGGGCCGAGTGAAGTGGTGGTCTCGGCAATGGGAAAGAGAAAGTGGGGAGGCCGTGAGTTTCGGTGGGAAGAAGGAAAGGAAGGCGGGGTGAGTGGCTCGGCAAAATGAAAAGGAGTATTGCAGAAGCTTGGCCGAAATAAAATTCTTTTAAGTGGTAGAATGGAAGATGAAGTAGCAAATAGAAATGAAAAAGAATGAGTCTAAAAATCAGAAGGCAAATATGAAGTGGTGGAACGGAAAATGCTAAAATAAATTCAAGGAATTTAGAAAGGCCAGTGTTGAATACAAGGGATATTAATTGGTAGTGGCTGCTAGTTTCACGATAATCAATTGAATGGTTATGAAGAACCCAGAAAGGCAAGAACGAGTGCCGATACGATTGACCGCTTCGCGGGTTCCACCACGTACCGGATCTCCAAAATGCAGAAATGAATATACCGTAGAGATCAGCACGACGAGACGGTCAAAACGGTATACAAATATCAGCGGTACGATTGAATTATAAAAATTTGAATTTTTCAATTGGCGGAAAATGCAAGAAAAACGCAAGAAAATAAGACCGACGAAGCCAAAGATGTTCGAATTTGGAAAAACGACAAACTGACATCTTGCTCAGAAGATGGTTTAGAATTTTTCTATGTAAAAATATTTTGGTTTTGAAAACATTTTATTTTCATCGTTTTTTAACTGATTAAATTGAAGTAAATTTACGCGCGAAATAAACTTTCGTATTTTCGGACGAAAATTTACCAGTTGCTATATTTAACTAGACGCATTCCAAATATAAATTTATATTTCAAAATTTTGTCGTTTTTTAAAAATTTCGCAAAATTTCAATTAATAACGTTATTAAAACGGTTAAAATTTACGGGTCGTTACAGATAACTTGTCCTGATATACATAACTCAAACAGCGGAAATAACCAAGTACGTGATTTACGTATGGAATCCTCCAGCTAGATCCATGAGCTCCATAGCATTCTAACCTGAATCTGTAATACTCGGTCTGACCCGAGCATTATAATAAAAATAACACACGAGTTAGTCTTGAAAACCAGCGTGAGAAAACACACTCAATTTGAATTATTACTTTTATAAAAATCTTTTGAAAAACAAAGATATCTCGTAAGACCACGCAACAAATAAACACGACGGATTTTTACCTTACGATAATTAAAACCTTTTATAGAAAATCACGTGGTATTATAATAGTGTCCAAGAACAAATACTTATTCAAATAGCCGAAATTGTTACATTAATTAAATTCCAGCATACTAGACTCTACAACCAAAACCGTAAAGGCTCGTATTGGAGAATGGAATCCATACGATGATTAGGCACTAGGGTACCACCTATCATAGTACACGTCTATAAAAATGTACCGAGGACCTCGCTGGGATCCCCTACAACACAAGACCGGCCTACCCCTAACCTGGATAGTACCGAATATGTTATCTCCCCGGGTGTTCCCACCCTTAAAAACGAGCACTCACTCTTCCATGCACAACCATATCCATAATTTATATATGTTTCCGAGGGTATCTATAAAAGTGATAACATACCCTAATTGGGTGCGACCCACATAGCCTTGATGCATCTCCCATGTTTTAGCCATTCTTGGTTGAAGAGGCTTGAGGCTAATGATTACTTTTCAAGAACTATTCCACTTAGAATGCTCATCGTCCTCCAATGACGATGTCCTGACAGCATTCTTCCATACAAGTTGTCATGGGTTTGGACAAACCGAATCACCGCCTTCACTATCTTCTCGATATCCACTCGTAACGCTCAAATTGAATCAAAGTGGTTTTCGGATAATTAAATCTAATCCCGGTCTCTTCGAAACAATCAACGAAATTGGCCAATATTTGATAGTCGATTAGTTAACTATCAATATAACATCCATAAGCAGTCACTAGGCCCATATTATAATTTTCCAAAATTTATTTTCAAAATATCTTTATAAGATATATATTCAAATCCTTTCCAAATTTTCAATAATTGGGGCAACTCAATACTTACATCCATATCAGGATATTCCAAACCATCTCTTTTCTCAACATTTAGAAAAATATATTTTTCTAACTCCTTACTTCTCAACACTTAGGAAATTCCATTTATTTCACTATCTCAAAATCCTCTACAATTTATATTGTAAATTCCTTAACTCGCTTATAACGAATTCTATAAGTTTCGGTTTCCTTAGTTAATTTCCTTTAATATTTCCAAGTCAAAACACTTGTCAAAAATTCTAGATATCCATTTCTAACTTCTTTTATGAATCCTAATTCATTTTTCGAAGTTCACTTTTATTTAACTATTTCGGAAATTTTCTTACTTCTTCCCAAATTCCATTTTTGAGAATTTCTCCTATAAATTCCATCACCAAATAATCCCGTTTTCAAACCTCGAGAAGATTTATAAATAAATTTAAATCATTACAAAACTCTATATATATATAAGAAGTATTTAAAGAATAATAATTTTTTTAAAACATGTTCAAATAATTATTTAAAAAATCAAACACTTTTTAATAAAACATTAATAACTCATTTCCAATCCATCTTTAATTAAAACTAATCGATTTACAAAGCTTGTTATAAAAATTAGAATTTATTTCAACAAAAATTTATATTTGAATAATCCACTTCTGAAATATTCCAATATTAACTAGTTTAAAATGTCATAGTTTAATAAATAAAATTTCCCCTTTTAAATCAAAACTTAACTTCTTAAAAAAATATTTTTAAAATCCCAATAACCAATTCAATTTATAAATCCCTCTCGGTTTACAACACATCGATCCCATTTCGATTCTCTAACCATCCTCACTTTCAAAAAATTGGATTCACTATTTTTCCCAAAAATCAATTTTTCATATCTCGATATAAATTCACCCTGTGAAATTATATTCCAATTTATCAATTAATTTCATTCTCCCATGTTTATAAACATTGTTTATAAATTTATAACTTCTTTGAGTTTCACTTGTTTATAAACTAATCCAATTATAAAATCTCATTTTATAAATCTATTTCTTAATAAATTCCATATATTTCACAAATCTATTTAAAATATCGATTTCTACTCCTTTTCATATTTTCTAGAAATATCGGTTAAAAATCCATCGTTTAAAAATCCTTTATATAAATTATTTAAAATCTCTATATAAAATATTATTACGAATAGTTAAATACAAACCCAAATCAATTATTATTTTTATCCAAATCAATTTCTTAAAAATAACCCAAATTTCTATATGAATATTTCTATATTCAAAATCTCCTTTTAAATCTTTTCAAATTCCAATAATAATATTTATAGTATTTAAAATATCAAAAGTTAGGTCGGTGCTACTATAACATCCAATAATTCACATCACAACAATAATCTATAACATATTATTCTAACACATCATATATTATTAAATATGAAAAACAATCAATATAAATTTGAGGAATCCAGTTGGATCCCTCCAAACTGTTTCCCTACATCCACAGATGTTAATACAACATTAAGAAATACCAATCCCGCTTCGAGGGGGATATCGTGGTATACAGGGTCATCCGCTATTATGCGGGGCGCATAGGGTCTCATCCGCTCCAACGGCGGGAAATATATCGAACTACTAATATATACTATTATATATAATATAACATCCAAACTGATAATAATTTATAAATTCAACCAAGCATCTAATAATTTATTTTAATTATTATAAATTAATTCCAGCAATCCAAATGAGTGAGAATCTCTCACCTTTATTTTTAATTGCAAACTGTTCCAATTTTGATTTCATATTCCGTAGATTCCACAGCTACGAATCCCACATGACTAATTCCGTTCTATTGAACCTCGTATGAATAAATTATACGATATATAAGACTTTGATTTTTTTTCCTTTAATTTAAATATCACTAACTTTTAAATCAAAAATTAATTTAAGTAAATTTTAAATTAACTAAACCCAATTACCTTTCGAATAACCACTCCAGAACGCTCCTCTGATCCCTCCCTCTCTTGCTTAAACCACATCGCCAAGCCCTCAACTTCACAAACAACAATCGACACAAAACCGCACCCATCACTCACCCGATGTAACGACCCAGAATTTCTGTCATTTGAAATTCAGATATTTAATTTATTTTAAATATTAACAAGTAAGATTTGTAAGTCGAATAAATTTAATTTTGAATATAGAGATTTAATTGGATAATTAAATCGATAATGTAATATTTGAAATTCCAGAAATAATTGGAAATTGGGTTTAATGTGTATAAAAATGATGTATAAAGTTATATTAAATCATATTGGAGTTAGAATGATGTTTGTAAACTTTTAAAATTGAATTAAAAGTTAAATTGTGATAATTGATTATTTTAATATTTAATTGACGACTAAAAATAGTCATTTTTTAAACAGCCTCGGATTTCGACAGAACAAGTTTCATCGGATCTGTAATGTTATATTATTGTAAGGTTTCAAATTTCGTGTCAATCGGATTTACGGTTTGTCCGGGGCAAGCCAAAACGCATAGAAATCGTTTTAATCGATTTAATTTAAATTTGATCGTTTAATTCCGTAACTCGCACATATGATCAAATTAGCTCCCAAAACACATTCCATTGTGTCCGGAATGCGGGTTAAACCCTAGAAACGTCAGTCGGCACGCTTCGTTTGGAGTTTGAAAAACTTGGAGATGAATAGTGTTTTGGCAATTTTCTATAAAAGCCCCTAACTTTCACCATTTTCACAAAACCCTAAACCAACTAGGGCTAGCCGCCATTTACAGTCAATGGCCGAAATCTTATCTTCGTCTTCTTCTTTTTTCTTCCAATCCATCGACTTTTACGCGAAACTTCCAACTACAAAAGCGTAGAGCACGATGAGATTTATCCATCCAACGGTGGATTTTCGTTGAAGTGGCTTCGATTCATCGGAATCTGGCGATGAAGGCGCAACGTTCTATCGCGTTTTTCTAGGCAACGGTACAACCGAACACGATCGGCCTCTGGGTGTTAGTAGGGGGGAGCGAGGCGCATCAATGGGTGGTCCTTGATCATACTTCATCGGCTTGTAGGGAGAATGTGGCATTCGATTTTTGTGCGTGATGATGGGTTAGTTGCGTTCGAAATTGCCTGGGAGAAGAAAGGAAACGAACGGGCCGATCTCATCAATTAAAATGCATGGCCGAGATTAAAAGGTTAAAAATAAATAAAATAAAAGGTGTAATTATATTATATATAAATTGTGTAATCTTTAAAATTGCATAACTTTTTGATACGAGTTAGAAAATTAAGGAATCAAATTGCGTTGGAACCATATTGACGAGCACTACGCAATGGAGCTGGTTTGGAATTGATTGGAGCTAGTGATAATTTTGAGTAAAATTAAACGTGCGTTTGATTTTATTTGAAATAAAATACTGCAACCATTATTGGAAGCAAGGTGAGAACTTCTCACTCAATCGAATTGTGTTTCGATTTAAATTTTAAATAGTTGAATTTAAAATTGTTTGATTGTGTGAATTGAATGATGATTGTTATTGGTTGTATTGAATAGACCCTATACGCCGCATATTAAGCGGAGGTTATTATATTAAAAACATATATCGCGATATTCCACCTTGAAGTGGAATTGGTATTATATATGTATTTGGAGTTGATTTCCCGCATTATATGGCGGATGAGACCCTATTGCGCCGCATAATAGCGGATAATATATTATAAATCCCATATACCGCGATATTCCACTTCGAAGTGGAATTGGTATTGTGCTAACGTCTGTGGATGCAGGGAAACAGGTTGGAGGGATCCAACAGGATTCCTCAAACATTTGAATTTGTTTCATATGTTGTTTGTTGATTATTTATAATCTCCGTGTGATTATCTTTATGATTGAAATTGTTGAAGGCTACGGTTTAGCCGGATATATTTTGGTATCGTTGGATACCAGAAATAAATAAAATTGGATTTTTAAAATTCAAGTTGAAAATTTATCGAAAAATTTATTTTTGAGAATTGGATAAATTTAAAAGGAGTTTTTAAAAGATAAAAGTCTTATTTTTGAACTATATTGAATTAAATTTCAAATTTTGGGAAAAAGGGCTTAATAAATGGATTTCGGGAAATATTATTTATAAGCTGAAGAATTTATTTAAATTTGGATTTTTAAATAGATTTGAAGAGATAAAGGAATTTATTTTAAAAGGAAATAATTTTGGAAATTCATTGGAAATTTATTTGGGATTTGAAAATCAATTTGAAAATTGATTTGGAGTTGAAAAATGAATATTTTTGAAATTGATTTGAAAATCGTATAAGGAGTGAATATTTGGAAATGTAAATTCATAATGGAAATTTATAAGTAGAAATTAATTTGTTATGGTAATTAATTAAAAATAATTAATTAAGTATTAATTATTAATTAAGGGTTAATTAATGATTAATTAAAGGAAAATTTATTAAATGTTTTTGTAGTTAATTGGTTATTAATTTACCATAACTAGCCAAATTTATTCATAGAAATTTATTTGATTTAAATTAATCAGATGATTAGATTGATCCTATCTATGGATGTTCGATTATATTGGATGTTGAATTGTTGGATATCTATGATATGCGATGCTTTGTGATATATCCTGATTTGTGTTGTGATCTGTAATTTGTTTATCTGTGATATATATATATATATATATATCTGTGATATGTGAATGAAAGATAAGCATTATAGTTTATACCGCTTATCAATTATATTGTTATATTTGATCTGTGATGGTTGAATGTTGTTGCACTATTGTGTTAAACCCCTGGACTACACCATACACACAAATGTAGATTTCACGTGGAAATCGGTTAAGTCGTAGATTTTTGACAATTTTAAAGATTGAATTTTTGAATCCAAAATAGTTTTGGAATTGGAAGCTTTTGGAAATGAGTTTAAAAAATAAGAGTTATTTTAAATAACTTAATAAAAATTGGAATTTAAATCATTTGATTTAAATTTTGAATTCAATATTTTGAAATTGAATTCAATGAATTAGGAATTAAGGTCTAAAAGATTTTACAATTGTAAAAGGTGTTTATATTGGTTTTTAACCATTTAAAAATATGGTTTTGGAAATTTAAATTTAAATTCAAGTTTTATACTTGGATGGCTTTAACCTGTGTAATTGTAACCAGTTTTTCCCAAAACGAAAACTATCTGTTTTCAAATAATAATAGCTTTCATAAAGTGAAAAGATTTCCAATTGGTATCGAAACATTTCAAGTTGAAATGAAATTGTGAATAGTTTGGAAAAACTGTGAATTAACCTTTGTGAAGATGATTAAGCTTTATCTTGAAATCAAAGAAGATTTTAAAAGGTGTATCTTTTATATTATAAAAGACTTGAATTGTGAATAGTTTTGAAAGCTATAAATTAAATCTTAATTTAAAGATTTAATGGGTTAATCCAATTGAAATGGAAATTGATTTGGGAATCTGTGAATGAATCTTTGTGAAACTGGGTAAACTTTGTGAAGTAAATCTTTTTGTTTAAAGATTTAAAATGGTAATTTGTTTAAACCATTTGGAAGAAAAGTTTTGGGTAATAAGTTGTGACTTAATTGAAATCCCAATATTCATATGTTTTAAAATATTGTGCTCACTATTCGGATTAGCCGGGAGAGGACCTTTGTGTCATTTAACCCATTCCGAATAAGTGATACGACGATATGGATCGCATTGGAGACCGGTGGTGAAGACCGGTATTTGTGAAAACGATAGGATGACCTATCGATTGTCTCTGCACCCTTAGCTACGGTATAGAGATTTCCTTTGTGATGAGAAGTTCGATCGGGATTGTGAATACCCGGATTGCAAGGGCTTCTTCGAAAGTGCCTTCGGTTCTATTCGAACCCGGAACAGACTTGTATGGTTACATGTATGACATTACATTTTGAGACATAAAGCTGATTTCTTTCAAATACATTTCTGTTTGGTGGCGGAGAATTTATTCTCTTAGCTTAACACCCTTCTCTGAGACGTACGAGCTCAGAGGTTATGTAGTTGAAGGTTATCAGTGATATACTCCCAATTTGGTAGTGTGGCATGCTGAGTGTTGCTGTGTGATGATTATTTATTGATCATTTGTTGATCAAAGCATGGCTTTGTGAAAAAGCATAGCTTTGTGGACGAGACCTCTTCAAACCTCACAAACCGGAAATGGTCGAAACAGGAATGATGCGGCAAGGTTATGAGGGTCGCTCCCTTTAGGGTATGTCATTTCCTTCTGGAAAAGGGTGGTATCAGGTATGGAGCCCTGGTATTTAACCTATACTCCAATCTCATTTACTGTGTGATTATTGTTTTGTTGAGGCGCCTCGCATAAAGGTCCCAAAGGACCGGGGGTGGGGGTGGCATATTCGTGTAGTAGTTACCTAGTGTAAGAGGTAACCCGGCCTTGTGTTGGTAGAGAGCTAGTTAGTTCTCGGGACGTCCCGCCAAAGGCGTACCCATTGACAGTAGGAAGTTCCTTAGCCTGGCCATCTGTTGACAAATCCATCTTCCAATACGAACCTTGTACGGTATTAGTTGTAGAACCTGCTATTTAACATAGCAGCTATAGTAGGCATAGTATCATGGTACCTATGCTGGCTAAGATTAATATTATACTTTTGAAATGTTTTCCTCACTACGCACTAATAATAATAATATCGAATGATTTTGCGTAGTAAGCATGTTTAACTATCATAAGGAGAAATCTCCTCCAATTCTGTGTTTGCATTGTGTGTGTGGTGGGAGGACTTATGGTAGTTTCATTTCCCAAAAGCATTGCGGATGTCTTTTACTTCATTTGTTGTTGTTTTAAGAATAAAAACTGTTTTAGTTCTCACACCAGTCCCATGACTGACCTGGAGTTTATTGTTCCCTTCCTAAACTCTGGGTGCCCATAATTTTCCACACGGGCAGCCTAGAGTCAGGTTATCAGGTCATTCTGGATTCAAGAGATGCTGTGGAGCTCAGTGGCGAGCTGGATGGCGAGGCGTATCACTTGCATATAATATTATTATTCCGCTGTGTATTCTATATGAGGACAAGTTTGTATAACTGTCCATTAACGTATTGTGTGTATATTGACTCTGATGATGTAATGTACAAACTGATATAGTTCTTTGTTTTAAAAGATTATTCATTTATCTATTATATGTTGTTCTGCTGCGAATGTGAGATTCTGATATTGTTTCTGTTTTTTTTCTTTTTCTTTTTCTTCTACCTCTTCCTTTTAACCATAACAATTCGGTTTTCCGGCATTCGATTGCTCGGCAGTTGATACAGTGGACGTATTAATGTCGATTTTCGGAAGTCGAAAATCTCGAAGCATTACACCCGAGCTCCTCCAACTAGCTACCTACCTTTTCCTTTATTGTTGCCAGCACAACAGCTTCATCAGGATTCACTCCTTTAGTACCCTGAGACAAAGGAGCAACATCCAACCAAAGAAATCCTTTAACATCCCACACAGTATATTCACCTTGGGATAATAGCTCCAATGGAAACAGCTTCACCACATCGCTGCTAAGCTGCTCGCTCGCAAGACCTTCATCACAACGTTGCTCTCCTCCTCCAATCTTCGCAACCCATTCTAGATTACCCCATCAGACGAACCACGTTTCATCTTTTTTTTCATCGCGGCCTCGAACGAGAATCGCGTGCACCCAAACCACCAATGCTGCCGCCTCCTACTGCCGTTCGCCCCTAGCGCCGCCAACCTCGTGCCTCACAACTCCTTACTTGCTGCCTTGAGTCGCAAGTTTGGTCGCGCTCACACGATTTGATTTCGTGAATGTAACAGCCCTAGATTTTTGTATATATTTTAAATTTGACTTTCTTTTATTTAAATTATTTTTAAAATGGTTTATTTCAAATATTTCATTTTTAAATATAAATGTTGATTATTAAGTGATTTATAGTTCAAACTAGTATAATTTGAATATTTTACTGTAAAATGAATTTCTGGTCAAACTGTTCAAACTTTGACTTTTAAACTTCAAATTTAAATTATTTAAATTCTTAAATTTTATCTTTTATTATGAAAATAGATGTAATAACTTGAATACTACTTTTCTTTTCATTGAAAACGGAGTTAAATTGTAAAAGTTACGTACATTTCAATTTTGAGTATAATTTGTTTTATTTTGCCTATTTTAAATTATATAAATCATATTTTCTTTGTTATATTTTATTTTAATATGTGTTAATATTTTATTTTATGTATATTTTTATCTTTTAATATTTTTAAAGTGATAATAAAAATTTTCCAAAATATATTGCATTTATTTTCTATTTTTAAAGGCTAGTTTCCATTTTTCTGCTATTTTCTTCATTTAAATTATATTTAATTAAAATTTATTTATTTATTTTTGTGAATGCATTTTATTTTTGTGTTATTATATTTATTTATAAATATTTTCTAAGTCCATATAAATCTTCCAAAGTTTATTCTGTTTATTTTCAAATTTTCTAGACTAGTTTTCATTTTATACTATTTTCTTATTTTAATCATATATAATTAATATTTATTTATTTATATTTTGTATATTTGTTATATATTCGAATTTTGACTGAAATTATATGTATTTTTAGATAATTAAACTTATGAAAAGAAAATATAGAAATTTGAAAGGTTTTAAACTTTTTAAATTCCAAGTCCTTTTACCTTCCACCTTTTCATTTTCTCAACCTCCACTTGTAATCAATTTTGGCCGATTCTTTTCTCATTCTTTCAGCCACTTCCTCACTTCATTTTCATGAAAATTAAACTTCTCAATCACCAAAAATTTCGGCCATTAACCTGAAGTAAAGCTTGGTAAAAAATTTCTTCTTTTCTATGCAATTTCTACTTGTTTTCTTATGATTTTGCACTTGTTTTCTCACCTTCTATGCTCAGCTCCTCCTTCCTCCTCCACCTTGGCCTCCTCCACCACCACCACATCTGGTCAACACCTCCTCCAGCCCAGCCCCAAGCCATGGCCATGCCCCTTGATGAAGAAGATCCACCTAAAAATAAACAAAACTCCACCTTAATGTTCATAGCCTAGCCTAACTTGTTCCACCACCTCTCTCCTCCACTTTGGCCGGCCAAACACCACCACCACCAGCCATAACCTGAGCCTTGGACCTCTGTAGCACCTGTAGTTTATCCTTCCAGATCAGGCCATGCCCAATAGTCCCTTGGTCGAACCCATTTAGGCCTTGAAATCTTGTTGTTGCTTGTAGTTGTGTTGCCTTGTTTTGAAATTCAAGCACATATCCTTCATCTCCTCTTTATATTGCTATGGCGACCCCTATATGACCTGAACTTGATCCAAACCTGATCCAAAACAATCCCATTACAGTGTCTTTCCAGGCCATAGCTGAAGTATAAGTGGTTGAATGCAAGTGCAAAAGCTCTAGCTTTGAATTGTATAGTTATTCCTAGCATTGTTTGTAATATTTTGGTTTGTAATTCATGTTTGTTTTTGTTTTGTTTGATATTTAACAAGGCAATTAGCCTTGGCTCTCCCACTCTCAAATCATTGTTGTGTTATCGTGCTTTTGAAGTTCCTTATTTGTGCATTTGGTTGTCATCTCCAGCTTATACAGGTGAGTTATTCTCACCAGACAATATGTACATATATAACTAGTGAATTGACCCCTTTTGAATCTGTAAAATGCATTATCATGTTACACTTGCTATGTTATGATTTTATGATGTTCACCCATGCTTAAACACCTATTATATTATATGTTACTGTTATATTATGCTGTTCTATTATTTTTATCAGTTTATCACACTGCAAGTTCCCTTTAGATTAGAATCACTATGGGTTGAAATGATACATACCCGAACGGACTTTAGAATAGGAGAAAATCGTTATGGGCTGAAATGATAGGCCTGAATGATTTTCAATTATTTTCATTTACTTGGGATTGCGGGTTTGAAATGATCAAACCCGGGTATCTTTGTAAATTACGGGTTGAAATGATATATTACCCGTATCACTTTACTTAGACTAGAAACGAAATACAGACCCGTTGTTAAAATATGTTTTTATAAAAATCTTAAAAATATTTTTGAAATGTAAATATTATAATATTTGATTTAAACTAAATAAAAAAATGATTTATGTAAGCATTATTGATTTTTTTTGAAAATTTATAAGTGAAATAAATTATTGGTAAAACTAGAAAATTTGAAATGTAAGTTATTTTGGGAAATTTTAATTGGGTGATAATTGGAATTTAAATTAAATATGAAATGTGATAACTTCATGATAATTTGGATTAAAGTGAATTTAAATGATTTTTATATTATATTAATGATTTTGAATAAAGTTAAAATGTGAAATGAATGAATATTTAAGTTGAAATTTTGAAATATAACTAAAATTGGAAATTTGTGAATTTGGCTTAAGAGTGAACTTTAAGTTAAGTAAATAAAAATGGAATTAAGTTATTTTGAAATTTTAAAATTAAGTGTTAAGTCAATTTAATTTAATGAATTTATAATTTAAAATTGGAATTTAATAAGTGAATTATTATTAAATTTTGATTTTTGAATGGAGGTTTAACTTTATAAAATCATGAATATAAGGGTATTTGAATGATTATATATGATTTTATAAGTTAAAAATGATTTATATAAAAATATAATTGTTTGTGAAATTATACTGAATATTTGAAGTTAATTAACTGCATCTCTGAAATGCTATTAATTCTAATGTAAATGATAATACAACATCTATAAATGCTGTAGTTGATAATAATGAACCAAATGGCTAAATTTAATTAAAGGCTATTATAGCATTTTTGTAATGTTATAATGGTTGAATTTAACTAAGTTTATTTGAAACTAATGTAACCCTATTACAGCATTTTAAATGCTGTCTTTTGTTAAATTGAACTGTTTTAAATGTGACTTTCCGTAGCATTTTCTAAATGCTGCAAAAGTTGAATTTTCATTGTTTTAATTAATTTAAGTGAACGAATGAAAGATTAAAATTTTGGAAATTTAATAATTTAATTATTAATAATAACTTTATTTTTATGATTTAAAATAAAGTAATTTGTTTCGAAATATAAACTATTTTGAAATATGATATTTTGATATTTTGAAATGGATTTTTGAAGGATATTGAATTTTGAAATGATATTTGATTTCGAAGAATAAAATACCATTTTGAAATTTTAACCACGGGGTGTATTTAATTTATTGTTTAACTGATCCTTGAAGGATGGGCGATCCCAAGCATCCTTTGAGTTATTGTGCATTTCTACTACAGTTCACTTGAGTTGGTTTACATTATATAAGTATATATTGTCCTGACTCGAGTGTTTTGTGTTTTACTTTACGCTCGGGTCAGCCTGAGTATTTACAGCTTAGCTTTGGATTTCTTTCTGGAGCTAGGAATCGCTGGAGATTCTGCTTGTCTAGTTATCTGTTCCTTTCAGTTCAGTTGTTCTATTTCAGATCTGGTATTTATAAACTTCTATGTATTTGGGATTTCTATTGTATATGTTTTTAGAATGATATTATGTAATATGTTTTTGAGAGTTTGTATATAGTAGCTTCATGAACTACTATGGTATTTTATTTCCGCTGCGAGTTATTCTGATATGTTCTGTGTCTGTGATTCTGTGTATTTGATTTCATTTGCTCCAAATTTATTTACAATCTGTTATTTTGAATTATTCAAGTCAGACATGTGTGGATTATTGTCGATTTGAATGGTCTAAAATAGTGGGTCGTTACAGTTGGTACCAGAGCTTTGGTTTTAGGCAAACCTTAGCCTACGGAGCAAAAACTCATTAGAGATAGGGTAGAAATACCCTAGAATGAGTGAAATCAATCTCAGAATCATTTCTTTGTGAGAGGACGTATTTTTGAAGTATAAAATGATTTTCAAATGATTTTAAAAAAATTTCAAAGATTATTTTGATATAAAATTTTCTTGCTTTGAAAGTAAAATTTTATAAACTTCATTCCTTTTGTATCCACCTTGTTAGTAATTTCTTTGATTAGGATCCTCTAAAATTTTGAACTTCTCTCTTGATTGATCTAGATCCATTGTTGATAGGAATCTATTTGAGTATGGCAAAATCAGTAGTTTGTTAAGTTGTTTTGAGTAAACTCTGTTGTATCTTTTGCTTAGCTAAAGTTGTCCAACTAAAGATATTTATGCTTCTGTTTTCGTATGTTATGAATTCGAGTCTTTCCAAATTTTTATAGGAATTTTTCTGTATCGATATAGGTTATATATCTCTAATCTTCGTTTGGATTCTTATCGAATAAGATTCCTTTGAATTTTGGAACGCTCCCACTTGTTCTGAAATCCATTCCTGTCTCTCTCTATTGGTATTCTTTTGATTCTGGAGTACCCCATAACTCCACTTCGAAGGATCTCTATAAGAATAGGATCCCACCAATCTTTGAATGATTTGTGAAGGGGTGAAACTTCTTCACAATTGACATTGATTCACCGGAGATTTCTATATCTTTGGTTTAGATGCCGCTATCTCTTGCGATCGAATGTTGATTTTTCTTGGAATTCTGCATCGATCTGTTCTTGAAGTCACGGTTGATCCGGTTAAGGTCGCCCGCGATTTATATAAGTATATTCACCTTCTATTTTGAAATTTAATTATCTCATTTTCGTTCGAACTTAATTTCGAATCAGAATCATATTTGATTAGAGTCCCTCTAAGTTGAATTTCTATCTTTGTTTTGAAATCCATTCTTGAACCATCCTTTGAAAAATCAGGCTTGTTTATATTTTAGAAATTGTTTTATATATCGAAATTATTATATTCTATATATAAAAGTTAAATGTTTTCGATAAAGATTATAAACCCTTTTAAAATAAGAATTTGAGGTTTTGAAAGGATTTGTAATTTTGAAAATTATATAAGAAATTTGATTTATAACTGAAGGATTTTAAATTTGAAATTCGAGAATTGAACTCCGGTATTTTGAAATTGGTTTTAAGATTTTGAAATATATAATAATATGATTTAAAAGTATTTTCCGAATAAGAAATGTTTCAAATGATTTTAATAAGTTTTGATGAGTTTCGAAGAAATTTCAAAAGAAGTTTGAGTAAATAGAAGTCCAGAACTCACTTATGTCGCTGGAAAATAATTTCGGTGATGAGTGCACGCATCATCGACATTGATTTTCGAGTTTCAGAGTGAGGGAAAGGCCACTTTAGTAGCATTATTATGCGAGTGATTTTGTGAAACCATTTTTGATTTCAAATTCCGAAGTATGATTTGATATTCGAAAGATATATGTAAATATATTTGAAACGATTTGAAATGAACCGGTGTTCAGTCCTCGAGTTTTGGATTTGATATAACCCTATCTATTAAAATTGATTTACTGATTTGTTGCTAATTTCCAACTCTTGAATTTGAAAATGATTTCTTCAACTATTTCGAAGTTCGAGTACTTCCAAATCAAGGTTAACTTTTCAAAGCTAAGAAATTTGAAAAGTATTTTGATAAAGTATATAAGTTTGTTTTGAATGTGTAAGTATGAAGTAATCGGATTTAAATAAGTTGAAACTGTTTTGTTAAGTAAATGAATAAGGAAATTTTAAAATTTTCTAATATGAAATTTAGATTCGAAATGCTTTGAAAAGAATTTGGTCTTCAAAATATTTTGAATAAAATTTAGTTTAAATGTTTTAACTTAGTAACATCTTTATGAAACCATATATTTAACAAGTTGGAATAAATATATAAGTTGTACGTATGGTGTTTTATTCGCATAATTAATTTGATCCAAATTTGAGTACACAAGTTCGAGGTGGATTACACCATTTCGTGTTAGGATTTTCATTCGATTCTTGATGGCGAATATTTGATATGGATTTTGGGCTTGATTCTAGAATTCTCTATCGTAGTATATGGCTATGCAAGGAGACTGATGGCTTCTAGTCGAGAAACCATATCGAAATCTGCATTAGGGAGGTGAATGGACAATACTAGTTCGAAAGCGAACTTGTGTGATCAAGCAAGCGATCAAATGTAGTTTTGCGAAATGATGACGTATGTACATCTTATATCCTAATATCAGTGATATATTTTGACGCTGAAATTGAAAGCTGTCGGGTTAGAATATCTTTGCTTACTTTTCCAATTTAAATTACAAAGATATATAACCTATAAAAGCAAAGATATTCAAATCCCATATGGCTCTTCATACAGCGAAATTTATTTTGAAAAATTTGATCCTTATATAAGATGGACCTTACATAAGTATAAGATGATTTTGAAAACATTTGATTTTGGAAATGAATTGGTTGACTTAAATTATTGATTTGGAAATTTGGATTTATTTTCTAAATCTATTATTCTGGAAACGTTGAAACTAAAGATAATTAATTTGAGAAGAAATAATTCGGTGAAATTGTATATGATTTTGAAATTGAACTGATATTGAAACAAATTGAAATTTGAGAACCTTATGTTACTAAACACTTGATTTGGAAGATGTCGAACTTATATAAAATTGATTTGTATGAGTATGAAATTGATTCGAAAACTATAGATTTGAAAAGGTACTCAATTTGAAAGTGAAATCTTATATATAATGGATATTATATAAGTACGATATTTGAAAGTGATTTGAAAAGGTACTATATGATACATATTTTCGAAGTAAAGATATGGAAAGTGCCTTCTGCTTGATATCCGATTTGTGGCCACATCTTGGATTCATTCTATCGATATTATTCTCTCTGATTTTTGGTTTTCCGGATATGATACTCGAGTGTCCTTCGAATTCCATGGCGTTACCCATGGTCTTACGAACTCGACTGCATAGCGTAATTCGTAAGGCAGTGATTGCTTAAAAGGTACGGATGTTTCCTGGGGGATCCAGGCGTAACCATTGTGTATCTGCGATCTATGGTCGTGTTAGTGGCGTAATCCGCAAGGCAGAGATTGCTTAAGGGGTATGGATGTTTCCTGGGGGATCCAGGCGTAACCATTTTTATGTATCCTGCGGTCCACCGTTTTGTTGCATGGCGAAATTCGCAAGGCAGTGAATGCTTAAAAGGTACGGATGTTTCCTGGGGGACCCAGGCGTAACCATTGTGTATCTGCGATCCATGATTTGATTCGTTTTTGTTTGGATTGTACTTTCCATATCTGTTTTTAAAGGTTTTCCCAGTATTTTCACTAGGTGTTGAAACAGGTCTACTAAGTACCTGGAGAATTCCAGTTTTGCGCCTGATCAACGCACTACCAGAGTCTACAGGAACAAGGATAAACTTGTTGAAACATCGAGTTATAAAAGTATTTTGATAAAATATTATATAAAGGATATTTTGATCAGTTATTTTCCTTCCTAAAGGATTTTAAAGTGTTTTAAATATTTTACCTCTTTAACCAACAATTTAAAATAATGGTTCATCCTTCTCTTTCAACCTGCTTTCCCTCCTAGCTACTTTTCTTCCCTACCTTCTTTCGGGATGTCTTCCAACCTATTGTTCTTTCTAGTTGTTTCTCCGCTCCCTTCCTTTTCGAGGACGAAAAGATTTGAGTGGGGGAGAGTGTAACAGCCCTAGATTTTTGTATATATTTTAAATTTGACTTTCTTTTATTTAAATTATTTTTAAAATGGTTTATTTCAAATATTTCATTTTTAAATATAAATGTTGATTATTAAGTGATTTATAGTTCAAACTAGTATAATTTGAATATTTTACTGTAAAATGAATTTCTGGTCAAACTGTTCAAACTTTGACTTTTAAACTTCAAATTTAAATTATTTAAATTCTTAAATTTTATCTTTTATTATGAAAATAGATGTAATAACTTGAATACTACTTTTCTTTTCATTGAAAACGGAGTTAAATTGTAAAAGTTACGTACATTTCAATTTTGAGTATAATTTGTTTTATTTTGCCTATTTTAAATTATATAAATCATATTTTCTTTGTTATATTTTATTTTAATATGTGTTAATATTTTATTTTATGTATATTTTTATCTTTTAATATTTTTAAAGTGATAATAAAAATTTTCCAAAATATATTGCATTTATTTTCTATTTTTAAAGGCTAGTTTCCATTTTTCTGCTATTTTCTTCATTTAAATTATATTTAATTAAAATTTATTTATTTATTTTTGTGAATGCATTTTATTTTTGTGTTATTATATTTATTTATAAATATTTTCTAAGTCCATATAAATCTTCCAAAGTTTATTCTGTTTATTTTCAAATTTTCTAGACTAGTTTTCATTTTATACTATTTTCTTATTTTAATCATATATAATTAATATTTATTTATTTATATTTTGTATATTTGTTATATATTCGAATTTTGACTGAAATTATATGTATTTTTAGATAATTAAACTTATGAAAAGAAAATATAGAAATTTGAAAGGTTTTAAACTTTTTAAATTCCAAGTCCTTTTACCTTCCACCTTTTCATTTTCTCAACCTCCACTTGTAATCAATTTTGGCCGATTCTTTTCTCATTCTTTCAGCCACTTCCTCACTTCATTTTCATGAAAATTAAACTTCTCAATCACCAAAAATTTCGGCCATTAACCTGAAGTAAAGCTTGGTAAAAAATTTCTTCTTTTCTATGCAATTTCTACTTGTTTTCTTATGATTTTGCACTTGTTTTCTCACCTTCTATGCTCAGCTCCTCCTTCCTCCTCCACCTTGGCCTCCTCCACCACCACCACATCTGGTCAACACCTCCTCCAGCCCAGCCCCAAGCCATGGCCATGCCCCTTGATGAAGAAGATCCACCTAAAAATAAACAAAACTCCACCTTAATGTTCATAGCCTAGCCTAACTTGTTCCACCACCTCTCTCCTCCACTTTGGCCGGCCAAACACCACCACCACCAGCCATAACCTGAGCCTTGGACCTCTGTAGCACCTGTAGTTTATCCTTCCAGATCAGGCCATGCCCAATAGTCCCTTGGTCGAACCCATTTAGGCCTTGAAATCTTGTTGTTGCTTGTAGTTGTGTTGCCTTGTTTTGAAATTCAAGCACATATCCTTCATCTCCTCTTTATATTGCTATGGCGACCCCTATATGACCTGAACTTGATCCAAACCTGATCCAAAACAATCCCATTACAGTGTCTTTCCAGGCCATAGCTGAAGTATAAGTGGTTGAATGCAAGTGCAAAAGCTCTAGCTTTGAATTGTATAGTTATTCCTAGCATTGTTTGTAATATTTTGGTTTGTAATTCATGTTTGTTTTTGTTTTGTTTGATATTTAACAAGGCAATTAGCCTTGGCTCTCCCACTCTCAAATCATTGTTGTGTTATCGTGCTTTTGAAGTTCCTTATTTGTGCATTTGGTTGTCATCTCCAGCTTATACAGGTGAGTTATTCTCACCAGACAATATGTACATATATAACTAGTGAATTGACCCCTTTTGAATCTGTAAAATGCATTATCATGTTACACTTGCTATGTTATGATTTTATGATGTTCACCCATGCTTAAACACCTATTATATTATATGTTACTGTTATATTATGCTGTTCTATTATTTTTATCAGTTTATCACACTGCAAGTTCCCTTTAGATTAGAATCACTATGGGTTGAAATGATACATACCCGAACGGACTTTAGAATAGGAGAAAATCGTTATGGGCTGAAATGATAGGCCTGAATGATTTTCAATTATTTTCATTTACTTGGGATTGCGGGTTTGAAATGATCAAACCCGGGTATCTTTGTAAATTACGGGTTGAAATGATATATTACCCGTATCACTTTACTTAGACTAGAAACGAAATACAGACCCGTTGTTAAAATATGTTTTTATAAAAATCTTAAAAATATTTTTGAAATGTAAATATTATAATATTTGATTTAAACTAAATAAAAAAATGATTTATGTAAGCATTATTGATTTTTTTTGAAAATTTATAAGTGAAATAAATTATTGGTAAAACTAGAAAATTTGAAATGTAAGTTATTTTGGGAAATTTTAATTGGGTGATAATTGGAATTTAAATTAAATATGAAATGTGATAACTTCATGATAATTTGGATTAAAGTGAATTTAAATGATTTTTATATTATATTAATGATTTTGAATAAAGTTAAAATGTGAAATGAATGAATATTTAAGTTGAAATTTTGAAATATAACTAAAATTGGAAATTTGTGAATTTGGCTTAAGAGTGAACTTTAAGTTAAGTAAATAAAAATGGAATTAAGTTATTTTGAAATTTTAAAATTAAGTGTTAAGTCAATTTAATTTAATGAATTTATAATTTAAAATTGGAATTTAATAAGTGAATTATTATTAAATTTTGATTTTTGAATGGAGGTTTAACTTTATAAAATCATGAATATAAGGGTATTTGAATGATTATATATGATTTTATAAGTTAAAAATGATTTATATAAAAATATAATTGTTTGTGAAATTATACTGAATATTTGAAGTTAATTAACTGCATCTCTGAAATGCTATTAATTCTAATGTAAATGATAATACAACATCTATAAATGCTGTAGTTGATAATAATGAACCAAATGGCTAAATTTAATTAAAGGCTATTATAGCATTTTTGTAATGTTATAATGGTTGAATTTAACTAAGTTTATTTGAAACTAATGTAACCCTATTACAGCATTTTAAATGCTGTCTTTTGTTAAATTGAACTGTTTTAAATGTGACTTTCCGTAGCATTTTCTAAATGCTGCAAAAGTTGAATTTTCATTGTTTTAATTAATTTAAGTGAACGAATGAAAGATTAAAATTTTGGAAATTTAATAATTTAATTATTAATAATAACTTTATTTTTATGATTTAAAATAAAGTAATTTGTTTCGAAATATAAACTATTTTGAAATATGATATTTTGATATTTTGAAATGGATTTTTGAAGGATATTGAATTTTGAAATGATATTTGATTTCGAAGAATAAAATACCATTTTGAAATTTTAACCACGGGGTGTATTTAATTTATTGTTTAACTGATCCTTGAAGGATGGGCGATCCCAAGCATCCTTTGAGTTATTGTGCATTTCTACTACAGTTCACTTGAGTTGGTTTACATTATATAAGTATATATTGTCCTGACTCGAGTGTTTTGTGTTTTACTTTACGCTCGGGTCAGCCTGAGTATTTACAGCTTAGCTTTGGATTTCTTTCTGGAGCTAGGAATCGCTGGAGATTCTGCTTGTCTAGTTATCTGTTCCTTTCAGTTCAGTTGTTCTATTTCAGATCTGGTATTTATAAACTTCTATGTATTTGGGATTTCTATTGTATATGTTTTTAGAATGATATTATGTAATATGTTTTTGAGAGTTTGTATATAGTAGCTTCATGAACTACTATGGTATTTTATTTCCGCTGCGAGTTATTCTGATATGTTCTGTGTCTGTGATTCTGTGTATTTGATTTCATTTGCTCCAAATTTATTTACAATCTGTTATTTTGAATTATTCAAGTCAGACATGTGTGGATTATTGTCGATTTGAATGGTCTAAAATAGTGGGTCGTTACAGTGAACCTCTCTCTCTTTTATTTTATTTCATTTATAAACGAATTGATTTTGTTTCGAACTGAAGAGGAAAGGAAAAGGTAAACGTGATTTTATAAAAGGGGAGACGTCTCGAACATGGTAGGGGCTGAAAAGGATGGAAACGACGTGTTTTAGACGGCTGATGTGAATGGATATGACAATATATACATATTAAAAAATCTCAAATATCTAGATATCTTTTTCGAACCCCTATCGAGGCATGCCGCCCAGCGTTTCTAATGTTATACCCCTATTCTGAACGTAATGGAATAAGTTTCGAGCCCCAATTCGATCGTACGTGGAAGATAGCTTTTTAAATCGACTATTAAAATCAAATTCAATTAAATTATCTCTAGGCGTTTTCAAATCGTACGACCTACCGGTAAATCCAAACGTTACAAATTTTAAATCCGATGATAATACATTATTACGGATCCAATGGAACTAGTTTCGTCGAATTTCGAGACTTTGCCCCGAGTCGCTATTTTAACGCTTCGATTAAATCGACGATTTCCAAAATTTACGAAATCGCTTGAATTTTACAGTTTTAAAATCTTACTAACTAAATCATAATTCCAAATCCAAAATTTAAAACCATTTAAATATCCCGAACCAAACATCGAAAAATCCGGATCGTTACATTCCACCCCCCTTAATAGAATTTCGTCCCCGAAATTGCTAAGGTAGGAAAATTGCTCCAAACCCATTAACTTAACAAAACACACTTAGTTAAAACTCGATATTAACTTTTATAAACCCTTTAGTTTCATTCAAAAACATTCAGTTTCCAATTCTAATTCAAAACCCTCTATTTTCATTACAATTCAAAAATTATCTTTTTAGTTAACACAAATTTTCCAAAAATTTCTAACACCCTAAATTTCCGAAATTTTTTGGAGGAGTCTCCCTTATACGGAGAGCCATTTGCAATATGACAAGAGAGATAAAAATATATACATCGACCCATGCGGTCGGAAAACACAATATATATCAATATTTATATCTTGCGGTATTTAATCCGAAAACGTACCTTATATTAGCATTTTTAAGCAAGCGGCTTATTTTAAATGCAATTTGCATGACCCAAACTAGCCAAATGGTCATCTTGTACCTGTACTTACTCAATTTAAACACGTAAGTACCTAAACATGAAATTTTAATAACACTTCATTTATTTAGCTAGCTAAACACATAAATTTCATAAACAATGCATTCTAACACATAATCATAAGCAATTATAAGGTTCCATCATTCGATTATTCATTTTAAATCGATTCATATACCATTTCATTCAATTCAAATGATTTACAACCAAATTTTCTTGCATTCACTTCATATTTATACCAAACAAACCCACATCCATTCCAAATTGATTTAAAAATCAATTTATTCACTTTCTATTAATTCACAGAATTTTATTTGCTTCTGTTTACGTAAAACAACAATTTTTCTATGCAAATTTTGCGTTATTCATTTAATAAAGTAATCACTCAGGCTTATAGCTATTTTAAATTGATTCCAAATCAATTTATATTCAATTTTATTCCATTTCAGATTTATTCACAATCAATTCAGTTGACTTCCATTCATATCCACATTCATTTCAAATTATTTCAACTCTATAACTTAAGTTTATTACTCTTGCAACCAAATCCCATTTTCATTTTCAGATTAATTCTCATTCAATCAAATTTCATTCCATTTTGCTAATTAATTTAATTAATTCATTCACTCAATCCACTTCAAAACTTAACTTCAAGCTCAAATTTATTTAAACAACATCCAAAGCCATATTCAACTTATTTACACTTAAATTGAATTTATTTATAACTCAAATCATCACTATTTCAAACCAATTTCATTTTATTCGACGATATTTTCAATTATATTTAATTGGCTTACAATTAAGTCGAATTTTATTTATAACTCAAGTCCCATTTCCAATATCCACTTTAATCCTAAATCCAATTTATTTAACCAAGTTAAGTTCCATTTTTGTATTCAATTAACTAATTAATTATCTAATTAGTTCACTTCCATTTCATAATTCCATATCTGATTTTACTTCAAAAATCACTTCATTTATTTTACTTGAGTTCAAACTCGTCTTATAACTCAAGTTCCACACGTCAATTTATTCAATTTCATTCAACCCAAGTCCCATTTTAATATCTGATTCACTATTTAATTCTTCTAATTGGTTTGCTTTCATTTTATATCTCACAATTGGATTTTTATTTCAAAAATCATTCTATGTAATCCACTTGAGTTCACATTTATTTTATAATTCAAGTTTGGATTTTTATTTCGTTACCAAAATATCAAACCATTTTTATTTCGGTATTACCATTCCATTAATCAATTTACAAGTTACACACTTATTTTTCACAATTCCGTAAATTCAATATTCGGGTTTATTCCATTAAAATTTTATAACTTATAGTTATATCATCATTTTACAACCCAAAATTTATATTCAATTCAATTCGATATGGTTTCAAATCCAGTCAACTTTGTTTCTTTATTTAACTTATCTTAAGTTAAATTTCAATTCACACAATTTATTTTAACTTACTTAAGTTAAAATCTAATTTCAAAATTCAAATTCCATACTTTTCTTCCTTATTAAAATCATTCTCACTTTATAAGTCCAAAAGCTTATTTTTGATGTTTTCCTAAAACATTTAAATAAGGATTTCTAGAATTCAAACACCCGGTATCTATTTCAAATCATTTTGAAATCATATATATATATAGCTCCTTTAGTTTAACAAACCATTTCATTGGAATTTTCAAAATTCACTTGGTTCCTTTCCAAAATAATTTCCCTTCGGAATTTCCAAAACAACATTGTTTCCAAATAAAAATATCCATATCAAATTATTCTGGTAGCAATCCGTCACTTAGAAACTCGAAAATGAGTACTGACGATGGTGCGTAGTCATCACCAGGATTATTTTCCAGCGACTGAAGTGAGTTTAGTGCTTTTATCACTTCGAAAATCCATTTAAAACATTTTATTTCAAAATATTCTAAATAATATTACTTTTATTTATTTCAAAATACTTTGGAAAACATTTCCAAAAATTTCTGGGATTTTTAAATTTCTGAATTCTAGTTTGAATCCATTTTCAGTTTTTAACTCATTTGTATGAATCATATTTATACAATTCTATTTGGTTTTTTTATAAACCATTTCCAATTTTATAATCTTGTTTTGATTATATAATAATAACCAAACACATCAATCTACTATAATAATTTTTAGAAAATTATTTCTTTTATATCAAAATATAATTTGGGTAAAATTATTTCATTTACTCGCTCAAAACCATACTATGTCGGTTTACCTGGTTCAAGTGTTTAGAAACTCCTATCGATTTAGTGGCATCCCACTTTTCGACCAGAATTTATATGCAACTCAACAGATAAGTCAACGCAATATAAAACAATTTATATTCACTAACAAATACGCACTCATACTTATTAATACACTCAAACTAATTCTAGGGTACCGCTGATCCTATCTCTGATGAGTAATCCCTACCAAAGCCAAGGTTCTCGCTTAACCTTCAGCTCTAATACCAAGTTTAGCGATCCGGGATTTTCGACCCTCGAAAATCGACATCTATACATTCACTATATAACATGCCGAATATTCAAGTGTCGGAAATACCGATTGCTAGGGGTGAAGAAGGAAAGGTAGAAGAAATAGAAATAACAACACAGAATCTAACAATCTCAGCGGAATAAAATATAATATATAATAATAGATCTTTATACAAAAGAAACTGTATCAGTTAATATACATACAATCATCAGAGTACAACAATCATCAATCAATCTGGATAGTAATGATAACTTATCCTGATATACATAACTCACACAGCGGAAATAACCAAGTACGTGATTTACGTCTGAAATCCTTCAGCTCATCTCCTGAGCTCCATAGCATTCTAACCTGAATCTGTAATACTCGGTCTGACCCGAGCATTATAATAAAAATAACACCCGAGTTAGTCTGGAAAACCAGCCTGAGAAAACACACTCATTTTTAATTATTACTGTTATAAAAATCTTTAGAAAAACAAAGGTATCTCGTAAGACCACGCCACAAATAAACACGATGGGTTTTTACCTTACAATAACCAAAACCTTTTATAGAAAATCACATGGTATTATAATAGTGCCTAAGAACAAATACTTATTCAAATAGCCGAAATTGTTACATTAATTAAATTCCAGCATACTAGGCTCTACAACCAATACCGTAAAGGCTCGTATTGGAGAATGGATTCCATACAATGACTAGGCACTGGGGTACCACCTATCATAGTACATGTCTAGAAAAATGTACCGAGGACCTCGCCGGGATCCCCTACAACACAAGACCGGCCTACCCCTAACCTGGATAGTACCGAATATGTTACCACCCCGGTTGTTCCCACCCTTAAAAACGAGCGCTCACTCTTCCATGCACAACCATATCCATAATTTATATATGTTTCTGAGGGTATCTAAAAAAGTGATAACATACCCTAATTGGGTGCAACCCACTTAGCCTTGCAGCATCTCCCATGTTTTAGTCATTCCCGGTTGATGAGGCTTGAGGCTAACGATTACCTTTCAAGAACTATTCCACTTAGAATGCTCATCGTCCTCCAATGACGATGTTCTGATAACATTCGTCCATACAAGTTGTCATGGGTTTGGACAAACTGAACAACCGCCTTCACTATCTTCACGATATCCATTCGTAACGCTCAAATCGGATCAAAGTGGTTTTCGGATAATTAAATCTAATCCCGGTCTCTTCGAAACAATCAACGAAATTGGCCAATATTTGATAGTTGGTTATTTAACTATCAATATAAAATCCATAAGCAGTCACTATGCCCATATTATAATTTTCCAAAATTTATTTTCAAAATTTCTTGATAAGATATATATTCAAATCCAGTCCAAATTTTCAATAATTGGGGCAACTCAAATACTTATATCCATATCAGGATATTCCAAACCATCTCTTATCTCAACATTTAGAAGAATATATTTTCATAACTCCTTACTTCTCAACACTTAGAAAATTCCATCTATTTCTCTTTCTCAAAATCTTCTACAATTTATATTGTAAATTCCTTAACTCGTTTATAACGAATTCTATAAGTTTCGGTTTCCTTAATTAATTTCCTTTAACATTTCCAAGTCAAAACACTTGTCTAAAATTCCAAATAACCATTTCTAACTTCTTTTATGAATCCTAATTCATTTTTTGAAGTTCGCTTTTATTTAATTAATTCGAAAATTTTCTTACTTCTTCCCAAATTCCATTTTTCAGAATTTCTCCTATATATCTCATCTAACAAATAAATCCCGTTTTCAAACCTCAAAAAGATTTATAAATAAATTTAAATTATTACAAAACTCTATATATATATTAAGAATTTAAAGAATAATATTTTTTTTAAACATGTTCAAATAATTATTTAAAAAATCAAACACTTTTTAATAAAACATTAATAACTCATTTCCAATCCATCTTTTATTAAAACTAATCGATTTACAAAGCTTGTTATAAAAATTTGAATTTATTTCTGTTAACGGTAAAAAGTGAACGCTAACACCCGGTGTGTGTAATAAACTTGTGAAAGCACCACCCGTTGGTACGGGAACAGAATATGAGCTAAAAATAGCAGAAAAAGCAGTAAATGAACAACAGATTTATAGTGGTTCGGCCCGTAATTGAGCCTACATCCACTTTATAGTCTCTTATTGCTGATTTGATTACAATTCGATACAATATCTCTCTAAACACAATACAATTTGATCATGAAATCATTCTTGACTACTAGCTCAATCTTTAATGATGAAACTCGATGAATCCGCGTTGGATGTTAGGAGCTCTTCTCGAAGATCGTTGTAGTGTCTCGAATGCTTGAAGATCTTTGATTGCTGAATGAGAGGAGGCTTCGACAGCGTAACGGCGCTTGGAGAAATGAATGGCCAAAAGTCCCCTCCACGTTGGAAGTAATGGGGTATTTATAGGAGCTGATCTGGACTCAGGAAATTTCTCTAAGTCTTTAAGTCGTAGCCGACTTAGGGTAGGTCGGTGACGAGTTAAGGAACAGGGTTAGGTCGGTGACGAGTTAAGGAATAGGGTTAGGTCGGTGACGAGTTAAGGGATGGTTGTCTTTGACAAGTATTAAGTCGTAGCCGACTTATCAAACCTTAACTCGTAAGGCCTTAACTCGCAGCCTTCAAGTCATAAACCCACTAAGTCGTAACTCGTTAGGTCGGAACCTTCTTTAGGTCGTAACCTTTAGGTCGCAACATTACTAGGTCGCGGAGTCTTTAGGTCGCAAGCTTCCTTAGGTCGCGACTTCCCTTAGGTCGTGACATTCCTGTAGCCTTAGGTCGCTGGACAAGTTAAGTCGTTGAGTCCTAGGTCGTAGACATCTTAGGTCGCAGACTCCTTAACTCGCAGGTACTTTAACTCGTACATTGTTAGGTCGTAAGGTCCTCTTGAGTCGTAAACCTGATGAGTCGTAAGCCTGATGAGTCGTACAGACCTGATGAGTCGCCAGTTCTCATGAGTCGTTGAACCTGATGAGTCGTACAGACCTGATGAGTCGCCAGTTCTCATGAGTCGTTGAACCTGATGAGTCGTAAGACCATGAGTCGTATACTCCATGACTCGTTGAACCTGATGAGTCGTAAGACCATGAGTCGTAGAAAGCTTGTCTCGTTGAGTCGTAGAAGAGTTAATCTTTATGAGTCGTAGCACGCTAAGTCGTAAGTCGTTAAACTTCTTAACTCGTAGGTCGTTGAGTCGGACCATTCCTTAGGTCGGAGCCTGTTGAGTCGTAGGTCATCTAACTCTTAACTCGTTAAGTCTTGCACTCCCTTAACTCGTTAACTCTTGAGTCGCGTACTTCTTAAGTCGTGGAGAATTAAGGGTTAACATTTGCCCCTCGAAATACACGCCTAAGTCGTAGGTCGTGTGTTTCGACTTATCTTAACTCGTGTGGGCCGATTCCAATTCCTTCGACCTGGGGTATAAAATGCTTAGGTCGTTCCTCTTTTCTCCATCTTCCTATTACTCGTTCTTTAAGCCGTATCTGCCATTAACGCAATTTCAAGCTTCCAAAGGCGATTTCGACTTGATTTACTTCCAGCCATTCCAATTTACACCGCGTAAGCATCTTTTCCCTTTTCCCAATCGCCGATCATTGCCGTCGACCTTCATCCATGATTTTTCCCTTTGGGCCTTGCGAATACTGTTATACAGGATATCCATGAACTTAAGGTGGTTCGGCATAACTTGCAACGGTTTGCGATTTTCGGTGATTTAGAAATAGGGTTGATGGAGAGGCTAACTGGTTAATGGATTAACGGGTTAGGAAGTTAACGGGTTAGGAGGTAAATGGGTTAGGAATTGGATGGATAGATGGTTAACGAGTTAAGGATTTAGCGAGTCAGGAGTTAGATGGATTGGAAATTTCGCGTGATCCAGCGGTTTTGATGTTATGACTTACGACTTACGACTTGACGTCTCTTTTTATTCCTTACGACTTACGACTTAGAGAATAGTTGACCCTAGGTCGCAGGAGCCATTTGAGTCGTTCGTGACTTAGCACTTGTTCAGATTTTGCTTGAATGTGTGGTACGATTGGGGAGTTACGACTCAACTTGATTCATGGCATATCTTGTAGAACGTGAACGAGTTAGGACTTAGGAAAATCTGCCCTAAGTTAAGTCGTGACCGAGTTAGAACTTGAGCAAATTTCCCACTGCCTTGAATGCTAAGACTTGAGTTGTTTGAACTTTGGACTCTTGAATTTTGTTGCACTCTTTTATAGATTGTTAATAACTCTGACTGCCTGTTATAACATGTACAAAAACTGGGACGAATATACTGCCACCGACTGCCCATATCGGATGACAGATTAGTTGATAAAGATTACAATTAAATGAACTGTATGAGTGAAATGCTACACAATAACCAACTCAAATGAAGTATTAAAGCAGAATCGTAATAATTAACTAGAACTGATTTGTCTGCATTAACACTGCACTTGAGCATTAACAAGTTTTGAAATCTCGTAATCGACTGATTGTCAGTTAGTTTAATTCCAGTTATACTTGCTTTTTCTTATTTTCATTAGTTTTGCACAGCACTTTACACTTTTAGGAAACGTGCACCTTCACTTTTGAACATTCGGCTGATTGTGTAGAATGACATCCCATCAAGAAGATTTGGAATCAGCTGGAGAAGCTTTTCCAATCGCTACTCCGTTGAATGATCCCCCAGAAAGGATTCCTACCACCCTGAGTCTTAAAGTCTTCCGCCAACTATGCACCCAGTTTGGCATCGCTGAATCTGACGCTTTGCTTCCTGGAGTAAATGACACTGCTGATAGGCCACCGCACGGCTTCATCGCAGTGAACCGCCAAATGTGCTTGAGTGGAGCGATTCCCCCGTTTAATGACTGTCTCCGAGAACTTCTTCTTCGATTATCTATCTCCCCTTTTCAACTTCATCCTAATGGCTACGCCATCCTGCTGGGACTGTGTGTGCTCTTTAGGAGAATACTGGACCGTTTCCCCAGCTTTGGAGAAATTTGCTTTCTATGCTCATTCACAAGGACCAAGGACCATCCCTCTATCACAGTTGTAAGGAGTGCCAGGAATCGCAAACTGATTATTGGTCTTCCTGAAAGCGTTCCTGGGTTTCTGAGCCAGTTTTTCTTTGTTCGTTGTCCCCCGGGATTTTACGCCATTTGGAGAGTGGGAAGTACGATTATCTACCTTTTTCCTGTGCTTTTTCTAAATTCTTTGAAGTTCAAATTGTTAAGTGTTAACTTCTTTTTCTACTGTTTCAGCACTCCCTTCCCCCTCTAGGGAATCTCGTCACAAGACTACCTTTGAGAGGCTTATGGCCGTGCCGGTTGAGGAGAGGAGCGTTCAATTTCTATTGAGAGATGAGTTCCTCCACGAATTCGGACTCTTACATCCTTCCCGTTCCACTCATCCACATGAAGTCCCTGATTCTTCGACTGAGGAGTCAGATGCCCCTGCTTCTGCTAAAGAACCTTCACCGAAAGAATTTACCGTTGAGACTTCATTGGTGAAGTGTTCTACTCTTACCGACATTGCGGGGTCGTCCAGTAAGTTAGCACTTGCCCCGGTTATTGAAGAGGAGGAAAATCTTCATACTCTTGAAAAGACGGCTGAGGTGGAAGTTGAAAAGGATAATTCTCCCATGCACCATGGCGATGATACTTTCGACAGCCTGAGCGACATCATGATAACCTCTCAGGAGCTCTTTAAAGATGATGTTTCTAAAGTGGTTCCTCCTGTTATCGAAGCAACTTCTTTCTTGCAACAAACCACAACGCCTTCCACACAACTTACTACCATTTCTACACCCAAAAGTGGTTTGTAGTCCGACGCGCGTAGTTTGCACATCACACACACTTAGAACCTTGGCACTTTTTATGCACTTAGCTTCTTCAATTTGAGGATTTCTAAAACTGGCCTTTTTCTTCAATTACAGGTTCTCTGATGGGGCGAAGCGGCTCTTACTACAACAAATTCCAGCGTTACGGAAGCCGTGAGGCTTATGACTTTAGGAGTTATATTAGTGCCGTGAAAGAAACTGACGAGGAGAGAACTGCTCGAAAGGCTCATGAGAGGCGAGCTCATGAAGAGCGTCGCCGGAGAGAAGATGAGGAATACTACGGGAGAAGGGACGAGCAACGTGACTCTTCTCGCAGAAGCGACGATCCTTATAAAAGGAAATCTTACGACGATAAGGGAAAGAGTCACACTTCTGATGATTCCAGTAAACGTGCCAGACTTGGTGAGAAAGACACATCTAACACCTCGGAAAAGACAACCGCTTCTGTTCCTCCTAATACATCTTCCGGTTCTCCTGCCCTTAAGGAATCTGACATCCAGACCATCATTAATAGGCCACAGTACCAAGCTGGAGATGGTCCTCCCACACTCCAGAGCCGATTTCCGAATTGGTGTCTGAAAGGAGTGCGTTTTGATTTGGACTTGGTCCCCATTGATAAGCAGGCGATGCTGAAAAATGTCGATGCTGTAAAGCTTGACATCGAAAGAATGTCTGGGTGGCAGAAGCTGGTTGATGAACTTCAAAGGGTCAACCATCTGAACCTTGAAGCGATGATGACTATGGAAAATGATAAAACAGAATGGGACAAATGGCGTAAGCAGCATGACGCGGAGATGAAAAGCATTAGCGATGGTTATGGGAAGCTCGAAGCTGAAGTTGAAAAACTTAAAAATGAGCTTGCTACTTCCTCCACTTCTTATTCTCAGAAAGAAGAAATGCTTCAAAAACAAGTTCGAGACGCCCATGCTGCTCAGCGGAATACTGAAGTCAAACTTGAAGCAGAACAGCATGTTGTTAGAAAATATCGTGATGACGCTGCTCGTCTTCAGGAGAAACTCAGCTCTCGAGACTTAGAAATTGCTAGGCTACAATCCCAGTTACTGAAGGCTGAAAGAGAACGTGATGAAGCTCTTTCTGGCAAAGCTGCAGCCGAAGAATCCCATAAGGCGACCATAGCCACCGTTGACGCGACTCTGTTCGACTTTTATATGCATTGTGTCCTGGGGCGTGGGAGCCTTTCATTTTTGGGTCCAGAGTATGAAGTCACCTTGGCGGAGGTATGGGAGGCAATCATTGACTTATTTGGTGGTGCCGGATACTCTGAAACAGATCTTCAAGCTACCTACTTAAGTGAGAGCGATCGCGCTGCCCTTGCCAAAGGAAAAGAGCAGCTCATCCGAGTGCGGGCCGAAGCGACGGGAGAGAAGCTTCCTGAGAAAGAAACACCCCCTATTGCTCCTGCTTATACTTCGGTTTTAGCTCATGCGGATATTGTTGGCTCTAGTTCTCATTCCACGCCTCCCGCTAAGGTGGACAAAGAAACTGTAACCACCCCTACAGAGGAAGAGGCAATGAAGGACTTCCAAGCTCGGGAATTTGAGATTGATCTCGCTAAACCGGCTTCTCCAGGTAACTTTGACGATTCACGGTCTTCTTTTTTCTCGGAGAATACTGATTTTGATATCTTTTATTATGCAGCAGACACCCCAGAAACTGCCCCAACTCTTCCTTCTTCAGCTGCCGTTCCTCCTCCTTCTCAAGTTATACCTCTTCCAGCTTCTCAACCTGGTTCACAGGAAGAACCAATAGCGGCCCTTCAAGGTTTAGATGAATCACCTGCTTCCGAAGAACAGAAGGCAGAAGATCTGGAAGATAGCGAGAAGACCCCGGAGCAGTCTTTCGATTATGACACAAAGCTTTCTACATTTCTTGCTCCGGGGAGTGAGTCTTCTTCCAAGAAGAAGGGGAAGCGTGTGGTTTCAAAGAAAGGAAAGAGGAGTTCTTCTGCCGCTGGGGATGAGGCAGAGATTGATCCGGCTGAGTCTCTTTCTCCTTCTTCTCCGATACGGCTTACGAAGCTAGTTACCAGGCCGGGTAAAAGCTCCAAGGGTGGGAAGAAGGAGAAATGAGTTTGATTTTGCATTTTCTGTTTTTTGTATTGACCGGGGATTGTGCGGATACCGGTCTCCGCTTCTTTTTGTAACCTGTTACAATGTAAAAATTTCTCATAGTGTTGAAATAAAATAGATATTTTTCTTGTACAAATCCTTGTGTATGTAGGAATACATCTGTTTTTCATTTGAAGTGTAGAGTAAACGATTCTTTTCACTTGTACAAAAAATTTTGTCTGTGTTTCAAGAACGCATTTACTCCACATCTTTATTACATGATATTGCAATGAACTTGTAGTATGTTGCTTGTATATTACTTTTATTAATGTAACTGAATTGTATAATGTTGCCCCCATGCCACAAGTATATTGTAATATTTCTCGATTTCACGAGACCGATACTCTTATTTTAGAGAATAACTTTCCACTTTTTCAGGGAAGAATTGTTCTGCTTTTAATAGAGTATTTCTTGTCTTTGGAGGAATCTTTATTTTCTTTTTCTTCCTGAAGAACACTTCGACTTTTGGGAATGATCACTTTTATTTGTTTGAAAGTGAATTTTCCTGTGCAGTGAAATGAGCTTCTGAAGAAGGTTTTGATTTTCGTGTCCCAGTAAAGGGTTTATTTTTGGTACTTCAAGCAAGGTGAAGTACGCCTCTGAAGAGGTCTTTTGGTCTCCGAAGAGAAGCGATTTTGGTCTCCGAAGAGAAGCAGTTTTGGTCTCCGAAGAGAAGCAGTTTTGGTCTCCGAAGAGAAGCAGTTTTGGTCTCCGAAGAGAAGCAGTTTTGGCATTTCATCTCTGGTGAAGTGGGTCTCCGAAGAGAAGCATTTTGCACTTCTACACGGGTGAAATGTGCCTCCGAAAAGGGCTTTTTAGCATTTCATCACTGGTGAAGTGGGTCTCCGAAGAGAAGCATTTTGCACTTCTACACGGGTGAAATGTGCCTCCGAAAAGGGCTTGTGCCTCCGAAGAGGGCTTGTGCCTCCGAAGAGGGCTTGTGCCTCCGAAGAGGGCTTGTGATTGCCTGGAAGTTACTTTCTCATGGTCGGAGGGGTCCACGGGACAAGCGTAAGTCGTTCAATTAGATGTTTGTTTGTACAAACGATCGCAATCGATTAACAAGGTGCCCCTTTTTGGTAGTCCCACCGATCTTTTTGATTGAGGAAAGCTCTCCATTTATTGGCGTGCCTCGTTAGAGGGCTTTGTTGATCCTTGGGAAGGAGCATCAGTTGGTTGGTGTGCCAGGAAGGTTGCGTCTTAGGGGCAAGTAGATCCATGGGATGGACACAAGCTGCCTGATCGGATGCATCACAATCAGCCAGCGAGGGTCTTATTCCTTCTGCTTGGGAAGTTATCCTTTTAGTGGATCTACCTGCTTTCCTGTTGAGAGGCATACCTTCCTTTGGCTGCTTCCATGTTTGCCTGCTCATGTTGTATCATTATCCACCAATCTGCGATCCTTTATCATCGTTTCCAAGCGCATTTTTCTTTCTCTTGCAAGTAAATTGCTTTATTCGAAGAAGTAGACTTCACTGTTGAATGACTCCACAGAGTAAACGCAAGTTATTTGGTTGGATGCCTTTTTTACATCAGCGATCACAACCAGTTAACGAGGGCTTGACCTAGTGGAGCCGTCAACTTTTTATGTGAAGTTCCTCTTGTATGGGATTCGAGTTTGAAATTTTTGTTGCTTGAAATCTGCTAAATGATTTGTAAGGCTCGCTTAGCTTTGCGATGGGTGAGCTTTGTTTTAATGACCTGCAGTATTAGATCGATATTTTAGCAATACATTTAGAGTATTTACACATCGAAATATAACAGGCATTTTATAATAGAAAACACAATGCATAGTTTTTTCATTATTGAGTCACGCTGATTTCTCAGCGGTTTACAATGCAGAAAATACACATCCATCATTATCTTTACAAATTCAAGCAATGCAGTTAAGTAAAATGAATGCTAGTTATTGTTGTTCCAGAATCTCCAAGCTGGATTTCCATTTGTGCTTGATTCATAGCTTTTGGATTTTTCATGTCAGAGAAAGCGAGAGATGCCCCAGTCGCAGTTTTGTGAGTGATTAGTAGTCATCCCAACTTCTGCTTGCTGGGTATGGTCCCCCTGTGATAGCATTAATGACAAGCTTTTCTGAATCTTGCACTGCAGTGTTGCTGAGAGAATCGGATTGATGGGTAGGACGTTGTTGATCCCGAGCGGATGGGGTTGGATCGACTCCGGTTCTTTTAACGTATTGTTGGAGTTTACCCTGCTCTAGCAATTCTTCAATCACCTTCTTTAATTCGCGACACTGGTCAGTGTCATGGCCAGGTTGATTGTGAAATTGGCAGAACTTTCCATTACGCTTTGCCCCTCTCGTCATCTCAGGCGGCTTAGGGTACCTGACAGCGTCCTTTGTTGCAAAAAAGATATTTCTTGGTGTATCAGTTAAAGGAGTAAAGTCCGAAGGATTAAAGCGGCGAGGTTTTCTTTTCATTTTCCTGGCTTTTTCCCCCTTCATTCTCCCTTTTCTGACTTTCAGATTCTCTTTTCTTATGTGGGACACTGTCATTATCAGTCTGGGCAATAACCACTTTCGATGTTGCAGAAAGGCTTTCAAGGCGAATGAACTCATCGGCCTTTTTATAAAATTTCTCAAGTGAGTTTGGTTCTTTCATCTTTAACCATATCCCAAATCTACTCGATTTATCAATGGCTCGCATCAGATAAGTCAGGATCATGCGTGGTTCCGCATTCTCTACCTCGGCTAAAGCTATATTGAAACGGCTCAAGAAAGATTTGATTGATTCTCCGGGCGCTTGTTCAAGGTTAGACAGTGACATTATATCCTTAGCTTTTGAAGCATACAATCTGAACTGTTCTTTAAACTTTTGCGTTAAGTCGGAGAATTTATCTATAGACCGAACTGGAAGCTTTGTGAACCAAAGTAAATCCACACCTTCTAGGTATACCGGAAAATATCGACACTTGATCTCGTCTGATGCTCTTGCACCAGTCATATGCCAATCGTACTTGTAGAGGAAATGATTAGGGTCACTGGTTCCCCTATAGGCTTGGATAGTAGGAGGTGCAAATTTCCTTGGAAACTCCGCTCTTAGGATCCTTTCAGTAAACGGAGTTCTGCTTGGCGCAAATCCCCAGTCAGCCTCATCTTCTTCCCTTTGCATGCTCTCTTTCATGATGCGGCCAACCATTTCAGACAGGTACTCTTTATTGTTCAAAGACACCTCCGGGCAAGTATTAGTTCTTCCCTCGGAATTTTGCCCGGGCATCTGCTCATGACAAGTTGGTTGCGGCATAGAACCATCAGTTTGGAAAGGTGGCATTTCAGGAAGAGTAGTTTGATGGTTTTCTGGTTGACGATTTGCCCCGAGCAGAGCAGTTAATCTATCCATCATCAAAGCGTTTTGAGTTTCAATTTGTTGGTATAATCCAGAAACTGCGTCATCCAATTCAGCCCTGGTGACCCCAACGGTTGGAGTTGCTTGGTCTGTTATTGGGGAAGCGGAAGTTCCTTCGTGAGCGTTTCCGGATCTGATAGGTCTGCCTCTTCTTCCAGGAGCCATTTCAGATCTGGTTTTTAAAGAGAGGTTCTTTTTATGAATCTTTGCGAAGCAACGGTGGATGATCGCTTGAGTTCAATTCTCAGTGAAAGCACCAAAATGTTAACGGTAAAAAGTGAACGCTAACACCCGGTGTGTGTAATAAACTTGTGAAAGCACCACCCGTTGGTACGGGAACAGAATATGAGCTAAAAATAGCAGAAAAAGCAGTAAATGAACAACAGATTTATAGTGGTTCGGCCCGTAATTGAGCCTACATCCACTTTATAGTCTCTTATTGCTGATTTGATTACAATTCGATACAATATCTCTCTAAACACAATACAATTTGATCATGAAATCATTCTTGACTACTAGCTCAATCTTTAATGATGAAACTCGATGAATCCGCGTTGGATGTTAGGAGCTCTTCTCGAAGATCGTTGTAGTGTCTCGAATGCTTGAAGATCTTTGATTGCTGAATGAGAGGAGGCTTCGACAGCGTAACGGCGCTTGGAGAAATGAATGGCCAAAAGTCCCCTCCACGTTGGAAGTAATGGGGTATTTATAGGAGCTGATCTGGACTCAGGAAATTTCTCTAAGTCTTTAAGTCGTAGCCGACTTAGGGTAGGTCGGTGACGAGTTAAGGAACAGGGTTAGGTCGGTGACGAGTTAAGGAATAGGGTTAGGTCGGTGACGAGTTAAGGGATGGTTGTCTTTGACAAGTATTAAGTCGTAGCCGACTTATCAAACCTTAACTCGTAAGGCCTTAACTCGCAGCCTTCAAGTCATAAACCCACTAAGTCGTAACTCGTTAGGTCGGAACCTTCTTTAGGTCGTAACCTTTAGGTCGCAACATTACTAGGTCGCGGAGTCTTTAGGTCGCAAGCTTCCTTAGGTCGCGACTTCCCTTAGGTCGTGACATTCCTGTAGCCTTAGGTCGCTGGACAAGTTAAGTCGTTGAGTCCTAGGTCGTAGACATCTTAGGTCGCAGACTCCTTAACTCGCAGGTACTTTAACTCGTACATTGTTAGGTCGTAAGGTCCTCTTGAGTCGTAAACCTGATGAGTCGTAAGCCTGATGAGTCGTACAGACCTGATGAGTCGCCAGTTCTCATGAGTCGTTGAACCTGATGAGTCGTACAGACCTGATGAGTCGCCAGTTCTCATGAGTCGTTGAACCTGATGAGTCGTAAGACCATGAGTCGTATACTCCATGACTCGTTGAACCTGATGAGTCGTAAGACCATGAGTCGTAGAAAGCTTGTCTCGTTGAGTCGTAGAAGAGTTAATCTTTATGAGTCGTAGCACGCTAAGTCGTAAGTCGTTAAACTTCTTAACTCGTAGGTCGTTGAGTCGGACCATTCCTTAGGTCGGAGCCTGTTGAGTCGTAGGTCATCTAACTCTTAACTCGTTAAGTCTTGCACTCCCTTAACTCGTTAACTCTTGAGTCGCGTACTTCTTAAGTCGTGGAGAATTAAGGGTTAACATTTGCCCCTCGAAATACACGCCTAAGTCGTAGGTCGTGTGTTTCGACTTATCTTAACTCGTGTGGGCCGATTCCAATTCCTTCGACCTGGGGTATAAAATGCTTAGGTCGTTCCTCTTTTCTCCGTCTTCCTATTACTCGTTCTTTAAGCCGTATCTGCCATTAACGCAATTTCAAGCTTCCAAAGGCGATTTCGACTTGATTTACTTCCAGCCATTCCAATTTACACCGCGTAAGCATCTTTTCCCTTTTCCCAATCGCCGATCATTGCCGTCGACCTTCATCCATGATTTTTCCCTTTGGGCCTTGCGAATACTGTTATACAGGATATCCATGAACTTAAGGTGGTTCGGCATAACTTGCAACGGTTTGCGATTTTCGGTGATTTAGAAATAGGGTTGATGGAGAGGCTAACTGGTTAATGGATTAACGGGTTAGGAAGTTAACGGGTTAGGAGGTAAATGGGTTAGGAATTGGATGGATAGATGGTTAACGAGTTAAGGATTTAGCGAGTCAGGAGTTAGATGGATTGGAAATTTCGCGTGATCCAGCGGTTTTGATGTTATGACTTACGACTTACGACTTGACGTCTCTTTTTATTCCTTACGACTTACGACTTAGAGAATAGTTGACCCTAGGTCGCAGGAGCCATTTGAGTCGTTCGTGACTTAGCACTTGTTCAGATTTTGCTTGAATGTGTGGTACGATTGGGGAGTTACGACTCAACTTGATTCATGGCATATCTTGTAGAACGTGAACGAGTTAGGACTTAGGAAAATCTGCCCTAAGTTAAGTCGTGACCGAGTTAGAACTTGAGCAAATTTCCCACTGCCTTGAATGCTAAGACTTGAGTTGTTTGAACTTTGGACTCTTGAATTTTGTTGCACTCTTTTATAGATTGTTAATAACTCTGACTGCCTGTTATAACATGTACAAAAACTGGGACGAATATACTGCCACCGACTGCCCATATCGGATGACAGATTAGTTGATAAAGATTACAATTAAATGAACTGTATGAGTGAAATGCTACACAATAACCAACTCAAATGAAGTATTAAAGCAGAATCGTAATAATTAACTAGAACTGATTTGTCTGCATTAACACTGCACTTGAGCATTAACAAGTTTTGAAATCTCGTAATCGACTGATTGTCAGTTAGTTTAATTCCAGTTATACTTGCTTTTTCTTATTTTCATTAGTTTTGCACAGCACTTTACACTTTTAGGAAACGTGCACCTTCACTTTTGAACATTCGGCTGATTGTGTAGAATGACATCCCATCAAGAAGATTTGGAATCAGCTGGAGAAGCTTTTCCAATCGCTACTCCGTTGAATGATCCCCCAGAAAGGATTCCTACCACCCTGAGTCTTAAAGTCTTCCGCCAACTATGCACCCAGTTTGGCATCGCTGAATCTGACGCTTTGCTTCCTGGAGTAAATGACACTGCTGATAGGCCACCGCACGGCTTCATCGCAGTGAACCGCCAAATGTGCTTGAGTGGAGCGATTCCCCCGTTTAATGACTGTCTCCGAGAACTTCTTCTTCGATTATCTATCTCCCCTTTTCAACTTCATCCTAATGGCTACGCCATCCTGCTGGGACTGTGTGTGCTCTTTAGGAGAATACTGGACCGTTTCCCCAGCTTTGGAGAAATTTGCTTTCTATGCTCATTCACAAGGACCAAGGACCATCCCTCTATCACAGTTGTAAGGAGTGCCAGGAATCGCAAACTGATTATTGGTCTTCCTGAAAGCGTTCCTGGGTTTCTGAGCCAGTTTTTCTTTGTTCGTTGTCCCCCGGGATTTTACGCCATTTGGAGAGTGGGAAGTACGATTATCTACCTTTTCCCTGTGCTTTTTCTAAATTCTTTGAAGTTCAAATTGTTAAGTGTTAACTTCTTTTTCTACTGTTTCAGCACTCCCTTCCCCCTCTAGGGAATCTCGTCACAAGACTACCTTTGAGAGGCTTATGGCCGTGCCGGTTGAGGAGAGGAGCGTTCAATTTCTATTGAGAGATGAGTTCCTCCACGAATTCGGACTCTTACATCCTTCCCGTTCCACTCAGCCACATGAAGTCCCTGATTCTTCGGCTGAGGAGTCAGATGCCCCTGCTTCTGCTAAAGAACCTTCACCGAAAGAATTTACCGTTGAGACTTCATTGGTGAAGTGTTCTACTCTTACCGACATTGCGGGGTCGTCCAGTAAGTTAGCACTTGCCCCGGTTATTGAAGAGGAGGAAAATCTTCATACTCTTGAAAAGACGGCTGAGGTGGAAGTTGAAAAGGATAATTCTCCCATGCACCATGGCGATGATACTTTCGACAGCCTGAGCGACATCATGATAACCTCTCAGGAGCTCTTTAAAGATGATGTTTCTAAAGTGGTTCCTCCTGTTATCGAAGCAACTTCTTTCTTGCAACAAACCACAACGCCTTCCACACAACTTACTACCATTTCTACACCCAAAAGTGGTTTGTAGTCCGACGCGCGTAGTTTGCACATCACACACACTTAGAACCTTGGCACTTTTTATGCACTTAGCTTCTTCAATTTGAGGATTTCTAAAACTGGCCTTTTTCTTCAATTACAGGTTCTCTGATGGGGCGAAGCGGCTCTTACTACAACAAATTCCAGCGTTACGGAAGCCGTGAGGCTTATGACTTTAGGAGTTATATTAGTGCCGTGAAAGAAACTGACGAGGAGAGAACTGCTCGAAAGGCTCATGAGAGGCGAGCTCATGAAGAGCGTCGCCGGAGAGAAGATGAGGAATACTACGGGAGAAGGGACGAGCAACGTGACTCTTCTCGCAGAAGCGACGATCCTTATAAAAGGAAATCTTACGACGATAAGGGAAAGAGTCACACTTCTGATGATTCCAGTAAACGTGCCAGACTTGGTGAGAAAGACACATCTAACACCTCGGAAAAGACAACCGCTTCTGTTCCTCCTAATACATCTTCCGGTTCTCCTGCCCTTAAGGAATCTGACATCCAGACCATCATTAATAGGCCACAGTACCAAGCTGGAGATGGTCCTCCCACACTCCAGAGCCGATTTCCGAATTGGTGTCTGAAAGGAGTGCGTTTTGATTTGGACTTGGTCCCTATTGATAAGCAGGCGATGCTGAAAAATGTCGATGCTGTAAAGCTTGACATCGAAAGAATGTCTGGGTGGCAGAAGCTGGTTGATGAACTTCAAAGGGTCAACCATCTGAACCTTGAAGCGATGATGACTATGGAAAATGATAAAACAGAATGGGACAAATGGCGTAAGCAGCATGACGCGGAGATGAAAAGCATTAGCGATGGTTATGGGAAGCTCGAAGCTGAAGTTGAAAAACTTAAAAATGAGCTTGCTACTTCCTCCACTTCTTATTCTCAGAAAGAAGAAATGCTTCAAAAACAAGTTCGAGACGCCCATGCTGCTCAGCGGAATACTGAAGTCAAACTTGAAGCAGAACAGCATGTTGTTAGAAAATATCGTGATGACGCTGCTCGTCTTCAGGAGAAACTCAGCTCTCGAGACTTAGAAATTGCTAGGCTACAATCCCAGTTACTGAAGGCTGAAAGAGAACGTGATGAAGCTCTTTCTGGCAAAGCTGCAGCCGAAGAATCCCATAAGGCGACCATAGCCACCGTTGACGCGACTCTGTTCGACTTTTATATGCATTGTGTCCTGGGGCATGGGAGCCTTTCATTTTTGGGTCCAGAGTATGAAGTCACCTTGGCGGAGGTATGGGAGGCAATCATTGACTTATTTGGTGGTGCCGGATACTCTGAAACAGATCTTCAAGCTACCTACTTAAGTGAGAGCGATCGCGCTGCCCTTGCCAAAGGAAAAGAGCAGCTCATCCGAGTGCGGGCCGAAGCGACGGGAGAGAAGCTTCCTGAGAAAGAAACACCCCCTATTGCTCCTGCTTATACTTCGGTTTTAGCTCATGCGGATATTGTTGGCTCTAGTTCTCATTCCACGCCTCCCGCTAAGGTGGACAAAGAAACTGTAACCACCCCTACAGAGGAAGAGGCAATGAAGGACTTCCAAGCTCGGGAATTTGAGATTGATCTCGCTAAACCGGCTTCTCCAGGTAACTTTGACGATTCACGGTCTTCTTTTTTCTCGGAGAATACTGATTTTGATATCTTTTATTATGCAGCAGACACCCCAGAAACTGCCCCAACTCTTCCTTCTTCAGCTGCCGTTCCTCCTCCTTCTCAAGTTATACCTCTTCCAGCTTCTCAACCTGGTTCACAGGAAGAACCAATAGCGGCCCTTCAAGGTTTAGATGAATCACCTGCTTCCGAAGAACAGAAGGCAGAAGATCTGGAAGATAGCGAGAAGACCCCGGAGCAGTCTTTCGATTATGACACAAAGCTTTCTACATTTCTTGCTCCGGGGAGTGAGTCTTCTTCCAAGAAGAAGGGGAAGCGTGTGGTTTCAAAGAAAGGAAAGAGGAGTTCTTCTGCCGCTGGGGATGAGGCAGAGATTGATCCAAATGAGTCAGAATCTTTCACCTTTATTGATCTCGTTTGGATCCAATACTAACTAGTTTAAAATTTCATAGTTTAATAAATAAAATTTCCCCATTTAGATCAAAACTTAACTTCTTAAAAGAAATATTTTTTAAATCCCAATAACCAATTCAATTTATAAATGCCTCTCGATTTACAACGCATCAATCCCATTTCGATTCTCTAACCATCCTCACTTTCCAAAAATAGGATTCGCTATTTTTCCCAAAAATCTATTTTTCATATCTCGATATAAATTCACCCTATGAAATTATATTCCAATTTATCAATTAATTTCATTCTCCCTTGTTTATAAACATCGTTTATAAATTTATAACTTCTTTGAGTTTCACTTGTTTATAAACAAATTCCATTTATAAAATCTCATTTTATAAATCCATTTCTTAATCAATTCCATATATTTCACAAATCTATTTAAAATATCGATTTCAACACTTTTTCATATTTTCCAGAAATATCATTTAAAAATCTTTTATATAAATTATTTAAAATCTCTATTTAAAATAATTTTACAAATAGTTAAATACAGACCAAAATCAATTATTGTTTTTATCTAAATAAATTTCTTAAAAATAATCCAAATTTCTATATGAATATTTTTATATTCAAAATCTCCTTTTAGATCTTTTCAAATTCCAAAAATAATATTTATGGTATTTAAAATACCAAAAGTTAGGCCAGTGCTACTATAGCATCCAACAATTCACATCACAACAATAATCTATAACATGTTATTCTAACACATCAAATAATATTATATATGAAAAACAATCAATATAAATTTGTGGAATCCAGTTGGATCCCTCCAACCGGTTTCCCGGCATCCACAGAAGTTAATACAACATAAAAAATACCAATCCCACTTCGAGGGGGATATAGCGGTATATAGGGTCATCTGCTATATGCGGGGCACATAGGGTCTCATCTGCTCCAACGGCGGGAAATATATCCAACTACTAATGTATACTATTATATATAATATAACATCCAAACTGATAATAATTTATAAATTCAACCAAGCATCCAATAATTTATTTTAATTATTATAAATTAATTCCAGCAATCCAAATGAGTCAGAATCTTTCACCTTTATTTTTAATTGCAATCCGTTCCAATTTTGATTTCATATTTCGTAGATTCCGTAGCTACGAAACCGACACAACCAATTTCGTTCAATTGAATCTCGTATGAATAAATTATACGATATATAAGACTTTGATTTTTTTTCTTTAATTTAAATATCACTAACCTTTAAATCAAAAATTAATTTAAGTAAATTTTAAATCAACTAAACCAAATTACCTTTAGATTAACTACTCTAGAATGCTTCTCTGATCCCTCCTTCTCTCGCTTAAACCACATCGCCAAGCCCTCAACTTCACAAACGACAATCGACACAAAACCACACCCATCACTCACCCGAGCTCCACCAACCAACTGCCTACCTTTACCTTTATTGTTGCCAGCACAACAACTTCATCAGGATTCACTCCTTTACTACGCAGAGACAAAGGAGCAACATCCAACCAAAGAAATCCTTTAACATCCCACACAGTATATTCACCTTGGGATAGCATCTCCCATGGCAACAGCTTCACCACATCACTACTAGGCTGCTCGCTCGCACGACCTCCATCACAACGTTGCTCGCCTCCCCCAATCTTCGCAACCCACTCCAGATCACCCTATCAAACGAACCACGTTTCAGCTTTTTTTTATCGCGACCTCGAACGAGAATCGCTTGCGCCCAAACCACCAACGCTGCCGCCTCCTGTTGCCGTTCGTCCTTAGCGGAGCCGACCTCGGGCCTCACAACTCCTCGCTTGCTACCTCGAGTCGCGAGTTTGCTTGTGCTCAGGCAATTTGATTTCGTGAAACTTTTTTTTATATAAACGAATTGAATTTGTTTCGAACTGAAGAGGGAAGGAACGGGTAAACGCGATTTTATAAAATGGGAGACGTCTCGAACACGGTAGGGGCTGAAAAGGATGGAAACGACGTGTTTTAGATGGCTGATGTGAATGGCTATGACAATATATACATATTAAAAAATCTCAAATATCTAGATATCTTATTCGAACCCCTATCGAGGCATGCCACCCGGAGTTTCTAATGTTATACCCCTATTCCGACGCAATGTAATAAGTTTCGAGCCCTAATTTGATCGTATGTGGAAGATAGCTTTTTAAATCGACTATTAAAATTAAATTCAGTTAAACTATCTCTAGGCGTTCTCAAATCATACGGCCAACCGGTAAATCCAAACGTTACAAAATTTGAAATCCGACAATAATACATTATTACAGATCTAATGGAACCGGTTTCGTCAAATTCCGAGACTGTGCCTCGGATCGCTATTTTAAAGCGTAGATTAAATCGACGATTTCCAAAATTTACGAAATCGCTTGAATTTTTCAGTTTTAAAATCTGACTAACTAAATCATAATTCCGAGTCCAATATTTAAAACCATTTAAATATCCTAAATCAAACTTCGAAAAATCCGGGTTGTTACAGTAAAGGTGACATGTTAACTTGTTTGACTTTTATTTATTTTAATTAAATTTAAATTTTTAAATCCTCTAACATCCATAACTTTTTCGTACGAACTCGGATTCACGCACGGTTTTCTCCGTTGCGATCGTATTAAAATTTCAAACATAATGGAACAAGTTTGGCTGCATTCCTGTTAGAATTTTGGGCTTTGTTTGGATTATAAATCGAGTAAAATTCAAAGGTGAGTGTTTTAGCCCACTCACAAATGCTAAACCATCTTTTGTTGGTTAAATTAAATTTATGATGTGATTTGAAATTTATTGATTGATGTTTGGTATATTTAAATTGTCATTCAAATTTAATTTGAATTTATATTAAATTTAATTGCCATTTGAATTAATATTGGAATTGAATTGCTAGTTACATGCCCAATAATGATAACCAGTTAATAGTTGTGATTTATTGGTTGATTTGAATGATGATTGTGATGGATTAATTGTTGACATTTTGGATGATTTGATGTTTTGTTTATTTTATATGTTGTTATCACACTACAAGTTCCCTTAGTTATTGTTAGGAAAATCACTATGGGTTGAAATGATACATACTCGAGCAATCTTGTAGAGTAGGGAAAAATCGTTATGGGTTGAAATGATAAACCCGAGTGATTTTATGGATTTGGAAAATTGTGATTTAGGATACGGGTTAAAATGATATATATCCAGAAATATAAATTATTGCGGGTTGAAATGTTATATATCCGTATCACTTGACCATATGGTAGAAAATTATATACGAACATCGGATTGGTTAAATTAAATGATTTTTAAATCCTAAATTTTTGAATCCAGTTAAATGATATTATGAAATAAAATTAGATTTATATAAACTGAATTATTTTCAAAATCCAAGCTTTAAGATGTTAGAATTGAAATTGGTGTAAATGAATTGTTTAAAGAATTTAAATTGTAATCTTAAAGTTGAATTTTGAAATATAAATGAAATTTATCAAAAATTTGAATATTTAAACTTTGAAACCTATTGAATTTGAAGTGGTTTAAATTTGTAGTTCGAATATGGATTTGAAATAGATATAAATTAAAATGGTTTTAGTGCGAATTTGAATTAAAAAATTTAGCCTTTTGAAGTGAAATTGTTGAACTGAGATTGATTTAAATTGAATTTTCGGAACTAAAGTTGATTTGAATTGATTTATGAAAATGGGAGAAACAATTCTAATTTGAAACTATTTTCGATATAAACTCTTTTAATATACAAACTCTTTTAACATATAAACTGTTTTTCTCATATATACCATTTTAATATATTAATAATTTTTAATACATTAACTATTTTTAATATATAACCTATTTTAATATATAAACTATTTTTAATATATATACTATTTTAATCTATAACCTATTTTAATATATAAACTATTTTTAATATATATATTATTTTAAATTTATAAACAACTTTTAATATATATGTTTTAATGTATAAACTATTTTTAATGTATAACTATTCCATTAATAAACTATTTTCAATATTCAAACTGTTTAAAGTTGGAACTATTATGATTTAGATTTAATTGATTTAAATGCGAATATTTTGATATGATGGTTTAACCTATTTTGTGGTTATGATTTTGAAAACGAACATTATTTAAAGTGAATAATGATTTCGAAAGTGAATATGATTTCGAAAGTGATACGACTTTGAAGTGAATATGATATTTTGGTATTAATTATGAATCGGTTTTGAAAATATAAAGGAACCAACCGGTGTGAAATAAGCGTTTGGTTGTTAAAGAGACCGAAATCAGATATTGTCATACTGTCTGCCAATACTGAAAACCACTTTAACAACTGTGCACATGGTGGAGAATCCAGAACAAAGTAGGATGGTTTGGCGAACACTATTGTATGAGGTATGAACGCAGCCCTGACCTTCTCGAGTCAGCTTGATATGACTAAAACAGGAGCTATACCTGGGCCAAGTGAGGTCGCTCCTCCAATCGGACATGCTTTTTCGATACCATATCTGTTACTTTGTGATGGATTTGGTGGCCACCTTTGATTTGATTATGGGAGTGTATTCCGAGGTGGGCGGTAGTAGCTGCTATGCATTACCACCAACCCGGTTATGCAAAATGGTAGTATCCTACCATGGGCATTGCCTCGTGTGCCTTATCATATGCCTTATCGAGCCCACTACGACTTTGGTTTTTATCGTACCTATAGAGTGCTCCCTGAGTATCCCACTGGTTTAGTGGAGCTTACAGTATCTATATAGACTACGGTATTTATATAAAAATGTGTTAAAGGGGATATGGGTAACGCCTTTACGCTATTTTAATACTTTACTTTACTATAAACATATTATAATAGTGTATTGTATTATATATGTAGATAGTTTAATGGATCCTTATGAGATGAAATCCCGAACATCTCTTATGTTATTGCACGCACGTTATACACTGGATAGGAGATGTAAAATCCTGTAAATGTCTCTGAAGCCGTTACACTCATATTTTTTTACTGTTGATTTAACTTACATTAGATCTTTTAGTTCCGACTCGAGTGTTTTGCCTTTTCATTACGCTCGGGTCAGCCCTAAGTATTTCAGCGCATTGAAGACTATCTTTCTGGAGGACGAAGATGGAGTTTGTATTATTACTATTTATTATATTTTTTCCACTACATCATGTTGTTCCGTTGCATTATTTATTTATTCCTGCTGTATGTATAACTCTGATATATTGTAAAGGTGTAATCAAATGTTATTTGTAAACAGCTTCATGAACTATTTATTTGATTATTATATTTTGTCATTCCGCTTGTAGATTCTATGTTTTGTTTTCCTTTTTTTCTCTTATTTTTTTATTTACCCCATTAACAATCCTCCTTTTTGAATGGTGAGTTGACATGTGTGGTTTATTGTCGATTTAAACCATCCAAAAAGGTGGGTCGTTACATTTGGTATCAGAGCGAGGTTTAGCGATAACCTTAGCTTTGTGGGGTTTGACTCATTAGAGATAGGGTAGTAATACCCTAGAATGTGTCTGAGTGTATATATATGAGAGAGCGTATTTGTTAGTGTTACAAAAACGTTTTTATATTGTGTTAACTTGTTCTGTTTAGTATTTATAAATTTTGGTCGGTACATAGGACACTATGGCATCGATAGGGATTTCTATACACTTAATAGGGCAGACCGACACAATATTGTTTTTGAAATATAGGTAAATGAAATAATTTACCTAGTATTATATTTTGTATATAAAAGAATAATTTTTAGAAATGGATATAGTTGTATGTGATATGTTTGATTGCTAGGAAGTGAAATTTTATAAACATTGGATGAAAAATATGATTTATAAATAAAATGAATATAAATTGGAAATTTGAGAACTTAAGTTTCGGGGTTTTGAATTGGCTTTCAAAGATTTTGGAATGTAATATTTGTATAATATGGAAGTATTTTTGGATATAAATATTTTCAAAGCGATTTGAAAGAAATGTTTTAAAGGAAGTTTAAAAGGAAATAAGTTATATACTCCCCTCTTCTATCACTGGAAAATAATTTCAGTGATGATGGCCGCCTCATCGACATTCATTTTTGAGTTTCAAAGTGGGAAGGCCACTGTAGTAGCTTTACTACACATTTGTTATGATAAAAAAATCTAAATTTTAAATTTCTAAATATGATTGGATATAAAAGATATGAGTATATAAATATATATTATTTTAAAATGATTTGAAATGGAACCCGGTATTCAGTTCTTCAATTTCTATAAATTAGGGATTTCAATTATTGTAATGAAATGAAATCTTAACTAATTTAATAGTTGGAAACGTCTAAAATGAGAATAAGAAATTAGATGCTAAGTGATTAATGAAATATATAAGAAATTGGAAATTTATAACTTGTAAATCAAAGGATATGAATATTTAGAAGATGTAATTATTAAACATTTTGTTAACTAAAATGAATAAGATAAACTTGTGTAACATTCAATTACATTCTTTAAACATATATATAACATTATAACTTACCAGAAATGTTTAAAAAGTTGTAATGTTAAATAGGAATATGTAATAGAATATTGTACAAGTAAAATTTAAGTAATGAAAGTGTTCAAATGGAATTATTTCTATAAATAAGAATTTTGCTGTACAAGAAATGTTTTAAACATAAGTTAATGTTTTTGAAATGCTGATAATTAAACTGAATAAGAAAAAGTGAATACTATTTAAGTAAATGATTATAAACTTAAGAAAATATTGAAATAATTCATTAAAAGATTTAATATTTATTTATTCATAAGTAGATGTAATATTAAATGATACTGTATGTGAAGAAATGAATGTAAGTTAAAAAAATTAAGAAGCTTAAGTTGAAATGGTTCATGAAGAATGTTAGTATTAAATTGAAATCAAGCTTATAAATAATAAATGTTAAATAAACTGCAATGGAATGTATGTAATACTTCAATAATGAATTCGTTGATGATTTTAAATAGTAACTGGGAAAAATTTATGTAAGTAAATTAATGAGAAAAAAAGACATTGTATGAATGAATGAAAATAAATAAATAGTAAATAAGGATGTGAAAAGAAACCAATCGAATATACTTAAATAATATTTAAATTCTGGATTGTTTGGCTAATGGGAAGTTTGGGAGAGGATACTTCAAATTGTTTAAGGTTGTATGAATAATCTATTAAGTTATTATCTAAGGCTGTTGAACGTAACGTACACTTAGTAGTTTATTAATCACCCTTATACGATTAAAAGTTCCTGAACCTGAACAAGCCATTAGTTTTGGTTGCTATGGATGTATGATTGATTCCTTTGATTTCATATGATGGTCGTTGTTGTTTTGTTTACATATGTACTATGTTAATTTGTTTTTATTACTAATTTAAAACAACTAAATATTTCTCTTGTACATAATTCTCACTATTTTGGATTATATAAGTGAAATACAGGTTTATGGAAGCAATAGCTACTGCTTTTGGTTTCATAAATAAAGTTTGTTTTCCCAACAAATAGGTACGTTTTTGAATTACGATTCTATAGCATTATTTATGATTTTTCCCGTGATTTGGGATATTTTATTATTGAAATATGATATATATTGTAATTATTGATATTATTATTTTTCCGGACCTAACCGCGCAAAGGAGACCGTGCCGAAATTTTTCATGAATTTAAGACTTAGAAATTTTTTGTGAAAGTGAAAATATTTTCAAACATTTATTATACTTGAATATGAAAGATTTAATTGTTTATAAATTGATATATTTTATTTAAAATAGTTAATTATGTAAGTATAAAGTGTTTATAAATTGATTATTTTGAATAAAAATATATTAGTTTCTTAATTCCTCCTTTTCCCTTTTCGAGGACGAAAAGTTTTGAGTGGGGGAGAGTGTAACGACACGTAATTTTCGATGATTAAAAATATTAAATTAAATAAGATTTTGAAAATTAATATTGTGAGAAACTAAAATTTATGATTTATAAATGGAAAGGATCACTAGAATTTAATATAATAATGTTAATTTAATGTAATTGATAACTATTTTAATGAAATTCCAATCAATTGAAATAATCGTAATGTTAAATTGGTTAAAATTGTAAATATGGAATAAATTAAATGTTGAATTTAATGTTGAAATTATATGCAATTAATTGAAATTGGTTACTATAGAATATGAAATCAGTGATGTGGTAAGTAGTTATAATCTTTGTTTGTAAATAATAAATTTATGAATATAATTAAATTACTTAAAAGTAATAATTGTTTATTTATCATCTCATTATTTAACATGTTGAAATAATTTTGAAATCAATAAAAATTAATGTAATTAAATATTATAACAATATGATAAAAGATGATGACTGTAAAATATGTATGCAATAAAATGTAAACTAATGTTTATTATATTCATAAGGTAATAGTTGATTAAATAATAAGAGTGAAATTAAAATAAAAGAATTTATTGGAATTTAAATCATAATAAAATAGGTTTTATTCCTATTGTAATTTAATGTTAAAATTTATGTAACACTTAAATTTTGGATTGAACATGGAAACCGTATTGTAAAAGATTTTTAATTTTTTTGTAATCGGAAATGATAAAATTGTTAATTATTAATTTGGAATTTAAAAGTGATTAAACCAATTTAATAATAATTTAATTAATTAACGAGAAAATTAGCCATTTTGGCCATTGTCTCGGATTTCGACGAAACCAGTTTCATCGAATCCGTAACAGTGAATTATTGTAGGATTTCAAGTTTCATAGCAATCAGACTTGTCATTTGATCGTGCGAGCTCGAAACGCGTAGAAATCAATTTAATGAATTCAATTAAAATAATCTGATTTGAATAGCTAACTTCTGCATACAATGGAATCTGGATTTGAAACTAGTTCCATTAAGTTTAAAAATATCAAAAACATATATTCGATATATTGGATGACCCATTTTCATTTCGGTAACAGAACGGGCTCTTTGGGTCGTCGTTATCGTTTCGACCCAATTCGATATGTCCATTCTTTCTTATCTATCCATGTCTATATATATAGGTTGTTATAAACCCTAGTTGTTTCTTATTTCATTATTTCTGTACGTACATCTACTTCTCATATGTTCCTCTTTCTCAAACAACAGAACACCAAAACCTAATTCCCAAATTCCAAACCCTAATTTCAATTTCAAAAATCTAATCTTGAAATTCAAACTCCTCAAACCATAGCAAATTATATATCATTGGAAAGCTCTCGACGAGCGTAATCTACTGCTGCAGTTCGTTTTTCGATTCGAGTCACGGTTTAGCCATAAATCATCGATCTTTCTCGACCGTCCATCCTGGGGTTTTTCGTTTAACGGTGGATCTTCGACTATTTGGCGATCGGAGAGTACCATGGCGTAGGGCTTGGCAAATGGAGTCGATCTATGTGATTAGCTTGATTGGGTTTTGCCTCGAGATGGCCATAAAATGGCTCAAAGGTGTACAGCGGCGGCAGTTTATTGGCGAAACAGAGGCGATCGCGAGTTGATAGTAGGGTCGCCCTGAGTTGGTGGAAGGCGCGGCGAGCTCTGATCTGAGCATTGGCGGCAGAGGCAAGTGGCGTTGGTCGACCTTTCATGGCAGCTAGGGTTCTGTTCCTATGCCTTGTTTTGAAACGAGGGAACGTGAAGATGACGTGTTAACTTATTTGACTTTTATTTATTTTAATAAAATTTAAAATTTTAAATCTTCTAACATCCATAACTTTTTCGTACGGGCTCGGATTCACACGCAGTTCTCTCCGTTGCGATCGTATCGAAATTTCAAACATCGTGGAACAAGTTTGGCTGCATTCCTGTTATAATTTTGGGCTTTGTTTGGATTTTAAATCGACTAAAAACCAAAGGTGAGTGTTTTAACCCACTCACAAATGCTAAACCATCTTTTGTTGGTTAAATTAAATTTATGATGTGATTTGAAATTTATTGATTGATGTTTGGAATATTTAAATTGTCATTCAAATTTAATTTGAATTTATATTGAATTTAATTGTCATTTGAATTAATATTGGAATTGAATTGCTAGTTAAATGCCTGATAATGATAACCAGTTAATTGTTGTGATTTATTGGTCGATTTGAATGATGATTGTGATGGATGCTTAACTGTTGACATTTTGGATGATTTGATGTTATGTTTATTTTATATGCTGTTATCACACTACAAGTTCCCTTAGTCACGTTAGGAAAATCACTATGGGTTGAAATGATACATACCCGAACGATCTTGTAGAATAAGGAAAAATCGTTATGGGTTGAAATGATAAACCTGAGCAATTTTATGGATTTGGAAAATTGTAATTCGGAATACGGGTTGAAATGATATATATCCGAAAATTTAAATTATTGCGGGTTGAAATGATATATATCTATATCACTTGGCCATAGGGTAGAAAATTATATACGGACACCGGATTGGTTAAATTAAATGATTTTTAAATCCTTAATTTTTGAATCCAGTTAAATGATATTATGAAATAAAATTGATTTATATGAACTGAATTATTTTCAAAATCCAAGCTTTAAGATGTTGGAATTAAAATTGGTTTAAATGAATTGTTTAAAGAATTTAAATTGTAATCTTAAAGTTGAATTTTGAAATATAAATGAAATTTATCAAAAATTGAGTAATTGTAAACATTTGAATATTTAAACTTTGAAACTGTTAGCACCAAAATTGGTCACTAACATCCAATGAGAGTTTTATGTAGAGAGATTAATGACGAAGGCAAATTAAAACTGAGGAATAACACAATGGAATGCAATAATAACTGTAAGAAACAAGAACACCAAATTTATAGTGGTTCGGCATAACTGCCTACGTCCACTTTGAGTTTAATCTTTATTGTTTTTCCAATGATTGAATACAGATACAATCCATACACCAACAACTTGAATACAAGTTTTTCTGAAAACGAAAGAGTCTTGAAAATGGCAGAGTCTCCCTAGTGTGTTCGAAAAAAGGTCCCCTTTCAGTATGCCCCTGCCCCTCTATTTATAGATGAAGATGGGTTGAACTTCCCTCATGGGCCTAGGAACATGGTATCTTAGCCCACAGCAAGTGACCCATGCACACCGAGCCAGACACGGCTTTATCACATCAGGTGGAAATCGCTCCTTTATCACATCACCTCTTTGACACGGCTCGGTCTATACTCGCGTGCCGAGCCACCCGTTCGGCAAGTCCTCAGTCGTTTGGCATAACTCCCACCGAACCACTAAAGTACCTTGACCGGGTCCACCGGTCGATGCCTGCTCAACTTCTCCTCTCTATAAAAACCAACACTTCTCTTCATCACTCTTTTACTTTCACCTTGTTTCAGGAACTCGCAACTCTCCTTCTACCGAACTTCTGCTACCTCTCCAACTCTCTTTCCTTACCCCGAATCTAGCACATCTTCCTTATAATTCTTCCCCAGGTCGGATCTAGACAATCTTCACTCCCAAACCTAACCAGATCCCTAAGCCTCGATCATCCTCTTAGGTAATAACTTCTCTTTCAAACACTTTTTCCAGACTAGGAAGTTTAACGCGAGATTCGAGTTCATGAACTTTCTTCAGACCGAGGACGGTAGGAATTGTGTAGATGAGGAAGACAAATCGTGGTTTGAGCATGTCTTAGGGCTGGAACCTTTATCGATTTTGAGTTTGGTGAAATGGAGAGGAGGAGGGAAAAGATTACCGGTGGTCTTTAGGTCATAGGCCTCCGCAGGGTCACCGAGCGTGGGAGTTAGGTTTGTGAAGTGTACCTAAATTGTTGGTCTAGGTCGATCGGTAACCCAGGAGCGAGGGAAAAGTGGGTGTCTGAGTAAGTCGGTGGTGTATATGTAGGCGAGTGAAAAACCGGCCAAGTGTAGAACTGGTGGCTCGGTGGTCTCCATATGGAAGTGATGTTAGGGAGTAAGGAGGTAAGTCTGTTGGTTAAGATGTGTCGAGGGACGCTCGACATTGAAGGCTGTGAATGTTGAAAAGGTCGCTCGGCATTGAAATAGCCGAGCGAGTTGAAAGCCGTTCGGCATTGAGAGGCTTGAAGCAGGCACAAGTATGGCCCGGCTAAAGAACAAGGGATTGGTCCGGCATTCCGAACGAGGATCACCTTCATGCCGAATGGTGAAGAAAGAGAGTAGGATAGAAGCGTGAGTCGGGTTCAGCATGCCGAGCGATGCGGCTCGGTATGACCACGGTGCGGCATGTCTCCCGCATGCCGAACGGTGAAGAGAGACTGTAGGAGAGTTTAGGTGGTTGTTTAGTCGAGTCTTTCGAGTGTCGTTCGGAATTTAGTCTTGAAGTAGGCAATAATAGTCAAAACCCTCCTAACTCGGACATAGTTCATGTTGACTAGACTCACTTATTATGCCTAAACATACGACAAAAAACAAGGACAAGGACTTAAGCAAACAAGCATATCGAACAATCTGGACTGATAACTCCCATGTCTCAACAACTATAAATCTGAATTTAATCCGCTGAAAACAGACAATAGCCTTCCACATATATTGTGAACTTCGAAGTTCAAAATTAAAAGCCAATATTGGACACTTGTACTTTACTTTATCTTATCAGTTTTATGACCTTAAATTCTTGGACACTTATACTCGAACGATTGCACTAGTTCACACACCACACAGGGGGAGTATTCTTGTTGTTATGTCTAATGTTCATTTTTTTTCAAGTATAGTTTAAACAGGTGCTTAATCAAATTCAACATTTATCGAAGATGTCTAGAAAGTCTAGCTCCGCCACATTTTAAGACAAACCCGGGCCAAGTTCTCAACAGGAAGTGGTTGGAACTTCAAATCCATCGACAACTCCTGTACAAGATATTCCGAGTCCCACGATCGCATCTGTTGATTTGGCGCCCAATGCCCTAGATGTAGCGATCTTTCTAGATAATCCGGTCGATTCTCAAGCTTCGAGAATTAATGACAGTGCCCTCCGCCGACTATGCTCGATACATGGAATTCCTTTTGACGATGTTCTGGTCCCATCAGGGCAAGATCGTCCTCACCTGCCCCCAGCCGGATATACTGCCTGCAATAGATTTATGTGCTGGGTTGGTAGCGTGCCACCATTCAACTCTTTCCTCCGCGATGTGTTGCAATATATTGAGATCGCCCCAGCACGGTTACATCCCAACAGTCACACGTTCATATATGGCACGTGCATTCTTTTCATGAGCATTTTATTCAGGCTCCCGACTCCTGGCGATATCCGCTACATTTACCGTTTCAAAAGACGGTCCAACAACCCATCCTTCATATTCCTCGAGCCTCATAGCAAGTGCCAAATCCTCACGGGGGCGTGGAGCAAATTCGCCCAATATAAGCAAGAGTGATTTTACGTGCGCTGCCCCCTTGGTTTCGCGAGGAGATGGCTAGAAGGGAGTAAGTTCCTTTTCTAGATCAATAGTCGTACGAGTCAGGAAGTGCATTTTTTTGAAACCCTTTCTCGACTTTTACAGGTACCAGCCCGCATCCCGAAGGCTCCGGGTACTCTGAGGCCGTCGAAGCTATCCGAGCCGTTCCCGCAGAAGACCGGGACATCAGATCCATCATTTCCAATGAATCACTCTCAAAATTTGGCTTGTTGGCGGAAGGTCACCGTATAAGTCTTCCTCACAGCGTCACTACAACTGGACTTGCTTCGTATAAAGGCAAAAGGCAAGTTGGGCCATCGTCACACGGTGCTGCTGACACACCCGAGGAGGGCGAGATTAGAGAAGCTAAGGTGCCCGTAGCATCGGGTGAAAATGTCAGTCCTACTCTGGAACTGGTGGTTGAGGTACACGACATTGAAGTAACGCCTCCTCCTTCAAAGGGAAAGAAGAAGCTAACTTACAAATTGAGAAAAAAGACAACGGGCGGAACCTCTAAGGTCACAATCATTCCAGTAGAGAGAGAGCCTTCTCCTCAACACTTAGAGAGTTCATTGAAAGGCTTGTCAGACCTCACTATTCCCGACGATTTGCTTAATTATGGCTTCGATGATCTGGAAGCCCTGAAGCTTTGCTCGCCCGCGAAAGGCGATGAAGGCGCTCAAGTCCAAAATCAGGGAGAGAAAACTCGAATAAGTAAAGCCAAAAATGCTGGTCCGTCGGGGGGAAACACTAGGACACACACAACCACACTCATGCTACACTATGCACTTAACCTTCAGCTATTATCCAACTTTGACTAACTCATGCTCATTTGACTTTGTACAGGTGATATGGGACGCTCTCACGGATTTTTTGTCTGCGCGGGTCCTCCATATTCCACCACTCTGGACGGGATTCGGGCTCAGGAAAACATCGGGATAAAGATGATAACAGCAACAGAGATTACTGCTCCCGGGATTCGTCATCCCGAAGGAAAACTTACCATCATCCTTCATCTCATTATGATTCTCCTTCTCTCTCGGAAAAAGGTAGGGAGAAATCTGGCCACAAAGGGTCCCAGTCTGATACTCCCCGCAATCAACACTCAGGCTCTTCCAGCACAAGGCCTCACAAGAAAACTGTAGTTTCAAAACCAACTCCTTCTACTCCCGCACAAGATCCGTCGGTATCGGAAAAGCTAGCCGAGATCAAGGCTACGTTCCCCAAGATATTATTTGATGGTTTGAAGTTCCTTCTAGCGATCCATCCCATTTCGGGACACGTCAAACAAAGCGCCATTGCATGTAACAACGACGTCTACGTTCAACATGACGCATTCGTCCATTTGGTTGAAAAGTCTCGGAAGTTTCTATTGAGCGTCAACACGAAATCGATCGTCTAAAGCTCGAGGCTATTCATGACAAAGACATCATTAAAGCTCAGGATGAAGAGCTCTCTTCATCAAGTCTCGACTCGAAGCTGCCCAAAAGAATGCTAAAGACACAACGGAGTTAGTCGTCTGGAGACGACACATAAGAAAGAAATCGACGAAGCGGTTCACCGTTGTGGGGCCTTAGCTTTAGAAAAAGATTCTATTCAAAAAGAGGGAGATGCATTTGCTCAGCGCATCAAAGAGTTGGAAGAGCTACTCTTTAAGGAGAAGGAAGAGAAAATAACTGCTCAGGAGGAGTCCCAACGATATTGCAATGAGATTGTTGCCACTCGACTCCTCAAAACACAACTAGGTAAGGATCTTTCTAGAGCCGAAGCACTGAAGGAGATAGCCCGTGAGGAAGGTAAAAAGATAGCGCTCTCTGATATCGATTCGCGCCTTGAGGCAGCTGCCGAGGCCGGTAGGGAGGAGATCAAGTGCTTGTTCGACTCGCTTATAGCAAAATATAACGCTCATGTCCTCATGCATCGGGAATTGACTTTTCTTGGCGAGGGTTACCTCGAATCTCTAGCCGAGGCATGGGACACTCTTATAAAGATTAAGAAAGTTGAATCGGGAACGGAAGAGATTGATGAAGGGGCCTTGGTAAAGGAATTCCTTAGGTGGAACGAGCCTTCGGACTTGTCTGCAGTGAAGGTTCTTTTTAGCAAAGACTCGCCCACATCAAAGGAAAAAAGTGACATTGCTGGCCTGTTCGGAGCCGAGCCTACAGTTCCTTCCCTTACCCAACCGACTAATCGCCTACCACTTGACCCCTTCGAAAAACACATTCGGTACGACCCAGAAGATCCCGTTCTTGCTATTCATGTTCTATCTCTTATCCCAGAAGGCGAAACTCCCCGAACAGTCGAGAGCCAACCAGAGACGGGTACATAACTTTCCCTTCAAAGTCCAAAGGGTCTTTGCTTTCAGCAACCGATAAATGTATTCAAACACTTGTTTCTTATAATTCCACGTAGGTCATCCCAATCCCGTACCTACTCCGAGGAGCGATGCCGCCATGGAGAAGGAGGAGAGAATGGGAGAAGCAACTCGAGCGGAAGATACTCCCGGACCTAACGCACAAGTGATTGAGGCGCTTAACGAAGACAAATCCGACGATCCGTCGCCCATCGAGGAACATTACGAAGTTGAAATTACTGGCGTCTCCAAACACACCTCAAAGCTGAGCATGAAGGAATAGGTCACTGAAGAGGGAAGAAAGAAAGCCGAAATTAAGGCCGAGCCTCAAGTGGTAGAGCTCGACGATCCACTGAACAGGCCTTTGAAGATTATTCTTCCAGGTGGGACCAAGCCGTTAGAAGTTCCTCCTTTCTTTGACACCCCTTCTCAGGTGAGCAAAACGTCCAAGAGAAAACGCGTGGGGGAGGAGTCATCTGAGAAATGGAAGAAGGAGAAGAAGCCGAAGAAGTAACTATCATGCTCGTTCAACGAGAATTAACCTGGATTATGTAATCATTCTTATATATTTTCATAGCCGTTGTAAATAGACTTTTGTCCCCGAGTTTGGGAAAAGTTGTAGTAGGACTTCATTTTGAATTGATGAATAAAACTTCGTTCTTTGTCTTTTAAATGAATTTTGTTGTTCAGCTCACTGTATAACTCATAGTCGAAATCCGAAATCTTGTGAGGTACATAAGCCCTAGTTCCCTTCCATATGACTCGGAAATTTTTTAGATCGCTTATACTCTGATCCACACTATGGGGATTCAGAGTACTCCAGTCCACGCTCAGGGGACTTTGGAGATTTCGAAGTTGTTTATACTCTAGTCCGCACTTTGGAGACTCAGAGTGCTCCAGTCAGCGCCCTCGGGACTTGTAGATTTTTTAATCGTTAATACGCTAGTCCGCACTCTGGGACTCGGAGTACTCTAGTCCGCATTCTGGGGACTTAGAGATTTTTTAGTCGTTTATACTCTAGTCCGCACTCTGGGGACTCAGAGTACTCTAGTCCGCACTCAGGGGACTTAGAGATTTTTTAGTTGTTTATACTCTAGTCCGCACTCTGGGGACTTAGAGATTTTTTAGTCATTTATAATCTAGTCCGCATTCTGGGGACTCAAAGTACTCTAGTCCGCACTCTAGGGACTTAGAGATTTTTTAGTCGTTTATACTCTAGTCCGCATTTTGGGGACTCAGAGTACTCTAGTCCGCACTCAGGGGACTTAGAGATTTTTTAGTCGTTTATACTCTAGTCCTGGGGACTTAGATTACTCTAGTCCGCACTCTGGGGACTTAGAGATTTTTTAGTCATTTATACTCTAGTCCGCATTCTTGGGACTCAGAGTACTCTAGTCCGCACTCTGGGGACTTAGAGATTTTTTAGTCGTTTATACTCTAGTCCGCATTCTGGGAACTCAGAGAACTCTACTCCACACTCTGGGGACTTAGAGATTTTTTAGTCGTTTATACTCTAGTCTGCATTCTAGGGACTCAGAGAACTCTAGTCCGCACTCTGGAGACTTAGAGATTTTTTAGTCGTTTATACTCTAGTCCACATTCTGGGGACTCAGAGTACTCTAGTCCGCACTTTGGGGACTTAGAGATTTTTTAGTCGTTTATACTCTAGTCCGCATTCTGGAGACTCAGAGTACTCTAGTCCGCACTCTGGAGACTTAGAGATTTTTTAGTCGTTTATACTTTAGTCCGCATTCCGGGGACTCAGAGTACTCTAGTCCGCACTCTGGGGACTTAGAGATCTTTTAGTCGTTTATACTCTAGTCCGCATTCTGGGAACTCAGAGTACTCTAGTCCGCACTCTGGGGACTTAGAGATTTTTTAGTCGTTTATACTCTAGTCCGCATTCTGGGGACTCAGAGTACTCTAGTCCGCACTCTGGGGACTTAGAGATTTTTTAGTGCTTGGGTGTGCATTCATACGCCAAACAGAACAGCGCAATTTAATTTTCGTCACAGAATTATACTATACGGAAACATCAATAGTTCATGGAAAAGACGGCTTCAAGCCTTTATTGATCATAACAAATAAAAACAAACTAAATTGCCTTATTACATGCTGACAACTAAAAACAACGAAAGGAACATAAACTAGAAATAATTACAGCTAAAATGCGAAATAATTGGGCTAAGTGTAATAATGGCACAAGTGTTCGCTATTCCATGCTCGGTGGTGTGTCGCGCCATCAACGGTCGCTAGCTTGAAAGTTCCTTCTCCAAGCTTCCGTTCGATGACATATGGACCTTCCCATGTGGGATTCATATGTGATGGGGCCAGAAAGACTCGCTTCGAAACAAGATCGCCCACATCGAAACTTCTTGGTCGGACTTTTTTATTATAATATAGAGCAATTCTGCTCCTATGTGCAGCCGCTCTCAAATCGGCTTCTTCACGTTTTTCATCAACAAAGTCCAGTGACTCCAATAAGAGATTCTTATTCGTCTTTGGATCATAATAGGTTACCCGATGAGAAGGAACTTCAAGTTCAACGGGTATTACAGCTTCAGTGCCATAGGCCAAGGTGAATGGAGTATGACCAATCGCGGACTTGTGGGTGGTTCTGTAAGCCTAGAGCGTTGTTGGAAGCTCATCCATCCACTTGCCTTCGGCCTTTTCCAAACGTTTCTTTAATATAGACTTGATTATTTTATTTACGACTTCCACTTGTCCATTTGTTTTAGGGTGAGCGACCGCTGAAAATCTTTTCTCAATGTGATATTTTTGGCAAAAATCTTTGAACTCCCTACTTTCAAATTGAGTTCCATTGTCTGTAATGATAGTTCGAGGGAGGCCAAAACGTCATATAATGTTTCGGATGACGAAATTGATGACCTTTTTGGTGGTGATTGTGGCTAAGGGCTCGGCTTCCACCCATTTGGTAAAATAATCAACTGCAACAATTGCATACTTTGCACCACCTTTAGAAATAGGTAAGGAATCGATTAAATCGATCCCCCAAATCGCAAATGGCCAAGGACTAACCATTTGCGTGAGTTCCGTTGGCGGAGCTCTTGGTATTTTTGCGAACTTTTGACATTTGTCGCACTTTCTCACATAGTCTGCAGCATCCCGATTTACAGTTGGCCAATAATATCCATAGCGGAGGATCTTTTTTGCGAGTGTTTGCCCCCTATTATGGTCGCTATATTCTCCTTCGTGCACTTCCATCAAAACTCGTTTTATCTCAATATGGGTGATGCACCAGAGTAAGGGAACCGAGAACCCCTTCTGATACATTATTACATCTTGCATTATATATCTTGAAGCTTTACGAATGACTTGTCGTCTCTCATTCTTTCTATCGGGCAAGGTTCTATGTAGTATGTATTGTTTGAATGGGGTCATCCACGACTCCTTTTCAATCTTTCTTTCTAGAACAAAATCTATCTCCATTTCGTTTATACTCGGAGATTGTAAAACTTCGATTGTAACCAAGCCCATCTGCTGTGCATCGCCTGTACTTGCGAACTTCGCCAATGAGTCGGCCTCCTTGTTTTGCTCACGCGGGACATGGGAAATATTGTAATATTAAAGGTCTGCCAATAGTTCTTGAACTCGTGCAGGGTATGGGGCGAGTCTCTGCCCCTTTGCTTGATAGTCTCCATGAACTTGGTACACTACCAATTTTGAGTCACAAAAGATTTCAATCGATTTTATTCTGAGTTCCCAGATAAGTTTCAAGCCAGCAATCAATGCTTCATACTCAGCTTCGTTGTTTGTGGCTGGGAAATTGAGTTTTAAAGAGTAACAAATTGATCGGTTTTCGGGAGTCACAAGAATTATACCGACCCCAGAACAACGGTCGTTGGATGCCCCATCAGTGTACAGTTTCCATCGAATAGGCGGAATGACATCATAATCGTTTGATTCGTCTGACATGGTGAATTCAGCAATGAAGTCTGCTAGTGCTTGCCCTTGTATGGCCCTTCGCGGTAGGTAGGTAATATCGAACTGACTTAGCTCGATATTCCATTTTAACATCCTTCCAGAGGTTTCTGGTCGTTGGACTACCTGTCGTAAGGGTTGATCGGTATAAACACTGATCGAGTGTGCTTGGAAGTACGGACGTAGCTTGTGTGATGCAATCACCAAGCAGTAAGCCAATTTCTCAATTTGGGATAATTTCTTTCTGCCCCCGTTGGACGTTTACTTACATAGTACACCTGCTTTTGAACTCGGTCCTCCTCGCGAACCAAAGTTGTACTGATAGCATGTTGGGATACATCCAAGTATACATACAACACTTCATGGTCTACAGGCTTTGACAGCACCGGGGGACTTTCCAAATGCCTTACCAGAGCTCGGAATGCATCTTCGCAGTCGGGCGTCCATTTAAAATTTCTCTTTCCTTTCTTTATTACATCGAAGAAGGGAATACACTTATCTGTGGCCCTGGATATGAATCGACTTAACGCGGCTACTTTTCCATTCAAGCTTTGTACTTGCTTTATGTTCTGGGTACTCGTATGTCTCGGATAGCATGAATCTTCTCCGGGTTAGCTTCGATCCCTCATGCATTAATAATGAAACCCAAAAACTTTCCCGATGCATCACCAAAGGAACACTTTAGTGGGTTGATTTTCATTCCATAATTCCTGAGTATATCAAACATCTTCGCAAAGTCTCGAATGGGGTCGTTTGACTGCCGTGACTTCACGAGAATGTCATCCACATAGACTTCCATTGTTCTACCAATTTGGCCTTTAAACATCCGATTCACCATGCGCTGATAAGTTGCTCCTGCGTTTTTCAGCCCAAAAGGCATCACTACATAATAGTACAGTCCAACGTCTGTGACGAAACTGGTGTGTTCTTGATCTGGAATGTGCATCGGGATTTGATTATATCCCGAGTACGCATCCTTAAATGATAATAACTCATGTTCTGCCGTTGAATCGACCAGCTGATCAATTCTAGGTAATGGGAAACTATCCTTAGGGCATGCTTTGTTCAATTCCGAGTAATCAACACAAGTCCTCCATTTCCCATTTGCTTTTCTCACTAGTACAGGGTTAGAGACCCATTCTGGGTAGAGGGCATCGCGGACGAACCCATTGGCTTTGAGTTTGTCCACTTCCTCTTTGAGAGCCACAGACCTCTCCGGATCCATGCCTCTCCTTTTTTGCTTTACTGGAACGTACCTCGGGTCTATGTTCAAGATATGACTCACAATAGCAGGAAAAATCCCGCACATATCAGAATGTGTCCAAGCGAAAACATCCAGATTCGCCCGGAGTAAATCAGTGAGATCCTCGGTCATCGAGGGGCTGAGTTGTGATCAAATCTTAAGTACTCGCGACGGATCATCTCGGCTGACTGAAATGTCAATCGTCAGTTCAAACAGTGCTGCTTTTTCTTCCCTGGGTTCCTCATCATCATCTCTCAGATCTATGTCTCTACAGATCCGATCATGTTGCCCGAGCCAGGGCTTGGGCATTACTTGTCAATTTTAAACGACTCGGTTGTGGACGGAGCTGTCCACAACCTTTCCCTTCTCTCTTCGCTGGGCCTCTCTCAGCTCAGCCACATAGCATGCACGACCAGTCGCCTGATCGCCATGTACAACACCAACTCCTTTGTCTGTCGGAAATTTCAAAGTTAAACACCATGGGGCCAAAGCTGCCCTGAACTCTGCCAAGGCCAGTCGACCCAGAAATACATTGTATGGAGAATCAACATCCAAAACTATAAAAGGTAGGATTCGCACCCTCCTAAGTTCACCTTGCCCTAATTCAACTGGCAATTCAACATAACCTACCGCATCGGTTGCTGCACCATTAAAGCCATGGATACGAGCTTTAGATGGTTTTAAATCTTTCGTCTCCATCTTCATTTGGTCATACGCTTTTTTGAAGATGATATTAACAGAACTTCCACAATCAATCAAAATTCTTTTCACAAATGCTGGCCTGATTGTCGCAGATATGACCATCGGGTCAACGGCAGGAGGCCCCACCTGATTAGCATCTCTGCTCCTGAATACTATATCGTCCGTCATCATGCGCTGCTGTTTAGCGGGGGTCCCATCATCCACATTCGAAGAACACTCAAAATCTGCATGCCTCAAGGAGTTAGCATACCGCTCCAATTCTTGCCAGTTCTTATCTGCAGGGTGAGATCCGCCTACTATCGTGTTTATGACCAGTCTGCCCACGGTCTGAGCAGGCTCCTCAGGGTGACTTGGAGCTGGTGCGTGACTGGGATTGGACGTTCCCTATCCACCTTCTTGAGCATTCTTTACAAACTACGGCAACTTTTTCTTTCTAATCAACTTTTCTATAGCGTCATGTAGGTGCCTACACTCCTCAGTATTGTGCCCGTAAGTCTCATGGAAGCGGTAATACTTCCCCGTCCGCTTTTGCTCTTCAGTAGACTCTTTTGGGCCTGGCTTTCGATACTGGAAAGTATTACAAGTTGACAGGTAAATATTTTCTAGAGATGCATTCAGAAGAGTGTACTCGTTGTAAGTTGGGATCCTTGGTTTCCACTTTTCAGCTTCCCTTTTCTTTCCAGGATTTCCACCACCGGATCCTTTAGATTGTTCAGGCTTGTTTTGAACATTGACCTGTACCTTTCTAGAGTTGTCATCAGATTGTTTTACAACGATGTTATTCTACAAAGCCTCCTTGCCACGTACCGGTGCATTATCTCGCCTCGTCCACCTAGCTTCCTCCCTTCTTATAAATTGGTGTGCTTTTGAATAAAAACGTTCTAGCATAGTAGGAGGCTTTCCCGCCAACCAATCTCCAAACTCTGAATCCGGATTTACCCCTCGCATCACGACCATTAAAATAGCATGGTCGTTGGGGTTGCTAACTTCAGTTGCGGCAACATGAAATCTTTGTAAGTACTCTTTCAACGACTCCCCTGGAGCCTGAATCACACTGGACAAGGACATCACATCCTTGGGACGAGTGGCATGAATCCTAAATTGTTCCACAAATTTTGTCGCTAACTCATCAAAGTTGGAGATAGTTCACGGAGAAAGTCGGGTGAACCACATGGTAGCGATTCTAGATAAAGTTATTGGGAAACATTTACACTTGGTTGCATCGTTCGCTCTAGCTGAGTCCATCATCCATTCATAGCTCATCACATGCTGTCGGGGATCAGTCTTTCCTTCATAGGCCGGCATAGTCGGCATGTTAAACTTCCTAAGATATTCAGCTTGTAAGATAACATCTGTGAACGGAGTATGACTCCTGGATATCCCCCAATCATTATTTGATAAGCCTTGATTTTCTTTCATCAGTTGTCCGACCATAGCTGATAGGTCTGGGGTTTGTATGGAAGATGGCATGTTGGTGTCTGTCCTGTGAGACCGTTCTGGTTGGTGTCTCCTCCGTTGGCGATCTACCAAGTTTGTGTCCTGGAGACCAGCATCATTAAGACCTTGGTGTGTCGGCTGTCCAGCTTCCTCCCGTACTCCAGATCCTAAGTTTCCCGTTCCAGCTTGAGTGTGATTTTCTTGGTGTAAGTGAGGAGCCATTGCTCCAGGTAGAGAACCCGTACCATCCCTGGTTGATCGATCAGCAGCACCTGTTTGCGTTGTTCCTATTCTACGACGTCTATGCCTGGGAGGTTCATCAGACGAGGAAGAGCTGTCAGAGGAGGAATAAGGAGCGGGGCTTCCTCCAGCATTCTGATGCTATTGTTGAGTAAGTTGAGTCATAAGGTTGGCGTTAGCTTGGATCTGTTCACTAAGTTGTCTCCTGCTCTCCATGTGTTCTCTCATCAGCTCGTTGAACTCTGTCCTAGTGACAGCTTCAATTTGATTTTGGGCAGTGACAGTCCCTGCGCCCAGATTAATCCGTTGATTGTTGGGTCCTACTTGTTGGACACTAGCAGTCTCGTTGACATCTGCGTTGTGGGAGGCTGATCTAGTACGTGGTCTTCCCATTGTAGAGTTATTGGTAGAAACTCTGAGTAGTATCAAGGGATTTCCTGTGAATGACTTGGATCTCCTACGGGGGATTTCTTCAATCCAGTAGCTACAAAGTAGATCATAATGCATGAGTTCAATTCTCAGTGAAAGCACCAAAATGTTAGCACCAAAATTGGTCACTAGAACCCAAAGAGAGTTTTTGTAGAGAGATTAATGAAGAAGGTAAATTAAAACTAGGGAATAACATAGTGGAATGCAATAATAACTGTAAGAAACAAGAACACTAAATTTATAGTGGTTCGGCATAACTGCCTAGGTCCACTTTGAGTTTAATCTTTATTGCTTTTCCAATAATTGAATATAGATACAATCCGTACACTAACAACTTGAATACAAGTTTTTCTAAAAAAGAAGAGTCTTGAAAATGGCAGAGTTTCCCCAGTGTGTTCGAAAAAAGGTCCCCTTTCAGTATGCCCCTGCCCCTCTATTTATAGACGAAGATGGGTTTAACTTCCCTCATGGGCCTAGGAACATGGTATCTCAGCCCATAGCAAGTGACCCCTGCACACCGAGCCAGACATGCCGAACGAGGAATGCCGAGCGAGAACTTCCTGGTCATCCATCGAGTGACTCAAAGTAATCACTCAAGAGAACCGAGGCAAGTGGTAGAATGCTCTTACTCTGTTGTGGACTTGATGGTTTGCTAACAATCCAGGGATGCCGAGCGAGGTCTCATGCCGAACGAGGCTTTGTGCCGAACGAGGAGGAGTGCCGAGCGAGGAGGAGTGCTGTCACGATCCAAAGAATAGATAGATATATGGATACAATTCCAAAACTTTTAGTTTAGAAACTAAGGTATATCTATTAACCATAGCAACCAAAGCAAACAATTCATCCAAACAAACAATTCTGACCTTTTTGACTTGTCTTTAATTTATTTCTATTCCTATTTCTATTTTTATTTCTAGCTCAAATTTTTTTATTATTACTTTTATTTATTGTCTTGTATTTGTCAATATATTTATTTCAATAGTTTATATTTTATATTTGTTTTTGATGTATTTTGTTTTACTTTATTTTATTTTTCTTTTATTATTTTGTTTGTTTTTATCCTATGTGTATTACTTTGTATTGATTTATTAAGATTTATATATCTACTTTATATTGAATAAAACTACATATATATATTTATTTTGTAATATAGATGAATTTCTAAATTTTAATTTGTTGTTAACATTTGAACAAACGTTTTCCTTTATATTTTTATTATAATTTATCTTTTATATATTGATTTATATTTCTAATTTGATTTATTACTATTGTTTTACTTTAATATTTATTGTCTTATTTTTCTATTTATTAATTTATTTTAATTTCTAACATAAACCATTTATTTAAAATTTAATTCAAATTCCATACATACATATTCACATATATATACAATATTTAAATTTAACACATATTTTATTTGAATTTGGGGAAACTCAGATAAATTTACCAATTAATTATACAATTTTTATTAAAAAAATTCAATTAATTATCAATTTAAATTTATATAAAATCCGGGGTCGTTACAAGTGTCGAGCGAGCCTAAATGCCGAGCGAGGCACTCGTGCCGAGCGAAGCTCTGTGCCGAACGAGGCTTCGTGCCTAACAAGCCTTAATGCCGAGCGATGCTTTGCACCGAGCGATGCTTGTTATGCCGAACGAGGCATTGTGCCGATCGATGCTTTGCGCCGAGCGATGCTTGTTATGCCGAACGAGAACCCTGTGTCGAGCCTCTCGTTATCGGGTCAAATAACCAGGTAACAGAAACCTATTGAATTTGAAGTGATTTAAATTTGTAGTTCAAATATGGATTTGAAATTGTTATAATGAGAATTTGAATTGAAACCGTTAGCCTTTTGAAGTGAAATTGTTGAACTGAGATTGATTTAAATTGAATTTTTGGAACTAAAGTTGATTTGAATTGATTTGTGAAAATAGGAGAAACAATTCTAATTTGAAACTATTTTCGATATAAACTCTTTTAATATACAAACTATTTTAACATATAAACTATTTTTCTCATATAAACCATTTTAATATATTAATAATGTTTCATACATAAACTATTTTTAATATATAACCTATTTTAATATTTAAACTATTTTTAATATATATATTATTTTAATCTATAACCTATTTTAATATATAAACTATTTTAATCTATAACTTATTTTTAATGTATAAACTATTTTAATATATTTATATATCTTATTTTAAATTTATAAACAACTTTTAATATATATGTTTTAATGTATAACCTATTTTTAATGTATAACTATTCCAATATATAAACTACTTTCAATATCCAAACTGTTTAAAGTTGGAACTGTTATGATTTAGATTTAGTTGATTTAAATCCGAATATTTTGATATGATGGTTTAACCTATTTTGTGGTTATGATTTTGAAAACGAACATGATTTAAAGTGAATAATGATTTCGAAAGTGAATATGATTTCGAAAGTGATATGACTTTGAAGTGAATATGATATTTTGATATCAATTATGAATCGGTTCTGGAAATGTAAAGGAACTAACCGGTGTGAAATAAGCGTTTGGTTATTAAAGAGATCGGGATCGGATATTGTCATACTCTCTGCCAATACCGAAAACCACTTTAACAACTGTGCACGTGGTGGAAAATCCAGAACGAAGTAGGATGGTTTAGCGAACGCTGCTGTATGAGGTATGAACGTAGCCCTGACCCTTTTGGGTCAACTTGATATGACTAAAACAAGAGCTATACCAGGGCCAGGTGAGGTCGCTCCTTGGGTCGGACATGCTTCTTCGATAACATTTTTGTTACTTTGTGATTGATTTGGTAGCCACCTTTGATTTGATTATGGGAGTCTGTTCCGAGGTGGGCGGTAGTAGTTGCTATGCATTACCACCAACCCGGCTGCAAAACGGTAGTATCCTACCCTGGGCATTGCCTCATGTTCCTTGTCATATGCCTTATCGAGCCCACCATAACTTTGGTTTGTATCGTACCTATGGAGTGCTCCCTGAGTATCCCACTGGTTTGGTAGGGCTTACAGTATCTGTATAGACTACTGTACTTATATAAAAATGTGTTAATGGGGATATGGGTAATGCCTTAACGCTATTTTAGTACTTTACTTTACTATAGACATATTATAATAGCGTATTTTATTATATATGTAGATAGTTTAACGGATCCTTAGAAGATGGAATACCGAACATCACTTAAGTTATTGCACGCACGTTATACACTGGATAGGAGATGTAAAATCCCGTAGACTTCTCTGAAGCCATTACACTAAAATTTATATACTGTTGATTTAACTTACATAAGATCTTTTAGTTCTGACTCAAGTGTTTGGTCTTTTCGTTACGCTCGGGTCAGCTCTGAGTATTTCAACGCATTGAAGACTATCTTTCTGGAGGACGAAGACGGAGTTTGTATTATTACTATTTATTATATTTATTCCACTACATCATGATGTTCAGCTGCATTATTTATTTATTCCTGCTATATGTATAACTCTGATATATTGTAATGGTGTAATCAATGTATTTGTAAACAGCTACATGAACTGTTTATTTGATTATTATATTTTATCATTCCGCTGTGAGATTCTATGTTTTGTTTTCCTTCTTTTTTTCTTATTTTTTTATTTACCCCATTAACAATCCTCCTTTTTGGATGGTGAGTTGATATGTGTGGTTTATTTGTAGATCTAAACCGTCCAAAAAGGTGGGTCGTTACAACAACAAATTTGAAATTGGAAATGATGTGATGGAAAATGAGACAGATATTCAACACATGGATGAAAGTCTGATTCAAAAGAAAAAAGCTAGAGGTCAAACTAGAATGAAAAGACTTCCTTCAGATTGTATGTCTTGGATTAACATTGAATTTATGAGAATGTTGTACCAATAGGAGAAGTTTCTATAATACTATCTCCTTACTTAGGACCACTTGTACGGGAGCATGTTCCATTCACGATTGATGATTGGTGGAATATTAGCGATGATTTAAAACATGTGTTGTGGAGTTCCATTCAGGTATCACTTTTATATACTTCATTTTCTTTATTCAGATTGTTAGTTTATATGCGGTGTCACTTAATTTTCTAACATGGCATATTAGATAACCATATCACAAAAATCAACGCATCCCAAGGATATTTGTTGATCACTTTTGTAAATTAGATTTGATGTGTTTGATCATTTTTGATCAAAGTCTATCATAATATTTGTTGCTCTTTAGAAAGAAAAAAAACGATGCAACAGCATTGAGCTGCTGCTATATGCAGCTAAACTGCAGTAGTAGTGTTATCTAAATGTTAACATCATAGAAGCATAGGTCTTGAATGCTTGGGTTATTAGCTACTAGAACAAAGCTATGGGAAAACAATAATGCTACATTTTTTACAGTTTTTTTAGAACTACTATTATTTGCAGTATCCACAAGTCAAGGCAAAGTTATATATCTTGTTCATTTTTTATTTTATTATATGAATATGAATATACCTACTTTCAACTTTGTAGTAATTGCAAGTGTTTATTATTTTTTATTTTTTGTGGTTGTAAGGGCAATATATTTAGCATAAGGGGATTAGGATTGGAATATTTGCTGGTATTATGTGAATAATTCGGTTGATTTATTTGTTATTTTATTATGTGAATATACTTACTATTATTTAACATATCAATCAACAGCAAGCTGCTACTTAGTAGCAGCTCAAGCTGCTTTTTTGTAGCAACATTTGTTGCTACCTTCTTCTTCTTTTTTCATGGTAAAATTCCTAAACATGAATTATAAAACAGGGAGAGAAGTTACCAGAAATGTTTAAGGGTGTGTACAGTCAATAAAAACTAGGGATTGTATTACTAAGTAAATTAATTGATATGCATACTCATGAGACCGGCTCGGTAATAAATAAATAAAAACTAGTTTGAACAAGAAATCTTGAATGCAGAAACCATCAATTTGTGAATATAACACCATATGCAAGCAACTAAAAATAGATTTGAGATAGATTGAAGATTGTTTCCACAAACTAATTAAATTGTTACACTCAGTAAACAGTATGTAAAGGTGAAGATTGAACTTAAACTGACACCATTGAATTTTTTTAACTAGGCAGTGCGCTGCTGCATGTAGCAATAGCCATGCTGTTACAATGTACAGTCTAATTTGTTATTTTATTATGTAAATATGGAGCTAAAAGTACTATTCATGATTTGTTTGTCTTAAAAACAATCGGTAATAAATGCAAAAAGTATTACCATTAAATATTATTACAATGTGCAAGGATGGTGTTTTGGACAGGCTAGATTATTATTGTGGAGTTAAGATATTCTTTTTATTTATTTATTTTTATTTATTTTATCTGTTTTGCATTTTGCATGCTAGATTTAATTGGATGAGGAGTGGAAGAAAGCGTCTATTTTTTAGCAAATGAGATGCATATAAAGGGCTTCAAAAAGCAGGTTTGTTTAAGCAAATATTAGAAGCGAAGAACATGGAGGAAAGGATTAAGCTCAAACTTGGTAATATTGAAAATATGAAGGATTGGAGGGATATTCTAAAAAAGAAAACAGACTCAAAGTTTAAGGTAAATAAATACTAAATTCAATTGTATTATGTAATAATGTAACGACCCTGAATTTTTGACATTGGAAATCAGGATATTTAATTGATTTTAAATATCTGGATGATAGTTTAATTTGAAATTTAAATATCAGAATGAATTTGGCAATTTAATTATTGAATTTAATTTATTGAAGTTCGGTAAAAATTTGAATCTTCGGTTGTAAGCCTGTTAAAAATAATTTGAAGGCTTAGAAAATTTTAATACTGGAGATAATAGAACTTTCAGAATTGAATTTGAATCTGCTTTGTTCAGTTTTGAATTTTATCGTTTAAATCGATATTTAAAAATAGCCTTCCGAGGCACAGTCTCGGAATTCGACGAAACTAGTTCCATTGGATCCGTAATATTGTATTATTATCGGATTTCAATTTTCATAGTGATTGGAGTGGTTGTGTGGACGTACGATATATAAACGCGGTGAAAATATATCGGAATTCGATTTAATAACTGGTCCAAAAATCTATCTTCTCCATACGATCGAATTTGGACTCGGAACCTTTTCCATTGCATTCGGAATAGGCATATAACATTACGAACGGCTGGCGGCATGCCTCGATAGGAGGTCGAGATTTTGTGTTGCATTTTCGAAACGATTTAAATTTGAATTTGAAAATATATATTTATATTCTGGTCAAACTATTTCTACATCAGCCCACTTTCTTTCACATCGCAATTTTTTCCCTTCTTTTCAAAATATCTGTAGTAGAGAAATCCTTCACGCAACCTTTCACTCAAGTTCAGAAATCACGTCTTTAATTCATTTCAAATTAAAATTCAGAGAAAGTAAAAACAATGGCCGCGTTCCTCTATATTCTCGAAATCGAAATCAAAACGAAAGCCGCCCTTCCTTTTTAAATCGCGTGACCTCTTCCTTACTTCCCTTCTTCAAATTTCACGAAATTAGATTGAATCAAAAAAAAATGGAATCGCGACCATGTCGCGAAGCGATCTCGAGCATGGCGTTCTCGAACTCGGCGACCTGGGGGAAGGTAGGATCGAAGGCGACTTCGATTTTGTCAGGGCGGCGAGCGCGGCAACAGCAGCAGGCAGAGGCGTTTGTGGCGATTGGAAGGCTCATGTGGAGCCGCGATGGGGCAGCGCGTAGGCGATAGAGGAAGAAGGCGCGAGCGAGTCGACTCACGCGTCAGTGAAGCAGCGATTCGAGCGTGAGGCAGCTCGTGGGGAAGTTGGTAGATGGATTTGTGTGCGAGCAGAAGGGGTGGTGGCGAAGTCGCGTAGGATCCAGGACTCAAAGGTGGGATCTTGAGGTTGAGCAGTAAGGTATATGCAATTTATTCAATTTAATTTAAATTTGAATTTTTTTAATATGTACAGAAATATAAAAGAAAAAAAATATATTATCTTTGAGGTTTGAAATTTGAATTTAATGTCAATCTGTTTAAAACTAGAAAGAATATTTAATAATTACGTTAAGGTGATTAACTTGTTAATAAAATTTATTTATTGTTTTAGTTGCTGAAAATAATTATATAAAGGAAATTAGTATTAAATTTAATTTTAGTTAAAATCAATTTATTAAAAAGGAATTGGTTTAAAAAATTAAAAGTAATAGTTAATTTGATTATTAATGGTAATTGATTGTTCAATTAGTTCAAATATTTTATTAAAAGGAAATTTGTTTGAAATTAAATTGATTAGATAAAATGAAATTTTACTAAATGGAATTTAATTGTTCAATTTATTTCGAATATTAATCAACTGTATAAATATTTATACAAGGTCAAAATCGTGAAGAAAGAATGCTAATTTGGATGGATTGCAAAATAAAAAGCAAAGGTGAGATCTTCTCACTCAAATTAAAAATTGGAATTGCAGTTATTGATTGTCTGTTTGGATGTGGTAGTATATATAGTAGGATATATATATATATATATTGGTGATTGATTTTCCCGCATTATATAGCGGATGAGACCCTTTGCGCCGCATAATAGCGGATGATATTTTATAAATCCCATACACCGCGATATTCCACCTCGAAGTGGAATGGGTATTGTGCTAACATCTGTGGATGCAGGGAAATAGGTTGGAGGGATCCAACTGGATTCCTCAAATATTTGAATTTGTTTCAATATTGTGTGTTGATTATTTATAATCTATGAATGATTATATTGATAGTTGAAATTGTTGAAGGCTATAATTTAGCCGAATGTATTTTTGGTATCGTTGGATACCAGAAATAAATAAAATTGGATTTTTGAATTTTAAGTAAATTTCTTTTGAAAGAATTAGGTGAATTTAAAAGAAGGAATTTAAAAGCGTAAAGTTGATTTTTAAAATCTTATCGAATTATTTCCAAAATATAGGAAATGATTTTAATAAAAGGATTTCGGGTAATATTATTTAAAAGTTGAAGAATTTATTGAAAATGGAAATTTAAATAATTTGGAAAGAAATAAGGGATTTATTTTAAAAGGTGATAAAATTTTCTGAAATCCATTTGACAATTAATCTGGTATTGGAAAATAAATCTTTGGGAAGTTAATAAGATAATTGATGTGGTGTTTGAATGAAAATTTATATGTGCTTTGTTATTTGAAATAAACTTGGAAATCAATTTGAAATTGATTTAGTGTTTGAAAAATAAATTGGAAGTCGATTTGTAAAAAACTGATTTAGTATTTGAAATAAATTTAGAAATCAATTTGGAATTGATTTGGTGTTGAAATAAAATTAGAAATCAATTTGGAATTTGATTTTGGAGTTGAAAGTGAATATTTGAGAAATCGATTTGATAATCGTATAAAAAGTGAATATTTGGGAATGTAAATTCAAAATGGAATTTATAAAGGAAAGGGAAATTTGTTTTAAAAATAAACACTGATTTATTTTTAAAAGTGTGGAAATAAATTTACAGATTTGGGATGTAAATTTGAAATAAATCGATAAGGATTTATTTAATTGGATTAAATGGTCCATTTTGAAATGGAAGTGTATTTTCCTTGAAAAGCCGAGTATATTTCCAAAGTAGTTTTAAATTATAAATGAAGAAATTCTGAAATTGGATTTTAAGGAATATTTGGAGATAAAGTATTTGAACTTGGCAGATTTTCAGTGGAAATGAGTAAATATTTGGAAATATATCCCGTGTAGGGAAATTGATTTGAAATTTGTTTTCAAAAGTTGAAACGTGAAAAGTGATTTGAAATTTGTTTCAAATGGTTGAAGTGTTGAAAATTATATCTTGAGAATATAATTTTGAAAATAAAAAATTTGGGAAATTATTTGGAACCTGGTGATGTTGTATTTGCTGTGATTTTGATAGTTAAATAACCGACTATCAATTTTGACCTTTAAATGGGTATTTGCTGTGATTTGCTTGAAATTTGAATGCAACACTTATTTTTAAATAAGCGTTCATTATTCGGTTTAGCCGGGAGAGGACTTTGTGTCATATAACCTATTCCGAATAATGATACGACGTTATGGATTGCAAAGACTTCTTTGGAAATATCTTCGGTTCTGTTCGAACCCGGAACAGACTTGTATGGATGTATGTCTGACACTACACTTTGAGATATAAAGCAGATTTCTTGCAAATACATTTCTGTTTGGTGGCGGAGAATTTATTCTCTTAGCTTAACACCCTTCTCTGAGACGTACGAGCTCAGAGGTTATGTAGTTGAAGGTTATCTGTGATATACTCCCAATTTGGTAGTGGCGTATGCTAAGTGCTGCTGTGTGTTGCTGATCATTTGTTGATCAAAGCAAGGCTTTCATGTAAAGCGTAGCTTTGTGGACGAGACCTCATCGGACCTCACACCCCGGAAATGGTCAAAATAGGAAAATGCGGCAAGGTTATGAGGGTCGCTCCCTTTAGGGTATGTCATTTCCTTCTGGAAAAAGGTGGTATCATGGTATGGAGCCCAGATGCTTTACCTATGTGGTGGCATCAATCTTATTTACTGTGTGATTGTTGCTTTGTGATCGAGGCGCCTCAGATAAAGGTCGCAAATGACCGGGGGGTGGCATACTCGTGTAGTAGTTACCTAGTAAGGGGTAACCCGGCCTTGTGTTGGCAGAGAGCTAGTTAGTTCTCGGGACGTCCCTCTAGAGGCGTTTCCATGTGGCATAGGAAGTTCCTTTGCTTGACCATTTGTTGGAAATCCAAAGAAACAATACGAGCCCTTGACGATTGCAATTTGTATAACCTGTCACCTCAGGTGGCAGCTATAGCAGGCATAATATAATGGTACCTATGCTGGCTAAGATTAATATTATATTTTCGAAAGGATTTTTCACACTATGCACTAATGATAATATTAAAAAGAGTTTTCTCGTATTAAGCATATTTGACTATCATAAGAAGAAATCTCCTCCAAGTCTGCGATTGCATTGTGTGTGTGGTGGGAGGTCTTATGGTAGTTTCATTTTCCAAAAGCATTGTGAATTTATTTTATTTTCTTTGTGAAAATAACTATTTTTAAGATCTCACATCAGTCCCACGACTGACCTGGAGTTTATTGTTCCCTTTCTAAACTCTGGGTGCCCATAATTTTCCACACGGGCATCCTAGAGTCAGGTTATCAAGTCATTCTGGAATTCAGAAGTTACTGTGGAGATCTGGAGCCGAGCTGGATGGCGAGATGTATCACTTATATTATGTATTATTCCACTGTGTATTGTGTTATGTGGACAAGTTTATATAACTGTCCAGTGATGTGTATTGTTTCAAACTCTGATGATGTATTGTATAAACCGATATAGTTCTTTGTTTAAAGATTATTCATTCATCTATTATATATCGTTCCACTACGAATATGAGATTATGATATTGTTTCTGTTTCTTTTCTTCTGTCTTCTTCTACCTCTTCTTTTTAACCCTAAAGATTCGCACTTTGTTCCACTTTGAGCTGAATGGTTGTGGAATTTTGTCAGCTCAAAGGGGTATGGATTTGTGGGCCTTTACAAATAATTATAATTAATCGGTGTATTATATCTTTTCATCTTAGGCACAAAGTGATCAATTCAAAGCTATTAGAAGTTTTCAAGTGCCACATACAGTAAGTTGCAAAGGAATGGCTCGATTAGCGGAAGATATGGTGAGAAAGAAGAATTAGTTTAATTAGTGTAACATGTTATGATTATGTATTTAATACAACCATATTCACTTTATTTATCATTCTTAATATAGAGAAAGGGGAGTGGTGGTCACATCCCCATTTCTAGAACTCAAATTTGTATTAAATCCCGCACTCGGAAAAATGGCGAAGCAGTTAATACAAATGTTCTAGAGACTATTGTAAGACACCGCAGTATTAAAAAAATTGTACAATATTGTCTTTCTACCATTTATTGGTATTCTATCTATTACTTATATGTGAAAAACGTTAATTTTTGTAGGAAAAGGTTAAAAAAATTGAAAGTTAATTGCAATCAAACTCAACTAGTAGTTCTTTGAGAGAAGATGCTCTCTCCCAAGTGTTGGGACATGATAGACCTGGACGACTACGAGCAATGGGAAGAGTTGCAAACTATACCAAGTTCTTGCTCTTATAAGCTAAAGATGATAGAATTTCACAGTTGGAAGAGGAGGTCTGCATGTTGAAGAAAAATCTGGTATATAACATATCAATCTTTACTTGTTATTCAGCTTGTGTGGTAATATTAGAGATATTGTTCAATTTTGTTTTTTCATATGGTTTTTTAATCCATAGTCCACACACTTGATTTTTTAGGTTAATGCATGTCAGAGAGAAGAATCCATGTCTCGGGTAAACATAAATATTAGCATATGCATAATTTCATGTTTACATATGTGTGCATATGATACTTTGCTATTAAACATCAAATATATTATCATTGTGATATTATTTAAAAATTAGTTTTAATATAGTAATTAACTTAAGATGCTTCTAATTAAATGCAGGGCAATTATGGAAATACATTGATAAATGTGATTTATGGGATTGGAATGGAACTGATGAAATAGTTGCTGAAGGAAGAGTTGTGTCAAGTGATCCAAATGAGCTTGTATATAGAATTCCTCTATGACCAAATGCAAAGGGAGTTTTGATTGATTTTCCAAGGAAATTGGATGTTTTACTATGGAGAGCCGAGTTTAATACGATACATATTGGAGAGGGTGCGGGTATGTTAGTAGCATGGCTAGCTGATAAAGTTATTATGCATAAGCAAGATCAAATCGATAACACCGTAAATTAAATATCACCTTATTTATATTTTTTATTTTAATATACAATTACTAATTTCATAAATACATATTCTTTTTGAATAGAGTAAAACTAGCAGCACATAGCCTTCATGCAAGCTATATGATTGGATTGGAGGTGAAGAAGTAGTTGCTGAAGGACGCTTGTACTCTAGCAATCCAAACCAGCTTGTGAATGGCATTCCTATTGGACCATCGGCTATGTTAGTTTCTATTGATAATCCAAAGAACCCTGATGCCTTTTTATGAAGACCAATAAATAATATGATATATGTTGGAGAAGCCGTTGGTAATAAAGTTGCTTGGCCAAAATCAAAAGTGGTTGTCGAGAAAGTTAAAGCCGCATCATTTGTTTCTAGTCATGACAACATAACATCTCATATGGCAATATGTTTAAACATAATTGTAGCAACTTGTTACCAAATTTATTAATTAAAATATATATTAAAACCATCACTTTTCTTTTCTTGTTTGATAGAGTGGAAGGCCAGCCCCCAAAAGCAAATGCAAGCTGATTGATGTTGGTGGAACATGAACAATAGTTGTCGAAGGAGTTATGGCTTCAACCGATCCAAATGAAGTGGTCCATTTTGTTCAACTTGGAAGAGACGCCGTTAAAGTTTGGGTGGTGAATGCTATAGTTCCCAATGCAGTTCTGTGGAGACCAACTTCTGATCTTGTTTGCATTGAAGATGCTGTAGGCTCTATAGTGGCGTAGCCAGCCTCAAAAGTTGTGATAGAATCAAGTTCCAATAAGTATAAATTATTTCTTTTATATATACAAAATTCTAAAATGTATTCATATTTTATTGTATGATTTAATTCTTGACATTGTATCGCTTTCTTTTATATAGGCAACTATTGTTAATGTTTGTTAACTGATCGGAAGAAAAGAAAGCTCTTTTTGTCCTAACTGTAAGTTTAAAACTTTTTACAATTCTCTCTATTTTGTTAATCTTTTTTTTAAGCAACTATTTTATTTTATTTTATCATGCTTTTGAAAACCTGGGTTGAGAAATTCAGTCCACAAGAATTGAAATAATGAGAGTCTAGAGCAGTTAAAGGTTGATAAATCTCTGTAAGTTAGAAGTACAAGTAATAATAGTCAGGATATGGGATTTGATTGGCAGTGTAGGGACATCATTTTTTAGAAATCTTATCTAGATGTCCTAATTGGAGAACCTATCATGTGCACTATGTTAACTTTGTGTTAGAATAGGGGTGAGAGCAATGATTAACAACTGCAATTGACTTAGCCAACGACTTTGAGTTTATTGAGCGTTTGAATTGAGTTAGCTATAGTGACGCAGCCTACAGGATCTCACAACTCACGAATTGATGAATTCGCGGAAAATGAATCGATGAAACAAGATGAATCGATGAATTGAAGATACCCAAGTGCCCAAATCCGTTGATCTCTCGAGATACCGGATTCTAGCTATCTTCAACACGTTGATTGTGCACGATACCGCGTTAGAAGATCTACGATTCTTCGACGTTGATCTCGCGCACGAGATTCCATGAATTGGCTTCAAGTTCGTTGATTCGAGTGCACTCGAATATACGAAGATGGAGAAAGGAGATAGCACTCAACTTCCAATTTTAATGGTGGTACAAAGCACAAACCAATTTTTATTCAAAAATCAACTCCCTTTACAAATGACAACACACCCCTATTTATAGGAAATTACAACAAATTCGACATACGACATAACAACAACGACTTAACGACATAAGAACAAATAATGACATAACAACAATGCGACTTAACAAATACATCACAAACGACTTAAGGAAAAGTGGTACAACAACTACAATACAAACGACTTATCATTATTGCGACATAAGCTACTGGAGCGACCTACTGGAGATGCTCACGACTTAAGGAAGCACGGCAGCGACCTAACAATCAGCGACATAAGAACTTGGCAGAGCGACATAAGAAATGCGACATCCAGGAGCGACTTAAGAAGCGGCGACATAAGAACTTCGCGACCTAAGAATCTTCAGCGACAAAGTAATGTCGTTCGCGACTTAGCTGGAGCGATTTAGGAGAAACTCGTTCGACTCGCGACCTAAAGAATTCGCGACATAGGAAGCTCGTGACCTTCGATTCAAGAAAACTGGAGCGACACAAGGCTTCTCGCGTCGTCCTTCGCGACCTAAGGAGGATCGTTCGCGACCTAGGGTTTCTGCTCGCGACCTAGGTGGAAGCGACATAGGAATCTGCTTGAGCGACTTAAGGAATTCGCCGCGACTTAAGGCGGAGCGACATAAGGCTGGAGCGACTCGCGACCTAGGAAATTCGCCGCGACTTAAGGCGGAGCGACATAAGGCTAGAGCGACTCGCGACCTAGGAAATTCATGACTTAGCAATGTCGTTCGCGAGGTATGTGCTGCATCATCCTCTCCTGGTTGAAAAGAATTCGACCTCGAATTCACACTTTCCTCTTCTTCGACAAGCTTCTCCCCATAATACGGAATTAAGTGTTTGACGTTGAAAACATCAGAAGTATGAACATTTCCCAACAACCTTAACTGATACGCATTATCATTGATCTTCTTCAAGATTTCTACTGGACCAATCTTTCGAGCTTTCAACTTGTTGTAAGTTCCAACTGGAAAACGATCTTTCATCAATACCGCGTAAACAAAATCACCCTCTTTGAAGTCCACACTCCTTCGCTTCTTATCTGCCAATTGCTTATACTTCTCATTTGACTTAAGCAACCGTTCATGAATACTCCTGTGACACTCCTACAACTCATTCACAAAATCACAAGCTCATTTAACAACCCCTTTCTGAAGTGGAACTGTCGACAAATCCAACGGTCCCTTCGGAATTGCTGAATATACCACTTGAAATGGACTGAATCCAGTACTTCGATTAACGACATGATTATGTGCGAATTCTGCCTGACACAATTTCACATCCCAGCTTTTCAAATTATCCTTCACAAGACATCTCAACATGTTTCCCAAAGATCTGTTCACCACTTCCGTTTGCCCATCCGTTTGTGGATGATAGGCGCTACTAAAATTCAGCTTAGTCCCAACCATCTTCCACAGACTCAACTAAAAATGACTTAGAAATCGAGTATCCCGGTCAGAAACAATAGACTCAGGTAGCCCATGTAGTCGATAAACCTCTTTAAAGAACAATTGAGCAACACGGACTGCATCAGCAATCTTCTTACAAGCTATGAAATGTGCCATCTTCGAAAATCTATCCACCACAACATATATAGAATCATTCCCTCGTTGAGTTTTTGGAAAACCCAAAACAAAATCCATGCTAACATCAACCCATGGTCTAGTAGGCACGGGCAATGGCATATACAATCCTACATTCGTAGCTGTCCCTTTGGAAACTTGACATATGTGACATCTCTGCACAAATCTTTCAACTTCTTTCCTCATGGAAGGCCAAAAATATGATTGAGAAATCAACTGCAAGGTACGATATCTTCCTATATGACCTTCTTCTTGCAATTCCTTCACAATCTTCATTTGCAAACTGCACTCTGGTATACACAACCGATTTCCCTTAAATAGAAAACCTTCTACCAACACATACTCATCCGTCCTCCCTTTCTCAACTTCATCTACAATCTTGGCAAAGTAAGGATCCTCAACAAACAAATCTGGAAATACATCAAACCCTGTCACTTCGACTCTCATCGTAGTCAATAAATGATTTCTTCTACTCAATGCGTCTGCCACACGATTTGTAACTCACGACTTATGCTTTACAATAAATGTAAACTGTTACGAGTATGCGATCCATGAAGCATGCCTGGCTGCAATCTTATCATGTCCCTGCAAATGTTTCAATGCTTCATGGTCAGTATACAACACAAACTCTTTATGAAACAAATAGTGTCTCCAATGCTTTATGGCTTGGACAATAGCATAGAACTACAAGTCATGGGTACTGTATGTTGTCTTGGCTCCAGAAAGTTTCTCGCTAAAATAAGCAATTGGACGGCCCTTTTGACTTAACACTCCACCAATTCCAACCTTAGACTCATCAGTATCTAGCTCAAAGAGCAACTGAAAGTCCGGGTATCTAAGAATCGGTGTTGTAGTCAAGAGTGTCTTGATCTGTTGGAAAGCAGAATCAGCCTCTTCAGTCCACACAAACTGCTTTCCTTTCATACAATCTATCACTGGTGCCATCACGCTACTGAAATATGGAATAAACCTTCGGTATAATGATGCTAAACCATGGAAACTTCTCACTTCAGTTACAGTCCTGGGTTGTGGCCAATCCTTGATTGCTTCATCTTTACTTTGATCCACCTGGATACCTTCCTTGGACAATACATACCCCAAGAACAAACACTGTGCGTCATGAACATGCACTTCTTTGTTGCCGCGTAAAATTGCTCCTGACGAAGTATCATCAATACTTCACGCAAGTGTTGTAGATGCTCTTCTGTGCTTCCACTGTATATCAATATATCATCAAAGTATACCACCACGAACTTTCCAATAAACGGTCGAAAGATCTGATTCATCACTCGCATAAAAGTACTAGGTGCATTCGAAAGACCAAATGGCATGACCAACCATTCATACAACCCCTCCCGTGACTTGAAGGCTGTCTTCCATTCATCCCCTAGTCGAATTCGAATCTGATGATACCCACTCTTCAGATCAATTTTTGAAAAGATAGTAGCTCCACTCAACTGATCTAACAAGTCGTCCAATCTTGGCATCGGGAATTTGTATCTCACCGTAATCTTGTTTAGTGCTCGACTATCTGTACACATTCTCCAAGTTCCATCCTTCTTTGGCACTAACAAGGCTGGTACTGCACAAGGACTTAAACTTTCTTGTACGCGCCCTTGTTCAAGTAACTCTTCCACCTGCCTTCTCAACTCTTCGTGCTCCTTTAGACTCATCCTATAATGTGGTCTATGTGGTAACACAGCTCCCGGAACAAGATCAATCTGGTGTTGTATATCTCTTAACGGTGGTAACTCTTTTTGTAATTCTTCAGGAAACACATCTTCAAATTCCTTCAACACTGGCTTAACTTCCTCGGTAATTTCAACCGCTTCACTACTTTCACGTCCAATCAACATAAATACTTCAGGGCTATCCTCTACTTCTTTGACAAATTCCTTCAAAGATAACAGAGTCTTTAGTTCCTTGATTTCCTCCAACTTGCTTTCACTTTTTTGTCGCCTTTTAGGAACTAAAGTGATTCTAGTGCCATCAAACATGAAACTATAGCAGTTAGTCCTACTGTAACGACCCGGAATTTTGGACCATTCGCATCCATTATAAGTGTATAGGTAGACACTCATGCCGGAGTTGAATTTCTCAAAATACCGCGTTGTTAATTTAAATTTGGCAAAACTGAACATATACAGTAAATAAATAATCACAGATCACAGACACAGAGTAATAAGTGCAGCGGAAATAAAAGAGATAGTAGTTCATGAAGCTACTATATGAATATATAAAATACATCAGAGTTTACAACAGAAGGATAATACAATACATCAGAGTTAAACCAGATACAACGGAAGAGTAACACGATACATCAGATACAAATCAGAATGCATCACTGGAATCATCGAATACTGAAAGCCGGATAGATAGCTGGATCTCCAAGCGAAGCTCCAACTCCAAAGGTGAGTCTCGAAAGCTGAACCACTCAGTCTGACCCGAGCGTAAAGCAAAATACAAAACACTCGAGTCAGGATTAACATTCTTATATTAATAAATCCAACTCAAGTGAAATAGCAATTGAAATACAAGTAACTCGAAGGATGTTTGGAATAACCATCCTTTAAGGATCCGTTAAACTATCTACTAGGTAGTAATGTACGCTAAGTAGATAATGTCTATCAGTAATATAAAGATATCAAAATAGCGTTAAGTCATGGCCCATTCCACCCTTAACACATTTTTATTCCCAAAAGCATATACAAGACCGTAGTTTCCCCAAAACCGGAAGTCACCAGAGGGCAATCCATATACTAAAGGTACAAAACAAAATCGTAGTTGTCGCGAATAGGATAATCAGTATGACAAGGTACATGAGGCGATACCAACTAGGATACTAGTAGTTGCCTGATCCGGACTGATGTTGGGCATAGCAGCTACTACCCCAACACCGCGAAACAACACTCCCATAATCGAGGGGTGCACCCAAATCGAATCACAAAAGTAATAGATATGGTATCGAAGAAGTGTGTCCGCTAGAGATGGAGATCCTCAATGGCCCGGCGCGGCTCCTGTTCTAGTCATGTCAGGGGTCATCCAAAATCGTTCTCTTTCTTCAGTCAACGCGTACATCATTCCATCCACTTCATTCTGGATCATCACTCCGCGTATAGTTATTAAAGTGGTTTTCGGTTTAGATAGAGAGTATATCCATAACCGAATTCCGGTCTCTTTAATAACTTTCGAAATTATTTCACCGATTGGTCGTTTATTTATTTCAAAACCAAATCAATTTCAATTTCAATTTCAATTCGTAAATCAACATTCATTAGTCTTTCAAAACCAATTTCCAATAATTTACGTTTCAAAACTTCCAAATTATCATTTCAAATCTTATAATTCAATGTTAATCCCCTTTTCGACTCACGACCTAAGAAAGTATGCCGAGTTAAGGTGCTTGCCGACCTAAGAAAGTATGCCGAGTTAAGGTGCTTGCCGACCGTTCAGACTGAGACTTCCTCACCCCAGCTCCCCACAGGCGGAATCCTCGGGCAGCACATCAGCAGTTCCTCCTGGCAGGCAACGTGGGCACCACTAAACCGCGACTTAGCTCCAGCCTTTTCATCACTGTGCTTTTTTCCACTATATGTATTTTGTTTATATAACTCTGTCTGCTTCTCAATACTTTTTGGCCAGCGATCAGGCTTGTTGATCGCAATATTTACTAATTTATATAATATCTAATCGGCTGTGTAGTGCCACGCTACACAACCGTGTTGCTCAAAAAAGGTGCTTGCCGACCTAAGAAAGAAGACGACCTAACAATTTGAAGGCGTAACCGACTTAAGGAAAGCTCCGAGTTAACAAGATCTCCAACTTAACAGGCTACTACCTAAGGAGAGATCTGACCCAACAGTTGCCGATCTAACTACTGAGAAGAGCTGCCGACTTAAGAGGTGTGCCGAGTTAGGAGCCTGCCGACTTAAGGTAATCGGTGACTCAAGGGCTATGACCTAAGGAAGATTCCGAGTTATGAAAGGCTCCGACTTAAGAAGGTTCCGACCTAACCCTATTCCTTAACTCGCCACCGACCTAACCCTATTCCTTAACTCGCCACCGACCTAACCCTATTCCTTAACTCATCACCGATCTACCATAAGTCGGCTACGACTTAAATACTTAGAGAAAATTCCTGAGTCCAGATCAGCTCCTATAAATACCCCACCACTTCCAACATGAGGGGGACTTTTGGCAATTCATTTCTAAAGCGCCGTTACTCTGTCGAACTCTCCAATCATTCAGCAAACAAGGATCCTCCAAGCATTCAAGACACTACAACAAACTTCGAGAGAAATTCCTAACATCCGACATGGATTCATCGGGTTTCATCGCCGAAGATTGAGCTAGTAGTCAAGATTGCTTCTTGTGATCGAGTTGTACTGTTTTCATAGGAGATTGGTATCAATTTGTAACCAGATTCAATAATAAAGAGATTCAAAGTGGACGTAGGCTAAATCTCAAGCCGAACCACTATAAATTGCTGTCTTTTTACTGCATTTCTGCTATTTTTCTGCTTGATTTCTGTTCCCGTTACACGGGTGGTGCTTTCACGATCTTACTACACACACTGGGTGTTGGCGTTCACATTTTAACGTCAACATTTTGGTGCTTTCACTGAGAATCCAACTCAGGCTGCCACTCACCATTGCTTCTCAGAAGTTTGCTGAAAGAATTTCCCACAAAATCAGAAGTTTATCAGACATAATGGCTCCCGGAAGGAAACGAAAGTCTATCAGAACTGATGATGACCGTGACAATACTGCCACTTCTCTCTCCAAATCAAGCAGCTCCGAGCATCGGTGTTACGCGACAGGAGTTAGATGCTGCTGTATCCGGACTGTACCAGCAGATTGAAACTCAGAATAACCTGATGATGGAAAGGTTGAACGCTCTATTTGGTACGAGTCAAAGACCAGTAAATAATGGGGGAAACTTTGCTAATGCTGCTCCCAATTCCGAGGAAAGAAATATTCCTCACGGGGGATCAGGTGCTGCCGAAGGGGCACCCCTCCAGGCCGAAGGATCTAGGCCGTCGCCGGTTCTTCATGAGCATTTACCTGGACAAACTCCTGAAAAGATGGCTGAGGCCTACTCTGTGAAATCTCTGAACAATGAGGAATATCTCTCTGGTATGATCAAGCAAATAATGAAAGAGAGCATGCAAAGAGATGAAGACGAAAGCGAATGGGGATTCGCACCAAGTAGAACTCCGTTTACCGAAAAGATTCTGAAGGCTGAATTTCCTAGAAAGTTTGTTCCCCCCACTATTCCTGCTTATCGGGGGACAAGTGATCCAAATCAGTTCTTGTATAAATACGATTGGCATATGACCGGCGCAAGGGCAACCGACGAGATAAAGTGCCGATATTTCCCAGTCTATTTAGAAGGGGTGGCGCTTCTCTGGTTTACCAAGCTTCCAGTCCGATCTGTAGATCAGTTTTCCGATCTCACCCGAAAATTCAAAGAGCAATTCAGGCTATACGCTTCAAGGGCAAAAGATATAATGTCACTGTCCAGTCTTGAACAGAATCCAGGAGAGCCTATTAAGTCATTTTTGAACCGCTTCAACTTAGCTCTGGCAGAAGTCGATAATGCCGAGCCACGAATGATCTTGACCTATTTGATGCGTGCCGTTGACAAATCGAGCGAATTTGGGAAATGGCTGAAGATGAAAGAGCCAAATTCGCTCGAGAAATTCTACAAAAAGGCTGATGAATTTATACGCCTAGAAAATCTTTCCGCACCAGCTAAAGGTTTGACAACGGTGGTGGAAAATAATGCTACTACTCAAAGCAAGAAAGAACCGGCAGATCAGAAAAGGGAAAGTAATGGTGGGAAAAGGCAGAAAGACTTCAAAAAGCCCCGTTTTCTTAAACCATCAGACTTTACTCCTCTGACCGATACCCCGGAAAATATCTTCATCGCCACTAAAGATGCTGTTGAATTTCCAAAACCACCGGCCGTGAAAGTTGGGAAGAATGCTGTTCAGAGCGGAAGATTTTGCAAGTTTCACAACCAACCAGGGCATGATACCAATGAGTGCCGCCATTTGAAAAGTCTGATTGAAGAATTGCTAAGAGAGAATAAATTGCAGCAATACGTCAAGAGGAATAGAAAGGACCCATCTTCATCCAGCCAAGGGCAGTTACCTCCAAATAATTCATCTGATTCAGGAGAGAGGCTAGTTGGAAAGGAAAGACCTGTTATTAATGTGATCACAGGGGGGCCTCACCCGGCTGGCAGGAGTTGGGGTGAAATGGAAAGGTATGCAAAAGCTTTGAAGTATGCACCAACCGAAGAAAGTGTCTTAATCCTGGAAGATGTTTCACCTCTAAAGCAGCAAAAAACTTTCCATGATGATATTATGTTCAGAGCCAGGGATTCTGTTAATGTGGAAGCTCCTACTGAGGACCCTATGGTTGTCTCTGTCGGTATTGGGCCGGCTATTGTCAGAAGAGTGTTAGTTGATAGTGGTGCCTCATGCAACATCCTCTTTAAAAGGACATTTGACCAAATGAAAATTCCGATGACTGATGTACATGCTTCTTCACACAAGATCGCTGGATTTACAGGAGAGCTGAAACAGCCGATCGGAACAGTGGACTTGTTTGTTGAAATGGGTGAAGGACCCAAGAAATTGGTTCGGAAGCAAACCTTTGTAATTGTGGACGGATTCTCCGCCTATAACGCTTTCTTGGGCCGACCTACTCTTGCAGCTTTCAGGGCCGTCCTCGCTCCTTGGTGCTTAACAATGAAATTTCCTACCGATAATGGGATTGCTGTTATCAAGGGAGATCAAAACGCAGGACGAGAATGTTATCTTGTAGAACTCCGAGAGGCTAGGAGAAAAGAAATGGGGAAAGATGCGGCAGCTCCGCTCCGCATCAAGGAACCGACCCTGTAGCAACTACGGAGCGGCCCCTGTACTGGCGAACACAGCAATGCAAGAAAAGAAATGGATCCCAGGAAAGCCAGTACAGGGGAGAATAGAGTGGTACCCGTGGAGGTAACGGTACCAGTATCTGTAGACCCGAAAGACCCAAATAAAGTACTCAATGTGGGTTCACAGCTAAGTATAACAGTTCAAAATACACTGATATCATTCTTAAAAGCCAATCTAGATGTGTTTGCTTGGTGTCATGCTGATATGTGCGGAATATCTCCTACAATTGCTGTTCACACCCTGAATGTCGATCCGAAATTCACGCCAGTGAAACAGAAAAGAAGAACTCAAGGTCCAGAAAGATCAGCAGCTTTAAAGGAAGAAGTAGATCGCCTCTTAGAGAATAATTTCATCAAAGAATCCACTTATCCAAATTGGGTTTCGAATCCAGTACTGGTTAAGAAGGCAAATGGAAAGTGGAGAGTATGCATTGATTTCTCAGATCTGAACAAAGCTTGCCCCAAAGACTGCTTCCCGTTGCCTAGAATCGATCAACTAGTAGATGGGACGGCTGGACATGAGTTGTTATCTTTTATGGATGCCTATTCCGGATACAATCAAATTATGATGAATGAACCAAATCAGGAGGACACAAGCTTTATTACAGATGTGGGACTCTACTGTTACAAAGTCATGCCATTCGGTTTAAAGAATGCTGGGGCAACATATCAAAGACTTGTCAACGCTATGTTCAAGCCTCAGATTGGCAAAACGATGGAAGTCTATGTTGAAGATATGTTAGTAAAGTCAAAGAAAGCAGTAGACCACATGGATCACCTAGCAGAAATGTTCTCAATTCTTCGGAAGTACGGAATGAAGCTTAATCCGTTGAAATGTTCATTCGGAGTAGAGTCTGGGAAATTCCTGGGTTTCATTGTGAGCGCTAGGGGCATCGAGGCCAACCCTGCTCAGATCACAGCTTTAAGAGAGGTTAAAGCCCCTAGAACAAAGAAAGAACTGCAAAGTCTCAATGGAAAGGTTGCCGCTCTTAGTCGCTTCATTTCCAAGGCCACAGACAAATGCATTCCCTTCTTTGATGCTCTAAAGAAAGGAAAGAAAAATTTCGAATGGACTCCTGAATGCCAGAATGCTTTCGATCAACTGATTCATCATATGAGAACTCCTCCGGTCCTTTCCAAGCCTAGTGATGGTGAAGACCTCTTCATCTACCTGGCAATTTCATCCCATGCTTTAAGTGCAGCACTCGTACGAGAAGATATGAAAATACAATGTCCGGTTTACTACATCAGCAAACGGTTCGCTGGGGCTGAAATGAATTATTCAAAGATAGAAAAACTTGCTTATTGTCTGCTAATCGCTTCCAGAAAGTTGAGGCCTTATTTTCAATCTCATCCTATCAAGGTCCTGACTGATCAGCCTTTGAAGCAAGTCCTGTATCGTCCTGAAACCTCGGGTCGTCTCTTGAAGTGGAACATAGAACTCAGCCAATATGACATCACTTACCATCCCCGAAGAGCAATTAACGGACAAGCTTTAGCAGATTTCATTGCAGAATCCACTGACAAAGGTGACAGTAAGGAAGAAACCACTGACTGCATTCCGATACAATGGAAGTTGTATGTTGATGGCTCAAGAAACGATTATTGTTTTGGGGCAGGAATTGTACTCGAAACTCCCGAAGGACGATCACTATGTTATGCATTGAGGCTGGAGTTTCCTTCGACAAACAATGAAGCAGAATATGAAGCCCTTATTGCCGGGTTGAAGATCGCCAAGGAATTGAATATCAAAGTGATACAGATTTTCAGTGATTCTCAGCTTATTGTCTGCCAGGTGAAGAAGGAATTTCAGGCCAAGGGAGGGAATTTGCCTGCATATTTGACAAAAACTTCTGAACTCCTCAATGATTTAGATCACTACTCAATAAGCCACATACCCAGAGAGGAAAATATGAAGGCGAATTCTTTAGCAAAGTACTCAAGTTCCGGAGAAGCTCAATTACTAGGATTATTCCCTGTAGAAGTTCTGTCAGCTCCAAGCATTGATGAAATGGATGTCGATTGGATTATGACTACGTCTCAAGAGCATGAATCATGGATGACTCCAATCAAAGAATACTTACTCAGTGGTTCCCTGCCAGAGAGTTCTAAGGAACGTCGGAAATTATTAAGAAAAGCATCGAGGTATATAATTCAAGATGGCCGATTATACAGACGGGGATTTTCAACCCCACTACTCCGATGTGTAACTAAAGAAGAAGCCAAGACAATCTTAACAGAGGTGCACGGAGGAGAATGTGGAGACCATTCAGGTGGTCAAACACTTGCAAAGAAAATTCTCCGATATGGATACTTCTGGCCAGATATCAATCGAGATGCTGCAACTTTTTCCAGGAAATGTGACAGATGCCAACGATTTGCAAAAATCCCAAGAGCACCCTCCACTGAACTCACACAAATGGTCAGTCTGTGGCCATTTGCCATTTGGGGGATAGACCTAATTGGACCATTACCGATCGCCAAATCAGGAATCAAATATGCTATTGTTGCCGTTGATTATTTCACCAAGTGGGCTGAAGCTGAACCTTTGGCCACCATCACTTCTAAAAAGATGATAAATTTTGTAACGAAGAATATCATTTGCAGATATGGTGTGCCACAAAAGATAATCACCGATAATGGCACTCAATTTGAAAGTGAAGAATTCCAGGATTTTTGCAAACGGTTCAGAATTCGAAAAAGCTTCTCAGCAGTGGCTCATCCGCAGGCAAATGGGCAAGTGGAAGCAGTTAACAAGATCATCAAGTCAACTATCAAAAAGCAGCTTGAAAAAGCAAAAGGTGGTTGGGTTGATAAGCTTCCATTAGCACTATGGGCATACAGAACGACTCACAAAACTGCGACTGGGCACACTCCATTTTCACTGGCATACGGATCTGAGGCAATGATTCCAGTAGAAGTAGAGGTTCCTTCACATAGAAGAGTTCATTTCAATGAAATCGAAAATGAAAAACTGCAACTTGAAGCGCTTGATTTTCTTGATGAGAAAAGAGAAGAAGCTAGGCTCAAAGTTTCAGCTCATCAGCAGAGGATAGTCAGGTATTTCAATTCCAAAGTTCGCCAACGCAGCTTTGAAGTCGGAGACTTGGTTTTGAAAAGGATCATGACAGCAACTGGTGTGTTTGGGCCAAACTGGGAAGGACCATATGTCATAGGCACTAAACTTCTCGATGGCACTTTCAAACTCATAACTGTTGAAGGAGATCCGATTCCAAGGGCCTGGAACAGCAACCATTTGCGTCCTTACTTTACCTGAAAAGAGCTCAGCTCAAAATTGTAAAATGATGATGAATGTATCAGTTGTATTGTGAAACATTGTAAATCAGTGTAAATGAATGAAAGCTATAAAGTGGACGTAGGCCCGATTTTTGGCCGAACCACTATAAATCTTGTGTTCTTTACTATTTCATGATGCCTGTTTTATTTTGATATGTAAACACTTTAAATGTATCGCTAAAATATCAATTCAAAATTGCAGGACATTATAGCAAGGCTTGCTCATCACAAAGCTAAGCAACTTTCATAAATCAGCTATTACACGAAAACCAAGCCGCAAAAATTTTGTCCAAATTCAAATCCCAAGCAAGGAAAACTTCACATAAAAAGTTGGCGACTCCACTGTGACAAACCTTTGTTCACTAGTTGAGATTGCCGTTATGAATAGACATCCGACTAGATAACTTGCGTTTGTCTCGTGAAGTCGTTCAACAGTGAAGTCCACTTCTTCGGATAAAGCAATTTACTTGTAAGAGGAAAAGAAGAAGATGTGCTTGGAAACGATAATAAGAGAGCGCTAACAGGCAGATGATGAGAGAAACTTGCCAACCAACCAAAGCCCTCTAACGAGGCACACCAATAAATGGGAGTGCTTTCCTCAACCAAAAAGATCGGTGGGACTACCGAAGGGGCATCTTGTTAATTGATTGTGGTCGTTTGTACAAACAAAGATCCAATCAAACAACTTACGCCTGCCCCACGAACCCATCCGACCATGAGAAAGTAACTCCCAGGCACTCAAAAGCCCTTTCCCAAGGCACCGCAAGCCCTTTTCGGAGGCACATGACCTCTTCGGAGGCAAAAGCCCTTTCCCAAGGCACCGCAAGCCCTCTTCGGAGGCACATGATCTCTTCGGAGGCAAAAGCCCTTTCCCAAGGCACCGCAAGCCCTCTTCGGAGGCACAAGCCCTCCTCGGAGGCACAAGCCCTTTTCAAAGGCACAAGACCTCTTCGGAGGCACAACTCTTTAAGAGGAGCCCTCTCCGGAGGCATGTCCCAAAATAAAATGCTTGAACAAAAAGCATCGTCCAAAAGCACAGTTCAACTCCTAAAGGAAGGACTAACTTGTTCATCTAGAAAAGTTCCTCCTAAAAATAAAAAAAAAGGGGTTGAAAAAGGCTGCAAAATTCTTTCAGAAGAAGTTCATTTCATCTCATAGGGAAATTCACCTCTTGATAAATAAAAGTGGTTATCCCCGAGAGTTAGAAGCGTTCTTCAGAAAGAAAAAGAAAAAAAAAAATCCTTCTAAAGACTGGATATACTCTACTAAGAGCAGAATAATTCTCCCCTTAAAAGCGGAATAATTGTCCTCTGAAGTAAGAGTATTAGAATAATTGCAATGCACTTATGGCATGGGGGCAGTACTGTACAATTCAATTATATTAATAAAAGCAACATGCCACAAGTTCGTTGCAATATCACACGCAGACAAAAAGTTTGCACAAGTAAGAAGAATCGTTTGTTCTACACTTAAAATAAAAGATAGATCATTCTCACATACACAAGAATTTGTACAAGTAAAATAATTGTTTTATTTAGTACTATGAAAATTCTTTACATGTGCAGATATCTCATAAAGCAAAAGCGGGGACCGGTGCCCGCACAATCCCCAGTCAATACATGCCAAGAGCAAAAATAAAAAGTAGAAAATCCAGCTTGATTATTCCTTCTTCTCACCACCCTTGGAACTCTTTCCCGGTCTGATGATTAGCTTTTGAAGTCGTTGAGAATGGGCAGGGGCAGAAGGAGAAAGCGGTACAGCCGGATCAACTACTGCTTCCTCTTCAGTGGAAGTCTTCTTCTTTTTCCTTACAGCACGCTTCCCCTTCCTCTTTGAAGAAGACTCACTCCCCGGAGTAGTCAGCAATGTTGAAAGCTTTGTATCGTCGTCAAGAGACCGCTCTGGGGTCTTCTCGATGTCTTCAAAATCCTCCGCCTTCTGTTCCTGAGAAGCAGCCGGATCATCCAAGCCTTGAAGAGCTTCGATTTTCTCTGCCTGTGATCCCGGTTGGGAAGCAGAGGGAGGAGTAATTTGGGAAGACAGAGGAACGGCAATCGAAGGAGTGGAAGCTTGTGTTGTGCTTGGTGCCTCCGCTGTAGAAGAAAAGAAGTTAAAATCAGCATCCCCCGAAAATAAAGAAGGCATCGATTCATCAAAGTTTAAGTAACATGTAAGAAGATCATCGAATTCGGCTAAGTCAAATGACTGGTTCATTAGACCCGAGATGACACCAAGAGTACCTGGAGGAGTTGGCTTTACAAGATCCACCTCGAACTTCTCGGCTTCAATATCATCCAGCGCCTCATCTTCAGTAGGAGTAGTTGCAGTCTCCTGGGCAACTTTGGCTAAATGTAGAGAATGAGGGCTGGAATCTATAATATTAACGTCGGCTGAAGTGGAAGTCTGAACGGGGGCAGCTAAAGGAGCTTCTTCTTTTGGAGGCTCTTCTCCCGCTGTTTCAGCTCGTACTTTGGCAAGTAGCTCCTTCCCCTTAACAAGAGCGGCGCGATCCTCATCATTGAGATAGCGCTCCTCAAGTTCCAGCTCATTATAGCCAGCCCCGCCAAGCATATCCATCGCGACTTACCACACTTCAGCCAATGTAATTTCATAATCAGGACCAAGAAAAGAGAGGCTCCCACGACCCAGAACGCTGTGTAAATAAAAGTCAAATAAAGTAGAGCTGACGTCTGCTTTCGTCGCCTCATGTGATTGCTCAGCCGCTTCCTTTTCGGCAACGGCAGCGATCCGGCCAGCGGTAGCCTCATCACGCTCTACCTCAACTTTAGCAAGTCGAGACTTTAGTAACTCGATCTCCACGTTCTGGGAGGTGACCTTTTCCCGCAGTTCGGCGTTTTCTGTGCGGTACTTCTTATTAACGTGCTGTTCGGCGACAAGCTTCATTTCTACATCTCTTTGTGCAGCATGTGCGTCCCGCACTTGCTTCTGAAAGACTTCTTCTTTTTGAGTATATGACGCAGAAGAAGAAGCGAGATTTTCCTTAAGCTGCTTAACTTCAGACGCAAGTTTCGCATTGTCATCTGCAATACTCGTCATTTCCGCGTCATGCTGCTTGCGCCATTTGTCCCATTCTGCTTTATCATTCTCCATCGTCATCATCGCCTCAAGGTTAAGATGGTTGACCCTTTGAAGTTCATCAACCAACTTCTGCCATCCAGACATTCTTTCAATATCAAGCTTGACAGCGTCGACATTTCTCAGCATTGCCTGCTTATCAATCGGAACTATGTCCAAGTCAAAACGCACCCCTTTTAGGCACCAATTCGGAAAACGACTCTGAAGTGTTGGGGGGCCGTCCTTGACTTGATATTGCGGTCTGTTAATGATAGTCTTTATTTAAAACAATTCAAATATTGATTCAAGTTCGTATATAGGTTTCATTCCGAAATCATTAAATTAATTTAATTTAACATTCAAATCAATTTCAATTCATTAATCGATTTCATTAAATATTAAATAAATATATCGTTCAACAATTTCTATTAAATTTCCCAATCATTAAATCAATTTCTTAAGTTCAACTTCATTAAATCAAAACTTAAAATTTTGAATTAAATTAAATTCGTCAAATCAATTCTTTCAATTACAAGTCTTACATTAATTCCAAAAATATCACATTTTCATTTCTTGTTAAAGAAATTCAATTTCACTTATTTACTTTCTTAAATAATTTTCCAAAACTTACTTAATCAAGAAAACTCAATTTCATTTATTTACGAAGTAAAATTCACTTATTAAAAGTTCAATTTCACTTATTAAAGAATTCAATTCAATTTAATCACTAAATCATTCAATCTTATTTAATTATTAAATAATTCAAAACTTAATTATTAATTAATTTCAAAGTTTAATAATTTCAACTTAATTATAATTTCAAACTTAATTCAATAATTTCTCAAATTAAACAACATTCTTTCATCAATTACATTTTTAATAATTTGTTTCAGATTATTTAAACATTAACATTTTCCTTTCACTTAAATTCAAATTTCGACTTCATTTCAAAACCATATTATTTATTCAAATAAAATCTTCGTTTTATTCATAAATCAAATTATTGACCAATCGGGTTTTATTTAATTTTCTATCCTAGGTCAAAGTTCAATTTTGGGTATTTATCATTTCAACCCGATTCCAATCCAATTCAAAAATCAAAACATACAAAGGGAACTTGCAGTGTGATAACTGGGATGGTGTCAAAGTAAATAAACAAGCAATAACAACAATCAATATCAATCCAAAACCAATTCAAATAATCCCGAAATAACCGTATTAATTCGCATTGTTATTTGTACGCATTAATATAATTATTTCTAGAATCTACACTATCATTTCATGTAGATTAAAGATTATTACATTATGGTTTTTCACTTGTCATCTATTTACAATTTCATACATCATCAATTTAACAACATACATTCAGTGGTTCAAAATGAAATTAAACAAATCCTATGTGTCGATAATTTCAACAGTTAAAGGGGTCATATTATACAAATGTTAGTTAATCAAAATTAACATTTAATTATCCTATATCAAGTTCAATTTCATACTATTTATCATTTTATCACTAACAATTTATTGTCCAATATAAACATCGACAATCAATCAATTATCAGCCAAACTGTATTATCATCGCATAAATAATTACCAGATAATGGTGTCAAATGTCACAGGTGAACTGATACAGGTAATAGCATATATAACAGTGTAATTAACTAACAGCAGCATATTTCAATTGTCGTTTCAATTGAAATCAAATCTAATAAATACAAGAACGTTAATCGTGAGTGAGTGCTCACCTTTCGAGGCTAGACAAGATAGACAACACAACGAGCTACGAATTCCAAAGCAAAGCTAGATTGGGTACGAATTCGATGAAGAAACGGCACGACAGACCAAAAGCTGAAAAACGGGAATTGATGCGAATAAATCAGAATCGGTTTTGATATAAACTAAAATATACATTATTATTATTTATATTATTTATTTATTTCACTATTTTAATTCAAGACAAATATTAAAATAATATATCTTTCAAATCGTTATTAAATCAAACATTTATAAAATAAATCACTATATTCATATTTGAAAACAACTTATGCATACATAAATATATATATACTGCCTTTGCATTATAATTATCAGCTCAACTATAACAGTGAATATACAACTGTATATGCGATAATATGCAAATTAAATCCATATATATAAACTCATATACTTCATAACTAGTATATATGCAACATATAAAACTTATATATTATATATATAAAATACAACATGCCACTATAAAGACTACCGACAACATAAGCTTAATATATTAGTAGACACGAAACAGGTTCTGGTAGATAGCAAATGATGAACAGATTTTTTCTTATATAAAATATAAATTATAACATAAATATGATAACATCTCTATGCATGCTTTGTAAAGAATCCATACCCAACTTATAACATATATACAAATGGACCCCACGTTTTGTATAAAATATATATACTTATATAACTTTAAGATACAACCGATTTTCTTTTTAAAAATATGAACAGAACTAACAAAATGGTGTACAGGCTGTCCCAAGTACAGACCTATAACTTAGATATATATAAATATCCTTTATAAACAGAAGTGAATAGTATTTGGAAACAAGTACATTTATATAGAAAATATAAAGCAGCAGACTATTCAATCTAAAACTCATTTAAATAACATTTCCATATCGTTTATATATATGTATATATATATATATATAAAGCAAATCTGTTATCTGCCTAACTAAAATGTAACCAAACTGCTCTGTGTACAACTTACAGATTCACACAAGCTAACTTTATTCAATATATATGACTAACCGTATATGACTTCATACTAACCTAGATATTAACATATAACATAGTTTCAAAACTTTATAAGAAACACGTAATAATTTTATAGAGATCGAGTACCTAATCTATACTGAAACCCCACAGTAAACAAAACTATATAAACCACTTTATAATCTGATATACATGACTGTTGTATACATAATTTATACGAAACTAATAGGAACACCTTTAAACTATATTGCTAAAATCATAGTACTATGCGTACTAAATACTGGAGGCTAATAACGAAACTAATAGGAACACCTTTAACCTATATACCTACTAAAGTATGCATGCAGACCACTTTAAATATCAGTGTGTAGTAAAATAACATCACCTATCATAGACAAAGTGGAGCCAAATGGAGGCTGCACGTGCTGGGTGCGGAGAGGAGAGCTGCGAGTTGGGTGTTTGGCTGTTGCAAGGTGGAGTCGAAGTGGTGGCAGGCGATGTGGAGCATGGGTTCGTGGTGTGGAGATGGTGGAGCGTGAGTGGTTGGCTGTGGCCATGGGCGGAGGGATCTGAGGTGTTTGGTGGAAGGTGGCACGGTTTGGCTAGAGGGGAGTGGGGTTTCGGAGGTCGATCCGGTGGGTGTGGTGATGATTTGGGGTGTGAAGGCGTGGAGGGTAGCAAGCAGGTAGGAGGGTTAGGAAATGATGGAGACGTTTTGTGGGAAGAAGAAAGGCTACAAGCAAGTTTCACAGAGAATGAAAAGGTTTATTTTCTTAATCAATTTGAAAATGAATCAACCGTAATTAATTTATCTCCGGAAGATGAAGGAACCAAACTCTAATAAATGGAACACGGAGAATAGGAAAAGTAGCATGGGAATTCAAGGTAAATTATTAAAGACAGATGACCGTTTGGAAATTTGAATGGACACCGGAAGCCAAAAGGCATGAAACGGTTACCGATACGGTAGGCGTTACGCAAAGTGCAACGTACACCGGAACTCCGAATTTGACAATCGAATATACCGTAGAGATCGGCACGACGAGACGATCAAAACGGTATATAGAAATCAGTGGTACGATCATCCGAAAAAAATCGATATCGGTACCAGAATACTGCTATTTTGCAGAAAATAAGAACGACGGAGCCAAAGATGTCCGAATTTGGAAAAACGACAAACTGACATCTTGCTCAGAAGATGGTTTAGAATTTTTCTATGTAAAAATATTTAGGTTTCGGAAACATTTTATTTTCAACGCTTTTTAACTGATTAAATTGAAGTAAATTTACGCGCGAAATAAACTTTCGTATTTTTGGACGAAAATTTACCAGTTGCTATGTTTAACTGGACGTATTCCAAATATTAAATTTTTATTTCAAAATTTTATCGTTTGAAATTTCGCAAAATTTCAACTAATTACGTTATTAAAACAGTTGAAATTTTACGGGTCGTTACACCTACCATCGTGTTGCACGTCTCTATCAAACTGCCATGGTCTTTCCAACAACAAATGACATACATCCATATCCACCACGTCACACCAAATTTCATCCTTATACTTCTTTCCGATGGAAAAAGTTACACAAGCTCTTCGACCAACCTTCACTTCCCCACCTTTCCTCAGCCAAGCCAATTTGTAGGGTTTGGGATGCTTCTCTGTCTTTAACGCCAACTTCTTTACGGCTTCTGTAGAGATGATGTTATCACAACTCCCTGCATCGATAACAAACTTACAAACTTTTCCCAAAATAGTGCATGTCGACTGAAAAATATTACTCCTCAACCAACTAGTCTCCTCTTCCTGCTTTGGTGTCAAGCAAGATCTCCTCATCATTAAAGAATATCCCTCGTCTCCCGTCAATAATTCTTCTTCCTCCTCAACCTGTGGTGAATTGGAACATTCTACTTCTGCATCCTCATCCTCAACCTCAGCAACCATCGCTCGCTTCTTAGGCTTCGGAAATTCATTGCTCTTATGACCAAACTCCTGACAGTTATAACACTTGAAATTATTGTTGACCTTGGTCTTAGCAGCATCATTGACAACCAGTTTACTAATAGCCTTGGAAACATTAGTATTGCTACTAGCCCCCTTCACCTGATTGCTCGAACTTGTAAACGCACCACCTCCTCTTCTACCTTGCTTCTCCCAAACTAGAGCCTTCTGGTGTGCTTCAGCAACGGGTCTCGGATCAAACATATTTACCATATCCTGAATTTGCATTCTCAATCCTCCAACAAATCTGGATGTCAACTGTTCCTCCGTTTCCATGATATCGTTTCTAGCAATCAGTTGATAAAACTCATCTGCATAATCATTTAACAACTTTGTCCCTTGTCTCAAATTCTGTAAGCGCTGATACATAAGAGACTGATAACTATAAGGCAAGAAAGTAGCATTCATCAACTTCTTCATCTTTTCCCATGAAACAATCTTCGACTTTCCCATTCTTTCCCGTGTAAGTTTAGTTTGTTGCCACCATGCCATAGCTCTTCCCCTCAATCGTGTAGCAACCAACTTAACTCACGATGCTCGGGTACTTCCTTGAAGTCAAAAATTTCTTCAACATTTGATAACCAATCCAGAAACTCTTCCGCTAGCATTCCCCTTTGAATTCTGGAATCTCTGTTTTCATCCCCGACTACCATCGACGATCATCTTCAGAATCTCTATTTCGATTTTGCCCTTGGCCACGGTTTCGACAAGAGCTACTACCACCATCACTGGATTTCTCCAAATCTGATGTATGTCGATGTCTATTCTGACCATCAACATTTCTGCTACCACGCACGTCTCTTTCTCCCGAAACTGACGGTTCTCTTCTTTCCCGATCCGATAGTGGTGACATTCTTCTCCTCTTGGAATTTGAGGGCGAAACTCTATGTCCACCTTGATTTGAACCTGGCGATGCTCTTTGTTGAGTTTGATTCATATCCATCATTAGCCTTTCCAATCTACCAATTCCCTCATCAAACTTCTCATTGAATTTATCACTAAGTCGTTGCTCCATTTGTTCAGCATCTTCTCTTCGATATACATCTGCAACATTCTGATGACGATTAACTCTTCTTGGAGGCATTGTCAAATCTTCAACAAATCCAAACACAAACTTCAAATCTCGAAACTTCACACCCAACGAACTTGGAAAAGTTCGTCTCCTAGCTTTGATACCAAATGACGCAGCCTACGGGATCACACAACTCACGAATTGATGAATTCACAGAAAATGAATCGATGAAACAAGATGAATCGATGAATTGAAGATACCCAAGTGCCCAAATCCGTTGATCTCTCGAGATACCGGATTCTAGCTATCTTCAACACGTTGATCGCGCACGATACCGCGTTAGAAGATCTACGATTCTTCGACGTTGATCTCGCGCATGAGATTCCGTGAATCGGCTTCAAGTTCGTTGATTCAAGCGCACTCGAATATCCGAAGATGGAGAAAGGAGATAACACTCAACTTCCAATTTTAATGGTGGCACAAAGCACAAACTAATTTTTATTCAAAAATCAACTCCCTTTACAAATGACAACACACCCATATTTATAGGAAATTACAACACATTCGACATACGACATAACAATAACGACTTAACGACATAAGAACAAATAAGGACATAACAACAATGCGACTTAACAAATACATCACAAACGACTTAAGGAAAAGCGGTACAACAACTACAATACAAACGACTTATCATTATTGCGACATAAGCTACTAGAGCGACCTACTGGAGATGCTCGCGACTTAAGGAAGCACGGCAGCGACCTAACAATCAGCAACATAAGAACTTGGCAGAGCGACATAAGAAATGCGGCATCCAGGAGCAACTTAAGAAGCGGCGACATAAGAACTTCGCGACCTAAGAATCTTCAGCGACAAAGTAATGTCGTTCGCGACTTAGCTGGAGCGATTTAGGAGAAACTCGTTCGACTCGCGACCTAAAGAATTCGCGACATAGGAAGCTCGTGACCTTCGATTCAAGAAAACTGGAGCGACACAAGGCTTCTCGCGTTGTCCTTCGCGACCTAAGGAGGATCGTTCGCGACCTAGGGTTTCTGCTCACGACCTAGGTGGAAGCGACATAGGAATCTGCTTGAGCGACTTAAGGAATTCGCCGCGACTTAAGGCGGAGCGACATAAGGCTGGAGCGACTCACGACCTAGGAAATTCGCCACGACTTAAGGCGGAGCGACATAAGGCTGGAGCGACTCGCGACCTAGGAAATTCACCGCGACTTAAGGCGGAGTGACATAAGGCTGGAGCGACTCGCGACCTAGGAAATTCGCGACTTAGCAATGTCGTTCGCGAGGTATGCGCTGCATCATATAGATTTCCATTACATTAAGTTGTCCCCTTCAGAGTCAAAGGTAGACCAAATACGTTTATGCCATTGCAAATGTACAAATCAGCTTTCGCATTTGCAGGGATCCCAATTAATGCTTGTAGGTTATGTGGATATATAACATATAGTAATAAGCCAATAGGCGCTGCTACAGCCCTTGAAAACAGTAGCTCTCCTAAACCTCCCTAATGATGCAGTTCTGGGTCTGTGACAGATGTATATTGCAACTGGGTTATTAATGTGTGTGAACTGGGCTTTAGTTTCGTATATTGCAACTACGTTTGTGATATATGTATTCCATTTTTGTTAAATTTATTCATATCGGATCCCGTGGAAATCCCCAAGTCAACCGAAAGTAACCAGATATATTAATTTATATGTACATATATCTATTTATAGTTAAATAAATGGGTAACTATTTATATTTGAATTTGTAGACCTATATGTGTAGTATACATAGGAATATAGACAAAAATGCTAGCTTCTTATCGAAGGTTTTGAAAACTCAATTTGGTATGTTAGTTTGATATCTGATATTAGTGCTTGTTATACTGCATATAATTACACACTAGTTGCGTCATTTGGATGCTAAAATATGGAGTTCTTCAAGTGACTAATGAATGATGTTTTCGTGTTGGCTACATGAGTCTGTTGCCTAAGTTTGCATCTCTCATGCTCTATCTTTTTATTTATACATTTTCCTATCACTTGGCCATTATGAAATTCTAAAAAATCTTGTGTTATGTATATAAACTCGAAACTTAGTAGCAGGTATGTACATAACCTTGTCCACGAGTGAGATGGAAACAGTTGAGGAATTTTAAAAGAGTATATGATTTATCTATACTTTTCTACACATTCCAAGAGCTTAAGTAGAATTACTTGGCAATAAGTTTGAATCTTATGAGAATTTTGTTTCTTAATCCATCTAAATCTGTAGTAAGGGAAGACAGAGGAGTTAAATATGATATAAACCAATAAATAACTTATGAAGATTCATATCATAAAAGTTTCAAACTGTGATTCAGATTTCCAAAACACTCGTGGAAATTATATTATAACAAATGACATGAGGGAGACGGGGCATATGTGTTTGAAAATAGAGAATTAAAACATTATATGAGGGTCTATTCTTACTGAAATCATTTTTGCATATACTAGAAGCACTTTTGATTTTATTGAGTCAAATTATTGAATATTTAATTCAAAAAATGATTATATATACGTACATACATTTGCACATACACACACATATATAATATTGATTATCAAAAAACGATTATATAGATGAATCTTCACAATATAGATGAACATTCTTTTTGTCTATATATTCCGTAACCTATAATTTGTTTTGAAGTGTCGGCATATATTACATGTACACAACAATATAATAATGAACTTTTGGTACACAATTAAGGATTCGTCTATGAATATAATACATGCATACAACAATAGTGGGTTACTAGTACATAACAATGTTTTCATAATGAGATTTTGAGTCATGGTATAACTTACTATAAGAGAGACGAAGTTTTCTAGTTATAGGCTATCATTATTTGATATCTTCTAACATGCATTATTGGCCCAACTAGTCCGCATTGTTCTCAAAATAAAACTTGAAACGTGTGAAAACTCCTAATTCCTTATGTAGTCAGATGGTAGACAATTCTCTTAATAGAGATCATATTACTCGGTCGGTGATATTAGTAAATATTTTGAGAATAATTTTTTTTTTCTTCTTTAGAATGTCCCCAATAATAATGTACATGTAATAAACAAAACCATTCACGGATCCTAAATTTAAATGGCTTTCAAGCTTAATTAATGGATCGAAAAAGCGTAACTAGGTTGTCTACAACTCGGTAATATAAGAAATTGCTATGTATGAAGTTATACGATACATTAATGTAAGTTATATGGTACATTATGGGCTTGAATTCCTCTGCTAAGCAACTTGATTTGATGCATATGTTAAGTGGTAATAGTTATTCTTTCATTGGTTTAATGAAAATAAGCTATCATAAAAAAATCAGTAACATAGTATATATGATGGGTCCCAATAAGTTAGTTGATCATGTACAGTAGTTTATGGCTCTAACTTAGTTGATAAAAGGTTAGATCTATAGAAATACATTAGCAGTTCGTAATTTCCATATATATAAGATATAGCCTTTTTCCTCAAAACACACACATAGACACAAGCCATTATGTCAATAGAGTGCGGTGGTGATGAAGTGGTTGTTTGTGCCCATCTCATCAGGGTGTCTAAGATTAAGGTACGATCTTATCTATCTGTCATATTATAGTTGCTGTGGATTCATAAGACTTTCAATAATCACTTAATTTCATTACTGTTTAATCTACAGTAGTTATGATGGATTATCATATTCGTTTATCTTTAGGTGAGGATGGTTAGCATTATATTGCTTCTTCCTAACAAATTTTTTCTAGAGCGAGTCCATTTGTTTATGGTTTCATTGGTAATAATGAACACAAATTTTATATATATTTTGCAACTTTTTTTTTGTAAAATTCATCATTTGCGTTTTTTTTACAGGGTAGATGTGTTGAGTAAGCTTGTGGACTTAATAACTTATAATCATTTAGCATTCACATAAGCATGATCTAATAATTTTCACTTAACAGTAGATCTGATCGAACAAATTGCATTGACATTAGGTTTCCTTTCTGCACTGCACATGCAGTTTAGTTTGCTCATTTTCTTACATGTCGCGGTCTAAGATGCGTTTATATACATGCAGTCGTTCAGTCTATTGCTTTCCCAACTGGTATTAATTTTCATTGTTGCGCTTTAGCTGTAGTTAAGACTTTCGTTTCCCTACATGTATGCCTGCATTTTTTTCCCACTATATCTATTGTTGTTCTGGATCTAGCGAGTCATGTGCTATGTTCTGGTCATTGTTTATATGTTGCACTCTCTTTTCCATGTGGGTACTAGCTAATAAGTTTTAATATTTTGTTCTAATGCGCCTATTGCATGTTCTGAAAAGTACAACAAATCAATTTTTCACACTTTTGAGTTTGATTTCTTTTTACAGCTATGCTCAAGGAAAAGTGTTGGGCACCAGAATTTAAAAAAATTGCAATATAGCCACATTAGGTCCTCTTTGGAAGTGGTCATAGCCGATGGTCGTATTCTTAGACTATTCTCCTCATGAAGGTAACTGATGGGAAATGAATCCATATTGATGTACTGATTTTCTACTTTATAGAATTATGTGCTATAAAATAGTTATTAATGGTTTAATTCAGGGATGGACAGTCTTTGAAATATTTGCAGTATTTACTTGAGTTTCTTAGTAATGTATTTGTTGAGTTTTAAAGAACAACCTGATGGTGTTTGAATTATATGTATGAAATGCTTAGAGTGAATATGTGAAATTGTTTGAGTGATCTGTATGAAATATTATGCTGCAATTTAACGTATTTGTTGTCCACGATAAGAAATGAGAATAATATATATATATATATATATATATATTATAATAAAAAGATGAAACTGAAACTGATAAATGCTATAAATTATTATTACATGGAATAGCGTTAGATAAACGCTATTGATTAACAAACGCTATAGAAACTATGTGGGATTTAAGAATTATGCATAAAAATTGCTATAATATAATTTCATAAATGCTATAGAAACTTGAATAACGCTATACAAGTATGATAACAAATGCTATAGAAATGAAACGCTATACAAATATGATAAGAAATGCTATAAAAATAGAAACGAAATGCTATAAAAGTATGATAAGGAACGTTATTGAATATAACCTTAATGCTATAAAATATTATGATAAAATGCTATAAAATGTGCCTGGCAAACGCTATAGAAATAAACTATTGGATAATATTTTCTATAGCGTTTTGGTTTAATAACAATAGAAAAATGCTATAGAAAATAAATTTTCATAGCGTTTTTGTTTATGCTAAAGGCCTACCATAGCATGTAATTCCATGGCGTTCTCTGAAACGCTATGGCAGGCTATAATAGCGTTTTGTAAACTGTCACATACCGGAATTTTCGACTTTCGAAAATTCGACATCGATACTCACTTTATCGACTGCCGAGAAATCGAGTGCCGGAAACTCCAATAGTGAGGGTTTAGATAAAGAAAAAGAAGAAAAGATAGAAGAAAAAGAGAAGGGGAAGAAAGAAGAAGAACAACAGAAAACATCAGAACGACATCAATAGAAACACAGAACAGAGACAATATCAGAATCTCACATATCGCAGCGGAACAATATATAATAGATAAATGAATAATCTTTAAAACAAAGAACTATATCATTTTATACATACATCAATCATCAGAGTCAATATACAACAATGGACAGTTATATAACTTGTCCTCATACAGAATATACAGCGGAATAAATACTATCAGATACAAATACTACGTCTCGCCATCCAGCTTATCTCCAAGCTCCAGAATATCCAGAATATCCTGATAACATAACTCTAGGCTGCCCGTGTGGAAATTGGTGGGCACCCAGAGTTTAGAAGGGAACAATAAACTCCGAGTCAGTCATGGTGACTGGTGTGAGATCGTAAAACAGTTTATCTTTAAAATAAACAACAAGAAAACTTTAATGTCAATTCGCAATGCTTTTGGAAAATGAAACTACCATAAGACCTCCCACCACACACACAATGCAAACGCAGAATTGGAGGAGATTTCTTCTTATGATAGTCAAAGATGCTTACTACGCAAAATCAAATCATTTTTGATATTATTATTAGTGCATAGTGTAGAAAACATTTCGAAAGTATAATATAAATCTTAGCCAGCATAGGCATTCCGCACTTATGCCTACTATAGCTACCATCCAAACAGTGGTGACCACCATAAGTGAATGATAGGTTCTACAACTAAAACCGTACAAGTCACGTATTGTTTCTTTGGATTTCCAACAAATGGTCAGGCTAAGGAACTTCCTATCCACGATGGGTACGTCCCTGGAATAGACGACCCGAGAACCTAACCGGATCTCTGCCAACACAAGGCCGGGTTACCTCTGCAAAAATAGGTAACTACTGACACGCGTATGCCATCCCCCGATCATCACCGATCTTCCCGAGGATCCCCGATTCGCAACAAACCACAAAGTAATAATAACTGTGCAGCAACCACAGAGGTTAAGTATCTGGGCTCCATACCATGATACCACCTTTATCCAGAAGGAATGACATACACTAAGGGGCGCTACTCCCTAGAACCTTGCCGCATTCTTCCTGTTTCGACCATTTCCTGGGTGTGAGGCTCGACGAAGTCTCGTCCACAAAGCTACGCTTTCTACAAAAAGCCCTGCTTCGGGTCAAACAAAATGATCAACCTATGATCACAAAGATATAAGATCAAATAAATGATCATATCGCAAATGATCAAACACTGATCATCTCACAGCAACACTCAGTATGCCACGTTACCAAATTGGGATATATCGCTGATAAATTTCAACTACATAACCTCTGAGCTCGTACGTCTCAGAGAAGGGTGTTAAGCTAAGAGAATAAATTCTCCGCCACCAACAGAAATGTATTTGAAAGAAATCAGCTTTATATCTCAAATTGTAACGTCAGACACACAATCCATACAAGTCTGTTCCGGGATCGAACAGAACCGAAGGCACTTCTCACGAAGCCCTTGCATTTCCGGATAATTTTCTAATCACGTCCGGACTTCCCGTCACTAAGGGTGATAAAAACCTCTAAACCGGAGATCAGCCGATGTAGAGTAACTCGACGGTAATCCTTCCGTTTTCAAAAATATCCGGTCTTCAACACCGGTCTTCGAATGCAATTCATAACGACGTATCACATATTCGGAATGGGTTATACGACCCCATGGTCCTTTCCCGGTTAACCCGAATAGTGAGCGATTATTCAAAAATAAGTGTGGCATTCAAATTCATCCAATTCACAACAAATACCATTCAAGGTAATTATTGATAGTCGGTTATTTAACTATCAATAAAGATGCGCAACATCATCAGATTCCAAATATTTTTCCAAATTATTTATCTTCCAAAATATCTTTTATTAGATATAAAATTTCCACACTTCAAAAATAAATCAACGTTTATTTTCTTTAAAACGAATTTCCATTTCTTTTATAAATTCCATAGTGAATTTATATTTCAAAAATATCTACTGATATACGATTTTCAAATCGATTTCGATATTCAACTTCAATTTATCTTTTCAAAGATAATTTCTCAAAACAGTTCATTTCATATTGGAAAAGTATTTCCATACTTATTAAATAATAAGTAATTCACAAATCTATTTATTTTCAACATTTGAAAATATTCAATCACTACAACAAAATTATGTTTTCACTGCATTTGCTATCAGCGTTCCACCGTTGAATGCTGTAGTACATATTTTCAGAGAGTAATATCTAGTGATAAACGCTGAAAAAACTAGTCCCGCTAGGTTTATTTTGGTTTGCCGCGAACTCACATTTACATATGAAAACAATTATATTTCCCTCGTCTCTTAATAATTCATTTCCCTCTCCATCAATTTTCATTTTCCCTCTCGTCCATTTCGATTTCAATTCTCCTAGTACTAGATCGCATCTTCCTTCATCCTCCGCATCGATTTTGATTAAGCATCTTTATCGCTGGCGCTTTTATCCGCATCGATTTCGGATTTGATTGCCCTAAACTGGGTGGAATTGGTGAGCATTAATTTCTTAACCCTAGTTTTCAGTTAAGTTTGAAACATTGCAAAGTATCAAAATCTTGCTTATCTGATCGAGTTTAGCCTAATTTTTATTCTGATTGAGTTTAAAGTTTATGCTACCTGTAATTAAATGGTATTATTTGTATTTAAAGAATACTTTGGAATTCTAATTTATCACTATTTCAATACACATGGTTTATGAATTTTGAAGAGACAAGATATATTGGCTTACATGCAAGTGCTGGTGTAGAAAACCATAGCTCATGGCACCACTGGAATCAATGGCTTTGAGTTTAGCAGTTTTGGGTGCTAGAAATTAATCCAATTCTCTATGTAAGTTAGTTGAAAAGAAGATCACAATTATCTAGAAAAACATGTTACTTTTTAACTAAAACAACACCATTATATTCGGTAGCTTACTTTTTATAACTAGCTGCAAAGTTTAGAATGGTTGGATAATTTATATAACTTATTTGTAAGCAGTGTACCGGTAGGTGTTTTTATTTTAAACTTTACAATCTGTGTCCACTTTGATTTCTGGTATTCAAAGTTGCAAGAATAAGTATATTATCATGATGCTTTTAGTTCACTTATAATATATTAAATATATTTATTTGAAATTATTATAAATTATTAATGAGCTAATGTTATCAAAACTTTTATGTTTAAAATGTTAAATCAGGTATTTATGATTAAACTATTATTTCAACCATCGATTCAACATATCATTTTTAATATGATTATTTAATAAATCTGAAAGCCATTGAAACTTTATAAGAATATTTGTAATTGTTTAGGGTTAGTTTTATACCTTTAGAAGAATATTTATCAAAGATTTAGAAGAACCTTTGTTCCATTTTATTACACCTAAAACATCCAATTCAGCATTTGTTTATACAAAGAGTAGAGATAGGGATAAAAATATAAACCTTAAGTCCTTAACTTGTCAATCAATTCGGTGTTAGTTGTTTGAATGTGATATGTGCAGGTGAAACTGAAGAGAGGTGAAAATGATCCACATTAATTGAGGGACTTAAAAAGTGAAAAGGTGTGAGAGCTCAATAAAGAAACTCACAAAAAGTTATTAGTATCTTCTTTAAATGTTAACAGTTTGGGTGCTTATCAGTTAGGTGTGTGAAGAAGGAAACAGAGAAAAAAAGAAATGGAAACCTCACCTCAGAAAAACAAGAAAGGATCATATCTCAAAGAGCAACACAGATGAGCAACTCATTCAACTGCAAAATTTGGGCTCTGGGTTTCATTTGTGGTGTTTGTATTATTTATCGTCTGTTGGTTGCTTCCCCTCCTTTGAGAATTGTGAATTCTTGAATTCCAGTTTTGTTGATTCAGGTAAAGGGATTGGTTATCTCTTTCTTCATCTTTTTGTTCCCTGCCTTCTAACTTTATACTTATCGATTGTTGTGTTGTATGTTTATGATGCATCATGGTCTCTATTATGCATAATTTATCAGAAGATATACAATGGTACTTGTTTGGATTATAGTTTGTTCTTTCATCTCTATATAAAGTAAGAAGCTTTAAATATTTGATATTTGGACATTTTACTCATGTGTGTATGTATGCATATGTGTAGGTATGTATATGTATATATATATATATAATTTTTTGATATACAATTTAGTGATTATATACGGGTTGATCAAATTTAGATAACTACTAATATAGCAGAGAGGTATAATGGTAAATATATATGTGATAACATAACTAACTCACCATGAATGTTGTCCATTAATAGTTCACTGTATATGTTGTCAATTAATTATGTTAAGGATAATTAAGCAAGTTTCTAATAAGGTATTAGCACTGAATGCATTGAAGCATTTGTTGAAGGTAAGTGTACCAGTCATGCAGTCCACATCATCCTGTACGAATATGTGGAATGCACATTGAAGCTTTAGAAGATTTTTATAACTATTTTTTATTTATATGCTTTTCTACACAGTGTAAATTTGTTTATACCTTTGTTAAAATTAGACCTAAAAACTAAAATAATTTCATTGTAATTTTAGCATAGGATCACACAACTACCTTCACGATACCAATGTTTTATGTTCATTTTTCATTCAAGTAATGAATGTGATTAGAATCCTTGCCCACATCGATAAGAATGTTTTATGGGGGATGACAACATTGAAGCTTTAGATTCAGGTTTTGTACATCAATGTTATTGCATGGGAATTGAATTTATTTCGCATAGTGTCTTACCTGGCTATTTTTTTATGTTAAATGTTCATGTCAATCTAGACGAGGAGAATAAGGTTCCACTTTGAGTGATAGAGGTATAGTTATGACTAACGAATCTTTGAACAATAACTTAAGGACAATAGCCAAGCTAGGAATTTCAAGTACTGCTGACAACAAACTTCTGATTTTAACTATTTTATGCTTATTTTTTTAAAATACAATGTTTCTTCAAATTTTTTTGTTTACAGCTTTGGTTGAAAAATTGTAAATAGGAGGTGACCTAAAACTCATTTTTCCAAGTTTGGTATTGAGCAGTACTCTGCAGAAATATAACTTATATTAGTACAGTTCTAAGATATCGGCTATAACTTATAACTGGAGATCTAAGCAGTCCCCTCTGCTATGTCACTATCCTGTCAATGTACCTAATTTGTTATCTGCTTGCATTTTTCCATTTAGCTATATAAGTACACTGAACTATACGTATTAAATATCATTATTAATGTCCTTTTGTCATACACGGGCTCAATACTTGAAAAATGATCCATCTTATTTGAGTTGTCAAAACAAAGTGTGCAAAGAGAAGGACGAGGAAGGCAACTGTGCAGTAGAGACCTGCACTGCAACCTTAACGTTTCATGTCGTCAATTTTAGAACTGATGTTGAGTTTGTGTTCTTCATAGGAGGGTTTAAGACACCTTGTATTTTGAAAAGAACGCAACCCATACGTTTTGCAAATCCTTCCATGCCTTTGTATGGTCAATTATCTAGTATTGACTCCACTGGAACCTCGGTAATTGTTTTTTCTTTAATTATTAAAAGATCCCAGGACATTTGTGTGTGATAAATGATAAGATAGAAAATATCTAGTGTATGACATGGTAATTTATTTCTCTACTATGGATAATTGGTAATGTAATAAAATGATTCAGCATATAAATACATACTAGTATTGGTATTGAATATTTTCACTTGTATATAGATGAAACTTAGATGGGTTAGTGGTGATAAGAAACCACAAAAAGTTCAATATGGAGGCGGAAAATCTGCTACTTCTACCGTCACAACCTTTACTAAGGATGATATGTGCAGTAAGTTTCCTAGAGAGGATAATTGCATTCATTTTATCCTTTTTTGTTTAGTTTTAATTTTACCATGGAGAGTTAAAAGTCAATAAATAACAATTGATTTTTGAGCCAGTGTTTGGCAAGTCCAACAAAAGATTTTGGATGGCATGATCCAGGGATTATTCATACAGCAATTTTGACCGGGCTACAACCTTCTTTAACTTACACTTATAAATATGGAAGGTACTACTTTTATTTATAGTTGACTGGGCAACAACCTTTTCCAACTTTCACACACAGTCTTCATTATATTTAGCATTCAATTTAATTTTCTCATCTAACTATTAAATAATTAACAGTAACTTGGTTGGGTGGAGCAATCAAAATACATCCAAAACACCGCCTGCATCAGGATCAGATAAGTTGCAGTTTCTTGCTTATGGAGATATGGGAAAAGCTCCATTAGACTTATCTGTAGAGCATTACATCCAGGTCCTTTCTTCATCAAATGTTCACATTTCTTTATAAAGAAGTTATGCCAGTTCATGCTTTAATTGGAATGGCCGGTTTCAAACTTGACCAGTTTAAAAATGTGAGCCATATTGCATCTTTCTTCTCATTTTGTCTTAAATATGCATGTATATATGTACTCATGTGGATCATAAGCCAATTTTTACACACGTAGGGTTCTGTTGAACCTTGGAGCTTGACAAGGATTGCTGAATTTGGGTATGTACAAGCAACTGCAACCAAGGAGCGTCTTTCAGTGGAGGTACCATTACCTTATTGCTCTCTTGAAAATTTCAAAATATCTTAGCTTGGTGCAGTTGGTTTAACTCTTTTTTCCTTTTCTTTTCTTCTTTCTATTTTTGGCAGCTGTACTTCAATTTGTGAACTCAAATACAACACAAGTAAGAGACATATTTCAGTTCAAATGACTTTGAAATGGGGATTCTCTACATGTAGAAAGAAGCAATTATTTTGTTCGTTCATTTTTACTGGATAAAGGATATGATATGATTGTGGTTTCATTTTTCTTAGGATGAAATAATGATCCATTATTTTCATTGTAATAAAATTTCAAATTATATATGAATGTTATTTACTTAATTTTAAAAAAAATTCTAAATTATGATCAACCAATAATATGACAAATAAAAGTAAATTAGTATATTTTATCAATATTAACCACTTTTGCAAATTTGTTTTGCACATTTATTTTCAATATTGAAGAGCATTTGGCATCTTCAACCTAATTTGCTACAATATTACATGTTTTAACATAGTATTATACATTTATCTTAATAGTGAGGTTCTTATGTCAAAAATTTACTTGGAAAAAATTGTAGCATCCGAACTTGGCAGCTGGTGATAGCTCTTCAAGTTCTGAATCTGCTTTTCTTTTAACACGTGGATGGGCATGGGCTATGGATAGAAAATACTATCATTATATATGTTTTTTTCTATTGTGTGTTTGTTGTGCTCAAGTGGCTTGGACTGTGGAGACTGAACCTATGATATGTTTTGTGAATGAATATAAATGTTAACACAGGTGCGTTTACAACAAATAATCCCAATTTGGTAAAATCTGAATTATAAGTTTTAACACAGGTGCGTTTACATCAATCATAGATGTTGTCACTATGGTATAAGGTCTAAATGATATTGATGAGGCATAGTTAAATAGCATAAAAATTGGGAAGATTCCTAAATTTTATGCTATTTAGCTCTTGCCTTATCAATATTATAGGTAATATGAAGATTGTGGACTTTGGTTAAGCGCCTTTACTGGGCTGGATGTGTTGCTTCACCCTACGTGTGGGACTCTGGCTCATGCTGTGATGGCGCAAAGGTAACCTAAATTCTCATCACGCAAAGGTAACTAATAATATTATTTAGTTATTTTCAGTAAACACTATGTTAGTTTGCATTTTGTTAGTTTGCATTTTGGTTGCTAAGTCTAGTTCCTTGACATTGTTTAATTTTATATACAGGCCATTCTAAGATGTTTTGATAAGCGAATCTACATTCCTCTACCTGATGCCAAAGCTAGACAACATAGGTTAAAAGTCAGTTGCTCTTGCTTGCACTTATTTATAAGATTGAAATAAGACAATCAATATAGAAGTGACTGGGATTGGCCATCAACTAGGCACCAGTTGCTAACCTATTTGCTTTGGAATTTTATTTTATTTTTTATTTGAACTTCTGTCTGTTAACAAAAATTAGTTTTACCTAGGAATAAAAATGTATAACTTCCCGTGCACGGAAAAGAATAAAAAGCTATATATGCATAGATTCTTGGTGATGCAGGCCTAGCAAATGAAAACATTGACTCCATTGTTATTCATTTCTGACGTTGTAGCTGAAGTTGCTGAATGCAGAACAAATTGTTGGATGATGACTACATGAACAGCACGACATATTGCTGAGAGAAAATGCAGGAAATGCTAAATGCTTGGAGTAATGCAAGTTCTGTACATGAACAAATCTGATTGCTTGGAGTGCTTGGTGGTCTAGCTGAATGCTTGGTGGATGTGGATGCCAGTGGTGATCTAATCATCTGAGGTACCTTAAAATAATAATAATAATAATCTATAGTTAAATTATTTCATAGTTCTTTGTTGTCTCCGACTTTTATAAACTAGTAATAATAATAATCTTATGATCTTTTGAATCCTATGTTTTTATAAAAACTATGCTAAATTAGCTAAGTTTCTAAAAAATTATTAAACTAAAAATACAAAGGCAAAGCAATGGCCTCGGTGTATTATTTATGTTAATTTTTGTGGCTGCAAGTTTGATGTTGTGTTTCATTTTGCTGGGTTAAAAGCTTTGGGCAAAAGCGTAGCTAAACCTCTTAGATATTTTGATAACAACTTGACTTACACTTTAAATTTGGTGCATGGATCTTTGGTGCTGACTTGCTGTAGAATGCATGGATCTGATGATGGGCAATGACACAAATAGGCTATCAAGATGGGATCGTGCAAACCACATGCTGAAGCATGATCTGGAGTGTTCGTACGGGGACATGTTGATGAAGTGAGAAGAGTTGTGCACCAGACTGAAGTGCATGGATCTGGAGTATGTTATAGCCTATGCTGACGAGACTGAACATTGCATGCGGATGCTTATGAGTTGCTTCAGTTTTGGAGTGCATTATTGGTTTATGGTATAATTATGTAACTGTCATTTAAGTTCTTTTACAATTCTTTTAGGATACATTTGGCAGCTTTAATTATGACTTCTTGATTCTTTTATTAAATGAATGACCTTTTCAAACCAAACAAAGTTTGGATTTTGATTAAACCTTTTACTGTTGTTCACAGGTGGTCAATTTATGCAATGTTTTTTATTGCAGTAACTTCTAGCCGATTAAAAATTACAGGCCTAAGGCATGGACTGAAGCTTGAGCAGGTTGGTAAGTGTTAAAAGTTATATTTATTGTACACATATCTATCTTAATGGTCACTTATTATGTTTTGGATACAATTTCAAGGTATAAACCTATTGATCACGTTGCTGAGCAAGTAACCAACTAAAGTATCACGTTGCTTTTGCGTAGATGGGTCTGCCAACATTTATTTTTCGGCCTAAGGCATGGACTGAAGCTTGAGCAGGTTGGTAAATTTGGCAATATTAATATCATACCTTTTCCTTCATGAAAATGTACTAGGTAAAAAAACACTTCAGCACTCTTGATTATTGATTTATCAAGCTGCCTTCTTCATGCTTAAGGTAATTCACTTTTATTTTATGATCCAACATTGAACCAACTGGGCTTTGTTCATGTTAAGGCATTCATGGTCTTCAACATATATTTGGCGAACCTCTTGTCAATCTGAAATATATATAGGAACTGCATCACAGTATTAAGAGACATTCATTCTTAACCATGTTAAATTAGTTCAACAAAACTTGCAACCCAAACATATATAACAAAGCAAGCTTCCACATTCATTTGGTACTAACTTGGCAATACAAATCCTTGTTTGATTAACTAGTGTCCATGTTAATTTACACAGGTTCCTCGTAACTCGTTTAAATGGAGTAAAGGAATAGGTTATGCTGATCATTATGAGTGAGCCGTTACTAACATCATTTTAAGCATTCAAAGAGGAGCTGAGCCTGGTATTATGATCTACATTCTTCCACAAGGACCTGGAATGTCCAAGGCTCGCAGTAAGCATGGATGGGGAACACAGTTCGGTTCATTTTGGTGTTGTTAGGTAATATTGCTATTCATTATTTCCATTAGAAATTTTACAGTTAATATATGATATTTTTTGTATTGGCAATGGTTTATAGGTTGATATAGTTCTCTATCTAAATCAGAAATCATTTGGGTAATTTTTTTTCTATAGAGACCATCTTATGATGAGGAATTTCAAGATGTAGCAGCTTTATTCAGATACATGTATAGTTTTTGCCACCGCTTTCACAAAAATACCCAAGTTAAATAGGATAACTCTTATGCACATCAATAAAGATTTCAGAGATGGAACCACAAAAAAAACTTCAAATTGATTTATAAAATATGAACATCTCCATAACTCATCTATTATGAAGACTAGAAATGTTAAAATTTTAAATACTCGATAAATATTCTGAGCTAAATAAAGTAAAATTTCTTTTTTTTCCAATAGAAATTTGGAGATCAATGGATTCAAAAGTGCTTGTACAAGATTGCTCGGGCTGGAAAAATCAAATGTTTTACTGGAGTAGTTCAAGTGCTAGAAAGAAGAAGCTGGTATACTTTCTCTATTCCTTTGATATAATTACTGATAAAACTTCAGCAATATATTTCTAATTTTTATACTACCTTGGTTAGTATATTTTTTACTTGCATTTAAAAGCTAACATATATATGCAACAAAATTATATGTCCATCTGTAAGGCTTAGCTGCTGTCTTTCCAAATCTAAGGTAGTCTGTGATTATGCATACATGATGGTTAACATGTTTGAAACATTATTTAGTTTTGTAAAGAATCTACTATGAAATTCCACACATTGCCACATTGGCATAATTGCACACTGTATGTACCTGGTATCAGGTAGCAAGTGCTTTCATAATAATATTGTTATGTTGCAACTTATGTATTCATAATTTATACTACTTTTTCTTCCATTCAATTTCCTTGGTTTTGAGCTCAAGGCTTGTAACATCTGGGATCAACATAATATTTTGATTCAAAATCTGCCATGGGACAATTATGTGGCTTCTTATTCCTCTTTTTCTAAAAACCCATTCAAACAATAATATTGCTCAAATATATCAGGCCTTTTCTGCAACTTCTACATAATATTGAATTAGTTACCTGTAGTTATATAGTTAGCATATGAAATGACTATAGTTTGAAATGAATAGTTAATGAACATGCTTATGAAATGAATTAGAGGTAGCATCCACCTGTATGATATTTGTATACTGATAACCAAATTCATTTTGGTTAGGTTCAAACTACTATTGATGGTCTTAGAGCAAGTGCTTCTGATAGAACAGACGATTTACAGAAAGAAATGCAACAACTCATGTTTTTATATCCACTGTCAAAGAACAATGGTCACGGTACATGGAAGACACTTAAATCCGATACAATGAAGATACCGCTTCAGTAGAAAGAGGAAGGTCTGGCTTGAAACAAGGTCTTCAAGATTGGTATTGACGCTGTGCCAAATCTATTTTACTTCTCGTTTTGATTATACATCAAGATTGTATGCAGTTGGTTTATAAATTTTATCTCTCTTTACGGGTTTATGTAAACTTTGTTCATGGATATTGTGTTCAACTTATTTTATGGAAGTGATTAATAGTTATGCTTTTATTTTACAATTTTTAGTTTGATTTGTTTATGTTATGTACATTAACTGATTAAAATATAATTAAATGTAGTTTATATTAATGATGTGTGAATATTGCAATGGCACAACATTGCTGTCAATTCTTTGGAAAAAAAATGCATGTCCCTACGACAGCGTTTATACATTGCTGTCAATTCATTGGAAAAAAATGCATATCCCTACGACAGCGTTTATCCATTGCTGTCAATTCATTAGAAAAAAATGCATATCCCTACGACAGCGTTTATACATTGCTGTCAATTCATTGGGAAAAAAAATGCATATCCCTACGACAGCGTTTATACCTTGCAGTAGAAAACTATTAACAGCGTTTATACCTTGCAGTAGAAAAATTATTAACAGCGTTTAAAAAACGCTGTAGAAAGTGGGTTTTTGACAGCGTTTATATTTTGCAGTTAAAAATTTAGGGTCAACGACCGCATGTCGTTATACAGCGTTTTTAAAAACGCTGTGAAAACTTTTAACAGCGTTTTTCAAACGCTGTGAAAAGTCTATTTTGTTGTAGTGAATATACTTAAATCAAATTAAGTATATATTTCATTCTTTTAAGGAAATCATAAATTTTAACATCTATTTGAGTCAAAACGAATGTTGCGTAAAACATCGTTACGACGACTCGAAATCAATAGTATAGGGATTCGGAATTTAGATAGGTATATAAATCCCAATACTACATAAAAACATTTCCTTTCGGGAATCATTTACTATAACAACAGTGTTATAGTCCACCATTTCCTTATATTTCTCGAAAACGTCTTTTTCAACAACAAGTGTTGAAATCTATGCTTTCGATTCATAACACATTTTAAAACACCTTTAAAATGTTTAACTTCATTTTTAAAATATTCCTTCTTCAAAAATGAATCCATTTTACTTAACCATATATTCACTGTCCAAAATCGTGAATAAAATTTACTTAACCCCATTTCAATCATTTCTACACATTTTTATTTCAATAAAAATTCGCTATTCAAAATCGTGAATATATCTTCTTAAATAATCTTCTATATTGGATTTATCACATTCAATCTATTTCGAATTTATAAGCACGTTTATGAATTCTATTTCTCTTTTTAATAACAACTTCGGCTTATAAACCTTCTTTTATCAACTTCTATATTTAACTTATTAAAATAAGTGACTTTGGGTTTATAACAACTTTTATAAATTTCAATTCTATTTATAAAAACATCAATATCAATTCAATTTCAATATTGATTTCTGAATTTATTTTCAACGTTAAATAAAAGATCCCATACTAATTTCTCAAAAATTCATTTCCAATATTAAATCAATTACAGATTGATTTATAATTTTATTTATCACTACTAAAATAAATTCCTTATTTTTCTTTCAAATTATTCAATATTCTGTTTTAAAATGGATTCTTCAAATTGAAATCATTTTACATTGATTTCACAACTTATTTCAATTTACCAATTAAATTTCAAACTGAATTTCCAACTTATCTTCTTTTAAATAAATTCCTTTTTAAGAAAATAAATTTCAATCGTTTTCTTTCAATCTATTTTAAAAATCCAAATTTTAAATTAAATTCTTCAATTTATAATCACTACTTTACGAAATCCATTTATTTAACATTTTCACTTGATTCTGGAATTAATTCAATACGATTATAAAAATTCACTTTTTATACTTTAAAATTCCTTTCTTAAAAATTTCTTCAATTTCACAAATTGATTCACTTAGAAATTTTCTGCTTGAATTTCAAAAATTCAATTTCGTTTATCTTTGGAATCCAATGATGTCAAAACATCCATTCAGCTAAATTTTAGCTTTCAAACAATTTCCAGATATCAATATGATTAATAGCATCACTATAATCATTCACAGATTTATATCACAATAGAAATAAATTCAATCAATGTGAGGGGTCCAGTTGGATCCCTCCAACCTGTTTCCCTGCATCCAAAGATGTTAGCACAATACCAATTCCGCTCCAGTACGGAATTATCGCGGTATATAGGTTTTTATAAATCCGCTTACTAACGGCGCAATAGGGTCTCATCCGCTATACGAGGCGGGAATCAATCAATCCAATATATACATATGCCAATATGTATATACTGCTATATATATAGATATATCCTATCATATCTAATAGCACATCCAATAACAATCATCAATCAATAATAACTGTAAATTCAAATTTCCTTCGAGTGAGAAAATCTCACCTTAGCTTTTATTTTTGTAATCCAATTTCATCCCAGACTTGTTTTTCACGATCTTTTAACCTTGTATAAAACAATTTATACAGTTTATTAAAATTCGAGATGATCGAATAATTCATTTCCATTAAATAAAATTTTATTAACCCGTGATTTTCTTATTTTAAAATAACACCTTAAATTTTAAACAAACTTCTATTTGATAATTTATATTAACCAATGATTTTCTTTTCAAAATAAAAGTTTATAATTCGAACTTATTCCTTTTAAATAAATCTATCCAACCAAAATTTTACTTAAAATAAATATCTTTAATTCAAATCAATTTCCCTTAAATAAATTTGCTTAAGTAAAATTTCTTCTTTCTGCTTCCGTATAAACGAATATATAAACTTCCTTTACCGTAAGACTTCCTGATAAATGGCAAGGTAAAACAACAAATTAAAATTACCAGTTTTAAATCTTAAGTAACCTTTAAAATGTGATACAAATTGAATTACCCTAAGATATATATTTTCAAATTCTGAATGTGTATATATATATATATATATATATATATATATATATTTAACATTGAATTAACAGAAATCAAAAAAAAAAAAACAAAAGAAATCGAACCTCACTGCTCCTCTGCTCGACACCCAGGCTCGAGTTCGCGACTTCGATATTGAACGCGACCCCGAGGAGCTCGTACGCCACCATGGCTCCAAATCGACAGTAGCCCCCTCCGCGCCAACCACCGATGCTCGAACCCCACGCGCACGCGCCTACGAACGCGACTTCGAACTCGCCAGCCTCACCCAAATCTCGACTTCGCCGCCTTACCATCTGAGCCTTCGAAATCGAATTCTCATAAACGCGAAGCTACGCATCATCATCGCGATGCCATCAATCTTCCTCACGTCGCGAGAACGCGAACTCGTTCAATTTAGAGGCGCGATTTTGTTTTAATTTTCGTTTTGAAGTTCTGCATCTTTCTTTTCTTCGGCAAGCATTATATTTTGGAATGAGGTAGATGAGGATGGGAGTAAGGTAGTGGAGATAGAAGTTATAAGGCTCAGCCATTAATTTGTATCCTATTTCTTTCGTTCGTTTTTGTTTACTGAAGAGAAAGGGGACTCGCGATTTCACTTTAAAACACTCGGCCATTGATTATTTCTTCGTTCTGACATTTGCTTTAATTTTGAACGAAATGATTTCTCGCGTGAGGTATAAACGAGATGAAGGGGAGACAGGAGTACGCGATTTACAGAGAGTAGGTCTGCTTAGAAAACTTAGGGTGGCTGATGTTGACGAATTTTAAAATTGAAAATTAAAGTTGAATTCGATAAAATCTCAACGCGTTTGCTTACCGCATGCTCACGTATCAACTCCGATAAATACGAAAGTTGAAATCCGATAATAATTCAATATCACGGACCCAATGGAACTGGTTTCGTCGAATTCCGAGACTGTTCAAAAATGACTATTTTTAAATATCGGCTGAACGATATAAATTCAAAACTGAACAAATCACTGAACAATTCTGAAGCTTCTATTATCTTCAGTGTTATCAATATAAATTTTAGAAGCTTTTGAAATATTAATCTTCAACTTAAAGTTGAAGATTTAAATTTTTATTCAGCATTCAATCGATTAAATTTTAATGTTTAATCGCAAATTTCAAAGTTATATCGGGAATTCAAATTAAATCATCGTTCAAATATTTAAAATTAATTAAATATTCTCAATTTAATTTGTTCAAACTTCTGGGTCGTTACAGACTTCCCCCCTTAAAAGAATTTCGTCCTCGAAATTACAAGTTAGGAAAAAAAAGTCCTTAACTCGTCTACTATTTTTCACAATCAATAGTTTTATCAATCTATCAAAACAAGTCTTTCTACTAAAGATTCATTATTAATTCTACTAACTTTTCCAACTTCAATTATAAGTTCCAAACAACATTGTTTACTTCCAAATTCAAATTCGAGTTTAAATTCAAATTTTAAACTTTCAAAATTTCTCAAAAATTTTCTAACGCCCTAAATTTTCGAAAAATTTCGCCAGCGTCTCCTTTGCGCGGCTAATACGGTACGACTACAAAACGTCCCTACGGACTCTCAGATTTCAAAAAGAAAAAGAAAAGGCCAAGCGGCTAGAGAGAAATCATAAAAAACTCATATTATAATTCAAATACATACCTTTTTCGAGCAATTCGAATTATCTGTGAAATAAATTTTCCAATCCCTTTATACACCTGTATATCCTACTAGCCATTATATCTAGTTACAGCATTCAAATCATTTTGCAAATTCAATTACAAATTTTCTATATAAACTACTTATATCATTTTTTTTTCACTGTTGAAGTTATATATCTATTTTCGTTCAACTTTACATTTCACATTCATTTGAATTTAATTCACATTTTCAATTCTATTTAAATTCAATTTATCTTCATTTATAATCATTGAATTTAATTCGTTCAAACCTTATTCATTTGGTCAATAATCAATTAGCTTTACTTACTAACTTTCAGTTTAATACATCATAAATCAAATTCAATTCTAGTTCTATTCACTTACAAATTCAAAATAAATCTCAACTTTCATTTTAAATTGAATCTCATTTCTATCAGATTCTCAAAAATTTTATAAGTTATCAATTTCATAATATTTCATAATTATCTTTATATAGCATTCCAGAGTCTTTTAAATCTTTTCAAAACCATTTTTGAAAACAATTCAAATCATCCCTTGAATTTCCAAAACAAAAACCCAAATTTTCCAAACACTTTCCATTTAAAACAATTTGGCAGCAATTCCTCTTCTGGAAACCCGAAAATGAACACTAATGATGCCGCGGTCATCACCGAAGTTATTTTCCAGCGACCGAAAAGAGTTTAGAGCTTTTCATTCCTCCAAAATACTTTTCAAAACCTTTGAAATTCATTTTCAAATCCAAAAAGATTTAAACTTCCAAATTTCCAAAATTTTCAAATTCTTTTCAAAACATTTCCAGAAACTTCTCTGGAATTCCGTTTCAAATTACAATTCACATTTATAATTTATATTCTCAAATTCTACTTGTATATGGATTCACTTCTTAATTCTTTATTTTTTTGATTTCAATTTCATATATAATTTTTCACATATATATATATCAATGATGATAATTAACATCATCACTCCCTAACAACCATGCATCCATATCATAATAATTTACAGAAAATCATTTCTTTTATATACAAAAATAGTTTTGGGTAAAATTATTTCATTCACCCTATTCAAAAACAATACTGTGCCGAATTGTTCTATTTAAGTGTTTAGAAACCCCTTCGATACAGGTTTGCAAGACTGTGCCGACGAAGGTTCATATACCACTCAATAAACCAATCATCACAATACAAAACAATTTTTATATTCAATAACAAATACGCACTCGTATCTATTATTACACTCAACTCATTCTAGAGTACTACTGACTCTATCTCTAATGAGTAACACCCAACAGAGCAGGGTTGTCGCTTAACCATATGCTCTGATACCACTTGTCACATACCGGAATTTTCGACTTTCGAAAATTCGACATCGATACTCACTTTATCGACCGTCGAGAAATCGAGTGCCGGAAACTCCAATAGTGAGGGTTTAGATAAAGAAAAAGAAGAAAAGATAGAAGAAAAAGAGAAGGGGAAGAAAGAAGAAGAACAACAGAAAACATCAGAACGACATCAATAGAAACACAGAACAGAGACAATATCAGAATCTCACATATCGCAGCGGAACAATATATAATAGATAAATGAATAATCTTTAAAACAAAGAACTATATCATTTTATACATACATCAATCATCAGAGTCAATATACAACAATGGACAGTTATATAACTTGTCCTCATACAGAATATACAGCGGAATAAATACTATCAGATACAAATACTACGTCTCGCCATCCAGCTTATCTCCAAGCTCCAGAATATCCAGAATATCCTGATAACATAACTCTAGGCTGCCCGTGTGGAAATTGGTGGGCACCCAGAGTTTAGAAGGGAACAATAAACTCCGAGTCAGTCATGGTGACTGGTGTGAGATCGTAAAACAGTTTATCTTTAAAATAAACAACAAGAAAACTTTAATGTCAATTCGCAATGCTTTTGGAAAATGAAACTACCATAAGACCTCCCACCACACACACAATGCAAATGCAGAATTGGAGGAGATTTCTTCTTATGATAGTCAAAGATGCTTACTACGCAAAATCAAATCATTTTTGATATTATTATTAGTGCATAGTGTAGAAAACATTTCGAAAGTATAATATAAATCTTAGCCAGCATAGGCATTCCGCACTTATGCCTACTATAGCTACCATCCAAACAGTGGTGACCACCATAAGTGAATGATAGGTTCTACAACTAAAACCGTACAAGTCACGTATTGTTTCTGTAAGAGTCCAAAAACTCGGCCTTCGAAAATCGGCACCCGTACTTCACTTGTACTCAAAATGCCGTAGATTCAAACGCCGAATCTGGCTTCCCGGAGCTATAACACAATTAAGTATAACAACACAGCGGAAGAAAAAGAATATATCAATATATATAACATTGATACAATGACAGATACAAAATCTGATACAATATGATACAACAGATACCAATATACATCAGAGATATGATACAACAAATAGCAGCGGAAAAGAAAAGATAACACCAGCAGCGGAACAATATCAATAGAAGTGATAACTCCAAAATGATCTTCAGACAAGAATGAATCCACAACTCCAAGATAAGCAACTCCGATGAATGAACTAGCTCCAGATAATCTACTAAACCTGAATATCTGAAAAGAAACCAACTCTAGACTGCTCGTGTGGAAAATTATGAGCACCCAGAGTTTAGGAAGGGAACAATAAACTCCGGATCAGTCATGGGACTGGTGTGAGCAACAAAAACAGTTTATCTTTAAACAATCAACAAAAGAATTTAAACATTGAAATCCGCAATGCTTTTGGAAAATGAAACTACCATAAGACCTCCCACCACACACACAATGCAAACGCAGAATTGGAGGAGATTTCTTCTTATGATAGTTAAACATGCTTACTACGCAAAATCATTGAATTATTATTATTAGTGCATAGTGGAAAACGATTTGAAAGTATAATATTAATCTTAGCCAACATACGACCAGTATCGTATGCCTACTATAGCTACCATCTAAACAGTGGTGACCACCGTACGTAAATGGCAGGTTCTACAACTAAAACCGTACAAGTTCCGTATTGGAGAAATGGATTTCCAACAAATGGTCAGGCTAAGGAACTTCCTTCCGCCGCATGGGATCGCCTCTGGCGGGACGTCCCGAGAGACAAACTGCTCTCTGCAAAACAAGGCCGGGTTACCCCTGTAACAGGTAACTCACGAATATGTCATCCCCCGGTCCTTTGGGACCTTTATCCGAGGCCTCGGTAACCAACATCACACATCATAAAGAAGGTGTATCCACATGAGTAAGTATCTGGGCTCCATACCATGATACCACCCTTTTCCAGAAGGAAATGACATACCCTAAAGGGCGCGACCCTCATAACCTTGCCGCAACGATCCTGTTTCGACCATTTCCGGGTAGTGAGGTCCTGACGAAGTCTCGTCCACAAAGCTACGCTTTGTCACAAAGCCATGCTTTGGGTCAACAGATGATCAACCTATGATCACAAAGATATAAGATCAAACAAATGATCATATCACAAATGATCAAACACTGATCATTTCACAGCAGCACTCAGCATGCCACATTACCAAATTGGGATATATCGCTGATAACCTTCAACTACATAACCTCTGAGCTCGTACGTCTCAGAGAAGGGTGTTAAGCTAAGAGAATAAATTCTCCGCCACCAACAGAAATGTATTTGAAAGAAATCGGCTTTATATCTCAAAGTGTAATGTCAGACATACAATCCATACAAGTCTGTTCCGGGTTCGAACAGAACCGAAGGCACTTCTCACAAAGCCCTTGCAAATCCGGATAATTTTCAATCACGTCCGGACTTCCCGTCACTAAGGATGATAAAACCTCTATATCGGGGATCAGCCGATGCAGAGTAACTCGACGGTAATCCTTCCGTTTTCAAAAATATCCGGTCTTCAACACCGGTCTTCAAATGCTATCCATATACGACGTATCACATATTCGGAATGGGTTATACGACACAAAGGTCTTCTCCCGGCTAAACCGAATAGTGAGCGTAATATTTAAAAACAAATGGATAATGGGATTTCAATTAAGTCACAACTTAAACCCAATCTTTCTTTTCAAATGGTTTAACAAATTACCATTTTAAATCTTTAAACAAAAAGATTCAACCTTTACGGTTTAAACAGTTTCCACACTTTAATCTTTTAAACAAAAGATTCATTCACAGATTTTCCAAATTAATTTCCATTTCAATTTGATTAACTCGTTAAATCTTTAAATCAAGATTTAACTTATAGCTTTCAAAACAATCCCATTTCAAATGATTTAAACCAATCATTGTTTTAAATCTGTTAAAAATAAACAGATTTAATTCATAGCTTTCAAAAAAAAAGAATTCATTCATAACTTGGAAAACCATTTTCACTTCAATATTGAAATTCCTTTAATTAAACTGGAATTTCATTGCTTATCTAAAAGCTTTTATTCTTTTAAAACAAACAGTTTCATTTCAGAAAACCTGATTTATTCATACGAGTTAAGGTTCTTGGGTTAAATTCAAATTCTCAAACCAATATTTTTAAATGGTTCAAATTCATAGAAAACACATTTATAATATCTTCAATCTCTAGTTTCAAATCATAGGATTCAATTCCAAACTTGAATTCAAATTTAAATCAAATTATTTAAATTTTTAAAACTCGATTAAGTTATTCAAAATAACTTTTATCCTTGAAATTCTATTTCAAAAGTTTTTTTTCACTTTAAACCCGAATTTCTAATTTCAAAATCAATTGAAATTAAAATTTCAATTTCAAAAACATCAAATTTAAATTATCTGTGACTTAACCGATTTCCACGTGAAATCCATATTTGTGTGTGTAACAGTGTAGTCCAGGGGTTTCACACAATAGTGCAACACGATTCAATCATCATAGATTAAAACACGGAAATATAGTTGATAAACGATATAAACTATATCGCTTATCTTTATTCACAGATCACAGATATATACAAATTTCAGATAAATAAATTACATCATAGATAATTAACTACAGTACAGATCACACACAAATCGTAATATGTCATAAGGCATCACAATCCAGAGATATCAAACAATTCATCCATTCAATAAAATCCAAACATTCATAACTTGGATCAATAAATTATCTAATTAATTTAAATCAGGTTAATTACTTATGAATAAATTACTAATCCTGGTCAATTAATTAATTACAAACTATTTTAATTAATTATCATTTAATCATTTATTAATTAACCTTTGATAATAAATTAATCAACCTTTAGTTATTAATTAACCAATATTAATTAATAAATCCATCACCCTTTAATCATTAATTAATTAACCTTAAATTAATAACCCTTAATTAATTATATTAATTAATTAACTCTTTATTAACAAATCATCCCTTAATCACTTCATTAATTACACTTAAGTAATTATACTTATCAAATCATCCAATGGTTTACTTAAATTAATTAAACTAAATTAATCAACTTAGATAATTCAAATTTATCTAATTAAATATCTTGAGTACTTAATTCCTTTAATTACACTTAAACGATCCCATAATTAATTTTCTTTAATTAATCAATCTAATTAATTATAAAAATTATTTTTATGCATTAATTATAAACCAAATCTTAAAATGACCTTTATTACTCTTAACAATCCTAAATTTCTTTTCTTAAGAAATTTAACTTAGATAAACCCTTATTAATTTCAAATTAATTTATCCTTAACCAAATATTAATTATTCCTAATAAATTTACTTAAAACTTAATTAACGAGTTTAAAACTCATAATTACCCAATTAATCCAGTTATTAATTAAATTTGTCAATCCGTTTAATTAACTTATTAATTTAATGAATCCAAATCATTAAATTCTAACTTAAAGATTTTTAACTAAATTCCTTTTTAAATTTCAAATCATTAAAGTATATTTTAACTTTACTTATTTACCTCATTTTAAAGTTATAAGCTTTATTTTATTTCAAACCTAAGATTTAAATTCAAATTGAATTTAGATTTAAAAATTCTAATTAAACTTGGTTTTAAATTCTATTTCAAATTTTATATTAAATTTTAAAAATCTGAAACTGCCAGGCTTTACCTTTGCAAAAGCCTGGAACAACGTTTATACTCGAAACAAACCAAAACTGCTTCGAGTCCCCTACCCAAAAACTTCGAGTTGTTCTCGCGAAAAACTCGCGTCCTACCCGAGATCCACCTTCTTCCAAAAGCCTAAATCGACTGACACACAAACGAATTCGTGCACGTGCACAGTAGCTCCGACCAACTTCAGGCGATATCGCGACATCGAACACGTCGACGATCTTCCATACTCCAATCCCCAACCATCTGAACTTCGCCGCCACCCCAAAAACAAAATCGAGCCAAAATCCCAAACCTGGAAACGTCACTGGCCCACCATCCAAACTGGAAACCACGTCGTTCTCGACATCCCGGCCACCAGAAAATTCGAAACTTCGGCCAACTACTCGTCATCATCCATCCTACCATCACCTAACGCCCCGTAGCACTCGATCACTTTTAGACAACGAACGAGACAACTCACTTAGCTTCGACAAAATTAGGTCTAGAGACTTTACGAGTTCGCCGCCGCCTCCACGATCAACTACCCACCATCACACTAATTTTCCCGCAACCACCGTTCGTCCCTCCATTACTAGCCTAAGCCTCAACCATCACGAAACAGTGGGTCGCCAGAGAATGCCAAAATTTCGAAATTCGAACAAACCCATACTGCTCTTTAAACCCCCATCTAAAAATTTTGGTTCTTGATTTAAAAATCACGTTTTAGTATAAGGATTCGACTTACATAACTGAATTCGTGAATTAAGAAACTTGTATTTCGACCCATTTAAAGTTTTGGTCAGTTCTTTTGATTTACAGAACAATCAACAAATTATTTTGACTGGAATGAATTTTAAAACTTAACTTATATTCAAACCAACAACTTCCGTTTATATTGCAGGTTATAATAGTTATCAGATTAAGAAATCAAAAGTTATTTGCAAACCTGGGACTAAAGATAAACAGGAACATGGTATCAAATGGTACAGGTATGCATTCATTCAAATACCAACATATATCCACAGGGAATCATACTCATATTCATTCCAGATAGAATAATCAACAATCTTAATACTTAAGTCTAAAGAGGTGTAGTTACTCACAGTGATTAAGAAGAAGAACAGAGCCTTCTACTTGAATGAGGTTTGAACTTTGCTTTGAGTTGCTCTCCCTTTTGATTTTCTGATTTGTTTTGATGTTTACGTGGATGTTTTTAAGTTGATAATTGTTTTTTTTTTGAATGAGGATGGTATCACTTTAATTTTCATTTTACTCAGTTTTAATGGAACGAACTGATGTGAGGAGGTTGATAAAAGAAGATGGGTTTACAGGTGATAATGTTATTTGTACAAGTTGATATTATTTGGTTTGTACAACTACCAGAGATTTTTCTCTGCTTGGAGACTGAATTGCTTTCGTGTAGTGTACTAAGGTTTCACCCATTAAATTATCTTGTACAAAATATACTTTTTCTTCATTTCGGTGGCTGATGGATATTGTTGTGGCTTGCATTGGAAGCTTTCATATATATTTATATTTTTATTTGTTTCATTCTTTGCAAGTGTACATATATATGTTTATATCTTGTTATTTGAATGTATATTACTTTATACTCTATATCTTATATTTAATTTGTACATTCAAATCATCACTAACCATCAATTCTAAATCTTTAAAAATCATTTTATTTTTATACTTATCTTTAAACCATTTATATTAAGATTAATTTAATGATTTCACAATTTATTACATTGAGTTATTTAAATTCAAATCACATATATATACATATATATACAATATTTAAATTAAAATGATTTATACCAAATTAATTTGAGTTCGGGGAAACTCGCATTACTTTAATCGATAAATTTCACAATTTTAATTCAAAAATTAATTTAATTATCAATTTAAATCTATATAAAATCCGGGGTCGTTACAGACTTCCCCCCTTAAAAGAATTTCGTCCTCGAAATTACCAAGAAGACACAAAGATAGATGAAGAATATTTCATTAACTCAAACTGAATATCCATTCTGCATTTGGCTTACCAAATCAGAATATCTATAACAGATACAAGAACGAATCTGTTGAATCCTTCACAAGATACTCGGGTTATCCAGATCTACGAAATATATAATGGCATCGGTTAGTTCAAAGGGATAACTATCCATTCGTAGAACATATCGGAACCCAAAGAATAGATAGATATATGGATACGATTTCAAAATTTTCAGTTTAGAACTAAATTATACCTATCAACCATAGCAAACAAAGCGACCAATACATCCAAACAAACAATTCTGGCCTATCTGGAGTTTATGTCCCATTTTAATATATCGAATCTTCTTGCTGGATCTACCAGAAACTATCGAAGAATTGAGAAAAGATGCTGAACAAAAGAGATTGATAGAGAAAAGATTGTTTCCTTGTTGTTACAGGGTATTGACCAATTATAGTCGTATTTCCCTGTCCCCTATCTCATCCTCTTCTTGCACTCATATCTACTATCGGTGGATAGTAAGAGAATTTACTGAGGCACACGAACGGATATCTGAGAATTACTCATTCTAGAGTTTACTTCACTCTATCTCTAATGAGCTACTTAACGTGTTATACTCCTGAGCTAAAGTACAACCTTAGCTCTGATACCAAATGTAAGAGTCCAAAAACTCGGCCTTCGAAAATCGGCACCCGTACTTCACTTGTACTCAAAATGCCGTAGATTCAAACGCCGAATCTGGCTTCCCGGAGCTATAACACAATTAAGTATAACAACACAGCGGAAGAAAAAGAATATATCAATATATATAACATTGATACAATGACAGATACAAAATCTGATACAATATGATACAACAGATACCAATATACATCAGAGATATGATACAACAAATAGCAGCGGAAAAGAAAAGATAACACCAGCAGCGGAACAATATCAATAGAAGTGATAACTCCAAAATGATCTTCAGACAAGAATGAATCCACAACTCCAAGATAAGCAACTCCGATGAATGAACTAGCTCCAGATAATCTACTAAACCTGAATATCTGAAAAGAAACCCAACTATAGACTGCTCGTGTGGAAAATTATGAGCACCCAGAGTTTAGGAAGGGAACAATAAACTCCGGATCAGTCATGGGACTGGTGTGAGCAACAAAAACAGTTTATCTTTAAACAATCAACAAAAGAATTTAAACATTGAAATCCGCAATGCTTTTGGAAAATGAAACTACCATAAGACCTCCCACCACACACACAATGCAAACGCAGAATTGGAGGAGATTTCTTCTTATGATAGTTAAACATGCTTACTACGCAAAATCATTGAATTATTATTATTAGTGCATAGTGGAAAACGATTTGAAAGTATAATATTAATCTTAGCCAACATACGACTAGTATCGTATGCCTACTATAGCTACCATCTAAACAGTGGTGACCACCGTACGTAAATGGCAGGTTCTACAACTAAAACCGTACAAGTTCCGTATTGGAGAAATGGATTTCCAACAAATGGTCAGGCTAAGGAACTTCCTTCCGCCGCATGGGATCGCCTCTGGCGGGACGTCCCGAGAGACAAACTGCTCTCTGCAAAACAAGGCCGGGTTACCCCTGTAACAGGTAACTCACGAATATGTCATCCCCCGGTCCTTTGGGACCTTTATCCGAGGCCTCGGTAACCAACATCACACATCATAAAGAAGGTGTATCCACATGAGTAAGTATCTGGGCTCCATACCATGATACCACCCTTTTCCAGAAGGAAATGACATACCCTAAAGGGCGCGACCCTCATAACCTTGCCGCAACGATCCTGTTTCGACCATTTCCGGGTAGTGAAGTCCTGACGAAGTCTCGTCCACAAAGCTACGCTTTGTCACAAAGCCATGCTTTGGGTCAACAGATGATCAACCTATGATCACAAAGATATAAGATCAAACAAATGATCATATCACAAATGATCAAACACTGATCATTTCACAGCAGCACTCAGCATGCCACATTACCAAATTGGGATATATCGCTGATAACCTTCAACTACATAACCTCTGAGCTCGTACGTCTCAGAGAAGGGTGTTAAGCTAAGAGAATAAATTCTCCGCCACCAACAGAAATGTATTTGAAAGAAATCGGCTTTATATCTCAAAGTGTAATGTCAGACATACAATCCATACAAGTCTGTTCCGGGTTCGAACAGAACCGAAGGCACTTCTCACGAAGCCCTTGCAAATCCGGATAATTTTCAATCACGTCCGGACTTCCCGTCACTAAGGATGATAAAACCTCTATATCGGGGATCAGCCGATGCAGAGTAACTCGACGGTAATCCTTCCGTTTTCAAAAATATCCGGTCTTCAACACCGGTCTTCAAATGCTATCCATATACGACGTATCACATATTCGGAATGGGTTATACGACACAAAGGTCTTCTCCCGGCTAAACCGAATAGTGAGCGTAATATTTAAAAACAAATGGATAATGGGATTTCAATTAAGTCACAACTTAAACCCAATCTTTCTTTTCAAATGGTTTAACAAATTACCATTTTAAATCTTTAAACAAAAAGATTCAACCTTTACGGTTTAAACAGTTTCCACACTTTAATCTTTTAAACAAAAGATTCATTCACAGATTTTCCAAATTAATTTCCATTTCAATTTGATTAACTCGTTAAATCTTTAAATCAAGATTTAACTTATAGCTTTCAATACAATCCCATTTCAAATGATTTAAACCAATCATTGTTTTAAATCTGTTAAAAATAAACAGATTTAATTCATAGCTTTCAAAAAAAAAGAATTCATTCATAACTTGGAAAACCATTTTCACTTCAATATTGAAATTCCTTTAATTAAACTGGAATTTCATTGCTTATCTAAAAGCTTTTATTCTTTTAAAACAAACAGTTTCATTTCAGAAAATCTGATTTATTCATACGAGTTAAGGTTCTTGGGTTAAATTCAAATTCTCAAACCAATATTTTTAAATGGTTCAAATTCATAGAAAACACATTTATAATATCTTCAATCTCTAGTTTCAAATCATAGGATTCAATTCCAAACTTGAATTCAAATTTAAATCAAATTATTTAAATTTTCAAAACTCGATTAAGTTATTCAAAATAACTTTTATCCTTGAAATTCTATTTCAAAAGTTTTTTTTCACTTTAAACCCGAATTTCTAATTTCAAAATCAATTGAAATTAAAATTTCAATTTCAAAAACATCAAATTTAAATTATCTGTGACTTAACCGATTTCCACGTGAAATCCATATTTGTGTGTGTAACAGTGTAGTCCAGGGGTTTCACACAATAGTGCAACACGATTCAATCATCATAGATTAAAACACGGAAATATAGTTGATAAACGATATAAACTATATCGCTTATCTTTATTCACAGATCACAGATATATACAAATTTCAGATAAATAAATTACATCATAGATAATTAACTACAGTACAGATCACACACAAATCGTAATATGTCATAAGGCATCACAATCCAGAGATATCAAACAATTCATCCATTCAATAAAATCCAAACATTCATAACTTGGATCAATAAATTATCTAATTAATTTAAATCAGGTTAATTACTTATGAATAAATTACTAATCCTGGTCAATTAATTAATTACAAACTATTTTAATTAATTATCATTTAATCATTTATTAATTAACCTTTGATAATAAATTAATCAACCTTTAGTTATTAATTAACCAATATTAATTAATAAATCCATCACCCTTTAATCATTAATTAATTAACCTTAAATTAATAACCCTTAATTAATTATATTAATTAATTAACTCTTTATTAACAAATCATCCCTTAATCACTTCATTAATTACACTTAAGTAATTATACTTATCAAATCATCCAATGGTTTACTTAAATTAATTAAACTAAATTAATCAACTTAGATAATTCAAATTTATCTAATTAAATATCTTGAGTACTTAATTCCTTTAATTACACTTAAACGATCCCATAATTAATTTTCTTTAATTAATCAATCTAATTAATTATAAAAATTATTTTTATGCATTAATTATAAACCAAATCTTAAAATGACCTTTATTACTCTTAACAATCCTAAATTTCTTTTCTTAAGAAATTTAACTTTGATAAACCCTTATTAATTTCAAATTAATTTATCCTTAACCAAATATTAATTATTCCTAATAAATTTACTTAAAACTTAATTAACGAGTTTAAAACTCATAATTACCCAATTAATCCAGTTATTAATTAAATTTGTCAATCCGTTTAATTAACTTATTAATTTAATGAATCCAAATCATTAAATTCTAACTTAAAGATTTTTAACTAAATTCCTTTTTAAATTTCAAATCATTAAAGTATATTTTAACTTTACTTATTTACCTCATTTTAAAGTTATAAGCTTTATTTTATTTCAAACCTAAGATTTAAATTCAAATTGAATTTAGATTTAAAAATTCTAATTAAACTTGGTTTTAAATTCTATTTCAAATTTTATATTAAATTTTAAAAATCTGAAACTGCCAGGCTTTACCTTTGCAAAAGCCTGGAACAACGTTTATACTCGAAACAAACCAAAACTGCTTCGAGTCCCTACCCAAAAACTTCGAGTTGTTCTCGCGAAAAACTCGCGTCCTACCCGAGATCCACCTTCTTCCAAAAGCCTAAATCGACTGACACACAAACGAATTCGTGCACGTGCACAGTAGCTCCGACCAACTTCAGGCGATATCGCGACATCGAACACGTCGACGATCTTCCATACTCCAATCCCCAACCATCTGAACTTCGCCGCCACCCCAAAAACAAAATCGAGCCAAAATCCCAAACCTGGAAACGTCACTGGCCCACCATCCAAACTGGAAACCACGTCGTTCTCGACATCCCGGCCACCAGAAAATTCGAAACTTCGGCCAACTACTCGTCATCATCCATCCTACCATCACCTAACGCCCCGTAGCACTCGATCACTTTTAGACAACGAACGAGACAACTCACTTAGCTTCGACAAAATTAGGTCTAGAGACTTTACGAGTTCGCCGCCGCCTCCACGATCAACTACCCACCATCACACTAATTTTCCCGCAACCACCGTTCGTCCCTCCATTACTAGCCTAAGCCTCAACCATCACGAAACAGTGGGTCGCCAGAGAATGCCAAAATTTCGAAATTCGAACAAACCCATACTGCTCTTTAAACCCCCATCTAAAAATTTTGGTTCTTGATTTAAAAATCACGTTTTAGTATAAGGATTCGACTTACATAACTGAATTCGTGAATTAAGAAACTTGTATTTCGACCCATTTAAAGTTTTGGTCAGTTCTTTTGATTTACAGAACAATCAACAAATTATTTTGACTGGAATGAATTTTAAAACTTAACTTATATTCAAACCAACAACTTCCGTTTATATTGCAGGTTATAATAGTTATCAGATTAAGAAATCAAAAGTTATTTGCAAACCTGGGACTAAAGATAAACAGGAACATGGTATCAAATGGTACAGGTATGCATTCATTCAAATACCAACATATATCCACAGGGAATCATACTCATATTCATTCCAGATAGAATAATCAACAATCTTAATACTTAAGTCTAAAGAGGTGTAGTTACTCACAGTGATTAAGAAGAAGAACAGAGCCTTCTACTTGAATGAGGTTTGAACTTTGCTTTGAGTTGCTCTCCCTTTTGATTTTCTGATTTGTTTTGATGTTTACGTGGATGTTTTTAAGTTGATAATTGTTTTTTTTGAATGAGGATGATATCACTTTAATTTTCATTTTACTCAGTTTTAATGGAACGAACTGATGTGAGGAGGTTGATAAAAGAAGATGGGTTTACAGGTGATAATGTTATTTGTACAAGTTGATATTATTTGGTTTGTACAACTACCAGAGATTTTTCTCTACTTGGAGACTGAATTGCTTTCGTGTAGTGTACTAAGGTTTCACCCATTAAATTATCTTGTACAAAATATACTTTTTCTTCATTTCGGTGGCTGATGGATATTGTTGTGGCTTGCATTGGAAGCTTTCATATATATTTATATTTTTATTTGTTTCATTCTTTGCAAGTGTACATATATATGTTTATATCTTGTTATTTGAATGTATATTACTTTATACTCTATATCTTATATTTAATTTGTACATTCAAATCATCACTAAAAATCAATTCTAAATCTTTAAAAATCATTTTATTTTTATACTTATCTTTAAACCATTTATATTAAGATTAATTTAATGATTTCACAATTTATTACATTGAGTTATTTAAATTCAAATCACATATATATACATATATATACAATATTTAAATTAAAATGATTTATACCAAATTAATTTGAGTTCGGGGAAACTCGCATTACTTTAATCGATAAATTTCACAATTTTAATTCAAAAATTAATTTAATTATCAATTTAAATCTATATAAAATCCGGGGTCGTTACAGTTTCTTTGGATTTCCAACAAATGGTCAGGCTAAGGAACTTCCTATCCACGATGGGTACGTCCCTGGAATAGACGACCCGAGAACCTAACCGGATCTCTGCCAACACAAGGCCGGGTTACCTCTGCAAAAATAGGTAACTACTAACACGCGTATGCCATCCCCCGATCGTCACCGATCTTCCCGAGGATCCCCGATTCGCAACAAACCACAAAGTAATAATAACTGTGCAGCAACCACAGAGGTTAAGTATCTGGGCTCCATACCATGATACCACCTTTATCCAGAAGGAATGACATACACTAAGGGGCGCTACTCCCTAGAACCTTGCCGCATTCTTCCTGTTTCGACCATTTCCGGGGTGTGAGGCTCGACGAAGTCTCGTCCACAAAGCTACGCTTTCTACAAAAAGCCCTGCTTCGGGTCAAACAAAATGATCAACCTATGATCACAAAGATATAAGATCAAATAAATGATCATATCGCAAATGATCAAACACTGATCATCTCACAGCAACACTCAGTATGCCACGTTACCAAATTGGGATATATCGCTGATAAATTTCAACTACATAACCTCTGAGCTCGTACGTCTCAGAGAAGGGTGTTAAGCTAAGAGAATAAATTCTCCGCCACCAACAGAAATGTATTTGAAAGAAATCAGCTTTATATCTCAAATTGTAACGTCAGACACACAATCCATACAAGTCTGTTCCGGGATCGAACAGAACCGAAGGCACTTCTCACGAAGCCCTTGCATTTCCGGATAATTTTCTAATCACGTCCGGACTTCCCGTCACTAAGGGTGATAAAAACCTCTAAACCGGAGATCAGCCGATGTAGAGTAACTCGACGGTAATCCTTCCGTTTTCAAAAATATCCGGTCTTCAACACCGGTCTTCGAATGCAATTCATAACGACGTATCACATATTCGGAATGGGTTATACGACCCCATGGTCCTTTCCCGGTTAACCCGAATAGTGAGCGATTATTCAAAAATAAGTGTGGCATTCAAATTCATCCAATTCACAATAAATACCATTCAAGGTAATTATTGATAGTCGGTTATTTAACTATCAATAAAGATGCGCAACATCATCAGATTCCAAATAATTTTCCAAATTATTTATCTTCCAAAATATCTTTTATTAGATATAAAATTTCCACACTTCAAAAATAAATCAACGTTTATTTTCTTTAAAACGAATTTCCATTTCTTTTATAAATTCCATAGTGAATTTATATTTCAAAAATATCTACTGATATACGATTTTCAAATCGATTTCGATATTCAACTTCAATTTATCTTTTCAAAGATAATTTCTCAAAACAGTTCATTTCATATTGGAAAAGTATTTCCATACTTATTAAATAATAAGTAATTCACAAATCTATTTATTTTCAACATTTGAAAATATTCAATATACTTAAATCAAATTAAGTATATATTTCATTCTTTTAAGGAAATCATAAATTTTAACATCTATTTGAGTCAAAACGAATGTTGCGTAAAACATCGTTACAACGACTCGAAATCAATAGTATAGGGATTCGGAATTTAGATAGGTATATAAATCCCAATACTACATAAAAACATTTCCTTTCGGGAATCATTTACTATAACAACAGTGTTATAGTCCACCATTTCCTTATATTTCTCGAAAACGTCTTTTTCAACAACAAGTGTTGAAATCTATGCTTTCGATTCATAACACATTTTAAAACACCTTTAAAATGTTTAACTTCATTTTTAAAATATTCCTTCTTCAAAAATGAATCCATTTTACTTAACCATATATTCACTGTCCAAAATCGTGAATAAAATTTACTTAACCCCATTTCAATCATTTCTACACATTTTTATTTCAATAAAAATTCGCTATTCAAAATCGTGAATATATCTTCTTAAATAATCTTCTATATTGGATTTATCACATTCAATCTATTTCGAATTTATAAGCACGTTTATGAATTCTATTTCTCTTTTTAATAACAACTTCGGCTTATAAACCTTCTTTTATCAACTTCTATATTTAACTTATTAAAATAAGTGACTTTGGGTTTATAACAACTTTTATAAATTTCAATTCTATTTATAAAAACTTCAATATCAATTCAATTTCAATATTGATTTCTGAATTTATTTTCAACGTTAAATAAAAGATCCCATACTAATTTCTCAAAAATTCATTTCCAATATTAAATCAATTACAGATTGATTTCTAATTTTATTTATCACTACTAAAATAAATTCCTTATTTTTCTTTCAAATTATTCAATATTCTGTTTTAAAATGGATTCTTCAAATTGAAATCATTTTACATTGATTTCACAACTTATTTCAATTTACCAATTAAATTTCAAACTGAATTTCCAACTTATCTTCTTTTAAATAAATTCCTTTTTAAGAAAATAAATTTCAATCGTTTTCTTTCAATCTATTTTAAAAATCCAAATTTTAAATTAAATTCTTCAATTTATAATCACTACTTTACGAAATCCATTTATTTAACATTTTCACTTGATTCTGGAATTAATTCAATACGATTATAAAAATTCACTTTTTATACTTTAAAATTCCTTTCTTAAAAATTTCTTCAATTTCACAAATTGATTCACTTAGAAATTTTCTGCTTGAATTTCAAAAATTCAATTTCGTTTATCTTTGGAATCCAATGATGTCAAAACATCCATTCAGCTAAATTTTAGCTTTCAAACAATTTCCAGATATCAATATGATTAATAGCATCACTATAATCATTCACAGATTTATATCACAATAGAAATAAATTCAATCAATGTGAGGGGTCCAGTTGGATCCCTCCAACCTGTTTCCCTGCATCCAAAGATGTTAGCACAATACCAATTCCGCTCCAGTACGGAATTATCGCGGTATATAGGTTTTTATAAATCCGCTTACTAACGGCGCAATAGGGTCTCATCCGCTATACGAGGCGGGAATCAATCAATCCAATATATACATATGCCAATATGTATATACTGCTATATATATAGATATATCCTATCATATCTAATAGCACATCCAATAACAATCATCAATCAATAATAACTGTAAATTCAAATTTCCTTCGAGTGAGAAAATCTCACCTTAGCTTTTATTTTTGTAATCCAATTTCATCCCAGACTTGTTTTTCACGATCTTTTAACCTTGTATAAAACAATTTATACAGTTTATTAAAATTCGAGATGATCGAATAATTCATTTCCATTAAATAAAATTTTATTAACCCGTGATTTTCTTATTTTAAAATAACACCTTAAATTTTAAACAAACTTCTATTTGATAATTTATATTAACCAATGATTTTCTTTTCAAAATAAAAGTTTATAATTCGAACTTATTCCTTTTAAATAAATCTATCCAACCAAAATTTTACTTAAAATAAATATCTTTAATTCAAATCAATTTCCCTTAAATAAATTTGCTTAAGTAAAATTTCTTCTTTCTGCTTCCGTATAAACGAATATATAAACTTCCTTTACCGTAAGACTTCCTGATAAATGGCAAGGTAAAACAACAAATTAAAATTACCAGTTTTAAATCTTAAGTAACCTTTAAAATGTGATACAAATTGAATTACCCTAAGATATATATTTTCAAATTCTGAATGTGTATATATATATATATATATATATTTAACATTGAATTAACAGAAATCAAAAAAAAAAACAAAAGAAATCGAACCTCACTGCTCCTCTGCTCGACACCCAGGCTCGAGTTCGCGACTTCGATATTGAACGCGACCCCGAGGAGCTCGTACGCCACCATGGCTCCAAATCGACAGTAGCCCCCTCCGCGCCAACCACCGATGCTCGAACCCCACGCGCGCGCGCCTACGAACGCGACTTCGAACTCGCCAGCCTCACCCAAATCTCGACTTCGCCGCCTTACCATCTGAGCCTTCGAAATCGAATTCTCATAAACGCGAAGCTACGCATCATCATCGCGATGCCATCAATCTTCCTCACGTCGCCAGAACGCGAACTCGTTCAATTTAGAGGCGCGATTTTGTTTTAATTTTCGTTTTGAAGTTCTGCATCTTTCTTTTCTTCGGCAAGCATTATATTTTGGAATGAGGTAGATGAGGATGGGAGTAAGGTAGTGGAGATAGAAGTTATAAGGCTCAGCCATTAATTTGTATCCTATTTCTTTCGTTCGTTTTTGTTTACTGAAGAGAAAGGGGACTCGCGATTTCACTTTAAAACACTCGGCCATTGATTATTTCTTCGTTCTGACATTTGCTTTAATTTTGAACGAAATGATTTCTCGCGTGAGGTATAAACGAGATGAAGGGGAGACAGGAGTACGCGATTTACAAAGAGTAGGTCTGCTTAGAAAACTTAGGGTGGCTGATGTTGACGAATTTTAAAATTGAAAATTAAAGTTGAATTCGATAAAATCTCAACGCGTTTGCTTACCGCATGCTCACGTATCAACTCCGATAAATACGAAAGTTGAAATCCGATAATAATTCAATATCACGGACCCAATGGAACTGGTTTCGTCGAATTCCGAGACTGTTCAAAAATGACTATTTTTAAATATCGGCTGAACGATATAAATTCAAAACTGAACAAATCACTGAACAATTCTGAAGCTTCTATTATCTTCAGTGTTATCAATATAAATTTTAGAAGCTTTTGAAATATTAATCTTCAACTTAAAGTTGAAGATTTAAATTTTTATTCAGCATTCAATCGATTAAATTTTAATGTTTAATCGCAAATTTCAAAGTTATAGCGGGAATTCAAATTAAATCATCGTTCAAATATTTAAAATTAATTAAATATTCTCAATTTAATTTGTTCAAAATTCTGGGTCGTTACATAAACGCTACGAAAGCCCCTTTTTGTTGTAGTGATTCTGATCTATCCAGTGCCGAGCGTATTACCTTAAAACTTCAATTAAAACCGACTGAAGGTACGAAGCCGGAATGGTGAAACAAGGCTGGAACTTGTGAAAGTTAGTATGCTCTGATACCAAATGAAAGTGTGTGTACGCTTGTGCACACTAATTACGGATCGTGTAATATGGACTAATATATGCGGAATGTTATTATACAAGTAAATATTCAATAAACTAACTATATAGCAATTCACAGATATAGAATAGTAAATGCAGTAAACTGTAAAAATCACACCAGGGATTTTTATACTGGTTCGGACCTCCCGTCCTACGTCCAGTCCCAGACTTCTATCTGGATTTCACTACCAACTACCTCGCTTCACCCGGAGGAACAGGTTTATAACACCCGAACAGCCGAACGGGATTTCGTGCCTCTTACAACACCGAGGACTTCAACAAAAAACAAATACAATTGCCGTTGACAACTTGTGCTCTTGATAACACTGATTTGTCACTTGTAGTACACCCTTCCTATAATCTTATCCTCAAAGTATGTGAATGATGTTTGTGAAGATTGAAGGAAGTATATTACTTATAGAATCAAAAGATATGAAATGATTTCAATGATTCAATAAGCAATTGAAATGTTTGAGAGCTCAAGACAGAGATCAATAGAATAGAGATTAGAATAATAGAATTGGTTCAATTGGTTAATTGAAATAATGATTTCATGATGTTTATATAAGAAATAAATAGTTGTAACCCTTTGTGAAAAGATACAAACAAAGGTCATAATCATTGGTGAAGAGAAAGAGAAGCAACCGTTGAAGAAAAGGAAGTGTCTGTACGAAAGGTTGCTTTCTGTTTGAAAACGGTCGACAGGTCAAAAATGGCCGGTAGACAGGAATTTGAATATATATACGTTATGTACACTTGTGCACGTTATCTGTGCATTCTGGACAAAAACGGTCGACCGCCTTGTTTTAAACCGGTCGACCGGTTTAGCCCAGACTGCACAGTTAATGTGCACTCATACATATATACATTTATATTCAAAGATTGAAGGTATGAGATTATTTGAGGATAGATTTTAACATAAATAACACTACTAACATACCAAATAATCAACCTCTAATGTATGGAGCTCTTTGTGTCTCTTTAAAACAATGAATAACTTCTTTTTGTCGATCACGGCTTATCCCTTTGTCAGAAATCAAAACTCTATAAAAATCTTGACTCAACATTCTCCCCCTTTTTGATTGATGACAACATATATCTGAAGTTCTGAATCTCCCCCTGAATATGTGATCTCCCTGAGATTTTGTCTGTATTCTTTATATATATATATATATATATTCCTGCAAATAATTGTTAGCTCTTTCTCCCCCTTTGTCATCGACAAAAAGGAGTAATAGATAATGGAATAATATAGGAATGTATCAACCAGAATATCCATTTTCCTCTTTTCTTAAGTGGTACCTGCAAAAAATATAATTAAGACCATGGTACCCACTTTTTATAGGGTCCTAAGAGTTAGATCTTAGGAATCCAAACCCATACGGGTCCGGTATCCCCTTTATATATATAATTAGTATTAAGATGTACAGTATTCATGAAATTCTGAATATATTTATTCCTAATCAAATTGTTATTTGTTTTAGGAACCCATATTTTGATAGTCTTGACATTTTTCTTCTGAAATTTCACAACTGGCTTTGGTTTGGAATATAATAAACTAAGATTTTTCTTAGCTTCAGTCTTTTGTACTTTCTTTTTTCTTTCATTATCAAGATGTTTCTTGGTTTCTTGTTTCTTATATCCCAAACCTTGTTTATTTGAAACAGATTGTGAACTTTCAATGATCTTTGTCAAATTTTCTCGACCTTTGTTAAAGTTAGAAACATTTTGAGTAATGTCATCTAACTTAGTTTGTAAGCTCGCCTTTTCTAGGTCCAGAGTTTTAACTTTTGCCTTAAGCTCATGATTTTCAGTAGTGAGAGCATCATTTTTCTCTTTTTGAGCTTCTATTTCTTGACTCAAAAGAGATAGTTGAGAGTCAACATTAGATGATGATTCTTGAAGTTTTTCAAGTTCTTCTTCTAATATTTTCTTCTCATCTTTTAACATATCTCGTTCAAACTCTGCTCTACTCAAATCTGCTTTCGCTACTTTTAATTGACGTTTCATGTCTTTATATTTCACTATCAATTCAGAATTAATATCAAGTAATTCATCAAATGTAGGAATTTGTACCTCATCTTCTGTTGCCATAAAACAAACATTAGCTTGTTCATTCTCCGAATCACTTTCACTTTCTGATGAAGATGAGTCTGAATCATCCCATGTTACTGAGAAGGCTCGTTTCTTTGACTTGTCCTTCTTATGTTTGAATTTATCATTTTCTGACTTCTGTTCTGGACAATCCTTCTGCATGTGCCCCTTTTTGTGACAGTTGAAACATTCTATAGTTGATGAAGATGGTTTGTTTGATCCAGGTTTCCTTTTGTTGTAACGACTGGCTTTTCGATATTTTAGGAATTTTTTGAATCCTTTTGCAATGAATGCCAAATCTTCATCTTCAGAATCTGATTCATTTTCATCTTTCTCAGCATGAAATGCTACATTTTTCTTCTCTTCTTTCTGTTCTTTTCTAGCCTGCAAATTTGCTTCATAGGACATTAAATTTCCTATCAATTCATCTGGCTTCATGATGGAAAGGTCATTAGCTTCTTCAATTGCTAATACTTTTCCTTCCCATTCACTAGTCAGAGAATGTAGGACTGTTGAAACAACATCAAAATCTGAATATTTTTGCCCTAATCCGATAAGTGCATGATGAATAGTTTGAAATCTTGAATACATATCATTGATTGTTTCATTCGGTTTCATTTTGAAATTTTGAAACTGACTCTTCAGCATGGCTATTTTGGCTTGTTTAACCTTGTTAGTACCTTCATGAGTGGTTTTCAGCGTTTGCCAAATTTGATATGCAGTAGTGCAGATACTAACACGGTTATATTCATTTTGGTCTAATGCACAAAACAACATATTTATTGCCTTTGCATTTACAGCTGCTGCTGTTTTCTCAGCCGTTGTCCATTCTGAATATTCAGTTGTTGGATTTACTATTTCTTTTTGAGTAGCATTCCAAGCATCATAGCTATTTGATTGCATGAAAAATGACATACGTGTAGCCCAATAGCTATAGTTGAGACCATTAAAGAATGGAGGTCTTTGTGTTGATTGACCTTCCGTGTAAGTGCTAGAGCTAGTACTTGCGTTATTTGCCATATTACAAGAATATATCAAATAACGGTTTTACGGTTATATGATGACCGTGCTCTGATACCAAATGAAAGTTAGTATGCTCTGATACCAAATGAAAGTGTGTGTACGCTTGTGCACACTAATTACGGATCGTGTAATATGGACTAATATATGCGGAATGTTATTATACAAGTAAATATTCAATAAACTAACTATATAGCAATTCACAGATATAGAATAGTAAATGCAGTAAACTGTAAAAATCACACCAGGGATTTTTATACTGGTTCGGACCTCCCGTCCTACGTCCAGTCCCAGACTTCTATCTGGATTTCACTACCAACTACCTCGCTTCACCCGGAGGAACAGGTTTATAACACCCGAACAGCCGAACGGGATTTCGTGCCTCTTACAACACCGAGGACTTCAACAAAAAACAAATACAATTGCCGTTGACAACTTGTGCTCTTGATAACACTGATTTGTCACTTGTAGTACACCCTTCCTATAATCTTATCCTCAAAGTATGTGAATGATGTTTGTGAAGATTGAAGGAAGTATATTACTTATAGAATCAAAAGATATGAAATGATTTCAATGATTCAATAAGCAATTGAAATGTTTGAGAGCTCAAGACAGAGATCAATAGAATAGAGATTAGAATAATAGAATTGGTTCAATTGGTTAATTGAAATAATGATTTCATGATGTTTATATAAGAAATAAATAGTTGTAACCCTTTGTGAAAAGATACAAACAAAGGTCATAATCATTGGTGAAGAGAAAGAGAAGCAACCGTTGAAGAAAAGGAAGTGTCTGTACGAAAGGTTGCTTTCTGTTTGAAAACGGTCGACAGGTCAAAAATGGCCGGTAGACAGGAATTTGAATATATATACGTTATGTACACTTGTGCACGTTATCTGTGCATTCTGGACAAAAACGGTCGACCGCCTTGTTTTAAACCGGTCGACCGGTTTAGCCCAGACTGCACAGTTAATGTGCACTCATACATATATACATTTATATTCAAAGATTGAAGGTATGAGATTATTTGAGGATAGATTTTAACATAAATAACACTACTAACATACCAAATAATCAACCTCTAATGTATGGAGCTCTTTGTGTCTCTTTAAAACAATGAATAACTTCTTTTTGTCGATCACGGCTTATCCCTTTGTCAGAAATCAAAACTCTATAAAAATCTTGACTCAACAACTTGGTCTCACAAGGAAAGTGGTTTGTGCTACCACTTGAAATGGATGATATTCCCAAAGTGGGTATCTGATGATTAGAAAGATGAGTGGGCACTCTATTTCAGCTTATAGACAATGAGCTTGTCCTTTGCAATGACAGTGAATACGATGTCAACAACGAAGAGGTTTTGGCTGCATCAGACTAGGACCCGAAATATATCTTCTCGTTGTGCTCTTCTATATGTTGCCCCGAACTTATTAGCTGGCTTGTAGATGCACATGGATTTAGTTTGTATCCCTTGCTAGTTTTCCCATGTGGATGTTTTTTATTGATGTGTTATTTGCCATGGTTTCTTTATTGATGTAGTTGGGCCAGGTTGGTTTACTTTGTGCTTATTCGTTGATATTTACTTCTTGATCAGCCATGTTGGCAGTTATTTTGTGTTGTGGGCTTGGTGCTCAAGACTCCTACACCTTTATTATACACACACACACACACACACACACACATATATATCTATTGTGGCTATATGATCTTCGGACCATACATCCTTTATATCAAAAAAGCGTGTAAACGGTGACTATTGAGGTGGAAGATCAAATAAATTCTAAATAATTGTTATTATTTACGAAAAAAGCTTTCTATACTTTAATTTTTCACCAGAATATTCTTTATACATTTTAATTTTTCCTTATAGTCTCATTTTACTATTTTTGAATATTTAAATGTTATCATGTGTATATACTATTGTAGATATTATTATTTGTTCTAGTCAGTTTGTTTTGATATTTCTCTTAATAAAAATTAAAGTTTAAAAACCAAATTACATTTCTTGCAATGTAGTTGTAAAACCAAATTATATTGTAAAAGCCAAACCAATTTTTAGGAGAATACCAAAAGATTTGGTAATCCTAATCAATTTTTATTTATTTGCTCCAAGATTAACATTCTTATAAATGAAAAAAATTCTTTAAAATTACATTTCCAAAAATAAAGTACCATAAAAGCAATTGAATACTGGGTTCACATTCCAATTGATCCATATTTATAGGGTCGTGTAATTATTTTCAAGTTTTCTGATCACTTATGTAAATTTTCCTCCATGTTAATTCAAACAAAAAAAACGATACTCATTTGAGACATCTGATTTCAATATTTTCACCATTAAATTAAAAAATTTACACTCGTTTGAAACATCCGATTTCAATATTTTCACCATTAAATCAAAAAATTTATACTCTCTATTTATATGTTGTATATTTTGAATCAATTTTGTGTTTTGCAAATATTTCCAAAGAATTATGATGTGAGAAAAAAACTACAAATAATTACAATTTACATAACAAACAAATATTTTTGTTTTTCTCAAGTTTGAAATATTCAATTGGAACTCCAGTTATAACAATCAAACCTAGATTCAGATTTTCAACTAATTGACCTTAACCCAACCCATAACGAGCTTATATGTGTGTGCACCTTGAGTTTATAAATAAATCACCAAAGAATGCAACGTATACCAAGCAGATGCAGACTGGTTGACAACAAAATTGTGGTTGATAAATTAGATATTAAAGATCTTGATTAGCACTTTCATTTAGTAGTTGGCATTGTAAAATTATCATCATAAGTTATCTTTCTTTTACAACACATACCATATCAACCACGTTGTAAATGGAAATGGAGGCTCGTGAAAGGTGCAAATGAAGGAGATTAAGAAAGCAATCAGTAGCTAAAATGGATGGAAAAGGGAGTTAAATTTTTATATATTTGAAAGGAGTTAGGATATGAAATTTGCTTTTAATGATTATCTATTATCAATTTAATATTAATTAGTATAAACATGGTCATCATCATATTGGTTTGGAAAGATCATGATCATCATCAAATGACATAAAACCTTTATCATCTTTGTTGTATTATCATATAAGTTTGTGAATGCCTTTATAGCGACGACCACCTTGATTTAAGTTTGAAAGTATAGAATATAACATGATCAACAAATTAGTGTGCCACCACATGTGTATCATATGCAACTCCAATGTAGGACTTAAAATAAGGGTGGTATCATTTTGAAATTCTATTTTGTTTCCAGATAGAATCAAACTTACGGTTTTTCTGGCTTTGATATATTTTTAGAATGTTAAGTGTAGAATTTCTGAAAAAGGAACTTGAAAGGAAAAAAGACAGATTGTGTCATCCAATCTTTGAAATATTTCATTAGTTTACCACTTTGTAAAAGCCAGAGCTATGATATACAAAAGCTACAATCATTTTGCTAGAAAAAACCATCTTGGTTGGCCTTAAACCATAGTTATCCCAAGGTACGAAATAATGAGAGAGTTTTTCATTTGAAAATTTTATATACATTGTTCTTACTGAGCAAATAATATATCTCTAACCCAATGTATATTAATTCAAATTAACGCATGTACATGCATTACAGATAGCTCTTTACAAATGGGTAGTTTTAAAAGAACTAAATATTTTGGATCATCAACTTTTAGGCCTAGTTTTTAGTTAGTCTATTAAAATAGGAGTTGAGAACAGTAGTAAGGAAGAAGAAGATTTGGAATCAAAGGATGACGTGGGTGCCATATTACAGGGGAAGGAGCTCGCGTCAAACAGGGATCAACGGCATTTTAAGCATATGATGAAAATGAAGCTTCATATGTCCTTCCCTTCAACGGATCTTGAATGGGTCTAACTCGGTTTTAGCGACCAACACATTAATGGAGTCTAGCACATTGAAAGTGGGTACCGGAGGCAAACTCACTTACGAGGAGCACAGGATGAAGTGCCAACTAAAATTACCAATTTAGATCCAAGTTAAGAGTTCACAATATAAACAAGGACCAACCAAGAATGGAATCCCTTATGTAATAAACAATCAAGCTTTGTAAAAATATCAGGTACGCTAGGCATTTTTAATAAAGCTCTTTAGTTAAATTAGTTGAATGGGTTATGTCTGCTTATAATTACTAATTTACATCCAAAGCTTGGAATTTACAATACAAGTAAGACGAATCAAGGGAAGATTTCAATGAAGCTAGCCACTTCCATTGAGGACCAAGGCCAAATATGAGCGTAGTGCACCACGTAATACTCCAAATCACTTAGCCCCAATGTACAAGGTCTTTGTGTGTCCCATCCAACCAAAGAACACTTTCAAAATTTGGCAATATATGCACCTTTTTTATATAAAATTTAGTAAGCACACATAAAGTGGGCATACCGGAAGACCACCTGTGCATGATTCAGAACTTTGGTCTGAACAAATACTGTACATATATGGGGTTTTGCTGCTGAGTGATACATTATTGGTTTTAGATGCCAAAATGATCCACATAATTAGGAGTGAGCGTTTGGTTGGTTTGGTTTATCAAACAATGAAAATTATTAAACCAAACTAAAACGAATAAAAATGAAAACTAAACCAAACCAACCAATTAAATTTGATTGGCTCGGTTGATTATTAGATTTAACCGAACTAAAAGTAATTCACATTTTATGGTTATAATATTCATTGTAATTTGAAAAAAAGCATAAATACATAATTAAAGTATTCTTATTTACCATTCATATGCTTTCTAATAGTAATTTTGACACATATATGATAAATAAAATTTATCTAGATCACTAAACTAATCTAAAAAATATATTATAACATTAATAACTTCTAAAAATATAATTAAAATTCGGTTAGTTTGGTTAAACCGATAACCAAATCCAAACCGACTGAAATGAATTGGCTTTGTTGACTTAACCAAAGATTGCTCACTCTTACACATACCGGCCATAAAGTAGCATGTGTGCAAGTTGACTCAGCATAATATATGGCTGTTGTGGGTTTCCTTCCTGTACAGTCAAAAAAACAAGCAAACATTCAAATACTTAATCACTTGCACAATAAATTTCATCTTTATTTTGAAACGGAGCGTATAAGTTTTTAAAATCTGAAATCTTCCATTAAAATAATGGTTGTAATAGAGAGAAGAATCCAATCCTGCTATCTATCTATCTGTATCCATTCGAGCATATAATTAGGATTCTATATATATATATATATGGTTCAGATAATAAGAAACACATATACATATTAACAACTGGACCAAAGGCATTTTTGATGCAACTCAGGCCAGAGTCGAAGCAGTGCAAGCTACGAATTCACAAGGCCTAGGTCGTCCACGACTTAAGGGAAAGAGGCTACGACTTAGCTTAAGTCGTTCGGGATCTTTAGATCGTGTATGATCTAAGGCTACAGGAGGAGCACCATGAGATAACAAAGTAGCAGCACGAGTTGAGAATACGCAAGGCTTAAGTCGTCTACGACCTAAGGAAAGTGTTTTAGGTCATCTACAACCTAACGAGTATGCTGAAGAAGGGAGCTCACGACCCAAGATAAGTCGCGTACGACCTAAGACCTAGTTAGGTCGCGTGACGTGATGCAGCAGTTTTTTTTCTCTTGAGTCGCTGAATTTTAGGTCGTGGCAATGTTAAGTCGTTTGTGTTGAGTCGTTTGTACTTAAGTCGTAGGTCGTGTGCGTTGTATCTTAGGTCGCAGGCTTGTCATTCTGTGTTGTAACTTGTACTTGTTAAGTCGCTAACGACTTATGATAGGTCGTATATGACCTAAGTGTTGTAAATTTGTGATGTTGTGTGGGTTGTAATACAAGTGCTTGAGTCGTGGATTGTTGAGTCGTTGCCGACCTAAGTTGGGTCGTAAGTCGTGAACGACTTAAGGGTCTGGATTGTAAAATGCTATAAATAGGCATGAGTTGTACATTTGAAGGTTAGTTGATTTGAATAAAAAACTTTTGTTTTGTTAGCTTTGTGCTTTCACCAAATTGGTAGTCGAGTGTAATCTCCTATCTCCACTTTCGGTTAATCGAGTGCGCTCGATTCAACGATTGCTGAAGCCGATTCACGGTATCTAGTGCGCTAGATCAACGTACGAAGAATCACAGATCTTTAAACACGGTATAGTGCGCTATCAACGTGTTTGGAATAGCTAGAATTCGGCATCTTCGGATCAACGAATTTGGGCCGTTTGGTATTCTTCATTCCATCGATCGCCACTTTCACCGTATCATCATTTTGTTATTTCCGCTGCTGCACCATTTGGTATCGGAGCTAGACTTAGCCAATCATAGCTAAGCCGAGTCTTGGAGCCAATTTTTACTCGAAGAGTTCAAGTCGTGTTCATCGCAAGTTGCAACAAGTTTTGAGTTTTCGATCCATAGCATTTTGGATCTAAATTTGAATTGTGTTTGAATTTTGAAGTGTTGAAGAGCTTCGGCCGAACTAAGCAAGTGAAGGCCGTGTACATCATTTGGTATCATTTTGAAAGTCAAAGCCAAGAATTGAAGAGTTTGTAAAGCTTCAAATCATGGCGCCGAGAAGAGCTAATCGCCATCAGAACGTAGAAGCTTTGTATAGAAGAGAAGAGGCTGATGAAATGGAGCAAAGAATAAATGAAAACTTTAGTGAGAAGCTTAATGAAGGGATTGGTCGATTAGAGAAGATGATGTTGGAGATGAATCAAAATCGGAGAAGGGTTTCACCTGAATCCAACCATGGGGGAAGTAGAGTCTCACCACATTCCAATCGAGAAAGAAGTGTTGATAATGATCATAGAAGTGTGAGTCGAGATCGTTATAGAAATGTTGACAATCGAAATCGTGATAGGAATGAGAATGATCGAGATCGGAGGAATGTAGATAGAAGGGATGTTGGTGGAAGACAGGATGGTAGTAGAGATGTTGGTGGTCAGGATCGACATCGCTGTACCTCAGATTTCGAGGAGGAGTTTGATGGTGGTAGTGTTCATGGACAAGGACGAGGTCAAGGAAGAAATCAGCCGGAGTATGATCACAAGTGGGAATCTGGGATGAAAACTGAAATACTAGAATTTAAGGGAGGTATGCAAGTCGAGGAATTTCTGGATTGGATAGCTTATGTTGAGGAAATATTTGACTTCAAGGAGGTTCCGGAGGATCGTAAAGTGAAGTTGGTTGCTACTAGACTTAGGGGGAGAGCTATGGCATGGTGGCAGCAAACCAAACTTACTAGAGAACGAATGGGAAAGTCAAAAATTATTGCTTGGGGAAAGATGATGAAATTGATGAAGGCTACGTTCTTGCTCTATAATTACCAATCACTAATGTATCAGAGATTACAGAACTTGAGGTAAGGAACGAAGACGGTTGCTGATTATGCAGATGAGTTCTACCAGTTAATTGCTCGAAATGATATCATGGAAAGAGAAGAACAATTGACCGCGAGGTTTGTCGGTGGACTTAGAGCACAGATCCAAGATATGGTGAACATGTTCGACCCCAAATCTGTGGCCGAAGCACATCAAAAGGCGTTGGCTTGGGAGAAACAAGGAAGTCGTAGGGGAGGTGTGTTTCTGAGTTTTACGGGGCAGAACAAAGGAGCGGGTAGTAGTTCTAATATTCCTAAAGCATTGAGTAAGCCGGTTGTTCATGAAGTGGCTAAACCTAAAGTCAATACCAATTTCAAATGTTATAATTGCCAGGAAGTGGGTCATAAAAGCAGCGAATGTCCAAAACCGAAGAAGAGAACTATGATTATTGAAGTGGAGGATGAGGATGTTGAAGAAGATATCAATTCACAGCGTGATGAGGAGGAAGAAGAAGTGTCGGGAGACGAGGGATGTAATCTGATGCTACGAAGATCTTGTTTAACCCCGAAGCAGGAGGAAGAGTCGAGTTGGTTGCGGAGTAACATCTTTCAGTCAACATGCACTATTTTGGGAAAGGTCTGTAAATTTGTCATTGATGCTGGGAGTTGTGATAATATCATTTCAACGGAAGCTGTGAGAAAGTTGAAATTGAAAACGGAGAAACATCCTAGTCCGTATAAACTTGCTTGGTTGAGGAAAGGAGGAGAAGTAAAGGTAGAGAGGCGAGCTCATGTTCCATTTTCTATTGGAAAGAAATACAAGGATGAGGTTTGGTGTGACGTGGTTGACATGGATGTTTGCCATTTGCTGTTGGGAAGGACGTGGCAGTACTGTTAATCCTCTGATTCGCGACTTAACAGAAGACGACCTAACAAGCTAAAGGCGTGACCGACCTAAGGAAGGCTCCGAGTTAACAAGGTCTCCGACTTAACAGGCTACGACCTAAGGAAAGCTCTGACCCAACAGTTGCCGATCTAACTACTGAGAAAAGCTGCCGACTTAAGATATGTGCCGACCTAGGAGCCTGCCGACTTAAGATATGTGCCGACTCAACAGGTCACGACTTAAGGTAATCTGTGACTCAAGAGCTAAGACCGAGTTAAGAAGGATTCCGAGTTAAGAAATGCTCCGACCTAACAGTGTACGAGTTAAGGAGTAGTCTGACTTAACCGATTAACAAGTTACGAAGGCCTCCGACTTAGCAGTTCGCGAGATAAGGAGGGGCTCCGACCTAAAAAAGTCTTCGACTTAAGACCTACAACCTATCTCTTAAGTCGTCGCCGACCTACGACTTATAATAAGTCGTGTACAATCTCAGAGCACCTTATACACCTTTACCTCGTCACCGACTTAAGGGAACGAAAACAGTATTGCATCTTTTAGGTCGTTACCGACTTACAACTTAAACTAAGTCGCTCACGACTTACTAACTCGTTCTGGAAGTACCAACTAGTACAAGTGCTTTATCTCGTTGCCGACTTATGACCTAAGACTTCTATAAGTCAGCCACGACTTAACACTTGTCGAAGACAGCCACAGGATGAGCCCAGAACAACCCAATCCCTTAACTCGTCACCGACTTACCCTAAGTCGGCTACGACTTAGGACTTAGGAAAATTTCCAGAGTCCAAATCAGCTCCTATAAATACCCCACCACTTCCAACATGAAGAGGACTTTTGGCCATTCATTTCTTCAAGCGCCGTTACTCCGTCGAAGTCTCCATTCATCCAGCAATCAAAGATCCTCAAACATTCAAGACGCTACAACAATCTTCAAGAGATAATTCCTTACATCCAACATGGATTCATCGAATTTCATCGACGAAGATTGAGCTAGTAGTCAAGATTGTTTCTTTTGATCAAGTTGTACTGTTTTGATAAGAGATTTGTATCGATTTGTAACCGAATTCAGTAATAAAGAGATTCAAAGTGGACGTAGGCTTAATCTCAAGCCGAACCACTATAAATTGCTGTCTTTTACTGCTTTTCTGCCAGTTTACTGCTTAAATTCTGTTCCCGTCACACGGGTGGTGCTTTCACGATTCTATTACACACACCGGGTGTTAGCGTTCACTTTTTAGCGTTAACATTTTGGTGCTTTCACTGAGAACCAAACTCAGGCTACTACTCACCATTGCTTCTTAGAAGTTTGCTGAAAGAATTTCCTACAAAACCAGAAATTTATCAGACATAATGGCTCCTGGAAGGAAACGAAAGTCTATCAGAACTGACGATGACCGTGACAATACTGCCACTTCTCTCTCTCCAAATCAGGCAGCTCCAAGCGTCGGTGTGACGCGACAAGAGTTAGATGCTGCTGTATCCGGGCTGTACCAGCAGATTGAAACTCAGAATAATCTGATGATGGAAAAGCTGAATGCTCTATTTGGTACGAATCAAAGACCAGTAAATAATGAGGGAAACTTTGCTAATGCTGCTCCCAATTCCGAGGGAAGAAATATTCCTCACGGGGGATCATGTGCTGCCGAAGGGGCACCCCTCCAGGCCGAAGGATCCAGGCCGTCACCAGTTCTTCATGAGCATTTACCTGGACAAACCCCCGAAAAGATGGCTGAGGTCTATTCTGCGAAATCTCTGAACAATGAGGAATATCTTTCTGGTATGATCAAGCAAATAATGAAAGAGAGCATGCAAAGAGATGAAGACGAAAGCGAATGGGGATTCGCACCAAGTAGAACTCCGTTTACCGAGAAGATTCTGAAGGCTGAATTTCTTAGAAAATTTGTTCCCCCCACCATTTCTGCTTATCGGGGAACAAGTGATCCAAATCAGTTATTGTATAAATACGATTGGCATATGACCGGCGTAAGAGCAACCGACGAAATAAAGTGCCGATATTTCCCAGTTTATTTGGAAGGAGTGGCACTTCTCTGGTTTACCAAGCTTCCTGTCCGATCTGTAGATCAGTTTTCTGATCTGACCCGAAAATTCAAAGAGCAATTCAGGCTATATGCTTCAAAGGCAAAAGATATAATGTCACTGTCCAGTCTTGAACAGAATCCGGGAGAGCCTATTAAGTCATTCTTGAACCGCTTCAACTTAGCTCTGGCAGAAGTCGATAACGCAGAGCCACGAATGATCTTGACCTATTTGATGCGTGCTATCGACAAATCGAGCGAATTTGGAAAATGGCTGAAGATGAAGGAGCCAAATTCGCTCGAGAAATTCTACAAAAAGGCTGACGAATTTATACGCCTAGAGAATCTTTCCGCACCAGCTAAAGTTGTGACAACGGTGGTGGAAAATAATGCTACCGTTCAAAGCAAGAAAGAACCTGCAGATCAGAAAAGGGAAAGTAATGGTGGGAAAAGGCAGAAAGACTTCAAAAAGCCCCGCTTCCTTAAACCTTCAGACTTTACTCCTCTGACCGATACCCCGGAGAATATTTTCATCGCCGCTAAGGATGCTGTTGAATTTCCAAAACCACCGGCCGTGAAAGTTGGGAAGAATGCTGTTCAAAGCGGAAGATTTTGCAAGTTTCACAACCAACCAGGGCACGATACCAATGAGTGCCGCCATTTGAAAAGCCTGATTGAGGAATTGTTAAGAGAGAATAAGTTGCAGCAATACGTCAAAAGGAATAGAAAAGACCCGTCTTCATCTGACCAGGGGCAACTACCCCTAGCTCATTCATCCGGTTCAGGAGAAAGGCCTGCTGAAAAGGAAAGACCTGTTATCAATGTGATCACAGGAGGACCTCATCCAGCTGGCAGGAGTTGGGGTGAAATGGAAAGGTATGCTAGAGCTTTGAAGTATGCTCCGACTGAAGAAAGTGTCTTGATCTTGGAAGATGCTGCACCTCTAAAGTAGCAGAAGACTTTTCACGATGATATTATGTTCAGAACCAGGGATTCTATTGATGTGGAAGCTCCTACTGAGGACCCTTTAGTTGTTTCTGTCGGTATTGGGCCGGCTATTGTCAGAAGAGTTCTGGTTGATATTGGTGCCTTATGCAACATTCTCTTTAAAAGAACATTTGACCAAATGAAAATTCCGATGACTGATGTACAAGCCTCTTCACACAAAATTGCTGGATTTACAGGAGAGCTGAAACAGCCAATTGGAACGGTGGACTTGTTTGTTGAAATGGGCGAAGGGCAGAAGAAGTTGGTTCGGAAGCAAACTTTTGTAATTGTTGATGGATTCTCCACCTATAACGCTTTCTTAGGTCGGCCTACTCTTGCTGCTTTCAGGGCCGTCCTCGCTCCTTGGTGCTTAACAATGAAATTTCCTACTGATAATGGGATTGCTGTTATTAAAGGAGATCAGAACGCAGGACAAGAATGTTATCTTGTAGAACTCCGAGAGGCCAGGAAAAGAGAAATGGGGAAAGATGCGGCAGCTCCGCATCAAGGAACCAACCCTGTAGCAACTACGGAGCGGCCCCTGTACTGGCGAACACAACAATGCAAGAAAAGAAATGGATCCCAGGAAAGCCAGTACAGGGGAGAATAGAGTGGTACCCGTGGAGGTAACGGTACCAATATCTGTAGACTCGAAAGACCCGAACAAAGTGCTCAATGTGGGTTCACAGCTAAGTATAACAGTTCAAAACACACTGATATCATTCTTAAAAGCCAATCTAGATGTGTTCGCTTGGTGTCACGCTGATATGTGTGGGATCTCCCCGGAAGTTGCTGTACATACTCTGAACATAGATCTGAAATTCACACCAGTGAAACAAAAGAGAAGAACTCAAGGCCCAGAAAGATCGACAGCACTAAAGGAAGAAGTCGATCGGCTCATGGAAAACGGCTTTATCAGAAACTCCACTTATCCAAATTGGGTTTCAAATCCAGTATTGGTCAAGAAGGCAAATGGAAAGTGGAGAGTATGCATAGATTTCTTAGATCTAAACAAAGCATGTCCCAAAGATTTCTTCCCGCTGCCCAGAATTGATCAATTGGTGGATGGAACAGCTGGGCATGAGTTGTTATCGTTTATGGATGCTTACTCCGGATACAATCAGATTATGATGCATGAGCCGGATCAGGAAGACACAAGCTTTATTACAGATGTGGGTCTCTACTGCTACAAAGTTATGCCTTTCGGATTGAAGAATGCTGGGGCAACCTACCAAAGACTCGTCAATGCAATGTTCAAGCCTCAGATTGGTAGAACCATGGAAGTTTATGTCGATGATATGTTGGAAAAATCAAAGAAAGCTGTAGATCACATGGGACACTTGGAGGAAATGTTCGCAATTCTTCGAAAGTACGGAATGAAGCTCAATCCATTGAAATGTTCATTCGGAGTAGAATCTGGGAAATTTTTGGGTTTCATTGTGAGCGCCAGGGGCATTGAAGCCAATCCTACTCAAATCACAGCTCTAAGGGAAGTCAAAGCCCCTAAAACAAAGAAAGAAATGCAAAGTCTCAATGGAAAAGTCGCTTCATTTCCAAGGCCACAGACAAATGCATTCCCTTCTTTGACGCTCTAAAGAAAGGAAAGAAAAATTTTGAGTGGACTCCAGAATGCCAGAATGCTTTCGATGAACTAATTCATCACATGGAAACACCTCCGATTCTTTCCAAGCCTATTGACGGTGAGGATCTTTTCATCTATTTAGCAATTTCATCTCACGCCCTCAGCGCAGCACTTGTACGGGAAGATATGAAAATACAGCGTCCAGTCTATTACATCAGTAAACGGTTCACTGGGGCAGAGATGAATTATTCGAAGATAGAAAAGCTCGCCTACTGTTTGCTAATTGCTTCCAGGAAATTGAGACCATATTTTCAAGCTCATCCTATCAAAGTTCTTACTGATCAACCTCTAAAGCAAGTCCTGTTTCGTCCTAAAACTTCGGGTCGTATTTTGAAATGGAACATTGAACTTAGCCAGTATGACATCACTTATCACCCCCGAAGAGCAATCAACGGACAAGCTTTAGCAGATTTCATCGCAGAATCTACTGACAAAGGCGATAGTGAAAATGAAACAACTGACGGCATTCCAATCCAGTGGAAGTTGTATGTTGACGAATCAAGAAATGATTACTGTTCTGGAGCAGGGGTTGTTCTTGAAACCCCCGAAGGACGATCATTGTGTTATGCATTGAGACTGGAATTTCCTTCAACAAACAATGAAGCAGAATATGAAGCACTTATTGCCGGTTTAAGAATCGCCAAGGAACTAAACATCAAAGTATTACAAATTTTCAGCGATTCTCAGCTTATTGTTTGCCAGGTGAAGAAAGAATTTCAAGCCAAAGGAGGAAATTTGCCTGCATATTTAACAAAGACTTCCGAACTCCTCGATGATTTCGATCACTATTCAATAAGCCACATACCCCGAGAGGAAAATATGAAGGCAGATTCTTTAGCAAAGTACTCAAGTTCCGGAGAAGCTCAATTACTAGGATTAGTTCCTGTAGAAGTTCTGTCAGTTCCAAGCATTGATGAAATGGATGTTGATTGGATTATGACTACGTCTCAAGAGCATGAATCATGGATGACTCCAATCAGAGAATACTTACTCAGTGGTTCCCTGCCAGAAAGTTCTAAGGAACGTTGGAAATTATTGAGAAAAGCGTCAAGGTATATAATTAAAGATGGCCAATTATACAGACGGGGATTTTCAATGCCTCTGCTCCGATGTGTAACTAAGGAAGAAGCCAAAACAATTCTAGCCGAAGTACACGGAGGAGAATGTGGAGATCATTCAGCTGGTCAAACTTTAGCCAAGAAAGTTCTCCGATATGGGTATTTCTGGCCTGACATTAACCGAGATGCTGCTATCTACTCTAGAAAGTGCGACAAATGTCAGAGATTTGCAAAAATCCCAAGAGCACCTTCCACCGAACTCACACAGATGGTCAGCCCATGGCCATTCGCCATTTGGGGGATAGATCTAATCAGACCATTACCAGTTGCCAAATCAGGAATCAAATATGCTATTGTAGCTGTTGATTATTTCACCAAATGGGCTGAAGCTGAACCTTTGGCCACCATTACTTCTAAAAAGATGATAAATTTTGTAACGAAAAATATCATTTGCAGATATGGTGTGCCACAGAAAATAATCACAGACAACGGTACTCAGTTTGAAAGTGAAGAGTTCCAGAATTTTTGTAGACGATTCAGAATTCGGAAAAGCTTCTCAGCAGCGGCTCATCCGCAGGGAAACGGGCAAGTGGAAGCAGTGAATAAAATCATCAAGTCAACCATCAAAAAGCAACTCGAAAGAGCAAAAGGTGGTTGGGTTGATAAGCTTCCATTAGCACTATGGGCATACAGGACTACTCACAAAACTGCAACTGGGCACACTCCATTTTCACTGGCATACGGATCAGAGGCAATGATTCCAGTGGAAGTAGAAGTTCCTTCACATAGAAGAGTTCATTTCAATGAAGTTGAAAATGAAAAGCTGCAACTTGAAGCACTTGATTTTCTTGATGAGAAAAGAGAAGAAGCTAAGCTCAGAGTTTCAGCTTATCAGCAAAGGATAGCCAGGCACTTCAACTCTAAAGTTCGCCAACGCAGCTTTGAGGTCGGGGACTTAGTTTTGAAAAGGATCATGACGGCAACTGGTGTGTTTGGACCAAACTGGGAAGGACCATATGCCATTGGCAGTAAACTTCTTGATGGCACTTTCAAACTCATAACTGTCGAAGGAGATCCAAATCCAAGAGCCTTGAACAGCAACCACTTACGTCCTTATTTTACTTGAAAGAAAAAGCTTTGTTCAAAATTGTAAAATAATGATGAATGTATCAGTTGTATTGTAAAACATTGTAAATCAGTGTGAATGAATGAAAGCTATAAAGTGGATGTAGGCCCGATTCTTGGCCGAACCACTATAAATCTTGTGTTCTTTACTATTTCATAATGCCTGTTTTATTTCGATATGTAAATACTTTAAATGTATTGCTAAAATGTCGATTCAAAATTGCAGGACATCAAAACAATGCTTGCTCGTCACAAAACCAAGCGACCTCTATAAATCACCTGTTATGCAAATACCAAGCGACAAGAAATTCCAAATACAGATCCTATACAAGGAGAACTTCACATAAAAAGTTGGCAACTCCACTGTGACAAACCGTTGTTAACTGGTTGAGATTGTCGATATAAACAAACGTCCAACTAGATAACTTGCGTTTGTCCCGTGAAGTCATTCAACAGTGAAGTCCACTTCTTCGAACATAGCAATGTAAGGAAAGAAGATGCGCTTGGAAACAATAATAAAAGATCGCTAATGAGCAGATGATGAGAGAACATTGCCAAGCAAACAAAGGAGCAACCAAAAAGAGGTATGCTTCTCAATAAAAGGGCCAGTAAGGACCACCGAAGGGACACCTTCTCAAGCAGAAGGAACAGGGCCCTTGCTGACGGGTCGTGATGCATCCGATCAGGCAGCTTGCGTTCGTCCCGTGGATCTACTTGCCCCTGAGACGCAACCTTCCTGGCACACCAACCAACCAACGCTCCTTCTCAAAGGTCAACAAAGCCCTCCAACGAGGCACGCCAAAAAAAATGAAAGTGCTTTCCTCAATCAAAAAAAGATTGGTGGAACCACCGGAGGGGCACCTTGCCAAGCTGAAGGAACAGGGCCCTTGTTGCTCAATTGCGATCGTTTGTGCAAACAAACATCCAATCAAGCAGCTTGCGTCCGCCCCGTGGATCCACTCAACCATGAGAAAGTAACTTCCAGGCAATCGAAAAGCCCTCTTCGAAGGCACAAGCCATCTTCCGAGGCACATGACCGCTTCGGAGGCAAAAGCCCTTTCCCAAGGCACCACAAGCCCTCTTCGGAGGCACATGACCTCTTCGGAGGCAAAAAGCCCTTTCCCAAGGCACCACAAGCCCTCTTCGGAGGCACATGACCTCTTCGGAGGCAATAGCCCTTTCCCAAGGCACCGCAAGCCCTCTTCGGAGGCACAAGCCCTCTTCGGAGGCACAAGCCCTTTTCGGAGGCACAAGACCTCTTCGGAGGCACAACTCTTTAAGAGGAGCCCTCTCCGGAGGCATGTCCCAAAATAGAATACTCGAACGAAAAGCATTCTCCGGAAGCACAGCTCAACTCTCAAAGGAAGGATTAACTTGTTCATCTCAAAAAGTTCCTCCTAAAAAAGTTGAAATACTACAAAATTCTTTCAGAAAAGTTCATTTCACTTCATAGGAAAATTCACTTTTTAATAAATAAAAGTGATTATCCCCGAAAGTTGAAGCGTTCTTCAGAAAGAGAAAATAAAAACTTCTCGAAAGACGAGATATACTTCATTAAAAGCAGAATGATTCTTCCCTTAAAAGTGGAATAGTTATTCTCTGGAATAAGAGTATCAGTCTTGGAAAAGCTAGGAATATTGCAATGCACTTGCGGTATGGGGGCAATACTATACGATTCAGTTACATGAACAAAGTAATATACCAGCAACATACCGCGAGTTCATCACAATATCATGAAAAATAGATGATGTGGAATAAATGCATTCTCAAACGCAGACAAAAAGTTTGCACAAGTAAGAAGAATCGTTTGTTCTACACTAAAAATAAAAAAACAGATCATTCTCACATACACAAGAGTTTGTACAAGTAAAAAAATTGTTTTATTTAGTACTATGAAAATTCTTTACATGTGCAGATATCTCAAAAAGCAAAAGCAGGGACCGGTACCCGCACAATCCCCGGTCGATACATGCAAAAAGCAAAAGTCAGGAGTAGAAAATCTAGCTTGTTATTCCTTCTTCTCGCCACCTTTGGAGCCTTTCCTCGGCCTAATAATTAGTTTTTGGAGCCGTTGTGAACGGGTCGGGGCAGAAGGAGAAAAAGGCGCGGCTGGATCAACTTCTGCTTCCTCCCCAGTTGAAGCACTTCTCTTCTTCTTCCTTATGCCATGCTTCCCCTTCCTCTTTGAAGAAGATTCGCTCCCCGGAGTAACAAGCAGTGTTGAAAGCTTCGTGTCATCATCAAGGGACTGCTCCGGGGTCTTCTCAACGTCTTCCAGGTCCTCCGCCTTCTGTTCCTGCGAAGCTGCCGGGTCATCCAGGCCTTGAAGGGCTTCGATTTTCTCTGCCTGTGATCCCGGCTGGGAAGCAGAAGGAGGAGTAATTTGTGAAGATGGAGGAACGACAACTGAAGGAGTGGAAACTTGTGCAGTGTTTGGTGCCTCCGCTGTAGAAGAAAAGAAGTTAAAATCAACATCTCTCGAAAATAGAGATGGTATCGGTTCACCAAAGTTCAAGTAACAAGTAAGAAGGTCATCAAACTCGGTTAAGTCAAATAACTGGTTCATTAGACCCGGGACTTCGCCAAAATTACCTGGAGGAGTTGGCTTCGCAAGTTCAATTTCATACTTATCAGCCTCAGTTTATCCCTGGCTCTTCTCTTCAATTTGGGAAAGAGGAGTCTCGGAAGTATCGAGTTTAGCTTCAGCATCTTTTGCAGTAAGTGGAGATTGAGAGCTAGAACCGATGATATCAACATCGTTCAAAGTCGAAGTATGGACAGGGGCAGTGAAAGGTATTGTTTTTTCTAAATGCTCCTCTGCCACTGTCCCGGCTCTAGCTTCGGCAAGTTGCTCTTTACCTCTAATAAGCGCATCGCGTGCTTCATCATCCAAATAAAGCGCTACAAGGTCTGCCTCCGCGTAGCCGGCAAATGTATCAAGTATGGTCTCCCAAACTTCAGCAAGTGTAATCTCATATTTGGGACCCAAGAATGAAAGGCTGCCGCGGCCCAAAACGCTGTGCATGTAGAAGTCAAATAGAGTAGAATCGATGCTAGCTTTAGTGGCGTCGTGAGACTCTTCGGCCGCAACCTGTCCAGCGACCGCGTCATCACGCTCCTTCTCAACTTTAAGAAGCTTAGCTTTCAGCATCTCAATCTCTACATTTTGAGACACAATTGTTCCCCGCAGCTCAGTGTTTTCTGTACGATATTTCTCAGTTATGTGCTGCTCAGCTGCAAGCTTCATTTCGGCGTCCCTTTGCGCAGCATGTGCGTCCCGCACTTGCTTCTGAAAAACTTCTTCCTTTTGAGTGTGCGATGCAGAAGATGAGGCCAGATCTTCCTTTAGTCGCTTGACTTCAGATGCAAGCTTTGCGTTGTCGTCTGCAATGCTCGTCATCTCCGCATCATGCTGCTTACGCCATTTGTCCCATTCTGATTTATCGTTCTCCATGGTCATCATCGCCTCAAGGTTCAAATGATTGACCCTTTGAAGTTCGTCGACAAGTTTCTGCCATTGCGACATCCTCTCGATATTAAGCCTGACCGCGTCAAGACTTTTAAGCATGTCTTGCTTATCAATCGGAACCAAATCCAAGTCAAAGCGCACTCCTTTTAGGCACCAATTTGGAAATCGGCTCTGAAGCGTTGGAGGGCCGTCTTTAACTTGATATTGTGGCCTGTTAATGATTGTTTGAATATCGACTTCTTTAGAGGAGGAGAGCCGGCCGGAGTATCAGAAGGGATAAGAGCGTCAGTTTTTTCAGAAATTTCAGACGCGTCCTTCTCATCAAGTTTAACCCGTTTACTTGGGTCATCGGTAGCATACTTCTTCCCTTTTTCATCATGATATTTTCTTTTATGAGAGTCATCGTCTCTCCTTCTTTGCTGCTCTTCGTAAGCACGCCTTTCTTGAGCTTTTCTAGCTGCACGCTCTTCGTCAGATTCTTTGCGGGAGGGAAGATAACGTCCATAATCGTAAGAATCACGCCCTCCGTAGCGCCGAAAGTTGTCGTAGTATGAGCCGGTACGTCCCATCGGAGAATCTGAAAAACAGAAAAGAAGTAAAGTTTAGAAATTTCCAGAAAAAGAGGATAAATGCTTATAAGTGCTGAAAAATCCTAAGTGTGTGCGGCGTGCAAGCTACATGCGTCAAACTACAGACCACGCTTTAGTGTGGAAACAGAGACGACTGGCGTAGTAGGCGTCAGGGTTTGTTTTAGGGTGGAAGTCGTTTCGACAACGGGAGAAGTCACTTTTGGATTATTATCCCCGAAAAGCTCTTGAGAAGTTATCATGATATCGCTCAAGCCATCAAAAGTGTCATCACCCTGGAGCTCGGCAGACTTCTCCTTTTCAACTTCCATATCAATTGATTTTTCAGAAGCTCGAGGATTCTCTTCCTCCTAAATAATTGGGGCAAGTGCCGACTTGCTGACTGACCCTACAACATCGATGGATGCGGAACATTTTATCAAAGCAGCCTCTACGACGGGTGTTTTTGATGCAATTTCTTCTACAGAAGTTGGGGCATTCGAGGCCTCTGCTTGAGAGCCCGAAGCAACTAACGTATCCGCATCAGAACTAGAAATTTCATGAATCCAAGTCGACCTGGATGGATGTAAAAGCCCAAATTGGTGCAAAAGCTCATCGTCTAATAGAAACTGGATACTCCTCTCCTCTACCGGCACCGCCATAAGCCTCTCAAAAGTCACTTTGTGACCGGGGTCTCTAGAAGGAGTAGGAAGTGCTGAAAAGGAAAAAAGACAAAGTTAGCACTTGATAACTCGGACCTCGGTAAGTTTGAAAGAACATAAGAAACAGAGGCAAGTGATCTTACTTCCTACTCTCCAAATGGCGTAAAACCCCGGGGGACAGCGAACATAGAAAAACGGGCTTAGGAAACTATGAACACTTTCAGGAAGACCGGTGATCAACTTACGATTTCTAGCACTCCTCACGACTGTGATAGAGGGATGATCTTTGTTTTTGGCAAAAGTACACAGATAGCGAATTTCTCCAAAACTGGGAAAACAGTCCAGCGTTCTCCTGAAAAGCACGCACAGTCCCAGCGGGATGGCGTAGCCATTAGGGTGTAGTTGAAAAGGGGAGATAGATAATCGAAGGAGAAGTTCTCGAAGACAGTCATTAAACGGGGAATCGCTCCACTCAAGCACATTTGGCGGTTAACTGCAACAAAGCCGTGGGGCGGCCTATCAGCAGTGTCATTTACTCCAGGGAGCAAAGCATCAGGCTCAGCAATGTGAAACTGGGTGCATAGTTGACGAAAGGCTTTATGGTTCAGAGTGGTAGGAGTCCTTTCTGGAGGATCATTTAGCGGGACAGCAACTGGAAATGTATCTTCAACTTGCTCTATTCCTTCTTGTGGAGAAGACATTCTACACAATCAGCTGAATGTTCAAATGTGAAGGTGCACGTTTCCTAAAAAAGTGTGGAGTGCTGTGCAAAACTAATGAAAATAAAAGACAAGCATAACTGGAATTAAGTTAGTTGACAATCAATCGATTACAGAATTTCAGAACTTGTTAATGTTCAAGTGCAGTGTTAATGCAGCCAAATCAGTTTCATTTGACTATTACAATTTTGTTTTAATACTTCACCTCAATTAGTTATTGTACAGCATCTCATTCATATTCATTCAATTTAACTTTCTCTTTATCAACTAATCTGTCCTTCGATGTGGGCAGTCAGTGACAGTATATTCGTCCCAGTATTCTGTGAATGTTGTGTTAAGCAGGATTGTTAACTTGCAAATTGAAGCAATCTGTAAAAAGAAATACATGCAACACAGTTCGTAGTTCAGCAGTTCGAAGTCCAGGCAAAGTTCAAAAGTCATCTGCTTAGTCGCCGAAAACCTAAGTACTAACTCGGTGACGACTTAAGAAAGATTCCCTATGGGTCAAGGTCAGCAGTCCCCGAGTCTTAGGTCGAATAAAGAAGCAAAGACTAGTTCAAGGCAGCAGGAAATCCTAAGTCCTAACTCGGAGGCGACTCAAAACCTAGGACACATAAAATTGCTGAGTCGGTTCCGACTTAAATCAGTGAAATTGCTAAGTCGTGACCGAGTCAGTACATCAACCCACTTTCTTCCATAACTTTTAACTCGTTAGCCCAATGACCTCGCAGTCAGTGGCGATCCTAATTCCATTACACCATTGGATCACCCCAAAAAGCCAATTCGAATTGCCTCGGATTTGCTACGAATATGACGTATTATTGCCCTACCACAACTGCAACGTGATCAATGGCAATTGCGAAACAGTCGAAGGGTTATTCATAATGAACCGTAGCATTTAAAAACAAATGGAAGTCGAAGACTGGGGAGTTATCGATTCGACAGTGGGCATGGATAAACTTGGATCAGATCAACTTACGATGTATAACAGGAGGATGATCGATGATTGAATGGATGGAATTTATTTCTGAGGACTCTAAATTGCGTCAAGGGCTGAATCGAGAAGAAGAATGAGTGAGGAAGAGGAAGGATGACTCAACTATTTATTCGCAGGAGGGTGAGTCGACTTGTACGTTGCCGACCTAAGACTTCTGTTAATTCGCTTCCGACCTAATAAAAGAGCAGGTTAAGAAAATCGAAGTATATGACCTAAGACTTAGGCACACACTTCGAGGGGCAAATGTTAATCCTCTGATTCACGACTTAACAGAAGACGACCTAACAAGCTAAAGGCGTGACCGACCTAAGGAAGGCTCCGAGTTAACAAGGTCTCCGACTTAACAGGCTACGACCTAAGGAAAGCTCTGACCCAACAGTTGCCGATCTAACTACTGAGAAAAGCTGCCGACTTAAGATATATGCCGACCTAGGAGCCTGCCGACTTAAGATATGTGCCGACTCAACAGGTCACGACTTAAGGTAATCTGTGACTCAAGAGCTAAGACCGAGTTAAGAAGGATTCCGAGTTAAGAAATGCTCCGACCTAACAGTGTACGAGTTAAGGAGTAGTCTGACTTAACCGATTAACAAGTTACGAAGGCCTCCGACTTAGCAGTTCGCGAGATAAGGAGGGGCTCCGACCTAAAAAAGTCTTCGACTTAAGACCTACAACCTATCTCTTAAGTCGTCGCCGACCTACGACTTATACTAAGTCGTGTACAATCTCAGAGCACCTTATACACCTTTACCTCGTCACCGACTTAAGGGAACGAAAACAGTATTGCATCTTTTAGGTCGTTACCGACTTACAACTTAAACTAAGTCGCTCACGACTTACTAACTCGTTCTGGAAGTACCAACTAGTACAAGTGCTTTATCCCGTTGCCGACTTATGACCTAAGACTTCTATAAGTCAGCCACGACTTAACACTTGTCGAAGACAGCCACAGGATGAGCCCAGAACAACCCAATCCCTTAACTCGTCACCGACTTACCCTAAGTCGGCTACGACTTAGGACTTAGGAAAATTTCCAGAGTCCAAATCAGCTCCTATAAATACCCCACCACTTCCAACATGAAGAGGACTTTTGGCCATTCATTTTGTTAACGCTAAAAAGTGAACGCTAACACCCGGTGTGTGTAATAGAATCGTGAAAGCACCACCCGTGTGACGGGAACAGAATTTAAGCAGTAAACTGGCAGAAAAGCAGTAAAAGACAGCAATTTATAGTGGTTCGGCTTGAGATTAAGCCTACGTCCACTTTGAATCTCTTTATTACTGAATTCGGTTACAAATCGATACAAATCTCTTATCAAAACAGTACAACTTGATCAAAAGAAACAATCTTGACTACTAGCTCAATCTTCGTCGATGAAATTCGATGAATCCATGTTGGATGTAAGGAATTATCTCTTGAAGATTGTTGTAGCGTCTTGAATGTTTGAGGATCTTTGATTGCTGGATGAATGGAGACTTCGATGGAGTAACGGCGCTTGAAGAAATGAATGGCCAAAAGTCCTCTTCATGTTGGAAGTGGTGGGGTATTTATAGGAGCTGATTTGGACTCTGGAAATTTTCCTAAGTCCTAAGTCGTAGCCGACTTAGGGTAAGTCGGTGACGAGTTAAGGGATTGGGTTGTTCTGGGCTCATCCTGTGGCTGTCTTCGACAAGTGTTAAGTCGTGGCTGACTTATAGAAGTCTTAGGTCATAAGTCGGCAACGGGACAAAGCACTTGTACTAGTTGGTACTTCCAGAACGAGTTAGTAAGTCGTGAGCGACTTAGTTTAAGTTGTAAGTCGGTAACGACCTAAAAGATGCAATACTGTTTTCGTTCCCTTAAGTCGGTGACGAGGTAAAGGTGTATAAGGTGCTCTGAGATTGTACACGACTTATTATAAGTCGTAGGTCGGCGACGACTTAAGAGATAGGTTGTAGGTCTTAAGTCGAAGACTTTTTTAGGTCGGAGCCCCTCCTTATCTCGCGAACTGCTAAGTCGGAGGCCTTCGTAACTTGTTAATCGGTTAAGTCAGACTACTCCTTAACTCGTACACTGTTAGGTCGGAGAATTTCTTAACTCGGAATCCTTCTTAACTCGGTCTTAGCTCTTGAGTCACAGATTACCTTAAGTCGTGACCTGTTGAGTCGGCACATATCTTAAGTCGGCAGGCTCCTAGGTCGGCACATATCTTAAGTCGGCAGCTTTTCTCAGTAGTTAGATCGGCAACTGTTGGGTCAGAGCTTTCCTTAGGTCGTAGCCTGTTAAGTCGGAGACCTTGTTAACTCGGAGCCTTCCTTAGGTCGGTCACACCTTTAGCTTGTTAGGTCGTCTTCTGTTAAGTCGCGAATCGGAGGATTAACACATTTCTTCAAGCGCCGTTACTCCGTCGAAGTCTCCATTCATCCAGCAATCAAAGATCCTCAAACATTCAAGACGCTACAACAATCTTCAAGAGATAATTCCTTACATCCAACATGGATTCATTGAATTTCATCGACGAAGATTGAGCTAGTAGTCAAGATTGTTTCTTTTGATCAAGTTGTAATGTTTTGATAAGAGATTTGTATCGATTTGTAACCGAATTCAGTAATAAAGAGATTCAAAGTGGACGTAGGCTTAATCTCAAGCTGAACCACTATAAATTGCTGTCTTTTACTGCTTTTCTGCCAGTCTGCTGCTTAAATTCTGTTCCCGTCACACGGGTGGTGCTTTCACGATTCTATTACACACACCGGGTGTTAGCGTTCACTTTTTAGCGTTAATAAGTACGATCGTGAAGTACAGCATAATGGTCAAACGAATAGTTATAGTTTCTTGTTCGAGGGCACGAAGATCACATTAGTTTCGAAAAAGCGACAGCAGAATGAGAACAAGCTGGAGGAGATTGAGGAATTGAAAACCTTGTTGTCATTGAAGGAGTTCGTGGAAGAGATAGATGAGAGTCCTGAAGTTTTTATGTTGATTGGGCATGAAAGCAGTGAAGTTGCTGAAGTTCCAGAGGAAGTGAAACCAGTTTTGGAGGAATTCAACGATGTGTTTCCAGAGGAGTTACCTAAGGAGTTACCACCGCTTAGAGACATACAGCATCAGATTGACTTGATGTCAGGTGCTGTATTGCCTCATAGACCACACTATCGGATGAGTCCAAGGGAACACGAAGAGTTAAGGAGACAAGTGGAGGAATTACTGGAACAAGGGCGAGTTCAGGAGAGTTTGAGTCCTTGTGCAGTGCCAGCTTTGTTGGTACCAAAGAAGGATGGATCATGGCGAATGTGCACAGATAGTAGACCATTGAACAAGATAACGGTCAGATACATATTTCCGATGCCGAGGCTTGATGATCTGTTAGATCAAATCAGTGGGTCGGTAATCTTTTCGAAGATTGATCTTAAAAGTGGTTATCATCAGATACGAATTAGACCAGGGGACGAATGGAAGACAACATTCAAGACAAGGGAAGGATTGTATGAATGGCTGGTAATGCCGTTTGGCCTATCGAATGCACCAAGTACATTCATGAGGGTGATGAACCAAATTTTCAGGCCGTACATTGGGAAATTTGTGGTGGTTTACTTTGATGATATTCTGATCTACAGTACTAGTACAGAGGAGCATGTTCAGCATTTGAGGAAAGTGTTAATTATCCTTCGTGAAGAACAATTCTACGCTGCTATGAAGAAATGTGTTTTTATGGCGAGGAGTGTTTTATTTCTGGGGTATGTTGTGTCGGAAGGAGGAATACAGATTGACCAGAGTAAAGTGGAAGCAATTAGAGATTGGCCACAACCCAAGACTATAACAGAAGTTCGAAGTTTTCACGGGTTGGCTTCATTCTATAGAAGGTTTATTCCACACTTTAGTAGTGTTATGGCACCGGTTACAGATTGTATGAAGGGCAAACAGTTTGCGTGGTCGGAGGAAGCAGGGGTTGCTTTTGAACGAATCAAAGAACTTTTGACGTCAGCGCCAATTTTAGCATTACCAGATTTTCAGTTATTGTTTGACCTACATACTGATGCATCCAAGGTTGGCATTGGAGGGGTGTTGAGTCAGAGGGGACGTCCTATTGCATATTTCAGTGAGAAGTTATCAGGAGCAAAGATGAGATATAGTACATATGATATGGAGTTTTATGCTATCGTGCAAGCCGTGAAACACTAGAGACATTACTTCTTTCATAAAGAATTTGTTTTATATACTGATCATGAAGCGTTGAAGCATATGCAGGGACAGGACAAGATTGCAGCAAGGCATGCTTCGTGGATTGCATACTTACAACAATTTACATTTGTGGTGAAGCATAAATCGGGAATCACGAATCGGGTAGCAGATGCATTAAGTCGAAGGAATCATCTGTTGACTACAATGAAGGTTGAAGTGATAGGGTTTGATGTATTGCCAAAACTATTTGTCGATGATCCTTACTTTGCAAAGTTTGTTGATGAAGTCAAGGAGGGGAAGACGGATGAGTTTGTAATGGTGGATGGTTTTCTTTTTAAAGGAAATCGATTATGTATACTGGAGTGTAGCTTACGTATGAAGATTGTAAAGGAGTTACATGAGGAAGGTCATGTGGGAAGAGACCGTAAATTACAATTGATTCCACAGTCATATTTTTGGCCTTCAATGAGGAAAGAAGTGGAAAGGTTTGTGGAGCGATGTCATATCTGTCAGGTGTCGAAAGGAACTGCGACCAATGCTGGATTATATATGCCGTTACCTGTACCAACTAAGCTTTGGGTTGATGTGAGTATGGATTTTGTTTTGGGGTTACCGCGAACTCAAAGGGGGAACGATTCCATTTATGTGGTGGTTGATAGATTTTCGAAAATGGCACATTTTATTGCTTGTAAGAAGACGGCGGATGCTGTTCATGTTGCTCGGTTATTTTTCAAAGAAATACATCGACTTCATGGATTGCCAGAATCTATTGTGTCGGATAGGGATACTCGTTTTCTGAGTCATTTTTGGCTAAGTTTGTGGAAGATGGTCGGAACGAAGCTGAATTTTAGTAGCGCTTACCATCCACAAACTGATGGACAAACGGAGGTGGTTAACAGATCGCTGGGGAATTTATTGCGATGTCTGGTGAAAGCTAATCTGAAGAGCTGGGACATGAAGTTATGCCAGGTTGAGTTTTCTCATAATCATGCAGTGAATCGTAGTACGAGATTCAGTCCATTTCAGATTGTATATTCAATTTGACCCAGGGGACCGTTGGACTTAACGGTAGTACCACAACCGAAGGGGACGGTAAAACAAGTTGTTGATTTTGTTGATGGGTTGACTGAATGTCATAAAATCGTCCAGGAACGATTGGAGAAGGCGAATGAGAAGTATAAACGCTCTACAGATCTAAAGCGAAGAAGTGTTGAGTTTAATGAAGGAGATTTGGTATATGCTGTGTTAACAAAGGACCGTTTTCCAGTGGGCGCTTATAACAAGTTAAAAGCCAGAAAAATTGGTCCCGTAGAAGTTGTGAAACGAATTAACAAAAATGCTTATAAATTGAAGCTACCGGAGGATGTGTACACTTCTGACGTGTTCAATGTTAAGCATCTCGTACCATATTTTGGGAATGAAAAATCTGATGTGGAAGAATTTACAAATTCGAGGACGAATTTTTCTCAACCTGGGGAGGATGATGCAGCTCAGGCCAGAGTCGAAGCAGTGCAAGCTACGAATTCACAAGGCCTAGGTCGTCCACGACTTAAGGGAAAGAGGCTACGACTTAGCTTAAGTCGTTCGGGATCTTTAGATTGTGTACGATCTAAGGCTACAGGAGGAGCACCACGAGATAACAAAGTAGCAGCACGAGTTGAGAATACACAAGGCTTAAGTCATCTACGACCTAAGGAAAGTGTTTTAGGTCGTCTACGACCTAACGAGTATGCTGAAGAAGGGAGCTCACGACCCAAGATAAGTCGCGTCGACCTACGACCTAGTTAGGTCGCGTGACGTGATGCAGCAGTTTTTTTTCTCTTGAGTCGCTGAATTTTAGGTCGTGGCAATGTTAAGTCGTTTGTGTTGAGTCGTTTGTACTTAAGTCATAGGTCGTGTGCGTTGTATCTTAGGTCGCAGGCTTGTCATTCTGTGTTGTAACTTGTACTTGTTAAGTCGCTAACGACTTATGATAGGTCGTATACGACCTAAGTGTTGTAAATTTGTGATGTTGTGTGGGTTGTAATACAAGTGCTTGAGTCGTGGATTGTTGAGTCGTTGCCGACCTAAGTTGGGTCGTAAGTCGTGAACGACTTAAGGGTCTGGATTGTAAAATGCTATAAATAGGCGTGAGTTGTACATTTGAAGGTTAGTTGATTTGAATAAAAAACTTTTGTTTTGTTAGCTTTGTGCTTTCACCAAATTGGTAGTCGAGTGTAATCTCCTATCTCCACTTTCGGTTAATCGAGTGCGCTCGATTCAATGATTGCTGAAGCCGATTCACGGTATCTAGTGCGCTAGATCAACGTACGAAGAATCGCAGATCTTTAAACACGGTATAGTGCGCTATCAACCTGTTTGGGATAGCTAGAATTCGGCATCTTCGGATCAACGAATTTGGGCCGTTCGGTATTCTTAATTCCATCGATCGCCACTTTCACCGTATCATCATTTTGTTATTTCCACTGCTGCACCAATTTTCCTTCCTAACAAAAATAAGCAAAAGGTAATGATGTAGTTCAAGTAATGAGCATAAAATATTTACATGGACAATACTAGATGCTTAACTTGTGTATGTTCTCACGGTATTAATTCAAGCACTTTTTTTTGAAATGGTACTTAGATACAACATGTCATTGAGATAACATAACACAAATCACATGTCAATATATGTTCGAATCACGCTACGCAAGTTTCGAACTTGTGACCTCTCGCACCAAAGCCGAATCACTTAACCACCGGGACAATGGTGCTTGTCACTTTCTTCTTCTTGTTACATCATGTTCGCTTATTTTTCCAACTCTCATAATTCTACTGAAAATACTTAACTGACTTGCAATTGACAACTATTCATTTTTGATTTATGTCTCTGAATATGTAAACAAATTCACATATAAACTACAAAGTTCTAAAACTGATTTGGCCATAAGCTCATACTAACTAAATACTAAACCATTCAAAATTTCATGTTTCTCATAGAACAAAATACACACACACTTACAAATAAAAATAGAAAGAAAAAAAACTCACCTAAAGGATCAGATCCTAAGGCTCCCGCGAGACACTGGGTTCTCAGAGGTGCCCTAAGGATCCGATCTTTAGAGTAGGTGTGTTTATGTATTTATTCTTTGAAAAAAAAAGAATTAATTTTGAAATTTATTTTCAAGGAGTTGATTTTTTCTATAGGCTGCAAATGCAAGGGGAAATCTGTGGTTACAAGAAAAAATCAACTCCTCCTTGAAAATCAATTTCAAAATTCATTCTTTTCTTTTGTTTCTTCACAGAATAAATACATTAAAAACACCTACCCCAAAGATTGGATCCTCATGTGCCTCCGAGACCCCAGCGACCACATATTTCCCCTTAGCATCCGTAACCTACAAGAAGAAAGTCAAATACTCCTTGAAAATCAAGTTCAAAAATTACTCTTTTTTTCCTTTGGAGAAAAAATAAATAAATATATAAATAAAATGCCTACCCCAAAAATCGGACCTCGGGCGCCTCCGAGACCCCAGCAATCGCAGATTTTCTCTTAACATATGTAACCTACAAGAAAAAAATCAACTCCCCCCTTGTAAATAAAATTCAAGATTCATTCTCTATTTTTATTTTTCTGGAAAAATGAAATGGAAAAGGAAGAAAACACCCACCTCGAGGGTCAAATCCTCAGTCACCTGTGAGACCCCGGTGAACACGGAATCATCGAGGAAATCCCACAAGCCAATGATGGAGAAACACTAGTGCTAGGGATTTCAGACCCTCATTGATTTACTGGAACCAACAGTGAATGGAAACATCCTTTCAAAAAAATAAACTATAATAAATATATAAATAATCACAAAATATTGTGTAAAGAAACAGATTATGTTTTAAAAATGTTTATAGGAAAATATCTCATTTCAGCATGTTCAAAGAAGATCGTTCCATTTTTATGAGAATGATCATGGTAAGTTGATCCTTTTTTTTCATTTAAACACATGTTTTAGTACATTTCAAATGCTCAAAATCAAGTGGGGTACAGACAACCTTGTAGTTTATATAGTAATGAACGTTCAAAATAATAGATAAAACAAAAACAACATGAATCATTTCTTGTTATGTTAGTGTTATATTATTTTTTATATTGCTCCTTCTAAGTATTCTAAGCTATTTTAGTTCTTGTACATATTGAATTTGAGATATAACTCAAAAGGTTGATGACCATATATTTAATATTAAAAGAGTCCATATAATTTTTACACATTCAAATGTTCTGTAACAAATGTTAAAATTATCGATCATAAATTATAAGATGGAAAATGTTAACTAAACTTGAAATGTGAAAAATGAACTATACGTGATTTAAATTTTGTTAATGAACTATACCCTTTATTTCATACTTAAAATTTTGTTCATGATATAATAGTTTTTAAAAGGTAATCAAATATTTGCCTCTAAATAAGATATGATTTTAATTTATGAACCGTAAAGTATGTAAATCCAAAAATGAAAATGAGTGAAATGTAAGCAACCATGCGATCTTATTTCTATCGTTCAATGTAAAGAAAAGTACTCATATGCCAAAAAATTAGCGAACTAATATTAATGTATGAAAAATGTGTTGGAATTTGATACCTGATTCATCGCTTGAAGTCGCAGAAGCAAAGATCGCTCGGTGGAGTGGGAAGACCGGACGAGATAGTTGTTGGGACGGGATTCCAACTGGAGACCACTCAAATCGAAACCCCACAAGCAAAGCGGAATACAGGATTGTGGTAAGAAGTATAAAAACAACCAATCAATAACTCAATTCCAATCTCTATCAATCCAAAAAAAATCACAATCCAAAACAAGTAATTCAGAAATCAAGGCAATAATGAAAAATAAATCACACAGAGATTTATAGTGGTTCCACTAACGTTGTATTAGTGTACATCCACTTTAAGAGAGAGCTTTTATTAATATTGATGAGAGGATTACAAGAGATAGATTACAATAATCAAAATTTTAATTAGAAATTGATTCGTGGAGAAGAGAATTGAAGAAAATTAGGTTTTGATAAACCCTAATTTGTGGAGGTTAATCACTTGCAGTCGCTTACACACATACCAGATCTGGAACCTGAAGCTAGCTTATATAGGAGAATAGAAACCCTAGTCAATATTCCAAAATTTCCCCTGCAAATATCACAAATCTTCACGTCAAGTCCACACGTGAAAAACAGACTGAAGTCGCCTCAGACATCTGACCAAAGTGGTCAGACGTCTGACTTTAGTTACTGAAAAGTTTCGCTTCAGCTCAGACGTCTGACTGAAGGCTCTGGAATCAATTCTGCATTGACTCAGATGTCTGACCCATTTGGTCAGACGTCTGACCTCATTCTTTGGAACAGGTCTGATGCAGATTTGCTGAAGCGCCAGACGTCTGACCATTTTCCTCAGACGTCTAACCCTGCCAATTCAGCCCACTTCACCTTTTCCCTTATAACTTCCACCTCCGAACTCCGATTTGCGAACCGTTTTCTCCGTTATGAAGCTACTTCCGACCTCTACAATTCTCCATATCGTGTCGCCAAAATTTAACACTCCACCTCAACACTATATCCATCTGCAACTCCAATGGTACCATACCATCAACGACAACCGATAGCACCAACTATCACTTCTTCTACCTTCAACCTAACATGAATGCTTTCCCAATGAGCTCCGGCAAAGCCACCGCCCATTGCACTCTACCAACGAGCTCAGGCAAAGCCCCCGCCCGCTAATGAAATATTGAAAACATCCAAATCCTAAGCTATCTCACCAAAGACTAGCACTTACCAAGAAGATAGAACCTCGATCTCTCATCGATACTCTTCCTCATCTACCACCAAGCTTCTCCCTTAACCGTGCCACCCCGTGGCACCTAGCACTTCACCAAGCGAATCAAGTTCGAGCAATGCTCGAACTTCTCAACCGGCAATGCCTTAGTGAATATGTCCGCCACGTTATCCTTTGTGTGCACTTTCCGAAGATATACTTGCTTATCCTCATCCATGGCTACTAGATATGACTCTCTCACCTCAATATGCTTAGTCCATGAGCTAAACGCCAAATTCTCTGCCAAGTGAATAGCACTCTGGCTATCACATCAAACATCAATACTATCATGCCTGAATCCCAAGTCACACAACAATCGCTTCAAATAGAGTGCCTCCTTTGCCGCCTCCACCGTGGCTATCAACTCCGCCTCCGTAGTGGATAAAGCAACTACGGTCTGCAATCTCGATCTCCAACTTATGGTTGTACCCCCAAGAGTGAAGACATATCCGGAAGTTGATTTTCTTCGATCCCTATCACCGGCGTAGTCCGAAACACAATAACCAACCAACTTGCAATCCATCGCCTTACTACTACGAAAAACAAGACCATGAGATGATGTGCCTCTAAGGTATCTCAATATAAGCTTCACAACTTCCCAATGTGATTCCCAGGATTAGCCATGTATCGGCTAACCATCCCGATGGCATTTGCAATATCGGGCCTTGTACACACCATAGCATACATTAGACTTCCAACCGCACTAGTATATGGCACCTTTGCCATATTAGCCTTGTCTTCTTCCAAGATAGGTGATCCTTTACTCGAAAGCTTCATATGCAAAGGTAAAGGTGTATTTGACGCCTTTTCATTCTCCATGCTAAACCGACAAAGCACTTACTCAATGTATTCCTTTTGAGTTTGTATCAACTCAAAATACTTTTGATCCCTTACAATTTCCATGCCCAATATCCTTCTTGCTTCTCCAAGATCCTTCATTTCGAACTCCAATTTCAAACTCAGTTTTAGCTTGTTAATTTCATTCTTATCCTTAGAAGCAATGAGCATGTCATCCACATACAAGAGTAAATACACTCAACAATCATTTCTCAACTTCTTGAAATAAACACAAGCATCTTTGATGCTTCTATCAAAACCATTTTCAAGCATAAAATGATCGAACCTCTTGTACCATTGTCTAGGTGATTGCTTTAATCCATATAGTGATTTCTTCAACTTGCAAACCAAATTGGACTTACCATCCACAACAAAACCTTCCGGTTGCTCCATGTAGATTACTTCATCCAAGTCACCATGCAAGAAGGCAGTTTTCACATCAAGTTGCTCCAACTCCAAGTCATGAATAGCAACTATAGCAAGTAATATCCGAATAGAAGTATGGCTCACAACCGGTGCGAATATCTCATCATACTCTTTTCCCTTCCTTTGTGCAAACCCCTTAGCCACTAGTCTAGCTTTGTATCTCCCATCGTCCTTCACCTTGTATATCTATTTGCACCCAATAGCACGGTTTCCATTAGAAAGTGGAACCATATCCCAAGTTTGATTCTTCAACCAAGATTGCATCTCTTCCTCCATGGCACAAATCCATTCGAGCTATCACTCGACTCCATGACGTCATCAAGGTCGATCGGCTCATCTTGGACTACATGAAGAGCATAGTCCAAATTATCATAAAAGCTAAGATAGTTCCAATCTCCATATCTTTCGGGTGGTCTTATAGTACGACGACCAACCCGAGTAGCAATACCCTCACCTAAACTCCCTTCGGCTCCACCTTGAACCGAATCTTCTCTAGAATCATGCACATCACCAACATTACTAGTGGAACCCTATGGACTATGTGATGTAACATCAACCGCTACCTCCTCGCAAGCATCTCCAACTACTCTACTCTCTCTACTCCTTGGACAAAATGTGGAAATAATTTCCTTCTCCTTTGATTCACCATGAACCAAATCCAGAACATCCGATGAGCTCACATTCTCCTTGAACATCGCCGACTCATCAAAAGTAACGTGACGAGAATTCACTACCTTCTTCATTTTCGGATTCCAAATCCGATAGCCTTTTACTCCATTCGTATAACCAAGCAAAATCCCCTTGAAAGCTCTAGGTTCAAGCTTATCATTTCCTGGATCATGCACATAAACAGGACTACCAAACACACAAAGATAACTCAAGTCAATGCTCTTTCCCTTCCACCCTTCCTCCGGAATTTTGTTACCAATAGTTGAGCACGGAATTCGATTAATAATATGCACTATAGTTGACAAAGCTACAGCACAAAATCCCTTAGTCAAACCCGATGTCAATCTCAAGCATCGAGCTTTCTCAAGTAGAGTATGATTCATCCTCTCCGCAACACCATTCGACTGCGGATCTCCAGGTGTAGTAAAATGCCTCCGAATATCATGATACTTGCAAAACTCCAAAAATTCTCCGAAAACATACTCTTCGCCATTGTTAGATTTTAGAACCTTCAAAGACTTGCCACTCTCATTCTCAACAAGAGCCATCCACGCTTTGAACTTTGCAAATGCCTCCGACTTGGCCTTCATTACATACACCCAAACTTTCCGAGAAAAGTCATCTATAAAGGAAATATAATAGCGAGCTCCACCTAAAGAAGCTACAGGTGCCAGTCCCCATACATTTGTGTGAACATACTCAAGAACCCTTCTCGAATCATGCTTTCCCTCACCGAATGAAACTTTAGTTTGCTTCCCCTTGACGCATTCTTCGCAAAACTCTAACTTGTTGAAACTTTCTCCATCGATCATCTCCCTCTTCCGAAGAACATCCAAACTCCTCTCTGAGACATGACCTAACCTCAAATGCCACAACCTAGTCGCATCCAAGCCACGAGAACTATCAACTCCTATACAAGTTTCACCTTCTACAGTCACTCCTTGAAGCCAATAGATACCATGAGTCCTAGCACCCTTCATCATCACAAGCGCCCCCTTCGAAACCCGCAAGCTATCACTCTCAATAGTGATCTTACAACCTAAAGAATCCAGCTGCCCCAAAGAGATAAGAGACTTCCGAAGTCCCGGAACATAGCGTACATTAGTGAGAGTACGAACCACTCCGTCAAACATCCGAATTTGCACGGAACACATGCTTTTTGACTTACAAATAGCATCATTTCCCATAACAATTGAATTTCCTTCTCTGTCAATATAAGATGAAAAACAATTCCTATTTGGCATCATATGATAAAACACCCCCGAATCGAGCACCATTCGCTACCTGAAACATTCGATGCTACCGCCGATAACACATCTACGTCTCCCTCACCAACTCCACTCTCCACCGCTACTGATGAAGATGGTACTTCCTTCTTTGCCTTCCCCTTTTCCGGACACTCATTCTTCCAATGACCGGACTTCTTACGAATATAACACTTACCTTTTCTTTCCTTCAACTTTTCTCTCCAACCGAGGTTCCTTGATTTAGAAGCCCCAGTTCTCCTTCTTCACATACCTCTCCTTCTCCACAAATAAACCATGACCACTACTAGCACCACTACTTCCATCACCTAACTCCTTCATTTAATCCTGCAACTTCTCGCTAAGAAGATCTGTTTTGACATCATCAAGAGTCAATGTATCCCGGCTATAGATCAAACTATTTGAGAAACCTGTATAGCGGTCCAGCAACGAACACAACAATATCATCGCCTTTTGCTCTTCCTCAATCTTTAAATCTACAGCCTTCATCTTCATTAGCAAATCATCAAAAGTATTCAAGTGCGCCTTTAGCGAAGTAACTTCCTTCATCTTATAGGTGAAGAATGTTCGCAATAAGATCAAGCAATTAGTTAGTGACTTCTTCATATATAACTCCTCCAACTTGTCCCAAATACCCTTAGCGGTAGTCTCACCACTAATTTCAGAGATAACATTTCTTCCCATAGCAAGCTGAAGTGTAGTGAATGCCCACTCTTCCGTCTCCTCTCTCTCAACATCCGAGATGCCCGTTGGCAATAAATGCATGTCAAACACTACCCGATGTACCCGATTTCTCCTTAGAACTGCTTTCATCTTCCATTGCAATTTTTCAAAATCATTATCGCCATTCCACTTGTCTATAACCAATTGTGATCCTGAAGCTGCGTACGAACCACGTACATAAGGAGCTACACTACTTTGAGTATCCATTAAGGAACTACTTGAGTTGCTATTTGATTCAGACATTTCTACAATCACCTACCAACACCAATGCTTTGATACCAAATGTTGGGACAGGATTCCAACTGGAGACCACTCAAATCGAAACCCCACAAGCACAGCAGAATACGGGATCGTGATAGGATGTGTAAAAACAACCAATCAATAACTCAATTCCAATCTCAATCAATCCAAAAAAAATCACAATCTGAAACAAGCAATTCAGAAATCAAGGCAATAATGAAAAATAAATCACACAGAGATTTATAGTGGTTCCACTAACGTTGTGTTAGTGTACATCCACTTTAAGAGAGAGCTTTTAATTAATATTGATGAGAATAGTACAAGAGATTGATTACAATGATCAAAACTCTAATTAGAAATTGATTTGTGGAGAAGAGAATTGAAGAAAATTAGGTTTTGATAAACCTTAATTTGTGGAGGCTAATCTCTTGCAGTCGCTTGCACACATACCAGATCTGGAACCTGAAACTAGCTTATATAGGAGAATAGAAACCCTAGTCAATGTTCTGAAATTGCCCCTGCAAATATCACGAATCTTCATGTCAAGTCCACATGTGAAAATTAGACGGAAGTTGCCTCAGACGTCTGACCAAAGTGATCAGACGTCTGACTTTAGTTACTGAAAAGTTTTGCTTCAGCTCAGATGTCTGACCATTTGGTCAGACGTCTGACTAAAGGTTCTGGAATCAATTCTACACTGACTCAGACGTCTGACCCATTTGGTCAAATGTCTGACCCATTTGGTTATATGTCTGACCTCATTCTCTGGAACAGGTCTGATGCAGATTTGCTGAAGCGCCAGACGTCTGACCATTTTCCTCATACGTTTGACCCTGCCAATTCAACCCACTTCACCTTTTCCCTTATAACTTCCACCTTCGAACTCCGATTTGCGAACCATTTTCTCTGTTACAAAGCTACTTCCGACCTCTACAATTCTCCATATAGTGTCACCAAAATTTAACAATAGCTCGTCCGGTGGTGGCTGCTGCCGCTCCAGTTGGAGCGGTAGAGAGGTAACCGAACCAGCTATTTGGTTCGGTGGTGGAGGCTATTGGTTTGGAAGTGAAGTGGCATTGTTTTGGAGTGGTGTAGAGTGGAGACCGAACGAGGAACTTCGTTCAGTAGTTGGCTGATTTTTGGAGCGGCAGAGGAGATCTCGTTTGGTGATATGAAGGAGAAGTCGTTCGGTATTTGGTGAAGGTGAAATAGGGAATACCGAACCACATATTTCATTCGGTGTTTTGCCGAACCAAAGTGTGTTCGTTCGGTGATTTGGTGATGCAGAACGAAATATCTCGTTCTGTGTTAGAGCATGTTGGTCCAAACTGAAGTGGAGATGCCGAACCAAATGCCAATCTATGCCAGACCAAATCATGCCGGTCCAAGTGATACCACACCAAATGCTATTGGAGCTTGCCGAACCAGATGTGCCGAACCAAACCTCAGGGCTGCTATATAGAAACTACCCGTCCTCATATCTTCACTCTATAAATAGTGGAGCTTCTTGACAACAATGGTAGTCGAAATTTTGAGCTAATTTCAGCCAATTTCAGAGCCATCCTAGAGAGCTGAAACTCTGCATAATTTTGTCTATATTGTAAATTCTTCTTATGTATAGCCTCCAAAAGTGAATCAATCTTGTAACTCTAATCTTTTAGTGATTAATAAAATCTCCTCTCCCCAAGTGACGTACACTGCCTCACGGTAGTGGAACCACTATAAATACCAGTGTTATTTATTTTCTTGCATTGCATATATTTGTGACTGTCTGTTCTGGTGTTCACCTTTTGTTTGTTCCGTCTCACTATAATCACGATCCAGTTGTTTTCCGCTGCGTTGGGTTTTTTATTCCCTTAGACTGATCATCTTAAGGGATTTTCCCCAATAGTCTGGTATCAGAGCTGTAAGGTTGATTGAGGAGTGTTAGATGTTATGGTAGGAGATAAAGCGACTCCAGTTGTTACAAGACCCTATACTAGAGGGATGTATATTGCATCAGGATCACAGTTGGCAATTGAAAAATGGAATGGGGATAAAGACTTTGAGAAGTGGCAATGGAGGATGAAGGCTGTTCTAATGAGGAATGAAGTCCATCCAGTAGTGTTTGCCCCTAAGGAGTTGACGGTTGACATCTCAGTCGCGGAAAGGAAAGAGATGGAGAAATAGGCGTTTACTACTTTACAACTAGCTATGGGAGAGAATGTTATCTTAGAGATTAGTAGTGAGACCACTTTTAGGGGCATTGGGACCAAGCTAGAAAATCTCTACTTGAAGAAATCTCTGACTAACCGTTTGATATTACTGAAGACATTTTTCACTATGCGAATGAGAGAGGATACTTCAGTGAAGGAACATCTTAATTTCTTTGATGATCTCGTGATGAAGATGAAGACTGTTGACTTAAAGATGGATGAGGAGCAAATGGAAATGATTCTTTTGTGTTCTCTTTCGGAGTGATACATAGGTTTCGCTAACAACCTTATCTTTGCTAGAGACACATTGACAGTGGTAGTTGTGAAGTCAGGCCTTATATCTGAGGGCTTGAGAGATCAGATAAAGGAGATAAGTGAAGGAAGTAGACGTGGAAGTAGTAGTCACGGCCTGTTTATTGAAAGAGGTAGAGATGATAAGAATAATTAGCAATCTAGAGGACGTTCCTAGTCTAGGAAGCCCGGTAATGGAAGGAGAGGAAAGTCTAAGGATGGGAAGTGCTTTATCTGCAAGAAACCTGGTCATTGGAAAAATGATTGTCCATATTTGAAGAAGAAGAAGGAAGAAGACGAATCTTCATCATTTGCGGTGGAGAAGGCTGTATCTGACGATGTGTTGTCTGCAGCAGTGTCGGATGTCTCAAACCATTGGGTGCTGGACTCGGGGGCGTCTTTCCATATGACGCCTAATAAGGATTACTTCAGTTCTTTTGTTGGACAAGAGGGAAGTTCTATTCTTATGGGTAATGATGCTAGCTGTAAAGCAATGGGTGAAGGTACAGTGAGGATCAGGATGTTTGACGGAGTGATACGCACTTTGACAGGTGTCTGGTATGTTCCAGGTCTTCGGAAGTCCTTAATTTCTTTAGGACATTTGGCATCTTTGGGTTGTAAGGTAACTATCGAGAAGGATAGTCTGAAGGTTTCAAGAGGTGCACTAGTTCTTATGAAAGGAGATGTGTTTCGAAATCTGTATTTGTTGAAAGGAACCACAGTTCTTGGAGAGTCATGTGTTGGAGTAGACAGTTCTCATGCTTTGGATGCCACAAGGCTTTGGCATCTCAGGTTGGGTCATATTTCAGAGAAGGGCTTAGAGTTGCTTCAAAGACGGAAGATGATTAAAGGAGAAAGATTCGACAACATGGACTTATGCCAGGAGTGTGTGTTAGGCAAGCAAACTAAAGAATCTTTTGGAGTTGGACTCCACAGATCGAGGCGAGTACTTGAGTACGTACATACAGATGTTTGGGGATCGGTTGCTACTCCTTCTCTTGGAGGAGCAAGTATTTTATTTCTTTCATTGATGACTTTTCTCAGAACGTATGGGTGTATGTGATGAAGGCCAAATCAGAGAGTTTTGAGAAGTTCAAAGGCTGGAAAGTGCTTGTTGAGAACCAATCTGGTTCTAGGTTGAAGGTGCTGAGATCTGATAATGGCGGTGAATTTGTCTCTAGCGAGTTCCTCGATTTTTGTAGACAGCATGGCATTTAGAGACATATCACTACACCTAGAGATCCGCAATCTAATGGGGTTGCAGAAAGGATGAACAGGACTCTACTGGAGAAGGCTCGTTGCTTGAGATTGACGACGGGTTTGTCTAGAGGCTTTTGGGCTAAGGCATTATCAACTGCGGCTCATATCATAAATCGAATTCCGTGCTCAGCCATAGATGTGAAGATTCCAGAGAAAAAGTGGAGTGGTAAAGCAGTGTATCTTGGTTACTTCCGAATTTTTGGTTGTCCTGTGTACGTTCACCATACATGTGATGAGAAGTTAGAGGTTAGAGCATATAAGGGCATACTAATGGGATACACTGATGGTATCAAAGGGTATCGAATTTGGAACCCTGTTGATTGGAAAATTGTTCATTCCAGACATGTTACTTTTGATGAGTCTGCTATGTTCAATCCAAAGGAGAAGCTACCTACCACATCAGAAGATTTCGATAGGCCTAAGGAGATGGAAGAAGTTCCCGTGTTCCAGCCAAATAGTAGAGTTGTTGTTGATGCTATCGAGGAAAACACAATTGATGAAACATCACAGGATAGTCTACAGGTACCTTCTAGTAGTGCTGGCGATGTGCATGAATCTAGAGGAAGTTCAGTTCAAGGTGGAGCTGAAAGAAGTTTAGGCGAAGCAGTACCTACCCGGGTCAGTCGTAGGACTATTAGGTCGCCCGAAAGGTACGGTGATTGGCAGTTTGCAAACCTTAGCCTTGGGGATCAGTTTGACTATGCCTTACATGTGGTTCTATAGGAGCCGCTTGACCTTGATGAAGCCTTTTAGTCATGTGACAATTCGAAGGGGATGTGCGCTATGGAAGAGGAGTCGGAGTCATTGAAGAAGAACAAGACTTAGGATTTGGTACCACCTCCTCAAGGAAGCCGAGCCATAGGTTGCAAATGGGTGTTCAAGGTGAAGGATGATGGGAGATACAAGGCTAGACTAGTTGCTAAAAGGTTTTCACAATGAAAGGGATTGGAGTATGATGAGATATTCTCTCCAGTAGTGAGGCATACGTCCATCCGCATTTTGCTCGCTATCGTCGCGGCTCATGACTTGGAGCCGGAGCAACTGGATGTGAAAACCGCTTTCTTGCACGGAGACTTGGATGAGACCATCTACATGAAGTAGTCAGAAGGATTTATTGTAGATGGGAAAGAAAATTGAGTTTGCAAATTGAAGAAGTCATTGTATGGACTTAAGCAGTCGCCTAGACAATGGTACAAGTGGTTTGACTCTTTTATGCTTTCACTCGGTTTTGATCGTAGCATCAAAGACGCTTGTGTGTACTTCAAGCATTTAAAGAATGCTAGATGGGTGTACCTACTCTTGTACGTGGATGATATGTTGATTGCTTCCAAGTATAAAGCTGAAATCGATAGTTTGAAGAGAAGACTAAAAGCGAAATTCGAAATGAAGGACCTTGGAGAAGCAAAGAAAATTTTGGGTATGGAAATCCAAAGGGATAGGAAGCTAGGACTTTTGAGCCTCACTCAAAAGGAGTACAATCGAAAGGTGCTTGCTCGGTTTAGCATGGAAGGGGCAAAGACAATCAGCACACCCATGCCTTTGCACATACAGCTTTTTAGTAAAGGCTCTTCGATCCTGGAAAAGGATAAGGCTTATATGATGAAGGTCTCATATGCAAGTGCAGATGGCAGCCTGAGTATGCCATGGTATGCACTAGGCCTGACATTACACAGGCGGTTGGATTGGTGAGTAGATTCATGGCGAATGTAGGAAAGACGCATTGGGAAGCATTGAAGTGTATCTTCAGATACCTTAGAGGAACTCCAAACCATGGACTTGTCTTTGGAGGCAGAGGAAGACATTTCAACTTGGTTGGATTTTACGATTCCGACTATGCCGGTGATAGAGATCGAAGGAAGTCAACTTCCGGATATGTGTTCACCATTGGTGGGACAGCGATCAGTTGGAGAGCGAGGTTGCAGACGATTGTGGCTTTTTCTACTACAGAGGCAGAGCTCATAGCTGCGGTTGAAGCAGCTAAGGAGGCGCTTTATTTGAGGTGATTGTTGTGTGATTAGGGCTTCATATACGAAGTCGTGGATGTGTACTGTGATAGTCAGAGTGCAATTCACTTAGCTGAAAATTTAGCATTTAGCTCGAGGACAAAGCATATTGAGGTGAGAGAGTCGTTCCTTGTCTCGATGAGTGAATAGAAGCTAGTTCGTCTTCAGAAAGTTCACACGAAGGAGAATGCAGCAGACATGTTTACCAAGTCATTGCCTGTTGCTAAGTTCGAGCATTGTTTGGACTTGATTTGCTTAATGAAGTGCTAGGTGGCACGGGGTGGCACGGGGGGAGAGTTGAGATGGTTCATGGAGACGTTTGTTTTCATGGTGGAGATTGATAGATTCTACACAGACTGGGTACTTCGAACACTTTGTTGACGGGCAGTGGCCTTGCTGGAGTTCGTTGACAGAGTGTAATGGGTGATGGCATTGCCGAAGCTCATTGGGTAAGTATCCATTGTTGGAGCATGAAGGTGTAGATGGAGTTGGAAGGCTTGTTTGGAATTTGGTATCAAGGTGGAAATTGTTGGAATTTGATACCTAATTCATCGCTTGAAGTTATAGAAGCAAAGATCGCTCGGTGGAGTGGGAAGAACGGATGAGAGATCTCGTCTAGTGGTAGCTGCCGCCGCTCCAGTTGGAGCGGTAGAGAGGTGATCGGACCAGATATTTGGTTCGGTGGTGGAGGTTGTTGGTTTGGAAGTGAAGCGGCATTGTTTTGGAGCGGTGTAGGGTGGAGACCGAACGAGGAACTTCATTTGATAGTTGGCTTATGGTTGGAGCGGCAGAGGAGATCTCGTTTGGTGATATGAAGGAGAAGCCGTTCGGTATTTGGTGAAGGTGAAATGGGGAATACCGAACCACATATTTCATTCGTTGTTTTGCCGAACCAAAGTGTTCGTTCGATGATTTGGTGATGTCAATCGAAATATCTCATTCGGTGTTAGAGCATGTCGGTCAAAACTAAAGTGGAGATGCCAAACCAAATGCCAATCTATGCCGGACCAAATCATGCCGGTCCAAGTGATACCGCACCAAATGCTATTGGAGCTTGTCGAGCCAGATGTGACGAACCAAACCTCAGGGCTGCTATATAGCAATTACCCCTCCTCATATCTTCACTCTATAAATAGTGGAGCTTCTAGACAACAATCATAGCCGAAATTGAGAGCTAATTTCAACCAATTTTAGAGCCATCCTAGAGAGCTGAAACTCTGCATAATTTTGTCTGTATTGTAATTTCTTCTTATGTATAGCCCCCAAAAGTGAATCAATCTTGTAACTCTAATCTTTCAGTGATTAATAAAATCACCTCTACCCAAGTGGACGTACACTGCCTTGCGGTAGTGGAATCACTATAAATACTGGTGTTATTTATTTTCTTGCATTGCATAGATCTGTGACTGTCTGTTTCGGTGTTCCTCTTTTGTTTGTTCCGTCTCACAACAATCACGATCCAATTGTTTTCCATTGCGTTGGGTTTTTTATTCCTTTAGACTGATCATCTGAAGGGATTTTCCCCAACAAAATGAATTGGATAAAAATCACAGCGTGATAGGTTTTAATATGGAATTACCAAAGAGAAACGAGGAGAGCAAAGCAAATGTCCCGATTTACTATCATTTAATTGATAGGTGCAGTGATAAGTTTCAAGTGTCAAAATGCAAAAGAAAAGGAAGAAAAAATAATATAAAGACGAGAAATGTTGAAGAAAAAATATACACAAATTCATAGTTTAGCATCATTAGTGAATAATTTGATTTGAGTTAAACGTTGCATAATTGTTGTTGCTCACAGGAAAAATGTTGTTATAAACAGAAATTGTGTGAAAAAATTTGTAGATTCTTTTTTTTTGTTATGTTCAAAAATTTCATATCATTTTTATGAAAATGGTTGCAAAAAAATCATCTATTTTTCATTTAAAACCATATTTTTTAAATTTATTTCATAAGCCCAAAACCAAGTGAATATATAAACGGTCAAGAAACCTTATATTACATATGTAATAATGATTTCAATAATCAAAACACTCAATGTAAATCTATTCTTGTAATGTTAGTATCTTTTTTTCCCATATAGCTCCATCTAAAGATTCTTTTTTAATTTTTAACTTTAGATTTATATCATTCCAGATTTCTATGCTAATTGTGAATTGAACATTTAAATTATACCTTCTGCTTGCATCTATGTAGATGCTTTTCTAGATTAAACACACTGATAATCAAAGAAAAAATTTAATTAGTGTTAAGGATTGCAATTTAATTTAAGGTTCGGAATAAGCATACCTAATGATTGTTTTCGTCGAACACATATATGTACATATACATATATTTGTATGTGTGTGTGCACACACACACATCACAACCAAGAAGTCATGTGAAATATCAATGAGTTGTCATAGTCATTTAAGCGTTCAAATGGCTTGTACGTGTTTTGAATATTTAAATTGTGAGAATATTATTATGTACGGTAATGATTTCAACCCAAAGTATAGGTATCTAAGGGTTTTTATGGAAGATCATGGTATTATTCAACCTCTTGGAGAAATTCTTTGAATGTCCTCAATCCATCATTGTTAAGGGGTAAGTTGTGCAATAGTTAGAATAATTGAGAGAATATTTCTTTCGATACACACACATGTGTGTAGACACAAACACAAATGTATTAAAAAATATGGAAATCACAACAAAGAAGCCATTTGGAATATCAATAGTTTTCTTAGTCCTTCGAGAGTCTTAAGGGCTTAAATGTGTTTTAGAGTAAAAAAAACCCAACAGTCGTGATTGCAACCCAAAGTGTAGTCATTTGAGAGTATTTATGCAAGATCATGATATTTTTCAGCCTATTTGAGAAATTCAGTAAACGAACTGATAAGTTATAGGGTCATATTCTTTCATTATTAAAGGGAATGCACCTAAATTTCGGTTGTGCAAGGTAGAACAATTGATAAAATATTTATTTGGCTAAGTTTCAAATTTGTTAGATGTATCAAATTATAATAAACAAATGATGGAAGGACTTGAAATTGAAAAGTTTGTATGAATGATAAATTTGAAAAATGAAAAATCTAATTAAAGGTTTGTACTTGACAAGTAATAACTTTAATAGTTGGAAGGATCTAACTAAAAAGTTTGATTATGAAATTATTGTAAAGCTAATTTTGAAGACAAGGAGAACTCAAGTGAAATTATTGATGAGTGACTAAGAGGAAATAATTGAAAATATGAATATACAAATAACTTAAATGAAAATATAGTAAGAGAATCAAGAAGAACAAAACATGTTTTTGCCTTACAATTATATCCTAGTGTGTGACTGGTGCATTGCACATGATAATGTGGTAAAAACACAAGAAATAAAGGATGGACTTGAAATTGAAAAACTATCACAAATGAAAAACTTTTAAAAAAACATTCAAGCATAGTTTTGTATATAAATAAACAATAGTTTGAAGGATTTGAAGGATTTAACTAAAAATATCGATAATGATATTAAATAAAGTCAATTTTGAAAAGAGAACTTAAAAGTGAAAATAATGACGAGCGATTAAGAGACAAAAAACTTGAAAAATGAATCTAACTTAAATGAAAACATACTGAAAGAACCAAAGAAGAGCAGAGAAAATGTTTTTGTCTTACCATTATTTATTAGTGTGCCACTTGTGCATTGCATATGACAATATTGTAAAAACATCTCAAATAAATTAAAAATATAAATATATTTTTAAAAGATAGAATTTATTATGCAATACTTAACGATATTATTGAGATAAATTATAGAGCAATCCAGTAGTCCTTGTTGAAGTATACATCTTTTGTAATATGCTCCAAATGTTTTTAAATTTGGCTAAAAATAACTTACATCATTTCATTAATCAATTTCATAATTTAAGGTGTACTAAATTTGTTACTTTTTAGGGTTCACTATTTCTTAAGAGAATTAATGAACATAATTTAATTAATTTAAATTTAGGATTTACTGACAATTATGTAGATAAATATTTATTTTAATAGATTTTGAATTTGATATTTAACGTTCTAACACGTTTGATTAGATAAATGATATATGGATTGAATTTGAGATATTATCTAAGAGAGTGATGAACATGCAAATTATAAGTGTAACAATGAATCGTTATATTTTATATATTCGAGTAATTTGTAACAACTTTTAAAATAATCATTCATATCTATCTATTAAATAATTATGAAGTCGAAAAATTTACAATTCTCTCTAACTCTAAAAATTTACAAGCTCTCCTTTGATTTTCTTTCGTCGTTCTACGGTTAACTCCACAAAACAAGTAATTTCTACAATTATTTGTAAGGTTCACCTTAATTATCTCCCACTATTATTACATTGAAACCGCTATAATTTGTTCAATTTATTTACAATGTTTTCCTTAATTCTTCCACTATTTTACATCTACCAAAAAATTCATTTCATAAACGAGGGTAAAGGCGGAACCCAGTGCACGAGGCTCCTGCGTGATAGTGGGCTCCAGGGAAGTCGATAATGTATGCAGTCTTTCCCTCGCATTGCGAAAAGGCTGTTTCTGGACTCGAATCCTGACGTCCTGATCATGAGTGACCTAACCATTGCGCTAAGGCTCCTTTCAAAAACAAGTATTTCATCAAAAAAACACATAAATAAATGCGCAACAAAAGTACTAGTTTCGTTGTCCTTAATCATCTTAGATTATTTGACATTAAAGTCCCTTACATATATCATTCTATAATTAATTTTTTTTCATATCGACAATAATTTGTTTACACTGGTTCTTCAAAATAGGATTATTATATTTAATTAGTTTCATCTCTTTTCATTTTGAAATTACAATTTTTTCATAAATAAATCTTTAAAAAACAATGAATTTATAGTTGTGTGCTGCGAGCGGAGTATTTGAAATGTATATTTTAAAATAAATGTAACGACCTGTAAATTTTAACCGTTTTAATAACGTAATTAATTGAAATTTTGTGAAATTTTAAACGATAAAATTTTGAAATAAAAATTAGATATTTGAAATGCGTCTAGTTAAACATAGCAACTGGTAAATTTTCGTCTGAAAATACGAAAGTTTATTTCGTGCGTAAATTCACTTCAATTTAATCAGTTAAAAAGAAATGAAAATAAACCGTTTTCGAAACCTAAATATTTTTACATAGAAAAATTCTAAACCGTCTTCTGAGCAAGACGTCATTTTTCGTTTTTCCGAATTCGGACTTCTTTAGCTCCGTCGATCTTATTTTTCTGTGTTTTCTTGCATTTCCGCTAGTTTAAAAATTCGAATTTTTATAATTCAATCATACCTCTGATACCCTTATACCATTTTGATCGTATCGTCTTGCTGATCCCTAATGTATAAAAATTATGCGTTTTGAACTTTGGTATGTGGCGGAAGATCTGGGAAACCAATTCCATATCGGTACCGTCTAACCTTTTTTTTTCTGTACATTCGTTTCCCTCAGCTGAAATGAATAGTCATAACTGTTTACTATTTCCAAGATCACCTTAGACTTCTCCCCTCTTACCGATTAACGTAACAGCAAAATCTTTTTTTTTCAAAAGTCTATTCACATTTTTCTTGGAAACCGTTCTCTCTTCAAAGTTATTCACATTCATTATTTCTTACATTCCAGAGGTTACACCGGTTCAAAAATTTCTATTCTTCCTCTAAAAAAATTATTGCCTTCGTTCTATGGTTTGAGAAAAATATAAACTGTTCATTTTATATTCTAGAGTGCTTTCCTTCTTCCAAATTTTCTTAAGTCATCTGCTTCAAAACATAACAAAAATATTTATATGCACGTAAACATGTATACCAAGCTACCTTCCCTTATCCTCTACCACTTACAACATGCGTACGGCAGCTCCTCTTCCCGCTCCTCCATGCCTCAGCTAGAACCGAAGCCAGCAACAACCGACCCAAGCCGAGAATCCTTCCTTCCGCGCCGACCTCCTCAACCGAGCCTCGAGCCACATAGCCGAACAATTTCCTGACCGGCCATCACAACCCAGCATCCATCGTCTTCACCTCAGCATGCAACCCAAAGCACACGCCTCTCATCCGTCTACCCTCCACGTGTTCGCCCCACCAATTGGCAGCCGAAGCTTGCCAGCCTGGCTCCTCTTTACTTCCTTAAGTATAAGTTAGTTTTATGAAATTTTAGCTTTTAACAATATTGTTTATACATATCTATTGAAAAGTATGTTTTGTACAGAATAGATATTGTTCTCGATTGCCCCTCAGCTTATATATATATATATATATATATATATATATATATCTACATGGGTTACATATTTTATATTTTAGTTTGCAACTTTTATATATATAATGAATACACGTATATTGTAGTTGGTATGTTTGTTCATATATGTAACATATATGAAGTATTTTCATTTGTATATAAAATTATATACACCAGTATGCATGTGTGAGTTAGTTTGAACGTGTAAAGTTATATAGTTTACATATAAAGGTGTCAAGCAATATTATATTTAATACTGTATATATAAATGTGTTTACAAAATTTTGTACAACAAATATATTAGCTACTTGGTTCGTTTATATATATATATATTACTATAGTTTTATAAAATGTCAGTTATAAATTATGTTGTTATAGGTTTGGCTTTACCAGTATACATTGTTATAAGGTTATAATTGTATGCATGTGTTTACACAGATTATATAATGTATGTTTATGTATATAGGTCAGTTATATGAATTTATTTGTATGAATATGTTTACAGTTTTAAAAGAATTGATAGTTATATATAGTAACATACTGAGTTTATATTTATATATAGTTCTAGTGATATAATATATAAATATTGTTTCTTACGCAATTTGCTATTTTAAAAATATGTCTATAAACTTTGGATTCACTAGTTTTACTTTATAAGTATGTATAATTATAGTAATGTTTTATTCTGGCTTTTAAACGTTATATCTATTATTACTGATATGTTTTGCACGTTTGCATACTTGGGGCTGAGTTTGGGTCTGTATATATATTACTTCATATTTACAATATAAATTAAGATATATGCAGCGGTATATTAATAAGTATATGCTATGATTTAGATACTAATACATACGTTTATGTTTATGGTATATGTACTGTGGTTTCAAAAAAAAATTTTATAGTTCTTTTCTGTTATCTTTAAAAACAAATGTACATTTAATTTTATGCGTGAGCACTTGGATTAGTGTATGATCATAATAGTTTACATTCATAAATCTACTATGTACTGGATAATGTAATACGCAAATTGATATATTTTATAACTTGCATTTCTTAAGTTTATAATACTGTATATTTGTTGTATAATATATAAAATGTATTCGTTCTGGTGATTTTGAAATGAATATAAAGATCGTATTGTTAGTTTAAATATCGGTTCTACTTATATATTTATAATGTGATTTGGATATGTATTATGATTTGAAATATTACATGTAATTTAAACTTAATATCGAGTTTAAGAAAATAATAATATAATATACTTTTGTTCAAATTTTATCTGCATCGATCTAATTTTGATTAGATTTCGTCTACTTCTTATCTATTAGCTTGTCCATCAAAATTCGAGCCGATTTTGTTTAGCTTGGATTCACAATTCAAATTCAGTATTCATATCAATGTGCGTATCGGTGTCAGCTTCATCGTCAAATCATCTCTAGCCTCAGAAGGTGAGCAATCACTCACGATTAACGTTCTTTTATTTGTTAAATTTTATTTCAATTGAAACGACAATTGAAATATGCTGCTGTTAGATATTTACACTGTCATTACCTGTATCAGTTCACCTGTGACATCTGACACCATTATCTGTTATGTATGCAATGATAATCTAGTTTGGTTGTTAAATGATTGATTGTTTGATGTTTACAATTGAACGTTAAATTTGTTAATGCTGAGTGATAAATAATTCGAAATTGAAATTGACGTAGGATAGTTAGATTTGATATATGTGATAAATTTGATTTGATGACATCTGCATAATATGACCTCTTTAAATGTTAAATAAATTGACACGTAGAAATAGTGTTAACTATACCTTGAACCATTGAATGTATGTTGTATAAGTTGATATAGTATGAAATTGAATAGTGGATATCAAGTGAAAAACCGTATAAATATTGTGTAATAATCTTTAATCTACATGAAATGATAGTGTAGATTCTAGAAATGATTATATTAATTTGCACAAACTACAATGTGAATTAATACGATTACTTCGGGATTATTTGAATCGATTATTGGATTGATATTGATTGTTGTTATTGTTTGTTTATTTACTTTGACACCATCCCAGTTATCATACTGCAAGTTCCCTTTGCTATGCTTTGATTTTGAATTGAATTGGAATCGGGTTGAAATGATAAATACCCAAATTAAACTTTGACCTAGGATAGAGAATTAAATAAAACCCGATTGGTCAATAATTTGATTTAAAAATAAAATAAAGATTTTATTTGAATAAATGATAAGTTCTGAAATGAAGTTGGAATTTGAATTTTTATGAAAGGAAAATGTTATATATTTAATAATATGAAACAAAATATTAACAATGTAATTGATAAAAGAACGCTGTTTAATTTGAGAAACGATTGAATTAAGTTTTGAAATTTATTTAATAATTCAGTTTGAAATTATTTAATAATTAAGTTTTGAAATTATTTAATAATTGAATAAGATTGAATTATTTAATAATTAAATAAAATTGAATTCTTTGTTAAGTGAATATGAACTTCTTGAATAAGTGAAATTAAGTTTTTTATTAATTGAGTTTTGAAATTGTAACTAAGTAAATGAATAAGTGAAATTAAATTTCTCTAACAAGAATTAAAATGGGATTTATTGAATTAATGAAAGACTGGAAATTTAAAGAATTGATTTGAAAAATTTAATCCAATTTAATTTGATGTTTTGTTGTAATGAAGTTGAACTTAAGTAATTGATTTAATGAATTGGAAATTAAATAGAAATTCTTTTGAATGACAAATTTACTTAATGAATATTAAATGAAATCGATAAATGAAGTTAAATTGATTTGAATGTTAAATTAAATTAATTTAAATGATTTCGGAATGAAACTTATATATGAACTTGAATAAATATTTGAATGGTTTAAATAAAATTTGAAATTGAATTATAAGATTTTGAAATGGTAAATTTGAAGTTTTGAAACGTAAATTATGGAAATTGATTTAGAAAGACAAATGAAATGTTGATTTACAAATTCTATTTGAAATTGAATTCGATTTGGTTTTGAAATATATTAAATGACCAATCGGTGTAATAATTACGAAAGTTATTAAAGAAACCGGAATCGGTTATGGACATACTCTCTGTTTAAACCGAAAACCACTTTAATAACTATACGCGGAGTGTGATCCAGAATGAAGTGGTTGGAATGATGTACGTGATGACTGAAGAAAGAGAACGATAATGGATAGCCTAGACACTTGTGTCAAATTGGAAATGACTAAAACAGGAGCCGTGCCGGGCCAATGGGGGTCAGCTACCTCAAGCGAACACACTTCTTCGAACTACTCATTACTTGTTGTCGATTGGTGCACCCTTGATTTTGGGAGTGTTGTTTCGCGGTGTTGTTGTCGCTGCGGCGATGCGTTCTCACCAGTCCGGATCAGGCAAATGGTAGTTTCACTACCTTGGGTATTGCCTCATGTGCCTTGTCATACTTGTATCCCTTTATACGCGACCACTACGAATTTGTTTTGTGTTATACCTATGGAGTACTCCCTGATATCCCACTAGTTTACGGTGGAGTTTACAGTGCTGTATAGACTATAACGCTTGTATAAAATGTTTTAAGGGGGATAATGGTAACGCCTTAACACTATTTTGATATCTTAAATTTCTGATAGACATTATTTACTTATCGTACACTACTACATAGTATATAGTTTAACGGATCCTTAAAGGATGGTTATTCCAAACATCCTTTGAGTTACTTGTATTTCAATTGCTATTTCAATTGAGTTGGATTTATTAATATAAGAATGTTAATCCTGACTCGAGTGTCTTGTGTTTTGCTTTACGCTCGGGTCAGACTGAGTGTACTAGTATTCGAGACTCACCTTTGAAGTTGGAGCTTTGCTTGAAGATCCAGCCATCTATTCTGCTTCCAGTATTCGATGATTCCAGTGATGTATTCTGATTTGTATCTGATGTATCGTATTACTCTTCCGTTGTATCTGGTTTAACTCTGATGTAATTTATACATTTATATAGTAGCTTCATGAACTACTATCTCTTTTATTTCCGCTGCATTTATTACTCTGTGTCTGTGATCTATGATTATTTATTTACTGTATATGTTCAGTTTTGCCAATTTAAATTAACAATTCGGTATTTTGAATTATTCAAGTCCGACATGTGCGGATGCGAATAGTGCAAAAATACTGGGTCGTTACAATAAAATTGATTTATATTTAATTAATATCATTTGTTTTTTAATGAATAATACGTATCAATAATTTGAATAAATAAATTGTAATATTATAAATTGCTCGGATTCAGTTCAAACCAACTTTATAATATAGAGCACTTTGATACGATCGCAACGTGAAAAACCACTTCTCACACGGACCTCATTTGCACAAGTTATTAATTTTAGAAATTTATAAAAATATAAATTTACTAATTAACATTTATTTATGTCTCAAATGTGTGACGCCCCACTCCGAGACCCACATTAGCAAAGAGTATTATAAGGTAACACCGTCTGTTAATGCGGAGAATAGAGCTATTTAGGAGCGACCATCTATAGCCTTGCCTTAATTATCTACTTAATACGTCAACAAGGTAGCATATATCTATATTTTTCTCAAGTGGATCGACATATCCAATAAATAATTACTACAAAGCCACATGTGGCTGAAAGATCTATCAGAACAGGACATAACAACTCAAATGTAATATACATCACAGAACAGTGGATCATCATAAACACATATACTGATACAAAACAGAGTACACAAAATGATACATATCAAGTGGTATAGCAAACCACAATATACAGATGAGTTCGCAAGAATACATATCAGAGTTACAACGGATAAGGACTACACAAAAGCTAAGCCAAAAGAAACTAGCGGAATAATCCATGCGGAAGCAAAAGAGGCTAAGTTCAAAAGCACCTAACTTGAAAACATCTCGGTCTGACCCGAGTATAAAATACACGGGTCAGTCTAGCTAAACAAATCAGTTAGATAAACTGAACGATAATGAACCTGCAAGATCATATAGTATAACAATTATCTCTAAAGGAGATAATTCAATCATCTAACATAAGATGAATCATAACAAACAAGCCTCATATCATCGGCAACTCAAATAAACAAAGGATACCAATATCTCAAAATAAGCCAAAAAGGCAATTAACCAATACCAATGAAGGTAATACAGGTTCCACAAGGTACCCGCTGTACATCGTGTGGCTCAAAAGACCAACACCGAAAGGCGATACCTAGGGAATATACGTATCAAAGAAACAATAGAAAATTCCAACTGCAACAAACCCAAATATCTCTTGAGCGGTGGAGAAGAAACCACTCCAATATCTCTAGAGCGGTGGTTAAGAAACCACTCCAATATCTCTCGAGCGGTGGTGAAGGAACCACTCCGAAAGCGGTATAAAAAGCAACACCCCAATATCTTTCGAGCGGTGGTGAAGAAACCACTCCGAAAGCGATACTATAGGGCAGCAACAATCCTAAATATCTCTCGAGCCGGAGCAAAGGACCAACTCCAAAAGCGATATTAAAGGCAACAAGCCAGAAGAAGACAGTCCGAAGACACTATCCCAAAGGCAGCATGTGTCACAAACTCCCGAAAAGGAACCCGAAAAGTGTTAACGTGAGTCCCATAACCACCCGTTTGCACTAAACAGTTTACTATCCGTTAGTCAATTTCACACTCAAAACAGTACAAAGTTTACCTCATCTCATCGGTAAACCAAACCCAAGGGTCAAAAAGTTCAAACGAATAGATTGGGAATTAACTGAAAAGATGAATGCACGTGTTCATTGCATGCGTTTTATCTAATCATTTAATTCTCCTCCCACTTCGCTCGTAGTGTGAAATTGTGTGTGTGTTTTAAATAGAATTTATAAATTGGAGAAGCGAGTTTTTAATACGATTTGAAGAGGTCCTTTATAAAAACCCGTGAATGGAGTCAAGGATAAGTCATCAAAGCCAAATATGCAATAACAACTACTTAGAATCAACATACCTCGATTAAATTTGGAAAACCAAGCAAATTGGGCATAAATAGGAAAAACAGGCAAAACAAGAGCAGGTCAGTCGAATAAATTCCCTGAGTCAGTCGACTGAACACAGACCTGAAAAATTCTCGGGCTTCAGCTCAGTCGACTGACTCAGAGAATTCAGTCGACTGAACCTGATTTCCTGCATTTCCTATCCTATTTTAAATGAAGTGCAAACTCTCTCTAATTGCAATCGGACAAGCACGGACGCTAGGGGTTTACGCCTATCGGCTACCCGGCCCTGTAAGCTCCTCTAGTCATCACCAAAACTTGATCAAGACATCAAAGCTATGATTTTTAGAGTTTTAGACTTCCAAAACACCAAAAATTGCAATGTTCACAAAACCAATCCGAATCAAAAGCAATTGCACATGAATAATTGTTAGGAATTTATGCCTAACAATCAAGGATAGTTATAGACATAGATGTGAGATAAAATCTAACCTTTAACCCAAAAAAAGGAAGAAGGAGCTCAATTACAAGGAGAAGACCAACCAATCTCCACTTCAACCCAACAAGCTTCAATCTAAGATCAAAACAAGTATTTCCTAAATTCAAGTTTAGGAATTTCTGAAACTAAAGAGAGAATGAGTTGGAGAAGATGAAGAGGAGGCTTACCAATAGCTCCTCTTTGATTTTGGAGCAAGAATTCAAGTTTGAAAGAAGAAATTAGGGCCTAGAATTTCTAATTCCTCTTCCATTCCCCTATTTTCAGTTTTAGCAAAAGTTTGAGGGGTGGGAATGAGTGAATGGAGAGGAGAGGGCTGAGTTAGGGGGTTAAGTTAGCTAGTTGGCTGAACCTAAACCCAAAACCCAATAGAAAAAGTAGCAAATTTCGACTTACTTCAAACATATCGAAGGTTATACTCAAAAAGATCGCAAACGACATTTTGAACTCAATGAAAGTGGTCTTGAGTCCCAATTTGACCGTTTGCAGAAAGTAGCTTTTCGGACTATAATCCGATGAACGATGTTATATTTAAATAAAATATTTAAATATACAATCGATAAATATGCGGGTTGTTACAGACTCCCCTCCTTAAAGAAATTGCGTCCTCGCAATTCTTAAGAAGAAAATAAAGAGTAATAACCATAAAGCATATCAACACAAAAGAATATCCGAAATAAGATGTTCACCATAAAGTGTACGAAAGGATAAGCCCAAACTTGTTTGCTCGGAGAATTCCTTGAATTCCTAAGCTCAAATGATTCGGAACAGCGACGTGGTATAAACAATACGTCAAATGAACCAAAGCTCAACAAAATGAAGCACGATGAAATGTCCGTTGAACATGGTAAAAAGATCATTCCATTCAGACACCAACAAAGAAACAATCACTTGTTGCTTACAACTAAGTGCATTGGCAACACAACCCCCCTTCGGGAATAAAAAAAACACCAAGCTCATAAGACGCAAGGAACTTGAGCCAACACTAAGTTTCTTATGAGAAAATAAACATTCCAAAAATTATGATCGGTGAGGAGAACAAAATTCCTCACCCAAAAATAATGATGCTAAATACAAAGAGCGAAAACAATAGCCGCGAGCACTAGATCATGAGTGGCATATCTAGTCTCGATATGCTTTAATGATTTAGAAACATAAGTGATAGCACGTTCTCTTTTGCAAGGGAACGACATCAAAACCAATACGATTAGCATTGATACAAAAGATAAGGTCTTGGTTCCCTTCGGGAACCCTAAGAAAATAATCTCCTTGCTCGAAAAGCTAAAACTTCAAAATTTACAATTATCTTTATGGAATCATTTTTCTAGAAAATTTTTCTTATTCCAAATCAATTCATTGTGTCTGATTGTCTCATCAAAGCGTTTAGGAAATTCCTATCGATAACGTTGATCAAGCGCATCGATCAGAATTATTAAAGCACTCAATGGGCAATACAATCACAAAATCATCTTTTATATGATAACAAAATGGAATCATTGAGACAACAATATCCAATTATACTTATAAATAAATCTTATGAAAAAGATTTGCAAAAAATTTAAATTGCTAATTTCCATCCAAAATCAATAAATATAAAAATGGAATCATCGAGATATTCGCAGAATACTCGATTCATAAAATGGATGAAATGAGCTAGACAGAATAAATGACATAACAAATCATTCATAAGAATCACAACGAGTGCGGAATGCGGTAAGTGGAGTGCTAACTTCCGCAACTCATAGCCAAATCAAAACCGGTGGCAAGGTCGAGCTGAAAAGATCTTAACACCACTCAAAAGATTGCTTAGGTGATAATCCTAAGACAAGACCAAAAATACCAGAAAATTCTCAAACTACAAGAGTGAGAGAAACAACACTTTCCTCCTAATGAGGGCTTAAAGAATAAAATGATGCAATCAAATTGGAATCGAAATCACAAAAAAAAGAAACCTTCCAAAATAGATGGAGACATACCTTATCCCTAAGAAGAACCTCCAGAAGCATCTGCTATGTTTAGCTTGCCAGATGAAGAATTATTCGGAGCAATGGGACAAGTGGAACTACGATGGCCTTCCTTCTTGCAATAGCGGTAGAAGAGAGGCTGACAAGCTCGAATCATATGATCAGGAGAACCACAATTGAAACACTTCCGAATGGAAGGTATTCCAGCAGACTGAGACTGAGACAGAGAATCAGATTCAACGGGCTTTTTCTTCTTGGAAGGGAAAAAATCCCGCTTATCCAACGGAGACTGCTTCTTGTTGGGGTCCTTGAGAACCTCAACACCATCACCACTATCACACTCCCTCTCGATGGCTTCGAGATGAAGTGCAGAATCAACTAACTCTTCAAAAGAAAGCTTAAGCTCAAGCATCAAAGATTTCTTAAGATATTTCTTAAGACCAGAGACAAACTTCAGATTCTTCTTATAAGAAGTGCTAATGAATTCAAGACCATACTTAGATAAGGCCTCGAAAGATGCAACATATTCAGAAACGGAAGACTCCCCTTGCTTCAATTCAAGAAAGCGACGGGCCAATAAAGCTTTCTCAGATTCAGGAACGAACTTGAGTTCGAATCATTCCCGAAACTGAGTCCAAGAATAAGCAGACTCATCAATTTCGGCTACAAGAAGCTCGTACCAATCAAGGGCACGCTCTTGCAATAAGCTAGAAGTTACAAGAACTCTATCATGATCATAAATATCCATTCTAGAGAAGATACGCTCGCACGTGCGAATCCAAGCTTGAACTTCAAGAACGGACTCGGAGCCTTTGAATGGCTTTCCACCAAGATGAGAAAAATCACTGCACAGGCATGCAAAAGTAGACTTGCATGGAGAAGATGCACGAATAGGAGCTGGAGGCTGAGTGCTCCTAAATAACTCCAAGAACTGATCAGCAGACATATAAACGCCGTCCGGATGCGAGCCACTGGATTGTCCAGCATCCGAACGTGGTCTTCTGCCTCTTCCAGCCATAAGCTGAAAGTTAAATAAGATAAAGATTAATCTCAAGGTAGATATTTCAATACGGAATACTACGGAATAAAAATACAATCCTAGACGTATTCCCTAATCCTATCTACCCAAAATACACGGAAGGAATAGAGGCAAGATGATTCTAAGATTTGTAACACTTGTTACACTTTGATGTACCTTAATATATGCTTCTATTCTATGTTTATCATATTTTGTTTTGAACTCAGCTCTGATACCAAGCTGTGACGCCCCACTCCGAGACCCACATTAGCAAAGAGTATTATAAGGTAACACCGTCTGTTAATGCGGAGAATAGAGCTATTTAGGAGCGACCATCTATAGCCTTGCCTTAATTATCTACTTAATACGTCCACAAGGTAGCATATATCTATATTTTTCTCAAGTGGATCGACATATCCAATAAATAATTACTACAAAGCCACATGTGGCTGAAAGATCTATCAGAACAGGACATAACAACTCAAATGTAATATACATCACAGAACAGTGGATCATCATAAACACATATACTGATACAAAACAGAGTACACAAAATGATACATATTAAGTGGTATAGCAAACCACAATATACAGACGAGTTCGCAAGAATACATATCAGAGTTACAACGGATAAGGACTACACAAAAGCTAAGCCAAAAGAAACTAGCGGAATAATCCATGCGGAAGCAAAAGAGGCTAAGTCCAAAAGCACCTAACCTGAAAACATCTCGGTCTGACCCGAGTATAAAATACACGGGTCAGTCTAGCCAAACAAATCAGTTAGATAAACTGAACGATAATGAACCTGCAAGATCATATAGTATAACAATTATCTTTAAAGGAGATAATTCAATCATCTAACATAATATGAATCATAACAAACAAGCCTCATATCATCGGCAACTCAAATAAACAAAGGATACCAATATCCCAAAATAAGCCAAAAAGGCAATTAACCAATACCAATGAAGGTAATACAGGTTCCACAAGGTACCCGCTATACATCGTGTGGCTCAAAAGACCAACACCGAAGGGCGATACCTAGGGAATATACGTATCAAAGAAACAACAGAAAATTGCAACTGCAATAAACCCAAATATATCTTGAGCGGTGGTGAAGAAACCACTCCAATAACTCTAGAGCGGTGGTGAAGAAACCACTCCAATATCTCTCAAGCGGTGGTGAAGGAACCACTCCGAAAGCGCTATAAAAAGCAACACCCCAATATCTTTCGAGCGGTGGTGAAGAAACCACTCCGAAAGCGATACTATAGGGCAACAACAATCCCAAATATCTCTCGAGCCGGAGCAAAGGACCAACTCCAAAAGCGATATTAAAGGTAACAAGCCAGAAGGAGACAGTCCGAAGACACTATCCCAAAGGTAGCATGTGTCACAAACTCCCGAAAAGGAACCCGAAAAGTGTTAACGTGAGTCCCATAACCACCCGTTCGCACTAAACGGTTTACTATCCGTTAGTCAATTTCACACTCAAAACAGTACAAAGTTTACCTCATCTCATCGGTAAACCAAACCCAAGGGTCAAAACGTTCAAACGAAAAGATTGGGAATTAACTGAAAAGATGAACGCACGTGTTCATAGCACGCGTTTTATCTAATCATTTAATTCTCCTCCCACTTCGCTCGGAGTGCGAAATTGTGTGTGTGTTTTAAATAGAATTTATAAATTGGAGAAGCGAGTTTTTAATACGATTTGAAGAGGTCCTTTATAAAAACCCGTGAATGGAGTCAAGGATAAGTCATCAAAGCCAAATATGCAATAACAACTACTTAGAATCAACATACCTCGATTAAATTTGGGAAACCAAGCAAATTGGGCATAAATAGGCAAAATAGGAAAAACAGGAGCAGGTTAGTCGACTAAATTCCCTGAGTCAGTCGACTGAACACAGACCTGAAAAATTCTCGGGCTTCAGCTCAGTCGACTGACTCAGAGAATTCAGTCGACTGAACCTGATTTCCTGCATTTCCTATCCTATTTTAAATGAAGTGCAAACTCTCTCTAATTGCAATCGAACAAGCACGGACACTAGGGGTTTACGCCTATCGGCTACCCGGCCCTATAAGCTCCTCGATTCATCACCAAAACATGATCAAAACATCAAAGCTATGATTTTTAGAGTTTTAGACTTCCAAAACACCAAAAATTGCAATGTTCACAAAACCAATCCGAATCAAAAGCAATTGCACATGAATAATTGTTAGGAATTTATGCCTAACAATCAAGGATAGTTATAGACATAGATGTGAGATAAAATCTCACCTTTAACCCAAAAACAAGGAAGAAGGAGCTCAATTACAAGGAGAAGACCAACCAATCTCCACTTTAACCCAACAAGCTCCAATCTAAGATCAAAACAAGTATTTCCTAAGTTTAAGTTTAGGAATTTCTGAAACTAAAGAGAGAAGGAGTTGGAGAAGATGAAGAGGAGGCTTACCAATAGCACCTCTTTGATTTTGGAGCAAGAATTCAAGTTTGAAAGAAGAAACTAGGGCTTGGAATTTCTAATTCCTCTTCCATTCCCCCATTTTTAGTTTTAGAAAAAGTTTGAGGGGTGGGAATGAGTGAATGGAGAGGAGAGGGCTGAGTTAGGGGGTTAAGTTAGCTAGTGGGCTGAACCCAAACCCAAAACCCAATAGAAAAAGTAGCAAATTTCGACTTACTCCAAACATATCGAAGGTTATACTCAAAAAGATCGCAAACGACATTTTGAACTCAATGGAAGTGGTCTTGAGTGCCAATTCGACCGTTTGCAGAAAGTAGCTTTTCGGACTATAATCCGACGAACGATGTTATATTTAAATAAAATATTTAAATATACAATCGATAAATATGCGGGTTGTTACAAAATGGGTAAAAATTTGCTTTCATCACAAATGGGCACTTGCCCCGCTATACACGTGGAGAACCGTAACGGGGCAATAAAATTTAGCGAACAAACCCTGTATCTCCATCGTCTACCCATCATTGCCAACTTTTTGAAAAAAAGAGATCGTCATTGAGGATACTCATCGGACTCTTTTACAGAGTTAATAACCAATAAACCATCATCTATCTGCTGCAGCAACTCTAGTACTCGCTTTCTCTTATTTACTCTAGTTTATAAACTTTACAAAGGTAAGAGAAAATCATTTTTCGAAAGCAAACCAAAAATTAAGTGTTTTAGATTGTAAATCTTAGATCGAAGTTCCCATGGTAATAATCAATAAGATAACATTTTTTACACCTTTTTTAGAAATATTATTAAAGTTAATTTATTTGAATTTTTCATTGAAAAGACCACAAATTGACAATTTCCTCTACTTTCAAAGGCTTTCAGTCAGTATATATTTAAATAAAAATTATCATCATTTCCGTCAATATAAATAAGGTATTCACTCAATTTGCTATTTTTATACTCAGTATTTTCTATTTAAATAAATATGTATTTATATAAATTTTAAATCTGATAGCTGATGTTTAGTATATTTGATTAGGCAAATGTTGTATAAATTAAATATGAGATATTATCTTCAGGAATGATTAGCGTGTTTAAAACTAAAAAGTGTAAATAAAATGAATCAATGTATATTTGTGAATTTTCAAAGTTTTGCAGCAAATCACAAAATACTCATGGAAAATAATTTACCCAATCTTATCGAGGATAAATAATATATTTAACTATAGATTGACAAATCGTCATGAGTTGAAATATGAAAAATAATGTTATTTGAATTTATAGCTCATTATCCTATGATTTACTAATATTTCTATGCATTTGAAAAGAGTATTGAAATATTTGTTCAAAATGAAAGAAATAACTATAAATTCATTGTTTTTTTCAAAGATTTGTTTTTAAATATAATTGTAATTTCAAAATGAAAAGAGATAACCTAATTTAAGTATAATAATCCTATTTTGAAGAATTAGTGTAAACAAATTATTGTTGATATGAAAAGGAATTAATTACAAAATGATATATTATAAGGGACTTTAACGTCAAACAACCTAAGATAATTAAGGATGGCGAAACCAATACTTTCATTGCGCTATTCTTTAACAAATGTATTTTTTTATGAAAAACTTATTTATGAAAGGAATTTTTTTGGTAGATGTAAAATAGTGGAAGAATTAAGGAAGTGAATAAATTGTATAAATTATAGTGGCTTTAGTGTAATAATAGTGGGAGATAATTAGGGCGAACCTTATAGATAATTGTAGACATTAATAGTTTTGTAAAGTTAACCGTAAAATGATGAAAGAAAATCTAAGGAGAGCTTGTAAATTTTTAAGGGTTAGAGAGACTTGTAAATTTATCTAATTAACAATTATTTAATAGACAGACGTGAATGATTATTTTAATTTTGTTTACAAATTACTCGAATATATAAAATATAACGATTCATTGTTACACTTATAATTTGCATGTTTATCACTCTCTTAGATAATATCTCAAATTCAATTCATATATCATTTATCTAATCAAATGTGTTAGAACGTTAAATATAATTCAAAATCTATTCAAATAAATATTTATCCATAAATGTAAGTAAATCCGAAATTTAAATTAATTAAATATGTTCATTAATTCTCTTAAGAAATGGTAAACCCTAAAAATTAACAAATTTAGTTAAACACCTTAAATTAAGATATGGATTGATGAAATGATGAAATTTTATTTTAGCCAAATATAAAATCCTATGGAGCGTATGATAATAGATGTGTACTTCAATCCATATATCATTTATCTAATCAAACGTGTTATAACGTTAAATATCAAATTCAAAATCTATTAAAATAAATATTTATCTACATAAATGTAAGAAAATCCTAAATAAATAAATTAAATTATGTTCATTAATTCTCTTAAGAAATGGTAAACCCTCTAAAGTAACAAATTTAGTAGAACATCTTAAATTAAGACATGAATCAATGAAATGATGAAATTTAATTTTAGCCAAATATAAAAACCTATGGAGCATATAACAAAAGATGTATACTTCAACAAGAGCTACTGGATTACTCTATAATTTATCTCAAAAATATCGTTATGTACTACATATTAAATTCTATCTTTTAATAATATATTAAAAAAATTAATTTATTTGAGATGTTTTTACAATACTGTCATATGCAATGCACGAGTAACACACTAGTAAATAATGGTAAGGCAAAAACATTTGCTCTGCTCTCCTTGGTTTTTCAGTATGTTTTCATTTAAGTCATATTCATTTTTTAATTTTTGTTCCTCTTAATTGCTCGTCATTATTTCCACTTTTAAGTTCTCCATGTTTTCAAAATTGACTTTATTTAATAATAATATCATTATCAATATTTTTAGTTAAATCCTTCGAATCCTTCAAACTATTATTTATTTAAATACAAAACTATGCTTGAATCCTTTTTTTCAAGTTTATCATTTGTAATAGTTTTTAAATTTCAAGTCCATCCATTATTTCTTGCGTTTTTACCAAATTATCATGTGCAATGCACTAGTCACACACTAGGAGATAATTGTAAGGCAAAAACATGTTTTGTCCTTTTTGATTCTCTCGCTATATTTTTCATTTAATTCATTTGTATATTCATATTTTTAATTATTTCCTCTTTGTCACTCATCAATAATTTCACTTGAGTTCTCCTTCTCCTCAAAATTAGCTTTACAATAATTTTGTAATCAAATTTTTTAGTTAGATCCTTCGAACTATTAAATTTATTACTTGTCTACTAAAACTTTTACTTAGATTTTTCACTTTTCAAATTTATCATTCATACAAACTTTTCAATTTCAAGTCCATCCATCATTTTTTATTATAATTTTGATATATCTAACAAATTTGAGACTTAGCAAAGAAATATTTTCTCAATTGTTCTACCTGTTGCACAATCGGAATTTAGGTGCATTCCATTCAATAATAAAAGAATATGACCCTATAACTTATTAGTTCGTTTAGTGAATTTCTCAAATAGGCCGAAAAACATAATAATCTTGCATAAATACTCTCAAATGACTACACTTTGGGTTGTAATCACAACCGTTGGGTTTTTTTATTCTAAAACACATTTAAGCCCTTAAGACTCTCGAAGGACTATGAAAACTCATTGATATTTCAAATGGGTTATTTGTTGTGATATCCGTATTTATTCTATATATCTATGTGTGTATTTTAAAATAAAATTGATTTATATTTAATTAATTAATTATTTGTTTTTAATGAATAATATGTGTCAATAATTTGCAAAAATAAATAAATAAATAATAAAATTATAAATTGCTTGGATTCAGTTCAAACAACTCCATAATATATAGCATTTTGATACGATCGTAACGTAAAAAATTGCATCCAACGGACCTCATTTTCATAAGGTGTTAGTTTTAAAAATTTATAAAAATATAAATTTACTAATTAACATTAATTAAAGTCTCAAACAAGTAATAAATCGCTTTCATCACAACGGGGCACTTTGCCTCGTTATGCACGTGGAGAACGGTAACGGGGCAAAAAAATTCAGCAAACGGACCATGTATCTCTATCGTCTACCCATCATTGCCAACTTTTAGAAAAAAAGAGATTGCCATTGAGGATACTCATCGGACACTTTTATCGACTTAACAGCCAATGTTGCCAAAACTCGGTTACTCGCTTTCTCTTATTTCTCGAGTTTAAACACTTTACAAAGATAAGGGAAAATCATTTTTCGAAGGCAAACCTAAAATTAAGTGTTTTAGGTTGTAAATCTTAGATCGACGTTCTCATAGTAATAATCATTAAGACAACATTTTTCACACATTTTTAGAAATGTTATTGAAGTTAATTTATTTGAATTTTTTTCATTGAAAAAGACCACAAATTGAAATTTTCCTCTACTTTCAAATGATTTTGGTCGGTGTATATATATTTATATAAAAATTATCATCATTTCCGCTAATACAAATAAGGTATTTACTCAATTTTCTATTTTTATACTCAATATTTGCTATTTTTACAATATAAAATAATTCACAGAGAACACAGAGTCATCTACGTAGCGATAACATATAATAATAAATATACATAAATCCAAGTGGGTCTACAAAAAAGTTAAATGCCCACCATCATTAATAATATAAGTACATGTCTAGTATATATATCTCAACATCACATTAATACATACAAAATTATACTTAATATTACTAATAATATCTAGCCTCCAACTAAGCCCAATAAGCAAATCTGGTCGCATCGTCATTGAACCTAAAATGTCTCAAACTGACCCGAGTATTATATAAATAATAAATGGGTCAGACTATGTCTAGATTCAATGGTGACTACATAAACGGCATCTCAAAGAATAACATAAACACGACATAATAAAGAAATCCAATCCGAGGAATAATAAAACGTTCACTACACATCAAACATCATTGCATACTGTGACGACCCAACTTTTCAACCCTCGAAAATCAACTTCAATACGTTCATTGTATATATCGAACAATCGAGTGTCGGAAAGACAGATAGTTATGGGGAAAGAAAGAAGGTAGAAAATAGAAGAAACTAAACAAATATAGAATCTCACAACGAACTGAATAATATATAATATCAATAGCTCTTTACGCAAATGAAACTGTAATATACATACCTCAAATCAGAGTATATAAATCAATAATTATCAGCCTGGACAGTTATAACAGCCCATCCTTACAATTTTTGATAATTTCAAAACAAACACTTCAGCGGAATAAATAAGTACGAGAATACGTCTCAGTTTCCAGCTCCTCTCCTGAGCTCCAGAGCAATCCAAATCTATATCTGTAATATGCTCGATCTGACCTGAGCATTATTATAAAATAATAACACATGGATCGGTCTGGTAAACGTGAGAAAAACACACCCAATTTGATTTCTAAAGTTATAAAATCTTTCCAAAATAAAGGTATCGTAACACCGTGCCACACATAAACATGGATGGGTTTTTACCTTACGATCGCCAAACCATTCTCTATAGAAAATTCAGTGATATTATAATAATGTCTAAGGGTCAAAATAATAATAATCAAGTAACTGTGATGCTCGTGCCGTGTACATCACAACAATAATTGTATAAAATCAAAACTCGATAAAGCTCGTTCGCTAATTGTGTAGGATTCCACGGAGGTGCCCTCAGTACTTCGAGAACGGTCCTCATGCACAAGGATCAAAGTTATCCTTCTGAAACATCATACCCGTCTTGCCAGGGTATTATAGGAAAAACATAACTGGTCTTGCTAAGACTGAGTGCATTGCTCCAGCATGCCAAAACAACTGAAGGTATCGATATTGCTAGAAAAAGGAGCCGACTACACCCTATGAGTTTGCCTACCCTACTGGCCATGCCTCCTATCTCTGGTTTAGTCATTTCCGCTGATGAGGCTACATCCGGTGTTCCAGCTTACGCATCGCTCAAAAAATAGATCATGGAATCCCATATAGATTCCCACACCACAATGGCTTTGGAATCGCATACAGATTCCCATATCTCAAATAGATCTTGGAATCACACACGGATTCCCATACCCAACGGTCTCGGAACGACACACGGATTTCAACATCTTAATATAACACGAAAATCCTCCATGGACCGTATATGGTTTTGGAGTAGTAACGGTTCCGAGTCATCTCTTACGAGTACACTCTCCCGCTTTCCGGGTGCTCCATAAACCAATCGTCGATTTTCGGAATGCTTTGTACCGGTTCTTTAGGAAATAATCAGAGAATACATAAGAGCGGGGATCACCTCCTAACCGTTTAAGTGGACGGATCTCCTTATCATTTATCCTAGAAGAACAATGAGTTTATACGTATAGTATAGCACCACCGATGGTAACTGTACCATATAATTTCCATGTTTTCCCTAGATATTTCAAGAGTTAAAATACCTCGGTGTTAAGTAGGAAATTGTTTCCTACCACCAAAATTAAGAAGGATTACATATTTGAGCCATGATTTGATAGTCAGTTATTTAACTATCAAATAAACAAACATTCAACCACAGATCGCATTTCCCATTGAAATCACTAAGCCTCATTTAATTTGATTTCAATAAATTGAATCCTTATTATAACATTCATATACTTATTTCATCGGAATAAGTATTCACGAATCCTTTCTTTCAAAAAATACTTGAAAACTATTTGAAAAAATAATAGATATGGAAGTGTCATTCGGTATCGACCATGGATCGCAGCTCGATGCTTGCGTCTCTATCCTAGAAAAACCAAACTTGACTTAGGCAATCTTTGCTTCTCGATTCCGCTATGCAATCAATCATAGATCGCAGTTTGCACAATGGTTATGTCGCTATCCCGGTGAAAACATCCCAAACTGTAGGCAATCGATGCTCCTCAAATTACGCAATGAAAATTTACCACTTCTTCCAAAACCTCTTTATTTTTTTTTAATTTTTTTTGGCAAAGCCAGCGGGGTTAACTGGGCCGCTACCAGTTTTATTGCAACGAACAAGTAAAAAAGTACAACAGAAAAAAGAAAGGAAAACACAAAGAACAAGCAAGAAAAAACAGCAAATTCAAGTCCAGGCATCAATCAGGGATTGATGAAAAACACTTGGACTATTCTGTAGTTGCCTATAAGTTCTGGTTCTAACTTCAACCCATATCAGATCATCATTTCTTCTAACTTTATCAAAGATTATGGCATTTCTCTCTCTCCAATTAACTGACATACACACTTTCACGCATACTGCAAGAGCTCTGCCTTGCACATTTCTCCACTTTGTTGCTTTATAGATTAAACTCCATTGAATACTTGAGATTGAACAAGACAGATTATAACCAAGTATGTAGCTTATCTTATCCATCAAGAATTGAAGGGCAGGACATCCAAAAAACAGATGCTCAGTAGTTTCATCATGATGATTACAGAAAATACACTCAGCATAGCATGTCATTCCATAGCTATTCAACAAGCATCTGGTTACTAAAGCTTGGTTGATGAATTTCCACATCATTAAATTGTCCTTAGGACAAGAGTCAGCTGACCAAATAACAGCAAACCATTTGGTAGCAGGCAGAGACAAACTGGAACTAACAAATTTGTAAACTGCAGCAGCTGTATGAGTCTTCGTAAGCCAGGTTACAGTGTCAACTTGATTAGTGTTAAAAGTTTTTTGCTGAATTTCTGTCCACAGTTGCCTTATCACCTGATTATTGTTATATGGCAACTGGATTTGATCATGATGCAGAAAGTCCTTCACTTTAGCATGATAGTGGATACCAGATTGTGTCATTTGATAGTGATCACATATTTTGGAAAGGATTTGACCATTACTAATCCATGGATCATGCCAAAAGCTAACATCATTGCTAGCATTGATGGGATATAGTATCATGGGGAGGAAAACTACTCTGAGATTTAGTAAACTTCTCCAAGTCCAACTGCAAACTTGTGGGATATCCATGCTCCAAAAGTACTTGTTCTTTATATTGTATTGCCAAGACCAGTCAACCCATAAGCCACCTCTTTTGTTGATAAGGGCATTAAAATGTTTACTCATAGCAGCTATGTTCCATTTCCTAACATCAAGTACTCCCAGCCCTCCCAATCTCAGGGGAGACTCAATTTTAGAAAAGGAACAAGGCACTAACTTCCTGTTATGAATACTGCCAGTCCAAAAATATCTGATCATGGCAGACCTTACCATATGCAATAGTTTCTTTGGGAGAATTAGGGTGCAAGCCCAGTAAACAATGGAGGAAAACACAACAGATTTTATTATAACAAGCATTCCACTTTGAGTTAAGTTCCTATTATTCCATGCGGACATTAGCGAGGAAATTTTGAAGTAAAGAGGTAAACAGTCAGCTTTAGATATCCTTTTGGAAATTAAAGGGAGACCAAGGTACATCATGTCATTTTCCATGCTAGAGAAGCCAGAGTGTTGTTGGAGGGCAGTAGCATGCAGTTCACTGACTCCAGTAACAAGCAGAGAAGATTTGGCTTGGTTAATGGTAAGCCCAGTCATACAGTGGAAGGCCTGCAGTGCTATCATGATACCATCCAAGGAGGATATTTCCGGTTTGGTAAATAACATGACATCATCTGCAAACATTATAGAAGTTATTTGTTGAAGTGAGCACTTTGGGTGATACTTGATTGTCTTGTGGTTGTAGCTGGTCTGCAAAATAACAGTTAAGACCTCCATGACCATCAGAAATAAATATGATGAAATTGGATCTCCTTGGCGAATACCTTTACTACCTCTGAAATATCCCACAGGTCTGCCATTTAATACAAGTGAGAAAGAGGGAGTAGAAATGCACACATAAATCCATGACACAAATGTTTTAGGAAATCCCATCACTGCCATTATTCTAACAATAGAGTCCCAGTGTATGGTGTCGTACGCCTTAGAGATGTCTATTTTAATTGCAGCAGCAGGGGTGGAATTACTTCTACCATAGCCTTTAAGCAATTCCTGGGCAAGGAGAACATTGTCAATTATGTCTCTTGAAGGAAAAAATGCAGATTGATTCATAGATATAATAGTGGGCAAAACTTTGACTAAGCGAGAAGCTAGAATTTTGGAGATACACTTGTAGAGGACATTACAGCAGGATATGGGTCCGAAGGAGGTGACACATGTTGGTGGGGACACTTTGGGTATGAGAGCAATGTTAGTGCTATTCACTTCCCCAAGCAACTTACATTTATTGAAAAAATTGTGGATAGCTTGACAAAAATCACCACCTAACACACTCCAAGTGGTGATAAAAAAATTAACATTAAGGCCATCAGGACCCGGACAAGATAACTTATTCATGGAGAAGAGGGTTGCTTTAATTTCTTCATCAGTTACAGGCATATATAGAGAAGAAGCTTCTTGAGGAGAAATTCTAGGAAGTGCAAGTGAAGAAATTTGGTCCAAATCAGGGGAGAAACCATTAGTGCTACCTAGCAAGTTAGTGAAGTGTTGGATAAAAGCATGATCAACAGTGTCTGGAGTAGAAAATAGGGTACCTTGCTCATTAGTGATTCTAAAAACATTTTCACGAGCTTGCTTAACCTTAATAGATTCATGAAAGAACTTAGAATTCTTATCCCCTTCATCAAGCCATCTTTTATGCAACTGTTGCATCTTCATGCTTGCTTCCAGGGATAGGGCAATTTTAAGTTCCTTGTGCAGATTCTTCTCCTCATTAGAAGCTTGAATATCAAGAGGATGGTCCATCATGTAGACTTGCTTTATTTTCAGTTGTTCCTTTAATTTTGAAGACAGAAGGGATCCAGTACCAAAGGTTGATGAAGCCCATGTCTTGATAGCTAAGTTGATTTGTTTTAGTTTCCTGCAAAACTTAAACATAGGGTTACCATAACAAGTAAATTCAGAGATAGCTTGATTGATGATATTAAGAAATTGATCATGCTTAGACCAAGCATTAAAAAATTTGAAACTTGACTTTTCTCTTCTAATATGGTTCCCCAGAGTTAAAATTTGAGGAGAGTGGTCTGACATTATTGGTTGAGGAAGGTAGACAGAAAGGGAAGGCCAATGGTTGAGAGCTTGGAAATTACAAAAGGCATGATCAATAGTAGTATAAGTTCGCACACCACTTCTACTACAGTTGTTCCATGAATACTTGGCTCCAGTTTTATTCACTAAAATCAACTCAGAATCATAAACAAACAGATTAAGTGGTTCAATATCTCTCAGATTAAGCGGTGTGCCACCAAATTTATCATCAAAGCTAAAGCAGGAGTTGAAGTCACCTAGGACAATCCAGGGGTGAGAAGATTGTCTTAGGGGAGGCAATGCATTGAGTAAGGCATTCCTGGAAATAACACTGTTATCAGCATAAACAAAAGTGAGATAGAAAGTGGAGTGGTTTTGGGAGACATGAACATGAAAATGAATAAATTGCCTAGTTGTCAAAATGGGTGTCAGGGACAAAAAAGTAGGATCGAAGAGGACTAGAATTCTACCATAAGAAGCAGAATCAAGGTTGTGGTGGAAGGACCATTGGGGATTAATGTAGGAGGAGGCTTTAAGGGATAAAGAATGGTTAAGCTTTGTTTCAAGAAGACCAAAAAGACAAATATTAAACTCAGAGATAAAGCATTTGACTTGATCAAGTTTCAAATTACTGTGGGCTCCTCTTATGTTCCATGATGCTATTTTCTTATTCATAAAAATTATTGGGAAAGTGTGGAGTTTTGCCTTCTCTGTGCAGACAGAGACCTAGTTTCAATTTTTCTTCTTGGTAAGCTAGGAGGGGAGGAAGGATGGGAGTTAATTTGGGAGGAAGTAGGATCATTAGAAGAGGAAGGATGTGATTGAGAGGAAGGAACGCTTGTAGGCCATCCTGGTAACTTAATTGTAAAGTTATAATGAGATGGAGCTTCTGGAAGTGGGATGACACCAGTTTCTTGCATGGAGATTATTAATTGAGAGATTTCTGTTTCAAATGATTTGCACCAGCTTGTGTCAATATCAGTTGCAATTCACTTAGAGCTAGCATTCATAAATGATGATTCCTTGCCAACTTCTTTGGAACTTTTTCTAGACATAGAGACATTCTTATCCTTTACCTGCACACCATGATTTGGTAACTTGTCAGGAGAACTTGAATTATTGTGAACAACAGGAGGAGCAGGTTTTGTGTTTGATTTTTGGTTTTGACTACCATTAATCAGAACATTTATCTCACCATCCTCTTCATCAAGCAAATCCATAGCATTTTGCTCATTGACTTCAGATTGGAGCAGGTTGTACTTGTTATGAATGGTAACATTATTGATATGATCCTGACTAGTAGGAGTACTAGCTATATCTGATGCCTTTGGATTGACTTCAGTACAAACATTTGGAAGCTTATCATGTTCTCCTTTTTCCTTCATGGCAGTTTCAACATGTACTTCATAATTTAAATCTTTTTTCCCTTTGTTTTTATTGACATTTTCCACACTTGTTTCGCCTTGTCTTGTTTTTCTAAGCCTGGACCTTTCTTCATCGTGTTTCTTTCCTCTGCATCAGTTCTCTGCTGTTCATTCTTGTCACTTTGTTCTTCATTACCTACACAAACAACTTTCTTGCAATTGCTAACTGAGTGCCCAAACTCCCTACATATGGTACAAATCTCTGGTTTCCACAAGTAGCTAACCTTTACATTCTACTCAGAGCCATCTAGCAGTTTAACTGAAAAATTGTCGGGCAGGTCTTGATTTGGATTAACCTCAACTAAACATTTAGCAAAAGAAATGCGTTCAAATTTTTCAGTTGATGCATCCAAACAAAGAAGCTTCCCAACTCTAGAAGCGAACCAGTTAATTCCCAAAGGAGACCAAGCATACAGGGGGATATTTGAGAGTTTAATCCATACTGGGACAGTTCGAATACTGCTACAACTGTTGCCAATATTTTCATCCCATTGCTTTACAATAAATAATTTATTTCTCATCACCACAGGGTCAGATTCAGCAATTCTAGATCTATCATCCTCATTAGAGAACTTGAATAAAAACAAGAACCCATCAGATTTGACAGAAATTGTACCACTAAGTTTCCAAACTCTTTTAAGATAGAACAGCACAGTTGAATAAGGTAGTGGATTGTTAAGAAAAAAGCCAACTAGATATTCTTTCCACATTGAGTTTCCTGCTTGAACAATGTCAGCAGATGGCACAATTGCATTACCAACGTAATCAAGCTGTATTTCACGAGGCACATATTTCCCAGCATTATTTGGTTTGGCCTTAAAGAGAGAGTTCCAAGGTCGTGGAGGAAGAGCTGTTGGTCGAGGAAGCAAAGGAGGAGATGAGAGGATGGGAACTGACACATTGGGTAAAGCAACTGGAAGTGATGGTGGAACAACAGGAACACTGACAAAGGGACCAGATGAAGGGGATGGGTCTGACACAGAAGGAAGGGGAGTGGCAGAGGGAGGGACAAGGATAGGGGAGGAAGGACAAGGTTGATTAGAAGTTGATGGATGGGACTGATCTGCGGGAATAAGAATGGGAGAGGGCGGGGACCCCATGGAAGAAGAAAAAAGAAAAACTTCACAAAAAAGAAAAACCTCTTTATTTAAGTACTATTTCAAAATACTTAAGATTTCTTTTTATTAAAAAAAAATAGATTTGGAAAGCAATGTTTCCCACTCATGGATCGAAGTCTACTTAGCGGTTATGCCCTTTAGATACGTTGCTTTCTCAGCAAAGCCAAGAGTAAACACTGGACATTCTACAGCCCAATCGAATTTCGCCAATTGAACAATCACCAAATTCTTCCCATAATCTTTTATTTGAAAATAAATTTCCAAAATTCATTGGTAACTACAAATCTTTGCATGATATTAACTTCTGGACTCTCTTACTTTGAATAACATCATTAAATTACAAATGGGCTTTAAACAATAACTAACTTTTAAACAAGAATTTACTTTTAAAATAGATTATTAATAAAGGACTTTGAAAATGATTAGGGAAGAATTTAAAACAATTTAGATATCAATAATAATATCATTTGGAACCTTTTATAGAATTATTTAATAGTATATTATAATAACTACCAAAAAAACTTTTAACATACACTTCAGTAATTAATTTTAAACAATATATTTCAAATAAAGTAATTGATATTTAAATAATCATTTATTAAATAATTATATTACCATAGATAAATAATCCGACTGTCAAATCTCGAAATAATTTTAAAAAAAACATTTAAGTGAAATAACTAACATTACTATAAGAATCATTTACAAAACATTTGTAAATGATAAATTTTAAACAAAACCTTTGTGTATATTTACTAATAAAACATTTCACTTCAAATTATACAATCTGAAGTTAAACCAAAAACTTGTAGCTTTCCAATGTTATACTGGGGCCCGGAAATCCCAATAGTACTTATCAACTACCATTCAATTCAATTTAACTATCAAAGTCAAATTACAAACATTTACATAACAGTCATATATGTAAATCAAATCCAGACTTAACAACGATTTGTTAACATATCAATTTTCGACATAAATCAATTAGCATTTGAACAGTGTCCAATTTATCAATAGCAGGACAAGAATTGATTCTGCTAACCGAATATCATTCATAATCACTCCTTTTCATTTATTATCCAACGGTGTTTATTTGGCCAACTATATCACACCAATATATTTCAATTTAGTTTACGTTATAATTGAACAACATAATTTAAAACAATCCATTATCAATTCCATACATGATTAAATACTGGAAATAAGTTTAAAAATAAACTCAAACAGTTTGATAGCAATTCGAGATGCTATATCGTGATCCTAGATCCGGTTCAACATTTCTAATAGCATTTCAAGGTGCTATATCGTCATCCTAATCAATTTCAACAACCACCAATTTCAACGATCCAAATAGCATAAATAAAATTTTGTTTGCAATAAAACATTACTTATTAACCAAATGAATGAGTTTAACTCACCTTGAGTTTTCAATTTTGCCAAACGTTCCAATTTTAAATTAAATCGAACGACGTTTGATTTAACCTTAAATTTTAGCTAGCGTCAATCAACTCCAAATCTATTTATAATGTAGTATTCGTCGCAATGATTCTATCGCCACTTGTTTCATCTCAATCGGATCTCGTATGTGAAAGATATGCATTTTATAAGATTTGACGAATTTAAATGATATAATTTACAAATTTTTTTGAAATGAATGAGGAGATCTCATCTGCATGCCTCTTCTTCTCCATCCACATATGAAAGCTGCTAGCCGAACCCAAAGATGTCATTCCCGTTCATCCATAGCCGCTTCCACCTCGATCCACTAGAGATCGATCAGACACCATCAAATTGAAGCCCTACGTGAGCACCACCAACGCCAGAAGACTGATCGAGCTCGATGCCATATTTGCCTTGAAATTTGCACACAACCTGGACACGAACGGAATAAGATCCAGGCCTCCGCATCGCTCCGATTCAGATCTTGACCATTGGATTGAAGGATCGTGTCGAGCTCTACAACTTTGCAGTTGATGGCGAGGCCTAAAACTGTTTGGATTGGGAGGAATCGAGGGTGAAAGATTGGCTATTTTCGGCCATAGAAACATAATGGATGCGCGGTAGGGTTTCTGGCTGTGAATACGCATATATACGTGTATATATTATATTATTATTTTTATTGTTCACGTACTTTTCCGGACGAACTCCAAACAAAGCGTGCCGCCTGGCATTTATAATGTTTTACCCCTATCCCTAACACAATGGAATATATATCGGGAGCAAATTCCATCGTATTTGGAAGATAGGTTTCCGTATCGAATTATTTTAATTAAATTTACTTAAATAAATTTCTATGTGTTTCAGCTTCGCACGACCAAATGGTAACTCCAAACGCTACGAAATTTGAAATTTGGTAATAATACACTATTACGGATCCAATGGAACTGGTTTCGTCGAATTCTAAGACTGAGCCCTAGATTGCTATTTAAACGCATCGATTAAATCGAGCGATTTCCAAAATTGACGAAATCACTCGAAATTTCAGATTTTAAAAACTTACTAACTCAATTCTAATTCAGATAGAATTTATATTCACTTTAAAAACTATCTCGATTCAATTTAAATCAAAATTTTCAATTATTTACACTATTTCTAATAATAAATTCGCTATTACCGTTTTACAATAAATCGCTATATTTGAAATTTTAAATCAAATTGACTAATTCAACCAAAATTTCCAAATTCAAAACCAATTAATATTTCAAATTCAACATTTAAAAATAAATTGAACGTTCAAAATCAAATGACCAAAATTCTGGGTCATTACCCATACACCGTACATCAAAACATTCATCAGACATCAAACACTCATACACAACACACATCAAGCATCCATCACGCACATCTAACATCCATCACACCCATCGCACACAACACACAACTCACATATCACACACAACACAGAGTGTACACATCGCACGCATCGCACACATAACGCATCACATGCATCACGCATCGCACGCAACGCACCCATCGCACACATCCCACTACCTCGCTTCGTTCTATATTCGTCCCGTTGGGCCGTGCGGCAGACTGTGACCATGTGATGAGGGGGCCATGTCGCCACAACCACCGGGGAGCAACTCGCACTCGGCCAAGTTGGGATGGGGCTAGCAAAACTTCTGGCCATCACATTTACGTAGGGACTTCACACACCTCGTTTCACCAAAAAGCGGAGATCTCCCATGAATTACCCGACTTTATTATTGTGTTAAGTAAATTTATCTCACACGTCAAGTTAGAAATTCAGGTAATATCGATTAATATTCGCGTATAATATAGAATAATTCACCGATATCCAAGTATTAGATACTCGATCTCCCATGAATTACCCGACTTTATTATTGTGTTAAGTAAATAAATGTACCCCACACGGACGTCACATATCGCCCGATGAAATACAATTATATACATAACTCCCTCACTTATTCAACATCAAATAAATTTCCACTTCACTTATTAAATCGTTCTTCGCTTACTTTGTACTTCAATTCATTATTCTTCATATTGATTACTTTATAATTCAACACAAAGGGTAATTTAACTTCATCTCATTCATAGCAAACAAATCCACAATCATCCACACACATTAATATATTATTCAATTAGTGATTAAAGTGATGAAGGGTTTTGTTTAAATATATTTTGCTTCATTTTTCCCTCTTTTTATAAAAACACTACAATTTAATTTAATCACTAAACATCTCTTCTTTCTTTATAAAACCACTTCAATTAATTTTAACAAATACCTCTTTTATTCATTTCCCTCTCTTTATAAAATAAATGATAGACCTCAACAACCCATATTTTAAATCACATATTTATTTTCAAAGAAACCTTATTCAAACCCATCAATGAATTTAAAATCACCAAAATCCCTTCGTCTCAAATTTCTACTTCAATACCATATTATAAAAATACTACGAAAAAGTGTGTATTTTCAAATACCTCTACAAATTTAAAATGAAAAGAGTATTCTCCATCCATAAGTATTTTCACTCAAATATATTATTATAAAATCATCATTTAAATTTCTCATTTATTTTCTAAGCCACTTTACAACCATTATTATTGAGAAGTAATTCATCAAACTTAAATTCTACCTCGTATAATATATTTCCAAATACTTTGATAATTCAACTTACAATTACTTCAAGGTATTATTTTATAAACTTTCAATCTATTAAATCCAAATAAATTAACTAAATTTAAAATATAGATATCAAGTATCGTTTCATAAATATTCTCTAAATATTTTTATAATCATCAGTAAATAAAAACATAAATCTTCAAAATTCACTATTTAATAAAATTCTAGAACTCATTATTTATCAAATAATTTCTACTCTCAAAATCTTTAAAATTATTCCACTTATATATTTTTCTCAAAATCATCCCTCTTCCAAATTTTCCATTAATTATAACATCTTTAATCTTTAGTAAGAAATTATTCTAAAATTCACTATTTATTTCCTAAATAATTTATTTGTTCCAAATTTACATCGTTTAATTCATTTATCTCTTTTCCAAACAATTTCAAATGTCATTAGATTATTTGCAAACATCTAATTATTACTCAAACATCGCAAATCATCAATTTAACAATAATCATCGTAACATAATTCCAACCAATTCAAACCATATCAATAATCAACCTTCGACAAAACCATCAATTTCAAGTTTTGTGTTTGACTAATATCGTCATCAAAATCAACCTACATGCATACATAACAAAACTAAACCAAAGCGCACAATAATCATTCAATCCATATCATCCAATAACCATCAATCTCAACCAATCAATCCATGTCATCCAAGCATTCCATCACCAAAAAACCGAATTCATCAATGCAACAACCAATCAAAAGCATGTAAAGGAAAAAAAAGACTATAGTTGTGAGTAAACAAAAAATTTACTCACCGGTCGATGCTGGTTAGGTTGAATCATATTCACTGCTACAGCCTATACATTGCTGCCAAACACGCACTATCCTTCATCATCCACTGCAAACTTTAGATCGACGCCACCATCTCCTCTCGCTCGACCACGTCATCAATAGCTCCAGTTCATGCCATAATCAGGGTCGAGACTCCCACTCAAGCCGCCTTCTCTGATACAAAAAATACAACACCCCACCTCTATATCCATACTGCCCAAGAGTATTATGAGTAATATTGTCGAGTAACATGGAGAATGAGGCGATGTGGGTGATACACACGTGAATATTCTCTTGAACCAATATTGAATACTTCCCATAATATAAATATTGTTCACCTCACTTATAAAGTCTCGGTACAAGGCAATACACACGTGTGGTGCCCAAGGATAGAACAATACACAACATAAATTAAATCAAATAGAACACAATCATCCACGCAGCGATAACGTATAATAAATGATACACATGAGTCCTAGTGGGTCTACAAAAAGTCAAATACCCACTTCTATCAAAATATACATAACATATCCAATATATACATCTCAACAACACATAAACACGTGTAGATTGCAAACACACAAACTATTTATAAATACTCTATCCTCCATCTATGCCCAACATCCATAAACTGGTCAACTCGTCCCTGAACCTAAAATGTTACAGACTAACCCGAGTATCATATAAATAATAAACGGGTCAAACTATGCTTAGCTTAAATGGTGAGAACATAAACGATATCTCAAGGAATAATAAAACATCCACGACACATCAAACATTATTGCATGCATCATACATCCATAAAACATCAAATACCAACACACACTTCACACAATGCACATCAAGCATTCATCACACATATCACACCATACATCAGTCGTCCAGCACACATCACACATAACACCCATCGCATGACATACAACGCACACATCGCACATCGCACACATCACACACAGCATACATTGCACACATCACACATCAAACATCGATTTATTCATATTTATTTAATTATATTTGATTTATTCGGTTTATTCTTTAGTTTCATCTTCATTACTGTCACTGCTACTTTTAATGTACTGCCAGAAGCCAAGTCTACACCTGAGTCTCGTCCTTCTCAAATGCAAAGAGAGACCCTACTCGTAAATTTTTTTGAACGTCCTCACCAGTCTTTAACTGCACAATAAGCGCACGTCGCTTCCTCGTACCTCGCTTCCATCGTCAACCACCTCGTGTCATTCTATATTCGTCCTGTTGGCTCGTGCAGCAGACTATGGCTATGTGACGAGGGAGTCATGTCGCCACAACCATCGAGGAGCGACCCATGGTCGGTCAAGCTAGGATGGGGCTAGCAAAACTTCTGGCCATTACATTTGCCTAAGGGACTTCGCACCTTGTTCCATTCAAAAGCTTATTAAATCGCTCTTCTCTTACTTTTTACTTCAAATCATTATTCTTTTTTTTCATTACTTTATAACTCAACACAACAGGCAATTTAACTTCATCTCATTTATAGTTAACAAATCAACAACCATTATCATACACACATCAATATATTATTCAGTTGGTGATTAACAAGATGAAAGCTTTTGCACTTCATTTTCCTTCTTTTTATAAAAACACTTTAATTTAATTTAATCACAAAACAATTTTTTCCTTTTTATAAAACCACTTCAATTAACTTAACAAATACCTCTTTTATTCATTTCCCTCTTTTTAAATAATAATCCTCAAAAACCCATATTTTAAATCACATATTTAATTTCAAAGAAACCTTATTCAAACCCATCGATGAATTTAAAATCACCAAAATCCTTTCGTCTCAAATTTCTATTTCAATAATATATATTATAAAAATATTACAAAAAGAATTTTTTTAAACACCTCTAAAACTTCAAATCAAAAGAATATTCACAATCCATAAATATTTTCAAACTCAAGTATATAATTTCAAAACAACCATTTAAAGTTCTCATTTATTTTACAGACTTCTTTAAAACCGTTATTATTGAGAAGTAATCCATCAAACTCAAATTCTACCTCATATAATATATTCCAAAAATACTATAATAATCCAACACAAATATATATATTACTTTCGAAAATTCACTTCACGATATATATAAATTAAACCCTACAAAATGGTATTTTCATTCAATAAATAAAATAAATTGCATTCAACTTGCAATTACTACAAAATATTATTTTATAAACTTCCCATTTACTAAATTTAGATTACTCTCACTTCTTCAAATATAGATTTCAAATTATTTCATAAATACCCTTTATAATCAACGATAAACAAATAAAAACGCAACTCTTCAAAAATTCACTTATTAATAAAATCTCAGAATTCATCCTTTTTCAAATAATTATTGATTCACAGAATCCTCAAAATTATTTCACTTCTATATTTTTCAAAAATCATTCATCATCAAAATTTTCCCATTGATTACAAAATAATTAAAATTAAATAAGAAAATCATTCCAAAATTCACTATTTATTTTCCAAATAATTTATTTGATTCAAATTTCCATCTTTTAATTCATTTACTCAAAAATCATTCAATTATTTACAACCATCTATTTCCAACTCAAACGTCACAATACGGGTATAATCAACAATCAACAAATAATCATCATAACTTCGTTCACAACACAATTCCAATCAATTCAAAACATATCAACCATCAATCATCATCAAACAATCAATTTCATCCAATATTCCAACAATCCATTCAATCACACCAATCAAGTAATATACGGAGCAAATGCGAAGCAAATAATATAAATAAGACATGGACATAAGTTTAGAAACTCACCAAAACGACGTTGAATTCCAAATCGGTAACTGCTCAGCCATAGCCATTGCCAGCATCGCCATCACTATCAGCTTTCAAAGCAGCACACTGCCATACAGAACTCACTACCATCACCTTCAGCCCTCAAAAGCCCGTACGTCACCATGGTTGCCTACAGTAGCCTTCGTCATCACTAACCGTTGCCACCAGAATGTGATGCCTCTAAGTCGCCATCCACCAAATCGTGTTTGCCTGCCACCTAAAGCTCGTGCGTGCCTGAATCTGGACGTCGCCACAGCCTATCGCGTGCATGATACGGTTGATCGAAGGGGGATGGGAAAATAGAAGAATTAAAGGAGAAAAGGGGACGAAAAGAAGGATGGAAAAGAAAATTACAAGAGAGAGAGAGTTCACAAATATTTCTTCCTTCCTATTTCCACTGGCAACAGTACAACTTTATAGCATTCCTCACAACAAACGTGGAGGATGTGGCAACATTTAGGCGCCAAACTTGCAACAGAAAGTAAAAATAGCGCGTAAAATAAAAGTAGCTAAACAGAAAATAGTAAATATAACAGTATGGTATCATTCGATTCTCCTAGTCCCTTAGCCTTGCTGGTAGCTTTATTATTCTCCTTGGACGTGTAGTATTCTGTTGTATATTGTTAGTGGGTGGTCCTTCATTTGTATGGTCAGTGTGTGTATCATTGCCTATCCCTTCAAGGACGACCTTGTCCTCAAGGTCGTTATAATCACTATCAACAGTATGGGGAAGCTGGACGTGTTGAATTGCAGTCGGGTTTGGGCAGTATTTAAGCAAGGAAATGTGGAATACTGGATGTATACGAGCTGTGGATGGTAATAGTAACTTATATGCAACCGGGCCAATTCGTTCAATGACTTGAAAAGGTCCATAGTATCTCTTAATGAGCTTGTGGTGGTTGTTTCTCATGGTGTGCTGACGGTAAGGTTGTAATTTCAGGAAAACCCAGGAGCCTACATCAAATTGTTTATCACTTCTATGCTGGTCTGCGTGAGCTTTCATTCTTTGCTGTGCACGGTGAAGGTTCCCTTTGATAACTTGCAGTAAGTTATCTCTTGCTGAAGCCCAGTCATGTAACTCGGGTATGGTTGAAGAGCAGCTAATGTAATCTGACAAAATAGGTGGTGGCCTGCCATAAACTACTTGAAATGGAGATGTGCCAATTGATGTGTGTTTGGAGGTGTTGTACCACCATTCTGCCCACGGCAAGCATTTAGCCCATTTTGTTGGTGTGTCTCCAATCACTGCTCGTAAATACATTTCCAAACAACGGTTGACTACTTCAGATTGACCATCCGTTTGTGGATGGTAGGCGCTGCTCATTCTTAAATTTGTGCCATGTAGACGGAATAACTCTCTCCAAAAACTGCTTGTAAATAGCCTGTCTCTATCTGACACTATTGATCGTGGGAAGCCATGAAGCCTCACGTACTCTTGGAGGAAGTAATTGGCGAGTTGAGGTGCTGACACTGATGTTGGCAAGGCGCAGAAATGTGCGTATTTTGAAAGTCGATCGACAATTACCCATATCATTGTGCGGCCGTATGAAGAGGGAAGATGAGTGATAAAATCCATCGCAATATCCTCCCATATTTGAGCTGGTATCGGCAAAGGTTGAAGTAGTCCCTTGTAAGGTGTGTTATCAGGCTTCGTTTGAAGGCAAGTTTGGCATTGACGTACGAAATCTTGAACTGACATTGCTAGTTTTGGCCAATAAAAATTGCTGGATACTCGTGCAATAGTTGCTTTAATGCCCGAATGGCCACCAATTTTAGAAGAATGCAACTCATTCATAATTTGATTTTTAAGCTCAGCATCGTCAGGTATGTAAACTCTGTTCCCCCAAAATAACAAATTATTACGAAATTGAAAATTGGGGTTAGGGCATGTACCTTCTGCTAGTTGTTGAATGATATCTTGTGCTGCTGTGTCTGTACTCAGTGCAGATTGAATTGCTGACAGTAGGGGAAACGAAGGGCCAGAGATTGCTTGCATGGTGGCAGCGGCAGTATATCGCGATAATCCATCTGCTACCATATTTTGCTTGCCTGGTTTGTAGTGGATGGTGAAATCGAATCCTAACAACTTGGTCAGCCACTTCTGTTGTTCCGGTGTCTGAATGTTTTGCGAAGCGAGCTCTCGAAGACTCTGGTGATCGGTGACGATTTTGAAGGGGCGACCTAATAAATAGTGACGCCATTTTTTAATGGAAGAAGTAATTGCGAACATTTCTCTCGAGTAAGTGGAGGATTTCTGGAGGAGGCGAGGTAATTTGAGGCTGAAAAAGGCAATCGGATGGTCGGCTTGGGAGAGTACCGCGCCAATTGCGGTGGCGGAGGCGTCAGTGGTTACAGTGAATGGCTGGTTGAAATTGGGAAGAGATAGGATTGGTGTGTTGGTTACTGCGGATTTCATTTGTTCAAAAGCTAGTTGGGCTTCGGCGGTCCAATTGAATTTGTTATGTTTCAATAAATCAGTAATCGGGCTGGCTATGGCTGCGTATTGCTTGATGAATCTGCGGTAATAGCCCGTTAGGCCTAAGAATCCCCGCACTGCCGTTAAAGAGTTTGGGGTGGGCCATGTGACCATTGCTTCGATTTTTGATGGGTCGACGCGGACACCGGCGCCTGATATTATATAGCCCAAGTATTCGATTTCGGTCAGCCCAAACATACATTTGTTTGGATTTGCATAGAACTGATTGTGGGCAAGGATGGTGAGAGTTTGTTGGAGGTGGTTTAAATGGTCGGTCCAAGATGGGCTATAAATGAGGATGTCATCGAAGAAAACTAGTACGAATTTTCGTAAATGTGGTCGGAATATGTGGTTCATTGTGGCTTGGAAAGTGGACGGTGCGTTAGTTAGGCCAAATGGCATGACAAGAAATTCATAGTGGCCCTCATGAGTACGGAAAGCAGTTTTTGGAATGTCGGGTTGATGGACCCGAATTTGAAAATAGCCACTTCGAAGGTCTAATTTTGAAAAAAAATTAGACCCATGTAATTCATCTAATAACTCATCAACTGCTGGTATTGGAAATCTATCTTTGATAGTTATTGCATTAAGCGCACGATAGTCAACACAAAAACGCCATGACCCATCTTTTTTTTTGACCAAAAGAACGGGGGAGGAGAAAGGGCTTGTTGAAGGTTGGATGATTTTGGAATTGATCATTTCGTGGATTTGCTTTTCTATTTCGTTTTTTTGAAAATATGGGTAACGGTATGGTTTAATATTTACGGGCTCGACGTTGGGTTGGAGATTAATATGATGGTTAAGGTGACGGTCAGGTGGAAGAGTGGTCGGTGGAGAGAAAATATGTTTGAATTTGTTCAAGATTGTGTCGAGTTCGGGTTTATTGGTATAGTGGACGGTTTGTGGTAATGGGCCAGTATTGGGCTGTACTTGCAAGTAAAAGAAATTGGATATAGATGAAGTGTTTTCGCATCTTTTGAGTTGGTGTATGGAAATTGGAGTTGGGTTTGTGGCTGGGCCAAGCCCAGTTAAGAGCACGGGTTTATTTTCAACCGTAAATAACATTGTTAGTTTACGGTGGTCCATGGTTATTGGACCTAATTCTTCCAACCATTGTATTCCGCATACTGCATCAGAACCCACAATATCAAGTAAATGGAAATCGATTAAGAATTTGTACCCTTGAATAGTTACTGGGACTCGCTTGCAGCATCCAGCGCTTCTTAGTTTCTCACCATTTCCCACTGTCACTGTGAATAAGCTTTCCGTGTTGATATCGAGCCCTAAAAACTTCGCTGTTTTGGGGTGTATGTAATTGTGTGTGGAACCCGAATCAACCAAAATGGAAATTGGGTTTCCGTTTACCAAAGCTGGAAGTCGAATTGCTCTTGGGTGTGAGGATCCGGTCAGTGCTTGAAAGGATATTTCCTGCTGTGGTTCGTCAGGGATTTCGATGGCATTTGTTTGGTCGGCTGTAGGGGGTGGATCGGTGTTGGCTTCGTCAGGAGGTTCTGTTTCACTTGGGTTAATATCAGGAAGTATCATTAGAATATGAGTTGGTTTGCAACGGTGACCGAAGTGGTACTTTTCGTCACAGTTAAAACAGAGCCCTTGTTGTTTGCGAATGTTCATATCGGTTTGGGAAAGTTGTTTAATGGGAATCGAAGATTTGTTTGGTTGCATGGAAGGTGTTTGAGGAATTGTGTGAGTTGTGTTTGGAGGGGAATATTGTTTGGGTGTGTACTGGTTGGATTTGGGGAATGGATATTTGTGTTGGTCTGTGAATTTTCTTTCGATGAGCTTGGCTGTGTCGATGGCATCGGCAAGGGATGATGGTTTAAGAAGTAGCAGTTCGTTTTGGATGTGGGGTTTGAGGCCTGAAATGAAACATTGGAGTATTGAGTCTGGGTGAAGGGTGGTAATACGATTGCAAAGTGTCTCGAATGTCGCTTGGTAGTTTTCCACGTTGGTGAGCTGTTTAAGTTTGAACAAAGTTGCCTGAGGGTTTAAAAACGTGGGAGGGCCGAATCTTTGTTCCACTGCCTTTGTCAGAGCCGACCATGATGATAGCTGGTTGTTACGGTGCATCCACTGAAACCAGGTGAGAGCCTGACCTTGCATATGAAAACTTGCGAGCTCCACTCGCTGATCTTCCGGAGTTGAATAGTATGTGAAGAATCGATCTGCCTGGAAGATCCAATCATGGGGGTTCGAGCCATCAAAGGTTATTAGAGTTATTTTTGGGTTTTTGTTTTGGTTAGGTGAGGATAGTAGTGGTGGTTGTCTGATGGGTATTGTTTGGTTGAGAGAAGTTGTGGACTGATTTGATGGAGATGATGGGTGGAGATTATCGAATTTTTTGTTCAGATCTGCCAATGATTGGTTTAAGGATTGGGTTGATTGGGTGAGAGTTTGTATGGCTGATTTGATGTCAGTGATATCAGCGTTTTGAGATTCTAGTAATGTGCCATGGCTGATTTGTGTGGCTTGAATGGTGGAAATGGTATCAGCATGGCTGTTGAGTTGATTTATAGCATCCTCTAGGCGAGTCATTGGTGATGGTTTTGGATGTATAGGGAAAAGGAGGCGGAGATCAGGGATGAAAGCACCAAAATGATACGGTTGATCGAAGGGGGATGGGAAAATAGAAGAATTAAAGGAGAAAAGGGGACGAAAAGAAGGATGGAAAAGAAAATTACAAGAGAGAGAGAGTTCACAAATATTTCTTCCTTCCTATTTCCACTGGCAACAGTACAACTTTATAGCATTCCTCACAACAAACGTGGAGGATGTGGCAACATTTAGGCGCCAAACTTGCAACAGAAAGTAAAAATAGCGCGTAAAATAAAAGTAGCTAAACAGAAAATAGTAAATATAACAGTATGGTATCATTCGATTCTCCTAGTCCCTTAGCCTTGCTGGTAGCTTTATTATTCTCCTTGGACGTGTAGTATTCTGTTGTATATTGTTAGTGGGTGGTCCTTCATTTGTATGGTCAGTGTGTGTATCAGTGCACCAGGTCACGTTTGTCCACCGAGCACCACTCCAGGTTGTGACTTCCATCCCCGAGTGCAAACTTCTTTGACGTCGTCGCTACCTCAATTTTGTACAAGCATTTTTTTCCTTCTCGTATGAGGTTGAAAATTTAGGGCACGGTTGGTTCAATAGGGGTTCGGGCTTGCAAAATGTAGTGGCTAAGGAAATTTTCAGAAAAAAAAGAGAAGGGAAAGAATTAGAAATGGGCTTGGGCCGTAAGTAGGGCTCTAATTCAAATCAAATAAATTTTCCTTTCTTCTCTTTTAAGCAATTCTTTTTATTTGTAAATAAAATTCCAATCTAATATAAATTGATCTACACTTCACTCTATAAATTATATTTTATTAACTAGAAAATTTCATTCAATTCGATGTCGACTTATTTTTATTTAATAATACATCGTACTATTACAAAATAAATTTATTTTTCAACAATTCTAAACATATTTAAAATTATTTACATTATTCAATTAAACCAATTTATTCAATTCCAATATATTATTTGAAAAGAATTTATTAATTTAACTTAATTTATTAAAAAAAATCTTTTATTAAATCGAAATTAATTAATCAAAAATTTATTTTTATAATATAATCATCACAACTCGAATTCAAACACTTTTATTTTAACTAAATTTATTTATTTATACGGCGTAGAAAGCAGGGCTGTTATAGACTTTCCCCTTAAGAAAATTGCATCCTCGCAATTTCCTATGAGGAAACGTCATATATAACTCATATCCTGAACTTTCTTCATATTCTACAACCTTTAAAAAGCTTATACAATCATCTATGTAGCTTACCTCTAACTCATCTTATCGTATGCTACAATTTAAATAGATTCAATTAACGACTTTCTATTCTCCGCATACGACAAATTTTGTGAAAATGTTCTAAGTGTTGGATTTTTTAGAAAATTTCAGCCATCTCATTATACAAAAAGCATTTCGAAAAATCAAAACACAATATATTTACATCCCAATCAATGGGGCATCCCGAAACACAAGGAAAAATGTTAATATCACAATATATACTAGTATACCATAAAAATGTACATTTATTTAGCATTTTTAAGCAAGTTAGCTTATTACTAAGCTAGCAAAAGCGAGCTTTCACCATCCATTAGTCCAACTAATCCTCTTGAACCCCTATTCTTAACTCACATTTTAATATTACTTCATATAAAAAAGAAATATGACAAGCATGCAAGCATCTACTATAAAAATAACATCCCATATATGTACAAGCCTCTTTCGACAACTTTATAGTTCAAAAACACAAAAATTTAAACAATGACATCAATGGGTGAATCGTTGCATAGTGTGTTAACTTTCCAAAACAACTTTCGAATTGCAACCATCTACTATAATACTTTCATTTTTAATTTACACTTCAATAATATTATGATAATACGACAAGCACCATTATCCCAGTGGTTAAGTGATTCGACTTTTGTACGAGAAGTCACAAGTTCGAAACTTAAGTAGCGTGATTCGAACATATATTGACATGTGATATGTTGTCCCAGTGATATGTTGTATCTAAGTACCATTACAAAAAAAAATTATGAAAATACCATAGAGAAATTTAAAATCTTCAGTTGTTTTTAAACATCAATTAGAAGCACATCATTTTCAATCCAAAAATATTTCTAAACCCATATATATAATTTCAAAATCATTATTTAAAATCTTCATATATTTTCAAATCCTTTTTAAACTGTTGTTAATGAGAAGAAATCCATTAAACCAAGAAAAGCGACAAGATTTTTTTCCTCGATTTTCCTTCATGGCAGCTCCCGCCCATGCCCCCTCCCTCTCCCCATCTTTTCGAACTGTCCTTCTTCCTGTCCCTCCCATACTTTCTTCTATTCACTCTTCTTCTTCCCGTCCTTGCCCCCTTCCAAACTCTCCTTCAGCCTTACCTCCGCCAGTTCCCCCTCCTCTTGCTTCTTCTTCATCTCATCCATTTGATTCATCTTCCTCCTGGTCCTCTCTTTTCAAGTCCAAACCCCGTAATGCAGGGCAGTATACTCCAATTGATTTTCCCCTTGTTTTTGATGGTCATGCTCTGGTTCCACCGGATGTGGTGATCAAGGCTGGTAGTGATATCTGGAGTGATTGGTTAGTTGGGTTTTTTCTTGATAAGCCTCTTTCCTACCTTACTGTTAACAATCATCTGAAGAAACTATGGAAGCTAAAAGGGGAGATTGTTGTTAAATCTGATGGAACTTTGTTCCTTTTCAATCTGTCTTGTTCTGAGGACAGAAGGAGAATTTTATAATCTGATCATATCTTTCTAAGGAACAAAATTTTCATTGTTAAAGCGTGGGATCCTACTATTGGTAATAGTTGCAGTACCATAATATCCGTACATGTATGGCTTAAACTCTCCAATATTCCTATCTTTACTTGGTCACATATAGGCATCAACTGGTTAGCTTCCAGAATTGGAAGGCTTCTTTGTATGGATTCTTCCACTGAGAAACTGGAGAGGATTGGATTTGCTAAATGTTTGGTTGATGTTTCACCCGATTGTCAATTAGTTGATGAGTTTCCTGTCAAATTGCTTGATGGATCTTCCTAGTTAGTCCAAGTCAGTTATCTGTGGAGGCCTGACATATGTTCTGAATGTAAGAAGTTTGGTCATTTGGTAAATTGATGCCTGAAAGTTTGTGGTGATAAGGTTAAAAGTAAGGATAATACTGACTTTAAGAAGTTAAATCAGGAAGGAACAAAACCAGACATAGGGGTTAGCAAAGCCCAAAAAAACGGTAAACAAGTATGGCAGAAAGTTGCAAATAGAGAAACTAACTCCAGAGAACTACCCTCGCATATATTTGCTGATTTGAATGTTGGCAAGTTGTTAGTTGCTGATCATGAAAACTCTATTGATAAGCTGACACATAAAGAAACAGAGACTGCTGGTGTTGTTGGAATAAATGATAGTCATCCTCTTGTTTGTAATTCTGACAAGGAGCAAGATGTGCAACTGACCTTCAATAAATTTGCAGTGTTAAATGAGTTGAATGATGATGCTCCTGAAGGAAATGTAGTAATAATTGGGGAAGATCATGTTGAGGAGGAAATTTCACTGTTTGAGGAGGTGGGCATTGAAGAGCAGGTTCTCATTTTAAATAAAGGAGATATGAATGTTGATGCAGATTGTGTTTTTCCTATTGACACTGTTTTTAAAGAAGCACAAAATGTGTCCAGTATATCCTTTGTGCATGGAATTCACTCTTTGCCTGCAGAAGTTGATTCACAGATGAAATCACATCAATCTGATCTTAACATGAACATACATGAATCAGTAGTAACTATGAATATCTCCAATTCCTCATCCAAAGCCAATATCCACCCCCCTGAAATTGATCCTGATGTGCATTTTTGCACTTTATTGCAAAAGCATATTTCTGACCTAGTAATCTCTATGAATTCTTCATCTCTTCCTTCATCCATTCCATCATCTTCTGCTCTCTTACCCACTAATCAAACAACTCCAAGTCAACCATATTTTTTCTCTGGAACAATTCCTGGTTGGAAATCTCCTCCCACTTCTCCTAAAGAAGATTCTCAAATTAACAGTGTCCCGTGTTCAAATGCCAATTTCAGGAAAAAAAGAAAATCATTGAAGCAAATCCACGTCTCATCTAGATCTGAGTCTCCTGTTACCAGGAGCATGAAAGAACCTTCCCAACAATCATTAGTTTAATAAATGTCGCACAACATCGGTGCTTGGAACATTAGAGGTTCTCATAACTTCCTCAAGTTAGACCATGTCAAGCAGTTAATTTCAACTCATCAGCTATCTATTTTTGCAATCCTTGAAACCAAATTAAATCTTACCTTAACAATTTCTGCTGCTAAGTATGTCAATCCTTCCTGGTCTCTGTCGCATAACCTTAATAAAGCTAACTATGGTCGTTTTATGGAGCTTCATAATCCTACTGTCCTTTCCTTTGTTCTCCTTCATGCTTCTCCCCAGATAATGCATTTGCATGCCAAATATCAGTATCCTTCCTCCTCCTTTTACATTTCATTTCTGTATGCATCTAATACTCATGTATCAAGACAATCTCTCTTCAACTTGATTCCAGCATTAAGACAAGAATCTCATCCTTAGATTTTAGTAGGTGATTTCAACAGTTGTTTTGCATTGACAGACAAGCATGGTGGTCGGCCACTCATGCTAAAGGATATCAATCCCTTGAACACTGCCATTTTTGATTCTTCTCTCATACCAATTCATAGGGAAGGCGCTCTATTTTCTTGGAACAACAGATCCAGGAGTGGAGTTAGGACCTTTTCTAATATTGATCACTCATTTTCCAATTTCAAAGCCCTTTATTCTTGGCCTAAGATATCCACCTTCCTTCCTCCTTCAATTCTCTCTGATCATTCGCCTCTCATCATTTCCACTGGAAGGAAGCTCCATGTTGTCAAGAGAAGATTTAAATTTTATAATTCTTGGATCCTTAATCTTGAATATATTACTATAATTCAACCTGCTTGGGCTAAACATTTTTTTGGAAATCCTATGTTTATTTTTTGCAGAAAACTCAAGGCTATTAAAGAAGCCCTAAGGGGTTGGGCCAAAGAAAAATTTGGTAATGGCAATCTCAGATCCTCTATTCTCAAGGAACAACACAGAGAGGCTCAGAGTTTGATGATGGCTCATCCTGATAATGCTGATCTAGCTGCCAAGGAAGCTGCTCTTTTCCATTAGCTAAATCTTGCCTTGGATGTAGAAAGTGAAATGAAAAAGCAACAGTTGAGAATTAAGTGGGCTTCTGATGGGGACAGGAACTCTAAATTTTTCCATGCTTCCCTTAAGGCTACGCAATCAAATATCAATATTTTTTCCATTCATAATGAAGTAGGTAACTTGCATTCTTCCCCTGAGACTATAACCAGAGCCTTTCAACAGTATTTTTCTGGTCTTCTTGGGAATGTTAAAAATTTTATTCCTCAATTAGATGATCTCTCTTCTGTTTCTCTGCCAAAAGTCAATGGTGATGAAGCTGCCAAGCTTGTGGAAAAAGTTATCGATGTAGAAATAAAGAATACTCTCTTTTCTATGAACAAGAACTCCAGTGGTGGACCTGATGGTTTCAACGTGCAGTTTTTCATTTCAAGTTGGGAGATTGTGGGTGTGCTCTTCTGTAAGGCAGTGCATACCTTTTTTGACAAGTTTAGGCTTCTTAAATCAGTTAATGCTACGAATTTGGTTTTAATTCCCAAGTTCTTGCATCCTTTATCAGTAACCTCCTTCAGACTAATCTCCTGTTGTAATGTTGTTTACAAGTGTATTTCTAAGATCATTGCCATGAGACTTGTTGCTGTGATCGGGAGAATAATATCCAAGAATCAGGTTGCTTTTCTACCTAAAAGAAACATCCTTGATAATTTTATGCTAGCTCATGAGTTTTTAAAAGGATATAGCAGAGCTAATGCGACTCAAGGAGCTATGTTAAAGCTTGATCTCAAGAAAGCATTTGATAGCATTCAGTGGTCTTCTATTGTCAGAACCATGTCCTTTATGGGATTCCCAAAAGTCTTTGTTGCCTGGATCTATCAATGCATCTCCACTCCTACATTCTCTCTAATTTTGAATGGAGCTAACTCTGGTTACTTTGCATCCAAGCAAGGGATAAGGCAGGGTGACCCGCTATCCTCCTATGTTTTCATTCTGGTTATGGAAGTATTTACATGTTACATTAGGCCTTTGTATTTGTCCAGGCAAATTCAATATCATTCCAAGTGTAAGGACATTCAATTAACATCTCTTCTTTTTGCTGATGACATCATGTTATTCACAAAGCCTAATATTCAGTCTATTGAAACCATTAAACGAGCTCTGCATAGCTTTTACTTGATGACATGTCTTGAATTAAATCTTCAAAAATCTAGTATATTGTTTGCTGGTGTGCCTACCTTCCAGAGGCAAATTTTATCTTCTAATGCTGGGATGAAAATCATGGATCATGATATGACTTACCTCAGTATGCCTCTTTGTACTTCTAGAGTGACTCAATCTAGCTGTCTTTCTCTGTTTCAAAAAATAATTGCTATCTTGGAGAGGTGGGCTACAAAATTTTTGTCACAAGCAGGCAGACTTGTTCTCATTAAATCAGTGTGCTTTTCTATGATGGTCTACTGGGCTAGGGCTTTCATTCTTCCTTCTAGGCTTCTGAAAATGGTCAGATCTGCTATGATTCGATTTTTCTAGTTTGGCTCAATACATGCTAAGAAGGTTTTCCCTTGTTCTTTCACTGTTTTTGAGAAACCTTTAAGCAAGGGTGGTTTAGGCTTGATCAACATTGCTGTTTGGAATAAGGCTGCTTATAGTTTTCACTTGAATGCTCTAATGCATAGGAAGGACTCTCTTTGGGTTAAATGGACTCTTCAGCATAATGTTGGTTCCAAAAAATTTTGGCAGATGGAAGTTCCTCAGTCTTGCAGTTGGATTTGGAGATGTATCTTGAACTTAAGAAGCACTTTTAGGCCATTAATCCAAATTCAACTTTCTGGTTCCAGTGTTTGTAGTTTCTGGCATGATCCTTGGATAAGCAGAGGCATTATTCTTGATCAAATCTTATCTTCTCAGCAGAAATTCCAATCTGGAGTTGCCCTTAATGCCAAAGCTGTAGATTATATTTTAAATGGTGATCTGTTGCTTCCTTATTCCAGCAATCAAACTGTCAGGTCCCTTTGGAACCAATTTGCTGGTAACAAGTTTGCCCTTCATGATCATGATTCTGTTCTTTGGAATGGGAAAAATCACTCTATTTCCTGTGTTTATGATTCTCTTCTTGATATTGCCTCCATGCTTGGTTGTAAATGGCACAGGGTTACTTGCAATGACATATCACCAAGTAGTGACAACTTGATGTTCTGGAAAGTTGTGAATAATGCTCTGTTATCTAGGGAAAAATTGCTTGCTTACGGTATGGTTGTTCCTTCAACCTGTATTTTGTGCAATACACATGATGAAACTACCCTGCATATTTTCTTTGAATGTCCCTTAGTTCTCCATCTATGGAGTGATATGTTGTGTAATATGGGGATGGCTACTGTTCCTCAAATCACTGCTGCTCAGTGGGCTATGATTGAGTATGCAACTAAGTGGAATGATGAGAGAAGAATTCCTTTTTTCTTCAATTTAAAAAAGCTGATGAGATTAGTGTGGTGTGAAAGGAATAGAAGTATATTTGATGGACCGCTGAGGTCTAAAGTTATGCTATGGACAGTTCTTAAGCATGAAATTTTTAGTGACTTGGTATATTAAATATTAAGAAATGGAATATTGCAGCTTTTAGCAAGCACATTGATGATTTATTGAATAAGAAGGATAGTCTATGGATTAAATGGTCATGGCATTACAATATTAAGAATAGGTATTTTTGGAGTTTAGGAATACCCCAACACTGTAGTTAGTCTTGGAGAAATTTGCTGAAGCTTAGGGATGTTTTTCTTCCTATGATTCAATATCAATTAACTCCATTTGTTAGTTTTTGGCATGATCCTTGGTTGAGTAAAGGCAAAATCCTGTCAAAAGTTTTTGATCATGCTCAGGTTGTTCAATCTGGTATTCACTATGATGCTAAAGCCTATGATTTCTTATCTGACAATACTATGCTTTTACCTTATAGCAGTAATCAGGTTATCAGGGAATTTTGGGGTATCATTCAAAGTATCCACTTCTCAAGCAACTGTCATGTCTCTATTTCTTGGAACTTGAAGCAACACTCTGTTGCTATTATGTACAAACATCTCATTGGCAATGCTATGTTACCTGCTGCTAAGTGGTATTCTGTTATTTGGAGAAAGGATTCATCCCCTAAAGAAAATCTGATGATGTGGAAGGTACTTACTCATGCTTTGATGACAAGAAGTTTGTTGAATAGCTATGGCATACATTGTAGCCATGAGTGTGTATTTTGTGAGTTGCATGAAGAAACTGTTGATCGTCTGTTTTTTGCTTGTCCGGCTTTATTATTCATGATAGAAAGAATTGTGTGCAAAACTGGGAGAGTAGTTACATCTGCTCAATCATTCATGGACTGGAACATAATTTATAAGGCTACGAGGTGGAGGAATGATAGAACTAGAGGATTGGTTGTAAGCATGAAAATATATATGGATGAAATTTGGAGAGAAAGAAACTTGATAGTATTTGAAAATCAGAGAAGACAATTGGAAACTGTTTGGGTTGATATTAGGAAAAGAGCTCACATGAAATTGAAGAGGAGTGCTATCCCGAATGATTTGGTTATTCTTTGGGCTACTTAACTCTTCTAATTTTGTTCTTTTGTCTGTTTTCCTCTTTCTTCTTTTCCATTTTGTTTTTCTTGATTCGAAGTTTTTTTTGAATCAATTATTTTATTGTTGTGCAATAAAATCTGGTAGGGGTCCAGTCAACCCCGTTGGCTTTGCCAAAATTTTTTAGTGGAATGAGGGCTAGTAGGCATGATTTTCTTGTGCATCAGATTGAGCCATGGATTCCTTAGCTTCTCTTTTCTTCTCTGTTTTTCCTTATTTTCTTCTTTTTTTCTGTTTGTATTTTATTTTCCTTTTTTAATAAATCTGGTAGGGGTCCAGTTTTCAACCCCGCTTGCTCTGCAAAAAGAAAAAGAAAAAAGAAATCCATTAAACCAAAATTCTACCTCTTACAATACATTCCCAAATAATTCAATAATCCACCTCAATAAGATATATTACTTTCAAAAATTCACTTCACAATATATATATATATATATATATATATATCAAATCCTGTAAATGGAAATTTTCATCCAATAAATAAAATAAATTGCATTCATTTTGCAATTACTTCAAAATATTATTTTATAAACCTCCCATTTATTAAATTCAAATTACTCATCACTTTTGAAAAAATTCAAATACAATTTCATAAATTCCCTTCAAATATTTTTATAATCAATGATAAACAAATAAAAACTTAACTCTTTAAAAATTCACTTATTAATAAAATCCCATAATTCAATTTTTTTCAAATAATATATTATGGAAATATTACAAAAAAGTTTATATTTTCAAATACTTCTAAAAACATCAAATCAAAAGAATATTCTCAATCCAAAAATATTTTCACACTCAAGTATATAATTTAAAAATCATCATTTAAAATCCTCATTTATTTATTTTCAATCCTCTTTAAAACTATTTTTATTAAGAATTAATCCATCAAATGAAAATTCTTCCTCATTTAATATATTCTCAAAGTAATTCAATAATCAAACACATTAATATATTACTCCCAAAAATTCACTTGACAATTTATATAACAAATCCCATAAATAATAATTTTCATTCAATAAATAAAATAAATTACATTCAACTTGTCATCACTTCAAAATATTATTTTATAAACTTCACATCAATATTTTAAATTACTCGTCACTTTTAAAAAAATATTGATTTCAAGCATCATTTCATAAATACCTTTTAATTATTTTAATAATCAACGATAAGTAAATATAAATATTCAAAATTCACTTAATTAATAAAATCCCAAAACTCATCATTTACTAAATAATTTTAATTCACAAAATCTTCAAAATTATTCCACTTATATATATTTTTTCCAAAATCATCCCTCTTTCAAATTTTCCACTAATCTCAAATAACATTAATATTAAATAAAAACATCATTCCAAAATTCTATTTGTTTCCAAAATAATTTATTTATTCCAAAATATTTATTTATTCCCGATCTTCATCTTTTAATTTATTAACCCATTTCCGGTCAATTTCAAGTGTCATATTCAACTAATACCATCAACAAATTCAACCAATACCTACAAACAACATCACTCAACCAAAACACAACACTCTTTCAATCAATATCATCCAATAACACTCAATTTCATCCAATCAATCAATATCAACCAAACAATCATCATTGACCAATCAAATTAATCACTCAACAATTCAATAAAATTCATAAAAAAAGTTGTCTAGGCTATAGTTGTGAGTAAGAAATTTTACTCATCGAATCGAAGAACGTAAGCACGAATCTTATTCACCGCTTCAGCCATCGTCAATCGTACGCCCTTCCCGACACAGCCAAGCCCACCTGCGTCGCCTACATCACAATCGCCAGGCCTTCCAGATCGACTTCAACATCATCATCGAGGCCAGGCCGTGCCTTCGTTTTCAGTGAAGCTTCGAAACTCGCGCCTCCATTAACGTGCGGGCCCCCTCCATCCCCGTGCGATGTGCCAGGTCGCAGCCTGTGACGCCCCACTCCGAGACCCACATTAGCAAAGAGTATTACTAAGTAACACCGTCTGCTAATACAGAGAATAAAGCTGGATAGGAGCGACCATCTATAGCCTTGTTTTAATTATCTATTGAATACGCTGACAATTGCCACTTCTATCGACATTTCCAATAAATACTTAATACAAAGCCATAGGTGGCTGAAGGATCTATCAGAATAAAATATAACAACTCAAATGTAATACACATCACAAAACAGTGGATCATCACATGCATTTACACATATACAGATACATTACAGAGTTTGCAAAATGATACATGTCAAGTGGTAAAGCAAACCACAATATACAGGCGAGTCAAAAGAATACATATCAGAGTTACAGCCAAAAAGGGCTACATAAAAAGCTATAACAAAAAGGAGCTAGCGGAATAGTCCATGCGGAAGCAAAATAAGCTAAGTCCAATGCACCTAACCTGAAACATCTCGGTCTGACCCGAGTATAAAATACACTGGTCAGTCTAGCTAAACAAATCAGTTAGATATACTAAATGATAATGAACATACAAGATCATAAAGTACCACAAATATCTCCAAAAGAGATAACCCAATCATCTAACATAAGATGAATCAAAACAAGCTTCATAACATCGGCAACTCAAATAAACGAAGGATATCATATCCTAAAACAAGCCAAAAGGCAAAAGGACAAATACCAATAAAGGTAACACAAGTTTCCACAAGGTAATCGTTCAAAGAACCTACCCCAAAGGGCGATACACTAGGGAAATATAACTATCAAAGAAACAAAAGATGCTCGAGCTCAGTACAAGGATCCATACGCCCGAAGGCAACGCCCGTAGGCAATGCCCAAAGGCAACGCCAAAAGGCAACGCCCGAAGGCAACGCCCGAAGGCAACGCCTAAAGACAACGCCCGAAGGCAACGCCAAAAGGCAACGCCTGAAGGCAACAAACCGTAGTGGCGTTACTGGACACCACTGTCCGGCGGAATGTGTCACAACTCTCAGAAAGGAACCCGAAAAGTGTTAACGTGAGTCCCATACCCGACGTTCGCACTAAACGGTTTACTAACCGTTAGCCAATTTCACACTCAAAGCAGTACAAAGTTAATCTCATCTCATCGATAAACCAGACCCAAAGGTCAAAACGGTCAAACGAATAGATTAGAAATTAACTGAAAAGATAAACGCACGTGTTCACGGCACATGTTTTATTTAATCATTTGATTCTCCTCCCTCTTCGCTCGAAGTGCAAAATTGTGTGTGTATGTTTTAAATTGAAATTATAAATTGGAGAAACGAGCTTTTAATACAATTTGAAAAGATCATTTTATATAAAACCCGTGTATGAAATCAAAATGGAATTATCAAAGTCAAAAATGTGATAACAACTAATTGGAATCGACACGAATCGATTGAAATTAGAAACCAAGCAAAATAGGCAAAAACAAGCAGGTCAGTCGACTGACTAGAGGCTAGTCGACTGATCTAGAAACTCGAAAATTTCATTTCCTGCAGTCAGTCGACTGACTGCAGAGGCCAGTCGAATGACTGCAGGAAACAGAGACTCCCTGTTTCTGCAGACAGCCCCAGGAACATTTATTTGCTACAGCCAGTCGACTGACTGCAGGGGGCCAGTCGACTAACTGGCACTGGGGCTGTTTTTGAGCCTATCAAATGAAGAGCAAACTCTTCCAATTGCAACCGGACGAGCAATGGGCACTAGGGGTTTATGCCAATCGACAACCCAGCCCTATTGGCTCTTCAATACACCTCCAAAAACATGATCAAACATCAAAGCTATGATTTTTAGAGTTTTTGACTTCAAAACACCAAAAATTGAAATGTTCACCAAATAAATCCAAACCAAAAGCAAATGATCATGACTAAGTATTAGGAATTCATACCTAAAATCAATGATATCAAGAGAAGTAGATGTGAGTTCAAAACTCACCTTTTTAACTAAAAAACAAAGATGAGAAGCACAAACACAAAGAAAAGATCAACCACTCTTCACTTCTACTCTACAAGCTCCAATCTAAGATCAAAACAAGTATTTTCTAAATTAGGGTTTAGGAAATTTCTGAAATTGAAGAGGAAATGAGATGGAGAAGATGAAGAGGAGGCTTACCAAAGCTTCTCTTTGATTTTGGAGCAAGAAATGGAGTTTGCAATGAATCTAGGGCTTGGAATTTCTAATTCTTTTTCTCTTTCCCCATTTTCAGCTGAGCTAAAGTGTGTGGAGAGTGAATGGATGAAGATTTAAAGAGTTAGAGTAATAAGTAGGGTTAGTGGGCTGAAACCCAAACCCAAAAAGCCCAACAGAAAATAGCAAAATTCAACTCACTCCAACATAACGAAGCTTATACTCAAAAAAGTCGCAAATGCCATTTCGGACTCAATGGAAGTGGTCCTGAGTCCTAATTCGACCGTTTGCAAACAGTGACATTTCGGACTTAAATCCGACTAACGACGCTATATTTAAATAAAATATTTAAATATAAAATCGTAGAATATGCGGGTTTTTACAGATCTCCCCTCCTTAACAAAATTGCATCCCCGCAATTCCCAGAGAAGAATTTGCAACAACTACATACTTACATCACCAAAAAGAAAAGAAAATAAGCTTGAGATAAAAAGATATTCTCACCATTGCTAAGCAAAGATAGAAAACCCGGATAGCATCGCTCGATAAACTCTCTGGTTTCCCCAGTACAGTCATTGGGATTAGCGGACCATTGAACTTTAATGAGCGGCACATCCTTGTTTCGAAGGTGTCTTACCTCCGAGGTAAGTACGCGCATAGGATGCTGTACAATAGATAAGTCATGTGAGATCTCAAGCCCTTGCAAATCAGGAGAGTCAATAACAGAATCCGCTTCTCGAAGACAATTCTGAATCTGAGAGACGTGAAACACGTTGTGAACTCTGGATAGATGAGCTGGAAGTGAAACTCTATAAGCCACAGGGCCAATACGTTCAATAATAGGAAATGATCCTACAAAGCGAGGAGACAATTTCTCTGTCGCACTGAAGCGCATAACCCCTTTCAAAGGAGAAACACGAATAAAGACAAGATCATCAACCGAGAACTCGAGAGGCTTCCTACGGTTATCCGCGTAGGATTTCTGGTGACTCTGTGCCTCTTTCATTCTCTGAAGAATAAGAACAATCTTCCCAGAAGAATCATGAACAAAATCTGGGCCAAGAATAAGCTTCTCCCTAGATTCCAACCAACAAGAAGGTGATCGACATGGCCTTCCGTATAAGGCTTCGAAAGGAGCCATACCGATACTGGACTGGAAACTATTGTTGTAAGAGAACTCTACAAGGGGTAGATGATCCTCCCAACTACCTCTGAAATCAAGAATACAAATACGGAGGAGATCTTCCAAGATACGATTCACCCGTTCAGTCTGTCCATCAGACCGTGGATGATAAGCTGTGCTGAAATTAAGCTTTGTTCCCAAAGCTTGCTGAAGACTCTGCTAGAAATGACTGGTGAATAAAGGATCACGGTCACTCACAATCGAACTAGGAACACCGTGAAGTCTCACGATTTCCTTGATAAATAACTTAGCCAAAAGAGAAGCAGTCCTATTAGATTTAATAGGAACAAAATGAGCTGATTTGGTGAGGCGATCAACAATAACCCAAATGCTAGAATGGCCCGATCTCTTACGAGGTAGGCCATCAACGAAATCCATCGAAATCTGATCCTATTTCCACAATGGAATCTCTAGAGGCTGAAGGAGACCAGAAGGGTGCTGATGTTTGGCTTTAATACGTTGACAAGTCATGCAATTACTCACATAACTCGCCACATCGCGCTTCATGCCTTCCCAATAATAAAGGCGATGCATATCGGTATACATCTTACTACTACCAGGATGAATAGTATACTTAGGCCGATGACAGTCATCAAGAATGTCATGACTAAGTGCAGAATCAAAAGGCACAACAAGACGGTTCTTCTTGCGAAGACACCCATGAAGATCAATGCTAAAATCCCGCAACGCCTCATCACGGGGTTCAGTCTCACAAAGCTGAATAAGATGCACAAGATCAGGATCACGCCGCTGAGCTTCGGCAATACGATCCAATAGGGAGGGTCGAGCTTCCAAACTAAATAATACTATCGGAGAATCAGAGGATAGAGCTCGATCACGAATATCACAAAAAGATAGAGTCTCAAGAATATCCCATTCGGCAAGCATCATAGAAACAACAGCTGCATGTCTGCGACTAAGCGCATCAGCAACACGATTACCCTTACCAGGTGTAAACAGGATATCAAATTCATAGGAGGCAAGAAACTCGAGCCAACGATGTTGCCTCATATTGAGTTCCTTCTGGGTGAACAAATACTTCAAGGATTTATGATCAGTATAGAGAATGAAGCGCTCGCCTAATAAATAGTGTCGCCAAATCTTCAAGGCAAAGACAATGGCGGCTAACTCAAGATCATGAGTGGCATAACGAACTTCATTTGGACGCAGTTTCCTAGAAGCATAAGCAACTACTCGATCCTTCTGCATAAGCACGGCACCGAGACCACTACCACAAGCATCAGTGTAGACAACAAGATCATGATTCCCCTCGGGAACCACAAGAATAGGAGCATTAGTGAGAAGTTCCTTTAATGTCTGAAAGGAAGCTTCACACTTATCGGACCAAATATAACGAATGCCTTTCCGAGTAAGGTTGGTGAGAGGAAGCACAACACGGGAAAAATCCTTAATGAACCGATGGTAATAACCCGCTAATCCAAGGAAACTACGAATCTCATGAACATTCTCAGGCCTCTTCCAATTCTGGATAGCTTCGATCTTTGAGGGATCGACAGAAGTGCCGTCGGAAGATACAACATGGCCTAAGAACTTAACCTTATTCTCCCAAAAATGGCACTTGGAGAATTTGGCTTTAAGCTGATGGTGACGAAGAGTACTCAAGGCAATTCTCAAGTGATTAGCATGCTCGGCTTCAGATTTAGAATAAACAAGAATGTCGTCAATGAAAACAAGGACGAACTTATCGAGATATTCCCGGAATACCCGATTCATAAGATCAACAAAGAAAGTCGGGGCGTTCTTCAAACCGAACGGCATAACGAGCCACTCGAAAGAACCATATCGAGTGCGGAAAGCTGTAAGAGGTATGCTATCTTCCGCGACTCGGAGCTGATGAAAACCAGTGGCGAGGTCGAGCTAAGAAAAGACCTAAGCGCCACTCAATAGATCGAACATATCATCGATCCTCGGCAAAGGATACCTATTCTTGATGGTCAACTCGTTAAGCTTGCGATAGTCAATGCAAAGCCTAAGAGTTCCATCGGACTTCTTCACGAAGACGACCGCGGTACCCCACGGTGAAAAACTAGACTGAATCAACTGTTTGGACTCAAGCTCTAAAAGTTGCTTCTTGAGTTCCTCATTTTCTTTTGTAGACATCCACGTGGGAGGACGGCCAACTGGCTGTGCGCCTGGAATGAGATCAATGCGGAACTCGATCGCCCGCTTGGGTGGAAAACCCGAAACCGGATCAAAAACATCAGAGAAGTCACAAACAATAGGAATACGAGATATATCATCATCATCATCTCGTGAGTCAAGAGAATATAAAGCCATTTCGGAATTATCCACATTCCGAAGAACAAGTGATAGCTGAGTAGACGAATCGGGGTGTCGAAGATATAAAATTATTTCAGAACAAATAATCCTGGCATCGTATCTCACTAGCCAGTCCATACCCATAATCATATCAAATTCCAGATAGGAAATAACGAGCAGATTCGCACGAAAAGAAAAGCCACATAAAACAATCTCAACATCATCACAAAGCATGCTAAGGGTTGCGGATACCCCAATAGGATTCGCAATCCTCAATGAAGTAACCATACAAGAAACATCCAAAGACAAATCATCGACGAGCTTTTTCTGTACGAAAGAATGCGAAGCTCCCGTATCGAAAAGAACTCGAATGCTACGTGATGCGCACGTAAATGTGCATATATTTATATCCATATTTTATCTCTTTTTATTTAAATAAACATCATATTTGGGCATTTTAACATGTTTAAAACCAAAATTCAATTATTTTCAAACCATCATATTTTCATCTTCATTCATGGGCAAAATGGTCATTTTTGTGCTTGTGTCAATTTAAGAATTTTTACTTGGACATTTTTTGAAAAATTTTATAGCAATTTGGATGCATATAGAAGAGGCTTATATGAAGATTCATGCATGCACAAATGAAATACAAAGGAATGAAGAGGAAATAATTCAAGTTCAAGATCATGGAGGACCCCACACACTTACCTAAATGTACAATTATGAGCTAATGGACAACTAAGTGGAGGTTAAAGCTTCATGCACAACAAATGATGGATTAATAAGTGGCTAATGGTTACTTGGTGGCCACACTTCCTAAAGGGCATTTTAGGAAGCCCCCTAAAAATAGAATTAGGGTTTTATGCATGTATATTAGCCCTCTTATGTACATGAAACTATCATCTACTCTTTCATTTTACTTAGGAAATTAAGAGATCAAATTGTAAGCTCAATGTTACATGAAATAAAAATGGCTTCCAAGCCTCTTTCTTCTCTCTTTTCTACATGCTTTTCCTTGCTTTTATGTTGATGTTTATTTTTATGTTCTCTTTCTTTTCATGTTCATAGTTTAGATTTACATTTATGCACTAGTTTAATACATTTCCTTCTAGTAGTTAATCTTCTTTTTCTTGTTTGTTCTCTATTGTACTTCATTTTCAATGTTGAAATCTGTATGTATTGAAATGATAACACAAAGGAGTAGCTAAACCTCTTCAATTTAGGGGTAATGAAGCTCTCAAATATTATGTGATTTCAACATTTCTATGATTTATGATCTCTTTGTCTATGTTTCATGAAAGTAAATTTGATGCAAGTTTATACAAGTGGGTTTGATAGCTTATGTTGCTTTTGCAAATCAGCTATTCTTATTCAACATAAACACAAGTTTCATCATCATTTGCTAATCCGTTTTTGATTTTTTAAATGAAAGTAAAAATGAAATTTGATGATCTATATTACTAGTTACAATAGTAAATAGATCATACTTAAAATAACTATTGATTTGGCTTCATTTTTATGAGAAGTTATAAGTGGTATAATTGTTGTATTATAGTTTGAGTTATGTTAATTAATAACATAAACAAACCATACTTATGATCAATGCAACGATTATTTCGCTTAATATCAAGATAGAGATCATAAATTCTTTGTTTGTTGATTTACAAAAATATGAGAGTGGATTTGCCTCTAAATTGTCCTCTAATTTAATAGTTTTTAAATCACATTTTAATTCTAGCTTTAGCTTCTTTTTTTGTAGTTAACAACTTCGTCTCTCTTTGGTCTAATTTGATTGAATTAAAAATTTTAAAATCTCATCAATTCCCTGCGGATTGACCCGTATTCGCCCCGTACTACAAAGTGTACGCCGTGCGCTTGCGGTAAATTTAAATCGAAATTTTTCGACGGTTTTCTAACTCGATAGAAATTCCGTCGATTAACAAGTTTTTGGCGCCGTTGCCGGAGAATTGATTTGATTTTGATTTTCTATTCTTCAGATTATTTTTCTTTGTTTGATTTTTGTGTGTTTTTTTTTAAAAAAGAAAAAAAATCGTGTGTGTGTTTGTTTTCAATTTGTTATGTGCATGTTTTAGTCTTCCATTTGCATTGCATTTTCTATTAAAAAAATTGCATTTCATTTCATCTACAATTTTGTTACATTTCGATTACATTTCATTTCATCTACAATTGCATTTTTATACATTTTCAATTTCTATTTTAAAAAAAATTACACTGTGCATCTTTTTCTTTGTGCACAGTGCATAAAAAGAACCTCTCTGCCTTAAAACTTCCTATGTCAACTACTCTGTAATCTCCCCTCTGCTACATCAGTTCAAACAACAGTTCTGCTCCACCAACAACTACAACTCCTCTGCCCCTATCACTAGTTCAACTTGCCTCCAAACTGATCATCGAACGAGTCCACTGCCTGATTGCCTGACCCACTGACCAACCTCCTTTGCACTACTTAGATCAACATCACACCATTACACAACAGAACCACCCACAGAACTGCTGCAAACATCTCAACAAAATTCCATTTCCACCTCTCGCACCTCCACAAAAATACCCTTCACTGCTTTTCATCTTACAACTAGTCATAACCAGCCTCCTTCACTTCATCACCCATTACCAGTACAACTTCCAAAGCAAACTGTTCCACCCTTACATCAAACAAACCATCCTTTCCTTGCAAAAACCACTACAGTAACCATCCAAACCGCTAACTTCACTGACATTCAATTGTGCACTTATATCCCTGTACACTTCACTCAATAGTGCAAATTGTCATCTCCCACAACCACCAAATAACACTGCACATCCCAATACGTCTTGTTGTTTTCTACATTTCACCAAACCCTCTACAACACCAACTTATCACCCACTTCTAGTCATCCCCTTAACTGCTCCTCCACGAAAACTACATCGCGAACCAACCACGACAACTCCTCACAAACTCAGCCCAAAACCAATTGCCAATTGATCTTCATGGCTCCACAAATCCACCTCTGCTCCTCCTACTCCACAGTGCAGCCATCAAACACAACTATCATTGCATCACTACTTTCAGTGCAAATACCCCCACCTTTCAGTGCTTCAAACATTTACAGTTGCACAAACTTCCCACAGCTTCATTTCAAACCACCTCTCCTACTGTCAACCTTGCTTCACTTCTTAACATCAATATCATTCAATCTCACAGCCTTACAGTACTTCAATCTCACAGCTATAACGCCTGTACACATTCAATCTCACAACTATCGCGCATGTACACAGCGACTAAACAAACAGCGATTGACAACTCACAACCATCAGACAAAACTGCACATAGTAGACCATACCTTCACCCCACAAACCAAACAACTGGCAACTACAACTTACTTCATTTCCACTTGATCACCATTGTGCATATCATCTACCAAAATCTAACAACACATTACTGCCAATTTACACTACCGCACCATCATTACAGTCAATACTATCTATTCCATTCAAGTCTTCCTTGTCACCATCTCTTCAAAATTACAACTTCCAGCAAGCTCATATTCCAGTTCAATTTCTGCCATCACCCAGTTCAATTTTTGCTCATCAACCATTTACGTGAAAATTTTTCACTAATACTTCATTTACTTGCAGCAGAACCCTCAGTCAACAACTGCCACAATGTCATCAACATTCGTGCCTATACCCAACATCGTGAACTCGAACACAAATCGCAACCCAAAACCTCTACTATCGCCTCGACGAACCCCTCCAAAACCACTGCTGCAACCAAATCTCTCTTCCCAAACTGACTTTCTTTCTCCTCCCATACCCCAATCGCAACCAAACTCGACTTCTCCTCAAATTCAAAATCAATCTGCCGAACCACCTTTTCGATTTCTGCAATCAACCTACGCAAATTCATAACCAAATCCTCTACAATCGACTCAATTCAATCCTCCACGATCTGAAGTGAACATCCGAACAAGTTCGGTTATTTTGTTTTTAGGGATTTTCGAGTTTTCGAGTTCAGATTTTTTTTTGAAGAAGTGAATATGTTGTGAGTGTGGTTTTTATTTTTGTTTTGGGATCTCTGTTGTTATGCATGTTGGGGGTTGAGTGTTAACTTTAATTTTTTGTGTATTAAATTTTGTTTTGGGCTGAGTTTATAAGTTGGCCTTGCTTTTAGGTCTATGGGCCTGAGTATTTGAATTTATTTTTTGTTAGTGTTTATTCATTTGTTTGTAAAAAAAAACAAGTTGTTTTCAAAAGAAAAAAAAATTGTTTTAATTTCATTTGTTTTGTTTTTGACCTGTTTGATAAACACAACAAATTTTTTTTTTTTAGTAAAACTTTAATTTTACGTTTCCTCTCCAAAAAAAAAGTTCAACTTTGTTTAATTTTCATTTTTCAATTGTTTTAGTTTTCATTTATTTTATTTTCAATTGTTTTGTTTTTCACTTCTTTTGTTTTTCATCTTTGATAAACATACTAAAAAATAATATAAAAAAAAATTGTTGAATATATCTTGTTTTTCATTTCAGGTAGCCAAAGCAGAAATTGAAAAGGAAGAAGTCTTGCCCAAATAATTGTTGCTTGCTTATAAAAAAATTGCCGCTTAAAAAAAAATTTGCTAATAATCTGCACGCTCTGGTATTGTGCATTCATCTCTAGTGCATGTTGGTTGCTTGCATTTGCATTTATATATACAAAAAAAAATTCAAAATCAAAAAACAAAAACAAACTTCATTTTAGTTGCATTGTAAATTCACGTTTAATTTTTGTTTTACATCCATCTCATCTTATTTTCTTTTCTAAGGGCAATACCCCAATTCACATAAGGTGAGGGATTTCATCACCCTTTCCTTAGCTCACAAACGCATTTCATCGTAGAATTTGACTAATAATAAAGGTTAGACATTCGACTTAAGGGTGTCGCGAGCTCATCTAGGGCTTAATTGTATCTTCACAATTGTTTTCCTTGAACAATTTTATTTCTTGGTGTCTAGGCTACGACAGAGTAATAACCAGTTATAAAAATTGCGGTGATACGTAAATATTATACTGATTGTTCCTTTGAAGGTACTTAAACCTTCGGCTGCATTGCTACGGTGATTCGTGGTGCACCGATAACCCCTGTCCGTTACCTGGCTGAGAAATATTTTTGTTGATTTAAGACAAAGCGTGATTATACAATTTTGGGTTAGGAGCTACTAAAGACAGAAAACTGTAATTAAGTCCTTTGCATTCATTTAGTTGCATTAGTTCATGCATATATAAAAAAAATTATAGATTTTTCTTAACTTAGTTTTTAATTCCACAAAAAAAAATTAAAACCTTTTTAAAAAACAATTTTTTTTAAAATTCAAAAAAAAACAAAAACAAAAATTTACAAAAAAAAAATATAAAAATTTGAAAAACCAAAAACAAAACAAAAATCAAACTTCTCTTTTGAAAATAAATTTCACTTGGTAAATATTTTTCTTCCCCTAAAAAAAATATATTTCACATCGATTTTGAAATCTTCTTTCATTCGCTAAACTCGATTCTAACTTCTTTCTCTTCTCGACTTTCACTTGTGCATGAGTACTTGGACTCGTGACACAACAGTAAATCGTTGGACTCGCGACCCTTCTACAAACCGTTTAACTCGAACAGACGATCCTCCCGAAATGGCGAACGAGAACTCCCCTCAAACTCTTATGGATAGAATCTTTCCCGATAGAGTTTCTATTCCATCTTGCATCACGTTACCCGCCCCTACGGGTAACCACTTCGAAATTCACTCGAACCATATTGCCATGCTTCCGAAATTTGGCAATTTCGAGCATGATGACCCATTTATTTTCTTGACTAAATTCGAACAAGTTTGCGCAACCATTAAACTTCAACAACTTTCTGATGACGGAATCAAACTTCGATTAATCCCATTTTCTCTTACGGATTATGCTGAAAAATGGTTGTACAGCTTACCATCGAACTCGATTAAAACGTGGGAAGAATTCGTAAAAGCTTTCTTAAAAAAGTTCTACCCTTTGGAAAAAACGAGTAGAATCCGAAACAAAATTGTAAATTTTCATCAATTCAAGGGAGAACCATTTGGAAAATATTTTGAAAGATTCAAAGAACTTTTGATAAAATGTCCACACCATAACTTCGAAAAATGGACGATTTGCCAAATTTTATACGATGGACTCGAAAATAGCTCACGTACCATGCTCGAATCAATGTGCCAAGGCAACTTTCTTGCCCAACATCACGACGATGCTTGGCAATTTCTTGAAAACCTTGCTGAAAAATCATCCCAATGGGAACGATCGAATGAAAAATCAATTTACTCACGATCGAGTGCAAACTCGATAGGATCTTCTGTTGCTTTGGAAGCTAAGATCGACGCAATGATTAAAAAATTCGATAACGTTTTCTCATCGAATCAAATGAACCAAGCTTCCCAACCGATGCGTTATAAATGCAACGATCCTAATCATATAGCCGATCAGTGTCCCAATTCTGTCAAGTAAATCAATGCTTTCAATAAAGCCAAAAACAACGCGTTTTCTCCAACGTACAACCCTGGTTGGAGAAATCATCCGAATTTTACGTGGAATCAAAACAATCCCAACACGAATACGATTCGTCCCAATTTTCAAGCATTTCCGAATAATGCTTCGAATCCTCCCTTTCAACCTAACAATTTTCAACCAAACTTTGCGGGTCCGTCTCATAATCAACAGCAACAATCAAATTTTCAACCAATTTCGGCTCAAGACGATAAACGTTTAACTTCTCTTGAGAGAACTCTTGAAACATTGGCTAAAGCAACTACTCAAAGCCTTCAATCAAACAGCAATTTGCAAAATTTATTGACTTCATATATGCAAAACACGAACCAATCAATTGCAAAACTCGAAATGCAAATGAGTCAATTAGCCACGTCTGTGAGCGAACGTGAACGAGGAACATTCCCAAGCCAACCCATTTCAAATCCCAGAAATCAAAACGCAAATTCAAATCAAGCCCATGTTGTTCAAGACAGCAACGTCACCCAATTGAATGCCATCACAACTCTCCGTTCCGATAAACAAATCGATAATCAAGTCATTAATCCAAACGATTTACCGGAAGCCTCTCTCGATACTTCTAAAACAACGAACGAATCTGAACAGAACGTGGAGCCAAACGTTGAATCAAATGCTAACCAAAATTCTTCTTCCTCTACTCGAGTAGACCCGCCTACCGAGTATCGTGTTCCATTTCCACATCGTCTTCGACCAAAGAAACACTCGGACCAAATGGAAAAGATGTTGGAAATTTTTAAACAAATCAAAGTTAACATTCCGCTTCTTGACATCGTTCAGCAAGTCCCAACATACGCGAAATTCCTTAAGGACTTGTGTACCCAAAAGCGACACACTCAAGTTCCCAAAAAAGTCTTCTTAGCCGCCAGTTTGAGTGAAGTCTTGTCCCAATCCATGTCCGTAAAATACAAAGATCCTGGCTGCCCTACGATTTCGTGTACAATTGGTGACAAGACGATTAACAAATATTTGATAGACTTAGGCATGAGTGTCAACTTGATTCCATATTCCGTGTACGAACAATTAGGCTTAGGTGAGCTCAAACCCAGAAAAGTCACGCTTCAATTTGCCGATCGTTCCATTAAGAAGCCCGTGGAAGAAATCGAAGACGTGCTCATTCAAGTAGGGCAATTCATATTCCCCGTTGATTTTATTATTCTCGAAACACAACCCGTGACAAATCCCGCAAGTCAAATTCCATTGATTCTAGGCCGACCATTTTTAGCCACCTCAAATGCCTTAATCAATTGTCGTAACGGATTGATGAAAATCTCTTTTGGAAACATGACTTTGGATCTCAACATTTTCAATCTTGAATGCCAATCGAACGAACCTCGTGACCAAATGTGGGAAGTTGGTGCCATTCACGAAAACTTTGAAAACGAAACACTTGATTTTAATGATGAACGCGAGGCCGAGTATGAAAAATTGTTTCACGAAATTCCCAACGAGATTGAATACACTCTTCCCTTTGAATCGCTTCAAGTTGAGTCAGAATCTCAATCAAACTCTTTGATCGAAAAACTCCCGAAATTGGACCTTAAACCACTTCCCGATCACCTTAAGTACGCATACTTAGGTGATAACGAACGTTGCCCATCATAATTTCTACGACTCTCTCTCTTGAACAAGAAACTTCCTTACTTTCTATTCTTTCGAAAACTAGGAAGCGATTGGATGGTCGATCTCCGATATAAAGGGGATTAGCCCTGCTTTTGTTCAACATCGCATCCATTTAATCGACGATGCCAAGCCTGTTCGTGACGCGCAAGGAAGGCTTAATCCAAAAATTAAAGATGCAGTGCGTGATGAAATTCTTAAACTTCTTGAAAACGGAATCATTTACCCAATCTCTGATAGTTCATGGGTTAACCCAATTCACGTTGTACCGAAAAAGTCTAGGCTAACCGTTGTCAAGAACGATTCAAATGAACTTATTCCAACTCGTACTCAAACGGGTTGGCGTGTTTGTATTGACTATCGAAAACTGAATGCCGCAACACGAAAAGATCACTTCCCTCTTCCCTTCATTGACCAAATGCTCGAACGTTTAGCTGGCCACGAATTTTACTGCTTCCTCGATGGTTATTCCGACTATAACCAAATTCCCATCGCTCCCGAAGATCAAGAGAAAATGACTTTCACATGTCCATTCGATACCTTTGCTTATCGACGTATGCCATTCAGACTTTGTAACGCTCCTGCGACCTTCCAACGATGCATGATTGGAATCTTTTCTGACATGATTGAACGCTTTCTAGAAGTTTTTATGGACAATTTCTCAATCTTTGGCGATTCTTTTTCCCAATGTTTACATCATCTCGAATTGGTTCTAAATCGATGTAAAGAAAAACATTTGACTTTGAATTGGGAAAAATTGCACTTTATGGTCAAACAAGGCATAGTCCTTGGACATATCATCTCAAATAAAGGCATTGAGGTAGACAAAGCGAAAATCGATGTTATTGCAAATCTACCCATTCCCAAAACTGTTAAGGACATTCGATCATTTCTTGGACACGCTGGCTTTTACCGACGCTTTGTGAAAGACTTTAGCAAAATTGCTCGTCCTTTGACGACTCTTCTTGGAAAAGACGTTCTTTTTGATTTTAACTCTGATTGTATCTCTTCTTTTGAACGTCTTAAGAACGAACTCATTTCTGCTCCAATCGTTTGTGCGCCCAATTGGGATCTTCCTTTCAAAATAATGTGTGATGCTTCGAACTTTGCCGTTAGTGCTGTCTTAGGACAACGCATCAACAAGATCCTTCACGTCATTTACTACGCAAGTATGACTTTGAATGATGCTCAACTCAACTACACACCAACCGAAAAAGAGCTTCTAGCTGTCGTTTTTGCTCTCGAAAAATTCCGACAATACTTGATAGGGTCACACATTACTGTGTACACGGACCACTCTGCGCTTTGATATCTCTTCGCTAAAAAGGATGCCAAATCCCTCTTGATTCGTTGGATCCTTTTACTTCAAGAATTTGACCTTACAATTAAAAACAAAAAAGGATCCGATAACGTCATAGCCGATCACTTGTCTCGTCTTTCGAACACACCATCTTCTTTGCCAATCAATGAAAACTTCCCCGATGAACAACTCCTTTCAATTTCTATCGACCCATGGTACGCTGATATAGTGAACTACTTAGTCACTAAAGAAACTCCCTCATCGTGGTCCAAATAGGACAAATGCAAATTCATGTCCTAAGTGAGGTATTTCTATTGGGATGATCCATACTTGTTCAAATATTGCCTCGACCAAATCATTCGACGTTGCATTACGGATAATGAGATTAGGAGTGATCTTTTAATTTTCCACGATCAAACGTGTGGTGGACATTTCTGTCCTCGAAAAACTACGGAAAAAGTGCTTCAGTGTGGTTTCTATTAGCCTTCTCTTTTCAAAGACTCGTTTGAATTTTGTAAAACTTGCGATCGATGTCAAATGCTTGGACGAATTTCTCGACGAGATATGATGCCTCTAAACCCCATTCTTACGATCGAAATCTTTGATGTATGGGGTATAGACTTTATGGGACCTTTTCCCAATTCTTTTGGAAACTTGTATATCCTTCTCGCTGTCGATTATGTTTCAAAATGGGTCGAAGTCGTTCCTTGCAAAACAAACGACCATAAAATTGCTGTGAAATTTCTTAAAGAAAACATCTTTTCGAGGTCGGTACACCTCACACAATAATCAGTGATAACGGGACCCATTTTTGCAACCGTTCTTTTGAAACTTTAATAAAAAAATACTCGATAACCCACAAGTTATCCACTCCATATCATCCCCAAACTTGTGGCCAAGTTGAAGTTTCAAATCGATAAATAAAACAAATCTTGGAGAAAACTTTCAATAAAAATTGAAAAGATTGGTCTCAGAAATTGACCGACGCGCTTTGGGCTTACCGTACTGCTTTTAAAACTAACCTTGGATGTCCCCATTTCGTTTAGTTTACGGTAAAGCTTGCCATTTACCCATTGAAATCGAACACAAAGCGCTGTGGGTAATTAAGAACTTAAACTTTGATCTTGAGAAAGCTAGCGAAAACCAAAAACTACAACTCAACGAACTAGAAGAACTTAGGAACGACGCGTATGAAAACGATAAAATTTACAAAGAAAAAACCAAAGTTTTTCATGACAAGTCAATCCTAAGGAAAACGTTTTTGCCTAACCAAAAAGTTCTTTTATATGACTCAAGACTTCATTTATTCCCTGGGAAACTTAAATCAAGATGGACCGGACCATTTGTGATACGAACTGTTTTTCCACATGGTGCCGTAGAAATAGAAAACCCTAAGGATGGTTCGGTTTTCAAAGTCAACTATCATCGTCTGAAACCTTTCTTGGAATTGCCAAATAACCAAGAGAAGGAGCTCATGATCCTTCATGAGCCAAGCTACGTCTAGTAAGAATGTTAACCCTCTTTTGTAAACATGTACATAGTTTTCCCTGTTACACTCATTATATCATGCATTGACTGTGGGGACACGGTCAAAATTAAGTGTGGGGGGGGGTCTCATTTTCATTTTTTTAGTTTCATGATATTTTTGAATTTTTCATTTTTCTTTTAACTTAAAAAAAAATATCAAAATCTCAAAAACATTTTCTTTTTAGCATTTTGATTTATTTTTGAAGAAACACTATGGGATAAGTATAAGTTTTGGTTAATAAATTGAAATTTTTGAAAATTTATTTGTCTTAACAAAAATAAAAATGAAGTTTGATTACAATAACAATGGTCTAACTAGTATATAGGAAGGTTTATATGTGTTAATTATGAAGTATGTTCTAATTTGAATCTTTGTTTTAAAAAAAAGTGGTAAATTTAAATTAAAGGATATAACATTTTTATCTTCTAAGTTAAATGGTGCTAAGATGATTTTGCAAAAACTCTCTCTTTCTATAAAAAAAATCTAAAAAAAAGAAAAAAAACATTTGTATATATGTAAATATTTTCTATTAACACCTACGGTCGACAGGTGTGCACACTTGTGTGTACACTCGCCATGCTTTGTACCTTTCTCACGTAAGCCCGAAAGGCAGTGCATGATCGGTATATCTGGCCTCAGTTTATCTGAGCTAGGTGTATGTATATATAAATTCTTTTATTAATAATGCCTATAGTCGATAGGTGTTAACATTCGTGTGTTCACTTGCCACGCTCTGTATTCCTCTCACATAAGCTCGAAAGGCAGTGCATGGGTAATATATCTGGCCTCAGTTTACCTGAGTTAGGCATATGTAAATATTGTTAATATCAATAAAATTTTCAAATAAGAGAGAATAAGCAATTGAAATCTAAGCACCATTTTAACTTGTTTGATTTAACCTGTTATTGAAAAGAAATGAAAATACCACTTTAATAAACTTTGATAATCAACTAAGGATCCATTTCATAATTACATTGTGTTATCAACCAAAACAATGAGTTAAACTATTGTCTATTTGCTATGATAACTTAATTTTTGTTGGAAATTTTGACAAGTAAATGACTTAAATTTTTCAAAACAATGACCAAAACCTATATTTAACTTATGAGTGTCGAATTGAAAGTGAATCCTTCATTTGTAAATATTTTCAACAACTTGCATTCATCCCATTGTAAATAAATCTTGCATTTTATTCACTTTGCATTTGGATTTTGTGGGTAGTATCCGCTGAAAACCCTCACGAGACAACACTCGTCCTACTGGGGACACCCAGAGGTTTAACGGCTTGTTTCATACGCTCAATGCAATCGTGCTCCCTACGAAAACCGATTTATCTTAGTTTTCCTTTATTCGAGGACGAATAAAAAGATAAGTGTGGGGGTATTTGATGTGCACGTAAATGTGCATATATTTACTTCCATATTTTATCTCTTTTTATTTAAATAAACATCATATTTGGGCATTTTAACATGTTTAAAACCAAAATTCAATTATTTTCAAACCATCGTATTTTCATCTTCATTCAGGGGCAAAATGGTCATTTTTGTGCTTGTGTCAATTTAAGAATTTTTACTTGGACATTTTTTGATAATTTTTATAGGAATTTGGATGCATATGGAAGAGGCTTATATGAAGATTCATGCATGCACAAATGAAATACAAAGGAATGAAGAGGAAATGATTCAAGTTCAAGATCATGGAGGACCCCAACCCATTTACCTAAATGTACAATTATGAGCTAATGGACAACTAAGTGGAGGTTAAAGCTTCATGCACAACAAATGATGGATTAATTAGTGGCTGATGGTTACTTGGTGGCCACACTTCCTAAAGGGCATTTTAGGAAGCCCCCTAAAAATAGAATTAGGGTTTTATGCATGTATATATAGCCTCTTATGTACATGAAACTATCATCTACTCTTTCATTTTACTTAGGAAATTAAGAGATCAAATTGTAAGCTCAATGTTACATGAAATAAAAATGGCTTCCAAGCCTCTTTCTTCTCTCTTTTCTACATGCTTTTCCTTGCTTTTATGTTGATGTTTATTTTTATGTTCTCTTTCTTTTCATGTTCATAGATGATGCAGAGCGTACCATAAGTCGAGATCCCCAATTCTCTTCCTTGAGTCGTTCTTCCATGAGTCGTTCCACCATGAGTCGTTCCACCATGAGTCGTTCCACCATGAGGCGCTTCATCTTGAGTCGCCGCTCTGCCTTGAATCGCGCTGACATGAATTGCGATGGAATTGAGTCGCGACAAACTCCATATGTCGCGAGCGACTCATCTGCCTCCTCCATGAGTCGCGAACGACTTATCAATATCGCAAACCAAATTGAAGATGAAACCATGAGTCGTCACCGAGTTATCTTCCATAAGTCGTAGCCGAGACATTCTGATGAGTCGCAAACGAGTTATCTTCCATAAGTCGTAGCCGAGACATTCTGATGAGTCGCAAACGAGTTATCTTCCATGAGTCGTTACCGTGTTATCTCTAAAGACTGAGAATTATTTTAAGTCGCGAACTGCTTTGATGAGTCGTAGCCGAGTTAACATTAAGTCGCTACATATTTTTCTTTAAGTCGTATGTTGAGGACTATGTGTTGTAATCTTTTAAGTCATAAGTCGTGACAATTGTATTGTAAACTGATAAGTCGTGTACAACTTATGATGAGTCGTGAGTCGTAGGTGATGAGTCGAAAACGACTCATGACTTAGGAATTTTTCTGGATATGTGTTGTAGCCTATAAATAGGCAAGTGGTGTCATTTTGTAACGTTGTTGAATATTGAATAAAATTCTCTTTTGTTAGCTTTGTGCTTTCAATTTCAATTGGTAGTCGAGTGTATCTCCTATCTCCACTTACGTCATTCGAGTGCGCTCGAATCATCGTTTGCTGAAGCCGATTCACGAAATCTTGTGCGCAAGATCAACGTTGAAGAATCGTAGATCTCTTTCCCGGTATCTTCGGATCAACGAGTCAGAGATAGCTAGAGTTCGGTATCTTCGGATCAACAAGTTCGAGCATTTCAGTATCCATCAATCCATAGATTGCTACTTTCATCGATTGAAGATCGTCTAGAATTATCCGCTGCGTCAGTTTGGTATCAGAGCTTGTTTTAGCCAATCATAGCTAAATCGAGTCTTGGAGCCGAGAATTTGAAGTGTTGAGGTTGTGTTCATCGTGTTCATCATATTTTGCAACAAAGTTGGAGTTTTCGATCCATTTCATTTTGGATCAAAGTTCGAAAGGTGTTTGAAACTTGAAGTGTGAATTTGTTGAAGTGTTTGGGAAGTATTCAATCATGCCGCCAAGACGAGTTCAACGTCATCGCAATATTAATGCTTTGTACGGAAGAGAAGAGGCCGATGAAATGGAGCAACGAATCAACGAGAATTTCAATGAGAAGCTTACTGAAGGGATTGGTCGATTAGAGAGAATGATGCTTGAAATGAGTCAAAATCAGAGAAGGGTTTCACCTGAATCGAGCCATGGAAGAAGTAGAGTTTCACCACATTCAAATCGAGAGAGAAGTGTGGATAGTGATCATAGGAGCGTGGATCGAGATTGTGATAGAAATGTTGATGATCGAAGTCGGGATAGAAATGTGACTGATCGAGATCGGAGGAATGTAGATCGTAGGAATGTTGGTGAAGAAGAGTATGATGGTGGTAGTGTTCATGGACGTGGACGAGGAAGGAATCAGTCGGAGTACGATCACAAGTGGGAATCTGGGATGAAGACAGAAATTCCAGAATTCAAAGGTGGTATGCAGGCTGAAGAGTTTTTGGATTGGGTGGCTAATGTTGAAGAAATTTTTGATTTCAAAGAAGTTCCAGAACGTCGTAGAGTGAAGTTGGTTGCTACAAGGTTGAGGGGTAGAGCTTTGGCATGGTGGCAGCAAACTAAACTTACACGAGAACGAATGGGGAAGTCAAAAGTTGAATCTTGGGAGAAGATGAAGAAATTGATGAAAGCAACGTTCTTACCTTACAATTATCAATCTCTGATGTATCAACGATTGCAGAACTTGAGGCAGGGCACAAAGACTGTTAATGATTACGCAGATGAGTTTTATCAGCTTATTGCAAGGAATGATATCATGGAAACGGAAGATCAACTGACATCTAGATTCATTGGGGGATTGAGAATGCAGATCCAGGATATGGTAAATATGTTCGATCCTAGATCTGTGGCAGAGGCACATCAAAAAGCGTTGGCTTGGGAGAAACAGGGAAGACGAGGTGGTGGTGTGTTTACCAATTCTAACAATCAAGCGAAGGGTGTTAATGGAAGTTCTAGTGTTTCAAAAGTTGTTGCAAAACCAGTTGTAAAGGAGGTTGAGAAGGCGAAGGTTAACAACAGTTTCAAATGTTACAATTGTCAGGAGATGGGTCATAAAAGCAACGAATGTCCGAAGCCGAAGAAGAGAGCCATGGTGACAGAAGTTGAGGAGGAAGATGAGGAAGAAGCTGAATGCTCTAATTCTTTACCAGTTGAGGAGGAAGACTTACTGTCGGGAGATGACGGGTACGCATTGATGATGAGAAGAAGTTGTTTAACACCGAAGCAAGAGGAGGAAAGTAGTTGGTTGAGGAACAATATCTTTCAATCTACATGCACTATTCTGGGAAGAGTTTGTAAATTTGTTATTGATGCTGGGAGTTGTGATAATATTATCTCTACAGAAGCAGTGAAGAAATTGGAGTTGAAAACCGAGAAACATCCTAAACCGTACAAGTTAGCTTGGTTGAGGAAGGGTGGTGAAGTGAAAGTTGGACGTAGAGCTTGTGTGAAGTTTTCAATTGGGAAGAAATACAAGGATGAGGTTTGGTGTGATGTAGTCGACATGGATGTGTGTCATCTGTTGTTGGGCAGACCATGGAAGTTTGATAGAGCAGTACAACATGATGGTCGTGCTAACAGTTACAGTTTCATGTTTGAGGGTACTAAAATCACTCTGATTCCCAAGAAGCAACAACAGAAAGAGAGTAAGTTGGAGGAGATTGAAGAGTTGAAAACTTTATTATCTCTGAAGGAATTTATTAAGGAGGTTGAAGAGGAGCCTGAAGTATACATGTTGATTGGGCGTGAGAGCAATGAAGAGGTTGAAATTCCAGAAGAAGCGAAGCCAGTTTTGAAAGAATTTGAGGATGTATTTCCAGATGAGTTACCTAAAGAGTTACCGCCGCTGAGAGACATTCAACATCAAATTGATCTTGTTCCGGGAGCAGTATTGCCGCATAGACCACATTACCGAATGAGTCCGAAGGAGCATGAAGAATTAAGGAGGCAGGTGGAAGAATTGCTTGAGCAGGGACGTGTACAGGAAAGTTTGAGTCCATGTGCTGTGCCAGCTTTGTTGGTACCGAAGAAAGATGGGACGTGGAGGATGTGCACGGACAGTCGAGCATTGAATAAAATCACTGTACGATACAGATTTCCAATGCCAAGGTTGGATGACTTGCTGGATCAGTTGAGTGGGGCTACTATCTTTTCGAAAATTGATTTGAAAAGCGGATATCATCAAATTCGGATTAGACCTGGAGACGAATGGAAGACAGCCTTCAAGACGAGAGAGGGGTTGTATGAATGGCTGGTGATGCCGTTCGGTCTTTCGAATGCACCGAGTATGTTCATGCGAGTGATGAATCAAATTTTTAGACCTTTCATTGGGAAATTTGTGGTGGTGTACTTTGACGACATTTTGATTTATAGTAGAAGTCTGGAAGAGCATGTTCAACATCTGAAGGAAGTGTTAATTATTTTACGAGAGGAACAATTTTATGCTGCGACAAAGAAATGCGTGTTCATGACGCATAGTGTTTTGTTCTTGGGGTATATTGTTTCGGAGAAGGGCATCCAGGTAGATCAGAATAAAGTTGAAGCAGTCAGGAATTGGCCACAGCCGAAGACAATTACAGAAGTAAGAAGTTTTCATGGGCTAGCGTCATTCTACCGAAGATTCATTCCACACTTCAGTAGTGTGATGGCACCAGTGACTGATTGCATGAAAGGGAAACAATTTTCTTGGACGGAGGAAGCTGGGATTGCTTTTGGGAAGATCAAGAAGTTGCTGACATCTGCACCAATTCTTGTATTACCAGATTTTCAGTTATTGTTTGAACTGCATACTGATGCGTCAAAGGTTGGAATTGGAGGGGTGTTGAGTCAGAATGGGCGTCATATTGCATATTTCAGCGAGAAGTTATCAGGAGCAAAGATGAGATACAGTACCTATGATGTGGAATTTTATGCTGTTGTTCAAGCGGTGAAGCACTGGCGACATTACTTATTCCAGAAAGAATTTGTTTTATACACTGATCACGAGGCGTTGAAACATTTACAAGGACAAGACAAGATTTCAGCAAGACATGCATCGTGTATTGCTTATTTGCAGCAGTTTACTTTTGTCGTTAAGCACAAGTCAGGGGTAACCAATCGTGTGGCTGATGCCTTGAGCAGAAGGAGTCATTTGTTGACGACAATGAAAGTTGAAGTGACAGGTTTTGAATTATTGCCAGAATTGATTGAAGAAGATCCTTACTTTGTGAAATTTGTTGAAAAAGTAAAGGAAGGAAGCACTGATGAATTTGTGTTGGTGGATGGTTTTCTGTTTAAAGGAAATCGATTGTGCATCCCAGACTGTAGCTTGAGAATGAAGATTGTTAAAGAACTACATGAAGAAGGCCATGTAGGTAGAGATCGTACGTTGCAGTTAATTTCTCAATCTTATTTTTGGCCGTCAATGAGGAAAGAGGTAGAAAGATTTGTGGAGAGGTGTCATATTTGTCAGGTTTCGAAAGGAACAGCGACGAATGCGGGGTTATATATGCCGTTACCCGTGCCTACCAAACCATGGGTTGATATCAGCATGGATTTCGTGTTGGGATTGCCGAGAACTCAGAGGGGAAATGATTCTATATTTGTTGTGGTGGACAGGTTTTCGAAGATGGCACATTTTATAGCCTGCAAGAAGACAGCGGACGCAGTTCGAGTGGCACAGTTATTCTTTAAAGAAATATATCGTTTACATGGTTTACCCGAATCTATTGTTTCTGACCGAGATACTCGATTTCTGAGTCACTTTTGGTTGAGTCTATGGAAGATGGTGGGAACGAAGCTAAATTTTAGTAGTGCTTATCATCCACAAACAGATGGGCAGACAGAGGTGGTGAATAGATCGTTGGGAAATTTGTTACGATGTCTTGTGAAAGACAATTTGAAGAGTTGGGATTTGAAGTTGTGTCAAGCTGAATTTGCTCACAATCATGCGAATAACCGAAGTACAGGTTTCAGTCCATTTCAGATTGTATATTCAAATTTGCCAAAGGGGCCGTTGGATTTGATGACGGTTACACAACCGAAGGGGACAGTTAAGCGGGCTGCTGATTTTGTTGATGGGTTGACAGAATGCCATAGAATCGTTCAGGAACGAATAGAGAAGACAAATGAGAGGTATAAACAGATGGCGGATAAGAAACGAAGGAGTGTTGTTTTCAAAGAGGGTGATTTGGTTTACGCAGTATTGACGAGAGATCGTTTTCCAGTGGGAACTTATAACAAGTTGAAGGCTCGAAAGATTGGACCCGTAGAAATTATAAGACGGATCAATGAAAATGCTTATAAGTTGAAGCTGCCAGAGAATGTTTACACCTCTGATGTGTTTAACGTGAAGCACTTAATTCCGTATTATGAGGAGGAACCTATCAAAGATGACGAGAGTGTGAATTCGAGGACGAATTTCTTTCAACAGGGGGAGGATGATGCAGAGCGTACCATAAGTCGAGATCCCCAATTCTCTTCCTTGAGTCATTCTTCCATGAGTCGTTCCACCATGAGTCGTTCCACCATGAGTCGTTTCACCATGAGGCGCTTCATCTTGAGTCGCCGCTCTGCCTTGAATCGCGCTGACATGAATTGCGATGGAATTGAGTCGCGACAAACTCCATATGTCGCGAGCGACTCATCTGCCTCCTCCATGAGTCGCGAACGACTTATCAATATCGCAAACCAAATTGAAGATGAAACCATGAGTCGTCACCGAGTTATCTTCCATAAGTCGTAGCCGAGACATTCTGATGAGTCGCAAACGAGTTATCTTCCATAAGTCGTAGCCGAGACATTCTGATGAGTCGCAAACGAGTTATCTTCCATGAGTCGTTACCGTGTTATCTCTAAAGACTGAGAATTATTTTAACTCGCGAACTGCTTTGATGAGTCGTAGCCAAGTTAACATTAAGTCGCTACATATTTTTCTTTAAGTCGTATGTTGAGGACTATGTGTTGTAATCTTTTAAGTCATAAGTCGTGACAATTGTATTGTAAACTGATAAGTCGTGTACAACTTATGATGAGTCGTGAGTCGTAGGTGATGAGTCGAAAACGACTCATGACTTAGGAATTTTTCTGGATATGTGTTGTAGCCTATAAATAGGCAAGTGGTGTCATTTTGTAACGTTGTTGAATATTGAATAAAATTCTCTTTTGTTAGCTTTGTGCTTTCAATTTCAATTGGTAGTCGAGTGTATCTCCTATCTCCACTTACGTCATTCGAGTGCGCTCGAATCATCGTTTACTGAAGCCGATTCACGGAATCTTGTGCGCAAGATCAACGTTGAAGAATCGTAGATCTCTTTCCTGGTATCTTCGGATCAACGAGTCAGAGATAGCTAGAGTTCGGTATCTTCGGATCAACGAGTTCGAGCATTTCAGTATCCATCAATCCACAGATTGCTACTTTCATCGATTGAAGATCGTCTAGAATTATCCGCTGCGTCAGTTTGGTATCAGAGCTTGTTTTAGCCAATCATAGCTAAATCGAGTCTTGGAGCCGAGAATTTGAAGTGTTGAGGTTGTGTTCATCGTGTTCATCATATTTTGCAACAAAGTTGGAGTTTTCGATCTATTTCATTTTGGATCAAAGTTCGAAAGGTGTTTGAAACTTGAAGTGTGAATTTGTTGAAGTGTTTGGGAAGTATTCAATCATGCCGCCAAGACGAGTTCAACGTCATCGCAATATTAATGCTTTGTACGGAAGAGAAGAGGCCGATGAAATGGAGCAACAAATCAACGAGAATTTCAATGAGAAGCTTACTGAAGGGATTGGTCGATTAGAGAGAATGATGCTTGAAATGAGTCAAAATCAGAGAAGGGTTTCACCTGAATCGAGCCATGGAAGAAGTAGAGTTTCACCACATTCAAATCGAGAGAGAAGTGTGGATAGTGATCATAGGAGCGTGGATCGAGATTGTGATAGAAATGTTGATGATCGAAGTCGGGATAGAAATGTGACTGATCGAGATCGGAGGAATGTAGATCGTAGGAATGTTGGTGAAGAAGAGTATGATGGTGGTAGTGTTCATGGACGTGGACGAGGAAGGAATCAGTCGGAGTACGATCACAAGTGGGAATCTGGGATGAAGACAGAAATTCCAGAATTCAAGGGAAATATATTTGTCAAAGAAACAAAAGATGCTCGAGCTCAGTACAAGGATCCATACGCCCGAAGGCAACGCCAAAAGGCAACGCCCGAAGGCAACGCCCGAAGGAAACGCCCAAAGGCAACGCCCGAAGGCAACGCCAAAAGGCAATGCCCAAAGGCAACAAACCGTAGTGGCGATACTGGACACCACTGTAAGGCGGAATGTGTCACAACTCTTAGAAAGGAACCCGGAAAGTGTTAACGTGAGTCCCATACCCCACGTTCACACTAAACGGTTTACTAACCATTAGCTAATTTCACACTCAAAGCAGTACAAAGTTCACCTCATCTCATCGGTAAACCAGACCCAAAGGTCAAAACGGTCAAACGAATAGATTAGGAATTAACTGAAAAGATAAACGCACGTGTTCACAGCACGTGTTTTATTTAATCATTTAATTCTCCTCCCTCTTCGCTCGAAGTGCAAAATTGTGTGTGTGCGTTTTAAATAGAAATTATAAATTGGAGAAACGAGCTTTTAATACAATTTGAAAAGATCATTTTATATAAAACCCGTGTATGAAATAAAAAAGGAATTATCAAAGTCAAAAATATGATAACAACTAATTGGAATCAACATGAATCGATTGAAATTTGAAACCAAGCAAAATAGGCAAAAATAAGCAAAAACAAGCAGGTCAGTCGACTGACTGCAGAGGCCAGTCGACTGATCCAGAAACTCGAAAATTTCATTTCCAACAGTCAATCGACTGACTGCAGAGGCCAGTCGACTGACTAAAGGAAATAGAGACTCCCTATTTCTGCAGACAGCCCCATGAACATTTATTTGCTACAGCCAGTCGAATGACTGCAGGGGGCCAGTCGACTGACTGGCACTGGGGCTGTTTTTCAGCCTATCAAATGAAGAACAAACTCTTCCAATTGCAACCGGACGAGCAATGGGCACTAGGGGTTTATGCCAATCGACAATCCAGCCAAATAGGCTCTTCAATACACCTCCAAAAACATGATCAAACATCAAAGCTATGATTTTTAGAGTTTTTGACTTCAAAACACCAAAAATTGAAATGTTCGCCAAATAAATCCAAACCAAAAGAAAATGATCATGAATAAGTGTTAGGAATTCATACCTAACATCAATGATATCAAGAGAAGTAGATGTGAGTTTAAAACTCACCTTTTTAACTAAAAAACAAAGATGAGAAGCATAAACACAAAGAAAAGATCAACCACTCTTCACTTCTACTCTACAAGCTCCAATCTAAGATCAAAACAAGTATTTCCTAAATCAGGGTTTAGGAAATTTCTGAAATTGAAGAGGAAATGAGATGGAGAAGATGAAGAGGAGGCTTACCAAAACTTCTCTTTGATTTTGGAGCAAGAAATGGAGTTTGCAATGAATCTAGGGCTTGGAATTTCTAATTCTTTTTCTCTTTCCCCATTTTCAGCTGAGCTAAAGTGTGTGGAGAGTGAATGGATGAAGAGTTAAAGAGTTAGAGTAATATGTAGGGTTAGTGGGCTGAAACCCAAACCCAAAAAGCCCAACAGAAAATAGCAAAATTCAACTCACTCCAACATAACGAAGCTTATACTCAAAAAGGTCGCAAACGCCATTTCGGCCTCAATGGAAGTGGTCCCGAGTCCTAATTCGACCGTTTGCAAAAAGTGACATTTCGGACTTAAATCCGACTAACGACGGTATATTTAAATAAAATATTTAAATATAAAATCGTAGAATATGCGGGTTGTTACACAGCCCTTCAATCAGCCATGTCATACGCCTCCTAAAGTGTCCAGTTTTTTTCTTTCTTTTTTCTATTTTTTTCTCGAACTTGTGAACTGATTCAGGGCTTCAAGGGCCGATTTGAAGACTATGGGAGTGGTGTCTAGATATTTCATTTGTTTTGGGAATAGTGGGAAGGGTTGGGAGATATGAATATAGTGTGGGCTCGGGCACGATTTGGTTTAGACTCCTCAATTCTAATTCTTTTAGTTTAATTATTTTCATTTGCATTCAAATTTAAATTTTAATCATCGACATTTATTTATAATTATATTTCAATCTAGTTTATACTTATTTACACTTCCATCTACTAATTATATATCGATAATTGAACAATTTTATTCAATTTATTAAATATGGTAAGCAAGTCTCGAATCATCTAAGTACCGAGTACACAGAGTTACGGATTTACAATGATTTAAGCATGAATCAAAAGTAATGTTTGTTGTTGTCTCGAAATTAAAGATTGCATGAAACATCGTCATAACTCGGGTTGTAACGTATTTGTGATCCGAAAATTGTTTTGGAAAGCTAAAACATTAAGTAACAACTTTGCTTTACATTTAATTTTGAGTTTTTGACTTTTGAAAGTTTGTCGGAAAATGGTTAAATATACACATGGTGTTATTTTTATATCAAATGAATGCATACTTCTTATATCTCTTCATATGCGACCAATCTTTGGACTTGAGTTGAGAATATGTACTTTTAGATCTTATTTGGGTTAATTTAGCAACTTTGGCTCGCTTTTGCTCGCACATAAAACGAAATAACTTGCTTAACACCAATAAAAAGGTACGTATTTACGATATATAGATATGTGGTGTGATATTGTTTTGTTTGTGCAAGTTTCGGAATGCCCCGTGTTGGGATGTGTGTGGGTAACAATCCATAAAATCAACCATAATTAAATAAGTAAATTAAGAGAAATTCAATTAATTACGGTGGGGATAAAAGTGAAAATTTTATAAAAGTTTAAATTTTACCACCAAAGTAATTCCGTTGCGTTTGTGGCGAAATTCTGATCTGTTTCCGTATATACTATGCTGAAAACAGAGCTCAAACGAAGAACTTATGAGCGTTTGAAGTTTTTAGATTTAAATTAGTTTAATTCGAATTCAAATTCAATAAATGATTAAACTAAAAGTTTGAATTTCAAAAACTAACTGTGGTTAGACTAGGAGGTTAAGTAAACATTAAAATTAACAATTAACATGGAAAGTTAATTAAGCTATAAAATAATCAAGCAGCGGAAACAAACAAAACGTTCCTGATATAGTGGAGCCGTCGACCAGTGCGACCCAACCGGTCGACCCCTAGCGGTCGCTGGTCAAGGAGGGGCAGTCGACCACTACTACATCGTGGCGGCTAGGGTTTTGTGATGTTAAACGCTTCAGATTTATCCATTTTTTTACCTAGTTTCATCTTACGATTTTGCTACGTTTCAACCTCTATAAATAAGAACCATACCCTCTCCACTTTCATTCACAAATATTTTGGAAACATCAGCGAAGTTCTTTCAGTCCATATCTTCTTAGATTCAGAAAACTCCATTACGGTTTTAGGTAAGAAATTATATATACCTATCTTTGTTTATTATTTAATTTCTAAACCTCTTCTTCTTCAACCTTTCTGAATCTAATATATATACAAATTCCTAGTTGTATACATTAAAAAGAAAAGATCTAAAGAAGATTACAATGGGCATTGAAAATCCAAAGAGAGGCAAAACTAAGGACCAATTGTGAGTAAAAATCTTAATTTTTCTATTTTAGTAGTTGAATAGTATAGTAAATGGCCAAGGGGTTAGTCATTAGACATGATATGTGGTATCTCGATAGGGGTTAACTTCAAGATAAGGTATTAAGTGACTAATTGAGGGTCTGTCTTTCCATAAAGAAGTATTAAGTGGCTCAAGAGATTCCATGCGATGTTAGCTAAATAGTCAACATTGAAGTGTCCACCTTAGAAATAGGTATTAAATTATGGGATCGCCTCAACTAAGGTCTTAAATGGTCAGAGTCAGCCTATTTTCAAATAAAATGTATTGAGTGCCTTGAGTACTATCTCTCACATTGTTAGACATTTATCACGTTGGTTATGGGTTATGGGATTTAAAAACCTGCTTCGGGAATGGAAGGTATTAAGAGGTTGTTTGAGGACTCGTCTTCTTTCCTTATATGAAGTATTAAATGGTTTAATTACGTGAGACATATTCTTATTTAAATTATACTTTCCAAGTACTGAAATAGTAAGGCTCGAGATTTCTATTCATCGGACACTTGTTGTTCTGACTTCCTCTTCATTACAACACAGGTTGGAGAAGGAGTTGATGATGCTTGAACATGGCGCGAGTGAAGCTTGTGGCAGTTACTATCTATCTTTTTGTGTTATTTTCTATTGTAACATGAAATGTATTTTTAAATAAAATATTGAACGGTTGATAGTATGTAATATTTTATGATATTTGAAATGATTTGAAATAAATGGGTACTGTTATTGTTATTATATTTTATTCCTTCCGCTGTGTGTTTTGAAAGAATAGATCGATAGCTCTGTTTTGTTATTTTTACTAACCAACAGCCAGCTTTAAAATGGGTCTAAGTTTCGATGGACCTTTTCTAGGTCGGAATTTAGGCCTATTTCGGAGAAGGTTTTTACATTTGATATCAGAGCTTAGGTTAGTCGATTAAAGGGGAAAAGTATACATATGAGTGGCATATTTGTTATTTTTGAAAACCTTACTATATATAAATAAATACATATTTTTGAATTTACTCTTAACTCCATAAATTCCGACTATAGAAGAAGGTACGACCATATTCCGAAAGGGTGGACGAAGCAACTACGAGTTGAAAAAATAAATTGAGTTAAATTTATACTTCTTTGTTGGACCTAGACTTCCTTATCATTGTAGACCCTATAAGCATATTAGATAATAGGGATAGGAATCATAGAAGGAAATGTTGTAACTCCAAAAATTTAATAGGTAATGAATGTGCAATAAGTGAGGAGTTACAAGGAACTAAATAGTTTAATGAGACCATTAAGGTAATTACGAAAAGATAAGGAAGAAGTTAAATAGGTAACATTGAATATGCAAGTAAATGTCTTTAGGAAACGTCTATTAAAATAATAATCATTTAATATGGACAAAGTGACATTTATGAGAGTAGTAAATATAAACGTTAGGTAATAGTTAGATGTTATAAGGCATAGTATTTGTAAACATACGAAAGTAAGGGATATAGTAGTGAAACAAACTTCCATAAGAAAGCGTAAATTAATCATTACAAAGAGATAAATAGATTTTTAAGGGTGATTGAGTAGGGAGTTCAAAGGGAAGAACAATAAAAGCCCATTTTAAAATCCTATCCCTTGAGAAAGAAAGTGGTAAAAATGCTTTTTTGAAGACTCTATGAAAGTTTTGAATGAGTTTTTTCAAAAGATTATTAAGTGAAAATAATATGTGTTATAAGTTAGAAATTTTTTGATAGAAAATGATTTTTGACAACTTTGAAAATGTACTACCATTTGTAAAATGTTTAGAAAGAAGTGGTGAAACATTTTTAAAACAAAATGATGAGTGATTACTTGAAAAGTTGAAAAAAAAAAAGATAAGGTTCTCATTTGTTAACTTTTTAATCTAAAATTTGTTAAATTAAAGTTTTTAGCTTTTGGATTCTTCTATTTTTTTATGAATTCTTCTATGAATTTGGAAGCTGTTATTTTGGAAAGAGCAAGGAAATATGAAGATATATAATTTATAAATAGTTGAGTTAGAAAGTTCCAACTTAAAAGGATTTTTCATTCTTAAAGTTCTTAGTTTAAATTTATTGAGCCAAAAGTTTTTGTTCCAAAAAATTTTAATAAGATATTTTTCTTTTGATAAATGCATGATTTGTCCTACCTAATACAATTAGAGGTTCTTTTCCTTAAATTTGTTTTGAAAGGGTGTACAAATAGAAAAGACATTTGATTAGCATTGGATAGAAAGAATAGAAGGATAACAATGTCCGATAAGGTAGATGGGAGGGACATTCACATATAAGGAAATGCGAAGAATGATAGTTGAATTTGAATAGTGGTAGAATTGGGAATCTCAATCCAGTAATAAATGAATTAGAAGAGGAGTAATAGGATTAAGATAGGAGTTATCTTTGTCTACTTCATTTTTTTCATCGTTTAAAGTTTTAAAAGATATCTTTGATAACCGAAAGGAATTGAATGATGATTAATAAATGAGTTAAGTTTTTTGGAAAGGCGATTATATAAAAATGAGAATTTTATATATGCATTTTCTAATTCAAAATTCAGAACTTGTTTGAATAGCGATATTATTATAATTGATATGAAAACGATTGCAAGAGATTTTAAGAGTTTTGAACAAAGTTACAAAAACGTATTTTGTCAAATAACAGTATATTTTGAGTAATAAGGCAATAGATATTTATCTACATTTTAGAATGATATACTGTTATTTTGAAACGATAATTGAGGAAGATCTATTATTTTAGAAATGATAATTCATGTATATAGAAAACTATTTAGAATAATAAAAGACTAATTTATTATTTTAGAATGATACTTGAGTTTTGAATGTTTTATGTTAGAGATCCTTTTTTTATTATAAAAATGGAGCGAATCTTTATTTTAGTAAGTCATTGAAAAGGAAAGTTTTCCATAGTTCCTTTTTGAAAAAAAAGTAGTACTGAATCATATGAATTCAAAGTCTAACTTTTAAAGAGATAAATCTTTGATGAAGAAAGTTTTTTATTTTGCTCCTGTTTGGAACTAAAATTTTTTGAATTCTTGGTAAAGGTTTCTAAGTTCATATTTTCAAACATGGAGATTTTGAGTTGGTACTTCATGTTTGAGAAATTTTAAGTTTTACAAGAAATGAGGTAATAACTACTGATTTGAGAAAAAAAAAGTTTATTTGTATAAAAATGGTTCATTTAAAACTATTTTGTATGATTACTAAAATTCTGATTTTATAAAGAGTAGTTTTTATAGAGTAGATAGGGATCACAACCTAGGTAGGACAGACTAAGGTTTTTAGGATATGAATAAAATAGGAATAGAATGTACAACATGATCTGGAAATTTGAAATCGGTCTCAAACCTCTATTTGAAGAAGGTGGTAAAGTTGTTAAGATATTCTACATCTGTAATTAGTTTGTAAATTAGGTTGTCCGTAAAATATGAATTTCTATATTTTAATTTTGAAGGCAGTTACCGTGTGATTTCCATAAATTAACCAATTTCAAAATACGTATAAAAGTGTGTCATTTGAAGTAGCAAGGAATAAACTAAGAAAGAAAGGGATGTGTAAGAGATGGATATCCTTTTCCACAGTTTACACTGTCTATTTCGATAAAAAGAAAAGAAATAATTTCTTGTAATTTCAAAAAAAGCAAAAATATCACTTGTGGTTAATTTATGAGAAATTATTATGGTAGTCTTTTTAGAAGAATAGCTTTGATAAATTAAAATACGGAAATGGGTATTCTAGTTAAAGAAATTAGTAGTTAGAAATATATACGCGTATAACTACGCTTAACGACTAGAAATATATATAGCATAGGTTACGACTATATGCGTATTAATTAATAATTAAAGGATTAGAATTTATGGACATTAATTACAAATTTAACCAGCAATAAATTTGTAATTAATGAGAGGAAAAAAGAATTAAATGGTGTCTGATTAAGAAAACTTGATATGACATTTATGGAAGAAAGAAATTTAAGTAATGAATGGATTTTGAAAACCTGAAGAAGGTTAAAGGGATTTAAAAACGAATTAATTGGGAATGGTCCAATTTCAACTGCTATGGAAATATTAATTAAAGCAATGGATGTACCACATTTATTAAAGACCGAAAAGGAAAATTCAGAAATATGGATAATAACGGGATGACATATTAAGAAATCAAAAGATATTCAAACTATGAGTATGCATGTGGTCTTAGAATTATTTGTAAAATCTCCTTGGTATTTCATATGCATGCATATACACACCTGCATACAAAAAGTTTTAGCAATAAAAGATATTCAAAAATAACAAAAATGCTACAATATACAAATTTTTCCAGTTTAGTCGACTGAACTCTTTTCTCAGTCCACTGAGTCGACTGAGGAAAGAGCTCAGTCAATTGAACCTTACAATTTAGTTAAACTATTTTAGTTTTCAAAATCTCGCACGTATTTTTTAGTTCTTATTCAATAGACAGACTTTCATACTCCGTCGATTGATCACTACATGACGGCTATTTTCTAAAAAGGTCATTTCGAAGATTTGCAAACTTTCATACTTATCTTTTTGAACAGAAGTGATCATAAATAAATGATTGCAACCTTTTATCAAACTCCTTGATTTCTATAAATATACATCAAGCTTAGAAATCATTTTCAACTTGCTTACTTACTATCTTACTACTTTTTGATCTCAAGATTTCATTGCTATTCTAAATTCAAAAATCATTCAAACAAATTCCATAATCATAAATTACACATTTCCAATTCACCAAGGAGATTATAGGAAGAATTGTACTAGCAGTAAATATCCGTGTTATTTAGAACACAAGCTTGTCCAAGAAACTTTTTTGTATAAGCCTATTCCTCCAGGCGAAGCGAGTGTTATTGGTTACTGAAATACCGAAGGGGAGCTACGGACTGGACGTAAGATGGGAAGTCTGAACCAGTATAAAAACTCTAGTGTGCTCGTTTCTTTTTACTTTTATTATATCCTGTTATATTGCTTATTTAGTACATATATATATATATATATATATTATATAAGTATATACTCACATATTAATATAAAAGCTATATTATACGATGCACTATACTAACAGAGAGCACTCTCTAAATTTATAACACTGGACGCTGGTCAAGCATCGCGACGAATAGCTATGGACATAACTCTTCACAAAAGTGATTCGCAAGAAGGATAACGACCATTCAGAATACAAAGTGGAGTCCTTCGTAACAACTCCAACTTGTCTCGATTCAAAGCACATCACGTTTGCCACGAGATGTACTTTGGGAGGGGGCAAGTATTATCTAATCTTTTGACAAGGCCATATTCAGACGGATTGGACGGATCGAACTTAGAGTTATCAAGACAGGAAGCCAAAGAGATAGCCCAAAAGTTTAGAAACCAAACACAAACAAAGTCGTAAGGCCGATGCCAGAAAAACCGAAGACCGAAGCAAGATGGGTCCACCACCCCTACCCATGGGTCAGTACCGACCCCTATTTCCTCAATTGGGGGACCCATCTTCTGCCTACTAGTTCTACTTGACGCCAATAGCCTATTTCCAATGTCGTTTTGTTAATCCAATGCAATTCTCCATCAATCTTCACGAACGCTTGATGCTGCAACTCTGTTCTTCCATAACTCCATCGCTTGGACAAAAAACATCTGGACAACTATGCAAAACAACCTTGGAAACATGAAGCCAACAACAAGACGAGCCAGGACAAAGAATCGCAGGCCCCTACCAACATACATAGGGATCGATACCGATCCCCCCGTATAGGGGTCGTTACCAATCCTCATCCATAGTGAATTTAGGGTCGAAACTTTCTGGAGAACTTGGTCTTGGCGACGAGGTTTTGTAGGAGAAGTTTCAGCGAGATATTTGGTTATTTACCCTTATAAATACAGGGGCAATGTTGCATTCTAAGGATCTTTATGCTGCCATATCACTCTTACTCTCTTGTACTCAGAGATCAATACCGATCTCACTCTCTTGTAATCACAAATCTAGTGCAAAATCAATAAAAATCCTTCAAGTGGACGTAGACCAGGATTGTCGAACCATTATAATTCTGTGTGATTATTTTCCTCTGTTTTCATTTAATTTTCTTTAGTATATTCTCTACCACATACGTTTTTGGATGTGTGCCATTTTTGGTTCAAACACTTTTTATATTTTAAACCACTCCATATCTTTGCAAAAAGGTTCGAAAACAAAAATCAAATTCGAAAACCATTTGAAAACACTTTAGAAAACAAAATAGTAAACTATTAAGAAGAAACCATGGGATTTCAATGTCGCATAAAAACAAATCAACAAAGTAAGTCAACTAGCAACAACATCCACTTCATCGCATCATACATAGCAAGTAATAATGTAAACTCAAATCAACATAGTGAGGAACTCCTTAAAGCCCCTCTACAATATAGTCTCATTTAAATCCTCGCATATGCGCACTTCGAAGTGTGTCGTTACGACCTATTCGGTACGACCACTTCGACTTTCTTTCATTTAGCAAGGGCTGTTATGGTAACGGTAAATTTACCATTACCATACCATTACCAGTCAATCGGTTACCATTTTAAAGTAAAGTCGATATACCAGCATAATCGGTACGGTAAAGGTAAATTTACCATTTTTAACGGTAAAACATCGGTAATAGTTTTTCAAAACCAGCGGTAACGGTAATTTACCAGTCCATTCATAATACATTGATATTCATGTAAGATGTTGCATTATGGTCATTTAGAAGTAAGAAATAGTTCAATTTATTTCAGTAATTTAACTCAAATGATGATAAATACACTTCTTTTCTATGTCCTTTATTAAGTGACCCAATGAGATATATAATGGAGCATCATTCAGTATAAAAATATATCAACTTATTATTTTTCTAGACAAACGGTAATTTACCATTACTAGTGTAACGGTTACCAGTTTATCGGTATACCGATCATCGGTATACCAGTCAATCGCTAACGGTAAACAATTTTAGTTTATCAGTAAAAACAGTACGGTAACGGTATTTAAAAAATGGTAACGGTAACCATTACCATAACAGCCCTAAATTTAGCTAGAGTCCCATGTCTAAACCATATGTGTTATCCGCATTCAAGCGGAAACCAATCCAAACAAACAAGCATACATATTATATACATACGTAAATACAACATAAGCAAAACAATGAATGATTATTACAACAATTTAATTTATTTTAAAGTTGCTTTAAAGTAAATTTAACTCACTTATAATTGCAACCAAACTCTACCAAAAGCAACCACTACCCTTCCTTAACCAAGCAAGCACCTAAATCCTTCAAGATCAAGCTCTCCTCCCTCCTTATTGCTCACGGCCTTGCTCCCCTCTCCCCATCTCCTACATGCGCACGGCTGGGGTTGTTAGCTATGTTACTATAAGGTTGTATTTGAATTTAGAGTGAAAAAAATATGTTTTGATATGAATTATCTTATGAAACTCAAGTGAAAGAAGGAAATGGAAGAAGTGAAGAAAAGGAAGAAGAAAAAAGTGGAGATGAAAAAATGATTTTATGAAATGGAAGCTCTCTTTTATAAGTACTTAAAAATTACCAAAAGAACTTTCTACCCTCCACCACTCTTCCAAACCAAGCCTCCTCAATGTGCTACTCCATGTGCCAAAGTACATGCCCATGTGCACATCTTTTCTTTAGTACTAGTGCACATAAATTAATACACAAAAAGTCCTCTTTTACTGATATGTTCTTTACTTGTGTGACGACCCGGAAATTTGGACATTTTAAATTGGAATATTTAATTGGTTTTAAATATTTAAAAGTTAATTTTTAACTTGAATTTCAAATATCACTATTTATTGGTTAATTAAATTATTGAATTAAATAATTGCAAATTGAGTAAAATATGAAATCGGGAGTTTCAAGCTTGTTAAAAATAATTTGAAAGCTTATAAAATTTATATTGATAATACTGAGGGTAATAGAAATGTTAAAATTGAATTTAAAAGTGTTTTGTTCAGTTTTAAAAATATATCGTTTAAATTGACATTTAAAATAGCCTTCCGAGGCACAGTCTCGGAATTCGACGAAACTAGTTCCATTGGATCCGTAATGTTGTATTATTATTGAATTTCAAATTTCGTAGCGTTTGGAGTGGTTGTGTGATCGTACGGTTGATAAACGCGCTGAAATCTATATCGAAAATTCAATATAATAACTAGATCCAAAAAACTATCTTCTCCATACGATCGAATTAGGACTCGAAACCTCTTCCATTGCGTTCGGAATAGGGGTATAACATTATAAATGCCTGGCGGCACGTCTCGATAGGGGTTCGAGGTTGGAAGTTGCATTTATCAAGACGATTTGAATTTAAATTTAAATAATGTATGTATATATATATATTCATATACCAGTCAACCTTCAGCTGATATTATTTCACCTCATAACTTTTCCCTTTCAGTTCGAAATCACTGTAGCAAGTTAATTTGAGCACGTTAGCATCCCATCTGGTTGCCTCCGTTCTTTTTAAAATCACGCAAACATCTCCCTCCATTGATTTATATCTTCTCACAGTCGAAAGATTTCCATCGAGAAAAAAAAAATGAAATCAAAATCGAAAAATGGCGGAACATTTCGAACGACAAACAAAATCAAAAACAAAACCTATAAATCGCGAGCCCCCTTCATAAATCACGAATCCTTTCTCTGATTTCATAAGATAAGTCGTGCCCCTCTTCTTTTTTTCAAAATCAATCACAGAACAAAATCACGATAAAATTGCTACCTCTCCAGTTCATTCCCAAGGTCGAATCGAAATCAATTCGCGGCACCTCAACAAATCTAATTCCGTATGTAGGCGCGCGTGTCGGGGAGGCGCGAGGCAGTGGGGTGGAGCGGTGCAGTTGCTTGGGGTTCGTGAGATTTTATAGGCCGGGGTTGGTGATTCTGGCGAATGCGTGGGGTCGAGTTCGATTTGTGGGCGGCGGCGTGTCGTGAAGGTGGAGGCGTACTTGAGGGGTGAGGTTGATGGCGCTCGGTTCTCAATGGGGGTCGCACGACTTTGGGTCGCCGTGGGTGAGCAAGTCGTGGTGAAGGGGGAATTGTTCGAGCTCGAAGTGGATGGTGGGTGGACGAGTCTGCAGTCGTAGTCGAGATCGAGGTGGGAAATTGCAGTGAGGTATCGGGGGTAAGGTAGCAGCTTATTTTACTTTTTATTTAATTTAAATAAATATATATATATATATATATATTAGAAAACATATAATATATATACACATCAACCTGCTGTTAATTTGAATAGAGTTAAATTAAAAGTTCATATTTGTGGGTATAATAACAGTGCTCACGAAATATTTATACATATATACATATGATAAGATTTTGGAAAAGAAAAATTATAAGAATTTTGAATACTTGAAGAATTTATATAAAATTTGATTTTGGAACCTCTATAGACTATTTTTTTTAAATATATATGTAGTTTCAAAATGGAAGAAAATGATAAAAATACATATATACATTCGAAATTTACTAGTTAATTTTAGAATAATGTAATATGGAGATTAACTGATTGAGTAAACTTATTTAATTATTTTAGTCATTAAAAATATTTTATTAAAAGAAATTAGTTTAAATAAGATTCTTATTTAATTAAGTTATTAAATGCTAATAGATTGTCCGGTTAGTTCAAATATTAATAAACCGTAAATGTTTATACAAGGTTTAAAATCGTGGAGAAACAAGTCGAGATGGATCGGATTGCTAATTTAAAAACCAAAGGTGAGTTAATCTCACTCAAATTGGATTTCTAGTGAATTTAAATAGTTAAATTTAAATTATAGTTGATTGATTGCATTGATAATTTATTATCAGTCTGGATGTGATATTATATATAGTAGTATATATATATATATTGGAGTGGTTGATATTCCCGCATTATATAGCGGATGAGACCCTATGCGCCGCATAATAACGGATGATATTATATAAACCCATATACCGCGATATTCCACCTCGAAGTGGAATGGGTATTCTGCTAACATCTGTGGATGCAGGAAAACAGGTTGGAGGGATCCAACTGGATTCCTCAAAATATTGAAATTTAATTTCATATTCTGTGTTATGATTTAATTGATAATCCGTGATAGATTATATTGAAAATTGGAATTATTGAATGATATGGTTTGCTGGATATATTTGATATGTTATGATGTCAAAAACAATATAAAGATTGGATTTTTAAAGGAGAATAAAAGAGGGAAATTTTAAGTAAAATAATTATAGTAAATTTGGATAAAATGGAGATTGAATTTGGAAAAGAATGAAAGTTTGAATTAAATTTATTAAATAAGTCCGAGTGTGGAAAACAACAATAATAATAATAGAGATTTTAAATAAATGGGAAATAAAAGAGTTTGAGGACTTAAGTGATACGGTTTTAAAGGAAAGGATTTATTTTTAAATTCAAGATTAAAATGAGTTGGAAAATAAAAAGGGGATTTTGAAATAAGCCTGAAATTGGTACTTCAGTTTTAAATAAGATTTTAAATCATAATAAAGGAGTAAACCTGGAATTAATGGATTTTGAAATAAATTTAGATAAGTCGAAAAATAGACTTTAAAGGTAACTAAATGCATGTTAACCGTCTTTTATTCAGCGACCTACTCGACTCAACGACATAAGGGAATAAGCGACTTAAACTAAACAAGGCATATGCGACTTAACGATCTACAACAAGGCAGCGACCTAGCGACCTATAACACAAAGCGACTCAATGCGGCGCGACCTACTCGACTCAACGACATAAGGGAATAAGCGACTTAAACTAAACAAGGCATATGCGACTTAACGATCTACAACAAGGCAGCGACCTAGCGACCTATAACACAAAGCGACTCAATGCGGCGCGACCTAACGAGATAAGGAAGAAACGACTTAGTAACCTAAAGACTCCTACGACCTAACAAGTTAACGACCTAACGACCTAGCGACCTATAACACAAAGCGACTCAATGCGGCGCGACCTAACGAGATAAAGAAAGAGCGACTTAACGACCTAAGGAACTCCAGAGTTAAGCCGCATGCCCTACCTCTTCTGTTAGGTCGCTTACGGCCTAATCTTAACGAGATAACTTCTGCACTACTCATACTAGGTCGCTCTCAGCCTTTTTCTCACCCAGAATGGTTCCATTAAGTCGCCAACGACTTAAGCTACCTCGCAACCTCTTAGGTCGCTCACGACCTAAAACCAAACGACTTAAGCCCAGTTTTCTCCTATAAATACCCCGCCTACTCCGCACTTGAAAGGGGACGAATTTTTGGGAACGCCAAGACTCTGTTGTTTACTCTACTTGCTCCAAGACTCCAAAGGAAAAAGAGACTTCAACGAAACTTCAGAAAAGATCAAGTTCATTCAATATGAATTCAAAGAGCTTTTTTGCATCAAAGTTCTAATTGTTTGTCTTGATTGTGTTGTAATCGAAGAATCATTGTAAAGTATGTAATCAAATCAGCGATAGAAGAGATTAAGTGGACGTAGGCTTGATTTTGAGCCGAACCACTATAAAACTTTTGTCTCTTTTACTGTTTTCTGCTATTCTCTGCTTACTTTTAGTTCCCGTACCAACGGGTGGTGCTTTCGCTATATCACAAATCACACCGGGGTGTTAGCGTACATTTTTAGCGTTAACATTTTTGGTGCTTTCACTGAGAACCCAACTCAGGAGCGCTTTCATCATTGCTTCACAAAGATTTGTGGAAAGACTCTCCCTTAGAACCAGAAGTCTAACTGAAATTATGGCTCCTAGAAGGAAAAGTAAATCTACTAGATTTGGAGTTGCTCATGACAACACCGCGACTTCTCCCGCATCAAACCAAGCGGCTCCTAGTGTTGGAGTCACAAGGGCGGAATTGGATGTCGTAGTGTCTGGGTTGTATCAGCAAATGGAAGCCCAGAGCACGTTGATGTTGGACAAGTTGAATGCTTTGCTTGGGGTTAACCAGCCACCAGAAAATAATGAAGAAACCTTTGTTGATGATGTTCATGATTCCCAAGGGAAAAGTATTCCTCAAAGGGCAGCTGGCACCGCCGAAGGGGCACCTCCCCAAGCTGGAGGTTCAAGGCCGCAGCCAACTCTTCGTGAACATTTTTCCAGGCAAACTTCCGAAAAAGTAGCTGACGTCTATCCCGCGGGGCCTCTAAACGATGAGGAGTACCTCTCGGGAATGATTCGACAAATCATGAAGGATAGCATGCAAAGGGAGGAAGATGAAAGGGACTGGGGGTTCGCTCCATGCAAAACTCCTTTTACTGAAAGAATTCTGAAGGCTGAATTTCCAAAGAAGTTTGTTCCTCCCACCATTCCAGCTTATCAGGGGACAAGCGATCCTAACCAATTCTTATACAAGTATGACTGGCATATGGTAGGTGCCAGGGCGACAGACGAAATCAAGTGCAGATACTTTCCTGTATACTTGGAGGGAGTGGCCCTGCTTTGGTTCACAAAGCTGCCAGTTCGATCCGTGGATCAGTTCTCCGATCTAACTCGGAAATTCAAAGATCAGTTCAGGTTATATGCTTCGAAGGCCAACGACATAATGTCACTATCCAGCCTCGAACAAAGCCCCGGAGAGTCTATCAAGTCTTTCTTAAACCGCTTCAATATAGCCTTGGCCGAGGTTGATAATGCAGAGCCTCGGATGATTCTGACTTACTTGATGTGAGCCATTGACAAGTCAAGTGAATTCAGAAAATGGCTAAAGATGAAAGAGCCAAATTCACTTGAGAAGTTCTACAAGAAGGCCGATGAATTCATGCGCTTAGGAAGCCTTCATGTGCCAGCAAAAGTAGACGTGGCTGAAGTCAAGAATAACAATGTTGCTACTAACAAAAAGGAATCTGGTGGTCAGAAGAGGGAGAATGACGGTAGGAAAGGGCAGAAAGATATAAAGAAACTTCGCTTCTTTAAATCTTCAGATTTTACTCCCTTAACTGATACTCCAGAAAATATCTTTTTCACAACCAAGGATGCTGTCGAATACCCAAAACCACCTGAGATGAAGCTTGGGAAAAATGTTATGCATAATGGAAGATTCTATCGGTTTCACAATCAACCTGGCCACGACACTAATGAATGTCGCCATTTAAAGAATTTGATTGAAGAGCTGCTGAGACAGAATAAACTACAACAATATGTGAAGAGAAACAGAAGTGACCCAACTTCATCTACTCAGGGACAACAAGTTCCTGCTCATCAATCCAACTCAGGTGAGAGGACTACAGCGCAGGAATATGAGAGGCCCATCATCAATGTTATCACAGGGGGTCCTCACCCAGCGGGCAGAAGTTGGGGTGAGATGGAGAGATATGCTCACGCTTTGAGATATACCCCGGCAAAAGAAAATGTTTTTATCTTGGAAGATGCTGCACCTTTAAAACAGCAAAGAACTTTTAATGATGACATCATATTCTTGTGAGAAGGGTGCATGTTAACTGCGACGCCTCTTGCAATATCCTCTTCAGGAAGACATTTGATCAGATGAAAAATTCCCATGGCTGATGTCCAAGCTTCCTCGTAGAAAATTGTTGGGTTCACTAGAGAACCAAAACAGCCTATTGGGACTATTGATTTATTGGTAGAACTCGGAGAAGGAGAAAAGAAGGTGGTCTGAAAACAAACTTTTGTAATTGTTGATGAATTCTCCGCTTACAATGCCTTCTTGGGTCGACCAACTCTTGCTGCATTTAAGGCCATTCTCGCCCCATGGTGCCTGACTATGAAGTTCCCCACTGATAATGGCGTCGGTGTTGTGAAGGGGGACCAAAATGCCGGGCGAGAATGCTATTTCATAGAATTGTGGGAAAGAAGGAAAAGAGAAATGGGTAAGGGTGCGGCAGCTCCGCTCCGCATCAAAGAACCCACCTTGTAGCAATTACGGGGTGGACCCTGCACTGGTGAGCACAGTGGTGCACGAAAAAAGATTGATCCCAGAAAAACCAGTGCAGGGGAAAGTAGAGTGGTGCCGGTGGAAGTAACGGTGCCAATATATGTTGACCTGAATGACCCAAACAAGGTGCTGAATGTGGGTTCACAACTTGGTATGACGGTTCAGAACATGCTGATATCATTCTTGAAAGCAAATCTGGATATATTCGCTTGGAGTTATGCCGACATGTGTGGACTATCTCCAGAAATCGCAGTGCATGCTTTGAATATTGATCCAAAATTCACACCCGTAAAACAGAAAAGAAGAACCCAAGGTCCTGAAAGGTCGACAGCATTAAAAGAAGAAGTAGATCGGCTCATGGAAAATGGCTTCATCAGAGAATCCACTTATCCAAATTGGGTCTCTAATCCGGTGTTGGTTAAAAAAGCTAATGGAAAGTGGAGAGTATGCATCGACTTTTCAGACCTGAACAAAGCATGTCCCAAAGACTGTTTCTCGTTGCCCAGAATCGATCAGTTGGTGGATGGAACAGCCGGGCATGAATTAATGTCTTTTATGGATGCTTACTCAGGATATAATCAAATCATGATGCATGAGCCAGATCAGGAGGACACGAGCTTCATCACTAATGTTGGTCTTTACTGCTATAAAGTCATGCCCTTCAGACTAAAGAACGCAGGGGCAACTTATCAAAGACTTGTTAATGCCATGTTCAAACCCCAGATTGGCAAGACTATGGAAGTGTATGTCGATGATATGTTAGTGAAATCGAAGAAAGCAGTGGATCACATGGATCATTTGGCAGAAATGTTCGCGGTTCTCCGAAAGTATGGGATGAAGCTAAATCCTCTGAAATGTTCGTTCGGAGTAGAGTCCGGAAAATTCTTGGGTTTCATTGTGAGTGCTAGGGGCATCGAAGCTAATCCTGCTCAGATCACTGCTTTAAGAGAAGTCAAAGCCCCTAGAACAAAGAAGGAATTGCAAAGCCTCAACGGGAAAGTCGCTGCTTTAAGTCGGTTTATTTCCAGGGTCACTGATAAATGCATTCCCTTCTTTGACGCTCTAAAGAAAGGAAAGAAGAACTTTGAATAGACTCCTGAATGTCAGAAAGCTTTTGATGAACTGATTCGTCACATGGAAATGCCTCCAGTACTTTCTCAGCCCAGCAATGGTGAAGATCTTTTCATATACATAGCGGTTTCATCTCATGCTCTCAGTGCAGCATTGGTACGGGAAGACGCAAAAGTTCAGCACCCGGTTTATTACATCAGCAAAAGATTCACTGGGGCATAGATGAACTATTCAAAGCTGGAAAAGCTCGCCTATTGTTTGTTAATTGCGTCCAGAAAGTTGAGGCCATATTTCCAGGCTCATCATATGAAAGTCCTCACTGATCAACCTCTAAAGCAAGTCCTATTTCGCCCTGAAACTTCGGGTCGTCTTCTGAAGTGGAATATTGAACTCAGTCAATACGATATCACCTACCATCCCCGAAGAGCAATCAATGGACAAGCTTTAGCAGATTTCATTGCAGAATACATAGATAAAGGTGGCAGTGAGGAAGAAGTGACTAATGACATCTTGATCCGATGGAAATTATATGTTGATGGCGTAAGAAATGACTATTGCTCTGGAGCTGGGGTTGTGCTTGAAACCCCCAAAGGGCGATCATTATGTTATGCATTGAGATTAGAATTTCCTTCAACAAATAATGAAGCAGAATATGAAGCTCTTATTGCCGGCTTAAAGATTGCTAAAGAACTGAACATCAAAGTATTGCAGATCTTCAGTGATTCCCAGCTTATTGTATGCCAAGTCAAGAAAGAGTTTCAAACTAAAGGAGGAAATCTGCCTGCTTACTTGTCAAAGGCCTGGGAGCTTCTCGATGATTTTGATCATTATACAATCAGCCATATACCCCGGGAAGAGAACATGAAGGCAGATTCTCTCACAAAATATTCAAGCTCTGGCGAAGCTCAGTTATTAGGATTGGTCCCTGTGGAAGTCTTGTCAGCTCCAAGTACTGATGAGATGGATATTGACTGGATCATGACTGTATCTCAAGAACAGGAGTCGTGGATGACCCCTATCAAGGAATATCTACTCAACGGCTCCTTGCCAGAAAACTCAAAAGAGCGCCAGAAGCTGTTAAGAAAAGCCTCGAGATATGTAATTCAGAATGGCCATTTGTACAGACGAGGATTCTCAATGCCATTACTCCGATGTGTAACCAAAGAAGAGGCTAAGACAATTTTAGCTGAGGTGCACGGAGGAGAGTGTGGAGATCATTCCGGTGGCCAAACTCTTGCAAAGAAAATTCTCCGCTATGGGTATTTTTGGTCGGATTTCAATCGAGATGCTGCTAGCTACTCCCGAAAGTGTGACAGATGCCAGAGATTTGCAAAAATCCCAAGAGCACCTTCCACCGTGCTAATACAGATGGTCAGTCCATGGCCATTCGCCATTTGGGGGATAGATCTCATCGGACCTTTGCCGATTTCCAAGTCCGGAATCAAATATGCTATTGTTGTTGGTGATTATTTCACTAAATGGGCTGAAGCTGAACCATTGGCTACTATTACCTCTAAAAAGATGATAAACTTTGTGACTAAAAATATCATTTGCAGGTATGGTGTGCCTTAGAAGATAATCACAGACAATGGTACCTAATTCGAAAGCGAAGAATTCCAGGACTTTTGCAGGCAATTCAAGATCCGAAAAAGCTTCTCAACAGTGGCTCATCCGCAGGCAAACGGGCAAGTGGAAGCAGTGAACAAAATTATCAAATCAACCATCAAAAAACAGCTGGAAAAAGCAAAAGGTGGTTGGGTCGATAAGCTGCCACTAGCACTATGGGCATATAGAACCACCCACAAAACTGCGACTGGGCACACTCCATTCTCATTAGCATATGGATCAGAAGCAATGATCCCCGTGGAAATAGAGGTCCCCTCACACAGGAGAATTCATTTCAACCAAGCTGAAAATGAAAAGCTGCAACTTGAAGCACTTGACTTACTTGATGAAAGGAGGAAAGAAGCCGAGCTCAGAGTTGCAGCTCATCAGCAGAGAATAGCCAGGCACTTCAATTCTAAAGTTCGCCAACGCAGCTTTGAAATTGGGGATCTAGTCTTGAAAAGGATCATGACAGCAACAGGAGTGTTTGGGCCAAACTGGGAAGGGCCATATGTCATAGGCAAAAAACTTCTCGATGGCACTTTCAAGCTCACAACTGTCGAAGGAGGTCCAATTCCGAGAGCATGGAACAGCAATCACTTGCGTCCATATTTTACTTAGAAGCTATGCTTAAATTTGTAAAATGATTATGGATGTATCATTCTTGTATTGTAAGCCATTGCAAAATCAGTGTAACTCAATAATAAGAACTATAAAGTGGATGTAGGCATGATACTTGGCCGAAGCACTATAAATCTTGTGTTCTCTACTACTATACAATGCCTATCTCATTTCGATGTGCCAAACATCTTAAATATGTTGCTAAAATGTTGATTTAATATTGCAGGCTACTAAAGCAAGGCTTACCTATTCGACACATCACAAGGCCAAGCGATTCCTATAAATCACTCAACAAACAAATGTCAAGTCACAAAAATTCCAGGTTCAATTCCTACATAAGAAGTGCTTCTCACAAACAGTTGGTGATTCCACCGAAGGGGCACCTTCCCAAAGTGAAGGTTCCAGGCCCTTGCTAACTGATTGCGATCGTTTGTGCAAACAGACATCCGGTTAAGTAACTTGCGTCTGCCCCATGGATTCACTTAACAATGAAGTACACTTCTCTGGAAGAATCAAACAACCTGCAAAAGAAAGGAACATGTACTTAGAGGTGATAACAGGGAATCGCTGAGGAACAGATGATGAAAAGACATTGGCAAGCAGACAAAAACTGCCAAAATGGAATCTTGTCTCTCAACAAAAAAGGTGGGTGGAACCACCGAAGGGGCACCTTCCCAAAGTGAAGGTTCCAAGCCCTTGCTAGTTAACTGTGATCGTTTGTGCAAGCAAACATCCAGTTAGGTAGTTTGCGTCTGCTCCGTGGATCCACTTAACTGTGAGATACAACTTTCCTGGCAAACGAAACAAGTAAATTCCTCTCCGGAGGCACAATCTAAAGCCCTCTTCGGAGGCACAATTCAAAGCCCTCTTCGGAGGCACAGTTCAAAGCCCTCTCCGGAGGCACAATTGAAAGCCCTCCAATGAGGCATGTTGTAAAATGAAATGTTTTTCTCAAACAACAAGGTTGGTGGTACCACCGAAGGGGCACCTTCCCAAAGTGAAGGCACCGGGCCCTTGCTATTTAATTGCGATCGTTTGTGCAAACGAACATCCAATTAGGTGGCTTGCGTCCGCCCCGTGGATCCATTTAACTGTGAGAAACAACTTTCAGGCAAACAAATGAAGCCCTCTTCGGAGGCACACTTCTACTCTCATGGGAACATTCTTCCCCAAAAAAGTTGAAGTGCCAAGTAAAGCCCTCTAACGAGGCACGCCGTAAAATGAAATGTTTTTTTCAAACAACAAGGTCGGTGGTGCCACCGAAGGGGCACCTTCCCAAAGTGAAGGCACCGGGCCCTTGCTAGTTAATTGCGATCGTTTGTGCAAACGAACATCCAATTAGATGGCTTGCGTCCACCCCGTGGATCCATTTAACTGTGAGAAACAACTTTCAGGCAAACAAATGAAGCCCTCTTCGGAGGCACACTTCTACTCTCATGGGAACATTCTTCCCCAAAAAAGTTGAAGTGCCAAGTAAAGCCCTCTAACGAGGCACGTCGTAAAATGAAATGTTTTTCTCAAACAACAAGGTTGGTGGTACCACCGAAGGGGCACCTTCCCAAAGTGAAGGCACCGGGCCCTTGCTAGTTAATTGCGATCGTTTGTGCAAACGAACATCCAATTAGGTGGCTTGCGTCCGCCCCGTGGATCCATTTAACTGTGAGAAACAACTTTCAAGCAAACAAATGAAGCCCTCTTCGGAGGCACACTTCTACTCTCATGGGAACATTCTTCCCCAAAAAAGTTGAAGTGCCAAATAAAGCCCTCTTCGCAGGCGCACTTCCACAAGTTGACATGCCAAATCAAAGCCCTCTAACGGAGGCCCGCTTCACCGCGTAGGGGAATCCACTTATCAAAAGTAAAAGTGACCATCTCCGAAAGTTGAAGTGTTAAAAAAAAAAGAGAGAAAACTTCTCCGATACAAAGCACACTCTACTAAAGCAGAATGATATTTCCTCAAAACGGAAGAATTATTCTCTAGAATAAGAGTACAAGTCTTTTCAAAATGGAGAATATGGCAATAAGCCATGGTATGGGGGCAATATAGCTACATTAACAAAAACAACGCTCAAACAGCATACCACGAGCTCACTGCAATATCATGCAAAGAAAATAAAGAAACTTGTGCTAAAATAGGGAATAAATGCATTCACAAATATAGACAAAAGATTGTACAAGTAAAAAGAATCATTTTATTCCATACTATAAAAAGTTTTTATACATGTGCAGGTTTCAAAAAGCGGGGGCCGGTACCCGCACAATCTCCGGTCGATACAAGTCTTTAGATACAACCAAAAAAGCAGAACAAGCAGGATCAAGCCAGACTCATTTCTTCTTCTTCCCGCCGCCTTTTGAGCCCTCACCTGGCCTAATGGTTAACTTCTTAGGTCGGTTTGAACTCTTCAGGGAAGAAGGAGAAAGAGGTGCAATTGGGTCCTCTTCTGCTTTCTCATCGCCAACAGGAGTGTCCTTCTTTTTCCTTGAAATTCCACGCTTTCCCCTCTTCTTTGAAGAAGATTCGCTGCCCGGAGAGATAAGATCAGAAAGCTTTGTATCATCGGCAGTAAATTTCTTCGGGGTTCTCTCACCCTCCTCAAGTTCTTCAGCTTTCTGCTCTTGTGAAGCCGCCGGGTCATCTAAACCTTGAAGAGCTTCTATTTGTTCTTCTTGTGATCCCGGTTGAGAAGCAGAAGGAGGAGTAACTTGAAGAGGTGGAGGGGCAACAGCGGGAGAAGACGAAGCCTGTACAGCACTTATTGATTTCACTACAGAAGAAGAAAAGTTAAACAACAGTATTCCTCGCAAAAGAGAGGAGATAGTGGCACGTCGAGGCTTAAGTAATAAGCAAGAAATTCATAGAGCTCATGTGAAGCAAACGAGTAGTCCACTTGATCTGGATCAGTGTTGAAGTTACCTGGAGAGGTCGGCTTTGTCACGTCAATTTCATAATCATGGGCTTCGGTGCTTTCTTGGGCCTCATCTTCGGCGTGAGCAGTTTTAGCTTCGGCTTTAGCAGGAGGCGGAGAGTGGGAACTGGAGCCAATAATATCAACGTCGACCGAAGATGAAGGACGAGTTGGGTCGGTCAAAGGTGCCTTCCCTGGATGCTCTCCTTCCGCTGCTTCAGCTCGCTCTTTGGCAAGTTGCTCTTTCCCTCTCGCAAGGGCGGCACGACCATCATCGTCCAAATAATTAGCCTCAAAATCCTCCTCGGTGTAGCCGGCGTCTTTAAGCACTTCAACTGCTGCCTCACACACTTCAGCCAATGTAACTTCATACTTTGGGCCCAAGAAAGAAATACTGCCACGCCCCAAGATGCTGAGAACGTAAAACTCGAAAAGAGTGGAGCTAATGTTGGCCTTGGTTGCCTCATGTGAGTGTTCAGCTGCTGCTTTCCCAGCGATAGCCTCATCACGCTCTCTTTCAGCCTTAGCAAGCTGGGCCTTCAGCATTGCAATCTCCAAGTCTTGAGAGCTAGTCTTTTTCCGCAGCTGAGCGGCATCTTTGCGGTATATTTCTACAATTTTCCGCTCCGCCTCAAGTTCAGCCTCAACACCTCGCTGAGTAGCGTGGGCGTCTCTTACTTGCTTTTGGAGAACCTCTTTCTTTTGTCTGTAAGAAGTGGAAGAGGTGGCGAGCTCATCTTTAAGTTTCTTGACTTCAGCCTCAAGTCTCTCGTTATCAGCAATGATGTTCTTCATCTCCGTATCGTGCTGATCGAGAACTTTTTGCCACTCAGACTTGTCGCTCTCCATGGTCAGCATAGCCTCAAGATTTAAGCGATTTACTCTCTGAAGCTCATCGACTAGTTTCTGCCAGCCGGACATTCTTTCAATATCGAGCTTGACAGCATCAAGATTTCTCAGCATGGCTTGTTTATCAATTAGAACTAAGTCCAAATCGAAGCGCACTCCTTTCAAGCACCAATGCGGAAATCGGCTTTGGAGTGCAGTCGGAGGCTTCTCAACTTGATAAGGAGGCCTATTGATGATGGCTTGAATATCAGCTTTTTTGAGGGCAGGAGAGCTGGAAGGGATGTCTAAAGAGACAGAAGCAGCGGACACTTTAGAAATTTCAGATGAAGACTTGTCATCGAGTTTGGCCCGCTTGCTTGGATCTTCAGCTATATGACTCTTCCCTTTATCATCGTGAGACTTCCTCTTATGGGAGTCATCATACCTTTGGTAAGAACCGTGACGGTCGTCCCTTCTTCCATACTGCTCCTCATAAGCCTGCCTCTCACGAGCTTTCCTACTCGCTCTTTCCTCATCAGTCTCCCGAGGGGCAAGAAGATAGCGCCGGAGATCATAAGAATCATGCCTTGCATAGCGTTGAAAGTCATCGTAATAAGAGCCGCTGCGTCCCATGGGAGAACCTGAAAGTGAAGAAGAAACAAAATTTAGAAATCTTTGAAATAAAGAAGCTAAGTGCGCATAATTGCGAAAAATCCTAAGTGTGTGTGTGGCGTGCGAACTATGCGCGTCAAGCTACAAACCACTCTTTGGCTTAGGAGTAATGTCAACTTTTGCAGCAGGAGTCAATTATTGGGCCAATGGAATTGATCGCAAGGTGGATGTTGCTTCAATTGCTGGAGAAGCAAGTTTAGGAGTGGTGGTGTCATCTTTAAAGAGCTCCTGAGAAGTCACCATGAGGTCGCTTAGTCCTCCAAAAGTATCAGACTTCCCAGAATGTTGAGGAAATTCCTCTTCTTCAATAACTGGGGGAAGTTTGGATTTTGCAGATAACCCTACACCATCAGCAGAACTGGAGCATTTTACTAATGAGGTCTCTACAATAAGTTCCTTCGGTGCAGGTTCCTCTACGGAGACTGGGACATTTGACGCCTCTGCTTGAGAGCTGGGGGCATCACGGGATTGGATGGATCGAGAAGAGTGCAGGAGTCCGAATTGGTGAAAAAATTCGTTCCTCTATAAAAACTTAATACTTCTCTCGTTGACATCTACGGCACTCAATCTCTCGAAAGTTGATTTGTGAGCAGAATCTTTAGAGGGAGGAGGAATTGCTACAAAAGTAAAGAATGAAGTTAGCACTTGACGACTCAAATTTTGAAAGGCTCAGAAATGAAGTAAACGGAGATAGGTAGTCTTACTTCCTACTCTCCAGATGCCGTAGAATCCCAGAAGGCAACGGACATAGAAGAATTGGTTTAAAAACCCATGAGCGCTCTCGGGCAGATCCGTGATTAGCTTGTGATTCCTTGCGCTTCTAACAAGAGTAATGGAGGGGTGATCTTTGTTCCTCCCAAATGTACACAGATAACAGATTTCCTCAAAGCTTGGGAGGCGGTCAAGTGTCCTCCTGAATAGTACGCACAACCCCATCAAAATGGCATAGCCATTGGGGTGCAACTGGAATGGAGAAATGGTTAATCGAAGGAGAAGTGTTCTGAGGAAATCATTGAAGGGGGGAATAGCTCCGTTCAGACACATGTGACGATTAACTGCAATAAAGCCATGTGGCGGCTTGTCGGCAGTGTCATTCACTCCAGGAAGAAGAGCATCCGTTTCAGCAATACCAAATTGCATACATAGTTGGTTGAAGGTCCGTTGGTTCAATGTAGTTGGAACCCTTTCCGGAGGATTATCCAAAGGAGCAGCAATCGGAAAAACTTCATCGGTCCGATCTACGGTCTCTTCTTGTACTTGTTGAGAAGTCATTCTACACAAGGAACTGGATATTCAAATATGAAGGTGCACGTTTCCTAAAAAGTGTGTGAAGTGTTGTGCAAAGCTACTGAAAATAATAAGTAAATAAAGTAAAACTTGAAATAATACTGGTTGGCGCGCGTCAATTCAGGAAGATTTAAGACTTGTTATCATATCAAAATTAAGTGTAGTATCAATGCAGATAATATTCAGCAATAAGGAGTTATAACTGTATGAATTTTGCGTTGATGCTCCATTTAAGATAGTTGATTCACAACATTTCACTTTTAATTAGATTCATATTATTTTCTCTTTGACTTAATCCATCACTCGATGTGGGCAGTCGATAATGAGTATATTGGTCCTAGTTTTCTGCAAATGTTGTATTTAACAGGTTGTTAGCTTAAAAGTCAATATAATCTGTGAAAGAGTGCAACAAGTTCTGGCAGTTCAAATTGGAAGTTCAATCAAGTTCTGGTTAAATCTGCAAGTGTTCAAATGTTGTCCATCCCTTAAGTCGCAGGAACGACTTAAGTTAGCTCGAGACTCTTTTAGGTCGTCCAGTTCATGTCCAAACGATCTAACATAGGTCGGGCTTTCCTAAGTCGCTCTGCTCGAGTCATGATGTTCATCAGTTATGTTCCTACAAGTTAAAGCTATGCTGCGAGTTAAGTTAGGTCGTTGATTCTTTAAGTCGTTCAGCTTTAAGTCGTATGCTATTCTGGCAGGTTAAGTCGCAGTCCCTTATGTCGTTCAGAGTTTGATGATTAAGTCGCTAAGTCGTTCACAGAGTTAAGTCGCGCGATTCGTGTCCAAACTGCTAAAGCCATAGGTCGTTCAAGGCTCCTAAGTTGAGCACGACCTAACTCTCCTTAACTCGCTAACTCCTCTTCTTTCAACAAATCGCCTAACCCACTAACCCGTTAACCCAATAACCCATTAGCCTCTCTACAATAAAATCCGCCATCTCTCCACACCACCAGATCATCCAAAACCAATTCAAATCGCCTCGAATCCATCATAAACCCGATGCACTGTTGTGCTCTCGTGAATTACAGCGACAACATGTCCAATAACGATCAAAAATCGATCGTAACATGATTCGTGGCGAAATGCGGCATGTGAAATCGGGTTAGGGTCGAAAAATGGGGGATTCACAATTCGGTGATGGTCATGGTTGGATAATGGTCGGAATTCACTTACGTAGTATGATTGTAGAGATGATCGGCGACTGGTTGATTTGAATTCTTCTTCGAGAGCTTGGAAATCCTTCGAAGGCGGGTTAGAGTGTTAGAGCAGGTAAAGAGAAGAAGGAGTGATCTCAGCGACTTATATACAGGAGCAGAGGAACACGAATCGGCACGAACGACCTAACTCTCTCATAAGTCGCTCACGACTTAACGATTCAGGATGGCGCGAGTTAAGAGATATCGAAGCACACGACCTAACTCCTAGGCGTATACTTCGAGGGGCAAGTGTTAACCCTCTTTTATTCAGCGACCTAGCGACCTACTCGACTCAACGACATAAGGGAATAAGCGACTTAAACTAAATAAGGCATATACGACTTAACGATCTACAACAAGGCAGCGACCTAGCGACCTATAACACAAAGCGACTCAATGCGGCGCGACCTACTCGACTCAACGACATAAGGGAATAAGCGACTTAAACTAAACAAGGCATATGCGACTTAACAATCTACAACAAGGCAGCGACCTAGCGACCTATAACACAAAGCGACTCAATGTGGCGCGACCTAACGAGATAAGGAAGCAGCGACTTAGTAACCTAAAGACTCCTACGACCTGACAGGTTAACGACCTAGCGACCTATAACACAAAGCGACTCAATGCGGCGCGACCTAACAAGATAAAGAAAGAGCGACTTAACGACCTAAGGAACTCCAGAGTTAAGCCGCATGCCCTGCCTCTTCTGTTAGGTCGCTTACGACCTAATCTTGCCGAGATAACTTCTGCACTACTCATACTAGGTCGCTCTCAGCCTTTATCTCACCCAGAATGGTTCCATTAAGTCACCAACGACTTAAGCTACCTCGCAACCTCTTAGGTCGCTCACGACCTAAAACCAAACGACCTAAGCCCAGTTTTCTCCTATAAATACCCCGCCTACTCCGCACTTGAAAGGGGACGAATTTTTGGGAACGCCAAGACTCTACTATTTTCTCTACTTGCTCCAAGACTCCAAAGGCAAAAGAGACTTCAACGAAACTTCGGAAAAGATCAAGTTCATTCAATATGAATTCAAAGAGCTTTTTTGCATCAAAGTTCTAATTGTTTGTCTTGATTGTGTTGTAATCGAAGAATCATTGTAAAGTCTGTAATCAAATCAGCGATAGAAGAGATTAAGTGGATGTAGGCTTGATTTTGAGCCGAACCACTATAAAACTGTTGTCTCTTTTACTGTTTTCTGCTATTCTCTGCTTACTTTTAGTTCCCGTACCAACGGGTGGTGCTTTCGCTATATCACAAATCACACCGGGGTGTTAGTGTACATTTTTAGCGTTTACAATGCAGAGAATAGGTTTGGAAATCGATTAAGTGTTTTGAAAATAATGATTAAAAAGAGAAGGAGATTATGGGATTTATAAACGGGGTTTATAAATAAAGTGAAATATTTATCAGTGGATAATTTGGAATTATAAATTCACAAGGGAATTTATAAGGGAAGAGTAATTTGTTATAAAATGTGAGACATTTTATTTGAATAGGCTGTGCGATTGGATTTTTATGGAAAGGTTGGCATTCTGAAATTTGAATTGTTTGTTGAGAACAACTGGGCTTAAAGATGGCATTTGGATTCGAAGAGACCGGGATCAGATATCATTAATATCCGAAACCACTTCGATTTAATAAGTACTTCAATCTTTACGGGTTTGATTCGTAGAATCAAATAGGTTGGAATTAAATAAAATTAAGTAAATTCGACTATTTTGAACAAGTAACAGCATTTAAAGATTGTTTTAAATAATGGACTTAACAACAAAGTGTTGGTTATAAAAGGTAAGAACTCGTAATGTTGGACGAGTTACCATGATTTTCGAAGGCGTTTTTACAACTTTAATATTTCAAATTAAAGAGGTTTTCTCACGCTGGTTTCCAGCCTGACTCGGGTGTTACTTTATTGTAATGCTCGGGTCAAACCGAGTATTACAGATTTTCAGGTTGGGACGTTTGGAGCTCAGGAGACGAGCTGGATGGCAGAGATGTATTGATTATTTTCCACTGCATATTAAGGCTGTATAGACAGCAGTCGAGGACAAGTTGTTACAACTGTCCAGTTTTGTTGTACTCTGAAGTCTTGTATATATATTGACAGTTACAGCTTTCCATTATATAAAAATGCTGTTATTGTATATTATATTTTATTCCGCTGCGATTGTGAGATTCTGTGCTATTGTTTTCTGTTTCTTCTTCTACCTCCTTTTCTTCTTAACCCACGGTTTGGAGTTTCCGGCACTCGATTGCTCGGCACTCTATACAGTGAACGTATTAATGTCGATTTTCGGGGTCGAAAAATCTCCCAGGCCGTCACAACTTGCTTCTTTGAATTTTCAAATGATAATTAGTGTTAATCAATTTCTTCATTAGCAAATAGGAAATATTATTAAATGTGCATATATGTGTACATAAATGTGCAACAACGTTGCGACAACTTCCGTTCGATTAAAAGTTGAAAATCCAAATAACGATTTCCGATCGTATTTTTAATCTTCCGTCGAACTATTTATTTATGTAAACAAATTTCAAAAATGAGTTCACCATCATTATTTATTAATTAAAAGAGGGATATTTGATTATTAAAAACCGATAATTGAATACTTAAAATTAATTAAATATTCACAAAAATGATAAAATTTCAAGTCGTTACAAAAATCATCATAAGCTATCTTTCTTTTACAACACATACCATATCAACCACATTATAAAGTGGACATGGAGCCCCATGAAAGTAGAAAATGAAGGAGATTGAGAAAGCAATTAGCAGCTGAAATGAATGGAAAAGGGAGTGAACTTTTTATATACTCGAAAGGGGTTGGGAAATGATATTTGTTTTTTAATGATTATTTGTTACCAGTTGAATATTAATTAGTATAAACATGGTCATCATCATATTGATTTGGAAAGATCATGATTATCATCATATGACATAAAACCTTTATCAACTTTGTTGTATAATCGTATAAGTTGGCAAATGCCTTTATAGCGACGACCACCTTGATTTACGTTTGAAAGCGTAGAATATATCACGATCAACAAATTAGTGTGCCACCACACGTGTATCGTATGTAGCTCCAATGTAGAATTTAAAATAAGAGTGGTATCATTTTGAAATTCTATTTTGTTTCCAGATGGTATAAACTTTGGGTTTTTCTGGCTTTGATATATCTTTAGAAGAAAGTAAGTGTACAACTTCTAAAAAAAGAAACTTGAAAGGAAAAAAAGCCAGATTGTGTCATCCAACCTTTGAAACATTTCACTAGTTTACGGAGCTGTAAAGCTGGAGCTATGATATACAAAAAGCTACAATCATTTTGCTAGAAGAAACCATCTTCGTTGGCATCAAACCATGGTTATCCCATATTACAAAATAATGAAAGAAAGTTTGTCATTTGAAAATTTTGTAGATGTTATTCTTACTGAGCAAACAATGTATCTCCAACCCAACGTATGTTAGTCCAAATTAATGTAGGTACATGCATTATAGGCTATTTACAGATGGGTTAGAGATACATTTCATTAGTAAGCACATATAGAGTGGGCATACAGGAAGACCACCCGTGCATGATTCAGAAGAGATTTTTACTTTTAATATGCATATATACAAGATAATAATTGGGAACTCATTGCTTTGGTCTGAAACAAATACTATACATACATGGGGGGTTTCGCTGCTGAGTGATACATTGTAGGTTTTTGATGCCTAAAAGATTCGCCTACCAGCCATCAAGCAGCACGTGTGCAAGTTGACTCAGCATAACATCTGGCTGCAGCGGGTTTCCTTCCTGTTCAGTCAACAATACAAGCAAACAGTCAAATACTTGATCACTTGCACAAAATAAAATCCATCTTTATTTTGAAACAGAGCATATAATTTTTTAAAATCTGAAATCTTCCAATAAAAAAATGGTTATAACAGAGAGAAGAATCCAATCCTGATATATATCTATATGTATCCATTTGAGCATATAATTTGGATTTGATATATATACATGTATCTGTGTGTCTGCAAGAAACGCAGAATAGTGCATATATACATATTAACAACTGAACCAAAGGCATTTTTCTTCCTAACAAAAATGGGCATAAAGCATTTACATGGACAATACTGGGCAATATTGAATGCAGAACTTAAGTATGTTCTCACAGTATTAATTCAAGCACTTTCTACTTCTTATTACATCATGTTCGCTTATTTTTCCAACTCTCATAATTCTGCTAAAAATGCATAACAGAGTTGCAATTGACAAATATCCACTTCTGATTTATGTCTCTGAATTTATAAACAAATTCATATATAAACTACAAGTTCTGAAACTGATATGGCCATGAGCTCATACTAACTAAATACTACACCATTCAAAAGCGAACATTTTCATGTTTCTCATACAACAAAATACACACATACGCACACTCTTACAAATAAAAACAGAAAGGAAAATAAACTCGCCTCAAGGATCAGATCCTCAGGCTCCTGCGAGCCACTGGGGTCTCGGAGGTGCCTGAGGATCCAATCTTTGGGGTAGGTGGTTTTATGTATTTATTCTCTTAAGGAAAAAAAAGAATGAATTTTGAAACTGATTTTCAAGGAGTTGATTTTTTCTGTAGATTACAGATGCTAAGGGGAAATCTGTGGTCGATGGGGTCTCAAAGGCACTTGAGGATCCGATCTTTGGGATGGGTGTTTTGACTTCCAAAGATCAGATCCTCAAGTGCCTCCAAGACCCCAGCGACCACAGATTTCCCCTTAGCATCTGTAACCTACAGAAAAAATCAACTCCTCCTTGAAATCAGTTTCAAAGTTCATTCTTTTTCTTCTTCGGATAGTAAACACATAAAAAAACCTACCCTAAAGATCGGATCCTCATGCGCCTCCGAGACCCTAGCGACGTAGATTTTCCCTTAACAACTGTAGCCTACAAGAAAAAAAATCAACTCCCCCCTTGTAAATCAAATTCAAAATTCATTCTCTATTTTTATTTTTCTAGAAAAAATGAAAAGGAAAAAGATGAAAAAACCCACCTCAAGGATCAGATCCTCAGTCGCCTGCGAGAACCCAGTGAACACGGAATTCTCGATGAAATCCCACTAGCCAATGATGTAGAAACACTGGTGCTAGGGATTTCATACCCCATTGCTTTACTGGAATCAGCAGTGAATGCATCCTTTCAAAAAAAACTATAACAAATATATAAATAATCACTAATATTGTGTAAAGAAACAGATTATGTTTTAAAATATTTCTAGGAAAATATCTCCTTTCATCATGTTCAAAGAAGATCGAACCATTTTTATGAAAAATGGTCGCAGTAAGTTGATCTTTTTTTTTCCATTTAAACCAATGTTTTAGTACATTTCAAAAGCTCAAAACCAAGTGGGGTACAGACAACCTTGTAGTTTATATAGTAATGAGCTCAATGATCAAAACAATAGATAAAACAAAACGAATCATTTCTTGTTATGCTAGTATTATATTTTCTTTTATATTGCTCCTTCTAAGTATTCTAAGCTATTTTAGTTCTTGTACAGATTGAATTTGAGATATAGTTCAAAAGACTGATGAAAATATATTTAAAATTAAAAGAGTCCACATAATTTTTACACATTCAAATGTTTTGTAACAAATGTTAAAATTATCAACCATAATGAATACGGATATCATTGAATACAAACAAAACATTTAAGTATACATTATAAGATGGAAAATGTTAACAAAACTTGGAATGTGAAAAATGAACCATATTTGATTGAAATTTTGTTATGAAATCATTTAAATTTTATACCCTTTATTTCAAACTTAAAATTTTGTTCATGATATATCATTTTTTAAAAGGTAATCAAATATTTGCCTCTAAATGAGATATGATTTTAATTTTTGAACCGTAAAGTATGTAAATCCAAAAAATGAAAAGGAGTGAAATGTAAACGACTCTACGATCTTATTTCTATCATTCAATGTAAAGAAAAGTACTCATATGCCAAAAGATTAGCGAACTAATATTAGTGTATGAAAAATGAATTGGATAAAAATCGCATAGTGTGATAGGTTTTAATGTGCAATAACCGAAAAGAAACGAGGAGAGCAAAGCAAATGTCGTGATTTACTATTGTTCAATTGATTGGTGCATTGGTAATTTTCAGGTGTCAAAACGCAAAAAAAAGGAATAAAAAATAAAATAAAGAAAGGAAATGTTGAAGAAAAAATATGCAAAAATTCATAGTTTAGCATCATTAGTATAAAAAAATTGATTTGAGTTAAACGTTGCATAATTGTTGTTGCTCACAGGCAAAATGATGCTGTAAACAGAAATTGTGTAAAAAAATTGTAGATTCTTTTTTCGTTATGTTCAAGAACCTCACATCGTTTTTATGAAAATGGTTATGAAAAAATCATCTTTTTTTCATTTAAAACCATATTTTTTAATTTATTTCATAAGCCCAAAACCAAGTGGATATATAAAATGTCAAGAAACCTTTTACTATATGAGTATATATGCACGCCCATGTGACCGTGCATCTAGTCACTTAGGTTCTTTGAACTTTATGTATCATAAGATTTGTAATATTATTTTCAATGATACTCGAAGAATCCGAAATTCATCCGCAACCGTAGCTGAAAATTGAAAAAATATTTAAAATCCAAAAAACGGATATGAATATGATTGTATCTGCATCCAAAAATTATTCGTCTAACTTTTATCAAAATAGTAGTAAATAAATATTTTAGCACATAAAATAATTAATATTTACTGTTCTATCAAGTTGATAGCTTATATTATACATGTATAAAAGAATATTACTATCAAAAACTAATTTTTATCATTGTATTTATCATTTCTTGTATTTATATTAGCATTATTACTTAAATGGGTTTACGTTGGATTAAAATTTTCTATTTTATTAATTAGAAGTGAAGCGGATATAGATATTCGATAACCGAAAATGATTTTGAATACTGATGCGGATATTGCACTATTTGCATCCAAAAGTGTCTGTTGGCAAAACTAATTTAATGATTAACTTAATTATTGCTATTGATCGTAGATGTTAATTACTTTTATGTTTCTTGCGTCAATATTTCGTTGTAATTCATCTTTCACTCACTTTCGTTCTTTCCAAAGTGGGTCAAAATTCTTACTCAATATTTGTCATTCTCCTCTTCCACTTAGAACATGTAGAGGTCTACTTAGACAATTTACATATTTATGAAGCAGTTGTTACCTGCTATATTCATTCGAAATGTATTTTAGAAAATCCATGTGTGTACTGGTCATACTTACTAAAGGAATGGAACTTAACTTATTTTATAATTGGATGATAGTTTTGTACCAGCATATTGCTTCTGATAATATGTAGCACTTGCATATGACCAACTTAATGTACTAATCAAATTTAACCTCAATATACTTATCTAGTTTTTAACAGAATTCTTTATGAAATCGGTTCTTGAGATACCCATCTTTTTAGACGAAGCTAAATTTTGTATGGCAGATCATAACCATTGTATATATCATTCAACACTCCTTTTATCCACAACTGATTCACATGCAATTTATAACTATTAAGTAAACATATGGGTTATTCAAAGTGAGAAATTTGTCAGAAATGTTTCATGATCATAGACTAACATAAGAGATTCAATATCTAAAAATATAGCAACTAAGTAGCAGTTTTGACAACAGGACATATCATACAACTCATCTGTTGTTATAAATTTAAATTACTTCTACAACTATCAGAGCCTAACTTTGGAAACTTATTGGCATAGATCAGCATTTTATACAATTAAAATTATCAGGTTTATGGCATGGCCACCTCCATTGTCAGGCCCGGCCCTTCCCCAAAGCGGGGGAAGCGACCGCTTAGGGCATCACAAAGTCGGGGGCACCAGAACATTTTCACCATACAACCAACTGGAAAAAAAAATGGAAATCGGATTCAGGAATTAGGGTTCACAAATTAGGGCACAGCCGTGGCTCACACCGCTTCAAGCTCCATCGCGATTCGCTCCTCCATCCGCTCCAGTCGCGATTCACGATCACAAACTTGAAGACCCGAACTAGGGCACAGCCGCACATCCACAGCTCCACTCGACGCTCGGACCGCTCCTCTACGATCACGAATTCGAAGACCCGAACTAAGGATTAGGGAATCGCTTGATTCTTAAACTTAAAGCTTGAAGAACAGAAGAAGGCGGAAGTGCAGAACTGCATGCGCATAAGGTTAAAAGCTACTCAATTTAATAATTTTAATTTTATAAGTCATAAATATGTTGTAATTAAGTAATTTACATAATTTACTATTTACTAAAACTAATTCATTAATTTACACAGTATTCGTTTCATTGATTTCAATGAACAGCAGCGTCTACTTAAATGATTGAATCTCTGATACTATGTTTACTAAACAGTCTAAACTAATTCATTTCATTAATTTACAAGAAATTATCTATTGTCTAGCCATCTCCATCTTTGTTAATATGTTGTACACATTCATAATTTATCGATAAATAGCAATGTTTTTGTAGAAATTTATAGTTAAAGTTTTTTAGTCCAACCGATTAGTAAAAAAGAATTTTTACTTCAAATTATCGTTAAAAATATTTTTGATAAATTATCACCAGTAGAAATTCACTTTTGGCTTTAGGCACCAAAACTTCTAGGACCGGCCCTGTCCATTGTCTAATTAAATTTCTAATCGCATTTACTAACCTCATCTTCTAGTGAAATCGAGTAAAGGGGGCGTGACAATTTAGCAACTTCAAGGAGGGATGAATAAAATTCGTCATCTATTTCTAACCTGAGAAAATCCACACCATCATTTCCACAACATGAATTAACCGTCTTTCTTTCTAGTTCTTGTTTAACTTTCTGAAAATTAATGTAACCGTCTAATTAGGTGGCAAAGTTGCAGATAATTCTTAAATCAAATAAAAACAAAAATAGTCAAACATGTTATATAAATTTGTACAAACATAAAGAACACATTGTATGAGTAGCCAGAGGTCTTGGATTTGAGCTGTAGGCATACACATTGACCAATTTTAAACAAAGAAAAACAAAGCAACTAAAACTAATGCAGACCTTATCAAGTTTCAGAAATTCTATGATTTGTTTCTACAAATACCCAAGTTTATCAATGATGGTTCGTATTATGCTTAATTCACTTTTCACCTTGTTCCAAATATCAATCAGTTCTATTTACCACATGCAACAATTGTTACAACCCAGAAAATGCAACAATAAAAGCTTTCTTAACCTTCACACGGTTTAAGTTTTTTTTTATAGAGATCGCACGCTTCATTTTTCTATATGTTATGGGTATCAAATCAAACAACCAAAGACTATATATATATGTTATGAGTTCAAAGGTTTAACTGGTAAATGCACGTATTTTCTGTGGAATAATTTTCTTAGTTAAATAAGTTTCCAGTAGTTAAAACTATAGGTGCTAAAGGTTTGTAAAATGAATTTATAGTGTTCAACAGGTAAAACCATTTTTGCAAAATAGATAGAAACATAACAATAAAACAGTGCCAGGCTTCATCAAAGCCCAAACCAAACTGGGAACCATCACCATTACCTTAACCTGTTGATGCAGTGGTAATAACAATTACGACGAAATGAAGATTTCGTGTCAAACTAATCGATGAAACGATTAGATGAAGCAATATGAATCGATGAATTACTGATACCAAACGCCCAAATCCGTTGATCACGAAGATACCGGACTTTAGCTATCTTCGACACGTTGATCGCGCACGATGCCGTGAGAGAAGATCTACAATTCTTCGACGTTGAACAAGCGCACTTGATTCCGTGAATTGGCTTCAACAATCGTTGGTTCGAGCGCACTCGAATGCCGAAAGTGGAGATAAAAGATAACACTCGACTACCAATTTTAATGGTGGCACAAAAGCACACAAAAGAAATTTTATTCAAATTCAACAAGCTTTTACAAATGACGCACACCCCTATTTATAGAGATTTTACAACACACAACTCGCATAAGTCGTATACGACTTAACAATGTAACAAAGAAAATACAAACACTTAGGTCGTTACATGACCTTCAACAGTATTTACAACATACTACGACTTAAGAAAATTACAACACTTCAGTACACGACTTATCAATAGTGCCTCAACGACTTAAAGAAACAGTAGGCATCCATTTCAAATTTCACGCGACTTATCAAAATCGTCTTCACGACTTATCAAAATGTTTCTCGACTTATCAAAATGTCTCGCGACTTATCAAAATGATCCTGCGAGCTAAGGAGAGTATGGCAGAGAAATCTTCGCGACCTACTGAGAATTTGGGAAGCGACTTAAGAAAATCTCGCGACTTATCTCTTCAGCGACCTAATGGAAGAAGCACGGCATCAGAAATGTTTGCTCGCGACTTAAGGATTTGCAACATATGCTGGAGTTAGGTCGTAGCTTGATGGTTTTAGGTCGTAGATCGTTGGAGCATCTCGCGACCTAAGCTGGAAATCATCGCGACCTTCTGGAGCTTCGCGCGCGCGACCTAAGTGGATCTTCACGACATCAGGCTGGAGCGACCTACTGATTTCGCGACATAGGAAGTTTCGCGACTTAGGGATTCGCGTTCCACTGTAGCTTCGCGACTTGGGGAGGGAGGCGATTCGCGACCTAGGGAAGAAGCTGGAAGCTCGCGTTCGCGACCTAGGGACTGCTTCGTCTCCACGATCTAGAAGCTCGCCTTCGCCGCGACTTACTGGCGATGAGGTACGCGCTGCATCACCTGTTGTGTAATATAAATTGCCTTCAGAAATGTTAATGTAAAATAAAGAATACAATTACTATCTGGGACAGTTATCTCTTCAGAAATGTTATGAGTCGTTAAATCTGGTTTTACATTGAAATTAATATCAAGTTAGATTTATCTTAAAAATCTACATTTATCTCTACAGGATCAAAATTTGCAGCAGTTGAGGAATCTTATTCAACCTTGTTAACCGCTAAATCTAAATTCAGTGGCAATATGCAACCTTAACTATAAGAAAAAACAAATCTATTTTACTTCGGTAAAAGATGCAAAAGCGGAAATAAAGTAACCATGTACCATTTTTCCATTAGTAAGTGTCATTAAACATAAGAAATATTTGAAGTAGATAGAGCAAGTAAAACAAAGTAAGAAAGTAACAGCAACCAAAACATGCAAAGTCACATATAAATGTGTTTTTCTTGCTTTGTGATAACTGAAGAACACATTACTTACTAAGTTGCCGTTTCATAAGTTAATGATAATACTGTTTTATCTATAAATTGATGTTATTAAGAAGGTTATTGCATAATTAAAATCATAAGTTAATAAAATTTAATTTGTGTTCAGATAATGGCTACTCTTAATGTTCCTCAACATGTTCCTACTCATGCTCTAAGGAAGGCTTGCCAAGGTACTAATAATTTTCTCCTATTTTCTAGTACAAATTCAAGGTAGCTTGAATGTTGTTGCTCATAGTTGATTGTTGAATACAAAATAGGTCGTTTGCTTAATTATTTAACTTTTATTTGTAATTTTGCATGTTTATAATATTTTATCACTTTTACAAAATTATTCATCTTTCTCATGAAACAGTCCTCATGATGCTGTTTTTGGAGCTAATCAAGTAGAAAGAATATCATTCAAAATATAAAGTAATATGTTTTGGAAATCAAATTTTAAAAATAGCATTCTACTTTATACCAATTTGTACCAAGGTAGTTAAGGCGCTAAGGCGCAAAAAAGCATCAAGCTGGAGCCTAGGGCTTTTTTGGGAGCCTTAAGCATGAGGCGGCGAGCAGTCTGGACGGCTCTCGAGGTTCGAACTAGGTTACGTATTTTAATTTGATCGATTTGATTTTGAGTTGGGGTTGCGTAGGAATTTGTTTTTGAGCTGGATGATTTAACCGGGTGCGGATAAATTGAAGGGAAGTTATGTGTTTGGGCTCATATTGGACCCAAAAAAAAAATTCTCCAACAAAGCAGCCCAAGGCGCGCTTTTACAACGCCTCAAAAGCCAGCGCCTTGGCGCTTTTGGGGCTTTTCCGGCGCCTTGTGCATCCATGGCGCCTCAGAAGTCAAAAAAGCCCCAGCTTGGAGCCTAGGGCTTTTTGGAGTCTAAGCGCGCCTAGGCGAGGGCTTTGATAACACAGATTTGTACTTGTACATATTTGTTTACAAGATTAATAAATACCTAGCACATAATTTATGATCCTCAACTGTATGACCATCGAATTAGATTGTTAAAAAAACTACTTATTCAGAAGTAACACAAAAGGCTCTAAGGGAAGACAACATAGTTTTACTTTTTACAGAGCAGGTAAAAGCATTCAGATAATAAATCACATGTATGTGGTTCAAATTTTGATTATAACACAAATCCTCTTCAACTACCAGAAAGAGAAGCAATGTATATTTGAAAATCGCTGAAGACTTCACCCATTAATCTTTACCACCAAATTCGAGATCTAATGGCCCAAACACACGCACAAACAAACAACATTTTTATAGGATTTTCAGGTCATAGCTTTAGTCAAGACAATTCATATCAGTGTTCAAGCTCATAAAACAGAAAATGTTACATCTATGAAATTGAAATAGTTGAAATTGAAATAAAATAGAGGAATATTTAAATTCTATGAATACTAAGAATAAAGCATTAAAAGTTACCTGAATGTTAAGCAAATGTGATGACATTCATTGAGCATTAAACAATTTAAGGTGATATACAACAACAATCATCAACGTGCTTCAGAAAGCTATTATTTGTAGTAATCGAAGGTAGCAGTTAAAGTAAAGGGGTTTGTAACCTATAATCTCACACGGCAGAACCTTGGGATCGTGAACAAAGAGGACAAAGTGGTAAATGGGAGACTAAGCAAGGGCATATGCGAAAGTCGAAAGATTCGGTAATGGAAAAGGCGGAAGCTACGTCGTCGAAGGTTAAGGAAACTAGGGAACGTGAACGGTGATGAAAATGAAATGATTGAGAATGGCGGCGGATTAGGGTTTTTTATTTTAGGGGAGAACGATGCACAGAGAACAGATACGTAGATAACTACGGAGAAATGGAAGTGTATGTCGGGTATTTCTAATGGACATGGTTGACATCACATGCATGAATTACATAACAGGAGATATAGAGAGATATTCAAGTACTCTCTAACTCTCAAAATTTACAAGCTCTCCCTAAATAAATCACAGAGAACACAGAGTCATCTATATGGCGATAACCAAGGTTCGAGAACTCTATTTCGGTCTAGATTTTGATCATTTGAAATTTTCATGGTTTCGATCGATTTTGAAAATTCGAAAGCTTCGGTTTTAGTTTCAGTTTCACTTCCAATTGTCATAACGTTAGTTTGATTTGTCATAGTTCCGGTCAGAATGTCATACATTGGCGATATCATATAATAAAATATATACGAATCCAAGTGGATGTACTATAATAGTCAAATGCTCGGTATCATTAGTAATATACATACATATCTAGTATATACATCTCAACATCACATTAATACATACAAAATGGTACTCAATACTGCTAATAATGTCTAACCTCCAACTAAACCCAATAAGCAAATCTGGTCACATCGTCCCTGAATCTGAAATGTCTCGAACTGATCTGAGTATTATATAAGTAATAACTGGATCAGACTATGTCAAACACCATATCAAACACCATTGCATACACCATATATCAAAACATTCATCAGACATCAAACACCATATACATCACACAACACACATCAAACACCAATCACACACATCACAATGCACACATCGAACGTTCATCACACCCATTGCACACGGCATACATCGCACACATCACGCATCACAAAACATGACACACCACATTAATACATACGACATCACATTAATACATACAAATTTATATATATACATATTTATCTAAATAGAAAATTAGCAAATATTGAGTATAAAAATAGCAAATTGAGTAAATACCTTATTTGTATTGACGGAAATGATTTTTTATTTAATCTTTAAAAGTAGAGGAAATGTTCAATTTGTGGTTTTTTCAACGAAAAACTTCAAATAAATTTACATTAATAACATTTCGAGAAATGTGTGAAAAATGTTATGTTAATGATTATTACTATGTGAACGTCGATATAAAGTTTACAATCTAAAACATTTAATTTTAGATTTGCTTTCGAAAAATGATTTTCCCTTATCTTTGCAAAGTGTTTAAACTAGAGAAAATAAGAGAAAGCGAGTATCTGAGTTTTGGCAGCAGGTAGATGATGGTTTAATATTGATTGTGAAGTCAGTAAGTGTCCAATGAGTATCCTTAATGGCGATCTTTGTTTCTAAAAGTAGGCTATGATAGGTAGACGATAGAGATACAGGGTCCGTTCATCAAATTCTTTTGCCCCGTTACCGTTCTCCATGCATATAACGAGGCAAATGCCCAGTTGTGATGATAGTAATTTTTAACCCATTTGAAACTTAAATTAACATCAATTAGTAAATTTATATTTTTATAATTCTAAAATTAATAACTTATGCAAATGAGGTCCGTTTGAGATGCGGTTTTTACGTTGCAATCATGAGCGGGGAAGTTGGTTAAAAGAGGAATGCATTTGCGTGCTACGAGCGGAGAATCTGAATAGAGTATTTGAAATGTATATTTTAAGATAAAATTGATTTATATTTGCTTAATTATTTGTTTTTTAATGAATAATATGTGTCAATAATTTGCAAAAATAAATAAATAAATTGTAAAATTATAAATTGCTCGGATTTAGTTCAAACCTACTTCATAATGTAGACGGTAACGGGGTAAAAAAATTGGCGAACGGACGTTGTATCTCTATATTGCCAATTAAAAAAAAAGATCCCCATTAAGGATACTCATCGAACTCTTTTACCGACTTTATAACCAATAAACCATCATCTACCTGCTGCCGAAACTCAAGAACTCGCTTTCTCTTATTTGCTCTAGTTTAAACACTTTACCAAGATAAGAGAAAATCCTTTTTCTGAAAGCAAACCTAAAATTAAGTGTTTTAGATTGTAAATCTTGGATTGACGTTCCTATAGTAATAATTATTAAAACATAGTTTTTACACTTTTTTAGATATGTTATTAATGTTAATTTATTTGAATTTTTTTTCGTTGAAAAAGACCAAAAATTGAAATTTTCCTCTACTTTCAAATGCTTTCGGTCAGTATATCATCATTTCCATCAATACAAATAAGGTATTTACTCGATTTGCTATTTTATACTCAATATTTGCTATTTTTACAATATAAAATAAATCATAGAGAACACGTAGTCTACGTAGCAATAACCAAGGTTCGAGAACTCATTTTCGGTCATTTAAAATTTTCATGGCTTCGATTGATTTTGGAAATTTCAAAAGTTTCGGTTTCAGCCCCAACTGTCATAACGTTAGTTTGATTTGTCATAGTGTACCTAAAATTTAATACAAATTAAATATAAAGCATTAAAATCAAACCAAATATTATAATTTATGTAACGACCCTGAATTTTTGACAGTTGAAATGTGGGTATTTAATTGAGTTTAAATATTCGAACGATAATTTAATTTGAAATTCAATTATCAGAATGAATTTAGCGATTAAATTGTTGAATTTAATTATTGAAACTGGGTAAAAATTTGAATCTTCGATTTTAAGCTGATTAAAAATAATCTGAAGGCTTAGAAAATTTATATTGATAATACTGAAGATAATGGAAGCTTCAGAATTGAAATTGAAACTGCTTTGTTCAGTTTTGAATTTATATCGTTTAGTCGACATTTAAAAATAGCGTTCCGGGGCACAGTCTTGGAATTCAACGAAATCAGTTCCATTGGATCCGTAATATTGTATTATTATCGGATTTCAATTTTCGTAATATTTGGAGTGATCGGTTGGCCATACGATAAGCAAACACGCTGAAATTTAATCGAAAATTTAATATTATAACTGGTTCAAAAAGCTGTCTTCTCCATACGATCGAATTTGGAACCGAAACCTTTTCCATTGCGTTCGGAATAGGCGGATAACGAAATTTTGATCTCCTATTAAGGCGTGCCGCTAGGCGTTCGTAATGTTATACGCCTATTCCGAACGCAATGGAAAAGGTTTCGGGTCCAAATTCGATCGTATGGAGAAGACAGCTTTTTGAACCAGTTATAATATTAAATTTTCGATTAAATTTCAGCGCGTTTGCTTATCGTATGGCCAACCGATCACTCCAAATATTACGAAAATTGAAATCCGATAATAATACAATATTACGGATCCAATGGAACTGGTTTCGTTGAATTCCGAGACTGTGCCCCGGAACGCTATTTTTAAATGTCGACTAAACGATATAAATTCAAAACTGAACAAAGCAGTTTCAATTTCAATTCTGAAGCTTCCATTATCTTCAGTATTATCAATATAAATTTTCTAAGCCTTCAGATTATTTTTAATCAGCTTAAAATCGAAGATTCAAATTTTTACCCAGTTTCAATAATTAAATTCAACAATTTAATCGCTTAATTCATTTTGATAATTGAATTTCAAATTAAATTATCGTTCGAATATTTAAACTCAATTAAATACCCACATTTCAACTGTCAAAAATTCAGGGTCGTTACAATCTTCCCCCCTTAAAAGAATTTCATCCCGAAATTACAAGTTAGGAAAAATGGTCCTTAACTCGTCTACTATTTTCCATAATCTAAATAGTTTTATCAATTTATCCAAATAAATCTTTCTACTAAAGATTCATTATTAATTCAACTAAACTTCCAACTTCAATTATAAGTTTCAAACAACCTTGTTTAACTTCTCAATTCAAATTCGAGTTTAAATCCAGATTTTAAACTTTCAAAATTTCTCTAAAATTTTCTAACACTCGAAATTTTCGAAAAATTTCGCCAGCGTCTCCTTTGCGCGGCTAATACGGTACGACTACAAAACGTCCCTACGGACTCTCAGATCTCAAAAGAAAACAAAATGCCAAGTGGCAAAATCAGAAACTCATCAAATTTCATACTGAAATTTAAATACATACCTTTTGGTCGAGCAAATTCAAATTATCTTCAAAATTTAATCCAATTCCATATACCCTGTATGTTTTACCTAACAACAATGGCCAAATTTACTTATTGGATTCTCAATACCCGTTTTACTTAAGAATTTCATTCATTCATTTCTTAAGTTCAATATAAGTATTACATACTTCTTATATTCGTTTTCACTTCATTAACAAAGTTATATATTCATTTCCATTCAACTTTGCATTTCAACTTCATTTGAATTCAATTTACAAATTTCAATTCTATTTGAATTCGTTTTATCTTCAGATTTTCATTCAGATTTTCATTTCGAATTTAACTTGAATTCGATTCATCTTCTATTTCTGAATATTGAGTTTCATTTACCTTTATCTCAAATTAAATTTGAAATCACTTGTCGTTAAGTGAAAATTTTCAAAAATTCCAAATTTTTCTAACTCCCAGTGAAAACACTTAAAACTCATTTTAAAATGGATATGGAAAGCACGTTCCCCCATGGATCACAGTTACTCGGCGGTTTCGCTACTATCCCAGTAGAATCGCTCGTAATCTGTAGATTTCTCATCTCTTAAATTTCGCCATGGTTGTTGCCATAGATCGTAGTTCACACGGCGGTTACACCACTATCTCAGTGGAATCGCTTGTAACTGTGGGTATCACACCCCTCGAATTTCGCTAGCATACGTCGTGATCAATCAATATGATCCCATCACGATCAAATGGACACTCATATCGAGTACCAATACCTTCACAATTTTTTTTCCTCAATGGAAGGTACTTTTTCATATCCTTAGTTTGGAAAACATATGTCATATATGTATAGTACTTCATTTCCAATTGATTCCATTCAATTTTAATTGGCATTTCATATTCACATTAACCAACTTAGAATATTTTCAATATCAAATTTACTTAAGAATTTCACACTTATTTCTTAAGTTCAATACAAGTATTTTCCATACTTTTTATATTAATTTTCAATTACCACTTATATTTAAACTGGATTACCAATTCCATATAAATCCAATCAATCTTTCATTTATAATTATTGAATTCAATTCGTTTCAAACCTTATTCATTTGGTCAATCTTCAATTAGCTTCACTTACTAATTTTAGTTTAATACATCACTTCGTTTTCCACAAATCAAATTCAATTCCAGTTCTATTTACTTACAAATTCAAAATGAATTTTAACATTCAATTTCATTTTCTTGCACTTGCAGTTGCAAATTTATTTATTCATTCACAAATTCATTCATTTTCAATTTGAACCTTTTCCATTGCGTTCGGAATAGGCGTATAACATTACGAACGCCTGGCGGCACGCCTTACTAGGAGATCAAAATTTCGAGTTACGTTTATTCGAACGATTTGAAATTTGAATTTGAATTGAAGAATTAGTCAACCCAGCAGAGATTCTTTCTTCAGTCTGCCTTCTTTCAACATCGATACTATTTCCTTCAAATCACTGTCTCCCTTCGTACACCTCAACATCATTTCCTTCCCTTTATTTCATTTCACAGCAGAACACTTCATCATCTCGTTCATTTCAAAATAAAATAAATGGCCGAAGCCTGAAAGAAGAAAATCACGTTCTTCATTTTGAAATAAAAAATCTGTCCCCTTCTCGTTTAAAAATGGTCTGGGCTCAAAAGCAAATAGCCGCGTGAAATCAAAGTCGAACGAAAAAAAATCGAGGGCTTCGTCGATCGATCCCACGTTTTCATATTTGGTTCATCTCGCTCCAGGCGAAGCCATACCGAAGCAGAAGGAGGTCGCGTTCGATAATGGGGGCTCAAGCACGAGCGCTAAGGGGTTCGACGTCTTTGCCTTTCGTGGTAGGCGGCGCGTGATTGAGACGAATAGGGGTAGGGCAGCGACGCTGTGGGATGTCAACGTTGGTGCGGTGTGCATTGGGAGAAGACGACAGCTTCGTTCGTTCGATTTGGGGATAGCATGAGGTCGCGAGTGGATGGGTTCACAGTGAAAGCATGGTAGGGCTAGGGCTCCGTTCAAGTTCGACAGTGGTCAAGTGAAGGCTTGGCGAAGCTCGAAACTCGAGGCTCGACGGCAGCAGTTTTGGGATTGTGGAGTGGTGGAGCTCGCGAGCATGACTTGGGGTACTCGATGGTTTCACCGATCCAAATCTTGCTTGGGTTCGTGGCAGCGAGTTATCAGTGAGGTATTCCATTTTTAATCTAGTTAATAAATGTTATATGCAGTTTACAGTAAAGAAAGTTTGTTTAAAACTAAATTTTTAGTTGAATTAAAATTTTAGTTTCAATGAAAAATATTTTTTCTTTTGTTTTAACAGCATATCGTGAGTTTAAAAAATTATATTGAACTGTAAATGGCTATTTTTATAGTTAAGTTGAAAAGAAAAAAAAATGATGATGAAATAAAATAAAACTATTAGTCGAATTAAAATCTGTAAATGGAAAATTGAATTGTTCGATTTATTTCGAATATTAACGAATTGTATAATTATTTATACAAGGTCGAAAATATGGGAACGAGCCGAGAATGAAAATGGATTGCCAAATTAAAAGCTAAGGTGAGATCTTCTCACTCAAATGAAAGTGGATTTTCTATTACAGTTATCGATTGATGATTGACTGTTTGGATGTGTATTAGATATAGTAGGATATATCTATATATATAGCAATATATACATATTGGCATATGTATATATTGGATTGATTGATTTCCCGCCTCGTATAGCGGATGAGACCCTATTGCGCCGTTAGTAAGCGGATGATATATTTATAAAACCTATATACCGCGATATTCCTCCTCGAAGTGGAATTGGTATTGTGCTAACATCTATGGATGCAGGGAAACAGGTTGGAGGGATCCAACAGGATTCCTCAAAACATTTGAATTGATTTCATATGTTGTTTAATTGATTATTTATAATCTGTGTATGATTATATCTGTGATTGAATTTGTTGAGAGCTATAATTTAGCCGAATGTGTTTTTGGTATCGTTGGATACCAGAAATAAATGAAATTGGATTTCTGAAATTAAAATTGAATTTTTGATGGTTTGGGAAAATAAAAGAATTTATTTTAAAGGAGATAAATTTATTTGAATTCAAAGTGATAATTGATTGGGTATTTAAAATAAATCATTGAGGAATCGATATGAAAACTTATTTAATGTTGAATGAGAAAAATTGATTTTTGTGTTAAAAAAATAAATTTGGAAATCGATTTGTAAAAACGATTTAGTCTTTGGGATTAAAGTTAGAATCAATTTGAAATGTGATTCAGTGTTGAAGTAAATTCAGAAATCAATTTGAAATTCGATTTGGGATTTGAAATAAAATGGAGAAATCAATTTTTAAAGTTGATTCGGAGTTGAAAATGAATGTTTGGAAAACGATTTGAAAATCGTGTAAAAGTGGATTTTTAGGAATGTAAATTCCGAATAGAAAGTTGTAAAGGAAAGGGAAATTTGTTTTAAAAATAAATATTGATTTATTTTTAAAAGTGTGGAAAATATGGTTTGAAATCGGATTTTCAAAGTGATGAAGTGTGGAAATAAATTTACAAATTTGAAATGTAAATTTGAAATAAATCGATAAGGATTTATCAAATTGGTTTAAATGGACCATAATATGATTTGAAATTGATTTTCAAACGTGAAGTGTGAAATATGATTTGAAATTGATTTTTCAAATGTGAAGTGTAAAATACGATTTGGAATGGATTTTCAAATGTGAAGTGTGGAAAAATATATATCTTGTGAAAAGATTTGAAATTTAATAATTTGGGAAAATTTATTTGAATTAGATGTTTGTTGTGAATGTTGTTTGATAGTTAAATAACAGACTATCAATATTTGCCTTTGAAATGACACTTGATTTGTTTTTTTTAAACAAACGCTCATTATTCGGTTAAGCCGGGAGAGGACCTTTGTGTCATATAACCCATTCCGAATAGTGATACGTCGTGAATGGATAGCATTTGAAGACCGGTGTGAAGACCGGATATTTGTGAAAATGAAAGGACAACCTGTCGAATGTCTCTGCACCGAGTTGCTCCGGTATAGAGATTTATATCACTCTTTTTTTGATGGGAAGTCCGGACGTGATTAATGAATATCCGGATTGCAAGGGCTTCTTTGGAAGTGCCTTCGGTTCCGTTCGATCCCGGAACGGACTTGTATGGATGTGTGTCTGACGTTACACTTTGAGATGTAAAGCTGGTTTCTATCAAATACATTTCTGTTGGTGGCGGAGAATTTATTCTCTTAGCTTAACACCCTTCTCTGAGATGTACGAGCTCAGAGGTTATGTAGTTGATGGTTACTAGTGATACATTCCCAATTTGGTAATGTGGCATACGAAGTGCTGATGATCATTTGTTGGTCAAAGCGTGCTTTGTGAAAAAGCGTGCTTTGTGAAAAAGCGTTGCTTTGTGAAAAGCGTTGCTTGTGAAAAGCGTGGCTTTGTGAAAAAGCGTGGCTTTGTGAAAAAGCGTAATGTATGTGGACGAGACTTCGTCGAGCCTCACAACCCGGTAATGGTCGAAACAGGAATGTTGCGGCAAAGGTTTGTAGGGGTAGCGCCCCTAGGGTATGCCATTTCCTTCCGGATAAAAGGTGATATCATGGTATGGAGCCCAGATATTTTACCTATGTTGATTATATTTTGTGGCTGTTGCTTTTCGATTGAGGATCCTCGGATAAAGGTTGGTTACGACCGGGGGATGGCATATTTGTGTGTTAGTTACCTAGTTACAGTTGTACAGCGTGAGGTAGCGTCAGTGTGTTAGTTACCTAGTTACAGCTGTACAGTGTGAGGTAGCGTCGGCCTTTGTTTGTAGAGATCCGGTTAGGATCCGGGGCGTCTTTCCAGAGGCGTTTCTATTTCGGTAAGGAAGTTCCTTAGCCTGATCATTTGTTGGAAATCCAAAGAAACAATACGAACCCTGTAAGATTTTTAGTTGTATTACCTGCTATGGAATGTGGCGGTAACCTGCTACTGAACGTAGTAGCTATAGTAGGCATACAACAATAGTTGTATGTTGGCTAAGATTGATATTATACTTTCGAAAATGTTTTCCACACTAGACATTAATAATAATATCAACTGATTTGCGTAGTAAGCATTTTTGACTATCATAAGGAGAAATCTCCTCCAATTCTGCGTTTGCATTGTGTGTGTGGTGGGAGGCCTTATGGTAGTTTCATTTTCCAAAAGCATTGCGAAGTTGTTTTATTTTCTTTGCGAAAATAACTGTTTTACGATCTCACACCAGTCACCATGACTGACCTGGAGTTTATTGTTCCCTTTCTAAACTCTGGGTGCCCATAATTTTTCACACGGGCAGCCTAGAGTTATTTTATCAGGATATTCTGGATATTCTGGAGCTTTGGAGATGAGCTGGATGGCGAAGCGTACTATCGTACTTGTTATTTATTCCGCTGTGTATTCTGTATGAGGACAAGTTTATATAACTGTCCATTGTTGTAAACTCTGATGATTGATGTATGTATAAACTGATATAGTCTTTTGTTTTAAAGATTATTGATTTATCTATTATATATTGTTGCGCTGCGATATGTGAGATCCTGATATTGTTCCTGTTCTGTGTTTTCTGTGTTGTTCTTCTTTCTTTTTCTTCTATCTTTTCTTCTACCTCTTCTTTTAACCCTAAAGTTCACGTTTTCGCCATTCGATTATTCGACAATTTGGTACAGTGGACGTATCGGTGTCGAGTTTTCGGAAGACGGATTTGCGGGTCTTTACAAGTGGTATCAGAGCATCCGGTTAAGCGACAACCCTGCTCTGTTGGGTGTTACTCATTAGAGATAGAGTCAGTAGTACTCTAGAATGAGTGTGAGTGTAATAATAGATATGAGCACGTATTTGTTAGTGAATACAAAATTTGTTTTGTATTGTGTTGACTTATCGGTTGATTGTTTATAGATTCTGGTCGGTGCAGTCTAGCCAACTATAATCGATAGGGATTTCTAAACTCTTAAACAAGATAAACCGACACAGTATTGTTTTAAAATAGGGTAAATGAAATAATTTTGCCCAAAACTATTTTTGTATAGAAAAGAGATGATTTTCTATGAATTATCATAGTATATAGATGCTTGGTTGTTAGGAAAAGATAATATTGAAGTATTATCATTGATATATGGAATTGAATAAGAAATTCAAATAATAACCAAAGATTTGGAGATAAATTCATTTAACAAATGAAATTTATAAATATGAATTGAAAGATAAGGAAATAAATCCATATACAAATGAGATTAGGAAATGTGAATTGTAAATGAAATTTACAAATTGAAATACAATTTCAGAAAGAATATTTGAAATAAATTCATTAATGGAATGTAAATAAGTTTGATAACTTATAAAATATTTGAAATCTAATTGGAATGGGATTCAAATTGAAAATGAATGAATTTGTGAATGAATAAATAAATTTGCAACTGCAAGTGCAAGAAAATGAAATTGAATGTTAAAATTCATTTTGAATTTGTAAGTAAATAGAACTGGAATTGAATTTGATTTGTGGAAAACGAAGTGATGTATTAAACTAAAATTAGTAAGTGAAGCTAATTGAAGATTGACCAAATGAATAAGGTTTGAAATGAATTGAATTCAATAATTATAAATGAAAGATTGATTGGATTTATATGGAATTGGTAATCCAGTTTAAATATAAGTGGTAATTGAAAATTAATATAAAAAGTATGGAAAATACTTGTATTGAACTTAAGAAATAAGTGTGAAATTCTTAAGTAAATTTGATATTGAAAATATTCTAAGTTGGTGAATGTGAATATGAAATGCCAATTACAATTGAATGGAATCAATTGGAAATGAAGTACTATACATATATGACATATGTTTTCCAAACTAAGGATATGAAAAAGTACCTTCCATTGAGGAAAATTTTTTTTGAAGGTATTGGTACTCGATATGAGTGTCCATTTGATCGTGATGGGATCATATTGATTGATCACGACGTATGCTAGCGAAATTCGAGGGGTGTGATACCCACAGTTACAAGCGATTCCACTGAGATAGTGGTGTAACCGCCGTGTGAACTACGATCTATGGCAACAACCATGGCGAAATTTAAGAGATGAGAAATCTACAGATTACGAGCGATTCTACTGGGATAGTAGCGAAACCGCCGAGTAACTGTGATCCATGGGGGAACGTGCTTTCCATATCCATTTTAAAATGATTTTTAAGTGTTTTCACTGGGAGTTAGAAAAAATTGGAATTTTTGAAAATTTTCACTTAACGACAAGTGATTTCAAATTTAATTTGAGATAAAGGTAAATGAAACTCAATATTCAGAAATAGAAGATGAATCGAATTCAAGTTAAATTCGAAATGAAAATCTGAAGATAAAAAGAATTCAAATAGAATTGAAATTTGTAAATTGAATTCAAATGAAGTTGAAATGCAAAGTTGAATGGAAATGAATATATAACTTTGTTAATGAAGTGAAAACGAATATAAGAAGTATGTAATACTTATATTGAACTTAAGAAATGAATGAATGAAATTCTTAAGTAAAACGGGTATTGAGAATCCAATAAGTAAATTTGGCCATTGTTGTTAGGTAAAACATACAGGGTATATGGAATTGGATTAAATTTTGAAGATAATTTGAATTTGCTCGACCAAAAGGTATGTATTTAAATTTCAGTATGAAATTTGATGAGTTTCTGATTTTGCCACTTGGCATTTTGTTTTCTTTTGAGATCTGAGAGTCCATAGGGACATTTTGTAGTCGTACCGTATTAGCCGCGCAAAGGAGACGCTGGCGAAATTTTTCGAAAATTTCGAGTGTTAGAAAATTTTAGAGAAATTTTGAAAGTTTAAAATCTGGATTTAAACTCGAATTTGAATTGAGAAGTTAAACAAGGTTGTTTGAAACTTATAATTGAAGTTGGAAGTTTAGTTGAATTAATAACGAATCTTTAGTAGAAAGATTTGTTTGGATAAATTGATAAAACTATTTAGATTATGGAAAATAGTAGACGAGTTAAGGACCATTTTTCCTAACTTGTAATTTCGGGACGAAATTCTTTTAAGGGGGGAAGATTGTAACGACCCTGAATTTTTGACAGTTGAAATGTGGGTATTTAATTGAGTTTAAATATTCGAACGATAATTTAATTTGAAATTCAATTATCAGAATGAATTTAGCGATTAAATTGTTGAATTTAATTATAGAAACTGGGTAAAAATTTGAATCTTCGATTTTAAGCTGATTAAAAATAATTTGAAGGCTTAGAAAATTTATATTGATAATACTGAAGATAGTGGAAGCTTTAGAATTGAAATTGAAACTGCTTTGTTCAGTTTTGAATTTATATCGTTTAGTCGACATTTAAAAATAGCGTTCCGGGGCACAGTCTCGGAATTCAACGAAACTAGTTTCATTGGATCCGTAATATTTTATTATTATCGGATTTCAATTTTCGTAATATTTGGAGTGATCGGTTGGCCATACGATAAGCAAACGCGCTGAAATTTAATCGAAAATTTAATATTATAATTGGTTCAAAAAGCTGTCTTCTCCATACGATCGAATTTGGACCCGAAACCTTTTCCATTGCGTTCGGAATAGGCGTATAACATTACGAACTCCTGGCGGCATGCCTTAATAGGAGATCAAAATTTCGAGTTACGTTTATTCGAACGATTTGAAATTTGAATTTGAATTGAAGAATTAGTCAACCAAGCAGAGATTCTTTCTTCAGTCTGCCTTCTTTCAACATCGATACTATTTCCTTCAAATCACTGTCTCCCCTCGTACACCCCAACATCATTTCCTTCCCTTTATTTCGTTTCACAGCAGAACACTTCATCATCTCGTTCATTTCAAAATAAAATAAATGGCCGAAGCCTGAAAGAAGAAAATCACGTTCTTCATTTTGAAATAAAAAATCTGTCCCCTTCTCGTTTAAAAATGGTCTGGGCTCAAAAGCAAATAGCCGCGTGAAATCAAAGTCGAACGAAAAAAAATCGAGGGCTTCGTCGATCGATCCCACGTTTTCATATTTGGTTCATCTCACTCCAGGCGAAGCCATACCGAAGCAGAAGGAGGTCGCGTTCGATAATGGGGGCTCGAGCACGAGCGCTAAGGGGTTCGACGTCTTTGCCTTTCGTGGTAGGCGGCGCGTGATTGAGACGAATAGGGTAGGGCAGCGACGCTGTGGGATGTCAACGTTGGTGCGGTGTGCATTGGGAGAAGACGACAGCTTCGTTCGTTCGATTTGGGGATAGCATGAGGTCGCGAGTGGATGGGTTCACAGTGAAAGCATGGTAGGGCTGGGGCTCCATTCAAGTTCGACAGTGGTCTAGTGAAGGCTTGGCGAAGCTCGAAACTCGAGGCTCGACGGCAGCAGTTTTGGGATTGTGGAGTGGTGGAGCTCGCGAGCATGACTTGGGGTACTCGATGGTTTCACCGATCCAAATCTTGCTTGGGTTCGTGGCAATGAGTTATCAGTGAGGTATTCCATTTTTAATCTAGTTAATAAATGTTATATGCAGTTTACAGTAAAGAAAGTTTGTTTAAAACTAAATTTTTAGTTGAATTAAAATTTTAGTTTCAATGAAAAATATTTTTTCTTTTGTTTTAGCAGCGTATCGTGAGTTTAAAAAATTATATTGAACTGTAAATGGCTATATTTATAGTTAAGTTGAAAAGAAAAAAAATGATGATGAAATAAAATAAAACTATTAGTCGAATTAAAATCTGTAAATGGCAAATTGAATTGTTCGATTTATTTCGAATATTAACGAATTGTATAATTATTTATACAAGGTCGAAAATATGGGAACGAGCCGAGAATGAAAATGGATTGCCAAATTAAAAGCTAAGGTGAGATCTTCTCACTCAAATGAAAGTGGATTTTCTTTTACAGTTATTGATTAATGATTGACTGTTTGGATGTGTATTAGATATAGTAGGATATATCTATATATATAGCAATATATACATATTGGCATATGTATATATTGGATTGATTGATTTCCCGCCTCGTATAGCGGATGAGACCCTATTGCGCCGTTAGTAAGCGGATGATATATTTATAAAACCTATATACCGCGATATTCCTCCTCGAAGTGGAATTGGTATTGTGCTAACATCTGTGGATGCAGGGAAACAGGTTGGAGGGATCCAACAGGATTCCTCAAAACATTTTAATTGAATTCATATGTTGTTTAATTGATTATTTATAATCTGTGTATGATTATATCTGTGATTGAATTTGTTGAGAGCTATAATTTAGCCGAATGTGTTTTTGGTATCGTTGGATACCAGAAATAAATGAAATTGGATTTCTGAAATTAAAATTGAATTTTTGATGGTTTGGGAAAATAAAAGAATTTATTTTAAAGGAGATAAATTTATTTGAAATCAAAGTGATAATTGATTGGGTATTTAAAATAAATCATTGGGGAATCTATATGAAAACTTATTTAATGTTGAATGAGAAAAATTGATTTTTGTGTTAAAAAAATAAATTTGGAAATCGATTTGTAAAAACGATTTAGTCTTTGGGATTAAAGTTAGAATCAATTTGAAATGTGATTCAGTGTTGAAGTATATTCAGGAATCAATTTGAAATTCGATTTGGGATTTGAAATAAAATGGAGAAATCAATTTTTAAAGTTGATTCGGAGTTGAAAATGAATGTTTGGAAAACGATTTGAAAATCGTGTAAAAGTGGATTTTTAGGAATGTAAATTCCGAATAGAAAGTTGTAAAGGAAAGGGAAATTTGTTTTAAAAATAAATATTGATTTATTTTTAAAAGTGTGGAAAATATGGTTTGAAATCGGATTTTAAAAGTGATGAAGTGTGGATATAAATTTACAAATTTGAAATGTAAATTTGAAATAAATCGATAAGGATTTATCAAATTGGTTTAAATGGACCATAATATGATTTGAAATTGATTTTCAAACGTGAAGTGTGAAATATGATTTGAAATTGATTTTTCAAATGTGAAGTGTAAAATACGATTTGGAATGGATTTTCAAATGTGAAGTGTGGAAAAATATATATCTTGTGAAAATATTTGAAATTTAATAATTTGGGAAAAATTATTTGAATTGGATGTTTGTTGTGAATGTTGTTTGATAGTTAAATAACAGACTATCAATATTTGCCTTTGAAATGACACTTGATTTGTTTTTTTTAAACAAACGCTCATTATTCGGTTAAGCCGGGAGAGGACCTTTGTGTCATATAACCCATTCCGAATAGTGATACGTCGCGAATGGATAGCATTTGAAGACCGGTGTGAAGATCAGATATTTGTGAAAATGAAAGGACAACCTGTCGAATGTCTCTGCACCGAGTTGCTCCGGTATAGAGATTTATATCACTCTTTTTGTGATGGGAAGTCCGGATGTGATTAGTGAATATCCGGATTGCAAGGGCTTCTTTGGAAGTGCCTTCGGTTCCGTTCGATCCCGGAACGGACTTGTATGGATGTGTGTCTGACGTTAAACTTTGAGATGTAAAGCTGGTTTCTATCAAATACATTTCTGTTGGTGGCGGAGAATTTATTCTCTTAGCTTAACACCCTTCTCTGAGACGTACGAGGTCAGAGGTTATGTAGTTGATGGTTACTAGTGATACATTCCCAATTTGGTAATGTGGCATACGAAGTGCTGATGATCATTTGTTGGTCAAAGCGTGCTTTGTGAAAAAGCGTGCTTTGTGAAAAAGCGTTGCTTTGTGAAATGCGTTGCTTGTGAAAAGCGTGGCTTTGTGAAAAAGCGTGGCTTTGTGAAAAAGCGTAATGTATGTGGACGAGACTTCGTCGAGCCTCACAACCCGGTAATGGTCGAAACAGGAATGTTGCGGCAAAGGTTTGTAGGGGTAGCGCCCCTAGGGTATGCCATTTCCTTCTGGATAAAAGGTGATATCATGGTATGGAGCCAAGATATTTTACCTATGTTGATTATATTTTGTGGCTGTTGCTTTTCGATTGAGGATCCTCGGATAAAGGTTGGTTACGACCGGGGGATGGCATATTTGTGTGTTAGTTACCTAGTTACAGCTGTACAGCGTGAGGTAGCGTCAGTGTGTTAGTTACCTAGTTACAGCTGTACAGCGTGAGTTAGCGTCGGCCTTTGTTTGCAGAGATCCGGTTAGGATCCGGGGCGTCTTTCCAGAGGCGTTTCTATTTCGGTAAGGAAGTTCCTTAGCCTGATCATTTGTTGGAAATCCAAAGAAACAATACGAACCCTGTACGATTTTTAGTTGTATTACCTGCTATGGAATGTGGCGGTAACCTGCTACTGAACGTAGTAGCTATAGTAGGCATACAACAATAGTTGTATGTTGGCTTAGATTGATATTATACTTTCGAAAATGTTTTCCACACTAGACATTAATAATAATATCAACTGATTTGCATAGTAAGCATTTTTGACTATCATAAGGAGAAATCTCCTCCAATTCTGCGTTTGCATTGTGTGTGTGGTGGGAGGCCTTATGGTAGTTTCATTTTCCAAAAGCATTGCGAAGTTGTTTTATTTTCTTTGCGAAAATAACTGTTTTACGATCTCACACCAGTCACCATGACTGACCTGGAGTTTATTGTTCCCTTTCTAAACTCTGGGTGCCCATAATTTTTCACACGGGCAGCCTAGAGTTATTTTATCAGGATATTCTGGATATTCTGGAGCTTTGGAGATGAGCTGGATGGCGAAGCGTACTATCGTACTTGTTATTTATTCCGCTGTGTATTCTGTATGAGGACAAGTTTATATAACTGTCCATTGTTGTAAACTCTGATGATTGATGTATGTATAAACTGATATAGTCTTTTGTTTTAAAGATTATTGATTTATCTATTATATATTGTTCCGCTGCGATATGTGAGATTCTGATATTGTTCCTGTTCTGTGTTTTCTGTGTTGTTCTTCTTTCTTTTTCTTCTATCTTTTCTTCTACCTCTTCTTTTAACCCTAAAGTTTGCGTTTTCGCCATTCGATTATTCGACAATTTGGTACAGTGGACGTATCGGTGTCAAGTTTTCGGAAGACGGATTTGCGGGTCTTTACAAGTGGTATCAGAGCATCCGGTTAAGCGACAACCCTGCTCTGTTGGGTGTTACTCATTAGAGATAGAGTCAGTAGTACTCTAGAATGAGTGTGAGTGTAATAATAGATATGAGCGCGTATTTGTTAGTGAATACAAAATTTGTTTTGTATTGTGTTGACTTATCGGTTGATTGTTTATAGATTCTGGTCGGTGCAGTCTGGCCAACTGTAATCGATAGGGATTTCTAAACTCTTAAACAAGATAAACCGACACAGTATTGTTTTAAAATAGGGTAAATGAAATAATTTTGCCCAAAACTATTTTTGTATAGAAAAGAGATGATTTTCTATGAATTATCATAGTATATGGATGCTTGGTTGTTAGGAAAAGATAATATTGAAGTATTATCATTGATATATGGAATTGAATAAGAAATTGAAATAATAACCAAAGATTTGGAGATAAATTCATTTAACAAATGAAATTTATAAATATGAATTGAAAGATAAGGAAATAAATCCATATACAAATGAGATTAGGAAATGTGAATTGTAAATGAAATTTACAAATTGAAATACAATTTCAGAAAGAATATTTGAAATAAATTCATTAATGGAATGTAAATAAGTTTGATAACTTATAAAATATTTGAAATCTAATTGGAATGGGATTCAAATTGAAAATGAATGAATTTGTGAATGAATAAATAAATTTGCAACTGCAAGTGCAAGAAAATGAAATTGAATGTTAAAATTCATTTTGAATTTGTAAGTAAATAGAACTGGAATTGAATTTGATTTGTGGAAAACGAAGTGATATATTAAACTAAAATTAGTAAGTGAAGCTAATTGAAGATTGACCAAATGAATAAGGTTTGAAACGAATTGAATTCAATAATTATAAATGAAAGATTGATTGGATTTATATGGAATTGGTAATCCAGTTTAAATATAAGTGGTAATTGAAAATTAATATAAAAAGTATGGAAAATACTTGTATTGAACTTAAGAAATAAGTGTGAAATTCTTAAGTAAATTTGATATTGAAAATATTCTAAGTTGGTGATTGTGAATATGAAATGCCAATTAAAATTGAATGGAATCAATTGGAAATGAAGTACTATACATATATGACATATGTTTTCCAAACTAAGGATATGAAAAAGTACCTTCCATTGAGGAAAAAAATTGTGAAGGTATTGGTACTCGATATGAGTGTCCATTTGATCGTGATGGGATCATATTGATTGATCACGACGTATGCTAGCGAAATTCGAGGGGTGTGATACCCACAGTTACAAGCGATTCCGCTGAGATAGTGGTGTAACCGCCGTGTGAACTACGATCTATGGCAACAACCATGGCGAAATTTAAGAGATGAGAAATCTACAGATTACGAGCGATTCTACTGGGATAGTAGCGAAACCGCCGAGTAACTGTGATCCATGGGGGAACGTGCTTTCCATATCCATTTTAAAATGATTTTTAAGTGTTTTCACTGGGAGTTAGAAAAATTTGGAATTTTTGAAAATTTTCACTTAACGACAAGTGATTTCAAATTTAATTTGAGATAAAGGTAAATGAAACTCAATATTCAGAAATAGAAGATGAATCGAATTCAAGTTAAATTCGAAATGAAAATCTGAAGATAAAAAGAATTCAAATAGAATTGAAATTTGTAAATTGAATTCAAATGAAGTTGAAATGCAAAGTTGAATGGAAATGAATATATAACTTTGTTAATGAAGTGAAAACGAATATAAGAAGTATGTAATACTTATATTGAACTTAAGAAATGAATGAATGAAATTCTTAAGTAAAACGGGTATTGAGAATCCAATAAGTAAATTTGGCCATTGTTGTTAGGTAAAACATACAGGGTATATGGAATTGGATTAAATTTTGAAGATAATTTGAATTTGCTCGACCAAAAGGTATGTATTTAAATTTCAGTATGAAATTTGATGAGTTTCTGATTTTGCCACTTGGCATTTTGTTTTCTTTTGAGATCTGAGAGTCCGTAGGGACATTTTGTAGTCGTACCGTATTAGCCGCGCAAAGGAGACGCTGGCGAAATTTTTCGAAAATTTCGAGTGTTAGAAAATTTTAGAGAAATTTTGAAAGTTTAAAATCTGGATTTAAACTCGAATTTGAATTGAGAAGTTAAACAAGGTTGTTTGAAACTTATAATTGAAGTTGGAAGTTTAGTTGAATTAATAACGAATCTTTAGTAGAAAGATTTGTTTGGATAAATTGATAAAACTATTTAGATTATGGAAAATAGTAGACGAGTTAAGGACCATTTTTCCTAACTTGTAATTTCGGGACGAAATTCTTTTAAGGGGGGAGATTGTAACGACCCTGAATTTTTGACAATTGAAATGTGGGTATTTAATTGAGTTTAAATATTCAAACGATAATTTAATTTGAAATTCAATTATCAGAATGAATTTAGCGATTAAATTGTTGAATTTAATTATTGAAACTGGGTAAAAATTTGAATCTTCGATTTTAAGCTGATTAAAAATAATCTGAAGGCTTAGAAAATTTATATCGATAATACTGAAGATAATGGAAGCTTCAGAATTGAAATTGAAACTGCTTTGTTCAGTTTTGAATTTATATCGTTTAGTCGACATTTAAAAATAGCGTTCCGGGGCACAGTCTCGGAATTCAACGAAACCAGTTCCATTAGATCCGTAATATTTTATTATTATCGGATTTCAATTTTCGTAATATTTGGAGTGATCGGTTGGCCATACGATAAGCAAACGCGCTGAAATTTAATCGAAAATTTAATATTATAACTGGTTCAAAAAGCTGTCTTCTCCATACGATCGAATTTGGACCCGAAACCTTTTCCATTGCGTTCGGAATAGGCGTATAACATTACGAACGCCTGGCGGCACGCCTTAATAGGAGATCAAAATTTCGAGCTACGTTTATTCGAACGATTTGAAATTTGAATTTGAATTGAAGAATTAGTCAACCCAGCAGAGATTCTTTCTTCAGTCTGCCTTCTTTCAACATCGATACTATTTCCTTCAAATCACTGTCTCCCCTCGTACACCCCAACATCATTTCCTTCCCTTTATTTTGTTTCACAGCAGAACACTTCATCATCTCGTTCATTTCAAAATAAAATAAATGGCCGAAGCCTGAAAGAAGAAAATCACGTTCTTCATTTTGAAATAAAAAATCTGTCCCCTTCTCGTTTAAAAATGGTCTGGGCTCAAAAGCAAATAGCCGCGTGAAATCAAAGTCGAACGAAAAAAAATCGAGGGCTTCGTCGATCGATCCCACGTTTTCATATTTGGTTCATCTCGCTCCAGGCGAAGCCATACCGAAGCAGAAGGAGGTCGCGTTCGATAATGGGGGCTCGAGCACGAGCGCTAAGGGGTTCGACGTCTTTGCCTTTCGTGGTAAGCGGCGCGTGATTGAGACGAATAGGGTAGGGCAGCGACGCTGTGGGATGTCAACGTTGGTGCGGTGTGCATTGGGAGAAGACGACAGCTTCGTTCGTTCGATTTGGGGATAGCATGAGGTCGCGAGTGGATGGGTTCACAGTGAAAGCATGGTAGGGCTGGGGCTCCATTCAAGTTCGACAGTGGTCTAGTGAAGGCTTGGCGAAGCTCGAAACTCGAGGCTCGACGGCAGCAGTTTTGGGATTGTGGAGTGGTGGAGCTCGCGAGCATGACTTGGGGTACTCGATGGTTTCACCGATCCAAATCTTGCTTGGGTTCGTGGCAATGAGTTATCAGTGAGGTATTCCATTTTTAATCTAGTTAATAAATGTTATATGCAGTTTACAGTAAAGAAAGTTTGTTTAAAACTAAATTTTTAGTTGAATTAAAATTTTAGTTTCAATGAAAAATATTTTTTCTTTTGTTTTAACAGCGTATCGTGAGTTTAAAAAATTATATTGAACTGTAAATGGCTATATTTATAGTTAAGTTGAAAAGAAAAAAAATGATGATGAAATAAAATAAAACTATTAGTCGAATTAAAATCTGTAAATGGCAAATTGAATTGTTCGATTTATTTCGAATATTAACGAATTGTATAATTATTTATACAAGGTCGAAAATATGGGAACGAGCCGAGAATGAAAATGGATTGCCAAATTAAAAGCTAAGGTGAGATCTTCTCACTCGAATGAAAGTGGATTTTCTTTTACAGTTATTGATTAATGATTGACTGTGTGGATGTGTATTAGATATAGTAGGATATATCTATATATATATATATAGCAATATATACATATTGGCATATGTATATATTGGATTGATTGATTTCCCGCCTCGTATAGCGGATGAGACCCTATTGCGCCGTTAGTAAGCGGATGATATATTTATAAAACCTATATACCGCGATATTCCTCCTCGAAGTGGAATTGGTATTGTGCTAACATCTGTGGATGCAGGGAAACAGGTTGGAGGGATCCAACAGGATTCCTCAAAACATTTTAATTGATTTCATATGTTGTTTAATTGATTATTTATAATCTGTGTATGATTATATCTGTGATTGAATTTGTTGAGAGCTATAATTTAGCCGAATGTGTTTTTGGTATCGTTGGATACCAGAAATAAATGAAATTGGATTTCTGAAATTAAAATTGAATTTTTGATGGTTTGGGAAAATAAAAGAATTTATTTTAAAGGAGATAAATTTATTTGAAATCAAAGTGATAATTGATTGGGTATTTAAAATAAATCATTGAGGAATCGATATGAAAACTTATTTAATGTTGAATGAGAAAAATTGATTTTTGTGTTAAAAAAATAAATTTGGAAATCGATTTGTAAAAACGATTTAGTCTTTGGGATTAAAGTTAGAATCAATTTGAAATGTGATTCAGTGTTGAAGTATATTCAGAAATCAATTTGAAATTCGATTTGGGATTTGAAATAAAATGGAGAAATCAATTTTTAAAGTTGATTCGGAGTTGAAAATGAATGTTTGTAAAACGATTTGAAAATCGTGTAAAAGTGGATTTTTAGGAATCTAAATTCCGAATAGAAAGTTGTAAAGGAAAGGGAAATTTGTTTTAAAAATAAATATTGATTTATTTTTAAAAGTGTGGAAAATATGGTTTGAAATCGGATTTTCAAAGTGATGAAGTGTGGAAATAAATTTACAAATTTGAAATGTAAATTTGAAATAAATCGATAAGGATTTATCAAATTGGTTTAAATGGACCATAATATGATTTGAAATTGATTTTCAAACGTGAAGTGTGAAATATGATTTGAAATTGATTTTTCAAATGTGAAGTGTAAAATACGATTTGGAATGGATTTTCAAATGTGAAGTGTGGAAAAATATATATCTTGTGAAAAGATTTGAAATTTAATAATTTGGGAAAAATTATTTGAATTGGATGTTTGTTGTGAATGTTGTTTGATAGTTAAATAACAGACTATCAATATTTGCCTTTGAAATGACACTTGATTTGTTTTTTTTAAACAAACGCTCATTATTCGGTTAAGCCGGGAGAGGACCTATGTGTAACAACCCGAGTTTTTCTAACACGAAAAACCGGACCATTTGGGTAAAAAGAAGAGGTAGAAGAAGAAAATAAAAGAAAAACAACATCAGAATCTAACCATCGCAGCGGAATAAAATATAATATATCAACAGATCTTTACACAAATCAAAATTATATTTGTTTATACAATACATCAGAATACATCATCAGAGTACATCAACATCCATAGCATACAACTAAATACACAGCGGAAAAATAATAACAAGTACGGGAGTACGTATCGACATCCAACTCGTCTCCTGAGCTCCACAGCATCATATCCTGAACCTGTTTATCTCGGTCTGACCCGAGCATCATATAAAACAATACCCGAGTCAGTCTGGAAAACCAGCGTGAGAAAATCACACTCAAATTGATTATTAAAGTTTCAAAATCCTTTGAAAACAAAAGCATCTCGTAAGACCACGCCACAAATAAACATGTCGGGTTTTTACCTTACGATAGCTAAAACACTTTATATCAAAATCCTCTGATATTATAATAGTGTCTACAGAAAGTAAAATATAATCTAGCTGAAATGCTTGCATCTCACATTTCAACAATAGTTGGGCACAATCAAAACCGTACAAGGCACGTAGGAAGAATGGATTTCCAACGAATGACTAGGCACTGGGGTACCACCTATCACAGTACGTGGCCTAGATCACCGTACCGAGGAGTACGCCCGCTCCCCTGCAACACAAGGCCGGAACCATCCCTTACTGGATGATCCTATAACAACCCGAGTTTTTCTAACACGAAAAACCGGACCATTTGGGTAAGAAGAAGAGGTAGAAGAAGAAGAAAAATAGAAAACAACAACAGAATCTCACATACGCAGTGGAATAAAATATAATAGATAATAACAGATCTTTACACAAAAAGAAATCTATATCTGTTTACATATACATCATCCAAATACATCATCAGAGTACATCACATCAATATCATACAACTGGACAGTAATCATAACTTGTCCTCACAATCTGAATACACAGCGGAATATATAACTCAAATACGGAAGTATGTATCGCCATCCAGCTCCATAGCATCATTTCCTGTAATCTATAATACTCGGTCTGACCCGAGCATCATATAAAACAATACCCGAGTCAGTCTGGAATACCAGCGTGAGAAAATCACACTCAATTGATTATTAAAGTTTCAAAAATCCTTTGAAAACAAAAGCATCTCGTAAGACCACGCCACAAATAAACATGTCGGGTTTTTACCTTACGATAGCTAAAACACTTTTTATCAAATTCCTTTGATATTATAATAGTGTCTATATACAAATACTTATTAAAATAGCTGAAATTGTTACATTATTAAATTCCAGCATACTAGCCACAAAAGTGGGTAATACAAACAAATACCGTACAAGGCACGTAGGAAGAATGGATTTCCAACGAATGACTAGGCACTGGGGTACCACCTATCACAGTACGTGGCCTAGATCACCGTACCGAGGAGTACGCCCGCTCCCCTGCAACACAAGGCCGGAACCATCCCTTACTGGATGATCCCGAATAAAATCACCCCACGGTTGGGATCAGCAACCGCACCACTAAGCCGAAATAAAAAGGGACATCTAGACAGGGATGACCTTACCCTCCGGTGGGAGCTACCCACGAAGCCTTGCTGCATAACCCCTGATTTTCAGTCATTCCAGGTTGATTAGGTTCGAGGCTAAACGATACCTTTTAGAGAACATATCCCTTAGAATGCCCATCGTCCGCTGACGATGTTTCGCAAGCATTCGTCCATACCAGTCCGTCCTGGGTTTGAACGGAACCGAAGGCACTATTCCTACTACATCCATTTTGGAAATATCCTCAGGATTAGTAGCGACTAGCCCTTGCACTTCACAGCTCCATCTTCGACTCCGAAATCGTTACACGAAACGTACAAACCGGATCGAAGTGGTATTCGAGTCTCCAGACCTAGAATCCCGGTATACGGAAACCCGATCCCGGTCTCTTCGAAACGATCAGCGCATTGGCCAATATTGATAGTCGGTTATTTAACTAACAATTAACATCCACAAGCAACCATCACACAATTAAATAATTTCCCACATTATTTATTTGCCCAAATATCTTTCCAAGATATATTTCCAATTTTCAAAGCTCATTTTGAAAACAATTTCAAACAATTTCCGCTTACGGAATACATTTCCAAATATTTATTTCTCTGAAACACCAAGTACAAAACACTTTTAGATTTTAAAATAATTTAAAAACACTTTATTTTAAAATATATTTTATAACATTGAAATCAAACTACTTTAATACTTTATAAAAAAAAATATATACTTTAAAATAAACCACTTTATAAATATAAACTAAATTTCTCTTTTTAAAACAGAATAGCAAATCACTTTTATATAATTACTACAATAATAGATTTTAAAAATACCTACTTTGAAAATTAACATTTAGAATAATCAATTTTCTAAAACATGCTTTTTAAAACATACTTAAAACTTTTAACTTATATTTAAATTGCTTGGAAAACGTACTTGGCTATCCAGAGAAATACACTTCTCATTTCCATCTTTTAAAAAAATAAATCAACATTTATTTTTAAACCAAACCATATCTTTTTATAAATTCCCACCTTGAATTTATATTCAAATATCCACTGATATTTTATTTTACTTTATAAACCCAGTTTATATCTCCAAAATCTCACTTCTCTTTTAAAATTCCAATTTTAAATAACTAAATCAATTTCCAATTGATTTTTCCAATTTACTTTACTTTACTTTGAAATAAATTTCCTTTACTACTTCATTTATTTCAAAATACATTAACTTTTAGATTTATTCCTTTATTTGAGTTAAAACCCTTTTTAACTGAAAATACCAATTTTAAACTTCCAAAATCCCTTCTTTAGCCTTTAATTAAATTTAATCCTTACATTCAAAATAAATCCTTTATTCTTTAAATTTAATATCACTTTAGTTTAAAGTTAATATTTCCCTTGTTATTTCGAAATTCCCTTATTCCAATTCACTTGAATTATTTACTTAAATTTTACTCTTTTATTTCTTTCAAAATCTAATTCAATATATTTTGATAACTCCTTTTATTGAAATATTCAATCCAACCATATCATCTAATATTTCAATCATCAATAAAATCATCACAGGATATCAATATTCATAGAACAGAATATCAAATAATCTAAATAATTTTGAGGAATCCAGTTGGATCCCTCCAACCTATTTCCCTGCATCCACAAACGTTAGCACAATACCAATTCCACTTCGAGGTGGAATATCGCGGTATATGGGTTTTATAAAATATCATCCGCTATTATGCGGCGCATAGGGTCTCATCCGCTATATAATGCGGGAATATCAACAACTCCAATATATACATATGCCAATATGTATATATTGCTATATACTACTATATATATAATATAGCATATTCAATCAATGCAATCATCCAATCCATTATTTAAATTTAACCATTTAAATTTAAATTCAACTGAGTGAGATTAACTCACCTTCGCTTTTGATTTGCAGTCTATTTCCATTCATTCCCATTCCAGCTTGTTTCTCGATTTTAGACCTTATATGACATTATATAGTTAATTAATACCTGAATAAATCCAATAATCAACTAACATTTACTTATTTATTTTAACTTATACTTAAATTTAAAAGTTTTAAACTAATAATTTTCTTTAACAAATTATCTTTAGTAACTAAATAATTTATATAGATTTAAAAATCTATTTTTATATTAACCCTTTTAATATTCAAAATCCTTATATATACATTTTCCTAATCTTATATATATATATAATAAATTAGAAAAAATTTGCCTTCGAAATGTTTTACTGTAAAACTGGAAAATAATTTTATATACCCTTGAACATTTTATTCTCTGCTTCTAGTAAATAAATAAAATCTGTAAAATATACCTTACAGCCCCTAAAGAACCCAAAACTCCTTCTTCCAATCGTCACTCATCATGCCGAGCCTATCTCCAATCTGCAGTCACGACTATGAAATCGTACCATCCCAGAGTCGCAATCGCGACCCCGCGCCTTGAAACGACATCACCCACCACCTATCGGAGATGCCCATCGCGAACGCGAACCCAGAATGAGACGAAACGAACTCCCCTATCGATCCCCGTACCTCTCGCATGCCAAACGAGCTTCGCTACCTCCGAAAGACTGCCGAGCCTCCAATTTAAACTGAATCGCCTCGCACATCGTCATGCCCTAACAGCATCGTGCTTCACCTACCGCCCGCGCCATCGCCTGAGTCTCGTATTTGAGCTCGAACGAGAATTCATCCCCAATTCCATTCGCGAGAACTCCACTGATATAGGGTCGAACAAAGAGGAGGAGCGAGATTCGAAACCAGATTTCGAATTAATTTGGAAGCTCGCGCTTGAATCTTGACAGAGGCCATAAATTTCTATCAACATAGATTTCAAAATCTTCCTTCAGAGGATAAGCAAGGCTCGGTCATATTTAGTTCATTTTGATTTAAATTATTCTCTGATTGATTCCAAGATGGAAGGGCTCGGTTCTTATTTTTAAAGAAAGAAGGAGACGCGTGTTATTCCAGGGAGAACACGTGTTATGAACTACCTTGCGTGTCTGCATAGGCTTGCTATAGGTGTTGAGAAATGAAAGCAAAAAGCACTGATGGGAGATATATTGACCAGTTATAATATTAAATTTCCGATTTAATTTCAGCGCGTTTACATTCCGTACGATCACACGACAACTCCAAATACTACGAAAATTGAAATCCAATAATAATACAATATTACGGATCCAATGGAACTGGTTTCACTGAATTCCGAGACTGTGCCTCGGACGGCTATTTTTAAATTTAATTTCAACGATATATTTTTAAAACTGAACAAAACTCTTTAAAATTTCATTTTAAAAGTTCTATCATCTTCAGTATTAATAATATAAATTTTCTGAACCTTTGAACTATTTTTAACAGGCTTAAAATCAAGATTCAATATTTTACCCAATCCCGATAATTAAATTTAATAATTAATTATCCAAATAAATACTGTATTTTTGAAATTAAAGTTAAAATTTAACCTTCGAATATTTAAAATAAATTAAATATTAACATTTCAAATATACAAAAATTCCGGGTCGTCACAGATCCCGAATAAAATCACCCCACGGTTGGGATCAGCAACCGCACCACTAAGCCGAAATAAAAAGGGACATCTAGACAGGGATGACCTTACCCTCCAGTGGGAGCTACCCACGAAGCCTTGATGCATAACCCCTGATTTTCAGTCATTCCCGGTTGATGAGGTTCGAGGCTAAACGATACCTTTTAGAGAATATATCCCTTAGAATGCCCATCGTCCGCTGACGATGTTTCGCAAGCATTCGTCCATACAAGTCCGTCCTGGGTTTGAACGGAACCGAAGGCACTACTCCTATTACATCCATTTTGGAAATATCCTCAGGATTAGTAGCGACTAGCCCTTGCACTTCACTGCTCCATCTTCGACTCCGAAATCGTTACACGAAACGTACAAACCGGATCGAAGTGGTATTCGAGTCTCCAGACCTAGAATCCCGGTATACGGAAACCCGATCCCGGTCTCTTCGAAACGATCAGCGCATTTGGCCAATATTGATAGTCGGTTATTTAACTATCAATTAACATCCACAAGCAACCATCACACAATTAAATAATTTCCCACATTATTTATTTGCCCAAATATCTTTCCAAGATATATTTCCGAATTTTCAAAACTCATTTGAAAACCATTTCAAACAGTTTCCGCTTACGGAATACATTTCCAAATATTTATTTCCTCTGAAACACCAAGTACAAAACACTTAGATTTTAAAATAATCTTAAAACACTTTACTATAAATATACTTAATAATATTGAAATTTAAAAAAACTACTTTAATACCTTAACAAAATATATACTTAAAAATATTTAAAATGAAACCACTTTACAAATATAAACTAAATTTCTCTTTAAAACATAATACCAAATTACTTTTATATAATTACTACAATAATAGATTTTTGAAACTACTTACTTTAAAAAAGTTAACATTTAAAAATAATCAATTTTCTAAAACATGCTTTTTAAAACATATTAAAACTTTTAACTTATATTTAAACTACCTTGAAAACGTACTTGGCTATCCAGAGAAATACACTTCTCATTCCCATCCTTTAAAAATAAATCAACATTTATTTTAAACCAATTCATATCCCTTTATAAATTCCCACCTTGAATTTATATTTTCTAATATCCACTGATATTTTATTTTACTTTATAAACCCAGTTTATAAATTCCAAAATCTCATTTCTCTTCTAAAATTCCAATTTTAAACAACTAAATCAATTTCCAATTGATTTCCCAATTTACTCTACTTACTTTGAAATAAATTTCCTTTGCTACTTCATTTATTCCAAAATACATTAACCTTTAGATTTTTATTCTTTATTACGAGTTAAACCCCTTTTTACCAATATCGATTACAGATTCCCAAATCTCCTTATTTATTGTTTAATTAACTTTAATCCTTAATTTCAAAAATAACTTCTTTTTATTCTTCAAATAATATCACTTAAGTATAAAATTTATTATCCCTTGTGAATTCAAAATCCCCTTTTTCATATTTGTTAAAATTCCAAATCACCTTATTTTTATTTCAATTCGTTATAAATTTTATCCCAATTCCTCGAATTATTTTACTTAAACTTTTATTCCTTTATTTCTTTTCAAAAATTCAATTCCATAGATTTTATAATTTATTATACTGGACAATCCAAATCAACCACATCATCCAATATAACATCATCACATGATATCAAATATTCAGAACACAGAATATTAAATAATCTACTAATTTTGAGGAATCCAGTTGGATCCCTCCAACCTGTTTCCCTGCATCCACAGACGTTAGCACAATATAAAATACCAATTCCACTTCAAGGTGGAATATCGCGGTATATGGGTTTTATAAAATATCATCCGCTATTATGCGGCGCATAGGGTCTCATCCGCTATATAAATGCGGGGATATCAATAACTCAAATATATACATATGCCAATATGTATATATTGCTATATACTACTATATATATAATATAACATATTCAATCAATGCAATCATCCAATCAATTATTTAAATTTAACCATTTAAATTTAAAATAAAATTCAACTGAGTGAGATTAACTCACCTTATTCCATTTGCCTTCCACTTCCAATATTGCCTTGGTTTCTTGATTTTTAACCTCACAACGTGCTTTAGTTTGAACCAAACTCCCCATCAACCCACGCGAGCCCCTACTGGACTCCAACACCTCACCGCGGATCTTGCGAACGTTGCCTGACTTCGAATCACACGTGTGTGTGCGAACGCGACTCCACACCCCAAACCCTAGCTGTTGTCATCTCCATCCTCCACCTGAAATCGACTCACTGATGTCGTTTGCGATGCCGACCGTGATCCACCTCTGCTACAAATTGTAACGACCCAGAATTTTTGATAATTAAAATTCGAATATTTAATTAATTTTAAATATTAATAAATGGAATTTAGAAGTCGAATGATTTATGTTTCGAATATTGGATTTTATTTGATAATTAAATCGATAAATTAAATAGTGAAATCCCAGAATAATTGAAAATCGAGTTTAAAATGATTGAAAATGATTTGGAGAATTTTATTTTATCATACTGGAGTTATAGAAAGGTTATAGAACTTTTAAAATTGAATTTAGAGTTAATTTGTGAAAATCGAATATTTTAATATTTAATTATCGACTGTAGAAATAGCCAATTTTCGGATAGTCTCAGGATTGAACGAAACCAGTTCCATTGGATCCGTAATAGTTAGTTATTATCGAATTTCAATTTTCGTATCCATCGGAGTTGTCGTTTGACCATGGCAGCTCGAAACGCATCGATATCGTTTTAATTTTAATTCGGCGAGTTAAAATAGTCATTTTTCGAAAAGTCTCGGATTTCGACGAAACCAGTTTCATCGGATCCGTAATGTGAGATTATTGCATGGTTTCAAATTTCATAAATTTTGGATTTACCATTTGTCCGGTGCGAATCAAAACGCCTCGAAATCGATTTAAATCGGTTTAATTTAAAATCGATCGTTTTTCTCCGTAACTCGCACAGATGATCGAATTAGCTCCCGAAACACGTTCCATTGCGTTCGGAACGCGGGGTAAACCTTAGAAACGTCAGCCGGCACGTTCGATTTGGAGTTCGAAAATTTTGGAGTGAATAGTGTTTTTCGTCAATTTTCTATATAAGGACCTCTATTTTTCATTTTGCAAAACAAAAGACTAGGGTTTCCTCTCAAATGCTCCAGCCGCCACTCTACTGTTCAATGGCCAGGAATTTATTTCGTTCCTCCTCAATTTTCTTCAAATCCACAACTCGATTCACAAAACTTCCAACACGAAAGTTGTAGAGCACAATACAATCTACGAATCCAACGGTTATGATTGTTTAAAACAAAGTGGATCATCGACAATTTGGGTTGGAAGTGCAGCCATTCAATCACGTTTTTTGGGCTGTGAGCACAACCGAGCTCGATGCTATCTTGGCCAAAGGTAGAGTAGAGTGTGGCCGTTCGTTAGGAGCTAGTTGATCGATGCAGAAGTCGACGTGGTGGTGGAGGCTATTAGGGTTTTGAATGATTATATGGGTTCGAACGTGCATTTTGTTTACCTGGTGGATAACGTGATGAAGGAAGAAGCTAAGCACGGCCTTGATTTTGCCTTCCAGATCTTGTGGCCCAGATTTAAAGGTTGTGAAAATAATAAAAGAAATTGTAAATGTTAATTTTTTTATAATGTGTACAAATTTTAAAATGTGATAACTTCTTCATACGAGGTCCGTTTTGGACGAAACGAATTGCGTTGGCTTCGTTTTATCGAGCTCTTCGCGATGCAACTAGATTGGAGTCGTTTGGAGCTAGTTTGAATTTCGGGTAAAATTAAACGCGTGTTTAATTTTATTCGAAATAAACGCTGAAATCAGAATTAAAATCAAGGTGAGATCTTCTCACTCAAATTGAAAAGTGGAATTTTCAGTTATTATTTGATTGTCTGTTTGGATTGTTGATATTAGATATAGTAGGATATATATCTATATATAGCAATATATACATATTGGCATATGTATATATTGGATTGATTGATTTCCCGCCTCGTATAGCGGATGAGACCCTATTGCGCCGTTAGTAAGCGGATTTTTATAAAACCTATATACCGCGATAATTCCGTACTGGAGCGGAATTGGTATTGTGCTAACATCTGTGGATGCAGGGAAACAGGTTGGAGGGATCCAACTGGATTCCTCACCGTATTGATTATTTACAGATATTTTGATATATTCTGTTATCATATGATGATATATGATATTTGACTGTTGTGATGGACTGATTGGTGTTGTTACATCATCAGATTCAGTTTTGAAATGTAAAAATAACGACTTTTACTTTAAAAGGGTTTTTAAAGTGATTTTTGAAAATATACGTTTTATGGAATTTTTGAATCGATTTATAAACGTAAAATTTTGAAGTTATAAAAGTTAAGATTTTTGTGAATTATGACCGTAAGGTGATTTTTGAAATAAATAGTTTAAGCAATTTATAAAATGGTTTGAACTGAGATTTTCGAATTTTTGTGAACAGTTTATTTAAAAGATTTAAAAAGTTGATAATTATAAATTTAAAATATTGGAATTTTAAAACGAGATGATAAGTGTTAAAGATGAAATTTATAGAATTATAAATCGTGAGGATATGGAATTTATAGATTCATAAATTATGAAATTATAAAATGGATGAAACTGTAGAATAAAAGATTTATAAGAGATTTACTTATAAATTGGATTTTTACCTTTAGATGGAATATTTACCGAATTTTTAATAAAGGAGATTTATTAAATTGAAGTCGTTAGAAAATAGAAATAGAATTTATAAACGTTGTTTTATAAATTCGAGATCAATTGGATTCGATAAATTAAATATAGAAGATTATTAAAGGAAATATATTCGCGATTTTGGATAGCGAATTATCCTTAAATTGAATGTGTAGAAAAGACTGAAATTTGGTTAGTGAAGTATATTCACGATTTTGGGACAGTGAATATATTGTTTAGTAAAATGGATTTATTTTTGAAGAAGTGATATTGAAAATGAAGTTAAACATTTTAGAGATGTTTTTAAAATGTATTATGATTTCGAATACATAGATTTCAACATTTTTATTGTTGAAATAGACGTTTTCGAGAAATAAGGAAATGGTGGACTATAACACTGTTGTTATAGTAAATGATTTCCGAAAGGAAATGTTTTATATAGTATTGGGGTTTATATATCTATCTAAATCTCGAATCCCTATACTAGTGATTTTGAGTTGTCGTAACGATGTTTTACGTAACATTCGTTTTGACTCAAATAAATGTGTTTAAAGAGAATGATTTCCTTAAAGAATGAATATATACTTAATATTGATTTAAGTATATCGAATATTTTCAAATGTTGAAAATAAATGATTTGTGAAATACTTATTTTTAAAATAAGTATGGGAATGCTTTTTCAATATGAAATGAACTGTTTTGAGATTTTATCTTCAAAGATAAAATGAAATGTGGAAACTGATTTGAAATTGTTTTCAAATGATTAGGTGTGGAAATTTTATATCTAGTAAAAGATATTTTGGAAGATAAAATAATTTGGGAAAATTATTTGGAATCTGATGATGTTGCGCATCTTTATTGATAGTTAAATAACCGACTATCAATAATTACCTTGAGTAGGTATTTGTTGTGAATTGGATGAATTTGAATGCCACACTTATTTTTGAATAATCGCTCACTATTCGGGTTAGCCGGGAAAGGACCATGGGGTCGTATAACTCATTCCGAATAAGTGATACGTCGTTATGAATTGCATTCGAAGACCAGTGTTGAAGACCGGATATTTTTGAAAACGGAAGGATTACCGTCGAGTTACTCTACATCGGCTGATCTCCGATTTAGAGGTTTTTTATCACCCTTAGTGACGGGAAGTCCTGACGTGATTAGAAATTTATCCGAATATGCAAGGGCTTCGTGAGAAGTGCCTTCGGTTCTGTTCGATCCCGGAACAGACTTGTATGGATTGTGTGTCTGACGTTACAATTTGAGATATAAAGCTGATTTCTTTCAAATACATTTCTGTTGGTGGCGGAGAATTTATTCTCTTAGCTTAACACCCTTCTCTGAGACGTACGAGCTCAGAGGTTATGTAGTTGAAATTTATCAGCGATATATCTCAATTTGGTAACGTGGCATACTGAGTGTTGCTGTGAAATGATCAGTGTTTGATCATTTGTGATATGATCATTTGTTTGATCTTATATCTTTGTGAGCATAGGTTGATCATTTTGTTTGACCCGAAGCAGGGCTTTTTGAGAAAGCGTAGCTTTGTGGACGAGACTTCATCGAGCCTCACACCCCGGAAATGGTCGAAACAGGAAGGATGCAGCAAGGTTCTAGGGAGTAGCGCCCCTTAGTGTATGTCATTCCTTCTGGATAAAGGTGGTATCATGGTATGGAGCCCAGATACTTAACCTCTGTGGTTACTGCATTATTTTTCTATGTGGTTTGTTGCGAATCGGGGATCCTCGGGAAGATCGGTGACGATCGGGGGATGGCATACGCGTGTCAGTAGTTACCTATTTTTGCAGAGGTAACCCGGCCTTGTGTTGGCAGAGATCCGGTTAGGTTCTCGGGTCGTCTATTCCAGGGACGTACCCATCGTGGATAGGAAGTTCCTTAGCCTGACCATTTGTTGGAAATCCAAAGAAACAATACGAGCCTTTACGATTTCAATTGTATAACCTGTCTCCTCAGGAGGCAGCTATAGCAGGCATAATATAATGGTACCTATGCTGGCTAAGATTTATATTATACTTTCGAAATGTTTTCCACTATGCACTAATAATAATATCAAAAAGAATTTGATTTTTGCGTAGTAAGCATCTTTGACTATCATAAGAAGAAATCTCCTCCAAGTCTGCGTTTGCATTGTGTGTGTGGTGGGAGGTCTTATGGTAGTTTCATTTTCCAAAAGCATTTCGAATTGACTTTAAAATTATCCTGTTGTTTATTTTAAAAGAATAACTGTTTTACGATCTCACACCAGTCACCATGACTGACTTGGAGTTTATTGTTTCCCTTCTAAACTCTGGGTGCCCACCAAATTTCCACACGGGCAGCCTAGAGTTATGTTATCAGGATATTCTGGATATTCTGGAGCTTGGAGATAAGCTGGATGACGAGACGTAGTATTTGTATCTGATAGTATTTATTCCGCTGTGTATTCTGTATGAGGACAAGTTATATAACTGTCCATGGTTGTATATTGACTCTGATGATATGATGTGATGTAATGTAATAACAGATATAATTCTTTTGTTTTTAAATGATATTCATTTATCTATTATATATTGTTCCGCTGCGATATGTGAGATTCTGATATTGTTTTCTGTTTCTGCTCTTGTTCTGTTGTTGTTCTTCTTTCTCTTTTCTTCTATCTTCTCCTTCTACATTTTTCTTCTTTCTTAAAACCATAACTTTTCGGGTTTCCGGCATTCGATTGCTCAGCAGTCGATAAAGTGAGTATCGATGTTGAATTTTCGAAAGTCGAAAATTTTCGGGATGTTACATTTGGTATCAGAGCATATGGTTAAGCGACAACCCTGCTCTGTTGGGTGTTACTCATTAGAGATAGAGTCAGCAGTGCTCTAGAATGAGTTGAGTGTAATAGTAGATACGAGCGCGTATTTGTTAGTGAATATAAAATTGTTTTATATTGTGATGATTGGTTTGTTGAGTGGTATATGGATTCTGGTCAGTATTGTCCGTACAACTCTATCGATAGGAATCTCTAAACACTTATATAGAACAATTCGGCACAGTATTGTTTTAAATAGGGTAAATGAGATAATTTTGCCCAAAACTATTTTTGTATAGAAAATAAATGTTTTTCTATAAAGTACTATAGTATATGGTTGCATGGATGTTAGGAAGTAATAATAGTGAATTATCATCACTAAAATTGAATAAGAAATTGAAATCGTAACTCCAAAGTTAAGAAATAAATTCACATATACAAATGAAATTTAAAGAATATAAATTATAAATGTGAATTGTAATTTAAAACGGGATTCCAAAGAAGTATTTGGAAATGTTTTGAAAAGAATTTGAAAATTTTGGAAATTTGGAAAGTTAATTCCTTTTTGATTTGAAAATGGATTTCAAGGGTTTTGAAAAATGTTTTAGAGTGATGAAAGCTCTAAACTCTTTTCAGGTCGCTGGAAAATAATCCTAATGATGATGGCCACATCATTAGAATTCATTTTCGGGTTTCCAAAAGAGGAATTGCTGCCAGAATATTTTAAATAAAAGTTGATTGGGAAATTTTGGATTTTGTTTTGGGAATTCAAAAGATAAATTTGAACAGATTTCAAAATAGTTTTGAAAGATTGAAAAGATTCTGGAATTGAATGGATTGATAACTTATATAATTTAAATTCTGATAGAATAAATTTAACTTAAAGGATGAAGTTAAATTAAAGTAAGTATAAGTGAATCAATTAAATCTAAGTTGAGATTGTGGAATATGAAATCTGGATTTAATATGAATTTTGAATAAGTGAAGAAATTTGACCTTGGTAAAAGTTAAATAGGATTAAAATTTGAATTTGGATTTATAAGTGGAAACTTAAGTTAAGTTAAACAAATGATGTTTAATTGGAATATAACTTAAGTAATGTTGAACGAAGTTGATTTTGATATCAAAGTAAATTAATAAAGGGAATTTATTAAATGAATGTGAACTTGAGTTATATAAATGAAATTCAACTTTATTTGTTAAATGAATTAGCAATTGAATTGAATAAATGGGTTGGATGTTAATCAATCTAATGTGAAGTATTGATATGAAATAACGAATATAAGTGTTAATTCATTAAAAGATAATGAAGTTGAGAAATTAAATAAATTGAATGGAAGTCAATTTAATTTAAAAGTGTTGAACCAAATCGAATGTAAAATTTATAATTTGGTTGTGTTGAATATACATTGGTTGTTATTTGATTGTTAGTTGATTGTGTCTAAAAATTCATTAAGTATTAATGAAATTGAATTAGCAAGTTGGAAAGCTATGTGATTAAATTCAAATTGGAAGTGAACGGATGTGAATTAGTGAATGTAAACTAATTGAATTGAAAGAGAATGTTGATTAAATCCAATGTAAATGAATCGAATATGATTTAAAATTGAAAACCAATTCAATGAATGTTAATGAGAAGTGAATCTATATTGATTTGGTTATGAAGTTGTTGGATGATAGTTGGATGATTGTTTGATGGTTGCATTGTTGCTTTTGAATGCATTGTTATGTTAGCATATGTAGTTATGTTGCTATACGATGTATATTGATTTTATTTTCATATCTACATGTTCTCATATGGTTTGTTGAGTGTTTAGTAGGTGCGGATGGCGTTTGCTTCGCATTTGGAGCTCGCTTTCGCGCTATATTAGCCGTATACGCTCGCTAAATAAATAATAAGGTACATATCTCGGATTAAATATCGTACTTTTACACTTTTTTCCCTACGGGATGCCTCATCACTTGATGAGATGTATATTTGTGATATATATACACTGTTTTTTTTTTTTTCGGATCGAGCCACACAAAGGAGACGCTGGCGAAATTTTCTGAAAATTTAAGGCGTTAGAATATTTTTGAGAAATTTGAAGATTTTGAAAACTAAGTTATGATTTGAAAACTTAGTGAAGATTTTGTGAGAAGTTAACTATGAATTTTGGGAAAGTTAAACACTTAAGAGATTTGTAAATCTAATTTGAATGGTTTGTTTTGGAAAGTTAACGGATTTTGTATCTTCTTCCTAACTTGTAATTTCGAGGACGAAATTCTTTTAAGGGGGGAAGTCTGTAACGACCCAGAATTTTTGATAATTAAAATTCGAATATTTAATTAATTTTAAATATTAATAAATGGAATTTAGAAGTCGAATGATTTATGTTTCGAATATTGGATTTTATTTGATAATTAAATCGATAAATTAAATAGTGAAATCCCAGAATAATTGAAAATCGAGTTTAAAATGATTGAAAATGATTTGGAGAATTTTATTTTATCATACTGGAGTTATAGAAAGGTTATAGAACTTTTAAAATTGAATTTAGAGTTAATTTGTGAAAATCGAATATTTTAATATTTAATTATCGACTGTAGAAATAGCCAATTTTCGGATAGTCTCAGGATTGAACGAAACCAGTTCCATTGGATCCGTAATAGTTAGTTATTATCGAATTTCAATTTTCGTATCCATCGGAGTTGTCGTTTGACCATGGCAGCTCGAAACGCATCGATATCGTTTTAATTTTAATTCGGCGAGTTAAAATAGTCATTTTTCGAAAAGTCTCGGATTTCGACGAAACCAGTTTCATCGGATCCGTAATGTGAGATTATTGCATGGTTTCAAATTTCATAATTTTTGGATTTACCATTTGTCCGGTGCGAATCAAAACACCTCGAAATCGATTTAAATCGGTTTAATTTAAAATCGATCGTTTTTCTCCGTAACTCGCACAGATGATCGAATTAGCTCCCGAAACACGTTCCATTGCGTTCGGAACGCGGGGTAAACCTTAGAAACGTCAGCCGGCACGTTCGATTTGGAGTTCGAAAATTTTGGAGTGAATAGTGTTTTTCGTCAATTTTCTATATAAGGACCTCTATTTTTCATTTTGCAAAAAAAAAGACTAGGGTTTCCTCTCAAATGCTCCAGCCGCCACTCTACTGTTCAATGGCCAGGAATTTATTTCGTTCCTCCTCAATTTTCTTCAAATCCACAACTCGATTCACAAAACTTCCAACACGAAAGTTGTAGAGCACAATACAATCTACGAATCCAACGGTTATGATTGTTTAAAACGAAGTGGATCATCGACAATTTGGGTTGGAAGTGCAGCCATTCAATCACGTTTTTTGGGCTGTGAGCACAACCGAGCTCGATGCTATCTTGGCCAAAGGTAGAGTAGAGTGTGGCCGTTCGTTAGGAGCTAGTTGATCGATGCAGAAGTCGACGTGGTGGTGGAGGCTATTAGGGTTTTGAATGATTATATGGGTTCGAACGTGCATTTTGTTTACCTGGTGGATAACGTGATGAAGGAAGAAGCTAAGCACGGCCTTGATTTTGCCTTCCAGATCTTGTGGCCCAGATTTAAAGGTTGTGAAAATAATAAAAGAAATTGTAAATGTTAATTTTTTTATAATGTGTACAAATTTTAAAATGTGATAACTTCTTCATACGAGGTCCGTTTTGGACGAAACGAATTGCGTTGGCTTCGTTTTATCGAGCTCTTCGCGATGCAACTAGATTGGAGTCGTTTGGAGCTAGTTTGAATTTCGGGTAAAATTAAACGCGTGTTTAATTTTATTCGAAATAAACGCTGAAATCAGAATTAAAATCAAGGTGAGATCTTCTCACTCAAATTGAAAAGTGGAATTTTCAGTTATTATTTGATTGTCTGTTTGGATTGTTGATATTAGATATAGTAGGATATATATCTATATATAGCAATATATACATATTGGCATATGTATATATTGGATTGATTGATTTCCCGCCTCGTATAGCGGATGAGACCCTATTGCGCCGTTAGTAAGCGGATTTTTATAAAACCTATATACCGCGATAATTCCGTACTGGAGCGGAATTGGTATTGTGCTAACATCTGTGGATGCAGGGAAACAGGTTGGAGGGATCCAACTGGATTCCTCACCGTATTGATTATTTACAGATATTTTGATATATTCTGTTATCATATGATGATATATGATATTTGACTGTTGTGATGGACTGATTGGTGTTGTTACATCATCAGATTCAGTTTTGAAATGTAAAAATAACGACTTTTACTTTAAAAGGGTTTTTAAAGTGATTTTTGAAAATATACGTTTTATGGAATTTTTGAATCGATTTATAAACGTAAAATTTTGAAGTTATAAAAGTTAAGATTTTTGTGAATTATGACCGTAAGGTGATTTTTGAAATAAATAGTTTAAGCAATTTATAAAATGGTTTGAACTGAGATTTTCGAATTTTTGTGAACAGTTTATTTAAAAGATTTAAAAAGTTGATAATTATAAATTTAAAATATTGGAATTTTAAAACGAGATGATAAGTGTTAAAGATGATTTTATAGAATTATAAATCGTGAGGATATGGAATTTATAGATTCATAAATTATGAAATTATAAAATGGATGAAACTGTAGAATAAAAGATTTATAAGAGATTTACTTATAAATTGGATTTTTACCTTTAGATGGAATATTTACCGAATTTTTAATAAAGGAGATTTATTAAATTGAAGTCGTTAGAAAATAGAAATAGAATTTATAAACGTTGTTTTATAAATTCGAGATCAATTGGATTCGATAAATTAAATATAGAAGATTATTAAAGGAAATATATTCGCGATTTTGGATAGCGAATTATCCTTAAATTGAATGTGTAGAAAAGACTGAAATTTGGTTAGTGAAGTATATTCACGATTTTGGGACAGTGAATATATTGTTAAGTAAAATGGATTTATTTTTGAAGAAGTGATATTGAAAATGAAGTTAAACATTTTAGAGATGTTTTTAAAATGTATTATGATTTCGAATACATAGATTTCAACATTTTTATTGTTGAAATAGACGTTTTCGAGAAATAAGGAAATGGTGGACTATAACACTGTTGTTATAGTAAATGATTTCCGAAAGGAAATGTTTTATATAGTATTGGGGTTTATATATCTATCTAAATCTCGAATCCCTATACTAGTGATTTTGAGTTGTCGTAACGATGTTTTACGTAACATTCGTTTTGACTCAAATAAATGTGTTTAAAGAGAATGATTTCCTTAAAGAATGAATATATACTTAATATTGATTTAAGTATATCGAATATTTTCAAATGTTGAAAATAAATGATTTGTGAAATACTTATTTTTAAAATAAGTATGGGAATGCTTTTTCAATATGAAATGAACTGTTTTGAGATTTTATCTTCAAAGATAAAATGAAATGTGGAAACTGATTTGAAATTGTTTTCAAATGATTAGGTGTGGAAATTTTATATCTAGTAAAAGATATTTTGGAAGATAAAATAATTTGGGAAAATTATTTGGAATCTGATGATGTTGCGCATCTTTATTGATAGTTAAATAACCGACTATCAATAATTACCTTGAGTAGGTATTTGTTGTGAATTGGATGAATTTGAATGCCACACTTATTTTTGAATAATCGCTCACTATTCGGGTTAGCCGGGAAAGGACCATGGGGTCGTATAACTCATTCCGAATAAGTGATACGTCGTTATGAATTGCATTCGAAGACCAGTGTTGAAGACCGGATATTTTTGAAAACGGAAGGATTACCGTCGAGTTACTCTACATCGGCTGATCTCCGATTTAGAGGTTTTTTATCACCCTTAGTGACGGGAAGTCCTGACGTGATTAGAAATTTATCCGGATATGCAAGGGCTTCGTGAGAAGTGCCTTCGGTTCTGTTCGATCCCGGAACAGACTTGTATGGATTGTGTGTCTGACGTTACAATTTGAGATATAAAGCTGATTTCTTTCAAATACATTTCTGTTGGTGGCGGAGAATTTATTCTCTTAGCTTAACACCCTTCTCTGAGACGTACGAGCTCAGAGGTTATGTAGTTGAAATTTATTAGCGATATATCCCAATTTGGTAACGTGGCATACTGAGTGTTGCTGTGAAATGATCAGTGTTTGATCATTTGTGATATGATCATTTGTTTGATCTTATATCTTTGTGAGCATAGGTTGATCATTTTGTTTGACCCGAAGCAGGGCTTTTTGAGAAAGCGTAGCTTTGTGGACGAGACTTCATCGAGCCTCACACCCCGGAAATGGTCGAAACAGGAAGGATGCAGCAAGGTTCTAGGGAGTGGCGCCCCTTAGTGTATGTCATTCCTTCTGGATAAAGGTGGTATCATGGTATGGAGCCCAGATACTTAACCTCTGTGGTTACTGCATTATTTTTCTATGTGGTTTGTTGCGAATCGGGGATCCTCGGGAAGATCGGTGACGATCGGGGGATGGCATACGCGTGTCAGTAGTTACCTATTTTTGCAGAGGTAACCCGGCCTTGTGTTGGCAGAGATCCGGTTAGGTTCTCGGGTCGTCTATTCCAGGGACGTACCCATCGTGGATAGGAAGTTCCTTAGCCTGACCATTTGTTGGAAATCCAAAGAAACAATACGAGCCTTTACGATTTCAATTGTATAACCTGTCTCCTCAGGAGGCAGCTATAGCAGGCATAATATAATGGTACCTATGCTGGCTAAGATTTATATTATACTTTCGAAATGTTTTCCACTATGCACTAATAATAATATCAAAAAGAATTTGATTTTTGCGTAGTAAGCATCTTTGACTATCATAAGAAGAAATCTCCTCCAAGTCTGCGTTTGCATTGTGTGTGTGGTGGGAGGTCTTATGGTAGTTTCATTTTCCAAAAGCATTTCGAATTGACTTTAAAATTATCCTGTTGTTTATTTTAAAAGAATAACTGTTTTACGATCTCACACCAGTCACCATGACTGACTTGGAGTTTATTGTTTCCCTTCTAAACTCTGGGTGCCCACCAAATTTCCACACGGGCAGCCTAGAGTTATGTTATCAGGATATTCTGGATATTCTGGAGCTTGGAGATAAGCTGGATGACGAGACGTAGTATTTGTATCTGATAGTATTTATTCCGCTGTGTATTCTGTATGAGGACAAGTTATATAACTGTCCATGGTTGTATATTGACTCTGATGATATGATGTGATGTAATGTAATAACAGATATAATTCTTTTGTTTTTAAATGATATTCATTTATCTATTATATATTGTTCCGCTGCGATATGTGAGATTCTGATATTGTTTTCTGTTTCTGCTCTTGTTCTGTTGTTGTTCTTCTTTCTCTTTTCTTCTATCTTCTCCTTCTACATTTTTCTTCTTTCTTAAAACCATAACTTTTCGGGTTTCCGGCATTCGATTGCTCAGCAGTCGATAAAGTGAGTATCGATGTTGAATTTTCGAAAGTCGAAAATTTTCGGGATGTTACACAAATCGCGGTCTCCATCCCTTCGCTCAACATCATCGCACACCTCCTGGATGATAGCATCGCATCATTCGCGAGTCTCCTAGCTGCTCTGCCTCGATCGCCAATCCCCCAAATCAAACGACGACGTTGAACTCGCGTTGCCACCGATTGAAACTGCCTCGTTGAACTCCTACACGAGCGCGCGAATGCAAACGCCACCGCAACCCACGATATCGATTTGCCGCCAATCGAAATCGAGTTCGATTGCGAACCATTCCCCTCTTTTTTTTTCTTTTCTGATTTCCTGGATTATGGATTCGAGAGGAAGATAGGTGATTTCATTTTTTACCTTTACTGTGAAGTGTTCGGTTGAAAACAAAAAGGTGAGGACGCGTGTTCTACCAGTTGAACACGTGTTTAAATTAATATACGAATCCACATCTAATTACTTAGACAAGAAGAGAACGTTGCCAGGAAGGACACATGCTCTGAATTTCTATACGTTTATATACCGTATGCTTACACAACAACTCCAAACGCTCCGAAATTTAAAATCCGATAATAATACAATATTACGGATCCAATGGAACTGGTTTCGCTGAATTCCGAGACTGTGCCTCGAACGGCTATTTTTTTTTTAAATTCAATTTCAACGATATATTTTTAAAACTGAACAAAACTCTTTAAAATTCCATTTTAAAAATTCTATCATCTTCAGTATTAACAATATAAATTTTCTGAACCTTTGAACTATTTTTAACAGGCTTTAAAATCAAGATTCAATATTTTACCCAATCCCAATAATTAAATTTAATAATTAATTATCCAAAGAAATACTGTATATTTGAAATTAAAGTTAAAATTTAACCTTCGAATATTTAAAATAAATTAAATATTCCCATTTCAAATATACAAAAATTCCGGGTCGTCACATTCCTCCCCCCTTAAAAGAATTTCATCCCTGAAATTACCAGTTAGGAAGAATGATCCAATACCCATTACTATTTCCCAAGTTCAAACAGTTTTAACAATACCCAAACAATCTTTTATTAATGATACTCTAATCATCTTTTAACTTCCCAAACTTATTCATAAGCCCCAAACCATATCACTTACTTAACAATTCAAATTTTAAATTTGAATTCAAATTTTAAATTTGAATTCAAATTTTAACTTATCAAAATTTCTCAAAATTTTTCTAACTCCCTAAATTCCCGAAAAATTTCGCCAGCGTCTCCTTTGCGCGGCTAGCTCGGTACAACTACAAAATGGCTCTACGGCCTCCCAATCTCAAAAAGAAAACAAAAGCCAAGTGGCTGGATCAAAAACCCAATCAAATTTCATACAGAAATTCAAATACATACCTTTTGTCGGGCCATTAAATTTTATCTTCTAAAATCAAAAATCCCAATTTATCCATTGCTTTTATACACCTGTATATCCTACTAAGCAATAATATCCACTCACAATTCCAAAGTCATTTTATCGACTTCTTTACAAATTTCCAATATTTGTTTTACTTAAGCCCGTACGATGCACATATATCATCCGTACGCAATATCACATTCGATCGCTCAATCGATCACACAATTCCACTTCCGAACTAGTATCGTCCACCCGACTTCCTAGTGCGGACTCAGATCTGGTTTCTTGATCAGAAACCGTCATTCTCCTTGCATAGTCACAAACTATGATAGAGAATATCCAGAATCAATCAACAATCCATATCCAGGTTCGCCGTCGAAAATCGAGTGAAAAATTCCAACTCGGATCGATATATCTATCCCGAAATTCTGTGTTCGAATCCGGATCAAATAGCTATGCGAATAAATAATATACGTACACCTTACGTATTAATTTCAATTGATTATCAGTTATATCAATTCTCTTTTATTCACATTCCTTTTTGATTGTTATCCCCTTATTCACAACTATCCCATTTCACAACTTCAGTTTTAGTCTTCATTCAACTATTCACTTAGTATATATATATATTTCCATTCCAAAATTACTAAGTATATTTCCAATACCAATTTTCTTAAGAATTTCATTCTTCAATTCTTAAGTTCATATAAATTTTCTTATATTTATTTACTACTTCACCACTGAAGTGTATATATTCAAATCGAATTCCAATTTCATATGCATTCCAACTTACTTCAATTTACTACTTCATTTCCAATTTTTTCCTTAAATTCAATTCATCTCCAACTTCCAAAAATTGAATTTTATTTAGCTCGGAAACAATCCAAGTTAATTCATTCAATAACTATTTCTCAACTTATTTAAACCATTCTTCTGTTGAGTTCAGTTTCCATTCAACATTTACTTAAGTCAATAACTTAAGTTTATTTTCCATTTAGCCAACCCTTTAAAGTTTATTTCCATCTTTCATTTGATTCTTATTTAATCAAATTCCATCCATTTATTTATTTAATATAATTGGTTCATTCACTCAATCATTATGAATTTTAATTTCCATACTCAATTCATCTAGAATTATTTTATTAATAACCAGGTCATTTCCAATTTATTTTCACTTATTTGGATTTCATTCGCAATCCAAACCATCACTATGTTAATCCAATTTCATTAACTCACAATTCAATTTCATTAACTAATTTATTATCAAATTAGTTCCTCCGCTGGTTAAAATTAAATACTTTCTTTTTAATTCCTAATATCACTTCACTTAATTTTCTTAAGTTCAATTTATTTTATAATTCAAGTTTGGATTTATTTAAAAATTAAGATTACTCATCTTAGTCGTTTCCATTTGATAATTGTAATTTCAAATTATAACTCTTAATGGTTCAGAGTAATGGATTCCCATTTATGATTTACAATTTCATTTTTATTCATAAGTTTTAACTTACTTGCTAAAGATCTATGACTATTCATTTAAGTCCATTTTCATCTTTACAATCAAATTTTCAAATTATTACACTTAAGAACTTAAGAATATGAATTTCTTTACACAATTATAAGCATTTTACATTTAATTCAATTCCAATTCTCAATTTTATTTAACTCATCTTAAGTTAAATTCAAATATATTTTATTCACCTTCATATACTCGAATTAAATTTTAATTCTAGGATACAATTTTATACAAGTTTTACAATTCATTCACCTTCAAGTTCTCTAACTCTTTTATCTACCAACTTATATTACTCATTGAGTTATTTTCATCTCATAATTATAATCCCAGAATTAAACTTTCATTTCCTTCTTATTTCAATCAACTTCATTCTATACTTTATATTGTTGATTCATTTAAATTTCCACAGTTATATTTTAAATAGAATTTCCAGAATCCAATTGCTCGATTTTATTCCAAAACCATTTTGAATCCATAAATAACTCATACACATCTGGTATATCACATCAAATCCCAATTTCTAAAATAATCTGCTTTTACCAAACAATTTTCCCTTTGAATTTCAAAACCAACCCAATTCACAATCATTTCCAATTTAAAACAGTTTGGTAGCAATTTCTCTTTGGAAACTCGAAAATAGACATCGATGATGCTGCAGTCATCACCGAAATTATTTTCCAGCGACCAAAAGAGAATTTTTATGCTTTTATCACTTTAAAACTTTTCAAACATTTTTAAATTCCAAATCCCACCAGATTTCAATTCAATTTCGAAAAATATTCATGAAATAATATCACCATTATTTCCCTAAAACCTTTAAAAACTATTTTTAAATCCAAAGGAATTTAAACCTTTCCCAAAACTTCAAATTCAAAGTCCATTCAATTTTATATCCAAACATTTCTCTGGAATTCTATCACGTTTTATTTCAAGTTATAAGTCACATTTACAATTTACATTTACAAATTTCATTTGTATATGGAGTTTATTTCCACTTATAAACTACATTCTCAAATTCCACTTATTATATAAATTATTTCTCAACTTTGGTTATAATTCAATTACTTGTTCAATTTCTACACAATAGTGGTAATAATTTAATATTATCACTTCCAAACAACCAAGCAACCAAATACTATAATAATTTACAAAGTTATTCCTTTATATACAAAAATAATTTGGGCAAAATTATTTCATTCACCCTATTTAAAACAATACTGTGTCGAACTGTTCTATTCAAGTGTTTAGAAACCCCTTCGATACAGTTGTCCAGACTGTGCCGACGAAGGTTCATATGCCACTCAATAAACCAACCAACACAATATAAAACCATTTTATATTCACTAACAAATACGCGCTCATATCTATTAATACTCTCAAAATTCCCACCAGAGCCAAGGTTATCGCCAGCCTAAGCTCTGATACCAAGTGTAACAACCCGAGTTTTTCTAACATGAAAAACCGGACCATTTGGGTAAAAAGAAGAGGTAGAAGAAGAAAATAAAAGAAAAACAACATCATAATCTAACCATCGCAGCGGAATAAAATATAATATATCAACAGATCTTTACACAAATCAAAATTATATTTGTTTATACAATACATCAGAATACATCATCAGAGTACATCAACATCCATAGCATACAACTAAATACACAGCGGAAAAATAATAACAAGTACGGGAGTACGTATCGACATCCAGCTCGTCTCCTGAGCTCCACAGCATCATATCCTGAACCTGTTTATCTCGGTCTGACCCGAGCATCATATAAAACAATACCCGAGTCAGTCTGGAAAACCAGCGTGAGAAAATCACACTCAAATTGATTATTAAAGTTTCAAAATCCTTTGAAAACAAAAGCATCTCGTAAGACCACGCCACAAATAAACATGTCGGGTTTTTACCTTACGATAGCTAAAACACTTTATATCAAAATCCTCTGATATTATAATAGTGTCTACAGAAAGTAAAATATAATCTAGCTGAAATGCTTGCATCTCACATTTCAACAATAGTTGGGCACAATCAAAACCGTACAAGGCACGTAGGAAGAATGGATTTCCAACGAATGACTAGGCACTGGGGTACCACCTATCACAGTACGTGGCCTAGATCACCGTACCGAGGAGTACGCCCGCTCCCCTGCAACACAAGGCCGGAACCATCCCTTACTGGATGATCCCGAATAAAATCACCCCACGGTTGGGATCAGCAACCGCACCACTAAGCCGAAATAAAAAGGGACATCTAGACAGGGATGACCTTACCCTCCGGTGGGAGCTACCCACGAAGCCTTGCTGCATAACCCCTGATTTTCAGTCATTCCCGGTTGATGAGGTTCGAGGCTAAACGATACCTTTTAGAGAATATATCCCTTAGAATGCCCATCGTCCGCTGACGATGTTTCGCAAGCATTCGTCCATACAAGTCCGTCCTGGGTTTGAACGGAACCGAAGGCACTACTCCTATTACATCCATTTTGGAAATATCCTCAGGATTAGTAGCGACTAGCCCTTGCACTTCACTGCTCCATCTTCGACTCCAAAATCGTTACACGAAACGTACAAACCGGATCGAAGTGGTATTCGAGTCTCCAGACCTAGAATCCCGGTATACGGAAACCCGATCCCGGTCTCTTCGAAACGATCAACGCATTTGGCCAATATTGATAGTCGGTTATTTAACTATCAATTAACATCCACAAGCAACCATCACACAATTAAATAATTTCCCACATTATTTATTTGCCCAAATATCTTTCCAAGATATATTTCCGAATTTTCAAAACTCATTTGAAAACCATTTCAAACAGTTTCCGCTTACGGAATACATTTCCAAATATTTATTTCCTCTGAAACACCAAGTACAAAACACTTAGATTTTAAAATAATCTTAAAACACTTTACTATAAATATACTTAATAATATTGAAATTTAAAAAAACTACTTTAATACCTTAACAAAATATATACTTAAAAATATTTAAAATGAAACCACTTTACAAATATAAACTAAATTTCTCTTTAAAACATAATACCAAATTACTTTTATATAATTACTACAATAATAGATTTTTGAAACTACTTACTTTAAAAAAGTTAACATTTAAAAATAATCAATTTTCTAAAACATGCTTTTTAAAACATATTAAAACTTTTAACTTATATTTAAACTACCTTGAAAACGTACTTGGCTATCCAGAGAAATACACTTCTCATTCCCATCCTTTAAAAATAAATCAACATTTATTTTAAACCAATTCATATCCCTTTATAAATTCCCACCTTGAATTTATATTTTCTAATATCCACTGATATTTTATTTTACTTTATAAACCCAGTTTATAAATTCCAAAATCTCATTTCTCTTCTAAAATTCCAATTTTAAACAACTAAATCAATTTCCAATTGATTTCCCAATTTACTCTACTTACTTTGAAATAAATTTCCTTTTCTACTTCATTTATTCCAAAATACATTAACCTTTAGATTTTTATTCTTTATTACGAGTTAAACCCCTTTTTACCAATATCGATTACAGATTCCCAAATCTCCTTATTTATTGTTTAATTAACTTTAATCCTTAATTTCAAAAATAACTTCTTTTTATTCTTCAAATAATATCACTTAAGTATAAAATTTATTATCCCTTGTGAATTCAAAATCCCCTTTTTCATATTTGTTAAAATTCCAAATCACCTTATTTTTATTTCAATTCGTTATAAATTTTATCCCAATTCCTCGAATTATTTTACTTAAACTTTTATTCCTTTATTTCTTTTCAAAAATTCAATTCCATAGATTTTATAATTTATTATACTGGACAATCCAAATCAACCACATCATCCAATATAACATCATCACATGATATCAAATATTCAGAACACAGAATATTAAATAATCTAATAATTTTGAGGAATCCAGTTGGATCCCTCCAACCTGTTTCCCTGCATCCACAGACGTTAGCACAATATAAAATACCAATTCCACTTCAAGGTGGAATATCGCGGTATATGGGTTTTATAAAATATCATCCGCTATTATGCGGCGCATAGGGTCTCATCCGCTATATAAATGCGGGGATATCAATAACTCAAATATATACATATGCCAATATGTATATATTGCTATATACTACTATATATATAATATAGCATATTCAATCAATGCAATCATCCAATCAATTATTTAAATTTAACCATTTAAATTTAAAATAAAATTCAACTGAGTGAGATTAACTCACCTTATTCCATTTGCCTTCCACTTCCAATATTGCCTTGGTTTCTTGATTTTTAACCTCACAACGTGCTTTAGTTTGAACCAAACTCCCCATCAACCCACGCGAGCTCCTACTGGACTCCAACACCTCACCGCGGATCTTGCGAACGTTGCCTGACTTCGAATCACACGTGTGTGTGCGAACGCGACTCCACACCCCAAACCCTAGCTGTTGTCATCTCCATCCTCCACCTGAAATCGACTCACTGATGTCGTTTGCGATGCCGACCGTGATCCACCTCTGCTACAAATCGCGGTCTCCATCCCTTCGCTCAACATCATCGCACACCTCCTGGATGATAGCATCGCATCATTCGCGAGTCTCCTAGCTGCTCTACCTCGATCGCCAATCCCCCAAATCAAACGACGACGTTGAACTCGCGATGCCACCGATTGAAGCTGCCTCGTCGAACTCCTACACGAGCGCGCGAATGCAAACGCCACCGCAACCCACGATATCGATTTGCCGCCAATCGAAATCGAGTTCGATTGCGAACCATTCCCCTCTTTTTTTTTCTTTTCTGATTTCCTGGATTATGGATTCGAGAGGAAGATAGGTGATTTCATTTTTTACCTTTACTGTGAAGTGTTCGGTTGAAAACAAAAAGGTGAGGACGCGTGTTCTACCAGTTGAACACGTGTTTAAATTAATATACGAATCCACATCTAATTACTTAGGCAAGAAGAGAACGTTGCCAGGAAGGACACATGCTCTGAATTTCTATACGTTTATATACCGTATGCTTACACAACAACTCCAAACGCTCCGAAATTTAAAATCCGATAATAATACAATATTACGGATCCAATGGAACTGGTTTCGCTGAATTCCGAGACTGTGCCTCGAACGGCTATTTTTTTTTAAATTCAATTTCAACGATATATTTTTAAAACTGAACAAAACTCTTTAAAATTCCATTTTAAAAATTCTATCATCTTCAGTATTAACAATATAAATTTTCTGAACGTTTGAACTATTTTTAACAGGCTTTAAAATCAAGATTCAATATTTTACCCAATCCCGATAATTAAATTTAATAATTAATTATCCAAAGAAATACTGTATATTTGAAATTAAAGTTAAAATTTAACCTTCGAATATTTAAAATAAATTAAATATTCCCATTTCAAATATACAAAAATTCCGGGTCGTCACACTATGTGTCATATAACCCATTCCGAATAGTGATACGTCGCGAATGGATAGCATTTGAAGACCTGTGTGAAGATCGGATATTTGTGAAAATGAAAGGACAACCTGTCGAATGTCTCTGCACCGAGTTGCTCCGGTATAGAGATTTATATCACTCTTTTTGTGATGGGAAGTCCGGATGTGATTAGTGAATATCCGGATTGCAAGGGCTTCTTTGGAAGTGCCTTCGGTTCCGTTCGATCCCGGAACGGACTTGTATGGATGTGTGTCTGACGTTAAACTTTGAGATGTAAAGCTGGTTTCTATCAAATACATTTCTGTTGGTGGCGGAGAATTTATTCTCTTAGCTTAACACCCTTCTCTGAGACGTACGAGCTCAGAGGTTATGTAGTTGATGGTTACTAGTGATACATTCCCAATTTGGTAATGTGGCATACGAAGTGCTGATGATCATTTGTTGGTCAAAGCGTGCTTTGTGAAAAAGCGTTGCTTTGTGAAACGCGTTGCTTGTGAAAAGCGTGGCTTTGTGAAAAAGCGTGGCTTTGTGAAAAAGCGTAATGTATGTGGACGAGACTTCGTCGAGCCTCACAACCCGGTAATGGTCGAAACAGGAATGTTGCGGCAAAGGTTTGTAGGGGTAGCGCCCCTAGGATATGCCATTTCCTTCTGGATAAAAGGTGATATCATGGTATGGAGCCAAGATATTTTACCTATGTTGATTATATTTTGTGGCTGTTGCTTTTCGATTGAGGATCCTCGGATAAAGGTTGGTTACGACCGGGGGATGGCATATTTGTGTGTTAGTTACCTAGTTACAGCTGTACAGCGTGAGGTAGCGTCAGTGTGTTAGTTACCTAGTTACAGCTGTACAGCGTGAGTTAGCGTCGGCCTTTGTTTGCAGAGATCCGGTTAGGATCCGGGGCGTCTTTCCAGAGGCGTTTCTATTTCGGTAAGGAAGTTCCTTAGCCTGATCATTTGTTGGAAATCCAAAGAAACAATACGAACCCTGTACGATTTTTAGTTGTATTACCTGCTATGGAATGTGGCGGTAACCTGCTACTGAACGTAGTAGCTATAGTAGGCATACAACAATAGTTGTATGTTGGCTTAGATTGATATTATACTTTCGAAAATGTTTTCCACACTAGACATTAATAATAATATCAACTGATTTGCATAGTAAGCATTTTTGACTATCATAAGGAGAAATCTCCTCCAATTCTGCGTTTGCATTGTGTGTGTGGTGGGAGGCCTTATGGTAGTTTCATTTTCCAAAAGCATTGCGAAGTTGTTTTATTTTCTTTGCGAAAATAACTGTTTTACGATCTCACACCAGTCACCATGACTGACCTGGAGTTTATTGTTCCCTTTCTAAACTCTGGGTGCCCATAATTTTTCACACGGGCAGCCTAGAGTTATTTTATCAGGATATTCTGGATATTCTGGAGCTTTGGAGATGAGCTGGATGGCGAAGCGTACTATCGTACTTGTTATTTATTCCGCTGTGTATTCTGTATGAGGACAAGTTTATATAACTGTCCATTGTTGTAAACTCTGATGATTGATGTATGTATAAACTGATATAGTCTTTTGTTTTAAAGATTATTGATTTATCTATTATATATTGTTCCGCTGCGATATGTGAGATTCTGATATTGTTCCTGTTCTGTGTTTTCTGTGTTGTTCTTCTTTCTTTTTCTTCTATCTTTTCTTCTACCTCTTCTTTTAACCCTAAAGTTCGCGTTTTCGCCATTCGATTATTCGACAATTTGGTACAGTGGACGTATCGGTGTCGAGTTTTCGGAAGACGGATTTGCGGGTCTTTACAAGTGGTATCAGAGCATCCGGTTAAGCGACAACCCTGCTCTGTTGGGTGTTACTCATTAGAGATAGAGTCAGTAGTACTCTAGAATGAGTGTGAGTGTAATAATAGATATGAGCGCGTATTTGTTAGTGAATACAAAATTTGTTTTGTATTGTGTTGACTTATCGGTTGATTGTTTATAGATTCTGGTCGGTGCAGTCTGGCCAACTGTAATCGATAGGGATTTCTAAACTCTTAAACAAGATAAACCGACACAGTATTGTTTTAAAATAGGGTAAATGAAATAATTTTGCCCAAAACTATTTTTGTATAGAAAAGAGATGATTTTCTATGAATTATCATAGTATATGGATGCTTAGTTGTTAGGAAAAGATAATATTGAAGTATTATCATTGATATATGGAATTGAATAAGAAATTCAAATAATAACCAAAGATTTGGAGATAAATTCATTTAACAAATGAAATTTATAAATATGAATTGAAAGATAAGGAAATAAATCCATATACAAATGAGATTTGGAAATGTGAATTGTAAATGAAATTTACAAATTGAAATACAATTTCAGAAAGAATATTTGAAATAAATTCATTAATGGAATGTAAATAAGTTTGATAACTTATAAAATATTTGAAATCTAATTGGAATGGGATTCAAATTGAAAATGAATGAATTTGTGAATGAATAAATAAATTTGCAACTGCAAGTGCAAGAAAATGAAATTGAATGTTAAAATTCATTTTGAATTTGTAAGTAAATAGAACTGGAATTGAATTTGATTTGTGGAAAACGAAGTGATGTATTAAACTAAAATTAGTAAGTGAAGCTAATTGAAGATTGACCAAATGAATAAGGTTTGAAACGAATTGAATTCAATAATTATAAATGAAAGATTGATTGGATTTATATGGAATTGGTAATCCAGTTTAAATATAAGTGGTAATTGAAAATTAATATAAAAAGTATGGAAAATACTTGTATTGAACTTAAGAAATAAGTGTGAAATTCTTAAGTAAATTTGATATTGAAAATATTCTAAGTTGGTGAATGTGAATATGAAATGCCAATTACAATTGAATGGAATCAATTGGAAATGAAGTACTATACATATATGACATATGTTTTCCAAACTAAGGATATGAAAAAGTACCTTCCATTGAGGAAAAAAAATTGTGAAGGTATTGGTACTCGATATGAGTGTCCATTTGATCGTGATGGGATCATATTGATTGATCACGACGTATGCTAGCGAAATTCGAGGGGTGTGATACCCACAGTTACAAGCGATTCCACTGAGATAGTGGTGTAACCGCCGTGTGAACTACGATCTATGGCAACAACCATGGCGAAATTTAAGAGATGAGAAATCTACAGATTACGAGCGATTCTACTGGGATAGTAGCGAAACCGCCGAGTAATTGTGATCCATGGGGGAACGTGCTTTCCATATCCATTTTAAAATGATTTTTAAGTGTTTTCACTAGGAGTTAGAAAAATTTGGAATTTTTGAAAATTTTCACTTAACGACAAGTGATTTCAAATTTAATTTGAGATAAAGGTAAATGAAACTCAATATTCAGAAATAGAAGATGAATCGAATTCAAGTTAAATTCGAAATGAAAATCTGAAGATAAAAAGAATTCAAATAGAATTGAAATTTGCAAATTGAATTCAAATGAAGTTGAAATGCAAAGTTGAATGGAAATGAATATATAACTTTGTTAATGAAGTGAAAACGAATATAAGAAGTATGTAATACTTATATTGAACTTAAGAAAATGAATGAATGAAATTCTTAAGTAAAACGGGTATTGAGAATCCAATAAGTAAATTTGGCCATTGTTGTTAGGTAAAACATACAGGGTATATGGAATTGGATTAAATTTTGAAGATAATTTGAATTTGCTCGACCAAAAGGTATTTATTTAAATTTCAGTATGAAATTTGATGAGTTTCTGATTTTGCCACTTGGCATTTTGTTTTCTTTTGAGATCTGAGAGTCCGTAGGGACGTTTTGTAGTCGTACCGTATTAGTCGCGCAAAGGAGACGCTGGCGAAATTTTTCGAAAATTTCGAGTGTTAGAAAATTTTAGAGAAATTTTGAAAGTTTAAAATCTGGATTTAAACTCGAATTTGAATTGAGAAGTTAAACAAGGTTGTTTGAAACTTATAATTGAAGTTGGAAGTTTAGTTGAATTAATAACGAATCTTTAGTAGAAAGATTTGTTTGGATAAATTGATAAAACTATTTAGATTATGGAAAATAGTAGACGAGTTAAGGACCATTTTTCCTAACTTGTAATTTCGGGACGAAATTCTTTTAAGGGGGGAAGATTGTAACGACCCTGAATTTTTGACAGTTGAAATGTGGGTATTTAATTGAGTTTAAATATTCGAACGATAATTTAATTTGAAATTCAATTATCAGAATGAATTTAGCGATTAAATTGTTGAATTTAATTATTGAAACTGGGTAAAAATTTGAATCTTCGATTTTAAGCTGATTAAAAATAATTTGAAGGCTTAGAAAATTTATATTGATAATACTGAAGATAATGGAAGCTTCAGAATTGAAATTGAAACTGCTTTGTTCAGTTTTGAATTTATATCGTTTAGTCGACATTTAAAAATAGCGTTCCAGGGCACAGTCTCGGAATTCAACGAAACCAATTCCATTGGATCCGTAATATTGTATTATTATCGGGTTTCAATTTTCGTAATATTTGGAGTGATCGGTTGGCCATACGATAAGCAAACGCGCTGAAATTTAATCGAAAATTTAATATTATAACTGGTTCAAAAAGCTGTCTTCTCCATACGATCGAATTTGGACCCGAAACCGTTTCCATTGCGTTCAGAATAGGCGTATAACATTACGAACGCCTGGCGGCACGCCTTAATAGGAGATCAAAATTTCGAGTTACGTTTATTCGAACGATTTGAAATTTGAATTTGAATTGAAGGATTAGTCAACCCAGCAGAGATTCTTTCTTCAGTCTGCCTTCTTTCAACATCGATACTATTTCCTTCAAATCACTGTCTCCCCTCGTACACCCCAACATCATTTCCTTCCCTTTATTTCGTTTCACAGCAGAACACTTCATCATCTCGTTCATTTCAAAATAAAATAAATGGCCGAAGCCTGAAAGAAGAAAATCACGTTCTTCATTTTGAAATAAAAAATCTGTCCCCTTCTCGTTTAAAAATGGTCTGGGCTCAAAAGCAAATAGCCGCGTGAAATCAAAGTCGAACGAAAAAAAATCGAGGGCTTCGTCGATCGATCCCACGTTTTCATATTTGGTTCATCTCGCTCCAGGCGAAGCCATACCGAAGCAGAAGGAGGTCGCGTTCGATAATGGGGGCTCGAGCACGAGCGCTAAGGGGTTCGACGTCTTTGCCTTTCGTGGTAAGCGGCGCGTGATTGAGACGAATAGGGTAGGGCAGCAACGCTGTGGGATGTCAACGTTGGTGCGGTGTGCATTGGGAGAATACGACAGCTTCGTTCGTTCGATTTGGGGATAGCATGAGGTCGCGAGTGGATGGGTTCGCAGTGAAAGCATGGTAGGGCTGGGGCTCCGTTCAAGTTCGACAGTGGTCAAGTGAAGGCTTGGCGAAGCTCGAAACTCAAGGCTCGACGGCAGCAGTTTTGGGATTGTGGAGTGGTGGAGCTCGCGAGCATGACTTGGGGTACTCGATGGTTTCACCGATCCAAATCTTGCTTGGGTTCGTGGCAGCGAGTTATCAGTGAGGTATTCCATTTTTAATCTAGTTAATAAATGTTATATGCAGTTTACAGTAAAGAAAGTTTGTTTAAAACTAAATTTTTAGTTGAATTAAAATTTTAGTTTCAATGAAAAATATTTTTTCTTTTGTTTTCATAGCGTATCGTGAGTTTAAAAAATTATATTGAACTGTAAATGGCTATATTTATAGTTAAGTTGAAAAGAAAAAAAAATGATGATGAAATAAAATAAAACTGTTAGTCGAATTAAAATCTGTAAATGGCAAATTGAATTGTTCGATTTATTTCGAATATTAACGAATTGTATAATTATTTATACAAGGTCGAAAATATGGGAACGAGCCGAGAATGAAAATGGATTGCCAAATTAAAAGCTAAGGTGAGATCTTCTCACTCAAATGAAAGTGGATTTTCTTTTACAGTTATTGATTGATGATTGACTGTTTGGATGTGTATTAGATATAGTAGGATATATCTATATATATAGCAATATATACATATTGGCATATGTATATATTGGATTGATTGATTTCTTGCCTCGTATAGCGGATGAGACCCTATTGCGCCGTTAGTAAGCGGATGATATATTTATAAAACCTATATACCGCGATATTCCTCCTCGAAGTGGAATTGGTATTGTGCTAACATCTGTGGATGCAGGGAAACAGGTTGGAGGGATCCAACAGGATTCCTCAAAACATTTGAATTGATTTCATATGTTGTTTAATTGATTATTTATAATCTGTGTATGATTATATCTGTGATTGAATTTGTTGAGAGCTATAATTTAGCCGAATGTGTTTTTGGTATCGTTGGATACCAGAAATAAATGAAATTGGATTTCTAAAATTAAAATTGAATTTTTGATGGTTTGGGAAAATAAAAGAATTTATTTTAAAGGAGATAAATTTATTTGAAATCAAAGTGATAATTGATTGGGTATTTAAAATAAATCATTGAGGAATCGATATGAAAACTTATTTAATGTTGAATGAGAAAATTTGATTTTTGTGTTAAAAAAATAAATTTGGAAATCGATTTGTAAAAACGATTTAGTCTTTGGGATTAAAGTTAGAATCAATTTGAAATGTGATTCAGTGTTGAAGTAAATTCAGAAATCAATTTGAAATTCGATTTGGGATTTGAAATAAAATGGAGAAATCAATTTTTAAAGTTGATTCGGAGTTGAAAATGAATGTTTGGAAAACGATTTGAAAATCGTGTAAAAGTGGATTTTTAGGAATGTAAATTCCGAATAGAAAGTTGTAAAGGAAAGGGAAATTTGTTTTAAAAATAAATATTGATTTATTTTTAAAAGTGTGGAAAATATGGTTTGAAATCGGATTTTCAAAGTGATGAAGTGTGGAAATAAATTTACAAATTTGAAATGTAAATTTGAAATAAATCGATAAGGATTTATCAAATTGGTTTAAATGGACCATAATATGATTTGAAATTGATTTTCAAACGTGAAGTGTGAAATATGATTTGAAATTGATTTTTCAAATGTGAAGTGTAAAATACGATTTGGAATGGATTTTCAAATGTGAAGTGTGGAAAAATATATATCTTGTGAAAAGATTTGAAATTTAATAATTTGGGAAAAATTATTTGAATTGGATGTTTGTTGTGAATGTTGTTTGATAGTTAAATAACAGACTATCAATATTTGCCTTTGAAATGACACTTGATTTGTTTTTTTTAAACAAACGCTCATTATTCGGTTAAGCCGGGAGAGAACCTTTGTGTCATATAACCCATTCCGAATAGTGATACGTCGCGAATGGATAGCATTTGAAGACCGGTGTGAAGACCGGATATTTGTGAAAATGAAAGGACAACCTGTCGAATGTCTCTGCACCGAGTTGCTCCGGTATAGAGATTTATATCACTCTTTTTGTGATGGGAAGTCCAGACGTGATTAGTGAATATCCGGATTGCAAGGGCTTCTTTGGAAGTGCCTTCGGTTCCGTTCGATCCCGGAACGGACTTGTATGGATGTGTGTATGACGTTACACTTTGAGATGTAAAGCTGGTTTCTATCAAATACATTTCTGTTGGTGGCGGAGAATTTATTCTCTTAGCTTAACACCCTTCTCTGAGACGTACGAGCTCAGAGGTTATGTAGTTGATGGTTACTAGTGATACATTCCCAATTTGGTAATGTGGCATACGAAGTGCTGATGATCATTTGTTGGTCAAAGCGTGCTTTGTGAAAAAGCGTGCTTTGTGAAAAAGCGTTGCTTTGTGAAAAGCGTTGCTTGTGAAAAGCGTGGCTTTGTGAAAAAGCGTGGCTTTGTGAAAAAGCGTAATGTATGCGGACGAGACTTCGTCGAGCCTCACAACCCGCTAATGGTCGAAACATGAATGTTGCGGCAAAGGTTTGTAGGGGTAGCGCCCCTAGGGTATGCCATTTCCTTCTGGATAAAAGGTGATATCATGGTATGGAGCCCAGATATTTTACCTATGTTGATTATATTTTGTGGCTGTTGCTTTTCGATTGAGGATCCTCGGATAAAAGTTGGTTACGACCGGGGGATGGCATATTTGTGTGTTAGCTACCTAGTTACAGCTGTACAGCGTGAGGTAGCATCAGTGTGTTAGTTACCTAGTTACACCTGTACAGCGTGAGGTAGCATCGACCTTTGTTTGCAGAGATCCGGTTAGGATCCAGGGCGTCTTTCCAGAGGCGTTTCTATTTCGGTAAGGAAGTTCCTTAGCCTGATCATTTGTTGGAAATCCAAAGAAACAATACGAACCCTGTACGATTTTTAGTTGTATTACCTGCTATGGAATGTGGCGGTAACCTGCTACTGAACGTAGTAGCTATAGTAGGCATACAACAATAGTTGTATGTTGGCTAAGATTGATATTATACTTTCGAAAATGTTTTCCACACTAGACATTAATAATAATATCAACTGATTTGCGTAGTAAGCATTTTTGACTATCATAAGGAGAAATCTCCTCCAATTCTGCGTTTGCATTGTGTGTGTGGTGGGAGGCCTTATGGTAGTTTCATTTTCCAAAAGCATTGCGAAGTTGTTTTATTTTCTTTGCGAAAATAACTGTTTTACGATCTCACACCAGTCACCATGACTGACCTGGAGTTTGTTGTTCCCTTTCTAAACTCTGGGTGCCCATAATTTTTCACACGGGCAGCCTAGAGTTATTTTATCAGGATATTCTGGATATTCTGGAGCTTTAGAGATGAGCTGGATGGCGAAGCGTACTATCGTACTTGTTATTTATTCCGCTGTGTATTCTGTATGAGGACAAGTTTATATAACTGTCCATTGTTGTAAACTCTGATGATTGATGTATGTATAAACTGATATAGTCTTTTGTTTTAAAGATTATTGATTTATCTATTATATATTGTTCCGCTGCGATATGTGAGATTCTGATATTGTTCCTGTTCTGTGTTTTCTGTGTTGTTCTTCTTTCTTTTTCTTCTATCTTTTCTTCTACTTCTTCTTTTAACCCTAAAGTTCGCGTTTTCGCCATTCGATTATTCGACAATTTGGTACAGTGGACGTATCGGTGTCGAGTTTTCGGAAGACGGATTTGCGGGTCTTTACAATTTATTTGTAAACCTAAACTAGAATGAAACTTTACAATTTAACTATCTAAACTAAGCAGGCCAAATTAATTAGAAAGAACATCTTGTTTAATTTAATATAGCAAGCCTAATTATATTTTATTTTACCTTACAGTCCCAATTAAACATTCTCCCCAATATCCAACCCTAAAATACACAAATCCCCTTCTTGAAAATCTCGTACTCATTCTTTTTTTCAAAGGCAAACCCTCTCGTCTTCTATTTTTCGCGGAGCTGACGTCTACTAGAAAAAAAAGAGGTTGCCCCTCGAATCAACTTCAGCTCTGCTGTTTGATTTCAATCAGATGCTACTTGCTCAGCTTAATTTTGGTTCGAGGTTGTTAATTTTCAGTTTTTTTTATTTAGTTGCTTTTTTGTTTGCTTTTGCTGCTTTTGATCTTGTTCCAACCACATATATTCAAAAAAAATTGGCCTTCTTAACTGAATTTAAGCGGGACGTGTTTTTCCCTAATCTCGTCCTGCCTTTGGCCAAAATCGAACCGAGATGGTCGAAATCTCGAGGTTTCGACCGGAACCTCATACATTGAAAATATCATATAATAAAATATATATGAATCCAAGTTGAGCTACAAAAATAGTCAAATACCCACTATCGTTAATAATATACATACATGTCTGGTATATACATCTCAACATCACATTAATACATACAAAATGGTACTCAATACTACTAATGATATCTAGCCTTCAACTAAGCCTAATAAGCAAATTTGGTCGCATCGTCCCTGAATCTGAAATGTCTCGAACTGATCTGAGTATTATATAAATAAAAACCAGATCGGACTATGTCTAATTCAATGGTGAGTACATAAACGGTATCTCAAAGGATAACATAAACACATCATAATAAAGAAGTTCAATTCGATGAATAATAAAACATTCACAACATATCAAGCATCATTGCATACACCATACATCAAAACATTCATCAGACATCAAACACTATCATATACATCATACAACACACATCAAACATCAATCACACATAACACACTGCACACATCGAACATTCATCACACCCATCGCAGATAACATACATCGCACACATCACGCATCACACCCATCACGCACCACATTAATACATACAACATCACATTAATACATACAAATTTATATAAATACATATTTATCTAAAATGGAAATTAGCAAATATTGAGTATAAAAATAGCAAATTGAGTAAATACCTTATTTGTATTGACGGTAATGATAATAATTTTTATTAAAATTTATACTGACCGAAAGCGTTTGAAAGTAGATGAAATGTTCAATTTGTGGTCATTTTCAACGAAAAACTTCAAATAAATTAACATTAATTACATTTCCAAAAAAGTTTAAAAAATGTTATCTTAATGATTATTACTATAGGAACGTCGATATAAGGCTTACAATCTAAAACACTTAATTTTAGGTTTGCCTTCGGAAAATGATTTTCCCCTTATCTTTATAAAGTGTTTAAACTAGAGCAAATAAGAGAAAGCGAGTACCTGAGTTTTGGCAGCAGGTAGATGATGGTTTATTGGTTGTGAAGTCGGCAAGAGTCCAATGAGTATCCTTAATTGCGATCTCTTTGTTTTCTAAAAGTTGGCAATGATAGGTAGACGATAGAGATACACGGTCCGTTCGCCAAATTTTTTTGCCTAGTTACCTTCTCCATGGATATAATAAGACAAGTGCCCAGTTGTGATGATAGCAATTTTTAACCCATTTGAGACTTAAATTAATTAATGTTAATTGGTAAATTTATATTTTTATAAATTTCTAAATTTAATAACTTATGTAAATGAGGTCCATTTGAGACGCATTTTTTACGTTGTGATCGTGAGCGGGGAAGTTGATTGAAAGTGGAATGCGTTTGTGTGCTGCGAGCGGAGAATCTGAACGGAGTATTTGAAATGTATATTTTAAATAAATTTGATTTATATTTTTAATGAATAATATGTGTTAATAATTTGCAAAAATAAAAAAATAAATTATAAAATTATAAATTGCTCGGATTTGGTTCAAACCAACTCCATAATATAAAACGAGAAAGGACAAACAAAATTGGCGAACGAACACTATCTCTATTGTCTACCCATCATTGCCGGCTTTTAGAAAGAAAAAAATTGCCATTGTAACAATCTAGAATTTTGGTTATTTGAAATTGGAATATTTAATTGATTTTAAATATTTATAAGTAAATTTTTAATTTGAATTTCAAATATGATGACTTATTGGATAATTTAATAATTGGGATTTGCTTAAATAATTGAATCTTGAGTTTTAAGCTTGATAAAAATAATTTAAAGGCCTATTAAATTTATATAATAAGAATGAAGGTAAATAAAATTTTAAATTGGATTTATAGGTGATTTACTCAATTTTAAAAATAACTTGTTTTAAGTGACGAGTAAAAATAGTCTTCCGGGGCACAGTCTTGGATTTCGACGAAACTAGTTCAATTGGATCCGTAATAGTGTATTATTATCGGATTTAAAAATTTTGTAGCGTTTGGAGTTATCGTTTGGTCGTACAGGACAGAAACGCGTTGAAATTAATATCGTAAATTCAATATAATAATTGGGTCCAAAACGCTATCTTCTTCATACGATTGAATTAGGGCTCGAAATCTTTTCCATTGCGTTTGGAATAGGGGTATAGCATTATAAACACCTAGCGGCACGCCTCGATAGGAGTTCGAGATTTTAAGTTACGTAAATCAAGATATTTTAAAATTTTAATTAAAATATTGTCTAGTCAAACTTTCCTTTCAGCTGTTATTACATCCTTTCGTTGTACCCTTTTACCTATTCAACACGCATGGCATCTCTCCAATTTAAACTGCACGCAACAGACAGTGTAAAGCAAGAAAAAAAAATGCAAGCTTCAAAAATCATTTTCTCAACATACACTCAATGGAAAAATCCAAAACCAGTTTCTAAATTCAAGTTTTGCAATGAACTTTGATTTGGTATGGTTGTTAAGGGGTGCGGCCATGGTTTGGGATGCACGATTTGGAGCGACCGTGACTAGGGTTACAGTTTATAGGAAATTGGCTCATCGATTCACCAAATGGAATTAATATTTTGGGTTCGTCGTTGGAAGTGGATGTCGTGGATGGATTATGGGTGGGTGCGATCGAAGTTTGGGGGAAACGACGTTGCTACAGTCGCGAGTGAGAGGCGAGGTCGCGATTTTCTGGGTGGTGCCGAGCTTAAAGACGTGAGGTTGGGATGGTCGAGATTTTCACGAGGAAGTCGATGGCGTATTCATATTAATCGATGGTGGTGGGGATTGTTCGTTCACGTGCATGCGGCCTTGTTGATTTTCTGTGCATGTATAGGCAGTTTCGTATTGGGGGAAGAAGATGAAATGGCGGGCTGGGTTGGTTAGGGTAATGGGCCTTCCTTTATAAAAAAAAAGTTTATATTATGTATTGTTAAAGTAAAATAGTTAAAACTTATAAATTGCGTATCTCATTCATTTTAGGTCGAAATCCAACGTGGTCAGTCGCGTTGGGTTCGTGTTAATGAGATCTTTGCTATGGAATTAGTTTGATTGAATTTGGAACTAGTATGAATTTTGGTAAAAATTAAACGTCAGATTAATTTTAAAATTAAAACGGATCGCTTCAGCGTCTACGAAAATCAAAGTGAGTAAAACTCACCCATCTTGGATAATTAGTTTATATTAAATAGTTAAAAATTTATTTATTTATTTATTGAATTGATAAATTTTTATCAGTTGAATGTGATATTATATATAGTAGTACGTATTAGTAGTTGGATTGATTTTTCCCGCCTATTGGAGCGGATGAGACCCTATGCGCCCCGCATAATAGCGGATGACCCTATATACCGCGATATCCCGCCTTGAAGCAGGATTGGTATTTTTATGTTGTATTAACATCTGTGGTTGCAGAGAAATAGGTTGGAGGGATCTAACTGGATTCCTCAAAAATGTTGAATTTAATTTCATATATAGTGGTATATGATATGTTTGAATAATCTGTGATAGATTATAGTATGGTTTGATTTTATTAGATGTTATGGTAGCAGTGGTCTAGATGTTGGTATTTTTAAATACCATAAAAATATGTTTGAATTTAAAAGAAATTAAAAGGGATTTTTGAAGTAAAATATTTATATAGAGTTTTGGATTAATTGATTGGATAAAATAAATGGTTTTGAATTTGTACTTCACTATTTCGTGGTATTGTAAAAGGAGAATTTGGAATGATGTATATAAAGGATTTTAAATAATAATTCTTAAGAGATATTTGTTATATATCGAGATTTTTAATGGATTGGGAGAATAAAAGGGAATTCAGAAATAAGTATAAATTGGTTATACTGGATCTTAAATAAGATTTCTAAATTACGAAATGGAAGTAGAATCGAGATTTGGTTGGTTTTGGAATATAGTTTGGGTTATTTTAAGAAATTGATTTATAAATGGGATTTAATTTGGAAATCAATTTTGTAATAGATTTAAGTGATGTGAAACCGTGGTATGCCGGAAATGAGACTATGGGGCTTATAAACAATGTTTATAAATAAAGTTAAATGAGTATCATTTGATAAATTGAAGATATAAATTCACTGAGAGAATTTACAATGAGATGGGTAAATCGGTTTAAAAGAAAACGATAGATTTTACTTTTAGAAATGTGAAAAGGGATTTATGAAATATGGGACGTAAGTCGATTTGTGATAAATCGAGAGGGATTTATAAATACCAGATTGGATATTTTGGAATTGAAAAATATATTTTTATCGAGAAGTTGAGTTTGTTTTAAAAAGAGGATTTTCTTTTAGTTATTAAACTAGGTAATTTAAAAGTGTTTGAAAATATTCTAGGAAGTTAGTTATTTAAATATTTTAAATTGTTAAAATGAATTATAAGTTTTATAAACAGGCCTTGTAAATCAATTAGGAGTTTATTAATAAATCAGAATTAATTATTGTTTCAAAGTTATGTGATTATTCTAATTGTTTAAAAGTATATAAATTATTTATTTAAAGTTATTTAAAATGATTTGATTTAAGGTTAATTATTACTTAAGGATAAATCAGTATTAAGATATTATTATTAATTCAAAGATAATTTGTTTAAATATTAATAATGCTTTAAAAATAATATATTATATAGTAAGCTTTCATAAAAGAGAGTTTTCCTAATTAAACTTGGAAAATTTATAAAGAAACTTTATGAGTATTTTTTTGAGATAATTATTAAATAAAGTTTTCGGAAAGTAATGGTATACTTTCATGGTGAAATTGAGAGTCAAAGAGTGCCTGTAGTTAAGTTTGGATTCCTTTGGGATAGAGACGTAATCATTGAGCTACAAATCCATGGTTGATACCGCAGTGATGCTTTCCAAATCTATTTTAAAAAGTTTTCAAATATTTTTGAAAAGAATGGTTTGTGAGTATACTAAATTCGATAAGATAAGTATATACTTTTGAATAAAGAGATTTAAGTTATTTGGAATTTAAACTAAATAAGACTTAGTGATTTCAGTAGGAAATGAAATTTTTGACTGGGTGATTGTTTATTTGATAGTTAAATAACTGACTATCAAACCTAGACCAAAAATATAACTTTGGAAATATCTAGGAGAAACATGGGAATTATAGGGTACAGTTACCGTCAAAGGTGCTATACTGTACGTATAAACTCCTTTCGTTCTTCAAGGACGATTATAAGGAAATCCATCCACTAACGGTTAGGAGATGATCTCCGATCTTATTTTCGTCTGTTTATTTCCTAAAGAACCGGGGTTGAGTTTACCGGAAATATCGAATGTTGTTGCGAAGAGACTTGGGTCGGATAAGTTATCCGAAAACCACTTCGATCCAACAAATGCGTTTCGAAGTGAAGACAAAAGCATAGAATCAAAGAAGGAGCATTGAAGTGCAAGGGTTAGTCGCTACTAATCCTGAGGATGATTCCAAAATGGATGTAGTAGGAATAGTGCCTTTGGTTTTGTTTAGACCCAGAACGGACTTGTACGGATGAATGCTTTCAGCACATTGTCATTGGAGGACAATGAGCATTCTAAGTGAAAATTACTTAAAAAGGTAATCGTAGCCTCAAGCCTCATCAACCGGAATGACTGAAATCAGGGGAGATGCATCAAGGCTAAGTGGGTCGCACCCAATTAGGGTATGTTATCACCTTTCTAGATACCCTCGGATATATTATTAATTATGGATACGGTGGTGCATGGAAAAAGAGCTCTCGATAAGGGTGGAAACACCCGGGGTGATAGCATATTCGGTTCTATCCAGGTTAGGGGTAGGGCCTGTCTTGTGTTGTAGGGTATCCCGACGAGGTCCTCGGTACATTTTTCTAGATGTGTACCGTGATAGGTGGTTCCCCAGTGCTTATTCATTGTATGGAATTCATTCTCCAATACGTGCCTTTACGGTTTTGGTTGTAGAGCCGAGTATGCTGGAATTTAATAATGTAACAATTTCGAATAAGTATTTGTACTTAGACACTATTATAATATCATATGATTTTGATATAAAATGTTTTGGTTATCACCAGGTAAAAACCCTCCATGTTTATGTATGGCGTGGTCTTACGAGATACCTTTGTTTTTCAAAGGATTTTGATAACTTTAATAATTCAAATTGAGTGTGTTTTCTCATGTTGGTTTTCCAGAGTGCCTCGGGTGTTATTTTATTATAATGCTCGGGTCATACCGAGTATTACAGATTCAGGTTAGGATGCTATGGAGCTCAGGAGACGAGCTGGATGATAGAGACGTATCTCCGTACTTGGTTTATATTTCCGCTTTGTGAGGACAAGTTATTATAACTGTCCAGATTGATGTATTGGTTGTTGTACTCTGATGATTGTAAGTAATAAACAATTACGGATTCTTTTGTATAAAAATCTGTTATTATCTATTATATATTGTTTCGCTGCAATTGTGAGATTCTGTGTTATTGGTTTCTTTTTCTTCTACCCTCTTCTTTTCTTTTCCCCTAACTATCGGGTTTTCCGACATTCGATTGCTCGACATGTAATACAGTGGACGTATTAGTGTCGATTTTCGAAGGTCAAAAACCCCGGTCATTACAACCATTAAGGACACTCATCGAAGTCTTTTACCGACTTCACAACCAATAAACCATCGTCTACATGCTGTCGAAATTCAAGAACTCGGTTTCTCTTGTTTTTGCTCTAGCTTAAACAATTTACAAAGATAAGAGAAAATCATTTTACGAAAGCAAACCAAAATTTAAGTGTTTTAGATTGTAAATTTTAGATCGACGTTCCATAGTAATAATCATTAAGGTAACATTTTTTATGCTTTTTTAAAAAATGTTATTAAAGATAATGTATTTGAATTTTTTCGTTGAAAAATGCCAAAAATTGTAATTTTCCTCTACTTTCAAACGCTTCCAGTCAGTATATATTTAAACAAAAATTATCATCGTTTCCTTCAATACAATTAAGGTATTTACTCAATTTGCTATTTTTATACTCAATGTTTGCTATTTTCACAATATAAAATAAATCACAGAGAACACAGAGTCATCTACGTAGCGATAACCAAGATTTGGTTTCAGCCATTTGAAATTTTCATGGTTTTGATCAATTTCGAAAATATCGAAAGTTTCAGTTGTAGTTTCAGTTTCAGTCCCAACTGTCATAACGTTAGTTTGATTTTCCATATGCACCTAAAATTAAATACAAATTAAATATAAAGCATTAAAATCAAACCAAATATTATAATTTATTTATAAACCTAAACTAGAATGAAACATTATAATTAAACTATCTAAACTAAGCAGGTCCAATCAATTAGAAAGAACATCTTAGTTAATTTAATATGCAAGCCCGATTATATTTTATTTTATCTTACAGTCCTAATTAAACATTCTACCCAATATCTAACCCAAAAAATCACAAATCCCCTTCCTGTAAATCTCATACTCATCTTTTTTCTTCAAAAGCAAACCATCTCATCTTCTATTTTTCGTGGAGTTAACGTCGACTAGAAAAAAAAGAAGCTGCCCCTCGAATCAACTTCAGCACTGCTATTTGATTTCAATTATATGCCACTTGCTCAACTTGCTCAGCTCGATTTTGGTTCGAAGTAATTGATTTTCAGCTTTTTTTATTCAATTGCTTTTTCTGTTTGCTTTTTCTGCTTTTGATCTTGTGTCTACCACATAGATTAAAAAAATTAGCCTTCTTTACTGAGTTTAAGCAAGACGAGCTTTTGCCTCAATCTCGTCCTGTCTTCGGCCAGAACTGAACCGAGATGATCGAAATCTCGAGGTTTCGGTCAGAATCTCATACATTGGCGATATCATATAATAAAATATATACGAATCCAAGTGGATGTACAAAAATAGTCAAATGCTCGGTATCATTAGTAATATACATACATATCTAGTATATACATCTCAACATCACATTAATACCTACAAAATGGTACTCAATACTGCTAATAATATCTAGCCTCCAACTAAGCCCAATAAGAAAATCTGGTCACATCGTCCCTGAACCTGAAATGTCTTGGACTGATCTGAGTATAGTAATAACCGGATCGGACTATGTCTAGATTTAATGGTGAGTATATAAACAGTATTTCAACGAATAACATAAACACGACATAATAAAGAAATTCAATCCAATGAATAATATAACATTCACAACATATCAAACATCATTGCATACACCATATATCAAAACATTCATCAAACATCAAACACTATCATACACATCACACAACACACATTAAACACTAATCACACACATCATAATGCACACATCAAACGTTCATCACACCCATTGCACACGGCATACATCGCACACATCACGCTGAAAGTGTGCTATGGATCGTGTAATATGGATATATGATAATACATAGTATAGTGATGATAGCTATATAGTAAACAATGCGGAATATAAAAGTAGTATAATAAAAATAACACCAAAGATTTTTATACTGGTTCGGAGCACCGTCCTGCGTCCAGTCCAAGACTCCTTCTGGAATTTCACTAAAACAACAACCCTCACTTAACCTGGAGGAAGAGGTCTATACAACCCCTGAGCAGCCGAACAGGGACCTGAGCAGCAAAACAGGATTTCGCCTCAGCAGCCGAAAAGGACTTCACACGCCCGAGCAGCAGAACAGGAGTTCAACAAATACAAAAGATTGTTTGACTTTTTGTGTTCTAATAACACGGATAAGTCTGTTTATAGTACACCCTTCCTATGATCTTCTCCTCGAGTATAAATATGTATATTTGAAGTTTATGAAGAGTAGAAAGGAATAATATTTCTTAGAATATGATATATAAATCTAATTCAAGCAATAAGTATGTTAAGAATGCGGAATATTTGAGAGTATAGTCGCAAGAATATTCAAGAGAGTTAGATAAGAGAGATAAGCAGATTAAGTTTTTGGAATGAAGTTAGGATACATATTTATAGTAGTTAATAGCAGCGACCATTAGCGAAGAGTTTCGGTTCAAGCGTTGCGTCCAAATCTCTTCGTAGAGATTCGTAACTCTTCACGAATGATCGTGTCTTTTCAGAAAATATAGCTATTACAGAAATTCAATCAACCGAGCCTCTAGGTCAGTCAACTAAATATTCAAACAATTTTTATTATATATATTATATATATACTTGTGCACATGTGCATGTTGCACAGATACTAGCAGGTCAGTCGACTGACCTGGTATTATCTGTTCAATTTGCATAGTTTACATAGGTATATGTAATATATATATATATATTATATGATTCTAACTTTAAAACTTTGATAATATTTTTTTTATATGCTTATATATGTATAAATCATTTGTAAATAAGAAGATTATATATATAAGCTAATATATACGTAAACGATGAGAGATCTTAACAATATTGACTTAAGATTCAAAATAAAATAATATAAAAGTTGATGCACCTATTTTGATGTCTTGTCTCCATGTAGTATATATTCTCTTTTTGTCGTAACAGTCGTCGAATCTGTATGTTGCAGTGATAGCTTCGTGTCATGAATCAAAACCAAGTCTCAACATTCTCTCCTTTCTGATTGATGAAAACCTGTAAATAGATATGATTTCGACTGTATATAATATAATTTGAATACTTACTCCCCGTGAATCTTTGGCGATATATATCCTGCATTCTTAATGTTAGTGATAATTTTCTCCCCCTTTATCATCGACAAAAAGGAAAGTTTATATGATGATGTAAATTATATTTCACATAAGTGTTAACATACAACAACAAAATAACTACTGCTTATAATGTAAGGTATCAGAAAAAATTTTACATTTAAAGCATGCGATACCCAAGGTTCTTATAATTTCCTAATTTTTAGGAAACCATACCCATTTGGGTGTGGTTGAACCTTTATAAATATAATTTTCATTATTAACTACCATATCAAAATAATCATCAATGTATTTTTCTCTATTTTTCCAATTAACAGGAGCCCAAATACTTAGATAATTTTTATTCATATTTCCCGTCAATGATTTTGTACTTCTAAAGAAATTATAAACATTATCGGTCATAGCAATATTTGAATTTCTATTAAAATTAGATTTAGATTTTACTCGAAATTTAGTACTAGCACTAACATATTTAATATACATGAAAGCGCATCTAGTGCTATTTCTATGATCAGTTTTATTATATCCTAAACCACTTTTATCATGTAAAGGTATAGAACTAGATAAAATCATGTTTAAATCATTTTGACCTTTATTAAATTTTTTAACTTCAGTGTTAAGTTTATCCAATTTAGCTTTAAAGTCACAATTATTATTTTCAAAAGAAATATTACTGCTTTTCAAAATATCAATTTACTTGTTTAATTCAGAATTATCCTTTTTTAACGTACAGTTCTCATTTTCGAGAAGAAAAATTTGAGATTCTGAAGTATCTAAAGATGATTGTAATAAATCATTTTGTCTTTTCAAATCCATAATTTCTTTTGAAAAATTTTCATTTTCTTTTTCGAACATAGTATTTTGTTCATCTAGAAAGTATTTAAGAGCCTCAAAATTATTTTTCAAAACACCATGTTGATTTTCTAAAACTAGTTTCTCATTTTTCAATTTCTCATTTTCAAATTTGATTGATTTCATCTTTTCTAAAATAAGAAAATTAAGCTTTGAGATCTTATCGCTTATACTAACTAATTCATTATTCTCATTAACTGAAATTTGTAAATCAGAAAGTACCTTTTTACAGTCCTCATTGGTCGTTGCTCTGATAGTTTCAGGCTTTTTGCTTGCTATATTTCGACCGGATCTTTTTCTGGCCATTATTCTATGATGTTGTGACGATCGATAGAATTCCAGGCTCTAATACCAAATTAAAGTGTGTTATGGATCGTGTAATATGGATATATGATAATACAGAGTATAGTGATGATAGCTATACAGTAAATAGTGTAGAATATAAAAGCAGTATAATAAAAATAACACCAGAGATTTTTATACTGGTTCAGAGCTCCGTCCTACGTCCAGTCCCAGACTCCTTCTGGAATTTCACTAAAACATCAACCCTCACTTAACCCGGAGGAACATGTCTATACAACCCCTGAGCAGCCGAACAGGGACTTGAGCAGCAGAACAGGATTTCTCCTCAGTAGCCGAAGAGGACTTCACACGCCTGAGCAGCAGAACAGGACTTCAACAAATACAAAAGATTGTTTGACTTTTTGTGTTCTGATAACACGGATAAGTCTGTTTATAGTACACCCTTCCTATGATCTTCTCCTCGAGTATAAATATGTATATTTGAAGTTTATGAAGATTAGAAAGGAATAATATTGCTTAGAATATGATATATAAATCTAATTCAAGCAATAAGTATGTTAAGAATGCTGAATATTTGAGAGTATAGTTGCAAGAATATTCAAGGGAGTTAGATAAGAGAGATAAGCAGATTAAGTTTTTGGAATGAAGTTAGGATATGCATTTATAGTTGTTAAATAGCAGCGACCATTGGCGAAGAGTTCCGGTTGAAGCGTTGCGTCCAAATCTCTTTGTAGAGATTTGTAACTCTTCACGAATGATCGTGTCTTTTCAGAAAATATAGCTATTACAGAAATTCAATCAACTGAGCCTCTAGGTCAGTCAACTAAATATTCAAACAATTTTTATTATATATATTATATATATACTTGTGCACATGTGCATGTTGCACAGATACTAGCAGGTCAGTCGACTGACCTACCCGGTCAATCGACTGACCTGGTATTATCTATGCAATTTGCACAGTTTACACAGGTATATGTAATATATATATATATATATATATATATATATTATATGATTCTAACTTTAAAACTTTGATAATATATTTATATATATATTATATGCTTATATATGTTTAAATCATTTGAAAATAAGAAGATTATATATATAAGCTAATATATACGTAAACAAGGAGAGATCTTAACAATATTGACTTAAGACTCAAAACAAAATAATATAAAAGTTGATGCACCGATTTTGATGTCTTATCTCCATGTATTATATATTCTCTTTTTGTCGTAATAGTCATTGAATCTGTATGTTGCAGTGATAGCTTCGTGTCATGAATCAAAACCAAGTCTCAACACACGCATCACAAAACAAGATGCACCACATTAATACATACGACATCACATTAATACATACAAATTTATATAAATACATATTTATCTAAACAGAAAATTAGCAAATATTGAGTATAAAAATAGCAAATTAAGTAAATACCTTATTTGTATGGACGGAAATGATTTTTTATTTAAATTTATACCGATTGAAAGCTTTAAAAGTAGAGGAAATGTTCAATTTGTGGTTTTTTCAACGAAAAATTTCAAATAAATTAACATTAATAACATTTCGAAAAATGTGTAAAAAATGTTATCTTAATGATTATTACTATGTGAACGTCGATATAAAGTTTACAATCTAAAACACTTAATTTTAGATTTGCTTTCAAAAAATGATTTTCCCTTATCTTTGCAAAGTGTTTAAACTAGAGCAAATAAGAGAAAGCGAGCATCTGAGTTTTGGCAGCATGTAGATGATGGTTTAATATTGATTGTGAAGTTAGTAAGAGTCCAATGAGTATCCTTAATGGCGATCTTTTTTTTTCTAAAAGTAGGCAATGATAGGTAGACGATAGAGATACAGGGTCCATTCATCAAATTCTTTTTTAGCCCGTTACCGTTCTCCATGCATATAATAAGACAAGTGCCCAATTGTGATGACAGCAATTTTTAACCCATTTGAGACTTAAATCAATTAATGTTAATTGGTAAATTTATATTTTTATAAATTTCTAAATTTAATAACTTATACAAATGAGGTCCGTTCGAGATGCAGTTTTTACGTTGCGATCGTGAGCGGGGAAGTTGATTGAAAGTGGAATGCGTTTGTGTGCTGCGAGCGGAGAATCTGAACGGAGTATTTGAAATGTATATTTTAAATAAATTTGATTTATATTTAATTAATTAATTGTTTTTTAATGAATAATATGTGTCAATAATTTGCAAAAATAAATAAATAAATTGTAAAATTATAAATTGCTCGGATTCAGTTCAAACCAACTCCATAATGTAAAACAGTAACGGGGTAAAAAAATTGGCGAACGAACGCTATATCTCTATATTGCCAACTTTAAAAAAAAGAGATCTCCATTAAGGATACTCATCGAACTCTTTTACCAACTTTACAACCAATAAACCATCATCTACCTGCTGCCGAAACTCAAGAACTCGCTTTCCCTTCTTTGCTCTAGTTTAAACACTTTACCAAGATAAGAGAAAATCCTTTTTTTGAAAGCAAACCTAAAATTAAGTGTTTTAGATTGTAAATCTTGGATTGACGTTCCTATAGTAATAATTATTAAAATGCATTTTTTACACTTTTTTAGATATGTTATTAATGTTAATTTATTTGAATTTTTTTTGTTGAAAAAGACCAAAAATTGAAATTTTCCTCTACTTTCAAACGCTTTCGGTCAGTATATCATCATTTCCATCAATACAAATAAGGTATTTACTCAATTTGCTATTTTATACTCAATATTTGCTATTTTTACACTACAAAATAAATCATAGAGAACACAGAGTCTACGTAGCGATAACCAAGGTTCGAGAACTCATTTTCGGTTGTTTGAAATTTTCATGGCTTCGATCGATTTTTGAAATTTCAAAAGTTCAGTTTCAGCCCCAACTGCCATAACGTTAGTTTGATTTGCCATAGTGTACCTAAAATTTAATACAAATTAAATATAAAGGATTAAAATCAAACCAAATATTATAATTTATTTGTAAACCTAAACTAGAATGAAACATTATAATTAAACTATCTAAACTAAGCAGGCCCAATTATTTAGAAAGAACATCTTATTTAAGTTACTATAGCAAGCCCAATTATATTTTATTTTATCTTATAGCCCCAATTAAAAATTCTCCACAATATCTATCCTAAAATCAGAAATCCCTTTCCTGAAAATCTCGTACTCATTCTTTTTTTCGAAAGCAAACCCTCTCGTCTTCTATTTATTGCAGAGCTGACGTCGATAAAAAAAGGTTGCCCCTCGAATCAACTTCAGATCCGTTGTTTGATTTAAATCAGATGCTACTTGTTCAACTCGCTCGGCTCGATTTTGGTTTGAGGTAATTGATTTTCAATTTTGTTTATTCAATTTTTTTTTGTTTGCTTTTGCTGCTTTTGATCTTGTGCCAACCACATAGATTTAAAAAAAAATTGGTTTTCTTTACCGTGTTTAAGCGAGACGATTTTTTGCCCTAATATCGTCTTGTCTCCAGGCATAACTTAACCGTAATGGTCGGAATCTTGAGGTTTCGGTCGGAACCTCATTCATTGACAATATCATATAATAAAATCTATACAAATCAAAGTGGATCTACAAAAATAGTCAAATACCCACTATCATTAATAATATACATACATGTGTAGTATATATATCTCAACATCACATTAATACATACAAAATGGTACTCAATACTGCTAATGATATCTAGCCTTCAACTAACCCAATAAGCAAATCTGATCGCATCGCCTCTGAACATAAAATTTCTCCGACTGACCTGAGTATTATATAAATAATAAACGGATCAAACTATATCTAGATTCAGTATATAAACAATATCTCAAAGAATAACATAAACACATCATAATAAAGAAATTCAATCCGAGGATTAATAAAATATTCACAACACATCAAACATCATTACATACACCATACATCAAAACATTCATCAGACATCAAACACTATCATACACATCACATAACACACATTAAGCATCCATTACACACATCACACCGTACACATCGAATGTTCATCACACCCATCGCACACAGCATACATCGCACACATCACACATCACACACATCATGCATCACATATCAATCTATTTATATTTATTTAGCAGTAGTAGATTTATTTGTTTTATTTTGTAATTTCATTTTCATTACAGCTACTGCTGTTGTTAATGCTAATGTCAAAAGCCAAGTCTACACCCGAGCCTTGCTACTTCTCAAATGCAAAGGGAGATCCTACTCGTAAATTTTTCAAAGCGTCCTCGCCAGTCTTTGGCATTTCAATAAACGCACGTCGCTTACTCGCCCTCCATCATTAACCACCTCACTTCATTTTGTTTTTATCCAGTTGGCCCGTGCAGCTGACTGACCTTGTGACGAGGGGTCATGTTTCCACAACCATCGAAGAGCAACCCCGTTGTCGGTCAAGCTAGAATGGGGCTAGCAAAAATTTTGGCCATCACATCTACGTAGGGGCTTCGAACATCTCGTTCCTCTCAAAAGCGGAGATAATCATATTTCCTCTTTAAAATAAAATAAGGAATAATTTAATTTACTTTACACGTCAAGTCATAAATTCAAGTAATATCGATTAATATTCATGTATAATATAAAATAATACACCGATATCCAAGTATCAGATACTCGGTCTTCCATGCATTACCCAAAATTATACTTGCGTTCAGTAAATAAATATACCATACATAGACATTTCATATCGCCCGATGAAATACAATTATATATACAACACCTACAATTAAGTAACATCAAATAAATTTCCGCTTTGCTTATTATATCGCTCATCGCTTAATTAATACTTCAATTCATTATAGTTTATTGTTATTACTTTATAATTCAACGCAATGAGTAGTTTAACTTCATCTCGTTTGTAGAATCCACAATCATCCATGCACACATCAATACTGTAACGTCCCGAAAATTTTCGACTTTCGAAAATTCAACATCGATACTCACTTTATCGACTGCTGAGCCATCGAATGCCGGAAACCCGAAAAGTTATGGTTTTAAGAAAGAAGAAAAAGGTAGAAGAAGAAGATAGAAGAAAAAGAAAGAAGAACAACAACAGAACAAGAGCAGAAACAGAAACAGAAAACAATATCAGAATCTCACATATCGCAGCGGAACAATATATAATAGATAAATGAATAACCTTTAAACACAGAACTATATCATTTTATACATACATCAATCATCAGAGTCAATATACAACTCAATACAACAATTGACAGTTATATAAACTTGTCCTCATACAGAATACACAGCGGAATAAATACTATCAAATACAAATACTACGTCTCGTCATCCAGCTTGCTTCCAAAGCTCCAGAATATCCAGAATATCCTGATAATATAACTCTAGGCTGCCCGTGTGGAAATTGGTGGGCACCCAGAGTTTAGAAGGGAACAATAAACTCCGAGTCAGTCATGGTGACTGGTGTGAGATCGTAAAACAGTTATTTATCTTTAAAATAAATAGCAGAGAATTTTAAAGTCAATTCGCAATGCTTTTGGAAAATGAAACTACCATAAGACCTCCCACCACACACACAATGCAAACGCAGAATTGGAGGAGATTTCTTCTTATGATAGTCAAAGATGCTTACTACGCAAAATCAAATCATTTTGATATTATTATTAGTGCATAGTGTAGAAAACATTTCGAAAGTATAATATTAATCTTAGCCAACATACGACCAGTATCGTATGCCTACTATAGCTACCATCTAAACAGTGGTGACCACCGTACGTAAATGCCAGGTTCTACAACTAATACCGTACAAAGTTCGTATTGGGGTTTGGATTTCCAACAAATGGTCAGGCTAAGGAACTTCCTATCCACGATGGGTACGTCCCTGGAATAGACGACCCGAGAAATAACCTAACATTATGGTTAGATCTCTGCCAACACAAGGCCGGGTTACCTCTGCAAAAATAGGTAACTACTGACACGCGTATGCCATCCCCCGATCGTAACCGATCTTCCCGAGGATCCCCGATTTCCAACAAACCACATAGATAATAATGCAGCAACCACATAGGTTAAGTATCTGGGCTCCATACCATGATACCACCTCTATCCAGAAGGAATGACATACACTAAGGGGCGCTACTCCCTAGAACCTTGCCGCATCCTTCCTGTTTCGACCATTTCCGGGGTGTGAGGCTCGACGAAGTCTCGTCCACAAAGCTACGCTTTCTCAAAAAGCCCTGCTTCGGGTCAAACAAAAATGATCAACCTATGATCACAAAGATATAAGATCAAACAAATGATCATATCACAAATGATCAAACACTGACCATTTCACAGCAACACTCAGTATGCCACGTTACCAAATTGGGATATATCGCTGATAAATTTCAACTACAAAACCTCTGAGCTCGTACGTCTCAGAGAAGGGTGTTAAGCTAAGAGAATAAATTCTCCGCCACCAACAGAAATGTATTTGAAAGAAATCAGCTTTATATCTCAAATTGTAACGTCAGACACACAATCCATACAAGTCTGTTCCGGGATCGAACAGAACCGAAGGCACTTCTCACGAAGCCCTTGCATATCCGGATAATTTTCAATCACGTCAGGACTTCCCGTCACTAAGGGTGATAAAACCTCTAAACCGGAGATCAGCCGATGTAGAGTAACTCGACGGTAATCCTTCCGTTTTTAAAAATATCCGGTCTTCAACACCGGTCTTCGAATGCAATTCATAACGACGTATCACATATTCGGAATGGGTTATACGACCCCATGGTCCTTTCCCGGTTAACCCGAATAGTGTGCGCTTATTTAAAAATAAGTGTGGCATTCAATTTCATCCAATTCACAACAAATGTCATTCAAGGTAATTATTGATAGTCGGTTATTTAACTATCAATAAAGATGCGCAACATCATCAGATTCCAAATAATTTTCTCAAATTATTTTATCTTCAAAAATATCTTTTACTAGATATAAAATTTCCACACTTAACCATTTGAAAACAATTTTCAAATCAATTTCCACATTTCATTTTATCTTTGAAGATAAAATCTCAAAACAGTTCATTTCATATTGGAAAAGCATTTCCATACTTATTTAAATAATAAGTATTTCACAATCATTTATTTTCAACATTTGAAAATATTCGATATACTTAAATCAATATTAAGTATATATTCATTCTTTAAGGAAATCATTTACTATAACAACATTTATTCGAGTCAAAACGAATGTTGCGTAAAACATCGTTACGACGACTCAAAATCATTAGTATTGGGATTCGAATTTTTAAGATAGATATATAAATCCCAATACTATATAAAAACATTTCCTTTCGGAAATCATCTACTATAACAACAGTGTTATAGTCCACCATTTCCTTAAATTTCTCGAAAACGTCTATTTCAACAAGAACTGTTGAAATCTATGTTTTCGATATTTAACACATTTTTAAAACATCGTTAAAAACAATTTAACTTCATTTTTAAAATATCACTTCTTCAAAAATGAATCCATTTTATTCAATAATATATTCACTGTCCAAAATCGTGAATATATCTTCTTTAATAATCTTCCATATTTAATTTATCAAATTCAATCTATTTCGAATTTATAAACACGTCTATAAATTCTATTTCCATTTATAAAAACTACAATTTATAAATCTTCTTTATTAACTAGTTCAATTCATAACTCAATTTTTATACTAACGGTCCATCTTATAAGTTAATACTTATAATTCATTTATTTTCAAAAATCGTTCTTTTAAAACTTTACAATTGTAAAGTTCATCCCTTTATAAATCATTTTAACATCATTTCCATTTTAAATTCACATTCCCTTATTTCAATTGGATTCATTTTTCCAAATATTCACTTTTGAATCTAAAATCGGATTTCAAATTAATTTCTAATTCTACTTTAACTCCAAATCAATTACAAATTGATTTCTAAATTTATTTTCACTACTAAAATAAATTCTTATTCTTTTCAAATTATTCAATATCCTGTTTTTAAAGGGATTCTTCAAATTGAGATCATTTTACATTGATTTCCCAAATTATTTCAATTTACCAATTAAATTCCTAATTGGATTTCCAACTTATCTCTTTTTAAATAAATTCCTTTTTAAAGAAAACCAATTTCAATTGTTTCTTTCAATCTATCTTAAAATCCAAATTTTAAATTAAATTCTTCGAATTATAATCACTATTTTACGAAATCCATTTATTTAGCATTTTCACTTTATTCTGGAATTTATTCAATACGATTATACTTTAAAAATTCCTTTCTTCAAACTTTCTTCAATTTCTAAAATTGATTCACTTAGAAATTTCTACTTTGATTCAAAAATCCAATTTCGTTTATTTTTGGAATCCAATGATATCAAACATCCATTCAGCTAAATTTTTAGCTTTCAATCAATTTCCAGACATCGCTATGATCAATAACATCAATATAATCATTCACAGATTCATACCACAGTATAAATAAAATCAATTAATGTGAGGGGTCCAGTTGGATCCCTCCAACCTGTTTCCCTGCATCCAAAGACGTTAGCACAATACCATTCCACTTCGAGGTGGAATATCGCGGTATATGGGTTTTTTATAAATCCGCTTACTAACGGCGCAATAGGGTCTCATCCGCTATACGAGGCGGGAAATCATCAATCCAATATATACATATGCCAATATGTATATATTGCTATATATATATAGAGATATCCTACTATATCTAATATCACATCCAAACAGTCAACAAACAATAACTGTAAAATCCACTTTCAATTTGAGTGAGAAAAATCTCACCTTAGCCTTTTATTTTGCAATCCGTTTACTTTTCCGGCTTGTTTTCCATTCTTAACCTTGTATAAGCAATTATACAAATGGGTTAACATTCGAGATAACGAATAACCAATTCTCGTTTGGTAATTTTAATTATCCAATAAATTAAATTTCTAACAATTTTTCTTTTACAAAATATTTTTCATTTGAAACAAAAATTTTAATTCAACTAATAATTTAGTTTTAAACAAATTTTCCTTTTAAATAAATTCCTTTATATGGATTCAAAAATCAAATTTTTTTAAATAACCTCTGCAATATTAAAAATATTTATTTTAAAAATTATGAACACATGCATATACTGACCAGATTAAGGATCTGTCAAATTTATTTTTTTATGCAAACCCTACAAAAATTTTCATCTTCAAAATCTCACGTTTGTATATTTTTACAATTAATAAATTCCAATATTTTTTTTTTCTTTTAGTATATACATAGATATATCATAACATCAAATAACTGTGAAATTTAAACCAATTCAATTGCTCAACTTCATACAAGATTTATACCTTACTGTCGAAAGGAGAATCCAAATCGAAGCCAGCCTCGTCGCACTGGCCTCGCGAGCTCCCCCACTTCACGCTTCCAGTCCCTTACTTTCGATCACCAGTGGCAATCCCACCATCGCGGCCCACGTCGCCATGAATCGAATCGCGAGCCTCTACCATCGATAACGAGCTCCAGCACGTCGCCCCTACGCGAGTCGCCTTCACCTCCGGCTGCCACGAGCTTCACCTACGAGCTCGACCGCCATCCAGTCACGAGCTCTGCCCTTCGACGCTGCCACTTTATCGCCATCGTCTCGAGACGCTCGCGAAACCCAAATTCGCGCCCTAGCTACGCTTTGTCACGATTTCATTTTCAAAGATATTAGGGGAGGAGCTGCAGTTGTTTTCTCTCCCTTTTAATAAATTTTTATTTACACGAGAAGAACGGCTTCGGCCATCAATTTTGAACAGAACGAGGAAGTTATTTTTTTGATTTCTTGGGTTTGAATCTGAAGAGGGGAGATCGGCCATTGTTTTAATTGAACGAGATTCGTTTTGATTTTTTTTTCTTTCTTTCTTCGGCTGCGAAACGAAATAAAGGGAAGGAAAGGGTACGCGATGCAGCAGAGAATAAGTACGAAGGAAACAATCTGGGTGTGTTAACGTCAAAATGTGAACGCCAACACCCGGTGTGTGTAGTAAGATTGTGAAAGCACCACCCGCGTAACGGGAACAGAAATCAAGCAGGAAAATAGCAGAAATGCAGTAAAAGACAGCAATTTATAGTGGTTCGGCTTAAGATTTAGCCTACGTCCACTTTGAATCTCTTTATTATTGAATCTGATTACAAATTGATACAAATCTTCTATGAAAACAATACAACTCGATCACAAGAAGCAATCTTGACTACTAGCTCAATCTTCGGCGATGAAATTCGATGAATCCATGTCAGATGTTAGGAATTTCTCTCGAAGTTTGTTGTAGTGTCTTGAATGCTTGGAGGATCCTTGTTTGCTGAATGATTAGAGAGTTCGACAGAGTAACGGTGCTTGAGAAATGAATTGCCCAAAAGTCCTCTCTACGTTGGAAGTGGTGGGGTATTTATAGGAGCAGTTCTGAATTCTGGGCAGAGAAAATGGCTAAGTCTTAGGTCGCGTACGACCTTAGCTAGGTCTTAGGTCGCGAGCGACCTAAGCTAGGTCGCAGCCCTTTTGCTGATGCAGTAACACTAGGCTTTATTTTAACAAGTAGTAGGTCGTAGACGAGTTAGGAATAGATGTGGGAGCTGTAGGCCGTTGAAGTCTTAGCTCATCTGTAATTAGGTCGCTGTGCAGTTAGGTCGCAGGCTTCTTAGGTCGCGACATTCCTGTAGCTTAGGTCGCGACATTCCTGTAGCCTAGGTCGCAGCTTCATTAAGTTGTTAGGTCGCGAACTTCTCAAGTGTTAGGTCGCAAGCTCCTTAAGTCGCGACATTCCTGTAGCTTAGGTCGCGACATTCCTGTAGCCTAGGTCGCAGCTTCATTAAGTTGTTAGGTCGCGAACTTCTCAAGTGTTAGGTCGCAAGCTCCTTAAGTCGCGACATTCCCTTAAGTCGTAAAGTTTTAGGTCGCTGAACTTAAAGAGTTAACATTTGCCCCTCGAAGTATATGACTATATTCTAGGTCGTATGCTTCGACTCAACTTGGCTAGGTCGCGAACCGACTTAAAACTTCACGCCTGTTCGCCTTCCTTCTTTAGGCCCATATAAATTGGTTAGGTCGCATCTTTCTTCTTACCCTATTGTCCTGAGCCTCCACCGCCATTAACAGTTCCTTCGATCTTCCAGAGACAAATTTGACCTAAACAGCCAACGATTCTTCTTTGCCGATCATAATTCGTAAGTGAATCAGCTTATGCTTGCCCATAGTCACTGTTTTGAACATGAATCGTTGTCGCTCGACCTAAGCCCAATTCCATGCATCACGCCTTTTTGTACGGTAGTCTTAATCGACTTTCGTTCGTCGTTTGACGTGTTGAGACGATTTTCGATCATACGGGAGGTTTTGCTATGGATCTGTAGGATTTGCCATTGATTCTCTAGTCAATTGGTAAATAGGTTGAGGTGGGATGAAGGGGATGATGATTCTTTTTTTTTTTTTTTTTGAACTGGTGGTATCGGATTATTGGACCCAATATGATGTTGCTTGGAGAAGAAGTCATCAACCTATCAGATTCGAATGCCCTAAGAGTTAGGTCGCGCAGGAATGCTTAACGACCTTATCTTACGCGACCTGATGACATTCGCGACCTAGTGTATCTCCAGCCTAAAACAAGTGTGCTCGACCTAGGACTTAGGAGAATTGCTCCACCTTACTCCATTCAGTCGTAACTTGCGACCTACAGGAATCCTGACTTATGATAGGTCGCTGAACGACCCAATACTTAGCCAATTTTTCCACAGTCTTGAACTTTTAACCCGAACATCTTAGCATAGGAATGCTGCCACCCATGTTAGGTCGTAAGCGACCTAACACTTAGAATTTTTTTTTTGAGCAGAACTTGACCGATTTTCTGGACTTGAACTGTTTTGGACTTTGCACTTCTTTTCAGATTGCCTCAATTCTTAATGCTAATAACCTGTTTAAAAGTAACATTCACAGAAAAAATGGGACGAATATACTGCTATTGATTGCCCACATCAAACAACAGATTAGTTGTCAAAGAAAATCAAATTTAAATGAACTTCGTGAATGAAATGCTGTGAACTAACAAATCTATATGAAGTATTAAAGCAAAATTGAAGTGATCAACTAAAGCTGACTTATTTGCCTTAACGCAACATTGTTCCTGGACTTGAAATATTAAGCCCTGAAACTTTATAATTGACAAAAATCAATTAGTTTAGTTTCATTTGCATTTGCTTGTTATTGTATTAGTTTTGCACAACACTTCACTCTTTTTAGGAAACGTGCACCTTAATATTTGATCGTCCAGTTCCTTGTGTAGAATGGAATCTCACCAGGAAGACTTGGAAATAGCCGGAGAAGCTTTTCCAATTGCTACTCCACTAAACGATCCTCCGGAAAGGACTTCTACTACTCTAAGCCATAAAGTCTTCCGACAACTGTGCATCCAATTTGGCATTGCCGAAACAGATGCTTTACTTCCTGGGCCAAGCGACACTGCTGACAGGCCGCCTCTTGGCTTTGTTGCTGTGAACCGGCAGATGTGTTCAAGTGGAGCCATCCCTCCATTTAATGATTGTCTTCGGGAACTCCTCCTTCGGCTAACTATTTCTCCCTTTCAACTACACCCTAACGGATATTCCATCCTGCTGGGATTGTGTGTGCTTTTTAGGAGAACGTTGAACCGTTTTCCCTCTTTTGATGAAATTCGTTTCTTGTGCACATTTGCAAAGAATAAGGACCATCCTTCTATTATACTTGTGAGGAGTGCCAGGAATCGCAAACTGATTCTGGACTTGCCTGAAAGTGCCCACGGATTTTTGACTCAATTCTTCTATGTTCGCTGTCCTCCGGGATTTTATGCTATTTGGAGAGTTGGAAGTAAGATTACCTCTTACCAATTCATTTTTTCCTAAATTTCTCATAATTCGAACCATCAAATGCTTAATTCCACTCTTTCTTCGTGCAGCACTTCCTTCTCTTCTTCGAGATACCAGCCGTAAGTCGATTTTAGATACTTTGAATGCTGTTGACGCTGAAGAGAGGAGTACCAAATTCTTGTTGAAAGATGAATTTCTGCACCAGTTTGGCCTTTTACATCCTTCTAGATCGACTCAGATTCCTGAAATTTCTAGTTCTGATGCGGAAACTTTAGCTGTTTCAGATTCCCAAGCAGAGGCCTCGAGTGCCCCAGCCTCTGTAGAAGAAACTGCACCAGAAGCACCCGTCACGGAGGCTGTTCTGGTAAAATGTTCCACGTCCATTGATGCCGCAGGTTTAGTTAGCAAGTCGGCGCTTACTCCAATTACTGAGGAGGAAGAGAATCCTCAAGTTCCCGAGAAATCCATTGGTACAAAAGTTGAAAAAGAGAAGCCCGCTGAAATCCTGGGTGATGACACCTTTGATGGCTTGAGCGATCTCATGATAACTTCTCAAGAGCTTTTTGGGGATAATAATCCAAAAGCAACTTCTCCTGTTGTCGAAGCGACTTCCTCCTTTAAACAAACCCGGACGCCTACTACGCCAGTTGTCTCTGTTTCCATACTAAAACGCGGTCTGTAGTTTGACGCATATAGCTTGCACGCTACACACACTTAGGATTTTTCAGCACTTATAAGCATCTATCCTCTTTTTCTGGAAATCTCTAAACTTAACTGCTTTTTCGTTTTTCAGATTCTCCGATGGGACGTACCGGCTCATATTACGACAACTTTCGGCGCTACGGGGGGCGCGATTCTTATGATTATGGACGTTATCTTCCCTCCCGTAAAGAATCTGACGAAGAGCGTGCAGCCAGAAAAGCTCAAGAAAGGCATGCTTACGAGGAACAGCAAAGAAGGAGAGACGATGATTCTTATAAAAGAAAATATCATGATGACAAAGGGAAGAAGCAAATTTCTGATGAATCGAGCAAACGGTCTAAGCCGAGTGACGCGTCTGCTATTTCTGAAAAGACCAACGCTCCCATTTCTTCTGGCATTCCGGCGGGTTCTCCTCCTCTAAAGGAAACTGACATTCAAACCATCATTAACAGGCCACAATATCTAGTTAGAGACGGCCCTCCAACGCTTCAGAGCCGATTTCCGAATTGGTGCCTAAGAGGGGTACGCTTTGACTTGGACATTGTTCCGATTGATAAATCAGACATGCTTAGCAGTCTTGATGCGGTCAGACTTAACATCGAGAGGATGTCACAGTGGCAGAAGCTGGTCGACGAACTCCAGAGGGTCAACCATCTTAACCTTGAGGCGATGATGACGATGGAGAATGATAAGGCAGAATGGGACAAATGGCGCAAGCAGCATGATGCTGAAATGACGAGTATTGCAGATGACAATGCAAAGCTTGCATCTGAAGTTAAGCAGCTTAAGGAAAATCTCGCTTCTTCTTCTGCATCATTTACTCAGAAAGAAGAAGTCTTCCAGAAGCAAGTTCGGGACGCACATGCTGCGCAAAGAGATGTTGAGATGAAACTTGCCGCTGAACAACATATTTCTGAGAAATACCGCACAGAAAATATTGAGCTGCGGGGAACAATTGCGTCCACAAATGCAGAAAATGAGATGCTGAAAGCTAAGCTTCTTAGAGTTGAGAAGGAGCGTGATGACGCGGTTGCTGGACAAGTTGCGGCCGAAGAGTCTCACGATGCCACTAAAGCTAGCATCGATTCTACTCTATTTGACTTCTACATGCACAGCGTTTTGGGCCGTGGCAGCCTTTCATTCTTGGGTCCCAAATACGAGATCACACTTGCTGAGGTTTGGGAGACCGTACTTGAAACATTTTCCGGTTACGCGGAAGCAGACCTTGCAGCGCTTTATCTAGACGACGAAGCACGTGATGCGCTTTCTAGAGGCAAAGAACAACTGGCCGAAGCTAGAGCCGGGACAGTGGTAGAAGAACATCCAGAAAAGATAACATCTTTGCCTGCCCCTGTCCATACTTCAACTTTGACTGATGTTGATATTATCGGTTCCAGCTCTCAATCTCCTCTTGTTGTAAAAGATGCTGAAGCTAAATTCGACACTTCCGAGACTCCTCTTTCCCAAATTGAAGAGAAGAGCCAGGAAGAAACTGAGGCCGATAAATATGAAATTGACCTTGCGAAGCCAACTCCTCCAGGTAACTTTGGTGAAGTTCTGGGTCTAACGAACCAATTATTTGATTTAACCGAGTTTGATGACCTTCTTACTTGTTACTTAAACTTTGATGAACCGATGCCTTCTTTATTTCCGGGGGATGTTGATTTTAACTTCTTTTCTTCTACAGCGGAGGCACCAAGCACAACACAAGCTTCCACTCCTTCGATTGCCGTTCCTCCGTCTTCCCAAATTACTCCTCCCTCTGCTTCCCAACCGGGATCACAGGCAGAGAAAATCGAAGCTCTTCAAGGCTTGGATGATCCGGCTGCTTCACAGGAACAGAGGGCGGAGGATTTGGAAGACGTTGAGAAGACCCCGGAGCGGTCTCTTGATGACGACACGAAGCTTTCAACATTGCTTACTACTCCGGGGAGCGAGTCCTCTTCAAAGAGGAAGGGGAAGCGTGCTGTAAGGAAGAAGAAGAAGACTTCCACTGAAGATGAAGCAGTAGTTGATCTGGCCGCACCGCTTTCTCCTTCTGCCCCTTCCCGTTCACAACGACTTCAAAAGCTGATCATTAGGCCGGGAAAGGGCTCCAAAGGTGGTGAGAAGAGGGAATAATCAGGCTGGATTTTCTACTTTCTATTTTTGCCCTTTACATGCATTGACCGGGGATTGTGCGGGTACCGGTCCTCGCTTTTGCTTTTTCAGATATCTGCGTATGTAAAGAATTTTCATAGTACTAAATAAAACAATTATTTTACTTGTACAAACTCTTGTGTATGTGAGAATGATTTATCTTTTATTTTAAGTGCAGAACAAACGACTCTTTTCATTTATGCAAACTTTCTGTCTGTATTTAAGAATGCATTTATTCCACATCTGTTTTCCGTGGTATTGCGACGAACTTGTGGCATGTTGCTTTTATTAATGTAATTGAATTGTACAGTATTGCCCCCATGCCATAAGTGCATTGCAATTATTCTAATACTCTTACTTCAGAGTACAATTATTCCGCTTTTAACTCTCGGGGATAACCACTTTTATTTATCAAGAGGCGAATTTCCCTATGAGATGAAATGAACTTCTTCTGAAAGAATTTTGCAGCCTTTTTCAACCCCTTTTTCTTTTTATTTTTAGGAGGGACTTTTCTAGATGAACAAGTTAGTCCTTCCTTTAGGAGTTGAACTGTGCTTCTGGACGATGCTTTTTGTTTAAGCATTTTATTTTGGGACATGCCTCCGGAGAGGGCTCCTCTTAAAGAGTTGTGCCTCCGAAGAGGTCTTGTGCCTTCGAAAAGGGCTTGTGCCTCCGAGGAGGGCTTGTGCCTCCGAAGAGGGCTTGCGGTGCCTTGGGAAAGGGCTTTTGCCTCCGAAGAGGTCATGTGCCTCCGAAGAGGGCTTGCGGTGCCTTGGGAAAGGGCTTTTGCCTCCGAAGAGGTCATGTGCCTCCGAAGAGGGCTTGCGGTGCCTCGGGAGAGGGCTTTTGCCTCCGAAGAGGGCATGTGCCTCCGAAGAGGGCTTTTGAGTGCCTGGGAGTTACTTTCTCATGGTCGGATGGGTTCGCGGAGCAGGTGTAAGTTGCTTGATTGGATGTTTGTTTGTACAAACGACCGCAATCAATTAACAAGATGCCCCTTCGGTAATCCCACCGATCTTTTTTGGTTGAGGAAAGCACTCCCATTTGTTGGTGTGCCTCGCTAGAGGGCTTTGGTTGGTTAGCGAGTCTCCCTCATCATCTGCCTGTTAGCGCTCTCTTATTATCGTTTCCAAGCACATCTTCTTCTTTTCCTCTTACAAGTAAATTGCTTTATCCGAAGGAGTGGACTTCACTGTTGAATGATTTCACAAGACAAACACAAGTTATCTAGTCGGATGTCTATTCATAATGGCAATCTCAACTAGTGAACAAAGGTTTGTCATAGTGGAGTCGTCAACTTTTTCATATGAAGTTTTTCCTTGCTTGGGATTTGAATTTGGACAACAATTTTGCGGCTTGGTTTTCGTATAATAGCTGATTTATGAAAGTTGCTTAGCTTTGTGATGAGCAAGCCCTGTTATAATGTCCTGCAATTTTGAATTGATATTTTAGCGATACATTGAAAGTATTTACATATCAAAATAAAACAGGCATCATGAAATAGTAAAGAACACAAGATTTATAGTGGTTCGGCCAAGAATCGGGCCTACGTCCACTTTATAGCTTTTCATTCATTTATACTGATTTACAATGCTTCACAATACAACTGATATATTTATCATCATTTTACAATTTTGAGCATAGCTCTTTTTTCAAGTATAGTAAGGACGCAAATGGTTGCTGTTCCAGGCCCTTGGGATTGGATCTCCTTCAACAGTTATGAGTTTGAAAGTGCCATCAAGAAGTTTAGTGCCTATGACATATGGCCCTTCCCAGCTTGGCCCAAACACACCAGTTGCTGTCATGATCCTTTTCAAAACCAAGTCTCCGATTTCAAAGCTGCGTTGGCGAACTTTGGAATTGAAATGCCTGGCTATTCTCTGCTGATGAGCTGAAACTCTGAGCCTAGCTTCCTCTCTTTTCTCATCAAGAAAATCAAGCGCTTCAAGTTGCAGTTTTTCATTTTCAGTCTCATTGAAATGAACTCTTCTATGTGAAGGAACTTCTACTTCTACCGGAATCATTGCCTCAGATCCGTATGCTAGTGAAAATGGAGTGTGCCCAGTCGCAGTTTTGTGAGTCGTCCTGTACGCCCATAGTGCTAATGGAAGCTTATCAACCCAACCACCTTTTGCTTTTTCAAGTTGCTTTTTAATAGTTGACTTGATGATCTTGTTAACTGCTTCCACTTGCCCATTTGCCTGCGGATGAGCCACTGCTGAGAAGCTTTTTCGAATTCTGAATCGTTTGCAAAAATCCTGGAATTCTTCACTTTCAAATTGAGTGCCATTGTCGGTGATTATCTTCTGTGGCACACCATATCTGCAAATGATATTCTTTGTTACAAAATTTATCATCTTTTTAGAAGTGATGGTGGCCAAAGGTTCAGCTTCAGCCCATTTGGTGAAATAGTCAACGGCGACAATAGCATATTTAATCCCTGATTTGGCGATAGGTAATGGTCCAATTAGGTCTATCCCCCAGATGGCAAATGGCCATGGACTGACCATTTGTGTGAGTTCGGTGGAAGGTGCTCTTGGGATTTTTGCAAACCTTTGGCATTTGTCACACTTCCTGGAGTAAGCTGCAGCATCTCGATTAATATCCGGCCAGAAATACCCATATCGGAGAATTTTCTTTGCAAGTGTTTGACCGCCTGAATGGTCTCCACATTCTCCTCCGTGCACTTCTGCTAAGATTGTCTTGGCTTCTTCTTTAGTTACACATCGGAGTAGTGGGATTGAAAATCCTCGCCTGTATAGTCGGCCGTCTTGAATTACATATCTTGACGCTTTTCTCAATAATCTTCGACGTTCCTTAGAATCTTCTGGCAGAGAACCACTGAGTAAGTATTCTTTGATTGGACTCATCCACGATTCATGCTCTTGAGACGTGGTCATGATCCAATCAATATCCATTTCTTCAATGCTTGGAGCTGAAAGAACTTCTACGGGAACTAATCCCAGCAATTGAGCTTCTCCGGAACTTGAGTACTTTGCTAAAGAGTCCGCCTTCATATTTTCCTCTCGGGGTATGTGGCTTATTGAGTAGTGATCTAAATCATTGAGGAGTTCGGAAGTTTTTGTCAAATATGCAGGCAAGTTTCCTCCTTTGGCTTGGAATTCCTTCTTCACCCGGCAGACAATAAGCTGAGAATCGCTGAAAATCTGTATCTCTTTGATATTCAATTCCTTGGCGATTTTTAATCCGGCAATAAGGGCTTCATATTCTGCTTCATTGTTTGTCGAAGGGAATTCCAGTCTCAATGCATAACATAATGATCGTCCTTCAGGAGTTTCGAGCACAACCCCCGCCCCAGAACAATAGTCGTTTCTTGAGCCATCAACATACAACTTCCACTGTATCGGAATGCAGTCAGTTGCTTCTTCCTTATTGTCACCTTTGTCCGTGGATTCTGCAATGAAATCTGCTAAAGCTTGTCCGTTAATTGCTCTTCGGGGATGGTAAGTGATGTCATATTGGCTGAGCTCTATGTTCCACTTCAAGAGACGACCTGAAGTTTCCGGACGATACAGGACTTGCTTCAAAGGTTGATCAGTCAGGACCTTGATAGGATGAGATTGAAAATAAGGTCTCAACTTCCTGGAAGCGATTAGCAGACAATAAGCGAGTTTTTCTATCTTGGAATAATTCATTTCAGCTCCAGCGAACCGTTTGCTGATGTAGTAAACTGGACGTTGTATTTTCATATCTTCTCGTACGAGTGCTGCACTTAAAGCATGGGATGAAATTGCTAAATAGATGAAGAGGTCTTCACCATCACTAGGCTTGGAGAGGACCGGAGGAGTTCTCATATGATGAATCAGTTGATCGAAAGCATTCTGACATTCGGGAGTCCATTCGAAATTTTTCTTTCCTTTCCTTAGAGCATCAAAGAAGGGAATGCATTTGTCTGTGGCCTTGGAAATGAAGCGACTAAGAGCGGCGACCTTTCCATTGAGACTTTGCAATTCTTTCTTTGTCCTAGGGGCTTTAACCTCCCTTAAAGCTGTGATCTGAGCAGGGTTGGCCTCGATGCCCCTAGCGCTCACAATGAAACCCAGGAATTTCCCAGACTCTACTCCGAATGAACATTTCAAAGGGTTTAGCCTCATTCCGTACTTTCGAAGAGTTGAGAACATTTCTGCTAGGTGATCCATGTGGTCTACTGCTTTCTTTGACTTTACTAACATATCATCAACATAGACTTCCATCGTTTTGCCAATCTGAGGCTTGAACATAGCGTTGACAAGTCTTTGATATGTTGCCCCAGCATTCTTTAAACCGAATGGCATGACTTTGTAACAGTAGAGTCCCACATCTGTAATAAAGCTTGTGTCCTCCTGATCTGGTTCATTCATCATAATTTGATTGTATCCAGAATAAGCATCCATAAAAGATAGCAACTCATGTCCAGCCGTCCCATCTACTAGTTGATCGATTCTAGGCAACGGGAAGCAGTCTTTGGGGCAAGCCTTGTTCAGATCTGAGAAATCAATGCATACTCTCCACTTTCCATTTGCTTTCTTAACCAGTACTGGATTCGAAACCCAATTTGGATAAGTGGATTCTTTGATGAAATTATTCTCTAAGAGGCGATCTACTTCTTCCTTTAAAGCTGCTGACCTTTCTGGACCTTGAGTTCTTCTCTTCTGTTTTACTGGCGTAAATTTCGGATCAACATTCAGGGTATGAACAGCAATTGTAGGAGAAATTCCGCACATATCAGCATGACACCAAGCAAACACATCTAGATTGGCTTTTAAGAATGATATCAGTGTATTCTGAACTGTTATACTTAGCTGTGAACCCACATTGAGCACTTTATTTGGGTTTTTCGGGTCGACAGATACTGGTACCGTTACTTCCACGGGTACCACTCTATTTTCCCCTGTACTGGCTTTTCTGGGATCCATTTCTTTTCTTGCATTGCTGTGTTCGCCAGTACAGGGGCCGCTCCGTAGTTGCTACAGGGTCGGTTCCTTGATGCGGAGCGGAGCTGCCGCATCTTTCCCCATTTCTTTTCTCCTGGCCTCTCGGAGTTCTACAAGATAACATTCTCGTCCTGCGTTTTGATCTCCTTTGATAACAGCAATCCCATTATCAGTAGGAAATTTCATTGTTAAACACCAAGGAGCAAGGACGGCCCTGAAAGCTGCAAGAGTAGGCCGGCCCAAGAAAGCGTTATAGGCAGAAAATCCGTCCACAATTACAAAAGTTTGCTTCCGAACCAATTTTCTGGGTCCTTCGCCCATTTCAACAAACAAGTCCACTGTTCCGACTGGCTGTTTCAGCTCTCCTGTAAATCCGGCGATCTTGTGTGAAGAAGCATGCACATCAGTCATCGGGATTTTCATTTGGTCAAATGTTCTTTTAAAGAGGATGTTGCATGAGGCACCACTATCAACCAACACTCTTCTGACGATGGCCGGCCCAATACCGACAGAGACAACCATAGGGTCCTCAGTAGGAGCTTCCACATTAACAGAATCTCTGGCTCTGAACATAATATCATCATGGAGAGTTTTTTGCTGCTTTAGAGGTGAAACATCTTCCAGGATTAGGACACTTTCTTCGGTTGGTGCATACTTCAAAGCTTTTGCATACCTTTCCATTTCACCCCAACTCCTGCCAGCCGGGTGAGGCCCCCCTGTGATCACATTAATAACAGGTCTTTCCTTTCCAACTGGCCTTTCTCCTGAATCAGATGAATTAGTCGGAGGTAACTGCCCTTGGCTGGATGAAGATGGATCCTTTCTATTCCTCTTGACGTATTGCTGCAATTTATTCTCCCTTAGCAATTCTTCAATCAGACTTTTCAAATGGCGGCACTCATTGGTATCATGCCCTGGTTGGTTGTGAAACTTGCAAAATCTTCCGCTCTGAACAGCATTCTTCCCAACTTTCACGGCCGGTGGTTTTGGAAATTCAACAGCATCTTTAGTGGCAATGAAGATATTTTCCGGGGTATCGGTCAGAGGAGTGAAGTCTGATGGTTTAAGAAAACGGGGCTTTTTGAAGTCTTTCCGCCTTTTCCCACCATTACTTTCCCTTTTCTGATCTGCCGGTTCTTTCTTGCTTTGAGTAGAAGCATTATTTTCCGCTGCCGCTGTCACGACTTTAGCTGGTGCGGAAAGATTTTCTAGGCGTATAAATTCATCAGCCTTTTTGTAGAATTTCTCGAGCGAATTGGGCTCTTTCATCTTCAGCCATTTCCCAAATTCGCTCGATTTGTCAACGGCACGCATCAAATAGGTCAAGATCATTCGAGGCTCGGCATTATCGACTTCTGCCAGAGCTAAGTTGAAGCGGTTCAAAAATGACTTAATGGGCTCTCCCGGGTTCTGCTCAAGACTGGACAGTGACATTATATCTTTTTCCCTTGAAGCGTATAGCCTGAATTGCTCTTTGAATTTTCGGGTGAGATCGGAAAACTGATCTACAGATCGGGCTGGAAGCTTGGTAAACCAGAGAAGTGCCACCCCTTCTAAATAGACTGGGAAATATCGGCACTTTATCTCGTCGGTTGCCCTTGCGCCAGTCATATGCCAATCGTATTTATACAAGAACTGATTTGGATCACTTGTTCCCCGATAAGCAGGAATAGTGGGGGGAACAAACTTTCTAGGAAATTCAGCTTTCAGAATCTTTTCCGTAAACGGAGTTCTACTTGGTGCGAATCCCCATTCGCTTTCGTCTTCATCTCTTTGCATGCTCTCTTTCATTATTTGCTTGATCATACCAGAGAGATATTCCTCATTATTCAGAGATTTCGCAGAGTAGGCCTCAGCCATCTTTTCAGGAGTCTGTCCAGGTAAATGCTCATGAAGAACTGGTGACGGTCTAGATCCTTCGGCCTGGAGGGGTGCCCCTTCGGCAGCACCTGACCCCCCGTGAGGAACATTTCTTCCCTCGGAATTGGGAGCAGCATTAGCAAAGTTTCCCTCATTATTCACTGGTCTTTGACTCGTACCAAATAGAGCATTCAGCCTTTCCATCATCAGGTTATTCTGAGTTTCAATCTGCTGGTACAGTCCGGATACAGCAGCATCTAACTCCTGTCGCGTAACACCGATGCTCGGAGCTGCTTGATTTGGAGAGAGAGAAGTGGCAGTATTGTCACGGTCATCATCAGTTCTGACAGACTTTCGTTTCCTTCCGGGAGCCATTATGTCTGATAAACTTCTGATTTTGTGGGAAATTCTTTCAGCAAACTTCTGAGAAGCAATGCTGAGTGGCAGCCTGAGTTGGGTTCTCAGTGAAAGCACCAAAATGTTAACGTCAAAATGTGAACGCCAACACCCGGTGTGTGTAGTAAGATTGTGAAAGCACCACCCGCGTAACGGGAACAGAAATCAAGCAGGAAAATAGCAGAAATGCAGTAAAAGACAGCAATTTATAGTGGTTCGGCTTAAGATTTAGCCTACGTCCACTTTGAATCTCTTTATTATTGAATCTGATTACAAATTGATACAAATCTTCTATGAAAACAATACAACTCGATCACAAGAAGCAATCTTGACTACTAGCTCAATCTTCGGCGATGAAATTCGATGAATCCATGTCAGATGTTAGGAATTTCTCTCGAAGTTTGTTGTAGTGTCTTGAATGCTTGGAGGATCCTTGTTTGCTGAATGATTAGAGAGTTCGACAGAGTAACGGTGCTTGAGAAATGAATTGCCCAAAAGTCCTCTCTACGTTGGAAGTGGTGGGGTATTTATAGGAGCAGTTCTGAATTCTGGGCAGAGAAAATGGCTAAGTCTTAGGTCGCGTACGACCTTAGCTAGGTCTTAGGTCGCGAGCGACCTAAGCTAGGTCGCAGCCCTTTTGCTGATGCAGTAACACTAGGCTTTATTTTAACAAGTAGTAGGTCGTAGACGAGTTAGGAATAGATGTGGGAGCTGTAGGCCGTTGAAGTCTTAGCTCATCTGTAATTAGGTCGCTGTGCAGTTAGGTCGCAGGCTTCTTAGGTCGCGACATTCCTGTAGCTTAGGTCGCGACATTCCTGTAGCCTAGGTCGCAGCTTCATTAAGTTGTTAGGTCGCGAACTTCTCAAGTGTTAGGTCGCAAGCTCCTTAAGTCGCGACATTCCTGTAGCTTAGGTCGCGACATTCCTGTAGCCTAGGTCGCAGCTTCATTAAGTTGTTAGGTCGCGAACTTCTCAAGTGTTAGGTCGCAAGCTCCTTAAGTCGCGACATTCCCTTAAGTCGTAAAGTTTTAGGTCGCTGAACTTAAAGAGTTAACAGGGTGCGTGATGTACGTATTGTCGGTTTAAAAGAGTGAATATATTTTATTCAAATTCAATTGGTCCCAATATAAATTTCTACGCGTTTATATATCGTCCGCTCACACAACAACTCCAAAAATTACGAAAATCGGAATCCGGTAATAATTCAATATTACGGACCCAATGGTACTGGTTTCGTCGAATTCCGAGACTGCGCCTCGGAACGCTATTTTTTACATTTCGATACGAACGATACAAATTTCAAACTTGATCAATTCAATTCGAAATTGGATTCTGAAATTCCATTATCTTCAGAATTATCAATATAAATTTTACAAGCGTCCGAAATATTTTTCTTCGGCTTTAAATCGAAGAATTAAATTTTATTCAACTTCCAATCGATTAAATTTTAAAGTTTAATCGCCAAATTCCAAGTTATATTCGAGATTCAAATTAAATCATCGTTCAAATATTTAAAATTAATTAAATATTCTCAATTTAATTTGTTCGAAATTCTGGGTCGTTACAGACTTCCCCCCTTAAAAGAATTTCGTCCTCGAAATTACAAGTTAGGAAAAATGGTCCTCAACTCGACTACTATTTTTCAACATCTAATGGTTTTATCAAATCTATCAAAACAAATCTTCCTACTAAAGATTCGTTATCCATTCAACTAAATTTCCAATCTTTCATAGTTTTCAAACAACATTGTTTACTTCAAAATTCAAATTTAAGTTTAAATTCAAATTTAAACTTCCAAATTTTCTCAAAAATTTTCTAACACTCGGAATTTTCGAAAAATTTCGCCAGCGTCTCCTTTGCGCGGCTAATACGGCACGACTACAAAACGTCCCTACGGACTCTCAGATTTCAAAAAGAAAAAGAAAAAGCCAAGCGGCTAGACAAGAAATCATCAAAAACTCATATTATAATTCAAATACGTACCTTTTGTCGAGCAATTCAAATTATCTGTGAAATCAAATTCAATTTCCTTTATACCTGTATATCTACTAGCCATAATATCTAGTTATAACATCCAACTATTTTGCAAATTTTATTACAAAATTTTCAATATAACTTCTTATATCATCTTTAAATCTACTATTGAAGTTACCTATTCAATTTCGTTCAATTTTTTTTTATTTCACATTCATTTGAACTTATAATTCACATTTTCAATTCTATTGGAATTCAATTTATCTTCATTTATAATCATTGAATTTAATTCGTTCAAACCTTATCCATTTGGTCAATAATCAATTAGCTTCACTTACTAACTTTCAGTTTAATACTTCATTTATCAAATTCAATTCCAATTCTATTTACTTTCAAATTCAAAATGAATTTTAACATCAATTTCAATTTCTGGCACTTGCAATCGCAATTTATTCATTCATTCACTAATTCATTCGTTTTTTTCAATTTGAATTTCATTCTAATCAAATTTCAATATTCTATAAGTTATCAACTTATTAATATTTCGTAAGTATTTTTAAATAGGATTCCAGAGTCGTTTCCACTTTTTCAAAACCATTTGAAAACAATTCAAATTCCATTTGAATTTCCAAACAAAACCCAAATTTTCAAACAACTCCTATTTAAAACAATTTGGCAGCAATTCCTCTTTTGGAAACCCGAAAATGAACATCAATAATGCTGCAGTCATTACCGAAGTTATTTTCCAGCGACCGAAAAGAGTTTAGAGCTTTCATCTCTCTAAAATACTTTTCAAACCTTAGAAATTCATTTTCAAACCAAAAAGGAATTTAAACTTTCCAAATCTCCAAAATTTTCAAATTCTTTTCAAAACATTTCCAAAACTTCTCTGGAATTCCGTTTTAAATTACAAATCACATTTATAATTTATATTCTCAAATTTCATTTGTATACGAATTCATTTCTTAACTTTGGAGTTATAATTCCAACTTCTTATTTAATTTCAGTGATGATAATTTACTATTATTACTTCCTAACATCCATGCAACCATATACTATAGTAATTCATAGAAAATCATTTCTTTTTTTATACAAAAATAGTTTTGGGTAAAATTATCTCATTCACCCTATTCAAAACAATACTGTGCCGAATTGTCCTATTCGAGTGTTTAGAAACCCCTTCGATACAGTTTTGCAAGACTGTGCCGACGAAGGTTCATATGCCACTCAATAAACCAACCATCACAATATAAAACAATTTTATATTAACTAACAAATACGCGCTCATATATATTATTACACTCAACTCATTCTAGAGTACTACTGACTCTATCTCTAATGAGTAACACCCAACAGAGCAGGGTTGTCGCTTAACCATATGCTCTGATACCAAATGTAACGTCCCGAAAATTTTCGACTTTCGAAAATTCAACATCGATACTCACTTTATCGACTGTTGAGCCATCGAATGCCGGAAACCCGAAAAGTTATGGTTTTAAGAAAGAAGAAAAAGGTAGAAGAAGAAGATAGAAGAAAAAGAAAGAAGAACAACAACAGAACAAGAGCAGAAACAGAAACAGAAAACAATATCAGAATTTCACATATCGCAGCGGAACAATATATAATAGATAAATGAATAACCTTTAAACACAGAACTATATCATTTTATACATACATCAATCATCAGAGTCAATATACAACTCAATACAACAATGGACAGTTATATAAACTTGTCCTCATACATAATACACAGCGGAATAAATACTATCAAATACAAATACTACGTCTCGTCATCCAGCTTGCTTACAAAGCTCCAGAATATCCAGAATATCCTGATAATATAACTCTAGGCTGCCCGTGTGGAAATTGGTGGGCACCCAGAGTTTAGAAGGGAACAATAAACTCCGAGTCAGTCATGGTGACTGGTGTGAGATCGTAAAACAGTTATTTATCTTTAAAATAAATAGCAGAGAATTTTAAAGTCAATTCGCAATGCTTTTGGAAAATGAAACTACCATAAGACTTCCCACCACACACACAATGCAAACGCAGAATTGGAGGAGATTTCTTCTTATGATAGTCAAAGATGCTTACTACGCAAAATCAAATCATTTTGATATTATTATTAGTGCATAGTGTAGAAAACATTTCGAAAGTATAATATTAATCTTAGCCAACATACGACCAGTATCGTATGCCTACTATAGCTACCATCTAAACAGTGGTGGCCACCGTACGTAAATGGCAGGTTCTACAACTAATACCGTACAAAGTTCGTATTGGGGTTTGGATTTCCAACAAATGGTCAGGCTAAGGAACTTCCTATCCACGATGGGTACGTCCCTGGAATAGACGACCCGAGAAATAACCTAACATTACGGTTAGATCTCTGCCAACACAAGGCCGGGTTACCTCTGCAAAAATAGGTAACTACTGACACGCGTATGCCATCCCCCGATCATAACCGATCTTCCCGAGGATCCCCGATTTCCAACAAACCACATAGATAATAATGCAGCAACCACATAGGTTAAGTATCTGGGCTCCATACCATGATACCACCTCTATCCAGAAGGAATGACATACACTAAGGGGCGCTACTCCCTAGAACCTTGCCGCATCCTTCCTGTTTCGACCATTTCCGGGGTGTGAGGCTCGACGAAGTCTCGTCCACAAAGCTACGCTTTCTCAAAAAGCCCTGCTTCGGGTCAAACAAAAATGATCAACCTATGATCACAAAGATATAAGATCAAACAAATGATCATATCACAAATGATCAAACACTGACCATTTCACAGCAACACTCAGTATGCCACGTTACCAAATTGGGATATATCGCTGATAAATTTCAACTACAAAACCTCTGAGCTCGTACGTCTCAGAGAAGGGTGTTAAGCTAAGAGAATAAATTCTCCGCCACCAACAGAAATGTATTTGAAAGAAATCAGCTTTATATCTCAAATTGTAACGTCAGACACACAATCCATACAAGTCTGTTCCGGGATCGAACAGAACCGAAGGCACTTCTCACGAAGCCCTTGCATATCCGGATAATTTTCAATCACGTCAGGACTTCCCGTCACTAAGGGTGATAAAACCTCTAAACCGGAGATCAGCCGATGTAGAGTAACTCGACGGTAATCCTTCCGTTTTTAAAAATATCCGGTCTTCAACACCGGTCTTCGAATGCAATTCATAACGACGTATCACATATTCGGAATGGGTTATACGACCCCATGGTCCTTTCCCGGTTAACCCGAATAGTGTGCGCTTATTTAAAAATAAGTGTGGCATTCAATTTCATCCAATTCACAACAAATGTCATTCAAGGTAATTATTGATAGTCGGTTATTTAACTATCAATAAAGATGCGCAACATCATCAGGTTCCAAATAATTTTCTCAAATTATTTTATCTTCAAAAATATCTTTTACTAGATATAAAATTTCCACACTTAACCATTTGAAAACAATTTTCAAATCAATTTCCACATTTCATTTTATCTTTGAAGATAAAATCTCAAAACAGTTCATTTCATATTGGAAAAGCATTTCCATACTTATTTAAATAATAAGTATTTCACAATCATTTATTTTCAACATTTGAAAATATTCGATATACTTAAATCAATATTAAGTATATATTCATTCTTTAAGGAAATCATTTACTATAACAACATTTATTCGAGTCAAAACGAATGTTGCGTAAAACATCGTTACGACGACTCAAAATCATTAGTATTGGGATTCGAATTTTTAAGATAGATATATAAATCCCAATACTATATAAAAACATTTCCTTTCGGAAATCATCTACTATAACAACAGTGTTATAGTCCACCATTTCCTTAAATTTCTCGAAAACGTCTATTTCAACAAGAACTGTTGAAATCTATGTTTTCGATATTTAACACATTTTTAAAACATCGTTAAAAACAATTTAACTTCATTTTTAAAATATCACTTCTTCAAAAATGAATCCATTTTATTCAATAATATATTCACTGTCCAAAATCATGAATATATCTTCTTTAATAATCTTCCATATTTAATTTATCAAATTCAATCTATTTCGAATTTATAAACACGTCTATAAATTCTATTTCCATTTATAAAAACTACAATTTATAAATCTTCTTTATTAACTAGTTCAATTCATAACTCAATTTTTATACTAACGGTCCATCTTATAAGTTAATACTTATAATTCATTTATTTTCAAAAATCGTTCTTTTAAAACTTTACAATTGTAAAGTTCATCCCTTTATAAATCATTTTAACATCATTTCCATTTTAAATTCACATTCCCTTATTTCAATTGGATTCATTTTTCCAAATATTCACTTTTGAATCTAAAATCGGATTTCAAATTAATTTCTAATTCTACTTTAACTCCAAATCAATTACAAATTGATTTCTAAATTTATTTTCACTACTAAAATAAATTCTTATTCTTTTCAAATTATTCAATATCCTGTTTTTAAAGGGATTCTTCAAATTGAGATCATTTTACATTGATTTCCCAAATTATTTCAATTTACCAATTAAATTCCTAATTGTATTTCCAACTTATCTCTTTTTAAATAAATTCCTTTTTAAAGAAAACCAATTTCAATTGTTTCTTTCAATCTATCTTAAAATCCAAATTTTAAATTAAATTCTTCGAATTATAATCACTATTTTACGAAATCCATTTATTTAGCATTTTCACTTTATTCTGGAATTTATTCAATACGATTATACTTTAAAAATTCCTTTCTTCAAACTTTCTTCAATTTCTAAAATTGATTCACTTAGAAATTTCTACTTTGATTCAAAAATCCAATTTCGTTTATTTTTGGAATCCAATGATATCAAACATCCATTCAGCTAAATTTTTAGCTTTCAATCAATTTCCAGACATCGCTATGATCAATAACATCAATATAATCATTCACAGATTCATACCACAGTATAAATAAAATCAATCAATGTGAGGGGTCCAGTTGGATCCCTCCAACCTGTTTCCCTGCATCCAAAGACGTTAGCACAATACCATTCCACTTCGAGGTGGAATATCGCGGTATATGGGTTTTTTATAAATCCGCTTACTAACGGCGCAATAGGGTCTCATCCGCTATACGAGGCGGGAAATCATCAATCCAATATATACATATGCCAATATGTATATATTGCTATATATATATATAGAGATATCCTACTATATCTAATATCACATCCAAACAGTCAACAAACAATAACTGTAAAATCCACTTTCAATTTGAGTGAGAAAAATCTCACCTTAGCCTTTTATTTTGCAATCCGTTTACTTTTCCGGCTTGTTTTCCATTCTTAACCTTGTATAAGCAATTATACAAATGGGTTAACATTCGAGATAACGAATAACCAATTCTCGTTTGGTAATTTTAATTATCCAATAAATTAAATTTCTAACAATTTTTCTTTTACAAAATATTTTTCATTTGAAACAAAAAATTTAATTCAACTAATAATTTAGTTTTAAACAAATTTTCCTTTTAAATAAATTCCTTTATATGGATTCAAAAATCAAATTTTTTTAAATAACCTCTGCAATATTAAAAATATTTATTTTAAAAATTATGAACACATGCATATACTGACCAGATTAAGGATCTGTCAAATTTATTTTTTTATGCAAACCCTACAAAAATTTTCATCTTCAAAATCTCACGTTTGTATATTTTTACAATTAATAAATTCCAATATTTTTTTTTTCTTTTAGTATATACATAGATATATCATAACATCAAATAACTGTGAAATTTAAACCAATTCAATTGCTCAACTTCATACAAGATTTATACCTTACTGTCGAAAGGAGAATCCAAATCGAAGCCAGCCTCGTCGCACTGGCCTCGCGAGCTCCCCCACTTCACGCTTCCAGTCCCTTACTTTCGATCACCAGTGGCAATCCCACCATCGCGGCCCACGTCGCCATGAATCGAATCGCGAGCCTCTACCATCGATAACGAGCTCCAGCACGTCGCCCCTACGCGAGTCGCCTTCACCTCCGGCTGCCACGAGCTTCGCCTACGAGCTCGACCGCCATCCAGTCGCGAGCTCTGCCCTTCGACGCCGCCACTTTGTCGCCATCGTCTCGAGACGCTCGCGAAACCCAAATTCGCGCCCTAGCTACGCTTTGTCACGATTTCATTTTCAAAGATATTAGGGGAGGAGCTGCAGTTGTTTTCTCCCCCTTTTAATAAATTTTTATTTACACGAGAAGAACGGCTTCGGCCATCAATTTTGAACAGAACGAGGAAGTTATTTTTTTGATTTCTTGGGTTTGAATCTGAAGAGGGGAGATCGGCCATTGTTTTAATTGAACGAGATTCGTTTTGATTTTTTTTTCTTTCTTTCTTCGGCTGCGAAATGAAATAAAGGGAAGGAAAGGGTACGCGATGCAGCAGAGAATAGGTACGAAGGAAACAATCTGGGTGCGTGATGTACGTATTGTCGGTTTAAAAGAGTGAATATATTTTATTCAAATTCAATTGGTCCCAATATAAATTTCTACGCGTTTATATATCGTCTACTCACACAACAACTCCAAAAATTACGAAAATCGGAATCCGGTAATAATTCAATATTACGGACCCAATGGTACTGGTTTCGTCGAATTCCGAGACTGCGCCTCGGAACGCTATTTTTTACATTTCGATACGAACGATACAAATTTCAAACTTGATCAATTCAATTCGAAATTGGATTCTGAAATTCCATTATCTTCAGAATTATCAATATAAATTTTACAAGCGTCCGAAATATTTTTCTTCGGCTTTAAATCGAAGAATTAAATTTTATTCAACTTCCAATCGATTAAATTTTAAAGTTTAATCGCCAAATTCCAAGTTATATTCAAGATTCAAATTAAATCATCGTTCAAATATTTAAAATTAATTAAATATTCTCAATTTAATTTGTTCGAAATTCTGGGTCGTTACAAATACATTATTCAATTAGTGATTAACGAGGTGAAGGGTTCTGTTTAAATATATTTTACTTCATTTAATGTCCTTCTGTTTATAAAATGCTTTAATTTAATTTAATCACTAAACATATCTTTTTGTTTCCTTTTATAAAACCACTTCAATTAATTTTAACAAATACATCTTCTATTCATTTCCCTCTCTTTATAAAATAAATAATAGTCTCAAAAATCAATATTTTAAATCATATATTTATCTTCAAAGAATTCTTATTCAAACCCATCAATGAATTCAAAATCACCAAAATCCTTTCGTCTTAAATTTCTACTTCAATACTATATTATTAAAATACTATAAAAAAGTTTGTATTTTTAAACACCTCTAAAAACTTCATATCAAAAGAATATTCTCAATCCATAAATATTTTCAAACTAAAATTTATTTTTACAAAATCATCATTTTAAATTCTCATTTATTTTCCATACCTCTTTAAAACCATTATTATTGAGAAGTAATCCATCAAAATCAAATTCTACCTTACATAATATATTCCCAAAATACTTTGATAATTCAACTTACAATTACTTCAAGATATTATTTTATAAACTTTCAATCTCTTAAATTCAAATAAAATTTACTCCTCACTATAGAATATAGATATCAAATATTATTTCATAAATATTGTCTAAATATTTATAATTATCGGTAAAAAAAAAAATTCTTGAAAATTTACTATTCAATAAAATTCCAGAATTCATCATTTATGAAATAATTTCAACTCTCAAATTCTTTAAACTTATTCCACTTATACATTTTTCCCAAAATCATCCCTCTTTCAAATTTTTCATTAATTATAACATCTTTAATATTAAATAAGAAATCATTTTAAAATTCACTATTTATTTTAAAAATAATCTATTTATTCCCAATTTACATCTTTTAATTCATATACCTCTTTTTCAAACAATTTCAAATGTCATTCGATTATTTGCAAACATCTAATTATTACTCAAACATCGCAAATCAACAATCTAATAATAATCATCGCAACACAATTCCAACCAATTCAAACCATCTCAACTATCAATCGTCAACATACAATTTAATTTCAAGTGTTGTTCAACTAATATTGTCGTCAAAATCGACCATTATACACACACAACAAAACACAACTAAAGCACACAACAATCATTCAATCCATATCATCCAATAACCAACAATATCAACCAATCAATCCATATCAACCAAGCATTCCATCTCAAAATAAATAATTCATCAATGCAATAACCAATCAAAAGCATGTAAAGGAACACATAGACTATAGTTGTGAGTAAACAAAAATTTACTCACCGATTGATGCTTGCTAGTTGAATCATATTCAACGCTACTACCCATACGTCACTGCCAAACCCACACCATCCTCCATTAGCCACCACAAACTTCAGATCGACGCCACCATCTAGTTTTGCTCGACCACATCATGAACAACTTCAGCTTACTATATTCATCAAAACAAATTCTTCATCGTTTACTATATTCCCAAAGTAACTCAATAATCAAACACCTTAATATATTACTTTCAAAAATTCACTTGATAATTTATACAACAACTCCCATAAATAATAATATTCATTCAATAAATAAAATAAATTGCATTCAACTTGCCATCACTTCAAAATATTATTTTATAAACTTCCCATATATTAAATTAAAATTACTTGTCACTTTTAAAAAATATAGATTTCAAACATCATTTCATAAATACCAATTAGTTATTTTTATAATCAACAATAAATAAATATAAATAATCAAAATTCTCTTATTTAATAAAATCTCAAAACTCATCATTTTCCAAATAATTTTAATTCACGAAATCTTCAAAATTATTTCGCTTTTATATTTTTTTTTCCAAAATCATCCCTCTTTCAATTTTCTACTAATCTTGAATAATGTTAATATTAAATAAAAATATCATTCCATAATTCTATTTGTTTTCAAAATAATTTACTTATTCCAGATCTTCATTTTTAATTTACAAACCCATTTCCGATCAGTTTGAAGTGTTATATTCATCTAATACCATCACCAAATTCAACCAATATCTACACACAACATCACTCAACCAAAACACAACACTATTTCAATCAATATCGTCCAATAAGACTCAATTTCATCCAATTAATCAATATCAACCAAGCAATCATCATTGACCAATCAAATTAATCACTCAACACTTTAATAAAATTCATAGAAAAAGTTATCTACACTATAGTTGTGAATAAGAAATTTTACTCATCGAATCGATGAATGCAAGCACGAAACCTATTCACTACTTCAGCCATCGTCAATTGTACGCCCTTCCCGACACAACTAAGCCCACCTGCGTCGCCTACATTGTAACGACCCAAATTTTTTGACATTTTAAATGTGAATATTTAATTGAGTTTAAATATTCGAATGATAGTTTAATTTGAAATTCGAGATATCAGAATGAATTTGGCAATGTAATTAGTGAATTTAATTGTTTTGAGATTGGGTAAAATTTTGAAATTAGAATTTTTAGCTTGTTAAAATTATTTTCAAGGCTTACAAAATTCATATTGATTATACTGAAGATAATAGAAGCTTCAGAATGGAATTTGGAGATGCTTTGTTCAGTTTTGAAATTTTATCGTTTAAATCAATATTTAAAAATAGCATTCCGAGGCACAGTCTCAGAATTCGACGAAACCAGTTCCATTGGATTCGTAATATTGTATTATTGTCGAATTTCAATTTTCGTAATGTTTGGGGTGATCGTTTGGCCGTACGATAAGCAAACGCGCTGAAAATTTTATCGAAATTCAGTTTAATAATTGGTCCAAAAAGCTATCTTCTCCATACGATCGAATTTGGACTCGAAACCTTTTCCATTGTGTTCGGAATAGGCGTATAACATTATGAACGCCTGGCGGCACGCCTTGATCGGAGGTCGATATTTTGAGTTGCAAATTCGTGACGATTTAAATTTGAATTTGAAATGTAAATATATATATATATATATATTTATTTATTTATATATCCTGGTCAACAGCCGAAATCCCTTTCACATCAAAACTTTTTCTCTGCCTGTACACGCTACTTTCTTTTCAACGTCGTATCTTGTCTCCCTCCATTCTTTTAAAGAAAAGAAAAAAATCTCGTTCAAACGAAAAGATTTTCGTTCGTTCAAAAAATCGAATCAATGGCCGCTCTATTCAAAGAAAAAAAGGAAATGAAAAATCAAACGGATCTCAGAGATAAATTGCGCACCCTTTCTCCCCTTCAGGAAATCAATTCCTAAAATCGAAATCGCGCTAGGCCCATCCTCTCCAAACTAGCGAACGATTCGTTCTTTCTAACGAATAAAATAATAAGGGGTGGCGATCGAAATCAATATGACGGAGGGGAGCTCGACTGGCAAGCACAAGGAGGGACGGCGAGGCAGAGGTTGGAGTCGATGTTAACCGACGTCGCACGTTGGGGTACGCGCTCGCGCGAAGTCAAGGAGATCGTGGATAGACGAATGCTCGAAGTCGAGCAAGGAGAGTTTGCGTACGACAGTAAGAGGCTTGGAACTCGGCTTGCTCGATGGAAAGGTGGAGGCGGTAGTTTGGGGCTTCGGCGGTTATTGGAAGTCGTGAGGGAGGCAGCGTATTCGTGGAGGAAGATGGGTTCTTTGACTATCCGTGTGCAGCCTGTCTCTTTGGGGAGGAAGGTAGGGTCGTGATCTGGTGAGTTTTGGTATTGATTGTTTTAAGTTAATGGTTTAAACTAATTTATATTTCAGAATTTAAACTGTTAGGAAATAGAAAAATTTTTTTACAAAGCAGTTCTATTTTAATTTATTGGAGGCATACAAGTTTGAAAGAAAATTTGGAAAGAGATTATGTATACTTAAAATTGGATTTATCTTAAAAAGGAAATTTAGTTTTAAATTTGATTTTTTTTGTTAAGTAAATTTATTAAGGAAGGAATTTGTTTAAATAAAAACTATTAGTTAATTTAACTATCAAAATGAAAAATTGATTATTCAATTATTTCGAATATTAATAAATGATATAATTATTCATACAAGGTCAAAATCGTGAAGAAAGAATGCTAATTTGGAGTGGATTGCAAAATAAAAAGCAAAGGTAAGATCTTCTCACTCAAATAAAAATTTGAATTGCAGTTATTGATTGACTGTTTGGATTGTGATAGTATATATATATATATTAGTATATAGCAATATATATATATATATATTGGAATATATATATATATATATATTAGTGATTGATATTCCCGCATTATATAGCGGATGAGACCTTATTGCGACGCATAATAGCGGATGATATTTTTATAAATCCCATATACCACGATATTCCACCTCGAAGTGGAATTGGTATTGTGCTAACGTCTGTGGATGCAGGGATACAGGTTGGAGGGATCCAACTGGATTCCTCAAAATTATGTGAATTTGTTTCATATATTGTGATGTGATTGTTTATAATCTGTGTGTAATTATATTTGTGATTGGAATTGTTGAAGGCTAAATTTAGCCGAATGTATTTTTGGTATCGTTGGATACCAGAAATAAATATAAATTGGATTTTGAAATTAAAGTGGAAAACTTTAAGTAAATTTATTTTTAAGAGTTGAATAACTTTAAAAGAAAGTATTTAACGGAAAAAAAATGATTTTTGTAATCTTATCGAATTATTTCCAAAATATGGAAGAAAAATATTAATTAATGAGTTTTGAATAATATCGTTTAAAAGTTGAAGAATTTATTGAAAATGGAATTTTAAATGATTTAAAAAGAATGAAGGAATTTATTTAAAAGGTAGTAAATTTTTTAGAAATCAATTTGATAATTGAGTAGTATTTGAAAATAAATCTCTGGGAAATTGATATAAAAATTTATTTGGTGTTGAATGAAAAATGGATTTTGTGTTGAAATAAATTTGGAAATCGATTTGTAAAAATGATTGGGTAATTGGAAATAAATTCATAAATAAATTTTCCATGTTCAGTTCTATTGAAATTAAACCTAGAAATCAATTTGTAATTGATTTGGTGCTTGAAAGGAAATTAGAAATCAATTTGGAATTGATTTTATGTTGTAATGTTTGAAATCAATTTGGAATATATTTGGGATTTGAAAGGAAATTAGAAATCAATTTGGAAATTGATTTTGGAGTTGAAAGTGAATATTTGAGAAATCGATTTGGAAATCCTATAAAAAGTGAATTTTGGGAATGTAAATTCAAATTGAATTTATATAGGAAAGGGAAATTTGTTTTAAAAATAAACACTGATTTTTTTTTAAAGTGTGGAAATAAATTTATAGATTTGGGATGAAAATTTAAAATGAATCGATAAGGATTTATTTAATTGGTTTAAATGGACCATTTTGAAGTGAAAGTGTATTTTCATTATAAAGCCGAGTATATTTCCAAAGTAGCTTTTAAAAATATAAATTAAAGGTTCTAAAGTTGGTTTTTAAAAGAAATATTTGGAAATATATTCCGTGTAAGGAAATTGATTTGAAATTGATTTTCAAAAGTTGAAAGGTGAAAAGTGATTTGAAATTTGTTTTCAAAGTGTTGAAGTGTGGAAAAATATATATATCTTGTGAAGATATTTTGAAATTAAATAATTTGGGAAAATTATTTAAATCTGATGATTGTTGTGAATGTTGTCTGATAGTTAGATCACCGACTATCAATGTTTGCCTTTGAAATGGCACTTGAATTTGTTTTTAAAACAAGCGCTCATTATTCGGTTTAGCCGAGAGAGGACTTCGTGTCATATAACCCATTCCAAATAATGATACGACGTTATGAATTGCAATTGAAGACCAGTGTTGAAGATCGGGTATTTTCGAAAATGAAAGGATAACCTGTCGAATGTCTCTGCACCGAATTGCTCCTGTCACGTACCGGAATTTTCGACTTTCGAAAATTCAACATCGATACTCACTTTATCGACTGTCGAGCAATCGAGTGCCGGAAACTCCAATAGTGAGGGTTTAAGAAAGAAGAAAAAGGTAGAAGAAGAAGAGAAGAAGAAAATAGAGAAGAACAACATCAAAAACAGAACAATATCAGAATCTCACATATCGCAGCGGAACAATATATAATAGATAAATGAATAATCTTTAAAACAAAGAACTATATCATTTTATATATACATCAATCATCAGAGTCAATATACAACAATGGACAGTTATATAACTTGTCCTCATACAGAATACACAGCGGAATAAAACAATATCAGATACAAATACTACATCTCGCCATCCAGCTTATCTCCAAAGCTCCAGAATATCCAGAATATCCTGATAACATAACTCTAGGCTGCCCGTGTGGAAAATTGGTGGGCACCCAGAGTTTAGAAGGGAAACAATAAACTCCGAGTCAGTCATGGTGACTGGTGTGAGATCGTAAAACAGTTTATCTTTAGAATAAACAACAGAAGAATTTTAAGGTAAATTCGCAATGCTTTTGGAAAATGAAACTACCATAAGACCTCCCACCACACACACAATGCAAACGCAGACTTGGAGGAGATTTCTTCTTATGTTAGTCAAAGATGCTTACTACGCAAAATCAAATCATTTTTTGATATTATTATTAGTGCATAGTGGAAAACATTTCGAAAGTATAATATAAATCTTAGCCAGCATAGGTACCATTATATTATGCCTGCTATAGCTGCCTCCTGAGGAGACAGGTTATACAATTGAAATCGTAAAGGCTCGTATTGTTTCTTTGGATTTCCAACAAATGGTCAGGCTAAGGAACTTCCTTTTCCACGATGGGTACGTCCCTGGAATAGACGACCCGAGAAATAACCTAACATTACGGTTAGATCTCTGCCAGCACAAGGCCGGGTTACCTCTGCAAAAGTAGGTAACTACTGACACGCGTATGCCATCCCCCGATCGTCACCGATCTTCCCGAGGATCCCCGATTCGCAACAAACCACATAGTAAAAATAATGCAGTAACCACAGAGGTTAAGTATCTGGGCTCCATACCATGATACCACCTTTATCCAGAAGGAATGACATACACTAAGGGGCGCTACTCCCTAAAACCTTGCTGCATCCTTCATGTTTCGACCATTTCCGGGGTGTGAGGCTCGACGAAGTCTCGTCCACAAAGCTACGCTTTCTACAAAGCCATGCTTCGCGTCAAACAAATGATCAACCTATGATCACAAAGATATAAGATCAAACAAATGATCATATCGCAAATGATCAAACACTGATCATTTCACAGCAACACTCAGTATGCCACGTTACCAAATTGGGAGTATATCGCTGATAAATTTCAACTACATAACCTCTGAGCTCGTACGTCTCAGAGAAGGGTGTTAAGCTAAGAGAATAAATTCTCCGCCACCAACAGAAATGTATTTGAAAGAAATCAGCTTTATATCTCAAATTGTAACGTCAGACACACAATCCATACAAGTCTGTTCCGGGATCGAACAGAACCGAAGGCACTTCTCACGAAGCCCTTGCATTTCCGGATAATTTTCTAATCACGTCCGGACTTCCCGTCACTAAGGGTGATAAAACCTCTAAATCGAAGATCAGTCGATGTAGAGTAACTCGACGGTAATCCTTCCGTTTTCAAAAATATCCGGTCTTCAACACCGGTCTTCGAATGCAATTCATAACGATGTATCACATATTCGGAATGGGTTATATGACCCCATGGTCCTTTCCCGGCTAACCCGAATAGTGAGCGCTTATTTAAAAATAAGTGTGGCATTCAAATTCATCCAATTCACAAAAAATACCATTCAAGGTAATTATTGATAGTCGGTTATTTAACTATCAATAAAGATGCGCAACATCATCAGATTCCAAATAATTTTCCCAAATTATTTCATCTTCAAAAATATCTTTACTAGATATAAAATTTCCACACTTCAAAAAAAATCAATATTTATTTTCAAAACGAATTCCCATTCCTTTTATAAATTCCCTAGTGAATTTATATTTCCAAATATCTACTGATATTCGATTTTCAAATCGTTTTCAATATTCAATTTCAATTTATCTTTAAGAAGATAAAATATCAAAAACGTTTCATTTCATTTTGGAAAACATTCCCATACTTATTTAATAATAAGTATTTCACAAATCTATTTATTTTCAACACTTGGAAAATATTCGATATACTTAAATCAATATTAAGTATATATTTCATTCTTTAAGGAAATCATTTGAGTCAAAACGAATGTTACGTAAAACATCGTTACGACGACTCAAAATCACTAGTATAGGGATTCGGATTTTAAGATAGATATATAAATCCCAATACTACATAAAAATATTTCCTTTCGGAAATCATTTACTATAACAACAGTGTTATAGTCCACCATTTCCTTATATTTCTCGAAAACGTCTATTTCAACAATAAATGTTGAAATCTATGATTTCGATAGTTCACACGTTTTAAAACATCTTTTAAAACAATTTACTTCATTTCAAATATCACTTTTCCAAAACCATATCCATTTTACTTAACAATATATTCACTGTCCAAAATCGTGAATATACTTCACTAATTACATTTCACTATTTTCTACACATTTTATTTCAATAATAATTCGCTATCCAAAATCGCGAATATATCTTCTTTGATAATCTCCTATATTTAATTTATCAAATTCAATCGATTTCGAATTTATAAAACAACATTTATAAATTCTATTTCTATTTATAAAAACTTCAATTTATAAATCTTCTTTATTTACCAATACAATTCACAATTCAAATTTTTTTAATACCACAATCCATATTATAAGTTAAATACTTATAATTCATTCATTTTCAAAAATCGTTCTTTTACAACTTTACAACTGTAAAGTTTATCCCTTTATAAATCATTTTAACATCATTTCCATTTTAAATTCACATTCCCTTATTTCAATTGGATTCATTTTCCAAATATTCACTTTTAAATCTAAAATCGGATTTCAAATTTATTTCTAATTCTACTTCAATTCCAAATCAATTACAAATTGATTTCTAAATTTATTTTCACTACTAAAATAAATTCCTTATTCTTTTCAAATTATTCAATATCCTGTTTTTAAATGGATTCTTCAAATTGAAATCATTTTACATTGATTTCCCAAATTATTTCAATTTACCGACTAAATTTCTAATTGGATTTCCAACTTATCTCCTTTTAAATAAATTCCTTTTAAAGAAAATAAATTTCAATTGTTTCTTTCAATCTATTTAAAAATCCAATTTTTAACTAAATTCTTCAATTAAAAATCACTATTTTACGAAATCCATTTATTTAACATTTTCACTTGATTCTAGAATTAATTCGATAAGATTATAAAAATTAACTTTTTATACTTTAAAATTCCTTTCTTCGAAATTTATTCAATTTCTAAAATTGATTCACTTAGAAATTTCTACTTGAATTTCAAAAATTCAACTTTTGTTTATCTTTGGAATCCAATGATATCAAACATCCATTCAGCTAAATTTTAGCTTTTCAAACAATTTCCAGACATCAATTCAATAACATCAATAATCATTCACAGATTATCACATCACAGTAGAAATAAATTCAATCAATGTGAGGGGTCCAGTTGGATCCCTCCAACCTGTTTCCCTGCATCCAAAGACGTTAGCACAATACCAATTCCACTTCGAGGTGGAATATCGCGGTATATAGGTTTTTATAAAAATCCGCTTACTAACGGCGCAATAGGGTCTCATCCGCTATACGAGGCGGGAATCAATCAATCCAATATATACATATGCCAATATGTATATATTGCTATATATATAGATATATCCTACTATATCTAATATCACATCCAATAGCAATCATCAATAACTGCAAAAATTCCACTTTAAATTTTGAGTGAGAAGATCTCACCTTAGCATTTTATTTTTGCAATCCATTTTCCATTTCTGCTTGATTTCTCATTTTGACCTTAATGCCAAAATGCGAACCCAGGTCGATCTCGACTTCAACTCCAGACTCGCGACCCAAACCCCTATATTGCTCGAGACCTTTCTCAGCCTCGTCGAACTACACCGCCCTTCGAACACGCCGCATCGACCACGATTCCTGCCCTAGCCTCGCGAGCGCCTCGACTCTGTTTCCTCGTGACCTTGAATCGCCACTTCCTCCTACGCGTATGCGTACACGAGCAGACACCACCCAGTCGCGACTATACTTCCACCACGCGAAACCCTAAATCGCGACATCCTGCTTGATACCCTCCCAAAAACTTCCTAGCTTCGCGAGCTTCCCGGCTCTGCCTTCACGCGATTCGATTTTTTTTTTGTTTGTGAAGAATGAAAGGAGCGACAGGAAAATGGCATCTCGTTTTGACTGGAGGGGAAGAGGAATGGAGATAAACGGTTTTGAGTTTTGAAAAGAGACTCGACATTTTATTTCTAAGAATTTGATTTCATTTTGAACGCGGCCATTTTTTTATTTCTTTGATTCCGTTTTGATTTTCAATCTGAGAGAGGGAGAGGACGTGAATTATTTAAAAAGAGAGGGGATGGGTTGCACGATAGTTTCGTGGCCTTCAGCGTGATTTTAGGCAGAGACAAAGGGATGTTGTCCCTTGTTTTAAATTTTTAAATTTAAATTTAAATCAAATTCGTTTTTAAAATTTCAACGCGTTAAATTTCCGTGTGCTCACATATCAACTCCGAAAATTTCGAAAATTGAAATCCGGCAAAAATACAACATTCCGGACCCAATGGAACTGGTTTCGTCGAATTCCGAGACTGTTTGAAAAATGACTATTTTTAAATATCGGTTCGAACAATTAAATTCAAAACCGAGCAAAACAGTTTAAATTTCAATTCTGAAGCTGCTGTTATCTTCAGTGTTATCAATATAAATTTTACAAGCGTTTGAAATATTTTTAATCGGCCTAAATTTGAAGATTCAAATTTTTATTCAACTTCCAATCGATTAAATTTTATAATTTAATCGTCAAATTCAAAGTTATATTCGGGATTCAAATTAAATCATCGTTTAAATATTTAAAATTAATTAAATATTCTCAATTTAATTCGTTCAAAATTCTGGGTCGTTACAAACTTCCCTCCTTAAAAGAATTTCGTCCCGAAATTACAAGTTAGGAAAAATGGTCCTTAACTCGTCTACTATTTTTCAACCTCTAATAGTTTTATCAAATTTTCAAAACAAATCTTTCTATTAAAGATTCGTTATCATTTCAACTAAATTTCCCACTTCAATTATAAGTTTCAAAACAACATTGTTCACTTAACAATTCAAATTTAAATTCAAATTCAAATTTAAACTTTCAAAATTTTCTCAAAAATTTTCTAACACTCGAAATTTTCGAAATATTTCGCCAGCGTCTCCTTTGCGCGGCTAATACGGTACGACTACAAAACGTCCCTACGGACTCTCAGATTTCAAAAAGAAAAGGAAAAAGCCAAGCGACTAGACAAGAAATCATCAAAAGCTCATATTATAATTCAAATACTTACCTTTTTCGAGCAATTCACTTTATCTTTGAAATCAAAATCCCAATTCATTTTATAACACCTGTATGTCCTACTAGCCATAATATCTAGTTACACATTCAAATCATTTTGCAAATTCTGTTACAAAATTTTCAATATAACTGCTTATATCATCTTTAAGTTCATTATTGATAGTTATATATCCATTATGATTCAATTTTACATTTCAAATTTCATTTGAATTCAATTTTACCTTCTATTCTGAATATTGAATTTTTATCAACTATCTTTCATTCAACTGCACTATTTAAATTAGTTTCAATTACTAATTCAAATTGATATCAATTCAATTTATTCATTCACTAATTCATTTACATTAGACTGATTCAACATTTAATTAGTTCAATATCTTAATTCATTTATCAATCCAATTCAGATTCTCAATTTTATTTAACTTTACCAAGGTCAAATTTCATCACTTAATCAGAATCACATTTCATTTTGCTTAATAAAATTGTTTAACCACTTTTAACAATTCGTTTCACTTCTATTTTCTCATTTTAAAAGTTATATAACTTATATTCAAAAATTACTACTTGGATTTTTATTGATTCACTTATACTTACTTTAATTTAACTTTATCCTTTAGGTTAAATTTATTCAATCTAAATTCACAACAAATTGTATAAGTTATCAACTCATTTATTATTCTCATAAATATTTTTATATAGCATTCCAGAGTTTACCAACATTTCAAAGCCATTTTGAAAACAATTCAAATTCCATTTGAATTTCCAAAACAAAAACCCAAATTTTCCAAACAACTTCTATTTAAAACAATTTGGCAGCAATTCCTCTTTTGGAAACCCGAAAATGAACACCGGTGATGTCGCGATCATCATCGGAATTATTTTCCAGCGACCGAAAAGAGTTCAGAGCTTTTATCCTTCCAAATACTTTTCAAAACCTTTGAAATTCATTTTCAAGCCAAAAAGAATTTAAACTTTTCAAATCTCCAAAATTTTCAAATTCTTTTCAAAACATTTCCAAAAACTTCTCTGGAATCCCGTTTTAAATTACAATTCACATTTATAATTTACATTCTTTAAATTTCATTTGTATATGTGAATTTTATTTCTTAACTTTGGAGTTTATAATTCCAATTTCTCATTTAATTTCAGTGATGATAATTTAATATTATCACTTCTGACAACCATGCAACCATATACTATAGTAATTCATAGAAAAACATTTCTTTTATATACAAAAATAATTTTGGGCAAAATTATTTCATTTACCCTATTTAAAACAATACTATGTCGTCTTGCCTCGTTTAAGTGTTTAGAAATCCCTATCGATAATATGGCGTCCCACATACCGACCAAAATTCATAAACATCTCAACAGATAAGCAAACACAATATAAAACATTTTTATATTCACTAACAAATACGCACTCGTATGTATTATTACACTCAACTCATTCTAGAGTACTACTGACTCTATCTCTAATGAGTAACACCCAACAGAGCAGGGTTGTCGCTTAACCATATGCTCTGATACCACGCTGTCACGTACCGGAATTTTCGACTTTCGAAAATTCGACATCGATACTCACTTTATCGACTGTCGAGCAATCGAGTGCCGGAAACTCCAATAGTGAGGGTTTAAGAAAGAAGAAAAAGGTAGAAGAAGAAGAGAAGAAGAAAATAGAGAAGAACAACATCAAAAACAGAACAATATCAGAATCTCACATATCGCAGCGGAACAATATATAATAGATAAATGAATAATCTTTAAAACAAAGAACTATATCATTTTATATATACATCAATCATCAGAGTCAATATACAACAATGGACAGTTATATAACTTGTCCTCATACAGAATACACAGCGGAATAAAATAATATCAGATACAAATACTACGTCTCGCCATCCAGCTTATCTCCAAAGCTCCAGAATATCCAGAATATCCTGATAACATAACTCTAGGCTGCCCGTGTGGAAAATTGGTGGGCACCCAGAGTTTAGAAGGGAAACAATAAACTCCGAGTCAGTCATGGTGACTGGTGTGAGATCGTAAAACAGTTTATCTTTAGAATAAACAACAGAAGAATTTTAAGGTAAATTCGCAATGCTTTTGGAAAATGAAACTACCATAAGACCTCCCACCACACACACAATGCAAACGCAGACTTGGAGGAGAATTCTTCTTATGTTAGTCAAAGATGCTTACTACGCAAAATCAAATCATTTTTTGATATTATTATTAGTGCATAGTGGAAAACATTTCGAAAGTATAATATAAATCTTAGCCAGCATAGGTACCATTATATTATGCCTGCTATAGCTGCCTCCTGAGGAGACAGGTTATACAATTGAAATCGTAAAGGCTCGTATTGTTTCTTTGGATTTCCAACAAATGGTCAGGCTAAGGAACTTCCTTTTCCACGATGGGTACGTCCCTGGAATAGACGACCCGAGAAATAACCTAACATTACGGTTAGATCTCTGCCAGCACAAGGCCGGGTTACCTCTGCAAAAGTAGGTAACTACTGACACGCGTATGCCATCCCCCGATCGTCACCGATCTTCCCGAGGATCCCCGATTCGCAACAAACCACATAGTAAAAATAATGCAGTAACCACAGAGGTTAAGTATCTGGGCTCCATACCATGATACCACCTTTATCCAGAAGGAATGACATACACTAAGGGGCGCTACTCCCTAAAACCTTGCTGCATCCTTCCTGTTTCGACCATTTCCGGGGTGTGAGGCTCGACGAAGTCTCGTCCACAAAGCTACGCTTTCTACAAAGCCATGCTTCGGGTCAAACAAATGATCAACCTATGATCACAAAGATATAAGATCAAACAAATGATCATATCGCAAATGATCAAACACTGATCATTTCACAGCAACACTCAGTATGCCACGTTACCAAATTGGGAGTATATCGCTGATAAATTTCAACTACATAACCTCTGAGCTCGTACGTCTCAGAGAAGGGTGTTAAGCTAAGAGAATAAATTCTCCGCCACCAACAGAAATGTATTTGAAAGAAATCAGCTTTATATCTCAAATTGTAACGTCAGACACACAATCCATACAAGTCTGTTCCGGGATCGAACAGAACCGAAGGCACTTCTCACGAAGCCCTTGCATTTCCGGATAATTTTCTAATCACATCCGGACTTCCCGTCACTAAGGGTGATAAAACCTCTAAATCGAAGATCAGTCGATGTAGAGTAACTCGACGGTAATCCTTGCGTTTTCAAAAATATCCGGTCTTCAACACCGGTCTTCGAATGCAATTCATAACGACGTATCACATATTCGGAATGGGTTATATGACCCCATGGTCCTTTCCCGGCTAACCCGAATAGTGAGCGCTTATTCAAAAATAAGTGTGGCATTCAAATTCATCCAATTCACAACAAATACCATTCAAGGTAATTATTGATAGTCGGTTATTTAACTATCAATAAAGATGCGCAACATCATCAGATTCCAAATAATTTTCCCAAATTATTTCATCTTCAAAAATATCTTTACTAGATATAAAATTTCCACACTTCAAAAAAAATCAATATTTATTTTCAAAACGAATTCCCATTCCTTTTATAAATTCCCTAGTGAATTTATATTTCCAAATATCTACTGATATTCGATTTTCAAATCGTTTTCAATATTCAATTTCAATTTATCTTTAAGAAGATAAAATCTCAAAAACGTTTCATTTCATTTTGGAAAACATTCCCATACTTATTTAATAATAAGTATTTCACAAATCTATTTATTTTCAACACTTGGAAAATATTCGATATACTTAAATCAATATTAAGTATATATTTCATTCTTTAAGGAAATCATTTGAGTCAAAATGAATGTTACGTAAAACATCGTTACGACGACTCAAAATCACTAGTATAGGGATTCGGATTTTAAGATAGATATATAAATCCCAATACTACATAAAAATATTTCCTTTCGGAAATCATTTACTATAACAACAGTGTTATAGTCCACCATTTCCTTATATTTCTCGAAAACGTCTATTTCAACAATAAATGTTGAAATCTATGATTTCGATAGTTCACACGTTTTAAAACATCTTTTAAAACAATTTACTTCATTTCAAATATCACTTTTCCAAAACCATATCCATTTTACTTAACAATATATTCACTGTCCAAAATCGTGAATATACTTCACTAATTACATTTCACTATTTTCTACACATTTTATTTCAATAATAATTCGCTATCCAAAATCGCGAATATATCTTCTTTGATAATCTCCTATATTTAATTTATCAAATTCAATCGATTTCGAATTTATAAAACAACGTTTATAAATTCTATTTCTATTTATAAAAACTTCAATTTATAAATCTTCTTTATTTACCAATACAATTCACAATTCAAATTTTTTTAATACCACAATCCATATTATAAGTTAAATACTTATAATTCATTCATTTTCAAAAATCGTTCTTTTACAACTTTACAACTGTAAAGTTTATCCCTTTATAAATCATTTTAACATCATTTCCATTTTAAATTCACATTCCCTTATTTCAATTGGATTCATTTTCCAAATATTCACTTTTAAATCTAAAATCGGATTTCAAATTTATTTCTAATTCTACTTCAATTCCAAATCAATTACAAATTGATTTCTAAATTTATTTTCACTACTAAAATAAATTCCTTATTCTTTTCAAATTATTCAATATCCTGTTTTTAAATGGATTCTTCAAATTGAAATCATTTTACATTGATTTCCCAAATTATTTCAATTTACCGACTAAATTTCTAATTGGATTTCCAACTTATCTCCTTTTAAATAAATTCCTTTTAAAGAAAATAAATTTCAATTGTTTCTTTCAATCTATTTAAAAATCCAATTTTTAACTAAATTCTTCAATTAAAAATCACTATTTTACGAAATCCATTTATTTAACATTTTCACTTGATTCTGGAATTAATTCGATAAGATTATAAAAATTAACTTTTTATACTTTAAAATTCCTTTCTTCGAAATTTATTCAATTTCTAAAATTGATTCACTTAGAAATTTCTACTTGAATTTCAAAAATTCAACTTTTGTTTATCTTTGGAATCCAATGATATCAAACATCCATTCAGCTAAATTTTAGCTTTTCAAACAATTTCCAGACATCAATTCAATAACATCAATAATCATTCACAGATTATCACATCACAGTAGAAATAAATTCAATCAATGTGAGGGGTCCAGTTGGATCCCTCCAACCTGTTTCCCTGCATCCAAAGACGTTAGCACAATACCAATTCCACTTCGAGGTGGAATATCGCGGTATATAGGTTTTTATAAAAATCCGCTTACTAATGGCGCAATAGGGTCTCATCCGCTATACGAGGCGGGAATCAATCAATCCAATATATACATATGCCAATATGTATATATTGCTATATATATAGATATATCCTACTATATCTAATATCACATCCAATAGCAATCATCAATAACTGCAAAAATTCCACTTTAAATTTTGAGTGAGAAGATCTCACCTTAGCATTTTATTTTTGCAATCCATTTTCCATTTCTGCTTGATTTCTCATTTTGACCTTAATGCCAAAATGCGAACCCAGGTCGATCTCGACTTCAACTCCAGACTCGCGACCCAAACCCCTATATTGCTCGAGACCTTTCTCAGCCTCGTCGAACTACACCGCCCTTCGAACACACCGCATCGACCACGATTCCTGCCCTAGCCTCGCGAGCGCCTCGACTCTGTTTCCTCGTGACCTTGAATCGCCACTTCCTCCTACGCGTATGCGTACGCGAGCAGACACCACCCAGTCGCGACTATACTTCCACCACGCGAAACCCTAAATCACGACATCCTTCTTGATACCCTCCCAAAAACTTCCTAGCTTCGCGAGCTTCCCGGCTCTGCCTTCACGCGATTCGATTTTTTTTTTTTTTCGTTTGTGAAGAATGAAAGGAGCGACAGGAAAATGGCATCTTGTTTTGACTGGAGGGGAAGAGGAATGGAGATAAACGGTTTCGAGTTTTGAAAAGAGACTCGACATTTTATTTCTAAGAATTTGATTTCATTTTGAACGCGGCCATTTTTTTATTTCTTTGATTCCGTTTTGATTTTCAATCTGAGAGAGGGAGAGGACGTGAATTATTTAAAAAGAGAGGGGATGGGTTGCACGATAGTTTCGTGGCCTTCAGCGTGATTTTAGGCAGAGACAAAGGGATGTTGTCCCTTGTTTTAAATTTTTAAATTTAAATTTAAATCAAATTCGTTTTTAAAATTTCAACCCGGAACAGACTTGTATGGTTACATGTCTGACATTACATTTTGAGATATAGAGCTGATTTCCTTCAAATACATTTCTGTTGGTGGCGGAGAATTTATTCTCTTAGCTTAACTGTAATGACCCGGAATTTTGAACGAATTAAATTGAGAATATTTAATTTATTTTAAATATTTGAACGGTAATTTAATTCGAATCCCGGATATAACTTTGAAACTGACAATTAAATTGTGAAATTTAATCGATTGAGAGTTGAATAAAAATTTAAATCTTCAATTTAAAGCTGAAGAAAAATATTTCAAAAAGCTTTTAAAATTCGTATTGATAATACTGAAGATGATAGAAGCTTCAGAATTTAATTTCGAACTGTTTTGTTCAGTTTTGAAAATAATCACTCGAACCGATATTTATAAAATAGTCGTTTTTCAAACAGTCTCGGAATTCAACGAAACCAGTTCCATTGGGTTCGTAACGTTGTATTATTACCGGGTTCCAAATTTCGTAGCATTCGGGGTTGTTATGTGACCATACGATAGTTAAACGCATTTAAGTTTTTAAAACGAATTCAATTTAAATTTGAATTTAAATTGGTCACATCATTTATTTTTCGTCCCTAAAATCATGCCATAAATCACGCCGAAGCCCACGAAATTTATCGTGCGAAACACGTTCGCCTGTCTCCTCTTTCTATTTCAACCGAGCTTCCTTTCCTTCTCTCGTTCAAAAACAAATCCAAATGAAAATCATTTCACGTTCGAAATCAAAGCATCAGAGAAAATAAAAACATGGCCGCGTTCCATTCCCAAATCTCTACCCATATTCGAACGAAAGGGGAAATTCGCGATAGGGGATTCGAACGACACGGTGGCAAGGGGTAGGCAACGTCTTCAATCAGAGGCGGAGTCAAGCACTCGCGCACGCGAGGAGGGGGACTGGGTCGAGTGGCGTTCGATTAGAGGGCGGTGGCGTCTAGGATTTGGGGAGCGCGTGGACGCGACGACGTCGAAGGCAGCGAAATTGATATCGCGATTTCGATTTTGGGGAGTTTCTCGCGAGGCAGTGGCAACAGTGGGTTCGTCGTCAGCGCGATGCTAGGGCTGGAGAAAGCGAGCATGAGCTCGTGAGTGCGTAGGCGATGGCGGCAGCGTTCAGGGAGGGTCGCGGGTGATGAGGCGATTGGCGAGCTCGAAGTCGAGCCAGAGAACGGCGACGTCAACGTGGTGAGCAGCAGGTGAAATTTTATTTTCAATTCTAATTTATAAATGTTTATGCAGAAAAGAAAATTTATAGATTTTGATGGTTGACTTGCTAAATTGATCAGTTTAAGTTATTCTAGTTTACTAAGATATTTTTAAATAAGTCACTGGTTAATTAATATATTTAAAAAGGGAATTTAGTTCAAATTGAAATTCTAGCTAAATTTATTGTAAAAGGAGAAATTAGTTTTAAATTTGAATTCTTGTTAAATAAATTTATTAAAAGAAATTTGGATAAAAGAATTTTTCTATTTGAATTTAATGTGTAAGTTGAGACCAGAAAATTTATTTACTAGAAATTATATAGGGTTGAAACAGGAATTTAAAAATGAAATAATTATAGATCGTGAAGATATGAAATTTATCTAAAGGAAATTAAATCAAAGTAGTCAAATGAAAATTTATTTCTCGATCTGCTCGAATATTAATAAATTTGTATAATTACTTATACAAGGTTAAAGTCGAGAAAAAACGAAAGAAGAATTGGATTGGATTGCAAAATTAAAGCGAAGGTGAGATTTTCTCACTCGAAGGAAAATTTTGATTTGCAGTTATTGATTGATTGCTATTTGAATGTGCTATTAGATATGATAGGATATATCTATATATATAGCAGTATATACATATTGGCATATGTATATATTGGATTGATGATTTCCCGCCTCGTATAGCGGATGAGACCCTATTGCGCCGTTAGTAAGCGGATTTATAAAAACCTATATACCGCGATAATTCCGTACTGGAGCGGAATTGGTATTGTGCTAACATCTTTGGATGCAGGGAAACAGGTTGGAGGGATCCAACTGGATTCCTCAACTGTATTTATTTATTTACAGATGTTGATATATATTCTGTTGTCATATGTTGAGATATGATATTGACTGTTGTGATTGACTAATTGATGCGTTGCATCATCGGATTCAAATTTTGAAATTTAAAAATAACGTTGTTGATTTTAAAAGTGAAATTTTAAAAGTGATCTTTGAAAATATACGTTTATTTAAATTGTTGAATTGATTTACTTTAAAAAGATAAACGTTAAAACTTTTAAGTTATAAAAGTTGAGATTTTGTGAATTTTAACAAAAAAGTAATTTCTTTTGAAATAAAGAGTTAAGAAATTTATGAAATGGTTTAAGTTGAGATTTTTGAATTCTTGAACCAATGTATATAAAAAGATGTATCAAATTGATATTTATCAATTTAAGTTATTGGAATTTTAAAATAAGTTTTTATAAGAGATATGAAATTTATAATTATAAAATGTGAAGATATGAAATTTATAATTATAAAATGTGAAGATATGAAATGTATAGAATTATAAATTGTAAAGATATGAAATTTATAGATTTATAAAGAATGAAGTTGTAGAATGAATGATTATAAGAAAATTTACTTATAAATTGGATTTCTGCTTTTAAATGGAATATTGATCGGATCGTTAATAAAGAAGATTTATAAATCAAAGTTGTTAAAAAAATATAGAAATAGGATTTATAAACGTTGTTTTATAAATTCAAAATCGATGGAGTTTGATAAATTAAATATAGAAGATTTTTAAAGAAGATATATTCGCGATTTTGGATAGCGAATCTTTATTGAAATAAAACGTGTAGAGATGGCTGAAATTTAGTTAAGTGAATTATATTCACGATTTTGGACAGTGAATATACTCTTAAGAAAAATGGATATGTTCTGGAGAAACGATATTATAAAATGAAGTAATTGTTTTAAAAGATGTTTTAAAACGTGTTAAATATCGAAATCATAGATTTCAACATTTATTGTTGAAATAGACGTTTTCGAGAAAATAAGGAAATGGTGGACTATAACACTGTTGTTATAGTAAATGATTTCCGAAAGGAAATGTTTTTAATGTAGTATTGGGATTTATATATCTATCTAAATTTCGAATCCCTATACTAGTGATTTTGAGTCGTCGTAACGATGTTTTACGCAACATTCGTTTTGACTCAAATAAATGTGTTAAAAGAATATTTTCCTTAAAGGATGAATATATACTTAATTTGATTTAAGTATATCGAATATTTTCAAGTGTTGAAAATGAATAGATTTGTGAAACACTTATTTTTAAATAAGTATGGAAATGCTTTTCCAATGAAATGAACGTTTTGAGAATTTATCTTTGTAAAAGATAAATTGAAATTGAATATTGAAAATCGATTTGAAAATCGTATATCAGAAGATATTTTGAAATATAAATTCAATATGGAATTTATAAAGAAATGGGAATTCGTTTTAAAAATAAACGTTGATTTATTTTTGAAGTGTGGAAATTATATATCTAGTAAGATATTTTTTTTGAAGAATAAATAATTTGGATAAATTATTTGGAATCTGATGATGTCGCGCATCTTTATTGATAGTTAAATAACCAACTATCGATAATTACCTTAAATAGGTATTTGTTGTGAATTGGATGAATTTGAATGCCACACTTATTTTTGAATAATCGCTCACTATTCGGGTTAACCGGGAAAGGACCATGGGGTCGTATAACCCATTCCGAATATGTGATACGTCGTTATGAATTGCATTTGAAGACCGGTGTTGAAGACCGGATATTTTTGAAAACGGAAGGATTACCGTCGAGTTACTCTACATCGACTGATCTTCGATTTAGAGGTTTTATCACCCTTAGTGACGGGAAGTCCTGACGTGATTGAAAATTTTCCGGAAATGCAAGGGCTTCGTGAGAAGTGCCTTCGGTTCTGTTCGATCCCGGAACAGACTTGTATGGATTGTGTGTCTGACGTTACAATTTGAGATATAAAGCTGATTTCTTTCAAATACATTTCTGTTGGTGGCGGAGAATTTATTCTCTTAGCTTAACACCCTTCTCTGAGACGTACGAGCTCAGAGGTTATGTAGTTGAAATTTATCAGCGATATATCCCAATTTGGTAACGTGGCATACTGAGTGTTGCTGTGAAATGATCAGTGTTTGATCATTTGTGATATGATCATTTGTTTGATCTTATATCTTTGTGATCATAGGTTGATCATTTTGTTTGACCCGAAGCAGGGCTTTTTGAGAAAGCGTAGCTTTGTGGACGAGACTTCGTCGAGCCTCATACCCCGGAAATGGTCGAAACAGGACGAATGCAGCAAGGTTCTAGGGAGTAGCGCCCCTTAGTGTATGTCATTCCTTCTGGATAAAGGTGGTATCATGGTATGGAGCCCAGATACTTAACCTCTGTGGTTACTGCATTATTTTTTCTATGTGGTTTGTTGGAAATCGGGGATCCTCGGGAAGATCGGTGAAGATCGGGGGATGGCATACGCGTGTCAGTAGTTACCTATTTTTGCAGAGGTAACCCGGCCTTGTGTTGGCAGAGATCCGGTTAGGTTCTCGGGTCGTCTATTCCAGGGACGTACCCATCGTGGAAAAGGAAGTTCCTTAGCCTGACCATTTGTTGGAAATCCGAACTCCAATACGTGACTTGTACGGTATTAGTTGTAGAACCTGCCATTTACGTACGGTGGTCACCACTGTTTAGATGGTAGCTATAGTAGGCATACGATACTGGTCGTATGTTGGCTAAGATTAATATTATACTTTCGAAATGTTTTCTACACTATGCAATAATAATAATATCAGAAATGATTTGTTTTTGCGTAGTAAGCATCTTTGACTATCATAAGAAGAAATCTCCTCCAATTCTGCGTTTGCATTGTGTGTGTGGTGGGAGGTCTTATGGTAGTTTCATTTTCCAAAAGCATTTCGAATTGACTTTAAAATTCTCTGCTGTTTATTTTTAAAGTATAACTGTTTTACGATCTCACACCAGTCTTGCTATATTACAGCATGATAGGGGGTTCTCGCTTCGCGGTTAGGTGGCGAACGGGAGACTCTTACCCCTACATGTCCCTGAGAGGGATGGGTTGGTTAGGCAGAGGCCGTGACAGTCGAAAGGCTGGCCGTAAAAGCAAGTTTGGGGTACCATTGTCAGCCACGGTGGGGCCGGGATGGTTGAAAAGCCTACCGGTTGTGACCGCTTACTTCGGTATGTGACAAAGTGGTATCAGAGCATATGGTTAAGCGACAACCCTGCTCTGTTGGGTGTTACTCATTAGAGATAGAGTCAGTAGTACTCTAGAATGAGTTGAGTGTAATAATAGATACGAGTGCGTATTTGTTAGTGAATAAAAAAAAAAAATTGTTTTATATTGTAATGATTGATTTATTGAGTGGTATATGGATTCTGGTCAATACGAGTAATTAACGATCATTGATAGGGATCTCTAAACACTCGAATAGAACTATTCGGCACAATATTGTTTTAAAATAGGGTAAATGAGATAATTTTACCCAAAACTATTTTTGTATGGAAAAGAAATGATTTTCTATGAATTATAATAGTATATGGTTGCATGGATGTTAGGAGGTAATAATAGTAAATTATTATCATTGAAATTGAATAAGAAATCGAAATCATAACTCGAAAGTTAAGAAATAAATTCACATACAAATGAAATTTAAAGAATGTAAATTATAAATGTGAATTGTAAATTGAAACGGAATTCCAGAGAAGTATTTGGAAATGTTTTGAGAAGAATTTGAAATTTTTTTTGAGATTTGGAAAGTTTAAATTCTTTTTGGAGTTGAAAATGAATTTCAAAGGATTTTGAAAAAGTATTTTGGAGAGATAAAGCTCTAAACTCTTTTAGGTCGCTGGAAAATAATTCCGATGATGATGGCCACATCATTAGAATTCATTTTCGGGTTTCCAAAAGAGAAATTGCTGCCAAACTGTTTTAAATGGAAAGTGTTTGAAAAAAAATCTGGGGTTTTTGTTTTGGAAATTCAAATGGAATTTGAATTGTTTTCAAATTGGCTTTGAAATGTTGGTAAACTCTGGAATGCTATATAAAGATATTTATGAAATATTACTAAGTGGATAACTCATACCAATTGAATTTTGATAGAATAAATTTAACTTAAAGGATGAAGTTAAATCAAAGCAAGTATAAGTGAACAAATTTAAATGAGAGTGAAATTGAATGTTAAAATTCATTTTTGAATTTGTAAGTGAATAAGACTGCATTGAAATTGATTTGTGAAAACGAGTGAAGTATTAAACTAAAATTTGTAAGTAAAGCTAAGTGAATATTAACCGAATGAATAAGTTTGAAACGAATTAAATTCAATGATTATAAAAGAAAGGTAAATTGAATTCGAATTGGAAATCCAGTTTGATATAAGTAATTGTAAACCAAACTAGTGAATTGTAAATAAATTTTGGAACGAACAAAAGTGAATAAAACTGGAATCGAAGACGAATGAATTAGTAATTGGAACTAATTTAAGGTAGTGCAGTTGTAAATGGCAGATAATTGATAAAATTCAATATTTCAAAATTGAAAGTAAATTGAATCCAAATTAGATTGGAATTGTGAATTTAACTCAAATGAGAAATTGAAATGTGAAATTGAATTCAAATAAAATTTGAAATGTAAAATTGAAGATAATGGATATAACTTCAATAGTGAACTAAAGATGATATAAGTAGTTTATATTGAAATTTTGTAATAGAATTTGCAAAATGGTTTGAATATATGCAACTAGATATTATGGCTAGTAGGATATACAGGTATAAAGGAATTGGGATTTGATTTCAAAGATAAATTTGAATTGCTCGAAAAAGGTATGTATTTGAGTTTTAATATGAGTTTTTGATGATTTCTTGTCTAGCCGCTTGGCTTTTTCTTTTTCTTTTTGAAATCTGAGGGTCCGTAGGGACGTTTTGTAGTCGTACCGTATTAGCCGCGCAAAGGAGACGCTGGCGAAATTTTTCGAAAATTTCGAGTGTTAGAAAAATTTTGAGAAAATTTGGAAGTTTAAATTTGAATTTAAACTCGAATTTGAATTTAGAAATTAAACAATGTTGTTTGGAACTTAAAATTGAAGTTGGAAAGATAGTTGAATTAATAACGAATCTTTAGTAGAAAGATTTGTTTTGATAGATTGATAAAACTATTGAATTGTGAAAAATAGTAGACGAGTTAAGGACCACTTTTCCTAACTTGTAATTTCGAGGACGAAATTCTTTTAAGGGGGGAAGTCTGTAACGACCCGGAATTTTGAACGAATTAAATTGAGAATATTTAATTTATTTTAAATATTTGAACGGTAATTTAAATCGAATCCCGGATATAACTTTGAAACTGACAATTAAATTGTGAAATTTAATCGATTGAGAGTTGAATAAAAATTTAAATCTTCAATTTAAAGCTGAAGAAAAATATTTCAAAAAGCTTTTAAAATTCGTATTGATAATACTGAAGATGATAGAAGCTTCAGAATTTAATTTCGAACTGTTTTGTTCAGTTTTGAAAATAATCACTCGAACCGATATTTATAAAATAGTCGTTTTTCAAACAGTCTCGGAATTCAACGAAACCAGTTCCATTGGGTTCGTAACGTTGTATTATTACCGGGTTCCAAATTTCGTAGCATTCGGGGTTGTTATGTGACCATACGATAGTTAAACGCATTTAAGTTTTTAAAACGAATTCAATTTAAATTTGAATTTAAATTGGTCACATCATTTATTTTTCGTCCCTAAAATCATGCCATAAATCACGCCGAAGCCCACGAAATTTATCGTGCGAAACACGTTCGCCTGTCTCCTCTTTCTATTTCAACCGAGCTTCCTTTCCTTCTCTCGTTCAAAAACAAATCCAAATGAAAATCATTTCACGTTCGAAATCAAAGCATCAGAGAAAATAAAAACATGGCCGCGTTCCATTCCCAAATCTCTACCCATATTCGAACGAAAGGGGAAATTCGCGATAGGGGATTCGAACGACACGGTGGCAAGGGGTAGGCGACGTCTTCAATCAGAGGCGGAGTCAGGCACTCGCGCACGCGAGGAGGGGGACTGGGTCGAGTGGCGTTCGATTAGAGGGCGGTGGCGTCTAGGATTTGGGGAGCGCGTGGACGCGACGACGTCGAAGGCAGCGAAATTGATATCGCGATTTCGATTTTGGGGAGTTTCTCGCGAGGCAGTGGCAACAGTGGGTTCGTCGTCAGCGCGATGCTAGGGCTGGAGAAAGCGAGCATGAGCTCGTGAGTGCGTAGGCGATGGCGGCAGCGTTCAGGGAGGGTCGCGGGTGATGAGGCGATTGGCGAGCTCGAAGTCGAGCCAGAGAACGGCGACGTCAACGTGGTGAGCAGCAGGTGAAATTTTATTTTCAATTCTAATTTATAAATGTTTATGCAGAAAAGAAAATTTATAGATTTTGATGGTTGACTTGCTAAATTGATCAGTTTAAGTTATTCTAGTTTACTAAGATATTTTTAAATAAGTCACTGGTTAATTAATATATTTAAAAAGGGAATTTAGTTCAAATTGAAATTCTAGCTAAATTTATTGTAAAAGGAGAAATTAGTTTTAAATTTGAATTCTTGTTAAATAAATTTATTAAAAGAAATTTGGATAAAAGAATTTTTCTATTTGAATTTAATGTGTAAGTTGAGACCAGAAAATTTATTTACTAGAAATTATATAGGGTTGAAACAGGAATTTAAAAATGAAATAATTATAGATCGTGAAGATATGAAATTTATCTAAAGGAAATTAAATCAAAGTAGTCAAATGAAAATTTATTTCTCGATCTGCTCGAATATTAATAAATTTGTATAATTACTTATACAAGGTTAAAGTCGAGAAAAAACGAAAGAAGAATTGGATTGGATTGCAAAATTAAAGCGAAGGTGAGATTTTCTCACTCGAAGGAAAATTTTGATTTGCAGTTATTGATTGATTGCTATTTGAATGTGCTATTAGATATGATAGGATATATCTATATATATAGCAGTATATACATATTGGCATATGTATATATTGGATTGATGATTTCCCGCCTCGTATAGCGGATGAGACCCTATTGCGCCGTTAGTAAGCGGATTTATAAAAACCTATATACCGCGATAATTCCGTACTGGAGCGGAATTGGTATTGTGCTAACATCTTTGGATGCAGGGAAACAGGTTGGAGGGATCCAACTGGATTCCTCAACTGTATTTATTTATTTACAGATGTTGATATATATTCTGTTGTCATATGTTGAGATATGATATTGACTGTTGTGATTGACTAATTGATGCGTTGCATCATCGGATTCAAATTTTGAAATTTAAAAATAACGTTGTTGATTTTAAAAGTGAAATTTTAAAAGCGATCTTTGAAAATATACGTTTATTTAAATTGTTGAATTGATTTACTTTAAAAGGATAAACGTTAAAACTTTTAAGTTATAAAAGTTGAGATTTTGTGAATTTTAACAAAAAAGTAATTTCTTTTGAAATAAAGAGTTAAGAAATTTATGAAATGGTTTAAGTTGAGATTTTTGAATTCTTGAACCAATGTATATAAAAAGATGTATCAAATTGATATTTATCAATTTAAGTTATTGGAATTTTAAAATAAGTTTTTATAAGAGATATGAAATTTATAATTATAAAATGTGAAGATATGAAATTTATAATTATAAAATGTGAAGATATGAAATGTATAGAATTATAAATTGTAAAGATATGAAATTTATAGATTTATAAAGAATGAAGTTGTAGAATGAATGATTATAAGAAAATTTACTTATAAATTGGATTTCTGCTTTTAAATGGAATATTGATCGGATCGTTAATAAAGAAGATTTATAAATCAAAGTTGTTAAAAAAATATAGAAATAGGATTTATAAACGTTGTTTTATAAATTCAAAATCGATGGAGTTTGATAAATTAAATATAGAAGATTTTTAAAGAAGATATATTCGCGATTTTGGATAGCGAATCTTTATTGAAATAAAACGTGTAGAGATGGCTGAAATTTAGTTAAGTGAATTATATTCACGATTTTGGACAGTGAATATACTCTTAAGAAAAATGGATATGTTCTGGAGAAACGATATTATAAAATGAAGTAATTGTTTTAAAAGATGTTTTAAAACGTGTTAAATATCGAAATCATAGATTTCAACATTTATTGTTGAAATAGACGTTTTCGAGAAAATAAGGAAATGGTGGACTATAACACTGTTGTTATAGTAAATGATTTCCGAAAGGAAATGTTTTTAATGTAGTATTGGGATTTATATATCTATCTAAAATTTCGAATCCCTATACTAGTGATTTTGAGTCGTCGTAACGATGTTTTACGCAACATTCGTTTTGACTCAAATAAATGTGTTAAATGAATATTTTCCTTAAAGGATGAATATATACTTAATTTGATTTAAGTATATCGAATATTTTCAAGTGTTGAAAATGAATAGATTTGTGAAACACTTATTTTTAAATAAGTATGGAAATGCTTTTCCAATGAAATGAACGTTTTGAGAATTTATCTTTGTAAAAGATAAATTGAAATTGAATATTGAAAATCGATTTGAAAATCGTATATCAGAAGATATTTTGAAATATAAATTCAATATGGAATTTATAAAGAAATGGGAATTCGTTTTAAAAATAAACGTTGATTTATTTTTGAAGTGTGGAAATTATATATCTAGTAAGATATTTTTTTTGAAGAATAAATAATTTGGATAAATTATTTGGAATCTGATGATGTCGCGCATCTTTATTGATAGTTAAATAACCGACTATCGATAATTACCTTAAATAGGTATTTGTTGTGAATTGGATGAATTTGAATGCCACACTTATTTTTGAATAATCGCTCACTATTCGGGTTAACCGGGAAAGGACCATGGGGTCGTATAACCCATTCCGAATATGTGATACGTCGTTATGAATTGCATTTGAAGACCGGTGTTGAAGACCGGATATTTTTGAAAACGGAAGGATTACCGTCGAGTTACTCTACATCGACTGATCTTCGATTTAGAGGTTTTATCACCCTTAGTGACGGGAAGTCCTGACGTGATTGAAAATTTTCCGGAAATGCAAGGGCTTCGTGAGAAGTGCCTTCGGTTCTGTTCGATCCCGGAACAGACTTGTATGGATTGTGTGTCTGACGTTACAATTTGAGATATAAAGCTAATTTCTTTCAAATACATTTCTGTTGGTGGCGGAGAATTTATTCTCTTAGCTTAACACCCTTCTCTGAGACGTACGAGCTCAGAGGTTATGTAGTTGAAATTTATCAGCGATATATCCCAATTTGGTAACGTGGCATACTGAGTGTTGCTGTGAAATGATCAGTGTTTGATCATTTGTGATATGATCATTTGTTTGATCTTATATCTTTGTGATCATAGGTTGATCATTTTGTTTGACCCGAAGCAGGGCTTTTTGAGAAAGCGTAGCTTTGTGGACGAGACTTCGTCGAGCCTCACACCCCGGAAATGGTCGAAACAGGACGAATGCAGCAAGGTTCTAGGGAGTAGCGCCCCTTAGTGTATGTCATTCCTTCTGGATAAAGGTGGTATCATGGTATGGAGCCCAGATACTTAACCTCTGTGGTTACTGCATTATTTTTTCTATGTGGTTTGTTGGAAATCGGGGATCCTCGGGAAGATCGGTGACGATCGGGGGATGGCATACGCGTGTCTGTAGTTACCTATTTTTGCAGAGGTAACCCGGCCTTGTGTTGGCAGAGATCCGGTTAGGTTCTCGGGTCGTCTATTCCAGGGACGTACCCATCGTGGAAAAGGAAGTTCCTTAGCCTGACCATTTGTTGGAAATCCAAACTCCAATACGTGACTTGTACGGTATTAGTTGTAGAACCTGCCATTTACGTACGGTGGTCACCACTGTTTAGATGGTAGCTATAGTAGGCATACGATACTGGTCGTATGTTGGCTAAGATTAATATTATACTTTCGAAATGTTTTATACACTATGCAATAATAATAATATCAAAAATGATTTGTTTTTGCGTAGTAAGCATCTTTGACTATCATAAGAAGAAATCTCCTCCAATTCTGCGTTTGCATTGTGTGTGTGGTGGGAGGTCTTATGGTAGTTTCATTTTCCAAAAGCATTTCGAATTGACTTTAAAATTCTCTGCTGTTTATTTTTAAAGTATAACTGTTTTACGATCTCACACCAGTCACCATGACTGACTCGGAGTTTATTGTTTTCCCTTCTAAACTCTGGGTGCCCACCAATTTCCACACGGGCAGTCTAGAGTTAGATTATTAGGTAATCTGGATATTCTGGAGCTTTGGAGATAAGCTGGATGGCGAGACGTAGTATTTGTATCTGATAGTATTTATTCCGCTGTGTATTCTGTATGAGGACAAGTTATATAACTGTCCATTGTTGTACTGAGTTGTATATTGACTCTGATGATTGATGTATATATATAAACTGATATAGCTCTTTGTTTTAAAAGACTAGTGTTTAATTATTATATATTGTTCCGCTGCGATATGTGAGATTCTGATATTGTCTCTGTTTTCTGTTCTGTTGTTCTTTCGTGTTGTTTTTCTTTTTCTTTCTCTTCTTCCTTCTACTCTTTTCTTCTTCTTCTGCCTTTTTCTTCTTTCTTAAACCCTCACTATTGGAGTTTCCGGCACTCGATTGCTCGACAGTCGATAAAGTGAGTATCGATGTTGAATTTTCGAAAGTCGAAAATTTCAGGATGTGACATTAACACCCTTCTCTGAGATGTACGAGCTCAGAAGTTATGTAGTTGAAAGTTATCAGTGATATACTCCCAATTTGGTAGTGTGGCATGCTAAGTGTTGTTGTGTGATGATGACCATTCGTTGATCATTTGTGATCAAAGCATGGCTTTGTGAAAAAGCATAGCTTTGTGAACGAGACCTCATCGGACCTCACAGACTGGAAATGGGTCGAAACAGGAATGATGCGGCAAGGTTATGACGGTCGCTCCCTTTAGGGTATGTCATTTCCTTCTAGAAAAGGGTGCTATCAGGTATGGAGTCCTGGTATTTAACCTATGTGGTTGCTCCAATCTCATTTACTGTGTGATTGTTGCTTTGTGATCGAGGCGCCTCGGATAAAGGTCCCAAAGGACCGGGCGGTGGCATATTCGTGTAGTAGTTACCTAGTGTAAGAGGTAACCCGGCCTTGTGTTGGCAGAGAGCTAGTTAGTTCTCGAGACGTCCCGCCAGAGGCGTACCCATTGGCAGTAGGAAGTTCCTTAGTCTGACCATTTGTTGGAAATCCAATTCCCAATACGAAACTTGTACGGCTTTAGTTGTAGAACCTGCCATTTACTTATGGTAGTCACCACTGTTTAGATGGTAGCTATAGTAGGCATAGTTCGAAATGTCTATGCTGGCTAAGATTAATATTATACTTTCAAAATGTTTTCCACACTAGACATTAATAATAATATCAACTGATCTTTCGTAGTAAGCATCTTGGACTATCATAAGGAGAAATCTCCTCCAATTCTGCATTTGCATTGTGTGTGTGGCGGGAGGCCTTATGGTAGTTTCATTTTCCAAAAGCATTGCGAATTAATTTTATTTTCTTTGTGAAAATAACTATTTTACGATCTAACACCAGTCACCATGACTGACTCGGAGTTTATTGTTTCCTTTCTAAACTATGGGTGCCCATAATTTTCCACACGGGCAGCCTAGAGTTATGTTATCAGGATATTCTAGATATTCTAGAGTTTTGGAGGCAAGCTGGATGGCAAGACGTACTCCCGTACTTGTTATTTATTCCGCTGTGTATTCTGTATGAGGACAAGTTTATATAACTGTCCATTGTTGTATTGAGTTGTATATTGACTCTGATGATGTATGTATAAACTGATATAGTTCTTTGTTTAAAAGACTAGTGATTATCTATTATATATTGTTCCGCTGCGAATGTGAGATTCTGATATTGTTTCTGTTTCTGTTTTTTTGTTCTTTCTTTTCTTCTGTCTTCTTCTACCTCTTCTTTTTAACCCTAATGATTCGGTTTTCCGGCATTCGATTGCGCGGCATTTGATACAGTGGACGTATTAATGTCGACTTTCGAGCATCTAAAGATCTCAATCGTTACATATGGTATCAGAGCATTTGGTTAAGCGACAACCTTGGCTCTGTTGGGTGTTGCTCATTAGAGATAGAGTCAGTAGTACTCTAGAATGAGTGTGAGTGTAATAATAGATTTGAGTGCGTATTTGTTAGTGAATATAAAAATTGTTTTATATTGTGATGATTGGGTTGTTGAGTGGTATATGGATTCTGGTCGGTATAGTCTGTACAACTCTATCGATAGGTATCTCTAAACACTCGTACAGAACAAATCGACACGATATTGTTTTAAAAATAGGGTAAATGAAACAATTTTAACCGAAATTATTTTTGTATATAAAAGGAAATGATTCCATAAATTATTATAGTATATGGTTGTTTGGTTGTTAAGGGAATGGTAAATATTAAACTATTATCATTGTTGAATAAGAAATTAAAATGTTAAACAAAGGGTTAAGAAATAAAATCCATATACAAATGAGATTTGTAAATGTAAATTGTAAATGTGATTTATAATTTGAAATAGAATTCCAGAGAATTATTTGAAAGTAGATTGAAAGGTTTTGAAAGTTGAAATTTTGGTGAAAGGTTTAGATTCCCTTTGAGTTTGTAAATGATTTTTCAAAGGTTTTGGAAAAAGTGTTTTGAAAAGATAAAAGCACTAAACTCTTTTCGGTCGCTGGAAAATAACTTCGGTGATGACTGCAGCATCATCGATGTTCATTTTCGAGTTTCCAAGAGAGGAATTGTTGCCGAATTATTTTAAATGGAAGTTGTTTGCAAAACTGGGTTTGGGTTTTGGAAATTCAAAAGATAATTTGAATTGGTTTCAGAATGATTTTTGAATGTTGGAAATACTCTGAAATCTTATTAAAATGTTTATGGAATAATAAATGAGTTTGGATGACTTAGGAAATTCAAATTTAAACTGAAATTGACTTGAGTTAATTTGAATAAATGTGAATTTTAGAAGTCTAATAGACTAAATGATTGGAATAAAATTATTAAGTTGGAAAATAAATTGTAAAGGAATGAATGAATAACTTTACAATTGCAAGTGCAAGAAAATGAAATTGAATGTTGAAATTCATTTTGAATTTGTAAGTAAATAGAACTGGAATTGAATTTGATTTGTGAAAAACAAAGTGAAGTATTAAACTAAAATTAGTAAGTGAAGCTAATTGAAGATTGACCAAATGAATAAGGTTTGAAATGAATTGAATTCAATAATTATAAATGAAAGATTGATTGAATTTATATGGAATTGGCAATCCAGTTTAAATATAAGTGGTTATAAACCAAGTGGTAATTGAAAATTAATATAAAAAAGTATGGAAAATAATTGTATTGAACTTAAGAAATAAGTGTGAAATTCTTAAGTAAATTTGATATTGAAAATATTCTAAGTTGATGATTGAATGAAGATTAAACTGGAAATTGTAAAATGAATCATTATAAATAAGTGAATAAAACTAATTTAATTAAATTAGTAGATGGAATGAATTTGATAAATGAAAATCAAATCAAGGATTTAAATTTGGAAGTGTTACAAGGAAAAATAAAAATTGAGTTTTGAATTGAAAAAAAAAACTTAAGTAAATATTGGATAAAAGCTCGACTTAAGTAAAATTGTGAAATGGTTGTTGTCAAGTTTTATGAAATGGTTTTTGAACGAAACTTGTTTGATTAATGAAATGCAAATAAATGGATTAGAACTAAAAAAAGCAAGTATAAATATCAGCAATGAATTATTGAATTAATATGAGATGAATTTGAAGTTGTTTTGTAAGCTATAATTACATAGTAAATGCATACTTGATTTGTTGAATATACATAAATGAGGTTTATGAAATGGATGCTAAGCAAAGATTTTTGTATATCAATGCATCAAAATGAATGTGAATATGGAATGCAAATGAATTGAATGTAAGAAAGTGAGTTGTAAATCACTTGAATTGAATAGAAATGGTATGTGAATTAGATGAAAGAAATTTAATTTGTATCGAAACCATATAAATTGCTTATGGGAATTATTCCGAATGTATTGCTTATGAAATCTATGTGTTTACTATTGAAAATAAGTGAAATGTTAATGAATTTCCTATATATGTCACTTACATATTTAAATTGAGTAAGTACAGGTGTAGGGTAGCCGTTTGGCTGGTTTTGATTGTGCGAAATAGCTAAATAAATAAGCCGCTTTGCTTAAAAATGCTAAAAAGGTACGTCTACGCAATACAAAATAGGAAATATGAACTGTTTTTGCTTTTCCGACCGTGTGGGTCGATGTATATATATTTATATCTTTTGTCAAATTGCAAAAGCTCATCCGTACAAGGGAGACTCCGCCAAAATTTTGGGAGTTAGAAAAAATTTTGAAAAAAAAATTTTGGAATATTTTTGTTAACGGAAAATTGATATTTCAAATTGTAATGGAACATAGGAATTGAACTAGAAAATGAAAACCATTGTTTTGGTTGAAGTTGAAAGCTTTGGAAAAAGTGAATATTGAGTTTTCACTAAGTGAATTTTTGAAGATAAAATGAATTCAAATAGAATTGGAATTGTAAATTGAATTCAAATGGAATTGAAAATGCAAAGTTGAATGGAAATGAATATATAACTTTGCTAGTGAAGTGAAAATAAATATAAGAAGTATGTAAATACTTATATTGAACTTAAGAAATAAAGAATGAAATTCTTAAGTAAAATTGGTATTAGGAATCCAATAAGTAAATTTGGACATTGTTGTTAAGTAAAGTATATAGGGATTATAAAGGCTATAGGAAAATGGAATTGGATTTTGATTTCGAAGATATGGTATGTATTTAAAATTCCAGTATGAAATTTGATGAGTTTCTGATTTTTCCACTTGGCATTTTGTTTTCTTTTGGAATTTGAGAGTCCGTAGGGACATTTTGTAGTAGTACCGAGCTAGCCGCGCAAAGGAGACGCTGGCGAAATTTTTCGAAAATTTAGAGAGATGGAAAATTTATGAGAAATTTTGGGATAATTTACAATTTGAATTTAAATTTGAATTGTGAAGTAAAATAATGTTGTTTGAAACTTGTGGTTGAGTTTGGAAAGTTAGTTGAAGTGATAACGAATCTTTAATAAAAAGATTTGTTTTAGCAAGTTGTTTAAAACTATTTGGTTTGGGAAAATAGTAAATGGGTATTGGAGCATTCTTCTTGACTTGTAATTTCGGGACGAAATTCTTTTAAGGGGGGAAGATTGTAACGACCCTGAATTTTTGACATTTGAAATGTGAATATTTAATTGAGTTTAAATATTCGAATGATAGTTTAATTTGAAATTCGAGATATCAAAATGAATTTGGCAATGTAATTAGTGAATTCAATTGTTTTGAGATTGGGTAAAATTTTGAAATTAGAATTTTAAGCTTGTTAAAAATATTTTCAAGGCTTAGAAAATTCATATTGATTATACTGAAGATAATAGAAGCTTCAGAATGGAATTTGGAGATGCTTTGTTCAGTTTTGAAATTTTATCGTTTAAATCGATATTTAAAAATAGCGTTCCAGGGCACAGTCTCGGAATTCGACGAAACTAGTTCCATTGGATCCGTAATATTGTATTATTATCGGATTTCAATTTTCGTAATGTTTAGAGTGATCGTTTGGCCATACGATAAGCAAACGCGCTGAAAATTTTATCGAAATTCAGTATAATAACTGGTCCAAAGAGCTATCTTCTCCATACGATCGAATTTGGACTCAAAACCTTTTCCATTGTGTTCGGAATAGGCATATAATATTATGAACGCCTGGCGGCACGCCTTGATAGGAGGTCGATATTTTGAGTTGCAAATTCGTGACGATTTAAATTTGAATTTGAAATGTGTGTGTGTGTGTGTGTGTGTGTGTGTATATATATATTTATATATCCTGGTCAATAGCCGAAATCCCCTTCACATCAAAACTTTTTCTCTGCCTGTACATGCTACTTTCTTTTCAATGTCGTATCTTGTCTCCCTCCATTCTTTTAAAGAAAAGAAAAAAAATCTCGTTCAAACGAAAACATTTTCGTTCGTTCAAAAAATCGAATTAATGGCCGCTCTATTCAAAGAAAAAAAGGAAATGAAAAATCAAACGGATCTCAAAGATAAATTGCGCACCCTTTCTCCCCTTTAGGAAATCAATTCCTAAAATCAAAATCGTGCTAGGCCCATCCTCTCCCAACTAGCGAACAATTCGTTCTTTCTAACGAATAAAATAATAAGGGGTGGTGATCGAAATCAATATGGCGGAGGGGAGCTCGACTGGAAAGCACAAGGAGGGACGGCGAGGCAGCGGTTGGAGTTGATGTTGACCGACGTCGCACGTTGGGGCGCGCGCTCGTGCAAAGTCAAGGAGATCGTGGATTGACGAATGCTCGAAGTCGAGCAAGGAGAGTTCGCGTACGACAGTAAGAGGCTTGGAACTCGGCTTGCTCGATGGAAAGGTGGAGGCGGTAGTTTGGGGCTTCGGCGGTTATTGGAAGTCGTGAGGGAGGCAGCGTATTCGTGGAGGAAGATGGGTTCTTCGACTATCCATGTGCAGCCTATCTCTTTGGGGAGGAAGGTAGGGTCGTGATCTGGTGAGTTTTGGTATTGACTGTTTTAAGTTAATTGTTTAAACTAATTTAGATTTCAAGATTTAAACTGTTAGGAAATAGAAAAAAAAATTTACAAAGCAGTTCTATTTTAATTTATTGGAGGCATATAAGTTTGAAAGAAAATTTGGAAAGAGATTATGTATACTTAAAATTGGATTTATCTTAAAAAGGAAATTTAGTTTTAAATTTGATTTTTTTTGTTAAGTAAATTTATTAAGGGAGGAATTTGTTTAAATAAAAACTATTAGTTAATTTAACTATCAAAACGAAAAATTGATTGTTCAATTATTTCGAATATTAATAAATGATATAATTATTTATACAAGGTCAAAATCGTGAAGAAAGAATGCTAATTTGGAGTTGATTGCAAAATAAAAAGCAAAGGTGAGATCTTCTCACTCAAATAAAAATTTGAATTGGAGTTATTGATTGACTGTTTGGATTGTGATAGTATATATATATTAGTATATAGCAATATATATATATATATATATATATATTGGAATATATATATATATATATATTGGAATATATATATATATATTGGTGATTGATTTTCCCACATTATATAGCGGATGAAACCCTATTGCGCCGCATAATAGCGGATGATATTTTTATAAATCCCATATACCGCGATATTCAACCTCGAAGTGGAATTGGTATTGTGCTAACGTCTGTGGATGAAGGGAAACAGGTTGGAGGGATCCAACTGGATTCCTCAAAATTATGTGAATTTGTTTCATATATTATGATGTGATTGTTTATAATCTATGTGTGATTATATTTGTGATTGGAATTGTTGAAGGCTAAATTTAGCCGAATGTATTTTTGGTATCGTTGGATACCAGAAATAAATATAAATTAGTTTTGAAATTAAAGTGGAAAACTTTAAGTAAATTTATTTTTAAGAGTTGAATAAATTTAAAAGAAAGTATTTAATGGAAAAAAATTGATTTTTGTAATCTTATCGAATTATTTCCAAAATATGGAAAAAAATATTAATTAATGAGTTTTGAATAATATCGTTTAAAAGTTGAAGAATTTATTGAAAATGGAATTTTAAATGATTTAAAAAGAATGAAGGAATTTATTTAAAAGGTAGTAAATTTTTTAGAAATCAATTTGATAATTGATTAGTATTTGAAAATAAATCTCTGGGAAATTGATATAAAAATTTATTTGGTGTTGAATGAAAAATGGATTTTGTGTTGAAATAAATTTGGAAATCGATTTGTAAAAATGATTGGGTAATTGGAAATAAATTCAGAAATAAATTTGCAATGTTCAGTTCTATTGAAATTATACCTAGAAATCAATTTGTAATTGATTTGGTGCTTGAAAGGAAATTATAAATCAATTTGGAATTGATTTAATGTTGTAATGTAAATTTGAAATCAATTTGGAATATATTTGGGATTTGAAAGGAAATTAGAAATCAATTTGAAAATTGATTTTGGAGTTGAAAGTGAATATTTGAGAAATCGATTTGGAAATCGTATAAAAAGTGAATATTTGGGAATGTAAATTCAAATTGAATTTATAAAGGAAAGGGAAATTTGTTTTAAAAATAAACACTGATTTATTTTTAAAGTGTGGAAATAAATTTATAGATTTGGGATGAAAATTTAAAATGAATCGATAAGGATTTATTTAATTAGTTTAAATGGACCATTTTGAAGTTAAAGTGTATTCTCACTATAAAGCCGAGTATATTTCCAAAGTAGCTTTTAAAAATATAAATTAAAGGTTCTAAAGTTGGTTTTTAAAAGAAATATTTGGAAATATATTCCGCGTAAGGAAATTGATTTGAAATTTATTTTCAAAAGTTGAAAGGTGAAAAGTGATTTGAAATTTGTTTTCAAAGTGTTGAAGTGTGGAAAAATATATATATCTTGTGAAGATATTTTGAAATTAAATAATTTGGGAAAATTATTTAAATCTGATGATTGTTGTGAATGTTGTTTGATAGTTAAATCACCGACTATCAATGTTTGCCTTTGAAATGGCACTTGAATTTGTTTTTAAAACAAGCGCTCATTATTCGGTTTAGCCGGGAGAGAACTTCGTGTCATATAACCCATTCCGTATAATGATACGACGTTATGAATTGCAATTGAAGACCGGTGTTGATGACCGGGTATTTTCGAAAATAAAAGGACAACCTGTCGAATGTCTTTGCACCGAATTGCTCCGGTATAGAGATTTATATCACTCTTCTTGTGATGGGAAGTCCGATCGGGATTGTGAATACCCGGATTGCAAGGGCTTCTTTGGAAGTGCCTTCGGTTCTGTTCGAACCCGGAACTGACTTGTATGGTTACATGTCTAACATTACATTTTGAGATATAAAGCTGATTTCCTTCAAATACATTTCTGTTGGTGGCGGAGAATTTATTCTCTTAGCTTAACACCCTTCTCTGAGACATACGAGCTCAAAGGTTATGTAGTTGAAAGTTATCAGTGATATACTCCCAATTTGGTAGTGTGGCATGCTAAGTGTTGCTGTGTGATGATGATCATTCGTTGATCATTTGTGATCAAAGCATAGCTTTATGAAAAATAGTAGCTTTGTGGACGAGACCTCATCGGACCTCACAGACCGGAAATGGGTCGAAACAGGAATGATGCGGCAAGGTTATGAGGGTCGCTCCCTTTAGGGTATGTCATTTCCTTCTGGAAAAGGGTGGTATCAGGTATGGAGCCCTGGTATTTAACCTATGTGGTTGATCCAATCTCATTTACTGTGTGATTGTTGCTTTGTGATCGAGGCGCCTCGGATAAAGGTCCCAAAGGACCGGGGGGTGGCATATTCGTGTAGTAGTTACCTAGTGTAAGAGGTAACCCGGCCTTATGTTGGCAGAGAGCTAGTTAGTTCTCGGGACGTCCCGCTAGAGGCGTACCCATTGGCAGTATGAAGTTCCTTAGCCTGACCATTTGTTGGAAATCCAATTCCCAATATGAAACTTGTATGGCTTTAGTTATAGAACCTGCCATTTACTTATGGTGGTCACCACTGTTTAGATGGTAGCTATAGTAGGCATAGTTCGAAATGTCAATGCTAGCTAAGATTAATATTGTACTTTCGAAATGTTTTCCACACTAGACATTAATAATAATATCAACTGATCTTTCGTAGTATGCATCTTTGACTATCATAAGGAGAAATCTCCTCCAATTCTGCGTTTGCATTGTGTGTGTGGCGGGAGGCCTTATAGTAGTTTCATTTTCCAAAAGCATTGCGAATTAATTTTATTTTCCTTGTGAAAATAACTGTTTTATGATCTCACACCAGTTACCATGACTGACTCGGAGTTTATTGTTTCCTTTCTAAACTCTGGGTGCCCATAATTTTCCACACGGGCAGCCTAGAGTTATGTTATCAGGATATTCTGGAGTTTTGGAGGCAAGCTGGATGGCGAGACGTACTCCTATACTTGTTTTTTATTCCGCTGTGTATTCTGTATGAGGACAAGTTTATATAACTATCCATTGTTGTATTGAGTTGTATATTGACTCTGATGATGTATGTATAAACTGATATAGTTCTTTGTTTAAAAGACTAGTGATTATCTATTATATATTGTTCCGCTGTGAATGTGAGATTCTGATATTGTTTCTGTTTCTATTTTTCTGTTCTTTCTTTTCTTCTGTCTTCTTCTACCTCTTCTTTTTAACCCTAATGATTCGGTTTTCTGGCATTCGATTGCACGGCATTTGATACAGTGGACGTATTAATGTCGACTTTCGAGCGTCGAAAGATCTCAATCGTTACATACATCACCATCGCCAGGTGCTCCAAATCGACTTCGGCATCATCGTCATGGCCAAGTCACGCCTTCGTTTTCAATGAAGCTCTGAAGCTTGCGCCTCCATTTGCATGCCATACCCCTCCATCCTCGTGCATGGTGCCAGGTCGCGACCCTTCAATCAGCCATGTCATGCGCCTTTTGAAGCTTCCATTTTTTACTTTTTTCTTTTTTTTTCTCTTTTTTTCTCGAACGTGCGAAATGATTTAGGGCTTCAAGGGCCAATTCGAAGACTAGGGGAGTAGTGTCCAGACATTTCATTCTTTTTGGAATAGAAGGAAGGGTTGGGAGATATGAATATAGGGTGGGCTGGGGCACGATTTGGTTTAGACCCTTCAATTCTAATTCATTTAGTTTAATTATTTTCATTTGCATTCAAATTTAAATTTTAATCATCGGCATTAATTTATAATTATATTTCACTCTAGTTTATACTGATTTACACTTGCTTCTACTAATTATATATCGATAATTGAAAATTTTTATTCAATTTATTAAATATCATAAGCAAATCTCGAATCATCAAAATGCCGAGTATACAAAGACTTACACGTTAACAATGATTTAAGCATAAATTTAAAGTAATGTTTGTTGTTGTCCCACAATTGAAAATTGCGTGAAACATCACTGAAATTCATTTGACCATAACTTTATAACGGTTTATCTAATTTTGATGATCTTACCCATTTAAGAAAGCTAATAATATAAGTAACAATTTTTGTTTTGCAAAATTTCATCGTTACTTAAGCTAAAAATGCCGTTTTGTAAAGTGCGTATGTGCATTTGTTGCGTCTTCAGATTTCATGCTTCTTAGAAAAACCATCATAGCTCGAGTTGTAGTTAATGTATTTGTGATCTGAAAATTGTTTTGGAAAGCTAAAACATTAAGTAACAACTTCATTTTTAAAGCCATCCCTAATTTTGTGTTTTTGACCTTTGAAAGTTTTTTGGAAAGTGGTTTAAATATGAACGTGATGTTATTTTTATATCAAATGAATGCATACTTCTTATATCTCTTCATATGCGACTAATCTTTGGACATAAGTTGAGCATAAATGCTTATGGATCTTATTTGGTTTAATTCGACAACTTTGGCTTGCTTTTTCTCGCACAAAAAGCGAAATAACTCACTTAAACACTAATAAAAAGGTATGTATTTACGATATATCGATATGTGATGTGATATTGTTTTGTTTTCCCATGTTTTGGGATGCCCCATGTTGGAATGTGTATATATATATATCGTGATATAATGTATTTTGATTTTGAAATGCTCCCCGTACAAAGAAAACTCTATCGAAATTTTCCAAAAAATCCGACACTTAAAAAAAATTCATAAAAATATATCATATGCAAAGAATAGCAAGCCGTTATTTGAATCTGTTTAAAATCATACCTTACAATAAGATAAGTTAAAGTGAAAGAGCCACATTGAGGGTTGAGTAGTTGAGTTTGATTGAAGAGTGTTGAATACGAAGAAAGTCAGGGTATGAGCAGTGTATGTCGACTTCCATATAAGAAATTGCAAGGACTCAATTTTCTTAAGAGCTGAATCTATTACAGCCCCGCTTCCTATGCCGTATAAATAAATGAATTGAAATTAAATAAAAGTGTTTGAATTTGAGTTGTGATGATTATATTTTGAAAACAAATTTTTAGTTAATTAAATTCTATTTAATAGAAAAAATTGATGTAATAAATTGAACTGAACTAATAAACTCTTTTTGGATAATCAATTTGAAATTAAATAAAATGTTTTAATTAATATGAAATGTTTTGAAGTGTAAACAATTTTTATATATGATTGGAATTGTTGGAAAACAAATATATTTAGTAATAGTATAATGAATGATTAAATAAAAATAAGCGGACATCGAATTGAAGGAAAATGTATGGTTATCGAAATATAAACTATAGAATGAAGTCAATTTAAATTGGATTGAAATATATGTATAAAATATATGACAAGGATTAATATTTAATTTAAATGTAAAGAAAAATAATTAAAAACAAATTGAATTAGTTTAAAAAGCCCAAAATTAATTGGTCCAAGCCTATACTTATATTTGCAAATCACAACACTATCCCCTTATATTTTCCATACCCGAGCCTCTTACCAAAAGTCCCAATTCCAGAATTCTCCAAATCAAAATTGGCCGCGACAATATTAGAAAAAGAATAATGAAATTGAAGCACGAAGGCGCTTGGCTTGGCATCTTTAATGGAGCAAGAGGAGAGGGTCGCGACTTAGGGTGCCGTGCATTGGTGGAAGGCGATGCGGCGGCTTGTGTATGGATTTGGGAATGACTTTGTAGAGCATTGGTGGTTTGCAGCAGGTGAGAAGCGATGATACCTAGTTGTTGGTGACCTGAAGGTAGTGTAACAGAGATGATGGAAATTGCGGAGGTCGTAAGTTTTCGCTCAGCAATTTGGTGAGTTTCTAAACTCACGACTATGTATATATCACATTATTCGATCCATGTTTATCTCATATATTTCTTGATTTGCTTAGTTAAATGGATTGTTGGTATATTGTATGAAATTGGTTGTTTTTTATGATTGATGATGGTATAGTTTGAATTAGTTAGAATTGTGCTGTGAAATACAATTTACATGTTGTTGCAATAATTATTGTTATATTGTTGATTTGCGATGTTTGACTAGTAATTAGATATCTGCAAATAATTGAATGAGATTTGAAATTGTTTGGAAAAGAAATAAATGAATTAAAAGATGTAAATTTGAAATAAATAAATTATTTTGGAAATAAGTAGTGAATTCTGCAATGAATTTTTATTTAATATTAAAGATGTTGTGATTAATGGAAAATTTAAAAGATGAAGGATTTTGGAAAAATATATGTGGAATAATTTTAAAAGATTTTGAGAATAGAAATTATTCGATAAATGCTGAGTTCAGGAATTTAATTAAATAAGAGAATTATGAAGATTTATAATTTTATTTACCGATGACTATAGAAATATTTAGAGGATATTTATGAAATGGTATTTGAAATCTATATTTTAAAGTAAGAATTAATTTTATTTGAATAAAAATATTTTGAAGTAATTGTAAGTTGAATACTGTTATTTATTGAATAGAAATTATTATTGAGAAGATTTATTATATATTGTTGAGTGAATTTTTGAAAGTAATATATATGCTTGTGTTTAATTATCAAAGTATTTTGGGAATATATTATATGAGGTAAAATTTGAGTTTGATGGATTACTTCTCAATAATAATGGTTTTAAAGAGGTTTGGAAAATCAACGAGGATTTTAAATTATGATTTTGAAATTATATGTATATTTGAGTCGAAAATATTTATGGATTGAGAATATTCTTTTGGATTTGAAGTTTTTATAGGTATTCAAAAATATAAACTTATTCATAGTATTTTTATAACATACCATTAAAGTAGAAATTTAAGACGAAAGGATTTTGGAGGTTTTAAATTCATTGATGGGTTTGAATAAACTTTTTTTGAAAATAAGTATATGATTTTAAAATATGGGATTTTGAGGATTGTTATTTATTTTATAAAAAGAGGGAAATGAATAAAAGAGGTATTTGTTAAATTAATTGAAGTGGTTTATAAAAAGAAAAGAAAAAAGAAAGGTGTTTTGTGATTAAATTAAATTGAAGTGTTTTTATAAAAAGAAGGAAAAATGAAGCAATATATATTTAAACAAAATCCTTCATCTTGTTAATCACAAATTGAATAATATATTGATGTGCGTATGGATGTTTTTGACTTGTTTACAATGAATAAGATGAATTTAAGTTACTCGTTGTGTTGAATTATAAAGTGATGAAAAATGAAGAAAAACGAATTGAAGTAAAAAGTAACCGATGAGCGATTTAATAAGCGAAGTGGAAATTTATTTAATGTTGATTAATTGAGTGTGTTGTGTATATAATTGTATTTCACTGGACGATATGGAACGTGCATGTAAGGTATATTTATTTACTCAAACTAGTATAATGTCAAGTAATTCATTAAAGACCGAGTATCTGATATTTGGATATGGTGAATTATTTTATATTGTACACCAATATTAATCGATATTACTTTGATTCCTAACTTGGCGTGTAAGATATATTATATTATTTCTTTATTTTATTTTAAAGCGAGAATAAATAAATAGCGAATACACCTCTTTTGTGTGTATTTAGTAATTATTTGAAAAATTAGGGTAATTCATTGAGTACCAACAATGTAACACCCCATCTCTATACACATATTACCCAAGAGTATTACCGAGTAACCCGGAGAATGAGGTGATGTGAGTGACACATGTAAACATTCCCCCAAACCAATATTGAATACATCTTAAAATATAAAAACCACTCACCATGATGTAAACAATCTCGGTACAAAACAATAAACACATGGATTTCTCGATGATAAAACAATACACGATATAAAATAAAGCACCGAGAATACAAAGTTATCTATGCAGCGATAACATATATTATAACAAATATACATGAATCAAAGTGGGTCTACAAAATAGTCAAATTCCCACTATTATCAAAAATATACATACATGTCCAGTATATACATCTTAACGTCACATTAACACATATAAAATAGTACTCAATACTGCTAATAATATCTAGCCTCCAACTAAGCCCAATAAGCAAATATGGTCACATCGTTCCTGAACCTGAAATGTCTCGATCTGACTCGAGTATTGTATAAATGATAAACGGGTCAGACTATGTCTAGATTCAATGGTGAGAATATAAACGATATCACAAGGAATAACATATACACAACATAAAAAAGAAATCTAGCAAAGGAATAATAAACTATCCACAATGCATCAAACATCCATAACGCATCAAACATCAAAACATCTATAAGACAACGAACACAATCACACACATCACACAACGCACATCAAGCATTGATCACATACATCACACAATGCACATCAAGCATTCATCGCACACATCACACACAAGACACAGCTCACACATCACACACATCGCACATATCGCATGCATCGCACACATCGCAAACAACATACATCGCACACATCAAACATCGATTCATTCATATTTATTTAGTAGTATTATGTTTATTCATTTTATTCTATAATTTCAATATAATTACATCTATTGCTATTGTTAATGCTAATGCCAGAAGCCGAGTCTACACTTGAGTCACGCTACTTTTTAGATGCAAAGGGAGACCCTACTCATAAATTTTTATGCTGCACAATAAACGAACATTACTTTCTCGCTTCCTCGTACCTTGTTTGAATCGCTTCCCATCACTAAACATCTTGCCTCGTTCTATATTCGTCTTGTTAGTCCGTGCAGCAAACTGTGACCATGTGACGAGGGGGCCATGTCGCCACAACCATCAGGAAGAGACCCCGTGTCCATTAAGCTAGGATGAGGCTAGCAAATCTTCTGGCAATCACATCTACGTAAGGGACATTGCACACCTATTTCCACTCAAAAGTGGAGATAATCATATTCTCGCTTTAAAATAAAATAAGGAATAGTATAATTTTCCTTACATGTTAAGTTAGATATCCAAGTAATATCGATTAATATTTATGTATAATATAGAATAATTCACTAATTTCCAAGTATCAAATACTCAGTCTCCAATGAATTACCCGACATTATACTTGTGTCGAGTAAATAAATATATACCCCATATGGACGTCCCATATCGTCCGGTGAAATACAATCATATACACAACACTCTTAATTAATCAACATTATATAGATATCTGCTTCGCTTATTAAATCACTCGTCGCTTAGTTTCTACTTTAATTCATTATTCTTTATCATTCAACACAACGGGTAATTTAACTTCATCTCGTTCATAGCAAACAAGTCAACAATCATTCATACACACATCAATATACTATTCAATTAGCGATTAACAAAATGAAAGGTTTTATTTAAATCTATTTCAATTTATTTTCCTTCTTTTTAAAATACAATTCAATTAATTTTATCACTAAACATTTTTTTTTCTTATTATAAAACCACTTCAATTAATTTAACAAAAACCTCTTTTATTCATTTCCCTCTCTTTATAAGATAAATAATAATCCTAAAAAACCCATATTTAAAATCACGTATTTATTTTCAAATAAATTTTCATCAAATCCATCAATTAACCCACCAATACCCTTTGGCTTCAAATTTCAACTTCAATAATATTATGGAAATTCTATAAAGAAGTTTATATTTTTCAAATATCTCTAAAAGCTTCAAACTAAAGAACATTCTCAATCCATAAATATTTCCAAACTCTAGTATATAATTTCAAAAACATCCTTTAAAATTCTCGTTTATTTTCCAATCCTCTTTAAAACCATTTTTATTAAGAAATAACCCATAAACAAAAATTCTTCATTATTTAATATATTCCCAAAGTGATTCAATAATCAAACACCTTATTATATTTCTTCCAAAAATTCAGTTACAACAATATACATACATACACACATACATACATATATATATATATACATATATAGATACATATATATATATATATGTGTGTGTGTGTGTGTGTAAAACAAAGCTCATAAGTGATATTTTCCATCCAATAAATATAATTGCATTCTACTTACAATTACCTCAAAATTTTATTCTATAAACTTCCCATCTATTAAATTCAAATTATGCATCACCTTAAAAACATCCTTTAAAATTCTCATTTATTTTCCAATCCTCTTTAAAACCATTTTTATTAAGAAATAACCCATAAACAAAAATTCTTCATTATTTAATATATTCCCAAAGTGATTCAATAATCAAACACCTTATTATATTTCTTCCAAAAATTCACTTACAACAATATACATACATACATATATATACACTTATATATACATATATATATATATACACATACATACATATATATAGATACATATATATACACATATATATACACACACACACACACATATGTGTGTGTGTGTGTGTAAAACAAAGCTCATAAGTGATATTTTCCATCCAATAAATATAATTGCATTCTACTTACAATTACCTCAAAATTTTATTCTATAAACTTCCCATCTATTAAATTCAAATTATGCATCACCTTAAAAATACGGATTTCAGATATCATTTCGTAAATACCCTTCAATAATTTTTTATAATTGACGGTAAATAAATATAAATATAATTATTCAAAATTCACTATTTATTTTCAAAATAATTTATTTGTTTCAATTCTTCATGTTTTAATTTATTACCTCATTTATTATCAATTTCAAGTGTTATATTCAACCAATACCATCATCAAATTCAACCAATATTCACATACAACTTAACTCAAGCAAAGCACAATACCCCTTTCAAATAATATCATCCAATAATAAACAATTTCATCCAATCAGTCTATATCAACCAAGCATTTCATCACCAAGCAATACATATTCAAATCAATTCATCCATACAACAATCAATTAACAGTAATAAAAAGGGAATTCTATTCTACAGCATAGTTGTGAGTGAGAAAACTCCCCAAAATCAAAGCTTTCCTCCTTAGCTTGCAATTTCAACCATTCTTCACTATTGCAACTACCACCTCGCTGCCTAGGATAACCTTCGGACACCACTGCACATGTAACAAACGAGGATTTTCGACCCTCGAAAATCGACACTAATATGTCCACTGTATTAGATGCCAAGCAATCGAATGCCGAAAAACTCGATAGTTAGGGGAAAAGAAAATGAAGAGGTAGAAGAAAAGAGAAAACAACTACACAGAATTTCACAATCGTAGTGGAACAATATATAATAGATAATAACATGTCTTTATACAAAAGAACATACATAACATCATCAGAGTACAACAATTTACACATGAATACTGGACAGTTATAATAACTTGTCCTCACCAATGCCGACTATACAGTCTAACACACACAGCGGAATATAATCAAGTACGTGGAATACGTCTCTGTCATCCAACTCATCTCCTGAGCTCCATAACATCCTAACCTGAATCTGTAATACTCGGTCTGACCCGAGCATTATAATAAAATAACACTTGAGTCAGTCTGGAAAACCAGCGTGAGAAAAACACACTCAATTTGAATTAACACTGTTATAAAAATCCCTTGAAAAACAAAGGTGACTCGTAAGACCACGCCACACATAAACACGACGGGTTTTTACCTTACGATAACCAAAACATTTTATATCAAAATCATTTGATATTATAATAGTGGCTAAGTACAAATACTTATATTGAAATAGCTGAAATTGTTACATTCATTAAATTCTAGCATACTAGGCTCTACAACCAAAACCGTAAAGGCACGTATTGGAGAATGGATTTCCATACAATGACCAGGCACTGGGGTACCACCTATCATAGTACATATCTAGAAAAATGTACCGAGGACCTCGCCGGGATCCCCTACAACACAAGACCGGTTCTACCCCTAACCTGGATAGTACCGAATATGCTATCACCCTAGGTGTTCCCACCCTTATCGAGCTCTCCCATGCACCGTAATTATAATATCCGAGGGTATCTAGAAAGATGATAAACATACCTTAATTGGTGCGACCCACTTAGCCTTGCTGCGTCTCCCCTGATTCTCAGTCATTCCGGTTGATGAGGCTTGAGGCTATGATTACCTTTTTAAAGGAATTTTTCACTTAGAATGTTCATTGTCCTCCAATGACACTGTGTTGAAAACATTCATCCATACAAGTCCATTTTAGGTCTGAACGAAACCGAAGGCACTATTCCTACTACATCCATTTTGGGATCATCCTCAGGATTAGTAGCGATTAGCCCTTGCACGTCAATGCTCCATCTTCGATTACATCCTCTTGTCTTCACTTCGAAAACGTATCCGTTGGGTCGAAGTGTTTTCGGATAACTTATCTGATCTCGGTCTCTTCGAAACAATGTTTGATATTTCCGGTAAACTCAACCTCGGTTCTATAGGAAATAAACAGACGAAAATTATCGGAGATCTTCTCCTAACCGTTAGTGGACGGATTTCCTTGTCATCGTCCTAGAAGAACGAAACGAGTTTATACGTACAGTATAGCACCTTCGATAGTAACTGTAACATATAATCCTCGTGTTTCTTTTAGATATTTCCAAAGTTATGTTTTCGGTCCAGATTTGATAGTCGGTTATTTGACTATCAAATAAACAATCATTCAATCAAAGGTTCATTTACCACCAAAATCACTAAGCCTTATTTAATTTATATTTTTAAATAAATTAAATCTCTTTATTCAAAAGTATTTACTTATCTCGCCGAAATAAGTATAATCACAAACCATTCCCTATAAAAATATTTGAAAACTTTTTTAAAATAAATATGGAAAGCACCACGTGGTATCAACCATGGATTCACAGTTCAATGATTACGTCTCTATCCCAGAGAAATCCAAACTTAACTACAGGCAATCTCTGCTTCTGATTTCCGCCATGAAAGTATACCATTACTTTTCGAAAACTTTATTTAATTAAACAATTAAAATAATTGCATAACTTTGAAATAATAATTAATTCTGATTTATTAATAAAATTTTAGTTGATTTACAAGACTTGTTTATAAAACTTATAATTCATTTTGACAATTTAAAAATATTTAAATAACTAACTTCTGAAATATTTTTGTGCTAAAACATATTTAAAATACCTAGTTAAATAATTAAAATCCTCTTTTTAAAACAAACTCAACTTCTTGATACAAATATATTTTTCAATCCCAATGTAACCACTATAACATTTATAAATCTCTCTTGATTTATCACAAATCGATTTACGTCCCCAGTTTCATAAATCCCTTTTTCAAATTTCCAAAAGAAAAATCTATCCTTTCTTTTTAACCGATTTACTCATCTCATTATAAATTCTAACCGTGAATTTATACTTCCAATTTATCAAATGATAATCATTTCATTTTATTTATAAACATCTATAAATCCCATAGTCTCATTTCCAGTTTATAACGGTTTCACATCACTTAAATCCACTATAAATTTATTTCTAAATTAAATTCCATTTATAAATCAATTTTCTTAAATAACCCAAACTATATTACAAAAACCAACCAAATCTCGATTATACTTCCATTTCGTAATTAAGAAATCTTATTTAAGATCCAGTATAACCAATTTTATATTTATTCCCATATTTCCTTTTTATTCTCCCAATCTATTAAAAATTTCGACTTTTTAAAACCTTTTATATTTTAAACAAGTATCACTTAAGAATTATATTTAAAATCCTTTATTTACATTATTCCAAAATCTCCAATTTAAATATCACGGAATAGTCAAGTACTGTAACCACCCGCATATTTTACGATTATATATTTAAATGTTTTATTTAAATATAACATCCTTAGTTGAATTTAAAGTTCGAAATGTGAATTTTTGTAAATAGTCGAATTTGGACTCGAGACCACTTCCATTGATTTTAAAACGACGTTTACAACTTGTTTGAGTATAAACATTGATATGTTTGGAGTAGATTAGGATTTTGGTATTTTCATTTGGCCTTTGGGTTTGGTTCTAGCCCACCAACCCAACAAGATAACCCTAACTCCTCTACCAAATACCCTAACTCCACTCCTCTTCATTCATTCCTTTCATAATTTCCTAACACTCTCAAGCAAAAGGAAATATGGGGGAAAAGAAATTAAAATTCCTAAGCCCTAGTTTCTCTTAGGAATTCAAGTTCTAGTTCCAAAATCAAGGAGAAGCTTAGGTAAGCATCCTCTTCATCTTCTCCATCTCAATCCCTCTCCAATTTTCATAATTTCCTATAACTTAACTTAGGAAATATTTGTATATGATCATAGATTGGAGCTTCTAGAGTGGATATTAAAGTGGAGTAGATCTTTCCTTGTTTTAGAGCTTCTCATTCCTTGTTTTGAGTTTAAAGGTGAGTTCTTGAACTCACATCTATGTCTATAGCTTTCATTTTTGTTAGGTATGAATTTCTAACATCTATTTTATGTTCAATTGCTTTTGATTTGAATTGGTTTGGTGAATTTTACAATTTTGGTATTTTGAAGTCAAAATCTTTAAAGATCCTATCTTGGATGTTTGGACATGTTATTTAGGGTGTATCGAAGAGCCTATAGGGCTGGGTAGTCATTTGGCATAAATCCCTAGCATCCATCGCTCGTTCGATCGCTTCCGAATTGATTTGGCCATCAATGTCCTAGGCAAATTGTTGCCCAACATAGGCAACCAGAGTCTGGTTGAAGAATCCAAAGTCTGGTTAAGCCCAACCAGACGTCTGGGAGGCTTTAGTGAAAAAAAGAAAAAAAAAGAGAAAAGAACTATAAGTTTCCAACACCTAGGGCCAGACGTCTGGCTAAACCTACCAGACGTCTAGTTTGTGGAATTTTTCCTATTTTGCCTGTTTTTGGGTGGATTTTCAATTTTTATCGATTTTTGTTGATCCGGTTAGTTGTTGTCATTTATTATTGACTTTGATGACTTCTTTTCTGGAATTTTGGGAATACCCATTTGATGGATTTTATATCGATTTTTATGGTTTTAATTCACGTCGTCGAATGTGGATTTTTGGTGATCGATTGTTTTTACAATCATTTCTATGATTTGTCACTTTAAAATACAAAGGTTTTTATACTAGTAGTAAATACTCAAACTCTTTCACAAAAATGATTTCAATATTTCTTTTAATACAAAGCTCGTCTTTAAAACCGTTTTCCAATCTATTAGTATATACAAACCTTTACCTCATTCGTATGACAAATCCAATTAAATGACTTAGCAAAACAAGTGGTATGAAACGCTTGCGTTTACTTCGTCGGTTAATTCTTAGACTTGTTCGATTGAAATCTTGTGACAATTTTCGAGTGGAAATCTATAATTTGTTCGTAAATATTTAAGTTAAGCTAGTGGTTATGGGACATGAAGCTAAACTCATTTATTTACTAGCTTAGTGTAATTTACACTTATTGATCAATGATGACCATTTTATGGTTTAGACTAGCGATATGCGATGTCTCTTTGTCCACGTGGGGGCCTATACCCCATTCTGTAGAGCTTTGGCTCAAATTGTTGGGGTAGCGATCCATGGTCTTTTGACCGTTCATGGAGCAATCGGCTTAATGAGTCTGTGCATAGGGTGTATCTTTTTAGATGTGTCGATGTTCGGCTCAATCAAGTTTTTGTCCATGGGGCGTATCTTTTTAGGTACGTCAATGTTCGGCTCATTACGGGTTAGCGACCCATGCGGTAGCATCCCGTTTGTGATACACGTGTTGGTGAGTTTGCATGCTCCCATTTGTGATAGGCCTCCCCCTTTGTATTTCCTGGATTTCTATGTTTCACCAATTTTTGTGATTTGTATTGATAAGCTCTATCAATATTTGTGATTCGGTGAATAAAAATAAGGAATATGACATTCTTTTTGGTGTTTGAGAAAATTTGAGATATTTTATGATTTTTGTTGCTATCATATATATTTGTCATATCTCTTATCCTTTCTCATCTTACATGATATTATAGCTAGTCCGATCCGTTTATTATATTTCTTCTTAAATAATACTCGGGTCAGACCGAGGTGTTTCAGGTGCTTTCACTTGACTTCTTAGCAGGGACTAGCTTCTAACTTTTGGCTAACTACTTTAGCTTAGTAGTTTTTGTTTTTATACATTCGAGATAGAGACTCCATGATGTATACATATTCTTTTGTCTAGCACTTGTACCTATTCTTTTGTGATGTAGTGGATCTTGTATGACCACTACTTTGATGTTCACTTCTTTGTGTTATAGTCATATTTGTTTCCGCCTTAGTGATATGAATATCTATGACTGATTTTGTGTTGTGCTTATTTTATATTGATTTCGAAGGCCTCTTAGCCACTGTGTAGTAGATTTGAGTATGGATTGGATATGTCCGATTTCCTCTTGAAATGAAATGCATGACATACTATCTGACATATCGGTTCTCGCTCAAATCAATTATACAGTTGGTCGCTCCTCAACAGCCTTATTCTTCGTACTAATTGACGGCATTACCCAGTAATGTCCTTGGTTAGTGTGAGTATAAAGGTGGGGCGTCACAGCTTGGTATCAGAGCCAAACTTCGGAACAATATAAGATATTATGACAAGGATCATTGTCCTAAGTCTCCCTTAGGAATCGTGCCTTAGGATTTAATTCGAGTCTTAGGACCCGTTCTATCCTATTTCCTTTTATGATGCCTTGTTTATCAATCTAGTTTATTTGAATTCATTCTGAGAATAACCTTTTTCCTCATCTTTTTTTCTTTCTTAAAGAAGAGAAATGGTTAGAGCTGGCCATTCTAGCGCCGGTTAATCCAATGCTACTCCTCAGGATGGCGTATTCATGTCTGCCCAACAGCTTTCTGATCTTGTAAAGAATGCCCAAGCTGTCGGACCCATTCCTAAGCCTACTCATCTTAAATTCGGGTTTACATGCTTGTGCAGTGATTATACCAATTTGGGTGGAAGGCCATTCAAGGGTTCCGAAAACGTTATAGAAGTCCAAGCTTGGCTTAGAACATGCGATGCATCTTTTCTCCCATGAATCTTGTGGATCTACATCGAGTCCAAGATGCTTCTAGCATGCTCTAGGAGAGAGCATTAGATTGGTATGAGCTTTTAGTTTTGGAAATTATTGAAGCGGATCTTACTTGGGAGCAATTCCGAGAAAGGTTCAAGTTAAAGTTTGTGCCAGAAGGTGAAAAAGTAACTTTCGCCTATTGCTTTATTGACCTTGTTCAAGGTGAATCTTCTATGACGGATTATGTCGCATCATTTGAATCCCTCTCTAAATATGGGGTCGAGTATATTAATACCGCATTGAAGAAAAATCAGAGGTTTATCTATGGGTTGAATAAGAATCTCAAAAAGGCTTTACTTATGAAACTAGAAGTTCCTTTCGATCAGCTTATAGATATCGCTCTTCAACTTGAAGAGGCCGATAAAGACAGTGATGTTGAAGTTGTAGGTGCCAAGAAGAACTTCAATAACAACAAGAAGAGGCATCCCGATAATAAGTTCAAACCTCATCCTAACAAGAAAGGAAAGCAAGAAACTTCGGTAGCAAAGACTCCTACCTCTAGTCATGGAGAATGCTACAATTGTGGTTCTAAGGACCATTATGCAAATAGGTGTCCAAAACCCCTTTATTGCCGCTATTGCAAAAGTTCGGGTCATCATACTCAAACTTCAAAGCAAAAAAGAGGGAAAGCTGAATGTTGTGCAAGCCCCTAGTAACACTTCTCTTCGTCAAGGTATTTCTCATTCTGTCCTTGATGGCATTATTATGTTCCATGATCATCCTATTCGAGTTCCTTTTGATACGGGTGCATCTCACTCTTTTATATCAAAAGAACTTGTTGATACTTTTTCTTTGAATGTTATGGGCTTGATGACTTCATTAAGAATTGCGAATCCGGTTAGTGGATCCGCAACACTCAGTTTATTTTGTAAGAATGTTGAAATTATTTTATGTGATTATGCTTTCCGTGTCGATTTGCATGTTATGCGTTACTTAGGTTTCGGAATGATTTTGGGAATGGATTGGCTTAATAGTTATGAAGCCCATATTATATGTCCCGAGAGGACTATCTATCTTCGACATCCCCAATCTGTTAAGCAGATTTCTATCGTTCCTAAAGATTCAGATTCCAATTCGGTGGCATTCTTATATTCTCTAAATCCATATGATGACGATAATGATGATGAGGAAGATGTCATTTCCCTCATTCACGTTGTTCATGAATTTCCCGATATATTTGAGCCCGTTTTAGGATTACCACCTAAGCGAGAAATTGAGTTCATAATTAATCTAATTCCTGGAGCTCTACCTATCACTCGTCCTCCTTATCATATGTCCAATAAGGAAAATGAGGAGATGCGTAAACAATTATCCGAATTGGAAGCAAAACAGTTTATTCGTTCTAGTTCCTCTCCATGCAGAGTTTCAGCTATCTTTGTAAAGAAATCTGATGGTACACTTAGGCTTTGCATTGACTACCACCAGCTTAATGATATTACCATTAAGAATAAATATCCCTTGCCTCGGATTGATGATCTATTCGATCAACTTAGCGGTGCTAGAGTCTTTTCACAGTTAGACTTAGCAACCGATTTTCATCAGCTTCGTATTGCAGAGGATAGCATTCCTTTGACATCGTTCCGCACTCGTTATGGATCTTATGAATGGCTTGTTATGCCATTTGGTTTAACGAATGCTCCAGCTTATTTCGTTGACCTTATGAATCGAGTTTTCAAAGACTTACTCGATCGATTTGTTCTCATCTTTATCGATGATATTCTTGTTTATTCTAAAACCGAGGAAGAGCATGAAAAACATCTTCGAATTGTGTTGGAAACTTTTAGGAGCAATCAATTGAAAGCAAAATTTTCTAAGTGCCACTTTTGGCAATCCCATGTGAAGTTTTTAGGACATATTATTTCTGAATCCGGAATTTCCGTGGATCCTTCAAAGATTGAAGCGATTCTAAATTGGAAGAGACGGGAGAGTGTGACGGAAATCCATAGTTTTCTTGGATTGGCGGGCTATTACCGTCGGTTCATAAAAGATTTTTCTTAAATTTCCATACCTCTTACTAGTTTGACAAAGAAGGGAGTTAATTACATCTGGTCAGACAAATGTGAAGCTGCTTTTCAGAAATTAAAAGAACTCCTTTTCGATGCTCCTATTCTTGTGATTCCCGAAGGGAACCAAGACTTGATTATTTATATCGATGCTAGTCGTGTTGGTTTGGGAGCCGTTCTCATGCAAAGGGAACGTGTTATCGCTTATGCTTCTAGGAAATTAAAGCCTACCGAGACTAGATATGCCACTCATGATTTAGAGCTCGTGGCCATTGTTTTCGCCCTTAGAATTTGGCGTAATTATCTTTTGGAGAGAAATTTATTCTCTACACCGATCATAAATCTTTGAAGTATTTGTTCTTTCAAAAGGAACTTAATTTGCATCAACAACGTTGGCTCAAATTCCTTGCATCTTATGACCTCGATATTCTTTATACTCCCGGAAAGGGAAATCGTGTTGCCGATGCCCTTAGTCGTAAGCAACAAGCGGTTGTTTCCATGATGATATCCGAATGGAATGATCTCGAGACTTTGTCCACTTGTGAGATTCGAGATTGTGAATCCGATTCATGTTCATCTCTTGTTTTATGTAGCCTTGAGGCTTATCCATCTCTTTTAGACCGCATTATTGAAGCTCAAAAGCATGATTCCGAATTGGCTCATCATAGGCAAAGTTGTAGGGATAAAAATATTGATTGTTTGAAAGACTTTGAAATCGATGCCCGTGGAGGCATTCGAAAATTTGGTAGACTTATTGTGCCAAATATTGGTGATCTTCGTAAGGACATTTTAGAAGATTCTCATCATTCTAAATTTACCATTCATCCCGATAGTAGTAAAATGTACACGGACATAAAGCGACTTTATTATTGGGATGGAATGAAATCCGATATTGCTAACTTCATTAAGCGTTGCATGAATTGCCAACTTGTTAAGGCCGAGCATCAAAGGCCCGGTGGGTTATTGCTAATTTTAGACATTCCCGTTTGGAAGTGGGATCAAATTTCCATGGACTTTATTGACGGTCTTCCCCGTTCTCGTTCGGGTCATGACAGTTTATGGGTGATTGTAGATAGACTTACCAAATCCGTCCATTTTCTTCCCGTTCGGTCCAACCGGACTGTACCTCTTTTGGCCAAACTTTATGTTAAAGAAATTGTTAAATTGCATGGAGTTCCTACTTCTATTGTTAGCGATTGTGATCAGTTATTTACTAGTGGATTTTGGAAGGGTCTTCAAAAAGCTTGGGGAAAAAAATTAATTTTAGCACCGCTTATCATCCTCAGTCCGATGGACAAACCGAGCGTCTGAATCAAACTCTTAAAGATCTCCTTCGTGCTTGTGTTCTTGATTTTGGTGGAAGTTGGGAAGATCATATTTCTCTTATTGAGTTTTCTTATAATAATAGATTCCAATCTTGTATTGGTATGGCACTTTTCAAGGCACTCTACGAAAGGCCATGCCGATCTCCTTCGTGTTGGCTTAAAACCGGTGAAAAGCTGGTTTTAGGTCCGGACTTTATTTGTGATGCCACAGAAAAGATTGACCTTATTCGTCATAGGATGAAAGAAGCTCAAAGTAGACAAAAATCCTATGCCGATTACCGAAGAAGGAATTTAGAATTTTCTGTGGGAGATTTGGTATTCATTTGTGTTTCACCTATGAAGGGTGTTGTGCGTTTCAGTCGATCGGGAAAATTAGCACCTTGATATATTTGCCCATTTCCTATCACCGAACTCACTGGTTCCGTGGCTTATTGCCTTTTATTACCGGCTCAATTTTCTGGTATTCATGACGTATTTCATGTTTCTCAACTACGGAAATGACTTAGAGATTCCGATTCTATTCTTGAGTCCGGTGTTATTGAAGAAATTGAAGTTTCACCTAATTTGACTTATAAGCAACATCCTATTCGTATCATTGCTACGGAGGTTAAACGCCTTCGTAATAAAGACGTTCCGCTTGTGAAAGTTCAATGGTCAACAAATCCAAAGGATTGTTCTTGGGAATCCAGAGAATTCATCGAGCGAACACATCCAGACTTACTCACTCGTGCTCCTTAAGGTGAACTTCTCACTTCAAATTTTTCTTTTATGTTGTTATGCATTAGAGTGGTTGTTACCTCTTATTTTCTTCTTAAGTATTACGAGGACGCAATTTCTTTAAGGAGGGCAGTCTATAACAACCCGCATATTTTACGATTATATATTTAAATGTTATATGTAAATATAGCATCGTTAGTTGAATTTAAAGTCCGAAATGTGATTTTTTTTGTAAACAGTCGAATTTGGACTCGAGACCACTTCCATTGATTTTAAAACGACGTTTACAACTTGTTTGAGTATAAACATTGATATGTTTGGAGTTGATTAGGATTTTGGTATTTTCATTTGGGCTTTGGGTTTGGTTCTAGCCCACCAACCCAACAAGATAACCCAAACTCCTCCACCAAATACCCTAACTCCACTCCTCTTCATTCATTCCTTTCGTAATTTCCTAACACTCTCAAGCAAAAGGAAATATGGGGGAAAAGAAAGGAAATTAAAATTCCTAAGCCCTAGTTTCTCTTAGGAATTCAAGTTCTAATTCCAAAATCAAGGAGAAGCTTAAGTAAGCATCCTCTTCATCTTCTCCATCTCAATCCTTCTCCAATTTTCATAATTTCCTATAACCTAACTTAGGAAATATTTGTATATGATCATAGATTGGAGCTTCTAGAGTTGAGATTGAAGTGGAGTTGATCTTTCATTGTTTTAGAGCTTCTCATTCCTTATTTTGAGTTTAAAGGTGAGTTCTTGAACTCACATCTATGTCTATAGCTTTCATTTTTGTTAGGTATGAATTCCTAACATCTATTTCATGTTCAATTGCTTTTGATTTGAATTGGTTTGGTGAATTTTTTAATTTTGGTATTTTGAAGTCAAAATCTTTAAAGATCCTATCTTGGATGTTTGGATATGTTATTTAGGGTGTATCGAAGAGCCTATAGGGCTGGGTTATCGTTTGGCATAAATCCCTAGCATCCATCGCTCGTTCGATCGCTTCCGAATTGATTTGACCATCAATGTCCTAGGAAAATTGTTGCCCAACACAGGCAACCAGACTTCTGGTTGAAGAATCCAAACGTCTGGTTAGGGTTTCTAGAAAAGTTTTAAAACGAAAGGCAAAAAGAAAATTCCAGAGCCCAGGACCAGACGTCTGGTTAAGCCCAACCAGACATCTAGGAGGCTTTAGTGAATAAAAAGAAAAAAAGAGAAAAGAACTATAAGTTTCCATAACCCAGGGCCAGACGTCTGGCTAAACCTACCAGACGTCTGGATTTGTGGAACTTGGCCTATTTTGCCTGTTTTTGAGTGGATTTTCAATTTTTATCGATTTTTGTTGATCTGGTTAGTTGTTGTCATTTATTATTGACTTTAATGACTTCTTTTCTTGATTTTTGGGAATATCCATTTGATGGATTTGATATTGATTTTTGTGGTTTTAATTCACGTTGTCGAATGTGGATTTTTGATGATCGATTATTTTTACAATCATTTCTATGATTTGTCACTTTAAAATACAAAGGTTTTTATACTAGTAGTAAATACTCAAACTCTTTCACAAAAATGATTTCAATATTTCTTTTAATACAAAGCTCGTTTTTAAAACCATTTTACAATCTATTAGTATATACAAACCTTTACCTCATTGTATGAAAAATACAATTAAACGACTTAGCAAAACAAGTGGTATGAAACGCGTGCATTTACTTCGTCGGTCAATTCTTAGACTTGTTCGTTTGAAATCTTGTGACAATTTTCAAGTGGAAATCTACAATATGTTCGTAAATATTTAAGTTAAGCTAGTGGTTATGGGACATGAAGCTAAACTCATTTATTTACTAGCTTAGTGTAATTTACCCTTATTGATCAATGATGATCATTTTATGGTTTAGACTAGCGATATGCGATGCCTCTTTGTTCGCGTGGGGGACTATACTCCGTTCTGTAGAGCTTCGGCTCAATTTGGCGGGGTAGTGACCCATGGTCTTTTGACCGTTCGTGGAGCAATCGTCTTAATGAGTCTGTGCATGGGGCGTATCTTTTTAGGTGCGTCGATGTTCCGCTCAATCGAGTTTCTGTCCATGAGGGATATCTTTTTAGGTACGTCGATGTTCCGCTCATTACGGGTTACCGACCCACGGGATAGCGCCCCGGTTGTGATACATGTGTTGGTGAGTTTGCATGCCCCCGTTTGTGATAGGCCTCCCCCTTTGTGTTTTCTGGATTTCTAATTATTGATTTCTAGAATCTGTTTCACCAATTTTTGTGATTTGCATTGATATGCTCTATCAGTATTTGTGATTCGGTGAATAAAAATAAAGAATATGACATTCTTTTTGGTGTTTGAGAAAATTTGAGATATTGTATGATTTTTGTTGTTATCATATATATTTGTCATATCTCTTATCCTATCTCATCTTACATGATAATTATAGCTAGACTGATCCGTTTATTATTTTTCTTCTTAAATAATACTCAGGTCAGACCGAGGTGTTTCAGGTGCTTCCACTTGACTTCTTAGCAGGGACTTGTTCTAACTTTTGGCTAACTACTTTAGCTGAGTAGTTTTTGTTTTTATACATTCGAGATAGAAACTCCTTGATGTATACATATTCTTTTGTCTAGCACTTGTACCTATTCTTTTGTGATGTAGTGGATCTTGTATGACCACTACTTTGATGTTCACTTCTATGTGTTATATTCATCTCTGTTTCCGCCTTAGTGATATGAATATCTATGACTGATTTTGTATTGTGCTTACTTTATATTGATTTCGAAGGCCTCTTAGCCACCGTGTAGTAGATTTGAGTTTGGATTGGATATGTCAGATTTCCTCTTGAAATGAAATGCATGACATACTATCTGACATATCGGTTCTCGCTCAAATCAATTATATAGTTGGTCGCTCCTCAACAGCCTTATGCTTCGTACTAATTGACGGCATTACCCAGTAGTGTCCTTGGTTAGTGTGAGTATAGAGGTGGGGCGTCACAAGTACAAAGTCAAACCATTTATTTTATCTAAATAAATTTCTTCAATTAATCCAAATTTCAATATAAATACTTCACTTCCAAAATCCCTTTTTAATTTCTTTTCAAATTCAAAACATATATTTATGGTATTTTTAAAATAACAAAATCTAGGCCAGTGCTACCATAGCATCCAATAAATTCAAATCACACTATAATCTACACAGATTATTCAAACATATCATATGTCACTATATATGAAATTAAATTCAATATTTTTGAGGAATCCAGTTGGATCCCTCCAACCTATTTTCCTGCATCCACAGATGTTAATACAACATAAAAATACCAGTCCTACTTCAAGGCAGGATATCGCGGTAATATAGGGTCATCCGCTATTATGCGGGGCGCATAGGGTCTCATCCGCTCCAATAGGCGGGAATAATTGACGCAGCGGAAATAACACTTGACGACGAATTGAAGAATTCATGTCAAACTAATCGATGAAACGATTAGATGAAGCAATATGAATCGATGAATTAATGATACCAAACGCCCAAATCCGTTGATCACGAGGATACCGGACTTTAGCTATCTTCGACACGTTGATCGCGCACGATGCCGTGAGAGAAGATCTACAATTCTTCGACGTTGATCAAGCGCACTTGATTCTGGAAATTGGCTTCAACAATCGTTGATTCGAGCGCACTCGAATGCCGAAGGTGGAGATAGAAGATAACACTCAACTACCAATTTTAATGGTGGCACAAGCACACAAAAGAAATTTTATTCAAATTCAACAACCTTACAAATGACCAACACCTCCCTATTTATAGGGTTACAACTCACATTACACACATACATCACAACACGACTCAGTACAAATGAATATAACATGTATTACAACACAATATGGACACGACATAAGCTATACAGTACAAACGACTCAACGTTACCCTCTGCGACTCAAAAACAAAACAACACGTGACTTAAAAATTCTCGCGACTTATCAAAAATCATCTCGCGACTTATCAAAATCATCTCGCGACTTATCAAAATCATCTCGCGACTTATCAAAATCATCTCGCGACTTTACTGGAGGCAACCTACTGCTGGTGCCGTAAAACATTGGAGGCTTGCGACTTATGGGGACTCGCGGGTTAGGAGAAGATTGGTAGGTCGCTCGCGAGTTAGGAGATGGGTAGCTCGCTAGCGAGTTAGGAGATGGGTAGGTCGCTGGCGAGTTAGGAGAAGAATGGTAGGTCGCTGGCGAGTTAGGAGAAGATTGGTAGGTTGTTTGCAAGTTAGGCGATTGGTAGGTCGTTCGCGATTTAGGCGATTGGTAGGTCGCTGGCGAGTTAGGAGAAGATTGGTAGGTTGTTTGCGATTTAGGCGATTGGTAGGTCGCTCGCGAGTTAGGAGATGGGTAGGTCGCTGGCGAGTTAGGAGATGGGCGTTCGCGATTTAAGGTATGTCTTGTTGCCTCCTTGCTTTGCTGTGCTGCATCATCCTCCCCTTGTTGAAAAGAATTCGTCCTCGAATTTAAGAGTTCTTCCCAATTGGGTTGTTCATCTCCACAATAAGGTATAAGATGTTTAACATTAAATACGTCAGAAGTGTAAACATCCTCTGGTAGCTTCAACTTATAAGCATTTTCATTGATCCGTTTTATAATTTCTACTGGACCAATCTTTCGGGCTTTCAACTTGTTATAAGCACCCACTGGAAAACGATCCTTCGTTAACACAGCATACACCCAATCACCCTCGTTGAACTCCACACTTCTTCTCTTCTTATATGCAGCTCGTTTATACTTCTCATTCATCTTCTCCAAACATTCCTGAACGATTCTATGACAATCGTTCAACTCATCAACGAAATCTGACGCCCGCTTAATCACTCCTTTCGGTTGTGGCACTACCGTTAAATCCAACGGTCCTTTTGGTAAGCTTGAATATACAACTTGAAATGGACTGAATCCAGTACTTCGATTGACAGCATGATTATGTGCAAATTCCGCCTGACACAACTTTATATCCCAACTCTTCAAATTATCCTGCACAAGACATCGCAACAAGTTTTCCAACGATCTATTCACCACTTCCGTTTGCCCATCTGTTTGTGGATGATAAGCACTACTGAATTTCAGCTTCGTTCCCACCATCTTCCACAAACTCAGCCAAAAATGACTTAGAAATTGCGTATCCCGGTCAGAAACAATGGATTCAGGTAGCCCATGTAGTCGATACACTTCTTTAAAGAATAATTGAGCAACACGGACAGCATCAGCGGTCTTTTTACAGGCTATAAAATGTGCCATTTTCGAAAACCTGTCCACTACAACATATATTGAATCATTCCCTCGCTGAGTTCTTGGCAATCCCAAAACAAAATCCATGCTGAGATCAACCCATGGTCTAGTAGGCACGGGTAATGGCATATACAATCCCGCATTCGTCGCTGTCCCTTTGGAAACTTGACAAATATGACATCTCTCCACATATCTTTCAACTTCTTTTCTCATAAAAGGCCAAAAATATGATTGCGAAATCAACTGCAATGTACGATCTCTGCCCACGTGACCCTCTTCATGCAGTTCTTTGACAATCTTCAACCTCAAGCTACAATCCGGAATACACAATCGGTTTCCTTTGAACAAGAATCCATCTTTCATCACAAAATCATCAGAGCTCCCTTCCTGCACCTGATCCAGTACTTTCGCAAAATAAGAATCTGAAATAAACAACTCTGGCAACAAATCAAATCCCACTACTTCCACTCGCTTAGTTGTCAGCAAATGATTTCTACGGCTCAATGCATCAACAACTCGGTTAGTAACTCCTGATTTGTGCTTCACAACGAAGGTAAACTGTTGTAAATAAGCAACCCACGAAGCATGCCTTGCTGAAATTTTATCCTGCCCCTGTAAATGTTTCAAAGCTTCATGGTCAGTGTATAGCACAAATTCTTTATGAAATAGATAGTGTCTCCAATGCTTTATGGCTTGGACTATAGCATAGAATTCCAAGTCATAAGTACTGTATCTCGTTTTAGCTCCCGTCAGTTTCTCACTGAAGTAGGCAATAGGATGACCCATTTGACTCAACGTTCCCCCAATTCCAACCTTGGATGCATCAGTATGTAGCTCAAAGAGTAACTGAAAGTCCGGGTATCTAAGAATGGGCGTTGTGGTCAAGAGTGTTTTGATTCTCTGAAAGGCAGAATCAGCTTCTTCAGTCCAAATAGACTTCTTCCCTTTCATACATTCCGTAACTGGTGCCATCACGCTACTAAAGAGTGGAATGAATCTTTGGTAGAATGATGCTAAACCATGAAAACTCCTCACTTCTGTTATTGTCTTAGGTTGTGGCCAATTTCGAATAGCTTCAACTTTACTCTGATCAACTTGAATACCATCCTTCGACACAATATAGCCCAGGAATAGAATACTTGTAGTCATGAAGGTACACTTCTTCGTTGCAGCATAAAATTCCTCTCGTCGTAAAACTAACAACACTTCCCGCAAATGTTGTAGGTGTTCTTCAGTGCTTCCATTGTAGATCAAGATGTCATCAAAATATACCACTATGAACTTCCTGATAAATGGTCGAAAAATCTGGTTCATGACTCTCATGAATGTACTCAGAGCATTTGACAAGCCAAACGGCATCACCAACCATTCGTACAGACCCTCTCGAGTTTTAAAAGCAGTCTTCCACTCATCGCCCGGTCTAATACGAATCTGATGGTATCCACTTTTCAAGTCAATCTTCGAAAACACAACAGCACCGCTCAACTGATCCAACAGATCATCCAGTCTCGGCATAGGAAATCGATATCTCACCGTAATCTTATTCAATGCTCTACTATCTGTGCACATTCTCCACGTTCCATCCTTCTTCGGCACCAACAAAGCTGGCACTGCACAAGGACTCAAACTCTCCTGAACACGCCCTTGTTCCAGTAATTCCTCCACCTGTCTTCTTAACTCCTCGTGTTCCCTTGGACTCGTCCGATAGTGTGGTCTATGAGGCAACGCAGCACCTGGCACCAAGTCAATCTGATGTTGTATGTCTCTAAGCGGTGGTAATTCTTCGGTAACTCCTCTGGAAACACATCTTCGAATTCCTCCAAAACTGGTTTCACTTCCTCTGGAACATCAGCAACTTCACTGCTTTCATGCCCAATCAACATAAAAACTTCAGGACTCTCATCTATCTCTTCCACGAACTCCTTCAATGACAACAAAGTTTTCAATTCCTCGATCTCCTCCAGTTTGTTCTCATTTTGCTGTCGCTTTTTCGGAACTAATGTGATCTTCGTGCCTTCGAACAAGAAACTATAACTATTCGTTCGACCATTATGTTGTACTTCACGATCGTACTGCCACGGCCTTCCCAACAGCAAATGGCAAACATCCATGTCAACTACGTCACACCAAATCTCATCCTTGTATTTCTTTCCGATAGAAAATGGAACATGAGCTCGCCTCTCTACCTTTACTTCTCCTCCTTTCCTCAACCAAGCAAGTTTATAAGGACTAGGATGTTTCTCCGTTTTCAACTTCAATTTCTTTACAGCTTCCGTTGAAATGATATTATCACAACTCCCAGCATCAATGACGAATTTACAGACCTTTCCCAAAATAGTGCACGTTGACTGGAAAATGTTACTTCTCAACCAACTCAACTCTTCCTCCTGCTTCGGGGTTAAACAAGATCTTCGTAGCATCATATTACAACCTTTGTCTCCTGACACTTCTTCTTCCTCATCACGCTGTGAATTGAGATCTTCTTCGACATCCTCATCCTCCACTTCAACAATCATAGTTCTCTTCTTCGGTTTTGGACATTCGCTGCTCTTATGACCCACTTCTTGGCAATTATAGCATTTGAAATTGGTATTGACTTTAGGCTTAGCCACTTCATGAACAACTGGCTTATTCGATGCTTTAGGAAGACTAGAACTACTACCCGCTCCTTTATTCTGCCCCGTAAAACTTGGAAACACACCTCCCCCACGTCTTCCTTGTTTCTCCAAAGCCAACGCCTTTTGATGTGCCTCGGCCACAGATTTGGGGTCGAACATGTTCACCATATCTTGGATCGGTGCTCTAAGTCCTTCGACAAACCTCGCGGTCAATTGTTCTTCTCTTTCCATGATATCATTTCGAGCAATTAACTGGTAGAACTCATCTGCATAATCAGCAACCGTCTTCATTCCTTGCCTCAAGTTCTGTAATCTCTGATACATTAGTGATTGGTAATTATAGGGCAAGAACGTAGCCTTCATCAGTTTCTTCATCTTTTCCCAAGCAACAATTTTTGACTTCCCCATCTGATCCCTAGTAAGTTTGGTTTGCTGCCACCATGCCATAGCTCTCCCCCTTAGTCTAGTAGCAACCAACTTCACTTTACGATCCTCCAGAACCTCCTTGAAGTCAAATATTTCCTCAACATAAGCTAGCCAATCAAGAAATTCCTCGGCCTGCATACCTCCCTTGAATTCTGGTATTTCAGTCTTCATCCCAGATTCCCACTTGTGATCATACTCCGACTGATTTCTTCCTTGTCCACGTCCTCGTCCATGAACACTACCATCATCATACTCTTCCTCGAAATCTGATGTATAGCGATGTCGATCCTGACCACCAACATCTCTACTACCATCTCGTCTTCCACCAACATCCCTTCTATCTACATTCCTCCTATCTTGATCATTCACATTCCTCCCACGTCTTTGATCATCATCAACACTTCTTTCTCGATTGGAATGTGGTGAGACTCTACTTCCCCCATGGTTAGATTCAGGTGAAACCCTTCTCCGATTTTGATTCATCTCTAACATCATCTTCTCCAATCTACCAATACCTTCATCAAATTTTTCATGCATACGTTGCTCCATTTGATCGGCCTCTTCCCTTCGATACAATGCTTCAATATTTTGATGGCGGTTAGCACTCCTCGGCGGCATGGTTCAAACTTCTCAAATACTTCACAAATAAGACACAACTTCAACACTTCAACAAAATTGCACGGCTCAAACTTCAAGCTCGGCTAACACTTCAACTTTGAAATTCTCGGCTCCAAGACTCGATTTAGCTATGATTGGCTAAAACAAGCTCTGATACCAAACTAACGCAGTGGATTAAACAAAACAAGGTAGATCGATGAAAGTAGCAATCAGTGGATTAAGAAATACTGAAATGCCCAAATCCGTTGATCACGAGGATACCGGACTTTAGCTATCTTCGACACGTTGATCGCGCACGATGCCATGAGAGAAGATCTACAATTCTTCGACGTTGATCAAGCGCACTTGATTCCGGGAATTGGCTTCAACAATCGTTGATTCGAGCGCACTCGAATGCCGAAGGTGGAGATAGGAGATAACACTCAACTACCAATGTTAATGGTGGCACAAGCACACAAAAGAAATTTTATTCAAATTCAACAACCTTACAAATGACCAACACCTCCCTATTTATAGGGTTACAACTCACATTACACACATACATCACAACACGACTCAGTACAAACGAATATAACATGTATTACAACACAATATGGACACGACATAAGCTATACAGTACAAACGACTCAACGTTCCCCTCTGCGACTCAAAAACAAAACAACACGCGACTTAAAAATTCTCGCGACTTATCAAAAATCATCTCGCGACTTATCAAAATCATCTCGCGACTTATCAAAATCATCTCGCGACTTTACTGGAGGCAACCTACTGCTGGTGCCGTAAAACATTGGAGGCTTGCGACTTATGGGGACTCGCGGGTTAGGAGAAGATTGGTAGGTCGCTTGCGAGTTAGGAGATGGGTAGGTCGCTGGCGAGTTAGGAGATGGGTATGTCGCTGGCGAGTTAGGAGAAGATTGGTAGGTCGCTGGCGAGTTAGGAGAAGATTGGTAGGTTGTTTGCGAGTTAGGCGATTGGTAGGTCGTTCGCGATTTAGGCGATTGGTAGGTCGTTGGGGAGTTAGGAGAAGATTGGTAGGTTGTTTGCGATTTAGGCGATTGGTAGGTCGCTCGCGAGTTAGGAGATGGGTAGGTCGCTAGCGAGTTAGGAGATGGGTAGGTCGCTGGCGAGTTAGGAGATGCGCGTTCGCGATTTAAGGTATGTCTCATTGCCTCCTTGCTTTGCTGCGCTGCATCAATAATCCATCCAAGTACTAATATATATACTACTATATATAATATCACATTCAATTGATAATATTTTATCAATTCATCCGATCATCCAATAATTAATTTTAATCATTTAAAATTAATTGTAGTAATCCAAATGAGTGAGATTTACTCATCTTAATTTTCTATCGCTTTCGCGTTCTGGTTCCGACCAAATTCGAATGCCAGAAGCTCTAAATTCAATCAAACTGATTCCATAGCAAAGATCTCGTTAATACGAACCCAATGCAACTGACCGCGCTGGATTCGACCTAAAACGAACAAGTTATGCAATTTATAAGAATCTGGATTTTAAATTAACAATTTATATATAAATAACTTAATTTTCACCCCAAAATTACCCAACCCACACGAGAATGACCCGGCCCAACTACTGCAGCTTCTTCTTCTTCCCCCATTTTCTCTATTTCGCCTGAAGCTTCAATACGTGCACGTGTGCACTGATACGCCGCCCACCTCCATCGACAATCCTGACACCACCAACGAATGCCTCTCACAAATCTCGACTCGCCCATACTCATAAATCAAAGCTCGGACCCCCATAGAAAAATGCGACTGCTCTCCCCTACCATGCTACAGTGTTCGCACGCGAATCCCAAAGGTTGATCGGACCACACAAATCTTTGGCCACAGCTGCTATTTGATACAAGATGCTCGAATATGATCACCAAACTCCCAATCGATCACTACAGAGACGAAATTCCCAAACCCTGATATTAACTACAATTCGACTATCCTCTCGAGCTCATCAATCCATCGCCGCACCATACTATATATATATATATATATATATATATATCAGATCGAAGTATTTGGCAAAGCAAGACTTTTAAAGCAAGTTTCAGGAATTTTCATTTTGTAGAATTGAAGAAATTGATTTCTAAAGTTTTCATTTCTTTTTTTTCTTTCTCTGTTTACTGTTGCTTTGCGTTTAAAAGAGGGAGGGACGAGATGAAAGATAAGAGGTGGCATGTAGGGTGCTGTCTACAGTGTTTTTGAAATGAAAGAAAAAAGTTGATGGGAATATGGTCAAGTCAATATATATATATATATATATATATAATTTAAATTTCGAAAATATCTCGATTTGAGTAACTCAAAATTTTAAACCCCTACCGAGGCGTGCCACTAAGCATTCATAATGTTATACCCTATTCCGAACGCAATGGAAAAGTTTTTTTTTACAAAAAAAAATTTAATAACAAGGAGAAAAAAGCCTTTCTCCAGAGGCTCACAGAAAAAGGCAAGGCATACGAAAATATGCCTCCCATACTACCGAGAACAGATACAAGCCTATAAAGATCACAGGAAATAGAAAAAAGCTGCACTAACAGAAGAAACCAAATAAACCCAGCTGAAACATTTGGAACAACAGCCCGCTCTACCAGCTTCCCCGCTACACCTGTAAAGGTGTAGGCCAGACCACCAGATAGTAAACCAACCACCGCCATAATGAAAAGGGACCGAAAGAGGACCAAAAGCAAAGCACGCTAAGCAAAGAAACCCACAACAAACGACCTCAAGCACACCATGGATGCCAAGAGACAACACCCGATGAGCTCCGACAGCCACCACCCGAACAGAAGGTCGAATACCAGAAGTGCAAACCGAAGAACCTACCACAGCCAAAGACATCGACGAATACACAACCTATCAAAACCATAACCGGGCAGTCGACTCCACGACAACGCCTAAACCTGAAAAACTAGCAAACTCATCAAAACCAAAAATTGGGGAGGGTGAGGGAATCAAGAGCGCTGGATGAAGGCCAACGCCCCGCCTGGATAACTTAACCAACGCCTATTCTAGCGGAACTCAACACACAAGAAATAGAAAGAAGACCCACGAGACGCTGAATACGGAAGCCCGTGCTTCCCCTGAAAGGCCTACCTCGGAAAGCAAGGAATACGTCATTCCTAACATGCCGAATAATGGCCGTAGGGTCCATAGGAGAGATATCGTAGATTGCCTTATTCCGAGCACACCAAATGTGCCAGCAAATAAGACAGGGAATCAAGCGATGAATGATCGAACGAAGAGATTTCCTAGAGTTCCCAGCCCACCAGGTAGATGGTAGATCATTAATAGATCTGGCAATTCCTCGGACACCAACCAAGTTTCCGAAGTAATTCCAGCAAGATCTGGCTGAGGAACTATCGAAGAATAAATGGTTCAAGGATTCTGATTCACCGTTGCCACAACATCTGCATCGGGATACTAAGGGGATGCCTATCCTCTTGAGATTCTCGTCTAATGGCAGCCCATCATGAAGGATACGCCACATCAGAATAGAAACCTTAGGAGGAGATCGAGAATCCCAAATGAAGGAAAACAAAGGACGGATGGGGCAAGGAATTCTAAACGAAGTCCAAGCTCTCAGGATGGAAAACGAAGCGCCGTCCCAGCCTGAAAGTCCGCCATGAGAATCAGAGAAAGACTTCACTGACTGCATGTGCTTCCATGTCTCACTTGCATAGGACAGGGAACCCAATTAATTAGTACCCGCCAGTCTATGGTACTTTGCGTGAAGGAAAGAAGCCCATAAAGAGTCGTTAGCACCAAATATGTACCACAGTTTACAAGCAAAAGCAGCACAAATATCCTTGGGGTTACGAAGCCCCAAGCTGCCCTCGATTTTGGGACGACAAATTATGTCCCACGAAATCCAGTGATGATGACGGCCGTCCTCCTTGTTGCCCCAGAAAAAGGAAGAGGCCAAAGACCGATACGATCGGAAGAAGGAGGAGGTCGGGGTCATAGCCGCAAAGACATGAGTTCCCATAGAATCTAACACAGACTTAATGAGAACCAGTCTGCCGGCCTGGGAAATAAGAGCCGCATTCCAACGAATGATCTTACCCCTCACCTTGTCAGTTAAAGGGTCGAAAAAAGCGTTAAGCTTCCTACCTCAGAACAGAACAATACCCAGGTAAGGTAATGGAAGGGAAGTTTCCTTGAAGCCCGAGAATGTCTCAATCCAGGAAGATCGAGAGGAAGAGCAGTCCTTCGCACGAACGAAACAACTTTTGGATAGGTTTACGAGCTGACCAGAGGACCTCTCGTATTGATGGATGAAACTAAGGAGCCGTCGGATAGAGGAGCGACTACTGTTTGAGAAGATAACAATGTCATCAGCAAAAGACAAAGAAGAAATAAGAGGACAACCCCTAGGGATCCCGAAACGCTGAATCTGACCATAGACTGTTAGGGTATGCAGACCGCGAATGAAAGCTTCTGCCACAATCACAAAAAGCGTGGGCGAGAGCGGGTCTCCTTGACGCAAACCCCTCCCCGCCCTGAAATACCCATTAGCAGAACCGTTAATGAGCACTGAGAACCAGCAGTTGGAGATAAGCCTCCAAACCAGGTCGATGATGGTTTCTGGAAAACCGAAAGTTCTCAAAACCTTAATGACAAAAAACAAGGACATACGATCGTAAGCCTTCGCCATGTCCAGTTTGAAAACAACATTTGAGCCCCGAACTTTCCTGTCAAGCTGGGAGATCAGTTCCTGGGCCAACAGGACGTTGTCGGAAATTAAGCGCCCTTTAACAAACCCCGCTTGAGAAGAAGAGATAATACGCTCAAGGAAAGGGGCCTAACGACTAGCCAGAATCTTGGAAATAACCTTATTCGAGAAGTTGCAAAGGCTAATGGGCCGAAAATCCCCACAGGACCGAGGGTTCTCGCACTTAGGGATGAGAAAAAGGTTGGTGGAGGTCCAGCTAGTGGGGAGGAACCTCCCAGAGAAAAAAGACTGGACAGCAAGACAAAAATCAGCCTGAATAATAGGCCACGAGCAACGGTAAAAGGTACCGTTGAAGCCGTCTGGGTCGCTGGCACTATCCTTATGCAATGGAAAAGGTTTCGAGTCCTAATTCGATCGTATGGAGACGATAGCTTTATGGACCCAATTATAATATTAAATTTACGATATTAATATCAACTTTTTTATATCCCGTACGACCAAACGATAATCCCAAATGCTACGAAATTTGAAATCCGATAATAATTCATTATTATGGATCTAATGGAACTGATTTCGTCGAAATCCGAGACTGTGCCCCGGATCGCTATTTCTACTTGTTAATTTAAACGAGCTATTTTCAAAATCGAACAAATCACTTTTAAATTAAATATAAAAGTTCTATTACCTTCATTCTTATTAATATAAATTTAATAAGCCTTTAAATTATTTTTATCAAGCTTAAAACTCAAGATTTAATTATTTAAGTAAATTCCAATTATTAAATTATCCAATAAATCATTATATTTGAAATTCAAGTTAAAAATGAACTTTTAAATATTTAAAACCAATTAAATATTTCAATTTCAAATAACCAAAATTCTGGGTCTATACAGCACACAACACCAACCTGACATTATCTCCCCTCACACGCAAACGCCAACTACCACCTCCATCACGTCGCTCATCCATAACTGCAAACTGCCATCATCAAGTCGTGAGGCAGCTACATCCGCCTGCCACCGCACATGATCGCTTGCATGCCTCCAGATCGTGACTTCAGCATTGTCGTTGTTCGCCATCTCGCGACTTCCAAGGTCACGATTACCAAGTCGAGCCCCCTCCTCCAACATCGGCACCTCTAGAACATGCGCAACCTTCTCTTTTTTGCGCCTGAATCAATTTTGGCATATTAGGGTAAGCTTCTAGGAAACAAGTTGAAGAGAAAATATGGTGACGGGTTTGGATAGAGATAAGGAATAGTCTTGAATGAAATAAAGGGGAAGTGGGCTTGGGTCAAAATAGTTTTTAGGCCTTGATTTAATTTAATTCATTTTTAGTTAATTTCTTATGCATTTAAATTTGAATTTTAACCCTTGAAATAAATTTCAATCTAATATAAATTCTACAAACTATATTTCAATAATTGGACATTTATTCAATTTGATGTCCACATATTTTTATTTAATTATTCATTATACTATTACAAAGTAATTTACTTTTCAACAATTTCCATCATAAAAAAATTATTTACACTTCAAAATATTTCATATTAATTAAAACATTGAATTTAACTTCAATAAATTATCCAAAAAAATAATTTATTAGTTTAATTCAATTTATTACCAAAATATCTTTTATTAAATAGAATTTAACTAACTAAAAAATTATTTTCAAAATATTATCATCACAACTCGAATTCAAACACTTTTATTTTAATTAAATTTAATTATTTATACGTCATAGAAAGTAGTGTAGTTACAGACTTCCCCGTTAAGAAAATTGAGCCCTCGCAATTTCATATAGGGAAGTCGACATACACAACTCATACCCTGACTTTCTTCGTAATCAATGCTCTTTTATCAAACTCAACCATTCGATCCTCTATGTGGCTCTTACACTCCAACTCATTTTATCGTAGGCTATGATTTTAAATAGATTCAAATAACGACTTTCTATTCTTTGCATATGATAAATTTTATAAAAATATTATAAGTGTTGGAATTTTCGAATATTTTTGGCAAAGAGTGATTTTACGGAGAGCATTCCGAAAAATCAAAACACAATAATATATCACTTCTAAAATCACTTCACTATATATATATATATATATTTCAAACCCCATAAATGATAATTTTCGTTCAATAAATAAAATAAATCGTATTTAATTTGCAATTACTTCAAAATATCATTTTATAAAAATACTACGAAAAAGTTTATCTTTTCAACTACCTCTAAAACTTAAAATCAAAAGAACATTCTATATTATTAAATAAAAGCATCATTCCAAAATTCGCCACTAATTTCCCAAAATAATTTATTTTTTCCAAAATCATCCCTTTTTCAAATTTTCCATTAATCTATTTTAAAATAATTTGGCACTATACCAATGCCTAAGGATCTTGAGAGTTACATTTATAAAAATATGATCAAATTTCTTTAATGATTTTCCCAATCATAATTATATTTTGTGTTGTTTCTATGATGTCTTTTGAGTGTTCCCAATAAAATTATACAAGTAATCATTCATTCTAGAGCAGATCCGCTACACTAACCACTCCCCTTTAACTTTAATTTTATGTGATTTGGCTATTCATAGAGTTATTTTCACAATCTAAAACTGCTTTTTGCTTGTAATTTCTGGATAATAATCATTCTAATGATCAGTATTATATAGTTTTTCAAAAAAAAATCAAACTGCTTCTTTAGCAATTTCCTCTTTAGTTTACTAAATAAGCCCTTTTTCAATGATCACATTATGTAGGTTATTAAAGAATTTGCCGAAGCTCCTTTTTGCATGAATTTTTTTATATATTTTTCCCATTTTGGAATCTAAGCCACTCAACCTTATCCCTTTTTTCTATTTCAAGTGCTAATTTTTTGTTTTAGTTAACACGGACCTTCTTCTATGCATCGAATAATTTAATTGTTATATCACCATCATTTGCATCAAAATATTTTCCAAGAACACCATGTTTCTCTCTTCATCATCATTTCATAATGAGAATATTTAATATCAGCAAGATTGTTTTCTCCACCTTCTAATGGAATACCTGATCCTCTTCTGCCTATCAGAAAGATTAAACATATGAAAGTTGTTCATAGGAAGTTGTAATTCTCATTAACCACCGCCATGTATTCATTTTCCAAAATCCATTGCTCTTGAAAATAAAGGGCATAGGAAATGAGGATGCTCGGATTGAGCACATATGGTATAGTATGGGAGCATGGTCGTTAGTTTCAAACAAGAGACATTTTATGTTTGAGTTGGAAATTTTTTGCAGCAATTTTGAATTCACGATACTTTATCAATTTAGCATATATGTTCTTTGGTGGGACTAGTCTCCATGAATGTCTTAACCCCCCAATGATGATTTCAGACAATCGACACTTCAAAATTACACTACTCGATCAAGTACATTATTAGAGCATAACAAATAATGGCTTTTTCGATGAAAAAACTGAACTGAACTAACCACAATGAAATAAGGTATGACTTGTTCACTTTTCCATTGCTGGTTCAATTTGATTATGTGGCTAATAAACTGAACATAAGACTGCTGGATAAAATGATTAGGAGTTTGCCTTTATTTGTGTAACATCCCCTACTTAGAGGCCCAAAACTAACGGCTACAGATGCTGCAGTCATCCATAGTAATTAATCCTCGGTGACCAAATACGGTAATGTTAGATACATTGATATAACAGAAACACATGGATATGGAAAACAACTTTCTCATTGCATTTCAAAACATTTCAAATTCATTACATAATCCCAATACGAGAACCACGTTTAGAGAAGTTATATTTTATTACAACATACGCCAAGAGCGACATATGAAGATGCCTACTTGGATAACCAGAGTATATATATAGGAAAGTAAACAACATTATCATTACATCCAAAACATACAACGGAAATAAAAGAACTCTTATTAACTAGCTTGCCTACTGCATGTCTTCGGAAGCTTTATTCATCTAAAGAGGTACCTAAAAACCTCAACTCTCAAACTACTGAAAATCAATTGAGTACCCGAGAGTTTAAGAGGAAAACATAAACTTCGAGTCAGACATAAATCCTGGTATAAATAATAATCTATCATCTCAAACCATTTAGATATCTAGTGAGACCACGCCGCTTAGCGGAACGGGTTTTCCCCTCATTGGTATCCTAAAACCTTTATAAAACCATATAATGTGCTCTTGCATCCACAATAGTTAAAACATCTCAAAATAATATGATGATATGCAAAATAAGTAAATCAATTCTGGATTACCTATCCCCATTTATTTTGGCTATCTCTCGGTTATAGTTTCTAGGGTTACTATTAACCTAATAGTTTTCATGGGCCGACTAATAACCTATTTAATGTTTATGGACTCCATGTCTAGTTTCATAGTTTTCATGGGATCACTAAGAACCTATTGGCCCCTGCCAATATCTTTAATGTTTCATGGGTTCTCCCTGAACCTATTGGCAACTCCAATATCTTTTCTCTTATCCTAGTTTTCATGGGTTGACTAGGAACCTATTGACTTCAATCAATATCTTAATCCGGATATAGTTTTCATGGGCTAACTACAAACTGTTGGCCCGTGCCAAAATCAAAGCATAGTTTTCATGGATTAACTATGAACCTGTCTTCCTGACATCTTCGTTTATACATAGTTTTCATAGGCTTACGATGAACCTATTGGCCCCTGATAATATCTTTTTCTATACACAGTTTTCATGGGCTTACTTTGAAACTAATGGCCCCAGCCAATATCTTCTTTTAATATTTTAGCATCCTATACTCTAGTCTTTCTGACCTCTTGGATGCAATTCTACTAATTCAGAAGTTAATTTAATTTATATTCACTACTGGATCAACCTAACTGGTTATTCTGCCTTTCCCCAAATTATAGTTATAGGTCCATTACAATGTGAATATATTCAAATACATATATGAAGAAGCAAACATAATAATACCAACCCCTGTGGTTTAATATTCTTGAAATCATTTCATATAAAACTTGGTTAATCCCTTTAACCCATTAATCAAGGAAAACTTCTTCAAAACTCCATTTCAAAACACTTTATTTATGTCATGGTTTCCCTTTTAAAATGAGATTGGATTATTTGTTTTAAAAACTAAGGCTTTCAAAACCTTAAAACATTACTTTCGAAACCTTGGATAACCTCCTTCGAAAGCATAGAAACTTCTTTTCAAAACACATAATATATACCTTTTGAAGCCCTTTAAATCATCTCCTTCGAAACCAAAATGTGCCTTTCGAAAGTATCAAAATATTACTTAGTAATCCTTAGAAACATAGCTTCGAAACCAATGAAAGTACCCCATTCGAAACCATTGGGTTTTGCTCAAAAACATCTTTTGGGTCAAAGTAAATATATACGAAAATATCTCTTTCGAAACCTTAATTCCTCATATAAAATTGTTTTAGGAAAGTTTGATGGCGTTGGCACCCTCCTTTCGAAAGCTTCAAAACCTTTAAGTAAAACATTGAAGGTTGGCATCGAAACCCCCTTTCAAAGCCATTACCTTCGAAACCCTTGAACCCTTTCAAAAACATTAAGGAAGTGGCTTATTACATCTTTAAAACCAAAGCTACCCTTTGAAAGCATTAATGACTTCAATACTCTCGAAAGGCAAAAGAACGGCAGCAGGGTTTCGACTAGGTCTGAACCACCATTTTCGAAAGCATGGTTTTATAAACAAGGAACACCTTCGAAAGCTTATACTTAAAAATGAAAGATGGCAACCTTCTTCAAAAGATACTTAGAAAACCCCTTTCGAAAACTTATGTTTCGACTCCTTCAAAAGCACTTAATAAAACAAACAGACGCTTTTCTTTGGAAAACAAAACGAAGGTATTGACCCCATCGGAAGCAATGCTTACAACCCAATGTCTTCCGCTTTTCTCCAATCCACTTCATACCAATATCATTGATACCATGTCTATTGGTTTCTGCATAGGTTGGTCTCGACTGGGATGAAGCGAAAGCATTGAAGTTGAAAGGCACTTCTAAAAGAGGCAGAACCCACTTTTCTGGGTAAATCCGATTTAATGCCAATTAAAGCAAACATTTTCTAACTAACCTGCCTACTTGTAAGCATATGATTGGTTGCCTCAACTTTTCAAATCCTTTACACAAAATAACTGCCGCATAATTTCAGATCTAAACCAAGATTAATTTAACAAATAAGCCCTTCCATTAAGCAAAACAATGAAATCATTTAGTTCCTTCTTTCAAAATAATTTAATTCTCATAGTAAATTACTTAGGAAAAATCCCAAAAAATCACAAAAATTCACTTTTAACATGTTTTCTATCATATCTAAATTTCAAACCCAAATTCTCAATATAATTTCTGAAATAAAATTTTAAACCCAATTAACCATGTTTTCCTTTGAAAATTTATAATAATCTTTCCATAGCTTGGAAAATTATCAAAATTAAAACCTAACTCCAAAATCATGTTTTACATAAATATAAATTCCTCATGGCATTCAAAATCAATTATAATCGGTTTTACCCTTAATAAACCGTGTAAAATCATATTTAAACAATTCTTCTTTAAATCAAACATGTTATAATCCAAGTATATCATCATCCAAATCATCATTAAAATGGATTAAATCTTAAATCCGAAAACAAATGATTATAAACAAAATAGAGATGGTATAAAATATTATTCACCTTGAATATGAGAAGAGCATTGAGATTTGATTTGAGATTAATCTCCTTGCTTTAATTCCTTAGCTTGATTAAATTTTCTCTTCTTTTCTCCTAGTAATAGCCAGCTCCTCTTCTTATGTTTGCGTTTTTAAGTTTTGTGAAAATGAGAAATGAACATGAATGAATGGCAAGCCGTGGATATATATGGGTTTTGGATTAACGTGCGACTATTTCCCAATATGCCCTTGTGCAAATTAATTTTCTTATAAACCATTCTTAAGCCTATTTATTTAATTAAGCTCATCCCTTAGTTTTATTTTCAAATCTCAATCCCCTTATCACTTACTATTTACATATTCTATTTAATTTATCTAATTAAATCTCCTGAATAATGTAACCACTAAATACTAAACATAGCAATCATCTGTAACGACTCCTGACAACCATACTAGTCTACCTGACTAGCAACTATCTATATAAAGCTAATATAGACATACCCTCAAAGCAGATCAGGATAAGTATCTCTAATCATGTCTTCTATCTCCCAAGTACAATCCTTCTCGTTGTCGCTCCACTGAACTTTCACCAACTTGACTGTCTTGTTCCTCAATCTTTTCTCATCTCTCGCTGCAACCCGAATTAGTTGTCTAACAAAAGTCAAATTATGCTCTACTATCAAATCTTCCAACCCTGTTGGAGGAATATTAGTCTCTGGATCATGCACATACTTGCGAAGATGAGACACATGGAATACATCATGGACACCTGCCATATTGCTTGGCAACTCTACTCGGTATGTTAGCTTTCCAATTCTTTATATAATCTGGAATGGACCAACATATCTCGGAGCCAACTTCCCAGACCTTCCAAATTGCACCACACCCTTCATAGGTGATACCTAAAGAAAAACCTTATCTCCAACTAAGAATTCTAGGTCTTTACGCCTCTTGTTTGTGTAACTTTTTTGTTTGGATTGAGCTTCCTTCATCCTTTCTCGGATCAACTCAATCTTATCTGACGCCTCTCTAACCAAATCTGGACCTAAGACTAATCTGTCTCTAGTCTCCAACCAACATGCTGGTGATTTGCATGGCCTTCCATAAAAAGCTTCAAAAGGCGCCATTCCTGTACTAGTCTAATAATTATTATTATAGGAAAACCCGACCAAATGTAGGTGATCTTTCCAAGATACACCAAAGTCCAATACACAACCTCTCAATAAATCCTCGAGTAACTTATTGACTCTCCCTGTCTGCACATTCGTCTGAAGGTGATACGCGGTACTCAGCTTGAGCTTAGTGCCTAACACATCCTGTAGACTCTTCCAGAATTCTCTAGTAAACAAAGCATCTCTGTCACAGACTATACTACTAGGAACTCCATGAAGTCTAACTATGTTCTTCATGAACAACTTAGCTAAAACAGGTGCCGTCTTGGTTGACTAAACTAGAATGAAATGGACACTCTTGGTTAACCTGTCCACTATGATCCATATACTTTCATTTCCTCTATTTGATCTTGGCAACCCGTCTATAAAATCCAAGGATATCGAATCCTTTCAAAACTGGAACCTCTAGAGGTTGAAGCAATCCACTCAGGTTCTGATGTTCAGCTTTCACTTGTTGACAGTTTGCACACTGCCTAACCCTCAAGCCAACGTCCCTCCTTCCCAATAGAAGCTCATCTTCATGTCTTGATACATCTTGGTCCTTCCAGGATGAATCGTAAACTTGGATCGATGACATTCTTCAAGAACTTGTTTCCTCAAGTCCTCGACATTTGGAACACATAATCGTCCCTTCTTTCTCAACCATCCCTTTTGGTCAAGACTAAAATTCTTTAGATCATCGATCTCGGTTCCAACCTCAAGCCTTCTAATCTTCTCGACTAATACTGGATTCTCTTTCTTCTTAGAAGTTATCCTTTCGATCAATACTGGTCGAGCTTCTAAACAGGACAACATGGCAGTACTCTGACTAGAACTAGCAGTCGATCTTAACTACACACTACAAGTAGTCAAGGCTTCCAAATCCTTCCATTCTGCTAACATAGCTAATACCACATTCTGATGTCTTCTGCTAAGAGCATCTACTACCTTATTTCCTTTCCCAAGAGTATACTCTATACCAAAATCATAAGCAGCCAAAAACTCCAGCCACCTCTGCTGTATCATATTCAACTCCTTTTAAGAGAATGAGTAACTTAAAGACTTATGATCTATGTATACTTCAAACCTCTCCCCTAAGAGATAATGCCTCCAAATCTTCAATGCGAAGATCACCGCAGCCAACTCTAAATCATGAGTAGGATATCTCACTTCATGTGTTCTAAGCTGTCGTGAAGCATAGGCAATCACTTTACCCTTTTGCATCAACGCAGCTCCTAATCCAGTCCCATATGCATCGGTATACACCACCAACCCTTGGTTTCCATCTGGAACTACTAACATAGGTGCATTGGTCAACAATGCTTTAACTTACGGAATGCTTCCTCATATTTGTTGGACTAGACAAACTTCACCTCCTTCTTGGTTAGTTTATTCAAAGGCACTGCTATCCGTGAGAAATCCTTGATGAATCTCCGGTAATAGCCAGCAAGTCCAAGAAAATTTCTAATCTCAGTCATCATCTTTGGTCTCTTCCAATTATTAACAGCTTCGATCTTGTCTGGATTGACTGACAGCCCCTTCTCTTAACCACATGACCAAGAAACTTAATCTCTTTCTTCCAAAAAGGACACTTAGAAAACTTCGCCTTCAGTTGATGCTGCCTCAGCGTTTGAAGCACAACTCTAAGATGATCTTCATGCTCATTTTCATCCTTAGAGTATACCAAAATGTCATCTATAAACACCAACACAAACCTATCCAAATACTCTCGGAAAACTCGGTTCATCAGATCCACGAAGAAAGTAGGTGCATTCATTAACCCGAATGGCATTACTAACCACTCATACGAACCATACCTAATTCGAAATGTTGTCAAAGGAATACTGTCCTCTACCACTCTTAACTGATGGAAACATATCGCCAAATCCAACTGGGAAAACACTCTGGCTCCACATAACTGATCAAATAGATCATCTATTCTTAGCAAAGGATACTTATTCTTAATCGTCCTCTCGTTCAACTTATGATAGTCGATGTACATCCTCAACGACCCATCTGGTTTCTTCACGAATATCGTGGCCGCTCCTTAAGGTGAACTGCTTGGTCTAATAAAATTTCTCTCTTCTAGATCCACTATCTACACCTTCAATTCCTTTATTTCAGTCGGTGTCATCCTGCTAGGTGGTCTACTTATAGGTGGTCTACTTACAGGTTCAGCTCCTAGCACAAGATCTATCTGAAACTTAACAGCTCGTTTCGACGTTAGTCCTGTAACCGGCTCAAAGACATCTACAAACTCTCTTGCTACTCGAATCTGACTTAGCTCTTCTCTTACTTCCATGGCACTTAACAAAGCACAACTACTCCGGTCAGAATTCTCCACTGAGAATATAATTCGGTTATGACTATCAGGGTGTCTTAGTGATATCTCCCCATCCTGGCAAAATATCATAGCTTCATACTTACTCAACCAATCCATACCCAAAATGATTCCGAAATCTACGAAATCATAAACATACATACTGCATGCAAACTTATAACCTAGAAAATCAAGTTCTAACCGGTCACATCTCATCTCCAGAGTTGCATACCCTCCTATTGGATTCGCAACCCTTAAGGAAGTAACAAGGTATGTGGGTTTTAAACATAACCTATCAACTAAACACTGGGATATAAATGAATGTGATGCACCAATATCAAATAGTATCCTAACTGGTATACTCTGAATCAAAAACGTACCTTCCATCGCAGTCTTTCCATTTTCAACTGCAGTTGGCTTAGTAGATCATGGTGCAACAGCAAAAACCTTTCCCTTGCACGTCCTAACCAGTTCTGGACGTTGATTCTTACAATGCCCAACTTGGTCATAGTTGAAGTAGTTCACACTCTTCTTATTCGTAGCTTTCTTCCCTTTGCCTGACCGGCACTCGTTTGCATAATAACCCTTCTTGTCACACTTGTAGCAAACTCAATCAGCCTTTGCCTTCTTGGCAGCATCTCCCTTCTGGGCTCCCTTCTTCTTAAAGAATTTTCTTTTCTTTCCCTGAGAACTTTGGATCTCAACTGGCTTCTCTCTTGCACAAATAGCAAGCATCTCCTTATGGCGAATTTCCATCTACACCACTACATTACTAGGATCATGAAGATGTGGCATTGTCGCCCTAGCAATCTCGGGCTTCAGTCCCCTAATGAACCTCTCATTCCTCCTGATAACGGTGTCTATAGTACTATATCCATAACGGGACAACTCATCAAACTTAGCAGCACTGATTTAGCAACCTCAGACATAAACATTTGCTCAAATCTCCATCGAAAATCAGCCCAAGTCAATTCTTCCTTCGGAACTCCGACAGTAACACTGTTCCACCAATGAAGTGCTGACCCTTGCAACTGCGTAGAGGCCAATCTTCTCTTATGCTCATCATCTAAACCCAAATCAGCAAAGATACGCTCACAATGCAACAACCAATTCTCTATCTCTATGGCATTCTCCGTCCCCATAAATGGCTTTCCACCAAGACTGGTGTAATCTCTACTCAGCTTAGCATAATTATTCCCCACTTGAGCTACAAGATTAGCTCCTCTATCATTCCCACCAACTCCGGCTTTCATCATATTGACGAATATATGATACATCACCCCTATATTTACTGGTGGATTTTCAACACCCACATCAGCATCAACATTTTGGTTAGCATTAACCTGTCGACCTTGGTTCATCCTGGTATTAGATCGAACATTTTCGTTGGTTGTGGTGCATTCTCCACCGAGATTTCCTCTTTCGTTTCCTGCCTCCATATCTTCTTTCTCGTAAATGTGCATACGAGCCTTAGTAAGATACAGAAGAACGGTCTAAGAGAGAGGGGAATACGTACTTATACATATCTATATATCAAATACAAGCACGTTAATATAGCGTTATCCCAAACCCCGATCTTATTTTATGATTCATTGGATTATGTTTGAAAATCTTTTAGTTTGAATTTCTTTTAAGTTTCATAAACCTATGCTCTGATACCAACTTGTAACATCACCTACTTGGAGGCCGAAAACTAACGGCTACGGATACTGCAGTCATCCATAGTTATTAATCCTCGGCGACCAAATACGGTAATGTAAGATACATTGATATAACAGAAACACATGGTATGGAAAATTTTAAAAATTAACAAACAACTTTCCCATTTCATTTCCAAACATTTCAAATTCATTACATAATCTCAATACGATAACCACGGTTAGAGAAATTATATTTTATTACAACATATGCCAAGAGCGACATATGAAGATGCCCTCTTGGATGACCAGAGTGTATATATAGGCAAGTAAACAACATTGCCATTACATCCAAAACACACAGCAGAAATAAAAGAACTCTTATTAACTAGCTTGCCTCATGCATGTCTCCGGAACTTAATTCGTCTAAAGAGGTACCTGAAAACCTCAACTCTCAAACTACTTAAAATCAATTGAGTAACCGAGAGTTTAAGGTGAAAACATAAACTTCGACTCAGACATAAAACCTGGTATAAATAATAATATATCATCTCAAACCATTTAGATATCTAGTGAGACCACGCCGCTTAGCGGAACGGGTTTTTCCCTCATTGGTATCCTAAAACCTTTATAAAACCATATATTGTGCTCTTGCATCCACAATAGTTAAAACATCTCAAAATAATATAATGATATTCAAAACAAGTAAATCAATTCTGGATTATCCATCCCATTCAGAATGAAGGAGAAACTTTTTCAAAATATTTTGAAAGGTTCAATCAATTGTTATATAGTTGCCCACATCATGCAATCCCTAAACACATTTTGTGCCAAATCATTTATGAAGGGCTTAACTATCAAACAAGATCCCAACTCGAATCAATGTGCAGAGGAGAATTCATGGAAAAAACAGACGAGGAAGCTTGGGAATTTCTAGAAGAGTATTCAGAAAAGGATATGCAATGGGAAACAATTCGTGTTCCAATTTGTACTCCAAACAGAGGAGTACATGCCATTGACCCATCACATCTTCCTATAGATCCCAAACTCCTCAAGAAGGAGAAGGACTAGCCCATTACTACACACAAGACCAAATTAATGCTATAGCTCAAAACAGTCCTTGTTCATCCACATACAACCCTAATTGGAAGCATCATCCTAATTTTTCGTGGTCAAATCCTAACAATGCGGCTAATCCATCACATATGTATCCGATGATACCAAATCCGAATTATCGAGCCCCATTTGCCAATGCTCAAAATTCTCAACCTACTCCTCAAACAAAACCTTCAAACCAACCATATAGGCATCCTAATTTCAATCCATCAACCCAACCTTCTCAGCCTTCACAAGAAATTGCTCGATTGGAAAAACAACTCTTTAAACAAAATGAACAAATCACTAACCAAGATGCAAGAATTGAGCAAATCACCAAACAAAATGAACAAATGTTGATAATGATGAAGGATCTCATGAAAATCAATGAGAAAGGTAAATTGCCTAGTCAAACCGAGGTGAATCCAAAGTATATCTCTCGAGGAGTAAATCTATGTGAGGACGAAAATGTAAATCCAATTAATGCTGTCACCACATTAAGGTCTGGAAAGAAGGTAGACAACCACGCCGGCATCCCCGACATCCTTCTTAAGTCTTCCCATGTTCAAAATTCTGATACTCAGGCGACACCCACTGTTGTCGAGCCAATCGACTCTCATTCTTCATCCAAGGTTGGCAATCCCGACCACTCTTCACCTTTTGATGTTGGCAACCCCAACATTCCAGCTCCCTTATCTTCACCCTTTAATATCACACCTTCTTCTTCGAATGAAAAAACTACCGAACGAGTCTATAAACCCACAGCTCCATTTCGTCATAGACTCAACAAAAAGAAGAAGCCCGCTAATTTTGACCAAATTCTTGAAATCTTAAAACAACTTCGAATCAATATTCCACTTCTTGATACCATCGAGCAAATTCCTCAATATACCAAATGTCTGAAAGAGCTATGTACTCAAAAACGTGACACTAACGTTCCTAAGACTGCATTTCTAACTGCAAACACGAGTTCTGTTCTTTCAAATCCCTCCCCAATCAAGTATATGGACCCGGTTGTCCTACAATCGGCTGTAAAATCGGTAACACTCACATTAGTCATGCCTTACTCGATCTTGGAGCGAGTGTAAATCTTTTGCCTTATACTGTGTACTGTCAACTTGGACTAGGGGAATTGAAGCCTACAAACATCATAATTCAACTAGTTGATCGATCTGTCAAAAAACTATTGGGCACAGTTGAAGATGTTTTGATATAAATTGAGAAATTCTATTTCCCAGTCTATTTCATAGTCCTAGAGACTGCACCTGTCTCAAATCCTAACGGTTAGATCCCTTTGATATTAGGTCGTCCATTTTTAGCAACATCAAATGCTATCATAAATTGTAGGAACGGTCAACTCCGACTTTCCTTTGGGCACCTAACCATTGAACTAAATATATTCAATCTTAACAGACAACCAAGGGATCTTGAAACAGAAGAAGTTGACATGATCCAAACAATTGTGGAAAATGATTTTAGTGATACTACGGAGTCTCTTAACATGTGCCTAGATGATTTTAATTCCAATTTAAATGAAGATGAATACATTTATGAATTAAATGATATGCTCTGCTCTTCTCATAATTCACTAGAATTCAATCAGTTGATGTCTACTGAAGCCTTAAAAGAAGTACGCCCTAAATTCTCTTTTTTTGTTCACTGCATATTTTCAAGTTTTGCATTTGGTTTAGTTTCTGTTTCATTTTCTTTTCACGTTACATTTTGCATGTCAGTTGCATTTCATTTCTGTTTGACATACCAGCTTATGTTAGTTTTAAAGCATTTTCAAGTTTCGCATTACATTTATGTCAGTTGCATGTCAGCTACATTTTGCTGTCAGTTGCATTTTCAAGTTTAGCATTTAATTTAGTTTCTGCGTCTATTGCCGTTCCTAGTTTATTTTTATTTTTTTCCTTTTCACATTCACGTTGTATTTAGTTACATTCATCCACACGTTAGTTGCATTGCTATTTTGGTATTCACGTAACCAAAAACTTGTTTAAATTGTTTTGATGAAATTGTTATTTTGGTTTCATTCACACGTCAGTTGTATATTCATTCACCTATTCTGTTCGCATTCAACATATTCACGTAGTTGCATTTTGTTTTGTTTAGTTTCTGTTTATGCTTGCATTATTTATACATAACCACTTAGTTGTTGTTTTAGTTTCATTTTAGTTAGTTTTTGTTCTAAAACATACACATTAAATTTCATATCCATGTTTTCACGTTTTCTGCATTCATATCCATGTTTTCACGTTTTCTGCATTTACACGTTAGTTTTTCCTCTATTTTAGTTCTACATTCATGCCACGTGCTGCATTCAGGTAACATATTCACGTTTTTTTATGGTTTAAGTCATAAGGAGTAGACCAAGTCAGTGAAATTAAGCTTCAACTCAGTAGATCTCAACCATTCGCTAGCGCTACTCAGTTGTACTCTGGACGGACTGCCATACCCCTCTGTAAGTAATTTTCTACTCTACAGGTGCCCAACTGAAAACTGTTTAATTTTACTTTTGGATATTACACCTTGATTTGTTTATGCGCGTTTGGGCAAGAAATAATTTTAATCGTTTAGAAAGCCAAAATATCTCATTAAACAAATCAACGGAAATTTCAAATCAAACAAATATGAGCAATCACATTTCACATCACAGTTCACCAAAATCATCGCCTAAATCACATGTTGGAAATAACAAATTTCATGAGAACCGACCATTATCCCTTAGAGACCGATTCTATCCAACTAGGACCGTTCAACCTTCGGTTATTTCATTTCCACCCGCCGAAGGAAATAATTTTGAGCTAAAACATTCTTTTATCCAAGGGGTACCAAAATTCACTGGGTCTGAAAATGCATATGAATTTCTTAGTGAATTTGAGTTATACGCTTCTACAACTAAAATGCAACAACTTTCTAATGAATCCATCAAGCTAAGGCTCATTCCATTCCCGCTTCTAGAAAGCGCGAAAAGATGGCTTAATTCTCTTCCTAAAAATTCAATTAAAAGTTGGGACAATTTCGTTACTATATTTTTGAAAATGTTTTTTCCTTTCCACAAAACTCTTAAAATTCGAACTAAAATCAATCAATTCTTTCAGAATGAAGGAGAAACTTTTTCAAAATATTTTGAAAGGTTCAATCAATTGTTATATAGTTGCCCACATCATGCAATCCCTAAACACGTTTTGTGCCAAATCGTTTATGAAGGGCTTAACTATCAAACAAGATCCCAACTCGAATCAATGTGCGGAGGAGAATTCATGGCAAAAATAGACGAGGAAGCTTGGGAATTTCTAGAAGAGTATTCGGAAAAGGATATGCAATGGTAAACAATTCGTGTTCCAATTCGTACTCCAAACAGAGAAGTACATGCCATTGACCCATCACATCTTCCTATAGATCCCCAAACTCCTCAAGAAGGAGAAGGACAACCCCATTACTACACACAAGACCAAATTAATGCTATAGCTCAAAACAGTCCTTATTCATCCACCTACAACCCTAATTGGAAGCATCATCCTAATTTTTCGTGGTCAAATCCTAACAATGCGGCTAATCCATCACATATGTATCTAGTGATACCAAATCCGAATTATCGAGCCCATCTACCAATGCCCAAAATTCTCAACCTACTCCTCAAACAAAACCTTCAAACCAACCATATAGGCATATTAATTTCAATCCATCAACCCAACCTTCTCAGCCTTCACAAGAAATTGCTCGATTGGAAAAACAACTCTCTAAACAAAATGAACAAATCACTAACCAAGATGTAAGAATTGAGAAAATCACCAAACAAAATGAACAAATGTTGATAATGATGAAGGATCTCATGAAAATCAATAAGACAGGTAAATTGCCTAGTCAAACCGAGGTGAATCCAAAGTATAACTCTCGAGGAGTAAATCTATGTGAGGACGAAAATGTAAATCCAATTAATGCTGTCACCACATTAAGGTCGGGAAAGAAGGTAGACAACCACGTCGACAACCCCGACATCCTTCTTAAGTCTTCCCATGTTCAAAATTATGAAACTCAGTTGACACCCACTATTGTCGATCCAATCGACTCTCATTCTTCATCCAAGGTTGGCAATCCCGACCACTCTTCACCTTCTGATGTTGGCAACCCCAACATTCTAGCTCCCTTATCTTTACCCTTTAATATCACACCTTCTTCTTCGAATGAAAAAACTACCGAACGAGTCTATAAACCCATAGCTCCATTTCCTCATAGACTCAACAAAAAGAAGAAGCCCGCTAATTTTGACCAAATTCTTGAAATCTTCAAACAAGTTCGAATCAATATTCCACTTCTTGATACCATCGAGCAAATTCCTCAATATGCCAAATGTCTGAAAGAGCCATGTACTCAAAAACATGCCACTAACGTTCCTAAGACCGCATTTCTAACTGCAAACACGAGTTCTGTTCTTTCAAATCCCTCACCAATCAAGTATAAGGATCCCGGTTGTCCTACAATCGGCTGTAAAATCGGTAACACTCACATTAGTCATGCCTTACTCGATCTTGGAGCGAGTGTAAATCTTTTGCCTTATACTGTGTACTGTCAACTTGGACTAGGGGAATTGAAGCCTACAAACATCACAATTCAACTAGCTGATCGATCTGTCAAAAAACCATTAGGCAAAGTTGAAGATGTTTTGATACTAATTGAGCAATTCTATTTCCTAGTCGATTTCATAGTCCTAGAGACTGCACCTGTCTCAAATCCTAACGGTCAGATACCTTTGATATTAGGTCGTCCATTTTTAGCAACATCAAATGCTATCATAAATTGTAGGAATGATCAACTCTGACTTTCCTTTGGGCACCTAACCATTGAACTAAATATATTCAATCTTAACAGACAACTAAGGGATCTTGAAACAGAAGAAGTTGACATGATCCAAACAATTGTGGAAAATGATTTTAGTGATACTACGGAGTCTCTTAACATGTGCCTAGATCATTTTAATTCCAATTTAAATGAAGATGAATACATTTATGAATTAAATGATATGCTCTGCTCTTCTCATAATTCACTAGAATTTAATCAGTTGATGTCTACTAAAGCCTTAAAAAGAAGTACGCCCTAAATTAGACCTCAAACCTCTTCCAAATGATCTTAAGTACGCATACTTAGATTCTTCGGAAAATTTCCCTGTAATCTTGGCCTCCAATCTCATTAAGGACCAAGAAGAACAACTTTTAAAAATTATAAGGGAAATTAAAGAGGCATTAGGATGGGTAATCACTGACATTACGGGAATTAGTCCATCAATCATCGAACATCGAATACATTTAGTCGACAAGGCTAAACCCACTCGTGAAGCTCAAAGGCGATTATACCCTAATATGAGAGAAGTGGTAAAGGACGAAATTATCAAATGTTTAGATAATAACATTATCTACCCTATCTCTAACAGTACTTGGGTAAGTCCGGTACAAGTTGTACCAAAGAAGTCTGGAATCACTGTGACCACAAATGAGAATACCGAACTTGTTCCGACAAAAGTCAAAATAAAATGGCGCGTTTGCATTGACTATCGAAAACTCAATGCAGCTACAAGAAAAGATCATTTCCCCCTCCCTTTCTTTGATCAAATGCTCAAACATTTAGTCGGTCATGAATATTATTATTTTCTTGATGGTTACTCCGGCTATAATCAAATCCCCATTGCGCTAGAGGACCAACACAAAACGACGTTCACCTGCCCCTTCGAAACTTTCGCTTATCGTCGCATGCCCTTCGGTCTTTGTAATGCTCCCGCAACCTTTCAGAGATGTATGATGAGTATATTTTCTGATATGGTGGAGGATTTCTTAGAAATATTCATGGACGATTTTTCGATCTATGGGTCATCTTTTGATCAATGCCTCCTTCGTTTAGAACGTGTCTTAAAGAGATGTAAGGAGAAATCTCTTGTGCTTAATTGGGAAAAATGTCATTTTATGGTTAAGCGAGGAATAGTCTTAGGTCATGTTGTCTCTAAAAGTGGCCTAGAAGTTGACAAATCTAAAGTTAATCTTATTGTTGACCTTCCTCCTCCAAGGTCCGTCAAGGACATTCGCTAATTTCTCGGCCATTCAGGATTTTATAGGAGGTTCATTAAAGATTTTTCAAAAATTTCAAAACCTCTTTCAAATCTTCTGGCTAAAGACGTTAAATTTGAATTTTCCAATGAATGTAAAACATCTTTTGAAACCCTTAAATCGATCTTGACCACTACACGTATCATCCAACCTCCAAATTGGACTTTGCCTTTCGAATTAATGTGTGACGCTTCTGATTATGCCATTGGAGCCATCTTAGGTCAACAAATCGATAAACTCCCTCGAGTCATCTATTATGCTAGCAAAACTCTTAACGAAGCTCAATTGAATTACTCAACCACAGAAAAAGAGTTTTTAGCAGTTATCTTTGCCCTCGATAAGTTTAGATCATATCTCGTAGGTTCTAAGGTCATAGTTTACACTGATCATGCCGCATTGCGGTATTTACTCACGAAAAAGGATGCCAAACCCCGCTTAATCCGTTGGATTCTCCTTCTTTAAGAGTTTGACCTAGAAATATGGGATAAAAAGGGTTCTGAAAATGTCGTAGTTGATCATCTTTCTCGTATTATTCATGAAAACATCGATAACTCTCAAATCAATGATCATTTTCCCGATGAACAAATTCTTTCCCTCTCCAGTGCACCATGGTACGCGGACATTGTAAATTATCTTGTCACAAATGAAACACCTTCCCATTGGTCAAAACAAGATAAACAAAAATTTCTCTCCAATGTTCGAAACTTTTACTGGGACGATCCTTATCTCTTCAAATATTGCACCGATCAAATCATACATAGATGTGTCCCCGAACATGAATTCCATAGCATCCTCTCTTTTTCACATAATCAAGCATGTGGAGGACATTTTGGAGCAAAGAAAACTGCTGCCAAGGTGTTACAGTGCGGTTTTTATTGGCTTTCTCTTTTTCTTGATGCCCATGAATTTTGCTCCAAATGCGCTAGATGTCAACAAATTGGTCGTATTTCCAAACGTAACATGATGCCCCTAAACCCAATCCTTGTAATCGAAATTTTTGATGTTTGGGGCATCTATTTCATGGGTCCTTTCCTAATTCTTTTGGAAATCTCTACATCCTACTTTTAGTAGATTATGTGTCTAAATGGGTTGAGGCCATTCCCACCAGAACGAATGACAATAAAGTTGTTGTCAAATTTGTGAAAGAAAACATATTTTCTCATTTTGGCACAGCTCGAGCTATTATAAGTGATAACAGTTCTCATTTTTGTAATCGTGCTTTTGAATCTCTTCTTAAGAAATACTCTATCACTCATAAACTATCTACTCCATATCATCCACAGACTAGCGGTCAAGTCGAGATTTCCAATAGACAAATTAAACAAATTCTTGAAAAGACAGTTAACTCCAACAGAAAAGATTGGTCATCTAAATTGATAGATGCCCTTTGGGCATTTCGCACAGCTTATAAAACCAATCTAGGAATGTCACCATACCGATTAGTCTTTGGAAAAGCATGTCATTTACCCGTTGAGCTCGAGCACCGTGCACTTTGGGCAATCAAATACCTTAATTTTGACATAGAAAAAGCCGGATCGCATCGTAAATTACAATTGTCAGAATTAGAAGAACTAAGAAATGAAGCGTATGAAAATGCATAGATTTATAAAGAGAAAACTAAATTTTATCATGATAAATCCATACTTCATAAGACATTCGAAGTAGGTCAAAAAGTTCTCTTATATAATTCCAGACTTCATTTATTTCCAGGCAAATTGAGATCTCGATGGATAGGTCCATATATTGTGAAAACAGTGTACCCTTATGGTGCAGTTGAAATTGAAAATCCTAGGGACGGTTCCATTTCAAAGGTCAATGGACAACGCTTGAAGCCATTTCTAGAGTTTGAACAACACGAGGACGATGAGTTCGTGGATCTTCACGAACCTAGCTATTCGACATGAGCCACTCACTATCTTGTACATATCAGGTTGTATTTATTATTATTATTATTATTATTGTTTTTAGTTTTTTTTCCTTCTATTTTGCATGTGCATTCTATTTGACAGTTGGGACATTGTCTCATTCCAGTGTGGGGGGGACGCATATCTCATTCTGTTTGTTCATATTTCACAATGTGGCATCACTTTAAGAAAAATCATCTCATTATTTGTTTTCAAATTTCTTTTCAATTTTTTTTTCAAGCTTCATCTCATTTTCCATTATTTTTAGGACTTTGATTTATTTTTAATTAGTCAAGACAAAGAAAGTAAACAGTTAAAGTCAATTGATGAAAAGTTTTGTGAATCACTAATTTCAAATGTAAAATATAATGAAAAGTTGAATTACAAGCGATAATAGTGAGGTTAGTATATAGGTGGATTCGTAGGTGATGGTTATGAAATCCTTTCTAAACTGTAGTCTTTGTTTAAAAAAGTGGCAGATTTAAAGTACATGCGTTGACATTTCAAATCATTGAAGTTAAGTGGTGCAAAGTTGATTTGCATAACTCTCTTTAGTTAATTTCAAATAATAATAATAATAATAATAATAATAAGAAACACCTAGAGTCAATAGGTGTGCACACTTATGAAAGTGTGTACACTCGCCACGCTCTATACTCTTCTCACGTAAGCCCGCAAGGCAGTGCATGGATGGTATATCTGGCCTCAACATTCTGAGTTAGGTGTATAAAGAAATTAAATAAATAAAAACCTAAGGATTACCGACCTTTTCTGACATAGTCAGCGTTGGTTTGCACAATTCACCAAGCTCTGTCCCAACTCTCACGTAAGCCCGCGAGGCAGTGCATGGGTGGTATACCTTGGTCCAAAAGTTAGGTGTATATATATATATATAAAATTTAATAAAGAGAGATTAAGCTATTGAAACCCAAACACTTCTTGACTTTATTGATTTGGCTTGTTGTACAAATGGAAATGAAAAATACCATTTTGAAAAACTGTGATTAACAATAAAGAATTTATTTCATGGCTGCACTATGTTATCGACCGAAACAACTGGCCAAACTAGAATCTAATGTATGAAAACTTGAGTTATATTGAAATTTGTGATTAGTGAGGAACCAAATTTTTTTTCTAGAAGTTGACTCAAACCAATATACATTATTTTGTTGTAATGAAGTAAATCGAGTCTCTATTTGTATAAAATTTTGCATTCATGTAGTACATTAGAATCATCACATACTGCATGTGGATTTTGTGGGTAGTATCCGCTGAAAACCCTCACGAGACACCACTCGTCCTACTAGGGACACCTAGAGGTTTAACGGCTTATTGCATACGCTCAATGCAATCGTGTTTCCTACGAAAAAGGATTTAGTTAGTTTTTATTTTCTTACTTATTCGAGGACGAATAAAGTTCTAGTGTAGGGATATTTGATGAACGTATTTTTCTGCATTTTAAACCGTTTGTTTCATATATTTTTATTTTAAATAAAGCGGTATTATACGGGTATTTTGTTGTGGTTTTGCAGATTATAGATTCTGAAGTGCTATGTTGAAATTAATCGGTTGTGTCGTCCATTGGTTCAAATGACACACAGAAAAGAGTGCAACATTTTGATCATCGAATAAATCAAAGCTTAGCACATTTTAATCGATAAGCACAGCTTAAATGGACCAAGTCAAAAATAAGCCCACTAGCATGGTCATGCAAAAGAAGAAAATCAAAGAAAAAAAAGAAAAAAAGAAAACATACATCATCACAAAAAATGCCAGCTCACGTTTGCAAGTTAAAAAAAAGGTGGGATCATTTCAAAGTAGCAAAGATCAAGCATACAATTCTCAAATTCCAGCTCATGTTAGCATTGTTCTATGCAAATTCAAGTTTAGCACATATATTATCTGAGCTTGGTCAAGAGAATACTAAGTCAAAGCAATGACGAGGCCACAGATATTTTATTTCACCAATTCATACATAGGACCTATTCTTTTCGAAAAAGGTGGACTGATATTTTGAGGTCTGGAAGTCTATATATAGAGAACTGATAGCAATGCCAGAATCATCATCTCTTACCCACCACTCTTCTTCTAGTTTAGTTTTATTTTCAACAGTGTTTTTATTTCCGGATAGAATACGTAGGATTGTTAATTAGATTTAGCAATTTATTTATTCTTGTTCTTAGTTATTTTCTGCACTCTTTCCATTTAGTTAATAAATTCAGTTCATTTTATTTCAGTTATTTCCTTTTCCGCACTTTTAGTTTCTTCTCTGATTTCTACAATTTTATATTTTGATTGCAATTTTGATTAGATTCAAAATCGATTCGGAGTATATTATTGTTTTTATTTTCTGTTCAAGAACCACCATCGAATTTGTTTAACATGCCTAAGATTTAAATATGGATTTCAAATATTTTAAAACGCAATTCCTTGTGTTCGACCTGCATACTACACGCCTGTGCGCTTGCAGAATTAATTAAAATTTGTGCTTTTCTAATCAATAGAATAGTCGCAACATAAAGTGAATTAAATTATTTAAAAATCTAAGTATTTAGACTTGGTGTTTTTTAGTGGAAATAAAACAACTGGGTGGAAATTTATTCCGCAAGAGAAAAAGTGATTTGAAACTATTTTCAAAGGGTGGGAGGCTAGAAAATATCTTGCGAAGATATTTTGAAATAAATACATAATTTGGAAAATTATTAAGGCCCGATGGTTGTTGTGGATGTTATATGATAGTTAAATAACCGACTATCAATATTGGCCAATGCCCTGATCGTTTCGAAGAGACCGAGATCGGAATTTATTTCCCAAAAACCACTTCGATCTGGTTTGAACGTTTTCGTGAGGAAGACAAGAGCTTGGAGTCGAAGATGGAGCAGTGAAGTGCAAGGGCTAATCGCTACTAATCCTGTGGGTGATTCCAAAATGGATGTAGTAGGAGTAGTGCCTTCGGTTCCGTTCGGACCGGGAGCGGACTTGTATGGACGAATGCTATCAAAACATCATCAGAGGGACGGTGAGCATTCTAAGTGAATGTGTGCTAAAAAGGTAATGCATAGCCTCGAGCCTCATCAACCGGGAATGGCTAAAACAGGGGAGGTGCAGCAAAGCTAAGTGGCCAGCAACCAATTAGGGTAAGGTCATCCCTGTTTAGAGGTCCCTTTTTATTCGGCTTAGTGGGCGGTTGCTGATCCCAACCGTGGGGTGATATTATTCGAACTATCCAGTAAGGGGTAGCTCCGGTCTTGTGTTGCAGGGGATCAAGGGGGATCCTTGGTACGCTGATCTAGACCAGGTACTGTGACGGGCGGTATCCCAGTAGCCCTGCTATTGTATGGAATCCAATCTCCAATAAGCGCCTGTACGGTTTTGATTGTACCCAACTATTGTTGGAACGTGAGATGCAAGCATTTCAACTAGATTCTATTTTACTTTTTATAAACACTATGATAATATCAGACGGTTTTGATAAAAATGTTTTGGTTATCGTAAGGTAAAAATCCGACATGTTTATTTGTGGCGTGGTCTTACGAGATACCTTTGTTTTCAAAGGATTTTTGAAAATATAATAAGTAATTCAAATTGAGTGTGTTTTCTCACGCTAGTTTTCCAGACTGACTCGAGTGTTGTTTTATTATGATGCTCGGGTCAGACCGAGTATTACAGATACATGATAGGATGCTGTGGAGCTCAGGAGATGAGCTGGATGGCGAGACGTATCACGTACTTGATGTATTATCCGCTGTGCAGTGTAAGCTGTGTATAGTCAACTTTGTGAGGACAAGTTAATATAATTGTCCAGTATTTGCTATTGATTGTGTTATACTCTGATGACGTAATGAATAAAACATATATAGTTTCTTTTTGTGTAAAGATCAGTTATTATCTATTATATATTATCCCGATGCTTTTGTGAGATTCTGATTTTGTTTTGTTTTTATCTTCTTCTACCTCCTTCTTCTTTCCCTTACGGACTGGTTTTCCGGCACTCGATTGTTCGGCATTTGGTACAATAGCCGTATTGATGTCGACTTTTTCGGGCGTCGAAAAAGCGGGTCGTTACAGTTGGTATCAGAGCGAAGGTTAAGCGAGAACCTTGGCTCTGGTGTAGATTACTCATTTAAAGTTAAGGTCGATAGTGCCCTAGAATGAGTTTGAGTGTATTAATAGATATGAGCGCGTATTTGTTAGTGAATATCAAATGGTTTTATATTGTGTTGATTGGTTTGTTGAGTGGGTTATGGATTCTGGTCAATACGAGTAATTAACGTTATTGATAGGGATCTCTAAACACTGGTACAGAACAATTCGACACAGTATTGTTTTAAAATATGGTGAATGAAATAATTTTACCCAAATTATTTTTATATATGAAAGAAATAATTTTTCTGTAAATTATTATAATTATATATGGTTGCTTGGTTGTTAGGAAGTGATAATATTAAGTTATTATCATTATTGTTGTAGGAATTAAGGTAATAACCAAAGGTTAAGGAAATAAATTCATTAACAGAATGGAATTTGTAAATGTGAATTATAAATGTGCTTTATAACTAAAATGAGATAAAATTCCAGAGTAATATTTAAATATGGATTGGAAGGTTTTGAAGTATGAAATTTGGCAAATTTAATTCCTTTTGAGTTTGAAAATAATTTTCAAGGTTTTAGGGGAATAATAGTAAGTATTATTCAGAAATATTTTTGAGTCGGATATGAAATCTGGTGGGATTTGGATTTAAAAATATTTGGAAATGTTTTAAAGAGATAAAAGCCCGGAACTCTTTTCGGTTGCTGGAAATAATTCCGATGATGATCGCGACATCATCGGTGTTCAATTTCGAGTTTCCAAGGGAGGAAATGCTGCCAAATTGTTTTAAATTGGAGTTGTTTGCAAAACTGGGCTTGGTTTTAAAATTTAAAGGATAATTTGATATGCAAACGAATTATGTATATACTTGATTTCAAATTGATTTTGAATGTTTAAGTAGTGGCCTGAACTCTGGGATCTTATTTAAAATGTTTATGGAATATAAGTAAGTTTGATAACTTATAAAATTTGGAATTTGTTAGAATAAAATTTAACTTGAAGGAGAGTTAAATTAAAACAAGTGTGACAATAAAATAAGGTGAATTTGAGAGATTAAACCTAAGTAGGCCAACTGGAAATAATTTGTGATTAAATAAATTCATTTAGTGTAACTAAATGGAAATTGGAATTAAACATTTGAATAATGTTTAAATTTGAATTATGTTAAATAAAGTGATAAATAAAATTAGTAAGCAAAACAGATTTGAAATTTAATTTGATTGGAAACGAATTAGTTAATGGAACTAATTTAAAGAAATGGTTAATTAAGAATGGGTTTGAGATAAGGTGAATAGAATTCAATATTAAATTTGATTTGGAAATAAATTAAGAATTGAAGAAAATTGAATTCAGAATGGAGTTGAAAATTTGAGTTAAATGAAAATAGATGTGAAAGCTTAAGTGGTGAAGTGGAAATAGTTGTAAGAAGTATATTAAATATTTATATTGAACTTAAGAAAAGGGATGGTAAAATTCTTAAGTAAAATTTGATATTGAGAAAAATATTCTAAGATAATATTTGAATGAAGATTTAATAAAGGTATGTGAAGTTAAGGGTGGATAAGGAATGGAAATCAAAATAAATGTGAATAGAAAGAAATTGATATAGTTAATAATCAATTGAGATAAAATACGTAGGATGTACGTATATTATTTTATTCGCATAGTGATTTGATCCAGATTCGAGCACAAAATTTCGAGATATTATATCGATCTGAGTTGGGATTTTTTACTCGATTTTCAACGGCAAACCCTGGATATGGATTTTTGATTGATTCTGGAAATTCTCTATCATAGTTTGTGGCTATGCAAGGAGAATGATGGTTTCTGATCAAGAAACCATATTTGAGTCCGCACTAGGAAGTCGGGTGGACGATACTAGTTCGGAAGTGAAATTGTGTGATCGAGTGAGCAATCGGATTTGATATTGCGTACGGATGATACATGCACATCGCACGGGCTTACGTAAAGCAAATTTTGAAAATTTTGAAAAGAAATGAATAAAATGATTTGAAATGTTGTGATTGGATACTATTGCTAAGTACGATACAGGTATATTAAAAGCAAAAAAAAGGGGGAATTGGAGTTTTAGATTTCAGAAGATAAATTTAAATGGCTTGAAAAAAGGTATGTGTTTAAATTTCTGTATGAAATTTGATGACTTTCTGATCTAGCCACTTGGCTTTTGTTTTCTTTTGAAAATTTGGGGGCCGTAGAAGCATTTTGTAGTCGTGCCGAGCTAGCCGCGCAAAGGAGACGCTAGCGAAAGTTTTCGAAAATTAAAGAGTTAGAAAATTTTTGAGAAAATTTGAAATTTAAAATTTGGTTTTAAGTTATAATTTGAACTGATTGAGTCAATAATATTGATTGTAATATATGGTTGAAATTGGGAAAGTTAGTAAGGATGATAGGATGTCCTTAATAAAAAGATTGTTTGGGGAGTTGTTTGAAACTGTTTGGTTTTGGGAAAATAGGAAACGTGTATTGGACCATTCTTCTTAACTAAAAATTTCGGGGACGAAATTCTTTTAAGGGGGGAGGAATGTGACGACCCGGAATTTTGGGCTTTTGAAATTGGAATATTTAATTGATTTTAAATATTTAAAAGTCAATTTTTAACTTGAATTTCAAATATAACCAATTATTTGAATAATTTAATTATTGGATTAAACAATTGAAAATTTGGTAAAATATGAAATCTGGAATTTTAAGCTTGTTAAAAATATTTCAGAGGCTCATAAAATTTATATTAACAATACTGAAGGTAATAGAACTTTTGAAATTGAATTTAAAGATGGTTTGTTCAGTTTTAAAAATATATAGTTTAAATTGATATTTAAAAATAGCCTTCCGGGGCACAGTCTCGAAATTCGACGAAACCAGTTCCATTGGATCCTTAATAGTGTTTTATTATCGGATTCCAATTTTCGTAGTGTTTGGAGTTGTCGTGTGATCGTACAATAGATAAACGCGCTGAAATTTATATCGAAAATTCAATATAATAACTGGTTCCAATAAGCTATCTTCTCCATACGATCGAATTAGGTCTCGAAACCTTTTTCATTGCATTCGAAATAGGGGTATAACATTATAAACCCTAGCGGCATGCCTCGATAGGAGGTCAAGATTTTGAGTTGCGTTTATCGAGACAATTTGAATTTAAAATTTGGATATATATATATATATAAATATTATTCTGACTAGCCAAAAACTTTCACTTCAAAACTTTTTCCCTCATCAGCTTTTTCTTTATTTCAAATCACTGTAGCCTGCAACTCCATGCCAACATCGCTTCTTGTCTCCCCCATCTCCTTTTTAAAAGCCACGCAACCGATTGGGATTAACAGGAATTTTTTTTTTTAAATCGAAAGAAGAAGAAAAAATGGCGACCAGGACGAATTCTACTCCAGAATGGGATGCTGAACCTCATAACTAAATTCCCTCTCCTCTTTCGTTTTTCAATCGCGAACTCATTTTCCTACCTAGATTTAATTCGCGGCCTTTCCCTTTCAGATTGAGACTGCTATCTCGCTCGAAATCGATCCAGATCGAATAAGTTAGTCGCAATTCAATTTTTGATAAGGCAAAGTCGCAAGGTGGGAAGCTCGAGCGGGCGATTGTCGTCGTTTGGTCTTGGCTTAGTCGCGATGCTGGATGAAGGCGCGAGGATGTTGGATGGTCAGTGCAGCGTTACGAGGTGCGGTGGGGAAGCAACTCGAGGCCAGGTCGGGGTGGCTGATGGGTATGGCCGTAAGTGGGATGCGCCCGATAGCTAGGGTTGGTGGGGGAGGGTTGCGAACTCTGCCTGTGCATCGTGAAGGTCTGAAATTGTGAAGAAAACAAGCCAGTTTGAATCGGATTGCAAACAAATCAAAGGTGAGTTAATCTCACTCATTTGGATTATTGGTTAATTTAAATAATTAAATTTAAATTATTGGTTGAATGATTGAATTGATTGGATGTGATATTATATATAATAGTATATATATATATATTGGAGTGATTGATTCCCGCATTATATAGCGGATGAGACCTTATGCGCCCCGCATAATAGCGGATGACCCTTTATACCGCGATATCCCCCTCGAAGTGAGATTGGTATTTTTATGTTGTGCTAACATCTGTGGATGCAGGGAAACAAGTTGGAGGGATCCAACTGGATTCCTCAAAATGTTGGAATTTGTGTTCATATTCGGTGATATGTTTTATTTGATAATCTGTGATAGATTATATTGATTTTAATGGGAATTGGAAATATTGAATGCTATGGTTTAACTGAATATATTTTGGGTATATTGAGATATCAAAAATATAAATATTTTATTTCTAAAGGAAAATAGAAGAGGGAATTATAAGTAAAATAAATATAGTGAAATTGGATAAATTAAAGAATGAATTTGGGAAAAGGATAAAAAGTTGATTTTAAATTTTAATAAATAAATCTCGAGTATGGGGAAAGAGATTTTGAATAAATAGGAATAAATGAATTTTTGAACTTAAGTGATATAATTTAAAGAAATAAAGGATTTATTTTTAAATTCAAGGCTTAAAATAGTTTGGAGGAGATAAAGAAGAATTTCGGGAAAAGGAATGAAATTGGTATTTTCAGTTTAAATTAGATTTTAAATCATAATAGAGGAGTAAAACCTGAATTTAATGGGTTTAGAAATAAAATTGAGTAAGTGAAGGAATTTATTTTAAAATGGAGTAAATTTTGGAAATCGATTTGAAATTTGATTAAGTATTTGAAACTGCGATTTAAAAGGAGGATGAGACTATGGAATTTATAAACTGGGTTTATAAGTGAAATATTTATCAGTGGATAAATTTGGAAGTATAAATTCACGGTGGGAATTTACAAGGGGATGATAATTTGTTTTAAAAATAAATAGTGGTTTTATTTTTAAAAGCGTGGAAAAGAATTTACGGGATGGGAACGTAAGTTAAATTTGGATAAATCAAGCAGGATTTATAAATGGTTGAATGGACTATATTGGAATGGGAAGTGTATTTCCTGAAAAGCCAAGTATATTTTTAAAGGAAGATTTCTAAGTATAAATCAAAAGTTTTAAAGTGTTTTAAAAAAAATGTTTTTAGGAAATTATTATTTAACTGTTTAAAAATTTAAGAAGGTAAATATTTATTAAGTTAGTTATAGTAGTAATTATTTTAATGGTTAAATTGATATTATGATTTTAAAAGAGAATTATTAAATATTTATATTTTATAAGTAGCTTTATTTTTAAAAGGAATTTGGCTTAAGTTTTTATTTGAAAAATTAGTATAGAATTTCATAACTTTTATTTTGAATAAAGTCTTTTAAGTAGTTTTTATTTTAAGTGTTTTAAAGTATATATATTTTTAGATAAAGTGAATTAAATTATTTAAAAATCTAAGTATTTAGACTTAGTGGTTTTCTGTGGAAATAAAACAATTGGGTGGAAATTTATTCCGCAAGAGAAAAAGTGATTTGAAACTATTTTCAAAGGGTTGGAAGGTAGAAAATATCTTGCGAAGATATTTTGAAATAAATAAATAATTTGGAAAATTATTAAAGCCCGATGGTTGTTGTGGATGTTATATGATAGTTAAATAACCGACTATCAATATTGGCCAATGCGTTGATCGTTTCGAAGAGACCGAGATCGGGATTTATTTCCCGAAAACCACTCCGATCCGGTTTGAACGTTTTCGGGAGGAAGACAAGAGCTTGGAATGGAGCAGTGGAGTGCAAGGGCTAATCGCTACTAATCCTGAGGGTGATTCCAAAATGGATGTAGTAGGAGTAGTGCCTTCGGTTCCGTTCGGACCGGGAGCAGACTTGTATGGACAAATGCTATCAGAACATCGTCAGGGGGACGGTGAGCATTCTAAGTGAATGTGTGCTAAAAAGGTAACGCATAGCCTCGAGCCTCATCAACCGGGAATGGTTAAAACAGGGGAGGTGTAGCAAGGCTAAGTGGCTAGCAACCAATTAGGGTAAGGTCATCCTTGTCTAGAGGTCCCTTTTTATTCGGCTTAGTGGCGGTTGTTGATCCCAACCGCGGGGTGATCTTATTCGGACTATCCAGTAAGGGGTAGCTTCGGTCTTGTGTTGCAGGGGATCAGGGGGGATCTTCGGTACGCTGATCTAAACCAGGTACTGTGATGGGCGGTACCCCAGTAGCCCTGCCATTGTATGGAATTCAATCTCCAATAAGCACCTGTACGGTTTTGATTGTACCCAACTATTGCTGGAACGTGAGATGCAAGCATTTCAGCTAGATTCTATTTTACTTTCTATAGACACTATTATAATATCAGACGGTTTTGATAAAAATGTTTTGGTTATCGTAAGGTAAAAACCCGACATGTTTATTTGTGGCGTGGTCTTACGAGATACCTTTGTTTTCAAAGGATTTTTGAAAATATAAGTAATTCAAATTGAGTGTGTTTTCTCATGCTGGTTTTCCAGACTGACTCGGGTGTTGTTTTATTATGATGCTCGGGTCAGACCGAGTATTACAGATATAGGATAGGATGTTGTGGAGCTCAGGAAATGAGCTGGATGGCGAGACGTATCACGTACTTGATGTATTATCCACTATGCAGTGTAACCTGTGTATAGTTAGCTTTGTGAGGACAAGTTAATATATTTGTCCAGTATTTGCTATTGATTGTGTTATACTGTAACAACCCGCATATTTATCGATTTTATATTTAGATATTTTATTTAAATATTTCATCGTTCGTCGGATTTTGGTCCGAAAAGCTACTTTTTGCAAACAGTCGAATTAGGACTTGAGACCACCTCCATTGAGTTCAAAATGTCATTTGCGATCTTTTTGAGTGTAAACTTCGATATGTTTGGAGCTAGTCAAAATTTGACCATTTTCACTTTGGGTTTGGTTTTAGGTTCAGCCCCTTTGCCAACTTAACCCCCAAATCTGAACCTCTCCTCTCCACTCACTCTCACTTCCTCCTCATTTCAGTTCTAGAGCAACAATGGTGGGAGAGATGGGAAATTAGAATTCCCAAGCCCTAGTTTCCATTTGCAAATCAAGTTCTAGCTCCAAATTCTAAGAGAACCCATTGGTAAGCATCTCCTTCATCTTCTCCAACCCGTTCTCCTTTCAATTTCAGAAATCCTAAACCTAACTTTAGGAATGTTCTTCTTTTTGAGCATAGATTCAAGCTCATTTGGGTTGTGTTGAAGAGTGGTTGATTCTCCCTTTGCTTTCAAGCTCCTTCTTCATTGTTTTTGTGAAAAGGTGAGATTTTTATCTCACATCTAAGTCAATAATTATCTTCGATTGTTAGGTATGAATTCCTAACACTTATCCTTGTGCAATTCCTTAGTCGTTGTTGCTCGACCGATCGTTATCGATGTCGTTTGGCCATTTTTTGGCCTAGGTTCAGGGAATGCCCTGAATAACAGTTTCAGCCGTCTGAACGTATGGTTCAGACGTCTGAATGGAATACTGGGAATTTTCTTCTCCCAGCATTCAGACATCTGAATCAAAATTTCAGACGTCTGAATTGGTTCGTTTTGAACCAGAAAAGAAATAGGCTAAAAAGTGCCTATTTCAGACGTCTGAAGTCTAGGATTCAGACGTCTGAATTCTGTTCTGGAAAATAGTTTATTTTCCAGATTCAGACGTCTGAATTCTTGATCTCAGACGTCTGAATCTGCTGTGTTTTGCCTATTTGCCTTTTTAGCTTGAATATCCAACTCTAATCAAGTCGGGTTGATTCCCTTTTAGTTGTTATCATTTATTATCGGTCACTTTGTTAAGTCGCCCGCCTTTTAAAACTTAGGTCGCTTGTCTTCACTAAGTCGTACCGTTTTGACGGGGCGCTGCCCCGCACCCCGCCGTGGGCGCTGCCCCCTGGACCCCCGCGACCTGACCGGGCAGGTCGAACCCCGTATAACTCTGCGTAGGCAATCTTATCCGAAAACCATTCAACGGAACTTCTTACTTTGATGGTTTTGGGAATTGATTTCTTTGGATTATATTCACGTCTTCGAATGTGAACTTTTATAATTGATTGTTTCTACAATCACTTCTATGACTTGTCACTTTAAAAATATAAAGGTTTCAATACTAGTAGTAAATATCAAAACTCTATCATCAAAACGATTTCAACTCTATTTTCAATATCAAACTCGTTTATAAAACTGTTTTCCAATCTACTAGTATATACAAACCTTACCTCATTCGTATGAGAAAATATAATTAAACGGCTTAGCAAAACAAGTGGTATGAAACGCTTGCGTTTACTTCGTCGGTTAATTTATGGACTTGTTCGATTGAATCTCTTGTGACAATTTTCTAGTGCAGATCTACAATTTGTTCGTAAATCTTTGAGTTAAGCAAGTGGTTATGGGACATGAAGCTAAACTCTTATATTTACTAGCTTACTGTAATCGACACTTCCTTATGATCATGATGATCATTTTTATGATTTAGACTAGCAATTGTGCGATGTCTCTTTGTCCGTATGAAGGACTGTACTTCATTTTATTGAGCTTCGTCTCATTTCTTTGTGGGCTGGCAACCCAAGTACTTTTTATGTGTTTCGATTCATCTGATGTACCGTTTGTACTACATCGATGTCTCTGTCTTTCCAATTCATTGGACGTACCGTTTGCACTGCGTCAATGTTCGATTCATCTGATGTACCGTTTGTACTACATCGATGTCTCTGTCTTTCCAATTCATTGGACGTACCGTTTGCACTGCGTCAATGTTCGATTCATCTGATGTACCGTTTGTACTACATCGATGTCTCTGTCTTTCCGATTCATTGGACGTACCGTTTGCACTGCGTCAATGTACCAGCTTTCATGCTCCTGTTTGGGATTGGCCATCCTTTTCTAGTGATTTCTGGATTTCTCGTTGTGATTTCTGGAATTTTATGTTTCACCACCTTTTCAGTTGGCATTGTTATGTATGTCATTTATTGTGGCTTGGTGAATTAAATAAAGAATATGACATTCTATTTATGCTATGAGATTCTTGAGATTTTGTATGACTTTCGTGATTTTATAATGTATACTTATCACAGTATGACTTTATTGCTATCATACGTTTTATTATCATATCTCATATTCCATCTCATGTTATCTGATAATTATAGCTAGACTGATCCGTTTATTATTTTCTTCTTAATTAATACTCGGGTCAGACTGAGATTCTACAGGTGCTTCCTCATGACTTCCTATCTGGAGCCATCATCCGACTTTTTGGCTAACGACTCTAGTTTAGTAGTTTTTGTCGTATACATTTGAGATTGAGACTCCTTGATGTATACATATTCTGTTGTCTTGCACTTGTATCTTTTATTTTGTGTTATTGTGGATCTTATTTGACCACTACTCTGATGTACACTTCCATGTGTTATATTCATATCTATTTCCGCCTCTGTGATATGAATTGTCTGTGACTGGTTTATGTTACATTTATTTCTATGTTTGTTTCCGAAGATTATATATAGCCACCGTGTGATAGCTTTGTGTTTGTATCGGTATGTCGGATTTCCTCCTTAAAAGATATGCATTCTATTTTATCTGACATATCGGTGCTCGCACAAAGAAATTACATGGATGGTCGCTCCTCAACAGCCTTATTCTCCGTGCTAATTGACAGCACTACACCGTAGTGTTCTTGGTTAGCGTGGGTATAGAGGTGGGGCGTCACATATACTCTGATGACGTAATGTATAGAACATATATAGTTTCTTTTTGTGTAAATATCGGTTATTATATATTATATATTATTCCGCTGCGTTTGTGAGATTCTGATGTTGTTTTGTTTTTCTCTTCTTCTACCTCCCTCTTCTTTCCCTTACGGACTGGTTTTCCGGCACTCGATTGTTCGGCATTTGATACAGCGGCTGTATTGATGTCGACTTTTTCGGTCGTCGAAAAAGCGGGTCGTTACAGAAAGCATTAATGACTTCAATACACTTGAAAGGCAAATGAACGGCAGTTGGATTTCGACTAGGTCGGAACCACCATTTTCGAAAGCATGGTTTTATAAACAAAGAATTCATTCGAAAGCTTATACTTAAAAATGAAAGATGGCAACCTTCATCGAAAGCTATTTAGAAAACCCCTTTCGAAAACATGTGTTTCGACTCCTTCAAAAGCACTTAGTAAAACAAAGCAGGCACTTTTATTTGGAAAACAAAACAAAGGTATCGACCCCGTCGGAAGTAATGCTTTCGACCCCATGACTTCCGCTTTTCTCCAATCCACTTCGTACCAATATCATTAATACCATGCGTATTGGTTTTGGCCTAGGTTGGTTTCGACTGGGTCGAAGTGAAAGCATTGAAGTCGGAAGGCGCTTCTAAAAGAGGCAAAAATCACTTTTCTGGGTAAATCTGATTTAATGCCAATTAAAGCAAACATTTTCTAACTAACCTGCCTACTTGTAAGCACATTATTGGTTGCCTCAACTTTTCAAATCCTTTACACAAAATAACTGGTACATAATTTCAGATCTAAACCAAGATTAATTTAACAAATAAGCCCTTCCATTAAGCAAAATAATTAAATCATTTAGTTCCTTCTTTCAAAATAATTTAATTCTCATAGTAAATTACTTAGGAAAAATCCCAAAAAATCATAAAAATTCAATTTTAACATGTTATCTTACATATCTAAATTTCAGACCCAAATTCTCAATATAATTTCTAAAATAAATTTCTAAACCCAATTAACCATATTTTCCTTTGAAAATTCACAATAATCTATCCATAGCTTGGAAAATTATCAAAATTAAAACCAAACTCCAAAATCACGTTTTACATAACATATAAATTCCTCATGGAATTCGAAATCAATTATAATCGTTTTTACCCTTAAAACTGTGTAAAATCATATTTAAACAATTCTTGTTTAAATCAAACATGTTATAATCCAAGTATATCACCATCCAAATCATCATTAAAATGGATTAAATCTTAAATCCAAAAACAAATGATTATAAACAAAATAGAGATGGTATAAATTATTATTCACCTTGAATATGATAAGAGCTTTGAGATTTGATTTGAGATTAATCTCCTTGCTTTAATCCCTTAGCTTGATTAAATTTTCTCTTCTTTTCTCCTACTAATGGTCGGCTCCTCTTCTTATGTTTGCATTTTTTAGTTTTGTGAAAATAAGAAATGAATGTGAATGGATGGCAAGCCGTGGATATATATGGGTTTTGGGATTAAGGTGCGGCTATTTCTTAATATGCCCTTGTGCAAATTAATTTGCTTATAAACCATTCTTTAGTCCATTTATTTAATTAAGCTTGGCCCTTAGTTTTATTTTCAAATCTCAATCCCCTTATCACTTACTATTTACATTATTCTATTTAATTTCTCTAATTAAATCTCCTGAATAATGTTATTAAAAATTTAGGGTGTTACATTTTGTTCCTCTTTTCATTATTTATGAACTACATAAATTATTATGATGGTTTAATTTCAGATAATCACATTTGTTTTGTACAAAGGCCTTGTTTTACATTTAGCTTTAGGTACCAAAACTCCTAGGATCGACCCTATCATATAGCTTTGGTCGTGATGGGCTCACTACTTTTTTCTTTAGAAGATATTGGCATTAATTAAATATCATATTTTGGATGTGATTCTGACGCAGCGGATTAATCAAAACAATGTAGATCGATGAAAGTAGCGATCGATGGATTGGAAGATACCGAAATGCCCAAATTCGTTGATCCGAAGATACCGAATTCTAGCTATCCCAAACACGTTGATAGCGCACTATTCCGTGTTTAAAGATCTGTGATTCTTCGCACGTTGCTCTAGCGCACTAGATTCCATGAATCGGCTTCAGCTGTCGTTGAATCGAGCACACTCGATTATCTGAGAGTGGAGATAGGAGATTACACTCAACTACCAATTTGGTGAAAGCACAAAGCTAACAAAACAAAGTTTTATTTCAAATCGACTAAACTATTACAAATTGCACCACCGGCCTATTTATAGAAGTTACAACACACGCCACAAAAACTGCACAACTCCTAGGTCGGTCACGACCTAAAACACACGACTTACCATAGGTCGGCCACAACCTAAAACATTACGACCTAAAATAGTTCGACCTAAAACAATACAACATAAGCAAATACAACATAACGTTTTTACAACCCATAGGTCGGAAACGACCTAAAACTTCACGACTTAGCATATCACGACTTAAAACAAAACAGTTACTATAACGACCCGTAAATTTTCGATAATTAAAATAGTTAATTTAATAAGGTTTCATGGTTTAATGTTGGAAGAATTAAAAATTTGTAATTTATTTATGATAATAATAACTGGAATGAATTGCAACAATAATTATCCAAGTAATTATTAATAGATTGAATCGAGTTCCAATCCATTTGAAATGATTCAAATGTTATAACTTGGTTGTAAAGGGAATATAAGGAAAACAATTGTAAATATTGGGTTAACTAATAAAATAATATATAGTCTATGGTAATGGAATCTAATTTGTATTTTATAGGTAATTGTGACACTTGTTGTAAATAATAAATTTATAATTGTGAGTAAAAGTAAATGGTGATAATTATAAGTTACTAATTTATTTAGTCGGTCGAATTGAATTTGGAAACCAATTGCATATGAAATGAAATTGTATATATTAACTAGGTGTATAATCAATAATTGAAGTTGAATAATAATTGTGAATTATGTAGAAATAAAACTTTGAAATAGACTGATTTCGAAGATTTAATGATAACAAGTATTGAAAGATAATGCTACTTATTGAATGAGTTTACGATCAATGGTTGGATTGAATAATAAGGCTGAATTTAATAGATGTAAATAAAGTAATGGATTGATAAGTAAAATTCATTTAAAATCCAATATTGAATTTGTTGAATATTGAACAATTAAATTATTTAAATTCAATATTTGAAATTTACTGAATAATTGAATAACGGGAATGGAATAACTGTTTAATGGAAACAGTTGTTCTATAATTTGATTTTTGTTTTAAAAGTTAAGTTTACAAGTTCATTTTCAAATATTTTAAAAGATAGTGAATTTTTGAATAATCAAAATTGTTTAAATTTAATATTACAAATATTTGAACAATTGAATTCTGAATATAATATGATTGGAAATAAAACCGGAAGTGGATGTAAAGTTTATTTAAACAACAATGAAGATTGTTAACATTTAAAATTGGATTTAAAAGTGAAAAATTGGAAATTGAAAATTTTGTATTATAATCGACGAGTAAAAATAGCCTTCCGAGGCACAGTCTCGAAATTCGACGAAACTAGTTCCATTGTATCCGTAATAGTGTATTATTATCGGATTTCAAATTTCGTAGCGATCGGAGTTGCCATTTGACCGTGGCAGCTGAAAACGTTTAGAAATTCATTTAATCGGTTTAATTTAAAATCGATCGTTTATTTCCATAACTCCCACAGACGATCGAATTAGCCTCCGAAACACATTCCATTATGTTCGGAATGCGGGTAAAACCTTACGAACGCCTGTCGGCACGTCTAATTTGGAGTTCGTTCGAAAATCTTGTTAAATTTGAAATAATATTAAATAATTTGTTATACACGTATATATACACACGTTTGCTTTGTGAAACCCTAGTTCTTATCTCTGGCCGACGTTTGTTTATTTCAATGGCCAAAGATGGCTAGCCTTCTCCTTGATTTATCTCCCTATCCTTCGACAATTAGCTAGAGGCTTCTACAGGGAACTTGTAGAGCTCGGGGAGCTCTATCTGGTCAACGGTTATGATCAGATTTAACGGAGTGGATTAGAGGCGATTTGGGTTTAAATGCCGTGTATTCAAGCACGTCTTGCGAGGAGGAGGAGGCACTAGGCTCGGCCGCATTAGTGGCGTTGGGAAGAGAGGCGTTGGGCGCAACCACGGTGAAGTCGAGATGAACTCCGGTTGACTTGGAAGCGAGCGGCGATCGTTCTTATTCGCGTGCGTTTGGGTTCCTTGCGTGTGTGATCCTGGAGCTTTCGAACGCGAGCCAGAAGAAGGGTTATGGGCCAGATTTTTCTCCATAGCATTCAACGGCCAGATCTGATCTGGTATTTAAAAAAAAAATTAATTGTTGAATTTGTTTACAATCTTTAACAAGTCGTATCTCATCCATACTTTCTCAGAATCGGATGAAACTTTTTGCGTTGGAATCATGGTGACGAGCTCTACATCACGGAATTGTTTTGGAGACGTTTGAAGCTAACTAAAATTTTAGGTCAAATCGAACGTCGTTCGATTTGATTTGAAATTGAAAACCAAGGTGAGTGTTTTATAACGCTCACAATGTACTGAATATCTTTATGGTAGTTAGATTTGATATTATGAAGTGATATGAATTTTATTTGTCGTTGTTTGATAAAATTAAATTGTCATATAGATTGTCATTACCGTTGAAAATTAAATTGACAGTCAAATTGAAATTAAAATTGAATTGCAATTAAATTACCAGATATTGATAACCATGAAATTGCCGTGAATTGTATTGTCTATTGGATGATTTATTTCGATGGATGCTATTGGTTGATATTTAAATGTTTGGATGTTTATTTGCTTATATATATATATCATGTTATACATACATATGACATTGTGATTTGGTTTAAGTGATATATATTCATCCCGGACATTTAATTGAAATAAATAATCACTTGGCCATAGGATAGAAAATTATATACGGACACCGGATTGGTTAAATTAATAATTTTAAAAATCGTTGATTTGAAATTCATTTAAATGTTTTGATTTAAAAGTTATAAATAAAATCAATTTATAGAAATCGAATTTATCGCAAATTGAGTTTGGAATGTTGAAATAAATTTTGGTTAAAAGAAATTGCTTAATAATTTAAGTTGAGACTTGAAATTTAAAATTGGGATATGATTGAATTTTGAAAATTTATTTGCTTTAAAGATTGAACATTATTTCGAGCTTTGAGTATTCCTAAGTAAAAGTGATATAAAATGATATTTCGAAATTGAACTTGAAATTGAATCATATTTGAATTTGGATTTAAAAAGTGAATATTGAAGGATAAAATTTGTTAAGTGTTATAAATTGATATTTTGAAAAATCAAGCTCCAAATCGATATAAATTGAAATTGAATTAATTAAAGGTGAATGTAGAATTAAATTAATTTAAAGTCAAAGTTGACATTCATTTGAATTGAAATTGAAATTGAATCGGTAGAATGGAAATGGAAATTGATTTGAATTGGGAAGTTATAATTGAAATGGTTTGGTTTTGAAGATGCTTCAGTTTTGTTTCCAAATTTCTCTGTTATATAAACCATCTTTAAATACTTAAACTATTTTAATCTATTTTAAATCTACTTAACCCAATTTAAATTATTTTAAACTAATTTATCTATTTGAAATCCATTTAAAGATTTAAGTATTTTTACTATTTAAATTATTTAAAACTATTTTTAAACTACTTAAAACTATTTTCTAAAATTTCAAGCTGGTCAATAAGGTTAAATGTTTATATTTAAATCTTGAATTTAAATACGAATTGGGTTAAATGAAGTTGCAACCTAAATTGAAATTTGAAATGATTTTGAAACCGAAATGAGATGTTGAGGTGAAAAATGATTTTGAAACCGAAATGAGATACTGAGGCGAAAAATGATTTTGAAACCGAACTGAGATATTGGGGCGAAAAATGATTTTGAAACATAATCTTACATCTTGAATAGATATGATGATATTTGAAATGGATTTGATTTTGAAGCGAATATGATATTTTGATATCAATTATGAATCGATTTGAAATGTAAAAGAGCCATCGGTGTAATAATACGTAGTTATAAAGAGACCGGGATCGGATATGGACATACTCTCTGTCGATACCGAAAACCACTTTAATAACTATTATACGTGGAGTGTTGATCCAGAATGAAGTGGATGGTTTGGTGAACGCGTTGACTGAAGAAAGAGAACGATTTTGGATGACCCCTGACATGACTAAAACAGGAGCCGCACCGGGCCATTGAGGTTCTCCACCTCTAGCGGGCACACTCCTTCGATACCATGTCTATTACATTTGTGGTTCGATTTGGGTGCACCCCTTGATTTGGGAGTGTTGTTTCGCGGTGTTGAGGTAGTAGCTGCTATGCTCAACATCAATCCGGATCAGGCAACTACTAGTATCCTTGTTGGTATCGCCTCATGTACCTTGTCATACTGATTATCCTATTCGCGACCACTACGATTTTGGTTTGTACCTTTAGCATATGGATTGCCCTCTGGTGACTTCCGGTTTTGGGGAAACTACGGTCTTGTATATGCTCTTGGGAATAAAAATGTGTTAAGGGTGGAATGGGCCATGGCTTAACGCTAGTTTGATATTTTACTTTATGATAGACATTACTATATATAGCATATTCTATTATATAGTAGATAGTTTAACGGATCCTTGAGAGATGGAAAATCCCATAACATCTCTTAAGTTATTGCACTCACGTTGACACTGGATAGGAGATGTCAAACCCCGTAAACATCTCTGACGCCGTTGCATTCATATTTATTTACGATTGATTAACTTACATAAGGATGTTTAGTCCTTACTCGAGTGTTTTGTTTTTTCATTACGCTCGGGTCAGTCCTGAGTTTTTCAGCTTATTGAAGATCTATTCTGAAGGACGAAGACGAAGATTTGGTATACTATTACTATTATTATCCTTACATCATGCTGTCTGCTGCATTATTTTATTTGTTCTGTTGTATATGTATAACTCTGATAAATGATGTATAAATGATAATCAAAAGTATATTAAATAACTTCATGAACTATTTATTTGATTATTATATTTTATCTTTCCGCTGCGAGATTCTGTGATTGTTTCTTTTTCCTTTTCTCTTCTTTTCTTATTTACCCCAATAACCATCTGCCCTTTTATATGGTTTGAGTCGACGTGTGTGTTTGATCGTCGGTTTAAATTGTCCAAAAATGCGGGTCGTTACAGTTACAACACAGCAACGACCTAAAAATGAACGGCATCTGGAGTGAGCGACTTAAGAATGGACGACATTCGTACCAACGACTTAAAGAAGCGGCTTCTGAAAAACTGTGCGACCTAAGTCTTCGCGACCTAAGGCCTCACGACCTAAGTCTTCACGACCTAAGTCTTCGCGACTTAAGGCCTCGCGACTTATAGCGAGCGACCTATCTCTCCTCATCTTCTCGCGACCTAACTTAGGTCGTTCCATTTTCCTGCGACCTATCATAGGTCGTAGCACTTTTTCCTTTAGCTCGTTAGCTCGCATACGACTTAACAGTATGTTAGGTCATTCCAGTGTCTTTCCCTTTAACTCGTTAGGTCGTAGACGACTTAAGCCTTCACTTTCCTTAGGTCGTAGACCGCTTGAGTTAGGTCGTAAACTTTCCTTAGGTCGTAGCCCTTTATCTCTTCCCTTGTTAGGTCGTCCACGACCTAAGTCTTCAATTTCCCCCGACCCTTCACAAAGTTTTAGACCGTTAGCCTCCTTGCTAGGTCGTACTCGACTCATCAACAAGTTAGGTCGTACACGACATATGACTTCACGTCTCTGGGCTGCATCATCCTCCCCTGGTTGAGAAAAATTCGTCCTCGAATTTGTACTTTCTTTCACTTCAGATTGTTCATTCCCATAATATGGTACGAGATGCTTAACATTGAACACGTCAGAAGTGTACACATCCTCCGGTAGCTTCAATTTATAAGCATTTTCATTGATCTGTTTCACAATTGTCACCGGACCAATTTTTCAAGCTTTAAGCTTATTGTATGCTCCCACTGGAAAACGATATTTCGTTAGCACGGCATATACTAAATCTCCTTCATTAAATTCAATGCTTCTTCGCTTCAAATCTGCAGTTCGTCTATACTTTTCGTTTGCTTTCTTCAATCGTTCCTGAACAATTTGATGACATTCCGTTTGCCCTTCAACAAAATCAGCAGCTTTCTTAACTGTCCCCTTCGAGTGTGGTATTACCGTTAAATCCAACGGTCCTTTTGGCATACTAGAATATACAATCTGGAATGGACTGAAACCCGTACTCCGGTTCACTACATGGTTATGAGCAAATTCTGCTTGACATAGTTTCATATCCCAACTCTTCAGATTATCTTGCACAAGACATCTCAACAAATTTCCCAACGATCTGTTCACGACCTCGGTCTGTCCATCCGTTTGCGGATGATAAGCGCTGCTAAAGTTCAACTTCGTTCCCACCATCTTCCACAAACTTAGCCAAAAATGACTTAGAAATCTAGTATACCGTTCAGAAACAATGGATTCTGGCAAACCATGTAAACGATATATCTCTTTGAAGAATAACTCAGCAACCCGGACAGCATCAGCTGTCTTCTTACAAGCGATGAAATGTGCCATCTTTGAAAACTGATCAACCACCACATAAATGGAATCGTTTCCCCTTTGAGTTCGAGGCAAACCCAAAACAAAATCCATACTGATATCAACCCATGGTTTAACAGGCACGGGTAACGGCATATACAATCCCGCATTCGTCGCTGTTCCCTTGGAAACTTGGCAGATATGACATCTTTCCACAAACCTTCCAACTTCCCGCTTCATCGATGGCCAAAAATAAGATTGAGAAATCAGCTGTAGTGTACGGTCTCTACCCTCGTGGCCTTCTTCATGTAGCTCCTTCACAATCTTCATTCTCAAACTACAATCAGGTATGCACAATCGATTTCCTTTAAACAGAAAACCATCTACCATCATAAACTCATCCGTCTCCCCATTCTTGACTTTATCTACAAACTTCATAAAGTAAGGATCTTCAACAAATAATTCTGGTAGCACATCAAACCTTGTCACTTCGACCTTCATTGTAGTCAACAAATGATTCCTTATGCTCAACGCATCCGCAACACGATTCGTCACTCCCGATTTGTGTTTCACAACAAACGTAAACTGTTGCAGATATGCAATCCACGATGCATGTCTCGCTGAAATCTTGTCTTTCCCTTGTAAATGCTTCAACGCCTCATGATCAGTGTAAAGAACAAACTCTTTCTGAAATAAGTAATGTCTCCAATGTTTAATGGCTTGTACAAAAGTATAAAATTTCACATCATAAGTACTATATCTCATCTTTGCTCCCGATAACTTCTCACTGAAATATGCAATCGGATATCCTCTCTGACTCAACACTCCTCCAATCCCAACCTTGGATGCATCAGTATGTAGTTCAAACACTATCTGAAAATCTGGTAATACTAGAATTGGTGCTGACGTCAAGAGTTCTTTGATTCGCTCAATAGCAACTCCAGCTTCCTCTGTCCATGCAAACTGTTTACCCTTCATACAATCAGTCACAGGCGCCATCACACTACTAAAGTGTGGAATAAACCTCCGATAAAATGAAGCCAACTCGTGGAAACTCCGAACTTCTGTTATCGTCTTGGGCTGTGGCAAATCTCTAATTGCTTCGACTTTACTCTGGTCAACCTGTATTCCTCCCTCTGATACAACATTCCCCAGAAATAAAACACTCCTCGCCATAAAAACACACTTCTTCGTAGCAGCGTAGAATTGTTCTTCACGTAGGATAATTAACACTTTCTTCAAATGCTGAACATGCTCTTCTGTACTAGCACTGTAGATCAGAATATCATCAAAGTAAACTACCACAAATTTTCCAATGTACGGCCTGAAAATTTGATTCATCACCCTCATGAATGTACTCGGTGCATTCGATAGACCAAACGGCATTACCAGCCATTCATACAATCCTTCCCTCGTCTTGAATGCTGTCCTCCATTCGTCCCCTGGTCTAGTGCGAATCTGATGATAACCGCTCTTCAAGTCAATCTTAGAACAGATCACAGACCCACTAATTTGATCTAACAGATCATCAAGCCTCGGCATTGGAAATCTGTATCTAACCGTTATCTTATTCAGTGCCCTGCTATCCGTACACATTCTCCATGAGCCATCCTTCTTTGGTACGAGTAATGCTGGTACAGCACACGAACTCAAACTCTCTTGTATTCGTCCCTGTTAAAGCATTTCCTCTACCTGCCTTCGCAACTCTTCATGTTCTTTCGGACTCATTCGATAATGTGGTTTATGTGGCAACACAGCACCCGGAACAAGATTTATCTGGTGTTGTATATCCCTCAACGGTGGCAATTCCGTTGGCAGCTCTTCAGGAAATACATCATTAAATTCTTCAAGTACTGGTTTAACTTCTTCAAGTATCTCAACCACTTCATTGCTCTCTTGCCCAATCAACAAAAACACTTCAGGCTCCTCTTCAACTTCTTTAACAAACTCCTTCAAGGATAATAAAGTTTTCAGCTCTTCAATCTCCTCTAGTTTGTTTTCTTCTTGTAGTCGCTTCTTTGGAACTAGAGTAATCTTCGTGCCTTCAAACATGAAACTGTAACTGTTGGTACGCCCATCATGTTGCACCGCCCTATAATACTGCCACGGTCTCCCCAGCAACAAATGACAGACATCCATATCTACCACATCGCACCAGATTTCATCCTTGTATTTCTTTCCAATTGAAAAATTCACACAAGCCCTTCGTCCAACCTTTACCTCCCCGCCTTTCCTCAACCAAGCCAACTTGTACGGTTTCAGATGTTTCTCAGTCTTCAATGCCAACTTCCTCACATCCTCTGAAGAAATTATATTATCACAGCTTCCAGCATCAATAACAAATTTACAAACTTTCCCCAGAATAGTACATGTCGACTGAAATATATTGCTCCTCAACCAACTACAATCCTCCTCTAGCTTTGGTGTCAAACAAGACCTCCTCATCATCAGGTTATAACCTTCGTCTCCTGACACTTCTTCTTCCTCCTCATCAGGTGGTGAATTGGAACATTCAGCTTCTTCATCCTCATCCTCAACCTTCGCTATCATAGCTCTCTTCTTCGGCTTTGGACATTCAATACTTTTGTGGCCCATTTCTTGGCAATTATAACACTTGAAACCATTACTGACTTTCATCTTCCCAACCTCATTCACAACTGGTTTTGCAACAGATTTTGATACATTAGAACTTCCACTAACACCCTTCACTGGATTGTTGGAATTTGTAAACACACCACCTCCTCGTCTTCCCTGTTTCTCCCAAGCCAACGCCTTCTGGTGTGCTTCCGCTACAGATCTAGGATCAAACATGTTAACCATATCTTGAATCTGCATTCGTAACCCCCCAACAAATCTAGCTGTCAATTGTTCCTCTGTCTCCATAATATCATTCCTTTCAATCAGTTGATAAAATTCGTCAGCATAGTCGTTAACAGACTTCGTTCCTTGCCTCAAGTTTTGCAGCCTCTAATACATAAGCGATTGTTAATTGTAAGGTAAGAATGTGGCTTTCATCATCTTTTCCCATGATTCAACCTTTGACTTTCCCATCCGTTCACGTGTAAGTTTGGTTTGTTGCCACCATGCCAAAGCTCTACCCCTCAACCTTGTAGCAACCAACTTCACTCTACGATGTTCTGGAACTTCCTTGAAGTCAAAAATCTCCTCCACATTAGACAACCAATCCAAAAACTCCTCAGCTTGCATACCACCTTTGAATTCTGGAATTTCAGTCTTCATCCCAGATTCCCACTTGTGATCATACTCCGACTGATTTCTTCCTTGTCCACGTCCTTGTCCATGAACACTTCCACCTTCATACTCTTCTTCAAAATTTGATGTATATCGATGTCGATCCTGACCACCAACATCTCTACTACCATCACGTCTTCCACCAACATCCCTTTTATCTACATTCCTCCGTTCACGATCATTCACATTCCTATCACGCCTTCGATCATCATCATTTCTATAACAATCTCGACTCGCACTTCTATGATCATTATCAACACTTCTCTCTCGATTGGAATGTGGTGAGACTCTACTTCCCCCATGGTTAGATTCAGGTGAAACCATTCTCCGATTTTGATTCATCTCTAACATCATCTTCTCTAATCGTCCAATTCCTTCATTAAGTTTCTCACTAAAGTTTTCATTAATTCTTTGCTCCATCTCATCAGCTTCTTCCCTTCTATACAAAGCTTCTACGTTTTGGTGACGATTAGCTCTTCTCGGCGGCATGGTTGATTCTTCAAAACTTTGACTTTCGGCTCCACTCCAAATTTCAAACACCTTTCGAACTTAGATCCAAAATGAAATGTGTCGAAAACTCCCACTTTGTTGCAATTCGCGAAGAACACGATGAACAACAACTTCTCGGCCATGAATGAAATAGCTCGGCTCGACTTGATCTCTTCAAACTTCTTCAAAATAATTGGCTCCAAGACTCGATTTAGCTATGATTGGCTAAACAAGCTCTGATACCAAACTGACGCAGCGGATTAATCAAAACAATGTAGATCGATGAAAGTAGCGATCGATGGATTGGAAGATACCGAAATGCCCAAATTCGTTGATCCGAAGATACCGAATTCTAGCTATCCCAAACACGTTGATAGCGCACTATTCCGTGTTTAAAGATCTTCGATTCTTCGCACGTTGATCTAGCGCACTAGATTCTGTGAATCGGCTTCAGCTGTGGTTGAATCGAGCGCACTCGATTATTCGAGAGTGGAGATAGGAGATTACACTCAACTACCAATTTGCTGAAAGCACAAAGCTAACAAAACAAAGTTTTATTTCAAATCAACTAAACTATTACAAATGGCACCACCGGCCTATTGATAGAAGTTACAACACACGCCACAAAAACTGCACAACTCCTAGGTCGGTCACGACCTAAAACACACGACTTACCATAGGTCGGCCACGACCTAAAACATTACGACCTAAAACAGTTTGACCTAAAACAATAAAACATAAGCAAATACAACATAACGTTTTTACAACCCATAGGTCGGAAACGACCTAAAACTTCACGACTTAGCATATCACGACTTAAAACAAAACAGTTACAACACAGCAACGACCTAAAAATGAACGGCATCTAGAGTGAGCGACTTAAGAATGAACGGCATTCGTATCAGCGACTTAAAGAAGCGGCTTCTGAAAAACTGTGCGACCTAAGTCTTCGCGACCTAAGGCCTCACGACCTAAGTCTTCACGACCTAAGTCTTCGCGACTTAAGGCCTCGCGACTTATAGCGAGCGACCTATCTCTCCTCATCTTCTCGCGACCTAACTTAGGTCGTTCCATTTTCCTGCGACCTATCATAGGTCATTTCTTTTTAGGTCGTAGCACTTTTTCCTTTAGCTCATTAGCTCGCATACGACTTAACAGTATGTTAGGTCGTTCCATGTCTTTCCCTTTAACTCGTTAGGTCGTAGACGACTTAAGCCTTCACTTTCCTTAGGTCGTAGACCGCTTGAGTTAGGTCGTAAACTTTCCTTAGGTCGTAGCCCTTTATCTCTTGCCTTGTTAGGTCGTCCACGACCTAAGTCCCTGTTAGGTCGTCCACGACCTAAGTCTTCAATTCCCCCCGACCCTTCACAAAGTTTTAGACCGTTAGCCTCCTTGCTAGGTCGTACTCGACTCATCAACAAGTTAGGTCGTACACGACATATGACTTCACGTCTCTGGGCTGCATCAGATTCATGGATTCCACTCTATTTTTACTCAACTCAGGAGAATAAATTACGCCAATATTATCCTTATTCCTGAGAAGGAAGGTGTTGAATTAGCATTTTTTATCCCGCCTTTTGGCAAGGCCGTGACACCAAGGACTTGACTAGAGATTGGTGGCCGATTGTCTCGGAAGTTAATTACGCGCAAGGGTCGCTATGGATATCGATGGATTTTGTCCAAGTCCGGACCAGGCCAAAATTGCTAAGACATGACAAGCTAAGCCATGGGAGTCAACGTTCCAAGTTTTGAGTCAATCCGAGTTCGTATGATCGAGTTAAGATCCATGCAAGTCAGAAGGGAAGCAATGATTCGAATCCATTAATTCGAATCCATCAGGATCGAATCGATCGACAAACTAGGCTAGGTTTCACCTGCTTCGGGTCCGCGAAGTCAACTTGCTTCGAATCCATCAAGCAAGGCCTAACTCGAATCCATTGGACCATCCATTCCTTCGAATCCACAGAGCTGTAGGCATAAGTCCTTCGACTCCATCAAAGGAAGTTCCTTCGAATCCACAAAGGCTAGTCACTCTGACTCCATCTCTTAAGATGCTTCGAATCCAGCCTGTTTGAGACAACTTCGAATCGATCACCCATGATATACCCTGGTCGATTCGAACTTACATCTCTTCGAATCCATTCCCTCGAAACCATCGAGTCAAAGTAGCAGAAGTTATGGATACGACCCAGTAAAACTGGAGTAAGAAGCGGATCGATGTGAGAGACACGCGCCACGTCATAGCAAGCATCGAGTCGACCCTATCGATTCGAAGGGATCGATTCGAAGTAGCCATGATTGACCAGAAATGCAACGTTGAATCGATCATAACTCGAGATCCACAAGTCCAAATGCAATGGAATTTTCACAGAAGCTTAAACACATGATGAAGAATGTTCACGCCAAATTTCAGCTCGATTGGACACTTTCTTGATCAATTCGAACCAAGGGTCGAATCGATCCCCAAAGTGGGCCCGGATCTCCAGATTTCGGCCATGTGGGCCCCTGACGTACCAGAACTGGTCTCCCTTCATTTTAGGCGAAATATCAGCCTCCTACACCTATAAATAGAGCCCCTAGTCATTCAGAAAAGGGGTCGGATAATTCTAAGTACTGAAGAGCGCCCAGATTTACTCCAGAACACCGCCGCTGCTTTAGATTGAGACTTAACTTAGAAATTCAGTTGTATTACATTATAAACTACTGTAACCTTCAAGTATCGAGCAATAAAATCATCAAACTTCATAGTGGACGTAGGAAAAACGCCGAACCACTCTAAATCGCTTGTCTTTGCAATTTACTTTCTGTTATTTGGAGTTTTTGTTAGATAATCCACAGTTTAAATTTTCATTCTTCACTTTTATCTCTTCAAAAACTTCCGAAGAGTGTTGTGCCCATTTTTGGTACAAACACTTTGGTGCTTTCACTGAGAAAAAACCAGCTTTTTTCTCCTGCTCCTTGGATCTACCATCGATACCGGATTGCACAAATCCAAGAGGAAGATCCAGATCTCTAATTCATAGTCCTTCCATTCTATTCAGATTTGCATAAAGTCTAGGAAAAGGATTCATCATTCAAAATGGTTAGCACAAGAACCACTTCTACAACTGCTAGACAAGAAGGTAGGGATGGACAGAATCCTGCTCAACAGCAGCCATCCAACCAAGACGATGTCGCTCATTCAGAACCGTCTGGACCAGTCACCAGACAGGAGCTCCATATGTTGCTCCAAGAGCTAACTCAAAGCGGCAACAATTGGCCGAACAGTTGCGTGCTAATATTGAATTAACAAACCAACTGAATCGCCAAGGCCGTAGAAGGTCCAGACGGGATGATATCTCCCGATCATCTACTGAAAGTTCTGCCTCATCAGACTACTATCACAGATCTACCCGTCCTCGATTAGACGGGAGCCATGCACAAACAGCCGGATATCAAACCGCCTTGACTGTTGGACAGTTGAGGGCAGGACCGTCGACCAGCTTTCAGGCCGGGCCCTCAACACAAGGAGGCCCTACTACACAGCGTACCACAGACAATCATGCCGCAGCTGCCACAACAGAAACAAGGGTTGATACCCGAAATCTTTCAGAGCCAAATAATCAGCAACGTGGGCGTACTCCTGAACCATACGTCCCAGAAGGCGCCGAGCCAAGGAGGCAAAATTTGGACCGTCGACAGCGCCCGATCCGAACTCGCGCTGTGGAAACCGACCACACCTTAGCTCAGCAGGCTCAAAATGTAGCAATGCTCGACATTTCGACTATGATATGTCAGATGATCCGCGAAAGCCAAGGTCTTGCCAACGACGATTGGGGAATTTCTCGAAGTCATACTCCTTTCATGGACGAGATACTGTACGCTGAACCTCCTCGGCGATTTAGAATGCCAACTCTCCCTATGTACGAAGGAAATTCTGATCCCAACCAGCACATATTGAAATATGAATGGTCAATGAGCGCCGCAAGGGCCGACGATGCCGTGAAATGTCGAAGTTTCCCCATCTCACTGGGAGGAATTGCAACAATGTGGTTTACAAGATTACCTCCAAGATCTATCTCTTCATTTGACCAATTGGCTAAGAAATTTGTTGAACAATTTCGCATGCATGTCGCTAGACCCAAAGATGTTAACACCCTGTCCAGTGTTACCCAAGCTCGTGGGGAAACACTAAGGCGTTACTTGGAGAGATTCCATGCGGCATGTGTGGAGATTAGCAATCCCAACGATAACTCAATTTTAATGGCATTGACAAAGGGAATTGATCCCGATTCTGAATTTGGAAACTGGTTAGCCGGAAAACCACCCGCATCGTTGGACCGTTTCTACTCCAAAGCCGCTCAATTTTTACGGCAAGAGGACGCGAAACAGTCTAGAAAGCAGGACGATGCGAAGCCCGGAAGTGAAGGAATACAAAGCAATGTAGCAGTTAAACAGTCCGGTGAAAATCCCGGAAAAGTTCAATTAAATATCCAGAATAAACAAACTCAGCCAAGAGGCAACAGTGGTCAAGATAAGAGAAGAGACTCAAATCGAGGTCCACGGCGTGAGGCTCCAATTTTCGATAATTACACACCATTGAATACATCGTTGGAAAATGTGTACCTACATACTTGCAATACTATGCAATACAAGAAGCCGGCTCCGAAGCAATCGTCGGAGAGGCAGATTCAAACGGGGAAGTTCTGTAGATTCCACGAAAGTTATGGCCACAATACCAACGAATGTTGACACTTGCAGGACCTCATCGAGAAGTTGATCAGGGAGAGGAAGTTAGACCAGTTTGTGCGGGCACCGTAGTCTGAGGGGGCGGGCCCCTCAAATCAAAATCATGTACAGAATCCAGAAAGACAGGAAGAACCAGGTCGTGTCGGAGGAAGACTGGTAATTAATGTTGTAAGTGATAATCCTCGTCCAGCGAAGCGAAGCTGGGAAGAAATGAAATCATATAACAACTTAGCTAGACGAACAGACTTTGAGTATGATGATAACTTTGATAATAAACTTTCGACCAAACGAAAGAGAGCGATAGTTAACGACATCACTTTTCGAGACAGCGATATTGATTATGTCAGAAGCCCGACTACTGACCCACTCGTGATATCGGCACAAGTAGGTCCAGCTTGGATGAAGAGGATACTGATTGACTGCGGGAGCTCTGTGAATATCCTTTTTATACACGCTTATAATCAAATGAGGATGAAAGCCAGGGATTTGGAACCTTGCCAAACTCACCTCCATGGATTCAATGGTAGCGCTACCATGCCTATTGGAATGGTGAAGTTACCAGTTATGTTGGGATCCAAGGAACATAGGAGAGTTCGGACATTACAGTTCGCTGTGTTGAATATAGTCTCGCCATACAACGCTTTCTTAGGACGACCTGCCCTTGCTGAATTCAGAGCCGTAATTGCCCCGTGGTGCTTAACCTTAAAGTTCCCTACTGTCAACGGAGTCGGAGTCGTCCAGGGCGACCAGGTTGACTTAAGGACAATCATTCGCCAAAATCGAGTCGCCCGATTACGCAATGCCGAGGACCAACTTAAAACTTTTGAAAACAATAAGATTGTCATTAAAAAAGAATACCCGGAATTCCCACACATGAAACCAACATGGAAGGGGTCACACGAGATTAAGCAGGAGCTCGGGGATGATACATTTAAGTTAGCAGCCGTTGACGGTTTAACCTTACCAAGGGCCTAAAATAGCGAAAGTCTTCGTCGCTACTCCAAATAACAGGCTATGTTTATTTATTTAGTTTAAATTCTATTTTAAATTTTGTTTCTGCATTTCGAAATTAGAATTTGTAATAAGGCAACTGACTTTGCCATGTTTTCTTATTTCAGCAATAAAATGTCATCTCTTCGAGCCAGAGCTGTGATTCATTAAATACAATGTACAACATCACGATGCACGAAGAGCTAAATTCCATCACACAATGGGATTTATTCAAGTAGGGAGTGGCTATGAAGCAATCAACCACTCACTAAATGAAACCCGAGCTCAGGGGCAAGCCATCACATCAGGCCAGAAATGGGTTGATACACGACAACCCTTCACTTAACTCCGTACTCCCAGAGTGCGAGGCGGAGTATAAACATTTTCCTAAATCCCAGAGTACTCCGAGAGCGCGAGCTGGGTACAAACTTTTCACTTAACTCCGTACTCCCAGAGTGCGAGGCGAAGTATAAACATTTTCCTAAATCCCAGAGTACTCCGAGAGCGCGAGCTGGGTACAAACTTTTTACTTAACTCCGTACTCCCAGAGTGCGAGGCGGAGTATAAACATTTTCCTAAATCCCAGAGTACTCCGAGAGCGCGAGCTGGGTACAAACTTTTTACTTAACTCCGTACTCCCAGAGTGTGAGGCGGAGTATAAACATTTTCCTAAATCCCAGAGTACTCCGAGAGCGCGAGCTGGGTACAAACTTTGTACTTAACTCCGTACTCCCAGAGTGCGAGGCGGAGTATAAACATTCCTTAACTCCGTACTCCCAGAGTGCGAGGCGGAGTATAAACATTCATTCAACTCCGTACTCCTAGAGCGCGAGACGGAGTATAAACATTCACAAAAACCCAGAGTACTCCGAGAGCGCGAGCTGGGTATAAGTATCAACAAACTCCAGACTCCGAGAGCGCGAGCTGGAGTATAAACATTGCTCAACCCCGTACTCCCAGAGCGCGAGACGGAGCATAAACATTTACTTAACTCCGTGCTCCCAGGGCGCGAGGCGGAGCATAAACATACGTCAACTCCACACTTATCCCCAATACTGGGGGCAGAACCATAACACATAACAAGTTGAAGACAGACAGGGAAGAAATTTTCATTTCCACTATCAACAAAAAGAATCTGATTACAAAGTGTTTCAAAAAATTCTGCTAGTGGGAGCCGAATCCACATCTATACACGGCTATAGAAAAATCAACAAAATACTACCCTTCACAACAGAAAGTTAAAGAAAGAGTTCAATCTTTCTTCTTCCGTATTTTCTTCTTCGGGGTAGCTCCACCATATCCGCTGCCTGATTTTCCCCTCGACCGCTTGCTCTTTTCAGGCTTGTCCTCCGGCGGCGACATAATATCAACGTCTTCCTCGGAGCTTGAGACGACGGAAATTCTTCTCGAAGGACGAGTTGAAGGCATGGGAGCAGTAGCAGGAAGTGGGACAGGAGCGGCTTCAATCATTACAGTACCGCCCGGTGAGATCACCATTAATGGGGCAGGCCCTGACGGATTCATACCAGCAGTCCCTGCTGCCATCTCGGCATCAATCTCAGCAAGAACTTCGTCCTCGCGGGATGCTTGGGCCACATCGGATGTACCAGTAGCTGGCATAGATGAACTAACGGCTAGAGCAGCCCCACTCGTAGCATCGGACGGGTTGACGGAGGGATTGATGGGTTCATTAAGAAGCTCCTCAATCATTTGAGCGCTAAAAGAAAACATGTTTGCATCTCCCTCTTCGCCAACTAAGGTAGAAGTCGTGATGGCTTCAGTAAAAACAACCCCTTGCGTTTGATATGGAACTGATAGTGCAAGAGGCGCAGAAACAACGACTTCAGTCACTGAAATGCGACAAAACGAAGATTGTTAGTCAAGTGTGTTGCTTAAGGTTCTTCACAACTAAACTACGAGAAGCGTTCAAATACCTTCCTTAGTCTGGACCGAAACGTGGGCAGAATCATCGGCGGAAGATAATAACGGTTGGTCAGGGTTATATGCAAGAACAGACTGGGGATCTACCGCACCAGTGGTTTCGGGCAATGTTGGAATTACAGCTTCAACACTTGCCTCGTGATGCGCGATCCCCGAGCCTTCGCCTGTCTCTAGAGATTGAACACCAAGCTTTTCTTTCGCCATAGAGATCGCCGCCTCATGAAGGACCTTCCTCTCATCCTCGGTGAGCAAACGCATCTCCAGCTCAAAGTCATCAAGTGATTCATCTGGATGCGCTGCCCTCTTCTCGTCCACCAGCCGGGTCCAGGCGTTATATAGAATCATGGAGTCATCTCCCAGCCACGCTAAATTTCTGTGCTCCAGCACATTTGCGTTGTACGTGACCAAGAGATCGTCAAACTCAGCGTCCAGCCTGGACCTCTCCTCCAAAATCTTTTCCTGGATTTCTGCTTCCGCAGACTTAGACTTGACCGCCACTGCAGCAAGTTCGGCCCTGAGAGATACTACTTGATCGCAAGCTTCTTGTGAAGTGGCGTTTGCATCGTCCTTCTCTTTTACCATTTCAGCAAATTTGGCCTTGAGCTCGTTTAGCTCTTTGACGGCTAAGTCTCGCTCAGCTGCAATGGTGGTGTTGCGGTGGCCCATCTCCTCTACCGTGGCGCAATGTTCTTGTTGCATCCTAGCCATTTTGGCCACGGCGTCCTCGTGCTTCTGGAGAGCTTGAAGTTCAGAATTCCGAGACGCCTCCATTTCAGATTAAAGAACTTCAATGATGCACTTCTGTTTAGCAATTTCAGCATCACGTTCAGCGATAATCTTCGCCCGGTCAAAAGCTACTCTAGAAGCCTTCACGGCTGCCTTGTACCACTCCTTATACTGAGCGTAGACGTCGCGGATATAACTATGAGCCGTGGTCTCAGCGTCCGAAGGAATTCTTTTAAAGTTAGGAGGGAAGACATAGCCATCCATGCAAATTTCAGGGTAGTCATTTTTCATATGGGCGAGTTTAGCAGCTCCCTCACTTGTCAACTCAGCCGGAGCTTGTTCTATTATAGCGGCTGTTGTCGGTTTCGTTCTTGGCCGCTGAGCATCGGGCCGAGAAGATTGAGAAGGCAGCTGCTGCTGATGAGAAGGCCCTGGGAGGTCTACTGGGGCCCTGGGAGGCAGAGGAGAGTGAGATCGGGGTCGGTACTGTTATCCCCGGTCTCTGTCAGAATAATCATAGCCAGAACGGCCACGCGAGTAATCTCTATCTCTATCATAACGTTCTTGACTTGAATAGCCTCGCCCATGATCTCTATCTGTCTCTCTCCTGCGGGAATCGTAAAATGGAGAAGATTGGCGCACTATTCGAAGCCTATCCAGAGTAGAGCCACGTTCTGACATCTCACCTGCGATAAGAAAGAATTACGGATTAAGATCCCATAAAGTAGTGTTTACTATGAAAAAGTCATGAAGTGCTGTGGAAGTGTGTGTAAATGTGTAAACCCCCCAAACCGACCGGAAGTGTTGACCGCACTTAAAGGAAAGGGCTCGTTCATGTTTAGGACATCTTGAAATTCCTCCAACCCAGGATTATGAGAAATCGATATAGGAATATCGTCAAGCCCTTTGAAAATGTCTCTCGAATGAGAAGGGGCGGCCTCAGAAATCATAACTCCGGAAATGGGAGGAGACACATCCACAGATTTCCACCCCTTAGACTTAAGTTTTTTGGAAACGGCGGCCTTGCCTTTCCGTCTTTCTCCCGACTCCTCCAAGTTTCCCGAGAGGTCAGCCATCGGCTCCGAATCCGTGTGGGTTCTTTCTTCGTCACTCGCCTCGATTATTCTGATTCCGAGTGACTTCTTCACCTTTCTCTTCTTAATTTTCTTCTTATCTTCCTTCTTGGAGGCGGGCTTTTCCAATCCCTCGACGACTATACTTTGATTGATGTCGATCAAACCAAGAATTCTTAAGTTATAATCGTTCAGCACCGAGTCAATATGTCTCAACTCGCTTGGAACTTCTTGAAGACTTCGGACGATACCCTTGGAACGCCCTCCATCGGGTCTGGAGATAATGGCTGTAAAGGGAATGAAATGTCAATTTTAACACCAAAGAGCTATTGGTCAAGAAAACAGGTTAAGGCGCTTACGTCTAGACAACCATCGCCTAGCGAAACCCAGAGGGCACCGAACATAGAACCACTCGTTCTTGAAATAACTCAGTCGGGTCCAAGCTCCAACTACAACTTGGCAATTCCTAACTGCCTCCAGAAATGTAAAAGATGGGCTATCACCCCTACTCTTGAAGTTAAATATGTGTCTGATCTCGGTGGGCCTCGGCGGGCAAAAGAGACAGTCCATAAATATGACAAAGGCACTGTTCAGCAATGCGTGCCCGTTGGGATGAAGTTGCGAAGGAGCAATTCCTAGGTAGGATAGCATCCCTCTGATATATTGATTGAAAGGAGGAAGAGTTCCGGCCGCGCAAGCATGGCGATAGAATGCTGTATATCCTTCAGGCGGATTGTGCGGTCTATCAGCGGCACTGGGCAACAATACGTCACCTAGAGATATGTTATGTCTCAAGCAAATTCGGCCCAATAGGGATTCAGAAATGTTAGATTGGACAGAATCAGCGGGGTCCTCAATAAATACAGCATCCGGCAGTTCATCTGGAGCTGGATCGATTACATCGGTAGGGATATCGGGAATCTCAAGCACTGGAGGAGTCGAGCTCTGTACCTCTTGTTGTTGGGAGCTCGAAGACTCCATAATTAACTAACTCATCAGAAAGCAACGTTAAGTTCATAAACAGCACGTGCATGCCCCAGTGTAGTGTGTATGAACGTTTCGTGCAGTGCAAGTGCTGTGCGTTACTTAAGAAGATTCTACAGATCAAAGCAAGATGTCCGTACAACATAACTTGGGAATTTGAGTATGAAAATGACCGTCATCGCTGACCGTCACTTCCACACCATCCAAACGCTACGAACAAACTTCAAGTATAAATCAGTTGTATTATTGGTTAATTCATAGTTCCATCGGCGAGCTTCAAAGGAAATTCAAGTTCAAGTCTTTCAGTCAAGTTCGATTATGCAAGGCCGAAGCTCGTCGGAGTCAAGTATGCTAAAGTTCATTAAGTTCATCAGAGAATAACTTGAAACTGGTCGTAGTTCATATGATGGAGCAAGTCAAAAAGTAATGGTCTCATAGGACGAAGACGTTCGAATCCATCGGCGCGAATCGATGCGGGTCGAATCGATGAAGTTCGGTTCCAGGTGCTTCGAATCCATATGGTTCGACTCGATGCAACATTGGGATAGAGGAACACTTCGAATCCATGATCTATGCATGACTTCGAATCGATCAAAACTGAGATCCTTCGAATCGATCGGAGTATCGCTACTTCGAATCGATTGCCACGAGCCTTCTTTTTCTCTTAAAACCATCGATTCGAAGCTATGCATTCAAAATCGATTCGAATGACTCATGCCTGGATCGATGCGAAGCAACGGAAGATGACACTCTGATCGATATAACTCGAAAGGTTTCACTCCTCGATCCCATCGAGTCGACCCACTTCGTTCAGATCTCATCACTCCTCGAAATTTTCAGAAGGAAAGACTGAATCAATGCAAAAATTTCTAAGTTCTATTTGTCTCCTCTCGAATCGATCCCTTGAGTACCTGATTTTACTACGAATGAAAGCGTGAAGGGGATCGATCGTTTCGAGGGAAGCACTTTTGTCCTAGCTCTGGGAAGTCGATTCGAAGAAACAGCTGAAGCAATGGTAAAAAGTAAAAAGTGAGTAGTGAATAGGACCCCGGTATATATAGGGGAAATATGGCGATTCGCCTCCCGGTATACCTGACCGGCTTCTACAGGTGAAGAAATCGAATCGAATCGATTCGTTGCGGCAAGTACGAATCCATTGTGAGCCACTGCTTCGAATCCATCACAACACAGAGTCGTTCCACCAGTTCGAATCCACAACTTAGTTCGAATCCATCCGGTTTCGAACCCTTTACAACGTCGAATCCATTCATGCAAGTATCGATGCAAAGCATCATCGATTCGAAGGAGTAGCCGAACAAAGGCTGGGATGATAGTCTTATCAACTCGAAGCACGAAGTCCCTAGGGCCATCGATTCGGAATCCATCGATTAGAACATACATAGCTTCGAATCCATCACAGACCACTGACGAAAATGGACAAATCGTTTCAATATGAAAAATTGATCATCAACTCTCTATGGCGATTCAGGAGAGGATCGATACAAGGGGATGATCACAAGATAATCATAAAAGCGATGTTTTAACTCGAGTCTCAAATCGGTTCAGGAGAGGACCGATGCAGATTTCGATAGCAAACCGAACTGACAACGACTTGCGATCACGCAGCGTTAACCAAAGTCAAGATAATACACGTATGCACATATCTCTGACTAATGTTCGATCTTTGTCATTTACAGGGATCAAATGTTCATCTCGTCATGACTCCAAAAAAAAAAAACTAACAGCCGGTCACAATTATATGACGGTCAATTACAGCGATACAGAATGCAACCTTCGGTAAGGCATGTCAAAGCTATACAATGAGAGACTGCAGCTTTTCAAAGCACGTCATGTTTACACAAGACGTACTTTGGGGGGCAAATGTTATCCCGCCTTTTGGCAAGGCCGTGGCACCAAGGACTTGACTAGAGATCGGTGGCCGATTGTCTCGGAAGTTAATTACGCGCAAGGGTCGCTATGGATATCGATGGATTTTGTCCGAGTCCGGACCAGGCCAAAATTGCTAAGACATGACAAGCTAAGCCATGGGAGTCAACGTTCCAAGTTTTGAGTCAATCCGAGTTCGTATGATCGAGTTAAGATCCATGCAAGTCAGAAGGGAAGCAATGATTCGAATCCATTAATTCGAATCCATCAGGATCGAATCGATCGACAAACTAGGCTAGGTTTCACCTGCTTCGGGTCCGCGAAGTCAACTTGCTTCGAATCCATCAAGCAAGGCCTAACTCGAATCCATTGGACCATCCATTCCTTCGAATCCACAGAGCTGTAGGCATAAGTCCTTCGACTCCATCAAAGGAAGTTCCTTCGAATCCACAAAGGCTAGTCACTCCGACTCCATCTCTTAAGATGCTTCGAATCCAGCCTGTTTGAGACAACTTCGAATCGATCACCCATGATATACCCTGGTCGATTTGAACTTACATCTCTTCGAATCCATTCCCTCGATACCATCGAGTCAAAGTAGCAGAAGTTATGGATACGACCCAGTAAAACCGGAGTAAGAAGCGGATCGATGCGAGAGACACGCGCCACGTCACAGCAAGCATTGAGTCGACCCTATCGATTCGAAGTAGCCATGATTGACCAGAAATGCAACGTTGAATCGATCATAACTCGAGATCCACAAGTCCAAATGCAATGGAATTTTCACAGAAGCTTAAACACATGATGAAGAATGTTCACGCCAAATTTCAGCTCGATTGGACACTTTCTTGATCGATTCGAACCAAGGGTCGAAGCGATCCCCAAAGTGGGCCCGGATCTCCAGATTTCGGCCATGTGGGCCCCTGACGTACCAGAACTGGTCTCCCTTCATTTTAGGTGAAATATCAGCCTCCTACACCTATAAATAGAGCCCCTAGTCATTCAAAAAAGGGGTCGGATAATTCTAAGTACTGAAGAGCGCCCAGATTCTGCCAGATTTACTCCAGAACACCGCCGCTGCTTTAGATTGAGACTTAACTTTGAAATTCAGTTGTATTACATTATAAACTACTGTAACCTTCAAGTATTGAGCAATAAAATCATCAAACTTCATAGTGGACGTAGGCAAAACGCCGAACCACTCTAAATCGCTTGTCTTTGCAATTTACTTTCTGTTATTTGGAGTTTTTGTTAGATAATCCACAGTTTAAATTTTCATTCTTCACTTTTATCTCTTCAAAAACTTCCGAAGAGTGTTGTGCCCATTTTTGGTACAAACAGCATTTAACTATAGATCTAACACAAACTCCCTTGTCCAAGCTACCTAATCTACATTCATTAAAGATTGGTCTTTACTTGAAGGGCTTATTGAGAGTTAATAGTTTATCCCTTTCTATCACTACACCAGTTCTCCATGTACCATCATCAAGTTAAATGTAACATTCCATATTTTGAAATGCCAAAATATGAGAAATTAAATTAATAATAATAATAAGTGATAATTAAGATACTTTAATTAAGAAAATCACTCAAGTGAAATTTGATTAATTAGGTGTGAACCATCTAAAATCTATATCTATATAATAAAATAGCTTGGAGTTAACGAAAGAGATAAGGAAAAAATAGCTTGGACTTAATGAAAGAGATAAAGAATAGTTCAGATTTAATATGGAGAAAGATATCTAAAAGTGTCTATTTATCCAGGTCAGATAACGAAAGGGAGTCTTGATCTCTATGGCTAAAATTTTGGAGGAGAAGAACAAAAATGGAAGAAGAAAGAATTAGCAAATAGATTTCCACACATTTTACACTCTCTCTGCTAGTATCTATTTATAAAATCAATTACTTAATGCCCAAGTTAATATTAGATCGCAAAAAATAAATTGATTAGCCAATTAGAGAGAGAAATAAACATAATCAAATATTCCTATTAATTATGGGACACAAAATCTTCTCATTCTTTCTTTTGCATATTTATTTCCTTCTATTTGTGATTTTGTATCACCAAAATTTAACACTCCCTTGATGCAAAATCACATATCTTCAACATATCAAGCATGTCATCTCTAGATCTACCACAACTCCCTATATCTCAATCATACCAAATTATAAACCTCTACCACCGCCTATAAGTAATGCATCTCCCGCCATGAGATGCACCACACCAATCGGTCTCAAAAGTGTTTGCAGTACCATAAACCTCCACACAGTCTTTGTGGATTTTCCAACTCGACACTCGTCTACCACTCGATCTGAGCTCATTACATGATCACTATCGATTCTTTGAGCATCATCAACATGAAGACCCCTAACTAAAATATGATCCTCAACACGATAATCATAAGTAGTGAACACATTAACCTCTCCACCTGACTGTGGACTAGGCTCTCCAACTATCACTCGCTTCCCATGGTTGACTACACGACCAACCAAATTATAAAGGTTTCCTTCTTTCAATACTCTCACATCCCTACAAGACCACCATTCTTCACTCTCAAAACTCCACCTTGAGTCTCCTAAGTGCAACCACGGCGATCCTACCGACCGAGAGAAATAAGATAATGTGAACTAGAAGGAACATGCCTCACGCTCGAGATTTCTCCAAACACCATCATGCGTACGAAACTGGATAGATCCAATACCACAAATCGGTAGCTCTTCTCCATTGGCTATCCTAATCATGCCGACACTCTTCTCATAAGAAGAGAAACAATTCACATCTCTACAAATGTGAAAACTGGCTTCCGAATCCATCTTCCAAGGCTTCTCTTCACTAATGAAGACATCACAAGAAGTAACACTGTCGCTACCTTCAGCTATGCCCGCCCGTGTATCACTATCACTGTCATTATGTATAGACTTCTTTTGATCCCTTTTGTATGCTTCACACCTATTGCGCATACAACCCTTTTTATGACAATAATAACAAATGATACTTTTTGACATACCTTTACCATTAGCGACTTTCTTCTTTGGACTTGAATCCTTCTTTGAGTCCCTTGCTACCATAACCTTATCTTGAACTAATTTCACACATGACCCTTTTTCTTATAAGCTCTTCATTCAAAAGACTACTTCGAACAGTTTCCAATGAGATAGTTCCATTAGCATTGGAATTACTCGATGAAACAACCAAAGTTTCCCAACTTTCTGAAAGCGAACTCATCAATAAAAGAGCATGTAACTCATTATCAAATTTGACGTTCATATTTGCCAATTGATTTATTACATCTTGAAATTCGTTCAAATGCTCTGCAACAGACTTCTCTCCATCTAATCTCAGTTGAACCAACTTTCGAACAAGAAAAACCTTATTTGTAGCACTCTTCGACTCCAACAAATATACTAACTTGTCCCACAAAGCGTTCGCGGATTCACAGTTAGCCACATGATGGAAGACTGAATCATCAAAATACCGACGAATAAATTCAATTGCCTTCTTATCCATCTTCTTCCATTCTCCCTCCTCTACATCAGAGGGCTTCTTTCCATCTCCATCAATCGGATCATGAAGATCATTGAGGTACAAAACATTTTCCATCTTAGGATTCCAAATACCATAATTTTTTCCATCCAAAATAGTCATCTTTGAAAAAGAAATCACATCCGACATCTCAATAATTTTTCAAATCCAAAATTACTCTAAGCTTTGCGATGACCTTGCTCCGATACCAATCTCTATTGAAAACCTTGCTTTGCAGAATCTTTTCCAATAGATCTTTTATCATCCAAATCACAAAGAGATAAATTTGGATAGAAAATAAATGGATATGAAATAAGAAATCAATACACAAGAGATTCCACCCAACCACCCTCTTTATTGATTCACCAAAATTAGTTTACAACTAATCGAGCAAAATAAAAGTAAACAAAATACAAATTGAACCGATAACCAAAATGAGAAAGGGAGTCTTCATCTCTATGGCTAAAATTGTTGGAGGAGAAGAATAAAGATGGAAGAAGAGAGAATTAACAAATAGATTTCCACACATTTTACACTCTCTCTTCTAGTCTCTATTTATAACTCAATTACTTAATGCCCAAGTTAATATTAGATCGCAAAAAATAAATTGATTAGCCAACTAGAAAGAGAAATAAACATAATCAAAGATGCCTATTAATTAGGAAAAAAAAAATCTTCTCTTTCTTTTTTTTGCATATTTATTTCCTTCTATTTGTGATTTTGTATCACCAAAATTTAACAAAACCCATTACTAATTTCATTTAAAAGCTTTACATCATTAGTTTCCCTATTGAATGTCAGGTGTAAAAATGTAACTTTGTATTTGGTACTGGATCATGGGATCATTACAGTTGTTGGATGAACTGAGAGTGGAAAACACATCATATTCTCAAGGTTAACAATTTTTCGTTTTATATGTTATGAAAAAACTCAGGTAGTGTTTGGTTTGTTGTTTTTAGTTTTGCGTTTTTGTCCATATAAAAATGCACATAACGCATGTATATTGCCGATAACGACCAATTTAGAAAATGAAGTTAACATACAATATATAAAATAACTTTTTTTATTTTTCGTGTTTTGGGAAATAACACCTGCACATGAAACAATCCATTCTTCCATCGTCCCTCTATCCCCTTCGTCCTCTCATTCGTCTTTCTTTCATCCTCTCCATCGTCCCTCTATTTTTCTCATATTTGACATACATATTGAAAACCAAAAACTCAAAATTCATTTCTAAAACAAACAGTATCTAAGATCTTACAAAAGATAAAGGCTTCCCTTGAACCGTTCGTTATTAAAATAGCAAATATAAAATCTTATATGTTCTTCTTAAAATACTACTCTATTAGATTTGATTATTTGCTTTATTGTTGCAGGTGTTTTTACTTTAATTTTCCAATGAAATGTGTGGGTTATTCATATATTTTTTTCTTCTTCTATCTAGATGTGGTGAGAAATCTATTTGAGGGTGAAAGAAGACAATGATAAGAGGGAGAAACTGAGCCAACTCTCATGCATTACATGTTCCCTTGCACTGTCAGCATACAAACTCTTCTCATGATCATAATTGTCAAGAATAATAACATACACGTTATAACAATTAAATAGACAGCATCAGGTATGTTATTCAAGTTTACATAGTTTTTTTGTCAACCAGATATTTAGGACATAATTATCCCTTTATTGATCTACCTTGGTTCTACATTTTGCACCTAAACTTTCCAATTTTCTACACTATATGATGCCAAATTGTTGATATTTTTGGTAATACATCCTTAACTATTATTTATGATTGATGGCTTACTGTTTGTATTGTTTGCCATAAACATATAATATTTATGTTGTTGTGAGCTCAGTAGGAAGAAAACCTGCACCTAAGAACTCAATAGATTTTTTACCTATTTCACATGAACAAATATTGCAGCATCTCCAATTACATGATATGCATTAATTCTAAGTAAGTCACTATTTTCTTCCTCAACATAGTTGTTAAAAATGAATGAGCATTGGAGAATGTGAAGGCATTAATGCCTTGGGAGATGAATAGTCTCACATCTTATAATAAAATAAACTATTTGTGTTTACATACTAAGATGTGGACACTATTATAATTCTTATAGACATTGAGAGACACAAGCCATGACGGGTGGTGCAACGCACCACCCTGCAGGCGTGCGCGCCCGTGCCCGAGCCCGAACCCGAACCCGATCTCACATCCACGGCGTGGGCGAATGAGTGTTTGAGGTGTATTAGAGACACTTAGCACTTTGCAGTTGGCTTGGCGTGGCTGTTCAGACCAAACAGTTTTTTGTTTTGTCCGTTCAAACTCAAACGGTCGCACCACCTGGTAAAGGGTCGTAACCTTTCCAACAGTCGCATCCGTTCGAACAGGCACCTATTACTGAATATATGCACCTCCCCGAGCCTATGTATAGCAAGAAAGAAAATAGTGAAGGACACTAAGTTTTTCTGCATTTTCTTTCTCTCCACAACATTCTATTCTTAAATAAACTCTCTTGAGTTCATTGTTGCTTTGTGCTTGTTGCACAGAATCACAGAGAAGGTCTGTTTCATCTTGAAACACAATTGCTCGATATCCTTAAACGTCGTTGAGGGAGCAATATTGTTTCAAGAAAATAGCTTTTCATTGGACTCGAACAATCTAATCAGTATTATATTTACTGCTTTATTTGTTACCTACATAGTTCTATTTGTAACAGTTTTTGTGACATAGTTGTGACAGTTTTGTTGTTGCAATTTTGCAACATAGTTGTAACAGTTTCGTGACACCTTTGTAATGTTGCTATTAACAATCCTTGCATGCAATTTCGTAACACCTTTATAGCATTACTGTTTAACAAACTTGAAACAATATTGATTTATTGTTGGCTTTTTTTATAGACGACAATGTCTCCTAAAAGCAACACTTCTACACCAACACAGATTGCGATTACTACTTAGTCTACAACTATGGTTCCAACGATGGCGCCGTCTCATGGAGAACGACCGGAAAAGTTCACAGGATTGGACTTCAAATGATGGCAGCAAAAGATGTCATTTTACTTGACGACTTTGGGCCTTGCAAAGTTTCTTACAGAAGATGCTCCCGTAGTCGAAGAATTAAAACTCGATGCAACAAAAGTTGAAGCGTTGAATGTTTGGAAGGGTTCCGACTTTATGTGCAAGAACTACATATTAAATGGATTCGACAGCAGCCTATACAATGTATACTGTACTGCTCGAACTTTCAAAGAAATTTGGACGGCATTAGACAAAAAGTACAAAACCGAAGTTGCGGGCATGAAGAAATACATAGCAGAGAAATTTCTTGACTTCAAAATAATTGATGCAAAGACCGTTATCAACCAGATTCAAGAGTTACAAATCATCATTCACCAACTGCACGATGAAGGAATGACTCTAAGCGAATCCTTTCAAGTTGCCGCTGCAATTGAAAAGCTTCCTCCATCATGGAAAGATTTCAAAAACTATCTTAAGCACAAGCGCAAGGAGATGACAATGGAGGAACTTGTAATCCGATTGAGGATTGAGGAAGATAACAGGAAATATGAGAAGAAAAATTTGCATACCATGATTGCCAAGGCAAATGTAGTCGAGTCAGAGAAACCCAACAAAAGGAAACGTGAGCATGATCCTAAGAAATCAAAGAAATTTCAGGGTTTATGTCATAATTGTGGAAAGAAAGAACACAAAACCGCCAAATGTCGCGCACCCAAGAAAAAGAAATCAGAAGCAAACATGGCTAACATCTCAGAAGGCGTGTCTAATATGGAATTATGTGCAGTAGTGTCCGAATGTAACCTTGTTGGTGACTCGAAGGAATGGTGTGTAGACGCAAGAGCCACACGACACATATGTGCAAGTGAGTGGATGTTTACAACCTACAAAACTATTACCGAGGACGAACAATTTTTTATAGGTAATTCATCCGCATCAAAAGTTAAAGGCAAGGGAAAGGTTGTACTAAAAATGACTTCTGAAAAAGAACTAATTTTGGCAGATGTTCTTCATGTTCCACAGATCCGCTTGAACTTGATTTCCGAATCGCTGCTCAACAAGCTTGGCTTCAAACTCACCTCTGTGTCTAATAAGTTTGTGTTGTCAAAGAATGGAGTGTATGTAGGAAGAAGATATGTTTTTGTTGGTTTATTTAAAGCAAATATAACCACTATTGTACCAAACAACGATATGAATAAAATTGAATCTTCTGCTTATATTGTTGGCTCTTCTAACATATGGTATTCTAGATTAAGTCATGTAAATTTTGATACCTTACGAAAATTGATTAATCTAGATTTTATACCAAATTGCAAAATAGATTCCAACTATAAATGTCAAATTTGTGCAGAAGAAAAATTGACAAGAACCTCGTTTCATCATGTTGAACGAAAAATTGAACCTTTAGACCTAATACACATAGATGTACGTGACTTAAAAATGTGTCAAACTAGAGGTAGAAAAAGGTATTTCATTACCATCATTGATGATTGTACAAGGTACTGTTACATGTATCTCCTTAGAAGTAAGGACGAAGCGTTCGACTTGTTTAAACAATATAAAGCAGAAGTAGAAAATCAACTCAATAAGAAAATAAAAGGTTTAAGAAGTGATATATGAGGAGAATATGAATTTTCCCTTGAGGAATTCTGCGCCAAACATGGTATTATACGTTAAACTACAGCTCCGTATTCACCTCAATCCAACGGTATAGCCGAACGGAAAAATAGAACTCTTTAAGAAATGATGAATGCCTTACTAATTAGTTCTCGCTTGCCAGATAACTTCTGGGGAGAAGTTATTCTTTGTGCAAATCATATTTTGAATAAGATACCATGGAAGAATACATCTAAATCTCTCCACAAATTTTGGAAAAATAGACCACCATCCTACAAATACTTAAAAGTGTGGGGGTGTCTTGCGAAAGTGGAGGTACCTAAACCAAAGAAAGTCAAAATTGGACCAAAAACAATTGATTGTGTATTCATTGGATATGCACAAAATAGTGCTTCTTATTGGTTTTTGGTACACAAATCCGAAATTGATGATATTCATGTAAATATCATCATTGAGTCGAGAAATGCTAGATTTTTCGAAAATGCATACCCTTTAAAACAAGGTACTGAAAATTTTCCCCAAAAGTGACCAAGGGAAACTGAAATCTCCAATTCTCTTGAGGATGCTGGACAAAATATTGATAATGATAAGAAAAACAATATTAATCAACAAGAGGAGGAACCAAGGAGAAGCAAAAGATCAAGGACATCAAAAACCTTTAGACCAGACTTCTACACATTTATGTTAGAAGAGATCCATTAACATACAAACAAGCTATATCCTCCACCGATGCCCCTTATTGGAAGGAGGTTATTAACAATCAAATCGAATCCATTATGTCAAACCATACATGGGAGTTAGTTGATTTACCTCAAGGATGCAAGACCTTGGGTAATAAATGGATATTTAAAAAGAAATTGAAACCCGATTGTTCAATAGACAAGTACAAAGCTCGACTTGTGGTTCAAGGTTTCAGACAAAAAGAAGACCTGGATAATTTTGATACATACTCTCCAGTAACTAGAATAACATCAACAAGAATACTGATAGCAATCGCGTCCACATTTGATTTATAAATACATCAAATGGATGTAAAGACAGCATTTTTAAATGGTGAATTGGAAGAAGAAATATACATGAAACAACCTGAAGGTTTCCTAAAAACTGGAAATGAAAATAAGGTTTGTAGATTAAGAAAATTACAGCATGGGCTTAAACAAGCACTTAGACAATGGCATGAAAACTTTGATGAAAATATGATATTAAATGGATTTCATATAAATGAATGTGACAAATGTGTCTATTCTAAACATACAAATATGTGATATGTCATTGTATGTCTATATGTAGATGATCTACTAATATTTGGAAGCAACTAGGAGATAATAAAATCTACAAAAGACATGCTCTCGGCCATATTTGATATGAAAGATCTGGGAATCACTGATGTAATACTTGGTGTAAAAATACATAAAACCAACCAATGATATGTGTTGTCCCAATCACACTACATTGGGAAAATACTTGAAAAATTTAACAACACAATATAATATCAGCAAAATCACCCGTAGATTTGAACCAAAATTGGGTTAAAAATAGTGGTGATAGTATTTATCAACTTGAGTACTCTCGTATACTACGCAACATTATGTACATAATGAACTGCACTAGGCCTGATATATCATATGGTGTAAGTAAACTCAGCAGATATACTAGCAACCCAGGAAAGAATCACTGGAAAGCTATAATTCGAGTACTAGGATACCTAAGATATATACAAAGTCATGGACTACATTATGATAGGTACCCATCTGTAATAGAAGGGTATTGTGATGCAAACTGGATAACTGGTTTATCAGATACAAAATCTACTAGTGGATATGTGTTTACCTTAACTAGTGGGGCAATATCTTAGAGATCCTCTAAACAAACTTTTATAGCAAGATCGACCATGGAATCAGAATTTATTGCCTTAGACAAAGCCGTAGAAGAAGAGGATTGACTTCGAGGTTTCTTAGAAGGTATTCCGAATCGGGAAAAACCTGTACCTCTAATAAGCATACATGCGACAGCCAATCAGCTATTGCAAGGGCCAATAGTAAGCTTTATAATGGCAAATCTAAACATATTCGTCGTAGACATAAAACTGTTAGACAACTTCTCTCCAATGGGGTTGTCACAATTGACTATGTAAGATCAAATGATAACATTGCAGATCCAATAACAAAAGGTTTACCTAGAGAGAAGGTTAATATCTTATCGATGGGAATGGGGTTAAGGCCCATAAACTAAAAAGTTTTTTTAAACGAAAACTCCACCTAGCTGATTGGAGATCCCAAGATCTAGGTTCAAAGGGACAACTAAGTTTAGATAAACTTGATAGCACTGTAAATATTCAAACCATTCCTATGATAAGTCAGTGCACTACTCGCCGGAGAATAGGATAAGTTTTGATACTTTTAATGATGTCTAGACTTGGTAATATTAAAGAACCAAGTAGAGTATTGAGAAAATGCCCATTATAGAATCACCTACGTGAGTGCGAAGTCGTCGCTTCAAGGAGAATTGTAAGACCAAATTCTCCAAAGCACCGATGAAACCAAGCTGGTGTTCATGGCAAAGACGAATACAAACAGAGAACCAAGGAGGATTAGAAACACTTATTGCGTGTTGTCTATTTTAGATTTACACAAAAGGCTTACAGTTCAAAGACAACCTTAGTCCACTGATTCGCTAGTAAGTCAAAAGGATAAACACTAGGAAAGTGTAAGGCCAATGTGCCACTTTAACCAATACAATAATGTTTCACAAAATTTTAAGAACAAATTGAGCAATTACTCATTTATGTGAGAGATAGTTAGAAATGAATGAGCATTGGGGAATGTGAAGACATTAATGCCTTGGAAGATGAATAGTCTCACATCTTAGAATAAAATAAACTATTTGTGTTTATATACTAAGATGTGGACACTATTATAATTTATATAGACAAAGAGAGACACAAGTGGTATGGGCGAATGGGCGTTTGAGGCATATTAGAGGCATTTTGCAGTTGGCAGTTGGTTTGGCATGGCTATTCAGATCAAACAGTTTTTTGTTTTGTCCGTTCAAACTTAAACAGTCGCACCACCTAGTAAAGGGTCGCAACCTTTCCAACAGTCGCATCCGTTCGAACAGGCACCTATTACCGAATAGGTGCACCTCCCTGCGCCTATATATAGGCAGAAATAAAACAGTGAACGACGCTATGTTTTTCTGCATTTTCTTTCTCTTCAGAACATTTTGTTCTTAAATAAACTCTCTTGTCGTCGTTGCTCTTTGGTTGTTGCACAACATCACAGAGAAGGTCCGTTTCATCTTGCGAAACAATTGCTCGATATCCTTAAGCGTCGTAGATGGATCAATATTGTTTCAAGTAAATAGTTTTTCACTGGACTTGGACAATCTAATCAGTACTATATTTACTGCTTTATTTGTTAAGTGCATAGTTCTATTCGTAACAGTTTTTGCAACATAGTTGTGACAGTTTTGTTGTTGCGATTTTGCAACATAGTTGTAACAGTTTCGTAACACCTTTCTAACGTTGTTGTTAACAATCTTTGCAAATAGTTTCGTAACACCTTTGTAGCGTTACTGTTTAACAATAGTCGTATCAAATATTATTTTCATATGGTATATGTTATTGAGAAAAGTACCATTTATATAATAAAAGATGGTAATAAAAGTGTTGGCAAAATATTTCAGCTATGAGCATTAGTAGATGATAGCAATAAGTTATGGTAATGATATACTACCTTCTAACAATTTGTTTAGTAAACTATAACATCGGTTAATTTTATTAGGATATGAAGTTGCATTATCCTACAATTATATGATACCATTCATTATTCCTTATAATGTTTTCTCGTTAACTTTATCAGTCTGTGAATAACCGAATTGTAGACAATCAATTATCAATTAATATATTATATATTCATGGATTATATTTTTTTATACGCAATTGATTAACTTTATTCAGAAATGAATCTGATTTAATTTGTAATTAGTTATTCATTTTAATGTTCTATACTTGATGAAGTACTTGAAAATTTTAAAAGTAAATATTAATTTCACATTTATAGAAAGGACGATAGATTAGTTGAAACATACGCATAGTGACTTTTTCAAGGATAGTTGATATAAATGCTTTGTATTGGTAATGTAGCATTTCTTCATATGAGATGAAAACTTGAACAAAATTCTGTCAAGGGAATGTTAACAAGAACGTTCAAACTTTACAGCAACTTTCAAACTTGAATGGTTTTACCGTTTTAATACTATCAGTGCTAAGCACTTTTTCATAGAATTTAATCTTTTATTACTCATTTTATATTTCATAGTTGGCATCTACTGCTATATTTTTTTATTCTATACTCTATAATGTAGTTGTTTAAACGTAGGTAGGCACACATCCAAATTTATATTTTATTCCAAAAGCATAAAGAAATGCTTTGATGAGTCCCTACAGATGTAATATTCTCAAAATTTAGTTATAATAGAGAAGTTGAAGTTGTAGAAATAAAGAGACAAGCAGTCTATGCGCACTTTCCTACAGTTAACATGTCAAGATGAAGCAATTCTACTAATTGGACATAGATCAAAATAAAATTGATGAAGCAATGTAAATTTGATGATTGCAAAGCTGTTATATAATAGTCTTCATGCATATCCAAATATTACGGGTCTGTCTACACTCACTACTCACTAACATAAAAGCTAAACTTTGTACATGATATTATGATATAGGTTCCATGATTTTATAGTGTAGATGAAATGTGTATATTACTTTCAACATAGTGAGCTATTATTTGTACCAAGCTACGTTGTTTAGTGTTGCAAAAATAATGAAGATGCAAGCTCTATACATATGTAAATCTTTATGTGGTTGTTCTATGAAGTACGCATAGTATGAGTTCAATGGTATGAATTTATGACTTGGAAAGTTAAAAACATATATTCAGATATGATGGTGTTCTTATATGCCAACACTGCTCAGTACATTTTTAAAAATAAAAATAAATGAAAATTGCATGCTTCAAACGACTTTCACTATTAAAAAACATTTAATTAATTAAAGTCTAAAATTCAAAGACCGAATTGCATTAGTCTTTACTTAAAGATGGATATAAAATCGAAAATTATAGTCTTTACTTTTAAGTATTAAAGACTAAAATTCAGTTTTTAGTTGGTCATTAATATTTATAACCGCATAACAATATAATTTCAATTTCTAAATTGGTCTTTAGTCAGAATTTAAATATATAATAATTTAATGGTTGATATTTTATTTCTTTCTCAATCAAATGATTAAATTTAATGATCCGCGTCATGCCAATTTTGAATTGTTTAAAACAAATTTTGGATATTTAATGTAAACTTAAAATTAACCGTCCTTTAAATTAAATACTCCATCATCTCATTTAAATTAAGGTTGCCACACAACATAACTGCTCACGCACTTCTCTTCAGGCTTTCAACACTCATTAACTTCCTACAGATATTGTATTGTATTGTATATGGATATCCTCATTTTATTTTGATATTCGTCAAGTGAAGCACTTTGGAAAAAAAATCATATTTAATGTAATTCCCATCCCAATAATCATTATTAAAAATGAAACTGGTAGAGTGGCACACATTTGAAAATTCTTCTGGTACACGACACCATTTAAAACTGATTAGTTACTGTGTTTCAGTCTCTGAAATTCAATATTTAAATATCTTAATGTTTTAAGACTTAAATTTCAATTTCAAACGGTTTTTGCGACTAGTGAATCAGAGACCGAAAACTTTGGTATTTAATTGATCTTAAGGCTTTGTTAGAGACTGCATTGTTTAATTAATGACTGCATTTCACAGTCTTTAATTTAATGTCTTTTTTTAGTGTTTACACTTCATCAGCAAATAACAGACACCTCCGCATTAATGATAAACCACGTTGTAACATACCGCTTCCGGAGGCTCAAAGCTAACTGCTACGGATGCTGCAATCATCCATATGTGTTATTTCTGAGTAACCGAAATTGAAATCTTGAAATTATTGGCAACACAGAAAAACAAGAATATAAAAAAATTTAAACTTCAACAAAGCAGAATTTCTCATTTCTTATGTATAATATTCAGATTTAATTACATAACCCTAAACGTTAACCACATTTAGATCATATACAACAATATACAAAGTACGATAAGAGCGACATATGAAGATGTCCCCTTATGATGATCAGAGAACTAATAATATGAACTTTACAGTTCTTAGTACATCACAGCGGAAAACACAAAATAGCTCCTATATAGCTAACACTGCCTCCTACATGTCTTCCTAAGCTCATTCGTCCAAAAACCTGAAAGTCTTCCACCCTGAGACTAATCAAATTAATTTTGAGTACCCGAGAGTTTATGGAGAAACAAAAATTTCGAGTCAGACAATAAGTCTGGTATGAATAATCCCCTATCATCTCTTATCATAAATAGATATTTAGTGAGACCACGCCGCTTAGCGGAACGGGTTTTCCCCTCACTAGTATGCAAAACAAAACATGCAAATCATTTACTATGCTCCAACACCCAAAATGATTAGTCTTAATATAATATGAAATAAAGCCATAAATCATATATATTGGATATCTCATCCACCGATTATTTAGATATCTCATCTAAAAGCAATTTATTAGATTTTCCATCTAAAATCAATTTATTAGAGTTCCCCTCTAAAATCTTCAAAATGACTATCCATCATAATTTTAATAGGACTATCCATCCCAAATCCCTTTAAAAATAAATGCAGATTATCCATCGTACATTATTTTACAAAAGTTGGTGTGGGCTATCCACCGCACACTCCATAGTTTTCCTTGGATGACCATGAACACCTAGGTGCCAAATCCTGAGGCAAACCACCTGTGGCAAAACATTCTTTACTTTAGAAATTTGATGTGGGTTATCCACCGCACGTTCCATGGTTTTCCTAGGTTAACCAAGAACCAACACTTGGCCAATTAAAATATCATGATCCCCATGGTTATCTATAAAAATTCATGATCCCCATGATTAGTTATTTTCCCTAGGTATACCACCTGTTTAACCTATTCCAATTGGTAGCCCCAATTAGGTTAAATTAAATAAAAACACATTGATAGCGCCAATGTATATTTTCAAAAGTATATTTCTGTTTGTAACCCCAAACTTTGTATCGGAAATATTAAACCCACCCCGGTGTCCCAAAGGTTTAATAACATCCAATTTATTTAAGGATCCCCTTTATATATTCAAACAAAGATAAGTATTTTATGTTATAACCCTTCGAAGTAACCCCTTCAAATTAGCAAAATTTTACTTAAGGAAAAATGGCTTAAAACGGGCCTTTAAACCCTTCGGATGAATCCCCATTCGAAAGCAAATAAACATCAGCCTTTGAAAAGCATTGAAAACCATACCTTTCGACCTTGTCGGAAGGTTTCTTTTCGACCTAGCTGAAAGGTTTCATCTTTTGACTTTGTCGAATGCCTAGGGTATCCCCCTTATAAAACCCTTTATAAACCTTTTTGATGCAGCAGCGGATAACAGAAATGTATGAAACAATGGAAGTAGCAATCAGTGGATTGAAAATACCAAACGCCCAAATCCGTTGATCTCAATGATACCGGATTCTAGCTATCTTCGTCACGTTGATCGCGCACGATGCCTTGAAAGAAGATCTACGATTCTTCGAACGTTGATCTAGCGCACTAGATTCCTTGAATCGGCTTCAACAATCGTTGATTCGAGCGCACTCGAATGCCGAAGTTAGAGATAGGAGTTAACACTCAACTACCAATTTGAGAAGAGGCACAAAGCACTCAAACAAAAGTTTATTCAAAATCAACCAAGTTTACAAATGACACCACCATCCCTATTTATAGGGTTACAACAACACACTTACACGACCTTCCATCACGCGACCTACGACCTTACATAGGTCGTTAACGACCTAACACTGCACGACTCAACACAGGTCTCACGTGACCTAATACAGAAACGACTTAACAAATACAACATGAGCGACTTACAATTACAACGACCTAACATATTACAACAACACATCAGAACGACTTAACATAAATAGTTACAACATCACAACTTACAACAGGAACGACTTACGACCTAACTCTTGAGCGACCTAAAAGATAACTCTTCTGCAGGCTGAGCTTCGGCTTTGTAAGCGACCTACGAGATAACGACTTAGTATCTGGAGCGACCTAACCCTTCAGCGACATAAGAAATTAATACTTCTTCAAAGACTTGCGACCTAAGAGGTCAGCGACCTAAGAAGGCTCGCGACCTAAAGTTAAGCGACTTATCATAGGTCGCTGGTTCCTCTTTCCCTGCATAACTCGCTTCACCGCACAACCTTGATGCTTCGCTAGGTCGTAACTCGCTGCGCGACTCAACACATACGTCGTTGGTTGTTGGCGTTGCATCTCCTTCTTCTCTTATCTCGCTATTCTTCAACCCGTTAGGTCGCATGCGACTTAACAGCTCATTAGGTCGCTTGCGACCTAAGACTACTTCAGGCTGGGCTGCATCATCCTCCCCTGGTTGAGAAAAATTCGTCCTCGAATTTAAAAATTCTTCCCCATTGGATTGCTCATCTCCACAATAAGGTATAAGTTGTTTAACATTGAACACGTCAGAAGTGTACACATCCTCCGGCAGCTTCAACCTATAAGCATTTTCATTGATCTGTTTCACAATCTCTACTGGACCGATTTTTCGAGCTTTCAACTTGTTGTAAGTTCCAACAGGAAAACGATCTTTCGTCAAAACGGCATAAACCAAGTCACCTTCATTAAATTCAACATTTCTTCGCTTTAGATCCGCAGATCGTTTATACTTCTCATTCGTCTTCTCCAATCGTTCCTGAACGATCCTATGGCATTCTGTCAACCCATCAACGAAATCAGCAGCTCACTTAACTGTCCCCTTTGGTTGTGGTACTGTCATTAAATCCAACGGCCCCTTTGGAAAGCTTGAATATACAATCTGATATGGACTAAAACCCGTACTGCGGTTGATAGCATGATTATGGGCAAACTCCGCTTGACATAACTTCACATCCCAACTCTTTAGATTATCCTGCACAAGACATCGCAACAAATTTCCCAGGGACCTGTTAACAACTTCATTCTGTCCATCCGACCGCGGATGATAAGCGCTACTGAAATTCAGCTTTGTTCCCTCCATCTTCCACAAACTCAGCCAAAAATGACTCAGAAATCTGGTATCCCTGTCTGAAACTATAGATTCTGGTAAACCATGTAAGCGATAGATCTCCCTAAAGAACAACTGTGCCACATGGACTGCATCTGCCGTCTTCTTACAAGCAATAAAATGTACCATCTTCGAGAAACGGTCCACCACTACATATATAGAGTCATTTCCCCGTTGAGTCCTCGGCAAGCCCAACACAAAATCCATACTTACATCTACCCACGGTTTTGTAGGAACAGGTAAAGGCATATACAATCCTGCATTTGTAGCTGTCCCTTTTGAAATCTGACAAACATGACATCTACGCACAAACTTTTCAACTTCCCGCTTCATCGAAGGCCAATAATAAGATTGAGAAATCAACTGCAATGTGCGACCCCAACCAACATGTCCTTCTTCATGCAACTCTTTTACAATTTTCATTCTCAAGCTGCAATCTGGTATACACAACCTGTTGCCCTTGAATAGAAAACCATCTACCAAGACGTACTCATCCGTCTTTCCCTTTTCGACTTCATAAACCACCTTGGCAAAGTAAGGATCATCAACAAACAATTCTGGCAACACATCAAACCCCGTCACTTCAACCTTCATTGTAGTTAACAAATGATTCCTTCGACTCAATGCATCTGCCACACGGTTTGTAATTCCTGACTTATGCTTCACCACAAATGTAAATTGTTGCAGGTATGCGATCCACGAAGCATGCCTGGCTGCAATTTTGTCCTGTCCCTGCAAATGTTTCAGTGCTTCATGATCAGTATACAGAACAAATTCTTTATGGAACAAATAGTGTCTCCAATGTTTTATAGCTTGAACAATAGCATAGAATTCCACATCATAAGTATTATATCTCATCTTGGCTCCCGATAGCTTCTCACTGAAATATGCAATAGGACGTCCTTTCTGACTCAACACCCCTCCAATCCCAACTTTAGATGCATCAGTATGTAACTCAAACAACAACTGAAAATCTGGTAATACTAGAATTGGTGCTGTCGTCAAAAGTTCCTTGATTCGCTCAAAAGCAAATCCTGCTTTCTCTGACCATGAAAACTGCTTCCCCTTCATACAATCAGTAACTGGTGCCATCACGCTACTGAAGTGTGGAATAAATCTTTGGTAGAACGATGCTAAACCATGAAAACTTCTAACTTCTGTTATCGTCCTGGGTTGTGGCCAATTTCTGATTGCTTCAACTTTATTCTGATCCACCTGTATACCTCCTTCTGAAATAACATATCCCAAAAATAAAACACTATGCGTCATGAACATGCATTTCTTCGTTGCAGCATAAAATTGTTCTTGTCGCAGTATCATCAACACTTCTCTCAGATGATGCAAGTGTTCTTCTGGGCTTCCACTGTATATCAGTATATCATCAAAATACACCACCACGAACTTCCCAGTAAATGGTCTAAAGATCTGATTCATCACCCGCATAGATGTACTAGGTGCATTCGAAAGACCAAACGGCATAACCAGCCATTCATACAACCCCTCCCGTGTCTTGAACGCTGTTTTCCATTCATCCCCTGGTCGAATTCGAATTTGATGATAACCACTCTTCAAATCAATCTTCGAAAAGATAGTAGCCCCGCTCAACTGATCTAACCAATCATCAAGCCTCGGCATCGGAAATCTGTATCTGACAGTTATTTTATTGAGTGCCCTGCTATCCGTACACATCCTCCACGTCCCATCCTTCTTCGGCACTAACAAAGCTGGAACTGCACAAGGACTTAAACTTTCCTGTACACGCCCTTGTTCAAGCCACTCTTCCACTTGCCTTCTGAACTCCTCGTGTTCCTTTGGACTCATTCTGTAATGTGGTATATGTGGTAACACAGCTCCTGGAACAAGATCAATTTGGTGTTGTATGTCCCTCAATGGCGGTAACTCCATTGGCAGCTCTTCAGGAAATACATCTTCAAATTCTTCCAGCACTGGCTTTACTTCTTCAGTAATTTCAACCACTTCATTACTCTCACGTCCAATCAACAAAAATACTTCAGGCTCCTCTTCTACTTCCTTAACAAACTCCTTCAACGATAGCAAAGTTTTAAGTTCTTCAATCTCCTCCAACTTGCTTTCTTCTTGTTGTCGCTTCTTAGGAACTAAAGTGATTTTAGTACCTTCAAACATGAAACTGTAACTGTTAGTACGACCATCATGTTGCACAGCTCTATCATACTGCCATGGTCTCCCCAACAACAGATGGCATATATCCATATCCACAACATCACACCAAATTTCATCTTTGTATTTCTTCCCAATCGAAAAATTCACACAAGCTCTTCGTCCAACCTTCACTTCCCCACCATTTCTCAACCAAGCTAACTTGTAAGCTTTCGGATGCTTCTCAGTCTTTAATGCCAACTTCTTCACAGCTTCTGTAGAGATAATGTTATCGCAACTTCCAGCATCGATAACAAACTTGCAAACCCTTTCCAAGATAGTGCACGTTGACTGAAAGATGTTACTCCTCAACCAGCTAGTCTCCTCCTCCTGCTTTGGTGTTAAGCAATTTCTCCTCATCATTAATGAATACCCTTCATCTCCCGACACTTCCTCTTCCTCCTCATCATGTGGTGAATTAGAACATTCAGCTTCTACATCCTCATCCTCAACCTCAGCTACCATCACTCGCTTCTTTGGCTTCGGACATTCATTGCTTTTGTGACCAAACTCCTGACAATTGAAGCATTTGATACCACTATTGACCTTGGTCTTAGCAACTTCACTAACAACCGGTTTTGCAACAGCCTTGGAAACATTCGCATTGCTACTAGCCCCTTTCATTTGATTTTTGGAATTTGTAAACACACCACCACCTCTCCTACCTTGCTTCTCCCAAGCTAGAGCTTTTTGATGTGCTTCAGTAACAGATATGGGATCAAACATATTCACCATATCTTGAATCTGCATTCTCAACCCTCCAACAAATCTAGCAGTCAACTGTTCCTCCGTCTCCATGATGTCATTACTCGCAATAAATTGATAAAATTCATCCGCATAATCATTCACTGACTTTGTTCCCTGTCTCAAGTTCTGCAAATGTTGATACATAAGAGATTGATAATTGTAAGGTAAGAAAGTAGCTTTCATCAACTTCTTCATCTTCTGCCATGACTCAATCTTTGACTTTCCCATCCTCTCCCGTGTAAGTTTAGTTTGTTGCCACCATGCCATAGCTCTTCTTTTCAATCGTGTAGCAACCAACTTCACTCTACGATGCTCAGGTACTTCTTTGAAGTCAAAAATTTCTTCCACATTAGACAACCAATCCAAAAATTCCTCCGCTACCATTCTACCCTTGAATTCTGGAATTTCAGTTTTCATCTCCGACTCCCATCGTCGATCATCTTCAACCTCCCGATATGCATTTCGTACTTGGTCTCGATCTTGATAATGAACACTACATCTATCACCATCTTCGTCAAAAAAAGATGTACTTCGATAACGATCTCGACCATCCACATCTCTATGATCACGCATATCCCTTCTACTTTGTCTTTCAACATCACGATATGGTTCATGTTCAAACTCACGTGGAGTTCTTCTCTCTTCATCTCTATACTCATGATGTTCTCTTCTCAATGAAACTGAAGATTCTCTTCTTTCTCGGTAAGATTGCGGCGACACCCTCCTCGCTTCCGTAACCGATGGCGAAACTCTGTTTCCTCCATGGTTCGAGACCGTCGACCTTCTCCTTTGAACTTGATTCATGTCATTCATCAGTTTCTCTAACTTCCAAATGCCTTCATCAAATTTTTCATTGATACGTTGTTCCATTTGCTCGGCTTCTTCTCTTCTATACAACACTTCAACATTCTAATGGCGATTAGCTCTTCTCGGAGGCATGATTGAATCTTTACAAACTTTAACTCTCGGCCTTGACTTACAAATGAACAAACAATGCACGCCTTCAACTTCTAGCCCTCGGCTTTAACTCTTCAATAAGAATTGGCTCCAAAGACTAGGCTTAGCTATGATTGGCTAAGTCTAGCTCTGATACCAAATGATGCAGCAGCGGATAACAGAAATGTATGAAACAGTGGAAGTAGCAATCTGTGGATTGAAAATACCAAACGCCCAAATCCGTTGATCTCAATGATACCGGATTCTAGCTATCTTCGTCACTTTGATCGCGCATGATGCCGTGAAAGAAGATCTACGATTCTTCGAACGTTGATCTAGCGCACTAGATTCCGTGAATCAGCTTCAACAATCGTTGATTCGAGCGCACTCGAATGCCGAAGGTGGAGATAGGAGCTAACACTCAACTACCAATTTGAGAAGAGGCACAAAGCACTCAAACAAAAGTTTATTCAAAATCAACCAAGTTTACAAATGACACTACCATCCCTATTTATAGGGTTACAACAACAGACTTACACGACCTTCCATCACGCGACCTACGACCTTACATAGGTCGTTAACGACCTAACACTGCACGACTCAACACAGGTCTCACGCGACCTAATACAGAAACGACTTAACAAATACAACATGAGCGACTTACAATTACAACAACCTAACTTATTACAACAACACATCAGAACAACTTAACAGAAATAGTTACAACATCACAACTTACAACAGGAACGACTTACGACCTAACTCTTGAGCGACCTAAAAGATAACTCTTCTTCAGGCTGAGCTTCGGCTTTGTAAGCGACCTACGAGATAACGACTTAGTATCTGGAGCGACCTAACCCTTCAGCGACATAAGAAATTAATACTTCTTCAAAGACTTGCGACATAAGAGGTCAGCGACCTAAGAAGGCTCGCGACCTAAAGTTGAGCGACTTATCATAGGTCGCTGGTTCCTCTTTCCCTGCATAACTCGCTTCACCGCACAACCTTGATGCCTCGCTAGGTCGTAACTCGCTGCGCGACTTAACACATAGGTCGTTGGCTTTTGGCGTTGCATCTCCTTCTTCTCTTATCTTGCTATTCTTCACCCCGTTAGGTCGCACGCGACTTAACAGCTCGTTAGGTCGCTTGTGACCTAAGACTACTTCAGGCTGGGCTGCATTACTTTCGAAAGCAATGAAACTCAAAACCTTTCGAAATTATTGAAGGTAACCCCTTCAAAAACCTTTCGAAATCAAAAACTTTCGAAACCAAAACCTTTCGAAATCAATGAAGTGTTGGTGTTGGCACCAATCCTTCGAAATCAATGGAGAGAGGCAGCAAGTTTAGAAAACAAAAGATAACCTTTGACTCCATCTGGGTCGAAAAGTTTGGAAACGGCAACTATCTTCTGACCATGTCGAAAGCTATACCTTTCGACTTTGTCGAAAGGTTCCATCTAAAACAAGAAAGCAAACCAATCGAAACCTTTTTCTTTTAAACAATTTGACAACGTCGAAAGCTCTTTGTCGAAGTTAGCAGGTGTATTTTCTTTAAAACCAAAACCATGTTTCATCTCCTTCGAAAGCTCTGACCTTTCATTCTTAAACCTTTCGACCCCTTTCAATTCACTATGTACCAGTCGCCTGATACCATGTGCATTGATTTTTGACCTAGTCGAAAGGTTTGATACCTTTCGACCTTGTTGGAAGGTTTCGAATGAAGGTGGAAGCTCTTGCCGAAAGAGTTGAAATAGTGAAAATACTGTTTAAAATAGTTCTTTTGTACCCCACCTGCCTTGTTTGTCTAAATCTGATTGGTTGGCAGAACTTTATATTCAAAAATGCTGTCGACTTTCCTTATTTGGAAATTTAAATAAATTTGAAAAGCCCATTTCTCCCTTATAATTATCCAAAACATTTAAGTCCCATACCTTAAATAATTTTATATAACTATTAAAACATCATGAAATTTTTTGGAAAAACTCCAGGAAATCAATTAACATGTTCTCTTCAACATACTAAAATTTCAAAGCATATGAAGATCAAAACAATTCGGAATTTAACCAAAACCAAATAAAAATGTGTTAATTAGCCATTAACCTTTAAAAACACCTATTTCTTATCTAAACAAAGGTTTAAATAGTTATATCCTAACCAAAACACAAACATGAATCGGGTATATCCCAGCCGATCCAAGCAGAAAAAAACGAGATAATAAACATGATTATTCACCTTGATTAGTTGATTGGAGAATGAGATAATTTCATAGCATTAAATTATTAGCTTTTTCTTCAATTTATGCTCTTCTTGGAGCTTTTAATGGCCGGCCAAAAGTATGTAAGGAGTTATGAATGAAAAAGTGAAAGTTTATTAAGGTGGAGGAAGAGATTTATACTAAGAAATGTAGCCCCATTTCCAAGTTTACCCCTTAGGAAAATTCCTCCTTAATTTAGCTAAGTCTTATTTTAGTTCATTCATTAAGACACTACCATTGAAGTTATTAATCTCATCTCCCTACTTATTCAGATTATTTTATTTTATTTATCCAATTAAATATCCAAAATAATGTTAATTAAAATTCAGAGGCATTACACACGTGATAATAAACTTACACCACGTTGAAAATGATTGTCAATTTTGGAATTGTAAATTAAACGTCACTGCACTTTTTGATTTTTCAGTTTCCAAACAAAATTCAATGTATAAATGTCAAAAAAGGTATAATAATACATGCATATATACATGATAAATAATTATACCTTTACTAAAAATTCAGGATGATGAATATTTATACCTTTATTAAAAGTTTAGGATAAATAATTATACCTTTATTAAAAATTCGGGATGATGAATATTTATACCTTTACTAAAAGTTTAGGATGATAAATAATCATTCCTTTGCTAAAAATTCAGGACATGTCATTTGTCCCTCCAATTCACATTCCTGATTTAAAAATGGTAATACTATTTACACACACCTAACTATCTCTAGCATCACTTAATTATATATTAAAAATAACTATGAAAGAATACCAAAAAAACACACTTCGATCGATATACAATAGCGAATGAAAAAATAGTCACTTGGTTTCGCATAATTGGCCGATGCGTATAAATTAAAATAAACCCTAATTATCAAACATAATAGCATCTTCTTAGATAATCAGTTATTGAATGACAATATTGATGCTAGTAACATAAGTGAGACCTAATTTAGTGTTTTTGAATAATTCACTGTATGAATTTTGGGTTTACCGTCCTCCCCTAATGCTTCTCATCTCTGACTTACCTCTGTTCCAATCTTTCACATACAAGTAAGCTTCTGTAATATTTAGTTATGATTCTTTATATTTTATATAAGTTTTGCATGGATCAAATGTCATATTTATGAACCCAACAAGCATATGAACTGTAGATGAAACAAAATTTACATCCGTGCCATCGGCACAGGCTTCACACTAGTAATGTACTATTAATACCGTGTTTGGTTTTTTTTTCTTTGAACTCCTCCTCCATTTTTCCTTGAAATCTACTGTGGGCATACCACTTGTATTCTAGAACCTAACTGCCCCAATTATTTTTCCTCCCGTTCATTTGAAAGACCACCCCTTCCTCTCTCTCTGAACCCTAACCCAAAAAATTATTTTCCTCTCATTTGAGACATACCGACTGAATTGCGTTGCCTCATTGGCTGGCTTTGCTCATCGTCGACATTGATCGTTCCTCATACCAGCATTGCCAAGCCCCCTTTTGATTTCAAAACTCCAGTTTCATTTGTAATAATCAAGCTCATTTGAAAATCTGACAGATTAGCTGATAAATAACTTCATCGCACCAATTCTTTAGATCTACCTGTTGGTCGTAACGTTAGAAAGGTGTTACGAAATTGGTATTTAGTAATGTCAGAAAAGCATTACTAAACTGTATATACAAATTGCTAATAGTAACGTTACAAAAGCATTACGAAACTGTTACAATTATGTTGCAAATTGCAACAACAACAAACCATCAAAGGTACGTCGCAAAATTGTTACGAGTAGTACTTGTGCGGTTAACAAAAAAGCAATAAAAGGCGTACCGATTAGATTTGTTCGAGTCCGGTGTAAAATGTTCCCCTGAAATAGAATTGCTCCCTCAATGGCGTTGAAGGGGTGATGAGCAACTGTTTCCCAAGATGAAACTGACCGATCTCTGCAACGCTATACTGGCAATTGTAGAGCAATGACGAACTCAAGAAATTATTTTTAAGAACTGAGTTTGGAGGAGAAAGGAATGCAGAAAAATTCAGTGATCTGTTTTTGATTTCGTTATGCCTATATATAGGCACGGGGAGGTGCCTATTCGTTAAAAAGCACCTGTTTGAACGGTTGCGACTGTTGAAAAGGTTGCGACCCTTTACCAGGCGGTGCCGCCATTTGAATTTGAACAGACGGAAATAAAAAACTATTCGGTCTGAACAGATATGCCGAGTCAACTGCCAACTGCAAAGTGTTAAGTGCCTCTAATACGCCTCAAATGCCCATTCGCCCACGTCGCGAGTGTGAATGCGGATGCGGGTTCGGGCGTGGGTGCGCACGCGTGTAGGGTGGTGCGTTGCACCACCCATCATGGCTTGTGTCTCTCTTTGTCTATATGAATTGTCATAGTGTCCACATCTTAGTATATAAACACAAATAGTTTATTATATTTTAAGATGTGGGACTATTCAACTTTCAAGGCAATCAATGCCTTCACATTCCCCAATAAAACTCATTCATTTCTAACAATCTCCCACATGAATGAGCAGTTGCTTAATTTTTTCTTGAAATTTTTGCGAAACATTTATCATATTGGTTAAAGTAGCACATTGGCCTTGAACTTTTCCTAGTGTTTATCCTTTTGACTTACTGGCGAATCAGTGGACTAGGTTGTCTTTGAACAGTAAGCCTTTTTTGTGTAAATCCAAAATAGACAACACTTAATAAGTGTTTCTTATCTTCCTTGGTTCTCTGTTTGTGTTTGTTTTTTCCATGAACACCAGCTTGGTCTTTTGAGTGCTTAGAGAATTTAGCCTCACAATTCTCCTTGAAGCGACGCCTTCGCACTCACGTAGGTGATTCTGTAAAGGGTATTCGTAATTCCCTACTTGGTTTTTTAGTATTACCAAGTACAAACATCATTAAAACTATCAAAACTTATCCTATTCTTCAGCGAGTAATGCACTAACTTATCATAGGAATGGTTTGACTGTATACCAGTGCCATTAAGTTTATCTTAAACTTAGTTGTCCCTTTGAACCTAGATCTTGGGATCTCCAGTCAACTAGGTAGGGTTTCCATTTTAGAGAAACTTTTAGCTTATGGGCCTTAACCCTATTCCCATTGACAAGGTTTGAACTTTTTCTCTAGGCAAGCCTTTTGTTAGTGGATCCGTAATGTTATCCTTTGACCATACATAGTCTATAGTGATAAATCCATTAGAGAGAAGTTGTTTTACAGTTTTATGTCTATGACGAATATGCCTAGATTTACCGTTGTATAGTATACTATTAGCTCTTCCAACAGCTGATTGACTATCACAATGTATGCATATAGGAGGCACGGGTTTGTTCCAATTCGGAATGTCTTCCAAAAAACTTCGAAGCCAGTCTGCGGCTTTATCTTGTGCAATAAATTTTGATTCCATTATTGACCTTGCTATGCAAGTCTGTTTGGACGATTTCCATGAAACTGCTCCATTTCATAATGTGAACACATATCCACTTGTGGATTTTGTGTCATTTGAACCAGTTATCCAATTTGCATCACGGTATCCTTCCACTACTGAAGGATATTTAGTATAGTATAATCCATAGTTTTGTGTATACTTGAGATATCCTAGAACTCTGATTATCACTTTCCAATGTTTTTTTACCAGAATTGCTAGTATACCTACTCAGCTTACTTACAGCATATGCGATATCTGGCCTAGTGCAGTTCATGACATACATTATACTTCCTAATATACGAGAGTATTCAAGCTGATAGATACCATCACCAGTGTTCTTTACCCAATTTTGGTTCATATCTACTGGTGGTTTTGCAATAGTTATATTATGTTGTTTGAACCTTTCAAGTATTTTGGCAATGTAATGTGATTGAGATAGTGCAAATCCCTGTGATGTCTTCAAAATTTTAACACCCAAAATTACATCAGCTATTCCTAGGTCTTTCATGTCAAATTTAGAGGATAACATATCCTTTGTTGACTTTATTATGGCCTTATTATTACCTAGAATCAATAAATCATCAACATAAAGACAAACAATGACATATCTAATATCTATATGTTTTATATAAACACATTTATCTCATTCATTTATTTTGAATCCTTTGATAACATAGTTTCATCAAATTTCTCGTGCCATTGTTTTGGAGCTTGTTTAAGGCCATAAAGTGATTTTACTAACTCACATACCCTATTATCATTTCCTAGGCTAAAAAACCCTTCAAGTTGCTTTATGTATATTTCTTCTTCTAGTTCACCATTCAAAAATGCAGTTTTTACATCCATTTGATGTATTTCCAAATCAAGTATGGATGCGATTGCAATAAGCATCCTAACTGATGTTATTCTAGTTATTGGTGAGTATGTGATGTAGAACGTACATCGATGATTCACGAAGAAGAAGAAGAAGACGAGCGAGTTACCTCAGGTCGCGATCGAAGTCTGGAAGAAGAAGAACGCGAGCTTCCATCGTTCTTAAATCGCGAAGGCCAGCTAGGTCGCGAGTCGTCTTCCGCTTTAGGTCGCGATGGTTTCCTAGGTCGCAAAGAAGAAAGTCGCTCCTCCTCTTTAGGTCGCAACCGACCTTCCTTAGGTCGCAAATGACCTATGCCAGCTCCAACCTACGACCTAGCGAGCAGCGACTTACCAGTCTCCGACCTAGGCAATCTCCGACCTAAGCCATCTCCGACCTAAGCAATCTCCGACCTAAGCAATCTCCGACCTAAGCCATCTCCGACCTAAGCAATCTCTGACCTAAGTAAGCTCCGACCTAAGCAAGCTCCGACCTATAGAGATACGGCCTAATTAAGTCATGATGCCTGAAGATGAACGATTTTAGGTCGCGTGAGTTATTTTTAGGTCGCGTGAATATATTTTAGGTCGTAGGATTTTAGCTCGTAAGTCGTTAATACTCATAATTCGTAGGTCGTATGATATTCTATGTAATGAAAAGTGTTGTATTGGTTTAGGTCGTGGACGACCTAAGTGTTGTACAGTTTTGAGTCGCGTGTGTTGTAAAGCTCTATAAATAGCGGAGTTATGTCATTTGTAAAAGGTTGTTGAATTTTGAATAAAAATTTGGTTTGTGCTTTGTGCCTCCATTTTTAAATCGGTAGTTGAGTGTTATCTCCTATCTCCACTTTTGGCATTCGAGTGCGCTCGAATCAATGATCGTTGAAGCCAATTCACGGAATCAAGTGCGCTTGATCAACGTTCGAAGAATTATAGATCTTCTTTCACGGCATCGTGCGCGATCAACGTGTCGAAGATTGCTAGAATCCGATATCTTCATGATCAACGGATTTGGGCGTTTGGTATCATTAATTCATCGATTCATATTGCTTCATCTAATCATTTTATCGATTAGTTTGACACGAATTCTTCAATTCGTCGTCAAGTGTTATTTCCGCTGCGTCATTTGGTATCAGAGCTAGATCGCAAGGAGTTTGCGTAGATTTTTGGAGTTGTGCGAGATTTGCATCATTTGGAGAAGTGGGTTCTCGAGATTTTGAAGAGATTTGTTCGTTTGGTGATTGTTGAAGATTTCAACAAGTGGGTAGTTTTGATTTGAAGATTTTTAGATCGAAGTGAAGTTTTTGTTGGAATTTGTTGAAGAGTGATCATGCCTCCGAGAAGAGCTAATCGTTATCGCAACATTGATGCTTTGTATGGGAGAGAAGAGGCCGATGAGATGGAGCAAAGAATTAACGAAAACTTTAATGAGAAGCTTAATGAAGGGATTGGACGATTAGAGAGAATGATGTTGGAGATGAATCAAAATCGGAGAAGGGTTTCACCTGAATCTAACCATGGAGGAAGTAGAGTTTCACCACATTCAAATCGAGAGAGAAGTGTTGATAGTGATCATAGAAGCGTGGATCGAGATTGTGATAGAAATGTTGATGATCGAAGTCGTGATAGAAATGTGAATGATCGTGATCGAAGGAATGTAGATCGAAGGGATGTTGGTGGAAGAAATGGTGGTAGTAGAGATGTTGGTGGTCAGGATCGACATCGATATACATCAGATTTTGAAGAGGAGTTTGATGGTGGTAGTGTTTATGGACGAGGACGAGGTCAAGGAAGAAATCATTCAGAGTATGATCACAAATTGGAATCCGGGATGAAAACTGAAATACCGGAATTCAAGGGAGGTATACAGGCCGAGGAATTTCTTGATTGGCTAGCTTATGTTGAGGAAATTTTTGACTTCAAGGAGGTTCCGGAAAATCGTAAAGTGAAGTTAGTTGCTACTAGATTGAGGGGGAGAGCTATGGCGTGGTGGCAGCAAACCAAACTTACTAGAGAGCGGATGGGGAAGTCAAAGATTATTGCTTGGGAGAAGATGAAGAAATTGATGAAGGCTACTTTCTTACCCTACAATTACCAATCACTGATGTATCAGAGATTACAGAACCTGAGGCAAGGGACGAAGACTGTTGTTGATTATGCTGATGAGTTCTACCAGTTGATTGCTCGAAATGACATTATGGAGACAGAAGAACAATTGACCGCTAGGTTTGTTGGTGGACATAGAACACAGATCCAGGATATGGTGAACATGTTCGACCCTAGATCTGTGACAGAAGCACAACAAAAGGTGTTGGCTTGGGAGAAACAAGGTAGACGTGGGGGAGGTGTGTTTCCAAGTTTTACGGGGCAGAACAAAGGAGCGGGTAGTAGTTCTAATGTTCCTAAAGCATCGAGTAAGTCGGTTGTTAATGAAGTGGCTAAACCAAAAGTCAACACCAATTTCAAATGCTATAATTGCCAGGAAGTGGGTCACAAGAGCAACGAATGTCCGAAACCAAAGAAGAGAACTATGATTGGTGAAGTGGAAGATGAGGATGTAGAAGAAGATATCGATTCACACCGTGATGAGGAGGAAGAAGAGGTGTCGGGAGACGAGGGATGTAATCTGATGCTACGAAGATCTTGTTTAACCCCAAAGTAGGAAGAGGAGTCGAGTTGGTTGAGGAGTAACATTTTTCAGTCAACGTGCACTATTTTGGGAAAGGTTTGTAAGTTTGTTATTGATGCAGGCAGCTGTGATAACATCATTTCTACCGAGGCTGTGAAGAAGTTGAAGTTGAAAACGGAGAAACATCCTAGTCCTTATAAACTTGCTTGGTTGAGGAAAGGAGGAGAAGTGAAGGTAAAGAGGCGAGCTAATGTTCCATTTTCTATTGGGAAGAAATACAAAGATGAGATTTGGTGTGACGTGGTTGACAGGGATGTTTGTCATTTGCTGTTGGGAAGGCCGTGGCAGTACGATCGGGAGGTACAGCATAATGGTCGAACAAATAGCTACAGTTTCTTGTTCGAGGGCACGAAAATCACTTTAGTTTCAAAGAAGCGACAGCAGAATGAGAACAAGCTGGAGGAGATTGAGGAATTGAAGACTTTGTTGTCCTTGAAGGAGTTCGTGGAAGAGGTAGATGAGAGCCCTGAAGTTTTTATGTTGATTGGGCATGAAAGCAGTGCAGTTACTGAAGTTCCAGAGGAAGTGAAGCCAGTTTTGGAGGAATTCAAAGATGTGTTTCCAGAGGAGTTACCAGAGGAGTTACCACCGCTTAGAGACATACAGCATCAGATTGATTTGGTGCCAGGTGTTGCATTACCTCATAGACCACACTATCGGATGAGTCCAAAAGAACAAGAAGAGTTGAGGAGACAGGTGGAGGAATTACTGAAACAAGGGCGCGTTCAGGAGAGTTTGAGTCCTTGTGCAGTGCCAGCTTTGTTGGTGCCGAAGAAGGATGGAACATGGAGAATGTGCACATATAGTAGAGCATTGAATAAGATTACGGTGAGATATCGATTTCCAATGCCGAGACTGGATGATCTGTTGGATCAGTTGAGCGGTGCTGTTGTGTTTTCGAAGATTGACTTGAAAAGTGGATACCATCAGATTCGTATTAAACCAGGCAATGAGTGGAAGACTGCTTTTAAAACTCGGGAGGGTCTGTACGAATGGTTGGTGATGCCGTTTGGCTTGTCAAATGCTCCGAGTACATTCATGAGAGTCATGAACCAGATTTTTCGACCATTTATCGGGAAGTTCGTAGTGGTATATTTTGATGACATCTTGATCTACAGTGGAAGCACTGAAGAACACCTACAGCATTTGCGGGAAGTATTGTTGGTTTTACGACGTGAGGAATTTTATGCTGCAACGAAGAAGTGTACCTTTATGACGACCTGTATTCTATTCTTGGGCTATATTGTGTCGAAGGATGGTATTCAAGTTGATCAGAGTAAAGTTGAAGCTATTCGAAATTGGCCACAGCCTAAGACAATAACAGAAGTGAGAAGTTTTCATGGTTTAGCATCATTCTACCGAAGATTCATTCCACTCTTCAGTAGCGTGATGGCACCAGTTACGGAATGTATGAAAGGGAAGAAGTTTGTTTGGACTGAAGAGGTTGATTCTGCTTTTCAGAGAATCAAGACACTCTTGACCACAACGCCCATTCTTAAATATCCAGACTTTCAGTTACTCTTTGAGCTACATACTGACGCATCCAAGGTTGAAATTGGGGGAACGTTGAGTCAAATGGGTCATCCTATTGCCTACTTTAGTGAGAAACTGACGGGAGCCAAAATGAGATACAGTACTTATGACTTGGAATTCTATGCTATAGTCCAAGCCATAAAGCATTGGAGACACTATCTATTTCATAAAGAATTTGTGCTATACACTGACAATGAAGCTTTGAAACATTTGCAGGGAAAGACAAAATTTCAGCAAGGCATGCTTCGTGGGTTGCTTATTTACAACAGTTTACTTTCGTGGTAAAGCACAAATCAGGAGTTACTAACCGAGTTGCCGATGCATTGAGCCGTAGAAATCATTTGTTGACAACTATGCGAGTGGAAGTAGTGGGATTTGATTTGTTGCCAGAATTGCTTATTTCAGATTCTTATTTTGCGAAAGTGCTGGATCAGGTGCAGGAAGGGAGTTCTGATGATTTTGTGATGAAAGATGGATTCTTGTTCAAAGGAAATCGATTGTGTATTCCGGATTGTAGCTTGAGGCTGAAGATTGTCAAAGAATTGCATGAAGAGGGTCACGTAGGCAGAGATCGTACATTGCAGTTGATTTCACAATCATATTTTTGGCCTTCTATGAGAAAAGAAGTTGAAAAATTTGTGGAGAGATGTCATATTTGTCAAGTTTCCAAAGGGACAGCGACGAATGCAGGATTGTATATGCCATTACCCGTGCCTACTAAACCATGGGTTGATATCAGCATGGATTTTGTTTCGGGTTTGCCTAGAACTCAACGGGGAAATGATTCTATATATGTTGTGGTAGACCGTTTCTCGAAGATGGCACATTTCATTGCTTGTAAGAAAACGACGGATGCAGTTCATGTGGCATAGTTATTCTTTAAAGAAATCTATCGTTTACATGGGTTACCTGAATCTATTGTTTCTGACCGAGATACTCGATTTCTGAGTCACTTTTGGTTGATTCTATGGAAGATGGTTGGGACGAAGCTGAATTTTAGTAGTGCATATCATCCTCAGACGGATGGGCAAACTGAAGTTGTGAATAGATCATTGGGAAATTTGTTGCGATGTCTTGTGCAGGATAATTTGAAAAGTTGGGATATGAAGTTGTGTCAGGCAGAGTTTTTCTCATAACCATGTTGTTAACCGAAGCACTGGTTACAGTCCATTTCAAATTGTATATTCAAGCTTGCCAAAGGAGCCGTTGGATTTAGCGATAGTACCACAACCGAAGGGGACAGTTAAACGGGCTGCTGATTTTGTTGATGGGTTGACAGAATGCCATAGAATTGTTCAGGAATGTTTGGAGAAGACAAATGAGAAGTATAAACGAGCTGCAGATAAGAAGAGAAGAAGTGTGGAGTTCAACAAGGGTGATTGGGTGTATGCTGTGTTAACGAAGCATCGTTTTCCAGTGGGTGCTTATAACAAGTTGAAAGCCCTAAAGATTGGTCCAGTAGAAATTATAAAACGGATCGATGAAAATGCTTATAAGTTGAAGCTGCCAGAGGTTGTTTACACTTCTGACGTGTTTAATGTTAAACATCTTATACCTTATTATGGAGATGAACAACCTAATGGGGAAGAACTTTTAAATTCGAGGACGAATTCTTTCCAACAAGGGGAGGATGATGTAGAACGTACATCGATGATTCGCGAAGAAGAAGAAGAAGACGAGCGACTTACCTCAGGTCGCGATCGAAGTCAGGAAGAAGAAGAACGCGAGCTTCCATCGTTCTTAAATCGCGAAGGCCAGCTAGGTCGCGAGTCGTCTTCCGCTTTAGGTCGCGATGGTTTCCTAGGTCGCAAAGAAGAAAGTCGCTCCTCCTCTTTAGGTCACGGCCGACCTTCCTTAGGTCGCAAAACGACCTATGCCAGCTCCAACCCGCGACCTAGCGAACAACGACTTACCAGTCTCCGACCTAAGCAATCTCCGACCTAAGCCATCTCCGACCTAAGCAATCTCCGACCTAAGCCATCTCCGACCTAAGCAATCTCTGACCTAAGTAAGCTCCGACCTAAGCAAGCTCCGACCTACAGAGATACGACCTAATTAAGTCGCGATGCCTGAAGATGAACGATTTTAGGTGGCGTGAGTTATTTTTAGGTCGCTTGAATATATTTTAGGTCGTAGGATTTTAGCTCGTAAGTCATTAATACTCATAAGTCGTAGGTCGTATGATATTCTCTGTAATGAAAAGTGTTGTATTGGTTTAGGTCGTGGACGACCTAAGTGTTGTACAGTTTTGAGTCGCGTGTGTTGTAAAGCTCTATAAATAGCGGAGTTATGTCATTTGTAAAAGGTTGTTGAATTTTGAATAAAAATTTGGTTTGTGCTTTGTGCCTCCATTTTTAAATCGGTAGTTGAGTGTTATCTCTTATCTCCACTTTCGGCATTCGAGTGCGCTCGAATCAAAGATCGTTGAAGCCAATTCACGGAATCAAGTGCGCTTGATCAACGTCCGAAGAATTGTAGATCTTCTTTCACGGCATTGTGCGCGATCAACGTGTCGAAGATTGCTAGAATCCGATATATTCGTGATCAACGGATTTGGACGTTTGGTATCATTAATTCATCGATTCATATTGCTTCATCTAATCGTTTTATCGATTAGTTTGACACGAATTCTTCAATTCGCCGTCAAGTGTTATTTCCGCTGCGTCAGTATGTGTCAAAATAATCCAGGTCTTCCTTTTGTCTGAATCCTTGGACTACAAGATGAGCTTTATATTTGTCTATTGAACCGTCAGGTTTCAATTTCTTCTTAAATATCCATTTATTACCTAAGGTCGTGCATCCTTGAGCTAAATCAACTAACTCCCATGTATGGTTAGCTATAATGGATTCGATCTCAGAGTTAATGGCCTCCTTCCAGTAAGGGGAATCGGTGGAGGACATAGCTTGTTTGTAAGTTAATGGATTGTCTTTTATCATAAATGTGTAGAAGTCTAGTCCAAAGGTTCTTGAGGTCCATGATCTTTTGCTTCTCCTTGGTTCCTCCACTTGTTGATCAATACTATTTTGCTGAATATTATCAATATTTTGTTCAGCATCCCCAAGAGAATTAGAGTTTTCAGTTTCCCTTGGTCTCTTTTGAGTATAATTTTCAGTACCCTATTTTAAAGGATATACGTGTTCGAGAAATCTAGCATTTCTCGACTCAATGATGGTATTTACATGAATATCATCAACTTCATATTTGTATACCAAAAATCGATAAGTTGCACTGTGTTGTTCATATCCAATGAATACACAATCAATTGTTTTTGGTCTAATTTTGACATTCTTTGGTTTAGGTACCTCTACTTTTGCAAGACACTCCTACACTTTGAAGTATTTGTAGGATGGTGGTCTATTTTTCCAAAGTTCGTGGGGAGGTTTAGATGTTTTCTTTCATGGTATTTTATTTAAAATATGATTTGCAGAAAGAATAGCTTCTCTCCAGAAGTTATCTGGCCAGCCAGAACTAATTAGTAAGGCATTCATCATTTCTTTAAGAGTTCTTTTTCTGTTCGGCTATACCGTTGGATTGAGGTGAACACGGGGCTGTAGTTTGGTGTATAATACCATGCTCAACGTAGAATTCCTCAAATGGAAATTCATATTCTCCTCCTCTATCACTTCTTAAAGCTTTTATTTTCTTGTTGAGTTGATTTTCAACTTCTGCTTTATACTGCTTAAACATATCGAATGCCTCGTCCTTGCTTCTAAGGAGATACACATAATAGTACCTTGTACAATCATCAATGAAAGCGATGAAGTACCTTTTTCCCCCTCTAGTTTGACACATTTTTAAGTCACATACATCCGTGTGTATTAAGTCTAGAGGTTCTGTTTCTCTTTCAATATGATGAAATGAGGTTCTAGTCAATTTTGCTTCAGCACAAGCTTCACATTTATAACTTTGATCTATTGAAAACTTAGGTATAAATTCTAAGTTAATCATTTTTCGTAATGTATCAAAATTAACATGGCCCAATCTAGCATGCCATATATTAGAGGATTCGAATATATAAATAGAAGAATTAACTTTATTATCACAATTCTTTGGTACAACAGTCATTACATTCATTTTAAACAAGTCATCACTCACATATCCTTTCCCAACATAAACTCCGTTCTTTGATAAAACAAAGTTATCGGATACAAAGACTAACTTGAAGCCATTCTTGCTTAGTAGTGAACCAGAAACCAAATTCTTTCGAATGTCTGGGACGTGGAAGACATCATTCAGCGTAAGTTCTTTTCCAGAAGTCATCTTTAGCACAATTATGCCTTTTCCTTTAACCTTTGATGTGGAGGAATTTCCTATAAATAGTTGTTCTTCTTGTGTCAGGGTATATAGTTCGAGAACATCCACTTATTGGCACAGATATGTCTTGTGCCACCAGTGTCCACAAACCACTCTTTGGAGTTGCCAATTAAGTTGCATTCAGAAATCACCGCATACAAGTTCATTTCAGAAATGTCATCAGAGAGTTTCTCGCATTCGGTGATATTTGCTTGCTTTTTCTTTTTCTTTGTACCTCGGCACTCGCTGGCCTTATGCCCTTTCTTCCCATAGTTGTGACAATTTCCTTTGAACTTCTTTGGTTTCTTTGTGTTTGGATTGTATTCCCGTTTCCGCTTGTTGTTTTTCTCAGCCTCGACTACATTTTCCTTTGCCACTATTGCATTGGTCATTTTCTTTTTCGATTTCCTGTTGTCCTCTTCAATTCTAAGTCAAATAACACGATCTTCCTTAGTCATTTCCTTGCACTTATGTTTTAGATAATTCTTGAAATCTTTCCATGATGGGGGTAGCTTTTTGATGGCAGTAGCCACTTGAAATGATTCGCTGAAGGACATCCCTTCATCATGGATTTTGTGTATTATTACCTGTAACTCCTAGATTTGACTGATAATGGTTTTGGCATCTATCATTTTAAAATCAAGGAAATTTTCGACAATGAACTTTTTTATTCCAGCATCCTCCATCTTATACTTTTTATCCAGGGAAGTCCAGAGTTGTTTTGAAGTCTTCACTGTGTAATACACATTATACAGACTGTTATCTAGTCCATTTAATATGTAGTTTTTGCATATGAAGTCCAAATTGTTCCATATGTTGAGTGCTTCAACTTTGGTTGCATCAATCTCTAGTTCGTCCACTTCCAGAGCATCCTCAGTGAGAAATTGCACAAGGTTAATAGTAGTTAAGTAAAACAACATTTTCTATTGTCAGCGTTTGAAATCTACTCCAACAAATTTTTCTGGCCTCTCACCATGTGAAAAAGCGACAGTGGTTGTTGGAACCATTGTTCTGTTCTCAGTGGTGGCCACGGTCCGTTTGACTGCCGATGCATTACTATCTTAAGCCATTGTTTGAAATATAGTGACACCAATCAGTGATAAACAAAATACGGAAATTCTGTTTCAAGATTGTTGGTCGTAACGTTAAAAAGGTGTTACGAAATTGGTATTTAGTAATGTCAGAAAAGCATTGCTGAACTGTATACACAAATTGCTAACAGTAACATTACAAAAGCGTTACAAAACTGTTACAATTATGTTGCAAATTGCAACAACAACAAACCGTCAAAGGTACATCGCAAAATTGTTACGAGTAGTACTTGTGCGGTTAACAAAAAGTAGTAAAAGGCGTACCGATTAGATTTGTCCGAGTCTAGTGTAAACTGTTTTCTTGAAACAGAATTGCTCCCTCAATGGCGCTGAAGGGGTGACGAGCAACTATTTCCCAAGATGAAACAGACCGATCTCTGCAACGCTGTGTTGGTAATTGCAGAGCAACGACGAACTCAAGAGATTATTTTAAGAACTGAGTTTAGAGCAAAAAGGAATGCAGAAAAATTCAGTGATCCGTTTCTGATTTCATTCTGCCTATATATAGGCACGGGGAGGTGCCTATTTGGTAAAAGGCAACTGTATGAACGGTTGCGACTGTTGGAAAGGTTGTGACCCTTTACCAGGCGGTGCGACCGTTTGAATTTGAACAGACAGAAATAAAAATTGTTCGGTCTATACATCCATGCCAAGCCAACTGCCAACTGCAAAGTGCTAAGTGCCTCAATATGCCTCAAACGCCCATTCACCCACATTGCGGGTGCGGATGCGGGTGTGCATGCGGGTAAGGGTGCGGACGCGCACACGTGCGGGGTTGTACGTTGCACCACCCGTCATGGCTTGTGTCTCTCTTTGTCTATATGAATTGTCATAGTGTCCACATCTTAGTATATATACACAAATAGTTTATTATATTCTAAGATGTTGGACTATTCAACTTCCAAGGCAATTAATGCCTTCGCATTCCCCAATACAACTCATTCATTTCTAACACTATTCATCTCATCGTGAGTGAATATTAGTCTTCTTTTACTGTCTTATGAGTTATTGGCAAGGCGGCAAGATAAATTTGTCTTGAATGGTACACCTCCCTATCCCAATGTATGTAGTGGCCTTTTTCATGTAACTATAATATGTTGTGTTCTCCATGCTTCTTGTAATCCCTATTTCATAATATGATTTTCATGTACCAAATGTACCAAGTGGCCAGTGAAATAGCCTGGTAAATTGAACTGATTTATATTTTCCACTATTTAGAAAATTTGGTCACAAAATTCAAAGAATCGTTTCAATTCAGGTGATAAACTTTCATTTTACCTTCTAATTTGCTGCTCTTTTATCGTCGGGTTGTTTTCGTGTTGTTACCCGGATTAAATGAGCTTTGATGTTTATAGTTTTACCAAAATCGTTTTCCTTCGTTCCAACATTTTCTTAACTTGGGATAAATCGAACTTTGTTTCAATCTACGTGAATTTTTCTCTTTTAGTTGCCGTACGGTTTTATTCTCATGACCAATGCACATTGAAAATTAATTGGGCACTTGCTATAAAAATCAAATATTCCTCGCATTACCAAAATTCTTTTTCAGAATTTTCAGCTTTTATTTTGTTTTTTTCGTTTGGTTTACATTTTTTATGTTCTACTTATTTTAACACCTTAAATTCTTTTCATCACTATAGGTTCATAATTAGTGATAATGGTGATATACCCGAAGGAATGCAAAGCTCAGTAAATTATGTGTTTATCACCTCAATGTTTAATGGTACCCCCAATGATGTGATATGCTTTGTTCTATCCCATTAAAATAGGATAATACATGATTATAATTTTTGAATCAAAGGCGTTTACAAATAACCAGAACTTTTGATAATTTTCACTATTGGAAATCTCTTATTGAGAAACAGTCTGAGAAGAAAGTGAAGGTTTTCGTTTAGATGATGGTGGTGAATTCACTTATCAAAAATCCACCAAATTTTATGAGTTCGAGGGAATCAAAATGCACCACACCACAACAGGGGACCCTCAGTCAAATGGGGCTACAAAGAGAATGAATCAGATTTTGTTAGAAAGGACTCGTTGCTTACATCTGACTGCTGGATTAAAGAAGAGATTTTGGGCAGAAACATTATCTAAGATTGTTTTCCTCGTCAACCGTACATCCTCTATCGCCATAGATATGAAGATTCATGAAGTATGAAAAGGAGAGCCTGTTTCATTATCCTTTCCCAGAGTATTTGGTTGTCCAGTTATGTGCATGAGAGCAAAAGGAAGTTATCCAAGATCGTACAAGTGTATTTTTCTTGGCTACAGGAGAGGAGTTAAGGGTTATAGTTTGTGGTGTCCTACTATCCATAAGATTGGTATTAGAAGACATGTTACATTTGATGAAAATGCTAAGTTGAAGGTGGAGCCTTCTTATTTAATGATGATGTTGAGAGGACAAATTCCGGGCATCAGACACAAATTAGATCATCAGACTTCCATACAAGTAAAAATGGTGTTTTCGATGACATCATGGTTGATGAGGAGAGGATAGAGGATCAATCTCAAGGTAGAGCTCAAATTCAAACTCAACCAATCTAAAAGAGGAAAAGACCTAGATGGCTTGATGATTTTGTGGGACTGAGCATTGAAAACATTGACTTTGATGACATGGTAGCCTATGCATTAAGCATATTTCATGATGAGCCCAGAGGCTATAGAGACGCCATGAGCATAGTTGATAGTTCCTGACGCAGCGGATATTACAAAACAATGTAGTTCGATGAAAATGGTAATCGGTGGATTGGAAGATACTGAAATGCCCAAATTCGTTGATCCGAAGATACCGAATTCTAGCTATCCCGAACTCGTTGATCGCGCACGATACCGAGTTCAAAGATCTTCAATTCTTCAAGCGTTGATCAAGCGCACTTGATTCCGCAAATCGGCTTCTGCAATCGTTGAATCGAGCACACTCGATTATCCGAAAGAGGAGATAGGAGATTACACTCAACTACCAATTGGGATGAAAGCACAAAGCTAACAGAAGAGAATTTTATTCAAAAATCAACAACCCTACAAAATGTCACCACTCCCGCTATTTATAGTATTACAGCCCAACACGTACAATCAGTCAAGTATTTAGGTCGGAAACGACCTATAGATGAAGACTTATGACCTATCTAAGGTCGGCGACGACCTACGCACAACACAGCGACTTATCAACATTACAAGTACAACACAATGACCTAAAACAAACAGGCTACGACGTTACAAAAAATACAAATGACTCAAAGACAAACGACTCACGACTTAAGAAAATATACAACACATTACAACGACTCACATAGGTCGTACACGACCTAAAGTACACACTTAATAAAAAAAACAGACGACATACGACTTAACAAATTACAACCAAGTACACGACTTAAGACATCAACGGCTCAGATTGACGCGGCATCAAGATCTTCGGCTACAAGCTTCTGCGACTTAAGAGAGTTCGCTTTTAAACTGTGCGACTTAACTAAGTCGTAACTCGTTTCCGACTTAACACCTTCCTTAAGTCGTAGCCGACTTAACACTTCATTTTCAATTCGAACCACTCCTTCTGTGTAAGTCGTGGACGACTTATAAGCTCCAAGCGACTTAAGCTTTTGTTAAGTCGTAGCCCCTTTCTTCCTAACCCGTTAGGTCGCAGACGACCCAGAATTTTCCCTTTAGGTCGTAAACTCGAGTTAACTCCTTCCCCTGGTTTCCAGTTAAGTCGTAGCTCCTGCTCACATGCCTCCTTAGGTCGTAACTTGACACAGTTAGCTCGTTCTTCATCACTAGGTCGTATTTCATTAGATCGGAGCTCGTTAGGTCATGACTCGTTCATTACTTCTACCTTGTTAGGTCGTGAACGACCTACAAACTCCTTAGGTCGTGAACGACCTATGCCTTTAACATTCTGCGCGGCATCATCCTCCCTAGGTTGAGAAAAATTCGACCCCGAATTTGCACCATCCTCTTCCACTATGAGTTCATCCCCGTGGTATGGTATGAGATGTTTAACATTAAACACATCAGAAGTGTACACATCCTCCGGTAACTTCAAATTATAAGCATTTTCATTAATCTGTTTCACAACTTCAACAGGACCAATTTTCCGCGCCTTCAATTTGTTATACGTTCCCACCGGAATACGATCTTTTGTTAATACTGCGTAAACCAAGTCTCCTTCATGAAATTCAACACTCCTTCGCTTCAGATCTGCAGAACGCTTATACTTCTCATTTGCTTTCTCCAATCGCTCCTGAACGATTTTATGACATTCCGTCAACCCCTCAACAAAATCAGCAGCTTTCTTAATTGTCCCCTTCGAGTGTGGTATTACCGTTAAATCTAACGGTCCTTTTGGCATACTAGAATATACAATCTGGAATGGACTGAACCCAGTACTTCCATTTACAGCATGATTATGGGCAAACTCTGCCTGGCATAACTTCACATCCCAACTCTTCAGATTATCTTGCACAAGACACCTCAGCAAATTTCCCAATGATCTGTTCACAACCTCGGTCTGTCCATCCGTTTGCGGATGATAAGCACTACTAAACTTCAGCTTCGTTCCAACCATCTTCCACAAACTTAACCAAAAGTGACTCAGAAATCGAGTATCTCTATCCGACACAATAGATTCTGGCAATCCATGAAGTCGATAGATCTCCTTGAAAAACAATTGAGCAACATGAACAGCATCCGCCGTCTTCTTACAAGCAATAAAATGTGCCATTTTCAAAAATCGATCAACCACCACATAAATGGAATCATTACCACGCTGCGTTCTTTGCAACCCCAACACAAAGTCCATACTCACATCAACCCATGGTTTAGTTGGTACAGGTAGTGGCATATATAAACCAGCATTAGTCGCAGTTCCTTTCGAAACCTGACAGATATGACATCGTTCCACAAACCTCTCCACTTCTTTCCTCATTGATGGCCAAAAGTAAGACTGCGAAATCAATGGCAAAGTACGGTCTCTACCCACGTGGCCTTCCTCGTGTAACTCCTTTACAATCTTCATTCTCAAACTACAATCAGGTATGCACAATCGATTTCCTTTGAATAGAAAACCGTCTACCATCATAAACTCATCCGTCTTTCCCTCCTTGACTTTATCAATACACTTCGCAAAATAAGGATCATCGATAAATAATTCTGGCAACACATCAAACCCTGTCACCTCAACTTTCAGTGTAGTCAACAAATGACTCCTTCTACTTAAAGCATCAGCTACTCGATTCGTCACTCCTGACTTGTGTTTAACAACAAAAGTAAACTGTTGCAGATATGCAATCCACGATGCATGTCTCGCTGAAATCTTGTCTTGCCCTTGTAAATGCTTCAACACCTCATGATCAGTGTAAAGAACAAACTCCTTCTGAAATAGATAGTGTCTCCAGTGTTTAATAGATTGCACAACAGCATAAAATTCCACATCATATGTACTGTATCTCATCTTTGCTCCTGATATCTTCTCGCTAAAGTATGCGATTGGACGTCCCCTCTGACTTAACACTCCTCCAATCCCAACCTTGGATGCATCAGTATGTAGTTCAAACACTAGTTGAAAATCTGGTAATATTAGAATTGGTGCAGACGTCAAGAGTTCTTTGAGTCGATCAAAAGCAACCCCGGCTTCCTCCGTCCATGCAAACTGTTTACCCTTCATGCAATCTGTAACAGGTGCCATCACACTACAAAAGTGTGGAATGAACCTTCGATAAAATGAAGCTAACCCGTGAAACTACGAACTTCCGTTATCGTCTTGGGTTGCGGCCAATCTCTGATAGCTTCGATTTTACTTTGGTCAACCTGTATTCCTTCTTCCGACACAACATATCCCAAAAATAAAACACTCCTCGCCATAAAGACACACTTCTTTGTAGCAGCATAGAATTGTTCTTCACGAAGAATAATTAACACTTTCTTCAAATGTTGAACATGCTCTTCTGTACTCGCACTGTAGATCAGAATATCATCAAAGTAAACCACCACAAATTTTCCAATGTATGGTCTGAAAATATTATTCATCACCCTCATAAATGTACTTGGTGCATTCGATAGACCAAACGGCATTACCAACCATTCATACAATCCTTCCCTCGTCTTGAATGCTGTCTTCCATTCGTCCCCTGGTCTAATGCGAATCTGATGATAACCGCTCTTCAAGTCAATCTTAGAAAAGATTACGGACCCACTGATTTGATCCAATAGATCATCAAGCCTCGGCATCGGAAATCTGTATCTGACTGTGATCTTATTCAATGCTCGACTGTCTGTGCACATCCTCCACGTTCCATCCTTTTTGGGTACCAATAAAGCTGGTACAGCACAAGAACTTAAACTCTCCTGCACACGCCCCTGTTCAAGCAATTCCTCTACCTGCCTCCGCAACTCTTCATGTTCCTTCGGACTCATTCGATAATGTGGTCTGTGTGGCAACACAGCACCTGGAACAAGATCTATCTGACGTTGTATATCCCTCAACGGTGGCAACTCCGTTGGTAACTCCTCTGGAAATACATCGTCAAATTCTTTCAAAACTGGTTTAACTTCTTCTGGAATTTCAACTTCCTTACTGCTCTCATGCCCAATTAACAAGAATACTTCCGGCTCTTCTTCAACCTCCTTAACAAACTCCTTCAGAGATAATAAAGTTTTCAGCTCTTCAATCTCTTCTGACTTACTTTCTCCCTGTTGTCTCTTCTTTGGAACTAAGATAATCTTCGTGCCTTCAAACATAAAACTATAGCTATTGGTCCGACCGTCATGTTCTACAGCTCGATCATACTGCCATGGTCTTCCCAATAGTAAATGACAAACATCCATCTCTACTACATCACACCAGATCTCGTCTTTGTATTTCTTCCCAATAGAGAATGGAACACGAACCCGTCTATCCACTTTCACTTCTCCTCCTTTCCTCAACCATGCTAACTTGTATGGATTCAGATGTTTCTTTGTCTTCAACTTCAATTTTGTCACAGCCTCGGTTGAGATAATATTATCACAGCTTCCCGCATCAATCACAAATTTACACACCTTCCCTAGTATAGTACATGTCGACTGAAAGATATTACTCCTTAACCAACTAGCTTCTTCCTGCTTCGGTGTCAAACACGATCTCCTTAGCATTAGATTACAACCTTCATATCCTGACGCAATATCCTGTTCATCCTCATCTGGACTAGAATATTCTCCATCAACATCCTCATCTTCAACTTCTACAATCATGGTTCTCTTCTTTGGCTTTGGACACTCACTGCTTTTATGACCCAATTCCTGACAATTGTAACATTTGAAACCATTGTTAACTTTCGCCTTCTCAACCTCCTTCACCACTGGTCTACTGGTAGGTTTAGAAACATTAGAACTCCCACTAGCACCCTTCATTTGATTGTTGGAATTAGTAAACACACCACCTCCTCGTCTACCCTGTTTTTCCCAAGCCAACGCTTTCTGATGTGCTTCTGCTACAGATCTTGGATCAAACATATTAACCATATCCTGAATCTGCATTCGCAAGCCCCCAATGAATCTAGATGTCAGCTGCTCTTCCGTTTCCATAATATCATTCCTTGCAATAAGTTGATAAAATTCATCAGCATAGTCATTCACAGATTTCGTCCCTTGTCTCAAGTTCTGCAAACATTGATACATCAAAGATTGATAATTGGTAAGAACGTTGCTTTCATCAATTTCTTCATCTTCTCCCAAGATTCAACTTTTGACTTCCCCATTCGTTCACGTGTAAGTTTGGTTTGCTGCCACCATGCCAAAGCTCTACCCCTTAACCTTGTAGCAACCAACTTCACTCTACGATGTTCTGGAACTTCCTTGAAGTCAAAAATCTCTTCAACATTAGCCACCCAATCTAGAAACTCCTCCGCTTGCATACCACCTTTGAATTCAGGAATTTCAGTCTTCATCCCCGACTCCCACTTGTGATCATACTCAGAGTGGTTTCTTCCTTGTCCTCGTCCTTGTCCTCGAACACTACCACCATCATACTCCTCTTCAAAATCAGATGTATATCGTTGTCTATCTCGTCCACCCACATCTCTACTACCTTCACGTCTACCACCATCATCCCTTCTATCTACATTCCTCCGTTCACGATCATCCACGTTCCTCCCACGCCTTTGATCATTGTCAACACTTCTTTCTCGATTGGATTATGGTGAGAATCTACTTCCTCCATGGTTAGATTCAGGTGAAACCCTTCTCCGATTTTGATTCATTTCTAACATCATCTTCTCTAACCGACCAATTCCTTCATTAAGCTTTTCACTAAAATTTTCATTGATTCTTTGCTCCATCTCATCAGCTTCTTCTCTTCGATACAAAGCTTCTACGTTTTGGTGACGATTAGCTCTTCTCAGTGGCATACTTGAAACTTCACAAACACTTCAAATTCAAACACAATTTGAACTTTGATCCAAAATGAAATGGATCGAAAACTCTCACTTTGTTGCAACTTTGCAATGAACACGATGAACACAACTTCTCCAAATCACAAATCCGATCTCCAAACACTTCAAACTTCAAATGCTTAAAGGATGTGTCTCGGCCGATCTTGATCTCTTCAAAACTCCAAAATGATTAGGCTCTAAGTCTCGATCTAGCTATGATTGGCTAGAACAAGCTCTGATACCAAAACTGACGCAGCGGATATTACAAAACAATGTAGTTCGATGAAAATGCTAATCGGTGGATTGGAAGATACTGAAATGCCCAAATTCGTTGATCCGAAGATACCGAATTCTAGCTATCCCGAACTCGTTGATCGCGTACGATACCGAGTTCAAAGATCTTCAATTCTTCAAGCGTTGATCAAGCGCACTTGATTCCGCGAATTGGCTTCTGCAATCGTTGAATTGAGCGCACTCGATTATCCGAAAGAGGAGATAGGAGATTACACTCAACTACCAATTGGGATGAAAGCACAAAGCTAACAAATGAGAATTTTATTCAAAAATCAACAACCCTACAAAATGTCACCACTCCCGCTATTTATAGTATTACAGCCCAACACGTACAATCAGTCAAGTATTTAGGTCAGAAACGACCTATAGATGACGACTTACGACCTATCTAAGGTCGGCGACGACCTATGTACAACACAGCGACTTATCAACATTACAAGTACAACACAACGACCTAAAACAAACAGGCTACGACCTTACAAAAAATACAAACGACTCAAAGACAAACGACTCACGACTTAAGAAAATATACACATTACAACGACTCACATAGGTCGTACACGACCTAAAGTACACACTTAATAAAAAAACAGATGACATACGACTTAACAAATTACAACCAAGTACACGACTTAAGACATCAACGGCTCAGATTGACGCGGCATCAAGATCTTCGGCTACAAGCTTCTGCAACTTAAGAGAGTTTGCTTTTAAACTGTGCGACTTAACTAAGTCGTAACTCGTTTCCGACTTAACACCTTCCTTAAGTCGTAGCCGACTTAACACTTCATTTTCAATTCGAACCACTCCTTCTGTGTAAATCGTGGACGACTTATAAGCTCCAAGCGACTTAAGCTTTTGTTAAGTCGTAGCCCCTTTCTTCCTAACCCGTTAGGTCGCAAACGACCCAGAATTTTCCCTTTAGGTCGTAAACTCGAGTTAACTCCTTCCCCTGGTTTCCAGTTAAGTCGTAGCTCCTGCTCACATGCCTCCTTAGGTCGTAACTTGACACAGTTAGCTCGTTCTTCATCACTAGGTCGTATTTCATTAGATCGGAGCTCGTTAGGTCGTGACTCGTTCATTACTTCTACCTTGTTAGGTCGTGAACGACCTACAAACTCTTTAGGTCATGAACGACCTATGCCTTTAACATTCTGCGCGGCATCAGTTCCAGTTAGTAGCTATCGAAGAGGAAATTGAATCTTTGCACAAAATCACACTTGGGATTTAGTGCCACTTCCTTCCAGCAAGAGAGCAATTGGGTGTAAGTGGATATACAGGGTGAAAGACGGCGACAATGATGACTTGAGGTATAATGCGAGATTAGTGGCGAAGGGTTATGTTCAGAGGAAAGGTGTGGAGTTCCATGATATTTTTTCTCCAGTTGTCAGACACACTTCCATTCACATTCTCTTGGCAATTGTTACCCATTCGGCATGGAGTTGGAACAATTAGATGTCAATACAGCATTCTTGCATGGTGACCTTAAGAAGGACATTTGCCTACAACAGCCAGAGGGGTTCATTGACACTGGCAGGTCCAATCATATTTTTAATCTTAACAAATCTTTTTATGGTTTAAAACAGTCTCTTAGACAGTGGTTTAAGAAATTTGATAAGTGTATGATCTTACATGGTTACTCTAGAAGCTTTAAGGATCAATGCATTTGTTTTAAGAAGTGTAATGATGACATCATCTATTTGTTGCTTTATATTATATGTTGATAGCTTCAAAGAGCATGATTAGAATTTTAGAGTTGAAGATGAAGCTCAGCAAAAAGTTTGATATGAAAGATTCGAGAAAGACACATAGGATTTTGAAGATGGAGGTTCAGAGGGATAGAAAACAAAGAGTTTTAAGGGTCGTTCGAACTCAGTATATCGAGAAAATCCTATCTCCATTTGGTATGGTGAAAGCTAAATCGGTGGCTACTCCATTAGGCTCTCAATTTCAACTATCTAGAGATTTATGGCCCACATTGAATGAAGACAAAAGAGATATGGCTAATATTCCTTACTCTAGTGAAGTTGAAAGCCTTATGTATGCTATGGTATGCACAAGGCCTGGTTTAACTCATGCAATTGGTGCTGTTAGCAAAGAGTTGTAGGCTTATTCAAACTCGGTACATTGAGAAAGTCCTATCTCGATTTGGTATGGAGAAAGCTAAATCGGTGGCTACTCCATTAGGCTCTCAATTTCAACTATCCAAAGATTTATGGTCCACATCGGATGAAGACAAAAGGAATATGGCTAATATTACTTACTCTAGTGTAGTTAAAAGCCTTATGTATGCTATGGTATGCACAATGGCCGATTTAACTCATGCAGTTGGTGTTGTTAGCAGATACATGTCTAATCTAGGGTAAAATCATTGGCAAGTAGTAAAGTGGATTCTACGATATTTAAGAGGCACTTCTGGTATTGGCTTATTGTTTGGAGGTAGCGACATAACTCTAAGTGTTTATTATGATTCAGATTATGCTGGGGATAGAGATGGTAGGAAATCGATTTCGGGTTATGTTTATACACTTGGCATATGCCTAATTTCTTGAAGATCCAAGCTAAAATCCATTGTAGCTTTACCAACTACAGAGGCAAAGCTTATCTCTGTTGTGCAAGTGACCAAGGAAGAATTGTATTTGTTGTAGCTGTGGAGTTGTTTTTAGATAGTCAGAACGTCATTTATCTTGTTGAGAATCAAGTCTATAGCTCACGAACAAAGCATATTGATGTTAGGGTTTTTTTCTCATGCTTGAGAAGAGAGAAATAAGATAAAGCTATCGAAAATACACACAAAAGAAAATCTAGTTGATATGTTAAAAAAGTTGGTCTCAAAGGATAAGTTTGAGCATTGTTCAAACTTGATTAGTGTGGTACGAGATACTTAGCGCCATGAGGCACTGATCCAATAACCAGTTTAGTTGATTGATTGATATATTTAAATCTAGATGGAGTGTTAAATTTGAACGGTTTAATTCTATTCCAAATATAAAAAAAAGATGTTAATTGATTCCCCCAATCAATTGAATATGAGAAACAAACAAGAAGATAATCAATTAATGTCAGAAGATATATTAATTGATTTGATGAATCAATCACACAAGGATATATGTGGAAACAAATACCAATATCCTAAATTTATGTTGATTTCAAGTCAAGTGAATCCAGAGACATTTTATCCTTATCTGCCGACAAGACGACAAGAGAGTTCTTTACAAAAATCTTCAATAAGATCTCTATTCTATATCTATAATAAGGCGAGATTTATAATCTTCTCATGTTGTACTCCCTCTTGAAGGGAAGAAATAATAAAAGTTGTTAGATCCGAGGACGTAGGCATAGCCGAACCTTGTTATATCGATGTGTTCTTTCCTTTCTGTCTTTTATCTATAATTTGCGCTCATTGATTTTTTTTATTCTCTTTGTTGGATTGGAACTGTTGAGATTTTCCAAAAAATAGATTATTGGGTGTTCTTCTTTCGCTATCCAAAAATCTAATTTTTCACCACATTGAGGACTAATGTGAGCACATGTATATCAAATGATGTCTATAATGAAACTAAAATAGCAAATAGGTATGTCACATCAAATTTATTTCTACTTACATCAAGTCTATAAAAGCTTCACGAACTCTCTTTACATTTTATGCATTTATATCTTAGTAGGTCGGTACTACTAAACATTTACATCTATGGTTTTTAACAATCTACCATTTGAAATTGTACTGATTGGCTGAATCTTGGCGCTTTGGAATCTTAATCCTTATGCCACATCTCAATATATAACATATAAGCACATTTCTAATGATGTTTTTAGACCCTAATGCGCTGATAAATCATAATGGCGATGAGCATATATTCAGCATATAGAATGGTTTATCACGTTGTGATGGGAATCTTATTTATGTCACAATAGCTTATCATTTTGTTGGTGTAAGTGGAGACGACGAAGTGCATGTTTCAAACTTCAATATTAGTGACTGAATTCATCATTTATTAACGATTTTTTTCCAATGGCCTTCATCTAATGAAGTAAGTTATCAAACTATAGGCAGTGGAATAGTTCAAAAGTTATGAGGAAACGTTCCCTATAATGAGAATGGATAAGGAGGCTAACTATCATCTGATCATTCCCAATTTACACCATGGGGCTTTGGCTTAGTGATGCTTTTAGATGTACTAGGTCTTCCTTCTAAATTTGGTGAAAAGGTAGTCGTGTCTCCCTACCGCTATTATAATTCTTCTGTTATCTAAAAACACGCTTCTAAATTTGGATCATCTATTCTGCAGGTATCAGAAATTTCCTTGCTGGTGACTTTTAGAAAAAAGCAGCCGAAGAATATCTGCTCTTTTATTAGCTAGACATTAAAACAACCTAATCAAAGTCGTTGATATACATGCCTTTGAGGTTTTTGAATTTGTAGTAAATGAATTATGATATTAGGCTATTCATGATTTTCGTTCCACCTTTCTTGTATAATTTTTTTTTTTAAATATTGTTTCTTTTTTAGCGATTTTAAAAGACTTGAAGGCATTTTGGTAAACAAATTTATTACCTGGTTACAAGGTATCAGATATTGGTAGTATTTTCTCTATCTACTAATGTTGAAAAAGCATGCATCCATTTACAGGATCTGTTGATTCTCTTTGTATAATGAGATGAGAATTTGAAATGTTCGAGTGTTGATATATTGCATTGAACTGAAAATATGGAAATCCCTTTTTTGAAGTAATATTACTACAAACTTTTTAATTTGGTGGATTTTCGATCTTCGTTATCACCTGAACTGGGATTATAATTTACATTCAAATGCAATTGTATTCGTGTTAGAAACGGTTAATGTGAGTGTATCACATTTCTTTAAAATGTAAACACAAAAAAAATGGAGACATAAAACCGCAAATATTTGTGTTATGTCTATCAGTTTATGAAGCTACCATTATGTCATATATTCGTATATATTAAATTTATTTTATTGGGGCAAAAGCAATGATGGAACTATACTTTTATAGATTAGTCTGTGTGCATAGCATTGTTAATGTCCAAGGAATAACACATTTTAAGAACCATTTTTTTGGGGCATTTATGCATACTGCATTACAATACACAACCTAGTTAGTGGTTTTATTGCAATGGCAGGCGAGCATTGGTTTATAAGTAGGGCCACCTCTAACAATTGTCTCCGAGGCTCAAAATTTTAGTGAATGATAATGATTTCCAGTTCATAGTTACCAGCTACGAACTTGCACATAAACAATACAATTGTTTGATTCATTTTTTTTACACATATATATACATGGTATAATTTGGTTGCATAAATATAATTTTGTGGTCTTGCCTATTTCAATAATGCAATAAGATCCTTCAATTATTTTACAAAATTTATGGTCCAACAACTTCAAATTTAGAATAAAAGAGACCATGGTAGTACATTTGCCTACATAAATATTTGTAGTTTCATGAATAAGTCATTTTATACATGCAACTTATTAGCTATTTCTGGCAATAATATTAGCTTCAGATTCTGGAAATCCCTGAATTGCTTTACAATGTTTACCAAGACGAATTTCTTTTTTCGAAATAACCCGAATTTCTTTACACCAATTACTAAGATGAATTGGAATGAAATGTTGAAATTAGTTATCATCTCAGTAGTATTACTACATTAACCCAAATAAAGATCCATTGATATTTGCAAATAATGGTACTAAATTGTAGGACAGACCTGTATCCGTAGCGCGGATTCGCATTAGTATTAATTGAGTTGAACAAGAGTGATTAGTGCAATTAAATTCAACCATAAATGATAGAAATAAATAAAATTTGAATATGAATAAAGAGAATCTTGTATTAAGGTAAATAGATTAATGAGAATATGCAAGAGGGATTTTTGCCCAAGCCAAAAATCATTAATATACATATACATCCTTAACTACTTCTTTCGCTTCTTTTACATTCATTTTTAAAACAAAAACAAAACTATACTATCATACCATAGCCGACTACCATTTTGGAGAGAAGAGGAGGGAAATAAAATCGAAAACAAAGAACTTTCAACTCTAAAAACGAAAAAGGTTTAACCAAGGTTTTCATGGCTTAGGTGAGTAAGACTTTCTCTAAATTCTTCCAAATCCGTTTGGGTTTGGATTTGCTATTTTTTGAATATTTAAATGTTAATAACCATGTTCTAATTGTTAGAAATAGAATGTTCATGTTTTAGGGTAAAACATAATTTAATCACTTCCAAATGCTACAATATTTTAATATGATGTTTTTAATGTTAAAATAGAGATGTGTTTTAAATTTCATTATTTTGAATAAGGAAATAATTTGTTAAATATTTTATAAGTTGAGACATAGTTCAAGCTCTCGTGTGTCTAGTTCTAAAGCTATCGACTGTTGCAAGTCTAAAACTATTGATGGCCAAGACCTAAGCTACTAAAGATGTTTTTGATTTTGGTGAATTTTGGTGAAAAGCTACTGAAGAGTTCCAAATTTTTTACCAAAGGTAGAAAAGGATGTTTTCAAATTTTAGTGAATTTTTTTTGGATTTTCCCCACTAATTTCGATTTGATATGAATTAATTGGTAAAATAAAATATACCTTAATTAACAATGTAATTAAGAAAATGATTAATAAATGGAGCTAAATTTTCGGCTACAATCAGAAAATTCTATTACAAAACAAAAGCAACCGGTAATAAATGACATGTGTACTGGTTATATCAAAAAAATTTACTTTATTAAGGAAAAATATTAATTTCCGTTTATGGATCTGCCATTTGACATTCGATGGCCCAAAAACTATGGGTCTTGACCCTTGATAGCATTTTAGCCTTGACCCTCGATAGCATAAAAGTTAGGCACTTGTTAGCTTAAAACCCCGACACTTGATAGCTCAAGGGTTAAGCACGTGATAACTCTAAATTTAGATGCTCGATAGCTTTTAAATCTTGATAGCTTTAGGTATTGGCCCTTGGTAGCTTTAGACTCTTGAAGTTTGGTAGCTTTAGACTAGACACATGAGAGTTTGACCTTTATTGGCGCTAAGTTAGGCATGCTATTTTAACAAAAAGCGCTAAACGAGGCCTACGATAGGTACACTATGCGATATGTTGACCAACAATAGCTTTGTGATGCGATAATTGGCTGCACGATAGGTTGGCATGTGATAGCTTGGCCATGCGAAGACTTTGGGTGCGGTAGCCTAGCATTGTGATAACGTTGATGTGTGATAGCTAAGTAAAGGTTGGCATTCGGTAGCCATTAAAACAGGATTATGATAGCCAGTGAAAATTAATTCTTTAAATAAATTAAGAGAATTCTTAGTGACATTTTGAAAGCATGTAATGACCCTAATTTTGACTAACGTTATTTAGAATATTTAGTTGGGTAAATTAAATATAATAATGTAGATGGTTAAGAGATTGGGATTTTTCAGTTAGTAAGGGGTTGTGCCTTAATGAACGTATAAACAAAAGGAAATAGAAAATAAGTAAGTAAGAGGAATATGACAAATGTAAAATAGGAACATCCTTCATTCTAATACCTTAAAGCCTTCCATTCTCTATTCCTTATTCATTTTAACATTCACAAACAAAACCAAAAGAACCCAAGTTAAGCTCGGCCAGTCACCATTAAGGGGATTCAAGAAAAAGAAAGGCTAGGATTGAAGTAGAAAGCTTAAGCAAATCTATCAAAGGACAAATCTCAACCTTAACATCAAAGTAAGGTGAATAGTTCAATTTACATCTCACTTTTGATAATAATTTCGATTATAAGGTTTGATCTGAATTATTTTTCAAAAAATATGCCATATTATGTTTGTTTAAATGGATATATATGCTTGTTGATATTTTATATTGTTTCATATAGATTTTATGATAAATTTAGATTGGAAAACCCCATTAAATGATATCCAAATGACTTGCGTTTTTGATATATGGTCGAAAATATAATTTCTGAAATGGGTTTCAAGTTTTATATTTTTCTAAGTTATTGTGGATTTATTATGAATTTTCTATGAAAGAAAATATCTAAAATTGGTTTAAATTATTTAAGATAATTATATGTTGATTTTGGGTCTGAAATTTATATATGCTAGAAAAAATATTAAAAATGAATTATGGTGATTTAAGTTAAGGGACTTAAATGTTTTATATGTTTTATCAAGGAGAATGACTTATTTGTTAAAACGTATTAATTGATAATTCTGAATTCGGTAGCACTTTTAAAAAAGGATTTTGAAAACGAAATGGCAACCAATTACATTTTGACAAATAAGGCAAGTTAGGTGAAAAGAAATTTCTTTTAAAGACTAAAAATCAGTTTTGCTTGAATTTACTACTTCGCCACTTCCATCTATTAGCTTTCGACGCCATACCTCCGCTAGAGAACCCATTCTAAACCAATGCACATGATATCAAGCAATTGATACATAGTGCATTGGAGAAAGGCGGAAAACTGTCGAAACCTTGCTTTCAAAGGGATAGATGCTATTCTTATTAACTTTGAATTAAATCTGTTTATAAATGATGTTTTCGAAGGGGTTGAAGCCAACTATATTAGCTTTCGAATCAATCAACTTGTGTTTGGTTTAGAAAAGAGCTTTCGAAAGAGTTGCCGCCTTTTTTTTAAAGAAGCTTCTGAAGGGATAGCCGCTTTCAAACATATTTGAAACCTAGCTGCCGCATTCATACCTTTCGAATCAATACATTCAAAAGGGTGCTTTCACCTTTTTACCTTAAGGCTGCCTTCTCAATGCTTTCGAAAGTGTAGTTTAGCCGCTTTCAAAATAGCTTTGGAGGCAATGGTTTCGAAAGTGTGGGTTTCGAAACTATCCTCTTTCTTTTACTTACAATTAATGCTTTCAAAAGTAATGCTTCGCCTTTGTTATTTTATGAACCTTAGTTATATTAAATGTTAAACCCAATGCTTTTGAAAGGAATAATTTTAAATGGTTTCGAAGTAATGTTTCCAGAAACCTTTACCTAAACCAATGCTTTCAAAAGGTATATTAAAACTGTTTTGAAAGATATGTTTTAAGTGTTTCAAAAGGAAAGTTCTTATGCTTTCGAAAGATAAGTTTAAATGGTTTAGAAAGAAAGGATGTCCAAGGTTTTAAGCTATGCTTTTGAAAGGGTTGTTTTCAATGATTTCAAAAGATATTGTTTAAGGTTTTAAACAAATGTTTCGAACGTGGTGTCTTGGCTTTAAAGACTAACGTTTTCTAAGTTTAAAAGAGCTTTAACTTGTTGTAAAGGGATACATAATCCTATTGAATTAGGTTTTCATCAACACTATTTTGTGTAAAGCATATATCATGGCAAAGGTATTTTGAGTAAAGCAAAGGGTATTTTTTCCTTGTTTAAGTATGATTTAAAAGGGTTACATCTATTTGAAAGGAATGTTTTTAAGGAAAAGTGGATGAGATAGTAACCTAAATTTATGACTCGGATATTAGAAGACCAGATGGGACTGGTATGGGGTCGCGTCCTATACTTTAGCTATTAGCCCCTAGCTAAAATAAGTTCAAAATTCCAGTGTGTAGGGGTTTGTCATAGGTAAAACTAAAATGATGTTACACACAGAAAGGAATATACAAAGAAAAGATAGGTTATTGGTGAGCTCGCAAAACCATTAAGATCAATGGACCCTAGAAGTAGTAAGTTGAGGACAGACCGTGCAGTATTGTGTCTAATAAAAGTTAGATTATTTGTTATGTCTGATAGGCCTGAGTCATCCAATGGTTAATAGTTAGCCAGATAAAACTATAATGTTGGATAAATAGTCTATAGATTACCTAATTTATATGCATATATGTTATTGCTCTTGATATTATAATCAGTTTGATTGTTGGATTTTGTTTTGCAAAAGATATGCTTTTAAAAGGATATTAGTGAGGGGAAACTCGTTTTGCTAAGCGGCGTGGTCTCACTTAATATTAGTAAACAGAGATGTAATAGTATTATTCACACCAAGCTTTATGTCTGACTCAAAGTTTATGTTTTCCTCTTAAACTCTCGGGTGCTCAAAATTTAAATCGAGTAGATTGAGAGTTGAGGTTTTTCAGGTTTAGTAGGTTGGACGAATAAGCTTCCGAAGACATGCAGGAGGCAAAGTTCGCTATGTAGGAGCTATTTAGTTTTATTTCCGCTGTGATGTATTTATGACTGATATGTCTATCTAGTACTTTGATCATCCAAGTGGGCATCTTCATATGTCGCTCTTGGCGTAATTTGTAAATTATATTTGATCAAAACCTGGAAATCGTTTTGGGATTATATAATTGAATATGAAATATTGTTTTGCAATGTAATCAGAAAAGTTATGTTTTTGAAATCTGTGATTTTATTTCATATTCATGTGCTTCTGATATTATGGATACCATTAATACTACCGTATTTCGTCATCAAAAGTTAAATATTATAGATGACTGCAACATCTGTAGCACTTAGCTTTGGGCCTCGAGATAGGGGTGTTACAACTTGGTATCAAAGCATAGGTTTATTGAAAACTTAAAAGAAATTTTAAACCTAAAATGATTTTGAAAACATAATCCTAAGGAATTAGCAAAAAGACTTGGTATGGGATAACGCTATAGTAACGTATTTGTATTTTCTATATCTAAGTATACGCTTTATCTCTATTCTCCCATCTTTCTTAGGGCTATTCTTCTGTATCTTACAAAGGCTTGAATGCATATTTTAAGGATGTATGATATGGATGCTAAGATTGGAAGAGTTAACATTGGTGGATGAAGCACCACAACCAATGGGAATGCCAGACCAAACACTTGAAGGAATTCAGGTTGGGCACAAGCTGCTAATGTTGGTGCTGGAGTGCCGCAAGGTGATGTGGGAGCTATATATCAGTTCTTCATTAACATGATGCAGGCTAGACTTGTTGTGGGTTTAGTTGGAGGGAATGTTGAAGAAGGAATTCAGGGAGCTCCGGTGATCAATAGCTATGCAATATTGAGTAGAGACTATGCTAGGCTTGGAGGAAAACTGTTTGTTGGGATTGAGGACGCAATTGAAGTGAAGAATTGGTTACTTCATTATGAGACGATCTTTGTTGATTTGGGGCTTAATAATGAGCAGAAGAAGAGACTTGCTTCTAGATAATTACAAGGAGCAGCACTATACTGGTGGAAGAGTGTCACTGTGGGAGTGAACGAGGAGACCATGACTTGAGCAGAATTCAAAAAGAGGTTTGAGGAAAGATTCATGTTGGAGATTGCTAAGTCAACCCTGCTCAGAAAGTTCGCTAAATTAGAGCAGGGAGACATGACAGTGCTTGAGTATGCTACCAGATTTGAGGAGCTATCGAGGTATGGATATGCTACGGTTGATAAAGTTATCAAAAGAAATAGAAGTTCATTCGCAGATTGAAACCCGATCTTGCTAGAGCTACTCTACCACATATTAAGGATCTGTGTGATGTAGTAGTTGAGATGGTTTTGAGACATGAGGAGATGCTCGCTTTCCTAAATGGTAACAAAGCATGGGAACCTCAAGGTGGGTAGAACCAGAAGAGAAAGTTTTTCCATAAGAAGGGAGATTAGAAGAGTGGGGCTGCCAAGAAAGGAATGACGGAAGGTATCTGCTACAAGTGTAACAAGAAAGGGCATTTCGCAAATGAATGTTACTCTAAAGATAGGATGTAACATCTGGGAATTTCGACCCTTGAAAATTGACACTAATACATCCTCAGTATTCACGTACTGCAAATCCAAGTGCCTGAAACCCCAATTGTTACGGAAAAATAAAATAAAGATGGAACAGAATTTCACACGAACAGAATAACATATATTATTTCAACAATAAACTTTACAGCAGAAAATTTTGTGTAACGACCCGTTATATTTTAATAATTTTATTTGTTTTATTTATATATTTAATTGAAAATTTGTGAAATTTTAAACAATAAAATTTTGGAATTTAAATTTGATATTTGAAATGCGTCTGTTTTAACATAGCAACTGGTAAATTTTCATCAGATAATATTGAAGTTTATTTTCTTGTGTAATTTTATTTCAATTTATATCAGTTAAAAATTGATAATAATAAAAGTGTTCTGAAACCTAAATATGTCAACATGAGAAAATTTATTTAAAACTCTCTGAATAAGACTGCATAATCCATTTCGCGAGATTCGGACGTTTCTAGCTCCGTTTGAATTTTTCCGTACGGGATAGCAACTTAGATCAGTGTCCGTATCGACTTTTGATCGGATGATCGTACCACTGATATTTGTATACCATTTTGATCGTCTCGTCGTACTGATCTCTACGGTATATTCACTTCTGTGTTTTGAAGTCCGATACGCAGCGAAATTCACGGTAACGGTGATCGTACCGGGACCGAAATTCTGACTTTTGATTTCCAACGTCTCTTTCATATTCCACCGTTTAATTTTCAATAGCCTTTTCAATTCTCAAAATTTAACTGTGACCGGCCTTTGATATTCCTAGATCTAATTAAAACATTTTACCGGTTCGTTGTCTTCGTATTCTCTTCTATTATTTTATTTGAAGAGAAATAGAAATTTTATGATAACATTGTTGCTCCCTCTTCGTTAAAAATCTGCCAGCAACTCATCTCTCCACCTCCCCTTATTTTCGTTCTCCACATTGGATTCGACAAAAAAAGAAAAAAAAAACATGCAAAGCAGCAAACCGAACCTGCCCAGACCCGCCACTTCCACCGATCACTCCATCACCCAAGCCCAGTCGGCTGCCTCCCCTCCGACCTTCAAGCTCTGTTTTCCTCTGCCAGTGTTCACCACCGGCCGAAAAAACCATGCCTCCGACCGCACTGCAGCACTAACCTCTGCCGATCTCGTGTAGTCTGCTTCCCATCCCTCTCGGCCTGTAGTCGTTTTGATGAGCCGTCTCGTGTTTTTTCTGTGTGTGCTCAGGTATCCATTGCATGATATTAGATGATATATGAGTTTGTTGTATAAGTAGGCTGTTGATTCAAAGCATATATATAGTGTTTACAGCATACTTATAGTGGTTACAGTAAGTTATATTTATGATATATTAAAGTATAGGTGATAAGCTTACGGTAGAGATATAGTGACAGTGTATATAAGTCTTAGTATTATATTTTGTACTCTATACCGTGTGTATATATATATCAATATCTAGTATATGTTAGATGCGTGAGTTATGTGATATATACATATATATATCTAAATATATGAGTTTACAAAGTTTATAAAGGTATACAGGTTGTTGTATATAATTGATTTCAATTTACTATGTGATGGAAGATGTAATAGATTTATGTGTATAAGTTTATTTGCATAGCCGAGATTGCTGTTCGTATATAAAAATTTTAAATGAAAATATGATTACAGTAAATGGTTATAGTAAATATATATGTTTGGAAAAGTATATTATATTATAGAACTATTACATTGCATTGTTTAAAAGTGAATGCCTATATATTTGAACAGTATGCGTATACATTGTTTTAAATGTAACATATTGTGTTTATATTTTATCAGTTTTAAAACTTTTGGTTTATTGGTCGATTTTATAAGTTATACAAATATATATTTAAACTGTTAAGTTGAATGTATTGATTTAAAAATATTATAAATACATGCTCAACCTTAATATTTGAAATTTGTTAAACAATGATTTTGAATTTTACATATATATAATTTAATTGGTGTTTGGGTTATATATTGTAACGACCCAGAATTTCCATCATTTGAAATTCAAATATTTAATTAATTTTAAATATTAATAAGTAAGATTTTGAAGTCGAATTAATTTAATTTCGATATAGTGATTTAATTGGGCGATTAAATTATTAATTTAATACTTGAAATTGGATAAATAATTGAAATCTGAATTAAATGTGTATAAAATGATTTATAAAGTTATATTAAATCATATTGGAGTTATAATGATGTTTGTAAACTTTTAAAATTGATTTAAAAGTTAATTTGTGAAAATTGATTATTTTAATATTTAACTAACGATTAAAAATAGTCATTTTTCAAACAGTCTCGGATTTCGACGAAACCAGTTTCATCGGATCCGTAATGTGAAATTATTGTAAGGTTTCAAATTTCGTGTCAATCGGATGTACGGTTTGTCCGGGGCAAGCCAAAACGCATCGAAATCGGTTTAAATCGATTTGATTTAAAATTGATCGTTTATTTCCATAACTCTCACATACGATCGAATTAGCTTCCGAAACACGTTCCATTTGTGTTCGGAACGTGGGTTAAACCTTAGAAACACCTGCCGGCATGCTTGATTTCGAGTTCGAAAATTTTCCGGATGAACAGTGTTTGGCAGTTTTCTATAAAAGCCCTCGATTTTGTTCATTTGCAAACAAAAGACATTAGGGTTTCAGCTCAAACCCTAGCCGCCACTAATGGCTTGCACCGCCAGAAAATCACCAACTTCTTTCCTCTTCTTCTCCAAATCCGTGAAGAATTAGCGAAAACTTCCAACTACAAACTTGTAGAGAACGATGAGATCCACGATCTCAACGGTGGAGATCGAAAACGGAGCCATGGATTGACAATAATTTGCTCGCGTTCGTATTAGGGTTGTGCACGGGTTTCTATGCCTAGAGGGGGCCGAGTTCGCCTATGCTTCAGGTGGTGGTGGAGATCGCTATGGTGGTTCATTTGGCGCTAGCTGATCGTCTTTAAAGTCGTCGAGGTGGTCACGATAATTCAAGGCAATGGGCGGCTATGGGTTGTGATGGTCACGTATTGACCTGGAGAAGATGAGAGGAGGGAAGCGGCCCAGATCTGGGAGCAAGGGATCGAACGGCCCTGATTGCATGTGGGGTTTAAATTGAAAAATGAAATTGTAAATTATTATATAATAATTCGTGTAAACTTTAAAACCCCATAACTTTTTCATACGAGGTCGGAATTCGACGAAACTTTTTGCGTTGGAACCGTTTCGACGAGCTCTTCGCCATGAAACTAGATTGGAATCGTTTGGAGTCAGTGAAAATTTTGGGTAAAATTAAACGTCTGTTTAATTTTATCCGAAATAAAATGCTGCAACCGTTATTAAATGCAAGGTGAGAACTTCTCACTCAATCGAATGTTTTGTTTCGATTTAAATTTTAAATAGTTAAATTTAAAATTGCTCGATTGTGTGAATTTGATGATGACTATTATTTATTGTGATAAATAGACCATATACGCCATATATTAAGCGGAGGTTATTTATTAAAAACATATACCGTGATAATTTCACATTGACGTGGAATTGGTATTATATATGTATTTGGAGTTGATTTCCCGCATTATATAGCGGATGAGACCCTATTGTGCCGCATAATAGCGGATAATATTTGTAAATCCCATATACCGCGATAATTTCACTGTGAAGTGGAATTGGTATTGTGCTAACATCTGTGGATGCAGAGAAACAGGTTGGAGGGATCCAACTGGATTCCTCAAATATTTGAATTTATTTCAATATTGTGTGTTGACTATTATAATCGCCATGTGATTATATTTTGTGATTGAAATTGTGACGGCTATAATTTAGCCGAATATATTTTGGTATCGTTGGATACCGAAAATAAATAAAATTGTATTTTCAAAACTAAAGTTGAAAAATTTGTCGGAAAATTTATTTTTGATAATTGAATAAATTTAAAGGGATTTTATAAAATAAAAAAATTTATTTTTTGAATTATATTGGATTTAATTTCAAATATGGGAAAAAGGCTTAATAAAATGGATTTCGAAAATATTATTTATAAATTGAAGAATTTATTTAAAATTTGTATTTTTAAATAGATTTGAGAAGATAAAGGAATTTATTTTAAAAAGGGAAATAATTTGAAAATGTTTGGAAATTTGATTTTTGTGTTTTGAAAAAAAATTGAAAATAAATTTGAAATTAATTGATTTTTAATTTACTATAACTAGTAAAATTGATTTATTAAAAATTTATCTGATTTAAATTTATCAGATGATTAGATTAATCCTATCTAAGGATGTTTGGATTTTATTTGATGTTGAATTGTTTGACATCTTTGATGTGTGACGCTTTGTGATATATTCTGATTTGTGTGTGATCTGTAATTTGTTTATCTATGATATTTATATATCTGTGATCTGTGAATGAAAGATAAGCGTTATAATTTATACCGCTTATCAATTATATTGTTATATTTGATCTGTGATGGTTGAATGTTGTTGCACTATTATGTTAGACCCGTGGACTACACAATACACACACAAATGTGGATTTCACGTGGAAATCGGTTAAGTCACAGATTTTTATCAACTTTGAAAAATTGAGTTTTTGAATCCAAAATAGTTTTGGAATTGGAATTGAAAGTTTTTGAAATTGAGTTTCAAAAATATAAGTTATTTTAAATGACTTAATAGAATTGGAATTTAAATCATTTGATTTAAATTTCGAATCCAATATTTTGAAATTGAATTCAATAATTTGGGAATTTTAGGTTAAAAGATTTTATAAGTATAAAAGGTGTTTTTATGGTTTTTAACCAATTAAAATACGGTCTTGGGAAAATTTAAATTTAAATTCAAGGTTATACTTGAATGGCTTTAACCTATATAAATGTAACCAGTTTTCCCAAAATGAAAACTATCTGTTTTCAAATAATAATGGCTTTCATAAAGTGAAGAGATTTCCAATTTGTATCGAAAACATCTCTAGTTGAAATGAAATTGTAAATAGTTTGGAAAACTATGAATTTACCTTTGTAACAATAATTGAACTTTATTTTGAAATAAAAGAGTATTTCAAAAGGTGTATAATTTATACTATAAAAGACTTGAATGGTGAATAGTTTTGAAAGCTATGACTTAAATCTTAATTAAAGATTTAATGGGTTAGTTCAAATTTAAATGGAAATCGATTTGGAAATCTGTAAATGAAACTTTGTGAAGTAAATCTTTTTGTTTAAAGATTTAAAATGGTAATTTGTTTAAACCATTTAAAGGAAAGGATTTGGGTAATAAGTTGTGATTTAATTGAAATCCCAATATTCATATATTTTGAATATTTGTGCTCACTATTCGGGTTAGCCGGGAAAAGACCTCTGTGTCATATAACCCATTCCGAATTTGTGATACGACGATATGGATCGTATTGAAGACCGGTGGTGAAGACCGGGTATTTATGAAAATGATAGAATGACCTATCGATTGTTTCTGCACCGTTAGCTACAGTATAGAGATTTCCTTTGTGATGGGAAGTTTTATCGGGATTGTGAATACCCGGATTGCAAGGGCTTCTTTTGAAGTGCCTTCGGTTCTGTTCGAACCCGGAACAGACTTGTATGGTTATATGTCTGACATTACATTTTGAGATATAAAGCTAATTTCTTTCAAATACATTTCTGTTTGGTGGCAGAGAATTTATTCTCTTAGCTTAACACCCTTCTTTGAGACGTACGAGCTCAGAAGTTATGTAGTTGAAATTTATCAGTGATATATTCCCAATTTGGTAATGTGGCATGCTGAGTGTTGTTGTGTGATGATCATTTATTTGATCATTTGTGATCAAAGCGTGGCTTTGTGAAAAAGCGTAACTTTGTGGACGAGACTTCGTCAGACCTCACACCCCGGAAATGGTCGAAACAGGAATATGCGGCAAGGTTATGAGGGTCGCGCCCTTTAGGGTATGTCATTTCCTTCTGGAAAAGGGTAGTATCATGGTATGGAGCCCAGATACTTACTCATATGGACACACTTTATTTATTATGTGTGATGTTGATTACCGAGCGCTCGGATAAAGGTCCCAAAGGACCGGGAGGTGGCATATTCGTGAGTTACCTAGTTACAGGGGTAACCCGGCCTTGTGTTGGCAAAGAGCAGTTGTCTCTCGGGACGTCCAGCCAGAGGCGTTCCTTCGTGGCATAGGTAGTTCCTTAGCCTGACCATTTGTTGGCAAATCCATTTTCTAATACGAACCTTGTACGGTTTTTAGTTGTATAACCTGCTATGGAATGTGGCGGTAACCTGCTATTGAACATAGTAGCGATAGTAGGCATAACGTGAAATGCCTATGTTGGCTAAGATTAATATTATACTTTTGAAATGTTTTCTGCACTATGCACTAGTAATAATAATCCAATTATTTGCGTAGTAAACATATTTGACTATCATAAGAAGAAATCTCCTCCAATTCTGCGTTTGCATTGTGTGTGTGGCGGGAGGTCTTATGGTAGTTTTATTTTCCAAAAGCATTGCGGATATTTTCTACTTGCTTTGTTGTTGTTGTGTTTTAAAGATAAAACTGTTTTAAGTTCTCACACCAGTCACCATGACTGACCTGGAGTTTATTGTTTCCTTCCTAAACTCTGGGTGCCCACCAATTTCCACACGGGCAGTCTAGAGTCAGGTTATCAGGTCATTCTGGATTCAGGAGATGCTGTGGAGCTCAGTGGCGAGCTGGATGGCGAGACGTATCACTTGTATATGATATTATTATTCCGTTGTGTATTTTGTATGAGGACGAGTTTATATAACTGTCCAGTTGTGTTGTATATTGTTGTTGTGAACTCTGATAATGATGTAATGTATAAACTGATATAGTTCTTTGATTTAAAGATTATTTCATTTATCTATTATATGTTGTTCCGCTGCGATATGTGAGATTCTGATATTGTTCCGTGTTTTTCTGTTGTTTCTTCTTTCGTTTTCTTCTGTCTTCTTCTACCTCTTCTTTTTCTCCATAACAATTCGGTTTTCCGGCATTCGATTGCTCGGCAGTTGATACAGTGAACGTATTAATGTCGATTTTCGAGCGACGAAAAATCGCGTTCGTTACATTTGGTATCAGAGCATATGGTTAAGCGATAACCATGGCTCTATTGGGTGTTGCTCATTAGAGATAGAGTCAGTAGTACTCTAGAATGAGTGTGAGTGTAATAATAGATACGAGTGCGTATTTGTTAGTGAATATGAAAGTGTTTTATATTGTGTTTGCTTATCCGTTAAGTTGTTTATGAATTTTGGTCGGTATGTGGGACGCCATATTATCGATAGGGGTTTCTAAACACTTAAACGAGGCAAGTCAACATAGTATCATTTGAAATTAGGTAAATGAAATAATTTTACCTCGATTATATTTTGTATATAAAGGAAATAATTTTTCAGAATTATTAAAGTGTGTATAAAATTGATTGGTTGGTTGTTGAAAATGTGAATATATATATAAATTAATGAAAGTTGTTTGAATAAATTATATATAAACAACAATTGTATAAGTATGGAATTATAATTAAGATGATTTACAATTGTGAAATAATCTATATATGAAAAATTAAATAGTGAAATTATATGAAAATAGGATTTATAAATGTGATTTATAAATAAAAGGAAATTTCGAAAGAATATTAAGCACTGAATTCACTAGTGTTACTGGGAAATAATAAGGGTGATGACTACAGCATCATTAGTATCATTTTCGAGTTTTTATGTGATAGATTTGCTACCATAATAAAATTGAAGTTTTGTTGTGATAAACAGATTTTAAAGTAAAATCCAAGTTGTAATTGATAAATATAAGTAAAATGAGTTTTGAACTTATAATATGAGATAATAAATTTAGCTTTGATAAAGTTAAATAAATTTAAATCAGATTTGAATTGGATTTGATAGGTAATTATTTAATATGATTTGGAAGTTAAATAAATAAGTTGTGTAACTTATAAAATGAAAGAATGTAAGCAAAACCAATTGTAAAGGTTAAACAAGTTTTGTTAAGCAAAATAAAATTTGATTTTGATTAAGTAATGAATTTGACTTTAAGGAAAAGTTAAATGAAATTGAATTTAAAATAAATTAGAAATGGGCTTAAGTTGTATAAGTGAAGTGAGTTGAAATGGAATATAACTTAAGTGATGTTGAATGAAGTCGATTTTGATATTGAAGTAAATTAATAAAGTGAATTTATTAAATGGATGTGAACTTGAGTTATATAAAGGAGATTCAACTTTATTTGTAAATTGAATTAGCAATTGAATTAACAAAATGGATTGAATGTTAATTAATCGAATGGGAATAAATTGATAATGAATGTAAGTGTTAATTCATCTAAAGCTAATGTAATTGGAAATTGAATGAATTGAATGAAAGCCAATTTAATATTAAACCAATTGGAATTAAAAGTGTTGTACGAAATTGAATGTAAGTAATGTAAATTAAATGAATTTGGTTGTGTTGAATGACATTGGTTGTTATATGATTGTTGATTGATTGTATATAATTCATTAAGTGTTAATGAAATTGAATTGATGAAAATTGAAAGCTATGTAATTGAATCCAAATTGAAAGTGAAGTAAATTTAAATTGAATAGAAATTGATTTGAATTGAAAGCGAATCAACTTGAATTTAAATTAGTGAATGTAAACTAATTGAAAATGAATAATCGAATGTCGTTGTATATGAATTGGCTATAAACAATTGCAAGTAATATTGAAATTTTATAAGTTGCTTATAAACCTTGTTTAGTATGCATTTCTTTTTATATGCAAGTGTTGTAGTTGTTTAAAAGAGTAAAAGTGTTAATAACTTTGTATATATGTTACTTACATGTTTAAACTGAGTAAGTACAGGTGCCGTGGCTGCCGTTCGGTTGATTTGGTTGCGCTAAAATGCTAAATTAATAACTGCTTTGCTTAAAAATGCTAAAAAGGTACGCCTACGCAATAAAAATAGGAAATATGAACTGTTTTTCTGCTTTTCCGACCGGGTGGGTCGATGTATATATATTCATGTCTATTGTGATCCTACTACGATCGAACCGCGCAAAGGAGACGCTGGCGAATTTTTCTGAAATTTTAAGGCGTTAGAAAATTTTGGAAAATTTTTGTTAATGAAAAGTTGATTTCTAAATTGTAATAAAACGTAGGAATCTATTACTTAAATAGGAAAGCAGAATCCATCTCTTATCCACGTGACACGTGTAAAAAAACACCTCGTCCACTTTAATTCTCTCTCAGCGTAATTAGGAGGCAACAGTTATCACTTCCATTCTAACCTACGCCCTCTCTCTGTCTTCAAGGTTTCCCCAATTTAATTCCAGTTTCAAAAAATCTTCGGCAAACGATCAAACTTCTTCAAATCATACCATTGAATAACCAATACCCATGTTCTTCTTCGCTATCATTACACGCAGACCTCACTTGGTGAAATCACAACTCTTTTTTATTTTACGGAAGATTGGATGTCTTGGACGGGGGATTCATTAACATTGTTAGGATCTATTATTTGTGGGATCTTCCTGAATTTTGATTCGGTTTGTCTGGACCGTTCCTTAAATTACAGAATTTACTTGAGGTGCGCTTTTAATTTTATACCGGTTATTTATTTTTCATTTACTCTTTGCATCTGTAGTTCTCATCTTCCCAATTCCATAATCGTCGATCTGGAGACCCAATTGCTGCCTCCGTTGCTTTGCATACCAACTATTCGTACCTCACCGATGTCTTCATTCATCGTCTCCAACCGTTAGTTTAACCAAAAATTTGAAAACTAGGAATTCTAAGGTTAGTAATTTGGTAAATTTTTAACTAAAATCTGGAATTATTTATTAATTTGAGGGTTAATTGGATAGGATGTGTGGTATAACATGTTGTTACTGCCCTGTTATCTCCTGTACGCTTTTTTTTGTTCAAATGTAAAATTGTGCCAATATTTGGAGACATAGTCATTATGGTTTGTTTGGGTAGATAGGTTGAAGATTTGTTGTACCGATAACCTTTACTCTCCGCCTAAGTTGCTTCATAGATAATGCATTGCAAAAAAAAATTAATTTTTGCAAATTTATTTATTTCTGTTTTTTGAAACCAGATGTTTCAAGTGGTCAGCCTCGGTTATTTAAACCCTTAATTTTAAACCTACATTCATTCTCTTTGAAGGTCGCATTGTTATGAATTTTTATTTTATCTTAAATTTCATTCGTTTATGCAAATAATCATTTCTCATATTCATGTAAAATTGTACAGTTCAAGCCTTTTCATTTGTTTCCAAACATTCTTTCAGGGCCAATCTTATTGTTGGTTTGTTAACATCCAAGCGTTATTCATCCATGCATTTTCATACTTTCAAGGTTAGGTTTCACGCTGATGTAAGCATGTAAAAAAACCCTATACATTTACTGATTTACAAATAAATTTATTTAAATATATGATAGATTAATTTTAAATGCAATAAATAGACAGTCATTAGCTTGGTAATCTATTTATAGGCAATTAAATAAAATTAAATGCTATTTTCAGTAAGAAATTGGGAATAAAAATAATCGTTGCACTGTCATAGTACAATTAAGCAACTGACTCTAATGCAAATTTCTATTTATCCATCCAATTTCTCATTCACCCTTTGGGTTGGGTAGTCTAACAAATTGTTTTTTGGGCTTATGCTGCTATAGTGTTTAATTTACTGGTTTAACAGCAAAACATATTTTCATAGCGAGTGAAGAAAATCACTTACAATTAATATCACTGATTTGCTTGCATATGTGGTGTTTATTTTGTCTCATTGGCTTTGTGTTGTTGAACATTTATATCATATACTGCTTTTACAAAAAAAATTAATTTTGCTGCATTTTATTGGTATTATCTTTTCTACGAATATTTTAATTAATTCATACCTTTTTGTATTTAAAATACAATACAATTTATTCATATATTTTCTACTACTAAAACTTATATACTACATAGTCATTGCCATAGTAGGCTCGTGGATGATGAACTGAATTCCATTTCTTCTTCCTGTAACCGTGGGTTGAATATATGAACTATCTTCGGTTTATGTTTCTACTGATATGCATTTTTATGTTTATATTAATATTCATTGTAGACCAAGTCCAAATAATATATCATGCCATAGCATTTTTTTCTTACTATTTTTTATCAGTTGACTATGTTTTCTTGCTTCCAATCAATGTACTAATTAATTTGTACCTTAAAATTACATTAATAGTCTAACTAAATATATTTTTTCACATACATCTTACTCTTTAGTAGTGGGAATAGTAATATTCAGAGTCCTTTCCGATGGTTCAGTCATTATAAAAAACCATTAACACAGAGCAACACTTCCCATTGATTAAAGGGGCATTTCACCAGAAGGACAAACTTTGCAGGCCAATTAATTTCTAGGACACACATTCAAAGAAATTACTTTCAAGGCCAAAGTCAGCAGAATAATTACTACGAGAAACGCAACAACAATACAAATTGTATTTCCTCAATAACCAATGTACGAATAAACCGACATGTTTATTATTAATTTAAAAAATGTTTATATAAAAATTATTTACTAGCTAGAAAATCGAATATATGGAGTAAATGAAATTCATATCATGTTTTAAGCACAATTCTCCTCTCACTTAATTTAATTGTACAAAAAGAATTCTTTTGTTTCTAAAAGTACTCATGTTATTTTACTTCCTCCATTCAAAGGTTTAAATATCTCTTTTATTTTTATGTGCTGCATCATTGTTTACAAGAATGTATATGTGTTATTATATATTTGATGGCCTTTATCCTGGACAAAATTAAGGCAAGTTATATTATGTTTATAATGTTTTATATGACCACTATGTACACAACTTGGTTTATACAGTTATACGTCACACATGGTTAATGCAACAGTGAAAAAAAAATTATTACTTTAAATTCTTTATAGAGATATATATGAAAAAAAAATCCATGGATGGATGTTTTTTTCATTCTGTATCAAAAAAAATTATTTCAGATTTATTATTACCAATGATAGAAAATATATGAAGTGGTAACTAATAAATTCACAAGCGTTACCTACCGATTCATACATATTCTCACCAATATACATTTAGGGCATATTTAAAAGCTCATTTTTGTATGACAAGTTGCATAAAAATTGTTGTCAGCAATGTATTTAATTATGTATTAATAAATAACAGTTATTTTGCTATACTACCCACATAAGCAGTAGGTAGATGAAGGATCAAACATAAGCTACTTCATATATCATTTCGACCTTGATTTCTATACTCCTGTAACAACTATTTAAATATAGATTTTGTAATACAAAAATATGCATTTCCGTATTCTGAAGCTATCAACAACAACTTATTTGCAGACCTTAATTCGTTAAATTTAATTTAAACTGTTTAAGCTCTCATTACCTTTCATTTCCTTTAATTATTGGTTCCACTATTCTTATGACTCCGTCATTTCCCAGTTTCAAATCATACTTTTATCATTTCATTAGTTTTACAGCATAATTACTTCGTATGCTTCAATTTTAGCATATTGCCGGTCAAATTACGTCCTTTTAGTCATTATTGCTTTTATTACTTTTTCCCCAATGATAAGTTTTATCTCTGTTATGTTCTTAACAATTACTAAAACCAATAGTAAATATGGATGGTTATAAATAAGTACTTGGAAAAACCTTTTCTTATGTTACCACATAAGGTCTACTATCATATTTCACGTTTAATATTACTGAATAAATGTGTCTGTTTACATTCGCTTACAAACTGATTTTGTTACAAACTTTAAACCACATTCTTTTGTGGCCCCAGTTAACCTCTATTAGTACTCAAGAAGAAGCACCAAAAACAGAATATGAATCTTTCTTGAAGAGTACAGGGAATGTAGTTCAGAAACTGAGTAGTTCTACACACTCATCTTCTGTCAGAACATGCCGGTACACTCTTCTCATAGTTACTGCAAATTTATTCCTGTCTTAGACCATGACACGAATACTGACCATTTTTTAAAGGACTATAAATATTTTCATTTGTGCAATTTCAAGTATCATAGGTACAAAAAAATTTGTTTGAAAAATTGCTCTATTGTTGTTTGAATCAACATCAGTACATCTTCAGTTATCTGACAAAAGAAGTGGATGTATTTTAAACAGTGAAACTGTGAGCTATTACTGGAAAAAATATAGTCCCTTCATGCCAACTTAACATAGTGGACTATATTAGTGCGTAGTCTTTACTCGGCTAAATAAATTACAAATTTTCGACAATGGTATAGATTGACAAAAGTCTTTGAAAATAATTTATGCCTTTATTGGTCTGAATCTATTAAGGTGCAAAAAAGGAGTTTGTGTGTTATGCATATACTGTTAAATTATATATTTTTTGTAGTAGTTTTCATCTTATTATACCTCTGCTTAGTTTCATTTACGGCCATTCTACAATACTAAAATTATACATCTTAAGGATAATGAAATAAAAATACATATACTGTTCGTAATTCATATATCATTGGGTCAACCAAAAACTAAGTTTCATCGTCCAAACTTTTTTAGCTGGCTATCAATTCTTTGACATCCAATGCTTCAGTAGATGATGATGGTAATCACTTAATAATAGGCCTATTTTAATTTGGATATGTATTTGTTTGACCCAAATTTCTTTAGAAGTATAATTTACCAAATCCTAACAGTTTTCAATCTTTTATAATCTTTTAGACGGTAGTGTGAATTTAGTTTTTGGATAAGGTTGTGGTCATGATGAAAGATTTTTCGATTCAATTATACTGCTTGGATCCAAATTAGATTGCTTCAAACAAGGATGATCAATTTTTTAGCTAATGTCATTCGGACTGATGTTTTCTCGATAAGCACATACAGTTGGTTTGATCAGTTCATAAGAATACAAACCTATGATCTTATTAGTACCAGTTGTACTGTACATTAATTTTGGAGTTGACCTTTTATTAAGGTTTTCTTTACTGGGTTGTATGGTCCCCAGCATGTTTAAATATAAAATTTAAGTAGACATATAATTATAGGACTATTGGTCTTTCCCTATACCTAACTCAGTTATGGGTTGTGTCATAGTTGATATATGTGATTAACCTTATAGAAGCACCAAGGTCTTCAAGTTGATAAATATCTCCCAAATTACTCAATAAAAAATCTAAAACATTTTTAAAAATCATGATTCCTCAAGGTCTTCAAGTTGAGATGCATTTGGTGTGGTGCGAGTTGGGTTCCACAGTGGTCGATGGTCAGGCCGAAGCTAGGGTTTTGGTTTCTAGGATTTTGGAACTTCGATTCGACGAGCGGAGTTCTGATTTGGGTTTAGATTGTCGTTTAGCTTCTCCGGGCAAATTTTGGCCAAGCTCGGTTGCCTGGAAGTGATCGTGTAACAACCTGAAATTTAAGCTATAATAATTAAAATTAATTAAATAATAAAATAAGATTGTGGAAATTTCAGAATTGAGCAACAGGAGTTGCACCATTATGTTCGTGGTAATTTTCTGGTCAATTTCCATATATAGTTTGTCAAAATCCGAGTTAAAACGAAGAAGTTACGAAATAAACAACAAAACGAAGAAAAAGAAATAATGTAAGCTAAAGAATAAAACTACAGAGAAGTATTAATATACATTTTAATTTTTGATCTGCTTCAGATAGTATACGTGGGGAAAGGATTCATGAACTATAATAGCCCATAATTTATTACAATTTGTAATGTGTCAAAATCCTAAACTTTTGATCGGTAATAATAGTAGTAGAGTTCTCATTACTATTTTTTCATGGCTTTATAAATTTAATGCATTAAATGTTATATTTACAGGTTTATGAAGAGCATCAACAAAATGTTATATTTACAAGTTTTCATAATGCAAATGCTTACTGTAAACCCACGAAATACATAGGTAAAAAAAGATTTAATCCTATTTACTATATTAAGCACAAAAGTAGAAGAGAGAAGACATACGGTTTAAAATTATGGACTGAAGGTAGTTGTACAACTGTAGAGAGTACTCAAAATTAAAAATAGTCAATGGGTACAATTGCTATCAAAATAGCAGTAGGATTAGTATGGTGCAATTCTTGAAATCATTGTTGAAAATGAAGTTTCAAGATGTTGGAAAGATTAGTTTGATATTACTACTATATACAGGGGGCGTGTATTGGCCAGATTGCTTTTATATGAATAGTATAGATAATACATATATCCTTACATTTTTTGTTATGCATGTCTCTACTAATCATATACTGGTTGGTAAAATATACTGTTATCGATTTTCAAAGAAAATGATTGAAATCATAGCTTTACAAATTGACTACTAACTTTCATTTTTTGCAAAATAGTGGACTATTTTTTGTCTTTATAAATTGGTTGTCAAGGTCCATGAAGATTTCATGTTTCATATTAATTTGACTACTAATTTGCATTTACCATGACGGAATTTTTTTTACCAATCAATATACATAATCCTTTCTACGTCGATGCAACTTAACATGGTGCTTGAAAAAATTTGTACATGAATTTACTATCATGTTTTATTATAATCTTCCCAACTAAAGAACAAATAAAAGGCCAGCTTGAAAATAGCATTAACATACCAATGTTATAAGACAACTACAAAATCTAACATATAAACATGAAACGTACAACCAATCAACAAATTCAAAATTGGGAATATTCATGATAGACCACACAGATTAAACATTCTTTCTAAGCACACTTGGTTCTACATATAATATTAGAACATGAGAAATAATGAACAAAATTTGTACATTCTATCAGTAAAAACTAATATCACTGGGATGTATTAACTTCTGAATAATCGTTTTAAATTACCGTCTTACTATAGAAGTTTTTGATCATGCTGCTTTCATAATTATGACAACTTTGACAAAGAGAACGAATGCTTGGTCAAAAGAACCTGGGTCGTAGAATAATATTGACTGATAATGCTCTTTTGACACCGTATTACCTCATTTTCCCCCAATATTTGCAATTTTTCAAACGTGCGCAGAAGGTTGACACTATAATTTTCAACTTTATTTACCATGACACACATTCTAAATAATGCGTCGACAACTTAAACTCCTGCTCAACATTGCTTACCTACTCTTTCTCTCAATTATACTACTATTTTATGTAACATGACTATGGTGATGACATGGTTGGCAAAACGTTTAACCAACAAACTGAAGCAGAAGCTCAATTGGAATTTAAACTTATAAACTATGACGTAGTCAATAAGTTGAAGACAATGACAGTCCATAGAGTTTCCAACCTCCATCATTTGTATGCACCATTAGATCATAAACCTTCAGATCATGTAATAAATTTCTATAAGACTGTTTTATTTTATTTAGTTTCAACTATATCAAAAACTACTAACACTTTATAGAATAACCCCTCATGTGTCAGCAAATAACAAGATTCCATTATCTTCTACAATTCTGACTGTTGGCTCACTGATGATTGAAATTTTTTGTCTGATGATATATCTCATCGACTTTAGTTATTTGCTTTTTTATATTACAAGTTTTAGCTCTTAAAACATATTTTCCTTGCTCTACTTAGCTTCCTCAATTAAGGGAAAGCAAAAAATGGAGTGGGTTTGTCTAACATATTATAGTAAAATAGTTTTAACTCCTTTTTAACAATCCATTCGAATTTATCATACTATCCCCTTGCAGCATAGATTCTGAAGATAAAGGCTATGAAACTAACTACCTTTTGGGAGAAAAATCTGGAGCTAGAAGTGGAATATTCATAGGGGTATTGTCCCATTGGAAGTTTACTGTCATACACTGTTGTTAACATCTTATACCCAATTGATCTGATCTACAGATTGGTAGGAGGAAAAATGAAGACGCGAGGAAGAGCCATAGTTATAACAAGTATAAAAAATAGCCGTGAAGACCAAAATCCCCAATTAGAACAATTATATAACCAGTTCTGTACTACAATCCATTTCTGTTTACAACTATGTAATTTGTGCCCACGTTGTATGGTAAAGCAATTATGTATCTACCACTTTTAATGTTAATGTAAATATTATTTTCTAATGCAGCTTTTGATTTTCGCAATTTAAACATTTATTGTTTTGAGTACACATCCTAACTTTTGGAATGTCCCTTATTAACCGTCCACATCACCCTTAACAATAGAATTTCCAGTAGGAAAACTGTTTATATGTTGGTCATGACAGTAAAACAGTTGTTCTGCATTACTACAGCCAAAATTAGCTCACGTATGTTATATCTATACATTTCAATATAGCGTGATTCAAAAATATCATTTTTTACCAAACAAATGTTCCATACTACCCTGTATGCATTCAAATACCGCATTCCATGCTAAGTTGTATGGAGAAATGAATTTACATGTTGGACTCAACCATTTTCAATTCAGGTCGAAATACATAACCCAAAGTAGGTTAACATGATGATATAAATGTAAATGTGTGCAAAAATTTGAATGATAGTTTCTTTCCATTGCATAGGATATAGTAATTGACATCTCAACAAAATGGTGGGTATTCAACTCCTAATATGCATCCGTATGATTCAGTAACATTATATGCAATAAAAAAAATAAAATTTACACAAAAAGACAACCTACTATTTTACTACTTCAGACTAAATGTAGAAACGATTCCAATCACAAATATCATCCCTTTTAAAATTAATAAATGAAGGGAAAAAAGTTAAATACGAGAACTTATAAAAAAAATGATGCCCAACTTAATTTGCGAACAGAGCTAATTAAAGTACCAAATATATTAAACCAACAATATCTCTCGACTTTTAGATTAGTCACAAACTACCACTAACATATAAAATTCTGACTATTATAAGATATAAATAATATTTAGAAGTGTAAACAATAACCAATAATTAAAATTTACATCTAAACTTGGTCTCTGCCCGTGTGCATAGCATGGGCCACACACTAGTTGAACTAGAAAATGGAAACCACTATTTTGGTTGAAGTTAAAGGTTTTGAAAAAGGTGAATATAAAATTTTCACTAAATGGATTTTTGAGAAGTCAATGAATTTGGGGCATTTTTCTTACATTGAAATTTCGAGGACGAAATTCTTTTAAGGGGGGAAGATTGTAACGACCCAGAATTTCCGTCATTTGAAATTCAAATATTTAATTAATTTTAAATATTAATAAGTAAGATTTGGAAGTCGAATTAATTTAATTTCGATATAGTGATTTAATTGGGCGATTAAATTATTAATTTAATACTTGAAATTGGATAAACAATTGAAATTTGAATTAAATGTGTGTAAAAATGATTTATAAAGTTATATTAAATCATATTGGAGTTATAATGATGTTTGTAAACTTTTAAAATTGATTTAAAAGTTAATTTGTGAAAATTGATTATTTTAATATTTAATTGACGATTAAAAATAGTCATTTTTCAAATAGTCTCGGATTTCAACGAAACTAGTTTCATCGGATCCGTAATGTGAAATTATTGTATGGTTTCAAATTTCGTGTCAATCGGATGTACGGTTTGTCCGAGGCAAGCCAAAACGCATCGAAATCGGTTTAAATTGATTTGATTTAAAATTGATCGTTTATTTCCGTAACTCTCACATACGATCGAATTAGCTTCCGAAACACGTTCCATTGTGTTTGGAACGTGGGGTAAACCTTAGAAACGCCAGCCGGCACGCTTGATTTCGAGTTCGAAAATTTTCCGGATGAACAGTGTTTGGCAGTTTTCTATAAAAGCCCTCGATTTTGTTCATTTGCAAACAAAAGACATTAGGGTTTCAGCTCAAACCCTAGCCGCCACTAATGGCTTGCACGGCCAGAAAATCACCAACTTCTTCTCTCTTCTTCTCCAAATCCGTGAATAATTAGCGAAAACTTCCAACTACAAACTTGTAGAGAACGATGAGATCCACGATCTCAACGGTGGAGATCGAAAATGGAGCCATGGATTGACAATAATTTGCTCGCGTTCGTATTAGGGTTGTGCACGGATTTCTATGCCTAGAGGGGGCCGAGTTCGCCTATGCTTCAGGTGGTGGTGGAGCTCGCTATGGTGGTTCATTTGGCGCTAGCTGATCGTCTTTAAAGTCGTCGAGGTGGTCACGATAATTCAAGGCAATGGGCGGCTATGGGTTGTGATGGTCACATATTGACCTGGAGAAGATGAGAGGGGAGAAGCGGCCCAGATCTGGGAGCAAGGGATCGAACGGCCCTGATTGCATGTGGGGTTTAAATTGAAAAATGAAATTGTAAATTATTATATAATAATTCGTGTAAACTTTAAAACCCCATAACTTTTTCATACGAGGTCGGAATTCGACGAAACTTTTTGCGTTGGAACCGTTTCGACGAGCTCTTCGCCATGAAACTAGATTGGAATCGTTTGGAGTCAGTGAAAATTTTGGGTAAAATTAAACGTCTGTTTAATTTTATCCGAAATAAAACGCTGCAACCGTTATTAAATGCAAGGTGAGAACTTCTCACTCAATCGAATGTTTTGTTTCGATTTAAATTTTAAATGGTTAAATTTAAAATTGCTCGATTGTGTGAATTGGATGATGACTGTTATTTATTGTGATAAATAGACCCTATACGCCGTATATTAAGCGGAGGTTATTTATTAAAAACATATACCGCGATAATTTCACATTGACGTGGAATTGGTATTATATATGTATTTGGAGTTGATTTCCCGCATTATATAGCGGATGAGGCCCTATTGCGCCGCATAATAGTGGATAATATTGGTAAATCCCATATACCGCGATAATTTCACTGTGAAGTGGAATTGGTATTGTGCTAACATCTGTGGATGCAGGGAAACAGGTTGGAGGGATCCAACTGGATTCCTCAAATATTTGAATTTATTTCAATATTGTGTGTTGACTATTATAATCGCCGTGTGATTATATTTTGTGATTGAAATTGTGACGGCTATAATTTAGCCGAATATATTTTGGTATCGTAGGATACCGAAAATAAATAAAATTGTATTTTCAAAACTAAAGTTGAAAAATTTATCGGAAAATTTATTTTTGATAATTGAATAAATTTAAAGGGATTTTATAAGATAAAAAAATTTATTTTTTGAATTATATTGGATTTAATTTCAAATATGGGTAAAAGGGTTAATAAAATGGATTTCGAAAATATTATTTATAAATTGAAGAATTTATTTAAAATTTGTATTTTTAAATAGATTTGAGAAGATAAAGGAATTTATTTTAAAAAGGGAAATAATTTGAAAATGTTTGGAAATTTGATTTTTGTGTTTTGAAATAAATTTGAAAATAAATTTGAAAGTAATTGATTTTTAATTTACTATAACTAGTAAAGTTGATTTATTAAAAATTTATCTGATTTAAATTTATCAGAAGATTAGATTAATCCTATCTAAGATATTTGGATTTTATTTGATGTTGAATTGTTTGACATCTTTGATGTGTGACGCTTTGTGATATATTCTGATTTGTGTGTGATCTGTAATTTGTTTATCTATGATATTTATATATCTGTGATCTGTGAATGAAAGATAAGCGTTATAATTTATACCGCTTATCAATTATATTGTTATATTTGATCTATGATGGTTGAATGTTGTTGCACTATTATGTTAAACCCATGGACTACACAATACACACACAAATGTGGATTTCACGTGGAAATCGGTTAAGTCACAGATTTTTATCAACTTTGAAAAATTGAGTTTTTGAATCCAAAATAGTTTTGGAATTGGAATTGAAAGTTTTTGAAATTGAGTTTCAAAAATATAAGTTATTTTAAATGACTTAATAGAATTGGAATTTAAATCATTTGATTTAAATTTCGAATCCAATATTTTGAAATTGAACATAATTTGGGAATTTTGGGTTAAAAGATTTTATAAGTATAAAAGGTGTTTTTATGGTTTTTAACCAATTAAAATACGGTCTTGGGAAAATTTAAATTTAAATTCAAGGTTATACTTGAATGGCTTTAACCTATATAAATGTAACCAGTTTTCCCAAAATGAAAACTATCTGTTTTCAAATAATAATGGCTTTCATAAAGTGAAGAGATTTCCAATTTGTATCGAAAACATCTCTAGTTGAAATGAAATTGTAAATAGTTTGGAAAACTATGAATTTACCTTTGTAACAATAATTGAACTTTATTTTGAAATAAAAGAGTATTTCAAAAGGTGTATAATTTATACTATAAAAGACTTGAATGGTGAATAGTTTTGAAAGCTATGAATTAAATCTTAATTAAAGATTTAATGGGTTAGTTCAAATTTAAATGGAAATCGATTTGGAAATCTGTAAATGAAACTTTGTGAAGTAAATCTTTTTGTTTAAAGATTTAAAATGGTAATTTGTTTAAACCATTTAAAGGAAAGGATTTGGGTAATAAGTTGTGATTTAATTGAAATCCCAATATTCATATATTTTGAATATTTGTGCTCACTATTCGGGTTAGCCGGGAAAAGACCTCTGTGTCATATAACCCATTCCGAATTTGTGATACGACGATATGGATCGTATTGAAGACCGGTGGTGAAGACCGGGTATTTATGAAAACGATAGAATGACCTATCGATTGTTTCTGCACCGTTAGCTACGGTATAGAGATTTCCTTTGTGATGGGAAGTTTTATCGGGATTGTGAATACCCGGATTGCAAGGGCTTCTTTTGAAGTGCCTTCGGTTCTGTTCGAACCCGGAACAGACTTGTATGGTTACATGTCTGACATTACATTTTGAGATATAAAGCTAATTTCTTTCAAATACATTTCTGTTTGGTGGCGGAGAATTTATTCTCTTAGCTTAACACCCTTCTCTGAGATGTACGAGCACAGAGGTTATGTAGTTGAAATTTATCACCGATATATTCCCAATTTGGTAATGTGGCATGCTGAGTGTTGTTGTGTGATGATCATTTATTTGATCATTTGTGATCAAAGCGTGGCTTTGTGAAAAAGCGTAACTTTGTGGACGAGACTTCGTCAGACCTCACTCCCCGGAAATGGTCGAAACAGGAATATGCGGCAAGGTTATGAGGGTCGCGCCCTTTATGGTATGTCATTTCCTTCTGGAAAAGGGTAGCATCATGGTATGGAGCCTAGATACTTACTCATGTGGACGCACTTTATTTATTATGTGTGATGTTGATTACCGAGCGCTCGGATAAAGGTCCCAAAGGACCGGGAGGTGGCATATTCGTGAGTTACCTAGTTACCGGGGTAACCCGGCCTTGTGTTGGCAGAGAGCAGTTGTCTCTCGGGACGTCTAGCCAGAGGTGTTCCGTCGTGGCATAGGTAGTTCCTTAGCCTGACCATTTGTTGGCAAATTCATTTTCCAATACGAACCTTGTACGGTTTTTAGTTGTATAACCTGCTATGGAATGTGGCGGTAACCTGCTATTGAACATAGTAGCTATAGTAGGCATAACGTGAAATGCCTATGCTGGCTAAGATTAATATTATACTTTTGAAATGTTTTCTACACTATGCACTAGTAATAATAATCCAATGATTTGCGTAGTAAACATATTTGACTATCATAAGAAGAAATCTCCTCTAATTCTGCGTTTGCATTATGTGTGTGGCGGGAGGTCTTATGGTAGTTTCATTTTCCAAAAGCATTGCGGATATTTTCTACTTGCTTTGTTGTTGTTGTGTTTTAAAGATAAAACTGTTTTAAGTTCTCACACCAGTCACCATGACTGACCTGGAGTTTATTGTTTCCTTCCTAAACTCTGGGTGCCCCCCAATTTCCACACGGGCAGTCTAGAGTCAGATTATCAGGTCATTCTGGATTCAGGTGATTCTGTGGAGCTCAGTGGCTAGCTGGATGGTGAGACGTATCACTTGTATATGATATTATTATTCCGATGTGTATTCTGTATGATGACGAGTTTATATAACTGTCCAGTTGTGTTGTATATTGTTGTTGTAAACGCTGATAATGATGTAATGTATAAACTGATATAGTTCTTTGATTTAAAGATTATTTCATTTATCTATTATATGTTGTTCCGCTGCGTTATGTGAGATTCTGATATTGTTCTGTGTTTTTCTGTTGTTTCTTCTTTCTTTTTCTTCTGTCTTCTTCTACCTCTTCTTTTTCTCCATAACAATTTGGTTTTCCGGCATTCGATTGCTCGGCAGTTGATACAGTGGACGTATTAATGTCGATTTTCGAGCGATGAAAAATCGCGTTCGTTACATTTATGTAAATAGTTATATATAGTTATATATATAACTTCACTAATACCATATATCAAGATGATTCTGATTCGTTTAATCAATTTCGATTTATTAGCTTGTCCATCAAACTCAAGTCCATCGTGCTTTGCTTTGAAATTCGTGCTTGGATCCGTAACTCATCCTATTGTCTTTACTCTCTAGCCTCGAAAGGTGAGCAATCACTCACGATTAACGTTCTTATATTTATTAAATTTGATTTCAATTGAAACGACAATTGAAATATGTTGTCGTTAGTTATTCACATTGCTATATATATGCCATTATCTGTATCTGTTCACCTGTGACATCTGACACAATTATCTGTTATTTATATTGATGATATATGCCTGTTACTGTTGTTATATTATTATCGTATCTGTTATCACCCTGCAAGTTCCCTGTTAGTATAGAATTCACTATGGGTTGAAATGATACATACCTGAACGATCTTGTAGAATAGGAGAAAATCGTTATGGGTTGAAATGATAAACCCAAGCGATTTTCATTTAATTGAATTTGGGATTGCAGGTTGAAAGGATATATACCGTATATATTTAAATTGCGGATTGAAATGATAAATATCTGTATCTCTTGACCATAGGGTAGAAAATTATATACAGACACCGTTGGTCTATATATAAATATTTTGAAAATGATTTCTATGGTTTTGAAAAGAAATATATGGTTTTGATAAATATTGATTTTTAAGATTTATTAAAGTTGACTTAATAAAGTTGATATATAATATGTTTAAGTATTTATTTAAAATTTATATTTTCGAATATAGAGTTTGTAATGATTTGGGTTGTAAAGATAAATTTGAAATTGATTTGAAATTATATTTATTTAAGAATCATACTTAAATAAGTTTGATTTGAAATTTATTGAATTTGAAATTTTAAAGAAGTGTTTTACAACTTGAAATTTGATTTAAGGAGACTTAAATGGATATTTCAAACTTATATAAATTTAAATGGGATATTTTGTAAATTGAATTTGTATTCAAATGATATTGAAATAATTAAGTAAATATTTCAAAACTAAATAATAGAAAAGTGAATTAATATATGTATAAATTTATCGAATTTAGTTTTGAAATGTGGAATATATGAAGCTTTGAAATATTTTGAAATTGAAATTGTGGTTCAAATCGGTATTTGAAATCGATATAACTTGAAAATGTTTAATTGAAATGGGAATTGAAATTGATGATTTAGATTTGAATTTGGAATTCGAATTGATTTGAATCGATTTGTGAAAGTCGAGGAAACTATTTTATTTTATAAAGTAATTTTATGTTATATTTAAAACTATGGATATTTTACTTTATAAATTATTTTAATATAAATTATTTTAATATAAATTATTTTAATATAAATCATTTTTAATATAAATTATTTTATTATAAACTATTTTAACTTATAACTATTTATATAAACTATTTTTATTTATAAACTATCTTAACTTATAACTATTTATATAAACTATTTTATTTATAGACTATTTTATTATATATACTAATTTTAATATCTAAACTGTTTAAGAGGAAAATGTTATGATTTCCAAAATGCTATAATTTCAAAGTGTTATGATTTCCAAAATGCTATGATTTCAAAGCTATGATTTCCAAAGTGTTTTGATTTGAAAGACTATGATTTCGAAAGCGTTATAACTTTGGAAAATGATGTGATTTTTGGAAATGGATATATTTGAAATGGAAATGATATCGTATTAATTTGGTTTATTGAAATGAAAATGATATTTTGGTTTTTATGTATAAACTATTTTGAAATGACCACGGTGTTGTAATAACGTTTGGTTATTAAAGAGACCGGGATCGGATATGGGCATACTCTCTGTCGATACCGAAAACCACTTTAACAACCGTGTACACGGTGGGGATTCCAGAATGAAGTAGGATGGTGGCGACGATTCCTATTGAGGTATATACGTGGACCCAACTCCCGTGAGTTGGCACAAGGTGGCTAAAACAAGAGCAATTGACGGGCCAATGAGGTAGCACCTCTGATCGGACACATTTCTTCGATACCATTCTATTACTTTGTGATTGATTTGGTGGCCACCCTTCGATTTTGTAATGACCCGCTATTTTGCACTATTCGCATCCGCACATGTCGGACTTGAATAATTCAAAATACCGAATTGTTAATTTAAATTTGGCAAAACTGAACATATACAGTAAATAAATAATCACAGATCACAGACACAGAGTAATAAATGCAGCAGAAAAGAAAGATAGTAGTTCATGAAGCTACTATATACATATCAGAGTTAAATAAGGTACAATAGAAGTCTCGAATACAATAGTCAAATACAATATCAGAATACATCACTGGAATCAACTGAATATCTGAAAGCTGGATAGATAGCTGGATCTCCAAGCGAAGCTCCAACTCCAAAGGTGAGTCTCGAATATTGGTACACTCAGTCTGACCCGAGCGTAAAGCAAAATACAAAACACTCGAGTCAGGATTAACATTCTTATATCAATAAATCCAACTCAAGTGAAATAGCAACTGAAATACAAGTAACTCAAAGGATGTTTGGAATAACCATCCTTTAAGGATCCGTTAAACTATCTACTATGTAGTAGTGTACGATAAGTAGATAATGCCTATCAGTAATATAAAGTATCAAAATAGTGTTAAGGCGTTACCATTATCCCCCTTAACACACTTTATATAAGCGTTATAGTCTATACAGCACTATAAACTCCACCGTAAACTAGTGGGATATCAGGGAGTACTCCATAGGTATAACGCAAAACAAATCGTAGTGGTCGCGTATATAGGGATACAAGTATGACAAGGCACATGAGGTAATACCCAAGGTAGTGAAACTACCATTTGCCTGATCCGGACTGGTGAGAACGGATCGCCGCAGCGATCGCACCACCGCGAAACAACACTCCCAAATCAAGGGTGCACCAATCGACAACAAGTAATGAGTAGTTTTCGAAGAAGTGTGTTCGCTCGAGGTAGCTAACCCCCATTTGGCCCGGCACGGCTCCTGTTTTAGTCATTTTCAATTTGACACAAGTGTCAAGGCTATCCATTATCGTTCTCTTTCTTCAATCATCACGTACATCATTCCAACCACTTCATTCTGGATCACACTCCGCGTATAGTTATTAAAGTGGTTTTCGATTTAGACAGTGAGTATGTCCCTAACCGATTCCGGTCTCTTTAATAACTTTCATAATTATTACACCGATTGGTCGCTTAATATATTTCAAAACCAAATCAAATTCAATTTTAATTAGAATTTGAAAACCAACATTTCATTTGTCTTTCCAAAACAATTTCCATAATTTACATTTCAAAACTTCCAAATTCATAATTTCAAAATCTTATAATTCAATTTCAATTTCTTTTCAAAACAATTCAAATATTGATTCAAGTTTGGATACAAGTTTCATTCTAAAATCATTTAAATAAAATTAATTTAACATTCAAATCACTTTAAATTCATTAATCGATTTCGTTCAATATTCGTTAAGTAAATTTGTCATTCAAAACAATTTCTATTAAATTTCCAAATCATTAAATCAATTACTTAAGTTCAACTCCATTATATCAAAAACTTACAAATTGCATTAAATTAAATTCATCAAATCCAATTCTTTACATTTCAAGTCTTACATTAATTTCAATAAACACATTTTATTTCTTGTTAAAGAAATTCAATTTCACTTATTTATTTACTTAGTCACAAATTTCAAAACTCAATTAATAAAGAAACTTAGTTTCACTTATTCAAAAAGTTCAATTTCACTTAATAAAGAATTCAATTTAATTTAATTATTAAATAATACAACCTTATTTAATTATTAAATAATTTCAAAACTTAATTATTAACTAATTTCAAAACATAATTATTAATAATTCCAAAACTCAATTATTAAATAATTCCATACTTAATTATTAATTAAATTCAAACAACGTTCTTTCATCAACTACTATGTTAATATTTTGTTTCAGATTATTAAATATTAACATTTTCCTTTGATTAAAATTTAAATTTCAACTTCATTTCAAAACCATATTATTTATTCAAATAAAATCTTTATTTATTTTTAAATCAAATTATTGACCAATCGGGTTTTATTTAATTCTCTATCCTAAGTCAAATTTAATTTGGGTATTTATCATTTCAACCCGATTCCAATTCAATTCAAAACCAAGCATAGCAAAGGGAACTTGCAGTGTGATAACTGGGATGGTGTTAAAGTAAGTAAACAAGCAATAACAATAATCAATAACAATCCAATAATTAATTCAAATAATCCTGAAATAATCGTATTAATTCACATTGTTATTTGGGTAAATTAATATAATTATTTCTAGAATCTACACTATCATTTCATGTAGATTAAAGATTATTGCACTAATATTAATACGGTTCTTCACTTGATATTCATTATTAAATTTCATACTACATCAATCTATACAACATACATTCAATGGTACAAGGTATAGTTAACACTATTTCTACGTGTCAAATAATTTAAACATTTAAAGGGGTCATATTACGCAAATGTCATCTAATCAAATTTAATACATATATCAAATCTAACTATCCTACGTCGATTTCAATTTCAAATTATTTATCACTTTCAACATTAACAATTTAACGTCCAATGTCAACATCAACAATCAATCATTTATCAATCAAACTGGATTATCATTGTATAAATAACAGATAATGGTGTCAGATGTCACAAGTGAACTGTTACAGGTAATAACATATATAATAGTGTAAATAACTAACAGCAGCATATTTCAATTGTCGTTTCAATTGAAATCAAATTTAATAAATAAAAGAACATTAATCGTGAGTGATTACTCACCTTTCGAGGCTAGAGATGGACAATGAAGTAGAGTTACGAAATCTTGGCACGAATCCAAACAAAGCACAATCGATACGCGCTTGACGGACAAGCTGATAGATTAGAATCGATGAAACAATTAGAATATATTAAGATGGAAAGTCAATTATACTGTTACACAATTTCTCAACCTTGTATACGGTTCAAAACACACATAAATAAGATAAAAATAGATATAAAATTCAAACATTTCAAATATGTGTTTTCAAAAATAAAATAAATCTAAAAAAAATCAGATTAGATATATGATATCAATACAAAACTGTACAACTGATAAACTATTTATTTTATAATATATATATAACTTAACAGCAATGAAAGGTTTAAAAAAAATCTATGTTTAACATATATGTAACTTAACTCATATATATATAACTAGCTTACAAATCAATCTTACAAACAGATCAAAAATCATGTAAACCGTATGTAAAAGTATATATAATGCATCCTATATGCAAAACAAACTTATATATATGAACATAAGTAGGTATTAAATTTTTTTTTCAATTATAGACACATATATGGAACCAGAGGTCAACAGGCACCATACAACATAACATATAATACGACTTGATATAAAGGCTAATATAACTCATCCATTTTAAACAACTTTATAGAAACGGAACCCATGAACTTCTATACTCACACATATAAACGTATAATATGTACTATACCAGACTGTATAATTTCATATAAAATTTTCATTTTATAAACATGCAAACAACAATTACTTAGTTTACAAAACGTATAGCAAAAGTTGTTTTAAAAGTTTATAGGCTAAAATATATATAAACATATTTTGAAACCCATATCGACTACATACAGTACCCAATAAAAACAATCTTGTACACGACAAATAGACTAATATATATACTCATGAATTGTATTATAAATTCCAGAACATGAAATTACTTCTTAAACTGTTATATTATATGCTTGCTAATCTAAGTACTCCTATTATAAGTATTATAAAACTAATATATAAAATATAATATAGTAGATATAAAACAACTTTATGCAAAAAAATAAAATTATAACCGAATATAATATATATATATATATACAAAGAGATATATTACTGTAACCAAACCAAATGTACACTCAGTTCATATCTATAATATAAAGTACCATACTGCCAAAATCAATATATTAATTAAAAAAAATATACTTTTAACTAAAGTACTAACATCAATATATACATATGCCAAAACCTGTTGCTGCTCGAAATCCCGAAGTGGAGAAGTCGATCGGCGAAGTGGCTGCAGTTGTCGAGCGCAACCCCGTGGGTTTTGCCTGGCTTGCAGAGGAGGCGTGGGAAAGGTGGCGGAAGGAAGGGTCGATGAGTTATCGGGCTTGGTTTTCGGGTTTGCTCGCTGGATGGTGGAAGATTGGGGTGCCGATGCAGCTGAGATAGTGGTGATGAGGTGGGTTGCCATGCCAGCGAGGGGAGAGGGTGCGTGAGAGGGTCTGGATTGGTCTGGGCGGAGAGTAGGAAGAAGATTGTATTCATAGTTCGGCGTGATGACTTGAAAATATATGAACAGGATAAACATTATATGTGCACTTGAACAAACCAAGTTGCAATGAAATGGAAAATGAGGCAAGGTGACGTACAGGTCCTCAGATGAAAGCTTCAAGTGAAAAAAATATAAATTTATGTTATTTGTACATTCCAATTTAGGAAGGCACAACACACAACAGGGGAAAAAATGGAGAATGAGCAATGAAAGGAACAACAGCATTATTCAAGACACCGGGAATTGTAAGAGCCAAAAGGTGAAAACATAAATGATTGATGGTTGTTGGTTTATACACGGTAAGAAATGAATAGTCACCAGATCTTTAAAAGCCCAAAATTTCAGAACCGATATGATTGACCATTTCACCGTTTCCATGACGTACCGAATCCCGAAACACACAAACAAATAGACTATGGAGATCAGCATGACGAGATGATCAAAACAATATATAGATGTCAGTGGTGCGATTGAATTATAACAATTTGAATTTTCTACTAACGAAAAATGCAGCAAAAACGCAGAAAAATAAGATCGACGAAGCTAAATAAGTCTGAATTTGGAAAAACGAAAAATGACTTCTTGCTCAGAAGATGATTTAGAATTTTTCTATATAAAAATATTTAGGTTTTGAAAACATTTTATTTTCATCGCTTTTTTACTGATTAAATTGAAGTAAATTTACGCGCGAAATAAACTTTCATATTTTTGGATGAAAATTTACCAGTTGCTATGTTCAATTAGGCGCATTCCAAATATTAAATTTTTATTTTAAAATTTTATTGTTTAAATTTCACACAAATTCAGTTAATTAAATTAATTAAAACCGTTAAAATATCCGGGTTGTTACAGATTTTGATTGGGAGTGTGTTCCGAGGTGGGCGGTAGTGGCTGCTATGCGTTTCCACCCGCCCGGATGCGTAATTGGTATATCTACCCTGGCATTGCCTAGTTGTGCCATGTCACCTACCATATCGAGATTTACTACGAGTTTGGATTTGTGTCGTAGCCTATGGAGTATTGAGGGTAGCCCCCGATCTGATAGTATGCTAATACTGGATAGACTACTGGGACTATCACGTGTTAAGGGCTATATGGGTAACCCCTTAACGCTATTAAAAAGTAAGTTTATTTTATTATTAGACATTATTATAATAGCGTATATTACTACATAGTAGATAGTTTAACGGATCCTTAGAGGATGGTTATCCCAAACATCCTTTGAGTTACATGTATTTCAGTTGATATTTCACTTGAGTTGGATTTATTTATTTAAGAATGTTAATCCTGACTCGAGTGTTTTGTGTTTTGCTTTGCACTCGGGTCAGACTGAGTGATACAGCATTCGAGACTCACCTTTGGAGTTGGAGCTTCGCTATCTATCCAGCTTTCAGTTATTCAGTTGATTCCAGCGATGTATTCTGATCTTGTATTTTACTATTGTATGGAGACGTCTATGTATTCGTGACTTCTGTTGTATCTTGTTTAACTCTGTTATATATATATATATATGGTAGCTTCATGAACTACTATTCTTTATTTCCGTTGCATTATTGTTATATTACTCTGTTTGTGATTCTGTGATTATTTATTTACTGCATATACTGAGTTTTGCCAAAATTAAATTAACAATATGATATTTTGAGCAATTCAAATCTGACATGTATGGATGCGAATGGTTGAAAATTTTAGGACGTTACATTTTGAATACAATATCATAGTCTAACCTAGATTTAGCCTGGATAGTTATAAACCCTCTGTCCTTACAAATGTTGAAAAGTAAAAAAAAAATGCAATAAATGCAGCAAATAATAGAATACGTCCATACGTAGATGAAGATCTCCAGCTCTCCTCTGGAAACTCCAAGCTTTTTCAACTAAACCTGAACTACTCGCATCTGACCCGTGTATCAAAAATACTTGGATCAGGCTTGATAAACCAGCATGAGATGCTCGAAATTTTTACTGTATAGATCATGCTGATGTTAATCAAAACCTTTGAAAAGAAGGGTATCTCATAAGTGCACACTCATACATAAATACAAACGGGTTTTTATCTTATGATAACCAAAACATTTTTATACCAAAATAATTTGATATTATCTTTATTGACATTCCTTTGAAAACACTTTTCAAATAATATATTAAAATAGTCGATATTGTTACATTGGTTAAACTTGATGGCTTACTAACTACTTTATAAAAGTAGGTTCTACAATCAAAACCGTAAAGGCAACGTGTTGGAATTGGATTTCTAACATGATAGGGAACGAGTGACCATTCATACCCGAAAAATCCATGCATAACACAAAGTTTCTACATGGCTTTACACGATCTCCACCAGCCTTCGAACTACGATGTTATACTACTATGGAATAGAGTATTACTCAGCTAGGCTTTACACGATCTCCGTCAGCCTCCAATATCTGTCCATTCATACAATATGGCAACAAGTGCCTACATGGACATCTTCCCTCAATATAGCCTGAAAATATATCCTTCAGACCATATAGTATTCCGTACCATTCCTAGGATGTGAGGCTCATGAAGCTACGCTCCACAAAGCCATGCTTTGATCATTAGGTTCCACTTTGAATGCCACATCACCATTCCTTCGATCACTATTGACTTTAACAAACATACATCCTCTGAGCTCTCTCGAAGGGTATTAAGCTAAGAGAAGTTGCCTTCTCCGCCACCAAATAGATGTATATTTGTAAAAGTCAACGTTTTGATCTCAGAAATGCAATGTCAGACATTCATCAATACAAGTTCGTTCTAGGATTGAATGAGACGAAAGGCATTCCTCTTACTACATCCTAGGATCAGTAGCGAATAGTCCTTGTATTATATAGATTTTAAAACATGACAAAGTCACTACTATAATAAATATCTCTATATTGGGAGCAACCCAGACAATGTCAATAAATATCTCTATATTGGGTCTTCAATACAACGAAGATTTCAAAATGTATACACCACTGCCATATAAATATAATATGGGGTAAGCCCTTGGGACTCATATCATCAATCCTTACATTCTAAAGATATCCGGTCTTCAGTAATCATCATCTTCAACATGTCTTCACTTCTGAACGTATGCATTAGTTCGAAGTGGTTTTTGGATAAGAGTTACCCAAATTCGACCCCGGTTCCTCTGAACCAATCATCGCTTAAAAAGATGTTAAGTTCATATGTGATTATCAATCATCTTTCAATTTAACTCGTCTTTTTATTCATTCATAAATATGTCAGAGAGACATATTATTCTGAATTATTCCATTTATCTTCTTAATAGTATATAGAATTATTAAGCCTCATTTATCAAATCCTTTTGGTTAATTAAACCTTTTTGAATCTTGGAATAATTCCAAATCATTTCACCTTTTATTTAGGAAAACATTTCCAACTCATTTATTTAAATCTTTACAAAGGTTTCTGAATCATAACTTTTAAAATGGGTCAAAAACAATGTTATTAAGACATAGTTTATTGCAAACCTAAAACAATTAATTTGAAGTATAGGAATTAAAATAATTCCAAATCATTATCTCATATTGGAAAACATTATTGAGTAAAAAATGATAATGGAAATTATACTAATTCTACTCAATGTCAATTTCTGTATTCAACCTTTATTATCCATCGAATAGCGGTGAAATCACCTTTTAAATTCATATGGATGGTACAGGTTCCCTCCTTGAAATTCACACCAAGTGTTGCCCTAGTTACTCCTGAACATCTCCTTAGTTTAAGCACCTCACCCGGATCTCACGAATAGAAACATCCATTCTACTCGTCGGCTTTTAGAGCCAAGATTAGATCACTTGATTTTTGACAGCTTTTCTTTAAATCGTTTATTTAAACCTTTTAAAATAAATTATAAAATCCTCAAATCATCTTTAAAACACTTAATTGTTTATTTTAAAAACATTTATAAAAGATTTGGGAAAGAATACTTAAGCTTAAGTTCATATTTCAAAAGTTATCAAAGTGCTGCAAATAGTGCTGCGAATAGTGCTACAAATAGTGCTTTCAAAGCTTATTTGATTAAAACAACTTTTCGATCATTTAGAACTCCATTTTTATAACTCAAATCTCTTTTAAAACATTTTAAATAATTTATATAATTTATATATTTTTAAACATTTTAAAATTCTATATTTAGAGCATTTACTACTTTGGCCACCGAACTATTAAAGCGCGATTTTATCTAAAACTTGATTTGCTTATATTTTAGAATCTATTAAATGAAATCTCGATCATTCTCTTTTGTTTGAAAACTATAGCCAAAAGAGTTTGGAATATTCTTATTGCAAAGAAATCTGATTCTGATTCCATCCTATAGAAGAATTTAACTTTTACGGTGCGAAATCGCGAACTGTCATTACACGACGCGCTTATTTTTGATTCCAAATTCGTTATTTGTTATAACTTCTCCAAATTGAAGCTTAATGTTTGTAAAACATTTATAAACCATTTTCAAACATTTAAACCAATATTTTTCATATTAATCTCTTTTTCAGTTTTAAATCATTTCATAATATTATATTATTGTAATATTCATTTTCAACCTTCTTATATTCTTAAAACCATTAAGAGGCTAAACACTCTATACAAATATTATTATGAATTCATTTTCTATTAATTAACAATTTTTATTATGATTTCTCGTAATTTATCACAACCAAGTTATCAAATATGTCAACATCTGTATAATCAATCATATAATCAACCAAGTTATCAAATATTTATACAAATCATTAAGAGATTAAATGGTCATATTATCATACCTAAAAATAGTTATAGAGATCATTGATCATTTAATAAACATTGAGTATTTACCATTAAACCAAACCTTCCTATCAACATTCATATCACCACAATACTTCACCTATACACTTCTATCATCACCTAAACCCTTCATTTCCCTTGTTCAAGTTCTCGGTCATCCTTCCCATTCCATCTTGCTCTCAGATATGCTCTTAACACCCCCAAACTCTCGACCATAGTCGACCATAGCCCTCCCCTCCATCATGCTCTCGGCCAAGTGCCATTAAAGAAGAGAAGAGGAAGAAGTAGATTAAGAAGAGGTTAGAGAGTAATTAGCGGATTGGTGATTGGTGCTTAAGCATTCCACTATTTTTAACCCTCCTACCTCTTTTAAAAGAGGAGAAGCCATTAAAGAGCATTAAGGAGCTCAAGAATGGTGAAGAAGAAGAAGAATGAATAAATTTGTGAAGAATAAGGGAGAGTATGCCTACCTATTTATAGTAGTTTCAAGCATGTAAGCCTTCACCACATCCACCTCCCACTCCATCACTATTTCCACACGTTGGTATCCCCCATGTGCTACCATGTGCCACCATCAATTCTTTTACTACCTATCATGTGCATTTGACTTTTGGAAGCTTAAAGAGTAAGTAAATGAGAAATATCTTAGATATTTTTAACTTTATGTGTATATATAAACGTATAAAGGTATTATGTGTATATATATGGATGTATGTATGTATGTATTAGGGTGTTTATTACTATGTTATATATGTATTCAAGTCATATAAGCAACATTACACAGCTTATATATGTCAAACAGTTACGTATTCTGATTTCGATTCCCGGTCACATTTTCACTTATTAGTTAATACACATATATTTGTAAACAAAGATTGAAAATAAGTTTCTAATCATTTTTAATTCATAAAAATGAACTTATTTGAATTATAAAATCATATAAATCAATATTAACCATTATTTACAAAATTGTTATTATACCGATAAAGCGATATATCAATTTTCCTTATATTTTCAAACAGATTATATATATATATGTATATCTTTATCAAAAATTTTAAATTATTTATTATCACTTCATAACTATTTTAAATAAACTATAATCATTTAAAACAATTATTATTATAATAGTTATCACATAATTGAATTTCAAATTAAAATCATTAATCGATTGTTAAATATAAGGGCACCATTGAGGGTGTCATATATACTTTTAATTTCCCAGAAACAAAATAACTAAGTTATTTTATATTCTTGTTTAATTATAAAAATCAGTGTATGTATCAAATTTCGTGTGCGACGTTTGACGATTATAGAGCTATTTATCGATAAAATGGTTTTAGGCCATTTTATCAGTATCTTTCCAAAGCAAATATTTTGTAAATACATATTACTGTTATTATTTATTGTTCAAAACATCATAACTTATGTTATAAAACCTTATATTGGAATATTTTAAAAATAATACAACATATCAAATTGATAAATTTACGGGTCGTTACATGAGAAGAAGGTGATCGGAAAGAAGAATATTAGATGCTTCAACTATGATCAAATTGGACATTATAAGAACCCGTGCAAGGAACCTGCCAGGGATGGAAAAGGAAAAATGTTTGCATTGGAACTAGCTACCTCAAGACCAACAACAGAGGAGAAATGAAAAGCTGTGTTGGGAGGACCGCTTCTTTTGTGATGTATCAGTTAGAGTTCTATTTGATACTGGTGCATCGCATTCTTTTATATCGCATTGTTTGGTAGATAAGCTTAACCTAGAATCCTCATATCTAGTTACTTCCTTAAGGGTTGCGAATCCGATAGGAGGGTATGTGACTCTTGGGATAAGATGTGACCACTTAGAGTTTGAATTGTTAGGTCATATGTTTGCTTGCAGCTTGCACGTATTTGATTTTGTAGAGTTCGGAATTATTTTGGGTATGTATTGGTTAAGTAAATATGATGCTAGGATATTTTTCCATGATAGGAAAATATCACTTAGATACCTTAGTTGTAGTGATTGGATTATATACTCCTTAGAAAATCCTAGTTTTGAGGTAATTGCTTTTTAGGTGTTTTGGAGGTAGAAGACGAGTTGAATCGAGTCTTCGTTGTTAGAGAATTCGCAGATGTCTTTGAGCCCATAGTAGGATGACCACTGAAAAGAGCTATTAGTTTCAAATAGATTTAGTACCACGAACTTAACCTATGAGTAGACCACCAAGTAAGATGACACCTACAAAGATAAAGGAGCTATGTGCATTTGGAGGATTTGGAAGCAAAGAACTTTATCAGACCAAGCCATTCGCCTTGGGGTGCAGCCATAGTGTTAGCAAAGAAACCAAACGGATCGTTAAGGTTGTGTATCGAATATCGCAAATTGAATGAGAAGACGATAAAGAACTGATATCCGTTACCTAGAATTGACGATTTGTTTGACCAGTTGAGTGGAGCTAAAGTATTTTCTCAGTTGGAGGCAGCAGGGTTCCATCAACTTAGAGTAGCAAAGGATGGTATTCCTTTGACGGCGTTTAGCACCGGGTATGGATCGTATGAATGGTTAGTGATGCCGTACGGACTAACAAATGCGCCAACATTTTTTGTGGACTTAATGAACAGAATCTTTCGAGAGCATCCGGACAGATTTGAGTTAGTGTTCATTGATGACATTTTGATATTCTCTAAAGATGAAAAAGAGCATGAAGTTCATCTTAGAGTGGTGCTTGAGACGTTGAGGCAGCATCAAATGAAGGCGAAATTTCGACGTGCCATTTCTGGAAGAAGAAAGTAAAGTTTCTTGGTTATGTATTCTCAGAGAAAGGGTTGTACATAGATCTGGCTAAGATCGAGACTGTGAATAATTCGAAGAGACCCAAGATAGTGACTGAGATAAAGATTTTTCTTGGGTTAGCTGATTATTATCGGAGATTCATTAACGATTTTTCGTGGATAGCGGCACCGATGATTAAGCTAAATCGGAAAGATGTGAAGTTTGTTTGGATTGATAAGTGTAAGGAGGCATTCCAGAAATTGAAACACTTATTGACTAATGCACATGTGTTAGTTGTTCCAGAGGGGAATCAAGAGTTAGTGGTATACACGGATGCATGTGGAACGAGATCAAGGGCTGTTTTGATGTAGAGAGGTAAAGTGATTGCCTATGCTTCTCGACGGCTTAGGCCGCATAAGGTTAGATATCCAACTCATGATTTAGAATTAGCTGCAGTAATTTTCACATTGAAGATGTGGAGACATTACCTTTTGGAAGAAAGATTTGAGTTGTATATGGTCATAAGTTATCGAGATATTTATTCCCTCAAAAGGAGTTGAATATGAGATAGCAAAGGTGGTTAGAATTTTTAGCCGCTTATGACTTTGGTATAGAGTACACACCAGGGAAAGGCAATAAGGTTGCAGATGCATTAGTAGGAAACATCAGAATGCAGTATTGGCAATGATAGCTGAGTGGAAAGTTTTAGAAGCATTGACTACATGTAGAATACAATGGAGATCTGAGGCTAGTTCTAGTAAATAAACTACTATGTTGTCATGTTTAGAAGTTCGACTGGTGATGATTGAAAGGATTGCTTCTAAGCATGGGGATGATCCATTACTAGCTGAACAGATCAAAAAGTTAAGGAATGGAATGAAGAGAGACGACTTGAAAGATTTTATTCTTGACCAGAATTGGTGGTTGATGATGAAAGGAAGACTGTGTGTTCCGAATGCGGGAAACATTAGGAAGGAAGTTCTTAGAGAACTTCATCGTTCAAAGTTCACCATTCATTCGGGAGGAACTAAGATGTACCAAGACATGAAAAGGGGTTTCTTCTGGGAAGGTATGAAGAGAGATGTAGGCTTATGGGTGAGGCAGTGTTTGAACTGTCAATAGTTAAAAGCTAAACATCAGAAGCCAAGTGGTTACTTCAGCCTTTGGATGTTCTAGTTTGGAAATGGGATTCTTTCTCAATGGATTTGATAGATGGGTTGCCAAGGTCGAATAGAGGAAACAAGAGTATCTTGGTTATAGTGTACAGATTGACCAAGAGTGCCCATTTTATTCCAGTTAAGTCAACTAGGACGACACCTATTTTAGCTAAGTTATTCATGAAAAATATAGTTAGACCGCATGAAATTCCTAATAGTACAGTAAGTGATAGAGATTCCTTATTTACTAGCGAGTTCTAGAAGAGTCTACAGGAGACTTTAGGTACCAAGCTCAAGACGAGTACCTCTTACCATCCGTAGACAGATGGGCAAATGAAAAGAGTTAACAAAATCATAGAGGATTTATTAAGAGCTTATGTGCTAGATTTTAGAGGATCATGGGAAGACCATCTACACTTAGTCGAGTTTTCGTATAACAACGGTTATCAGGCTAGTATAGGGATGGCACCATTTGAAGCTTTATATGAAAGGCCATGCAAATCTTCTGTTTGTTGGTTAGAGATCGGGGATAGGTTAGTTCTTGGTTCAAATTTGGTCAGAGAAGCTGCAGAGAAGATTGAGTTGATTCGAGTTAGGATAAGGAAACTCAATCTAGGTAAAAAAGTTATGCTGATAAAAAATGGAAAGACTTTGAGTTCTCAGTTGGAGATTATGTTTTCATTAAGATATCACCGATGAAAGGTGTAATCTGATTTGGAAAATCAGGAAAATTGGCACTGAGGTTCGTTGGACCATTTCCTACTATAAAAAGGATCGGGAAATATAGAGTAGAGTTACCAACTAGTTTGGCAGGAGTCCACAATGTTTTTCATATTTCTCATCTAAGGAAGTGTATTCGAGATCCAGAAAATACTATTGCACCGATTGTGTTAGATGATCTAGTAGTGGAACCGGATATGACTATAGCTAGAAAAACAGTTCGTATAGTCGCAAGAGATGAGAAGAGACTAAGGAACAAGATAGTAAGATTAGTCAAAGTCCAATGGAGTAACGACGAGGCTGTACTTGGGAAAATGAGAGCAAGTTTAGAGATACTTATCCTGACTTGTTTGATGGTATGTTTTTCCTTCATGTTTGATTGTTATAAGTACCTTTCGTAATTTCAAGGACGAAATTTTTTAAGGAGGGGAGTCTGTAATGACCCTAATTTTAACTAACACTATTTAGAATATTTAGCTAGGTAAATTAGATATTATAATATAGACAGTTAAGAGATTGAGATTTGCCAATTAGTTAAGGACCATGCCTTAATGAATGTACAAACAAAAGAAATAGAAAATAAGTAAGAGGAATATGGCAAGGGTAAAATAGGAACCTCCTTCATTCTAATACCCTAAACCCTTACATTCTCTATTCTTTGTTCATTTTAACATTCACAAACAAAATCAAAAGAAACTAAGTGAAGCTCGGCCGGCCACTATTAAAGGGATTTAAGAAGAAGAAAGGCTAGGATTAATGTAGAAAGCTTAAGAAAATCTACCAAAGGACAAATCTCAACCTTCTTAACATTAAACTAAGGTGAATAATTTGATTTACATCTCACTTTTGATAATGATTTCGGTTATAAGGCTTGATCTGAATTATTTTGCAAATAATATGTTATGTTATGTTTGTTTAACAGGATATATATATATATATATATATATATATATGCATGTTGATGATTTATATTGTTTCATATAGATTTTATGATAAGTTTAGATTGGAAAAACTCGTTAAATGACATCCAAAGGACTTGCCTTTTTTATATATGGTCGAAACCATTATTTTTGAAGTGGGTTTCAAGTTTCATAATTTTCTAAGTTATTTTGGATTTATTATGAATTTTCTATGAAAGAAAATGGATAAAATTGGGTTGAAATTATTTAAGGTAATTATATGTTGATTTCGGGTCTGAGATTTATATATGCTAGAAAACATATTAAAAATGAATTATGGTGATTTTTGGGGAATTTTCTTATGTATTTTATCATAGTTATAAAATTATTTAAGTTAAGGGACTTAAATGTTTTATAGTTTTATCAAAGAGAATGGCTTATTTGTTAAAACGTTTTAATTGATAATTCTGAATTCGATAGCACTTTTAGAAATAGGTTTTCTAAAAGAAATGGAAACCAATTACATTTTTACAAATAAAGCAAACAAGGTGAAATGAAATTTCTTTTAAAGGCTAAAAATTAGTTTTGCTTGGATTTACTACTTTGCCACTTCCATCTGTTAGCTTTCGACACCATACATCCACTAGAGAACCCATTCAAAACCAATGCACATGGTATCAAGCAATTTATACATAGTGCATTGAAGAAAGGCGGAAGGGACAGTGTTGAAACCTTGCTTTCGAAGGGGTAGAAGCTATTCTTATTAACTTTGAAATATTTCTTTTTATAAATGTTGCTTTCGAAGGGGTTGAAGCCAACTATATTAGCTTTCGAATCAATTAACTTGCCTTTGTTTTAGAAAAGTGCTTTCAAAAGAATTGCCGCCTTTTAGTTTTAAAAGAAGCTTTCAAAGGGATAGCTGCTTTCAAACTTATTCGAAACCTAGCTGATGCATTCATAACTTTTGAATTAATACATTCAAAAGGGTGCTTTCGCCTTTTTACCGTAAGGCCGCCTTTTTAATGCTTTCAAAAGGGTAGTTTAGCGGCTTTCAAATAGTTTCAGAGGCAATGGTTTCGAAAGGTTAGGTTTCGAAACTATCCTATTTCCTTTTACTTAGAATCAACGCTTTCGAAAGTAATGTTTTCGCCTCTATTTTTTATGACCCTTAATTATATTAAATGTTAAACCCAATGGTTTAGAAAGTAATAATTTTAAATGGTTTTGAAGCAATTTTTCCACAAACCTTTACTTGAACCCAATGCTTTCGAAAGGTATACTAAAAGCGTTTCGAAAGATATGTTTTAAGTGTTTCGAAAGGAAAGTTCTTATGCTTTCAAAAGATAAGTTTAAATTGTTTAGAAAGAAAGGAGGTCTAAGGTTTTAAGTTATGATTTCGAAAGGGTTGTTTTCAATAATTTTTAAAGGTATTATTTAAGGTTTTAAAGAAAGTTTCGAAGGTGGTTTCTTGGCTTTAAAGACTAACGTTTTCTTAGTTTAAAAGGGCTTTAACTTCTTTTGAAGGGATAAATAACCCTATTAAATTAGGTTTTCATTGACATTGTGTTTTGTAAAGCATATATCATCGAAAGGGTATTTTGAGTAAAGCAAAGTGCATATTTTCCTTGTTTAAGTATGATTTAAAAGGGTTAAATCAATTTGAAAGAAATGGTTTCAAGGAAAAGTGGATGGTAATTAACCCTAAATGTATGACTTAGATATTAGATGGGACTAGTATGGGGTCGCGCCTTATACTTTAGCTATTAGTCCCTAGCTCAAAAAAGTCCAAAATTCTAGTGTGTATGGCTTTGTCACAAGTAAAACTAAAATGATGTTACATACAGAAAGGAATATATGTCGAAAAGATAGGTTATTGGTGAGCCCGCAAAACCACTAGGATTAGTAAACTCTAAGAGAAGTAAGTTAAGGACAGACCGTGCAGTATTGTGTCTAATAGAAGTTAGATTATTTATTATGTCTAGTAGGACCTGTTGGAACAGGGCCAGCCCACAGTGGAAGAAATGGGTGAATTTCAAAAAATTTACCATTTTGGACCATTAACGGGCCTATGAAGTCTAAATATCTTAGAAACTTTCTAAGTTTTCTTTTAATTAAAATCTTAATTTTATTTAGATTTAGAAATAAAGTAAAAAATTAATTTAATATGTATTTAAATTAGAGTATATCAAATATACTCTTATGTACATATTTGTGTGTAATGGTAACATATTAAATTTATTTAGACAAGGAAACTTTTCATTTTTTTCCCTTAACTTATTTAATTAATGAAAGACAAATTATTTATATGGAGAGAGAAACCTTTCATTTATCTCTCTTTAATTAAGTTGATTAATTATATGAATGTCTTTAATTAGTAACATATATATGACATGAATATGAGTATAAACAAATATATATTATTGTGTAAATTCTATAAGAAATACGTATGATAGGTGCTATTAATTGATACAATGTTAGGCATATAACTAGAAATAAATGGATAGTTAAATACATAATGGAAATATGGGAAATAGATAAAGAGTAACAAAGATGATTGATTTTGTTTCCTATTTGGTAAACTTAATTAATGCAACATATAAATGATAATCAATTGGCATCATGATATAAGGATATAAACAACCAACAACAAAAGTATGTATGTATTATTAACTAATTGTGTGTGTATATGTTTATATATGTATTGTTCAACGATTCCTCCAAATATACTAAATTAATTCAGCCAAGTCAACTATTATCCATTCAAGATTTATTACCAAACATGTTGTTAGCACCAAAGTTGGTCATTAACCTCGTTGAGAAAGATTGTGTAGAGATATAAGTGATGAAGTTAAATTAAACAAAGAAGAATATGCTAAATTAAATGCAGAAAGTAAGAACACCGGATTTATAGTGGTTCAGCGTAATTGCCTACGTCCACTTTGAGGTTAAACTTTATTGCTTTACTTGATGATTGATTATAGATACAATCTGTAGACCAAACACTTGAATATAATTGCTAAGTAAAGAGGCTGAGTCTTGAAAGCGGTAGAGTCTCCCAGTGTTCTCCCAAAAAAGGTCCCTTTCACTGTGCCCCTGCCCCTTTATTTATAGACAAAGGTGGGTTGGACTTCTCTGGCGGGCCTGGTAGCTGAATAACTCGGTCCAGATAGACTGGTCCATGTGTGCCGAACCAATCAGGCCGAACAGTTGGGTGCCGAACCACTCTCCTCATGCCGAACGAGGCGCTTGTTGTGTGGGAAGAGTAGGCCGAATAGCCATCGAAGCCGAACGTGCCTCCTAGCCGAGCGAAGTATCTGGCCGAACGTGTCTTCTGGCCGAACGAAGCCCCTCTGGCCGAACGAAGCCCCTTAGCCGAACGTGCCTTTAGGCCGAACGAAGCCCTTAGCCGAACGATGTCTTTAGACCGAACAAAGCCCTTGGCCGGACGATGTCTCTGGCCGAATGATGCCTCTAGCCGAACGTGTCTTTAGGCCGAACAAAGCCCTTGGCCGGACGATGTCTCTGGCCGAACGATGCCTCTGGCCGAACGTTGCCTATTGTCGAGCACTCGTGGATGCCGAGTACCCTTGGATGCCGAGTACTCATAGATGCCGAGTACTCCTGGATGCCGAGTACCCCAAGATGCCGAGTACTCCTAGATGCCGAGTACCCCAAGATGCCGAGTACTCCTAGGTGCCGAGTACCCCAAGATGCCGAGTACTCCTAGATGCCGAGTACCCCAAGATGCCGAGTAGTCCTAGATGCCGAGTACCCCAAGATGCCGAGTACTCCAAGATGCCGAGTACTCCTAGATGCCGAACACTCAGTTGCCTGGCCAAATCTCCAGGAAACACTTGCCCCCCAAAGTGTGTTACGTGACTGCACGTAATACGCTTTGAACTATGTATCCTCCATGTCTCGTTTCAAATCCTTGACTAAATTCTAATGGAGATGCCTTCTTGAGAATATCAGTGGTTGTGGTGTGCGCCTGATGTGGTATAAATGCCGAACGATACGTTCGAAGCCAAACGTTCCTCATATGCCGAGCAACTCTACGTTTTGAAGCCGAACGCTACGGCTTTGACCGGTTCTACCGGATATAGCCCCTTCGACTTCCACTTTCTCCCTATAAAACCAAGCACCTCCCCTCTTCTCTCCTTTTACACTTTTACTTCTGTCACTCCATAAAGACTTGCAATCCCCACCAGTCGATCAGACTTAAAGCCTAATCAATCCTTCCTAAGCTCCGATCTACAAACTAGGTATTACTCCTTCTACGATTTAAATAGTTTCAACACGAGACAGCCGAGTGGGTCATGTAGAAAACTTTTGATTAGGTCGTCTTTATTGCTGAACGATACGAGGCGAGGAGGAATGACCAGGAGTGTTCGCACATAAGATCATTGGGCAATTAGCTCCTTCGTGTCGAATCGAAGCTAAAGGAGAAGAAAGAAAAGTAGAAGTGTTGGAGGTGGTAAGGGTGTCGAACGGCATAACTCTGGTTCGGCGTATGTTATCATGCGCCGGACAGTGAAATGGAAGGCTAAGGTGAAGGCATGAATTAGTGGGATGCCGAACGATTACGAATGCCGAACAATATCTTAGCCGAACAAACGTAAATGCCGAACCATGTTAAGGCCGAACACTACTCAAATGTCGAACAATATCCTAGCCGAACAATACCAAGGCCGAACACTATTTAAATGCCGAACAATATCTCTGCCGAACAATACCAAGTCCGAACATTACTTAACTACCGAACCAATATATATCGAACAACATAAATGCCGAACAATGAAAATGCCGAACAATATCCTAGCTGAACAGTACCAAGGCCGAACAATACTCACTGCCGAACCACCAAGGCCGAACAATACTTCAACCGAACAATACCAAGGCCGAACATTACTTAACCATGCCTATTCATATAGCAAAACAAGGACCAGGATCTAAGCATACTAGCATATATGAAACTGACCCGGATCATTAACTTCCTAGCTTTAGTAGACATAAATCTGAACTTAGATTAACATACGTATTCTGAACCCAGAACTGTAATCACCACAAGGCGGGCTTTTTGAGACGGTCAGCGATGACGGTCTCCGAAGGTGACGATTCGAAGCTCATTTTCATATCTCTGTAACCCTCAGATTCTCAATGCTTATACACGATTGCTTGCACTAGTTTTACACACCACGTGGGGGCAATACTCATGCTGTTAATTCTAACGTTGAACGTTTTTCAATTATAGTTTTCACAGGCGCTTAGACAGATTCATTATTTATTAGGGATGTCTAAAAAGTCTAGCTCCGCCACTATATCTGATAGGCCTGGGCCGTCATCAAGGCAAGAAGTCGTTGACACTTCAAATCCGTCGACTTCCCCTGCTCATAACTTAGCTCCTGATTCCCTGGAGTCAACAATTCTCTTAGACAATCCTATCGACTCACAGGCTTCGAAGATTAATGAAGTCGCACTTCGGCGAATATGCTCCATCCATGGAATCCCCTTTGCCGATGTGTTGGTCCCGTCGCGACACGATCGTCCTCACCTGCCCCCAGTCGGATATACCGCTTGTAACAAGTTCATGTGCTGGATGGGCAACGTGCCTCCATTCAATTTATTTCTTCGGGACGTGTTGCAGTACATAGACATCGCCCCGTCGCAGCTGCACCCAAACGGTCATGCGTTCATATACGGGACCTACCTACTCTTCATGGTCGTCTTCTCAAGGCCTCCAACTTCTGGCGACATCAGATATATTTACATGATAAAAAAGCGGAAAGATAGCCCCTCTTTTATGTTCCTCGAGCCGTACCACAAGTGCCAGATTCTAACCAGGCATGTAGCAAATTCTCCCTGTACAAACAGGAATTGTTCTATGTGCGTTGCCCACCCGGTTTCGTGAGGAGATGGGTCGAAGGCAGTAAGTCTCCTCCCAGAGTCGACATTCACGCTCAACCGGAGCTATGCTTTTTCTAACTCCTTGTTTCATCTTTTTTAGGTATCAACTCGCGTCCTGAGGGCCGAGGATATTCCGAGGCCGTCGAAGCCATTAGAGCTCTTCCTGCCGAGGAACGGGACATCTGAACCCTCCTTTCAAATGAATCACTATCGAGGTTCGGACTGTTAGCAAGTGGTCGCCGGATTAGTCTCCCGGAGGGTGTTTCCATTCCCAAGCCTGCATCCGGTAAAGGTAAAAAACAAGCTGGATCGTCATTACGCCATACTCCCGATGCACACGAAGGGGGTGAACACAAGGAGGATGAAGCTCCTGAGACTCAAGGCGAGAATGTGGGTCCCACTTGGAACCCGGCGGTCAAAGTGCACGATATTGAAACGTTGTCCTCCCCTTCGAAGGGAAAGAAGAAATTAACGTACAAGATACGGAAGGAGAAAGTTGGCGGAACTTCAAAAGTTACGCTCATCTCGTCCGAGAAAGAGGCTTCTTCACAGAATATGGAAAGTTCTTTAAAGGGTCTGTCGAACCTTACCATCCCCGACGATATACTCAATTATGGTTTCGACGATCCGGAAGCCCTTAAGTTTCATTCGCCTACTAGAGGCAACACGGGAGTTCAACCCCCAGTCCAGGGAGATAACACTCCAATCAGTAAAGATAAAGGAACCGGTCCGTTGGGGGGAACACTAGGACACACACGCACACACGCACTTCACCAAACACTTCAAGTTTTTTCATTACCCCGATTTTTCTTAACTCGTTGTTATTTTTATTCTTTGCAGGTGACATGGGGTGCTCCCACGGACTTGATCGCCTCCACAGTTCTTCTATATTCCACCATCCCACAGAGACAGAGACGATTACGAGGATCAAGACAACCGTCCTCGCGATTCTTCTTATCGAAAGAAAACACATTCTCAATCTTCACATTCTCGTGATCCTCTTCCTCAAACTGAGACAGATAGAGAGAAGCTTTCACAGAAGGGGTCCCTACCCGATGTCTCCCGAGAACAACATTCTGGTTCGTCGAGCATGAGGTAAACTCGGGAGCATCGGAAAAGAGCAGAACTTTCAAAGCCTCCTCCCCCTATTCCTACGGCTGACCCCACTATAGCAGAGAAGATGGTCGAACTTAAGGCCAAATTCCCAAAAATCTGTTTCGATGGCCTGAAATTTCTCCCAGCTATTCATCACATCCCAGGGCATGTCAAACAGAGCGCTCTTGCCTGCAACAACGACGTCTATGTTCAACATGACGCGTTTGCACATTTGGTCAAGAAAGTCTCGGAGGTATCTGTTGAGCGAGAACATGAAATTGATCGTTTGAAGTTGGAAGCTGGCTTTGACAAGGATATCATCAAGAGTCAAGATGAAGAGCTTGCTTCATATAAGTCGAAACTTGAAGCTGCAGAGCAGAGTGCAAAAGACACTACCGAGGCCGTCGCACGTCTAGAGGCGACCCATAAGAAGGAACTCGATGAAGCAGTCCAGCGCAGCGGAGCCCTTGCCTTAGAAAAAGATTCTATCCAGAAAGAAAGGGATGCGCTTGCCCTGCAAGTCAGAGAGTTGAAAGAATTGCTCTCTAAAGAGAAAGAGGAGAAAACAGCCGCTCAAGAAGAGTCCCAACGATACTGTGACGAAATTGTTGCTACGCGGCTCTTGAAAACGAAGCTCGACGACGAACTTGCTAGGGTTGAGATAGTGAAAAACAAAGCCCGTGAGGAGGGCAAGAGGAAAGCTTCTAAGGAGATTGACACTCGCCTCGAAGCAGCTGCGGAGGCCGGTAGGGAAGAGGTCAAGTGCATGTTTGACCCGCTGATTGCCGAGTACGGCGCCCGCATCCTTATGCATCGCGACTTGACATTCCTAGGCGAGGGCTATCTTGAATCTCTAGCTGAGGCCTGGGAAACTTTAGTGAAGATCAGAAAAATCGAGTCGGGCTCTGAAGAAGTCGATGAGGATGCTCTGGTGAAGGAATTTCTTAGAGGGAACGAGCCAGCGGACCTATCTGCAGCTTTGGTGCTTTATAGCAAAGGCTCTCCCCTACCAAAAGAGAAAAACGATGAAGCTGGTCCATCTGGGGATAAGACTGCAGCTCCTCATTCTGTTGCTCCTTCCTCTGCTCAATCGGCCGGTCGGCCAACACTTGACCCATTCGAGCAGCATGCCGGCTACGATCCAGAAGATCCCGGGCTTGGCGTTCATGTGCTATCCCCTATTCTAGAGGGTGAAACTCCACGCGCGACTGATAGTCAGCCAGAACCCGGTACAAAATTCTTCTTTTAGAAGTTAAAAGATCTGTCACTTTCCAGTAGTGGTTATTTGTCCTAATTTTGATTCTTTATGTTTTCATGCAGGCTTCTCTGATCCTGAGCCAACTCCGAGGAGCGACGATGCCAAGGAGGAGGCAGAGAAAACAAGCGATGTTGCTCATGCGGGAGTAACTCCTGGCCCTGACGCTCAAGTGATCGGGGCGCTAGATGATGATAAGTTTGACACTTCATCTCCCGCCGAAGGGAGTTATGAAATCGAGATCACTGGCGCCTCCGAACATACTTCGAAGATGAGCATGAAAGAGCGTCTCGCCGAAGAGGAGAAAAAGAAATTCGAGATCAAAGTTGAGCCTGAAATACTAGAACTTACCGACCCGCGGAATAGACCTTTGAAGATCATTCTCCCTGGCAAATCCAAACCGCTGGATGTTCCTTCTCCCACTCCTGACTCCGCTTCTTTAGCAAGCAAGAAATCTAAGAAGAAGCGTGAGGGAGAGGAATCGTCTGAGAAAACAAAGGAAGACAAGAAGACCAAAGAAATAGTCGCTACACTCGTTCAACGAGATTTTGCTTAAGTCTTGTAACTACTTTCATCTTTTGTTTCCGAAGTTTATGTAGATAGGTTCTTGACTCCAAGTTTTGGAGGAATAACTGTGTAACCCCATTTTGGACTATTAAATAAAGTTTAGCTCCTTAGTCATTTGAAGGATTCTTTTACTTCTTTAGCTTTCTGAATAACTGCGGTCAAAACTTAAGCACTTATGAGTTGCATATTTCCCAATCCATGCTCGCGTTGTTCGAACATTCCTCGGAGTGGCATACTTCTTGTTCTACATTTCTTGAGTACTTAGAATTTTTTCTAAATCCGCGTTCCAGGGATTTAGAGTAATTTGATCCGCACTCAAGGGATTCAGAGATTCGAATCCTTTATACTCGAGTCCGCGCTCCGGGGACTTAGAGTACTCCGGTCTGCGCTCAGGGGACTCGGAGATTTGAATCGTTTATGCTCTAGTCCGCGCTCCGGGGACTTAGAGTACTCCGGTCCGCGCTCAGGAGACTCGGAGATTTGAAGTCGTTTATACTCTAGCCCGCGCTCCTGGGACTTAGAGTACTCCGGTCCGCACTCAGGGGACTCGGAGATTCGAATCGTTTATACTCTAGTCCGCACTCCGGGGACTTAGAGTACTCCGGTCCGCACTCAGGGGATTCGGAGATTGAAATCGTTTATACTCTAGTCCACGCTCCGGGGACTTAGTGTACTCTAGTCCGCACTCAGGGGACTCGGAGATTTGAATCGTTTATGCTCTAGTCCGTGCTCCGGGGACTTAGGGTACTCCGGTCCGCATCCAGGGGACACGGAGATTTGAATCGTTTATACTCTAGTCCGCACTCTGGGGACTTAGAGTACTCCGGTCCGCGCTCAGGGGACTCAGAGATTTGAATCGTTTATGCTCTAGTCCGCGCTCCGGGGACTTAGAGTACTCCGGTCCGCGCTCAGGGGACTCGGAGATTTGAATCGTTTATGCTCTAGTCCGCGCTCCGGGGACTTAGAGTACTCCGGTCCGCGCTCAGGAGACTCGGAGATTTGAAGTCGTTTATACTCTAGCCCACGCTCCGGGGACTTAGAGTACTCCGGTCCGCACTCAGGGGACTCGGAGATTCGAAATCGTTTATACTCTAGTCCGCACTCCGGGGACTTAGAGTACTCCGGTCCGTACTCATGGGATTCAGAGATTGAAATCGTTTATACTCTAGTCCGCGCTCCGGGGACTTAGAGTGCTCCGGTCCGCATTTAGGGGACATGGAGATTTGAATCGTTTATACTCTAGTCCGCACTTCGGGGACTTAGAGTACTCCGGTCCGCACTCAGGGGAGTCGGAGATTGAAATCGTTTGCACGAGTTCGCACATCATACAGAATAAGGTAACTTCAGCAGTTCATCGCCCGACTATGAGATATAGAAACATTAGTAATTCATGAAAAAGACGGCTTCAAGCCTTTATTAATGAAAACCAACTAAACTGCCTGATTACACCGTTAAAAAGAAACTAAGTGATGATAGAACGAAAACATACAGGAAATAACTGTGCCTAAAACAGGAAAGAAACATGCTAAATGTAATAATGTCGCAAATGTTCACTATTCCACGCTCGGGGGAGTGTCACGCCATCAACGGTCGCTAGCTTGAATGTTCCCTCTCTTAGCTTCCGTTCAACGACGTATGGACCTTCCCAGTTGGGGTTCATACATGATGGTACCGAGAAAACTCGTTTCAAAACGAGATCACCCACATCAAAAATCCTTGGGCGGACTCTGCCGTCGTAGTAACGCTTGACTCGGTGCTTATGTGTTGCCGCCCTTAATTCAGCCTCCTCGCGTTTTTCATCGATGTAGTCCAGTGATTCCAACAAGAGATCCTGATTCGTCTTGGGATCATAATATGTCACTCGATGTGATGGAACTTCAAGTTCCACGGGTATAACGGCTTCCGAGCCGTATGCCAAGGCGAATGGAGTGTGGCCGGTCGTGGACTTGTGGGTAGTTCTATAAGCCCATAATGCCATCGAGAGTTCATCTACCCACTTGCCTCCGACTTTCTCCAAACGCTTCTTCAGTAAGGACTTGATTATTTTGTTTATGGCCTCGACTTGTCCGTTAGCTTTTGGATGCACAACGGCGGCGAACTTCTTCTCAACGCCATACTTTAAACAGAACTCTTTGAACTCTCTGCTTTCAAACTGCGTCCCATTGTCCGTAATGATGGTTCGAGGGAGGCCAAAGCGGCATATAATGTTTCGTACAACGAAGTTAATGACCTTCTTAGAGGTGATTGTGGCCAAAGGTTCTGCCTCAGCCCATTTTGTGAAATAGTCGACTGCAACTATCGCGTATTTCGCACCACCTTTGGATATAGGCAAAGACCCGATTATGTCGATTCCCCAGATTGCAAATGGCCAGGGACTAACTGTTATCCCAACTTTTGGCAAAGTCGAGATACCCAAAGATTAACTGAAAATCAATGATTATTAGTCATGAACATTGATTGTGCATCGCAGGTTCACCACGGATATCGATGAATTTTGTCCGAGTCCGGATCGGGCTGCAATTGATAAGACATGTCAAGCAAGGCCAGATGAAACAACGTCCCAAGTTTCGAGTCAATCCGAGTTCGTATGCTCAAGATATCGCCAAAAGGAAATGGATGAGATAAGCTAGTCTCGAATCCATAAGGGAAGGTTGGTTCGAATCGAGGGGAAGAGCATTGCGTCGAATCCATCATGTTCGACTCCGTCTACTTCGTATCCATCAGAGCTGCAGGTCTTCGACTCCATCGAAACGAGTTCCCTTGAAATCACAGAGGCGTATCACTTCGAATCGATCCGGTATCGTTAGTTCGAATCCATCCTTAAGAGGTGACTTCGTGTCGATCGCCTATTGTTTTCCAACAATCGATACGAACGAGCACACTGGAACCATCTTATGCCTGGCATCGAATCCATACGGTTTGAACAACTTCGAATCGAACAACAAGTATAGGCCATGACCGATTCGAACATACCTTGCCTCGAATCCATTCCCATCTTCGAATCGATACATCTCGAATCCACCACAGCTAAAACCAAGGATTTGACTCAGTAAAACCCGGAGGAAAAGCTGGATCAACCCGAGAAGTGCGCGCGCCACATCACCGCTTGCGTGCACCAACCATCGAGTCGACCCTATCGATTCGAAGGGGTCGATTCGAACCACTTATGTTCACCGAAAACGTAACCTTGAATCGATCATAACTTGGGATCTTCAAGTCCAAATGCTACGAAATTTTCACAGAAGATTCAACACATGATGAAGAATGTTCACACCAAATTTCAGCTTGATTGGACAATTTCTTGATCGATTCGAACCAAGGGTCGAATCGATCCCAAAGTGGGCCCGGGACTCCAGATTTCGGCCATGTGGGCCTCCTCACGTGCCAGAACTGGTCTTCCCTCATTTTAGGCGAAATATCAGCCTCCTACACCTATAAATAGAGCCCCTGGTCATTCAGAAAAGGGGTCGGACAACTTTGAGAGCAAAGAGCGCCCAGATTCTGCCAGATTTACTCCAGATCACCATTGCTGCCTTAGATTCAGACTTAGTTCAGCAAATCAGTTGTAATAGAACATACGAAATTGTAATCTTCAAGCATCGAGCAATAAAATCATAAAAACCTTGAAGTGGACGTAGGCCGGAGATAGCCGAACCACTATAAATTGTGTGTCACTGTTCATTAATTCTGAATTGCTGCTTGTTACTTGCTTAGATCTGTGATTTGTGTTTGAATATTGCTGATTTGTATTCATACACTGGTGCTTTCACAACATTCGGGGTTTGTGACCATTTTTGGCGCAAACACTTTGGTGCTTTCACTGAGAAGAACTAGCACCCGCTACACCAAATTCAAAATTTAGATTTGGAATTTTAAAGATTCAGATCTGACTCTACAATGACTCGACAAACTAGACAAAGAACTGAGAGGAGCCAACAGGCAGGAAGTCAAGAGGCATCCTCTGGCGCTGGAGAAGAACCAGCTTTGATCTACATCACTAGAGACGAAATGGAGACCATGACCAATCTGATGCACGAAAGAATGATGAAAAGCCAACAAGAGATGCTGCAGAATTTCTTTGAACAGATGAGAGCTGCGGGAACACAGAACCTTGGACCAGCTACAGCGGCTGTGAATGTGGAACAAGGAGCTAGGGCTATGGAACCCGACGGAGGACAGAATACAGAACCAGAAGGCAATCAACAAGGGCTTGGGGGCAGGCCCGCAGGATCCAACGCAGAAGTACCTTTGGAAGGGGCTCAACCGGCTAGGGCCAACACAAATGCTAACGAGCCGCCCGAAGAGTACGTTCTAGAATTCCCTACAAGACTCGGAGGGCAAGACAGAGACATGACAAGGGGGCAACCCCTAGATGGAGATGAAAGAATGATCGGCCTAGTGAGACGACTCATGAGAGGAGGGTTTTCAGGAGGAGGATTGGAAGAAGTCAGTCGGAGTCCGTTCGCTCCGAATATCAGGAATGCAAGGAACCCTCCGAAGTTCAAACTACCAACGCTGAATCCTTATGACGGAAAGTCAGACCCGACCATGCATATCACCAGATATATCAGACACATGGAAGTGCTGGGAGCATCCGAAGAAGTGATGGCACGATGTTTCCCCTTATTCTTATCAGATTTGGCTGCACTTTGGTTTAGGCAGCTAGAAACCGGATCAATCAGGACATGGGGCGAACTTGTGGATTGCTTCATGAAGCAGTTTAGGGTTCACGTGACGCGACCTAAGAGCGTGATGACTTTGGCATCAATAAAACAAAGGACCGGAGAGTCCATAAAAGATTTTTTGTTACGATTTAATGCGACGGTGACTTCTGTAGATCGCCCGGACCCATCGATGATTTTGATGGCGGCAGTGGCAGGAGTTGGAGAAGGCACCGAATTCAAAGACTCTTTGACTAAAGATCCACCGCAAGATCTTGGAGAGTTTTTTCATGAAGCTGAAAAATTCATTCGATTAGAGGAATCACGAGCCGAGAGGCAGGAAATAAATGTCGCACAAGGCGAAGGAAACGCCAGGGAACAGTCCAAGGCGGACAAAGGAAAGAGAAAGCAGGATGACGCACATGATGGTCCTGATAAACGGAAGAAATTCCGAGAGCCCAGATTCAGGCAATACACAGACTTGGTGGCAGGACTGGAACGAATTTACACCGAAACTCGGGGGCAACTCCCCTATCGAAAGCCACCCAAGAGAGATCCCACGGAGCGGGAGCGTAGGACTGGAAAGTACTGCCTATTCCATGAGCTGGATGGGCACACTACCGATGAATGCCGCCACCTGAAGGATGAGGTGGAAGATCATGCCAGGAGTGGTAGATTGCCGCAGTATATCAGAGAACGTACGACGACAATTAGACCCGAACAACTACCGCCTCAACCAAACAGGAATGATCCTGGATCAGGATCACGACTCGTCATCAACTGATTATGATGGCAAGGGCCAAGTTCAAGATTTGGACTCTGGTCGATTAGTTTTCTTAGATTTGATTTCCAAAATAAAACGGCTATCCCACTTACTCATGTACGGGAACCGGAGAGATCCCTAGGCATGCTCTGAGGTGGAAATAGACTGCTCTGCCCGGAGAGGCATTATCTTGTTTTTCCTGGTGTTTGAGATTGAACATCTAGGATTTGAATTTAATAAAGAAACACTTATTAAAATAAACCTTTGACCGGAGAGTTAAAGGATAAACATTAAATATCAATATAAACATGATCGCTTTATGATCCTACCCGGAGAGGCAGGGTCCGGAGTGCAAGAAGTGAGTTGCTTCGCCGGAGAGCGACAGGATCAACTCACTTAAGCATCGTTTCCTATTCACCGGAGAGTGATTAGACCAGGATTCGATAAGATCCCGGAGAGGCTATGATCGGCCCACGATTTAGGCCATGACATCGCTTAATGTTCAGATACACTGAACCGGAGTGCAGGAAGTGAGTTGCTTCGCCGGAGAGCGACAGGATTGACTCACTTAACGTTGTTTCCCCTTCACCGGAGAGTGACAGGATGGGATCCAGCATGAGCCCGGAGAGGCTGTGATCGACCGACGATTTAGGCCATGACATCGCTTAATGTTCAGATACACTGAACCGGAGTGCAGGAAGTGAGTTGCTTCGCCGGAGAGCGACAGGATTGACTCACTTAACGTTGTTTCCCCTTCACCGGAGAGTGACAGGATGGGATCCAGCATGAGCCCGGAGAGGCTGTGATCGACCGATGATTCAGGTCATGACATCGCTTAATGTTCAGATACATTGAACCGGAGTGAAGGAGGTGAGTCGCTTCGCCGGAGAGCGACAGGATTGACTCACTTAACGTTGTTTCCCCTTCACCGGAGAGTGACAGGATGGGATCCAACATGAGCCCGGAGAGGCTATGATCGGTCGAGAACGACCAAGACATCGCTATACGCCCTAGCTGGGGCCAGAGTGCAAGGGATAGAAAGCGACGCCGGAGTGCAATAGGATCTTTCTATTCAATCGCTAAATCTAGAATTATCTTGGCAAGGGTCCGGAGTGACCATCAATAGTACGGAGAGACCGTAGAATTTCATTCTTAACTTCCACTGGAAAAAATTGATAACAATTCGGCTTCGAACAGCCATGGACTTGATTGAAAATGCTATAAGCTATGAGTAAAACATGAACTCAATCCAATTTAAGACTGATCAAAACACGCCTTTTACCAAAAAGGCATGTTTTGGGGGGCAAAATGTTATCCCAACTTTTGGCAAAGTCGAGATACCCAAAGATTAACTGAAAATCAATGATTATTAGTCATGAACATTGATTGTGCATCGCAGGTTCACCACGGATATTGATGAATTTTGTCCGAGTCCGGATCGGGCTGCAATTGATAAGACATGTCAAGCAAGGCCAGATGAAACAACATCCCAAGTTTCGAGTCAATCCGAGTTCGTATGCTCAAGATATCGCCAAAAGGAAATGGATGAGATAAGCTAGTCTCGAATCCATAAGGGAAGGTTGGTTCGAATCGAGGGGAAGAGCATTGCGTCGAATCCATCATGTTCGACTCCGTCTACTTCGTATCCATCAGAGCTGCAGGTCTTCGACTCCATCGAAACGAGTTCCCTTGAAATCACAGAGGCGTATCACTTCGAATCGATCCGGTATCGTTAGTTCGAATCCATCCTTAAGAGGTGACTTCGTGTCGATCGCCTATTGTTTTCCAACAATCGATACGAACGAGCACACTGGAACCATCCTATGCCTGGCATCGAATCCATACGGTTTGAACAACTTCAAATCGAACAACAAGTATAGGCCATGACCGATTCGAACATACCTTGCCTCGAATCCATTCCCATCTTCGAATCGATACATCTCGAATCCACCACAGCTAAAACCAAGGATTTGACTCAGTAAAACCCGGAGGAAAAGCTGGATCAACCCAAGAAGTGCGCGCGCCACATCACCGCTTGCGTGCACCAACCATCGAGTCGACCCTATCGATTCGAAGGGGTCGATTCGAACCACTTATGTTCACCGAAAACGTAACCTTGAATCGATCATAACTTGGGATCTACAAGTCCAAATGCTACGAAATTTTCACAGAAGATTCAACACATGATGAAGAATGTTCACACCAAATTTCAGCTTGATTGGACAATTTCTTGATCGATTTGAACCAAGGGTCGAATCGATCCCAAAGTGGGCCCGGGACTCCAGATTTCGGCCATGTGGGCCTCCTCACGTGCCAGAACTGGTCTTCCCTCATTTTAGGCGAAATATCAGCCTCCTACACCTATAAATAGAGCCCCTGGTCATTCAGAAAAGGGGTCGGACAACTTTGAGAGCAAAGAGCGCCCAGATTCTGCCAGATTTACTCCAGATCACCATTGCTGCCTTAGATTCAGACTTAGTTCAGCAAATCAGTTGTAATAGAACATACGAAATTGTAATCTTCAAGCATCGAGCAATAAAATCATAAAAACCTTGAAGTGGACGTAGGCCGGAGATAGCCGAACCACTATAAATTGTGTGTCACTGTTCATTAATTCTGAATTGCTGCTTGTTACTTGCTTAGATCTGTGATTTGTGTTTGAATATTGCTGATTTGTATTCATACACTGGTGCTTTCACAACATTCGGGGTTTGTGACCATTTTTGGCGCAAACACTAACCATTTGTGTGAGTTCTGTTGGTGGAGTCCTCGGAATTTTAGCATATCTTTGACACTTGTCACATTTCCTTGCGTAGTCTGCAGCGTCCCGATTTACGGTTGGCCAATAGTATCCATAGCGGAGGATCTTTTTTGCTAGTGTTTGCCCCCCAGTATGGTCACCACATTCCCCTTCGTGAACCTCCTTCAAGACCCGCTTTGTCTCATCATGTGCGATGCATCGTAATAAGGGGACCGAGAACCCCTTTCGATACATTAGTCCATCCTGCATCACATATCACACGGCCTTTCGAAAAACCTGTCGCCTTTCGCTCCTTTTTTCTAGTAAAACCCCGGTCGTTAGGTATAGTTTGAATGGGGTTATCCACGATTCCCTCTCAATTCCGGTTTCCAACACAAAATCAACTTTCATCGCGTCTATGCTTGGAGCATGCAAGGCCTCAACGGGAAACAATCCCATTTGCTACGCATCGCCAGTGCTTGCGAATTTTGCCAATGAGTCGGCTTCTTTGTTCTGTTCACGCGGGATGTGCGAAATGTCATAACGCTCAAGGTTCGACAGTAGTTCTTGAACCAGAACAAGGTACGGAGCAAGCTTCTGTCCCTTTGCTTGGTAATCTCCCCGCACTTGGTAGACCACCAACTATGAGTCACAAAAGGTTTCAACTGATTTGACCCCGAGTTCTCCAATGAGTTTCAAGCCAGCAATCAGCGCTTCATATTCTGCTTCATTATTCGTGGCCGGGAAATCGAGCTTCAAAGCGTAACAAATCGATCGATTTTCTGGAGTTACAAGAACTATGCCAGCGCCGGAGCAACGGTCGTTTGATGCCCCATCGGTGTACAATTTCCATCGAACGGGGGGAATGACATTGTGATTATCTGGTTCGTCGGATACAGTAAACTCAGCGATGAAATTTGCTAATGCTTGCCCTTGTATGGTTCTACGTGGCAAGTAGGCGATATCGAACTGGCTCAACTCGATATTCCATTTTAACAATCTCCTAGAGGTTTCTGGTCGTTGGAGTACCTGCCGTAGGGGTTAATCGGTATAGAACTGACTGAGTGTGCTTGAAAGTATGGGCGTAGCTTACGTGATGCAATCACCAAGCAATAGGCCAATTTCTCAATTTTAGGGTAATTTCTTTCTGCCCCCGTTAAACGCTTACTAACGTAATACACCGGCTTATGGACTCGGTCCTCCTCGTGAACCAAAGCTGCACTTATAGCATGTGGGGATACGGCCAAGTATACGTACATCATCTCGTGGTCTACTGGTTTTGACAACACTGGAGGACTTTCCAGATGCCTCACCAGATCTCAGAATGCTTCTTCACAATTAGATGTCCATTTGAAATTCCTCTTCCCTTTCTTTATTATATCAAAGAATGGAATGCACTTGTCTGTGGCTCTGGATATGAATCGACTCAGCGCAGCCACTTTTCCATTCAAGCTTTGCACCTGTTTTATAGTTCTAGGCACTTGCACATCTCGAATGGCTTGGATATTTTCTGGATTTGCTTCAATTCCCCTAGCATTGACAATGAATCCCAAAAACTTCCCCGACGCAACGCCGAAGGAACACTTCAGAGGGTTGATCTTCATCCCATAATATCTGAGTATATCGAACATCTCCGCTAAGTCTCGAATGTGGTCGTTTGACTATCGTGACTTCACGAGCATGTCATCCACATAGACTTCCATCGTTCTACCAAGCTGGTCTTTGAACATTCGATTCACTAAACGCTGATAAGTCTCTCCTACGTTTTTCAATCCGAAGGGCATTACTACATAGCAATATAGCCCCACGTCTATGACGAAACTGGTGTGTTCTTGGTCCGGAATATGCATCGGGATTTGATTGTAGCCCGAGTATGCATCCATGAATGATAACAGCTCGTGTCCTGCAGTGGAGTCAACCAATTGATCAATCCTAGGCAACGGGAAACTGTCCTTGGGGCATGCCTTGTTCAAATCGGAATAGTCTACGCAAGTTCTCCATTTCCCATTTGCCTTTTTCACCAACACGGGGTTCGATACCCATTCAAGGTAGAGGGCGTCGCGGACGAACCCATTGGTTTTGAGTTTGTCCACCTCCTCTCTGAGAGCAGCGGACCTCTCTGGGTCCATCCCTTTCCTTTTTTGTTTAACCGGGACGTATTTCGGGTCTATGTTCAACATATGACTCGTAATGGTAGGAGAAATCCCACACATATCAGAATGCGTCTAGGCAAAAACGTCAAGATTTGCTCGGAGGAAATCACTAAGGTCTTTAGTCATTGCGGGACCGAGTTGCGATCCGATCTTCAGTACTCGTGATGGGTCATCTCGGCTGACTGAAATATCAACTGTTAATTCAGCCGGCGCTGCCTTTTCTTCCCTGGGTTTCTCATCGTCGTCTCTTGGATCTATGTCTCTGAAGATCCAAGAATTATGCCCGAGCCAGGGCTCGGGCACTACTTGTCAATTGTCAGAATTGTGGATGCAAATGGGATTGTCCACAACCTTTCCTTTCTCCCTCCGATGAGCCTCTCGGAGCTCAGCCACATAACAGGCACGACCAGTCGCTTGGTCGCCATGAACAACACCTACTCCTTTGTCATTTGGGAACTTCAAAGTTAAGCACCACGGGGCTAATGCTGCCCTAAACTCAGCCAGGGCCGGTCGGCCCAAGAAAACATTATACGGAGAATCCATATCCAAAACTACGAAGGGTAGGATTCGCACCCTCCGACGTTCGCCTTGTCCCGGTTCAACTGGTAACTCAACATACCCCACTGCATCGGGTCGCTGCGCCATTAAAGCCATGTATACGAGCTTTGGACGGTTTCAAGTCCTTTATTTCCATTTTCATCTGCCATAAGCCTTCTTGAAGATGATGTTGACAGAACTTCCACAATCAATCAGAATTCTTTTCACATAGGTTGGTCCGATTGTCGCGGATATGACCATCGGGTCGATGGAAGGAGCTTCAACTTGGTCAGCATCTCTGTTTCTGAATACTATATCGTCTGTCATCACGTGCAACTGTTTAGCAGGGGTCCCATCCTCTGCGTTGGAACAACACTCGAAATCTGCGTGCTTCAGGGAACTAGCATACCGCTCCATCTCTTGCCAATTCTTATCCGTGGGGTGAGGCCCACCGATGATCGTGTTTATGACTAGTCTACCCACAGTCCGGGCAGGCTCTTCGAGATGACGTGGAGCTGGTGCACGACCTGGGTTGGATGTTCCCTGTCCTCCCTCCTGTGGATCCTTCACAAACTCCTGTAACTTTTTCTGCCTGATCAACTTCTCTATAGCGTCGTGTAGGTGTCTGCACTCTTCTGTATTGTGCCCATAAGTCTCGTGGAAGCGGCAGTATTTTCCAGTCCGCTTCTGCTCCTCAGTTGACTCCTTTGGACGTGGTTTTCTGTACTGAAAGGTATTGCAGGTTGATAGATAAATGTTCTCCAGAGACGCATTCAGCGGGGTATACTCGTTGTAGCTTGGAATTCTCGGCTTCCACTTCCCTGCTTCTCTCTTCTTTCCTTGACTTCTTCCTCCGGACTCCTTGGGCTGCCCAGGTTTGTCCTGGACATTGGCTTGGACTATTCCCGAGTTGTCTTCGGACTGCTTCACAGAAATGTTGCTTTTTACGGATTCCTGAACAGGTCCCGGGGCCTTTTCTCGGCTGACCCGCCTGGCTTCCTCTCTTCTTATGAACTGGTGTGCCTTTGAGTAAAAACGCTCTAGCGTAGTTGGAGGTTTTCCTGCCAGCCAGTCTCCAAACTCGGAATCTGGTTCCACACCTCACATCACAGCCATTAGAATTGCATGATCATTGGGATTACTGACTTCAGTCGCCGCAACATGGAATCTTTGTAAATACTCCTTCAATGACTCCCTAGGATTTTGGATTACACTTGATAGAGACATCACATCCTTTGGACGAGTAGTGTGTATCCTGAACTGCTCAATAAACTTCTTTGCCAACTCCTCGAAACTGGATACGGACCGCGGAGGAAGTCGGGTGAACCACATAGTAGTGATCCCAGATAGAGTAATTGGAAAGCATCTACACTTGGTTGCATCATTTGCTCTAGCTGAATCCATCATCCACTCGTACCTCATGACATGCTGTCTGGGATCAGTCTTTCCCTCATAAGCAGGGATAGTTGGCATACTAAACTTTCTGGGGTATGCTGCCTGTAGAACAATGTTTGTGAATGGAGTATGACTTCTTGACACTCCCCAATCGTCATTCGATAAGCCTTGATTCTCTTTCATTAATTGCCTGATCATGGTTGTCAGGTCTGGTGTTTGTATAGAAGGTGGAAGGCTGGAATCAGTTCTACGTGACTGGTCATGCTGATGCCTCCTCTGTTGGCGATCTGCCAAATGCGCATCTTGAGGTTCGACATCGTTAGCGTTTTGATGGTCTGGGCCTCCAGCCTGCACCTGCACTCCAGCTCCTGAGTTTCCAGCTCCGACTTGGTCACGGTCTCCAGTTGTTCGAACAGCAGCACCTGCCCGCGCAGTTTCAGTCTTACGGCGCCTACGCCTAGGAGGTTCATCGGATGAAGTTGAGCTGTCGGATGAGGAGTAAGGAGCGGGATTGCCCCCAGCATTCTATTGCTGTTGTTGAGTGAGTTGTGCCATCAGGTTGGCGTTAGCTTGCATCTACTCTCCTAGTTGTCTCCTGCTTTCCCTGAGTTTTCTCATCAAGTCGTTGAACTCTATTCTGGTAACAACCGGAGTCTGGTCCTGGGCGGTAATTCCTACACCCGGAATCGCTGGCTGATTGCTAGGCCCTGCTTGTTGCACGCTAGCAGTCTCGTGGGCGTCCGCATTATGAGAAGCTGACCTGGTACGCGGTCTTGCCATTATAGAGTTATTGGTATGAACTCTGAGTAGAATCAACGGACGTCCTATCAATGAGTTGGATCTTCTTTAGGGATTTATTCAATCCAGTAGCTTCAAAGCAGATCCTTGAGGTCTGAGAATTCAATTCTCAGTGAAAGCACCAAAGTGTTAGCACCAAAGTTGGTCACTAACCTCGTTGAGAAAGATTGTGTAGAGATATAAGTGATGAAGTTAAATTAAACAAAGAAGAATATGCTAAATTAAATGCAGAAAGTAAGAACACCGGATTTATAGTGGTTCAGCGTAATTGCCTACGTCCACTTTGAGGTTAAACTTTATTGCTTTACTTGATGATTTATTACAGATACAATCCATAGACCAAACACTTGAATACAATTGCTAAGTAAAGAGGATGGGTCTTGAAAGCGGCAGAGTCTCCCTAGTGTTCTCCCAAAAAAGGTCCCTTTCACTGTGCCCCTGCCCCTCTATTTATAGACAAAGGTGGGTTGGACTTCTCTGGCGGGCCTGGTAGCTGAATAACTCGGTCCAGATAGACTGGTCCATGTGTGCCGAACCAATCAGGCCAAACAGTTGGGTGCCGAACCACTCTCCTTATACCGAATGAGGCGCTTGTTGTGTGGGAAGAGTAGGCCGAATAGCCATCAAAGCCGAACGTGCCTCCTGGCCGAGCGAAGTATCTGGCCGAACGTGTCTTCTGGCCGAACGAAGCCCCTCTGGCCGAACGAAGCCCCTTAGCCGAACGTGCCTTTAGGCCGAACGAAGCCCTTAGCCGAACGATGTCTTTAGGCCGAACAAAGCCCTTGGCCAGACGATGTCTTTGGTCGAACGATGCCTCTAGCCGAACGTGTCTTTAGGCCAAACAAAGCCCTTGGCCGGACGATGCCTCTGGCCGAACGATGCCTCTGGCCGAACGTTGCCTGATGCCGAGTACCCCTGGATGCCGAGTACTCCTGGATGCCGAGTACTCCTGGATGCCGAGTACTCCTGGATGCCGAGTACCCCAAGATGCCGAGTACTCCTGGATGCCGAGTACTCCTGGATGCCGAGTACTCCTAGATGCCGAGTACTCCTAGGTGCCGAGTACTCCTAGGTGCCGAGTACCCCAAGATGCTGAGTACTCCTAGATGTCGAGTACCCCAAGATGCCGAGTACTCCTAGATGCTGAGTACTCCAAGATACCGAGTACTCCTAGGTGCCGAACACTCGGTTGCCTGGCCAAATCTCCAGGAAACACATGTAGTGGTGTAATTTAGTAAATCAATTTGAAAATAGATCTTAATAAACAAATCCAAATTTAACCAATACGTATATGTTAATAATTTAATGTAGAATCAAACATAGGTATTTATTATTAAAAAAATTAGTCCAAAGTATATTTTGTATAATAATTATATTATGTTGATTCATGTTTATTTATACATAAATACAGTGTACATATATGTGTGTGTGCATGTATACATAATATATATATATATATATATGTTAAAAAATACTTTTATATGTATTATTAATGGATCCTTTAAAATTAATAAATCAACCCAACCAAATCAATTGTAATCAATTTAAGATTTATTACCAAACATGCAGCAATCTAATTTAGTAAAACTGTCTTATAATAGATCTTAATCAACAAATATAAATATAATTTATATGTATATGTTTATAAAAAAGTTCTTAAAACTTTTCAAATATTTCAAAATTATTTTAACATACACATATATATGCACATACTCATTTATGTATATGTATGAATCTTAAAGTAGAAAAAAAAATTGGAATCAATGTAAACTATCGTTATCAATTAAATAAAATAAAGTTAATTAGAATAATAAGTTAATTGCCAGATCTATATTTAGATCAAAATCAATAGAAATTAATATAGAAATCCATGAATAGAAGTTATCAACTTCAAATTAAAACCAATTCTAATGATAACAAGTTATACTACTTTAAGATCTATAATTGCATGCTTATAAGGGACAACAAATGCATAAATACAATTTTCAAAATGAATTAACTACTAGAACTATAATATCATGGAATAAATAAATAACTAATGGAATTTACCTTGTTGATTTTGCTTATGATTCGTACCTTGAATGATAAATGCTTCTAGATCCTATTGAATCACCTCTTGAAATTGCAACAATCTGAAGCACCATTTTTGAATTTATTTTATTTGTGTTCTTTTTATTTTGGGAATTTTTGTGGCTTAGAAGCCATGAAATTTCATTCAAGAAGGTAAAAAAAATGAAGATGGAGGCTAGGGTTTAAAAGGAGAGCGGTTAAGAGAGGCCAGTGAATGGAAGATAACATATTTATAGAGGGATCCTTCCTTAACCTCCTCCCTTCATTTTCTAGATCCAACCATTGAATTTTTAGCCTCTTTTTTGTTATGGCCTTCTATGAATAAGGCTATATGGGCCTTAAAATAATCCCAAACCTATTTAGTAATTAATCTATTTAAATCTGATTTTAATATTTTATCAATATCATATAACGATACGTACATACATAACTTTTATGTACGTACTTTATTAAATACTAATGGATTCAAACAAATCAAATAAATAAATTAAAATTTAATAATATTCATTAATTTAATTAATTTATAATGGTTATAAATTAATTAAATCGTGCGGTTTTGAAGGCATTCATCATTAGGGTTGTGCGACTCAAAGGTGTAAATCCAGTCAGCGATAAATATTGAACTATTCGAATTTTAACGTTCACAGGTTACTTAGTAAGTGGTGTGATATTTTGACCGAATTTATCGCTTACACATCTTTTAGGTAAAATCCAATTTTACTTATTATAAGTGGTACCTAACAGTGGCAATTATTTACACTAGTTCTCTTCGTCAAACTATATCACTTTGGATTTATGGAATTTGGTAATGGTCAAAATTCCATTATCATCCACATTCAACTTTATAGTCCAAACAAAAAGTCCTTGGTTCAATAATAACAGTTATTATTATTTGAAATGCTCTGGCCAGAGACTTTGACTTTTAGTTGACCGTGATACTAACCTCATATAACTGAGTAGATGAATCCTCTCTTGAATAGTGTTTCACTTCCAATGCTTCCACTCGACCCAACTGTAGGAGTTCGATGGACACCATACCATGATTTAACTATATAATCATAGCCAAGCTTCCATACTAAAGATCGATAGTATTCTCAAGTCGAGAGAACTGTGTAAATTAGTCACATCGATATTCTCTGCTTAACCATAGTTATAATGACCAACATAAAATTATCGAATGAGTCATTCCATAGTTATCCAATAACTATCAACACGTAGCCCCTTGGTGCCCCCAATAGTCATGAGTAATACATTGCCCAACATTTGGAGAGCATTACGTACTCTGGTCTCAACGGATACATAAATATCTAATCTCGATGCATTTTGACTATGAACATTTAAAATGGTATATTTGTTTCATTGTAATAACTTACTCATGGTTGCAACATTTTGTAACTACTATCACAAAACATACCATTTATGGATTTTCTATTAAATATAATTTTAGTTAAATTGATTAACTAATATAATCACATTATATCAAGTATATAATAGAAAGAAAATACCTTTATTTCGAACAAGATTGGTCAACAAGTTAGATATATGTAACAAATTACAATATTGTCCCTAGGGCATACCCCTAACTCTATTAAACTCCCACTTGCACTTAGGGTCAATTATGGAATCTTATTCCAACTTCTCCAATCTGTTTTCTCAAAAACAATTGGGTCAATCCCTTTGTGAACGGATATGCTATTATGTTTAATTATCTACTCTATCAATCAACTCTCTTCGATGGTGATAAACTGTTTTATCATGTGGAAAAATTCAGAGTATGTCTCTTGACTCTAGTGAGCTCTAAGTTCTGTTACGAACTACATCGCAACATTATTATCATATGACAATGTTATGAGATTCTCAATGTTTGGAATCGACTCGGCTAAAAATTTGTGCACTTATATTTTTATATATATTGTTTTTATTACAGCGCTATTCAAGGCGATGTACCTTGCCTTTTTCATTGAATCAGCCACGGTTTTCCATTAGGAACATTTCCAACTTAATGATTTGTTATTGACATATTATACTCAATATTACTTGTGAATATTCCTTAATAAAGAATTTATTATTTATGTAAGTAATTCTCTAGTATTTCATAAATACACGAGAACACTTCAAACAACCATTTAGTGATATCAATTTGGATTTGATATTCGCTTCATGTATCAAATACGTAAACAAATCATGATATCGTAGACAACATAACATGTATGATAATTCCTATTGCCAATGCAAAGGAATCAATCTTACATGTTCTGTGCTAAACATTTTAATAAGGTATCCTTGCATATCATTTGGGACATTCTCAACATCTTTTATACTTACTATAAAAGACATCATTTAATAATCCAATGTTGAGTATTTAAACAACTAAGGCTGATTTTGACACAAGTACATCTTATAATCAACAACGTGTTGTTTACTTATAGTTTAGAAATATCAATGTACCTTTTAACGTTCTTTCTTATGAACACACGCTTCCTCTGTACTTTGATTGAAAATCAAACTATTTGATATTTCTATCAAAGTACTTATTCAATCTTGATGCTTATAAAATGATACTTTCGTATCATTTCTTGGATCATATCTAAAGACTCACGAACTTAAAATCACTCCCACTGACTTTGAGACATTTTGGTTGATATGTGTAAATAGCTTACTCTAAATTGTAATTTAGAATTTTCTGTTTCAATGCATATGTACCAAAACACTATGACTTATCAAGCAATAATTTTGTGAGTAAATCCGAATTGACTTGAACATGTTGAATATCGAATCTATTAGGCTAATTTCAACAATTGGAATTTGTGATGTTATTCTTATCAACATTGCTCATTTAAGTCCAACCGCATTATTCTTACTCATAAAGATACGGACGTGGTCGATGGATCATATCCCTTCTATTACGACCACCAAAATCTATATTTTGATAGCGTATTAGAAATTCTTTTGGATTTGCACATCATACCATATATAGTCAACACTCTCAATGGTTTAAATGAACAATCTAGGATTATATATTTTCAACATTAATAAGAAACTCATAGTTTCTCTTCAATGTGCGAGAATACTTATTAGACACTCTAATACGTTGTGTTTGTTTCTGTTAGTTAATTTCATTTCATTTCATCTCATCTAATCAGTATTATCTATGAATCATATCCAATTCCATTTTACCATCAGTAGTTCCTCAAAGAAATTTCTTCACAATGAAGTTGGTATTTCTTGAAACAACAATCGTTTCTCAGTGCAACATAAAAGGTATTCAAAAATGTTTTATGAATTTTTTTTATTTATAAAACTGATTTGGTTTTAGTGTATAAAATTTGTGTTCAAAACATAAATATGTCATCCAATGACAGTCTTCCAAAATCTCTTTTGGGGAGATTCATACAAGATCCCTTATGAACAATTATTACGTGCAATCTTTCGACTCGCACAACTTGCCAACTTCTTGACCTAGGATATTTTGGAGTTTCTTATAAACCCTTATCTTGTAAAATTTTGTAAACTGTTATTCAGATGAAATAATATTAATCTTGTGCACTATCCTCAAGTACATTACCTTATAGAAAGAAACTAACTCAAAACTTCACTCACAATTAATCGTACATTGTCCAAAAAAGTTTGATTACTCCATATCGATGCATCATTATGTATCACATGGAGGAGTAATTTTGAGATTGAATCTTTATTCATTTTAGGTACGTTCGGAACATTTTCCAATATACTCACTCATTCAAATCAAATCAAATCATTTCTATCGCATGATATTATATTTACTTCTATTTTATATTATATAAGTTTACCATATACATACTGCATGTGTATCAAATACACATGTCCATGTCGATGATAACTCATCAGTGAATATAACGAAGTACGTTGAACCGTTTTGGTATTTATAAAATTACGATCGCATTCATATATATATATATATATATATATATATATCAATCCGAAGAGTTCATCAACTCTTATGATACTCCCACTAAATGGGTGCATAGCCCTTTATTGTTTGAGATAATTAACAAGTATCATATGATTCAAAATCATACAATAAATTATTTCTCAAAACTATGACTTAGTCTATAATTCCAAAACAACTGTAAATAATATTGGATACTTTTGTATTTTCCAATGCATCACTTTTGTTATAAAAACATTACCACATTATAGTTTTATTTCATAAAGAATATTCAGAATATTCATATTGAAATATAGCTATGTCTATTTTATTTTATTTTTCAGTCGATACTGAAAAATAATCATTATTTCATAAATAATGATGGTCATTTTTATGGAAATAGTTTTTGTACTTTGATGCAATTAATAAGTGCAATATAGCATGCTCCCACTATTACCACCATTACTATAATAGCATACTAAACTCGGAGGTCCATCATTCACTTAATGCAATTTGTTTATTTCATATACTGCAACTATTTACAGTGGAGAGTTTGTTGATCACATATCTTGAGCTCAAAGAAATAAATCTCATAGAAAAAAAAATATGAAAATATATTATGGAATAGAAATCATATTTCTTACTCCAATATTAAGTATAAATTATTATTATAATTCTTGTTTCTAATGTTTCTCTATGAAGCTGAAGTGCTTATTCATTCTATTCATCCCAACTGTACCTTAAATTACATCTATTCTTATACATTCGTTTTCCTTTCAAATGGTCAAACTATTCAAAAGAAAACCTTACTACAATATTGATGCAGCCCAGAAAGATGTAGGCGTAGGTCGTGTATGACCTACCATGTTGATAGGTCGAGTGCGACCTAACGAGGAAGCTAACGAGTTAACATTTTGTGAAGAGCCGTGGGAAGTTGAAGCCTTAGGTCGTAAGCGACCTAACGGGTCTGGGAATAGTGATATTTTAGGTCGCGAACGACCTAGCGACCTACGAGCTAACGAGCTAAGGGGTAACGAGCTAAGAGAAGAAACGAGTTATGCAAGAACAAGAAAGCCAACGACCTATGATAAGTTGCGAGGCCTTAGGTCGCTCATTCTAGGTCGCTCCGATCTTGTGAGTACCAGCTTTGAAGTGCTACGACCTAAGTTAGGTCGCAAGAAGTTAGGTCGCTCGACCTAGTGATGCGGGAAGTTAGGTCGCTCGCCTTAAGTCGCCGAGAAGATAGGTCGTTGCCTCCTGTTTTTAAGTCGTTCACTGCTGCATCTTTAAGTCGCTCAAGGGTAGGTCGCTGCGGCCATGTATTTTAGGTCGTGTTGTTTAGGTCGTTGCCGACCTATGTGTTGTAAAGTGTTGTGTTGTATTTGCTTATGTTGTAATATTTTTTAGGTCGTAAGTCGCTTGTTTTTAGGTCGCACTATTTTTAGATCGTAGGTCGTTTCCGACCTAAGTGTTGGGCAAGTTGAGTCGTGTGATGTAAATGCTATAAATAGGCGTGTGTTGTACATTTGAAAGTTTAGTTGATTTGAATAAAAACTTTTGTTTTGTTAGCTTTGTGCTTTCACCAAATTGGTAGTTGAGTGTAATCTCCTATCTCCTCTTTCGGCATTCGAGTGCGCTCGAATCAACGATCGTAGAAGCCAATTCACGGTATCTAGTGCGCTAGATCAACGTCTGAAGAATTGCAGATCTTCCTTCACGGTATCGTGCGCGATTGACGTGACGAAGATAGCTAGAATTCGGTATCTTCGGATCAACGAATTTGGGCCATTCAGTATTCTTCATTCCATCGACTGCTACTTTCATCGTATCATCATTTTTTTGTATTCCGCTGCTGCACCATTTGGTATCAGAGCTTGTTTTAGCCAATCATAGCTAAATCGAGTCTTGGAGCCGAGAATTTCGAAGTTGAAGTGTTAGCCGAGCTTGAAGTGTTGAGCCGAGCTAAGTAGAAGTATTAGAAATTGAAAGTTGCATTATTTGGAGAAGTTTGTGTTCGTCGTGTTCATCGCAAATTGCAATGAGGTTGGAGTTTTCGATCCATTTCATTTTGGATCAAAGTTCGAAAGGTGTTTGAAATTTGGAGTTGGAGCCGAGAGTAGATTGAAAGGGTATCATTTGATCATTTGTTTGTTCAAGGCCGAAAGTCAAAGTTTTGAAGAATCAACCATGCCGCCGAGAAGAGCTAATCGTCACCAAAACGTAGAAGCGTTGTATAGAAGAGAAGAAGCTGATGAGATGGAGCAAAGAATTAATGAAAACTTTAGTGAGAAACTTAATGAAGGAATTGGACGATTAGATAAGATGATGATAGAGATGAATCGGTTTCACCTGAATCTAACCATGGGGGAAGTAGAGTTTCGCCACATTCCAATCGGGAGAGAAGTGCTGATAATGATCATAGAAGTGTGAGTCGAGATCGCTATAGGGATGATGATGATCGAAGGCATGATAGGAATGTGAATGATCGAGAACGGAGGAATGTAGATAGAAGGGATGTTGGTGGAAGACGGGATGATAGTAGAGATGTTGGTGGTCAGGATCGACATCGATATACATCTGATTTTGAAGAGGAGTTTGATGGAGGTAGTGTTCATGGACGTGGACAAGGAAGAAATTAGTCGGAGTATGATCACAAGTGGGAATCTGGGATGAAGACTGAAATTCCATAATTCAAAGGAGGTATGCAAGCTGAAGAGTTTTTGGACTGGTTGTCGAATGTGGAGAAGATTTTTGATTTCAAGGAAGTTCCAGAACATCGTAGAGTGAAGTTGGTTGCTATAAGGTTGAGAGGTAGAGCTTTGGCATGGTGGCAGCAAACCAAACTTACACGTGAACGGATGGGGAAGTCAAAGGTTGAATCATGGGAAAAGATGAGGAAAATGATGAAAGCCACATTCTTACCTTATAATTATCAATCGCTTATGTATCAGAGGCTGCAAAACTTGAGGCAAGGAACGAAGTCTGTTAATGACTATGTTGATGAATTCTATCAACTGATTGCAAGGAACGATATCATGGAGACAGAGGAACAATTAACAGCTAGATTTGTTGGGGGGTTGCGTATGCAGATTCAAGACATGGTAAATATGTTTGATCCCAGATCTGTAGCGGAAGCACACCAGAAAGCGTTGGCTTGGGAGAAGCAGGGAAGACGAGGAGGTGGTGTGTTTACAAATTCCAACAATCCAGTGAAGGGTGTTAGTGGAAGTTCTAATGTTTCAAAAGCTATTGCAAAACCAGTTGTGAATGAGATTAGGAAGGCGAAAGTCAATAATAGTTTCAAGTGTTATAATTGCCAAGAAATGGGCCACAAAAGTAATGAATGTCCAAAGCCGAAGAAGAGAGCTATGATAGCGGAGGTCGAGGATGAGGATGAAGAAGCTGAATGTTCCAATTCACCACCTAATGAGGAGGAAGAAGAAGTGTCGGGAGACGAAGGTTGTAATCTGATGATGAGGAGGTCTTGTTTGACACCAAAGCTATAGGAGGATTGTAGTTGGTTGAGGAGCAATATATTTCAGTCGACTTGTACTATTCTGGGGAAAGTTTGCAAATTTGTTATTGATGCTGGAAGTTGTGATAATATAATTTCATCAGAGGCTGTGAGGAAGTTGGCACTGAAGACTGAGAAACACCCGAAACCGTACAAGTTGGCTTGGTTGAGGAAAGGCGGGGAGGTGAAGGTTGGACGAAGGGCTTGTGTGAATTTTTCAATTGGAAAGAAATACAAGGATGAAATCTGGTGCGATGTGGTAGATATGGATGTCTGTCATTTGTTGCTGGGGAGACCGTGGCAGTATGATAGGGCGGTGCAACATGATGGGTGTACCAACAGTTACAGTTTCTTGTTCGAAGGCACAAAGATCACATTAGTTCCGAAGAAGCGACAGCAGAATGAGAAAAAGCAGGAGGAGATTGAGGAATTGAAAACCTTGTTGTCATTAAAGGAGTTCGTGGAAGAGATAGAAGAGAGTCCTGAAGTTTTTATGTTGATTGGGCATGAAAGCAGTGAAGTTGCTGAAGTTCCAGAGGAAGGGAAACCAGTTTTGGAGGAATTCAACGATGTGTTTCCAGAGGAGTTACCGAAGGAGTTACCGCCGCTTAGAGACATACAACATCAGATTGACTTGGTGCCAGGTGCTGCATTGCCTCATAGACCACACTATCGGATGAGTCTAAGGGAACACGAAGAGTTAAGGAGACAGGTGGAGGAATTACTGGAACAGGGATGAGTTCAGGAGAGTTTGAGTCCTTGTGCAGTGCCAGCTTTGTTGGTACCCAAGAAGGATGGAACGTGGAGGATGTGCACAGATAGTAGAGCATTGAACAAGATAACGGTCAAATACAGATTTCCGATGCCGAGGCTTGATGATCTGTTAGATCAAATCAGTGGCTCTGTGATCTTTTCAAAGATTGATCTTAAAAGTGGTTATCATCAGATTCGCATTAGACCAGGGGACGAATGGAAGACAGCATTCAAGACGAGGGAAGGATTGTATGAATGGCTGGTGATGCCGTTTGGTCTATCGAATGCACCGAGTACATTCATGAGGGTGATGAACCAAATTTTCAGGCCGTACATTGGGAAATTTGTGGTGGTTTACTTTGATGATATTCTGATCTACAGTGCTAGTACAGAAGAGCATGTTCAGCATTTGAAGAAAGTGTTAATTATCCTTCGTGAAGAACAATTCTACGCTGCTATGAAGAAGTGTGTTTTTATGGCGAGGAGTGTTTTATTTCTGGGGTATGTTGTATCGAAAGAAGGAATACAGGTGGACCAAAGTAAAGTTGAAGCTATCAGAAATTGGCCGCAACCCAAGACGATAACAGAAGTTCGTAGTTTTCACGGGTTGGCTTCATTTTATCGAAGGTTCATTCCACACTTAGTAGTGTGATGGTGCCGGTTACAGATTGTATGAAGGGCAAACAGTTTGCATGGTCGGAGGAAGCAGGGGTTGCTTTTGAGCAAATCAAAGAACTCTTGACGTCAGCACCAATTCTAGTGCTACCAGATTTTCAGTTAGTATTTGAACTACATACTGATGCATCCAAGGTTGGGATTGGAGGAGTGTTGAGTCAGAGGGGACGTCCGATTGCATATTTCAGTGAGAAGTTATCAGGAGCGAAGATGAGATATAGTACGTATGATGTGGAATTTTATGTTGTTGTACAAGCTATTAAACACTGGAGACATTATCTATTTTAGAAAGAGTTTGTTCTTTACACTGATCATGAGGCGTTGAAGCATTTACAAGGGCAAGACAAGATTTCAGCGAGACATGCATCATGGATTACATATCTGCAACAGTTTAGTTTTGTTGTCAAACACAAGTCAGGAGTGACGAATCGTGTGGCTGATGCTTTGAGTAGGAGGAGTCATTTATTGACAATAATGAAAGTTGAGGTGACAGGTTTTGAATTATTTCCAGAACTGATTGAAGAAGATCCTTATTTTATGAAATTTGTTGAAAAGGTTAAGGAAGGGAATGCTGATGAATTTATGATGGTAGATGGTTTTCTGTTTAAGGGAAATCGATTATGTATTCCAGAGAGCAGTTTGAGAATGAAGATTATCAAGGAGTTACACGAGGAAGGTCATGTGGGCCGTGATCGTACATTGTATTTGATTTCTCAATCTTATTTTTGGCCATCAATGAGGAAAGAAGTGGAAAGGTTTGTGGAGCGATGTCATATCTGTCAAGTGTCGAAAGGAACTGCGACCAATGCCGGATTATATATGCTGTTACCTGTACCAAATAAACCTTGGGTTGATGTGAGTATGGATTTTGTTCTGGGGTTACCGCGAACTCAAAGGGGAAACGATTCCATTTATGTGGTGGTTGACCGATTTTCGAAAATGGCACATTTTATTGCTTGTAAGAAGACGGCAGATGCTGTTCATGTTGCTCAGTTATTTTTCAAATAAATCTATCGACTTCATGGATTTCCAGAATCTATTGTGTCGGATAGGGATACTCGTTTTCTGAGTCATTTTTGGCTAAGTTTGTGGAAGATGGTCGGAACGAAGCTGAATTTTAGTAGCGCTTACCATCCACAAACTGATGGGAAAACAGAGGTGGTTAACAGATCGCTGGGAAATTTATTGCGATGTCTGGTGAAAGATAATCTAAAAAGCTGGGATGTGAAGTTATGTCAAGCAGAATTCGCTCATAATCATGCGATAAATCGTAGCACAGGTTTCAGTCCATTTCAGATTGTATATTCAAGTTTGCCAAGGGGACCGTTGGACTTAACGGTAGTACCACAACTGAAGGGGATGGTAAAACGAGCTGTTGATTTTGTTGATGGGTTGACTGAATGTCATAAAATCGTCCAGGAACGATTGGAGAAGACGAATGAGAAGTATAAACGCTCTGCAGATCTGAAGCGAAGAAGTGTTGAGTTTAATGAAGGAGATTTGGTATATGCTGTGTTAACAAAGGACCGTTTTCCAGTGGGAACTTACAACAAGTTGAAAGCCAGAAAGATTGGTCCTGTGAAGATTGTGAAACGGATCAATGAAAATGCTTATAGATTGAAGCTGCCGGAAGACGTATATACTTCTGATGTGTTCAGTGTCAAACACTTGATACCATATCATGGAGATGAAATTGTTGTGGAAAAGGAGAACGCAAATTCGAGGACGAATTTTTTTCAACCAGGGGAGGATGATGCAGCCCAGAAAGATGTAGGCGTAGGTCGTGTACGACCTACCATGTTGATAAGTCGAGTGCGACCTAACGAGGAAGCTAACGAGTTAACATTTTGTGAAGAGCCGTGGGAAGTTGAAGACTTAGGTCGTAAGCGACCTAACGGGTCTGGGAATAGTGAGATTTTAGGTCACGAACGACCTAGCGACCTACGAGCTAACGAGCTAAGGGGTAATGAGCTAAGAGAAGAAACGAGTTATGCAAGAACAAGAAAGCCAACGACCTATGATAAGTTGTGAGGTCTTAGGTCGCTCATTCTAGGTCGCTCCGATCTTGTGAGTACCAGCTTTGAAGTGCTACGACCTAAGTTAGGTCGCAAGAAGTTAGGTCGCTCGACCTAGTGATGCGGGAAGTTAGGTCGCTCGCCTTAAGTGGCTGAGAAGATAGGTCGCTGCCTCCTGTTTTTAAGTCGTTCACTGCTGCATCTTTAAGTCGCTCAAGGGTAGGTCGCTGCGGCCATGTATTTTAGGTCGTGTTGTTTAGGTCGTTGCCGACCTATGTGTTGTAAAGTGTTGTGTTGTATTTGCTTATGTTGTAATATTTTTTAGGTCGTAAGTCGCCTATTTTTAGGTCGCACTATTTTTAGGTCGTAGGTCGTTTCCGACCTAAGTGTTGGGCAAGTTGAGTCATGTGATGTAAATGCTATAAATAGGCGTGTGTTGTACATTTGAAAGTTTAGTTGATTTGAATAAAAACTTTTGTTTTGTTAGCTTTGTGCTTTCACCAAATTGGTAGTTGAGTGTAATCTCCTATCTCCTCTTTCGGCATTCGAGTGCGCTCGAATCAACGATCGTAGAAGCCAATTCACGGTATCTAGTGCGCTAGATCAACGTCTGAAGAATTGCAGATCTTCCTTCACGGTATCGTGCGCGATCAACGTGACGAAGATAGCTAGAATTCGGTATCTTCGGATCAACAAATTTGGGCCATTCAGTATTCTTCATTCCATCGACTGCTACTTTCATCGTATCATCATTTTTTTGTATTCCGCTGTTGCACCAAATATCATAAAAAAACTCTTTACAAAAGTGCATTTGATTATCCTTAACATTTAAGGATATCAAATATGTTGCACTCTACGTAAACCGATCAAAATGACATTTCAGCGATTGAGTTCTTAGATCTATCTTGTAGTTTTTGGTCTTGTGTTACATTAATACAATATGATCCTTTTTGTAATCAATCAAGTTGAATACATGATCTCAAAATACTATTTATTGGCTTATTTCCAGTGAGCATATTCATTGAAGTATTGTACATTACGAACTATGACCGTTCACCATATAACATTTATAAATGATAGTGTATAGATCAAATATCCATAGTCCTGTATTGCTTTTAGAGTTCGAAACTCATAGAGTGCAATACATGGTCTTAACCAAATAATCACGTAAGTGACCATTTGACGAACGTATTAAGTAGTTGAAAAAATTTGACACTTGCATGGGTACAGAAAACATTAACATGCAATAGGCATTTAATAGTGGGTATTACATTTCTATTTGTCAACTTTCAATTCAGTTCCTTTGTATGTTAATTGATAAACATTTTATCAATCATATTAAATGCATAAATTTATCTTTGTAGATAATTGTAACATTATTTATAATATGTTCTTCCAATATTAGAAAGGTTAATGTTACCATTTCATTTTTCTAATAAGACTCCCACTAGTCTTTTATGTTTCTCCAAACCTTAAGATGAAACATAGAAGTCTTTTGACTTTACTAATGGGTGTTAGGACTTATATGTCTTGCTATTTTAACCTTGAGTTTGCTTAACAAATCATATCCTGCATAAACGATTGATAACTCCTTATCGTTTGTATCACATACAACTCCTAACCCCTGTTTCAGTGTCCTAACCTCATTTCGACCTTGAGTTTGCTCAACAAATCGAAAGAGATTATTCACTCATACCTACCATATTGTGATGGCTTAAGTATAGTATATGTACCTTGAGTTTGCTCAACAAATACATAAAATTATCTTACCTCGTCTATTTAATTTATTAATAATACTAACTTAACATCCCTAGCTTGAGTTTTCTTAACAACTAAGGAGTATGTAAGTAATTTATTAATATATATATGGTAGAGAACAACATTATATTGAAGCTTCATAATCTTTAATATATTATATTGAGAGATATCGACTTATGGAATAATGTATTTCTTATGAAATACCCTCGTGATTCAAGTGTCAAAACACATCAGAAATCAAGGTATACGTTACGTACATGTACGTATGTATTTATTCCTTAGGCCTATTTGGGTTTCTTTAATGTTCCACCTTTAGTTTATACATTCATGTCATATAAGTTTTATTATCATATAACTTTTACATTTCAGATTACTTATATGATATTCTTATGTATAATATTTTATTAGTTAAATATTATTCAATTAATTAATTGATTATGTCTTTAATTAATTTTAATTAATTAACTCTTTAATTAATTTTATATTATTATTCCAATACAACTTTTATATTGGACATATCTACTGTAACTTTAACAGTGTACACTATAACCTTTATAGTATAGCACATATATATTATATATGTGTATTTTTATTTTATTAATTAACCTTTAATTAATTTATTTAATTAAAAAAATTTAATTTAATTATATTAATTTCAAAAGATTATCTTATATACATACATGTATACTTATATTATCTTAAAACTTTAAAATAACATAACAATATCAACATACATATAATGAGAGCATATAAGTATTAATTAATTAAATCATTAATTAATTTATTTTATTAATCTTATTAATAAATTTTAAATTTCGAAATTAATATTTAAATAGTTTCAAACATTTTGAAAACTCATGTTATATTATAACCTTTTATAATAAACATGTTCCTATTTTTAAATTTAACTTTTAAATTTAAAATCTTTTCTTAATTTTCAAAACTATTTTGAAAATTAGCCCAAGGCCTAATTCAATTTGGACCTTTTCTATCAAGCGCGACCTTTAGGCTCACTTCACCTTTCGAGCCAGGCATGTAACCACGTAGGACAGGGCACTTGATTACCCAATTCCAATTCTAGACATCACCTTTCTAGACATCACCTTTCTAGACATCGTACTAAGTGCGCAAGCTTAATTAGTTAGCCCTAACATGACTAATTTAGATCGCATAAGCCATTGGGCTCTGATACCGTTGTTGGAACTGGACCAGCCCGCAGCGGAAGAAATGAGTGAATTTTAAAAAAAATTACTATTTTAGATCATTAACGGGCCTATGAAGTATAAACATGCTTAGAAATTTTCTAAGTTTTCTGTCAAATAAAATCTTTATTTTATTTAGATTTTAAAATAAAGTTTAAAATTTAATTTAATGTGTATGTAAATTAGAGCATATCAAATATACTCTTGTGTACATATTTGTGTGTAATGGTAACTTATTAAATTTATTTAGAGAATGAAACTTTTCATTTTCTATCTATTAAGTTATTGAATTAATGAGGGGGCATAAATTTATTTAGAGAAGGAAACTTTTCATTTTCTTCTCTTAACTTATTTAATTCATGAAAGAAAAATTATGTATATGGAGAGAGAAACCTTTCATTTATCTCTCTTTAATTAATTTGATTAATTATATGAATGTCATTAATTAGCAACACATATATATGGCATGAATGTGAGTATAAACAAATATATATTATTGCGTAAATTCTGCAAGAGCAACATATGATAGGTGCTATTAATCGATAACAACGTTGGACATATAACTAGAAATAAATAAATAGTTAAACACATAGAGGAAATATGGGAAATATATAAAAAGTAACAAAGATGGTTGATTTAATTTCCTATTTAGCAATCTTAATTAATGCAGCATATAAATGATAATCAATTGGCATCATGACATAAGGATATAAACAGTCAACAACAAAAGTATGTATGTATTATTAACTGACTGTGTGATACATGTTTAACTATGTTTATATATGTATTGTTTAATGAATCCTCCAAATATACTAAATTAATTCAGCCAAGTCAACTATTATCCATTTAAGATTTACTATCAAACATGTAGTGATCTAATTTAGTAAATCAATTTGAAAATAGATCTTAATCAGTAAATCCAAATGTAACCAATATGTATATGTTAATAATTAATGTAGAATCAAACATAGGTATTTATTATAAAAAAAATTTGTCCAAAGTATATTTTGTATAATAATATTATTATGTTGATTCATGTTTATTTATACATAAATACAGTGTATATATATGTATGTGTGTGCATGTATACATAATATATATATATATATATATGTATATGTATTGTTAATGGATCCTTTAAGATTAATAAATCAATTTAACCAAATCAATTGTAATAAATTTAAGATTTGTTACCAGACATGCAGTAATCTAATAACAGATCTTAATCCACAAATATAAATATAATTTATATGTATATGTTAATATAAAAAATTCTTAAAACCTTTTAAAATATTTTAAAATTATTTAACATACACATACATATATATACATACACATTTATATATATGTATGAATCTTACAGTCGGTAACAAAATTGGAATCAATGTAAACTATTGTTACCAATTAAATAAAATAAAGTTAATTGGAATAACAAGTTAATTGCCAGATCTATATTTAGATCAAAATCAATAGAAATTAACATAGAAAATCATGAATAGAAGTTATCAACTTCAAATGAAAACCAATTCTAATGATAACAAGTTATACTTCTTTAAGATCTATAATTGCATGCTTATAAGGGACAACAAATGCATATATACAATTTTCAATATGATTTAACTACTAGATCTATAATATCTTGGAATAAATAAATAACTAATGGAATTTACCTTGTTGATGTTGCCTATGATTCATACCTTGAATGATAAATGCTTCTAGATCCGATTGAATCACCTCCAGAAATTGCAACAATCTGAAGCACCACTTTTGAATTTATTTAATTTGATTTGTTTTGATTTTGTTTTGGGAATTTTTGTGGCTTAGAAGCCATGAAATTTCGACCAAGTAGGTAGAAAAATGAAGATGGAGGCTAGGGTTTAGAAGGAGAGTGATTAAATGAGGCCAGTGCATGGATGGTAACATATTTATAGAGGGATCCTTCCTTAACCTCCTCCCTTTATTTTCTAGATCCAACCATTGGATTTTAAGCCTCTTTTTTCTTATAGCGTTCTATGAATAAGGCTATATAGGCCTCAAAACATTCCCAAACCCATTTAGTAATTAATCTATAAAAATATGATTTAAATATTTTATCAATATCATATATCGATACGTACATACATAACCTTTATGTACATAATTTATTAAATACTAATGGATTCAAACAAATCAAACAAATAAATAAACAACGATTTTATAATTAATATTTCATAAATATTAATTGATTTATTTAATTTGTAACGGTTATAAATTAATTAAATCACGTGGTTTTTGAAGCATTCATCATTACGATTGTGCGACTCAAAGGTGTAAATCCGCCAGCGATTAATATCAAACTATTTGAATATTAATGTTCACATGTCACTTAGCAGGTTGAGTGACATTTTGGCTGAATTTATCACTTACACATCTTTTAGGTAAAATCCAATTTTACTTATTATAAGCGATACCTAATAGTGACAATTATTTACATTAATTCTCTTCGTCAAGACTATATCACTTTGGATTTTTGGAATTTAGTAATTGTCAAAATTCCATTATCATCCACATTCAACTTTATAGTCCAAACACAAAGTCCTTGGTTAAATAATCATAATTATTATTAACTATAATGCTCTGGCCAGAGACTTTGACTTTGAGTTGACTTCAGTTGAGCGTATACTAACCTCATATAACCGGAGAGATGAATCTTCTCTTTAATAGCGTTTCACTTCCAATGTTTCCACTCGACCTAACTATAGTCATTCGATGGACACAGTACCACGATTTAACTATAATTAAAGCGAAGCTTCCACATTGAAGATCAATAGTATTCCTAAGTCGAGAGAACTGTGTAAATTAGTCACATCGACATTCTCTGCTTAACATTAGTTATAATAACCAACAGAAAACTATCGAGTGAGTCATTCCATAATTATCCAATAACTATCAGTACGTAGCCCCTTGGTGCCCCTATCTGCCATGAGTAATACACTGCCCAACATTTGAAGAATATTATGTACTTCAGTCTTAATGGATACATCAATATCCAGTCTTCATGCATCTTGACTAGAAACATTTAAAATGGTTTATGTTTCATTGTGATAAATTACTCACGGTTACAACATTTTGTAATTACTATCACAGAACCTACCATTTATGGATTTTATATTAAATATATTTTTAACTAAGTTGATTTATTAATATAACCATATTATATCAAGTATATAATAGAAAGAAAATACCTTAATTTCGAACAAGATTGGTCAATGAGTTAGATATATGTAATAAATTACATAATTGCCCCTAGGTAATACCCTTAACTCTATCAGGCCTGAGTCAGCCATTGGTTTATAGTTTGCTAGATAAAACTATAATGTTTGATAGATAGTTCATTGATTACCTAATTTATATGCATATATGTTATTGCTCTTGCTATTATAATCAGTTTGATTACAGGATTTTGATCTGCAAAAGATATGCTTTTAAAGGGATATTAGTAAAGGGAAACCCGTTCTGCTAAGCGGCGTGGTCTCATTTAATATCAGTAAACCGAGATGTAATAGTATTATTCACACCAAGCTTTATGTCTGACTCAAAGTTTATGTTTTCCCTTAAACTCTCGAGTGCTCATATTTAATTTGAGTAGATTGTGAGTGAAGGTTTTTTAAGTTTATTAGGTTGGACGAATAAGCTTCCGAAGACGTGCAGGAGGCAAAGTTAGGTATGTAGAAGCAATTTAATTTTATTTCCACTATGATGTATTTATGACTGATATTTCTATCTAGTACTCTGATCATCCAAGGGTGCATCTTCATATGTCGATCTTGGTGTAATTTGTAATAATTATATTTGATAAAAACCTAGAAATCGTTTTGGGATTATGTAACTGAATATGAAATATTTTTTGCAATGTAATCAGAAAAGTTGTATTTTTGAAATCCATGATTTTATTTAATATTCATGTGCTTCTGGTATTATGGATACATTAATATTACCGCATTTCTCACCGAAAGTAAATACTATAGATGACTGCAGCATCTGTAGCACTTTGTTTCGGCCCTCAAGATAGGGGGTGTTACAAAGCCAGTTTCCAATACGTTGGTTTTGAAATTTCATTAGAATGAAATTATAAAAGAAAATTAAAAGGTTAAATTCTGTTACTTGTTCTAACCTTAGAAATGAACTACGCTTAGGGAAGCTAAGAAATGATAGTTGTATCATTCAAATTAAAGATAAAAATGGAACATGTAGGGCACATAATGAATAAATGAAATAAACGGAATGAGCTCAAGATCACAAAATATACCGACTCATAGAGTTGTAAATGGTAGGGTGCCAAGACTAGTGAAGTCTAAAATTAAATGGTTTATGTTAAATTACCATAGCTTGGAAAGTTTATAGGGTTCAATTTAAAATAATAAACTCTAGTATGAGTTTATGACAAGGTTCCAAAACATCAAAACGAATGTAATGAATGGATTGGCAATATGAAACGAGTGTTTTAAGACTAAGATAGGCTATTGATGCTTAGTAAGGATGCTTGTTAGAATGCATTCAGGGTGCTTACATTCCGCCTCTTATGAGAGTCGAGGTAGCTCTAGTTAGGGTGGCTCTCATAATGGAACAAGTGGTCATTTCATCAAGTGATGTTATTTAAGAAAAGGATAAATTAATGATATAAGGCTTAGGAATGTAATTACTAAAATAAGTTAATGATAATTTTAAGGTCGATGCCTAAATAATATTCTATGTGATGTTTGTGGATGTATTGACGATTGTATGACATGGTTCATAACTGAATGTTAGGTGTAGAGTATACTTATGAATTAAGAGCAATGTTATGTGTATGCTCATGATGTGATGATTTTTTACATGATATACTGTAATTGCTATGTTGAAATGGTCAGGGGAAATCCCATGTCGTGCTTTAGCGGCATGGTCTCACTATGTGTATGTTTAGGGTGTTTACTCATACTAGGCTTTATGTGTAACGAACAGAATTTTTGACCCTTGAAATCGACACTAATACGTCTATTGTACTCCGTACTGAGTATTCAAGTGTCGAAAAACAGATTGTTAAGGATAAAAAGAAAATAAAGATAGAACAGAATCTCACATGAATGGAATAATTTATAATATCAATAATCTTTACAGCGGAAAATTTTGAAAATACATATATCAGAATCTAACCTAAGCTCAGCTTAGACGGTTATAAATCACTATCCTTAGAATTACTGAAAAACCAAAATAAATTCAAGCGGGAATGTAATCTACGTCCATACATTGACGAAGATCTCCAGCTCTCCTTTGGAAACTCCAAGCGTCATTAGTTAGACCTGAAACTACTCGGATCGGACATGAGAATTAAAAATACCCGGATCATGCTTGATAAAACAACCTAAGAACACTCGAATCATAAATGTATATGACAGTGCAATAGATCAGATTGATCCCAATCAAAACCTTTGAAATAAAGGGTATCTTGTTAGACCATGCTCCATATAAACACGGACGAGTTTTTACCTTACGATAACCAAAATACTTTATACTTAAACAAACTAAATATTATCATTAATGACATTGGTTTTAAAACACATTTCAAATAAATATATACACAAAGTAGGTATCAATACCCAGATAATGTCGAATGGTTTATATGATGCCAAAGGGGTAGCTGAAATGTTTGCAAAGCATTGTAGCTATTTTGGGAATACAACCAAAACCATAAAGCTGGTATTGGAATTGGATTTCCAACATGATAGGGATAGTGGCCATTTCCTCCGATGCGAAATCCACACATAACATCCTACTCTTCGGTGACTATTCACTTTTCTCAAGCAAGCCTCCATACTACATTGTTACACTACTATGGAACAGCGTATTTTGGTAGTTTTTCTCTTTCTCAGTCGAGCTTCTAATACCTACCCATTTAAACCATTAAGGGTCCAAACACTAATGGACTCCTCCATCATCAATAAAACCGATAACTTGAAATATATGTCCTGCAGACCCCTTAGCATCCCATATCATTCCTGCGATGTAAGGCTCATGAAGCTATGCACTTCTTTCCACAAGGCCACGCTTCGCTTTTCACAAAACCATGCTTCACTTTTTCATAAAACCATGCTTCGCTTTTCACAAAACCATGCTTCGCTTTTCACAAAACCATGCTTCGCTTTTCACAAAGCCACGATTTGCTTTTTACAAAGCCACACTTTGCTTTTCACAAAGCAAATTTCACTTAGAATGCCACCTTGCCATTTCTAACAACACACCATTGATTTCTACAAAATTACAACCTCTGAGTTCGTACGTCTCAGAGAAGGGTGTTAAGTATAAGAGGGGTTACCTCCTACACCACCAAACAGATGTACGTTTGTAGAGATCAATGTACGTGGTTTTAGAAATGCAATGTAGACACTCATCCATACAAGTTGTCCAAGTGAAGATAAACCAAAGGCACTCCTCCTACCATTACTTGTTTGGGAATTACCCCTAGGATTAGTAGCGAGTAGTCCTTCCAAATTGAAGATTTTAAGAACGAAGACACTACTGCCACCATATAGATATGATATGGAGATTAATCTAGAGGTTAGTGGCAAGCAGCCCTACTTCATGAAGATCTCCATCTTCAAATCATTGTCTCTAACATGTCTTCACTTTCAAATATGTATATTGGTTCGAAGTGGTTTTCAAATAGGAACTACCCAAATCCGACCCTAATTTCTCCGAACCAATCATCAATAAAAAGATGTCTAGTATATAGGTTATTATCAAACAACATCCAATCAATTTATATTTTTATCAAATCAAATATCTTTTGAAGATATACTCTTTTAATCTGTTCCTTTATCTTTTAAGAGTATATGGAATCATTAAGCCTCATTTATCATATTCTTTGGTTGATTAAACCTCTTTAATCTTGGAATAATTCTAAATCATTTCACCGTTTACTTAGGAAAACACTCCAAATCATTTATTTAAATCGTAACAGAGATTTCTTATTTTCAAATCATTACTTATAAATGGGTCAAAAATGATGTTATTTAAGACATTATTTACTGTAAACCCAAATTAGTTAGTATTGAGTAGAAAAGGCTCCATATTGATTGGACTAATTATACTCAATACCAGTTTCTGTATTCAACCTGTACTATTCGTCGAATAACAGTGAAATCACCTTTTAAATTCAAACGAATAGTATGTGTTCCCTCATCGGACTTTAATATAGAGTTTAACTAGTGTATTCTCTATACCACCAAAATCATATTTTAAAATCTTCTATAACTTTTGAAAAACTCCGAATCTCTTTTCTTTTAACTTAAGAAATGCAGTCTGAGAAGATCAAATTAACTATCCCCTCTATCGGGCCAGTCCGGATAGCTAGAGCAGAACCCAGATACTGGTTGTCTAAGCTTAGGTCTAGAGACCATCTCTCTGTTACCCATGAGGCAGTCAAGTTATTTGATCAACTCTAAACTCTTTTATATGATCTTTAAGAGATGATTTTCATTTACTTAACACAATTCAAGATATTGTTTAGAACAATATTCCTTTAACCATTTATTTTAACCCCATTAAAATAATTATAAAACTTACAAATCATCTTCAAAATACTTAATTATTCATTTTAAAAGATTACTGAAAAGATTGGGAAAGAATAATTAAATTAAAACCATAATTTGCAAAAGTTATCGAAACCACTGCAAAAACTACAGCGAATACTGTTTTTAAAGCTTTTTTGTTCAAAACACTAATCCTATTTCATATGTGTCCATTTTCATAAATCAAATCCCTTTTAAAATATTAGCATATTTATTAAATTTATTTCATATTTCTAAAGATTTAAAAATAACAATTTTAAAGCATTTACCACTTTGGTTTCCGAACTGCCAAAACGCGATGCTTTTGAAAACTGATTTGGACATATTTCAAACTCTACTACATGAATCTTGATTTTTTTCTTTTGTTTGAAAACTATACCCACAGGGGTCCGGAAAATCCTTATTTCAAAAAATTCCGACTTATATTGAATCCTACACATTGACTTAACTTTTCGGGTCGAAAAACGACGAACTACCGCTGCACGAAGAACTCGATTTGGCTCTATTTTTCAAAATTCATAAAATTTTATAGAAACTTGTTAAAATTTTTAAAATACCATATTAGACCATTTTAAATCATTTCAAACTATTTTTACTACATTAAGAACTCATTTTACACTTTATTCCATATTATAATATTATATTATTATAATATTCATTTTTCAATCGTTTTATATTCAAAACCATAAAGAGGCTTAATAAACTCCATACACATATTCATATGGATTTATTTTTCATGGATTAACTATGGTTAATTAATTAACCATTTCTATTTTGATGTATATTATTTTTCCATCATTAGCAACTAGTTATCAACGAAATATTAATGAACCAAATATTCATCCAATATTCGACCAAGCATATTAATTTACTATTTAATCATGCATATCATAATTTTAAGTTTTAAATAAACTAAACTAAAATCAAGTACTCACTATTGGTTTCCACTCCATCGAAATTTTTTCCAGAGCTTTTTGAAATAAATCCAGCGGTACTTCACAGCACTTCCTTCTGTTTTCCTTGCTCCGAAGCTCCTTGAACTTGCTTCTCCTTCTTTGAAGTGCTTGGCCTCCCTTGGAGCGGTGGTACTCGGCCAAGCTTGATGAAGAAGGTGATGGTCGTGGGTTTTAAAGAGGAAGTGGTGGAATTTGGACTTGCTTTTGAGGTGTTTTTCTTTTTTATGTGTATGTATATATTTATATATTTTTTTACTTCTCTTTGGATATATTTTTATTCATTATTTTTCTACTGAAAAAGCCATTGAAATAGCTTGAAATGAAGAAGAAGAAGAAGTATAATGTGTGAATGAATGTGTGTACCGTGCATGTATTTATAGGCCTGAACTTGAAAATATGTCATCCCCTTCAACCTCATGCTCACACCACCCCATGCCCCTCCATGAGGTCACCCACCGCATGTGCTCTTGTCCACCCATATGTATGTAAGGTGAAGAGATGGTTGCTTTTGACTTTTGTATGAAAGTATCATGATATTTATATTTTTACTTATGTAAATATAAATGTAAATGGTAAAATGTGTGTATGTATATATATGTACATGCATGACATGTGTATACATGCGTATGTATATGCATAAGACAACAAACAACGTTGCAATAACTTAGAACAATTTCTATTCGTCAAATCATTGATAATATGGAATTCGATTTCTGGACATATTTTTACTTTTCAGTTAAACTATATGTATATTTGTAATCAAAGTTTTAAAATAACATTTCTATTTTTATTTAAGAAATTAAAAGGGCCTCATTTGATTTTAAAACTTTAGATCATTTAAACTCAATTTAAAATTCAAAAATCAATTATTCAAAAATGTTGATATCATTGATGATGTTATAAAGATATTTTATTTCAAAAAATAAAATAAATAATTTTATTTCATACTCTTGCTTAAGTGAACAAATAACTGTATCCAGTTTCATTCGCGACTTCTGATGGTTAAAAAGGTATATCGATAAAACGATTCTCGGTCATTTTATCGTTATTTTTCTAAAGAATATATTTTTGTAAACATTTTTCCAAAACAAGATCACCATTATTATCACATTAAAACATGATTATTTATATTTAAGAATCCTATATTTGAATATTTAAAATTAATTAAGTATTTCGATTTAAAGTGGTAAAATTGTGGGTCGTTACATTATGTCGGATCTACGTTTTCATGATTTCTCATGAACTCACGGATATTCATTCCAACAAGTTGAGTTATTAGGCTTAGACTGGTCACTTTTGAAAAGCTGAATAAAGAAGCAGAAAACGAAGCAGGAGGCTTATAGCTAATCAAAGTTGTTTATTATTGTATAATTATAAAATTAGAGTTTATAGTTGGTTAAGTATACATGCCGACATTCTCATATGTCGGGTATGACACAACTATTTATGTTTTATTAAATTTTACCCCTACTGGGCATGTCTAGGATTATGAAAATTATAGTCGACAATTTATGTAATGGAAAATATTTAGCTGCTCTGTTTACTTAATATTATAGAAAAAATACCGATCCCATTTTGTCGTTTGAAAATAACACAAATGATGACTGTTGCATAATCGGCATTCATTTTTGGTTCTCAAAATGGGGGATGTTACAACTTGGTATCAAAACAAGGTTATGGGACATTTAAGTAAAACAGAGCTGAGTAGAAATCTAAATATAACCTAGGCAGTAGAAAACTAATACCTTGAGGAAGGGTACATGCTATATATATAACGTACTTGTATTTTGATATTGATATATAGGTGGATATGTCTATCCTTGTATAATTGCTCTCTCTATCTTAACTTCAGTTTCTTACGAACTTTTGCTTATGTAGAAAATAAGAATGGAAGTGTGAAGCAAAAAATTATCATTGGGAGGTGTAGGAGGAAACGCTAGTGAGTAACTACTAGTACGCAAACTAATGGTCAAGGAGGGAAGGCAGCCCCAGAAGTTCGAGCTGAAGTCGATAATTATATTGCTGAAGCCGATAATCATATTTCTACACCAAATTTTGGAGGATGGATATGAATGCTCTTTTCCTCCATTTTATGATAGAAATAATGAGGGAACAACTATCTAAAGTTGTGAGCGGAGACTAATAGTAGCTGGAGGAGTAGATTTTTTTAAGATAATGCAAGATTATAATAATTGTGGGGGAATGATGTTTACGTGGAAGGAGTCATCCTTAGAAATGCTGAATTGGTTCATGGTGTGTGAGTGCATCATTGGAGGCTTGGGTTATGATAATGCTTAAAAAAGGATGTTGGCCTCTCGTCAACTTCAACGGGATGTTTCGGACCGGTGGAGGATTGATGAAGTTCCAAAAGAGGAGATAATTTGGGAGCAGTTTAAGGAGTGATTCGAGGCTTAGATTATCCTCGAACCATGGAAGAGTTTTTGTACAGGAAATTCTTGAATTTGAAGATGGGAGAGTTGGCTTTGGCAGAGTATAATCAGCATATACTTTAATGCTTTGTCGAAGTGTGGAAGGGAGCATATTAATACTATACTGAAGAAAAATGAGAAATTGTGAAGGACCGAGGAAGGGGCCGAATCACAAGCATTTGCTGCCTCCTTTTGAAATGGTTGCAGAAATGGTGAGGAGATATGATAGTTCATATTAAGAAGAGAGGAAAACTGATGTTAGGACCAACGGAGAGTAGAAGAAGAGATTTAATCTGTATCAAAAGGGCAATAAGAATCAGAAAGGAAGGAAGACCTCAGGTGTAAGAGCTCAAAAGCCGATTATGGCGATATTACATGTTTTAATTGTAGGAAAACGAGATAATGCTCTATTAAATGTACTCAACCGGAGAACAAGGATAGGAGCAAGTGCTTTAAGTGCAATAAGCCTGGTCATAAGAAGAAGAATTGCTCAGAATCGACGCAATCAAAAGTGTATGCTTTGGAGGGAACTTCAATTGGACCGATTGTTAATGAAAAATGGAAAGTTGTTGTCCTTAGAGGTAGGATCTCGATTTCCAGCACTTCATTTAGAGTTCTATTTGATACTAATGCTACACACTCTTTCATTGTGAAAGATTTGTTTGATATGTTAGAATTAGATACTGCCTATTTGCTTACGTCCTTGCGAGTGGTTAATCCGATTGCTAGGTATGCCACTCTCATATTAAGGTGCACTGACCTTGAGTTTGACTTGTGTGGACATCTGTTTGTTTTCAACCTATATATGTTTGACTTCATAGGGTATGGGGTAATTTCGGTATGGATTGATTGGTGTATAATGATGCTAGGATCTATTGTGTTAATAGAATTATCATTTTAAGGAATCTAAGGGGTGGAGAGAGGATCGTGGTAGCATTAGATGTAATGAAGGAGAAGTCATGATTAATGTTATGTGCAATGGAAGACTAAGAGGATGAGATCGATAAGGTGTTAGTAGTTTGGTAGTTTGTAGATGTTTTTGAGCTAGTAATGGAATTATCGTGAAAAATGGTGATTGAATTTTAAATAGATTTGATGATGGGTGAAAACCCAGTTAGTAGACCACCTAGCAAAATGTCACCCAAAGAGATGAAGGAAATGAAGGAGTGACTAGTAGAACTTGAGTATTGAAGTTTCACTAGGCCGAATAGTTCACCTAGAGGAGAATCAATGGTATTTGTAAAGAAGTCGGATGGATCATTACAGATGTGTATTGGTTACCAAAATTGAATGAGTTAATAATGAATAATCGTTATCCTTTGCCCAGAATAGATGACATGTTTGACCAGTTGAACGAAGCTAGAGTATTCTCACAGCTAGATTTGGCAATGGGATTCTACCATTTGAGGGTAGGTTAGGATAGTATTTTATTGACCGCATTTAGAACCGCATATTGTTCACATGAGTGGCTAGTTATGCCCTTTGGGTTTACTAACGCCTCAGCATCCTTTTTAGATCTTATGAAACAAAGCTTTTGTGATTAGTTGAATAGATTTGTATTGTTCTTCATCAATGATATTTTGTTATATTATAGGAATGAGAGAGATCATGAAGTTCATCTAAGGTTGGTGTTGGAGACTTTGAGACAACACAAATTGAAGGCAAAGTTTTCCAACTATAACTTTTGGAAATGGTAAGTGAAGTTTCTTAGTCATGTGGCACTGGATCCGTCAAAGATAGAGACTATTAGTGACTGGAAGAGGTCAGAGACGGTTACTAAGATAAGAAATTTCTTGGGTTTGGCTAACCTTTGTTGTAGATTCATTAAGGATTTATCACATAATGCAACATTGTTGACTAAGTTGGCCAGGAATAATGAGAAGTTTGTATGGACAGATAATTGTGAAGGATCGGTTAAGGAGTTGAAGAGGTTATTGATGAGTATTCCTATTTTTATCGTACCTGAAGGAAATACGGATTTGGTAGTATATATTAGTGCACGTGGAACTGGTTTGGGTGTAGTATTGATGTAGAAAAGATGAGTGATAACTTATGCATCAAGGCAATTATGGCCGCATGAAGTTCAAGATCTGGCTCATGATTTAGAATTGGAATTGGCGATATTCGTTATGAAGGTTTGGTGGTATTATCTTTTAAGAGAATGGTTCGAGTATTATATGGACCATAAGTCCTTAAGGTATATATTCTCTCAAAAGGACCTGAATATGAGGAAACATAGTTGTTAGAGTTCTTGGCGGCATAAGACTTTGATATTCAATATATGTCGGGAAAGGAAACAAGGTTGTCGATGCTTCAAGTAGGAAGCAACATGATGAGTGTTAGCCATGACGGAGGAATGGAAGGTGTTAAGGACCTAAGCATCGTGTGGAATGTATTATACGTCGAATGTGGGATCGAGTTGAGAACTCGGTGCATTGTCTTCCAACACTTGTTAAAAGAATTACTACAAGGCAAAGAGAAGACCCAATGTAATGACCCAGAATTTCAGTCATTCGAAATTGAAATATTTAATTGATTTTAAATATTGAAAAGTTAATTTTATAAGTTAAATAACTTATATTTTAAATATAGCGATTAATTTGATAATTTAAATCGTTGAATTTAATATTTGAAATTGTTTAAATAATGTAATATTGAATTTAAAATGAATGAAAACGATTTCAAAAGTTGATTTAAATTTATTTGAATAAGAATGGAGTTAGCAAACTTTTAATCTTGATTTAAAAGTGAATAAACAGATTTTGGAAATTACTCGTTTTAATTAACGTGTAAAAATAGTCATTTTGGAGACTATCTCAGATTTCGACAAAAACAATTTCATTGGATCCGTAATAGCGAATTATAGTATGCTGTCAAATTTCGTGGCGATTGGATGTATCGTTTGATCGTGCGAGTTTGAAACACGTAGAAATTAATTAAAAGAATTTATTTTAAAATAATTTGATTTTGGAAAGCTATCTTCTGTATATGATGGAATTGGCTCCCGATAAATATATTCCATTGTGTTCGAAATTTTCTATAATTAGCTGTCTACTTCTTTCATTTTGCAAACTAAAACCCTAGTTTTATTCTCAGCCGCCATTAAACATTACCATCCAATGGATACATCCTCAGAGCCTCTAGGAGTCGAAATTAGCCTTTGACTTCAACTAGAGAAATGTAGAGCATGATAGTACGAATTCGATCAATGGATAGATCATCGTCTGACGTGGTGTCATGGCCGAAAAAATCCTGCGCTCTTCATCAGGCAATGGTTCAGCGGGAATGTTTTGCACATATGCGCGCGACACATGCTAGTGGAGGCGGAGGTGTTGGTGGTCGCGGTGGCCCAGGGAGCATCAGCGACGGTCAAACGTTTGTCGTTCATGAGGCGCGCACGATTTTCTTCGATGATTTAAAAAATGTGGTTTCCTATAGCATGCTGGAGGGAAGGAAGTAGAGGGTAAACGTTTAAAATTTTATTAAGTTTAAGTTAACTAATTTTGATTATCTGGTTATGTTTAATAATTCATAACTTGTTCGTATGAGGTCCGTTTCGAGCGTGACAAGTTGTGTTGCATTCGTACCAGCAAGCACTACGCTATGGAGTTTGACTAGATGAATTTGGAGCTAGTTGGAATTTTGAGTTAAATTGAACGACCGTTCAATTTTAATTCAATCCGGAGCGCTTAGGCAATTTCTAGCATTTTTGTGATTAAATTCACCTCTCTAGCCTACTTATATTTTTATATAAGTGAAAAAAATTAATATATGTTGTTTGATGCTTGTTTGGATGATATATGATATATTAGTTGGTTTGGATATATTCCCGCCTATTGGAGCGGATGAGACCCTATTACGTTCCCGTGTAAGAGCAGATGGCCCTTTGTATACGAATCATACCTTGATATGGTTGATTTTATATTTTATGATTATATGCCAGTTGTGATGCAGGGGGATAGGTTGGAACAGGATTCCACACCATTGTTGGTTTATTTTCATATATATGCTGATATATGATGTTCTGGATTTCATGTTGATGTGATTTGACTTATTTAGTGTTATGATAGCACTAGGCTTTATTTTTTATATTTTAAAATATTAAAATGATGATTTTGATTTGGAAAGGATTTCAAAGTGATTTTGGAAGTATATATATGTTTTAATGATTTTTAATTTATTAAAAAGAATGAATTTATTTTTAAGGAAATAAAAGTTATGATTTTTAATTTATTAAAAAGAATGAATTTATTTTTAAGGAAATAAAAGTTATGATTTTTGATGTTATAAAAATATAGTTTTGTGAAATACTTTGATTTGAGATTTTTAAATAAGTTTATATAAAGGATTTATATAAGTAATTTTTATAAATAAAGAAATAGATTTGTAATGGGAATTTATAAATATTCTATAAATGGATTTGAAATTGATTTTATAATGGATTTTATGAATGAGTTTGATTTATAAAGAAATGGATTTATAAATGGATTTCGATAGTAAAATTTGTTCTTATAAAAGAATGGACTTATAAATAAAATTTAAAGGAATTTTAATAAATAGAAGTTTTATAAAATCGGAAGAAGATTTATAAAAATAATTTTATAAAATTTGAAAGTGATTTATGTTGCAATTTAAATATGGATTTTTATTTAAAGAAATGTTTGGGAGAAATATTTTAATGAAGTTAAATGTTTTAAAAGTAATTTATCTTTTGGGAAGTAATGGTTTTAAATGGAATTAAATGGTTTGAAAATGTTTTAAAAGGTGATAAGTAACGGAAACATAGATTTCAACATTTATTGTTGTGATAGACATTTTCGAAAAATTATGGAAGGCATGGACTATAACACTGTTATTACAGTAAATGATTTTCGAAAGGAAATATTTTATATAGCATATGGGATTTTTATATATATACATACATACATACATACATATATATATACATACATACATACATACATACATATATATATATATATATATTTAATCGAGTCCCTATACTAGTATTTTGGGTTGTCGTAACGATGTGTTACGCAACATTCATTTTGACCCAATAAATCATGTTTTGACCTTCCATCGTGAAATACACGAATCAGTTCTTATGATCGTACTAAAGGATCGGCGGTGTAGGAGCATTGCTTCCTATACTTAACATTCATCCATAGGCATATGAACTCTGGAGTTGTACTGTTATAGAAATCTATTTGGCGTGTCTCTTAGTGGTAGTGTTATTGAATATACTTATACCATTGATATAAGTATATGAAAATATTTTCTAAGTGTTGAGAATGAAGTGATTTATGAATACGCTTATACCGTGATATAAGTATATGGAAATGTTTTCCAATATAGAAAGATTGAAATGGTTTTGGGAATATATCTTTTTAAAGATAATTTGAAGTAAATATTTGGAGATTTGATTTAATTAATAAAAGATTAATTAAATGGGCCTAGTGATTGCTTATGGTGCTAGATACTGTTTGTTGCTTTGATAGTTAAATAACCGACTATCAAATATTGGCCTCTTTATCATTGTTGATCTGGAGAGACCGGGGTCGGATTTATTCGAGAACCACTCCGAACCAACTTATATGCGTTCGAATGTTCAGGTTTGAAAGACATTGATATTTAGAATTTTCATAGTGAAGGATTGCTTGTTGATCATTTGGGGATAAACTCCCAATATACATATAGTAGCAGTGGTCTCTTCGTTATGAAATATCCAATGCAAGAACTATTTTCTACTAATCCTAGGGGTAATTTTCGACAGGATGTGGTAGGAGAGTGCCTTCGGTTTGTCCTGTTCCTGGATAAGTTGTATGGATGTATGTCTGACATTGCATTTTTTAGATTACATCATTGACTTTTATAAACGTGCATCTATTTGGTGGCGGAGAAGGCAACTTCTTTTAGCTTAACACCCTTCTCTAAGACATATGAGCTCAGAGGTTGTATGTTTATGGAAGTCAATAGTGATCGAAGGAATAGCAATGTGGCATTCAAAGTGATATATGCTATGTGAAAGGTAAACACGACCTTTGGCCTCACACCCAGAAATGACTGAAACATGGAAGATGTAGCAAGGCTTTGTGGTTCGCAACCATTAGGATATGATCATCCCCTTCTAGATATATTTATTCCCACTATGATGTTCGGGTTTCTAATTATTATGGATATATGCTATGAAGGGCCCTCGGATAGGTCGGTAACAACCGGGGTGATGACATATTCGGTACTATGTAGTGAGAAAGGTAGGCCAGTGTTGTGTTGGTAGAGGGCAGATGTTCTGTGCCTTGGTACATTCCTCTAGAGATGTACTACCGGAAGGTAGTCCTTTCACCTAGTCATTTGTATGGAAATCCATTCTCCACTACATGCCTGCCAGTTTTTTTGTAGAACCCGTGTTTGTTGCTAATATGCTGGAATTTAATCAATGTAACAATTTCGGCTATTTCAATTATTATTTCTATACTTGACACTAGTATAATATAATAGGATTTGATATGAAATTTTTGCTTACCGTAAGGTAAAAACCCGTTCGTGTTTATGTGTGGGTGTGGTCTTACGAGATTTGTAACAACCCGGTATTTTGGACCATTCGCATCCGCACATGTCGGACTTGAATAATTCAAAATACCGAATTGTTAATTTAAATTTGGCAAAACTCAGATATACAGTAAATAAATAATCACAGATCACAGACACAGAGTAATAAGAGCAGGGGAAGCAAAAGATAGTAGTTCATGAAGCTACTATATACATATCAGAGTTAAATAAGGTACAACAGATGTCTCGAATACATAATCAAATACAATATCAGAATACATCACTAGAATCAACTGGATATCTGAAACTGGATAGATAGCTGGATCTCCAAGCGAAGCTCCAACTCCAAAGGTGAGTCTCGAATACTGGTACACTCAGTCTGACCCGAGCGTAAAGCAAAACACAAAACACTCGAGTCAGGATTAACATTCTTATATCAATAAATACAACTCAAGTGAAATAGCAACTGAAATACAAGTAACTCAAAGGATGTTTGGAATAACCATCCTTTAAGGATCCGTTAAACTATCTACTATGTAGTAGTGTACGATAAGTAGATAATGACTATCAGTAATATAAATTATCAAAATAGTGTTAAGGCGTTACCATTATCCCCCTTAACACATTTTATATAAGCATTATAGTCTATACAGCACTGTAAACTCCACCGTAAACTAGTGGGATATCAGGGAGTACTCCATAGGTATAACACAAAACAAATCGTAGTGGTCGCGTATATAGGGATACAAGTATGACAAGGCACATGAGGCAATACCCAAGGTAGTGAAACTACCGTTTGCCTGATCCGGACTGGTGAGAACGCATCGCCGCAGCGATCGCAACACCGCGAAACAACACTCCCAAATCAAGGGTGCACCAATCGACAACAAGTAATGAGTAGTTTTCGAAGAAGTGTGTTCGCTCGAGGCAGCTAACCCCCATTTGGCCCGGCACGGCTCCTGTTTTAGTCATTTCCAATTTGACACAAGTGTCAAGGCTATCCATTATCGTTCTCTTTCTTCAGTCATCACGTACATCATTCCAACCACTTCATTCTGGATCACACTCCGCGTATAGTTATTAAAGTGGTTTTCGGTTTAGACAGTGAGTGTGTCCCTAACCGATTCCGGTTCCTTTAATAACTTTCGTAATTATTACACCGATTGGTCGTTTATATATTTCAAAAACCAAATCAATTACAATTTCAATTAGAATTTGTAAACCAACATTTCATTTCCCTTTCTAAATCAATTTCCATAATTTACGTTTCATAACTTCCAAATTACCATTTCAAAATCTTATAATTCAATTTCAATTTCTATTTAAAACAATTTGAATATTGATTCAAGTTCGTATATAAGTTTCATTTCGAAAACATTTAAATTAATTAATTTAACATTCAAATCAATTTAACTTCATTTATCGATTTCATTTAATGTTCGTTAAGTAAATTTGTCATTCAAAATAATTTCTATTTAATTTCCAATTCATTAAATCAATTACTTAAGTTCAACTTCCATATATCAAAACTTCAAATTGAGTTAAATTAGATTCATCAAATCAAATTCTTTACATTTCAAGTCTTACATTAATTTCAATAAATCACATTTTATTTCTTGTTAAAGAAATTCAATTTCACTTATTTATTTACTTAGTTATAATTGCAAAACTCAATTAATAAAGAAACTTAATTTCACTTATTCAAGAAGTTCAATTTCACTTAATAAAGAATTCAATTCAATTTAATTATTAAATAATTCAATCTTATTTAATTATTAAATAATTTCAAAACTTTAATTATTAACTAATTTCAAACTTAATTATTAATAATTCCAAATTTAATTATTAAATAATTAATTTTAAAACAACATTCTTTCAACAACTACTATGTTAATATTTTGTTTCGGATTATTACATATTAACATTTTCCTTCCATAAAAATTCAAATTCCAACTTCATTTAAAACCTTATTATTTATTCAAATAAAATCTTTATTTTATTTTTAAATCAAATTATTGACCAATCGATTTTTATTTAATTCTCTATCCTAAGTCAAAGTTCAATTTGGGTATTTATCATTTCAACCCGATTCCAATTCAATTCAAAATCAAAGCATAGCAAAGGGAACTTGCAGTGTGATAACTGGGATGGTGTCAAAGTAAATAAACAAGCAATAACAATAATCCAATAATTAATTCAAATAATCCCGAAATAAGCGTATTAATTCACATTGTTGTTTGTGCAAATTAATATAATTATTTCTAGAATCTACACTATCATTTCATGTAGATTAAAGATTATTACACTAATATTAATACGGTTCTTCATTTGATATCAATTATTCAATTTCATACAACATCAATTTTATACAACATACATTCAATGGTTCAAGGTGAAGTTAACCATATTACTACGTGTCGAGTAATTAAACATTTAAAGGTGGTCATATTATACAAATTTAACAAATCCAATTCAACATATAGATCTAATTTAAATTGTTGACTATCCTATATCAATTCGATTGCATATTATTTATCACTTTAACATTAACAATTTAACATCCAATATAACATCATCAATCAATCAAATATCTACCAAACTGGATTATTATCGCATAAATAATTAACAGATAATGGTGTCAGATGTCACAAGTGAACTGATACAGGTAATAACATATATAACAGTGTATTTCACTATAGCAACATATTTCAATTGTCGTTTCAATTGAAATCAAATTTAATAAATAAAAGAATATTAATCGTGAGTGATTGCTCACCTTCCGAGGCTAGAGCGAACAGGAGATGACACAGATATGAACACAGATACGGACACTGGAATTGAGTTACGAATCCAAGCACGAATTTCCAAATCAATAGCTAGATTGGCACAAATCGGCTATCAAAGCTGTTAAATAGGAATTGCCGAAATCAAATCAAAACATTCAACATAGCAACAATTACAAAACATGTCATGCGTCAAAGTTTAACAATATAATTCTATGTGCTACCGAGATCGAAATGGTCTGAAATTTGGTATGAATAAAGATCAAAACTTGTATTTCAAACTGCAAAAGAATCACTTGATTTGGACAAGAGACGAGAAAAGTTATGATGTCATGATCATAGACTCAGGCCATGTTGCGACTGTCAAATGTTCAGGTCTGAAAACCCCTCTGGGTCTGACTTTCAGGTAAGAAACAGAGGACTGAACCACCTCGTATGAAGTTAAAATTTTATATACAGAAAGTAGAAAACTTTATCTTTTAAACAGAAAGGGAATCACTGTATTTCGACGTAAGACAGAAGAGATACGATGCGTCAAACATGAACTCAGGTCGTGTTTGCAGCAGTGTAAAATAATTTCAAGTACAAAAGAACAGCTGTCTGGGTCTAACTTCCAGATCCTCGACCACTAATCAAACGATGTCGGATTTTGCTGAAATTTGACATGCATAAACTAGGTAACTTCGACTCTTTTATAAAAATAGAATCAACCCATTCCGATAAACATGAGTGAGATATGATATCGTGAACATGAAGTCTAACTGCTGTTCAGAAAAAAAAATAAACATGCAAACATTTACCAAATGAAATTTCAACTATTTGTACAATTGCAGATTGTTATTTATGCAGACTTTAAAATAGTGCAAAGAACACATGTATATAACATATACCCTTGAATGTACAGGTGGACAACTTCACCTTTATAAAAAAAACAATGTTAAAAAAAATAAGTCTAAACTTCTATAGCTTGTATAAACAAATGTATAAGTATATTTATACACTATCCCATAATATAACTGAATATAAATAATACTTTACACATACTATAGTACTATTGTACATAACAAAACTGAGGCCTTTATTAACTAATACCTCTATCCACAACTTTGTAATATTAAGTTGTAACAACAAAAACTGTAAAACAGTGAACATGAAATAATATATAACTGTGAACATAATATGTATGTAAATATATATATATATAAATAAATGTGCTAGATATATATATATACCTTAATATAGAAAAGGGAAGAGATGCACGCAAGAGAGGAAAACAGTGAACCCGAGAAGAGAGGGAGGAGTTGAGGCCGACGTTGCGGTGCTCGGCTGTGGCCGGTTGATGGTGGTGGTCAGGAGTTCGACTGGGCTTGAAGCGGCTGGAGAAAATTAGTGGAGGAAGTTCGGCCGAGCACTATCTGGACGTGGCTGATCCGGAGGAGGTCGGAGACGCGGAGACTTGACAACGTATGGAGGGGGAAAGGCCGGAGGTGGCTGCTGCTTTTCGGCGGAGGGAGGGTTGGTAGGCAGGTCTCGGCGGGGTGGATGCATGTGGAGCGGCGGTGGTTGGCCAGAAGTGGGGACGAGCTGGAAGAGGGGAGTGAGCACGGTGGGCTACAGCCGAAGGCTGCGCTTTGGGCGGAGGATAGCGGTTGCTGGCCGTGAGTGGTTGTTGCTGTCTCGAAGTAGAGAGGGGAGGAACTGAAGTTATAAACAAGCTGGTCACCAAACAAAAGGAGCGCAGAGATTTAAAGAAAGTTTCCATATAAAAAAATTTGTCAAAGAAGAAGGAGGAATGATCTGGGCAGCCTCGAAGCAACGCACAGATGTATTGCATAATTTTTCAAATTGAAGAAATATGAAAAGAAACAAGAGAAAGAAAGAAGTGAACCAGAGAACTTGTATTGGGACCAGAGGAAATAATGAATGAAATAGGGAACAACAAAAGTCATGCTTTAAATTCTCTAATTATTTATGGCAAGCGGCTGTAGATTAACACCGGGAATAACGAAAGGACCGGGAAACGAAGAGTTTAAAACGGATGCCGATACAGCTGTCTGTTTTGCGTTTTTCGTCGTGTACGAACATCAAAATTGACAATCGAATATACCATAGTGATCAGCACAACGAGATGATCAAAACGGTATACAGATATCAGTGGTATGATTGAATTATAAAAATTCGAATTTTCTACTAGCGGAAAATGCAGCAAAAACGCAGAAAAATAAGATCGACGGAGCTAATGATGTCCGAATTTTGAAAAACGAAAAATAGCGTTTGCTTAGAAGATGGTTTAGAATTTTTCTATGTAAAAATATTTAGGTTCCGAAAATATTTTATTTTCATCGTTTTTTAACTGATTAAATTGAAGTAAATTTACGCGCGAAATAAACTTTCATATTTTCGGACGAAAATTTACCAGTTGCTATGTTTAACTAGACACATTCCAAATATCAAATTTATATTTCAAATTTTATCGTTTATAATTTTACAAAAATTCAATTAATTAAATAAATAAAACGACTAAAATTTACGGGTCGTTGCACTCTCCCCCACTCAAAACTTTTCGTCCTCGAAAAGGAAGGAGGTAGGAGAATAGAAACAACCAGAAAGAAAATAGATTGGAATACAAGTAAAACAATTAATTTAAACCATATAAATTTCAATTTAAATCAATTAATATTTAACAATTTGGTTAAATCCCTTTGAGTTCACTTAAATTAAATCAATCTATCTATTTCTAAATTCATTATCTTACTATCTAGCCATCCTCAATTAACAATTTCTAAATCATCAATTTGTATAATCAATTATTGTACTCATATTTTATTCAACAGATTTAATTCTTTTATTCCAAATTATTATTAAGTTTATTTCACTTAATATATCTTATTACATATATTTAAATCATATAAATTAATTTAAACCATAAAAATTTCAATTTGAATTAAATTTTTTTCAATTTGGTTAAATCCATTTATATTAAATCAATAAATAGTCATTCGATTTAAATTTGTTAGTTCAACTGTTAATTCTAATCATATAAATTTCATTTTAAATCAATTAAAATTCAATAATTGATCTTAATTCAAGGTATTTCATTAAGCTGATTCAATTCAATTTGTTAATTCTTTCAGAACAAAATTTACTTTATTTATCTCATTCAATTAACTTATCATTCTATCATCTTTATTAGCATTTTTTTATAATTAAAATCTAGGTGCATAACATTATAAACACTCAAATTTTATTTATAAAATTATTTTATATTGTATATCATCCAATTACATTTTAACTTCTAAATAATTTAGGTAAGTTATTTTGAAATGCAATTTAGTACTATACAAATAAAATTTTCAAATTCAATTATTTCAAGTTTAAATACTTATTCAAAATTTAGCTTTATTTATAATTGAAAACATCTTTTAACATGATTTTTAAGAATTTAATTTCCGTTTAATTTCAAACCCTTTAGAAATAATTATGTATATACTATATATATTAAATCAAATTAAATTTAAAATAATATACCCATATATATATATATATATAAATCAAGTCATATTTAAGAAATTCAAATCAAAATATTTTTCCAAAACAAAACCGTAGCAAAGCTACATAATGGTTTCTCCACTTCGAAACTCGAAAATGAATGTCGATGATGCGGCCGCCATCACTGAAATTATTTTCCAGCGACAAAGAGAAGAGCACTGATTTCAACATTTTAAAATCCTTTGAAAACGGTTTCTATTTGAAAATACCTTAAATAATATACATTTTAAAAAAATTTAAAAACCAAAGCTTGAAATCACTGGAAATTAAATTCTCAAATTCTAAATTTTAAATTCATTTAAATTTCTAAATAAATCTATAAACCACTTTTATAATTCCATTTATTTTTATGTTGGAATAATCAATGATTTACCAAACAAATAGTGAAAATCCAATATTACCTTTCTGACAACCAATTCAGTTAACAATTCAATTTAAGAAAATTTATACTTATATATAATATAATCTTACAAGATTATTTTATTTACCAAATTTTAAAAACAATATTGTGTCAGTTTGTTCTGTTCAAGTGTTTTGGAAATCCTATCGATAGCGTTGATCAGACGAATCGATCGAAAACCCAAATCAACATCAACAACTCAAACAACACAATATATTTTAAAACATTTTAAATATAAATTTACAAATACACTTCCTCGCTCGACGATACAATAATGGATTTCAAGGCAAGGATAGAGATTCAAATTTAATGGACTCAAATCAAGAGAAATTTGATTCGAAGATAAGTTCGAAACAAAGATATGATGATTAAATAACAAAGTGGGAAGATTGATAAGTCATATAAATCGCGGGCAACCATAACCGGGTCTACCGTGACTTCAAGAATAAGATCGATGTGGAATTCCGAGGTAAATCGACATTCGATCTCAAGAAATAGAATTCAGGTATAGGAGGAGATAGATAGCATCGTAAACAAAGGATACAGAAATCTCCGGTAAATCAATGCCTATTGTAAAGGAGTTTCACCCCTTTCAAATCATTCGAAGTTTGGCGAGACCGCCGACCATTATAAAGATCATTCAAAGTGGAGTTATGGGATGCTCCAGAATTGAAAGAAGACGAATAGTGAGGGACACGAACGAAATTTGGAACCGTAGGGAACGTTCCAAAATTCAAAGGAATTGAGTCAAAAAGGAAGAGATTGAAACTCGAATGAGAGTGATTCTGTAAATACAATTACCCTATATGTTAAGTTTTGCCTAGAGCTACCAAAGCTCTGATACCAACTGTAACGACCCGGTATTTTGGACCATTCACATCCGCACATGTCGGACTTGAATATACCGAATTGTTAATTTAAATTTGGCAAAACTCAAATATACAGTAAATAAATAATCACAGATCACAGACATAGAGTATAAGTGCAGCGGAAGCAAAAGATAGTAGTTCATGAAGCTACTATATACATATCAGAGTTAAATAAGGTACAACAGATGTCTCGAATACATAATAAAATACAATATCAGAATACATCACTAGAATCAACTGGATATCTGAAACTGGATAGATAGCTGGATCTCCAAGCGAAGCTCCAACTCCAAAGGTGAGTCTCGAATAGTGGTACACTCAGTCTGACACGAGGGTAAAGCAAAACACAAAACACTCGAGCCAGGATTAACATTCTTATATCAATAAATCCAACTCAAGTGAAATAGCAACTGAAATACAAGTAACTCAAATGATGTTTGGAATAACCATCCTTTAAGGATTCGTTAAACTATCTACTATGTAGTAGTGTACGATAAGTAGATAATGACTATCAGTAATATAAATTATCAAAATAGTGTTAAGGCGTTACCATTATCCCCCTTAACACATTTTATATAAGCATTATAGTCTATACAGCACTGTAAACTCCACCGTAAACTAGTGGGATATCAGGGAGTATTCCATAGGTATAATACAAAACAAATCGTAGTGGTCGCGTATATAGGGATACAAGTATGACAAGGCACATGAGGCAATACCCAAGGTAGTGAAACTACCGTTTGCCTGATCCGAACTGGTGAGAACGCATCGCCGCAGCGATCGCAACACCACGAAACAACACTCCCAAATCAAGGGTGCACCAATCGACAACAAGTAATGAGTAGTTTTCGAAGAAGTGTGTTCGCTCGAGGCAACTAACCCCCATTTAGCCCGGCACGGCTCCTATTTTAGTCATTTCCAATTTGACACAAGTGTCAAGGCTATCCATTATCGTTCTCTTTCTTCAGTCATCACGTACATCATTCCAACCACTTCATTCTGGATCACACTCCGCGTATAGTTATTAAAGTGGTTTTCGGTTTAGACAGTGAGTATGTCCCTAACCGATTCCGGTTCCTTTAATAACTTTCGTAATTATTACACCGATTGGTCGTTTATATATTTCAAAAACCAAATCAATTACAATTTCAATTAGAATTTGTAAACCAACATTTCATTTCCCTTTCTAAATCAATTTCCATAATTTACGTTTCATAACTTCCAAATTACCATTTCAAAATCTTATAATTCAATTTCAATTTCTATTTAAAACAATTCGAATATTGATTCAAGTTCGTATATAAGTTTCATTTCAAAAACATTTAAATTAATTAATTTAACATTCAAATAAATTTAACTTCATTTATCGATTTCATTTAATGTTCGTTAAGTAAATTTGTCATTCAAAATAATTTTTATTTAATTTCCAATTCATTAAATCAATTACTTAAGTTCAACTTCCATATATCAAAACTTCAAATTGAATTAAATTAGATTCATCAAATCAAATTCTTTACATTTCAAGTCTTACATTAATTTCAATAAATCACATTTTATTTCTTGTTAAAGAAATTCAATTTCACTTATTTATTTACTTAGTTATAATTGCAAAACTCAATTAATAAAGAAACTTAATTTCACTTATTCAAGAAGTTCAATTTCACTTAATAAAGAATTCAATTCAATTTAATTATTAAATAATTCAATCTTATTTAATTATTAAATAATTTCAAAACTTTAATTATTAACTAATTTCAAACTTAATTATTAATAATTCCAAATTTAATTATTAAATAATTAATTTTAAAACAACATTCTTTCAACAACTACTATGTTAATATTTTGTTTCGGATTATTACATATTAACATTTTCCTTCCATAAAAATTCAAATTCCAACTTCATTTATAACCTTATTATTTATTCAAATAAAATCTTTATTTTATTTTTAAATCAAATTATTGACCAATCGATTTTTATTTAATTCTCTATCCTAAGTCAAAGTTCAATTTGGGTATTTATCATTTCAACCCGATTCCAATTCAATTCAAAATCAAAGCATAGCAAAGGGAACTTGCAGTGTGATAACTGGGATGGTGTCAAAGTAAATAAACAAGCAATAACAACAATCAATAACAATCCAATAATTAATTCAAATAATCCCGAAATAATCGTATTAATTCACATTGTTGTTTGTCCAAATTAATATAATTATTTTTAGAATCTACACTATCATTTCATGTAGATTAAAGATTATTACACTAATATTAATACGGTTCTTCATTTGATATCAATTATTCAATTTCATACAACATCAATTTTATACAACATACATTCAATGGTTCAAGGTGAAGTTAACCATATTACTACGTGTCGAGTAATTAAACATTTAAAGGTGGTCATATTATACAAATTTAACAAATCAAATTCAACATATAGATCCAATTTAAATTGTTGACTATCCTATATCAATTCGATTTCATATTATTTATCACTTTAACATTAACAATTTAACGTCCAATATAACATCATCAATCAATCAAATATCTACCAAACTGGATTATTATCGCATAAATAATTAACAGATCATAGACTCAGGCCATGTTGCGACTGTCAAATGTTCAGGTCTGAAATCCCCTCTGGGTCTGACTTTCAGGTAAGAAACAGAGGACTGAACCACCTCGTATGAAGTTAAAATTTTATATACAGAAAGTAGAAAACTTTATCTTTTAAACAAAAAGGGAATCACTATATTCCGACGTAAGACAGAAGAGATACGATGCGTCAAACATGAACTCAGGTCGTGTTTGCAGCAGTGTAAAATAATTTCAAGTACAAAAGAACAGCTGCCTGGGTCTAACTTCCAGATCCTCGACCACTAATCAAACGATGTCGGATTTTGCTGAAATTTGACATGCATAAACTGGGTAACTTCGACTCTTTTATAAAAGTAGAATCAACCCATTCCGATAAACATGAGTGAGATATGATATCGTGAACATGAAGTCTAACTGCTGTTCAGAAAAAAAATAAACATGCAAACATTTACCAAATGAAATTTCAACTATTTGTATAATTGCGGATTGTTATTTATGCAGACTTTAAAATAGTGCAAAGAACACATGTATATAACATATACCCTTGAATGTACAGGTGGACAACTTCACCTTTATAAAAAAACAATGTTAAAAAAAATAAGTCTAAACTTCTATAGCTTGTATAAACAAATGTATAAGTATATTTATACACTATCCCATAATATAACTAAATATAAATAATACTTTACACATACTATAGTACTATTGTACATAACAAAACTGAGGCCTTTATTAACTAATACCTCTATCCACAACTTTGTAATATTAAGTTGTAACAACAAAAACTGTAAAACAGTGAACATGAAATAATATACAACTGTGAACATAATATGTATGTAAAATATATATATATATATAAATGTGCTAGATATATATATATACCTTAATATAGAAAAGAGAAGAGATGCACGCAAGAGAGGAAAACTGTGAACCATAGAAGAGGGGGAGGAGTTGAGGCCGACGTTGCGGTGCTCGGCTGTGGCCGGTTGATGGTGGTGGTCAGGAGTTCGACTGGGCTTGAAGCGGCTGGAGAAAATTAGTGGAGGAAGTTCGGCCGAGCACTGTCTGGACGTGGCTGATCCGGAGGAGGTCGGAGACGCGGAGGCTTGACAACGTATGGAGGGGGAAAGGCCGGAGGTGGCTGCTGCTGTTCGGCGGAGGGAGGGTTGGTAGGCAGGTCTCGGCGGGGTGGATGCATGTGGAGCGGCGGTGGTTGGCCAGAAGTGGGGACGAGCTGGAAGAGGGGAGTGAGCACGGTGGGCTACAACCGAAGGCTGCGCTCTGGGCGGAGGATGGCAGTTGCTGGCCGTGAGTGGTTGTTGCTGTCTCGAAGTAGAGAGGGGAGGAACTGAAGTTATAAACAAGCTGGTCACCAAACAAAAGGAGCGCAGAGATTTAAAGAAAGTTCCATAAAAAAAATTCTGTCAAAGAAGAAGGAGGAATGATCTGGGCAGCCTCGAAGCAACGCACAGATGTATTGCATAATTTTTCAAATTGAAGAAATATGAAAAGAACCAAGAGAAAGAAGAAGTGAACCAGAGAACTTGTATTGGGACCAGAGGAAATAATGAATGAAATAGGGAACAACAAAAGTCATGCTTTAAATTTTCTAATTATTTATGGCAAGCGGCTGTAGATTAACACCGGGAATAACGAAAGGACCGGGAAACGAAGAGTTTAAAACGGATGCCGATACAGCTGTCTGTTTTGCGTTTTTCGTCGTGTACGAACATCAAAATTGACAATCGAATATACCATAGTGATCAGCACAACGAGACGATCAAAACGGTATACAGATATCAGTGGTATGATTGAATTATAAAAATTCGAATTTTCTACTAGCGGAAAATGCAGCAAAAACGCAGGAAAATAAGATCGACGGAGCTAATGATGTCCGAATTTTGAAAAACGAAAAATAGCGTTTGCTCAGAAGATGGTTTAGAATTTTTCTATGTAAAAATATTTAGGTTCCGAAAATATTTTATTTTCATCGCTTTTTAACTGATTAAATTGAAGTAAATTTACGTGCGAAATAAACTTTCATATTTTCGGACGAAAATTTACCAGTTGCTATGTTTAACTAGACACATTCCAAATATCAAATTTATATTTCAAAATTTTATCATTTATAATTTTACAAAAATTCAATTAATTAAATAAATAAAACGACTAAAATTTACGGGTCGTTGCACTCTCCCCCACTCAAAACTTTTCGTCCTCGAAAAGGAAGGAGGTAGGAGAATAGAAACAACTAGAAAGAAAATAGATTGGAATACAAGTAAAACAATTAATTTAAACCATATAAATTTCAATTTAAATCAATTAATATTTAACAATTTGGTTAAATCCCTTTGAGTTCACTTAAGTTAAATCAATCTATCTATTTCTAAATTCATTATCTTACTATCTAGCCATCCTCAATTAACAATTTCTAAATCATCAATTTGTATAATCAATTATTGTACTCATATTTTATTCAACAGATTTAATTCTTTTATTCCAAATTATTATTAAGTTTATTTCACTTAATATATCTTATTACATATATTTAAACCATATAAATTAATTTAAACCATATAAATTTCTATTTAAATTAATTTATATTTTTTTTCAATTTGGTTAAATCCATTTATATTAAATCAATAAATAGTCATTCGATTTAAATTTGTTAGTTCAACTGTTAATTCTAATCATATAAATTTCATTTTAAATCAATTAATATTCAATAATTGATCTTAATTCAAGGTATTTCACTAAGCTGATTCAATTCAATTTGTTAATTCTTTCAGAACAAAATTTACTTTATTTATCTCATTCAATTAACTTATCATTCTATCATCTTTATTAGCATTTTTTTTTATAATTAAAATCTAGGTGCATAACATTATAAACACTCGAATTTTATTTATAAAATTATTTTATATTGTATATCATTCAATTACATTTTAACTTCTAAATAATTTAGGTAAGTTATTTTGAAATGCAATTTAGTACTATACAAATAAAATTTTCAAATTCAATTATTTCAAGTTTAAATACTTATTCAAAATTTAGCTTTATTTATAATTGAAAACATCTTTTAACATGATTTTTAAGAATTTAATTTCTGTTTAATTTCAAACCCTTTATAAATAATTATGTATATACTATATATATTAAATCAAATTAAATTTAAAATAATATACCCATATATATCTCTACTAATAATACAAATTCTTTACTTTGGTGAAGCTTTTTTAAACTTCCCAACCAACCCCTACACAGACTAGCTACACAACTAAATTGAAGAGGGCATATCTGTCCTTTATCCCTCCCATCATCTACTGCCCACTACATTCTGCAGTTTTCAACATTTCTCCCCATTTTCCCTCTCCTTACTTTCTCTTTCCTATGTTCTCTTCCGACCGACTTTCATGTACCTCCTCCGCCTAACCCGCATCTCACAACCAACCCATTCTTCCCTTCCCTCCACTAATTTACTCGCCCTCCACTTCTAAAACCTACAATTTCTACTTCCCCCTAATTCTCCTCCCCAAGATCATTTCCTCTTCGCTTTCACCGTTGCCGCCGTGAATCAACCATCTACCAACTCTGGATTTTGATTCGACTGTGTTATGGGCTTTCCACTGCTTCCCCCTAATTCTCCTCCCCAAGCTCATTTGATCTTCACTTTCACTGTTGCCGCTGTAAATCGACCATCTACCAACCTTGGATTTTGATTTGACTGTGTTACGGTCTTTCCATCTTCGTGCTTCGCAAATATACGGACTCCGCTTTGCTTTGGATTTCGATCTGCCCTACCGACGACCGGATCTGATGTTTGGCGACTTTACTTGCCCGCTCAGGTCGAAGGCTTAGGTTGTCTTCCTCGCCGTGGACATAGACGTTAGGGCACTGCACTGCACTGCGTTGCGTTTTCTCTCTGCTACCGAAGGTTTACGGTCGCTACTCAGTTGTATTTGTTGTTCGTCTGGTAGGTACGAATATGTGGAAGTGCGGGGGTAGGCATGACGAATCAGGTGTAATCGGTGATGATACGCCCTGTCTGCCGATCTGGCTGTTTGCGGGCAGACATGGGGAGGCGACCGCCACTAAACTCCATGTCAATTTGAATGGACATAATGATGTTATCACATCGAGAAATACTTCTATGCTGGAACACCAGCATGCCCATCAAATAAATACTTCAGAAAGGAATCGGTGGGAAGCAACGATTGCATCAAGCTTACCCAAGCACTCAACTTTAGAGAACCAAGATGCTACAGTTAAGGCCAAAGGTTCAATGGATGTAAATGACCATCTGTTGGGAAAAAAACTCTTCAGCAAATACTTTTAGAGGACCCACAAGCAAGGCAAGGCATACTGCGGATGAAATCAATTATATAGGGGAGAAGCCTGAGATTTGTAGGCGCTATTTGGATGAAGGAGATGTTATTTGAAAACTTGATAAACATACCGAATCAATGCACAAAGAGATACAACTGAAGATGTACTCAAATCCTGTCTTCATTGACAACACACCTGAAAACACAGATAATGGTTTGTCAGATTTTCAGTATTCTGATTCGCTTCATTATACTGCAAAAAAGAGGAAAGTAAAAGAATGGCAAGAAAGTCGGGTTCATCAAGATACTACAATGAGATCCTAACGCCCGTCTGAATTTAAGCGCAATGCCGAAGAAAATTTGAGTGAAGCTGTATTTATTACCAGTATAGCTCGGGCTGGTGTGCAGTTCGGTTTTTGTGAAAGTAAAAGAATGGCAAGAGGAGTTCGTTTGCGCATTATCCACCTTTATTACTGCAGCACGAGAATGAACACTGGGTAAGTCGCTAATGGTTTATGATCCGCACGGCAAACCAGTTTCCTACTTTTACCTATTCTTCAATATTCCACCGCCCAGTATGTTTGCACACAACATATTACAAAATTTACTCCCTACGGACTTAGTCCCCGCTGAATACTTCTGTTTTTTTTATCCGTTCAAACACCAAAATATCTCCTTCTTTTTTTCCCTATCCTATTTAAGTTAACAAATATCCACAGTACTTAAACAACGCTTCCTCCTTCCTGTCTGCATATGTTTGTAGTCTTGCTGCAACTAGATATTCCATCCCCTTCATGTCAATACTTTTTTCGATTACACCAACTTTACCTTACATAATTACCATTTTTTGCGGTATTTACTGATTTAAATATTTCTTTTCCACCACTGACTGACAAACAGATGGATGCTCATCAACGTGAACATCGTAGGTTGGCTCAACGAGCCCGACGTGAAAGAATGTCCGATGATGCACGACAAGTTCAGCTGGCTCACCGTAGACGACAATGGCGTGCGCAACAGTTGCTCACATCTGAATTGCAACCACCACCTACAACCGGTACCAATTTTAATTCTTCCTCTCCTTCTCTTTTTCACGTTTACCATTACCAACGTTGCACATACCAAACATACAAATATTTGAAATGCATACCTTTCTGGAATTTGAATCGGCTGTTCTTAAAAATGCTAAATGAACTTCCTTGGGAATACATGGGATACAAATACAGATTCTAAAAGTAAACTGATTTTGAAAGTACAAAGTTTCTGGTACATATTTGATTTTAAAAATGCATTAACTATATATATATATATATGTATATATATATATGTATGTATAGATGTAAATTTATGAATATGCACTTTGGTTTATTTCTAAATGTATGTTGACTGATTTTCAACGTAACAGACTTCAAATATTTGTTTTAGTTCTGGCCTTGAATCTGTTAACTCATTTTCTGCATCAGCTTTGCAAAATATAGATTTGAAGTTTATGCATACAGGTTTGAAATGTACGCTTTTCAACTCAGCACCGACTGTACTATACCTATCTTCATTTGATAACACAACAGGTTTCAATAGATTCAGCTTTAGGCATAAACATTTTCAAAATAGATTAAACTTTCAAACACATATAACATATCATTTTCTGAAAATTTAATTCCCAATAGAAAAGCATACAGTTTGGTTCCAACATGCAGGTCTATATGGTTCCATATTATCTTCAGCTTTTCAATATATCCAGTTTTATACATAGCTTTGACTACAAATACAGATTCTAAAACTAAAGTTATTTTCAAAGTACAAAGTTTCGATCACATATTTGAGGTTGCAAATGTATTACATACCACACATACTTTTTTTTCCATGCAGTTCTATAAATGCGTACTTTTACCGTGTACAAATATATAATAAAACAATTTTTGAAATTCAAATTTAAAATAAAAATGCATAAAGTTTGGTATCAAGATTCAGGTATATATGGTTCCGTATTATGTTCAGTTTTTGAATATATGCAGTTTTATACACATCTTTTAATACAAATACAGATTCCACAAAATAAAGTGATTTTTAAATTACAAAGTGAAAGGTACATTTTTGATTTTGAAAATGCATTAAGTATATATATGTATGCATAGATATAAATTTGTGAATATGCAGTTTGATTTATTTCTAAATGTATGTCACCTGATTTTCAACGTAATGGATTTAAATATTTGTTTGAGTTCTGGCCTTGAATCTCTTAAATGATTTTATACATCAGCTTTGCAAAATATAGATTTGATGTTTATAAAAACAGGTTTGCAATGTACGAATTTCAACTCAGTACTGATTGAACTCTGTCCGTCTTAATTTGATAAGACAACAAGTTTCAACAGATTCAGGTTTTGTCACAAACAATTTCAAAATATATGAAAGTTTCAAACACATATAATATATCAATTTCTGAAAATGTTACTTCCAATATAGAAGCATACAGTTTGGTTTCAAGACTCAGCTTTTGAGTATATCATGTTTTATACATAGCTTTGGCTACGAATATAGATTCTAAAAATCAACTTATTTCCAAAGTACAAAGTTTTGGGTACATTTCTGATGGTCAAACTGTATTAAGTAGGATACATAATTTTTTTTACCATGAAGTTATAAATTTGCAATTTTCAACTGAACTATCGATTTTGAGGATGTAAAATTTTGAACGGGTGCTTGAAGTTTGATTTCAACATTCACGTATATATGGTTCCATAATATACTCACTTTTTGAGTATATTCACCTTTATACATAGCTTTTAATACAAATATAGATTCTAAAATTAAACTGATTTTGAAAGTACAAAGTTTGCAGTACATATTTGATTTTGAAAATGCATCAACTATATATATATATATGTATGTACGTATAGATGTAAATTTATGAATACGCACTTCGATTTGTTTGTAAATGTATGTCAACTGAGTTTCAACGTAACTGACTTCAAATATGTGTTTTAGTTCTGGCGTTGAATCTGTTAACTGATTTTCTACATCAGTTTTGCAAAATATAGAGTTGAAGTTTATGCATCCAGGTTTGAAATGTAGGATTTTCAACTCAGTACTGACTGTGTTGTACCTGTCTTCATTTAATAACACAACAAGTTTCAATAGATTCAGCTTTTGCCATAAACATTTTCAAAATATACGAAGGTTTCAAACACATATAATATATCATTTTTTGAAAATTTAATTCCCAATATAAAAGCATACAGTTTGGTTTCAAGATGCAGGTCTATATGGTTCTATATTATCTTCATCTTTTCAATATATCCAATTTTACACATAGCTTTCACTACAAATATACATTCTACAAATAAAGTTATTTTCAAAGTACAAAGTTTTGGTTCCCTGTTTGATGTTGAAAATGTGTTACGTACCACACATAATTTTTTTACCATGTCGTTCTATAAATGCTTTTTCAAATGAACTCTCGATTTTGAGGCTGTAATACTTTGACTGCGGACCATCAGATTCAATTGTTGAAACTGTAATTTCGCATATAAATGCATATAGTTTGGTTTGAACACTGACATATATATGGTTCCATCATATGAACAGCTTTTGAGTATATGCAGTTTTCTACATAGCATTGACTACAAATACAGACTCTACAAATAGTGACTTTGAAAGTCCAAAGTTCCAAGTCCATATTTTATTTTTAAAAATGCATTCAATCCCATATATAATTTTTTTTTTACACCGGCATTCTAAATCTTCAACTTTCAACTTAACTTTAACGAATTCAGTATGTACGGATAACGTAATGAATTCACATGGTACTATTTTTCATTACAACACATACCACATAATTCTCTTCACACCAACCCAATTTTACACAAGCTTGCCTTACTCACGTCCATCGGACGTGCCTTCATACTTGTGTGTGTGTGTGTGTGTGTATATATATATAAATCAAGTCATATTTAAGAAATTCAAATCAAAATATTTTTCCAAAACAAAACCGTAGCAAAGCTACATAATGGTTTCTCCACTTCGAAACTCGAAAATGAATGTCGATGATGCGGCCGCCATCACCGAAATTATTTTCCAGCGACAAAGAGGAGCACTGATTTCAACATTTTAAAATCCTTTGAAAACGGTTTCTATTTGAAAATACCTTAAATAATATACATTTTAAAAAAATTTAAAAACCAAAGCTTGAAATCACTAGAAATTAAATTCTCAAATTCTAAATTTTAAATTCATTTAAATTTCTAAATAAATCTATAAACCAATTTTATAATTCCATTTATTTTTATGTTGGAATAATCAATGATTTACTAAACAAATAGTGAAAATCCAATATTACCTTTCTGACAACCAATTCAGTTAACAATTCAATTTCAGAAAATTTATACTTATATATAATATAATCTTACAAGATTATTTTATTTACCAAATTTTAAAAACAATATTGTGTCAGTTTGTTCTGTTCAAGTGTTTTGGAAATCCTATCGATAGCGTTGATCAGACGAATCGATCGAAAACCCAAATCAACATCAACAAATCAAACAACACAATATATTTTAAAACATTTTAAATATAAATTTACAAATACACTTCCTTGCTCGACGATACAATAATCGATTTCAAGGCATGGATAGAGATTCAAATTTAATGGACTCAAATCAAGAGAAATTTGATTCGAAGATAAGTTCGAAACAAAGATATGATGATTAAATAACAAAGTGGGAAGATTGATAAGTCATATAAATCGCGGGCAACCATAACCGGGTCTACCATGACTTCAAGAATAAGATCAATGTGGAATTCCGAGGTAAATCGACATTCGATCTCAAGAAATAGAATTCAGGTATAGGAGGAGATAGATAGCATCGTAAACCGAGGATACAGAAATCTCCGGTAAATCAATGCCTATTGTAAAGGAGTTTCACCCCTTTCAAATCATTTGAAGTTTGGCGAGACCGCCGATCCATTATAAAGATCATTCAAAGTGGAGTTATGGGATGCTCCAGAATTGAAAGAAGACGAATAGTGAGGGACACGAACGAAATTTGGAACCGTAGGGAACGTTCCAAAATTCAAAGGAATTGAGTCAAAAAGGAAGAGATTGACCAATCGATTTTTATTTAATTCTCTATCCTAAGTCAAAGTTCAATTTGGGTATTTATCATTTCAACCCGATTCCAATTCAATTCAAAATCAAAACATAGCAAAGGGAACTTGCAGTGTGATAACTGGGATGGTGTCAAAGTAAATAAACAAGCAATAACAACAATCAATAACAATCCAATAATTAATTCAAATAATCCCGAAATAATCGTATTAATTCACATTGTTGTTTGTGCAAATTAATATAATTATTTCTAGAATCTACACTATCATTTCATGTAGATTAAAGATTATTACACTAATATTAATACGGTTCTTCATTTGATATCAATTATTCAATTTCATACAACATCAATTTTATACAACATACATTCAATGGTCCAAGGTGAAGTTAACCATATTACTACGTGTCGAGTAATTAAACATTTAAAGGGGGTCATATTATACAAATTTAACAAATCAAATTCAACATATAGATCCAATTTAAATTGTTGACTATCCCATATCAATTCGATTGCATATTATTTATCACTTTAACATTAACAATTTAACGTCCAATATAACATCATCAATCAATCAAATATCTACCAAACTGGATTATTATCGCATAAATAATTAACAGATAATGGTGTTAGATGTCACAAGTGAACTGATACAGGTAATAACATATATAACAGTGTAAATCACTATAGCAGCATATTTCAATTGTCGTTTCAATTGAAATCAAATTTAATAAATAAAAGAATATTAATCGTGAGTGATTGCTCACCTTCCGAGGCTAGAGCGAACAGGAGATGACACAGATATGAACACAGATACGGACACTGGAATTGAGTTACGAATCCAAGCACGAATTTCCAAATCAATAGCTAGATTGGCACAAATCGGCTATCAAAGCTGTTAAATAGGAATTGCCGAAATCAAATCAAAACATTCAACATAGCAACAATTACAAAACATGTCCTGCGTCAAAGTTTAACAATATAATTCTATGTGCTACCGAGATCGAAATGGTCTGAAATTTGGTATGAATAAAGATCAAAACTTGTATTTCAAACTGCAAAAGAATCACTTGATTTGGACAGGAGACGAGAAAAGTTACGATGTCACGAACATAGACTCAGGCCATGTTGCGACTGTCAAATGTTCAGGTCTGAAAACCCCACTGGGTCTGACTTTCAGGTAAGAAACAGAGGACTAAACCACCTCGTATGAAGTTAAAATTTTATATACAGAAAGTAGAAAAATTTATCTTTTAAACAAAAAGGGAATCACTGTATTCCGACGTAAGACAGAAGAGATACGATGCGTCAAACATGAACTCAGGTCGTGTTTGCAGTAGTGTAAAATAATTTCAAGTACAAAAGAACAGCTGCCTGGGTCTAACTTCCAGATCCTCGACCACTAATCAAACGATGTCGGATTTTGCTGAAATTTGACATGCATAAACTAGGTAACTTCGACTCTTTTATAAAAATAGAATCAACCCATTTCGATAAACATGAGTGAGATATGATATCGTGAACATGAAGTCTAACTGCTGTTCAGAAAAAAAAATAAACATGCAAACATTTACCAAATGAAATTTCAACTATTTGTACAATTGCATATTGTTATTTATGCAGACTTTAAAATAGTGCAAAGAACACATGTATATAACATATACCCTTGAATGTACAGGTGGACAACTTCACCTTTATAAAAAAAACAATGTTAAAAAAAATAAGTCTAAACTTCTATAACTTGTATAAACAAATGTATAAGTATATTTATACACTATCCCATAATATAACTGAATATAAATAATACTTTACACATACTATAGTACTGCTGTACATAACAAAACTGAGGCCTTTATTAACTAATACCTCTATCCACAACTTTGTAATATTAAGTTGTAACAACAAAAACTGTAAAACAGTGAACATGAAATAATATACAACTGTGAACATAATATGTATGTAAAAAAATATGTATATAAATGTGCTAGATATATATATATATATACCTTAATATAGAAAAGAGAAGAGATTCACGCAAGAGAGGAAAACTGTGAACCCGAGAAGAGAGGGAGGAGTTGAGGCCGACGTTGCGGTGCTCGGCTGTGGCCGGTTGATGGTGGTGGTCAGGAGTTCGACTGGGCTTGAAGCGGCTGGAGAAAATTAGTGGAGGAAGTTCGGCCGAGCACTGTCTGGACGTGGCTGAACCGGAGGAGGTCGGAGACGCGGAGGCTTGACAACGTATGGAGGGGGAAAGGCCGGAGGTGGCTGCTGCTGTTCGACGGAGGGAGGGTTGGTAGGCAGGTCTCGACGGGGTGGATGCATGTGGAGCGGCGGTGGTTGGCCAGAAGTGGGGACGAGCTGGAAGAGGGGAGTGAGCACGGTGGGCTACAACCGAAGGCTGCGCTCTGGGCGGAGGATGGCGGTTGCTGGCCGTGAGTGGTTGTTGCTGTCTCGAAGTAGAGAGGGGAGGAACTGAAGTTATAAACAAGCTGGTCACCAAACAAAAGGAGCGCAGAGATTTAAAGAAAGTTCCATAAAAAAATCTGTCGAAGAAGAAGGAGGAATGATCTGGGCAGCCTCGAAGCAACGCACAGATGTATTGCATAATTTTTCAAATTGAAGAAATATGAAAAGAAATAAGAGAAAGAAAGAAGTGAACCAGAGAACTTGTATTGGGACCGGAGGAAATAATGAATGAAATAGGGAACAACAAAAGTCATGCTTTAAATTCTCTAATTATTTATGGCAAGCGGCTGTAGATTAACACCGGGAATAATGAAAGGACCGGGAAACGAATAGTTTAAAACGGATGCCGATACAGCTGTCTGTTTTGCGTTTTTCGTCGTGTACGAACATCAAAATTGACAATCGAATATACCATAGAGATCAGCACAACGAGACGATCAAAACAGTATACATATATCAGTGGTATGATTGAATTATAAAAATTCGAATTTTCTACTAGCGGAAAATGCAGTAAAAACGTAGGAAAATAAGATCGACGGAGCTAAAGATGTCCGAATTTTGAAAAACGAAAAATAGCATTTGCTCAGAAGATGTTTTAGAATTTTTCTATGTAAAAATATTTAGGTTCCGAAAATATTTTATTTTCATCGCTTTTTAACTGATTAAATTGAAGTAAATTTACGCGCGAAATAAACTTTCATATTTTCGGACGAAAATTTACCAGTTGCTATGTTTAACTAGACACATTCCAAATATCAAATTTATATTTCAAAATATTATCGTTTATAATTTTACAAAAATTCAATTAATTAAATAAATAAAACGACTAAAATTTACGGGTCGTTACAAGATTTCTTTGCTTTGATAAAAGAAAGTTTTATAACTTTAAAATAAATTCAGTTGAGATGTGTTTCTCACGCTGATTTACTAGACTGATCTGGGCGTTATTCCTTTTCAATGCTCGGGTCAGACCCAGTATATTTATAGATGTAGATTTTAATGCTTTGGAGCATCAGTGGACGAGCTGGAAGTCTTCTGGTCGTATTCACGTATATGTTTATTTTCCGCTGCATTGTTGTTAAATTATCAGCAATTGTAAAGACATGTTATTATAAATGTCCAGGCTGATGATTAGTGATTGATTGTTGTACTCTGATGGATGTATATATATTACAGTTTCTGTTTTGTAAAGATCATTGATATTATATTATATGTTTTTCCGCTGCAATTGTGAGATTCTGTGATTGTTTTAGTTTTTTCTGTTTTGTTTTCTCTCTTCTTCTTATCTTCTCTTCTTCTCTCTTCTTCTCTCTTCTTCTCTCTTCTTTCTTTCTTATGATTATCCGTCTTTCCGTTCGGTTTTGGGCTGGACATGTACAGTTATTGTCAGCTCTGAACTGTGCGGATTTGCGGTTGTCACACCCACTATTTGCCGAAAATGTTAGGCTACTAGAGATGGGTGTGGATGTTAAAGATTCGAAATAAACTCGAAGGGATGACTTAGGATAGGAGATCTTTGGAAAGAAGTCTTGGAGGAAAGTCATCGGTCTAAGTTTACGATCCATCTCGAAGGGACAAAGATGTATCATGACATGAAGTGTGCCTACTTTTGGGAAGGGATAAAGAGATACATAGGAAAATGTGTGAAAAAGTGTATCACATGTTAGAAAATGAAGGTTGAGCATCATAAGATGAGTAATTTACTTTAACCCTTAGAAATACCAACTTGGAACTAAGATTCAGTACTGATGGATTTTTTAGACTACCAAGGTGGGGAATGGGAAATGATAGTATTTCGGAAGCAATCGATAGATTAATTCAAGAGCACATTTATCCAAGCGAAGTTGACAAGGCAACAACTTGCTTAGCGAAGCTATATATGAAAAATGATGTAAGACTGCATGAGATTTTGAGTAGTATTATTAGTGATAGATACCCATTGTTCACCAATGAGTTCTGGAGAAGTTTGTAGAATGCATTGGGTAATAGAGATGAATTCGAGTACGACTTATCATATATATAGAAAGATGGTTAGATAGAACGGGTGAGCCATATATTAGAAGATTTTTTGAGAGCAAGTGTGTTAGAGTTTGAAAGATCTTGTGAAGATCATTTGCATTTGGTAGAGTTTGCCTAACTTAATAGTTACCAGTGGAGTATCGGATGGCACCGTCCGAGGCGATGTATAGTATACCTTGTAAGTCACTCATTGTTGATACTGGGTCAGCCTACAATGGAGTTGAAGGCTGAATTTTCCTCCATTAGATTTTTAACAGGCCTATGTAGTCTAAGTCCATTTAGAACATTTCTAATTTTATTTAAAATAAAATTAATATTTCATTCAAATTTATAAATATTGTTTTATGATACATATAATTATATGTGTGTATCATCATATACACATATGTGTGTATTTGCATGTACAACAAAATAATGCGTACATGGTTTAACATATTCGTGTATAGATGTTGGGATTTACACTACAACGGATATGTTACGCCCTCTATATATAAATGTATTGTCCATATACACACACACATCATTTTACTGTTTAAATAAATGTAAGTATATAAAAGTCATATTATAAAATTGTTATAAAATATTTGTAAACTAAAAGCATTTCTAAAATACACACACATGTGTATGTGTATATATTAATATAAATGTAATTAAATTACAAAAAATATTTAAAATATTAATTTAAAAATACTTTATGACTATTATAATGTATGATGAAATACATTTTTTTAAATTAACGTATATATACACACACATATTACTAGTTTTAAGTTTGTGTGTGTGCGTATATATATATATATATATATATATATATATATGTATGTATGTATGTATGTATGTATGTATATATGTATGTATCTGTGTGCGTGTGTAAAATAATTTTTTTATAAGCATGAAACTCGTTGCTGCTCTCGGCCAGGTTAATAAAATTATTTACTTATTAATTTATTTTTCAGTTTAATATATTTTTAAACAAAATTGTTTATTAAAAATTCAAAATCCATATGAATTTAATAAGAAAAATTATTAAAAAATTATTTTCGAAATCACAGTGTATATTTTATATTATATATAATCTTTCTAGAATTTTATATACTTTATAATTATGTATAAATGGATTTTCTTTATTTAACTAATTTTAAACAATATAATATATATATATAAACGCACGTCCATATATATATTAAACAACATTTATTGCTGCCGAATGCTTTCCATGTATGTATAAAATTTTCAATACATGCATACATACATACATATATATATATGATTTATTATTTTATACTTAGATTTAAACCACAAAATTATTAAATAATATTATTTTATTTTAAATTTTTTTATTTATTTTACCGCGAGCATGTATGTTATATATTGAACAACGATAATTATTTTATAGTTATTTGCATATATAAATATACCCATCCAATGTGACAACATAGTTATACCATCAAAATTGTATACTTTGGACATAGGAATTTGGTAATGGGCAAAATTCCATTATCATCCATATTCAACTCTATAGTCCAAATACAAAGTTCTTGGTTCAATAATAACAATTATTATTAACTAAACTACTCTGCCGGAGATTTTGACTCTGAGTTGACTTCAGTTGACCATCATTCTATCCCCATATAACTGATAAAATGAATTCTCTCTTGAATAGTTTTTCACTTCCAATACTTCCGTTTAACTCAACTATAGTCGCTCGATGGTCGTCGTGATACGATTTAACTATTATCGAAGCAGAGCTTTCATACTAAAGATTAATAGTATTCTCAAGCCAATAGAACTGTATAAAATAATCACATCGATATTCTCTATTTGACCTTATTTGTATTAACCAACAGAAAACTATTGAGCGAGTCATTCCACAGTTATCCAATAACTATCGGAATGTAACCCCTTGGTACCCCCAACAGTCATAAGTAATACACTATCCAACATTTGAAGAGCGTTATGTACTCTAATGTCAACGGATGTATTGATATCCAGTCTCGATACATCTTGACTTGGAATATTTAAAATGATGTGTTCATTATTTTGTGAAACGATACTCGTGATTATTACTATTTGTAATTATTATCACAAACACACCATTTATGGATTTTCTATTAATATATTTTAATTAACATTTAATTATTTATAACATATTATAACAAATATATAACAAAAAGAAAAACACCTTTATTACGAACGAGAATTGATTAAAGAGTTAATAATTTACAATAAATTATATACTTTCCTCTAGGACATACCTCTAACTCTATCCATCTCTCACTTGCACTTGGACCAATTATGAAATCTCAATCACATACCTTGATCAGCTTCTCGAGAACCGACTGAGCCAGACCCTTAGTGAACAGATTTGCTATGTTTTCCTTGGTATCTACCTATTGTAACATGACCACTTTCTTCTCAACGAAATCTCTAATGAGGTGGAACTTCCGAAGAATATGCCATGACTGCTTGGGTGCTCTTAGTTCCTTTGCAATCTGCATCGCCGCATGTTTGTCACAGAACAATGTCATAAGATTCTCTATATCGGAAATCACTTCGAGCTCACTCAAAAACTTGCGCATCCATACCCACTCTTTATTTGCTTTATTGAGGGCGATCTACTCGGCCTCGATCATTAAATCAGCCATTGTCTCTTGTTTGGAACTTTTCCAACCGACAGCTCCGTCATAAAGTGTAAAGACATAACCAGACAGCCAGACACTGAGTTACTGTCATCTATATCAGTTTGAAAGCTAGAGTTCGTTTACCCCTTTATAAGGAGGTCTCCATTCCCGTAAATAAGGAATAAGTCCTTAGTATGTCTTAAATACTTTAGAATAAATTTTACAGTCATCCAATGTTTTTCTCCAGGATTAGACTAGTATCAGCTTACGCATCCTAATGCGGATACCACATCCAGTCTAGTACATAACATAGTGTACATTATGGATCCTATGGCTGAAGTATAAGGAATCCTTTTCATATGCTCTTTTTCCACATTGATATGAGGAGCATCGTTCTTAGAAAGGACGATTCCTGACTGTATTAGAACATTTCCATGCTTGGAATTCTCTATTCTGAACCTTTTTAGTATAGTATCAATATACCGGGATTGAGATAACCCATACAGCCTCTTAGATCTATCTCTAATGATCTTTATACCAAGAATATTGGCTACTTCTTTCAAATCCTTCATGGAGAAATTCTTGAAAAGACAAGGTTTCACTAATTGAAATAACGAAGTGCCATTACCAACCAATAATAGATCGTCGACATAGAGCAAAAGGAATATGATAGCATTGCCCTATTCCTTTCTGTATTCATATGCTTCCTTTGTGTTCTGAGAAAACCCAAACCATTTGATTACTTTATCAAAGTACTTGTTCCAACTTCTTGAAGTTTATTTATGTCCATAAATGGAATTTAACAACCTAGAAGCCTTGCCCTCATTCTCATTGACCACAAAACCCTTAGGCTACGATATATAGACAGTTTCTTTTAAATCACCATTTAGAAATGACGTCTTTACATCCATTTGCTATATTTCGTAGTCATAGAATGTAGCAACGGCTATCATAATCCGAATGGACTTAAGCATGGCTACATGCGAAAAAGTATCATCATAATTAATACCTTGAATTTGATGAAATCCTTTTGCAACTAACATTTCCTTACAAGTCTCTACTTCTCTATATGCATTTATATTTTTCTTAAAAATCCATTTGCAGCCGATAGGTTTTATCCCTTTGAGTATGTTCGACAAAGTCCAAAAAAAATTTCGAACATAGAATCCAACTTGGATTTCATTGCTCCAAGATAGAGTGCAAAGTCTTTGTTCTGCAGCACCTGTTGGAAAGATAGAGGAGTGTCATCATCTAAGATACTGTCCTTTTTGCCATCCACCGAAAAATCGTAGCATTTCTTTGGTGTGCTAGATTCCCTACTAGACCTTCTCATAAGTTGCATGTTTTTGTGTACGAGTGAACTCGATTCTCCTATTGGTTCGATCTTAATGTTAATTTCTTGGATCTCATCTATGTTTATAACCTCATTGTTAATTTCCTTTGATAAGAATTCCTTTTCCAAAAGACAGTGTGCCGAGAAACAATAATATTTTGTTCCTTGGTATTGTAGAATATATACCCCATTGAGTTTTTGGGAAATCTTATAAATTTACACAGCACAGATCTTTCCTCGAGTTTATTCGAACCAACATTCTTAACGTAGGCCGGATAACCCCACACCTTCAAATACTCGAGTTGGGGTTTGGTATCACACCACATCTCATTTGGTTGTTTTGGTACAGACTTAGTGGGTAACAAGTTAAGCATATGCATTGCGGTTTCGAGTTCTTATCCCCAACAGGATAGGGGTAACTCAGCCTTACACATCATGGAACGAACCATATCTAATATGGTTTGATTCCTTTGCTCCGACACACTGTAGTGTCAGGAAGTATAGGGTGGAGTAATCTGATAGATAATCTCATTATCTTTTAAGTACTGTTAGCTTTCTTGTCCAATGTACTCGCCTCCTCGATCTGATCGAAGAATCTTAATTTTACGGCCTGTTTCATTTTCTACTTTTTTATAATCCACAAATTTCTCATCGAAATTGGATTTGTTCTTCATAAGATATACATATCCTGGTCTTGAGAAATCATCAGTGAAGGTAACAAAGTAAGAAGTATTATCTTTGGTGATTATAGGCAATGGTCATTTACATCACTATGTACTAACCCTAAGAGTTCATCAACTCTTTCATTACTACCGTTAAAGGGGTGCTTGATCATTTTACATTTGAGACACGATTCGCATATGTCGAATGATTTGAAATCAAGTAATAGGAGAAAATCTTCAAAGTTTAGTTTGTGCAGTCGTTTGTCGCTAATATGACATAGCCTATAATGCCAAAAATAACTATCATTTATATTGTTAGAAGATTTATTTATAGAACATACATAATTAGTATTGATCACATAAATGCCATTTTCGAGAACATCATCGCTATTGCCATAATGAAAATGGCATTTATGTGATATGTTTGTGACATAGAATTACATAATTATTTATTCCTTATGTATATATGTTCCACCTTTAATTTATACCTTCATACTATAAAAGTTTATCATTATATAACTTTTATATTTCATATTAGTTATATAATAGTTTTAGGTATATATTATATTAATTAAATATTACTTAATTAATTTAATTAATTTTATTTTTATTAATTTTATATTATTTAAACTAACATTTATATTGAATGTTTATTATATACAATAGCCTTTATAGTGTTACACATATGTAACGACCTGTATTTTTAACTATTTTAAATTATTGAATTTAGTATGACTATTGAACAAAAATGGTTAGAAATAAAAAATTAATAACTTATTAATGTAATGTATTTAATATGAACTTGAGTAAAATTTTGAAATAACCAATTTCGAAGATTTTGGCAACAACAAGTATTGAAATGAAATTCTATGTATCGAATGTGTTTATAATCAATAGCTGGAATTAAATAATGAATGTTGAATTACTGTAAAATGGAAGTAGTTGTTTTATAACTGGAATTCATTTTAAAAGTTATATTTTATAAGTTAAATAACTTATATTTAAAATATAGTGCTATGTTGGATAATTAAATTATTTAAATTTAATATTGGAAATTGTTTAAATAATTGAATCTTGAATTTAATATGAATGAAAATGATTTCGAAAGTTGATTTAAATTTTATTTAAACAAGAATGAAAATTGTTAACTTTTAAAGTTGAATTTAAAAGTGAAAAAATTTATTTTGGAAATTATTTGTTTTAATTAACGTATAAAAATAGTCTTTTTGGGCACTGTCTCGGATTTCGATGAAACAAGTTCATCAGATCATAATAGTGAATTATTATAGGGTTTCAAGTTTTGTAACGATTGGACTTATCATTTGGTCGTGCGAGCTTGAAACGCGTAGAAATCAATTATAGGAATTTAAGTTAAAATAATTTGATTTGAAAGCTATCTTCTGTGATGGAATTGGCTCTTGATACCTATTCCACTGTGTTCGAAATAGGGGTATAATATATAGAACGCCAAGCGGCATGCTGCGTTTGGAGTTCAGAATTTTCGCGGATGAATACTACCACGAGAATCTCCTATAAATAGCTTTAACCCTACCTTCTTTTCGCAAAATGAAACCCTAGCAGCTATCTTATTATCTTCATCCAATAGCCGAAATTGCTCGCGTTGATTGAGGCCGAATTAGGTGTTGGACCCAAATGGAAATGGTTGCGCATCGACCCCAGGAACCCATCGCCACCCTCCGATCATCCATCGATGGTTCCTAGGCGGCGCAAATTGGGCATTAACGGAATCCGTTCGCTTGCGAAATGGCGGCGATTGGCGACACTTCAAGGGCTCGGACCTGCGGCGTAGGGGAGCTCGACATCGAGGCTTCACTTGGTTAGGTCACAGTTGTGCCTGGGGCCACGATGGTGGAGCGACGGTGAGTTAGTCGATTTTTCAACCTGGAAGTGAGCGTGAACGAGGATGAGAGCTTGAGGTCAAGGAGGTTGCTGGAAGTTGGACGTGATCTAGGCTAGCCGTGGTGATCAAGTGGCGGCCGATGGTGGCAGGTGATGGCAGTGGTAGGTGTTTCGGTGGGTGTCGATGAACGATATCGCGATCTGGGTTTGGGAATGAAGTTTAGCGGCTAATCTTGATTAAGACGGTAATTAATCTTAATTACTAATTCCATTAAATTATTAAATTCAAAATATTCATTAATTCATATCTTTTTCATGTGAGGTCCGTTTCAAATGAAACAAGTCGCGTTGCGATCGTATTGACGAAGGCTATGACATGTAGTTGAATTGGAATTTGTTTGAATCTGGAAAATTTTCAGTTTCAAATAAAGATGAGTGTTTTAAAACAATAACGAAATACTACAATATTTCTGATGTTCGTTAAATCGATATCTTGATGTAATTTAATTTTATTGGTTGTTTGGTAATTTAATTGACATTTAAATTAACATATGAATTGACTGTTAGGAATTAAATTGACAGTTAAAGTGAAATTGGAATTAAATTTCTAGTTAAACTCTTGATTTTTGATAATCATTTAACTGTTGAGTTATATTGACTGTTTGGATGTTGATTGTGATGGATGCCTATTGGTTGATATTTTGGATGATTGGATGTTTATTTATTTCATATCTCCTGTTATCATCCTGTATATTATTGACAATATATAAACTGTTATTTGAATTATTTCGAATAAATTAAGAAATAGGTGAAATGATATATACTTATAACACTTTGATTTGGATTGAAATGATATATATCCATCCTTGCAATTAAAAATTGAAATAACTATTCACTTAGCCATAGGACATAAAATTATATACGAACACCGGATTGGTTAAATTAAATGGCTCTAAATTCCAGAATTTAAATATATTTAAATGATTTTGTTATAAAGAAATAAAAATTGAATTTATAATGATTGAATTAATATCAAATTCAAGTCTCGAAATGTTGAATTTAAAATTAGTTAAAAGAAATTGTTTTAAAGAATTTAGTTTGGAATTTGAAGTTATGACTGAAGTATGACTTGAATTATAGAAATTGAATTGTTTCAAAAGGTTTGAACTTTTACTTTAACTTCGAAGTTATTTAAGTAAAAGTGATATAAATTGATATTTCAAATTTGGACTCGGAATTGAATCATTTTTAAGATTTGAACCTTAAATTGAACATTGAAGTTTAATTTGATTTAAGTGATTTAAATCAGTAAATTGAAATTGGACTTGAAATTTGATAAATTGAAATGGTTTAAAATAAAATTTGAATTGAAAATTTAAACCATTGAATCGAATTGTTAAATCATATTTGAAGTTAAATTGAAATTGAAATTGAAGTTGATTTGAATTGAAATTGAAATTGAGTCAATTTGAATTAATTTAGGACTGAAGATGATTTGAATTGGAATATTTGAAATTGAATCAATTTGATTGAAATTTGGACTTGGATCCAGGTTTGTTAAAATGGAAAGAGACAATTTAACTATTTTCAAAATAAATTATTTTAATATAAACTATTTAAAAATCTATCTTTTTAAATATTCAAATTATTTTGATTTTCCAAACTATTTTACTATATAAACCAATTTTATTACTCAAACCTTTTTATATCAAACTATTTTAAATCTCTAAACTATTTAAACTATTTTAAACTAATTTCACCCTTTAAATTATTTTCAAAAAAAATCAAACTGTGCAAGTTGGAATGTTATATTTAAATCGTTGATTTAAGTGCGAATGAGGTTGAATGAAGTTATAACCTAAACTGAAATTAGAAATGGGAATTTGAATGAAATGATTTTTAAGTAAAATTGACATATTTTAAATGAATATGATATTTTGAAATGAAAGGATTTTTTGAAGTGAATATGATATTTTGATATCAAGTATGAATCATTTTGAAATGTAAAAGAACCAACCGGTGTGTAAAACGACGTTTGATTGTTAAAGAGACCAAGGCCTCTTATTGGCATACTTCCTATCAATATTGGAACCACTTAACAACTATGTACGTGGAGGAGACTCCAGAATGAAGTGGTTGGATTTGGTGTATGTTTGCTGGATTTGAAGAAACAGAACGATGACGCCAACACTTTGTGTCAATTTGAAGTGACTAAAACGGGACGGCTTGATAGGGCCAATGAGAGTAGCTACCTCTAGCGAACATTCATTCTTCGATTTTCTTTTGGACTCGGTTCATACTATTTCCTTGATGTTGGTTTCGATTGGTGCACCTTGATTCTGGGATGACCTCCCTTCGACTCGATACAGCGTGGATGGACGCGGTGGGCAATCGTGGCTACAATGCGTTACCACTAGCCCTGTGATCCGAACTGGTAGTATCCTATCTTGGGCATTGCCTCACGTGCCTTGTCATGCTTTTATCCTTATATAGGATCACTATGAGTTTGATTTAGTGTTGTCGTATCACGACGTATCCCTATCCCCCGACGTGCTACTGGGGCGTTATATGCAAACTGTATGACAATGCTTAAAAATGCGTTAAGGAGGATTAATGTAAAGCCTTAATGCTAAGAAAAATATTTATTTTACTGATTAAACATTACATATATAGCTTATTCTAATATATATAGATATTTTGACGGGTCCTTAAGAGATGGAAAATCCCGAAACATCTCTTGAGTTATTGCATGCACGTTATACACTAGATAGGAGATGTAAAACCTTGTAAACATCTCTGACGCTATTACACTCCAGTTATATGTGATATTGATTTGAATCACATAAGGATATTTTAGTCCTGACTTGAGTGTTTTGTCTTTTCATTACGCTCGGGTCAGCCTTGAGTTTTCAGCGCATTTAAGATTATTTTCTGGAGGACGAAGGTGAAGATTTGGTATATTATATTACTAGTATTACTTCCCTGCGTCATGTTGTTCTACTGCATTATTCTATTGTTCTGATGTATATATAACTATGAAAGATGTTGTAAAATTTTAATCAAATGTATAGCATAAAAAAGTTCATGAATTGTTTATTTGATTATTATATTTTGTCATTCCGCTGCAAAATTCTTATTTGTTTTCTTCTTTTCTTATTTTTAGTAATTAACCCCATTGATTATCTATGTTCTGGATTATTTGAGTTGGACATATGTGGTTTATTGTCGACTTAAACCATCTGAAATGTGGGTCGTCACAACATATATCATATACAAGTGTATATTATTTAGTTAATTAAACTTTTGAATTATTTATTTAATTAATCAATTTTGAATTAAATTATATTAGTTTTGAAAAATTATTTCATATACATACTTGTATACTTACGACACCTTAAACATTTTAACATATCATAAGATATAGCAAAATATATAATACATGCATATATGTTTCATTAATTAACTTAATTAATTAATTAATTAATTTTATTAATATTATTAATAAATTTAAATTTTTGAAATTTATTTATTTTATTTTCAAACATTTTTAATTTTTTTATCACATTATAACTTCTGTAACATGTGTATATCTTATTTCAAATTTAACCTTTAACTTTAAAATCTTATATTTTAATTTTCACACAATTTTGAAAACTATCCCAAGGCCCAATTCATATTTGGGCCTTTTCTATTAGGGACAACCTTTGGGATCACATATCTGTTCGGACAAGGCTGGCGACTAGGTAGGGCAGAGTACTTGATTACCCAAACCCAATCCTTAGACATTACCATCTTAGATATCGTAGTATCTAGGCTATGAGCTTAATAGTTAACTCTAGCATGACTAATTTAGACTGCATGGGCTATTGGGCTCTTATACCATTGCTTGTATTGGGCCAGCCTGCAGTGGAGTTATAAGGTGAATTTAAAAAAAATCCCCTATTGGATCTATAATGGGCCGATATAGTCTTAGTCCATTTAGAACATTTCTAATTTTATTTAAATAAAATTAATAATTTATTTAAATTTATAAATAATTTTTTATCATACATATGATTATATTATATTATATATGTGACATACACATATGTGTGTATGTGTGCGTGCAACAAATAATGTACACATGATTTAACATGCCCGTGTATAGATGTTTGGATTCACACTACAATGGACATGTTACGCCCTCTATATATAATGGGTTGTCCAAATGTATATATATGTATAATGTATGTATGTGGATCGTTTTACTGTTTAAATAAATGTATGTATATAAAAATCGAATTATGAAATTTTTATAAAATATTAGTTGTAAGTTAAAAGCATTTGTAAAATATATATATACATATGTGTGTATGTATTTATATAGATATAATTAAATTACAAAAATTATCTAAAATATTAATTTGAAAATAATATATAGTTATTATCATGTATAATGAAATATGATTTTTTAAATTAACATATATATAAATACAAACATATATGTATGTATGTATGTATGTATGTATGTATGTATGTATGTATGTATGTATGTATGTATGTATGTATGTATGTATGTATGTGTACACATATATATTATATACACATTACTACTTTTAAATTCACTAATATATATATATATACACATATAATCTTTTTTATAGTTAATTTTTGGTTTAATATATCCTTAAACAAAATTGTTTATTAAATTCAAAATCCGTATGAATTTAATTTAAAACATTATTTTGAAATCACTATATTATATATATATATATATTCCAGAATTTTATATAGTTCATAAATATGTAAAAATGCACTTTCTTTATTTAACTAATTTTAAATAATATAATAATTACTATTTATATTTATTAAAAAAATTATTGCTGCCAAATGCTTCTCATGTTGTATAAATTTTTTAGTATATACACATATATATAATCTTTTCAAATATATATATATGTATGTATGTATGTATGTATTATGATTCATTATTTTATACTTAGATATAGACCATGAAATCATTAAATAATTTTATTTTATTAAAAAAGAATTTTGATAATATTTTTTAATATTTATATGCATACATAAATATAACCATCTAATATGATAACACAGTTATATACATATTCGTTATATCAATAATTATCTAAACTAACAACTATATAATAATGATTAAATAAACATTAATATATAATAAATAGCATAGCATTACCTTACACAAAGCTAAGAGATCTCATATTGAAAAGTTAATGAGAACTTCTGAGATCCTATCAAAATCCAAAAGATGCTAACTCCGAATTGGTGACCGTCGGCTATCGAATGAAGTATTTTTCATATGTTTTTGGCTTGGATTTTTTAATATGGAGAGTGGGTTATCTCTAGTTGAAAATTACGGAGGAAAGGGTGAAAAAAAATCATATCATACGTGAGGGTATGATGCATTAGATAAAGGGGGTAAATTGGAGTGAAATGTGGATCACCACCTTGTATTTCTCTTTACCACTTCTTCTTTTCTACCTAATCAAAAGCCCTCCCCTCAAGCCGACAATTGGCTGGCCATATCAAGCTTTCCCAAGCCAAAATTTTCATGCCCCATACGGGCCTCACACCCAGTCTAAGGCCGAACAAAAACAATTAAATCCAACTTAAATGCATACCGATATTGTATATCGATCGGTATATTTATAACTATTATAAACATACTATTTAATATTGTTCAACCTATTAAATAAAAATTTAAAATTAATATTTCATAAATATTAATTAATTTATAAAAGTTATAATTTAATCACTTGGGGTGGTAATAGGAGTATTCAATATTTCAACCATGTGACTCTTAGGTGTAAATTTAGTCAACGATTAATATCAAATAATTCGAATATTAAAGTCTACACTTCACTTAGAAAGTGGTGTGACATTATGCCCAAATTTATTATTTACTTGGTATTGATAAAAATTCAATTGTAGTTTATTAAGCATTGTGTGACGATCTGCCTTTCTTACACCTAAAGATGACACATAATATATCCTCAATATTCCTGTCGATCATTCAATTGTCCGAAAGACAGGTCCCGGGGTATGTAAATAATAGTCAAGAGAAATAAAATACATATTTCATTACAACATGGGAGTCATACACAACACCACTGAATAGTACATGAAGTTACTCCAAAATATTACATGAAGTTACAACAAGTACTGCTCCAAATCCAAGTCTAAGGACAGCTAGATCACACTGCCCATTAATATTATATAATATACACAACCAAGCGGAAATACAAATATAACTACTACATGCTGGGAGGACTCCTGCTCCAAAATGCTTCTCTGAACCTTACTATTAGGCTACTCAAAAAAACCGAGTACCAGAGAGTTCAGGGAAAAGAAAAATAAACTCTGGGTCAGACATGGGTCTGGTGTGAGTAAAGCATAAAGTTTAACTTTATGAAAACCTTTAAACTAAAGTATCTCGTAAGACACACCACACAAAAACACGAATGGGTTTTTACCTTACAATAACCAAAACATTTTATATTAAAATCTTCTGATATTATCATTATGTCTAGATTTAAAGTAGTATATAGAATCTTAGCCGAAATTGTTCCATTAATAAAATTCCATCATACTAGGCTCTACAACCAAAAATCGAAGGCTCATAGTGGATAATGATTCCAACTATGAAAGGGTAAGGGTCTACCTGCCAAATCCGTACACCTCTAGATAAAATGTACGGGTGGATACAACAAGTTGCACCTCTACTACTCAGGACCGGCACTACCCCCTTCTCGAGTAACACCAAATATAATCATCTCTTGTTTGCGATCTAAAACCATACAATGAGATCCCAAAACATACATAGATATCGCTCTAGATTTGGGATGATTATACCCTACTTGGGTGCGACCCACTTAGCCCTACCGCATGTCCCTGCTTTATTCATTTCCTAGGTGTGAAGTTCGAAGAGGCCATGTTCTTACCATTTCCTCCTAGCAAACCATCTTGGAATGCTAATATTGCCCTCCAGGCAGTCAATGCAATACTAGCATTCATCCATAAGAGTTGTTTCGGGATCGAACAAACAATCACAAATTACAATCTTCCATATTGGAATCACCCTAAAAAAGAATAATATAGCTCCATAGCATACTTTATAATGATCCAACATGAACGTTATTAGTTTGGAGTGGTTCGGAATAATCATATTATCCAAAACCGCCGTCTCCAAACTAAGTGATAATTCCTGCTAACTCAATTTTGGTTCTCTTAGAAGTATGCAAATGTATTCGAGTCCTCACTAGTGAATTCGAACTTACAACCATACTCCTTCAAAACAAGTCAAGTGATAAATAGCAGAAAATCTGCTATTTAAAGGTGATTATACAAGGTTAATATATGGATAACCATATACTTAATTAAATGTGAAACATTCATGGAAATTAAATCTCCCATATCTATCATGTTTTTGACATTTCGACCTTATCCTAACCCTCGCCTAGAGATAAATTTTAGATCTCACAGGTAGACGGTCAGCCTACTCGTTGACTTTTAGTGCTATCTATGGGATAACTTACTCCCCATACATGTGTCACCACATTACTTAGGTTTGATATTTGTTCAAAGTTACTTAAGGGTAAATTTGATATTTGTTCAAAGTTACTTAAGGGTAAACGATATAGAATCCCTTGATTAAAAAATTTGAAAATAGAAAGCACTTTCAAAAAGAGAATAAATCGATATTTGAAATCAATTGATAATTAAAACTCCTAATCTTTATTAATTAGTTAAGTAATCAAATTTAAACCTTCCTTAAATATTAATTAAACTTAATTAAACCATAATCAAAACATGGTTATACTTAATCAGAAATTAATTAGTATTAAACACTTTTTAAATAATAATCAATTAATAATTAGTAAAATAATAATAAAATCAGAAAAATAGGCACAAGGACAAAGTTAGAAAAAAATTTAGGCTGAAGGACAACAAGTTTGTTTTTTAGGCTGAAGGACGATACTAGTAATAACTAGCATTTTGTATAGTGTAAAACTGAATATAATGTTAGATATAACTAGCATTTTGTATAGTGTAAAAGTTTGAATATAATGCTAATTATAACTAGCATTTGTCCTTCAGCCTAAAAATGAAATTTGGTGTCCTTCAGCCTATTTTTTTTTCAAAGTTTGTCCTTTTCCCTAATTCCCTCTAATAAAATAGTGAATAAATTAATGATTTATCCCTTAATTAAGTACTTAATTAATAATTAACTTTAGTTACTTTACTAATCATAATTAACTTAATTGATTAACAGTTAAGTATAAACAACCTTTATTAACTAGTGATTAATGCTAATTACCTTAATTAATTAATTAAATTATCATTAAATAATTAATTAATTAAAATTACTAATTACCTTCAATTAACTTAATTAAAGTTGGAAATATTTACTATAAAGTTTCTAATGATAAACACTTAGTAAATTAGTTCATTTTTAACGAACTGCGTGTATAGCGACTATTGCTATATAGATCTGTAACTTTAATTTTTTTGAAATTTGATTTCTTGGTTATAAAAACTTCAACATTGAATCCTTATTTCCTTTAAAACACAAAAATGAACTTTTGGAAGCAAAACTAATGTTTCAAACATGAAAACGTTTCACTTTTGAAAACAAATTCAAACCTTCGACAAAAGTGAATTTCTACGTCGCTTTTGGTTAGCTAATCGCTAACTTCATGTCACAAACACATATGCAACAAATAACTCATTTCAAACACCATACCATAACATACATCATAACACTAACATAAGCAATAATATATTTTTTCACGGTCGCTAACTTTTTCCCAAAATACAAGATAGAGACTTTCTTGTCTACTCAAACTTCGGTGTACACAATTATCACCAAATCATCACATAATCAAGCACACATCATATATAACATTCATACACCAACATACACCATAAAATTTCTAACTTTAATAAAGTTAACTAATTTTTTAAAAAGCGTTAACTTTACTCACCAAAACGTGCTAAAATAAGTCGAACTTCATCGGAATTTGAACACGACCTAAACGAGCCTCTTAGCTTTGGAATTTTGGGACTTCGGTGCTAAAGTGGGTCAATATGGCTCGACCTAGGGGTTTTGGTGGGCTCGGCCAGCAAAGAAATGAGGTTGTGGGGTATTGTTTTGATGGATAGAAGTTTAGAAGTGGACCGAAGTGATTTAGTGTTATTTTGAAGTGGTTTTAGTATACTTTGAACTAGTTTCTTCTTGAAATATTTTTCTATGAAGCCATTAGAATGGATAAGAGCATGAAGAAAAGAAATGAAGAAAATGGAGAATGGAACTTAAATGAATTTTGGTAAAGATGGTGTGGTATTTATTGGCTAGGAAAATGGGTAAAAGACTAAACTACCCTTATGTATTAAATTATATATATGCATGCATGCTACACCATACCCCTCCACCTTCCTAGCACACGTTGCCCCCCTCTACCTCTCTAAATCATGCAAGTAAAGCCATATGTGTGTACTTGAGGTAAGAAGGCATGTATGTATATGTATAAAAGCGTGTAAATATATATGTTTATATTTAACCATAACTTGTCATTTCATGATTAAATAAATATATATATATATGTATGTATATAAATTAATATATTTTTAAGTGAGATTTATTATCATTAATTATATCATTTAAATGTCTGTACATGGTGCACAAACGTGTATAACATTTTCGACAACTTTCCGGTGTCGAAAGGTCGAAATTTCGGAAAACGTTCTTCGGTCATATTTTCTATGTTTCTATGAACTATTAAATTGGCAAATAAAATTTTAAAAACTATTTCATCATCATTGTTAACTAATTAAAATGTTAATAAAAATCCATTTATTTATTATTTAGATATTTAAACAGCCTATATTAAAGTGGTAAAATTCTGGGTTGTTACACTCTCCCCCCTTAAAAGAAATTTCGTCTCGAAATTTGTTAGCTAAGGTAAACAGAAAATAAACCAAAAAGTCATATATCATATTTCATGAAATTCATACAAAGAACATACACTAAGCATTCATAGTAATACAATACATACACTATATAAAAAAACAACCAAAGACTATCCTAACATCTACTCTGGACAGGCTTCCCGCATATGGTCCACCGTCTCCCAAGTACAATCTTAGGGATCCTCGCTCCACCGAGCCTTTATCAGCTTTGCCAATTTATTCCATAACCTTTTCTCATCTTGGTCAACAATATGAACTGGATGCCTAATTACAGTTAGATTCGGCTCTATCTCCAAATCATCTTGAACCGATGATTCCACAATCAAAGATGGGTCATGAACACCTTTCCTTAAATGGGATAAATGAAATATATTATGGATCGTTAACAATTTTTCCGGTAATTCAACCTTTCTATCACTTTAAATGGTCCAATGTACCTTGGTGCCAATTTTCTAGCTCTTCCGAATTGAATGACTCCTATAATTGGTACAAACATAGAATCATCGACTCCAAACTCTAAATCCCTTCTTCTTTTATCTGCCTAACTCTTTTGTTGATCCCGTGCCTCTTTCATTCTTTTCTTATTCAATGCAACTTCTTCAGTAGCCAATCAGATCATGTCTAGCCCAAGTACTAACCTATCTCCCATCTCTACCCAACATGTCGGTGATTTGCATGAACGTCCATAGAGTGCTTCATAAAGTGTCATGTCGATGCTCTCCTGGTAACTATTGTTACAGGAGAACTCAACCAAACATAGGTGATCTTCCCAAGATCCACCAAAATCAATAATACAAGCCCTCAAAAGATCTTTCAAAAATCTGATTCACCCGCTCCGTCTATTTGGGGTGATAGTCGATACTTAAGCTCAGTTTAGTTCCTAGAGTTGTCTTTTAGTGCCTTCCAAAACTGACTAGTAAATATTGGGTCTCAATCGTTTACTATACTCATGAGGACTCCATGTAACCTGACTATCTCTCTCATATATATTTCGGCTAACGAAGCTACGGTTCTTGTTGGTTTCACCAGGATAAAATGTGCACTCTTTGTTAGCTAATCCATGATAACCCGTACTCCTTCATTTCCTTTTCTGGTTCTGGGAAAACCATCAATAAAATCCATTGATATAATTTCCCATTTCCAATTCAGTATTTCCAAGTGTTTTAATAGTTCGGTTGTCTTCTGATGTTCACCTTTGATTAGTTGATTGTTCATACATCTGCTAACATAAATCGAGATATCCTTCTTCATCCCTTTCCACTAAAACACCCTCTTCATATCACAATGCATTTTAGAAACACGTGGATGAATACTCAGTTTTGATCAATGACATTCTGTCAAAACTTCCTGCCTCAGGCCATCGATATTTGGAACACACAATCGTCTATTCATTCTTAAAGTACCTTGACTATCCATCTCAAAATCTGAACGTCTACCCTCTTCAATACCTTGAATTAACCCTTTTAGTATCTTATCCTTCCTTTGATTCTTCTTAATCCTTCCCTAAAGTGTTGGGGTAACCTCCAAAAGAGTCAAAACAACATTCCTGCTTAAGGCATCCGCTGCCACATTAGCTTTTCCTGGCTTATACAGAATGTCCAAATCATACGCCGCTAAAAATTCCAACCATCTCCGCTGTCTCGGATTTAGGTCCTTCTGCATGAAAAGGTATTTCAGGGACTTGTGATCCGTGAAGATTTCAAACCTTTCACCCAGCAAGTAGTGCCTCCACATCTTTAATGCAAAAACTACAACTAACAGCTCCAAATCATGTGTCGCGTAATTCTTCTCCTGAGGTGTTAACTGTCTACTTGCATAGGCTATCACCTTCTCATGCAGCATAAGCACCGCACCCAAACCCACTCTACTAGCATCGGTATAAACTACCAGTCCTTCACCTCCATCAATGATTGCCAAAACTGGTGCACTAGTCAACCTTTCCTTCAACTTAAGAAATGCGCTCCAACACTTTGGCATCCATTCAAACTTTACATCTTTCTTTGTCGGCGTAATTAAATGTGAGGCGATCTTAGAATAAACCTTGATAAATCTTCTGTAATATCCTGTCATCCCTATAAAGCTTCTCACTTTCGTGGGAGTTTGAGGTCTCTTAAAGTCCCTAACAGTTGCTACCTCGGCCTGATCCATTGAAATGCCATCTTCAAATATAACATGACCATGATATGTTACTTCCGACCACCAAAAGTGGCACTTGGAAAACTTTTCCTTTAAAACGTTCTTCCTTAACATTTCCAATACCACTTTCAAATGGTATTTATGCTCTTCTTCAATTTTGAAATACATAAGGATGCCATCGATAAAAACCAATACAGACTTATTTAGAACATTCCTAAATACTCGGTTTATTAGATCAATTAAGAATGCAGTGAATTGGTCAGCCCAGAAGGCATAACCAACCACTAAGAGAAAATTTCTGAATTCCTAAAAGCAGTTAAGGGTATACTATCCTCAGCTACTCGTAACTGATGGAAACCTATAGCAAGGTCTATCTGAGAGAATATCGTAGCCCCATGTAATTGGCCGAACATATCATCTATGCGAGGTAATGGGTATTTATTTCGAATGGTCAGCTTATTTAGTTCTTTATAATCTACACACAGCTTTAAGGAACCATCAGACTTGGCTACAAAAACTGCTGGTGATGCCCAGTTCGATTTACTTTAACTAATAAATCCTTTGCTTAGTAGATCATCGGTTTGATCCCTCAACTCCAGCCTCCCCTTTGGTGCCTACATAGGGGGTTGGAAAAATGGTCTTGCATTGGTAACTAAATCAGTATGAAATTCTATTTCTTGATGTGGGGGTAGACTATTAACTGGTTCGAAGATATTCAAAAAATTTCGAACTATTTCTATCGGTTCTAATTCATCTTGAGATGATTCCAAGGAGTAAAGGAAACTATCTATACATCGATTCCCTTTATACTTTCCAGCACATCCCTAGGACTGTCTTTTAATACTATCCTCCTTTTAATGCGATCTGCAATTGCTCCATTTTTCAACAACCAATCTATACTAAGAATCACATCAAACCCCCCAAAATCCAAGTCAAAAAATCACAAAAGAAATGGTGTTTTCGGAAATCAATTTGTATGTTTTTACAAATTAAACATAAGTTAGCTGTACCTCTTATAGGATTAGACACACTTATAGGGGTTTCAACCATTTCCGGTTTAAGCTCTAACTTATCTACTAACTCTTTAGAGATGAAACTATGAGAGACTCCAGTATCGAATAAAACATGAACCAAAACACCATAAATAAGTAAGGTACCTTCTAAAACTCCCTTCCCTTTCACATATTCAGAGATGGAGAGCTCATCCTTAATTGTATACACCTTCCCTTCTTCATCAAAGGAAAATCCTTAATTATGTGGCTAGGTTGATGACAATTGTAGCAAAGTGTCTTTTGGACTATTGGGGCGATAGCCTTCACTTGCTGACAATAAGTTGAAATATATTTCTTCTTCTTACAATTGTAACAAATAACATCTTTGTAATTGTTTTACTAATCACCACTTGCAGGTTTTCCTTTCCCTTGCTTGTTTTCCCATTTTGGGTTAAATTTTCTCTTATTTGGTTTAAAGTTACCCTCACTGATTGTTGTCACCGCTACTGGTGGCTTTGCTTTCAAAAGTGCCTCATACCTATAGGCTATATCAATTAGATCCACAAATGATTCCTTCACATGCACGGTCATCTTCTCATGGAACTCCTCTCTCATTCCTATCACGAACATTTCATTTTTCTTCATTGGTGTATCTATGATGTCGGGTCCAAAATGGGATAACTCAATGAATTTTGCCTTACACTCAGCTACTGATAATTCTTCTTATTTGAGATCCATAAAACTTCTATATAACCTTGTCTTGCCTGCATCTAGCATAAAATGCTCTTTGAATTCCTCCTTGAATCGGTCCCATGAGAATACATCTTCTGGGGTGCTTGCGGTGGCTGAATTCCACCAAGATGCGACACTTTCTTATAATTGCCATGAAGCCAGGAACTTTTTCTGTTTATTTGATATGTCTAATCCTTTGAAAATTTTCTCGCATGATCTCAACCAAGCTGAACTTCGATGATTGACTTTATGCTCTTGATTGGTTTCCCTCTTAAGTTGGAAAAATCCTTGCATAATGCAGCAAAGTTAACCTTGGGCTGAACTAGAGCTATAGCCTCAACTATTGCTGTCCCACCCCTTCCAGCATTAGGGGTTCTTCCATTAGTGATTGTGATACTGCCAGTTCCCTTCCTTGTCTTCCTCTGGTGCTCATTCTTACTAACTAGATATAATAAGGTAACTCTTAGAATACTTAGAAGAGGTTAATTTAGGAAAAATATCATAAAGCAGACATAAAAATGCTAAGCAGAACAACATAAAAATGCACTCTCATAAACTGAAGTCATTTTAGGGTACTGCTGACCCCATCTCTAATGAGTTGACCCCAACTAAGGCTTAGGTGTTCGCTCAACCTAAGCTCTGATACCACGTATGATGATCTGCCTTTCTTACACCTAAAGACAACATTTAATACATCCTCGATATTCCAGTGTCGATCATTCAATTGTCCAAAAGACAGGTCACGGGATATAGAAATAATAGTCAAGAGAAATAAAACACATATTTCATTACAACATGACAGTCATACACAACACCACTGAATAGTACATGAAGTTACTCCAAAATATTACATCAAGTTACAACAAGTACTACTCCAAATCCAAGTCTAAGGATAGCTAGTATAATGACCCGGAATTTCACTGCTTTGATTTGTGAATATTTAATTAATTTTAAATATTCAATATATAGGTTTTATAATAAAAATAAACTCTTTTGAATAATAAATAATGATTGTGAAATAATAAAATTGGTTTACAAAGATATATAGTTCAAAGAAAAACAGAAAATATGATCGAAATTTGTTTTCAAAATTTTTGACTTTTCGTTGCCTAAAAGTTATCGAAAACGTTGTGAACACTAATGTAAATATATTTACATAAATATATAAATAATTTAGTGTATATTGGCATGTATATATGTGCATATACATAAGTATATATGGTTTTAAATATAAAAAGAATAATAATAAGGAAACATGATGTGACGTTTTGATGACTCGAGGACGAAACATGTTTAAACATGTTTGCATTGATTTGATGGTTTGGGGGCTTAGGGGGGATAGGAATTTCGTGTATTGTAGGCTTGGAGGGGAGCGTGGTTGATAAGGTGTCACTAATGTAGTGGAGGTTATGTAAGGGAAGGGCTTTTTAGTAATTCCTAGTTCTATTTTATATAAAAGCAATTCTCAAATTTCTCTTTCTCACTTTACACTTCATTCTCATTTTACAAAACTTTCCAAAGCTTCCAAAGAAATATTTCCATGGCTTCTTTTCCTTCTTTTTAGCTTTCAAAAGTTTAAAAATCCAAGTTCTAATCTTTAAATGTTTTAAAAATACATTTTTAACTCCTCTTTTTCCATTTCAAAAACTCCTCCATTTTCTCTGTACTTTACTTGGCCATAACTTCTTCCATTCAACTCCAAAACCAAGACTTTTTTTTAAATCATGTACAATTCCAGTGGCTACAACTTTGTTGTTCACCGCTTTTTCTGATTTTGAACATAGCTAGGCCAAAATTTCAATTCTTTATAGAGCGTTTTTGAACTTAGATTCTAAGACCGAAAATGGTCCTCATTGTTTCGACCATAACTTCCTCAAAATTTAATATTTTTGAGTAATTCATTTTTTAAATGATAGAGAAAAGTAAAATCTAAAACTTTCCTTATTAACACTTTACCAAAATCAAAGAGTAAAAGGTCCAAAAGTCGAGTGCAAAATGACTTATTTTCTAGAAGAGTTTGTGGTTTTCCAAGCTTTCTGAACGCTAAAGTATTTCAAGTTTTCAAAAGTTTTGGAGAGTAAACTTCTTAACATTTTGGAAAGAATTTACTTATGTATATGTGTGTGTGTATTTATATGTGTTGTTTATGTGGATATATATATATATATATATGGTTGGCTTGGATTAAGGTATTGTTTGGATATGTTGGTTATAAAAGTTGTGATGTAGATTATGTTTGGTTCAAAAGATATGTGCTTACTTATGTGATGATTATGGTTCAATAGACTTTGGGTTGATTGTGATATAGAAGTGGAAAACAAGTTGGAAATTATGGGTATCCGCAGCGATAGTCGCTATGGATGCAGTTCAGATTTTAAAAAATTTCAAGCTTTAAGTTTCTTTAAAAATGTTTTGGAAATCTTTTCAAACTAAGTTAGCGACGCTAAAGTTAATTATAACTTAATTAAGTATGTTTTTATTAATTAATTTATTTATTAATTAATGATAGTTAATTATTAATTAATGAGTAATTAGGGTTAAGTAATTAGTTTTAATTAATACTAATTAAGTTAATCATCTATTAATTAAGAAGTTAATTAATAGTTAATTAAGTTTTAAAAAGGTAATTAATTTTTAATTAATCATGTTTAATTATGTTAATTATTTATTTAATATAAGTTAATTAATTAATTAATATTTAAAGGTTAATTATTTATTTAATTATTTCTTAAGTTAATTTTAAGATTTTAATTAGTTATGATTAAAAGGATTTAAATTATTATTTAAGTTTTAATTAAATATTACTTAATTAAATTGAGTTAAGATTTAATTTATTATTTTTAAAAGAGTTTAAAGTTTTAAATCCTTTTTTTCCTAGAATCAAATTGTTTTAAAGGAACTTATTTTCCAAAGATGGTTTTGAATTCAAGGAATTCAAGTGCCGATATGACTAAGGAACCATATAACTGTGAATGAGTTATAATGTGGATTGTTGGATTGTGTGGACATGTGTTAGTAGAATAAATCCTCGTTCTGTTATAAATTCATTGTTTGTTTGTTGTGTGGACATATGTTAGCAGAATAAATCCTCGTTCTGCTATAAATTGGTTGTTTGTTTGTTGTGTGGACTTGTGTTAGCAGAATAAATCCTCGTTCTGTTATAAATTGATTGTTTGTTTGTTGTGTGGATATATGTTAGCAGAATAAATCCTCGTTTTGTTATAAATTGGTTGTTTGTTTATTGTGTGGGCATGTGTTAGCAGAATAAATCCCCGTTCTGCTATAAATTGATGGTTGGCTTGTTTGTGTGTTTGTGTGGACATATGTTAGCAGAATAAATCCTCGTTCAACTATGAATTGATTGAATTGTTTGGACATCTGTTTAGCAGGACATATCACCATCCTGCTATTATGTTATTTGGACATGTATATGCTAGTTAGTTCATATTGACATGTTATTCCCTTATTGGATATGAGTTGTATTTACATATATGTTGATCTATGTAAATAACTGATAAGTGAATTGTAATTGAAATTGAATGGTACTTAAATTAGTACTATTGGGATTGCAAAGCCTCTTTTTGAAATTATAAAGTGTGTTTTTGAATTAACCTAAATTCTTTGATCAATTTAGGTTTAAAGTTTATGAATGATTTCAAGTTATTTTATAAAGTTAATTTTAACTAATATCTTGTTTATCAAAGGGATTTTACTAAAGAGTTTACTTAAAGTGGTTTACAAAATATATTTTGTAAATGATATTTTATAAAGGATTTATAAAGAAGTTTTATAAATATTTTTGAATTAGAAAGAGATTTTGTAAACCGTTATAGAGATCTTAAAAGAAGTTTTAAATCTAGTTTGAAAATTTATAAGAGGTTTGAAATGAGAAATGAACTTGTAAAAGTATTTTTATAAGGGATAAGTGAATGTGTTTTATTGTAAAAGATGTTTTGGGAAGGGAATTACTTGGCCATTTAGTATGGAATTTTGAAAGAGGAAAGTTTTCCAAAAGCTTTTAAGTATAAAAGGGATGTTATGGGTTTTGGAAAAAGTTTTTTCGAAGGGATCTTTTGATCAAGTTTTATAAAGTGATTTTATTAATTAAAGTTTAATTAATAAAGGCTTAGAGGATCCCGTATGGGATTGAATCAATGTTTGATTGTTGTTTAATTTGATAGTTAAATCACTGACTATCAAATCTGAACCCAAAACGTAACTTTGGAAATATCTAGGGGAAGCATGAGAATTATATGGTACAATTACCGTCGAAGGTGTTATACTGTATGTATAAACTCGTTTCTTCTTCTAGGATAAAGGATAAGGAAATCCGTCCATAAACGGTTAGGAGGTAAACTCCGCTCTTATCTTTGTCTATTTATTTCCTAAAGAACCGGGGTTGAGTTTACCAGAAATATCGAAAGTTGTTTCAAAGAGACTAGGATCGGATTTGTTATCCGAAAACCACTTCGACCCAACTCATGCGTTTCGAAGCGAAGACATCGTGAAGAGCATGGAATTGAAGATAGGGATGTGAAGTGCAAGGGCTAATCGCTACTAATCCTGAGGGTGATTACAAAATGGATGTAGTAGGAATAGTGACTTCGGTTTCGTTCGGATCAAGAACAGACTTGTATGGATGAATGCTATCAGCACATTGTCATTGGGGTGAAATAAGCATTCTAAGTGTGAATTTCTTGAAAGGTAATCGTAGCCTCAAGCCTCATCAACTGGGAATGACTGAAAATCAGGGGAGATGCAGCAAGGCAAAGTGGGTCGCACCCGTTAGGGTATGTTGTCACCCTTCTAGATACATCTACATATTTATGGATTGATTGGGCATGAGATCTCGATAAAAAGGGTTACAAAGCAACCGGGGTGATGGCATATTCGGTACTATCCAGTAAGGGGTAGACCGGTCTTGTGTTGGCAGGGGATCCCGACGAGGCCCTCGGTCATTTTCTAGACGTGTACCGTGATAGGTGGTACCCCAGTGCCCAGTCATTGTATGGAATCCAATATCCAATACGTGTCTTTACGGTTTTGATTTACCCAACTATGCTACAACGTGAGATGCAAGCATTTCAGCTATTTTCATATTTTACTTTGACCTCTAGACATTATTATAATATCACTAGATTTTTATATAAAATTGTTTTGGTTATTATAAGGTAAAAACTCGTCCATGTTTATGTGTGGCGTGGTCTTACGAGATACCTTTGATTTTAAAAGAGTTCTAAAAGCAATAATTCAGTTGTTTTGAGTTTATTCACACCAGACCCATGTCCGACCCGGAGTTTTATTTTCTTTCCCTAAAACTCTTGGGTGCTCAAAGTTTTATGAGCAGCCAAGTAGTCCAGGTTTCTACGGATGCATTTTGGGAGGAGCTTGGAGCAGAAGGCTTCATCAATAGACAATTATTATCTTATTTCCGTTGTATATTATGCACTCTATATCTGATGTATAAGGACAGGTTGTTATAACTGTTCTAGGTTAGAATTTGTAAACCCTGATGTATCAGTTTTGGAAATGACTTTGTAAAATATTATGTTGATTAATATATATTATTCCATTGCGTTGTGAGATTCTATGTTTGTTCTTAGTTCTTCTATCTTCTATCTTCTTCCATTTTTCCTAACGAATGGTGTTCCCGACACTTGATGGGTCGGCACACAATACAGTGGTTGTATTAGTGTCGATTTTCGAGGGTCAAAAATCCTGTTCACTACAGCTAGATCAGACTGCCCATTAGTATTACATAATATACACAACTCAGCGGAAATAAAAATATAACTACTAGATGCTGGGAGGACTCCCACTCCATCCTGGTCCAAAATGCTTCTCTAAACCTAACTACTCAGCTACTCAAAAAAATTGAGTACTCAAGAGTTTAGGGGAAAAAAATAAACTTCGAGTTAGTCATAGGTCAGGTGTGAGTAAATCATAAAGTTTAACTTTATAAAACCTTTAAACAAAAATATCTCATAAGACCACGTCGCACATAAATACAAACGAGTTTTTGCCTTACGATAACCAAAACTTTTTATGTTAAAATCATCTGATATTATCATAATGTCTAGATTTAAAGTAAAATATAGAATCTTAATCGAAATTGTTACATTAATTAAATTCCAGCATACTAGGCTCTACAACCAAAAACCGAAGGTTTGTAGCGGATAATATATTCCAATTATGAAAGGGTAAGGGTCTACCCGCCGAATTCATACACCTCTAGATAAAATGTATGGGAGACAACAAAACGTTGCACCTCTGCTACTTAGGATCGGCACTACCCCCTTCTCGAGTAGCACCGAATATGATCACCTCTTGGTTGCGGTCAACAACCATACAATGGGATCCCCAAGCATACATGGATATAGCTCTAGATTTGGGATAGTCATACCCTTCTTGGGTGCGACCCACTTAACCATGCCGCATGTCACTGCTTTATTCATTTCCCTGGTGTGAGGCTCGAAGTGGCCACGCTCTTACCATTTCCTCTTAGCAAACCATTTTGGAATGCTAATATTGCCTTCCAGGCAACCAATGCAATACTAGCATTCATCCACACGAGTAGTTACGGGATCGAACAAACAGCCACAAATTACTATCTCCTATATTGGAATTACCCCAAGGAAGAATAACATAGCTCCATAGCATACTTCATAACTATCCAAAATTAACTTATTAGTTTGGAGTGGTTTGAAATAATCATATTATCTGAAACCGACTTCTTCAAACTAAGCGATAATTCCAGCTAACTCAATTCTGGTTCTCTTAGAAGTATGCAAATGTATTCGAGTCCTCATCGGGGAATTCAAACTTACAACCATACTTCCTGAGTCAAAACAGGTCAAGTGAACAATAGTGGAAAATCCTCTATTTAAAGGTGATTATACAAGGTTAATATATGGATAACCATATACTTAATTAAATGCGAAACATTCATGGTAATTAAATCTCCCACATCTATCATGTTTTCAACATTTCGACCTTATCTTACCCCTTGCCTAGAGATATACTTTAGATCTCATAGGTAGATGGTCAGCCTACTCATCGGCTTTTAGTGCTAGCTATGTGATAACTTACTTCTCACACATGTGTCACCACATTACTTGGGTTTGATATTTGTTCAAGGTTAAGGGTAAACGACATAGAAATTCCTTGATTAAAACATTTGAAAATAAAAGGCCCTTTCGAAAAAAAATTGATATTTGAAATCAATTGATAATTAAAACTCCTAATCTTTATTAATTAGTTAAGTAATCAAATTTAAACCTTCTTTAAATAGTAATTAATCTTAATTAAACCCTAATCAAAACTTGATATCCTTAATCAGAAATTAATAAATATTAAACCCTTTTTAAATAATAATTAATTAATAATTTATAAAGTAATAAATAAATTAACCCTTAATTAAATGCTTAATTAATAATTAACTTTAATTACTTTACTAATCACGATTAACTTAATTGGTTAACGGTTAAGTATAAACAACATTTATTAACTAGTGATTAGTGCTAATTACCTTAATTAACTAATCATTAAATAAATAATTAATTAAAAACTTACTAATTACCTTCAATTAACTTAATTAAAGTTAGAAATACATTTATTATAAAGTTTCTAAGGGTAAACACTTAAATTTTGTAAATTAGTTCGTTTTTAACGAACTGCGCGTATGGCGACTATCACTATACAGACCCGTAATTTTAACTTTTTGAAATTTGATTTCTAGGTTATAAGAACTTTAACTTTGAACCCTTATTTCCTTTAAAACATAAAAATGAACTTTTGAAGCAAAACTAAAGTTTAAAACTTGAAAACATTTCACTTTTGAAAACAAATTCAAACCTTCGACAAAAGTAGATTTCTACGTCGTTTTTGGTTAGCTAATCGTTAACTTCATATCACGAACTCATATGCAACAAATAATTCATTTCAAACACCATACCACAACATGTCATAACACTAACATAAGCAATAATATTATTTTTTTACAATCGCTAACTAACTTTTTCCCAAAAGTTTATAAAGGACTTTCTTGCCTACTCAAACTTCGACGTACACAATTATCATCCAATCACCACTTAATCAAGCACAATCATATATAACATTCATACACCAATATACGTCGTAAATTTTCTAACTTTAATAAAGGTAACTAATTGTTTAAAAAACGTTAACTATACTCACCAAAATGTGCTAAAACAAGGTCGAACTTCATCGGAATTCGAACAAGACCTAAACAGGCCTTCTAGCTTTAGAATATTTGAACTTTGGGTGCTAAAGTGGGTCAATATGGCTCGAGATAGGATGTTTGGTGGGCTCGGCCAGCAAAGAAATGAGGTTATGGAGTGTTGTTTTGGTGGATATGAAGCTTAGAAGTGGATAGAAGTGATTTAGAGTTTTTTTGAAGTGGTTTTAGTAAATTCTAAACTAGTTTCTTCTTGAAGTATTTTTCTAAGAAGTCATTAGAATAGATAAGAGCAAGAAGAAAAGAAATGAAGAATGAATGTAAATGAATTTTGGTGAAGATGGTAAGGTACTTATAGGCTAGGAAAATGGATAAAAGGCTAAACTACCCTTTTGTATTAAATAATACATATGCATGCATGCTACACCATAACCCTCCACCTTCCTAACACACGTTGCCCCCTTCTACCTCCCTAAATCATGCAAGTTAAGCCATGTGTGTGTACTTGAGGTAAGGAGGTATGTATGCATATGTATAAAAGCGTGTGTGCCTATTTACATACATACATACATACATATATATATATATATATACATATATATATATATATATATTTTAACCATAACTTGTCATTTCATGATTAAATATATATATATATATATATATATATATATAAGTTAGTATATTTTTAGTGAGATTTATTATCACTAATTATATCATTTAAATGCGTACATAGTGCACAAATGTGCATAACGTTTCCAACAACTTTCCAGTGTTGAAAAGTCGAAATTTCAGTAAATGTTCTTCGATCGCATTTTTTTTATAAACTATCTATATTGGTAAAAAAATTGAAAATTACTTTATCATCCTTAATAACTAATTAAAATAGTTTTATTTGTTAATAAAAATCCATTTATTCATTATTTAAGATATATTTAAATAGTCTATACTAAAGTGGTAAAATTCTTGGTTGTTACACATTACCTAGAAGTGACGGTTATTTATACTAATTCTCGTCGTCAAAACTATATCATTTTGGACTTATTAAATTTTTTCATGGTAAAAATTCCAACATTATACATATTCAACTTTATAGTCTAAATATAAAGCCCTTTGTTCAATAATAATTATTATCATTAACCGAACTACTGTGCCTAAAGACTTTAACTTTGAGTTGACTTCAGTTGACCGTGATACTAACACCATATAACCGAGAAGATGAATCTTCTCTTGAATAGGGTTTCACTTCCAATACTTCCACTTGAATCAACTATAATCTTTCGATGGTCGTCATACTATGGTTTAACTATAATCAAAGTGGAGCTTTCATATTGAAGATCAATAGTATTCCCAAATCAAAAGAATTGTATAAAATAGTCACATCAATTTTCTCTATTTGACCTTAGTTATATTAACCAATATAAAACTTTCGAGTGAGTCATTCCATAATTATCCAATAACTATCAGTATGTAACCTCGTGGTGCCTTCAGCAGTCATGGGTAATACACCATCCAATATTTGGAGAGCGTTACATACTCTAGTCTCAACGGATGTATCGATATCAAGTTTCGATACATCTTGACTATGGATACCTAAAATGTTGTGTTTATTATTTTGTGATAAAATACTCATGAATAACTATTTGTAATTATTATCACAAATACACCATTTATGGATTTTCTATTAAATATATTTTAATTAAACACTTAATTATTTATAGCACCTAATAACAATATATAATGCAAAGAAAAATACCTTTATTATAAATGAGAACTTATTACAGAATTAATAATTTATAATAAATTACAGAATTTTTCCTAGGACGTACCCTTAATTCTATCACCTATGTGTTGGAGGACAACGAAGAGAGACTTGTGTTATGACCCGACATAGTAAGAGATGACAGAGTTAGGGGTATGCTCTAGTGGCAATTATATAGTTTGTTACATTATCCAAATCGATAACTAATCTTGTTCATTATAAAGGCATTTGAGTTTTAATATTTATACTTTGTTATGCCGTGATAAAATTATTTAAGTAATTAATTTAAAAGTATATTGAATAGAAAATCCTTGAATGATATGTTATTTGATAATAATCACAATGTGTGGTAACCATGAAAAATTTATCACACTAAAAATAACATATTATTTCAAATATTCCTAGTCAAAATATTTCAAGACGAAATATCGATACATCTGTTAAGACAAGAGTACGTAACGCTCTACAAATGTTGGATAGTGTATTACTTAAAGTTGATAGAAGCACCAAAAGGTTATATACAGATACTTATTGGATAACCACTAAAGCAAAAATATCGTTTCACAACTATCAAAAATAGTTGTAATAAATCTATTACAACGAATGTCCACCAATCGTTATATCTAAAGTTGTAATATAATCGGATATTTTTACAAGGTCTATTACAGTTGTAGAAGCAGTTGTAAAAAAGTCTTTTACAACTGCTTTTGTCAGTTGTAAAAGACTTTTTACAACTGCTTTAAATCTACTACAACTGTTTTAACTCGTTGTTAAAAAAGTTGCACAATTTAAAAAATAATAATCTAAACACATTTTGCAGCTGATGCAAACATTAGGTAAGCATGAACAATACACTAAAATTAACAATACACTATAAGCAAATTTCCCTTTATATCGTGAATATTTTTAAGAGGTGTACAACATTGTACGCTTAGATTTTTCATCTAATATTTCAACTTATCTTATTTAAATTTACGTATGGTGTAAATTATGCCTGCACAATTTGCTCGGGAGATCAGTCACATCTAAATCTTCATTATCCGGCGTGTACTTTTGCTAATCAGTTTTCCTTCATTTCGTTCATACCATCCAAAGCTTGAGGAAGACGACATCAATAAAAATTCAAAAGATGAAAGCAACGATGGTAATAAGTCCCTTAATTTGGTACTGTGCATGGATTTCGATTCTTGTTTTTTGGACCTCCTAATGAGATTTTTGAACCTTCCACTGCCATTTACTCATCAATTGTCGAACAAGTTCTCCTCAATCGGATGCATTGTTAATTTACACAAGAGTTTAGATGACTTGAGTTATGGTAAAAAGTTCATAAAGCCTGTTGCCCTTGACTTACTAGCAAATCTATGATATGGTACTGAATGCGCTTATGGAGTTGAAGGAAGTTATCTAAAGAAGAATAATATGTTACTGATAATGGATGATCTCCAGATCAAATCATCTTCAATAGTCAAACATAAGCAAATTTCAAGACAAATCATGTAGCATTCAAACTCTGGTTCTTTGAAGAATTTGCTCCACTCTTCCTTGAAGAATTTTTCTGGATTCCCTTAAGTAAAATATTCACCATAAAAAAAATAGATAAATAAAGGTGTTGCGTATTATTCATAACCTATACATATCTATTATACATATACGTATCTTACAAGCATGGATGTCACACATATGTTTCGGATTCAAACACCAAGCAACTACAAGCTTATCTCAGATAGCACAGACTTCATCATCAAAATCATTAAGCTCAACTTAGACTAAAATAACAACAGCCGCATCACCTTCATCAATCAAGGTAGCAACTTCAGGATATCATCAGTGACAAAGACGTTCAAAATATCATCTCCAGTAATCAGACCAAACAAGATCAAAATCAAGGCAACTGAGCATGTGATTCGCCAACTATATCAATGCTAACACGCATTCAATAGGACAACCAGAAACTTTCGGATAAGTACCAAACTATTTTTGAACTTAGAGGCGGTGTCAGTTTCTCACCTTTGCCACAATGCCTGACTTCGATGCGAGCATCTCAATGCAGTCCAAATAACCATCTCGAAACAACGATTTGTTCAGACAGCAACCAGATCCAGGAAGATGCGACTCGAGCACCGCACTAGTAACCGCATCACTACTAATTCATCAAAACCAGATCCAGGCGGCGATGACTCATCGATCAAACCAGATCCAGTTTCAGCATCTCTATACTCATAAATAAATGGTGGTGTTCATGATTAGGTGAAGGAGTAGGTGTGATGGTTTTGGCAGCGGTTGTGATGGACAATTTGGGGAAGTGGATATGGATCTGGTGAAGGAGTAGTTGAATTTGGATCTGATTTTGGATTAGGTGAAGGAGTGGTCGGACCTGGATTTGGTGAAAGAATTATCGGTTGAGAGAACGGATTAGGTCAGACGGTAAAGACGAAAATGGGCGACGAAAGGAGTAGATATACCGAATGGGTGAGGAGATCAGATGGAACGAAAATGGGGGAAAGGAATATAAAATAATGAAACGGGGGAGATTTGGATTGGAGCCAAAATTTCGAGGAAAGGAGCCAAAAAAATTTCAAAAGGGGAGCCAAAAATTTAGTTAAACCAAGAAAAAACCTATCTATGCAAAAGAAAATGATCATAAAGGAAAATATCTAGATGCGTATAAAAATATTAACTTGTATTATAAATTTTTACTTTTGAATTTTTTTATTTCAGTGAACATTATTATTAGTCATAAATTCTTGTTTACAAACATTATTATAAATTATAAATATTCAATATTCAATATTATTATTAATTATAATTATTAAAAATATCAAATACTAAATAATAAATATTATTTGTTAATTGTTGAATATTAATTACTTATTAATTATTAGTTATTAAATATCAGTCTTAATTATTAATTATTTAATAGTAATTATTAATTGTTAATTATTAATTATTAAATATTAATTCTTATTTATTAATTATCAACTGTTTTATTACTTCTTAAATATAATTGAATACTAATAATTAAATACTAATTATTATGTATATAACATAATAATAATTATTAATCGTTAATTATTAATTATCATTCGTTAAATATATTATAAAATAGTAAATTAATATTAGTTATTAGTTATTAATTATTAAACTATAATAAATTATTAAATATTTATTGTTAAAATTGTAACCAATTGGGTATTAAATATTAAACATTAATTATTAAAAGTTAATTACTAATTATTTAATAGTAATTATTTACATCTGATAAGCTAAAAAGGTTGTAACATGTATCCATTACAACTAGCAAAATGATTTTTTGAAAATTGACATCTATTACAACTGGCAAAAAAACAGTTGTAATAGGCATCTATTACAATTGGTAGAAGAAAATGGTTGTAATAGATATTTATTATAACTAGCAAAAAAAGGTTGTTGAAAATTGACATCTATTACAACTGGCAAAAGAAAATTGTTGCAATAGGCATCTATTACAGTTGTCAAACAAAAAAGAGTTGTTGAAAATTGGCATCTATTACTACTGGCAAAAGAAAACAGTTGTAATAGGCATCTACTACAACTGGCAAAAGAAAAAAGTTGTAATAGGTATATATTACAACTAACAAAAAAAGGTCGTTGGAAATTGACATCTATTACAACTGGCAAAAGAAAAAAATTGTAATAAGCATCTATTACAAGTGTTACTTTTTGATAGTTGTAAAAACATAGTTGTAATAGGGCTTTTTGTTGTAATGGTATAACAATGGAAAGATTCACTCGAGAATTTTCTATTGGCTAAAATAACTAATGTCAAATAGAAATTCTCGAAGTGACGATATTACAGAGATCTCTCGACTTGAGAATACCATCGAACATCAATGTGGACACTCCACTTTAATTATAATTAAATTATATCCATCTAACGAATATAGTTGGGTCTGAGTTGAAGCATTGGAAGTGAAACACTATTCAATAGAGAATTCGTCACCTCGGTTACATGATGTTAGTATCACGGTCAATTGAAGTCAACTCAAAATCAAAATATCTAGCAAGAGCGGTATGGTTAATAGTAAATGTTATTGTCGAAGCAATGATTTTGTATTTAGACCAACCAAGTTAAACATGAATGATACTGAAATTTTTATCAAAACAAAATTACATAAGTCCTAAAGTGGTATAATGTTGACGAAGAGAATTAGTGTAAACAATCATTATTAAAAGGTACCAATTAAGGAATATAAAATTAGATTTTACTGAAAAGATCTGTAATCGATAAATTAAATCAAACCGTCACACCACTAGCTAGGGCGACGAGTGAACATTAATATTTGAATTGTCCAATGTTAATTGATAACTTAATTCACACTTTTGAGTCACACAATCATATTTGTTAATTCTCCGAAAACCACATGATTTAATTAATTTATAAAATATTATAAATTAACTAATATTTTAGAATATTAATTAGTGTTTAATCTATTTAATGATTGAGAGTTAGTAAATATTTGAATGCATATATAAAATTTATATTTACGCATATCGATATATGATATTAGGGTATTTTTAAATAGGTTAAAAATGATAATCGACGGAAGGGATTTATAGAAATTCTGTTCCATTTGATGGCAAGGATTTTTGACTATACCATATGAAGAGAGAAGAGTGGTAAGAGAGAGAAAACTAAGGGAATTGATTAGGGAATTTTTTATTAAATGAATAGAAAATGTTTCGCTCTTTCAATAAAAACAAATTCGCTAATTCATTTCATGTAGACTTTCATTTTTCTCTTCTCTCCTCCTAACCTTCCATTGTTGAAAATAAAATGAAGATCTCTAAAATTTTATCAACTCCAAATCAAATGCAAACATCAAATAAAAATAAAAATAAGTGTTTCATCCATATCTTGCAAGAATTGGATGTGGATCTTGGAGAACCGAGGAGAAGTCTATAATCAAGGTGTGAGTCTAAGGCTACTTCATAAGGTAATAATCTACTCTCGTTTTGATTATCTATTACGTCATGTTACAAGAGTACATATCCCATATCTTATAAAATAAATTTATATATGTCTATGTTGTCCAATCTATAATTTGCTATTGTTTTGGAATTTGGTGTTTAACAACAAAATTATATATATATTCATGCTAACATTAATTGTTTATAAAAATGGATCTATGAAAACATCGTTCTAATATCGATTGAATTTTCTTTAAAACTATTCATTTAAGATAATGGTTTCAATGGTTAAATGTTAAAAGTTGATTTTTTTGAACAAGTTACGTAATAAACAATTTTCTTAACCAAGTGCTCTAATTCAAAATTTAAAATAGATTTTGTTTTAAACATGGATCTAATTTTAAATTCAAAACGTACAAATTATTCAATATTATCTTTAATATGTATAAGGGTTGAGAATTCAAATGAGATTTGAAAAGGTAAACAAAAGAATGACTAAAGGAAGGAGAAAAGTCCTCCACCTTTTCTTCTTCCTAAATGCATACTTAAACCCAATTAATTATCTTGTTATAAATATAAGTAAACTATTTTAATTAGTTAAGATTACTTTATAGCATATTATATATATAAGTAAACTATTTACATATTTATACATAATCATTATTTTCTATAATTTCAAAATAAAACTATGGACAACAAAGGCATATATAAATGGCGAATGTGTCTGTTGTGGTGCAAAGCCCAACACTTACAAATGTACACATTAACCTTGTACGTTGTTTATTTTTGCACTTGTATTATACACGTATGAGTGTATTTCATATGCTCATTAATACATATTTTATTTAAATTAAAATAAAACTCCATTTATGAAATTAAATAAATATTTATTTGTAACAAATATTAGATTGTATCTAATAAACCCTTTAGACTTCATAGGCCCAGTCGATCCAAAACTAGGAATTTGTTTTAAAATTAACCCATTTAACTCGCTTTCGACTAACTCACTTCCTCCGGTGGCACCAAAGCCCAAATGGTCCATGAAGTTTAAATTAGCAATATTAGGACTAAATTATTAAAGCGTATCTATTTAGTAAGGTGTACAGAAAGGTAATGTCTAAGGTTGGGATTGGGTAATCAAGTACTCTTCTTTACAAGGCTATTGGCTTGGCCCGAAGGATGATGTAAGCCTAAAGGTCATTATTAATATAAAGGCCCAAATTGCCTTGGGTCTTGGGCTGCTTTTCAAAGTTCAGTTTGAAAATTTAAAATATAGTTTGAATTTAAAAGTTAAATTTAAAATATAAAATAATTTATAAAAGATATAAAATATACTTCAAAATTGTTTTGAAAATAAATTAATATTTATCAAAATGTATTTCCTTCATTAATTAGATCAAGTAAATAATTAATTAATTAAAATAAACACACATAGATATATATATATACACACACACACACACATCGATATGTGTTTGTATATACCTTAAAATGTTTAAGGTATATAAAATATTAATATTCAAAATTTATTACTAAATAATTTAATTCAAAATGTTTTAATTAAATGAATATTTATTTGATAAATACATAGTAATTGAAGGTTAATGAATAAATCAATATATGTATATAAAACTATAGATTTTCTAGTTAATATTCATCTTTAATTGTTTAAGATGAATAAAATAACTTTACAAATTTTAAAATAATTTAATTATTATGTTAATTAAATTAACTAAATAATATTTAATTAATAATAACATATACATAAAATTATTATATAATTTGATTAAATTATAAAATATTGTAACGTCCCATATCTAGAGGCCAAAAGCTAAGCGCTACAGATGTTGCAGTCATCTATAGTATTAACTTCTGGTGATAAAATACAGTAATGCTAATGGTATCCATAATATCAGAAGCACTTGAATATGAAAAAAATCACAGATTTTTTTTAAAACATTTTGCTGATTACATTTCAAAACAATATCATATCAAAGTTACAAAATCCCAAAACGTTTCCCAGGCATTGATCAAATATAATTTACAATAATACGCCAAGAGCGACATATGACGATGTCTCCATGGATGATCAAATCAATATAGTCATAACTGACTTAATACACAGTGGAAATAAACAAAGTAATCTATACTCCTAATTAGCTATCCGTCAGCCAAGCTTTATTCGCCAAAACTACGAAAACCTGAAAATATCAACTCTCAACCTACTCAAATAATTTTGAGCACCCGAGAATTTAAGGGAAACAAAAACTTTGAGTCGGACATAAAGCCCGGTGTGAATAATACTGTTCATCTTTATTATTTATGTTAAGTGAGACTCCGCCACTTAGCGGAATGGGTTTCACCTCACTGACATTCCTTTAAAACATATCTTTTGAAAATCTTTTCCTACAACCAAAACTGGTTAAAATCTGTAAAGCATCATTATGTAAACATACATATATATCAGGTAATAAATGAGCTATCTGTTCATGCACATTAGTTTTGTTTGGCTAACTATTAACCATTGGCTGACTCGGGCCTACCTGACAACATATCAAAATTTATCAAACATTTGTAGGCACTCCTCTTCTTCTGGACGTTCCGTCTTTAACTATCTGTTAAATACTTCTCTTCTGGACGGTCTGTCCTTAACTTATCATCTCTTAGGGTCACCTGATCCTAATGGTTTAACTGGCTCACCAATAACCTATTTGTATACAAACATATATTCCTTTCTGTGTGTATCCATAATTTTATTCTTACCTATGACATAGCCCTAAACACTGGAATTTTGGACTAAATTAGTTGGGGCTAATAGCTAATGTATAGGGCGTGACTCTATACCAATCTCATCTAGTATTCTAATATCCGAGTCATTTTACTTAGGGATATCTTCCAAAAAAAATTCCTTGAAAACCTTTTCATAATGATTTAAGACCTTTAAATCAAACTCGGACAAGGAAAATATATAATCTCTATGCTTTACTCAAAATCACCTTGCCCTGTTATATATATGCTTTACTCAAATCTTAGTTGATGAAAACACTTAAACCTTCGAAAGTCCCCCCTTTTAAATCTATTGAAGGTAACTCTTTTGAAACCATTGAAAGTACCCTTTTTGAAACCATTGAAAGTACCCCTTTCAAGACCAAGTAAAATCCTTTATTTTATTTAGGCCGAATGGCCAAAACCTTCCTTTCGAAACCATTCTCAAACCCTTTTAAAACCTCTAAAAAACCTTCCTTTCGAAAGCTTTAAAACCTTAGACATCTTTCTTTTAAAACCTTTAAACCTTGCCTTTCGAAACCCTTGAAAAACCTTTCCTTTCGAAACCATTCGAAACCATCAGAAAAACTATATCTTTTGACTACTTCGAAACCATTGGGGAACCACCCCTTCGAAACCTCTTTTAAAACCTTTCAAAAGCATTAAATCTAAACCTTTCGAAAGCTTTTGGGTTCAATTTAAAACATATGGAAAAACACCTTTCGAAATCATTTAACTCATCTCATTCGAAACCAATCTGGGTTATACTTCAATTGAAAAAGGGTCATTAAACCATTTAAGTCGAAATCCATTCTTTTGAAAGCATTTCCTAAGTAAAGAAGTGATGGTGTTGAAACCATCCCTTCGAAAGCATTGGAGATGTGAGCAAATTTTAGAAAATAAGTAACCCCTTCAAAACCCTCTGGGTCGAAAGGAAAAAAGGCGGCAGCTAGGGGTTTCGACTTAGTCGAAAGCAATCATTTAAAAACAAAGGCGCAACCCAATCGAAACCACTTCCTTTTAAACCATTTGACCTAGTCGAAACCCAACCAAGTTGAAAGCAAGCAGGTGCATTTTCCTTTAAAATCAAAGCAATGCTTCAACCCCTTCAGAACCCCCGGTTTCGACCCTATACCTTTCGCCATCTTCCAGTTCACTACGTACCAGTTGCCTAACACCATATGCATTGGTTTCGACTGTGTCGGAGCCGTATAAGTGGAGGCGGATCCTGGTGCCGAAAGCATCGAAATGGTGAAAAAGCTATTTATTTGTACTTTTAAACTATTCTTTTGTACCTAACCTATCATGTTTGTCTAAATCTGATTGGTTGTGATTTTACTTTTTCAAAAGTACTGCCAATTTCCAGAAATAAAATTTTCAAATTATTTACAAAAAGCCCATTTCTCCTTTTTAAAATGTTTAAAACATTTAAGTCTCGTACCTTAAATAATTTTATACACCCATTAAAACACTTAGGAAAAATCTGGAAAAATTCCAGAAACTCTCTTTTAATATGTTTTTTGACAAATAAAAATTCCAAACTCAAATTTATTATTATTTACCCGTAAATAATTTATAACCCAAAATAACATTTTCTTTACTAGAAAATTCATATAAATTCCACATAAATTCCAAAAATTCTAAAAATTGAAATCCATCTCCAAAATATTATTTTCGATCTTTCCAAAAATTCGCAAGGCATTTAGATGTCGTTTAATAGGTTTTTACCTTAAAACATATCATAAAATTAATATGAACATGTATAAATCATCAACAGTGTACATAATCATTCCATCATTCAAAAACATGGAAAAACATTGCAAAATATTTTGGAATCATCTTAAAACCGAGAACAAATCAAAACAAGAGATGTAAACATTATTCACCTTAGCTTTTGTGATAAAAGAGATTGAGATATGAATAGATTTGATTTGCTTAAGCTTCTTCCTAACTTTTCTCTATCTTTTTCCCCGTTTTCTTGTTAATAGTGGTCGGCCTTAGTTTGAAAATTGTGAAAATGAAAAATGAACGTGTATAGGAATACACGGCCAAGTTTTAGGGATATAGGAACGACCTCTTTCCAATTATACCCCTCTTATGTTTCATTTAAAACTCTTTCTTAATTCATTGTTTAAATGGCACGGCTACACCCTAATTAAATCTAATCTCAATCCCCTAATCAACAAATATTTTATTTAATTTATCTAATTAAATATCATAAATAATGTTATCAAAAATATGGGGTGTTACAAACACCCCTCCTTAAAGAATTCCATCCTCGAAATTACGATAAGGTACACACAACGAACAAGAAGGTAAAACCTACCATCAAAAAAATCAGGATAAGCATCTCTAATCCTGCTCTCAACCTCCCAAGTACAGTCCCTATCATCATCACTCCACTGGACCTTGACTAATCTGACCGTCTTGGTTCTAAGCCTCTTCTCATCTCTCGCAACTAAACCAACTGTCTTTCTCACTATAGTCAAATCCCTTTCTACCAATAAATCATCTAGCACAGTCGGTGCAATAGCAGTCTTCGGGTCTCTAACGCACTTTCTGAGATGAGAAACATGAAAAACATCGTGGACATCTACCAAACTACTCAGTACCATGGTTTAAAATCTCCTATATATCGCCCGAGATCTCCTCCGAGATCTCCTTTTCACACATAAATGAGACGAGACATCAAATCTCCTCCATATCTCCCTCAACACTCATCTCGTCCGAGATATTCAAATCTCACCCGATATATGGATCAAAATCTCAATTCGAGATCTCATCCGAAATTATACATTTTTCTTATTTTGCATAATATTTTTTATTTTCCATATTGATTCAAAAGAAACTACTCGATCCAATTATAATTTATCAACTTCTTGGACATATTCTTTACTTTTTATCTTAATGAGTCATAGCGAAAGGTTTCACTTCTTTATTATGTTCAAATAAAAGGATATTATTCAATCATTAACAAATCAATTAAGCTAATCAAGCTACTACTCTTCTAAAAATATTCATTTTTCCATGTAAATCAAGAATGTTACCATTTTTATTTTTACTAAGAAAATTATAACCGTTAAATAAATTATTAACACATCAATTTTAGACACATAAGTACATCCGAGATATTCCAAGATGCATTATAAGAACCGAGATGTCAATCCGAGATGTACACCCGATATGTACTCATCTCGTCCGAGATCTCCTCCGATACGAGATAACTTATGTAAAAATTCCAAGACGAAACGTGACCGAAATCCGATATTTAAAACCTTGCTCAGTACTCAACCCTATATACGAGTTTCCCGATCCTCTCAACAATAGGAAAAGGTCCAACGAACCTCGGTGCCAACTTTCAAGATCTCCCAAAACTGATCACACCTTTCATTGGTGACACCTTAATAAATACCTGATCTTCAACTGAGAACTCTAAGTCTTTCTGTCTCTTATCTGCATAACTCTTCTGTCTAGACTAAGCCTCCTTCATTCTAGCCCGAATGACCTCAATCTTTTCTGCAGCTTCTATAACCAATTCTGGACTAAGAACCAACCTATCCCCGGTCTCCAACCAACAAATGGGAGATTTGCATGGCTTTCCATACAAAGCTTCAAACTGTGCCATCCCAATACTAGTCTGATAACTGTTGTTATATGAAAACTCGACTAGATGCAGATGGTCTTCCCATGATCCCCCGAAATCTATAACACAAGCTCTTAACAAATCCTCCAAGATTTTGTTAACTCTTTCCATTTGCCCATCTGTCTACGGATGGTAAGCGGTACTCAACTTAAGCTTGGTTCCTAAAACTTCCTGTAGACTCTTCCAGAACTCACTAGTGAATAAGGAATCTCTATCACTTACTATGCTACTAGGAATTTCACGAAGTCTAATCACATTCTTCATGAACAACTTTGCTAAAACAGGTGCTGTCCTAGTTGAGTTAACGGGAATGAAATGGGCACTCTTGGTCAATCTATCAACCATGACCCATATACTTTCATTTCCTCTATTCTACTTTGGCAACCCATTAACAAAGTCCATAGAAATAGAATCCCACTTCCATACTGGAATATCTAACGGCTTAAGCAATCCACTTGGCTTCTGATGTTCGGCCTTTGCCTGCTGGCAATTCAAGCACTGCCATATACATAAGCCAATATCCCCCTTCATACCTTCCTAGAAGAAACTCGTCTTCATATCCTGATACACCTTAGTACCTCCTGGATGAATAGATAACTTCGAACGATGGCATTGCTCCAATACATCTTTCCTTATGTTTCCTACACTCGAAACACATAATCTTCCTTTCTTTCTCAACCACCCATTCTGGTCAAGGTTGAAGTCCTTTAAGTCATCACACTCGTTTCATTCTCTTAACTTCCTGATCCGTTCTTCTAATACTGGATCCACTTCCTGTTTAGAAGCAATCCTTTCGATCATCGCTGGTCGAACTTCTAAACAAGATAATACAACTGTATCTCCGCTAGACCCAGCCTCAGACCTCCACTGTACTCGGCAATCTGCTAATGCTTTCAAATCTTTCCACTCAGCAATCATCGCTAAAACTGCATTTTGATGTTTCCTACTAAGCGCATCTGCAACCTTGTTGCCTTTGCCTGGTGTGTACTCAATCCCAAAATCATAAGTGGCTATAAACTCTAACCATCTCTGTTGTCTCATGTTCAGCTCCTTCTGAGAGAACAAATACTTCAGTGACTTATGATCTGTTTATAACTCAAACCTCTCTCCCAAAAGGTAATATCTCCACACCTTCAATACAAAAATCACTGCAGCCAATTCCAAATCATGTGTCGGATATCCGACCTTATGCGGTCAAAGCTGTCTAAAAGCATAGGCAATCACTTTACCTTTCTGCATCAGCATAGCTCCCAATCTTGTTCCGCAAGCATCGCTATAAACCGCCAAATCTTGATTCCCTTCTGGACCAACCAACATAGGTGCATGGGTCAATAAGTGTTTCAAACTCTGGAATGCTTCCTCACACTTATCGGTCCATACAAACTTCACATCCTTTCTTGTCAGCTTGGTCATCGGTGCTGCTATCTGCGAAAAATCCTTAATGAACCTCCGATAATACCCAGCTAACCCAAGGAAACTATTTATCTCCGTCATTGTCTCGGGTCTCTTCCAACTATTTACTACTTCAATCTTAGTCGGATCTACTGACAAACCTTTCCCTGAGACTACATGACCGAGAAAATTTACTTTTTTCTTCCAGAAGTGACACTTCGAAAACTTTGCTTTCAGCTGATGCTGCCTCAGCGTCTCAAGCACCACTCTAAGATGAACTTCATTCTTTCTTTCATTCTTAGAGTAAATCAAGATATCATATATGAAAACCAATATGAACCTATGCAAGTCCTCTCGGAAAACTTGGTTCATCAAATTTACAAAGAAAGCTGGCGGATTCATTAGTCCGAACGGCATAACTAACCATTCGTACGACCCATATGTGGTCCTAAACACCGTCAAAGGTATACTATCCTCTACTACCTGAGCTGATCGAAACCTGTTGTCAAATCCAACTAGGAAAATACCTTGGTTCCATTCAACTGGTTGAACAAATCATCAATTCTGGGCAATGGATATCGATTCTTTATTGTCCTCTCATTCAACTTACGATAATCGATATATGGCCTCAATGATCCATTCGGCTTCTTAATAAACACTACTGCTGCACCCCAAGGCGAACTACTCGGCCTGATAAAACTCTTGCCTTCTAAATCCACCAACTACACCTTCAACTCCCTCATCTCTGATGGGGTCATCCTGCTTGGCAACCTACTCACTGGTTCTGCTTCCGAAACCAAATCTATCTGAAACTCAATGACTCGTTTCGATGGCAATCCAACTACATGCTCAAAAACATCTGCGAATTCTCTAACCACAAAAACTCAACTCATCATCTGATTCAATAACACCCAACAAAGCATACATCTCACCGCCAGAACCTTCTATGGTATAAACAATCATGTCGCTACAATCAGGATGCCTAAGAGATATCTTCCTATCTTGGCAAAATATCCTAGCATCGTACTCACTTAACCAATCCATATTAAGAATAATTCTAAACCCCACAAAATCAAACACATGTAAACTGCAAAAAAAAGTATGACCTGACAGGTCAAACTCTAACCGGTCACATCTCAACCCTAGATTGCATATCCTCCTATTGGATTTGCAACCCATAAGGAAGTAACTAAATATGTGGGTTCTAGGTCAAACTTATCTATCAAACATCTAGATATAAAAGAATGCGATGCACCAGTATCAAATAGAAGGTTAACAGATATACTATGGATCTGAAGCGTACCTCCCAAAACTGCCTTTCCTTTCTCTTGAGTTGTTGGCTTAGAAGCAGCAGGCTCTAATGCATACACCTTGCCCTTTCCATCCTTAGCGGGCTCCTCGCACTGGTTCTTATAGTGACCTACCTGATCGCAGTTGAAGCACCTGATGTTCTTCTTCCTGATCACTTCCTTAGCCTTCCCAGAATAACACTCATTGGCGAAATTCCCCTTCTTGTTGCACTTAAAAAAGACAATCTCAGGCTTCCCCTTCTTGGCTATCCACTCTTCTGAGCACCCTTCTTGTGGTAAAACATCCACTTCTGGCTCTGCCCAACCTGGACCTCCCTAGCCTTATTCTTCTCCTGACAAGCAAGCATCTCCTTGTACCTCAAAGCCATCTCCACGACCACATCACAGGGATCTCTGATATGCGGTAAAGGAGCCCTGGCCAACCCAGACTTCAACCCCCTGATAAACTTCTCGTTCCTCTTCATTACTGTATCAACCGCAGCATAACCATATCGAGCTAACTCCTCGAACTAACTAGCATACTCCAGAACAGTCATCTCTCCCTATTCTAGCTCAGAAAACTTCCTAATCAAAACAGACTGTGCCATAACTAACATGAACCTCTCCTGTAATCTCCTCTTAATTTCTGCCCAAGTCATAGTCTCCTCGTCCATTGCTACAGTCACACTATTCCACCAAAACAATGCAGCTTCCTGAAGCTGTCTAGATGCCAACCTCCTCTTCTGCTCATTATTGAGCCTTAAATCTTCAAAAATTCTTTCGTAGTGCAACAACCAATTCTCCACCTCAATGGCATTCTCCGCACCAATATATGGCTTCCCTCCGAGCTTAGTGTAATCCCCACTCAACTTAGCATAATCATTAGTAACTGGAGCTTCCGAAACTCCTCCTCCCATAACTCCAACAACTCCCGCCTGCATCATATTTATGAAAAACTGATACATAGCTTCCATTCCAACCTGCAGTACTCTAGCACCCATATTCTTTGCTTGTGTCTGACCTTGACCTCTCCTCACATTAAGCCTGGCATTCCATATGGTGCCTTTCCCTCCTGGGTTAACTCTTCCTCTTCTACCATTCATATCTGTATTCAAACCTCATGAGATGCAGAAAGACAACCTAACAAAGATAGGAGACTAGAGATAAAGCACATACTTGTATATAGCAAATACAAGTACGTTACTATAGCGTTATCCCAAACTCCAATCTTTCTCTAATTCCTTAGGATTTTGTTTTCAAAATCATTTTTTTAGTTAAAGTTTTTCATAAACCTATGCTCCGATACCAAGTTGTAACAACCCGTATCTAGAGGCCAAAAACTATGCGCGATAGATACTGCAGTCATCTATAGTATTAACTTCTGGTAACAAAATACGGCAATGCTAACAATATCCATAATATTAGAAGCACTTGAAAATGAAAAAAATCATAGATTTTTTTTAAAACAACATCTTGCTGATTACATTTCAAAACAATATCATATCCAAGTTACAAAATCCTAAAATGTTTCCCAACCATTGATCAAATATAATTTACAATAATATGCCAAGAGCGACATATGACGATGTCCCCTTGGGTGATCAAAGCAATATAGTCATAACTGACTTAATACACAACGGAAATAAATAAAGTAATCTATATTCCTAATTAGCTATCCGTTATCCACCTGCTCTTCTTCGGAAGCTTTATTCGCCAAAACTATGAAAACCTCAACCCTCGGCCTACTCAAATCAATTTTGAGCACCCGAGAGTTTAAAGGGAACAAAAACTTCGAGTTAGACATAAAGCCTGGTGTGAATAATACTGTTCATCTCTGTTATTTATGTTAAGTGAGACCACGCTGCTTAGCGGAACGGGCTTCCCTTCACTAACATTCCTTTAAAACATATCTTTTGCAAATCTTTTCCTACAACCAAAACTGGTTAAAATCTGTAAAGCATCATTATGTAAACATACATATATATCAAGTAATAAATGAACTATCTATTCATGCACTTTAGTTTTGTTTGGCTAACTAATAACCATTGGCTGACTCGGACCAACCAGACAACATATCAAAATTTATCTAACATCTGGTAGACACTCCTCTTCTTCTGGACGTTCTGTCTTTAACTATCTGTTAAATACTTCTATTTTGGACGGTCGATCTCCTTAACTTATCATCTCACAGGGTCACCTGATCCTAATGGTTTTGCGGGCTCACCAATAACCTATCTATATACAAATATATATTCCTTTCTGTGTGTATCCATAATTTTAGTCTTACCTGTGACAAAGCCCTACACACTAGAATTTTGAACTATATGAGCTGGGGCTAATAGCTAATGTATAGGGTGCGATCCTATACCTGTCACATCTGGTATTCTAATATCCGAGTCATTTTACTTAGGGATATCTTCCTAAAATTTTCCTTGAAAACCTTTTCAAAATGATTTAAGATCATTAATCAAACTCAAACAAGAAAATTATATAATCTCCATGCTTTACTCAAAATCACCTTGCATGTTATATATATACTTTACTCAAATCTTAGTTGATGAAAACACTTAAACCATTGAAAGTACCCCCTTCAAAACCATTGAAAGTACCCCTTTCGAAACCATTGAAAGTACCCCTTTCGAAACCTCTGAAAAGCCTTCCTTTCGAAAGCTTTAAAACCTTAGACATCTTTCTTTTAAAACCTTTAAACCTTGCCTTTCGAAACCCTTGAAAAACCTTTCTTTTCGAAACCATTCGAAACCATCAGAAAAAATATACCTTTCGACTCCTTCGAAACCATTGGGGAACCACCCCATCGAAACCTCTTTTAAAACCTTTCGAAAGCACTTGGGTTCAATTTAAAACATGCGGAAAAACACCTTCCGAAATCATTTAACCCATCTCTTTCGAAACCAATCTGGGTTATACTTCAATTGAACAAATAGATAATTAAACCATTTAAGTCGAAAGTCATTCTTTCGAAAGCATTTCCTAAGTAAAGAAGTGATGGTGTCGAAACCATCCCTTTGAAAGAATTGGAGATATGGGCAAATTTTAGAAAATAAGTAACCCCTTCGAAACCCTCTGGGCCGAATGGAAAAAAGGTGGCAGCTAGGCATTTCGACTTAGTCGAAAGCAATCATTTAAAAACAAAGGTGCAACCCAATCGAAACCATTTCCTTTTAAACCATTTGACCTGGTCGAAGCCCAACCAAGTCAAAAGCATCTTAGTTGAAAGCAAGCAGACGTATTTTCCTTTAAAATCAAAGCAATGCTTCAACCCCTTCGGAACCCCCTAGTTTCGACCCTATACCTTTCGCCCTCATCCAATTCACTACGTACAGTTGCCTGATACCATGTGCATTGATTTTGACTGTGTCAGAGGCGAAGGAATGGAGGCGAAACCTGGTGCCGGAAGCATCGAAACAGTGAAAAAGCTATTTATTTGTACTTTTAAACTATTCTTTTGTACCCAACCCGCCTTTTTTGTCTAAATCTGATTGGTTGCCATTTTACTTTTTCAAAAGTGCTGCCAATTTCAAATTATTTACAAAAAGCCCCTTTCTCTTTTTTAAAATGTATAAAACATTTAAGTCCCATACCTTAAATAATTTTATACACCCATTAAAACACTTAGGAAAAATCTAGAAAAATTCCAGAAAATCTCTTTTAATATGTTTTCTAACATATAAAAATTTCAGACCAAATCTATTATTATTTAACCGTAAATGATTTATAAACCCAAAATAACATTTTCTTTACTAGAAATGTAAGGACCCGATTCTTCGACTTCCGAATATCGACATCAATACGTCCACTATATCAACTGCCGAGCAAACAAATGCCGAAAGACCGAACACTTAGGGTTTTAAAAGAAGAGGTAGAAGAAAAGATAGAAGAAAAAGAGAAGAAGAACAACAGAACAACATCAGATACAGAAATAATATCAGAATCTCACATATCGCAGCGGAACAATATATAATAGATAATCACTGGTCTTTTAAACAAAGAACTATATCAGTTTATACATACATCAATCAGAGTCAATATACAACTCAATACAACACAGCACATCAATGGACAGTTATATAAACTTATCCTCATACAGAATACACAGCGGAATAAATACAAAGTATAGGTGATACGTTTTGCCATCCAACTTGCTTCCAAAGCTCCAGAATATCCAGAATATCCTGATAACATAACTCTAGGCTGCCCGTGTGGAAATTGGTGGGCACCCAGAGTTTAGAAGGGAAACAATAAACTCCGAGTCAGTCATGGTGACTAGTGTGAGATCGTAAAACAGTTATTATTTAAAACAAAAACAGGATAATTTTTAAAGTCAATTCGAAATGCTTTTGGAAAATGAAACTACCATAAGACCTCCCGCCACACACACAATGCAAATGCAGAATTGGAGGAGATTTCTTCTTATGATAGTCAAAGATGCTTACTACGCAAAAATCAAATCCTTTTTGATATTATTATTAGTGCATAGTGTAGAAAAATCATTTCGAAAGTATAATATAAATCTTAGCCAGCATAGGCATTCTGCACTTATGCCTACTATAGCTACCATCCAAACAGTGGTGACCACCATAAGTGAATGATAGGTTCTACAACTAAAACCATACAAGTCACGTATTGTTTCTTTAGATTTCCAACAAATGGTCAGGCCAAGGAACTTCCCATTGCCACGAAGGAAACGCCTCTGGAATGACGTCCCGAGAAATAACCTAACATTATGGTTAGATCTCTGCCAACACAAGGTCGGGTTACCCCTAACTGGGTAACTACTGACACGAATATGTCATCCCCCGATCGTAACCGATCTATATCCGAGGATCCTCGATTTCCAACAACCACATAATAATAATAATGCAGCAACCACATAGGTTAAGTATCTGGGCTCCATACCATGATACCACCTCTATCCAGAAGGAATGACATACACAAAAGGGGCGCTACCCCCTAATAACCTTGCTGCATCTTTCCTGTTTTGACCATTTCCGGGGTGTGAGGCTCGACGAAGTCTCGTCCACAAAGCTACACTTTGTCACAAAGACATGCTTCGGGTCAAACCAATGATCAAAGTAATGATCACAAAGATAAATGATCAAACAAATGATCATATCGCAAATGATCAAACAACGATCATTTCACAGCAACACTCAGTATGCCACGTTACCAAATTGGGAATATATCACTGATAAATTTCAACTACATAACCTCTGAGCTCGTACGTCTCAGAGAAGGGTGTTAAGCTAAGAGAATAAATTCTCCGCCACCAACAGAAATGTATTTGAAAGAAATCAGCTTTATATCTCAATTTGTAACGTCAGACACACAACCATACAAGTCTGTTCCAGGATCGAACAGAACCGAAGGCACTTCTCACGAAGCCCTTGCACATCCGGATAATTTTCTAATCACGTCCGGACTTCCCGTCACTAAGGGTGATAAAACCTCTAAATCGGAGATCAGCCGATGTAGAGTAACTCGACGGTAATCCTTCCGTTTTCAAAAATATCCGGTCTTCAACACCGGTCATCAAATGCGATTCATAACGACGTATCACATATTCGGAATGGGTTATACGACCCTGTTAACGTTGAAAAGTGAACGCTAACACCCGGTGTGTGTAGTAGAATCGTGAAAGCACCACCCGTGTGACGGAACAAAAAGTAAGCAGTAAAGTAGCGAAAAAGCGGTAAAAGACAGCAGTTTATAGTGGTTCGGCCTGAAATCGTGCCTACGTCCACTTTGAATCTCTTTATTATTGAATCTGGTTACAAGACGATACAATCCACTTATGACAACAATACAATTTGATCTTAAAGACATTCTCGACTACTAGCTCAAACTCCGATGATGGAACTTGATGAATCCGTGTAGAATGCAAGAAATTCCTCTTAAAGCTTGTTGTAGTGTCACGAATGTATGAAGATCTTCAATTGTCGAGTGAGTTGAGAGTTCGGCAGAGTAACGACGCTTTTAGAAATGATCCGCCAAAAGTCCCCTCAATGTTGAAGGTAGTGGGGTATTTATAGGAGCTGAATTCTGGACAGGAGTTTCTACAAAGTCATGAGTCGTGACCGACTTAGGATAAGTCGTGACTCGTGGTTGACTTATGGTAGCCTGTGGATGACTTGCTGAACCCAGCTCGTAACTTGATAAAAAGCAAGTCTTAAGTCATAGTCGACTTATCATAAGTCGTAGGTCGTGACTTAATAGGTAAGCTTGTCTATTTCAAATAATAGCATAAGTCCTGAATCGCGTACGAGTCAACTAGATGCGGCATCTCATCTACCTGCTTGAGTCGCTCACGATATAAGGTATGTCGTAAGGCGTTATGTTGTTAGGTCGCTGATCCTCTTGAGTCGTTAACTCCTTAACCCGGTAGGTCGTAAGTCCCCATAGGTCGTAGCCATCCTTAACTCGCAAACTATTAAGTCGGAGCTTTCTTAGGTCGTAGCCTATTAAGTCGGAGATCTTCGTAACTCGTAACTGGTTAAGTCGGTCCTCTTCTTAAGTCGGAGCCTTCCTTAACTCGTAGCCTATTAAGTCGGTTCATACTTTAAGTCGTCTACTGCTCTTAAGTTGGTCCTCTTTAACTCGTTAGGTCGTGAAGCGAAAGAGGATTAACATTTGCCCCTCGAAGTACACGCCTAAGTCGTAGGTCGTGTGCTTCGATTTCCTTAGCTCGCTTCTTGATGAGTGCGTTAGGTCGTGACCGACTTAAGATGAGTCGTAAGTCGTTTGTGTCGATTCACATTTCACCGCCCTTGTTTAAATAGCTTGAGTTGTTCCTTCTTCTCCTTCACCTATTTCATTCCGCCATTAACAAGCATTCAGACTCTTCGAAGACGAATTCAAATTCTTAATCACCAGTTATCCTTATCGTTATACTGCGTAAGTGAACTCGACTTTCCCATTCAATCCTTGACTGTCACTGAATTATGAATCCCATTTTTGACCTATTCTTCTTATGTCACGCTTCATTGCAATTTTCGTTTCAATCGATTATTGATGGATTCGAGATGATTTGTCTTGGACTTGGACAGTCTGTGTGAATCGAGGCGATGGATTGCAGCGATTCAGTTAGTCTGACTCGTGGTTTGTGATGGGATAGCATTACACCGAGTTTATGGCGATTTCGGGATGATTGAATGCGTTGAGGGAATCGAGAGTTTTGGTTGATGGAGAGGCTAATGGGTTAATGGGTTAGGAGTTTGGCGAATTGGTGTATTGGGGAGAAGACAAACGAATTAAGGCCTTTGCGTTCTGAATAGATTTCTCGAGACTTGAGTCCTAAGTCATATACGACCTAAAGTAGGTCGTAGGTCGGCAACGACCTAGGACTTGGCAATTTTTTATTCTGCCTTGAGACCTTCTTTCTTATGCAGTACGACTTAATAGATTGATGGCTTAACTTAACTCGTAGCTTGCCCCTTAGGTCGTGGACGAGTTAGCAGATGTGTTGTTTTAAACTGAAGCTTCATATCTCTATAAGTGTTATGGCTGATGACTCAAAGAATTAGAGAACCAACGACTTAACTTTACCCATAGGAAATCTTTCTTAGGTCGTCGCCGAGTTAGCACTTGAGTTATCGGCGACTTAACACTTGACACTTTTAAGCTTTGCCTGGACTTTGAACTGTTGAATTATGAACTGTTGAAAGCTAACAACCTTCTTAATACAACATTCACAGAATACTGGGACGAATATACTGCCACTGACCGCCCACATCGAATGACAGATTAGTTGATAAAGAAAAAATCAAATTAAATGAACTGTATGAGTAAAATGCTATACAATAACCAATTCAAGTGAATTATTAAAGCAAAATCGTAATAGTCAACTGAAACTGATGTGTCTGCATTAACACTGCACTTGAGCATTAACCAGTTCTGAAATCTTGTAATTGACTGATTGTCAGCTAGTTTAATTCCAGTTATACTTGCTTTTTTATTTTCATTAGTTTTGCACAGCACTTCACACTTTTTAGGAAACGTGCACCTTCACTTTTGAACATTCAGCTGATTGTGTAGAATGTCTTCTCCACAAGAAGAAATAGAGCAAGTTGAAGAGACTTTTCCAGTTGTTGTTCCGTTGAATGATCCTCCAGAAAGGGTCTCGACCACTTTGAACTACAGAACCTTTAACAAGTTGTGTATTCAATTTGGAATTGCTGAAGCAGACGCACAACTACCCGGGAAGCCTGATAATGTTGCTAGACCTCCTCGTGGTTTTGTTGCGGTAAATCGACAAATGTGCCAGAATGGAGCTATCCCTCCTTTTAATGACTTCTTGCGAACACTTCTTCTACGATTAACCATCTCCCCTTTCCAGCCGCATCCCAACGGATACGCCATCCTGATGGGACTTTGTGTGTTATTCAGGAGAACGCTGGATCGTCTCCCAAGTTTTGATGAAATTTGTTATCTGTGCTCTTTTGCTAAAAACAAAGATCATCCTTCTATCACAGTCGTGAGAAGTGCTAGAAATCGTAAGTTGATCATCGGTCTCCCTGACAGTGTTCATAGTTTTCGAAGCCAGTTTTTCTATGTTCGCTGTCCTCCGGGATTTTACACCATCTGGAGAGTAGGAAGTAATATCTCTTGTCTCTGTTTCTCATGTTTTCTTGAACTTGCTGAAGTCCGAGTTGTCAAGTGTTAACTTTGCCTTTTCCTTTTCAGCACTTCCTCCTCCTTCTAGAGATCCCGGTCACAAACCGACTTTTGAGAGGCTTATGGCGGTCCCAGTTGAAGAGAGGACTATTCAATTTTTATTGACAGATGAATTTTTACATCACTTCGGGCTTTTAGACTCTTCCCGCTTTATTCAGCCCCGTGAAGTTTCTAATTCTTCAGCACAGACAGCAGATGCCCCAGCTTCAACGGAAGAGATGGTTCCGAAGGAGTCAACTGTAGACACCACATTAGTAAAGTGTTCTACTTCTATCGATGTTGCGGGATCGTCCAGCAAGCCGGCGCTTGCTCTAATTATTGAAGAGGAAGAGAATCCTCGCATTTTTGAAAACTCAGCCGATGTGGAAGTTGAAAAGGAGAATTCTGCTGGGCACCATGGTGATGACACCTTTGATGACTTGAGTGATATAATGATAACTTCTCAAGAGCTTTTCAAGGATAATACTTCAAAAGCGACCTCTCCTGTCGTTGAAGCGACTTCTACCTTTAAACAAGCTTCGACACCTTCTACACCTGTCGTCTCCGTTCCCACATTAAAGCGTGGTCTGTAGTTTGACGCACGTAGTTTGCACGCCGCACACACTTAGGATTTTTCTGCACTTATAAGCACTTATTCTTTATTCCTGGAAATTTCTAAACTTTACTTCTTTTCCGTTTTCAGATTCTCCGATGGGGTGTACTGGCTCATACTATGACTCATTTCAGCGCCATGGAGGCCGTGGATCTTATGACTTTAGGAAATACCTTGGTGACCAGAGAGAGACAGATGAGGAAAGGGCTCGAAGGAAGGCTCAAGAAAGGCGGGATTACGAGCAGTGGCAGAGAAGAAAAGACGCTGAGCGATATGATTCTTCTCACAGAAGTGACGATTCCCATAAGCGAAAGTCTTATGATGACAAGGGGAAGACTCATATTGCTGATGAATTGAGCAAGCGATCCAAGCCAAGTGACGCATCTGCAATTTCTGAAAAGACCGATGCTCCCATTTCTCCTAATGTTCCATCCGGCTCTCCTTCTTTAAAGAAGTCTGATATCCAAGCGATCATCAACAGACCCCAGTATCAGGTTAAAGATGGTCATCCAACGCTTCAAAGCCGATTTCCGAATTGGTGCTTAAAAGGAGTGCGCTTTGACCTAGATTTGGTCCCGATCGACAAGCAAGACATGCTTAAAAGTCTTGATGCAGTTAGGCTTAACATTGAGAGGATGTTGTAATGGCAGAAACTCGTCGATGAACTCCAAAGAGTCAATCATGCGAACCTTGAAGCCATGCTGACCATGGAAAACGACAAGACGGAATGGGACAAAATCTGCAAACAGCATGACGCCGAGATGACGAGTATTGCTGATGATAATGCAAGACTTGAGTCCGAGGTCACAAAACTCAAGGAAGATCTCGCCGCTTCTTCCGCTTCACAATCTCAAAAGGAAGAAGTGTTTCAAAAACAAGTGCGGGATGCGCACGCTGCTCAGAGGGACGCTGAGATGAAATTTGCAGCTGAGCAGTTCGTTGTTGAAGAATACCGCAAAAATAACACTCAGCTGCGGGAAAAAATTAACTCCCAGAACGTGGAGATTGAATTGCTAAAGTCCCAACTTGCTAATGCTGAGAAAGAGCATGATGAGGCTGTTGCTGGTCGAGCTGCAGCTGTCGCCGAAAAAGAGGCGGCCGAGCAATCGCATGAAACAACAAAAGCTAACATCAGCTCCACCTTATTTGACTTTTATCTACACAGCGTTCTGGGTCACGGGAGCCTCTCTTTTCTGGGCCCCGACTATGAGGTTACCCTGGCTGAAGTATGGGAAGCAGCAGTTGACATGCTTGGCGGGGCAGGCTATGATGAGGCAGAACTTGAGGCACGCTATCTTGACGAAGAAGCTCGTGCTGCTCTTGCCAAGGGAAAAAAGCAACTCGCTGAAGCTAGAGCTGGAATAGTGGCAGAAGAACATCCAGAGAAGAAAAAATCTTTAACTGCCCCTGTCCACACTTCGACTTCGACCGTCGTCGATATCGTTGGTTCCAGCTCTCACTTTTCTTCTCCCGCAAAAAGCGTCGAGGCTAAGCTCGTCACAACCGGGTCTCCCCTTACTCAAATCGGGGAGCAAAGCCAAGAAGACACTGAGGCTGGTAAATTTGAAATTGTCTTGTCAAAACCGACTTCTCCAGGTAATTTTGGCATCGACCCGAGTTAAGTGAATCATTTATTTGATTTAAACGAGTTTGATGACCTTCTTACTTATTACTTAAACTTTGGTGAACCGATACCTTCTCTTTTCTCGGAGGATACCGATTTTAACTTCTTTTCTTCTACAGCGGAGGTACCGAATACTGCACAAACTTCCACTCCTTTAATTGCCGTTCCTCCATCTTTGCAAATTACTCCTCCTTCTGCTTCCCAACCGGGATCACAAGCAGAGAAAATTGAAGCTCTTCAAGGCCTGGATGATCCGGCCGCTTCGTAGGAGCAGAAGACGGAGGATCTTGATGACATCGAGAAGACCCCGGAGCGGTCTCTAGATGATGACACGAAGCTTTCGACATTGCTTGCTACTCCGGGGAGTGAATCTTCTTCGAAGAGGAAGTGGGAGCATGCCATAAGGAAGAAGAAGAATATTTCCGCTGGAGAGGAAGCAGAAGTTGATCCAGCCGTGCCTCTTTCTCCTTCTGCCCCGACCCGTTCACAACGGCTTCAGAAACTAATCATTAGGCCGAGTAAAGGCTCCAAAGGTGGCGGGAAGAAGGAATAGCAAGATGGATCTTCTACTTCTTATTTTTGCTTTTTGCATGTATCGATCGGAGATTGTGCGGGTACCGGTCCCCGCTTCTTTTTTGTGATCTGTACAATGTAAAAAGTTTTCATAGTATTGAATAAAATAGCTATTTTACTTGTACAAATTCTTGTGTATGTGAGAATGCATTTGTTTCTCATTTTAGTGTAGAATAAACAATTCTTCTTACTTGTACAAACTTTCTGGTCTGTGCTTGACAATGTATTTATTCCACATCTATTTTTCATGATATTGCAATGAACTTGCGGTATGTTGCTTGCATATTCCTTTTATTAATGTAATTGAATTGTATAGTGTTGCCCCCATACCACAAGTGCATTGCAACATTTCTAACTTTCACAAGACTGATAATCTTATTTCAGAGAATAACTATTCCACTTTTAAGGGAAGAATTATTCTGCTTTTAATAGATCATATCTCGTTTTTTTTTGGAGAAATTTTTACTTCCTCTTTCTTTCTGAAGAACACTTCAACTTTCGGGGATGATCACTTTCATTTGTAAACAAAAAAAGAAAGAAAGTAGATTTCCCTATGCAGTGAAATTAACTTTCTGAAGAAAATGTTTGGTACTTCAAGCAAGGTGAAGTGTGCCTCCGAAGGGGTCTTTTTGTAGCATTTCAACTTTTTTAGAAGGAACTTTTTTGAGATGAACAAGTTAACCTTCCTTTGAGAGTTGAACTGTGCTTCCGGAGAAGGCTTTTTATTTGAGTATTCTATTTTGGGACATGCCTCCGAAGAGGGCTCCTCTTAAAGAGTTGTGCCTCCGGAGAGGTCTTGTGCCTCCGAAAAGGGCTTGTGCCTCCGAAGAGGGCTTCTGCCTCCGAAGAGGGCTTGTGGTGCCTCGGGAGAGGGCTTTTGCCTCCGAAGAGGGCAGGTGCCTCCGAAGAGGGCTTGTGGTGCCTTGGGAAAGGGCTTTTGCCTCTGAAGAGGTCATGTGCCTCCGAAGAGGGCTTGTGCCTCCGAAGAGGGCTTTTTGATTGCCTGGAAGTTACTTTCTCATGGTTGAATGGATCCACGGGGCGGACGCAAGTTGCTTGATTGGATGTTTGTTTGCACAAGCGATCACAATCAATTATCAAGGGCCCTGTTCCTTCAACTTGGGAAGGTGCCCCTCCGGTGGTTCTACCAATCTTTTTTGATTGAGAGAAGTACTTTCATTTTTTGGCATGCCTCGTTAGAGGGCTTTGTTGTCCTTTGGGATGGAGCGTCGGTTGGTTGGTGTGCCAGGAAGGTTGCGTCTCAGGGGCGAGTAGATCCACGGGATGGACACAAGCTGCCTGATCGGATGCATCACGATCAGTTAGCAAGAGCCCTGTTCCTTCTGCTTGGGAAGGTATCCCTTCGGTGGTTCTACCGGCCCTTTTATTGAGAGGCATACCTCCTTTTGGCTGCTTCTTTGTTTGCTTGGCAATGTTCTCTCATCATCTGCTCATTAGCGATCTTTTATTATCGTTTCCAAGCGCATCTTCTTTCCTTTTACAAGTAAATTGCCTCATCCGAAGAAGTGGACTTCACTGTTGAACGACTTCACGGGACAAACGCGAGTTATCTTAGTTGGATGTCTGTTCATATCGACAATCTCAACCAGTTAACAAAGGTTTGCCACAGTGGAGTCGCCAACTTTTTATGTGAAGTTCTTCTTGTATAGGATTTGAATTTGGAATTTTTTGTCGCTTGGTATTTGTGTAATAGGTGATTTATAGAGGTCGCTTGGCTTTGTGACGAGTGAGCCTTGTTTTAATGTCCTGCAATTTTGAATCGACATTTTAGCAATACATTTAAAGTATTTACTTATCGAAATGAAACAGGCATTATGAAATAGTAAAGAACACAAGATTTATAGTGGTTCAGCCAAGAATCGGGCCTACATCCACTTTATAGCTTTCATTCATTTACACTGATTTACAATGTTTTACAATACAACTGATACATTCATCACTATTTTACAACTTTGAGCAAAGCTTTTTTTTCAAGTAAAATAAGGACGTAAGTGGTTGTTGTTCCAGGCCCTTGGAATTGGATCTCCTTCAACAGTTATGAGTTTGAAAGTGCCATCAAGAAGTTTACTACCAATGGCATATGGTCCTTCCCAGTTTGGCCCAAACACACCAGTTGCTGTCATGATCCTTTTCAAAACTAAGTCTCCGACCTCAAAGCTGCGTCGGCGAACTTTAGAGTTGAAGTGCCTAGCTATCCTTTGCTGATAAGCTGAAACTCTGAGTCTAGCTTCTTCTCTTTTTTCATCAAGAAAATCAAGTGCTTCAAGTTGCAGCTTTTCGTTTTTGGCTTCATTGAAATGAATTCTCCTGTGTGAAGGAACTTCTACTTCCACTGGAATCATTGCTTCTAATCCGTATGCCAGTGAAAATGGAGTATGCCCAGTCGCAGTTTTGTGAGTAGTTCTGTATGCCCATAGTGCTAATGGAAGCTTATCAACCCAACCACCTTTTGCTTTTTCGAGTTGCTTTTTGATGGTTGACTTGATGATTTTGTTTACTGCTTCCACTTGCCCGTTTGCCTGCGGATGAGCCACTGCTGAGAAGGTTTTTCGAATTCTGAACCGTTTGCAAAAGTCTTGGAATTCTTCACTTTCAAACTGAGTGCCGTTGTCTGTGATTATCTTCTGTGGCACACCATATCTGCAAATGATATTTTTAGTTACGAAATTTATCATCTTTTTAGAGGTAATGGTGGCTAGGGGTTCAGCTTCAGCCCACTTTGTGAAATAATCAACGGCAACAATAGCATATTTGATTCCAGATTTAGCGATCGGTAAGGGTCCAATCAAGTCTATTCCCCAAATAGCGAATGACCATGGGCTGACCATTTGTGTGAGTTCGGTGGAAGGCGCTTTTGGGATTTTTGTAAATCTCTGACATTTGTCGCACTTTCGAGAGTAAATGGCAGCATCCCGATTAATGTCGGGCCAGAAATACCCATATCGAAGAACTTTCTTGGCTAGAGTTTGGCCACCTGAATGATCCCTACATTCTACTCCGTGTACCTCGGCTAGAATTGTCTTGGCTTCTTCTTTAGTTACACATCGGAGCAATGGCATTGAGAATCCCCGTCTGTATAATCGGCCATCTTGAATTATATATCTTGATGCTTTCCTCAATAGTTTTCAACGTTCTTTAGAACTTTCTGGTAGGGAACCATTGAGTAGGTATTCTTTGATTGGAGTCATCCATGATTCATACTCTTGAGACGCAGCCATAATCCAATCAACATCCATTTCATCAATGCTTGGAGCTGACAGAACTTCCACAGGAACTAATCCCAGTATTAAGCTTCTCCAGAACTTAAGTACTTTGCAAGAGAATCCGCTTTCATGTTTTCTACCCGAGGAATATGACTTATCGTATAATGATCGAAATCTTCGAGAAGTTCACATGCCTTTGATAAGTATGCGGGTAGATTTCCACCTTTAACCTGAAACTCTTTCTTTACCTCGCAAACAATAAGTTGAGAATCGCTGAAGATCTGTAACACTTTGATGTTTAGCTCCTTGGCAATTTTCAAACCGGCGATAAGGGCTTCAAACTCTGCTTCATTGTTTGTTGAGGGAAATTCCAGTCTCAATGCATAACACAACGATCGTCCTTTGGGGGTTTCGAGCACAACCCCTGCCCCAGAACAGTAATCATTTCTCGATCCGTCAACATACAACTTCCACTGGATTGGAATGCCATTAGTGATTTCATTCTCACTATCACCTTTGTCAGTAGATTCTGCGATGAAATCTGCTAAAGCTTGTCCGTTGATTGCTCTCCGGGGATGGTAAGTGATGTCATACTGGCTGAGTTCAATGTTCCATTTCAAAAGACGACCCAAAGTTTCAGGACGAAATAGGACTTGCTTTAAAGGTTGATCAATAAGAACCTTGATAGGATGGGCTTGAAAGTATGGTCTCAATTTCCTGGAAGCAATTAGCAAATAATAGGCGAGCTTTTCTATCTTCGAATAATTCATCTCTGCCCCAGTGAACCGTTTACTGATATAATAGACTGGACGCTGTACTTTCATATCTTCCCGTACAAGTGCTGCGCTGAGAGCATGAGATGAAATTGCTAAATAGATGAAAAGATCTTCACCATCACTAGGCTTGGAAAGAACTGGAGGCGTTTCCATATGACGAATTAGTTCATCGAAAGCATTCTGGCATTCGGGAGTCCATTCGAAATTTTTCTTCCCTTTCTTTAGAGCGTCAAAGAAGGGAATGCATTTGTCTGTGGCCTTGGAAATGAAGCAACTCAGAGCAGCGACTTTTCCATTGAGACTTTGCATTTCTTTCTTTGTTTTAGGGGCTTTGACCTCACTTAGAGCTGTGATTTGAGTAGGATTGGCTTCAATGCCCCTGGCGCTCACAATGAAACCCAAGAATTTCCCGGACTCTACTCCGAACGAACATTTCAATGGATTGAGCTTCATTCTGTACTTTCGAAGAATTGCAAACATTTCCTCCAAGTGACCCATGTGATCTACAGCTTTCTTTGACTTTACCAACATATCGTCGACATAAACTTCCATGGTTCTACCAATCTGAGGCTTGAACATTGCATTGACGAGCCTTTGGTAGGTTGCCCCAGCATTCTTCAATCCGAAAGGCATAACTTTGTAGCAGTAGAGACCCACATCTGTGATAAAGCTTGTGTCTTCCTGATCCGGCTCATGCATCATAATCTGATTGTATCCGGAGTAAGCATCCATAAACGATAACAACTCATGCCCAGCTGTTCCGTCCACCAATTGATCAATTCTGGGCAGCGGGAAGCAATCTTTGGGGCATGCTTTGTTTAAATCTGAGAAATCTATGCATACTCTCCACTTTCCATTTGCCTTCTTGACCAATACTGGATTTGAAACCCAATTTGGATAAGTGGAGTTTCTGATGAAGCCGTTTTCCATGAGCCGATCGACTTCTTCCTTTAGTGCTGTCGACCTTTCTGAGCCTTGAGTTCTTCTTTCCTATTTCACTGGCGTGAATTTTGGATCAATGTTCAGAGTATGTACAGCAATTTCCGAGGAGATCCCACACATATCAGCATGACACCAAGCGAACACATCTAGATTGGCTTTTAAGAATGTTATCAGCGTGTTTTGAACTGCTTTGCTCAGCTGTGAACCCACATTGAGTACTTTGTTCGGGTCTTTCGAGTCAACAGATATTGGTACCGTTACCTCCACGGGTACCACTCTATTCTCCCCTGTACTGGCTTTCCTGGGATCCATTTCTTTCCTTGCATTGCTGTGTTCGCCAGTACAGGGGCCACTCCGTAGTTGCTACAGGGTTGGTTCCTTGATGCGGAGCGGAGCTGCCGCATCTTTCCCCATTTCTCTTTTCCTGGCCTCTCGGAGTTCTACAAGATAACATTCTCGCCCTGCGTTCTGATCTCCCTTAATGACAGCAATCCCATTATCAGTAGGAAATTTCATTGTTAAGCACCATGGAGTGAGGACGGCCCTGAAAGCAGCAAGAGTAGGCCGACCCAAGAAAGCATTATAGGCGGAGAATCCATCAACAATTACAAAAGTTTGCTTCCGAACCAACTTCTTCTGCCCTTCGCCCATTTCAACAAACAAGTTCACCGTTCCAATTGGTTGTTTCAGCTCTCCTGTAAATTCGACAATTTTGTGTGAAGAGGCTTGTACATCTGTCATTGGAATTTTCATTTGGTCAAATGTCTTTTTAAAGAGTATGTTGCACGAAGCACCACTATCAACCAGAACTCTTCTGACAATAGCCGGCCCAATACCGACAGAGACAACCAAAGGGTCCTCAGTAGGAGCTTCCACATCAATAGAATCCCTGGTTCTGAACATAATATCATCATGAAAAGTCTTCTGCTGCTTTAGAGGTGCAGCATCTTCCAAGATCAAGACACTTTCTTCAGTTGGAGCATACTTCAAAGCTCTAGCATACCTTTCCATCTCACCCCAACTCCTGCCAGCTGGATGAGGTCCTCCTGTGATCACATTGATAACAGGTCTTTCTTTTTCAGCAGGCCTCTCTCCTGAACCAGATGAATGAGCTGGGGGTAGTTGCCCCTGGTTAGATGAAGACGGGTCTTTTCTATTTCTTTTCACATACTGCTGCAACTTATTCTCTCTCAACAATTCTTCAATTAGGCTTTTCAAGTGGCGGCATTCGTTGGTATCATGGCCTGGTTGATTATGAAATTTGCAAAATCTTCCGCTTTGAACAGCATTTTTCCCAACTTTTACTGCTGATGGTTTTGGAAAATCAACAGCATCCTTAGTGGCGATGAAAATATTCTCCGAGGTATCAGTCAGAGGAGTAAAATCCGAAGGTTTGAGGAAGCGGGGCTTTTTGAGATCTTTCTGCTTCTTTCCACCATTACTTTCCCTCTTCTGATTTGCAGATTCTTTCTTATTCTGAACTGTAGCATTATTTTCCACCACTGTTGTCACAACTTTAGCTGACGCGGAGAGATTCTCTAAGCGCATGAACTCATCAGCCTATTTGTAGAATTTTTCGAGCGAGTTTGGTTCTTTCATTTTTAACCATTTTCCAAACTCGCTAGACTTGTCAATAGCCCGCATTAAGTAGGTTAAGATCATTCGCGGTTCCGCGTTATCAACTTCTGCTAGGGCTAAATTAAAGCGATTCAAGAAGGATTTAATGGGCTCTCCAGGATTCTATTCAAGACTTGAAAGAGACATTATATCCTTTGCTCTTGAAATGTACAATCTGAATTGTTCCTTGAATTTTCGGGTCAGATCGGAAAATTGATCGACAGATCGCACAGGAAGCTTGGTGAACAGAAGTAACGCCACTCCTTCTAAGTATACTGGGAAATACCGGCATTTAATCTCGTCAGTTGCTCTGGCACCAGTCATGTGCCAATCATATTTGTATAGGAATTGATTTGGATCACCCGTTCCTCGATAAGAAGGAATGGTGGGAGGAACGAATTTTCTCGGAAACTCAGCTTTTAAGATCCTTTCAGTGAATGGAGTTTTACTCGGAGCGAATCCCCAATCATTCTCATCTTCGTTTCTTTGCATGCTTTCCTTCATTATTTGTCGAACCATGCTAGAGAGATATTCCTTATTGTTTAGAGATTTCGCGGAATAGACTTCGGCTATCTTTACGGAGGTTTGCCCAGGTAAATGCTCACGGAGAACCGGTGACGGCCTGGATCCTTCAGCCTGGAGGGGTGCCCCTTCAGCAGCACCTGATCCCCCTTGAGGAATATTTCTCCCTTCGGAATTGGGAGCAGCATTAGCAAAGTTTTCCTCATTACTTACTGGTCTTTGATTAGCCCCAAGTAGAGCATTCAGCTTTTCCATCATCAGATTATTCTGAGTTTCAATCTGCTGGTACAGTCCGGATACTGCAGCATCTAACTCTTGTCGCGTCACACTGACACTTGGAGCTGCCTGATTTGGAGAAAGAGAAGTGGCAGTATTGTCGCGGTCATCATCAGTTCTGACAGACTTTCGTTTCCTTCCAGGAGCCATTATGTCTGATAGACTTCTGGTTTTGTAGGAAATTCTTTCAACAAACTTCCGTGAAGCAATGGTGAGTGGTAGCCTGAGTTGGGTTCTCAGTGAAAGCACCAAAATGTTAACGTTGAAAAGTGAACGCTAACACCCGGTGTGTGTAGTAGAATCGTGAAAGCACCACCCGTGTGACGGGAACAAAAAGTAAGCAGTAAAGTAGCGAAAAAGCGGTAAAAGACAGCAGTTTATAGTGGTTCGGCTTGAAATCGTGCCTACGTCCACTTTGAATCTCTTTATTATTGAATCTGGTTACAAGACGATACAATCCACTTATGACAACAATACAATTTGATCTTAAAGACAATCTCGACTACTAGCTCAAACTCCGATGATGGAACTTGATGAATCCGTGTAGAATGCAAGAAATTCCTCTCGAAGCTTGTTGTAGTGTCACGAATGTATGAAGATCTTCAATTGTCGAGTGAGTTGAGAGTTCGGCAGAGTAACGACGCTTTTAGAAATGATCCGCCAAAAGTCCCCTCAATGTTGAAGGTAGTGGGGTATTTATAGGAGCTGAATTCTGGACAGGAGTTTCTGCAAAGTCATAAGTCGTGACCGACTTAGGATAAGTCGTGACTCATGGTTGACTTATGGTAGCCTGTGGATGACTTGCTGAACCCAGCTCGTAACTTGATAAAAAGCAAGTCTTAAGTCGTAGTCGACTTATCATAAGTCGTAGGTCGTGACTCAATAGGTAAGCTTGTCTATTTCAGATAATAGCATAAGTCCTGAATCGCGTACGAGTCAACTAGATGCGGCATCTCATCTACCTGCTTGAGTCGCTCACGATATAAGGTATGTCGTAAGGCGTTATGTTGTTAGGTCGCTGATCCTCTTGAGTCGTTAACTCCTTAACCTGGTAGGTCGTAAGTCCCCATAGGTCGTAGCCATCCTTAACTCGCAAACTGTTAAGTCGGAGCTTTCTTAGGTCGTAGCCTGTTAAGTCGGAGATCTTCGTAACTCGTAACTGGTTAAGTCGGTCCTCTTCTTAAGTCAGAGCCTTCCTTAACTCGTAGCCTATTAAGTCGGTTCATACTTTAAGTCATCTACTGCTCTTAAGTCGGTCCTCTTTAACTCGTTAGGTCGTGAAGCGAAAGAGGATTAACAGACCCCATGGTCCTTTCCCGGCTAACCCGAATAGTGAGCGCTTATTCAAAAATAAGTGTGGCATTCAAATTCATCCAATTCACAACAAATACCCATTCAAGGTAATTATTGATAGTCGGTTATTTAACTATCAATAAAGATGCGCAACATCATTAGATTCCCAATAATTTTCCAAATTATTTATTTTCCAAAATATTTTTACTAGATATAAACATTCCACACTTCAAAAATAAATCAATATATATTTTTGAAACGAATTCCCATTCCATTTATAAATTCCATAGTGAATTTATATTTTCAAATATCTACTGATATACGAATTTCAATCGATTTAAAATATTCACTTTCAATTTATCTTTACAAAGATAAATTCTCAAAAACATTTCATTTCATTTTGGAAAACATTTCCATACTTATTTAATAATAAGTAATTCAAAAATCTATTTATTTTCAACATTTGAAAATATTCGATATATTTAAATCAATATTAAGTATATATTCGTTCTTTAAGGAAATCATTTACTATAACACATTTATTTGAGTCAAAACGAATGTTACGTAAAACATCGTTACGACGACTCAAGATCACTAGTATAGGGATTCGGATTTTAAGATAGATATATAAATCCCAATACTATATAAAAACATTTCCTTTCGGAAATCATTTACTATAACAACAGTGTTATAGTCCACCATTTCCTTATATTCCTCGAAAACGTCTATTTCAACAATGAATGTTGAAATCTATGGTTTCGATAGTTAATACATTTTAAACCATCTTTTAAAATAATTAACTTCATTTCAAATATCACTTTCCCAAAACATCTCCGTTTTACTTAACAATATATTCACTGTCCAAAATCGTGAATATACTTCGTTAACCAAATTCAACATTTCTACACCTTTTTATTTAAAGAATTATCCACTATCCAAAATCGTGGATAAAATTCCCAACCAAACTCTTATTATTACAACATTCAACTTAAAGGATAATTCGCTGTCCAAAATCACGAATATATCTCCTTTAATAACTTCTACGTTTTATTCACCAAATTAAATTGATTTCGAATTTACAAACAATGTTTATAAATTCCATTCCTATTTATAAAAACTTCAACTTATAAATCTCCTTATTAACCAATTCCATTCTTATCTCAATTAAATGCCAAAATCCCATTTATAAGATTATTACTTATAAATCTTTTGTTTTACAAAATCTATTCATTTTGTAACTCCACAATTTATAAATCTATAAATTTCATTCACTTAAGAATTCCATAAATATTTCATTTTTTAACAGTTATAAAAACTCGTTTTATAATTCCAATACTTTTAATTTCATAGATATCAACTTTATAAATCTTTTATATAGACCGTTTACAATATTCAAAAATCCCAACTTAAACCATTTTATAAATAAATCAACTTTTATTTCAAAAATCACACTTTGGTTATATTTCACCAAAAATCTTAACTTTTATAACTTTAAAATTTTAAACGTTTATTTATTTGAAATAAATCAATTCAAAAATTCAATAAAACGTCTACTTTTAAAAATCACTTTAAAATCCTTTTAAAGTAAAAGTCGTTATTTTTAAACTTCAAAACTGAATCCGATGATGCAACAGCACCAATTAGTCAATCACAACAACAAACATCATATATCAATATGATAACAGAATATACATCAATATCTGTAAATAAATAAATACTGGTGAGGAATCCAATTGGATCCCTCCAACCTATTTTCCTGCATCCACAGATGTTAGCACAATACCCATTCCACTTGGAGGTGGAATATCGCGGTATATAGGATTTTATAAAAATATCATCCGCTTACTAACGGCGCAATAGGGTCTCATCCGCTATACAGTGCGGGAAATCAATCAATCCAATATATACATATGCCAATATGTATATATAGCTATATATATATATATAGATATATCCTACTATATCTAATATCACATCCAAACAGTCAATCAATCAATCAATAACTGTAAAATCCAATTTTCATTCGAGTGAGAAAATCTCACCTTAGCTTTAATTTTGTAATCCATTTCCAATCTAGTTTGTTTCTCCATTTCAGACCTAGTATAAACAATTTTTATAAAATTCATTAATATCCGAAATAAATCGAATAACCAGTTACCGTTTAATAGTTTTATTTAAACCAATTTTCTCATTTAAATATCTTTAGTAACCAAAAGAATTAACTAAGTTAATTGAACACCTTAATAATTTATTCTTAACCCATTTTTCCAATAATAAATAATATTTTCTTTTGATAAGTCATTTTATCCAATAAATTAAATTTCTAACAAATTTTCTTTAGAAACTACATATATATATGTTTTTCTTTTTATCTACATACATATAGACATTCAATAAGAATTCTTTTCACATCTATATATTTGTATATTAAATTCAAAACAGAATTGAACATCTTACTGTAAATACCTTATTTTATTTTATTTCCCACTTCTATCTCCAAATCATAAATATTATTTATGTTATCTGCATATATATTCATATTTAAAATATAATAAACAGAAGATACCTCACTGATAATCGAAATTCCCATCGACCATCGCCTCCGAGACCCCGACAAACCCCAAAATCGAACATCGCCTGCTTCGATCGAACGACTCGCGACCTTCTCTTCGCGAAACCCTACTCACGGTGACAATGGCACGCTCGCCATCGTTCTGCCCCAATCGCGATATCGCGAGCCGCCAACTCCTCCAACCCTAATTCGCGAGCTTCTCCTCCCACGCGAACGCATGAGCGAGCAAACATACGAGGCTCAAAATCGAGCAGCCTCGATCGCCACAATTGTTTTGCTTCTTTTTTTTTCGATCACAGGACAAGAAGAACTGCGGCCATTAGAGGAAGAAAGGGGAAAAATGAAATTTTGGGAATGAACGAAAATGATTCCGTTTGTATTTTTGAAAACGAGATGCTTTCGTTTTTATTTCGTATGAACTGATTTCAAAGACAAAGGAAAGATGCGGCCATTTTAATCTTTAAGTCGATTTCGAATCTCTTCGAGAGAAGGGAGGAACGAGATTTAGTAGTTTAGCCATTTCCTTGAATCTGATTTCATTTTGAATACTGTCTGATATTTTAAAACGTAGGGGAGAAAATTGCTTGATATCAGATGGGGAGGGGGAACAAGAAGTACGCGACTTTGCAGAGAGTAGGTCTGCTAAGAAACTAGGGTGGCTGATGTTGACCAATTATATATATTTAAATTCAAATTGAATTTGATTTAAATTCCAACGCGTTTATACATTGTGTGCTCGCATAACAACTCCGAAAAATACGAAATTTGAAATCCGATAATAATTCAATATTACGGACCCAATGGAACAGGTTTCGTCGAATTCCGAGACTGTGCCCTGGAACGCTATTTTCAAATATCGATTCAAACGATAAAATTTGAAAACTGATCAAACACTTTCAAATTCAATTTCTGAAGCTTCTATTATCTTCAGAATTATCGATATAAATTTTAAAAGCTTTCGAAATATTTTTCTTCAACTTAAAATTGAAGATTCAAATTTTTATTCGACGTACAATAGATTAATTTTTAATATTAAATCGCCAAATTCATCTGATAATTTGAAATTCAAGTCAAATTATCATTCAAATATTTAAAATAAATTAAATATTTTAAATTTAAATTGTTCAAAATTCTGGGTCGTTACAAGAAACATATAAAATCCACATAAATTCCAAAAATTATGAAAATTAAAACTCATCTCCAAAATATTATTTCTGATCCTTCTAAAAATTCGCAAGGTATTTAGATGTCATTTAATAGGGTTTTTACCTTAAAACATATCATAAAATCAATATGAACATTATAAATCATCAACAAGTATATATAATCATTCGATCATTCAAAAACATGGCAAAACAGTGCAAAATATTTTGAAATCATCTTAAAACTGAGAACAAATCAAAACAAGAGATATAAACATTATTCACCTTAGCTTTTGTGATTAAAGGGATTGAGATATGAATAGATTTGATTTGCTTAAGCTTCTTCCTATATTTTCTCTATATTTTTCCCCATTTTCTTGTTAATGGTGCCCAACCTGAATTTGAAAATTTTGGGAATGAAAAATGAACGTGTATAGGAATACAAGGCCAAGTTTTAAGGATATAGGAATGACCTCTTTCCTATTATACCTCTAATTAAATCAAATCTCAATCTCCTAATCAACACGTTATTTTATTTAATTTTTCTAATTAAATATCCTAAATAATGTTATAAAAATATGAGGTGTTACAAATATTATATACGAGCTAAACTTATCCAATATGAATGTACAAACTTAAGTGGTACTGTAAGAAATCCAACTTAGATTTAGGGAACAAGTACATGTGTATTTTACATATATTGTGATTTCATAAGTTTCTGACACTTGAATCACGATGATATTTCATAAAAAATACATTGTTTCCTAAATCAACATTACTCAATGCGTGTGTGTATGCGTGGTGTATTAAAGATTATGAATCCTTAATATAATAGTTGTCCTCTACCCACTACAAGACAGCATAATATATATAACGTTGTCTCATAACATTGAAAAAGAAAGAATTAAAATGCAATTGAAAGGAAAATTAAACAAATAAATAATGGAAAAAAATTAAGATCGAAATGGGTCATTTTGTTGGGAGTTGCATAACAGTTAAAATATAAGTGTTATACAACTCCTGGCAACATAACCAGTTTCAAGCTTAATTTTTTTTCTGACCATTATTTTATGAATCCAACTCTACTAATTAGATTAACACATTACAAAGTATCAATGGCTCGAATTTGCTCTCGTTTGACGTTTGACTTTCGAACGAAGGGATTTTAATCTGAATATTGACCAATGGATATAAATTAAAATTCAAGATCGAAACCCTAAAATTATTTTTTAAATCATCTTTTGGAAATAGATCTAAAAATACTTAGATCGACATAAGATCCAATAAATTTATTTTTCTACATAATGTATTATTTTGTATAATTTTATTATATTGAATACATTTAAAAAATCATAATTAATTACTCAACGGTTTGAAAAAAAAAATAATTCGTAAAAATGTTACATATAATCAACTTTATCGAAATTGCATACCATACCGACTAAAAGTTGTATGGATTGGTTGTGCAAGTTAGATTTTTAGTAACGATGAATATTCGAATTACATGAAGGTAGATTCTCAAAAATACTAATTTAATCGATCACAAGCCGTTAGTAGGTTGAAAGGCTAAGCTAAAATATCATTTTAATTTTTTAATAATTAAATTAGTATTTTTTAACATTTTTTAAAACATAATAAGAATTTAAAAGAATTAAATAGTTAACTGGTTAATTAAAATAATAAGTAGCAGTCGCCAGGCCGTTGAAACATGTCGACGGAGCCGTCGACGGCCGTCGCCCAGCCCTTTTGCTATTTAATGTGTGTTCTGTAGTGATCAGTGAAGTACAAACTTTTAATACATAGTTGGTGTAAATTTTGTACGAAAGTAGTCAATAAGAAAAGGAGTTCAGCTGAAAGTGAAAATGTGTATTTTTGTTTTGAATGTCAAAATACATAACTCTTATGGATTATACGGATATTTCTTTTAGTTTGGTATCCCTTTAGATGTGTTATGATGATCTAATATGATTTGTCTTTCAATTGTTAAGTATAAGAAGGTGATGAGTAGTAGTTAGAATATGATGACTAATCAGCTAAACAGAATGGAAATAAAATGAATGAACAAAGAGTTTAGGTGGAAGAAGAAGGGCATGTCTAAATATGTAGCAACAATATAATGATAATCCAAGAAGATACCAGAAAAGATTTGTAGATTTCTTATGATCAAATGAGTTTCAAGACTTGAAAATCTATATGCTTTAATGATAGGTGTATTATTGTATGACGAATAACTTACGAATACTTCATGAGAGAGATCACTAGCCCGAATATTTCATCCTTTGCTACCAATGTATATTCTTGTACATAAATTTGCAAAGGTTTTTGAATTGATAATCAATAGAAGTGACTAGTTTATTTGAAAAGCATTTTTTATTTGTTAATTGGAGTGTACTATTACTATTGTATGATGTAACTTGCATGTGCTTTCAAGTGCCATGATGCAATTTTCGACCACCTAATTTTTTATATTTCTCATTCTGTTCGGATTTTTCCCATATCTGTCCTGAAAACTAAACAACCATAATATGTAACAAGTATAGTAGAAGACGGAATGTTGACATGAGGAGATAATGCAATTATGTGTCTGTCCTTATTTTATTGTGTATTTGAAAAATGTCTATAGGATGAAATGGTATTTCATAAAACGGTGTCGAGGAGAAAAAAAGCTAAAAGCAATATTTCATGGCTTGTTTGGCATCATGTTGTTATTTTTTTGTTAATTTATTTTGCCCTAAGAAGTTGACATTTGGCATATTATGCATGGAAAAAAACATAAATTAACATGTTAGTGGCTGATAGATTGATTGTATGTCCAGATGGTAAGCTATTTTGTAGCAACGGTGATCCATTGATGTATCATCTTATTAGAATAATTTTAAATCATTTCAATCCATTTGTGTCTTTTGCATTCAAATTGGTTTTTAGCATGATAAATACCTAAAATTAGCCAGAACTCACATTTAATCATACAAACTATTATACAATAACAACTTACATTTACTACATGGACAAAAAATTGATCAAACGTTAGAATGTTAATGGCGAGCTGCTCTAATCAGAATTCAAGGGCCGCTAAGTCTATCACACCCGAGCCTCCTCCTCTCAATCCCCCTTCTTCTTCAACCCTCATGGAGTTGCAACCTGAAATCGACAGTGAGGGATTCCAACTAGTGAGGAATTGCCGAAACAGGGAGAAAACCGTTCACCAACCAAATCCAGTTACATATCATACCAAGATTCAATCGAAATCGTATAATAATGGCTACAGAAGTGCAAGAATCAACAATTTCAAGTCTAATTCAAATCAAAATTCGTATTGAAAGTCTATACGGGGTGGATCGTGCAGTGTATATGCAAGTATATATGGCAAAATATATGATGCAACTAAAACAATATTAATCTAAGTAAATAAGAATAATCACACCAGGATTTTATACTGGTTCGGACCTCCCGTCCTACGTCCAGTCCCGAAGCTCCTCTTCGGAATTTCCTTTCACCAAATAACCCTCACTTCACCCGGAGGAATAGGTTTACAATAGTAGAGTTTCTTTGTCAACTGTGTGTTCTTTATTACACGGATTTTGACTATATAGTACAATTGAACTTCTTATATCTCTTGGATGATTGAATACAATATTGTTCGAGAGAATATAGAAGTGTATGATCTCAGATTTTCAGATTGTATAGCAAGTGGATGATTAGAACAAGAGATGATCAAGATAGAGAGTCGAGTTGTAAGGTAGTCAGATATACTTTCTCTTGATTCCTGATGCTATATATAGTTGTAGATAGGTATGTTGAGTAGTTGCATCCATTAATGAGTGCTCTATAGTTGTTTCTGTTGATGATGAAGAGTTGCAGCGAAGAGAAGCGGAGATGTCTATTTGAATGTGACAGTTGAAGTTCTTCTTTGAAATCCGAGTTTGAAATCAGACGTCTGGTATTTGTATCAGACGTCTGGTAGTATATAATTTTTATACAGGGTAGATTTCCAGACGTCTGGGTGTATCTACCAGACGTCTGGTCTTGTCTGTTTTGTATTCCAGAGGATTTCTTCAGACGTCTGGCTAGTGCACCCAGACGTCTAAAACCTGTGCATGTTGAATCTATGCATCTGTGTCATTGCTCCATTAATCCTATCGACTTGTAGTCTTTTGTAACTTTCTTTGAGCCTTGTTCTTGTCTCTCTAGTGATGTTGCTCTAGCATGTTCTTGTATATATACATATATGCACATTTGATTTTCATTGTATAGTTGTTGTCATTAAAACCATGAATTTGATTTCCTAACACGTATAACATCCACAATTATGCAGCCACATTACAGAAGAATCATGATATCAATGGTGCAGTTGCAATTCAGAGTTGCAGTAAAGGGTCTCTCCCACATAAAGCATCTTCTTGGGCAGATTTAATCAGAGAAGGTGGTCTTAGTCATGAATTTGATCTGAAATACCAAGCCCCTATAACCATTAATAACAAGAAAATGGTTGTTATGAAAGAAGGTGTTAGTAAAAGAACAGAGACCAAGTGGGGCTGCTTGGTGATAGCATACATTTATGGTAGTAGGCCTTAATCATCATTTTAAAGCATTTGTGCAAAGAACCTGGAATCCCACAGGTAACTTTGAAATCTTTACAAGAAACAATGGATTTTTTATTATTAAATTTGCAGTTGAAAGTGATTGTGAAAAAGCAATCAATGGAGGACCATACTTCGTCAATGAAAATTAATCATTTTAAAAAGATGGAGCAACAAAATTGCATTTGACAGAGATCTGCTATCCACCATACCAATTTGGATTCGGCTGCCTGAATTAAGTTTAAAATTGTGGGATAAAGAAGCTTTTAGGGCTATAGCAAGTGTAGTTGGGGATTCTTTAAAACTTGATGAACCAACAGCAAAAGAAACAAGACTAAGCTATGCAAGAATTCTCGTTGAAATCAAAGCAAATTCAGAGCTTCCTGAAGAAGCATATATAACAATGCATGATGGAGAAATTATAGTTCAGAGAATTGAATACGAATGGATCCCGTCAATGTGTACAAATTGTAAATGTTTTGGGCATTCAACTGAAAACCATACTACTAAAAAGATCTGGAAAGAAAAACAGAAAGAATCTTCAAGCAATAAAGAAAAGGTCTTTGGTATAGAGCAAAATCAAGAATCAAAGAATCAGTTATTAATGGCAATCAGCATGATGAGATTCAAGAACTTCGCGCTCCTAGAAGTTCTCTAACAGGAAAAATCAAATTCTTTGAAAATATTAATAATAAAGGTTGCATTAAGGAACTGGTTACAAATATGAATGATTCTGATGTTTCCAAACAAATGGTCGATCTGCGAATACAGGAATTACCAGACCAAATAATGTCAGATAATACAGAGGAATACCCAAAACAAATGAAGCAAATTGGAAATGATATTTCTTCTACTGCTAAGGAATCAAGCATGGATCATGGTGCACTGCACTCCCCTGATGATGATACCAATGAAAAAGAAAAAGAAATTATGGTAGAGAGCATAGTTACAAATAAAATATCCACTAAAACTGCAGACAGAAAAGAATGCTCTAAAAATGCCACAGATTCAAACAGCTTTCACAAAGGAATTTCAAAAGATTTAGTTCAAAAAGCCATGAAACTGATTCCAAATTCATTTTCTCCAGCAAAGAAGAAAAATAAAGAAAAGAAGAAAAACAAAATAAAAAATCTGCAGGAAATATTATCTCAAGGAAATGAAGAAAAATGGGAAAAGGATGAATTTCCAGGAGAAAATATATAATGAGAAATCCAAGGTGGTCTGAACATCTAAAAATCCAAGACAGAAAATCACTAAAAAGAAAAGGGCACAAAAGTTCAGATTACTTAGAATAGAAAAGGGGCAAAGAAAAGCTGGAGGAATTCGATACCAGTCTTTCTATATGAAAGCAGAGATATCCTTAGCATATACTTTATAATTAAATATCTTTATTATGTCGATTATTACTTGGAATGTTAGAGGTTTAAACTCTCCTGAAAGAAAATTAGATCTAACCATTAATTCTCACAAAAAGACCAAATATAGTAGGTATTCTTGAACATAAACCGGAGGATTCAAAAATCTGTAATTTACATGTTAGCTACTTTAAAGAATGGGGTGTTATTAATAACAATATTATGGGGGGAAATGGTAGAATAATGGTTATCTGGGACCCAAATATTTGGAGTCTTAGTCATCATTTTCTGAACTTTCAATTTATTCATTGTAAATTCATAAATAAGGGTGGATTTCAAATAGAAATCACTTTTGTCTATGCTTCAAATAGTGATAAAGAAAGAAACTTTTTATGGAATGATCTTGAGTCTTTAAACTATAACATGTTAAAACCTTGGATCATCATTGGGGACTTTAATACTGTTTTCCATTCTTTTGAAAAGAGAGGTGGAGTTCCCATTTCATTTAGTAAGCTAATTTTTTTAATAATTTTCTGCTTAAAACAGGTTTAATTGAGCCCACAATTAGTGGGATCAATTCACCTGGAAATCAGGTGAATATAGGAATATCCACTGTAAACTTGACAGAATTCTTATTAATCATATGTTTGATAATGCATTTTCAAATTTCCAATGTTCTACTCTTCCTCAAGCCACTAGCGATCATACCTCTTTACAAATTATTTTCTCTAGCTCTGTTAATAATAGAAAAAATATCCCTTTTAGGTTTGTCAATGGGTGGACATATGATAAGAGTTATATGGATACTGTTAAAAACAGTATACTTATTTATAAACATGGTTCTGCTCAAAATAAGTTTAAAAGCATATTAAAGAATATCAAAGAAAATTTAAAAACATGGAATAAAAACAAGAATAGAGATGGTATTAAACTCATTAGAAAAGAATGTGAGTCACTCCAAAACATTGTTGATTTTGATAGCTCAGACAAATCTACGGTCAATCAGTTTTTTCAAATTCAAGATAAATTAAGTAAGAGTTTGCATGTGCAAGCTATCAACATGAGACAGAAAGCCAAGGTAGATTGGCTTACTAAAGGTGATGAATCTAGTAAATTTTTCTATGCCAAGATGTCTAATAGGAAAAAAATTAATGACATAGGAAAATTGCTAGATAATAATGGAGTTACCTTGAATGATGTCTCAAATATAGAGGATATGGCTATTAAGTACTTTATTGATCTTTACAATTCTAATTCTTATAAGAAGGATTTCCCAAATTTTGAAACAAAATTTTTACTTAATGAAAACAACAGTGATATTCTACTTGCCCCTGTTGCGATGGATGAAATTAAAAGAAATGTTTCTGGTTCAAATATAGATAAAAGCCCAGGCCCGGATGGGTTTGGGGCAAAATTTTATAAGACTCACTGGGAGGATATTAAAACTAATATTTATGATGTTGTCAAGGAATTTTTTACATCTGGTAAGCTACTAAAAAGCTTAAATCATACTTTTATTACATTAATACTTAAAACAAAAATTCCTTCGGGTCTAGGGGATTACAGGCCTATTGCCTGCTGTAATTTTATTTACAAAATCATTGCTAATATTTTAAGTAATAGAATAATTTTTTAAGATATCTGGTTTCAAAAAATCAATGTGCCTTCATCCCGGGTAGATATATTATTGAAAATACTCTTTTGGCTCATGAGTTAATCAGAAACTTTAACAGGGGCTGTAAGGATAAAGTCTGCATTAAAATAGACATACACAAAGCTTTTGATAAAATTAACGGACATTTTATTATCCATATGATGAGGCAAATGGGTTTTCATAAAAAAAATTGTGATTTAGTTAAGGAATGTATAGATACAGCTTCCTTTTTCAGATTAATCAATGGATCACCTTGTGGGTTTATTACTAGTAATAGGGGAATTATACAAGGTGATCCTCTCTCCCCCACCTATTCACAATAGCTATGGAATATTTATCTCTCCAAATGGAATTGGAACAAATAAAAGGCAATCTCAGACCAGTCAATAGATATTCCCCTAGTATAACTCATTTACTATATGCTAATGATTTGCTTTTATTTATGAATGCAGATTCTAACAGTGCTCAATCTATAGCTAAAACCTTTGAGTATTTAAAAGATTTTGCAGGTCTTCAAATCAATGAGAGTAAAAGCAAAGCTTATTTTAGTAAAGAATGTGTAAACAAAGGGGAAATACTTCAAATTCTAAAAATTCAAGAAGGCCAATTGCCTGTTAAATACTTGGGTCTTCCACTCAGTACAAATCAAATAGCAGTCAAGGATTGCTCTAGTCTTATTGACATCATTCAACGCAAATTAGAAAATTGGTCAAGTAAATTACTATCTATTGCTGCAAGCTCTCTTCGATTGGATGAGAAGTGAAGAATTAATTATGGAAGGACGAATACGCTATATGGATACAAAATAACTTGTTAATGGTATTCCACTAGGACCATATACCATACTAGTTTCGATAGAAAATCCCAAAAGGATAAAGGTCTTTTTATGGAAACCAACAGCTAAAATCAGATATGTCGATGAAACTGTTGGTAGTAAAATAGCATGGCCGGAGCCAAAAGTAGTTGTTGAGAAAATAAATACCGATGCGTCTTTTGTTCCTTCAACAAATAATATATTAACTCCTAAGGTAATATATTTATATTTCAAAATAATAGTTTGTTCGTAAGGTAATATGTTTTAATATTGTTTCAAATTTAATTAATGGTCAATAGTTAGATGTAATTTAAACTGAATATAAAAAATTATTTATGTTACTTGATAGAGTGCAAATTCCACATTGAATAAATGTAAGTTGATTGATGTTTTTGGAACCGGAAATATAGTTGCTGAGGGATGCGTGGCTTCAACAGATCCAAAAATAGTGGTCCATTTCATTTCATTGAAAGAGGGTGCAACTAGAGTTTGGACAGATATTGCAAAAGTTCCAAATGCATCTTTGTGGAGACCCACTGATGAGTTTGAATGCATTGAAAATGTCGTTGGATCTACAATAGCTTGGCCTACTATGAGTCCTGTGATGGAATCAAAATCTAGGAAGCATATCTTATTGTTTTTTGTCGAACAAACTTTTAAAACATAAAATTTTGAAATTTATAAATTTATTGCCTTACTTGTATATAGGTAATTGCTGATCGTCTTTAGGAGATATTTTGGACGTGGACTCTTCCTATCAAGGTAATAGGTCTCTTTCTATTTAATTAACTGGGTTTGGAGTTGCTTGTAACATTCAAAGAGGCTTGTCTATTTCTTGCAAAATATTGGAGCTTACCATATAAAATAATTTTTTCCCTCGATTAAATTGGGGGTATAGCTCAGTTATCATTGTGATGCAGGCCAAGCTATAATTCTCCAAAGCATAAGTCGTGAAAGCATAAGTCGTGACCGACTTAACTGGGGAGAAGGCATAAGTCGTGACCGACTTAACTGGGGAGAAGGCATAAGTCGTGACCGACTTAACTGGGGAGAAGGCATAAGTCGTGACCGACTTAAGGAAACAGGCATGAGTCGTCCACGACTTAACGAAGGCAAGGAGATAAGTCATCCACGACTTAAGGAAGAGGCAATAAGTCGTCCACGACTTAACAGGAAAGATACAAGAGGAGCAGCACGAGTTGAGAATACACAAGGGTTAAGTCGTCTACGACTTAGGGGAGGTGATGAGTCACTGCCGAGTTACGACTTAGTTAAGTCGCACAGTTTTAAAGCGAACCCTCTTAAGTCGCAGAAGCCAGAAGCGAAGATTCTTATGCCGCGTTAATCTGAACCGTTGATGCCTTAAGTCGTCCAAAGAAAGACCGCTGCTGGAGTTAAGTCCTCTATTTTAGGTCGCGTACGGCCTAAGTTGAGTCGAGTGGAGTTGTTAAGTCGGCAACGACTTAAATGATGTATTTTTTCTAGTTGTATTTTCTGTTTGCTAAGTCGCTAGGCTTTCTTGTAATAAGTCGTGAGTCGTGTACTTTGTAAATAAGGTGTTGATTTGTTAAGTCACTGACGACCTTGTTGAGTCGGAGCTGTTGAGTCGTAAGTCGTAGGCTATGAGTCGGTGCCGACTTAAGTGTTGTACTTTTTTTTGTTTTGCGTGAGTTGTTGCCTATAAATAGGCAAGTTGAGTCATTTTGTAAGTTTAGTTGATTTGAAATAAAACTCTTGTTTTGTTAGCTTTGTGCTTTCACCAAATTGGTAGTTGAGTGTAATCTCCTATCTCCTCTTTTGGATAATCGAGTGCGCTCGATTCAACGACTGCAGAAGCCGATTCACGAAATCTAGTGCGCTAGATCAACGTCTGAAGAATCGCAGATCCTTGAACCCGGTATCGTGCACGATCAACGAGTTCGGGATAGCTAGAATTCGGTATCTTCGGATCAACGAATTCGGGCATTTCAGTATCTTCCAATCCATCGATTGCTACTCTCATCGACCGACATTGTTTTTGATTAATCCGCTGCGTCAGTTTTGGTATCAGAGCTTGTTTAGCCAATCATAGCTAAATCGAGTCTTGGAGCCAATCATCTTGAAGAAGTTTGAATCGAAGTGAAGATTTGAGGTTATTAATCACAGCCGAGAGAAAGAAGGGAAGTTGTTCGACTTTGTATTGAAGTTTGAAGGACGGATCTATCTTGTTTGGGAGTTTGGTTGTTCATCGTGTTCATCACAATTTGCAACACGTGTGAAGATTTCGATCCATTTCATTTTGGATCAAAGTTCGAAAGGTGTTTGAATTTTAAAGTATTGAAGTGTTTGAGAAATTTTTAATCATGCCACCAAGGAGAGCTAATCGTCACCAAAACGTAGAAGCTTTATATCGAAGAGAAGAGGCTGATGAGATGGAGCAAAGAATCAATGAAAACTTTAGTGAAAAGCTTAACGAAGGAATTGGTCGGTTAGAGAAGATGATGTTAGAGATGAATCAAAATCGGAGAAGGGTTTCACCTGAATCTAACCATGGGGGAAGTAGAGTCTCACCACTATCCAATCGAGAAAGAAGTGTTGATGATGATCAAAGACGTGGGAGGAATGCGAATGATCGAGAACGGAGGAATGTCGATAGAAGGGATGATGGTGGAAGACGCGAAGGAAGTAGAGATGTTGGTGGTCAGGATCGACGTCGTTATATATCTGATTTTGAAGAGGAGTATGATGGTGGTAGTGTTCGAGGACAAGGACGAGGACAAGGGAGAAATCACTCTGAGTATGATCACAAGTGGGAGACGGGGATGAAGACGGAAATACCGGAGTTTAAAAGTGGTATGCAAGTTGAGGAGTTTTTGGATTGGGTGGCTAATGTTGAAGAGATTTTTGACTTCAAAGAAGTTCCAGAATAGCGTAAAGTGAAGTTGGTTGCTACAAGGTTGAGGGGTAGAGCTTTGGCATGGTGGCAGCAAACCAAACTTACACGTGAACGGATGGGAAAGTCAAAAGTTGAGTCTTGGGAGAAGATGAAGAAATTGATGAAAGCAACGTTCTTACCTTACAATTATCAATCTTTGATGTATCAACGTTTGCAGAATTTGAGGCAGGGCACAAAGAATGTTAATGATTATGCGGATGAATTTTATCAGCTTATTGCGAGGAATGATATTATGGAAACGGAAGAGCAGCTGACATCTAGATTCATTGGGGGATTGCGAATGCAGATTCAGGATATGGTTAACATGTTTGATCCCAGATCTATAGCGGAAGCACATCAGAAAGCGTTGGCTTGGGAAAAACAGGGATGACGAGGAGGTGGTGTGTTTACAAATTCCAATAATCAAGTGAAGGGTGTTAGTGGAAGTTCTAATGTTTCAAAAGTTGTTGTAAAACCAGTTGTGAATGAGGTTGGGAAGGCGAAAGTCAATAATGGTTTCAAGTGTTATAATTGCCAAGAAATGGGCCACAAAAGTAGCGAATGTCCAAAGCCGAAGAAGAGAGCTATGATAGCGGAGGTTGAGGATGAGGATGAAGAAGCTGAATGTTCCAATTCACCACCTGATGAGGAGGAAGAAGAAGTGTCGGGAGACGAAGGTTATAATCTAATGATGAAGAGGTCCTGTTTAACACCAAAGCAAGAGGAGGATTGTAGTTGGTTAAGGAGCAATATTTTTCAGTCAACATGTACCATTCTAGGGAAGGTTTGCAAATTTGTTATTGATGCTGGAAGCTGTGATAATATAATTTCTTCAGAAGCTGTGAGGAAGTTGGCATTGAAGACTGAGAAATATCCGAAACCGTACAAGCTAGCTTGGTTGAGGAAAGGCGGGGAGGTGAAGGTTGGACGAAGGGCTTGTGTGAAGTTTTCAATTGGAAAGAAATACAAGGATGAAATCTGGTGTGATGTGGTAGATATGGATGTCTGTCATTTGTTGCTGGGGAGACCGTGGCAGTATGATAGGGCGGTGCAACATGATGGGTGTACCAACAGTTACAGTTTCATGTTTGAAGGCACAAAGATTACTCTAGTTCCAAAGAAGCGACAACAGGAGGAAAACAAGTTGGAGGAGATTGAAGAGCTTAAAACTTTGTTATCTTTGAAGGAGTTTGTGAAGGAAGTAGAGGAGGATCCTGAAGTGTTTTTGTTGATTGGGCGAGAGAGCAGTGAAGAGGTTGAAATTCCAGAAGAAGCGAAGCCAGTTTTGAAAGAATTTGACGATGTATTTCCAGAGGAGTTACCAACGGAGTTGCCACCATTGAGGGATATACAACATCAGATAGATCTTGTTCCAGGTGCTGTGTTGCCACACAGACCACATTATCGAATGAGTCCAAAGGAACATGACGAATTGAGGAGGCAAGTGGAAGAATTGCTTGAACAGGGGCGTGTGCAGGAGAGTTTAAGTCTTTGTGCTGTACCAGCTTTATTGGTACCCAAAAAGGATGGAACGTGGAGGATGTGCACAGATAGTAGAGCATAGAATAAGATCACAGTCAGATACAGATTTCCGATACCGAGGCTTGATGATCTGTTAGATCAAATTAGTGGGTCTGTAATCTTTTCTAAGATTGACTTGAAGAGCAATTATCATCAAATTCGCATTAGACCAGGGGATGAATGGAAGACAGCATTCAAGACGAGGGAAGGATTGTATGAATGGCTGGTAATGCCGTTTGGTCTATCGAATGCACCGAGTACATTCATGAGGGTGATGAATCAAATTTTCAGACCGTACATTGGAAAATTTGTGGTGGTTTACTTTGATGATATTCTGATCTACAGTGCTAGTACAGAAGAACATGTTCAACATTTGAAGAAAGTGTTAATTATTCTACGTAAAGAACAATTCTATGCTGCTACAAAGAAGTGTGTTTTTATGGCAAGGAGTGTTATATTTCTGGGGTATGTTGTGTCGGAAGAAGGAATACAGGTTGACCAAAGTAAAGTCGAAGCAATTAGAGATTGGCCGCAACCCAAGACGATAACGGAAGTTCGTAGTTTTCACGGGTTGGCTTCATTTTATCGAAGGTTTATTCCACACTTTAGTAATGTGATGGCGCCTGTGACTGATTGTATGAAGGGTAAACAGTTTGCATGGACGGAGGAAGCCGGGGTTGCTTTTGATCGAATCAAAGAACTCTTGACGTCTGCACCAATTCTAATATTACCAGATTTTCAGCTAGTGTTTGAACTACATACTGATGCATCCAAGGTTGGGATTGGAGGAGTGTTGAGTCAGAGGGGACGTCCGATTGCATACTTTAGCGAGAAATTATCAGGAGCAAAGATGAGATACAGTACATATGATGTGGAATTTTATGCTGTTGTGCAAGCTATTAAACACTGGAGACATTATCTATTTCAGAAAGAGTTTGTTCTTTACACTGATCATGAGGCATTAAAGCATTTACAAGGGCAAGACAAGATTTCAGCGAGACATGCATCGTGGATTGCATATCTACAACAGTTTACTTTTGTTGTTAAACACAAGTCTGGAGTTACGAACCGTGTAGCGGATGCGTTGAGCAGAAGGAATCATTTGTTGACTACAATGAAGGTTGAAGTGACAGGGTTTGATATGTTGCCAGAATTATTTGTTGAAGATCCTTACTTTGCAAAGTTTGTTGAGAAAGTCAAGGAAGGAGAGACTGATGAGTTTATGATGGTAGATGGTTTTCTGTTCAAAGGAAATCGATTGTGCATACCTGATTGTAGTTTGAGAATGAAGATTGTAAAAGAGCTACATGAAGAAGGACATGTTGGGAGAGACCGTACCTTACAGTTGATTTCACAGTCTTACTTTTGGCCATCGATGAGGAAAGAGGTGGAGAGGTTTGTGGAGCGATGTCATATATGTCAAGTTTTGAAAGGAACTGCGACTAATGCTGGTTTATATATGCCGTTACCTGTACCAACTAAACCTTTGGTTGATGTGAGTATGGACTTTGTGTTGGGGTTGCCGAGAACACAGCGGGGAAACGATTCCATTTATGTAGTTTTTGATCGATTTTCGAAAATGGCACATTTTATTGCTTGTAAGAGGACGGCGGATGCTGTTCATGTGGCTCAATTATTTTTCAAGGAGATATATCGATTACATGGATTACCAGAATCTATTGTGTCGGATAGGGATACACGTTTTCTAAGTCATTTTTGGCTAAGTTTGTGGAAGATGGTGGGAACAAAGTTGAACTTTAGCAGCGCTTATCATCCATAAACGGATGGACAAACCGAGGTAGTGAACAGATCATTGGGAAATTTGCTGAGATGTCTTGTGCAAGACAATCTGAAGAGTTGGGATGTGAAATTATGTGTAACAACCTGCATTTTTTACCGTTCAAGTCGACAAAACATACACACATGCCGACTCAAACAATCCGAAATACGGATAGTTATTGGGGTAAATAAGAAAAGAAAAGAAAGAACAGAAACAAACTCAGAATCTCGCAGCGGAAGGAACAAGATATAATAATAAAATAACAGTTCATGAAGCTGTTAAATAAATAAATTTGATTATTATTATACATCATAAATCAGAGTTACATACATATCAGAGATAATACAATAATGCAGCGAAAAAATAATATGGTAGTAGAATACAAATGATGTAATACCAAACTCCGTCTTTGTCCTCCAAAATAGATCTTCAACCTTATCTGAAATGCTCAAGCTGACCCGAGCGTGATGAAAAGACAAAACACTCGAGTCAGGACTAAAATATCTCATGTAAGTCAAATCGAATAAGAAATATGAGTGTGACGGCGTCAGAGATGTTTACGGGGTTTGACATCTCCTATCCAGTGTTAACGTGAGTGCAATAACTTAAGAGATGTTACGGGATTTTCCATCTCTCAAGGATCCGTTAAACTATCTACTATGTAGTACAATACGCTATTATAATATGTCTACATTAAAGTAAAAGTATTAAAAATAGCGTTAAGCCATGGCCCATTCCACCCTTAACACATTTTTATTCCCAAGAGTATATACAAGACCGTAGTTTCCCCAAAACCGGAAGTCACCAGAGGGCAATCCATATACTAAAGATACAAACCAAAACGTAGTGGTCGCGAATAGGATAATCAGTATGACAAGGTACATGAGGCGATACCAACTAGGATACTAGTAGTTGCCTGATCCGGACTGATGTTGGGCATAGCAGCTACTACCCCAACACCACGAAACAACACTCCCAAATCAAGGGGTGCACCCAAATCGAATCACAATAGTAATAGATATGGTATCGAAGAAGTGTGTCCGCTAGAGATGGCTGTGACGACCGCCCATGACCCCTGCGCTGAATCTAGAGATAGTGCGCTGTAAAGTGTGCCAGGCGACCATGGACGATTGTCAAGGTAAATTAAACACAACAGAATCTATCGTATTACTCGCAGCGCATGGATAAAATACAATAGAACATATGTATAGTGAAGCTTTACAGAACAAATGACATCATATAAAACTTCATAATAGTTGAATACAAGCATCTGAATAGTCAGGTCATCAAAATACATCAAGCCTCACTACAACACTCAGAGAAAATATAACAGCGGAACATCCAGTACATATAATAAGAAGATAATATGCAACCCTCCAGCTCGTCTTCGATATCAGTGTCGTGAGAAGAGAACAGCACCTGTCACCTGTTACCTAGTCTGCCCGTCCCAAAAATGGACGAACAGCCCAAGGCAATAAGAATTAAAACATAAAGCCTTGAGTCAGACAACAGTCTTAGTGAGCAGTAAATTAACTAACAACATACCAAAAGAGCATAAAGGAAAAAGGAATAGGAATGCAACCCTCCCACTCCAACCTCATTCTACAGTGATAGCCCCCAGACACACACTAAGCAGAAGCAAACATAGCAGAGCATACAATTTAAAGTAAAGCTACTATCACTCGAGTCAAGGGCGATGTTTTCCAAGTACCAAGGCCTAAATCAGATAGGCACCCAGAAAATACCGCTCTTGAGTCCGAATGACGATACAACCAAACATCCATGACTCTGGCTATCACTGTTATCATTGCTTCGATATCACCGTTAATTGAATGACCGGCACATTCTTTCAGCCGTCCGTCAAGGGCTAATGGAAACCCCGGTTCTAGACATAACTCCCGCACGTCGTCGCAGCCCGTGCCTAGGACTATCGAATCTCCCAGATTACTCGACCATCAACAGTTGGACGTTGGGACTATCGAATCTGCCCAAACGTACTCTTGCTTAGAGCATGCTAGAACCTTCAACAACGATGCTATCCAAGCCTCCTAGTCATCCTCCTCGACGACTATTCTCATATCCATTCATTAGCCTCAACTCGAATCATATCACCGAGTTATCAATCATGCTTGGAATGATCCCGTTTGGATTAGACCAAGTCTTCATCATATGATGCCTCGCTTCATTACATCCTCGCAAAGCCTCATCTCATCATCACATCATCAAATTTATGCATAAGAGCTTCATCATCCCGCTACATATGCCACGAGCAGCTTTCCCAATTCAAGAGCCTTTCCCTTAGCTTTTGAATCATCTTCGATCTAAATCTAATCATCAATCATCTAGTTCATAACAATCAATCAAATCAAACATCAATCCAAGCAATCAAGCATTCAAATATGATCTAAGTAGACAATTATAACAATAATGGCATTTTCGTAATTAAAGAGTTGAAAGTCCAATAAGCATGAAAACATGGATTATATCTCTACAAACTTGATGAATGAACTAGCATAGGTTAACATATGATAAAATGGATGTAACATCATCATGAACAATGGATCTATATGGATCTACACATAGGATGAAGAAAATGCATAGAAATCTCTATTTTAACACCAAATCGAGCCAACAATCCGATATACTCCTTTGGATCCGTGTGAGAGATAATCACCACTCACCAAATCACCTAAACAAACCCAAATCAGCACGCTTCAGATCTGGACAGCGAAGGATGAAGCTTGATCTATCACGAATCCGCTTCAAACGAAGAAATCTCACTTCAAAGGATGAAGATCTTCAATCTTGATCTTCGATTTGGATGGATGGAAGCACTAGATTAGAGTGGAGAAAAGAAGTGAAGAAGTGTAGAAGTCGAGTTCTCAAAATGGCAGCACTTCGTCGCTTCAAAATCCGGATCCCAAAAAGTGAGAACAACCCCTCCTATTTATAGCAGAAAATTCCTTAAGTCGAAATTTGGCTCTCCTTAAGTCGTCTCCGACTTACGACCTAAGCCTCTGCCGACCTAGCAACCTCCGACTCAACACATGCGCATATACGAACCCTGTCTACGACTTAATGCGCACGCGCCTTAACTGGTTAGACGACTTACGACTTAACAAGTGCTCGACTTAACCAGCCTATACGACCTAACGACTTATGCCAACACGCGACCTAACAATGCCACAACTTAACTCCTCAACGACCTAACACTTATGCGACCTATCTCCTTAGGTCGCTAACACGGTATAACTCCTTAGGTTGACCAACGACTTAACTGCTAAGTCGCTAACCTGCTATCCCAGCTCCTCTAGGTCGTTGCCGACCTAAGTATACACTACATCCTATAGGTCGCTCGAAACCTTAACTCGCCTTAAACTCTTAAGTCTCCTATCTCTTAGGTCGTCTACGACCTAAACCCTTAAACATCTACGCGACCTAACATAAGTCGCGAACAAACTGGGATACGACCTATCTACTAAGTCGTCTAGCCGACCTAACTATCCAATACCACACTTAGGTCGCTCACAACAGTTTTCTTAGGTCGCCTAAACCTCCTAAGTCGGTCACGACTCATCACTTAGGTCGGTCACTGCCTTAAGTCGGTCAACCACACTTCCTTAACTCGGTTAATTACTTAAGTCGGCAACTCGACCCAGACTTATCTCTTAGCTCGTCCAAACCGACTTAGGACTTAGAAAGAAAAAATCCTGAACATCTTAACAACAATGCAACCAATTGTTAATTATTTTACGATGTTTCGATCCGTAAAATACGGGTCGTTACATTCTCTACCCCTTAAGAATTTCGCCCCCGAAATTCCAAGCAAACAAAGCCATCAAAGATTATTCTGTACGCCTACCATCCATAGCAATCAACAAACCATACATCCAATTCTAACTTAGCGTACAGAATTCCAAAACTAGAACAGGTTACAATATCGCGAGATGAGACGACACCTTAGGGCCATACCTTGAAGAGTTCAGGATGAGCTGCCTTCATCCTCTCTTCCACCTCCCACGTACAGTCGTTATCATCATCACTCCATTGTATCTTGAGCAACTTAACTACCTTCCTCCTAAGCTGTTTCGTGTCGGTTTCAACAACACGAAGCGGCTTACGAGGTCCTCTATCGACTGGATCAACTACGAAGTCTTCACAGCTATCAGCAGAAACCACTGTATTCAAGTCGTGCACATACTTCCGTAGATATGATACATGAAAAACATTGTGCACACTCGACATCTTCTCCGGTAATTCCAATCTATAAGCGAGCTTTCCAATTCGCTCGGTAATCGGGAATGGTCCGACAAATCTCGGAGTCAATTTTCCTTTCTTCCCGAATCGAATAACATTCTTCAGTGGAGAAATCTTCACAAAAACCATATCACCAATGTCGAATTCCAAATCCTTACGACGCTTATCGGCATAACTCTTCTGACGATCTTGGGCTGCCTTCATTCGTTGCCGAATGATCTCTATACAATCTGAAGTCTGTCGAATCATCTCTGGCCCAAGTATCAGCTTTTCTCCAGTTTCCAACCAACATGTCGGAGAGTTACACGGTCTTCCATACAACGCCTCATACGGTGCCATACCAATGCTTGACTGGTAACTGTTGTTGTACGCAAACTCCACCAAATGAAGGTGATCTTCCCATGATCCTCCGAAATCCAAAACACAAGCTCTAAGAAGATCTTCCAAAACTCGGTTGACTCTCTCGGTCTGACCATCTGTCTGAGGGTGATAAGCTGTACTCAAACACAACTCGGTTCCCAAAACTTCCTGGAAGCTCTTCCAAAATCCACTAGTGAACAATGGATCTCGATCGCTCACTATACTTTTCGGAATACCATGGAATCGAACTATCCACTTAACATACAACTCAGCCAACTTTGATGCAGTCCTAGTCGATCGAACAGGAATGAATCGTGCACTCTTAGTCAGACGATCCACAATGACCCAAATCCCTTCATTTCCCGTCCTGGTTCTAGGCAATCCATCGATAAAATCCATCGACACTTGTTCCCACTTCCATGTAGGAACTTCTAATGGCTGAAGCAATCCACTTGGCTTCTTCTGTTCAGCCTTTACCAACTGGCAGTTCATGCATTTGGAAATAAAATTTCCAACATCCTTCTTCATGCCTTCCCAGTAGTAGGTTCTCTTCATATCCCGATACATCTTATTCCCACCTGGATGAATTGTCAACTTTGAGTGGTGACTTGCCTTCAGAACTTCACTCCTCAATTCATCTATATCGGGAACAACTAGTCGTCCTTGCTTTCGAAGCCAACCTTCTCTATCGACCTCGAATCCTTTATCCTTTTCTGGCTCCAATCCAGATTCCAAATCACGGATAATCTTGACAAGCTTATCATCTCGCTTTTGACTCTCGCCAATTCTTTCCACAAGAGAAGGTCTTATTGATAAGTTTGCCAACATCTCAGGTTCCAATTCACCTCTAGGCCTGAAGTCAAATCCAGCTAAATACTCGAGATTCTTCCATTCTGAAAACATGACTCCCAATCCTGCATGTCTTCGACTTAACGCATCTGCCACTGCGTTACCTTTTCCCGGAGTGTAAGCTATACCAAAATCATATGATGCTAAAAACTCTAGCCAACGTTGCTGCCGAAGATTCAAATCCTTTTGGGAGAAAAGATACTTCAACGACTTATGATCTGTAAACAACTCGAATCGGACTCCCAGTAGATAATGTCTCCACATCTTCAGAGCAAATACAATCGCCGCTAACTCCAAATCATGAGTCGGGTAATTCCTTTCATGCGGCTTTAGTTGTCGACTGGCATACGCAACAACTTTATCCTTCTGCATCAGCACTGCTCCAAGTCCAGTACCACATGCGTCGGTGTAAACCACCATCTCATCATTCCCACTTGGAATAGTCAAAACAGGAGCACTCGTCAATCTCTCTTTCAGGATTCTGAAAGCTTGCTCGCACTTAGCATCCCAACTGAACACTTGGTTCTTTTTCGTCAATCCTGTTAACGGTGCAGCTACCTTGGAGAAGTCTTTGATAAACCGTCGATAATACCCTGCTAATCCAAGAAAACTTCTCACATCAGATGCATTCTTAGGTCTAACCCAATCCTGGATTGCTGCCACGTTAGCGGGATCAACCGCTATTCCACTTCCAGAAATCACATGGCCTAAGAACCTCACTTCACTCTTCCAGAAGTGACACTTCGAAAACTTAGCCTTCAGCTGATGTTTCCGTAAGATTTCCAAAACAATACGCAAGTGCGTCTTGTGCTCCTCTTCCGTTCTGGAATAAATCAGAATATCATCCACGAACACAAGTACGAACTTGTTCAACTGATCTCTGAACACTCTATTCATAAGATCCACAAAATATGCTGGCGCGTTAGTCAATCCAAACAGCATTACCAGCCACTCAAAGAAACCGGATGGTGTCCTAAAAGCAGTCTTCGGCACACTATCCTTAGCCACTCTCAACTGGTGAAATCCCGTTGCCAAATCCATCTGAGAAAACACCTTAGCTTCGTGAAGCTGATCAAACAAGTCATCTATTCTCGGCAATGGATACTTGTTCTTCTTAGTCACCTTATTCAGCTCCCGATAATCGACGCACAATCTCAACGACCCATCTGCCTTGGTTGCAAACACAACTGGTGCACCCCACTCGGACACACTACGCCGAATGAATCCCTTCTGTAAAAGGTCATCAACCTGCACCCTCAACTCTTGCTGTTCCCTAGGCACCATCCGCCTAAGAGGCATCACAACAGGTCTGGCTCCTTCAACTAGATCTATACGAAACTCGATCTCTCTATGCGGCGGCAACCCTTTGACTTCGTCAAAGACATCCTCGAATCCATTAGCGATTGGCACTGATGACAGTCCATCCCGTGGAACAACTAGCGAATACATGAAGCTCATGAAGACGCCTTCTTCATGCTTACATCGTATCACAATCTTTCGCCCCTCCACATTCTCGACTGTCACTTCCAACCTTTCGCAATCAACCTTAGCCGCATACTTCCTAAGCCAGTCCATACCCAAAATAATTCCGAACCCCGCAAAGTTCAGAACAAAGCAATCACAAACAAAAGAGCAACCATGACTCGATACAACTAGACCACGGTATAACATACACAAACAAGACGAACCCCCAACTGGATTAGTCACAACCAATGGCCTATCAACAATATCCGGCTTCAAATCTAACCGGCCTACTAGTTCATTACAAACAAACGAATGCGATGCTCCAGTATCAAACAAAACTCTAACTGGAATACCACATAGGAAAAGAGTACCTTGAACAACCACACTCTTTCCTTTCTCTTCAGCAGTAGGAGCTTTTGAAGACGACGGAACAGCTCCCAAAGCATAAGCTTGCACAATCTGCTTATCTCTCCTCGGTTCTGGACAATTCTTCCTGAAATGCCCCGGCTTGTCACAGTTGTGACACTTCATTGGCACCTTAGGATTCTTACAATCCTTCGAGAAATGGCCCTTCTGCTGACAATTGTAGCAAGTCACCTCGCCTTTCGGCTTCTTCTGGCCATCCTTACCCTTCTGCTGCTGCTGCTTCCTCTTCTTGTTTCCACCCTGCTGGGGTTTAGACTCTTCCCTGGTCACAGCAACAACAGATCCATCCTTAGGAAACAGACTCTCATGCCTGAGAGCTTTCTCCACAAGCTTCTCAAATGAATCGTCCAAATGATCCACCAACTGTCTCCCGAGATAACTGTCCAAGCCTGTCACAAACTTCTCATTCTTCTAATAAGCGGATTCAATATATGACCGGGCATACTTGGACAAAGCCTCAAACTCAGAAACATACTCAAGAACTGATCTTCCACCTTGCTTGAGCTCCACAAACTTCTTGAACAGAACAGACTTCTGAGCTGTAGAAATGAACTTAGCTTCAAATCTAGCTTGGAATTGCTCCCAAGTAATCTCTTCCTCCGCAGTATTGATGGTAATAGAGTTCCACCAATCAGAGGCTCTCCCTTGAAGCTGCCTTGATGCCAACTTCCTCTTAGTTGCATCATCAATTCCCAAATCACCAAAGATCCTTCTACAAGCATCTATCCATCTCTGGACTTCGATAGTTGATTCTGTTCCCAAGAAAACCTTCCCTCCAAGAGCAGTATAATCCTTGCACAACTTAGCAAAATCCACTGGTTTCGGAGTTTGGACTTGAACTCCAACATCAACTGCCGCCCCCGGAACTGGTATCCTCCTCATGATCGAAGTCATCATAGCTTCGAACATGGCTGCATAATCAGCAGTCTCTTCAGTAGCACGGCCTTCCCTAGCAGCTGGTCTCCCTCTTCGACTCATTCTCAATATCTATAAAAAGGAATGATTAGAACATCTAGAGAAACAACTGCATAAAGGACTCAAACTCTACTAAGCTACTATATTATATATAGTATTCCTCCATCAAAATACAATTACGTCTCTCATATGTAGTTACGTCAGCGAGCGTTGGGTAAAATCGATTAACCAATGCTCTGATACCAAATGTGACGACCGCCCATGACCCCTGCGCTGAATCTAGAGATAGTGCGCTGTAAAGTGTGCCAGGCGACCATGGACGATTGTCAAGGTAAATTAAACACAACAGAATCTATCGTATTACTCGCAGCGCATGGATAAAATACAATAGAACATATGTATAGTGAAGCTTTACAGAACAAATGACATCATATAAAACTTCATAATAGTTGAATACAAGCATCTGAATAGTCAGGTCATCAAAATACATCAAGCCTCACTACAACACTCAGAGAAAATATAACAGCGGAACATCCAGTACATATAATAAGAAGATAATATGCAACCCTCCAGCTCGTCTTCGATATCAGTGTCGTGAGAAGAGAACAGCACCTGTCACCTGTTACCTAGTCTGCCCGTCCCAAAAATGGACGAACAGCCCAAGGCAATAAGAATTAAAACATAAAGCCTTGAGTCAGACAACAGTCTTAGTGAGCAGTAAATTAACTAACAACATACCAAAAGAGCATAAAGGAAAAAGGAATAGGAATGCAACCCTCCCACTCCAACCTCATTCTACAGTGATAGCCCCCAGACACACACTAAGCATAAGCAAACATAGCAGAGCATACAATTTAAAATAAAGCTACTATCACTCGAGTCAAGGGCGATGTTTTCCAAGTACCAAGGCCTAAATCAGATAGGCACCCAGAAAATACCGCTCTTGAGTCCGAATGACGATACAACCAAACATCCATGACTCTAGCTATCACTGTTATCATTGCTTCGATATCACCGTTAATTGAATGACCGGCACATTTTTTCAGCCGACCGTCAAGGGCTAATGGAAACCCCGGTTCTAGACATAACTCCCGCACGTCGTCGCAGCCCGTGCCTAGGACTATCGAATCTGCCCAGAGTACTCGACCATCAACAGTTGGCCGTTGGGACTATCGAATCTGCCCAAACGTACTCTTGCTTAGAGCATGCTAGAACCTTCAACAACGATGCTATCCAAGCCTCCTAGTCATCCTCCTCGATGACTATTCTCATATCCATTCATTAGCCTCAACTCGAATCATATCACCGAGTTATCAATCATGCTTGGAATGATCCCGTCTGGATTAGACCAAGTCTTCATCATATGATGCCTCGCTTCATTACATCCTCGCAAAGCCTCATCTCATCATCACATCATCAAATTTATGCATAAGAGCTTCATCATCCCGCTACATATGCCACGAGCAGCTTTCCCAATTCAAGAGCCTTTCCCTTAGCTTTTGAATCATCTTCGATCTAAATCTAATCATCAATCATCTAGTTCATAACAATCAATCAAATCAAACATCAATCCAAGCAATCAAGCATTCAAATATGATCTAAGTAGACAATTATAACAATAATGGCATTTTCGTAATTAAAGAGTTGAAAGTCCAATAAGCATGAAAACATGGATTATATCTCTACAAACTTGATGAATGAACTAGCATAGGTTAACATATGATAAAATGGATGTAACATCATCATGAACAATGGATCTATATGGATCTACACATAGGATGAAGAAAATGCATAGAAATCTCTATTTTAACACCAAATCGAGCCAACAATCTGATATACTCCTTTGGATCCGTGTGAGAGATAATCACCACTCACCAAATCACCTAAACAAACTCAAATCAGCACGCTTCAGATCTGGACAGCGAAGGATGAAGCTTGATCTATCACGAATCCGCTTCAAACGAAGAAATCTCACTTCAAAGGATGAAGATCTTCAATCTTGATCTTCGATTTGGATGGATGGAAGCACTAGATTAGAGTGGAGAAAAGAAGTGAAGAAGTGTAGAAGTCGAGTTCTCAAAATGGCAGCACTTCGTCGCTTCAAAATCCGGATCCCAAAAAGTGAGAACAACCCCTCCTATTTATAGCAGAAAATTCCTTAAGTCGAAATTTGGCTATCTCCTTAAGTCGTCTCCGACTTATGACCTAAGCCTCTGCCGACCTAGCAACCTCCGACTCAACACATGCGCATATACGAACCCTGTCTACGACTTAATGCGCACGCGCCTTAACTGGTTAGACGACTTACGACTTAACAAGTGCTCGACTTAACCAGCCTATACGACCTAACGACTTATGCCAACACGCGACCTAACAATGCCACAACTTAACTCCTCAGCGACCTAACACTTATGCGACCTATCTCCTTAGGTCGCTAACACGGTATAACTCCTTAGGTTGACCAACGACTTAACTGCTAAGTCGCTAACCTGCTATCCCAGCTCCTCTAGGTCGTTGCCGACCTAACTATACACTACATCTTATAGGTGGCTCGAAACCTTAACTCGCCTTAAACTCTTAAGTCTCCTATCTCTTAGGTCGTCTACGACCTAAACCCTTAAACATCTACGCGACCTAACATAAGTCGCGAACAAACTGGGATACGACCTATCTACTAAGTCGTCTAGCCGACCTAACTATCCAATACCACACTTAGGTCACTCACAACAGTTTTCTTAGGTCGCCTAAACCTCCTAAGTTGGTCACGACTCATCACTTAGGTCGGTCACTGCCTTAAGTCAGTCAACCACATTTCCTTAACTCGGTTAATTACTTAAGTCGGCAACTCGACCCAGACTTATCTCTTAGCTCGTCCAAACCGACTTAGGACTTAGAAAAAAAAAATCCTGAACATCTTAACAACAATGCAACTAATTGTTAATTATTTTACGATGTTTCGATCCGTAAAATACGGGTCGTTACAATGGCGATCCTCAATGGCCCGGCGCCGCTCCTGTTTTAGTCATGTCAGGGGTCATCCAAAATCGTTCTCTTTCTTCAGTCAACGCGTTCACCAAAACCATCCACTTCATTCTGGATCAACACTCCGCGTGTATTAGTTATTAAAGTGGTTTTCGGTATCGACAGAGAGTATGTCCATATTCGATCCCGGTCTCTTTGATAACTACGTATTATTACACCGGTGGCTCTTTTACATTTCAAATCGATTCATAATTGATATCAAAATATCATATTCGCTTCAAAATCAAATCCATTTAAATATCATCATATCTATTCAAGATGTAAGATTCCGTTTCAAAATCATTTTTCGCCTCAATATCTCATTTCGATTTCAAAATCATTAATTTCAACTCGATTTAGTTTCTCAATAAACCATTTCAAATTATCAATTTCAAATACATATTTGAACCACAAAATAAACAATTTCACTTTCAATATATTTCGAAACTTTAAATATTTCAATTTCAAAACAGCTCATATATTTATATAAGAATAAAAGATTCGCTTTAAAACCATTTCGTATTCAAATTAGAATATACTTCAAATTAAACATCCGTATTAAGTAGTTTACTTAATTTCTGGAACAATTCCAATTCAATAAACTTAGATTAACATTCGGATTTCAAGAATTCATTTAAGTATTACATTCCAACTCAATTTCAGTTCAAATCCTATTCAAATCAATTTTATCTTCAAATTTAATTCAATAGTTTCAATTTAGTCCAATTCACGAATTTCTTTGAATTTCAATTAAATTCCAAATTAATTAAATCTCAATTTCAAATTAATTTTCAATTCCAAACTCAAACTTGAAATATCATTTCATATAAATTTTCTTAGAAATATTCAGAGTTCGATTAAAAGTCCAATCTTTTAAAACAAATCAACTTTCGAATATTTACGTCGTATTTCAATCCTTTTCTTAAAAATCTAAACTTCGAGTAATTAAACAATTTCATTTACCAAGTTTAAATTCCAACATATCGAGCTTCAATTCAAAATAATTCAATTTCCATAAATTGGATTTTATTCTTAAAATCAATTCATTTAAATAATTTCAAAACAACTTTTAAAATCATTTAATTTAACCAACCCGGTGTCCGTATATAATTTTCTAACCTATGGCCAAGTGATTATTTATTTCAATTAAATGTCAGGGATGAATATATATCACATAAACCAATCACAGTGTCATATATATGTATAACATGATACATATAAGCAAATAAACATCCAAACATTTAGATATCAACCAATAGCATCCATCGAAATAAATCATCCAATAGACAATACAATTCATGGCAATTTCATAGTTATCAATGTCAGGTAATTTAATCGCAATTCAATTTCAATTTCAATTTGACTGTCAATTTAATTTTCAACGGTGAATTCAAATGACAATCTATATGACAATTAAATTTTTATCAAACAACGACAAATAAAATTCATATCACTTCATAATATCAAATTTAACTAACAAAAATTATTTTAGTCAATTGTGAGCGTATAAACACTCACCTTTTGAATTTAAATTGAATTTAAATTCAATTTAAACCCAAAAATTTGACAGTCTCCAAATCCATCCAAACCAGCGTCAAAGTGTCCGAAATTTCGATACGATCCTAACAAAAGAAACCTCGTCAAAATCCGAGTCCGTATGCAAAAGTTATGAAAATTTGAAGATTGGAAAATTCTGGTGCTGAGTCGACTTCGAGTTCAACCCGGTCCGCTGCCTCAAATACCCGATGCCTGCTTGGAGTTTTTGCGAAAACGACCCGATGACCCGAGTAGTTTTCTTCCCGACTCCAAGTAGCTCTAGGGTTTTTCCCCCTGAAACACCAAGCGCGACCCGAAGCGCGTAAATCTCGAATTTTTTTTTTTTAGATTTTGGAATTTGGGAATTAGGTTTTGTCTACCATTGGAATGAGAAGCTAAGAAGAAGATGAATTGTACGTACAGACAAATGAAGATTAGGGAGGCTAGGGTTTATAACTGTGTTTATATAGGTATGTTAGAGATAGGATGAACGTGCGGAACAAACTATGGCCCGAAAAGCCCGTTCTGACCCCGGAACGAAATTGAGTAAACCCATATTTCGAAATAGGTGTTTTAAAATATTCTGAGCGCGATGGAAAAAGTTTCACGTCCAAATTCCATTGTATGAAGAAGTTATGCTGAAAAAGAAATTCTCAAATTGATTTCAAAAATTGATTTCAATTAAATTGATTTCAAGGCGTTTCGCGTTCGTACGATCAAACAACAAGTCCGATCGTTACGAAACTTGAAACCCTATAATAATATGACATTACGGATCCGATGAAACTAGTTTCGTCGAAATCCGAGATTTTTTTTGAAAAATGACTATTTTCTCTCGCCGAATTAATATTAAAAACAATTCGATGCGTTTCGAGCTGCCACGGTCAAACGACAACTCCGATTGCTACGAAAATTGAAATCCGACAATAACAAACTATTACGGATCCAATGGAACTAGTTTCGTTCCATTCTGAGACTGTTAGAAAAATGACTATTTTTCAGTCGATAATTAAATATTAAAAATATTCAATTTTCACAAATTAACTTTAAATTCAATTTTAAAAGTTCTATAACATTACTATAACTCCAATATGATAAGATAAAATTTTACAAATCATTTTCAATCATATTCAACTCGATTTTCAATTATTTCTGAAATTTAACTTATTAAATTATCGATTTAATTGTCTAATTAAATCCAATATTCGAAAAATAAATTATTCGACTGTTTAATTTCAATATAAAATTCCCAATTTTAAATTATTAACTTTTAAATCAAATTTCACTTGTTCACAAATTCCATTTTTAATTTCATAGTAATTAACAATCTTTTACAATGCAATTTTCCATTATAAATCCAATATAAAAGATTATATTAGATTCAGCGTTCAATTATATTGTAATTCAAATTCAAGTTATTTAATTCCAAATGAATTCTTTTATTTCGATTTACATTTTCATTATTGAATCAACCATTTACTTATACATTATTATCAATAGTTTATAATTCATTTACTTTCATTTTCTTCAGCTATCATCTTATTTAAATTCACAGTAATATTAAATTACATTCATTTACGTTGATTTCCATATTATGACTTCAATATTAAATGTAACGTTTTATTTATTTCGTTGTTTACAATCAAATTCAATTCAATTCAATTACTTGTTACATTCAAATTTAAATCTTTTACTTACGTTCAATTACAAGTTAACATCTTTATCAAATTACAGTTTCAGTTATTATCTGCTTTCAATCAACTGTAATATTAAGTTACATTTATTTATATTAGTTTCAATAACATAACTTCCATTATTAAATCTACCATTTTATTTATTCTTTGTTTACAATCATAACATATTTGGTTTACAATCAAATTCAATTCATTATTTACATTCACTACCAGTTAACATCCATATTTAATTTACAAAAAAGTTATTTCAGAATTCAGTTTTGTATTTTAACTTGTAATTCACATTTAACAACACAAAATTTTATTTCCTTCGGATTTTTATCCAAAATTTTCATTTTAATTCGTATTTTTAAAGTGTTAAAAATACGGGTCGTTACATTCTCCCCCACTTAAAACTTTTCGTCCTCGAAAAGGAACGGAGAAGGGGAAACCATCATTTAGATATAATTCATTCAAAATATTCTACTTATTTGCAAAATTTAGTTATAGGATTTTTTTCCACAAAATTTTCTAACTCCCGGATTTTTGAAAAATTTCGGCAGCACCTCCTTTGCGCGGCTAAGACCGAAAAATTTCATAGTAGTAATAATTGCATGATATACATCTCATTACAAGAATGAGGCATCCCAAAACATGGGGAACACAATAATATACCACAACATAAACTGTAATCCGAGAACATACCTTTTATTTAGCGTTTATTAGCATTTTAACTTACAATTTGCATTAAGCGCAGAAGCGAGCTCCACAAGCGAAACGCAACCCCTTTGCTACCTACTAAAATGCTCAATAACCAAGTTAGAACCATGCATATAAAGATAGATCGATATACTTATCATAAACAACACACATATAACATGTTTAGCTTCAAAACTGAAATTCAATTTCCAGGACAGCAAACGAATCTCAGTTTTTGGTCACCTAAACGATAAAATTTGACGCAGTGGATAATTCAAATCGATCTTCAATCGGTGAATGTAACAATTCGTGGATTGATGGATACTGGAATGCCCGAATTCGTTGATCCGAAGATACCGAACTCTAGCTATCTCTGACTCATTGATCCGAAGATACCGGGAAAGAGATCTACGATTCTTCGACGTTGATCTTGCGCACAAGATACCGTGAATCGGCTTCAACAAACGATGATCCGAGCGCACTCGAATGACGTAAGTGGAGATAGGAGATACACTCGACTACCAATTGAAATTGAAAGCAACAAGCTAACAAAAGAGAATTTTATTCAATATTCAACAACCTTTACAAATGAGACAACTCGCCTATTTATAGGCTACAACACGCAAGCAGAAAAAAAAAAATCAACTCCTAAGTCGGCAACCGACTTAACAATATCTCCGACTTAACATAAGTCGTCTACGACTTACAACACAGTTCAGAAAAACAAAAAAAATTACAAGTACAATGGTCACACGACTTAAAGAAAAATGTAACGACTTAATTGCTGACTCGGTGACGACTTATGGATAACTCGGCACGAGCTTCACGATCTACAAATAACTCGGCAACGAGCTATTTTCCTCTTCGCGACTTACTGGAGCTTCATGAGTCAATCGCGCCTCAAAATCATCTCGCGCGCGCATATGGAGAAGGCAGGGAGGAGGCCAGGTTGTAATGGAATTGGAGTTAGTTCGTTCACGATTTGACGAGGCGGAGTTAGGTCGGTCGCGACTTTGGGAAGAGGCGTCGTTAGGTCGGTAATGGCGATAGGTCGGAGCATGGAATTAGGTCGTATGTCGGCATATGGGTTGGAGATAGGTCGGCAATTGGGGAATAGGTCGGCAATTGGGGTGGGAATTAGGTCGTAGGTCGGCGTGAAGGTGGGAGTTAGGTGGGTATTGTCGATATGTCGTAGGTCGGCAATGGGAAGGGGTAGGTCGGCAGAGTAAGGTCGTCTACGACCTTGGGTAGGTCGGCCGCGACTCAAGAGGGTAAGTGCTCCATCATCCTCCCCTTGTTGGAAAGAATTCGTCCTCGAATTCACACCCTTGTCACCTTCGACAAATTCCTCCCCATAATATGGAACCAAATGTTTAACGTTGAAAACGTCTGCAGTGCGAATATGATCTGGCAACTTTAACTGATAAGCATTGTCATTGATTTTCTTCAAGATTTCTACTGGTCCAATCTTTCGTGCTTTCAACTTGTTGTAAGTCCCAACTGGAAAACGATCTTTCGTCAATACCGCGTAAACTAAATCACCCTCTTTGAAGACTACACTCCTTCGTTTCTTATCCGCCATTTGTTTATACTTCTCATTTGTCTTTTCCAATCGTTCCTGAACGATTCTATGGCACTCCGTCAACCCTTCAACAAAATCAGCAGCTTTCTTAACTGTCTTCTTTGATTGTGGTATTACCGTTAAATCCAACGGTCCCTTTGGTAAGCTCGAATAAACAATCTGGAATGGACTGAACCCAGTACTTCGATTCACAGCATGATTATGGGCAAATTCTGCCTGACATAACTTCACATCCCAACTCTTTAGATTATCTTGAACAAGACACCTCAACAAGTTTCCCAACGAACGATTAACCACCTCCGTTTGTCCATCAGTTTGCGGATGATAAGCACTACTAAACTTCAGCTTTGTTCCCACCATTTTCCACAAACTCAACCAAAAATGACTCAGAAATCGAGTATCTCTATCTGACACAATAGATTCTGGCAATCCATGAAGTCGATAGATCTCCTTGAAAAACAACTGAGCAACATGAACAGCATCTGCCGTTTTCTTACAAGCAATAAAGTGTGCCATCTTCGAGAACCTGTCAACCACCACATAAATGGAATCATTACCACGCTGCGTTCTCGGCAATCCCAACACAAAGTCCATACTCACATCAACCCATGGTTTAGTTGGTACCGGTAACGGCATATATAAACCCGCATTAGTCGCAGTTCCTTTCGAAACTTGACAGATGTGGCATCTCTCAACAAATCTTTCCACCTCTTTCCTCATTGACGGCCAATAATAAGATTGAGAAATTAACTGCAACGTACGATCTCTACCCACATGGCCTTCTTCATGTAGTTCTTTAACAATCTTCATTCTCAAGCTACAGTCTGGGATGCACAAACGATTTCCCTTAAACAGAAAACCATCCACCAACACAAATTCATCCGTATTTCCTTCCTTTACCTTTTCAACAAATTTCACAAAGTAAGGATCTTCTTCAATCAATTCTGGCAACATTTCAAACCCCGCCACTTCAACTTTCAGCGTAGTCAACAAATGACTCCTCCTACTCAAAGCATCAGCCACACGATTTGTCACCCCTGACTTGTGTTTAACAACAAAAGTAAACTGTTGCAGATATGCAATCCACGATGCATGTCTCGCTGAAATCTTGTCTTGCCCTTGCAAATGCTTCAATGCTTCATGATCAGTGTAAAGAACAAACTCCTTCTGAAATAGATAGTGTCTCCAGTGTTTAATAGATTGTACAACAGCATAAAACTCCACATCATATGTACTGTATCGCATCTTCGCTCCGGACAACTTCTCACTGAAATATGCAATAGGACGCCCCTTCTGACTCAACACCCCTCCAATCCCAACCTTGGATGCATCAGTATGTAGTTCAAACACCAACTGAAAATCAGGTAGCACTAGAATTGGTGCAGATGTCAGCAATTCCTTGATTTTTCCAAAAGCAATCCCTGCTTCCTCTGACCATGAAAACTGTTTGCCTTTCATACAATCTGTAACAGGCGCCATCACACTACTAAAGTGTGGGATAAACCTTCGATAAAATGAAGCCAACCCATGAAAACTACGAACTTCCGTTATCGTCTTGGGCTGCGGCCAATTTCTGATCGCCTCAACTTTACTTTGGTCAACCTGTATTCCTTTCTCTGAAACAACATACCCCAGAAATAAAACACTATGCGTCATGAACACGCATTTCTTCGTTGCAGCATAGAATTGTTCTTGTCGCAATACCATCAGCACTTCTCTAAGATGATTCAAATGTTCCTCTGGACTCCCACTGTAAATAAGAATATCATCGAAATACACCACCACGAATTTCCCAATGAACGGTCGAAAAATCTGATTCATCACCCTCATAAAAGTACTCGGTGCATTTGATAAACCAAACGGCATAACCAACCACTCGTACCGACCCTCTCTGGTTTTAAAAGCAGTTTTCCACTCATCTCCTGGTCTGATACGAATTTGATGATACCCACTCTTCAAATCAATCTTAGAAAAGATAGTAGCTCCGCTTATCTGATCCAACAAGTCATCCAACCTCGGCATTGGAAATCTATATCTCACGGTAATCTTATTCAATGCTCGACTGTCAGTGCACATCCTCCACGTCCCATCCTTCTTGGGTACCAATAAAGCTGGTACAGCACAAGGACTCAGACTCTCCTGCACACGCCCCTGTTCAAGCAATTCCTCTACCTGCCTCCGCAATTCTTCATGTTCCTTCGGACTCATTCGATAATGTGGTCTGTGTGGCAATACAGCACCGGGAACAAGATCTATCTGATGTTGTATATCCCTCAACGGTGGCAACTCCGTTGGTAACTTCTCTGGAAATACATCGTCAAATTCTTTCAGAACTGGTTTAACTTCTTCTGGAATTTCAATCTCTTCACTGCTTTCTCGTCCAATCAACAAGAATACTTCCGGCTCTTCTTCAACTTCTTTAACAAACTCCTTCAAAGTCAATAAAGTTTTCAGCTCTTCGATTTCCTCCACTTTGTTTTCTTCCTGTTGGCGTTTCTTCGGAACCAGAGTAATCTTTGTACCTTCGAACATGAAACTGTAACTGTTGGTCCGTCCATCATGTTGTACTGCTCTATCAAACTGCCATGGCCTGCCCAACAACAGATGACACACATCCATGTCTACTACATCACACCAAACCTCATCCTTGTATTTCTTCCCAATTGAAAACTTCACACAAGCTCTACGTCCAACTTTCACTTCACCACCCTTCCTCAACCAAGCTAACTTGTACGGTTTAGGATGTTTCTCGGTTTTCAACTCCAACTTCTTCACTGCTTCTGTAGAGATAATATTATCGCAACTCCCAGCATCAATAACAAATTTACAAACTCTTCCTAGAATAGTGCATGTAGATTGAAAGATATTGTTCCTCAACCAACTACTTTCTTCCTCTTGCTTCGGTGTTAAACAACTTCTCCTCATCATTAATGCGTACCCGTCATATCCCGACAGTAAGTCTTCCTCCTCAACTGGTAAAGAATTAGAGCATTCAGCTTCTTCATCCTCATCCTCAACCTCAGCAATCATTGCTCTCTTCTTTGGCTTTGGACACTCATTGCTTTTATGACCCAACTCCTGACAGTTGTAACATTTGAAACCGTTGTTAACCCTTGCCTTCTCAACCTCCTTCACCACTGGTTTACTGAGAGGTTTAGACACATTAGAACTTCCACCAACACCCTTCACTTGATTATTGGAATTCGTAAACACACCACCTCCTCGTCGTCCCTGCTTCTCCCAAGCCAACGCTTTTTGATGTGCCTCTGCCACAGATCTTGGATCGAACATATTAACCATATCCTGAATCTGCATTCTCAATCCCCCAATGAATCTAGATGTCAGCTGCTCTTCCGTCTCCATAATGTCATTCCTCGCAATAAGCTGGTAAAACTCATCCGCGTAATCATTAACAGTCTTTGTGCCCTGCCTCAAGTTCTGCAAACGTTGATACATCAGAGATTGATAATTGTAAGGTAAGAACGTTGCTTTCATCAATTTCTTCATCTTCTCCCAAGATTCAACTTTTGACTTCCCCATTCGTTCACGTGTAAGTTTAGTTTGCTGCCACCATGCCAAAGCTCGACCCCTCAACCTTGTAGCAACCAACTTCACTCTACGACGTTCTGGAACTTCTTTGAAATCAAAAATTTCTTCAACATTAGCCATCCAATCCAAAAAATCTTCGGCTTGCATACCACCTTTGAATTCAGGAATTTCAGTTTTCATCCCCGATTCCCACTTGTGATCGTACTCCGATTGATTCCTTCCTCGTCCATGAACACTACCACCATCATACTCTTCTTCACCATCCGATGTATATCGATGTCGATCCTGACCACCAACATCTCTACCACCACCATTTCTACGATCCACATTCCTCCGATCTCGATCAGTCACATTTCTATCACGACCTCGATCATCAACATTTCTATCACAATCTCGATCCACGCTTCTATGATCACTATCAACACTTCTCTCCCGATTAGAATGTGGTGAAACTCTACTTCTTCCATGACTTGATTCAGGTGATATTCTTCTCTGATTTTGACTCATTTCCAACATCATCCTCTCTAATCGACCAATCCCTTCCGTAAGCTTCTCATTGAAATTCTCGTTGATTCGTTGCTCCATTTCATCGGCCTCTTCTCTTCCATACAAAGCATTAATATTGCGATGACGTTGAACTCGTCTTGGCGGCATAATTGAATACTTTACAAACACTTCAACAAATTCACACTTCAAGTTTTCAAACACCTTTCGAACTTTGATCCAAAATGAAATGGATCGAAACTCCAACTTGTTGCAAAATATGATGAACACGATGAACACAACTTCAACACTTCAAATTCTCGGCTCCAAGACTCGATTTAGCTATGATTGGCTAAAACAAGCTCTGATACCAAACTGACGCAGCGGATAATTCAAATCGATCTTCAATCGGTGAATGTAACAATTCGTGGATTGATGGATACTGGAATGCCCGAATTCGTTGATCCGAAGATACCGAACTCTAGCTATCTCTGACTCGTTGATCCGAAGATACCGGGAAAGAGATCTACGATTCTTCGACGTTGATCTTGCGCACAAGATACCGTGAATCGGCTTCAACAAACGATGATCCGAGCGCACTCGAATGACGTAAGTGGAGATAGGAGATACACTCGACTACCAATTGAAATTGAAAGCAACAAGCTAACAAAAGAGAATTTTATTCAATATTCAACAACCTTTACAAATGAGACAACTCGCCTATTTATAGGCTACAACACGCAAGCAGAAAAAAAAATCAACTCCTAAGTCGGCAACCGACTTAACAATATCTCCGACTTAACATAAGTCGTCTACGACTTACAACACAGTTCAGAAAAACAAAAAAAATTACAAGTACAATGGTCACACGACTTAAAGAAAAATGTAACGACTTAATTGCTGACTCGGTGACGACTTATGGATAACTCGGCACGAGCTTCACGATCTACAGATAACTCGGCAACGAGCTATTTTCCTCTTCGCGACTTACTGGAGCTTCATGAGTCAATCGCGCCTCAAAATCATCTCGCGCGCGCATATGGAGAAGGCAGGGAGGAGGCCAAGTTGTAATGGAATTGGAGTTAGTTCGTTCACGATTTGACGAGGCGGAGTTAGGTCGGTCGCGACTTTGGGAAGAGGCGTCGTTAGGTCGGTAATGGCGATAGGTCGGAGCATGGAATTAGGTCGTATGTCGGCATATGGGTTGGAGATAGGTCGGCAATTGGGGAATAGGTCGGCAATTGGGGTGGGAATTAGGTCGTAGGTCGGCGTGAAGGTGGGAGTTAGGTCGGTAATGTCGATATGTCGTAGGTCGGCAATGGGAAGGGGTAGGTCGGCAGAGTAAGGTCGTCTACGACCTTGGGTAGATCGGCCGCGACTCAAGAGGGTAAGTGCTCCATCAAAATTTGACAATGGAATCTAAACAAAAGTTGTTGCATTCGTTTCAGGCTTCTCGGAATGTCCAAAATCATTGAATTCGGACCTTCCATTCAAAAGTTACGACCGTTTTACTAAATAGATACGCCTCAGCCTGGCAATGAATTGCGCAGGTCAGCCACGTTTGGTCACGTTTTTGACCTTCTAAACGACAGCAAAACACCAAATGCTTAAAACAAAAGTTTTAGCTTAAGTTCTAAGCTTTCCATAAAGTGCAAGATCATCAAAATCCGATAAACCAGTAAAACGTTATGGCAAAAATACTAAGAGTATATGCTACTGATTTTGCTTCCCTTTTACACAGGCCAGCGAGTAGATTCAAATTTTTAACTAAGTAAATGAAGGAATTTCTCAATACAGTCTAAACAAAAGTCGTGCTACAGTTTCTAAGCTTTCCGAAAAGTCTAATATCGTTGAACTTCGTCCAGCCATTTAAAAGTTATGGTTGTTTTCGTTTCAGCATATATTGGACAATTTTGGATTTTTTTCCAAAATTTTGCTTTTATTATTTCAAAGTACAAACCATCAAACTTTAAATTTTCTAAAGAAACAATCATAAACACAAAGTCGTTTATTTTCTTATTTATCCATGAAATACGTTTACATTCAATTTGTTTCTGATCTATTCAAGTTTGTTTCATTCACATTTTAAATTCAAGTCAATTTGCTTCAATTTAAATTGGATTCAATTATATTTAATTTCACTTTGCTTCAAATTTGAATTTAATTATTTTAAAATTTTATTCCGTTTATTCAATTCCATTAACACTAATGAATTCTACTAAATCAATTACCATCCATCAAACAACCAATGCATATCAAACATTACCATCCATCCAGAATCTACACTAAATCAATTATACATTTCCAAGTAAATTTTTTTTATTTCATACACTTCCAAGTTTATTGACATTTAGTTATATTCAACTTTAATTAGTTTCCATTTACAAATTTTATATTTCATTAATTTTAAATTTTATTCATTCACTTGTATATATCATTCATTTTACAGCTTAAATTTCTTTTATATTTACAACTATCAATAAATCTTCACATTTTATTATTCACTCTCACACTGGTATATTATTCCTCTACTTATCCTTATAAGCATTTTAAACTTTTTAAGTATTTGGTAAGTTTTTGTTATGCAAATAGAATGTAGTTAAACAACATACAACCTCTTTTCATTCAAAGTTGAATTTTCAATTAATTAATTCTTAAGTCATTACTTAAATTTCACTATAATTTAATTTCACATTTACATTCACATATAGTATTTCCATTTTATATTAACATAATGGTGAATCACCTTTAAATGTTACTTTAAATTCCAATTATTTACTAACAATTTTATTTATATTTGCAAACCATTAATTAAATGCATATTTCATTATTCAAACCTAAACTTGTATATTATCCAATTAACAATTCATATAACATTTTTGAACTTCTTAAATATTTTGGTAAGTTAGATTTATGCTATAGAATGAAATTTAATACTATGCGAGTTTTACAGTTTCAATTTTATTTTAAATTCATAATTTCCTAATTCTAAGGATTTCTACTTCAATTGATATTTTCACTTAGCTCTTAGGTTCATTTCTCATTTCACAATTTAGAAGTTCCGTAATGATTCAAGTATTTGTTTATCTCAATAGTTTAAAGTCATTAAATATTAAAGAACTTAAGAATTTCATCTTCGGTTTCATTTCAAATCAAGTTTGAAATAATATATACTTATATTAATGTGTATCAAGTCATACTATAGAGAATACAAAATAAAATTCAATTTTAATCAAAACAGGGTTTAGAAAAAGCTATTAAGTGATCTCCTCCACTTAGACTCTCGAAAATAAACGTCGATGATGCGTGCACTCATCACCGAAATCATTCTCTAGTGTCAAGAGGGGAGTATAACACTTACTTCATTTGAAAATCCTTTGAAAACAATTTCTAATCGAATATACTATCATATAATACTTGTATTATACATTTCAAATTTTTGTTAGTAAATTTTCAAAACACCGGAATTTAAATTCTCCATCTTAATTTAAATTCATTTTTATTTTATTTTATTTACCATTTATATTCATTGTCAATCATATTTACAAGTTTCATTTCTTAAAATCGTCCAATAGTCAATAGTTAGAAATATTGACTAATCAACAATAAACGATGATAATCTAATATTATCATCTCCTAACAACCAATACAATCAAAATTGATAAATTTTCAAGATAGTTCTTTTATATAAAAATATAGTCCAAAACAATATTATGTCAATCTGTCCTATTCGAGTGTTTAGAAATTCCTATCGATGCCTTGGCGTCCGAAGTACCAACGAGAATTCATAAATACTCAACGGAACAATTTAACACAATATAAAATCATTTTTATATCAAAATTACAAATACGCTCTCTCATATACACTCGAACTCATTCATAAGGTTTAACCCTATTTCAATGAGTTATTCCCCACTAGAGCCAAGGTAATCTAAACCAAAGCTCTGATACCAACTGTAACAACCTACATTTTTGACCGTTCAAGTCGACAAAACATACACACATGCCGACTCAAACAATTCGAAATACGGATAGTTATTGGGGTAAATAAGAAAAGAAAAGAAAAGAAAGAACAGAAACAAACTCAGAATCTCGCAGCGGAAGGAACAAGATATAATAATAAAATAACAGTTCATGAAGCTGTTAAATAAATAAATTTGATTATTATTATACATCATAAATCAGAGTTACATACATATCAGAGATAATACAATAATGCAGCGAAAAAATAATATGGTAGTAGAATACAAATGATGTAATACCAAACTCCGTCTTCGTCCTCCAAAATAGATCTTCAACCTTATCTGAAATGCTCAAGCTGACCCGAGCGTGATGAAAAGACAAAACACTCAAGTCAGGACTAAAATATCTCATGTAAGTCAAATCGAATAAGAAATATGAGTGTGACGGCGTCAGAGATGTTTACGGGGTTTGACATCTCCTATCCAGTGTTAACGTGAGTGCAATAACTTAAGAGATGTTACGGGATTTTCCATCTCTCAAGGATCCGTTAAACTATCTACTATGTAGTACAATACGCTATTATAATATGTCTACATTAAAGTAAAAGTATTAAAAATAGCGTTAAGCCATGGCCCATTCCAACCTTAACACATTTTTATTCCCAAGAGTATATACAAGACCGTAGTTTCCCCAAAACCGGAAGTCACCAGAGGGCAATCCATATACTAAAGGTACAAACCAAAACGTAGTGGTCGCGAATAGGATAATCAGTATGACAAGGTACATGAGGCGATACCAACTAGGATACTAGTAGTTGCCTGATCCGGACTGATGTTGGGCATAGCAGCTACTACCCCAACACCGCGAAACAACACTCCCAAATCAAGGGGTGCACCCAAATCGAATCACAATAGTAATAGATATGGTATCGAAGAAGTGTGTCCGCTAGAGATGGCGATCCTCAATGGCCCGGCGCGGCTCCTGTTTTAGTCATGTCAGGGGTCATCCAAAATCGTTCTCTTTCTTCAGTCAACGCGTTCACCAAAACCATCCACTTCATTCTGGATCAACACTCCGCGTGTATTAGTTATTAAAGTGGTTTTCGGTATCGACAGAGAGTATGTCCATATCCGATCCCGGTCTCTTTGATAACTACGTATTATTACACCGGTGGCTCTTTTACATTTCAAATCGATTCATAATTGATATCAAAATATCATATTCGCTTCAAAATCAAATCCATTCAAATATCATCATATCTATACAAGATGTAAGATTCCGTTTCAAAATCATTTTTCGCCTCAATATCTCATTTCGATTTCAAAATCATTAATTTCAACTCGATTTAGCTTCTCAATAAACCATTTCAAATTATCAATTTCAAATACATATTTGAACCACAAAATAAACGATTTCACTTTCAATATATTTCGAAACTTTAAATATTTCAATTTCAAAACAGCTCATATATTTATATAAGAATATAAGATTCGCTTTAAAACCATTTCGTATTCAAATTAGAATATACTTCAAATTAAACATCCGTATTAAGTAGTTTACTTAATTTCTGGAACAATTCCAATTCAATAAACTTAGATTAACATTCGGATTTCAAGAATTCATTTAAGTATTACATTCCAACTCAATTTCAGTTCAAATCCTATTCAAATCAATTTTATCTTCAAATTTAATTCAATAGTTTCAATTTAGTCCAATTCACGAATTTCTTTGAATTTCAATTAAATTCCAAATTAATTAAATCGCAATTTCAAATTAATTTTCAATTCCAAACTCAAACTTGAAATATCATTTCATATAAATTTTCTTAGAAATATTCAGAGTTCGATTAAAAGTCCAATCTTTTAAAACAAATCAACTTTCGAATATTTACGTCGTATTTCAATCCTTTTCTTAAAAATCTAAACTTCGAGTAATTAAACAATTTCATTTACCAAGTTTAAATTCCAACATATCGAGCTTCAATTCAAAATAATTCAATTTCCATAAATTGGATTTTATTCTTAAAATCAATTCATTTAAATAATTTCAAAACAACTTTTAAAATCATTTAATTTAACCAACCCGGTGTTCGTATATAATTTTCTAACCTATGGCCAAGTGATTATTTATTTCAATTAAATGTCAGGGATGAATATATATCACATAAACCAATCACAGTGTCATATGTATGTATAACAGGATACATATAAGCAAATAAACATCCAAACATTTAGATATCAACCAATAGCATCCATCGAAATAAATCATCCAATAGACAATACAATTCACGGCAATTTCATAGTTATCAATGTCATGTAATTTAATCGCAATTCAATTTTAATTTCAATTTGACTGTCAATTTAATTTTCAACGGTGAATTCAAATGACAATCTATATGACAATTAAATTTTTATCAAACAACGACAAATAAAATTCATATCACTTCATAATATCAAATTTAACTAACAAAAATTAATTTAGTCAATTGTGAGCGTATAAACACTCACCTTTTGAATTTAAATTGAATTTAAATTCAATTTAAACCCAAAAATTTGACAGTCTCCAAATCCATCCAAACCAGCGTCAAAGTGTCCGGAATTTTGATACGATCCTAACAAAAGAAACCTCGTCCAAATCCGAGTCCGTATGCAAAAGTTATGAAAATTTGAAGATTGGAAAATTCTGGTGCTGAGTCGACTTCGAGTTCAACCCGGTCCGCTGCCTCAAATACCCGATGCCTGCTTGGAGTTTTTGCGAAAACGACCCGATGACCCGAGTAGTTTTCTTCCCGACTCCAAGTAGCTCTAGGGTTTTTCCCCCTGAAACCCAAAGCGCGACCCGAAGCGCGTAAATCTCGAATTTTTTTTTTAGATTTTGGAATTTGGGAATTAGGTTTTGTCTACCATTGGAATGAGAAGCTAAGAAGAAGATGAATTGTACGTACAGACAAATGAAGATTAGGGAGGCTAGGGTTTATAACTGTGTTTATATAGGTATGTTAGAGATAGAGTAGATAGACTGGATAGATGAACGTGCGGAACAAACTATGGCCCGAAAAGCCCGTTCTGACCCCGGAACGAAATCGAGTAAACCCATATATCGAAATAGGTGTTTTAAAATATTCTGAGCGCGATGGAAAAACTTTCACGTCCAAATTCCATTGTATGAAGAAGTTATGCTGAAAAAGAAATTCTCAAATTGATTTCAAAAATTGATTTCAAGGCGTTTCGCGTTCGTACGATCAAACGACAAGTCCGATCGTTACGAAACTTGAAACCCTACAATAATATGACATTACGGATCCGATGAAACTGGTTTCGTCGAAATCTGAGATTTTTTTTGAAAAATGACTATTTTCTCTCGCCGAATTAATATTAAAAACAATTCGATGCGTTTCGAGCTGCCACGGTCAAACGACAACTCCGATTGCTACGAAAATTGAAATCCGACAATAACAAACTATTACGGATCCAATGGAACTAGTTTCGTTCCATTCTGAGACTGTTAAAAAATGGCTATTTTTCAGTCGATAATTAAATATTAAAAATATTCAATTTTCACAAATTAACTTTAAATTCAATTTTAAAAGTTCTATAACATTACTATAACTCCAATATGATAAGATAAAATTTTACAAATCATTTTCAATCATATTCAACTCGATTTTCAATTATTTTTGAAATTTAACTTATTAAATTATCGATTTAATTGTCTAATTAAATCCAATATTCGAAAAATAAATTATTCGACTGTTTAATTTCAATATAAAATTCCCAATTTTAAATTATTAACTTTTAAATCAAATTTCACTTGTTCACAAATTCCATTTTTAATTTCATAGTAATTAACAATCTTTTACAATGCAATTTTCCATTATAAATCCAATATAAAAGATTATATTAGATTCAGCGTTCAATTATATTGTAATTCAAATTCAAGTTATTTAATTCCAAATGAATTCTTTTATTTCGATTTACATTTTCATTATTGAATCAACCATTTACTTATACATTATTATCAATAGTTTATAATTCATTTACTTTCATTTTCTTCAGCTATCATCTTATTTAAATTCACAGTAATATTAAATTACATTCATTTACGTTGATTTCCATATTATAACTTCAATATTAAATGTAACGTTTTATTTATTTCGTTGTTTACAATCAAATTCAATTCATTTCAATTACTTGTTACATTCAAATTTAAGTCTTTTACTTACGTTCAATTACAAGTTAACATCTTTATCAAATTACAGTTTCAGTTATTAACTGCTTTCAATCAACTGTAATATTAAGTTACATTTATTTATATTAGTTTCAATAACATAACTTCCATTATTAAATCTACCATTTTATTTATTCTTTGTTTACAATCATAACATATTTGGTTTACAATCAAATTCAATTCATTATTTACATTCACTACTAGTTAACATCCATATTTAATTTACAAATAAGTTATTTCAGAATTCAGTTTTGTATTTTAACTTGTAATTCACATTTAACAACACAAAATTTTATTTCCTTCGGATTTTTATCCAAAATTTTCATTTTAATTCGTATTTTTAAAGTGTTAAAAATACGGGTCGTTACATTATGCCAGGCAGAGTTTGCTCATAATCATGCGGTGAATCGAAGTACGGGATTCAGTCCATTCCAGATTGTATATTCCAGTATGCCAAAGGGACCGTTGGACTTAACGGTAATACCACATTCGAAGGGGACAGTTAAGAAAGCTGTTGATTTTGTTGATGGATTGGCGGAATGTCATAAAGTCGTCCAGGAACGATTGGAGAAAGCAAATGAAAAATATAAACGATCTGCAGATCTGAGGCGAAGAAATGTTGAGTTTAATGAAGGTGATATGGTATATGCTGTGTTAACCAAAGATCGTTTTCCAGTGGGCGCTTACAACAAGTTGAAAGCCAGGAAAATTGGTCCTGTAGAAATCGTAAAACGGATTAACGAAAATGCTTACAAGTTGAAGCTACCAGAGGATGTATACACATCTGACGTATTTAATGTTAAGCATCTAGTACCTTATCATGGGGGTGAGTGTGTCATGAAGAAAGAAGGTGCAAATTCGAGGACGAATTCCTTTCAACCAGGGGAGGATGATGCAGGCCAAGCTATAATTCTCCAAAGCATAAGTCGTGAAAGCATAAGTCGTGACCGACTTAACTGGGGAGAAGGCATAAGTCGTGACCGACTTAACTGGGGAGAAGGCATAAGTCGTGACCGACTTAAGGAAACAGGCATGAGTCGTCCACGACTTAACGAAGGCAAGGAGATAAGTCATCCACGACTTAAGGAAGAGGCAATAAGTCGTCCACGACTTAACAGGAAAGATACAGGAGGAGCAGCACGAGTTGAGAATACACAAGGGTTAAGTCGTCTACGACTTAGGGGAGGTGATGAGTCACTGCCGAGTTACGACTTAGTTAAGTCGCACAGTTTTAAAGCGAACCCTCTTAAGTCGCAGAAGCCAGAAGCGAAGATTCTTATGCCGCGTTAATCTGAACCGTTGATGCCTTAAGTCGTCCAAAGAAAGATCGCTACTGGAGTTAAGTCCTCTATTTTAGGTCGCGTACGGCCTAAGTTGAGTCGAGTGGAGTTGTTAAGTCGGCAACGACTTAAATGATGTATTTTTTCTAGTTGTATTTTCTGTTTGCTAAGTCGCTAGGCTTTCTTGTAATAAGTCGTGAGTCGTGTACTTTGTAAATAAGGTGTTGATTTGTTAAGTCGCTGACGACCTTGTTGAGTCGGAGCTGTTGTTGAGTCGGAGCTGTTGAGTCGTAAGTCGTAGGCTATGAGTCGGTGCCGACTTAAGTGTTGTACTTTTTTTTGTTTTGCGTGAGTTGTAGCCTATAAATAGGCAAGTTGAGTCATTTTGTAAGTTTAGTTGATTTGAAATAAAACTCTTGTTTTGTTAGCTTTGTGCTTTCACCAAATTGGTAGTTGAGTGTAATCTCCTATCTCCTCTTTCGGATAATCGAGTGCGCTCGATTCAACGACTGCAGAAGCCGATTCATGGAATCTAGTGCGCTAGATCAACGTGTGAAGAATCGCAGATCCTTGAACCCGGTATCGTGCGCGATCAACGAGTTCGGGATAGCTAGAATTCGGTATCTTCGGATCAACGAATTCGGGCATTTCAGTATCTTCCAATCCATCAATTGCTACTCTCATCGACCGACATTGTTTTTGATTAATCCGTTGCGTCACATTGTCACCATTCACTTTCTTTAAGATGGGCAACACTAATTGAAAATCACATTTAAAATTGAACAATATCCTCCCATCGAAAATTGCCATTAACAAATTTTGAAGTCCTTTAACTATACCTTTGATAAAATTACCGAGAAACCAATAAGTAGAGCGCAAATAACTCATTGATGTTGTTGATTTGCTCTACATAATGAACTATCTAAGCTCAAAACACATAAAAGAAAAAAAAACCAAAAGTGAAACAAATTCTCTCAAAGGAATAAAAAACAAATTTTAGCGACTTTTTTGAGAGTATCATACAAACACATCAAAATATATAATGATAGGAACAATTACTCAATAGGAACTCTTCATCCCAAACAATCAACTCATCTCTCCATTGGACAGTAATAGCATATGTATGCTCAAGCCTGAAGGGAGCAAAATGTAACAAATTACATACAACAATCCATACCTTGTTTTGGTTTCTCTTTTTGGAGGAAAATACCAATGCAAAACACTTCAACATGTCAGAAAACACAACATAACTCACATCAAATAATAATAATAATAATAATAATAATAATAATAATAACAATAAGAGAGCGAGAGAACAATTTATTTGTTGTCTGATACGAGGGAATTCAGACTATCAATTTCCATATACCAACACATGCATCTTCAACTTGTTAATGGCAAGCAGACAATGCATAAATGGTTATATAATCATCATCAACCTATCTATTTTATTATCATGATGTGGGATCATTACATCTTTGCATTGGTATATGTCACTTCTTAGTACTATGTGTGATATTAATTTATAGAGTATAATATTTTCCCTTAACTTCCAAAATTGTTTACTTTAACAAACGTAAATAAATCTAGTAAGTCTTTCAACGCATGGGCTATGTTTGGACATGTCATGTAGTCTTTCGCATAGATAGGTAGGATCCATAATTGTTCACATAGTAAAAACTTATAACTTTATTAATTCCAATAGTCAGTTTCTGTTATAGTTTCTTGCGAAGTTTCAAGTTTATCTTGATTCTACTCATGGACCAAACACATTGCAGATATCATATTGCGATATGTTTAATAGAACTTGACTAGTTATCCGACTTATACTTCCATAATTTATAGTGTTAACACACTGCAGATATCATATTTACAAACTTGACTAATTATCCAACTTGTACTTCTGTAAATCGCAGGTTTTAAAAACTTAGATTATGCATGCATTGACAGGAGGAAGAATAAAGGAGCATGGTTTTCATGTATAATTTTTGTTGGTTGTCTAACCTTCAAATATTTCTACTCAACTAGTATTATGTATGAATGATATTAACTTATAATGTAAGAATGATATATAAACTATGTAAGAATATGTTTTAAATATGATGTGTTTTTGGTATCAAAATATGTTTGTCTATGTGTTTTGCTACAACATTTTATTTGTGTATTTCAAAAATTTGCTAATGTTTGAAATGTCTATTCTAGTATGCAAAAATGCATAATTTAGTTAAGAGAAAAGATAGCGTTTATACAACACTATCGAAAATGTAGCATAACAAAATTTCAAGTGCTATATATTCAATAATAGTGGAAGATTACCGCTATGGAATTAAAAGAAAATGCGCTAATAAAACTCATTATAGCAAAATTGAAATCTATAGAAAATTTTATAGTGGTTAAAGTAAGTTGTGCAAAAATCGTGTACGGCTATGAAAGGTTAATATAGCATTTGAAGGGCCCTATTAAAAGGTTAATTATGTGTATATAAAACGCTATTAAAAGTTTTAATATTGGTACCTACGTACTATAAAATGTTTGATATAATAGTGTTTAGGTTTAATGCTATAAGATTAATCAGGGCTATTATAACATATCGTTATATGGCGTCTACACTAATGCTGAGAGACTATTAATAAAAGACGAGAGATAGCTCTCAGCCTATAATCTACCTCTTAGCTTTTATTAATTGTCTCTTGAAAAGATATTATATCATTTTTGGCATGCTATTAAAAGGTAAATCTGATGTAATGAGCATTTATATATCAGTAGATTACTAGCATACCCTTTAGTTGTTAATGTTCTTCAACCTAGAGATATTATATGTATACTATTAATATATTGACTAGACGAGGTAAGATACATTCACATTAGCAAGATATTCCTCAAGGTATGTGCAATATTTATGTCATCACAAAATGGTGGGTACATGAATAATTTCTTCAATTTGTTAATATTCCTCAAGGTCGAGATGAGATTATACAAAGGCCATAGGTTAGGAGTTGTATATGATGCAATAGATAATGTGTTATCCGTTGCTTATAGGCCTATGATTTGTTAATATATTTCAAAGTCAGAATCCTAAGGCAAGCGAGTCTTAATACCCACTAGAGAAATCGAAATATTTTTTATATTTTTCTTAGGATTTTGAGAAATATATAGATCTGATCGGGGCCTTATTAGAAAAATGAAATGAATACATTTAACCTTTCTAATATTGTAAGAATATATGTTATATAAAGTTAAAATAATCCAATTAGATAAATTTGTGCAACCATTAAAATTGATAAAACATCTATCTAACAAAATATACAAATGAATTGGATTAAGATTGTAATAGAAATATAAAATATGTTTGCTGATGGATTATTTGGCTGCTATCACTTCAACACCCATGCAAGAGCTAACTTATACAGCCACTAAAACATTTGTGCCTCGGTCGCTTAAATGTTTATTTGTATGAGACTGTGCATTATCCTTTATGAGTTTTGAACATTTACGCAATAAAAATATATAGATATTTGATCAATAATAGACCACATATAAATGTTATATGTGAATGGTTGTTGTTCTTAATGTATGAAATTTTGATGAAATTAATTCGTTTGAAGTAAGCAAATGAACTATAGTGCAAGATCGTGTGTTCAGTACGATCTTGCAGTAAGAAATCCGTTTGAATGGTTCGACCTTTTTGGAAAGGAAAATGAATGTACCGGAGTGGATGTAACTTAGGCACAGTTGGGATGGAGAGGGTGAATGTCACCTATACTTCATAAAGAGACATCGGAAACGAGAATTGTATAAAATAATAAAAGATATTTAATATAGAATAAGAAATGCGATTTATATTCCAATTGTGTTTTAACATAATAAATTGTATTCTATAAAGGTTATTTCTACGAGTCTAAGATATTTGATCAAAAACTTTTGACTATAAACTAGTTACAGTAAAATAAATAAATAGCCACGATAAGTAATTGAATGGAACTTCATATTACATACGCTATTATAGTAATGATGAAAATAGTGGGAGCATGGTATATGACAGTTGTAAATTGAAGCATCAATATATGAAAATTTATTTTCATGTATACACCAAATATTATTTATCAAATAATAAATGTTTTCGGTATTGATTAATATATATATATATATATATCTGTGTGTGTATGTATAGTTTTATTTGTTATGAATATTCATCATTAAATATATCTAGAATAGTGGTATTTGTTGCATTAGTTGCATAATACAAAAGTGTCTTTAAGTTTTACTGTTATTTTTGAAGTATGGATTGAGTCATATCTTTGAGAACAATTCTTTAATTGTATTATGAACCATATGGTACTTGTGATTTGTACCTCAAATGATTAAGGGTAAAACATTTAGTGGGAGCGGAAAAATGGTTGGTGAACTCTTTGAATTGATACATACAAAAATATGCATTCCAAGGTTTAGTGATAAAACATATTCACTTACTTCATTAAATTCGTTGATGAATTATCATAAAAGTGAACATGTGTATTTGATACACAAGTAGTGTATTTATGATAAGTTCGCTAAATGCTAATGGAAGTAGAAACATAACATTCAAAGAAAATAAATATTCAATTTGATCGAATATGTAAGTGTATTGGAAAGGAGTTCAAAATGTACCTAAAACGATAAAATTCAATTTCAAATGTCACTCATCCCTATAATACATATTAATGTATCAATAAGAAGTAATCAAACTTGCAGGACAAAATATAACTGATGATGAGTAAAGTTGAGTTAACTTCTTTCGGTAAAGACGTTTAAGAGTAAGTACATAGGTTAAGCTTAATTTCATCTAAAATAAAGTTTGCAACATCATACAAGATAAGAGTTGATGATACAAGTCTAGCATATCCAAGGTCTAGTAGTTGACAAGTTGCGTGAGTCAAGAGACTGCACGTAATACTTGTTCGAGAGGGATCTTGTGTGGACCACCCTAATGGAGTTTGGGACCGACCAATATTGGTTGACTAGTTTATGTTATGAACATAAGTTTCATAAATTAATAACTAAATAAGTTCTACACATACACAAAGCTAGTTTATAAAATGTTTATGAATACCAATTATGTTGCACTGAGAAACAATTATTTTTTAAGAAATGCCAACTTTGTGATGAAAGAATTTCTTTTAGAAATTATTGGTAGTAAAATGGATTTGGATACGATCCAAATCGAAAAAACTGATTATGAAGGATGGAATGAAATTTACCGAACCTAAATGGACACAACACATTAGAATGTCTAATTAGAATTCTTGCACATTAAAGCGAAACTATGAGTTTCTTATCAATGTCGAGAAAATATAATTTACTTAATTGTCAGTAAGCCATTGAGAGTATTGACTCTACCATTTGGCATTATGCACAGATCCAGAATGGATTCCAATCACATTATTAAAATATGATTTTAATATTTATACCCAAAGGGATATTGTAACGACCCAGTATTTTGGACCATTCAAATCGACAATAAATCCACACATGTCGGACTTGAATAATTCAAAACAATGGATTGTAAATAAAATTTGGCAAAACTCAGCATATACAGTAAATAAAATAATTACAGATCACAGACACAGAGTAATATAACAATAATGCAGCGGAAACAAAAGGATAGTAGTTCATGAAGCTACTATGTATATATAACAGAGTTAAACAAGATACAACAGAAGTCTCGAATACAATAGATGTCTCAATACAATAATCAAATACAAGATCTGAATACATCACTGGAATCAACTGAATAACTGAATGCAGGATCGATAGATAGCTGGATCTCCAAGCGAAGCTCCAACTCCAAAGGTGAGTCTCAAATGCTGTATCACTCAGTCTGACCCGAGCGTAAAGCAAAACACAAAACACTCGAGTCAGGATTAACATTCTTATATTAATAAATCCAACTCAAGTGAAATATCAACTGAATACAAGTAACTTAAAGGATGTTTGGGATAACCATCCCCTAAGGATCCGTTAAACTATCTACTATGTAGAAATATTCGCTATTATAATAATGTCTAATCAGTAAAGTATAATCATATAGAAAATAGCGTTAAGGGGATGGAGAACCTTAACGCGGTCGGATCTTAAAATCATAATCGTAGTAAAGCTCGATATGGTAGGTGGCACGGCACAACTAGGCAATGCCAGGGTAGATATACCAATTACGCATCCGGACTAGTGGTGACGCATACCAACCACTACCGCCCACCTCGAACAACACTCCCAAATCAAGGGTGGCCACCAAATCAATCACAAGTAATAGAATGGTATCGAAGAAGTGTGTCCGATAAGAGGTGCTACCTCATTGGTCCGTCAATCGCTCCTGTTTTAGCCACCTTATGCCAACTCACGGGAGTTGGGTCCACGTATATACCTTAGGATCGTCGCCACCATCCTACTTCATTCTGGAGACTCCACCGCGTACACGGTTGTCAAAGTGGTTTTCGGTATCGACAGAGAGTATGTCCATATCTGATCCCGGTCTCTTTAACAACCAATCGTTATTATAACACCGTGGTCATTTCAAATAGTTTATACCTCAAAACCAAAATATCATTATCATTTCAAAACTCAATTTAATACGATATCATTTTCACTTCAAATATATCCATTTCAAAATCATAGTACTTTTCCAAAGTTATAACGCTTTCGAAATCATAGCATCTTGAAAATCATAACACTTTGAAATTATAGCATTTTGGAAATCGTAACACTTTTCTTTTGAACAGTTTAGACATTAAAATTAGTATATATATTAAAATAGTTTATAAATAAGATAGTTTATATAAATAGTTATAAGTTAAAATAGTTTAAAATAAAATAATTTATATTAAAAATGATTTATATTAAAATAGTTTATATTAAAATAATTTATAAAGTAAGTATCAATAGTTTTAAATATAATTTAAAATTCCTTTATAAAATAAAATAGCTTCCTCAAATTTCACAAATCGATTCAAATTAACTCGAATTCCAAAATTTAATTTAATCAAATCTCAAATCATTAGTTTCAACTCGATTCAGCTTCTAAATAAACCATTTCAAATTATCGATTTCAAATATATATCTAAACCATAAAATAAGCCATTTAAATTTTTAATACATTTCAAAGCTTTAATTATTCAAAATTTCAAAACTAAATTCGATAAATTTATATACATATCAGATTCACTTTACAATTATTCAGTTTTGAAATATTAACTTAATCATTTCCATAACATTTAAATACAATTTCAATTTACAATTTTAAATAAACAAAATATCCCATTTAAATATATATAAGTTTGAAATATCCATTTAAGTCACCTTTTCAAATTTCAAGTTGTAAAACACTTCTTTGTATTTCAAATTCAATACATTTCAAATCAAACTTATTTAGGTATAATCCTTAAATAAATATAATTTCAATCAATTTCAAATCATTATAAATTCTGTATTTGAAGATATAGGTATTAAATAAATACTTAAACATATTATTTATCAACTTTCTTAAATCAACTTTAATGAATCTTTAAAATCAATATTTATCAAAACTATATATTTCTTTTCAAAACCAAAGAAATCATTTTCAAACATTTATATATAGACCAACGGTGCCTGTATATAATTTTCTATCCTATGGTCAAGTGGTACGGATATTTATCATTTCAATCCGCAATTTAAAATATATGTACGGGTATATATCTTTTCAACCCGCAATCCCAAATTCAATTAATTGAAAACCGCTTGGGTTTATCATTTCAACCCATAACGATTTTCTCCTATTCTACAAGATCGTTCGGGTATGTATCATTTCAACCCATAGTGATTCTATACTAACAGGGAACTTGCAATGGTGATAACAGATATGATAATAAAATAACAACAGCAACAGGCATATATCAACAATACAAATAACAGATAATGGTGTCAGATGTCACAGGTGAACAGATATAGATAATGACATATATAACAATGTAAATAACTAACAGCAGCATATTTCAATTGACATTTCAATTGAAATCAAATTTAATAAATATAAGATCATAAATCGTGAGTGATTGCTCACCTTTCGTGGTTAGAGACGAACAAGGATGAGATAAGTTACGAATCTGAACACGAACTTCGAAACCTAGCAAAATTGGCACGAATATGATGACCAAGCTGATAACACGAATTGATGGAACGAATCAGAATGTGATCGATGAAGATAATTGGTAAGTGAACTTATATATATATATAATTATATATAACTATATATTATAAAATCATATTATAACAAAGTATTAACATACATGTAGTCACAAATCAAAATAAAAAAAATGAAACAACTTATCTACAACGTCTATACTTAAAACATATTATATTTATTTTTCAACTATCAGTCATCATTAAACATATATAAGTGGATCAACACATCTATATATACTATAACAGTCAATATGAAAAATCCTGATACATGTATGCACTCAGGCTTAGATGTAAATACATCTCTAACATGCAAAACTTACATGAACTCATGCATACGACAGAAAAATGAAAAAAAATAAAGAAACAAACAACTCCAGGCTAAAATATAGGTGACTACAAGTTTAAATATACAACCCATACTCATACAGTAATACAAATATGATTCACTTCTCAACTGTCATTCGATATCTAACGCATATATAACATGTTATATCGTATAAACTAATATATTATGAATTAATATTACCAGTTAGACGATCACTGACAGAATACAACTCATATAATTTTTAAAATAATATATATATGCTATACGAAACTATATGAAGCCCTGATATAAAACAAGTAAAAGTAAATTATGCAGACATTGAAACTTATACAAACCCATATGCCTATATGTATAGACTGTAAGCAACAACAAAAAAACAGCAACTGGACTTATACATTTTCCCAAACTAAACATTTTCAGGGAACATTGTTAGGTGGAAGAAAAAGTTGGAAAAATACTATATTTAAGCAACTATATATTATAACTAACAGTACAAGGTTATATGCGAAATCTTAACCATCCTACACATATATACAAAACTACGTAAGCATAAGCCAACAAGTTTTAGCATACAATTACATATACTGTTATGTGAGATTTACCATTTAACAAATCCTATAGGAACTGTGGACTTGTACTTATCTTAACAATAGATCATATATATAACAATATGTAAATGCAGATAGTCAGGTTTTACTAGCATAAATTAAATATTATTTTAAACATCCATAGACTCTATAAACTTATGTAACCATATATCTAAAATACTAACCTACAAATATATTAACCCAGGTACAAACTGAAGTAGACTTTATATGTAAAACTATAAATAAATATATATACAAACCAACACATCTAAATTTATAGAAAAACCAAAACTGGTACAGCTGCTTTCAACATATAAACGAAAACTACTTTATATTATATATATAGAGAGATATTTATATACCAGATAAAATACAGACTTATAACTTATAAATAAACTAACATATATATATTTTATAGACTTTATAAACTGAGATGTAACTTTATAGCAAAATTTATATGTATACTTCTTTTATGAGATAACAACCATATCATATGTATCAAAACAGACTTATAAAATAAACTACAATATAAGCTATATATATATATACCTGAAAGAAGAGAAGAAGATGGAACACTCGGTGGTGGAAGAATAGGGGAGAAGAGGCGCTCGAGGCATGGCCGGAAGCTTCGACCAACGAATATTGAATGAGCAGGGGAGAAAGGCGGAGGCCTCGGGTGATAGGCGAGTGTGGCTTCACACGGTGGAATTTGTATTCGGCCAGTGGCTTTGGCAACAGGGAGGCCGAGTGATGGAGGAGCAGCTCAAAACGGTTGCTGTGGTGTCGGCCGTGGGGAATCTGGGTGGCGGTGAGGAAGCTCGAAGGCTTGCACGTGGATCAGGGAAGAGAAAAATCTTTTTTTTTCTTTTTTTTGAGGCCGTGAAGATGAAACAGAAGAGGTGAAAGAAGTGGAAGGAATAGAATTGGCAGAGGGAAAAAGTTAAGATGAAGAAAGAATGAAGAGGCAGAAGAATAACGGTTAGGCAATGGTAAATGTTTTGACGAAAAATGAAGGTGCATGCTCAACCGATGGCCTTTCAATATCTAACGTTAATTTAAATGAACGTTACCATTCTAGCCCATTTTTCATAAAAATCTAAATACAAAGTAAGTTCAAATCCAACAGGTTGAAAATGGTTACCAATACGGATATCCGTTTCGCGATTTTCGTCGCGTAACGGACACTAGAATACAAAAATAAATATACTGTATAGATCAGTACGATGAGATTATCAAAACGGTACACAGATATCAGTGGTACGATCATCCGATCGAAAGTCGGTATCGGTACCGAAATGCTGCAAAATGTCAGAAATAAGATGAACGGAGCAATAACAGTCAAAATTTGATGAAACGAAAGGTGACGTCTCATTCAGAAGATGATTTACAAATTTTCTATGTAAAAATATTTAGGTTTGGAAAACATTTTATTATCATCAATTTTAACTGATATAAATTGGAATAAAATTACACTAGAAAATAAACTTCCAAATTTTCTGATGAAAATTTACCAGTTGCTATGCTTAAACAGACGTATTCCAAATATTAAATTTATATTTCAAAATTTTATCGTTTAAAATTTCACAAAATTTAACTAATTAAATAAATAAAACCACTGAAATTTACGGGTCGTTACACTCTGTAACGACCCAGAATTTTGAACAAATTAAATTGGAAATATTTAATTAATTTTAAATATTTGAACGATGATTTAATTTGAATCCCCGATATAACTTTGAAATTTGCGATTAAACTTTAAAATTTAATCGATTGAATGCTGAATAAAAATGTGAATCTTCAGTTTTAAGCTGAAGAAAAATATTTCGAAAGCTTTTAAAATTCGTATTGATAATTCTGAAGATAACAGAAACTTCATAATATAATTTCAGACTGTTTTGTTCAGTTCTGAAATTTATATCGTTTGAATCGAATTTAAAAATAGCCGTCCGAGGCACAGTCTCGGAATTCGACGAAACCAGTTCCATTGGGTCCGTAATATTGAATTATTGTCGGATTTCAATTTTCATATTTTTCGGAGTTGTTTTGTGATCGTACGATTAGAAAACGCATTGAAATTTAATCGAATTCAATTTAAAAATTTGAATTTAAACTTAAAATTTTGTCAACAACAACACGTTCTTCCTTAAATCACGCCGAAGACCACGCCCTAAAATCGCGCCTAAAATCACGATGCAGAAAGCGTGCAAAGAGTATGGCCGAAGCCCTTTTCTCTCATTCCAAAATCAAATCGTTCAAGAAAGAAACTATTCTCGTTCAAACGAAAAGAAAATTGAAAATGGCGGACCTCGTTATAAAATCAAATGTGATACTTTCGTTATAAAACCCGAGCTACCCCACATATCTTTGTTCGAAAATCAAATTGTTCAGCCTCGTATAAAAAAATATGCAAATCGCCTCGAACTGAAGCGTGGAGATAAATCATGACGCGAGGTGCAGTTTCGATTTGGTCGATGGGAGAAGGAATCGCGGCATCGCGAAGGGAGCTGCGGCGTCGCGCTCGAGCTCAGTCAGGTCGGCGCGCGCTAGGTTTGTTAGAGGCGATCGAATTTCACGGTGTCAGAATGCGAGGGGGATGCAAACGTGGCGGCGAAGTTGGGGCTGGAAGCTCGCGTGAGCATGGGTCTCGAGCGGTCAAGCAGGAAGTCGATGATAGGGCAATGGACGACCACGACCCAAATCGCGATGGTCGTCGCTCGCGTCAGGAGGCGCTCGAATCTGGGGTCACGTGTTGTGAAGGGGAGCCGCAGTCGTGAGTAAGGACTCGCGATTCAAAGTATCTGGGCTGCGATGATATTCGTCTCGATGGCGAACGCGCCATTGTCACCGTGAGTAGGGTTTCGCGAAGAGGTGGCGCCGTGGAGGCCGAACAGTGGTCAGGGGTTGCGTTCGATTTTCGGTAAGGTAATTTTTTATTTATTTATTTTATTTGATTTTAAATTAGTTTATATATATATGTGTAAATATAAATATGCACAGTGAAATTTTTATAAAGTGATTTTAGAAATGTATATATGTATGAAGAAAAAGAAATAATAAACTGTAGAAAATTTTATTTGGCAGCCTATAGAAATAAATTTAAAAATTTATATATATCTATAATACATTTGAATAATTTGGAGAACACCTAGGAATTTTAAAATGTTAAGGAGTTATTTAAGATTGATTAAATTAAATTTTAGTTAAATAAAATCTATTAAAGGAAAATTTAGCTAAAAATAAAAGTTATTAGTTTAAACAAAGATTGGTTAAATTAAAGAGTAATTTGTATTCGATTTTTTTCGAATATTGATAAATTGTATTAAATGTTTATACAAGGTCTATAAATCGAGAAAACAAAAGAAGATTGGATTGGATTGCAAAATAAAATCAAAGGTGAGATTATTTTCTCACTCGAAGGAAAATTTATTTTACAGTTATTGATTGATTGTTATTTGGATGTGATATTAGATATAGTAGGATATATCTATATATATAGCAATATATACATATTGGCATATGTATATATTGGATTGATGATTTCCCGCCTCGTATAGCGGATGAGACCCTATTGCGCCGTTAGTAAGCGGATTTTTATAAAACCCATATACCGCGATATTCCACCTCGAAGTGGAATTGGTATTGTGCTAACATCTTTGGATGCAGGGAAACAGGTTGGAGGGATCCAACTGGACCCCTCACATTGATTGAATTTATTCCTATTGTGATATGAATCTGTGAATGATTATAGTGATGCTATTAATCATATTGATATCTGGAAATTGTTTGAAAGCTAAAATTTAGCTGAATGGATGTTTTGACATCATTGGATTCCAAAGATAAACGAAATTGAATTTTTGAAATTCAAGTAGAAAATTTCTAAGTGAATCAATTTTTGAAATTGAAGAAATTTTGAAGAAAGGAATTTTTAAAGTATAAAAAGTAAATTTTTATAATCGTATTGAATAAATTCCAGAATAAAGTGAAAATGCTAAATAAATGGATTTCATAAAACAGTGATTATAAATTGAAGAATTTAATTTAGGAATTTGGATTTTTAAATAGATTGAAAGAAACGATTGAAATGTATTTCCTTAAAAAGGAATTTATTAAAAGAAGATAAGTTGGAAATCCAACTAGAAATTTAATCGGTAAATTGAAATAAATTGGGAAATCAATGTAAAATGATTTCAATTTGAAGAATCCATTTTAAAACAGAATATTGAATCATTTGAGAAAAAAATGAGGAATTCACTTAGTAGTGATAAATAAATTTTAAATCAATATCGAAATTGATTTGGGATTGAAGTTTTTATAAATAGAATTGGAATTTATAAAAGTTGTTTATAAATCCGAAATCACTTATTTTGATAAGTAAAAATATAGAAGTTGATAAAAAGAAAATTTATAAGTCAAAGTTGTTATTAAAATAGAAATAGAATTTATAAACGTGTTTATAAATTCAAAATCAGTTGAACTTGAGAAATTAAATATAGAAGATTTTTAAAGAAGATATATTCGCGATTTTGGATAGCGAATTTTTATTGAGATAAAAATGTGTAGGAATGATTGAAATTGGGTTAAGTGAATTATATCCACGATTTTGGGACAGTGAATATATTGTTAAGTAAAATTGATTTATTTTTGAAGAAGTGATATTAAAAATGAAGTTAAACATTTTAAAGATGTTTTAAAATGTATTATGAATCGAAAGCATAGATTTCAACATTCATTGTTGAAATAGACGTTTTCGAAAAATATAAGGAAATGGTGGACTATAACACTGTTGTTATAGTAAATGATTTCCAAAAGGAAATGTTTTATCTAGTATTGGGATTTACATATCTATCTTAATTTCGAATCCCTATACTAGTGATTTTGAGTCGTCGTAACGATGTTTTACGTAACACTCGTTTTGACTCCAATTGATGTTGTTATAAAAAAAATAGATTTCCTTAAAGAATGAAATATATACTTAATTTGATTTAAGTATATCGAATATTTTCCAAGTGTTGAAAATAAATGACTTGTGAAATACTTATTATTAAATAAGTAGGGAAATGCATTTCCAAAATGAAATGAAACGTTTTGAGATTTTATCTTCTTAAAGATAAATTAAAATTGAATATTTGAAAACGATTGAAAATCGTATATCAGTAGATATTTTTGAAATGTAAATTCACTATGGAATTTATAAAAGAAAGAGAAGTTGTTTAAAAATAAATATTGATTTATTTTTAAAGTGTGGAAAATTTTATATCTAGTAAAGATAATTTTGAAGGTAAATAATTTTGGGAAAATTATTTGGAATCTGATGAGGTTGCGCATCTTTATTGATAGTTAAATAACCGACTATCAATAATTACCTTGAATGGTATTTGTTGTGAATTGGATGAATTTGAATGCCACACTTATTTTTGAATAAGCGCTCACTATTCGGGTTAGCCGGGAAAGGACCATGGGGTCGTATAACCCATTCCGAATATGTGATACGTCGTTATGAATTGCATTTGAAGACCGGTGTTGAAGACCGGATATTTTTGAAAACGGAAGGATTACCGTCGAGTTACTCTACATCGACTAATCTTCGATTTAGAGGTTTTATCACCCTTAGTGACGGGAAGTCCTGACGTGATTGAAAATTATCCGGATGTGCAAGGGCTTCGTGAGAAGTGCCTTCGGTTCTGTTCGATCTCGGAACAGACTTGTATGGATTGTGTGTCTGACGTTACAATTTGAGATATAAAGCTGATTTCTTTCAAATACATATCTGTTGGTGGCGGAGAATTTATTCTCTTATCTTAACACCCTTCTCTGAGACGTACGAGCTCAGAGGTTATGTAGTTGAAATTTATCAGCGATATATCCCAATTTGGTAACGTGGCATACTGAGTGTTGCTGTGAAATGATCAGTGTTTGATCATTTGCGATATGATCATTTGTTTGATCTTATATCTTTGTGATCATAGGTTGATCATTTTGTTTGACCCGAAGCATGGCTTTGTAGAAAGCGTAGCTTTGTGGACGAGACTTCGTCGAGCCTCACACCCCAGAAATGGTCGAAACAGGAAGGATGCGGCAAGGTTCTAGGGAGTAGCGCCCCTTAGTGTATGTCATTCCTTCTGGATAGAGGTGGTATCATGGTATGGAGCCCAGATACTTAACCTATGTGGTTGCTGCATTATTATCTATGTGGTTTGTTGGAAATCGGGGATCCTCGGGAAGATCGGTTACGATCGGGGGATGGCATACGCGTGTCAGTAGTTACCTATTTTTGCAGAGGTAACCCGGCCTTGTGTTGGCAGAGATCCGGTTAGGTTCTCGGGTCATCTATTCCAGGGACGTACCCATCGTGGATAGGAAGTTCCTTAGCCTGGCCATTTGTTGGAAATCCAAAGAAACAATACGATACTTGTACGGTATTAGTTGTAGAACCTATCATTCACTTATGGTGGTCACCACTGTTTGGATGGTAGCTATAGTAGGCATAAGTGCGGAATGCCTATGCTGGCTAAGATTAATATTATACTTTCGAACTGTTTTCTACACTATGCACTAATAATAATATCAAAAAGACTTGATTTTGCATAGTAAGCATCTTTGACTATCATAAGAAGAAATCTCCTCCAATTCTGCGTTTGCATTGTGTGTGTGGCGGGAGGTCTTATGGTAGTTTCATTTTCCAAAAGCATTTCGAATTGACTTAAAAAAAATTATTTTGTTGTTATAAAGAATAACTGTTTTACGATCTCACACCAGTCACCATGACTGACTCGGAGTTTATTGTTTCCCTTCTAAACTCTGGGTGCCCACCAATTTCCACACGGGCAGTCTAGAGTTAGGTTATCAGGATATTCTGGATATTCTGGAGCTTTGGAGATAAGCTGGATGACGAGACGTAGTATTTGTATCTGATATTATTTATTCCGCTGTGTATTCTGTATGAGGACAGGTTTATATAACTGTCCATTGTTGTATATTGACTCTGATTGATGTATGTATAAAAACTGATATAATTCTTTGTTTTAAAAGGTTAGTGATTACCTATTATATATTGTTCCGCTGCGATATGTGAAATTCTGATATTGTTTTCTGTATCTGATGTTGTTCTGTTATTCTTCTCTTTTCCTTCTACTTCTTCTTTTTAAAACCCTCACTACTGGAGTTTCCGGCACTCGATTGCTCGGCAGTCGATAAAGTGAGTATCGATGTCGAATTTTCGAAAGTCGAAAATTCCGTATGTGACACACTCTCCCCCACTCAAAACTTTTCATCCTCGAAAAGGAAGGAGGTAGGAGAGTAGAAGCAACCAAAAGAAAAATAGACTAAAGGACAAGATAAAACAATTAATTTAAACCATAAAATTTCAAATTAAACCAATTAATTTTAACCCTTTTGAGTTCACTTAAGTTAAACCAACCTATTTATTTCTAAATTCATTATCTTATTATCTAGTCATCCTCAATTAACAGTTTCTAAATCATCAAATTTGTATAATCATTTATTATACTCATATTTTATTCAACAAATTTAACTCTTTTATTCTAAATTATTATTAACTTTATTCCATTTAATATATCTTACCACATATATTTAAACCATATAAATTAATTTAAACCATATATATTTCAATTTAAATTAATTTTTATTCAAAATTGATTTTAAATTCAAGGTATTTCCATAGGTTAATCTAATTTCAATTTTATTAATTCTTTCAAAACAGATTTTATTTGTCTCGTCTAATATTCAATTAACTTATTATTCTATTTCTCTCTATTAACATCTTTATAATAAAATTTAAGTATATATCATTTATTATAACCACTCAAATTTTATTTATAAATGTCATTTTATATTGTATATTATCCGATTACATTTTTAACTTCTGAAAATTTTAGGTAAGTTATGTTGAAATGTAATTGAGTATTATACAAATAAGATTTTACAATTCAGTTATTCCCAGTTAAATATTTATCCAAGAACTTTGACTTCAGTTTATAATTGAAATCATCATTAACCTAAAATTTAAGAATTTAAGTCTCCGATTTACTTCAAACAATTTAGAGATATATATAATATATTTATATAAAATTAAATTTTAAAATAAGGTACCTATATATATATATAAATCAAATTATACTGAAGAAATTCAAATCAAAAGTATTATTTTTTTTTTCAAAACAAAACCGTAGCAAAGCTACAGAATAGTCTCTCCACTTCGAAACTCGAAAATGAATGTCGATGATGCGGCCGTCATCACCGAAATTATTTCCCAACGACAAAGAGAAGAGCACTGATTTAAACATTTAAAATTCTTTGAAAACCATTTTATTCAAAAATACTTTAAACAATATACATTTTAAGACTTTAAAACAAAGTTTAAAATCACTAGAAAATTTATTCTTAAATTCTCAATTTAAATTCATTTCAATTACAAATAAATTTATAAACAATAGTCATTTTGCAATAGTCAATGACTTACAAAACAATAAAATGATAATAAAATATTATCATTTACAACAACCAAATTATTTAACTTTTAATTCCAAATTTTTTTTCTTATATACTTATAATATAATCATACAAATTTATTTCATTTATCAAATTTGAAAATTATATTGTGTCAGTTTGCTCTGTTCAAGTGTTTTGGGATTCCTATCGATAGCGTTGATCAGACGAATCGATCGAAAATCCAAATCAACAACTCAAACAACACACTATAAACATAAACTATTTTATATTAATTACAAATACACTCCCTCACACGATGATTCCAGAATTGGATTCCAACACAAGGATAGAGATCCAAATATAGAGGGACTCTAATCAAAGAGAATTCTAATCTAAAAATAGATAGGTTCGAAACGAAGGTTAGATGATTGCATTTCAAACAGGAAGATGGATAAAGTTGTATAAATCGCGGGTAACCTTAACCGGGTCAACCGTGACTTCATAGATAAGATCGATGTAGAATTCTGAAGCAAATCGACATTCGATCACCAGAGGTAGAATTCGGGTATAACATAAGATAGCAGCATCGTAAACCGAGGATACAGAAATCTCCGGTGAATCAATACCGATTATAAAGGAGTTTCACCCCAGTACAAATTATTCGAAGATTGGCGAGACCGCCGATTTATTATAGAGATCATTCGAAGTGGAGTTATGGGATACTCCAGAATCAGGAAGACACGAATAGGGGAGACACGAATGGACTTTGGAACCGAAGTGAACGTTCCAAAATTCAAAGGAACCGAGTCAAAGAAGAAGGAATTCAAGCTTGAACGAAAGTGATTCTGTAATTGAATTTACTACATATGCTGAGTTTTGCCTAAAACCAGAGCTCTGATACCACATGTAACGACCCAGTATTTTGGACCATTCAAATCGACAATAAATCCACACATGTCGGACTTGAATAATTCAAAACAATGGATTGTAAATAAAATTTGGCAAAACTCAGCATATACAGTAAATAAAATAATTACAGATCACAGACACAGAGTAATATAACAATAATGCAGCGGAAACAAAAGGATAGTAGTTCATGAAGCTACTATGTATATATAACAGAGTTAAACAAGATACAACAGAAGTCTCGAATACAATAGATGTCTCAATACAATAATCAAATACAAGATCTGAATACATCACTGGAATCAACTGAATAACTGAATGCAGGATCGATAGATAGCTGGATCTCCAAGCGAAGCTCCAACTCCAAAGGTGAGTCTCAAATGCTGTATCACTCAGTCTGACCCGAGCGTAAAGCAAAACACAAAACAATCGAGTCAGGATTAACATTCTTATATTAATAAATCCAACTCAAGTGAAATATCAACTGAATACAAGTAACTTAAAGGATGTTTGGGATAACCATCCCCTAAGGATCCGTTAAACTATCTACTATGTAGAAATATTCGCTATTATAATAATGTCTAACCAGTAAAGTATAATCATATAGAAAATAGCGTTAAGGGGATGGAGAACCTTAACGCGGTCGGATCTTAAAATCATAATCGTAGTAAAGCTCGATATGGTAGGTGGCACGGCACAACTAGGCAATGCCAGGGTAGATATACCAATTACGCATCCGGACTAGTGGTGACGCATAGCAGCCACTACCGCCCACCTCGAACAACACTCCCAAATCAAGGGTGGCCACCAAATCAATCACAAGTAATAGAATGGTATCGAAGAAGTGTGTCCGATAAGAGGTGCTACCTCATTGGTCCGTCAATCGCTCCTGTTTTAGCCACCTTATGCCAACTCACGGGAGTTGGGTCCACGTATATACCTTAGGATCGTCGCCACCATCCTACTTCATTCTGGAGACTCCACCGCGTACACGGTTGTCAAAGTGGTTTTCGGTATCGACAGAGAGTATGTCCATATCCGATCCCGGTCTCTTTAACAACCAATCGTTATTATAACACCGTGGTCATTTCAAATAGTTTATACCTCAAAACCAAAATATCATTATCATTTCAAAACTCAATTTAATACGATATCATTTTCACTTCAAATATATCCATTTCAAAATCATAGTACTTTTCCAAAGTTATAACGCTTTCGAAATCGTAGCATCTTGGAAATCATAACACTTTGAAATTATAGCATTTTGGAAATCGTAACACTTTTCTTTTGAACAGTTTAGACATTAAAATTAGTATATATATTAAAATAGTTTATAAATAAGATAGTTTATATAAATAGTTATAAGTTAAAATAGTTTAAAATAAAATAATTTATATTAAAAATGATTTATATTAAAATAGTTTATATTAAAATAATTTATAAAGTAAGTATCAATAGTTTTAAATATAATTTAAAATTCCTTTATAAAATAAAATAGCTTCCTCAAATTTCACAAATCGATTCAAATTAACTCGAATTCCAAAAATTTAATTTAATCAAATCTCAAATCATCAGTTTCAACTCGATTCAGCTTCTAAATAAACCATTTCAAATTATCGATTTCAAATATATATCTGAACCATAAAATAAGCCATTTAAATTTTTAATACATTTCAAAGCTTTAATTATTCAACATTTCAAAACTAAATTTGATAAATTTATATACATATAAGATTCACTTTACAATTATTCAGTTTTGAAATATTAACTTAATCATTTCCATAACATTTAAATACAATTTCAATTTACAATTTTAAATAAACAAAATATCCCATTTAAATATATATAAGTTTGAAATATCCATTTAAGTCACCTTTTCAAATTTCAAGTTGTAAAACACTTCTTTGTATTTCAAATTCAATACATTTCAAATCAAACTTATTTAGGTATAATCCTTAAATAAATATAATTTCAATCAATTTCAAATCATTATAAATTCTGTATTTGAAGATATAGGTATTAAATAAATACTTAAACATATTATTTATCAACTTTCTTAAATCAACTTTAATGAATCTTTAAAATCAATATTTATCAAAACTATATATTTCTTTTCAAAACCAAAGAAATTATTTTCACATATAGACCAACGGTGCCTGTATATAATTTTCTATCCTATGGTCAAGTGGTACGGATATTTATCATTTCAATCCGCAATTTAAAATATATGTACGGGTATATATCTTTTCAACCCGCAATCCCAAACTCAATTAATTGAAAACCGCTTGGGTTTATCATTTCAACCCATAACGATTTTCTCCTATTCTACAAGATCGTTCGGGTATGTATCATTTCAACCCATAGTGATTCTATACTAACAGGGAACTTGCAATGGTGATAACAGATATGATAATAAAATAACAATAGCAACAGGCATATATCAACAATACAAATAACAGATAATGGTGTCAGATGTCACAGGTGAACAGATATAGATAATGACATATATAACAATGTAAATAACTAACAGCAGCATATTTCAATTGACATTTCAATTGAAATCAAATTTAATAAATATAAGATCATAAATCGTGAGTGATTGCTCACCTTTCGTGGTTAGAGACGAACGAGGATGAGATAAGTTACGAATCTGAACACGAACTTCGAAACAAAGCAAAATTGGCACGAATATGATGACCAAGCTGATAACACGAATTGATGGAACGAATCAGAATGTGATCGATGAAGATAATTGGTAAGTGAACTTATATATATATATAATTATATATAACTATATATTATAAAATCATATTATAACAAAGTATTAACATACATGTAGTCACAAATCAAAATAAAAAAAATGAAACAACTTATCTACAACGTCTATACTTAAAACATATTATATTTATTTTTCAACTATCAGTCATCATTAAACATATATAAGTGGATCAACACATCTATATATACTATAACAGTCAATATGAAAAATCCTGATACATGTATGCACTCAGGCTTAGATGTAAATACATCTCTAACATGCAAAACTTACATGAACTCATGCATACGACAGAAAAATGAAAAAAAATAAAGAAACAAACAACTCCAGGCTAAAATATAGGTGACTACAAGTTTAAATATACAACCCATACTCATACAGTAATACAAATATGATTCACTTCTCAACTGTCATTCGATATCTAACGCATATATAACATGTTATATCGTATAAACTAATATATTATGAACTAATATTACCAGTTAGACGTTCACTGACAGAATACAACTCATATAATTTTTAAAATAATATATATATGCTATACGAAACTATATGAAGCCCTGATATAAAACAAGTAAAAGTAAATTATGCAGACATTGAAACTTATACAAACCCATATGCCTATATGTATAGACTGTAAGCAAGAACAAAAAAACAGCAACTGGACTTATACATTTTCCCAAACTAAACATTTTCAGGGAACATTGTCAGGTGGAAGAAAAAGTTGGAAAAATACTATATTTAAGCAACTATATATTATAACTAACAGTACAAGGTTATATGCGAAATCTTAACCATCCTACACATATATACAAAACTACGTAAGCATAAGCCAACAAGTTTTAGCATACAATTACATATACTGTTATGTGAGATTTACCATTTAACAAATCCTATAGGAACTGTGGACTTGTACTTATCTTAACAATAGATCATATATATAACAATATGTAAATGCAGATAGTCAGGTTTTACTAGCATAAATTAAATATTATTTTAAACATCCATAGACTCTATAAACTTATGTAACCATATATCTAAAATACTAACCTACAAATATATTAACCCAGGTACAAACTGAAGTAGACTTTATATGTAAAACTATAAATAAATATATATACAAACCAACACATCTAAATTTATAGAAAAACCAAAACTGGTACAGCTGCTTTCAACATATAAACGAAAACTACTTTATATTATATATATATATAGAGATATTTATATACCAGATAAAATACAGACTTATAACTTATAAATAAACTAACATATATATATATTTTATAGACTTTATAAACTGAGATGTAACTTTATAGCAAAATTTATATGTATACTTCTTTTATGAGATAACAACCATATCATATGTATCAAAACAGACTTATAAAATAAACTACAATATAAGCTATATATATATATATACCTGAAAGAAGAGAAGAAGATGGAACACTCGGTGGTGGAAGAATAGGGGAGAAGAGGCGCTCGAGGCATGGCCGGAAGCTTCGACCAGCGAATATTGAATGAGCAGGGGAGAAAGGCGGAGGCCTCGGGTGATAGGCGAGTGTGGCTTCACACGGTGGAATTTGTATTCGGCCAGTGGCTTTGGCAACAGGGAGGCCGAGTGATGGAGGAGCAGCTCAAAACGGTTGCTGTGGTGTCGGCCGTGGGGAATCTGGGTGGCGGTGAGGAAGCTCGAAGGCTTGCACGTGGATCAGGGAAGAGAAAAATCTTTTTTTTCTTCTTTTTTTTGAGGCCGTGAAGATGAAACAGAAGAGGTGAAAGAAGTGGAAGGAATAGAATTGGCAGAGGGAAAAAGTTAAGATGAAGAAAGAATGAAGAGGCAGAAGAATAACGGTTAGGCAATGGTAAATGTTTTGACGAAAAATGAAGGTGCATGCTCAACCGATGGCCTTTCAATATCTAATGTTAATTTAAATGAACGTTACCATTCTAGCCCATTTTTCATAAAAATCTAAATACAAAGTAAGTTCAAATCCAACAGGTTGAAAATGGTTACCAATACGGATATCCGTTTCGCGATTTTCGTTGCGTAACGGACACTAGAATACAAAAATAAATATACTGTATAGATCAGTACGATGAGATTATCAAAACGGTACACAGATATCAGTGGTACGATCATCCGATCGAAAGTCGGTATCGGTACCGAAATGCTGCAAAATGTCAGAAATAAGATGAACGGAGCAATAGCAGTCAAAATTTGACGAAACGAAAGGTGATGTCTCATTCAGAAGATGATTTACAAATTTTCTATGTAAAAATATTTAGGTTTGGAAAACATTTTATTATCATCAATTTTAACTGATATAAATTGGAATAAAATTACACTAGAAAATAAACTTTCAAATTTTCTGATGAAAATTTACTAGTTGCTATGCTTAAACAGACGTATTCCAAATATTAAATTTATATTTCAAAATTTTATCGTTTAGAATTTCACAAAATTTAACTAATTAAATAAATAAAACCACTGAAATTTATGGGTCGTTACAGATATGATCCATCGGTCACAAATGCTTCTTCGAGAAGAAGGTGACTACAGTTGGATACAGTAAACAACATTGATAAGAATAATAAATTAAATTTCAGTTGTTGAAATTATCATAACAGATTCAACATTCAACGTGCTTGTATTAATTCTTATTTTAGCTGCCAAATTATCGCTTAGTATGATTTTGAGTTTTGGTACATGTATGTTGAAACAGAAATTTTAAATAATAATTTAGAGTATGCTATTTGCACAAAACAACCAATGTATCTCGAAGTCAGCGTCAGCAGTGTTGAGTTTCTTTGTTTCTAATTGGATTCAAGAACTGATATAAAAGTATCATACAATATGCATCAGAGTTAAAAAAGAATATTGATGGAAAAATCAAACATTTTGAATTTCAGTCAAAATGTAGAGGAATCTTGTGTCTGTAAGAAACAATTATAAGGATACTAAAATATTTCTAAAACTGTAAGTGAACAACAATGTTATGATCCTTAATGATGTGCCCGCATTAAAATCATTTTAGTTTGGTATTTTAACTATAAATATAGGAGTTGAAAATGACATAATTTATAATTAGTATAAAAGGAAGTTTGGATTGTCCCCAATTATATACACCACATCATGGTAAAACGCTTAATATTAGCATGTAAGATTGATTCCTTTTGCATTGGTAATAAGAGTTATCATACATGCTGTCTTGTTTACAATATCGCATTTCGCTTATGGATTAGATACATGAAGTAGGTACCATATCTAAATTAAGATCACTAAATGATATTTAAGAGTGTTCTTAAGTATCTACAAAATATTAGAGAAGAGTATGTCAATCCTAAATTCATGTTCAATCTTGATTAATAACTTTAAAGTTTGAAATGTTCCAAACAATAAGTAGTGGTTGATTCCACCAAAGACTAAGCACATCACCTTGAATACCTCTGCAATAAAAGAAGTATAAATAAATGCACAAATTTATAATTGAGCTAGGGGTGATCTAAATTTTGAGAATCCATGACATTATTATGTAATAACAATGTTGGGATATAGTTCGTGAAAGAACCTAGAGCTCACTAGAGGTCGAGAAACATATTTCGGAAAGTTCCACATGATAAATGCAGTTTATCAGCATCAAAGAGAGTTGATTGACAGAGTAGATGATTAAAACAATATAGCATACCTATTCACCAAGGGAGCGGCTCGATTAGTTCTGAAAAAACCAATCGAAGGAGTTGGAATGCTCAAATGCAAGTGGGAGATTGGTAGAGTTAGAAGTATGCCCTATGGGCAATTATGTAATTTGATACATATATCTAATTTGATAACTAATTTTGTTCATAATAAATGTATATGATTTCTAATATATACTTTGATATATAGTGATATAATTAATTAAATAATTAATTTGAAATTATATTAGTTAGAAAATCCTTAAATGATATGTTATGTGATAGTAATTGCAATATGCTTTGATCATGATAAATTTATCATATTAAAATAACATATTATCTAGTCAAGATGTTTTAAGACATGATATCGATACATCCGTTGAGAGTAGAGTACATAACAATCTCCAAATATGGGACAATGTATTACTCATGGCTATTGGGGCTCCAAAGGGCTAACACTGATAGTTATTTGATAACTATGGAATAACTTACTCATGATTTTTCTATTAGTTAATATAACAAAGGTCAAACAGAGAATTCCGAAGTGACGATATTACATAGTTCTCTCGACTTGAGAATACCGTTGAACTTCAATGTGGACACTCCACTTTGATTATAGCTAAATCTTGGCATGATTTCCATCAAACAACTATAATTAGGGTTGAGTTGAAGCAGTGGAAGCGAAATACTATTTAGCCGAGAATTCGTCTCCTCAGTTATTGAGGTTAATATCACGGTCAACTATAGAAAACTCAAAATCAGAGACTTTGGTCAAAGCAGTAAGGTTAATATAAATGTTATTATTGAACCAATGATTTCATGGTTAGACTAACCTAGTTTAATGTCGATGATATTGGAATTTTGATTAAAACCAAATTTCATAAGTCCTAAGTAGTGTAGTGTTGACGAAGAGAATTGGTGTAAACAATCGCTACTAAAAGATGCCGCTTAAGAAATATGAAATAAGATTTTACCAAAATGAACTATAAGCGATGAATTCGGCCAAACCGTCACACCACCAGCTAAGGTGACGAGTGAACGTTAATATTTGAATTGCAAACATTAATTGCTTACTGAATTTACACTTCTGAGTCACACAAACGTATTTGTGAATTCTTCGAAAAACCAAATGATTTAATTAGTTTATAAAATATTATAGATAAACTAATATTTGGGAATATTAATTAGTGTTTAACCTATTTGATGACTGAGACTTTTTTTTAATTATTTGAATGCATATATAAAAGTTGTATTTGTGCGCATCGATTTACAATATTTGTATATTTTTAAACGAGTTTAAACAAGGATAATCAAATGAAGTGATTTATGGAAATTTTGTGCCATTTGATGGTAGGAATTTTTGACTATACCATGTGAAGAGAGAAGAGTGGCGAGAGAGAGAGAAAATTAAGGAAATTGATTAGGGAAGTTTTAATTAAATGAATAGGTTTCATTCTTTCAATAAAAACAAATCCACTACTTTATTTCATGTAGACTTTCATTTTTCCCATTTATTTTTCTCTTCTCTCCTCCCGACCTTCTATGGTCACTATAAAATGAAGATTAACTCCAAAACCAAATACAAACATTAAATAAAAATAGATAAAGTGGCTCATCCATCTCTTGCAAAGATTGGGTGTGGATCTTGGAGACCTAAGGAGAAGTCTAAAATCAATGTGTGAATCTTAGGCTACTTCATAAGGCAATTATCTATTCTAATTTTGATTATATATTATGTCATGTTAGTAGAGTATAGATCATATATCCTATACAACAAATTTATATTTGTCTATGTCGTCCAATCTATTGTTTGCTATTGTTTTGGAAGTTAATGTTTAACAACAAAGTTATATATATTCATGCCGATAATATAATTAATTTTTTTGTTATAAAAAATGGATTTATGAAAACATCTTCGTAATACAAATTGAATTTTCTTTAAAGTATTCATTTAAGACAATGGTTTCAAAGGTTAAAGGTTAGAAGTTTAATTATTTAACAACTTACATAAGTTTAAATAATTTCCTTAAGCAAGTGTTCTAATTCAAATTTTAAAATAGATTTTGTTTAAAATATAGATCTAATTTTAAATTCCAAAACATTCAAATTTTAAAATAGATTTTGTTTAAAACATAGATCTAATTTAAATTCCAAAACATATAAAATTAGTCTAAATTATCTTTAATATGTATAAGGGTTTGAATGTTCAAATGAGATTTGAAAAGGTAAACAAAAGAATGATTAAAGGAAGGAGAAAAGTCCTCCACCGTTTCCTCTTCCTAAATGCATACTTAAACTCAATTTGTTATCTTGTTATGAATATAAGAAAACTATTTTAATTAGTTAAGATAACTTTATAACATATATATATATATATGAATATAAGTAAACTATTTACATACATGCATATATACATATGAGTGTGTGTATCTATGTACGTGTGTGTACACATAATCATTATTTTACATAATTTCAAAATAAACTATGGACAACAAATGCATATATAAAGGGTGAATGTGTCCATTATGGTGTAAATCCCAACATCTACTGTACCGCCTAACAAAATTAACCAAAAATGTAATAAAGGAAATTAATTTATTAATAAATGAGTCAAAATGGAATTTTTTCAAACATTAGAATTGGAGTATGAAACTTGCACCATTGCCATCGTGGCGATTTTCTGGATAACTGTCATATATAAAGTTTCATAATTCGAGTTCATATGAAAAAGTTATTAAAGTTTAAAGATTCGAATTCTAAATAATTAATATATGTATATATATATATAAAGAAGAAAATTAAGAAAAGTAGAATGTTAAATAAATTTACGTTAATAACACTCACCGGTCGACACCTAGCGGTCGAACGCCTCCAATGAACCGATCGACCAGTCGAGCATATGTGGCTAGGGTTAACTTAGGCCAAACGGTCTAGATTTTATATTATTAAGTCGATGGCTGTGGTTAGTTCCTGCAGTTATAAATAGGACATTAACCTCAAACCCTAATCACTCACCACCAATATGTCTAAATTCCATCTCTTTTCCTAATCTCCATGTCCTCTAAATTTTTTGAAATAAAATAAAAATAAATTAAAGACAAAATCAAGAAAAAAGGAGGATTAACAAGTCGAAGAGGAGGCGATTCAACTAGAACTAAAGAGGGAAAAGCTAACAAGAGGTGAGTGGGTTATTTATTAAAATATGAAATTTACAGGTAATTGAGTTTAGTAGTATATCTATCTGATCTAGGGGTTTATTTAATTTAGACCTAAAATAGGAGTTTAAATTGAAAGATTTATTTATTCGGTAAATTGAAGCTATATTGAAATATGAATGAAAATCTAAGTTAAATTGGTATAACCCTTGTTTGATTTAATTTGATATAAAATAATATGTTGATTAGAATTTGATATAATTTTAGGTTATGAGTGAATTGATTCTTGAGATTTAATATGTCTACACCTTGTTGATTTCATCCTAAACTGATTCTGGAATGTAAAAATGCCTATTTAGTTATAAGGTCTATCAACTAAACCATGTAAATAAATTCATAGTTGTACACGAAAATTATTGGAACTACATGTAGAATTATAGACTTAAATAGATAGGTGAAATCTGGTCAGAAATTAGGAGATATTCCCTATTAAACAAGATGTGATTTACTGTCAAAATTGTGGTTAAGAATATGATGATTTTCTATTAAAAATGTGATTAGAAATACGATTAAACGATAATCAAAAAATAATAATCCATGATAAACAAAACTGACCGGTTAACAGGCTTACTGTGCATGTCGATAACGAGTGGTCGACCACTTGCGGTCGACCGTTAGTAAACCGAGCGGTCGACTGGTTAGTGTTTTTTAGACGTGGGTTGAACCTCAGCCTATGGCCTAGGTTTATTATTATATATATACTAGTATATATATGTTGTGCTATATAATAAGGACCCTAACTCCTGAAATTTGAACATACGGGACTAAGGTAGACTTGTATTGTAATGACCCTAGATTTTTATTTAATTTAAGTTAATAATTAAATAAATTTTTGGATAAAAATAGTAAAATAAATCGATAAAATGGAGCGAGTTTTCCCGGATTCAAGTATATTCTGAATGAATCATTTCGAATTGTTAAATGTGTAAATTACTTTAAAAATAATAAATAAACAGGATATGCAGGTAAGTATAAACGCCAAGCAAATAGCAAAGTAAAGAAATATATGTAGACGAATATGAAACAAATAAAACAAATATATATGATAAATATATATATACATAGTTTTATTCAATCTAAAGTAAATATATGTATCTTAGAAAAATCAATACGAAATAATACCAAGTAATAAAACAAACAAATTTTGATACAAAAAGGCAAAGAAAATAAGTATAAAAGTATCTTTGTAAGCCTACAAAATAGAAGCCACCAGATTCTTGCTAATGCAATGTATAACATAGAATTAAAACAAAAATAAAATACAAGTGGTACAAGGCAATTAATGCCAATATCTTAGTACACAATAACTTATCATCTCAGCCGAAATAGTAGGGATCATTTCAGCCACCACATAAGAAAGATCACTGACCCAAACAAATAAAAAAATCCCTGCTTATAATTGTACTAGAGAAGAAAATTGTATCATGTTGTACAAGCAAAATAATATCACCAGTACTCTTCCTTTCTATACATCAACCAACCTCATTTCAGTTCGTTTATTCTCAAAACTGAGTAGAAAACTAAAGCAATATCATCTCATATTCAAACAAACATTAACTTTAAAACATCAAAACAATTTATCCAAAGTCTGAGATCAAGAGGAAGCTTCAGCTATCAAGTTCAAAACCAGATTTCATCTTCAACTTAAAAGACTACAACTTCAACTTAAATCTGAAACTCTGGAAACAAAGGTGAGTAACACTTTATTTAAAATGTTATAACTTAAGTAAATATTGAGTATGCTTTTCTCTGTGATGAATGTATATTGTATGTATGTGGTTTTGCAATCTGTGTATATATGTTCATTGTTACTCTGTTAGTCTGTCCCCTGTTGTTTTTGTAGATATGTAAATAAGGCTTCCTCTCTTGATCTAGTTATTGTTTGAACTTAGGGTGTAAACAAATTTTGTTTGTTTAACTATAATCGAAGTATTAAAATTTTATTTAAGTCGAAACAAACTATATGGCCTCTGGAAATCAAGAAAACAACATTCAACTTTAAATATGTTCAAAAATAAATTTCTGGTTTAAGGGATTCAGGGGTATAGAGTGAAACATCATACAAAATCAAGATTTTTAAGACAAGTTTTACGATTTTTAAAGCTTGGGTTGAAGAGCAGTTCCAGTTTCACTGTTTCAAGCATTTTGAGTTGCCGTGGTCGTTGTAGTTGACCGGAGGTGTCGGGGTTCGGCCTATCGATGGAGGGGTGATCGTATAACATGGGAAAAATGCTGGAAGGAGATGAAATCCATCATGGAAGATGCGGTAATCAGTTTCTTTCTGGAAACCTAGTTTTACTGGGTTGAGGTAATTTGATCGCCACGATCGGCGTGGTTGATCGAGTGCGACGAAACGTTGAGGAAAGGTGGCGGGGAAGTTCGTCGAGGTGTGGACAAGTTTTCGCGTCGTCTGATGGTGGGGGTCGCCTGGACGAGGAGGTTTGGTCGGAGTTGTTTTATCAGGTGGAGTTCGAGAATGCTCGAATTCGACTGAGGCTTCGTGGCACAGTTTCGTGGGTCGGGTTCATGCCGGGGGTGAATCATTGATGAGGTTGGAGGGTCGTCGGAGGTAGCGGCGGCGGAAACGAGCTGTGCACGTGCACGAAGATGGACTGGTATCAGTTCATAAAGATGGGGGAAAGGTGAGGTTCTTCTCGAAGTGATCTCGAGAAAAACAGGTGATGGGCTCGAGTGATAAAGGGGTTCGCACGCGAGTGATAAAATGCTTCCAGAATTTGAACGAAGCAAGATTTTAAAAAGAACAAGAAGGAAGGGAAGAAACAGATGGTGACGCGAGTTTCGCGGGTGAAATTTCCTTTTGCTCGAAGTAGAATATGGGAATCTCGGGTATTTGTTTGTCTTCCAGTTTTTAGCCTGTAACTTGATTTTCAGTTTTAAAAGTTTGGGTTTTAAAATTTAAATCAAAGTTAATCTGAGTCTAAGGAATATTTAATTCCAGTTTTTGAAATGAAGAGTAAGTTTAAAATTTAAATACTTTAAATAAATTTGATTTAAAATCTCTTTATAACTAAGATTGGTTTAACTTGGGATTTAATGTTTTTATTTAAAAGTTAGATAAAGTAATTTAAAGTTAAATTAGTGATCATTTGAACTTGGGGTTTTAAAATGAAAGTTCAAAAGGAAATTTGAAATAAATGTTTTCAAACATATTTAAGTGAAATTTAAATCAATAAATGGAAAAATGGGTTTTCTTTAAGTAATAAAGATTAAAGATATAAATTCATTAACCATTAGAATAATTAGATTGATAATCGATAATTTGTATTGATTAAATTAGTAATTATAAGATTAAATGTATTAATTAAAGTAAATAATGAGTTAAGAAATTAATGTGTAATTAGGAATCATAGATTTGACTTTAATTAATTAATGAATGGTTAATGAAACTTATAATTAATAATGATCAATGTAAGTTAATTGTTTTAGATAAGAAATTAAATAAATATTAATGAAGGTCATTAACTAGATTACTTTATGATTAATTAATATAATTGATTTTTAATAGTTAATTAGATTAATTAATTCAATAATCAACATTGAAATTGTTTAAGTGTAATTAATTAATGGGAAGTAATTAAGGTATTAAGTACCCATTTTAATTAAATTGAGTAATTTGATTTATCTGAGTTAATTAATTTAGTTTAATTGATTTGGATTAATCACTTGTTGATTTGGAGGTATAATTACTTAAAGAAGAAATTGATGAATAATTACTGAATATAATTTATTGAATGATGATTTGAAATCTGAGTATAATTATTTGTTAATGAATTAAAGGATTAATTAATAATGGCGATTAATTAAGATTAATTTAATAGTTAAAGATTAATTGATTCATTAATTAAGAATAATTTGTAATTAAATCATGATAATTAACCCGGATTTATAATAAACAGTTGATTAATAAATTCGCTTATGAATATTTGGATTTGACTGAATGATTGAATTGTTTGATATCCCTGATATACGATGCTTTGTGATACATCCTGATTTATGTTGTGATCTGTAATTTACTTATCTGTGATATATATCTATGATCTGTACGATGAGCGTTATAGTTATATCGCTTATCAACTATATTTCTGTATTCTGATATGTGATGATTCATTGTGTTGCACTATTGTGTGAAACCCCTGGACTACACTTTTACACACACAAATATGGATTTCACGTGGAAATCGGTTAAGTCACAGATAATTTAAATCTGATGTTTTTGAAATTGAAATTTTAATTTCAATTGATTTTGAAATTGGAAATTTGGGTTTAAAGTGAAAAGCTTTTGAAATGGAATTTCAAAGATAAAAGTTATTTTGATAACTTAAATCGAGTTTTGAAAATTTAAATAATTTGATTTAAATTTGAATTCAAGTTTGAAATTGAATCCTATGATTTGAAACTAGGGATTGAAAATGTTATAAATGTGTTTATCTGAATTTAAACCATTTAAAAATGTAATTTTGAGAATTTGGATTTAACCCAAAGACTTTAACTCGTATGAATGAATCAGATTTTCTGAAATGAAACTATTTGTTTTCAAAAGATAAAAGCTTTCAGATAAGAAATGAAATTCCAGTTTAATTAAAGGAATTTCAAGATTGAATTGAAAAATGGTTTTCCAAGTTATGAATGAATTCTTTTTGAAAGCTATAAATTAAATCGGTTTATTTTTAACAGATTTAAAATAATGATTTATCTAAACCATTCGAAATGAAATTGTTTTGAAAGCTATAAGTTAAATCTTTGATTTAAAGATTTAACGAGTTAAACTGAAATGGAGATTAATTGGGAAAATCTGTGAATAAATCTTTTGTTTAAAAGATTAAAATGCGGAAATTGTTTAAACCGTTGAAGGTTGTTTAAAATAAATCTTTTTGTTGAAAAGACTTGAAATGGTAATCGATGGAAACCATTTAAAAAGAAGTTGAATTATTAAGTTGTGACTTAATTGAAATCCCATATCCATATGTTTTAAATATTTCGCTCACTATTCGGGTTAGCCGGGAAAGGACCTTTGGGTCGTATAACCCATTCCGAATAGTGATACGTCGTATATGGATAGCATTTGATGACCGGTGTTGAAGACCGGATATTTTTGAGAACAGAAGGATTACCGTCGAGTTACTCTACATCGGCTGATCCCCGGTATAGAGGTTTTATCACCCTTAGTGATGGGAAGTCCGGACGTGATTGAAAATTATCTGGATTTGCAAGGGCTTCGTGAGAAGTGCCTTCGGTTCTGTTCGAACCCGGAACAGACTTGTATGGATACATGTCTGACATTACACTTTGAGATATAAAGCCGATTTCTTTCAAATACATTTCTATTGGTGGCGGAGAATTTATTCTCTTAGCTTAACACCCTTCTCCGAGACGTACGAGCTCAGAGGTTATGTAGTTGAAATTTATCAGCGATATATCCCAATTTGGTAATGTGACATGTTGAGTGTTGCTGTGAAATGGTCATTGTTTGATCATTTGTGATATGATCATTCGTTTGATCTTATATCTTTGTGATCATTACTTTGATCATTTGTTTGACCCGAAGCATGGCTTTGTAACAAAGCGTAGCTTTGTGGACGAGACTTCGTCGGACCTCACACCCCGGAAATGGTCAAAACAGGAAGGATGCAGCAAGGTTCTAGGGAGTAGCGCCCCTTAGTGTATGTCATTCCTTCTGGATAAAGGTGGTATTATGGTATGGAGCCCAGATACTTAACCTATGTGGTTACTACATTATTATTCTGATGTGGTTGTTGGAAATCGGGGATCCTCGAGAAGATCGGTGACGATCGGGGGATGGCATACGCGTGTCAGTAGTTACCTATTTTTGCAGAGGTAACCCGGCCTTGTGTTGGCAGAGATCTGGTTAGGTTCTCGGGACGTCATTCCAGAGGCGTTTCCATGTGGCAATGGGAAGTTCCTTGGCCTGACCATTTGTTGGAAATCCATCTTCCAATACGAACTTTGTACGGTATTAGTTGTAGAACCTGCCATCTACTTATGGTGGCGCCCCACTGTTTGGATGGTAGCTATAGTAGGCATAGTTCGAAATGTCTATGCTGGCTAAGATTGATATTATACTTTCGAAATGTTTTCTGCACTATGCACTAGTAATAATAATCCAATGATTTTGCGTAGTAAGCATCTTTGACTATCATAAGGAGAAATCTCCTCCAATTCTGCGATTGCATTGTGTGTGTGGCGGGAGGCCTTATGATAGTTTCATTTTCGAAAAGCATTGCGGATTTCAATGTTAAACAGCCTTTTGTGTTTGTTTAAAGATAAATTGTTTTTGTTGCTCACACCAGTCCCATGACTGACTCGGAGTTTATTGTTCCCTTCCTAAACTCTGGGTGCCCACTATTTTCCACACGGGCAGTCTAGAGTTGGGTTTCTCAGATATTCAGGTTGAGTAGATTATCTGGAGCTAGTCAGTCCTTGGACGACTGACCTTGCTTTTCGCTAGCTATGATTGGAGCATTCTATTGGAGATATTCTATCCGTTGCTGATGTTATCTTTTCTTTCCGCTGCTATTTGTTGTATCATCTCTGATGTATATTGATATTCTTTTTAGCATTCTGTTGTATCAGATATTGTATCAAAGCTGTATATCAATGTATTATTCATTTATTCCACTGTGTTGTTTACTTAATGTTGTTATAAGCTCCGGCGACTCGGATTTGAACGGTCGAATCTACGGCATTCGAGTACGATGTAAAGTATGGATGTCGATTTTCGAGCGTGAAAATCCTTGATCGTTACATTTGGTATCAGAGCTAAGGTTGAACTTTAGCTCAGGAGTGTAACACGTTAAGTAGCTCATTAGAGATAGAGTGAAGTAAACTCTAGAATGAGTATCCTCAGATATCCGTTCGAATGCCTCAGTAAATTCTCTTACTATCCATAGATAGTGAGTATGAGTGCAAGAAAAGGATGAGATAGGGGACAGGGGAATACGATTATAAATGGTCAATACCCTGTAACAATAAGGAAGTAATCTTTTCTCTATCAATATATTTTGTTCAGCATCTCTTTTCTATTATTCGATAATTTCGGGTCGATCCAGAAAAGAAGATTCGATATATTAAAATGGGACATAAACTCCGGATGGACCAAAATTGTTTGTTTGGATGAACTTGTTGCTTTGATTGCTATGGTTGATAGGTATACTTTAGTTCTAAACTGAAATTTTTGAAATTGTATCCATATATCTATCTATTCTTTGGATCCCAATATATTCTACGAATGGTTAGTTATTCCTTTCGAACTAACCGATGCCACTGCATATTTCGTAGATCTGGATAACCCGAGTATTTTGTTGATTGTTAAACAGATTCGTTCTCGTATCTGATTTTGATATTCTGATTTGGTAAGCCAAATGCAGAATAAATGTTCAGTTTGATTAGATGAAACATTCTTCATCTGTCTTTGTTTTCGTGCCTGTGAATTTCGAGGACGAAATTCTTTTAAGGGGGGAAGTTTGTAACGACCCTAGATTTTTATTTAATTTAAGTTAATAATTAAATAAATTTTTGGATAAAAATAGTAAAATAAATCGATAAAATGGAGCGAGTTTTCCCGGATTCAAGTATATTCTGAATGAATCATTTCGAATTGTTAAATGTGTAAATTACTTTAAAAATAATAAATAAACAGGATATGCAGGTAAGTATAAACGCCAAGCAAATAGCAAAGTAAAGAAATATATGTAGACGAATATGAAACAAATAAAACAAATATATATGATAAATATATATATACATAGTTTTATTCAATCTAAAGTAAATATATGTATCTTAGAAAAATCAATACGAAATAATACCAAGTAATAAAACAAACAAATTTTGATACAAAAAGGCAAAGAAAATAAGTATAAAAGTATCTTTGTAAGCCTACAAAATAGAAGCCGCCAGATTCTTGCTAATGCAATGTATAACATAGAATTAAAACAAAAATAAAATACAAGTGGTACAAGGCAATTAATGCCAATATCTTAGTACACAATAACTTATCATCTCAGCCGAAATAGTAGGGATCATTTCAGCCACCACATAAGAAAGATCACTGACCCAAACAAATAAAAAATCCCTGCTTATAATTGTACTAGAGAAGAAAATTGTATCATGTTGTACAAGCAAAATAATATCACCAGTACTCTTCCTTTCTATACATCAACCAACCTCATTTCAGTTCGTTTATTCTCAAAACTGAGTAGAAAACTAAAGCAATATCATCTCATATTCAAACAAACATTAACTTTAAAACATCAAAACAATTTATCCAAAGTCTGAGATCAAGAGGAAGCTTCAGCTATCAAGTTCAAAACCAGATTTCATCTTCAACTTAAAAGACTACAACTTCAACTTAAATCTGAAACTCTGGAAACAAAGGTGAGTAACACTTTATTTAAAATGTTATAACTTAAGTAAATATTGAGTATGCTTTTCTCTGTGATGAATGTATATTGTATGTATGTGGTTTTGCAATCTGTGTATATATGTTCATTGTTACTCTGTTAGTCTGTCCCCTGTTGTTTTTGTAGATATGTAAATAAGGCTTCCTCTCTTGATCTAGTTATTGTTTGAACTTAGGGTGTAAACAAATTTTGTTTGTTTAACTATAATCGAAGTATTAAAATTTTATTTAAGTCGAAACAAACTATATGGCCTCTGGAAATCAAGAAAACAACATTCAACTTTAAATATGTTCAAAAATAAATTTCTGGTTTAAGGGATTCAGGGGTATAGAGTGAAACATCATACAAAATCAAGATTTTTAAGACAAGTTTTACGATTTTTAAAGCTTGGGTTGAAGAGCAGTTCCAGTTTCACCGTTTCAAGCATTTTGAGTTGCCGTGGTCGTTGTAGTTGACCGGAGGTGTCGGGGTTCGGCCTATCGATGGAGGGGTGATCGTATAATATGGGAAAAATGCTGGAAGGAGATGAAATCCATCATGGAAGATGCGGTAATCAGTTTCTTTCTGGAAACCTAGTTTTACTAGGTTGAGGTAATTTGATCGCCACGATCGGCGTGGTTGATCGAGTGCGACGAAACGCTGAGGAAAGGTGGCGGGGAAGTTCGTCGAGGTGTGGACAAGTTTTCGCGTCGTCTGATGGTGGGGGTCGCCTGGACGAGGAGGTTTGGTCGGAGTTGTTTTATCAGGTGGAGTTCGAGAATGCTCGAATTCGACTGAGGCTTCGTGGCGCAGTTTCGTGGGTCGGGTTCATGCCGAGGGTGAATCGTTGATGAGGTTGGAGGGTCGTCGGAGGTAGCGGCGGCGGAAACGAGCTGTGCACGTGCACGAAGATGGACTGGTATCAGTTCATAAAGATGGGGGAAAGGTGAGGTTCTTCTCGAAGTGATCTCGAGAAAAACAGGTGATGGGCTCGAGTGATAAAGGGGTTCGCACGCGAGTGATAAAATGCTTCCAGAATTTGAACGAAGCAAGATTTTAAAAAGAACAAGAAGGAAGGGAAGAAACAGATGGTGACGCGAGTTTCGCGGGTGAAATTTCCTTTTGCTCGAAGTAGAATATGGGAATCTCGGGTATTTGTTTGTCTTCCAGTTTTTAGCCTGTAACTTGATTTTCAGTTTTAAAAGTTTGGGTTTTAAAATTTAAATCAAAGTTAATCTGAGTCTAAGGAATATTTAATTCCAGTTTTTGAAATGAAGAGTAAGTTTAAAATTTAAATACTTTAAATAAATTTGATTTAAAATCTCTTCATAACTAAGATTGGTTTAACTTGGGATTTAATGTTTTTATTTAAAAGTTAGATAAAGTAATTTAAAGTTAAATTAGTGATCATTTGAACTTGGGGTTTTAAAATGAAAGTTCAAAAGGAAATTTGAAATAAATGTTTTCAAACATATTTAAGTGAAATTTAAATCAATAAATGGAAAAATGGGTTTTCTTTAAGTAATAAAGATTAAAGATATAAATTCATTAACCATTAGAATAATTAGATTGATAATCGATAATTTGTATTGATTAAATTAGTAATTATAAGATTAAATGTATTAATTAAAGTAAATAATGAGTTAAGAAATTAATGTGTAATTAGGAATCATAGATTTGACTTTAATTAATTAATGAATGGTTAATGAAACTTATAATTAATAATGATCAATGTAAGTTAATTGTTTTAGATAAGAAATTAAATAAATATTAATGAAGGTCATTAACTAGATTACTTTATGATTAATTAATATAATTGATTTTTAATAGTTAATTAGATTAATTAATTCAATAATCAACATTGAAATTGTTTAAGTGTAATTAATTAATGGGAAGTAATTAAGGAATTAAGTACCCATTTTAATTAAATTGAGTAATTTGATTTATCTGAGTTAATTAATTTAGTTTAATTGATTTGGATTAATCACTTGTTGATTTGGAGGTATAATTACTTAAAGAAGAAATTGATGAATAATTACTGAATATAATTTATTGAATGATGATTTGAAATCTGAGTATAATTATTTGTTAATGAATTAAAGGATTAATTAATAATAGCGATTAATTAAGATTAATTTAATAGTTAAAGATTAATTGATTCATTAATTAAGAATAATTTGTAATTAAATCATGATAATTAACCCGGATTTATAATTAATCAGTTGATTAATAAATTCGCTTATGAATATTTGGATTTGACTGAATGATTGAATTGTTTGATATCCCTGATATACGATGCTTTGTGATACATCCTGATTTATGTTGTGATCTGTAATTTACTTATCTGTGATATATATCTATGATCTGTACGATGAGCGTTATAGTTATATCGCTTATCAACTATATTTCTGTATTCTGATATGTGATGATTCATTGTGTTGCACTATTGTGTGAAACCCCTGGACTACACTTTTACACACACAAATATGGATTTCACGTGGAAATCGGTTAAGTCACAGATAATTTAAATCTGATGTTTTTGAAATTGAAATTTTAATTTCAATTGATTTTGAAATTGGAAATTTGGGTTTAAAGTGAAAAGCTTTTGAAATGGAATTTCAAAGATAAAAGTTATTTTGATAACTTAAATCGAGTTTTGAAAATTTAAATAATTTGATTTAAATTTGAATTCAAGTTTGAAATTGAATCCTATGATTTGAAACTAGGGATTGAAAATGTTATAAATGTGTTTATCTGAATTTAAACCATTTAAAAATGTAATTTTGAGAATTTGGATTTAACCCAAAGACTTTAACTCGTATGAATGAATCAGATTTTCTGAAATGAAACTATTTGTTTTCAAAAGATAAAAGCTTTCAGATAAGAAATGAAATTCCAGTTTAATTAAAGGAATTTCAAGATTGAATTGAAAAATGGTTTTCCAAGTTATGAATGAATTCTTTTTGAAAGCTATAAATTAAATCGGTTTATTTTTAACAGATTTAAAATAATGATTTATCTAAACCATTCGAAATGAAATTGTTTTGAAAGCTATAAGTTAAATCTTTGATTTAAAGATTTAACGAGTTAAACTGAAATGGAGATTAATTGGGAAAATCTGTGAATAAATCTTTTGTTTAAAAGATTAAAATGTGGAAATTGTTTAAACCGTTGAAGGTTGTTTAAAATAAATCTTTTTGTTGAAAAGACTTGAAATGGTAATCGATGGAAACCATTTAAAAAGAAGTTGAATTATTAAGTTGTGACTTAATTGAAATCCCATATCCATATGTTTTAAATATTTCGCTCACTATTCGGGTTAGCCGGGAAAGGACCTTTGGGTCGTATAACACATTCCGAATAGTGATACATCGTATATGGATAGCATTTGATGACCGGTGTTGAAGACCGGATATTTTTTAGAACAGAAGGATTACCGTCGAGTTACTCTACATCGGCTGATCCCCGGTATAGAGGTTTTATCACCCTTAGTGATGGGAAGTCCGGACGTGATTGAAAATTATCTGGATTTGCAAGGGCTTCGTGAGAAGTGCCTTCGGTTCTGTTCGAACCCGGAACAGACTTGTATGGATACATGTCTGACATTACACTTTGAGATATAAAGCCGATTTCTTTCAAATACATTTCTGTTGGTGGCGGAGAATTTATTCTCTTAGCTTAACACCCTTCTCCGAGACGTACGAGCTCAGAGGTTATGTAGTTGAAATTTATCAGCGATATATCCCAATTTGGTAATGTGACATGCTGAGTGTTGCTGTGAAATGATCATTGTTTGATCATTTGTGATATGATCATTCGTTTGATCTTATATCTTTGTGATCATTACTTTGATCATTTGTTTGACCCGAAGCATGGCTTTGTAACAAAGCGTAGCTTTGTGGACGAGACTTCGTCGGACCTCACACCCCGGAAATGGTCAAAACAGGAAGGATGCAGCAAGGTTCTAGGGAGTAGCGCCCCTTAGTGTATGTCATTCCTTCTGGATAAAGGTGGTATCATGGTATGGAGCCCAGATACTTAACCTATGTGGTTACTACATTATTATTCTGATGTGGTTGTTGGAAATCGGGGATCCTCGGGAAGATCGGTGACGATCGGGGGATGGCATACGCGTGTCAGTAGTTACCTATTTTTGCAGAGGTAACCCGGCCTTGTGTTGGCAGAGATCTGGTTAGGTTCTCGGGACGTCATTCCAGAGGCGTTTCCATGTGGCAATGGGAAGTTCCTTGGCCTGACCATTTGTTGGAAATCCATCTTCCAATACGAACTTTGTACGGTATTAGTTGTAGAACCTGCCATCTACTTATGGTGGCGCCCCACTGTTTGGATGGTAGCTATAGTAGGCATAGTTCGAAATATCTATGTTGGCTAAGATTGATATTATACTTTCGAAATGTTTTCTGCACTAGTAATAATAATCCAATGATTTTGCGTAGTAAGCATCTTTGACTATCATAAGGAGAAATCTCCTCCAATTCTGCGATTGCATTGTGTGTGTCGCGGGAGGCCTTATGGTAGTTTCATTTTCGAAAAGCATTGCAGATTTCAATGTTAAACAGCCTTTTGTGTTTGTTTAAAGATAAATTGTTTTTGTTGCTCACACCAGTCCCATGACTGACTCAGAGTTTATTGTTCCCTTCCTAAACTCTGGGTGCCCACTATTTTCCACACGGGCAGTCTAGAGTTGGGTTTCTCAGATATTCAGGTTGAGTAGATTATCTGGAGCTAGTCAGTCCTTGGACGACTGACCTTGCTTTTCGCTAGCTATGATTGGAGCATTCTATTGGAGATATTCTATCCGTTGCTGATGTTATCTTTTCTTTCCGCTGCTATTTGTTGTATCATCTCTGATGTATATTGATATTCTTTTTAGCATTCTGTTGTATCAGATATTGTATCAAAGTTGTATATCAATGTATTATTCATTTATTCCGCTGTGTTGTTTACTTAATGTTGTTATAAGCTCCGGCGACTCGGATTTGAACGGTCGAATCTACGGCATTCGAGTACGATGTAAAGTATGGATGTCGATTTTCGAGCGCGAAAATCCTTGATCGTTACATGTATGTGGGCAATTAGGCATGGGCACTATTTATTTAGAAAATTTGGTGTTCGATATAACGCGGTTCAATCGTGAAGGTGCGCTAAGCACATAACACTAACATGAGGTTCCTCGACGCTTGCGACGTTGTTGGTAGATGCCTAGTGCGGTGCAGGATGCCCGACACTAATGGGAAGTTTCTCAATGCATATGACAAGTTGGACGTGACACTGTTGGTGGATGCCTAACGTCGTCCAATAAGTGGCTATACCATTGATTTTTGGACATGGATGCTTAGTAGACCCGAAGTCATCTTAGATGCGAGTCGGCATTGCAGGATCCTCTTAATGTGTAAGTACAATACGTTATAGTCGTAGTTTAGGTAAAGTAGTCCCCATGATGATTGGTCGATCTATTGAGTGGTGGTCCGATTAGTTGTTCGTAACTAAGTATAAACCTTTACAAGATACTTAGGTGTAGGTATATTTGGAACCATATTTCTTAGGTAAGTGTGACTAAAAATAAAGTTCTTAGACACATATGCTTTGGTAGACCCTAAGACGTCTTTAATGTGAGTCGGCATTGCGGGATCTCTCAATGTATAAATAAGTAGTTTGGATAATACAGTCCCAAGGGTGACATTTTATATGACCTTATGTTAGGAATCCATTTTTAGTTGTTGGTCCGATTAATTTTTTGGCCCTAAGTATAAACCTCCACAAGATATTTAGATGTAAGTATATTTGATGTGACCAACCCTACCCTAGTAAGTAATCCATAAACTCAAGTAGGACATTCTACATCACATAGATTCTAAATAAAGTAAATTGCATGTGATCATCATACAATAGTAACAAAACTAATTTACCCGACTTTTGTCTGACTCGCTTATTTCCTTTCCTTTTCCCCTACCACATGAGGATAGGGCAGCAGGTGATTTGCCTAGATTTAATATGTGGAGAAGTGAGCTTGGCATTGGAGGTGCATATTATCTTTCAGTATTCTCCATGTAACTATCTATTATATCTAGTACTTATTAGAATATGTATTGTTATTTTGTAAACTTTGGACTTCCGTCTACGCATATTTTGAGACTGTGTTTCTGGGATATTTTTCAGATATGATTATTTTCAGTATTTATATTTTACCGCCCTCCGTTGTGAGATCTGAATGTGTAGAATATCTTTAATTTTATCTCTATCTCTGTATCATGTAAACGTTTAAAAACCTAATGACTCGTATTTTTTAGTACGACACGAGGCCAAAAGTCACCCTTGGCTTTGGATCAGTGTGCCCTGAGGGGCGAGTTTTCACAGTTGGTATCAGAGCCTAGGTTTAAGATTCCCTAGGAGTTAGGCACATATTAAGAGAACATACTTGAATATTTTGAGAAAAAAGGAGTTTTTGAAAAGGGTTTTCAAATATATGTATGTATATATATATATATATATATATATATATATAATTTTAAAATTTTAATGTAAGTGCAGTTTCCTATTCTTATTACTATTATCTATTGGAAAGTTGCTAATAATTCATTATCACAGATGGGGAGAATTGGCAATCCTACTAGAAACGACTCAGATGAGGCAGTTGAGATTCTGAGCATGACATCCCGGTATGGTTTCACCGATATCTATAAGCGAGAGGTCAAGCTGAGCTTAACTCGAATAGGGGACCCATGGAGCAAGCGTCGGGTGTTTTCAATCCACCTGCCGCTGATTTTGCCAAGCTGTGTAGGGACTTCATGTGTCAAGAAGGGAAGACATATATGGGGATTGAATCATTTGTGGATTTGAAGGCATGGATTCGAACTTATGAGAGGATTTTCAGACTGTTGGGCCTTGGAGATGTCACTTTATAGGGAGAGGCTCTAAATTGGTGGGATGTGGTAGTGACAGAAACCAATGAGGAGAATATAACTTGGGGAGAGTTTAGAGAGGCATTTTGAAATGAGATTTATTTCTATAGCAAAACAGGAGGAACAGTGGGAGAAGTTGCAGTAAGGAGAGATATCAGTGAGAGACTATGTAAATCAGTTCAATGAGTTAGCTAGGTTCGGACTGGATCTGATAAATACCCCCTATAAGAAAGCTATGAAGTTTGCAAAGGGACTAAACCAATGTAATGACCCGTATTCTACGTATCGAAGAATCATAGAATATTATATTATTTTCATATGACGTCGTATGATTCTAAAATTCTAGGAAATGACTCTTAGGGACATTTCTCATATCTATGATTTTTGTTGGATTTGTACGTGACCATTTTGACCCTAAAAATATTTCATGTCCTATAACTTTTTTATAGGAGCCGAATTGGGGTCTGAAACCACTTATATTAGATCAGGATGATAGTTTCCCTTTCTATAGAGTGGTCATAATAGGAAAACGAACACATCATTAGGAAGATATGACTGTTTGAAGTTTCTCTTGATTTACAGCTTATTAGGTAATTAGTGAGTTAATGGCATGGACCAAGGCCCATTTTGGGATTAGCATAGGGTTAGGGCTAATGGGGCGCTCTCCCATCATTTCATTTATACCAAAAATAGAAAGAGAGAGAGAGCCCTCAATAACAATCTTTACCCAAAAAGATCCCTAAACCCTAATTTTAATTAGCCTAAAGGAGTGATTAGGAGGAGATTAGCGAGATTAGCACTTTAGGTTGATGATTGGCTGCTGGAGATCCCTTGGAGCTGCTGTTCATCCTTGGATTCTTGGATCTTGGTGCTTGGAGAAGATTGCTTAGGAGATAAGTGAGTAGTTTTAAGCCTTTACTCACTAATTAGCCTATATTAGCCGATGAATGATGTTTTTAATGTTTTTAAACTCTAAAGCACGTTTTAAAACCTTTTTGAACAATATATATAAATTTCAAGTAATTTGGATTAGATTTGTAGATTCGTGTTCTTAGGGATACTATGTGTTCTTATGGATAGTACCCTTTGATTTATGATTCATATTGTTCTGTTTACTTGCATGCTTGTAAGTATATGTTATTTATGATGTTTGCATGAATTTGTGATGTTTGAATGGTTGAAAACATCGATCGAATGACAACTTAGCTATAAGATCAGTTTTAGGGATCGTCGTTCTTAGGTATCAGTGATGATCCTTGACATTCGCTCCAAATTGGGTGCGAGCGATATGGGGTGATAAGGATGGCCCCAAAAGATCACATTCAAAGTTTCATGTCGTTTAGAGTTAGTTGACCAAGATATGGGCACTAAAAGTATGGATCAGTGAAGAATTCAAAGTGTTGGATCGATGATGATCCAAGAGTTCAAATTTCTCCGATCGGGATGCGATCGATTAGATGCGACAAGGATGGCCTTTAGAGGTTGCACACCAAGTTTTGAGTCATTTGGAGTTGGTACATTCGAGCCGTGGGCATTTAAAGTAGGGATCGATGGAGAATACTACATGTGGAGTGTTTGGGAAAATGCTAAGTGTGGGATCGGTGATGATCTCTAGGGATCGGTAAAACTCTCTTATGCATGGAGCACGGGATCGAGGTGCAAGCTAAGGATCGGAGCACAAGAAATGGAGGCAAGGAAGTGGAGCCAAAATCACATGATTTTAGCTAACTTTAGGGGTCATCCCCATGGATCAGTACTGATCCATGGGGTTTAGTCCATTTGTCTCATGAATCATGTGGGAGCATGGGGAGGTGTGCTAGAGCTTGTAGTTGATGTATAGGATTGGGACAAGCAAGGATCGATGGTGATTTCTACACTTAAGCATCGATGGCTAGGGATCAGTGATGATCCCTAACTTCTATTCCAAACTTAATGAGATTGATACGAGGTGACAAGGAAGGCCCTAAATGGCTACGTTCCAAGTTTCAAGTCGTTTAGAGCTTGTATGTTCGAGTTATGATCGTTTGAAGAAGGATCGGTGGCGATGGTCGATGATGGTGGCATGCAGTTCAACGATAGTGATTTCGTTATAGGAATACATGGCTTTGATGATGGATAGTTGTACTTTGAGATGCAGAGTTGAGGATTGCGGGTTGGATAAGAGGAATTATTAGATGATGGCTATAGGACACGGGGTGGTATTCTACGTGATGTTGATAGTAGAGAATCGTCTCGACCGTGGTGACTTTTAATGGGAATCCTGAGATTAGTTCTTGGACATGCTCTACTATAAATGGCGCACGCAAAGGGATCGTTTACACTCGAAGGTTAGTAGGGTACTCATAGAGAGGGGTATAAACTGGGAATGTGGTGGTTCCTATAGTGTAATGGCTCTTTATTCTAGATAAACAATGTGTACACCTGGATTGGCATGGTGGTGAGTATATTTTCCTGATTGATTAGCATGGATTGGAATACCGAGGAACCGAAATGTTGAGTAGTCCTTGGCCATGGTGGGTCTTTCGAGTGATCTTATATCCAATGCACTGAATGGGTGAATGTGAGGATGGATGATGTATGCTATGTTTGTTTGATTGCTTATTACCTTGGGGACATCACCTGATGTTGATATAGCTGAGTAGATATCTAGACACCTCTTAGTACTTTGATGCACAATACACTCATGATGACTACGATGTAGAGTAGCGTATATTTTGTATATGTGCTAACTCTATGGATGCAGGGACAGGTCAAGTATGATCCTTGTACTATTTGTCCTATTATAGTGGCATATTAGTATTTAAAGATTTATTACCGCTCACACTAGACTGTTATCTAACCCGAGGTTTTATGTTTTGCTTCCTTTTACTCTGGCTACTCTTAAATGAGTAGATTAGGGATATCAGGTATGGTGGGCATGTGGAGCTGGACAGATAGCAAGCAGAAGGCTATACTCTCGTATTATTATATGTACTCATTTGCTATTCGGCTGCACAACACTATGGAGCTTGCTAGTGCCTTATTTACTTAGAGATGGCTATTTATGAGTGATTTGATGTATAACTCTATTTATTACACTGCAAACTGTATGGATCTATTACTCTGATTATGTGATTCATCCAGTTATTTACTGTCTCAACCGTTTTATATTAAGATATTTATTACTATATTTTATTCGATGCACTGTGTGATATACGGTAGGTTCTATGTTATTCTATTTACTTTACAACCTTGATGATTGCCTTGCATCGACCGAGCACCGCTACAGTGCACTGTACATGTATATTGGGTGCCAATGGTGTAAGGCAGTCGTCACAACCAACCCCTTCAATGTTTGGTTCTTAGTTACATTGTCATGGGGGCGACCTATGAGGGTTTAGTAGAGATGGCATTGTTGAATAACATCTCCAAAGACGAAGAGAAGAGTCCAAGAAGACTGGAAGAAAGACGTTCCCACAACGCAAGGGTGAAATGGGGCCCAAGGGAAGATTAAGAAGTGGGAAATCAAGTGAAAAAATGTGGTAGGAAGGAGAATGTTGCAAGGGATTGTAGGACGTATACTGCAAAGGTCAAATACTTCAACTGCAATCAACCCGGGGACATGAGGAGGGAGTGGCTGACTGAACCAAAGACCTTTATCCTAGTGGTTTCATCTTACACACTGGGTGTTGTTCCTAGCTCAAGTGCACCTCTAGTAGAGACAATGGGAAGAAGGTCGCAGCTGAAGGTGTATTGGTTTCTGATTTATCCATTCATACCTTAATTGACACTGGTGCATCACACTCTTTTAATTTGAGTAGACTGGTAGATGAGTTACAATTAGACATTAACATAGTTACAGACCTAGTAGTTGTGTCAAACCTTATTAGAGGATCGACTTAATTATCTATGATGTGTAAGGGTTTGAAGTTGTTTAGTTTGGGGGTCGAGTTTGAATGTGATACTTTTGTCTTGGGATTTTCTGGGTTTGTGCTAATCTTAGGGATGGAGTGGATAACTATGTATGGAGCAGTCCTAGACTATAATAGGAAGGTCGTTCGTTTGGGTACATGTAGTGGGCATGGTTTTGAGGTTTATTGCTACCCCAAGAGTTCAGTTATGTTGAGTTACCTATATTCTTTAGACCTATCACATGATGAGTTATCTTCAGTACTAGTAGTTTGCTATAGCCAGATGTCTTTTTTGAAGTTATCGGTCCCCTATCCTATAGAGAGATCGAGTTTCGAACTTACTTAAGGAGAATGCTTGATCTGTTGCCTTACCCTTGAGACAAATGGCTCCTAAGGAAAGACACGAACTGAATAAGCAAGTAAACGAGCTATTGGAGAAGGGATTCATTAGGAGTATTTTGAAGTAGGGTTGCCTTTGTCATCAAAGCAGATCGCTCCTTCAGACTTTGCGTCAATTACTGTGAGCTAAATAAACTGACAAAGAAGAATCGTTATGCATTGCCTCGTATAGACGATCTCTTTCGTCAATTAGTTGGAGTGAAGATATTCTCTCAACTTGACTTGGCTACCGTGTTCTATCAGTTGTGTGTAGCCGAGGATAGTTATTAGAAGACCACTTTTCATACACTCGACGGACTTTATGAATGGTTATTCATGTCCTTCGGACTGATCAATGCACCCACATACTTTATCGATCTTTTGAGTCGAGTTTTATAGGGTTGTTAAATAAATTCATGGTGGTATTCGTTGATGATGTATTTGTTTATTTGGAAAGCGAGGAAGAGCACAAGTTGTATTTAGAAGAAGTGCTCAAGTCTCTCCGTAGGCATAAATTAAAGGCAAATTTTTACAAATGCCAATTTTGGTGCAAGCAGGTTTGATTTTTAGGACATGTTGTCGCTAAGCATGGCTGGCGGTCGATCGTAGTAAAATTTCCGCAGTACAGGATTGGATTTTATTGAAGAATGCCATGGAGTAAGGAGTTTACTTGGTTTGGCAGGCTATTATAAGAAGTTCATTAAGGACTTCGCTAAAATTTATGCTCCATTGACTCGCCTTACAAAAAAGAATTTGGTTTTCTTGTAGGACTCAACATGCGAGGACGCTTTTATTAAGCTAAAGGAGTCAGTGACCAGTGCATTTTTTTGGGTATTACATAATGGTTCGAAGGTAATCACAGTATACACCAACTCTTACAGTATAGGATTGGGCGTGGTTTTGATGTAGAAGGGGAGTGGTGAGCTATGATAGTCGATAATTGAAAGTCCATGAGAGGGACTATCATACCCATGATCTTGAGTTAGTAGCCACTGTTTTTCCCTCATGTCATGGAGACATTATCATTAGGAGAGCTATTTGACTTTTACACGAATATTAAGTCTCTAAAGTACCTATTCTCCAAAAAGGATCTAAATTTAAGATTGCAGAGGTGGTTGAAGTTCTTGGCATCGTACGATTTTGGTATCTCCTATACTCCAGGCAAAGGACATGTTGTAGTCGATGCCTCAAGTACAAAGCATGCAATGTTGAGTCCTTTGTTTTTAGAATGGAAGCACTTAGGGTTTTTATCTACATTTGATTTTCAGACTTTATCAGACATCACTCCAGGATTGTTAGCAGCTATGGATGTGCAGCCTACGCTTATGGACCGCATTGGGTTAAGATAGAAGCAAGATGCGGCGTTGTTGGATATTTTCGGGAAGCTAAGTAAAGGAGAGCATGTGTAACAACCTGCACTTCCAAACACACTGATCCAATGCTTAAGTCGACTTTCAGACTCGTGTCATTCCAAGAATTACGAATTATTGGTTTTAAAACATTACAGAGCATAATTATAAGGAAAAAATCTAAGACATTCAACACTTTAAGATTTCACAACGGAAGGCAATCAAACATAAATTCAGGAAAATACCTTCTCCAAATATATCTTAGAAAAACATAGTTCAAAAATATACAGAGTCAAAAGTATATAGTTTCCAAAACAACAGTACATAATCTGATAAAACTGGATAAATGGATAATTACATGGGGAGTATTGAATAATAATAGATAGCCCCACCATTAAGCTTGCCTCTCCATGTACTAAATCTAGGCCTATCACCTGCCACCATATGCTTCTATAGTGGAGAGAAAGGAAAGGATTGGGTCAAACAAAAGTCTGATGAATGAGTGTACTATTAGTGTATGATGATCACATGCAATTGATTTCATTTATATCCCATGTGACCTAAGGTGTCTTACATGTGTTCGTGAATTGTCTAAATAGGGTTGGTCACATTAACCTAAGGAATCTAGTTCCAAATACTCCTACACCTAAGTAACCTGTGTAGACTTATGCTTAGGGTCGAACTACTATTCGACCCATACCACTATGATGGATCAAACTGATAACTTTTGGGACTATATTTACCTAAACTATAAATGTAACATTTTTTACTCATACGTTGAAACCCAATGGTTTAATTCTACCTACTGCACTGTACCAGGCATCCTTGTTAGTTTCTAAGCCATATTGCCTTTGAACAATGTCCAGGCCTTCTTGCCATCATAGAACCTCCTGTGAGTACCCTTTATCTACACTATGTCAGGCATCATCAACAATGTCCAGGCCGTCTTGCCATCGTACAAAGTAGAACCTCCTGTTAGTACCAACCTCTGGACCGCACCAGGCATCCATATCAGCATTATGTATACACTGCAGAACCTCCTGTCGTGCCATTTGCTTATAGCACATTTTTACATTTATGTTGCCCTATGTCGAATACTAAATTCACTATATATATATAGTGTCTAGGCCTATTGCAATCTTATACATTTTCTTAGTTCATTGACATTCTAAGATTCGAGTCTGAGGGAAGTATTATCCCCTACTAATACAACATACAATATATGTATATGATAATATCTCTACTATTAATAAAGAGAATTCAATAAATAAATTTCCAAGGTGTCTTTTTGAAATTCCGAAAATACCCTACATCCATCAACATAATCTCACCATCGTTTGCAACCTCTACCACCACTCACTTTTCAAAAACTCATCAACGGAAGTCACTATGACTTTGCTTGAAATAAAAGTGAGATGACCACCAAAGTTTTTGCACTTATAGCACACATCCGTACAAAAAAAATTATTAAATAAAAAGTAAATATTTCTAACTATTAGATGCACATACGTACGATTTACACTAGTATATATAATAAAATTTAGGCCTTCTTTTCTAAAAAATAAAACCTAGGCCTCAAGCTGAGGTTTAGAGTACGCTCAAATTCTGTTGACCATTTGACCGTCTCATACTGTAGTAGTCGACTGCTTGTGGTCGACCGACTACAGTAAGCCGTCGACCGATCAGCCTTGTTTTCTGGTTATATGGGTGTCGTTTGTATGTTTAATAATATTATTTCTTTACTATTTTCTTTTTTTGGTTAATATAATTTATAGTATGTACACACAACTAGTAATCATCATCTCCTAACTAGATTTCTTCTACTAGTCAAGTTTGTAATTGTATAGATAACTTGAACCATTTTCATATGCATCCTATAATCTTACCTACACAATTTAAACTTACAAGTCTTATAATTCAATGGCTATACTCCGATCAATTCAGGGTAATTATCAACATTGTATATAGAGCTAAATTCCAAATTACATCAAATTAAACCTTAATTCATTTTAGATCTGATTAAGTGTCTTAACTTAATCTAAATAAATTAAATAGGTGTATAAACAAATTCAATTACTAGAAAAATCCTCATATTTAAAAGTAAACCCACTCACCTCTATTATTAGTACCAAAATGTGGCCAACGCCCAAAGTGATTAGGTAGAGAATGATATTGAAGAAAAAGTAAATTAAAATAAGCAAAAACAGAATGTAACACCCCTAATTTTTGATAGCATTATTCAAGAGATTTAATTAGATAAAGTAAATAGAATAATGTAAATGCTAAGTGATAAGGGGATTGAGAATTGAATTAATTTAATTAAGCCCCAGTCTAATATAATAATTAATGAGCTTAAGGACGATTTTGGGTTAATCAAATTTACATAAGGGTATATTAGGAATTGTCGCCCATAACTCTTACCTATATATAAATTTCGTTCCTACCATTTCATTCCTTACTCACGTTATTTTGAAACATATATCAAAAACCTAAAGAATGGCCGGTCATTAAGAGAAGAAGAAGAATTCAATTAAAAACTAGAAAATCAAGCTTAGGGGAAATCAATCTCAATCCAATTTCCTTATCTAAATCAAGGTGAATAATAATTTCCATCTCTATTTTGGTTTTTATAATCATATGAATTCATATTTAAGGGTAAATTCATTTTTATGATATATTGGATGATGATATGCTTGATTTATTAATTTTCATGGTTTAAACAAGATTGTTTAAAAGTGTTTACGCACGGTATTTTGGGCAAAACTAAGGTTTCATGATGTTTAAATGGCACAGGAAATTTTTTTGTTATGAGAAACATGATTTTGGAGTTGGGTATCAATTTTGATAATTTTCCAAGTTATGAAAAGATTATTACGAATTTTCAAAGGAAAATATGGTTATTTGGGTTAATAAATTTATTTTGGAAAATATATTAAGAATTTGGATCTGAAATTTTGATATGTTAGATAACATGATTAAAGTGAATTTCTAGAATTTTTAGGGATTTTTCCAAAGTGATTTGCTATGCAAATTAAATTATTTTAGAAGAGGGACTTCTTTGCAATATTGTTTTTGCCTAATGGAAGGGCTTAATTGATTAATTTAACCATGATTTAGATCTGAAATTAGCGGCGGTTTTTAAAGAATTTGAAAAGGTTAAGGCAACCAATATGGTGTTGACTCGTGGAAGATTAGTTAGAAAAAGATTTGTTTTAAGTAGTATTAAACCAGGTTTACTCAGAAAAGAGGGTTCCGCCTACTTTGGGAAGTACCTTTCGCCTTCAACCTAGTCGAAACCTACTAAGCCGAAACCAATACACAAGGCATCACCAAGATGGTATGCAATGGATTGGAGAAAAGGCGAAAGGTTAGGTGTTGAAAGCATGGCTTCCGAAGGAGTCGCTACCTTGGTTTTGTTTTAAAAAGAGAAGCGTCTGCCTTTGTTTTGTTTTAGCTTTCAAAGGAGTTAAAGCATATTGTTTCGAAAGTGGTTTTAAAAGATTTCGAATGGGTTGCCATTAACTTAAGTTTGCTTTCGAATGAGTTCCTTTACTTATGAAATGCTTTTGAAAGAAGGGGTTTCGACCCATTCGAAACCCTGCTGCCGTTCTTTAAACTTTCGATGGTGTTGAAGTCATCAATGCTTTTGAAATGTAGTGTTTGTTTTTAAAAAATGTTTTAAGCTTCTTCCTAAATGCTTTCGAAAGGGTCCAAGGGTTTTGAAGGCAATGGCTTCAAAAAGGGTTTCGACGTTGTCCTTCAATGTTTGTTTAAATGGTTTAAAGCTTTCGAAAGAGATGGTGCCGACGCCATCAGGTTTTCCCTAATACTTTATATGATAAAGAATGGTTTCGAAAGAGATGCTTTCGCCTATATTCACTTTGAGCCAAATAACGTTTTAAGTATAAACCCAATGGTTTTGAAAGGGGGACTTTCAATGGTTTCAGAAGGGTTACTTCCAATGGTTTCGAAAGGGGGACTTTTAATGGTTTCGAAAGAGTTACTTCCAATGATGTTGAAAAGGGTACTTTAAACTATTTTCGAAGCTATGGTTCTAAAGTTAAAGGTTAATACTTTAATATAATCGAAAGGTTTCGAAAGGAAAGTTTTAAAGTATTATAAAGGCAGGAGCCTAATGTTTTGAAATAGATCTTAAGGCTTTCGAAGGAGGTCATCCTATGAAGTCGAAAGCCAAGTTTCGAAAGGTTGTATAACCCAAACTCTATTTTTAAAAGGAAAAACCCATGGCTAAATTAAAGGAATTTTGAAACGATTTTAAGAAGAAGCTTTCCTTGATAAAATTTTAGGTTAAAGCGATTAACCATGTTATATATGAAAATTATTTCAAGGATATTAAACCCACAGGAGTGGTCTTATTTTGTAATTATGATTGCTTCTTCAAATATAAATATATTCACATTATAGTGGACTCATAACTGCACTTTGGGGATAAAGGGTAGAAGAACGAGCTAGGTTAACCCAGTAGTGAATATAAATTGATTAAACTCCTGAATGGGTAGAATTGCATCCAGGAGGTCAGGAAAACCAGAATATAGGATGCTAAAATAAAGATATTGGCATGGGCCAATAGGTTTTCAGTAAGCCCATGAAAACTGTGTATAGGAAAAGATATTGGCAGATGCCAATAGGTTCATAGTTAGCCCATGAAAACTATGTATAAAAGAAGATGTTAGAAAGACAGGTTCATAGTAAGCCCATGAAAACTATGATTTGATACTAGCAGGGGCCAGTGGGTTTGTAGTTAGCCCATGAAAACTATATCCGGATTAAGATATTGACAGATGTCAATAGGTTCATAGTTAGCCATGAAAAATAGGGCAAGAAGAAAGGATATTGGAGTCACCAATAGGTTCCTAATCAACCCATGAAAACTAGAATAAGAGTAAAGATATTGGAGTTACCAGTAGGTTCTTAGTGATCCCATGAAACTATGTAATTGGACAGGGAGTCCTTAAATATATTACCGGTTATTAGTTAGCCCATGAAAACTAATTGGTTAATAGTAATCCTAGAAACTATAATTGAGACAGATAGTCAGAATGAATGAGGATGGGTAATCCAGAATAAATTCATTGGTTTTGAATATCATCATATTATACTGTTTTGAATTGTTTTAACCATTGTGGATGAAGGAGCACAATATATGGTTTTATAAAGGTTTTGAGATACTAGTAAGGGGAAAAACCCATTCCGCTAAGCGGCGTGGTCTCACTAAATATCTAAATGATTTGAGATGATATATTATTATTCATACCAGACTTTATGTCTGACCCGAAGTTTATGTTTTCCCCTTAAACTCTCGAGTACTTAATTGATTTTGAGTAGTTTGAGAGTTGAGGTTTTCAGGTACCTCTTAAGACGAATAAGCTTCCGGAGACGTGCAGGAGGCATGATAGCTATTTAGAGTTCTCTTTTCTTTTGATTCTGCTATGTTGTTTGTAATGACAAAGTTGTTATATTGCCTATATATACTCTGATCATCCAAGGGGGCATCTTCATATGTCGCTCTTGGCGTATGTTGTAATAAATATATTTTCTCTGAACATGATTTGCGATTGTGGGATTATGTAATGAATTGGAAATATTTGAAATGGAATGTGATTTTGTTTGAAGTTTTAAATTTTTTCCATATTCATGTGTTTCTGTGTATCAATGAATCTAACACCTCCGTATTTGGTCGTCGAGGATTAATAACTATGGATGACTGCAACATCCGTAGCTGTTAGTTTTCGACCTCCAAGTAAGGGGATGTTATAAACACATGTTTATAGTGGTTCGGCCAATCATTGCCTACGTCCACTTGAGATTTTTACTGATGATATAACTATTTACAGTTGTTGTTCTTATGGTTTAGTATCACTCCATAGGCAATTACAATAGATCATTTAAAAATTGCCAGAGAGCTAAAAGATCCCCAAAATGATGCCTTCCATGCCTATTTATAGTTGTAGGTCGTCGAAAAAGCTCTAACACGTCCTCCTCCACATTCTCCATAATCTAGTAGCAGTTTCTCTTGAGGAAACATGGCCAAGTCAACAATCAGCTATGGATCGGTACCGAACCATATGCGTGGATCGGTATCGATCCATAAGATCCACTTATGGACTATTCTTGTCACTTTGGAATGAAGTGATACACCATTAGCTTTGTGATTCCAAACTTGTTTAATAGCTTTGAGCTTGTTTCCGAGTCAGTCGGATGGATCAGTGGCGGAGTAGACTTGTTGATTTCTGGTGCTCGGAGAGTTCAACAACAAACAATAGGCGAACAACAAATGATTAAAAAATTGTTGCTATTATCAATACTTGGGCATTTGAAGGACTTGGAGTGGTATAGATGTACGTTTATCGTTCGGTACCAATCCAGGGGGATGGAACGGTACCGATCCATCAGATGGTTGAAATGGGCTTTGCAATTTTTGGAGTGACCTTGTCTTCATCTTGTGTTCTTGATTATATTTAGTTCCTTAACTTTACGGCTATCCCTTCGAGCCTTCTACCTCGATAGCTTTCAAGTTCTACTCATCGAGTCAGTCAAGATGCTGCCTAGTCAAAAGGCTGGATAACACTTGCCCCCTAAAGTGCATCTTGTTGCAAACACAATGTGCTTTGAGTCAAGACAAGTCGAGATTGCTATATCGGACTCTAACCCGTGCTTCGATTAGTTGTTATCCTTTCTTCGAATCTTTTTAGTAAAGTGTTGCATCTACATACATCCGTTATGATACTTCGTTAGCATCTAAGACTAGAAAAACTAGAAAAACTAGAATGTGCTCTCATGATCTGTCATTCCGAGCTTGGTAATTGTGAACAAATTCCATTTCCAGGTCGTTCAGGTTTGAATCTAATTTCATTTACTTCTAGTTATTTAATGCTGAGTACGCACACATATAAGGGCTTTGATATTCCATCGTGCCTTGGTTCCATGTACATACTAGTTCCTATGAAACATTAGATACACACACATATATGTGTGTATTTCATTTCTTCAAATGTCGATCGATTGATATCGATCTATGGGCATGGATCGGTACCGATTCATGGCCTTAGATATAGACGAGTTTGACGCCTATTTTCCTAGGTGGGGAGTGTTATATACCCATTCTACTCCTTTTAAAGTATTTACCTTCCCCAAACTTAACCTCTACTTTGCCATTGCATGGTTTTCTGAACGTCAGCACCACCTAAACTTTGATTGAATTCAACCACAAACCATCAGCTTCTAAAACTTGGAGCCGAACACTCGAACTCGAGCTAGATTGAACTGAAATTAGATAGGTCCTCGAAATGAACACGCCTTCGACTCGTCCTTCTAGATCTGAGCATATTGAGGTGAGTGATGGCATTGGAGATGAGTATGGAGTGCTTTGGGAAAGAGAGGTCATGCCTATGGATAGGGCTTTAAGTTGCCAAGGCAGAAATTTTCTCTAAAGGTTGGGGTTCGGTACCGATCAAACCTTGGGATTTTCTGCTTTGGTTAATTTGAAAAATCCAAGTATGCACACTCGAATCCGAAACTCTTGAATGAAATCTGCTGAGTTTGTAATATCTTGAATACATGGCCTCTGACTTAAAGCCTACTGAGATGGTCAGCGATGACGGTCACTTTGAACATCCTCTAGACTTCCAAATGAACTATTGCACAATCATAGATTATCACTGCATGATACAGCACAACACTGCACTAGATTTCAATTTAGCATGAGGCATATCTTTTAATCAATCTGATATCATTTATATGTTGAGTTTTGATAGTTATGGCTCAGACATTCCGAGCATCTCTCTGCTCAAGCTGCAAGTCCATCAATGTCTAGATATGCCAAATCAGACACTGACTCAAGTTCGACTCATGTTTCATCTGGCCGATAAACCCTAGCATAACTTGTGCCTCAAATTGAAAATCCACAAGTGTAACAACCTATCTCGGAGTTCCAATAGATCCTACAGAAGGCCCAAAAGCTGAAGTTGCCCCCGACACTCTTGATGATGCAGTTTTATACAACATAGAGCTAGGTGTCGTAATGGAAATACTATACATCAAATATCTCTCAAAAATATGAGTTTACAAAAGAAAACATTAGACTCACATTTACATACATATACATCTATAAAGACTGACAGGTCTCAAATATACATAACCATTATAGTCTACAAAATACACGAGCATATAGGCTAGACTCAAATGATACGTCTAAAATATAACCAACAGTCAATAAGACTTCTTAAGCTAGCTCACATCCACAGTCAACGAGTCCATATACCTGTCAAGTCTCGGTCTTACCCGAGCATTAAAATAACACCCTGGTCAGACGATCTCTAATTATCACAAAAGTTGAGATACTGACAATAATGAATTTGCATAAATGACAAAGATAAATATCCATCAATTGTACTTCACAACCTAATAAAACTTTATTTAATGATTCATAGTTTATAGTTAAGTTTATGCTCATTTTCAACATTCATCAAAGTCAAGGCAATCACTATAATAAGAGCACAGAAAATCACAACCTTATAAGCAAGTAATAAACATGCACTTCGCAAGTCAATAGAAAAAACATGCATTTCGTGCCAACACCAGTGGTTGCACTTCGCAATTTATAACTCCCTTGAAAACGATTATCTCAAGATGGGCCTGAAAACCCATTTAATCAGCCAAAACGGATCTCCTAAGAACGAGTATGAAAGCCCATCGATACGTGTTATCTACTTCCGATTAGTAATCATAAGAGTGTGGACTAATGTCCCATAACCACTTGATGATGCTCTAATGATTACTAAAACCTAGTAAATTCCACTCTTCAAAATAAATATTCATTCGAACAAGTCCTAGAATTAACCAATGAAGTAAACGCAAGCGTTTCACACCATTATACTAGACCGTTTAATTCAATTTCTTATCCAAGTGAGATTGTTAATTTGTATAATAAAATAGTTCTGCGAAGAAATTTATTAGTAATATTAATTTAAAAAAGTCTAATATATACTAAAAACATGATTTAATTCTAAACTATACTTATAAAACTTACTTCGAAATCGTTTTGTAATTAAAGCTATATACATATAAAGTTCCAAATTTAGTTCCTCTTAAAAGATATGTACATATATAGGTATAAAACAATTTTCTTTTAAAGAATTTCTCCTTGCAAGAAACTTTGTAAATCGGCGCAATGAAATAGTGTATTAGGCAAAGCAACATAGAGCCTTCTCTCTATGGAAACAAGAGTATCCAAGTGAGGATTTAAACATCCGGAAATGGTTAAGTAATTATCACCCACAAGTCTTAAACCATGTACTTACTACATCAACCAAAACATCAAAGCAAGGCAACAAAGAAATCAAGGAAACAATCGGGCAAATAAATAGTCGAACTAGACAATCGGGAGGCAAACGGACACAGACTAGGGCTCTACTCCGGTCACGACTAGTGAAACGGTCATGTTCGATCGGTCCACCAGTAGTACTGCATAGGCCAAGCCCTAGGTAGTGTTCATCACCTCTCGATGGTCCGTCGGTGTTGAATTTCAGGCTATAATTGGTTTTGACTTCAATGATATTGATTTTGATGCCAAGAAAACACATATTCAACTACAGTTTGATGGTTCAAGTGATTATATGATAAGGGTTTTTAGCGAATAGAAAATAGGGTTTCATATGATAATAGACAAAACAAAAAATTGAGATTAGTTCAACAACTCATCCAAATAACAAATTTAGTAACTTGAAATCAAAATAGAGATAGTTGTGAGTTATTAACTCACCTTTAGCTTGCTACAACTCATTCATATCAACCTTGCACTTAGATTTCAATGAATCTTAACAAATGTCTCGAAAGAAAAGATGAACACAAGTATTACAACCTATAAAAAACTGAAATTGATTGGACTAGAGGAGAGATAAGAGTTCACATAACGTAACTTGATTTTGTCTAAATTTCTGGAATTTTATTTTGATTTTGAAACTTGATTTTTTCATGCAATAGAAAGGAGAAGCCAACCCTAGTTTTCTTTTCTTTCTTTAGTTATGAACATACAAGATTTTTGAAAGTGAGAAGTATGAGAAGGGTAATTCTCTTATTCGTTTAGAAATGGGTATGGGTTTAGTTTAAGCCTATTTAAATAAAATACAAATCCTTATTTTTATTAAAATGTAACGACTCACATTTTCCATCGTTTAATTTTGAATATTTAAATGGTTTTAAATATTGATTTGGAATATAAATCGATTGTGGATATGAAGATTTTTGGGTGGGATTATAGAATGAATTTAAAATTTAAATATATCAATTTATCAAAATACGAAAATTGTGAATAATTGGATATTGGAGTTGAATATGAAACGAAACGATTTCTAATGCTGATATAAATTCTAATGGAATTATAATTAAGTTAGAAAGTTTTTAAAACCGAAATTTTAAGTGATTTCGTAAAAATAGGAAATCGTCGATTTAATTGACGCGTTAAAATTGCGATCCGGGGCACAGTCTCGGAATTCAACGAAACTAGTTTTATTGGATCCGTAATAGCGTATTATTATCGAATTCCAAGTTTCGTAACGTTTGGATTTACCATTTGGTCGTACGGGCTAGAAACACCTAGAAATAATTTAATTTAATTTAATTTAAATATTCGATTTAAAAAGCTATCTTCTCCATACGATCGAATTAGACCTCGAGACTTGTTCCATCGTATTTGGAATAGGGGTATAACATTAGGAATGCCAGGTGGCACACCTCAATAGGGTTTGGAATTTCAAGATACGCTAAGCGGGATATTTGGAAATAAAATTTTAAATTTCAAATCAAAGTCAATTTCTTTCATTTCAAAGTCACCCTACGTCATCTCGAGCCACCCTATACTTCTGATACAGTCACTCCTTTCATCATTTAAAATTGTGTGTATCTTTCCTTTCTTCTTTTAGAAGATTGAAATCGAGTATATATAAAAATAAAAATAAAACAAGCTCAACTCTTCTTTCTTTCGTCTACCTTTTCTCTCAAGCTCATTCCAGGAAAACAAAATCGCCTACTGCCTTTCCTTTTCCTCAATCCTTTAATGAATAAAAAAATTAATCGTAGGCGATTTAAAATAAATAAATCGTGGCTGCCACAAAAAAATCACGCGTGAAGGAAGGCGAACTGGAAGCATGCTGCATTAGCTCAGAGGCGCTCGTTGGCACGTATGATAGAGCAACGATCGAGGGTAAAGTCGCGATGCAGCAGTTTGGTTTGGGCTCGATCTTGATTACGTGCGCCCGTGAGGGAGTGGAGGAGAACAAGGCGGTGGTTCGACTAGGGTTTGACGGCATGGGCGATCTCGATGTGATGAAGGCTGGTATGGGGGGTTGCGTGGAGGAGAGGCGATAGGCGGTGGGCGTTTTAGGGTTTGGGGTAGTCGCAGTTTGAGGTTGGGTCGGCAGCACTATAGGATTGGGCCGCGATCATTGTAGAAGGGGTCATCTGGCGCGTGTGCTAAGGGATAGTGAGGTGATGTGGGTCGTGAATTTATGTCGAGCATGAAAAAAAATTAAAGCTACAGCCAGGATTTCATGGTAAAATTCTTTTTATAAATTTAGTAATTAATTAAACTAATTTTAGTTTGCAAATCGATAATTAAAAAATTCAATAACCTTGTTATACAAGGTCAAAATTAGGTATCGAGGTTGTGTTGCACTCAAATGGATATCATCTACACTCTGGAATTTGGTTAGAATCATTTGACATTAGCGGGAATTTTAAATTTAATTGAACGCTGTTCAATTTAATTTAAATTTGGAACGAATGGCAAATTAAAAATCAAGGTGAGTAAAATCTCACTCATTTGGATTGCTAGTATAATTTAAAAGTGTTGAATTTAAATTATTGATTGTTTGGATGAATTTATTAATTATTATCAATTGGATGATATATTATATATATAGTAGTATATATATTAGTAGTTGGATTGTTGTTCCCTCATATTTTAGCGGATGAGACCCTATGTGCCCCGCATAATAGCGGATGACCCTATATACCGCGATATCCCCCTCGAAGTGGGATTGGTATTTTTATGTTGTATTAACATCTGTGGATGCAGGGAAACAAGTTGGAGGGATCCAACTGGTTTCCTCAAATTTATATTGATTGTTTTCATATATAATAATATATGACGTGTTAGAATAATCTGTTATAGATTATTGTTGTGATTTGAATAATTGGATGCTATAGTAGCACTGGCCTGAATTTTGGTATTTTAAATACCATTTTTTTATTTGCAAGGAATTAAAGGGACTTTAGATATAAAAATATTTATTTTGGAATTTGGATTATTTTAAAGGAAATCGAGTTAGATAAAATAATAATTTGATTTTTGGGTTTGTACTTAACTATTCGGAAAATATTTTAATAGAGCTTTTAAAATAATTTATATAAGGAATTTTTTTAACTACGGATTTTAATGGGGTATTTAAAAAAAATACGGATAAGGAGTTTTAAATCGATATTAAAAATAGATTTGTGGAACAAATGAAATTTATTAAGAAATAGATTTATAAAATGGGATTTTATAAATGAAATTAGTTTTATAAACAAGTGAAAAACTCAAAGGAGTTTATAAATTCATAAACAATGTTTATAGATAAGGGTAAACGGTATCAGTTGATAAATTGGAGTAGAAACAGGGTTGAGGAAAATAGTGGGTACTATTTGTGAAAAGTGGAAATGGTTAGGAGAATCGGAATGAAATAGATGGGTTGTGAATCGATAGGAATCTATAAATTAATTGGTTATTGAGATATTAAAAATATATTTTTAATTTTAAGAAGGTAACTTTTTTTATTGGAAAATTTTATTTATGAAACTATGAAATTTTAAACTAGTAAAATTGAAATACATCGAAAAGTGGATTCTTGAAATATTTAATATTTATTTTAATAAATTCTAATTTTTAAAATCAGCTTTGAAAATTTATTTGTTAATCTAAAAATGGGTTATTAATGTTATAAAAAGCGTTTCGATATTTTATATAACTACATGAATATGTCTTAAAAGTAAATTATTATTCTTTTAAATACTTATTATATATATATACATAGAGTTTTGTAATGTTTTAAATTTATTTGTAAATCTTCTCGAGGATTTGGAAACGGGGTTTATTCAGTAAAGGGATTACAAGAGAATTCTAAAAAAAATGGAATTTGGGGAAAAGTAAGAAAAATTCCAAAGTAGATAAATAATAATGAACTTCAAAAAATGAATTAGAATTCATAAAAGAAGTAGAAAGGGGGTAATTAGAATTATAGACAAGTGTATTTGACTTTGGAAAATATTAAAGGGAATAAATCAAGGAATTTAGAACTTATAAAATTCGTTATAAACGGGTTAAGAAATTTACAATATAAATTGTGAAGGATTTTGAGAAAAGAGAAATAATGGAATTTTTCTAAGTATTGAAAAATCCCAATATGGGTATAAGAATTTGAGTTGTCTCAAATTTTGAAATACTGGAAGGGATTCGAATATATATACCTTACAAAGATATTTTGAAAATAAATTTTGGAAAATTTATAATAAGGCCCGATGTCTGCTTATGGATGTTTATTGATAGTTAAATAACCGATTATCAATTTTTGCCAATTTCGTTAATCGTTTCGAAGAGACCGGGATCTGGTTTAATTATCCAAAAACCACTTCGATCCGGTTTGAACGTTACGAATGGATACCGTGAAGGTAGTGAAGACGGTGATTCAGTTTATCCAGACCCAGGACAACTTGTATGGACAAATGTTATCAAAACATCGTCATTGGAAGACGATGAGCATTCTAAGTGAAAATGTTCTTGAAAGGTAATCCTAGCCTCAAGCCTCATCAACCGGAATGACTGAAAATCAGGGAAGATGCAGCAAGGCTAAGTGGGTCGCACCCAATTAGGGTATGTTATCACTTTTCTAGGTTCCCTCGGATATATAAAAATTATGGATATGGTTGTGCATGGAAAAGTGAGCGCTCAATTTTAATGGTGGGAACACCCGGGGTGATAACATATTCGGTTCTATCCAGGTTAGGGATAGGGCCAGTCTTGTGTTGTAAGGGATCCCGGCGAGTTCCTCGATACATGTTTCTAGATGTGTACTGTGATAGGTGGTACCTCAGTGCCTAGTCATTGTATGGAATCTATTCTCTAATAAGCGCCGTACGGTTTTGATTGTGCCCAACTATGCTGAAATGTGAGATGCAAGCATTTCAGCTATTTCTATTTACTTGGTTTAGATACTATTATAATATCAGACGATTTTAATAAAAATGTTTTGGTTATCTTAAGGGAAAAACCCATCGTGTTTATGTGTGACGTGGTCTTACGAAATACCTTTGTTTTCAAAGGATTTTGATAAAAGTTAATAATTCAAATTGAGTATGTTTTCTCACGCTGGTTTTCCAGACTGACTCGGGTGTTATTTTATTATAATGCTCGGGTCAAACCGAGTATTATAGACATATTTCCATACTTGATTTGTATTTCCACCGTGTGAGGACAAGTTTTTAGACTGTCCAGATTGATTGTTGTTTATTGTACTCTGATAATGGTATGTATATTAACAGTACAGTTCTTATATTTAAAATCTGTTATTTATATATTATATTTTGTTCCGCTGCGATTGTGAGATTTTGTGATGTTGTTTTCTGTTTCTTCTTCTCCCTTTTCTTCTTTACCCCTTATGAACTAGTGTTTTCGGCACTTGATTGCTCGGCATGTTATATAGTGGACGTATTGATGTCGATTTTTGAGGGTCGAAAATCCGATCCGTTACATATAATGAGCATTAACTTCCTGTGCTAACTTATCAAATCATAATTAATTTCTCAACAATTACCAAAGCCCACATAACAAAATTTATAGATTATCCATAATACTTTATTTCATATAATTTTAATATCTAAAATTATATAACAATTAGTTCCCATTAATAATAAAATCCAAACAGTGATTCAAAAAGAGAATTCTACACTTAAAATCATAATCCAAATCATTATAATAATCTAAACTATTTCTAAACTTTCTTTTTCATGTTCATGAAAATTATATTGATCTGGGGTATCATTTTGCCAAGGGAAATCCGTTTAATAATGAAAATTATTTTGATATTGAGAATTAGACTCATAGCCGAAATTGTTAAAGTTGGAAAAAAATTAAAATTTTGGTTACTTTCTAAATTTTTATTTGGATTAGTTTTAAAATATTGTACACATTTTAAGTTATTTTCAAAATTATTTTTGTACCTATACTAATTTTGAGAAAAATTATTTTTTGATTCATTGGATATGATGGTTCTTTCTTTCCTCAATGAATTATTGATTGGGCTTTAGCAAAAGCTCCATATAACTTTTCTCATCAAATCCCAATCTTCTAGTTTTTGATGACTTTTTATGATATACGTTATTCTTAGAGTTATAAACCAAATCTCTCAATGATCAAAATTATTTCCATATTGATTTTCATTCCCATTTTCATAACAATTGCATTGATGTCGAAAATCGATTTGAAAATGAAAATTGATATTTTTTGATAATGAAAATCATTTTGATGATGAGAATAAGCTCCATAACCGAAATTATCAAAGTTGAAAGAAAAATCTAATTTTGTTCATTTTCAAAATTTTGAGTGGGAAAAATCTGAAAATTTTGCCAGTGTTGAAAATTGTTTGTATTATAACCAAAGTCTCTTCCGCTGTCCAGAAGTATGGCGCAATGGAATAGGGATGCCTAGGTTTGGTTACAAACTCAAGTTTGAGCCCTGTCTTGCACACACTTCTCGCAAAAATAATACTCGAGAGTTAAAGATATCATGAGTTGAACCAGACATGCACAACTTAACTTCCCTTATAAGTTTACCAGTCTGTCGGGTTCTCCTGAGTATATTTAAAAAAAGTCTCTTCCACTGTTAAAATTATTTTCAAAATGAGTTTCATACCCATGTTTATTTTGAGAAAAGTTATGTTTGGATTCAGAATTACTTTTACGTAAGATAGGCACATAATCAAAATTATTAGAATTTGGATAAAGTCTGTAATTTCGATTATATTTAAAATTTTGACTTTTGTTATTGTCATAAAATAGCTCCCTTAAAGTTTTTTTGGGATGATCGTTCGACGTGAATTCGTTACATACATTTTCAGGTATTTTTTTATTATTGAGAACCGAATTTAAAACAAACATTGGAATATGAATATAACTAAAATAAAAGTGAATGCTTAGAGAATTGATTCGTTGTCCATAATTGTCTTGACTGTTCGATCCCGATGCTTTGTTGACTCCACTCTAAATGCAATGGACACAATTCAAAGACCAATTATCTTCAACACACTTTTTTTCATCTTTTTTTGGTGTCCCGAACCTTTTTTTTTCTCTTTTTAATAATTGAGTCCGTGTTTTTGCTAAGCCAGCCGAAAATAGTATTAGAGCAACTCCGGTGGTCAAGATTCAGGGCTGAATATCACCAAAAAAATTCCCAATCGACAATTCAACGCTGAATATTTAGCTTAAAATTCAGAATCCACTTCAGGATCCTAAATTGGGCTTGGGCACCCATTTAATGGGCACCCAAGCACTTCCCCCCTCCCCCGCTCCCCCGCTCCCCCACTTCCTATAGCTCAACGGCTATTTTCCACTCATTTTTCCTACCCCTTCGCCTATACGGTCATATTTTGACCTCCAACGGCTATAAACGGTCATATTTTGACCCCAACGGCTATAAACGGTCATATTTTAAACTACAACGGCTATAAACGGTCATATTTCAGATTTCATTATATATAGCGGACTATTTTTCAGATTGTAATACACACATCTCTTCTTCTACTACAATTATATTCTCAATTCTATAATATTGAAAGTATGTCTCATCCATTTCAATCATATACCGAAGCGATGAATATGGATAACTGGGATTTTGATTCCCAACCCATTCAAAATGTTCATCCCCAAACCACTTCCCCTCTATCCTTCCATTCTTCTGCTCCATGGTCTGGCAATGAAGTTAAAGATTTGTGTTATATTTACTGTCATTTTTCTAACGACTCGATCAAGGGAAATGACCAAAGTGGTGAGACGTTTTGGGGGAAAGTCATGACTGCGTATAATAAAAAGCATGTTGAAAAGACGAGGTCAATGTCTACAATCACTGGTCGTTTTAAGAAGATTAATCGACAAACACAATTCTACGAGTCTCAGATTCACAAATAAGAACAGCAAATCCGAGTGGAATGGGTGGCGAAGCTGAATTGGTAACATTTTGAAAAATATCATTTTTAATTTATCGTGTTTTATCAATTTGTTAATATATCATTTTGTGTTTCTGTTTTTTTCAGAAGAGAATGGCGAACGATCAATTCTTGAAATTTTTTGCAAGAGAAAGTGGTACAAAGAAACCACATTACTATCAGTTTGCAAACTGCTATGACTTGCTTATTAGTCATCAAAAATGGAGCTCAAACAATGAAAAAAGTTTAAGAGATGTCCAAACGAAATCGAAGGGCAAGAAAAAAGCAAGTTGAACTAATTATAGTTCTAGCACAGGCGATTCTTCTCATATGGACTCTAATGTATGCCCAGATAACAAAGACGAAGAAGCAGAACCCGCATTTGATGAAGATGCTAGACCGATGGGGCAACGAGCAGCTTAGATGAAAACTATTGTTCAATCCCAAATCGATTCTCGTTTAGCCCTAATGCATGAAAACATGCAAGAGAAAATGCAGAACGTCAAAGAGGGAGTGCATAAAAGCTTGCCATGTTAAAAGAATTGACCGAGATTGAGAAGGGCCAGTTTGAGTTAGAGCGGCAACACCAAGAGACCTTAGTAATGGAAAAGGATGTCACCGAAATGGACCTAATTACAATGCAATATTGGATGGAGTACAAACAACGCATTATTCAGAGTAGATCAGGAACGAAACAAATGTAGTTGAAATATTCATGTAATATTTTTAGTTATTGCAGTTTAAGTATTCATGTACCTTCAGTTTATGTTTTCAATCATGTACTATTTTTTGTTTTAAAATATTCAATGGTATATCATTTTTTTCGATGCATTCTATAGATATCATTGAAAGTGAGTGCGGATTAAGGATCTTAAGGCTAATTTAACACTAGAGGGGGGGGTGAATAGTGTTTAATGGATTCTAAGACTTATATGGACTAATTTAAAAATTATGATATAAACAAATGCAGAACTTAATCACAAAACAATCACAGAATCAAACACAGATGTAGAAAGTAAATAAAAACCAGTAAAAGGAAAGAACACACCAGATTTTATACTGGTTCGGAGTTACCCTACATCCAGTCCTGTACCAAGGCAAACAACTCATACAGATTTTTGTTATACCAATGTCGAGATTACAATCCTCAATTTCTAAAGGCCTTGAGGTACCCTCTTGTCTCTCGAGTCCGGGGCAAACTCTCTTGATTTACGGGCCACAAGATCACCCAATTGATTTCCAGGGACAACCACACCTTATAGAGAGACTCGATAAACTTTTGATTACAAATTGATCCTATAACTTTGAATAGCACTTTGATCTTCGAGAGAGGGCAGAGAATCAAACAAGAATGAGATTCTAATTTGATTCACTTGAGAATTCGGCAAAATTTCGGCACGATCTTAAAAATATGAAAATTTTAGAATATGGTTTTATGGAGAAGAAGGGGTGAAGAAAATAGTTAGTTAAAAAATTCGTTTGTGAAGGTTATTTATAAACCAGTAACGGTCATAACCATTCGTGAAGAGATTTAAACGAATAGACAATTCGTTTGAAAATTGAAACTTTTGAATTTAACGGCCACCATGTTGACATGGGGTATTCCATGATGTTGACATCCCTTAGTTAAAAATAATGTAAAATTTGTTTTGAAAATGGTATTGAAAGGAAAACAAGATGAAATGATTCTGGAGTAAAATAAACTAATTTCCCTATGTTTTAAAATTAAGAAGAGTAGAAAGATGTATTTTTAGAATGTATATATAAATTTGATTTTAAATCTCAAGTATATATATTATAAAAGAATATTTAAAAATCAGAAGATAGTTCAAAAAACAAACGAAGTTTAAAACAAGAGTTTATTTAAAAACAAAAACAAAGAATATTTTAAGGCTAAAACATCTTTTTGAAAATCATTTGAAAGGATAATTTTTAAGGCTAAAACATTTTGAAAAACAGTTTTGAAAATCATTTTGAAAAACCATTTTGAAGTAGTTTTGCAAGCTTCTTCCTGCAGTATCTCATCACATCAGGATTCTAGAACTTGTACAAAACCAGGATGTTCGTGGGTTTGTAAGCCACTTGTTGTAGGTTTGTAAGCTACTTGTCATGGGTTTGTAAGCCACTAAGAAGATAGAAATGGGTTCCATCCCAAATGAAATTTGGAATGAAGATTTCCGTGCTATTATGAAGTTTTAACAAAAACTAGACACTTATCTTGAAATCTTGATCTTGATACTCTAGAGTCTTCAAACTTGATATCTCCATACTGAACCTTGAGTCTTGAGTCTTTATACTAATCAGTCTTCAGTAACCAATACTTGCATATATAAATATATACATTTATATTTATATCCTGCATAGTTCCTGCATATAATAAGATAAGTTAAAAAGGTTGTTGTCATCAAAACCAACATCTTAGTTCCTAACAATCTCCCCCTTTTTGATGATGACAACCTGTATATATAAAATATACTTACCATACCTGACGCAGCGGATTAAACAAAACAATCTTCGTTCGGTGAAAGTAGTAATCGGTGGATTGGAAGATACTGAAATGCCCAAATTCGTTGATCCGAAGATACCGAATTCTAGCTATCCCGAACTCGTTGATCGCGCACGATACCGGGTTCAAAGATCTTCAATTCTTCAAGTGTTGATCAAGCGCACTTGATTCCGCGAATCGGCTTTTACAATCGTTGAATCGAGCGCACTCGATTAACCGAAAGAGGAGATAGGAGATTACACTCAACTACCAATTTAGATGAAAGCACACAGCAATCAAAAGAGAATTTTATTCAAAAATCAACAACCTTTACAAATGAAACAACTTGCCTATTTATAGGCTACAACATGCAACAGAAAAAATTTACAACTCCTAAGTCGGTTCCGACTAAGTCGGTTCCGACTTACGACCTACGACCTATCATAACTCGGTGACGACTTAAGCCCAAACAGTTACAACATAACGACTTAACAATATTACCAGTACAACATAATGCATTCGACTTAAAACAGTCGACATACGACTTAAAGACAGGAAAATACAAACAGACAACCACTTAAGTCGTTGCCGACTTAACAATTCTACGCGACTCAACTTAGTAACGACTTAAGAAATCAACGGTCCAGATTAACTCGGCAGAGAATCAACGGCAACAGCTCCAGCGACTCAAAAGCATGCGGCGACTTAAAGAAATCAAGGGTATAGATTAACTCGGTAGAGAATCAACGGTTTCCATCCTCAGCGACTTAACTCCTGACTCGTTAGGTCGTTTACGAGCCTTAACTAAGTCGTAACTCGGCAACGACTTACTCCCTGCTTTGTTAAGTTGTACACTCACCAAAACTAAGTCGTTAACTCGGCAACGACTTAAACCTTCGCATTTTTCAACTGGTGTTGTTCTTCCCGTAGTCTTAGGTCGTAACCCAGCACGTCCCTTAAGTCGTTGACGACTCATAGCTCCTTCCCTAAGTCGGTCACGACTTATACCTCCTTCCTTAAGTCGGTTACGACTTATGCCTTCACCTTCCTCACTACTTACTCGACTTATGTCTTTACCTTCCTTGAGTCGGTCTCGACTTATACCTTTGACAAATGTGGGCTGCGCTGCATCATCCTCCCCAGGTTGAGAAAAATTCGACCTCGAATTTGTAAATTCTTCCACATCAGCGCGCTCATCCCCATGATATGGTACGAGATGTTTAACATTGAACACATCAGAAGTGTACACATCTTCTGGCAGCTTCAATTTATAAGCATTTTCATTAATCCTTTTCACAACTTCTACAGGACCAATTTTTCTGGCTTTTAACTTGTTATAAGCGCCCACTGGAAAACGATCCTTTGTTAACACTGCATAAACCAAATCACCTTCATTTAATTCAACATTTCTTCGCTTCAAGTCTGCAGATCGTTTATATTTCTCATTCGCTTTCTCCAATCGTTCTTGAACGATTTTATGACATTCCGTCAGCCCTTCAACAAAATCAGCAGCTTTCTTAATTGTCCCCTTTGAGTGTGGTATTACCGTTAAATCCAACGGTCCTTTTGGCATACTAGAATATACAATCTGGAATGGACTGAACCCAGTACTTCGATTCACAGCATGATTATGAGAAAACTCTGCCTGGCATAACTTTACATCCCAACTCTTCAGATTATCTTGAACAAGACACCTCAATAAGTTTCCTAACGATCTGTTCACAACCTCGGTCTGTCCATCCGTTTGCGGATGATAAGCACTACTAAACTTCAGCTTTGTTCCCACCATTTGCCACAAACTCAACCAAAAGTGACTAAGAAATCGAGTATCTCTATCCGACACAATAGATTCTGGCAATCCATGAAGTCGATAGATCTCCTTGAAAAACAACTGAGCAACATGAACAGCATCCGCCGTCTTCTTGCAAGCAATAAAATGTGCCATCTTCGAAAATCTGTCCACCACAACGAATATAGAATCATTTCCCCTCTGAGTTCTAGGCAATCCCAAAACAAAATCCATACTGATATCCACCCATGGTTTTACAGGCACGGGTAACGGCATATATAAACCAGCATTAGTCGCAGTTCCTTTCGCAACCTGACAAATATGACAACGCTCCACAAACCTCTCTACCTCTTTCGTCATTGATGGCCAAAAATAAGATTGTGAAATCAACTGTAATGTACGGTCTCTACCCACGTGTCCTTCTTCATGTAGCTCTTTTACGATCTTCATTCTCAAACTACCCTCCGGTATGCACAATCGATTTCCTTTGAACAGAAAACCATCTATCATTATAAACTCATCCGTCTTCCCATCGTTGACTTTATCAACAAACTTTGCAAAGTAAAGATCATTGTCAAATAATTCTGGTAACATTTCAAACCCCGTCACTTCAACCTTCATTGTTGTCAACAAATGATTCCTCCTACTTAAAGCATCAGCCACACGATTTGTCACCCCTGACTTGTGTTTAACAACAAAAGTAAATTGTTGTTGATATGCAATCCACGATGCATGTCTCGCTGAAATCTTGTCTTGCCCTTGTAAATGCTTCAATGCCTCATGATCAGTGTAAAGAACAAACTCTTTCTGGAATAGATAATGTCTCCAGTGTTTGATAGCTTGCACAACAGCATAAAACTCCACATCATATGTACTATATCGCATCTTTGCTCCCGACAACTTCTCACTGAAATAGGCAATAGGGCGACCCCTTTGACTCAACACTCCTCCAATCCCAACCTTTGACGCATCAGTATGTAATTCAAACAACAACTGAAAATCAGGTAATGCTAGGATTGGTGCTGTCGTCAACAACTCCTTGATTCGTTCAAAAGCAACTCCTGCTTCCTCCGTCCATGTAAACTGTTTACCCTTCATACAATCAGTCACAGGCGCCATCACACTACTAAAGTGTGGTATAAACCTTCGATAGAATGAAGCCAACCCGTGAAAACTACGAACTTCCGTTATCGTCTTGGGCTGTGGCCAATCTCTAATTGCTTCGACTTTACTTTGGTCAACCTGTATTCCTTCTTCCGATACAACATATCCCAGAAATAAAACACTCCTCGCCATAAAGACACACTTCTTTATAGCAGCATAGAATCGTTCTTCACGAAGAATAATTAACACTTTCTTCAAATGTTGAACATGCTCTTCTATACTCGCAATGTAGATCATAATATCATCAAAGTAAACCACCACAAATTTTCCAATGTACGGTTGGAAAATTTGATTCATCACCCTCATAAATGTACTCGGTGCATTCGATAGACCAAACGGCATTACCAGCCATTCATACAAGCCTTCCCTCGTCTTGAATGCTGTCTTCCATTCGTCCCCTGGTCTAATGCGAATCTGGTGATAACTGCTCTTCAAGTCAATCTTAGAAAAGACTACAGACCCACTAATTTGATCCAATAAATCATCAAGCCTCGGCATCGGAAATCTGTATCTGACTATGATCTTATTCAATGCTCTACTGTCTGTGCACATCCTCCACGTTCCATCCTTTTTGGGTACCAATAAAGCTGGTACAGCACAAGGACTTAAACTCTCCTGCACACGCCCCTGTTCAAGCAATTCTTCTACCTGCCTCCGCAACTCTTCATGTTCCTTCGGACTCATTCGATAATGTGGTCTGTGTGGCAACACAGCACCTGGAACAAGATCTATCTGATGTTGTATATCACTCAATGGTGGCAACTCCGTTGGTAACTCCTCTGGAAATACATCGTCAAACTCTTTCAAAACTGGTTTAACTTCTTCCGGAATTTCAACCTCTTCTTTGCTCTCACGCCCAATCAATAAAAATACTTCAGGCTCCTCCTCTACTTCCTTCACAAACTCCTTCAAAGATAACAAAGTTTTGAGCTCTTCAATCTCCTCCAACTTGTTTTCCTCCTGTTGTCGCTTCTTTGGAACTAGAGTAATCTTTGTGCCTTCAAACATGAAACTGTAACTGTTGGTACGCCCATCATGTTGTACTGCTCTATCATACTGCCACGGTCTTCCCAGCAACAAATGACAAACGTCCATATCTACCACATCGCACCAGATTTCATCTTTGTATTTCTTTCCAATTGAAAAATTCACACAAGCCCTTCGTCCAACCTTCACCTCCCCGCCTTTCCTCAACCAAGCTAGCTTGTACGGTTTCGGATGTTTCTCAGTCTTCAACGCCAACTTCCTCACAGCTTCGGAAGAAATTATATTATCACAGCTTCCAGCATCAATAACAAATTTGCAAACTTTCCCCAGAATAGTACATGTTGACTGAAAAATATTGCTCCTCAACCAACTACAATCCTCCTCTTGCTTTGGTGTTAAATAGGACCTCTTCATCATGAGATTATAACCTTCGTCTCCCGACACTTCTTCTTCCTCCTCATCAGGTGGTGAATTGGAACATTCAGCTTCTTCATCCTCATCCTCAACCTCTGCTATCATAGCTCTCTTCTTCGGCTTTGGACATTCGCTACTTTTATGACCAAATTCCCGACAATTGTAACATTTGAAACCGTTGTTAACCTTTGTCTTCTCAGCCTCCTTCACTACTGGTCTACTGATAGGTTTAGAAAAATTAGAACTTCCACCAACACCCTTCACTTGATTGTTAGAATTAGTAAACACACCACTTCCTCGTCGTCCCTGTTTCTCCCAAGCCAACGCTTTCTGATGTGCTTCTGCTACAGATCTTGGATCGAACATATTAACCATATCCTGAATCTGCATTCGCAATCCCCCAACAAATCTGGCTGTCAATTGTTCTTCTGTCTCCATAATATCATTTCTCACAATAAGTTGATAAAATTAGTCAGCATAGTCATTCACAGATTTCGTCCCTTGTCTCAAGTTTTGCAAACGTTGATACATCAAAGATTGATAATTGTAAGGTAAGAACGTTGCTTTCATCAATTTCTTCAGCTTCTCCCAAGATTCAACTTTTGACTTTCCCATCCGATCACGTGTAAGTTTGGTCTGCTGCCACCATGCCAAAGCTCTACCCCTCAGCCTCGTAGCAACCAACTTCACTCTACGATGTTCTGGAACTTCTTTGAAGTCCAAAATCTCCTCAACATTAGCCACCCAATCTAGAAACTCCTCCGCTTGCATACCACCTTTGAATTCAGGAATTTCAATCTTCATCCCCGTCTCCCACTTGTGATCATACTCAGAGTAATTTCTTCCTTGTCCTCGTCCTTGTCCTCGAACACTACCACCTTCATACTCCTCTTCAAAATCAGATGTATATCGTTGTCTATCTCGTCCACCCACATCTCTACTCCCATCACGTCTACCACCATCATCCCTTCTATCTACATTCCTCCGTTCACGATCATTCACGTTCCTCCCACGCCCTTGATCATTTTCAACACTTCTGTCTCGATTGGAATGTGGCGAGACTCTACTACCCCCATGGTTAGATTAAGGTGAAACCCTTCTCCAATTTTGATCATCTCCGTCATAAGCTTCTCTAACCGGCCAATTCCTTCGTTAAGCTTTTCACTAAAGTTTTCATTGATTCTTTGCTCCATCTCATCAGCCTCTTCTCTTCGATACAAAGCTTCCACGTTTTGATGTCGATTGGCTCTCCTTGGTGGCATGATTGAAATCTTTACAAACACTTCAAATTCAAACACAATTCGAACTTTGATCCAAAATGAAATGGATCGAAACTTCCACTTTGTTGCAAATCGCGATGAACACGATGGACAAAGTTTCGGCCTCCCACTCAAATCCGATCAAACAACTTCAATATAAAGTCGAACACTTCAACTTGATCACGGCTCAACACTTCAAGCTCGGCAAATCACTTCAAACTTCAAAATGAATAGGCTCCAAGTCTCGATCTAGCTATGATTGGCTAGAACAGGCTCTGATACCAAAACTGACGCAGCGGACTAAACAAAACAATCTTCGTTCGGTGAAAGTAGTAATCGGTGGATTGGAAGATACTAAAATGCCCAAATTCGTTGATCCGAAGATACCGAATTCTAGCTATCCCGAACTCGTTGATCGCGCACGATACCGGGTTCAAAGATCTTCATTTCTTCAAGTGTTGATCAAGCGCACTTGATTCCGCGAATCGGCTTCTACAATCGTTGAATCGAGCGCACTCGATTAACTGAAAGAGGAGATAGGAGATTACACTCAACTACCAATTTACACACAGCAATCAAAAGAGAATTTTATTCAAAAATCAACAACCTTTACAAATGAAACAACTTGCCTATTTATAGGCTACAACATGCAACAGAAAAAATTTACAACTCCTAAGTCGGTTCCGACTTACGACCTACGACCTATCATAACTCGGTGATGACTTAAGCCCAAACAGTTACAACATAACGACTTAACAATATTACCAGTACAACATAATGCATTCGACTTAAAACAGTCGACATATGACTTAAAGACAGGAAAATACAAACAGACAACCACTTAAGTCGTTGCCGACTTAACAATTCTACGCGACTCAACTTAGTAATGACTTAAGAAATCAATGGTCCAGATTAACTCGGCAGAGAATCAACGGCAACAGCTCCAGCGACTCAAAAGCATGCGGCGACTTAAAGAAATCAAGGGTATAGATTAACTCGGTAGAGAATCAACGGTTTCCATCCTCAGCGACTTAACTCCTGACTCGTTAGGTCGTTTACGAGCCTTAACTAAGTCGTAACTCGGCAACGACTAAACTGACGCAGCGGATTAAACAAAACAATCTTCGATCGGTGAAAGTAGTAATCGGTGGATTGGAAGATACTGAAATGCCCAAATTCGTTGATCCGAAGATACCGAATTCTAGCTATCCCGAACTCGTTGATCGCGCACGATACCGGGTTCAAAGATCTTCAATTCTTCAAGCGTTGATCAAGCGCACTTGATTCCGCAAATCGGCTTCTACAATCGTTGAATCGAGCACACTCGATTAACCGAAAGAGGAGATAGGAGATTACACTCAACTACCAATTTAGATGAAAGCACACAACAATCAAAAGAGAATTTTATTCAAAAATCAACAACCTTTACAAATGAAACAACTTGCCTATTTATAGGCTACAACATGCAACAGAAAAAATTTACAACTCCTAAGTCGGTTCCGACTTACGACCTACGACCTATCATAACTCGGTGACGACTTAAGCCCAAACAGTTACAACATAATGACTTAACAATATTACCAGTACAACATAATGCATACGAATTAAAACAGTCGACATACGACTTAAAGACAGGAAAATACAAACAGACAACCACTTAAGTCGTTGCCGACTTAACAATTCTACGTGACTCAACTTAGTAACGACTTAAGAAATCAACGGTCCAGATTAACTCGGCAGAGAATCAACGGCAACAGCTCCAGCGACTCAAAAGCATGCGGCGACTTAAAGAAATCAAGGGTATAGATTAACTCGGTAGAGAATCAACGGTTTCCATCCTCAGCGACTTAACTCCTGACTCGTTAGGTCGTTTACGAGCCTTAACTAAGTCGTAACTCGGCAACGACTTATTCCCTGCTTTGTTAAGTCGTACACTCACCAAAACTAAGTCGTTAACTCGGCAACGACTTAAACCTTCGCATTTTTCAACTGGTGTTGTTCTTCCCGTAGTCTTAGGTCGTAACCCAGCACGTCCCTTAAGTCATTGACGACTCATAGCTCCTTCCCTAAGTCGATCACGACTTATACCTCCTTCCTTAAGTCGGTTACGACTTATGCCTTCACCTTCCTCACTACTTACTCGACTTATGTCTTTACCTTCCTTGAGTCGGTCTCGACTTATACCTTTGACAAATGTGGGCTGCGCTGCATCAATACCATAACTCCTATCATAACTCCTGTAACGACCCCGGATTTTATATATATTTAAATTGATAATTAATTTAATTTTTGATTTAAAATTGTAAAATTAATCGATGAATTGATGCTAGTTTCCCCGAGTTCCAATAATTTCTATGTTAAATCATTTAAAATTTAAATATTGTATATATATATGTATATATATGAACGAGTATGGTGGCACGTCCGTTGGATGTGTGCATAGAAGGAAGGGTGGAAATTTTGTGTAGCCTGAATATGACCGCAGCAAAAATTAGGCAAGTCTATATTTGTTAAAAAAATAACAATTTATAAACTGTATACGATTACCTATGTATACCGCACATAGGTAGAGAAATGTGTAGATGGAAATCAAATTATGCATGTGAAGCAGCAGTGTATATGACACAACAGTTGTAATTGTTATTTTATTGGCAAAGTACAGTAGGAGAAAATATGCAGCATAACATGGAATTGATTAAATGTTGTAGCTATAAATGCCGTAATCAGTTCTGCGAACGTTCTGCAAGGTAGCGCTCAACAGCTCGATCACACTCTTCGATCTGCAGGAGAAGGTTAAAGGAGTTGATAGTTAGACGATTGATATATATGTGCGAAAATATGCAGATGTGTTGAAGTATATGTTAGTATGTGTTGCATACCACCTCGGGAGTGAAGAAATCATCCCAATTACCGTCTGTAGGGTAAGGTGCATGTGGGTGTTGGTCATTGGTGATTTGTAGTTGAGGTGAAAATGCAGATGCTTCCTTCAAGTCGCATTTTTTCTAGGCATTCTTTGTTGTTGTTGTGAACGGTTGAAGATGCTGTAGTCGTTTTGTGTTGGTACCATTGTTTGACTTGTGATGTTAGGCAGGAGATGGCGGTAAGGGAGCAGAAGAAGCAGTTATTTCAGTAGGAAGAGTTTGAAGAAGCTTTGTTGAACGGGTGCATTTTCGTTTATTCCTTTCGGTGGAAAGGTTATCTGCACCCTCTTGAGTGGATGTTGAACATTTGGACTGCATTTGAAGAAGTCATTAGTGATGTAGAAGGAAATAAATTAGGAAAAAAAGTAGTGCAATAACAGTGAAGAGCTTTATTTGTAAAATGCGAAAGGAGTTACCTTTGTCATTGAAGGAGGAGGTTGTATTAAGTAGACAGTAAAACTATATGGCATTGAGGAGTTTATAAGTTGGTGGCGATGTGAGGTAGTGAGTGGAGGAGGAGAACGTGGGAGGGAATGAGGTAGTTACTGGAATATTTGAATCAGTATAATGCGGCAATTGGGGTTAGTTGGTGTCGGGGTAATACGTTGAAATGGACGTGAGGGAGACACGCAAGGAGGAAGGAATTGGAAACGGGTGTGTGATGGGGGGTAAAATTCCTGTAGAATAGGGCGTTGCATGCATTTTTGTACGTGCAGTACTATTATTGAAAAACAGAGCAGGGTGATGTAGGAACAGTTCTATTTGTGGTTTTCAACATTGGAAAATTATAATGCAGATTTTTAATACGTAAGCATAATCTGTTAAAGTAGTATGTAAAAATCAAAAGTAAATACAGTTGAACTGATGCTTTCAAGTTTGATTTAGGTGGTTAAGAAAATTTTTTTTTGAATTACCTAGAGAACCAAGCTTCGCTTGTAAACTCTAGGGAAGTATGTGCCTGCCAATAGGTGGTTAAGAAAATTAGAACCCAGATAACAAATTTATATGCCACAACCATCATGCCCCTCTGCCAATATCCAATTTCGACCAACTACACAATAACTGAGCCACGTAGTTTCAAAAACTAACAGTAAACATGCTGCTTGTTCCAGTAAACGCATGTGGAACACCTTATTTTTACAGAGCTGGAGCACCTGGAACACATTCTTCTCAGTATTTAGTCCAGTTTCGGTTGATTTTGGAATAATGTTTAGTGATTTAGCCACATGGGTAAGAGGATTTGGGGGAAACTTAAAAAAGATGGAGGCGATAACATGATAATTACAAACATGGTTTGAAGAAGGAACTGAAAAAAGTATTGTAATAATGGATGTGAACGTGTGATGACTAATCTCCGCTATTTTCTCAAATGCCAAAACCGCATTTTTATAAGGTTGGCAATGTTAGATGAAGGGGGTATTTTCGGTAATCCCAAAAAAGCTTCACTTTGACCCACGTGAATGTTCAGTATGCAAGCCTAAAACTCGAATACGGTAATGTATATGATATTTGAAACTAAAACTAAGGCTACAGGTAATAGTATGAGTACAAAACAGGCTACATTCATTGAAAATGCAAGCCTAAAACTAAGGCTACAAGGGCAGACTTGAACCCAACTGAGCATCCAACACAGACACATATAGTTGATTAAATATGTTAGCAACTTTTATTTATTACCAAACATAATAACACTATTTGGATGAAGCCATAAAAGCAGTTAGTATCTACGAAATTAAGATATTTATGCTAACATGCTTTCTCCAATATGTTTTAGAGTGTAAGCGTTTTTGTTTTTTTTAAATACTTACTTTTATGATCTGATTATAAGTAAAAGACTTCTATTTTAGAGCTATTTAATATTTTTTACTGCAAATATGAGTGTGCACTGTTGTTTATAGGTTAGTCTTTCTTCTCATGGTATCTAGTAGTTATGAAATATAATTGTGAGTGTTAGGTCAGCGGGATTATGAGTTAACACCGTATGTACATCTTCTTGTTTTATTTGTGCTATATGTATGAAGAAATATATCGTACTTTGTTTCCAATAAAAGTAGAAGGTGATGTCATGATAGCAATAACCAAATCATTATCACTTGAAAGTACTCAAATATTTTGCCTTAGCAGCTGTATTTTTTTCATCCTTACCAAGGTGAGTTTCACCACACAAAATCTATGTTCAATTAAGTAACGTTTATGCATACGCACATGAATTAGAGTAAGCAACAGAAGCAGAGCAGAAATAATGAGTCAGCTACGTGCAGTAGATAGTGGGAGGAGAAATAAATATATAACGGCAGCAGGAACTCATACATAAATTTGCTAAGTTTCAACATATGCAGCTACAGTAAATGTTACATATCATTCAGCATGTGCAAATAAATATTAACTCTATGTAATCAAAGCTTATACGGTATCTTCATGTAGTCGTGAAGCATGATGGTTGAGTTAATCAGTGTCAACAGGTGACGAAGCAAGCAGACTGTCCAAATGCATAAGCATACCATGTAGTTGGAGGTGATTGTGCAGTGAGTGATTGTAGTGTATCTTCCCATGTTTGTAGTTATGGAAACCTAAAGTGAAACAATTTAAAACAAAGTTGGTGGGTCAGATGATCATTTATTTGTAAGATCAAAGGATGACAGTAAAAGCGGAATAAAAAAAGATAAATAAATGTACATAAGTTATGTGACAACAGAATAGTAAAGCTGTTTCATTAGGAGAGAAAATGTAGTTTTGAGTACGCATGCATTACAGCGGTGATATATGCATAAATGAAGGTGTAATAAATGATGGCAGATTGTACCTGTGGAGGAAAGTGTTGGCGAAGCAGGGGTTGGGTCTGCAGACAACGTAATAATAGGGAAGGAACGGTGCACTGTAAACGGTAATTACTACGCACGCTGGCCTCTGTGAGGGTACCAAACAGTATTTTTCTTGTTGAATGCAGTGTAACAGATGGCATCCTGTGAAGTGTGTGAGCAGTTGTTTTGTTGGGAAAATCTAAAGTGACGGCGGAGCGTTAGGGTGCAGTGCACATGATGTTGACTTGTTTGTATTTTAAATTAACCAAACTTTTCACGTACAACGACTGCTGACTAATTCCTGGAACAAAAAACCGGTGAGACAATGTAGTGGAAGAGGAGAACGGTGGGATAAGTAAAAAGTTACAGTATGCTAGTTTCAGCACTTACATTTTATTTCCACCAGTGTAGTTGAGAGCAGAATGGTAATCGGAGTGTGGAACAACGACATTCTTGTTGGATGATATTTGTGTGGCTGCCATAATTGGTCATCGTCGCGAATAGTTGAGGGGTGCAACCACCTGCCTTGGTGAAGCTCAAACCATGAATCCCATTTGTGGATGGTGAATTAAATCAGTGGAGGTTTGTTGTTGGGAAAAGGAAGAAAAAATAGAGTGAGTGTAAAAAAATGAAGCAGAACTTGAGCAGCTTCTTATTATGTAGTATGCGCACATGACAGTAAAAGATTTGTAAAATGAGGTGAGCGGGTGCTAATTTTGTGTAGATGCACAGGCCGAATAGATGAACAGGTAGTGTGCTGGAGGTTGTGGTGGAGGCAGTGCCGTATGCAGCACCAGCACGTGAATTATAGGAGAAGGAGATAATATATGCAAGGCAATGAAAACGGTGCAAGAGGATTGTGAAATCGGAGGATGTTTTTATGTCGTTGAAGAAGTAAAGCAGGGGGATGGGACGATGTGGGAAGTGTGAGCTGGAAAGGAAGTGCGGGGGAGGAAGGATGGGTCGTTAGTTAGGTTGTGTGGAAGAGATGTCCATACTTTGAGAACATGTGAACAAAACATCCTTGTAAACAACGTTTCGAGTATGCGTTCCATTTTTACGATGTAGCTTTCCATTTTGAACCAAAATTTTTGTCGTGCTAGTTGAAATACCTCGGCTTAAAGCGACATAAAGTTGGCCGTGGGAGAAAACGTGGTTGGGAAGATAAATTCCAACGTGGGGGATGGTTTGCCCTTGTGATTTGTTAATTGTTAACGCGAACGCAAGACGGACAGGGAATTGTTTACGGATAAGGGTGAATGGTAGGCTTATGCTTTCAGAAGGCTTTAATGGTATACGTGGAAAAACACCCATGTACCTTGGAACTGACCGAAAGAAATTTCAGCGTCTATAAGGTTTGGATGGAAGGCGCGACAGAGTAGTCTCATCCCGTTGCATAGCCCAATTCGTGGATCAATGTTGCGGAGTAACATTATTTGCGATCCTTCTTTAAGAGTTAATTTGTGAGGTGGCATACCACCCGGGTTGAGTGAGTTCAAGAACTCAATTTGATATAAGTTAGACGTGTCGTCTTCTACTCTGTCGAAGGAGTAGTAAACATGTTCATCGCCGGGAAAATTATTTATTATCATGTTATTAAGTTCATCCGCTGTTTCGTTTGTTGGTGATAAAATTGCTCGTTGTAGTATGTAGTCTGTGTTGGAAAAATTATCATTTAATGCGGGGAAGATTTCGCGTATCAAAGAGTATACTGAACTTGTGTCGGCCCATGGTATGACAATATTCGGTGGTAGTTTGATCAAGTCTTCCTCTATGGTGGGTTCGGTACCGTTTCCAATGCGCAGAACAAAATCAGTGTATGGTTGGTCAGCGCGGGCCCTTATATTTTGAGTTAGATGAAATACTTTAACAGTCGACCACAAATATGACCGAACTATACATGCATCAGTTGTTTGAGCTCTTGTCCCTTCGGGAACAACAGGTAAAACCTGACGAAAATCACCGCCTAAGATAACAATTTTTCCACCAAAAGGAACATCTGAATCGATCAAGTCTCGTAACGTTCGGTCAAAAGCCTCAAATGCATGGCGGTGAGCCATGGTTGCCTCGTCCCATAGGAGAACGGTTGCCGCAGATAAAAGTTTTGCAGTGTCAGATTGTTTACTGATATGGCAGGTGGAGGAAGAGTCTAATTTAATCGGGATTTTAAATCGTGAGTGTGCGGTTCTACCGCTGGGCAACGCAATAGAAGCTATTCCAGAAGTAGCAGTTGCAAGTGCAATAACACCTCGATCTCGTAGATGAGCTAAAATTGCTTTGTATAGAAAAGTTTTTCCTGTCCCGCCAGGACCGTCGATGAAATAAACGGAGCTCTTTTTTGAATTTACCGAAAGCATTATCGCATCAAATGCTTCCTTTTGTTCAGGGGTTAACTTATGTATAACTTGTAAATCTGGTAACGGTATTTGAATTGACTGTTCTTCTAAAATAAGGGTGGATACATTGTGCTGCTCATGTGAACGTAGGGAGCTATGTGGTAAATCATAATCAAATATCGTTCTATTATATTGTTTTAGAAGGTTGTTAATATCAAAGAGACATTGACCAATTAAGTATCTTGTTGGGATGGTGGCAGAAGACGTAGTTTGGTAATCTTCAGTGAGAGAGGGCCAAAATTTGTCCCACAATTCACGTACACCACATGGTTCACAGTATACTAAAATGGTAACAAATAGTCGTCGTAAAGCAGCAGGCATATGGGTGTTCGAAGCATCAGTCAAACAGTCGTTAACACTGTCATCATTTTCTAGTAGACCTCGATATTCTGCTGCTTCTTTAAATGTACGGTGAACAGTTCCGTTGACCGTAGGTAAGTCTGTGAAGGAAATTGGGCCTGTGATATGAGTTAGTAGCAAACATAAATAGTAGCGATCACCTTCGGTTGGCTGTACGGTGCAAAGACGACCAATTACTTTACGGTTATTACGTCTACGTTCCCATTGTTTATGTTCGTAGTTCCACCAATACTTTTCTGGGAATTCGTGGTAAAGGTAGAGGGATGCCTCCTCGTTCGATAAATTATGGTTGAAAAATTCTGTGAGCATAGTTTTAGTTCTACGTTGATCGGTTAGAACAGAGTGTAAGGTTTCATTTGCGTTAAATTGAACTTGTTGCATGTTAGGTAGATGTATTTGCAGTCCAATTACAGACGGAGACATGCTGCTAAGTTGGAACTTAAATATTCTCCATAGGGACTCTGGTGCACAAATCCATCGGGCGTTAACAAATTCAGAAATTTCATCGATCGTCTCTGATGAAGAAGATAAGCCTACGGAAACGCGATCTGATCCTTTGTAAAGATATTTATATAGATATTTGACAGATTTAATACTGGAACAAATTTCAACGTTTATATGGCAGTCATGTTTTAGAAGTAAATACGGGTTATAGGGAACGACCCAACGATTATCAATTGCATTAGATGTTGATTGATCGTGTATTCGAATATCACATCGCCTATAATGGGGTATGAATCAGTTCCTTGTAAAGTTGATGACGCGAAGGGTTTAGGAAACCCCTTCTTACATATTCCATCTCGTATGCATACGGCGTTGGGGTTGAAACTACCGCATGGATGATGAATCATATGTTTAGTAACTAATGTGTGCAAATCTGGTTCTAGTTGTACATTTGGAATTTCTGCTCTAACCATAGCATCGTAGTCATCGGGAGTGTAAAGTTTATCAGTTTCTGATAGAATAAGCAAGATATGAGCGTGTGGCAACCCTCTTTTTTGAAACTCTATGACATGAACATGTGCAATGACTTTACCTAAGACATGCTTACCAAATAAATCATTTTTTAGCTGTTCTAATTTTGCACGGAAAACTCTAGTAGTTAAATCAGGGCGATCTTGTGGTTGTTGAAAGGGAAGTAGGTCTTGTGTAATTTCTGACCAATTAGGATTACATGTTATAGTAATAAATAAGTCGGGCTTTCCATACCTTCGGACTATTGCCATTGCGTCCTGGTACCGTTGATGCATATCACGTGGACTACCAACATGGGAGGATGGGAGGACCTTTCTAACTCCAACGTTTCCTGCAGATAGCACCGGTGCATACAAAATTAAATATGTAGGTTACTTTTTTAGTAGCGCGAAATGAGTATAAGGGGAAGTTCTTACTGGCAGTTGTCTCCCCATTGGCTAGAGCATCTTGTAAGCACTGATATAAGTCTGCTCGTATAGTATCTTGGTGGTCTCGAAGATATCGTAGTCGCATAGTTTCAATTTTGACGAACGTATCAACAACAAATTGTTGGAGAAGGCGACCACCGAGTAGTAGCAGGGGCTGTTCCATAGGTCGTACCTATGATGTGCATAAACAGTTAAGTGTGGACGGTTGGGGAGAGAGTAAATGTGTGTGAAGTTTGGATGGAAAAGTATTAAAAGGAAGTAGGTACCTGCAACAGATGGGAGTAGTAGGCTCTACAACTGATTGGGTTATGTCCAGTATTGCAGATGTTTAGATTCCATCCTTGTTCACCGCGAGGTAGAAGAAGCGGATACTACAGTGGGTCGTAAAATCCTATTGTATCTGCAACACGTTGTAGCGTTCCTGATCTTGTTACAACTATAATATCCCTATCGCTCGAATTGCGTGAGTTATTGTCTCCTACAACGATACCCGCGACCTGTGATGCGGTGGGAAGTTGGTGGGAATGATGGTCAATGATAACTTCTTTTATTATCAATCTACAATCCTGTAGATCAGTACGCTGCCCTAACTGTCTCAGCACATGGACATAAGGATTGTACAAATCTAAAATTTGTTGGACTGTTTGCAGAATATCTTCTCTTAATGCTGCACTACCCTGCTGTCGATTTTGAATCTCATGATCAGTATCGTAGATGTAAAGCTGGAGGTATCTGGGTCTGGTGCCAGGCATTGGGAGAACACTTCCGATGCTGTGGTAGATGGAACCCTGTGCACGGTAGGAGTAAATTCCATTTCGAGCAGAAGCTAAGTTTTGATCGATGTTAGCCCCCATAGACGTGAATGCGAAAGCATTGTTGTAAGATCGAATATTGGTTCGAAAATGTGTCCCGCGTTCAGTGTCTTCAGTGTACAAAGTGAAAAGCTCAGGAGGCGGTGGAGGGTGGTGAATGTTAATTTTACCACCGGAGCAACAATTTCCGGGTGGTTCGCGGGAAAATAACTTTGCGTTACAGTGTCTGCAGTAAGTGGGTTGAGGTAGGGTATGATGGGCGAAAGTTTGGGTCGCAGTAAAATTCCGACCGCAGTTATAACGTGTTGGAATTATAGGTTGATTTAGACGTAGTTGTTGGGGAGTGGACCTAAGTGTGGCTACAGTAGTGGAACGAAAAATTGGTAAACAGTGCATGTACTATCATGTAAGACGGTTGAGGATTGAATAGGAGAAAGAATACCTGAATCATCTGATGCAGATGTTGAGGGGCGGCTGACTACCTGCGTTGCCATGGTTCGGGTGTTGGTAGAGGAATGTCCTGTAGTGGTAATGGAAGACAGAAATTAGGGAAATGGTGTCTGTAGAAGGAAAGAAATAATGTACAGAAAGGGAAAACAAAGGGGGCAGAAGTTGAAAAATTTTGAAAACCAAAAAATCTGAAAAGCAATAAACTGAAAAGGTAAAACAAACCCAGTTAGTGAACAAAGCAGTCGCTAGTATTCAACACGGTGGGCAAAGAAATTTTTTTTTTGGTCTGTAGTGACAAATCTGTTTGCTCAGTATAATAAAATGGAAGGGAAAATATATCAAAAGTTTAAATCTTGTATTTGTGGTTTTTAACATTGAAAAATTGTAATGCAGATGTTTAATAAGTAATCATAATCTGTTAAAGTAGTATGTAAAAATCAAAATTAAATACAGTTGAACTGATGCTTTCAACTGTGATTTATGTTGTTAAGAAAATTAGAACCCAGATAACAAAGCTGCGGTTTGTATAAATATGCCTACTGTATCCACCATGGTACAAAAACTGGAGTGAGGTTGAAAAATTACACAAAATTTTTGCATTTCAAAGTGGTATTTGTAACCCCAGAATTTTTATTTTTCAAATTGCACAGTGTTTAAAAGTTCGTAAAAGCTTTAAATTCAAAACTGTTGAACTGGTTTGAAATTAAACATATATAAAATTAGATTTTTTTTCATCCGCGTCGAAAGAGGAAACGCAAACAGAGGAACAAAATATCGGAAATTGGAAATGGTAAGTAAAACTTGGTATTGAACTTCAAAAATGATGTAGTCGTATTATGCGAAACAAAAAATAACAAAAATGCAGCATTAGGTAGCAGAGGCATGCTGGTACGTGGAAGTAGAAGAGGAAAAGTATGTAGTTGTAGGAAAAAAACATAGCTCTCCGTATTATTTCCCTCACCTAGTCAGCCTGAAAGCCAATTACAACCGTATAAAAAATTGTATTGTTTTTTACGGCTGCAAGTGGTAAATATGTACCGAAATGTTGCAAAATAGCAGTGAATATGTATTAAAAACAGTAATATATGGAGCAGTGACTGCAGGAATGGTAATACGAACTTCGAGGAACATGTTGTGTAAATAATAAATGTGGATAACATCAAGGACCATATCATGTAAATAATAAATGGCAATAAAGACTTGAATATTTATAGCATATGGTGTTTCTTGCCTAACATCTTGCTAATTGAAATCCATGAATTATGCAAAAGCTTAGAGTATATCAATAAAGTCAGCTGCTACATGAATGCATTGTGGTTATATATATTTTTCCCTATAGTATTTTAGCAAACACCGTACTTGCTATTAAAAAAAAAATAACGTCCAAATGTTCATTTATGGCTCTGTAGTATCGAATACAGTTTGAAACGATTTTATTTGATCAAAATAAAGTTGATGTAGTTGAATTAAATGACCATGCTTCCATGCAACAGATTATGTATCGATGAGCATAAAATATAAGCAGACCTACAATTGAAACCATTATGGTTAGAATAGATTCAGTACTACAGACGATCAAGCATGACCTCATTGGCAACTTTAATTCAAGCTTAAGTGAAGGCATACTTAGACGCTAGATTTGAGCTTGCAAAAAAACATGGCAATTAATGGACAATATGCCATGCCTATTGAGAATATCAATTAGTAAACTTACATATATTTTTAAAGTTATATATGTCATGATTTGAATCCTCTGAAACTTTTTGCCTTTAAAAACCATGACATATAAATTTTAGTAAGAGTAAATACTAACAAAAAACTTTTACATTTAAAACTATTAATTGTAACTTCGAAATTTATATTTTTCAAAAGGCTAACTGTATAAAAGTGATTAAGAGCTTTAAATCCAAAACTCATGCATACATCTGAATTATATTGTTTGAAAATCAAAAGTATATAATGCTTGAAATAAAACAGCGTGAAATAAATTATATATTTCAGAATAAAGTAAAACAGTATAATGCTTGAAAGAAACGAACGAAGATAGTTGGAAAAAGTGAAATGCAAGAGCAGAAGTTGTAAAAGGCTGAAGGCTAAAAAACAGAATATATATGAAGACATGCTTGCATTAAACTTGGAAATTGATATTATTCAATATAGACACCGTATTTTTCAAAGTTCAGAAATAAATTATTTATATGAGAATTAAATAAAGCAGTATAATGCTTTGTTTCAACTGTCAACATGTGGATGTAGTTGTTAGCGTGAGTAGTAAATTTAATTCAAGCTTAAGTAAAGGCATACTTAGACGCTAAATTTGAGCTTGCAAAAAAACATGGCAATTAATGTACATTATGCCATGCCTATTGAGAATATCAATTAGTGAACTTGCATATATTTTTAAAGTTGTATATGTCGTGATCTGAATCCTCTGAAACTTTTTGCCTTTCAAAACCATGACATATAAATTTTAGTAAGAGTAAATACTGACTCAAAACTTTTACAGGTAAAACTATTAATTGTAACTTCGAAATTTATATTTTTCAAAAGGCTAACTGTATAAAAGGGATTAAGAGCTTTAAATCCAAAACTCATCCATACATCTAAAATATATTGTTTGAAAATCAGAAGTATATAATGCTTGAAATTAAACAGCAGAACATTAATTGTATATTTCAGAATAAAGTAAAACAGTATAATGCTTGAAAGGAATGAACGAAGATAGTTGGGAAAAGTGAATTGCAAGAGCAGAAGTTGTAAAAGGCTGAAGGCTAAAAAACAGAATATATATGAAGACATGCTTGCATTGAACTTGGAAATTGATATTATTCAGTATAGACACCGTATTTTTCAAAGTTCAGAAATAAATTATGTATATGAGAATAAATAAAACAGTATAATGCTTTGTTTCAACTGTCAACAAGTGGATGTAGTTGTTAGCGTGACCAGTAAATTTAATTCAAGCTTAAGTAAAGGCATACTTGGATGCTAAATTTGAGCTTGCAAAAAACATGGCAATTAATGTACAGTATGCCATGCCTATTGAGAATATCAATTAGTGAACGTACATATATTTTTAAAGTTGTATATGTCGTGATCTGAATCCTCTGGAACTTTTTGCCTTTCAAAACCATGACATATAAATTTTAGTAAGAGTAAATACTGACTAAAAACTTTTACAGTTAAAACTATTAATTGTAACTTCGGAATTTATATTTTCGAAAAGGCTAACTGTATAAAAGTGATTAAGAGCTTTAAATCCAAAACTCATGCATACATCCGAATTATATTGTTTGAAAATCAGAAGTATATAATGCTTGTAATAAAAGAGCATAACATAAATTGTATAATATATGCCGTTCAAAACCATGACATATAAATATTAGTGAGAGTAAATACTAGCTCAAAACTTTTACATTTAAAACTATTAATTGTAACTTCGAAATTTATATTTTTCAAAAGGCTAACTGTATAAAAGTGATTAAGCGCTTTAAATCCAAAACTCATGCATACATCTGAATTATATTGGTTGAAAATCAAAAGTATATAATGCTTGAAATAAAACAGCATGAAATAAATTATATATTTCAGAATAAAGTAAAGCAGTATAATGCTTGAAAGGAACGAACGAAGATAGTTGGAAAAGGTGAATTGCAAGAGCAGAAGTTGTAAAAGGCTGAAGGCTAAAAAACAGAATATATATGAAGACATGCTTGCATTGAACTTGGAAATTGATATTATTCAATATAGACACCGTATTTTTCAAAGTTCAGAAATAAATTATATATATGAGAATTAAATAAAACAGTATAATGCTTTGTTTCAACTGTCAACATGTGGATGTAGTTGTTAGCGTGAGCAGTAAATTTAATTCAAGCTTAAGTAAAGGCATACTTAGACGCTAAATTTGAGCTTGCAAAAAAACATGGCAATTAATGTACAGTATGCCATGCCTATTGAGAATATCAATTAGTGAACTTACATATATTTTTAAAATTATATGTGCCGTGATCTGAATCCTCTGAAACTTTTTGCCTTTCAAAACCATGACATATAAATTTTAGTAAGAGTAAATACTGACTCAAAACTTTTGCAGGTAAAACTATTAATTGTAACTTCGAAATTAATATTTTTCAAAAGGCTAACTGTATAAAAGTGATTAAGAGTTTTAAATCCAAAACTCATCCATACATCTGAGTTATATTGTTTGAAAATCAAAAGTATATAATGCTTGAAATTAAACAGCAGAACATAAATTGTATAATATATGCCGTTGAAAACCATGACATATAAATTTCAGTAAGAGTAAATACTGACTCAAAACTTTTACATTTAAAACTATTAATTGTAACTTCAAAATTTATATTTTTCAAAAGGCTAACTGTATAAAAGTGATTAAGAGCTTTAAATCCAATAGTCATGCATACATCTGAATTATATTGTTTGAAAATCAGAAGTATATAATGCTTGAAATAAAACAGCATGAAATAAATTATATATTTGAGAATAAAATAAAACGGTATATAAACTGATGAGGAAAAAACCTGATGAATGCTGAGGACGTTGGCTTTGACCCATGCCTGTCCTTCTACCTACAAGGGCAGTCTGCCTAGAATGTTGACGCCGTGCACGCTGAGTAAGGCGTCGTCTTTCCCTCTGCTGCTGGTCCATAAGATAGAACAAATGTCAGTTATTGAAGGGAAAGGTGGACAAATTAGTGGGCAGTTGCATAAACGCGGGGAAGTATTGATGTGGAAGTTAATGGGGAAGGAGTTGGGTGTGAAGGGAACAATTGGGTGGAGGTAGCTGTCAAAAGCACAGACGTATATATAGAGTGGAGTAAAGGTGTATACAACAGACATATGGAGAGGGGAAAAGGTTGAAGAAGTCTAAGGCATGGAAATCGGGAGAAAAGGGTGGGCTCAACGGCCATAACACCGTTGATGGGATGGCAACAGTTATGAAGTGGGATTTTTATCTTCGGTGCAGGTTTGTAGGGAAGAAGCCGTTGGATAGGGAGGAAAAATTATGGAAAAGTTAGCGTGAAGACAGTGCAGCGGAAAAGTTAGCGTGAAGTGGAACGGCAAGGAAAAAGGAAAATAAATAAAAAACGAACAGAAAGAGAGAGGTCGATATCGTACCTTGCTGAAATTGCGCGCAGAGGCAGAAGGCAACCAACGACCGTGGCGTTTAGAAGAACAGGCAGAAACTGTGTTGCCGCGGGGAGGAGTATTACCATCTCATCAGTTCCGTCGTAGGTAGGTCAGAGGTTGGGAAGGGCAGCAGTTCCGGTTTGTGGTGGTGTTCAGTTCGCGAGGTTTTGGGTAGGCGATGACATAAGCTGCAGCCAGAGACGGTTAGGTTAAAATGAATGGCGATTGAACTGGTTGAAGTGGAAATTGGGGAGGAGGGGAGAGGTCGGCGGCGGTGAGTTTTTTAGGGGGAAATTGCGGAGGAGGGGAGAGGACGGCGGCGGTGAACTGGTTGAAGTGGAAATTGGGGAGGAGGGGAGAGGATGGCGGCGGGTGCGTGTGATGGGGCAGAAGGGTAGGCGGTCGGCGCAGAGGGAGGAAGAAGAAAGGGAAGGGAAAGAAAGGGAGGCATAGTAGGAACTGCTGTTAGGGAGGTGGAGGAGGGAGGAGGCCATTTTAGGTAGGTTTTGGGGAAAGTGGAAGTGGGTAGCAGGGAAGGGGAACCGAAAAGAAGATGGGGCAACGTCGTGGGAGGTAGGGAAAAGGCAGAAGTGCCCTGATGCGAAAAGTTTGATATTGTGTGGAATGTAGGGTAAGATGGGAAGTGCTAAAAAGGCTTCACTTTGACCGGTTTGACCAGGTATTTGCATTATAGTATAGATATATATGTATATATGCATATATGGGTAATTTGAATTTATATATATATATATTGAATTTAAATTTTAAGTTAAAATAGGAATAAATATTAAAGTAAAATAATAATAATAAATATTTAAAATAGAGATATAGATAAATATAAGATAATAAATGCATGAAACCTTAGCTCAAATTTTAACAACATATTAAATATAGAAATTCCTCTATATTACAAAAATAAATATATACAGTTTTATACAATATAAAGTAGATATACTAGAATAAATCTTAACATTTTGTTAAAAGTCAATATAAAGTAATACAAACAAAAATATACTACAAAAATAAAATATATAAGATAAATTATATAGATTTGTAAAATAGAAGTAAACGTATGAATTAAATTCTAACAACATATTAATTTGGGAATAGAAATTGATATATGTATAAGATAAATTAAAATATAAAGTAAACACATAAATAAATTTAAACAACATATGACAATAGAACTTCATTTATAAAATAAAATAATAAAAGAAAACAATATACTCCAATATGAATAAAGAAATAAAATACATTCAAGCACAAACAAATAAAAAATATATATCTACACACTTGTAAAACAAAGAAACAAAAATATATATATTCAAGTGTAAACAAATCAAAGATTGTGTGAATAATAAAATGAAACAAGTAGATATATATGTGAATAGCTTGCATAAGGAGACAACATCATATGCTGAAGAATGAAACCAGACAACGTAAAGAAAAAAAAAGAAGATAAGCAAGCTTATATAAGAAAACACTAGTACATAGATAATTTTATATATATATTTGTACAAGATAATTAATGCGTGAAAACCTTAGTACACAATACTATCATCTCTAGTACAATAGAGATATATATCAGCCACCATTCCAATAAAAAAAATCTCTGATCTCTCTTGTACAAACAAGAAAAAATATATTATCACCCTGTAACTTGTTTATATCTATCAACCTGTAAACTTGCTTTCTCACATATCAACTTCATTTTCGTTCCATTCCAGTTGAGAAAACAAAAGTAACATCATCTTGAACATAAACAAAAACTTCAATTAAAACAACACATATCAATATAAACCAGAGATCAAAGAAAGAATTTCAACTTGCAACTTTCACAAACCTAATTCGTCAAAGAAGCTCTGTTCATCTTCTCAAAACAACTGTGAGTAAACTACTGACCTTAATCTAAATCTGTCCTGATCTATGATGCATGTATTATAGTTAATATTGTTTGCAGAATTATATTGATGTGAATGCAGGTATGCAAATATAATATACCTGAGCAATGCTTGTGTATTTGTGTATATATGCACTATGTTCTAAGTTCCAGAATTTATGAATTTAAAAAGAAAATTCATATCTCAATATATATACAGAATTATGTTATAATCCTTAAATGAAATCTGGTGGTGATAACTAAATTTGATTTTAGAAAGTATTATTGATAATGATTAACATGCATGGTTGTGGAAATTAAGAAATTACAGTGATAAATAAATTCAAGTCAAAAAATTAATGGTTGTGATTTCATGTTTTGATTATACAAATGGATTCATATTTCAAAATCGTGATTTTTAAGAATTATTTCAGAAATTTTAAGTTTATATTGATCGAGAAATTCTAAGATGATCAGAAATGGGGTTTCGAGTGATTTCTGGTGGTCGGTAAGGTTAGGGTTCTCGGGGTCGTGACTGAAGCTAGCTGGTAGGTGGTCGATGTTGGCAAAAATGGTCGGAGGAGTTATCTTTTGATGTGGTGGCACGGCGAGGCAATAGTAGGGTTTAAGGACTGGTTTTGGTCAGTTGATTTGGAGGCCAGTTCGTCGTCATCAATGCATCGGACTTGATAGGAGCAAGGGGAATCGAAGTGTGGGTCTTTGACGATGGGTTGGACGTGGCGGCGTGAATTCTAGTGATCGGGATCGGTCGGCACGAGGCGTTTTCGATCATCAAGTTTTGGGTTCCAGGTAATCGAATAGCTCGATTTCGTCTTCGAGGGTGATTTGCGTTTCTGGGTGGTCAGGTGGAAAGTGTGGGTAGAAGGCGACGTGTCGGAGGTGATCTTGGAGGCTGGATCGTGGGCGGTTGCCGGTGCATGTGCACAGGGGTTAGGTGGTGTCAGTTGTTTAGGTAGTGGTTTTGACCCGAGTAGGGACTCAGGGTAGCAGCGTTTTGACTCGGGTTCGTCTCGAGTTCGTCTCATGTTCGCGTGAGTGTCAAAGCATGTTCACAGTTTAAAGTGTTACCAGTTTTTTTTTACTTAAAAAAAAGGAAAGGAAGGGGAACTCGCGGTAGCTCACGAGTGGAGTTCGGGTTCAACCCAAAGCAGATCTATAACCAAGTTTTAAAAAGCTTTTAAAATAAGTTTTGAAATTTAAATTGAAATAGTTTTAAAATTATCACTTGATAATGTTTAAAACACTTAAAGGTAAGTTATGATTTGGTAACCTTAATTTACCAAGTTAAATGGTTATTTTATTTAAACTTAATTTATGATTTAATTAAGTAAAGTTAATTAAAGATAAAATGGGTTAAATATGTTAATAGTAATTAATGATTTGTTTAATTAAAGAATAATTACTTAATTAATTACTTAATATTAAAGGATTATTTTAACAAATAAATTAAGGTTAATTATTAATTAATTAAGGAGTAATTAATCATTAAAAGTAATTGAGAGTTAATTAATTAACAATTAAGGGTTAATTAATTAAGATAATTAATTAAGGAATGATTAATTAATGAAGGTGATTAAGACTTAATCAAATTGTAATTAATGATAATTAATCATTGATTATGGATTACTAATGAAAGTAATTATGTGGTTGATAAATTTAAAACCACACGATTTATTCATCTTAATTTAAGATGGTTGATTGTTATTGAATGCTATGTGATGGATTGATATATCTGATATGTGATGTGATGCTATGTAATATGAATTGATTTGTGTTGAGCTGTGATATCTATGATGAATATACTACTGTGTGAATGTGAAAAACCCCTTGGCCTGTAAAACGGCACTTGAATTTCGATGCGGCAGGGAGTCGGATTCCATTTTGTTATCCGAAACCCACATCGAATCGTAATGATGAATCCTTGTGATTGATAAAATGACTTAATATGTGAATCTATGAATGAAGATAAGCGTTCTAAATTATACCGCTTATCGTTATTGATATGATTGAATCTGTGATGATTGAATGATGTTGCACTATTGTGTGTGAAAATCCCTGGACCACACTTTTACACACACAAATATGGATTTCACGAGGAAATCGGTTAAGTCACAGATGATTTAAATTTAATGTTTTTGAAATTGAAATTTTAATTTCAATTGATTTTGGAAATGGTTTGGGTTAAATGTTAAAGCTTTTGAAAGGAGTTTTTAAGACAAAAGTTATTTTGAATAACTTGGTAAAATTTCCAATTTAAATAATTTAATTTGAATTCAAAAATTTGGAATTGAATTCCATGTTTGGAAATTATGGTTAAAGATGTTATAAATGTGTTTATATGAATTTAAACCATTTTAAAAGTATGGTTTTGAGAATTTGAATTTAACTCAAGGACTTTAACTCGTATAAATGAATCAGATTTTCCAAAATGAAAACTATTTGTTTTCAAATAATAAAAGCTTTCATATAAGGAATGAATTTCCAATTTGTGTCAAAAGAATTTCAAGTTTGAAAAGAAAATGGTTTTTCGAATTATGAATGAATCTTTGTGAAAGGTTGTTAAACTTTGTTTTGAAATTGGAAAAGTATATCTTTTGTATAAAAGATTTGGAAATTGAAATAGTTTTGAGAACTATGAAGAATCTTTGTGAAACTGGGTGAACTTTGTGAGATGAATCTTTTTGTAAAAGATTAAAATGGTAATGTGTTTAAACCATTTGAAGAAAAGTTCTGGACAATAAGTTGTGACTTAACTGAAATCCCATATCCATATGTTTTTAAATATTACGCTCATTATTCGGTTTAGCCGGGAGAGGACTTTGTGTCATATAACCCATTCCGAATAATGATACGACGTATATGGATAGCATTTGAAGACCGGTGGTGAAGACCGGATACTTTCGAAAACGAAAGTATTACCATCGATTGTCTCTGCATCGGCTGATCCCCGGTATAGAGATTTTAGCACCCTTTGTGATGGGAAGTCCGGACGTGATTAGAAATTATCCGGATTTGCAAGGGCTTCTTCGGAAGTGCCTTCGGTTCTGTTCGAACCCGTAACAGACTTGTATGGTTGTATGTCTGACATTACACTTTGAGATATAAAGCTGATTTCTTTCAAATACATTTATGTTTGGTGGCGGAGATTTATTCTCTTAGCTTAACACCCTTCTCTGAGACGTATGAGCTCAGAGGTTATGTAGTTGAAGGTTATCAGTGATATACTCCCAATTTGGTAGTGTGGCATGCTGAGTGCTGCTTTGTGTTGCCGATCATTTGTTGATCAAAGCATGGCTTTCTTGTAAAGCGTAGCTTTGTGGATGATACCTCATCGGACCTCACAAACCGAAAATGGTCGAAACAGGAAAGATGCGGTAAGGTTTCAGGGGTAGCTCCCCTATGGTATGTCCATTCCTTCTGGGAAAAGGTGATATCATGGTATGGAGCCCAGATATTTACCTATGTGGTTGCTCCAATCTCATTTACTCTATGTGATTGTTGCTTTGTGATCGAGGTACCTCGGATAAAGGTCGCAAACGACCAGGGATGGCATATCTCAAGTTTACTACCCGGGAAGGGGGTAACCGGCCTTGTGTTGGCAGAGATCCGGGTAGGTTCTCGGGGCGTCCCTCCAGTGGCGTTCCCATGTGGCAGTAGGAAGTTCCTTAGCCTGACCATTTGTTGGAAATCTAATCAAACAATACGAACCCAGTACGGTTTTAGTTGTAGAACTTGCCATTTATTTATGGTGGTCACCACTGTTTAGATGGTAGCTATAGTAGGCATAGTTCAGAATGTCTATGCTGGCTAAGATTAATATTGTATTTTCGAAATGATTTTGTACACTATGCACTAATAATAATATCAAAGGGGTTTTTATGCGTAGGAAGCATGTTTGACTATCATAAGGAGAAATCTCCTCCAATTCTTCATTTGCATTGTGTGTGTGGCGGGAGGCCTTATGGGAGTTTCATTTTCCAAAAAGCATTGCGGATTTCAATGTTTAAAATTCTTTTGTTGTTTGTTTTAAAGATAAACTGTTTTTGTTTACTCACACCAGTCCCATGACTGACTGGGTGCCCATAATTTTCCATACGGGCAGTCTGGAGTTGGGTTTCTTTTCAGATAGTCAGGTTTAGTAGATTATCTAGAGCTAGTTCAGTTTTGGAGATCACGACTGACGTTGCTTACCTTTGTGAACCGTGATGGTGGTTGAGCTTGATATTGGAGTTGGCAGACTCATGCTTTTTTCCAGATCATTTGGAGTTATCAGTTCTGTTATTTCCGCTGTATCATTATTTATCTCTGATATTGTTGTATCATATAGATATCATTGTTGTATATCATTCTGGATATTGTATTCATTGGAGTTGTATATGATATCATCTATTTCTTTCTTCCACTGTGTTGTTATACTTAATGGTGTTATAAGCTCTGGTGAACCAGATTCGGCGTTTGAATCTGCGGCATTTTTAGTACAAGTGAAGTACGGGTGCCGATTTTCGAAGGCCGAGTTCAGGATCGCTACATTTGGTATCAGAGCTAAGGTTGAACTTTAGCTCAGGAGTATAACACATTAAGTAGCTCATTAGAGATAGGGTGAAGTATACCCTAGAATGAGTAATCCCTAAGATATCTGTCCGTATGCCTCAGTAAATTCTCTTACTATCCACTGATAGTGAGTATGAGTGCAAGAAGAGGATGAGATAGGGGACAGGGAATACCACCACGAAATGGTCAATACCCTGTAAGAACAAGGAAATAATCTTTTCTCTATCAATCTCTTTTGTTCAGCATCTTTTTATCAATTCTTCGATAGTTCCTGGTAGATCCAGGAAGAGATTTGAGATATTAATATGAGACATAAACTCGAAATAAGCCAAAATTGTTGTTTGGATGAATTGGTTGTTTTGGTTGCTATGGTTGATAGGTATACTTTAGTTCTAAACTGAAAGTTTTGAAATTGTATCCATATATCTATCTATTCTTTGGGTCCCAATATATTCTATGAATGGTTAGTTATCCCTTTGGACTAACCGATGCCCCTGCATATTTCGTTGATCTGGATAACCCGAGTATCTTGTAAAACATTAAAAAGATTCGTTCTCATATCAATTGTTGATATTCTGATTTGGTAAGCCAAATGCAGAATAGATATTCAGTTTGATTTGATGAAACATTCTTCATCTATCTTTGTGTCTCGTTGGCAAATTTCGAAGACGAAAAGGGGGAAGATTGTAACGACCCCGGATTTTATATATATTTAAATTGATAATTAATTTAATTTTTGAATTAAAATTGTAAAATTAATCGATGAATTGATGCGAATTTCCCCGAGTTCCAATAAATTCTATGTTAAATCATTTAAAATTTAAATATTGTATATATATGTATATACGTGAATATATATGTATATATGCATATATGGGTAAATTTGAATTTATATATATATATATATTGAATTTAAATTTTAAGTTAAAAAAGGAATAAATATTAAAGTAAAATAATAATAATAAATATTTAAAATAAAGATATAAATAAATATAAGATAATAAATGCATGAAACCTTAGCTCAAATTTTAACAACATATTAAATATAGAAATTCCTCTATATTACAAAAATAAATATATACAGTTTTATACAATATAAAGTAGATATACTAGAATAAATCTTAACATTTTGTTAAAAGTCAATATAAAGTAATACAAACAAAAATATACTACAAAAATAAAATATATAAGATAAATTATATAGATTTGTAAAATAGAAGTAAACGTATGAATTAAATTCCAACAACATATTAATTTGGGAATAGAAATAGATATATGTATAAGATAAATTAAAATATAAAGTAAACACATAAATAAATTTAAATAACATATTACAAAAGAACTTCATTTATAAAATCAAATAATGAAAGAAAACAATATACTCCAATATGAATCAAGAAATAAAATACATTCAAGCACAAACAAATAAAAATATATATCTACACACTTGTAAAATAAAGAAACAAAAATATATATTTAAGTGTAAACAAATCAAAGATTGTGTGAATAATAAAATGAAACAAGTAGATATATATGTGAATAGCTTGCATAAGGAGACAACATCATATGCTCAAGAATGAAACCAGACAACATAAAGAAAAGAAAGAAAGAAGATAAGCAAGCTTATATAACATGACACTAGTACATAGATAACTTTATATATAAATTTGTATAAGATAATTAATGCGTGAAAACCTTAGTATACAATACTATCGTCACTAGTACAATAGAGATATATATCAGCCACCATTCCAATAAATAAATAAAAGCTCTGATCTCTCTTGTACAAACAAGAAAATATTTTTATCACTCTGTAACTTGTTTATATCTATCAACCTGTAAACTTGCTTTCTCACATATCAACTTCATTTTCGTTCCATTCCAGTTGAGAAAACAAAAGTAACTTCATCTTGAACATAAACAAAAACTTCAATTAAAACAACACATATCAATATAAACCAGAGATCAAAGAAAGAATTTCAACTTGCAACTTTCACAAACCTGGTTCATCAAAGAAGCTCTGTTCATCTTCTCAAAACAACTGTGAGTAAACTACTGACCTTAATCTAAATATGTCCTGATCTATGATGCATGTATTATAGTTAATATTGTTTGCAGAAGTATATTGATGTGAATGCAGGTATGTAAATATAATATACCTGAGCAATGCTTGTGTATATGTGTATATATGCACTCTGTTCTAAGTTCCAGAATTTATGAATTTAAAAAGAAAATTCATATCTCAATATATATACAGAATTATGTTATAATCCTTAAATGAAATCTGGTGGTGATAACTAAATTTGATTTTAGAAAGTATTATTGATAATGATTAACAGGCATGGTTGTGGAAATTAAAAATTACAGTGATAAATTAATTCAAGTCAAAAAATTAATGGTTGTGATTTCATGTTTTGATTATACAAATGGATTCATATTTCAAAATCGTGATTTTTAAGAATCATTTCAGAAATTTTAAGTTTATATTGATCGAGAAATTCTAAGATGATCAGAAATGGGGTTTCGAGTGATTTCTGGTGGTCGGTAAGGTTAGGGTTCTCGCGGTCGTGACTGAAGCTAGCTGGTAGGTGGTCGATGTCGGCAAAAATGGTCGGAGGAGTTATCTTTTGACGTGGTGGCACGGCGAGGCAATAGTAGGGTTTAAGGACTGGTTTTGGTCAGTTGATTTGGAGGCCAGTTCGTCGTCATCAATGCATCGGACTTGATAGGAGCAGGGGGAATCGAAGCGTTGGTCTTTGACGATGGGTTGGACGTGGCGGCGTGAATTCTGGTGATTGGGATTGGTCGGCACGAGGCGTTATCGATCATCAAGTTTTGGGTTCCAGGTAATCGAATAGCTCGATTTCGTCTTCGAGGGTGATTTGCGTTTCTGGGTGGTCAGGTGGCAAGTGTGGGTAGAAGGCGACGTGTCGGAGGTGATCATGGAGGCTGGATCGTGGGCGGTGGCCGGTGCATGTGCACAGGGGTTGGGTGGTGTCAGTTGTTTGGGTAGTGGTTTTGACTCGAGTAGGGACTCGGGGTAGCTGCATTTTGACTCGGGTTCGTCTCGAGTTCGTCTCGTGTTCGCGTGAGTGTCAAAGCATATTCACAGTTTATAGTGTTACCAGTTTTTTTTTACTTAAGAAAAAAGGAAAGGAAGAGGAACTCGCAGTAGCTCACGAGTGGAGTTCGGGTTCAACCCGAAGCAGATCTATAACCAGGTTTTAAAAAGCTTTTAAAACAAGTTTTGAAATTTAAATTGAAATAGTTTTAAAACTATCAGTTGATAATGTTTAAAACACTTAAAGGTAAGTTATGATTTGGTAACCTTAATTTATCAAGTTAAATGGTTATTTTATTTAAACTTAATTTATGATTTAATTAAGTAAAGTTAATTAAAGATAAAATGGGTTAAATATGTTAATAGTAATTAATGATTTGTTTAATTAAAGAATAATTACTTAATTAATTACTTAATATTAAAGGATTATTTTAAAAAATAAATTAAGGTTAATTATTAATTAATTAAGGAGTAATTAATCAATAAAAGTAATTGAGAGTTAATTAATTAACAATTAATGGTTAATTAATTAAGATAATTAATTAAGGAATTATTAATTAATGAAGGTGATTAAGACTTAATCAAATTGTAATTAATGATAATTAATCATTGATTAAGGATTACTAATGAAAGTAATTATGTGGTTGATAAATTTAAAACCACACGATTTATTCATCTTAATTGAAGATGGTTGATTGTTATTGAATGCTGTGTGATGGATTGATATATCTAATATGTGATGTGATGCTATGTAATATGAATTGATTTGTGTTGAGCTGTGATATCTGTGATGAATATACTACTGTGTGAATGTGAAAAACCCGTTGGCCAGTAAAACGGCACTTGAATTTCGATGCGACAAGGAGTCGGATTCCAGTTTGTTATCTGAAACCCACATCGAATCGTAATGATGAATCCTTGTGATTGATAAAATGACTTAATCTGTGAATCTATGAATGAAGATAAGCGTTCTAAATGATACCGCTTATCGATATTGATATGATTGAATCTGTGATGATTGAATGATGTTGCACTATTGTGTGTGAAAACCCCCGGACCACACTTTTACACACACAAATATGGATTTCACGAGGAAATCGGTTAAGTCACAGATGATTTAAATTTAATGTTTTTGAAATTGAAATTTTAATTTCAATTGATTTTGGAAATGGTTTGGGTTAAATGTTAAAGCTTTTGAAAAGGAGTTTTTATGATAAAAGTTATTTTGAATAAGTTGGTAAAATTTACAATTTAAATAATTTAATTTGAATTTGAATTCAAAAATTTGGAATTGAATTCCATGTTTGGAAATTATGGTTAAAGATGTTATAAATGTGTTTATATGAATTTAAACCATTTTAAAAGTATGGTTTTGAGAATTTGAATTTAACTCAAGGACTTTAACTCGTATAAATGAATCAGATTTTCCGAAATGAAAACTATTTGTTTTCAAATAATAAAAGCTTTCATATAAGGAATGAATTTCCAATTTGTGTCAAAAGAATTTCAAGTTTGAAAGGAAAATGGTTTTCCGAATTATGAATGAATCTTTGTGAAAGGTTGTTAAACTTTGTTTTGAAATTGGAAAAGTATATCTTTTGTATAAAAGATTTGGAAATTGAAATAGTTTTGAGAACAATGAAGAATCTTTGTGAAACTGGGTGAACTTTGTGAACTTTGTGAGATGGATCTTTTTGTAAAAGATTAAAATGGTAATGTGTTTAAACCATTTGAAGAAAAGTTCTGGATAATAAGTTGTGACTTAACTGAAATCCCATATCCATATGTTTTTAAATATTACGCTCATTATTCGGTTTAGCCGGGAGAGGACTTTGTGTCATATAACCCATTTCAAATAATGTTCGACGTATATGGATAACATTTGAAGACCGGTGGTGAAGACCGAATACTTTCGAAAACGAAAGGATTACCATCTATTGTCTCTGCATCGGCTGATCCCCGGTATAGAGATTTTAGCACCCTTTGTTATGAGAAGTCCAGACGTGATTAGAAATTATTCGGATTTGCAAGGGCTTCTTCGGAAGTGCCTTCGGTTCTGTTCGAACCCGGAACAGACTTGTATGGTTGTATGTTTGACATTACACTTTGAGATATAAAGCTGATTTCTTTCAAATACATTTCTGTTTGGTGGCGGAGATTTATTCTCTTAGCTTAACACCCTTTTCTAAGACGTATGAGCTCAGAGGTTATGTAGTTGAAGGTTATCAATGATATACTCCCAATTTGGTAGTGTGGCATGCTGAGTGCTGATGTGTGTTGCCGATCATTTGTTGATCAAAGCATGGCTTTCGTGTAAAGCGTAGATTTGTGGACAATAACTCATCGGACCTCACAAACCGGAAATGGTCGAAACATGAAAGATGTAGCAAGGTTTCAGGGGTAGCTCCCCTAGGGTATGTCCATTCCTTCTGGGAAAAGGTGATATCATGGTATGGAGCCTAGATTTTCACCTGTGTGGTTGCTCCAATCTCATTTACCCTGTGTGATTGTTGCTTTGTGATCGAGGTACCTCGGATAAAGGTCGCAAACGACCGGGGGTGGCATATCTCAGGTTTACTACCCGAGAAGGGGGTAACCGGCCTTGTGTTGGCAGAGATCCGGGTAGGTTCTCCAGAGGCATTCCCATGTGGCAGTAGGAAGTTCCTTAGCCTGACTATTTGTTGGAAATCCAATCAAACAATACGAACCCAGTACGGTTTTAGTTGTAGAACATGTCATTTACTTATGGTGGTCACCACTGTTTAGATGGTAGCTATAGTAGGCATAGTTCGGAATGTCTATGCTGGCTAAGATTAATATTGTATTTTCGAAATGATTTTGTACACTATGCACTAATAATAATATCAAAGGAGTTTTCTTGCGTAGGAAGCATGTTTGACTATCATAAGGAGAAATCTCCTCCAATTCTGCGTTTGCATTGTGTGTGTGGCGGGAGGCCTTATGGTAGTTTCATTTTCCAAAAAGCATTGCGGATTTCAATGTTTAAAATTCTTTTGTTGTTTGTTTTAAAGTTAAACTATTTTTGTTTACTCACACCAGTCCCATGACCGACTTGGAGTTTATTGTTCCCTTCCTAAACTCCGGGGCCCATAATTTTCCACTCGAGCAGTCTAGAGTTGGGTTTCTTTTCAGATAGTCAGGTTTAGTAGATTATCTGGAGCTAGTTCAGTTTTGGAGGTCACGACTGACGTTGCTTACCTTTGTGAATCGTGATGGTGGTTCGAGCTTGATATTGGAGTTGGTGGACTCATGCTTTTTTCCAGATCATTTAGAGTTATCAGTTCTGTTATTTCCGCTGTATCATTATTTATCTCTGTTATTGTTGTATCATATAGATATCATTGTTGTATATCATTCTGGATATTGTATTCATTGGAGTTGTATATGATATCATCTATTTCTTTCTTCCACTGTGTTGTTATACTTAATGGTGTTATAAGCTCCGGTGAACCAGATTTGACGTTTGAATCTGCGGCATTTTTAGTACAAGTGAAGTATGGGTGCCGATTTTCGAAGGCCGAGTTCAAGATCGTTACAACTCCCCCTTACTCCAATCATAACTCCCCCTTACTCCAAGCCAACTACTATTTTTTAACTTCTCCCCCTTTGTCATCAACAAAAACTTCTTACTAATAAATTCCTTGATCTTGATATAAGATAATCAACCATAATACAATAGAGTAATTCATATATAAGTGTAATAAGTGCGAAGTGTGATCATAAGTATGAAATGTGATCATAAATATGAAATGTGATCATGAGTGTAATCCAGAAGTAAATCAATCATCATCCAATCATATTTATAGTAATTATTCAATCCAATCATATATACAAACCATACCAAATGTTTTAAATAAGTCAAGTCAACCAAGTTTAAAACACACCAATCAAATCAAACAAATAACATACAAAATGACTAGACATTCCTTGGTACTTCCACCCATCCATCTTCTCCAAAGATAGGGTCTGCTTTGATGGCATCCCATTCTTCTTTATCTTTGTCGAGAGTAACTGGTGGATTTCCTTCGAGATTGATCTTGTTAAGGGCTGAGATCATCCAACGAAGGGCGTCGAAATGTCTCTCTTGCTCCTTGATCATCTGCGTTTGACTCAATTCTAAGTGGCACTGGTTACGAAGTATGAATGTAAGGATATTCTTGAAGGAAGTTAGAGTTTCCTCAATATTATCACTTAGATTCTTAATCGGAGAAGCCATAATTCAAGAAATAGGAAGAAATATGAAAGGGAGTGACTAGAAATGAAGTTTGATAATTTATTCTGAAAGAAACAAATATAAATAGGGGTAGAAAGTCGTTTAAAATGAATAGACACAAGTTAGTTACATGAAATTAAAATTTGAAAGTGTAACTACTTTCTGCCCGTTGCATGTCGACATGGGGGGATGAGGGATGTCGACATGCCTCTGCCTAAAATGACAATTTGCTTTGTTTTGAATATTATGAACAAATCTATGCAGCTAAAATTTGTATAATATAAAAACAAGCAATTACAGAGACAAGTGAAGTTGAATAACAGGAAATAGAAGATTTCTTCAATGATTCTAGTTAACATTACATAAAATAAAATAATATTAACTAAAATGTAGGAAAATACATGGATAACTTGAAGCAAACAAGATAACATGAACTAAAACTAATTAGATGAAGATGAAGAAGATGATAGTCCAAGTTTTCTACTAACTTTCCCGATGAACTTGTTGATTTCAGTGGAAATCTTATCCATTTTCTTACTCATTGATCTTTTGAGTGTCTTTTGATTTTCCACTATAATTCTTTGATTATTGAGAATGGTCTTATTGGATGGATTAGCGGGATTATTAGGATATTCAATACTCTCTAAGGTAGTTTCTTGATCTTCCTCCTCTTCAATTTCCATTCCTTCCTCTTCCTCTTCTTCTTCTTCTTCCTCCATTTCTTCCATCTCTTCGTGAGCAAGCCTTTCTTCCTTTTCCGTAAGTGTTTCATATGGTTGAAACACTAATGGAATTTGCATAAGGGAAATGTTTCCATGGTTGAACACTTTTCTAGTTATAAATTCTTCCCTTTTGAAATCAACTCCAAAGTAATTAAAAATCCGAGTGAGATAAATTCCACGATATAATATGTTTTCACCCATAGTAAAATTCTTGGGCCTTAGCTCATCCAAAATAACTTGAGCCCAATTGATATCATACTTTCCAAAAATTGCAAAAAAGAGCTTTGCAAACTTTCAAAGTTGGGTTGTTGTAGTTTCCCGATCTTGGTATAAGGGTGTGTTGAATAAGAAGGTTAACAATTCTTGCTTTTGGACGAAAATAATGATTTTTGAATTTCAAAATTGTCATCCCCTTCAAAGATATGATGAAATGTCTCTCGATCATTTTCATTTATTTGAAATTCCGAGAGATTCATTCCGGTATACTTGCATCCTAAAATATTTCCTAAAATTTCACAATCCAAAACTATTTGTGTTCCTTTAACACTACTCCAAATTTGTCTATCTTGCCCATCATAAAAACCACGATTCAAATTCGCATAAAACATCTTAACAAGATTTGGATAACATACAAAATCATTTTGTTTGTTATCTACAACACTAAGAATAGAACATTGTTAAAAAAGATTTTCAATTTCATAAGAAGGAAAATCTTCAAAAATAGCAAATTTACCCGTATGAATTTTACCAAAGTTTACATAGTTGATGTAAGCTTTGATAGCTTCCGGGTCATTAAAAAGAAAGTTTTTGATAGCTTTTGGAAGCCTAATGGTGTTAGGAGTGCTTAAAGAGGCCATTGAAGAAGTTTGAGAGTAGTTGAAGATAATGAAGATAAATTTGAAATTTGAAATAAAAGTGAAAAGTGATGATAAGGAGAGTGAATTAAATAGAGATTCTATAGACATGTTCTCTGGTCAAGGGACATCTTTCCAGAGCATTGAAGTTTGTGAAAAGTTGGAGGGAAATTCAAAAGTTTGAATTCAAATTTTGAAATCAAATTTCTGAGGGGCATGTCGATATGAGGTATCCAGGTATGTCAACATGTGCCAATTGAATCAAAGGACAAGTGTCTATTCCTAATTTCTAATAAATATATATATTATATCCTATATTCTACTTATATAATTCCTATGATAATATTAAATATAATAATACTTAAATATTAATAGTTTAATATTTAAAGTATTATTAAAATAATATTATTTTTGAATTTAAAATTCAAATTTCAAGGGATAAATTTGAATTTAAAATTCAAGGAATTTAAAAAAAATCAAGCAAACAAACAAGCATCCATTCAAACAAGAAAAATTAAAAATAATGTAAATGCGTACCTATTTTTAGATCCATACTCCCATCGTCGTATAAATTCATGAATAGCAGTGAAACACATATTTGAATAATCCGTCTTCTTTTCATCATCACCAAATGATGAGTCTGAGTCATCAAGAGTTGTTGTGTATGCTTTCTTTCTTTTCCTTGACGAATCATTGTTGGGAGGGAACAACTGTTTATCTGGATACAGACAATCTTTCCTATGATGCCCAACTTTATTGCAATTGTAGCATCTATCATTGTTGACGTTCTCCGTATTATTTCTAGAATTCCTTTGATCATTTCTTTTGTAATTATTCATTTTTCTATATTTTAAGAATTTTCGAAAGTTTCTTGTCATGAAAGCAATCTACTCATCACTCTCTGGTTTTGAATCTTCAGTTGTTGCATTGAATGCTAATGACTTCTTTTCTGTAGCCTTGTTTTCTCTTCTTCCCTGTAGTTGAACTTCATAAGACATCAGATTCCCAATCAATTCTTCTATTTTCATTAGACTGATATCATTTGATTCTTCGATTGCAAGTGTCTTTTGATCCCATTCTGGAGTGAGTGAATTTAGAATTTTTCTGACTTGGTCTTCCTCTGAAAAGCTTTTTCCTAGTGCAATTAGTGAATGAACAATATCTTGAAATCGACAATACATGTCGGAAATGGACTCATTTGCATGCATTTTAAACAATTGAAACTGATTAGTTAATATAGAAATTTTAGTCTGTTTAACTTTGCTTGTTCCTTCATGAGTAACTTGCAAAGTTTTCCAGATTTCAAATGCAGACTTACAAACAGACACTCTATTAAACTCATTCCTATCTAGTGAACAAAATAATATATTCATAGTCTTTGAGTTATTTTGTGCAACATTCTTTTGCTTAGTAGTCCACTGGGCAAAATCGGTAGTTGGTTCAACATACTCAGTTTGTGTGATATTCCAAGTGTCTAATCCTACTGATTGTAAATAAGTTTTCATTCTACAAGCCCAATATGCATAATTACTGCCATTGAAAAATGGTGTTCTGACAATAGACCGACCTTCTACTAATGAACTAGTGTCAGTGTTAATAGAACTAGTGCCAGAGTTGATATTATCAGTGTTGGTAGCCACTAAAACAATTTTCAAGTTTCAGATTATGAAAACTATGAAAACCAATGCTCTGATACCAATTGAAAGTGAGTGCGGATTAAGGATCTTAAGGCTAATTTAACACAAGAGGGGGTGAATAGTGTTTAATGGATTCTAAGACTTATATGGACTAATTTAAAAATTATGATATAAACAAATGCATAACTTAATCACAGAACAATCACAGAATAAAACACAGATGCAGAAAGTAAATAAAAAGCAGTAAAAGGAAAGAACACACCGGATTTTATACTGGTTCGGAGTTACCCTACATCCAGTCCTGTACCAAGGTAAACACCTCATATAGATTTTTATTATACCAATGTCGAGATTACAATCCTCAATTTCTAAAGGCCTTGAGGTACCCTCCTGTCTCTCGAGTCCAGGGCAAACTCTCTTGATTTACGGGCCACAAGATCACCCAATTGATTTCCAGGCACAACCACACCTTATAGAGAGACTCGATAAACTTTTGATTACAAATTGATCCTATAACTCTGAATAGCACTTTGATCTTCGAGAGAGGGCAGAGAATCAAACAAGAATGAGATTCTAATTTGATTCACTTGAGAATTCGGCAGAATTTCGGCACGATCTTAATAATATGAAAATTTTAGAATATGATTTTTTGGAGAAGAGGGAGTGAAGAAAATAAGAAAATAGTTAGTTAAAAAATTCATTTGTGAAGGCTATTTATAGACCAGTAACGGTCATAACCATTCGTGAAGAGATTTAAACGAATAGACACTTCTTTTGAAAATTGAAACTTTTGAATTTAACGGACACCATGTCGACATGGGGTATCCCATTATGTCGACATCCCTTAGTTAAAAATAATGTAAAATTTGTTTTGAAAATGGTATTGAAAGGAAAATAAGATGAAATGATTCTGGAGTAAAATAAACTAATTTTCCTATGTTTTAAAATAAAGAAGAGTAGAAAGATGTATTTTTAGAATGTATATATAAATTTGATTTTAAATCTCAAGTATATATATATTATAAAAGAATAGTTAAAAATCAGAAGATAGTTTAAAAAACAAATGAAGTTTAAAACAAGAGTTTATTTAAAAACAAAAACAAAGAATATTTTAAGGCTAAAACATCTTTTTTAAAATCATTTGAAAAGATATTTTTAAGGCTAAAACATTTTGAAAAACAGTTTTGAAAATCATTTTGAAAAACCATTTTGAAGTAGTTTTGCAAGCTTTTTCCTGTAGAATATTTCATCACATCAGGACTCGAGAACCTGTACAAACCAGGATGTTCGTGGGTTTTAAGCCACTTGTCGTAGGTTTATAAGCTACTTGTCGTGGGTTTGTAAGCCACTAAGAAGTTAGAAATGGGTTCCATCCCAAATGAAATTTGGAATGAAGATATCCATGCTATTATGAAGTTTTAACAAAAGCTAGATGCTTATCTTGAAATCTTGATCTTGATACTCTAGAGTCTTCAATCTTGATATCTGCATACTGAATCTTGAGTCTTAAGTCTTTATATTGATCAGTCTTCAGTAATCAATACCTGCACATATATATACATATATATATATATCCTGCATATACATATCTTATCTAGACAATAGTGTTAGTATATATTTTATAATAAGATAAGTTAAAAAGGTTGTTGTCATCAAAACCAACATCTCAGTTCCTAACAATCATTATAGATTTACTTCACCAAACATAAATGCTATTACAAACACCATAATCATAGCATTCTACACTTCGTTACGCAAATAAAAAGGCAAACATATGTAATTAAACAAAGATCCACCATCATGAACTACTAATTTCCATAAGAATTCCAAATATGCTCCATTAAATCCCTTTGGAGCCTATTATGAATAGCTGCATTATGATATACTTCATGATGATCGACATGAATTGCGTATTGTCCTTCAGTTCGTAACGTGGCTGTGCGGAACAATTTAGGGGGTTGTCTTGCCCCATCATACTCGAAATCGGGATAGTCCATACCGCGTTCATCTTCAATGATCATGTTATGCAGAATTATACAACAGAACATAATTGTAGCCACTTTTGATCTCTTCCATAATCTACATGGATTGCTGACCATTGCAAACCTTGCCTGAAGGACCCCAAACGCCCTTTCTATGTCCTTCCTTTGTCTTTCCTGCATCGTAGCAAATTGTTTTTGTTTTGCCATCATTGGGTTTGCAAATGTCTTTACAATCATTCTCCATTAGGGATAAATTCCATCTCCTAGATAGTATCCATGCTCATATGTGTTATAACCAAGAGTAAATGATACAGGAGTTGACTTACCTTGTGCAAAATCATTAACAAATGAGATCGTTCGACAACGTTTAATTCGTTAAGAGAACTAGGCATTCCGAAGAAAGCATGCCAAATCCACAAATCATGAGAGGCAACTGCTTCTAAGATGATAGTTGGTTTTTTTTCTTTGCCGATATATGCTTCATGAAAAGCTTTTGGACAGTTCTTCCACTCCCAATGCATACAGTCTAGACTTCCAACCATGCCAGGCCAGCCTCTGCTTTCATGCATTTCACGCAATCGCGTTACATCTGCCTCGTTTGGAGAACAAATATTCAGTCCCATAAATGTCCACAACTGATTGACAAAAGTGATCTAGGTTTTCCAATGCCGTACTCTCTGCAATACGGTATGCATCGTCAAGGGCATCGACGGGTGTACCATATGCTAACATCCTCAAAGCCGCGGTTATCTTTTGATGCCCACTCAAACCTTGTTTTTTTGCAGCGTCTCTGCTTGTAAACAAGTAATTATTATTCTGCTGAATTCTTTCGAGAATTCTTAAAAACAATGGATGACTCATTCTGAATCATCGTCTAAACATCTATGGACTGTAAGTTGGATCATGGGCAAAGTAACCTTGCATAAGTGTTTTGTGAAATGCTTGCTGGTTACGGTTGATATATTTCCGACCTAAAACTGAGCCGCCGTGTTTTCCAGAATTTGAACCGTATGCTTCATGGTATATCTCCATCAGTTCCTCCTCCTCTTGTTGATGTGCTAATGCATACGCCTCTTCTTCAAAGTCGCTATCGCATAGCAATATACCTTTTAGTAAATTTCCAAACATTGTTATTGAGGATAGTTGTTTGATTTGTGAATGTTTTATTAGATTGAATTGTGGTGAACAAATATGAGATCCATATGGTTATATATATAGGACTAATTCTTGAGTGGAGACAAGGTGGCTATGTGTGTGGTCAAATCATACACTGTAGCCATGTTCCACTATCGGCCACAGCTAATATCTTTAATGAGTGGAGACAAGGTGGCTCAGTGTGCAGTCAAATCACATACTGTAGCCACGTTCATTTGCCGACCAAGATTCCCTGCTTTCTTGAGTGGAGACAAGGTGGCTCAGTGTGCGGTCATATCATACACTGTAGCTATGTTCCACTGTCGGTCACAGCTAATAGCTTTAATGAGTGAAGACAAGGTGGCTCAGTGTGCAGTCAAATCACATACTGTAGCCATGTTCATTTGCCGGCCAAGATTCCCTATTTTCGTGAGTGGATACAAGGCAGCTCAGTGTGCGGTCAAAGCATACACTGTAGCCACGTTCCACTGCCGGCCTCAACTAATATCTTTAATGAGTGGAGATAAGGAACATCCATTATATAAATCCACAAATCGTTATCTGTTTAAATCATTTAAAAACTTAACATTATTCAAACTACAATGTCCAACATGACATTTACGTCTCATGAATTGAAGCTGTATATGCAGTATTACATACAAACTGATGAGATGTGCGACAATTAGGAGATAATGGTAGTTCATTTTTGGGACACTCTGGCTGAACTTTACAACATAATTGAAGCTGTATATGCAGTACTACATACAAACCGATGAGATGTGCGACAATTAGGAGATAATGGTAGTTCATTTTTGGGACACTCTGGCTGAACTTTACAACAACGATGTGGGCTGTCGAGTCAGACGTACGGCTCAAGAGGTCAGGACTGCATATGGAAACTTTACTAGGGCATGCATGCGTTACACAAAGGTTATTAATGAGGTTATATCAGAAAATGTGTTTGAGACTACACGTTCGACTTATGACGGTCGATACAATTTAAAATACCACACTCCGTTCATTGGCCATGATACGTACTTCATACGCCAAAATTGGCTAGAAAGATTTGGATGGCCTTAAGATAACAGTATGACTAGTTGGTTATGTAACGGTCATTAATGTATTGTTTACTTGGAGATGTTTTAATATGTAGTTGGTTAAGTAATATTGTGTTGTATGAAGAATCTTTTAATGTGTAGAGAGCTTTCTGAATTGTCTTTTCAAATAATAATGTCTGTTGTTGTTGTCAGATCAAAAAGTAGTGGTATCACATCAATTAAATAGACCTGTTTGTTTATATATGCGTTTTCTTAATTACTTCTTCATCATTCATAATCATCTTCTTCCTCACTCACAACAACAACTTCTTCATCGCAATGCCTTCTTGGCCTTCTTCTATCGATTCAGATGCAGGCTACGTGCCTACGGAAAGTCCACATACTGATGAGTATTGGCTTATCAATTATCAAGAACAACACTATGAAGATGTCTGCGGTCAGTTTCCGAATCTTGACCAGCTGAGACTTCAGGAGGTGGTTGAACCACCATACGAACAACAGGTTGTTCATCAGGCATATGAACAACCTGATAACCAGGTTCAAGTTGTTTAACCTCCCACTGAGCAAGAAGTTGAATCGTACCCAGTTTGTTGTCACTGCGGGTATGGAGTTGAAGTTGTAGTACGTGCGGATGGATAAAATATTGGTCGTCGAATCCAGCTATGTCAATTCTGGCCGAATGGTTGCAATTATGCGGAATGGTTGGATGATCCTTTATGTCTAAGGGGCATAACATATGTAAACGAGTTAGAACAGGAGATAAGACGTCTTAGACTTTCTTTACAGGAGTTTCAGTTTAATCGTCACTAGTAGTTTCTTCATGTTTGTGTTCTATTATTACTATGATATTTTTTATCAGTGTTCTATGTTCGTATATCTGCAATTCTAATGTCATTAGTAGTTTCTTTCTGTTTGTATGTCACTACTTGGTGCTTATCAGCAGGTTAATATATCAGTGTACCATGTTTGTATGTTTGCAATTATAATCGGTTTAGCAAATTACTTTACATCAGAGTACTTAAACATATAGAATTCACAGTATACTCGAACATTATCATCCTAAATCAAGGAAAGTGAAATTAGATAAACATAAATAATACACAGTATACTCAAACAATAATATAAGTACATAAGCTATAGGTACTGCAACATATAATAAAATGTCCACTGTGCATAAACTAAAGGTATACTACTAAAGGGATGCAACGTCGTCATCGTCATCAGCATCATCATCATCATCATCCCCATCACCATCCTCCCCCTCGTCCTCATCATCCCCATCGTCTTCATGCCCATCGTCCTCATCCCCATCATCATCCTCCCTATCGTGCTTATCTAAACCCCATACCCACTGGGACCAGCATCACCTCCGCCTGATGGTCTGAAAGGCTCATATACAGCAAGTCTATCTGATAGCTGATCAATCTGCGCCTCTAGCATCTGTGTATGCTGCATGTACATATCATGCATGGTGTGTGTATGTGCAAGAGTCATATCATGAAACACACTAAGTGAAACTCTGGCCTGGTCCAATCTAGCAGCATACTGCATAAAGATGATAATTGACATAGATAAGAAACTAAGCATAAAATAAAGGGAAAATGGAAATAAACAACAAACATACCTCATACAGAGGATATAACCCGAATGAAGGCACACCAGGATAGTCGAGGTGCTCTAGAAAGACTAAAGGCTGCTTAATCAGAGTACCTGTCACGTCATATGCTCTAAAAGTAGTATCAGACTCCAACTGCATTGGAGTCTGGGAGAACTATGATGAAATCAGGTCAAATGAAACCTACGGTACCTGAACTCTACCGACTGCAATGTGAGGTCCTAAATGATCAGAGTTGACCCCACAAACATAATCTGGTACGATGAATCTATAGGATGCTACTCTAGCCCAATAAGCATCGTAATCTCCATCGATGAAGAATGTACTACTATCCACCCACCCAGCCTGTCGTAGAAAATCTAGGTACTGATCGCCAATCACCCTATGTCTACCAAACATGTCCTCATAAGATAAAGGATCATATGGTATACGACGATCACCCATAATCTGATAAGCCCACCTCTCTCCCAAATACCACATAGGCATAAATGCATGTGTATGTAAAGCAACCCTATGTCTAGATAGTGAATACGCAACCATCAAGGGATGGTCGTCCGCCATAAGACCTGCATCTGCTAGATGAGTCCAATGTGAGGCCCAAGGAGTCCGAATGATATTACCCCGACTACGCATATCAAGCTGTGACCTAGCGTCCATCAAGTCATGCCATACACCTAAGGGAACATGATGTACGTACTGCATAGTCTCCCATCGTCTCATCCTAGGGAAGTACTGCTCAGCAGCCTGACTAGCCATGTCCTGGATGCGGAGATGCATGTTTGCCGTGTACTCGTAGTACCATAATGGCAAAATATACCAAAAAGCATGCGTCTGCTTGACATCGCCAAGCGCAAATGAATCTAGAGCGGTATAAAGGGTGCCTAATATCGCTGTGCCCCAATCAATAGTATGCAGCTGGTCTAATCTGGCAAGAGATGCTAAATAGCCTAGTCTAACCGTACCTTTTTGGTTCGTAAAAAGATCGAACCAAACAAGTACAACAGAAATGCTCTAGTAACTGCATCCATCATATCAGCTCTAACTATATAAGTGGTGATGTACCGCTGCAGGTAAGTCAACTTAACAGAACCACTAGTGACGCGGGTAACATCTATCAGTTGTAGAAAATAGTAAACAGATTGAGGGACTCGTATAAATCATCAAATGGAAAAGGTCGAAGGCCATGTCATCCAATCTCAATGCCAGTGAACATGTAGAAATCAACTGGGGTAATACCAAGCTCAAAATCTGAAAAGTGAAATGTATGTGTGGTGGGCCACCACCTCTAAGCTAATGCTTGAATGAGAGGTCGATCAAAGGAATGGACATGCCTAATCGACAAAAAAAGACCAAAAGGGCTAGCCTGTAGCCTCTGCATAATAGGACCGGGAAGAGAGTCATAAAACTGGGTAATGCACTTAGCCCAACTACCCCGACAATGAATGTAATGGTCCTATAGATAATTTATGAATTAATAATTTTGGATTGATTAACAGTTATTTAATATGATTATGTGATGTACATATAAAAATAACCAGATATATTAATATGCAATTTATACATGTACGGTGGTCAAAATGGTTTCAGCTCTGTGCCGATAACCATCTGGAAGCTCGTGTAGTACACGTAGATCGTCTAGTGAAACTCCAGGTGGCGGCTGAACGTGTAATGGTCCAGCGTGCTCCGCTGGATGTCTGTGAACCGTTCTTCGGGCGATTTTGGTTGGAAGCGGCGGCATTTCATTTAGTTTTTCTAATTAAAAAAAATTAAAAATGGAAACGTTGGTGGGAAGTGGAGAAAGGAAGGGGAGACGGGGTATATGAAAGGGGGGCTGGCACCCATAAAATGGGCGCCTGGACCCTGGGGTTCCACCCTTCCTTCAGGGTTGAATATTCAGCCCTAAAACGATTGGAGATGCCATTATACCCATCTATCTTCTCCCAAATCAGTTCCTCCCTTCCCATTCTCTTCTTCCTTATATTAATTCCTATACCTCGTAAATCCTTAGCAATTATTATAAATCTTATGCCTTCCCAACTTCAGCAAAATCATTATCTTTATCCTTTTTTTTGGATTTTGGAATTGCGCAAGCTTCAAATGGATCTGGTCGATGGGGGTTCAGTTGGAGGCAATAGGGAAGGTGACAACGCAGATGTTGGACTGAATTTGGATTTGGGTGGGACGTGGTGGAGTGATCGAGGATGCTCGGGTGGGTAGTATCTGGTTGTGATGACGGTTTGTGGTAGATGGTTCTTGGTTTGTTGCGACTTTGGGTAAGGATTGAGGGTGCGTTGGAAGAGGTCACGGTTGGAGTGAGTGAGCTGCAGTAGTGGACGAAGATGGAGGAGGTTCGGTGAAGTCAGAGAGGTCGCGATGTAGGCGGAGGTTGCGGATCTAGTAGAGGTAGCGAGAATCGGCGGTTGTTCTAGATGCAGGTGATGGCCAATAGTGGCTACGTGGGGCTGCGAGAGTGAGATGTTGTCTAGGGTTTGGATTTAGGGTAGGATTTGGTGGTCGCGGCATATGGAGGAGATGTTGCAAAGAGGTGATGGGTGCAAGGATGAAAGCAGTGCGGGCTTTGTGGTTTACGGGGTTGGGTTTCGGTCATGGAAAAAGGTGGTGACTTGAGGGAGAGGCTTGCGATATGGATCTGGGTTTTCTTTCGATATGGAGGCGGCGGGTGATAGAAGTTTAATGTGGTGATGGGATTGTTTTGTATATAGCAGAGAGAAAGAGTGTCTGTATTTTTAAGAGTATATATACTTTAAAAATGGGGATTGATAAAGGTCAAAAAACTAATAGATGATTTCAATTGTTTTTTGATATGAGAAGGTCAGAAGTTGTGTATAAACTTTAAGAGCATATAAAATTTTGGATATGAGTAGGTCAAAAAATTCGACTAACCTCCAAAAAAAAGAATTTACACTAAATTCGACAACATTCTGCCGAAAAACAGACCTAAATTCGGTGTCCCTCCAGCCAAAAAACCTCTGATATCCCAATGTGGAGTCATTTTAACGATCCCCAAAAATTATGATTAAAAATGCTGTTTGTTTGTTTGTTTTATTTTTTTTCTACTTTTATGCAAACATTTGGAAGGAAAAATGAACTTTTTTTAATAATTATGTTCAAGAAAAACAAAAAACAAAAAACAAAAGGTAAAAGAAAAGTGCTAACATGAATCGAATATTAAATAAGCATTAAAAGTTGATTAAACTAGTAGGCAACGACGTTACAAACTTGATCGACGATTTTTGGTGTGAACAAAAATCATGATTTGTTTAACTATAAGCACATGATGTTTGTTGCAATAAAGATGCAAGTACAAGTCAAATGCATAGAGAGTTATTCAATTACCAATGTTTATTTACTTTTTAGGCGAGGTAGACAAAATTTAAAGATTGGATCTGATTAATTTAAACAATGAAATGCTAAATTCAAAATAAAACTAATACTGCAGGGAAATAATTGAAAGAAATGATTAAACAATTCAATGAAATAAAACAGCATGCAAACTAGAAAAAAACAAATTTTGAGCAATATATTCGATTGATTAACATGAGAGCATATAGAATTAAAGAGACCTATTAGCCTCAAGGCAAACCAATAAATCACAAATGAAATTAAAATGCAAAATTGAAATAAAATAGCTAAGAATTTAACTAAAATAAAATATAAGGTTTTATTATTGAAATAAGAATTTAATTACATAACAAAATAATGTAAATTGATGCTCTAACAACATCCTAAAAGTAAACATAAAAACCAATGCTTAAATGCCAAGATGATTTCAATTGTTTCTAGGTGGAGGTATTTATAGAGCTCTCTACATCTGGATCTATAAATATGAATGATCTAGAATTTTTTTGACTCGGTCTTTCTTCGAAAGCTTTTTTACTTTGTTTGTTCCATAGTGTTCCATAATCCCCTTTCTCTAGCATACAACATAATTTTTTTGATTTAGTGTGTTCCATAAAGCTCTAGCTCTAGGAGATGTAATTGGTTATAAAAATATGTGTCACATGGGATTTGAACCGAATAACCTCTGATAAATACACATATTCAAAACTAGTTGAGTTACAATGGCTTTTGTGCATAAATGGACAATTACTTCTTATCAACAAAGCTTTGAAGTTGAACCATTATTTTTGAACCAATTCTTCAATATTTTCTTCATTTTCTAAAAATCATGTATATGAAATAAACACAACAAAATATAAAGTAATATTGCCTTATGAATAATAAAATGTGTAATTAAGTAGTGTAAAATATACACAATTTGATATACATCAATCAACCAAGTATCCAGGTGCGTTGGTTAGTCCGAAGGGATGACTAACCACTCGTAAAAACCGTCGGGTGTATGGAAATATTTGTCTAACTTCCCATCCTAGGGGTCGATCACCCTATAAAGGGATCGACCTGTGGTCTCCTTATATATATGTTAATTTTTATATTGATTAATTATTTCCGCTTCGAATTTGTTTATCGTCCTTAACTTTGTCGTTTATACTCTGATTGCAAAACTCCAAATATGAAAGTTGCTCAGAATTTTGCCACGAATGCAATGGTGCAAGTTTCATGGTCAAATTGAATCGTTTGCACAAATTCTATTTTTGAAGCTAAATTAACTAACTTACTAATTTAATAGCCAACACTAAATCACGAGGTTTTACAAGTTAGTTCGGGTTTACTCATAAAATTATCGTTTGATATGAATTTAGGTTTGGTAGGTATGTATTGAAACAGAAAAATCTAAATAATTATTTAGAGTAAGATGTTTACACATAACAACCAAAATGTTCGAAGTCGGTGGGAGGGGTATTGAGTTTCTAAATCTTGGATATGATCCAAGAAATGATACGAGAATATCATTTTATAAGCATCAGAATTGAACAAGTATTTTGATAGAAATATCAAATTGTTTGATTATCAATCAAAATGCAGAGGAAGTGTGTGTTCATAAGAAAGAATGTTAAAGGTACGTTGACATTTCTAAACTATAAATAAACAACACATTGCAGATTTTTACGACCTACTTGTGTTAAAATCAGCCTTAGTTATTTTAATACTCAATTTTGGATTTATAAATGATGTCATTATAGTAAGTACAAAAGATGTTGGGAATGTCCCAAATGATATGTAAGGGCACCTTGTTAAAATGTTTAATATGAAATATATAAGATGGATTCCTTATGCATTGGCAATAAGAATTATCATACATGTTATGCTGTCTATGATATCGTAATTTATTTATGTATTTGATACATGAAGAAAATATCAAATCCAAACTAATATCGCTAAATGGTTATTTGAGGAGTTCTCGTGTATTTATGAAATATTAGCGAATTGTTTGAGAAACAATGAACTCCGTATGAAGGAGTGTTTGTGCTCAAATTATCATAAGTGGTATTGAGTATAATATGTCAATAATAAATTAATATTAAGAATCTTTCAGTTGAAAATGTTCGAAATGAAAGACCATGGTTGGTTCAATGAAAAAGGCTAAGTACATCGCCTTGAATAGTGCCACAATAAAAGCAATGTATATAAATGTAAATACATAAATTTATAACTGAGCCGAGGGTGGTTTCAAATATTGGGAATCCTATAACATTGTTATATGATAACAATGTCACGACATAGTTCGTAATAGAACTTAGAGCTCACTAGAAGTCGAGAGTCATGCTCCGAATTGTTCCATATGAAAAGGGTAGTTTATCAGCATCAGAGAGAGTTAATCGACAAAGTAGATGATCAAAACATAATAGCATGCATTCACCAAGGGACTGACTCACTTGGTTTTAAGAAAAGGAGAAGTTGGAATAAGATTTCGTAATTGACCTCAAGTGTAAGTGGGAGATTTATAGAGTTGGGGGAGTGCCCTAGGGGCAGTTATGTAATTTGTTACATATATCTGACTGAATAACCAATTTTGTTTGAAATCAAAATATTTTTCTTTCTATTGTATATTTAATATAATGTGGTTATATTAATTAATTAATTTAATTAAAAGTATACTTGATAAAAAAATCCATGAATGGTATGTTTTGTGATAGTAGTTACAAACTGTTGTAACCGTGAGTAATTTATCATAATGAAATAAATACACCATTTTAAATGTTCCTAGTCAAGATGCATCGAGACTGGATATTGATGCATCCCTTGAGACTAGAGTACATAACGCTCTCCAAATATTGGGCAGTGTATTACTCATGGCTGCTGGGAGCACCTAGAGGTTACATATTGATAGTTATTGGATAACTATGGAACGACTCACTCGATAGTTTTCGATTAGTCAATATAACTACGATCAAACAGAAAATATTAATGTGACCTATTTACATAATTCTCTCGAATTAAGAATATCATAGATCTTCAATATGAAAGCTCCGCTTTGACTATAGTCAAATCATGACAGACGTTCCATTAAGTGAATATACTTGGGCCGGGTGGAAGTATTGACTTGAAGCACTATTCAAGAGAGGATTCGTTTCCTCAATTATATCGGGTTAGTATCACTACCAACTCAAGCCAACTAAAACTTAAAGTCTCTAACCAGAGCATTTCGGTTTATAATAATTGTTATTATTGAACTAAATACTTTGTGTTTGGACTATGGAGTTGAATATGGATGATATTGGAATTTTGACCATTACCAAATTCCATAAGTCCAAAATGATATAGTTTTGACGAAGAGAATTGGTGTAAATAAATGTCACAACCGGGTAATGCTTATTAAACTAAAATTGGATTTATTGAAACTAAGTAAGCGATAAATTTGACCATAATGTCACACCACCAGCTAAGTAAAGTGTGAACGTTAACATTTGAATAGTTCGATGTTAATTGCTGATCCAATTTACACCCAAGAGTTAACCGAAACGATGAATTCTCTTTAGACCAAATGATTTAACTAGTTTATAATTGTTATAAATTAATTAATATTTATGAAATATTAATTATGAAATTTGAATATGATTTAAGGAATAAATATTATTCTATATTTATAATAGTTATAAATATATCGATCGATATGCTATATGGATACGCAATTAAATTAGATTTAATTAATAATATTTATTTGGGCTTAAAGGGGGTTTAAAGTTCATGAAAGGTGCTGAAAATTTTGACCAAATAGGCAGAAAGGGGAGGCTAAAAAATGGGCTAGGAGTATTTTAGATGGATGACTCAGATTTGGGGAGAAAGGGTAAGAGATATGATCCACCTTTCTCTCTATTTCTTCAACTATAAAAGGGCTCCTAACCCTAATGCATATCGAAATTTATATTGCCTCCTCTATCATTTTATGGTCGAAATTTATCTCTCTATATACTCCACCAAAACTCAAATCAAATCAATTCAAATCAAAACCTATTTTGATAGCAAATGGTCTGCGGTTTAAGGACTAGCAATCTGACGGATCAAGAAGTTTCAAAGGGAGGAGAACTCATCGTTGCAAGATGCTTAAGGGAATTAGTTTTAGGTAAGTGTTTAATTAGTTTATATATATAATGTATTACCTTTGTATAAATGGATATTGTTCATGTATATACATATATTGCTATTACTATATTGTTAGTTAGGTGAGATTCCTATAGATATTGTTGTTGTCACATATTGATTAGTTATGTGTATATGTTTATAAAATAAAATAAAGAGTATTTTTTCATAAGGATCTGACACACACAGCCGAAATTATTATTTTAATTATTTGTATTCTATTAAGTAATATATACATATACATATATTAATATATTAACTGATTTATTTATATGACTTATATAAAACTATATGACTATATCACATAAATAATTGATCTAATATTTTTAAAATGAAAATTTATATTAAACATAATTTTTAGTAACTAAAAATAATTTTTGTTAATTATTTGACATTATTATTATTATTTAATCGTTATACAAATTAATAAATTCATATAAAATAAATTATGATTTGAAAATTCGTTTTATATTTTTTAAAATTGATATAAAATCTCACAAGCTCTCGGTAAAAAAAAACAAGATTTTTAAATCATTTTTTATATTTTTAAAAATTATTTTTAATTTGGCCAAAAACATTTAACCAATATTTTTTTTCTTAGGCTATTCAATAGTATTACTGATTTTCTAAAAATTAAAATTAGAATTATTTGATACATATATATTTTCCATCTTTTATTTATTGTTGTTTGACTAATTAATTCTTAAAATATATATTAATATAATAAAATTATATTAAAAATTTGGGATTGCCGTGTATCCGATCCGGAATGAAAATATAAAAAATTAATAATTTTAAAATTTTATCATTATATAAAATATTATAAATAATATTTATATTTAATAATTATATTTATATTTATAGATACACACACACACACACATATATATATATATAATTATGTTACTTTAATAATTTAGAATATGTAGGTATATTTTTATAAAAAATTAAATTGTATATTATATATATATGTTTATTTTTATACTATATATATGTGTGTGTATTTATTTATATAATATATTCTAATAATATATATACATATGCATATATATATATATATGTATATATATATATATTACTTGAATATTTATATACATATATAATTGCAAACATGTATGCATATTGGACAACATATAATACATATAGGATGAGTTAACGTGTCTTTTGCGATGTATATCGCAATATCTAACACAATATATCATGTTACACCTTGCATGGAATATCACACATATACATATGTGTATGATTCAATGTATACTTATATATAAATTGAAAATATATTAAATAAATTTTGGTAATAATTTATAAATTTAAATGAAATATATAATTTCATTTAAATTAAATCTAGAAATGTTCTAAATAAATTATACTTCATAGGCCCAATAAAGATCCTATAAGGTAATTTTTTTTTAAATTCACCCATAACTTCTGCTGTGGGCTGGCCAAGTTCCAACAGATGGATCTAGACGCGATGTGATAAAAGGCGTACATTACCATTGAGAGGTGGACATGGATGCAGCAGACGTCTTTGACATGACTTGGCATTGCGGGCTCCCCTTCAATGCATAACTAGGATACGTGTAGTCGTGGTTTGGGAATATAGTCCCAAGGTTACTATTATAGGTGTTAACCCACCTTTTGGCAATGCCGTAAAAAGGCGGATTTAACTAAACCGGTTGCTCGGTTGTCGAGACTGGAATACGATGGGTTTTAGTCAATTGGATGGATAGACAATCAATCATGGATGGTAATCATGATTATGCAGCCGGGATTCAGCATAGTCGATGGGCGAAGGCTATTGAATACTTGCAGCTTAGGTTTCGACAAGTCTCGACTCGCCCTGGACTCACTTCAAGTCGTATAGAGTTGAGCTTCAAGTCTTTTGGAGGAATACTTCGAGTCGAGGTCGTTCGATAGGCATGGAAGGTGGTTCGGCATAAGTGGCTCGACCGTGTTGGTGGTTCGACGTAGGAAGTGGTTCGGCATAGGTGGCTCGGCCGTGTTAGAGGCTCGTCGTGGAAGGTGGCTCGGCTTAGCTAAATGGTGGTTCGGCCTTGGTTATCGCTCGGCGACTTCGAGTCCTGAGGCATGTGACTTCGGGTCATCACTCGGGTAGCTCGGTGGAGTATCAGGTGGATCGACATGGTTGCTTGGGGTGTCGCTCGGTGTCCTCTAGCTCCTTGCTTCGAGTCTTTATGGTTCGGCTCCTAGGATGTGGGTCGGTATGATGGAAGGTGGATCGGCGTTTGAAGGTGGTTCAGTGATTCGAGTCTCCAGGCTCCTTACTTCGAGTTGGTGGTGTGGTTCGATCAGAACCAAGGTGGGTCGGCCTTGTTTTGTGGGTCAATCACTTGAGGCTTCTGGGTTGCTTCGAGTCTTTTGGCTACATACTTCGAGTTGGTTTCGTGACTTCGTGGGTTGGTGTTTTCATGGTTTGGCATTTAGCAACTTCGAGTCCAGGGATGCTCTGCTTTGAGTCAAAGGTGGTTGTGCTTTGAGTCGCCTTGGTGGTTTTTGTGGGTCGGCAACATTTGGATATGGAACTAGTCGCAACTATGGATTCTGGATCGGCTATGGATTTAATGGGCCCTGGGTCACCCAGGAGGCCCAACTACCTGGATTTTCCTATAAATACAGCATGTGGGTCTCCAGATTGGGTGATCTTCTTTTCGGTTCTCTTGCTTTCTATTTTCTAAGGCTAAGGCTAATATACCATTTTGTAACTGTAATTGATTCTAACATCAATAAAAAAGGAAATTTCTGAAGTAGACGTAGGCCGGAGTCAGCCGAACCACTATAAATCTTCTATTCTTACTGCTTTCTTTTTAATTTTTACTATTCTTCACATTATTACTCCCTACATACATTCTATCCGTGATCTGTGGTCGTTGGTTGGTGCTTTCATCTGGATTTGGGTGTTAGTGACCAATTTTGGCGCTAACAATAGATAATCCCTATGTTGAGTAATTCTTATAGCTATCAATCTATTGCTAGTAATGTTGGGGGCTCGATTAGTTGTTCTATCCAGAGTATTAGCCTTCAAAAGAGGTGGTGTAGGTGTGTTTAAAACCATAACCTTTAGGTTGGCAAAACATTCCTTAGTAAGAAGTTCATAAATACAAGTATGAAATCCTAGGCCACCTAGAGTATTAATAAAGATAATTGCATATGATCATCGTATATAAACGATGTAGCTCATTCACCAGACTTTGTCCGACCCACCCCTTTCTTTCTTTTTCCCCACCACGGGAGTACATGGTAGTAGGTGATAGGCCCGGAGATTTGTGCGTGAAGAGACGAGCTTAGAATTGGAGTAGCTTTTTATTTCCTATTACTCTCCATGTACTATCCATCTTATCTAGTATTTATCAGACTACTTGATGCATTTCTATATATTCTGGATTTGACGAAGTACTATTTTGAGACTATGTTATTTTTCTTGATATTTTCTAAGATGAATATTTTTTGTACTTATATTTTTCTGCCTCCCTTTGTGAGATCTGAAAGTGTAGAATGTCTTAGATTTTATCCTTATATTTTTAGTCTTTATAATGTTTAATAACCCGATAGCTTGTACATTTTGGTAATAACGCGAGTTCGAAAGTCACTTAAGGCTTTAGATTGGTATGTTGGGAGGTGTGGATTGTCACAATGAGACATGTTGTATATGGATTTGATGTACTATTTAGACTCTATTTGATTGGAATGTGATTTTGAATATTATGTTTCATTTATATAATATGCATGTAGTCTCATTCATGTTTACGCAGATATTTTATTTATTCCTTCCGTTATGAAATAATTAGTGTATATATTATGATATTATGACAGATACACTGCTTATTTTAGATAAAACCTTACGAACCGTCATCCAAATACTTACGGATTTCCAAGTGCCTTTTGAGAATGGATTATGGGTGTCGTGAATGGAGGTCATCAAATTTGGCATAGGGGATTAGGTTACCAATCAATAATATGGGACAAAGTTTAGAGGTTGTTAATTTGTTATATATATATGGGATTTAGGTACCAAAATTTTTATATTTGGATGTTCGATTGGAAACAAGTACGATTATGACAGTAAAAACATGATTGAAACCCAAGTAAAAAATAATATAAAATGGGTTTGGAGAACTTATTGGCAAGATTGAAAGACGTAATGATTTTTGAGTCCGAAAATCAACGAAGAAGAATTTTCATACCATTAAGAATTTACTTAACATTTTTTATTAAAAAATGCCACCTTTATATTGATGATAGAATAGTGGATGATGTCTTTTCTCGGGGTTCAATGAGATTGCGGAAATGTTGATTTCCTTTGTTGTAGGAATTTGTATCCCCTCTTATAATGCATTATCGTGAAGGTTCTAAGTGAATCATTGATGGTCGTGGATAATTGAAATGTGTTGTGATTATAAGAATTTATGGCCCCGTTTGGTTTTTCCATTTTAGTTTTATGATTTCGTGCAAAATATGTACACATGATACATGTATTAATTAAAAAACAACCAATTGGAAAATCAAGTTAGCATATATAATAGAAAACAAATTTATTTTATTTTTTGTGTTTTGAGAAATAACAAAGAATGAAAAACAATTCATCTCCTCCGTTGTCCTTTCATCTCCTTTGTCATCCCTCCATCGTCGTCGTAATGGCCTAAAACTTTAAATTTCTCTTTCATTATACTCATGATGTTTTGTTATGAATGTTGAAAACACAAAATGAAAGCAACAAGGCCCTAAAATTTCCATATAGAGGAATGATTATTAAAAGAGCTATAAGTTGGAGATACTCCACACACTAAAAGAAGCGGGTCGAAGGAGAATTAAACTAAGTGTCTGTAGGGTGTAAAGCAATGGCCTCAACGTTTGTTAAACCCACAATATGCAATTACACGATTGAGTTCTAGTTGTTTCAACTTAGAATGGTCCTCCATAGTCTGGTATTCAAATATAGTGTGTTGTTATTAAATGCATCTAGAAATATGCTTTCTAATACAATTTCTAAAGAGCCTCGTGTTAAGTTAACATATGTGCTACTTAATACCATAGAAGATAATTACAAGGCACCCAAAACACTTAAACCCTAAATCCTTCTTCCTTTTCAACAATCACCCAACAATGAGGAAGTCGGTCGGAGCCCGCCAAGCAAAGCTTGCAATAATCTCACGGCTAACCAAGGAAGAAACTTTTAGTTTTCATCTTTTGATGCTTTTCTTCCTCCTTAAAATAGTGCTCTTCATCTATGGATTAGTGACCTAAAATTGAATATTTGAGTAACTTTGATAAAGATATTTTGGATTTTAGGGTCTTACAGTTTGAGATTAGACCGAGATGTTTAACATACACAATAAATTTTGTTGATTGATTAATGAGTGAAGAAACAGAAGTGGTGTTAAGTAGCATGTTTATTTATTAAACTTGATTAAAATTTTATGTGGTATTAGTAAGCACATTTTTGGATGCTTTTAGGAACACATAAATCTAATGCTAAGACTTACTAAATTTGAAGCTTTATTGAAAAAGAACGGAATTCCATCAAAAGACTGGAGAAGGTATAATGGAAAAAAATAGCAAGTTTGGTAAATAGAAGAAGAGGACAGACACCAATTTATATATAATAAAGAATAAAATATGACCGTTAATGCATGATGAGACAACATAAATCCAACCGTTAAAAAACAACTGATGATGTCTTTTGGAAAAGCTAATTTGCAAGCAAATTTTCTATAAGGCCCGAAGGAAAGCGGCTGAATGGTCGCAGGAATAATATTCCCCCCTGAATTCCAACCGTGCGATTACATTTCGCACACTCCCGCACTCATTTTTTTCAGCCTTGTAGCACAGTTCATTTGCAAGATATGGAAAAAATTGGAACTAAAAAAAGAATGGTAAAGCTATTCTTCCCGAAAGGGTTATGTCAAATCATGTGAAATAGACTTAAATTTTGGAGGACCCGCAAAAATTGAAATGAAATTAGCAATAGGGGAAAATAGTGTCAATGACAAAATTTCTCAATATTTTAGCCTCAAGGACCGGCCTTCAATAGTTTAGCGTGAATGACAACTTTAGAATTTCAATTTCAAGGCAGGACAAGAAATTAGCGAATATAACAAATACACAAATGAGTCTAGAGCACGTCAAGCTTAGACGGCGTTGTCGGTGAGGGCGGTTGCTGCATTGGCGTTGGCTGCGAGGGTGGTTGGTTCAACGGTGGATTGCAACAGCTAGGATTTTGAAGTAGCTTGATTTGAAGTCATCAGATGATGGAAAATTGATGACTTTGGTGGTAGGGACGCCATGGTGAGGTGGTGTTTTAGAAGAAACAACAATTCGAGGAAGAAGAAGAGCAATTCAAGAAAAAAGAAGAGCAATTCATGGATGAATTATGGAAGAAGAAGTGGTATCAGCTGTTAGGTATCAGTTTTTCAATTTGTAGGTATCATTTTCGAAAATATTTGTCATTTTTGAGTTTGTGCTTTAAATACGATGATGAACTGATTTTCTACAAGGATGATTGTTATGATTGAAATGCTTGTTCAAGAGTAAACTGTAAACTTATATAATGGTGATGAAATTTGATAAATTTGAAACCTAGGAGATTATGGATGGTTTATTTGAGCATCAGCTCTTAGTATCAGTTTTAGTTGTCGGTAGCAGTTTTTAGGTAGCAGTTTTTAGTTACCAGCAGCAGTTTTTAGGTATTAGTTTTTAAGTTAAGAGTTATTGGTAGCATGTGACGACAGTGTGGTGTTGGAGGCGGCGGCAAGGCTGATGGTGCAGGTGGTGGTAGTGGGTGGTGGTACGATGGGTGGTGGTTGATAATTTTAGCGGTTTGTCCTTATAACTAATTTGAAAGAATATTTGTCCTTGACACTAATTTTGAGAGAATTTTTGCCTTTATGGCTAAAATATTGAGGTTGTGTACTTGAGGCTAAAAAAATACAAATTTTTGTTCTTTATACAAAACCCAATTGTCGAAAACAATCATTTTAGAAAACGAAATTAACATACAGAATAGAAAATGTTTTTTCTATTTTTCGTATTTTGAAAAATAATAAAAGCATGAGAAACAATTCATCCTTCCATCGTCCTTAATGTTTTTAAAATACAGAAATTTCGATTTCGTGTTAAAAATTGCTAACGTCAGTTGCGGTACTCGTGTTTACTACAAAAATTAGGAATTAAACCGAAATAAATAAAGGTATTTAAGCCACACTGAAAAACAGAGACAGTAATAACATATAGGTACGGGAAAAAAATATACAAGAAGCATTCACAATATGAGCATGTCGATTACAAACTCAAAATTAGTATAGGACTGAATTAATCTGTTTACTCCTGCCTAAAACACATTTTGTTATGAAATGTTAACTCAAAAAATTACGTTATTACTTTCAGTCATTGACAACAGTAAATGGTAAGCAGTTGATAAATATGATATAAATTCTATTTTAATATGCAACAGGAATAGGGTGGAGTGACTACACAAATTTATGCCTAGTGTCAAAATAAACCATGTGGAGAAAATCCTTGCTCAGGCAGCCTTACAGTTCTACTGGAAAATACTTTAGTAATGAAAACTGGTTATGATTCAACTCAATGATGATATTCAAGTAAAATGACATACTTCGGCTGCTCTATAAGCATTTTGGTGCATGTACTACCTATCGACTGTTATTGTTGTTACTAATATCAGTAGTTTGAAAAAATATTTACCTTCCATGGTTTCTGTAACCAAATCTGGGCGAGGTCCTCATAGAGTTCCTACTCCAATACATTTGGTCAGTATGAATCCAAATATTAGGTAGGAAACAACACGATCACCATTCAATAACCGGGTAAACATAAACATGGTTTTGAAAAGTTCAAAACCAAACAGAAGTGGCATGACATTAAAAATTGTTGCTACACATGCCACCTAAAGTATGCAAGGACGTACGCTAATCAATGCTGAAAAAATAGATTAAAAATTAAAATAATAGGGCAACTAACACACAAATGCATTGCAGTATAATAGCAAACAATAACATATATCCCTTCAAAAGATTACTGCTGATGGTCATACACATTTAATTTTGAGCACAAAATACCTAGGTTTCCTTTTTTAATTTATGGAAGAACGTTGTAAGAATTGAGGAAGCGCAATGGTTGATTGCCTTTTTCTTCTTCTTTTTCTGTCGGGTATATGCAGTTGATGAAAATGGGTAAGAAAAAACGATGAAAGGGCACGTGGAGGAGAAGGAGCGTGGGGAATTAGAAACAAAAATGTTTTCAACGGGGTAAAGTTATTTCGAAACGGTGTTCTCCAGCCTATCCATATCAGCAGTGTGTGATTTGCATTTTCTTTCTTCAATTCAATGTCGAAGGTTCAAACTCTGAAAGGTAATAGCCCTTTTATTAACATTATTTTCTAGCAATTGATAAGTATAGGTCCAAAATACCAAATGATGAAGTTAAACAATACCTTAAGGATTTCTTACCTGAGACGTGCAACCATAAAGAACAAAATATGGGAGCCGAAAACCTAAGCATACATACATTTATAAGCCATGCATACTTAGCCTAATATTCGAAGAAATAAAGAACAAATCAACTTAGAGGGATGTATGCCGTCAATACTATGATATGTTACTCTGAAATATCAACTATTTAGCAGAGCCTCATGTCGATGTTAGATAGAGCTTCTGGAAGGAGATATTGGCATCAATAAATAGCGCGTTACCAGTCCACAATAGCAAGGGTATATGGGTGGTGTTAACCCAAAAAATAGATCAACACCCTGAAATATGATGTGAAAGCACCAACCTAAAGCGCGACGTAATCATCCCTTAGAAATTGTCATCATCCCGAAATCATCACGAAAGAGTTTCTATACCAATCTAAAGCACGATGTAATCTCCAGAGTGGTAGAATATTGCATCGCCAACGCAAAGGAATGGAATTTCAACTGTAACTAAAATGAACGATTAACGGACAATCAACCAAACGAAAGCAACGTCTCAAGACGATGCTCAAACGATCAAGCTGGAGTAAACAGAATATTGGTTAAGGGTTTGTCTCGATCTAGAGTACACTTTGTTTTCAATGAAAGCATACTCTGGGGGGGGGGCAAATGTTAAATGGGTTTTTGACTAAGCTGATATGTAAAAACGAGGATAAAATGATTCAAGACTTTGGAAACATCATAAAAAGGCAAGAAAAAAGAAATATCAAAAAATAAGGAAAAATGTTGACTTGAGATTTTCAACTTGGCGCTAGGTGTTTGATCTGAGTCATACCTGAGCTAAACCTAGGAAAAATGAAGGAAAATCTTAGCCGAAGAATAGAAGGACAAGACAACATGAATTGGAGACGGGCCCGAATCAAACCAAATATAAACTCAAATCAGACCCGAGTCAACTTAGAACTGAGTGGCTTGGAGTCAGACCCGAGTCAAACCCGAGACAAACTCGAGTCAGACCTGAGTTGTGATTTTTCTCGAGTCGGACTCACAAAACTCTCAGGTCGGACTCCAAGCACTCCTACCTTTGGATGACCATAAATAAGACGAAGACGAAATGACTTTAAACTTGACGAGCACACTTAAAAGAGCTAGAGAAGAAACTTGGGAAATTTCACTATGTTTGCAGCTAACTCCTTGACTCATTACCGAGTTAAAGAATCTCAACGAAACGACTTCAAACTTGGTAAGCACACTTAAAGGAAGGTAGAAAACAACTAGGAGAAGTTTCACCGAAAATGGGACTAAGTCATTAACTCGGTTCTGAGTCAAGAATTTGAGTTGGTATCGAGTTAAGGATTATGACGAGTTAAAGATTTTGAGAGTTAAGGATTTTGATGAGCTAAGGATTCTAACGAGTTAGGATTTTAAGTTCGTACCAAGTTTACATGCCAAGTCTTGGCATCTTAATATTTCTGGCAGGTGATCCACGAGTCTTCATATGCGTGTTCACGATGTTTCGTAGAGTTCCAGAGAACCAATCGTAAGAAATGAAGACTTGACGGTCCAAACCGCGGGATAACCCAAGTCATGGATGGACAATAATCAAAACTCGTTAATAACCTACCAAATTATATGGAGGACATCTAGACGAAGCAAGGAGCTTGAAGCAAAAGGGTTTAGCCAAGTTATAGCTAAGGATTATACTCAACCCCGAGTCAAGGACTTGAGTCGGCACCAAGTCTAAACCATAACTCGGGTTGTCACAATATTTCTTACACCACCTTAGGCTAGTCTCTGGACTTCTTTGGTTGCGGACTTCTGATCCGATGTGACTGCTACCCCTATAAATACAAACCATGGAGCAACCAAGAAGAAGTCTGGTTTTTGCCTTCACTACGTGGAAGCTCTGTCATTTCTTCAACTCTTTCTCTACTCCATAGCCACCAAGTCAGTTCCTCTAGGCAATTCTAGGACTTAGAATATGTCTAACACTTGTACTTGCGACGAATTCTTTCCCAATAACCTTGTAATCTCATTCAAACAAAATCAAACCAATGATCAAAGCTATAAAGTGGATGCTATGTTCTATTATATTTGCTATGTTCTAACAGGACTGGTGCTTTCACATTAGACTCCAGGGTGTTGATTCATTTTATGGGTTAACAAGTGGGATGTTTTCCAAACGTCAACAGTAAAACAACAAGTTCTAACCTAGGATTCCCTGTAATTGATCTACACCTACTTCGACCTTTATCAAAAGGAGAAAATCCCAAGGTAAAAGCAAAAATAAAAATCATTCAAATAATAAGAAGATTAATTTTCTATATTAGAGAAATTGTATAAACTTGCTTGTTACTTCTAGCCCAAACTTTTAACTCTAGGATATAGTCCTAAAGAAGAAAGGTGCCAAAGTTGATGTAGGAATTATCCTAAACCACTTTAAATCTTTGTATTTACCTTTACAATTTCATCATTCACTCAACTATATATGATTATTTATTTATTTGGCATTTAAGACTCTCATTCTTTACCTAAGTCCAAACTCTTAACACTACAGGTCCATACTTTAGCCTTTGGAGGATGTTGTAGTGAAAATTTAGAGGAACAAAAGCCTAGAATAATAACTATAGTCTCATCATGCTTAACCTAGTGTGATATGGGTTCATTTTTAAAAGCAACCTTCTCATAATTAACATATTGCATAATGTAAATTAGCTACACAAGGAGGGAAAAGGGTTAGTATTTTCCATGATTCCAAATAAAATATAGGACAAGAATATCATACATTCGACTAGCTTGTCCAAAGAGAAAGCTTATATAACTTAAGAATTATTGAAAGAAACTATAACATTATTAAGATAAATAGGTTTGGACAACAAGATAAAATAGGTAAACTATGTGACTGCTTGTGCAAGAAGTTCACTTGTATGAAATAAGGTTAGCTTCTTAATGTGCTAAGTTAACTTAAATTCAAAATCTTTGACCAGAGTAAAATGCTAATCGGAAATTTTATCAAACTAAACCAAGAATTTTAAAGTAATCTATGCAAGTAAGTATAGATATTACTCAAGTGCACCTATTTTAGCACTTCCTAATGGTACGAAGGCATTCATAGTATATACTAATGCTTGTTGAAGAGGATTGGGCACCATGTTGATGTAGGAGGGTAGAGTTGTTTGTTATGTTAATCGACAATTGAAAGTTTATAAGAGAAACTATCCAACCAACGACCTTAAGTTGGTAGCCATTGTTTTCGCACTCAATTCATGGAGGCATTATCGTTTGGGGGAGCAATTTGAGCTATTTATGGATATAAAATCTCTATTGTGTTTATTCTCCTAAAAAGAATTGAATTTTAGGTAGAAGAGGTGGAGTTCTTGGCTTCGTTTTACTTTGATATTTCATATACTCCGGGCAAGGACAAAGTTGTAGTCGATGCCTTAAGTAGGAAGCCTATGATGTTAAGTCCTATGTTCTTGTAATGGAAGCATTTGGAGTTTATTTCTACATTTGATTTTCGATCTCCATCGGATGTCACACCACGATTATCATAAGCTTTAGATGTCACTACACCAGAAACAGCTTTTGACAGCGTTTCAAAAACGCTGTTATATGATACGACAGCGTTATTATAAACGCTGTATAACGACATGCTGTCGTAGATGCAAAAGTTTTAACAGCAAAATAGAAAACGCTGTAAAAAACTTGATACCACAGCATTTATTAAACGCTGTTATATGACACAACAGCGTTAGAACAAACGCTGTATAACGACAAGCTATCGTATAAAGAGAACTTACAACAGCTTAATTTTAAACGCTGTGGAAATTATTCTTTTGACAACGTTTTATTTAGGCTGTTAATATTTTTATTACAGCGTTTAATGCGTGCTGTGTTATGTTTTTACAGTTGGAATGATGTTTTACTACAGTTTACAACAGCGTTTAATAAACGCTGTTACTCACTATTTAATGATAATTACAACACGAATTAAACGCTGTTGTTTCTTCATTGACAGCATTAAAATAGATGTTGTCTTCTATTTATATGATTTTTACAGCATTAACATTCCACTATATTTGCATATTCCAGAACTACATTTTGAGTATAATCAAGCAACCGGTATATATAACATGTTCTAATGAATAATAATCTGTTAAATAAACTAGCTAAAACAATATTAATATACAAAAAACATCTATAAATCAAGTTTCAATAATATTCATAAACAAAAATAACACAGTAGACCAAGTTATCATAATATTGTTAAACAAAGATAAGGTATATGTTAAACAAAAATATAATATCACTCCAGACATAATCAATGTAAACTACTATACTGAAAATTATTAGTACCGATCATGAATATAAATTCAAACAATATCACTAACCAGTTCTTGAACTACACAACTTCAACAGCGACGTTCTACTTGACAGCGACAAGCTTACATCGACAGCCACCACATCCCTTGACCTATGTTTGTGAACTAACCAGTTCTTACATCTAATCGATTCTCCTATTTATCTCCTGAAGAAGAAGGTCCTTCATATCCTCAATGTTATGCAACTAAGACTCAAACCCTTCAGATCACTAGGAAAGCAAGTTTCAACACCTATAATCAAGTTCCATTGTCCCACTTAGAACACCTATAAACAGTTCAAGAGGATATTAATTCTACTTCAGAATACACTTAGAACAGTCAAAGGAATTCTCGATTGCATAAGAAATTTCTGAAGAACAGTAGCACTTTATTTATGAAATTGCTCAGCATACAAATGAAATTGGAAAACTAAAATAAATTAATAAAAAACTGCACTCCAAATGCTAGAGGAAAATATGAAATACAAGAAGATACATGAAAAGAAAACATCAACTCCTACAGCCCCCCTAAAAGACATACAAGGGACTCATCAACAATTAAATGAAGGCTTGTGCATGGAATATTAGAGGTTTGAATACAGACAATAAAATGCCATTTGTGTTCAGATTTCTACATACTCAAAGGTTGTCGTTAATAACCTTATATGAGACAAAACTGTTAGATTCTAGCATTGCAAAATGTATGTCCAAATTCCTTCTCCACTGGTCCTGCATCAATAATAATGTTATGGGATCCAAAGGTCGAATATTTGTTATCACCAATGATAAAACTTGGAGTTTACACATCTTTAACAAGAGTTATCAGCATGTCGAGTTGTTTTGACTAATTCAAGAGGTTTTATGTGTACTATCACTTTTGTTTATGCTAGAAACACTTCCTCTGAAAGGGACAAATTGTGCAGCTGTCTTATTCCTTATGCCTCTTCTATTCATATGCCTTGGGTTGCATTAGGGGATTTTAATAATGCTTTGAACCCTAAAAATAAAAGGGAGGATTGCCTATACCCTTTTCTTATCTTAATGGATTTAGAAATTGTTTATTACAATGTTCTTTATAGGGGTGTAAATACATTTAGAGAAAGAGTGGAATGGAAAGCAACATAGATAAAGTATTGGCAAATCAGGAGCTATTGCAGATTTTCCCAACACTTTTTTTGTTGCATAACCAACCAACCTAAGTGATCATACCCCTATATTACTTACTTTTACCGATAATAAGCCAAAGTCAAAGAACATGCCTTTTAGATATGTTAACGAATGGTGTCACAGAGATAGATATATGCAGTGTGTTTATGATAGGCTCAAAGCTACAACCTGGGGTGACTATATTCATAATTTTATTATTAAACTAAAGAAAATCAAGGAAAATCTCAAATCTGGTACAGACACATCAGCAAAACAGATAACGTGCAAAAGCTAAAGGATGAGTACATGTCAGTTTTTTTGCAAACTGATAATGACCTAGAAAATCTATCTTTATATGAGCATGTGATATCTATTAACTTGGAATTAAAAACCAGGTTAAAATGCAATATGAAGAATTGTTGCAAAAAAGGAAAACTTTATGGTTAGTGGAAGGGGATACAAATTCAAAGTTTTTTTTTCACGCATGTCTATGAGGAAGCATAGGAATCAAATCCAGGCTCTACTCCTCCTAGTGGTGAGTACATTTGTAATCATGAAGCAATAGCTTAGGAATCTCTATAGTATTACTCCACTCTTTACAATGGAATTAATTCACTGTCTTTCCCATACATTGAACCACGAATGATGATAATTAGTGAGGCCAAAGATACTTATCTCCACTAATTGAATTGGAAGAGATCAAGACAACAATGTGGTCCATTCATGGTGCCAAAAGCCTTGGTCCTGATGGCTTTTCAGCAAAAAAAAATCAAGCTGCATTATGATCTATTGAAAGAAGAACTCTACTTAGTCACATTGAAATCTTTCAAACTAGCAAAATTGCTAAGGGGATGAATCATTCCTTTCTTACTCTTATACCTAAGAAAGATAAGCCGCAGACTATTTCTGTTTACTGGCCTATAGCTCGTGCAAATGTTGGTTTATAAAATTGTGGCTAAGATTATATATAATAAAATTAAAGTTTTCCTTCCTTCCTTGATTGCAGAAAATCAATATGCATTTGTGCCTGGTAGAAATATTAGTGAAAACATTTAGCTTGCAAATGAACTCACCCGAAATTTCAAGAAGCTAGGAAACCTAAGATGTGTATTAAGATTGACTTGTAAAAAGCATATGATAAGATAAATAGGGATTCACATGTCATATGATGGCTGCAATGTGTTTCCCTGTCTTACTTATCAATTTAATCTATGAATCCATTATCACTCCAACATTTTCAATTTTAGTCATACACATTCCTAATTGTTTCTTTGAATCAAATAGAGGTCCACGACAAGGAGAATGAATGTCTCTTAATACTGTGATGCAGTTCCTATATATATTTCAGATTGACAAGAGGTTTGCCAAATATATGTTGAAGACCATGAATGCCTTAACATGAACAAAGCCTAATTGGTTCACTGTTGGAATCATAAAATAAAAGTGAATTACCTTAAGCATGTTATAAGTGGTGCATGATTCCTGGTCTTCAGCATTAAGAGTGTCTGCAAGTCGCTTTGGATCTGACCTGCAAATGATGAAATGGAATTGCACGTATGAATAGAAAATCATCAATTAAGTACACTATCAAATACCATATTAGAACGTTAGATTAAGTAAATATTCTTTCATGATTTTACCAATGCTCGTGGACAGAAGTTCCTCATGTTGCATAAGTGTGGGAAGAGTTGACATTATGCATAAAGAAAGTTTCTATTTCCTGGAAAGTTTAGGAGAAATAAATGTATCTTCAGATTTAGTTAGATGAATTTGTAAGTAATTTCAACGTATAATATTTGGTATTTTTTAAGGCTGGGTTATATTTATGTTTATCAGGTAAAATCTTCACTTTTGACTAGATGTTAGCAATCATATTACCTTATAAAGTAGATCACCAGTAACCTCATAGCGCGTTTGTGCTCCAATAACAATTGGGATATGTGTATTGGCATGGAAGCCAGAAAAATCGTCAACCTGCACCAAAACCACAAATAACAGATTCTTGTTGCTTCAATCAATAAATAAATAATTAAAATTTTAGTCGGTTATCACAATATCCAATGGCCTCATAGTAGCATTAGCCTATTTCATGATTCAAGCAGGTATCAAAAGAAGCTAACCGACCTTTAATGTAAGTGGACCTAGAAAGCATGGCTTGTCAAAGAGATGAGCCAAAGTTAAATGCTTTTGATCACCCTACATCAATTCAAATATTCAATAAATAAATAAATAAAAGCCAACAAATGGTATGGTCATAAATCTAAAGACTACTTCGATATTAGCATAATAAGTTAGGAAACCGCTAAAGAGACACCAAAATGGTTAGGTGGAATTTTTTCTAAGTGGACTCTGGATAACAGCCACTTTGAATAAAATGAAATCACATACTCTTATTTTTAGTCACAAAGAACTGGACTCAAATCCATCATAACTATCTTCAACACGTTTTCAATAGGAAGACAAAATCTGTTTATTGTAAGTTTATTAAGAAAAAATATGGAGATTTTATATGACTAATTACTGTATAGAATTAAATAAATGATTGATAGTTTAGTGTATAAGCAAAATATTTGATTTTTGCAATTTGATGATGAAACAAAATGTAAAAAGGTGTTTGATATCATGTCAGCGAAAATTATTCAAGTGCCTTACGGTTTAAGAAATTTTATTATTTGAGGCTAAAAATGAAATCACTAATTAGATTATAAAAGAAAACAAAATAAATCTAGTGTCCTCTCATAACAATAATTAGACTAGGAGAAAATAATAAACTTCTTAACTATTTCGGGAGTCCTTTAAACAGTCCCGTGGAGTATACTCAGTATATGTTAGTAATGAAGAAAACAGAACATGTTATGTGAAAATATGAAAGTGAAGATGCTTACAGTTATTTTGTACAGTTTGTAAAGAAGTTCATTCATGCCTCCTATTTCATCATTGAGGGATGTCCAATGCCTTTCAATTCTATAATCTAGTATCACATTTTTCACTCAATTTGCAAAATAGTCTGCAATCTTAGTAACCATATGTAAAGCCCGAGCATTACCAGCATTTGTGTACTAATCTAGTAGTCCTGCCATAATCTGTTTAAGCAACACGATCAACACGATTTGCACTTACTGCGTTTCTAGTAAATCAGCTATTAGAAATTGGTGATTTAATTCAATAGAGTGACTAATATAATATGTCAAACATTTTGAAAATTTTCCTAATCATTATTATTGGACCGTAATGACTAAGATTTAGATATAAACTAAAATAGATTGCCATTTGATTTAGTGGAGCTATTAATACAATTTGCCAAACATTTTGAAGAGTTTCCTTATCATCAGCACTGTAGCATATTAAACAAAGATTTATAAATCAACTAATATAAGTTGACCATTTAATTGAATGAAGCAGTAGCATAATACATTAAACCTCTTGAATTTTTCTTTATCATCAATGTTGCACCATATTGATTGGCATTTAGATATTAACTAATAAAAATTAGCCATGGAATTTAATGGAGAAATTAATGAAATATATCAAACAATTTGAAAAAATTTCTTATCAACAATTGTGTACCATAATGGTCAGCATTTATAAATTAACAAACAAATTTTGACCATTCAATTCAATAAAGCAATTCGCAGAGCATGTCAAATATTTTCTAAATTTTCTAAATTATAAATGGGCTACATCATTAACATTTTAAAATATCATAACTTCAGATCAAAGTTTTAACTGCAAATTATAGGGGTTTAATCTTATTTTCAAGTTTCTACTGCATAAATAATAAAGTCCTAAAATAATATAATTTAATGAATATAATCTAGGTATGATGATATAAAAATTTAGCAATAGAATATCTAGAGCATGCAAATAAGTATTGAGTAATTCATCAATTCATCATTAATGCCTACACGAATCAGTGAATGGTGGATCCTCAACGAATAAAAACCAAACCAGCCAGTTAGAAATGAAACAAGATGTCTTACTAAAATCAGAAAGAATATAACTCAACTAGAAAGAATTTCATCAAAGAGGTTAAGAAAAGATTTAAACAGTTGCAATCGATAAATACTGAACAAAAACTAGGGTAAATTTTGAACTCGATCTGATAAGAAAGATCTGATAATTCGCAACTATTCTAACTCAAACAAAAAACTAGAATTGAGAAAAACACTCACCACTTTCCAATTTCACTGAGTTTAGGGCTACAAAATTCGAATTCGACGACAGAGATGCTCAATCAAAATCGAAGCGATGGATGAAGGAAGATGAATTCTGGTGTTGAAATCGAAATCGATGTATGGAAACTGAAATTAAGGAGGGAATGGAAACTGGAATCAACATATTTTCTTTTTTCCTCCATGTAAATGAGAAGTGGCGACAAATGAAATAAACACTTGTGTGTGTGGCGGCAAACAAAATAAACACTAATAATATTGTCAGCGTTGAACCTTTGAAACAACTTTCTTATAAACATATTCTACAGCATTGAACTTTAAAACGCTGACTGTAATTGCAGTTAAAACTCACTTTTCTTGTAGTGTGTTCAACCTTCCCTTATGGACCATATTAGTTTAAGTCAGAGGCAAGATACGAGTTATTGGTTATCATCGAAAAGTTGAACCATAGAGAGCATTCAAGTCATTTAGATCGTTATTCCATTGATTCGAGAGGGCGACTTAGAAGAGATGGTACGTTGTATATTCCTCTCATTAAGGAATTGGTTAACATGGTACTAGCAGAGTCCCATCATTATAGGATGACCATTCATCCCGGTGGTGACAAAATGTATCGTGATATGAAGAGAGTATTTTATTGGCCGATAATAAGGAGACATGTAGCGGAGTTTGTTTCTAGGTGTATGACTTGTCAGAGAGTAAAGGCGGAGCAGAAGAAGCCTTATGGATTATTGCATCCTTTGGATGTTTCATAGTGGAAATGGAAGAGTATATCTATGGATTTTATTGATGGACTACCTATGAGCATAATGGGGAATGAGTGTTTGGGTCATCGTCTATAGATTAACCAAATGCGCTCATTGTATACCAGTTAGGAGTACGAGGACAACTGCATCATTGGCGACCTTATACGTAAGGGAGGTGGTTCAACTACATGGAGTTCCTTCTAGCATTGTCAACGATTGAGATCCACATTTCACTATAGAGGAGTCTTTAGGGGTTCTTGGGCACCGAACTAAGTACAACGTATCACCTACAAACGGACGAACAAACTAAGAGGGTGAATCAGATATTAGAGGATTTGCTGAGGATGGGTATTTTATATTTTGGAGGTTCTTGGGAGGATCACTTACCATTAGTGAAGTTTGCATATATTAATAGCTATCAGATGAGTATTGGAATGACATCGTTCGATGCGTTGTACGGGAGGCCGTGTAAATCTCCATCTTATTAGTGGGACACTACTAATAGAATCATTCTTGGGATAGACATGATTAGGGAGATCTCTGAGAAAGTAGATTTGATCAGTCAAAGAACGAAGATTAGACAAGATAGGAAGAAATCTTATGCTGACAGGAGATGCATGAGTTGCAGTCCATGATGGACGACATGGTCTTTGTGAAGTTCTCACCACATAATGTTATTAGGTTGGTAGTTCAAGAAAGTTGGCAGTGAGATTTGTAGAGCATTTTCCAATCCTGGAGAGAGTAAGGAAGTTAACTTACAAGGTAGAGCTTTTGGAAAAGTTGATGGGGGTTCACAATATCTTTCATGTGTCGCACTTGTGAAAGTGCTTACATGATTCAGCTACTGTGGTTGAATCGAGTCAACTGGAAGAAGTTGAAGTAGAAAATGAGTCACTTGTTCCCCATGCACCTACCCGTATTATTGAGCATGGAACAAAGCAATTCCGTAATAAAGTATTCAAACTAGTTAAAATTCAATAGGGAGATGATGCAGTTGAGAGCATTTGGGAGCCAGTGGAGAAGATTCACTACCTATCCCGAGCTCTTTTTAGGTAATTTTCTGTTTTGAGTTAATACAGTTACTTTGGTACACAACACTTAGTTTAGTGTATTCCATAAGTAGGTAAGTATATGGATGCTAGGCATGGATGCGAACATGTCACTAGGACATGTTTAGGATGACGGTTGCTAATGGATATATTTTGTAGCTATTATTGCACATTTATGATGTTATCCGTGTTGGCTTATGACACACATCATGTTATCCACTTTTTTTATCAACTATATGCATATCGTTGTTGCATTTTTGCATATGTATTGAATGGTTGCTCATTCATATAGAATTGCAAGTATTTAGGATGTTGCATACATTTTTGATATGGGGCATAAGCAGTTGCATTTCTTGCATTACCTATATATTTGAAAGCATTCCATATCTATATGTACTTGTTGCATTAGAAATCTGAAATTATGGACAATAGTTGCAAGTGGTTGATGACTGAGTAGATGATTGTAGATATTGGTTGCATAAGCGAATTTATGTTTTTCCATCCTTAGATATTTCGGGGATGAAATCCTTTTCAATGGTAGAATGTAATACTCCAAAAAATTTAATAAGAAATTAAAATCTGAATAAGGGCAAGAATATAGTTTCACATAAAAAAAATTAAATAATAAATTTTTGCATAACCACGAATTAGACCTTGAGACCTATTCCATTTCATCTTAAATGTCGTTTACAATCCGAAATGATATATAACTTGCTAGATTTGATAAAACAAAGCGAAAATAGTGAAAAATATAGCAAGTGGCAATTTCGTGATTATTGATTTCATAAATTGGACTAGAAACTCTAATTCTCAACTATAAATAAAGGCATAAGCCTTCACTTTTCTCTTAGAACCCCTAACCTTCGCCTCTAAACATTTCTTCTCCCTCCTTTCTTCCTCAAAAAGAAATTCTAAATTTCAAACAGAATAAAAAAGCAAATCAAATAAAAGAAGGATTAGAGAAAAATTCAACAATCAAAGTCAAGGGGGAATCCAAAGAAAAGAAAAGATGGAAAGCTAAAAAAGGTGAGTGGATTCTATCTATGAAATGCGTATGTTGGAAACAAGTAATTAATTTTCAATCATCTACCTTCTCGATAATACAAACATGATTTGTCTTCTCGAATCTATCTATTATTCTAAATTTTTGAATTGAAATAATTTGGAAAAAACTCTAGAAAATAATAGATCTAATCATTGAACAGATAAATAAAAAGTAAACAGATTAAAACTATTCTAAACCTATAGATCTAAATTTGTATGACACATTTGGTTTGATTTTGGTATACAAGTGATAATTTTTAAGGAAACCACCCTTAACCTTATATATCCGATTCATTTATGGTTTTGATAAATAGGAGATAATTTTTATAGGTCTTATTTATATGATAAATTGGAAATGATTTTGGGATAGATAAGGATGAACAAACATATCTATCGAAATTTATTTAGATCTGGTTCAATCTACATTGAAATATATGTGATAATCAATTTGAGTGTACATACATACCTTGAAATATACATATAATTTACCGAAAAGCAATTGATAAATGTTAGAATAAACCACTTGAAGTTGGACATAAACAAGTCAAAATGGTATCGAAAACACCTGTTAAACTAACTCTATATCATACTCCAACCCGTGAAGAAATTAAATAAAATAAATAAACAAATCACAAAATTTGGAAAATATATATCAGACGTCTGAATAGGATAGCCAGACATCTGAATGTATTCTTAGCGGTCGGCGTAAACTTTTCGAAACAGAAAGAAAACAGTGTCAAATAGGCTTGATTTAGATGTTTGAATACCCAACCAGACGTTTGAGAAGGAGTAACATCTGTGTTAAAGATCCAAACGGTTGAATATTTGGAAATTCTTGCATTCCTTTATTTTAAGGCCAACACATTTGTTCATTTTCCTAAAAATATTTTTTAAGGTCAATTCTCTTTATTTGCTTTTGTGAAAACCATTAATTCATCTACGTAAAAAAATGAGTTATGCTTGGTTTCACTCCATCGATTGTAGAAATATTTTCCTTAATAAATTCTACTTTCGTTTGAATAGAAAAAAAATCCATGGCAATAGCAAATAAACAGGGATATAGAGGATCCCCTTGTCGTATTCCTCTTTTACTACGGATAAAGCCTCCTGGTTTACCATATATTAGAATAAAAAATGTAGGAGTATTGATGCATTCAAAAATGAGATTACACTATATTTTAGGAAATTCCAAAGCTTTCATAGTTTAAATAATGAATATTCTATCTATTTTACCATAAAATTTTTGTATATCAATTTTCATGCACAAATGATTGCATCTCAAAGAACTAAAATTTATGACCATTTCATGTGCCAAGATTGAATTTTCTTAAATTAGTATACCTAGTGTATAAGCACTTTGATTTCAAATGTTAAAAATGACAATAACAGCTTTAATTTGTTACTTAAAACAGTAGAAATAATTTTGTTCATAAAATTGCAACATGAAATTGGTCTATAGTCATTTATGACAGTTGGGTTTTTGTTTTCTAGGATTAATGTTATAAAAGTATGATTGGTGTTTTAAGCAGTTTACTAGGATTTAAAAATTCATTGACCATATTATAGACGCTTTTTAATTTCACCTCAATGCAATTTATAAAACTTGGCATTAAAGCCATCAAAACTTAGGCTTTTATTCTATCCAAAGTTGAAAATTATATTTTTAATCTTATTAATGCTTGTTGATGCTAGTAAAATTTCACTTGCGTTTGAGATTAAATTGTTTCTACAAGTAATTTCTATATTTGCTTTAGTTTGTTCTTCTAAGTTATACAAGTTTTTGAAATATTCAATGGCATTTTTTGAGATTTTATCAAAACTATTATTACTTCTCCATTGTTATTAAAGATATTAGCTATGTTATTTATGTGTCTTCTAAAAGACAATTTTGCATGAAAAATTTAGTTGGTTCATTTTCTTTAGTTAACTAATCAACTTTGGCTTTTTGTTTTAAATTCTTTACTTGTATTTGAAGATTTTTTTATAGTGATTTGGTTTTCAAAGAATTTGGAGATATTTTCTTTATTTGAAGGATCATCATCTATACAGTTGTATAAAACCTCTTCCTCCTCTTTGATTTTATTGATATTTTCATTCTCTTTAGTTTTATTTTTATTCCATTCTTATATGTGAAATTTAACATTTTTTAGAAACATGGAGAATTGAAATTGATTAGTTCCCTCGTAGGAAATGTTTTACAAATTTCAAAATCTTCCTTATAATCTTCTTCCAAACTCCAACCATTCTTAAATCTAAATGGTATAGTTTGTCTACTATTTTCATTGTTTTGGGTTAGTTTAATTATGTTGGAGTATGATCACTTGTATTTGCCCTACAGTGTAACAAATACACATTGTTAATTGATCAATGAACAATTAATTAACTAAACTCTGTCTAGTTTACATTGAATGTTTATGTGTTCACTAGATCTCCATGTGCATTTGTTTCCACTAATATTGGACTTAATAAGTCCAGTTTTAATTATGAAATTTACTTTATCTATTTTTCTACTTGGTAATGGGATGCCTTGTAAGGAAATTTGACCGTTTTGTAAGAAAATTAATATGGAAACATTAATGGATTTCCTTCCTTATTTTATAAGGAAATTTGACCGTTTCCTTCCACAAACGTTTCCTTTCTCATTTTGTGGTCAATAGAATCTATAGGGTTTTTCTATTAATATGCTAATCAATAAAACGGTTATAATCTAGAGCGTTAATTTCCCTCATCTTGATCTTGATGGACGATCAAGACTAAGTCTACAAATCTGGAAATTTGGTCCTCTCTCTACCTATAAATATATTAACCTTTGCCTATCACAAAGGATATAGAAAAACACATAAAGAAAGATATAGGAAAAGAGAGAGAAACCATTTCCTTTCTCTATTGAAATAACTTTCGACAACAACCATTGCTGATTCATATACAAGATGTCTGAAGGTATGTTTTATTTATTCATTACATATGTGATAATCATATAATTCTAGATCTTAGGGCTTATGTTATTTGCAAGATAAAGATTACATGTGGTATCAAAGCATGGTTTTAGAATTCATGATTATCCATCAATATATATAAAACGAAACTAGCATAGATCTATGATATGATGTTTGTAATTTTACTATAATAATGATGATGATTATTAGTGTTAATATGATTCAAGTTTAATATTCATATTACTTAAGTTGCTATAGTAATCATGATCATCAATATTATTCTATTTACCGTATGCTTAGGTCTGGATCTGGAAAGTTTATATTTCCGCAAAAGTTAATTTTTCTATCTTAATTTTTGACCTACTGTATAATATGGAACAACTTATTGTATGCGAATACTTTTCAGAAAGTATACATATTGAAAACAATTGTTTCCTAGTTTGACATTAAATTCGTGATCTGGAACTTACAAAATAATTGTTTATATGTTAAATTCATGTATGAAATTTACTTGGAGTTACTAGACATTTATTATCCTTGCTGTGGATTACTTGAAAGAATGGCAAATGTTTATGTGGAAAAAAAAACTTACGCGCTTAATTTCCTTGTTTCCTCTGGTCTGATGCATGCAGTCCCGTCCACAGGCGGCTGCTACTTGCACAATAACGCATGACACATTAACGCTTATCATTCTTCCATGAGTATGGTTCTACTGCCTACCCACAGGAGGCGCTAAACCTAACCTCTTATTATGACATGTGTTTTATTCTAATAAAGAAGCCTACATTTCTTTTATATTCGCAGTTGCAATACCCTCAAACCTTAATTCGCACGCTACGTCTATCATCAGACTCAATGGAACCAACTACTAAGAATAGAGAGAGCAAGTTGAGTTTTCTTTGGGCGTAGTTGAACTGGACATGACTCTCCTTAAGGAAAAGCCAGCCCCACTTACTGACATATGTACGCCCGAGGAAAACAAACTCAATGATGATTGGAAATGATCTAATAGGCTCAGCATGATGTTTATGCGAATGGTGATTGATACCAACATCAAAACCTCCCTACCCAAAACTGAAAGCGCAAAAGAATATTTGCAATCCATTGAAAATCGGTTCAAGACTGCAGACTAATCCTTTGTTGGGAAACTTATGGCAGACCTTGTAACCATGAAGTTTGATGGTTCTCGCTCAATGAGTGCTCATGTCAATGAAATGATTAACCTTGCTGCCAAACTTAAGAACTTGGGATTGGTTATGGACGATGCTTTTCTCGTCCAATTCATTCTCATTAGCTTACCTCCTCAGTATGAACCATTCAAAATTCATTACAACACTATTACGGAAAAGTGGAGTCTAAATAAATTGACTAACAAACTGGTTCAAGAGGAGTCTAGGCAGGGCTCGCAAGGCATTAAAGTTGCTTATTTCACTCAAGGGATTGGAAAACAAGCTGGCAAAAGGAACAACTCACATCATAAAAGAGCACCACCTAAATCTGATGATGCCACTCAACCATCCAAGAAGAAAAAGAAGGATGATGTCTGCAAATTCTGCAAGAAACCTGGACACTTCCAGGCAGATTGCATTAAGCGCAAAGCATGGTTCGAAAAGAAAGGTAACCTAATGGGTTTTGTAAGTCATTTTGAATCAAACTTACTAATGTACCTTCTTTTACTTGGTGGATTGGTACTGCTGCTAATGTTCATGTTTCGAATTCTATGCAGGGATTCATTATGATCCAAACCACAAACCCAAGTGAGAATTTCATTTTCATGGGGAATAAAGATAAAGCTCCAGTTGAAGATATTGGAACTTTTCATCTCATTTTAGATAGCGGTTATCAGTTAGATTTATGTCAAACTCTTTATGTTCCGTCTATTTCCAGTAATTTGATTTCTGTAAGTGTACTTGATAAATTTGGATATTCTTTTGAAGTTGGAAATGGAAATTTTAGTTTATTTAAAAATTCTAGTCTTATTGGTTCTGGAATATTAATTGATGGACTTTATAAACTTCATCTTAAACAAAATGCTGAAATCCAACTCACCCTGCATGGAAAACAAACTAAAGGAAAATCATCCAAGAATGATTCTTACTTCTTGTGGCATAAAAAACTGGGTCATACATCTAGTGAAAGAATCAAGAGGTTAGGGAAAAATGGCATCCTACCTGACCTAGATTTCGCTAACATTACAGCATGTGTTGATTGTATTAAAGGAAAAACAACAAAAAAACACAAAGAAAAGAGCCACAAGAAGTACACAACTTCTTGAAATAATACATACAGATATTTGTGGACCTTTTGATGTTCCAACTTTTGGAGGAGAGAAATATTTCATCACTTTTATCGATGATTTTTCACGTTATTGCTATCTTTATCTGTTGCATGAAAAATCTCAGTCAGTGGATGCTATACAAGTGTTCATTACTGAAGTCGAAAGACAATTAAAAAGAAAAGTGAAAATCATTAGGTCAGATAGGGGTGGTGAATTCTATGGAAGGTATGATGAAATGGGACAACATCCTGGACCTTTTGCTAGACTTCTTCAAAAACTTGGAATTGTTGCACAATACACAACGCCTGGATCTCCATGGCATAATGGTGTAGCTGAAAGGCGAAATCGTACATACATGGAAATGGTTAGATCCATGATGAATCATGCAAATTTACCTATATCATTATGGATGGATGCATTACAAACAACTGTCTACATCTTAAATTGAGTTCCAAGTAAGGCCGTTCCAAAGACTCCTTTTGAACTTTGGAAGGGATGGAAACCTAGTTTAAGACATCTCAAAATTTGGGTTTGCCCAACTGAAGCTAGACTGTACAATCCAAATGAAAAGAAATTGGATTTTAAGACAGTCAGTGGTTACTTTATAGGCTACCCAGAAAAATCTAAAGAATATGGATTTTATTGTCCTAACCATAGTACAAGAATTGTTGAAACCGGCAATGCCAAATTCTATGAAAATGGTGAAATCAGTGGGAGTTCAAAACAACAAGAAGTGGTCATTCATGAAATAAGGGTACCCATTATCTTACCTTCTATTTCGAAAGATATTGGGAATCATCCCATTGTTGAACCTGTTCACAATGAGGGAAACCCAATAAATGATCAACAACTCCATAATGAAATTATCACCAATCATAATGTTGATGAAGTACCACAGGAACTAGTATTAAGAAGATCTTAAAGACAAAGAAGATCAGCTATTCCTGATGATTATATGCTTTATCTAATAGAATCTGAAGGAACTACGGACGCAATTTCTTATTCACAAGCCATTAAGGATGTTAACTCTCTTAAATGGATTGATGCCATGAAAGATGAACTGAAATCTATGGATAATAATCAAGTTTGGGAAATCTTTCAATTGCCGCAAGGACATAAAGCAGTCGGTTGTAAGTGGGTCTTCAAGACCAAACGTGACTGCAATGGTAAAATTGAACGATATAAAGCCAGACTTGTTTTCAAAGGTTTTAATCAGAAAGAAGGCATTGACTATAATGAAGCTTTTGCTCCTGTTTTTAGGAAAGATTCTCTTAGAATTATCATGGCATTAGTAGCTCATTATGATCTCGAGTTACATCAAATGGATGTGAAAACAGCCTTTCTAAATGGAGACTTGGAAGAAGAAGTCTACATGCGTCAACCTGAAGGCTTCATAATTGAAGGACAGGAAGACATGGTCTGCAAACTTAAGAAATCAATATATGGACTGAAACAAGCTTCTAGACAATGGTATCTAAAGTTTCATGAAATCATTACTACTTTCGATTTCACAGAAAATATAGTTGACCCTTGTATATACCTCAAGTTCAGTGGGAGCAAGTTCATATTTTTGATTCTGTTGTTGATGATATATTATTAGCTAGCAGCGACCTTGGTTTATTACGTGAAACTAAGGATCATCTCTCAACGAATTTTAAAATGAAAGATATGGGTGAGGCTTCCTATGTGATAGGAATAGAAATATTCCGTGATACATCACAAGGAATTCTAGGATTGTCTCAAAAACATATATCAAAATTCTTGAAAGATTTGGCATGACGAATTGTTCCTCTAGTCCTGTCCCACTGCATAAAGGAGACAAACTTGTTCTTGAGTAGTGCCCAAAGACTCCTATGGAACGAGAAGAAATGACCAAATATCCTTATGCATCTCTTATAAGGAGCTTGATGTATTCACAGGTCTGTACAAGACCTGATATCAGCCATGCAGTTGGTATGCTGGGTAGATTTCAAAGTAACTCAGGAATCACTCATTAGAAAGCTGCAAAGAAGGTACTGAGATACCTAAAGGGAACAAGGAATTACATGCTCACCTATAGAAAATCAAGTTACCTACAGGTAACTGGTTATTCTGATTCAGACCTTGCTGGATATCCTGACACTAGGATCTACACTCTTGGCTATGTGTACCTCTTATGTGGAGGTGCAATATCATGGAGAAGCCAGAAATCTGAGATGCTTTTCGGATCCACCATGATGGCTGAATACGTAGCATGTTATGAGGCTTTAATTCAGGGAACATGGCTGCGTAATTTTGTCTCACAATTTGGCACTTTAAGTTTTATCTCTAAGCCACTAACTATCTACTACGACAATGAAGCTGCAACCTTTTTCTCCAAGCATGATAGGATAACCAAAGGTTCCAAACACATGGACCTGAAATATCTACTACTGAAGCAAGATGTTAAACTAAAGAAAATTGTTGTTAAATCGATAAGTACAGACTTACAAGTGGTAGACATATTCACGAAAGGACTACCTCCAAAGACTTTTCAGAGACATACTGATAGCATGGGTCTTGCAGATAGTTCCTAATTATCTCCTTATTATGCCATTTATTTTGTACTTAGCCAGACATAACAATTATTGAGCTCTTAATAATTTGGACATCTTTATTTCTGTTTTCCGCTCTTTTCTTTAGTATGTAAAACTATGTTAAAATGGCCTAATAATGCCCAAGGCATATTGCAACTCAAATTGATTTTAATCAGCTCAGACCAAATATTGTCTCTTTCATTTTCAAAATTACCGGCATATATGACTGTTACTTGACCAATAATCCACCATAATCTTAAAATAGACAGTTAATAAACTATGTATTATATTTAATGGTGATTAAATTCAATGTACTAGTGTTCCAAAATACAATAACTCTACCTTGACTGCCTCCACTATTGTTGTTTATTCCTTTTCATATATGAGGTGGTAAATGGTATAAATTTTTCAAAATTAGCATCATCCAGCTTATTTTCTAGCAGAGAATATATAGATGGTTAAAATTATTCAGTGCATGAACTACATTAATTTGTTTAGAGAGTGAGTTCATCCCTTTAATATTCCAAGAAATAGTAGACATTAACGATGATGAAAGAGATCTAGTGGTCATACATGTCTCCTTGGGTGATATCTTCTTCTTCTTTGTAGAATTTTCTTTACTTTTAGGTTTTGAGTTAAGTCATCTCATTTGGGGTTACTAAAGACATAACTGTTTTGGAATTCTTTGCTAAACTTGAGTCCGTTGTTCATGTCTTCCTTCTTCATCGTAGTGTGGACTAAGCTCAAGTGAAACAGAAATGGGAGGCATGCTTGTGTAGATGAAGGCATGCATGCTATTATCCTCAAGTGTTGCATCATTCGCAAGATTAACTTCATCCTTCTTTTGCGCATATTGTTCCATTGATTTATCTGTAATTTCTGAGAGGCTTATGGGTGTGTAATTTAATTCATATGTAACAAAACAAAAGGTTATGGACTGAGGGGCTGCAACTTCAAAGAACTGTGTATTTTTTAACCCCTCGTTTTCTATGTGTTTTTTTGTCTCGATTTGTATCTTATGTGACTGATGCGTTCTTCATGAGCCTCGGTAGTGAGATGATCATTCTAAACATTTAGAATAGAAGCATATTTCATGCTAATAGTTACTTGATTAATTCTTAATGGTTCTTTTGTGACTTCTTTACTAATATCGTCGGTCTTATCGGTAGTGTTAATAAATTGTGTTTCTTGATTTAATTTTTTTTCAATTTGGCAACCATATGAGTATTTTTTTCTCTCAAGATTTTAACTTTTTTCAATGGCTACATTTTTTGGGGAAACAGGAGCACTTCTTTCGATATCCATTGATTGATTTTCATTCTTGAAAACTTATGTATTTTTAATTGTGTACGACATTTTGATTTATAATTTCTCTGTTATATAAAGAGATGTTTATTTCTTTTGGAAAATTAGAGTCTGCAGCTATCTCTACCATAAGTCGAGTATGATCCAGTCTCGTTATCATTATAGTAGTTGGGTCCAATTTATGGGGTTGCCCAGTTGCACTTATCATCGCGCTAAACGCTTCATTGGTCCCATAAACTTAAATTGGCACTAGGGAATCTAAATCATATTGGCTGAGATGCAAGTAGTTCTTTATCTAGTTTGATTTATGGAGACCATTTTCTGATGATGATGATTCTGCCATCAACGAAATACAGACCATTCTTTAAGATTCCTATACATTCATTCGGGTCCTCAAAAATGATTATAAAGAAACCGTTTTTTCTTGAGAAGATTTTAAAATCACCAATAGGTTTCCATGTTCTTTGAATGAAGGCGTTAAAGCGAACATAGTAAGGCTAGGGCCAACAACATATGTCATTGTATTATTTTTCTCACCTTTTTTTGCTCTTTGATAGATGCTTTACTCGATCATGATGAATTTCTTTTTGCTTATTGAGATGAGTGTAATATGCTATAAATCAAAATCTTTATTGTTTTGCTCGCTGGAGACAATATCCTTCCATAATTTAATGCCATGAGCCTTATTATACTCCACTGAATTCAGCCCAGAACCACTCAAAATAGCCTTCATGCTGGTCTGAATCTTGGGGTGTAGATTTTGATAGGTTGATTTTTTTTAGTTTTTTTATTATAACAAGTTCGAATCCATCATCGTCAATGACAGATTTATTGGTAAATCTGATGTGATTATAAGAAGGCTTATCCAGGACTTGTCTTGGTTGAGAAATTCATTGGAAAATGGAATATGATTGAGGGATTGAAAGCCTTCCGCCATGGCTGGGCGTTGAGAGCCCTGAGATTCAGTTAATACAACAATAGTCGATCAACCATTAATCTTAGAGCATCCCAACAACAAAGTTGGTCACCCTATTAAAAATATATTACTTTTTCCTGATCCACGCCGACTCACCCCAAAAATGTACAACTTTATTCGACATTTGTAATGCTAAATAAACATATATGATCATGATTGCAATCCACTTGATAAACAATTAATCTTGACCACGTACTTATCTGGCATTAACAATGTCGGATAACCCAGTTACTGTCAGGGGTCGTCAAAGCGACAATTACACTCGCTAGTGAGCTCAAAATTGGGCTCACTTGCCTTGTTGGGTGGTGATGCTCTTATGTACCCTTATGCCTTGCCTTGGCAAAACTCACCTCTTTGAACAAAAAAGAGTATAGGTAACCTCTGAATTCAAACACAATCACAATATAATCAATTCAGTCCATCTGAATTCTAATAATCAACACAAATTGGCGTTAAAAATCTTAAAATAAGCTTTTACAGTATATTAAACACAAGTAGCAAAAACAACCAAAGGAAATAAACAGCGAAGCAAACTATTACATAATGCTGCATGACTGTGGATCCTCTTCACAAAAGTAATTATGAGATCCACTATTATACCCATCATACACGGGCTTACCATACACAACCTGTGATGGGCCCGGTTGGCCCCACCCATACCCACCTGCTCCCCCATACCCACCTCCTCCTGCACAACCACAGCACATGCTGTTCCCATAATACCCCTGGCACCCACAAGCTGGTTTGGCCCACACCGGTTCGTACCCCTGTACTGGTTGGTCAAAGTACATCGGTTCAGACCTTAACCACTCCAGTGCCTTCGGCTTTTCCTTCTCACCTTCCGGTTCAGCAAATTTAACCTCCCTTGGTTTGTCTTTCTTCACTTCAGCCGGTTCAGCAGGTTTTGCTTCTTTCGGTTTATCAGCATCCTTTGGTTTGTCTTTCTTCGGTTCAGCAGGTTTTGCATCTTTGGGTTTATCAGCATCCTTTGGTTTGTCTTTTTTTGGTTCAGCCAGGTCAGCCGGTTTTGCTTCCTTGGGTTTGTCTTTGCTTGGTTCGGCCGGTTTAGCTTCTTTGGGTTTTTCTTTTGCCGGTTCAGCTGGTTTGGCCAGTTGCTTAGGAGCTTCCTTTGGCTTTTCTTTCACATCTTTGATATCTATTTCTTTGATAACACTATAAGCTTTGCAACACAGCTTCTGGCAAACCTTTTTAGCATCAAATGGTCCAGAGATTGTCACTGTGTTTGTCTTCTCATTGAACAAAATTTCTTGGATATTCACTTTTTCTTGAAAATATAAAAATAAATTTCATAAATGCGTTTTAATTTATATGAAATATACACGAATTAAAGAAAATTTAGATGTATTTATACCTTGGACTTGGCATATTGCTTTGCTGATTTTCTTATAGCAACGACGACATTGGAGATCGACCTTCAAGATCACTGTGGAAGTCTATGATAAAAATAAAAATAAAATTATAATGAAACTATTTTACCTACATACATAATGCAAATGATTTTTTTTTACCTAGATACAGTGGCCGAATGTAAATCATAATGAAACCATTTTAAAATGCTACAGTAATGTGTGTTAAATAATCACAAAATTTTCTACTGTGCTACAAAGTTTCTAGGCTATGAAAAAAAAAAAACATATAATGATTTCATATGGATTAAGCTTTCTTAACGGCTAGAAAGCTAATAAAATGACGATTTATCAGAATAATATATCTTATACTAAAAATTCACATGATTAAGAAAACATACCTTGTCAGCCATTAAGTTTGAAACTGAGCGAAATATGTAAAAATTGGATGAAGGAAGAAACTAGAAGGATGACAATAACTTCATTCCCCCATATATATATTTTAAGTAGTTAGGTAAGAAGTAAGCAAAGCAAACCATACGTCAATATTTGATCAAATTGATACATACGTATGACCCACAGTTTCATGATGATTTTTGTTTACATGTGCCCAAAAATACATTGAAAAATAGAGCCTATGCTAACAAATGATGTAATTATTTCTAACAGTTAATGAAATGGATTTTATATTGGTGAACCATGATATTTTTTAGTGTGCATATATATATATATATATATATATATATATATATATATATATATATATATATATATATATATATATATATAGGGTTCATTAAATTATTCAACTAATGCTGAGGGTTCATTAAATTATTCAACTAATGCTGCTAGTTTTGTTTTATACAATGATGGCATGTGGAAGATCACATGCAAAAGGACGCGTATACGTTAAAAAATAATGAGTTTGTTACGTTGATCATTAGTTTGTGTACTATTTAAGTAATTGGTTTAGGTTTAAAGTTATAAACTGTGCCTTTTTCCCTTTTACCATCATCTAGGGTAATTAAAAAATTCAACCGCAAAAAGTAGAAGTATAACGTATTTGTATAATATACGAACTAATCCTTAACAAATTATATATTCTTTATGCATGCATGATTGAATAAACTTCAATATTATACCTGAAACTTTGAAAGTAGTTAAAAAATGATGGGAGTAGTTAAAATTACGAAATATGGCTAAACAATTGTGTAACCACCACTAATAATTTCACACTAGCAGTGCATAAAATTAAGTTGAATAATTTGACTATTTGTCGGTGGACATAAGCAAAGTTACGAAGACAAAAACCATGTGGGAGAAATCAGTGCCACCTAATTAAGTATATCTATGAACCTTCTATAATCATTCCTGCTTCTTGGATCTTGTATATTATATATTTGTTCAGCAAATGAAGAAACAAAAGTAACAACCAGTGTTTTCATGACCCAACCCTGCTGCGGTCCAACCTCGAATAACCCTGAACCTTGCACCACCACGGTCCGGAACTCAATCAGACCTCATTTATCGATGAACCTTGGTCGGACCTTTAAACCAACGGTTCAACCGTCAATTTTACCTGGTTGAACCACGGTTCTTTTGTTTTTTCTTACATTCTCATCGTGTAATATTCTCTTATTTTCATTGCTTTGAAGAAAATAAGTAAATATATATTTCAAAAATTATTATCGTTCCAAATTTTAAACCACCAACTTCATCATTTTGTTCTTCACTGCTGCAAACTACTCTAATACCACTGTAAGACTCATCAAGTTTGTATACCTTGAAGGCCGTCTATAGCTTGTGTACATAACATTATTATTTCAATATTTTTTTGTATAGTTTGTAGCTAAATGTGCAAATTTTTCAAAAAAAAAATCACGGTTCGACCGGTTGAACCATCAAAACCTTAAACCTTCAATCATCACGGTTCAAGGCACGACATGGTCATGAAAACTATGGTAACAACCATTCGTTCAATGAGTTATGAATATATATAATCATTACTGAAAATATGTTCATTCATACTATTATGAATTATGAATTATCATATGCTGACCTCCTTTTACAAAAAAGAAATAAATATATGATAATGATATTCAGAGATGCTTAAATCTTATATTTTATACAAAATCATACCACTTTGGCTATATGATTTATTTATACTTTTTCACCAAACATATTGCAATCATGTAGCCACAGCATATGGTATAATTCCAAACTAGTCCAGCTGTATGTACCCCCAGCACTGATCATGTTTGCAATATTACCAAAGAATAGGGCCTAGAAACTTCTGTGTATACAATTCAAAATAAATTGATATGCATTCTTAGCTTCAGTAGTGGTAGATTTTTCTTGGAGCACTCCCAAGTGGCTAGTGATAACTCCACGTATTTTTGACCAGTCATTATAACCAACCCTCACTGAATTAAAAAATATTGAGTATCATGTGGACTTTGTTCAAAATATAACGGGAATCGACGGTAGTACATATCACTTTGGCTTGACGTTCTGGAATTTACTAGACGAGCATGAGTTTGGGATGTATCTACTGTATATTTTGCTAAATTTGTAGATGTATACGTATCATTCCAGTAAGAGCATGTTGTTATAACTGTACATGACTGAGTGTAATATGAGTGTAGTACTTATATACATAATGATGTATCTTACATAACTTCAATTGACAGTAAGTGAGATGGTTTTTATTCTAAGTTTTGTTGTTTAACTTTTACTGCAATAATCTTGCATTCAAATATTTAAGTACCAACACCCAAGTGCTAGTGGATAGCATTAAGTGTTAATCTTGCTATTAAAATGAAGAATTGTTACATGCAGTACAGAGCCGTGGGTCTAGGCCATCTAAGTGGTGGCATAGAGTCATGATATTTTAGATGAATTCTTTCTCTGTGTCCCTCTCGTCCCCATTAAATCAACAGCCATACATCAAAATTATTTAATTGATATGTGTGATTCACCATTAAAATAGACGGTAATGATGTAGAAATCAATGGTCGAGATACAATAGACACATGGGAACAAATAAATTGGGATAAAGAAATAGCGCCTAAAATATTTTGGAGGTCTACTTTTTTTTCTTTCAATTATATTGTTAGACTTCATCGTGTCAAAACTCACTAACATAATACATGTCTCGGTGGTTAATTTTTTTTATCTTGTTAGAGATCTAGGAGCGATCTATGCATTAGCCACATGTTAGAGATAGTATATTTGAAAATTTAAATACTTCTGACATGTAGAAGCATATGGTAGTGTCTATAACCATATATTGGAGTCATGGATTAATAAAGTTCTATTATCCTTTGTAACTCCCACATTTTGGGATCCGAAAATGAATACGGAAGTGTTGTAGTGGTTCTAATCTTATTGTCAAGCGATAACATGCGATATGATTTCATCATACAGTAATAATGATAACAAGCCATGGTACCAAACGAATTCATTTATCATTTCAATTTAAACTACCCAATAGTTCCACCGTATCAAGAAAATATAAGAAACAACATACTAATACATAATTGGTATATGATGATACCACCATTAATGATAGTTAAGAAAAATTTATAAACTACAAATTTTGTATGCAGAAAAGCTTTATTGATCTGATTATAATTCTCATGTAGAAAGCAACGTATTTATAATATACAGTGTATTGGGCCGATTGAATAATTGTAAATGGGCTTTATACCCGAACCCTACAAGATACTGCATGCGGCTATGTATTCTTCGATACATTTACTCTTTTCATTTTATGCCCCCCCTCAAACCCGTCTAGGGTTAGGGTTTGCGATATTCCTCTTCAACGTTGCCACTCTTCAAATTCTTGAATTTCTTCACCAATTAATGATAAAAACTTATGCTTTAGGCAATAATCCATCAGATCCTGGGAGAAATTTAGACAAAGATCTCAAATTGAGTTGTCTTGTAGTTGCTTGAGACAAAGTGATGAAGTTCCAAGTGCAAAATCAGATCTTTGATTTGATTTTGTAGTTGCAATTCTTCACTAAGGAGATAATCAAGTGACGACAAGTGCTAGCTTCGGCAGCCTTCAGATCTAACTTCAGTTGAAGGGGATTTTCCATGAGCGCTGCTTTTCTTACTCTCTGGATGATTGTTGCTGATTTCAGTAACCTTCAGATCTTGTCTCAGTCGAAGAAAAAAGTTATTTTCGACAAAGGCTTCGTGAGAATGTCAGCTCCCTGGTAAGTTGATGGTACGTGATTTACAGTAATAGTCCCTTTAATAACTTCTTCTCTGACAAAGTATATATCAAGTTCCATGTGCTTAGTCCTAGAATGCAATACCGGATTGGCTGACAGTGCTATTATACTCATGTTATCACACCAAATTGTAGCCTTGTTTTGAACTTTTACTTTTAATTAACTCGGCAGGAATTTAATCCATATAATCTCTTCTGTAGTGCTAGCAACACTTCTGTATTCTGCTTCAGTGCTGGACCTAGATATGGTTGACTGTTTTTCTGAACACCATGAGATAGGATTCTGACCTAGATAGATGCAATATCCTGTAGTTGATTTCCGATCATCTAAATTTGTAGCCCAGTCTGCATCTGCATATGCTGTTATATTGAGAGTTTTATTTGACTGTAGGGTTAGACCATGATTCAGTGTACCATTTAAGTATCTTAATATGCTCTTTACAGCCCTTCAGTGTTCATCAAGTGGGTTTTGCATAAATTGGCTTGTTTTATTAACACTGAATGAAATTTCTGGTCTAGTGATGGTAGCATATTGTAAGGCCCCTACTATGCTTCTATATTGCTTGATGTGTGAAATTGGTTCTCCTCTGTTTTTAGAAGTGCAAGTTGCTGATCATGGATGTAGGTAGAGGAATTGAATTTTCCATTTTTGCTCTCATGAGAATCTCTGTGATGTATTTTCTCTGACTAAGGTGCATTGTTGAATTTGAATTTTTGCTGACTTCAATTCCCATAAAATAGTTAAGATTTCCAAGATCCTTGATAGAGAATGTTTCATTTAGTTGCTTGATAGTGTTGCTGATTTCAATCCGATTGCTTCCTGTAATAAGTATATCATCAACATATATTAGTATATATGTAGTTTCATCGGTATTAAATTTTGTAAATATTGAGTTGTGAGATTTGGTAGATGTGTATCCCATTTTCACCAAGATTGATTTTAATTTATCAAACCAAACCCTTGGTGCTTGCTTCAATCCATAGATTGCCTTCTTTAGTATGCATACAAGTTGTTGGGAGTCATCTTTTCTGAATCCAAATGGTTGTTCCATATAGACCTCTTCTTGTAAAACACCATTCAATAAAGCATTATTTACATCAAGTTTCCTTATGATCCAATTTCTATGCAAGGCAATTGTAATGATTATTCTGATTGATGTTGGTTTCACAACAGGTGAAAAAGTTTCACCAAAATCAAAACCAGTCTATTGTGAATACCCTTTTGCCACCAATCTTGCCTTGTAATTAGAGATTGAACCATTGGCATCCTTCTTTAACCTGTATGTCTATTTACATCCTATGATGTTTTTATCCTTTGGTAATGGAACAAGTTCCCATGTATTGTTTCTTAGAAGTGCTTCATATTCTTCATTCATGAATGCTTTCTATTTTTGATTCTGAATGGCTTGATAATAAGTGCTTGGATCATCATTTTCTACAACAGTATTGTATATTTTTGGTTTGGATATGGCCCTTTTTTCTCTTGTGATCATGTGATGACCAATATTTTCAGGAATAATTTGTTGAGTAGTAGATTCAGCAGTGTTGCCTGTTGAGGTTTCCTGTTGATCAATTAATGGTTCTGAATCATCAATTGGTTGACTGGATTCAGACATGCTCCTGCTGTGGGTTGCATCTTGATGTGGATTGTCAGATTCATTTCCTTGATCATCTCTTGCTTCTGGATCTAATATGCCTTGATGTGATCCAATACCTGTCTTACTGATATTCTTCATGGCTAAATCAGGTAATGAAGGTATGGAGAACCTTGCATTGTTCACTTTTTGTGTTGTCTTTATGTTTACCCCATTGAATGGAAAAATTTATTCATTAAAAACAACATATCTAGATATAAATTTTTTTCCATTTCCATCTATACACTTGTATCCTTTTTTGTTTGCTGCATATCCTAATAAAGTACAAGGAGATGACCTGAAATCTAATTTATGAGCATTATAAGGTCTTAGACAAGGAAAACATAAACATCCAAATATTTTCAATTCATGATAATCTGGTTTTCTATTAAACAGAACCTCCATAGGATTTTTGAAATTTAGAATCTTTAAAGGTAGTCTATTTATTAAATACACACTAGTGGAAAACACATCAGGCCAGAATTTTAGAGGTAGAGAGGCTTGAGCTAATAATGTTAGACCAGTTTCAACTATATGCCTATGTTTTCTTTCAATTAGACCATTTTTCTCCGAAGTATAAGGGCATGTTATTCTATGAACAATCCCTTTTCTTTGCAAATAAGTTTTCAGAGGGTAGAATTTTGTTCCACCATTTTTTTGCAATATTTTGACTTGATTGTCAGTTTGCCTTCCAGTAGTGTTAATAAATTGAATCACAGCATTATATGCTTCAGATTTTTATTTTAGAAAGTAAATCCATACATATCTTGAGTAAGCATCTATAAAGGATATGTAATACTTGAACCCATAGTCAGTACAGATAGGTGCAGGACCCCATAAATCGATGGCAACTAATTCTAATGCCTTGGTGTATGTAGTTGTAGAATCAGTAAAAGGCAACTTGTGACTTTTCCCCATTTGACAAAAAGTGCAGACATATGGTAAAGAAATATTTTCAACAGAAATATTATTGCTGCTTAGCACCTGTTTTAGAATTTTTGCATTTACATGACCCAACCTATAATGCCACTTATCAAAGGTTTTACATGCACTTGCTTGAACTATCTCTGAAGTGTTACACCATTTATCTTTGTGCATATGATTTCTTGAGTTGTTGACATTAAACTTGTAAAGCCCCTTACATTCCCTACCATTTAAAAGAATTTCATTAGTTAGAAGATCTCTAACAATACAGTAGTCAAGGTAGAATTCAAAATACACATTATTATCTTTGACAAATTGTGATACACTAAGTAAATTTTTTCTGATTAGTGGGACTCTAAGTAAGTTATTTAGATAAAGCTTTCTGGCACCTTTGATATAAGCATTAGAAACATGAGTTATATTTATGGATTTTCCATTACCCATATGTATACCTTGTTTACCATTGTATTCTTGATTGCTAAGATTTAGATTTCCAAGATTGCTTGTCACATGATTTGTAGCCCCTGAGTCTGGGAACCAGCTATCATCTAAAATATCCTTTACTTTTGTAGTGTTTTCTTTTTGATTCTTTGCATCTTGCTGCAAGTTAATCATATTGGCACTTTGATAGTTTCTCTGATTGCTAGTTCCTTCCTGATTTGGTGTGAAATTGCTATCAAATCTGAAGTAGCATTTATTTGCACTGTGCCCATATTTCTCACAGATTTGACACCTCAACCTGTTATTGTTATTAAGCTATCTGCCTCCTCTGCCTCTAGACCTATTTGATGATCCACCCCTTTGATTTTTATTACCGTATCCTTTTTCTTGGTTCTTGGATACATAATTGGCAGTAAAATCATTAATGGCATGTTTCTTTTGCTCAATTCTTCCTTCATGAGATAGAAGAATTGAGTGTACTCTATAGAAGGAGTTCTTTCCTTAGAAGAAATTATGGCAAAAACAACATCATATTCATCATCTAATCCACTTAAGATTGATAACACCTATTCAGCCTCTGACACTTTATGTCCTGCTGCACCAAGTTGATCACATAGAATCTTGATTTTGTTTAGATAGTCTCTCATGTTCATGCCTTCTTTCTTTAGATTTTGCAATTGTCTTTTATAGTGTAGAACTTTTTCTTCTGACTGAGTATTGAATGCTTGCCCTATAGAATGCCATATTTCATGTGATGATTTACACCCTATGAGTTGAGGTAAAATGTTGGACCCAATTGAGGAAAGAAGCCATGAACTGATGAGACTGTCTTGTCGTTGATGATTCAAAAATTCTTTGTTAACATTCAGTTTTCCTTCATTGTCTACAACATACTTTGGTGGAACCACAATTGTTCCAAGAACAAATCCTTCAATGTCATATCCTCTTATTGCTGTTTCAATTTGAAATTTCCACATTAAGTAATTAGAATCATCCAATTGTATTATGATAATCCGACTTTGAGGCTTTATCATTGCTGTAACAACCCGCATATTTATCGATTTTACATTTAAATATTTTATTTAAATATTTCATCGTTCGTCGGATTTTGGTCCGAAAAGCTACTTTTTGCAAACAGTCGAATTGGGACTCGAGACCACCTCCATTGAGTCCAAAATGTCGTTTGCGATCTTTTTGAGTGTAAGCTTCGATATGTTTGGAGCTAGTCAAAAATTTGACCATTTGCACTTTGGGTTTGGTTTTGGGTTCAGCCCCTTTGCCAACTTAAACCCCCAAATCTGAACCACTCCTCCCCATTCTCCCTCACTTCCTCCTCATTTCAGTTCTTGAGCAACAATGGTGAGTGGAATGGGAAATTAGAATTCCCAAGCCCTAGTTTCCATTTGCAAATCAAGTTCTAGCTCCAAATTCAAAGAGAACCCATTGGTAAGCTTCATCTTCTTCTTCTCCAACTCTTTCTCCTTTCAATTTCAGAATTTCCTAAACCTAACTTAGGAAATATTTCTCTTTTAAAGCTTGTTGAGTTGGAATTGAAGAGTAGTTGCTCTTGCCATTGCTCCATAGCATCTTCTTCATTTGTTTGGGTTCAAAGGTGAAATTTTTATCTCACATCTAAGTCAATAATTATCTTCGATTGTTAGGTATGAATTCCTAACACTTATCCTTGTGCAATTCCTTAGTCGTTGTTGCTCGACCGATCGTTATCGATGTCGTTTGGCCATTTTTTGGCCTAGGTTCAGGGAATGCCCTGAATAACAGTTTCAGCCGTCTGAACGTATGATTCAGACGTCTGAATGGAATACTGGGAATTTTCTTCTCCCAGCATTCAGACGTCTGAATCAAAATTCCAGACGTCTGAATTGGTTCGTTTTGAACCAGAAAAGAAGTAGGCTAAAAAGTGCCTATTTCAGACGTCTGAAATCTAGGATTCAGACGTCTGAATTCTGTTCTGGAAAATAGTTTATTTTCCAGATTCAGACGTCTGAATTCTTGATCTCAGACGTCTGAATCTGCTGTGTTTTGCCTATTTGCCTTTTTAGCTTGAATATCCAACTCTAATCAAGTCGGGTTGATTCCCTTTTAGTTGTTATCATTTATTATCGGCCACTTTGTTAAGTCGCCCGCCTTTTAACACTTAGGTCGCTTGTCTTCACTAAGTCGTACCGTTTTGACGGGGCGCTGCCCCGCACCCCGCCGTGGGCGCTGCCCCCTGGACCCCCGCGACCTGACCGGGCAGGTCGAACCCCGTATAACTCTGCGTAGGCAATCTTATCTGAAAGCCATTTACTTGTACTTTGATGGTTTTGAGAATTGATTTCTTTGAACTTTACTCACGTCTTCGAACGTGAATTTTTATGATTGATTGATTCTACAATCACTTCTATGTTTTGTCACTTCAAAATATAAAGGTTTTCTATACTAGTATTAAATATCAAAACTCTTTCATTAAAACGATTTCAACTCTATTTTCAATATCAATGCTCGTTTCTTAAAACCGTTTTCCAATCTATTAGTATATACAAACCTTTACCTCATTCGTATGAGAAAATCTAATTAAACGGCTTAGCAAAACAAGTGGTATGAAACGCTTGCGTTTACTTCGTCGGTTAATTTATGGACTTGTTCGATTGAAACTCTTGTGACAGTTTTCTAGTGCAGATCTACAATTTGTTCGTAAATATTTGAGTTAAGCAAGTGGTTATGGGACATGAAGCTAAACTCTTATATTTACTAGCTTAGTGTAATCGACACTTCCTTATGATCATGACGATCATTCTTGTGATTTAGACTAGCAAATGTGCGATGTCTCTTTGTCCGTGTGAAGGACTGTACTTCATTTTATTGAGCTTCGACTCAATCAGGAGGAGCTTCGGCTCAAAGTCCGCAATGGGGGACTATACCCAGTCAGGAGGAGCTTCGGCTCAATCAGGAGGAGCTTCGGCTCAAAGTCCGCAATGGGGGACTATACCCAGTCAGGAGGAGCTTCGGCTCAATCAGGAGGAGCTTCGGCTCAAAGTCCGCAATGGGGGACTATACCCAGTCAGGAGGAGCTTCGGCTCAATCAGGAGGAGCTTCGGCTCAAAGTCCGCAATGGGGGACTATACCCAGTCAGGAGGAGCTTCGGCTCATCAGGAGGAGCTTCGGCTCAAAGTCCGCAATGGGGGACTATACCCTATCAGGAGGAGCTCCGGCTCATTTTTATAGGATTGGCCATCCTCTTTCTTGTGATTTCTGGATTTCTAATTATTGATTTCTGGAATTTTATGTTTCACCAGCTTTTACCATTGACATTGATGAGTATGTCATTTTATTGTGGCTCGGTGAATTAAATTAAGAATATGACATTCTTTTCTCTGTTTTGAGATTATTGAGATATTGTATGACTTTTGTGGGATTTCTAATGTATACTTATCATAGTATGACACCTTTTTGTTATCATACGTTCTATTATCATATCTCATATTCTATCTCATTTTATCTGATAATTATAGCTAGACTGATCCGTTTATTATTTTCTTCTTAAATAATACTCGGGTCAGACTGAGATTTTACAGGTGCTTCCTCATGACTTCCTATCTGGAGCCATCATCCGACTTTTTGGCTAACTACTCTAGTTTAGTAGTTTTTGTTTGTATACATTTGAGATTAGACTCCTTGATGTATACATATTCTATTGTCTTGCACTTGTATCTATTCATTTGTGTTATTGTGGATCTTATTTGACCACTACTCTGATGTACACTTTCATGTGTTGTATATTTATTCATATCTATTTCCGCCTCTGTGATATGAATTGTCTGTGACTGATTTATGTTACGATTATTTCTATATTTGTTTCCGAAGATTATTTATAGCCACCGTGTGATAGCTTTGTGTTTGTATCGGTATGTCGGATTTCCTCCTTAAAAGATATGCATCCTATTCTATCTGACATATCGGTGCTCGCACAAAGAAGTTACATGGATGGTCACTCCTCAACAGCCTTATTCTCCGTGCTAATTGACAGCACTACACCGTAGTGTTCTTGGTTAGCGTGGGTATAGAGGTGGGGCGTCACAATTGCTTTGATCAGATCTTGATTTGCTGACTGTTGAGATGTGGCAGTTCTTGAATTGTTTGGTGAACTTGCTCCCCCATTGCCATTGCCTTCAGCCATGATGAGAATAGTAATCAAGAAATAGCAAGAAAAGTGTGCAGGATGATGATCAAGTCCCAAGCGGATGATGGACTGAATAGTTCTGATGCCTAACAACCACTGTGCAGCCATAAAGTTTCAGATGATGTTGCTTTCTCTGATGGTACTTTCTTGGCGAGGCACAGATTAGTAAGAACAGTTGAGAGATAATAAAATATTTGAGAAAATGGATGCAAGTTTACAGTTCTTGACTGTAAACTTGTATTCAAGAAGACAGTAACTGAAATCTTCAATGATGATGATGAATCTGAGAAGATCACCACTAGTGCAGCCACCTTCAGATGATGATGATGCTCTGATGAAGGCAGGCATGGCACTTCTTGGATCTAACCGTTAGGTTGTAGATGACTCTGATACCAAGTTAAGAAAATTTTATAAACTACAAATTTTGTATGCAGAAAAGTTTTATTGATCTGATTATAATTCTCATGTACAAAGCAATGTATTTATAATAATACAATGTATTGGGCTGATTGAATAATTGTAAACGGGCTTTATACCCGAACCCTACAAGATACTGCATGCGACTATGTATTCTTCGATACATTTACTCTTTTCATTTTATAATGATCGCAGTCAGATTACATCAAAATCAACTACAATTGCATTACGTTTATACTTTATCAAAATTAATACTAATAATCTACCTCCTAAAGGTGTCTCTTAGACTATTCATTAAAAACTTGCTATATCTAAAGCCTTCAACCCTCAAGTTACTCAAATGTGTACTTGAGAGTTTAAAGGGAATAAGAATAAACTTCAAGAAGTATGCTTGGTATGAATAATATCAGAAAAATAATTTACAAATACTACAATACGTAGTGAGACAATGTCGTAGAGCAGAATGAGTTTTTCTCTCACTAGCGTACTCATGTTTATACAAGTAGATTTGGATATAACAAGCTCCTAGTCTCATACTTATTTATAAACTTGCATGTCATTATGTACCTAAGTATTTTTACATTTAAACAAAGTAAATGTGTTATGTGTTCATGCCTATGCATATTATTCTTTTTTTTGAAGAATACAAATCATTCCCCCTTCCCCCATTTAATCAATTTAATGAAAATGTTTCACATACAAATAACTAAGGTCCCTACCATCCATATTTTAACATTCATTTACTATATATTTTGTATGTATGTTTGTGTGAAGTTGTGTCTGTCTACACATGCGCACACGCACACATGTATATATTCTTATATCTAGAGCTACGAGGTTAAGTCCCCACTAAAGCCTCCCTAATGTCCCGCAAAATCCTCGTCAATACATCGCTAAAGTACTTATTGTACTTTGACTGCTACACTTATTCAATTTAACACTATTAAATAGTAGATCTACTTAAACCTCTGTTATTTTCCACTACGTTCACTAAATTAGAGGTTTTAACATCGACTTTAGCAACTTTAATATAAAAGGGTTAGTCGGACAGGTTCTCTTATAAACAAAATCAATAAATTTATGGTATAAGTCTAAGTCCTAAGCATTTAACATAAACTAATATTATATTCTATTCATCAAGCCTGAACTACATATGTCATGATATTCTTTGGTTTTGTTATATAGAAGTGAACAATGTTTTTTTAAAATGATGTGGGAATGAGAATAAATAAATTTATAAGATATGATATTATCTTTAATAAAGATTTTTTCTCCTATGTTATTTTCTTATATCCATGTTTATTCCAATATAGCTTTATGCACCTCTACCGCTATAAAACTACTTAGCACTTTAACTGAAAAGGTTCGGAGGCTACTCTCTCTAGTATTTTAACTCTTGCGAAGGTTACTATCATTTCTTTGGTGTTGTTTTGCTGTAAAAAAATTATTTTCGTGAAATATACCAAACATTATTTATGAAATAATAACCATTTTTCAGTGTTGACTAAAAAATAGACATAGTTTATTTTTAATATGAATATTCGTTATAAAATAAAATTATATTAGTGGTATTTGTTTTCATAATAAAAGTGATGCACTGAAAAATACAGAAGTACCTGAATTTATTTGCAATTATTTTAGAATTATAGACTATGCCACAACTTTGAGAAATAATTCTTTATTATACGATTATAAATCATATAGTACTAGCGAATTATGTCTCAAACAATTAAGATCAAAACAACCATTTAGTGGGAGCGACATAAGGGTTGATGAACTATTCAGGTTGATACATATAGATGTATGCAATCATAAGGCTAATGATTCCAAAACAATTCCACACACTTCGTTGAATTCACCAATGAATTATCACAAATATGAACATATGTATTTGACACACATGTATTATGTCTATGATAAGTTTATAGAATGTAAAACATAAGTATATAAAATAACATGCAAAATAAATAAAATGACTTAATTTGATCGAATATGTAAGTATATTAGAAAGAGTTTCGAGTGTGCCTAATGAATGAAACTTCAATCTTAAAAGTCACTCCTCTCTTTGATATATAATGATGTATTGATAAGGAATAATGGAACTTTATTGAACAAAGTATGATTGACAATGAGTGAAGTTGAATTAACCTCTTTGTGTAAGGTTGTTTACTTAAGAGTAGTACATAAGGTTAAAATTAATTTCATCTAATGCATAGTTTACAAAATCATACAAGGTAAGGGTTTATGAAAAAACTCTAACATATCCTAGGTCAAGGAGTTAACAAGTTGTGTGAATCAAAAAACTACAAGTAATAATTGTTCATGAGAGATCTTGTATGGATCACCCCAAAAGGAGTTTAGGAAAGATCTTCATTAGATGACCAATTTATGTTTTGAACATACATATCGTAAGCTAAAACCAAATCAATTTTATATATAAGACAATTCATAAAGTGTTTATGAATACCTATTTCGTTGCACCGAGAAATAATTGTTGTTTCAAGAAATATCGACTCCGTAGTGAAGGAAATTCTTTTAGAAATTATTGGTTGTAAATTGGATTTAGATACGATTCAAAGATGAAACCGATTACATTGATAGAAATGAAATTAACCAAACCTAAATGAATACAATGCATTAGAGTGTCTAATAAGAATTCTCGCACATTGAAGAGAAACTATGAGTTTCTTATCAATATCAAGAATAAATAATCCTTAGCCATTAATTAAACCATTAAGAGTATTGACTCTGCCATGTGGTATGATGTAAAAATCTGAAAGCATTCCAAGTACGTTATTGAAATATGATTTTGATAGTTGTACCCAATGGAAAATGATCCATTTGCCACAAATTTGTATTTAAGAGAAAGAGTAATGCAGTTGGAAAATAGTGAGCAACAATGATAAGAATAACGTCGTGAATTTCAATTATTGAAATTTGCATAACCGATTCATAATTGAACATGCTGAGGTTAATTCTGATTTTATTCACAAAGTTATCACTGGTATGGCTTTGCTTATTGGTACATATGTTTTGTAACAGAAAGTTATAAATAATGATTTAGAATAAGCAGATTGCACATAACTACCAAAATGTCTAGAAGTTAGTGGAAGCGATATTGAGTTTGTGGGGTTTTAGATATGATCCAGAACGGATACTAAAGTATCGTTCGATAAGCATCAGAGTTGAACAAGTGTTTTGGTTGAATATTAAATAGTTTGATTTTTAATCAAAACGCAGAGAAAGTGTGTGTCTACAAGAAAGAACATTAAAAGATACATAAATATTTCTAGACTATAAGTAAACAACATACTGTTGATTGTTAACAATGTACTTATATTAAAATCAATTCTAATTTGGTAATTTAATACGATATTGGATTTATAAATTATATCTGTTATAATAAGTATAAAGAATGTTTGGAATGTCCCAAATGACATATACAGAGAAAATATTAAAATGTTTAATATGGATCATGTAATGCGTATTCCTTATGCATTGGCAAAAGAAATTATCATACATGTTGTATTGTGTACAATATCCTATTTAGCTAACGTATTTGATACATTAAGAAAATATCAAATCCAAATTAAGATCACTAGATGGTAGTTAATAATGTTCCTGAGTATTTACGAAATAGTAGAGAACTGTTTATAGAAAAAATGAACTTCTTGTGAAGGAGTATTCGGATTCAAACTTCATAATTGATATTGGGTATAACATGTGAATATTCAACCTATGTTCAAACCTTAATTAAGGAACTTTAAGTAGAAAATGTTCTGAACAAAATGTCGTGGTTGATTCATTAAAAGGGCTAAGTACATCGTCTTGAATAGCACCACAATAAAAGCAATGCATAAATATAAATGCATAAATTTATAATTCAGATCGGATGTTTCCAAGTATTAAGGATACTAATATTGTTATATGATAACAATGTAATATAAGAGCTCACTAGAAGTTGGAGAAAAAAAATACTCCGAATAGTTCCACATGATAAAGTCAGTTTATCAGCATTGGAGAGAGTTGACTAACATAGTAGATAATTAAAACAATATAGCAGCTTCATTCACGAAATGTCTAACTTGATCAGTTTTCATAAAACTGATCGAAGGGATAGGATAGAGATTTCATAATTAGCTCTATGTGCAAGTGAGAGATTGATAGACTTAGGTGTATGCCTTAAAGGCAATTCTACAATTTACATCAAATTATCAACTCTGTAATAAAATCCCATTAAAAAAGGGTTTTTCTTTCTGTTATACACTTGATATATCATGTTATATTAATTATTTATTTAATTAAAAGCATATTTAATAGAAAATCTATTAGTGGAGTGTTTTCTGATAGTAATTACAATGTGCTGTAATCATAAGCAATTTATCACAATATAATAAACATATCATTTTAAATATTCTTAGTCGAGATGTATCGAGAATAAATATTGATTCATCCGTTGAGACTAGAGTATGTAACGCTCTTCAAATGTTGGGCAGTGTATTACTCTTGGTTGTTGGGAGCACTAAGGGGTTACGTACTAATATCTGTTGTATAAATATGGAATGACTCATTCATAGTTTTATGTTGTTTAATATAACTAAGGTCAAACGGAAAATATCGATGTGACGATATTACCCAATTCTCTCTACTTGAGAATACCATCGAGCTTCAATTTGGAATCTCCACTTTGATTATAGTTACATCGTGGCACTATGTCCATCGAACGACTGTATTAGGGTCGAGTACGAGTGGAAGCATTGGAAATGAAACGCTATTCAATAGAGAATTCATCTCCCCAGTTAGATGAGGTTAGTATCATGGTCAACTGAAGTCAACTCAAAGTCAAAGTCTCTGACTAGAGGAGTTCGGTTAATAATAATTGTAATTATTCGGCCAAGGACATTATGTTCGGGCAATAAAGTTGAATGTGAATGATATTAGAATTTTGACCATTACCAATTCATAAATCCTAATGTGATATAGTTTTTCTTTCACTATTTCTAATCGACAAGTTAAAAATGAATATTCTATTTTAGTTATTATCATGCAATAATAAGAACTAAAAAATTTAAGTGCGGTGAAGTTATGTATTTGATATATCGATTAAAAATGGTTTGGAACTAGTAACATGCATCAAATCAACATTACTTTTTTTGATAATTTAGGTAAAAATGAAAAATATATGAAAAGTGGATAGAATTAGGGGTATTCCCTAGGGAAAATTCTTTATTTTGTTGTAAATTATTAACTATGTAATAAAATCTCATTCAAAATAAAAGTTTTTTTGTTTTCTATTGTATATTTGTTATATTATGATCCACTAATTAAATAATTAATTTGAATGTATTTAATAGAAAATCCTTAAATAATATGTTATGTGATAATCATTATAAGGAGTTGTAACTGTGATAATGTATCACAATAATAAATAATATATTATTTTCATTACTCTTGATCAAGATGTCTAGAGAAAGGATATCGTTACATCCGCTAAGACCAGAGTACATAACACTCTCCAAATGTTGGGTAGTGTATTACTCACGGCTGTTGTGGGCACATGAGGTTACCCACTGATAGTATTGGATAACTATGGAATGACTTGTCCGAAGTTTCTTATTGGTTAATTAAAACTAGGTTAAATTGGAAATACCAAAGTAACGATATTACACATTCTCTCGACTTGAGAATACCGTCGAACTTCAATATGAAAACTCTTTGATTATAGTTAAATTGTGGCATGACATCTATTGAAAAACTATTGTTGGCTCTAAGTTGAGGCATTGAAAGTGAAACAATATTAAATAAAGAATTCATCTCATCCATTTTATAAGGTTGGTATCATGGTCAGTTGTAGTAAATGGTTAGTAGTATTAGGTTAGTAGTATGGTTAATAACAAATGTTACTATTGGACAAAGGATTTTATTTATATACTAACCGAGTTGAATATGGAAGATATTGGAATTTTAACCAAAACAAAATTCCATAAGTTCTAATGTGATATAGTATTGATGAAGAGAATTAGTATAAATAGTTATTACTAAAATGTACTGCTTATATTTGTAAAATTTGATTTTACCGATGAGATTTATAAGCAATGAATTACGTAAAACTGTCACACCACTAGCTAAGGTAACATATGAACATTAGTATTTAAACTGTTTAAATATTAACCACTTGATAAATTCACACCTGTGAGTTGATAGAGTTAGGGGTATGCCCTAGTGGCAATTCTATAATTTACTATAAATTATTAACTTTGTAATAAAATTTTATTCGAAATAAAAGGTGTTTTTCTTTCTATGATATACTTTTCATAATGTATTAGTTAATTATTATATTTAGTTAGAGATGGAGCCTTGGCGCAAAGATTAGGTCACCTGCATGGTGATCTGGGCGCCCAGGTTTGAGTCCGGAAACATGCACTTTCCAATATGAGTGAAAGGTTGGGTGCATTATCGACCTCCCCAGAGCCCGCTATCGTGCATGAGCTTCGTGCACTGGGGTTCCACCTTTTATTTAGTAGAAAATCCATAAACAACATCTTTTGTGATAGTAATTACAAGGTGTTGTAATCATGAGAAATTCATCACAATGAAAATGTAACACCCTATAATTTGGCGTTAGTTATTTAATTAGCCAGTTAGTTAATTAGGCTCCAAAAAGAGAATTTGTTCAAATGATGGAATTTGACCATGAAACTTGTACCATTGCGTTCGTGGAGAAATTCTGAGAAACTTTCATATTTGAAGTTTTATGATCGAAGTCCAAACGAAGAAATTACGAACGAAAAACGAATTCGAAATAGAAATAATTAGAGTATAATATATTAACATTTATATATTAATTACCAGGACCCACGGGTCAACAGGTCCATTGCGACTGTTTGACATGTAGCAGTCGACTAGTGCTTCAGTGCGGTCGACCTCTTGGGCCACCAGCGGTTAGGGTTAGCCTTGGCCTAAATGGTCTGGATTGAATATCTTAAATCTAACGACTGTAGTTGATTCTAATACCTATAAATATAGTCCTAACCCTCTCCTTTCTTATTATATTTTTCTGGAGGTAATAGTGAAGCCCTGCCATTTCCCTTCTTTACTATTCTTTCAAATTATAAAATATTTATACAAATGGGAGAGGAGCATAAATTAGAACAAAAAGAAGAGAATCAATCAACAATGCGCTTATTCGAGGTAATATATATATATATATATATATATATATATATTTGTATAAAATCTATTTTCTCTCCTAATTCCAAATCTCTTCTCATATTTGAAATTCTAGTAAATGTATATACCATTTTTTCACATATTTCTTAGATTGAAAAGGATTTGGAGATGAATCAAAGGTTCTACTTTAGATCTGGAGATTTGGATCGCTTTTAAAAGGTGAATGGGAAATTTATATATTGTTTATGATTTCGAATCTATTCCATTGGTATACATTTTATTTTTATGCCTAAATCTATATTATTTGTGAATTGTAGGCTCAAATTAGTGTAGAAAACCAATGCCTACATATTATTGTTTTAGATCTGATTTGAAATATTGTTACACCTTGATCTGAAATAAGTCCCAAAGATTTTTAATTTAGGATGATGTATAGTTTTATTCCAAATCTGTACTTGGGGTGTAAAATATTAATAGAATTTTGAATATTGCCCTATTTATGTTGAATTGTAGATTTTCCATAGTTTAATTCGTGGAAAGAACATCCATTTGATTTTTATAAATTGGTTTATTTCTCCACTTTTCATAGAAAAAGATGACATTTGATTTAACAAGGAATATATGCAAATAAAAAGGAAGAGATGTGTAAAGTATAGATTTATTTTTTGTAGTTTACACTTTCTGTTCCAAATAAAAAAAATTATTCATTCTTGTAATTTTAAATGGAGTTAATCTTTCCTTTTGTTATCTTTGTTTTAAACTAATTTTTGGAAATTATAAAGGAAAATCTTCCTAAGAAATCTAATTCCAGCAAATTAAATATGGAAAGTACATTCTAGTTAAATATTTATGACTAGAATATACTTGGGGTAGGAGTGGGTAGTTATATTTATTGCCCTAATAAATAGGAATAACTTCTCTTTATGCGTAACATTCTCTTAGGATATGTTATTATTAGGTAGAGTAGGCAATCGAATAGGGGAAATTAGGAAAGGTAGTAATTCCTATTAATGGGCAATAAAATTAAGAGTTGTCACTAATTAATAGGATGTAAAAGATTGTAACCCAAAGTAATGGGCAATAATTGTGGAGAGGATTAGGGGTTACAATTTGGTTAGTATGGAATAAAAGGTGGTAACTCAAATTAATGGGCAATAAATGAGCAATGAATTTAGGAGTTACAATTAATAGAGCCAAATGGATTAATTAGACTGATAAAAATGGAATAGTTATAAAAAATTACTAATTGGAAATAATTATACATAAAAGTCTTAGCAAATGTCCATTAGGATTACTATAAACAAGTTGACATTTATGAAATGAGCACTATAAGGGGATTTATTAGTAATTAAGTATTTAAGGTAACTCTTATTGCATTAAATAAAAAGGGGTTAGTAAACTAAGTCCAATATTCAACCTAGGAATAATACTAAGACCTAAGATATATGACATAAACCGTGTTTAGGCTTAGCATAGTTATTTGGACTAAGTAGATTGGGATGCGAGGTCAGTAGAGTCACACGACAGAAGACTGCCCTTCACTCAGATGCTACCAGTAGTTGTGTGCACTTACTACTGATGTGAGACATCACCAATTATAGAAACCGTGACTACACAAGAGACAGGACCTACTTTGGGGTTAGAGGTATTAAGTGGTTGTTTGCGGGCCTGCCTCTTTCCTAAATAAAAATTATTAAATGGTCCAAATTAGTAATTAAGAGCAGCGATGGATATCTCCAGAAGGGTATTCCTTAGATATCAGATCGCCACATCAACATCGAGCATAAGAGAAAAGAAGACTTCTCCAACAATTAATAACGTCCAGCTCCAGTAACCCATTCCTAGCACTTACTATTAAAGTGAGACATCTCCAATCATATGGCATGTAACTGCGCGAGAGATAGGACTTTCTTTGGGGTTAGAGGTATTAAGTGGTTGTTTAATGGCCCGCCTCTTTCCTAAATAAAAGTATTAAATGGTCCAAATTAATAATTAAGAGTGATGAGGAATATCTCAAGAGGGGTTCGCTTTAGGTTTGAGGTATTAAGTGGTTGTAGGGTCCGCCTCTCTCCTAAAATGAATATTATGTAACCTGATGAGATTCCAAATTAATAATTAAGAGTGACAGTGGATATCTCTGGAAGAGTTCACGTCAAGATTGGGGTCTTAAGTGATAATTAAATTATAGGGTCCACTTCTTTCCTATAAAAGATGTATTAAGTAAACCAATGTGATTCCAATTGATGTCAGCTAGATAGTACTAATGAGGAGGCCGCCTTGGGATTAAGTATTAAATGGCAAATGCTTACCTATAAATAGGTGTTAAATGGTCAGGGGCCTGTCCTTATTAATAAGGTATTAAGTAGTTTAGGTATAGTCTCTCACATGGCTAGGACTTTAATAACGATAGACACGTTAGTGGTATGGCTATTATATATTATAAGGCAATAAATAGTGCCAAAGGTCTCTTTAGCTAGAACCAATATACTAAACATGATGCTAGGAGCCCACTTCTCATTTGGAAATATTAAGTGGTTGATAGACTTGCGTCAATCTTTTGTACCTTGGGAATTGTAGGTAGGTAAGTTGTGCTAGGAAGGAATATCATGTGTATAATATTGGGTTAAATTAGTTAACCTTAAATAATAGAACATAACAATTAAATGAAAACCAATCAGTATAAATTTATGTTATGGACATTGTGTAGTTTTTCCAGTCACCACAACGTTGTTCTGACCCCCTCCTTATTACAACCTATAGGATAAATTTAGAGTAATAGGTCATTGGAGCTGGATGTGTTTGATTATTGGAGAAGTCTTCTTTTCTCTCACGCTCGATGCTGATGTGGCAATCTAATTTCCAAGGAATACCATTAATTCCAAGGTAGTAGTCATAGTCAGTATTTATATCCTATTATTGTTTCCACTATGAGTTTAGATTTTATCGATCTCTGATGCTCATGCTTATTTGCAGGTATCAAATCCAATGGTACATGCTCTAATGGACTTGGGTTTCGATTTTTATCTAAGTTAGGCCCATTAAAGTGCTGGTTGTTACATTTGGTATCAGAGCCCAGGTTAGTAGATCAGAGGAATTAGGATAAATTGAGAGAACGTATTCGTACTTTTTCATATAGTATTATTATAATTTTTACGCTAAACCTAGGAATCCCAACCATAGAAGTAGTTGTAGTTCCACTCCATAGGAATGGGCGAAGCAACTATGGGTTTGAAATATCTTAGAGTTAAGATTTTCATGCCGATCCAAAGTACCTCATGGAGTGTTGGCGATACGTAAGGCGTTGATGATGAAGAGAATGAGTACAACATATGGCAGAATCCCAAAGACTGGAGAGTCGACTTGATGGATGAGATCTAGCTACCTTATGATTTTAGGATTTTTATGATGACTTGCAGTTAGAGATACACTATCATTCCGGATAAGTGGAAAATAGAACTCTGTATGTCGCTAATATCCGAAAACCAATTTTGGCAAGGGAGTGTTCGTCAACCGCCTTTAGATGGAAAACCGGATTTGGAGAAATTTAATCAATTCCTAAGTCTAAACCTATGAGATCATGTTTATAAAATACGTCTTAGAATTTTGGAAAAAAGATTTTTCGATGGATTTCTTTTCCTAAGGATTTGTTTTGGAAATCTTGTTCTGGGAAGTTCTGAAATTTTAATTTTCTTAGAAACACGTATGCCCCTAAGTTTGTTGTGTTAAGAAATTTTGGTTTTAAAAAAAGTAAGTTTGAAATCCTTAAATAAATACATACATACATACACACACACACATATCAATAAAGGAGTTGATTTTGATTTTTGGCAAGAAAGTGATTTTTCGATTTAGGAACTGAGTTTAAAAGGGTATCTAGCCCAATGATTTTCCTTATAAAGATTGAAGTTCTTAAAATTTTCTCTTTTTCAGCTTGGAAAAAATTGGGAAGACATTCAATTTTATTAGGCTATGAAGTTAGAATTGTTTTTGTACCTGCTAGCTAGTGGAAGAAATATTTTCGTGCGAAGAATGCACGAAATAGCAGTTGGAATATTTTTAGGTTTTTTTGAAAATGTTATTGGTCGAAGCTGTATCAGTCAGAAGTTTTATAGTATAGTGGAGGAATGGTTTGGAAGTAAGACGATAAGCTTGAACACTGTCATGATGAGGGCAGGAATTTCTTGGATCACGCCAAGTTGTTGAAGGCGGCGCGAAACGGTTAGCATTATTATTATTATTTATAAATTAAACTGGCCCATTTGGGTCTAGATTCAGACCACACCCAAATCTGGGCTAGCGGTCATCCCCTAGCGGTCGATTATAAGCGGTCGACAGGTTGACCTAGGGTAATCGATCGCTGGGCGGATTTGGGCACAACCCGAACCTAGAACGCTACTATAAAAGTCGTGTCCATATTTCCTTCAGCCGCATTGAGCCCCCTCCTCAAACAGTCGAACCCAAATCACCACCTCCTCTTCCTCCTCCAAATTGGCAGTCGCCACCCCCTTTCCACCTCCAGGCGATGGCGTTTCTCCCCCTCTCCAGCGAATAGCAGCCTCGTCTCCCCTTTGCGCTATTTTTCGCACGTTAGATCTTGTCCCACCACCACTCCAGATCTAAACCCTATCTCTGCTTTTTCTCAGCCTATGGCACCCCTCCCGTACTTCCGGTTCCTCCTTGCGTTGCCCTGGTGTCACTTCATAAGAACTCAGGTGGCTGACCCAAAATAATCAAAAGATGTCCACTTTCCACAGCTTCACCAGTTTCAAGTTCCTTCAAGGGCGACTAGTGAAGTTTGAAGACTTCAGTGCTTTTGGATTAGAAGAGCTTTTTAAGGAATCAAGACTTACACCGATTATGTGCTTTAAGACATTTGAGCGGGAATGCTACTAGCGTTGCATTCGCCTTTTCGACGCTCATTTAGCACCGAATTGTGATGAAGACAACCATATCATCCAGTCAGAGGTTAAGCGAATCTAAATTAAGATGTCCGATGATGACTTTGGAGATATTTTGGGGATTTCCGCGGACGGAGAAGATTTGGATGATATTGAGATGACCAACATGGAGATCTTGCAATGGATCTTTTCTCAAGATGTCGATGTTTGGAGGACAGAAAATCTATATCCGGTCGCCCATCTTGTTATGTGCATTATTAAGCACAATATCATCCCTAAGGCTGGTAGCTGTGATCGGATTTATCCTTGGGTGCGGAGGGCCACCTATGCAGTTATTGGTGGTGTAGACGTCAATTAGGCATGCAGTCTTATGCTTCATTTTAATGACCAAGGTGTTGGCACCCCATGGAGTTACTTTTCGTATTGTCAACCATTCACTCTCGTCTTTAGGCGATACAGAGTGAATCTTAATGGGGGGACTGCCCAGTCAAAGGTCTTGCCTGCCATTGATCGAGCCTCCCTTAAGAAGATGGGTATTCCTTTTTCGCCAATTGAGCCAGCAGTAGAGTAGCAGCTGCGGTAGGATGCAGGATATGAACAGGGCACCATGGGGTTATAAAATCTTGAGCTAGTCGCTATTCAATAGGTTCATATCGTGCTCTAAGGGATCCGAGCTAGTCAACAAGAGATGCAGACCGAGTTTCGGCATTAGAGCCATGAAATTGGTTGCTTAGCCGTCATGCTATGACCATTCTGAGGTCACGACAATGTTTCGAGCTCCAACCTGGAGCGAGACCTTTTCATAGCTTGTAGGTAGTATTTTAGGTTCTGTTATGTGCTGTTGTATCTTTTCCTTTCAGCGTTTGTTTTTTTATTTTAGATTTTTGGGTTGTAAATGTCAATTGTCTCTTTAAAGACACGCATGATATTATGAGATGTATTTCTTTTTAGTTATTATGTTATTGTTTTGAAATATGTGAATCATTCTTATAAGTATGTTAGGAAGAAATAGTATAAATACGAGATTGTCATACAGACACTTAACTAATAGTAGAAAGCAATGTTATACTGGAAGTTTTAAAATAGATGGAAATTTTAGCGAATGATAGGTTAAAAATTGTTCGTAATCACGGGTTATTAATCCTATCCCTTAAAAGCTAAAATTTTTAAGTACTGAGTATGATGACATTTTTAAATAAAATATCAAGTTTTATATATTTAGTTTAGTTATGAATGTTAGAATCTAGTTTATGCGTTTAGCGCATAACTGACTTCTGATTACGTTGAAATGTGGCTTGAATTATCAAAAAAAAATTAGGAGAAAAATATTCTGAAAAGTTTCGCTTGAAATTTTTTTGTTTTAAAATTATTTTTGGCGCTCAAATAATTTTTAAAATTTTTATCAAGTTGCTTTCAAGGGAAAAGTTGCGTCCAACTATTTTGAAAATTTAGTTTTCAAGCAACGTACAAATTTTGAAAAAAGAAAACTTTTTTGTGAAATTTTTGATTTTGAAGGTCGCATGGTAAGCATAGGGAAGAAAAAATAGATTAGAAATGCGAATTTAACAGTGTATTAGGATTGACGATGTGATAAATGCAAGCGATAATGAGGGAAAAATTGTTTTAGCCATGGAATTTCTATTTCCATACGTTGTCGATGACGTACGCGAGTCTATTTTTGGACACAATTCCATTTTAGGGCTTGAAAATAAGCCTCCTTATGTGTTTTGTGCATGAGAAATTTGAAGAAAATCCGGAACAGTGAGAAAATTCCTATTGTACAGCGGGAATGGGTAGTTTATAGAGTGGTAAGAATGTAAAATTTTCCACATAAATTCATTTTTCTGGCATAAGAATGATGTTTAGAAAGTGGTATATCGATGCGTTATAATTTTTGGTTTGTAGGAATTGGATGCAAAGTGGTTGTACCTTACTTCTATTCATAGGAGTTAGGGATTTTTGGTGAAAAGATTTTTCAATATCTACATACATATAGAACTGCCATTGTATGTATAAGTTGTTTGTATCATATTTTTTTCAAATATATTTTCAAAGATGTCCATTCATATAAGAGGATCCAATTTAGAATCATTGTGCATACATGTTTTGATGATGTGATTCATTATACATTTATGCACTTTGATTGAAAAATTGGTTGTACACCGATTGGCTATATAGTTTAGGATAATTGCAAGCTAGAAACATGACTTGGTCATTGGTATAATTTCGAGGACGAATTATTTTAAGGGCGGAAGATTGTAACACCCCGTAATTTGACATTAATTATTTAATTAGTTAATTAGGCTCCAAAAATTAAATTTGTACAAATGATGGAATTTGATTATGAAACTTGCATCATTGTATTAGTGGCGAAATTCTAAGCAATTTTCATATTTAGAGTTTTGCAATCGGAGTCAAAACAAAGAAGTTACGGACGAAAATCAAATTCGAAACGGAAATAATTAGAGTATAATATATTAACATTTATATATTAATTACCCGGACCTACAGGTCGACATGTCCATTGTGATCAGTCGACATGTAGCGGTTGACCGGTGCTTTGGAGAAGTCGACCGGTTGGACAACCGACGGCTAGGGTTACCCTTGGCCTAAACAGCTCAGATTTAATATTTTAAATCTAATGATTGTGGTTGGTTCTAGTGCCTATAAATTCAGGCCTAACCCTCTTCTTTCTTCTCATATTTTTCTAGAGGCGGTAGTGAAACTATACCATTTCCCTTCTCCACTATTCTTCCAAATTATAAAATATTTATACAAACAGGAGAGCAATAGAAATTAGAAGAAAAGGGGAAGAATCAATCAACAATACAGGTATTCAAGGTAATTTATATATATTTATAAATTTATATCTATTTTCTCCCTCAATTCCAAATCTCTTCTCGGATATGAAATTCTAACATATGTATATACCCTTTTTATACATATTTCTTGGATTAAAAAGGATTTGGAGACGAATCAAAGGTTCAACTTCAGATCCGGAAATTTGGATCGCTTTTAAAAGGTGAATGGGAAATTTATATATTGTTTATGATTTTGAATCTATTCTGTTGGCATACGTTTGATTTTTATGCTAAATCTATATTATTTGTGAATTGTAGGCTCTAATTAGTGCAGAAAACCATTGTCTACATATTCTTGTTTTAGATCTGATTTGAAAAATTGTTACACCTTGATCTGGAAATCAGTTCCAAAGATTTCTAATTTAGAATGATGTATATTTTTATTCCAGATCTGTACTTGGGGTGTAAAAGAACATCTGTTTGATTTTTATAAATTTGTAGAAAGAACATCCGTTTGATTTTTATAAATTTGTTTACTTCTCCACTTTACATAGAAAAAGACATCGTTTGATTTAATAAGGAATATATGCAAATAAAAAGGAAGAGATGTGTAAAGTACAAATTTATTCTTTGTAGTTTACGCTTTCTATTCCAAATAAAAAGAAATTATTCATTTCTTGTAATTTCAAACGAAGTCAATCTTTACTTTTGTTATCTTTTGTTTTAAACTAATTTATGGAAATTATAATGGAAAATCTTCCTAAAGAATTTAATTCCAGCAAATTAAATATGAAAAGCATATTCTAGTTAAATATTTATGACTAGAATATATTTTTAGTATGATTAGGGTGTTTATACATATTTATTGTGTTAATAATAAGAATAGCACTATTCATGCGTTATTTATGCGTAACGTTCGCTTAGGATAGGTTATTATTAGGTAAAGTAGGCAAGCAAAATAGGAAAAATTAGGAAAGGTAGTATTTCTATTAATGGGCAATAAAATTAAGAATTTCCAATAATTAATAGGAAGTAAAAGATTGTAATCCAAAATTAATGGGCAATAATTGTGGATAGGATTAGGGGTTATAATTTGGTTAGTATGGAATAAAAGGTTGTAACTTAAATAAATGGGCAATAAATGAGGAATGAATGTAGAAGTTACAATTAATAGGGTTAATTGGATTAATACAACTGATTAAGATAGAATAGTTATAAAAGGTTACCAATTGGAAATTATTAATTATAAATAAATGTCTTTGGAAATGTCCATTAGGATTATTATAGACAAATTGACATTTATGAAATGAACATTAGAAGGGGATTTATGGGTAATTAAGTATGTTTGGTAAATCTTATGCCTTAAATAAAAAGGGAATTAGTAAACTAAGTCCAATATTCAATCTAACAATAATACTAAGACCTAGGATATATGACCCAAATCTTGTTTAGGCTTAGGATAGTTATTTGGACTTAGTAGATTGAGATGCGAGGTCAGTAGAGTCACATAACGGTAGAATGACCTTCACTCAGAGGCTACCAGCAGTCATGTGCACTTACTACTGATGTGAGACATCACCAATCATCGGAACCGTGACTATGCGAGAGACATGACCTACTTTGGGGTTAGAGGTATTAAGTGGTTGTTTGAGGGCTCGCCTCTTTCCTAAATAAGAAGTAATAAATGGTCCAAATTAGTAATTAAGAGCGGTGAGGGATATCTCCAGAGGGATTTGATTCAGCTTTGAGGTATTAAGTGGATGTAGGGTCCACCACTCTTCTAAAAAGAAGTATTAAGTAACCTAGTGAGATTCCAAGTTATTAATTAAGAGTGATAATGGATACCTTGGGAAGGGTTCGCTTCAGGATTAGGGTCTTAAGCGACAGTTAGATTATAGGGTCCACCTCTTTTCTATGAAATAAGTATTAAGTAGCCCATTGAGATTCCATGCGATGTCGGCTAGATAGTAATAGTGAGGTGTCAGCCTTTGGGTTAGGTATTAAATGGCAAACGCCTACATATAAATAGGTGTTAAATGGTCAAGGGCCACCTAGTCCTTATTAATAAGGTATTAAGTGGCTTGGGTACAGTTTCACATGGCTAAGACTTTAATAGCGATAGATGCTCTAGTGGTATGGCTATTATATATTATAAGGCTATTAATAGTGGTCAAAGGTCTCTGTAACTAGGACCAATAGACCAACCATGACGATGCTAGGAGCCCGCTTCACATTTGGAAGTATTAAGTGGCCGATAGACTTACATCGGTATTTTGTATCTTGAGAAGGGTGGGTAGGTAAGTTTTTCTAGGAAGGAGTATCGTGTGTGCAATATTGGGTTAAATTAGTTAACCTTAAATAGTATATATAATAATTAAATGGGAACCAATCGGTATAAATTTATGTTATGGACACTGTATAGATTTTCCAGTCACCAGAACGTTGTTCTGACCCCCTGCTCATTACAACTCAGAGGATAGATCTAGAGGAATAGGTCACTGGAGCTGGATGTGTTTGATTATTGGAGAAGTTTTCTTTTATCTCACGCTCGATGCTGATGTGGCAATCTGATATTCTGATTGTCCAGGAATACCTTTAATTCAAAGGTAGTTTTCATAGTCAGTATTTATATCATATTATTGTTTCCGCTGTGAGTTTAGATTTTATCAATCTCTGATGATGCTTATGCTTATTTGCAGGTACCAATTCCAACGATCTATGCTCAGATGGACTTGGGGTTAAGTTTTTGTCGAAATTCGGGTCCATTAAAGTGTGAGTTGTTATAAAAAATAACATATAATTTTAAATAATCCTAGTCAATATATATCAAGACTGAATGTCAACACATCTATTGTGACTAGAGTACGTAATACTTTCTAAACATTGGGTAGTGTATTACTTATGGCTGCTGGGCGCACCAAAGGTTTAAGTACCGATAGTTATCGGATAACTATGGAATGAATCACTCGATAGTTTTTAGTTAGTTAATACAACTAAGGTAAAACAGAAAATATCGAAGTGACAATATTACACAGTTCTCTCGAGTTGAGAATACCGTTGAACTTCAATATGCACACTCCACTTTGATTATTGTTAAGTCGTGGCATGACGTCCATCGAACAAATATAGTTGGGTGTGAGTTGAAGCGTTGAAATTGAAACACTATTTAGTAGAGAATTCATCTCCTCAATAATATGCGGTTAGTGCCACAAAAAACTATTTAAAATAATCGTCACCACCAGAGACCATTTAAAATAGTAAAATTGGATTTTAGCAAAATTATGTAAGTGATAAATTCATCTAAACTATCACACTACTGGCTAAGGTAAGGTGCGAACGTTAATATTCGAATTGTTTGATTTTAGTCTCCGATTGGGTTTACACCTATGAGTCACACAACTGCAATGTTGAATACTCTAAAATTCCATAAAATTTAGTTAAATTGTACTTGTTATAATTAGTTAATATTTGTGAAATATTAATTATAAATTTTTTATTGATTTATTTGAATCTGTATTTAATAAAGTGTGTATATAAAAGTTATATATGTACAGATCGATATACGAAATCAATATATATTTAAACTGGGTTTAAAATGTAGAAGTATTGATTAGATTTGGAAAGTTTTTGGGTCCATTAGCACATCATTAAGGCTGGCCAAACAAGGAAGGTGGTGATATTTGCTAGAAATATGTGTTTTTAATTGGTAAAGGGAGGAGGTTAGTAAGGAGATCGAGAAACCCCGTTTTTTACTCCTTTCTATTACCTATTTAAACCAACCTTCCCCATCCCTTTTGTACTTTAGTTTGGCCTCCTCCTTCGACCCCCTTCGCTGTAAGTAATAGGTGCCTTCCACCTTTTCGTTTCCAAATAAAATTTAAATCAAATCAAATCTAGTGCAAAGGTGTGGTGATCTCTTCAAGTAGCTACTTTTTTTAAAGCGAACAGATTCAATCTAAGGATTTTTTGATTCAGCATTTAGGGTGGACATTCAAGGCCACAATATTGGGAATATCTCATTTATATTTAGTTATATACATGATCATTTATGTCGATACATGTGTGTAGATTAGAACGATATTATATCATGATTTTTTGTTGTTGTTAGATCAATATACACATAGACACATATATAAATTGAATTAAAAAAATAGCAATACTTGTAAAATTTCATTTTGACCATTCTAGTAAAAATATTTCGAAAGATAAAAATGTATTAAAACAATTTTAAAATTAAAATTTTATTTTTATAGTTTATATATATATAATGTTATATACAAAAATTTCATATGAAATTTATATTTTTAAAAAATTATATATATATATATATTATTAAATTGGAAAGAAAAAATTATTTATAAATATATTTTTAAATTTTTTAATCATTATGTATTAAATAAAATTATATAAATCTATAAATATATATAAACATTTTGTAAATAAAATCCTTATGAATTTTAAAAATTAAAAAAAAAAAAATTTGTAAAATATATACATATTTTATATTAAGAGAATAATGTTTACAAATCCATATGATTTATAAAATAAAAAATATATCTTTTTTAACTTCGGCTCAACTATAAAAAAAATTAAACAAATTTTATTTATTTCTACAAATTAATATTTAAAAAAAATGAAATTACACACACACACACATATATATATCTATATTCTAATAAAAAAATTATATATATAAATATATACATTTGTATATATATAATTGAAATATCAACATTTGAATTTTGAATTTTAAATCTTAAATAGATTTTTATTCTAGATTGAGATCTATATTTAAATTTAAATCTATCCTTAGATATTTTAAATATTAATTTGAATTATATTGAATTAGTCAATATTTTTTAAATAACATATTTATATATAGTGTGTATGTGTGTGTGTTTATATAAATGTATGTAGTAATAAATTAATAATAGATAGCTAATATGTATATAAAGCGGCAAATGTGTCCGTTGTAGTGTAAATCCCAACACTTATATATATACACATTAAACATCACACACATTTATAAGTTGCACATACACTTTACATGTATGTATATTTGATACAGATATACATTATATACTATATATATATGTATGTATGTATGTATGTATGTATGTAATAAATCAAATATTTATATAATCAATTAACTAAAATAATGATTTTAGTTAAAATTATTAGATATGATCTAAATTAATTTAGACTTCATGGGCCCAAAATGATCTAAAAATGGAATTTTTTTAAATTCATCCATTTAGCCCACTCCATGCTGGCACAACCGAATTTATTCAGTTTCTGAAACACCACTTAATTTAATTGGTTATTGTAAATTAATTAAATTAATCAATAATTATGAAATATTAATTTTTATTATATTTATTATATGGGGTGTGTATAGTAAATAAAGCATTCAGAATTGTGTAGGTGCTAGTAGTAATTTATTGGTTGCGTATATAAAAGTTATATATGTATGTATCGATATGATATCGAAGTAAATTTAAATTGGATTTAAATTATATAAATTTCGAAGGGAATAAATGGAAATTTTTTCTAGATTAGACCTAGTGTATGGCTGGCCTATTTGGAGGAGGTATGGGGGAGGGGGCTTGGAGATTTAAATTGGTATGGGATAAATAAGGAGATATTTGGTCGAAACTACACTATACAAATTCGTACTTGTTGCCTCCACTTTTGTGTACATTCTTGCTTGTTCTCCTCATCTATCTTGGCCAAAAATAAACCCCTTTACAATCTTCATTTCCAAGCTCCAATCACCTTCATTCAATCAAATATATTTAATCAGTGTTTCACTCTAGTCTCTTGCAATGAAGGGTGCAGATCTGAGAGATCTTAGCAGTCTGTTAGGATCAACGTGCATTTCTATAGCCTCATCATTAAGGTATAATTCATTTAACTCGTTCTATTATTTGTAGTTATCATTATAAATAATATCTGTTATATATTACCTTTTTTATATATGTTATAGCCTATCAGTTTAATATATACAATATTTGATGTATATGAATAATCATAATATTATTATAACTAGCAAATGATAGTTAAAAAATTATATGTACAAAGTATTTCGACCATGGTAAAAAATAAAAATAAAAATTTTAAATTATTTCAGGATGTTTATTCAATTTAAAACAGTGTTTAGTAGTTTTAAATATGATACATGTAAATTAAAACTAAGAAAGAGATTGTGTAAATATTTTCTACAAAATGTTTTTAGAAATTTAGTTAAAATAAAAAATAAAACAAACTTATTTTTGACCGTATTATATTTAAATAAATAAATATATATATTATATATAAATACAATTGTTTCAATTATGCATTTACATATAATAAAATATTTATTTTAGATTTAAAAACTAATTTTTACTTGTCGAAACATATACATGTGCGTGCACACACACAAACACACACATATACATATATTATATATTATAAGTTTACATATTTATATTATAAGTATTAAATATATACTTATATATATAACAATTTAATTAATATAAGCATTTATATAAATAATTTAAAACATATTATTTTCAAATATTGAAATTTAATTATATATATTATTTTAAAACGTTGCAAGTCAAAATAATGATATTTTGAAATTTTGAATTTTAAATTTTAGATTTGGCTTCAAATTCAAATCTTTTGTTTACTAAATTGAATTAGATATATTAAATTTGAAATTAAAGGAATAGTCAAATATTGTTTTATATTCATTAATAAATTATTTTAATTAAATTTTCGAAAATTAACACACACAAATATATATATATATATGTATGTATGTATGTATATATATAATGAAATGTCTTATTCAGACAATTAACTTATATGTAAAAAGTAAGTATATACAGTAAATCCTGATATCTATCTATGTGTATATTTTTATCCATGTACACCTTATATTGTGCTGCACATGCACGTTTTACACACATGACATATATTGATGTGCTCATAAATTATATTTAATTAAAATTCTTAATCTAGTAAATCAGAAGAATTAGAAAATAAACTTGGTTTTATTTCGATTAATTAGATTGGATCTAATTCAACCTTTAGACTTCAAAGGCCCAATATGATCCAAAATTTGATTTTTTTTGAAATCTACGTATTTCACCTGCTTCTGACCGGTCCAGTTTCAATAATGGTATCAAAGCCTTAATAGTCTATGCGGTCTAAATTAGTCGCTTTAGGGCCAATTAATAAAGCCTTTCCTGCACTTAAGTGGTGGAGTAAGGCCAAAGCTTTATCCAATTGTAAAGGCTCAAATAGATTTAGGCCTTAGGCTAATTTTCAAAATTCAGTTTGAATATTTAAATATATATTTTTTGAATTTAAAAGTTAAATTTAAAATATAAAATAAATTTTATAAATTTATAAAATATTTTTCGAAAATTATTTTTGAAAATAAATTAATATTTTCAAAATTATTTAATAATTTAATTAATTAGGTTAATTAATTAAAATTAATTAATTAAAATAAACATACACACATACATATTGACATATCTGTGTGCGTGTGTATATTTAAATGTTATTACTGTATAAATATATATATATTTGTCTTGAACTATTTAGGATAAATTATCAATAAATATTTTTGAATTCATTAACTTATTTAATTATTATTTTTTTGATAGAATTAGTAGAGGAATCACTTAGAAATCTCTAAGCTTGCCACGCCAAGTTTATGACAAAATAAAATTTATAACCAACAAGTTACAATACCACTAAGCTCACATAAGTTAACAAAATGCCACAACACTAAACTTGACTATGATCATGCAGGAGCAACAAAATACATCATCAACTAAACTTAACCATGTTCATGCAGGAGGTAGAAACAAAAATATCATACTAGAAACAAAACATTACAAAATATTACGCATGCATTCCACATAACAGACTACATAAGGATAGTCTTCTTCAATTGCTGCTGCTCCTGCCCATTTCTATGTACTTTGGCACCAATAATTTCTTCCACTAATTTAGCATACTTCCATTTATCCACACTTGCCCATATATACACAAATTTAAGCACATGAAATAAAATTGTATTAGAGTTTTCAACCGTTCCTTTAAAACATCTAGTGTTTCTTTCATTCCACAATATCCAGTAGAATGCAAAATTGAGTTAAACTAATTTACCGAGCATTTATTAATTTGAGAGCTTATGGTATGAATCACTCCAGAACTCAAATTGATCACCATAAGATTTCTCCATTCTAAATTAACATTTAGATGCACCGAACATTTATTCCATACGTAAAATGCAACATCACATTCACAAAATAAATAAACATAATTTTCCTCTCCTCCACCATAAAACAAACATTTCTCAGTAATATTCATTTTTTTCTTCCTCTACATGTTCATGTTGTTGAGTTTGCTGTGCATTAATATCCATATATGAATTTTAACTTTCTCGGGAATCTTTTTAACACTCCACATATTTTCAAAGCCATCTAATTTCATGTCGGAGAAGTTTAAGAAATTGTAGTTATTCACCCTGAATGTCTTCATGCTAGATAATTACCAAATAACCTCATCCCTTCCACTATTTAACTCCTTATGTTCTAACAATGCAATAAGCTTCAGCAATTGATAGAGTACTCTTCCTTTATTATTCCGTTGAAATTTTTTTCCATCTAAAACCTTATGCCTATATATCATACATATCGACACTAAAATTCTCTTATAACTCACTAATTCGAATAATAAACCGAATTGTATAGCAAATGGAAGTGGTAGTAACCTGTTACCTAACCAAAAAGAGGTGTTACACCATTGTTCACTATAATGCTTATTCCATTTCTGAACATATGTAAGTTACTCATAATATCTCTTTAGAATTTAGAACAATTTCTTTAGTTAACATGCCAAGAATAAACATCGTCACAAAAAGCCTTTAAAATCACTCTTTCCACAAAGCATTCCGGTTACTCATTACGTTGGCATCAAAATTGGCCACCAACACTCAATTATGTGAAAGCACCAATATCCAATCCAGTCACAGAAGTATGAAGAGAAATAGATAAAGAACAAAATTAAAACTATTAGAAAGCAAGTAAATAGAGACACATATTTATAGTGGTTCGACTAACTTTGGCCTACCTCCACTCCAATAATTTTTCTTTTATTAGTTTATACTGCTGATTATAGTTACAAACCCGTGAAATTCAGGAATAAAAAGGTAAGAGTATAGCTTAGGTAGAAGATAAGGTGAAGCAGAATGAAGGCCCCTTTTTCTGAAGCCACGCCTGCTGTATTTATAGGGGAAGACGACCACCAATTTCTCTGGAACTTCAGCAAAAGGACCTTCCAATCCACATGGGCCTACCATTGTGGTCGCTAGGCCCAACTCCCAATGAAGAAGAATCAGTACTGATCCCTTCATTGGTTGATTTTTGGACAACGATTCATATGGTGGATTATACATGATAAAATATGTTTAATCCTCAAGTTTCATGTCATTTGGAATAAGGGAGCTTCTAATTTTGATTAATCTTTGGTTCAAATCCACTTGGAAGCTATTTCCTGTTGAACCCTTCTAATGGACATATGCTGATCCATAGCATGACCATCCATGCCGATCCATCTCATAACCAACCACGCCGATCCATCGTATAACCAACCATGCCGATCCCTTTGAGTACTTCCAAGCCATGTCGATCCATGCCTTTCTACTTATCTCGACCCACACACACTTCATTTATGCCAATCTCTCCACTATTTCAACTATGCCGGTCCCTTGTCTAACTAATCGCGCCGTTCCCCTGATTAACTAATCATGCCGATCCCCTAGTTAACTAATCATGCCGATTCCTTGTTTGCTGGAGTATGCCGACCCCACTTCATTAAACCACATCGAACCCTTATATAAAAGCCAACCCATACCGCACCTCTATTTTGAAACATGTCGTTCCATTCCTCATAACTTCCCAAACCAATAAAACATGCCCATCCCTCTGCCGTCATCTATGCCGAGCACTATGATACTCCATTCCATGCCGATCCAAGCTATGCCGATCCCTGGGCTTCCACCAAGTCATGCCGATCCCTAACTTATCCAAGCCAATATTCATATTTCAAGCATCCTGCATCGTTTATTTACCAAGTTTGCTCAATCATGGCTTCATATAGCCATCTGTACCTGATTCTTGAGCCCTACAACCATCTCTTTATACTCACTAGCCTTGGTAACCGTGAAGTCTATTGAGTTCAATCCGCCTATATACTGCCTTGCCAAATGGCGGGTTAACACTTTACCTCCCAAAACATGCCTTGTGATAGGAAGGCATGTTTTGAATCGCCTTAAGTCCAATGTTAGAAACCCATTGATGACCTGTGAACAAATCAATGATCTTGCTTGATTGTTAGTAATGATCATTCGGGACCGTTAATCAAATTCGTAGCTGTCCTAGGCTGATGATGATCGCACGGGATCGAGTCTCTGCTCGAGGCGAAATGCGATCGTTCGAGATCGAATGCCTGTTTGAGGAAAAATGTGATCGTTCGAGATCGAGTGCATATTCGAGGCATAATGTGATCGCTCGAGATCGAGTGCCATTCGAGGTGAAATGTGATCGTTCAGGATCGAGTGTCGTTCGAAGGGAAATATGATCTTTCGAGGTCAAGTGCCGTTCAAGGCAAAATATGATCGTTCGAGATCGAGTGCCGTTCGAGGCGAAATATGATTGTCCGGATGGGACTCAAAATTATTAATGTCAGATTTCACACTCGAGTGAGTTTTATAATCAAAATATTCAACGAATAAAATTAAGTTAAAGTACTAAAATAGAAAAAAAACAAAAATTAAGCACTACAATGCATGCATCTCTGGGTGTGACAGTGCATTGTCATCTTAGAGCATGCATAGGGACCATTCTCGATCCGGTACATGTGTAAGTAACTTAGTCATTTCATTGTGGAGTTTATTACTTTTTGCCATTCCAATCAAATGATGACAAGTTGACGCCTCAATCCAAGGCAGTTCCTGTTTGATGCGGATGGTGGTTGCTCCTGTTCCATTGCCGCTGCTCGAGTTCTTATGTATTATAATAGCCAACCGTTTCAGACATGTCCCTTAATCTCATCCTTTAAGATCCTGCAGTCATTTGTACTATGCCTGTCTAGCTCATGGAACATAAACTATTTTTCTGGTTTCTTTCCATTGTTTGTAGGCTCTCTCCTCATTGGCCTTCGATAGGGCATTTGCCCCCTAGTATCCACATATACTCATTCCAATGTTTCAGTCAATTCCGTGTAAGAGGTGAATCTTGATTCCCATCATGGTCACATTGATCCATCAGAGCCATCCTCTGCTTTTCGTTTTCCTTTATCCTTGTTTGAACCTTCCCTGGGCGGACCTCCACCTTTAACCACATAAACTTTCACTTCCTCTCTTCCCTCTCTATCAACTTTTTCATCTTCCTGTTGTAGAAACCTTTCTTCTTCAAGGTAAAATTTTCCGAGATCCACTGATGGATCCCGCTCCAACGATATTTTAAAATCCGAGTTATCCGCAATCCCTGATACTGTTGCCATCAAAACCATCGACGAATCCGGTCGATCCACCGAAGCCACTGCCACATTGAACCGGGTTAAGAAATCCTTGAGTGATTCTCCTTTCTGCTGCTTCATTGATGTTAAAGTCATCACACTCTTAGGTCTCATGATTTAGACCCAAAATTTCCTCATAAACCTTTTAATCAATTCTGTCCATGTGCCGATAGAGCCGCTTTCCAACTATTTGAACCATAGTTCAGCTATATTCATTAAGTACAAGAGGAAGCACCGTGCCATGACTTCCTCCGATGCCCCCCAGTACTTCCATGTGTCTCATGTATCTCATCGATTGAATAGAAGGAACCGTTTTTCCATCATATGTCTCAAATGTTGGTAGTTTTAACTCCAATGGATTCCTAGCTTGCCCGATATTTAGAGAGAATGGACTTCTATTTACATCCTCCAAATCCTTATTCACTAATCCTCCACGCATAGCTTGCATGATCATCTCTGCAAACCTGTCATTGTCTTCCGACGGTAGTCTCCTGTCATCATGTCCAAACTTCCTTCGAGTCTATAAGGGAATTCTGGAACATATTCCTCCAGACGAGCATCCAAATTCCGATTCGCACCAAGCTCCACAGGATTGACCGTAGATCCTCCAGCATCACCACCAATAAGACCGGGGGCATGCCCCTAACCTTTGGGGATCGATACTGATCCCACTTGGATGGCAGGGGACTGCCCCCGGCTACTCTGTTTGATTCCTTTGTTTACTAGCTCCATTTTCACGTTCTTGGTTCTGATTTACACCGATTCATGTTGCTTCAACTCCTTGATTCTACATTTCGCCAGCTCCTATAGCTCCAGCATGTCTAATTTGTCAGAGTAGATTCTACATCATATCCTCCTGCCTTTTCAGCATCCTCTCCTACATAGCATCCATCATCGTTTCCATCTCATCCTTGGTGATGTATATAGATTCTTGATTAGCTCAACTCCTGAGGAAGCCTCCTGACTCCCTCCATGGTGGCTCCTTTCTGGTAGCACTCTCCTTGTTGATTGTCTAACCATTTCTTCCTATATCCAAGTACCCAAGCTTCAAAATCTAAGCTCCTAGCATCCAAATCCGCGGGTGCCAGTCCTTTTCAGTGAAAGCACCAAAAGGTTGGCGTCAAAATTGGCCGCCAACACCCATTTATGTTCAAGCACCAATATCCAATCCAGTCACAGAAGTATGAAGAGAAATAAATGAAGAAAAAAACTAAAACTATTAGAAAGCAAGTAAATAGAGACACATATTTATAGTGGTTCAGCTAACTCTGGCCTACGTCTACTCCCTTTCATTAGTTTATACTGTTGATTACAGTTACAAACCCATGAAATTTAAGAATAAAAATGGCAGAGTACAGCCTAGGTAGAAGATAAGGAGAAGCATAATGAAGGTCCCTTTTTCTAAAGCCATGCCTGTTGTATTTATAGGGGAAGATGATCACCAATCTCTCTAGAACTTTGGCAAAAGGATCATCCAATCCACATAGGCCCACTACAAGGGTCGCTAGGCCCAACTCTCAATGAAGAGGGATCGGTACCGATCCCTTCATTGGTTGATTTTTGGGCAATGATTCCTTTAGTGGATTCTACATGATAAAATATGTTTAGTCCTCAAGTTTCATGTCATTTAGAATAATCGAGCTCCAGATTAATCTTTGGTTCAAATCCACTCTGAAGCTATTTCCTGCTGAACCCTTCTAATGGACATATGCTGATCCATAGTGTAACGACCCAGAATTTTGAACAAATTAAATTGAGAATATTTAATTAATTTTAAATATTTGAACGGTAATTTAATTTGAATCCCCGATATAACTTTGAATTTGGCGATTAAATTATAAGAATTTAATCTATTTATAGTCGACTAAAAATTTGAATCTTCAATATTTAGCTGAAGAAAAATATTTCAAAAACTTTTAAAATTCGTAATGATAATACTGAAGATAATAGAAACTTCAGAATTATATTTCAAAGTGTTTCGTTCAGTTTTGAAATTAAATCGTTCGAATCGATATTTAAAAATAGTCAATTTTCACACAGTCTTGGATTTCGATGAAACCAGTTCCATTGGGTCCGTAACATTGAATTATTGCTGGATTTTCAATTTCATATTTTTCGGAGTGGATATGTGACCGCATGGTAGGTAAACGCTTTGAAATTTAATCGAGTAAAATTTGAAATAAAAATTTTAAGGTGTCAATATCAAAACACGTTATCTCCCTTGCTTCAGCCTTTAATCAAGCCGAGAATCACGAGATAAATCGTGCAAGTATGGCTCCTTACATTTTTAAATCATCACAGTCCCTTACATCTACTCCCCGTCCCTTCATTTTATTCACAAACTTCCTCTCTCGTTCAAAAGAAAAACAATGGCCGAGTCTCTTTACAAACAATAATCAAATCGGATGAGGCGCCAACGAAATCGCGAGGCCAGGGAGCTCGTACACGCGAGAGACGATCGCCAGAGCGACTGTTGGGTTTGGGTTTATTTTCGGCATCACGTTTCGCAATCGAGAGGAGCACGATTTGGGCGTAGTTGACATTGAGAAGCACGATTTAGAGGCAGCTGTTGTGGTTCCTGGTCGCGATATCCTCTGGTCGAGGCTAGTGCTCTCGCGCGCGCATCGGTGGAGGAAGAAGCTAGGGCTCGGTGATGTTTAGGGCGGTCTGTGGTGGAAGGGAAACTCGCAAAGCTCGAACGTGAGCAATGTCGCAAGGCGACTGGAAGGGAGTGCTCGTGCGAGGTGCCGATCGAAGCTATGGTTCGATCTGTGTTCGACGCGATTTCGAGATGATGGTGGAAGCTTCGGCGAAGATGCCTGGTCACGAGCAGGCGATGGACGTAGGCAGAGTCGAGTTCGACTGGGGTAGGAGCTCGCAACCGTGAACGCGAAGTGATGAGAGTGGTGGTGTTGGCCGTGAGTTTTCCTGGAAACGATCAATATAGGTATAGCAATTTTATATTTGATTTACTTTTATATAAATTGTTTATATGCAGAGATTTTTATAAAAAGTATGGAAACAAATTTTTTTAGTTGGAAAGGAATTAAATAAAATGAAGTTATATGCTGTTCGTATAATTAGGTTTAAATAGAAATTTTATATTTTGTAAGGAATAAAATAATTTTGATTTTGATAATATATATATATATATATAGGAATCAGCCCACCTTTAAGAAATAGGTATATTTATTTGAGAAATTAGGATATATATATATATAACCTGCCACTGGATTTATAATTCGGGCAGAAAAGAAATGTAACTAAGTTAGATTAACGATCATTTGGAAATTTAGTAGATTGCTAGTTAATTTAATATTAAAATGGTTATTAATTGTCCGATTTATTCGAATATTAATAAAATTATTAAAGGAGAAATTTGTTAATCTAAAACAATTGAAAACGAAAATTAATTGTGCAGTTGATTCGAATATTAACCAATTGTATAAATTATTTATACAAGGTATAAAGCAAGAAAAATTGAGTCGAGTGGAAAATGGGCTTGCAAATTAAAAGCGAAGGTGAGATTTTCTCACTCAAATTGAAAAGTGGAATTTTCAGTTATTGTTTGATTGTCTGTTTGGATTGTGATATTAGATATAGTAGGATATATATCTATTATATATAGCAATATATACATATTGGCATATGTATATATTGGATTGATGATTTCCCGCCTCGTATAGCGGATGAGACCCTATTGCGCCGTTAGTAAGCGGATTTTTATAAAACCCATATACCGCGAAAATTCCGTACTGGAGCGGAATTGGTATTGTGCTGACGTCTTTGGATGCAGGGAAACAGGTTGGAGGGATCCAACTGGACCCCTCACATTGATTGAATTTATTTCTACTGTGATGTGATAATCTGTGAATGATTATTGATGTTATTGAATTGATGTCTGGAAATTGTTGAAAGCTAAAATTTAGCTGAATGGATGTATGATATCATTGGATTCCAAAAATAAACGAAATTGAATTTTTGGTAATTCAAGCAGAAAATTTTAAGTGAATTGATTTTTTGAAATTGAATAAAATTTGAAGAAAAGAATTTAAAGGTATAAAAGTTGATTTTTATAGTATTATCGAATTTATTCCAGAATAAAGTGAAAATGTTAAATAAATGGATTTCATAAAACAGTGATTTTAAATTGAAGAATTTAATTTAAAATTTGGATTTTTAAAATAGATTGAAAGAAACGATTGAAATTTATTTTCTTAAAAAGGAATTTATTTAAGAGAAGATAAGTTGGAAATCCTATTAGAAATTTAATTGGTAAATTGAAACAAATTGGGAAATCAATGTAAAATGATTTCAAATTGAAGAATCCATTGTTAAAAACAGAATATTGAATAATTTGAGGAAAATAAGGAATTTACTTAGTAGTGATAAATAAATTTTTAAATCAATATCGAAATTGATTTGGGATTGAAGTTTTTATAAATAGAATTGGAATTTATAAAAGTTATTTATAAATCCGAAATCACTTATTCTGATAAGTAAAATATAGAAGTTGATAAAAAGAAGATTTATAAGTCGAGTTGTTACTAAAATAGGAATAGAATTTATAAACGTGTTTATAAATTCAAAATCAGTTGAATTTGAGAAATTAAATATAGAAGATTTTTAAAGAAGGTATATTCACGATTTTGGATAGCGAATTATTATTGAAATAAAACGTGTAGAAAATAGTGAAATGTAATTAGTGAAGTATATTCACGATTTTGGACAGTGAATATATTGTTAAGTAAAATGGATATGGTTTTGGGAAAGTGATATTTGAAATGAAGTTAATTGTTTTAAAAGATGTTTTAAAACGTGTGAACTATCGAAATCATAGATTTCAACAATTATTGTTGAAATAGACGTTTTCGAGAAATTTAAGGAAATGGTGGACTATAACACTGTTGTTATAGTAAATGATTTCCGAAAGGAAATGTTTTTATCTAGTATTGGGATTTATATATCTATCTTAATTTTCGAATCCCCTATACTAGTGATTTTGAGTCGTCGTAACGATGTTTTACGTAACATTCGTTTTGACTCAAATAAATGTTGTTATAATAAATGATTTCCTTAAAGAATGAATATATACTTAATTTGATTTAAGTATATCGAATCTTTTCAAAGGTTGAAAATAAAAGATTTGTGAAATACTTATTATTAGATAAGTATGGAAATGTTTTCCAAAATGAAATGAAACGTTTTGAGATTTTATCTTCTTAAAGATAAAATGAAGTTGAATATTTGAAATCGATTTGAGAATCGTATATCAGTAGATATTTTGAAAATATAAATTCACTATGGAATTTATAAAGGAAAGGGAAACTGTTTAGAAAAATAAACGTTGATTTATTTTTGAAGTGTGGAAATTTTATATCTAGTAAAGATATTTTTGAAGATGAAATAATTTGGAAAATTATTTGGAATCTGATGATGTTGCGCATCTTTATTGATAGTTAAATAACCGACTATCAATAATTACCTTGAATGACATTTGTTGTGATTGGATGAATTTGAATGCCACACTTATTTTTGAATAAGCGCTCACTATTCGGGTTAGCCGGGAAAGGACCATGGGGTCGTATAACCCATTCCGAATATGTGATACGTCGTTATGAATTGCATTCGAAGACCGGTGTTGAAGACCGGATATTTTTGAAAACGGAAGGATTACCGTCGAGTTACTCTACATCGGCTGATCTCCGATTTAGAGGTTTTATCACCCTTAGTGACGGGAAGTCCGGACGTGATTAGAAATTTATCCGGATATGCAAGGGCTTCGTGAGAAGTGCCTTCGGTTCTGTTCGATCCCGGAACAGACTTGTATGGATTGTGTGTCTAACGTTACAATTTGAGATATAAAGCTGATTCCTTTCAAATACATTTCTGTTGGTGGCGGAGAATTTATTCTCTTAGCTTAACACCCTTCTCTGAGACGTACGAGCTCAGAGGTTATGTAGTTCAAATTTATCAGCGATATATCCCAATTTGGTAACGTGGCATACTGAGTGTTGCTGTGAAATGATCAGTGTTTGATCATTTGCGATATGATCATTTGTTTGATCTTATATCTTTGTGATCATAGGTTGATCATTTTGTTTGACCCGAAGCAGGGCTTTGTAGAAAGCGTAGCTTTGTGGACGAGACTTCGTCGAGCCTCACACCCCGGAAATGGTCAAAACAGGAAGGATGCGGCAAGGTTCTAGGGAGTAGCGCCCCTTAGTGTATGTCATTCCTTCTGGATAAAGGTGGTATCATGGTATGGAGCCCAGATACTTAACCTCTGTGGTTGCTGCAAAATTTATTTCTTTGTGGTTGTTGCGAATCGGGGATCCTCGGGAAGATCGGTGACGATCGGGGAATGGCATACGCGTGTCAGTAGTTACCAATTTTTGCAGAGGTAACCCGGCCTTGTGTTGGCAGAGATCCGGTTAGGTTCTCGGGTCGTCTATTCCAGGGACGTACCCATCGTGCCTGACCATTTGTTGGAAATCCAAAGAAACAATACGAGCCTTTACGATTTCAATTGTATAACCTGTCTCCTCAGGAGGCAGCTATAGCAGGCATAATATAATGGTACCTATGCTGGCTAAGATTTATATTCTACTTTCGAAATGTTTTCCACTATGCACTAATAATAATATCAAAAAGGTTTTGATTTTTGCGTAGTAAGCATTTTTGACTAACATAAGAAGAAATCTCCTCCAAGTCTGCGTTTGCATTGTGTGTGTGGTGGGAGGTCTTATGGTAGTTTCATTTTCCAAAAGCATTTCGAATTGACTTTAAAATTATCCTGTTGTTTATTTTTAAAAAAATAACTGTTTTACGATCTCACACCAGTCACCATGACTGACTCGGAGTTTATTGTTCCCTTCTAAACTCTGGGTGCCCACAAATTTCCACACGGGCAGTCTAGAGTTAGATTATCAGGATATTCTGGATATTCTGGAGCTTTGGAGATAAGCTGGAGGACGAGACGTAGTATTTGTATCTGATGAAATTTATTCCACTGTGTATTTGGTATGAGGACAAGTTATATAACTGTCCAATTGTTGTGTATTGACTCTGATGATTGATGTATGTATAAACTGATATAGTTCTTTGTTTTAAAAGACTAGTAATTATCTATTATATGTTGTTCCGCTGCGAATGTGAGATTCTGATATTGTTTTCTGTTCTGATGTTGTTTAGTTGTTGTTCTTTCTTTCTTCTTCCTTCTTCTTCTGTTTTCTTCTTCTTCTGCCTTTTTCTTCTTTCTAAAACCCTCACTATTGGAGTTTCCGGCACTCGATTTCTCGACAGTCGATAAAGTGAGTATCGATGTCGAATTTTCGAAAGTCGAAAATTCCCGTACGTGACAGCGTGGTATCAGAGCATATGGTTAAGCGACAACCCTGCTCTGTTGGGTGTTACTCATTAGAGATAGAGTCAGTAGTACTCTAGAATGAGTTGAGTGTAATAATAGATACGAGTGCGTATTTGTTAGTGAATATAAAATTGTTTTATATTGTGATGATTGGTTTGTTGAGTGATATATGGATTCTGGTCGGTATTGTCCGTACAACTCTATCGATAGGGGTTTCTAAACACTCGAATAGAACAATTCGGCACAATATTGTTTAAAATAGGGTGAATGAAATAATTTTGCCCAAAACTATTTTTGTATATAAAAGAAATAATTTTCTATGAATTATCATAGTATATGGTTGCATGGATGTTAGGAAGTAATAATAGTGAATTATCATCACTAAAATTGAATAAGAAATTGAAATAATAACCAAGTAAAGGATATAAATTATAAATGTGAATTGTAATTTAAAACGGAGTTCCAGAGAAGTTTTTGGAAATGTTTTGAAAAGAATTTGGAAATTTTGGGAAATTGGAAAGTTAAATCATTTTTAGAGTTGAAAATGAATTTCAAAGGTTTGAAAAGTATTTTGGAGGAATGAAAAGCTCTAAACTCTTTTCGGTCGCTGGAAAATAATCCTGATGATGGTGGCCACATCATTAGAATTCATTTTCGGGTTTCCAAAAGAGGAATTGCTGCCAAATTGTTTAAAATGGAATGTCGTTTGAAAATAAATTTGGAGTTTTGTTTTGGAAATTCAAAGGATGATTTGAATTGTTTTCAAAAATGGTTTTGAAAAGATTGAAAAGACTCTGGGATTCTATTTAGAATATTTATGGAATATGATTGAATTGATAACTTATACAAATAGAAATTGTTAATGTAAATTATGTAATTGTGATTGGAATAAAAGTTCATTAACAAATGAAATCTATAAATGTGAATTGAAAGTATAAGGAAATAAATTCATATATGAACAAAAATTATGAATATGAATTGTAAATATGATTCATAAATGAAAATAGAATTCCAAAAAGATAATTGAAAATAAAATTCCTTAATGAAATGGAATTGTGAATGTGAATGTATAAATGATTGTATAAATCAAGATGTAGATAAGTTGATAACTTGTAGAATATTTGAAATCTGATTGGAATGAAATTCAAAATTTAAGATAAATTGAACTCAAATAGAATTGAAATTGTGAATTAAATTCAAATGAAATTGAAATGTAAAGATTGAACAAAATTGAATAGGTGTAACTTCAATAGTGAAGTAATGATGATATAAGCAGTTATATTGAAATTTTTGTAACAGAATTTGCAAAATGGTTTGAATGTGTAACTAGATATAATGGCTAGTAGGATATACAGGTATAAAGGAATTGAATTTGATTTCACAGATAATTTGAATTGCTCGAAAAAGGTATGTATTTAAATTTGAATATGAGATTTGATGACTTATTTCTCTAGCCGCTTGGCTTTTTCTTTTTCTTTTTGAAATCTGAGAGTCCGTAGGGACGTTTTGTAGTCGTGCCGTATTAGCCGCGCAAAGGAGACGCTGGCGAAATTTTTCAAAAATTTAGGGTGTTAGAAAATTTTTGAGAAATTTTGAAAGTTTAAAATTTGAATTTAAACTTAAATTTGAATTGTTAAGGAAAACAATGATGTTTGAAAACTATAGAAGGTTTAGAAATTTAGTTGAATGATAACGAATCTTTAGTAGAAAGATTTGTTTCGATAATTTGATAAAACTATTGAATTGTGAAAAATAGTAGACGAGTTAAGGACATTTTTTTCCTAACTTGTAATTTCGAGGACGAAATTCTTTTAAGGAGGGAAGTCTGTAACGACCCAGAATTTTGAACAAATTAAATTGAGAATATTTAATTAATTTTAAATATTTGAACGGTAATTTAATTTGAATCCCCGATATAACTTTGAATTTGGCGATTAAATTATAAGAATTTAATCTATTTATAGTCGACTAAAAATTTGAATCTTCAATATTTAGCTGAAGAAAAATATTTCAAAAACTTTTAAAATTCGTAATGATAATACTGAAGATAATAGAAACTTCAGAATTATATTTCAAAGTGTTTCGTTCAGTTTTGAAATTAAATCGTTCGAAACGATATTTAAAAATAGTCAATTTTCACACAGTCTTGGATTTCGATGAAACCAGTTCCATTGGGTCCGTAACATTGAATTATTACTGGATTTTCAATTTCATATTTTTCGGAGTGGATATGTGACCGCATGGTAGGTAAACGCTTTGAAATTTAATCGAGTAAAATTTGAAATAAAAATTTTAAGGTGTCAATATCAAAACACGTTATCTCCCTTGCTTCAGCCTTTAATCAAGCCGAGAATCACGAGATAAATCGTGCAAGTATGGCTCCTTACATTTTTAAATCATCACAGTCCCTTACATCTACTCCCCGTCCCTTCATTTTATTCACAAACTTCCTCTCTCGTTCAAAAGAAAAACAATGGCCGAGTCTCTTTACAAACAATAATCAAATCGGATGAGGCGCCAACGAAATCGCGAGGCCAGGGAGCTCGTACACACGAGAGACGATCGCCAGAGCGACTGTTGGGTTTGTGTTTGTTTTCGGCATCACGTTTCGCAATCGAGAGGAGCACGATTTGGGCGTAGTCGACATCGAGAAGCACGATTTAGAGGCAGCTGTTGTGGTTCCTGGTCGCGATATCCTCTGGTCGAGGCTAGTGCTCTCGCGCGCGCATCGGTGGAGGAAGAAGCTAGGGCTCGGTGATGTTTAGGGTGGTCTGTGGTGGAAGGGAAACTCGCAAAGCTCGAACGTGAGCAATGTCGCAAGGCGACTGGAAGGGAGTGCTCGCGCGAGGTGCCGATCGAAGCTAGGGTTCGATCTGTGTTCGATGCGATTTCGAGATGATGGTGGAAGCTTCGGCGAAGATGCCTGGTCACGAGCAGGCGATAGACGTAGGCAGAGTCGAGTTCGACTGGGGTAGGAGCTCGCAACCGTGAACGCGAAGTGATGAGAGTGGTGGTGTTGGCCGTGAGTTTTCCTGGAAACGATCAATATAGGTATAGCAATTTTATATTTGATTTACTTTTATATAAATTGTTTATATGCAGAGATTTTTATAAAAAGTATGGAAACAAATTTTTTTAGTTGGAAAGGAATTAAATAAAATGAAGTTATATGCTGTTCGTATAATTAGGTTTAAATAGAAATTTTATATTTTGTAAGGAATAAAATAATTTTGATTTTGATAATATATATATATAGGAATCAGCCCACCTTTAAGAAATAGGTATATTTATTTGAGAAATTAGGATATATATAAATATAACCTGCCACTGGATTTATAATTCGGGCAGAAAAGAAATGTAACTAAGTTAGATTAACGATCATTTGGAAATTTAGTAGATTGCTAGTTAATTTAATATTAAAATGGTTATTAATTGTCCGATTTATTCGAATATTAATAAAATTATTAAAGGAGAAATTTGTTAATCTAAAACAATTGAAAACGAAAATTAATTGTGCAGTTGATTCGAATATTAACCAATTGTATAAATTATTTATACAAGGTATAAAGCATGAAAAATTGAGTCGAGTGGAAAATGGGCTTGCAAATTAAAAGCGAAGGTGAGATTTTCTCACTCAAATTGAAAAGTGGAATTTTCAGTTATTGTTTGATTGTCTGTTTGGATTGTGATATTAGATATAGTAGGATATATATCTATTATATATAGCAATATATACATATTGGCATATGTATATATTGGATTGATGATTTCCCGCCTCGTATAGCGGATGAGACCCTATTGCGCCGTTAGTAAGCGGATTTTTATAAAACCCATATACCGCGAAAATTCCGTACTGGAGCGGAATTGGTATTGTGCTGAAGTCTTTGGATGCAGGGAAACAGGTTGGAGGGATCCAACTGGACCCCTCACATTGATTGAATTTATTTCTACTGTGATGTGATAATCTGTGAATGATTATTGATGTTATTGAATTGATGTCTGGAAATTGTTGAAAGCTAAAATTTAGCTGAATGGATGTTTGATATCATTGGATTCCAAAAATAAACAAAATTGAATTTTTGGTAATTCAAGCAGAAAATTTTAAGTGAATTGATTTTTTGAAATTGAATAAAATTTGAAGAAAAGAATTTAAAGGTATAAAAGTTGATTTTTATAGTATTATCGAATTTATTCCAGAATAAAGTGAAAATGTTAAATAAATGGATTTCATAAAACAGTGATTTTAAATTGAAGAATTTAATTTAAAATTTGGATTTTTAAAATAGTTTGAAAGAAACGATTGAAATTTATTTTCTTAAAAAGGAATTTATTTAAGAGAAGATAAGTTGGAAATCCTATTAGAAATTTAATTGGTAAATTGAAACAAATTGGGAAATCAATGTAAAATGATTTCAAATTGAAGAATCCATTGTTAAAAACAGAATATTGAATAATTTGAGGAAAATAAGGAATTTACTTAGTAGTGATAAATAAATTTTTAAAACAATATCGAAATTGATTTGGGATTGAAGTTTTTATAAATAGAATTGGAATTTATAAAAGTTATTTATAAATCCGAAATCACTTATTCTGATAAGTAAAATATAGAAGTTGATAAAAAGAAGATTTATAAGTCGAGTTGTTACTAAAATAGGAATAGAATTTATAAACGTGTTTATAAATTCAAAATCAGTTGAATTTGAGAAATTAAATATAGAAGATTTTTAAAGAAGGTATATTCACGATTTTGGATAGCGAATTATTATTGAAATAAAACGTGTAGAAAATAGTGAAATGTAATTAGTGAAGTATATTCACGATTTTGGACAGTGAATATATTGTTAAGTAAAATGGATATGGTTTTGGGAAAGTGATATTTGAAATGAAGTTAATTGTTTTAAAAGATGTTTTAAAACGTGTGAACTATCGAAATCATAGATTTCAACAATTATTGTTGAAATAGACGTTTTCGAGAAATTTAAGGAAATGGTGGACTATAACACTGTTGTTATAGTAAATGATTTCCGAAAGGAAATGTTTTTATCTAGTATTGGGATTTATATATCTATCTTAATTTTCGAATCCCTATACTAGTGATTTTGAGTCGTCGTAACGATGTTTTACGTAACATTCGTTTTGACTCAAATAAATGTTGTTATAATAAATGATTTCCTTAAAGAATGAATATATACTTAATTTGATTTAAGTATATCGAATCTTTTCAAAGGTTGAAAATAAAAGATTTGTGAAATACTTATTATTAGATAAGTATGGAAATGTTTTCCAAAATGAAATGAAACGTTTTGAGATTTTATCTTCTTAAAGATAAAATGAAGTTGAATATTTGAAATCGATTTGAGAATCGTATATCAGTAGATATTTTGAAAATATAAATTCACTATGGAATTTATAAAGGAAAGGGAAACTGTTTAGAAAAATAAACGTTGATTTATTTTTGAAGTGTGGAAATTTTATATCTAGTAAAGATATTTTTGAAGATGAAATAATTTGGAAAATTATTTGGAATCTGATGATGTTGCGCATCTTTATTGATAGTTAAATAACCGACTATCAATAATTACCTTGAATGACATTTGTTGTGATTGGATGAATTTGAATGCCACACTTATTTTTGAATAAGCGCTCACTATTCAGGTTAGCCGGGAAAGGACCATGGGGTCGTATAACCCATTCCGAATATGTGATACGTCGTTATGAATTGCATTCGAAGACCGGTGTTGAAGACCGGATATTTTTGAAAACGGAAGGATTACCGTCGAGTTACTCTACATCGACCGATCTCCGATTTAGAGGTTTTATCACCCTTAGTGACGGGAAGTCCGGACGTGATTAGAAATTTATTCGGATATGCAAGGGCTTCGTGAGAAGTGCCTTCGGTTCTGTTCGATCCCGGAACAGACTTGTATGGATTGTGTGTCTGACGTTACAATTTGAGATATAAAGCTGATTCCTTTCAAATACATTTCTGTTGGTGACGGAGAATTTATTCTCTTAGCTTAACACCCTTCTCTGAGACGTACGAGCTCAGAGGTTATGTAGTTGAAATTTATCAGCGATATATCCCAATTTGGTAACGTGGCATACTGAGTGTTGCTGTGAAATGATCAGTGTTTGATCATTTGTGATATGATCATTTGTTTGATCTTATATCTTTGTGATCATAGGTTGATCATTTTGTTTGACCCGAAGCAGGGCTTTGTAGAAAGCGTAGCTTTGTGGACGAGACTTCGTCGAGCCTCACACCCCGGAAATGGTCAAAACAGGAAGGATGCGGCAAGGTTCTAGGGAGTAGCGCCCTTTAGTGTATGTCATTCCTTCTGGATAAAGGTGGTATCATGGTATGGAGCCCAGATACTTAACCTCTGTGGTTGCTGCAAAATTTATTTCTTTGTGGTTGTTGCGAATCGGGGATCCTCGGGAAGATCGGTGACGATCGGGGAATGGCATACGCGTGTCAGTAGTTACCTATTTTTGCAGAGGTAACCCGGCCTTGTGTTGGCAGAGATCCGGTTAGGTTCTCGGGTCGTCTATTCCAGGGACGTACCCATCGTGGATAGGAAGTTCCTTAGCCTGACCATTTGTTGGAAATCCAAAGAAACAATACGAGCCTTTACGATTTCAATTGTATAACCTGTCTCCTCAGGAGGCAGCTATAACAGGCATAATATAATGGTACCTATGCTGGCTAAGATTTATATTCTACTTTCGAAATGTTTTCCACTATGCACTAATAATAATATCAAAAAGGTTTTGATTTTTGCGTAGTAAGCATTTTTGACTAACATAAGAAGAAATCTCCTCCAAGTCTGCGTTTGCATTGTGTGTGTGGTGGGAGGTCTTATGGTAGTTTCATTTTCCAAAAGCATTTCGAATTGACTTTAAAATTATCCTGTTGTTTATTTTTAAAAAAATAACTGTTTTACGATCTCACACCAGTCACCATGACTGACTCGGAGTTTATTGTTCCCTTCTAAACTCTGGGTGCCCACAAATTTCCACACGGGCAGTCTAGAGTTAGATTATCAGGATATTCTGGAGCTTTGGAGATAAGCTGGAGGACGAGACGTAGTATTTGTATCTGATGAAATTTATTCCGCTGTGTATTTGGTATGAGGACAAGTTATATAACTGTCCAATTGTTGTATATTGACTCTGATGATTGATGTATGTATAAACTGATATAGTTCTTTGTTTTAAAAGACTAGTAATTATCTATTATATGTTGTTCCGCTGCGAATGTGAGATTCTGATATTGTTTTCTGTTCTGATGTTGTTCAGTTGTTGTTCTTTCTTTCTTCTTCCTTCTTCTTCTGTTTTCTTCTTCTTCTGCCTTTTTCTTCTTTCTAAAACCCTCACTATTGGAGTTTTCGGCACTCGATTTCTCGACAGTCGATAAAGTGAGTATCGATGTCGAATTTTCGAAAGTCGAAAATTCCCGTACGTGACACATAGCATGACCACCATGCCTGTCCATCTTATAACCAACCATGCCGATCCATCTTATAACCAACCACGCCGATCCCTTTGAATACTTCCAAGCCATGCCGATCCATGCCTTTCTACTTATGCCGATCCACGCACACTTCATTTATGCCAATCTCTCCACCGTTTCAACTATGTCGATCCCTTGTCTAACTAATCACGTTGATCCCTTGTTTAACTAATCATGTCAGTCCCCTGGTTAACTAATCATGCCGATCCCTTCTTTGCTTGAGTATGCCGACACCTCTTTATTAAACCATGCTGAACCCGTCTATAGAAGCCAACCTATACTGATTCCTCTATATTGAAACATGTCGATCCATTCCTCATAACTTCCCAAATGCAGATCCCTCTACACCGAGCCCTATGATACTTCCATTCCATGCTGATCCAAGCTATGCCGATCCTTGGGCTTCCACCAAGTCATGTCGATCCCTAACTTATCCAACCCAATATTTAAATTTCAAGCATCCTACATCGTTTATCTACCAATCCGCTCAATCATGGCTTTATATAACCATCTGTACCTGATTCCTGGGCCCTACAAGTGTCGCTCTATATTCACCGGCCTTGATAACCGTGAAGTCTGTTGGGTTAAATCCGCCTATATGCTGCCTTGCCAAAAGGAAGGTTAACACATTATATCCTACATCCACTTATATAATAAGGAAGAATTCATTTCATTTAAATCCAGAATACCCAATCCTCGCTAATCAATTGACTTACACAGCTGATCCAAAGCACTTAAACTACTCAACACGGTAGTTTCTTTTATCCTAGTCAAAAATATTCCTTCTAACAACATATATTTTCTTCAAGACCCAAATAGGACATTTATAAAAAGAAAGCCAATTTAAAGGCAAGGCTGAAAGCATAGAATTTACCAAAACTAATCTCCCTACTTTCTATTATGAAAAGCCTTTCCAAATAGCAAGCTTATTGCCAAATTTACTTATTAATGGAAACCAATCCTCTTTATGTAATCTATCGGGTCTAATACATAGCCCAAGATAATTCAAAGGAAAAACACCCACTTTGCAATTAGGCATTTTAGCTGTTAGTTTATCAACTTCATCATCTAACCCAATGACCAAAACTGAGCTCTAATGGAAATTAATTTGAAGACCGTATAGTTTTTCAAATGCAAATAAAGTGAGTTTAAGTGTAGCTATATATTTAAAATTAGGGTTACTAAAAATAATTGTGTTATTAACATAATGCAAAGGATTGATATCTCCCATAATATATTCTCCTCCAAATCTTTTAAGTATTCCATTGTTACCGCTGACTCTTAACATTTCTGTGAAACATCATCATTTAAGTCAAATAATAATGGAGAAGGTGAATCATGTCTCAAACCTCTTTTAGAACTAATTTTTTTGCCAGCAACCACGTTAACAAAAATACATGCCTTTCTCGAAGAAAAGGTATTTTCAATCCACATAATCCATTTCTCACTAAACCTTTGGCTCTAAGAAAATCAATAATAAAATTCCAATCAACAATATCAAAAGCTTTTGTAAAATCCAATTTTAAAATAGTACAAGGCATTGAATTCTTGTTATAAGAAGATAAAACTTCCTAAACTAATGCACCTCCTTCAAGAATTGACCTTCCTTTTATAAATGTAGTTTGTGCTCTATCAATCAAACTTTCCATCTTGTCCTTTGGTCTATTAACTATAACTTTATTTATCACTTGTATGTACTATTTAATAAACTAACGAGTCTAAAATCTACCAGTCCTTCTTTTTTTGGTATCAACACCTTATTAATAAATAAAATTACTTTTGATTTAGGTCTATTTCAAAATTTTATAATATTTATATACATAACCATGAATTAAATATTCATGTTAATTAATTAAATTTCACCTTAAAAATTAATTTTTTGTTTGTTAAATGGTTGATATTTTGAATATGATTGTTTTTACAATTGTTTTAAAAAATCCTTTTAATCTAAAAGTTATAAATGGACTTTTGTGTAAATTCTAAAGTCTTTATTTCTTTTCAATTTTAAAGTTTGTGTATTTCCTTTCTAAAATTAAAGCTTAATTTAAATGTTAACTTAAATTCTAGTGTGTAGGTGTGTGTGTATAATTTACAAATGTTTACATATAAATAGTTTTTTTAAATCTAAAACATTAATTGATATATATTTATATATGGTAACATACATGTGTTGCTCCAATTTGAAATCATATGACGGATCTTGTGTAAAAAATGTCGTATTTAATTTCAAAAATTTCTTTAATTAAAACCAAATTCTCTATTGGTTATTTTAGAATTCAAATCATATAAGATTGTCTAATATGTTTTTAATATATACATTTATATTTATATACTTCTCCACTTTTATTATGTATAATAAATATTTTTAAATCAAAATCTTAGACAACAAAGGCATATGTAAATGTGGAATGGGTCCATTGCGATGTAGATCTATACATCTATGTATAGTCACATTAATTATGTACATTTCTTTTGTGTTGCACGTGCACTTCATACAAACAAGTATATTTGATATACTTGTAAACTAAAACTTAAAAAATTCTAAACAAAATTAAATAAAATGATGATTCTATTTATAATATTTAGATTGGATCTATAATTCAACTAGGCTTCATAGACTTAACAAAGAGAAAAATGGAATTTTTTTTACTTGACCAACTTTCTACTGGCTTAGTTACTTCAATGGTATCAGAGCTAAAAGCCTATGCGGTCCAAATTAGCAATGTTAAGGATAATTGATTAAACCCTGCAAATTTAGTACGGTGACTAAAAAGGCAGTGTCAAAGGATTGAGTTTGGGTAATTAAATACTCTACCTTACCTGGTTAGTGGTCTGATCCGAAGGATGAAGTAAGCCCAATGTTTATCCCCAATATAAAGGCCCAGACTAATTTTGGACCTTGGGATAATTTTTATATGTCTAAAAAAAATAAAATTATATTTTAAATTTAAAAGTTAAGTTTAAAATATGACATGTTATAAATGTTACAAACTTTTCAAAATTGGTTTTGAAAGGCAACAAATTAAATTTCAAAATGTTCATGTTAATTGTCTAATTAATTAGATTAATTAAATAACTAATTAGCTTATTAAAAGTTAATTAATTAAATTAAAACATGTCTAATGATATATGTATATTCATCTTAAAATGTTTACGGTAAATGATGATAAAATTTGAATTTAATTAATATCATTTTCAATTAAAATATTGTTTTAATAAATTAGATTAATTAAATGTTAATTAATTATATACATGTATAATGATATATGTATATAGTTACTATAAATGTTATTGTTTCTCTTTATCTTTAAATTATTATGGATGAATAATTTAAAATTCAATAGTTGAAATTTAAATTAAATTAATTTAAATGTTAATTATTTTAATTGATAAAGTATGATTTAATTAATAAGAATTAAATTAGAATTAATTAAATAATATTTAATTAATAAGATACAAGTAGATATTATACAAGTAAATTAAATTATAAAAATAAACAAATACTTATATTTAACTATATATGTATAAAATTAAGTGGAATTGAAAAGGAACCTAAATGAGATTAAAGGAATGAATAAATATTTATTGTACGTATAATGTATTTTGAAATGTGTCAGAATCTTGAATCTTGAGAATATATTATTCCCTAATCGATACTACTCAATTTATGTACATTGAAGATTATGAATCCTTAATATTTTAGTTGTCCTTTACCATTTATATATTATTAGATTATTCGCATATGCTTTAGTTGATTGTTAACACCTCTTTTTCCACGACTTAGCGACCCAACGACTTACGACTTAACAACCTAAGCGACTTAAGCAACTCAAAGCTTCTGCGACCTAACAAGATAAGAGGGCCACGACCTAACTCCAGAAAGCAACCTAGCAACCTAACGAGTTAGCGACCTAGCGACCTAACGCGTTAGCGACCTAAGGAGTTAGCGACCTAGCGACCTAATGAGTTAGCGACCTAGCAATTCAGGAAAAGGGACGACTTAACATGCTCCAAAGTAAAGCCATACGACCTACCTCTTCTATTAGGTCGCTCGCGACCTAAACATGCCGAGATAACTTCTGTATTCACTGCATTAGGTCGCTTACACCCGGTATCTCACCCAGAATGGCTCCATTAAGTCGCCAGCGACTTAAGCTAACTCGGGATGAGCCATAAGTCGCTTACGACCTACTACCTACGACCTAACCCCCAAGTCATCCACGACCGATGACCTACCTTCAGATTTTCCCTATAAATACCCCGCCTACTCCACATTCGATGGGGATTTTTCTAGACTTTGAAGCACCAAAACCCTACTGCATTCACGACTTCTACAACACCTCTACTACCAAAAACATTCCAAACTACCTAAATAGAAGATCAACTACATTCAAGATGGATTCGAGAATCTCTTTTGCATTGAAGTGTTGATTACTAGGCCAAGTATATTAATCCGGTAAAAGGCCAGGCGCCTGTAGGTTTTCGGGTGAGGCGCCAGTATATTAATTGGCGACCAGCGGGTCCAGTATATTAATTGGCGCCAGTATATTAATTCGGAACGTTCCACTGGTTGAAAGAAGAGAGCGAGGCGAGCTCTGTAACCAGTTCACTTCGAGTGAACAAGAACAGTTACATTTAGGAGCGGAGCGAACAGGCCCTCAACCAAAGTATATACCACCTACTCCGTTGACTTGAATCTCTAGTTCACTAGGTAAGGTCTTTATTTTCAGTCTTGTGCCGTGTGCTTGATGAGGCGCTACGGAGGTTGTTTTGATAAGCCCCTCGCTATTCCGTTTCCGGTATGTTGAATAATCGAAGGAATTCTTGTAAAACTTGTAATCGAACTTGTGATAAAGAAGATAAAGTGGACGTAGGCTTGATTTTGAGCCGAACCACTATAAAATTGCTGTCTCTTTACTTTTTCTGCGATTATCTGCTTGTTTTAGTTCCCATACCAACGGGTGGTGCTTTCACTTTACTAATACTCACACCGGGGTGTTAGCGTTCAATTTTTACGTTAACATTTTTGGTGCTTTCACTGAGAACATCGAAATCAGGAGTGTTCTCACCATTGCTTCGCAAAGATTTGTTGAAAGATTCTCCTTAAAAACCAGAAGTCTATCTGAAATCATAGCTCCTGGAAGAAAGAGTAGATCTACTAGATCCGGAGATGCTTATGACAGGGCTGCCTCTTCTCCAGCGCCAAATCAGGCGACTCCTATTGTTGGGGTCACAAGGGCCGAACTTGATGATGTTGTGTTTGGGTTATACCAACAAATGGAAACTCAAAATGCTTTGATGATGGAGAGGTTAAACGCTCTGCTTGGGGTTCACCAATAACCAGAAAATAATGAACCAACCTTTGTTGAAGATACTCATGATTCCCAAGACAAAAGTATTCCTCAAAGGGCAGCTGGCACCGCCGAAGGGGCACCTCCCCAAGCTGGAGGCTCAAGGCCGCAGCCACCTCTTTGCGAACGTTTGTTCAGGCAAACTTCCGAAAAAGTGGCTGATGTCTGCCCGACAAGGCCTCTAAACGATGAGGAATACCTATCAGGAATGGTTCGCCAAATTATGAAAGAAAATATGCAAAGGGATGAAGATGAAAATGTCTGGGGATTTGCTCCAAGCAAGACTCCGTTTACCGAAAGAATTCTAAAAGCCGAATTTCCAAAGAAGTTTGTTCCTCCTATCCCAGCCTATCGAGGGACAAGCGACCCTAATCAGTTCTTGTACAAGTATGACTGGCATATGACAGGTGCCAAGGCAACAGATGAGATTAAATGCAGATATTTTCCTGTCTATTTGGAAGGGTTGGCTCTACTTTGGTTTACAAAGCTACCAGTCCGATCGGTGGATCAATTCTTTGACTTAACTCGTCAATTTAATGAACAGTTCAGGCTGTATGCTTCAAAGGCCAAGGACATAATGTCATTGTCCAGCCTCAAACAAGCTCCTAGAGAATCTATCAAATCTTTTTTGAACCACTTTAACCTAGCCTTGGCCGAAGTGGATAATGCTGAGCCTCGAATGATTCTAACTTACTTGATGCGAGCCATCGATAAAACAAGTGAGTTCGGAAAATGGTTGAAGGTGAAGGAACCGAATTCACTGGAGAAGTTTTATAAGAAGGCTGACGAATTTATGCGTCTGGAAAATCTTCCTACACTAGCAAAGGTGGTTGTGGCTGAAATTGAAAACAACCATGTGGCTGAAACTTCTAACAAGAAAGAATCTGGTGGTCAGAAAAGGGAAAATAACGGTGGGAAAAAGCAGAAAGATATGAAGAAACCTCGCCGTTTTTCGGGTTTTACTCCTTTGACTGAGACTCTAGAGAACATCTTCTTCGCAACCAAGGATGCTATCGAATACCCCGAGCCACCTATGATGAAGCTTGGAAAAATTTGTGTGCCTAATGGAAGATTCTGTCGATTTCGTAATCAGCCCGGCCATGACACTAATGAGTGTCTCCATTTGAAGAATTTAATTGAAGAGCTGCTGCGACAGAATAAACTGCAACAGTATGTCAAGAGAAACAGAGTTGATCCAGTCTCATCTACTCAGGGGCAGCAACTCCCTGCTCGTCAATCTGGCTCAGGTGAAAAGGCTGCGGTGCAGGAACCTGAAAGGCCTGTTATTACTGTAATCACAGGGGGTCCTCACCCAGCAGGCAGAAGTTGGGGAGAGATGGAAAGGTATGCTCATGCTCTGAGACATGCCCCAAAAGAAGAGACTGTTTTTGTCTTGGAAGATGTTGTGCCTTCAAAACAGCAAAGAACTTTTCACGATGACATCGTATTCAGAGCTAGAGATTCTGTGAGAGTTGAGGCTCCCACCATGGATCCTTTGGTAATAACCGCCGGTATCGGACCAGCTATTGTGAGAAGAGTGCTTGTTGATTGCGGCGCTTCCTGTAATATCCTCTTCAAAAAGACCTTTGATCAAATGAAAATTCCAATGGCTGATGTTCAAGCTTCTTCACAAAAGATTGTTGGGTTCACTGGGGAACCGAAACAGCCCATCGGAACCGTCGACTTATTTGTAGAACTTGGTGAAGGGGAAAGAAAAGTGGCCCGTAAGCAAACTTTTATTATTGTCTATGAATTTTCTGCTTATAACGCCTTCTTGGGACGACCAACTCTTGCTACATTCAAAGCTATTCTCGCCCCGTGGTGTCTAACTATGAAATTTCCTACTGATAACGGCGTTGGTGTTTTGAAGGGGGATCAGGATGCTGGGCGGGAATGTTATCTCACAGAGTTGCGGGAGGCGAAGAAGAGAGAAATGGGAAAAGGTGCGGCAGCTCCGCTCCGCATCAAAGAACCCACCTTGTAGCAAGTAAGGGGTGGACCCTGCACTGGTGAGCATAGTGGTGCGCGAAAGGAAATTGATCCCAGAAAAACCAGTTCAGGGGAGAATAGAGTGGTGCCGGTAGAAGTAACGGTGCCAATACCTGTTGACCAGAAAGATCCAAACAAGGTGCTTAATGTAGGTTCACAACTCGGTGTGACAGTTCAGAATATGCTAATATCATTCTTGAAAGAAAACTTGGATGTATTCGCTTGGAGTCATGCTGACATGTGCGGAATATCTCCAGAAATCGTGGTACATGCCTTAAATATTGATCCGAAATTCACACCCGTAAAGCAGAAAAGAAGAACCCAGGGTTCTGAAAGGTCAACAACATTGAAAGAAGAAGTAGATCGGCTCATGGAAAATGGCTTCATCAGGGAATCCACTTATCCAAATTGGGTGTCTAATTCGGTGTTGGTTAAAAAAGAAAATGGAAAGTGGAGAGTATGCATCGACTTTTCAGACTTGAACAAAGCATGTCCCAAAGAGTGTTTCCCGTTGCCCAGAATCGATCAGTTGGTGGATGGAACAGTCGGGCACGAATTATTGTCTTTTATGGATGCTTACTCAGGGTACAATCAAATCATGATGCATGAGCCAGATCAGGAGGACACGAGCTTCATCACTGATGTTGGTCTTTACTGCTATAAAGTCATGCCTTTCGGATTAAAGAACGTGGGGGAAACTTATCAGAGACTCGTTAATGCCATGTTCAAGCCTCAGATTGGCAAGACTATGGAAGTATACGTTGATGATATGTTAGTAAAATCAAAGAAGGCAGTAGACCACATGGACCATCTGGCAGAAATGTTCGCGATCCTCCGAAAGTATGGGATGAAATTGAATTCTCTAAAATGTTCATTTGGGGTTGAGTCCGGAAAATTCTTAGGTTTCATTGTGAGTGCTAGGGGCATTGAAGCTAATCCTGCTCAGATCACTGCCTTAAGAGAAGTCAAACCCCCTAGAACAAAGAAGGAATTGCAAAGCCTCAACGGGAAAGTCGCTGCTTTGAGTCGATTTATTTCCAGGGCCACAGATAAATGCATTCCCTTGTTTGATGCTCTGAAGAAAGGAAGGAATAATTCGAATGGACTCCTGAGTGTCAGAAAGCTTTTGATGAGCTGATTCATCATATGGAAACGCCTCCAATACTTTCTAAGCCCAATAATGGTGAAGATCTATTCATATACTTAGCAGTTTCATCTCATGCTCTTAGTGCAGCGTTGGTACGAGAAGATGCAAAAGTTCAGCGTCCAGTTTATTACATCAGCAAAAGATTCACTGGGGCAGAGACGAATTATTCAAAGTTAGAAAAGCTCGCCTATTGTTTATTGATCGCATCCAGAAAGTTGAGGCCATACTTCCAGGCTCATCCTATTAAAGTCCTCACTGATCAACCTCTAAAGCAAGTCCTATTCCGCCCTAAAACTTCGGGTCGTTTTCTGAAGTGGAATATCGAACTCAGTCAATACGATATCACCTACCATCCCCGAAGAGCAACCAATGGACAAGCTTTAGCAGATTTCATTGCAGAATGCACCGACAAAGGTAACAGTGAGGAAAAGGTAACTGATGATATCCCGATCCGATGGAATTTATATGTTGATGGTGCAAGAAATGACTACTGTTCCGGAGCTGGGGTTGTGCTTGAAACCCCCGAAGGGCGGTCATTGTGTTATGCATTGAGATTAGAATTTCCTTTGACAAATAATAAAGCCGAATATGAAGCTCTTATTGCCGGTTGGAGGATTGCTAAAGAGCTGAGCATCAAAGTATTGCAGATCTTCAGTGATTCCCAGCTTATTGTATGCCAAGTCAAGAAAGAGTTTCAAATTAAAGGAGGAAATCTGCCAGCTTACTTATCAAAAGCCCGTGAACTTCTCGATGATTTTGATCAGTATACAATCAACCATATCCCCCGGGAAGAGAACATGAAGGCAGATTCTCTCGCAAAATACTCAAGCTCTAGCGAAGCTCAATTATTGGGATTGGTCCTTATAGAAGTCTTGACAGCTCCGAGTATTGATGAGATGGATGTTGATTGGATCATGGATGTATCTCAAGAACAGGAGTCATGGATGACCCCAATAAAGGAATATCTACTCAACGGCTCCTTGCCAGAAAACTCAAAAGAACGCCAAAAGCTGTTAAGAAAAGCCCCAAGATATGTAATTCAAGGCGACCATTTGTACAGACGATGATTCTCGATGCCATTACTCCGATGTGTAACCAAAGAAGAGGCTAAGACAATTTTTGCTGAAGTGCATGGAGGAGAGTGTGGAGATCATTCAGGCGGCCAAACTCTTGCAATGAAAATTCTTCGCTATGGTTATTTTTGGCCGGATATTAATCGAGATGCTGCTAGCTACTACCGAAAGTGTGACAGATGCCAGAGATTTGCAAAAATCCCAAGAGCATCTTCCACCATGCTAACACAGATGGTCAGTCCATGGCCATTCGCCATTTAGGGAATAGATCTTATTGGGCCTATGCCAATTGCCAGATCCGGAATCAAATATGCCATTGTTGCTGTTGATTATTTCACTAAATAGGCTGAAGCTGAACCATTGGCTACTATTACCTCTAAAAAGATGATAAATTTTGTGACTAAAAATATCATTTGCAGGTATGGTGTGCCTCAGAAGATAATAATAGACAATGGTACCTAATTCGAAAGCGAAGAATTCCAGGAATTTTGCAGGCGATTCAAGATCCGAAAAAGCTTCTCAGCGGTGGCTCATCCACAGGCAAACGGGCAAGTAGAAGCAGTGAACAAAATCATCAAATCAACCATCAAAAAGCAACTGGAAAAGGCAAAAGGTTGTTGGGTTAATAAGCTGCCACTAGAACTATGGGCATATAGGACTACCCACAAAACTGCGACTGGGCACACTCCATTCCATTAGCATATGGATCAGAAGCCATGATTCCAGTTGAAATAGAGGTCCCCTCACACAGGAGAATTCATTTCAACCAAGTTGAAAATGAAAAGTTGCAACTTGAAGCACTTGACTTGCTTGATGAAAGAAGGAAAGAAGCTGAACTCAGAGTTGCAGCTCAACTGCAAAGAATAGCCAGGCACTTCAATTCTAAAGTTCGTCAACGCAGCTTTGAGATTGGGGATCTAGTCTTCAAAAGGATCATGACAGCAACAGGAGTGTTTGGGCCAAACTGGGAAGGGCCGTATGTCATAGGCAAAAAACTTCTTGATGGCACTTTCAAACTCACAACTGTCGAAGGAGATCCAATCCCGAGAGCCTGGAACAGCAACCACTTGCGTCCATATTTTACTTACAAGCTATGCTTAAATTTGTAAAATAATTCTGGATGTATCATTCTTGTATTGTAAGCCATTGTAAAATCAGTGTGACTCAGCAATAAGAACTATAAAGTGGATGTAGGCCCAATTCTTGGCCGAACCACTATAAATCTTGTGTCCTCTACTACTTTAAATTGCCTATCTCATTTCGATGTGCAAATATCTTAAATATGTTGCTAAAATATCGATTTAATATTGCAGGCAATCAAAGCAAAGCTTACCTATTCAACACGTCACAAACCCAAGGGATTCCCATAAATCACTCAACAAACAAATGTCTAGCCACAAAAATTCCAGACTCAATTCCTACAAACGGTTGGTGATTCCACAAAAGGGGCACCTTCCCAAAGGGAAGGCACCAGGCCCTTGCTAACTGACTGTGATCATTTGTGCAAACAGACATCTGGTTAGGTGGCTTGCATCTGCCCGTGGATTCACTCGACCATGAAGTACACTTCTCTGGAAAAATTAAACAGCTTACCAAAGAAAAGAACGTAAACTTGAGAATGATAACGAGGAATCGCTCAGCGGCAGTTGATGAAAAGACATGGACGAGCAGACAAAAACAGCCGAAATGGAATCTTGTCTCTTACCCAAGAATGTTGGTGAGACCACCCAAGGGGGCACCTTCCCAAGATAGAAGGTTCCAGGCCCTTGTTACTTGACTGCGATCGTTTGTGCAAACGAACATCCAGTCAAGTAGCTTGCGTCTGCCCCGTGGACCCACTTAACTGTGAGATGCAAACTTCCTGGCAAACCAAACAAGCCCTCTTCGGAGGTAAAAGCCCTCTTCGGAGGCACACAAACAAAGACCTCTTCGGAGGCAAAAGACCTCTTCGGAGGCACACAAACAAAGACCTCCAACGAGGCAAAATACCTCTTCGGAGGCAAAAGACCTCTTCGGAGGCACAAGCCCTCTTTGGAGGCACAACTCTTCGGAGGAGTCCTCTTTGGAGGCAAAAGCCCTCCAACGAGGCATGCCCAAATCGAAATGCTTCTCTCACCCAAGAATGTTGGTGGGACCACCTAAGGGAGAACCTTCCCAAGATAGAAGGTTCCAGGCCCTTGTTGCTTGATTGCGATCGTTTGTGCAAACGAACATCCAGTCGGGTAGCTTGCATCTGCTCCGTGGGACCATTCAACTATGAGAAGGTAACTTTCAGGCAAAACAAAACAAGCCTTCTGCAGAGGCACAACAAAAAAGCCCTTCCCAAAGGCATATAAAACAAGCCCTCTCCCGAGGCACAAATTAAGAAGCCCTCTTCGGAGGCACAAAGCCTTCTTCGGAAGCACTAAACAAGTAAAGCCCTCTAACGAGGCACATCCCAAAACTTCGTCGATGGAAACACCAGAGGGGGCACCTTCTCAAAAAGAAGGTTCTAGGCCGCAGCTAAATACTCGTGATCATTTGTGCGAACAAATGTCCGATAAAACAGCTGACGTCTGTCCCATGGGCCCATTCAACGATGAAATATAACTTTCTGACAAACAGATCAAAGCTTTCTTCGGAAGCCCGCTTCACTATGTAGGGGAACCCACTTTTCAAAAAATAAGAGTGATCATCTCCGAAAGTTGAAGTGTAAAAGAAAAGAAGAAGAGAAAGAAAAACTTCTCCGATGCAAGGCATACTCTATTAAAAGCAGAATAATATTTCCTCAAAACGGAAGAATTATTCTCTAAAATAAGAGTACAAGTCTTTTCAGAATATTGCAATGAGTCGTGGTATGGGGGCATATAGCTATATTAATAAAAACAACGCTCAAACATCATACCACGAGCTCACTGCAGTATCATATAAAGAAAATAAAGAAACTTGTGCAAAAACAAGGAATAAATGCATTCACAAATACTGACAAGAGATTGTACAAGTAAAAAGTGTCATTTTTATTCCATACTATCAAATTTTTTATATATACATGTACATGTTTCAAAAAGCGGGGACCAGTACCCGCACAATTTCCGGTCGATACAAGCAAAAGACAAAATATCAAAACAAGAAAGATAGAACCAAAATCATTTCTTCTTCCTCACGCCGCCTTTAGAGCCTTCACCTGGCTTAATGACTAACTTCGCAGGCCGGCTTGGACGAGTTGCGGGAGAAGGAGAAAGAGATGCAGTTGGGTCATCTTCTGTTTTCTGATCACCAGCGAAAGTGTCCGTCTTCTCGTCATCAGCAGAAGCGTCTTTCTTTTTCTTTGAAACCCTACGCTTTCCCCTCTTCTTTGAAGAAGATTCACTGCCTAGAGAAATAAAATCAGAAAGTTTGGTATCATCGGCAGTGAATCTCTCTGGGGTCCTCTCGTCCCCCACAAGTTCCTCGGCTTTTTGCTCTTGAGAACCCGTCGGGTCGTCTAAGCCTCGAAGTGCTTCTATTTGTTCCTCTTGCGACCCCGGTTGAGAAGCAGAAGGAGGAGTAACTTGAAGAGGTGGAGGAGCAGCAGCTGTGGGAGATGAAGCTAGTACATCACTTGTTATTTTTGCTACAAAAGAAGAAAAGTTAGAAACATCAATATTTCCCACAAAGAGAGGAGATAGTGGCACGTCAAAGCTTAAGTAATAGGCTAAAAGTTCATCAAGCTCATGTGAAGCGAACGAGCAGTCCACTTGAGCCAGATCGAAATTGAAGTTACCTAGAGAGCTGGGGTTGATCACTTCGATTTCATAGTCCTGGGCTTTTGTACTTTCTTGGGCCTCTTCTTCAGTATGAGCAGTTGGGGGCTCAGGAATTGTGATTTCAGTTTCGGCTTTTGCGGCTTTTGCAGGAGATAGGGAATGAGAGCTATAACCGATGATATCAGGGTCGACCGAAGCCGAAGGACGAGTGAGGTCGGCCAAAGGTGCCTTCCCCAGATGTTCTCCTTTTTCCGCTTCGGCTTGCTCCCTAGCAAGCTGTTCTTTTCCTCTAGCCAGGGCGGCACAACCATTGTCGTCCAAGTAGCAAGCTTTCAGATCCTTCTTTGCATAACCAGCATCTTTTAACATTTCAGTTATTGCCTCCCACACTTCGGCTAGAGTAATTTCATATTTTGGGCCCAAGAATGAAAGACTTCCTTTCCCTAAGACACTGAGAACATAAAACTCAAAAAGAGTGGAGCTGATGGTGGCCTTGGTTGTTTTGTGCGATTCTTCAGCAGCCGCTTTTCCGGCAATGGCCTCATCATGCTCATTTTCTGCTTTTGAAAGTTGAGCTTTTAACTTAATAATCTCCAAGTCTTGGGAGCTGACTTTTTCCTGCAGCTGGACGGTATCGATGCGGTATTTTTCAACAACATGCTGTTCCGCCTCAAGTTTGATCTCGGCATCTCTCTGAGCAGCATGCGCATCTCTCACTTGCTTTTGAAAAATCTCTTCCTTTTGAGAATGCGAAGCGGAAGAGGTAGCAAGGTCCTCTTTAAGTTTCTTAACTTCGGCTTCAAGCTCCTTATTATAGGAAGTGATGCTCTTCATTTCCACATCATGCTGATCCAGAGTTTTCTGCCATTCAGACTTATCATTTTCCATAGTCAGCATTGCCTCAAGATTTGCACGATTGACTCTTTGAAGCTCGTCGACAAGTTTCTGCCAGCCAGACATCCTCTCGATATCGAGTTTGACAGCATCAAGATTTCTTAACATGGCTTGCTTGTCAATCGGTACCAAGTCTATGTCAAAACGCACTCCTTTTAAACACCAGTTCGGGAATCGGCTGTGGAGTGTAGGCAGAGGCTTCTCGACTTGATAGGTAGGCCTATTGATGATTGTTTGGATATCAGTTCTTTTGAGGGCAGGAGAGATGGGAGGAATGTCTGAAGAAATGGAAGCAGCGGGCACTTTAGAGATTTCAGAAGAAGACTTGTCATCGAGTTTGGCCCGCTTGCTTGGCTCCTCGATTATGTGACCCTTTCCCCTCTCATCGTGAGATTTTCTTTTATGGGAATCATCATCTCTTTGAGAGGAGTCATGGCGATCGTCATTTCTCCCATATCGCTCCTCGTAAGCTTGCCTCTCTCGAGCTTTCCTAACCGCTCGTTCTTCGTCAGTCTCCTTGGGGGCAGGGAGATAGCGTCGGGGATCATAGAAATCACGCCTTCCGTAGCTTCGAAAATCATCATAATATGAACCGCTTCGTCCCATTGGAGAATCTGAAAATGAAAAAGAGATAGAATTTAGAAATCTCCAGGAAAAAGAATTTAAGTGCAAGTGACCGCTAAAAATCCTAAGTGTGTGTGGCGTGCAAACTACGCGCGTCAAGCTACAAACCACTCTTCAGCTAAGGAGTGATGTTGGCTTTTACAATGGGGGACAACTCTTGGGTTGACGGAAGTGGTCGTAAGACAGATGTTGCTTCGACCGATGGAGAGACAAGCTTAGGAGCAGTAATATCGTCTTTGAAAAGCTCTTGAGAAGTCACCAGAAAATCGCTTAATCCCCCGAAGATGTCATCACCGTTGTGCCCAGCCGAGTGAGTTACACCAGCAGTTCCTTCTCCAGCATGCTCAGCACTTTTTGTGGCCGAACTTTCCTTCTCTATCCCCTCATCAACTTCCGTGGAGGCCTTCTCAGGACATTGAGGGAGTTCCTCTTCTTCGATAACCGGAAGAAGTTTAGATTTGCCGGAAAATTCTACACCCTCAGCAGAATCGGAGCATTTTATCAATGAAGCTTCTGCAATTAGTTCTTTCAACATAGGTTCTTTTGCGGGAGCTGGGGCATCAGATGTTTCCGGTTGAGAAGTAGGGGCATCGTGAAGTTGAAGGGATCGAGAAGGATGTAAAAGGCCAAATTGATGTAGAAATTCATCTTTCAAAAGAAATATGATACTCCTTTCCTCGACGGCTACAGCATTTAGCCTTTCGAAAGTCGACTTATGACCGGAGTCTTTAGAAAGGGAAGGAAGTGCTACAAGAATAAAAATGAAGGTAATAGTTGGCAACTTGTGTTCTGAAAGGCTCAGAAATGGAGTGAATAGAGATAGACAAACTTACTTCCTACTCTCCAGATACCATAGAATCCTGGAGGGCAACGAACGAAGAAAAATTGATTTAAGAACCCGTGAACGCTGTTGGGCAAGTCTGTAATCAGTTTATGATTTCTAGCGCTCCTGATAAGTGTGATGGAAGGATGATCTTTATTCCTCCCGAACGAACACAAGTAACAAATTTTGTCGAAGTTTGGAAGGCGATTAAGTGTTCTCTCGAACAACACACACAACCCCATCAGAATGGAATAGCCATTGGGGTGTAACTGAAATGGAGAGATAATCAACCGAAGAAGAGTTTTTCTGAGAAAGTAATTAAAAGGAGGAATAGCTCCGTTCAAGCACATCTGACGGTTAACCGCAATAAAGCAAGGAGGTGGCCTGTCGGCGGTATCATTTACTCCAGGAAGTAAAGCTTCGGTCTCGGCAATGCCAAATTGAACGCAGAGCTGGCTGAAAGCCCGTTGAGTTAAAGTGGTTGAGACTGATTCTGGAGGATTCTCCAGAGGGTCAGCTATTGGGAAGACTTCTTCAATCTGTTCTACTGTTTCTCCTTGTGCTTGATGAGAAGTCATTCTACACAAGGAACTGGATGTTCAAAAATGAAGGTGCACGTTTCCTAAAAAGCGTGTGAAGTGTTGTGCGAAGCTAATAAAATAACAAGTAAATAAAAATAACAATACTGGTTGGCATACGTCAATTCAGGAAAAATTCAAGACTTGTTATCAAATTAATAACTGAGAGTAGTGTCAATGAAGATAACATTCAATAGTAAGCAGTTCTAACTGTGAGAATTTTGCATTCACACTTCATTCAAGTTAGTTAATTCACAGCATTTCACACTCGATTGAATTCAGTTTATTTTTCTTAAGTAGAATACTATCTCTTGATTTATTCCATCATCCGATGTGGGCAGTCAATGATGAGTATATTCGTCCCAGTTTTCTGCAAATGTTGTGTTTAACAGGTTATTAGCAATCAAGTCAATACAATCTGTGAAAAAGTACAACAAATTCAAGCAGTTCATTCGGGCAGTTCGAGTTGAAAGTTCAGTCAAGATTCTGTAAAAATTTTGCAAGTGTTCAAGTCCTTAAGTCGTAGGAACGACTTAAGACTATCTCGGGAACACTTAGGTCGTCCAATCATGTTCAAAGACCTATCATAAGTCGGCCTCTGATAAGTCGTTCTACCTGGGTTATAAAAGTTCATCAGACCTACGAGTTAAAATTAAGTCGTCTGATTGGCTTGGTCGTATGAATTCTTTAAGTCATTTGCTTAATTAAGTCATTTGCTTGGTTAAGTCGTTTACTTGGTTAAGTCGTTTGCTTGGTTAAGTCGTTTGCCTGGTTAAGTCGTGCTAGTTCCTTAAACCGTTTGCTGAGTTATGTCGGGTGATTCATGTTTAAACCGTAAGTCGCTCCTCCTCAAATCCTTAACTCGCCTAATGCCTTATCCCGTTCACTACTTCCCACTACATCAATTCGCCAACTCCTTAACTCGCTCAATCTCCCTCGGGTTACCTAACTCACAAACCCAATAACCCGATAACCTGCTAATTCATTGGCGCCTTCACAACAGAAAACCATCGTCTCTCCAATACCACCAAATCACCCAAATACCATCAACATCATCTCAAATTCGCCACAAATTCAACATCACTGTTTTATCATGAATCACAACCACGGCGTGGTCAACGGCGATCACAAGTTGGTCGAAACATGATTCTCGACAAAATACAGCAAAAGAAAGCGAATTGAAGTCAGAAAATGGGAATCAACGATTTGACGATGGGTATAGGAGAATGATGGCCAGAATTACTTACGCAGTTGGACGGAGGATTGATCGGCGACGAGAAGGTTGTAATTTGTCTTCGAAAGCTTGGAGAAAACGTCAATGGAGGTTTCAGATAATAGAGCAAGTGAGGAGAAGGAAGGAGAAGTTGAGCAACTTATAGGCGGGAAAGGTAGAATTGGAATCGGCCTAAAACGACCTAACAACTCAAGCGGTTCACGACCTAACGACTCCATCGACTCACGACTTAGCAATTCAGATGGAACTAGTTAAAAGGTATCGAAGCACACGACCTAATCCCTAGGCGTATACTTCGAGGGGCAAGTGTTAACACCTCTTTTTCCACGACTTAGCGACCCAACTTATGACTTAACAACCTAAGCGACTTAAGCAACTCAAAGCTTCTACAACCTAACGAGATAAGAGGGCCGCAACCTAACTCCAGAAAGCAACCTAGCGACCTAACGAGTTAGCGACCTAGCGACCTAACGAGTTAGCGACCTAGCGACCTAGCAATTCAGGAAAAAGGACGACTTAACTTGCTCCAAAGTAAAGCCACACGACCTACCTCTTCTATTAGGTCGCTCACGACCTAAACATGCTGAGATAACTTCTGTATTCACTGCATTAGGTCGCTTACACCCAGTATCTCACCCAGAATGGCTCCATTAAGTCGCTAGCAACTTAAGCTAACTCGGGATGACCCTTAGGTTGCTTACGACCTACGACCTAACCCCTAAGTCATCTATGACCTACGACCTACCTTCAGATTTTCCCTATAAATACCCCGCCTAATCCACATTCGATGGGGACTTTTCCAGACTTTGAAGCGCCAAAACTCTGCTGCATTCACGACTTCTTCAACACCTCTACTACCAAAAACATTCCAAACTACCTAAATAGAAGTTCAACTACATTCAAGATGGATTCGAGAATCTCTTTTGCATTGAAGTGTTGATTACTTGTATCGATTGTTGAATAATCGAAGGAATTCTTGTAAAACTTGTAATCGAACTTGTGATAAAGAAGATAAAGTGGACGTAGGCTTGATTTTGAGCCGAACCATTATAAAACTGCTGTCTCTTTACTTTTTCTGCGATTATCTGCTTGTTTTAGTTCCCGTACCAACGGGTGGTGCTTTCACTTTACTAATACTCACACTGGGGTGTTAGCGTTCGATTTTTACGTTAACATTGATATTCCTCAAGATATAGGTGTTATGTGCAGTACTACTAATAGACTAGACAAGGCATGATACATGCACGTATTCATTAACGTTCCTCAAGGTACATGCATTATACTTAGGCCATCGTGAAATGGTTGGTAAGAGTGAATAATCTCTTTTAATTTGTTGATATGCCTCAAGGTCGAGATGAGATTAGGACAAAGACCATAGGTTAGGAGTTGTATTTAATACAACTAGTAAAGTGTTATCCAATGCTACAAATATAAATTAATACAGTTAAATATTACCTTGATTATTGCCTAGATATAATACCTTAAATGCTAAACTGAAAGAACTCCTAGAATTTGATTCAATCCCTTCAAGAAATTACTAGTAATCGAAGAGATCCACACACCTTTTATTTTATTCGATTTAAACTTGAATTTGGTTTAAAAGTGGAAGGGGAAGATAGCTATGAACTTGCAGCCCAGAGGGACTCTAGATGCTAGATAAAGTAAAGTTTAAGATAAAGAGGGTGGTGGGTTTACATAAGAAGAGAGAAAGAGAGAAAAGAGGATTACTATATCTAGTCGTTTACCCCTTCTGTGACAATCCACATTTTGACCCCAATGAACGATACATAATACATCCATGTTATTCGTGTGTCGTTGCCCAATTATTCAAAAGATGAGTTTTCATGGGGTAAAATATAATAACAGAACAGAAATCTCATAACGGAATGGTTAAATATAATATAACAATAAGATTGTACATAAGGTTACTCCTTAACATGGAGTTATATGACTTACAACAAAAATACTACCATATGCCTAGGCAGTTATAACAACCCGCCTTTACACTTGCTAATATAACATATACATATATAAAACAAACATAATAGTGGAAATAGATAGCTAAATGCAAAAGGAGCCTCCTTCTCGTCCACCATCTTCAAAAGAGCCCTATAAAACCTACCACTCTAGGACTACTTAAATAAAATGAGTACCCAAAGTTTAGGAAAAACAAACAACTCGGGTCAGATAACAAGTCTTGTATGAGTAAACTCCAAGAAAAAGTCAAACACACAAAATAACAAGTGAGACCATGCCGCAAAGCATAGAACGGGTTTCCCCTCATAAGAACAACATCCAAGCAAAAAAGAATAGACACAAATAATAAAACATCGCGAAAAGTGCAAGACACATCACGATGCAATTAAAAATGAATCAATTCAAAGTTTTGAATTAAAAACAAGGAGAATGTATTTTTTCAACAATGACTAAGAGGGTGCACCTCCATTACTAAGAGTATACCTCTAGCAAATATACTTGAGAGGGTCATATTGTAACAACCCAGTTTTAATTACCTGATTGTTTGAATTTTTTTTTAGAAATAATGAATTCGAATTAGTGATTCATGAAATTTAGTTATGAAATTAATTGTAATATTTGAGAATAGTAACTTTGTTTTATCTTAATTGATCTTAAGATAATTTTGTGAAATGTGATAAATTTAAATAAGTGATTAATATTGAGATTTATTGTTTAAAACAGAAATTTGCAATTTATAGTTTATGTTATTGAAAATAATGAGAATAACTTTTCATTTTTGAAATTACATATTTAAATTTATGTAATATCTCAATATTATTAAAAATAAGAATTTTGACTTGTTAATTTTGTTTTGGTAGTTCGAGAAATCGATTTATGAGTTTTGTAAAAACATTATTAAGTGAAAGTTAGTTTAAATTTGTATTTTAATAAGTGATTAAGTAAAAATTAAAATAAGCAACACTTCTTCTAAAAATGGAATTAGTAACACTTGGCTTATTGGATCCACATCTCACCCTTATGGCCCATTTAGAATAATTAGAAAAGAGAGATAGGAGTACGTATACTTTCTTCCTTAATTAATTTCTTTCCAAAGAAAACAGAAACAAACTCTCTTGCTCTCATTAACCCTAGCTCAAGCAATCATCTAATTCTAGTTGCAAAACAAAGGGGTTTTGTCAATAATTGTATAAATCTAATTCAGGTAATCTCCTCCATCATCTAATATATCTATTGTGTTGATTAATTTCAGTTTTGGTTTAGGGTTGTAATCTTTTTTTTCTTCAATTTGCTGAAATTAATCCTAGGAATTGCTGAAAGTGTTGAGTTATGGATTCTAGAAAGCTATTACAAGAGAAAAAAGGTGAGTAAATACTCACATAATCCATCTTTAGATAATTTGCATCCTTATGTAGTTAGAATAATCTGATATTTGCAGTTGTTGATTGAATGGATGATAAGTTATTGAATGATCTTTGGTTGTTTGATGTTGTTGATTGCGAATATCTTGGATGTTAATCACTGTTAGTAATTTAGGCATATCATTTTCATATCTTGTCGTAATTTGATAATTTTTGAAGTTCTGGAAAGCTGAGACATTAAGTAATAACTTTCATGTTGTATGTTTTGAAAATTCTACGATTCAAAGGGTCAAAATTGGGTTTGAAACTGATACATGCTCTGTTTTGTCAATTTTCTAAGATGAAATCTGAAACAAAAATCATCATAACTTTTGATTGGTAAGTCAAAATTGAGTGTGGTTTTTTTCAGTTGAAAGGAATCTTTATAAGGAACAACTTTATATTTTGTGTTATGCATAATTTTGAAGTTAAATGTTCGAAAACTTGTTTTTTTGTCGTTGGCCTGTTAATTAAAAGACAGAATTAAAAAAACTTAAATCTGAGAAATTGTTTCAGTCGTAACTTTTGAACCAAATTCCAAATTAAATGATCTTTTTTTTGTTTAAAAGCTAAAACATTTATCTTCAACTTTCATATTTTTAGATTTGAAAAATTATGGGATTTAAGAGGTCGAAACTGCAGATCTAAAAGCTCTAAATTTGAGTTAAAAATATATAAATGGATATCCTTCATATTCAAGTAATTTTATGAAACAGAGTTTATTTAAATTTATAAATCTCAAACTTGTTTATGAATTAGTTTAACTTTCTTTTGTAAATGATTTTAATAAGTAATTATATATATATATTAATTATTTCTAGTATAAAGAGTTATGGATTTGAAGATATGACTGATTATTGTTTTATAAAATAAGTGATAACATATACAAGTGGCTTTGGAAATATGGTTTTAAAATGGCAAGTCTAGTTTATTTTTAAATAATATATATATATATATATATCAAAATGGATTTGGGAAAATAATAAATTGGTTTTAAAATATGGGTTATTTACTAAGTGTTTTCTATGGAATTTTGAGACAAAATTGAGTATACAAGTGAAATTTTGGAATAAATAGAGTTATGGGATATAGTACCGAATAAGTGAATATTTTACTATAGTTAAATAATAAATGGGTTTATGGAAAATTAAATAATTATTTATAAACAATAAACTCAAAAGAGAAAAATGTTTTGAGAACCTTAATTCTATAATTTGAGGAGTACTAATAATCGAGTTAGTGTCATCGATTGGTTTAAATGCTTTCGAATAACGATTCGTCGAATATGGTATAACTCATTGAATAGAATGTTTGAGTGGAATTTACTAGCCCATTAACGAATACTCGAATTTCACCGAGTAGTATGGGATGCCTTGGTTAAATTCTTGTGATCGTATTTGAGAAAGTACTTAACACTTTAGAGTTGTATTCTCTTCTGGTGTGCGACAAGTGGTTGCTAGATCCTATAGAGAATATGGTTCAAGTTTTCCAATGGTATCCATAATAAGTGATATTTACTAGCTTTTAGTAAATACTTGGATTTCACCATACAGTATGGGACGTATTGGTTAAATCGTAGTAATTACTGTAGGAGATAGTATTTGGCACTTTAGAGTTTACTCTCTTTTGGTGTGCGGCAAGTAGCTGCTAGATCCTTAAGAAGTTTATTCCTGGATTTCTTTTCGAACATAATAATTTAATAATATTAAATAAATGTGGATTTATCGACTCATGGTTTCTACGATCACCTTGATCGATATGGACTATCCTTGAGATCATTTTGTGATTCTGTATTCCCGGTCTGAGTAAGATCCTTGGTATCAGATCAGTTCGAGTGATACCAATTTGTTTGTTTGTTTTCCATGGGTTTTGAGTACAGTCTTTGCGATTGTTTTGGACGATCATTACGATCGGTTTGGATTAAGATATCTTGGATTCTGGATATTTGGATTCTATGACTGTTCTATATTCATGAAATAAGTATATATTCTTATGTCTTATGTTTGTGAAATAAACATATATTCTTGTGTCGTGTGTTCGTGAAATAAATATATGTTCTTGTGTCTTGTGATAGATGTTAAGTTAATCCTATTGTTTTTAGTTTTTTTTGTGACGTAAACATATAACCATGTATTGAGTTAATCATTGATATTTGCGTGCTTAGAGATATTGTGTTTTGTTCTGTGAATTCAATCCTAAACATCTGTATTTACTTATATGTCGTTTGTTCTTGTGCTATATCTTGTTCTCAACCTATTGGATATTTAGAGATAGTCTAACCCGGGTGTTATTTTGCTCGGATCAGGCCAAGACTTTTCAGGTTACAGGACAGGTTGACCTTTGAATGGCAAGTCTTTGGAAATATGGTTTTATAAAATAAGTGATAACATATGCAAGTGGCTTTGGAAATATGGTTTTAAAATGGCAAGTCTAGTATTTGAGAAAGTACTTAACACTTTAGAGTTGTATTCTCTTTTGGTGTGCGACAAGTGGTTGCTAGATCCTTAAGAGAATATGGTTCAGGTTTTCTAGTGGTATCCGTAATAAGTGATATTTACAAGCTTTTAGTAAATACTTGGATTTCACCATATGGTATGGGACGTATTGGTTAAATCGTAGTAATTACTGAAGGCGATAGTATTTGGCACTTTAGAGTTTACTCTCCTTTGGTGTGCGACAAGTGGCTGCTAGATCCTTAAGAAGTTTATTCCTGGATTTCTTTTCGTACATAATAATTTAATAATATTAAATAAATGTGGATTTATTGAGTCATGGTTTCTTCGATCACCTTGATCGGTATGGACTATCCTTGAGATCATTCTGTGATTCTGTATTCCCGGTCCGAGTACGATCCTTGGTATCAGATCGGTTCGAGTGATACCAATTTGTTTGTTTGTTTGCCACGGGTTTTGAGTATAATTAATGTGATTTTTTTGGACGATCATTACGATCGATTTGGATTAAGATCTCTTGGATTCTGGATATTTGGATTCTGTGACTGTTCTGTATTCATGAAATAAGTAAATATATTCTTGTGTCTTGTGATTGTGAAATAAACACATATTCTTGTGTCGTGTGTTCGTGAAATAAATATATGTTCGTGTGTCTTGTGATAGATGTTAAGTTAATCCTATTGTTTTTTATTTTTTGTGATGTAAACATATAACCCCGTATCGAGTTAATCATTGATATTTGCGTGCTTAGAGATATTGTGTTTTGTTCTGTGAATTCAATCTTGAACATCTGTATTTACTTATATGTTGTTTGTTCTTGTGTATATATTGTTCTCACCCTATTGGATATTTAGTGATAGTCTAACCTGGGTGTTATTTTGCTCGGGTCAGGCTGAGACTTTTCAGGTTACAGGACAGGTTGACCTTTGAATGGCTGTGCTAGCAAGGAGATAAACATTTGGACTTTTAATTTATCCCATTTAGGAATTTGGACCTAGTATATAAAATGTATAATTGATATTAGAGAATTGTTAAATTTGTATGACAATCGAGTTTAGTATTTCATTTTGTAAACTAAACAATTTGTATATGTATAAGTTGGGATTTATTCCGCTGTGATCTGTGACTGTTATTTATATGATATGTTGTTCTAGTTTTGACAAATCAGTGTGTATATTACTTTGTATTAATACTGTATGCGTCAAATTCAGTTGAAATATTAAGTGAAAAAGGTAAATGACGTGTCAGTGTGAGTAGAAAGATATATTCATATTTGATCGCCCCTAACAAGCCGTATTCTCTAGATTAGCATATGACATTACTTGTAATGTTCTTTGTTAAACTGGGTATCATGGTGGGGTCGATACAACTTGGTATCAGAGCTATGTCAGAACATTATAACATGTAATATTATGGATCCGAGACCTAGATGACTTAAAATCCTGTCCCTTGGGGTGTTTGGTAGATAGTCATACTAATTATCTAATTAGGGATAGGAATATAAATTGATTATCTGGAAAATCATTTGGGGCGTAAATAGATTTAAAATTTTTTGAATTGATAAATTGGAATATGTGACATTAAATCTTTTGGAAAATAATGAGTAAAAATATTTTACAGTTTAGAAAATTTTGGAATTAAACTGGAATGAATTAAATTAAAATGAACTATTTTCTTTTAGTAGAAAATTTGGGAAATTAGAGTAAGTAAGTTTAATATTTAAATGATCTAGGAATAATCAGAGTTGCACAACGGAATTTCAGACATTGAATTATTCTGCTGTAAGGATTATGTATGACTGATTGGTTGATTGGTTGCTAGGAATTGATTGTTTGCTTGCATTTATTTAAAATTGGATGCATGGATATTAGTGATAATAAAATAAAGGCAACTAAACTTGAAATTATTGATTGTGTTGACTTATCCGGACGTTGTTTAAGGATTTTAATCGATACGTGGGATGCCTTGTTATCGATAAGGGTCCCTAAACATCAAATGTGACATTTTGACATAAGAAATATTTGTTTGGAAATTTGAAAAATATTTGAGTTTAAAAATAGTTTAAAATAATATTTAAGCCATCAAATGAATTGTGGGAAGTAGAATGCATGGCGAGGCAATGTTGATATTATGAGTAATCAACTTTGCAGCCAAGTGACGAAATGAATCACTAAAATTTCATGGTTTGATATTATTTTATATAATGTGAAGTTAAGAAAAATTATTTAAAATTTGGAATCTGTTATATCATAAGTTAAATGGAAGACAAATGGGAAAATTTTAGATAAGCAATAAGTAAAACTTGGAAATTTAAGTACCGATTTCTTTCGTTATGAAATATTATACTATCAATCTAATTAAAATGTAATTATTAATTTGTTAATATCTCTTATATGACATAAATTTGATATTAAATTATAATATGAATTTTTGAGATAGGTGCAGGTATCTGAAGTTAAATTGATATCGTTTAAAAGATTATAAATTGTTTGCTTAAGGAATATTAGCGGACTCGCTAATATTTCAAATATAAGGTACGTATATCGGATTACATATCGCATTTTTGTGTTTTTCCCTACCGGATGCCTCATCCGTGAGATGAGATGTATATTATGTAATTATATTCATATTGTAAATTTTCAAAACGCTAGCCGTGCAAAGAAGACGCTGGCAGAATTTTCCGAAAATTTAAGGCATTAGAAATTTTTTGAGAATTATGAGAAATTTTGATATAAAAAAAAATTGGTTTTAGCATTATATTTGGAGTGGAATTGATTGAATGTTTTGGAAATGAAATTAGAAATCAGTTAACAAATAATTGTTTTAAGAGGATATTTATAATATATATTCTTTCGTTAAAGAAATTGCGGGGACGCAATTTCTTTAAGGGGGAAGTCTGTAACAACCCTGTTTTAATTACCTGATTGTTTGAAAAAAAATTTAGAAACAATGAATTCTAATTAATGATTCATGAAATTTAGTTATGAAATTAATTGTAATATTTGAGAATAGTAACTTTGTTTTATCTTAATTGATCTTAAGATAATTTTGTGAAATGTGATAAATTCAAATAAGTGATTAATATTGAGATTTATTGTTTAAAACCAAAATTTGCAATTTATAGTTTATGTTATTGAAAATAATGAGAATAACTTTTCGTTTTTAAAGTTACATATTTCAATTTATGTAATATCTCAATATTATTAAAAATAAGAATTTTAACTTGTTAATTTTGTTTTGGTAGTTCGAGAAATCGATTTATGAGTTTTGTAAAAACATTATTAAGTGAAAGTTAGTTTAAATTTGTATTTTAATAAGTGATTAAGTAAAAATTAAAATTAGCAACACTTTCTTATAAAAATGAAATCAGTAACACTTGGCTTATTGGATCCACATCTCATCCTCATGGCCCATTTAGAATAATTAGAAAAGAAAGATAAGAGTACGTATACTTTCTTCCTTAATTCATTTCTTTCCAAAGAAACAGAAACAAACTCTCTTGCTCTCATTAACCCAAGCTCAAGCAATCATCTAATTCTAGTTGCAAAACAAAGGGGTTTTATCAATAATTGTATAAATCTAATTCAGGTAATCTCCTCCATCATCTAATATATCTATTGTGTTGATTAATTTCAGTTTTGGTTTAGGGTTGTAATCTTTTTTTTTCTTTTCAATTTGCTGAAATTAAACCTAGGAATTGCTGAAAGTGTTGAGTTATGGATTCTAGAAAGCTATTACAAGGGAAAAAAGGTGAGTAAATACTCACATAATCCATCTCTAGATAATTTGCATCCTTATGTAGTTAGAATAATCTGATATTTGCAGTTTTTGATTGAATGGATGATAAGTTATTGAATGATCTTTGGTTGTTTGATGTTGTTGATTGCGAATATCTTGGATGCCAATCACTGTTAGTAATTTAGGCACATCATTTTCATATCTTGTCGGAATTTGGTAATTTTCAAAGTTCTAGAAAGCTGAGACATTAAAGAGCAACTTTCATGTTGCATGTTTTGGAAAATTCTACGATTCAAAGGGTCGAAATTGGGTTTGAAATTGATACATGCTCTGTTGTGTCAATTTTCTAAGTTGAAATCTGAAATACAAATCATCATAAATTTCGATTGGTAACTCAAAATTGAGTGATGTTTTTTCATTCGAAAGGTATTTTTATAAGGAACAACTTTTATGTTTTGTGTTTTGCATAATTTTGAAGTTTAAATGTTCGAAAACTTGTTTTTTTGTCGCTGGCCTGTTAATTAAAAGACAGAATTAAAAAACTTAAATCTGAGAAATTGTTTCAGTCGTAACTTTTGAACCAAATTCCAAATTGAATGACCTTTTTTTGGTTTAAAAGCTAAGACATTTATCTACAACTTTCATATTTTGAGATTTGAAAATTTATGGGATTTAAGGGGTCGAAACTGTAGATCTAAAAGCTCTAAATTTGAGTTAAAAATATATAAATGGATATGCTTCATATTCAAGTAATTTTATGAAAGAGAGGTTATTTAAATTTATAAATCTCAAACTTGTTTTTGAATTAGTTTAAATTTCTTTTGTAAATGATTTTAATAAGTAATTATATATATATATTAATTATTTCTAGCATAAAGAGTTATGGATTTAAAGATATGAGTGATTATGGTTTTATAAAATAAGTGATAACATATGCAAGTGGCTTTGGAAATATGGTTTTAAAATGGCAAGTCTAGTTTATATCTAAATAATATATATATATATATATATATCAAAATGGATTTGGAGAAATAATAAATTAGTTTTCAAATATGGGTTATTAACTAAGTGTTTTCTATGGAAATTTGAGTATACAAGTGAAATTTTGGAATAAATAGAGTTATGGGATATAGTACCGAATAATTGAATATTTTACTATAGTTAAATAATAAATGGGTTTATGGAAAATTAAATAATTATTTATAAACAATAAACTCAAAAGAGAAGAATGTTTTGAGAACCTTGATTCTATAATTTGAGGAGTACTAATAATCGACTTAGTGTCATCGATTGGTTTATATGCTTTCGAATAACGCTTCGTCGAATACGGTATAACTCATTGAATAGAATGTTTGAGTGGAATTTACTAACCCATTAACGAATACTCGAATTTCATCGAGTAGTATGGGATGCCTTGGTTAAATTCTTGTGATCATATTTGAGAAAGTACTTAACACTTTAGAGTTGTATTCTCTTTTGGTGTGCGACAAGTGGTTGCTAGATCCTTAAGAGAATATGGTTCAGGTTTTCTAGTGGTATCCGTAATAAGTGATATTTACAAGCTTTTAGTAAATACTTGGATTTCACCATACGGTATGGGACGTATTGGTTAAATCGTAGTAATTACTGAAGGCGATAGTATTTGGCACTTTAGAGTTTACTCTCCTTTGGTGTGCGACAAGTGGCTGCTAGATCCTTAAGAAGTTTATTCTTGGATTTCTTTTCGTACATAATAATTTAATAATATTAAATAAATGTGGATTTATTGAGTCATGGTTTCTACGATCACCTTGATCGGTATGGACTATCCTTGAGATCATTCTGTGATTCTGTATTCCCGGTCTGAGTACAATCCTTGGTATCAGATCGGTTCGAGTGATACCAATTTGTTTGTTTGTTTGCCACGGGTTTTGAGTATAATTAATGTTATTTTTTTTGGACGATCATTACGATCGATTTGGATTAAGATCTCTTGGATTCTAGATATTTGGATTCTGTGACTGTTCTGTATTCATGAAATAAGTATATATTCTTGTGTCTTGTGATTGTGAAATAAACACATATTCTTGTGTCGTGTGTTCGTGAAATAAATATATGTTCTTGTGTCTTGTGATAGATGTTAAGTTAATCCTATTGTTTTTTGTTTTTTTTGTGATGTAAACATATAACCCCGTATCGAGTTAATCATTGATATTTGCGTGCTTAGAGATATTGTGTTTTGTTCTGTGAATTCAATCCTGAACATCTGTATTTACTTATATGTTGTTTGTTCTTGTGCTATATATTGTTCTCACCCTATTGGATATTTAGTGATAGTCTAACCTGGGTGTTATTTTGCTCGGGTCAGGCCGAGACTTTTCAGGTTACAAGACAGGTTAACCTTTGAATGGCTGTGCTAGCAAGGAGATAAACATTTGGACTTTTAATTTATCCCATTTAGGAATTTGGACCTAGTATATAAAATGTATAATTGATATTAGAGAATTGTTAAATTTGTATGACAATCAAGTTTAGTATTTCATTTTGTAAACTAAACAATTTGTATATGTATAAGTTAGGATTTATTCCGTTGTGATCTGTGACTGTTATTTATATGTTATATTGTTCTGGTTTTGAGAAATCGGTGTGTCTATTACTTTGTATTAATACTGTACACGTCAAATTCTATTCAGATATTAAGTGAAAAAGGTAAATGACATGTCAGCGTTAGTAGAAAGATATATTCATATTCGATCGCCCCTAACAAGCCATATTCTCTAGATTAGCAGACGACATTACTTGTAATGTTCTTTGTTAAACTAGGTATCGCGGTGGGGTCGTTACACATATACACCGTGACTCTCTGGGACACGACCAAGTCAGACCCATCCAACTTTACAGAGAATCCAAGTATTTCACATCCCCGTGCACATACAACCAAATCCAATCTAGAATAGATGTAAAAATACCCTAATGGAAGCAACCCACATAACTTGACTTTGACTTGCTCTTTGGTTTTAGTCATTTTTGATAAAGGATATCAATGCCCAAACGAGCAATAAATCATCTTAGAATGACGAATCACAAAGAATGATATGGAAATCGATGGTTAAGAAATCAAATATTGAGGATAACAAAATGGTTTTATATAGAATTTAGATCTCATAGACTTACCACTACTCATCGATTTCAAACTTATACTATTCCTCGATTAAAAATGAAGCTAGACAAGTTAAGGTAGTGTTACCTCTAAGCCTTGCCTCGACGTACATTCTTAACTTTCGAGATAGACATAAGTTTCCATACCATGACATTTAGTGTTAAGTATATGCCTAAATCCTTTCCATATAAGTGATATTTCTTATGAAAATCAAATTTCTTACCCTTATTACAAACTTAGATTTCCAATTCATATTATCCCTCACTTAAAAATGGAGACAAGTAAGTCAGTGCATTGGTTACTCCTAGCCTTGCCTAGACACTCCAGTTTTTAAATCTCACAGTTAGTAACGAATCTACCTTACCTATAATTCGTACTAAGGAAATGATGAAATCCTTTCCATAATCAAATTAAACTTTTACAACCGAATTTGTGCTAAATTTTCACATCACAAACATTTGTAAAACACATTTAAAATATTTGAAAATAAGTTAAAAATATTCGTACTTAATCCGATGAAGAGAAAAACAAGCTAGAACCATTTTTATTATAATTAGAAAAAACGTCACAAAAGTGTCGCTAAATAGTATTAAAAATTTCTTCAAATCGACCCCTTTAAATGTAAATTACTCAGAAACTTTCCAAAGTATGAATATGCTATTTTAGTTTTAGAACAACATACTATGGATCAAATATGCATTCACAAAAACTTAGAGAGTTTTGAAATCAAATTAACACATTTGAAAATTCATTAAAGACTTGACTTATGAAATTGATAACGGAAAACCATTACTGACTTTTGAAGATTTTAGTTTTAGGGGTTGTAACTTTTTCGAGCCATCGCACTTATGCACTAAAAGTACAAAAACGTAACCAAATATCTTTTTGTATAAACCTAAGCACGAGATCTATAAACAAAGGGTTTCAAGAAAGATGATATTTTGAAAGTGTTGGTATAGCGATAATCGCTATAACACTTCCATAAAACAAGATATATGTGTATATATTTGTAACAACCCACCTTTTTGATCCTCAGAGGTCGACATTAATACATCCACGGTATACACAAGCCGAACATCCAAGTGCTGGAAAGACAGATTGTCAGAGAGAAAGAAAAAGAAAAGGAGAGAACAGAATCTCACAAACGCGATGAGTAATATATAACACTAAAGAAATCTTTAGAAAAAGAAAGAGACTTTAATTTACATACATACATACATCAGAGTACAATTATCCTACCATCAATCCCTGAACAGTTATGACAAAATATCCTTACAATCTATGGTAAATGCTACAAGAACCAAAAAAATGAAGAATAAAATAAAACACTGGAGTAACTCTTGGAGGCATCGAACTCATCTCTTAAAAGTTCCAAAGTTTCCAGCTAAATCTGAAAAATATGCTCGAGCTGACTCGAGCATTATAAGAAAATAACGCCCGGATCAATCTGCTAAACCAGCATGAGAAACACAATCAAATAAATGCACTTATTGTCATAAAAACCTTTTAGAATAACGATAACCAAATCATTTTTATTATGAAATCCAATGGTGTTATAATAATGTCTAGGGTAAATTAAATATTAATCATAGCCGAAATTGTTACACTAATTAAATTCCAGCATAATAGGTATATAACTAAATCCGTAGGGGCACACATTGGAGATTGGATTTCCACCAATGATTGGGCTACAGGGGTACTGCTCGTCACGATACACCTCTAGACAAAATGTACTAAGGTCAATGAGACCTTCTTGCACCCGTGCTACACAGAGTCGGCTACCCTTTTAACATGGCATAGTAGATTATATCATTCTTCAGACCAAGTACCCAAAACAATGTGCACCAACCATGACACCGCTTCCGTGTGCACACTAAATCTGTAAATATCGAATTGAGATCAAGAAATGATGCTCCTAATGTTAGCAAACCACATAACTCTGCTGCATATCCCCTTTTTTTAGTCATTACCGGGTTGTGTGGGCTACGAGGTAACAATTACCTCTTCCTCCATTAGAAATTCCGATCTGGAATGCTAACACTGCCTTCCATGCATAATGCAATGCCATTATTCGTCCATACAAGTTGTTCAGGATAAGAACAAACCGAAGGCATTACTTTTACTACATCCATTTTGGAATCACCCTCAGGATTAATAACAAGTAGCCCTTACCTTAAAAGAACTCTGTCTTAGATTATCTCAAACTAGTCTTGACTTCTTCTAAAGGGTAGAATGCAAATATGGTTTTGGAGAGGTTACGATTCCGAGTCATCTCATATAAGTACACTCCTCCGCTTACTGGTCGCTCCAAAACCAATTCAATGTTTCTAGTAAACTTAACTCCAGTTCTTTTGGAAAAATCGAAAAACACATAAGAGAGGAGATCACCTCCTAACTGTTTAAGTGGACAGATTTCCTTATCATTTGTCCTAAGTGAACTGAATGAGTTTATACGCACGGAACATCACCGTTGAAGATGATTGTGCCATGTAACTCACGTGTTTCTCATATATGTTTCTAGATTTATATTTTGGCCAAGATTTAATAGTCGATTATTGAACTATCAATAAACAACAATCAACATGTACTTAATTTCATGTGGAATTCACTAAGCCTCTATTAATCGATCTTCATTAATTAAATCCCTTCAATCATTCACAAAAATATTCATATATTTATCTCACCGGGATCAGTACATTCACAAACCCTTCTATTTGAAAACTTAGAAAACTTTCCATATAATTATACGATGGTGTAAGTATACTCGTAAACTTTAAGAAAGATTTTCTGTTTCAAAATCATATTAAATGGATCAAAACAAATGTTATTTAAAGCATTGTTTACTAAATCCCAAACCCATTATCCTTCGGTATTAAGTATTGGAAGAGTGTTTCTATGCCACCATAATTAAGAAGGATTACTTATTAATTGATTTAACTTGATTTTTACAAGTGATTCATTTCATATACGAAAATAAAATTCCATATACTAATTTCAAAATAATATAAACCAATCTTCTTTCCACTTTATACTCTTTTTATAAAACTTTATTAAACAATGCTTCCTTTAATAAATCTTTTTTATTAAATAAAATTCCCCTTTGTGAAACAATTAATTATTTAAAATACCTTTAAATAAAACAAGTTATTATCTAAAACATCTTTAATAAAAAATTATAAATTTTAAACAACACTAATAATATTGTTATCTGGCCGTTTGGCAAGGCCGTGACACCAAGGAAATGACTAAAAACCAAGGACAGTCTATCCCAAAGATCGGCTATACGCATGTTCACTATGGATATCGATGAACTTTGTCCAAGTCGGGATCAAGCTCCAATTGACAAGACATGACAAGTAAAGCTACGAAAGCCAACGTTCCAAATTTCAAGTCAATCGGGGTTCGTATGCTCGAATTATGTACCGATCAATTTTCATGAAAAGCATGTTTTTTTCATATCCATGTACTTCACATCCATCAATGCACTCCACCTCATATCCATTAGGTAGCCACTATTCGTATCCATCCAACGATCAGGAGGAAACCTCCTTCGTATCGATGAATTTCGACTCCGTCAGATGAACGTGATTTCGTATCGATTAAAGGAGCACGAGTTCGTATTCATAGAAAGCGGCATTCTTTGCATCCATAGTCTCCAGCCTATTCACACCGATCAACCAACTCCACTCCGTAATCCATCAAGACCAAGCACAGCCGCTACTTTGTATCGATCGGCCAACGATCGATACGAACAGAGTAGCTGCCATCGATGCGAACAGAGTAGTGTAATTGTAATCGATACGTACAGAGCAATTGTAATCGACACGAACAGAGCAATTGCAATCGATACAAACTGAGCAATTTTAATCAATACGAACAGAGCCAAACTGGATCAATACGAATATACATAGGGAAGACTCAATCGTTCGACACAAAAGTGGATCGATCCAAGAATTTCCCACCACGTCAACTTGCAGGCACGTGCTCAAGAACGATTCGAACAGATCGATACGAAGTGTATCAATACGAACTGGATAGTCTAAAGAAAACGCAAGCTTGCATTGATCATAACTCACAATGTACAAGTCCAAATGCCACCAAATTTTCACCGGAGCATACGTACAACTTTAAGAATGTTCATGCCCAATTTCGACTCAATTGGACCAAATCTTGATCGATACGAAATTCGTTCATATCGATCACGGACCGAGTGCAAATCACATAGGATCGATCACGTGGGCCCACCCACGTGCCAGAAGAGGTCTCCCGAGATCTGAGCGAGATATTTGCAGCCTATGCTTATAAATAGCATCCCAGAGCCTACATAAAAAGGATCTTTTGACTCTCTGACGTCCAGACTCTGCCGAATTCACCGTTGTACTCGAATTTCACTGTTGTACTCAAGATTTACTATTGTAATCCGGTATAACCAGCAAGAAAAAGTTAATAAAGATCAATCATTTCATAGTGGACGTAGGCAATATGCCAAACCACTCTAAATCTCTGCGTTCTTTTGCTGTTTTTTTATTATTGTTTGAAATGTTTGTTAGATAATCCTCTTTCTACATTTCTTTCTTCATTTATCTCTTCAAACCCTTCCGAAGAGTGTTGTGCCCAATTTTGGTACAAACACTTTAGTGCTTTCATTGAGAGAACACAGTTTTTCTCCTACTCGTTGGATCTACTATCGATATCGGATTGCACAAATCCAAGAAGAAGATCCAAATCTCAAAGATTAAAGTTCTTCCATCCTATTCAGATTTGCATCAATTCTAGGAAAGAGCTTCGCCATCCACCATGGTTAACACAAGGACTACTTGTACAGCTGAAGATCCATAAGGACGGGATAGACATAATCCCGTACAACTACCCCCGACTGACCAGAATGCTTCCAGACCATCAGATCCGCAAGGCCCTGTTACCCGGGAAGAATTTCAGATGCTAATGCAAGAACTGAATCAGAGCCGCCAACGGCTCAATCAACAGCTGCATGCTAATGCGGAATTGACCAACCAGCTAAACCGTCAAAGATGAAGGAAATCCAGAAGGGATTAGACTTCATATTCATCCATCGAGAGTTTAGCCTCTTCTGATTACCATCATAGATACAAATGCCCACGACTAGACAGAAGTTACACACAGGCCACTTGGCATCATCATACATTAGTCTTGGGCAACCAAGAGTTGTCCCGTCAACCAGCCATCAGACTGGACCCTCCTCTCGAGGAGGCGCTACCACACACCATATTACTGATAACCATACTGCCACAGCTACTGAATTGGGAGTTGACGCTCTGAACCAAACGGATCTGACCCACCGACAACGTAACCACACTCCCGAACCTTACGTCCCCGATGATGTAGAACCAAGGAGGCGAGACATGAACCATCGACAGCGACTGGCCCCTCCTCGCATTGTGGAACCCGACCACACCTTGGCCCAACCTACTCAAAATGTCCAAATGCCCGACATACCGACGATGGTCCGTTAAATGATCTGTGAAAGTCAGGGTCTTAGCAATGACGACTAGGGAATCTCCCAAAGTCATACTCCTTTTACTGATGAGATACTTTATGCTGAACCACCTCGGGGATTCAGGATGCCGACTTTACCCGTTTATGAAGGGAGCTCAGATCCTAATCAACATATCTTGAAATATGAATGGTTGATGAATGCCGCACGAGCTGATGACGCAGTTAAGTGCCGAAGCTTCCTGATCTCTCTTGGGGGCATAGCAACTATGTGGTTTACCCGACTGCCACCTCGATCTATCTCATGTTTAGATCAGTTGGCAACCAAGTTTATTGAGCAATTTCGTATGCATGTCGCAAGACCGAAGGATGTTAATACTTTATCTAGTGTCACTCAGGCTCCTAGAGAGACACTCAAGCGTTATTTAGAGAGATTTCATGCTGCATGCGCTGAGATCAGCAACCCAAACGATAATTCTATTCTTATGGCACTAACTAAGGGGATTGATCCCGATTTTGAGTTCGGCAACTGGTTGGCCAAAAAAACCCCTGCATCATTGGACCGTTTCTATTCCAAGGCAGCCCAATTCTTGAGAAGGGAGGATGCGAAACAGTCTAGGAAGAAGGATGATGCGGGGCCAAGTATGGAAGGAATTCAGAGTAATATTGCTATTAAACAATCCAGGGAGAGCTCCGGAAAAGTGCAATTGAACATCCAGAATAAAAAAAATCAGCAGAAAGGCAATGGTAACCTAAATAGAAAATGGGATCAGAATCGTGGTCCATGACGTAGGGCTCCTCTGTTTGATAATTATACTCCTCTGAATACGTCGCTGGAAAATGTGTATTTACAGACCTGCAATACTCTTCAGTATAAGAAGCCTGCTCCGAAACAATCATCGAAGAAATAGATTCAAACAAGAAAATTTTGTAGATTCCATGAAAGCTACGGCCATAACACAAATGAGTGCCGTCATTTGCAGGATCTCATTGAAAAGTTGATATGTGAAAGGAAGTTGGAATAGTTTGTGCGGGCACCACAGTCTGGAGGTGTAGGCCCATCGAATCAGAACCATACACCGACTCGGGCAAGACATGGAGAACCCGCTCGTACCGGCGGGAGGTTGGTGATAAATACCATTAGTGGTGGTCCTCATTCAGTAGACCGAAGCTGGAAGGAAATGGAGTCGTATGCCAGCTCTATTAGGCATGCGAGCTTTGAATGTTGTAGTAGTTTGGAAGATGGGGCTCCGGCCAAGCAACAAAAGATGATGACTGATGACATCGTCTTCCGAGATAGAGATGCTGATAGGATCGAAGCCCCAACCATCGATCCACTTGTCATATCAGCTCAAGTAGGTCCTGCTTGGATGAAGAGGATCTTGGTAGACAATGGAAGTTCTGTGAATATATTGTTCAAGCGAGCCTATGACCAGATGAAAATGGAAACTAAAGATTTGAAACCTTGTCAGTACCGTATCCATGGTTTCAACGGGAGTGCAACTATACCCACTGGAGTGGTGGAATTGCCAGTGAAGTTAGGTATTGGAGAACGCCGGAGAGTCCGGATACTGCAGTTTGTTGTTTTGGATATAGACTCGCCATATAATGCTTTCTTGGGCCGACCGGCCCTAGATGAGTTTAGGGCTGCCATTGCCCCGTGGTGTTCGACTCTAAATTTCCCCACTGATCGTGGAGTTGGAGTCGTTCAAGGAGATCAGGCTGCTTGACGAGCATGTTATGTTGCTGAGCTGCGCGAGGCGCAGCGAAAAGAGAAAGGGAAGGGCGTAGAGGAATCTCTCTACGTCCGTTTTGTTGATAATTGAGAATTGACGCCTGGGCCTAGGCCTGGGCACCCCAACCAATTCAAAAGAGATATTGACCTGAGAGACACCGAAAGTGAAGACGAAAGTAAAGACAGTCAAGCTTCTCCGGTCGAACTGACAATCGATGTTTCGATCGATGATAGCGATGATTCTAGAATGATAAAGATTGGATCTCAGTTAAGCCAACAAATGCAAGAGGAATTGGTTGAATTTCTCCGGGAAAACCTTGACGTGTTTGCCTGGACGCATTCTGACATGTGTGGGATCTCGCCGGACATCATGAGCCATGCATTGAACATTGACCCGCGGCACGTCCCGGTCAAACAAAAAAGGCGTGGTATGGATCCAAAGAGATATGTCGCCCTTAAGGAAAAAGTAGACAAGCTTAAATCGAATGGATTAATTCGAGATGCATTATATCCAGAATGGGTGTCAAATATTGTACTTGTCCGAATGCCAAATGGGAAATGGAGAACGTGCATCGATTACTCTGATCTGAATAAAGCCTGCCCTAAAGACAGTTTTCCTCTTCCTCGAATTGATCAACTCGTAGATTCAACGGCCGGGCATGAACTCTTATCCTTCATGGATGCGTATTCCGGCTACAATCAAATACCAGTACACTTACCCAACCAGGAGCATACCAACTTCATAACCAATATGGGACTTTATTGCTACAAGGTTATGCCTTTTGGACTCAAGAATGCTGGTGCAACTTATCAACGATTAGTTAATTGAATGTTCGCCAATCAGATTGGGAAAACCATGGAGGTATACGTGGATGATATGCTACTCAAGTCACGATTCTCCACTGACCACATCAAAGACCTGGAGTCAATGTTTAATATTTTCCGAGAATACAGAATTAAGCTTAATCCGTTGAAATGTCATTTTGGGGTCGCATCAGGAAAATTCCTTGGGTTTATCGTCAACGCTCGAGGAATCGAAGCCAATCCGAAAAAGATCTGGGTGATTAGAAACCTTGAAACTCCAAGAACTATAAAGCAAGTCAAAATTCTCAATGGGAAAGTAGCAGCACTGAGCAGGTTCATTTCAAAGTCTACTGACAAATGCATTCCCTTCTTCGATCTGATCCGAAAAGGGAAACAAAACTTTGAATGGACTATGGAATGTGAGGGCGTATTCCGCGCACTAATTCAACATCTCTCCACACCGCCAATTTTGTCAAAGCCTATCGATCATGAGAAATTATACATTTATTTGGCGGTATCAGAAAACGCAATCAGTGTTGCCGTAATTCGAGAGGAGGACCGAATACAAAAGCCGGTCTATTATATTAGCAAACGGCTAACCGAAGCTGAGAGAAATTATCCGAAGCTAGAGAAGTTAGCTTACTGTTTCGTTATTGCCTCAAGGAAGCTCCGTCCGTACTTTCAGGCTCATCCGATCACCGTTTACACCGACCAGCCGTTACGATAGGTCCTTACGCGGCCTGAGACGTCTGGTAGGTTACTCAAATGGTATATCGAGTTAAGTCGGTTTGACATTACCTACACTCCAAGGCGAGCCATTCAAGGACAAGTCCTAGCAGATTTTATAGTTGAATTTACCATCCTAGAGGACTTGCCCGAAATAAGTGAATCTCCCAAGTATATCTGGAAGCTGCATACTGATGGTGCATCTAATGACCGTTTCTCCGGTGCAGGAGTTGTGCTTGAAACTCCTGAAGGTCGATCTATATGCTATGCTTTAAAGTTTGGTTTTCACGCGACCAACAATGAAGCTGAGTATGAAGCCCTACTTGCCTGATTGAGGCTTGCTAGAGATTTGAAAATCATTGCTGTGGAGATTTATTGGGATTCACATTTGGTCCTGTGTCAAGTTCGAGGGGAATACCAGGCCAAGGACCGAAGACTGGCTGCTTACCTTGCTCGGGTTCAAGCAATATTAAATCAGTTCGATTACTATGCCATCTACTGCATACCCCGAGAGTGCAATCAAAAAGCCGATTCATTAGCAAAGTTAGCCAGCGTAGGTGAGGCACAACAAATGAGACTTGTTCCCGTGGAGACATTAGCTTCTCCGAGCATCGACCAAATGGAGACAGATTGGATATTTTAGGTCATTCGCGACAAGGAGTCATGTATGACTCCGTTCAGAAATTATCTCGAGCATGGAACCCTGCCAGAGCACAGGAACAAAAAGAGACAGATTCTTCGAAAAGCTTCATGGTTCACTATTCAAAATGGAGTTATGTATAGAAGAGGGTACTCTATTCCTTTACTCCGGTATATCGCTCATAGTGAAATCAAACGAGTGTTGCATGATGTGCATGAAGGAGAATGTGGCGATCACACTAGGGGGCAAGCCCTTGCCAAGAAAGTGCTCAGATATGGATACTATTGGCCAACCATAAATCGCGATGCATCAGATTACGCCAGAAAGTGCGACAAATGCCAGAAGCATGCTCGGATTCCAAGAGCCCCACCTACCGAAATAACTCAAATGGTCAGTCCATGGCCGTTTGTAATATGAGGCATTGACATTATTGGCTCTCTACCTCTAGCCAAAGGTGGTGCGAAGTACACCATCGTAGCTGTTGATTACTTTACCAAGTGGGCGAAAGCTATACCCCTTGTTACAATCACAACAAAGAAGGTGATCAACTTTGTAGTGCGCAACATCATCTGCCAATTTTGTCTTCCACATACTATCATCACTGATAACGAGACCCAGTTCGACAGTGTTGAGTTTAAGGATTTCTATCAACGATTCCACATTCAGAAAAAATTCTCCACAGTCGCACACCCTTAAGTGAATGGACAAGTCGAAGCTGTTAATAAAGTTATAAAGTCTACTGAAGAAGCGACTGGAAAAGGCCGGAGGAAAATGGGTCGATGAACTTCCTATGGCTTTATGGGCTTACCGAACAGCCCACAAGTCCGCAACCGGTCACACTCCATTTTCTCTTTCTTATGGTTCATAAGCCGTTATTCTAGTCGAATTAGAAGTGCCTTCTCATCGTGTGACATACTATGATCCAAAGACAAATGCTATATTACTTGTTGAATCCCTGGATTTAATGGATGAGAAGCGTGAAGAGGCTAATTTGAGGGCAGCCGCATACCGAAGTCGAGTCGCCTGGTTATATAATGCCAAGATCTGACCCCGAACCTTTGAACTTGGCGATCTCGTCCTTAAGAGAATTTATCTGGTCCCTTCGCATATGAAGCAAAATGGGGAAGGGTCGTATGTTATTGAACGAAAGCTAGGAGATGGCACATTCAAGTTATCGACCGTTGATGGTCTCACTCTTCCGAGAGCCTAGAACAGCGAAAGTCATTGTAACGACCCAAAATTTTGAACAATTTAAATTGAAAATATTTAATTAATTTTAAATATTTGAATGATGGTTTGACTTGAATTTCAAATTATCAGAATGAATATGACGATTAAATTATAAAAATTAATCTATTGAAAGTTGAATAAAAATTTGAATCTTCAATTTTAAGCTGATTTAAAATATTTCAAAGGCTTGTAAAATTCATATTGATAATACTGAAGATAATAGAAGCTTCAGAATTGAGTTTGAAAATGATTAGTTCAGTTTTGAAATTTTTATCGTTTAATCGATATTTAAAAATAGCCTTCCGAGGCACAGTCTCGGAATTTGACGAAACCAGTTCCATTGGGTCCATAATATTGAATTATTGTCGGATTTCAAATTTCGTATTTTTCAAAGTTGTTATGCGAGCATACGACGTATAAACGCGTTGAAATTAAATCGAATTCAATTTAAATTTAAATTTTAAATTTGGTCAACATTAGCATGTTATCTTCCTTAAATCAAGCCTAATATCACAAAATAAGATCGTGTAAACCATGCCTCCTTCAATTTTAAATAACCCTCTTCCCTCTGTATAATTCAAAAAAACGAAATCAAATCATGGCCGAAGCCTCCCAGATAAAAAATAAAATAAAATCGAACGAGCGATTATATCAAGATTCAGCTCAAACAAGGTCGCAAGTCCTTCCCCCTCTTTTCAAATTGAATCGGCAATCGAAGAGAAAAAAAATCGAACCGAATCGAATTTGATCGAATAGGCGACGTCTGTTTCAAATCGATGGGGGAGGGGGATCTCGAGTTCAAGCCAGTCAAGGAGAAATAGGCGATGTGGTCTTTAGCTTTCCGACGTGGAGTGGTTGCATACGACTGGGACTCGATTCGAGACATTCGCGACCTCAAAGGGAATCGTGAGATGGATTCATGGCGGCGGAAAGTCATAGTTAGGGCCGCGCGTGTAACGACCCGTATTTTTACGGATCGAAAGATCGTAAAACTGTTATTTTTAGGTCGTTAGTGTTGATCTGTTGTCCAGAGATTAAGTCGACCAAAGCTTTAGTCGTCCAGAGTTAGGTCGTGTCGTAGCTTAGGTCGTGTAGTAGTTAGGTCGGTTGAGCGACTTAAGAGATTGGAGCGACCTAAGGAGTTTGGTCGTGTTGGGACTTAGGTCGTGAAGAAGGTTAGGTCGTGGAGCGACCTAAGGGAGTTGGCGACCTAAAGAGTTTGGTCATCTAAGGGAATTAACATCATAGGGTCTGAACGACTTAAGGAGGATAGGTCCGTTGAGCGAGCCAACGACCTAAGGAAGTTAGCGACATAGGGGATGGCTTAAGTCGTATCACAGTTAGGTCGATGTGATTGGTTAGGACGTAAGACGACCTAAGGTCGTTGAGTCGTTAAGTTGTTAAGTCGTTAAGGTCGTTAAGTCGTATCCCAGTTAAGTCGTTAGGTCGCGTAAGGACTTAAGTCGTTGGATCGTGAGTGTTAGGTCGGTACTCCTATTAATTAGTTAGGTCGGCATCTCAGTTAGGTCGTGCACTTGCGTTGTAGTTAGGTCGCACGTATAGGCTTGAGTCGTTAGGTCGGGGTTTTTAGGTCGACAACTATTAGGTCGGCAATTTTTAGGTCGTGGACGACCTAAGGGGCGGACGACTTAAGGATTCTAGCCTATAAATACACGTCCTTGCCTCACTTTTTGGGATCCGGATTTTGAAGCAACGAAGTGCTGCCATTTTGAGAGCTCGAGTACTACACTTCTTTACTTCTTATCTCTTCTATAATCTTGTGCTTCCTTCCATCCAAATTGAGGATCAAATCGAAGATCCAAGAGCTTAGATTGAAGATCTACATCCATCGAAGAGAGATTTCATCGTTTGAAGCGGAATTTTGGCAGATCAGGTTAGATCCTTCGCTGTCCTGATCTGAAGTGTGTTGCTTTTGAAGTGTTTAGGTGATTTGGTGAGTGGTGGTTATCTCTCACATGGATCCAAAGGAGTATATCGGATTGGTGGCTTGATTATGTGTTAAAAATAGTGATTTCATGCATTTTCGTAAACTCAAGTATAGATCCATTGTTAATGATGATTTGCCATCCATTTTACTACATGTTAATCTATGCAAGTTCATTCATCAAGTTGTAGAGATATTGCTCATGTTTCATGCTTGTTAGATTTGGACTCTTTATTTACAAAATTGCCATTTTAGTTATAATTGCTTTTAGATCTTGTTTGCATGATTGATTACTTGGATTAATGATTGATTTGATTGATTGTTATAGATTAGTTGATTAGTTGTTAGATCTAGACAAGATGGTCGAAGATGATTCAAAAGCTAAGGGAAAGGCTCTTGAATTGGAAAAGCTGCTCGTGGCATATGTGGCGGATGATGAAGCTCATATGGATAGATTTGATGATGATGATGATGAGATGAGGCTTTGCTATGATGTGATGTAGCCATGGTATAATCCAAACGGGATCATTCCAAGCATGTTGATAACTCGAGGGATGGTTCGAGTTCGTTGATAATGGTTGGCTCGAGAGAGGTTTGAGCTAGTATGAGAATAGTCGTCGAGGAGGATGACTAGAAGGCTGAGATTTCATCGTTGTTGAAGGTTCTAGCAGACTCAAAGCAAGAGTACACTGGGCAGATTCGAGAGTCCCAAAAGATTACAGTTGGTATTCGAGTACTCTGGGCAGATTCGATAGTCCTAAGCACGGGCTGCGGCGATGTGCGGAGTTCTGTCTAGAACCGGGGTTACCATTAGCCCTTGACGGACGGCTGAAAGAATGTGACGGTCATTCAATTAACGGTGGTATCGAAGCAATGATAACAATGATAGCCAGAGTCATGGATGTTTGGTTGTATTGTCATTGGGTCTCAAGAGCAATATTTTCTGGGTGCTTATCTGATCTTGGTTTAGGCCTTGGGGGTTTGTACTTGGAAAACATCGACCTTGACTCGAGTGATAAATGCTTTACTTTAAATGTCTGCTTTGCTATGTTTACTTCTGCTTAGTGTGTTTGGGGGCTATCACTGTAGAAAGAGGTGGAGTGCGAGGGTTGGGTTCCTATTCCTTTTACCTTTATGCTCTTTTGGTACGTTGTTAGTTAATTTACCGCTCACTAAGACTGTTGTCTGACTCAAGGTTTTATGTTCAACTCTTATTACCTTGGGCTGTTCATCCATTTTGGGATGGGCAGACTAGGTAGCAGGTGACAGGTGCTGTTCTTAGTTTCCAACGATGCTGATGACGAAGACGAGCTGGAGGCTTGCATATTATTTTCTTATTATATGTACTGGATGTTCTGCTGCTTGTATATTCTCTGAGTGATATGTAGTGAGGCTGGATGTATTGACTATTCAGATTTTTGTATCAAACTACTATGAGGCTTATTTGATGCGATTCTGTTCTGTGTAGCTTCACTATGTATATTATTCTCTATTGTATTTTATCCATGCGCTGTGAGTAATACGATAGATTCTGCTATTTTAACTTACCTCTGACGATCATCCATGGCTGCCTGGCATACTTTACAGCGCACTATTTCCTTGTTCAGTGCAGGAGTCATGGGCGGTCGTCACATTTGGTATCAGAGCCTTGGTTAATCGAATTTACCCAACGCTCGCTGACGTAACTACGTATGAGAGACGTAATTGTATTTTGATGGATGATTACTATATATAATATAGTAGCTTAGAAGGATTTGAGTTCTTTATGCAGTTGTTTCTCAAGGTGTGCTGATCATTTCTTTTATAGATATTAAGAATGAGTCGAAGAGGGAGACCAGCTGCTAGGGAAGGCCGTGCTGCTGAGGGGGCTGCTGATTATGCTGCTATGTTTGAGGCTATGATGACTTCGATCATGAGAAGGATGCCAGCTTCGGGGCCAGCAGTTGACGTTGGAATTCAAGTTCAAGCTCCAAGACCGGTGGATTTTGCTAAGCTGTGTAAAAACTATACTGCTCTTGGAGGAAAGGTTTTCTTGGGAACAGAGTCAACCATTGAAGTCCAGAGATGGATAGATGCTTGTAGAAGAATCTTTGGTGACTTGGGAATCGAGGATGCAACTAGAAGGAAGCTCGCATCAAGATAGCTTCAAGGGAGAGCTTCTGACTGGTGGAACTCTATCACCATTGATACTCCGAAGGAAGAAATTACTTGGGAGCAATTCCAAGCCAGATTTGAAGCTAAGTTCATTTCTACAGCTTAGAAATCTGTTCTGTTTAAGAAGTTTGTAGAACTCAAGCAAGATGGAAGACCAGTTCTTGAGTATGTTTCTGAGTTTGAAGCTTTGTCCAAGTATGCCCGGTCGTATATTGAATCTCCTTATCAGAAGAACGAGAAGTTTGTGACAGGCTTGGACATTTATCTGGGGAGGCAGTTGGTGGATCATCTGGATGATCCATTTGAGAAGCTTGTGGAGAAAGCTCTCAGGCACGAAAATCTGTTTCCTAAAGAAGGATCTGTTGTTGCTGTGGCCAAGGAAGAGTCTAAACAACAGCAGGGTGGAAACAAGAAGAGGAAGCAGCAGCATCAAAAGGGTAACGATGGCCAGAAGAAGCCGAAGGGCGAAGTGACCTGCTACAATTGTCAGCAGAAGGTCCATTTCTCCAGAGATTGCAAGAATCCAAAGGTGCCGGTGAAATGCCACAACTGTGACAAGCCGGGGCATATTAAGAAGAATTGTCCAGAACCACGGAAGGACAAGCAGATTGTGCAAGTTTATGCTTTGGGCACTGTTCCATCATCTTCAAAAGCTCCTACCACTGAAGAGAAAGGAAAGAGTGTGGTGGTTCAAGGTACTCTTTCCATATGTGGTGTTCCAGTTAGAGTGTTATTCGATACTGGGGCGTCGCATTCTTTTGTTTGTAATGAACTTGTATGCTGGTTGGGTTTAAAACCAGATATTGTTGATAGACCATTGATTGTGACTAATCCAGTTGGGGGTTCGTCCTATTTGTGTATGCTATGCCGTGGTCTGTTTGTATCGAGTCATGATTGCTCTTTTGTTTGCGATTGTTTTGTTCTAAACTTTGCGGGGTTTGGAATTATTTTGGGTATGGACTGGCTTAGGAAGTATGCGGCAAAGGTTGATTGTGAAAGGTTGGAGGTGACAGTCGAGAATGTGGAAGGGAAAAAGGTTGTAATACGATGTAAGCATGAGGAAGGCATCTTCATGAGCTTCATGTATTCACTGGTTGTTCCACGAGATGGACTGTCATCGGTGCCAATCGCTAATGGATTTGGGGATGTCTTTGATGAGGTCAAAGGGTTACCGCCGCATAGAGAGATCGAGTTTCGCATCGATCTAGTCGAAGGAGCCAGGCCTATTGTGATGCCTCTTAGGCGGATGGTGCCTAGGGAACAGCAAGAGTTGAGGGTGCAAGTTGATGATCTTTTACAGAAAATATTCATTCGGCGTAGTGTGTCCGAATGGGGTGCACCAGTTGTGTTTGTAACCAAAGCGGATGGATCGTTGAGGTTGTGTGTGGATTATCGTGAGCTGAATAAAGTGACTAAGAAGAACAAGTATCCATTGCCAAGAATAGATGACTTGTTCGATCAACTTCACGAAGCTAAGATGTTTTCTCAGATGGATTTGGCAACGGGATTTCACCAGTTAAGAGTGGCTAAGGATAGTGTGCCGAAGACTGCTTTCAGGACACCATCTGGTTTCTTTGAGTGGTTGGTAATGCCGTTTGGATTGACCAATGCACCAGCATATTTTGTAGATCTTATGAATAGAGTGTTCAGAGATCAGTTGAACAAGTTCGTACTAGTGTTCGTGGATGATATTTTGATATATTCCATAACTGAAGAGGAGCACAAGACGCACTTGCATATTGTTTTGGAAATCTTACGGAAACATCAGCTGAAGGCTAAGCGTTCGAAGTGTCACTTCTAGAAGAGCGAAGTGAGGTTCTTAGGCCATATTATCTCTGGAAGCGGAATGGCGGTTGACCCCGCTAAGGTGGTAGCAATCCAGGATTGGGTTAGACCTAAGAATGCATCTGATGTGAGAAGTTTTCTTGGATTAGCAGGGTACTATCGTCGATTTATCAAAGACTTTTCCAAGGTGGCTGCACCATTAACAAGATTGACGAAAAAGAATCACATATTCAGATGGGATGCTAAGTGTGAGCAAGCTTTCGGAATCCTGAAAGAGCTACTGACAAGTGCTCCTGTTTTGACTATTCTAAGTGGAAATGAAGAGATGGTGGTTTACACCGATGCATGTGGTACTGGACTTGGAGCAGTGTTGATGCAGAAGAATAGAGTTGTTGCGTATGCAAGTCGACAACTGAAGCCGCATGAAAGGAATTATCCGACTCATGATTTGGAGTTGGCAGCAATTGTATTTGCTCTGAAGATGTGGAGACATTACCTATTGGGAGTTCGATTCGAGTTATTTACGGATCATAAGTCGTTGAAGTATCTTTTCTCCCAAAAGGATTTGAATCTTCGGCAGCAACGATGGCTAGAGTTTTTGGCATCATATGATTTTGGTATAGCCTATACTCCGGGAAAGGGTAACGCAGTGGCAGATGCGTTAAGTCGAAGACATGTAGGATTGGGAGCAATGTTTTCAGAATGGAAGAGTCTCGAGTATTTGGCTGGATTTGACTTCAGGCTCAGATGTGAATTGGAACCTGAGATGTTGGCAAACTTATCGATAAGACCGACTCTTGTGGAAAGAATTGGCGAGAGCCAAAAGCGAGACGATAAGCTTGTCAAGATTATCCGTGATTTGGAATCTGGATTGGACCCAGAAAAGGATAAAGGATTCGAGGTCGATCGAGAGGGTTGGCTTCGGAAGTAGGGACGACTAGTTATTCCCGATATAGATGAATTGAGAAATGAAGTTCTGAAGGAAAGTCATCACTCGAAGCTGACAATTCATCGAGGTGGAAATAATATGTATCGGGATATGAAAAGAACCTATTACTGGGAAGGTATGAAGAAGGATGTTGGAAATTTTATTTCCAAGTGCATGAACTGCCAGTTGGTAAAAGATGAGCAAAAGAAGCCCAGTGGATTGCTTCAGCCATTAGAAGTTCCTACATGGAAGTGGGAGCAAATATCGATGGATTTTATTGATGGGCTACCTAAAACAAGAACGGGAAATGAAGGGATTTGGGTCATCGTGGATCGTCTGACTAAGAGTGCAAGATTCATTCCTGTTCGATCGACCAGGACTGCATCAAAGTTGGCTGAGCTGTATGTTAAGTGGATAGTTCGATTCCATGGTATTCCGAAGAGTATAGTGAGCGATCGAGACCCATTGTTCACTAGTGGATTTTGGAAGAGCTTTCAGGAAGTTCTGGGAACCGAGTTGTGTTTGAGTACAGCTTATCATCCCCAAACAGATGGTCAGACTGAGAGAGTCAACCGAGTTTTGGAAGATCTCCTTAGAGCATGCGTTTTAGATTTCGGAGGATCATGGGTAGATCACCTTCATTTGGTAGAATTTTTGTATAATAACAGTTACCAGTCAAGCATTGGTATGGCACCGTATGAAGCATTGTATGGAAGACCGTGTAACTCTCCAACATGTTGGTTAGAAACAGGAGAAAAGCTGATACTTGGGCCAGAAATGATTCAACAGACTTCGGATTGCATAAAGATCATTCGGCAACGAATGAAGGCAGCCCAAGACCGACAGAAAAGTTATGCCGATAAACTTCATAAGGATTTGTAATTCGACGTAGGTGATATGGTTTTTGTGAAGATTTCTCCACTGAAGAATGTTATTCGATTCGGGAAGAAAGGAAAATTGACTCCGAGATTTGTTGGACCATTCCCGATCATCGAGCGAATTGGAAAGCTCGCCTACAAATTAGAGTTACCAAAAAAGTTGGCGGGTGTGCACAATGTTTTTCATGTATCGTATCTACGGAAGTATGTGCACGACTCGAATACTGTGGTTTCTGCTGATAGCTGTGAAGATTTTGAAGTTGACCTAGTTGATAAGAGACCCCGTAAGCTGCTTCGTGTTGTGGAAACTGACACGAAACAGCTTAGGAGGAAGGTAGTTAGGTTGCTCAAGATACAATGGAGTGATGATGTTAACGACTGTACATGGGAGGAGCAAGAGAGGATGAAGGCAGCTCATCCTGAACTCTTCGAGGTATGGCCATAAGGTGTCGTGTCATCTCACGACATTATAACTTGTTCTAGTTTTATAATTCTGCATGTTAGGCTAGTAATTAGACGCATGGTTTGTTGATTGCTATGGATGGTAGGCATGCAGTATAGTTTTTGATTGCTCTTGTTTGTTTGGAATTTCGGGGGCGAAATTCCTAAGGGGGAGAGAATGTAACGACCCATATTTTTACGGATCGAAAGATCATAAAACTGTTATTTTTAGGTCGTTAGTGTTGATATGTTGTCCAGAGTTTAAGTCGACCAAAGCTTAAGTCGTCCAGAGTTAGGTCGTGTCGTAGCTTAGGTCGTGTAGTAGTTAGGTCGGTTGAGCGACTTAAGAGATTGGAGCGACCTAAGGAGTTTGGTCGTGTTGGGACTTAGGTCGTGAAGAAGGTTAGGTCGTGGAGCGACTTAAGGGAGTTGGCGACCTAAGGAGTTTGGTCGTCTAAGGGAATTAACAGCATAGGGTCTGAACGACTTAAGGAGGATAGGTCTGTTGAGCGAGCCAATGACCTAAGGAAGTTAGCGACATAGGGGATGGCTTAAGTCGTATCACAGTTAGGTCGCTGTGATTGGTTTGGATGTAAGACGACCTAAGGTCGTTGAGTCGTTAAGTCGTTAAGGTCGTTAAGTCGTATCCTAGTTAAGTCGTTAGGTCGCGTAAGGACTTAAGTCGTTGGATCGTGAATGTTAGGTCGGTATTCCTGTTAAGTCGTTAGGTTGGCATCTCAGTTAGGTCGCGCACTTGCGTTGTAGTTAGGTCGCGCGTATAGGCTTGAGTCGTTAGGTTAGGGTTTTTAGGTCGACAACTGTTAGGTCGGCAATTTTTAGGTCGTGGACGACCTAAGGGGCGGACGACTTAAGGATTCTAGCCTATAAATACACGTCCTTGCCTCACTTTTTGGGATTCGGATTTTGAAGCAACGAAGTGCTTCCATTTTGAGAGCTCGAGTACTACACTTCTTTAATTATTATCTCTTCTATAATCTTGTGCTTCCTTCCATCCAAATTGAGGATCAAATCGAAGATCCAAGAGCTTAGATTGAAGATCTACATCCATCGAAGAGAGATTTCATCGTTTGAAGCGGAATTTTGGCAGATCAAGTTAGATCCTTCGCTGTCCAGATCTGAAGTGTGTTGCTTTTGAAGCGTTTAGGTGATTTGGTGAGTGGTGGTTATCTCTCACACGGATCCAAAGGAGTATATTGGATTGGTGGCTTAATTATGTGTTAAAAATAGTGATTTCATGCATTTTCGTAAACTCAAGTATAGATCCATTGTTCATGATGATTTGCCATCCATTTTACTAAATGTTAATCTATGCAAGTTCATTCATCAAGTTGTAGAGATATTGCTCATGTTTCATGCTTGTTAGATTTGGACTCTTTATTTACAAAATTGCCATTTTAGTTATAATTGCTTTTAGATCTTGTTTGCATGATTGATTACTTGGATTAATGATTGATTTGATTGATTGTTATATATTAGTTGATTAGTTGTTAGATCTAGATAAGATGGTCGAAGATGATTCAAAAGCTAAGGGAAAGGCTCTTGAATTGGAAAAGCTGCTCGTGGCATATGTGGCGGATGATGAAGCTCATATGGATAGATTTGATGATGATGATGAGATGAGGCTTTGCTATGATGTGATGTAGCCATGGTATAATCCAGACGGGATCATTCCAAGCATGTTGATAGCTCGAGGGATGGTTCGAGTTCATTGATAATGGTTGGCTCGAGAGAGGTTTGAGCTAGTATGAGAATAGTCGTCGAGGAGGATGACTAGAAGGCTGAGATTTCATCGTTGTTGAAGGTTCTAGCAGACTCAAAGCAAGAGTACGCTGGGCAGATTCGATAGTCCCAAAAGATTACAGTTGGTAGTCGAGTACTCTGGGAAGATTCGATAGTCCTAAGCAAGGGCTGCGACGACGTGCAGAGTTCTGTCTAGAACCGGGGTTACCATTAGCCCTTGACGGACGGCTGAAAGAATGTGCCAGTCATTCAATTAAAGGTGGTATCGAAGCAATGATAACAGTGATAGCCAGAGTCATGGATGTTTGGTTGTATTGTCATTCGGTCTCAAGAGCAATATTTTCTGGGTGCTTATCTGATCTTGGTTTAGGCTTTGGGGGTTTGTACTTGGAAAACATCGACCTTGACTCGAGTGATAAATGCTTTAGTTTAAATGTCTGCTTTGCTATGTTTACTTCTGCTTAGTGTGTCTAGGGGCTATCACTGTAGAAAGAGGTGGAGTGGGAGGGTTGGGTTCCTATTCCTTTTACCTTTATGCTCTTTTGGTATGTTGTTAGTTAATTTACCGCTCACTAAGACTGTTGTCTGACTCAAGGTTTTATGTTCAACTCTTGTTACCTTGGGCCGTTCATCCATTTTGGGATGGGCAAACTAGGTAGCAGGTGACATGTGCTGTTCTTAGTTTCCAACGATGCTGATGACGAAGACGAGCTGGAGGCTTGCATATTATTTTCTTATTATATGTACTGGATGTTCCGCTGCTTGTATATTCTCTGAGTGATATGTAGTGAGGCTGGATGTATTGACTATTCAGATTTTTGTATCAAACTACTATGAGGCTTATTTGATGCGATTCTATTCTGTGTAGCTTCACTATGTATATTTTTCTCTATTGTATTTTATCCATGCGCTGTGAGTAATACGATAGATTCTGCTATTTTAACTTACCTCTGACGATTATCCATGGCTGCCTGGCATACTTTACAGCGCACTATTTCCTTGTTCAGTGCAGGAGTCATGGGAGGTCGTCACAGCGCGTGTTCGCGTGATGGCGAGGTGGAGTAGGAAGGAATACATGGCGACGAGCAGCTAGGGCTGGTGAACTCGGCAGAGGTGGCGTCGCGATCTGTAGGCAAGTTCGATCGACGACGTGGTTCGTCGATGGCATCTTCGAGTTCAGATTCGTGGACAGTAAGGTATAAAAAAACCAATTTAAATTTTTGTAATGTATATATATATGTTTATACAGAGAACAGAAAAATAACATCAGTAAGGCAGTTCCTTTTATCAATTTATATGTGTAGATATATTTATATATATAAAAAAAATGTGTCACAGTAAAGTAAATTTCATTTTTTTCTGTTTACAGTAAAGAAGGATTTTGTTTTCAATTTATATATGTGTACGTAAAGAAAAATAATTGAAGTATGGAAATAAAAATAAATAAATGGAAAGGAGTTAGATTTTTAAAGTGAACAGCGATCACCTTCTTAGTTTATACAGTTTGAAAAAAAAAAGATAGAGACAAAATACAATTTTCTAATTTAAATTAGTAATTAGTTTGTTTAGTTAACTTATTTAAAATTTATTTTAGTCTCTAAAAAAAATATTTTATGAAAGGTAATTAGTTCAAACAGATGTAGAGAATTAATATAGTAAAGTGTATAGGAGAAAAAAAATATAATCTGTCTACAATTAAAAGAAATTGGTTTAAAATTTAATCATTGGCTAATTAAATTTATCAAATAAAAATTTATCATTCGATTATTTCGAATATTTATGAAATCGTAAATTGTTATACAAGGTCAAATAAAGTCGAGAAAACAAACTGGAATGGGAATGGACGGCAAATTAAAAGCAAAGGTGAGATCTTCTCACTCAAAATGAAAAGTTGGATTTTGCAGTTATTGACTGATTGATTGCTGTTTGGATGTGATACTATATATATATAGTAGTATATAGCAATATATACATATTGGCATATGTATATATTGGAGTTGATTGATTTCCCGCACTATATAGCGGATGAGACCCTATTGCACCACATAATAGCGGATAATATTTTATAAATTCCATTTACCACGATATTCCACCTCGAAGTGGAATTGGTATTGTGCTAACGTCTGTGGATGCAGGGAAACAGGTAGGAGGGATCCAACTGGATTCCTCACCGTATTGATTTATTTACAGATATTGTTATATATATTCTGTTGTCATGATTATATGTGATGTTTTGTTGTCATGATTGATTTTTTTGGTGCTGTTGCGTCATCAGATCCATTTTTGAAGTTTAAAAATAATGATTTTGATTTTAAAGGGATTTTTAAAGTGATTTTTGAGATTATACGTTTTATTAAAATTTTGGATTGCTTCATCCTAAATAAATAAACGTTAAAATTTTAAAGTTATAAAAACCAAGATTTTTGTGAAATATAACCAAAGTGTGATTTTTGAAATAAATAGTTGATTGATTTATAAAATGGTTTAAATTGGGATTTTTAAATAATTATAAATGGTTTATATAAAAGATTTATAAAATTGATATTTATAAATTAAAAATATTGGAATTATAAAACTAGTTTTTATAAGTGTTAAAAGGAAGTATAAATGGATTTCATAAGTGAATGAAATTAATGGATTTATAATGTGAAGTTATAAAATGAATAGATGTTGTAAAATAAAAGATTTATAAGTAATTTACTTATAAATTAAATTTTGGCACTTAAATGGAATATAAATAGAATTTGCTAATAAAATGATTTTTATAAGTAGAAATTGTTATAAAAATATAAATGTGATTTATAAACGTTGTTTATAAATCCGAAATCACTCATTTTGATAAGTGAAATATAGAAGTTAATTAAAGGAATTATATCCACGATTTTAGACCGTGGATAATCTTTTAATAAATGTGTAGAAACATTGAATTGGGTAAATAAAGTATATTCACGATTTTGGACAGTGAATATATTATTAAATAAAATGGATATGTTTTGGGGAAGTGATATTATAAAACGAAGTTAATTTTTTTAACGATGTTTTAAAATGTGTTAAATATCGAAACCATAGATTTCAACATTCATTGTTGAAATAGACATTTTCGAAAAATAAGGAAACGGTGGACTATAACACTTTTGTTATAGTAAATGATTTTCAAAAGGAAATGTTTTATATAGTATTGGGATTTATATATCTATCTAAATTTCGAATCCCTATACTAGTGATTTTGAGTTGTCGTAACGATGTTTTAAGTAACATTCTTTTTGACTCAAATAAAATTTGTGAAAGAGAATGATTTCCTTAAAGAATGAAATATATACTTAATTATGATTTAAGTATATTGAATATTTTCAAATGTTGAAAATAAATAGATTTGTGAATTACTTATCATTTAAAAAGTTTGGAAATGTTTTCCAAAATGAAATGAAATGTTTTTAGAATTTATCTTTGTAAAGATAAATTGAAAGTGAATATTTGAAATCGATTGAAAATCGTATATCAGTAGATATTTTGAAATATAAATCCTCTATGGAATTTATAACCGAAAAGGGAAATTGTTTATAAAAATAAACGTTGATTTATTTTTGAAGTGTGGAAATTATATATCTTGTAAAGATATTTTTTTGGAAAATAAATAATTTGGAAAATTATTTGGAATCTGATGATGCTGTGCAGACCTATTGATAGTTAAATAACCGACTATCAATAATTACCTTGAATGGGTATTTGTTGTGATTTGCTTGAATTTGAATGCCACACTTATTTTCGAATAAGCGCTCACTATTCGGGTTAGACGGGAAAGGACCTTTGGGTCGTATAACCCATTCCGAATATGTGATACGTCGTAATGGATTGCATTTGATGACCGATGTTGAAGACCAGATATTTTTGAAAACGGAAGGATTACCGTCGAGTTACTCTGCATCGGCTGATCTCCGATATAGAGGCTTTATCACCCTTAGTAACGGAAAGTCCAGACGTGATTTGAAAATTATCCGGATTTGCAAGGGCTTCGTGAGAAGTGCCTTCGGTTCTGTTCGAGCCCGGAACAGACTTGTATGAATTGTATGTCTAACATTACAAATTGAGATATAAAGCTGATTTCTTTCAAATACATATCTATTGGTGGTGGAGAATTTATTCACTTAGCTTAACACCCTTCTCTGAGACGTACGAGCTCAGAGGTTATGTAGTTGAAGGTTATCAGCAATATATTCCCAATTTGGTAATGTGACATGCTGAGTGTTGCTGTGTGATGATCATTGTTTGATCATTTGTGATATGATCATTTGTTGGATCATTTATCTTTGTGATCATTACTTTGATCATCTGTTGACCCAAAGCATGGCTATGTGAAAAGCGTAGCTTTGTGGACGAGACTTCGTCGGACCTCACACCCCGGAAATGGTCAAAACAGGAAGGATGCGGCAAGGTTATTAGGGGGTAGCGCCCCTTTAGTGTATGTCATTCCTTCTGGATAGAAATGGTATCATGGTATGGAGCCCAGATATTTAACATATGTTGTTGCTGCAAATTTATTAATTTGTGGTTGTTGGAAATCGAGCATCCTCGGATATAGATCGATTACGATCGGGGGATGACATATTCGTGTCAGTAGTTACCCAGTTAGGGGTAACCTGGCCTTGTGTTGGCAGAGATCCGGTTAGGTTCTCGGGTCGTCTTTCTAGAGGCGTACCTATGTGGCAATGGGAAGTTCCTTGGCCTGACCATTTATTGGAAATCCAAACTCCAATATGCACCTTGTACGGTTTTAGTTGTAGAACCTGCCATTTACTTATGGTGGCGCCCCACTGTTTAGATGGTAGCTATGGTAGGCATACTTTGAAATGTCTATGTTGGCTAAGACTAATATTATACTTTCGAAATATTTTCCACTATGCACTAATGATATTATCTAATGATTTGATTTTGCGTAGTAAGCATCTTTGACTATCATAAGGAGAAATCTCCTTCGATTCCGCGTTTGCATTGTGTGTATGTGCGGGAGGCCTTATGGTAGTTTCATTTTCCAAAAGCATTGCGAAATTGACTTTAAAATCTTCCTGTTGTTTGTTTTAAAGATAGATAAAACTGTTTTAAGTTCTCACACCAGTCAACATGACTGACCTAGAGTTTATTGTTTCCTTCCTAAACTCTGGGTGCCCACCAATTTCCACACGGGCAGTCTTGAGTCAGGTTATCAGGTCATTTTGGATTCGGGATGTTATGGAGCTTAGTGGCCAGCTGGATGGCGAGATGTACCACTTGTATATGATATTATTTATTCCGCTGTGTATTCTGTATGAGGACAAGTTTATATAACTGTCCAGTGTTGTATTGTTGTTGTAAACTCTGATGTTGATGTAATGTATAAAATGATATAGTTCTTTGATTTAAAGATTATTCATTTATCTATTATATGTTGTTCCGCTGTGAATGTGAGATTCTGATATTGTTTCTGTTTCTGTGTTTTCTGTTGTTTCTTCTTTCATTTTCTTCTGTTTTCTTCTACCTCTTCTTTCTTAAACCCTAAGAATTCGGTTTTCTGGCATTCGATGGCTCGGCAGTCGATACAGTGAACGTATTGATGTCGATATTCGGAAGTTGAAGAATCAGGTCCTTACAACGTGGTATCAGAGCATATGGTTAAGCGACAACCATGGCACTGTTGGGTGTTACTCATTAGAGATAGAGTCAGTAGTACTCTAGAATGAGTTGAGTGTAATAATAGATATGAGCGCGTATTTGTTAGTGAATATGAAATTGTTTTGTATTGTGTTGACTTATCGGTTGATTGTTTATAGATTCTGGTCGGTGCAGGGTGTCCAACTGTAATCGATATGGGTTTCTAAACTCTCAAACAAGATAAACCGACATAGTATTGTTTTAAAATAGGGTAAATGAAATAATTTTACCCAAAACTATTTTTGTATAGAAAAGAAATAATTTTCTATGAATTATCATAGTATATGGATGCTTGGTTGTTAGGAAGTAATAATATTAAATTATTATCATTATTATATGGAATTGAATGAGAAATTAAAATAATAACAAAAGATTTGGAGATAAATTCATTTAACAAATGAGATTTATAAATGTGAATTGGAAGATAAGGAAATAAATTCATATACAAATAGAAATTGTTAATGTAAAATTGTAAATGTGATTTATAATTCGGAATGGATTCCAAGAAGATATTTGAAAACTAAAATTCATTAATGGAATGTAAATAAGTTGATAATTTATAAAATATTTGAAATCTATTTAGAATGAGATTCAAATTGAAAATGAATGAATTTGTGAATAAATAAATAAATTTGCAATTGCTAGTGCAAGAAAAATGAAATTGAAAGTTGAAATTCATTTCGAATTTGTAAGCAAATGAATTGAATTGAATAATTATAAATGAAAGATAAATTAAAATTCGTATGGAATTTGAAATCTAGTTAAATATGAGTGGTTATAAACCCAAAATAGTGAATTGAAAATAAATTTTGGGAATGAACAAAAGAATAAAACTGGAATTGAAACTGAATGTTGAAAACAAATTTGAATAAAGTGAATTAGAATTTGTGATGAATTAGTAAATGAAACTAATTTAAAATAGTGCGGTTGTGAATGAAAAATAGGATGAAATTCAATATTCAGAAGTTAAACTGAATCCAAATTAAATTGAAATTGTAAATTGAATTCAAATGAAATTTGAAATGTAAAATTGAATGATAATGGATATAACTTCAATAGTGAAGTAAAAATGTATAAGAAGTATATATTGAAAATTTTATAATAAAATGTGCAAAATGATAATTGAATATTGTAACTAGATATTATGGCTAGTAGGATATACAGGTGTTATAAAGGAAAATTGGGATTTGATTTTCAAAGATAATTTTGAATTGCTCGAAAAAGGTATGTATTTTAAATTTCAATATGAGATTTGATGATTTTCTTGCCCAGCCACTTGGCTTTTTCTTTTCTTTTTGAATCGGAGGGGCCGTTGTGCCATTTTGTAGTTGTACCGTGTTAGCCGCGCAAAGGAGACGTTGGCGAAATTTTTCGAAAATTTCGAGTGTTAGAAAATTTTGAGAAAATTTTGAAAATTTAAAATTTGAATTCAAATTTAAATTTTAATTGTGAAGTAGAATAAAGTTGTTTGAAAACTATGAAAGTGTTTAGAAAGTTAGCTGAAGTGATAACGAATCTTTAATAGAAAGATTTGTTTTGAAATTTGATAAAACTATTTGGTTTTGGTAAAATGATAAACGGGTATTGGAGCATTCTTCTTTACTTGTAATTTCGGGACGAAATTCTTTTAAGGGGGGAAGTTTGTAACAACCCAAAATTTTGAACAAATTAAATTGAAAATATTTAATTAATTTTAAATATTTGAATGATGGTTTGACTTGAATTTCAAATTATCAGAATGAATATGACGATTAAATTATAAAAATTAATCTATTGAAAGTTGAATAAAAATTTGAATCTTCAATTTTAAGCTGATTTAAAATATTTCAAAGGCTTGTAAAATTCATATTGATAATACTGAAGATAATAGAAGCTTCAGAATTGAGTTTGTAAATGATTAGTTCAGTTTTGAAATTTTTATCGTTGAATCGATATTTAAAAATAGCCTTTCGAGGCACAGTCTCGGAATTCGACGAAACCAGTTCCATTCGTTCCATAATATTGAATTATTGTCGGATTTCAAATTTCGTATTTTTCGAAGTTGTTATGCGAGCATACGACGTATAAACGCGTTGAAATTAAATCGAATTCTATTTAAATTTAAATTTTAAATTTGGTCAACATCAGCATGTTATCTTCCTTAAATCACGCCTAATATCACGAAATAAGATCGTGTAAACCATGCCTCCTTCAATTTTAAATAACCCTCTTCCCTCTGTATAATTCAAAAAAACGAAATCAAATCATGGTTGAAGCCTCCCAGATAAAATAAAATAAAATCGAACAAGCGATTATATCAAGCTTCAGCTCAAACAAGGTCGCAAGTCCTTCCCCCTCTTTTCAAATTGAATCGGGAATCGAAGAGAAAAAAAAATCGAACCAAATCGAATTCGATCGAATAGGCGACGTCTATTTCCGATCGATGGGGGAGGGGATCTCGAGTTCAAGCAAGTCAAGGAGAAATAGGCGATGTGGTCTTTAGCTTTCCGACGTGGAGTGGTTGCGTACGACTGGGACTCGATTCGAGACATTCGCGACCACAAAGGGAATCGCAAGATGGATTCATGGCGGCGGCAAGTCATAGTTAGGGTCGCGCGTGTTCGCGTGATGGCGAAGTGGAGTAGGAAGGAATACATGGCGACGAGCAGCTAGGGCTGGTGAACTCGGCAGAGGTGGCGTCGCGATCTGTAGGCAAGTTCGATCGACGGCGTGGTTCCTCGATGGCATCTTCGAGTTCAGATTCGTGGACAGTAAGGTATAAAAAAACCAATTTAAAATTTAAATTTTTGTAATGTATATATATATGTTTATACAGAGAACAGAAAAATAACATCAGTAAGGCAGTTCCTTTTATCAATTTATATGTGTAGATATATTTATATATATTAAAAAAATGTGTCACAGTAAAGTAAATTTCATTTTTTTCTGTTTACAGTAAAGAAGGATTTTGTTTTCAATTTATATATGTGTACGTAAAGAAAAATAATTGAAGTATGGAAATAAAAATAAATAAATGGAAAGGAGTTAGATTTTTAAAGTGAACAGAGATCACCTTCTTAGTTTATACAGTTTGAAAAAAAAAGATAGAGACAAAATACAATTTTCTAATTTAAATTAGTAATTAGTTTGTTTAGTTAACTTATTTAAAATTTATTTTAGTCTCTAAAAAATATATTTTGTGAAAGGTAATTAGTTCAAACAGATGCAGAGAATTAATACAGTAAAGTGTATAGGAGAAAAAAAATATAATCTGTCTACAATTAAAAGAAATTGGTTTAAAATTTAATCATTGGCTAATTAAATTTATCAAATAAAAATTTATCATTCGAATATTTCGAATATTTATGAAATCGTAAATTGTTATACAAGGTCAAATAAAGTCGAGAAAACAAACTGGAATGGGAATGGATGGCAAATTAAAAGCAAAGGTGAGATCTTCTCACTCAAAATGAAAAGTTGGATTTTGCAGTTATTGACTGATTGATTGCTGTTTGGATGTGATACTATATATATATATAGTAGTATATAGCAATATATACATATTGGCATATGTATATATTGGAGTTGATTGATTTCCCGCATTATATAGCGGATGAGACCCTATTGCGCCGCATAATAGCGGATAATATTTTATAAATCTCATATACCGCGATATTCCACCTCGAAGTGGAATTGGTATTGTGCTAACGTCTGTGGATGCAGGGAAACAGGTTGGAGGGATCCAACTGGATTCCTCACCGTATTGATTTATTTATAGATATTGTTATATATATTCTGTTGTCATGATGATATGTGATGTTTTGTTGTCGTGATTGATTTTTTTGGTGCTGTTGCATCATCGGATCCATTTTTGAAGTTTAAAAATAACGATTTTGATTTTAAAGGGATTTTTAAAGTGATTTTTGAGATTATACGTTTTATTAAAATTTTGGATTGATTCATCCTAAATAAATAAACATTAAAATTTTAAAGTTATAAAAACTAAGATTTTTGTGAAATATAACCAAAGTGTGATTTTTGAAATAAATAGTTGATTGATTTATAAAATGGTTTAAATTGGGATTTTTGAATAATTATAAATGGTTTATATAAAAGATTTATAAAATTGATATTTATAAATTAAAAATATTGGAATTATAAAACGAGTTTTTATAAGTGTTAAAAGGAAGTATAAATGGATTTCATAAGTGAATGAAATTAATGGATTTATAATGTGAAGTTATAAAATGAATAGATGTTGTAAAATAAAAGATTTATAAGTAATTTACTTATAAATTAAATTTTAGCACTTAAATGGAATATAAATAGAATTTGCTAATAAAATGAGTTTTATAAGTTTAAATTGTTATAAAAATATAAATGTGATTTATAAACGTTGTTTATAAATCCGAAATCACTCATTTTGATAAGTGAATTATAGAAGTTAATTAAAGGAATTATATCCATGATTTTAGACCGTGGATAATATTTTAATAAATGTGTAGAAACATTGAATTGGGTAAATAAAGTATATTCACGATTTTGGATAGTGAATATATTATTAAATAAAATGGATATGTTTTGGGGAAGTGATATTATAAAATGAAGTTAATTGTTAAAATGTGTTAAATATCGAAACCATAGATTTCAACATTCATTGTTGAAATAGACGTGTTAATCCTCTTTTGTTCGCAACTTAACAAGCTATGACTTACGACTTAAAGGCATACCGATCTAACAGTTACCGACCCAAAAATGCATGCCGACTTAAGAGTTGCCGACCTAACTATTAAAAGGAGCATACCGACTTAAGATGTGGACCGACTTAAGATGTGGACCGACTTAAGAAATCTAACGACCTAACTGTTGAGAGGACTTACTACCTAATAGCTCAGAATACTTCACGACCTACGACTCAAGGTCTAGACGACTTAATGAGTTAAGGCGTGAATAATTTAACGAGTTAAGGTCTAAACGACCTAACGACTTAATAGGCGATGATCCAACGACCTAGGAAGTGACGAGTTAACTTCGTACCGACCTAGAAGCTCACCGGCTTAAGAGAAGTCTACGACTTAAAGGTCTGGATGACCTAACGAGTTAGAGAAGTCACGATCTAAAGAAAGCTACGACCTAATGAGACGGAGGCAATGCCAACTTAACGACTTACGACTTATACTAAGTCGTGCGCGACTTATCAGCTCGTACAAAAGAATCAATTGCAGCCGAAGTAAGTCAGATTCCCTATGTCGCCACCGACTTACGATCTACGACCTACCCTGGGTCGTGGCCGATCTATGACTTGGGGAAAACTTCTGTCCAGAATTCAACTTCTATAAATACACCACCATCTCCAACAAGTGAGGGACTTTTGGCCGATCAGTTCCTAAAGCGTCGTTACTCTGCCGAACTCTCAACTCATTCAACACATAAAGATCTCCAAATACTCAAGACACTACAACGAGCTTCGAGAGGAATTTCATACATTCGACACAGATTCATCAAGTTTCATCATCGAAGTTTGAGCTAGTAGTCAAGGGTGTTTTTGTGATCAAATTGTATTGTATTTTGAAGAATATTGTATCAAATTGTAACCGAATCAGCAATAAAAGACTATAAAGTGGACATAGGCTCAATTACGGGCCGAACCACTATAAATCTGCTGTCTTTTTTTACCGTTTTACTGCTATTTTCAGCCTGTATTCTGTTCCCGTACCAACGGGTGGTGCTTTCACGACTCTACTACACACACCGGGTGTTAGCGTTCACTTTTTAGCGTTAACATTTTGGTGCTTTCACTGAGAACCCAACTCAGGCGATCATTCACCATTGCTTTACGGAAGTTTGTTGAAAGAATTTCCTTCAAAACCAGAAGTCTATCAGACATAATGGCTCCTGGAAGAAAACGTAAGTCTGTCAGATCTAATGATGACCGTGACAATACTGCCACTTCTCTTTCTCCAAGTCAGGCAGCTCCGAGTGTCGGAATAACGCGAGAAGAAGTAGATGCTGCTGTGTCTGAACTGTACCAGCAGATTGAAACTCAGAATAATCTGATGATGGAAAAGCTGAATGCTTTGCTCGGGGCTAATCAAAGGTCGGTAAATAACGAAGAAAATTTTGCTGATGCTATTCACAACTCCGAAGGGAGAAATATTCCTCAAGGAGGATCAGGTGCCGCTGAAGGGGCACCTCTCCAGGCTGAAGGATCCAGGCCATCGCCAATTCTCCACGAACATTTGCCCGGGCAAACTTCCGAGAAAATGGCCGAAGTTTTCTCCGCAAAGTCACTAAACAATGAGGAATATCTCTCCAGCATGATTCGGCAAATAATGAAAGAAAGCATGCAGAGAAATGAAGATGAGAGTGATTGGGGATTCGCTCCGAGTAAAACTCCATTTACTGAAAGGATTCTGAAAGCTGAGTTTCCCAGAAAATTCGTTCCTCCTACCATTCCTGCTTATCGTGGAACAAGTGATCCGAATCAATTCTTGTACAAGTATGATTGGCACATGATTGGTGCTAGAGCGACTGATGAGATTAAATGCCGATATTTCCCGGTATACTTGGAAGGAGTGGCGTTACTTTGGTTTACCAAGCTTCCTATGCGATCTGTCGACCAATTTTCCGATCTGACCCGAAAATTCAAGGAACAATTCAGATTGTACATCTCAAGAGCAAATGATATAATGTCTCTTTCAAGTCTCGAATAGAACCCTGGAGAGCCCATCAAATCCTTTTTGAATCGCTTCAATTTAGCCCTAGCCGAAGTTGATAACGCAGAACCGCGAATGATTTTAACCTACTTAATGCGGGCTATTGACAAGTCAAGCGAATTTGGAAAATGGTTGAAGATGAAGGAACCAAACTCGCTCGAAAAATTCTACAAAAAGGCTGATGAGTTCATGCGCCTAGAAAATCTCTCCGCGTCAGCTAAAGTTGTGACAACAGTGGTGGAAAATAACGCTACGGCTCAGAATAAAAAAGAATCTGTAAATCAGAAAAGGGAGAGTAATGGTGGAAAGAAGCGGAAGGATCTCAAAAAGCCCCGCTTTCTTAAGCCTTTGGATTTTACCCCTCTAACTGATACACCGGAGAATATTTTCATCGCCACTAAGGATGCTGTTGAATTTCCAAAACCACCGGTAGTAAAAGTTGGGAAGAATGCTACTCAAAGCGGAAGATTTTGCAAATTTCATAACCAACCAGGCCATGATACCAATGAGTGTCGCCACTTGAAAAGCCTGATTGAAGAATTGTTAAGAGAAAATAAGTTGCAGCAGTACGTTAAAAGAAATAGAAAAGACCCGTCTTCATCTAACCAAGGGCAGCAACTTCCAACTCATTCATCTGGTTCAGGAGAAAGGTCTACTGCACAAGAAACAGAAAGACCTGTTATCAATGTGATCACAGGAGGACCCCATCCGGCTGGAAAGAGTTGGGGTGAGATGGAAAGGTACGCTAGAGCTTTGAAATATGCTCCATCTGAAGAGAGTGTCTTGGTATTGGAAGATGCTGCACCTCTGAAGCAGCAAAAGACTTTTCAGGATGACATCATATTCAGGACCAGGGATTCTGTTGGTGTGGAAGCTCCTACTGTGGACCCTTTGGTTGTTTCTGTCGGCATTGGGCCAGCTATTGTAAGGAGGGTGCTGGTTGATAGCGGCGCCTCATGCAACATACTCTTTAAGAAAACATTTGACCAAATGAAAATTCCAATGGCAGACGTACAAGCTTCATCTTAGAAAATTGTCGGATTTACAGGGGAGCCAAAACAGCCAATTGGAACAGTGGACTTGTTTGTTGAATTGGGAGAAGGACATAAGAAGGTGGTTCGGAAGCAAACTTTTATAATTGTTGATGAATTCTCTGCCTATAATGTCTTCTTGGGTCGGCCTACTCTTGCTGCTTTCAAGACTGTCCTCGCCCCGTGGTGCTTGACAATGAAATTTCCCACTGATAATGGAGTTGCTGTCATTAAAGGAGATCAGAACGCGGGACGAGAATGTTATCTTGTTGAACTCCGAGAAGCCAGGAAAAGAGAAATGGGAAAAGATGCGGCAGCTCCGCTCCGCATTAAATCCCCAACCTTGTAGCAACTACGGAGTGGCCCATATACTATCGAGCACAGCAATGCAAGGAAAGAAATGGATCCCAGAAAAGCCAGTGCAGGGGAGAATAGAGTGGTACCCGTGGAAGTGACGGTACCGATATCTGTTGATTCAAAAGACCCAAACAAAGTACTTAATGTAGGTTCACAACTGAGCATAACAGTTCAAAACACGCTGATATCATTCTTAAAAGCCAATCTGGATGTTTTCGCTTGGTGTCATGCTGATATGTGTGGGATCTCTCCGAAAGTCACTGTACATACTCTGAATATTGATCCGAAATTCACACCAGTAAAACAAAAACGAAGAACCCAAGGTCCAGAAAGGTCAGCAGCGTTGAAGGAAGAGGTAGATCGGCTCATGGAGAATGATTTCATCAGAGAATCCACTTATACAAATTGGGTTTCAAATCCAGTACTGGTTAAGAAGGCAAATGGAAAGTGGAGAGTATGCATTGATTTCTCAGATTTAAACAAAGCTTGCCCTAAAGACTGCTTCCCGCTGCCAAGGATCGATCAATTGGTAGATGGAACAACTTGGCATGAGTTGTTATCTTTTATGGATGCTTACTCCGGATACAATCAGATTATGATGCATGAGCCAGATTAGGAAGACACAAGCTTTATCACAGATGTGGATCTCTACTGTTACAAAGTTATGCCTTTCGGATTGAAGAATGCAGGGGCAACCTACCAAAGACTTGTCAATGCTATGTTCAAACCTCAGATCGGCAAAACTATGGAAGTTTACATTGATGATATGTTGGTAAAGTCAAAGAAAGCAGTAGACCACATGGATCACTTGGCGGAAATGTTTGCAATTCTTCGAAAGTATGGAATGAAGCTCAATCCATTGAAATGTTCATTCGTGGTAGAGTCCGGAAAATTCTTGGGTTTCATCGTGAGCGCTAGGGGCATCGAGGCCGATCCTGCTCAAATTACAGCTCTAAGAGAGGTCAAAGCCCCTAAAACAAAGAGAGAACTACAAAGTCTCAATGGAAAAGTCGCCGCTCTGAGTCGCTTCATTTCCAAGGCCACAGACAAATGCATTCCCTTCTTTGATGCTCTAAAGAAAGGAAAGAAATTTTTTGAATGGACTCCCGAATGCCAGAATGCTTTCGATCAACTGATTCATCATATGGAAACGCCTCCAGTTCTTTCCAAGCCAAGTGATGGTGAAGACCTTTTCATCTATTTAGCAATTTCTTCTCATGCTCTAAGTGCAGCACTTGTACGAGAAGATATGAAAATACAACGTCCAGTCTACTACATCAGCAAACGGTTTACTGGGGCAGAGATGAATTATTCAAAGATAGAAAAGCTTGCCTATTGTTTGCTAATCGCTTCCAGAAAGTTGAGGCCATATTTTCAATCTCATCCTATCAAGGTCCTTACTGATCAACCTCTAAAGCAAGTCCTGTATCGTCCTGAAACTTCGGGTCGTTTTTTGAAATGGAACATTGAACTCAGCCAATATGATATCACTTACCACCTCCGAAGAGCAATCAACGAACAAGCTTTAGCGGATTTCATTGCGGAATCTACTGACAAAGGTGACAGTGAGAAAGAAACAACTGATGGCATTCCAATCCAATGGAAATTGTATGTTGACGGCTCGAGAAATGATTACTGTTGTGGGGCAGGGGTTGTTCTTGAAACCCCCGAAGGACGATCATTGTGTTATGCATTGAGACTGGAATTTCCTTCGACGAACAATGAAGCAGAATATGAAGCTCTCATTGCTGGTTTAAAAATTGCCAAGGAACTAAACATCAAAGTGTTACAGATCTTCAGCGATTCCCAACTTATTGTTTGCCAGGTAAAGAAAGAGTTTCAAGCTAAAGGTGGAAATCTGCCCGCATATTTGTCAAAGGCATGTGAGCTTCTTGAAGATTTTGACCATTACACGATAAGTCACATTCCTCGAATAGAAAACATGAAGGCGGATTCCCTAGCAAAATACTCAAGTTCTGGAGAGGCTCAATTATTGGGATTAGTTCCTGTGGAAGTACTATCAGCTCCAAGCATTGATGAGATGGATGTTGATTGGATTATGGCTACGTCTCAAGAGCATGAATCATGGATGACTCCAATCAAAGAATATCTACTCAATGGTTCCTTGCCGGAAAGTTCTAAAGAACGTCGAAAACTATTGAGGAAAGCATCAAGATATATAATTCAAGATGACCGATTATACAGACGGGGATTCTCAATGCCATTACTCCGGTGTGTAACCAAGGAAGAATCCAAGACAATTCTAGCTGAGGTACACGGAGGAGAATGTGGGGACCATTCAGGTGGCCAAACTCTAGCTAAGAAAGTTCTTCGATATGGGTATTTCTGGCCAGACATTAATCGAGATGCTGCTTCTTACTCCCGAAAGTGCGACAAGTGCCAAAGATTCGCAAAAATCCCAAAAGCACGTTCCACCGAACTCACGCAAATGGTCAGCCCATGGCCGTTCGCCATTTGGGGAATAGATTTGATTGGACCTTTACCGATCTCTAAATCTGGAATCAAATATGCTATTGTTGCTGTTGATTATTTCACTAAATGGGCTGAAGCTGAACCCTTAGCCACTATTACCTCTAAAAAGATGATAAATTTCATAACTAAAAATATCATTTGCAGGTATGGTGTGCTGCAGAAGATAATCACAGACAACGACACTCAGTTTGAAAGTGAATAATTCCAAGACTTTTGCGAACGATTCATAATTCGAAAAAGCTTCTCAGCAGTGGCTCATCTGTAGGCAAATGGGCAAGTGGAAGCAGTAAACAAAATTATCAAGTCAACCATCAAAAAGCAACTTGAAAAAGAAAAAGGTGGTTGGGTCGATAAGCTTCCATTAGCACTATGGGCATACAGAACTACTCACAAAACTACGACTGGGCACACTCCATTTTCACTGGCGTACGGATCAGAGGCAATGATTCCAGTTGAAGTAGAAGTTCCTTCACACAGGAGAATTCATTTCAACGAAGCTGGAAATGAAAAACTGCAACTTGAAGCACTTGATTTTCTTGATGAGAAAAGAGAAGAAGCTAGACTCAGAGTTTCAGCTTATCAGCAAAGAATAGCCAGGCACTTCAACTCTAAATTTCGCCAATGCAGCTTTGAGGTCGGAGACTTAGTCTTGAAAAGGATCATGACAGCAACTGGTGTGTTTGGGCCAAACTGGGAGGGACCATATGTCATAGGCAATAAACTTCTTGATGGCACTTTCAAACTCATAACTGTTGAAGGAGATCCAATTCCAAGAGCCTGGAACAACAATCACTTACTTCCTTATTTTACTTGAAAAAGCTTTGCTCAAGGTTGTAAAATAGTGATGAGTGTATCGGTTGTATTGTAAGACATTGTAAATTAGTATAAATGAATGAAAGCTATAAAGTGGATGTAGGCCCGGTTCTTGGCCGAACCACTATAAATCTTGTGTTCTTTACTATTTTATAATGCCTGTTTTATTTCGATATGTAAATACTTTAAGTGTGTTGCTAAAATGTCGATTCAAAATTGCAGGACATTAAAACAAGGCTTACTCGCCACAAAGCCAAGCGACCCCTATAAGTCACTTATTATGCAAATTTCAAGCAACAAAAATTCCAAATTCAAATCCCATACAAGAATAACTTCACATAAAAAGTTGGCAACTCCACTGTGTCAAGCGCTCGTTAATTGGTTGCGATCATCAGTATAAAAAGACATCCGACCAAGTAACTTGCGTTTGCCCCGTGAAGTCACTCAACAGTGAAGTCTACTTCTTCGGATAAAGCAATTTACTTGCAAAAGAAAGGAAGACGCGCTTGGAAACAATAATAAAGGATCGCTGATGAGCAGATGATGAGGCAACATGGGCCGGCAAACATAGAAGCAACCAAAAGGAGGTATGCCTCTCAATAAGAGGGCCGGTAGATCCACTAGAGGAACACCTTCCCAAGCGAAAGGAATAGGACCCTTGCTAACTGGTCGTGATGCATCCGATCAGACAGCTTGCGTCCGTCCCGTGGATCCACTCTCCCCTGAGACGCAACCTTCCTGGCACACCAATCAACCAAAGCTCTTCTCCGGAAGCCAATAAAGCCCTCTAACGAGGCACGCCAAAAAATGAAAGTGCTTTCCTCAATCAAAAAAGATTGGTGGAACCACCGGAGGGGCACCTTCCCAAGCTGAAGGAACATGGCCCTTGTTAATTAATTGCGATCGTTTGTGCAAACGAACATCCAATCAAGCAACTTGCGTCCGCCCCGTGGGTCCATCCAACCATGAGAAAGCAACTTCCAAGCAATCAAAAAGCCCTCTTCGGAGGCACAAGCCCTCTTCGGAGGCACATGCCCTCTTCGGAGGCAAAAGCCCTCTCCCGAGGCACCACAAGCCCTCTTCGGAGGCACATGCCCTCTTCAGAGGCAAAAGCCCTCTCCCGAGGCACCACAAGCCCTCTTCGGAGGCACAAGCCCTCTTCGGAGACACAAGCCCTTTTCGAAGGCACAACTCTTTAGAGGAGCCCTCTTCGGAGGCATGTCCCAAAATAGAACGCTCAAACCAAAAGGCCTTCTCCGGAAGCACATTTCAACTCTCAAAGGAAGATTAACTTATTCATCTCAAAAAGTTCTTCCTAAAGAAGTTGAAATGCTACAAAAAGACCTCTTCGGAGGCACACTTCACCATGCTCGTAGTACCAAAAATAAGCCCTTTACCGGGGCTCAAAATCAAAACCTTCTTCAGAAGCTCATTTCACTGCGTAGGAAAATCCACTATTTAACAAATAAAAGTGATCTTCTCCAAAAGTTGAAGTGTTCTTCAAGAAAGAAAGAGAAAGTAAAATTTCTCTAAAAACGAGATATATTCTATTAAAAGCAGAATGATTCTTCCCTTAAAAGTGGAATAGTTATTCTCTGAAATAAGAGTATCAGTCTTGTAAAAGCAAGAGATGTTGCAATGCACTTGTGATATGGGGGCAACATTATACAATTCAGTTACATCAATAAAGGTAATATACAAGCAACATACCACAAGTTCATTGCAATATCTCGCAAGAAAGATGTGGAATAAATGTATTCTCAAACACAGACAAAAAGTTTGTACAAGTAAAAAGAATCGTTTATTCTACACTAAAAATGAGAAACAGATGCATTCTCACATACACAAGAATTCGTACAAGTAAAACAGCTATTTTATTTAATACTATGAAAACTTTTTACATTGTGCAGATTACAAAAAGAAGCGGGGACCGGTACCCGCACAATATCCGGTCGATACATGCAAAAAGCAAAATAAGAAGTAGAAAATCCAGCTTGTCATTCCTTCTTCCCGCTACCTTTGGAGCCTTTGCCTGGTTTGATAGCTAATTTCAGAATCAGGCGCGGGCGGGATGGAGAAGGAGGAGTGGTTGGGTCTTCTTCTATTTAGTCTTCCCCAGCTGAAGCACTTCTCTTTTTCTTCTTTAGTGCACACTTTCCTCTTCTCTTTGAAGAAGATTCACTTCCCGGAGTCAGCAGCATGGAAAGCTTTGTATCGTCATCTAATGACTGCTCCGGAGTCTTCTCATTATCCTCCGTCCCTTCCGCTTTCTGCTCTTGAGAAGCGGGTGGATCCTCCAAGACTTGGAGAGCTTCTATCTGTTCCTCCTGCGACCCTAGTTGAGAAGCAGGAGTGGCTTGAAGAGATGGAGGAGGAACATCTGGAGGAGGTGAAGTGTGCGCAACGTTCGGTGCTTCCGCTACAGAAGAAAAGAAGTCAAAATTAGTATTCTCCGAAAAGAGAGAAGATATGGGTCCAGCAAGACTTAAGTAACAATTGAGAAATTCATCAAACTCGGTTGAAGTAAACAAGTAGTCCACTTGACTGAGTTCAACATCAAAGTTACCTGGAGAAGTCGGCTTTGCAAGATCGATCTCGAATTTCTGAGCTTCAAGATCTTCCAGGGCCTCTTCCTCAGTGGGAGTAGTTACAATTTCTGGGTCAACTTTGGCAGGAGGCGAAGAATGTGAACTAGAGCCAATAATATCGACATCAGCTGAGACCGAAGTATGAACAGGGGCAGTAGGAAGTATTTCTTGTTCAGAACGCTTCTCTCCCGTCACTTCGGCTCGTGCTTGGGCAAGTTGCTCTTTTCCTTTAACAAGAGCAGCATGGGATTCATCATTTAGATAAATGGCTTCGAGTTCCGCTTCACCGTAACCAGCTCCTCCAAGCATGTCGATAATTACTTCCCACACTTCAGCTAAAGTAATTTCATATTTTGGCCCCAGAAAAGAAAGGCTTCCGTGCCCCAAAACGCTGTGGACATAGAAGTCGAATAAAGTGGAGCTAACGTTGGCATTGGATGTTTAAAGAGATTGTTCGGCTGCAGCTTTACCGGCGATAGACTCATCGCGCTCCTTTTCAACTCTAAACAATTGAGATCGCAGCTTTGAAATTTCCAAGTCTTGGGAGCTAACTTTCTCCCGAAGCTGACCAGCTTCTTCACGATATTTCCTAGTAACATGCTGCTCTGCTTCAATTTTCACTTCAGCATCCCGTTGGGCAGCATGGGCATCTCGAACTTGTCTTTGAAGCATTTCTTCCTTTTGCGAATAAGAAGTGGAAGAAGTGGCAAGTTCGTTCTTGAGTCTTCCAACCTCAGCTTCAAGTTTCTGATAACCATCAGAAATGCTTTTCATTTCAGCATCATGCTGCTTGCAAACTTTAGCCCACTCAGATTTATCATTTTCTATGGTCAACATGGCTTCAAGGTTCGCGCGATTGAACCTTTGCAGCTCATCAACAAGTTTTTGCCATCCAGATATCCTTTCAATATCAAGTTTGACGGCATCAAGATTGCGCAGCATAGCTGGTTTGTCAATCGGGACCAAGTCAAGGTCAAAGCGCACCCCCTTTAGGCACCATTGCGGGAAATGACTTTGAAGAGTTGGCGGACCCTCTCCAACTTGATATTGGGGCCTTTTGATGATTGTTTGTATGTTAGATTTCTCGAGAACGGGAGAATCACCAGGCAAGTCAGAAGGAATAGGAGCGTCAGGCTTTCCAGAAACGACAAAAGTGTCAGTAAGCTTAGTACGTTTACTTGGATCGCTGGCAGTATGACTTTTTCCTTTGTCATCGTGAGATTTCCTCTTGTGTGAATCGTCTTCTCTTCGGGATGAGTCCCGGTGTTCATCTTCTCTTCTACGGCGCTCTTCATAATCCCGCCTCTCGCGAGCTTTCCTGGTAGCTCTTTCTTCGTCAGTTTCCTGGCGAGAAGGGAGATAGCGTCTGAAATCATAAGTATCACGCCCCCCATAACGCCGAAAGTTATCATAGTGTGAGCCGCTCCGCCCCATTGAAGAGTCTGGAAATGAAAAAGAGACAAGTGTTAGAAAATCTCCAAAGAGAAGAGTTAAGTGCATTTGATCGTAAAAATCCTAAGTGTGTGTGATGTGCGAACTACGCGCGTCGAATTACAAACCACTCTTTGGTGTGGGAATAGCAACGACTTGTGAAGAAGGTGTCAAGACTTGTTGTGAAGAGGAAATAACATCGACAGCAGGGGAGATAACTTTTGAAGCATCGTCTTTAAATAGTTCATGAGAGGTTATCATCAAGTCACTTAACCCCTCAAAAATGTCATCGCCATTATGTCTAGCAGGACTATCTTTTTTAGCTTCTACATTGGCCGCTTCTCCGGAATGGCGGGGAGATTCTTTTCCTTCTTCTTCTTCAACAACCGGGGCAAGTGCAAGCTTGCTAGACGACCCCATAACATCAGTAGAAGTAGAACACTTCACTAGTGAAGTCTCAGCGGTGGTTTCTTTCAGTAAAGGTTCTGTAGCAGGAACTGGGGCATCTGATGCCTTAGCTGGAGAATCAGGAACTTCATGTGGCTGAATAGAGCGGGAAGGGTGTAAGAGCCCAAATTGGTGGAAAAACTCATCTTTCAGTAGAAATTGAACATTCCTCTCTTCAACAGGCACGGCCATAAGCCTCTCGAAGGTTGTTTTGTGACTAGGGTCCCTAGAAGGAGGAGGGAGCGCTGAAAAAGAAGTTAATACTTGACAATTCGGACTTTGAAGAGTTCAGAAAACATAAGGAAGGGAAAAAGATGAATGGTCATACTTCCCACTCTCCAGATGGCATAAAATCCCGGGGGACAGCGAACGTAGAAAAACTGGCTTAGAAAACCGTGAACACTATCAGGGAGATCGATGATCAACTTACGGTTTCTAGCACTTCTCACGACTGTGATAGAAGGATGATCTTTATTTTTGGCAAAGGAACACAGATAACAAATTTCATCAAAACTTGGGCGACGATCCAACGTTCTCCTAAATAGCACACAAAGCCCCATCAGAATGGCGTATCCGTTGGGATGTAACTGAAAAGGAGAAATTGATAATCGCAGAAGAAGCTATTGAAGGAAATCGTTGAATGGAGGAATAGCTCCGTTCATTCAAATGTGGCGATTAACAGCAACGAAACCATGAGGTGGTATAACAGCAGTGTTACTCCTCTCAGGCAGTATGGCATCCGTCTCAGCAATGCCAAACTGAGTACATAGTTGACGGAAAGCTTTATATGTTAATGTGGTTGAGATTCGTTCTGGAGGATCAACTAATGGAACAGGGATAGGAATGGCCTCTCCGGTTTGAACTGCTACATCTTCTTGATGAGAAGTCATTCTACAGAAGCAACTGGATGGTCAAATGAGAAGGTGCACGTTTCCTAAAAAGTGTGAAGTGTTGTGCAGAACTAATAAAAATAACAAGTAAACATAACTGGAATTAAACTAGTCGACGATTGATCGATTACGAGATTTCAAGACTTGTTAATATTCAAGTGCAGTGTTAATGCAAACAAATCAGTTTCAGTTGACTATTACGATTTTGCTTTAATACTTCACTTGAATTGGTTATTGTACAGCATTTCATTCATACAGTTCATTTAATTTGATTTTTTCTTTATCAACTAATCTGTCATTCGATGTGGGGAGTCAGTGGCAGTATATTCATCCCAGTTTTCTGTAAATGTTATAACAGGCAATTAGAATTATAGATAATCTGTAAAAGAATGTAACAAAATTCAACAGTCCAAAGTTCAATAGTCTAGAGTTCAAAGTTCAGGCAATTCAAGTCTTAAAGTTCAAGACAGTGAAAAATATGTTCAAGTTCTAACTCGTTCACGACTTAGCACGGGTCAGAAATTCTTCAAGTTCTAGCTCGTCCACGGTCTAAAGGATATGCTACGAGTCAGGTTGAGTCGTAACTCTTAAGTCGTGATACATATGAAGGCTTCGAGTCTGAACAGTACTATTGTCTCTAAGTCCAAGCTCGGCCGCGACTTAAGGTCTATGCCGCAAACTAATTGGGTCATAGGGAAGTTAGGTCGCACGGGTTCTTGAACCGGATAAAGTGTTAAACCATGAATATTTTAGGTCGTGAATCTTTTAGGTCGTCTCCGATGGAATTTCAAGCTATCTCCTGCTTGAACCAAAACCTCACATCCTTCTGCCGATTACCTTCCTCTCCATTGAGGAGTTCAGTAACTCGTCAGCCAACATGAAACCCATAAACCCAGTAATTTCGAGCTATCCCATATCAAAAACCCTAAGTTACGTCTCCTAATCGCATCTCGCAACATCATCAAATCATCCCAAATCCATCGTGAAACTAGTATGCGGCAGTGAATTCGAGAATCACACTGACATCGTGACTAAAGGGAATCGAGAATCGGATGCAACACGACTCATGATAAAGCATGACGAACAAACTCAGATTAACGGCAGCGAACACGGGATCCTCGATTCAATGATAATCACGTTTGGATATTAGTTGAATTCACTTACGCAATGTAATGCTGATGATAACTGATGATCGAGTAATGAGATTCGTCTTTGGGAGCTCGAGTGTTCGTTAATGGCTGAACAGAATAATAAGGCAGGTGAAGTGAAAGAGGAAACGACCTAAACTATTTATACGCTGGGTGGCGGGTCGACATAAACGACGTACGACCTACGACTTATTTTAAGTCGCTCACGACCTAACAGACTCGTCAAAAAGCGAGCTAGGAAAATCGAAGCACACGACCTACGATTTAGGCGTATACTAAGAGGGGCAAATGTTAATCCTCTTTTGTTCGCAACTTAACAAGCTACGACTTACGACTTAAAGGCATACCGATCTAACAGTTACCGACCCAAAAATGCATGCCGACTTAAGAGTTGCCGACCTAACTAATAAAAGGAGCATACCGACTTAAGATGTGGACCGACTTAAGAAATCTAACGACCTAACTGTTGAGAGGACTTACGACCTAACAGCTCAGAATACTTCACGACCTACGACTCAAGGTCTAGATGACTTAACGAGTTAAGGCGTGAATGATTTAACGAGTTAAGGTCTAAACGACCTAACTACTTAATAGGTGATGATCCAACGACCTAGGAAGTGACGAGTTAACTTCGTACCGACCTAGAAGCTCACCAGCTTAAGAGAAGTCTACGACTTAAAGGTCTGGATGACCTAACGAGTTAGAGAAGTTACAATCTAAAGAAAGCTACGACCTAATGAGACGGAGGCAATGCCAACTTAACGACTTGCGACTTATACTAAGTCGTGCGCGACTTATCAGCTCGTACAAAAGAATCAAGTGCAGCCGAAGTAAGTCAGATTCCCTATGTCGCCACCGACTTACGATCTACGACCTACCCTGGGTCGTGGCCGATCTATGACTTGGGGAAAACTTCTGTCCAGAATTCAACTCCTATAAATACACCACCATCTCCAACAAGTGAGGGACTTTTGGCCGATCAGTTCCTAAAGCGTCGTTACTCTGCCGAACTCTCAACTCATTCAACACATAAAGATCTCCAAATACTCAAGACACTACAACGAGCTTCGAGAGGAATTTCATACATCCGACACGGATTCATCAAGTTTCATCATTGAAGTTTGAGCTAGTAGTCAAGGGTGTTTTTGTGATCAAATTGTATTGTATTTTGAAGAATATTGTATCAAATTGTAACCGAATCAGCAATAAAAGACTATAAAGTGGACGTATGCTCAATTACGGGCCGAACCACTATAAATCTACTGTCCTATTTAACCGTTTTACTGCTATTTTCAGCCTGTATTCTGTTCCTGTACCAACGGGTGGTGCTTTCACGACTCTACTACACACACCGGATGTTAGCGTTCAATTTTTAGCATTAACAAGTCGTTTTCGAAAAATAAAGAAATGGTGGACTATAACACTGTTGTTATAGTAAATGATTTTCAAAAGGAAATGTTTTATATAGTATTAGGATATATACATCTATCTAAATTTCGAATCCCTATACTAGTGATTTTGAGTTGTCGTAATGATGTTTTACGTTACATTCGTTTTGACTCAAATAAAATTTGTGAAAGAGAATGATTTCCTTAAAGAATGAAATATATACTTAATTATGATTTAAGTATATTGAATATTTTCAAATGTTGAAAATAAATAGATTTGTGAATTACTTATCATTTAAAAAGTATGGAAATGTTTTCCAAAATGAAATGAAACGTTTTTAGAATTTATCTCTGTAAAGATAAATTGAAAGTGAATATTTGAAATCGATTGAAAATCGTATATCATTAGATATTTTGAAATATAAATCCTCTATGGAATTTATAACCGAAAAGGGAAATTGTTTATAAAAATAAACGTTGATTTATTTTTGAAGTGTGGAAATTATATATCTTGTAAAGATATTTTTTTGGAAAATAAATAATTTGGAAAATTATTTGGAATCTGATGATGCTGTGCAGACCTATTGATAGTTAAATAACCGACTATCAATAATTACCTTGAATGGGTATTTGTTGTGATTTGCTTGAATTTGAATGCCACACTTATTTTCGAATAAGCGCTCACTATTCGGGTTAGCCGAGAAAGGACCTTTTGGTCGTATAACCCATTCTGAATATGTGATACGTCGTAATGGATTGCATTTGATGACCGGTGTTGAAGACTGGATATTTTTGAAAACAGAAGGATTACCGTCGAGTTACTCTACATCGGCTGATCTCCGATATAGAGGTTTTATCACCCTTAGTGACGGAAAGTCCGGACGTGATTTGAAAATTATCCGGATTTGCAAGGGCTTCGTGAGAAGTGCCTTCGGTTCTGTTCGAGCCCGGAACAGACTTGTATGGATTGTATGTCTAACATTACAAGATATAAAGCTGATTTCTTTCAAATACATATCTGTTGGTGGCGGAGAATTTATTCTCTTAGCTTAACACCCTTCTCTGAGACGTACGAGCTTAGAGGTTATGTAGTTGAAGGTTATCGGCAATATATTCCCAATTTGGTAATGTGACATGCTGAGTGTTGCTGTGTGATGATCATTGTTTGATCATTTGTGATATGATCATTTGTTTGATCATTTATCTTTGTGGTCATTACTTTAATCATCTGTTGACCCAAAGCATGGCTTTGTGAAAAGCGTAGCTTTGTGGACGAGACTTCGTCGGACCTCACACCCCAGAAATGGTCAAAACAGGAAGGATGCGGCAAGGTTATTAGGGGGTAGCGCCCCTTTAGTGTATGTCATTCCTTCTGGATAGAGGTGGTATCATGGTAGGGAGCCCAGATATTAAACCTATGTTGTTGGTGCAAATTTATTACTTTGTGGTTGTTGGAAATCGAGGATCCTCGGATATAGATCGGTTACGATCGGGGGATGACATATTCGTGTCAGTAGTTACCCAGTTAGGGGTAACCCGGCCTTGTGTTGGCAGAGATCCGGTTAGGTTCTCAGGTCATCTTTCCAGAGGCATACCTATGTGGCAATGGGAAGTTCCTTGGCCTGACCATTTGTTGGAAATCCAAACTCCAATACGCACCTTGTACGGTTTTAGTTGTAGAACCTGCCATTTACTTATGGTGGCGCCCCACTGTTTAGATGGTAGCTATAGTAGGCATTGTTCGAAATGTCTATGTTGGCTAAGATTAATATTATACTTTCGAAATGTTTTCCACTATGCACTAATGATAATATCCAATGATTTGATTTTGCGTAGTAAGCATCTTTGACTATCATAAGGAGAAATCTCCTCCGATTCTGCGTTTTCATTGTGTGTGTGTGCGGGAGGCCTTATGGTAGTTTCATTTTCCAAAAGCATTGCGAAATTGACTTTAAAATCTTCCTGTTGTTTGTTTTAAAGATAAATAAAACTGTTTAAAGTTCTCACACCAGTCACCATGACTGACCTGGAGTTTATTGTTTCCTTCCTAAACTCTGGGTGCCCACCAATTTCCACACGGGCTGTCTAGAGTCAGGTTATCAGGTCATTCTAGATTCGGGATGTTGTGGAGCTTAGTGGCGAGCTGGATGGCGAGACGTACCACTTGTATATGATATTATTTATTCCGCTGTGTATTTTATATGAGGACAAGTTTATATAACTGTCCAGTGTTGTATTGTTGGTGTAAACTCTGATGTTGATGTAATGTATAAAATGATATAGTTCTTTGATTTAAAGATTATTCATTTGTCTATTATATGTTGTTCCACTACGAATGTGAGATTCTGATATTGTTTCTGTTTCTGTGTTTTCTGTTGTTTCTTCTTTCTTTTTCTTCTGTTTTCTTCTACCTCTTCTTTCTTAAACCCTAAGAATTCGGTTTTCCGGCATTCGATGGCTCAGGAGTCGATACAGTGAACGTATTGATGTCGATATTCGGAAGTCGAAGAATCGGGTCCTTACAGTCATCGTCGCTATTACACATGCTTCCATTTCAACATTGATTTCAGCTATGATTTCCTCATCATGAAGCGTTTGTGCATCGTCAGGAACTCCCGCAGTTGGATCCGTAGAGCTTGTCATTGGAACGCTTCCACCCATAACGAACGACAAGTCTGCAAAGGGGTCACTGTGATGACCGAGGAGTTCCTAAATCATCTGCTCATCAAAAATAAGTGTGCTCCCATGTGCTCCATCGGTCGGTTCGGTGGTCGTTGTGGCGGTCGCTTCAGTTATAATGGCCTCCTACATATGATGTTGTTCTTGAGTTGCAGGAGGCGCAACCGGTGTAGCTTCAATCACTGGATAAAAACAAAGGAAGAACTGGTAATAATTACTTCAGGTGACGCTTCCGATTTCGAATAACCATAGAGAATGTTCAGAGTACCTTCCTCAGTTTGGCTCGCGGGTGGCGGAACTGCCTCAAAGACTTGCTCGCGAGCTGGAGACATTTGCGGTTGATCCGGATTATAAGCAAGAACGGGCTGAGGATCAACCGCAAGTGTGGATTCGGGCTGAGTTGGCATGGGAGCTTCAGAACTTATATCATGATGCTCGATGCCAGAACCTTCTCCAACTTCCAAATGCTGAGCGCCAAGTTTCTCCTTCTCATATGAAATCATGGCGTCGTGGAGAACCTTCTGCTCATCTTCGCTCAACACTCGGTTTTCGAGCTCGAACTCATCAATCGATTCAGCTTGGTGGGCAGCCTTTTCATCTTCTACTAATCGGCCCCAATCATTATGTAGATGTGTCGGGTAATTATCGATCCAGGCTAGATTTCTATGCTTTAAGACGTTAGCATTATAAAGAATGAGGAGATCTTCAATATCGGCTTTTAGCCTAGACTCCGCCATTCGAACTTCCTTCTCGACCTTAGTCTCCACCTCCTGAACTGATGCAGCGCGATCGGCTAACTCATAAGAATTGAATCATTCAAAGATTTTAGGTCGCTCACGACCTAGTGAAGGTCGCTCACGACCTAGTGAAGGTCGCACGCGAGTTACTGGAATTAGTGTTAAGGCGTGCAAACCAGCGCGCATTTCATTAGGTCGCTCCGACTTTACAAGAGTCAACTTTGACGAGTTACGACCTAAGTTAGGTCGTTGGAAGATAGGTCGCTCGATCTTAGGTCGCTGGAAGATAGGTCGCTCGATCTTAGGTCGCTGGAAGAAAGGTCGCTCGATCTTATGTTGCAGGAAGTTAGGTCGTGGAGAAATGTTACGACCTATGTTAGGTCGCGGAGAAGTGTTATGACCTATGTTAGGTTGCTGATGAGGAGGCTGCAAGACCATTGGAGCTTATATCGCATGAAGCTTGGATTTCTTAAGTCGCTGGGTGCTTAGGTCGCGTGTGTTGTTCTTATGTGCGTTGTATTTTAAGGTCGTTGTGATGTAATGTGTTGTATTGTATTCGTTTGTTTTAGGTCGCAGGGTGTTAGGTCGTTCATGACCTAAGTGTTGTGTTGAATTGCGTGAGTTGTAAGCCTATAAATAGGCGGGTTGTATCATTTGTAAGAATTGATTTGGAATAAAACTTTGTTGGAGTGCTTTGTGCCTCTTTCTCAAATTGGTAGTTGAGTGTGATCTCCTATCTCCACCTTCGGTTATTCGAGTGCGCTCGAATCAACGATTGTTGAAGCCGATTCACGGAATCAAGTGCGCTTGATCAACGTCGAAGAATCGTAGACCTTTAAGCACGGTATCGTGCGCGATCAACGTGTTTGGGATAGCTAGAATCCGGTATCTTTGGATCAACGGATTTGGGCCTTTCGGTATCTTCTATTCCATCGATTGCTACTTTCATCGTCATATTCGTTTTGAATATTCCGCGACCTAACTTCCCGCGACATAAGATCGAGCGACTTTTCTTCCAACGACCTAAGATCGAGCGACCTATCTTCCAGTGACCTAAGATCGAGCGACCTATCTTCCAGTGACCTAACTTAATTCGTAACTCGTCAAAGTTGACTCTTGTAAGGTCGGAGCGACCTAATGAAATGCGCGCTGGTTTGCACGCCTTAACACTGATTCCAGTAACTCGCGTGCGACCATCACTAGGTCGTGAGCGACCTAAAATCTTTGAATGATTCAATTCTGATGAGTTAGCTGATCGCGCTGCATCACGAACCTTAGCCGTTGCCGCATCTCGTTCGCCCCGAAGCACTACGGCCTGTTCACATGCTTCCTGAGCTGCTCTATTTGCATCATCCATCTCCTTGATGATTTTAGAAAATTTAGCTTTAAGCTCAGCGAGTTCTTTCAAAGCAGCATCTCGTTCAGCTGTGACAGTGGTGTTCCGGTGGCCCATCTGCTCCACCAAAGCAAAGTGTGTCTACTTCATCCTCTCCATAGCCAAGCTCGCCTCGTCAGCCTTTTCAGTGCCCTTTATCTCTGATTTCCAAGAGGATTCAGCTTCATCATTAAGCACTTGAATGATCCAGTCTTTCTGAGCAAGTTCAGTTTCTAGTTTCTCAATTGCCTTTGCCCGCTTAAAGGCCACCTTTGATGCTTTTTCTGCAGCCTTCGCCCACTCTTTGTACTGGGTATAGATGTCATGAATGTAATCATGCATTGTGTTCTCCAATTCTGAGGGAATCTTCTTTAAATGAGGGGGGAAGATGTTGCCGTCAAAACATATATTTGGAAAATATTTCTTTAGCTGGGCAATTCTGATAGCCCCTTCCCCAGTTGGCTCAGTTATGGCTTGTTCAGCGACAATTGGAGGTTCAGCCTTAGTTCTGTGCTGCTGAGACTCGGACCTTAGGGCATGAGAAGCTGGTTTTTGGCATGGAGGCTCTGGGGGATGTGAGCTATGAATAGAAGGTTGTGTAGGGAGTCGAGGAGGTGGAGAATGCGATCGAGATCGATATCTCTGTTCTCCGTAATCCCTGTCTCTATCCCTCTCGTAGCATTCCTGACTAAAATAACCACGATCACGGTTTCTATCATCCTCCCTCCGACGAGACTCATGATACGAGCTCGATGATTGGCGCGCTGAACGGAGACCGTCGAGCATAGAGTCCGGCCTATTCATCGTATCTGTAAAGTAAACGAAGAACAGAGTTAGTGAATTCTTGAGACAGGCAACTTAAAGCTGGAAACCGTGTAGTGCTGTGAAGTGTATGTGTGTGTGCAACCCTCGACCAACCGGTAATGTCGGCTGCACTGATGGGTAGAGACTCGCTTAAATCTAAAGCACTTTGAAGCCCCTCCAATCTGGTGTTGTGTTGAAGTGACACATAGTCCAGAATCGGAATATCAACAAGTCCATCGAAAGGATTCTCTACTGGCGAGGGAGGAGCCTTCAAAATTCTAACACCGAAGGCTGGCAGGGACACTATTACTGATTTCCATCTTGTGGATTTGTGACGTTTATGTGCAAATGCCTTGCCTTTTCTCTTTCCCTCTGAACCCTGAAAACTGTCAGAAGGCCCGTCCACGGGTTCGTCGTTTGTAGGCGTGTGTTCTTCATCACCGTCCTCAGCAATTACGACTCCGGACGCTTTGCGCTTTACCCGCTTCGTCGAGGCCGCCCTCAGCATTCCTTCAAGCCTTATGCTTTGGTTTCGTTCAATAAGCCCAACGGTTCTCAAGTTTTAGTCTGTTAGCACTAAGTCTATGTCTCTCATTTCGCTTGGCACTTCTTGAAGCACCCGCACAATTTCTTTAAAATGCGTGCCCTCGGGTCGTGGAATTACAGCTGTAAAGGAAAGAAGACATTATTTTTAATATCAGCTATGATTATCTCGTTAACCACTAGAAAAGATTGCAGCACGTACGTCTGGCTAACTATCGGCTAGCAAATCCTGGAGGGCATCAGACATAGAACCACTCGGTTTTAATGTAACTTGGTCTGATCCAGGAGCCGGTCACAACTTGACAATTTCTGACTGCCTCTAGGAATGTGAATGAGGGATTATCTCCCTGACTCTTAACGTTGAATAAGTATCTAATTTCGATCGGGATCAGAGGTCGGAAAAGATGCTCCATAAATACAATGAACAGACTATTGAGCATAGCATATCGTTCGGGTGTAACTGTGATGGGGTGATTCCAAAGAAAGACAAAACTTCTCTAATGTACTTATTAAATGGAGGAAGTGTACCCACTGTACATGCATGGCGATTAAAGGCTGTAAACCCCTCTGGGGGAGCATGCGGTCTATCATTCGGTCCTGGTAATAATACATCGTCCAACGGTAGACCATGCCTTAGACATATTCGTCCCAGCATATCTTCGGAGATGTTAGACGGCACAGAATCCTGTGGGCTCATGATAAACTTGGCACCAGGCAGCTCGTCCGGAGCTGGATCTATAACTTCGGCCGCGATGACAGCTATCTCTATGACTAAGGGAGATGAACTCTAAAGCTCCTACTGTTGTGAACTTGTGGATTCCATAACTAATCAACTTATTAAAAACCATCATTAGATGATAAAAAGCCCGTGTGTTCCCCAGTGTGAAGTGTGTGAATGTGTTGTGTAGTGCAGTACTACATAATACTTGAGAAATTCTATGGGATTAAGAAATGTTCAAACGACGAGACTTCAGAATTTAATCAGAGTGACCGTCATCGCTGACCGTCACAACCGTGCCATTCAAACTTTAGAGACCGATCAGAATTAAAGTTCATTAAAATTTTGATTAAGTCACAGTTCCATCGACAAGCTTCTAAGGGTAGTCAAATATGCAGTTCAATAGTCAAGTCCAATTGTGCAAGGCCGAAGCTCGTCGGAATCATGTGTTCGAATTTTCACGAAATTCGTATCAATCAAAGTCAAAGATCAGATCATTCGATACGAAGGCCTTGATTTCGTATCGATCAAAAACTCCAATTTCGTATCGATTAAAGGCTTATTAACTTTGTATCAACCAGAGGTTCTCATTTCGTATCGATCAATACGCTTATGATTTCGTATCCGTTCGAAGTTCTCATTTCATATCGATCAATACGCTTATGATTTCGTATCGGTTCGAAGTTCTCATTTCGTATCGATAAAACATTTGCTGGTTTCGAATCGATCTCAAACCACGAATTTCGTACCAATCTAAAACCATGAAGTTTGTGTCGATCGATACGAAATCGAATGGCCCAGCGATCGATACGAAATTTACCATTTTGTCCATCTATTCTCCATCGATACAAAGCCAAGTCTTCTCCTTCCTTTCGTCAATACGAAATTGAAATTATGCTGCCTTCTATACTTCATCTTCTCTAAAACCACTTGAGTGCCGCCCTCTCCCTCCTCGACCTCATGCCAATCGCCTACGGCCACCACTTCGTCAGAACAAGTCATGGTAACAAGTAGGACGGCACGAGATTCCAAGTCTCATCATTTTTTGATACGAATTTATGTTTTATTTACCTAGTTTTAGCAATTAGTTGGAAGGATTAGAGCTCAGTTCAATTCAAAGGCAAGAACGATCTCTCGATTCTTTGAAGTCTGGAATGATACGAAGACAAGGCAAAAAATAAATGCAAGTGAGATTTTTCTAAGTCCTAATGATATTTATATGGACGTAGGGTAAAGGTAAAAAACGTTTCGTCTCCCAGTTGCTGCAACCGGTTGGAACAGTTTCCTATCTGATTGATACAAAGAGAGCTACTAGTATCCAATAACTGTCTAACTGAAGCCATCACTACACGTATCCATCACTTACCTATCGATATGAAGAAGCATCATGAAACTGGCCAATTTCGAATCAACAACCATCGATACGAAAATCACTGCAAAATTATATTTGGACAAAATCAACTCTACCGATACGAAACAGCTATCTCGTATCCACTAACTTCGAGACCCAAGACCTCGTATCCATCGATACGAAACATTTCTGACGTCTATCCATTTCGTATCGATATTCATCGATATGAAGCATGCATTCCAACTTCTCGAATCGATGCAGGAGAGGATCGGTGCGAAAGAAATTACTTAAAACGACTATCGATCGTTGCTACAACTCGAATTTCACACCGATTCCAGAGAGGATCGATACAGAATTCGAGGAATTGAATACTCGTTTGATGACAACTACATCAACTAATCACTATCATACGACGTTCGGTTACAACAGTACACAATACAACAAATGGCGGTCAAAAATTCATGTTATAGAAGATTAGCCAATGGTTATATTTTCCGAAAAAGAGATAACGATCATTCAACAAGTCAGATGGAACTTTTTAGAATAAAGATGACAACTTTTCAAAGCACGTCATGTTCTCACAAGACATACTTTGAGGGGCAAATGTTATCCCGCCTTTTGGTAAGGCCGTGACACCAAGGAAATGACTAAAAACCAAGGACAGTCTGTCCCGTAGATCGGCTACATGCAGGTTCACTATGGATATCGATGAACTTTGTCCAAGTCCGGATCAAGCTACAATTGACAAGATATGACAATTAAAGCTATGAAAGCGAACGTTCCAAATTTCAAGTCAATCGGGGTTCATATGCTCAAATTATGGATCGATAAATTTTCATGAAAAGCCTGTTTGTTTTGTATCCATGTACTTCACATCCATCAATGTGCTCCACTTCGTATCCATCAGGTAGCCACTGTTCGTATCCATCCAACGATCAGGAGGAAACCTCCTTTGTATCGATGAATTTCGACTCCGTCAGATGAACATGATTTCATATCGATTAAAGGAGCACAAGTTTGTATCCATAGAAAGCGGCATTCTTCGCATCCATAGTCTCCAGCCTATTCGCATCGATCAACCAACTCCACTCCGTAATCCATCAAGACCAAGCACAACCGCTACTTTGTATCGATCGGCTAGCGATCAATACGAACATAGTAGCTGCCATCGATGCGAATAGAGCAGAGCAATTGTAATCGATACGAACAAAGCAATTGTAATCGATACGAATAGAGTAATTGTAATCGATACGAACCGAGCAATTGTAATCGATACGAACATAGCAATTGTAATCAATACGAACAGAGCCAAACTAGATCGATACGAATAAGGCGTATACATAGGGAAGACTCGATGGTTCGGCACAAAAAGTGGATCGATCCAAGAATTTCGTACCACGTCAACTTGCAGACACGTGCTCAAGAACGATTCGAACAGATCGATACGAAGTATATCGATATGAACTAGATAGCCTAAAGAAAACGCAAGCTTGCATCGATCATAACTCACAACCTACAAGTCCAAATGCCACTAAATTTTCATAGGAGCTTATGTACAACTTTAAGAATGTTCATGCCCAATTTCGACCCGATTGGACCAAATCTTGATCGATACGAAATTTGTTCTTATCGATCACGGACCGAGTGCAAATCACGTGGGATCGATCGCGTGGGCCCACCCACGTGCCAGAAGAGGTCTCCCGAGATCTGAGTGAGATATTTGCAGCCTACGCCTATAAATAGCATCCCAGAGCCTACAGAAAAAGGATCATTTGAATCTCTAACGTCCAGACTTTGCCGAATTCACCGTTGTACTCGAATTTCACTATTAAACTCAAGATTTACTCTTGTAATCTACTGTAACCAACAAGAAAAGTTAATAAAGATCAATCATTTCATAGTCGACGTAGGCTATATGCCAAACCACTCTAAATCTCTACTTCTTTTGCTGTTTTTCTGATTATTGTTTGAAGTGTTTGTTAGATAATACTCTTTTTACATTTGTTTCTTCATTTTATCTCTTCTAACCCTTTTGAAGAGTGTTGTACCCAATTTTGGTACAAACAAATATAATAAATAACTTTTAAACTAATATTAAAATAAATTTAAATAATAATAATAGTATAATAACTAACTTTAAAGCATTGTTATATAAAATAATGATTAAATATCTTTTAAACCGTATTTAAAATAAAAATAAATGTTTGTAAACTTCATAACATTATTCCTATAATAATTAGTTATTAACCATTATTAATAAAGTAATTACTTAACTTCTCAAATTCAAGAAGAGGCTTGGCGACCACGATGGTTCATAAACAAATTACCATTCGATTTAATTTTCCAAGTTATATCACCTTTATTTACATAGGCAGGAATATATGTAAATAGAGTCAATAATTAACAACTACTAGTTAACACATAACTTAATTAGTCCATGTATTAATTAGCGGCATATAATTCGATGCCCAAACTTGTATAATAGCAAAACGAGGATTTGTTCTACTAAACAGATATCTAATATAACCTATTCAATTTAAATATAGTAGAACGACAGAATAATGTTTTATTCTAATACCAGGGTGTCTAAATTGATATAATTAACTTAATTTAATAGGACGGTTTTCATTTTTGCTAAATAGATATCATCAATGAAGTAAAATTAATTAAGCCACATTATTATTTAAAATAACATAATTAAATTCAATCCTATTATTAAATCATAAATTGGTACTTCATTTAAACTATCAATTGCTTATACCATAGTGTCCTAGATGTCATTAAGAATCCAATGCAAAAATCGTAGGTCGATCAGGTTTAATATGGACGAGATATTCTGTTTTAGAGCAAATAACTTTTATTATAAAAGTAAATTTTTTTAATAAGAAGCTCCTCACCAAAATGAATAGGCCCGGCCCATCAACCCATTACCTAACCTACATGCCACATCTCCCTTTCTCCTCTACTTCAAATTGAAATCCCCAAATCAAAGCTTCTCCTCCAAATTTACAGGCCTGGAACCGAAAGCATGAACGTGCACGTGCACAAGTAACCCCTACCACCAACATTGATCCCAAACCTACTCACACGTCCACCTTATCGCGCTCGACCTCTCGTACCCCTTTCTTCCAACTCCGGTCAACGTCATGAAATCTGGCCATCCATCCCCTATTTCGAAAATGTCCTAGCCTTCATCTTGAGCACGAACGCTAAGGTCACACGGCCGACATACTCAACAATAGCCCTGCCAGTTTGACCAACTTATCCCTAGCTCAACGCCCTTCCTTTAAACACAACTGCGGTAACCCCGAGCTTCCCATCGCCATTAGTATAGTCGCGTTCCAACCAAGCAAACTCAACTTCCTTAAACCCTAGTTTCACTTCGTCTAGCCACCTCAGTCCATCGTGCTGCCCGCAAATACTACAACAACTTCACCTTCCTACAAGCTTCGTCCCAGCACCAATGACACGACCCTTTGACCCCGGTTCGTCAAAGAATAATTTTTAACCCAATTCTTATCTAGCTATTATAACCAAACCATACCACTAAAAATGATAAGACAACCACTAGAAACCATAATTCGCTAAGACGATCATGACTATGTACTTTGTTCATCGATTTGTGATCGACAAAAAACCACCAAAGTTGACCTTTTACTGTATTATTTAAATTTCTCAAAATATACTCAACTAAAAATTCAACAATTATTTTTAAAATATACTATGGTTCAAAACAAACAAACTTCTAATTGATGGCAAAAGAAAAATCAAGAAGGTATGTGAGATATTGGTTCTTGAAGTTGAGAAAGAAGGAAAATTTAAAAAGAACAGAGAATAGTAAATTGATTATTTGGTTGCAGTAAGCTAGTTTCTCAACTTCTAAACTAATTGCCAAATAAAAACATGATTTTAAACAATTTATACACAAAAGTATTATGCCCAAACTCAAAAAATATTACCAACAAATCAACATATAAACAACATTTAAATATTTAAGCTAGGTGTATATCTCAAAAATCATTCTTTTATTTTTTAAAAGTATATGAAAAGTAGTTTAGCAATTCTCACACCTTCCCATTTTGTTTTTCAATGCAAAATCAAAGCTTTTCCTTTAGCAAAGCAAGCTCATCTCCATTATCACAAAATTTTCAAATTTTAAGCTTAAAAAGGGAGGTCTTTTCTAATTCATGAATGCTAGAGGAAGAGAAAAGGAATGAATTAAGAATTCAAAAATGAAAATGCAATACAAACTTCATTTTTTATAAATATATGACAAGATAAAGGACCGAAATACTTTTTATTACATTTTCCATCTTACCACCTTTTCTTAGGTCAACAAAGGACTAACCACATGAAACAAATGGTGGATAATAGTGTGATCTTTGTACCTTTTGATAATGTGGAGGATATTAGGCTAACCTATGTACTTAAGTTGGTTTTTATACTCAAGACATCATTTATTTTCAATTCCATCTTGTCCTATTCAAATATCAAATATATTTATATTTATAAATATCTTACATTATCTTATATATTTATATTTCAAACATAAAAATGTTTTTAGTACATTTGAGTGTTTTTAAAGTATACACAAAGATATTGCACTCTCTGTAACTGGTTGTTCGGTTAAAAGCTGAAAATCCGAAAGTTGCTTTTCGGTCACATTTCTAGTTTTTCCGTCGAACTCTCTATTTTTGTAAACAAAATTTTAAAATAAATTTTCCCTTATCAATTATAAATTAAAAGATGGTTATTTAGTTATCAAACCATTAATCGAACATTTAAAATGAATTAAATATTCATAAACCAAAGGGATAAAATCCTGAGTCGTTACATTCCCCCCTCCTTTAAAAATATTTCGACCCCGAAATTTCATCTCAGCCAAACAAAGAAGGGAACCAGTTAACACAAAATTAGCCTCTTTAATTCCACAATTATTTAGGAAAACATTTTCATAGAACTAAACCTAATTTTAACTTGTATAATATCCTACTACATCCTAAGAGTATATACCACTATCTGGATCTAACCTTTTAAATTTTAATTTATTTCCCTTAGAGAACTAAAGATCCAAATACCCAGTTTTTAATCCAAAATACTTTTCTAAATGATATTATATATATCTTAATAATAGAAATATATATATATACATATATAAATATATGTATGTATATATGTGTGTGTATATATATGTATATGTATGTATATAACCCGAGTGATCCCAAAAATGATACTAAGAAAATTGGTAATACCAAATAGTATCCTAGGTTCCCTTACCAAAAGGGTAATACTTAAGAGAAGTGCTCACCGTCGAACATGTCTCTTTCTTCATTTTTAGTTATTTTCGAGTCACTCTAACTAGTTAACGTAAAAATACTTTCATATTTTCAAATCTTCCTTTTGTAAATCAAATCAAGCTTTTGGGATTAAAAATTCTGTTTTATTAAAAAATTTCATAGCAAATTGTTATTATAGCATTTCCCCATTAGAAACTCAAAAATGAATACCAATGATGCTGCAGTCATTATCAGAATTATTCTCCTACGACAGTAGTGAGTTCAGTGCTTTCTATCTTCTTAAAAATCCTTAGAAATATTTCTATTCTTAAATACTTTCAATAATACTATTATTATTTTCTCAAAACCTTGAAAATCGTTTTTCCAAAAACACCAGGATTTAGGACTTCAAATTCCTTACTTAAATCCTTTTTATTTTCAGCCATATTTGAATCAATTTTATAAAATCAACTTCTTCTATAAAATAATTCTCAAAAATTTATTTCGAAATATTCTAGCTTCTCTTAATAAACACTCTTATTAAATCAAATTTCTTTACCAACATTATCATCGAATGCCTTATAGTCAAATTTTGAAGCTTAATTCACAAGGTGTTCGTTTCAATGATCCCATGATTTCTATTTACCTGATCAATGCTCTAAAAAGGGAAATTTATGATAAATCAACAAAAAATAGTCTATGCCCAAAACTAGATGAACATGAGTAATCAAACGATAAATCGTAACAATTATTATCACTTCCTAGCAACCAAGCACATCAAAAATAATTATATCAAATTTTGAAAATCATCCTTTTATATATAAAATATACTCCTGGGTAAAATTATTTCAGCTACCATTTAAAAAAAATACTTTGTTGATTGGCCTTGTTCAAGTTTTTAGAGATCCCTATCAATAACGATAGCTACTCATATTGACCAGAATCCATATATCACTCAACAAACCAATTAACATAATATAAAATGTTTTTATACAGAACTAACAAATAAACGCTCTTATGTATATAAACGCTCAAACTTATTCTTGGGCATCACTTACCCTATCTCTAATGAGCTTAACCCACCCATGCCAAGGTTCTTGCGTAACCTTCTGCTTCGATACCAAGTGTAACAACCCGCCTTTTATTCCCTATAAGTCAACACTAATACATCCACGGTATTCACGTTCCGAAATTTTAAGTGCTGGAAAGATAGATTGTCGGGGAGAAAGAAAAAGAAAAGGAGAGAATAGAATCTCACAAACGTAACGAGTAATATATAATACTGAACAAGTCTTTATAAAAAGAAAGAGACCTTAATATACATGCATACTTAGAGTATAATTATTCTATCATCAATCTCGGAACAGTTATAACAACTTGTCCTTACGATCTATGATAAATGCAATACCACAAAAACAACGGAAGATAAAAGAAAATACGGAAGTACGTCTTAGAGGCTTTTAGCTTGTCTCCTGAAAGTTCTAAAGTGTCCAGCTAAATCTGGAAAATATGCTCGGGCTGACCCGAGCATTATAAGAAAAATAACACCCGGATCAGTCTTGTAAACCAGCGAAAGAAACACAGTCAAATGGATTCACTCAATGTTATAAAAACCTTTTAGAAATAAAGGTATCTCGTAAGACCATACCGCACATAAACACGGATGTGGTTTTTACCTTACGATAACCAAACTATTTTTATTATGAAATCCAATGATATTATAACAATGTCTAGGGTAAATTAAATATTACCATAATTGTTACATTAATTAAATTCCTTGACTTCTAAGAATCTAGATAAGATTGCACAAGACCTTTGAGGCACACACTAGTTTCGATCTTTTGGTACTAATATCTTAATGTATTGTATAATATACTTTGTAAATAATTTTGTAGATTATGTAAATATCACCTGCCTTGTAGCCCTTATCTATACTTATACTGTTGTTACCGAATCTGCTTCTTGATAACTTTGGCCACGGTTTTTTGTATTTGTTGAATCATTTGGTCTTCCATATTAATCTTATTTTCCTACAAAATACAAAGTAGACAGCATTTCTCATCATTAATTTGAGATTTATGTAAGAATATGTTCAGTAGTTTGTCTATATTATTGGAGATAGTATTAGAGTTCTTGATAATAGAATTCCAAAAATCTAAATCTGGGAATAATGGAAATTAATAGATCTTCATCCGAAGATAATAAATGATGAGAAATCAATAGTTGGGAACGATTAAAGACTGGAAATTCTTATCTGATAATAATAGAAGTCCTGAGATCCAACTTTGGTAATGATGAGAGAAGACCAGAAATTCGACTCTGGTTATATTAATAGAAGACCAAAAATCTAATTATGGAATTAACTAATAGAGGGCCAGAAATCCGAATCTGGCATTAATAATGTAAGTTTAGATTCCTCTTCTGCAAATAACTAATAAAAGACCAAGAATAATTCTTTGATAATAATAAAAGCCCAGAAATAATCATCTGTAAATAAGCCATAAAAGACTAGGAACCCTTATTTGGAGACAAATAATAGAAGTCGAGAAACCCATATATGGAGACAATAGAAGACCTGAAACCTAGATTCGAGTATTAATAAGCGAGATCCGGAAATCATCATGGGGAAGTTAGTAGAAAACTAGAGATCCAAAATAACAGAAGACCGGAAATAACAGAAGACCTGAAACCCAGATTCAGACATTAATGAGCGAAGTCTAGAAATCAATTGTAGAACACCTGACACCCAGATTCAGGTATTGATAAGTGAAGTCCATAAATCATCTTCCGGGTATAATGGAGGACTAAGAATTCATAATAGAAGACCCGAAACCCAGATTCAGGTATTGATAAGTGAGGTCCAGAAGTCATCTTTTGGAAATTAGTCGAAGGCCATTTATTTGTATCTAATAATGAATGTAATGTGAGAATTATCCTTAGGAAATAAGATTATAAATCTATCAATAAGAAGGAATGTTTACAAATCATTATTCGAATAATAGAAGTTCAGAAATTCTCATCCGAGCCTTCGGTTCTGCACCACTCTGTACGCGTTGAGTGTTCGAATCGTTTGCTTTGTTTTACCTTTTTGGTTCCTAATATTTGATTCTTTCGATATGCGCCACCCTTTAGGCTGCGTATATTATTAATGCTTTATGTGCCACTCCTCTAGCTTGGACGTCTTAGTTCGATGTTTTCTGGTGCACTTGGTTAGCTTATACACAAGAAGGATCCAAGGACTTACCCGACCTCCCTCCAAGGGCACTCCAGCCAGGCCTTATAGAAGGGACTGAAGGCTTGTCTGGTGCCTTGACTAGGCCATGGCGTAGCAGGATTAAGGGCTTACTCCATCCTTCCTCTAGGAGGTGCTCCAGCTAGGCCTTATAGGCGGGACTGAAGGATGGTCGGTACCTTGAACTTGCCATAGTGTAGCGCGCTCAAGGGCTTACTTCGTTCCTCTTCCGGGGGGCGCCTCTATCTGGCCATAGCATAGCACGGTCAAGGGCTTGCAGATACTTTAACCTGGCCATAGCGTGGTGTGGATAAAGGATTACCTAAACTCCCTCCATGAGGCACTTTGACCTGGCCATCTTGGCCCAGGTAAAGGCTTTTGACCGTTTAAGGTAATTTTCAATTTAAGGAGAATCTTACTCCCAACCATGTTGATTTTCTTATTCAAATGAGACTTTGTTGAATTTATCTAGTATTGTTGTACAAATCATTCCATCTTTCCTTGTTTGAAAATGTTGATGATCATCCCTTCAAGAGCTCTGCATTGATTGGTCTCATGTCCGTTAATCATATGATAATGTAAGTAAGGTCCTTCTAGATTTCTTTCGTACTCGGGCTTTTCCTTTTTGGATGACCAGTAATTGAGTTCCTCCTTTGTTAGTATGTAGATGTTCTTGATTGATGTAGTCAAGTCGCATTCTTTAAGGAGTCTTGATTTAAAGCTTGTCTTTTGAGGTTGATTTGTAGATCTTTTGTTGCTTGATTCTGGAGCTTCACCTCGATGACCAATTTCCTTTTTAGAATCTTTCAAAGCTTATATGGAGTAATGGTCCACTTGTTGCTCTATGCCATTTCTAAGCAAATGTGTAGTAATTAGCCATCATTCCTTCTTCAAAGATAGTTCCTCTAGTGTAGGATTGAATTGCCTTCTTCATTGGAACAAACAAATTACCATCCCTACATCTTATTTCTCCTAAAGCAAGGATGGGTGCAGGGCCAATATGAAATGGGTTTAAGCTCCAATTGTCTGGACATAAGATTCAGCTATATTATTTTCCACGATCCTTAAAGCTTCAAATCTTAACATGTGTTCTTCATATAGCTTCGAACCTTTAGCAATTTCATGGGAGAATCCAACCAAGTGTGGTTCTGAAGATCCTTGCTCGGACTTTTTGATTTTGTTAAGCATTGTGGTGTCGGGTATAAGGTTTGCTTGGGATGGAATAGGGATCTGGCAAACTAATGTTGGGAATTCAATGAAGGTAAAGGTTCGAGCCCTCCATCTTGCGCCAAAAATGTTAACAAGAAATCTTTCTAGCACCCCAAAGCAAGGTTAGATGAGTGAATGGCCCCTTCGAAACCCCTTTCGAATTAATTGGAGTAATCTAAGATCGTAACCTAGTGGGAACAAAAGGTATCGACCGAGTCAAAAGGATCCTATTACTTCGAAAGGAGTCCCTTTGAAAGGTCTAGATGTGTGTGTTCCATAAATGAAACCACATATAAGCAGCAAATCAGACTCCATACATTTGAAAGTTCCTTGTATTTACTTTATTGATAATTTTTATGAATACAAGGGCTTAGATATTACAATGAAGTGAAATCCCCAATTTGACTTAGAAATTATGGTATACAAGCTCAAGAAAGGTACAAGCATGGAAGCAATCAGTTCGGATGCCCCCAACATGACACCCTTAGGGTCTTATTTATAGATGCAGGTTAGACTCTCTTTCGCATCATTCCTTTCGACTTAATTGAAAGGATGCCTTTAGGACTTTCCACCGCTGTTGAATCCAGAGCGCCTCTCTAATGTTGCTTTTGAATGAGACTTGGATGCCTTCGACTCCATCAGAAGGTATAGGAGTGACTCATATGCTATTGCAGATCTGTTGGATAAACATGAAAGGATGTCCCAACATGTGCAGAAGGTACATATCCAATACTTGCAAAAGGGATGATGCTTTTGAATGCTTTCATTCTGATAGTTGTGGAAGCATTCACTGAGGATAATGGTAAATGATGAAGTGACCCTAGTGGAAGGGTCAACTGCTTCGAAAACATCGACTTGGTTGGTTGCAGATGGTAACTTTCGAAGGCAATCCCCTTAATTAATGCGGAAGTCCATCTTTTGACACTTGTGGAAGCAATACTGACGTATATGAAATCTTCCTAATACTTGTGGAAGGGTTCAATCCATTCGAAAGGCTAGTCTTTGTAAAACCATGTTTTCGAAAGTGAAGTTTTGGTAGAATCTTCTCCTATGGAAAGTAGACAATGGCGGAACCAATCATTTCAAAAGGTTTGATATATGCGGAAGGGGTAATGTCAAAGAAAGCCCTTACATTCATCACTTGTGGAAGGTATCAACTGAAGCGGAAGGGTAGTCTTGACCCATTTTGACCCCTTCGAAATCCCATAATTCATTTAATACTTGCAGAAGCATCCCTTCGACTCTTTCAAAGGCTTTGCTATCACTATTGTTCTTCATGAAGCTCTTCTTCCTAATCTTTTGGGCTTCGACAGGGTTGAAGTGATTTTTGTAATAACATTTTCCCCCTATGGTGAAGGGAAGCTCTTGACTTTTCAAGTCAATGATTTTGATACGGCAACTTCGATTGCTTCGGCACAAAATTTTCTCACCTATTGGTAATCTTGATTTGATCTCAACCGTTTACATGAATCCAATCGGATGGTCGTCCTCCCATCCATTCAGTTTATAAATTGCACTTCTCTTTTTCCTCCCTCTTCACCTGCAATTGAAAATTTCTAAAGCAAGAATTATATTCTTCAAATTTCCATTAATTCAAAAGATTTGAAGTGAGTATTTATGACTTCAAATTAGGAGCTAGTTTTTATTTATTTATTTTTAAATTCAAATTTCTAGGGTTTAAGTTCGTGTTACTATTTTGAATTTTGAAAATGATTTGAGTTAATCAACCGTGTATGATGATCCTGGACCTGAATTTCATGATGATTTTGACTAATCCATGGCATCAATTCGGCTTCGAACGTGAATTTTCCTAATTCAGGGTTATTAGCCACTATTGGATGTGAATTCAAACTCAAAACCCATTATGCCAAATTTTAATTTATCTTGAAGGATACTAAGAGTTTAAAATTAACAACCGTTACTATAAATTCAGTTAATAAAAATAGACTTTCTATCACCGTTGAAACCATTAATTAACCTTTCGACTTAATATCGAAACCCCAAGACTGAGATAAGCATAGCTGTTTGCATTATCTCAATTTAGTGTTGACACTTTCAAAACACTACTATGCCCTTTCGACTTATTCGAAACCCATAATAGTTAATAGAAATGCAGCTATTATCACTTTTCCAACACAAACATTGTCGACATGTTTCATTGTCCTTTCGTTGGTGTCAGTGTCACTTTGTTTCAAATCTTTCGAATTAATTGTTGTATGGCGTTTCGATAATATATATTTTTAAATAGATATTACGTGGATAGCTGCGCTTGTTATAAAATAGAGTAAAATTTATGAGCTTCGATGTTGTCGATGGGTAAGTCCAGGTGAATATATGCCATAAAATGAGGAACGTTTATAATGGTTTCGACATTGTCAAAAGCTCAATGATTCACAAAATTCTTGTTAGCTTTGACCCTTGTGAAGCATGGAACCAAGTGCTATGGTGGGTACTTGAGCCGTGGTAATAGGCTTCCGACACCATCAAAAGATATTAGTAGTTGAATAAATCTTAACTTTGATGAAATTATATCACATGGTAGGATCATGGGTATCAAACGAACTTCTAAGGAATCTAACAAGGATATTGTCCCGAAATTAGAATCTTCTTTGAAGAAGGTTGAGGCAGTTTCAAGGCACTCTCTCATAACTTCTCAAGATGAAGTAAATGCGATCCTCAATGATTTTGGGATCACAGGGGTTGAAGCTATCCCTTATGGCGATATGACAAAATTCGATATCCCCCTGAGGGATATTTTGGTTATACCTCCATTCATATCTGGCATGGAGGTTTCATCCCATTTTGAGAGTTCTTGTTGAGATTTTAAGCCATCTTGGCATTGCTCCTATCCAGCTATCGCCTAATGTATACGCATACCTTGTCTCTTTGGAGCTCATGGCCTTAGAGTCGGGAATTCCTTCTCTGAGTCCTAAATTTTAACACCCCTAATTCTAAATAACATTATTCAGGATATTTAATTAGATAAATTAAATAGAATAATGTAAAGATTAGAGTAATAAGGGGATTGAGATTTGGAAATTAAATAGAGGCCGTGCTTAACTAAATAAAAATTAAAAGAATGGGTTTATGGAAATGGGTTTACTAGTTAATTAATAAGTGAATAAGGCAAGTGTATTATGGAAAATAGCTATCCACCATAATCCCATAACCCCTAAACCCTTATTTCCATTTTTATTCCATACGTTCATAATTCAAAAACATAAAAAAAGGATAGCTCAAAGCCAGCCACTGTTAGGACCTCCAGTTTATGTTTTAATGAAAACAACTATAGAACCATATACACACACACACACTCTATTAAGAATATATGTATATAAAACACCATGCTCGAAGATATTGAGACTCAAAGAGACATAAATATCTATCGACCATACTATAGTTAGTAAGGTTATTCTACTATAAAAGAGTCTTAGATAAAATATTGTTAAGGTCTCCTTGAGTATATATGCATACACAATCACACACTATTTCATATGCACTGAAATTAAGTTGAAAAACTATTTTTACTACTCACAAACATCTAAGGTAAAATCACAGACGTCTATGACAATCCTCGGGTAATTATTTTCTGAAGTCACAGACGTCTGAGGTTTTACCACAGATGTTTGTCGTATGAAAAACTGAAAAATTGTGAAAAGACATTTCTGTTGAGACAAAAAAAATTACCCTTCAACGGAAGGTTGCAGCCATTAAAGTGAATAGAACTTCTCTAATAGTAACAACTATTCATCTGCATCCTTTTGAAGCTATAAATACTACTTTGATTTAGATGTAGAAACTAACGAACTTGAATTAATTGAATCTTTTCTCTCTTGATTTCTTAACACTATCTTGCGCATACGTTGCTTACATACTCTCAATCTATTATAACCAAAATATAATTTTGGTTAAACCACTTCCTACAACTCAGAGCAATCACATTCACATACTCAAAGGAGATCATAGGAAGATTTGTACTATTAGTCAAAAACCATGTTATTTGGAACACAAGATTGTTAGAGATATATTTTTGTATTAGCCTATTCCTCCGGGCGAAGCGAGGGTCAGTTGGTTCAAGAAATACCGAAGGAGAGCTTCAGGACTGGACATAGGACGGGAGGTCCAAACCAGTATAAAATATCCGGTGTGATCGTTTCTATTATTTACTTTACATTCAATTATTATACTCTGCTTATCATAGTTAGCAACACACACACATATAAGTTGCATTATTTATAAAGATCCTATAGACTTTCAATCGGTATCAGAGCAAGGTCATTTCAATCTATAGTAACATGTAATTGAAATCATTAAAATGGAAATTACATTTCAAGAAGGTCAATTAACTGCTAGTCCTCCACTATTTACTGGTTCTAATTATGCTTCTTGGTCAACATGCATGCGAATTTTTATGGAAGCAAATGGGTTAGAAATATGGCTAGCAACTCAAAACAAATATGAAGCACCCGACACCGATATTGGAACATGGACCGATGCACATAAAACAAAGGCATCTAATAATTCCAAAGCTATGAATGTATTATTTTACTCACTTGACAAAAATGAGTTTTCACGTGTCATACTCTGCAAGACTTCATATGATATATGGTGCACTTTACAAGTCACACATGAAGGCACAAATAAAGTCAAGCAAACTAAATTTTGATTTTACAAAACCATGTCTCATCTTTCAAAATGAAAACAAGTGAATCATTTATTGATATGTATGCAAGATTTGAAGCCATTCAACACGATCTCATGGCACTTGGAGTCAAATTCATGGATTTCAATTTAGTCACGTGAATTTTAAAATCTTTGACAAATGACTAGGAATTAAAAGTTTTAGCCGTCGAAGAAGCTAATGAACTTTCTCAACTTAAAGTCGAAGAGTTAATGATCTTTATTGCCAAAAATTACCATAAATTCAAGAAGTTCAAGAAGATGACCAAATTTCAAAATGGCAGCAAACGAAACTCTTCAAATCAAACATCGATTAAATGCAATGAATGTGAGAGATTTGGCCACATGAAAAAGGACTGTCCATGGCTCAATAATGATAAAAAGAAAAGCAAATTCGAGAAATTCAAGAAAAGAGCTTTTCAAGTGACATGGAATGATTCAGATTCGTCTTCTTCTTCTTCAGATAGTGATAGTGATAGTGAAAGCGATTCGGAACAAACAAATGTGTGTTTTATGGCTAACACTGATGGGGTACATTCTGAACTTACTTATGATGAATTAATGGAAATAAGTATTGAATTAGATGATAAATATAGAGAAACAAAAAAAAGCAATATGTAGGAAAGTTAACAGGATCAAAACAAGAAATCAGATTATTAAAAGATGAAAAAATTATCTTAGGAGAAGAATTAGAAATTGTTCAAAAGAAGTATGCAACACTATTATCTCACAATGATAAGTTATTAAATAATTTAGAAAATTATAAGTTAGAAAAAGTTAATCTGGAAAAAGAATAACAAGAATTACAAGCAAATTTAGATTCTAAAAACATTGAAATTTGTGATCTTAAAAGTAAATTAGAAAAATGACAAATAATGTGACAAAATTCAACAAAGGAAAACAAAATTTAGAAAATTTAATTACGATATCTAAACCATCTCGAAATCGAAATGGATTAGGTTTTAAAAACAAACAAAGGCCAAAGCAATATAGCACATTATACACAAAATTTAAAAAGCCAAAGTTAAAAACTAAGGTTAAGAATTCATATACAAATACGGTCAAGATATGGATTCCAAAAACAAACAATAAACTAATTAGACAAAAATATATTGATGAATATTTACAAAAAGTTGTATATTTCAAAAATTACATTTTAAGGGAACCAAATCCTCATGGATATAGCTACCTACATCCACTAACACGTAGGACCCTAATCAAAGATGGTGGGTACCAATAATATTTTTCTTATCTTGCAGGTACCCAAAATTAAAATAAAAAATAAAGAGAAATGGATACTCAATAGCGGTTGTTCTAAGCACATGACTATAAATGCTAATATGTTATCAAATATAACACAAATGATGGTGGCATCGTAACATTTGGAGATAACTCAAAAGGATTTGTCATCAGCAATGGAGAAGTCATCAAAATTGAAAAATGCATACCACAGACGTCTGAGCAAATACTGCAGACGTCTGTCAGAAGTTACAGGAAACAATTTCTTGTAACCACAGATGTCTATGGGAATTAACAGACATCTGTTCTTACTCTCTATTTATTTTTCAACAACCATAGACGTCTATGGAAACATCATAGACATTTGTCGTAACTTTCTCTTTAATTTTAACTAAAAGCATGGACATTTGTGCTCCACCCACAGACGTCTGTCGCTGTTCTCAAACCCTACCTCAGCACCCGTATATAAATAAGTTGTTCCCAATTTTACTTCCTATCCCAAATTTACTTCCAAAATCTAAAACCCTATCCTCCAAGACCTCTCTATTTTCTCACTAATAGCTCCCAAACTAAAAACTCCCTTTAACAAACGCGCCAGGAAGGGTCAATCATCATCTTCTCACAATCTCATGGTTAATGATGCTCTCATTCAAGAATGGCTTCGTAATAGCATAATTGCCAATAAGCGATTCGACGAACTAAAGCAAGAGAAGCTTTATTCCCAGCCTTTCTATCGGTTATGCAACTTTAGAGAATATGCCATTCAAGAATTGACTGTCACCTCCGAATGTCGGGACTTAATTAATTTCAACGAAAATGAGGTATAAATAGACCAATTATCTATATTTCTCTTCTACGCAAATTTATGTAGTAGCGATATTTGGAATCTTGAGAATGATGAAAAATGGTTATGGACAAGTGTGTACGGATATGTCTTAAAAATTTGCATCAACACCATTGGACGCATATCAATTGTTCTTCAACCGGGATGGATTTAGAAGAAATTCCCGACCAAAGAAACTTGCCGCGTGATGAAGTAACTCATCTTATATAGGAAGATAGGATGCCCCAATGGAAATCCGTCCACTTACATCAAAAATCTTGGTTGTCAAATCGTATGATAATAAATACGATAATCCCACGTCTAGGTAGCCATAAACAAATTTATGATAATGATCACAAAGCCCTTTATGCTATCTTCGGTGGAATACAAGTAAATTGGGCAAAATTCGTTCATGGTGAACTTAAAAGCTTTTGGACTAATCATCGACGCACTATTATCTATACTCCATACATTATGCGTATCTTAAATGCTTGTGGGGTTCCCTCCTATATCTCCCATTTTGAAGAAATCCCAGTAAAAGAAAGCGGTATACGATTTTCATCATTGATGCATCTTCCTCTAAGACCACCCCCAATAATCTCTCCTAAACAATGGAGATTACAACAACAAGAAGAACATCATGATCCTCCTCCCATTACTAATACTTTGCAGACTTACTCATCTCATCCTTCACAACAACCTACGTCCTCCAGTCACACTATCGAATATTATTCGGATTCTGAAATAAAAGAAGCTCATGTTGAACCAATGCAAAACGAATCTCTTCATGATTTAGCACTTAAAAACCAAAAGATAATCATGACTAACCAGTGAGTCATAAAAAAAGGATGACTGCATTAGAACGTTCTTTCTCAACAAGGATGACAAAAATTGAAAAGATTTTGGACAAAGTTGTTTCCACTTTAGGGAAGGTTATGCACAAAGTACATGGTCGATCGTCTTCTCGCTCATCATCCTCGCCATCACCTTCACCGCCACCTTGGGCTCGTACACCAATTTATCACTCTCAAGCTTCTTCCGAAGGAATGTCTCATGATAGAGGTGATGGAGGGAAGACTCCTATGCAAGAATAACCCGAGGAGTAAGAAGAAGATAGTGATGACATGTACGTGTCTGATACTCCGCTTTTGCAACAATTGTACATGGCATTTCAAGGCCTCTCTATTCAGGAAGATGAGGAGTACAATGACCACACACAATGGCCAGGCACTTACGAACAAGATCCTTCATCTTATAGGGAATACTACGAGAATTATGTGAGCTTATCTTACTCTTCAAACCAGTACAATTAGCATTTTATTTTAGTTATCTTTTTACTATTTTCCCATTAACTATGCATATGCTTGTCTGTTTGACTGTTTAAAACTTCTGCTACATTTGTCTCTAAATTTATTTGAACTTCCTTATTTAGTTTTAAATATTCATGATCTTATATGTATCTTATATCATTCCTTCCATTTTGATAATGACGAAGGGGAAGGAATTTATGCATATATATAGGAGGAGACAAATATAATAATTTTTCCATTTTTGATTGTATAGTTGTCATCATCAAAATAGGGGAGATTATTAGAACCTTCAGTTCATGTTTCAATGATAACAACTATACAATCATATATATATACACTTTATTAAGAATAAAGGTATATAAGACCCCATGCTCGAAGATATTGAGACTCAAAGAGAAATGAAGATCTATCGACCATACTATTGTTAGTAAGGTTATTCTACTATAAAAGAGTCTTAGATAAAATATTGTTAAGGTCTCCTTGAGTATATATGCATATACAATCACACACTATTTCATATGCACTGAAATTAAATTGAAAAACTATTTTTACTACTCATAAACATCTATGGTAAAATTGGAGATGTCTGTGACAATCCTCGGGTAATTATTTTCTAAAGTCACAGACGTCTGAGGTTTTACCACAGATGTCTGTCGTATGAAAAACTGCAAAATTATGAAAAGACACTTCTGTTGAGACAAAAATAAATTACCCTTCAACGGAAGGTTGCAGCCATTAAAGTGAAAAGAACTTCTCTAATAGTAACAACTCTTCATCTCCATCCTTTTGAAGCTACAAATACTACTTTGATTGAGATGTAGAAACTAACAAACTTGAATTAGTTGAATCTTTTCTCCCTTGATTTCTTAACACTATTTTGCACATACATTGCTTACATACTCTCAATTTGTTATAACCAAAATATAATTTTGGTTAAACCACTTCCTACAACTCAGAGCAATCACATTCACATACTTAAAGGAGATCATAGGAAGATTTGTAGTATCAGTCAAAAACCGTGTTATTTGGAACACAAGATTGTCAGAGATATACTTTTACATTAGCCAATTCCTCAAGGCAAAGTGAGGGTCAGTTGGCTAAAAGAAATACTGAAGGGGAACTAGGAAACTAGACATAGGGTGGGAGGTCCGAACCAATATAAATTATCTGGTGTGGTCGTTTCTATTATTTATCTTACGTTCAATTATTATACTCTGCTTATCATAGTTAGTAATACACACACACATAAATATAAGTTGCACTATTTATAAAGAATCTATAGACCGTGTTTGTACCAAAATTAGGCACAACACCCTTCGGATGTGTTTGAAGAGATAAAATGAAGAATATAAATGAAAAAGGAGGTAGATCTAACAAACACACCAAAAATAAACAAGAAAAATGCACAGAAACACATAGATTTAGAGTGGTTTGGCGTATGGCCTACGTCCACTATGAAATGATTGACTTTATTGATTTTTTCTTGCTGGTTACAACGTGTTACAATAGTAGAATTCGATTAGAACAGTGATTTCGATAGAGTCTGGACGTAGAAGAGCCAAAAAGGTCCCTTTTCTGTAGGTCCAGGGCTGCTATTTATAGGTGTAGGCTGTAAATATCTCGCTCAGATCTCGGAAGACCTGTTATCTCACGTGGGTGGGCCCACACGATCGATCCCATGCCGTTTGCACTCGATCTGTGATCGATACAAATGAATTTCATATCGATCAATATTTCATCCAATTAAGTTGAGAACAATCATGAACATTCTTGAAGATGTACACAAGCCCCTGTAAAAATTTGGTGGCATTTGGCCTTGTAGATTTTGAGTTATGATTGATGCAAGTTGGGGTTTTTCGAAGGCTGTCGAAATCGTATCGATGTTGTTCGTATCGATAGTTTCGTATCCACATTTCTTGCCGAACGATTGAGTCTTTCCTATGTATGCGCCTTGTTCGTATCGACCCGGCTTGGCCTTGTTCGTATCGATGCAGCTTGGCCTTGTTCGTATCGATCCACTGCATCTCACTTCGTATCGATAGATAAACGAGTTCTTCGTATCGATTACAGAGTAATGGATCTCGTATCAATGGGAGATGATGACTTCGTATCGACCTGTGGCTGATCGATACGAAGTATGTTTGAATACTAAATCGATGCAAAATGGACTTCCGTGTTATTGCCGATGGATACGAAGTGAACTTGCTCGCCGATGGATACGAAGAAGATCGACTTTGATGGATACGAAGCTGGATGGATACGAGATGAGGTTGAGGGTTGATGGATACGAATAGGACGGTGCAAGGTGATGGATACGAACAGGATGGCTGCAAGGTGATGGATACAAATATGAGTGATACAAATATGAGGGTTACGAACAAGATGGCTGCAAGGTGATGGATACAAATATGAGGGATACGAATATGAGGGTTACGAATTAAGCGTGTCTCATGCTTAACTTGATCAATCTGTAACTTGAGCGTACGAACTCGGATTGACTCGAAATTTGGAACATTGGCTTTCATAGCCTTGTTTGTCGTGCCATATCAATTGTAGCTCGATCCAAACTCGGACAGAATTTGCCAGTATCCATAGCGAGTCTATGTATAACCGATCTTCGGGACGGACTGTCCTTGGTTTCCAGTTACGTTCTTGATGTCACAGCCTTGCCAAAAGGCAGGATAACATTTTCCCCCCAAAGTACGTCTTGTGAGAACATGACTTGCTTTGAAAATCTGCAATCTCTATTCTGACAAGGTTCTTTCCGATTCGCTGATTGGTTGTTGTCTTTTCGTCAAAAGAAATAACCTTCGATTGATTTCCAGTAATACTGAATTATTAACTACCAATTGTTGCACTATGTACTGTTGTAACTAAGCGTTCGATGCATGTTGTTGTTTGTTGCTGAAATTGTCACCAGATGAGCATTCAATTCCTGTGAATTTTAAAAATTGGATGCTAGTCCGTCATACATGCATGTATGTTAACTTGACTCCTGCTAACGTTCGTACGCTCATGAGTCGTTGTCAGTTTTCTTTTATCGAATTCCGTATCGATCCTCTCCTGAGTCAATGTGAAATTCGAACTGTAACAACGCTTGATGGTTGTTTTAGTGTATCTCCTCCTAACGATCCTCTCCTGGATCGATGTGAAAAGTTAAAAGATTGTCTTCGCATCGATGGCGAACGACACAAATTAGTTGGTTTTTCAAAGCATTTCATATCGATGGCTATCGATACGAAATAGCTGGTCGTACGAAATTTCTTCATATTGATGTATTCGAACCTCTATGGTCTTCAAAGTGATGGACACAAAGTTGTCATTTCGCATCGATAGATGTTTGATGGGTACGAACATTTAATCAGTCTTCATACTATCGTTTGTGTTTTGTACCGATAGCTTGATGGTTACGAATGAGTGTTGCTCCAGATTGGTGGTACATGGATACGAATAGTTCTCTTCGTATCGACTGGAGGAGAAACTTGTTTTAACCGGTCAAAACAACTGGGAGATGAATCGTTTCCCTTCATCTCTCGTGTCCATATAAATGCTTTTCGTACTTAGCCATTTTTCTCACATGTTCAATTTTCTTCTAGCATTCGTATCGCTCTAGGTATCAGAGAATTAAGAAATCGTCTTTTCCTTCAAATCGAACTAGACTCCAATCCTTCCAACCAATTACTAAAACTAGGTAATTAAAATTTGAATTTGCATCAAAAACGATGAGAGTTGAAATTCCGTGCCATTCCACTTGCTTCTATGACCGGTTCTGACGAAGTGGTGGCTGGAGGAGATCGACATGAGGTTGAGGAGGGAGGAGATGGCATCTGAGTAGCTTTGGAGAATGTGAAGTGTGGGGATACGAAGAAAACGCTTGTATCGATCTGTCGTTGGTGGACTCTTCGTATTGATCAATTTGTGGGGGCATTCATATCGATCCGGAGTGATCGATATGAAATCCAAGGTTCCACGATCGATACGAAGCAAAGATTTAGGCGATCGATACACAGTGCTTTTTCAATGATCGATACGAATCAACGCTTCCTATGATCGATATGAACCAGCTTATTGGTGATCGATACGAAGTGCCTCCTCCTCGATTGATACGAATCATGCACTTGGGGATCGATCCAAGCTTGAACTTGATGGAGACGAAACATATCATGAACATATGACTCCAACGAGCTTCTGCCCTGCATAACTGGACTTAACCGCTTCCACCACACATTTGACTGCCTTTTGAAGCTCATCTATGGAACTGTAACTTGAATGAATTTAATAAACTTTAACTTGGATCGGTCTTTAAAGTCTGGATGGTACGGTTGTGACGATCAGCGATGACGGTCACCCCGGTTGAATCTCGAAGTCTTGTCGTTTAAACATCTCTCAAATTCTGTAGAATTCTATGTATTATGTAGCACTGCACTGCACAACACATTCATGCACTTCACACTAGGGAACACAAGGGCTTATTATCATCTAATGATGGTTTTTGATGAGTTGATTAGTTATGGAATCAACGAGTTCATAGCAGCAGGAGCCTCAAAGCTCGTCTTCTCTGATAATAGAGATCCCAGTCATTGCGGCCGAAGTAATAGGTCCAGCTCCGGACGAGCTGCCGGGAATAACTTTTATTGCGAACCCATAAGATTCTATGATGTCCAATGTCTCTGAAGATATGTTGGGGGCGAATATGCTTAAGGCACGGTCTATCATTAGATGACTTTTTGCCACTCGGACCAACTGACAGGCCACACGCTCCCCCAGAAGGATTCACGGCCTTTAATCGCCATTCGTGCACCGCGGGAACACTTCCCCCATTCAACTAGTATATCCAAGAAGTGTTGTCTTTCTTCAGAATCGCTCCATCATAATTACATCCAAATGGATACACACTGTTGAATAGTCTATTCATCGTCTTCATGGAACACCTTTTTCGCCCCCCGACCCCAGAAGAAATCAGATACCTGTTTAATGTTAAAAGTCGGGGAGACAGTCCTTCGTTCACATTTCTAGAGGCAGTTAGGAACTGCCAAGTGGTGATGGGATGCTGGACCAGGTTCAGTTACTTTAAGACGGAGTGGTTCTATGTCTGATGCCCTCCAGGGTTTGCTAGTCGATGGTTAGTCAGACGTAAGTGCTTCAATTTTTCCAGTAGTTAATGGGATGGTCATAATTGACGTTGAAACTAATATCTCCTTTCCTTTACAGCCGCAATTCTGCGACCCGATGGCGCTCAGTTCAAAGAGATAGTACGGATTCTTCAGGAAGTGCCGAGCAAAATGAGAGATATGGACTCGGTGCTAACAGATAGAAACTTGAGGATTGTCGGGCTAGTAGATTGAAAGCAAAGCATAAGACTGGAGGGAACGCTTAGGGCAGCTCCGACGAGGTGGGTGAAGCGTAAAGCGCTAGGGGTTGTAATAGCCGAGGAAGGTGATGGAGAAAATACGCCCACTGATGATGAACCCATAGCCGGGCCTTCTAACAATTTTCAGGGTTTAGAGGGAAGGAGAAAAGGCAAGGTAGTAGCACACAAGCGTCAGAAATCTTCGAGATGGAAATCCGTTATGATAGAGACCGCAATCGCGGTTATTCTAGTCAAGAACGTTATGAGTGGGAGAAGGATAGGGATAGAGAATATAAATATCGCTCCCGATCATGCTCTCCACCTCCTCGAGCGCCAACACCACCCTCTAGTCATGGGAAACAATCCCTAGAGCCTCCACTTCAAAAACCATCTTCTCAAGCTCCCAAGCCTGATTCACAACGCCGTAGAACTGAGGTCGAAACTCCCACGGTCATTGAACAAGCCATTACCGAGCCTACTGGGGAAGGAGCAATCAAAATCGCCTAGTTGAAAAAAGACTTCTCTAACATCTATTTCGATGGCTTCGTTGTTTGCACAAAAAATGGGCAAACACCTCCAAGTCGTAGGATTTTGTTGATTTTATGTTGTTTTTAGTGATCTGGGTGATTTATGCAAATATGTAAAAAGTAGGGACTAAACTGTAAAAGACACACAGATTTATAGTGGTTCAGCCAGAATGTGCCTACGTACACTTTATATATTATTTCTCCTTTCTTGTTTAGATTACAAGTACAAATCTTTTATACAAGTATATGAAAGTTGTTTGAAAGTTCTGTCCGTGCTTGAGCTCTCAAACTTGTCTGCCATTGTTGTACCCCTACCCCTCTATTTATAGAGTGAGGCTGGGGGTAGGGGTCTTGGATGTATACAGCTGCTGGTGGGCTTGGGCTGGTCCAATCTTGCCTGGCAAAGTTGGTCCGGTGGAACCTGGTCCGGTGGTGAGTGAGATTGGTTCTGGTTCGGTAGTGCTATTTTGGAGTTGGTTCGGCTATGTAGGGAAGTGGAGTTGGTTCGGCAATGGTGGAAGTGGGGTTGGTTCGGCTATGCAGGGAAGTGGAGTTGGTTCGGCAATGGTGGAAGTGGGGTTGGTTCGGCTATGTAGGGAAGTGGAGTTGGTTCGGCTGTGCAGGGAAGTGGGGTTGGTTCGGTGGTGGCTTCCCTCATCTTGGTTCGGTAATACCGGTCTAGTGAAAACACACCCAACACTTGCCCCCCAAAGCGGGGCATATGCCTGCGTATGCCGCGCTTTGTTTTAGCTTGGACATTCTCATCCGGTCCTGTGTGCCGAACCAGTCGGTCCGGTCATTTCTATTTGCCTATAAGTATGGGCATTATGCTCTCGTTATTCCCTACCAGGTGAGATAGCCGAATCAGATTTTTCTGCCGAATCAATCATATTGCCGAACCACACTTGACTACCGAATCAGGTGATTGCCGAATGACTTTTATGTTTCGAACTACCGAACGAACCCGTGGAGTTCGATTGCCGAATGAATCTTCGTGCCTTGAACTATCGAATGGGCTTGAGTGCCGAATGAAGTACTTGCCTTGTTATACCGAATGAGTCTATGTGTTGAATTATAAGTGAAACTCTAGACAACATACACTTGCTTGTTTATATCTCTACATCCCTCATAATCCTATGGTACGGGTGCTTGATGAGGCTAAGTCCCTAGACCTTGATTTGCTTGCTACTCGGGTTGTAACTCTGGGGGAAGAAGCTAAGGCGAACATCGACCGGGTCGCCGAGGAAACCAAGAAGTTGATGGGGCATCATGCCCGATTGGTCAAGGCTGGGGAGGAAATCGGGAGCGCCAATATTCGACTGCGGTTAATGGTTTCTGACTAGGCTAAACAACTCGCTGATCAGGCCATTCAGATTTCTCAGCATGAGGCTGCATCTAGGCAATTAAAGAAGACTATGGAAGAGGTCAGTAGGGCAGAGTTGTGGAAAATGGAAGCCGCCTGTAAGGAACGGATCGACATGGCTATAGCAATGGTGGATGAGGTTCGGAAAGCGGATCTCGAGCGGGTAGAGGAGTTATCCGGGAGGCTTGAAGCTGCAGAGCTGGCTCAAACCAAGCTAAAGGATGAGATGGAGGCGATGAGGAAATCCCTTCAGGCTGACCGCTCGCGATACCGATCGGAGAGGGATGCTGCCGTTGCAAAGCTATTGGCTTCCGAGGTCCGAATGAGGGAGTTCGAGGAGAATGAGGTGATGATGGATGAGATGCTCCAGGATATGTACTTCCGTACTTGGAAACAGGGTAACTTATCCTGGATGGATGATTATCCCCGAGTCATGGCCAGGATTTATCTCAGGGCTCTAGAGGAGGCCAAGGTTGATGCGGATAAGGAGGGTGGCGAGGTCTTCAGAATGGATGTGGTTACGGCCCAGTTCACCAAGGAGGGAAAAGTGGCGGTGAAGGAGGGTATGCGGCTACTTACCGCCGAGGAGGTGGGTGTGCAGTGATCAAGATGATCAAGGAGCAGACGCTGGTAAGTCTTCCCTTTTAGTCTTTCCGTTAACTTGGTTGCTTATCATTAATGAATTCTTTCCTTGATCGGACAGGTGGTCAGCAGGACAAGGATAAAGCTCCGATGCAGCCGCCTCCTTGACTTGACCTGGATATCTTTTTGTTTACTTAACATGGTTGTATATGTTAGTCTCAAAACAGTAACGTGACTTTTAGGTTGTAATAAACAACTTTATTCTTGGCGTGTAATTTTTTAACTTAAGCCGATTTTGTCGTATTTGAATGCTTTTGTTATTTTGACATGTTGTATAAGAAATATAGCTATGCATATGCTTGCGATTCAATTGTGTTTGACGCCAAGTTCTTACTTAAAGTACAATTTCATATCTTGCAATGTTAATGTGATGTGCGAATAGCTACGTATTTATGCACAAAAGAAGAAAGTACCGCCCTTCATGTTTTAGTTGTAGATGGCGGCTTTGAATGTCTCGCGTGACCAAGTATGGAATGCTGCCGAGTGTCCAGTTGTGAGTTCCAACTCCCATTAGCGAATATCTCCTATTCTGTGTCCTGTACTTTAGGGATCGTCATAGAGGATAGAAGGAAAGTTTTTTAAATAAAATTGAAATATGAGAAATAGTAAAACTTCCAATCACGGAAGGCCTTCGATGTGCTTAAGTTCGTGGCAAACGAGCTTTGTAGTCACTTTCCCTAACTGTGGGTCTTGGAGACATTTTTCACCCATCTTACGCCTCCGCGGGGAGTTAATCTTTATTACCACAGCCGTACTTAAGACACATCGGAGCCGAGATCGCGCACAGTAACTACCCGGGCCATTATGGCCCGTAATCGTGGGTATTATTCGATTTACTGTGGCCGGCTAGCGTGGATGCCGATCGTCAACCGTGAACTACCCCTGGCTGGCCACACCTTATGTTGGGGCTTAAAGTAGGTTCACAGTTGCCGGCGAGCCGAACGCCGTAATGACCTGCCTTGGCTATAGTCGGCCTTCTCGGTGGCTTATAATCAGCTCATTACAGTTGTCTTTGAGGGCCGTCGCGAGCAATGAGTTAACCCGCAGCAGAGGGATGCCGGAGCAAAAGTGTCTCATTGGCGAGGGCATAGATTCGTATAGTACCTGTTAGGTCTTGTCCAGGAGAAGTCGCACTGTGGAGCGCCTTGAATGGAAATGCTATTTGCACAGGATTTTGTTCAACAGAAAAGGATAAAGTTAACAAGCAGCCAAGATATAAAGGAATAAGTTAAAAAGAGACAAGTTTTTTAAAGTGGTTCGGCACGAAAATGCCTACGTCCACTGATTCTCTTTGTTAATTCACTTCATATGGGCACTACAAGTTAAGAAAAGTATCGACGAAGGTGTGGGATGTTCCATGCCCTCTGGAACACCTCCCCGTCCACTGTTGACAAAATATAAGCTCCATTGAAGAGATCTTTATGAATTACATATGGTCCGTCCTAGATTGGATCTAGCGCTCCTGGGCGTGGGAAGACTCGTTTGAGGACAAGATCTCCTTTTTGTAAGCTACAATGCTTGACTTTGGAGTTGTATTGTGTTGCCACTTTTTGCTTGTGAGCTGCTGCTTTGAGGGCTGCATCATTCCTTCTTTCCTCAATTAGATCCAAAGACATGTAGAGGAGCTCTTCGTTCTCTTCTGGGTTATAGTGGATCATACGGTGGGAAGGCACTATAGTTTCAACTGGGAGCATACCCTCCGATCCGTATGCCAAAGAGAAAGGAGTATGCCCCGTTGATGTTCTGAAAGATGTGCGATAGGCCCACAGTGCCGTAGGAAGTTCATCCGCCCAAGCGCCTTTTGACTTTTTGAGTTTCTTTTTTATTAGAGTTTTGAGAATTTTGTTGACGGCTTCGACTTGTCCGTTTGCCTGGGGATAAGCTACAGATGAGAAGCTTTTGTGAATTCCGTGCTCTTGGCACCAGTTGGCGAACTCCTCGCTGTCAAACTGAAATCCATTGTCCGATATGATTTTAAATGGGACTCCGTACCTGCACAGAACATTTCTGATCAAGAAGTTAATAACTTTTGCTGAAGATACTTTGTTTAGGGGTTCTGCTTCCACCCATTTGGTGAAATAGTCGACTGCCACTATAGCATATTTGGCTCCGCCTTGGCCCATTGGCAGTTCGCCAATCAAGTCAATTCCCCATATTGCAAAGGGCCAAGGGCTGGTCATTTGAGTAATCTCAGTTGTTGGTAGCCGTGGAATCTTAGCAAATATCTGACATCTGTCACATCTTTTGACGAAGTCTAAGGCATCTTTGTTTAAGGTGGGCCAGAAATATCCATATCGGAATATCTTCTTTGCCAGAGTTTGCCCTCCAGTGTAATCTCCGCAGCTTCCTTGATGGATGTTGGATAAGATTTCCTTTGCTTCCCTTCCGGCGACACACCTTAATAAGGGGTTAGAGAAGCCGTGCCGATAGAGGGTGCCCTCTTGTATTGTGTAGCGGGAAGCTTTCCTCAAGATTTTCTTGACTTCGTTACGCTCGTTGGGTAGTGTGCCACTTTGTAAGTAGTCTCGGATAGGAGTCATCCAAGTTGCTTCTTCGGTTGCATCTATCAGATTCACTTGCTCAAAACTTGGGGTCAGTTGCTTTGAGATGGCTACTGCTCCGGAAATAGTGCCGTCTCTCATGCTAGCTTGCTTCGCCAATTCGTCGGCCTCTTGGTTCTCTTCCCAAGGGATGTGTTTGATTAAATAGTGATCCAATCGATTGAGAAGCAACTTGGTCTTCTTTAAATATGCTATGAGTCGTTCTTCTCGAGCCTGGAATTCTCCTAGTATTTGATTTACAATAAGTTGAGAATCGCTATGAAGACACAAAGAATTGGCTCTGATTTCTAAGGCAAGTTCTAATCTAGCTATCACTGCTTCATACTCTGCATCGTTGTTGGTGGCAGCGAATACCAACTTTATAGCATGGTGTAGCTTATTTCCCCTGGGGGTGATTATTACCACACCTGCCCCCGAGCCTTGTTCGTTTGACGCACCATCCACAAAGAGATTCCACTTGATGTCTTCTGCGATTTTCGATTGCTCCTTACCTTCGTTGGTAGTGAATTCGGCAATGAAATTGGCCATGGCTTGTCCCTTGATGGCGGTGCGAGGATGGTAGGTGATATCATATTGACTTAGTTCAATGCACCATTTAAGTAGTCGCCCAGAAGTGTCGGGACGATGGAGTACCTGCCTTAGTGGTTGATCAGTCAGAACTCTGATGGAATGGGACTGGAAATAGTGACGCAGTTTCCGTGATGTAATTAGTAAATAATATGCTAGTTTCTCAAGCTTAGGATATCTGGCTTCCGCCCCTGTAAACCTCTTGCTTACAAAGTATACTGGCCGCTGCGTTCGTTTGTCTTCTCTCACCAATGCGGCGCTTAGAGCATGAGATGACACAGCCAGGTATAGGTATAGCTCTTCGCCTTTGTTCAGAGTTGAGAGTACCGGTGGTCTCTGGAGGTGTTCGATTAAGTTAAGGAAAGCTGTTAAGCATTCGTCAGTCCATTCGAATTTTCCTCAATCTTTCTTTAGAACTTCGAAGAAGGGGATGCATTTGTCAGTCGCTTTAGAGATGAATCTGCTCAGGGCGGCCACCTTCCCATTTAGGCTTTGCATTTCTTTTTGGGTGGAAGGTATCCTGATATCTTTCAGAGCTCGGACTTGTTCAGGGTTTGCTTCAATTCCTCTGGCATGGACGATGAATCCCAGAAACTTTCCTGATGATACTCCGAAGGAGCACTTTAGAGGATTCAGCTTCATTCCATATTGGCGAAGTACTTGAAACATTTCATCCAGGTGGCTTACGTGATCGTTGGCTTTCCTTGACTTTACCAGCATGTCATCCACATAAACTTCCATAGTTTGTCCTATTAGCCCCGCAAAACATCTTGTTGACGAGGCGCTGATAGGTGACTCCTACGTTTTTAAGTCCGAAAGGCATTACCTTGTAGCAGTACAATCCCCGGTCAGTGATGAAACTAGTGTGGTCTTGATCGGGAGCATGCATAGGAATTTGGTTATATCCTGAGTATGCATCCATAAAAGATAAGAGTTCGTGTCCGGCTGTGCTATCCACAAGCTGATCGATTCGGGGAAGTGGAAAGCAATCCTTCGGGCAGGCGTCATTTAAGTTGGAGAAGTAAATGCATGTTCGCCACTTCCCATTAGCCTTCTTCACTAGCACCGGGTTGGCGATCCACTCTGGGTAGATGGCTTCTCGTATGAAGTCATTGGCAAGTAGGTTCTTTACTTCTTCATCGAGGGCTGCTGATCGTTCTGCCCCCATCCTTTTTTTTTTGTTTTACTGGCGCCTTGGTAGGATCAATGTTTAGTACGTGGCATGCTATGTCAGGGGAGATTCCGGTCATGTCAGCGTGTGACCATGCAAATACATCCAAGTTGTGGCGGAGAAAATCAATGAGTTGTTCCTTCAACTCTGCTTTTAGTTGGGACCCGACTTTCAATAGTCTACTTGAGTCATGTCTGTCTACAGATACAAATTCCATAGCCTCTACAGGCTCGGCGGTGGCCTCCTCCTCTTTGTCCCTGGGGTCTAATTCATTGAAAGGGTCGCTGGTATATCGAAGAGGAGGGGCTTTCTTTTGTTGCTATGCTTCCAAACTTTTTGTGCAGAGGGCAATCTCTACACTCTTCCCTTTATCCTTCCTGTGGTTGTTGCGAAGTTCAATTACATAGCAATCTCGAGCAATGTCCTGGTCTTCCTCTACTTCCCCTATTCCCTTGTCCGTTGGAAATTTCATCTTTAGGCACCATGGGGCCAGGACAATTTGGAAGTCAGACAAGGATGGCCTTCCTAAGAAGGCGCTGTAGGCCGAGTGGTTTTCTATCAGCACAAATGTTTCTTTCCGCACAACGGAGCGGGGATGACATCCAATTTCAACAAAGAGGTCCAGTCCGAGGGGCATCTTCGCATTTCCTATGAAACCGTGTAGTGGTTTATTGCAGGGGAGAACATCCTTTAGTGACAGCTTCATTTTGTCAAAGGCATGCTTGAATAGGATATTCACTGAGCTTCCAATGTCTACTAAAATTCGGAAAACCTCGGCTTGACCGAGCCGGGCAGAGATAACCATGGGATCCGTGTGAGGGTACTGCCTTCCCTCCAGGTCACGCCTACTGAATGTGATGTCACCATTCTCTATCCGCTTCGGGTAGCGTTCTTCTATAATAGAATTAACGCATTCTTCATTGTTTCTAAGTGACTTTCCGTACCTTTCCATCTCTGCCCAGCTTCCGTCGGCGATGTGTGGCCCTCCTGAGATGGTATGGACCACTATCTTTTCTTGACTAGAGCTGCTGGTGTTGCGATTTCCTCTGCCTATTTCTGGAGAGGGTAGCCTTAGGTTTTCATTGGCAGGAGCTGGAGTCCTGTTCTGACTTTTTACATAGCGTTCTAGTCTCCTTCTTCTGATATGTTCTTCAATCAAGTCTCGGAGATGATGGCATTCATTGGTATCATGCCCATGGGATTCGTGGAAGCGGCATAATTTTCCATACTTAATTGCATTATCTGATTCCTTCTTGTGCGGGGGGCATTTGTATTTAACTTCGTCTTGAGTGGCCAGGAAGATGTTTTCGATTGTTTTATTCAAAGGGGTGTAAGCGTCAAATCTCGGTCCTGGCCGATATAGACGCTTTTCTCCCTTCTTGCCCCCAGCATTGTCTCTAGAATCATATCCTCGAATTTCCTTTGCTACAGCGGGCGCGTTGCCGCGAGCCGCCTTATTTTGTTGCTCTGACTGCCCCTCAGTGGCAGCGTCTTCAAGCCTCATATATTTCCCAGCTTCATGGAAGAAATCGGGTAAGGTAGCTGGTTTTTCTTTTGTCAATCTTCTAGCAAATTTAGTATCCGGATGCACACCACTACAGAGGGCTATTAAGATAAGCTTCTCATCGGCGTCTTGGACTACGGCCGCTGCGGCATTGAATCGGGTTAGATATTATTGTACTTTCTCTCCAGGTTTCTGTTTGATACTGGATAAGGAATAAGCGTCCTTAGGTTGCTCCACATGAATGCGGAACTGGCTGATGAACTTTTCTTTCAACATCTCCCATGAGCTAATGGATCCTTGGGGTAGATGGCAGAACCAGGAGGTAGCTAGATCTGCTAAGAATAGCGGAAAGCATTTGCACAGCACTCCTTCTATTGCTCCACTCATGAGCATATGATGTGTGTATCTCTATAAGTGTACAACGGGGTCAGAGGTTCCTTCGTAAGGTTCCATTGTTGGAATTTTCCATTCTCGGGGGGTGATGGCAATTTCGATATTGCGGGCGAAAGGGCTGGTTACCCTAGCGCCTATTCCTCGGTCTCTTTGATCCCATCGGACACACTCTCTGAACAAGCATGCCATCCTTTCATTAGAATTTGGAGCAGATAAAAATGAGTTCGGTTCTTCTCTGTGGGATTGATTCCGCCCAGATGACCTGTAGGGATGGTATCGTCTATTATCCCTAATATTTTCCAGTGGCTGTCTTTGGTCTTCAAGGAGCATGCTAGGGTCAGCTACAGTTGGCCCTTGCCTTGATCTTCCCCTGCTGGGTTCTGATCTAAGCACTTCCTCGGGTCCAACTTCTGGCCGGACTCTAGCTCGGCCCCGTTCATTGGTGTTTCCGTGGTTAGGCAGTATGACAGGCTCGACTACAGTTGACCTCCGCCCGGTACCTCCCTCGTTGGGTTCGGTTCCAAGCGTTTCCTCAGGTCCAACTTCGGGCTGAGCTCGGTCTCGGCTCCTACCATGGTTGCTTCTGTCGTTAGCTTCTTCGAAGAAGGAAGATCTTTGTCGCCTCTGAGATCCTCCAGACTGGGACTCACCCCATGATTCAGTGTTGCGGTTGGACTCTTCAGCATCCCTTAAGCGTGACATGAGTTGGTCCACCAAGGCTAACTGTTGGGATGTGAAGCGGTTAGTCACTTCAGCCACAATCCTGTCTAGATCTGCCCTAGTGATTGCTGTTGGCTGTTCCGTGGCAGGGGTCGTCGGATTTGCTTGACCTTCATTTGGTAATGCTGTTGGAATGGGACGATTCTCTTGATTTGTGATCACTGGATCTGGAACACTGCTAGTTGCGATGTTCTTTCCTTTGTTAACGTCTTTTTTCTGCCTGGGAGGCATGTTTTCCAAGCAATGAACGACGCTGTTAGGAAGAAGGTTAAGTGGGAGAAGCTGAAGCTTCGAGCTCCCGTCTCTTAGTGAAAGCACCAGAAATGTTTGCACAAAAAATGGGCAAACACCTCCAAGTCGTATGATTTTGTTGATTTTATGTAGTTTTTAGTGATCTGGGTGATTTATGCAAATATGTAAAAAGCAGGGACTAAACTGTAAAAGACACACAGATTTATAGTGGTTCAGCCAGAATGTGCCTACATCCACTTTATATATTATTTCTCCTTTCTTGTTTAGATTACAAGTACAAAGCTTTTATACAAGTATATGAAAGTTGTTTGAAAGTTCTGTCCGTGCTTGAGCTCTCAAACTTGTCTGCCATTGTTGTACCCCTACCTCTCTATTTATAGAGTGATGCTGGGGGTAGGGGTCTTGGATGTATACAGCTGTTGGTGGGCTTAGGCTGGTGCAATCTGGCCTGGCAAAGTTGGTCCGGAAGGCCTTGGTCCGGTGGAACCTTGTCCGGTGGTGAGTGAGATTGGTTCTGGTTCGGTAGTGCTATTTTGGAGTTGGTTCGGCTATGCAGGGAAGTGGAGTTGGTTCGGCAATGGTCGAAGTGGGGTTGGTTCGGCTATGCAGGGAAGTGGAGTTGGTTCGGCTGTGCAGGGAAGTGGGGTTGGTTCGGTGGTGGCTTCCCTCATCTTGGTTCGGTAATACCGGTCTAGTGAAAACACGCCCAACATTCGTCTTCCCTCCACATTTACAAAGAATTCCAGTTGAGGTAGAGCAGACTATGCATGACTACATCCATGACATATATACCTAGTATCAAGAGTGGATGAAAACTGCCGGCAAAGCATCAGCGATGGCCTTTGAGTGGGCAAAAGTAATTGAGAAGCTAGAAACCGACCTCGCCCAAAAGGACCATATAATCCAAGTGCTAAATAATGAAGCTGAGTCTTCCTGCAAATCTGAAGTAGAGGCCACCAAGAAAGCCGATAAGGCAAACCAATCCATGGAAAGGATGCGGCAGACTCATTTTGCTTTGGTCGAGGAGAGAGGCACCGAAACACCACTGTCATAGCTGAAACGGATGCTACGTTGAAGGAACTTAACGAGCTTAAAGCCAAATTTTCTAAAATCGTCAAGGAAAAGGACAACGCAAACAAAGTAGCCCAGGAGGCGTGTGAAAAAGCTGTGGTGCTCCGAGGCAAAAAGGATGTGGTCGTACTTAAAATTCGGGAGGCTGAGGCCAGGGTTGAGGATGAAGTTAAGATGGCAGTGGCCAGGTTAGAGGCCGATATTGAAGATCTTCTAACTACGTACAATGCCAGAGTACTGAAGTATAGGGATCTAACTTGGCTCGACAATTATCCAACACACCTGTATAACGCTTGGGGCTGGCTGGTGCAGGATGAGAAAGTCGAACGACAAGTAGAATCGGTCGATGAGTTCGAGCTTGTGAACCGGGTGTTAAACGAAGATGAAAGGAAAGTTCTCCATGATATCATGATCGCATACGAAAAGGTGAAACTTGGCACTCAGCATTCGGAAGCTGGAGAAGGTTCTGGAGTTGAGCACCAAGATGTAAGTTCTGAGACTCTTGCGCCAACTCAGCCTGAATCCACATCCGTGGTTGTCTCTAGTGCACGAGCACGTCACGGAAGCTTCTCTAGCTCCGCCTGCAAGTCAAACTAAGGAAGGTATTCTAAGCATTTCTTGTGCTCATTCAGTGTGGGAAGCATTATTTGAAGCAATTACTAATAACTTTATATTTGTCACTGTTCGGTGATAGGACCTACATCCGCTATGCCTCCTGCAACCCAAGAGTTACACCACGAGCAGGAGGCTATCATAACGAAAGCGACCACGACAACGGCTACTGCACCTACAGATGGGGCACAAGGGAGCACGCTTATTTTCGATGAACATATGATGGTGGAACTTCTTAGTTATCACAGTGACCCCTTTGCTGATCTGTCGTTTGTCATGAGTGGGAACGCACCTGCGACTAGCTCTTCGGGCCCAACCGCTAGCTTCCCCAGCGAGGCTCAAACAATTCATGAAGAGGAAATACTAGCAGAGATTAACACTGAGATGGAAGTAGCTGCGTGGGGCAATGGCTTTGGAGGTGGAATGGTGGGGCCTGGCCCAGCCCCTTGCGGATGATCTCCTCGGGAGGAACGGTCGTTGATACAAATGTGCCTCCTTCGCCTGCTAACATTGATCCTATCCCTTTGACTCTGCCTTCAGGAAGCATTCCTATTCACTTGAGTTCAGAGGAGGAAGTTAATATAATGCCCCCAACTGGAGATCAGCCGCCAAAAGGCAAGGGTTCGAAGAGGAAACCAAGCGGTGAATCCAACGGGTCAACGCCGAAGAAGAAGCCGAGAAAAAAGAAAGAATAGATATGTCTCTTCGGCTCATTTTTGGTAGATAGACAGGAATCTACTTTTGTTTTCTTTTTGTAGGCCGTGTATAGATACGGGTTCGGCCCCTACTAATAGGATTTTTGGAACAATTTTGTACTTTTTCTTCTTTTTCGAAGTATAGTTGAAATAAAATTTCATTTTTCCTCTAGCTCGATTTGTGTTCATTTGTTAAAGTGCTTCAACATTCGAACCTTCATTCAACACATTTGTGGAGTTTTAGTCTTTAAGTCGGACCCGGGTTTAGTTGCTAAGTTTTAGAGTCATGGTTTCAGATCGCGATCGAGCGCTAAGTCGAACTCTGATATTGCATTGTCCCGATCAGTGGTTGGCACTTACGTTCTGCCCCCCAGTTCGGGGAGAAATTGAAAAGATTGGTTAACAATCGTTGATTGCCTTTGCTGTATTGAGCTAAACTTTGTTGAAGCAAGACTGAAACAAGATGAGTTTGGGTGGTCAAATCACATTTGCTCGTCTATTGGCTATTGCATCCACACTCTGGGGATTGCACTTTTAGATCGGTGGTCTGTCACACCCGCACAAGGTTTTGAGATACGTCCGCACTCCGGGGACATAAGTTATTTTATGGGCGGTCTATAACGCCCATTCGATATTTAGAACTTTGTTCGCACTCTGGGAACTTAGACTAGTTCGTGGGTGGTCAGTCACATCCGACTAGCGTTTATGCTCCAATCCGCACTCTGGGTACTTATAGTTATTCGACGTTTATACTCCAGTTCGCACTCCGGGAATTTGTAGTTGGCCAATAGATGGTCAGCCACATCCGTTTAGGCCTTAGGATTTCGTTCACACTCCGGGAACGACGAATCTACCAGGATCGTGGATGGTCGGGTCACATCCACCCTGAGTTAACAAGTGAGGTAATTAGATGGATGGATCCATCCTCCTCAAACTTGGTTAAATACAGGCAAAGTCGTTAGGTGGACGGATCCACCCTCTTCGAAACCGCATTCATGAGTTTATGCTCCAGTTCGCACTCTGGAAATCTAGAGTTAGTTAGGGGATTGTCGTGCATCAATCCTTTTTGGCATCAGTGTGATGACTTGTCCCCGAGCTTGGATTTCACTTAGTGAGTGACCGGTCGTATCACAGTCACTCCCTATTTGAATAAATTCCACCGTATGATGGAACTTAGCTCACTATGCATAGTGATGGTTACATGACGCATTTCAAATAAATCACAGCTCTGGCTCGAAGAGATTGCATTTTATTGCTGAAATAAAAAAATGGCAAAATCAGTTGCCTTATTACAAATTCAAATTTTGAAATGCATAAACAAATTGCAAATGAAAAGTAGACTGAATAAATAAGCAGAGCCTATTATGTGTAGTAGTGACGAAGACTCTCGCTATTCCAGGCTCTCGGCAGAGTGAGATTGTCAACGGTCGATAATTTAAATGTGCCATCTCCGAGCTTTCGTTCAATAACATACGGCCCTTCCCATGTTGGCTTCATATGTGAAGGAACCAGATAAATTCTCTTGAGGACGAGATCATCAAGTTCAAAGGTTCGGGGTCGGACCTTGCCATTGTACAATCGGGCGATTCGACCTCTGTACGTGGCTGCTCTCAAATCAGCCTCTTCTCGCTTCACATCCAATAAATCCAGAGATTCGGCAAGTAATATAGCATTTGTCTTCGGATCATAATACGTCACGCGATAAGAAGGTCTTCCATCTCGATTGGAATAACGACTTATGAACCGTAGGAAAGTGAAAATGGAGTACGGCTGGTTGCGGATTTGTGGGTTGTCCGATAAACCCATAAAGCCATAGGAAGTTCATCGACCCACTTGCCCCCGGCCTTTTCCAGTCGTTTCTTCAAAATAGACTTTATAACTTTATTAACAGCTTCAACCTGTCCATTCGCTTGAGGGTGTGCAACTGCGGAGAACTTCTTTTGGATGTGAAACCGTTGACAGAAATTCTTAAATTCAACACTGTCGAATTAGGTTTCGTTGTCGGTGATGATGGTGTGTGGGAGACCAAATCGACAGATAATGTTGTGTACAACAAAGTTGATAACTTTTTTTGTTGTGATGGTAGCAAGGGGATCACCTTTCGCCCGCTTGGTAAAGTAATCAACTACAACGATGGCGTACTTCACACCACCTTTGGCCAAAGGTAGAGAACCAATAATGTCAATGACCCATACTGCAAACGGCCAAGGACTGACCATGCGAGTTATTTCGGTAGGCGGGGCTCTTGGAATCCGAGCGTGTTTCTGACGTCTGTCACATTTCCTGGTGTAATCCGATACATCACGATTTACAGTTGGCCAATAGTATCCATATCGGAGCACTTTCTTGGAAAGAGCTTACCCTCCGGTGTGATCGCCACATTCTCCTTCGTGTACATCATGCAATACTCGTTTGATCTCATCGTGAGCGATACACCAGAGTAAAGGAACGGAGTACCCTCTTCTATACATGACTCCATTCTGGATAGTGAACCATGAAGCTTTTCGAAGAACTTGTCTCTTTTCACTGCTGCGCTCTGGCAGGGTCCCATGCTCGAGATAGTTTTTGAACGGAGTCACCCATGACTCCTTATTGGGAATGACTTCAAATACCCAATTGGTTTCCATCTGATCGATGCTCGGTGAAGATAATGTCACCACGGGAATGAGTCCCATTTGTTGTGCCTCACCTGTACTGGCTAACATTGCTAACGAATCGGTTTTCTGATTGTGCTCTCGGGGTATGTAATAAATGACATAATAATCAAAATGATTCAATATCTCCTGAACCTGAGCAAGGTAAGCAGCCAGTCTTCGATCTTTGGCTTGGTACTCCCCCCGAACTTGACACACGACCAATTGCGAATCACAATAAATTTCCACAGCAATGATTCTTAAATCTCTGGCAAGTTTCAATCCAGCCAGTAGGGCTTCATATTCGGCATCGTTGTTGGTTGCACGGAAATTAAACTTTAAAGCAAAGCATATAGATCGACCTTCTGCAGTTTCAAGTACAACTCTGGCGCCTGAGCAATGGTTATTTGATACACCATTAGTATGCAACTTCTATATATACTTGGGAGATTCACTAGTTTCGGGCAAGTCCTCGGGGATAGTGAATTCAGTGATGAAGTCTGCTAGGACTTATCCTTGGATAGCTCGCCTTGGAGTGTAAGTAATGTCAAAATGGCTTAGCTCGATATTCCGCTTAAGTAACCTACCAGACGTCTCAGGCCGTGTAAGGACCTGTCGTAACGGCTGGTCGATGTAGACGGTGATAGGATGAGCTTGAAAATACGGACGGAGCTTCCTTGAGGCAATGATAAGACAATAAGCCAACTTTTCCAGTTTTAGATAATTTCTCTCTGGCCCGGTCAGTCGTTTGCTAATGTAGTATACTAGCCGTTGTATTCGGTCTTCCTCCTAAATTAGGGCAGCACTGATCACGTTTTCTGACACCGCCAAGTAGATGTATAATCTTTCATGATCATTGGGCTTCGACAGAATAGGTGGTGTAGAAAGATGTTGAACTAGAGCTCGAAATGCGCCCTCACATTTCGTAGTCCATTCAAAGTTTCGTTTCCCTTTTCTGATCAGGTCGAAGAAGGGAATGCATTTGTCAGTGGATTTTGAGATGAACCTGCTCAGTGCTGCTACTTTCCCGTTGAGGCTCTGGACTTGATTTATAGTTCTTGGGGTCTCAAGATTTCTTATTGCCCAGATTTTTTCAGGATTTGCTTCGATTCCTCGAGTGTTGACGATAAACCCAAGGAATTTTCCGGATGCGACCCCAAAGTGACATTTCAACGGGTTGAGCTTCATTCTATATTCTCGGAGGATGCTAAACATTGACTCCAGGTCTTTGATATAATCAGTGGAGAATCGTGACTTCACAAGCATGTCATCCACAAATACCTCCATGGTTTTTCCTATATGGTTAGCAAACATTCGATTAACTAACCGTTGGTAAGTTGCCCCAGCATTCTTGAGTTCGAAGGGCATAACTTTATAGCAGTAAAGTCCCATATTGGCTACGAAGCTGGTATGCTCCTGGTCGGGCAAGCGCATGGGTATTTGATTGTAGCCGTAATATGCATCCATGAAGGATAAGAGCTCATGTCCAGCCGTTGAGTCTACGAGCTGATCGATCCGGGGAAGTGGAAAACTGTCTTTAGGGAAAGCTTTATTCAAGTCTAGTAATCGATGCATTTTCCCCATTTCCTGTTTGGATTTCGGACAAGTACAGGATTTGACACCCATTCTGAATATAATTCATCTCGGATAAACCCGTTTGATTTGAGCTTTTCTACCTCTTCTTTAAGGGCGGCAGATCTCTTTGGGTCCATACCACGCCTTTTTTGCTTGACCGGGGAATGCCGCGGGTCAATATTCAATGTGTGGCTCGCGATGTCTGGCGAGATCCCACACATGTCAGAGTGTGTCCAGGCAAACACATCGAGGTTTACTCGGAGAAATTCAACCGATTCCTCTTACATTTGTTGGCTTAGCTGAGATCCAATCTTTATCATTTTCGGATCATCATTATCGTCGATCGGAACATCGATCGTCAGTTCGGCCGGGGAAGCTTGACCGTCTTTACTCTCGTCTTCACTTTCAGTATCTCTCAGGTCAAGATCCCTAGGGAATTGGTTTGGGTGCCCGGGCCTGGGCCCTGGCGCCAATTGTCAATTCTCAACAAAGCGGACTCAGAGAGATTCCTCTATGCCCTTTCCTTATTCTTTTCGCTGTGCCTCTCGCAGCTCAGCAACATAACAGGCTCATCCAGCAGCTTGGTCTCCCTGAACAACTCCGACTCCATTGTTGGTAGGGAATTTTAAAGTCAGACACCAAGGGGCATTAGCTGCCCTAAATTCAGCTAGGGCCGGTTGGCCCAAGAAAGCATTGTATGGCGAGGCTATGTCCAATAAAACAAACTGTAATATCCGGACTCTCCTACGTTCTACAATTCCCAACTCCATTAGCAGTTCAACTACTCCAGTGGGTATGGTTGCGCTCCTATTGAAGCCATGAATACGGGACTGACAAGGCTTCAAATCCTTTGTTTCCATTTTCATTTGGTCATAGGCTCGCTTGAACAGTATGTTCACTGAGCTTCCACTATCTATTAAGATCCTCTTCATCCAAGTAGGACCTACCTAAGCTGATAATGCAAGTGGGTCAATAGTGGGAGCTTCGACCCTGTCGGCATCTCGATCTCGAAATATGATGTCGTCTGTCATCGTTTTCTGTTTCTTAGCCTGAGCCCCATCTTCCGAATTACTACAACATTCAAAGCCCGCATGCCTGATAGAGCTAGCATACGACTCCATTTCCCTCCAGCTCCGATCTGCTGGATGTGGACCACCGCTAACCGTATTTATCACCAACCTCCCGCTAGTACGAGCGGGTTCCTCCTGTCTTGCTTGATTTGGCACATGGTTCTAATTCAATGGACCCAAACCTCCTGACTGCGGCACCCGCACAAACTGCTCCAACTTTCTCTCACATATCAACTTTTCAATGAGCTCTTGTAAATGACGACACTCATTCGTATTATGGCCATAGCTATCATGGAATCTACAAAACTTTCCTGCCTGAATCTGTTTTTCCGGTGATTGCTTCGGAGTAGGTTTCTTGTATTTGATAGTATTGCGGGTCTGCAAATACACATTCTCCAATGACGCATTCAAAGGGCTATAATTGTCAAACATAGGAGTCTTGCATCGTGGCCCACGATTCTGATCCCGTTTCCTGTTTTGATCTCCATTGCCTTTCAATTGATTCTATTTATTCTGTATGTTCAATTGCACCTTTCCAGAACTCTCTCCAGTTTTTTTAACAACAACATTGCTCTGGATCCCTTCCACACTAGGCCCTTCGTCATCCTTTTTCCTAGACTGTTTCGCATCCTCCCTTCTCAAGAACTGGTCTGCCTTGGAATAGAAACGGTCCAATGACGCGGGGGTTTTCCGGCCAACCAGTTGCCGAATTCAGAATCTGGGTCAATCCCTTTAGTTAGTGCCATCAAAATTGAGTTATCATTGGGGTTACTAATTTCAGCGCATGCAGCATGAAATATCTCCAAATAACGTCTAAGTGTCTCTCCAGGAGCTTGAGCGACACTAGACAAAGTATTAACATCTTTCGGCCTTGCGACATGCATGCGAAACTGCTCAATAAACTTTGTTGCCAACATGTCAAAACATGAGATAGATCGAGGTGGTAAACGGGTAAACCACATAGTTGCTATGCCCCCTAGGGAGATCGGGAAGCTTCGGCACTTGACCACATCATCGGCTCGTGCAGCGTTCATCAACAATTGGTACTTTAAGATATGCTGAGTGGGGTCAGAGCTCCCTTCATAAACAGGTAGAGTAGGCATCCTGAATCGCCGAGGTGGTTCAACATGGAGTATATCGTTAGTGAAAGGGGTATGACTTTGGGAGATTCCCCAGTCGTCGTTAGTAAGACCTTGACTTTCATGGAACATTTGATGGATCATCGTCGAGATGTCCGGCATCCGAACATTTGGAGCATGTTGGGCCAAGGTGTGGTCGGGTTCCACAATGCGAGGAGGGGTCGATCGCTGTCGACGGTCCATGTCTTGCCTCCTTGGTTCTAGGTCTTCTGGGATATAAGGCTCATGAGTATGGTTGTGTTGGCGGTGGGTCAGATCCGTTCGGTTTCGAGCATCAGCTCCCAATTCAGTAGCAGTGGTAGTAGTGTGGTTGTCGGTAATGTGATATGGGGCAGCACCTCCTCGGAAGAAGGGTCCAGTCTGATGGCTGGTTGATGGTCCAACTATCGGTTGCCCAAGATTTAATGTGTGCTGATGTCCAGTGGCTTGTGTGTAACTTCCGTCCAGCCGTGGGCGCGTGGATCTATGATTAAAGTCAGAAGAGGCTGAACTTTCAGTGGATGAATAGGAAGCCTGATCCCTTCTGGATTTCCTTCGTCTTTGACGATTCAGTTGATTGGTCAGTTCTGCATTGCCGCGCAGTAGTTGAGTAAGCTGTTAGCGGCTTTGAGTAAGTTCTTGCATTAGCAATTGAAATTCTTCCATGGTAACATGGCCTTGTGGATCTGATGGTCTGGCAACATTTTGGTCGGCAAGAAGTAGTTGTACGGGGTTCTGTCTGTCCCATTCTTCTGGATCTGCAATAGTTGAAGTAGTCCTAGTGTTAACCATGATGGATAGCGAAGCTCTTTCCTAGACTTGATGCAAATCTGAATAGGATGGAAGAACTTTAAACTTTGAAATCTGGATCTTCTTCTTAGATTTATGCAATCCGGTATCGATAGTAGATCCAATGAGTAGGAGAAAAACTGGGTTTTCTCAGTGAAAGCACCAAAGTATTTGTACCAAAATTGGGCACAACACCCTTTGGATTTGTTTGAAGAGATAAAATGAAGAATATAAATGAAAAAGGAGGCAGATCTAACAAACACACCAAAAATAAACAAGAAAAACGCACAGAAACACACAGATTTAGAGTGGTTCGGTGTATGGCCAACGTCCACTATGAAATGATTGACTTTATTGATTTTTTCTTGCTGGTTACAATGTGTTACTACAGTCGAATTCGAGTACAGCAGTGATTTCGGCAGAGTCTGGACGTAGAAGAGCCAAAAAGGTCCTTTATCTGTAGGTCTAGGGCTGCTATTTATAGGTGTAGGCTGCAAATATCTCGCTCAGATCTCGGAATACCTCTTCTCTTGCGTGGGTGGGCCCACACGATCGATCCCATGTCGTTTGCACTCGATCTGTAATCGATACAAACGAATTTCGTATCGATCAATATTTCGTCCAATTGAGTCGAGATCGATTACGAAAATTCTTGAGGATGTACGCAAGCCCTTGTGAAAATTTGGTGGCATTTGGACTTGTAGATTTTGAGTTATGATCGATGCAAGTTTGGGTTTTTCGAAGGCTGTCGAAATCGTATCGATGTTGCTCGTATCGATAGTCCTGCACCTGATGTCTGATGATGTGCCGCTTGCTTTTAGGATCAATCCACATTTCATGCCAAACGATCGAGTCTTTCCTATGGATGCGCCTCATTCGTATCGACACGACTTGGCCTTGTTCGTATCGATCCAGCTTGGCATTGTTCGTATCGATCCACTGCATCTCACTTCATATCGATAGATAAATGATCTCTTCGTATCGATCACAGAGTTATCGATTTCGTATCGATGGGAGATGACTACTTCGTATCGACCTGTGGCCGATTAATACGAAGTATGTTTGAAAACTAGATCGATGCAAAATGGACTTCCGTGTTATTGCCGATGGATACGAAGTGAGCTTACTCGCCGATGGACATGAAGAAAATCGACTTCGATGGATACGATGCTGGATGGATACAAGATGAGGTCCGAGGGTTGATGAATACAAACAAGACGGTGCAAGGTGATGGATACGAACATGATGGTTGCAAGGTGATGGATACAAATATGAGCGATACGAATTAAGCGTGTCTCATGCTTAACTTGATCGATCTGTAACTTGAGCGTACGAACTAGGATTGACTCGAAATTTGGAACGTTGGCTTTCATAGCCTTGTTTGTCATGCCATATCAATTGTAGCTCGATCCGAACTCGGACAAAATTTGCCTGTATCCATAGCGAGCCTATGTATAACCGATCTTCGGGACAGACTATCCTTGGTTTCCAGTTACGTTCTTGATGTCACGGCCTTGCCAAAAGGCGGGATAACAGACTTTCAGCCATAACCTAGGTAAAAAGGAGATTAAAAATTTACTAAAGCTTAGGAATCAAGCAAAGGAGGATTAAGCAAGATCGAATCTCAAGTTCCTTATCCAAAGCAAGGTGAATAATAATCAAAACCATCTCATTTTCTTTTTTAAAGAGCATTTGATTTCGGGTTTTAAGTTTAAAACCTTTATGATGATTTTAATGATGATATGCTTGGATTACATGATATGTTTGATTCAGACAAGTATGTTTGATAAATGTTTTATTCGATTTTCAGACTAAAACAGTATTTATTGGGTTTCAAGTTCCATGAGGATTTAATATGTTATGTAAGACATTATTTTGGAGATGGGTTAGAATTTTCTTAATTATCCAAACTATGGATAATTTATTGTGAATTTTTGAAGGAAGAAATTAATAATTGGGTTTAAAAATTTATTTCAGCAATTATATAAAGGATTTTGGGTCTGAAATTATTATATGTTAGATAACATATTAAAAGTGAATTATGATGATTTTTGGGAATTTTTCTTAAGTGATTTACTATGGAAATTAAATTAATTAAGTTAAGGACTTAAATGTCACAATTGTTTTGTTAAAGGGAAGGGCTTCTTTGTTAATTATTTTTAATTAATTTTGGATGAAGTCTGCAATCTTTTAGAAGCGATTTTGGTAAATTTTATGGCAACCACTTATATTTATAAAAATAGGTAAGTTAGTTGAAAAGCATTTACTTAAAAAGGCAGCAAAATAGTTCGCACAGATTTACTGCTTCGCCACTTCCGTTTGCTACCTTTCGACCTCATACCTCCATCCCCAACCAAGTCAAAACCATGCTTTTGAAGGGGTCGAGGCCATTTTAAATAGTTTTCAAAGATCTTTGTTCTGCTTTCAAAAAAGATGCCACTTTCCTTGCTTTTAATGGATGCTTTCAAAAGGGTTGAATTACTTTTATTTAGCTTTCGAAGGGGTTGCCGCCTTTTTGTTTAAAGGGTAGTTTTGAACCAAGTGGAAACCTTGCTGCTGTATTTATACTTTCCGAATATATTGAAAGTTTTCAATGAGTTCGAAGGGCAAGCTTTTGTTTTATAAATATAACAAGCCACTTCCCAGTGCTTTCGAAAGGGCCCCAGTAGCCATTCAAACTAAAGGTTTTGAAGGCAATGGCTTTGAAAGGTGTTTCGAAGCTTTCCTTCCAATTTTTTTACTTAAAAGATTAAAGCTTTCGAAAGGATGGTTCCGAAGCCATCTGTTTTTCCAAACTTTTTTACTTGAAGGTGGTGCACTTTCGCTTATGTTCACTATGACCCGAAATTTATATTTAAGATTAAACCCAATAGTTTTGATAGAGGTACTTTCAAATGGTTTCGAAACTATGATTCTATAAATTGGAAAGATATGCTTTAATACTTTCGAAAGGAATGTTTTGATGGTTTCGAAAGGAAGGTTTTGATGCTTTCGAAAGAGATATTTTAAATGTTTCGAAAGGCATATGTTTAAGTGTTTTGAAAAGAAGGTTTGAATCCTTTCGAAATATATTAAAGGTTTTGAAAGTGAAGGTCTAAAGTTTCGAAAGTCTTAGTTTTCAAAATAAAGAACCCAATCTCATTTTTGAAGGAAAACCCATGGTAATATAAAAGGGCTTTGAAATGGCTTTTATTTTGCAGTTTTAGAAGAAGCATTCCTTGATAAAAATAATAGGTTAAAGGGAATAACCATATTTCATGTGGAAATGATTTCAAGGATATTAAACCATAAATGTTGGCATTGTTATGTTATTGTATTTGCTTATTCTATAAACATATTCACTGTATAATGGATCCATAAATGTATTTCAGGAAGTAAGGGCAGGATAATCAGCTAGGTTGACCCTATAGTGAATATAAATTGAGTTAACTCCGGTATGAGTAGAGTTGCATCCAGGAGGTCAGGTAGACCAGAACATAAGATGCCCAAAGACTGATCAAAGAAGTTGTCAGATTAGATAGGTTCATAGTAAACCCACGAAAACTATGTTTGGAAAGAGTTATTGGCAGGGGGCAATAGGTTCGTAGTGATCCCATGAAAACTATATCCGGATAAAGTTATTGACAGAGGTCAATAGGTTCATAGTCAACCCATGAAAACTATGGTATAAGAGAAGTTATTGGAGATACCGATAGGTTCTTAGTGATCCCATGAAAACTATGAAACTGGACAGATAGTCCGTAAGAGTTTAGAAAGGTTATTAGTCAGCCTATGAAAACTAAAAGGTTCTTAGTGACCCCATGAAAACTATGAGACCGGATAGATAGTCCATAAGCTTTGAATACGTTATTAGTTAGCCCATGAAAACTATTAGGTTAATGTGACCTTAGAAACTATAACTTGAGACAGATAGTCAAATGAATGGGGATGGGAAATCAAGAAAATATTGCATGTTTGCATAACTCGAAATTTATTTTTTCCCCTTAAACTCTCGGGTGCTTGATTGATTTTGAGTAGTTTGAGAGTTGAGGTTTTCAAGTTCTTCTTTAAACGAATAAGCTTCCGGAGACGTGTAGGAGGCAAGCTAGCTAATATGAGTTCCTTTCTATTTGATTCCGCTGTGTTTTGATGTAAAGCCAATGTTGTTTAATTACCTATGTATAAACTCTGATCATCCAAGGGTCGTCTTCATATGTCACTCTTAGTGTATATTGTAATAATTATTTTTTCACTGAACGTGGTTCTCAAATTTAGGATTATGTGAATTTGAAATATGATTTGAAATGGAATGAGAAATTTGTGTAATGGTTACAAATTTTTTTCATATCCATGTGTTTCTGTTATATCAATGCATCTAAAATTACCGCATTTGGTCATCGAGAATTAATAACTATTGATGACTGCAGCATCCGCAGTCGTTAGTTTTGAGCCTCCAAGTGGGGGATGTTACAAGTTGGTATCAGAGCATAGGTTTATGTAAACTTAAAAAGAATTTAAACCAAGAAGATTTTTCAAAACATAATCCAATGAATCAAAAAATAAGATCGGGTCTGGGTTAACGTGATAGTAACATACTTGTATTTGATATATATATATATATATATATATATATATATATATATATAAGTACGTACTGCCCTCTCTCTTAGATCGTTCTCCTGTATCTTACTAAAGCTCGTTTGCATATTTGTGAGAAAGGAAGATATGGAAGCAAAAAACGAAAGAGGAAATCTAGGTGGAGGAAGCACCACAACCAATGGAAATGCTCAACCCAACTGGAGAAACCAGTGTCAACAGGAAAATGCTAATCCAAATGCAAATGCCAACGTAGATGCTAGAAACCCACCAGTAGACATGGGGATGACGTATCAGTTCTTCATCAATCTGGTGCAAGCAGGAGCTACCGCAGGAGTAGCTGGGGGTAATGCTGGGAATGCTGGAGGATCTAATCCCATGGCCCCAGTTGGCAACAACTATGACTAGCTGAGCAGGAATTATGCTAGTCTTGGTGGGAAATCATTTTTGGGAACGGAGGATGTATTAGAAGTTGAGAATTGGCTTTTGCATTATGGAAGGGTCTTCGTTGGCTTGGGATTAAACGACGAGCATAAAAGGAGGCTTGCTTGTAGCAGTTGTAGGGAGTAGCGCTTCATTGGTGGAATAGTGTTACTATTGGAGTTCCATAGGAAGAGTTGACTTGGGCAGAATTTCGAAGAGAGATTTCAGTCAGAAATTGCCAAGTCAGTATTGCTGAGAAAGTTCATGGACTTAGTGCAAGGTGAGATTTCGGTGATTGAGTATGCTATAAGTTTGATGAGCTGTCCAGATATGGGTACGCTACCATTAACACCGTCATCAAGAGGAATGTGAAGTTTATTTGAGGACAGAGACCAGAGAATGCTAGGGCGAACCTGCCAAATCTCCATGATCCTTGTAATGTTATTGTGGAAATGGCAATCCAGATTGAGGAGTTGCTTGCTACTTATGGGAAGAAGAAGCAGGTTGAAACCCAGGGTTATCTGGGTAAGAAGAGGAATTATTTAAGAAGAAAGGAACTCAGAAGGGAGAAGCTGCCACGAAGGCGAAGGCTAATCTGGTTTGCTTCAAGTGTGATAAGAAGGGTCTTTATGCTCATGAATGCCGAACTGGCAAGGGGAAGAAGGCCGCAGACAAGAAGGGTGTGAAGTGCCTTAACTGTGACCAGATTAGGCATTATAAGAATCAGTGTCCAGAACCAGTCAGGGTGGACATGGAAAAGTCTTTGTTGTTGGACCATCGTCTGCTAGGCCAACTGCTGTTGAGAAGGGAAAGACTGTGATGGAATGTACACTTTTGATTCATAGTACACCAATTAAGGTACTATTTGGTACGGTGCTTCGCATTCATTTATATCTCAGTGTTTGACTGATAGGTTATACTTAGAACCCACATACCTTGTTACTTCCTTACGGGTTGCAAATCCGATAGGAGGTTATGCAACTCTAGGAATGAGATGTAACCAGTTAGAACTTGATTTGTTAGGTCATAAGTTTGCATGCAGTTTGTATATTTTCGATTTCGTAGACTTCGAAGTCACTTTGTGTATGGATGGGTTGGGTAAATACGAGGCTAGGATATTTTGCCAAGATAGGGAATATCACTGAGACAACCTTATAGTTATAACCGAATTATATTCTCAGTGGAGGATTCTGACTGGAGTGCTTGTACTTTGTTGAGTGCTATGGAAGTAGAAGAAGAGTTAAGTCAGGTTCGGGTAGTAAGAGAATTTGCAGATGTTTTTGAACCGGTGATAGGATTATCACCGCCGTTGAGTTTCGATAGATCTTGTGCCAGGAGTAGAACCTGTAAGTAGACCACCTAGCGGGATGAGACCGATCGAGACGAAGTAATTGAAGGTACAGCTAGTGAATCTAGAAGGGAGAAATTTTATTAGACCAAGCAGTTCGCCTTGGGGTGCGGCTGCGGTGTTCGTGAAGAAACCAAATAGGTCGTTGAGGCTGTGCATCGACTATCATAAGTTGAATGAGAAAACGATCAAGAATAAGTATCCATTTCCGAGAATCGATGATCTATTTGGTCAGTTGTTGGGAGCCATAATATTTTCCAAATTGGGTTTGGCAACGAGTTTCCATCAATTAAGAGTGGCAGAGGATAGTATTCCATTGACAGCATTTTGGACTAGGTATGGTTCGTACGAGTGATTAGTAATGCCATTCGGGTTAACTAATGCACCAGCTTTCTTCGTAGATTTGATGAACCGAGTTTTACGAGAGTACTTGGATAGGTTCATGTTGGTATTTATAGATGACATTTTAGTATACTACAGAGATGAAAGAGAGCATAAGGATCATCTCAGAGTAGTGCTTGAGACACTGAGGCAGCATCAGCTGAAAGTGAAGTTTTCCAAGTGTCATTTTCGAAAGGAAGAGGTTAAGTTTCTTGGTTACGTGGTTTTAGAGAAGGATTTTTTAGCCGATCTAGATAAGATCGAAGCTGTTAATAACTGGAAGAGACCAGAGATGGTGACTGAGATTTGAAGTTTTCTTGGACTTGTTGGCTATTACCGGAGATTCATTAAGGATTTCTCACGGATAACAGCACCTTTGACTAAGTTAACCATGAAGAACGTGAAGTTTACTTGGTCTAACAAATGTGAGGAAGGATTCCTTAAGTTAAAGCATTTGTTGACCAATGCGTTGTGTTAGTGGTTTCAGATGGAAACCAAGAGTTGGTGGTGTATACCGATGCATGTGGAACTGGATTAGGGGCTGTGTTGATGTAGAAAGATAAAATCATTGCCTACGCTTCATGACAACTTAGACCGCATGAAGTGAGATATCCTATTTATGATCTAGAGTTGGCAGCGGTGATCTTCACGTTGAAATATGAAGACATTATCTCTTAGGTGAGAGATTTGAGCTATACACAGATCATAAGTACTTAAGATATTTATTCTCTCAGAAGGAGTTGAATATGAGACAACAATGGTGGCTGGAGTTCTTAGCAGCTTATGATTTGATATAGAGTATACACCTGGAAAAGGAAATAAAGTAGCGGATGCTCTTAGCAGAAAACACCAGAATGTGGTGTTAGCTATGTTGGCAGAATGGAAAGACTTAGAAGCTTTGACTACTTGTAGTGTGCAGTTAAGATCGACTACTAGTTCTAGTCAGAGGACTATCATGTTGTCCTATTTGGAAGTTCGACCAATGTTGATCGAAAGGATTGCTTCTAAGCAGAAAGTGGATCCATTATTAGGTGAGAAGATTAAAAGGCCTGAGGTTGGGTCGGAGATAGATGATCTAAAGGATTTTAGTCTTAACCAGAGGGGATGGTTGAGAAAGAAGTGACGATTGTCTGTTCCGAACATTGAGGACTTAAGGAAAAAAGTTCTAAGAGAATGTCATTGACCCAAATTTACAATTGATCCTGGAGGAACCATAATGTATCAAGATATGAAGAGGAGCTTCTACTAGGAAGGTATGAAGAAGGATGTTGGATTGAGGGTTAGGCAGTGTGTGAATTGTCAACAAGTGAAGGCCGAACATCAGAAGCTGAGTGGATTGCTTCAACCTTTGGAGATACCAGTTTGGAAATGGGATTTAATATCCATGGATTTTATAGATGGGTTTTCAAGGTAGAATAGAGGAAATAAAAGTATATGGGTCATAGTGGACAGGTTGACCAAGAGTCCCATTTCGTTCCAGTTAATTTAACCAGGACGACGCCTGTTTTAACTAAGTTATTCATGAAGAACATAGTTAGACTACATGAAATTCCTAGTAGTATAGTTAGTGACAAAGATGCTTTGTTTACTAGTTAATTTTGGAAGAGTCTATAGGATGTGTTAGGTACCAAGTCAAGATGAGTATTGCGTATCACCTTCAGACGGATGGGTGGACAGAGAGAGCCAATAAGGTACTCGAAGATTTGTTAAGAGCTTGTGTGTTGGGCTTGGTGGATCTTGGGAAGATCACCTACACTTGGTTGAGTTTTCCTATAATAATAGTTATCAGACTAGTATAGGAATGGCACCTTTTGAAGCTTTCTATGGAAGGCCATGCAAATCACCAGCATGTTGTTCGAGACTGGAGACAGATTAGTCTTGGTTCCAAATCTGGCTAGAGAGGCAACATAGAAGATTGAGTTGATCCGAGAAAGGATGAAGGAAGTTCGGTCTAGACATAAGAGTTACGTAGATAAGAGGCGTAAAGATCTAGAGTTCTCGGTCGGAGATAGAGTTTTCATTAAGGTATCACCGATGAAGGGTGTGGTATGATTCAGAAAGTCAGGGAAACTGGCACCGAGATATGTTGGTCCATTCCAAATTGTAGGATCAAAAAGCTCGCATGTGGGGTAGAGTTGCCGAGCAGTATGGCAGGCGTCCATAATGTGTTTAATGTGTCCCATCTTCGTAAGTATGTGCATGATCCAGAAACTACTATTTCTCTGATAGGTTTGGGAGATCTGATAGCAAAACCGAATTTGACTTTTTTTAGACAACCAGTTCGGATTGTAATGAGAGATGAGAAGAGGTTAAGAAACAAGACGGCCAAGTTAGTGAAAGTTCAATGAAGCGACAACAAGAAGGACTGTACTTAGGAGACAGAAGATAGGATTAGAGATACTTACCTGATCTACTGTGAGCATATTTCCTATATTTACATTATGTAGATTTTTGCTAGTTAGGCAGGCTAGTATTGTAGTTAGTAGATGTTACAAATGATTTCTATGTTCAGTATTTAGTCCTTACTGAATTTCGAGGACGAAATTCTTTAAGGTAGTGAGCCTATAACACCCCCAATTCTAAATAACATTATTCAGGAGATTTAATTATATAGATTAAATAGATAATGTAAAGATTAGAGTGATAATGTAACGACCCTAGATTTTTAATTTATTTAAATTGATAATTTAATGAATTTTTGAATAAAAATTTGTAAAATTGATTATAAATGGAAGCGAGTTTCCCCGATTCAACTCGAAATATATATATATATATAGTCATTAGGAATTGAAAATTTGTACATATATGTGCATATATGTATTTGGGCATATACGAGTGAATTTGAAAATAGTAAATATATAGATATATATTTGACTTGAATTTAAATTGTAAATAATGGTTTAATAATAAATATTTGAAAGGATGTTTAATAATAATTTGAATTTATAAATTAAATATAAGACAATAAATATTAAAGTGAATTTAATAATTGAGTTATAAATAGAAATAAATAAATAAGAGATGAACTAGAAAAATAAAATATAACATAACTAAATATACGTAGGTAAACAAATAATTGCTAAAATCTAAACAACAAATTAGAACTCTAGAAAATTCCTCTATATTACGAAATAAATAAATTTTATAGTTTTATTCAATATAAAGCAAATATATATCTTAGTAAATCAATACAAAATAATACCAAGTAATAAAACAACACATAGCATAAATATACAAAGTAATAGAAACAAATAAATATATGTGATAAACCTGCATAGTCAAATGGAAGACAGTAATATATGTTTAGTATGAACAAGCTGATTTAAGATAAATTATAAAATGTAAGGTAACACACAACTAAATTTAAACAACTTTATATATGTACAAATTGACATATAAGACCTGGAAGAAAAACAAAAGCTTGTATAGGAAGAACTAAATACATAAGTTAAGTTGGTAATAACTAAAACTACCTTATATCTATATCTATATTCATGAAAATATTAGCCACCATAATAAGATTCTCAGCCACCAAACCATATTTTATCAGCTGAGACAAAGCATAAGTATATAGACACTTTTATGCAAATTTGTACAAGTATTAAATGCCATGTCCTATAGCCATCACGTTCAAGTACCTCAGCCTCCATTTGCTAGCAAAATCACTGACCTATGTTATTAAATAAGAAATTGTACAAACAAATATGATAACCCTGTACAAATTTTAATGCCTGTACACCTCTTTTCTTTCATATATACATCCATATTAATTCCATTCGTTCACTACACAGCAAATCAGAAAAAGTATATTGCAAGCATTTTTATTTTTACGAACTCAAACATGATTTAATCAATAAACAAAAAAAAAGTAAGAAGATTTACAGAAAGATCAAATTCATAAACAAATTTCCAGTTTTCAAATTCAAGCAAATCCAAGCTTCTCTGTTCTTTCTCTATTCTTCTTCTGGGTAAACAAATGTGAGTAACTTTTCTTTTAAACCCATAACATGTTTTAATATTTGGATGCCTGTGAGTAAACATGCTTTCTTGAAAATTTAAAACTTGATAATTAGTTCATATCATCTTATGTTGCTATGTATTGGAAATAAAATGCTCTGTGATGATTGGTTGTTTACTGGAAGCTCGTTCTTCAACATTTCAAGTTTTGAACCAAGTAAAGCAGAGAAGTTTTAAATACTCCTTTATCTAAATAGTTTAAACCTAAGAGTTTAAGCTAATTAAGTTGTTTAACTTAGTTTATAAGCCTGGTAGTTTATTTTGAAGCATATCAGTATAAAATAGACACTGTTTATTTAAGTCTCAATAAAAAGAAATCAAAGTCAAAAATTCGAATCTTTTAATTCGAAGATTTGAACCTATATCTTGATTTAGTATACAAAGTTAGGATTTTTAAATTAGAAATGAGGATTTGTAAGAGAGTATTCAAGGGGCAGTTTAAAAATGAAGCCAAGATGCATTTTTACCAATTTCAATTGATTCAACAAATTTTAATTTCTGAAATTTGGTGAGAGACTAGTTTGATGGTTTACTAATAAGGGAAAAATGCTAGGAAAATTTTCTAATGCAATGATTAGTGGGATGATTCAAAAGTAGGGTTTCGAACTGTGTTTAGTCGAGTCTGGGAATTCGCGTGTTGCTTCTTCCCTGTTGAGTCGAGTTGTACGAAACTCAGAGGAATGGTGGCGTAGAGGCTGGGGAAGGCGTAGCCAGAGTCGTGGATTTTCTGGTGAACTCGTTGACGTTGACGAGGTAGATTAGTTGATCAAGTTTTGGGTTTAGGTCCATCAGAATGCTCGATTTCTATTCGAAGCGCGTGCGAGCGTTTGGGTGGTCGTTTTGGGGTGTGGCGATGGTGAGAGACGTGCCGGAGGCCATGACGTTGATCCGAGTATCACCATGGAGTGGTGCACGTGCACGCGTGCATTTCGTATCCCTGTAGTTTGGTTTGGGGAAGAAAGAGTTTCGCCTGGGTTACTCGAGTTTTTATGGTGACGACTCGAAGCGAGGTAGGGGTTTTAGGGTGTTTAACTCGGGTCTGCACTCGAGTGATTTGAAGAGGATAGGCCACTGTTTTTTAAAACTGAAAACATATTTTTTTTTACTAAGTTTTGTAAACCCGGAAAAAAAAATGGGAGAAGACTCGGAAATGGTCCCGAGTATCCGTCGGGTATGACCCGAAGTGAAGGAAGTTTGGGTTACCCGCATTTTAGAGCAAACTGCGTCGTCGTCCCAGGATCGGAGGGGATCGGACCGGGGTTTTCAGCGTTGTATCGAGTAAAGTTTTAAACTTAAACAAAATTTTGGAACGTATAACACTCAGGTTGAATTCCTGAGAAACCCAAAGCAAAAGCAAGTTTTTCTCGCGCGTGACTCGAAGTAGGCCTCAGGCTAATGAATTAAACAGTTTCACTGTGGAAGTTTTCAAATTTTAAAACACTTGTAAACTATGGTTTCAAATGGCGATTTGATCAAAGTTTTAAAATAAATTCAGTATTTAGGTAAGACGATTTAAAATAATTAAATGGTAAATTAAATAATTAAAGGTTAATTATTTAATAATTAAAGGTTGATGAATTTTAACTAAAGGTAAATTGATTTATTATAAATGGATAATTAATAAATGATTTAAGAATAATAAATCAAGATAATTTGTAAAGTATTAATGTTAATCAACCCGGATTAGAAATTCGTAAGAAATTAATTCGATCTAAATTAATTAGATAATTTATTGACCTTACCTTTTGATATTTGGATTCTATTGGATGATTTGATTGTTTGATATCCTTGATATATGATGCTTTGTGATATACCCTGATTTATGTTGTGATCTGTGGTTTACTTATCTGTGACCTTTATATATCTATGATATGTGAATGAATGATAAGCGTTGTTCTTATACCGCTTATCGAATTATATTTCTGTATTCTGATATGTGATGATTCATTGTGTTGCACTATTGTGTGAAACCCCTGGACTACACTTTTACACACACAAATATGGATTTCACGTGGAAATCGGTTAAGTCACAGATGATTTAAATTTGATATTTTTGAAATTGGGATTTTAATTTCAATTGATTTTTAAATTGGAAATTTGGGTTTAAAGTGAAAAGCTTTCGGAATGGAATTTCAAAGATAAAAGTTATTTTGAATAACTTAATCGAGTTTTGAAAATTTAAATAATTTGATTTAAATTTAAATTCAAGTTTGGAATTAAATCCTATGATTTGAAACTAGGGATTAAAGATATTATAAATGTGTTTTCTATGAATTTGAACCATTTTAAAATGTAATTTTGAGAATTTGGATTTAACCCAAGGATTTCCACTCGTATGAATGAATCAGATTTTCTGAAATGAAACTGTTGTTTTAAAAGAATAAAAGCTTTCAGATAAGAAATGAAATTCCAGTTTAATTAAAGGAATTTCAATATTGAAGTGAAAATGGTTTTCCAAGTTATAAATGAATTCTTTTTGGAAAGCTATGAATTAAATCTGGATATTTTCAACAGATTTAAAATGATGATTTGTTTAAACCATTTGAAATAAAATTGTTTTGAAAGGCTATGAATGAATCTCTGGAAACGAGTTTTGAAAGCTATAGGTTAAATCTTGATTTAAAGATTTAACGAGTTAATCAAACTGAAATGGAAATTAATTTGGAAAATCTGTGAATGAATCTTTTATTTAAAAGATTAAAGTGTGGAAACTGTTTAAACCGTAAAGATTGAATCTTTTTGTTTAAAAGATTTAAAATGGTAATCTGTTAAACCATTTAAAGAAAGTTTGGGTTTAAGTTGTGACTTAATTGAAATCCCAATATCCATATGTTTTTAAATATTTGCTCACTATTCGGTTTAGCCGGGAGAGGACCTTTGTGTCGTATAACCCATTCCGAATATGTGATACGTCGTATATGGATAGCATTTGAAGACCGGTGTTGAAGACCGGATATTTTTGAAAACGGAAGGATTACCGTCGAGTTACTCTGCATCGGCTGATCCCCGATATAGAGGTTTTATCATCCTTAGTGACGGGAAGTCCGGACGTGATTGGAAATTATCCGGATTTGCAAGGGCTTCGTGAGAAGTGCCTTCGGTTCTGTTCGAACCCGGAACAGACTTGTATGGATTGTATGTCTGACATTACACTTTGAGATATAAAGCCGATTTCTTTCAAATACATTTCTGTTGGTGGCGGAGAATTTATTCTCTTAGCTTAACACCCTTCTCTGAGACGTACGAGCTCAGAGGTTATGTAGTTGAAGGTTATCAGCGATATATCCCAATTTGGTAATGTGGCATGCTGAGTGTTGCTGTGTGATGATCAGTGTTTGATCATTTGTGATATGATCATTTGTTTGATCATTTATCTTTGTGATCATAGGTTGATCATCTGTTGACCCAAAGCGTGGCTTTTTGAAAAAGCGTAGCTTTGTGGACGAGACTTCGTCAGGACCTCACAACCCGGAAATGGTCGAAACAGGATCGTTGCGGCAAGGTTATGAGGGTCGCGCCCTTTAGGGTATGTCATTTCCTTCTGGAAAGGGGTGGTATCATGGTATGGAGCCCAGATACTTACTCATGTGGATACACTTTCTTTATGATGTGTGATGTTGGATATCGAGCGCTCGGATAAAGGTCCCAAAGGACCGGGAGGTGGCATATTCGTGAGTTACCTGTTACAGGGGTAACCCGGCCTTGTTTAGCAGAGAGCAGTTTGTCTCTCGGGGCGTCCCGCCAGAGGCGTTCCCATGCGGCGGAAAGGAAGTTCCTTAGCCTGACCATTTGTTGGTAATCCATTTTCCAATACGGAACTTGTACGGTTTTAGTTGTAGAACCTGCCATCTACTTATGGTGGCGCCCCACTGTTTGGATGGTAGCTATAGTAGGCATAGTTCGGAATGTCTATGCTGGCTAAGATTAATATTATACTTTCGAAATGTTTTCTGCACTATGCACTAATAATAATATCCAAATGATTTTGCGTAGTAAGCATGTTTGACTATCATAAGAAGAAATCTCCTCCAATTCTGCGTTTGCATTGTGTGTGTGGCGGGAGGTCTTATGGTAGTTTCATTTTCCAAAAGCATTGCGGATTTCAATGTTTAAATCCTTTTGTTGTAGTTTAAAGATAAACTGTTATTGTTGCTCACACCAGTCCCATGACTGATCCGGAGTTTATTGTTCCCTTCCTAAACTCTGGGTGCTCATAATTTTCCACACGAGCAGTCTAGAGTTGGGTTTCTTTTCAGATATTCAGGTTTAGTAGATTATCTGGAGCTAGTTCATTCATCGGAGTTGCTTATCTTGGAGTTGTGGATTCATTCTTGTCTGAAGATCATTTTGGAGTTATCACTTCTATTGATATTGTTCCTCTGCTATTGTTATCTTTTCTTTTCCGCTGCTATTTGTTGTATCATCTCTGATGTATATTGATATTCATTGTATCACTCTGTTGTATCAGATATTATATATATCAATGTATTATTCTTTTCTTCCGCTGTGTTATTTACTTAGTTGTGTTATAGCTCCGGCGAATCGGATTTGAACGGTCGAATCTGCGGCATTCTAGTACAATGTGAAGTACGGATGTTGATTTTCGAGCGGGCAAAACCCGAGCCGTCACAGATAAGGGGATTGAGATTTGGAAATTAAATAGAGGCCATGGTTAACTAAATAAAAATTAAAAGAATGGGTTTATGGAAATGGTTTTATAAGTTAACTAATAAGAGAATAAGACAATGCTATCATTGGAAATAACCGTCCACCATAATCCCTTAAACCCTAAACCCTTATTCCCATTTGCATTCCATACGTTCATAATTCAAAAACATAAGAAAATGGGAGCTCAAAGCCGGCCAAAACCTAGGAGAAAAGGAGATTAAAAATTTACTAAAGCTTAGGAATCAAGCAAAGGAGGATTAAGCAAGATCAAATCTCAAGTTCTTATCCAAAGCAAAGTGAATAATAGTCAAAATCATCTCATTTTCCTTTTTAAAGAGCATTTGATTTTGGGTTTTAAGTTTAAAACCCTTTATGATAATTTTGATGATGATATGCTTGGATTACATGATATGTTTGATTCAAACAAGTATGTTTGATAAATATTTTATTCAATTTTCAGGCTAAAATCGTATTTATTGGGTTTTGAATGCCATGAGGATTTAATATGTTATGTAAAACATTATTTTGGAGATGGGTTTAAATTTTCATAATTATCCAAGCTATGGATAATTTAGTATGATTTTTTGAAGGAAGAAATAAATAATTGCATTTAAAAATTTGTTTCGGCAATTATATAAAGGATTTTGGGTCTGAAATTTTTATTCAGATAACATATTAAAAGTGAATTATGATGATTTTTGGGGAATTTTTCTAAGTGATTTACCATGGAAATTAAATTAATTAAGTCGAAGGACTTAAATGTCTCAATTGTTTTGTTAAAGGGAAGGGCTTCTTCATTAATTATTTTTAATTAATTCTGGATGAATTCGGCAGTCTTTTAGAAAATATTTTGGTAAAGTTTGTGGCAACCAATTATATTTTTACAAATATGCAAGTTAGTCGAAAAGCATTACTTAAAAAGGCAACAAAACAGTTTTGCACAGACTTACTGCTTTGCCACTTCCGCTTGCTACCTTTCGACCCCGTACCTCCACCCCCAACCAAGTCGAAACCATGCTTTCGAAGGGGTCGAGGCCATTTTAAATAGCTTTCGAAGGTCTTTGTTTTGCTTTCAAAAGAGATGCTGCTTGCCTTGATTTTAATGGATGCTTTCGAAAGGGTTGAATTACTTTTATATAGCTTTCGAAGGGGTTGCAGCCGTTTTGTTTAAATGGTAGTTTTGAACCAAGTGGAAGCTTTGCTTCCATCTTCATACATTTCGAATAGGTTGAAAGTTTTCAATGAGTGCGGAAGGCAAGCTTTTGTTATACAAATATAATAAGCCGCTTCCCAATGCTTTTGAAAGGGCTCCAGTAGCCACTTAAACTAAAGGTTTCGAAGGCAATGGCTTCGAAAGGTGTTTCAAAGCTATCCTTCCAATTGTTTTACTTAAAAGATTAAAGCTTTCGAAAGGATGGTTCTAAAGCCTTCTGTTTTCCCCAAACTCTTTTACTTGAAGATTAATGGTTTCGAAAGGGGTACTTTCGTTTATGTTCACTTTGACCCAAAAGTTATATTTAAGATTAAACCCAGTAGTTTCGAAAGAGGTACTTTCAAATGGTTTCGAAGCTATGCTTATATAAGTTAGAAAGATTTGCTTTAATACTTTCGAACGGAATGTTTTGACGGTTTCGAAAGGAAGGTTTTGATGCTTTCAAAAGAGATATTTTAAGCATTTCGAAAGGCATATGATTTAGTGTTTTGAAAAGATGGTTTGAATGCTTTCGAATGATATTAATGGTATCGAAACTAAAGGTCTAAAGTTTCGAAAGCCTTAGCTTTCAAAACAAAGAACCCAATCCCAATTTTAAAGGAAAACCCATGGAAATATAAAAGAGCTATGAAATGGCTTTTGATTTTGGACTTTTTGAAGAAGCATTCCTTGATAAAAATAGTGGGCTGAAGGGATTAACCATAATTCATATGGAAATGATTTCAAGGATATTAAGCCATAAATGTTGGTACTGTTATGTTATTTTATTTGCTTCTTCTATAAACATATTCACTTTATAATGTATCAATAACTGTATTTTGGGTAGTAAAGGTAGAACAACCATCTAGGTTGACCATGTAGTGAATATAAATTGAGTTAACTCCTATATGAGTAGAGTTGCATCCAGGAGGTTAGGTAAACCAGAACATACGATGCCTAAAGACTGATCAAAGAAGTTGTCAAATTAGATAGGTTCATCGTAAACCCTTAAAAACTACGCTTGGAAAGAGTTGTTGGTAGGGGCCAATAGGTTTGTAGTCATCCCATGAGAACTATATCTAGATAAAGTTATTGACAGAGGTTAATAGGTTCATAGTCAACCCCAGAAAACTATGACATAAGAGAAGTTATTGGAGATAATAATAGGTTCTTAATGATCTCATAAAAACTATGAAACCGAACAGGTAGTCCGTAAGAGTTTAGAAAGGTTAATAGTCAGCCCATGAAAACTAAAAGGTTCTTAGTGACCCCATGAAAACTATGAGATTAGATAGATAGTCCATAAGCTTTGAATAGGTTATTAGTCAGCCCATGAAAAGTATTAGGTTAATAATGACCCTAGAAACTATAACTTGAGACAGATAGTCAAATGAATGGGGATGGGAAATCCAAAAGATATTGCATGTTTGCATATCATCATGATAGTTTAAATTGCTATGTTTTTAACCATTGTGGATTTAGGTGCACAGTATATGGTTATTATAAATTGTTGGGCAAGACATTAGTGAGGGGAAAACCCATTCCGCTAAGCGGCGCGGTCTCACTAGATATCTAAATGGTTCGAGATGGTAGGTTATTATTCATATCAGCCTTTTTGTCTGACTCGACGTTTATGTTTTCCCCTTAAACTCTCAGGTTCTTAATTGATTTTGAGTAGTTTGAGAGTTGAGGTTTCCAGGTTCTCCTTTAGATGAATAAGCTTCCGGAGACGTGCAGGAGACAAGCTAGCTAATAGGAGTTCCTTTCTATTTGATTCCACTATGTTTTGATGTAAAGGCAAAGTTGTTTGATTGCCTATGTATAAACTTTGGTCATCAAAGGGGGCATCTTCATACGTCGCTCTTGGTGTATTTTGTAATAATTACATTTTCTCTGAATGTGGTTCTCGAATTTGGGATTGTATAATGAATTTGAAATATGATTTGAAATGGAATGAGAAATTAGTTTAATGGTTTTATAATTTTTACATATCCACGTGTTTCTGTCATCTCAATATATCTAACATTACCCCGTTTAGTCACCGAGAATTAATAACTATGGATGATTGCAGCATCCGTAGCCGAGAGTTTTGGGCCTCCAAGTGGGGGATGTTACATGAAGTTCTTAACTATTTTTCACGCCTTGTCAGACTCAATAATTTGAACAGCCATATTTTCTGGTCTAATCCTCCCAAAAAGTTGATTTTAGAGGGAATAAACAAATTTAAGGATTGGGAAACACAGTTCTTCTACGTAAAATGCTTTCCAAACATTATTGGAAACTTTTCTTATCCTCGTAAGTAGACTATTGCCCTTATTTCTATTAACTTGTTTTCTTTTGCTGAATAATGTTTTTTTATTAGGCCCTGCTCCTAAGGATCTTGATGAAGAAGGCAAGAGAATCGTAAAGTTGATGATTGCTGCTTCAAACCATATTGGGAATAGACTTACGTTGCTGACTCCTAGCAACCTACAGAAATATTCCCTCATACCATAAGGCCAAAAGATTCTTGGACAACCTCCTATTGTCTAACATACTTCAAAAAGCAAATGCTTGTTAGCTTTTGGTGACCCCAAAAAAATTTCATCCTTGTCTCCAATTTGTCTAGATCTACCTGACAAAATTAAGTGCATTGTTTTTAACTTGCCATCATGTTATTCCCTAAATTGTTTCTCTAATCTATGCCTTTTGGTTCCAATAGCCGCTCCTTCATCTAAATTAATTACAAGTGATCCACCACCTCATCTTCGGAGTCTAATGCTCTGGCTCTAACACAAGCCATTGCTAGGTCTCAAATGATTGCAGAACGGAAATTATGCGAAGTAACTTCTACAAGATCTGCTCCTAAGAAAGCCAACACTACCAATATCCAGTCTTCTCTTACCCTGAAAGAGGGAGAATTTGTTGATGCTGACAAGGCTGTAGAGGGTCCTAACCCTGATCCCACGTCTTCTTGGGATGACTTGCCTTCTGCAGCTGCTGATCAAATTAAAATGGGTTATTTGAAGGATGACTTTATATCTCATATTGTTATATATATTCTCCTAGCGTTATTGATCAAATGCAGAAGGATCTAGGCGCTTCAACTTCTTCCCGAGATTTGAATCTCTTAAGACCCTTGTCACTAGTGCCTCCTACTGAATTTGAGAATGTTATGTAGTCGATTATGCGCTCTTTATCATTTTTTGTTGTCTACCACCCACATCTATACCGGATTTACCGAGTCATTATCGACCTCTTGTTGAACAATAACTTCTAGTATAATCTATACTACATGATTTTCTTACTATTATATTTATACTGAATATTGATTCATGTCTTACTTTTCTTGGAGCATCAAACGCTGGTACTCCCTTTAGGAAGATGTTTCTAAGTCCTCTGCTAAAACATCAAAGATCAAAAAAGAATTCTCGACTTTAAACAATCGAATCACTACCCTGACTACTACCAATGATAACGTAGTGAGGGAACAAGAAAGGTTGAGTACTTCTCTTGCTTAGGCAGAGTCTACAATTTCTGATGAGTGAACAGCTAAACATATTTTAGCTGATGATGTTTTGGCTTTGAAAATGACTTTGAAAGAGTTCGGGAATTAAAAAGCCAAGGTTAATGCTAGGCATGTTTCACTTAAGAAGAAATGTACTTCTCATAAAAAGAGGTTAGAGAAGAAGAAGGATTCTTTATCCAAAGCTATCAACACTATTTCTGAAGCTATGAAAAAAGTGTCTCAGTTTCTGAGCACTTCTTTGGAAGATATTATTGTAAATTATTATGAGGATACGCTCATGACAGCCTATTATGATAACATAGAAAAGTACTCGGATTTAAGTTTTCCTTCTCTAGACCCTGTGTTAATCGAAAGATTTAGGGCTAAGATCAAGAAAATCAAAGAAGGGATTGTGGTTCCTAATAGAGAGGAAATTAATACCACCTAACTCCTATCTTTTGAGGTTCCTCATGTGGAAGAGGATTCTGACCCAGGCGTGGAGGAAGACAAAGAGGGCAATGAAGCCGTCATTGATGAAGATGACAACGACGATGATAATGATGATGTTAACCATAAAGATGATGACAAAGGTGAGGGTGCTGGAGACAATGAGGGCGGTCTTGATGATACACCTGGAGGGGATGGCTGTGACACATCTAGGGCTTTAGATAATGAAGATGGATCAAGAAAAGTTAACCCTGATCCTACTGTCCACGAAGTAGATCGGACTGAATTCCTCGAATCCTCCGATCTTCAAAAAAAAAGATACTGATTTGTGTTTCAAAGAAAAAGGGAAGAAGCAAACCTTACAGACCTTGATTCCAGTTTCTTAGGTATGGAATTCTTTATCAAAATGGGTCTCTCTTTCAAGATAACCCTAACTAATATCTTACCACTTTAGATAAGGAAGAAACCCATACACCTTTAGAAGACAAAGCTTGAAAAGAAACAGGAGAAAACAAATTGCCTATCAAGAGAGTTAGATAAACAGTTAAAAGAACACAACGCACTATCTGATAAGTACTATAAGCTTAATAAAAGTGTTGCGGTGTTAATGTCTTTCAAAGAAAATGAAGCAGCCCCTCGACTGAAAGGAGCACGTCTTCGCTATGACAATCTTTTGGAGGAAAACAAAGAATTGATGACACTCTTTTGGATGTTAATCGAAGACAGTGATTTCTTGGTATAATTTTTGTATAAAGCTTATTGCAGACATCCAATTGTGGATTACTCTTACTTGGGTGATTTCAATGGGGGCCTGCTTAGATACCTACATAAGAGATACTTGGATGAACACAGGTCTGATCCCCACCAACGGCTTGCTGGAACTTACCAAAGGTTTACTCAATTCCTCGCATATTGCCTCTAGAAAAACTCAAATACTATAAGTATAAGTTCATTTCTGAAATATTTAAAAGATCAATCTTGTATGAACTAGAAGAAAATTTGTAATCATGTAATTATATTGATCTGTGGACCTTACTGTGTTAGTCTTTTTATTCTTAGTTTTATTTTATTACGTTATTATAGAGTAAACATCTCTCAAGTAGACCTGTTACTGGAGATTACTTAGGAAAATTTGTCAAGTTAAGAAGAGATTACTTAGAAAAGTCCTCGCTCTTGAACTCCTCAAGATTGGCCAGATATTGCTTTCTTAGAGATCTACAAAAGCTTTACATGCAACATCCCCAACTTCACTTTGATTTTCTGGGCGAGAAAAAGGAAAAGCTTCTTAAGGAAATTCGGACATATCGTACGGAATTAATTTGTGGTCGTGATGCTCCAGCTGGAGAATGGATTATAGAAAATTCCCTGCAGTTGTTACCCAGAAGGATTTAATGCTACTTTTGAATCCACAATTACTCTTTCGGCTAACTCTTTAGACAAAGTTAAAAATGTTGTTCTAGACTTTAAGTGTGATAGGGAAAAGCGAGAGCTTGGCTATAACAATGATGTTAAACACTTTGCCTTATCTCTTCTTGAGTTGTAACCCCTATTATTGTAATAAAAGAAATTTGTTCTTTGGGTATTAATTTATTTTTCGTTTTTTGAATAGGAAACACAATTAGCGACTACATCATTTCCATCAGATTCTTCCTCTTGCTTTACGAATCTTAGGGATAGATCGATCGTGGATATTGAAAAGAGGAGTAATCTAAAGATCCTTAATCTACCAAACTCCGAAGCCATACTCAAGCGTTGGAATGGCATAGCAAATTTTTTCTTCAGAAGGCGATCATCAGAGGTCGTGACGATCAAATTACTAGTCTTGAAGCGGACATTAAGAAGATAGATGAGATGGTTTCTCAATTGAAATGTCAAATTAAGTCAATTACTTCGACCGACTTCGATCAAGAAATGTCCAAGCTTTACCAATTGGTAAGTGATTTGGAAATAAAACTAAAGGATAGCCAACCACAATGTAAATCTTTGGAATTCATCATGGGAGGTGATATTCCAAATATTAATTTACCGATTTCTCTAATCACCCCAACTATTGGGAAATCAACAAGGTCTTGTTCTTTAACCATTCAAAATTTCCCCGCTAAATCAAACCCTCCTCTGGGTTTGGACGAAAAACCGATGGCCGAATGGTACAGAAAAGACAAATTTGAAATGATGAAATATTTTGACAATCAACAAAAAGAAAGATACTCACCACGCATCAATGAGTATGCGGCCAAAATTCAAAAAATTGAACATGAAAGATATCTTCTTCAAAAACATAATTGCTAAATTGGAAAGACAGAGCAAGACCCTTAGAAGTGCAAATAACGCTTTCAGTCATGCTCTAAAGACTTGTATCGACTCTATTGATGATGCCGATGGGGTTAGATAGAAAGAAAAAAAACTTAGAGAAACTCTTTTTATGGAAATATGCCACATTTTTGATCCCTTAACATCTAAGAATCTAAATAAGATTGCACAAGACATTTGGGGCACACACTTGTTTTCGATCTTTCAGTACCAATATCTTAATGTATTGTATAATATACTTTGTAAGTAATTTTGTAGATTATGTGAATATCACTTGGCTTGTAGCCCTCTTATATGTACTTGTACTAATGCTTCTTAATCTGCTTCTTGATAACTTTGGCTATGGTTTTCTGTATTTGTTGAATCATTTTTTCTTCCTTATCAATTTTATGTTCCTGCAAAGTACAAAGTAGACAACATTTCTTATCATTAATTTGAGATTTATGTAAGAATATGTTCGGTAATTTGTTCATATTATTGGAGATACTATCAGAATTCCTGATAATAGAATTCCAAAAATCTGAATCTGTTAATAACAGAAATTGATAGATCGTCATTTGAAGATAATAAGTGATGAGAAATCCATAGTTAGGAATGGTTAAAGACCGGAAATTCTTGTCTGGCAATAATAGAAGTTCTGAGATCCAACTTTGGTAATGATGAGAGAAGACCAGAAATTCAACTCGGGTTATATTAATAGAAGACCAGAAATCTAATTATGGAATTTACTAATTGAGGGCCAGAAATTTGAATCTGGCATTAGTAATAGAAGTTTAGAAACCCTCTTCTGGAAATAACTGATAGAAGACCAAGAACAATTCTCTGGTAATAATAAAAGCCCATAAATCATCATTTGGAAATAAGTCATAGAAACTAGGAATCCACATTTGGGGGAAAATAATAGAAGTCCAGAAACCCTTATCTGGAAATAATAAAAGACCAAAATCCTAGATTCAGGTATTAATAAGAGAGATCCAGAAATCATTATCTAAATGTTAGTGACCAGAGATCCGTAATAATAGAAGACCCGAAACCCAGATTTGTGAATTAATGAGTGATGTCTAGAAATCAATAGTAGAAGACCAAACAACTAGATTCAGGTATTGATAAGTGAAGTCCAGAAATCATCTTATGGATACAGTGGAAGACCATGAATTCATAATAAAAGACCCAAAACCTAGATTCGGGTATTGATAAGTGAGGTCTATAAGTCATCTTCTGGAAATTAGCCGAAGGCTAAATTCATATCAATAATGAATGTAATCTGGGAATTATCGTCCGGAAATAAGATTAGAAATCCGTTCCTGGCAATAAGAAGGAAAATTTAGAAATCATTATTCGAATAATAGAAGTTTAGAAATTCTCATCCGATCCTTTTATTCTGCACCACTCTTTGGGCATTGACTATTCAAATCTTTTGCTTTTTGTTACCTCTCTGGTTCTTGGTATCTGATTCTTTTGATATGCGCCATCCTTTAGGCTTTGTATATTGTTAATTCTTTGTGTGCCACTCCTCGAACTTGGACGTCTTAGTCTGTTGTTTCCAATGCGCTTAGTTAGCTTATCCATAAGTAGGATCCAAGGACTTACCCGACCTCCCTCTAGGAGGCGCTCCAACCAGGCCTTATAGGCGAGTCTGAAGGCTTGTCTGGTGCCTTGACCAAGCCATGGCATGGCGAGATCAAGGGCTTACTCCATCCTCCCTCCATGTAGTGCTGCAGCCAGCCTTATGGGTGGGACTGAAGGCTGGTCGGTGCCTTGAACTGGCCATAGCATAGAAAATTTAAGGGCTTACTTCATCCCCCCTCTAAGGGTTGCCTTGATCTGGCCATAGTATGGAGCGATCAAGGGCTTGCAGATACTTTAACCTAGCCATAGGGTGGCGTGAATGAAGGATTACTCTAACCTCCCTCCAGAAGGTGCTTTGACCTGGCCATCTTGGTGCGAACAAAGGCTTTTGACCATTTAAGGTAATTTCCAATTTTAAGGAGAATCTTACTCCCAACCATGTTGATTTTCTTATTCGAATGAGTCTTTATTGAATTCTTCTTGGATTGCTTTAAAAATCTATCGATATCTCCTTGTCTGAAAAAGTTGACGATCATCCCTTCAAGAGCTATGCATTGATTGGTCTCATGTCCGTTCATAATATGATAATGGCAGTAAGGTCCTCCTAGATTTCTTTCGTACTTGGGCTCTTTCTTTTTGGATGGCTAGTAATTGAGTTCCTCCCTTGTTAGTAAGTAAATGTTCTCGATTGATGTATTCAAGTCACATTCTTTAAGGAGTCTTGATTTGAAGCTTGTCTTTTGAGGTTGATTTCTAGATCTTTTATTGCTTGATTCAGGAGCTTCACCCTAGATAAACAATTTCCCTTTTAGAATTTTTTGAAGCTCATATGGAGGTAATGGTCCACTTATTGCTCTATGCAATTCTGAGCAAATGTGTAGTAATCGACCATCATTCCTTCTTCAAAGATAGTTCCACTAATGTATGAATAGCCTTCTTCATTTGAACAAATAAATTATCACCCCAACATCTTGTTTCTCCTAAAGAAAAGATGGGTGTAGGGCCAATGTGAAATGCATTTAAGCTCCAATTGTCTGGATCATAAGATTCCTCTATCTTCTTTTCCTTGATCCTAAAAGCTTCTAATCTTAACATTTGTTCTTCATATAGCTTCAAATCTTTAGCAATTTCATGAGAGAATCCAACCAAGCATGGTTCTGAAGATCCTTGCTCGGACTTGTTGATTTTTTTTAGCATTGTGGTGTCGTGTGTAAGGTTAGCTTGGGTTGGAATAGGGATAGGGGAAATTAATGTTGGGAATTCAACAAAGGCGGAGGTTCAAGTCCTCCTTCTAGCGCAAATAATTTAAACAAGAAATCTTGTTAACACCGCAAAGCAAAGTTAGAGGAGTGAATGACCCCTTCGAAACCCCTTTCAAAATAATTAGAGTAATCTAAGGTCATAGCCTAGTGGGAACTAAAGGTATCAATTGAGTTGAAAGGATCCTGTTCCTTCAAAAGAATTCCCTTTGAAAGGTGTAAATGTGTGTGCTCCATAAATGAAACCACATATAAGCAGCAAATCAGACTCCATGCATATGAAAGTGCCATGTATTTACTTTATTGATAATTTTTATGAATACAAGAGCTTAGATAATACAATGAAGTGAAATCCAAAATTTCATTTAAAAATTAGGGTTTACAAGCTCAAGAAAAGTACAAGCATGGAACCAATCTATTCGGTTCCCTCTAAAATGGCACCCCTAGCGTCTTATATATAGATGCACATTGGACTCCCTTTCGCATCAGTCCTTTCGACTTAATTGAAAGGATGCCTTCAAGACCTTCCACCGCTGTTGAATCAAGAGCGCCTCTCTAATGTTGCTTTCGAATGAAAATTGGATGCCTTCGATTCCATCGGAAGGTATAAGATTAACTCTTATGCTATTGTACATGTGTTGGATAAACATGAAGGGATGTCCCAACGTGTGCGAAAGGTACATATCCAACACTTGCGAAAGGTGATGATGCTTTCGAATGCTTTCATTCTGGTAGTTGCAGAAGCATTCATTGAGGATGGAATGGTAAATGATGAAGTCACCCCCATGGAATGGTCAACTGCTTCGAAAGCATCTACTTGGTTGGTTGCGGAAGGTAGCTTTCCAAGGTAATACCCTATATTAATGCAGAAGTCCATCTTTTGACACTTGCGGAAGCAATATTGACGTATATGAAATCTCCCTAATGCTTTTGGAAGGGTTAAACCAATTTGAAAGGCTAGTCTTTGCACATCTTATTTTCGAAAGGGAAGTTTTGGTAGAATCTTCTCCTGTGGAAGGTGGATAGCGGCGGAACCAATTGTTTTGTAAGGTGTGATATATGCAGAAGGGGTAATGTCAAAGGAAGCCCTAACTTTCATCTCTTGTGAAAAGTATCAACTGAAGTGGAAGGGCAGTCTTAACCCCTTTCGACCTCTTCGAAAGACTATAATTAATTTAATTCTTGTAGAAGCATCCCTTCGACTCTTTCAAAAGGCCTTGCTATCACTATTGTTCTTCATGAAGCTCTTATTCATAATCTTTTGGGCTTCAATAGGGTTTACGTGATTTTTGGTAGTAATAGAAGGATTACTTATTAATCGATTTAACTTGATTTTTACAAGTGATTCATTTCATATACGGAAATAAAATTCTTTATACTAATTAAAAAACGATATAAACCAACCTTCTTTCTACTTTATACTCTTTTTATAAAACTTTATTAAATAAAGCTACCTTTAAAAATCCTTTCTATTAAATAAAAATTCCCTTTTGTAAAACAATTAATTATTCAAAACACCTTTAAATAAAATAAGTTATTATCTAACACATCTTTAATAAAAGACTATAAATTTTAAACAACACTAATTATATAATTAAATAACTTTTAAAACAATATTAAAATAACTTTAAACAATATTAATAATATAATAATTTATTATATATTATTATATTATAAAATAATAATTAAATATCTTTAAAACCTTACCTAAAATAAAATTAAATGTCTGTAAACTTCATAACATTATTCCTATAATAATTAATTAGCTTTTAGCCATTTTTAATACAACAACTAATTAACTTCTCAAATTCAGGAGGAGGCTTGGCGACCATGATGGTTCATATACAAATTACCATTCAATTTAAATTTCCAACTTATATTACTTGTATTTACATAAGTAGGCATATATATAAATAGAGTCAACAATTAACCACCATTGGTTAACACATCACTTTATTAATCCACATATTAATTAATGATGTATAATTTGATGCCCAAACTTTTAATAATAGCAGCATGGGGATTTATTTAACTAAACAGATGTCTAATATAAACTATTCAATTTAAATGTAGCAAAATGGCATAATGTTGTTTTATTCTTCTACCGGGGTATCCAAATTAATATAATTGACTTAATTTAACATGACGGTGCTTCATTTTGGCCAAATAGATATCACTAATGAAGTAAAATTAATTTAACCGCATTATTATTTAAAATAACTAAATTCAACCTTATTGTTAAATCATAAATTGGTACTTCATTTAAACTTTCAACTACTTATACTATAGTGTCCTAGATGTCGTTACGAATCCAATGCAAAAATTCACAGATTAATCGGGTTTAAAAATCGACGAGATATTCTATTTCAAAGTAAATAACTTATATTATAAAACTAAAAAAATTTAATAAAATGCCCTCACCAAAATTAGTGGGCCCAACCCATAATCCCATTACCAAATCCGCATGCCACATCTCCCTTTCTCCTCCACTTCAAATTGAAATCCTCAAATCAAAGCTTCCCTCCAAACTTACATGCATAGAACCCAAAGCATGAACCTGCACATGCACAAGCAACGCCTGCCACCAACATCGAACCCAAACCTACTCGTACGTTCACCATATCGCGCTCGACCTCTCGTAACCCTTTCCTCCAACTCTGGTCAACCTTCACGAATTCTAACCGTCCATCCCCTATTTCAAAAATGTCCTGGCCTTTAACCTGAGCCTGAACACGAAGCTCACACGGCCACCACACTCAATAACAGGCACTACCACTTCGACCAACGCATGCCCAGCTCAATTCCCTTCCTCTGAACACAACTGCGCCCACTCCAATGCATCTCATCGCCACCAATAAAGTTGCTTTCCAAACAAGCAAACCCAACTTCCCTAAACTGTAGTTTCACTTTGTCTAAACACCTTGGATCATCGCACCGTCCACGAAAACTGCCACAGCTTCGCCTTCCCACAAGCTTCATCCTAACACCAACAACACGACCCCTCGATCTTCAGTTCGCCGAAAAATAATTTTAAACCCAGTTCCGATCATCTAGCTATTACCACCAAACCACACCACTAAAAATCAAGAGACAATCACTAAAAATAAAAGTTCCCCAGGACGATCATGACTTTGTACTTCGTTCATCGATTTTTAATCGACAAAAAACGACCAATGTTGTATTACTTTAAAATTTTAAATATACTTAACTAAACATTTAACAACTATTTTAAAATGTACTATGGATCCAAACAAACAACTCCCTAGTTAATGGAAAATGAAAATTCATGACAATTTGTCAAATATTGGTTTTAGAAGTTGATAAAAGAGGAAGATTTGAAAAGAACAGAGAAATGTAAACTGATTATTTGGTTATAGTAAGCTAGTTTCTCAACTTTTCAACTAATTACCAAGTAAAAACATGATTTTAAACAATTTATGCACATAGGTATCACGCCCAAACTCAAACAATATTATCAACAAATTAAAATATAAATAGCATTCAAATATTTATGTTGGATGTAGAGATCTCAAAAATCATTCTTTTATTTTCTAAAAGTATGTAAAAAGTAGTTTAGTGAGTCTCACCCCTTCCTATTTTATTTTTCAATGCAAAATCAAAGCTTTTCCTTTAGCAAAGCAAGCTCATCTACATTATCACTAAGTTTTCAAATTTTAAGCTTAAAAGGAGAGGTCTTTTCTAATTCATGAATGCAAGAGGAAGAGAAAAGGAATGAATTAATAAGTCAAAAATGATAATGCAACACCAACTTCCATTTATGTAAATATATGACAAAATAAAGGACCAAAATACCCTTTATTATATTTTTCATCTTACCATCTTTTTTTGGCATAGCATGCAGTGTTAAACTGGTCCCCTACTAGATTTATTAAATAAAAGGAAAAGCTACAATAAAGGACACAACTGGCTATGTCAGAAAATGAAACAAAAAAACCAAAAATAAAAAGAGAAAACAGCCAGACAAGAGAATCAAAGAACAAAAGCATATAAAAACACCTGGAAAAAAGCACAGAAATTATCGGATCCAGGGCTCAATCTAGTCATCAAGAAAAGCATGCACACTAGCCCTCATTCCCATCATTATTTCTTGCCTTAAGTAATTCCATAACTGTGACGCCCCACTCCGAGACCCACATTAGCAAAGAGTATTAGTAGGTAACACCGTCTGCTAATGCGGAGAATAGAGCTGAATAGGAGCGACCATCTATAGCCTTGTCTTAATTATCTATTGAATACGTCGACAATTGCCATACATTTTTTTTTCTTCTTTCTCAAATCGATCGACATATCCAATAAATACTTAATACAAAGCCATAGGAGGCTGAAGGATCTATCAGAACAAAATATAACAAATCAAATGTAATACACATCACAAAACAGTAGATCATCACATACATTTACACATATACAGATACATTATAGAGTATACAAAATAATACATGTCAAGTGGTAAAGCAAACCACAATATACAGGCGAGTCAAAAGAATACATATCAGAGTTACAGTCAAAAAGGACTACACAAAAAGCTATAACAAAAAGGAGCTAGTAGAATAGTCCATGCGGAAGCAGAATAGGCTAAGTCCAATGTACCTAACCTGAAACATCTCGGTCTGACCCGAGTATAAAATACACGGGTCGGTCTAGCTAAACAAATCAGTTAGATAAACTAAATGATAATGAACATACAAGGTCATAAAGTACCACAAATATCTCCAAAAGAGATAACCAGATCATCTAACAAAAGATGAATCAAAACAAGCCTCATATCATCGGCAACTCAAATAAACAAAGGATATGAATATCCCAAAACAAGGGGCAAATAACAAATACCAATAAAGGTAACACAAGTTTCCACAAGGTAATCGCTATATATTGTGTGGTTCAAAGGACCTACACCGAAAGGTGATACACTAGGGAAATATAATTGTCAAAGAAACAAAAGATGCTCGAGCTTATTACTGTATAACAAGGATCCACAAGCCCGAAGGCAACAAACCCAAATATCTCTCGAGCGGTGACGAATGACCAACTCCAAAAGCGATACTATAGGGCAACAAACCCGAAGGCACAAACCCGAAGGTACAAGCCCGAAGGCAACATACCCGAAGGCAACAAACCCCGAAGGCTCAAGCCCGAAGGCAACAAACCCCGAAGGCCACAAACCGTAGTGGCGAAGGTCCGGAGACCCAGTACTGGACACCACTAACTGGCAGAATGTGTCACAACTCTCACAAAGGAACCCGAAAAATGTTAACGTGAGTCCCATACCACACGTTCGCACTAAACGGTTTACTAACCGTTAGTCAATCTCACACTCAAAGCAGTACAAAGTTCACCTCATCTCATCGGTAAACCAGACCCAAAGGTCAAAACGGTCAAATGAATAGATTAGGAATTAACTGAAAAGATAAACTCACGTGTTTATAGCACGCGTTTTATTTAATCATTTAATTCTCTTCCCTCTTCGCTCGAAGTGCAAAATTGTGTGTTTTATATAGAAATTATAAGTTGGAGAAACGAGCTTTTAATACAATTTAAAAAGATCACTTTATAAAAACCCATGTACGAAATCTAAAAGGTATCATCAAAGTCAAAAATGCGATAACAACTAATTGGATCGACAAGAATCGATAAAAATGGAAATTCACTCGAGAAAAGCCTAAACAGGCAAAAATTAACATTTCCAAACGTCTAGACGTTTGGAATCCAGATGTCTGGATTTGTTCTTTGGAAATAGTTTAGAAAACAGCCCAGACGTCTGAAATATCAAACTAGACGTTTGAGAAATATCCAGACGTCTGAACCAGAATATCAGATGTCTGAACTGAGGAACTGGAAGTTCTATTCCGGACCACCCAGACGTCTGGGAAGTAAGATCAAACGTTTGGATCTCCCAAACGTCTGGAAAGCAAGGTCAGACGTCTGAGCTGAACATCTGGAATATTTATTCCTTAGCCTCAGACGTCTGAATACTCATTCCAGATGTCTGAGCTGAAGCTCAGGCAGAAATTGAACCTAGGCCAATGATGGCCAATTCACGTCGGAAGCGATCGAATGAGCAACGACAACTAAGGATTTACGCCAAACGACTACCCGGCCTTATAGGCTCTTTGATACACCCAAACATCAATGTCCAACATCCATTTTCATAAAATTGGACCAAACACCAAAATTTGGAAAATTCACCAAATCAAAACATGAACATGAATAGATGTTAGGAATTCATACCTAGCAACAACGAAAACTATAGACATAGATGTGAGTTCCAAAATTCACCTTTTAACTCAAAAACAAAGATGAGAAGCTCAAACACAAGGAAAAGATCAACCACTCTTCACTTCAACTCTAGAAGCTCCAATCTAAGATCAAAAACAAATATTTCCTAAATTAGGTTATAGGAAATTTCTGAAATTGGATTGAGATTGAGATAGAGAAGGTAAAAAGAAGGCTTATCGAAGCTTCTCTTTGATTTTGGAGCAAGAATTTGAGTTTGCAAAGGAAACTAGGGCTTGGAATTTCTATTTCCCATTCTCTTCCCCCATTTTCAGTTGAGCTAGAGAGTTAGGAAATGAAATGAGTGAATGGATGAAGAGATAATGTGTTAGGGTAATAAGTTGGGTTAGTGGGCTGAAACCCAAACCCAAAGCCCAAATAGAAAATAGCAAAATTCTACTCAACTCCAAACATATCGATGCTTGTACTCAAAAAGATCGCAATTGCCATTTTGGACTCAATGGAAGTGATCCTGAGTCCTAATTCGACCGTTTGCAAAAAGTGACATTTCAAACTTAAATCCGACTAACGACGCTATATTTAAATAAAACATTTAAATATACAATCGTAAAATATGCGGGTTGTTACAGATCTCCCCTCCTTAACAAAATTGCATCCGCGCAATTCCTAGAGAAGAATTTGTACCAACTACATACTTACATCACCAAAAAAGGAAAGAAAATAAGCTTGAGATAAAGAGATACTCTCACCATTGCTAGGCAAAGATAGAAAACCCGGATAGGATCGCTCGATAAACTCTCTGGTTTCCCAAGTAAAGTCATTGGGATTAGCGGACCATTGAACTTTAATGAGTGGCACGTCCTTGTTTCGAAGGTGTCTCACCTCCGAGGCAAGTATGCGAATAGGCTGCTGTACAATAGATAAGTCTGGTGAGATCTCAAGCCCTTGCAAAATAGGAGGATCGATAACAGAATCTGATTCTCGAAGACACTTCCGAAGCTAAGAGACGTGAAATACATCGTGAACACCGGATAGATGAGCTGGAAGTGAAACTCTATAAGCCACAAGGCCAATACATTCAGTAGTAGGAAATGGTCCTACAAAGCGAGGAGCCAATTTCCCTATTGTACTGAAGCGCATAACCCCTTTCAAAGGAGAAACACGAATAAAGACGAGATCATCAACTGAGAACTCGAGAGGCTTCCTACGGTTATCCGCGTAGGATTTCTGGCGGCTTTGTGCCTCTTTCATTCTCTGACGAATAAGATCAATCTTCTCAGAAGAATGATGAACAAAATCTGGGCCAAGAATAAGCTTCTCCTCAGATTCCAACCAACATGAAGGTGATCGACATGGCCTTCCGTATAATGCTTCGAAAGGAGCCATACCGATACTGGACTGAAAACTATTGTTGTAGGAGAACTCTACATGGGGTAGATGATCCTCCCAACCACCTCCGAAATCAAGAATACAAATACAGAGGAGAACCTCTAAGATACGATTCACCCATTCAGTCTGTCCATCAGACTGTGGATGATAAGCTGTGCTGAAATTAAGCTTTGTTCCCAAAGCTTGCTGAAGACTCTTCCAGAAATGACTTGTGAATAAAGGATCACGGTCACTCACAATCGAGCTAGGAACACCGTGAAGTCTCACGATTTCCTTGATATATAACTTAGCCAAAAGAGAAGTAGTCCTATTAGATTTAATAGGAACAAAATGAGCTAATCTGGTGAGGCGATCAACAATAACCCAAATGCTAGAATGGCCCGATCTCGTACGAGGTAGGCCATCAATGAAATCCATCGAAATCTGATCCCATTTCCACAATGGAATCTCTAGAGGCTGAAGGAGACTAGAAGGGCGTTGATGTTCGGCTTTAATATGTTGACAAGTCATGCAATTACTCACATAACTCGCCACATCTCGCTTCATGCATTCCCAATAATAAACGCGATGCATATCGGCATACATCTTACTACTGCCGGGATGAATGGTATATTTAGAATGATGACAGTCATCAAGAATGTCATGCCTAAGTGCAGAATCAGAAGGCACAACAAGACGGTTCTTCTTGCGAAGACACCCATGAAAATCAATGCTGAAATCCCGCAATGCCTCATCACGGGATTTAGTCTCACAAAGCTGAATAAGATGCACAAGATCAGGATCACGCAGCCGAGCTTTGGCAATACAATCAAATAGAGAGGGTCAAGCTTCCAAACTGAATAATACTATCGAAGAATTAGAGGATGGAGCTCGATCACGAATATCACAAAAAGATAGAGTCTCAAGAATATCCCATTCGGCAAGCATCACAGAAACGATAGCTGAATGTCTGCGACTAAGCGCATCAGCAACACGATTACCCTTACTAGGGGTATACTGGATGTCATAGTCATAGGAGGCAAGAAACTCGAGCCAACGTTGTTGCCTCATATTGGGTTCCCTTTGAGTGAACAAATACTTCAAGGATTTATGATCGGTTTAGAGAAAGAAGCTCTCGCCTAATAAATAGTGTCGCCAAAACTTCAAGGCGAAGACAATGGCGGCTAACTCAAGATCATTAGTAGCATAGCGAACTACATTCGGACGTAGTTGCCTAGAAGCATAAGCAACTACCCGATCCTTCTGCATAAGCACGGCACCGAGACCACTATCACAAGCATCAGTGTAGACAACAAGATCATGATTCCCCTCGGGAACCACAAGAATATGAGCATTAGTGAGAAGTTCCTTTAATGTCTGAAAGGAAGCTTCACACTTATCGGACCAAATATAACGAATGCCTTTCCGAGTAAGGTTGGTGAGAGGAAGCACAACATGGGAAAAATCCTTAATGAACCGACGGTAATAACCCGCCAATCCACGGAAACTACGAATCTCATGAACATTCTCAGGCCCCTTCCAATTCTGGATAGCTTCGATCTTTGAGGGATCGACAGAAATGCCGTTAGAAGATACAACATGGCCTAAGAACATAACCTTATTCTCCCAAAAATGGCACTTGGAGAATTTGGCTTTAAGTTGATGGTGATGAAGAGTACTCATGACAATTCTCAAGTGATTAGCATGCTTGGCTTCAGACTTAGAATAAACAAGAATGTCGTCGATGATCACAAGGACGAACTTATCAAGATATTCCCGGAATACTTGATTCATAAGATCAACAAAGAAAGCAGGGGCGTTCGTCAAACCAAACGGCATAACGAGCAACTCGAAAGAACCATATCGAGTGCGGAAAGCTGTAAGAGGTATGCTATCTTCCGCGACTCGGAGCTGGTGGAAACCAGTGACAAGGTCGAGCTGAGAGAAGACCTTAGCTCCACTCAAGAGATTGAACATATAATCAATCCTAGGCAATGGATACCTATACTTAATGGTCAACTCGTTAAGCTTGCGATAGTCGATGCAGAACCTAAGAGTTCCATCGGACTTCTTCAGGAAGACTACCGTGGCGCGCTACGGTGAAAAACTGGACTGAATCAACTGTTTGGACTCAAGCTCTAAAAGCTGCTTCTTGAGTTCCTCATTTTATTTTGTAGACATCCTCATGGGAGGACGACCAACTAGCTGCAGGCCTGGGATAAGATCAATGCGGAACTCGATCGCCCGCTTGGGTGGAAAACCCAAAACTGGCTCAAAAACATCAGAGAAGTCACAAACAATAGGAATATGAGATATATCATCATCATCTCGTGAGTCAAGAGAATATAAAGCCATTTCGGAATTATCCACATTTCGAAGAACAAGTGATAGCTGAGTAGATGAATCTGGGTGTCGAAGATATAAAATTCTTTCATAACAAATAATCCTGGCATCGTATCTCACTAGCCAGTCCATACCCAAAATCATATCAAATCCCAGATAGGAAATAACATGCAGATTCGCATGAAAAGAAAACCAACATAAAACAATCTCAACTTCATCACAAAGCATGCTAATGGTTACAGATCCCCCAATAGGATTCGCAATCCTCAACGAAGTAACCTTATAAGAAACATCCAAAGACAAATCATCGACGAGCTTCTTCAGTACGAAAGAATGCGAAGCACCCGTATCGAAAAGAACTCGAATACTACGGTCATGAAATAAAATAGAACCTTCCAAAATAGATGGAGATATACCTCTGGGCTGAGAAGAACCTCAAGAAGCCTTAGCAACATAAAGCTTGCCAGACTTGGCATTAGCAGGAACAGTAGGGCAGGAGGAAACATGATGACCTTCCTTCTTGCAATAACGGCAGAAGAGAGGCTTAGGACAAGCCCGAATCATATGATCAGGAGAACCACAATTGAAACACTTCTGAATGGAAGGTGTTCCAGAAGATTGAGAGTTAGAACCAGATTCAACGGGCTTTTTCTTCTTGGAAGGGAAAAATTCCCGCTTATGAAATGGAAACTTCTTCTTATTGGGGTTCTTGCGAACCTCAACATCATCACCACTATCACACTCCTTCTCAATGGCTTCGAGATGAAGTGCCGAGTCAACCAACTGCTCAAAAGAAAGCTTAAGCTGAAGCATTAAAGACTTCTTAAGATATTTCTTAAGACCAGAGACAAACTTCATATTCTTCTTATAAGAGGTGCTAATGAATTCAATACCATACCTAGATAAGGCCTCGAATGATGCAACATACTCAGAGACGGAGGACTTCCCTTGCTTCAACTCAAGGAAGCAACGGGCTAATAAAACTTTCTCAGATTCAGGAACGAATTTGAGTTCGAATTGTTCCCTAAACTGAGCCCAAGAAAGAACAAACTCATCAAGTTCGGCTACAAGAAGCTCGTACCAATCAAGGGCACGCTCTTGCAATAAGCTAGAAGTTACAAGAACTCGATCGTGGTCAGAAAGATCCATGCGAGAGATGATACGCTCACATGTGTGAATCCAAGCTTGGACCTCAAGAACGGACTCGGAGCCTTTGAATGACTTTCCTCCAAGATGAGAAAAATCACTGCACAGGCGTGCAAAGGCAGACTTGTGCGGAGGAGATGCTCGAGTAGGAGCTGGAGGCTGAGTGCTCCTAAATAACTCCAAAAACTGCTCGGCAGACATGTAAACGCCGTCCGGATGTGAGCCGCTGGATTGCCCAACATCCGAGCGTCGTCCTCTGCCTCTTCTAGCCATTAGCTGAAAGTTAAGATAAGATAAAGATTATTCACAAGGTAGATATCATTAATTCAAATATGGAATACTACGGAATAAAATGCATTCCTAGACGTATTCCCAAATTCTATCTACCCCAAAGGCACAGAAAGAATAAAGGCACGATGATTCAAAGATTCGTAACATTCGTACTACACTTTGATGTACTGTAATATGTGTCTCTGTTCTATGTTTATCATATTTTGTTCTGAACTCAGCTTTGATAAAAAGCTGTGACGCCCCACTCCTAGACCCACATTAGCAAAGAGTATTACTAGGTAACACCGTCTGCTAATGCGGAGAATAGAGCTGGATAGGAGCGACCATCTATAGCCTTGTCTTAATTATCTATTGAATACGCCGACAATTGCCATACATTTTTTTCTTCTTTCTCAAATGGATCGACATATCCAATAAATACTTAATACAAAGCCATAGGTGGATGAAGGATCTAGTAGAACAAAATATAACAACTCAAATGTAATACACATCACAGAACAGTAGATCATCACATACATTTACACATATACAGATACATTACAGAGTATACAAAACGATACATGTCAAGTGGTAAAGCAAACCATAATATACAAGCGAGTCAAAAGAATACATATCAGAGTTACAGTCAAAAAGGACTACACAAAAAGATATAACAAAAAGGAGCTAGCAGAATTGTCCATGCAGAAGCAAAATAGGCTAAGTCCAATGTACCTAACCTGAAACATCTTGGTCTGACCCGAGTATAAAATACATGGGTCAGTCTAGCTAAACAAATCAGTTAGATAAACTAAATGATAATGAACATACAAGGTCATAAAGTACCACAAATATCTCCAAAAGAGATAACCAGATCATCTAACAAAAGATGAATCAAAACAAGCCTCATATCATCGCCAACTCAAATAAACAAAGGATATGAATATCCCAAAACAAGCCAAAAAGGCAAATAACAAATACCAATAAAGGTAACACAAGTTTCCACAAGGTAATCGCTATATATTGTGTGGTTCAAAGGACCTACACCGAAAGGCGATACACTAGGGAAATATAATTGTCAAAGAAACAAAAGATGCTCGAGCTCAGTACTGTATAACAAGGATCCACAAGCCCGAAGGCAACAAACCCAAATATCTCTTGAGCGGTGACGAATGACCAACTCCAAAAGCGATACTATAGGGCAACAAACCCGAAGGTATAAGCCCGAAGGCAACATACCCGAAGGAAACATACCCGAAGGCAACAAACCCCGAAGGCTTAAGCCCGAAGGCAACAAACCCCGAAGGCCACAAACCGTAGTAGAGAAGGTCCGGAGACCCAGTACTGGACACCACTAACTGGAAGAATGTGTCACAACTCTCAGAAAGGAACCTGAAAAATGTTAACGTGAGTCCCATACCACACGTTCGCACTAAACGGTTTACTAACCGTTAGTCAATCTCACACTCAAAGCAGTACAAAGTTCACCTCATCTCATCGGTAAACCAGACCCAAAGGTCAAAATGGTCAAACGAATATATTAGGAATTGATTGAAAAGATAAACTCACGTGTTCATAGCACGCGTTTTATTTAATCATTTAATTCTCCTCCCTCTTCGCTCGAAGTGCAAAATTGTGTGTTTTATATAGAAATTATAAGTTGGAGAAACGAGCTTTTAATACAATATAAAAAGATCACTTTATAAAAATCCATGTACGAAATCTAAAAAGAATCATCAAAGTCAAAAATGCGATAACAACTAATTGGGTCGACAAGAATCGATAAAAATGGAAATTCACTCAGGAAAAGCCTAAACAGGCAAAAATGAACGTTTCCAGACGTCTAGATTGGAATCCAGACATCTGGGTTTGTTCTCTGGAAATAGTTCAGAAAACAGCCCAGACGTCTGAAGTATCAAACCAGACGTTTGAGAAATATCCAGACGTCTGAACCAGAATATCAGACGTCTGAACTGAGGAACTGGAAGTTCTATTCCGGACCACCTAGACATCTGGGAAGTAAGATCAGACGTCTGGATCTCCCAGACGTCTTGAAAGCAAGGTCAGACGTCTGAGCTGAACATCTGGAATATTTATTCCTTAGCCTCAGACGTCTGATTACTCATTCCAAACGTCTGAGCTGAAGCTCAGGCAGAAATTGAACCTAGGCCAATGATGGCTAATTCACGTCGGAAGCGATCGAACGAGCAACGACAACCCGGCCTTCTAGGCTCTTCGATACACCCAAACATCAATGTCCAACATTCATTTTCATAAAATTGGACCAAACACCAAAATTTGGAAAATTCACCAAATCAAAACAAATGAACATAAATAGATGTTAGGAATTCATACCTAACAACAAAGAAAGCTATAGACGTAGATGTGAGTTCAAAAACTCACCTTTTAACTCAAAAACAAAGATGAGAAGCTCAAACACAAGGAAAAGATCAACCACTCTTCACTTCAACTCTACAAGCTCCAATCTAAGATTAAAAAAAAATATTTCCTAAATTAGGTTATAGGAAATTTCTGAAATTGGAGAGAGATTGAGATAGAGAAGGTGAAAAGAAGGCTTACCTAAGCTTCTCTTTGATTTTGGAGCAAGAATTTGAGTTTGCAAAGGAAACTAGGGCTTGGAATTTCCGTTTCCCATTCTCTTCCCCCATTTTCAGTTGAGCTAGAGAGTTAGGAAATGAAATGAGTGAATGGATGAAGAGATAATGAGTTAGGGTAATAAGTTGGGTTAGTGGGCTGAAACCCAAACCCAAAGCCCAAATAGAAAATAGCAAAATTCTACTCAATTCCAAACATATCGATGCTTATACTCAAAAATATCGCAAACGCCATTTTGGACTCAATGGAAGTGGTCTCGAGTCCTAATTCGACCGTTTGCAAAAAGTGACATTTCGGACTTAAATCCGACTAACGACTCTATATTTAAATAAAACTTTTAAATATACAATCGTAAAATATGCGGGTTGTTACAATAACACTTCATGGCTCCTCTTGATTCCATCAAAACACCTCCTATTCCTTTCATTCCATATTACCTTCAAAAACTTTTTCAAAATAAAGAATTTTTTTTCTTTTTCTCATCCCTCCACCTAGTTGCTTTCTCAATTATACCCCATTGTACAGCAGATACTGTAGATACATCAACCCTCCCAATTTTACCCATAGTTTTACTCCAAAGATGATGAACAGAAGGACACTCAAAGTACAAGTGCTGGATACTTTCACTGTGAATATTGCATAGCTCACATATGGTTGGCACTATTATTCCAAACCTAATCAGCTTATCTCTTGTCAGCAAAGCCATGTGCCTAACCTTCCAAAGCATCAGGTTATCACTGCTGCTAGAATTGGTTGCCCATGTAACCTTGCTCCACCTACAGTTGGGCAATGTTTCCATTCCCATTAAGGCCTCATAAATACAGGTGATAGTGTGAGCTTTACCATTCCATTGTATTGTGTACTCATCTTGATACTCATATTTGTTTGATACATATAGATTCCAGATAGCCCTGACATTCTGATTGCTTGTGTAGGGCAGCACAAGCACGCCATTATCTATGTGGTCAACTGCTAGAGCATTAGAACTAATTCCAGATTGAAATTTTTGCTGTGAAGTGAAAAGATGAGCTATAATAACACCCTTACTTATCCATGGCTCATTCCAAAAATTACAAGTTCTTTTGTCAGATAGTCGGATCTGAACATATGGTTTTAAAGTGTTTCTCAAATTCAAAATACTTCTCTAGATCCAACTGCAAGATTGTGGTACCTCCATAAGCCAAAAGTTCTTTGTCCCTACATTATGCCTGAGAGTCCACCTGACCCATAGAGTGTCCTTCTTTTGCAAAAGTGCATTAAAATGATGACTATAAGCAGCTTTGTTCCATACTCCTATGCTGTACAAGCCCAAGCCCCCTTTGCTTTTTGGTTTCTCAAAAATGGAGAAGGAACATGGAACTGTTTTCTTAGAATGAATAGAACCAAACCAGAAAAATCTCATCATGGCTCTTCTAACCATTTTCATAAGCTTAATAGGTAGTATGTATGCTCTTACCTAATAGACCATCATGGAGAAGCTAACAGATTTGATGAGAATTAATCTGCCAGCTTGTGACAAGAATTTATTTGCCAACCACCCCATAACGCTAGTAATTTTTTGATAAAGAGAATGACAGCTAGCTTGTGTTACACTTGATGTACAGAGAGGCAACCCGAGGTATGTCATATCTTGATTCATTGACTGCATTCCAGTAGAGGAGGTTAGATTTTGTGCCGACAAGCTTGTTATCCTAGAGAACAAAATACTTGATTTGTTGAGATTAAGCTTAAGACCTGTCATTAAGTAGAAGTTATGAAGAGCACTTTTAATACAATCAATGGATGGTAGGTTTGGCTTGGAGAATATCATGATATCATCAGCAAAAAGAAGGGTAGTTATATGGAGGTCTTTACATTTGGGATGGTATTGTATATGCTTGTTATGATACAAAGGACTTATCAAGCAAGTAAAAACTTCCATAACCGTGATAAAGATATAGGAGGAAAGCGGGTCCCCCTGCCTTATACCTTGCTTAGAAGTAAAGAAACCAGTGTTAGTACCATTAAAAATCAGAGAGAAAGAGGGAGTTGAGACGCACTCATAAATCCATGCTACAAAGACTTTTGGAAATCTCATGAGTGACATAATTCTAACAATAGAATTCCACTGTATGCTATCATATGCTTTTTTTAAATCAAGCTTTAGCATAGTTCCTGGAGTGGTGTTAACACATCCATAACCCTTTAAAAGCTCATGTGCAAACATAATGTTATCCAGAATGCTTCTTTTAGGTAAAAAAGCTACCTGATTTTTGGATATAATTCTTTCCAAAACTGTAACAAGCCTCGAAGCAATAATTTTAGATATACACTTATAAACAACATTGCATTAGGATATGTGTCTGAATGAAGATACATTTGTTGCAGGTGTGCTTTTGGGGATTAATACCAGGTTAGTTGCATTTGCAGATTTAAGAAGCTTAAATTTATCAAAGTAATTTTGCATGGCCTTGCAGAATTTCCCACCTACTATATCCCAACTAGAAGTAAAAAAACCACATTGAATCCATCTGGACCACCACTAGAGCTCTTATTCATAGAAAATAGTGTGTTCTTTATTTCTTCATTTGTCACTTTTTCCACCAGCTTTATAGCTTCATCATCATTAAATCTTGGCAGAGATATATTAGAGAGTTGGTCCAGCTCTGGGTCAAAATTTGTTTCATTTCCAAAGAGAGCAGTATAATATAGAAGAAGAGCTTTGTCAACTGTCTCAGGGGTAGTGTGCAAGGTTCCTGCTTCATCATATATGGAATTGATGTTATTTTTTGACTATTTTACCTTTAGGGAGGCATGAAAAAATTTAGAGTTTCTATCCCCTTCAGCTGCCCATTTGTTTCTTAGTTGCTGTCTCTTCATATCACATTTAGCTGCTAGGGCTTGGTTGAGTTCATTGAGGAGAACAGCTTCCTTTTCAGTTGGATCAACATTGTCTGGTTGATCCATCATCTGATCTTGAGCTTCCTTAAGCTGATCCTTTAGGTTGGTTGATTTTAGATTTCCATTGCCAAACTTAGCTCTTGCCCAAACCGTTAAAGCTTCTTTTGTTGCCTTGAGCTTCCTGCAAAATATATACATAGGGTTTCCAAAAAATTCATAAGACCAAACTGATTTTATAATATTATTATATTCGGGCTCAAGGACCGAAGTATTATAGAATTTAAATCCTCTTTTGACTCCTTGGGGAAGCTTCCCAATGGTATTTATTAGGGGAGAATGGTCAGAAAGGATTGGTTGGGGCAGGAAGGTGGTTATGTTTGGCCATGTGGTAAGGGCTTTGAAGTTGGAAAAGGAATGATCAATGTTGGTAAAAGTTCTAGCTCCACTCCTACTCCTATTGTTCCAAGAGTATAGTGCACCAACTTTTTGTATAGGGATTCATGAAGAATCATTAACGGCATTAATCAATGGGTGTATATCCCTTGGCATGAGAGGCAGGCCCCCATGCTTGTCAGACAAGGTTAAGCAACTGTTGAAATCACCAACAATAACCCAAGGGTGGGTTTCTTGCTTGAGAGCAGGTATAAGTTTGAAAAGGGTTTGTCTTGAGGTTTGTGAGTTAGAAGCATAGACAAAAGAAATGTAAAATGAAGAGGAGGGATTGAAATACTTGGCATGAAAGTGCATTATTTGTGGTGTAGCAAGAAGGAGTTCAAGGGATAGCTCAGTAGGATTATGAAGCACCATGATGCGACCATAGCTTGCTTCAGGAAGATTGTAAGAAAGGGTCCATGATGGGTTTATGTACTTGGCAGCAAATATTGTTAGGGGAAAGTTCAACTTAGTTTCAAGGATTGCAAAAAATGGTAAGATGATGAGTGGTTATTAAATGCTTGACCTGATCTAACTTGAGGAAGTTATGAGATCCTCTTATATTCCATGCACCAATATTGTGTGTCATAGATTAAATTAGAGAGAGGAGATCGGGTTCTTTCATGCTCCTAGTAATGGGAGAATGTAGCCTTGTAATGACTGGGTTTTGAATCTTGGTTTTTTTATTCTTCTTGGATTTGTCATTTTTTGCATAAACTTGGTTGTCATGTGATGGTACTTTTGAAGAAGTAGGGGGTGAAACCCATCCTGGTATCTTACCATCTTTTCTTAAGACAACGAAAGACTAACACATGAAGTAAATGGTGGGTAATAGTGTGATCCTTATACATTTTGATAATGTGGAGGATATTCGGCTAACCCAAGTACTTAAGTTAGTTTTCATACCAAGACATCATTTCTATTCAAATCCATGTTGTCCTATTCAAATATCAAATATATTTATATTTGTAAATATCTTATTATTACCTTATAAATTTATATTTCATACATAAAAATGTTTTTAGAACACTTGAGTGTTGTTTAAAGTGTACACAAAGATACGACACTTTTGATAACTTGTTGTTCGATAAAAAGCAGAAAATCCGAAATTTGTGTTTTAGTCACATTTCTAGCATTTCCGCCTAACTATCTATTTAAGTAAACAAAATTTTAAAAAAAAAAATTCTTATCAATTGTAAATTGATAGAGGGTTATATAATTATTAAACCATTAATTGAATATTTAAAATAAATTAAATATTCACAAATCAAAGCAATAAAATTCTGGATCGTTACAATATTCATCCATACAATTCACAAAAAAATTAATTTTAAAGTGAATAACATTGGCGAGAAGCCCTATAGGATCTCTCTACAAAAGTCCCATGTAAGTCTCGTATACGTATATGCATTTCGAAGTGTTCCATAGCAACCTATTCGCTACGAAGACATTTCAGCTTCTTCTTTTTATCCCTTGTAAAAATACTTATTTATGTCATTCGCTTGTCAGCAAGAATCAAATCCAACAAGCAATATAAACAAGTATAAACAACAATTTATAATTTACAATATTTTTTCAATTTTTAAAACAATTTAAAGTGAGTTTAATTCACTTTCTCAAAGCTAATCTTCAAGTAAAGATATAAGCTTCTTTGCTCGACATAGAAATGACCAAAGCAACTTCTCTTCCTTGCCTTAGCTCGACTCAAATTCTTGGAATACTCCCTATTGCTCACGCACTTGGCAATAATGAGGGTGTTTGTGCTCCAAACTTTTCAACTTTGAGAAGGTGATGACTCTTTTATTTTAACTATTTAATATTTTAGAGGAGAAATGATGGTGTTTATTATGGTTTACTTAAGAAAATATATGTGCACAAAATGAAGACGTTGAAGAAAAAGAGAACAAAGAAAAGAAATGGAAATTAAGGAGTTCCTTATATAGATTTCGGCAAAAGTGGCTAATTTCCTTCATTGTCCCTTAGCCAAATTACCTCTATAACCCTTGATATTTCAACCACCTCATCATGCACCCATGTATCATCCATTTGGCCTTAAGTACTTGCCATCACCTCATATAAACTGGAGCAAAATATTAGCAAAAGTATTCCCTCCTTAATTAGCTTTTAGAAAGTGATTAATGTTAATACATTTAGTTAGTGAATTAATTACATATATGTTATGTGTATGTTATAAATATGCTAGTTTGTATGCAATAAGTTAAAACAACTTTTGTTCGATAAAAGCCAAAAATCCTAAAAAGGATTTTCGATCACATTTTCGATTCTTCCACTATTATTTAGAAAACATGTTTATTTGTGTTATAAAATCCATTAGTCAAATATTTAAAAATATATTAAATATTCAAATTCAAAGTCATTAAATTAAGGGTCAATATATCCTCCTCCCCTTAAAGGAATTTTCTCCTTAAAATTATAACATACACAGACACAAGATAACAAAAGAAATACAAATGATATCATATATACCACAAATAAATACAAGGAAAGTGACTTCATCACAATCGATGAGTACACTAAAATAAACAACAAAACACCAACAACTATAACAACAACTCGGGATAAGAATTCCTAATATAGTCCTTAGTTTTCCAAGTACAATTTCTATCAATTCCACTCCATTCAACCATAATAAGATTCACAACCTTCGTCCTCAGTCACTTTATATCTCGAGCGATGATATGAATAAGCCACCTAAGAATGGTTAGGTTAGGTTAAACATCCAAATCTACTTGTTGTGTTGCTTCCACTACCATTGAAGGGTTGTGTACATACTTACGTAGATGAGATATGTGAAATACATTGTGTACATCTGATAGTCTATCTGGAAACTTTACTTTATATGTAAGTCTACCAATCATGTCCGGTATGGGGAAAGGCCCAATATATCTAGGGGCTTCCCTGAATTCCCAAACCTCACAACACTTCACAGAGGAGAGACTTTTACAAATACAAAGTCTCGGACTGAGAACTCTATATCCGTATGCCTTCAATCCGCACAAAACTTCTACCGTTCTTGCGCTTCCTTCATCTTTCTTCAAATATCAGCTATCTTCTCACTTGCTTCTAAGATCATGTAAGGTCCAAGAACAAGTCTATTTTCATACTCAACCCAACACGAAGGAGAATGGCATGGATGTCCATATAAAGCTTTAAAAGAGGCAATACCAATGCTTGCCTAATAGTTTTTATTGAAATTGAATTCGGCTAAGGATAAACAACCTTCCCAAGAACCCTCAAAGTTGAGAGTGCATGCTCACAATAAATATTCCGAGATCTAGTTCACTCTCTGTACCTGCCCATCTTTTGGGGATGGTGAGATGTACTCAGACTAAGCACAGTCCCTAAATGTGTTTGTAGTCCCTCCCAGAATGTGCTAGTGAATATCGGGTCGCGGTCACTTACAATACTACAAGGAATCCCATGGATCCCACAACCTCCTTTACATATAAACTTGCCAGACTCGTAGCAGTCCTAGTCGGCTTAACAGCAATGAAATGGACAATCTTTGTTAGTCGATCGACTATAACCCAAATGACTTCATTGCCTCTTCTTGACTTAGGAAGCTCATCAACAAAGTCCATAGAGATCATCTCCTACTTCCATTTTGGGATCACAAGCGGCTGAAGCAGTCCAGCTATCTTCTGCTGGTCACTCTTAGTTTGTTGGCAATTTGCAGAATGACTTATAAAGAGTAAAATATCCCAATTCATCCCTTTCAACTAGAATACCATCTTCGTATCCTTGAACATCTTGGTCGCTTCTGGATGGAAAGATAAATTCGAAAGGTGGTATTTGGCTAACACTTCTTGCCTAATTCCATCAATATTTGGAAAACATATACGCTCCTTCATTTCCAATAACGCCTCGGGTATCAATCTTAAAGCTAGAAACAACACCTTCTTCAACATCCTTCTTATGTCGAGCTAAAATAGGATCTACCTCTTAACTAGATGAAATTATTTCCATTATGATTGGCTTAACTTCTAAATCTGCAACCATTGCTACATTCCTACTCAGCGCATCGGCAATGACATTTGCATTCCCAGAGGTATAAAGGATTTCTATATCATAAAAAGTAGAAATTTCAACCATCTCTGCTGCCTCAAATTCAAATCCTTTTGGGTAAAAAGGTATTTTAAGGATTTGTAGTTTGTGTAAAACTCGAACTTTACACCCAAAATATAATGCCTCCACATCTTTAGTGCGAAGACAACATCCAAAAGCTCCAAATCATGCATAACATAATTTTTCTCATCCGGCTTTAGCATTCGACTCGCATAACCAATAACTTTCCCATGCTACATCAAAATTGCTCACGATCCAGTTCCTCAAGCATCCATGTATACAGTTAAACCTTCACTCCCAAGTGGAATGGTTAAAACCGAAGCACTTGTCAACTTCTCCTTCAATTCATTGAATGGTTGATCACACTTAGAAGTCCAAATGATCTTAACATTTTTCCTCGTTAACTTCGTCAAATGAGAAGTAATCTTCGAGAAGTCCTTTATAAACTTGTGGTAAAAGCCTACTAATCCCAAGAAACTAACTTCCATTGCACTTTCGGGCTTCTTCAAATCTTAAACTGTAACAACTTTAGCTAGGTCCATTGATATGCCTTTGCTCAAACAACATGCCCTATAAACCTAACTTCGGATTCCAAAATTGACAGTTAGAAAACTTGGCTTTCAACATATGGCTTCTTAAGGTATCGAGTACTACACAGAAATGATATTTGTGCTCTTCCTCCATTTTTGAATAGATAAGAATGTCATCCATAAAGATGAGGACAAAGTTGTTAAGAACATCTCATAATACTCGATTCATCAATTCCACAAAATGAGTGAGAGCTTTAGTCAGCCCAAACAACATAACTAACCACTCGAAGAATTATTCCTGGAGTCTGAAAAGCTGTTAAGGGCACACTCTCCTCTGCCACCCTTAATTGTGGAATCCGATGGCCAGATCCAATTGAGAAAATATCTGAATGTTGTAAAGTTGGTCAAACATATTTTCGATCCTTGGCAAAGAATGTTTATTCTTGATAGTCCTTTGTTCAACTCCCGGTAGTGCACGCATAACCTTAGAGAACCGTTCGCCTTTGTAACAAAGATGACTAGCAATCCCCAACTCAAGTTACTGCGTCGAGTCAAGCCTTTCTGCGGGAAGTCATATGTTTGCCCATCTAAATCCCTCTTCTCTTCCGGAGCCATCCTTTATAAGGGTTGTACAACAAGTCTGGTTCTTGGAACCAACTCAAAATGGAACTCCACTTCATGGTAAGGAGGTAAACTTTGCACTTCATCAAAAATTTCGATGAAATCCCGAACAACCGATACATATCCTAGCTCCACTTTAGCCACTTTGAGTAAATAAATAAAACTGCTCATCAACTCGTTAGGCTCTTTACAAAATAAATCAATGCTTCTTCCTACCGCATCCTTTATTATGAACATTCTTCTAACACAATCCAAGATAGCTTTAAACTCAGATAACCAATCCATTCCCAACAATACTCCAAAACGCATGAACCCAAGAACAAAACAAATCAAAGGAAAAGAGATGATTTTGGCAAGAAATAGGTATCTTTGAACAAATAGTGTGAAGCTTGGCCGAACCCCCAATAGGGTTAGCACACAAAGAGGATTACTCACAAGAATGGGTTTATGGTTAAGTTTATCAACAAGATCAACTGAAAGAAAACTATGGAAAGCACTGGTATCAAATAATAATCCTATAGGAATATCATTAATGTTTAATATACCTTACAACACTTGCTTCCCCTTCTCACCTAAAAAAGTGGATGGTATCTCCTCAATGGTAAAAGCCTGTCCTTGAGACCCCTTTTTAGGAAAAGGCACTCATTCTTCATATGTCCTTGTTGGTGACAATTGAAGCAGATTGGTTCACTAGTGTCCGTGCACTGATTTCGAAAGTGGCCCATTTTCTTGCACTTATAACAAAGAGTGTAGGCCAACTTGAGCTGCTTCTTTTGTGTTGTAACTCCACCAACGGGTTTCTTTCCTTCCCACTGCTTCTTTGCCTTAAACTTAAGATTGAAGTTTGGCTTGCCCCAACTGGTATAACTGATAAAGGCTTGGCACTCACTGCTGGTACAACACCCTTTTAGACTCCTTCCTTAATATAAAGAGCTTCAAACCTCAAGTCCATGATGATAATGTTTGTGAAAGTACCCATAAGATGATTAGTCATTTCCCAATGGAACTCTAGCTGCAATCCATTCATAAACATTTCATTTTTCTTAAGCGATGTGTTTATTTTTCCAAGTCTGAAATGGGGCAATGCATTGAACTTGTGTTTATACTAAGACACCATCATATCACCCTGCTTTAAATCAATGAAAATCCTAAACAACTGAGTTTTCCCGACCTTTGGAATAAACGGTGTTTCCAAAACTTCCTTGAACTAGGCCCAAGGAAACTCCTCCTCTAAAGTATTAGCTATTATCGAAGCCTAGTAATCCATCGTCGACTTTTGGAGTTGATGTGATGCCAAAGGCCATTTCTCCACATCCCCAATCGAATATCTCTAAATATTCTTTCACGTGATTAGAGCCACATCTGCCCTCCAAGAATATCTTCTATCATACAGAATGATTTCCCACCCAAAGTGGCAAAATCCTTACACAAGGCCACAAAGCTCACAAGGGGCTGAACTTGCACTAACACTTCCTCTATCGGATCTATAGCTGGCATAGCAGCATTTATAGGTACCCTGGCATTGGTAGCCATGTTAGTTTGAAATCCTCATCTTCCTCCTCTTCTTGTATTCATTTTCTATTACATGAGCAAATGATAGGTATCTTTAGAATACAAAGCTAGAATCAAAATGGTTTAAGGAAACACCGCCAAAGGATTTAAAATAAGACTTTAGAGGATAAATATTATTATTATAATAAAAATTACAAATACGCCCTCTAAAGATTAACTTATTCTAGGGCATCACTTACCCTATATCTAATGAGTTATACTCCAATCAGGCTAAGGTATTCGCTCAACCGAAGCTCTGATACCAAATGTGACAACCCACCTTTTTGATCCCTAAGAACGACATTTAATACATCCATGGTGTTCGTGTACCGTTGCCCTAACATCAAAAAGATGATTTGTCATAGGGTAAAATAAAAGAACAAAACAGAAATCTAACAATGGAACGGTTAAATATAATATAACAATAAAATAACACATAAGGTTAATCCTTAACATGGAGTTATCAAAGTTACAACAAAAGTACAACCATCTGCCTAGGCAGTTATAACAACATGCCTTTACTTTGCCAATATAACATATATATATACATAAAATCAACATAAGAGCATAAATAGATAGTTAAATGCAAAAGAAGCCTCCTGCTCGTCCACAATGTTTAAAATACCCCTAAGAAACCTGCTACTCCCAAACTACTCAAATATAAATGAGTACCCAAGAATTTGGGGAAAACAAACAACTCAGGTCAAATAATAAGTCTGGTATGAGTAAACTCCAAACAAAAGTGGAACACACAACACAACATGCGAGATGACACCGCAAAACACGGAACGGGTTTCCCTTCAAAAGAAAATATCCAAGCATAAAAGAATGGACATAAATAATTAAACAACGTAAAGAGCGCTAGACACTTCTCAATGCAATTAAGAAAGAATCAATTCAAAGGTTCGAATAAGGAGAAGGAATTTTTTCAACAATGACTAGGAGGGTGCGTCCCCTTACCGAAAGTATACCTCTAGCAAATGCACTTTAGAGGGTCATATACTCTGTGACTCTCTCGAACATATCCAAACTAGACCCGCCAACCTTATCGAGAATCTAAGTATTTCACATCTCTTTGTGCATACAATCGTATTTAGTCTAGAGTAGATGTGAAAATACTCTAATGGGAGCAACCCTACGTAGCTTAACTTCCACTCACTCTTGGGTTTTAGTCATTCCTGATAAAGGATATCAATGCTCAAACAAGCAACAAGTCGTCTTAGATTGACGAATCACAAAGAAATATATCGAAATTGATAGTAAAAAAATCAACTACTGGGGATAACAAAATGACCGTATATGGAATTTAAATCTCATACACTTACCACTGCTTATCGATTTCAAACTTGTACTGTTCCTCGGTTAATAATAAAGCTGGATGAGTTATGGTAGTGTTACCTCTAAGCCTTGCCTTGGTGTAGATTTTTAACTTTCGAGATAGAGATGAGTTTCCGTACCTCAATGTTTTGTGCTAAGTATGTGCCTAAATCCTTTCCATATAAGTGAAATCGCTTACGGAAATTAAGTTTCTTACCCTTATTACCAAACTTTGATCACCAATTCGTACTATCCCTCACTCAGAAAGGAAGCCAGGTAAGTTAAGACACTGGTTGCTTCAAGCCTTGCCGACACATTCCACTTTTTAAATCTCACAAATAGTAATGAATCTACTGATGTTCGGTACTAAGGATAAGACGAAATCCTTCATAATTGAATCAAAAATTTAATCTTTTAAAACCAAATTTATGCTTGGTTTTCACATCACAAAAATATGTAAAACACATTTAAAATCCTTGGAAATAAGTTAAAAATATCTCTATTTAAGCTCATAAAGAGAAATATAAGTTTGAACCATTTTTATAAAAATTAGAGAAACATCGCAAAAAGTTTCGCTAAATAGTATTGAAAATTTCTTTAAATCGGTCCCTTTTAAATGTAAATTTTTCAAAAAATTTCCAAAGTATGAATACTCTATTTTATTTTCGGAACAACATATGAATCTAGTATGCGTTCACAAAAACTTAGAGAGTTTTGATATTAAATAAAAATATTTGAAAATTCTTTAAAAACATGACTTTTTATGAAGTCAGTAAAGGAAATCCATTTTTAACTTTTGAAGACTTTAGTTTTAGGGTTTCTAACTTTTTTTTGGGGTCATCTCACTTTTGTAGTAAAAGTGCAAAAATGTGACCAAATATTTATTTTGTAGAAGCCTAGGCACGAGATCTATAAAGGATTTCAAGAAAGGTGATATTTTCAAAATGTCGATATAACGATAATCGATATAACGACACTTCCATAAACATGATATATATCGTATATATTCATCCATACATTTCACAAACAACATAAATATGAATGTGAATCAACATTGGCAAGACACCCCTTAGACTCTTTCTACAAAAGTCCCTTGTAAAGCACGTGTATGTATATGCTTTTCGAACTGTTCCATAATGACCTATTCTTTACGATGACTTTTCGACTTCCTCTTTTTTTCCTTGATAAAACAATGGTTATTCATGTCATCCACTTTCAAGAGGGAATCAAACCAACAAGCAATGTACACAAGTATAAGCAACATAAACAACAATTTATAATTTAAAATAATTTGTTTATTTCTCAAACCGTTTAAATTGAGTTTAACTCACTTCTCAAAGCTACTCTTTAAGCAAAGACGGTAACTTCCTTCCTCTGTGAAGAAATGACCAAAACAACCTTTCTTCCTTGCCTTAGCTTGACTCAAATCTTGAGAATACTCCCTATTACTCACACGTTATGTAATAGTGAGGTGTTTGTGCTCCAAACTTTTCATGTTTGAGAAGGTGATGCTAACAACTCTTTTATTCTAAGTTTATTTTATATTTTAGAGGAGAAATAAGGGTGTTTTTATATGGTTTACTTAAGAAAATATATATAGAAAAGAATAAAGAAGATGGAGCAACGAGAATAAAGAAGTGAAATGGAAATGTAAAGGTGGAAATGAAGTAAGGAGATAGAATTTGGCAATAGTGACTAATTACCATCGTCGTCCCTTAGCCAAATTACTATTAGTACTTCAAATTATTTTACAAAGCAATACATTTTCAAAATACTATTTTAAAGTGTTTTTCAAAATTACAAAGAGTATTTCGACATACTCTACCCCTATATGTCAACATACTAGCCGTGATTTTAAAAAATCAAATTTCAAAAGAAGTGTCTATTCATCGTATTTCTTAACGAATGGACATGACCATTATTCCTCTATAAATGTCGGTCTTCCCAACAAATTTTATCAGTAATTTTCATTCTTCTTCTCTCCTCCTTATCCACTTTCATTTTCTAAACAAAAATATAACCATACTCTGCCGAATTTCAATAAGAATCAAACTTAATCACTATTAGTTTGATTCTCTATCATTTGCTCTCTGATTTCTACCACATTTCTCACTTTAATCAAGATCAAAGTGCTATTCCAGAGTTATAGGATCATTTGTAATCAAGATTTAAGATATGAATCTGTAAAAGTCTATCAAATCTAAACGCTATACTTATGGGTGAGATTATAGCCCGTAATCAATTGGGTGAGATTGTAGCCCGTAAATCAATTGGTTGTCTTAGTTGCCCGTAAATCTAATGGGTATGCTTGTAGCTTGGAAATCAAGTGACTCTACCCAGAGGTCGGGATTTTGGAGGGTATGTCTCGTAGTCTTGACATCGAGATTGTATTTGCATTTACTAGTTGAAAAGAAATCCGTACAAGGAATTATGCGGGACTGAATGTAAGGTAACTCCAAACCATTATAAAATCCTGGTGTATTCTTTCCTTTTACTTTTACTACATTTACTTTTGTCTATGTTTTGATTCTATGATTATTTCTGTGATTAATAATTGCATAATTCTAAGTATAATTTCAAAAGATTTCAAAATGATTCATATAAATTAGAAGACACTATTCACCCCCTTCTAGTGTTAATTTAACCTTAAGATCCCTATTTCGCAATCTTACATTAGTTATTAGTACCTGAGATATTGCTTTTGATGATAACAACTTTAGGAAATTATATAAAATAGGAATACTAATGTTTTATCAAGGTATATGTATATAGTGCATGATATTAGACAGGTAATAATTTAAGATGACTGTACAGTATTAAGTAAAGATTGAAGAGATTCAAGATGTTGATATAAAGACTCAAGAGCTAGAGAATGAAGACTCGTGAGCATTGAAGAGTTCAAGATTTCAAGATATTCCAGATAAGTTATAGAGTCATAGATTTATGCTAAAATTCTGATAGCACTTGATGTCTCATCTCTCTCTCTCTATTTTTAAATAACTTTTTAAATATTCTTTTCAAGAGAACTTCTAAATAGTTTTCAATTTCTTATACTTATAAATATTATTTTAAGTTTTCGATATTTTACTAAGTTGTTTTTATTAAATTTTGATTGGTTTGTTTTTCAAAAATCTTAGCATATAATTTTATTCAAGTTCTATTATGATTTAAAATTATATAAATTATATTTAAGCATGTTTACAAAGTATCAAATTATTTTACAAAGCAATACATTTTCAAAATAATATTATAAAGTGTTTTTCAAAATTACAAAGAGTATGTCGACATACTCTGCCTCTAGATGTCGACATACTAGTCGTGATTTTCAAAAATAAAATTTCAAAAGAAGTTTTTATTCGTCGAATCTCTTCACGAACTGACATACCGTCATTCCTCTATAAGTACATGTCTTCCCAATGAATATTATTATCATTTTTCATTCTTCTTCTCTCCTCCTTACCCCCTTTCATTTTCTAAACAAATATATAACCATACTCTACCGAATTTCAACCAGAATCAAACTTAATCACCATTAGTTTGATTCTCTATCATTTGTTCTCTGATTTCTATCATCTCTCTCACTCTAATCAAGATTATAGTGCTACTCAAGAGTTATAGGATCATTTGTAATTAGGATTAAAGATCTGAGTCTATAAAACTCTACCAAATGAAACCGCTATACTTCTGGGTGAGAATGTAGCCCGTAAATCAATTGGATGTGCTTAGTAGCCCGTAAATCTAGTAGGTGTGCTTGTGGCCCGGAAATTAAGTGGCTCTACCCAAAGGCCGGGATTCCGGAGGATGTGTCTCGTAGCCTTGAAATCGAGATTGTATTTGCATTTGCTAGTTGAAAAGAAATTCGTACAAGGAATTATACAGGACTGGATGTAGGGTAACTCTGCACTAGTATAAAATCCTAGTGTGTTCTTTCCTTTCGCTTTTACTGCATTTACTTTTATTTGTGTTTTAATTCTGTGACTGTTTCTATGATTAATAATTGCATAATTCTATGTATAATTTTATAAGATTTCAAAAAGATTCATATAAGTTAGAAAACACTATTCACCCCATATAGGGTTAATTTAGCCTTAAGATCCCTATTACGCAATCTTACATTTGGTATCAGAGCATTGGTTTACTAAGTGTTCATAATTCAATCTTTGAAAAGTCAAAATGTCGACTAACACTAGTAATAGTACTGTTAGTAACACGGTTATTACACTTGTTAGTAATTCATTTGTTGAAGGACAATCTACCGTTGGACCACCACTTTTTAATGGTAGTAACTACACAAATTGGTTATGTAAAATGAAAATCTATTTACAATCAATTGGATTAGGCACTTGGTATATCATACAAACCGAATACACTGAACCCGAGACTAATTTTGCATAATGGACTGCTGAACAAAAGGCAGTTGCACAAAGTAATTCTAAGGCTATAAATATACTATTCTATTCACTAGATAGAAATGAATTTAATAGAGTATCTATACGTAAGTCTGTGTTTGAAATTTGGACAACTTTGCAAGTTACACATGAAGGCACAAGTAAGGTTTAACAGAACAGGATTTCCATGTTAAAACCAATTTCAATTATTTAAAATGAGTCCAAATGAGTCCATTCTGATATGTGTAATAGATTTCAAAATATAGTACACTAACTTATTGCATTGGGTAAAAGTTTCTCTAAGGAGGATCAAGTTAGAGAAATCCTTAATTTACTTACTCCTGAATGGGATCAAATGACTCTTGCAATCGAAGAGACTAATGATATTCGCAAACTAAAGATTAAAGAGTTAATTGGCAATTTGATGTCATTTGTGGCACAAATGCAGGGAAGAAGTGAAAACAAAGCAATAGAGAAGAAATCCATAGCATTCAATGCAATGATGGATATTCTGGATTCAGATAGTGATAATGACGAAGAAATTGCTTTCATGACAAGGAACTTCGGAAAATTCCTAAAATATAGGAAGATGAACAATTTTAAAGAAATGACAATAAAATCCTGAAAACGGAAGAGGCAGCAGAAAATGACATCAGAAGTTATAAGTACGCCGAACATAAAATTTAATAACTACGACGAACCTGGTCACTTAAAACATAACTTTCCACATCTTGAGAAACTGAAAACCACACCAAACAATGAATCATCTAGAAAATAGAGAAGAGCCTGTACTACAACACTAGATGACTCAAACACATCATCAAGTGAAAGTGAATCAGATACGGAAATAGCCAACATGTTCTTCACAGCAATACATAATTTAGATATAATTGGTGAAATAGGATCAGAAAAAGGTACGCATTTAATATATTAAAAGCTTTATATCATTTGAATTTTTGATTGTTTGGTTGTTAGAAAAATCCTACAGATTAATAATAATATTGGTTGAATATTGTGTAATTTTTATATATTTTTTATAATATAATAATAATATAAAATATATTTAAAATAATTTTTAACTATTTTTAATATATTTTTCTGTAAATAGAATAACTATAGGTAATTACATGTAAAATAAAAATAGGATATAGTTAAAAACAAATGACTTTTGAAATATTCAATGCATATGTCGACATACACCCCTAACATATGTCGACATACATGTGCAAAATATGAATTCGAATTTCAAATTCAAAATTTGAATTTTTCCTCCACCTTTTCACCTACCCCAATGTTCTGAAAAGGTGTCTCTTGATCAGAGAACATGTCATTTGATTCTCTATTTATTATCTCCATCTCTTTTCATTCAATTCACCTTTCATTTCATAATTCAAACCTTTATTAATTCTCTTATCTCCTCAAAACATTCATCGATGGCTTCCTCAAGCACTCCAACCTCCATAAGACTCTCTAAAACTATCAAAAAATTTCTCTTCCATTATCAAGATACCATGAAAGCTTATATTTGCTATATGAATTATGGAAAAGTTTCTACTGGAAAGTTTGCTATTTTTAATAATTTTTCTACTTATGAAATTCTTACTCTTTGTTCTCAAAATGGAATTCTCAGTTTAATTTATGATTCTTAAAATGATTTTATTTGCATCCACACTTGTCAAAATGTTTTATGCAAATTTTAAAGGGAAATTTCATGAACGTGGAGAAGGAGAAGTGTGGAGTAGTGTTAAAAGAACTTTAATTGTTTTAAATTGCGAACTTTTGGGTACCATTCTTGGATGCAAATCTACCTTAAAGAACCTTACTTCTTTCAAAATGGATGAGCATGATGTGAAGTTTTTCATAACATTTTCGAAGGTGATGATAATTTTTGGTTTAAAAACCGAAATTTCCATCCAAAAGCTCGAATTTTTAGTCTTCTTTTGCATCATACTATCACTCCTCATTTGGGAAATTTTAATAATCCTACCTTGAAAGTTTGTAAAGCTCTTTTTTCCATTTATGGTCGATATGACATAAATTGGACATAAGTTATTTTGAATGAATTTTATCCCAAAATTCTTTCAAACCATGAATACACTATTTCATGTTATTTATCTTACCCATATTTTTAACTACTTTGGTGTTGACTTTAAAGAGGAATTTGTCTCTCGTAAATTGTTTAATCAAGCAAATATAGTTCTTATGAAATTCCACCAATTTTCAAGCCATATGAAACACTTGCGAAGAAAGAAGAGAGGTTAGCACATGAAGAGGGGGAAGAAATGCAAAGAGAGGAGGAAGAGGAAGAAGGGGAAGAAATGGATATCTAAGAAGAAGAGGAGGAGGAGGAAACCTCCTTAGAAAGCATTGAATATCCACTCCATCCAATCAAGCAAGGCCTTCTCAACAATCAAAAGAAGATTGCTGAAAACCAAAAGATTCTTAAGCGTTCCATGAGTAAGAAGTTAAACACTATTTCCAACAAAATGGATAAATTCTTTGGAAAAGTAAAACGAAAGCTTGTAATCTCTTCATCATCCTCTTCATCCACATTCTTCTAGTTAATATGTAGTTGTTTAAGTGTGTTGTATTTGGATATTTTAGTTTAAGTGTAGTTTGTATCTATGTATCTTTTCATTGTCTTATATTCTATGTATTCTCTACCTTAATATTAATGAAAAATATGTTTCCTTATAGTTATACATTGATTATCATCCTTGGAAATCATAACTAGAATAATAGGATAAATTAAACACATTAGAATATAAAAACAAAACAATTTTGAAAATTTGTATGTATATGTCGACATACAATGGTAAGTTTTCAAAAAAAATTAATTTTTAAAATTGAATAGACATCAAATGTCTATTCAATTACAATGACTTTTCATCCCTTTAAATACACATTCAGACCAGAAATCACCTATTTTCCACTTTCTTTCTTCTTCTTTTAAATTCCTAAACTCCAAATCATAAATAATGGCTTCTCCTATTCAAAAATTAATCAAGAACCTTGAAAAAATGCTTAAATCTTTCAAAAACATTCTCTCTTTCATCCTACGAAACCATAGACCCTTAGAATTGAGTCAAACGCAGATTATCAAGGAGTTAAAAAGGCATTTCAACCCGATTCGATGGTTGATCTCAGCTCTGAACAAAGAAGAACCAACCGCTAATCTAGAGTGCACCATCAACAAAGATGATGAAGATTGGAAGGCTTTTAAAGCGGATCCCAACTTTGGCGTTGATGGTTAGGTTGAAGTCCCATGAAATGTTTAGTTTAAAAATAGGTTTGATTGTATATATATACTTAATTGGATTTGCTTGGTTTGTTTGGATTTGATTGGTTTCGAATTTATTTGAATTTGAATATTGTTTGGTGTGTGATATTATGTATGCTTGGAATTAATTGAAATATTGAATAATGTGATCTCATTTTACATATCATATTTCTTATTTATCATTCTTATCATTTTGTATTTCATGATCATATTACCTATCACTTCTATATATATTTATATCATTATGAGTATACAGTTTTTATTTAAGGGGTGTTAGAATTAATATTAAGAGATATGGTTAGAATTATAGTAATAGTTAGTTATTTTTTATTGATGATAAAGGGGGAGAAATATATAAAATACTTGGCAAAGATTAAGGTGGAGTTTTATTAGGCATAGATTAAGGGGCAGTTATATTTTATATACAAAGTTGTCATCATCAAAAGGGGGAGATTGTTAGTACCTGAGATATTGGTTTTGATGACAATAAATTTAGGGAATCATATAAAATATAAATACTAATGTTTTATCAAGGTATATAGTATATAGTGCAGGATATTAGATAGATTATGATTGTTAGCACCAGAATTGGTCACTAACACCCTAGAGTAGATTTGTGTAGAGAGATAAATGAAGAAAGTAAATGGAAACAGAGGAATAACACAATATAATGCAAAAATAATAGCGAAAAACAAGAACAACAGAATTATAGTGGTTCGGCGTAACTGCCTACGTCCACTTTGAATGTAATTTTTATTGCTTTCTTAACTGTTTCAATACAAAAACATTCCACAAAGAACAGTTTGAATTCAGTTTAGGATGAAAAGGAAATGAGTACAAAAAATGGCAGAGTCTCCTCTCAGTTCTCCCAAAAAGATCCCAAAAAATGGAGCCCTGCCCCTCTATTTATAGATGGAGATAACCTAGCTTCTCTGAGCTTGAATCCCTCTCCTGTCATTCAGGCCCATTACCAAGAGAGTTCAGCCTACAACTGACAAGTTAGGAAAGCCGACCTGGGAACGCCGACCCCTCAAAGTCGACCCGGTGTTTTCCTAGGTGTTGATTCGAAGCAGTCCTGACTCTGGCTCGAAGCATTCCGGAACATGACTCGAAGCAACTCGCTCTCTTGCATATGCCGAACCTTTCCTCCTTTCCATAATGCTGACCCATCAAGTTAATGGGATGCCGACCCGAAATAGCCGACCCGGTTGGTTCATGCCAAACCCAGGAAATAGCCGACCCATTGCTTTGCCGAACCGACTCGATCATTATATGTCGATCCCTTGAAGCAAAAGGATATGCCGACCCTAAGTTCCTTTGCCAACCCGAAGTCAGGCAAACAATGACCTAAAGTATGCCGATCCGGGGCACCTACCAAGCTCATGTAAACATACCGATCCCAGTCAATGCCGACCCGAGGAATTTCCATCTCTAACCCGAAGCTATGCCGACCCTTTCAAGTGCCATCATGATCCAAATGCACCGACCCAAAGTGACCGACCCCTTCGAGTGCCGACCTGACTTTAACACACCGACCCAAAGTGACCGACCCCTATGCTTCATGCCGATCCGAAATGACTGACCCCTAGCTATTCTCCACTGTCGATTCCTTTTCCACACCGAACCCACACAATTATGTCGACCTGATGCTAAACGATCCCTAGGCTCAAAGTAACACCAACCCACTCATATGCCGACCCCTAGTAGTTGATTCACACTGACTCGAAGTCGATAATGAGATGACTCGAATTAAATGCCCTTGTGACTCGAAGTAGATCAATTCTTGACCCTACTCTCATCAACGTTCCACTATAGCTTCTACAACTACCGCTTTGTAGCCGGGCCAAGGTACCAGGTAACATTTGCCCCCCAAAGTGCGCCTTGTGAATAACATGATGCGCTTTGAATCAGCGAGTAATCCTTGTTCCCAAAGGCTAGCTCATTCAAATCGATAACTGATCATTGCTTCCCATTAACCTTCAAAGAAGCTCCGTGTCGTCCGAACTTACCGGCTTTGCCTTAAGGAAGCCCCTAGGTCCTTTGTTCAACTTTTAAAAAGTTGACTGTATACAACCTTTCAGAGGCTAGGAAAATGAAGAATTTCCTAAGCTTATACCTTTTCCTCATTCAAGCAATGTTTCACCTTTTTCAGTATTATCTACTTATTCATTAGTACTATTATTTATTATTTATTTTATCATATTATTTTACTGATTTTTTTAAAGAATAAGGAGTGGAGGGGGTTGGTATATGAATGCCGACCCCTCAATGGTTATGTAGGCTGGGGTTGGCATTGTAAAATGGTCGACCCCTTGGAATACGACCGGGTCTTCAGGATAAGACCGGTTCATATCCACCCAACATATAAATGCTTGGCTCCAACACTCTCCCTCTCCTACTTTCATTTATCTCACTTATTTCCTTTAGCTTTTCTCAAAACCAACATATCTTTCCCCCATCGACTTGCCATTATCTCTCAACGGATCGCCTTCCTAATCACGATCCGCCATTCTCAAAACCAGTTCATAGGTATGAATTTTAGTTCTCTCTCAATTGTCGGACTTTGTCTTTCGATCCCATCTAAGCCTTAAGGCTTCGTAGGATTGTTTAGCTTCCTCATCGAGAGGAAGAAGAGATAACCAGAGAGAGAGAGAAAAAGTAGGCTTGGGTCGGAGCTGGCCTGATAGAGTTTAGCAGAAGGGATATAGGAAAAAAAGGGCCGGTATAGGGTTAGGGGTGTGGCTGGAGTGTAAGTTTGAGGAAATAATTTGGCACGCAGTTCTAAGGAGAGAGGTCGGTACATTTTGTAAGGAGAATCGGGTTGGTGAGTTCTTAAGGGAAGTCCGGGTTGGTAAGTTTTCACATAGAGGAGCGGTTGATATGTATCTGAGAGGAGGATTGGGTCGGTATATTATGAAGAGTTGAGGGATCGGTATTTTTATGAGATAAAATCGGGTCGGTAGATATTGTGAGTGAGCGATCGGGTCGGTATGTCTTTGAGAGGAGGGTTCGGTGATAGAGTCAAGGCATAGGGGTCGGCATTGAGAGGCTGGGATCGGAATCGACAACCAAAAACACTTAAATTTGCTTTATACAAATATTATGACCTTATATCTCTACGCCCAAGCATAAACTGATGAATAATGACATGCCTCTTCACACATAAGCTTATGGACATAACTTGAACCAACAAATCCACAGTTCTAACAGCATAATTTAAATGCTAAATTGGCATAACGATTCCAAGTAACGGACTCCACAATTTAAAATGTCAATTCCCGATCTCAAGTCTCTCGATGCCGACCATCTTCTACGCTGCTTGGGACGGTCAGCGATGATGGTTTCTAGGACATAAGCTTGAAACTTCATCGTTTTACTCTCGTTTCGTCAATCTTAATCTTTTTTTGTACTTATGTTAGAATCACCGCACTAGTTCACACACAACATGGGGGAATATATTATTATTACTTCTAATATCAATTATCTCTCGAGTATAGCTTGAACAGGTATTTATTCACATCAAGCACTGTTTGCGCCAAAAATGGTCACAAACCCCGAATGTTGTGAAAGCACCAGTGTATGAATACAAATCAGCAATATTCAAACACAAATCTCAGATCTAAACAAACAACAAACAGCAATCCAGAAATAATGAACAAAAACACGAGATTTATAGTGGTTCGGCTATCTCCGGCCTACGTCCACTCCAAAGTTTTTATCTTTTATTGATCGATGCTTGAAGGTTACAATTTTCTATCGTGTAGTATAGCGGATTTTATGATTATAATCTGAATCTAAGGCAGCAATGGTGATCTGGAGTAAATCTGGCAGAGTCTGGGCGCTCCTTAGCTCTCAAAATTGTCCGACCCCTTTTCTGAATGACCAGGGGGTCTATTTATAGGTGTAGGAGGCTGATATTTCGCCTAAACTGAAGGGAGACCAGTTCTGGCACGTGATGGGGCCCACATGCCCGCTTTCGGGAAATCCGGGCCCACTTTGGGATCGATTCGAAGCTATGTTCGAATCGATCAAGAAATTGTCCAATCGAGCTGAAATTTGGCGTGAACATTCTTCAACATGTGCTCAAGCTACTGTGAAAATTTCATAGCATTTGGACTTGTAGATCTCAAGTTATGATCGATTCAAATTGACGTTCTTCGCCCTATGGATTCGTTCGAATCGATATGGTTCGAATCCATAGGGTCGAATCCATGCTTCTGCACGTGAAGACGGTGACGTGGCGCACAATCTACGAGTTAATACTCCTTTTTCTCCGAGTTTACTGGGTTGACTCCATCATTTTCGCTGCCTGGACTTAGTGGATTCGAAGATAGTTTCCAAATGGGGTCGAAGCTTCTACAACTTATATCGATTCGAAGGATCTCTCCTCGATGGATTCGAAGTAAGTACTGCCTTCGATGGATTCGAAGTGTGATCCGTTCTAATCGATTCGAGGCAGAGGCTTGCGTTAGATGGATACGAACGATGGCCTCGTCCCTATCGATTCGAAGCGAGGCTTAGGACCAATTCGAAGTATAGTGACATCTATGGATTCGAACTAAAGCTTGTTCCATTGGGTCCGCTCTGATGGGTACGAAGCAGATGGAGTCAAACTTGATGGAGTCGAGCGTGATGGATTCAAAGCTGGGTGATCGATACGAACAACTCCACCCTAATCGATACGAAGTCCCATCGATTCGAACCGTGCTCTGTGCATTTTGGTCCATTCATACCTTGTGCATACGGACTCCGATTGGCCTGAAAATTGAAACATAGCCTCTCCTAGTCCTCATCATCATCTCCAATCGATTTCGTCTCGATCGGAGCCCGGTCAAATTTTGACGTTATCCATTGCAGCCTTGTTTCCAATTGCACTCCAATCCTGATATCCATCCTTTCTTGTCGATTTGTTTGATATTCCGGCTTTGACCAAAAAGCGGGATAACATTTTCCCCCCAAAACATGCCTTGTGATAAGAAGGCGTGTTTTGAATAGTTTCCAAATCCAATGTCCAAAGTCCATAGCCAATTCTGTGCCCATCCAAACTCGAAGGCTGAGTTATTAGTCCATCCTTATCCAACAACCGAATCCTAGACCTCTCCGGGTCGATATCCAAATCCATAACCTCTCTGGGCTCTTGCCAAGCGCAATCCACACCTGACGACCGTGGTCCAGTGTCCCTGGACGTAAGTAATGCCATGGCTTAAGTCCTAAGCTGAATCCTGGTCACTCCGGACCCTTGTTGAGCATAGTCCATACTCAACGACCTGAAAATGATAATTGATAATACAAGGCCTAAGTCCTAGGCCGAATCCTGGTCTCTCCGGACCCTTGTCGAGCATAGTCCATACTCGACGACCTGAATGAGTCAATTTACCACGTTCGGGCAAAAGGACTCACCCCTTGCCAGGCGTAATCCACACCTGACGATCGTTTATCAAAAACAAAAAAGAATCCAATCAAGATCCAATCTAAAATCCAAATCAAATCGGAAAACCAGAAATCAAAATCATCATCCAAAACGGAGAACAATCATCCGAGTGAGTGCCAAAACCAGAGAAACGAGCAAAATTAGGAGTTCAATCCAAACTCCAAAAACCAAACCAGAAAAATAAGTGTCCAATCCAAAAACAAAAGAAAACAGATTTCGCAAACCATGGCTTCGCATTTTATCATCATTCAGAGCATGCCTAGGGGCTATCTCCGTCCCCATACATGTGTAAATGACTCGGTTGCTCGCCAATGGTTTGTTACTTATTTCAAATTATCCTGATCAATTGATGACCAATCGACCATTATTCCTATGCCTCATATCCTCATGGTTTGAGGTAGGCGGTGGTTGCTCCTGCTCCACCGCTGCATTCCGAGCCCCAACATACTGCCTCAACTGTCCATTCCTCACATGCTCCTCAATTATGTCCTTTAAATGCCTGCAGCTGTTGGTATCATGCCCGTCCATATCGTGGAAGAGACAATGCTTTCCTGATGCCCTCTCCCGCTCGGATGGTTCTCTCCTAGCCGGCCTCCGGTAAGGAAGGCGATTCCGAGTTTCCATGTATATCCGCTCCTGCGTCTCGTTTAATTCTGTGTATGTGGAAAACTTTGGATCCTTCCATTGCTTCCTGGTTTTTCCTAAATCGTCATCCAGCTTCCTTTTTCCTTTATCTTTATCCGAGCTTCCGTTGGACGGTCCTCCACCCCCAGTCACATTCACCTCCTTTAACTTTAAGTCCATACATGCATCTTCTTGCCGAAGGAACCTTTCAGCTTCATGGAAGAATTCCCCGAGATCCAGTGGCGGGTCTCGTACTAAAGATACCTTAAAATCTGAATCCTCTCTGACTCCCGACACTACCGCCATCAAAACCATTGATGGATCCGGCCGATCCACCGAAGAAACCGCCGCATTAAATCGAGTTAAAAATGCTCTAAGCGATTCGTCCGCTCTTTGCTTTACCGATGTTAACGTCATCACGTTCTTAGGTCTTTTGATATGAACCCGAAACTGTCCCAAAAACCTGTCCACCAATTCCCTCCAATTCCTGATAGATCCTTCCTCCAGCTGCCTAAACCACATTGCCGCTAGGTCTGTCAAGTATAAAGGGAAACATCTGGCCATTACTTCGTCCGATGCCCCCAGCACTTCCATGTGTCTAGTGTGTCTCATCAAATGATCAGTCGGGTCAGCCTTTCCATTATATACTTCCACGCTAGGTAACTTGAACTTAGGTGGATTCTGAGCCATCCTGATTTCCCGAGCGAACGGACTCCTGTTCACTCCTTCCAAGTCTCTATTGGTCGAACCTCCACGCATAGTCTTCCTAATGATTTCCATTAATCCAGCATTCCCTGTTAGGTGTTGCCCCCCATGCTCCCGAGGGAATTCCGGCACATATTCTTCATGTGGCTCATTAGCCGCAACGTTGGCTCTAGCCTGCTGAACTCCTTCCAAAGGTCCTTCTGCGTTGGATCCTGTTGGCCTGCCCCCAAGCCCTTGTTGATTGCCTTCCAGTTCTGTATTCTGTCCTCCATTGGGTTCTGCAACCCTAGTTCCTTGTTCCACATTTGCAGTCGTTATAGTTGGTCCAAGGTTCTGTGTTCCTGCAGCTCTCATCTGCTCGAAGAAAGTCTGCATCATATCCTGTTGACTCTTCAGCAACCTCTCATGCAATGAATTTGCCATAGCTTCCATTTCGTCTCTGGTAATGTAAATTGAAGCTTGTCCCTCTCCAGCTCCGGAGGATGCCTCTTGACTTCCTCCCTGTTGGCTTCTCTCAGCTCTTTGTCTTGTTTGTCGAGTCATCGTCTTTCAAATCTAAACTCTTCACTCCGATGTAGCGGGCGCTAGTCCTTCTCAGTGAAAGCACCAAAGTGTTTGCGCCAAAAATGGTCACAAACCCCGAATGTTGTGAAAGCACCAGTGTATGAATACAAATCAGCAATATTCAAACACAAATCTCAGATCTAAACAAACAACAAACAGCAATCCAGAAATAATGAACAAAAACACGAGATTTATAATGGTTCGGCTATCTCCGGCCTACGTCCACTCCAAAGTTTTTATCTTTTATTGATCGATGCTTGAAGGTTACAATTTCCTATCGCGTAGTACAACGGATTTTATGATTATAATCTGAATCTAAGGCAGCAATGGTGATCTGGAGTAAATCTGGCAGAGTCTGGGCGCTCCTTAGCTCTCAAAATTGTCCGACCCCTTTTCTGAATGACCAGGGGGTCTATTTATAGGTGTAGGAGGCTGATATTTCGCCTAAACTGAAGGGAGACCAGTTCTGGCACGTGAGGGGGCCCACATGCCCGCTTTCTGGAAATCCGGGCCCACTTTGGGATCGATTCGAAGCTATGTTCGAATCGATCAAGAAATTGTCCAATCGAGCTGAAATTTGGCGTGAAAATTCTTCAACATGTGCTCAAGCTACTGTGAAAATTCCATAGCATTTGGACTTGTAGATCTCAAGTTATGATCGATTCAAATTGACGTTCTTCACCCTATGGATTCGTTCGAATCGATATGGTTCGAATCCATAGGGTCGAATCCATGCTTCTGCACGTGAAGACGGTGACGTGGCGCGCAATCTACGAGTTGATACTCCTTTTTCTCCGAGTTTACTCGGTTGACTCCATCATTTTCGCTGCCTGGACTTAGTGGATTCAAAGATAGTTTCCAAATGGGGTCGAAGCTTCTACAACTTATATCGATTCGAAGGATCTCTCCTCGATGGATTCGAAGTAAGTACTGGCTTCGATGGATTTGAAGTGTGATCCGTTCTAATCGATTCGAGGCAGAGGCTTGCGTTAGATGGATACGAACGATGGCCTCGTCCCTATCGATTCGAAGCGAGGCTTAGGACCAATTCGAAGTATAGTGACATCTATGGATTCGAACTAAAGCTTGTTCCATTTGGTCCGCTCTGATGGGTACGAAGCAGATGGAGTCAAACTTGATGGTGTCGAGCGTGATGGATTCGAAGCTGGGTGATCGATACGAACAACTCCACCCTAATCGATACGAAGTCCCATCGATTCGAACTGTGCTCTGTGCATTTTGGTCCATTCATACCTTGTGCGTACGGACTCTGATTGGCCTGAAAATTGAAACATAGCCTCTCCTAGTCCTCATTATCATCTCCAATCGATTTCGTCTCGATCGGAGCCCGGTCAAATTTTGACGTTATCCATTGCAGCCTTGTTTCCAATTGCACTCCAATCCTGATATCCATCCTTTCTTGTCGATTTGTTTGATATTCCGGCTTTGACCAAAAAGCGGGATAACAAGCACCTTCCCGCAATGTCTTCTAAATCAGATAAGAATCAAGCTCTGCTACTTTATCCGATAAACTTGGGCCAAGTCAACGGCAAGAGGTAGTAGAGACATCGAGCCTGCAGTTTGACCCCATTCCTGACATTTCGATTTTTCCTGCCGAGGTCATAGACCCGGCTCCTGATGCCATAGATGATGATATTATCTTGGATAACCCGATCGACTCGTAAGCCTCAAAAATCGACGAAATCGCTCTTCGTCGATTGTGCTCTATTCACGGACTTCCCTTTGAAGATGTTTAAGTTCCATCGAGGCAAGATCGACCCCATTTGTCCCCAACCGAATACACTGCATGCAACAAATTCATGTGTTGGGCCGGATGCGTGTCACCCTTCAACTCTTTCATTTGCGAGGTGTTAAAGTACAGGGGGATCGCCCCCTACCCAATTGCATCCTAACAGCTACGCATTCATTCATAGCACCTTTCTGCTCTTTATGAGTGTTCTATTCCGACCTCCAACTCCTGAAGACATCCGCTATATTTACCATTTCACGAGACATTCCGATAGCCCTTTTTACGTATTCCTTGAGTCGTTTCCCAATTGCCAAGTTCTAATGGGTGCATGGAACAAGCGCTCTCAATTCAAGCAAGAGTGGTTCTACATGCGCTGTCCTGCTGGCTTCGCGAGAAGATGGTTGGAAGGATGTAAGTTTCATTCCCACTTCGTCCCTTACACCAGGACTTAAATCACATTTTTTTGAAAGTTAGTACTTTTTAACCCTTCCAGGTGTTCGTCCACGGCCCGAAGGTGCTAGGTACTCCAGAGAAATCTAGGCTATTCGTGCTACCACAGTGGAAGATCGGGACATCAAACTATTAGTTTCCAACGAGCTGCTCTCGTTATTTGGATTACTAGGGGATGGTCGTAGGATTGGCCTTCCGAGAAGCATAATGACCTCAAGGGCAACTGCCGAGAGAAGGAGAGAACAAGTTAGTCCCTCGGTGCCCCCCGTTGAAGGGGCTCATGATACCACCGAGGAAGAGGAGATTAAGGAAACAGAGGTCCCAGCGCCAATAAATGAGAACATAAGTTCCGGACAGGCACCAGCAGCTGTCGCTCCCTACACTAACAAGCCACAGCCTTCTCCAAAAAGAAAAAGAGTCTGGCATACAGAATTAAAAAGAAAGAAGTTGGGGCGACTCCGAAATACATAATAACTCCCATTGAGAAGGGACCGTCTTCCTAGAAAATCGAAAGCTCTCTAAAGGGACTCTCTGACTTGTCCATTCCTTATGGCTTATTGAATTACGACTTCTCTAATCTTAGTGCCGAGGGGCTCAACTCGCCAACAAGAAGCAGTGAGGCATACAATTCCATAATCAGTAGAAAAAACTCCTATGAGCAAAGCGAAAACTACTGGTCCGTTGGGGGGGATGCACTAGGACACACACAAGCACTTACACTTCATCGCTAACTTGCATTCAATTTTCCATGTGGCTTCCACTAATTTGTTCTCGCTTAATCTTATGTATAGGTGCAATGACTCGCTCTCATGGCTTCGACCGCATTCGTGGCTCTTCTATCTTTCATTGCTTAAGTCGAGATTCGGAATCCAAAATTTGGAGGGATAGAGATGAAATCAGAGATAGAGATTACTATTCTAGAGAATCGTCTTCATCCTCAAGAAGAAGAACCAATGGGCACACTTCATATCCATGCAAACCCATAAATCCTTCGGCCTGTGGTGGAGACAAGTCTACTTACCGAGGCTCCCAGTCAGATGCTCCCCATGATCAACATTCTGGATCTTCGAGTACTAAGCAATCCCATGAGCATCACAAGAAATAGTTGACTCCGACGAGACCAACTCCTCCAGCTCCTGCTCATGACCCAACCATGGTGGAGAAATTAGCAGAGCTTAAGGCTATGTTCCTAAAGTTCTACTTCGACGGACTGAAATTACTTCCCGCTATACATCATATCCCCAGGAATGCCAAAGCAGATGGTCTCACATGCATGAACGATATGTATGTTCAACACGATGTGTTTGTGCACCTGGTCGAAAAAGTTCCAGAGGTCTCTATTGAGCATCAATATGAGATCGACCGCCTCAAGCTAGAAGTCGTTCATGAAAAAGACATTATAAAGAGCTTGGATGATGAACTGCTCTTATACAAAACCCAGCTTGAGACTGCAAAAAAGAATGCTAAGGAAACAGCTGAGGTTGTTAGTCACTTAGAGACCAATCACAAATAGGAATTAGACGAAGCACGTCAATGCAGCGGCGTTGGAAAAAGATTTTCTGGAAAAAGAGAAATATGTCCTAGGTCGCCGAGTGGAAGAGTTGGAGAGACTATTATCCAAAGAGAAAGAGGAGAAGATTGCAGCGCAGAAGGAATCATAAAAATATTGTTATGAAATCGTCAAGACAAGGAACTTGAAAACAAAGATCGACAAAGAACTATCCCAAATTGAAGCGTTGAAGGATGCAGCTCATGAAGAAGGCAAAAAAGAAGCACTTATAGAGGCCGAATCCCAAATTGAGGCAGCGACCGAGTCCGGTAGGGAGGAGATTAAATGCTTATTCGACCCACTCATCGCTGAATATAATGCGAGGTTCCTTATGCACCACGACTTATCCTTCTTGGGCGATGGTTACCTCGGATCGCTTGATGAAGCGTGGGACACTCTTGTCAAAATCAAGAAAGTGGAGTCGGGCGTTGAAGAGATCGATGAGGAGGCACTCACGAAGGAAGTGCTTTGAGGAAATTAGCCTTCCGACTTAGCCGTAGCAAGACTTCTTTTTTGCGAAGCTTCTCCAACATCGAAGGAGAAAGAAGATATCGCCGGTCCATCTGGCACTGAGCCTCAAGTCCTACCTTCCATCCAACCGGCCAAGATTTCATTTCTTGAACCTCTCGACCAGCATGTTGGCTATGATCCGGAGAAGCCTGGACTTGGCATTCATACATTGTCTCCAATCATCGCAGGGGGCACTCAAATGACCACTGAGAGTCAACTGGATGCTAGTACTCAATTTCACCTTTTATAGTTCAAGAAGTTTCCATTCTCGACGAATAATGGATGTACACTAACATTTTTTCGTGAAACCATGTAGGTCATTCTGGTCCTGAACCGACTCCAAGGGGCGATGTCGTTACAGAGCTGGAAGAAAACGAGACCGAGGCCCCAGCCGTCGGAGACATTCTGGGCCTTGATGCTCAAGTAATCGGAGCACTAGATGAAGATAAGCCCGAGGATCCGCCACTTGTCGAAGAACATGATGATGTTATATCACGAGCGCCTCATAGCACACCGCCAAGCTCAGTATGAAGGAGCAAATCGAAGAGGTGGAAAAGGAGAAAATCAAAGTTAAGAGTGAGCCCAAGGTGATGGAGATCGACGATCCTCTTAATAGGCCATTGAAATTCATTCCTTCTGGTAGGACTACACCTATGGATGTTCCTCCTCCTTCCTCGGGTACCTCCTCGCAAGTGAGTAAAAGTTCAAGAAAGAAGCATTTGGCTGAGGAGACTTCAGAAAAACCGAAGAAGGAGAAAAAAGCGAAGAAATAGTTGTTGTCTTGTAACATTTTTCTTAGCTTGAATAAATTAGAGTCGTGTAGTCGTTTTTCTTTTCTCTTTTATTTCTTTTGTCGGTAGTCGATATATATAGCCTTGGCCTCCGAACTTTCAGAGGAGTTGTAAGGAAGCTTTTTGAAAAGTAAATAAAATTTTGGTCCTTTGCATTTACAAATTTTCCTTACATCATTTATAATTTAACTTGCAATTGGGATTCGGAGAGTTCATGAGTCATTTATATTTTAGTCCATATTCGAAGGACTTAGAAACATTTGTCCACATTTTGGGGATTTAGGAATTTTTGAAATAATTTATACTCTAGCCCACGCTCTGGGGACTCAGAGTACTCTAATATGCACTCTGGGGACTTAGAGATTTTTTGAAATCGTTTATACACTAGTTCGCACTAAGGGGACTCAATGTACTCTAATCCACACTCTAGGGACTTAGAGATTTTGTGAAATCGTTTATACTAGTCCGCGCTCTGGGGACTCAGAGTACTCTAATCCGCACTCTGGGGATTTAGAGATTTTGTGAAATCATTTATACTCTAGTCCGCGCTGTGGGGACTCAAAGTAATCTAATCCGCACTATGGGGATTTAGAGATTTTGTGAAATCGTTTATACTCTAGTCCGTGCTCTGGGGACTAGGAGTACTCTAATTCGCACCTTGGGGATTTAGAGATTTTATGAAATCATTTATACTCTAGTTCGTGCTCTGGGGACTCAGAGTACTCTAATCCGCACTTTGGGGATTTAGAGATTTTGTGAAATCGTTTATACTCTAGCCCACACTCTGGGGACTCGGAGTACTCTAATCTGCACTCTAGGGATTTATAGATTTTTTGAACATAGCAGTCAATTTTTAGTTTTATGTGTGCGCTCATACATCACATGTGTTAGTGCTAACGAACCTTGACATGTAATTATATCACACGAAATATCAACAGTTCACCGAAAAAATAGCTTCAAGCTTTTATTGATTGTAGAAAATAGGGACCGACTGAATTGTCTTATTACATATCGAAAACAGAGAACAACAGAGAAAGAAAATACTGCAAACAACTATGACTGGAATGCAAAAGAAACAAACTAAGTAAAATAGCGGCGCAAATGCTCACTATTCCATGTTCTGGGGAGTGTTGCGCCATCTATAGTCGCTAGCTTGAAGGTTCCTTCTCCAAGCCTCCGTTCAATGATGCAAGGACCTTCCCATGTCGGATTCGTGTGTGATGGTATAGGAAAGACTCGCATCAGAACAAGGTCGACCACATAAAAAACTCTTGGCCAGACTTTCACGTTATAATATCGGGCGACTCGGTGCCGATGCGCGGCCGCCCTTATATCAGCCTCCTCACGCTTCTCGTTAATAAAGTCATATGACTCTAGAAAAAGATCTTGGTTTGTTCTGAGATTGTAATAAGTTACTCGGTAGGAAAGGACTTCAAGCTCCACGAGTATAACCGCTTTGGCGCCGTATGCCAAGGCGAATGGAGTTGGCCAGTCGCGGACTTGTGGGTGGTTCTGTATGCCCAAAGTGCCGTTGGAAGCTCGTCCACCCACTTGCCTCTAGCCTTTTCCAAGCGTTTTTTCAAGATGGACTTGATTATCTTAATTACAGCTTCAACTTTCCCATTTGCCTTAGGGTGAGCGACTGCCGCAAAACTCTTCTCGATATGATGTTTCCAACAAAACTCTTTGAATTCCTTACTCTCAAATTGAGTTCCATTGTCAGTAATGATAGTCCGCGGGAGATCAAAGGGCATATAATGTTCCGCATGACAAAATTAATAACCTTTTTGGTGGTGATCGTAGCCAATGGTTCCGCTTCTGCCCATTTGGTGAAGTAATCTACCGCGACGATTGCGTATTTTGCACCACCTTTGGAAATTGGCAATGAGCCGATAATGTCGATTCCCCGTAACGCAAATGGCCATGGACTAACCATTTGCATGATTTCCGTCGGCGATGCTCTTGGGATTTTTGCGTACTTCTCGCATTTATTACATCTTCTCACATAGTCTACGGCATCCCGATTTACGGTCGGCCAATAGTACTTATAACGGAGTATCTTTTTGGCTAGCATCTTCCTCCCAGTATGGTCACTACATTATCCTTTATGGACTTCTTTTAAAACTCGTTTTATCTCGTCGTGGGTGATACACCTGAGCAAGGGAACAGAGAATCCCTTTCAATACATAATCCTATCTAGCATAACATACCGAGAGGCCTTACGAAGTACTTGCTGTCTTTCGTTTCTTCTCTCAGGCAAGGTCCCACGCCACAAGTATTCTTTGAATAGGGACATCCATGATTCCCTTTCGGTCTCCAACCCTAGCACAAGATCAACTTCCATCGCATTTATACTCGGGGCATGTAGATTTTCGATAGGAACTAAGCCCATCTGTTGGGCGTCACCAGTGCTTGCGAATGTTGCCAAGGAATCGGCTTCCCCATTTTGCTCGTGCGGGATGTGTGAAATATCGTAGTATTCAAGGTCCGCCAACAATTCTTGGACCCGAGTAAGGTATGGAGCAAGCCTCTGTCCCTTTGCTTGGTAGTCTCCCTGGACTTGGAATACCACCAGCTATGAGTCGCAAAAGATTTTGATTGATTTCACTCCAAGTTCTTTAGCAAGCTTCAGTCCAACGATCAATGCTTCATACTCAACTTCATTGTTCGTAGAACGGAAATCAAGCTTTAAAGCATAACAAATCGATCGATTCTCGGGCGTCACAAGAACAACACCAGCCCCAAAACAATGGTCATTGAACGCTTCATCGGTATACAATTTCCATCGCATAGTGGGAATCACATCACTTCCATTCGTTTTGTCCTGCATAGTGAGCTTGGCAATAAAATCCGCCAATGCTTGTCCCTGGATAGCTCTTCGAGGTAGGAAGGTGATGTCAAATTAACTGAACTCGATGTTCCACATAAGTAATCTTCCAGAAGTTTTCGGTTGTTGGAGTACCTGCCGTAAAGGTTGGTCGGTATAGATGTTGATTGGATGTACTTGAAAATACGAGCGGAGTTTGCGCGATGCGATCACCAAGCAGTAAGCCAGCTTCTCTATCTTGTAATAATTTCTTTCTGCCCCCATTAAACGCTTACTAACATAGCACACTGGCTTTTGGATTCGGTCTTCCTCGCGAACCAAAGCTGTGCTTATGGCATGCTGTGATACGGCTAGGTAAATATACAGCTCCTCATGATCCACGAGCTTTGACAAAATAGGGGGCCTCTCTAGGTGACTCACCAGAGCTCGGAACGCGTTCCGCAATCCGGCGTCCACTCAAATTCCTTTTCCCTTTCCTTATCAAATCAAAAAAGGGATACATTTGTCGGTTGCCCTGGATATAAAGCGACTCAATGCAGCGACCTTCCCGTTCAGGCTCTGCACTTGTTTTATAGTTCTGGGTGCCTGTATATCCCGAATAACTTGAATCTTTTCCAGGTTCACTTCAATTCCTCATGCGTTGACAATGAACCCAGAAACTTTCCAAATGCAACGCCAAAGGAACACTTCAATGGATTGATTTTCATGTTGTAGAACCTAAGTATATCAAACATCTCCGCTAAGTCTCGAATGTGGTCGTTTGACTGCCGTGACTTCACGAGCATGTCATCCACATAGACTTCCATCGTCCTGACAATCTGATCTTTAAACATCTGATTCACCAGATGCTGATAAGTTGCTCCCGCATTCTTCAACCCGAACGGCATTACTACATAACAGTACAATCCAACATCTATGACAAAACTGGTGTGCTCTTGATCCGGGATGCGCATCGAAATTTGATTGTATCCGGAATACGCATCCATAAACGACAATAGCTCATGTCCCGCTGTTGAGTCAACCAGCCGATCAATTCTAGGCAAGGGAAAGCTATCCTTTGGGCATGCTTTGTTCAGGTCTCTATAATCAACACATGTCCTCCATTTCCTATTCGCCTTCCTTACCAGTACAGGGCTAGATATCCATTCGGGATAGAGGGCGTCGCAAATAAATCCATTGGCTTTAAGTTTATCCACCTCCTCCATGAGAGGAACAGACCTCGACGGGTCCATGCCTCGTCTCTTCTATTTTACCGGGACATACTCTGGATCAATATTCAACATATGGCTCGTGATGGCAGGTGAAATCCAACACATATCAGAATGGGTCCAAGCAAAAACATCAAGATTCGCTCGCAGAAAATCAGTAAGATCCCTCATCATCGAGGGGCTGAGCTGTGATCCTATTTTTAATACCCATGTCGGGACATCGTGGCTGACTGCAATGTCAATCGTCAGCTCAACCGGCGCTGCCTTGGCTTCTTTGGATGCTTCATCGTCGTCTCTCGGATCTATATCTTTATAGAACCGACTGTGTTGCCCAAGCCAAGGCTCATGCACTACTTGTCAATCTTCAGCAACATGGATGCGAACGGACTTGTCCACACCCTTTACCTTCTCTCACCGTTGGGCCTCTCTCAGCTCGGCCACATAACAAGCATGACCAGTAGTTTGATCTCCATGCAATACACCAACACCATTGTCCGTCAGAAATTTCAAAGTCAACCAACACGGGGCCAAAGTAGCCCAAAACTCAGCCAGAGCCGGTCGGCCCAAAAAAACATTATACGAAGAATCAACATTCAAAACAATGAACAGTTGGATCCGCACCCTCCTACATTTGCCTTAACCTAACTCGACTGGCAACTCAACAAAACCCATTGCTTTTGTAGCCGCACCATTAAAGCCATGAATACAAGCTTTAGATGGTTTCAGATCCTTAGCCTCCATCTTCATTTGATCATAAGTCTTCTTAAAGATAATAATGACAGAACTTCAACAATCAATTAATATTTTTTTCACATGTTCTAGTCTGATCAAAGCTGAGATAACCATTGGATCAATAGTAGGAGCCTCCACTTGATCGGCATACCAACTCCTGAACACTATATCATCCATCATCATTCGTTGTTGTTTGCCGAAGTCCCTTCTTCTGTGTTTGAGCAACACTTGAAATTCGCATGTCTCAAGGAACTAGCATAACATTCCATTTCTTACCAACTTTTATCTACACGATGAGGCCCACCAACTATTGTGTTTATCACCAGTCTTCCGCTGGTCCGAGCGAGCTCTTTGGGTCGACGTGGAGCTTGTCCTCGGTCAGGATCAGACGTCCTTTGTCTACCTTCCTGTGGATTTTTACAAACCGCTGCAACTTTTTCTAGTGGATCAGCTTTTCTATAGCATCATGGAGGTGCCTACACTCATCAGTGTTGTGCCCATAGGTCTTGTGAAACCGGCAGTACTTCCTGGTTTGCTTTTTTTCTTCAGTCGATTCTTTTGGGCGCAACTTTCTGTATTGAAAAGTATTACAGGTGGACATATAAACATTTTCCAAAGATGTGTTCAAGGGTGTATATTCATTATAATTTGGGATCCTCGGCTTCCACTTTCCTGCTTCCCTCTTCCATTCGAAATTTCCTCCTCTGGTTCATTTTGGTTGCTCCGATTTATTTTGAACGTTATCTTGGACCTTACTAGATCTCTCGCCAGATTGCTTCAGTGCAATATTGCTTTGCACTGCTTCCCTGCTGGGTCTCGTAGCACTGCCCTTTCTCGACAACCTGGCCTCCTTTCTCATGAACTGATTTGCCTTTGAATAAAAACGCTCCAGAGTGGTTGGCGGTTTTCCTACTAGCTAGTCACCAAACTCAGATTCCGGATCAACACCTCGCATCACAGCCATAAGAATGGCATGGTCATTCGGATTACTAACTTTGGTAGTAGCAACGTGGAATCTCTGCAAATAGTCCTTCAGCGACTCACCCGGATCTTGAATCACACTGGATAATGACATCATGTCTTCCGGGCGAGTAGCATGGATCCTGAACTGCTCCACGAATTTCATCGCTAGCTCATCAAATCTGGAGATCGACCGTGGGGGATGCCTTGTGAACCATATGGTAGCGATTCCGGACAGAGTTATTGGGAAGCACCTACACTTGGTTGTATCATTTGCCCTAGCGGAGTGCATCATCCACTCGTACCTCATTATGTGCTATCGAGGGTCGGTCTTCCCTTCATAAGCAGGCATTGTGGGCATGCTAAACCTCCGGGGGTACTCAGCTTGTAAGATGTTATCAGTAAATGGAGTATGACTCCACGATACTCCCCAATCATCTTTGGTCAAGCCCTGATTCTCCCTCATCAGCTGCCTGACCATAGTAGACAAATCCAGAGTCTGAATGGGAGGTGCTAGGTCAGTATCTACCCTACGTGACTGCCCCGGTTGGTGCCTTCTCGGTCTGTGATCATCTAAGTGCGCACCCTGAGGGCTTGCTTCATTACCATCCTGATGTGGTAGTTGACCAGCTTCCACGCATTTTCCGGAGCCTAAGTTTCTCACTCCAGGTTGAGCGCGACTTCTCAGGTGTAGTTGAGGAGCCACTATCCCAGTCAAGGAGTCTGGATCATCTCTGTTGGATTTTCCATGGGGGCTTTCCACAAATTTCTCCGTTTCTCCGGTTTGTGCCTTTTCAATCCTGCCACGTCTACGCCTGTAGTGTTCATCCGATGAAGTTGTGCTGTCGGATGGTGAGTAGAAAACGGGGCTTCCACCAGCATTCTGACGTTGATGCTGAGCGATCTATTTCATCAAGTTGGCATTTGCTTGGATCTGCTCATTAAGCTGTCTCCTGCTTTCCATGAGCTCCCTCATCGGATCATTGAACTCAACCCAGGTGATGGCTTTTGCAAGGCTCTGGATGGCGACAGGATCCACACCTACATTAGCTGGTTGTTTGCTTGGTACTACTTGCTGGACACTAGCAGTCTCATTAGCATCGGCGTTGTGGGAGGCAGATCTGGTGCATGGCCTTGCCAACTTAGAGTTATCTGTGGAAACTCAGAATAGAATTTGTAAACTCTCGAGAACAAACTCAGATCTCCTTCGGAGAATTTCTTCAATCCACTAGCAACAAAGTCGATCCTAACAGCCTGAGAATCGAAGTTCTCAGTGAAAGCACCAAAATGTTAGCACCAGAATTGGTCACTAACACCCTAGAGTAGATTTGTGTAGAGAGATAATGAAGAAAGTAAATGGAAACAGAGGAATAACACAATATAATGCAAAAATAATAGCGAAAAACGAGAACAACATAATTATAGTGGTTCGGCGTAACTGTCTACATCCACTTTGAATGTAATTTTTATTGCTTTCTCAACTGTTTCAATACAAAAACATTCCACAAAGAACAAATTGAATTCAGTTTAGGTTGACAAGGAAATGAGTACAAAAAATGGCAGAGTGTCCTCTCAGTTCTCCCAAAAGATCCCCAAAAATGGAGCCCTGCCCATCAATTTATAGATGGAGATAACCTAGCTTCTCTGAGCTTGAATCCCTCTCCAGTCATTCAGGCCCATCACCAAGAGAGTTCGGCCCACAACTGACAAGTTAGGAAAGCCGACCTGGGAACGCCGACCCCTCAAAGCCGACCCGGTATTTTCCTGGGTGTTGACTCGAAGCAGTCCTGACTCTGGCTCGAAGCATTCCGGAACATAACCCGAAGCAACTCGCTCTCTTGTATATGTCGAACCATTCCACCTTTCCATAATGCCGACCCCTCAAGTTAATGGGATGCCGACCCAAAATAGCCGACCTGGCTGGTTCATGCCAAACCCTAGAAATAGCCGACCCATTGCTTTGCCAAACCGACTCGATCATTGGATGTCGATCCCCTGAAGTTGCTTGCCAACCCGAAGTCAGGCAAGCAATGACCCAAAGTATGCTGATCCGGGGCACCTACCAAGCTCATGTAAACATACCGATCCCACTCAATGCCGACCCGGGGAATTGCCATCTCTAACCCGAAGCTATGCTGACCCTTTGAAGTGCCATCATGATCCAAATGCACCAACCCAAAGTGATCGACCCCTATTCTTCATGTCGATCTGAAATGACCGACCTTTAGCCATTCTCCACTGCCGATCACCGAACCCCCACAATTATGCCGACACAATGCCAAACGATCCTTAGGCTCAATGTAACACCGACCCACTCGTATGCCGACCCCTAGTAGTTGATTCACACTGACTCGAAGTCGATAATGTGACGACTCGAAGTAAACGCCTTTGTGACTCAAAGTAGATCAATTCTTGACCCTACTCCCATCAACGTTCCACTATAGCTTCTACAACTACCGCTTTGTAGCCAGGCCAAGGTACCGGGTAACAATGATTTAAGAAGACTATACAGTATCAAGTGGAGATTGAAGAGATTCAAGATCTTGATATAGAGACTCAAGAGTATTGAAGAGTTTAAGATTTCAAGATATTCTAGATAAGTCATAGAGTCATAGATTTAAGTTAAAATTCTGATAGCACTTGATCTCTCATCTCTCTTTCTCTCCATATTTTTAAATAAGTTTTTAAATATTCTTTTCAAAACAACTTTTAAATAGTTTTCAATTTCTTATACTTATAAATATTATTTTAAGTTTTTGATATTTTATTAATTTATTATTTTTATTAAATTTTGATTGGTTTATTTTTCAAAAATCTTTTCATATAAGTTTACTCAAGTTTTATTATGATTTAAAATTGTATAAATTACATTTAAGCATGTTTACAAAGTATAAAATTATTTTGCAAAGCAATACATTTTCAAAATAGTATTATAAAGTGTTTTCAAAATTACAAAGAGTATGTCGATATACTCTACCCCTATAGGTCGACATACTTGCCGTCATTTTCAAAAATCAAATTTCAAAAGAAGTGTCTATTCGTCGTATCTCTTTAAGATCGGACATGGCCATTTTTCCTCTATAAATATATGTCTTCCCAATGAATATTATTATCATTTTTTATTCTACTTCTCTCCTCCTTATCCTTTTTCATATCTAAACGGAAATATAATGATACTCTATTGAATTTCAACCATAATCAAACTCAATCACCATTAGTTTGATTCTCTATCATTTGCTCTCTGATTTCTATCATCTCTCTCACTCCAATCAAAATCAAAGTGCTATTCAAGAGTTAAAGGATCATTTGTAATAAAGATTGAAGATCTTAAAACTCTATCAAATCAAACCACTATACTCGTGGGGTGAGATTATAGCCCGTAAATCAATTGGGTGTGCTTTGTAGCCCGTAAATCTAGTAGGTGTGTTTGTGGCACGTAAATCAAGTGGCTCTACCTAGAGATCGAGATTCTAGAGGGCGTGTCTCGTAGAATCTAGTGGGTGTGTTTATGGCCTGTAAATTAAGTGGCTCCACCTAGAGATCGAGATTTTGGAAGGTGTGTCTCGTAGCCTTGAAATCGAGATTGTATTTGCATTTACTAGTTGAAAATAAATTCGCACAAGGAATTCTACAGGATTGGATATAGGGTAAATCCGAACCAGTATAAAATTCTAGTGTGTTCTTTCCTTTTACTTTTACTACATTTACTTTTATCTGTATTTTGATTCTGTGATTGTTTCTATGATTAATAATTGCATAATTCTAAGTATAATTTTATAAGATTTCAAAAAGATTCATATAAATTAGAAAACACTATTCATCCCCCACTATTGTTAATTTCGCCTTAAGATACCTATTCTGCAATCTTACAATTACCTCTCTAACCCTTGATGTTTCAACCACCTCATCATGCACTCATCTGCCATCCATGTGCCATAAGTACTGGCCATCACATCACATAAAAAGATGCAAAATATTAGCAAAATTCTTCCCTCCTTAATAACCTCCTAGAAAGTGATTAATGTTAGTACATTTAGTTAGTGAATTAATTACTATATGTTATGTGTGTGTCATATGTGCACTCGTGTGTCTGCAACAAGCTACAACAACTTTTATTAGATAAAAAGTCGAAAATCCAAAAACCGATTTTCGGTCACATTTTCGAGTTTTCATCGAATTATTTATTTTATAAACAAATTTACAAAATAAATTTTCCACTGTTATTTATTAATCAAAACATGTTTACTTTTGTTGTAAAATCCATTATTTAAATATTTAAAAATATATTAAATATTAAAATTAAAGTGATTAAACTACGGGTTTTTACATCTTCTTTCTCAACTAATTTAAACCCTTGTTTCAAAAACAACACACCTTCAAACCCTCTATCCATAAATGACCATCTCAATAGGTTAATGGGTTGGCTTTCATTTTCAAACTATGTTAGTAACTTAACATTTTAAATCCAAATCAAATGCACATCGATATAATATGTTGATGCACACACACATATATATATATATATATATATATATGTATGTATGTATGTATAACTTTTATATATGCGCTATTTTTATTATTGATTCAAATAAATTATTATTTTTCAATAATTAATATTTCCAAAATATTAATTAATTTATAATAATTATAATTTAAAAAAATCAAGTGGTATTCAAAGTATTCAACATTGTGGTTGTGTATTAATTAATTTAATTTAATTTATAATAATTATAATTTAATTAAATCAAGTGGTATTTGAAGTATTCAACATTGTGGTTGTGTGACCCATAAGTGTAAAATCAGTCAGCGATTAATATCAAGCAATTCAAATATTAATGTTCACATGTCACTTTATCAAGTTGTGTGATAGTTCGGTCGAATTTATCGCTTCCACGGTTTTGGTAAAATCCAATTTTACCATTTTAGCAGTCCCCCGTAGTAACGATTACTTACACTAATTCTCTTCATCAAACTATATCATATTAGGACTTCTAGAATTCAATATTAGTCAAATTACAATATCATCCACATTCAACTTGTATAATCCAAATACAAAGTCCTTAGTCTGATAATAAAAATTATTATTAACTGGATTACTCCGGTGGGAGACTTTGACTTTGAGTAGACTATAGCTGACCATGATATTAACCTCATATAACCAAGAAGAAGAATTATCTAATGAGTGGTGTTTCATTTCCAATGTTTCAACTGAGATTGAACTATAGTTGTTCGATGGATTCCACGCCATGATTTAACTATAATTAAAGTTGATGTCCACATTGAAGTTCAACAATATTCTCAAGTCGAGAGAACTGTGTAATATTATCCTTCGAGATTTCCTATTGGACCTTAGTTATGTTAACCAACATAGAGCTATTGAGTGGGTCATTCCATAGTTATCCAAAATTATCAGTATGAAATCCTTGGTGCCACAACAACTATGAGAAATACGCTGACCAAGATTTGAAAAGCGTTACATACCCTAGTCTCGGCGGATGTATCGATATCAAGTCCCGATACATCTTGACTAGAAATATTTAAAAAGATATGTTTATTATGTTGTGATAAATTGCTCATGGTTAAAATACACTGTAACTAATATCACAAAACATATTATTTATGGATTTTCCTTTAAATATACTTAAAATGACCACCTGATTAATATAACACATTATAACAAGTATATAATAGAAAAAAAACACATTTTATTTCTAATGTTTTTTTACTACAATGGTAATAATTTACAATAAATTATAAAATTTTCCATAGGGAATACCCCTAACTCTATAATGTATACAACCAACAACATTATGGTCACCTTTTCCTAACTTAACCGATAAGTCTATGCAACTCACTTGGTCCTTAGCCTCTACAGTAAATCCTTAAATGAGGTATTTACAAGGCTTCAGATCCTTCTTATCAAGGTGCACCTTGTCAAAGGTTTGTTTGAATAAGATGTTTAGCGAGCTCTCACTATCAATAAGAGCTCAATGCATTGTAGCTAGCCCAATTATGGCTATAATCACCATAGGGTCAAGCATCAGTGCTTCAACACCATCTGCATATTTGTTCCTAAGCACAGTGTCATTAGTTATCAATCTCAGATGCTTGGTTGAAGTCCCATCCTCTACGGTAAAACATGTTTCTTATGAAACATGCCTCAAAGAATGCCATAATGCTCCATCTCATTCCAGCTCTTTTCTCCTGGATATGGTTCTCTACAAATAATATTGATCATAATTCCCCTCATTTGTTGTCTTGGTCCCTCTCCTTCAAACCCAGCATGATTTCCTTGAATATTCTAACCTTGGGACTGGTTGTTGTTATTCCCGCCAGCTTGTGTTTTTCATATATTTCTACATTTCTTCTTTCATATAAAATCCTCGATAATATCTTTCAAGTGTCTACACTCATTGGTATTATACCTATGGGTCTCATGGAAGCAATAATACTTTATCAAGCATCTATTTTATTTGGTGGCAACTCTCGATGTCACCATCTTATAATGCTTCGTACCTTATGTAGCAAGGTATATATTATCAATAGTATCGATCAACAGAGTATAATCACCCCATCAAGGATATCATATGCGCTTCTTGGTGTTCGGTTCTTACCATTAGCACCTTGAATCTTCCTCTTAGCATTACTGTTTTTATTTCCAACATTTATTACAATGTTTCCAACACTATCACCAGTCTATTTGATAGCAACGTTGCTTTGTATTGCACTACTCTACCCCACTTGACAGTCAATAGTCAAATGTGCCACTCCAAGTGCATAAATTTGGGAGCTTTATGATAAAACTCTTCCATGGTAGATGGTTGCTTTCTCTTAAGCCACCTACCAAAATCTGTCTTAGAGTGAACCCGATTGATTAGCATCATCAATACTATGTCTTCTTTGGGATTACTCACTTCTATGACTATAGCATTAAACCTCACCAAATGGTTCTTAAGAGTCTCTTCAAAACTCTAATGAATGTTGAACAATGACATCATATCCTTTGGTTACAAGGTATTGATATGAAACTATTCTAGGAATTTCTTAGCTAACTGATCAAACGAAAATACGGACCTCGTCGCGAGCCGAGTGAACCACATAGTAGAAACTCCATTCAAGAATATCAGAGAACACTTGCATCTAACACTTTTTATAGCACGAGCACTATTCATATGTCATTCGTAGTTCAACAGATGCTGCTTGGATTAGTAGTTCCATCGTAAGACGGTATAGTTAGCATCACGAACCTTTTCAAATGCCTCTCCTCTAAGATGTTTTTATTGGAGGTTTCAAATTGACAATGAATCCTACTCATCATTTTGCCTATGCTGATTTTCTTTCAGTATGAATATAATGAATATTCATTATAAGATAAATATATGGTATTTGTTTTTGTAAGAAAGATGATGCGTTAATTATAGAAAATACAGATATATCTAAAATTTATACTAAGCCATAACTATGATAAGTAATTCTTTAGTTATATGATTATGAATCGTAGGGTACCTGTGAATTATCTCTTAGTTGATTAAGGACAAACACCAATTCAGTAGGAGCGACCAAAGAGTTAGTGAATTCTTGATATTGATACATATACATGTATATGGTCGAAGGTTTAATTATACCAAAATGGATCTACTTACTTTATTAAATTCACCAATGAATTAACATAGAAATTAAAATGTGTATTTGATATGCAAGTACTGTATATATGATAAATTCCTAGAATATAAACCAAAAGTAGTAAACATGACATGTAAGAGAAAATAAAAGAATTCGATTTGATCAAATATGTGAGTGTATTGTAAAAGGGTTCCAGATGTATCTAAAAATGAATAAGATTCAATCTCCAAAGTCATTGCTCCATATGATACATAATGATGTATCGATTAGGAGTAATTAGACCATGTTAGACAAAGTACAATTGATGATGAGTGAAGTTGAGTTAACTTCTTCCTGTAAGGACTAATGTAATGATCTGCCTTTCTTATTCCTATAGACGACACTTAATACATCCATGGTGTTCATGTGTTGATCATCTAGGTGTCCGAAAGACTAGCCGTTGGGGTAAAAAGAAAATACAAGAAGAAAGAAACATGAAATCTCACAACGCAATGAAATCATATATAATAGAACATAAGATAATACATATGGTCACTTCCAAAATGAAACATCAGAGTTACAACAAGTACTAGCTTCAGCCAGGGACAGTTATAACTGCCTACCACCACAACACTGATACATAACTATACACATACAACAGAAATAAAATAACTAGACAACGTCGAAGCCACTTGCTCCACGTCCTCCAAGATGCATCCATAAGAACTTGGACTACTTGGCTACTCATATAAATTTAAGTACCCAAGATTTTTAGGGAAAGAAAGAAATACTCCGAGTCAGACATGGGTCTGGTGTGAGTAAACTTAAAACAACTGAATACTTATAAAAATCCTTTAAAAATAAAGGTATCTCATAACACCACACTGCATATAAACACGGACAGGTTTTTACCTTACGATAACCAAAACCTTTCAAATTGAAAATCTAGTGGTATTATAATAATGTCTAGGATTTAAAATAAATATTGAACGTAGCTGAAATGCTTGCATCTCACATTCAAACATATTCAAGCACATTTAAGCCCATAAGACACTTACTAGAAAATTGATTCCATCAATGACAATGCTACTGGGGTACTTCCTGTAACTGTATACCCTTAGATAAAATGTACCGGGGCCCCGCATGGACCCCCTATATGTTAAGACCGACCTATCCCTTATTGGATAGTACCGAATATGTCAACACTCTGGTTATGATCAACAACCGTATCCGAGACAGTAGCATACAAAATATGGAAATATCGATCTAAATCAGGAGATGACCATACCCTAATAGTTGCAACCCACATAGCCTTACGACATATCCCCTATTTTATTCATTCCCGGTTGTTAGATTTGAGGCTACATTTTACCTTTTTTATATAGCGATCCCACTTGGAATGCTAAATCTGACCTCCAGGCAATAATGCAATACCAGCAGTCATCCATACAATGTTCAGGACATGAACAAACCGAATGCATTACTTCTAGTACATCCTTTTTGGAATCACCCTCAAGATTAGTAGCAAGTAGCCCTTGCACTTCAAGATCTTCCTCTTCGATTCCATCATCTTCAAGATGTTTCTAGTTCGACCGCTTATGTTGGTTCGAAGTGGTTTTCAAATAACTCATGCTTAACTGATCTAGTCACTTCGAACCAACATTCGATAATTTTAAAACCTGTCAAAGTTATCGATAATGGACAAATCCACTGTATGGTTGTAAGTATTGATTTGTATATGAGACATAAGACATCCTATACTTACCACCACCTTTCGATTTCAAATAGTACTATCCTTTGATTAACAATGAAGCCAGATAAGTTAGAAAAATTATTTGTACCTTGATATACATTCTTACTTCTCGGGATAGAGATGACTTTCCATGCCTTGGAATTTGGTGTTAAGTATACAATGAAGTATCTTCCATATACTTAATTGGTCATGTCCCATTTATTGAAATTAACTCTGTTACACTTATCACGTTTTCGACATTTTGACTTCTTTATCTCTCGCCTAGAAAATATGTTGCTAAATCTCACCGATAGAAGAAAGTTTACTCATCGGTTTTTAGTGCTAAATACAAGATGACTTACTTCTCACAAAATGTGTCAACGTTTTAGCACTACTTATCTTGTTTGTTTGGCTACTTAATGGCATAGACAAAGAAATCCCTTTTATTTAAAACATCCTAAAAAATTTGTTCTTAAACAAAACCAACTTCTGGAAATAAAGCAATTTAAAATTTTAAAACCTCTATTTAAAGAATTAATCTTTTAAAAAATAAATCCTTTTATCTAAAAAAATAAATAATCTTTTAAAATATTTTTAATATCTAAACTTCATTTTTTATACTTATATTATATTTTAAAAGACTTTTCAAAAATATCTAAAGTAGAAACTCTTTTTATTTTACATAAAAACTTTCAATTTACAAACTGCATCCATAGTGACTATCGCTTTATGGACCTTAACTTTTAAACTTGATTTTATATATCAAAATAGCCTTTAAATCTTCTCCTCTTATATTTAAATCACTTTAACAATTTTGATAAAGATTTGGAAATAAAAAGTAAAGTTCGAAAACCTTTTATAAACATTTACATAAAACAAGGAAGTGAACTAGTTTTAAAATAACACAGGATCTTGATGCCGAAACGTAAACCAATTCAAATGTTAACTTTCCAATCAACATTAAACCATTCATACACATAAGCACATACATACATATACAAATGTAAATGACATCAATAACGCAAGGAAAGATCACCACTTCTAAATAATTACTTAACCACTTCGACTATATTTCAATTCATTAACAAATTATCTATGACGACCCACCTTTCTGACCCCTAGGAATGACACTTAACACATCCTCGGTATTCGTGTACCATTTCCCAAGCATCATAAAGAAGAATCATCGTGGGGTGAAATAAATAATAGAATAGAAAACCTCACACCGAAACTATTAAATATAACATAACAGTAAATACTACATCAGGTTACTCCTTAGCAGGGAGTTATCAGAGTTACACAAAAGTACTATAGAAACAGATTAGGTAGTTATAACATTCTACCTTTACAAGTGCTAAAAACAAAATACACTTACACAAACTAAATAGTACAGCGGAATAGATAGATAAGAAGATGTAAGGCCTCCTGCTTGGATGCCATCTTCAAAAGAGCCCAACACAAACCTACTACTCTCGGACTACTCAAATAAAATGAGTACCCGAGAGTTTATGGAAACAAACAACTTGGGTCAGACGATATGTCTGGTATGAGTAAAAATTTAAACAAAGGTATGTAATTAAACAAGAACATGTGAGACTACGCCGCTGAACATGGAACAGGTTTACTCCCACATGAATCGATATCCAAATGTGAAGAATGGATAAATAATTAAACACCATGAAGAGTGGTTGACTCTTTCCGGTGAAAGTAAGAAGATGAAATTTAAAGGTTCAAATCAAAAAAGAAAAGGAAATCTTCAACAAATGACAAGGAAGGTGCACCCACCTTGAAGTATATCTCTAGTAATATACTTCTGAGAAGCTCGTTTACTTTGTGACACTTCTCGGAACCCTCCAAGTCGAACCCCGCCGAACCTTACCAAGAATCCAAATATTTCACATCTAATAGCGCTACCGAATCCAATCTATATGAGATGTGAATGTATCCAGATGGGAGCAACCCCACGTAGCTTGGCCTCCTCTTGTGCTTTGGTTTTAGTCATTTCTGACAAAGGATATCAATGCTCAATGGAGCTATAAATCGGCTTAGAATGACGAAAATAAAGAAGCTGAAATAACTGAAATTTGAGGAACCAACTATCAAGGATATAAGTCGATCGTATATAGAAATTAAGTCTTGTATAGTTATCACCACTCATCGAATTCAAACTTGTGCTTTTTCTTGGTTAACAACAATACCGGACAAGTCATGGCAGTGTTACCTCAAAGTCATGTCAATTGATTCTTCTTAACTTTAGAAATAGCGACAAGTTTACTTCTTCAATGTTTAGTGCTAATTATACCAATAAATCATTTTCATATAAGTGCATCGCTTTAGGGAAATTAATTCATTTCAATAAACAATTCAAACTTTTCTTTTAAAAACCCGAATTCGTATTTGGCTTCACATTACATGTATTAGCTTTAAAACAGTTTGTTAAAAGAGTTTAATAGTTTTGAAAAATCATTATAAAAAGGATTTATCCACTTAAAACATCCTTATTATTCTTACAAATCAACTTTAAAAAGTCATTAATTAAGTTGATAAATTCACTTTAATGCCCTTTAATTTAAAAGGGTAAATTACCTTTTAAAACATTATTAATTCAATTAATAGTATAATTAAATAATTTTAGATTAAATAATAATTAAATATCATTATTTAAAAGTGATTAATTAATTTAAACACTATTTAAGAAAATATTTATTTAAGGTTAAACAAATTTATTTAAAAGTCATTAATTAAAACGGTTAATTAATTTTAAAATATCTTTAATTGTTAAATTAATTAATCTTAACCCATCATTATCCAAAGATTAATTAGTCTTAAACATCATTAAATAAAATAATTAATTAAAATTAAAACATAACTAACTAAGTAATTAGTTAAGTTTAAAATACATCATTATTAAGTTAATTAGTTAACTTTAATCCTTATTAATTAACTAATTAATTAAATAATTAATTAAATTAAATAAGCATTATTAAAATAATTAATTATTTTTGGAAACATCATTAAGTAAAAACTTGCTTAACTTTGTAAAATAATTCCAAGCACGATAATGAAACTAAACGGTTTCAATAAAAGGAAATTTTCCAAAAATGCCGATATATCGACTATCGCTATACGGGCGGTTCGGAATTCGAGCATATGAAATTTTCAACACATTCATACATCACATAACCAAGGTATGAGAATAAATACATTATAATTTACAATATCATAACATACATCAAACATTTAATAACAATGGCATAAGCTTAACCATTAGGATTTCCACATAACCAATGATTCGCTTACTAACTTTAAAATGCGACTATTTTCAAGTAACAAACCGAACACCAACCAAACCATCATTTCAACCATATGATAAACATTCAATATTCACAAGTATAGGCACATATATAGTTTAAATTTGGTGGTTCAAAGATGGTAGCTTTACTCACTGTAACGCTTACTAACTCGAATGGAAATCACACTATCTCTTCGAAAATTGCTTGGATTAAGCTTTGACTTGATTTTGTGGACCTCTAATGGATTTTTGGACTCAGCCTAGAGCATGATGGGCTCGGCCATGGTGGATATGTAGGGTGTAGTGTCTTGTTTTGTAGAGAAGGGTTTTGTATTGGCAAGAGGAGGTGTTGTAGATGAGTTTGTGAAGTATTATGGTGAAAAGAACTATATTTTGTCAACTTTGAACATGGACTTGGAAGCCATGGATACTCATGAACATGAAGAAGAGAGAACTGAGGAGGTAAGAGAATGTATAAGGTGAGAACAAAAGTGAGATAAGGTGTTAAGGTAGAGGTATTTATAGATATGAAAATAGGATTTAATTAAATTTAATTTAAACATTAAAATATGATAAACGTTGTCATGAGAAGTGGAGGCCATACCTCTCCAACCCCTTAGGTGCATATGAACCCCCTTCGGCCCCACTTTTCCACCTTGCTTTGTCCTCTCCTAGCTAGTTTAGGTGATGGCATATGCTCCTTTAGGTTACTTAGGTTAAATTTTATATATTTTTAAAGTCTAATCTTGTTTTAATTATTTCTAACATGGTTTATTAATTTTAACTTATCATTAACCTATTACATGTCATATGTTCATGTGTGTGCATGTATACATAGGTGATGCAAAAATGTGCACAATGTTTTCGACGACTTTCCGAAGCCGAGAAGTCTAAATTTCGGAAAACGCTTTTCGGTCACATTTTGTATTTTTATTTGAACTATTTATTTTTGTGAACAAAATTAAAAAATGATTTTAATATCATTAGTTAATATTTAAAATATGTTTATTTAGTTATTAAAATCCATTATTCAAATATTTAAAAAAATTATTCAAATAATAAGCGATTAATTTGCGGGTCGTTACATTCTCCCCCCTCAGAAGAATTTCGTCCCTGAAATTAATACACGAAAGACAATCCAAAAGGTATGTAATATACCCAGAAATGCATTTAACAATGTATATCAACTAGTCTATAGAAGAACATACATAATGCATTCAAACAATTAACACTAACCTGACATTACATCAGGATAAGATCCCTTGATATGATCCTCAGTCTCCCAAGTACAGTCGCGAGCATCATTACTCCACCGAACCTTCACAAGCTTAACCACCTTGTTCCTTAATATCCTTTCATCTCGATCTATAATGTAAACTGGATGTTGGGCTTCCGCCAAATTTGGTTCTATCTCTAAGTCTTCCTGGACAAACGCCTCGACAATCAGCGATGGATCATGAACATGTTTTCTCAGGTGAGATACATGAAAAACATTATGAACATCAAACAATCTTTTTGGAAATTCTACTTTGTAGGCAAATGATCCAATCCTCTCAAGGATTCTAAATGGCCCAATGAATCTAGGTGCAAGCTTTCATGTTCTTCTGAATCCAATAACTCCTTTCATCGAGGAAACTTTCGCAAATACCAAATCCCCGACCGCAAATTCTAAGTCCCTTCTCCGCTGATCAGCATAACTTTTCTATCGATCCTAGGATTCGTTCATCCTTTCCCTGACCATAGCCACTTTCTTTGAGTCTTCTCGAATCATTTCTAGTCCATGAACTAAACGATCTTCAGCCTCAACCCAACATGAAGGTGATTTACATGGCCGCCCGTACAAAGGCTTGTAGGGTGTCAAGCCAATGATGGCTAGGTAACTATTATTATAAGAGAACTCTATTAAATGTAGATGATCTTCCCAAGAACCTCCAAAATCCAAAATACATGCTCTCAGGAGATCCTCCAAAATCTAATTCACCCTTTCAGTTTGTCCATCTGTCTGTGAGTGATAGGCTGTGCTCAGATTCAACTCTATTCCTAAAGCGGCTTGTAGTGGTCCCCAAAATCGACTCGTGAAGAAAGGATATTGATCACTGACTATACTTACTGGAATTCCACGCAGTCGAACGATCTCCTTCAAATAAATCCCTACTAAAGAAGCTGCAGTTCTGGTAAAGTTCACGGGGATAAAGTGGGCACTCTTTGTTAATCGATCCACAATTACCCAGATGCCTTCATTACCTCTTCTCGTTCTGGGCAACCCATTGATAAAGTTCATGGATACTTGTTCCCACTTCCAATTTAGTATTTCCAATGGTTGGAGCAACCCAGTGGTCTTTTGCTGGTCACTCTTGACCTATTGAAAATTCGCACAATGGCTTACGAAAATCGAAATGTCTCTCTTCATCCCTTTCCACCAAAAGGTCTTCTTCATATTCTGAAACATTTTAGTGACTCCTGGATGGATGGATAACTTTGACCGATGGCACTCCCTCAGCACTTCCTATCTGATTCCATTAACATCAAGCACACAAATCCGTCCATTCATTCTTAAAATGCCTCGAGAGTCAATCTGAAAACTAGAATTAATTCCATCCTCAACATCCTTCTTAAGCCGAGATAGAATAGGGTCTTCTTCCTGGAATATGCAATCCTCTCTATTAGTATTGGCTTAACTTCCAAATTTGCAATCGTCTCCACAATCCTACTCAACGCATCTACAACGGCGTTTGCTTTCCCTAGGGTATATAGAATCTCTAGGTCGTAAGATGTGAGAAACTCAAGCCATCTTTGCTGCCTCAAGTTCAAGTCTTTTTGGGTAAAAAGATACTTTAATGACTTGTGATCAGTAAATAACTCAAACTTTGCACCCAAAAGTTAGTGCTTCCACACTTTCAATGCGAAGACAACTACAAAAGCTCCAAATCGTGCGTAGCGTAATTCTTCTCATGTGATTTCAACTGTCGACTCACATACGCTATAACTTTACCATTTTACATCAAAACCGCTCCCAATCCAGTCCTACAAGCATCCCGTAAACTGTTAATCCTTCACTCCCATCTGGAATAGTCAAGACAAGAGCACTACTCAATTTCTCCTTTAAATCATTGAATGCTTGATCGCACTTGGGTGTCCAATCAAACTTAGTCTCTTTCTTCGTTAGCTTATTAAAATGAGAAGCAATCTTCAAAAAGTCTTTAATGAACCTTCTATAGAAACCTGCCAAACCCAAGAAACTTCTGACCTCGGTCGCACTTTCAGGTTTCTTCCAATCTTGAATTGCAAGTACTTTAGCTGGGTCCATAGATATGCCTTCTCCCGAAACTACGTGCCCTAGAAATTTAACTTCGAATTTCCAGAAATGGCACTTAGAAAACTTAGCCCTTAAAACATGGCATCTTAAAGTACTCGGAACAACATGAAGATGGTACTACGTTTTAGAATAAATGAGGATGACATCAATGAAAACAAGAACAAATTTGTAAAGAAAGTCTTGAAACACTCTATTCATCAAATCAACAAAATAAGTGGGTGCATTAGTCAATCCGAACAGCATGACTAATCACTCGTAAAAACTGTCAAGGCTTCGAAAAGCTGTTAAGGGTACACTCTCCTCTGCTACCCTTAATTGATGAAAACCAGTGATAAGATCCAACTGAGAAAATATCTGAGCTCCATGGAGCTGGTCAAACATGTCATCGATCCTAGGTAAATGATACTTAGTCTTGATAGTCCTCTTATTCAAATCTCGGTAATCTACACTAGGGACGATCCCTAACTCGATGTGCTACGTCTGATCCAACCCTTACTACAATAAATCAAACGTCTACTTCTCTAACTCTCTTCTTTCCTTCAGAGCCAATCTTCGAGGAGGCTAAACAAACGGCCTGGTTCCTAGAATCAAATCAATGCGGAACTCTACTTCCCGATGAGGAGGTAAACCTTGCACTTCTTCAAAAATATCCTTGAAGTCCCGAACAACTGGTATATTCCTTATCTTCTCTTTGCGTACTTCGAGGAAATAAAAGAAATTGCTCATCAACTTACTAGGCTCCCCATAGTAAATATCCATACCAACATCTCCGGCATCACTAATTCTGACAATCCTTTGATTATCATTTATGACTGCTCTAAATTTAGACAACCAATCCATACCCAATACTACCCTAAAACTCGTGAACCCAAGAACAATTAAGTCAGAAAAGAAAGTCCATTTTTGAAATTAAATAGGCATATTCAAACATATGGTGTCAAGATTGGTCGGACCCCCAATTGGGTTCGACACACAAAGAGAATTGTTTAAAAGAATGGGTTTGGGGTTAAACTTATCAACAAGATCTTGTGAAATGAAACTATAGGATGCACTGGTATCAAATAGCACTCTAACAGGAATATCAGAAATGGATAGTGTATCTTGCAACACCTGCTTTCCTTCTGGATCCCTAGAAGTAGATGGTATTTCCTCAATAGTAAAAGCTTTCCCCTGAGTCTCCTTCTGAACTCCTTGCTCAACATCCAGCATTTCGAATCTCAAATACATACTAATCAAATTGGTAAAGGTACCATTGAGATGATTGGTCATCTCCCGATGGAATTCTGGTCTCATTCCCTTCACGAACATCTCATTCTTCTTAAGTGGCGTATCGATCAATCCTGGTCCATAGCGAGACAATGCATTAAACCTATGCTCATACTGTGCTACTGACATCTCACCCTGTTTCAAATCCATGAACTTTTGAACAACCGAGTCCTACCCGCCTTTGGGACACATTGAGCTTCGAAAACTTCCTTAAACTATGCCCAAGAAAAATCTTCTTCTAGTGTATTCATGGTGACTGAATCCCACCAATCCATTGCTGCTTTTCGAAGCTTACGCGATGCCAACAATCTCTTTCTAGCATCTTCCAACTGAAGATCCCCAAATATCCTCTCATAAGAGCAGAGCCATGTTTAAACTCCCAAAATGTCTTCAGTTCCATAGAAAGGCTTACCACCTAAAGTAGTGTAATTCTTGCACCAAGTTGCAAAGTTCTAAGGCGGTTGAACTTGCATCGCTGCTTCTACTATCGGCTCAATAGCTGGCTGGTTTATAGGAGATTTGTCAATTGTAGCCATGTTGGTTCCAGATCCCCTTCCTCTTCTTCCTCTTGTACTCATTTTCAATAACCTGGATAAGTGACAAGTATCATTAGAATACAAAGATAGGGTCAAAGATGAAAAAAAGGAAATCGCAACAAGGATATAAAACCAGACTTTTATGGGAGAAAAGGAAACGCTCTCTCAAGATTAACTCATTCTAGGGTTATACTCATCCTATCTCAAAAGATTTGTACCCCAATCAGGCTAAGGTGTTCGCTTAACCGAAGCTCTGATACCAACTGTGACAACCCACCATTCTGACCTCTAGGAATGACATTTAATACAATCTTGGTGTTCGTGTGTCGTTGCCCAAGCATTAGAAAGATGAATCATCGTATGGTGAAATAAAGAGCAGAATAGAAAACCTCATAACGAAACTATTAGATGTAACACAACAATAAATAGTAGATCATGTTACTCCTTAACAGGGAGTTATTAGAGTTACACAAAAGTACTACAAAAACAGCTTAGGCACGTATAACATTCTGCCTTTACAAGTGCTAAAAACAAAATACACTTACACAAATTGAATAGTGCAGCAGAATAGATAAATAAGAAGATGTAATGCCTCCGGCTTGGATGCCGTCTTCAAAAGATCCCAACACAAACCTGCTACACTCGAACTACTCAAATAAAATGAGTACCCGAGAGTTTATGGAAACAAACAACTCGGGTCAAACGATATGTCTGGTATGAGTAAAACTTTAAACAAAGCTATGTAATTAAACAAGAACATGTGAGACCATGCTGCTGAACACGGAATGGGTTTACTCCCACATGAATCAATATCCAAATGTGAAGAATGGATAAATAATTAAACACCACGAAGAGTGGTTGACTGTTTTCGGTGAAAATAAGGAGATGAAATTTGAAAGTTCGAATCAAATAAGAAAAGGAAAATCTCCAACAAATGACAAAGAAGGTGCATCCCCCCCGAAGTATACCTTTAGTAATATACTTCTGAGAAGCTCATTTACTCTGCGACACTTCTCGAAACCCTCCAACCTGGACCCCACCAAATCTTACCAAGAATCCGAATATTTTACATCTAATAGTGCTACCGAATCCAATCAAGATGAGATGTGAAAGTATCCTGATGGGAGCAATCCCACATAGCTTTGCCTTCTCTCGCGCTTTGGTTTTAGTCATTTCCGACCAAGGACATCAATGCTCAATGGAGCTATACATCGTCTTAAAATGACGAAAATAAAGAAGCTGAAATAACCGATATCTGAGGAACCAACTATCGAGGATAGAAATCGATCGTATATGGAAATTAAGTCTTGTATAGTTATCACCACTCATCGAATTCAAACTTATGCTTTTTCTTGGTTAACAACAATACCAGACAAGTCAAGGTAGTGTTACCTCAAAGTCATGTCCAATGATTCTTCTTAACTTTTGAAATAGCGACAAGTTTACTTCTTCGATGTTTAGTGCTAATTATATAAATAAATCATTTCCATATAAGTGAATCACTTTATGGAAATTAATTCATTTTCATAAACAATTCAAACTTTTCTTTTAGAAACCCGAATTTGTACTTGGCTTCACATTACAAGTATTAGCTTTAAAATAGTTTGTTAGAAGGGTTTAATAGTTTTGAAACATCATTATAAAAAGGATTTATCCACTTAAAACATCCTTATTATACTTATAAATCAACTTTAAAACTTCATTAATTAAGTTGATAAATTCACTTTAATGCTCTTTAATTTAAAAGGGTAAATTACCTTCTAAAACATTATTAATTCAGTTAATAATATTATTAATTAATTTTAAATTAAATAATATTTAAAAATCATTATTTAAAAGTGATTATTTAATTTAAATTTATTTTAGAAAGTATTTATTTAAGGTTAAACAAATTTATTAACCTTTAAAAGTCGTTAATTAAGAGGGTTAATTAATTTTAAAATATCTTCAATTAATAAATTAGTTAACCTTAACCCATCATTATACAAAGATTAATTAGTCTTAAACATCATTAAATAAAATAATTATTTAAAATTAAAAAATAACTAACTAAGTAATTAGTTAAGTTTAAAATACATTATTAATAAGTAAATTAGTTAAATTTAATCCTTATTAATTAACTAATTAATTAATTAATTAATTAAATAATCATTATTAAAATAATTAATTATTTTTGGAAACATCATTAAATAAAAGCTTGCTTAACTTTGTAAAATAATTCCATGCACGATAATGAAACCAAACGGTTTCGATAAAAGTAAATTTTTCGAAAGTGCCAATATAGCGACTATCGCTATACGGGCGGTTCGGAATTCGAGCATATGAAATTTGCAACACATCCATACACCACATAACCAAGGTATGAGCATAAATGCATGATAATTTACAATATCATAACATACATCAAAGATTTAATAACAATGGCATTAGCTTAACCACTAGGATTTCCACATTGCCAATGATTCGCTTACTAACTTTCAAACGCGACTATTTTCCAAGCAACAAACCAAACATCAACCAAACTATCATTTCAACGATATGATAAACATTCAATAGTCACAAGTATAGGCACGAATATAGTTTAAACTTCGTGGTTCAAAGATGGTAGCTTTACTCACTATAACGCTTACTAACTCGAATGGAAATCACACTATCTCTTCGAAAATCGCTTGGATTATGCTTTGACTTGATTTTGTGGACCTCTAATGGACTTTTGGGCTTGGCCTAGAGCATGATGGGCTCATCCATGGTGGGTATGTAGGGTGTAGTGTCTTGTTTTGTAAAGAAGGGTTTTTTTGGCAAGAGGAGGTGTTTTAGATGAGTTTGTGAAATTTTATAATGAAAAAAACTATATTTTGTCAACTTTGAACATGGACTTGGAAGCCATGGATGCTCATGAACATGAAGAAGAGATAAGTGAGGGGGTAACTGAATGTATAAGGTGAGAACAAAAGTGAGATAACGTGTTAGGGTAGAGGTATTTATAGATATGAATATAGGATATAATTTAACTTAAAAACATTAAAATATGATAAAAGTTGTCATGAGAAGTGGAGGCCATACCTCTCCAACCCCTTAGGTGCACACGCACCCCCTTGGGCCCCACTTTTCCACCATTCTTTGTCCTCTTCTAGCTAGTTCAGGTGATGGCATTGCTCCTTTAGGTTACTTAGGTTATACTTTAATTTTTTTAAGTCTAATCTTGTTTTAATTATTTCTAACATGATTTATTAATTTTAACCTATCATTAACCTATTACATGTCATATGTGCATGTATATATAGGTTCATAAATGTGAACAACTTTTCCGACGACTATCCAAAGCCGAGAAGTCGAATTTTCAGAAAACACTTTTAAGTCACATTTTCTATTTTTATTTGAACTATTTATTTTTGTAAAAAAAATTAAAAAATGATTTTAGCATCATTAGTTAATATTTAAAATATGTTTATTTGGTTATTAAAATCCATTATATAAATATTTAAAAAAACCATTTAAATATTCAAATAATAAGCGATTATTTTGTGGGTCTTTACATTATCACATATGCTATCCGCTTCAAACAGGAACCAAACTAAGCAACATCACTTTCAAACACAAGAAATTAACTAATATTATTATCACAAATAATAAAGTTTAGATCTTGGTTTTTAAAATTGAGATTTACTAACTAAAATCAACACGAATTCAAACCAAACTATCACAACTTTTGCACCGACACCCGAACTAAGCTTTTCTTTTTAACAACATGATTTTTAGGACCCTAAGGAGGCTAAAAAGGGATTGGCCAAGCTTGAGGAGGGCGTGACCTAGGAAGAAAAGGGAAGTTTTGGGTATTGTTTTGGAAGGTAGGAGATGTAGAGAAAAAGGAGGTTGCTAAGTTTAAGGTTTTAAAATGGAAAAAGAGAAGGTTTTTAATTTAAAAACTTTAGAGAATCCATGAAAAATAAAGATGGAATCTTGGAAATATGAGATAAGAGTTTGAAAATGGAGAAAGTGAAATAAAATAAGAAATGAAAAAAATAAAGTTGTTTTTATATAAAATGAAACATTGAAAATTACCAAATTACCCTTGGTCATTGCCCTTCATAACATGATGCCACATCACCGTCCACCTTCCCCTTTGCACATGCCACCAACCCCCTCCCCCAAATCACTATTACTCCATCTCTTATGTCATGTAGCTGATGTATTATCTTTAGTACTATTTTCTTTTTAAATTATAAAAGAAAAGTCATAAGTCCTTTATTTACTTAAGTACAAATTTAAACTTATTTAACTCTAACCACTTCCTTAACCAAAGCATATGTTATTTATGTATGTGAGTATATATATACTTTAATGTTCACAATATTGTTATTCCGCCTTTTGGCAAGGCCGTGACACCAAGAACTTGACTAGAGATCATAGACAGTTCGTCTATAAAATCGGTTATAGCAGGCTCGCTATGGATATCGATGAATTTTGTCCGAGTCCCGATCGAGCCAGAATTGATATGACATGATAAGCTAAGATATGAGAGTCAACGTTCCAAATCTCAAGTCAATCCGAGTTTGTATTCTAAAGTTGTGAACGATACAAAATTAGTCAAGAACAGCCTCCTTCGACTCGCTCCAGTTCGAATCCATAGGGAGTGCACATTTCGACTCGCTTCACAATCCATCAGGAACAACATCTTCGACTCGCTTCGCAACAGACAGAGATGACAACTTCGACTCGCTCCGTCTGCTTACTTCGACTCGCTCCGTCTGTTTTCTTCGACTCGCTCCGTCTGTTTACTTCGACTCGCTCCGTCTACTTACTTCGACTCACTCAACCTTCTCCGCTTCAACTCCAACACAGAATCACACTTCGACTCGCTCTGCTTCCTTCAGAAAACAACACTTTATCTCGATCAGCCTCGCATCCATCTGAAGACTTCTACTTCGTATCCATCGAAGCGAAGCAAAGCCTATCGCCATCGATACAAACAAAGTGGGATTCAAGAATGACTTGGCCAAGGAAGTGGATCAACAGGAGGAATGCTCGCCACATCATCTAACAATCGCGCCCAGCTATCGAGTCGAACGAAAGCGAGTCGAAAGGGGAGCGAGTCGAACAAAACAGCCTACCAAAAACCCCATTTCGTATCGATCATATCTCCCAATCTACAAGTCCAAATGCTATGAAATTTTGACAGAAGACTACGTGCATACTAAAGAATGTCTACGCCAAATTTCGACTCCATCGGATGAAATCTTGATCGAGTCGAAATCTGTTCGTGTCGATCACGGATCGGACCGAAACTTCATGGGCTTGGGCGTACGGGCCTGATCACATGCTAGAGAGGGTCTCCCAAGATCTGAGCGAAGTATCAGCCTCCTACACCTATAAATAGACCCCCAAAGCCAAAGGAAAAGAGGTTCTTCTTCTTCTTCTTTGAGATCTCCAACGTCCAGACTCTGCCAGATCGAGATCCAAACTCCATTGCTGCTGCTACTAACAAATTCCACTGCTGCAAATCATAATTATATGCTGTAATTCATTGAATTCACTTGTAAACATCAAAGAAGGATCAATAAAGCAAACTACTTCAGAGTGGACGTAGGAAAGATCGCCGAACCACTATAAATCTTGTGTCTCTGTCTACTTCTTTCTGTTTTAAGTTTATTATTCTTCATTTTTATCCTCAACAATACTTAGATCTGAGATCTGTGATTATATATTGCTGATTTGTGTTCATACACTGGTGCTTTCACGACATTTGGGGTTTGTGATCATTTTTGGCGCAAACAAATATATTCCGATAACATTTAGACTATAAAAAATCGAATATCTGAAAAACGATTTTTGGTCGCATTTTCAATTTTTCTCTAAACTAACTATTTCTGTAAACCAAAATTTAAAACAATATCAGCATCACTAGTTATTACTTAAAAGAGGTTATAAAATCCATTAATTATTTATTTAAAATTATATCAAATATTCATATTCAAAGTGATTAAATTCCAGGTTGTTAAAACTAATACTTAAGAGCAAGTACATACATTAAATGTAGTTTCATCAAAAGAAAAGTTTACGAGATCATATTCATATGAGATATGAATTAATAAGAAACCCCAATTTAAGTAGTTTAAAATGTGTGGTTGTCTAATTTTTTTATAAACATAAGTTTTATCAACTGAAAATGAAATCAATTTTATACATTTTTATTCCATAGTACAGAGAAACAATTATTGTCTCAAAAAACACCACCTTCACGATTGAAGGAATTTCTCTTAGAAATTAGCAGTAGTATAATAAACTTGGATATGATCTAGAGACTTGAACATAAAAACTAACTACATAAAATAAAATAAAATTATCCAAGCCTAAAATGGGCACACAACACATTAGAATGTCTAATATTTATTCTCGTACATTAAAGAGAAATTATGGGTTTCTCATCAATGTCAAGAAACAGAATTCTTAGTAATGACAACTTCCTTTGTTGACAATATGTAGTGAAGGTACATAATCTAACATATGTAACATACCACACATATCAAAAACCAAGTCCACCAAAGTACGGATCGTTGATTTGGTATTATTTAACGATGGTTTTCCTACGAGTTAGAAAATTATCGAAAAATTTATAATAAAATTAATCGAGAGCACATGGCATACAATTGTTAGTACGTGGAGAGTACGGGTCGATCCGCAGAGAATTGTTGAGATTTTAAAATTTTCTAATCAATCAAATTAGACCAAAATGGGAGAAGATTGTTAACTACAAACAAAATGAAGCTAAAACTAGAATGAAAATGAGATTAAAAACTATGAGATTAGAAAACAATTTAGAGGCAAATCCACTCTCATATTTTTGTAAATCAACAAACAAATAATCTATGATCTCTATTTTTGCTATTAAGTGAAATAATTGTTACATTTATTATAAGTATGGTTTATTTATGTTATTAATTAACATAACTTAAACCATCAAACTATAATACAACAAATAAACCACTTATCAATTCTCATGAAAATGAAGCCAAAGCAAAAGCTATTTTAAGTATGATCTATTTACTATTGTAATTAGTAATATAGATCATCAAATGTTGTTTTTACTTTAATTTCAAAATCAAAAATTAATCAGCAATGATGATATAGATTGTGTTTATGTTGAATAAGAATAGCTCTTTTGCAAATGCAACATAAGATATCAAACCCACTTGTATAAAATTACATCAAAATCTACTTTCATGAAGCACAAATAAAAGAGACCATAAATCATAGAAATGTTGAAATTACATAATATTTGAGAGCTTCACTACCTCTAAATTGAAGTGGTTTAGCTACTCATTTGTGTTATCATGTCAACACATGTAAATTTCAACATTAAAAAGAAAAAGAAATAGAAAATAAGCAAAGGAAGAAAATGAGATTTACTACTAAACTACTTGCATAAAAAATAAAGCTACATTACTTGCATGAATGTAAATCTAATCTACTAACAAAGAAAAGAAGAGAGCATAGAAGTAAAAATGAACATAAAAGTAAAAAGAAGCATGTAGGAAAGAAAAGAGAAAGAGGCTAGGAAGCCATTTTTATTTCATGAAACATTGAGCTTACAACTTGCATTCTAATTTCCTTAGTAATTTTAAAGAGTAAGAAGATATCTACTTGTACATAAGTGGGCTATTTATACATGCATAAAACCCTAATTCACTTTTTAGCGTGCTTCCCAAAATGCCCTTTAGGAAGTGTGGCCACCAAGTAACCATTAGCCTTTAATTAACCCATCATCAAATATGCTTGAAGCTTTAACCTCCACTTAGTTGTCCGTTAGCTTCTAATTGTAGATTTAGGTAAGTGGGTGGGGTCCTCCATGATCATGTATTTGAATTATTTCCATCTTTCTTTCTTTGTATTTTCTTGTGCATGCATATATCTTCATGAAACCCTCTTCCATATGCATCCAAATTTCTATAAAAATTATAAAAAATGTGATGTGCAAGTAAATGTGCATGTATATACATCCATATTTTATCTATTTTTATTTAAATAAATGTCATATTTGGGTATTTTAACATGTTTAAAACCAAAATTCAATTATTTTCAAATCATCATATATTCATCTTTATTCAGGTGTAAAATGGTCATTTTTCTGCATATGTCAATTTGAGAATTTTTGCTTGGACATTTTTTATGATTTTATAGGAATTTGGATGCATATGGAAGAGGGTTTTATAAAGATACGTGCATGCACAAATGAATACAAAGGAATGAAGAGGGAAATAATTCAAGCTCATGATCATGGAGGACCCCACCCACTTACCTAAAGCTACAATTAGAAGCTAATGGACAACCAAGTGGAGGGTAAAGCTTCATGCATACATAATGATGGATTAATTAGTGGCTAATGGTTACTTGGTGGCCACAGTTCCTAAAAGGCATTTTGGGAAGCACTCTAAAAATTGAATTAGAGTTTTATGCATGTATAAATATCCCTCTTATGTACATGTAAATATCTTATACTCTTTCACATTAGTTAGGAAATTAAGAAAGCAAGTTGTAATGTCAATGTTTCATGAAATAAAAATGGCTTCCTAGCCTCTTTCTCTTTTCTTTTCTACATGCTTCTTTTTACTTTTATGTTCAATTTTACTTCTATGCTCCCTTCTTTCCTTTGTTAGTTGATTAGATTTACATTCATGCAAGTAGTGTTGTTTTGTTTTATTTCTTTTAAGCAAGTAGCTTAATAGTTAATCTCATTTTTCCTCCTTTGTTTAGTTTCTATTTCTTTTGCTTTTAATGTTGAAATTTACATGTGTTGATACGATAACACAAATGAGTAGCTAAACCCCTTCAATTTAGGAGTAATGAAGCTCTCAAATATTATGTAATTTCAACATTTCTATGATTTATTGTCTCTTTTATTTGTGCTTCATGAAAGTAGATTTTGATGTAAGTTTATACAAGTGGGTTTGATCGCCTATGTTGCTTTTGCAAATTAGCTATTCTTATTCAACATAAACACAATTTACATCATCATTTGCTAATTGATTTTTGATTTTGAAATGAAAGTAAAAACAAATGTGATGATCTATATTACTAATTACAATAGTAAATAGATCATACTTAAAATAGCTTTTGCTTTGGCTTCATTTTCATGAGATTTTATAAGTGGTTCATTTGTTGTATTATAGTTTGATGGTTTAAGTTATATTAACTAATAACATAAATAAACCATACTTATGATAAATGCAACAATTATTTCACTTAATATCAAAACTAGAGATCATAAATTATTTGTTTGTAGATTTACAAAAATATGAGAGTGGATTTGCCTCTAAATTGTTCTCTAATATGAGAGTGGGTTTACAAATGAAGGGTTTACTTTCAAATCGACACTAATAAGTTAAATAAGTTATGTCCATTATCAAGAAATTTAAGTCCTTTTACTTGTCAAAATTTCCAAAAAAAATTAAGTTGTCATAACAGATAGACTATAGTTTGGCTAGTTGTTTCGGTTGATAACACAATGTTATTATGAAATGGATCCTTAGTTGATTATCAAATTTTGTCAAAGTGGTATTTTCCTTTCTTTTCAATAACAAGTTAAATCAAACAAGTTAAAATAGTGTTTGGATTTCAATTGCTTACTGTCCCTTATTTGAAAATTTTATGGATATTACCAATATTTACATATGCCTAACTCAGATAAACCGAGGCTAGTTATATCACCCATGCACTGCCTTTTGGGTATACGTGAGGGGAATACAGAGCGTGGTGAGTGAACACACAAGTGTGAACACTTATTGACAGTAGGCGTTATTAGTAAAAGAATTTTTATATACTTACACCTAACTCAGATAAACTGAGGTCGGATATACTGATCGTGCACTGCCTTTCGGGCTTATGTGAGAAGGGTACAGAGCATGGCGAGTGAACACATGACTCTAGGTGTTAAAAAATACATATCTACAAGTGTTTTTTTACTTATATATATTTTTTGGTTTTTTTTAAGAAGAGAGATTTTTGCAAAATCATCTTAGCGCCATTTAACTTAGACGATAAAAATGTTATGTCCTTTACTTTAAATATACCACTTTTTAAACAAAGATTTTCAATTAGAATATACTTCATAATTAACACATATGAACCTTCCTATATACTAGTTAAACCATTGTTATTTGTAATCAAACTTCATTTTTATTTTTGTTAAGACAAATAAATTTTCAAAAAATTCAATTTAATAACCAGAACTTATACTCATCCTTTAGGGTTTCTTCAAAAATAAAACGAAATGCTAAAAAGAAAATGTTTCTGGGAACTTTTTTTTCTTTTTTGAAAATTTTGGGTTTAAAGAAAATGAAAACTCTAAAATGCCATGAAATTAAAAAAAATGAAAATGAGACTCCCCCCCACACTTAATTTTGACTGTGTTCCCATAGTCAATGCACGGTATAATGAGTGTAACAGGGAAAAATATATACATATTTACAAAAGAGGGTTGACATTCTTACTAGACGTAGCTTGGCTCATGAAGAATCATGAGCTCCTCCTCTTGGTTACTTGGAAATTCCAAGAAAGGTTTCAAACGATGACCGTTGACTATGAAAATTGATCCATCCCTGGGGTTTTCAATTTCTACGGCACCATGGAAAAAAAGTTTGTACCACAAATGGTCCGGTCCATCTCGATTTTAGTTTCCAAGGGAATAAATGAAGTCTAGAGTCGTATAAAAGAACTTTCTGGTTTGATGAAAATGTTTTTCTTAAGATTGATTTATCTTGAAAAACTTTTTTTCTTTCTTTGTAAATTTTTTTTGTTTTCATACGCATTGTTCCTAAGTTCTTCTAGTTCGTTGAGTTGCAATTTTCTGTTTTCATCGGCTTTCTAGAGATCAAAGTTTAAGTTTTTTAATGCCCATAACGCTTTGTGTTCGATTTCAACGGGTAAATGTCAAGCTTTCCCGTAAACTAAACAAAATGGGGACATCCCAAGGTTAGTTTTAAAAGTAGTATAGTAAGCCCAAAGCGCGTCGGTCAATTTTTGAGACCAATCTTTTCGATTTTTGTTAACTGTTTTCTCCAAGATTTGTTTTATTTGACGATTTGAAACTTCAACTTGGCCACAAGTCCGAGGATGATATAGAGTGGAGAAGTTGTGGGTTATCGAGTATTTCTTCATTGAAGTTTCAAAAGAACGATTGCAAAAATGAGTTTCGTTATCACTGATTATTGTGCGAGGTGTGCCGAACCTCGAAAAGATGGTTTCTTTGAGAATTTTCACAACAATTATATGATCATTGGTTTTGCATGGAACGGCTTTGACCCATTTTGAGACATAATCTACAGCGAGACGGATGTACAAGTTTCCAAAAGAATTGGGAAAAGGTCCCATAAATTCGATACCCCAAAGATCAAAGATTTCGATCGTAAGAATGGGGTTTAGACGCAACATATTTTGTCGAGAAATCCTTCCAAGCATTTGGCAACGATTGCAAATTTTGCAAAATTCGAATGAGTCTTTGAAAAGGGAAGGCCAATAGAAACCACATTGAAGCACATTTTCCATAGTTTTCCACGGACCGAAATGTCCACCGCACGCTTGATCGTGGCAAAATGAAAGAACACTCCTTATCTCATTATCCGGGATGCAACGTCGAATGATTTGATCGAGACAATACTTGAAAAAGTATGGATCGTCCTAATAGAATATTTTCACTTGGGACATGAATTTGCATTTGTCTTGTTTCGACCAAAATGAAGGAGTTTCTTTAGTGACTAAATAGTTCACTATGTCTGCATACCACGGGTCGACGAATACAGAAAGAAGTTGTTCGTCGGGAAAGTTTTCATTGATTGGTAAAGGCGATGGTGCATTTGGAAGACGAGACAAGTGATCGGCTATGACATTATCAGATCCTTTTTTGTCTTTTATTATAAGGTCAAATTCTTGAAGTAAAAGGATCCAATTAATCAAACGAGATTTAGCATCCTTTTTAGCAAATAGGTATCGAAGAGCAGTATGGTCAGTGCAGACCGTGATATGTGAACCTATCAAATATTGTCGAAATTTTTCGAGAGCAAAAACTACTGCTAGAAGCTCTTTTTCAGTAGTTGTGTAGTTAAGTTGAGTGTCATTCGGAGTCATGCTAGCATCGTAGATAACGTGAAGGATCTTGTTGATGCGTTGTCCTAAGACAGCACCAACTGCAAAGTTCAAAGCATCACACATTATTTCAAATGGGAGATCACAATTAGGTGCGCAAATGATTGGAGCAGAAATGAGTTCGTTTTTAAGACGTTTAAAAGATGAGACACAATCAGAATTGAAATTGAAAGGAACGTCTTTTCCTAGAAGAGTAGTCAAAGGACGAGCGATTTTGCTAAAGTCTTTCACAAAGCGTCGGTAAAAGTCAGCATGTCCTAGAAATGATCGAATGTCCTTAACAGATTTGGGAATGGGTAGGTTTGCAATTACGTCAACCTTCGCTTTATCTACCTCAATGCCTTTATTTGAGATGATATGTCCAAGGACTATGCCTTGTTTGACCATAAAGTGGCATTTTCGCAATTCAAAGTCAAATGTTTTTATTTACATCGATTTAGAACCAACTTGAGATGATGTAAACATTCGGAAAGAGAATCACCAAAGATAGAGCAATCGTTCATAAAAACTTCTAGAAAGTGTTCAATCATGTCAGAAAAGATGCTAACCATGCATCGTAGGAAAGTAGCAGGAGCGTTACAAAGTCTAAATGGCATACGTCGATAAGCAAAGGTACCAAACAGACACGTGAAGGTTGTTTTCTCTTGATCTTAGGGAGCAAATGGGATTTGGTTATAGCCGGAATAACCATCAAGGAAGCAGTAGAATTCGTGGCCGGCTAAACGTTCGAGCATTTGGTCAATGAAAGGAAGTGGGAAGTGATCCTTACATGTTGCAGCATTTAGTTTTCGATAGTCAATGCAAACATGCCAACCTGTTTGAGTACTAGTTAGAATAAGTTCGTTTGAATCGTTCTTGACAACGGTTAGCCCAGACTTTTTCGATACAACGTGAATTGGGCTAACCCATGAACCATCAGAGATTGGGTAAATGATTCCATTGTCGAGAAGTTTAAGAATTTCATCACGCACCACATCTTTCATTTTTGGATTAAGCCTTCGTTGCGCGTCACGAATAGGCTTGGCAACGTCGATTAAATGGATGCGATGTTGAATAAGAGCGGGACTAATTCCCTTTATATCGGTGATCGACCATCCAATCTCTTCCTTGTTTTTGGACAGGATTGAAAGTAAAGAAATTTCTTGATTGAGAGAGAGTCGTGAAAATTATGATGGGAAATGTTTCGTTATCACCTAAGTATGCGTACTTAAGGTGATCGGGAAGTGGTTTGAGGTCCAACTTTGGGAGTTGCTCGATTAAAGAATTGGGTTGAGATTCGGGCTCAACTGGAAGCGATTCAAAGGGAAGAGTGTATTCAATCTCGTTGGGAATTTCGTAAAACAATTTTTCGTACTTGGCCTCGCGTTCATCGTTAAGATCAATCATCTCGTTTTTAAAGTTTTCATGAATGACACTAACTTCCAACGTTTGGTCGTGAGGTTCATTCGATTGGCTTTCAAGATTGAAAATGTTAAGATCTAAAGTCATGTTTCCATAAGAGATTTTCCTCAAACCGTTGCGACAATTGATAAAGGCATTTGAGGTGGCTAAGAATGGTCGGTCTAAAATCAATGGAACTTTACTCGCAGGGTTCGTCACGGATTGTGTTTCGAGAACGATAAAATCAATGGGGAATATGAATTGCCCTACTCTAATAAGCACATCCTCGATTTCTCCCACGGGCTTCTTAATGGAGCGATCAGCGAATTGAAGCGTGACTTTTGTGGGTTTGAACTCACCTAAGCCTAATTGATCGTACACAGATTATGGAATTAAATTGACACTCGCGCCTAAGTCTATCAAACATTTGTTAATCGTCTTGTCTCCAATTGTACATGAAATCGTAGGGTAGCCAGGATCTTTGTATTTAACGGGCATGGATTGGGACCAGACTTCACTCAAACTGGCGGCTAAGAAGACATTTTTGGGCACTTGAGTGTGTCGATTTTGGGTGCACAAGTCCTTAAGAAATTTGGCGTACGTGAGGACTTGCTAAACGATGTCAAGAAGCAGGATGTTAACTTTCACTTGTTTAAAAATTTCCAACGTCTTTTCCATTTGGTCCGAGTGTTTCTTGGGTCGGAGACGATGTGGAAATGGGACACGATACTAAGTAAGCGGGTCTACTCGAGTGGAAGAAGAATTTTGAATGGCATTCGATTCAACGTTTGGCTCCCTGTTCTGTTCAGATTCGTTCGTTGTTTTAGAAGTGTCGAGAGAAGTTTTTAGTAAATCGTTTGGATTAATGACTTGATTATCGATTTGTTTACCAGAACGTAGATTTATGATAGCATTCAATTGGGTGACGTTGCTACCTTGAACAACAAGGGCTTGATTTGAATTTGCATTTTGATTTCTAGGATTTGGAATGGGCTAGCTTGGGAATGTTCCTCGTTCGGGTTCACTTACAGATGTGGCTAATTGACTGATTTGCATTTCAAGTTTTGCAATCGATTGGTTTGTGTTTTTCATATATGAGGTCAATAAATTTTGCAAATTGGTGTTTGATTAAAGGCTTTGAGTAGTTGCTTTAGCCAACGTTTCAAGAGTTTTCTCAAGTAAACTTAAACATTTATCGTCTTGGGAGGATGAGCAGAATTTGGTAGAAAAATTGATTGTTGATTATGAGACGGACTGCAAAGTTTGGTTGAAAATGGTTGGGCTGAAACAGAGGATTCGAAGCATTATTCGAAAATGCTTGAAAATTAGGACGAACCATATTCATGTTGGGATTGTTTTGGTTCCAAGCAAAATTTGGATGATTTCTCCAACCAGGATTGTACGTTGGAGAAAATAGGTCATTTTTGCTTTATTGAAAGCATTGATTTGTTCAACAGAATTGGGGCACTGATCGGCTATATGATTAGGATTGTTGCATTTATAACACATCGGTTGGGAAGCTTGGTTCATTTGATTCGATGAGAAAAGGTTATCGAATTTGTTAATCATTGCGTCGATCTTATCTTCCAAAGCCAAAGAAGATGGTCGAGTGTGCGCTCGACCATGAGTAAATTGATTTTCGTTCGAACATTCCCATTGGTATGACTTTTTGGCGAGGTTTTCGAGAAATTCACAAGCATCGTCATGATGTTGGGCAAGAAAGTTGCCTTGGCACATTGATTCGAGCATGGTTCGTGAGCTGTTTTCGAGTCCATCGTATATGATTTGGCAAATCGTCCATTTTTCAAAGTTATTGTAACGACTAGGTATTTTCAACCATTCGCATCCATTATAAGTGTATAGGTACCTGGTATTTTCAACCATTCGCATCCATTATAAGTGTATAGGTAGACACTCATGCCGGAGTTGAATTGCTCAAAATACCGCGTTGTAATTAAAATTTGGCAAATCTCAAAATATACAGTAAATAAATATAATCACAGATCACAGACACAGAGTAATATAATGCAGCGGAAGTAAAAGAAATAGTAGTTCATGAAGCTACTATATAAATATGTCAGAGTTACATAAGATATACCAAAAGAAATAGAGAACAACAGAAGTCTCAATAAAATAACCAAGTACAAGCTGAGTAGGACAACAGAACTGAAGTAGATAGGACAAGACAAGCAGATAATCTCCAGCGATTCAAATCTCCAAGAGAGTGGAAATCCAAATCTGTGAATAACTCAGGCTGACCCGAGCGTAAAGCAAAACACAAAACACTCGAGTCAGGACAATATATACTTATATAATGTAAACCAACTCAAGTGAACTGTAATAAAGGTACAAGTAACTCAAAGAATGCTTGGGATCGCCCATTCTTTAAGGATCCGTTAAACTATTTACTATGTAGTAATATACGCTATATACAGTAGTGTCTAATTAGTAAAGTATAATCATATAGAAAATAGCGTTAAGGGGATGGAGAACCTTAACGCGGTCGGATCTTAAAATCATAATCGTAGTAAAGCTCGATATGGTAGGTGACATGGCACAACTAGGCAATGCCAGGGTAGATATACCAATTACGCATCCGGACTAGTGGTGACGCATAGCAGCCACTACCGCCCACCTCGAACAACACTCCCAAATCAAGGGTGGCCACCAAATCAATCACAAGTAATAGAATGGTATCGAAGAAGTGTGTCCGATAAGAGGTGCTACCTCCTTGGTCCGTCAATCGCTCCTGTTTTAGCCACCTTATGCCAACTCACGGGAGTTGGGTCCACGTATATACCTTAGGATCGTCGCCACCATCCTACTTCATTCTGGAAACTCCACCGCGTACACAGTTGTCAAAGTGTTTTCGGTATCGACAGAGAGTATGTCCATATCCGATCCCGGTCTCTTTAACAACCAATCGTTATTATAACCCGTGGTTATAACTTTTAAAACAATACTTTACTTCAAAATAAAATATCATTTCAAAACCATATATTTATCAAAATAAAGATTAAATCAATTCCAAACCATTTCCTTATATTTAAAATATCATATCATTTCAAAACTTCATTTCAAATCATTTCAATATATCAAAATATCATATCCTTACAAAACTTCACTTCAAATCATTTTAATATAATAAAATATCCTATCAGTTCAAATCCAAATATTCAACTTTAAATACCTTTTATATTCAAAGATATCGTTCATTTATTGTCACTTCAAATCATCTTTAAATAATTTATATTTCAATCAAAATAATTCATTTAACCCTTTTAAAAGTGTAATTATTATACTTTCAAATCAAGTATTCAATTTCCAAAGTTTCAAACCATTCTGAGTTCGTTTACTAAGTCAAAAACCCTAATTATTAAAATTTCAGCATTTCATAGCATTTAAAAACAACTGCTATAAGTTATGTTTGAAAACATTTTTAATTCAGCAAAGACAGCACTTAAAACTGCTGTTAAAACTCAGTTTTAGTTGAATTATAGTTCAAAAACAGAAAAGACAGCATTTCAGAAGTGCTGCGGTAGTTCAGATTTCAAAACAAGAGTTAAATTTGGTTTCAACACAGACTGCAGACCATTATAGCATTTCCAGAGAATGCTATAATAGGCCTGAGTTCAATATTAGCCTATAAGTTCAATTACAGCAACTACATCATTCCAGAAATGCTGTAATAGCTCTTTTTACACAATTTTAGTTCAAAACAGAATCTATAGCATTTCTGAATGCTATTAAAAGTTAATTTCAGGTGTTAGTATATTTCCAGCAATTAAACAACTTTAATTTAAAACACATAAACATTTTAAAAGTCATATTTTAACATTTAAAATGTTCATTTACATATCTTTTAACATATATCTTTCATAATAAATTTCTTATAATAAAATCCAATTTTCAACAATTTACTTAATAAATTTAAGTGTAAAAGTTTCCAATTCTTCACATTTCAACAAATAACTTAACACTTCAAATTTAAATTACCATTTCACAAATTTAACTAAATTTCCAATTTTATTTAATTAACTTAACCCTTTAATTAAAACCAAATTTCACATTTCCTAGTCAAGTTATATTTTAAAAGATCACTTTTAAAACATTCATTTATTTAACCACTTAAATTCATAGAAAAATCAATAATACTTTAATAAATCACTTAAATTCAAATTTAATCAAATTATCATATTTACCATTCCCAAATAAAATTTAATATCCATTTTATTTATATAACTTAAATATCATTTTTAACCAAAATTCCAAATTTCCAACTTAAGTTATATTTCAAAAATCCAGTTAAACCATTCATTAATTACATTTTTAACACATGGAAAAAAATCATAATTTCTTTATTTTAAAACATTTCAAAAACTATTTAAATCAAATTTCATAAATTTATAATTTTTAAAATACTTAAAAATATTCAAAACACTTTATAAAATAACCACGGGCCTGTATATAATTTTCTAACTTAGGTCAAGTGATACGGATATGTATCATTTCAATCCGCAGTTAAAAAAGAAAAATCCGGGTTCTATCATTTCAAACCCGCAATCCCAAGTTAAAATAATTTAAATAAAAATCGTTCAGGCCTATCATTTCAGCCCATAATGATTTTTCCCTATTCTAAAGTCCGTTCGGGTATGTATCATTTCAACCCATAGTGATTCTAGTCTACAGGGAACTTGCAATGGTGATAACAGATATAAATAACAGAATAACATTAAATAACAGTAACATATGATATAACAGGTGTAATAACAGGTGTGAACATCATATGATAATAATATAGGCATATATAACATGATAATATATTTCTACAGATTCACAGGGTGTCAATTTACTAGTTATATAGGTACATATTGTCTGGTGAGAATAACTCACCTTTTTATGCTGGAGTTAGCGATCAAAACAAACAGAATAGATTCCATAAAGCACGACAAACACGATACAGCATGACTTTTGATTTGAATGAATATAGAGCCTTGATATTTATCTTGTAAACAATAACCAAAACAAGACAATATATACATAAATATTTAACACAAACAATGTTGAAAAAATGAAGATAAGAGACAACAAAGGAATGAATGTTTTTTCCTTGCTTTCTACAGTTGCTAGCATGACTTAGGGACTGTTTTGGACATGGTTTGGGTCTGGTTTGGACCTAAAAGGCATGGCTACAGGGCAAGAGCAAGGTGGAGGTTACAAGCATGAGAATACAAGGGGTCTAGGCTTGACAGTGGAGTTTTGGTACACCACAAGGTTCGTCTACATGCATTGTTTGGCTCGGATCTTCATGTTTCAGATCTGGACAGAGGTGGGGAGGGGTGTGTCAAGGTCAGGTCAGGGGAGTGGTGGTGGCTATGGTGGTGGTTTGGGTGGTGGTTGAAGTGGATGAGCATGTAGAGGTGAAATAAGTATAGATCTAGGCATCTAGGTTGTAGTTTGAGGGGTTTGACCATCATTTGGGGTTCGGCTATGGTCAGATCTGGTGGGGTAGATGGTGGTGATGGTAGGGAAGAGATGGAAGGAGGTGGTGGCCGTGGAATAGGGGGAGAGCCGCTCCAATCAGGGGAGAAAGCAAAGCAAATTTGCATAGAAAATAGGAGAAAAAGTAGAAAGAAGAGAGGGATTTACCTAATTTTTTTGCAAGATGGAGGCCATGATTTTTTTTAGGGTTTAGGAGCTTTGGAAATTCGTGAATGAGAGGAAAAAAAAGTGGCGGCTGAAGAAATGAGGAGATGTGGCCAATTGAATGAAAAGTTAGGTTAAAAAGTAGAAGGGTTAGAAAATAAAAGGGCCTTAGGAAGATAGAAAGTTTAAGGCCTTTCAAATTTCTTTAATTCATTTTTATAAGTTTATATTTCTGGTAATAACATTAATTCCAGTTAAAAATTCGAAAATTTGATAAAATATAAAAATATATATAATATTTATTGATTATATAAAGTAAGATTAAGGAAAATAGTTAAAACAGTGAACTAGACTAGAAAATTTTGAAATTGAATAGAATAAATTTTAGAAAATTCATATGAGCTTGCAATATATTTTAAAACATAACTAATAAAATAAAATAAAAATATATTCACAAAGTAAATATTTAAAATTAAATTTACATATAATTTTTAAATGAAGAAAATAGCAGAAAATAGGAAAACAGCCCTTAAAAATAGGAAATAAATAAAGTAAATTTTGGAAAAATTCTATTACCATTTAAAAATATAAAAAGACAAAAATATACATAAAATAACATATTTACACATATTAAGATAAAATATAAGAAAGAAAAATATGATTTATAAAATTTAAAATAGGCAAAATTGCACAATAAAACAAATTATACTAAAAATTGAAATGTACATAACTTTTACATTTTAACTCCGTTTTCAACGAAACGAAAAGTAGTGTTCAAGTTATTACATCTATTTTCATAATAAAAGATAAAATATATAATTTCAAACTATTTAAAATTTAAACTTAAAAGTCAAAGTTTGACTATTGACCAAAATTTACATTTTCTGGAAATATTAAATTTAGTCATATTTGGAATTCTAATTCACATCAAAATAAAAGTTTTTATATTTACAATAACAATTTTTTTTTATAAATAAAGCTTTTGAATCTGGAAAAATCAATTTAAAAATGATTGTAAAATACAGGGTTGTTACAGTTATGGTGTGGACATTTTATCGAAAGCTCTTTAAATCCTTCAAAATATTTTCCAAATGGTTCTCCCATAAATTGATGGAAATTGATGATTTCGTTTCGGATTTTACTCATTTTTTCCAAGGGGTAGAACTTTTTTAAGAAAGCTTTTACGAATTCTTCCCAAGTTTTAATCGAGTTAGATGGTAAGCTGTACAATCATTTTTCAGCGTAATCCGTAAGAGCCAATGGAATTAATCGAAGTTTGATTCCATCATCAGAGAGTTGTTGGAATTTCATGGTTGCGCAAACCTGTTCGAATTTAGTCAAGAAAATGTATGGGTCATCGTGCTCGAAATTGCCAAATTTCGGTAGTGCCACAATATGGTTCGAATGAATTTCGAAATGGTTACCTTTGGGGCGGGTAACGTGATGCAAGATGCACTACGCCATAAATGACCTTCTGCAACATTTTTGCAAGGTGTTGCCAGCTAAAATGTTGCGACAGCTATAAAATTTTGGTCCTACTGCAACGTTGTATTTTTGGTGTTACCTTAGCCATAAAAATGTGTTGCTCTAGCTAAACAAGTGTAACAGGATGCAACATTTTTATATAGTGTTGCTATAGATGTATTCAAATTAAAAAATTAATAAAATTAGCAATCCGCGTGAATACGATCCAACGGTCTACATTTAATCTGATTGTTAAAATGGATCACCACTACAATTTGTCCCAAAATTTCGTTTTCCCTCTTTACTTTTCATAACATTTCGTTCTCACCCCCAATTTCCAAATCCCTAATTTCCAAATCATATTTTCGTTCCTCACCCCCAGCTACCCCCTGACCCATCGCCACCAAATTGTCACCCTCACCCCCAGCTACCCCCTGACCCATCGCGACCATCTAGCTCCAACGAGAGCCCCGTCATGACACCAAAACCCGAAGCCAAACAAAGTTTTCCGTTCAAACCCCTTTTGCCACCGCTGTCGTCGCCATCAGCTCTTCTTTCTCTTTCCTCTCTATGTGAAAATTAGGGCACGCGATTTTTCTTTCTCGTTCCTCTCTGTGAAAACTAGGGCACGCGATTTCAGTTGCTTTGATGCTCTGATTGATCGAATCTAGTGTGAGATACGTTCCTGGTAGCTTGCTCCTTCATTCTCCTTAATTGATTGCTCGAATTGCTTTGACTTCGTCGTCGGCTGCGATGTGATATTATTTGGTATGTTTTCTGCCTTCTGGTTTACTTGGTTATTCTCGATTTTGGTTACACTCGCACACTTTTGCCGATGATGAATTGGGATTTATTTATAGGCTTTATTTCCTATAATCTCGAGTTTAATCTTTCTGTTGGACTTTGAGAAATCTGGTATGTTGGATTGCGATGATGTATTGGTATGTTGGATTTTGGTTCACTGGCTTGATTTTGCTTTGCCGATGATGAATTGCGATGTGATATTATTTGGTATGTTGGATTTTGGTTCACTGGCTTGTTTTTTATTTCTGATCTGAGCTTGTTAGCTTTTTTCTGCTGCATTTGTTAAACCAGAACTTGAACCTTTGTTAAACTTGTTCACATACCTTTGTACCTTGCTGCATTTGTTAAACCAGACCTTGAAGTATTTGTATTCTGCTGTCCTCTTGAAAACTGCTTTACTTGAAAACTTCTGCATTTTTGAAAATCAGAACTTGTATATCATTTTTGAAAATCAGAACATGAACTGATGCTCCAAGTCCTCTGTATATCATATTACTGCCTATGTTTCTCTTGTACATGCCTGATGCATTCTGTGTTTCTTGCACTGGCTTGTCTACATTTTGCTGAACCTGGTTCTTTTTTGTTTTGTTGGTTGCTTGGCCCTGAGTTGAATCCAGTCGATGACTCGGGTTTGACCTTGTGCCGTGTATATCACAGGTTGACCGTGCAAATATTTGGTCCCTGTCAGAAAAAAATATGAAAAGAAACAACCCAAATACCTAAGGAAAATAATATAACAAAAATATTTTCATTTTCTGTTCGAGTTAAATATTATTTTCCAGATTACTGCTTTTGAATTATATGTGACAGGTATTGAAGACTGGACAGCTGGATACAAGCTAGAAGACAGAATCAAATGTGCATGAGTGCATGAGCTTGAAGACAGGTTTCAAAGAAGGATCGATCTTCCGAAATTGGATGAATTGGACAGCCGGGACTGCGGTGCCCCGGACCCGCACCGGCGCTGCGCCCGGACCCGCTTCTCGGCTCGCCTTCGGCTCGGCACTCGGCTCGTCATATATTTGTTACTGTCGATGTCTGTATAAATTGAAACTGCATATGTAATGAGTGAACTGAGTGATGTAGTTAGGGATATCTGTATATGTGAATATCAGTGTTATATATCATTGAATTGTAAAATAGTGGAGTCAGGAATTTGTACTATTTCAAATGTTGAAATAAAATATTTATTTAAATAAATTACTGTTTAAATATTAAATTCTGTGCAATAGCATTTTATTAAATAAATATTTATTTTTATTAAAAAATCAAATATGCTCTACATTGTGGGCCCCACAAATTCAGAAAGTTAATATCTATAGCAACATTTTGGAATGTTGCTACAGATACCTATGGGTGTTGCCATAGACCCAAATAGGGTTCTATTGCAACAATATTACTTATGTTGCCTTAGATAGTCAAAATGTTGCCTTTGAGGTCTAAGGCAACGGCAAAAATTGCATCACCCTAAAAGTGTTGCCATAGACCTATGGCAACATTTTTCGGGCCTGAGCCAACATTTTTTTTGTGTTGCAGAAGGCCATTTATGGCGTAGTGATGAATAGAAACTCTATCGGGAAAGATTCTATCCAGAAGAGTTCGAGGGGCGTTCTCGTTCGCCATTTTGGAAGGATCGTCTGATCGAGTTAAACAATTAGTTGTTGAGTCGCGAGTCCAACGATTTGTTGTTGTGTCACGAGTCTAAGTACTCATGCACAAGTAAAAGTCGAAAAGATAAAGAAGTTAGAATCGAGTTTAGAGAATGAAACAAGATTTAAAAAATTGTTTTTTTTTACAAGGAAGAAAACTATTTACCAAGTGACATTTATTTTCAAAAGAGAAGTTTGATTTTGTTTTTGGCTTTTCAAAAATTTTTTAATATTTTTTTTGTTTTTGTATTTTCAATTTTTTTTTGTTGTTGAAAAGATTTAATATTTTTTTTGATTGTAAATTTTCAAAGGAAAGGATATAAAAGGATTTTTTGGATAAAAAAAACAAGTTAAGTAAAATTTACAATTTTTTTGGATTTTTAAATTTTTGGATTTTTATTATATATATGCATGAACTAGTGCAACTAAATGAATGCAAAGGACTTAATTACAAATTTTCTGTCCTTAGCAGCTCCTAAACCAAAATTGTATAATCACACTTTGTCTCAGATCAACAAAAATATTTCTCAGCCAGGTAATGGGCAGGGATTATCGGTGCACCATGAATCACTGTAGCAAATGCAACCGAAGGTTTAAGTACCTTCAGAGGAACAGCCACTATAATATTTACGAATCACCGTAATATTTATAAATGGTTATTACTTTGTCGTAGCATAGACACCAAGAAATAAACTTGTTCAAAGAAGACAATTGTCAAGATACAATTAAGCCCTAAGTGAGCTCGCGATACCCTTAAGTCGAATGTCTAACCTTTATTATTAGTCAAATTCTACGATGAAATGCGATTTGTGGGCTAAGGAAAGGGTGATGAAATCCCCCACCTTTTGTGAATTGGGGTATTGCCCGTAGAAAATAAAACAAGATGAGATGAATGCAAAACAAAAACTAAACGTGAATTTACAATGCAACTAAAATGAAGTTTGTTTTTGTTTTTGGATTTTGATTTTTTTAATATAAATGCAACTACAAGCAACCAAAAATGCAAATCAAATTAAAAATAAGAGATGAAAGCACGATACCAGAGCGTGCAGATTTATTAGCAATTTTTTTAAGCGGCGATTTTTATAAGCAAGTAAAGCAAAGCGATTCTTTTTGATTTTCTGCTTTGGCAACCTGAAATTAAAAACAATATATATATACACAAGTTTTTTTTAAACAAATTAACCCAAATCAAAACAAATTAAACAAAACAAAAAAATTCAAAGAAGAATTTATTTTAGGCAAATGATTTTTTTTAAGACAAAAAGAAAACTAAAACACTAAAACAAAAGAAACAAAGTAAAAAAATTACTCAAGCTTAAACCCGGCCCAAACAAGATACCAGAGAAGTTCACAAACATAGTCAACCACAACACAACGCAATTGACTCATTTATAATCACAAAACAAAACTTAACCCAATTATCTTCTTGGTTTCTCAAATTCATCAACAAATCAAATTTAATTCCCAAATCCATAGTTTCAAAATCAATTCGAGCTTTAGTGAGTCAATTCGAGTGAGATGTGGAGTTCGATTTCGAGTTATGGTGAGGTTGTGATTCAGTTCAGTGGTAGAGGAAGGATCGTCAGTTTGGGTTTCGAAGTGGTCGAAGGGGATTGGAATTGTCGCGATTGGTTCTAAGAAGTTGTGATTGCGAAGTCGATTTGGTTCGCGATTAGGAGACTGGGTTTCAGTGAAGTAGGAACTATGCAGAGGGGGGTGGTTTCTCTGTTGGAAGAGGGTGAGGCTGCAGTTGAACTGTAGTCGAGATGTGCACAGAGTTTTGGGGTAGATGTGCAGTCGAATTGAATTGTAGTCGAGTTGAATTGAATTAAGTGTTGGAAGGGGGTAGTTGAATTGCAGTTGAGTTGAATTGTGGTTGTGATTTTTGGGGTAGATGTGCACAGAGTGTTATGTAGAAGGTCAGTTTTTTTTGACTCTATGAATGTGGGAAGGAGGATTGAACAAGGCAGGGTGATGGCACTGGTTCGGTGATTGAACCGTGTTTGCTGTTGCACGGTCAGGTGGTTGTGAGGGGAAGTAAGATAGTAGCAGAGGGTGGTTTTGTCAGTGATAGGTTGAAGTGTTGGTGGTGGATAGGACTGTCGTTGGCGAAGTCGATAAACTGCTATTGAACTGATGTTGTAATGTGAATGTTGAACTGCTGTGGGTTTGAACTGCTGTTTGTTTTGCTATGGTAGGTGGAGCTTGTGTGGTCAGGTTTGTGAATGAAGGCTATTGCACATAGGCAGCTTGTGTGGAGCTTGTGCTATCAGTTATGGTGATGTTGCTGTCAGTTTGTGTGATGCTGGAAGAGGAAATTTGGTTCAGATGTAAGCAGCAGTGTTGTGGTTGTTTATGGTAGGGAATGTGTTGATGTGAAGTGGTTCAATGGGTAGTGTGTTTGGTAAGTGGGCTTGTGATGTTGAAGGCAAGAGGATGTGAAGCAAAGTTTTCGGCGATGGAGGTTGATTGTATGTGGTAAGCGCTTGGAAGGTGGTGTGTTTGCTTGGTGGTCAGGTTGGTGGTATCAGGTCAGTGATGGCGAATGGTTGAAGATAGTTGTATGGTGGGTTGGTATGTTTATTGAAGCTTTGTGGTTTGTCAAAGGAGATGGAATGCAAGCTTGTTGTTATTTATTTGCGGTTTGGTGGTGTTGCACTGTTGAACAGTGATGGTCAGTAGTTAGGATGAATTGTGAAGAGAAGCTGTTATGTAGGGGTTTGTGGTATGCAGATATGAGGTTGACAATGGTAGGGGATTGATCAGTGGAAGTTTGTAGGATGTTTGGTGGTTTTGTGAATGGTAGTGGAAGTATTGTAGAGGGTTGTGAAGGGAGTGGTACAGTGATCGAGCGACAGTGAACAAGTGACTGTTGCACTATTTCATGAAAGAGATATTGATATGAAGAAGGAGTGAAAACAGAGAGAGCAAGACTGTGCACAGTGAATCAGTGCAAAAAAATTGTACACTGTTTTTTTTTGTAAATTGTAAAATAAAAACTTGTAAATGAAATAGAAAACTGAATGGAATAATATATAATTTTTCTTTTAGAAATTGTGTATGCACTTTTTGTCTTTTTTTAAGTAAAATGAAATGCAAATGCAAATAAAAATAAGCAACAACAAGCACACAAACAAAATTGAAAATAAAAATCACACAAACACACATTTTTTTAAGCAAACAAACACACAATATAAAATCACACAAAAATCAAACAAAAATAATTCAAAGAATAGAAAATCAAAATCAAAACCAAAGCAATTCCCTGGCAACGGCGCCAAAAACTTGTTTAACGACGGTTTTTCTACGAGTTAGAAAATCGCCGAAAAATTTATAATAAAATTAACCGCAAGCGCACGGCGTACAATTGTTAGTACGTGGCGAGTACGGGTCGATCCATAGGGAATTGTTGAGATTTTAAATTTTTCTAATCAATCAAATTAGACCAAAATGAGAGAAGATTGTTAACTACAAAAAAAAATGAAGCTAAAACTAGAATGAAAATGAGATTAAAAACTATGAGATTAGAAAACAATTTAGAGGCAAATCCACTCTCATATTTCTTTAAATCAACAAACAAATAATCTATGATCTCTATTTTTGATATTAAGTGAAATAATTGTTGCATATATCATAAGTATGGTTTATTTATGTTATTAATTAACATAACTTAAACCATCAAATTATAATACAACAAATAAACCACTTATCAATTCTCATGAAATTGAAGCCAAAGCAAAAGCTATTTTAAGTATGATCTATTTACTATTGTAATTAGTAATATAGATCATCAAATTTTATTTTTACTTTCATTTCAAAATCGAAAATCAATTAGCAAATGAGGATGTGAATTGTGTTTATGTTGAATAAGAATAGCTCATTTACAAATGCAACATAAGCTATCAAACACACTTGTATAAAATTACATCAAAATCTACTTTCATGAAGCACAAATAAAAGAGACCATAAATCATAGAAATGTTGAAATTACATAATATTTGAGAGCTTCATTACCCCTAAATTGAAGGGGTTTAGCTACTCATTTGTGTTATCATGTCAATACATGTAAATTTCAACATTAAAAAGCAAAAGAAATAAAAAATAAGCAAAGGAAGAAAATGAGATTTACTACTAAACTACTTGCATAAAAAATAAAGCTACATTACTTGCATGAATGTAAATCTAATCTACTAACAAAGAAAAGAAGACAGCATAGAAGTAAAAATGAACATAAAAGTAAAAAGAAGCATGTAGAAAAGAAAAGAGAAAGTGGCTAGGAAGCCATTTTTATTTCATGAAACATTGAGCTTACAACTTGTATTCTAATTTCCAAAGTAATTTTAAAGAGTAAGAAGATATCTACATGTACATAAATGGGCTATTTATACATGCATAAAACCCTAATTCACTTTTTAGGGTGCTTCCAAAAATGCCCTTTAGGAAGTGTGGCCACCAAGTAACCATTAGCCTCTAATTAGCTCATCATCAAATATGCATGAAGCTTTAACCTCCACTTAGTTGTCCATTAGCAGCTTCTAATTGTAGATTTAGGTAAGTAGGGAGGGTCCTTTATGATCATGTAATTGAATTATTTCCATCTTCCTTTCTTTGTATTTTCTTGTGCATGCATATATCTTCATGAAACCCTCTTCCATATGCATTCAAATTCCTATAAAAATTATAAAAAATGTCCAAGTAAAAATTCTCAAATTGACACATGCACAAAAATGACCATTTTGCCCCTGTATGATGATGAATATATGATGATTTGAAAATAATTGAATTTTGGTTTAACATGTTAAAATACCCAAATATGAAATTTATTTAAATAAAAATAGATAAAATATGGATGTATATATATATGCACATTTACGTGCACATCAGGTATCCTGCAAATAAACAAATAAATGCATATCAAAGCACAATCGATATAACTCATAACAGAATAGAAAAGTATAATGGAAAATATAGTTACTGACCGTAATAAGAATCTCAAGCCTTACTATATTAGTACTTGGGTAGTATTATTTAAATAAGAAAACGTCTCACATTTTCAGCCTACATCATAAGTCATTTCAAATATAAGCCTAAGAGCTTTTCTAAAAAATAAAAGGCTTCCCAAATATATGCCCATGACCAATTTGCTATCAACCCAGTAACCCATATCTATCATCTGTATTGTCCTATCAATGTAAGAGATAGTACTTATGTCACTTAATACCTTTTAATGGGAATTAGGCTGACTCCGACCATTTAATACCCTATTTAAAGTAGAACCATGTCATTTACTACCTATAATCCCAAGGTAGACTCCTCACTAGTAATTATCTAGTTGACATTGCGTGGAATTCTTCAGCCACTTAACACTTCCTATTGAACCGGTTTTTCCGAGACATCCTTCACCGTACCTAATCCATAATCTCGACCATTTACTACTTCCAACATAGAGAAGAGGCGGGCCCTCACACCATCACTTATTACATACAATCTCTGAAGTAGGTCCTTTGTATTATGACCCATACTCCATTGTGACGTCTCACATTAGCCCGACTATTCATAGGTACCGATAGCCATATTAGCTGGGCAGATTTATCCTACAGAATTTGGGACTAACCTCACATCATCGTAGTTACTTATTATAGGTGATGTCTCACATCAGCCCCAAAGTCACATTGTTGGTAGCCAAGTTGCTGGGCAGACTTTCGTGTTCTTTTGGCTAATCTTGCATTCCTATTACTTAGCCATAATCTATATCACTCCTTATACATATTATCACACATCTTACTGTTTCCATAATCAAGGCCTTATAAGAGACCTTACTTATTTTGCCTTTTACATTAATTACCTTCCTAAGAGGATTTTAATAAAATTAAAACCTATTTAATCACACAACTATACATTATAATTATACAATAAATACACATATATATACACACGCGCGCGTGCGTGCACCTAGTAATTTCTAAGCATGGTAATATATACCTTAAACTAGCATTTAAATATCAACTCCTTAAATAATTATACAAGTCTCATTCCGTATTACCAACAATTCTCAAAATTCCAATATTAATATCAAAAGTTCTAATAAACAAACTTGTATACAATTAAAATTTAAACTCAACTCGTTACATCAAAATAATGGAATATACTAGAAACTTACAATTCCGTTTTTACGCTCAATTTAACTCCTTTTCACATAAAAATAAACAAAAGAATTTCTATTTAATTCATGGGAACAAGCAGTGCGAACTGTAAATAAAATTCATACCCTACACTTTGTTCCTTAATCAAAATCCTTTAACTAAATTCAAAGAAAAATAATAAGGAGTGGAATAGAAGGTAAAATAATCAAAACTGGAAATCTATACTATTTCCATTATTTTGACATAAACAATTAAGATTCCAACATAGAATTGACATATCGCGTTGAAGGAGTTTTGGAGGTTTATAATATGATGGTTTCGCAAATAAAAACTCCTCAAGGCATATTTAAACACAAACTATACTATTAAATTACTAAAATAGAAAGCTAAGATTTCTGCTCATGGTTATCCTTAGCTCTATCTTCTTTGGATTTGACACGCCTTTGACAATCTTTACCAGATTTCTTCTTTTTGATACACACACACACACATAAAGAAAGGGACTTGTACATATAGGTTAGATTCATAAATTGGAAAATTGGAAGAGAATAGATTGAGAAAATAAAAATAGATGTATAGAATTTCTTTCTTGAAAACCTAATAGAATTTTCTGAATCTATGAAGAGACCAACTGATAGAGTTTCGCTAATGTTCCAAAAAAACCGGTGACTAAATTGAAGTGTCTAGTGTCTTATTTATAGTGGTTGGAACACATCGGAACCATTAGATGAAGGTCGGTTGGAAATTATAAAATCTGAACGTTCAAATTCACAAAACCTAGTCGCTACTTGACAGGTAGCAGTCGACGCCCCTTTACCACCGGTCGACAACCACGAATCGACCGGTCGAGGTTAGGGGTCAACCTCTCCCCCTGTTTCAGGAACGTTAATTTTGTGTCATTGTTTTTTTAGTATTTTCCTTGATTATACTTTAACGTTAACGTTGATTTTAACGTTTACTTAACACCCAAGTCTAATTACTATTAGCTTTTGAATTTCAAATCCTATAATTAATTATTCATTTGAATTTGAATTCTATTTAAATTATTTTAAACCGAAAACTTCAAACGTTCATAACTTCCCTTTTTGAGCTTCATTTTCTACATTATTATATATAAAAATTGATCGAAATTTCACCACGAACGCAACGACATAACTCTCATCGTCAAATTCCAACTTTTGCAAAATTTACATTTTTATCTATCTTTTTTAATTTAATTTATTTAATTTTTCAATTTATTTATGATTGATTTTACGAGGTGTTGCATTCTTCCTACATTAAAAAGGATTCCGTCTCCGAAATTTTTTGTAAGGGGTGAACATCGTAATGTGCACTAACATCAATGTTGTCCAACCAAGTTATCTACACATACATTTACTCAACCAAAAGTGCAATATGATCATGTATTGCAGACATACTATAAGTGAGCTCAATCCTTGCATGAGTGTCTGACTATGACATAGAAGTATGTATGCAAAATATCCTAAACATGCATAAAATTTCTACGTGAGTACAAAGTGACATGAAACGTGTAGCAACCATCTCTTACCATCCAATCTAGCAACAACTATGCAGCTAAAATTATAATTTTGGAGAGAAAAGTTTAGAAGTGAAAAGCTCCGAATGAGAGATCCTCATCTTTTTCTGGGTCTCCCATGTGATTTCCGCGGGGTTATCTCCCCATTATACATGAACCAATCCAATTTCATTGCTACGGAGCTTTCTAGTTCTATTCTCCATAATGTATGTGGTGGAACGAGATGCTATTGGCTCCGTCTCAATATCCCCGAACCAATAAGGATCTACCATAATAACTGTGTCATGAAGGCATTTCCTCATGTGCAAAACGTGAAAAACATCGTGGACTCCTGCTAATTTATTGGGTAGCTCCATGTGGTAAGCCAGTCTTCCTATTCTTTCCATAACTTGAAAGTCCCAACGATTCTTGGTTCCAACTTTCCTGATTTTCCGAACCTCACGACTTTCCTAAGAGGGAATAATATTATAAATACCATGACTCCAACCTCGAACTCTAAATATTTCCCGCCCTTATCTATTTAGGATTTCTAGCAATCTTGCACTGCCTTCATTTGCTACCTAATCAACTCTACCTTCATTGAAGTTTCGCGAATCAAATCTGGTCCGTGTAAAATTTTGTTGGTGGTTTCCCACCAACAATATGATGATTTCATGACCTCCCATAAAGCGCTTTAAAAGGTTCCATACCAATCATCAATTGATAACTATTATTATAAGCGAATTCCAGTAAAGGTAGGTGCTGCTCCCAATGTCCATTGAAGTCTATGATGTAGGCTCTCAACAAGTCATCCAAGATCCTATTTACTTTTTCCATTTGTCCATCCGTCTATGGGTGTTAGGAGGTACTAATACTCAACGATGTTCCTAAAGTTTTCTGAAAACTCCTTCAAAACTTGCTAGTAAATAAGGGGTCTCTACCACTAACGATGCTAACTAGAATTCCATGAAGTCGAACGACTTCCTTAATATAAATCTGTACTAGAGATGCAACTATCCTATTGCTCCTAATGGAAATAAAATAGACACTTTTTGTGAGTCCATCCACTATAACCCAAATTGCTTCATTGCCTCTTTAACTCCTAAGCAATCGATCTATGAAGTCTATTGATATGCGTTTCTATTTCCAAATAAGGTTTTTTAATGACAATAACATTCCTTCGGGCTTCCCTTGCTCAACTTTAATCCTTTGACATGTCAGACACCTATAAATAAATTTAGCTACTTTCTCCTTAATTCCCGACCAATAGAAAATCCATTTTATATCCTTATACATCTTATCTCCTCTGGGTGGAATAGTCATTCATGAATGATGACATTCCATAAGCACTTCCTCCAATAAACTATCAATCCATAGGAAGCAAAGGTGTCCATCTCTCCTCAAACATCCCTTCTCGTCAACTGCATATCAACCGACATAGGGAAATTGTTCTCATCTCCTTAGCTTATCCAAGATATCGACTATTCCTTTATCTTAATGTAACGACCCAGAATTTTGGTCGTTCGTTTTTGAACATTTAATTTATTTTTAAATGTTGAATTTGAATTATTAATTGATTTCAAATATGGAAGAATCAGTGAAATAGTTTAAAATCCCAAATGTAGCGATTTATTTGATTTGGTAAAATAGTAAATTGATATTTGGAATTGGGATAATAGGTGAATCTAGAAATAAACGTATATGAAATTGATTTCTAAAATTTATTTAATCCTATTTGGATTTGAATTATAATATTGGTTTTGTGAATGGAATTAAAAGTCGATAAGTTAAAATTGGGAATTTATATATTAATTTAGGAGGGAATTAATTTATAGGACAAAAATTTGTATATTTTTAGCCTCAAGGACACGTCCCTAATATTTTAACCATAAGGACAAACATTCTTCTAAAAATTAGTCATAAGGACAAACATTCTTTCAAAATTATTCATAAGGACAAACATTCTTCCAAAACTTCTATCGAACTAAAAACTGATACCTAAAAACTGCTACTGATAACTACAAACTGTTGCCTAAAAACTGCTGTCAATAACTAAAACTTGATACCTAAAGAAAGTTGTCCTTCAAGATAAAATACTGAAGGTCTGTCCTTGACAATAATTTCCTATATTAATTTATTGGTGAAATTTAATATATATAAATAGTGTAAATAATTGAACTTTGATTTAAAATGAATCAGAATGATTTCTCATATGATATAAATTCCATGTGATTTATAATGGGGTTAGTAAGTTTTAAAAATTCAAAATATAAATGATTTCGATGATTTTGAAAATCGCTCGATTTAATCGACGAGTTAAAATAGCCTTCCGGGGTACAGTCTCGGAATTCGACGAAACTAGTTCCATTGGATCCGTAATAGTTTATTATTATTGGATTTCAAATTTTGTAACGTTTGGAGTTACCGTTTGGGCGTACGGGGTAGAAACGCGTTGAGATAAATATCGAAAATTTAATATTTTAATTCGATCCGTAAAGTTATCTTCCATATACGATCGAATTAGACGCTGAAACATGTTCCATTGTGTTCGGAATATGGGTAAAACATTATAAACGCCAGGCGGCACGTCTCGTTTGGAGTTCGTTTGAAAAAGCTTGTAAAAATTGAAATATATTAATAAAATAATGTTGTATACGTGTATATATACTGTTTTGAATAGTAAACCCTAGATCTATTTTCACGAGCCGTCACAGTTAATTTCAATGGCTGAAAACTCCAATCGTTCCTCCCTCTTTTTCTCTCAATCCATCAACATTCATCAGAAATCTCCAACTATGAAAGTATAGAGGTTGGAGAGATCTTCTCGATCAACGGTAGTGATCGATTTTTACGCAGCATGGAGGGATGATTTGACGCGCGTTCGTGGCCGGTTCGAGGGGTCGCTGCGAGGCCTAGGTATGACCGTGATTCTTGATCTTTGGCGTGAAGGTGCGGCAGAAGTAAGGTGTTCGAGTGGGGAGGGTTGATCATGCTATAGCGGAGTGTGGTGGGTGCGGAAATGAGCTTTGACGCGGCGACTATTGGTTGATTCGCGTATGGCTGTACACGAACGAGGAGATGAAATATACGGCCAAATTCGCATATCACAAATGTAAGGCCAGATTTCTTTCTGGTAATAATAAAAAAAAGAGAAATTTATTTATAAAAATTATATTCAAATCTTTAAAAAAAACCAAAACTTTGTCATGCAAGGTCGGAATCGGATGAAACAAGCAGCGCCGGAATTGCAGCTAAGAGCACTACACTGTGGAGCAGATCTGGAGTGAATCGGTGCTAGCGAAAATTTTAGGTTAAATCGAACGTGTTCGTTTTAATTTAAAATTGGAGCGTTTGGCAAATTAAAAATCAAGGTGAGTTAATCTCACTCAATTTTGGACTGCTAGTATTACTTTTAAATAGTTAAATTAATAAATGATTGATTTGTTGAATTGATGAATTATTATCAAATTGGATGTGATATTATATATAGTAGTGTATATATATTGGAGTGATTGATGTTCCGTCATATATATAGCGGATGAGACCCTATGCGCCCCGCATAATAGCGGATGACCCTATATACCGCGATATTCCACCTCGAAGTGAAATTGGTATTTTTATGTTGTGCTAACATCTGTGGATGTAGGGAAATAGGTTGGAGGGATCCAACTGGATTCCTCAAAATGTAAAATTTAATTTCATATATTGAAATATATGTTTTGTTTGAATAATCTGTGACAGGTTATTATGTGATTTAAATTGATTGAATGATATAACAGTTTTAGCTGGATTTTGGTATTTTTAAATTCCAATAAAATATGGTTTTAAAATTGGTAAAGAATTGTAAACAGGGATTTTGAAGTACAATATTTACATAGAGTTTTTGGATTAATAAATTGGATAAAACTAAAGGTTTTGGAATTGTATTTAACTATTTCAGGATATTGTGGATATGATTTTTGGAATAAAAGTATATAAAAGGATTTTTAAATAATAAATCCTTAAATGGCACTTATTTTAAATATAAAAGGTTTTAAAATCAAGATTTAAAATATTTTTGAGGGATAGAAGTGAATTTGGAAATAAGTATAAAATTGGTTATACTAGAACTCAAGTGGGATTTCCAAATTTACGAGATGAAATTGGAAATCGAGAAATTGGGCTTGTTTTAAAAAGAGGATATTAATTTATTAATTGGTAATTTTAAAAGTGTTAAAATATTTCGGAAATTAGTTGTTTAACAATTTTAATTGTTTAAAACATATTAAATTATTAATTAGTCACTTTATAATGATTTTTAAAGATTTACTGTTATTTAAGAAATGGTCAGCATTTTTGTTTTAAAAATAATTATTAAATTTTAACATGGCTTTGTATAGTAACATTTATTTAAGTATACTTAACTAGATTTAACTTGAAATTTATTTTAGAATTTACGAGCGTTATTTTAATATAATTTTTAAAATAAATTTTTCGAGAAATAATGGTATACTCGCGTGGCATAAATCGGAGGCACCGAGTGCCTGCAGTTAAATCTTGGATTTCTTTGGGATAGAGACGTAACCATTGAGCTGTGATCTATGGATTAATACCACAGTGGTACTTTCCACATTGTTTTAAAAGGGTTTCAAATATTTTTGAAAAGCATGATTTGTGAATATACTAAGTTCGATAAGAAAAGTTTATACTTTTGGATAAAGGGATTTAATTTATTTATGATTTAAATTAAATAAGACTTGGTTTTTTTTAGTGAAATGAAGTATTTGGTTGATTGATTGTTTCATTTGATAGTTAAATAACCGACTATCAAATCTGAACCTAAATATAACTTTGGGAATATATGGAAGAAGTACAGGGATTGTTATCCCAACTTTTGGCAAAGCCGAGATACCCAAAGATTAACTGAAAATCAATGATTATTAGTCATGAACATCGATTGTGCATCGCAGGTTCACCATGGATATCGATGAATTTTTTCCGAGTCCGGATCGGGCTGCAATTGATAAGACGCGTTAAGCGAAGCCGTAGAAACCAACGTTCCAAATTTTGAGTCGATCCGAGTACGTATGATCAAAATACGAACGTTGCAAGATTAAGGAAGTATGTTGTTCATTGTATTCGAATCGACCAAGATTCGAATCCATCACCATGAAGACCTTCGAATCAACAGTGCACGACCTCCGTATCTATCAGAAGGAGCAAAGCTTCGCCTCCGTCAAGTTCGAATCCATCAGGCCTACGTTGCTTCGAATCGATGGAGGACACCTTTACTTCGACTCCATTACCTCCGAATCCATGCAGTGATAGGAACTTCTACTCGAGCATCTTCGAACCCCCACATTGAGATAACTTCGAATCGATCCACAGTGGCATATCTGGATCGATTCGACCAAGCACCAATTCCATCGATTCGAAGAAACATGCCTTCGAATCGATTGCCTTGAATCTGCCAAGTCCGCCTAGCTGAAACCCCGGGTTCGACTCAGTAAAACTCGGAGAAAAAGGGGGGTTGACCCGAAGCATGCGCACCACGTCATTTCCTTCACGTGCTAGGAGATGGAGTCGACCCTATGGATTCGAAGGTATCGATTCGAACGACTCCAGGAAGCGAAAAACACCATATTGAATCAATCATAACTCAAGTTCTACAAGTCCAAACGCCATGAAATTTTCACAGAAGCTTGAGCACATGTTGAAGAATGTCCACACCAAATTTCAACTTGATTGGACAATTTCTTGATCGATTCGAACCAAGGGTCGAATCGATCCCAAAGTGGGCCCGGATCTCCAGATCTCGGCCATGTGGGCTCCCTCACGTGCCAGAACCGGTCTCCCCTCAATTTAGGCGAAATATCAGCCTCCTACACCTATAAATAGAGCCCCTGATCATTCAGAAAAGGGGTCGGACAATTTTGAGAGATAAAGAGCGCCCGGACTCTGCCAGATTTACTCCAGATCACCATTGTAGCCTTAGATTCAGACTTAGCTCAGCAAATCACTTGTAATACAACACACGAAATTGTAATCTTCAAGCATCGAGCAATAAAAAGATAAAAACTTTGAAGTGGACGTAGGTCGGAGATAGCCGAACCACTATAAATTGCGTGTCACTGTTCATTATTTCTGGATTGTTGCTTGCTATTTGCTTAGATCTGTGATTTGTGTGTGAATACTGTCTATTTGTATTCATACGCTGGTGCTTTCACTACACTTTGGGTTTGTGACCATTTTTGGTGCAAACACTTTGGTGCTTTCACTGAGAAGAACTAGCACCCGCTTCACCAGTCAAATCTAAGGATTCAGATTTGACTCTACAATGACTCGACAAACTAGACAAAGAACTAAGAGGAGCCAACAGGCAGGAAGTCAAGAGGCATCCTCTGGCGCTGGAGAAGGACAAGCTTCGATCTACATTACTAGAGGTGAGATGGAGGCTATGAATAACCTAATGCAGGAAAGAATGATGAAAAGCCAATAAGAGATGCTATAGAATTTCTTTGAACAAATGAGAGCCGTAGGAACACAAAACCCAGGACCAGCTACAGCGGCTGTGAATGCGGAACAAGGAGCTAGGGCTATGGAACCCAACGTAGGACAGAATACAGAACCAGAAGGCAATCAACAAGGGCTTGGGGGCAGGCCCGCAGGATCCAACATAGAAGGACCTTTGGAAGGAGCTCAACCGGCTAGGGCCAACACAAATGCTAACGAGCCGCCCGAAGAGTACGTACCAGAATTCCCTACAAGACTTGGAGGGCAAGACAGAAACATGACAAGGGGGCAACCCCTAGATGGAGATGAAAGAATGATTGGCCTAGTGAGGCGACTCATGAGAGGAGGGTTGTCAGGAGGAGGATTGGAAGAAGTTAGTCGGAGTCCGTTCGCTCCGAATATCAGGAATGCACGGAGCCCTCCAAAGTTCAAACTACCAATGCTGGATTCGTATGACGGGAAGTCGGATCCAACCATGCATATTACCAAATACATTAGACACATGGAAGTACTTGGAGCATCTGAGGAAGTGATGGCACGATGTTTCCCTTTATTTTTATCAGATTTGGCTGCACTTTGGTTCAGACAATTAGAGACTGGATCAATCAGGACATGGGGCGAGCTTGTGGATTGCTTCATGAGACAGTTCAGGGTCCACGTAACACGGCCCAAAAGTGTGATGACTCTAGCTTCAATAAAGCAAAGGACCGGAGAGTCCATAAAAGATTTTCTACTACGATTCAATGCAACGGTGGCTTCTGTAGATCACCCGGATCCATCAATGATTCTGATGGCGGTAGTGGCAGGAGTTGGGGAAGGCACCGAATTCAAAGACTCTTTGACTAAAGATCCACCGCGAGATCTTGGAGAGTTTTTCCATGAAGCTGAAAAATTCATTCGGTTAGAAGAATCATGGGCCGAGAGGCAGGAAATAAATGTTGCACAAGGCGAAGGAACCGCCAGGGAACAGTCCAGGGCGGATAAAGGAAAGAGAAAGCAGGATGACGCACATGATGATCCTGACAAATGGAAGAAATTCCGAGAGCCTAGATTTAGGCAATACACAGATTTGATGGCAAACCTAGAAAGAATTTACACTGAGACTCGGGGGCAACTCCCGTATCGAAAACCACCCAGGAGAGATCCCACGGAGCGGGAACGCAGGACTGGAAAATACTGCTTATTCCATGAGCTGGATGGGCACGCTACTGATGAATGCCGCCACCTAAAGGATGAGGTGGAAGAACATGCCAGGAGTGGTAGATTGCTGCAGTATGTCAGAGAACGTACAACGGCGGTTAGACCCGAACAACTACCACCTCAACCTAACAGGAATGATCCTGGATTGGGATCACGACTCGTCATCAACTGATTGTGATGGCAAGGGCCAAGTTCAAGATTTGGACTCTGGTCGATTAGTTTTCTTAGATTTGATTTCCAAAATAAAACGGCTATCCCACTTACTCATGTACGGGAACCGGAGAGATCCCTAAGCATGCTCTAAGATGGAAATAGACCGCTCCGCCCGAAGAGGCATTGTCTTGTTTTTCCTGGTGTTTGAGATTGAAAATCTAGGATTTGAATTTAATAAAGAAACACTTATTAAAATAAACCTTTTAACCGGAAAGTTAAAGGATGAACATTAAATATCAATATAAACATGATCGCTTTATGACCTCACCCGGAGAGGCGGGGTCCGGAGTGCAAGAAGTGAGTCGCTTCGCCAGAGAGCGATAGAATTGACTCACTTAACGTTGTTTCCTCTTCACCAAAGAGTGACAGGATGGGATCCAGCAAGAGCCTGGAGAGGCTATGATCGGCCAAAAGATTTAGGTCATGACATCGCTTAATGTTCAAAAACACTGAACCGAGTGCATGGGGTGTAGCCGCTTCGCCGGAGAGCGACAGGATCGGCTCACTCATTGTTGTTTCCCCTTCACCAGAGAGTGACAGGATGGGATCCAGTAAGAGCCCAGAGAGGCTGCGATCGGTCCAGAATGACCAAGACATCGCTATACGCCCTAGCTGGGGCCAGAGTGCAAGGGATAGAAAGCAACGCCGAAGTGCAATAGGATCTTTCTATTCAATCGCTAAATCTAGAATGGGTTTGACAATGGTCCGGAGTGACCATCAATAGTATGGAGAGACCGTAGAATTTCATTCTTAACTTCCACTGGAAGGAATTGATAACAATTCGGCTTCGAACAGCTATGGACTTGATTGAAAATGCTATAAGCTATGAGATACACATGAACTCACTGCATTTAATTTGAGACTGATCAAAACACGCCTATTACCAAAAGGCATGTTTTGGGGGGCAAAATGTTATCCCAACTTTTGGCAAAGCCGAGATACCCAAAGATTAACTGAAAATCAATGATTATTAGTCATGAACATCGATTGTGCATCGCAGGTTCACCATGGATATCGATGAATTTTGTCCGAGTCCGGATCGGGCTGCAATTGATAAGACGCGTCAAGCGAAGCCGTATAAACCAACGTTCCAAATTTTGAGTCGATCCGAGTACGTATGATCAAAATACGAACGTTGCAAGATTAAGGAAATATGTTGTTCATTGTATTCGAATCGACCAAGATTCAAATCCATCACCATGAAGACCTTCGAATCAACAGAGCACGACCTCCGTATCTATCAGAAGGAGCAAAGCTTCGCCTCCGTCAAGTTCGAATCCATCAGGCCTACGTTGCTTCGAATCGATGGAGGACACCTTTACTTCGACTCCATTACCTCCGAACCCATGCAGTGATAGGAACTTCGACTCCAACATCTTCGAACCCCCACATTGAGATAACTTCGAATCGATCCACAGTGGCATATCTGGATCGATTCGACCAAGCACCAATTCCATCGATTCGAAGAAACATGCCTTCGAATCGATTGCCTTGAATCTGCCAAGTCCGCCTAGCTAAAACCCCGAGTTCGACTCAGTAAAACTCGGAGAAAAAGGGGGGTTGACCCGAAGCACGCGCACCACGTCATTGCCTTCACGTGCTAGGAGATGGAGTCGACCCTATGGATTCGAAGGTATCGATTCGAATGACTCCAGGAAGCGAAAAACACCATATTGAATCAATCATAACTCAAGTTCTACAAGTCCAAACGCCATGAAATTTTCACAGAAGCTTGAGCACATGTTGAAGAATGTCCACACCAAATTTCAGCTTGATTGGACAATTTCTTGATCGATTCGAACCAAGGGTCGAATCGATCCCAAAGTGGGCCCGGATCTCCAGATCTCGGCCATGTGGGCCCCCTCACGTGCCAGAACCGGTCTCCCCTCAATTTAGGCGAAATATCAGCCTCCTACACCTAAAAATAGAGCCCCTGATCATTCAGAAAAGGGGTCGGACAATTTTGAGAGATAAAGAGCGCCCGGACTCTGCCAGATTTACTCCAGATCACCATTGCTGCCTTAGATCCAGACTTAGCTCAGCAAATCAGTTGTAATACAGCACACGAAATTGTAATCTTCAAGCATCGAGCAATAAAAAGATAAAAACTTTGAAGTGGACGTAGGTCGGAGATAGCCGAACCACTATAAATTACGTGTCACTGTTCATTATTTCTGGATTGTTGCTTGCTATTTGCTTAGATCTGTGATTTGTGTGTGAATACTGTTGATTTGTATTCATACGCTGGTGCTTTCACTACACTTGGGGTTTGTGACCATTTTTGGTGCAAACAGGGATTATATGGTACAGTTACCGTTCGAGGTGCTATACTGTACGTATAAACTCGTTTCGTTCTTCTAGGACATTTATAAGGAAATCTGTCCACTAACGGTTAGGAGGTGACCTCCGATCTTAGTTTGTCTGTTTATTTCCTAAAGAACTGGGTTGAGTTTACCGGAAATAGCGAACGTTGTTTCAAAGAGACCGGGATTGGATAAGTTATCCGAAAACCACTTCGATCCAACGAGTACGTTTTCGAAATGAAGACAAGAGCATGGAGCCAAAGATAGAGCGGTGAAGTGCAAGGGCTAATCGCTACTAAACCTGAGGGTGATTCCAAAATGGATGTAGTAGGAATAGTGCCTTCGGTTCCGTTCGGACCCAGAGCGGACTTGTATGGATGAATGCTATCAGTACATTGTCATTGGAGGACAGTGAGCATTCTAAGTGAAATTTCCTTGAAAAGGTAATCGTAGCCTCTAGTCTCATCAACCGAAAATGACTGAAAATCATTAGGGATGCAGCAAGGCTAAGTGGGTCGCACCCAAGTAGGGTATGTCTATCACCTTTCTAGATAACCTCAAATATTATTTTATTACTACGATGTATGGAAGGAGCTCTAAAGAGGGTGGGAACACCCCGGGTGATACCATATTCGGTCTATCTAGGTTAGAGATAGTTCGGTCTTGTATAGCAGGGGATCCTGGCATGGTCCTCGGTACAGTGTTTCTAGACTTGTACTGTGATAGGTGGTACCCCAGTGCCTGGTCATTCAGTTGGAACCCATTCTCCAATAAGCACCGTACGGTTTTGATTGTACCCAACTATGCTGAAACGTGAGATGCAAGCATTTCAGCTATTTAAATAAGTATTTGTACTTAAACACTATTATAATATCAGAGGATTTTGATATGAAATGTTTTGGTTATAGTAAGGTAAAAACCCGTCGTGTTTATTTATGGCGCGGTCTTACGAGATACCTTTGATTTTCAAATGATTTTGAAAACTTTAATAATTCAAATTGAGTGTCTTTCCTCACGCTGGTTTTCCAGACTAACTCGGGTGTTATTTTATTATAATGCTCGGGTCAGACCGAGTATTACAGGTTCAGGTTAGGATGCAATGGAGCTTAGGAGACGAGATCAAGACCAAGACGTATTCTCGTACTTGTTTCTATTCCGCTGCAGTGTTCTGTTTGAAATTACCAGCAATTGTGAGGGCAGGTTGTTATAACTTGTCCTAGTTGGTAATTATTGATTTGTGTACTCTTCTTTGTGATATATATTACAGTTTTGATTTGTGTAAAGAGCTATTGATATTATATATTATTCAGTCCGCTGTGAGATTCTGTTTTGTTTAGTTTCTTCTGTCTTCTACCTACATTCTTTTTCCACAACAATCTGTCTTTCCGACACTTGATCGTTCAGCATGATATACGATGAGCGTATTTATGTCGATTTTCGAGGGTTGTGAAGGACGGGTCATGACACTTTATTTAGTTTAAGTCCAATATTATCCACCAGCACTGGACTACCTCCATTGATGCAAAATAGATTTAATTGGGTTCTATTGGCGATTGGAAGTGGAAATTTAAGAGGAACTCCAACAATCTCCACTTATATATATCACCCAAGGTAGCATGCCATTGGCTAACGGAGTCGGCGACGACATTCTCTTTTTGGGGGTATACTGTATTCCAAAGTCGTAGGATGCTATAAACTCCATGTAACGACCCGTCTTTTCGACCATCGAAAGTCAGCACCAAATACATCCATAGTATTCCAATGCCAAACATCCAATCGTCGAAAAGGTAGATTGTTAGGGTAATAAAAAATGGAAAATGAAAATAATAGGAGAAACAAAATCTCACAGCAGAGCGACAACATATAATATAATAAAGACAATAAAAGATATCACTCTAAAATACATGATATATCAAAGTTAAAAACAAACCTCATTAGTCTGGTCAGTTATACCTTCCCGACCTTATAATTATTGATGGGTACATATACTAATATAAAGAAAAATAAAAATACCATGGTCGGTGAACATCTAGCTCTACTCTATGAGGTCCATGAAACACCAATGAAAACCTGGAAAAATACTTGATCTGACCCGAGCATTATAATAAAGTAACATTCGGATTAGTCTGGAAATATTAGTGTGAGAAAACTCAAGTAATATGATGAACATAAGGCAACGTCGCTAAACGCCGAACGGGTATTTTAACCCGCAAGAACATAATCCATATATGAAAGAATGGAAACAATAAGAATAAAACCCAACTTGAAAGAATGGAAATAAACAAGATTAAAATCCAAACTTAAAGAATAGACATAAATAATTAGACATTGAAAAGAACTCTAGACACTTTTTGGTGCAACTAAGAAAACAATTTAATAAATTTAATCAACAACAAGAAAGGGAAAAAATTTCCAACAACGACAAAGAGGATGCACCCCCCTCACCGAAAGTATACCTGTAGAAATATACTAAAGAAGTACGATGGCTCTTAGAAACCTCCAAGCCGTACCCCGCCAACCCTTACCAAGAATTCGAGTATTTTATATCTCCATACGCATACCACCAAATCAATCTATAGTAGATGTGAAAATACCTTAATGGCAGCAACCCCACATAGCTTTGACCTACTCGCACTTTAGTTTTAGCCATTTCTGATAAAGGATATCAATGCTTAGTGAGAAATAAATCATCTTATTGACAATATACAAAGAAGAAAGCTGAATCTATATCAGTAAATCAACTATCGGGAATAATCAAAATGACCATATATAGAGATTAAATCTCATACCTTTACCACTAGTTGTCGATTTCAAAACTTGTGCTATTCCTCAGTTGAAAATGAACCGGTCATGTTAAGGTAGTGTTACCTCTAGGCATTGCCTTGACAAAAAATTTAACCTTCGAGATAGAAAGAAGTTTCCATACCTTGATGTTTAGTACTAAGAGTATTACTAAGTCCTTTCCATATAAGCGATACCATTTACAGAAATTAAATTTCTTATCCTTCCATAATTGAATCAAACCTTTTAAACTTTTAAAACCAAACTTGTGCTTGGCTTTTACATCACAAATATTTGTAAAATACTTAAAAAATACTCTTTAAAATATTCTTTTCAAATAGCAAATTATATTTTTAAGCACGAGTGTTACGGTACGCACTACGCGCGTGAATTGTTTTCCTTATAAATTGAATATGTTTAGATCAATCAAAATAATGATTTTTTATTTTCAAGTAATATTAAGATTTGTATATTGTAAAGAAATATTTGAATTTGTAAAGGAAGTTTATAGACCCAAAAACTCGGCCTTCGAAAATCGGCATCCGTACTTCACTTGTACTCAAAATGCCGTAGATTCAAAAACCGAATCTGGTTCTCTAGAGCTTATAACACAATTAAGTAAACAACATAGTGGAAGAAAAGAATAATACATTGATATACAACACTGATACAATATCTGATACAACAGAGTGATACAATGAATATCAATATACATCAGAGATATGATACATGAAATAGCAGCGGAAAGAAAATAGATAACACCAGCAGCGGATAATCTCCATCTCCAAAGCACCAATTCAGAAATAGCTTGAACTCCCAATAACGATGCACCTAGATGAGCAAGACTGGTGTGATCCCAAAGATTGAACTAACTTCAGATAATCTACAAACCTGACTATCTGAAAAACCCAACTTTAGACTGCCCGTGTTGAAAATTTTGAGCATCTAGAGTTTAGGAAAGAAACAATAAACTCCGGATCAGTCATGGGACTGGTGTGAGCAACAAAAACAGTTTATCTTTAAAAACGAACAACAAGAGAATTTTTAAAGTCAATTCGCAATGCTTTTGGAAAATGAATCTACCATAAGACCTCCCGCCACACACACAATGCAAACGCAGACTTGGAGGAGATTTATTCTTATGATAGTCAAAGATGCTTACTACGAAGAATCATTTGATTATTATTATTAGTGCATAGTGTGGAAAAACATTTCGAAAGTAGAATATAAATCGTAGCCAGCATAGGTACCATTATATTATGCCTACTATAGCTACCATATTAGATGGCAGGTTTTACAACTAAAACCGTACAAGGTTCGTATTATTTTGTTTGGATTTCCAACAAATGGTCGGGCAAAGAAACTTCCCAAGTAAAATAGAACGCCTCTGGAGCGACGTTCCCGAATCCTAACCGGATCTCTACTACACAAGGCCGGGTTACCTCTAGCTGGGTAACTACTGACACGAATATGTCATTCCCCGGTCGTTTGCGACCTTTCTCCCGAGGATCCTCGATTCCAACAACCACAAGTAATAAATTTGCAGCAACCACAAAGTAAGTATCTGGGCTCCATACCATGATACCACTCATAATCCAGAAGGAAATGACATACCCTCAGAGGGCGCTACCCTCAAATAACCTTGCTGCCACGATTCCTGTTTTGACCATACCGGGTCGTGAGGTTCGACGAAGTCTCGTCCACAAAGCTACGCTTTGGCACAAAGCCATGCTTTGGGTCAACAGATGATCAAAGTAATGATCACAAAGATAAATGATCAAACAAATGATCATATCACAAATGATCAAACAATGATCATCACACAGCAACACTCAGCATGTCACATTACCAAATTGGGAATATATCGCTGATAACCTTCAACTACATAACCTCTGAGCTCGTACGTCTCAGAGAAGGGTGTTAAGCTAAGAGAATAAATTCTCCGCCACCAAACATAAATGTATTTGAAAGAAATCTGCTTTATACCTCAAAATGTAATGTCAGACATGTAACCATACAAGTCTGTTCCGGGTTCGAACAGAACCGAAGGCACTTCTTACGAAGCCCTTGCAAATCCGGGTATTCACAATCCCGATCGGATTTCCCATCACTTAGGGGATCTCAATACCAGGAGCGACCCAGTGCAGAGACAATCGATAGGTCATCCTATCGCTCTCGCAAATACCCGATCTTCAACACCGGTCTTCAAATGCTATCCATATACGACGTATCACTTATTCGGAATGGGTTATGTGACACAAAGGTCCTCTCCCAGCTGAACCGAATAGTGAGCGTAATATTCAAAAACGAATGGATAATGGGATCTCAATTAAGTCACAATTTATTACCCAAAACTCTCCTCCAAATGGTTTAAACACATTACCATTTTAAATCTTTTAAATAAAAGATTTAATTCACAAAGTTCACACAGTTTTCACAAAGATTCATTCACAGATTTTCCAAAACAATTTCCATTACGAATTTAATTAATTCGTTAATCTTTAAATCAAAGATTTAACTCATAGCTTTCGAAACAATTTCATTTCGAATGGGTTAAACAAAACATCATTTTAAATCTGTTAAAAATAAACAGATTTAATTCATAGCTTTCAAAAAGAATTCATTCATAACTTGGAAAAACCATTTTTCAATTCAAACTTGAAATTCCTTTAACTAAATTGGAATTTTATTTCTTATACGAAAGCTTTTATCATTTGAAAACAAATAGTTTTCATTTCGAAAAATCTGATTCATTCATATGAGTTGAAATCCCTGGGTTAAATACAAATTCCCAAAATTATGCATTTAAAAATGGTTTAAATTCATATAACTTGTACAGCATCTTAAATCCCTAGTTTCGAATCATAGAATTCAATTTCAAACTTGAATTCAAATCAAATTATTTAAATTTCAAAACTTGATTGAGTTATTCAAAATAACTTTTATCTTTGAAATTCCATTTCAAAAGCTTTTAACTTTAAACCCGAATTTCAAATTTCAAAATTAATTGAAATTAAAATTTCAATTTCAAAAATATTAAATTTAAATCATCTGTGACTTAACCGATTTCCACGTGAAATCCATATTTGTGTGTGTATGGTGTGGTCCAGGGGTTTCACACACAATAGTGCAACATCATACAATCATCACAGATCAAAATACAAAAATATAGTTGATAAGCGATATAACTATAACGCTTATCGTTCATTTACAGATCACAGATATATATCACAAATAAGTAAATTACAGATCACAACATAAATTAGGATGTATCACAAAGCATCATATATCAGGGATATCAAACAATCAAATCATCCAATAAAATCCAAATATTCATAAGTAAGGTGAATTTATATTATAATTCAAATCAGGTTAAAATTAAAAATTTACTAATCCTGGTCAATTAATTATTAATTGCAACCCATTTTTATTAATTAACTTGAATTTAAAATTTAATCCTTTGATTAATTATCCTTAATTAATTACAATAATTAATTTATTAATTCTTAAATTAATTTATCACATTAATTAATTTCCTTTAATTAATTATTCTTTAATCATTTGATTTATCAATCTTTAATCATTAATAAATTATCCTTAATTAATTTAAGATAAACCATAATTTTAAACATATGAATTTTAAGTTTAAATAAACTTAAAAATTATCTTTTTATCACTTTTATAAATTAATTGCTTCTTAATTAATTATCTTAATTAATTAATTAATTAACTAACCTTTAATTTATAATTAATTAACCCTTATTAATCCAATTTTTAAGCCAAAACAATTATCTTAAAACATGGGTTAAAAATATTTAAAATTTAAATCTTGTTTTAAAGTCAAAATCTGTTTTTATATCAAACCTGAGACCCACTTCGAGTCACACCCGAAAAAAATGCCTGAGTGCTTCGAGTTTTCCCCCAAACCAACCCGTGTGAGTATTTTTTTTCAAAATTTTGTTTAAGTGTTGATCTGACCCGGCGCACAACTGAATGCACTCGAGTTAAGACTCGAGCCAAATCCAAAAACACGCGAGACCCCCTTCGAGTCGCCACGAACCAAAATCTTCCAGATACCAATTCGTCCCTGTGCACGTGCACCTTTCACCGACGTCACTCCGATGGTCGACGAGACGTCCAGCAAGTCGCGACTAACCCCAACATCGATCTCAAGTCGAAGAACCACTCAATCACGTAGCCATCCGAAATCGAGTGAAACTCGATCGACCTGGAAACAAACTTCCTTAGAAAATTTCTCTCAACGGCAACTCTGGCCACCAGAGTCGCTGCCACCTCTTCTACGTTTCCTTCAGCAACCCCCACTGCCTTTCCTGAAGTCACGTGCAGCTCGATGCACAAACGTGGCCACCCCGATCCCATTTCCACCACTACACTAAACTAGGTTTACAAAAATAAAACGATCGCCCCCATCCCCACAGTACACGAGAGCCATCTCGGTCATTTTTCCCCGACCCTTCATAGGCTCATCCACCTTCTCGCCCAAACCCCGATACCCCTGGGTCCTTCGATCACCTGAATTTGCCAAGAACCCACTTCCAGTTCAACCCCAAACTGCTCTCAACCCCTTTATTTAAAAATCATAAATCTAGGCTTAAAATTCCTATCATCTACTGCCGATTCAGGCCATATAAGTGAATCTCGAATTTGTTCCATTCGAATTTATGGAAAAATTATATTTGCTCAGTGAAATCAATTTTATACACACTGTATATTTTCGTTTTAGGTAAAACTATATTTTTTTTCTATTATAGTAACTGATACCTTAGCACACTCATTAGCCTTTGAAACAAAGGTCTGATATCGATTAAGTGATATGAGATTGAAGATTTCTTATTTGTTTTTAAAACTGTAACTCAGTTATGAAGAAGAATACTAAGAACAGAGAAGATAAGGAGACAAATAAATCCACATCTGTAAACTGAGCTTATCACTTAATATATTCACAAACATATAATTTTTATTCTCAAGTTTAATAATACTTAGATAAAAAGAAACATTGTTTACTCACCTGTTATTATTATTTTTCTTCTTCCCAGAAAAGAACAGAGCCTGCTCCAATATTTGAAACAGCCTGAGAAATTACAAGTTGAAGCTTCCTTGATCTCTGGTTTTGTTGAGTTGAATTTTCGAAAGTTTTGATGATGGTATACTTTAGTTTTTTTTCTTTTTTTCTTTTCTTCTCAGTGAAAGTGAACGAAACTGGAATGATAATTTGATGTGTACATATATAGAGAGAAAGGTGTTTGATGTATAAAAGAAACTACAGGCTGAAATATTTTGTGGTGCTAGCATTTAATGCCAAGGTATGTGTCTCCATACTTATCTTATTCTTGTTTTATAAACTAACATATTTATTTACTTGCCTTGCATTACTTTAGTCGGCTGATAGTATTGTTTGTGCAAAGTAGTGATGGGGTATTAAATGCATGTCCTTTATGTACATAACATAATTTACTTGCCTTTGCTTTTCTAACTCTATAGGCTGCATATTTTATTTTTTTTTGTTTTATATTTAAGCATATATTGCTTTCCTAGTTATAGCCTACATACTTATCATTTATTTGCTTGTACCTCTTGGTTTTCTTATACAAGTTAATTCATATTTATCTATATACATTTGTTCAACTTGAATAATAACATTGTCTTCTTTTGCAAGATCCCTACTTGAATGTTTCATATTATATATTTACATTATGTCTTGCATTACTACTTTGTTTTGTATTTAAGTGTTGTTTCTTTTCTTATGGCTTAATAATATAAATATGGGGACCGCTCCTTTTCTTCTCCCCCTTCTCGCTGACCCATCCCATCCATCTACTTCACTTCAGCCTTGTCCTTCTTCACCTATTCTCGTACCTCCCTCTATGCCACCCATACTTCCACTGCCAGATGCTTCTTCTTCTACCCATCTCCCCTCTGTCAGAGTTGACCTTGTCCCTCCTGTCCGTGCTCCAGCCTCATCTTTGCCTGCTCCTCCTCTTCTCTCTAATTCTACCATGTCATCTCCTACTCTCCCTAAACCTACATTAGCTTGGAACTCTCTTTTCAAAGCTAAACCAAATAATGTTGGCTCCTATGTGCCTCGTGTCATTCAATTAGAATTCAAAGGAGATGCTATTGTGCCACCTACTGAAGTCGTCAAGGCAGGTAGTTCTTTGTGGAGTGATTATCTTGTTGGATTTTTCCTAGATAATCCTCTACCGTATTCCACTGTTTTGTATTACCTTAAGCGTGCATGGAAGCTTTCTGGGTCCATTTTTGTTAAATCGGATGGATTCCTGTTTTTGTTCAAGTTCAGTAATGAAGATGATAGGAAAAGAATATCTGAGTCAGACCCGGTAGTAATGAGGAATAAGTTATTCATAGTGAAGCCTTGGGACGAAAATATAGGTAATAGCTGTAGTAGCATCAAAGCGGTACCAATGTGGATTAAGCTATCTAATATTCCTTTGTATGCTTGGTCTCCTTTGGGTATAAATTGGTTAACTGCTAGGGTTGGAAAGCTTCTTTGTATGGATTTATCAACTGAAAATTTTAAGTGTATCTCTTTTGCCAAATGTTTAGTTGAAGTCTCTCCAAACAATGAACTACTGGATAACTTCACAGTGATGTTGCTTGATGGAACTGAACAAATTGTGAAAGTAGAATACTTGTGGAAACCGGAAATTTGTACCTTTTGTAAAGAGTTTGGGCACTTGAATAAAAACTGCAAGAAATATGAAAGTGATGAAATTGTTGAGCAATGTGAAACAAATGACCAACGGAAATCTAGTGATGATATAAAGAACAAGATGAAGAAGGGCAACTCAAATGATAAACAAAAAGTAAAGCAAGTTTGGCAAAAGGTAAACAAGAACAAGGATAAAAGAAGAATTTTGAGTGAAGATGTGGGAGCAAATGTTTTGAAGATGCAAGGTGATAATTTAGTTTCAGAGAATGATGGAAATGGGAAAATAAGAATTGGGCATAATGATGTGCATAAAACTTCAAGATGTGATCAAGCTTGTTCTGTATCCACACAAAACAAGTTCCAAATGCTCAATTATGTAGTTGTTGAGGAAGACTTAATGGAAATGCTTGACGTTGAGGAAGGTGAAATAACAAATGAAGACTTTAGTAAAGTACAATGTATTGGTGGTCACAATCACAATACTACTTCTGCTGAAGGTAAAGAAAATGAAAATAATGATCTCACAACAACTGAAGAATACTAAAACTTGCATACAAAAGATACAAACAGCCTAGAAACTTGCCTTGAAAATGAAATTGGTAAATATGATGTGCATGTTCCCAAAGATATTCATGTATCTGAAATTGATAAAGACTGGTGCAAAACATTTGAGCAACAAGTAACACAACTAATAACCTCCTTGTATGAAACATCTGTGAATGTTCAGGCTCCTAACCCAACTCACTATAACTTTTCAATTGAGTTGCCAGGATGGCCAGCATGTATCACCAATCATTAATCTTCCTCAGTTCCTCCTATTCATTCTACCTCCATCCAAACTAACCCCCAACCATCTTCCCCTCGATCTCAGTCTTGTAGGAAAATAGAAACAAGATCTCTTTCTGCTAAGAGAAGAAATAAAACTTCCTCTCCTCAATAATTTTTATGTTTAAAAAAATTGCATCGTGGAATGTTAGAGGAGCACACAGTAATTTGAAACTAGATCAAGTAAAAAACATTATCGCTGAGTATAACATTTGTCTCTTTGGTCTTCTCGAAACAAAGTTAAATTTACCTTTAACTATTAAAGCTGCTTCTTATATCAATCCATCCTGGTCCTTTCATCATAATCTTGACAGTGCCTCTTATGGTAGGATTCTAGTATTCTATGATCCTGCTGTCATATCTCTTACTTCCCTCATAACTACAAGACAGTACATCCACTTTCATGTTCTTGAAACTCAATCCCAATCCTCCTCCTACATTACTTTTGTTTACGCTGACAACTCGATCAATTCTAGGAAAGTCTTCTTTAATTCTTTGCCACCATTAAGACAATCCACTCACCCCTGGATTGTGATGGGTGATTTTAACTCCTGCTATGAATATAGTGACAAATTTGGTGGAATTCCCCTTACTTCAGTGGACCTTGATCCTCTCAACCTTGCTGTTTTTTATTCTGATTTGATCGTGGTCAATAAATCTGGTGCTAAGTATTCTTGGAATAATAGAAGTCGTTGTGGTATCCGTACTTTCACTACTATTGACCATTGCTTCTGTAACTTCCAAGCTATCACCCTCTGGCCAACTCTTTCTGTTTACCTTCCTCAACCAATTATGTCTGATCACTCCCCTTTAATCCTAACTCTTGGTCTCCATTTTAAAAAGGAAAAGAGAAGTTTTAAATTTTTTAATGCTTGGGTTAAACATGAATACTTCCTTGTTTTAGTTTCTAAAGTTAACTCTGATTTTTCATGCTTTGGTAACCCTATGTATAAGTTTTGCAGGAAGCTTAAAAGTATTAAGCAGGAGTTTAAATTGTGGGCTTCCTCCACTTTTGGTTCTGGTTGCCTGCTGTCATCTAGCCTAAAGGATAAGCTGGAGAAACAGCAGGATTACATGATGGAGCACCCACTTGATGTCCAAGCCGCGGAAGAAGAAAGTAAACTTTTCAAAGAGGTTACCGATGCTCTGTACTTGGAGGCTAGTATGAAGAGACAACAACTGCATACAAGATGGATTGCTGAAGGAGATAAAAACACTAAGTTTTATCATGACTCCATAAAGGTTAAGCATGCGAGAGAGAATATTTATATCATTTTAGATGAACATGGTTCTTTATTTTCAACTGCATAATCTGTTGATAAGGCTTTCATTGACTATTTCTCAAATTTGCTTGGTAACTCTGATGGATTTATACCGAAATTTGAACTTATATCATCACTTGCACTACCTAGCATTTCTTCTCAAGAAGCTGCAACCCTCATTTGCCCAGTCTCAGATGAGGAAATTAAGAATACTCTCTTCTCTATGAATCAACAGTCATCAAGAGGGCCTGATGGGTTTAATGTGATTTTTTTATTTCTATATGGAGTGTGCTAGGTAGTGAGTTCTGTCGAGCTATTCACAATTTTTTCAACAAATGTAAGTTGCTAGGTGAAGTTAATTGTACCAATATTGCTCTTATTCCCAAAGTCAATCCTCTAACTTGTATCTCCTCTTTCAGACCTATATCGTGCTGTAATGTTGTATACAAATGCATATCTAAAATTCTTGCTACTCGTTTAGTCAAAGTACCCCCCTCTGTTGTTTCCAGTAATCAGGCTGCTTTTATTCCATCTAGGAGTATTCTTGCTAACTCCAAGGCTTATGATACCATCCACTGGGCTTCTTGCTCAAGAATTATTGAAAGGTTATGGTAGAAGTAAGGTTCCCACTGCAACAGCAATAAAAATTGATATCTCCAAGGCTTATGATACTATCCACTGGGCTTCTATAGTTAGGGTCATGGCTGAGATGGGTTTTCCCAAAATTTTGTCTCCTGGATATACGTGTGTATCTCCTCTCCTTCCTTCTCTGTTGTTATTAATGGTAGACCGGTGGGTAACTTCAGGAGTAGTAAAGGTATTAGACAAGGTGATCCTATATCTTCGTATTTATTTTTACTAGTTATGGAAGTCTTTACTGTTATTCTCAAAACTAGGTATGCTCAGAAGAAAATTAAGTTCCATCCAAAGTGTTCTCAACATCATATAACTTCTATTATATTTGCTGATGATGTCATGTTGTTTACAAAACCTGAGTTACCTTCCTTAAATGCTATATCTGAGGCTTTGCAAGAATTTTATAGAATGACTGGTCTTAAGTTAAATCAAGACAAATCTTCTATGTTGGTTTATGGAGTTAGTGAAGCTCATGCTACTGCTCTACTACGTCATACTGGTTTCTCTTCCATGGACACTGATATGAAGTATCTTGGTCTTCCATTAATTACAAAAAGAATAACAAAAGTTGATTGTTTTCCTTTTTACAATAAAATCACTTCTGTAATGAATGCTTGAAAAACAGGCACTTATCTCAGAGTGGTAGATTAGTGCTGATAAATTCTTCTGTATTTTCCTCTCTTGTCTACTGGGCTCGTACTATGATTCTCCCTATCATACTAGTGCACCTAGTTAGGTCTGCAACGAATAGATTTTTTTGGACAGGTAGTATACATAATAGGAAGCTGATTCCTTGTTCCTTTGCTAAATTTGAAACCACTAAGAAGATGGTTGGTCTTGGGGTTATTGATGTCAGGAAGTGGAATTATGCAGCTATTAGTAAACACATTGATGATCTTATCAACAAGAGAGACAGTCTATGGGTTCACTGGGCATGGCATTACAATATAAAGTATAAATATTTTTGGTGTATGCCCAATCCTCTGAATGGTAGTTGGATTTGGAGAAATATATTGAAACTGAGAGATGTTTTCCTACCTATGATCCAATATTCTGTTAAGGCTAATTCTTCTATCAGTTTCTGGCATGATCCTTGGGTCTGTAAGTGTTGAGCGAGATTCTACCGGACGAGCTCCACGAAAGACCCACTGCCGGACCAAACTGCGCCATCACTACCGAACCAAAGGAAACCCACGGCCATAGAACTACCGGACCAAACTGCGCCCTCACTACCGAACCAAAGGAAACCCACGGCCACAGAACTACCGGACCAAACTGCGCCCTCACTACCGAACCAAAGGAAACCCACGATCACAGAACTACCGAACCAACTCCTAACCAACCTCCACCGAACCAACTCCTAACCAACCTCCACCGAACCAGCCTATACCGGACCAACTCCCCACCGGTCCAAACCTCTCCACCGAATGAAGCCTCCACCGAACGAAAGGAAGCCGGACCAGATCCACCAGCCAGATTACGTCAGCCCAGGCCCGCCAGCTGCTATATACCTCCAAGACCCCTACCCCCAGCCTCACTCTATAAATAGAGGGGCAGGGGTACAACAATGGGGACAAGTTTTGAGAGCTCAAGCACGAAGAGAACTTTCAAAAAACTTTCTTTTACTTGTATCAAAGCTTTGTACTTGTAATCAAAACAAGAGAAGAGAAATAACATATAAAGTGGACGTAGGCACATTCTGGCTGAACCACTATAAACTTGCGTGTCTTTTTATAGTTTAGTCCCTGCTTTTCATATATTTGCATAAATTACCCAAATCATTAAGAACAACATAAGATCTACTAAATCATACAACTTTGAGGTGTTTGTCCATTTTTTGTGCAAACATTTTTGGTGCTTTCACTGAGAACTAGAAGCTCGAAGCTTCAGCTTCATCCACTTAACAAGTTTTCCTAACAGCATCGTCCGCCACTTGGAAAACATGCCTCCCAAACAGAGAAAAGATGTTAACAAAGGAAAAAACATCGCATCCAGCAGTCTTCCAGATCCAACTGTCACGAATCAAGTAAATCGTCCTCCTCCAGCAGCAGTAACAAATGAAGGACAGTCTAACCCAACCATTCCTGCCACAGAACAACATGCGGCAATTACTAGGGCAGATTTGGACAGAGTTGTGGTTGAAGTAACTAACCGCTTCACGTCCCAGCAGGAAGCCTTGGTGGACCATCTCATGTCACGCTTAAGGGATGCTGAAGAATCCAACCGCAACACTGAATCATGGGGCGAGTCCCAGTCTGGAGGATCTCAGAGACAACAAAGATCTTCCTTCTTCGAAGGAGCTAACGGCAGAAGTAGCCATGGTAGGAGCCGAGACCGAGCACAGCCCGAAGTTAGGCCTGAGGAAACGTTTAGTACCGAACCCAACGGGGGAGGTACCGGACAGAGGTCAACTGTAGCTGAGCCTGTCATACTGCCTAACCACGGAAACGCCGGTGAATGGGGCCGAGCTAGAGTCCAGCCCGAAGTTGGACCCGAGGAAGTGCTTAGATTAGAACCCAGCAGGGGAAGATCAAGGCAAGGGCCAACTGTAGCTGACCCTAGCATGCCCCCAGAAGATCAAAGGCAGCCGCTGCAAAATATGAGGAACGATAGACGATACCATCCCTACAGGTCATCTGGACGAAATCAATCCCATAGAACAGAACCAAACTCATTTCTATCTACTCCAAATTCTGATGAAAGGATGGCACGCTTATTCAGAGAGTGTGTCCAACGGGAGCAAAGAGATCGAGGGATAGGCGCTAGGGTAACCAGCCCTTTCGCCTGCAATATCGAAATTGCTATCACTCCCCGAGAATGGAAGATGCCGACAATGGAACCTTACAAAGGAACCTCCGACCCCGTTGTACACTTACAGAGGTACACGCAACATATGCTCATGAGTGGAGCAACAGAGGGAGTACTATGAAAATGCTTTCCGCTCTTCTTAGCAGATCTCGCTACCTCCTGGTTCTGTCATCTACCCCAGGGATCCATCATCTCGTGGGAAATGTTGAAAGAAAAGTTTATCAGTCAGTTCCGCATCCATGTAGAACAACCTAAGGACGCTTATTCCTTATCCAGCGTCAAACAGAAACCTGGAGAAAAACTGCAGCAATACCTAACCCGATTCAATGCCGCAGCAGCCGCAGTCCAAGATGCCGATGAGAAGCTTATCCTAATGGCCCTCTGTAGTGGTGTGCATCCGGACACTAAATTTGCTAGAAGATTGACGAAAGAAAAACCAGCTACTTTACCCGATTTCTTCCATGAAGCCGGGAAATACATGAGGCTTGAGGATGCTGCCGTTGAGGGGCAGTCAGGACAGCAAAATAAGGCAACTCACAGCAACGTCCCCGCTGTGGCAAGGGACGTTCGAAGAAATGATTCCAGAGACAATGCTGGGGGAAAGAAGGGAGAAAAGCGCCTATATCGGCCTGGGCCGAGATTCGACACTTACACTCCTTTGAACGAGACCGTAGAAAATATCTTCCTTGCCACCCAAGGCGAAGTTAGATACAAATGCCCACCATACAAAAAGGAATCAGATAACGCGCAGAAATCTGGAAAGTTCTGCCGCTTCCACGAATCTCACGGGCATGATACCAATGAATGCCATCATCTCCGGGATCTGATTGAGGAACACATCAGAAGGAAGAAACTGGAACGTTATGTAAAAAGTCAGGACAGGACTCCAGCTCCTGCCAATGAAAACCCAAGGCTACCCTCACCGGACACCGGCAGAGGAAACCGCAACACTAGCAGCTCTAGTCAAGAGAAAATAGTGGTCCATACCATCTCAGGAGGACCGCACATCGCGGACAGAAGCTGGAAAGAGATGGAAAGGTATGGAAAGTCGCTTAGAGGCAATAAAGACTGTGTCAATTCGGTTATAGAAGAGCGCCACCCGAAGCGGAAAGAAAGTAATGACATCACATTCGGTAAGCGTGACCTAGAAGGAAGGCAGTGCCCTCACATGGATCCCATGGTCATCTCTGCCCGACTCGGCCCCGCCGAAGTTTACCGAATCCTGGTAGACACTGGAAGCTCAGTAAACATCCTGTTCAAACACGCATTCGACAAAATGAAGCTATCAATGAAGGATGTATCTCCCTGCGATAAACCACTACACGGTTTCACTGGGGATGCTAAGATGCCCCTCGGGGAACTGGACCTTTTTGTTGAGATTGGAAGCCATCCCCGCTCCATTGTACGAAAGCAGACGTTCGTGCTAATAGAAAACCATTCAGCCTACAACGCCTTCTTAGGAAGATAATTGTGGCAGTGCATTACCAAATGTGACCTACCCTATTAGAAGGTGTAGACTGTTAGGCGTAACCTTGTCTTTCCCATTGACCGCGCATGACCGATGACGCACTCAACCTATATATAGCTCCTACTCCTCATTTGGTACCAACACATATTGACATAGCGTCGAGTTGCTCATCATTCTACTTAGATTGCCTAACACAATCAAGGCAATACCCCTCCTTAATTTATTAAAGCAAACTCAACTAAGGGTATTCCTTCACCTATATGCAAGCGTATATACTCCATGGTGTAACGATCTACCGTTCTCACACCTAAAGATGACACTTAATACATCATTGGTATTTGTGTGCCAATCATTTAAGTGTCCAAAAGACAGGTCGTTTTGGGTGAAAGAAAGAAAAGACGGAACAGAATCTCACAAAATGCGATGGGTAATATATAATATGAACAGGTCTTTACAAAAAGAAATCATCTTTATTATGCACAACATCTGAGTACATTAACCTATTATAATAATGTCCAGGGTTAAAGTAAATATTGAATCATAGCCGAAATTGTTAGATTAATTAAATTCCAGCATAATAAATATACAATCAAGTTTGAAGGCTCGTATTGGAAAATGGATTTCAAATATGAGTAGGTAAGGTACTACCTTCTGATGGTACATCTCTAGAAAATGTACCTGAGGGCTACAGATGCATCTGCCCCTCTGCTACACAGAGCCGACCTGCTCATTTAAAATGACAAGCCGGATCACTTCACCCCTTGACATCGAGGCTGCAAACATTACCCCTCGATGCATGCATGCAAAACAACTCTAAGAGGACAATCTAGAATGGGATGACGACTCCTAATGGTAGCTAACCACATAGCTCTGCTACATACCCTATTTTAGTCAATTTTTCAAGGTTATGAGGCTTGAGGCTACACTTTTTCTTTTTCTATTAGCAGACTATCTTAGCATGCTAACACTGCCCTCCAAGAAGAGATGCAATGCCAACATTCATCCATACAAGTTGTTCTGGGATCGAACAAACATTCAACATTTACTTTCTTCCATTTTGGAATCAACCTTAGGAAGAATAGTATAGCTCCATATCATACTTCATCATGAACGTTATTAGTTTGGTGTGGTTTGGATAAATCAAAACAACCGTTGTCTCCAAACTAAGCAATAAATTTCAGCTAACTTAATTTTGGTTCTTTGGAGGTATGCAACAAGTATTCAAGTCCTCACTGGGAAACTCGAATATACAATCATACTTTCTGAGTTAAAACAGGTCAAGGTTTGATAGTTGGATATTTAACTATCAAATAATAAAACAACAACCATCCAGAGATTTAATTACCCATAGCAACTACTAAGCCTTAAAATAAATCTTTCATTTAAAACTCTTTCCAAAATATTTATTAAAATATTCATATATCTATCCCACCGGCATAAGTATATTCACAAACATTATGAAAGATTTTTTATTTCGAAATCATATTAAAAGGATCAAAACAAATGTTATTTAGATTGGGGATAAAGATAACCTCAAACACTATTCCTTCGGTGTTAAGTATGGAATGAATGTCCAAGCCACCAAAACTAAGAAGGTTAGTCAAAGAAAATCCAAATCTTAATTTTTTTATAATTTACTTCTATAAATCCTTTTAATAAATCTCTTTCATTTTATGAAATCTTCTTTATTTAAATTCCAAATCCACTTATAAAACTCTTTATAAATCTCCAAATTTATTTATAAATATCAAAACCATTTATAAAACCTTTTTATAAATATCCAAAATGATTTATAAAACTCTTTCCCAATTCCAAGATAACTTCTCAATTCAGAAAACTCCATTTATAAACTTTCCTTGTTTAAAACAGAACTTCTTTAATAAAGTTCCTTTGATAAAATCTTTTATTTAAAACACCTTAAAATAAACTAGTTATTATTTAAACCTTCTTTATTTAATTATCATTAAACCATAATAGCAAAATACTGATTTTAAATAATCGTTCAAAAGTATCAAATTACACCAAACATCTTTAATAAAATAATTGATTAATTATTCTTTAAATATTTTATTTAAAATGATAGTAAATTTTAAACCATTTACAAAAAAGATAAAATGAAATATTTGACTTTACAAAATCCGAAAGAGGCTTAGTTGAGTTTAAATTATCTAAGTTATAATCTGAGTAATTACATAACAAGAAGATATGTAAAAGAGATCAACCAATAACAACCAAGCAACATATAGGTAAAAGTCCAAGTTACCATAATAGCAGACCTGAGTTTTTATTTTGCTTAATTGATGTTTACATAATCTACTTGGTGAATTATGGCAGAACTGTGATTTATTCTACAAAACAGATGTCTAATATAATTTAATTAGCAGAACGGTGTTTTATTATGCTCAACAGATGACATTGGGTTTTATACTCAATTGGAGTTACTTAATGGTGACTGACATAAAAATCTCTTGGATTTAAAAACAATTTTTAAAATAAAAGTTACTTTAGAACAAAATTGATCTTAAGAATTAAAGCAGTTTAAAACTTTTGAACTATACTTATTTAATAATTAAATAATATTTAAACTCTTTCTTAAATCATAATTAAACCTTTGATTAAAAATTAAATAATAGTAACTATTGACTAAATATTAAATGATTAAATAATAGTTAATATATAAATAATTATTATTTAAGACTATAATTAATGTTTAATTAATAATTAATAATAATTACATGTTATTTAATCTAAATTAATTATTTTAATAATCTTTAATTAAAACTTAAATAATAAATTAAACCTTTATTAAAAATAGTTAAATCATAATTAAGTTTCAATTAAATCATAACTTAAATTTAGCTTGATTAGCAATTAAGTAATAATTAATCCCTTTCATAAATAAATAAATAATAATTAATTAATCTTTAATAATTAATTAAAAAAATAATTAATCCTTATATAATTAATTAAGTAAGAATTAACCATTTTTAAATTATTTAACTAATTATAATTGACTAATTGATTAATAATTAAGTACTAATTATCCTGTTAACTAATGATTAAGTACAAATTACCTTATTTAATTAGTTAATTAAATAATCATTAAACAAATGAATAAATAAATAATATTTATTTTTAAGTCCTTCAAATAAGTTTTGCAAACACTTTTCAAAACGGTACTTAAGATTAACAAAATTTAAATTTGCAAATTAGTTCGTTTTACGAACTACGTTTATTGCAATTATCACTATATGACCAGAAATTTTTAAAACATGTTTTATATTTAAAATTACTTTAAAAAACACTTACTCTTATGTATTAACTACTTTATAACTTAGCAAAAGGATTTTGAAATAAAAATAAGAATTTGAAAACTAAATCAAAATCTAAACTTGAAAACATTTTCCGACACAACCTTAAATGGAAACAAGTTAACCAAGGAACTCAATGTCATAAAATCTCAACTTTAGGTAATATTCATTTTAGCATACAATACCACATACATAATTGCAAATATATAAATGCCATAACCCACAAGTAAAAATCAAACTTTTCCAAACTTTACTGACAAACTTGCTTAACTCTCATCCATTCCAAGTACATACAAGCTTATAATCGAAGCATACACATGTATAACTAACTCAATACCATATTCATTCAAGAAAGAAATAATTTTACAACAATTATACATTGCAAATAAAGTTAGAAACTTTAGAAAAAAGGATGAGCTTTAACCTCTAAGCTACCAAAAACTTACTAACTCGACCCGATTTTTTTCTAACATTTGAAAATAACTTAGGGCTTTGCATTGAACTTGGAAAAATGGAATCTTTATAACTTTAGGAGAGAAAGTTCTTCGGCCAAAGGCCTTTAGAGTTTGGCAATGATAGTCAAATGGGAGGTGTTGGTTTTCTTGGAGAAGGGGAGATGTATAAATGGAAGGGTGAATTTTCTAGGCAAGTTTTCTAATGGTTTAAATATGGAGAAACTAATAAATTGTAAAACTTTAGAACAAGGAAATCATGAAAGTAGCTTTGAAGAAGACAAGGAAGGTTTAGGAATGTGAGCAAAAGAAGAAAATGAAAGCAAAATTCATGAAATAGTTTGTATACAAAATGTAATTAAGATTTTACCATATTGCATACCCTCCACTACATTAGTGCCACATCACGAAGACCCTCCACCATACCAAAATTTTGAAAATTATAGCCTCCGTCCACCTCAGCACATGCCAACATTAATCAAACATGTTTAAACATGTTTTTGTACCTAATTATACTTATGTTTGCCTATGATGTGAAATCTATTTTTTTTACTTAATTATATTTTTAAACCTTATACCTCTAAGTATAAATACATATGTGTATATGCATAGATATATATCCTAACTTATTTACAAATGTGTATATTTACACTAAAGTGTTCTCAATGTTTTTTATAAATTTTGCCCGATGAAAAGTTGAAAATTAGGAAATTGAATTTCGATCATATTTTCGATATTTCTTCGAGCTATATATTTTTGTAAACAAATTTGGAAAACTATTTCACCATCATGATTTACTATTTAAAAGTGATTTTACTTTAATTATAAAATTCATTATTTGAATATTTAAAATTAATTAAATATTCGTAAATCAACGCGGTGAAATTCCGGATCGTTACACTCTCCTCCTTAAAAGAATTTCGTCCCTAAAATTTTACCATAACCTAACCTAGAAACACTTAACACAACTTATTAGTCTGTATGATGGATATAGATCATTTATATGCAAGATCTGACTTGATTACTCACTCAAATACATAGTTTTACTTCCAAACTAGTATCGCTAGCTCGACTTTTTAGTGGGGACTCTGATCGGGCTTCTTAATTATAAACCTTTGTTCTCCTTATATAGACATATACTATAATAGAAAACTTTTAGTTCCTTATTAAGAACCCTCACCTAATGTTAACTGTCAAGGATCGAGCGACAAATCCTGCTTCAGAATGGTGTGAAACACCTTAAGTCATGTACTCGAATCTTGGATCGAGAATTTTGTGAAAAAGAGGAAGGATCTACATACAACTTACGTACCGATCTAAATATTCTTACTATCTAACTACTTTCTACCCTTTCAAAATATTTATGAAAATATTTCGTAATAATTCCAACTTAGGTTCAAACAACTTAATTTATAAACCCTTTCATAAAAAATAATTTTAATTTATTAACTTGTATAATACTCTCTTGCATCCTAAGAGTATATACAAAACATCCGATTTTAATTCCATTCACTTTTAACTATCCAGATGTATGCCTAAAATAATTAGGGTCGCAAAACTGATTCAACCAATCCAATCTCTTTAACCAATTAGTCTGGTAAGTAGCTAAGAAGAGAAGGATGCTGGTATCCAAGCTCCATCCTAGAGTCTACTTTTTCTTAGACATTTCTAAGGCAAAGACGTTTATTAGCCGGCCCAATAACATCAAATAATTTTTCACTTCCTATATTTTAAAAATTAAAAGACACATTTTAATAAAACTAAATTTATTAATCATTCTTATTAAATTAATTAAGTTTTAAAACTTCATTTATTAACCTGTTCTTTAATCAAAATATCTTATTATTTTGAAAACTTAGGAGCTATATTCCCGAATTTTATTTCAAAAAATCTATTTGAAATGATAGTTTATGTTTAACCCTTAGAAAACATACATATAGCCCACATAACTCCAAAATGATATCAAAGAACTGTGTGCTGCCAAATAGTATCATATATCCCCTTACAAAGAAGGGTAATACTCAAGAGAAATGTTTACCATCCGAACAAATCTCCTGTCCAATTTTATTCACTTTAGGGTCACTCAAACTAGTTGATTATAAAAAATATTTCTTCCTTTTCAAATCCTCTTTTTGAGACAATACTATATATATTTCCCAATAAATAGTTTTTAACAAAATATTTATCATCCACTTGCTTTGGATTCATTTGGATTCGAACGTTTTCCAATCATACAAAGACAAAGAGAATAATTGACTAGTGCACTATTACATTTGCCTAAACAAACATCCAATTACTACTTGGAAGATTATTCTGATTACATTTGCCTAAGAATAAGTTGTATTCATTCTGTTAATTCATTTTATAGCTTAAGCGGAATTAATTCACTTTACTAATTCATCTAGTTAATTCAAATCCAATTCAATTCATTCAATCTTTATCAAGTTAAATTTATTTCATTTAATCCATTACTCATTTTGTTTAACTCTATTTTAAAAAAAAATTCTTATCGTTCACATTCATCAATTTTAAAATTTGTTTTTAGCATAATATTTCCCAAATTTATAAGTTATACGAACTTATTCATTTAAAATTTCATTTCATATTTTATCTAATTCATTTCAAATACAATTCACTTTTATTTAAGCTTCCTTGAGTTAAATTTTATTTTATTTAATTCATTTTACTACCTCAATTTATTTAACATTTTTTAAGTTAATTATTTTATTTCATATCTCAAATTTGAATATTCTTTTGTTTGCTAAACCAAAATATTTAATCATTTTAAAATTTAATTTTTCTTTCCTGTTCAAATCCATAAGTTATAAACATTTTTTTTCTTTTTTTCTATACTATTTTCAATTATAAGTTCAAATCTATTTTCATATATTTATCAAATAATACTTAGAATATTTTTCACAATCAAAACTTGTTTTAACTGGAAATAAATATCTTTTGGTAGCAATTCTCACTCAGAAATTCGAAAATGAATACTGGCGATGCTACAGTCATCCCAGAATTATTTTCCAGCGACTAAAGTGGATTCAATGCCTTTATTTTTTTTAAAATATTTTTCTACTCAAAGCTCTTCCAAATAATATTATTATTAATTTCGAAGGCTTTGAAAATAATTTTGAAAGCAACAGGTTTTATACTCAAAATTCTCAAATTTTAAATCCTTTTTATTTATAAGCCATATTATAAATATACTTATATAATTTCATTACTTTATTATGAAAATATTTCGTTAATTTACAACTTTATTATTTTAAACAAATTTTATTGTAATTAGATTTCAATTCGATTTAATTATCAAACGCTTCGTAAAATAAAATTCATAAAGTATTCGTTTTATTTTAGTTCAACCAATAATCAGTGATAACTAAATATTATCATCTCCTAACAACAGCATTCTTTAATAATTAACATTTCATATATATATATAATATAATTTAGGTAAAATTATTTCATTTACCTGATTTTAAAACAGTATTATGTCGAATTGTCTCGTTTAAGTGTTTAGAAACTCCTATCGATATCATGGCGTCCCACGCATCGACCAGAATTCATAAATAAATCAATGGACAAGTAAACACAATATAAAACATTTTATAACCCTAACAAGTATGCTCTGTCATGTTTACACACTCAAACATCTCATTCTAGGGTATTACTACCCTATCACTAATGAGTCAAACCCCACAAAGCTAAGGTTATCGCTTAACCAAAGCTCTGATACCAACGGTGACGACCCACGTTTCGTAAGGTTTAAATTAACAATAACTCACACATGTCCAACTTAAACAATTCGGAACATAGATAATCATTGGGGTTAATTATGAAAAATAAGAAAGAAGAAGAAAACAAACACAGAATCTTGCAATTGAATGACAAAATCTAATAATCAAATAAACAGTTCATGGAGCTGTTTACTATACATTTGATTATAATTTATACAACATTTATCAGAGTTATATATACAACAGAAACAAAATAAAATAACGTAGCTGACAACATGATGCAAGAATAACAATAGTAATAATATACCAAATCTTCATCATTGTCCTCTAGAAAATGATCTTCAATGTGTCAAAATACTCAGGGCTGACCGAAGCATAATGAAAAGACAAAACACTTGAGTCACGACTAAAATATTCTTATGTGAGTCAAATCGCTATCACATAACATGAGTGTAATAGCATCAGAGATGTTTACGAGATTTTACATCTCCTATCTAGTGTATAACATGCATGCAATAACTCAAGAGATGTTACAGGATTTTCCATCTCTCAAGGATCCGTCAAAATATTTATATATATAGTAGAATACGCTACATATATAATGTCTAATCGGCAAAATAAATATTTTTCTTAGCATTAAGGTTTTACATCAATCCCCTTTAACGCGTTTTTAAGCATTGTCGTACAGTTTGCACATATCGCCCCAGTAGCACGTCGGGGGATAGGGATGCGCCGTGATACGACAACACTAAACCAAAATCGTAGGGGTTTTGTATAGGGATAAAAGTATGACAAGGCACATGAGGCAGTGCATAAGGTAAGATACTATCACTTCGGGCCGCAGGGCTGGTGGTAACACATCGTAGCCACGACCACCCACCGTGTACATCAATCTCATATCGAGTCAAAGGGCAGCTATCCAAAGTCAAGGTGCACCAGTCGAAACCAACAACATGAGGAATAATATGAACGGAGTCTAAGAAAATTGAAGAACAGATGTCCGCTAGGGGTAGCTAGCCCGCTTGGCCCTATCAAGCCATCCTGTTTTAGTATTTCAAATTGGCATAAGTGCCGGGGTCTATCCATCATCGTTCTCTCTCTTCAAATCAAGCAAATGATGCCAAATCCAACCACTTCGTTCTAGAGTCTCCTCCGCGTACACAGTTGTTAAAGTGATTCCAATATTTACAGAGAGTATGCCAATAAGAGGCCCCGGTCTCTTTAACAACCAAACGTCGTTTTACACACCGGTTGGTACTTTTATATCTCGAAAACAATTCGTACCACATATCAAAATATCATATTCGCTTCAAAATCAGATTCATTTGAAATCATCATATTTACTCAAAATATACTCTTTCACTTCAAAATCATTTTCGCCTTAATATCTCGATTTTTCTTTCAAATTTATTTTGGATTTCAATTTTGGTTATAACTTCATTTTAACCCAATTCATATTTAAATCAATGATTCAAATGCAAACATTCCAGCCTTTGACCAGTTTGAATTTTAGAAAATAATTTGGAAAAAAAGTTTAAATTGTTTAAAAATAGTTTAAGTAGTTAAAATAGTTTGATAAAAAATGATTTAAGTATTTAAAATGTTTTATAAAATAAAATAGTTTGGAAAGTCAAAATAATTTAAATATTTAAGAGATAGATTTTAAATAGTTTATATTAAAATAATTTGTTTGAAAATAGTTTCAAGGTCAAACTAACTAAATTCCAAATCTTCAAATTCAAATCAACTTCAATTTCCATTTCCATTTAAATCGATTCAATTCCGATTTCATTTCAAATTAACTTTGATTCCAACTTTTATTCAAATCAATTTCAATTTCGATCCTAAATTAATTCGATTTCGATTTCAATTCTTAATTTCAATTCAATTATCAATTTTAAACCATTTCGATTTATATAAATTCGAGTTTGATTTCAGAATATTGATTTAAATCACTTAAATTAAATTTAACTTCAATATTCAATTTAAGATTCAAATCTTCAAAATAATTCAATTCCGAGCTCACTTTTGAAATTTCGTTTTAAATTACGTTCACTTAGAAATATTTCAAAGTTCGAATATAAATCCAAATCATTTAAAAAAATCAATTTCCAAACTGAAATCATATTTCAATTATAGCTTCAAAATCTCAAATTTCATAAACAATTTCGTTTAACACATTTTAATTCCATATTTCGAGCTCAAGTTCGAAAATAATTCGACTTCCATAAATTCAATTTTTACTTCTTTAAATCAAATCATTTAAACAATTTCAAACCAAATTTTTTAAATTCATTTAATTTAACCAAATCCAATGTCCGTATATAATTTTCTATCCTACAGCCAAGTGAATCTGTTATTTCAATTTAATTCAGGGATGGTATATATCATTTCAATCCAAAATAAATGTCATAAGTATATATCATTTCAACCTATTTCTTAATTTATTCAAAATAATTCGATTAACAAATTTATATACTGTAAATAATATACAGGATGGTAACTAGATATATCATAATAAATAAACATCCAAATCATCCAAAATATCAATCAATAGCATCCATCTCAATCAACATCCAAATAAGTCAAAATATCATAACAGTTTACTAGTTATCAATAATCGGGAATTCAACTAGCAATTGAATTTCCATTTCAAATTTGAACTGTCAATTCAAATTCCTATCATTTTAATTCATATCAATTTAAATGTTAGTTAAATTTACCAAACAACAGTCAATAAATTTAAATCACTTCACGATATAAATTTAACTAACATAAAAATTATTTTAGTATAACCTGAACGTATAAAACACTCACCTTTTCATTTGAAACTAAAAATATTTTCCTCTTCATGAACTGTAATGGGTATGCAAGAGTTACGATATAATTAATATAATGGTAACTAAAATTTTAATTAACTTAATTCACAATTTAAGTAACAACAATTAACTAACTCAATACCTATTTCACTTCACGCATTCAAACCTGCTTCTCCTTCCAGCTAGAAATCGCGACTTCATCCGTTAACTCCTTTTTTTATAACCTCGATTCGATATCCAGAGGCCAAGCCACCAGCAGCCGACCTCGCCCAGACCTCCACGCGCCGCCGCCGCTCAACCACTGCGCACGCGCGAGAGTGATTCCAGCAGCGAACCCAACCCAAACCCTAATCGACACGAACGCGCCTCCAATCGCCTCCACATATAGGCGCGCGTGTCCCCCAGCGCCGCTCCATCGCGCACGCATCGTCGTTCGATCCGATGCTCATTTTTTTCTTCGTTATTTATTTTTTTATTCATCAGTTTTTCTTCGGTTGTTGAATATGACTAAGAGAAAAAAGGGGGTATGGGAGAAAAAAGGTAGGCTGAACTGTACAATTGGTCGAATGATTAAATAAATATATATTATTTAATTTGAAAATATCTCGTTCGATCGACTTCGAAATTTTGAACTCCAAACGAAGCGTGCCGCCTGACATTCCTAATGTTTTACCCCCATTTCGAACATAATGGAACTAGTCTCAAGGCCTAATTCGATCATATTCAGAAGATAGCTTTTCGAAATCAATTTATTTTAATTAAATTTCCTAAATTAATTTCTATCTGTTTAAAACTTGCACGGCGAAATGATAAGTCTGATCGACGAAACTTGAAAACCTATAATAACTCACTATTATGGATCCGATGAAATTAGTTTCGTCGAAATCCGAGACAATGGCCAAAATGGCTATTTTTACTCGTTAATTAAAAAGAGTAATTTCAAAAATCAATTTAATCACTTTAAATTCAATTTTAAAAGTTAATCATCTTTATTCTTGTTTAAATAAAAATTAAATCAATTTCTGATACTATTTTCATTCACTTTAATTCAAGATTCAATTATTTAAATAATTGCAATATTAAATTTAAATAATTTAATTATCCAATGAATCACCATATTTTAATTGTTTGCGCAAAAATTGTTCACAAACCCCGAATATCGTGAAAGCACCAGTATATGAATACAAATCAACAATACTCTAACACAAATCTCAGATCCAGGAAAAATAGAGAACAACAATTGGAAAATCACAAACAGAAACACGAGATTTATAGTCGTTCGGCTATCTCTGGCCTACGTCCACTTCAAAGGATAACCTTTTATTGATGTTCTTGCTGGTTAGAGTGAATTACAACAGTAGTATTTGAGTACAACAATAGAGTTTAAGTGCAATCGTGATTTTGGCAGAGTCTGGACGTTGCAGGATCCAAAATTCCTCTTTTTGTAGGCTCTGGGGTGCTATTTATAGACGCTCCGTCCAAATATCTGGCCCAAACTTCAGGAGACCCCTTCTGGCACATGAGTGGGCCTATGCGATCGATCCCATGAAGTTTAGACTCAATCCGTGATCGATACGAACGATATTCGTATCGATCAAGATTTTGTCCAATCGAGTCGAAACTTGGTGTGAACATTCTTTAGCTTGTACGTAAGCTCCTGTGAAAATTTCATAGCATTTGGACTTGTGGATTAGGAGATATGATCAATACGAATTGGGATTTTCAGTTGGCTGCTTCGTTCGACTCGATACGTTCGTATCGTTCTCCTCGACTCGATTCCAAGCACGTGAGCGCAAGGTGACGTGGCGTGAATATCCTGGGTCAGTATTTTTTGCGTTGAGTTGGCAGAGCCTTATTCGCATCCAACATCGGAGTCCAATTCGTATTGACCATTTCGTCTTGTTCGCATCGATAGTTCACAATGATCATGTTTTGCCTCCTTCGCATCGATCGCCATGGCGCTATTCGCATCGGTCGCTTCAAGGAATATCGTTCGTATCGATCGATCGTGGTGTTCGTATCCATTGATTATCTGTAAATCGATCGATACAAATTAGTGGTTTGCTTATGGATCGATACGAACTGTCAACGCTCGATGGATACGAATAAGACTACATTGGAGCGATACGAACATGATGGATACGAAGCGAAGTCATTTTGATAGAGTCGAACTCGATGGATTCGAACAGCGTGACCTTGGATTGATTCGAACTTGATCAATTCGAAATCAGACTTTCCCTGATGGATACGAACATGGCGTTGGGATCAATACGAATGGCGTGTTTTCCTCATCTTGTATCGATCATATCTTGAGCTTACAAACTCGGATTGACTCAAAATTTGAAACCTCATCTTTCATGGCTTTACTTGTCATGTCTTGTCAATTGTGACTCGATCCGGACTCGGACAAAATTCATCGACATCCATAGTGAAACTGTGATGTATAATCGATATTTTTGATGAGTCATCATCGATTTTCAGTTAATTTCTTGATATCTCGACTTTGCTAAAAATTGGGATAACACTATGTCCCCCAAAATATGCCTTTTGGTAAAAGGTGTGTTTTGAATAGCTTCAAATCGAATGCTGTGAGTTCATGTCTTATTCGTAGCTATAGTATTGTCAATCAAGTTTATGGCTGATCGAAGCCGAATCAGTATCCATTTCCATTTGCAGAAGTCAGTAATCAAAGTCTATAGCCCCTCCGGATTATCGATGGTCACTCTGGACCCTTGCTAAGTCCATTCCAGATCTAATGATCGAATAGAAAGATCTTGTAGCGCTCCGGTGCTACTTTTTATCCCTTGCACTCTGGTTCCCGTGAGGGCGCATAGAGATGTCTTGGTCTCTCTAGACCGATCATAGCCTCTCCGGGCTCTTGCTGAATCCCGTCATGTCACTCTCTGGTAAAGGGGAAACAACGTCGAGTGAGCCAATCTTGTCGCTCTCCGGCGAAGCGGCAACACCCCCTGCACTTCGGTTTAGTGTCTCTGAACATTAAGCGATGTCTTGACCTAAATCCTAAGCCGATCACAGCCACTCCGGGCTCTTATCAAACCCTGATCCAATCACTCTCTGGTGAATGGGGAACGACGTTAAGTGAGTCGATCCTGTCGCTCTCCGACGAAGCGACTCACTTCCTGCACTCCGGACCACGCCTCTCCGGGTAGGGTCATAAAGCGATCATTTTCAAGCTGGTTTTCAATATTCATCCTTTAACTCTCCGGCCAAAGGTTTATTTCGAGAAATTAAAGTTCAATTATTAAAATCAAGTTCCGGATGTTCAATCTCAAACAACAGGAAAAACTAGGCATTGCCTCTCTGGGCAGAGCGGTTTATTACCATCACAAAGCATGCCTGGGGATCTCTCCGGTTCCTGTACATGTTTAAGTGGAATAGCCATTTTATTTTGAAATCAAATCTAAGGAATCTAATCGACCAAAGTCAAAATCTTGAACTTGGCCCTTGCCATCATAATCAATTGATAACGAGTCGTGATCCTGATCCAGGATTAGTCCTTGTTAGCGCCAAAATTGGTCACTACACCCAAATCCAAGTGAAAGCACCAAATATCAGTCACAGCTCAGAGATAGAGTATATGTAGAGAGTAATAATGTGAAGAACAGTTAAAACTAAAATGAAAGCAGTAAAGAACAACAGATTTTATAGTGGTTCGGCTAACTCCCGCCTACGTCCACTTAGAAGTTTGCTTTTTATTGCTGTAATAATCGATTATAGTTACAAAATGGCAGAGTTGCCTTAGCCTTAGAAAAGAGAAAGTAAGAGAGCCGAAAAAAGATCCCCATCTGTAGACCCACATGTTGTATTTATAGGCAAAACCAGGTTGTTGGGCCTCCTGAGTAGTTTGGGGCCCATCAAGGTCATAGCCGAACCCTACTTCATTATGTCGACCGATCCTGAGCAGTTGGTATGTCGAACATGGGGAGGTGCGAGGTATCGAGGTATTGAGGTGCGAGGTACGAAAGTATGGAGGTGCGAGGTGCAATGCCGAGCGAGGTGAGGTATGCCGAACAACCCATCCAATGCCGAACGCTCCCTGATGCCGAACGAAATTTATGCCGAGCGCTCCATCCAATGCCGAATGATCCTTTATGCCAAACAACCCATTCAATGCCGAACCGTGTCTGATGCCGAACAGTTTCTAATGCCGAGCGCCCATCGTGCCGAACGATCTCTAATGCCGAGCGCCTCTGAATGCCGAGCGCTCCTGGATGCCGAGCGCTACTGAATGCCGAGTGCTCCTGGAATGCCGAACCACTCATGTATGTCGGATGCTCTATGTATGCCGAGTACTCTTGAATGCTATTCGAACGTGAATGCCAGACGAACTATTTGTGCCGAACCTCCACCATGCCGAACCATGTTTCCTAAACCCAAATTATAGTTGATCCATCTTTATCCAATCATATTTCCATCTCCCAAGCACGTTGCGTCATCCAACCATCCAGTCGACTGAATCCATCGTACACCAGCCTTGACGAACATGAAGTCGATTAAGTTAAACCCGCCTGTCCACGGCCTTGCCAAAAGGCGGGTTAACACTTGCCCCCCAAAACATGCCTTGCGATAGGAAGGCGTGTTTTGAATAGTTCTGATTTGGATATCTAAAGTTCATAGCCATATATCCGAGTGCATCGTTCTTGACTGCTCCGAGTCGATGTCCGATTCCAAATCCAGTAACTAAAGCCTTAGCCAATTCCATATCCATCCGAACTCAATAACCGAGTCCTAATCCATCCTCATCTAATAACCAATAATCAAATCCAGGACCTCTCCGGGTCGATATCCAAGTCTTTTGCCATTCATAGCCAATATTCATATCTGTAACCTCTCCGGGTTCTTGTCAAGCGCAATCCACACCTAACGACCGTGGTCCAGTGTCCCTGGACGTTGAGTAATGCCATGGCTTAAGTCCTAAGCCAAATCCTGGTCGCTTCGGACCCCTGTCGAGCATTGTTCATACTCGACGACCTGAAATAGTAACCGATAATATGGGGGCCTAAGTCCTAGGTCGAGTCCTGGTCTCTCCGGACCCTTGCCGAGCATAGTCCATACTCGACGACCTGAATAAGTCGATTTGCCATGCTTGGACAAAGCGACTTACCCCTTGCCAGGTATGATCCATACTCGACGATCATTTACCAAAAGCCAGATAAAAATCCAATCAAAAGCCAATCCGAAATCCAGATCAAATCAGGAAACAAAAAATCCATATCAAAAATCCAAACCAATATCCAAACCAGAAATCAATCATCCAAATAAAAGTCCAAACCAAAAGAAAAAACCAAAAGACAAACAAAACCAGGAGTTCAAACCAAACCAAGAAAAAGCAAATGTCCAAACCGAAAAAGAAAAGGCAAATTTCACAAACTAGAGCGTTGTGGTTTGTCATCATCTCAGAGCATGCCTAGGGGCTATCTCCGTCCCCGTACATGTGTAAGTGACTCGGCCGTTTGCTCAAAGTTTGCTACTTATTTCATATTACCCCTGTTAATTGATAACCAATCGACCATCATTCCTGGCCTCACGCCATCGTTGTTTGAGGTAGGCGGTGGTCGCTTCTGTTCCACTGCTGCATTCCGAGCTCCAACATATTGTCGCAACTGTCCATTCCTTACATGCTCCTCAATTATGTCCTTCAGATGCCTGCAGCTGTTGGTATCATGCCCGTCCAAGTCGTGAAAAAGACAATGCCTTCCTGATGCCCTTTCACGTTCTGAAGGTTCTCTCCTAGCTGGCCTTTGGTAGGGAAGGCGATTCCGAGTCTCCATGAATATCCGTTCCAACGTCTCGTTTAATCCCGTATAAGTGGAGAATTTTGGCTCTCTCCACCGCTTCCTAGCTTTTCCTGAATCATCATCCAGCTTCCGTTTTCCTTTATCTTTATCTTTATCCAAGCCTCCGCTGGATGGCCCTCCATCCTCAGCCGCGTTCACCTCCTTTAATTTCATATCTGAGCATGCATCTTCCTACCGAAGGAATCTCTCAGCTTCGTGAAAGAATTCCCCGAGATCCATTGGTGGGTCCCGTATTAGAGATACCTTGAAATCTGAATTCTCTCTGACCCCTGACACCGCTGGCATTAGGACCATCGATGGATCCAGTCGATCCACCGAAGCAACCTCCGCATTGAACCGAGTTAAGAAAGCCCTGAGTGATTCCTCCGTCCTTTGCTTTACCGATGTCAGCGTCATTACATTCTTCGGCCTCTTGATATGAACCCAAAATTGCTTCAAAAATCTGTCCACCAATTCTGTCCATGTCCCGATAGATCCTTCTTCTAGCTGTTTGAACCACATAGCAGCTATATCTGTTAAGTACAAAGGGAAACATCGGGCCATAACTTCCTCTGATGCCCCCAGCACTTCCATGTGTCTTGTGTATCTCATCAAGTGATCAGTTGGATCAGCCTTGCCATTGTATACCTCCACGTTAGGTAGCTTAACTCTGGTGGATTCCGAGCTATCCTGACTTCACGAGTAAACGGACTCCTGTTTACTCCTTCCATATCTCTATTGGTCAAACCTCCGTGCATAGTTCTCCTGATGATCTCAGCCAATCCAGCGTTGTCCGTCAAAGGTTGCCCCCCGAGTTCCCGAGGGAATTCTGGCACGTATTCCTCATCACGTGCTTTTTCATTTCTGCCAGCATCTTGTTGTATGGTGTTAGCTGGAACCCCTCTATGAACTGGTTCAACATTATCTAATGGTGTGCCCCCGAGTCCAGCTCCATCCGGATTGTTAGTTGTATGTTGATTGGGGGTTGCCCCCTGCTGAACCATTCCCTCTGCTTGCTGGTTGAGTGCTTCTGATCTGGCTCCATGGATCTGAGCCACCGCATTTCCTACTTGCGTAAATTGTCTGAGAAGAGCCTGCATCATCTCCTCTTGTCTTTTCATCATGACTTCCATTTCCTCTCTGGTGATGTAGATGGATGCTTGACCTGCTCCAGCTCCAGAGGAAGCCTCTTGACTTCCCTCCTGATTGCTCCTTTCTGTCACTTGCTTTCTTGTTGATGGCCTAGCCATTGCTTTCTAGAGTCCAAGTTCCTAGCTCCAAAATCTCTGAGTTCAGCTCTCAGTGAAAACACCAAACTGTTAGCGCCAAAATTGGTCACTACACCCAAATCTAAGTGAAAGCACCAAATATCAGTCATAGCTCAGAGATAGAGCATATGTAGAGAGTAATAATGTGAAGAACAGTTAAAACTAAAATGAAAGCAGTAAAGAACAACAGATTTTATAGTGGTTCGGCTAACTCCGGCCTACGTCCACTTAGAAGTTTGCTTTTTATTGCTGTAATAATCGATTATAGTTACAAAATGGCAGAGTTGCCTTAGCCTTAGAAAAGAGAAAGTAAGAGAGCCGAAAAAAGATCCCCATCTGGAGACCCACATGCTGTATTTATAGGCAAAACCAGGTTGTTGAGCCTCCTGAGTAGTTTGGGGCCCATCAAGGTCATAGCCGAACCCTACTTCATTATGCCGACCGATCCTGAGCAGTTGGTATGCCGAACATGGGGAGGTGCGAGGTATCGAGGTATTGAGGTGCGAGGTACGAAAGTATGGAGGTGCGAGGTGCAATGCCGAGCGAGGTGAGGTATGCCGAACAACCCATCCAATGCCAAACGCTCCCTGATGCCGAACGAAATTTATGCCGAGCGCTCCATCCAATGCCGAACGATCCTTTATGTCGAACAACCCATCCAATGCCGAACCGTGTCTGATGCCGAACAGTTTCTAATGCCGAGCGCCCATCGTGTTGAACGATCTCTAATGCCTAGCGCCTCTGAATGCCGAGCGCTCCTGGATGTCGAGCGCTACTGAATGTCGAGTGCTCCTGGAATGCCGAACCACTCATGTATGTCGGACGCTCTATGTATGCCGAGTACTCTTGAATGCTATTCGAACGTGAATGCCAGACGAACTATTTGTGCCGAACCTCCACTATGCCGAACCATGTTTAATGCCGAACCATGTTTCCTAAACCCAAATTATAGTTGATCCATCTTTATCCAATCATATTTCCATCTTCCAAGCACGTTGCGTCATCCAACCATCCAGTCGACTGAATCCATCGAACACTAGCCTTGACGAATGTGAAGTCGATTAAGTTAAACCCGCCTGTCCACGGCCTTGCCAAAAGGCGGGTTAACAGTCCTATTACGTGAAGGCGGTAGTTGCTCAGGTCCTATGGCCGCTGTACGATCTCTGGTGTATTGTGGCAATCTACCACTTCTAGCATGCTCTTCTACCTCATCCTTCAGATGGCGGCATTCATCGGTAGTATGCCCTTCCAGCTCATGGAATAGGAAGTACTTTCCACTCCTTCGTTCTCTCTTCATGGGATCTCTCATGGTGGGTTTTCGGTAGGGGAGTTGCCATCGAGTCTCCGTGTAAATCCATTCCAGGCTTGCCGTCAAGTCTGCGTATTTCCTGAATCTAGGCTCTCGGAATTTCTTACGTTTATCAGGACCATCATATGTGTCATCCTGCTTTCGCTTTCCTTTGTCTGCTTCAGATTGTTCTTTGGCGGTTCTTTCGCCTTGCATAGCGTTTGTTTCTCGTCTCTCGGCACGTCAATCTTCCAGCCGAATGAATCTCTCAGCCTCATGGTAGAACTCTCCAAGATCTTGTGGTGGATCTCTTGCCAAAGAATCCTTAAACTCTGTGCCTTCCGCGACTCCTGCTACCACCGCCATCAAGATCATTGATGGATCCAGGCGATCTACTTAAGCCACCGTTGCATTGAATCGTAGTAGGAAATATCTTATGGACTCTCCGGTCCTCTGCTTTATTGACGCTAGGGTCATCACACTTTTGGGTCGCGTCATGTGGACCCTAAACTGCCTCATGAAGCATTCCACTAGCTCGCCCCATGTTTTGATAGATCCGTTCTCTGGCTGTCTAAACCAAAGTGCAGCCAAATCTGATAAAAATAAAGGGAAACATCGCTCCATCACTTCCAAGGATGCTCCCAGCACCTCCATATGCCTGATATATCTGGTAATGTGCGTGGTTGGGTCTCACTTTTCATCATAAGGGTCCAGCATGGGTAACTTGAACTTTGGAGGGTTCCTCGCATTTTTGATGTTCGGAGTAAATGGACTCCGACTAACTTCCTCTAGGCCTCCACTTGACAATCCTGCTCTCATAATTCGTCGTACTAGTCCAGCCATTCTTTCATCTCCGTCCAAGGGTTGCCCCCTTAGCATGCTTCTATCCTGCCCCCCAGGTCTCGAAGGGTACTCTGGGTAATATTCTTCAGGTGGACCATTAACGTTAGTGTTGGCTCTAGCCTGCTGAGCACCATCCGTGGGTCTTCCAATGTCAGATCCCAAGGGTCTGCCCCCAAGTCCTTGTTGATTGCGTTCAGGCTCTACATTCTAGTCTTGGATCTGACCTCCAGTGGTTTCTGCAACTCTAGCTCCTTGTCCTGCATTTGCAGCCGCTGTAGTCGGTCCAGGGATCTATGCTCCAGCCGCTCTCATTTGCTTAAAGAAGCTTTGCATCATATCCTGTTGACTCTTCAATAATCTTTCATGTATTGAATCCGCCATAGCCTCCATCTCGTCCCTGGTGATGTAGATCGAAGCTTGTCCTTCTTCAGCTCCAGAGGACGCCTCTTGACCTCCCCCTTATTGGCTTCTCTCAGCTCTTTGTCTTCTACTTGTTTGTCGCGTCATAGCTCTCTAGATCTGAACCCTTAAGCCTTCAAATCCGAATTCCAAATCTGTTATAGCGGGTGCTAGTCATTCTCAGTGAAAGCACCAAAGTGTTTGCGCCAAAATTGATCACAAACCCCGAATATCGTGAAAGCACCAATATATGAATACAAATCAACAATACTCTAACACAAATCTCAGATCCAGGAAAAATAAAGAACAACAATTGGAATATAACAAACAGAAACACGAGATTTATAGTGGTTCGGCTATCTCCGACCTACGTCCACTTCAAAGGATAATCTTTTATTGATTTTCTTGCTGGTTACAGTGAATTACAGCAGTAGTATTTGAGTACAACAATGGATTTTAAGTGCAATCATGATTTTGGCAGAGTCTGGACGTTGCAGGATCCAAAAGTCCTCTTTCTATAGGCTCTGGGGTGCTATTTATAGACGCTCCATCCAAATATCTGGCCCAAACTTCGGGAGACCCCTTCTAGCACGTAAGTGGGCCTACGCGATCGATCCCATGAAGTTTCGACTCGATCCGTGATCGATACGAACGTTATTCGTATCGATCAAGATTTTGTCCAATCAAGTCGAAACTTGGTGTGAACATTCTTTATCTTGTACGTAAGCTCCTGTGAAAATTTCATAGCATTTGGACTTGTGGATTAGGAGATATGATCGATACGAATTGGGATTTTCGGTTGGTTGCTTCGTTCGACTCGATACGTTCGTATCGTTCTCCTCGACTCGATCCCAAGCACGTGAGCAAGGTGACGTGGCGCGAATATCCTGGGTCGATCCACTTTTTGCGCTGAGTTGGCAGAGCCTTGTTCGCATCCAACATCGGAGTCCAATTCGTAATGACCATTTCGTCTTGTTCGCATCGATAGTTCACAACGATCATGTTTCGCCTCCTTCGCATCGATCGCCACGGCGTTATTCACATCGGTCGCTTCAAGGAATATCATTTGTATCGATCGATCGTGGTGTTCGTATCCATGGATTATCTGTAAATCGATCAATACGAATTAGTGGTTTGCTTATGGATCGATACGAACTATCAACGCTCGATGGGTACGAATAAGACTACACTGGAGCGATACGAACATGATGGATACGAAGCAAAGTCATTTTGATCTAGTCGAACTCGATGCATTCGAACAGCATGACCTTGGATCGATTCGAACTTGATCGATTCGAAATCAGACTTTCCCTGATGGATACGAACAAGGCATTGGGATCGATACGAATGGCGTGTTTTCCTTATCTTGTATCGATCATATCTTAAGCTTACGAACTCAGATTGACTCAAAATTTGAAATGTCATCTTTCATGGCTTTACTTGTCATGTCTTGTCAATTGTGGCCCGATCCGGGCTCGGACAAAATTCATCGACATCCATAGTGAACCTGTGATGTATAATCGATATTTTTGATGAGTAATCATCGATTTTCAGTTAATTTCTTGATATCTCGACTTTGCTAAAAAGTGGGATAACATCAATATAAGTTATTTAACTTATAAAATTTAATTTTAAAACGAATTCAAATAATAAAACAATTACTTCCATTTTACAGTTATTCAATATTCATTTTTCAATTCAAACTATTGATTATAACCCATTCAATATATATAATTTAATTTCAGTACTTGTTATTGCCAAAATCTTCGTGATTGGTTATTTCAAAATTTTATTCCAGTTCATATTCAACAACTACACTGATAATTCATTAAATTTTTATTTCTAACCACTATTATTCAATAATTACATTAAATTAAATAATTTAAAATAGTTAAAAGTACGTGTCGTTACATTCTCCCCCACTCAAAACTTTTCGTCCTCGAAAAGGTGCTAAGTACAGAATTTAACATTTGATATATTTTATTCAAAATAATCACTTATAAAACTTTAAAATCTTATTAGAAAACCTTTATTACGCTTCTACTACGCCACTTCGATCGGCTTACGGAAATTACAAGTTAGTCATCAAAACAAGTTATAAAATTTTCAAAACCTCAAAAAATTTATAACACTCGGATTTACAGAAAATTTCGACAGATTCTCCTTTGCGCGACTTGATCAGAAAAATTTTACAATACAATATATAACCCAAATATATATCAAATATACATCTCATCTCAATGATGAGCTATCTCGTAGGGAAAAAATATAAAAGTGCGGTATGTAATCCGAGATACGTACCTTATTATTATTAATATGAGCGAGTTCGCTTGTATTAAGAAGGCAAAAGCATATAAAAATCCGCATATACGTCCAAACGGTTTTTGTATGTACCTATCTCAACTCAAATTAGAATATTAGTTACTTATAATAAGATATAAAATATGTATGAGTTAAATAGAACCACATAGCATAATTTTTGAATCCAAATCATAAACATTAGCACCAATACATAATAAACAATCATATATAGCCAAAACAGTTATAACAATGATTTACAACTAAGATACCATTCAAAAATTATTAATATTCATCCAATTAATCCAATTAACTCATAACTATATTAATTTATATCTTCCAATGTCCGTAACTAATTTATACACTTCATTTTTCTTAACATTCAATTTTTTTTAAATTTAATTGGTCCAGTTCTAATTTATTCAAATCTATTTTATTTACTTTCAATTTATTCAATTTAATTTGTTAAATTCCAATTGTTTCGCTTTTTGTTTAACATATTTCATATAAATTCATTTATGAACCATTTTACAAAATTATTCCATTTAACCTTGTTTAAGTTAAATTTTATTTTATTACCACTTAGTATATTCTCTTTGATGCTAATATCATTTATAAACCATTTATGTTTATTATAAACAATTTATAAAACACAACTCATGTTTATTATTATTACTCCATATCTTAAGTTCATATTAGCTCACTGATTCACTTCATTGGTTCATTTATAAATTTAAATTCATACTAATAATTTTAATTAAGTGAATTTTATTTTATAAAATGATTCACTTCATTGGTTCATTATTAACTTACTTAAGTAAATTTTTATTTTATAACTCAAATTCATATTAATAATAGATTTTCCTTTTTATCACAATCACTTTCATTCAACTTTCTTAAGTTAACTTCCATTTTATAATTCATTTCATTAACTTATTTGATATTCAATTAGTTAATATTAAAATTATTAAAACTCACTCCACTTGCATTTAATTTATTTACATCCAATTTTGATCAAATTCAATTAATCATATAAATTATACTTACACTCATTTATTTTTATTCAATTTCTTTCACAATTTAAATTTCATTTCATTTTATAATTCAAGTTGTATTTATTCTATTAATTCATTTTATAGCTTAAGTGGAATTAATTTAGTTTACTAAAATTCAAATCCAATTCAATTCATTCAATCTTTATCAAGTTAAATTTATTTCATTTAATCCATTACTCATTTTATTTAACTCTATTTTAAAAAATAAATCTTATCATTCACATTTATTAATTTTAAAATTTGTTTTTAGCTTAATATTTCCCAAATTTATAAGTTATACAAACTATTCATTTAAAATTTCACTTCATATTTTATCTACTTCATTTCAAATACAATTGACTTTTATTTAACCTTCATTGAGTTCAATTTCATTTTATTTACTTCATTTACTAACTCAGTTTATTTAACATTTTTTAAGTTAATTATTTTATTTCATATCTCAAATTCGAATCCTCTTTTTTCGCTAAACCAAAATATTTAACCATTTTAAAATTTAATTTTTCTTTCCTGTTCAAATCTATAAGTTATAAACGTTTTTTTTTCTTTTTTTATACTATTTTCAATTATAAGTTCAGAACTATTTTCATATATTTATCAAATCATACATAGAATATTTTTCACAATCAAAAGTTGTTTTAACTAGAAATAAATTTCTTTTTGTAGCAATTCTCACTCAAAAATTCGAAAATGAATACTGGCGATGCTGCAGTCATCCCAGAATTATTTTCTAGTGACTAAAGTGAGCTCAATGCTTTTATTTCTTTCAAAATATTTTTCTAGTCAAATCTCTTCAAAATATTCATAAATAAATCAATGGATAAGTAAACACAATATAAAACATTTTATAACACTAACAAGTATGCTCTTTCATATACACACACTCAAAACATCTCATTCTAGGGTATTACTATCCTATCTCTAATGAGTCAAACCCCACAAAGCTAAGGTTATCACTTAACCAAAGCCCTGGTACCAATGGTGACGAACCACATTTCGGAAGGTTTAAATTGACAATAATTCACATATGTCAAACTTAAACAATTCGGAACATAGATAATCATTGGGGTTAATTAAGAAAAATAAGAAAGAAGAAGAAAACAAACACAGAATCTTACAATGGAATGACAAAATATAATAATCAAATAAACAGTTCATGAAGCTGTTTACTATACATTTGATTATAATTTGTACAACAATTATCAGAGTTATATATACAGCAGAAACAAAATAAAATAATGCAGCAAACAACATGATGAAGGAATAATAATAGTAATAATATACCAAATCTTCGTCTTCGTCCTCTAGAAAATGATCTTCAATGCGCTGAAATACTCAGGGCTGACCCGAGCTTAATGAAAAGGTAAAACACTCGAGTCAGGACTAAAATATTCTTACGTGAGTCAAATTGATATCACATAACATGAGTGTAATAGCGCCAGAGATGTTTATAGGATTTTACATCTCATATCCAGTGTATAACGTGCGTGCAATAACTCAAGAGATGTTATGGGATTTTCCATCTCTCAAGGATTCGTCAAAATATTTATATATAGTAGAATACACTACATAATGTCTAATCGGTAAAATAAATATTTTTCATAGCGTTAAGGCTTTACATTAATTCCCCTTAACGCGTTATTAAGCATTGTCGTACAGTTTGCACATATGGCCCAGTAGCACGTCGGGTGTAACGACCTGATATTTTCAACCATTCAAATCGACAATAAAACAGCACATGTCTGACTTGAATAATTCAAAATACCGAATTGTTAATTTATATTTGGCAAAACTCAGAATATACAGTAAATAAATAATCATATATTACAGACACAGAGTAATATAATGCAGCGGAAACAAAGAAATAGTAGTTTGTGAAGCTACTATATAAATACATCAGAGTTAAGTAAGATACAATAGGAATACCAAGATACAATAGGAGTAACAGTATGATAATCAGGTACAACTCATAATACAACTGAAATCAACTGGATAACAAAATGAATATTCTGGATCTTCAAAGAAAAACTCCAGCTCCAAAGGTGAGTCTCTAATGTTGTATCACTCAGTCTGACCCGAGCGTAAAGCAAAACACAAAACACTTGAGTCAGGACATACATACTTATACAATGTAAACCAACTCAAGTGAACTGTAATAAAGGTACAAGTAACTTAAAGAATGCTTGGGATCGCCCATTCTTTAAGGATCCGCTAAACTATCTACTATGTAGTAATATTCGCTATTATAATAATGTCTAATATAAAATAAACATACTTTTTAATAGCATCAAGGGGTTACCCATATAGCCCTTAACATGTAATAATCCCAGTAGTCTATCCAGTATTAGCATACTCCCAAAATGGGGGCTACCCTCGATACTCAACAGGCTACGGGAGAAATCACAAATCGTAGTAAAGCTCGATATGGTAAGTGACATGGCACAACTAGGCAATGCCATGGTAGATATACCAATTACGCATCCGGGCTGGTGGTGACGCATAGCAGCTACTACCGCCCACCTCGAACAACACTCCCAAATCGAGGGGTGCACCCAAACAATCACAAAGTAATAGAATGGTATCGAAGAAGTGTGTCCGATAAGAGGTGCTACCTCCTTGGCCCGTCAATCGCTCCTGTTTTAGCCACTTTATGCCAACTCACGTGAGTTGGGTCCACGTATATACCTTTAGGATCATCGCCACCATCCTACTTCATTCTGGAAACTCCACCTCGTACACAGTTGTTAAAGTGGTTTTCGGTATCGACAAAGAGTATGTCCATATCCGATCCCGGTCTCTTTAACAACCAATCGTTATTATAACCCATGGTTATAATTTTAAAATATATTTTATACTTCAAAATAGAATATCATTTAAAATCCAAAACTTTATCAAAATAAAGATTAAATTAATTCCAAACCATTTCGATATATTTAAAATATCATATCATTTCAAAACTTCATTTCAAATCATTTCAATATATCAAAATATCATATCTTTCCAAAACTTCATTTCAAATCATTTAATATATCAAAGTATCATTTGAGTTCAAATCCAAATATTCAACTTTAAATACCTTTTAAATTCAAAGATATCATTCATTTTTTATCATTTCAAATCACCTTTTAAATAGTTTATATTTCAATCAAAATAATTCATCTAAACCATTTAAAAGTGTAATTATTATACTTTCCAATCAAGTATTCAATTTCCAAAGTTTTAAACTATTCTGAGTTCATTTTCTAAGTTAAAAACCATAAACATTGAAAATTTCATCCTTTCACAGCATTCAGAAAAAGCTATTATAAGTTATACTTGAAAACATTTTAATTCAGCAAAGACAACATTTAAAAATGATGTTAAGTCTCAGTTTTAGTTGAATTTTAGTTTAAAACAGCAAAGACAACATTTCCAGAAATGCTGTAATAGCTCAGGTTTCAAAATAAAGGGTTTCATTAAATTCAACAAAGAAAGCAGACCACTATAGTAGTTACAGAACTACTGTAATAGACCTGAGTCAAGTTTTAGTCTATTTAGTTCAACTACAGCAACTACAGCATTTCAGAAATGCTGCAATAGCTTTTTTTATTCAATTTTAGTTTAAATCAGAAATCATAGCATTTCTCAATGCTATAAAAAGAAATTTCCAAATGTTAGTGTATTTTCAGCAAATAATAAAATTCATTTTAAACCCTTTTTACATTATAAAAATCATATTTTTAACATTCAAAATGTTCATTAAAATACCCTTTTACATATTATTTTATAAAATAAACTTTACAAAAAAAATCCAATTTTTCAATAGTTTTACTTAACATTTCAAATATACAATTTTCCCATTTTTACCTTTTACAATTTATTAACACTTACATTTTCAAATTACCATTTCACACATTAAACTAAATTTCCAATTTATTTAATTAAGTCAAACCTTTAATTAGAACTAAATTTCCATTTCCAAGTCAAGTTATATTTCAAAGTTTCACATTTAAGCATTCATTCATTTAATCATTTTAGTTCATAGAAAAATCAATAATACTTTATTAAATCATTTAAATTCAATTTAAAACAAATTATCATATTTTCCATTTTCCAAATATAATTAAATTTCCATTTTATTTATATAACTCAATTTTCATTTTAAACCAAAATTCCAAGTTTTCCAACTTAAGTTATATTTCCAAAAATTCACTTTAACTAGTCATTTATTCAACATTTTTAACTTAGAGAAATATCATAAATTCTTTATTCAAACCATTTAAAATCTATTTAAATCAAATTTTCATAAATTTACATTTTTAAAATACTTAAAAATATTCAAAAACACTTTATAAAATAACCACGGGCTTGTATATAGTTTTCTAGCCCAGGTCAAGTGATACTGATATGTATCATTTCAATCTGCGGTTTACAAAGAAAAACTAGGTTCTATCATTTCAAACCCGCAATCCCAAGTTAAATAAAATAAATAAAAACCGGTCAGGCCTATCATTTCAGCCCATAACGATTTTCCCTATTCTAAAGTCCGTTCGGGTATGTATCATTTCAACCCATAGTGATTTCTATACTAACATGGAACTTGCATGTGATAAACAGATATAAATGAACATTTAACAGCATATATCAGTAACAAATGATATGACAGATAAATAAACAGGTTTAACATCATATGATCATAACATAGTCAGGTATAGATGATAATATAGTTCTACAGATTCACAGGGTGTCAATTTACTAATTATATAAGTACAAAATGTATGGTGAGAAATACTCACCTCTACAAGTTGGAGATAACAGATTCAGACACACAAACAAAGATCCACAAAGGCACAAAAGCACGACTACGGATTCAAGTGAGAGGAAGAGCCAAAGCTATTTGTCTTGTCACATATGAAACAAAACAATATACAACCCATGAATATTTACTTAAACAAAATTTGAAATAACAAAGAAATACAAGCACAAAAGTAACCAAAACTCCTTGCACTTGCTTTCAACCACTTATGATTCAGCCATAGGTTAAAATACAAGGCTAAGGTGTGGATTTGGATCTGGTCTTGGGCTCAATAGGGTCGGCCAAACATAGATATGATGGTGTGAAAGGTGGTGATGCATGAACTACAAGTACAAGGCAACAAACAAGGTTTCTATGCAACTACAAGCCACGGCCAAGGCAAGTATGGGCACGGCCAAGCCTGGTGGGGTCAGGAGGTAGTGTGGCAGGTGGTGTCAGGCCAGGAAGTGGCTGGAGCAGGTGGTGCAAGTGGCGGCCAAGGTGGTGGTTGGAGTGGTGAAGGCAATAGATGCTAGGCTATGCAAGTTTAGGTGGAGTTTGCTCATATTTTTGGTGGATCTTCATCATATATGGCCACGGCTATGGATGGTCAGTGGGCTGGAGGAGATGATGGCCTGATGTGGTGGTGGTGGAGGCGGCCATGGTGAAGGAAGAGCAAGGACTGAGCTACAAAGGTGAAGGCAAGTGCAAAGAACATTAGAAAACAAGAAGAAAAAGAGAAAAAAGAAGAAGAGATTTACCAATCTTTGCTTCAGGAGATGATGGCCGAAATTTTAGGTTTGAGAAGCTTTCCTATACATGAAAATGAAGTGGGTATGCGGCTGAAGTAATGAGATATGGCCAGCAATTGAATGCATGTGATGTTTGGTGTGAAAAGGTAAGTTGAAATGTGAAAAGGCAAGGTATACAAAAGGTCAAAACTCTTCATATTTCCAAAATTCATTTTGCAATTTTAAACACATATAAAACTGATTATAAATAGAATAAAAACACAGCAAAAATAATGAATGAATAAAATAAATAAATAAAATTTTAAATAAATATAATTAAATGAAGAGAATAGCTTAAAAATAGAAACTATGTTATAAAAATTGAAAATAAATACACTAAGCTTTGGAAAAATTCAAACATCACTTTAAAAATATTTAAAATACAAAATATAAGTAACATAACATATATATACAAATTAGAATAAGATATGAAAAATAAAAATATTATTTATATAATTTAAAATAAACAATATTATTAAATAAATCAATTTACACACAATATTGTAAAAAGCATAACTATCACAATATAATTCCGATTTCAACGAAACGAAAAGCAGTATTCTTGAAATTTAATCTAATTTCATAATAAAAGATAAAATTCTTAATTTCAAACTTTTAAATTTTTAAATTAAAAGTCAAAGTTTGACTATTTTGACCAAAATTCACATTTCCGGAAAATATCTTATTTATTCATGTTTGAAATTATAATTCACATCAAAAATCAAAATTATATTTAAAATGACAAATTTTCCATTTTAATAAATAAAATAAAGTTTTTAAATCAGGAAATTCAATTTAAAATAATTACAAAATATAGGGTTGTTACATAGGGAGATAGGGATGCGTCGTGATACTACAACACTAAACCAAAATCGTAAGGTCTCGTATAGAGATAAAAGTATGAAAAGGCACGTGAGGTAATGCACAAGGTAGGATACTACCAGTTCGGGTCGAAGGGCTGGTGGTAACCCATCGTAGCCACGACCGCCTACCGCATACATCCATCCCATATCGAGTCAAAGAGAAGCTATTCCAAATCAAGGTGCAAAACCAACAACAAGAGGAATAATATGGACCGATTCCAAGAAAATTGAAGATCGGATGTCCGCTAGGGGTAGCTAGCCCGCTTGGCCCTGTCAAGCCGTCTTATTTTAGTCATTTCAAATTGGCACAAGTGTCGGGGTCTATCCATCATCGTTCTCTTTCTTCAAATCCAGCATACGACGCCAAATCCAACCACTTCATTCTGGATTCTCCTCCGCGTACACAGTTGTTATAGTGGTTCCAATATTGATAGAGTATGTCAATAAGAGGTCCTAGTCTCTTTAACAACTAAACATCGTTTTACACACCTGTTATTACTTTTATATTTCGAAAACAATTCGTACTTGATATCAAAATATCATATCCGCTTCAAAATCAAATTCATTAGAAATCATCAAATATACTCAAAATATACTCTTTCACTTCAAAATCATTTTCGCCTTAATATCTCGATATCGCTTCCAAAATTGTTTCGGATTTCAATTTAGGTTATAACTTCATTTTAACCCAATTCGTATTTAAATCAACAGTATAAATGTAAACATTCTAGTCTTTGACCAATTTGAATTTTAGAAAAGAGTTTGGAAAAAAGTTTAAATTGTTTAAAAATAGTTTAAATAGTTTGATATAAAATGATTTAAGTATTTAAAATGTTTTATAAAATAAAATAGTTTGGAAAGTCAAAATAATTTGAATATTTAAGAGATAGATTTTAAAAAAGTTATATTAAAATAATTTATTTAAAAATAGTTTCAAGGTCTAACTAATTCAATTCCAAATCTTCCAATTCAAATAAACTTCAATTTCCATTTCCAATTAAATCGATTCAATTCCGATTTCAATTCGAATTAGCTTCGATTCCAACTTTTATTCAAATCAATTTCAATTTCGATTCCAAATTAATTCGATTTCAATTCAAATTAATTTCAATTCAATTCCAATTTGAATTAATTTTAATTCAATTCTTAATTTCAAACCATTTTGATTTATATAAATTCGAGTTCGATTTCAGAATATCGATTTAAATCACTTAAATTAAATTTAACTTCAATATTCAATTTATGATTCAAATCTTCAAAATAATTCAATTCCGAGCTCACTTTTGAAATATCGTTTTAAATTACATTTACTTAGCAATATTTTGAAGTTCGAATATAAATCCAAATCCTTTAAAACAAATCAATTTTTGAACTCAAATCATATTCCAATTACAGCTTCAAAATCTCAAATTTCATTTTTAAACAATTTCGTTTAACACATTTTAATTCCACATTTCAAGCTCAAGTTCGAAAATAATTCGACTTCCATAAATTCGATTTTTTACTTCTTTAAATCAAATCATTTAAATAATTTCAAATCAAAATTTATAAAATCATTTAATTGAACCAAATCCGGTGTCCGTATATATTTTCTATCATATGGCCAAGTGAATTTGTTATTTCAGTTTAATTTAGGGATGAATATATATCATTTCAATCCAAAATAAATGTCATAGGTATATATCTTTTCAACCTATTTTTTAATTTATTCGAAATAATTCGATTTACAGTTTTATATACTATAATAATATACAGAATGATAATAGGATATATCAAAATAAATAAACATCCAAGTCATCCAAAATATCAATCAATAGCATCCATTACAATCAACATCCAAATCAGTCAAAATATCATAACAATTTACTAGTTATCAATAATCGGGAATTCAACTAGCAATTTATTTTCCATTTCAAATTTGAACTGTCAATTCGAATTCCTACCATTTTAATTCATATCGATTTAAATGTCAATTTAATTTACCAAACAACAATCAATAAATTTAAATCACTTCACGATATAAATTTAACTAACATAAAAATTATTTTTATACGTCGTGAGCGTATAAAACACTCACCTTTATTTGAAACTGAAAATATTTTTAGATTTAAATAAATTCCATTTCCACTCCAAGTTGTAGATAGCGACGATACGAGTTCCCTGCAACTCGTTTCGCTCAAAACAGGCTTCGTATGCAAGAGTTACGATATAATTAATATAACGATAATTAAAAATTTAATTAACTTAATTAACAATTTAATTAACAACAATTAACTAACTCAATACCTATTCCTCTTCATGCGTTCAAGTCCGCTTCTCTTTCCAGCTAAAAATCATGACTTCGTCTATTAACTCTTTTTTTATAACCTCGATTCGATCGCCAGAGGCCAAGCCACTAGCAGCCGACCTCGACCAGACCTCCATGCACCGCCGCTCAACCATCGCGCACGCGCGCGAGCGATTCCAGTAGCAAACCCAACCCAAACCCTAATCGACATGAACGCGCCTCTAATCGCCTCCACGTATAGGCGCACGCGTCCCTTAGCGCCGCTCCATCGCGCGCACGCGTCGCCGTTTGATCCGATGCTCTTTTTTTTCATTGTTATTTATTTTTTTATTCATCAGTTTTTCTTCGGATGTTGAATATGACTGAGAGATAAATGGGGGGTACGGGAGACAAAAGGTAGGCTAAACGGTACAACTGGTTGAATGATGGAATAAATATATATTATTTAATTTGAAAATATCTCGCTCGATCGATCTCGAAATTCCAAACTCCAAACGAAGCGTGCCGCCTGGCATTCCTAATGTTTTACCCCCATTCTGAACATAATGGAACTAGTCTCGAGGCCTAATTCGATCGTATTCAGAATATAGCTTTTGAAAATCAATTTATTTTAATTAAATTCTCTAAATTAATTTCTATGCATTTCAAACTCGCACAGCCAAATGATAAGTCCGATCGATATGAAACTTGAAATCCTATAATAACTCACTATTATGCATCTGATGAAACTTGTTTCGCCGAAATCTGAGACAGTGGTCAAAATAGTTATTTTTACTCGTTAATTAAAACGAGTAACTTCAAAAATCAATTTAATCACTTTAAATTCAATTTTAAAAGTTAACCATCTTCATTCTTGTTTAAATAAAAATTAAATCAATTTCCGATACTATTTTCATTCACATTAATTCAAGATTCAATTATTTAAATAATTGCAATATTAAATTTAAACAATTTAATTATCCAATGAATCACCATATTTCAATATAAGTTATTTAACTTATAAAATTTAATTTTAAAACGAATTCAAATAATAAAACAAATACTTCCATTTTACAGTCATTCAATATTCATTATTCAATTCCAACTATTGATTATAACTCATTCAATATATATAATTTAATTTCAATACTTGTTATTGCCAAAATCTTCGTACTTTGTTATTTCAAAATTTTATTCAAGTACACTAATATTTAATGGGTCATTACACTCAACATATCATCTAACGCCTTATAGTTAAACTGTGAAACTTAATTCACAAGATGTCCATTTCAATGTTCCCACAAAGTATATCTACCCAACCCATATATTACTAAGTAAAAAGAACTAATAGATTAGACAATAGTCAATGCTCAAAACTAGACGAGCATGACTAATCAAATCCTATAAGATAATTAAATGTTATCATCTCATAACAACAACCAAATCATAGATAGCTATATAAATTTTTATTGAAAATTTTTCGTTTATATGTATAAAATATAGTCCTAGGTAAAATTATTTCTCTTACCAATTTAAAAACAATATTGTGTCGATTGGACTTGTTCAAGTGTCTAGGAAATCTCTATCGATAATGTTGGCCAAACACATCGACTAGAATTCTTAAACCACTCAACAAATCAAACAATACAATATAAAGAATTTCTATAGCACTAACAAATACACACTCGTTATATAATTCTCAAACTCATAATAAGGCATTCCATTACCTTATCTCTAAATGAGTATACCCAACTAGGGCCAAGGTTCTCGCTTAACCTTGCGCTTTGATACCAAATGTAACGATCTGCCTTTCTTACACCTAAAGATGACACTTAATACATCCTTGGTATTCGTGCGTCGATCATCTAAGTGTCCGAAAGACAGGTCATTTGGGGTGAAAGAAAGGAAAGACAATAGAATCTCACAAACATGACGAGTAATATATAATATGAACAAGTCGTTACAAAAAGACGTCAGCTTTATCACACACAACGCCAGAGTACATTAACCTATTATCACCTAGACAGTTATAACAACCCATCCTTACAATTTGATAAATACAACAAACATACATCAAGAAAAACTAAATAGGGAAGAATATAAGATACGTGAATACGTCATGGAGAATCCAGCTCATCTCCTGAAAGCTCCAAAGAATCCAACTAAATCTGGAAAATATACTTGGGCTGACCCGAGCATTTTAGGAAAACAATGCCTGGCTTAGTCTAGTAAAACCATTTCGAGAAACTTAAATTGCAAGGAATTTTATTTATTTAACTTGCAAAACCCTTTAAAATCAAAGGTATCTCATAAGACCATATCGCACATAAACACGGAAGGAGTTTTACCTTACGATTGCCAAAACAATTCCTAAAGAAAACCAGTTATATTATAATAATGTTTAGGGTTGAAGTAAATATTGAATAATAGCCGAAATTGTTACCTTAGTTAAATTACAACATAATAGATATACAATCAAGTTCGAAGACTCGTATTGGAAAATGGATTCTGTAACAATTCAAGCTGACAATAAATCACACCTGTCCAACCCAAATCGAATGGAAAGGTGGATAGTTAAGGAAAAGAAAGAAGAAAGAAGAAGAGAAGAGAATAAGAAGAAAGAAGAAGGGAAGAGAATAAGAAGAAAGAAACTAAAACAACACAGAATCTCAGAATCTCAGAATCGCAGTGGAACAATATGTAATATAATATCAATAATCTTTATAAAAGAGAAACTGTTATACATACTTCCATCAGAATATAACAACAATCACAATTATCAGCCAGGATAGTTATAATAATCTGCCCTCACAATTGCTGATGATTTCAACAACAAAGCAGCAGAAAAATATTATATACGTGAATACAACTTGACGACCTCTAACTCGTCTCCTGAGCTCCAATGCATCCAAAGCAATCTGTAATATACTCAGTTTGACCCGAGCATTATAATAAAATAACTCATAAGTCAGTTTGGAAAACCAGCATGAGAAACACACCCAAATGGATTTTTAAAGTTATAAAAACCTACCAAATATCAAAGGTGTCTCATAAGACCACCCCGCACATAAACACGGATGGGTTTTTACCTTACGATAACCAAAACATTTCATATGAAATCCTCTGTTATTATAATAATGTCTAATATACATATACTTATTAATCATAGCCGAAATTGTTAAATCAATTAAATTCCAGCATACTAGGTTTTACAACCAAAACCGAAGGCTCGTATTGGAGAATGGATTTCCAATTATGAAAGGGAAAGGGTCTACCCACCGAATCCGTACACCTCTAGATAAAATGTACGGGAGGCACTACCCCCTTCTCGAGAAGCACCGAATATGATCACCCCTTGGTTGAAATCAACAACAACATATGCAACGACCGGGATTTTTCGTCGTTGATTTTAAATATTTAAATGATTTTAAATATTTGATTTGGAATATAAATTAATTTTTGAATATGAAGATTTTGGTTTAAATTATAGAATGAATTTAAATTTCAAATATAGCGATTTATCATAATACGGAAATGGTGAATAATTGAAATTTGAGTTGAATTTAAATCAAAATGATTTCTAATGTTGATATAAATTCTATTCGAATTAGAATTGAGTTAATAATTTTTAAAACTGAAATTTCAAGCGATTTCGCCAATTTTTGAAAATCGTCGATTTAATCGACGCGTTAAAATAGCGATCCGGGACAATCTCATAATTCGACGAAACCAGTTCCATTGGATCTGTAATAGTGTATTATTAGCATTTGGAGTTATCGTTTGGTCATGGGAGATAAAACCACGTTGAAATTAATATTGAAAATTTAATATTATAATTGGATTTAAAAAGCTATCTTCTCCATATGGTCGAATTAGGTCTCGAAACTTGTTCCATTGCATTCGAAATAGGGGTATAACATTAGGAACGCTAGGCGTCACGCCTCGATAGGAGTTCAAGACTTCGAGTTACGGGAACGTGATATTTTGAATATTAAAATAATAATAATCAAATCGGAAAAGAAAGCATCGCAACCGACCTAGCCCTTGTCCAGCCAACTTAACCTATCTGCGCAGCCAGATCTCTAAACCTAGCCGCCCTTGATCTTTTAAAAATCGCGTATCTTCCTTCAAAATCGAAATCAGTTCGATTGAAAAAAAATGGGAGGCAGCGATCGGAGACAAAGTTGGAGCCGCGATGGTCGCGTGGACCTAGGAGAGCGAGGCATGGTTGCAAAGGGGATGTAATAACCCGAAATTTAACCCGTAATAATTAATTCGTTAATTAATGAAATTATAAAATAACTTTGTAAAATTATCAGAATTGGGCCATGGGAGTTGCAACATTGTGTGCGTTGTAATTTTCTGGTCAATTTCCATATACAGAACGTCAAAACGTGCTAATATGAACAAGTTACTAATTAATCAAGAAATAATAAAAAACGAAATATATATATATATATATATATATATGGGCTAGGTCGACCAGGAGGTCGACCTAACCATCACCTAGGTCGACCGACCGGTCGACATAGGGGGGTGAAGGTCGAACTAGCGGTCGACCCGCCTAATGTATGAAGCGAAGAAGATTTCTTCTTCGTGCTGTACGATTTTAACGTGTCATTTGCACTCTTTTATTCAATCCGGTCCTTCCATCCTTGCATCCGACGGCTTCTATTCATCCTATGACGTGGTTGCATCCTATTCAATCCCCAAATCCAACGGTTTGAGATCCACTTCTACCCCTATAAATAAGACCCTAGGCCTAACACTTTTTCTCATTCTAGATTTTCTCCGCTTGGATTCACCATTTTTGGAAGGACCCTAAAAGGAATAATTTTCCAAGGAGAGAATCTTTTTAATACAAATATTTTAATACCCTCAAGTGGATCCGGGAAGACCTAAAGGGAAGAGCTTAGGACCACAGGTGAGTGATTATAATTATTTTAGATTTCTTTAAGTAATTAAAAATAATAGGATTTCCAATATTTGTAGTTTTACTACGATTTTTGGGATAACCTTTTTAGTAGTTTATTTATAGTTTTTAGAATTATTTCCAGTCTATTTCTATTAGCTATTCTTTTCAGTTAATTTTAGTTTATTTCTATTAATTATAGCATTTCAATTTATTTACGGTATTTTAATTCATTTACTGTTATTTATGCATTATTTACATCTTTTTCTTATGCTTTGGATTTTCTTCTATTTTCAGTTTTTTTATTTCTCCTTCTTCTTTGCGTATGGATTAGAATAGATTAAACGTGAATATGGATTAAAATTATAAGAATACTGAAATTACGAAAGATAAGATGTAAATTGTAGAGACTGTAATAAAAATGGAATTAAGACTGAAATTGAGCCTAATTATGATACTAATGTTAGAACTGGACTAATTAATGATAATTAGCCTAGTTATAACTTAAAATTATAACTAAAAAAGAGTATAAGATGAAAGGAGCTTTTTTTTTTACACTTAGACTTTTGGGTTAAGTAAATAAGCTAAATTATAACGTAGGTTATACAAAGAAAAAGAATATAATGAAGCTTATTTTAAGACTTAGGATAAATTAATAAGCACAGATATCAAGAACAAAAGTAAAGGCTTATTTAAATAATTTATCTAAGTTAATAAGCAAGAATTAAATTAAGACCTGTACCAAATAGCATTCCCCTATTATTTCTATGGACACGGTGTTTCACATAATCCTAAAGTGAGACGAGGGGCATGCTTATGGTAATAATGATAGTAATTAGTCATTATGTAGAAGTCCAAATCATGGGGATTTGGGAAAAGGGGTGCAACTAGATATTGTTTGAATGACGGGCCAGTACAAACAGCATTTCCCCTATTTCCTATGGGCACGGTGATCTCATATTAGCCTGAAGTGGGATGAGGGGAACTGTTATGCTGGCACTTGAGGTAATAAGAAAACCCAATAGGTGGAACAACATGTAACATGAGCATGGTGGCAGTTACACGTGCGACTTCCATTCGGGTGCTCAGTAATCGTTATGAGTTCCAAGTGCTTAGTATGTGTGCCTTTCGTAGGTACCATTGCCTTCTGTGTAGGGAGCTATATAACGTCCAGTCCACAGTAGATACTTTGCGTGTCATTCGTAGACACCATTTTTGTGTAGGGAGTTATATAGCGTCTAGTCCGCAGTAAGGTCTATGGAGTAGCAGGCCGATCAAAGGATAGAATTGGGATTTCAGCCTAATTATAGGATTAGGAATTCAGCCTAATCAAAGCAACTATCAAAGACAAGTGCAAACAATCAAAGTTAATCAATTATGTTAATTTAGTTAATTCTTATTTATTTCCAGCTTATTCTTTATCCCTATTTCCTTTGTTTCCTTTTATATACTAGAAAAGTTGTAAAGTCTGTTACTTTTACTTTGCTTAAAGATTCTAGTAATTACCAATTCACCAGACTTTCAGTCTGACACACTCCTCTATTTTCCCCTTTTGTCCCCCCAATAGGCAATCAGGGGCAAGGAAGATAGACCGCAGCTTCTTGGAGACTTAGAGACCCTATCATGTATTCCTTCTTTTTATTTCCATCTTTTTGTTCCTTTATTGTACTGGCACTACGTTGAGGGAAATTTTGTGTTTGTACTCTGGTTTTTCTGATAAGAGTGAGATTTTATTTTCATAAGACAATTGTATTTGGTATTTGGAACATATGTGGTTTTTCTGAAGTATTTATGAAGTATTAATTATTAAAATCACTTTTTGTTTTTAATTACTTCCGCTATGTTATTATCTATCTATTTTGTCTTATGAATCTTAATCTCTGCTAGCTTTAGTTACACCTACAACACACCACATCTTTTAGTGTGTCCTCTTGGGTATACTAAGGGGTGTTTCATTTGGTATCAGAGCGAGGTTACAGGATTCCTAAAAATTTGTTTTAAAAGTAAATTATTTTCCAAAATAACTTGTTTTAAAAAGTATTTTGAGAAAAGAAACTCTTAGAAATAGTTTTCAAGTATAAAAGAGTTTTTATAAAAATGCCCTCTAAGTCCAGTTCAACCTTCTTTCGATTCTTTCAAGCCTAAGTTTCCTTTTCTTTGCATAGTATGGTCGAATGGTTCCATAGTGCTATGGTACTAGAGGTGCAAGGGCAAGTGCCCGATACAACACCAGTATGTGGAAATTCCTTTAATCCACCTACACCAGCCGATTTTTCTAAGCTGTGCAAGGACTTCGCTAGCATAGTAGGTAGAACGTTTTCTGGCACGGAGGATTTCGAGGAGACACAAGCAAGGTTTAGGCGGTTAGGTTTGGAGGACCGACAGCGAATTCAGCCTATTCAGCCTACATATTGGCAGCTGAAGGGAGAACTTAAGGAGGTTCCTACAGGTTCTAAGAAGCAGCGGTAGACGGACAAGAAAGATAAGGACAAGAGTAAAGAGGAAGGCCCTCAGAAGCTAATCAAGAAGGGAGCGAAGTGCCATAGTTGTGGGATTATTGGTCATTACGTAAGAAACTGCAAGAAAGAAAAGATGAAGGGAAAGTGTTAAAATTGTGGATAGCCCGGTCACTTGAGTACGATTTGTCCTCAGAAGACGGGACAGGGAGCTAGTACACGGTCGTGCAGACTCAGGCGTTAGATGCAGCACCTTCAGGCAACATTCCGGATAGTGGTAGGAAAGTCACAGTTGAAGGTTTGATTTTTATTTTTATTTTTCCCATTCGAACTCTATTCGGTTCTGGAGCATCACGCTCTTTTATCTCTAATTCTCTTGTTGATTGTTTGCACTTAGACATTTCTTTCGTAGTAGAACCCATTGTTGTTTCAAACCCCATAGGAGGATCAGCATACTTATCTATGTTTTGTAGGGGTTTGAAAATTTTTATTCTATGCGTACAATTCGACTGCGACGCTTATGTTTTGGCATTTTCAGGGTATGGGATGATTTTGGGGATGGATTGGCTATCCACATATGGAGCTATATTAGACTGTGAGAGGAGAGTCAATAGACTAGAGACATGTAGCAGTAGGACTCTCGAGGTTTCTTGCGACCCGCAAGGGTCAGTCATGTTGAGTTTCCTATATTCCCTCGATTCATCTTCAGTAGAGCTAGATTCAGTTCCTATCGTCAAAGATTTTCCAAACGTCTTTGCGGAGTTTAGGGGACTACCCCCCAAGAGAGAGATTAACTTCAGGATTTATTTGATTGAGAATGCTAAGCCAATAGCATTACCCGTGTGGCACATGGCACCAAGGAAAAGGAAGGAATTGAGAAAGTAGATTGGTGAGCTTTTGGAGAAAGGTCTCATAAGAAAGAGCATATCGGAATGGGGAGCTCAAGTCGTCTTCGCTAGTAAGGAAGATGGTTATCTTCGACTTTGCATTGATTATAGAGAATTAAATAAGCTCACAAAGAAGAACCGATATCCACTCCCTAGGATTGATGATCTTTTTGACCATTTAGTTGGCTCTTCGGTATTCTCCCAGCTTGATTTAGCCATAGGATTCCATCAGCTTACGGTCGTCGATGATAGCATAGATAAGGCTGCGTTTAGGACTCCAGACTGATTTTATGAGTGGTTGGTTATGTCTTTTGGGCTAACCAATGCCCCAGCCTACTTTGTGGACTTGATGAGCCGCGTCTTTAGAGAGGTCCTAAATAAGTTTGTGATTGTATTTGTAAACGACATTTTGGTGTTTTCCAAGAGTATGGAAAAACATGCAATTCATCTTGAGGAGGTTCTTTGCGCGCTCCGCGTTCATGGATGGAAGGCAAAATTATTATAGTGACACTTTTGGCGTAAGGAAGTGCGTTTCTCGGGGCATAGAAAAGGTCTACACATGGTAGGAGTTTGAGAAATGGTTTTGTACATTTAGGTTCGGATTATGGAAAACCAAAGAGAGGTAGGCAAAGATTGGAGATGTACAATAGATTCAGTTGATAAGAAAAGAAGAAAGCCCATGTGTAGATAATTGCAGAAATTACAATTGTTTCAGATAAGTGGATTTAACGGCAGTACTAAAAGACTTTAGTAAGGAAATGGGATTACCAAAATTTAGGAAGGGTACTCCTAGGGTAGTGAGAAGAAAATCCGCCTTATGTTTAGCCCAATAGAATATAATTGTTAGAATTGAAAATTTTCATTGTTAATATTTTCTTTTAGGAAATAAATATTGGGTTTTTGAAAAATGGTATGAAATTTAAATTGGTTTTTATATGATATAAATTTTGTTAAAAGTAAGATTCTTTTTGAAGAATTATAGCTCACTAGTTTCTTTGTAGATAAACAAAGATTTTAAATATAAAAAAAACTAGAGGTTATTAAGTATCGAAAAAGTAGGTTACAACATTTATTGTTGTAATAGATGTTTTCGTGAAAAGTAAAGGGAGGATAGACAATAGCACTATTGTTATAGTAGGTGACTTCCAAAGGGAATGTTTTACATAGTATATGAGGTTTATTAGTATTTATTTTAATTTAATCCATACACTAGTATTTTTGGATTGTAGTAACAGTGTTTTATGCAACATCTATTTTGACCCATATAAAAATGTGTTTTGAAGAAAATTTTCAAGTATAGAAATAAAGTGGTTTGTAAGTACACTAAATATTTAAATAAGTATGAGGAAATGTTTTCTAGTTATGGATATATTAAAAATAGTTTTGAAAATGAGATTTTCTGAAATGAAAAGTGTAAGTTAAATATTAGGAAATTAGTAAATTTCATAGAAATTGTCTATGGTAAGAGAATATAAATTAAAAATACATTGATCTATTGGAACGGAATGAATAATGATAAAATTTTCTATGAAACAAAATTATAAATAAAGATGTTTTGTGCAAGTTATAAGGAATACGTGAAAGAGATATACAATGTATAGGAAGCACCATATTTTGTATATTCTATTTCGAAAAATATAAAATAAGTTCCTTGTAATTTCACATAAACATAAAATCCACATTTAAAGGATTCATAGAAGGTTTTACCACTAATAGTTTCTCATAAGAGAAAGTAGTTCCAATACATTAAAGTATAAAACTGTTAGGTGTAATAAGAAGATGTTAAAAAAAGGACACATCTGGACATTTTAAAGATATTTTAAAGTATAATGGTTTTGTGAAAAAGTAAATAAATTTTTTGAAATGAAAAACTTAATAAACGTAAAATTTGAAAATCCAAATTTTATTAGATAGTTGTAAAAGTCTTTAAAAGAAAAGGAGAAATAAGTTTTAGACTTAAATTTTTGGAAGTTTTCCCCTCTAGGTTTGGGGAATAATGTTAAGTAACCAAGTATTTTTGAATTTAATAGGAACTTAAAGATAACACTTTTAAAGACAAAGATTTTGGGATTTGATGTTTTAAAAATTTAGAAACCTTACTTTTCAAAATGGAACTATAAACACGGAACCAAACTCTTAAAAGTGGAGTAGATAGGAATAATTTCCTAGGTGTAACGAAAAAGGTGTAAGGCTACGAAGGAGACAACAGTGATTACTTTTGAAAGTAATAATATAGTTTCCATAGAGTGTATAGGACCCTAATGAGGACCTAGGAATGTTGATTCATGTGAGCAGACTAAAGAAGAACAATAAAATGGAGTTAGTAAAATTGTAAGACACACGTGTTTAAGAATGGATATTCCTGATTTTGGAAGAACTTGGGAAAAACATCTTTCTTTAGTGGAATTCGCATAAGACAGTAGTTCTCAAGCTAGCATTGGAATGGCACCTTCCGAAGGTCTTTATGGAAGACCGCACAAGTCGCTTTCGTGTTGGATAGAGTCTATAGAGGTTAAAAAGACTTCGGAGAATATTTAATTGATTAGGAGAAAATGTGTACTTCTTATCTACATCTCTCTTTGGTAGTAAATTTCGAATTTCCTATTCCATCTTTAGTTTTGAATAGGTTCTTTCCTTTATCATCCTTTGGGAGGGTAGAACAGAGGATTTAACCTATGGATGGTAGGATTTGATGTAAACATGTTATGAATGATGGGTGCAAGTGGTTGTTAGTGGATGTTATGGATGCATATACTTACACTAGGCACTATTATCTCTTAAGGATCGGCCTAACTAGGACACTAGAGCAATGCATATGGATGTGTGAGCATTTGCATTTTATTTATATTCATGGTTGCTATAAATGGATGATTATCACATGATTGTTGCATTTGGATGATGTTTGAAGTACGTATATTATTTGTACTAAAATTGAGCACAACACTCTTCGGATGTGTTTGAAGAGATAAAATAAAGAAAGTAAATGTAAAATGAGGCAGATCTAACAAACACACCAATCAATATATAAGAAAATGCACAGAAACACACGGATTTAGAGTGGTTCGGCGTATTGCCTACGTCCACTATGAAATGACTGATGTTTATTGAATTTCACTCGTTGTTTACAAGAGATTAAAACAGTACAACTGAAGATTGATAATGAGTTCGGCAGAGTATTTACGTAGAGAAGCCAAAAAGTCCATTTTCTGTAGGTCCAGGGTCACTATTTATAGGTGTAGACAGCAAATATCTCGCCCAGATCTCGGAAGACTTCTTCTCTCACGTGAGTGGGCCCACGGGATTGAGTTCAAGTGATTTCGACTCGATCCGAGAGTGATACGAATTGAGTTCGTATCGATCCATAAATGGTCCTTTGGGACTGAAATTTGTCAGGTACATTCTTGAGGTTGTAGGCAAGCTCCTGTGAAAATTTGGTGGCATTTAGACTTGTAGATCTCGAGTTATGATCGATGCAAGTTTAAGTTTGCAGAGCATTGTCGAGCTCATATCGATGTCGTTCGTAACGGTATCTTCGTATCGGTTGAAGGCACGTGCTTGCTGGGTGACATGGCACTATCTTCTAGGATCGATCCACTTTTCATGCCGAGTGACTGAATCTTCCTCTCTTCTAGGCTCCTTCGTATCGACCGACCGTGCTCTAATTCGTATCGAGCTTTGTAGCTGTTTCGTATCGATGGTTCTTTCCCCCCATTCGCATCGGTTTCAGGAGTGACTTCGTGTCGATGGATTCGTATCGTTACATGGCTTCTTCCATCGTATCGATCGAGTGAATGATCGATACGAGTCTGGTTACTCTCATTTGATGGATACGAACGAAGTGGACACGAAGGAGATGGCTGTTAATGGATACAAACTCGATGGGTACGAATGAAGTGGATATGAACGTGGGTTTTTCCTTTGGGATTCGTTGGAGCGGTTTCGCATGGATACGAACGCGACGTTGCTTGGCTATGGCTACAAAGTGGATGGAGACTAATGAGGTCGCTATCTTCCCATGGTTACAAACCATTGCTTGCTTGGATGGATATGAATGGGACTTTCTGAATTGATGGATACGAAAGTAGGTTGGATACGAAGGAGAGCATGTGATGAATACGAATCACTATTCATATTGATGGATACGAATTGTAGTTGTTATCCTTAACTTGCAACGATCATATCTTGAGCATACGAACTCTAAATGATTTGAAATTTGGAATGTTGGCTTTTATAGCCTTGCTTGTCGTACCATATCGATTGTAGCTTAATCTGGACTAGGACAAAATTTACCAGTATCCATAGTGAACCTGCGTATAACCGATCTTCGGGATGGATTGCCCTTGGTTGCCAGTCAAGTCCTTGGTGTCACGGCCTTGCCAAAAGGCGGGATAACATTTGCCGCCCAAAGTATGTCTTGTGTGGACATGACGTGCTTTGAAAAGCTGCAATCTTCATTCCGAGGAGTTCTATCTGATTCACTAAATAGTCGTTGTCTTTTTGTCAAAAGATATGACCTTCGATTGATCTCCAGTAATATAAACACTGAATTATTGACCGCCAATTGTTGTACTGTGCAATGTTGTGTCCGAGTGCTGAATGATAGCAAACTGTTGTTCACTATTGTAATTTTTACTAGTTGAGCATTCAATTCCTTTCAGTTTTGAAAATTGAATGTTAGTCCGTCATACATGAATGTATGTTAACCTGACTCTCGTTAATGTTCTCACGTTTACGAGTCGTTGCCAAGTTTTTATTTTGAATCGAGTTTTAAATCAATCCTCTCCTGGAACAATGTGAAAGTCGAGTTCTAACAACACTTTATTGGTCATTTTAGAGTATCCCTTCGTATCAATCCTCTCCTGGATCGATTTGAGAAGTAGAATAACCTTCTTCGTATCGATGGTAATCTATACAAATTAGTTGGCCCTTTAAAAAGTTTCGCATCGATGGATACGAATTTTTGTGGACTTCAAAGTGATGGATACGAAGTGATCATTTTGTATCGATGAATTGCTGATGGGTCCGTATAGTTCAAACAAGTCTTTACTGCGCCTTTTGTATCGATAATTTGATGGATACGAAGAGCTTTTGCTTCAGATCGGCTGAAGATGGATACGAAGAAAGCTTCATATCGATGATGGTAAAACCGCTTCTATCGTTCATTAGGACCGGGAGACGAATCGTTTTCTGCCTTGGTCTTGTATCCATATAAATACTTTTTAGGACTTAGAAATTTTTTTTACTTGTCTTCACTTTTCTCTTGCATTCGTATCAATAAAAGAACCGAGGATTGGAAATTGCCTTCGTCCCCAAATCAATACAACACTTTAGTCTCTCGAATCTACACTTCGATTTAGGTAATTAATGAATAAATCGACATAAAAAATGACGAGACTCGAGTTCATGTGACATTCTACCTGCATTCGCGGCCGATTCTGGTGAAGAGGAGGGCGGTGATGGGTCCGAGCAAGGTCGAGGATTAAGCAGTGGCATGGCATCTGCTTGAGGAAGAAGAAATGGTGATGGAGTGAATAGCGCATTCGTATCGAGGATGGATGGCATATGAGCTCATATAGATCCGAGCACAATGCAGTTTCGTATCGATAAGAGGGAACTGCTTCATATCTATGGATGGTAGGCATTCTTGTCGATCGATCGATAATGGTGTTCGCATCGATGTGTAGTGATCGATACGAATATTGGAACCGACAATCGATACGAAGTTATCACTGTCGACCGATACAAACTGATGGTTTAATGATCGATATGAAGATTGTTTTTCTGATCGATATGAATTGCTTTAATGATCGATACAAATTGTCATCTTGATCAATACGAACTATTTATTTGCCAACCGATCCAAGTTTGAATTTCGATGGATACTAAATTTTTTTCACACTCGAACATTTGACTACAACGAGCTTCTGCCTTGCATAACTAGACTTAACCACTTCACTGCATATTTGACTGCCCTTCGAAGCTCATCGATGGAACTATTACTTGACAAATTTGATGAACTTTAACTTGGATCGTTCTCCAAAGTCTGGATGGCATGGTGGTGACGGTCAGAGATGATGGTCACTGTAATGACCCTAAAATAAAAAAAAAATACATTAGGAAATTCTGAGATATATATATATATATAATATATATATATATTGCATTAAAACAGAAAAGAATTTGGCAATAAATAAAATTGCATGGGAGCTTCTGTTTGATAAAATGCAAGGAATTAAGGTAATTAGAAGAAAAATTGGAACTCAAAATAAGTATAGCTTTATGTTCAAAGAATTATGTAAATATATATATACATTTAATATATATGGGGTGTTTGCTGTTTTATATGAAGATAAAATAAAATGAAGTTTAATATAAAAGTTTATATGTCTTATAATTGTGCCAGAAATAATTAGCATAATATATGTGATTTTTAATTTAAATATAGAAGGAGTTGCTGATTTGACAAAAAGGCAGAAATATATATATACACATATATAGAATCAAATAAAAAATTTCCATACCATATTTATTCCAAGCAAATAATTTGGGTAAATGACTTTACATTGCATAATAAGGTATGATAGTATATAACAGATAGGTAGAAAAAAAAATACAAAGAAGATTTCCAGATTCTCTAAACTTAGAAAAAAAAGAAAGAACAAGGATCACATGCATATGGCATGAATAAAATGGAAACATGAAAATAGCATGCAGTGTTTAAAATGTTCAACTCCCGAAATAACCAATTAAAGTAACCTAATGTGTGCATTTCCCATTTAGGACCACACAGGAATGAGATATGTGCATGAACAGCTAAGGGTATTAGGAGAATTACCCATTTTCTTAAACCCTAGGATGGATTTATAAATAACTGCATATAGCCAAATCCATCATTCTCTCGGGATCAAAAAAAAATATAAAATAAACAAGGAGAAACACTAAGCTTGAGGGTTTGGGGGATTTGTTGTTCTAAGAAATTAAGGCAGTGAAAGGAAAAACATTATGTGAGTATTTACCCTTTTGTATGCAATGGCATTAAGTCCTATTACAGGCAGCCTAAAAATATTATGAGTTATTTGAATCTCTGAAATGATTTGTTATGGGTGATATGGATGTTTGTTTGTGCATTTTTGTTTGGAGCATTAATCTGTAAGTAGGCTTTTAGAGTTAACAGGATTTGAGTATTTTTGTTCCATCTCATCATCATTAAACATGGATATAGATTAAATGGGGGAACATGGGGTTGAACCAGAAGATATACAAGCACTTATGTCTTTCTGAAATATGAATGTAAGAAAAACTAAATTGGTCACTTGGGGGTTAGTCAATGATCTGCTTACTTCAGGTGGAAGCAAGTATATGCATGGTGCAACTGCACCCTGAGGCCTTTGTGTGTTGGAATAATTTAAACAACCTGGGAGTTTCCTTCACAATGCATACATAGTGTTCATTTGACAAGGAGATGTAGACCATAAATTAAATAAGGAATGGGATTGGGATTTATAAAAATCTGGGTTATGAATATCTAGACCGGGAGTTAAAACTAACCAGGATTTATGTGATGTTCTGGTTAGCTGCTGGGTGAAATTTGGAGTATAAACATGAGTTTACTTATCTAAGATTTGGTGAGGATGAGTTAGGAATTGTACACATAATTATTTTTTTAACTGTTTGTTATGTATTGTTTAATTTGTTGAATGTGATTTTGTGTCTTCTTGAATGAACCAAAACCTGCTAAGTATCAAACTTGTTAAACTAAGAAGGCATTGCAAGCTTACTAAAATTATGTGTAGGTATACAAAATTGATAAATACTCATACCAGTGTAAACTGACCCTTTTGGTTGCCCTTGCAATCATCTGGGTGTCTCAAAAATTCTTTGGGGCAGCTAAATGATTTGCTTGCAGGAAATTGAAGTTGGCTTGATGAGTAAGGAAGGCATTGGCTGCTAGTATAAATAAGAGAGGCTTGTTTTAAATTTGCAGTTGCATTGTAATGAAATTACTAGACAAATTCTATTCTCTGTAATTGAAGTTACTTGTAGGAAACTTTCTAAGTATTTGGGGTTGAAAACTTGTACTTAAGTAAAATTCATTTTGAATGATATTTGATGGAGTTTGATTTTCTATTGATTCTATGATCATCTGATTTGGAGAAAACAAGGGGATAGATATAACACATAAATATAAAATGTGAATGTAATAATCTCTGGTTTTATTGCCTGAGTTTATTCTCTAATTTTCTTTAAATAAAATATAATGGATTTGACAAGATCTGAATAAGAAATATTCAAGTGGAGTAAATGTATGCATGGCAGATAATTGATACTGATTTGTATATATATATATTTGATTCACTGATTTTTTATTGCCTATATTTTGCCCTATGGAAATTAAACAGCTAAGGGGATTGAATTTTTGAAATAAACTCTCAAGATTTGAGTATTTAAATTTTCAAAGAAAACTATGAGGGTAGTAGACTTGGAAGACACAGAATTTTGAATAATTGAAAGAATACATATAAGAATGCATTTCAGAAAAAAAAACTAGGCACTAACATGCTGGGGATTAGGCACTAACATGCTGGGGATTAGGAGTAGGAATTTGTAGAAGCTTGTTAAAATGAGGGGTATGGGTTTGCAAGTGGTAAAAGGGGGACTATGGCTGGTCTAGATGGCCATGGGTCAAACCCTTGGAGCCTGGAACCACTTCATTTCAATCAGTGAAGTGTAAAGTGCTACCGGGACAAATCAAAGAAAACACCAAGCAGCCTTGGGATAACACCAAGCATATCCCAGAAATCACCAAGTATGTAAGTCTGCATCATAATAAATTTGAAAATGCTAAAAATCCTCATCTGATCAACCTGAAATGATAAATGGAAATTAAGTCCAATATCCATGCCTGTTAGTAAAGATTTGTAAGTGATTTCATGCATATACTTGATAACTATCATGAGATCAAGGAAATACTATTTTAAGTGTTAAATAGAATTATTTAGGCAGATTAATATATATAGTCAAATAAAAGTATAAGTGTTGTAGTTTGCTAAAAATATACCTTTGGCAGTAGAACAAAATTAGAAAGGAAATAAGTAGCTTGTCAATAGCTTGTATGGTATTTTGTTTTCAATCTAATTTAAATTCCCTCTGATAAAAATAAAATAAAAATAAAATTGTATATCATCAAATATATAATTGTCTTAATTTGTTTGTACACTGATATGATTATATTGGTAAATCCAGGGTCTTGGGAAAAATATTTGGAAACTATATAAAAATTCAAATATAAAAGAAATGGGGTTTAGTGGTGAATTCCTCTTGAATAAAAAAAAATCTAAGTGATTTAAAGATGAGGGTCACCATAGTCACTCCAGTTGAATCTCGAAGTCCTATCGTTCAAACATCTTTCAAATTCCATAGAATTCTAAATATTATATAGCACTGCACAACCCATTCACGCACTTCACACTGGGGGAACACAGGTTTATTATCGTTTAACGATGATTTTTACTGAGTTCAATAGTTATGGAACCCGGAAGTTCACAGCAGCAAGAGGCTCAAAGTTCACCCACTTTGGTAATAGAGATGTCGGCCATCGCGGCCGAAGTCATAAGTCCAGCTGCGGACGAGTTACTAGGAGCAACCTTCATTGGGAGCCCATAAGATTCTGTTTCATCCAATGTTTCCGAAGATATGTTGGGGAGAATTTGCTTGCGGCACGGACTATCGATGAACGATGTTCTGTTACCAGGGTCGAACGACAGGCCACATATTCCCCCGGAAGGGTACACTGCTTTTAATTGATTTTCCTGCACAGCCGGGATGCTCCAACCATTCAATCAGTATATCCGGGAGGTGTTATCTTATTTAGGGATTACGCCGTCACAATTGCATCCGAACTGGTACGCTCTTCTGAACAATCTATTCATCATCTTCATGGAGCATCTTTTCCGACCCCGACTCCAGAGGAGGTCAAATTCTTGTTCAATGTAAAGAGTCGGGGAGATAATCCCTCCTTCACATTCTTAGAGGTAGCCAGAAATGTCAAATCATGATAGGAACTTGGACCAAACATAGCTATTTCAAAACCGAGTGGTTCTATGTTCGGTGCTCACCAGGATTCGCTAGACGGTGGTTAGTCAGACATAAGTGCCGCAATTTCTCTCATGACTAATGGGATAGTTGCAATCGATGCTGAGTCTAACATTTTCTTTTCTTTGCAGCTTCAATTCCACGACCTGAAGGTGCTCACTTTAAGGAAATAGTACGAATTCTTCAAGAGGTGCCAGGTGAGATTAGAGAGATCGACTCGGTGCTTACGGATGAAAATTTAAGGGCTGCTGGGATGATTGACAAAGACCAGAGCATAGGGCTTGAAGGATCTCTTAGGGAAACTCCAGCAAGACGGGCTAGGCGTAGGGCGCCCAGAATTGTAATTGCTGAGCAGGGTGGTGAAGAGGATACGCTCACTGAAGATGAACCCGTAGCCGGGCCCTCAGACAGTCCTCGACATTCAGAGGGAAAGAGGAAAGGCGAGGCGGTTGCTCATAAGCTTCAAAAGTCTTTAAGATGGAAATCCGTGGTCATGTCTCTGCCAGCCGCCGATGTTATAATTTCGAAGGATCCTCCCCCACATGTGGAGAATCCTTTTGAAGGACTTGCAGACATCCCATTTCCAAACTATGTGTCGCTCCAACAAGATACTGGATTGGAACGGCTTCAGAGCACTTTAGATCTAGGCGAGCCAATTCCTTCGAGTATGGCCGATATAACCAATTTGTCGGGAGGGTTTGCACATGCATACACACACTTCATGACACCACACAGTTTCTAATCATAAGCAATTCATTTCTTGGAAATACCAACTCTGTTTTTCTCTTCATTTTACAAGCACCATGTCAAAGCAAGGATCTATGCTCGGCAGCCTCCGTATTGCACGCCATTCGTCCAGTTCATATTATGAGTCTCGCAGACGTGAGGCCGATAGAGACCGTGATCGTGGCTACTCTAGTCAAGAAAGGCAGCGCTATGAGAGGGAGAGGGATAGAGAGAAAGAGAAAGAGTATAGGCGTCGCTCTCGGTCGCGCTCTCCGCCACCTTGAGGTCCAACTCAACCTTCTGGTTCTGGTAAACAAACCCATGAATCTTTGCATCAAATACCACATTCCCTAGCACCAAGGCCTGACCAACAGCGTCGGAGGAGCGAAACTGAAACTCCCGTCGTATTGAATAAGCCATCATAGAGCCCACTGGGGAAGGAGCGATTAGAATCGCTAAGCTGAAAAAAAAATTTCCAAATATCTGCTTTGATGGCTTCATCTTTCCCCCGCACTTAAAAAGAATTCCCATCAAGGCAGAACAGACGATGCACGACTATATACATGATGTTTATGGCCAGTACTGGGAATGGATGAAGACCGTGGACAAAGTATCAGCGGTGGCTTTTGAGCGGGCGAAAACAATCGAGAAATTAGGGACTGATCTCGCTCAGAAGGACCGCATAATCCAGGTGCTGAATGATGAAAACAAGTCCGCGAGAATTCAGAAACGGAGGCCAATAAAAGAGCCAATGATGCAACCCGGAGGATGGAGGAGATGAGGCAAACACACTTAGCCCTAGTTGAGGAAATGGGGCACTGGACCACCACAGTCATGGCCGAAAGGGATGGAGCGCTGAAAGAGCTTGAGGAGCTTAAAGCCAAACTTGCTGAAGTCGTTAAAGAGAAAGATGATGCAAATTAAGCGCCCAAGAGGCATGCGAGAAGGCTGTGGTGCTCAGGGATGAGAGGGATGTGGCAATGATGAAGGCTCAGGAAGTCGAAGCCAGGGTTGAGGGTGAAGTGAGAATGGTATAGGCCAGGTTGGAGGGTGACATCGATGATCTCTTCATTACATATAATTCCAACGTTCTGTAGCATCGAAATCTAAGCTGGCTCGAAGGCTATCCATCACATCTATACAACGCTTGGTGCCGCTTGGTTGAAGATGAAAAAGCGGAGCACCACACTGAATCTATCGGTGAATTTGAATTGAAGGATCGGGTGCTGAGTGAGGATGAAAGAAGAGTTCTCCATGACATCACTGTCACATTCGAGAAGGAGAGGCTCAGTACTCAGCACTAGGAAGCTGGAGAGGGTTCTAGTGTTGAGCATCACGATGTGGGTTTTGAAACTCTTGTGCCAACCCGACCCGAATCTACCCCTGTGGTTGATCCTCAATCTGTGCCCGCATACAATCCTGATCAACCACGATTATCTCCAGCTCGTGAGTAGGTCACTGAAGCAGTTTCGGCTTCATCAGCAAGCCATTCCGAGGAAGGTATTCTAAACATTTCTCGCACTTATTCAAAGTCGGGAGCGTTGCTTGAAGTAATCACTAACACTTTTTTCTTATCCCTATTCAGCGATAGGAGCTGCATCGACTGTGCACCCTGCAACCCAAGAGTCGCATCACAAGCAGGATGCCCTTATAAAAGAGGTTACCACAACAACGGCCGCTGCACCAACCGATGGAGCGCAAGGGAGCACTTTTACTTTTGATGAGTAGATGATGGAGGAACTTATTGGTCATCAAAGCGACCCTTTTGCCGAGCTGCCATTTGTCATGGGCGGAGGCGCACCCGTGGTCAGCTCTTCAGACCCAACTGCCAGCATCCCCACGGACGCTCAAACAATCCATGAAGAAGAGATAATAGCTGAGATCAATGCCGAGATGGAAGCGGCTGCACAGGCCGGCGGTATTGGAGGTGGGATAGCGGGTCCTGGTCCAGCCTCTCTGCGAATGATTTCTCCGGGAGGCACGGTTGTCGACACAGGTGTGTCTCCCTCGTCTTCTAACATCGATCCTGTCCCTCCGACCCTGCCTCCAGAAAGTATTCCAATTTCCGTGAGCTCGGAGGAAGAGATTACCATAATTACCCCGGCTGGAGACCAACCACCAAAAGGAAAAGGCTCGAAGAGGCATCCAGGTGGTAGCTCCAGTGGGTCGACGCTGAGGGGGAAGAAGAGGAACTTGAGGGAGTAGATGTATCTTCTTGCTCCCTTTTTTGGTAGATAGATAGGAATTTCTTTTTGCTTCTTGTAGGTCATGTACAGATGCGGGTTCAGCCCCTACTAGTAGGAATTCTTGGAAAGATTTTTGTACTTATCTTTCTTTTTCAAAGAATAGTTAAAATAAAATTCCATTTTGTTTCCAGCATAACTTTGTGTTTATTTGCTTAAGTATTTCAGCGCTCGAACTTCCATTCAATGTACTTGTGAAACTTAAGTCTTTGAATCGGATCTGGGTTCGGTTGTTAAGTCCCGAAGTTACGGCTTTGAGTCATAATCGAATGTCAAGTCAAGTTCCAATACTGCAATGTCTCGATCAGTAGCCGGTACTTAATTTTTTCCCCCAGTCCCGGGGATAGGCCGAAATGGTCGGTCGGCGGCCGCCTTTCACCTTCAATACATCAGGCTTGACTTTGTTGAAACGAAGCTGAAACGAGACGAGCTCGGGTGGTCGGATCACACTCGCTCATCTATTGATAATTGCATCCATACTCTGGGGATTGCACTTGTATGTCGGCGGTCAATCACACCTGTTTAATGATTAGAGATATGCCCGCGCTCCGGGGACTTAGATTGATTCGTAGGTGGTCAGTCACACCCAATTTGTGTTTATACTCCGGTCCACGCTCTCATGACTTAGAGTTAGCTGATGGATAGTCAGTCACACCCATTTTAATGCTGACGCTCCCGTTCACACTTTGGGAATCTGGAGTCGGTTAACAGATGATCGATCATATCCGTTTTGAGTTTTAGGATTTCTTTCGCACTCTAGGAATGATAGATGTACCTAGATCGTGGATGGTCGATCACATCCACCCTGAGTTAACAAGCGAGGTCATTAGATGGACGGATCCATCCTCCTCGGACTTGGTTTAAATACGGGCAAGGTCATTAGGTGGAAGGATCCACCCTCTTCGAGCCCGCTTTTGTAAGTTCATACTCCAGCTCGCACTCTGGGAGCCGGAGATAGTTAGAGGATTGTCGTGTATCAATCCTTTCTTGGCTTCAGTGTGATGGTTTGCCCCCGAGCTCGGGTTTCTCTTAGCGAGTGACTGGTCATATCACAGTCACTCACTATTTGAATAAGTCCCACCGTAGGATGGAACTTAGCTCTCCGTGCATTGTGATGGTCGCATGATGCATTTCGAAAATCACTGCTCTGGCTCGAAGAGATTGCACTTTATTGCTGAAATAAGAAAATATGGCAAAGTCAATTGACTTATTACAAATTCAAATTTCGAAATGCATAAACAAATTGCAAATGAAAAGCGGACTGAATGAATAAATAAAGCTTGTTATGTGTAGTAGCGACGAAGACTCTCGCTGTTCCAGGCTCTCGGCAGAGTGAGACCGTCAATAGTCAATAATTTAAATGTGCCGTCTCCGAGTCTTCGTTCAATAACATATGGCCCTTCCCACGTTGGTTTCAGATGTGAAGGAACTGGGTAGGTTCTCTTGAGGACGAGATCGCCGAGTTCAAAGGTTCGGGATCGGACCTTGGCATTGTACAATCGGGCGACTCGGCTTCGGTACACGACTGCCCCCAAATTAGCCTCTTCTCGCTTCTCATCCAATAAGTCCATAGATTTGGCAAGTAATATAGCATTTGTCTTCGGATCATAATATGTCACACGATGAGAAGGCACTTCCATCTCGACTGGAATAACGACTACTAAAGCATAGGAAAGAGAAAATGGAGTGTGGTCGGTCGTGGACTTATGGATTGTTCGATAAGCCCATAGGGCCATAGGAAGTTCATCGACCCACTTGCCCCCGGATATTTCCAATCGTTTCTTCAAGATGGGCTTTATAACTTTATTAACAGCTTCAACCTGTCCATTCACTTGAGGGTGTGCAACTGTAGAGAATTTCTTCTGGATATGGAATCGCTGACAGAAATTCTTGAATTCGACACTACCGAATTGGGCTCCGTTGTTAGTGATGATGGTATGTGGGAGACCAAATCGACAGATAATATCGCGTACAACAAAGTTGATCACTTTCTTCGTTGTGATGGTAGCAAGGGGCTCGGCTTCCGCCTATTTGGTGAAGTAATCAACTGCAACGATGGCGTACTTTGCCCCACCTTTGGCTAGAGGTAGAGACCCAATGATGTCGATGCCCCATACTGCGAATGGCCATGGACTGACCATCTAAGTTATTTCGGTAGGTGGAGCTCTTGGAATCCGAGCATGTTTCTGACATCTGTCACATTTCCTGGCATAATCCGATGCATTGTGATTTACAGTCGGCCAATAATAACCATATCGGAGTACTTTCTTGGCAAGAGCTTGCCTCTCGGTGTGATCGCCACATTATCCCTCGTGTACATCATGCAATACTCATTTGATTTCATCGTTGGTGATACGCCAGAGTAAAGGAACATAGTATCCTCTTCTATACATGACTCCATTCTGAATGGTGAACCGCGAAGCTTTCCGAAGAATTTATCTTTTTTCACTCCTGTGCTATGGCAGGGTCCCATGCTCAAGATAGTTTTTGAATGGAGTCATCCATGATTCCTTATCGGGAATGACTTCAAATACCCAGTCAGTCTCCATTTGATCAACGCTCGGGGAAGATAATGTCTCAATGGGAACGAGTCCCATTTGTTGTGCCTCACCGGTACTGGCCAATTTTGCTAAGGAATCGGCCTTCTAACTGCGTTCTCGGGGTATACAATATATAGCATAATAATCGAACTAATTTAATATTTCCTGAACCCGAGTGAGATAAGCGACCAGTCTTCGGTCTCTGGCCTGGTAATCCCCGCGAACTTGGCATAGGACCAATTGTGAATTGGAGTAAATCTCCATAGCAATAATTCTTAAATCTCTGGCAAGCCTTAGTTCGGCGAGCAGGGCTTCCTATTTGGCCTCGTTGTTGGTCGCACGAAAATCAAATTTTAAAGCATAGCAAATAGATCGGCCTTCAGGAGTGTCAAGTACAACTCCAGCGCCTGAGCAGCGGTCATTCGATGCACCATCAGTATGTAGCTTCCAGACATGTTTGGGAGATTCACTGGTTTCGGGCAAGTCCTCGGAGATAGTGAATTTAGCGATGAAGTCTGCTAGCACTTGCCCCTGAATAGTTCGTCTCGGTGTGTAAGCGATATCGAATTGACTCGGCTCGATATTCCACTTCAGTAACCTACCAAACGTCTCAGGTCGCGTAAGGACCTGTCGTAATGGCTGGTCGGTGTATACAGTGATAGGATGAGTCTGAAAATATGGATAGAGCTTCCTCGAGGCAATGACACGACAATAAGCCAACATTTCCAGCTTCGGATAATTTCTCTCTGCTCCGGTCAGTCGCTTGCCAACGTAATAGACTGGCCGTTGTATTCGGTTCTCCTCCCGAATTAAGGCAGCACTGATTGTGTTTTTTGACACCGCCAAGTAGACGTACAATCTCTCGTGATCAATAGGCTTTGACAGAATGGGTGTTGTGGACAGGTGTAGGACCAATGCTCGAAATGCGTCTTCACATTCTGCAGTCCATTCAAAGTTCTGTTTCCCTTTTCTGATCAGATCGAAGAAGGGAATGCATTTGTTGGTGGATTTTGAAATGAACCTGCTCAGTGCTGCTACTTTCCCATTGAGGCTCTGAACTTGCTTTATAGTCTTAATTGGAGTCTCAAGATTTCTGATTGCCCAGATCTTCTCGGGATTGGCTTCGATTCCTTGAGAATTGATGATGAATCCAAGGAATTTTCCAGATGCGACTCCAAAGTGACACTTCAACAGGTTGAGTTTCATTCTGTACTCTCGGAGGATGTTGAACATCGTTTCCAGGTCTTTGATAAGATTGATGGAGAATCGCGACTTCACGAGCATGTCGTCCACATACACCTCCATGGTATTTCCGATCTGGTTAGCGAACATTCGGTTGACGAGTCTCTAATAGGTTGCCCCGGCGTTCTTAAGTCCGAACGGCATCACTTTGTATCACTAAAGTCCTAAATCGGTGACGAAGCTGGTATGCTCTTGATCGGGCAAGTGCATGGGTATCTGGTTGAAGCCAGAATACGCATCCATGAAGTATAAGAGTTCATGTCCAGCCATTGAATCTACAAGCTGATCAATTCGGGGAAGTGGAAAACTGTCTTTAGGGCAAGCTTTATTCAAGTCTGAGTAGTCAACCATGTTCTCCATTTCCCGTTAGGTTTCCTGACAAGTACAGGATTGGACACCCATTCCGGATATAACGCATCTCGGAAAAACCAATTCGACCTGAGTTTATCTACCTCTTCCTTAAGGGCGGCAGATCTCTCTGGATCCATACCACACCTTTTTTGCTTGACCAGGACATGTCGTGGGTCAATATTCAAAGAGTGGCTTGCGATATCTAGCGAGATCCCACACATGTTGGAGTGCGTCCAGGCAAACACGTCGACGTTTTCCCGGAGAAATTCAACCAATTCCTCTTTCATCTGTTGGCTTAGCTGAGATCCCATCTTTACCATTTTAGAATTGCCATCATTATCGATCGGAACATCCATCATCAACTCCACCGGAGAAGCCTAACTGTCTTTGACTTTGTCTTCACTTTTAGTATCTCTCAGGTCAAGGTCTCTTGGGAATTGGTTGTAGTGCCTGGGCCTTAGCCCAGGCGTTAGCTGTCAATTCTTCGCAAAGCGGACGCAGGGAGATTCCTCTACGCCCTTTCCCTTTTCTTTTCGTTGTGCTTCCCACAGCTCAGCAACATAACAGGCTCGTCCAGCAGCCTAGTCTCCCTGACCGAATCCAACTCCATTGTCGATAAGGAATTTCAAAGTTAGACACCAAGGGGCAATAACAGCCCTGAACTCAGCTAGGGCCGGTCGGCCCAAGAAAGCGTTGTACGGTGATTCTATATCCAATACAATAAACTGTAATATCCGGACTCTTAGCTCCACCATCCCAGTGTGTATAGTTGCACTTCCATTGAAGCTATGAATACAAGACTGACAAGGCTTCAAATCTTTTACTTCCATCTTCATTTGGTCATAGGCTCGCTTAAAGAGTATGTTTACTAAACTTCCACTGTCCACTAAGATCCCCTTCATCCAAGCAGGACCTATCTGAGCTGAAATGACAAGTGGATCAATGGTTGGGGCTTCGACTCTGTCAGCATCCCTGTCTCGAAATACGATGTCATCTGTCATCGCTTTCTGTTGTTTGGCCAGAGCCCCGTCTTCCAACTTACTACAACATTCGAAGCTCGCATGCCTAATAGAGCAGGCAGACGACTCCATTTCCCTCGAGCTCCGATCCACTGGATGAGGACCACCACTAACAGTGTTTATCACTAACCTCCCACTGGTACGAGCGGGTTCCTCCGGTCTAACCTGATTTGGTACTTGGTTTTGATTCGATGGGCCTGCACCTCCAGATTGTGGCGCCCGAACAAACTGCTCCAACTTTCTTTCTCGTATCAATTTCTCGATAATATCCTATAGATGACGACACTCGTTCGTGTTGTGGCCATAACTCTCGTGAAATCCACAAAACTTCCCCGTTTGAATCTGTTTTTTTGACGATTGCTTCGAAGAAGGTTTCTTATATTGGATAGTATTGAAGGTCTATAAGTACACATTTTCCAGAGACGTATTTATAGGAGTATAAGTGTCAAACATGGGAGCTCTACGTCGTGGTCCGCGATTCTGATCTCGTTTCCTGCCCAGACTTCCATCACCTTTCAGTTGATTCTGTTTATACCGTATGTTTAACTACACCTTTCCGGAACTCTCCCCGGTTTGTTTTATAGCGACATTGCTTTGGATTCCTTCCACACTGGGCCCTATGTCATCCTTTTTCCTAGACGGTTTCGCATCCTCCCTTCTCAAAAACTGAGCTGCCTTGGAATAGAAACGGTCCAATGACGCAGGAGGTTTTCCGGCCAACCAGTTGCCAAATTCAGAATCGGGATCGATTCCCTTAGTTAGTGCCATCATAATTGAGTTGTCATTAGGATTACTAATCTCAGCACATGCAGCATGAAACCTCTCCAAATAGCGTATGAGTGTCTCTCCGGGAGCTTGAGTGACACTAAACAAGGTACTAACATCTTTGGGCATTGTGACATGCATGCGAAACTGTTCAACAAACTTTGTTGCCAACTGGTCAAAACATGAGATAGATCGAGGTGGTAGGCGAGTAAACCACATAGTTGCGATCCCCCTAGGGAAATTGGGAAACTTCGGCATTTGACCGCATCATCAGCACGTGCGGCATTCATTAACCATTCACACTTTAAAATGTATTGGTTAGGGTCAGAGCTCCCTTCGTAAATAGGTAGAGTTGGCATTCTGAATCGCCGAGGCGGTTCAGCATAGAGGTTATCATCGGTGAAAGGGGTATGACTCCGAGAGATTGCCCAGTCGTCATTGGCGAGGCCCCGACTTTCATGGATCATCTGATAGATCATTGTCGGGATATCTAGCATCTGGACATTCTGGGCATGCTGGGCTAAGGTATGGTCGGGTTCCACAATGTGAAGATGGGCCGGGCGCGGTCGACTATCCATACCTCACCTCCTTGGCTCTAGGTCTTTGGGAACATAAGATTCAGCAGTATAATCACATTGGCAAAGGTTCGGATCTATTTGGTTCCGAGTGTCAGCTCCAACACGGTGGCAGTGGCAGTAGCGCGGTTATTGGTAGTGTGATAAGGAACCGTCCCTCCATGGGAAGAGGGTCCGGTCTGGTGGCTGGTTGACGGACCAACTCTCAGTTGTCCAATAGTCAAAGTGCGCTGATGTTCGGTAACCTGTGTATAGTTTCCATCCAGCCGTGGGCGCGTGGATCTGTGATTGTAATCAGAAGAAGCCAAACTCTCAGTGGATGAGTAGGAAGCCTGATCCCTTCTAGATCTCCTTCGTCTTTCATGGTTCAACCGATAGGTTAGCTCCGCGTTGGCAGGGAGCTGCTGGGTGAGCTGTTGTCGGCTTTGAGTTAGCTCTTGCATTAGCAGTTGGAACTCTTCCCTGGTGACAAGGCCTTGTGGATTCGAAGGTCCGGAAGCATTTTGGTTTGTATGAGGAAGTTGCACGGGGTTCTGCCTATCCCGTTCTTCTGGACTGCAGCTGTTGAGGTAGTCCTAGTGTTAACCATAGTGGATAGTGAAGTTCTCTCCTAGACTTGGTGCAAATATGAATAGGATGGAAGAACTTCTAGGCTTGAGATCTGGATCTTCTCCTTAGATTCTTGCAATCCAATATCGGTAGTAGATCCAATGAGCAGGAGAAAAGCTGGGTGCTCTCAGTGAAAGCACCAAAGTGTTTGTACCAAAATTGGGCACAACACTCTTCGGATGTGTTTGAAGAGATAAAATGAAGAAAGTAAATGTAAAATGAGGCGGATCTAACAAACACACCAATCAACAGATAAGAAAATGCACAGAAACACACGGATTTAGAGTGGTTCGGCGTATTGCCTACATCCACTATGAAATGACTGATGTTTATTGAATTTCAGTCGCTGTTTATAAGAGATTACAACAGTACAACTGAAGTATGATAATGATTTCGGCAGAGTGTCTACGTAGAGAAGCCAAAAAGTCCATTTTCTTTAGGTCCAGGGTCACTATTTATAGGTGTAGGCAGTAAATATCTTGCCCAAATCTCGAAAGACTTCTTATCTCACGTGAGTGGGCCCATGGGATTGAGTTCAGGTGATTTCGACTCGATCCGGAAGCGATACGAATTGAGTTCGTATCGATCCATAAATGGTCCTTTGGGACTGGAATTTGTCAGGTACATTCTTGAGGTTGTAGGCAAGCTCCAGTGAAAATTTGGTGGCATTTGGACTCGTAGATCTCGAGTTATGATTAATGCAAGTTTAAGTTTGCATAGCATTGTCGAGCTCGTATCGATGCCGTTCGTAACGGTATCTTCGTATCGGTTGAAGGCATGTGCTTGCTGGGTGATGTGGTGCTATCTTCTAGGATCGATCCACTTTTCATGCCGAGTGACTGAATCTTCCTCTCTTCTAGGCTTCCTTCGTATCGATCTAAAATCTTCCCTTCGTATCGATCGACCGTGCTCCACTTCGTATCGAGCTTTGTAGCTGTTTCGTATCGATGGTTCTTTCCCTCCGTTACGCGTGCGACTTCCATTCGGGTGCTCAATAATCATTATGAGTTCCAAGTGCATAGTATGTGTGCCTTTCGTAGGCACCATTGCCTTCTGTGTAGGGAGCTATATAACGTCTAGTCCATAGTAGATACTTTGCATGTCATTCGTAGACACCATTTCTGTGTAGAGAGTTATATAGCGTCTAGTCCGTAGTAAGGTTTATGGTGTAGTAGGCCGATCAAAGGGTAGAATTAGGATTTAGCCTAATTATAGGAGTAGGAATTCAGCCTAATTAAAGCAACTATCAAAGACAAGTGCAAACAATCAAAGTTAATCAATTATATTAATTTAGTTAATTCTTATTTATTTCCAGCTTATTCCTTATCCTTATTTCCTTTGTTTCCTTTTATATACTAGAACTGTTGTAAAGTCTATTACTTTTACTTTGCTTAAAGATTCTAGTAATTAGCATCATTCACCAGACTTTTAGTCTGACCCACTCGTCTATTTTCCCCTTTTTCTCCCCCCATAGGAAATCAGGGGCAAGGAAGATAGAATTTTAGTCTGACCCACTCCTCTATCAGTCTCGAGATGCTTGAGGTTTGATATGAAGTTAATTGGAGCTAGCAGGGATTTTGGTTAAAATTAAACGTCTATTTAATTTTAATTCAAACTAAAACACTTCAGTGCTAACTGAAATTAAGGTGAGTAGATCTCCTTAATTGGATTACTAGTTTTAATATAAAGTGTTAAAATTTATTTATTAGCTGATTGGATGAATTGATAAATTATTATTATCAGTTGGATGTTATATTATATATATTAGTATATATGTTAGTAGTTGGGTATATTCCCGCCGATTGGAGCAGATGAGACACTATGCGCCCGTATAATAGCAGATGACCCTATATTACCGCGATATTCCACCTCGAAGCGGGATTGGTATTTTATGTTATATAACATCTGTGGATGTAGGGAAAACAGGTTGGAGAGATCCAACTGGATTCCTCAAAAATATATTGATTTGTTTCATATATAGTGTTATATGATGTGGTTGAGTAATCTGTTATGGATTGTTGTGTGATTTGGTATATTGGATGTTGTAGTAGCACTGGCCCAAATTTTGGTATTTTAAATACCATAAATAATATTTTTGAATTTTAAAAAGGCGCTTTGTGGAAATAAAAATATTTATATCGATTGGAATATTCGATATGGAATAAGTGAGAATTAAATAAAAAAAAGAATTTTATTTGGTATTCATTTGACTATTTTGCAAAGTATTTCCAAATGAATATTTCTCAAATAATCGATTCAAGTAATTTGAAAAAAAAATAGATTTTAATTATATTTCTTAAATTTTAAATGGAAGTTGAAATCGAATTTTTGAATCGAAATATTTATATCGAATTTTGGATTATTTTAAATAAAATTGACGTGGATGAAACAATGATTGACTTGAGGTTGCATTTAACTATTCGTAAATTGTTTAAATAGAGATTTTAAAATAATTTATATAAAGGGATTTTTAAATGATATTTCTAAAAAATATGAAAAGGGGTTGAAATCGATATTTAAAATAAATTTGTAAAATAAATGGAATTTATAAAGAAATGGATTTATAAAATGAAATTTTGTAAATGAGATTATTTGTATAAACAAAGTAAAACCCAAATGAGTTTATAAATAAGGGAAAATGATATTAGTTGATAAATTGGAATATAAATTCACAGTGTGAATTTATATCGAGATATGGAAATGGGTTTTTGAGAAAAATAGTGGATTCTATTTTTGAAATGTGAGAATGATTATGAAATTGAAACGTAGTCGATATGATATGAATCGAGAGGGGTTTATAAATTGAAATTGGTAATATTGAATTTTAAAAATAGATTTTTGTCGAGAAATTAAAATTGCTTTAAAATGCGACTTTTATTTATTAAACTATGTGGTTTAAAAACTATTATTTAGGTTAAATTATTTCGGAAAGTTAGTTATTCAAATATTTAATATTTATTTAAATGAATTCTAATTTTTATAATCAGCTTTGTAAGTCGATTTGTTTATTTATAAGGTGAAAAAGGGAATAAGTTATCGATGTTATTTAAAGTGTTTTAATATTTTAAATAATTACTTAAACTTGTTTAAAAAAATTATTATTCTTTAAAAATACTTAATTATATATATAGAGGGATTTAGAATGATTGAAATTTATTTATAAATCCTCTCAAGATTTGTAAACGGGGTTTATTTAACGGATATGATTTTTATAAGAAAAATCTTATACTGGAATTCTAGAAACATAAGAAAATTTCTGAATCGTTGAAATAAAAGAACTTTGAAAATGATTTAGAATTCATAAAAGAAGTTAGAAATGGGTAGCTAGAATTATAGACGAGTATAATCGATTTTGGAAATTTTAAAGGAAATTAATTTATGAATTCCGTAAACTTATGGAATCCGTTGAGTTAAGGAATTTACAAATAAATTGAAAGGGATTTTGAAAAATATGAAATAAATAGAATATTTCCTAAGTATTGGAAATAAAATGATTTTGGGAAAATATACTTATAAATATTTCCTAAGTGTTGGACTAGAAGAATTTGGAATATTTAAACTACGGAATGATTTACATAGAAATATTCTCTAAGCAATGAGTTATAAAATTAAATTCGGAAGTATTTCTAAGTGTTGAAATGGTTTTAAAATATCCGGTTATGGATAAGTATTGGAGATTGTTTTAAAATGTTGGAGTGGTGGAAGAGAATTGAATATATATCTTTGTAAAGATATTTTTAATAAATATTTGAAAGATTAAATATGGGCCTAGTGACTACTTATGTGTGTAATTTGATAGTTAAATAACCGAATATCAAATTTGGCCAAATTCGTTGATCATTTCGAAGAGATCGGGATTGGATTTAATTATCTGAAAACCACTTCGATTTGATTTGTGTGTTACGATTTGTGACATTGTGGAGATAATGAAGACAGTGTTGGAGATTCGGTTTGTTCAGACCAAAGTCGTATGGATGAATACTATCATTTGCATCGTGGTCTGGAAGGTAGTGTTAGCATTCCAAGTATGAATGCTATTCCAAAGGTAAAACGTAGCCTCAAGCCTCATCAACTAGGAATGACTAAAACATGGGAGATGTAGCAGGGCTAAGTGGGTCGCACCTAAGTAGGGTATGTTATCACTTTTCTAGATACCCTCGGATATATTAAAATTATGGATATGGTTGTGCATGGGAAAGAGAATGCTCGATTAGGGTGGGAACACCGGGGGAGATAACATATTCGGTACTATCCAGTAAGGGGTATGTCGGTCCTGTGTTGGCAGTGATCGTTATGTACAATCTCGGTACATTTTTCTAGAGGTGTAATGTGATGGGCGGTACCCCAATAGCTCAGTCATTGTATGGAACCCAATATCCGCTACGAGCCTGTACGATTTTGATTGTGCCCAACTATGCTGAAACGTGAGATGCAAGCATTTCAGCTATTTTATAGTTTATTTTCTATAGACACTATTATAATATCAGATGATTTTTATATAAAATGTTTTGCTTATCGTAAGGTAAAAACCCGTCGTATTTATGTGTGGCGTGGTCTTACGAGATACCTTTGTTTAAAAGGATTTTGATAACAGTAATAATTTAAATTGAGTGTGTTTTCTCACATTGGTTTTCCAGACAGACTCGGGTGTTATTTTATTATAATGCTCAGGTCATACCGAGTATTACAGATTCATGTTAGGATGTTATGGAGCACAGGAGACGTGCTGGAGGAGTCTCATGCGTATTCCATGTATTTGATTATATTCCGATGTGTGTATGCTGTATATTCAGCACTTGTAAGGACAAGTTATCATTAACTGTCCAGATGGATTTGTTGATTGTTGTACTCTGATAATGGTATCTATATTAACTGGTACAATTTCTTTTGTATAAAGATCTATTATTATATATTATATTTTGTTCTGCGGCAATTGTGAGATTATGTGTTATTGTTTCTGTTTCTTCTTCTATCCTCTTCTTTCTCTTAGTTATTCGTCTTTTCGTACTGTTTGTGTTGGACAAGTGTGATTGAATGTTAACTCAAAGCATATGGAACGGCGGGCCGCTACATTTTGGTATCAGAGCACAAGGTTAAGCGAGAACCTTGGATTTGGTGGGAATAACTCATAAGAGATAGAGTCAGTAGTACTCTAGAATGAGTCTGATTGTATTAATAGATATGAGTGTGTATTTGTTAGTGAATATAAAATGTTTTATATTGTGTTGGTTGATTTATTGAGTGGCTTATGAATTCTGGTCGGCATGGTCCATGCAACTGTATCGATAAAGGTTTCTAAACACTTGAACAGAGCAATTCGACATAGTATTTTTTGAAATGGGGTAAATGAAATAATTTTACCCAAGTTATATTTTGATATAAAGGAAATAATTTTCCGAAATTATTATCATATATATATTTGGAGTGTTTGGTTGATATTATCATAATCAAGCCAAAATTATAATAATTGAAATGGTTTATATAACCAAAGGGAATTTCAAGGGTGAAATTTATAAATGTGATTATAAATAAAATTGGATTCAAACCAGAATTTGGAAGTCTAAAATCCTGTAAACTTTGAGAAATGTTTTAAATGGCTTTGAACTAAGTATTTGGGAATTTTGAAATCTTGGATATTTTGGAAATGTTTTCCGAAGTGGTTGAAAAGAATAATGGAGTATTATTTTATAGATATTTTTGAATAGAAAATGTCTAAAATGAATTTTGGAAGCAATAAAGCACTGAACTCACTTCAGTCGCTGGAAAATAATCCTGATGATGACTGCGCAGCATCATTAGTATTCATATTCGAGTTTCTAAGTGACGGATTGCTACCATAGTACTTTGATATAGAGATTTTTGTTGGAAACAAGTGTTGTTTTGGCAATTCCGAAGGGAATTTGTTTTGGATAAAAAACCACAGTTGGTTTAAATTTAAAAGATGTGATTTGGTATACAGAGAGATACGTATATATTTATGATTTCAAAATGATTCGCAATGAAACCAGGTGTTTAAATTCTGGAATCCTTGTTTAAATTTTTTTAGAAAAACATCAGGGAATAAGTTATGAACTTATAAATTGAGAATGGTTTAATAAGAAAGAAAAGTGTGGAATTTGAATTTTGGAATTAAATTTTAACTTGAGTAAGTTAAAATGAATGAAATTTAACTTAAGCTAAGTTAAATAAAATTTGATTGGATTAGAAATAATATCAAATTAAATTGAATATAAAATTTGAGTTGTGAAATGAATATAGACTTGAGTTATGGAAATCAAATGAATGCTGAATCAATCGAATTTGACTAAAAATGGAGTATAAACTCAAGTATAGAAATTATGGAAATGTGAAAAATAAGTTGTGTGACTTATAAAATTGAAAAGTGGAATAGAAAAACCAAAATAAAAATGGTCGGATATTTTGGTAAAGAAATGGAAATCCAAATTCGAATTATAAAATGAATTTGAACTCAAGCCAACCAAATGGAGTGATTTTTGAAATAAAAATCAGATTTTGAATTATGAAATGGAAGTGAACTAATTAGATTAATTAATTAGTTCATTGAATATGGAAATGGAACTTAACTTGGTTAAGTAAAATGGATCGTGGGTTGAAATTGAAACTAAATGTGGAACTTGAGTTATAAATGGAATTCGACTTAAATATAAGCGAATTAAATATGTATTGAAATGTTGTCAAATAAAATAGAAATGGATTGAAATGGTGATGACTTAAGTTATAAATAAATTCAATTTTAGTGTAAATAAGTTGAATATGTTTTGGGATATTTAAATGAAGTCGAGTATGAAATTAAGTTTTGAAGTGGAAAATGAATATAAGCGTTGTAATGAAACTTGATATTAATTTTATGAAGTGATTCATAAATAAATTAGCATGGATTGGATTGTTGTTTAATAGATTTTGTGAATAGATTGAATGTGAATTAATAGAAGATTGATAAATTGATTTGAATCAATTTAAAATAGATATAAACTAGACTGGGTATTTTATTAAATAAATATTCCCGAATTTGCATGGAAAAAAATTGTTGTTTGATGCAAATGGAAGTAAATAAAATTATGTAAATAAATAGTAACTGAATAGATTGATTTAAAACCAATTTGAAGTGAATATGGGTATAATATGTGTTGATATGAATTGAATAATGCTTATAAATAAGTTGTGAAGCATTTGGAATTGTATAAATGGCGTATAAATTGAATTGGAAACGAAAAATTAAGTGTTGGGACCTTTTAATTGCATAAATATTCTAAATATACATGTTAGAGCATGCATTGCATATGAAATTCATGTGTTTAACTAGTTAAATGGGTAAAATGTTATTAAATTTCATGTTTTTGAGATTTACATGTTTAAATTGAGTAAGTAAAGGTACAAGAAGACTATTTGGCTATATATTGGTTGCGCGATTGCATATAAATTGAGCAAGCTCGCTTAATATTGCTAATATATGGTACGCTTACGCTATAAATGCGAAAATGATATGAATTTTGCTATATATTATGTTTCCGACCATGTGGGTCGACGTTACCCGGTACCTTGGCCCGGCTACAAAGCAGTAGTTGCAGAAGCTATAGTGGAACGTTGATGGGAGTAGGGTCAAGAATTGATCTACTTCGGGTCATGGAGGAGTTTACTTCGAGTCACAAGGGAGTTTTCTCCGGGTCGTCTTATCATCGACTTTGAGTCAGTATGAATCAACTACTTGGGGTCGGCGTATCCATGGGTCAGTGTTGCTTTTAGCCTAGGGGTCGTTTGGCATTGGGTCGGTATAATTGTAAGGGTTCGGTGTAGAAAAGGGATCGGTAGCGGATGAATAGCTTGGGGTCGGCAAAGTTCGGTTCGGCATTAAAGCATTCAGGTCAGTGTGTTCAAGTCAGATCGGCACTCCAAGGGATCGGTCACTCTGGGTTGGCAGAGCTCGGATCAGCACAAAGTACATGGGATCGGTAATTTGGGGTCAGTCGCATGAGGTCATGTAACGACCCGATATTTTGGACTATTCGCATCCGCACATGTCGGACTTGAATAATTCAAAATACCGAATTATTAATTTAAATTTGGCAAAACTGAGCATATACAGTAAATAAATAATCACATATACAGACACAGAGTAATAAATGCAGCGGAAACAAAAGATAGTAGTTCATGAAGCTACTATATACATATCAGGGTTAAATAAGGTACAACAGATGTCTCGAATACAATAATCAAATACAATATCAGAATACATCACAGGAATCAACTGGATATCTGAAACTGGATAGATAGCTGGATCTCCAAGCGAAGCTCCAACTCCAAAGGTGAGTCTCGAATACTGGTACACTCAGTCTGACCCGAGCGTAAAGCAAAACACAAAACACTCGAGTCAGGATTAACATTCTTATATCAATAAATCCAACTCAAGTGAAATAGCAACTGAAATACAAGTAACTCAAAGGATGTTTGGAATAACCATCATAGTGTAACGACCCCTAAATTTAACCGGTTTTTAATAACATTATTAATTGAAATTTTATGAAACTTTAAACGATAAAATTTTGAGATATAAATTTGATATTTGGAATGCGTCTAGTTAAACATAGCAACTAGTAAATTTTCGTCCGAAAATATGAAAGTTTATTTCGTGCGTAAATTTACTTCAATTTAATCAGTTAAAAAGCGATGAAAATAAAACGTTTTCGAAACCTAAATATTTTTATATAGAAAAATTCTAAATCATCTTCTGTGCAAGACATCATTTTTCGCTTTTCCAAATTCGGACTTCTTTAGCTCCGTCGATCTTATTTTTCTGTGTTTTTCTAGCATTTTCCGTTAGTATAAAAATTTAAATTTTATAATTCAATCGTACCACTGATATCTGTATACCGTTTTGATCGTCTCGTCGTGCTGATCTTCGCAGTATACTCATTTGTGTATTTCGGAGTTTAGTGTGCAGTGCAATCTGCGAAACGACTATCGTATCGGTACCGCAACTGAGTTTTTGGTTTTCCTATCTTTTCACGTCCTACCGTGCAAACCAATAGTTATCTACAATTAATGTATTCAGCTTTATCTATTCCCTAGAATTTATATCCACTGAATTTATCTATTCCCTATGGTTAAAGTATTAGCCCGGTTCGCTTTTCTCATGTTTCTCTTTACCTTTATCATTTGATTTTGAAATCAGCATACAGACTATAATTATCTAATGCCTACCTATTTCGCTCTGAGGAAATACCATAAAAAAACTGAGAGATAACATCTTCTGCCAGCTAGCCTCCAACCTTTCTCTTCATCTTCCTCTCCTCTACCTATCTCCATGGTGAACTCAGCCTAAAAACAAAAATTACTGTCACCATCCCGAACACGCGTGCGTATACCTTCTCCTTTGCCTCCACTCATCTGAGCTCGATAACCATCTTCCTCCTTGTGAATGCAACCCGGCTGAAGCCTCCACCACCCCACGTACCTCCCCTCCGCCTCGACAACCACCACCGCCCCTTCACTTACCCGCGACCGACCACCTCCACGCCTCATGTCACTGACCGCCACCACAGCTTACTCCGGCCTCACCTCCATGTTAGTTCCTCAACCCAGTCCATACGCCCAGTTAAGAACCCGAGCAACCATTCTTCCGCTAGCAGCCTCCGCCTAACCACCAAGCGCCACTCGCCTCAGCCACCTACACCGACCGAGCCTCCCCTTGCCCTCGGCCAACTCACCCAGCTCTCCCACTCGAATTCCTTTCAACCCCACAGTGGCCAAGCCACCGACGACGGCAACATCCAGACCACCTCCCCTCATACGTTCCTCCGCCCTCCCTCCGAGCTCTGGTCCACCTCAGGCTTTAGTTGTCTCCTTTGTTACGGTAATTATATGTATAAATGATACATAATATTATATTATATTTATTTTAGTATTATGCTTTATCAAATTATGTGATATTATAGCACATTATATAATTATAATAATGCAATGTTAGTAGTTTTACAAAGTCTGTTGGGTAAGTTGCATATGTTGGTTTATATAGTTTTTGATTTGAAGTGCTGTTAGTTCATTCATAAAGTATGCATGAGTTGATTTCTAGCATACAGGTTAGCCGTATATATCTATAAATAAGGTAGTAAAAAAAAGAATCTGGATATATATGTGTTAGGCAAGCTGTTTATGTGTGTGTTCGTGTATAGGTTAGTATACGTGTTGATTGTTATCTTTAAAGTTGCATATTTGTTTATATACTATGTTGGATTTAAGTGATTTTATAAATACTAATTTTATAATAAATGTTGTTTTAAATTTAATATACATAGTGTTGATATTTTATCAGTTTAAAACTTTTGGTGTTGGTCGAATGTATGAGGCATTGAAAATAAAATATTTATTTTGGTTTATATATTTGTGCTCTAAATGGATAGATTTTAACAAATTCGCTTATACCAATTATCTTCATCAATCCGGTTCTAATTTGATTCCATCAATTCTTGTTTAACAGTTTTGTACACCGTGCCTATTTTCTCCATCGAATCGTATCCATCTGGTGTTGCTTTGTAATTCACAGCTCATTTCTTTGTCAAACCTCTCTAGTCTCGAAAGGTGGGCAATCACTCACGATTAATGTTCTTTTATTTATTAAATTTGATTTCAATTGAAACGACAATATAAATATGTTGTTGTTAGTTATTTACCCTGTTTTATATGTTATTACCTGTATCAGTTCACCTGTGACATCTGACACCATTATCTGTTAATTATACGATGATAATCCCGTTTGGTTGATAATTGATTGATTGTTTGTTGTTTATATTGGATGTAAATTGTAATGTATAAAGTGATAAATATTATGCAATTGAAATTGACGTAGGATAGTTAAAATTTTGAATTGACATATGTGTTGAATTTGATTAGTTAAATTTGTACAATATGACCCCTTAAATGTTTAATTAATTGATACGTAGAAAAATGGTTAATTACATTTGAACCATTTGAATTTATGTTGTATTAATTGATGAAGTATGAAATTTAATAATTGATGTCAAGTGTAGAATTGCATAGAATAATTAGTGTAATAATCTTTAATCTACATGAAATGATAGTGTAGATTCTAGAAATAATTATATTAATTTGCATAAACAACAAATGTAAATTAATACGATTATTTCGGGATTATTTGAATTGATTATTGGATTGATATTGATTGTTGTTATTGCTTGTTTATTTACTTTGACACCATCCCAGTTATCACATTGCAAGTTCCCTTTGCTATGTTTTGATTTTGAATTGAATTGGAATCGGGTTGAAATGATAAATACCCAAATGAACTTGACTTAGGATAGAGAAATTAAATAATACCCGATTGGTCAACATTTGATTTAAAAATAAAATAAAGATTTTATTTGAATAAATAATATGGTTTTGAAACGAAGTTGGAATTTGAATTTTAATGAAAGGAAATGTTAATATTTAATAATCTGAATCAAAATATTAACATAGTAGTTGATGGAATAACGTTGTTTTAAAATTTGGAATTATTAATAATTAAGTTTGAAATTGGTTAATAATTAAAGTTTTGAAATTATTTAATAATTAAATAAGATTGAATTATTTAAAATTTAAATAAAATTGAATTCTTTATTAAGTGAAATTGAACTTCTTGAATAAGTGAAATTTAGTTTCTTTATTAATTGAGCTTTGAAATTGTAACTACGTAAATAAATAAGTGAAATTGAATTTTCTTTAACAAGAAATAAAAATGTGATTTATTGAAATTATTGTAAGGTTTGTAATTTAAAGAGTTGATTTGACGAATCTAATTTAATTCAATTTGAAGTTTTGATATAGTGGAGTTGAACTTAAATAATTGATTTAATAAATCAGAAGTTAAATAGAAATTCTTTTGAAGGATAAATTTACTTAATGAACATTGAATAAAATTGATCAATGGATTTAAATTGATTTGAATGTTAAATTAAATTAATTTAAATGATTTTGGAATGAAACTTATATACGAATTTAAATCAATATTTGAATTGTTTTAAATAAAGATTGAAATTGAATTATAAGATTTTGAAATGGTAATTTGGAAGTTTTGAAACGTAAATTATGGAAATTGTTTTAGAAAGACAAATGAAATGTTGATTTACAAATTCTAATTGAAATTGTAATTGATTTGATTTTGAAATTTATTAAACGACCAATCAGTGTAATAATTATGAAAGTTATTAAAGAGACCGAAATCGGTTAGGGACATACTCACTGTCTAAACCGAAAACCACTTTAATAACTACATGCGGAGTGTGATCCAGAATGAAGTGGTTGGAATGATGTACGTTGATGACTGAAGAAAGAGAACGATAATGGATAGCCTTGACACTTGTGTCATATTGGAAATGACTAAAACAGGAGCCGTGCCGGGCCAAATGGGGTTAGCTTCCTCGAGCGAACACACTTCTTCGAAAACTACTCATTACTTGTTGTCGATTGGTGCACCCTTGATTTGGGAGTGTTGTTTCGCGGTGTTGTGATCGCTGCGACGATGCGTTCTCACCAGTCCGGATCAGGCAAACGGTAGTTTCACTACCTTAGGTATTGCCTCATGTGCCTTGTCATACTTGTATCCCTATATACGCGACCACTACGATTTGTTTTGTGTTATACCTATGGAGTACTCCCCTATATCCCACCAGTTTACGGTGGAGTTTACAGTGCTGTATAGACTATAAAGCTTATATAAAATGTGTTAAGGGGGATAATGGTAACGCCTTAACACTGTTTTGATATTTTATATTACTGATAGGCATTATCTCTTATCGTACACTACTACATAGTAGATAGTTTAACGGATCCTTAAAGGATGGTTATTCCAAACATCCTTTGAGTTACTTGTATTTCAGTTGCTATTTCACTTGAGTTGGATTTATTGGTATAAGAATGTTAATCCTGACTCGAGTGTTTTGTGTTTTGCTTTACGCTCGGGTCAGACTGAGTGTACCAGTATTTGAGACTCACCTTTGGAGTTAGAGCTTCGCTTGGAGATCCAGCTGTCTATCCAGTTTCAGATATCTGGTTGATTCTAGTGATGTATTCTGATATTGTATTTGATTATTGTATCCGAGACATCTGTTGTACCTTATTTAACTCTGATATGTATATAATAGCTTCATGAACTACTATCTTTTATTTCCGCTGCATTTATTACTCTGTGTTTGTGATCTGTGATTATTTATTTACTGTATATGCTCAGTTTTTCCAAATTTAAATTAACAATTCGGTATTTTGAATTATTCAAGTCCGACATATGCGGATGCGAATAGTCCAAAATATCGGGTCGTTATAGGTCGGTTATTTGGGGTCGGTGCATTTCATAGGGTTCAGTACACCTTGGGTCGGCTATGGTGAGTCTAGGATAGGGTCGGCATTGGATGAAGCACGAGCTACTTCGAATCATTCGAGGACCTGCTTCGGGTTGGTCTTCTGGGTTTGGTCACATGGGATCGGTTGCTTGCGTTCGGTCAATTGGGATCGGCTAACTCGGTTTGGACTGAGGAATGGAGGAGTAGATTAGTGTGAGCAAGGGGATGAATTACTTCGAGTCACAGCCCAGTTTACTTCAAGCCAAAGTGAGGGTTGCTTCGAGTCGACATCGAGAGGACCCCGGGTCGGTTGTGAGGGGTCGGCATGATCAGTTCAGTCTTCCTAGCTTATCAGTGGTGGGCTGAACTCTCTTGGTCGTGGGCCTGAAGGACTGGAGAGAGGTGCAAACTCAAAGAAGCCAGGCTATCTCCATCTATAAGAAGGGTTCCATTTTAGTGGATCTTTTTGGAAAATTAAGAGGAGACTCTGCCATTTTCTGCACTCATGTCCTTTTTGCTCCAAACTGAATTCAGGCTTTTCTTTGTGGATTGTATCTATATTACAACATTAGAGAAAGCAATAAAGATTACATTCAAAGTGGACATATGCAGTTACGCCGAACCACTATAATTCTGTTGTTCTCGTTTTTTCTGTTATTTTTGCATTACATTGTGTTATTCCTCTGTATCCATTTACTTTCTTCATTTATCTCTCTACACAAATCTGCTCTAGGGTGTTAGTGACCAATTCTGGTGCTAACATTTTGGTGCTTTCACTGAGAAATTCGATTCTTAGGCTGTTAGGATCGACTTTGTTGCTACTGGATTAAAGAAATCCCCCGAAGGAGATCCTAGTTTGTTCTTAAGAGTTCACAGATTCTATTTAGAGTTTCCTCAAATAACTCTAAGATGGCAAGGCCACGCACCAGATTTGCCTCCCACAACGCCGATGCTAATAAGACTGCTAGTGTCCAGCAAGTAGGACCAAGCAACCAACCAGCTAATACAGGTGTGGAACCCGTCGCCGTCCAGAGCCATGCAGAAGCCGTCACCCGGGCCGAGTTCAATGATCTGATGAGGGAGCTCATGGAAAGCAGGAGACAGCTTAATGAGAAGATCCAAGCAAATACCAATTTGATGAACCAGATCGCTCAACATCAACGTCAGAATGCTAGTGGAAGCCTCATTTCCTACTCATCATCCGACAGCTCAACTTCGTCAGATGAACACCACAGGCGTAGATGCCGTAGGATTGAAACGGCGCAAACCTGAGCAACAAAGCAATTTGTCACAAGCCGCCGCGGACAATCCAACAGAGCTGATCCAGACCACTTGACTGGGACAGTGGCTCCTCAACTACATCTAGGAAGTCACGCTCAACCTGGAATGAGAAACTTAGGCTCTGGAGCACGCGTAGAAGCTGGTCAACCACCTCACCAGGGTGGTAATTAAGCAGGTCCTCAGGGTGCACACTTAGATGATCACCGGCCGAGAATGTGCCAAACAGAGCAATCACGCAGGATGGATACCAACCTAGCACCTCCCATTCCGACTCCGGATTTGTCTGCTATGGTCAAGCAGCTGATGAGGGAGAATTAAGGCTTGAGCAATGATGATTGGGGGAGTATCAAGGAGTCATACTCCGTTTATTGATAACATCTTACAAGTTGAATACCCCCGGAGGTTTAGCATGCCTACAATGCCCGCTTATGAAGGGAAGACCGACCCTTGATAGCACATAATAAGATATGAGTGGATGATGGACTCGGCTAGGGCAAATGATGCGACCAAGTGCAGGTGCTTCCCAATAACTGCATCAGGAATCGCTACCATGTGGTTCACAAGACTCCCCCCGCGGTCGATCTTCAGATTTGATGAGCTGGCGACGAAATTCGTGGAGCAGTTCAGGATCCATGCTACTCACCTGAAAGACGTGATGTCACTATCTCGTGTGATTCAGGCTTCGGGTGAGTCGCTGAAGGACAATTTGCAGAGATTCCACGTTGCTGCTACCGAAGTTAGTAATCCGAATGACCACGCCATTCTTATGGTCGTGATGCGAGGTGTTGATCCAGTATTTGAGTTTGACGACTAGCTAGCAGGAAAACCGCCAACTACCTTGGAACGTTTTTATTCAAAGTCAAATCAGTTCATGAGAAAGGAGGAGGCCGGGTTGTCGAGAAGGGGCAGTGCTACAGGACCCAGTATGGAAGCAGTGCAAAGCAATATTGCAGTGAAGCAATCTGGCGAGAGCTCTGGAAAGGTTCAAGTTAACGTTCAAAATAAGCCGGAGCAACCTAAAGGAACCGGAGGAGGAAATCCCAGACGCAAGAGGGAAGCAGGAAAGTGGAAGCCAAGGATGTCGAATTGTAATGAATATACGCCCCTGAACACATCTTTGGAAAACATTTATCTATCCACCTATAATACTTTTCAGTATCGAAAGCCGCGCCCAAAAGAATCGACTAAAGAACAAATGCAAACCGGAAAGTATTGTCGGTTTCACGAGACCTATGGCCACAACACTGATGAGTGTAGGCACCTCCACGACGCTATAGAAAAGTTGATTCGCCAGAAGAAGTTGCAGCAGTTTGTTAAGAATTCACAAGAAGGCAGATAGGGGACGTCCGATCCTAGTCGAGGACAAGCTCCACGTCGACCTGAGGAGCTCGCTCAAACTGGTGGATGGTGATAAACACTATAGCTGGTGGGCCTTATCCTGCAGATAAGAGTTGGCAGGAAATGGAACGTTATGCTATTTCGTTGAGACATGCGAGTTTTGAGTGTTGCTCGAACATGGAGGATTGGACCCAGCAAAACAGCAGCAAGTGATGACGGATGATATAGTATTCAGGAGTAGGGATTCCGATCAGGTGGAGGCACCTACTATTGATCCGATGGTTATCTCGGCTATGATCGGACCGGCGCTTATGAGAAGAATATTGATCGATTTTGGGAGTTCTATTAATATTATCTTTAAGAAGCCTTATGATCAAATGAAGACGGAGGTTAAGGATTTGAAACCATCTAAAGCCCGTATCCCTAGATTTAATGGTGCGGCTACTGAAGAGGTAGGCTTTGTTGAGTTTCCAGTCGAGTTAGGTAAAGGTGAACGTAGGAGAGTGCGGATCCTACCGTTCATTGTTTTGGACGTTGATTCCCCGTATAATGTTTTTCTGGGCCGACCGGCCCTAGCTGAGTTTAGGACAGCTTTAGCCCTGTGGTGCTTGACTTTGAAATTCCCGACGGACAATGGTGTTGGTGTAGTGCATGGCGACCAAGCTACTGGTCGTGCTTGCTATGTGGCCGAGCTTAGAGAGACCCAGCGAGGAGAGAAGGGAAAGGGTGTGGACAAGTCCGTCTGCATCCATGATGCTGAAGAATCGCAGTAGCGCCTAAGCCTTAGCTTGGGCAACACAGTCGGTTCTATAAAGATATAGATCCGAGAGACGATGATGAAGAACCCAAAGAAGCCAAGGCAGCACCGGTTGAGCTGATAATTGACATCACAGTCAGCCACGATGACCCGACACAGGTATTAAGAATAGGATCATAGCTCAGCCCCTCGATGATGAGGGATCTTACTGATTTCTCCGAGCAAATCTTGATGTTTTTGCTTGGACCCATTCTGATATGTGTGGGATTTCACCCGCCATCACGAGCCACATGTTGAATATTGATCAAAAGTATGTCCCGGTAAAACAGAAGAGACGAGGCATGGACCCGGAGAGGTTCGTTGCTCTCAAGGAGGAGGTGGATAAACTTAAAGCCAATGGGTTTATTCGCGACTCCCTTTATCCCAAATGGATATCAAACCCTGTACCGGTAAGGAAGGCGAACGGAAAATGGAGGAAATGTGTTGATTATTCAGACATGAACAAAGCGTGCCCAAAGGATAGTTTTCCCTTGCCTAGAATTGATTGGCCGGTTGACTCAACAACGGGACATGAGTTGTTGTCGTTTATGGATGCGTATTCGGGATACAATCAAATTCCGATGCACATCCTGGATCAGGAGCATACTAGTTTTGTCACTGATGTTGGATTGTACTATTATGTGGTGATGCCATTCGGGTTGAAGAATGCGGGAGCAACTTATCAGTGTCTGGTGAATCAGATCGGATTGGCATAACAATGGAAGTCTATGTGGATGATATGCTCGTGAAGTCTTGACAGTCAAACGACCACATTCGAGACTTAGCAGAGATGTTTGATATACTCAGGTTCTACGGCATGAAAATCAATCTGTTGAAGTGTTCCTTTGGCGTTGCATCTGGAAAGTTTCTGGGTTTCATTATCAATGCACGAGGAATTGAAGTGAACCCGGAAAAGATTCAAGCTATTCGGGATATACAGGCACCCAGAACTATAAAACAAGTGTAGAGCCTGAACGGGAAGGTCGCTGCATTGAGTCAGTTTATATCCAGGGAAACCGACAAATGTATCCCTTTCTTTGATTTGATAAGGAGAGGGAAAAGGAATTTTGAATGGACGTCGGATTGCGAAGACGCGTTCCGAGCTCGGGTAAGTCGCCTGGAGAGGCCCCCAATTTTGTTGAAACCCATGGATCATGAGGAGTTGTATATTTACTTAGTCGTATCCCAGCACGCCATAAGTGCAGCCTTGATTCATGAGGAGGACCGAATCCAAAAGCCGATGTACTATGTTAGCAAACGTTTAACGGGGGCAGAAAGAAATTACCCTAAGATAGAGAAGCTGGCTTACTGCTTGGTGATCGCATCGCGCAAACTCCGCCCATATTTCCAGGCACATCCAATCAGTATCTATACCGACCAACCTTTACGGCAGGTACTCCAATGACTGGAAACGTCTGGAAGGTTACTCAAATGGAATACCGAGCTCAGTCAGTTCGACATCACCTACATGCCTAGAAGAGCTATCCAGGGACAAGCGTTGGCGGATTTTATTGCAGAGTTCACTATGCGGGATGAACCAAATGGAAGTGATGTAGTGCCTATAGTAAGATGGAAATTGTATACCGATGTAGCATCCAACGACCATTATTCTGGGGCTGGTGTTTTTTTTGTAACTCCTGAGAATCGGTCGATTTGTTATGCTTTGAAACTTGACTTCCCCGCTACGAACAACGAAGCCGAGTATGAAGCGTTGATCGCTGGACTGAAGAGGGTGTTAAATTCGCTGATATCATTTTTATTATATTTGTGATATTACAAAAGGCTCTCCGTACAAGGGATACTCTGCCAAAAAAATTTAGAATTTTAGGGTGTTAGAAAAATTTTGAAAATTTTTGTTAACAGAAATTTGATTTCGAATTGTAATTGAAATAAAGAGTTTTGGTTTAGAAATGGAAAATTAATTTCTTTGAATAGAACTAAAAGATCAGAAAAGTGAAATATCGGATTTCACTAAGTGGGTTTTTCAATAGTAACGGGTTTGGAGCATTTTTCCAACCTTGGCAATTTCGGGGACGAAATTCTTTTAAGGGGGTAAGAATGTAACGACCCGGATTTTTCGTCGTTGATTTTAAATATTTGATTTGGAATATAAATTGATTTTTGAATATGAAGATTTTTGGTTTAAATTATAGAATGAATTTAAATTTCAAATATAGCGATTTATCATAATACGAAAATGGTGAATAATTGAAATTTGAGTTGAATTTGAATCGAAACGACTTCTAATGTTGATATAAATTCTATTTGAATTAGAATTGAGTTAATAATGTCTCTGGCCAACTCAAAGTCAAAGTCTCTGGCTAGAGCATTTCGGTTAATAATAATTGTTATTATTGAACCAAAGACTTTATATTTGGACTATAAAGTTGAATGTGGATGAGGTTGGAATTTTGACCATTACCAAATTCCATAAGCCCAAAGTGATATATTTTTGACGAAGAGAATTGGTGTAAACAAATGTCACAACCGGGTAACGCTTATTAAACTAAAATTGGATTTTATCGAAAATGAGTAAGCAATAAATTTGGCCATAATGTCACACCACTTGCTAAGTGAAGTGTGAACGTTAACATTAGAATAGTTCGATGTTAATCGTTGACCAAATTTACATCCAAGAGTTAAACATCCGAAATGATGAATTCCCTTAAGACCGAACGATTTAATTAGTTTATAATTGTTATAAATTAATTAAATTAATTAATATTTACGAAATATTAATTATAAAATTTGAATATGATTTGAGAAATAGATAATGTTATATATATTTATAACGGTTATAAATATACCGATCAATATACAATATCGACAAGCGATTAAATTAGATTTAATTGCATAGTATTTTGCTTTGGGCTTAGATGGGTTTAAGGCCCATCATTAGAGCTGCAAAATTTTGGTTTTGGGAGGGTCTAGGGCTGGCTAAAACATAGGGAATTGGCTTGGAGAAAATGGGTTGAGATCAAGTGAGAATGGGTAAAAAGGTTTTCCATGTTTCTCTCTAATACAACCCAATATATATATATATATGTGTGTGTGTGTGTGTATGTATATATATGTATGTATGTATGTATGTATGTATCTCTAAAACAATTACTAACCTTTTTGTCCGCCATTACCTTCTACATTGCTGGTTAAAACATAGCTCTCAATCCACTCCAAAATTCTCACATATATTTCAAATTAAAATAATATTATTCGATAGTTAGAGGTCGGTGATTCCGGACTTGCAATCTGACAAATCAAGAACAATAAAAGGAAGGGAAGTCATTGCTTCAACGTGGATTCAAAGGCATCGCTAAATTGGTAACTTTAATTCATATTACAATAATTAAATTATATTCTATGATCCTATAACGAGCAATTTCATATCAGTTTAAATATATTGCTACTATATGTTTAGTTAGGTGAGATTTTGAAAGTAGATGTGGTTGTCACAAATTAGTTCGGTTATGTATATAATTTGTTTATTATACTATTTGATTTATGTATAGCAAATGTTGTTTACTGTACAAAATCAATTTTTTTCATTAATAATTGTTTTATGTATATTTATTAATAAATTCATATATATATATATATATATATATATATTAATGTATATTTCTCTCTCATAATAGCATATATGCATATATAAGATATATATATATGATTTAAAAAATTTAGTACACCAATTTATATATAATATGAATTTAAAAATTCAACAATTAATTATCATACATATATTCATATTTTTAAATTAACATTTATTGAATTTTTGAATTGTTTATTATATATAAAATAATTATTACATTTAAAATTCAGTTTTATATTTTTTTTAAATATTATATCATTTCAGAAACATATAAAAAAATTAGGACTTTTTCAATAAATTTTATTACTTTTAATAATTAATATTATTTTGAAAAAAACTATTTACGATTTATTAAAAATAATAATTTAATTGAAAAGGTCTTCAAAAAATTTCATAGCCTTTCATTCATGATCCTAGAATTTTTGAAATTTTAAAATTTGAAATTTTAATAATATACTATTTTATATAAAAGAATTATTGCCGAAATCAATGTATTTGTTTTTAAAAATAATATTTCAACTTTGAAAAATCTCTAGATTTTTCCTAAGCTCTATTTTATGATCTTGGATTTTTGAAAATTGTAAAATTTGAATTTTAATCAATAGATTATTTTATGTTAATTATTTATGGATGAAAACATTATTTTATTCATAATATATACAAATTAAAATACTAAAATTATTATGTTTGCAAAACTAAGTTAATTTTGTAGTATAAATAATTTTTAATAATTGTTCTCTCTCTTTCTATATATATATTTATCAATATATAAATGTTTTATGTTCGTATATTATATAAATATATTTATACATACATATGTGCGTGTCTATATATATATATATATATATATGTATGTATATGTATATGTATGTATATGTATGTATATATGTATGTATGTATTGTAACACATATACATGCACATATTTGGACAACATACGTGACATACAAAAATGAGCTAATATGTCTGTTGCGATGTAAATCCCAACATCTACATATGGGCATATTATACTTTTCACGGATTATTTTCTTACACATGCATTCACACATATATGTATATGATACATTATGTATAAACTAAATCAAATAAAATTAATTTCATATCTTAATATATTTGAATTTAAATAAAATAAATGATTTTATTTAAATAAAATTTAGAAATGTTCCAATTCAATTAGACTTCATAGGCCCAATAAAAGATCCAATAGGGTAAATTTTTTGAAATTCACGCATAACTTCCGTTGTAGGCTAGTCCAGTTCCAACAACTCTGTCACCTGAATATGACCTCGTTGCTGCCTTCTTGGAACACCGTTCGATGCATTGACAGATCTAAGAATGGGATAGTTGAGTTGAAACGTCATTCTCGGAGCGTCATTTAATGTGACATTCGAAATCGAAGTCGTGGGTCAAAACGATGTCCAGTCAGAAAACATGAATCTCTATCAGTCTCCAGATGCTTGAGATTTGATATGGAGTTGATTGGAGCAAGAAGGGATATTGGTTAAAATTAAACGTCTATTTGATTTTAATTCAAACTAGAACGCTTCAGGGCTAATTGAAATCTAGGTAAGTAGATCTCACTCATTTGGATTACTGGTTTTAATATAAAGTGTTAAAATTTATTTATTGGATGATTGGTTGAATTGATAAATTATTATTATCAGATGGATATTATATTATATATATTAGTATATATGTTAGTAGTTGGGTATATGTTAGTAGTTGGGCATATAAGTTGGATGTTATATTATATATATTAGTATATATGTTAGTAGTTGGGTATATTAGTACATATGTTAGTATATATGTAATATGGTTGAATATAATATATATACATATATATACATTTAATTTTAAAATATTCAACAAAACATACCCAAAAATTTCGAACTCCAAACAAGGTATGCCGCCTGGCGTTTTATATGTTATACCCCTATTCCGAACGCAATGGAACTTATTTCGAGGTCTAATTCGATTGTATGCAGAAGATAGCTTTTTAGACCTAGTTATTATATTAAAGTTCCGATATAATTTCAGCACATTTCGATCTCGCACTACCAAACGATACGTCGGATCGCCACGAAATTCGACGGTGTAATATAATTCACTATTACAGATCCAATTAAACTAGTTTCGTCGAAATTCGAGACAGTGCCCCATAATGCTATTTTTAAACGTTAATTAAAATGAATAATTTCAAAAATCAATTAAATCACTTTTAAATCAAATTTAAAAGTTTACTGTCTTCCTTCTTACACAAATAGAATTTAAACCAACTTTAGAAATCGTTTTCATTCACATAAAATTCAAGATTCAATTATTTAAGCAAATTTCAAATATTCAATTAAACAATTTAATTATCAAATAATTCTTTATATTTGAAATCCAATTTATTTAACTTGTAAAATTAACTTTCCAATAATTAAAATCAATTTAAATATTCCAAATTTGAATGACTGAAATTCTAGGTCATTACACTCTCCCCCCTTAAAAGGAATTTCGTCCCTTAAATTACCAAGTAAGGAAAATTCCCAACCCTTTTTAACTTTCAAAACAATTAGTTGAAATAGATTACCAAACTCCTTTAATCCTTTTAACCTTCCGAAGTCAATTAGTTGAAACTTCTTATAAAAACTTTTCTTAAGTCTTCAAATTCATTCATAGTTACTAACTAATACCATTCCAGGTTATAAAACCAAAATCAAAATTTTAAGTTATCAAAGGTTTTCCAAAAATTCTCAAAAAAGATTCACGTCTTAAATTTTTGAAAGAATTTCGCCAGCGTCTCCTTTGCACGGCTCGATTGTAAAAATTTACAATATATATAATCAAAATATACATCTCATCTTCAAGAATGAGGCATCCATAGGGAAAAATGTAAAAGTACGATATGTAATCCGAGATATGTACCTTTTATTATATTAGCAAGCACATACAATCAATACAATATGAAAGCGATCTCTAATGCAAAGCATACGCCATCCGCACCTACTAAACACCCAAAAATTAATGAGAACAAGTATATGGAAAGTAATATCAATATATAACATAGACTATGCAATATCTATATGCAAACATTGCAAATGCAACAAGAGAAAACAACCCACAATATAATATACCGCAAATTTATTCATAACCATATTAATTTACATTTTCCAATATCAACATTTAATTTATTAAAGCCCGTATGATGTACATATACCATCCGTACGCAAAACCATACCTGATCGCTCACTCAATCACACAATTTCACTTCCGAACTATTATCGTTCACAAGACCACTCTAGTGCGGACTTAGGTTCATTCCTTGATTAGAAAACCATCATTCTCCTTTCATAGCTATATACTATGATAGAGAATATCAGAATCAATCAAAAATCCATATCCAAGGTTCGCCGTCAAGAAATCGAGTGAAAAATCCTAACTCGGATCGGTATGAATCACCTCGAAATCGTATACTCGAATATGGACCAAACAATTATGCGAACAAAATAATACACGTACAACTTATGTAATTATTTCAATTTACTTCCATTCAATCATTTACATTTACTTATTTATGCTCAATCCATTTACATTCATTGGTTCACATCCAATTTAAATCAAATTCCATTATTCACATAATTTTTTTCTTTCAATTAAATATCTGCTTACCACATTTCATTCCATATTTAATTCATTTATGGTTCATTTCGTAAAATCATTTCCTTTTAAATCTTTTTAAGTTAAATTTTATTTTGTTTTCACTTAGTATATGTCTTTCAATACTAATGTCACTTATAAATCATTTCATAAAACTATTACTTAAGTTTATTACAAACATTTTTATATAACAATTCTAATGTTTATTGCACTTCATAACTTAAGTTCATATTCAGTTCTAGTAAACAACCTTTCAAACCATTTTCATTTTAATTTACAACTTAAGTTGAATTTAATTTTATAACCCAAATTCATATCAATTTTATTAATTCATTATAAATCAAATGCAATCTCATTTGACTAAATTCATTGTTTAATTCCAATATTTCATTCCATCAATAACATTCTAAACCATATTCAATTCACTAATTTATTTAATTAGTTCATTTCATCAGTTCTTTACAAATCGAATTCAATTTCAATTTCATTTAACCTTGTTTCAGTTAAATTTCATTTCAAAAATCATCTCATTTAACTTAACTTAAGTTAAATTTTATAATTCAATTTTCAAATTTACTTTTCTTAACAATATATTCAACAAAATTTAAATTTGTTTTTAACTTTCTAATCCTAAAAATCTATAAGTTATAAAACTTATTTTCTTATTTATACCATTTTCAAAGTTCAAAAACTTTAGATAGAAATTTCAAGATTTTTAAACACTCGGTTTCATTTCAAATCATTTTTTTAAATCAATATATATTTAACTCCTTTATATATCAAATTTCACTTTTGGAATCTGAAACGAATTTGTTTTATCAAACAAAACTTTAGTCGTAGCAATTCCTCACTTAGAAACTCGAAAATGAACACCGATGATGCTACAGTCATCACTAGAATTATTTACCGACGAATGAAGTGAGTTTCAATGCTTTCTATTTCTTTTAAATTCCATTTCAAAATATTTCTAATCAAAATATTTTCAAAACAATACTATTATTATTTTTCTAAAATCTTTATAAAAACAATTTCCAAAATCAATGAGATTTAAATTTTTAAACTCCTTGTTTTAAGTCTAAATTTATTAACAAATCAATTTCATTAACAAATCATATTTATAAATATATTTAGGCAATTCCATTTATAAATCACATTTATAAATCATATTTATAAAATATCATTTTTGATGAAATTCATTTCATAATTGTTGATTATTTTAATCATAATCAACTCTCAATAATTTATACTTATAAATTTACTTTCTTATATAATTCAGTTTACAATTGTTTATCTTTGTTAGATTATAACAATAGAAACTAACAATAAAAGATAGTAATTAAATATTATCATTTGTTAGCATCTAAACACACCATATATAGCTTATAATAAATTCTGAAATATTATACCTTTATATATAAAATATAATTTAGGTAAAATTATTTCATTTACCCACTTTTAAAACAATATTGTGTCGGTTTGCCTTGTTTAAGCATTTAGAAATCCTTATCGATATCGTGGCATCCCACGCATCAACCAAAATTCATAAGCCACTCAACAGGTAAATTAACACAATATAAAACATTTTTATATCACTAACAAATATGCGCTCATATTCATACACTCAAACTCATCCTAGGGTCTCCCTTACCTTATCTCAAATGAGTAAATTCCTACAAAGCCTAGGTGTTCGCTCAACCTAAGCTCTGATACCACGTGTAACAACTCGCTTTCCCATACAATTCAAGCTGACAATAAACCACACCTGCCCAACCAGAATCGAACGGAAAGATGGATAGTTAAGGGAAAGAAAGAAGAAAGAAGAAGAGAAGAGAATAAGAAGAAAGAAAGAAACTAAAACAATAAAAAATCTCACAATCGCAACTGAACAATATATAATATTAATGATCTTTATAAAAGAGAAATAGTTATACATACATCCATCAAAATACAACAACAATCACAATTATCAGCCTGGACAGTTATAATAATCTGCCCTCATAATTGTTGATGATTTCAACAACAAAGCAGCGGAAAAATATTATATACGTGAATACGACTTGATGACCTCCAACTCATCTCCTGAGCTCTAATGCATCCAAAGCAATCTGTAATATACTCGGTCTGACACGAGCATTATAATAAAATAATACCTAAGTCGGTCTGGAAGACCAGCATGAGAAACACACGCAATTGGATTTTTAAAGTTATATAAACCTTTCGAATTTCAAAGGTATCTCGTAAGACCATGCCACACATAAACACAAACGGGTTTTTACCTTAAGATAACCAAAATATTTCATATGAAATCCTTTGATATTATAATAATGTCCAATATACAAATACTTATTAATCATAGCCGAAATTGTTACATTTATTAAATTCTAGCATACTAGGTTCTATAACCAAAACCGAAGGCTCATATTGGTGAATGGATTTCCAACTATGAAAGGGTAAGGGTCTACCCACCGAATCCGTACACCTCTAGATAAAATGTACGGGAGGCTACAACACGTTTCACCTCTATTACTCAGGAACGACACTACCCCCTTCTCGAGTAGCACTGAATATTATCACCCCTTGGTTGAAATCAACAACCACACAATGGGATCCCGAAGCATACATGAATACCGCTCTAGACTTGGAATGATCATACCCTACCTGGGTGCAACCCACTTAGCCCTATCGCATGTCCCTGCTTTATTCATTTCCTGGGTGTGAGGCTCGAAGTGGCTACGCTCTTACCATTTCCTTCTAGCAAACCATCTTGGAATGCTAATATTGCCCTCCGGCAACCAATGCAATACCAACATTCATCCATACAAGTTCATTTTGGGACTGAACGAAACACTTGAGAACTCCGTCTCCAATTCCATCATCTTCAAGATGTCTTCACTTCGAATGCTTAAGTTGGATCGAATTGGTTTTCGGATAACATATCTGATCCCGGTCTCTTCGAAACAACATTCGATAATTCTTGGTAAACTCAACCCCGGTTCTTTAGGAAATAAATAGTCAAAGATAAGATCGGAGATCACCTCCTAACCATTAGTGGAGGGATTCCTTATCAATGTCATAGGAGAACGAAACGAGATTTATACACACAGTATAGCATCATTGGAGATGACCATGCCATATAACTCATGTGTTTCTCCTAGGTATTTCCAAAGTTACATTTGGGTCCAAATTTGATAATCGTTTATTTAACTGTCGAATAACAATCATTCAATCACGGGTTAATTCCATAAGGAAAACCAACATTGGTTCAGCATATAAGTAATCACTAGCTTTTTTTCTGAATCTTTCATAAATAAAACCATTTGTAAATTCCTTGTATAAGGATACTTCTACATAGATATATTCACCAATTCCTATGTTTCAATAGTTAGAAAATATCCAATTGCTTATCTCAACGGTATAAGTATATTTATACACTGAGAAAGATTTCATTTTTCATTCGATTCAAAAATCATTCATAAACTCTTTCTAATTCTCTAAAACAATTTATAAATCATTTTACAAAACTTATGGAACCATTTATAAAACTCCTTTTCTACATTTCAATCAATTATAAATCCTCTTTGTACACTTCTAAAACTCATTTATAAATCCTTTATAATCTCTAAACCATTTTATAAACTCCATTATAAAATTCAAGTCTTTCAACTTTATTCATTAGTCTCTAAAACATTTATAAACAATTAAAAGTCTTTACTTCAAAAAAATTTCATATAAAATAATTATTTAAAATAGTATTATGAAAAAATACATAATATTTATCTATCTTAAAACATCCTTAAATAATTATTAATCATTCCAAAAGTAATAATAATAATTCTTTATTCTTGTTATAAATAATAATAATTTATTTTCAGAATCTTATTAATAATCCTTATTATTAATTTCAAACCATAATTATTCTTCAAATAATCAACCTTTCAAATTATTAACATTTTAATAAATTCTCTCCAACAATATTAACTATAAACAAATAAATTTAAAACAATTCTAATAAAATTAAATAAACTTAAAATAATATTAACATAACTAAACAACTTTAAAACAATATAAATTTAATTAAATACTTTTAAAATAATATCTATATATAATGAGAATACCCCCAACTGAAGCTTTTGAAATGTCAGAAACGTTTCAAATCTCTACTGCATCAGGGTCAAATTCATTAATCTGATATTATGTTCTTCTACGCTCCTTCCAAACCTTTTTTTTGAACTATGATAAACAGGCCAGGCCCAAGTACAAATAGATCGGGTAAACAAATATATTATCTCACCTGATAGCCAAAATAAAGAACAAACCCAAAACTAGGGTTACCGACATAACTCGATACTTCTTAAAGCTACCAAAAATCAAAATAATGGCGGACGACGATTTCTCTTTACTTAATCGAGAAACTCTCCACTGCTACAACTATGTCTCTCTTCCTACATTCTTAGCTCTGCTCGAGTCTCCACGTTCCCAATACGATAAGCTGCTGTTGAAGCAGCCACGCATCCCTTAAGTATTAGCTTTAAAGCAGTTGTTTCTCTAATGAAGAGAGATCCAGGGGGTACTAGCAGATCTGAGTTCTATACAACTCAGATCTGTTAGTTTCTTCCCTCTAGTAGTATCCTCGCCTGAATTAGGGTTCTAGCTCCGCTAGTTATTCTCGCTAGTTTGCTGATTTATGATAAAGTCTCTGTCAGTAGCTACTGAGCTCTGATGAGGAACATTAGCATCAAAAGACTGCTGCTTGCCATAAGAATTTTTTGCACGAGCGAGAAAGAATTCTAGATGTTTGCTGCCAGCTTCATGGCTCCATTCATCAGCAAGGAAACAAAATTTGGTTTGATCCCTGATTTTCTTCTTTGATTTCTGAAGAATAACTTTGCTCTCTGTCTCGATAAGTATCCATTTCTGCTCTTTTTTCATACTACTCTTATTATGAGTTCTAAAATTCCTCTCTTTCCGAATATGAAAAACCACAGTAGTTAACAGTATGTTCGCATAATCTCTCTCGTAACTTTTAACTTTAAAATTGTTGTTGATATGCGGTATTGCTTGAATTAGACCCATCTGACCATTGTTAGTTATGTGCGGTATGTTCTGTATGCTATTCCAGATGTAATAAGAGTAGCTGCATTCAAAAAACAAATGATTAGCATCTTCATTTACTAGATTGCATAGGGAACATAGTGAATTATTGGATTTTCCCCATTTATTAATTCTATCCCAAGTTGGCAATCTATTGTTGACTGCAAAATAAGCACAGAAAGCCATTTTGGGACAATTCACTTTGTTCCATATGCAATTATACCAGTCAACATTAGGAATTTTATTTCTAATGCTTTCCCATGTAATTTTAAAAGAAAACTTCCCTCTGGTATTAGCTATCCACTTCCAATAATCACTTTCTGCATGAACATCAATAGGAATTTGACATATAATATTTTTATGAGGATATGTGATAGGATGCAACCGTGGCTGCCATTGATTGTCTTTAACTATCATTGCCATAGTGTCATTAACCCCCCCACAAATAACTAGACTATCCCAACCCACTTTATTCACAAAGGATTCATTTTTAAACCAGGGGTCAAACCAAAGACTAGTTTGATCTCCTGACTTAAATCTTCTTTCCAGAAAAGACTTACCAATATTTCTACAATCTAGAATTCTTTTCCATGTATAAGACTGATTATTTTTAGGTAATACAGTCCAAAAATTATCATTCTTAACGTATTTGGATCTCATCCATTTGGCCCAAAGAGAATCTGCATTCACAAATCTCCAAAATAATTTTAAGTGACATGTAATAATGAGATCCTTCATATTTCTAATACCTAATCCCCCTTCTTTTTTTGGCCTGCACACTTTTATTCCAATTGATTTTATGGTATTTACCTCTCCATAAGAAATCAACACATCTACTTTCAATCTTTTTAATTGAGGCAGCAGGAATATGAAAAGTTTGAATCCAATAAAGAATAATTGCATATATAACAGTTTTTATAAGCTCCAGTCTGCCTGCTATTGAAAGAAGTTTACATGACCAAGTTTCCATTTTATCTTGAATTTTATCTATAAGAATAGAACAGTCAGAATCTCTTACCTGATTAATAGATAAGGGAAGACCAAGGTATTTAATAGGCAGATTGCCTTCTAAAATATTAAGAGAAACTAAAATCTCATTTTTATCTCTATAGTTTTTACTGAAGTATGCTTTACTTTTGTGTTCATTAAGTTGTAGACCAGCATACTTAAGCAGTTTGCCAAAAAAAATTTTAATAGCATCAGCATTGGTTTTATTAGCTTTGACAAAAACCATTAAATCATCAGCATATATAAGATGATTAATATAGGGTTGGACTTTATTCGTAGAAGTAATATTACCTTTAAAAGCTTCCTTTTCCATTAAAATAGAAAAATATTCCATAACCATAGTAAAGAGATAGGGGGATAACGGATCCCCTTGCCTAATACCCCTATTACTCCTAATAAATCCTTCTGATTTTCCTTGGATGAGAATAGAAAAAGTAGGGGAATTTATGCATTCAAAAACCAAGTTACAGAACTTAATGGAAAAGACCATACATTTCATAATATGATAAATGAAATGTCTATTTACTTTATCATAAGCCTTCTGCAAATCTACCTTAATACAGACATTACCAGCACTTTTAGAATTAAAGTTTCTGACCAACTCGTGGGCTAAAAGAGAATTTTCATAAATGAGCCTACCAGGAACAAAAGCATAATGATTCTCAGAGATGATAAATGGCAAATAGTTTTTAATCCTATTACTTAAAACACTAGCAATAATTTTATAAATAAAATTGCAGCATGAAATAGGTCTATAGTCACCAATGCAAGTGGGATTTTTAGTTTTGGGAATTAAAGTTATAAAAGTATGGTTTATACTTTTAAGAATTTTACCTTTTACAAAAAATTCATCTACTAAGCCCAAAACTTGATCTTTCATGTTATCCCAATGAGTTTTGTAAAATTTTGCATTAAAACCATCAGGGCCAGGACTCTTATTGTCACCAGCCATGAAAACAACATTTTTAATTTCTTCCAATGCAACAGAAGAGAGTAGAATATCAGAAGCATTTTCATTTAAAATATTTTTACAGATAATATGAGGAAAATCTTTAGTATTGGAATCAGAGAAAAATAAACTTTCATAATACTCTACAGCCTCTTTAGCTACTTTTTCATAAGCATTAGTAAGATTACCAGTTTTGTCAATAATATTCCCAATGTTATTCATATGCCTCCTACAGCTCATTTTAGCATGAAAATTTTTTGTACAATCATCCCCCATAGTTAACCAGTCAACCTTAGCTTTTTGTTTAGCATTCACAGTATTGATGTATAATTCATTAGCTAAATTCTGTTGATTGGAAAAAAATTCTTTGATTGTATTTACATTCCCAGGATTTTTATCAACTGTTTCTTGCAACAATTTACCTTCCTGTCTTAATACTTCCAACTTGTTGAATTTAACTAGATTATTTCTATTCCAGTATTTAAGATTATGTTTAGTATTTTTCAAAAACATATTAAACTGGAATTGTTTAGTACCTTTACAAGAAAAATTCAAACAATTTTCCATAATGTTTTTATAGTTCTCCTCTAAAATCCAACCATTCTTAAATCTAAAAGGAGAAATTTTATTCCCAGGAGTTAAATCATTCAACAGAGAAACTAATATTGGAGAATGATCACTAGTATTTTGTTCTAATGTAGAACAAATAAAATTAGGGAAAAAATTGGAGAATTCTATATTAATCAAAGCTCTATCTAATTTACAGTGAATATTCTTTTCTAAACCTGATTTCCAAGTGAATTTGTTACCACTCGTACTTGGTTCTATTAATCCAGGTTCTAATAAGAATTTATTAAGTTTATCTAACTTGCTCTGAGGGATTTTAATGCCTCCATATTTTTTAGATGCATGAAAAACAGTATTAAAATCCCCTAGGATTAGCCAAGGGAAATTATATCTCAAGTTTAAGGCTTTTAACCTACTCCAAAAACTATTCCTTTCATTTTCCAAATTACTGCCATAAATACTTGTTATTTGAAGAAAAAAACCACCAGTATTTTCAAAATGACAGTCTAGAAATTGCTTATCTTTGTTACTGTTTAGCATTTTCCAAATATCAGAATCCCATATAACAATGATTCTGCCTTTACAGCCATAATCATTATTATTTATGGCTTTCCAATTTCTAGGAAGTTTAAAACAGAATTTTTCAAAATGCTCCTCATTTATCTTATTCTCAATTAGAGCCATAACAGAAGGTTTATATATACTAATCATATGTAATATATCAGATTGTTTAGAAGAGGAATTCATACCTCTTACATTCCATGCAAATATAGACATAATCATATAATTAAATAATGGGTTTAGATAGTACCTAATACCAGAGCACTCTTACCTCTTCTCTTGTTTTCAACACTTTTTGCTTTTAGTCTAGTAGACATTTCATTCCATTCTGGATTTAGAGAAATGTACTTTTTTTTAAAAAGCTTTCTTCTCTTTGCTGCCCTTATTCTTACCTGTAACCTTTGCTTTTGGTATATGCAGTTCAGATATATTAAACTAATCAACAACATCCACCACTTCCATTTCATTACCAGAGTTATTAATACCTTCTGGGATTACAATAGTTGAGATATCAAATGGGGCAGTAGGGCGAGGCATGGCTGAGTCAAAATTCTCAGTCACTGCAGCCTGCTCAGGTGGAGGGGCTGATTCATGAGGCTTGTCCAAATTCGAGATTGCAGACTGCAGAAATTCTTCATTGTCATTGTTGCTATTTGTATCATGCTTGTTTGTAATTATACAAGGATCTGTAACTGGTGGGGTTACAGATTCTAAGACCTTATTATTCTTTTCACCCACTATTATGTTGCTCTGTAGATTTTCCTTTATGATTTCTGAATTAGTTTGATGAGCTTCCTTTGCTATGACTTGATCATCTTGATCAGAGAGCACAATATCATTCTTTCTATGATCGGAGATGACATCTGTTTGATTGATCCGATCATTATCTTCAGATAGCATAACTTGTTTTTGTGACATTAAATTGTTTCTTGAATTTGGAAATGAGGTTTCTTTTTCTTGCATTTCTTGATTATGACTCTTGGGCACCCATGCTTGTTTTGGGTTACACTGATCTCTAGTGTGCCCAAAAAATTTACATACATTACATTTTGGCGGGACCCATTCATATTCAACTTTCCGAGTAACTTTTTCTCCATTATACAAAGAAAGATATATCTCATTAGGAAGCTCATCCTCTGCAGACACTTCGACAAGAAGGCGAGCGTAATTCAATCTCGTCTTCAACGTTGTGGCTGCATCCATTTTTATGGGTTTACCTATGATACTTGCCATAACACTGAAAGCCTCTCTGTCCCATAGCTTCAGATTAACATAGGGTAACCTTACCCAGATTGGCATAGACGTTAATAAGTCTCTATCCATCTTCAAAGAATCAGACCACTTTCTCATTATGATGAGTTTGCCGTTGTAGAAATATGGTCCATTTTTTAATACTGAATTACAGTCTTGAGATTCCCTAAACTTTACTAGAAAGAATCCATTCTCTCTAGTAAATATTTCAAATTCACCAATTGGTTTCCATACTCTTTGTATGTAAAATTTGAAAAACAAGTAGTATGGTTTGGTACCCACTACATAAACAAGAACATAGTTATTCCATGATTCGGTGGCTCTTGTACATACCTCTTCCTTAATCAAACCATATTTCTTGTTATTAATTCTGATTGGTGCAAAATGCTCAAGACTGCTTTCTTCAACATTGTGTTCTTGAGGTTGATCGGCAACAATGTCTGCCCAAGACTTCCGGTCTTGATCTCTGTTCAGTGAGATGGCTATTGGTTTTCTCTAATTTGACAACATTTCGCTCCTCTTTTCGACCTGGGTGGTCGCAATCCGACCAACTCTGCCTTTCTGGTTGTCAAATTGAGGAACTAATGGTGACTCCTGAACTTTTTTGGCCTCCTTTCTTCTTTGTTGTTTCGATTGAACCAATTTGAACCCTTCATCATCTATGCTGTTAACCCCTGGCGGCTTTCTGATGTGAGAAGCCTCAAGTGGTCTGATTAGGGAAGAGGATTGGGAGAGATTTGAGAGGATTTGGTGAGGAAATTGATTTTCCCCCATGGCTGAGAGGAAACCCTAGATTTCAAAAAACGTGATTTATGTGCTCCTTCCAAACCTCAATCTAAAGTAATAAATGCAAAATTTTCTCCCATCATCCAGCCTTATAACTCTTTTGAAAAAAACCTGAAGCTCCTTCCAAACCAAGGAATTGGATCTAAGGAATTCTCGGAAGTCTGAAGTAATAAATGAGAATTTTTCTCCCATCATCCAGTCCTATAACTCCTTTGCAAAAAACCTGAAGCTCCTTCATAACCAAGGAATTTGGTCCAAGGAATTCTCGAAAGTTTTCATATCATTGATAAAGTAAAATAGTGAGTCAAATCCGTTTTATATAGGGCTTTTTTTTTGAAAATGGGTAAATGGGCCAAGCCCAGATAGTTACAGAAAGAAAAAGAAATGGGTAAGAGCTAAGTACCCGAAACCAAGATTACAAACACAAAACATCGCTAGGCAAACCCTAGATCTCAGAAAACAGAAACGAGGCAGCGCCTCCAAAAAACACTCGAGCTCAAAAAAATGGCGGAGCAAAACAAAAAATAGCAGAGAAAACTGCAAAATCACGAAAAAGATCTCTCGCTAGAACTTAAGGAGGTATCCACTCCTTGATTTCTTTATCTCGAAGCCTGGGGATATCAGGAACTAGGCTAAAATGACTTTGTCGAGTTGTTTTAGTCTTAGTTTCCCTGTAGCTGTTCTCTGAAGACTACAACAACAAAAAATTGTTGCATTGTTCATTATTTAATGGCTTATTTGAGCATATAATTTGATGCAGCACGATATCCAATAACTCATACACAATGTGCACATCAATAAAATCTTCTTTACTGGGAGGACTTATTATATCTTTAACCACAATTACCTATAAAACTAATAAGTCAGTACAATTTTTACATAAACACCATCAACAGTATTGTCTTAAACATGCGTTTTTATGTTATATTAAGTTCGCTTTGCATCAATGCAGTTATTAAACGCATTGCCAATATTCTTAATAGCAGCCTCTTCTTTATTTTATAACAATGTGACATTATCATGTGAAATTAATATGTATTTTATATTAAATGTAGTACAGATATATTAAAGGTAAAGTATAATACAATATACTATGTGACATTCATTATCATTTTGAATAAAGTCACAGCAAGATTCATATGCATTTTCTTTCATTTTGACACAACGCATACATTAATTACCCAAGTAGTTTGATTATGCTATGCTAAAATTTACAATACATATCATGGTACATATTGATAAACGTGTTATAAAAAGGAGACTTCAGTATAAGTAATAATATAGTAATCTTTTAAATCTTTTACAAAATATCTTGCTTAAATTAAATCCAAATGTAAACACAGAAATTATGATAACTGTTTGCATTAGCAAATAATAATCAAGTTAACAAGGTCAAAACTAAGAAAAATACACAACAATACTGAATCAAGTTCTCACGATATATCTAACAGCAAGTGATAATATAAAAATAATTTGTAATCTCATAAAGGTCAACATAACCAGATTCATAAGTATGGAAACTATAGACAATGAAATAAGTCAAGTTCCAAATAAATTTCATAATAGCCAAAGCAAAAAATTTAAAATTTAGTGGTGACTCAACACATACTGGTGTACACGTATAAATTAAAACACACACATGCACCTACTACTCGCACCTAGACCGATCTATGCACACAAACGCTAACACTACACAATTCATATGCAAACATGGTAAGTAGCTCACATTACACATAATATAACAACACACAAATATATATAGTATGTATAGGTCTCTTTACATCAGGTTTATACATAGCATAGTAAAATAAAATGAAGTATTTACTATATACTCAGCAACCAAGACAGTAACCAAAAAGATGTACAAACGCAAAGCTTCACACATACTCATGCACTCGGTCACTCACATGAACACACGTGGAAACACCTAGAGCAAAGTCCATTGTAGGAAATTTTAGCGGCTAAACATTAGAAAATTAACTAAGCTTAGACAAAGAATTTGCATTGTTACTTCCACCAGATCTTTATCAAAACAGTTGTTCAAAGATTCAATGCAACTAAATGTTAAAGTACTTATTGAGGCCTCATACTTTGACATTTGTCCGTTAACTGAATACTAAACCAATATATATCTTTTCAAAAAAAAATGCAAAATTCTTCTAAAATTTAACAATAATATATCTACCTTTAAAGTCTCAATTTCCAAAAAAAACATTACTACAACAAATAACCTGTACCAAAATTCACACCAAACTATGTGGTCTCCTTTTATTTACCTTTATCAGCAAAAATTGAACCAATACCGGTATCAGCAATAACATATCTACATTTCCATCCAGTACATGAATATTATTGCCTTTACCACATTCTACATTTCTTTCATGGTACTCGGAAAGATTGAAAAGAAATTTGATACGGTTCAACAAAATAGCTTTTATGTATTGCAGCTTGGCATGTATGGGAACAGCTTTGACTAAAAAACTTAAGATCATTCCAGTTTCTTTACACGTTAGACGTACTGGATATATTCTCTAAGCAATGCATTGTTCTATCATTTGACCAGTCTAAATTTTTTTATTCTTTCTTTCATGGTACTTGGAAATATTGAAAAGAAATTTCATATGGTTCAACAAAATAGCTTTTATGTATTGCAGCTTGGCAAGTGTGGGAACATCTTTTGACTAAAAAACTTGAGATCATTTATAGTTTTCATTAGTTACAATACACTGTATAATTTATCAGCATATGATTCAATGTATAATTGACTATATCTCATGTACAAAAATTGGTTTATCGTTTTAGTTTGCATGACCCATTATTTCAGCTTATTTTAATGCCTACATTTATATTGAGTAACTTCCACTTTCTATAATATCTATGCCAATATAAAGTATCCAGTATCTCTACTCCATTCTAGAAAAAATATCAAGCTATATATTTTTCTTTCTCTTGAGGTAAATTGATGCAGCACGACATACCTTAAGTCGCTCCTCCTTAGGTCGCGAACGACATACCCTAGGTCACTCCTCCTTAGGTCGTGAACGACATACCCTAGGTCGCTCCTCCTTAGGTCGCGAAGGCCAACTCGCGAAGCCTTAGGTCGCTCCAGAATTCCTAAGTCGTCTGACATTAATTCGCAAGTTTTCTTAAGTCGCTGATTGCTATGTCGCAAGCTTCCTTATGTCACTACCGTGTTTCCTTTGAGTCGCTCCTGGATGTCGAAGTTTCTTAAGTCGCTGCTTGTTTAGGTCGTTACTTTTCTTATGTCGTTGAAGTTTGTTACGTCGCTATTTGTCATTATGATGTATGTTGTTAAGTCATATGTGTTGAGTTAAGTCACGAGTTGCATGTGTGTGTTGTAATTTCCTATAAATAGGGGTGTGTTGTCATTTGTAAAAAGTGAGTTGAATTTTGAAAAAAATTTGTTGAGAGCTTTGTGCCTCCATTAAAAATTGGAAGTTGAGTGTGATCTCCTTTCTCCATCATTGGATATTCAAGTGCGCTCGAATCAACGACTTTAAAGCCGATTCACGGAATCTCGTGCGCGAGATCAACATCAAAGAATCGTAGCTCTTCTAACGCGGTATCGTGCGCGATCAATGTGTTGAAGATAGCTAGAATCCGGTATCTTGAGAGATCAACGGATTTGGGCACTTGGGTATCATCAATTCATCAATTTATCTTGTTTCATCGATTATTTTTCCGCAATTCGTGATTGGATCCTGGATAGATTTCACCACTGGTTCAAATCTATTTCTGAGCTGCGGCATTTGGTATCAAAGCAAGGAGACGAACTTTTCCAAGTTCGTTGGGTGTGAAGTTTCGAGATTTGAAGTTTTTGGAGTTCGAATTGAGTTGTTTGTTCATTTGGGTGTTCGTGAGATTTCAAACAAGTTGGGGAGTTTTGATTCGAGATTTTTTGGATCAAAGTGAAGTTTGTGTTTGGATTTGTTGAAGATTTAATCATGCCTCTGAGACGTGCTAACCGCTATCAAAATGTTGAAGATTTATATAGAAGACAAGAAGTTGAGCAGATGGAGCAGCGTATCAATGAAAAGTTCAATGAGGGTATTGAAAATTTGGAGAAATTGATGATCGACATGAATCAAAATCAAAGGAGAACGTCACCAATTTTGAACCAGGGTGGAAACAGGGTTTCGCCATCGGTTTCGAAAGAAAGGAGGATGTCACCCTAGTCGTATCGAGATAGGAGAGAATCATCAGTTTTAATGATGCGAGACCACCATGGGTACCGAAATGAAGAAGGAGGAACTCAACGTGGTTTCGAAAATGAACCATATCGTGATGTTGAAAGACAAGGCAGAAGGAACATGCGTGGTTGTAGGGATGTAGATGGTCAGGATCGATATCGAAATACATCTGATTTTGAGGAAGATGGTGATGGAGGTAGTATTCATTATCGAAATCAAGGCCAAGTGCGAAATCAATTTCGGGATTCAGAAAATGATCGTAAATGGGAGTCAGGTATGAGGATGGAAATTCCAGAATTCAAAGGTGGTATGCAAGCAGAAGAATTTCTTGATTGGTTGTCGAATGTTGAAGAAATTTTGGAATTCAAGGATGTGCCTGAGAATCATAGAGTTCAATTAATTGCTACAAGACTAAGGGGAAGAGCTATGGCTTGGTGGAAACAAACTAAACTAACTCGGTAGAGAATGGGAAAATCAAAAGTTGTCACTTGGGAGAAGATGTGAAAGATGATGAAAGCGACTTTCATGCCGTACAATTATCAATCTCTTATGTATCAGCGTTTGCAGAATTTGAGACAAGGGACGAAGACCGTGAATGACTATGCAGATGAATTCTATCAATTGATTGCAAGGAATGATATTATGGAAACCGAGGAATAGCTAACGACTAGATATGTTGGAGGGTTACGAATGCAAATTCAAGACATGGTTAATATGTTTAATCCTATGTCTGTTGCTGAAGCACATTAGAAAGCTCTAGCTTGGGAGAAACAAGGGAGACGAGGAAGTGGTGTGTTTACGAGTTCCAACAACCAGAATAAGGGTGATAGTAGCAGTGCAAATGTTTCCAAGACAGTCAATAAACCAATTGTCAATGAAGCCACTAAAGCAAAGGTCAATAACAGTATCAAGTGCTATAATTATTAGGAGTTTGGCCATAAAAGTAATGAATGTACAAAGCCAAAGAAGAGAGCATTAGTTGCAGAGGAATGTGAGTGTGAGGATGTGGAAGCTGAAATTGATTATTCTCATCCACCGAAGTTTGATGAAGATGAAGAAGTTGTGTCAGGAGATGAAGGGTGTAACTTGATGATGAGGAGGTCTTGTTTAACGCCAAAGCATGAGAATGATTCTAGTTGGCTGAGAAGCAATATCTTTCAGTCTACAAGTACTATCTTGGGAAAGGTTTGTCGATTTGTTATTGATGTGGGAAGCTGCGATAACATTATTTCTAAAGAAGCCATCATAAAGTTAGGGTTGAAGACTGAAAAACACCCTAGACCTTATAAACTGGCATGGCTAAAGAAAGGTGGAGAAGTGGCAGTGGGAAGACGAGCATTTGTTACATTTTCTATTGGGAAGAAGTACAAAGATGAAATATGGTGTGATGTTGTCGATATGGATGTGTGTCATCTACTATTGGAAAGACCATGGCAATATGATAGAGCTGTACAACATAATGGTCGCACCAACAGCTACAGTTTCATGTTCGAAGGTACTCAAATCACCTTAGTTCCTAAGAAGCGTGAACAAATTGAAAGCAAGTCAGAGAAGAAAATGGAACCAACTAGTCTATTATCTTCAAGAGAATTTGTTAAAGAAGTGGAAGATAGTGTTGAATTATTTATGTTGATTGGGTATGAAACAAGTGAAGTTCTTGAAATTCCTGCGGAGGTTAGATCGGTGTTAAATGAATTTGAAGATGTCTTTCCTGCGGAATTACCCAAGCATTTACCGCCACTAAGGGACATACAACATCAAATTGATCTAGTGCCAGGTGCTGTTCTACCGCATAGGCCGCATTATCGTATGAGTCCGAAAGAGCATGAAGAGTTGAGGAGACAGGTTATGGAGTTGCTTGAGCAAGGGCGTGTTCGAGAGAGTCTCAGTCCTTGTGCTGTACCAGCTCTGCTGGTACCAAAGAAAGATGGTTTGTGGAGAATGTGTACAGACAGCAGGGCACTCAACAAAATAACTGTCATATACGGATTTCCTATGCCAAGACTTGATGATCTATTGGATCAACTTAGTGGGTTTGTAATCTTTTCTAAGATCGACCTTAAGAGTGGTTATCATCAAATTCGCATAAGACCAGGTGATGAATGGAAGACAACATTCAAGACTCGGGAAGGATTATATGAATGGCTGGTCATACCATTTGGTCTATCTAATGCCCAAGTACATTTATGAGGGCAATGAATCAAATTTTCAGACCTTACATCGGGAAGTTTGTTGTAGTCTACTTTGATGATATCTTGATATATAGTGCTAGCACAGAGGAGCACGTTCAACACTTGCGAAAGGTGTTAACTATTCTTCGTCAAGAACAGTTCTATGCAGCGACAAAGAAATGCGTGTTCATGACGCCGAGTGTTTTATTTCTGGGTTATGCCGTATCCAAGGAAGGGATACAAGTGGACCAGAGTAAAGTAGCCGCAATCAGAAATTGGCCACAGCCCAAAACTATAACAGAAGTCAGAAGTTTCCATGGGTTAGCTTCATTTTATTGAAGATTTATACCGCACTTTAATAGTGTGATGGCTCCTGTTACTGATTATATGAAAGGAAAGCAGTTTTCATGGACGAAAGAGGCAGGATCTGCTTTTGAACAGATCAAGGAACTTTTAACATCAGCACCGATTCTAGTGTTGCCAGATTTTCAGTTACTATTTGAGTTACATACAGATGCGTCCAAAGTTGGAATTGGAGGAGTGTTGAGTCAGAAGGGTTGTCCAATTGCTTATTTCAGTGAAAAGCTTTCTAGAGCAAAGATGAGATACAGTACTTATGATGTGGAGTTTTATGCTATTGTGCAGGCCGTGAAGCATTGGAGACATTACTTGTTCCATAAAGAATTTGTTTTGTATACGGATCATGAAGCATTGAAACATTTACAAGGGCAGAATAAAATTGCAGCTAGGCATGCATCGTGGATAGCTTATTTGCAGCAATTTACATTCGTCGTAAAGCACAAGTCTGGAGTAACTAATTGCGTCGCCGATGCATTGAGTCGGAGGAATAATTTACTAACAACCATGCGAGTAGAGATGATGGGTTTTGACCTACTTCTAGATTTGCTTACTTCAGATTCATATTTTTCCAAGATCTTAGACAAAGTCAAGCAGGGAAACATGGATGGATATATGTTGGTTAATGGTTTTCTATTCAAAGGAAATCAGTTGTGTATTCCAGATTGCAGTCTGCGAATGAAAATCATCAAAGAATTACATGAAGAAGGACACGTGGGCCGTGACCGTACTATGTAGTTGATCTCAAAGTCTTATTTTTAGCCGTCAGTGAGGAAGGAGGTTGAAAAGTTCGTTCAGAGGTGCCATATTTGTCAAGTTTCAAAGGGGACCGCAACAAATGCAGGTTTATATATGCCGTTGCCTATACCTACTAAACCATGGGTGGATGTTTGATGCAGCAGCGGAATACTCAAAATGAATGTGACGATGAAAGTAGCAATCGGTGGATTGAAGAATACCAAAAGGCCCAAATCCGTTGATCCAAAGATACCGAATTCTAGCTATCCCAAAGACGTTGATCGCGCACGATACCGTGTTTAAAGATCTACGATTCTTCGACGTTGATCAAGCGCACTTGATTCCGTGAATCGGCTTCAACAGTCGTTGGTTCGAGCGCACCCGAATAATCGAAGGTGGAGATAGGAGATCACACTCAACTACCAATTTCAAAAGAGGCACAAAGCACTCAAACAAATTTTATTCAAAATCAACTAACTTCTTACAATGACATCACATCCCTATTTATAGGGTTTACAACACAACACAAATGACTTAAGAAAATTACAACACAAAACAGTACACGACTTAACAAAACAGCAAACCCACGCGATCTAAGAAATCAGGCATCTTCGCGACCTAAGAAAACCCACGCGACATATCTCTTCCGCTCTGCTTCGTTACAATTTTCAACGACCTAAGGAAAACTTCGCGACTTATAATTCATCAGCGACCTAACTTCCACAACCTATCACCAACGACTTAGCTGCTCGCGACCTAAGGAAACAATCGCGACTTATAATTCATCAGCGACCTAACTTCCACGACCTATCACCAACGACTTAGCTGCTCGCGACCTAAGGAAACAATCGTGACCTTCTGGAAACATGGCTTCACGCGACCTAAGGAAAATCTTGATAAAGAGGAGCATGGCTTCATGCGACCTAAGGAAGTTTGAGCGGCATAGGTCGATCGCGACCTAACTACATCTGAAAACTGGCGACCTAGGCTCCGCGATTCAGGGCTCCGCGATTTAGGGCTTCGTGATTTAGGGTAAGCGATTTCATCATCCCGCGCTGCATCATCCTCCCCTGGTTGAGGAAAATTCGTCCTCGAATTTAAAAGTTCTTCCCCATTGGGTTGATCATCTCCATAATAAGGTATAAGATGTTTAACATTAAACACGTCAGAAGTATACACATCCTCTGGCAGCTTCAACTTATAAGCATTTTCATTGATCCATTTTATAATTTCTACTGGACCAATCTTTCGGGCTTTCAACTTGTTATAAGCACCCATTGGGAAACGATCCTTCGTTAACACAGCATACACCCAATCACCCTCGTTGAACTCCACACTTCTTCTCTTTTTATCTGCAGTTCGTTTATACTTCTCATTCGTCTTCTCCAAACGTTCCTGAACGATTCTATGACAATCTTTCAACTCATCAACGAAATCTGACGCCCGCTTAATCACTCATTTTGGTTGTGGCACTACCGTTAAATCCAACGACCCCTTTGGCAAGCTTGAATATACAACTTGAAATAGACTGTAACCAGTGCTTCGATTAACATCATGATTATGTGCAAATTCCGCCTGACACAACTTCATATCCCAACTTTTCAAATTACCCTGCATAAGACATCTCAACAGATTTCCCAATGATCTATTCACAACTTCAGTTTGCCCATCCGTCTGAGGATGATATGCATTACTAAAATTCAGTTTCGTCCCAACCATCTTCCACAGACTCAACCAAAAGTGACTCAGAAATCGAGTATCTCGGTCAGAAACAATAGATTCAGGTAACCCATGTAAACGATAGATTTCTTTAAAGAATAACTGTGCCACATGAACTGCATCCGTCGTTTTCTTACAAGCAATGAAATGTGCCATCTTTGAGAAACGGTCTACCGTACAACATATATTGAATCATTTCCCCATTGAGTTCTAGGCAAACCCAAAACAAAATCCATGCTGATATCAACCCATGGTTTAGTAGGCACGGGTAATGGCATATACAATCCCGCATTCATCGCTGTCCCTTTGGAAACTTGGCAAATATGACATCTCTCCACAAATCTTTCAACTTCTTTTCTCATAGAAGGCCAAAAATATGATTGTGAAATCAACTGCAATGTATGATCTCTGCCCACGTGACCCTCTTCATGCAATTCTTTGACAATCTTCAACCTCAAGCTACAATCCGGAATACACAATCGATTTCCTCTGAACAAGAATCCATCTTTCACCATAAAATCATCAGAACTCCCTTCCTGCACCTGATCCAGTACTTTCGCAAAATAAGAATCTGAAATAAGCAACTCTGGCAACAAATCAAATCCCACTACTTCCACTCGCATAGTTTTCAGCAAATGATTTCTACGGCTCAATGCATCGGCAACTCGGTTTGTAACTCCCGACTTATGCTTCACAACGAAAGTAAACTGTTGTAAATAAGCAACCCACGAAGCATGCCTTGCTAAAATTTTATCTTGCCCCTGCAAATGTTTCAAAGCTTCATGGTTAGTGTATAGCACAAATTCTTTATGAAATAGATAGTGTCTCCAATGCTTTATGGCTTGGACTATAGCATAGAATTCCAAGTCATAAGTACTGTATCTCATTTTAGCTCCCGTCAGTTTCTCACTAAAATAGGCAATAGGATGACCCCTTTGACTCAACGTTCCCCCAATTCCAACCTTGGATGCATCAGTATTTAGCTCAAAGAGCAACTGAAAGTATGGGTATCTAAGAATGGGCGTTGTGGTCAAGAGTGTCTTGATTCTCTGAAAAGAAGAATCGGTCTCTTCAGTCCAAACAAACTTCTTCCCTTTCATACATTCCGTAACTGGTGCCATCACGCTACTGAAGTGTGGAATGAATCTTTGGTAGAATGATGCTAAACCATGAAAACTCCTCACTTCTATTATTGTCTTAGGCTGTGGCCAATTTCGAATAGCTTCAACTTTACTCTGATCAACTTGAATACCATCCTTCGACATAATATAGCCCAAGAATAGAATACTTGTAGTCATGAAGGTACACTTCTTCATTGCAGCATAAAATTCCTCACGTCGTAAAATCAACAACACTTCCCGCAAATGCTGTAGGTGTTCTTCAGTGCTTCCACTGTAGATCAAGATGTCATCAAAATATACCACTACGAACTTCCCGATAAATGGTCGAAAAATCTGGTTCATGACTCTCATGAATGTACTCGGAGCATTTGACAAGCCAAACGGCATCACCAACCATTCGTACAGACCCTCCCGAGTTTTAAAAGCAGTCTTCCACTCATCACCCGGTCTAATACGAATCTGGTGGTATCCACTTTTCAAGTCAATCTTCAAAAACACAACAGTACCGCTCAACTGGTCCAACAAATCATCCAGTCTCGGCATAGGAAATCGATATCTCACCGTAATCTTATTCAATGCTCTACTATCTGTGCACATTCTCCACGTTCCATCCTTCTTCGGCACCAACAAAGCTGGCACTGCACAAGGACTCAAACTCTCCTGAACACGTCCTTGTTCCAGTAATTCCTCCACCTGTCTTCTCAACTCCTCGTGTTCTTTTGGACTCATCCGATAGTACGGTCTATGAGGAAATGTAGCACCTGGCACCAAGTCAATCTGATGCTGTATGTCTCTAAGCGGTGGTAACTCCTTCGGCAACTCCTCTGGAAACACATCTTTGAATTCCTCCAAAATTGGCTTCACTTCCTTTGGAACTTCAGTAACTTCACTGCTTTCATGCCCAATCAACATAAAAACTTCAGGACTCTCATCTACCTCTTCCACGAACTCCTTCAAGGACAACAAAGTCTTCAATTCCTCAATCTCCTCTAGCTTGTTCTCATTCTGTTGTCGCTTCTTCGGAACTAAAGTGATTTTCGTGCCCTCGAACAAGAAACTGTAGCTATTTGTTCGACCATTATGCTGTACCTCCCGATCGTACTGCCACGGCCTTCCCAACAGCAAATGGCAAACATCCATGTCAACCACGTCACACCAAATCTCATCTTTGTATTTCTTCCCAATAGAAAATGGAACATGAGCTCGCCTCTCTACTTTCACTTCTCCTCCTTTCCTCAACCAAGCAAGTTTATAAGGACTAGGATGTTTCTCCGTTTTCAACTTCAACTTCTTCACAGCTTCTATTGAAATGATATTATCACAACTCCCAGCGTCAATGACAAATTTACAGACCTTCCCCAAAATAGTGCACGTTGACTGAAAAATGTTACTCCTACACCAACTCGACTCTTCTTCCTACTTCGGGGTTAAACAAGATCTCCGTAGCATCAGATTACATCCCTCGTCTCCCGACACCTCTTCTTCCTCCTCATCACGGTGTGAATTGAGATCTTCTTCTACATCCTCATCTTCTACTTCAGCAATCATAGTTCTCTTCTTCGGTTTCGGACATTCGTTGCTCTTATGACCCACTTCCTGGCAATTATAGCATTTGAAATTGGTATTGACTTTTGGTTTAGCCACTTCATGAACAACCGGCTTACTCGATGTTTTAGGAACATTAGAACTACTACCCGCTCCTTTGTTCTGCCCCGTAAAACTTGGAAACACACCTCCCCCACGTCTACCTTGTTTCTCCCAAGCCAACTCCTTTTGATGTGCTTCTGCCACAGATCTAGGGTCGAACATGTTCACCATATCCTGGATCTGTGTTCTAAGTCCACCAACAAACCTAGCGGTCAACTGTTCTTCTGTCTCCATAATGTCATTTCGAGCAATCAACTGGTAGAATTCATCAACATAATCAGCAACAGTCTTCGTCCCTTGCCTCAGGTTCTGTAATCTCTGATACATCAGTGATTGGTAATTGTAGGGTAAGAAAGTAGCCTTCATCAACTTCTTCATCTTCTCCCAAACAACAATCTTCGACTTCCCCATCCGCTCTCTAATAAGTTTGGTTTGCTGCCACCACGCCATAGCTCTACCCCTCAACCTAGTAGCAACCAACTTCACTTTACGATCTTCCGGAACCTCCTTGAAGTCAAAAATTTCCTCAACATAAGCTAGCCAATCAAGAAATTCCTCGGCCTGCATACCTCCCTTGAATTTCGGTATTTCAGTTTTCATCCCAGACTCTCATTTGTGATCATATTCCGAATGATTTCTTCCTTGACCTCGTCCTCGTCCATGAATACTACCACCATCAAACTCCTCTTCAAAATATGATGCATATCGATGTCGATCTTGACCACCAACATCTCTATTACCACCATTTCTTCCACCAACATCCCTTCGATCTACATTCCTCCGATCACGATCATTCATATTTCTATCACCATTTCGATCATCAACATTTCTAACACAATCTCGATCCACACTTCTATGATCACTATCAACACTTCTCTCTCGATTTGAATGTGGTGAAACTCTACTTCTCCCATGGCTAGATCAGGTGAAACCCTTCTCTGATTTTGATTCATCTCCAACATCATTCTCTCTAATCGACCAATCCCTTCATTAAGCTTCTCGTTAAAGTTTTCGTTAATTCTTTGCTCCATCTCATCGGCCTGTTCTCTCCCATACAAAGCATCAATGTTGCGATAACGGTTAGCTCTTCTCGGAGGCATGATCACTCTTCAACAAATTCCAACAAAAACTTTACTTCGATCTAAAAATCTTCAAATCAAAACTACCCACTTGTCAAAATCTTCAAAGATCTCCAAACGAACAAATCTCTTCAAAATCTCGATAACCCACTTCTCCAAATGATGCAAATCTCGCACAACTCCAAAAATCTACGCAAACTCCTTGCGATCTAGCTCTGATACCAAATGATGCAGCAACGGAATACTCAAAATGAATGTGACGATGAAAGTAGCAATCGGTGGATTGAAGGATACCAAAAGGCCCAAATCCGTTGATCCAAAGATACCGGATTCTAGCTATCCCAAACTCGTTGATCGCGCACGATACCGTGTTTAAAGATCTACGATTCTTCGACGTTGATCAAGCGCATTTGATTCCGTGAATCGGCTTCAACAATCGTTAATTCGAGCGCCCTCGAATAACCGAAGGTGGAGATAGGAGATCACACTCAACTACCAATTTCAAAAGAGGCACAAAGCACTCAAACAAATTTTATTCAAAATCAACTAACTTATTACAATGACATCACATCCCTATTTATAGGGTTTACAACACAACACAAATGACTTAAGAAATTACAACACAAAACAGTACACGACTTAACAAAACAGCAAACCCATGCGACCTAAGAAATCATGCATCTTCGCGACCTAAGAAAACCCACGCGACATATCTCTTCCGCTCTGCTTCGTTACAATTTTCCGCGACCTAAGGAAAACTTCGCGACTTATAATTCATCAGCGACCTAACTTCCACGACCTATCACCAACGACTTAGCTGCTCGCGACCTAAGGAAACAATCGCGACTTATAATCATCAGCGACCTAACTTCCACGACCTATCACCAACGACTTAGCTGCTCGTGACCTAAGGAAACAATCGCGACCTTCTGGAAACATGGCTTCACGTGACCTAAGGAAAATCTGGATAAAGAGGAGCATGGCTTCATGCGACCTAAGAAAGTTTGAGCGGCATAGGTCGATCGCCACCTAACTGCATCTGAAAACTGGCGACCTAGGCTCCGCGATTTAGGGCTTCGTGATTTAGGGTAAGCGATTTCATCATCCCGCGCTGCATCAATGTTAGTATGGACTTTGTATTGGGATTGCCGAGAACGCAACGTGGCAATGATTCTATCTACGTGGTGGTTGATCGGTTTTCAAAAATGGTACAATTTATCGCATGCAAGAAGACGGCAGATGTAGTTAATGTCGCACAATTATATTTCAGAGAGATCTATCATCTTCGTGGGTTGCTTGAATCTATTGTATCGGATAGAGACACTCGTTTTCTAAGTCATTTTTGGATGAGTCTATGGAGAATGGTCGGGACAAAGCTGAAATTCAGTAGTGCTTATCATCCACAGACGGATGGACAGACAGAAGTTGTGAATAGATCCTTAGGTAATCTATTGAGATGCCTTGTGAATAACAATTTGAAGAGTTGGGATTCCAAGCTGTGTCAAGCTGAGTTTGCATACAACCATGCAGTTAATCGTATCACTGGGTTCAGTCCATTCCAGGTCGTTTACTCAACAATGCCTAAGGGACCATTAGATTTATCTATAGTACCACAGCAGAAAGGAGTGATCAAACGAGCTAATGATTTTTTGAATGAATTACAAGAGTGCCACAAGGTTGTGCATGAACGATTTCTTAAGGCGAATGAGAAATATAAGCAATCCGCGGATATTAAGCGACGAAATGTTGAGTTCAAAGAAGGAGATTTTGTATATGCAGTATTCACTAAGGATCGATTGTCTATTGGTACTTACAACAAACTGGCTGCTAGAAAGATTGGCCCTTTGGAAATCATAAAGAAGATTAATGAGAATGCTTATCGGTTAAGGTTGCCAAATCATATCCATACTGCTGACGTTTTCAACGTCAAACACTTGATTCCATATCATGAGAATAAGCATGTCGAAGAAGGAGAAAGTGTGAATTCGGGACGAATTCTTTTCAACCAAGGGAGGAATGATGCAGCGCGACATACCTTAAGTCGCTCCTCCTTAGGTCGCGAACAACATACCCTAGGTCGCACCTCCTTAGGTCGCGAACGACATACCCTAGGTCGCTCCTCCTTAGGTCGCGAACGATATACCCTAGGTCGCTCCTCCTTAGGTCGCGAAGGCCAACTCGCGAAGCCCTAGGTCGCTCCAGAATTCCTAAGTCGTTTGACATTAATTCGCAAGTTTTCTTATGTCGCTGATTGCTATGTCGTAAGCTTCCTTATGTCGCTGTTGTGTTTCCTTTGAGTCGCTCCTGGATGCCGAAGTTTCTTATGTCGCTGCTTGTTTAGGTCGTTACTTTTCTTATGTCGCTGAAGTTTGTTAAGTCGCTATTTGTCATTGTGATGTATGTTGTTAAGTCGTATGCGTTGAGTTAAGTCGTGAGTTGCATGTGTGTGTTGTAATTTCCTATAAATAGGGGTGTGTTGTCATTTGTAAAAAGTGAGTTGAATTTTGAATAAAATTTGTTGAGAGCTTTGTGCCTCCATTAAAAATTGTAAGTTGAGTGTGATCTCCTTTCTCCATCTTCGGATATTCAAGTGCGCTCGAATCAATGATTTTGAAGCCGATTCACGGAATCTCGTGCGCGAGATCAACATCGAAGAATCGTAGATCTTCTAACGCGGTATCGTGCGCGATCAACGTGTTGAAGATAGCTAGAATCCGGTATCTCGAGAGATCAACGGATTTTGGCACTTGGATATCATCAATTTATCTTGTTTCATCGATTATTTTTCCGCAATTCGTGATTGGATCCTGAATAAATTTGACCGCTGGTTCAAATCTATTTCCGAGCTGCGTCATAAATTGTGTTTCTTGTCTACTAGACCGTGGTCATGCCTAAGGTAATTCAAAATTATATTTACTTATATTGTATAATGCTTTTCTCTCTTTTTAAATTTAATTATTACATATTGTACTCCAGGGTAAATCTACATGTAACAAAAAAGATAATTCAATATGCACTAGAAAGCAACAGCTGAAGCGAGCAGGGAAGAAACACATTGATGAGTTGCTAAAACATTCAACCTCCTCTCGGTTAGAATAGAACCATTCAACCAGTCATCAAAAACTTCCTTGCTTACTGCAGTTAAAGTGGAAGAAGAAGACAAAGCTTTTAATGAGATTATTATTGTTCAAGAATCAGAAGGAACCATAACCATCAATGATCGATGAATGGGATGAACCATTTACAAATGCTGTGGTAAATAACAAATGTTGCAAGAAATTTGACAAGTGATGATCAATATTCCAACGTAGCTTTCAAAGACTTATGATGGATGTTTATGTTTTCATGCATTTTTATTTATGTATGGCAATCTCTTGGACATTATTCCACAATAAAGTTAGCTTTGTAAGTTTGTTTGTTTTCATTTCTTATGAATTTTTCTTGGTTAAGCTTTGTAATAAAACAAAAGATTTGTCCATCTTTTGTCATTTTCTTATTCAAAAAATATGTTCTCTGTTTATCGTAATAGATGCTGAAAAGTATATGTAGAAAGAACTATACAAAGTGTTGTTATTTTCAAAGTACAAGCTAACCAATTGGCATCCAATATCAGTAACTGATATGCTGCCAAGATCTGCATATCAATACGCACCAAAATAGTCATGTTATCTATCTAGAAAGAGCTACACAAAAACAGCCTAAATATGCTAGCCACTGTCTCCAATAATCCACAGCAATAATCTGCAAAAACTATTAGTTTATCTAACTTTCATTATAGACCGCTATATTATTATATAAATTATATTTATTTCCAAGGATGCATACTACTTGTAGTACGAGCACATTTATTCAACTAAGACCACTGCAATGTAGCATGCTATCTCAATGCATTAGTTAATAGATCATACAAGTCAAAGCAAGGAATGCCTGAAGTGTTTACTTGCAAAAAAAGGCAAAACTTTTACTTCAAGCAGCAGCGCACGTGAAGCAAATCCAAAAAAAAAAGAGAAATGAATTTGCTCACCCTAACTTATAATAAGGATGCCTTCCTCTTAATTATTTATAAGAGCTAATAAGAAATAAGGTTGAAATAATTATTTTTTCATTAATTTGGATAACTACATGGAACATTATCAACTTAATATATATATATATAAGAGTAGCTGACAGGATGTAGACACTATGGTTATATAATATATATAATAGAATGCTGACAGGATGTAGACACTACAGTTATATAATATATATAATAGAATGCTGATAAGATGTGTGCATGTGTAATTAAGAGAATGCAAGTTATTACTTATATATTATATGCAAACTTAAGCCAATATACACACACACGGCTGTTAATATATGTGTGGTGCTATGCATTATGTATAGATGCATGAGGTGAGTGTGTCTAGGAGTTGTGATGCAAGTGTTTATATGTGTGATAACTAAAATTTATTTATGCACATACACTGATTATTTATGCAGTTAGATTATGCTAGCTAAAATTTATAATGCATATCATTTATGGAAGAATGTATGGCTTTTCTTTTGTTTTTTTTCATGCGGAGTAGTTATTCTTCAATGCAAATTATTATTATTATTATTATTATTCTTTTTTGAAAACCCAGGAGAACCCGGCAGGCCGGTAAACTCCTGAGGATGGTATAGTAAAGCAGTCCGCTGATCCAAGCTCTCATACCCCGAGTAAATTTATATACGATAGTGAAGCGCACGGTAGGAATCGAAAACCAGCGGACTCCAATGCAAATTTTGCTCCAGAAAGATGTCAACATTGCATGAGAGGCTTTCAGAAAGTTAATGCACGCACCTAATAAAAAAACAATTAATGGGTTGATAAACCTATCCCTTATTTGGGCACAAAAGTTAATGCATGCATGCACCTGACATATCCATACACACTTAAACAAGTTAACACAGGCCTATCTTGACTATTTTGCACCAATATAGATTTTGACATCTCAATTATTATTACTTCATGCCATTGTTTTGAAAACCCGACCCAGCCTCGGTTCGACCTCGAATAACCCTGAATCTTGGATCATCACGGTTCGGAACTCAATCAGACCTTAGTCATGCGTGAACCCCGGTCGAACCTTCAAACCGACGGTCCAACCATTAATTTTATCCGGTTGAACCGCGGTTATTTTAATTTTTCCTATTTTCTCATCCTATAATTCTCTCTCATTTTCATCTTTTGTATTGCTTTGAAAAAAACAAGTAAATCTATATTTAAAAAATCATAATGGTACTAAAATCTAAACTACAAATTCCATCATTTGGCTCTTTGCTGCTGCAAACTCCTCTAATAGCACTATGCATAAAACCATGTTGCAGGTTCATGTTATTTTATTATTAATATGTAGGTGTCAACTATTATATACATGTTAACTTTAATGTGTGATTGAGGTTAAAACCATGATGAAATGTTCAAGTTTATGTTATTGTGGTATTTATACGATGTTTTCAACTATTATATGTGAATTATTATCGGTCTGTATGTTTAAGATCATGTTATATGAGATATGTTGTGTTTGTGTTTGAGTAATAATATGTGTTTGGTATTTTTTATGACATGAGTCAATATCATGTATTAAACAACATGAGTTTATATTTTTCAATTTAGAATGTACAAATAGTTAAAAAAATAAAAATGCAAGGTTTCAGCGGTTCGACCGGTCCGACCATTAAAACCTTGAACCTTGAGATACAACGGTCCGACTTACGGTTCGGTTTTCAAAACATTGCTTCATGCATTCATTTCCATAATATTGCAATTGTAGTTAAGTGAGGTTATATAAAACATTGTCAGTTGTTAGTTTATCATTTTTTAAGCACAGGAAACTGTACTGACAAATATAATTATGTAAAGTCGAATTAGCATTTCCTCAACCTCTCATTATTTACCCAATTCGAGGAATATCAGTTTGAGCAAATGGTGAAAGCTCTTCTACCTCTGCACATGCAACCTCTCCAATGTCTCTCTTATCAAAGCGAGGAATCCCTGAAGTGTTTACTTGCAAAAAAGGCGGCAAGTGATAATATAAAAATAATTTGTAATCTCATAATGGTCAACATAACCAAATTCAAAAGTATGGAAACTATAGACAATGAAACAAGTCAAGTTCCATATAAATTTCATAATAGCCAAAGCAAAAAAGGTAAAATTTAGTGCTGACTCAGCACATACAGGTGTACACGTATAAATTAAAACACACACATGCAGCCACTAGCTACTCACACCTAGACCGATCTATGCACACATACTCTAACACTAGACAATTCATATGCAAACATGGTAAGTAACCCACATTACACTCAATATAACAACACACAAATATATATAGTATGTATAGGCATCTTTACATCAGGTTTATACATAGCACATCAAAATAAAATGAAGTATTTACTATATACTCAGCAACCAAGATAGTAACCAAGAAGACGTACAAACGCGAAGCTTCACACATACTCATGCACTCAGTCACTCACATGAACACACGTGGAAACACCCAGAGGAAAGTCCATTGTAGGAAATTTTAGTAGCTAAACATTAGAAAATTAACTAAGCTTAGACGAGAGCAAATCCCCTGTAGTCAAACCTCATGTCCCCTTTGTCCCCAACTAATCGAAAACGACAGTTTTTAGCTATTTTGCAATTAAACTCTCTTTCTCTCAACTGCTGCTGGGGTTTAATTATAAAATGATTGAAAATCGGCATTCCCGATTGGTTGGGTATAAGGGGACATAAGGGTTTGGTTACAGGGGATTTAACTCAGCTTAGACAAAGACTTTTGCATTGCTACTTCCAGCAGATATTTATCAAAACAGTTGTTTAAAGATTCAATGCAACTAAATGTTAAAGTACTTATTGAGGCCTAATAGTTTGACATTTGTCTGTTAACTGAATGATAAACCAATATATATCTTTTAAAAAAAATTGCAACATTCTTCTGAAATTTAACAGCAATATATCTCCATTACCAGTCTCAATTTCCAAAAAAACAACATTACTACAACAAATAACCTGTTCCAAAATTCACACCATGATACGGTAGAGATATGCCACCACAACTTGAAGCTGCAAACAAAACCAGACATGCACACAAGGCTCCAGTGCACTACATAAAAATATGCAACAGCCTATTCCTATAAATCACATACTAAAGACAAACTAGTTTGTTACAACAATTTCTTTCTATTTACTTATTTGTATTTTGTTTATTTAGTTGTTACAAAATATATGGCTGTACAAAAAAGCCAGCCAATAGAATAGAGACAGACAGCTAGCATCTAGAAGCTTGTATTGGAGCCTATTTAGGCAACAGTGAAGAAAGGAATAGCAGGCTGGAAAATTAGTTACATCTATTCTTTGCTATATTTCTTCGTCTTCTTTCTGCGTTTTCTTCAAATCTCCTCTCCCTTAGATTAGTACCGTATCACACCACTATGTGGTCTCCTTTTCTTCACCTTTATCAGCAAATATTGCACGGGTACCGGCATCAGCAACAACATATCTACATTTCCATCCAGTACATGAAAACTATTGCCTCTACCACATTCTACATTTCTTTCATGGTACTTGGAAAGATTGAAAAGAAATTTCGTATGGTTGTAAAGTCCAATTAGCATTTCCTAAACCTCTCATTACTTACCCAATTTGAGGAATATCACTTTGACCAAATGGTGAAAGCTCCTCTACCTCTACACATGCAATCTCCCTAGTGTCTCTCTTATCAAAGCAAGGAATGCCTGAAGTGTTTACTTGCAAAAAAGGCAAAACTTTTACTTCGAGCAGCAGCGTATATGAAGCAAATCCACAAAAAAAAAGAAATGAATTTGTCACCCTAACTTATACCATAAGCAGAGCCGGCCTAGTGGGCAGCCCAACAAGACCATGGACTAGGGCAATACACTGGGCATGGGCAACAACTTCTTTTTTAATTATGTGTTTGGCCCAATTATTTGCGTTCAGCGTGATCACAAAAGAAAACATTTTCCATCGTTCATTTTCTTTCATCAACTAAAACTGAAATTAGGGTTACGCACAAATCGATAACCCAGTCGCAAATGCCAAACCCAGTCGCACTAACACCTTCCACCACTCCGGCAGTTCTCGCAGCCATCATCACGACCAACGCCATCCTCCTATGTGATGACTCATCACTGTCTCGACGTCACCTCTCCAAACTCTCTAGCTTAAGCATATTTTGTTTCACCGATTTGATGTTTGAATTAACTAATTTATAAACTGATTTGGTATTTTGGTTGCCTAAAAAATGAATTGAATTATCTAGTTCATTATAATACTACTTAATACCTAATTGATTTGTAGTAGTTCGTAATGCCTAATACTAGTGGTATTGTTAAATTAACTAGTTTATTTTTACTGATTTGTAAAACTATGTTAAGTTAATGGTTTTGTAAAAATATTGATTTTAATAATAAAATAGTTCACTGTAACATGATTTAATTAAAATTTGTTTTAAATATTATGCCAAAAAATAAAGACTAAAAAATTGAGCGAGATTTAGAAAACAAAACTCTAGAGCTTATGGGTTTGAAAATGATAAAAAAGGTAGTGAAATTTCTATGGATGTTGGTATCGAACCAATATTTGAGATGAAAAGAGTTGTTCATGGAAAAAAAACATTTTGATGAAGATATTGAAATAAATGTTGAAGGAAGCCGGTCACTGAAAAAGAAATTTAGAGTCACATACGTCATTCATATTTTTGATCAAACTATTACATCATTCATAGACCGTTTTGAACAGTTTGAAATTTATGATAAAATTTCTTGATTTTTGTTAAATGCAAAATTTATGGAAGTTGGTAAAGAAAAGTTGATGGAACATTAATAGTACTTAGAAAGTTATTTGAAATATAACTAACAATGTGATATATACGAGCATGATTTATTTCAAGATCTAAAATTTTTGCAAACTATGTTATCAAAAGAAATGACTAAGTCAATTGACATTCTTGATTTCATAAGATCTTATGTCGATGACAGTGTTTTTTGTTGTGCATGTGTTGCTTATCGAATTTTATTTACTATACCAGTGACGTTTGCTTTCATGGAGAGATGTTTTTGTGAACTAAAATTGATTAAAAGTTAACTTCGAACAACACGTCACAATAGCGACTAAATAGATTGGCGATGATTTCAATCGAAAGCCTTATTTTTTTGGAGAAAACTAGATTATGATAGTATTATTGAAGACTTTGTTTCAAAAAATGCAAGATGAAATATCTTTCTTTGTGCTTATCATTGAAAAATTATGATATTTTGTATGAAAAGTTGATATTTGACTGTGTTTTTTGGATCAAATATTGTAGTCCAAATGAAATTGTTGTAGTAGTTTTTGTTTAACAACATATTGATTTGAAAAAAATTATTATCTGATATATTTGGTAAAAAAGGACAACCAAACACTAATGTGGCTCAGGCAACCAATCAGTTGGGCCGCCACTGACCATAAGTTTATATACATAAAAATGGCAAGTTCACATACATAAAGAGAATGGAGCTGCTCTGTAAATGCTTGCCCTTGAAGTGAAATGTTTGACGTGGTCCTTTACTAACGGTACACTCAATGAAGCATATTTCTGACGGGTTCCATTATTTCCTCCTATAGTTTCTCATCTCTTACTCATTCATAGCACATGTTACTGTTACTCACATATTATCTTTCTATATAAGTAAATCGTTCTGTTTTATATCTTTACTCAAATGCAATATAACTATTTTCTAAGCTAACCAAACAACTTCGTATTGAACTTTATCGAACTGCTTCATATTGTTCTATTTATGATGCAGCAGCGGAATACTCAAAATGAATGTGACGATGAAAGTAGCAATCGGTGGATTGAAGAATACCAAAGGCTCAAATCCGTTGATCAAAAGATACCGGATTCTAGCTATCCCAAACACGTTGATCACGCACGATACCGTGTTTAAAGATCTACGATTCTTCGACGTTGATCAAGCGCACTTGATTCCGTGAATCGGCTTCAACAATCGTTGATTCGAGCGCACTCGAATAACCGAAGGTGTAGATATGAGATCACACTCAACTACCAATTTCAAAAGAGGCACAAAGCACTCAAACAAAATTTTTATTCAAAATCAACTAACACTTACAAATGACACAACCCGCCTATTTATAGGCTTACAACTCACACGATTCAACACTTGACAACACTTAGGTCGTGAACGACCTAACACAGACAAACGACCTAAAAATAAACAGATACAACAGCTCATACGACGTAAGTACAACGACTTATGAACAAACGAGTTAACATACACGAGTTACAACACAACGACATAAGAAAATTACAACATATAGAAAATACAACACGACTCCAAACATCAGCGACTTAAGAAATCCAAGCTCCATGCGATATAAGCTTCATGCGACCTAAAAAAACAAGGCAGCGACCTATCTTCTCAGTGCATAAGGTCGAGCTACCTAAAATAAAGCGGCACCCGGAACGACTTAGAAAAACACGGTAGCGGTCTACAGTGAGCGACCTATCTTAGGTCGTAGCTCGCAAGGTTGTATCGTTGAGCGACCTAACTTAGGTCGTAGGTCGCAAAGTTTTATCGTTGAGCGACCTAAGGAACCTGGGTGATATGTGATCTGCTTTAACTCGCTAGGTCGCTCGCGACCTAAGACTTCATCTTCCAACGACTTAGCCCACAGTTTTAGCTCGTTAGGTCGTTCACGACCTAAGACTTCAACTTCAAGATGCTGGCCTACATCATCCTCCCCAGGTTGAGAAAAATTCATCCTCGAATTTAAAAGTTCTTCCCCATCGGATTGTTCACCTCCACAATAAGGTATAAGATGTTTAACATTAAACACGTCAGAAGTGTACACATCCTCCGGCAGCTTCAACCTATAAGCGTTTTCATTAATCCGTTTCACAATCTTTACAGGACCAATCTTTCGAGATTTGAGTTTATTGTATGCTCCCACTAGAAAATGATCCTTTGTTAGTACAGCATATACTAAATCTCCTTCATTAAATTCAACACTTCTTCGCTTCAGATCCGCAGATCGTTTATATTTTTCATTCGCCTTCTCCAATCGTTCCTGAACGATTATATGGCATTCTGTCAATCCATCAACAAAATCAACAGCCCACTTAACTGTCCCCTTTGGTTGTGGCACTATCGTTAAATCCAACGGCCCCTTTGGCAAGCTTGAATATACAACTTGAAATGGACTGTAACCAGTACTTCGATTAACAGCATGATTGTGTGCAAATTCCGCCTGACACAACTTCATATCCCAACTCTTCAAATTATCTTTCACAAGACATCTCAACAAATTTCCCAATGATCTATTCACCACTTCCGTTTGCCCATCTGTTTGCGGATGATAAGCTCTACTAAAATTCAGCTTCGTTCCAACCATCTTCCACAAACTCAACCAAAAATGGCTTAGAAATCTAGTATCCCGATCAGAAACAATGGATTCTGGTAGCCCATGTATTCGATACACCTCTTTAAAGAACAATTCGGCAACACGGACGGCATCAGCTGGCTTCTTACAAGCGATAAAATGTGTCATCTTGGAAAATCTATCTACCACCACATATATGGAATCATTTCCACGCTGAGTTCTCGGTAACCCCAAAACAAAATCCATGCTGATATCAACCCACGGTCTAGTAGGCATAGGAAATGGCATATACAATCCCGCATTCGTTGCTGTCCCTTTGGAAACTTGGCATATATGACATCTTTCCACAAATCTTCCAACCTCTTTTTTCATAGAAGGACAAAAATACGATTGCGAAATTAACTGCAATGTACGATCTCTACCCACATGACCTTCCTCATGCAACTCCTTCACAATCTTCATTCGTAAGCTGCTCTCTGGTATACACAATTGATTTCCTTTGAAAAGAAAATCATCCACCAACACAAACTCATTCGTCTTTCCCTTCTTGACTTCATCTACAAACTTCGCAAAGTAAGGATCATCAACTAACAATTCTGGCAACACATCAAACCCTGTCACTTCAACCCTCATTGTAGTCAACAAATGATTCCTTCGACTCAATGCATCTGCCACTCGATTCGTAATTCCCGACTTATGCTTCACCAAAATGTAAATTGTTGCAAGTATGCGATCCATGAAGCATGCCTGGCTGCAATCTTATCATGTCCCTGCAAATGCTTCAACGCTTCATGATCAGTATATAAAACAAATTCTTTATGAAACAAATAATGTCTCCAATGTTTCACAGCTTGCACGATAGCATAAAATTCCACATCATAAGTATTATATCTCATCTTGGCTCCCGATAGCTTCTCACTGAAATATGCAATAGGACGTCCCTTCTGACTTAACACCCCTCCAATCCCAACTTTAGATGCATCAGTATGTAATTCAAACAACAACTGAAAATCTGGTAATACCAGAATTGGTGTTGTCGTCAAAAGTTCCTTGATCCGCTCAAAAGCACATCCGGCTTCCTCTGACCATGAAAATTGCTTTCCCTTCATACAATCAGTAACTGGTGCCATCACGCTACTGAAGTGTGGAATAAATCTTCGGTAGAATGATGCTAGTCCATGAAAACTTCTAACTTCTGTTATCGTCCTGGGTTGTGGCCAATTTCTAATTGCTTCAACTTTATTCTGATCCACCTGTATACCTCCTTCTGATATAACGTATCCCAAAAATAAAACACTATGCGTCATGAACACGCATTTCTTCGTTGCAGCATAAAATTGTTCCTGTCGCAGTATCATCAACACTTCTCTCAGATGTTGTAAGTGTTCTTCTGCGCTTCCACTATATATCAGTATATCATCAAAATACACCACCACAAACTTCCCAATAAATGGTCTAAAAATCTGATTCATCACCCGCATAAATGTACTAGGTGCATTCGAAAGACCAAACGGCATAACCAGCCATTCGTATAACCCCTCACGTGTCTTGAACGCTGTTTTCTATTCATCCCCTGGTCTAATTCGAATTTGATGATAACCACTCTTCAAATCGATCTTCGAAAAGATAGCAGCTCCACTAAGTTGATCCAACAAGTCATCCAATCTAGGCATAGGGAATCTATATCTCACAGTAATCTTGTTCAGTGCCCTACTATCGGTACATATCCTCCACGTTCCATCCTTCTTCGGCACTAACAATGCTGGAACTGCACAAGGACTTAAACTTTCCTGTACACGTCCTTGTTCAAGAAACTCTTCCACTTGTCTTCTCAACTCCTCGTGTTCCTTTGGACTCATTCTGTAATGTGGCCTATGTGGTAACACAGCTCCTGGAACAAGATCAATTTGATGTTGAATGTCTCTCAACGGCGGCAACTCCGTTGGCAACTCTTTAGGAAATACATCGTCAAATTCTTCCAGCACTGGCTTTACTTCTTCAGGAATTTAAACCACTTCATTACTCTCACGTCCAATCAACAAAAATACTTTAGGATCCTCTTCTACTTCCTTAACAAACTCCTTCAAAGATAGCAAAGTTTTAAGTTCATCAATCTCCTCCAACTTGCTTTCTTCTTGTTGTCGCTTCTTGGGAACTAAAGTGATTTTAGTACCTTCAAACATGAAACTGTAGCTGTTAGTACGACCATCATGTTGCACAGCTCTATCATACTGCCACGGTCTCCCCAACAACAGATGACATACGTCCATATCCACAACATCACACCAAATTTCATCTTTGTATTTCTTCCCAATCGAAAAATTAACACAAGCTCTTCGACTAACTTTCACCTCCCCACCTTTCCTCAACCAAGCTAACTTGTAAGGTTTCGGATGCTTCTCAGTTTTTAATGCTAACTTCTTCACAGCTTCTGTAGAGATAATGTTGTCACAGCTTCCTGCATCAATAACAAACTTGCAAACCCTTCCCAAGATAGTGCATGTTGACTGAAAGATGTTACTCCTCAACCAGCTAGTCTCCTCCTCTTGCTTTGGTGTAAAACAATTTCTCCTCATCATCAATGTATATCCATCATCTCCCGATAATAATTCTTCCTCCTCAACCGGTAGTGAATTAGAACATACTGCCTCTACATCCTCATCTTCAACCTCAGCAATCATTGCTCGCTTCTTTGGCTTCGGACATTCATTGCTTTTGTGACCAACCTCTTGACAATTGAAACATTTGATACTACTATTAACCTTGGTCTTAGCAACTTCATTAACAACCGGTTTTGCAACAGCCTTAGAAACATTCGCATTGCTACTAGCCCCTTTCACTTGATTGTTGGAATTTGTAAACACACCACCTCCTCGTCTACCTTGCTTATCCCAAGCTAACGCTTTCTGGTGTGCTTCAGCAACAGATCTGGGATCAAACATATTCACCATATCTTGAATCTGCATTCTCAACCCTCCAACAAATCTAGCGGTCAACTGCTCCTTTGTTTCCATGATATCATTCCTCGCAATCAATTGATAAAATTCATCCGCATAATCATTAACAGTCTTCGTCCCCTGCCTCAAGTTCTGCAAACGTTGATACATAAGAGACTGATAATTGTAAGGTAAGAAAGTGGCTTTCATCAACTTCTTCATCTTCTCCCATGACTCAATCTTTGACTTTCCCATCCTTTTCCATGTAAGTTTAGTTTGCTGCCACCATGCCATAGCTCTTCCTCTCAAACAAGTAGCAACCAACTTAACTCTCCGATGCTCGGGAACTTCCTTAAAGTCAAAAATCTCTTCAACAATAGACAACCAATCAAGAAATTCTTCAAGTTACATACCACCCTTAAATTTTGGAATTTCAGTTTTCATCCCCGATTCCCATCGACGATCATCTTCAACATCCCGATATTGATTTCGAACTTGGTCTCGATCTCGATAATGAATATTACTTCTATCACTCTCTTCATCATAATCACGTGTATTTCTATATCGATCTCGACCATCAACATCTCTTTGATCACGCATGTCTCTTCTACTATGTCTTTCATCCTCACGATATGGCTCATACTCAAACTCACGTTGAGTTCTTCTTTCTTCATCTCTATACTCATGGTGATCTCTTCTCATCGAAATTGACGATTCTCTTCTACCTCGATCGGATTGTGGCGACACCCTCCTTGCTTCCGTAACCGATGGCGAAACTCTGTTTCCTCCATGGTTCGAGATTGGCGACCTTCTTCTTTGACCTTGGTTCATGTCCATCATCAATTTCTCTAATCTCCCAAAACCTTCATCTAACTTCTCATTGAATTTGTTACTAATGCATTGTTCCATTTGTTCGGCATCTTCCCTTTTGTACAAATCTTCAACATTTTGATGACGATTAGCTCTTCTCGGCGGCATTGTCAAATGAACAATCTTCAACAAACTTCAACACTTAACTCTCGGCCTTGATCTTCAAATATGATGCACGACTTCTTCACTAAGCTCGGCTCTACACTTCAAACTCTCGGCCTTGAACAACAAAGTGATACACGACTTGAACTTCAATAAAAATTGGTTCCAAGACTCGGCTTAGCCATGATTGGCTAAGTCTAGCTCTGATACCAAATGATGCAGCAGCGGAATACTCAAAATGAATGTGACGATGAAAGTAGCAATTGGTGGATTGAAGAATACCAAAGGCCCAAATCCGTTGATCAAAAGATACCGGATTCTAGCTATCCAAAACACGTTGATCGCGCATGATACCGTGTTTAAAGATCTACGATTCTTCGAAGTTGATCAAGCGCACTTGATTCCGTGAATCGGCTTCAACAATCGTTGATTCGAGCGCACTCGAATAATCGAAGGTGGAGATAGGAGATCACACTCAACTACCAATTTCAAAAGAGGCACAAAGCACTCAAACAAAAGTTTTATTCAAAATCAACTAACTCTTACAAATGACACAACCCGCCTATTTATAGGCTTACAACTCACACGATTCAACACTTGACAACACTTAGGTCATGAACGACCTAACACAGACAAACGACCTAAAAACAAACAGATACAACAGCTCGTACGACGTAAGTACAATGACTTATGAACAAACGAGTTAACATACACGAGTTACAACACAACGACATAAGAAAATTACAACATATAGAAATTACAACATGACTCCAGACATCAGCGACTTAAGAAATCCAAGTTCCATGCAATATTAGCTTCACGCGACCTAAAAAAACAAGGCAGCGACCTATCTTCTCAGCATAAGGTCGAGCTACCTAAAATAAAGTGGCACCCGGAACGACTTAGAAAAACACGGTAGCGGTCTACAGTGAGCGACCTATCTTAGGTCGTAGCTCGCAAGGTTGTATCGTTGAGCGACCTAACTTAGGTCGTAAGTCGCAAGGTTGTATCGTTGAGCGACCTAAGGAACCTGGGTGATATGTGATCTGCTTTAACTCGCTAAGTCGCTCGCGACCTAAGACTTCATCTTCCAACGACTTAGCCCACAGTTTTAGCTCGTTAGGTCGTTCACGACCTAAGACTTCAACTTCAACATGCTGGCCTGCATCAATTTATTATTAAGTTTCTTTAATCTTCATCGTCTTAGGGCTGAAATACAAAGAGAGAGAGACGACGCTAGAGCCAACGGTCTAGATGTGAGCATGCAAGAGAGCAAACTATTTCAAATAGAAGGTCCCAAACAAACGAAAACTCTTATTTGACTCAACCAGGTATTTATTTTATACAGATATTTTTGTCGTCAATTTCTATTCATACTGTATTGAACTCAGCTTAGAACCTAAAAGACTGTTAGAATCTACTTAGCAATATGAATATAACATGATATGGATTGACATAACCAAAACAAATAGTGCTTATATCTGTGTGCATATGCATGTATATTGAAGGACATTTTTTTGTTTGAATGTGTTCCAATATTTTTTCAGAGAAACATAACAAAAAAGGAATATTGGGATACTGAGCTAATAATAGGGAAAAAGAGCATTGCTAAAAACCACTAAAAACAAGTTCATTCAATGCCTGCAGTTCATATAGGAATTCTACCCACAAATAATTAGTGTTAGCCAAGTCTTTAAGTGATGAGAAAAGCAAGAGTTGTTCAGTGTCCAAACATTCAAATTTGGTTGAAAGCAGGCATTGTATACCACTAACATACAAGAGTTATATGATAGAAATTTCGTATAAAATTAATATTAATACCACTAGATACAAAATAAAATTAACTAGGCTTTTTAACGACTTTAGTCTGCATTAGGAAGTCAACTGGAGGAGTCATAGAATGATAATAATTTTAAATAACATTGTAGGTATACTTTTATATTATATAGGCCGATTTGAAGCTTTTGAAAGTACTAAAATATCCTTTGTTGTTTTCTAATTGAAGATGAACAATAAAAGATATTTTTGACATTCTACAGCGAGTGCTACATTTCCCCTATACCTAGGCATTTATTTTATCACTAGCCCGTATATCTTTCCCATTTAGAAAACATCTTTTCTCTTTTTATATTAAATGTAAAATTATTAATAAAGCACTGTAAAATGGAAAATTATTGATAAAGCACTACAAACTTCTCAGAACAGTTGATAGTTATTCTTTTATGATCCTTTTGAGGTATTTTCAGTACTCTAATTCATATTTTGGAGCATCGAAAGGGTTTTTGAGTTTTCATTTTTAATTTCAACTTGAAAATCATTTTTTTTCATGGTATATGGAAACCAAAAGTAAACAATCATCTCAAATCTCATTATAGACAAACCTAACCTTTTTGTTCTTTATAAACTCTAGATCTAGAAGTTTAGAATCTGAAATAAATATTTCCATAGTGGATTTGAGTTATATTGAAACAAGGTTACATATTTTCTATTATATATATATATATATTGTTTACTATAGTGTGGTTGTTGTCTCTATTATTTTTGCCATATTATTAGATATGCATGTTTCTGATTATGGTGACACAGTTGAATCGATAAATTTACTGTTAGAGATGATAGAATTGCATTTCAGCTACAGGCTATTGTACATTGGTTGTGCACGTGCACACTTATCTCTTTTGTATATATACCTTGTTGTATCTGAGTTTATGAATCGATTGATTGAATCATTTTTCTCATTATCTCTATATCTGATCTTTACTTTTTCATGGTATCAGAGCTAAAATGCCCAACGGCATCAAAGATCCAGATCTGAGATCGGTCATCTAATCGATCATCTAATCGATAATCTCTCTTGATCTAACATTTCAGATCTCATCTATTTTAATCTGTAGATCAGATCAGATTCAATCATCGATCGTAAACCATGGCTCAAGGCGATGAAATTCAATCAAGATCAGATTCAACCAATGTTGAAAACACTACACTTAATCAAACATCAAAGACTCTTGAAGAATCACTGAAGTCGGTTATCAATCCACAAACTCAGCTAATTACCGTAATCCTAGATGAAGACAACTTTCTTCTATGGAAGTTTCAGATCGAAATGGCCATTAAGGGATACGGTTTGCAGAAATTCATAGATCCAGTCACCACACCTCCTTCTCAATTTGTTTCCAGTCAAGATGGCCAATTAACTTCAAATACAGAATTCTTGATATACACAAGACAAGACAGCTTACTACGTTCTTGGATCTTGTCTTCAATCAGCCCCAATCTTCTATCAGCAGTCATCGGATGTAAGACATCGGTTGAAGTATGGAATGCAATTCATCAGAACTTCAATTCACAGGCAGCAGCAAGAATCATGAGCTACAAGAGACAGTTGCAAAATGTCAGAAAGGACAATATGAGTGTCAGAGAGTATCTTAGCAAGATCAAGAACTTTTGTGATCTTCTGGAATCATCTGGACACAAAGTAGTGAAACTGAACAAGTTCTCCACATTCTCAATGGATTGGGAGATGAATTTGAAGCCATAGTTGCTGTTATAACTTCAAAGGAATCGACACCATCTGTACAATATGTTAGCTCATGCCTTCTTGCTCATGAAATTAGACTTGAGCAGAAAAGTTATTCTACAACTGAATTCTCTATCAACTATGCTGCAAATACGAAGAACAAGAACACTAAATACAATCCAAGATCTGATTCATCAACTAATAACTATCAAGAAACACAACCAGCTAAAGAAAACCCTATGTACGAAAGAGGCAGAGCACAAGGTAGAGGAAGAGGAAGAGGAAGAGGAAGAGGAAGGTTCTTCAACAATCGGCCAAAATGTCAAATATGTGGGAAGTTTGGTCACATAGCTGTTCGATGCTACTTCACATTCGAATCCAATTATAATGGTAATCAGCAGATCTCACCCAATCAAGGCACATCAAGATCCTATCCTTACAATGTTAATCTCAGTTAAGTCCAGAATGATGCAATACAGAACTCAAAGAATCTATCTCATCAATATGAAAATCAAAACGCTCTAGCTTGCGACATGGATATACAAGTTGAAGCTTGGTTTCCTGACTTAGGAGCTACTCATCATGTTACCAACAATCTTCAGAACTTAAACCTTGGAGGAGCATCCTACAAAGGTAAAAACTTAATTCATATGGGAAATGGTACACCCCTAGATATCACACATATTGGTCATGCTCAGTTTCAGGCTGTAGAAATAAAACTTTACTGCTAAAAAATCTATTAAGAGTTCCTCAAATTAAAAAGAACTTGATCAGCGTCTCACAGTTTTCAAGCGATAATCAAGTATTCTTTGAATTTCATCCAAACATATGTCTAATTAAAGATAACTTGAATGGAGACATATTATTGCAGGGGGACTACATGATGGCCTTTACAGGTTCAATCTCAAATCTGGTGAAAGAGGGTATGATAATATGGTATGTTACAATACTGTCAATAATAATAATGTAGATGATGAGTATGATATATGGCATAGAAAACTTGGACATCCAAATGTAAGTGTGATGAAAGTTGTTTTGAATAAAGAAAATCTTTTTCATTTAAATCATATAACACCCTATCTATGCAGTCAATGTCAAGTTGGCAAGAGTCATAAATTATCCTTCAATCAGTCAGAAACAACTTATAATAATCCACTTGAACTAGTTGAATGTGATTTATGGGGTCCTGCACCATTACGTTCTGATTATGGATTCAAGTACTATGTTGCATTTGTGGATGCATATTCGAGATATACATGGATTTACTTCTTAAAGATGAAATCAGAAGCAATTGAAGCAGTCAAACGGTTTATTACACAAGTCGAGAGGCAATTTGATAAGAAATTGAAGGTGTTCCAAACTGATGGAGGAGCTGAGTTTAAGTCACTGAAGGAATTTTTTAATGAAAATGGGATAATTCATAGATATACATGTCCTCACACCTCTCAAAAAAATGGTATTGTAGAGAGGAAGCACAGACATATTGTAGATATGGAGTTAACTCTTCTAGCATAAGGTTCTTTGCCTCTTAAGTTCTGGCCTGAATCCTTTTCAACTGCGGTATATTTAATTAACTATCTACCTACCAAAGTTCTAAAGTACATCAGTCCACATGAATTTTTAGATGGTACAAAACCTGATTACAAAAGACTAAGAGTATTTGGTTACTTATGTTTTCCAATGTTAAGACCCTATAACACTCACAAGCTTGATTTTAGATCCTCTCCATGCACGTTTCTGGGATATGGATCACGACAAAAAGGATATAAGTGCTTAACAAAAGAGGGAAAAATTATTATGTCGAGACATGTCATGTTTAATGAGAGAATCTTCCCATTTGCTGACAACAAGATTAAATGTACCAAAAAGGTCACAAATGCTCAAAGATCAATGTTGCCCATACCACTACCTATAATTAGTGAAGAGAGACATAACATACCAGAAGTACTGTTAGAGAAAGATTCAACTCATAGTATGCTAGAATTACACACAAACAATGATGAAGATTACTGCACCTAGAATCAAGTGGAGGAAGAAAGTAGAGACATGAATGATATGCATCAGACACCACTGCAAGAAAGTGCATCGGATAATTCAGTCAGCATTTCACAAAGGGATACAGCTATAATCAGACAAGTGGAACAACCTCAAGGACCTTAAGGACATCACATGATAACTAGAGGAAAAAGTGGCATCTTCAAACCAAAAGCATATACAATCTAGGGTTGAACACTTGAACCAACAAACTATGAGCAAGCATTAAAGAATATCAAATGGAGAAAAACTATGGAAGAGGAATACAAAGCCTTATTGAACAATGGTACATGGAAATTAGTGACATCGCCCAGGAACAAAACTGCTATAGGTTGTAGATGGACATATAGACTGAAGTATAATGCAGATGGTACAATAGCCAAGTACAAAGCTAGACTTGTAGAAAAAGGATACACACAGCAACCAGGCTTTGATTTTAAAGAAACCTTTTCACCTGTAATAAAGACCACTACGATAAGAGTAATACTCACTACTGCTTTACACAACAAATGGTCAGTCAAGCAATTAGATGTTCATAATGCCTTCTTAAATGGGGTGCTAGAAGAAGAAGTGTATATGGAACAACCCAGAGAGTTCGAAGACAATAACAGACATCAAATGGTTTGTAGATTGAATAAAGCAATATACGGTTTAAAGCAAGCCCCTAGATTTTGGTTTGAAAAACTCAAAGGCACATTAATGAAGCTCGGTTTCAATCCATCTAGATCTGATAATTCACTGTTCATCAAGAAAGATAGCACTAGTATCATGTGTGTTCTATTCTACGTGGATGATTTTATCATAACAGGAAACAATATTGCTGAGATAGATCAATTAATAAAATATCTGAATGATCAATTCAAGTTAAAAGAGCTTGGTGACCTCAATTTCTTCCTAGGCATACAAGTGAAGAGGACCGAGGATGGAGGACTTCATCTCAGTCAAACTAACTACATCCAAAATGTATTAAAGAGAGCTGGAATGGACAAGGCAAAAGCATCTGTTACACCCATGACTACAAATTTGCAACTATCCAAGAACTCTAGTGATCCAATAGATGATCCACACCACTATAGAAGTATAGTTGGTGCTTTGCAATATATTACCATTACAAGACCTGAAATATCATTTAGCGTGAACAAAGTTTGTCAATTTATGTCTAATCCATTGAGTGAATATTGGAAAACAGTTAAAAGGGTGCTTAGATACTTGGCATGAACAATAGATTACGGGCTAAAGCTAAATTTCAGTGATACACTAAAAATCAGTGCCTTTGCTGACACTGATTGGGCTGCAGACAGAGATGATAGAAGATCAGTTAGTGGCTACTATGTATACTTTGGCAAGAACTTAGTATCTTGGTGTTCAAAGAAACAAACTACGGTGTCAAGATCATCTACTGAAGCTGAGTATCGTAGCGTTGGTGCTGTAGTGTCAGAGATTATGTGGCTAAAATCCTTACTGTCTGAGGTGACTGGCAATGCAACATGGTCTTCAACAGTGTGGTGTGACAACTCAAGTGCAGTTCTGCTAGCTGCTAACCTAATACTCCACTCAACAACCAAGCATATCGAGTTAGATCTCTATTTTGTGAGAGAGCAAGTTGCTAAGGGCCAATATTTGTATTAATCATATTCCAACACTACATCAGAGGGCAGATGTATTAACCAAATCCATTTCATCCACTCGGTTTGTGAAGTTAAGACAAGAATTGAATGTTGAAGCAGCCTCAAGAATGACAAGTGAACAAAAGAAGAAGGAGACAAGAAAAGAGAGCTCAAATTGAGGGAGAGTGTTAGAGATGTTAGAATTGCATTTCAGCTACATGCTATTGTACATTGGTTGTGCACGTGCACACTTATCTCTTTTGTATGTATACCCTGTTGTATCTGAGTTTATGAATCGATTGATTGAATCATTTTTCTCATTATCTCTATATCTGTTCTTTGCTTTTTCATTTACATTTGATAGTAAAACCTTCATTAAATTATATGCAATTGAATATTTCTACTGGTTTTGGGAAACTTTTACCGTTCATTGATAAATTTTCTATTTTTCAAACATTTTTTAAGAAACTGCTTCAAGGAGAGGCTTATGTAGATTAAAATAGTATTGTGATTCCTTAACTAACCGAAGTAAATTACTTAAGGTTGTTTGATAATATTTTATTTCATACAAGGTTCTGGTTTTTAAAATGATTAAGATACACTTAACAACTTGCTTGCTATTTAGAATTGTAGCATGTTTGAAATAATGCAATGATCTCTACTAATGAAGAAAAAGCTTCCCATGTTACCAAATTTATGATTTATGGTTTTGAATTATTGTTATTTTTTGGAAAACCATGATTACAAATAAGTTTCCCATGTTACCAAATTTTATTTTAAACAAATTTGACTAAATCCTTGGCTTTGTCTTTGATTTATGTGTAATGCAATCTATTCCATTATATTTTTTTTACAAGGGTAAATTTAGTTTAGGATACTTTACATTTTGGGTGGTCATTGGATTATTATGAAGGAATATTATGAGGAACCATAGGATAAACTGTATAACTTTACCTTTAAAATAAAGTTGGGAAACAATTTTAAGCTTATGCATAGGTATGTTCACGAATAAACCAAATGATAAATACACAATAATTAAATTATATAATGCGAGCTATTATTGACACTATGCTAAAATCAAAACAAATTTACATGGCCAACAAACTAGAAACAACAGAACAAAAGGGGAGCTAAGGTCAAATTATCATTGACATTAATTATAATTGAATTAACTGCAAGGATTATTTTACTCTTTGTTAGTTGGTTACGAAATAAAATAGTGCAGAAGGCAAGATAAGCTGATGGGTAGGCAGACTGGACCAAATTAGGATGCTAAAACCTACTGGACCATTTGAATACGACCTATAAAAATATATTTCAAAGCATGTTGTTTAAAATTAGATTGTTTCGATGCATCAAAATGCTATGGGGCTTAAATATAAATAGATTGCACGTATTTTTCAGTTTGTAACAAAATAGTTAATTGTTGAGTTTTACTAATCCTATTAAGCGATACATAATAATTTGCGTGATAAAATTGAGTGAGTTCATGTTATCTCTACATGTTATATATGTCACACTTAGTTGGGTGTTAGATCAAAGTCTTTTATTAGTTACATCTAATTTTATTATATCAAAGTCTTTTACCTCAATTTTGCCAAATTGATGCCTATGTTTGCTAAATGATTCATTGGGTTTTTGTTGCAATTTTTGAATATAAATAGTATAAACTAAGAGTTAACAAATTTGAAGTTTATTTTTTATTTAATGTTTCAAGTGCATATTATATAAAGAACATATTATTGCTACATAGTATTTTCACAAACACATGCTACCTTCTCCTACTTACTGCCCATTTTGTGGTTCAAAGATATTCTTTCATGAGACATTAGAGATTTGCTATAAGAATGGTAAAATTACCATTCTAAGACCAACAACACCACAACAGCTACTAGATTTATGTTTTGATCAAACTAAAGTTGGTATGCATTTTAGAAGTAACATAAGATCTTATAACAATGCTTTTGCTTTTACATCGATGAGTGCTAACATTGATCATAGCTTAGAAAATGCAACAAATGGAGTTTATTAATATCGTGCACAAGGCTCCGTATATCATAGCTTCGGTAGTTCTTTAGCTATTGATGGAATGAGATCAAGATATTTGCAGTTATATATTTATGATACTGACCACGAGATTGAAAATAGACAACATGGTAATGCAACAATGAGGCCAGAGCTACTTTTGACATTAAAACAAATTTTAGATATCCACAATCCTTTTGTACAAGTATTTCGACATTTGAGCCAGTAGGATTATATACAAAATTAGAGAATAAAAATAAAAGAGCTTGCAGTAAATAGACACATTCATGAGTTATCAACTGTGTTACAAGTAGTAGGTATCATTGTACGAGACGAAGAAGATACCAATTTGAATAATAGGGATATTATAGTTCAAACATGAAGTGGAAATTTACACAGGGTTCAAGATACTGCAGGGTTTTATGATCCATTATAATATCCACTTTTATTACCATATGGGGATCTACACATACATGAAAATGAAGCCATAATAATAAGTTGTAGGGCTTATTATTCTCATCTTTTGCAAGTAAATAACATACCATTTACCTTTACTTACTTTTATTTTATATTCATTAGTGATTTGTTTATGTGTTTAGATATGACCAATGGAGATGTCACTAATTTTGCATGACAGACGCCTATTGCAGCAGTATATAGTTGACAATTATGTTAAAATAGAAACTACGTGACTAAGGTTGTAAGAATCTAAAAACTCGGCCTTCGAAAATCGACATCCGTACTTCACGTGTACTCAAAATGCCGTAGATTCAAACGCCGAATCTGGCTTCCCGGAGCTTATAACACCATCAAGTATAACAACACAGCGGAATAAAGAAATCAATGATATCATATATATAACATTGATACAATGACAGATACAAAATATGATACAATATGATACAACAGAATGATACAACAGATATCAATATACATCAGAGATATGATACAAGAAATAGCAGCGGAAAAGAAAATAGATAACACCAGCAGCGGATAGAATATCTCCAATAGGATGCTCCAATCCATAGCTAGCGGAAAGCAAGGTCAGTCGTCCAAGGACTGACTAGCTCCAGATAATCTACTCAACCTGAATATCTGAGAAACCCAACTCTAGACTGCTCGTGTAGAAAATTATGAGCACCCAGAGTTTAGGAAGGGAACAATAAACTCCGGATCAGTCATGGGACTGGTGTGAGCAACAAAAACAGTTTATCTTTAAACAAACAACAAGAGAATTTTAAAGTCAATTCGCAATGCTTTTAGAAAATGAAACTACCATAAGACCTCCCGCCACACACACAATGCAAACGCAGAATTGGAGGAGATTTCTTCTTATGATAGTCAAAGATGCTTACTACGCAAAATCAAATCATTTTGATATTATTATTAGTGCATAGTGCAGAAAACATTTCGAAAGTAGAATATAAATCTTAGCCAACATAGACATTTCGAACTATGCCTACTATAGCTACCATCTAAACAGTGGGGCGCCACCATAAGTAAATGGCAGGTTCTACAACTAATACCGTACAAGTTCCGTATTGGGAAATGGATTTTTCAACAAATGGTCAGGCTAAGGAACTTCCTTCCGCCGCATGGGATCGCCTCTGGTTGGACGTCCCGAGAGACAAACTGCTCTCTGCCAAACAAGGCCGGGTTACCCCTATAACAGGTAACTCACGAATATGCCACCTCCCGATCCTTTGGGACCTTTATCCGAGCGCTCGATAACCAACATCACACATAATAAATAAGTGTATCCACAGGAGTAAGTATCTGGGCTCCATACCATGATACCATCCCTTCCCAGAAGGAAATGACATACCCTAAAGGGCGCGACCCTCATAACCTTGCCGCAACATTCCTGTTTCGACCATTTCCGGGTTGTGAGGCCCTGACGAAGTCTCGTCCACAAAGCTACGCTTTGTCACAAAGCCATGCTTTGGGTCAACAGATGATCAACCTATGATCACAAAGATAAATGATCAAACAAATGATCATATCACAAATGATCAAACACTGATCATCACATAGCAACACTCAGCACACATTACCAAATTGGGAATATATCGCTGATAACTTCAACTACATAACCTCTGAGCTCGTACGTCTCAGAGAAGGGTATTAAGCTAAGAGAATAAATTCTCCGCCACCAACAGAGATGTATTTGAAAGAAATCGGCTTTATATCTCAAAGTGTAATGTCAGACATACAATTCATACAAGTCTGTTCCGGGTTCGAACAGAACCGAAGGCACTTCTTACGAAGCCCTTGCAAATCCGGATAATTTCCAATCATGTCCGGACTTCCCGTCACTAAGGATGATAAAACCTCTATATCGGGGATCAGCCGATGCAGAGTAACTCGACGGTAATCCTTCCATTTTCAAAAATATCCGATCTTCAACACCGGTCTTCAAATGCCATCCATATACGACGTATCACCTATTCGGAATGGGTTAGACGACCCAAAGGTCCTCTCCCGGCTAAACCGAATAGTGAGCGTAATAATTAAAAACATATGGATATTGGCATTTCAGTTAAGTCACAGCTTAAAACCCAAAACTATTCATTCGAATGGTTAAACAAATTACCATTTAAATCTTTTAAACAAAAAGATTTAATTCACAAAGTTAACCCCATTCACAAAGATTCATTCATATATTTCAAAACAATTTCCATTTTACTTGGATTAACTCGTTAAATCTTTTAAATCAAGATTTAACTTATAGCTTTCAAAACAATTTCATTTCGAATGGGTTAAACAAAACATCATTTTAAATCTGTTGAAAATAACAGATTCAATTCATAGCTTTCAAAAAGAAGAATTCATTCATAACTTGGAAAACCATTTTTCAATTCAAGCTTGAAATTCCTTTAACTAAATTGGAATTTCATTTCTTATATGAAAGCTTTTATCATTTAAAAACAAACAGTTTCATTTCAGAAAATCTGATTCATTCATACGAGTGGAAATCCTTAGGTTAAATCCAAATTCTCAAAATTATACTTTTAAATGGTTTAACTTTATATAAACACATTTATATCATCTTTAATCCCTAGTTTCAAATCATAGGATTCAATTCCAAACTTGAATTCAAATTTAAATCAAATTATTTAAATTTTCAAAATTCGATTAAGTTATTCAAAATAACTTTTATCTTTGAAATTCCATTTCAAAAACCTTTTTACTTTAAAACCAAATTTCCAATTTCAATTTCAAAAACATCGATTTGAATTATCTGTGACTTAACCGATTTCCACGTGAAACCCATATTTGTGTGTGTAAAGTGTAGTCCAGGGGTTTCACACAATAGTGCAACATCATTCAATCATCATAGATTAAAACACTGAAATATAGTTGATAAGCGATACAAACTATAATGCCTATCATATAGATCACAGATATATATCACAAATAATAAATTACATCGCAGATAATTTATCACAGACCACAACATAAATCAGGGTATATCACAAATCATCACATATCAAGTAATATCAAACAATCAAGTCATTCAATAGAATCCAAACATCCATAAGTAAGATCAATTTATTATCTGATAAATTTAAATCAGATTAATTACTTATGAATAAATTACTAATCTTGGTTAATTAATCATTAATAAATTACAAATCATTTTGATTAATTATTATTTAATTGATTACAGTAAGTAATTATCGTTAAATTACTAGTTAATTTCAATTACCTTAAGATCTTAATTAATTTTAAGATAAACCATTTATCTTAATCAATTACTTAATTCCTAATTAATTTAATTTAATCACCAAATAAATTAAATTAATTACCTCTAAATCCTGCTTAATTAATAAATTAATGATCCTTTACATTAATTAATGATCCTTTAATTCATCAAAACCTTAATTAATTAAAGATAAACCCTTTTATCTTAACTTATTACTTAATTCCAACATTTAAATCTTATTAAATAAACCTTTGAAATAAATTTATTATTAATAAACAAATTCACTTGAGACCTGATGATTTTTTTTATAAGCTTCAAACATTTATTTTTCTTCAATCAACAACTTAGGAATTTATTTAATTAACAACCCAATACAAAATTTTTTCCCAAATCAAAACAATTTAATTCCAAAAACATTTGAAAACACTTAGGAATTTAATTACAAATTAACCTAATATTTAATTACATAAACCAAACAATTTTAAAACATTTAACTTTTAAAATTAAAACTTGGAAACTTTTTAAAACTTGTAAATGGACTAACCCGAGACCATTCTCACTTTGCTTCGAGAAAAAGTTGGAATTACCCGAGCCAAAATGTATTTCACTCGAGTACATACTCGAGTATACCTGGTCACTGTTAAAACTGAGAAAAACAAAGTCACCTGAGTTCACCTACATTTACTTCGAGAAAAATGAGAATCCACTCGATCCAAAACAGATTTTACTCGAGCAAATATCGAGTTTCATTTCCCTGCCATCATCAAAGAGAACCACAGCCACCAGAAACATTCGACTGTGCATGTGCACGCTCCCATCAGCCACCTCCGTTCGACCACGACCATCCCCACATCACGGCGACCACCCCGACATTCTATCCCTAGCCTCCGATCATCTCTCCAGCCTCGAATTCGAAATCGAGTTTCGATTTCACACCCTGGAAACACAGCCCAGACAAACACTACAACCTGGAAACTCGCCGTACATGCCGCCTCGTTCACCGGAACGCCTGAAATTCTGGCCTCTGCTTCGTCAAACACCCCACTACCAAAGCCCAGAAGCTCGAAACACTCGATCCATCCTTGTCGTCAAACGAGATGAAAAATCACAGCTATACAAAACTAGGTTTACGAACAAGAAACCATCGCCATCCCCTCCACGTCGATCTTCCGACCATTTCACCATTTTTCCCAAACTCCCCCATCACTCCTCTACCTCTCGACCAAACTACGTCGTCTCCAGTCGACGAGATAACCCACGGCAGCTCGGAAAAGCAAAAATGGTCGAGCTAAAACTGCTCCTCAACCCAAGCTCTAAAATTTGTAATTCTTGTTTTAAAAATCATAATTTTGTTTGTAGTTTCAATTTATATTCCTGAATCTTTAAAACTAGAAGTTTGATTTTTAAACTTATTGAAGTTGAGCTGTGTTCTTTGGTTTCCAGAGTCACTTACAAGATAATTCAACTTAAATAAATTTTTAATGCTTGGATTATAGTTAAACAATCAACTATTGTTTACATCTTACCTTCAAACAAATGATAGATTAAGTGGTGATGGTTGTTTTACCCTCCTACTCAAAAGGAACAACAACAGATAACAGAGAATTAAGAAGAGAGTAGATACCCAGAGCTTTGCACAATCATTTATACCAAAATACACATTGTCACAGAGAAAAGACAAGCTCTAAATTAACTTAAGTCATATCTTTAAATAGGATGTTACTCACCGTTTTTGGAAAGAGCAGAGAGATTGGTTTCTTAAAATCTGAATAGCTTTGAAGCTTTGCATCCCTTGTTGTTTTGTTTTCCAGAGAAAGTGTCTTATATTGACTTAAAACTGAAAACTTTAAAAAGCTTAAAACTTGAAACTAGAAGCTTTAAAAACTTGAGACTTCAAACTGAAAACATTTGCATTGCTAGATTTTCTTATCTGAAGAAACTTTGAACTGGGACTTGAAAAGCTTTTGAAAAGGATTTGAAGATGAAACTTTGAAATGCTTTGAGAAAAGATTACAGAGTTTGCTGTTTTCTTCTTTGCATTGTTTGAATCGAAAATGAGAAGGAAACTTTGATATAAAGAAACAAATGCGGCTGAAAGTTGTATTAGTACAAAAAATTTTACATTTTGATCAGAGATTTTTATCTCTTTAGCTTATCAGGCAGGTTTAGTTTTGGGGCTGAGATGGTTTTCAACATTTTCGAACTGACATAAGTGTGCCAGCATTTAATGTTTTAAGTACTTATGTTTCCTTACTTCTTTTCTTTGCCTGCAAGTCTCAATTGCCATAGTACATATATTTATCTTGCTTTGTAATCTTGTATGTATTTTATTTTGTTTGAGACTTACCTCTTGCCTACGAATCTAGATAGTGCTATAATACATATATTTATTTTACCATGTACAACTTGGATTTATTTGCACATTCATATATTTATCTTGTTTCTTAGCTTTGCACATTTTCTTGTCTACATATGTTTCTTTACTTTGCTATTTGCTTTGCGTTTATACTTACCTGCATATCCTGTTTATTTATTACTCTTTTATTTTAAAATTTATACTATTAAATACTACATTTATTTACTTATTAATTATTATATTTCATACATTTGATTTACACTTAAGTTTAATATTTATAAAGTTTATTTTATTATAACTTCAAACCATAGTTTCTTCCAATTATATGCATATATATATATATATATATATATATTTACAATTATTTTAAATTAAAATGATTCATACAGAATATACTTGAATCCGGGGAAACTCGCATCACTTTAATCCATTTATTCTACTATTTTTATTCAAAAATTAATTAATTATTAATTTAAATATATATAAAATTCAGGGTCGTTATAGACTTCCCCCCTTAAAAGAATTTCGTCCTCGAAATTACCAAGGAGACAAAAAGATAGATGAAGAATATTTCATCAACTCAAACTGAACATTTATTCTGCATTTGGCTCACCAAATCAGAATATCAATAACAGATATAAGAACGAATCTGTTTAACACTTCATAAGATACTCGGGTTATCCAGATCTACGAAGTATATAGTGGCATCGGTCAGTTTGAAAGGATAACTAACCATTCGTAGAATATATCCGGACCCAAAGAATAGACAGATATATAGATACAATTTCAAAACTTTCAGTTTAAAAGCTAAAGTATACCTATCAACCATAGCAATCAATGCAACCAATACACCCAAAGAAACAATTTTGGCTCATTTGGAGTATATGTCCCATATTTATATATCGAATTCCTTTCTGGATCTACCAGAAATTATCGAAGAATTGAGAAAAGATGACGAACAAAAGAGATCGATAGAGAAAAGATTGATTCCTTGTTGTTACAGAGTATTGACCATTTATTGTCGTATTCCCCTGTCCCCTATCTCATCCTCTTCTTTCACTCATACTTACTATCAGTGGATAGCAAGAGAATTTACAGAGGCTTACGGACGAATATCTGAGGAATACTCATTCTAGGGTATACTTCACCCTATCTCTAATGAGCTACTTAATGTGTTATACTCCTGAGCTAAAGTTCAACCTTAGCTCTGATACCAAATGTAAGAATCCAAAAACTCGGCCTTCGAAAATCGACATCCGTACTTCACGTGTACTCAAAATGCCGTAGATTCAAACGCCGAATCTGGCTTCCCGGAGCTTATAACACCATCAAGTATAACAACACAGTGGAATAAAGAAATCAATGATATCATATATATAACATTGATACAATGACAGATACAAAATCTGATACAATATGATACAACAGAATGATACAATAGATATCAATATACATCAGAGATATGATACAAGAAATAGCAGCGGAAAAGAAAATAGATAACACCAGCAGCGGATAGAATATCTCCAATAGGATGCTCCAATCCATAGCTAGCGGAAAGCAAGGTCAGTCGTCCAAGGACTGACTAGCTCCAGATAATCTACTCAACCTGAATATCTGAGAAACCCAACTCTAGACTGCTCGTGTAGAAAATTATGAGCACCCAGAGTTTAGGAAGGGAACAATAAACTCCGGATCAGTCATGGGACTGGTGTGAGCAACAAAAACAGTTTATCTTTAAACAAACAACAAGAGAATTTTAAAGTCAATTCGCAATGCTTTTAGAAAATGAAACTACCATAAGACCTCCCGCCACACACACAATGCAAACGCAGAATTGGAGGAGATTTCTTCTTATGATAGTCAAAGATGCTTACTACGCAAAATCAAATCATTTTGATATTATTATTAGTGCATAGTGCAGAAAACATTTCGAAAGTAGAATATAAATCTTAGCCAACATAGACATTTCGAACTATGCCTACTATAGCTACCATCTAAACAGTGGGGCGCCACCATAAGTAAATGGCAGGTTCTACAACTAATACCGTACAAGTTCCGTATTGGGAAATGGATTTTCCAACAAATGGTCAGCCTAAGGAACTTCCTTCCGCCGCATGGGATCGCCTCTGGCTGGACATCCCGAGAGACAAACTGCTCTCTGCCAAACAAGGCCGGGTTACCCCTATAACAGGTAACTCACGAATATGCCACCTCCCGGTCCTTTGGGACCTTTATCCGAGCGCTTGATAACCAACATCACACATAATAAATAAGTGTATCCACATGAGTAAGTATCTGGGCTCCATACCATGATACCACCCCTTTCTAGAAGGAAATGACATACCCTAAAGGGCGCGACCCTCATAACCTTGCCGCAACATTCCTGTTTCGACTATTTCCGGGTTGTGAGGCCCTGACGAAGTCTCGTCCACAAAGCTACGCTTTGTCACAAAGTCATGCTTTGGGTCAACAGATGATCAACCTATGATCACAAAGATAAATGATCAAACAAATGATCATATCACAAATGATCAAACACTGATCATCACACAGCAACACTCAGCATGCCACATTACAAAATTAGGAATATATCGCTGATAACTTCAACTACATAACCTCTGAGCTCGTACGTCTCAGAGAAGGGTGTTAAGCTAAGAAAATAAATTCTCCGCCACCAACAGAGATGTATTTGAAAGAAATCGGCTTTATATCTCAAAGTGTAATGTCAGACATACAATTCATACAAGTCTGTTCCGGGTTCGAACAGAACCGAAGGCACTTCTTACAAAGCCCTTGCAAATCCGGATAATTTCCAATCACGTCCGGACTTCCCGTCACTAAGGATGATAAAACCTCTATATCGGGGATCAGCCGATGTAGAGTAACTCGATGGAAATCCTTCCATTTTCAAAAATATCCGGTCTTCAACACCGGTCTTCAAATGCCATCCATATACGACGTATCACCTATTTGGAATGGGTTATACGACCCAAAGGTCCTCTCTCGGCTAAACCGAATAGTGAGCGTAATATTTAAAAACATATGGATATTGGGATTTCAGTTAAGTCACAGCTTAAAACCCAAAACTATTCATTCGAATGGTTAAACAAATTACCATTTAAATCTTTTAAACAAAAAGATTTAATTCACAAAGTTAACCCCATTCACAAAGATTCATTCATATATTTCAAAACAATTTCCATTTTACTTGGATTAACTCGTTAAATCTTTTAAATCAAGATTTAACTTATAACTTTCAAAACAATTTCATTTCAAATGGGTTAAACAAAACATCATTTTCTGTTGAAAATAACAGATTCAATTCATAGCTTTCAAAAAGAAGAATTCATTCATAACTTGGAAAACCATTTTTCAATTCAATCTTGAAATTCCTTTAACTAAATTGGAATTTCATTTCTTATATGAAAGCTTTTATCATTTAAAAACAAATAGTTTCATTTCAGAAAATCTGATTCATTCATATGAGTGGAAATCCTTGGGTTAAATCCAAATTCTCAAAATTATACTTTTAAATGGTTTAACTTTATATAAACACATTTATATCATCTTTAATCCCTAGTTTCAAATCATAGGATTCAATTCCAAACTTGAATTCAAATTTAAATCAAATTATTTAAATTTTCAAAACTCGATTAAGTTATTCAAAATAACTTTTATCTTTGAAATTCCATTTCAAAAACCATTTTACTTTAAAACCAAATTTCCAATTTCAAAATCAATTGAAATTAAAATTTCAATTTCAAAAACATCGATTTGAATTATCTGTGACTTAACCGATTTCCACGTGAAACCCATATTTGTGTGTGTAAAGTGTAGTCCAGGGGTTTCACACAATAGTGCAACATCATTCAATCATCATAGATTAAAACACAGAAATATAGTTGATAAGCGATACAAACTATAACGCCTATCATATAGATCACAGATATATATCACAAATAATAAATTACATCACAGATAATTTATCACAGACCACAACATAAATCAGGGTATATCACAACTCATCACATATCAGGAAATATCAAACAATAAAGTCATTCAATAAAATCCAAACATCCATAAGTAAGATCAATTAATTATCTGATAAATTTAAATCAGATTAATTACTTATGAATAAATTACTAATCTTGGTTAATTAATCATTAATAAATTACAAATCATTTTGATTAATTATTATTTAATTGATTACATTAAGTAATTATCGTTAAATTACTAGTTAATTTCAATTACCTTAAGATCTTAATTAATTTTAAGATAAACCATTTATCTTAATCAATTACATAATTCCTAATTAATTTAATTTAATCACCAAATAAATTAAATTAATTACCTCTAAATCCTGCTTAATTAATAAATTAATGATCCTTTACATTAATTAATGATCCTTTAATTCAACAAAACCTTAATTAATTAAAGATAAACCCTTTTATCTTAACTTATTACTTAATTCCAACATTTAAATCTTATTAAATAAACCTTTGAAATAAATTTATTATTAATAAACAAATTCACTTGAGACCTGATGATTTTTTTTATAAGCTTCAAAAATTTATTTTTCTTCAATCAACAACTTAGGAATTTATTTAATTAACAACCTAATATAAATTTTTTTCCCAAATCAAAACAATTTAATTCCAAAAACATTTGAAAACACTTAGGAATTTAATTACAAATTAACCTAATATTTAATTACATAAACCAAATAATTTTAAAACATTCAACTTTTAAAATTAAAACTTGGAAACTTTTTAAAACTTGTAAATGGACTGACCCGAGACCATTCTCACTTTGCTTCGAGAAAAAGTTGGAATTACCCGAGCCAAAATGTATTTCACTCGAGTACATACTCGAGTATACCTGGTCACTGTTAAAACTGAGAAAAACAAAGTCACCCGAGTTCACCTACATTTACTTCGAGAAAAATGAGGATCCACTCGATCCAAAACAGATTTTACTCGAGCAGATCTCGAGTTTCATTTCCCTGCCATCATCAAAGAGAACCACAGCCACCAGAAACATTCGACTATGCACGTGCACGCTCCCATCAGCCACCTCCGGTCGACCACGACCATCCCCACATCACGGCGACCACCCCGACATTCTATCCCTAGCCTCCGATCATCTCTCCAGCCTCGAATTCGAAATCGAGTTTCGATTTCACACCCTGGAAACACAGCCCAGACAAACACTACAACCTGGAAACTCGCCGTACATGCCGCCTCGTTCACCGGAACGCCTGAAATTCTGGCCTCCTCTTCGTCAAACACCCCACTACCAAAGCCTAGAAGCTCGAAACACTCGATCCATCCTTGTCGTCGAACGAGATGAAAAATCACAGCTATACAAAACTAGGTTTACGAACGAGAAACCATCGCCATCCCCTCCACGTCGATCTTTCGACCATTTCACCATTTTCCCCAAACTCCCCCATCACTCCTCTACCTCTCGACCAAACTACGTCGTCTCCAGTCGACGAGATAACCCACGGTAGCTCGGAAAGGCGAAAATGGTCGAGCTAAAACTGCTCCTCAACCCAAGCTCTAAAATTTGTAATTCTTATTTTAAAAATCATAATTTTGTTTGTAGTTTCAATTTATATTCCTAAATCTTTAAAACCAGAAGTTTGATTTTTAAACTTATTGAAGTTGAGCTGTGTTCTTTGGTTTCCAGAGTCACTTACAAGATAATTCAACTTAAATAAATTTTTAATGCTTGGATTATAGTTAAACAATCAACTATTGTTTACATCTTACCTTCAAACAAATGATAGATTAAGTGGTGATGGTTGTTTTACCCTCCTACTCAAAAGGAACAACAACAGATAACAGAGAATTAAGAAGAGAGTAGATACCTAGAGCTTTGCACAATCATTTATACCAAAATACACATTGTCACAGAGAAAAGACAAGCTCTAAATTAACTTAAGTCATATCTTTAAATAGGATGTTACTCACCGTTTTTGGAAAGAGCAGAGAGATTGATTTCTTAAAATCTGAATAGCTTTGAAGCTTTGCATCCCTTGTTGTTTTGTTTTCCAGAGAAAGTGTCTTATATTGACTTAAAACTGAAAACTTTAAAAAGCTTAAAACTTGAAACTTGAAACTGGAAGCTTTAAAAACTTGAGACTTCAAACTGAAAACATTTGCATTGCTAGATTTTCTTATCTGAAGAAACTTTGAACTGGGACTTGAAAAGCTTTTGAAAAGGATTTGAAGATGAAACTTTGAAATGCTTTGAGAAAAGATTACAGAGTTTGCTGTTTTCTTCTTTGCATTGTTTGAATCGAAAATGAGAAGGAAACTTTGATATAAAGAAACAAATGCGGCTGAAAGTTGTATTAGTACAAAAAATTTTACATTTTGATCAGAGATTTTTATCTCTTTAGCTTATCAGGCAGGTTTAGTTTTGGGGCTGAGATGGTTTTCAACATTTTCGAACTGACATAAGTGTGCCAGCATTTAATGTTTTAAGTACTTATGTTTCCTTACTTCTTTTCTTTGCCTGCAAGTCTCAATTGCCATAGTACATATATTTATCTTGCTTTGTAATCTTGTATGTATTTTATTTTGTTTGAGACTTACCTCTTGCCTACGAATCTAGATAGTGCTATAATACATATATTTATTTTACCATGTACAACTTGGATTTATTTGCACATTCATATATTTATCTTGTTTCTTAGCTTTGCACATTTTCTTGTCTACATATGTTTCTTTACTTTGCTATTTGCTTTGCGTTTATACTTACCTGCATATCCTGTTTATTTATTACTCTTTTATTTTAAAATTTATACTATTAAATACTACATTTATTTACTTATTAATTATTATATTTCATACATTTGATTTACACTTAAGTTTAATATTTATAAAGTTTATTTTATTGTAACTTCAACCATAGTTTCTTCCAATTATATGCATATATATATATATTTACAATTATTTTAAATTAAAATGATTCATACAGAATATACTTGAATCCGGGGAAACTCGCATCACTTTAATCCATTTATTCTACTATTTTTATTCAAAAATTAATTAATTATTAATTTAAATATATATATAATTCAGGGTCGTTACAAAGGTACCTCCATAACAATCAAGATACTATTAGAGCTGAATTATATCAAGGTTTATAGGATGCTCTAACTTCTGGAGAGACAACTGCCGGTTAGTAATACATCATAACCAATTATTTATTATGTTCCTGTAACTTTATATGAAAATTTTATTTTGTAATTTTATTTCATTTTACTATAACCTTTAGGAAATGTTGGTGTTCTAAAAATCCTTCCATCATTTCACACCGGTAGTCCTCGAGATATGCATAATCGATATCAAGATGCAATGGCAATAGTGCGAAGGTATGGAAAACTTGATTTATTTATTATTATCTCATGTAATGTTAAGTTGTTAGAGATTACACAAGAACAACTACCCGGTCAACAAGCACACGATAGACCCGATTTAACAATAAGGATATTTCGTGCAAAATTAGAACAACTAAAACACGACTTATTTGAAAAAGGCGTATTAGGTAAAGTCATTGTGCATGTGCACATCATTGGGTTTCAAAAGAGAGGTCTACCCCATTCATATATATTAATTATTCTACATGAAAATGATAAGATTAACAACCCTGACGATTATGATGCTTTAGTGAGGGAAGAAATTCCAGATAAAGATTTAGAACTAGAATTACATACTGCAGTTATGAAACAAATGGTTCATACTCCATGCGGTCGTTTCAATGCTAACGCCGCATGCATGAAAAATAATCAATGTAAGAAAGGATTTCCAAAGTCTTTTGCACCTATAACTTTACAAGGAAGTGATTCGCATCTGATTTACAGAAGACGCGACAATGGAATAAAAGTACAAAGAGGTGGACAAATAATTGACAATTGCTGGGTTGTTCCTTATAATCCTTATTTACTAATAAAATATGATTGTTTTATAAATGTTGAAATTTTCTCAAGTATTACATCTGTGAAATATTTATATAAATATGTTTATAAAGGGTCGGATCGTGTTTCTGTAAATGTATCTTCTAACTGAAATGATAAGGATGAAATTTCTTGGTTTGTTAACGCTAGATGGATTTGTGCACTTAAGTCAATATGGCGAATATTTAAATTCACTAAGTTCCATTTCTCCTTCTGTTATAGGACTACAAATACATCTTCCAAAAAGATAACAACTCACTACACCATAAACGCTATTTTGATACGGCTAAAAGCCGTATCTAATCGAATTAGATACGGCTTTTAGCCGTATCAAAATATGGCGAGCTTATTATTTTGATACGGCTACTAGCCGTATCTAATTGTCCCATTAGATACGGCTACTGGCCGTATCTAATGGGACAATTAGATACGGCTTAAGGCCGTATCTAATTGATACATTAGATACGGCTTCTGGCCGTATCTAATGTATCAATTAGATAAGGCTAATAGCGTATCTAATGTATCAATTAGATACGGCTAATCGCCGTATCTAATTGTCCCATTAGATACGGCTAATCGCCATATCTAATTGTCCCATTAGATACGGCCAATAGCCATATCTAATTATCCCATTAGATACGGCCAGTAGCCGTATCTAAGTACTCAATTACACATACATATATAAAATTCCGCACTCAAATGATATTAGTAAACAAATAATATTATAGGCAGTGCATATTCAAATGATTCAATAATCCGCATTGCAGTGCATAATAACTTAACAATATCATTACATAACACGAAAAATAGTACATACTAGCATTTAGTACAAATATGAAGTTAAGCTCAAAACAAGAGCTACACAAGTCACAATATCAATACAAAACCTTAAGATGTTCAATAGAACCCAGAGTATAACATTTATAACAGTGTCTCTGGCTAAACCTTTTGCAAATGAATTACTCCAAGTCTCTTGCTACACTTCTTGCTAAACCAAATAAAATTAGCTAGCACCAAAGATTGCATAAAGATCATTCCTGATTCAACCTGCAAACATAAAAATGGGTATAAATTATAGTAGTACAAAAGACAGTTTGAGAAGTTTGTGTCGTACCAAAAAAATAAACGCTAATGACAGTTTGAGAAGTATATTTGCTGAAACTTGATGGATATAAAAGATAATGGAAAATTGTTAAGTACCAGAAAATTGAAAGTCATGATACAAATTTATAAAAATTGAAAATTGAAAGGCATTTAGCATTGCTTAAGTGCTGGACCGCTTAAAAATTTTGAAGTCTAAATTGAAGATCAGGTTGAGCCATTGTGATTTTGCAAGAAAGATATATATCATTTTCTTTACATTGTTCACGTGTTGATAATCTATTATTAGGAACAAAACCTTCTCAACTAGCTGTTATATAGCTAAATGTCAATTCAAAATTACTAGCAATTAGTATATTTTGTATATGATAACGCTTTTGTTGTCATATTTTCTTTCTTAACATCATAGAAATTTGTGTTCCTTCCACAGCTTCACTGGTGTTTATGAAAGAGAAGATAATAGCAGGTGTCATATTTATTTTAAACATGAACATTCATACTAATTGTATACTAGATATATACAAAGTACAAGTTAAATAGTACACAGTATACAATACATGATCCAAACTCCTGATATAATGACTCTTCATTAGAAATACAGTTGGACGAAATGTTGTCTCTAGTTACGAAGTATTGTTGCTTAAAATTGCAACCTGCTGTTTTTATCGAATTAATTAACCAATAATCCCAAGCTGGATTCAACCTGCCTAAAACCAATTCATACTTTGTGACAGGTGCAACTATCATGAAGTTAAAAATAACATTTAAATTTTTACAAGAAGTGAAATAATGGTGTATAACTCCTATCAAAAGCTGCAAATTCACATAGATGGAAAAGTAAACCAGGCAATTCAAATAGCAAGCAAGAACAAAATGCATTGCAATGTGAATGAACACTTATATGTTGCATCGGGATATGGTAAAAAAGCAAATTTTGCTCCAGATCTACTATTAATAATAGCAAAACTCATCGTAATGAAGTTCCAAACATGGGAAGTAGCAACAAAATTGTGAATGTCAGTCAAAAGTTATTGAAACTACTCATTGAAATTTCAAATCAAGGTAAAGTAACTCAGTAGTTTTTTGAGAGACAAAGTTGAAGCAGATCTAAAGAAAATGGACATTTTAGTGCAGAAACTGATAATTTGTTTCAAATTTTACCACAGGTTTAGGAGCATTATTTGAATTTTCACATGTATTTTACATTCTGTTGCCACAATGTTTGATTGGAAATTGATATAGATTAAATTTTATTCCATGATTTATCTTATTTTGATCTTCTGTATAATCATTTTGGTTAATCGTGATATTTAAATGGGTTTTTAATAGGTTTTTCCATTTTTAATACACATGCTCGTTTTCAAAATGCACATGTAAATGTTTAAAAAAAAATATGTACAAGTTTCTCTTTCTTTCACTTGCGTTTCTTTCCTTCAATTTTTTCTACCCCTTTAGTTTCGTTACAATCAATCTCAAGTAAAAACAACTAAGCAATCACTTACTACGAACTTCTTTCATATGTACAACTACATCACCTTGCATCTTATGTAGTTTTGACCCTGTCTAGGAGGCCATATTCTTTTGTCTTCGTATCACTACACTTCTGTACAACTTTAGAGCAGTCGAAACATAGTACATACTCTTTGTGCAGTGAGGTCTTAGACAATTATAGGCCCAACAATTTATTTAATAGATCCACCGAGAACTATTGACTATCTACTATATTGTTTTTGTTTTTATTTCAATCCTTCATCTCTTTTTACTGTTTAAAACCAACATCCAACATACATCATATTAACTGTAAAAATCTCTATCAAAACTACAAATTAAGCATCTTTATAGTGGAATAATAAATTGTAACTAGTGTGCAAATATGTTTATTATTTGGATTATTGAATTTTGTTAGTGGATTGTCTTTGCTGTTTCCAATTTGAGTACTTTTATTGTTCTTATTGGTAGTTAATGTGATGCTAAGTACATGGTGGTTATTGTACATGTGATAATATATTTTACTCTACAGGTGATAATATGCTAAGTAGGTGAACTGAGTTATCTTTTTTCTTACCTTTCATTTTGTACTTGAGTGAAAAAGATATTTTTATAATACGCAATGTTGTCTAATTGTGAATGTGTTCCATGGGAGCAATGAAATATTTTACTTCAAAAGATTCACTAGTTAAGAAGATATATTTTTATCTCATTATGTTTATTATTGTCAAATATATATATGACAAGGTTTGTAATTACTTATCATGTTTAGGTCATTGATTGTTGATGCAACTTCTATTATGTTCTTCATCTCTGTTACAACCTAAAACAATTTAGTTAATCACCATTATGCAACTAGATTAATTATTAGTTTAGTAACATATTTATTGAATCTCTACTTGTCCTGCATATGAACTGGGTAGGAAACTTGGACTGCACTAAGATAAAGAGAGAGACGTATATTGCCCACATTCAGACCTCCTTTATTATTTTCTTGTCTTTTAAATTTATTTTATTTTCATTCTATTGACCTGCATATAAGTTTAATTTTTCATTCCATGTATCATTTGTAACTCATGTGGTTTATTGACTCTTGAGCTGAATTGCTTTCTTATTTTATAAAAATAATAATTAAGATAAATGGTTTATCTTAAGTTAATTGAGATCTTAATTTAATTAAGAGGTTAGGATTAATTTATTAAGGATTAATTAATTAATATAATTAATTTAGAATAATTACCCAATGTAATTTAAAAAGAATTAATTATAAAATTACTTAAAACTTAATTTATATTTTGTTCTTAAAAAAGTCAATATGAGATTTTGTTTTTTAAGATACTCTTTAAAATCTAAATTGTTATTTAATTTATAACTAGTGTTTGAAAACTAATTAAAATTAATTAAAGAAATTGCATATATACCTGCTCCATCATCTAGAGATATCGAATAAGACACTTCGGATGGCACACATATCCACCCACTCCAACATCAACAAAGGTCTCTGCAAATTGATGATTCATTTTGCTGGTTCTCTTATCTGGTAGCAGTATACTGTCCAACACCACTTTTTCTTGTGTGGATGGTACAGATTTCTCATGGATGTTGGACAATGTAGAATCTCGGCATATAGTACCTGTTGCAATAAAAGGGAATATTTATTATTATTTAAGTTTTCTACTTATTATGTCATAAATGTTTAAATGTTAAAAATACCTGTTCCTATTAATTCTAAATCAGAGTTGAGGATTTCACATTTTTGATTGTTCGTAACATTGGTCGAATCCTGGAACTGCGAAGCAATGAATTCAGGAGCATTGAATTGTGTGGCGCATCCTCCATCAGAAGAATTGACTGTTGCACGAATTCCCTGTTCAATATTTCCCACCATGTTGATCAAAACCTCCATTTGCCCAGACAAATTTCCCACCGTACTCTCCAAACTTCCCACCCTCATTTTCAACTCATCCTGCTCGCCATGAACATGTCGGAGTCGTTTCTGTGCAATGGCACAAGCCTTAACTTTACTCTTTGGTATAACGGTCCCAACACCGCGGCTCCTACCCCTTGCATCCTTACCAAGCACTTGTGATAAGATGTCTTCATCCACTGTCAATTTTTCTTCATCACTATCAGTGATCTTTTCCTTCGCTTTCGCAATTTGATCCTGTAATATGATAATACTTTCATGAATAAGGAATTTTAAAGAATATGCAAGTTAATATTTGTTTAACTTACAAAGTATGAAGAAGTGGCATCTGATATGCTACCATCTTTTTTCCTGTGTGTCTTCTCCCATACTTGACGACGACTGATATTTGTTGATGGACTAGCAACGATCTGCAATACAAGTTTATGCAACGACATGAATATCCAATCACAATGTGTAAATCATTTGAATTAAAATGAATATAATTTACCATTTCTTGTTCTATTTTAGTGTGACTTTTACGTCCTGCATGATGAGCATAACTGAGCAATGCTCTGTTCTTTTTGCCTACCTCCCTTCTTCCGCTCGCTTCAGGCATTGCTTCATTTTTTACGAACTCTGTCCAATCTTCTTGAGCAACTGTAGGTGGGCAATTTTTCAACCGTTCTTCGTCATTGTTGAAAGGGTCATAATAAACTACTGTCAAGTTTTTCTTGTATCTCCTAAAAGCCTCGGCCATTCTCTTTAAAAACATTTCCTTTGAAAGCGGATCGAGCTCATATATTTTCTGCAAAAAATATATTAAATTAAATGTTGTGCAAAGAGTTGAAACCATAAGGCTATTGAATGAAATAGATGTTGTCAAACAGATAAGGATACTTACCACCAATTCGTTCCAAACGTTGTCCTTGTATATTGCATGTACTTTATTCCAACTTATATATGATATCGGCACATGAGCTCTTACTAGTTTACCGAGCATAGTAGCGATTTTTCCAACATTATCTGAGATCGGAATACCAAGTAAGTTTTGATCAACTTTCTTCGCCTCTGAACATGACGAATGTGAAGATGGTGGATTTTCTGACATAGTTTTCTGCAAAATATAATATTACTAATTATTTTAATAAGTCACGATAATAATTATAGATGTATCAATGTATCAATGTCAACACTCCATAACATAACACACTTGCACATACAAAATTATTAAGTGACAACACCTGAAGTTGCATTGGAATGTATAAAATATTCAAAACATACATACAGATAATCGTGCAATTAAAAATATACAGACATACAATCATGTGATGTACGAATACTAATAAGTTAACATATGGATTTGGTAAGGTCTTCTTATTTTTCATTGTCTTCAAAAGCTGATTGATAGACAGTAGGGAACTCAATGTCATCCACATTTGTAGTCAACCGTTTTGGTGTATGCAAGACCACAGACCATCCGTTATTTTTTAAATCTTTGGAGTAGAAAACTTGACTCGCTTCTGATGCAAGAATAAATGGCTCGTCATTCACGTTATTTTTGTTTTTTAATTTCTCTAAATTTACCATGATGAGGTTTGAAATAGGATCTATTTTGCAACCATTGACCTTATCCTCGACTTTTACCCAATCACAATAAAAAACTGTTTGTTTGAAGTCAGTGTAATCCAACTCAAGTATCTGTTGAATGACTCCGTAATACGTTGTTTCTGCTTCCTTATAATTTTTATCCTTGCCACTCGCTCTAAATTTTGTAATTGCTCTCATACATACACCGCTATTTTGTGTTACCATACGACCTTCGTACTTTTTCGTAGAAAATGAAAATCCATTCACTTGGTACTTCATATAACTACGCGTTATGAACTTCGGCCCGTGCACTAACCGCCACAGAGTTGGATCAACATCGATGGTCTTTAACAGCTCATTACGTAACCATAGATTAAAACTTTGAACTACTTCCACGGTGGTAGCCCTGCCTCTAGGTTGAAATCTAGTACTTTTCACATAGGAGTTATACCTCCTATGAAAAACACATATCAAAATGTATATATAAATTGAATTAAAAAAAATTAAAATTCCAAACAAGTTCGTGAACTTACTTCTTCCATTCATCCAATCCATCGTACTTATTAAGGACCCATCTACGCACCTGTACAAACTGCACTTGGGTTAACGTTATGTCTTTACCATTATCCAGAGGTATCTCACCAGCAAACTCATCGTCCTCGTCTAAAAACGCTTCGTGGGTATGTTTATGATTGCCATCACCTCCGTTTGGCATATATTCCATGCAGTAAAGACTAGCTTCTTGTACGATATATCCTTCTGCAATACACCCTTCAATGTATCTTTTGTTGTGCACATATCCTTTATATATTTTCATCAACCTATAAATGTGATCAATTATATACTGTAGACGGTAGCTATTTATATGAAATAATGATGTGCATAACTGAAATTAGAAATTTACCGTTCAAATGGATACATCAATCTATATCTGACAGGGCCACAAATCAACGCTTCATCGGCTAAATGAACCATAAGGTGGACACTGATATCAAAAAATGCAGGTGGAAAATGTTTTTCGAATACACACATTGCTTCTACTAAGCTAGCCTTTGCTTTTAAAAGATGTTCCCTATTGATCACCTTTGAACATAAAATGTTAAAGAATAAACTAATACGATGAACAACATTTCGTAGATCCTTATGTTGTGGATAAGAATGTTGAAGCAATACCGAAAGCAAATGCTGAATTATGACATGGTAATCATGTGACTTCATATTTCTTAGTTCAGGAGGATTGATGCTCACATTGTTGTGAAAGTTAGAAGAAAATTTGTTAGGCACTTTCAGATTTTTCAAAACGGTGCAAAACCGTATCTTTTCTTCTTTGCTCAAAGCGAAAGTTGTCTTTGGTATGATTGTTTTATTTGTTTCAGGATCTTCCATCACCCACAACTTTTGTTTTATACCCATGATTTTCAAATCCTTGCGTGCATTGATGCCATCTTTTGACTTATCTTTATGGTCCATAATGGTGCTGATGAGATGCTCCGTGACATTCTTCTCCGTATGCATAACATCAATATTATGTCGGACCAAATTTGCTTTCCAATATGGTAAATCAAAAAAGATAGACCTCCTATACCATCCAGAAATATTGTCAACATCTTCATTGGTTGACTTTTTCCATTTTCGACCAATTTCTTCTTTTTGTTTACCAACTTTCATTTTGATATTCGCTACTTTCTTTTCAACTTGGAAACCAGTCAATGGCCATTTAGGGCGATGAAGTTCTTGTTCATCGTTGAAATTTGTCTTATCGTATCGAAACTTGTGTTCGTTAGGAAGAAACATTCGATGTCCTATGTAACACATCTTCTTACTTTCAGGAAGATAATAAGAACAAGTGTTTTCCCCACAAACAGGACATGCAAAATAACCGTGAGTTGTACATCCCGATAAAGTCCCAAAAGCAGGGTGATCATGGATTGCCCACAGCACCCTAGCTCTCATTGTGAACTCAGATTTATTTAACGAGTCAAATGTAACTACTCCTTCCCATAACTGCTTTAGCTCGTCTATCAACGGCTGTAAATAAACATCAATATCCTTTCCTGGTTGTTTTGGCCCAGAAATCAACAATGTTAACATTGAGAACTCCCTTTTCATGCACATAGACGGAGGAAGATTATATGGTACTACAATTACTGGCCAACAACTGTAAGGGTTAGAGAGAGAAGCATGTGGACAGAAACCATCTGTTGCTATTCCAAGTGTGACATTTCGTGGCTCGGCAGCAAAAGTTTGATCAAATGAATCTGCGACTTTCCATTGAGAAGTGTCATATGGATGACGCATTACGGTTGGATCAGACTTGGCACGACCATGCCAGGTCATCGCATCTGCCATCCATGGTACAGTATACAGTCTCTTCAATCTAGAAATTAAAGGAAAATGTCTTAATGTCTTTCGAGGTACTTTGGTGCATTTTCTCTCTTCGTTTAATGATGTCATATATCTTGGTTCATTGCAATTTGTACAAGAAACTTTGTTCGCATCATCTTTCCAGTACAATATGCAATCATTGATGCATGCATCATAAGGTTTGTAATTCATCCCAACTTGCTTAATGATCTTCTTCACGTCGGAGTACTTTGTCGGCAGCGTGTTACCTTCGAGGAGTAACTCCTTTATTAGTTCGAGAAGTGCAGTCATACCATTATCTGAAAAGCTGTATTTGGTCTTCAAGCTATTCAGTTTCACAATGGCATACAGCTTCGTAATCCCTTTTGAACATGAAGGATACAGTGGCTCTTTTACGCTACCAAAAAGCGATTTATACTTCTTACTTTCATTGGCCTGCCAATCTGGATAATCAGTAGACTGCTCTCCAACATTAGCATGATCAGGCAACGAATTTGTAGGTTGAAAATGATGAAATCTATCTACATCATTGACCAGATCTTCCATCCTAATATGTTCAGACTCAGTAGTAGTTCTACCATGACTAACTGGTTGTTGTTTTTCCATCTCCGCCCTTTTTTCCCCATGAATATACCACGCTGTATACGATTGGATAATACCCCATCTAAGCAAATGAAAATGAATGTCATCTAATTTGATCATCTTCATATTTTTGCACCGGGTGCAAGGGCATAAATACAATCCTTTCTTACCACCGTTTTCTTCAACAAAACTAATGAACTTCTGCACCCCGTCTATATATTATGTAGATCTTAGATCTGATTCATTTATCCATTGTTTGTCTATGCTTAAAGACATACTGCCCTCCTATATCATATTTAACAGAACATGAGACTTGTTTGTATAAATACATCACAAGTCTGTACAATGATAAAAATGTGAATACAATACAATATTTCAACTTTCTTTTACACACGCTAGCCATTTTTATTAATGGATGAAATCATTAGCACTTTGTTTAAAAGACAACATTAAGTTTGGTGTTAAAAATAAAATTGTTAGTTTTTCTACGGATTTGCCATTATCGTTGAAAAGTTTAGCTATTTGTCAAAAAGAGAAAGCCATTTAGCATTTTATTAAAATGGCAATTTTTTAAAGATTTACTATCGTGTTGAAATTTGAACCATAAACCTCTTCATATTTTTGTTTACCTTATGTTCAATATATTGAGGGGTAGGAATGGTAAGAGAATCCCTTATTATCTTGTTTTAATTATTCAATATGGTATATAAATTTCTTTTCATTATCAGGGAGAGGGGTATCGTGTTTTAATTATTCAATATGGTATATAAATTTCTTTTCATTATCAGGGACAAGTTTGTATCCAACATCTCCCTTACATACACCACTTCTTGCTCAGATATGGGTTCATACAAATTCAATATGATAGTGTACTCTAAAACTGTAATTCAACCTAGGGTTTATGTAGTTCATACTGTCTACATATGCGCAGTTGTTAATTCATATATATTTATATGCAATACAAAGTAAAACACACTCAAACACATACGCATATATAAAAAAAACAGAGCACTAACTCACGCAGGCCCGCCCATATACAATCATTTATACACACCATCACACTATTATATTAATGCATTATCTACTTTAAAAAACATGGAGGACTTCCTATACAATTCCAACAGTTAAGAGCTTTCAAAATTTCTTAATGCAATCAGGTTTAACCAAAATTAAAGCAATGGAATATAATTTCACTTGACACGAAAGGGAGTGGCGAAGAATATTGATAAGATACTAGTCAATACTATTTTCCTATAGAAATTTTCTCACATGGAAGCACTTATACTGTCACTACTATCAAGTGACCATAATCCTTTAATTTTGCATTTGGTATAGATATATATAGAGATAAGGGATATCCTCTCAGGTATGACAACGAATGGCTCTTAAAAGAGGGGTATGCAGACTGTATTGTAAGGGGACTTAGTAGCAATACATGGGGATTTCCTTGTTACAAATTTCAGCAAAAACTATAAGCATGCAAACAGCAACTTAAAGCATGGAATAAGACTAGAACAAAAGATAACACTAATCTTGAAGAGGCAGAAAAAACTTATGAAGCTCTAACCCTTGAGGTTGACACTAACCCAACAGACTTGCAAATATATAAAGAAATGTTACAAGCTAGACATAGACTACATGTTCAACAACAAATAGAATTTTGGAGTTTCAGGGAAAATCAAAGGTCTACTGGTTGTAGCAAAGTGATACAAACTCTATAAAAAAATTCTCCAAAATGTATTTTAAAAGACAGAGTAACAACATACAAGTTCTCACTAATGCTAATAGAAATTTAATATGCAAGGCTAAGGAGTTGGACCAAGCATCAATTACATAATACAGTGAACTTTTCTAGAATTTCAAAGCATTTTAGTTATTAATGAAGCAGGACAAAAAAATTAAATTCAGAAATCACTATGGAAGAAATTAAAAAGGTTGTCCTCTTGGTTCATGACGACAAAATCCCAGGACCAGATGGAATGAATGCAAAGTTCATGAAACTGCATTAGAAAGATGTTAAATAGGTCATAGTTAGGTACCCTGCAGGTTCATTTAATTCATGCATATATCCCACTTACACAAAACTTAGCTACACTCACACAAAACAACAATAAAAAAAAGTGGTGTATGCAACAGTATACGAACGGGTTGTTTTTCTTCTTTAATCTCTATGATTAGCAAACTTCGTAATTCTAAGATATCCATTTAAAAATATGATATTTTTAAGCTGTTTTGATTGGAATTTCAATAAATTTCAATAAAAATATGGACTATTTAAATTTCAATAAATGTAACTCAAAATATAGGGTTTATTTTAAACATTAGCACCAAACTGTTACCAAAAAATTTGCCATTACAACGGTGCCATTTTGTAGCACCGGAGTAATGTCTATGCATTACCCCTCTCCTGATACTTGGCTTGCGCCATTAACAACAATTTTATCCACTTATACAACAATGTTAGAACAATATACAACATTAGCACCAAACTATTTCCAAAAAAAATTGTCATTACAACGGCACTATTTTGTAGCACCGGAGTAATGTCTATGCATTACCCCTCTCCTGATACTTGGCTTGCGCCATTAACAATAATTTTATCCACTTATACAACAATGTCAAAACCATATACAATGTCAGAACAACATATTTACTAACATATAAACAACAATACACTAAATAGAGAGGGAAATGGTGCATAATATATTTATGGTTAATGATAGTTATATATTTACTGTTACTCATAAGATTTTATGAGCATTTGATATCAACATCTTTTCCCACGTCAGTTACGTTTACAATCGAAAACACGGATTTAAAATGCAACAAATCTCTGCTTGCGTGAAAGTGAATGTAGGATAAGATTGTGTCCGATATGACATAGCTTTGTTCTGCATTACATTATAGACAACCATTTGTATTTCACATAATTTTATGTCAAGATACTCTTAGATTAAAATTTAATTCAAAGGTAATAGGGTCAATGTTATTCTATCAAAATAAAGTTTAGACAGGACAAAGGAAAGAATGGCGAAACAGGACCATCAAAACCTTCGACCTTGGGTCATCACGGTATGGTACACGGTTCGCTCTTCAAAACATTGGAAATAAGTACTACTGAAAAAAAACAACAGAAATAGCCATGATTTTGGAATATATAATGCATCCAAATTTTAGTTTTAGCATTGCTTAGCGTTGCTGAAGAATTTAGATGGACAGATGGGTGTCAGCTGCTCTAATTTCAAGCTTATTTCTTCTTAGCTTTTGCTTCATTTTTTTAAGTTGGTTTATTATTATATTCTCAATTTGCATTAGATAAGTTATATATATATATATATATAGAGAGAGAGAGAGAAAACTTTTATATGTTGTCCTTAATATATAGATTATAGACACATGTTTTCTTTAAAAAAATGAAAGAAATTAAACATGAGGTTAGAATTCTCTGCACAAATAAATATATACAATCCATCAGGTTGATGTTTATAAGTTATATTATAAAAGAGTACTTACAATTGTCCATATATATATCTAAATTGGACTTATGAGTGTTAATCCCCGCTGATAATGTGAAATTGTAAACAATAAAACAAACAGCGGAGAGTCTTGAAACAAATTAACTAATTAACATATCCTCCCAAAAATAGTTATTTAATTTTTATTAAACTCCCATCAAATATCAGTCTGTTTCTGATCATAAAACCACTTCTAAGTTCTAACACATGATCATAAACTTATAATCAAAGAAACGTCAATCTCGCTTGAGTATTGATCTACGGATGTGTGGAGGCTTATGGTAGGTAGGGTTATATACACATCCTGAAGGTTTACAGGCCAACCGTTGCTTGGTTCCTTCATCGTCAAAAGAAATAAAAACACCACTAATCCATCAATTATTGTGTCTATCCTTCAATTCACTCACTACGTTTGTTCTTCCCATTTATTATTCTTTATCGGTTGAGTACAGACATGAATTCATAATTGAAGCACATGAGAAATGACTCCTTGACAACAATATAGTCCGTGGTTTGAACTCCAACGTCAAAATTAACCATGCAATTTCATAACATAAAACAACGGAATTAAGCACGCAATTTCATAACAAAATTACCTGCAGGTGGAAGGGGTGGAAGACGTGGAAGGCTCTAATGGACGACGTCAAAGTTCTGGCGATCGAGGTGGAAGCTCTGGCGATTTAACTCCTAAGTAAGCGTACGGGGAAAAAGGAAATCTGGAAATAAAAAAAAGGAGGGAGAGGGTGTGCGTTTTGGGGAAATTTTTCCCACGAAAAGAGGCACAGATTTTGATACGGCTATAAGCCGTATCAAATTTTAATACGGCTTACAGCCATATTAAATAATATAGATACAGCTATAAGCCATATTAAAATTTGATACGGCTTATAGCCGTATCAAATGCCCCGCCTACGGTTGCGCCAAAATCCTATTTGTGGTGTAGTGACTACAATTTAGTGCAAACAAAAACTTAGAAACTCTTTTGAGTGGTGAACATAGATCTAAAGTAATGCTTACTGAATTTTTCACTGAGAATATTAACGATGTAAATGAACATAAATACTTATACTACGAATTTCCTAAAAAATATTGGCGGGAATATAAAAAAAAGAATAGATACGTAGACGAAACAATCGTAAGGTAATTCGTCGAATTTATACAATATCTCCTACGGAAGGTGATCGATTTTATTTACGATTACTTTTAAACCATGTTAGAGGCCAAACATCTCTTACGAACTTACTTACCGTTAATGGAACTCACTATAACACCTTTAAAGATGCCGTAGAACATAGAGGTTTACTCGAAAATGATAATAGTATAAAGGAATGTTTAGAAGATGCTTCAAACACCCACATGCCCACCGCTTCAAGAAGATTGTTCGTCACAATTTTAGTGTATTGTGAGCCTTGCACGGTGTGAGAACTATGGGATGAGTTTTTACCATATTTAATTGAAGATTATCCTTCTACTCATACCATTAACCAAAATAATACATATTTAATAAACTGGTGTCTTTTCGACCTTAACAACCTCCTAAAACAATATAACAAAACTATTTTCACTATGACATCCCTCATAACTATCTAGATTTTGCCCATCACTATAATAGTTCAACCATTATTTTAGAAGAACAATTTATAGAAATACCACAAACTGATATAGATTCTGTAAATAACTTAAACACAGAATAAAACGATGCATATCAAATGATCATGCATTTAGTAAATGAAAAAAATAACTCAATATATTTCATAGATGGTCCAAGGGTACAGGAAAAACATATCTTTATAAAGAAATTTTAGCCCATATATGAATCCAAGGCCTTATTGCTATTGCGGTTGCTACCTCTGGAATTGCTTCTTTAGCGCTGCCTGGAGGTCGAACTGCGCACTCTAGATTTAAAATTCCTATCAAATTGGACTCTTTGTCAGCATGTTACATTCCTAAACAATCTGATAATCTTAAACTATTACGTGTTGCCACTATTATACTATGGGATGAAGTAACAATGGCTTATCATTATGCATTTGAAGCCTTAGACAGAACATTAAGGGACCTAATAGTTATAAATACACCATTTGGTGGGAAGATTATTATATTAGGTGGTGATGTTTGACAAGTACTACCCATTGTCGTAAAAAGGTACTAGAGCTCAAATAGTCGATTCATGTATAGTGCGATCATATTTATGGATAAGTGTACATGTAATTCATTTAATACAAAATATGCGAGCGAGAAACGATCGATCATATGCTGAATTACTTTTACGTATTGGAAATGGAACGGAACCTTATGTACAAGCTGACCTTATTAAAGTCCCAGATGATATTGTTATATCCAACACCAATGCAAGTTCTTTATGTCGTTTAATTAAGGAAGTCTTCCCTACACTCCATGAAAAATGAGGTGACACCGATTATATAATGAATAGCGCAATATTAACACCAAGAAATGAAACAATAGATGAGATAAATAATACAATCATACAAATGTTTCTAGGAAAGGAACATGTTTATTATTCTTTTGATAAAGGTGAAGATGATACTATTAATTTGTATCGGTCGGAATTTTTAAACTCGCTTGCTTTAGGTGGTTTGCCACCGCATAAACTAACACTTAAAGTAGGATCCCCATTATTGTTACTTAGAAATATTCACCCAAAAATTGGATTATGTAATGGAACAAGATTAATATGTCATACTTTCCATAAAAATCTCATTGATGCAAAAATTATAGTTAGTCATTATCGTGGTACAAGGGTATTTATTCCATGTATACCCCTAAAGCTTTTTGAAAATATTAACATGCCTTTTAATTTAATTCGCAAACAATTCCCAATTAAATTATCATTTGCTTTAACGATTAATAAATCACAAGGAAAAACCATTCCTTATGTTGGAATATCTTCCAGAGCACGTTTTTAGTCATGGCCAACTATATATGGCGTCGCAAAGGAGTTGCATGAAACACAACAAAGATTTTAGTACAAAATGGAAAAGTTCCATTTACTTTTCTTAACCTGTATTAATTTATGCTCAAATTTGAAACTTTCGTTTACGTCAAATATATAACAACCATAATTTTAAATTTTTATGGTCATTATAGTAACATAAATTACATAAAATAACCCTTAAAAAATGTTTTTAACTCAACCATCGCCTACTAATTACTGATGCTGGTCTTAAGCCCAGATAAAGGAGGAGAGAAAACAATTTATGAACAAATGGTGACATTTTTCTTCGTTTACGTCAATAGACTGCAACACTATAGTTATGCAAGATTAGCAGTTGTAACGACCTACTATTTTGAACCGTTCAAATTGACAATCATCTACACATGTCGGAGTTGAATTGCTTAAAACAATAGATTGTTAATTTATATTAGGCAAAACTTAACATATACAGTAAATAAAATCAATCACATAATCATAGATACAGAGTAATACAATAATCAGCAGCAGAATAGAAAAATAGTAGTTCATGAAGCTACAATAATAAACAACAGAGTCTGAAATAAAATACAACAGAAATCTCGAATACATGGAAGTTACTAATACAAATGCAAATGACAATTCTGAACAAAACAAATAGAATAAACTGAAGTAACTGGAAAGCTAAATAGGTAAAGACCGATCTTCAAGCGAAGCACCAAGCCCTGAAGGTGTGTCGCAAATGTTGTGACACTCAGTCTAATCCGAGCATAAAGCAAAACACAAAACACTCGAGTCGGGATTAACATTCTTATACCAATAAATTCAACTCAAGTGAAATGTCAACTGAAATACAACATAACTTAAAGGATGTTTGGGATTCCCGTCCTTTAAGGATCCGTTAAACTATCTACATACATAGTACAATATGCTACATAGATAATGTCTATAGTAAAGTAAACTATTAAAATAGCATTAAATCGTTACCCATATTCCCCTTGACACATTTTATATAAATGCTGTAGTCTATACAGTACTGTAAACTCCACCAAACCGGTGGGCTATCAGGAAGCACTCCATAGGTACGACATAAACCAAACTCGTAGAAGGCGCAATAAGGCATGTGACAAGGCACGCGAGGCAATGCTAGGATAGGATTCTAACGTTTGCACTCCCGGACTGGTGGTACCGCATAACAGCTACTACCGCCTACCTTGAGACACACTCCCAAATCAAAGGTGCACCTAATCAAATTACAAAGTAATAGAATGGTATCGAAGAAATGTGCCCGATAGGGGGAGCGACCCCACTTGGCCCGGTATAGCTTCTGTTTTAGCCACATCAAGCTGACTCACGGGAGTCAGGGCTCCGCTAATACCTTATATAGAATCGTCGCGAAACCATCCTACTTTGTTCTGGAATCTCCACCACGTACACAGTTGTTAAAGTGGTTTTCGGTATTAGCAGAGAGTATGACAATATCCGATCCCGATCTCTTTAACGACCAAATGCTTATTTCACACCGTCGTCATTTTATATTTCAAACAGTTTATACTTCATATCAAAATATCATATTCATTTCAAAAACCATCACCTTCGAAATCGTATTTACTTTTGAAATCATATTACTTTCGAAATCATATTCACTTAAAAATCATAACTACGAAATAAGTTAAACCATCTTATTAAATATTGGCATTTAAATCCATTAAATCTAAATTATAACAGTACCCACTTAAACAATTTGAATATTTAAAAGTAGTTTTATATATATTAATGTAGTTTATATTTAAAATATATTATAGATAAAATAGTTTTATATTAAAAATAGTTTATATTAAAAGAGTTTATATCAAAAATAGTTTCAAATTAGAATTATTTCGTCCAATTCCACAAATCGATTCAAATCAACTTAAGTTCCAAAATTCAATTTAAATCAATCTCAGCCCATTAATTACAATTCAAATTCTCAATAAAACCATTTTTAATTTATATCAATTTCAAATACAGATTTGAACTACAAATTAAACCATTTCAATTTTCAATAGGTTTCAAATTTTCAAATATTCAAACGTTTACAATAACTCACTTTGATAAATTTCATTTATATTTCAAATTCAACTTTAATATTATTTAGTTTTTAAATATTCAGTTAATCAATCCAATAACATTTAAATAAAATCTCAAATTACAAATTTAAATAAAATCAAAATTAAATATCTAACTTCAATTATATTTAAATTTTAAAATATTCACCTAATCACTTTTTATAAGCATTTAAATAAAATCTCCAATTACACATTTAAATTAAAACTAAATATTCAATTTCAATTTATTTAAATTTGAAAATATTCATTTAATCACCTTTAATCAAAATCAAGTTATAAAATCATATCTTTAAAATCTCAAATTCAATAAGTTTCAAATCAATTTTATTTAAATATAATTCTTAAACAAATAAAATTTCAACTCAATTTCAATTTATCTTCCCAACCTTAATTTATTTAATTTATTAGAAAAACCATTTTTAAATTATAATTTTAAATAAATACTTACCTAATATATGTATATATATTAATTAAATTAAATCTTATCATTAAATTTATTTTATATTAAATATTATTTTATATATGTAACGACCCGTAAATTTTAACTGTTTTAATAACGTAATTAGTTGAAATTTTGTGAAATTTTAAACGATAAAATTTTGAAATAAAAATTAAATATTTGGAATACGTCTAGTTAAGCATAGCAATTGGTAAATTTTCGTCTGAAAATATGGAAATTTATTTCGCGCGTAAATTCACTTCAATTTAATTAGTTAAAAAGCGATGAAAATAAAATGTTTCCGAACCTAAATATTTTTATATAGAAAAATTCTAAACCATCTTCTGAGCAAGACGTCAGTTTGTCGTTTTTCCAAATTTGGACTTCTATTGCTCTGTTCATCTTATTTCTGACAAATTAGCAGCATTTCGGTACCGATATCGACTTTTGAACGAATGATCGTACCACTAACATCTGTATACCGTTTTGACCGTCTCATCGTGCTGATCTCTATGGTATATTCAATTCCGTGTTCCGAAGTCTGGTAAGCAGCGGGAGCCGCGTAAACGGTAACCATACCGGTAACCGGTTGTGCCATTTTGTTTCTTCTGTCTATTCATTTACCCAACCTCTGACTTTTACTATCCCCGACCTTTCCTTTTCTACCGGTTCACTGTTTCTTTTATTTATTTCTTCATTTATATTTTTTTTTTACTGTTCATTTTTCGTTCACATTACTTTTTGTGTAGAAAAAGAGAAATGTAAAGTTATAACCTGCTACTTATTCGGCTTGTTCCTCTTGCCTCTCTCTCTTCCAAGTCATCCTTCCACCTCCCCTCTCTCCCTCAATCTCCTCCTCCTCTACAACCGTGCCACATGCAGATCCTCCACCACTGTCGTGCTTTACCTCTAGCCTCGCTCAATGCACTAGCAACTGCTCCCGACTCCAGCAACAACTCATCTCCACGTTACAACATCCTCCTCGTCTTCTTTGGTATAAGGTATATTATATATATAGTCTGTAGTATATGTTAATATATATGTGTTATATATTTTTCGTGTGTGTATATTTAGATTTTTCATAAGCTTCAACAGTTTGTTGGTATATAAGCTCATGTATATGGGTTTATATAAGTTGTTTGAAATAATAGCATCAGTTCCATTAGTTTACATTTTGGTTTACCAGATTTATATAGATGTATACAAAGTAATGTATACGGGTCTGTATCTAACAGTGTTGTTTTAGTATAAGTATATATATGGGTACAATATTTAAATAGCTTCCTGAAAAAAAATGGATAGATATGTTATGAGCTGGCTTTCATATAGTGTATATATTCTAATTTATGAAGACTTTATCAGATATATATTGGTTTTAAAAGGTATATACAAGTACTAAATTTATGCATGTACATGTTCAATGGTTTGTATTGATATATGCTGTACATATAAAGGCAAGTTTAGGATATTTCTGTATTTTTTTTATGTTAAAGTACATAAAATATAATAGGTTTAAAGCTATGTATGTTGTTGATATTCCCAATAACTCACGTATATAAGATTTGTTATATGTAAATAATATGTATAAGTTGGGTTGTCTATGTTATATAAATTATATAATATGTTGTGAAAAAAAGAGGAAAATATAATAATTTTATATAAGATTTGTATAAACTATACGTTATGCATATAAGTCTTTCCAGCTTAGGTATGAACCGTGTGTTGTATAAGTACTTGGATATAAATATAGTCGACATAGCAGTTTATATTTATATAATAATTTAAGTTATGCATGTATATGTATTGTATTGTATATAGCTTGTAAGATGATCGGAGGATTCAAGTGTGCATACCTCGGGAATCAATGCTGCATACCTTTACAGTCTCCTCTTATCGAAAATAAGTGGGTCGATTTTTGTATAATATGTATGACATAATAATATTCATTTTTGAAATATATGGTCTGCATATTTGCCTGAATGTGTAGTGATGCATGTGTTAGTCGTATTTTAAATGTTTTCGTCTGCATATATTGTTTCCATTTAGTTAGAAATGACACATATAGGTATAAGAGGTAAATATGATGCTGCAAATTTCTAATTTTATGTGTGGGTTTATATTATAAGGTGGTAGTTCATATATTAAAAATAAAGCAAATTTATTTTGATTTTGAATGTACATATATAATATAATAATAATGTATATGTATACACACACACACACACACACACTTGAAATTATATATGGATGTGTTGTTTCATTACATATGTTTATTTTTAAACAATGTTTTGAAAATTATTCATATATATTAAAATTTGATTTGCGTTGAATACAACATATGATTTTGATATGCGTAGATAGTTATATACATAGTTATGCACACATATATAGATATAAGTTGTTTATACTGGTTATCTTCATCGTTCCAGTTCTGGTCTGATCTGTTTTCATCCATTCGTGCCAATCTAACTTTGATTTGGAATTTGTGCCTGGATCTGTAACCCAATTCATTGTATATCATCTATAGCCTCGAAAGGTGAGCACTCACTCACGATTAACGTTCTTTTATTTATTAAATTTGATTTCAATTGAAACGACAATTGAAATATGCTGCTGTTAGTTAATTACACTGTTATATATGCTATTGCCTGCATCAGTTCACCTGTGACATCTGACACCATTTTCTGTTAATTATTTATGCAATAATAATATAGTTTGGCTGAAATTGATTGATTGTTGATGTTTATATTGGACGTTAAATTATTAATGTTAAAATGATAAATAGTATGAAATTGAACTTGATATAGGATAATTAAATGTTAAATTTGATTAACTGACATTTGTATAATATGACCCATTTAACTGTTGAATTTATTGACACGTAGGATTTGTTTAATTACATTTTTAACCACTGAATGTATGTTGTTAAATTGATGATGTATGAAAATTAAATTGAATGACAATTGAAAACCGTAATGTAATAATCTTTAATCTGCATGAAATGATAGTGTAGATTTTAGAAATAATTATATTAATTCGTACAAATGACAATACGAATTAATACGGTTATTTCGGGATTATTTGAATTGATTATTGGATTGTTATTGATTGTTGTTATTGCTTATTTATTTACTTTGACACCATCCCAGTTATCACACTGCAAGTTCCCTTTGTATGTTTTGATTTTGAATTGAATTGGAATCGGGTTGAAATGATAAATACCCAAATTAAACTTTGACCTAGGATAGAAAATTAAATAAAACCCGATTGGTCAATAATTTGATTTAAAAAAAAACGAAGATTTTATTTGAATAAATAATATGGTTTGAAATGAAGTTGAAATTTGAATTTTAATGAAAGGAAAATGTTAATATTTAATAATCTGAAATAAAATATTTACAATGTAATCGATGAAAGAATGTTGTTTAATTTGGGAAATGATTGAATTAAGTTTAAATTATTAAACTTTGCAATGATTTAATAATAAAAGTTTGAAATTATAATTAAGTTTGAAATTATTAAACTTTGAAATGATTTAATAATTAAGTTTTGAATTATTTAATAATTAAATGAGATTTAATTATTTAATAATTAAATTGAATTGGATTTTTAATTAAGAAAATTTGAACTTCTGGATAAGTGAATTTTTACTTCGTAAATAATTGAAATTGAGTTTTCTTTATTAATTAAGTTTTGGAAAATTATTTAAGAAAGTAAATAAGTGAAATGGAATTTCTTTAACAAGAAATGAAAATGTAATATTCCTGAAATTAATGTAAGACTTGTAATTGAAAGAATTGATTTGACGAATTGAATTTAATTCAAAATTGTAAGTTTTGATTTAATAAAGTTAAACTTAAGAAATTGATTTAATGGATTGTAAATTTAACGGAAATTGTTTTGAATAACAAATTTACTTAACGAATATTAAATGAAATCGATAAATGAATTTAAATTGATTTAAATGTTAAATTAAATTAATTTAAATGATTTCGGAATGAATCTTATATACGAATTTAAATTGATATTTGAATTGTTTTAAATAAAGATTGAAATTGAATTATAAGATTTTGAAATTATGAATTTGGAAGTTTTGAAAAGTAAATTTTGGAAATTGATTTCGAAAAACAAACGAAATGTTGATTTACGAATTGAAATTGAAATTGAAATTGATTTGGTTTTGAAATATATTTAATGACCAATCGGTGTAATAATTACGGAAGTTATTAAAGAGACCGGAATTCGGTTATGGATATACTCTCTATCTAAACCGGAAACCACTTTAATAACTATACGCGGAGTGATGATCCAGAATGAAGTGGTTGGATTGATGTACGTGATGACTGAAGAAAGAGAACGATAATGGATAGCCTTGACACTTGTGTCAAATTGGAAATGACTAAAACAGGAGCTGTGCCGGGCCAATGGAGGATTAGCTACCTCAAGTGGACACACTTCTTCGAACTACTTATACTTGTTGTCGATTGGTGCACCCTTGATTTTGGGAGTGTTGTTTCACGGTGTTGCAGGCGCTGCGGCGTTGCGTTCTCACCAGTCCGGATCAGGCGAACGATAGTATCACTACCTTGGGTATTGCATCATGTGCCTTGTCATACTTGTATTCCATTTATGCGCGACCACTACGATTTTGATTTGTACCTTTAGTATATGGATTGCCCTCTGGTGACTTCCGGTTTTGGGGAAACTACGGTCTTGTATATGCTTTTGGGAATAAAAATGTGTTAAGGGTGGAATGGGCCATGACTTAACACTATTTTGATATCTTATTATTACTGATAGACATTATCTACTTAGCGTATATTACTACCTAGTAGATAGTTTAACGGATCCTTAAAGGATGGTTATTCCAAACATCCTTTGAGTTATTGTATTTCAATTGCTATTTCACTTGAGTTGGATTTATTAATATAAGAATGTTAATCCTGACTCGAGTGTCTTGTGTTTTTGCTTTACGCTCGGGTCAGACTGAGTGTACCAGTATTCGAGGCTCACCTTTGGAGTTGGAGCTTTGCTTGAAGATCCAGCCATCTATTCTGCTTTCAGTATTCGATGATTCCAGTGATGTATTCTGATTCATATCTGATGTATCATATTACTCTTCCGTTGTATCTGATTTAACTCTGATTTAACTTATACATTTATATAGTAGCTTCATGAACTACTATCTCTTTTATTTCCGCTGCACTTATTACTCTGTGTCTGTGATCTGTGATTATTTTATTTACTGTATATGTTCAGTTTTGCCAAATTTAAATTAACAACGCGGTATTTTGAGCAATTCAACTCCGGCATGAGTATCTACCTATACACTTATAATGGATGCGAATGGTCCAAAATATCGAGTCGTTACAGTTGGTATCAGAGCTTTGGTAGCTCTAGGCAAAACTTAACATATAAGGTAAATGTATTTACAGAATCACCCTCATTCGAGTTTCAATCTCTTCCTTTGACTCTATTCCATTGAATTTTGGGACGTTCCCTCGGTTCTGAAATTCATTTTTGTCCCTCACTATTCGCATTCTTCTGAATTCTGGAGTATTACATAACTCCACTTCGAATGACCCTTATAATGAATGGGCGGTCTCGCCAATCTTCGAATAATTCGTAAAGGAGCAAAACTCCTTTACAATAGGCATTGATTTACCGAAGATTTCGGTATCCTCGGTTTACAATGCTATCTATCTCCTGCTATAACTGAATTATATTTCTTGAGATCGAATGTCGATTTACCTCGGAATTCCACATCGATTTTATTCTTGAAGTCACGGTCGATCCGGTTAAGGTTGCCCGCGATTTATATAAACTTATCCATCATCTTACTTTGTTATTTAATCATCGTATCTTTGTTTTGAACTTATCTTCGAATCAAATTTCTCTTTGGTTTGAGACCATCAAATTTGAAACCCTATCCTTATTTTGAAAATTCATTCCTGTATCGTCGAGCAAAGAAATGTATTTGTAAACTAATATCTAAATGTTTTAAAATATATTGTGTTGTTTGAGTTGTTGATGTTGATTTGGGTTTTCGATCGATTCGTCTGATCAACGCTATCGATAGGATTTCTAAAACACTTTAACAGAGCAAACTGACACAATATCGTTTTCAAATCTGGTAAATAAAATAAAAGTTTTGTATGATTATATTATATATAAATATAAGTTTTCTGAAATTAAATTGTTAATGAATTTGTTGTCTGAAATAATAATATTTGATTTACATTTATTATTTTGTAAACCATTGATAATATAAATAAATGAATTTATAAGCTTGGTTATAAATTGATTGGAATTTGAAATGAATTTAATTCAGAAATTTGAGAATTTATTAGTTTCCAGTGATTTCGAACTTTTTTTTAAAAAATTTTAAAGTATATATTATTGAACGTATTTTCAAATAGAAACCATTTTCAAAGAATCTTAAAATATTGAATCAGTGCTCTTCTCTTTGTCGCTGGAAAATAATTTCGGTGATGGCGGCTGCATCATCGATATTCATTTTCGAGTTTTGAAGTGGAGATACTATTCTGTAGCTTTGCTACGGTTTTGTTTTGAAAAAATTATTTTGATTTAAATTTCTTCAGTATAATTTGATTTATCTATATATAGGTATCTTATTTTAAAATTTAATTTGATTTGATATAAATATATTGTATATATCTCTAAATTGTTTAAAGTTAATCAGAAAACTTATTCTTAAATTTTGTTAAAGGATGATTTTAATTATAAATAAAACCAAAATTTGGAATAAATATTTAAACTTGAATAATTGAATTGGGAAAATTTTATTTGTATACTGTTCAACTGCATTCTAATAAAACTTACCTAAATCATTCAGAAGTTGAAAATTTAAGATAATTGGATAATATATAAGATAAATTGAATTTATAAATAAAATTTGAGTGTTTATAATAAATGTTATACACTAAATTTTGATTATAAAGATGTTAATAGAGTTAGATAGGATAATTAGTAAACTCAGTTAATAATGAAATAGATTTGTTTTGAAAGAATTAATAAATTTGTTTTGAAAGAATTAATGAATTGAAATTTGATCAACTTATGAAAATACCTTGAATTTAAAAGAAATTAGTGAATATAAATTAATTTAAATCGAAACTTTTATGGTTTAAAATAATTTATATGGGTTAAATATATGCGAGTAGATATATTAAGTAGAATAAATTTGATAGTAATTTGGAATAAAGAAGAATTTAAAATTTTGAAGAAAATATGATTATAATAAAAGACTATTCAAATTTATGGTTTTAAAAATTGAAAATTTAAGAAAATGGAATAAAAAGATAATGAATTTAGAAATAGTTGAGATTGATTTTAGTGAAATCAAATTGATTAAATCGATTATTGAATATCAATTAATTTAATTTGAATTTATATGGTTTAAATTAATTGTTATTTTGTAGTACAAATCTGTTTTTTCTGGTTGTTTCTATTCTCCTACCTCGTTCCTTTTCGGGGACGAAAAGTTTTGAGTGGGGGAGAGTGTAACGACCCGTAAATTTTAACTGTTTTAATAACGTAATTAGTTGAAATTTTGTAAAATTTTAAACGATAAAATTTTTAAATAAAAATTAAATATTTAGAATACGTCTAGTTAAGCATAGCAACTGGTAAATTTTCGTCTGAAAATATGGAAATTTATTTCGCGCGTAAATTCACTTCAATTTAGTCAGTTAAAAAGCGATGAAAATAAAATGTTTCCGAACCTAAATATTTGTATATAGAAAAATTCTAAACCATCTTCTGAGCAAGACGTCAGTTTGTCGTTTTTCCAAATTTGGACTTCTATTGCTCTGTTCATCTTATTTCTGACAAATTAGCAGCATTTCGGTACCAATATCGACTTTTGAACGAATGATCGTACCACTAACATCTGTATACCGTTTTGACCGTCTCATCGTGCTGATCTCTGTGGTATATTCAATTCCGTGTTCCAAAGTCTGGTAAGCAGCGGGAGCCGCGTAAACGGTAACCATATCGGTAACCGGTTGTGCCATTTTGTTTCTTCTGTCTATTCATTTACCCAACCTCTGACTTTTACTATCCCCGACCTTTCCTTTTCTATCGGTTCACTGTTTCTTTTATTTATTTCTTCATTTATATTTTTTTTACTGTTCATTTTTCGTTCACATTACTTTTTGTGTAGAAAAAGAGAAATGTAAAGTTATAACCTACTACTTCTTCGGCTTGTTCCTCTTGCCTCTCTCTCTTCCAAGTCATCCTTCCACCTCCCCTCTCTCCCTCAATCTCCTCCTCCTCTACAACCGTGCCACATGCAGATCCTCCACCACTGTCGTGCTTTACCTCTAGCCTCGCTCAACGCACTAGCAACTGCTCCCGACTCCAGCAGCAACTCATCTCCACGTTACAACATCCTCCTCGTCTTCTTTGGTATAAGGTATATTATATATATAGTCTGTAGTATATGTTAATATATATGTGTTATATATTTTTCGTGTGTGTATATTTAGATTTTTCATAAGCTTCAACAGTTTGTTGGTATATAAGCTCTTGTATATGGGTTTATATAAGTTGTTTGAAATAATAGCATCAGTTCCATTAGTTTACATTTTGGTTTACCAGATTTATATAGATGTATACAAAGTAATGTATACGGGTCTGTATCTAACAGTGTTGTTTTAGTATAAGTATATATATGGGTACAATATTTAAATAGCTTCCTAAAAAAAATGGATAGATATGTTATGAGCTGGCTTTCATATAGTGTATATATTCTAATTTATGAAGACTTTATCAGATATATATTGGTTTTAAAAGGTATATACAAGTACTAAATTTATGCATGTACATGTTCAATGGTTTGTATTGATATATGCTGTACATATAAAGGCAAGTTTAGGATATTTCTGTATTTTTTTTATGTTAAAGTACATAAAATATAATAGGTTTAAAGCTATGTATGTTGTTGATATTCCCAATAACTCACGTATATAAGATTTGTTATATGTAAATAATATGTATAAGTTGGGTTGTCTATGTTATATAAATTATATACTATGTTGCGAAAAAAAGAGGAAAATATAATAATTTTATATAAGATTTGTATAAACTATACGTTATGCATATAAGTCTTTCCAGCTTAGGTATGAACTGTGTGTTGTATAAGTACTTGGATATAAATATAGTCGACATAGCAGTTTATATTTATATAATAATTTAAGTTATGCATGTATATGTATTGTATTGTATATAGCTTGTAAGATGATCGGAGGATTCAAGTGTGCATACCTCGGGAATCAATGCTGCATACCTTTACAGTCTCCTCTTATCGAAAATAAGTGGGTCGATTTTTGTATAATATGTATGACATAATAATATTCATTTTTGAAATATATGGTCTGCATATTTGCCTGAATGTGTAGTGATGCATGTGTTAGTCGTATTTTAAATGTTTTCGTCTACATATATTGTTTCCATTTAGTTAGAAATGACACACATAGGTATAAGAGGTAAATATGATGCTGCAAATTTCTATTTTTATGTGTGGGTTTATATTATAAGGTGGTAGTTCATATATTAAAAATAAAGCAAATTTATTTTGATTTTGAATGTACATATATAATATAATAATAATGTATATGTATATATACACACACACACTTGAAATTATATATGGATGTGTTGTTTCATTACATATGTTTATTTTTAAACAATGTTTTGAAAATTATTCATATATATTAAAATTTGATTTGCGTTGAATACAACATATGATTTTGATATGCGTAGATAGTTATATACATAGTTATGCACACATATATAGATATAAGTTGTTTATACCGGTTATCTTCATCGTTCCAGTTCTGGTCTGATCTGTTTTCATCCATTCGTGCCAATCTAACTTTGATTTGGAATTTGTGCCTGGATCTGTAACCCAATTCATTGTCTATCATCTCTAGCCCTCGAAAGGTGAGCACTCACTCACGATTAACGTTCTTTTATTTATTAAATTTGATTTCAATTGAAACGACAATTGAAATATGCTGTTGTTAGTTAATTACACTGTTATATATGCTATTGCCTGCATCAGTTCACCTGTGACATCTGACACCATTTTCTGTTAATTATTTATGCAATAATAATACAGTTTGGCTGAAATTGATTGATTGTTGATGTTTATATTGGACGTTAAATTGTTAATGTTAAAATGATAAATAGTATGAAATTGAACTTGATATAGGATAATTAAATGTTAAATTTGATTAACTGATATTTGTATAATATGACCCCTTTAACTGTTGAATTTATTGACACGTAGGATTTGTTTAATTACATTTTTAACCACTGAATGTATGTTGTTAAATTGATGATGTATGAAATTTAAATTGAATGACAAGTGAAAACCGTAATGTAATAATCTTTAATCTACATGAAATGATAGTGTAGATTTTAGAAATAATTATATTAATTCGTACAAATGACAATACGAATTAATACGGTTATTTCGGGATTATTTGAATTGATTATTGGATTGTTATTGATTGTTGTTATTGCTTGTTTATTTACTTTGACACCATCCCAGTTATCACACTGCAAGTTCCCTTTGTATGTATTGATTTTGAATTGAATTGGAATCGGGTTGAAATGATAAATACCCAAATTGAACTTTGACCTAGGATAGAAAATTAAATAAAACCCGATTGGTCAATAATTTGATTTAAAAAAAAATGAAGATTTTATTTGAATAAATAATATGGTTTGAAATGAAGTTGAAATTTGAATTTTAATGAAAGGAAAATGTTAATATTTAATAATCTGAAATAAAATATTTACAATGTAATCGATGAAAGAATGTTGTTTAATTTGGGAAATGATTGAATTAAGTTTAAATTATTAAACTTTGCAATGATTTAATAATAAAAGTTTGAAATTATAATTAAGTTTGAAATTATTAAACTTTGAAATTATTTAATAATTAAGTTTTGAATTATTTAATAATTAAATGAGATTTAATTATTGAATAATTAAATTGAATTGGATTTTTAATTAAGAAAAATTGAACTTCTGGATAAGTGAATTTTTACTTCATAAATAATTGAAATTGAGTTTTCTTTATTAATTAAGTTTTGGAAAATTATTTAAGAAAGTAAATAAGTGAAATGGAATTTCTTTAACAAGAAATGAAAATGTAGTATTCCTGAAATTAATGTAAGACTTGTAATTGAAAGAATTGATTTGACGAATTGAATTTAATTCAAAATTGTAAGTTTTGATTTAATAAAGTTAAACTTAAGAAATTGATTTAATGGATTGGAAATTTAACGGAAATTGTTTTGAATAACAAATTTACTTAACGAATATTAAATGAAATCGATAAATGAATTTAAATTGATTTAAATGTTAAATTAAATTAATTTAAATGATTTCGGAATGAATCTTATATACGAATTTAAATTGATATTTGAATTGTTTTAAATAAAGATTGAAATTGAATTATAAGATTTTGAAATTATGAATTTGGAAGTTTTGAAAAGTAAATTTTGGAAATTGATTTCGAAAAACAAACGAAATGTTGATTTACGAATTGAAATTGAAATTGAAATTGATTTGGTTTTGAAATATATTTAATGACCAATCGGTGTAATAATTACGGAAGTTATTAAAGAGACCGGAATTCGGTTATGGATATACTCTCTATCTAAACCGGAAACCACTTTAATAACTATACACGGAGTGATGATCCAGAATGAAGTGGTTGGATTGATGTACGTGATGACTGAAGAAAGAGAACGATAATGGATAGCCTTGACACTTGTGTCAAATTGGAAATGACTAAAACAGGAGCTGTGCCGGGCTAATGGAGGATTAGCTACCTCAAGTGGACACACTTCTTCGAACTACTTATACTTATTGTCGATTGGTGCACCCTTGATTTTGGGAGTGTTGTTTCACGGTGTTGCGGACGCTGCGGTGTTGCGTTCTCACCAGTCCGGATCAGGCGAACGATAGTATCACTACCTTGGGTATTGCCTCATGTGCCTTGTCATACTTGTATTCCATTTATGCACGACCACTACGATTTTGATTTGTACCTTTAGTATATGGATTGCCCTCTGGTGACTTCCAGTTTTGGGGAAACTACGGTCTTGTATATGCTTTTGGGAATAAAAATGTGTTAAGGGTGGAATGGGCCATGACTTAACACTATTTTGATATCTTATTATTACTGATAGACATTATCTACTTAGCGTATATTACTACCTAGTAGATAGTTTAACGGATCCTTAAAGGATGGTTATTCCAAACATCCTTTGAGTTATTGTATTTCAATTGCTATTTCACTTGAGTTGGATTTATTAATATAAGAATGTTAATCCTGACTCGAGTGTCTTGTGTTTTTGCTTTACGCTCGGGTCAGACTGAGTGTACTAGTATTCGAGGCTCACCTTTGGAGTTGGAGCTTTGCTTGAAGATCCAGCCATCTATTCTGCTTTCAGTATTCGATGATTCCAGTGATGTATTCTGATTCATATCTGATGTATCATATTACTCTTCCGTTGTATCTGATTTAACTCTGATGTAACTTATACATTTATATAGTAGCTTCATGAACTACTATCTCTTTTATTTCCGCTGCACTTATTACTCTGTGTCTGTGATCTGTGATTATTTTATTTACTGTATATGTTCAGTTTTGCCAAATTTAAATTAACAACGCGGTATTTTGTGCAATTCAACTCCGGCATGAGTGTCTACCTATACACTTATAATGGATGCGAATGGTCCAAAATATCGGGTCGTTATAATATATTTAAAAAATAATAAATTATATGTAAAATCTTAAAAATTATATTTTCAAAACTAACTTAAAATTTAAAATTTCCAAGTATATAAATTTAAAAATCTAAATTTTGCCCATATATTAAAATAAAATCTTTATATTATATTTTAAAATCAACCTTATTAAAACCCATATATTTCCTTTCAAAAAAATTTAAATCATTTTTGAAAAATAAACCAACGGTGTCCGTATATAATTTTCTATCCTATGGTCAAGTGATACAGATATTTATCATTTCAATCCGTAATTTAAATTCTTACGGGTATATATCATTTCAACCCAAAATCCCAAAATTTCACAATCAATGAACATCGCTTGGGTTTATCATTTCAACCCATACGGCCTATTTCTCATAATCTATAAAATCATTCGCGTATGTATCATTTCAACCCATAGGGAATTTCTAAACTACAGGGAACTTGCGAAGTGAGAATCAATAAATAATAGCATAAAATGACATAGCATATCAACAACAGGCATATCATCAGTAACAAATTTACATATAATATATACAACAGGTTATGGGGTCATATGTCATAGGTAAACAATTGCAGATAATGACATATCATATTTAACAATTAAATAACTTAACCATTCAAATTTAACAGCATATTCCAATCGTTATTCCATGTTAATTAAATTTACTAAATATAAGAATGTTAGTCGTGAGTGATTGATCACCTTTCGAGGCTAGAGGAAAAAGGAAAATGAGAAGCAACAGACACAGTGTTAGCACCAAAATTGGTCACTAACCTCGTAGAAAAAGATTGAGAAGAGATATAAGTGATGAAATCAAATTAAACAGAGAAGACAGTGCTAATCTAAGTACAGAAAGTAAGAACACCAAATTTATAGTGGTTCAGCGTAATTGCCTACATCCACTTTGAGGTTAAACTTTACTGATCTTCTTTATAGTTGATTACAAATACAATTCGTGAATCAAATGCTTGAATGAAGTTGTTAAGTAGAGAAGATGAGTCTTGAAAATGGCAGAGTCTCCCCGGTGTTTTCTCTCCCAAAAAAGGATCCATTTCACTGTGACCCTGCCCCTCTATTTATAGGCAAAGATGGGCTGGACTTCCCAAGTGGGCTGATAGCCGAACACTCCAGCCCGAGTACAGTGATCGCTGTATGCCGAACCACAGATGTGCCGAACGCTCTGACGCCGAACGGTCCCTTCTATGCCGAACGAGGTGGTTGATGTTTGGGAAGTGTAGGGTGTTAGTCAGTCGAAGCCGAACGCTTTCTAGACGCCGAGTGCCCTTACGCCGAGGACTCCTGTATGCCGAACCACAGATGCTGCCGAGTTCTCCCTGATGTCGAACAGCCTCATATGCCGAGCAGTCCTGATGCCGAGCGTTCTTGTTGCTGAGCACCCTGGTATGCCGAACAGTCTTGATGCCGAGCACTCTTGTTGCTGAGCACTCTGGTATGCCGAGCAGTCTTGGTGCCGAGCACTCTTGTTGTTGAGCACTCTGGTATGCCGAGCAGTCTTGATGTCGAGCATTCTTGTACGCCGAGTACCTGTTGGATGTTGGGTGCTTCGTCGAACACTCCTGGATGTCAAGTGCCTCGCCGAACACTCCTTGATGCCGGTCACTCTTGTACGCCGAGTACCTGTTGGATGTTGGGTGCTTCGCCGAACACTCCTGGATGTCAAGTGCCTCGCCGAACACTCTTTGATGCCGGACACTCTTATACGCCGAGTACCTGTTGGATGTTGGGTGCTTCGCCGAACACTCCTGGATGTCAAGTGCCTCGCCGAACACTCTTTGATGTCGGACACTCTTGTACGCCGAGTACCTGTTGGATGTTGGGTGCTTCGCCGAACACTACTGGATGTCAAGTGCCTCGCCGAACACTCTTTGATGCCGGACACTCTTTGATGCCGAGCACTGATTGCCGAGTACTAGTTGCCTGGTCAAATCCCCGCGAAAGGCAATGTAGGAGCTCGACTCCCGGCCCAAGGAGATACCACTCCGATTAGCAAAGATAAACGAACGGGTCCGTCGGGGGGAACACTAGGACACACACGCGCATGCGCATTTCATAATATACTTCAAGTCTTTTTAACTCGTGAATTCTCCTTAACTCGTTGTTATCTCCATTCTTTGCAGGTGATATGGGCCGCTCACACGGACTTGATCGCCTTCAGGGGTCTTCTATATTCCATCACTCCGAACGGGATTCCGGTTCAGGCAGACGCAGGGACCGAGGTGATTATGAAGATAGGGACAATCGTCCTCGTGAGTCGTCTCATCGCAAGAAAGCACACTCTCAATCTTCCCAGTCCTACGATCTTCCTCCTCCAACTGAGCCGGATAAAGAGAAGTCTTTGCAGAAGGGTTATCAGTCTGATGCTGCTCGAGAACAACATTCCAGTTCATCGAGTACGAGGCAAGTTCGAGAGCAACGTAAAAGAACGGAATTCTCTATGCCTCCTCCTCCTATTCCTGCCGTGGACCCAACTGTTGCGGAAAAGATGGTCGACCTTAAGGCCAAGTTTTCGAAAATCTGTTTTGACGGTTTGAAATTCCTCCCAGCCATCCATCACATTCCTGGGCACGTGAAGCAAAGTGCCATTGCCTGCAACAATGACGTCTATGTTCAACATGACGCATTCGTGCACTTGGTGGAGAAGATCTCGGAAGTATCTGTCGAGCGTCAACACGAGATTGACCGTCTGAATCTGGAGGCTGACAGCGATAAGAAAATCATCAAACTCCAAGACGAAGAGCTCGCTTCATATAAGTCAAAGCTAGGAGCCGCTGAACAAGGTGCGAAAGATACTGCTGAGGCAGTTACTCACTTAGAGGTGGCTCACAAAAAGGAGCTTGACGAAGTAGTTCAGCGCAGCGGCGCCCTTGCCCTAGAAAAAGACTCTGTCCAAAAAGAAAGGGACGCGCTCGCTACTCAAGTCAAAGAGCTGAAAGAACAACTCTCCAAGGAGAAAGAAGACAAAATAGCTGCTCAGGAAGAATCACAGCGATATTGTGATGAGATTGTTGCTACCCGACTCCTGAAGACAAAGCTCGACAACGAACTTGCCGGGGTCGAGAAAATGAATGATGAGGCCCGTTAGGAGGGCAAAAGAATGGCTATGGAGGAGCTTGATTCTTGCCTTAAGGCGGCCGCAGAGGCCGGCAGGGAAGAGGTCAAAAGTATGTTTGACCCGTTGATCGCCGAGTACGGAGCACGCGTCCTTATGCACCGTGACTTAACATTCTTGGGCGACGGCTACCTCGAATCCCTGGCTGAGGCATGGGAAACTCTGATAAAGATCAGGAAGGTCGAGTCAGGCTCCGAAGAGGTCGACGAGGATGCATTGGTGAAGGAGTTCCTTAGGGGGAATGAGCCATCGGATTTATCCGCAGCATTGGCACTTTATAGCAAAGGCTCTTCCCCTTCGAAAGAGAAGAACGACGAAGCCGGTCCGTCAGAGGCCGACACTACTACTCCTCACATCGCCGCTCCTTATGCTGCTCAATCGGCCGGTTGGTCGACGCTTGATCCATTCGAGCAGCATGCCAGTTATGATCCCGAAGATCCCGGGCTTGGCGTTCATGTGTTGTCACCTATCCTGGAGGGTGAAACCCCTCGTGCCACCGATAGCCAACCGGACCCTGGTAGGAAATTCTTCTTTCTCTAGAAGTTGAAGAGTTCCCGTCATTTTTCAGCAGTGGCTATTCGCTCTAATGCTCATTCCTTATGTTTTCGTGCAGGTTGCTCTGATGCCGAGCCAACTCCGAGGAGCGATGACGCCAAGGAGGAAGCAGAGAAAACAAGCGACGTTGCTCACGCAGGAGTAACTCCCGGTCCAGACGCTCAAGTGATCGGGGCGCTTGATGATGACAAACTCGATACTTCGTCTCCTGCCGAAGGAAGCGATGAAGTTAAAATCATTGGCGCCTCTGAGCATACTTCAGAGATGAGCATGAAGGACCGTCTCGCCGACGAGGAGAAGAAAAAGGTCAAAGTCAAAGTTGAATCTGAAGTACTGGAACTCACTGACCCGCGGAACAGACCTTTGAAAATCATTCTCCCGGGCAGGTCCAAACCACTAGATGTCCCGTCTCCTACTCCTGACTCCGTTTCTCTAGCAAGCAAAAAGTCCAAGAAAAAACGTGAGGGAGAGGAGTCGTCGGAAACATCAAAGGAAGACAAAACGAAGAAGTCGAAGAAATAATCGATACACTCGTTCAACGAGTTTTTTGCTTAAGTCTTGTAATTGCTTTTATCTTTCACAACTTGCAGTTTGTATAGAGAGGTCTGGATTTTGTAGGAGTGATCATGTATCCCTATTTTGGACTTATTGAATAAAGTTTTAGTTTCTTTTTTTTTGAATGATTCTCTTATCTTTATTTGGTTTGCTGACTAATTGTAGCCATAACTCAAGTTCTTATGAGTTGCATTATCTCCCAGTCCATTCTTGTGATGTTCAAACATTTTTGGACATGGCGTACCTCTCGTCCCACATCTTTTGAGTACTTGGACTTCTTGCTGACTCTGTGTCCCGGGGACTTGGAGGCTTGAAATAGTTTATACTCTAGTCCGCGCTCCGGGGAATTAGAGTACTTCGCTCCGCTCTTCGGGGATTCGGAAATTTGGAGTCGTTTATGCTCTAGTCCGCGCTCTGGGGACTTAGAGTACTCCGATCCGCGCTCTGGGGATTCGGAGATTTGGAATCGTTTATACTCTAGTCCGCGCTCTGGGGACTTAGAGTACTCCGATCCGCGCTCTGGGGATTCGGAGATTTGGAGTCGTTTATACTCTAGTCCGCGCTCTGGGGACTTAGAGTACTCCGATCCGCGCTTTGGGGATTCAGAGATTTGGGATCGTTCGTACGAGTCTGTATGTCGTGCATGATAATGTAATTTATCATCCAATTAAGAGATATAGAAACTTCATAGAAAATATGGCTTCAAGCCTTTATTAATGAAAATCAACTAAATCGCTTGATTACAACTTTAAAAGGAAACTAAGTCATTATTGAATGGAAACATGCAGGAAATAACAGTGCCTACAACAAGAAAGGAAAACATGCTAAATGTAATAGTGCCGCAGATGTTCACTGTTCCATGCTCGGGGGAGTGTCGCGCCATCAACGGTCCCTAGCTTGAATGTTCCTTCTCCAAGCTTCCATTCAATGGCGTATGGACCTTCCCAGCTGGGATTCATGCGTGATGGTACTGGGAAGACTCGTTTCAGAACAAGATCACCCACATCAAAGATTCTTGGGCGGACTCTGCCGTCGTAGTAACGCTTGACTTGATGTCTGTGCGCTGCCGCCCTTAATTCAGCTTCTTCACGCTTTTCATCGACGCAGTCCAGTGATTCCAGCAAGAGGTTTTGGTTCGTCTTGGGATCATAGTATGTCACTCGGTGCGATGGAACTTCAAGCTCCATGGGTATAACGGCTTTAGAGCCGTATGCTAAGGCGAACGGAGTGTGGCCGGTCGCGGACTTGTGGGTAGTTCTATACGCCCATAATGCTGTCGGGAGCTCATCTACCCACTTGCCTCCAACCTTCTCCAGACGCTTCTTCAATATGGACTTGATTATCTTGTTAACGGCCTCGACTTGTCCGTTAGCTTTTGGGTGCGCAACGGCGGCGAACTTTTTCTCGATGCCGTACTTCAAACAGAACTCTTTGAACTCTCTACTTTCAAATTGCGTTCCGTTGTCCGTAATGATGGTGCGTGGAAGGCCAAAGCGGCATATAATGTTTCGTACAATGAAGTTAATGACCTTCTTAGAGGTGATAGTGGCCAAAGGTTCTGCCTCAGCCCATTTCGTGAAATAGTCGACTGCAACTATTGCATATTTCGCACCACCTTTGGATAAAGGCAAAGAGCCGATTATGTCGATTCCCCAGATCGCAAATGGCCAGGGACTGATCATTTGTGTGAGTTCCGTTGATGGAGCCCTCGGGATTTTTGCATATCTTTGACATTTGTCGCATTTTCTTGCGTAGTCCGCGGCATCCCGGTTTACGGTGGGCCAGTAATATCCATAGCGGAGGATCTTCTTTGCTAGCGTTTGCCCCCCAGTATGGTCGCCGCATTCCCCTTCGTGAACTTCCCTCAAGACTTGCTTTGTTTCATCATGAGCGATGCATCGTAATAATGGTACTGAGAATCCCTTTCGATACATCGATCCATCCTGCATTACGTATCGCGCGGCCTTTCGAAGGATCTGTCGTCTCTCGCTTCTTTTCTCTGGTAAAGCCCCAGTTGTCAGGTACAGTTTGAATGGGGTTATCCACGAGTCCTTCTCGATTTCTGTTTCCAACACGTGATCGATTTTCATCTCGTCTATGCTCGGGGCATGCAAGACTTCAACGGGATACAATCCCATTTGTTGAGCATCGTCGGTACTTGCGAACTTAGCCAATAAGTCGGCTTCTTTGTTCTGTTCTCGCGGGATATGTGAAATGTCATAACGCTCAAGATTTGATAGTAGTTCTTGGACCTGAACGAGGTACGGAGCAAGTTTTCGTCCCTTTTCTTGGTAGTCTCCTCGTACTTGGTAAACCACCAACTGCGAGTCACAAAAGATTTCGACTGATTCGATCCCGAGTTCTTTGATGAGCTTCAAGCCAGCGATCAGTGCTTCATATTCAGCTTCGTTGTTTGTAGCCGGGAAATCGAGCTTCAGGGCATAACAGATCGATCGGTTTTCCGGAGTTACAAGAACTACGCCCGCGCTGGAGCAACGGTCGTTTGATGCACCGTCAGTATATAATTTCCATCGAACGGGGGGAATGATGTCGTGATCGTCCGGTTTGGTGGGTATGGTAAATTCAGCGATGAAGTCTGCTAACGCTTGCCCTCGGATGGCTCTCCGTGGTAAGTACGCGATATCGAATTGGCTCAACTCGATGTTCCATTTTAGCAATCTTCCAGAAGTTTCCGGTCGTTGGAGTACCTGCCTTAGGGGTTGATCGGTATAAACACCGATTGAATGCGCTTGAAAGTATGGGCGCAGCTTGCGTGATGGAATCACCAAGCAGTAAGCCAATTTCTCGATTTTAGGGTAATTCCTCTCTGCCCCCGTTAAACGCTTGCTAACATAATACACCGGCTTTTGGACTCGATCTTCCTCACGAACCAAAGCTGCACTTATCGCATGAGGGGATATAGCCAAGTAAACGTACAGCATCTCATGGTCAACTGGTTTGGATAACATTGGTGGGCTCTCCAGATGCCTTACCAAATTCCGGAATGCTTCCTCACAGCTAGACGTCCATTCAAAATTTCTCTTCCCTTTCTTTATTATGTCAAAGAATGGGATGCACTTGTCAGTTGCCTTTGATATAAATCGACTCAGCGCAGCCACTTTTCCGTTCAGGCTCTGTACCTGCTTTATAGTCCTGGGTGCCTGTACATCTCGAATAGCTTGGATCTTTTCTGGGTTGGCTTCGATTCCCCTAGCGTTGACGATGAATCCTAAAAACTTCCCTGATGCAACGCCGAAAGAACACTTCAGCGGGTTGATCTTCATTCCATAAAACCTGAGTATGTTAAACATTTCAGCTAAGTCTTGAATGTGGTCGTCTGACCGTCGTGACTTCACGAGCATGTCATCCACATAGACTTCCATGGTTTTACCCAGCTGGTCCTTGAACATTCGATTCACCAAACGTTGATAAGTCGCTCCAGCATTCTTCAATCCAAAGGGCATCACTACATAGCAATACAGCCCGACATTTGTAACGAAGCTGGTGTGTTCTTGGTCCGGAATATGCATTGGGATTTGGTTGTACCCTGAGTACGCATCCATGAATGATAGTAACTCGTGTCCTGCGGTGGAATCGACCAACTGATCGATTCTAGGCAACGGGAAACTGTCCTTAGGGCATGCTTTGTTCAAGTCGGAATAATCTACGCAAGTCCTCCATTTCCCATTCGCCTTCTTTACTAGCACGGGGTTGGAGACCCATTCCGGGTAGAGGGCATCGCGGACGAACCCATTTGCTTTGAGTTTGTCCACCTCCTCTCCAAGAGCGGCGGACCTCTCCGGATCCATTCCTCTCCTTTTTTGCTTGACTGGGACGTATTTCGGGTCTATGTTCAACATATGACTCGTGATGGCGGGAGAAATCCCACACATATCAGAATGCGTCCAGGCGAAAACATCAAGGTTCGCCCGGAGGAAGTCGCTAAGGTCTTCAGTCATTGCGGGACCTAGCTGTGATCCGATCTTCAGTATTCGCGAAGGGTCGTCACGGCTAACTGAGATGTCAATTGTTAATTCAGCCAGTGCCGCCTTCTCTTCCCTGGGTTTCTCATCGTCGTCTCTCGGATCTATATCTCCGTAGATCCGAGAACTATGCCCGAGCCAGGGCTCGGGCACTACTTGTCAATTATCCGCATTGAGGATGCGGACGGGATTGTTCGCAACCTTTCCCTTCTCCCTCCGGTGGGCCTCTCGGAGCTCGGCCACATAACAGGAACGACCAGCTGCTTGATCGCCGTGAACAACGCCTACTCCTTTGTCAGTCGGGAACTTCAAAGTTAAACACCACGGGGCTAACGCTGCCCTAAACTCCGCCAGGGCTGGCCGGGCCAAGAAAACGTTATACGGTGAGTCCACATCCAAAACTACAAAGGGTAGAATTCGCACTCTCCGACGCTCGCCTTGTCCCAGTTCAACTAGTAACTCGACATATCCCACTGCATCAGTTGAAGCGCCGTTAAAGCCGTGGATATGAGCTTTGGATGGTTTCAAGTCTTTTGTTTCTAGCTTCATTTGATCGTAGGCCTTCTTGAAGATGATGTTGACTGAACTCCCAGAATCAATCAGAATTCTTTTTACGTATGCTGGTCCGATCGTTGCAGATATGACCATGGGGTCGATGGTCGGAGCCTCTACCCGATCAGCGTCTCTGCTTCTGAACACAATATCGTCTGTCATTACGCGCTGCTGCTTAGCAGGGGCTCCGTCCTCCATGTTCGAACAACACTCAAAATCTGCATGCTTCAAGGAACTTGCATATCGCTCCATCTCCTGCCAATTCTTATCCGCGGGGTGAGGCCCGCCGATAATTGTATTTATGACCAGCCTACCAACGGTCCGGGCAGGCTCCTCGGGATGACGTGGAGCCGGTGCACGACCTGGGTTTGACGTTCCCTGTCCTCCTTCTTGTGGATCCTTCACAAATTCTTGCAATTTCTTCTGCCTGATCAACTTCTCGATAGCGTCGTGCAAGTGTCTACATTCTTCCGTATTGTGTCCATAAGTCTCATGGAAGCGACAATATTTCCCGGTCCGCTTCTGTTCTTCAGTTGATTCTTTTGGACGTGGTTTTTTGTACTGAAAAGTATTGCAGGTGGATAGGTAAATGTTTTCGAGTGGGGCGTTTAGCGGAGTGTACTCGCTGTAGCTTGGAATTCTCGACTTCCACTTTCCTGCTTCTTTCCTTTTCCCTTGGCTTCTTCCTCCGGACTCCTTGGGTTGCCCAGGCTTGTTCTGGACATTGACTTGGACCTTTCCCGAGCTGTCTCCGGATTGCTTCACAGCAATGTTGCTCTTTATTGATTCTTGGACAGGTCCTGGCGCCTTATCTCGTCGTACCCACCTAGCTTCCTCTCTTCTTATGAACTGGTGTGCCTTAGAGTAGAAACGCTCTAGCGTAGCTAGAGGTTTTCCTGCCAGCCAGTCTCCAAACTCAGAGTCCGGATCCACGCCTCTCATCACAGCCATCAGAATTGCATGGTCATTGGGGTTACTGACTTCAGTTGCTGCCACGTGGAATCTTTGCAAATATTCCTTCAACGACTCCGCAGGATTTTGGATTACACTTGACAGAGACATCACGTCCTTTGGGCGCGTAGTGTGTATCCTGAACTGCTCAACAAACTTCTTTGCCAACTCCTCAAAATTTGATACGGATCGCGGAGGAAGTCGGGTGAACCACATAGTAGCGATCCCAGATAGAGTAATCGGAAAGCACCTACACTTGGTGGCATCATTCGCTCTGGCTGAATCCATCATCCATTCGTACCTCATGACATGTTGTCTAGGGTCAGTCTTTCCTTCATATGCAGGAATAGTAGGCATACTAAACTTCCTGGGGTACGCCGCTTGCAACACAACATCCGTGAACGGAGTATGACTTCTTGACACTCCCCAGTCATCATTTGATAAGCCCTGATTCTCTTTCATCAATTGCCTGATCATGGCTGTCAGATCGGGTGTCTGTATGGAAGGCGGAAGGTTGGAGTCTGTTCTACGCGCCTGTCCATGCTGATGCCTCCTCTCTTGGCGATCTGCCAATCATGCATCTTGAGGTTCGACATCGTTAGCATTTTGATGATCTGGGCCTCTATCTTCCATCTGTATCCCGATCCTGAAGCTTCCAGCTCTTGCTTGGTCGCGGTCTCCAGCTGTTCGAACAGCAGCATCTACTCGCGCAGCATCAGTCTTACGGCGTCTGCGCCTGGGAGGTTCATCAGAGGAAGTTGAGCTGTCAGATGAGGAGTAAGCAGCGGGATTGCCCCCAGCATTCTGTTGCTGATGTTGAGTGAGTTGTGCCATCAGGTTGGCATTAGCTTGCATCTGTTCTCCTAGTTGTCTCCTGCTTTCCCTAAGTTCTCTCATCAAGTCATTGAACTCTACTCTGGTGACAACTGGAGTCTGTTCTTCAGCGGCAATCCCTGCACTCGGGATCGCTGGTTGATTGCTAGGTCCTGCTTATTACATGCTAGCAGTCTCGCGGGCATCCGCATTATGAGAGGCTGACCTGGTACGTGGTCTTGCCATTGTAGAGTTATTGGTATGAACTCTGAGTAGAATCAACGGATGTCCTATCAGTGAGTCGGATCTTCTTTGGGGGACTTGTTCAATCCAGTAGCTTCAAAGCAGATCCTTGAGGCCTGAGAATTCGATTCTCAGTGAAAGCACCAAAGTGTTAGCACCAAAATTGGTCACTAACCTCGTAGAAAAAGATTGAGAAGAGATATAAGTGATGAAATCAAATTAAACAGAGAAGACAGTGCTAATCTAAGTACAGAAAGTAAGAACACCAAATTTATAGTGGTTCAGCGTAATTGCCTACGTCCACTTTGAGGTTAAACTTTATTGATCTTCTTTATAGTTGATTACAAATACAATTCGTGAATCAAATGCTTGAATGAAGTTGTTAAGTAGAGAAGATGAGTCTTGAAAATGGCAGAGTCTCCCCGGTGTTTTCTCTCCCAAAAAAGGATCCATTTCACTGTGACCCTGCCCCTCTATTTATAGGCAAAGATGGGCTGGACTTCCCAAGTGGGCTGATAGCCGAACACTCCAGCCCGAGTACAGTGAGCGTTGTATGCCGAACCACAGATGTGCCGAACGCTCTGACGCCGAACGGTCCCTTTTGTGCCAAACGAGGTGGTTGATGTTTGGGAAGTGTAGGGTGTTAGTCAGTCGAAGCCGAACGCTTTCTAGACGCCGAGTGCCCTTACGCCGAGGACTCCTGTATGCCAAACCACAGATGCTGCCGAGTTCTCCCTGATGCCGAACAGCCTCGTATGCCGAGCAGTCCTGATGCCGAGCGTTCTTGTTGCTGAGCACCCTGGTATGCCGAACAGTCTTGATGCCGAGCACTCTTGTTGCAGAGCACTCTGGTATGCCGAGCAGCCTTGGTGCCGAGCACTCTTCTTGTTGAGCACTCTGGTATGCCGAGCAGTCTTGATGCCGAGCATTCTTGTACGCCGAGTACCTGTTGGATGTTGGGTGCTTCGCCGAACACTCCTGGATGTCAAGTGCCTCGCCGAACACTCCTTGATGCCGGTCACTCTTGTACGCCGAGTACCTGTTGGATGTTGGGTGCTTCGCCGAACACTCCTGGATGTCAAGTGCCTCGCCGAACACTCTTTGATGCCGGACACTCTTGTACGCCGAGTACCTGTTGGATGTTGGGTGCTTCGCCGAACACTCCTGGATGTCAAGTGCCTCACCGAACACTCTTTGATGCCGGACACTCTTTGATGCCGAGCACTGATTGTCGAGTACTAGTTGCCTGGTCAAATCCCCAGGAAACACACAGATATGCACACGGATACGTAAACAACACAGCGACAAAGCTAGAACTGCTGCTGTAAATCTGGACAGCGGAGAGACAAGGCAAGGGGAATTCAGATTCGATGGATCAAGTGTATATTCTAAACATATCATATATATATATATATAGAATTATTACAAAATTTATAACATAACTTCAAAAATATTTAAACATATTATTTATATAAAATTTGTTGCAAAATCGATTTTAAAAATAATAATATAAATTTAAATAAATACAACTCTTACAAAAAGATATATATAAACTTCTTTAACATATTATTTATAAACAAGATAGTTTACATATATATATAAATTTTTATTAAAGACACCAAAACATACATATGCCATATTATATATATATAACTTACATATATTATATAAAACAGAAGTTGAATTCTCAAAAAGCAGTGAAGAAGAAAATAGTAGAAGGCAGAAGCAAGATCATATATATATATATAAATATATATATACCGACATAACATATCATACTCTAAAACATATTATTTTACTCTTTTTTATATATAAAACAGAACAAACGAATACAATAATATATGTAGTACTCCTTATAATATGATATATACCTCTTTTTGTAAAATGAATACTTGGTCAGGTCTCGGCTATTGGTGCTCGGGTGGACTGTGGTTGTTGTGCTAAGGGTGAGGAGATGTAAACGAGCAGCTGCCATGGTGAGAAGCAAGGAGATGGACATGCAGGCTGTGGTGAGGACAGCGAAGCGGAGGCGGCAAGGCTTGCACCTGTGGGCTGGGTTGCATGAGTGGACGATGGGAAGGTTGGATGTCGAGGCGAAGGCGTGGCAAGGTGAGGCTGTCACGGTTTGGATTTGTTCGGCGCGGAGAGAGGAGATGTACGTGTCAGTATGGCAGAAGCGGGATCTGGTGGGAGAAATGGGGGTTGGCGTGTGAGGAGGGGCGGTTATAGGTGTACAGTGGTGAGTTCAAGGATGTGAGGCCAGAGCTGCTTCGGTTGTGGAAAGTGGAGAGAGGGGCGGTCATAGGTGTACGATGGTGAGTTGAAGGAGCAGTCGCGTGAGAGGGAGGAGAACATGGAAGAGGAAGCAATTAGATTTTGGCAAAAATAGGAGTAGCAGCTTTGATTATATACAAACTAATATATATATATATTTCACGAATCAAAATGGAAAGAAGGGGTGAGTTTGCATGCGGTCACCAGGAAGGAATTGAGCACAAAGGTAATCAAAGGCAAATGTACGTGAATGCCTTAATATTTTTTTCAAAGAAGAAGAAGAGAGACAATGAAAGGGAAGAGAATGAATAGTGAAGGGAATGGAAAATATGTTCTGAACTGGTAGGAATAGGAAAAGTTAGAAATAAATTTGGGGAATATAAAAAGGTTAGTGGCTGTTCATTCACGGGGAATTATGGAAGGGCACGGGACACCAAAAGTTCCAAATGGGTACCAATACGGCTAGCCGTTTCGCGGACTTGCTGCGTACCGGACACCAAAATGAAAAAATGAATATACTGTGGAGATCAGCACGACGAGACAAACAGAATGGTCCATAGATATGAGCGATACGACCATCCTATCAAAAGACGATTTTTCGCTGTCGAGAGTAGGGCTGTTACGGTTGAACCATCAACCACTCAACCATACCCACCGTTCATGCGGTTATCATCTATAACGGTAACGGTTACGGTAACGGTTGAAGAATTAGAAAACCGCGGTTAACCATACCAACCATACATGATTGTTTTGTATAATATTTAACATTAAAGTATAAAAATTAATAATTCTAGTTAAAGGAATTACTTGTACATTAATAATATGTGCTTTAATGAACTAATAATATGTGCGTATATATTGGTCATTTTATAAACAAATAAATAAATTTGCAAAAAATAGCTAGAGTTGTATCAATTTATCATTAGTAATGCATATAATTGAAAATATATGTACAACGTGTTTTAAAATTGAAATTATGACGGTTAGCCATCATAGATGGTTGCGGTAACGGTTATAAGAATTTATAACCGTCAACAACGGTAATGGTTATGGTTGGTAGTAATAACGATGATTACACAACCATAACACCCCTAGCCGAGAGTGTTGCTAAAACGCCGAAAATAAGATAAACGGAGCTAGAGTAGTCCAAATTTTGCGAAACGAAATATGACGTCTCACTTAGAAAATGATTTACCTTTTTATTATATAAAAATATTCAAATTTAGAAACATTTTATTTTCATCAAATTAACTGATTTTAAATTGGAATTGAAAATTACACTACATAACTAACTTCCATATTTTCCAATGAAAATCTGTCATTCGCTATACTACAATAGACGCAAACGAAATATCAAATTTTCATTGCCAAAATTTATTATCTATTTTCATGAGAAAAATTTAGTTAATTACGTTATAAAAACCGTTAAAATTTACAGGTCGTTACACTCTCCCCCACTCAAAACTTTTCGTCCCCGAAAAATAACGAGATAGGAGAATAGAAGCAACCAGAAAGTTAGACAAATTCAAAATGCAAAGAACCAGATACAATAATTAATTCAAAACCATATAAATTTCATTTTTGGACATTTTATTACTTACATTTATATTGTATATTATTCAATTACATATTCAAAAACATTTTAACTTTTTTAATATTCAAGTAAGTTATATATATGTTTTAGAATGCAATTGAGTATTATACAAATAAATTTTATCCTAGTTCAACTTTTCAAGTTGTTTAAATTCCATTTCTCATTTAAACATTCCAATTATTCAAAAAATTGCTTCTTATCAACTATTGAAAATCATTACTTATCACAGAATTTAAGAATTAAATTCTGGATTTCTCTTCAGACCATTTGAAATATATATATATATATATATATATATATATTATAATTCAAATCATACTCAAGAAATTCAAATCAAATTCATTTTCAAAAACAAAAGTGTAGCAAACCTACTAAGTAGTTTCTCCACTTTGAGACTCGAAAATGAATGTCGATGATGCTGTAGGTGTTTGCGCCAAAAATGGTCACAAACCCCAAGTATTGTGAAAGCACCAGTGTATGAATACAGGTCAGCAATATTCAAACACAAATCTCAGATCTAAGCAAACAACAAACAGCAATCCAGAAATAATGAACAGTGACACACAATTTATAGTGGTTCGGCTTTCTCCGGCCTACGTCCACTTAAAGGTTTTTATGATTTTATTGCTCGATGCTTGAAGATTACAATTTATTATCACGTAGTACAACAGATTTTATGATTATGATCTGAATCTAAGGCAGCAATGATGATCTGGAGTAAATCTGGCAGAGTCTGGGCGCTCTTTAGCTCTCAAAATTGTCCGTCCTCCCTTTCTGAATGACCAGGGGCTCTATTTATAAGTGTAGGAGGCTGATATTTTTCCTAAATTGAAGGGAGACCAGTTCTGGCACGTGAGAGGGCCCATACGCCCGCTTTCAGGAAATCCGGGCCTACTTTGGGATCGATTCGAAGTCCATTCGAATCGATCAAGAAATTGTCCAATCGAGCTGAAATTTGGTGTGGACATTCTTCATCATGTATGTAAGCTCCTGTAAAAATTTCATTGCATTTGGACTTGTAAACCTAAAGATATGATCAATTCAAAATTGTATTTTCGTTAGCCACGCTCTGTTCGAATCGATGGATTCGAATCCATCGCTTCGAATCGATCCAAGCACGCGCTAGTAGATTGACGTGGCGCGCGTCCTTCGCGTCGATCCTCTTTTCATGCCGCTTTTACCGTTTCCTTCGTATCGATTGGTTCGAATACGATCGATACAAACATTGCCCCTGAATCCTTCGAATCCATGCACACTCACCCATCCTTCGTATCGATCTTTTACATTCAATTTGAATCCACAACTTCATGCTGCTTTAATCATTTCCTTCGTATCGATCACACACTGATCGATACGAAGAACTTTTTCGTATCTATCCCATCGATGCGAAGTACATCGATTCGACGTAAACTCCGTGCTTACCTACCAATCTGGGTGTGTCACCATCGAGTCGAAATCCACCTAGCCTTCCTACCTGATCGATGCGAGCTTTACTAAACCGAACCCATGTCGATCGATACGAACGGTATCGATTCGAAGTTCTTGCTTTCCGATCGATACGAACGGTATCGATTCGATCCACCATATGACGATCGATGCGAAATGCATCGATACGAACCGTGCCCTGTGCATTTTAATCCATCCATATCTTGGACATATGACCTCCGATTGACTTGAAACTCGAAACATAGTTTCTCCTAGCCTCGACCATCATTCCCAATCGATTCCGTCCTGATCGGAGTTCGGCCAAATTTTGACAACATCGATTGCATCCTTGTTTCCAATTGATCTCCAATCCTGATATCCATCGTTCCTTGCCAATTTGTTGAAATTCCAGCCTTGACCAAAAGGTGGGATAACAGCAGTCATCATCAAAATTTATTTTCTAGCCACAATAGAGGAGAGTACTAACTTACTTCTTTTAAAATTCTTTAGAAACAATTCACATTCGATAATATTTTCAAATAATAATATTTTTCAAAACATAGAAAACCCAAATTTTAAAAGCTCCAGAAATTTAATTCTCAAATCCTAAATTTAAATTCAGTTTATTTGCAAATCAGATTTATAAGCCATATTATAAAATTTCAACTCCTTATAATATACAACAATAGTCAATGGTTTAGGAATGCTAACAAAACCATAAATGATAATCTAGTATTATCATTTCTAACAACCGATTCATTTAACCATCTGATTCAGAAAATTATACTTATATATAAAATATAACCATACATAAAATTATTTTATTTATCAACTTCGCAAACAATATTGTGTCAGTTTTCTCTATTCTAGTGTTTTGGAATTCCTATCGATAGCGTTGGCCAAACGAATCGACCAAAACCCAAAATCAAACTTAACAACTCAAACAACACAATTTTATATCAATTACAAATATACTCCCTCACAGGATGATTCAAGAATGGATTTAGAATAAGGATAGAGATTCAAATTTAGAGGGATCCTAATAAAAAAGAATTCTAACTAAGATGATAGGCTCGAAAAGAAGATAAGATAATTAAATTACAAAAGAGGAAAGAAGGATAGACTAATATTAATTGCGGCGACCTTAACCGGGTCAACTTAGACTTAGGAAAACGAGAATATCACCAACGAAAATGGAAACAAACTCGATGAGAACATCGCGGAAGACGCGATTCATGAGATCGACGAAGACGGCAGGAGCATTGGTCAATCCAAATGGCATGACTAACCATTCAAAGAAACTATTCGTCTAGGGAGAAGGACAACAGGTCAAGCTCTAGAAATAGGATCGATACGGAATTCAATTTCCCGCTTGGGAGGAGAAGTGACTTCACCAAACATCAGGATAGTCCCTGACTATGGGGTGGAGTCAAGATCACTAGGCTTGAGAATCAAGAAGAAAAATAGAACTAACTGCATAGTCCAGAGAAAATCGACATTAATTACAAGATAATTACCCGGTCATCTATTAGAGAACGGTTCGGGCTTAGCAAGTAATAACAACATTGTAAACCGAGGACATAGAAATCTCTGGTGAATCGACGCCAGCTGTAAAGGAGTTTTACCCCTTTACAAATCATACAATGGTTGGCAGGAACGCGGATGGGATCAGTCACAAATAAGGATGAAGTTGATAATTGAGATTGTAAGATGGGCTCAAATTTATAATAGAGATCAACAGAGTTGGATCTATGGGATGCTCTAGTATCAAAAAGAACAAGGACAGGAAATGATAAGAATGGACTTTATAACCAAAGGGAAGGTTCCAAAAATTCAAAAGAAATCTTAATCTAGGACGAAGAATTTCAAGCTCGAAGGAATATGATTCTATAATTGATTCCACTCATTCTAGGGTATCGCTACCGTATCTCTAATGAGTTTTTACTCCATATGCTAAGTTTTGCCTAAACCAAAGCTCTGATACCAACTGTAACGATACAACGCCGGTGGGGTAACGCCCACTGTAGCATACAATAGTACCTGTGTTCTGCTTTTACGGCCAGTCTCTTGATTGCACGAACCCCGTGGGATACGTAGGAGTAAGAGTCATCCGCTCGCTACCAAACCCAAATGCGAGAACCCCCTATCATGCTGCACCCGCCAAGTGCATAAGCAGACACACATATCAAACTTGAATTGCTTAAAATAACAGATTGTTAATTTATATTTGGCAAAACTTAACATATATAGTAAATAAAATCAATCATAGAATCACAGACATAGAGTTATACAATAATAAGCAGCGGAATAGATAAATAGTAGTTCATGAAGCTACTATAATAAACAACGGTGTCTGAAATAAAATACAATAGAAATCTCGAATACATGGAAATTACTAATACAAATGCAAATGACAAGTCTGAACAAAACAACTGGAATAAACTGAAGTAAATGGAAAGCTAAATAGACAAAGACCGATCTGCAAGTGAAGCTCCAAGCTCCGAAGGTGAGTCGCAAATGCTATGACACTCAGTCTGACCCGAGCATAAAGAAAAACACAAAACACTGGAGTCAGGATTACATTCTTATACCAGTAAATTCAACTCAAGTGAAATGTCAACTGAAATACAACATAACTTAAAGGATGCTTGGGATTCCCATCCTTTAAGGATCCGTCAAACTATCTACATACATTGTACAACACGCTACATAGATAATGTCTATAGTAAAGTAAACTATTAAAATAATATTAAGGCATTACCCATATCCCTCTTAAAACATTTTATATAAATGTCGTAGTCTATACAGTATTGTAAACTCCACCAAACCGGTGGGCTATCAGGGAGCACTCCATAGGTATGACATAAACCAAACTCGTAGAAGGCATGATAAGGCATGTGACAAGGCACACGAGGCAATGCCAGGGTAAGATTCTATTGTTTGCACTTCTGGAGTGGTGGTAGCTCATAGCAGCAACTACCGCCCACTTCAAGACACACTCCCAAATCAAAGGTGCACCCAATCAAATCACAAAGTACTAGAATGGTATCGAAGAAATATGCCTGATAAGGGGAGCGACCCCACTTGGCCTGGTATAGCTCTTGTTTTAGCTACATCAAGCAGTCTCACGGGAGTCAGGGCTGCGCTAATACCTCATATAGAATCGTCGCCGAACCATCCTACTTCGTTCTGGAATCTCCACCACGTACACATTTGTTAAAGTGGTTTTCGGTATTGGCAGAGAGTATGACAATATCCGATCCCGGTCTCTTTAACAACCAAACGCTTATTTCACACCGTGGTCATTTTATATTTCAAAAAGTTTATACTTCACAAAATATCATATTCATTTCAAAAACCATCACCTTCGAAATCGTATTTACTTTCTAAATCATATTACTTTCGAAATCATATTCACTTAAAAATCATAACTATTAAATAATTTTAACCATCTTATTAAATATTGGCATTTAAATCGATTAAATCTAAATTATAACAGTTCCCACTTAAACAATTTGAATATTTAAAATTAGTTTTATATATATTAAAGTAGTTTATATTTAAAATATGTTATAGATAAAATAGTTTTATATTAAAAATAGTTTATATTAAAAGAGTTTATATCTAAAATAGTTTCAAATTAGAATTATTTCGTCCAATCCACAAATCGATTCAAATCAACTTAAGTTCCAAAATTCAATATAATCAATCTCAGCCCATCAATTACAATTCAATTCAAATTCTCAATAAAACCTTTTTTTAATTTATATAGATTTCAAATACAGATTTGAACTACAAATTAAACCATTCAATTTTCAATAGGTTTCAAATTTTCAAATATTCAAACGTTTACAATAACTCAATTTGATAAATTTCATTTATATTTCAAATTCAACTTTAATATTATTTAGTTTTGAAATATTCAGTTAATCAATCCAATAACATTTAAATAAAATCTCAAATTACAAATTTAAATAAAATCAAAATTAAATATCTAACTTCATTTATATTTAAATTTTAAAATATTCACCTAATCACTTTTTATAAACATTTAAATAAAATCTCCAATTACACATTTAAATTAAAACTAAATATTCAATTTCAATTTATTTAAATTTGAAAATATTCATTTAATCACCTTTAATCAAAATCAAGTTATAAAATCATATCTTTAAAATCTCAAATTCAATAATTTTCAAATCAATTTTATTTAAATATAATTCTTAAACAAATAAAATTTAAACTCAATTTCAATTTATCTTCCCAACCTTAATTTATTAAAGTTATTACAAAATCCATTTTTAAATTATAATTTTAAATAAATACTTACCTAATATATGTATATATATTAATTAAATTAAATTTTATTAAATTAAATCTTATCATTAAATTTATTTTATATTAAATATTATTTTATATATTTAAAAAATAATAAATTATATGTAAAATCTAAAAAAAAATATTTTCAAAACTAACTTATAAATTTAAAATTTCCAAATATATAATTTTAAAAATCTAAATTTTGCCCATATATTAAAATAAAATCTTTATATTATATTTTAAAATCAACCTTATTAAAACCCATATATTTCCTTTCAAAAAATTTGAAAACATTTTTCAAAAATAGACCAACGATGTTCGTATATAATTTTCTATCCTATGGTCAAGTGATACGGATATTTATCATTTCAATCCGCAATTTAAATTCTTACGGGTATATATCATTTCAACCCGAAATCCCAAAATTTCACAATCAATGAAAATCGTTTGGGTTTATCATTTCAACCCATAACTATTTCTCCTAATCTATAAGATTGTTCGGATATGTATCATTTCAACCCATAGGGAATTTCTAAACTACAGGGAACTTACAGAGTGAGAATCAATAAATAATAGCATAAAATGACATAGCATATCAACAACAGGCATATCATTAGTAACAAATTTAAATATAATATATACAACAGGTTATGGTGTCATATGTCATAGGTAAACAATTGTAGATAATGGCATATCATATTTAACAATTAAATAACTTAACAATTCAAATTTAACAGCATGTTCCAATCGTCATTTCATGTGAATTAAATTTACTAAATATAAGAATGTTAATCGTGAGTGATTGCTCACCTTTCGAGGGTAGAGAAAAACGGAAAATGAGAAGCAACAGACACGGATATGCACACAGATACGCAAACGATATAGCGACAAAGCTAGAACTACTGCTGTAAATCTGGACAGCGGAGAGACAAGGCAAGGTGAATTCAGATTCGATGAATCAAGTATATATTCTAAACATATCATATATATATATATATATATATAATTATTAAAAAAATTATAACATAACTTCAAAAATATTTAAACATATTACTTATATAAAATTTGTTGAAAAATTGATTTTAAAAATAATAATATAAATTTAAATAAATACAACTCTTACAAAAAGATATATATATAAACTTCTTTAACATATTATTTATAAACAAGATAGTTTACATATATATATATAACACTTTTGATTAAAGACACCAAAACATACATATGCCATATATATTATACATATATAACTTACATTTATTATATAAAACAGAAGTCGAATTCTTAAAAAGCAGTGAAGAAGAAAATAGTAGACGGCGGAAGCAAGATCTAATATATAATCAATATATATATATATATACACACTGACATAACATATCATACTCTAAAACATATTATATTACTCTTTTTTATATATAAAACAGAACAAACGAATGTAATAATATATATATAGTACTCCTTATAATATGATATATACCTCTTTTTGTAAAACGAATACTTGGTTAGGTCTCGGCTATTGTTGCTCGGGTGGACTGCAGTTGCTGTGCTAAGGATGAGGAGATGTAAACAAGCAGCTGCCATGGTGAGAAGCAAGGAAATGGACGTGCAGGTTGTGGTGAGGACAGCGAAGCAGAGAAGGCAAGGCTTGCGCGTGAGGGTTTGGTTGCATGAGTGGACAATGGGAAGGTCGGTTGTCGAGGCGAAGGCGTGGCAAGGTTAGGCTATTAGGGTTTGGAGTTGTTCGGCGCGGAGGGAGGAGATGTGTGTGTCAGTGTGTGGGATGCACGCGTGTGTCAGTGTGGCAGAGGGCCGGATCTGGTGGGAGAAAGTGGGGATGGCGTGTGATTCAAGGCGGAGGAGATGGTGGCTTCGGCTGTCACAGCCAGGCAGGTGATGCCGTCAGGGGCCGAGTTAGGTGGTGGCAGTGTTCATGTAGAAGAGGTGAGGGTGGACGTGAGTTGCTTCGTTCAAAGGAGGGGAACGGGCTATTGGAGAAGGATGCGAGGCCAGAGCTGCTTCGGTTGTGGGAAGTGGAGAGAGTGGTGGTCATAGGTGTATGGTGGTGAGTTCAAGGAGCAGTCGCGTTTGGGGGAGGAGAAAATGGAAGGGGAAGCAATCAGGTTTTGGCAAAAATATAAGTAGCACCTTTGATTATATACAAACTAATATTTTTTTTTTCACGAATCAAAATAGAAAGAAGGGTTGAGTTTGCATGCGGCCGCCAGCAAGGAATCGAGCACAAAGGTTATCAAAGGCAAATGTACGTGAATGCCTTAATATTTTTTTCAAAGAAGAAGAAGACAGACAATGAAAGGGAAGAGAATGAACAGTGAAGGGAATGGCAAATATGTTTTGAACCGGTAGGAATAGAAAAGGTTAGAGATAAATTTGGAGAATATAAAAAGGCTAGTGGCTATTCTTTCACGGGGAATTATGGAAGGGCACAGGACACCAAAAGTTCCAAACGGGTACTGATATGGCTAACCGTTTCGCAGACTTCGCCGCGTACCAGACAACAAAATGCACAAATGAATATACTGTGGAGATCAGCATGGCGAGATGAACAGAATGGTACACAGATATAAGCGATACGACCATCCTATCAAAAGTCGATTTTTCGCTGCCGAGAGTGCTGCTAAAACGCCGAAAATAAGATAAAAAGAGTTAGAGCATTTCAATTTTATGAAATGAAATATGACATCTCACTCAGAAAATGATTTACATTTTTATTATATAAAAATATTCAGATTTCGAAAACATTTTATTTTCATCAAATGAACTGATTTTAAATTGGAATTGAAAATTACACAACAGAACTAACTTCCATATTTTCCACTGAAAATCTGCCATTCGCTATACTACAATAGACGCATACCAAATATCAAATTTTCATTGCCAAATTTTATTATCTATATTCATGAAAAATTTAATTAATTACGTTATAAAAACCGTTAAAATTTACGGGTTGTTACAGCAGCAAAATGACAGTATGAGTATGCAAACTGAACCGATAAGCTGAGGTAGTTGTAGGACAAAGCATGTTTTAGCCATGGGAGGATCTGAGCATACGAGCCTACTCTGGATATGCGGAAAAAATCTAAGCTGCTTGCAACATCATGCCAGGGTAAGGACTATAGATCATCCAATTATTTATACAATATAGCGCATGCATGTAAAACAAAGTCGGCTATTATATAAAAAGTAGTACATGAAAAATATATACACTGAAAAAATATGCATGTCTGTATGTGCTATTTTACATTAAAAAGAAGTTAACTCACGGTTGTCTTTGCACACGTCCAACGGACGTGCCATACATACTGGTTAATATAATTAACTAACTTTAAAACAATATTACTAATTAAAAAACCTTAAAACAATATTAATATAATTAAATAACTTTTAAACAATATTATTATAACTAAATAGATAATCCTTAAAACAAAAATATTTCTGAAACCCAATTTTGGATTTAAAAATCGTTTCTTGACTCAAAAACCAATTCCAACTTAAACGGCAATTATAGTATTCTTAAATTACTAATTTGAGGTGAATAGTCACCCAACACTTAACCAATATCGATATTGATTTTCTATCACTACTGAATTTTATTTTCAAACATATAACGATGTTATAACCACAATGTCCACAATCATGTTCATTATTCAATAATCCATATAAAAGAAATATTATTGAAACAATTCAATAATAGTGTGGAATCCAGCTGGATCCCTCCAACCTGTTCCCCCTGCATCACAAACGTTATATAATCATAAAATATAAATCAACAGCTTTAAGGCGGGATTCGTATACAAATGGTCATCTGCTCTTACACGGGAATGTAGTAGGGTCTCATCCGCTCCAATAGGCGGGAATATATCTGAACCAACTACTAAATATAGCAATTCATCCAAACAATCATTCAACAATTTATATCAACTATATAACATACTAGTTAACCAAAAAGGTGAGTTTAGCTTACCGAAATTTCCTGTTGTCGCAGAGGCATTCCGGTTTGGAACTAAAACTGAATGACCTCTGATTTTAGCCGAAATTTCAAAAGTCTCCAAATCCATCAAAAATTCCATCGTTAAGCTCTTAATGATACGAGTCTAACGCAAAAAACAGCGTTCAAATCCGACCTCGTATGAGCGAGATACGAAATTTATAAGTTATCAATAGATTTAAAATTATAATATAATAACTTAAACATATTTACAACTATGCCCCTCCCTTACCTCTTCTTCGTCCTCAAATTAAATCGAACGTACACAAAGAACAAATACCCATGGTCGTGCACTATTGGTCTGTAATATGGAGCAAGACATGACGGTTTTCGAATCCGTCTTCGCCAACGAACTCCTCTCGACGATCTCCACTCGCCCAAACCAAAAACTACGCACTCGAGCCCAACCTTTGAAACGCAACCTGACGCTTTCTCGTCGCTGCACCATGGATCGCGCAATCCAAAAGCTCATGGAACTTCACGAAAATTCATGTCGAGGTGTAAAACTTTTCTCCGATTCCAAATCCCAGGTCCGTTTCTCCAATCGATGCTTAAAATGCCCGAAATCGCGAACCCTAGCTCCTCCCTATGAACGGACTCAACCTCAATCTCCAATGCAACCAAAAATGATGGTACAGAATCGAAGTACGCATTTAAAAGAGTTCAACGGATCAAGAACAATGATTTTTAGCGGAGTATAGATTTTTATTTTTAATTTTAAACTTTGGTTTCAAAGAGAGAAAAAAATGTGTTCTCTGGCAGTGTTTAAATAGAGGGAAAAAGTATGGATGAGATCAAGGGAGTATGGGCAAGCACGCTTGGGTATGGGCAGTAAGTGTGGTTGAATATAATTGTTAATCCTCTGATTCGCGACTTAACAGAAGACGACCTAACAAGCTAAAGGCGTGACCGACCTAAGGAAGGCTCCGAGTTAACAAGGTCTCCGACTTAACAGGCTACGACCTAAGGAAAGCTCTGACCCAACAGTTGCCGATCTAACTACTGAGAAAAGCTGCCGACTTAAGATATGTGCCGACCTAGGAGCCTGCCGACTTAAGATATGTGCCGACTCAACAGGTCACGACTTAAGGTAATCTGTGACTCAAGAGCTAAGACCGAGTTAAGAAGGATTCCGAGTTAAGAAATGCTCCGACCTAACAGTGTACGAGTTAAGGAGTAGTCTGACTTAACCGATTAACAAGTTACGAAGGCCTCCGACTTAGCAGTTCGCGAGATAAGGAGGGGCTCCGACCTAAAAAAGTCTTCGACTTAAGACCTACAACCTATCTCTTAAGTCGTCGCCGACCTACGACTTATACTAAGTCGTGTACAATCTCAGAGCACCTTATACACCTTTACCTCGTCACCGACTTAAGGGAATGAAAACAGTATTGCATCTTTTAGGTCGTTACCGACTTACAACTTAAACTAAGTCGCTCACGACTTACTAACTCGTTCTGGAAGTACCAACTAGTACAAGTGCTTTATCCCGTTGCCGACTTATGACCTAAGACTTCTATAAGTCAGCCACGACTTAACACTTGTCGAAGACAGCCACAGGATGAGCCCAGAACAACCCAATCCCTTAACTCGTCACCGACTTACCCTAAGTCGGCTACGACTTACCCTAAGTCGGCTACGACTTAGGACTTAGGAAAATTTCCATAGTCCAAATCAGCTCCTATAAATACCCCACCACTTCCAACATGAAGAGGACTTTTGGCCATTCATTTCTTCAAGCGTCGTTACTCCGTCGAAGTCTCCATTCATCCAGCAATCAAAGATCCTCAAACATTCAAGACACTACAACAATCTTCAAGAGATAATTCCTTACATCCAACATGGATTCATCGAATTTCATCGACGAAGATTGAGCTAGTAGTCAAGATTGTTTCTTTTGATCAAGTTGTACTGTTTTGATAAGAGATTTGTATCGATTTGTAACCGAATTCAGTAATAAAGAGATTCAAAGTGGACGTAGGCTTAATCTCAAGCTGAACCACTATAAATTGCTGTCTTTTACTGCTTTTCTGCCAGTTTACTGCTTAAATTCTGTTCCCGTCACATGGGTGGTGCTTTCACGATTCTATTACACACACCGGGTGTTAGCGTTCACTTTTTAGCGTTAACATTTTGGTGCTTTCACTGAGAACCCAACTCAAGCTACTACTCACCATTGCTTCTCAGAAGTTTGCTGAAAGAATTTCCTACAAAACCAGAAATTTATCAGACATAATGGCTCCTGGAAAAGAAACGAAAGTCTGTCAGAACTAACGATGACCGTGACAATACTGCCACTTCTCTCTCTCCAAATCAGGCAGCTCCAAGCGTCGGTGTGACGCGACAAGAGTTAGATGCTGCTGTATCCGGGCTGTACCAGCAGATTGAAACTCAGAATAATCTGATGATGGAAAAGCTGAATGCTCTATTTGGTACGAATCAAAGACCAGTAAATAATGAGGGAAACTTTGCTAATGCTGCTCCCAATTCCGAGGGAAGAAATATTCCTCAAGGGGGATCAGGTGTTGCCGAAGGGGCACCCCTCCAGGCCGAAGGATCCAGGCCGTCACCAGTTCTTCATGAGCATTTACCTGGACAAACCCCCGAAAAGATGGCCGAGGTCTATTCTGCGAAATCTCTGAACAATGAGGAATATCTTTTTGGTATGATCAAGCAAATAATGAAAGAGAGCATGCAAAGAGATGAAGACGAAAGCGAATGGGGATTCGCACCAAGTAGAACTCCGTTTACCGAGAAGATTCTGAAGGCTGAATTTCCTAGAAAATTTGTTCCCCCCATCATTCCTGCTTATCGGGGAACAAGTGATCCAAATCAGTTCTTGTATAAATACGACTGGCATATGACCGGCGCAAGAGCAACCGATAAAATAAAGTGCCGATATTTCCCAGTTTATTTGGAAGGAGTGGCACTTCTCTGGTTTACCAAGCTTCCTGTCCGATCTGTAGATCAGTTTTCTGATTTGACCCGAAAATTCAAAGAGCAATTCAGGCTATACGCTTCAAAGGCAAAAGATATAATGTCACTGTCCAGTCTTGAACAGAATCCGAGAGAGCCTATTAAGCCATTCTTGAACCGCTTCAACTTAGCTCTGGCAGAAGTCGATAACGTAGAGCCATGAATGATCTTGACCTATTCGATGCGTGCTATCGACAAATCGAGCGAATTTGGAAAATGGCTGAAGATGAAGGAGCCAAATTCGCTCGAGAAATTCTACAAAAAGGCTGACGAATTTATACGCCTAGAGAATCTTTCCGCACCAGCTAAAGTTGTGACAACGGTGGTGGAAAATAATGCTACCGTTCAAAGCAAGAAAGAACCTGCAGATCAGAAAAGGGAAAGTAATGGTGGGAAAAGGCAGAAAGACTTCAAAAAGCCCCGCTTCCTTAAACCTTCAGACTTTACTCCTCTGACCGATACCCCGGAGAATATTTTCATCGCCACTAAGGATGCTGTTGAATTTCCAAAACCACCGGCCGTGAAAGTTGGGAAGAATGCTGGTCAAAGCGGAAGATTTTGCAAGTTTCACAACCAACCAGGGCACGATACCAATGAGTGCCGCCATTTGAAAAGCCTGATTGAGGAATTGTTAAGAGAGAATAAGTTGCAGCAATACGTCAAAAGGAATAGAAAAGACCCGTCTTCATCTGACCAGGGGCAACTACCCCCAGCTCATTCATCTGGTTCAGGAGAAAGGCCTGCTGAAAAGGAAAGACCTGTTATCAATGTGATCACAGGAGGACCTCATCCAGCTGGCAGGAGTTGGGGTGAAATGGAAAGGTATGCTAGAGCTTTGAAGTATGCTCCGACTGAAGAAAGTGTCTTGATCTTGGAAGATGCTGCACCTCTAAAGCAGCAGAAGACTTTTCACGATGATATTATGTTCAGAACCAGGGATTCTATTGATGTGGAAGCTCCTACTGAGGACCCTTTAGTTGTTTCTGTCAGTATTGGGCCGGCTATTGTCAGAAGAGTTCTGGTTGATAGTGGTGCCTCATGCAACATTCTCTTTAAAAGAACATTTGACCAAATGAAAATTCCGATGACTGATGTACAAGCCTCTTCACACAAAATTGTCGGATTCACAGGAGAGCTGAAACAGCCAATTGGAACAGTGGATTTGTTTGTTGAAATGGGCGAAGGGCAGAAGAAGTTGGTTCGGAAGCAAACTTTTGTAATTGTTGATGGATTCTCCGCCTATAACGCTTTCTTAGGTCGGCCTACTCTTGCTGCTTTCAGGGCCGTCCTCGCTCCTTGGTGCTTAACAATGAAATTTCCTACTGATAATGGGATTGCTGTTATTAAAGGAGATCAGAACGCAGGACGAGAATGTTATCTTGTAGAACTCCGAGAGGCCAGGAAAAGAGAAATGGGGAAAGATGCGGCAGCTCCGCTCCGCATCAAGGAACCAACCCTGTAGCAACTACGGAGCGGCCCTTGTACTGGCGAACACAGCAATGCAAGAAAAGAAATGGATCCCAGGAAAGCCAGTACAGGGGAGAATAGAGTGGTACCCGTGGAGGTAACGGTACCAATATCTGTAGACTCGAAAGACCCGAACAAAGTGCTCAATGTGGGTTCACAGCTAAGTATAACAGTTCAAAACACACTGATATCATTCTTAAAAGCCAATCTAGATGTGTTCGCTTGGTGTCACGCTGATATGTGTGGGATCTCCCCGGAAGTTGCTGTACATACTCTGAACATAGATCCGAAATTCACACCAGTGAAACAAAAGAGAAGAACTCAAGGCCCAGAAAGATCGACAGCACTAAAGGAAGAAGTCGATCGGCTCATGGAAAACGGCTTTATCAGAAACTCCACTTATCCAAATTGGGTTTCAAATCCAGTATTGGTCAAGAAGGCAAATGGAAAGTGGAGAGTATGCATAGATTTCTCATATCTAAACAAAGCATGTCCCAAAGATTGCTTCCCGCTGCCCAGAATTGATCAATTGGTGGATGGAACAGCTGGGCATGAGTTGTTATCGTTTATGGATGCTTACTCCGGATACAATCAGATTATGATGCATGAGCCGGATCAGGAAGACACAAGCTTTATTACAGATGTGGGTCTCTACTGCTACAAAGTTATGCCTTTCGGATTGAAGAATGCTGGGGCAACCTACCAAAGACTCGTCAATGCAATGTTCAAGCCTCAGATTGGTAGAACCATGGAAGTTTATGTCGATGATATGTTGGTAAAATCAAAGAAAGCTGTAGATCACATGGGACACTTGGAGGAAATGTTCGCAATTCTTCGAAAGTACGGAATGAAGCTCAATCTATTGAAATGTTCATTCGGAGTAGAATCTGGGAAATTTTTGGGTTTCATTGTGAGCGCCAGGGGCATTGAAGCCAATCCTACTCAAATCACAGCTCTAAGGGAAGTCAAAGCCCCTAAAACAAAGAAAGAAATGCAAAGTCTCAATGGAAAAGTCGCTGCTCTGAGTCGCTTCATTTCCAAGGCCACAGACAAATGCATTCCCTTCTTTGACGCTCTAAAGAAAGGAAAGAAAAATTTAGAGTGGACTCCAGAATGCCAGAATGCTTTCGATGAACTAATTCATCACATGGAAACACCTCCGGTTCTTTCCAAGTCTTTTGACGGTGAGGATCTTTTCATCTATTTAGCAATTTCATCTCACGCCCTCAGCGCAGCACTTGTACGGGAAGATATGAAAATACAGCGTCCAGTCTATTACATCAGTAAACGGTTCACTGGGGCAGAGATGAATTATTCGAAGATAGAAAAGCTCACCTACTGTTTGCTAATTGCTTCCAGGAAATTGAGACCATATTTTCAAGCTCATCCTATCAAAGTTCTTACTGATCAACCTCTAAAGCAAGTCCTGTTTCGTCCTAAAACTTCGGGTCGTCTTTTGAAATGGAACATTGAACTTAGCCAGTATGACATCACTTATCACCCCCGAAGAGCAATCAACGGACAAGCTTTAGCAGATTTCATCGCAGAATCTACTGACAAAGGCGATAGTGAAAATGAAACAACTGACGGCATTCCAATCCAGTGGAAGTTGTATGTTGACGGATCAAGAAATGATTACTGTTCTGGAGCAGGGGTTGTGCTTGAAACCCCCGAAGGACGATCATTGTGTTATGCATTGAGACTGGAATTTCCTTCAACAAACAATGAAGCAGAATATGAAGCACTTATTGCCGGTTTAAGAATCGCCAAGGAACTAAACATCAAAGTATTACAAATTTTCAGCGATTCTCAGCTTATTGTTTGCCAGGTGAAGAAAGAATTTCAAGCCAAAGGAGGAAATTTGCCTGCATATTTAACAAAGACTTCCGAACTCCTCGATGATTTCGATCACTATTCAATAAGCCACATACCCCGAGAGGAAAATATGAAGGCAGATTCTTTAGCAAAGTACTCAAGTTCCGGAGAAGCTCAATTACTAGGATTAGTTCCTGTAGAAGTTCTGTCAGTTCCAAGCATTGATGAAATGGATGTTGATTGGATTATGACTACGTCTCAAGAGCATGAATCATGGATGACTCCAATCAGAGAATACTTACTCAGTGGTTCCCTGCCAGAAAGTTCTAAGGAACGTCGGAAATTATTGAGAAAAGCGTCAAGGTATATAATTCAAGATGGCCGATTATACAGACGGGGATTTTCAATGCCTCTGCTCCGATGTGTAACTAAGGAAGAAGCCAAAACAATTCTAGCCGAAGTACACGGAGGAGAATGTGGAGATCATTCAGCTGGTCAAACTTTAGCCAAGAAAGTTCTCCGATATGGGTATTTCTGGCCTGACATTAACCGAGATGCTGCTATCTACTCTAGAAAGTGCGACAAATGTCAGAGATTTGCAAAAATCCCAAGAGCACCTTCCACCGAACTCACACAGATGGTCAGCCCATGGTCATTCGCCATTTGGGGGATAGATCTAATCGGACCATTACCAGTTGCCAAATCAGGAATCAAATATGCTATTGTAGCTGTTGATTATTTCACCAAATGGGCTGAAGCTGAACCTTTGGCCACCATTACTTCTAAAAAGATGATAAATTTTGTAACGAAAAATATCATTTGCAGATATGGTGTGCCACAGAAAATAATCACAGACAACGGTACTCAGTTTGAAAGTGAAGAGTTCCAGAATTTTTGTAGACGATTCAGAATTCGGAAAAGCTTCTCAGCAGTGGCTCATCCGCAGGCAAACGGGCAAGTGGAAGCAATGAATAAAATCATCAAGTCAACCATCAAAAAGCAACTCGAAAGAGCAAAAGGTGGTTGGGTTCATAAGCTTCCATTAGCACTATGGGCATACAGGACTACTCACAAAACTGCAACTGGGCACACTCCATTTTCACTGGCATACGGATCAGAGGCAATGATTCCAGTGGAAGTAGAAGTTCCTTCACATAGAAGAGTTCATTTCAATGAAGCTGAAAATGAAAAGCTGCAACTTGAAGCACTTGATTTTCTTGATGAAAAAAGAGAAGAAGCTAAGCTCAGAGTTTCAGCTTATCAGCAAAGGATAGCCAGGCACTTCAACTCTAAAGTTCGCCAACGCAGCTTTGAGGTCGGGGACTTAGTTTTGAAAAGGATCATGACGGCAACTGGTGTGTTTGGACCAAACTGGGAAGGACCATATGCCATTGGCAGTAAACTTCTTGATGGCACTTTCAAACTCATAACTGTCGAAGGAGATCCAATTCCAAGAGCCTAGAACAGCAACCACTTACGTCCTTATTTTACTTGAAAGAAAAAGCTTTGTTCAAAATTGTAAAATAATGATGAATGTATCAGTTGTATTGTAAAACATTGTAAATCAGTGTGAATGAATGAAAGCTATAAAGTGGATGTAGGCCCGATTCTTGGCCGAACCACTATAAATCTTGTGTTCTTTACTATTTCATAATGCCTGTTTTATTTCGATATGTAAATACTTTAAATGTATTGCTAAAATGTCGATTCAAAATTACAGGACATCAAAACAATGCTTGCTCGTCACAAAACCAAGCGACCTCTATAAATCACCTGTTATGCAAATACCAAGCGACAAGAAATTCCAAATACAGATCCTATACAAGGAGAACTTCACATAAAAAGTTGGCGACTCCACTGTGACAAACCGTTGTTAACTTGTTGAGATTGTCGATATAAACAAACGTCCAACTAGATAACTTGCGTTTGTCCCGTGAAGTCGTTCAACAGTGAAGTCCACTTCTTCGAACATAGCAATGTAAGGAAAGAAGATGCGCTTGGAAACAATAATAAAAGATCGCTAATGAGCAGATGATGAGAGAACATTGCCAAGCAAACAAAGGAGCAACCAAAAAGAGGTATGCTTCTCAATAAAAGGGCCAGTAAGGACCACCGAAGGGACACCTTCTCAAGCAGAAGGAACAGGGCCCTTGCTGACGGGTCGTGATGCATCCGATCAGGCAGCTTGCGTCCGTCCTGTGGATCTACTTGCCCCTGAGACGCAACCTTCCTGGCACACCAACCAACCAACGCTCCTTCTCAAAGGTCAACAAAGCCCTCCAACGAGGCACGCCAAAAAAAATGAAAGTGCTTTCCTCAATCAAAAAAAGATTGGTGGAACCACCGGAGGGGCACCTTCCCAAGCTGAAGGAACAGGGCCCTTGTTGCTCAATTGCGATCGTTTGTGCAAACAAACATCCAATCAAGCAGCTTGCGTCCGCCCCGTGGATCCACTCAACCATGAGAAAGTAACTTCCAGGCAATCGAAAAGCCCTCTTCGAAGGCACAAGCCCTCTTCGGAGGCACATGACCTCTTCGGAGGCAAAAGCCCTTTCCCAAGGCACCACAAGCCCTCTTCGGAGGCACATGACCTCTTCGGAGGCAAAAGCCCTTTCCCAAGGCACCACAAGCCCTCTTCGGAGGCACATGACCTCTTCGGAGGCAAAAGCCCTTTCCCAAGGCACCGCAAGCCCTCTTCGGAGGCACAAGCCCTCTTCGGAGGCACAAGCCCTTTTCGGAGGCACAAGACCTCTTCGGAGGCACAACTCTTTAAGAGGAGCCCTCTCCGGAGGCATGTCCCAAAATAGAATACTCAAACGAAAAGCATTCTCCGGAAGCACAGTTCAACTCTCAAAGGAAGGATTAACTTGTTCATCTCAAAAAGTTCCTCCTAAAAAAGTTGAAATACTACAAAATTCTTTCAGAAAAGTTCATTTCACTTCATAGGAAAATTCACTTTTTAATAAATAAAAGTGATTATCCCCGAAAGTTGAAGCGTTCTTCAGAAAGAGAATATAAAAACTTCTCGAAAGACGAGATATACTTCATTAAAAGCAGAATGATTCTTCCCTTAAAAGTGGAATAGTTATTCTCTGGAATAAGAGTATCAGTCTTGAAAAAGCTAGGAATATTGCAATGCACTTGCGGTATGGGGGCAATACTATACGATTCAGTTACATGAACAAAGTAATATACCAGCAACATACCGCGAGTTCATCACAATATCATGAAAAATAGATGATGTGGAATAAATGCATTCTCAAACGCAGACAAAAAGTTTGCACAAGTAAGAAGAATCGTTTGTTCTACACTAAAAATAAAAAACAGATCATTCTCACATACACAAGAGTTTGTACAAGTAAAATAATTGTTTTATTTAGTACTATGAAAATTCTTTACATGTGCAGATATCTCAAAAAGCAAAAGCAGGGACCGGTACCCGCACAATCCCCGGTCGATACATGCAAAAAGAAAAAGTCAGGAGTAGAAAATCTAGCTTGTTATTCCTTCTTCTCGCCACCTTTGGAGCCTTTCCCCGGCCTAATGATTAGTTTTTGGAGCCGTTGTGAACGGGTCGGGGCAGAAGGAGAAAAAGGCGCGGTTGGATCAACTTCTGCTTCCTCCCTAGTTGAAGCACTTCTCTTCTTCTTCCTTATGCCACGCTTCCCCTTCCTCTTTGAAGAAGATTCGCTCCCCGGAGTAACAAGCAGTGTTGAAAGCTTCGTGTCATCATCAAGGGACTGCTCCGGGGTCTTCTCAACGTCTTCAAGGTCCTCCGCCTTCTGTTCCTGCGAAGCTGCCGGGTCATCCAGGCCTTGAAGGACTTCGATTTTCTCTGCCTGTGTTCCCGGTTGGGAAGCAGAAGGAGGAGTAATTTGTGAAGATGGAGGAACGACAACTGAAGGAGTGGAAACTTGTGCAGTGTTTGGTGCCTCCGCTGTAGAAGAAAAGAAGTTAAAATCAACATCTCCCGAAAATAGAGAGGGTATCGGTTCACCAAAGTTCAAGTAACAAGTAAGAAGGTCATCAAACTCTGTTAAGTCAAATAACTGGTTCATTAGACCCGGGACTTCGCCAAAATTACCTGGAGGAGTTGGCTTCGCAAGTTCAATTTCATACTTATCAGCCTCAGTTTCTCCCTGGCTCTTCTCTTCAATTTGGGAAAGAGGAGTCTCGGAAGTATCGAGTTTAGCTTCAGCATCTTTTGCAGTAAGTGGAGATTGAGAGCTAGAACCGATGATATCAACATCGTTCAAAGTCGAAGTATGGACAGGGGCAGTGAAAGGTATTGTTTTTTTCTAAATGCTCCTCTGCCACTGTCCCGGCTCTAGCTTCGGCAAGTTGCTCTTTACCTCTAATAAGCGCATCGCGTGCTTCATCATCCAGATAAAGCGCTGCAAGGTCTGCCTCCGCGTAGCCGTCAAATGTATCAAGTATGGTCTCCCAAACTTCAGCAAGTGTAATCTCATATTTGGGACCCAAGAATGAAAGGCTGCCGCGGCCCAAAACGCTGTGCATGTAGAAATCAAATAGAGTAGAATCGATGCTAGCTTTAGTGGCGTCGTGAGACTCTTCGGCCGCAACCTGTCCAGCGACCGCGTCATCACGCTCCTTCTCAACTTTAAGAAGCTTAGCTTTCAGCATCTCAATCTCTGCATTTTGAGACACAATTGTTCCCCGCAGCTCAGTGTTTTCTGTACGATATTTCTCAGTTATGTGCTGCTCAGCTGCAAGCTTCATTTCGGCGTCCCTTTGCGCAGCATGTGCGTCCCGCACTTGCTTCTGAAAAACTTCTTCCTTTTGAGTGTGCGATGCAGAAGATGAGGCCAGATCTTCCTTTAGTCGCTTGACTTCAGATGCAAGCTTTGCATTGTCGTCTGCAATGCTCGTCATCTCCGCATCATGCTGCTTACGCCATTTGTCCCATTCTGATTTATCGTTCTCCATGGTCATCATCGCCTCAAGGTTCAAATGGTTGACCCTTTGAAGTTCGTCGACAAGTTTCTGCCATTGCGACATCCTCTCGATATTAAGCCTGACCGCGTCAAGACTTTTAAGCATGTCTTGCTTATCAATCGAAACCAAATCCAAGTCAAAGCGCACTCCTTTTAGGCACCAATTTGGAAATCGGCTCTGAAGCGTTGGAGGGCCGTCTTTAACTTGATATTGTGGCCTGTTAATGATTGTTTGAATATCAGACTTCTTTAGAGGAGGAGAGCCGGCCGGAGTATCAGAAGGGATAGGAGCGTCAGTTTTTTCAGAAATTTCAGACGCGTCCTTCTCATCAAGTTTAACCCGTTTACTTGGGTCATCGGTAGCATGCTTCTTCCCTTTGTCATCATGATATTTTCTTTTATGAGAGTCATCGTCTCTCCTTCTTTGCTGCTCTTCGTAAGCACGCCTTTCTTGAACTTTTCTAGCTGCACGCTCTTCGTCAGATTCTTTGCGGGAGGGAAGATAACGTCCATAATCGTAAGAATCATGCTCTCCGTAGCGCCGAAAGTTGTCGTAGTATGAGTCGGTACGTCCCATCGGAGAATCTGAAAAACAGAAAAGAAGTAAAGTTTAGAAATTTCCAGAAAAAGAGGATAAATGCTTATAAGTGCTGAAAAATCCTAAGTGTGTGCGGCGTGCAAGCTACATGCGTCAAACTACAGACCACGCTTTAGTGTGGAAACAGAAACGACTGGCGTAGTAGGCGTCAGGGTTTGTTTTAGGGTGGAAGTCGCTTCGACAACGGGAGAAGTCACTTTTGGATTATTATCCCCGAAAAGCTCTTGAGAAGTTATCATGATATCGCTCAAGCCATCAAAAGTGTCATCACCCTGGAGCTCGGCAGACTTCTCCTTTTCAACTTCCATATCAATTGATTTTTCAGAAGCTCGAGGATTCCCTCTTCCTCCTCAATAATTGGGGCAAGTGCCGACTTGTTGACTGACCCTACAACATCGATGGATGCGGAACATTTTATCAAAGCAGCCTCTACGACTGGTGTTTTTGATGCAATTTCTTCTACAGAAGTTGGGGCATTCGAGGCCTCTGCTTGAGAGCCCGAAGCAACTAACGTTTCCGCATCAGAACTAGAAATTTCATGAATCCGAGTCGACCTGGAGGGATGTAAAAGCCCAAATTGGTGCAAAAGCTCATCGTCTAATAGAAACTGGATACTCCTCTCCTCTACCGGCACCGCCATAAGCCTCTCAAAAGTCACTTTGTGACCGGGGTCTCTAGAAGGAGTAGGAAGTGCTGAAAAGGAAAAAAGACAAAGTTAGCACTTGATAACTCGGACCTCGGTAAGTTTGAAAGAACATAAGAAACAGAGGCAAGTGATCTTACTTCCTACTCTCCAAATGGCGTAAAACCCCGGGGGACAGCGAACATAGAAAAACGGGCTTAGGAAACTATGAACACTTTCAGGAAGACCGGTGATTAACTTACGATTTCTAGCACTCCTCACGACTGTGATAGAGGGATGATCTTTGTTTTTGGCAAAAGTACACAGATAGCGAATTTCTCCAAAACTGGGAAAACGGTCCAGCGTTCTCCTAAAAAGCACGCACAATCCCAGCAGGATGGCGTAGCTATTAGGGTGTAGTTGAAAAGGGGAGATAGATAATCGAAGGAGAAGTTCTCGAAGACAGTCATTAAACGGGGGAATCGCTGCACTCAAGCACATTTGGCGGTTAACTGCAACAAAGCCGTGGGGCGGCCTATCAGCAGTGTCATTTACTCCAGGGAGCAAAGCATCAGGCTCAGCAATGCCAAACCGGGTGCATAGTTGACGAAAGGCTTTATGGTTCAGAGTGGTAGGAGTCCTTTCTGGAGGATCATTTAGCGGGACAGCAACTGGAAATGTATCTTCAACTTGCTCTATTCCTTCTTGTGGAGAAGACATTCTACACAATCAGTTGAATGTTCAAATGTGAAGGTGCACGTTTCCTAAAAAAGTGTGGAGTGCTGTGCAAAACTAATGAAAATAAAAGACAAGCATAACTAGAATTAAGTTAGTTGACAATCAATCGATTACAGAATTTCAGAACTTGTTAATGTTCAAGTGCAGTGTTAATGCAGCCAAATCAGTTTCATTTGACTATTACAATTTTGTTTTTAATACTTCACTTGAATTAGTTATTGTACAGCATCTCATTCATATTCATTCAATTTAACTTTCTCTTTATCAACTAATATGTCATTCGATGTGGGCAGTCAGTGACAGTATATTCGTCCCAGTATTCTGTGAATGTTGTGTTAAGCAGGATTGTTAACTTGCAAATTGAAGCAATCTGTAAAAAGAAATACATGCAACACAGTTCGTAGTTCAGCAGTTCGAAGTCCAGGCAAAGTTCAAAAGTCATCTGCTTAGTCGCCGAAAACCTAAGTACTAACTCGGTGACGACTTAAGAAAGATTCCCTATGGGTCAAGGTCAGCAGTCCCCGAGTCTTAGGTCGAATAAAGAAGCAAAGACTAGTTCAAGGCAGCAGGAAATCCTAAGTCCTAACTCGGAGGCGACTCAAAACCTAGGACACATAAAATTGCTGAGTCGGTTCCGACTTAAATCAGTGAAATTGCTAAGTCGTGACCGAGTCAGTACATCAACCCACTTTCTTCCATAACTTTTAACTCGTTAGCCCAATGACCTCGCAGTCAGTGGCGATCCTAATTCCATTACACCATTGGATCACCCCAAAAAGCCAATTCGAATTGCCTCGGATTTGCTACGAATCTGACGTATTATTGCCCTACCACAACTGCAACGTGATCAATGGCAATTGCGAAACAGTCGAAGGGTTATTCATAATGAACCGCAGCATTTAAAAACAAATGGAAGTCGAAGACTGGGGAGTTATCGATTCGACGGTGGGCATGGATAAACTCGGATCAGATCAACTTACGATGTATAACAGGAGGATGATCGACGATTGAATGGATGGAATTTATTTCTGAGGACTCTAAATTGCGTCAAGGGCTGAATCGAGAAGAAGAATGAGTGAGGAAGAGGAAGGATGACTCAACTATTTATTCGCAGGAGGGTGAGTCGACTTGTACGTTGCCGACCTAAGACTTCTGTTAATTCGCTTCCGACCTAATCAAAGAGCAGGTTAAGAAAATCGAAGTATATGACCTATGACTTAGGCACACACTTCGAGGGGCAAATGTTAATCCTCTGATTCACGACTTAACAGAAGACGACCTAACAAGCTAAAGGCGTGACCGACCTAAGGAAGGCTCCGAGTTAACAAGGTCTCCGACTTAACAGGCTACGACCTAAGGAAAGCTCTGACCCAACAGTTGCCGATCTAACTACTGAGAAAAGCTGCCGACTTAAGATATGTGCCGACCTAGGAGCCTGCCGACTTAAGATATGTGCCGACTCAACAGGTCACGACTTAAGGTAATCTGTGACTCAAGAGCTAAGACCGAGTTAAGAAGGATTCCGAGTTAAGAAATGCTCCGACCTAACAGTGTACGAGTTAAGGAGTAGTCTGACTTAACCGATTAACAAGTTACGAAGGCCTCCGACTTAGCAGTTCGCGAGATAAGGAGGGGCTCCGACCTAAAAAAGTCTTCGACTTAAGACCTACAACCTATCTCTTAAGTCGTCGCCGACCTACGACTTATACTAAGTCGTGTACAATCTCAGAGCACCTTATACACCTTTACCTCGTCACCGACTTAAGGGAACGAAAACTGTATTGCATCTTTTAGGTCGTTACCGACTTACAACTTAAACTAAGTCGCTCACGACTTACTAACTCGTTCTGGAAGTACCAACTAGTACAAGTGCTTTATCCCGTTGCCGACTTATGACCTAAGACTTCTATAAGTCAGCCACGACTTAACACTTGTCGAAGACAGCCACAGGATGAGCCCAGAACAACCCAATCCCTTAACTCGTCACCGACTTACCCTAAGTCGGCTACGACTTAGGACTTAGGAAAATTTCCAGAGTCCAAATCAGCTCCTATAAATACCCCACCACTTCCAACATGAAGAGGACTTTTGGCCATTCATTTCTTCAAGCGCCGTTACTCCATCGAAGTCTCCATTCATCCAGCAATCAAAGATCCTCAAACATTCAAGACGCTAAAACAATCTTCAAGAGATAATTCCTTACATCCAACATGGATTCATCGAATTTCATCGACGAAGATTGAGCTAGTAGTCAAGATTGTTTCTTTTGATCAAGTTGTACTGTTTTGATAAGAGATTTGTATCGATTTGTAACTGAATTCAGTAATAAAGAGATTCAAAGTGGACGTAGGCTTAATCTCAAGCCGAACCACTATAAATTGCTGTCTTTTACTGCTTTTCTGCCAGTTTACTGCTTAAATTCTGTTCCCGTCACACGGGTGGTGCTTTCACGATTCTATTACACACACCGGGTGTTAGCGTTCACTTTTTAGCTTTAACAATAATATATATATATATATATATATATAATTTTAAAATATACAACAAAACATACCCAAAAATTTCGAACTCCAAACAAGGCATGCCGCTTGGCGTTCTATATGTTATACCCCTATTCTGAAAGCAATGGAACTTGTTTTGAGGTCTAATTCGATCATATGCAGAAGATAGCTTTTTAGACCTACTTATTATATTAAAATTCTGATATTAATTTCAACGCGTTTCGATCTCGCACGACCAAACGATATGTCGGATCGCCATGAACTTCGACGGCGTAATATAGTTCACTATTGTGGATCCAATGAAACTGGTTTTGTCAAAATCCGAGAGAGTTCCCCAAAATGCTATTTTTACACGTTAATTAAAACGAATAATTTCAAAAATCAATCAAATCACTTTTGAATCAAATTTAAAAGTATACTATTTTCCTTCTTATTCAAATAGAATTTAAATCAACTTTAGAAATCGTTTTCATTGACATAAAATTCAAGATTCAATTATTTAAGCAAATTTCAAATATTCAATTTAATAATTTAATTATCAAATAATTCATTATATTTGAAATCCAAGTTATTTAACTGATAAAATTAACTTTTTAATATTTAAAGTCAATTTAAATGTTATAAATTTGAATGACTGAAATTCTGGGTCGTTACACTCTCCCCACTTATAAAGAATTTCGTCCTCGAAATTACCAAGTAAGGAAAATGCCCAACCCTTTTTAACTTTCAAAACAATCTGTTGAAATAGATTACCAAACTCCTTTAAACCTTTTAACCTTCCGAAGTCAATTAGTTGAAACTTCTTATAAAAAAAATTTCTAAGTCTTCAAATTCATTCATAGTTACTAACTAATACCATTCCAAGTTATAAAACCAAAATCAAAATTTTAACTTATCAAAAAATTTCCCAAAATTCTAAAAAAAATTCTAACGTCTTAAATTTTCGAAAAATTTCGCCTCCGTCTCCTTTGCGCGAGTCGATCGATCGTAAAATTTACAATATATACATAATCAAAATATATATCTCATCTTCGAGGATGAGGCATCCCGTAGGGAAAAATGTAAAAGTACGATATGTAATTCGAGATATGTACCTTTTATTATATTAGCAAGCACATGCAATCAATACAATGCAAAAGCGAGCTCCAATGCAAAGCATACGCCATCTGCGCCTACTAAACACTCAACAACCAATGAGAACATGTATAAGGAAAGTAATATCAATATATAACATAGACTATACAATATCTATATGCAAACGTAGCAAATGCAACAAGAGAAACCAACCCATAATATAATACATCGCAAATTTTTCACAACCATATTAATTTACATTTTCCAATGTCAACATTTAATTTATTAGAGCCCGTACGATGTACATATATCATCCGTATGCAAAACCATACCTGATCGCTCGCTCGATCACACAATTTCACTTCCGAACTAGTATCGTTCACAAGACCACTCTAGTGCGGACTTAGATTTTGTTCCTTAGTTAGAAAACTGTCATTCTCCATGCATAGCCATATACTATGATAGAGAATATCAAAATCAATCAAAAATCAATATCCAAGGTTCGCCATCAAGAAATCGAGTGAAAAATCCTAACTCGGATCAGTATAAATCACCTCGAAATCGTATACTCGAATCTGGATCAAACTATTATGCGAATAAAATAATATACTTACAACTTACGTAATTATTTCAATTTACTTTCATTCAATCATTTACATTCACTTATTTATGCTTAATCCATTTACATTCATTGGTTACATCCAATTTAAATCAAATTCCATTATTCACATAATTTTTTTTCTTTCAGTTCAATCTATGCTTACCACATTTCATTCCATATTTAATTCATTTATGGATCATTTCATAAAATCGTTTCTTTTTAACTCTTCCTAAGTTAAGTTTTATTTTATTTTCACTTAGTATATGTCTTTCAATACTACTGTCACTTATAAATCATTTCATAAAACCATTACTTAAGTTTGTTACAAACATTTTTATATAACACTTCTAATGTTTATTTCACTTCATAACTTAAGTTCATATTCAATTCTAGTAAACTTTCAAACCATTTTCAATTTGATTTACAACTTAAGTTGAATTTTATTTTGTAACCCAAATTCATATCAATTTAATTAATTCATTATAAATCAAATGCAATCTCATTTGACTAAAGTCATTGTTTGATTCCAATATTTCATTCCATCAATAACATTCTAAACCATATTCAATGCAATAATTTATTTAATTAGTTCATTTCATCAATTCTTTACAAGTCGAATTCAATTTCATTTAACCTTGTTTCAGTTAAATTTCATTTCAAAAATCATCTCATTTAACTTAAGTTAAATTTTATAATTCAATTTTTAAATTTACTTTCTTAACATTATATTCAACAAAATTTAAATTTGTTTTTAACTTTGTAATCCTAAAAATCTATAAGTTATAAAACTTATTTCTTATTTATACCATTTTAAAAGTACAAAAGTTTTATCTTATGTTTCCCGAAACATTTAGATAGAAATTTCAAGATTTTTAAACACTCGGTTTTGTTTCAAATCATTTTTTAAATATATATATATATATATATATAACTTCTTTATATCAAATTTCACTTCTGGAATCAAAAACGAATTTTTTTTATCAAAAAAAACTTCAATGGTAGCAATTCCTCACTTAGAAACTTGAAAATAAACAGCGATGATGCTGCAGTCATCACCGGAATTATTTTCCAACGACTAAAGTGAGTTCAATGCTTTATATTTCTTTTAAATTCTATTTCAAAATATTTCTAATCAAAATATTATCAAAACAATACTGTTGTTACTTTTCTAAAACCTTTCGAAAAACAATTTCCAAAATCAATGAGATTTAAATTCTCAAACTCCTTGGTTTAAGTCTAAATTTATTAGCAAATCAATTTCATTAACAAATCATATTTATAAATATATTTAGGCAATTCCATTTATAATTCACGTTTATTAATCATGTATATAAAATATCATTTTTGATGAAATTTATTTCACAATTGTTGAATATTTTAATCATAATCAACTCTCTATAATTTATACTTATAAATTTATTTTCTTATATAATTCAATTTGCAATTGTTTATCTTTGTTTGATTATGACAATAACAACTAACAAAAAATGATAGTAATCAAATATTATCATTTGTTAACATCCAAACACACCATATATAGCATATAATAAATTCTGAAAAATTATACCTTTATACATATAAAATAATTTTGGTAAAATTATTTCGTTTACCCACTTTTAAAACAATATTTTGTCGGTTTAACTTGTTTAAGCGTTTAGAAACCCCTATTGATACCGTGGCGTTCCACACATCGACCAGAATTCATAAGCCACTCAACGGGTAAATTAACACCATACAAAACATTTTTATATCACTAACAAATACGCGCTCATATCCAAACACTCAAACTCATCCTAGGGTCTCCCTTATCCTGTCTCAAATGAGTAAATTTCCACCAAAGCCTAGGTATTCGCTCAACCTAAGCTCTGATACCACGTGTAACAACCCGCTTTTCCTTACAATTCAAGCTGACAATAAACCACACCTGTCTAACCCATATCGAATAGAAAGATGAATAGTTAAGGGAAAGAAAGAAGAAAGAAGAAAGAAGAAGAGAAGAGAATAAGAAGAAAGAATGAAACTAAAACAAGACAGAATCTCACAATCGCAGCGGAGCAATATGTAATATAATATCATTGATCTTTATAAAAGAGAAACTGTTATACATACGTCCATCAGAATAACACAACAATCATAATTATTAGCCTGGACAGTTATAATAATCTTCCCTCATAATTGTTGATGATTTCAACAACAAAGAAGTGAAAAAATATTATATACGTGAATACGACTTGACGACCTCCAACTCATCTCCTGAGCTCCAATGCATCCAAAGCAATCAGTAATATACTCGGTCTGACCTGAGCATTATAATGAAATAACACCCGAGTCAATCTGGAAAATAAGCGTGAAAAACACACCCAACTAGATTTTTAAAGTTATAGAAACCTTTCAAAAATCAAAAGTATCTCATAAGACCATGCCGCACATAAACACGGACTAGTTTTTACCTTATGATAACCAAAACATTTCATACGAAATCCATTAATATTATAATAATGTCTAATGTACAAATACCGATTCATCATAGCCAAAATTGTTACATTAATTAAATTCCAGCATTCTAGATTCTACAACTAAAATCGAAGGCTCGTATGGGAGAATGGATTTCCAACTATGAAAGGGTAAGGGTATACCAACCGAATCCGTACACCTCTAGATAAAATGTACGAGAGGCTACAGCACATTTCACCTCAGCTACTCAGGACTGGCACTACCCCTTTCTCGAGTAGCACCGAATATGATCACTCCTTAGTTGATATTAACAACCACACAATGGGATCCCGAAGCATACATGAATATTGCTCTAGACTTGTGATTATCATAACCTACTTGGGTGTGACCCACTTAGCCCTACCACATGTCCCTGCTTTATTCATTTCCCATATGTGAGGCTCGAAGGGGCTACGCTCTTACCATTTCCTTCTAGCAAATCATCTTGGAATGCTAATATTGCCCTTCGGCAACCAATGCAATACCAGCATTCATCCATACAAGTTCATTTTGGGACTGAATGAAACACTTAAGAAATCCATCCCTAATTCCATCATCTTCAAGATGTCTTCACTTCGAATGCTTAAGTTGGACCGAAGTGGTTTCCGGATAACATATCTGATCCCGGTCTCTTCGAAACAACATTCGATAATTCATGGTAAACTCAACCCCGTTTCTTTAGGAAATAAACAGTCAAAGATAAGATCAGAGATCACCTCCTAACTGTTAGTGGACGGATTTCCTTATCAATGTCCTAGGGGAACAAAACGAGATTTATACGCACAGTACAACATCATCGGAGATGACTGTACCATATACCTCACATGTTTCTCCTAGATATTTCCAAAGTTACATTTGGGTCCAAATTCGATAGTCGGTTATTTAACTGTCGAATAACAATCATTCAACCACGGATTAATTCCATAAGGAAAACCAACATTGGTTTAGCATATAAGCAATCACTAGCTTTGTTTTATGGATCATTCATAAATAAAACCATTTGTAAATTCCTTATATAAGGATACTCTTACATAGATATATTCACCAATTTCTATATTTCAGTACTTAGAAAATATCCATATGCTTGTCTTAACGATATAAGTATATTTACACACTGAGAAAGATTCCATTTTTCATTCAATTCAAAAATCATTCATAAACTCATTCTAATTCTCTAAAACAATTTATAAACCATTTTATAAAACTTTTAGAACAATTTATAAAACTCCTTTTGTACATTTCAATCAATTATAAATCCTCTTTATACACTTCTAATACTCATTTATAAATCCTTTATGATCTCTAAACCATTTTATAAACTCTTTTATAAAATCCAAGTCTTTCAACTTTATTCATTGGTCTCTAAAACATTTATAAACAATTAAAAGTCTTTACTTCAAAACAGTTTCATATAAAATAATTATTTAAAATAATATTATGAATAAATACATAATATTTTTCTATCTTGAAACATCCTAAAATAATTATTAATCATTCCAAAAGTAATAATAATAATTATTTATTCTTGTTATAAATAATAATAATTTATTTTCAGAATCTTATTAATAATCCTTATTATTAATTTCAAACCATAATTATTCTTGAAATAATTAAACTTTCAAATTATTAACATTTTGATAAATTCTTTAAAGCAATATTAACTATAAACAAATAAATTTAAAACAATTCTAATAAAATTAAATAACCTTAAAATAATATTAATATAACTAAAAAACTTTAAAATAATATAAGTTTAATTGAATACTTTTAAAACAATATTAATATAATTAAATAACTTTAAAACAATATTAATTTAATTAAACAACCTTAAAACAATATTAATATAGTTAAATAACCATAAAACAATATTAATATGATTAGGTAGATAATCCTTAAAACAAAAATATTTCCAAAACCCAATTTTGGACTTAAAAATCGTTTCTTGACTCAAAAACCAATTCCAACTTAAACAGCAATTATAGTATTTTTAAAATACTAATTTGAGGCCAATAGCCACCCAACACTTAACCAATATCGATATTGATTTCTATCACTGCTGGATTTTATTTTCACATATAACGATGTTATAACCACAATGTCCACAATCATGTTCATTATTCAATAATCCATATAAAAGAAATATTATTGGAAAAATTCAATAATAGCGCGGAATCCCATTGGATCCCTCCAACCCGTTTCTTCTTGCATCACAAACGTTATATAACCATAAAATATAAATCAACTGTTTCGAGGCGGGATTCGTATACAAAGGGTCATCTGCTCTTACACGGGAATGTAATAGGGTCTCATCCACTCCAATAGGCGGGAATATATCCGAACCAACTAATAAATATAGTAATTCACCCAAACAATTATTCAATAATTTATATCAACTATATATCATACTAGTTAACCAAAAAGGTGAGTTTAACTCATCGAAATTTCTTGTTGTCGCCGAGGCATTCTGGTTTGGAACTAAAACCGACGATTTCGATTTATCCCAAATTTTAAAAGTCTCCAAATCCATCCATACCAATTCCATCATGAAGCTCTCGACGACATGTGTCCAACGCCAAAATGGCATTCGAATCTGACCTCATATAAGCGAGATATGAAATTTATAAGTTATCGATAGATTTAAAATTATAATATAATAACTTAAACATATTTACAACTCCGCCCCTCCCTTACCTCTTCTTCTTCCTCAAATAAAATGAAATGTGCATAGAGAACAAATATCCATGCTCGTGCACTATTGGTCAGTGATACGGAGCAAGACATGACGCTTTCGAATCCGTCTTCGCCAACGAACTCCTCTCGACGATCTCCACTCGTCCGAACCAAAAACTACGCACTCAAGCCCAAACTTTGAAATGCGACCTGACGTTTTCTCGTCACTGCACCATAGGTCGCGCGACCCATAAACTCATAGAACTTTGCGAAAATTCGTGTCGAGGTGTAAAACTTGTCTTCGATTCCAAATCCAAGGTCTATTTCTCCAATCAATGCTTAAAATGCCCGAAATCGCGAGCCATGGCTCGTCCCTATGAACGGCCTGGACCTTAATCTCCAATGCAACCAAAAACGATGGTACAAAATTGAAGCACACATTTAAATGAGTTCAACGGATCAAGAACGATGATTTTTAGTGGAGTATAATTTTTGTTTTGAATTTTAAAATTTGGTTTCAAACAGGAAAATAAAATTTTGTTATTTGGCAGTGTTTAAATAGAGGAAAAAATTATGGACGGGATCAAGGGAGTATGGGCAAGCCGCTTGGGTATGGGCAATAAGTATAATATATATATATATATATATATATTTAATTTTAAAATAATCAACAAAACATACCCGAAAATTTCGAACTCCAAACGAGACATGCCGCTTGGGGTTCTATTGTTATACCCCCATTCCGAACGTAGTGGAACTTCTATCGAGGTCTAATTCGATCGTATGCAGAAGATAACGTTTTGGAAAAAGTTATTGTATTAAAATTCCAATATTATATCAACGCGTTTCGATCTTGCACGACCAAACGATACGTTGGATTGCCACGAAATTCGACGGCGTAATATAATTCATTATTATGGATCAGTTAAACTAGTTTCGTCAAAATTCGAGACAGTGCCCAGAATGCTATTTTTACACGTTAATTAAAACGAATTATTTCAAAAATCAATTAAATCACTTTTAAACCAATTTTAAAAGTTTACTATCTTCCTTCTTATTCAAATAGAATTTAAATCAACTTTAGAAATCGTTTTCATTCACATAAAATTCAAGATTCAATTATTTAAGCAAATTTGAAATATTCAATTTAACAATTTAATTATCAGATAATTTGTTATATTTAAAATCCAAGTTATTTAACTTATAAAATTAACTTTTCAATATTTAAAATCAATTTAAATATTCCAAATTTGAATGATTGAAATTCTGGGTCGTTATAGATTCCAACTATAACTAGGTAAGGGACTACCTTCCGATGGTTCATCTCTAGAAAATGTACAATGAGAGCTACAAACATATCTGCCCCTCTGCTACAAGAGTCGGCCTGCCCTTTTAAAATGACAAGTCGGATTACCTCATCCTTTGACACCGAGGCTGCAAACATTGCCCTACGATGCCTGCACAAAACAGCTCTAAGGGGACAATCCAAAACGGGATGACAGCTCTTAATGGTAGCTAACCACATAGCGCTGTTGCATACCCTATTTTAGCCATTTTTCCGGGTTGTGAGGCTTGAGGCTATGCTTTTACCTTTTCTACTAGCAAACCATGTTGGAATGCTAACATGCCCTCCAAGCAGAGATGCAATGTCAGCATTCATCCATACAAGTTGTTTCGGGATCGAACAAACATTCAACATTTATTATCTTCCATTTCAGAATCACAGGACGAATAGTATTGCACCATAGCATACTTCATCATGAACGTTATTAGTTTGGAGTGGTTCAAATAAATCTGGAAAACTAGTGTCTCCAAACTAAGCGATAATTTCTGACTTATTAGTTATAGTTCTTTGGAAGTATGCAACAAGTATTCGAGTCCTTACCGGGGAACTCGAATATACAATCATACTTCTTGAGTCAAAACAGGTCAAGATTTGATAGTCGATTATTTAACTATCAAATGATCAAACAACTACCATTCGGAGATATAATTACCCATTGCAACCACTATGCCTCAAAATAAATCTTTCATTATTTTAAATCTCATTCCAAAATATTTATTAAAATATTCATATACTTATTCTATCGGCATAAGATTCACAAAACATTATGAAAGATTTCTTATTTCATAATCATATTAAAAGGATCAAAATAAATGTTATTTAAATTAGGGATAAAGATAACCTCAAACACTATTCCTTCAGTGTTATGTATGGAACGAATGTCCATACTACAAAAATTTAGAACTCTGTTAAGTGAAATCCAAATCTGAGATTCTTTTATAATTTACTTCTATACATCGTTTTAATAAATCGCTTTCATTTTATGAAATCTCCTTTAAATTCCAAATCCACTTATAAAATTCTTTTGAAATCTCCAAGTTTATTTTTAAAATTCTTTATAAATATCAAAACCATTCATAAAGACCTTTTGTAAATATCCAAAATCATTCATAAAGCCTTTTTGATCGATTATGGAAGTTCGGTGAATATAATCTTCAAAAAAGCTTATGATCGGATGAGGATGGAAGCCAAAGATTTAAAAATGTCTAAAGATCCTATAAAGCGTTGTAACGGTGTTACAACCGAAGCTGTTGGTTATGTGGAATTACCTGTTGAGTTGGGAGAAGGTGAACGAAGGAGAGTGCGGATCTTGCCGTTTATTATTTTGGATGTTGACTCTCCACATAATGTTTTTCTAGGTCGACCGACCTTAGCTGAATTCCAAGCAGCTCTTGCCCTATGGTGTTTGACTTTGAAGTTTCTGACAGACAATGGTGTAGGAGTTGTTCATGGCGATCAGGCGACTGGACATGCCTATTATGTAGTTGAGTTGAGGGAAGCTCATCGTAAAGAAAAGAGTAAGGGTGTGGACAAGACCGTCTGCACCCAAACTACCGAAGATTGATAATTAGCGCCTGAGCGTTGGCTCAGGTGCCACAGTCAGCTCTATAAAGATATAGATACAAGAGATGATGAAGACGAGCCAAAGAGACCAAGGCTGCACCGGCCTAGCCGACAATTGATATCTCGATCAGCCGCAATGACCCATCATGAGTCCTAAACAATGGGTCACAGCTCAGCCCCCGATAAGGAAAGAACTTGTTGGCTTTTTCCGAGTGAATCTAGATGCATTCGCTTGGATTCACTCTGACATGTGTGGAATCTCGCCTGCCATTGCAAGCCATGCATTGAATATCAATCTGAGGCATGGCCCGGTGAAGCAAAAAAGACGCGGCATGGATCCGGAGAGATCTACCGCCCTTAAAGAGGAAGTGGATAGACTAAAAGACAAAGGGTTTATCCGCGACGTACTCTACCCTAAATGGGTATCTAATCCTATTCTTGTGAAGAAAGCGAATGGGAAATGGAGAACGTGGAGTGATTATTCAGATTTGAACAAGGCATGTCCAAAGGATAGTTTTCCCCTTTCGAGGATCAACCAGTGGGTGGATTCAACTATAGGACACGAACTGTTATCTTTCATGGATGCATACTCAGGATATAATCAAATCCCGATGCATATCCCGATCAAGAGCACACCAGTTTCATTACCCAATTGGATTATACTGCTATGTAGTAGTGCCATTTGAATTAAAGAATGCAGGAGCTACTTATCAGCGCCTGGTCAACGGGATGTTTAAATATCATATCGGAAGAACGATGGAAGTGTATGTGGATGATATGCTCGTGAAGTCATGACAATCAAGCGACCATATTAATGACTTAGCGAAAATGTTTGATATCCTTCGACATTGCAAGATGAAAATTAATCCTTTGAAGTGTTTTTTGGTGTTGCATCAGGGAAATTCTTGGGCCTTATTGTCAATGCTCGTGGAGTAGAAGCTAATCCTGAGAAGATTCAGGCTATCCATGATATCCATGCACCAAGAACTATTAAACAAGTGCAGAATTTGAATAGGAAAGTTTCTACCTTAAGCTGATTCATCTCCAGAGCTACCGACAAATGCATTCCTTTCTTCGATTTGATTAGAAAAGGGAAAAGAAACTGTGAATGGATGCAGGATTGTAAAGATGCATTTCAAGCTTTGGTGAATCATTTGGAGAGACCCCCATCTTGTTAAAGCCGGTGGATCATGAGGAGTTGTACATTTATTTGGTCGTATCGGAACATGCTATATGTGCAACATTGCTTTGTGAGGAGGATCGAATCCAGAGGCCGGTGTATTACGTCAGCAAACGACTAAAGGGAGTTGAAAGGAACTATCCGAAAATAGAGAAACTAGCATATTTCTTACTAATTGCATCGTAGAAGCTTCGTCCATACTTCCAGGCACATCCGATTAATGTTTACACCGACCAACTGTTATGATAGGTCCTACAGCGACCTGAGACATCTGAAAGGAAACTCAAGTGGAATATAGAGCTCAGTCAATTTGATATTACTTATCTCCCTCGAAGGGCTATCCAGGGTCGGACACTGGTAGATTTTATAGTAGAGTTCACTGTGCATGATGATTCATTGGAAGGCAGCGAAATACCCATGATACGGTAGAAGTTGTATATTGATAGAGCATCTAATGATCCTTGTTCTGGAGTGGGAATAGTGCTTGTAACTCCTAAAAATCAGTCAATCTGTGATGCATTAAAGCTTGATTTCCCAGTGAAAAAAATGAAGCTGAATATAAAGCACCGATTGCTGGACTTAAACTCGCTAGAGAACTTGAAATAAAATCTCTCGAAATCTTTTGCAATTCGCAGTTGGTAGTATCAATTTAGAGGAGATTATCAGGCTAAGGGATAATGGCTTGCCCCATATCTTACCTAAGTCTAAGAGTTGTTTACGGAATTTGAGTACTATGACATTTCGCATATTCCATGAGATCGAAACAGAGAAGCTGATTCATTGGCAAAGTTTTGTAGTACCGGCGACGCACAACAGATGGGCTTGGTTCCGATCGAAGTATTAAATGCCCAAGTATAAACATGATAAAAATCAACTAGACACTAGAAGCAGATCTTGAGAGAGAATCGTGGATGACCATTTACTATACGGAGTCCAACCAGATAAAAGAAATAAAAAGAAACAAGTCCTTCGCAAAGTTTCATGGTATATTATGTAAGAGGGAATTATGTACAGGAAATGTTTCTTAGTCCCCATACTTCGGTGTGTCACTCATAATGAGATAAAACATGTTCTAAGGGAAGTTCATGATGGGGAATGTGGCAACCACACTGGGGAACAAACTCTGGTAAAGAAAATACTCTGTTATGGGTATTATTGGCCGGTCGTAAATCGAGATGCCGCTGATTATGTGAGACAATGAGGTAAATGCCAGATATATGCAAAAGTCCCAAGAGCTCTGCTGACGGAAATGCAAATGGTCGGCCCATGGCCATTCGCCATGTGGGGTTTAGAAATTATCTGTTCCTTACCGATCCCTAAAGGTGGTGCAAAGTATGCTACCGTTGTAGTTGATTGGTTCACCAAATGGGCCGAAGCGAAACCCTTAGCCAGATCATGACCAAGAAAGTAATCAACTTTATTGTCTGAAACATCATATGTCGCTTCGGTCTTCCACGAACTATTACAATAGATAATAGGACTCAATTCGACACTGTTGAATTCAAAAACTTTTTTCGAAGATATCATATTGAAAAAAGATTTACGGCGATCGCTCACACTCTAGCAAATGGACAGGTTGAAGCTGTAAACAAAATCATAAAGTCCATTTTGAAGAAGCATTTGGAGAAGGCTAGAGGCGGGTGGGTAGACTAACTTCCTACAACACTGTGGGCTTACAGGACCACCCACAAGTCCACGACTGGTCATACACCATTCACCCTTGCATATGGTTCTGAAGCCGCCATTCATGTTGAGCTCAAAGTTCCTTCTCATCGAGTGACTTACACAATCCCAAAATGAATAAAGATCTCCTCTTCGAATCTCTTGACTTTATGGATGAGATGCGCGAGGAAGCCGATTTGCGGGCAGTTCCACACCGACACCGAGTCACCCGGTATTACAACATTAAAGTCTAACCTAAAACCTTTGAAATTGGTGATCTCATCCCGAAATGGGTTTTTCCTACCCCATCGCACATGAATCCAATCTGGAAAGGACCATATGTCATTGAACAGAGGCTTGGAGAAGGAGCTTTCAGGCTAGCGACTATCGATGGCATCACACTTCCAAGGGCATGGAATAGCAAGCATCTACGATGCTATTTCACTTAACTTATTTCCTTTTCATTTCAGTTGTATTTTCTTTCAGAATTTGCTTTAGCATTTGTTTTCCATATCTGTAATAAGACACTTTGTGTTTTTTCCTTTCGAATAAAGTTTCAGACTTTCTCTATATCTATGTTTGCTGTGGCATTATATATTAATTACATAGTGAAACTAATTAATGTCAATATGTATGAGTAGGCTCCCAAAGTTTGAAATTAATCAATCATGCTAATTCCCAATGGGACTAAATAAGATGAGCTTGGTCCACTTCTTCATTTGACAAATCTCATTCATAGTTCAACGGACGGGATGCATGATGAAGAATAAATGTGGCCAACGATCTGATGGTTAGATAAATCCGGCTAAAATGTGGGGTTAAGATAAAATTAGAGTGGCTGTGACACGATCACTCGCTAGATCAAACCCCAGACCCCGGGGGTAAATCAATCAATTAAGGGGAGTGCGATCCGACTGCTTTCCGAATAACTCTAAGTCACCAGAGTTCAGACTAGAGTATAAACACAAATCGGGTGTGAATCAACCACCCCCGAAATAACTCTGAGTCCTTAGAGTGCAGAATGGAGTATAATCATGAATCGGGTGTGAATCGACTACCCGTGAATTAACTCTATGTACACAGAGTGCGGACTGGAGTATGAACATAAATCGGGCATGAATCGACCGCTCGCAAAATAACTCTAAGTCCGCAGAGTGCGAATAAGAGTATAAACATATATTGGGTGCAATCTGACCACCCATAAACTAAATCTTATCCCTAGAGTGCGGATATGAACATGAATGAATAGATGAGTGGAATTCGACCATTCCCTATTCCATGAACTCTAGCCTGAGACTGATGGGAGGAGTATAAACTGGCTAAGGATGGAGTTCAACCATCCAACATCTAACGCCACTACCCTGAAACCGGGGCAATAGTATAGTTGCTCAAAAACTGCTGAAGTCGACAACATAATACTAAGGCACGAACTTAGTGTTTAATACGACTTGAGGCCACGACCATATTGAAGCCTTGGGAAAGAGCTGGTGGATTGTTACCAGAACTAATGAAAAACGAATTACAAGTACATCAAATGGAAATAATAGCTCAACTATCTAAATAGCAATTCACACGAAAGCTCAACAGAAAATAAAAATTTTATTCACGTGAAAAGATTTAAGATTATAGTACAAGTTATTTCAAAAAACGGGACTCATACCCGTACAACCACAACTAATGAAAGAAATGACGAACAAACGACTATGCAAACTATATACACATTGAGCCGCAGTGACGACTATTTCTTTGACCTCCTCTCTTTTTTGGATTTTCGAGAGTGGTGCCACTTGAGCCTCCGATGTTTCTCATCCTGGATCTTTTTCCACCTTTTGCAGGAGAGCTTTCAGAGATAGGAGGAAGTTCACAAGAAATTGACCCGCCAGGTGGGATAACTTGTAATGGAATAAGGTGTGGATCGTTGATGTCCACCTCGACAAGCTCAGCTTTAGCCTTTTTCTTCAGCAACTCCTCCTTTTCAATTTGCTTTTTCAAGCTAATCTCATTGGTGCGTTCGGAGGTGCTGGTAATCACAACATCGTCAGACTCATCCACTAACGGCGGATCTTCGACCATATCATCGTTAAGAGCTCCGATGACTTGAGCATCTGACCCTAGTACATCAACAGCTATCAGAATCTCTACTAATTTCTCTTGTTGCTCCACAGCAGCATCACTTTTAGGAGTTTAACCGAGACCCGAAGGACCTGCAAAATTTGTTAAAATAGGGAGATAAGCTTAAAACCATAGGGCGTGAACCTGTATCCAGTTGGCTCTCGGTGTTTTATAGGACGCCCCCTTCCAAAATAGGGGACAACACTTTAGATTGATAGTCGGGCCTATCTGGATCATAGCCCAAAAAGTGCTCCAGGCCAAAGGAGACAGATGTTCCGGTTGCTTGTGAAGAAGAGGGACCTTTAGGATCAGCCTCTAAAGATCTAGTGATATGTTCCCCTTTCTTGGTAGGTGCAGAAGCGTTGAAGTATCAAAGGAATAATTTGATATACCAAGGAATTTTGGGTATATATGATTTCAAAAATGATTTGAAATACTTAGAACAAAGTGTTTAACTATGAGATTTTTATTTAAAATGTCTTATGGAATATGAGTAAGTTTGATAACTTATAAAATTTGAAATTTGAACTGTGGAATTAAACTTAAGTTAAATAAGAGTGAACTCTGAAAATTTAGCCTAAGTTAGGCTGGATGGAATAATTGTTGAAAATAGAATTTATTAGGATTGAAAATAAATTAGTGGATGAACTAATTAATTTAATTAGTAAGTTAAATGGATTTGGAATTGAATTTGAATAGAGATGGATATAAGCTTAAGTGGTGAAGTGGTAATTAACTTGAGAACATTTGTACGAAATGTTTATAATTGGCTTAAGAAAATGTGAGGGTGAATTCTTAAGTGAAATTTGTATTTAAAGGATATACCAAGTAAATAGAGAAATGTGAAGTATAAATGTGAATAGAAAGAATTTGATATAGCTAATAATCAGTTGAAATTAATACGTATTTTGTACGTATATTATTTTATTCACATAATGATTTGATCCAGAATCGAGCATAGAATTTCGAGATAATTTATATCAATCCGAGTTAGGATTTTTCACTCGATTTTCGACGTCGAACATTGGATATGGATTTTTGATTGTTTTGAAATTTTCTATCATAGTATATAGCTATGCAAGGAGAATGATGGTTTCTAATCAAGAAATCAGATCTGAGTCCGCACTAGAGAGTCGTGTGAACGATACTAGTTCGGAAGTGAAATTGTATGACCGAGTGAGCGATCAGATTTGATTTTGTGTACGGATGATATATGTACATTGTATGATTTTGGGGAAGCAAATATTGGAAATTGAAATTTCTAAATAAAATGATTTTGAATTATATGATTGGATATCATTAGTAAATTAGATGCAGTAATATAAAAGCAAGAACTAAATTGATGTCTTTGATATCAAAAGAAAATTGGATTGCCCCACTAAAAGGTACGTGTTTAAATTGTTGTTGAATTTGATGGTTTATGATTGAGCCACTTGGCTTTTGTTTTCTTTGGATGGTTTGAGCCCGTAGTGGCGATTGGTAGTTGTTTGGATCTAGCCGCGCAAAGGAGACGCTGGCGAAATTTTTCAAAAATTTAAGGAGTAAGAAAATTTTGAAGAAATTTTTAATAACTAAAATTTGATTTTGGATTATAGCTTGAAATGGTTAGGTAAATAATATTATTTGGAAATTAGCAAAAGTGATAATGTGGCTTCAATAAATTGATTTAACTAGTTGGTTTTGTGATAGTTAATGGGTTTTGGACCATTCATCTTACCTTGGAAATTTTGAGGACAAAATTCTTTTAAGAAGGAGGAATGTAATGACCCAGAATTTTGGTTATTTGAAATTGAAATATTTAATTGATTTTAAATATATAAAAGTTAATTTTTAACTTGAATTTCAAATATAATGATTTATTGGATAAATTAATAATTGGAATTTACTCAAATAATTGAATATTGAGTTTTAAGCTTGTTAAAAATAATTTAAGGGCTTATAAATTAATGTTAATAAGAATGAAGATTATAAAACTTTTTAAATTGAATTAAAAGGTGATTTGTTCGAATTGAATAATAGCTCGTTTAAATTTACATATAAAAATAGCCTTTCGGGATACAGTCTGAATTTAATATCGAAAATTCAATATAATAATTGCATCCAAAAAGCTATCTTCTCCATACGGTCGAATTAGGACTCGAAACATTTTCCATTGCGTTCGGAATAGGGGTATAGCATTATGAACGCCTAGCGGCACGCCTCGATAGGGGTTCGAGATTTTAAGCTACGTAATTGGGACGATTTGAAAATTTAAGTAATATATTTATATGTTGACTTGACCATATTCACATCAACTTCCTTTCTTTCACTCAAATCACCGTACCCTTGTTGTGTGAAATACATTTCCCTCCTCTTTTAAAATACATGCAAATGAGCTTGTAGAAAGAAAAAGCAAAGAAAAAAAGCGAAAGCTTTGATTTCAAAATTTAAAATCAAATCCTACACTTTATTAAAAATCACGAAACTTATTTTAAAATTCGTGTTTGAGCATGATCTTTGGCCTGGGATACTTGTTGAGGGTTGCGGCACCTGTTCGTGGTGATTGGCAGTGATAGTCAAAGGGTTTGGAGTAGCTAGGTTTAGAGTTTTATTTTGATTCAAAGGTCGAAGTGGATTTTGGAGTGTGGGATCGTGTTCGCGAGGTGGAGAAGGGGTGGCACCCGGATTTTGACGAGCTTCGAACAACTCTAGGGAGCACGACTGTGGCTATGGTGGCAAGCTATGGGTTGGACGCATTTCCCAAGAGGCATTCATGTTCATCGTTGTGGGGATGGGTGCGTAGGGGAGAATGAGAGGAAGCGGGTGGCATTGTCAGTTAGGGAAATCATGGACGAGAGTGGGAGAACGGAGGAGGCAAGGTTTGGCATAGAGGACTTCAAAATCTGGAAGCGAGATTTGAATTTGGGGAAGAAGCTTCTTTTTGGGCCGGGTCGTGTACGGGGGTATGGGCTTTATTTATAAAAAAAAGTTTATATTTTGTATTGTTAAAGTAAAATTGTTAAAACTTATAAATTGCGTATCTCATTCGTTTTAGGTCAAAATCCAACACGGTCAGTCACGTTGGGTTCGTGTTAATGAGACCTTTGCTATGGAATCAGTTTGGTTGAATTTGGAGCTAGCAGGAATTTTGGTAAAAATTAAACGTCTGTTTAATTTTAAAATTAAAACGGACCTCTTTAGCATCAACAAAAATAAATGTGAGTAGATCTCACTCATTTGGATGATTGGCATTAATTTTAAATAGTTAAAATTAATTATTAATTGGTTGGTTGAATTGATAAATTATTATAAGTTCAATGTGATATTATATATATAGTATATATATATATATATTAGTAGTTGGATTGATTATTCCCGCCTATTGGAGTAGATGAGACCCTATGCGCCCCCGCATAATAGCAGATGATCCTATATACCGCGATATCCCGCCTCAAAGCGGGATTTTAATTTTTGTAATTTATCTAACATCTATGGATGCAGGAAAAACGGGTTGGAGGGATCCAACTGAATTTCTAAAAAATGTTGAATTTAATTTCATATATAGCGATATATGATATGTTTGAATAATCTATAATAGATTATAATGTGATTTGAATTTATTGGATTCTACGGTAGCACTGGCCTAGATTTTGGTATTTTAAAATACCATAAATATTTATTTTGAATTTGAAAAGAAATTAAAAAGGGATTTAGGAACTGAAGTGTTTATATAGGATTTTGGATTAATTAAAAGAAATTTTTTTAGGTAAAATAAATGGTTTGACTTTAAATTTGTACTTGACTATTTCGGAAGATTGTAAATAGAGATTTTGGAGTAATGTATATAAAGGTTTTAAATAATAATTTTTGGTGATACTAGTTTAAATAAAAAGGGTTTTAAAAATCGAGATTTTTAACAAGTTTGGAGAATAAGAGGAAATTTGGAAATAAGTATAAAATTGGTTATACTGAATCTTAAATTAGATTTTTAAATTTGCAAAATAGAAGGAGAATCAAGATTTGGTTAGTTTTTAGAGTATAGTTGGGTTATTTAAGAAGCTAAATTTATAAATGGAATTCAATTTAAGAAATTGATTTATAAATGGATATAAGTGATGTGAAACCGTTGTAAACTAGAAATGAGACTATGGGATTTATAAACAATGTTTATACATAAAGTGAAATGATTATCATTTAATAAATTGAAGATATAAATTCACGGTAAGAATTTATAATGAGATGGGTAAATCGATTTAAAAAGGAATGATATATTTACTTTTGAAAATGTGAAAAAGGGATTTATGAATTTGGGAACGTAAATCGATTGGTGATAAATCGAGAGGAGATGTATAAGTATTAGATTGGTTATATTGGAATTGGAAAATATATTTTATCAGGAAGTTGAGTTTGTTTTAAAAAGAGGATTTTAATTATTAAACTAGGTAATTTAAAAATGTTTTAGCATAAAAATATTTTAGAAAGTTAGTTATTTAAATATTTTTAAATTGTCAAAATGAATTATAATTTTTATAAACAAGCCTTGTAAATCGATTAGAATTTATTATTGTTTCAAAGTTATGTAATTATTTAAATTGTTTAAAAGTATACTTAATTATTAAATAAGTTTTCGGAAAGTAATGGTATACTTTCATGGCGAAATCGGAGGCAGAGATTGCCTACGGTTAAGTTTGGATTTCTCTGGGATAGAGACGAAATCATTGAGCTGTGAATCCATGGTTGATACTGTGTGAGGCTTTCCATATTTATTTTGAAAAGTTTCAAATATTTTTGAAAGGAATGGTTTGTGAATATACTTATTTCGCTGAGATAAGTATATTCTTTTGAATAAAGAGATTTTATTAAGGAATCCAGAACTTATAGAATTCGTTATGAACGAGTTAATGAATTTACAATATAAATAGTGAAGGGTTTTTGAGAAAAGAGAAATAAATGGAACTTTCCTAAGTGCTGGGAAGTAAGAGGTTTAGAAAATATATTTTTAAATATTTTTTCTAAGTGTTGAAATAAGAGATGGTTTGAAATATCCTGATATGGATATAAGTATTTGAGTTGTCGCAAAAATAAAAAATTTGGAAGGGATTTGAATACATATCTTATAAAGATATTTTGAAAATAAATTTTGGAAAATTATAATATGGGCCTAGTGACTGCTTATGGATGTTATAGTGATAGTTAAATAACCAACTATCAAGTATTGGCCAATTTCGTTGATCGTTTCGAAGAGACCGGGATCGGATTTAATTATCTAAAAACCACTTCGATCCGATTTGAGCGTTACGATGGATATTGTGAAGATGGTGAAGATGGTGATTCGGTTTGTCCAGACCTAGGACAACTTGTATGGGCGATTGCTATCAGAACATCATCATTGGAGAATGATGAGCATTCTAAGTGAAATTTTTAAGTGGGTCATACCCAATTAGGGTATGTTATCACCTTTCTAGATACCCTCAGATATATTATTAATTATGGATATGGTGGTGCATTGAAAAAGAGCTCTCGATAAGGGTGGGAACACCCGGGGAGGTAACATATTCGGTTCTATCCAGGTTAGGGATAGGGCCGGTCTTGTGTTGTAGGGGATCCCGGCGAGGTCCTCGGTACATTTTTCTAGAAGTGTACTTTGATAGGTGGTACCCTAGTGCCTAATCATTGTATGGAATCCATTCTCCAATAAGCGTCGTACGGTTTTGATTGTGCCCAACTATGCTGGAACGTGAGATGCTAGCATTTCAGCTATTTTCTATTTATTTTCTATAGACACTATAATAATACTAGATGATTTTGATATAAAATGTTTTGGTTATAGTAAGGGAAAAACACGTCGTGGTTATGTGTGGCGTGGTCTTACGAGATACCTTGTTTTTAAAAGGATTTTGATAACTTTAATAAGCTGAAATTGAGTGTGTTTTCTCATGCTGGTTTTCCAGACTGACTCGGGTGTTATTTTATTATAATGCTCAGGTCAAATCGAGTATTATAGATTAAGGTTAGGATGCTATGGAGCTAAGGAGACGAGCTGGAAGATAGAGACGTATTCCACCACTTGAGTATATTCCGCTGTGTATTGTAGGCTGTATAGTCAGCACTAGTGAGGACAAGTTATTATAATTGTCCAGTATTGAGTTATTGATTGTTTTACTCATATGATGTAATGTATAAATAACAGTTATAATTCTTTTTGTATAAAGACATGTTATTATCTATTATATATTGTTCCGTTGCGAATGTAAGATTCTGTGTTGTTGCTTCTGTTTTCTTCTTCTATCTCTTTCTTCTTCACCCCTAAAGATTCGTATTTCTGTTCAATTTGAGTTGAACTGATGTGAATTATGGTCGACTCAAAGGGTACGGAGATACGGGCCCTTACACCTATGGATAGGCCGATCCATTTCCCACAACTTCACAACCAAGCCCTCTCTCCTTAAACCACCAATCTCTTCATTTGAGCCTGACTTTGCTGACCCATAATTACACCAATGCCTCTACTAGAACAAAGCCAGTCCCTCTGCCTTGTCGTCTTCTCATTAAGCCACCATGTAGATCCCTTGCCATCAAATGAGGGATTGGCCTATAACCAAACCCCCAACGCCAAACCCTCCTCCATTTCCTCCTTTTCTTCCTCCTTCAACATTTTTCCAATCCCAACTCCGTTCAACACCTCATCTTCCCCAAACAACCAATGTCCTCAATCATCCACTTCGTTACAAATGAAACTGTCATCCACGAAGTAATATCTATTGCCTCTCCTTAAAGTCGAAAAAAGGTGGAACACTCAACTAATTTAGTCAAAGACGAATCGTAGAAGGATAAAGATTAGGCTACGATTTGGTTGAAGGGAGGAGCGATGGTCCAAGACTAAGTAAAGAAGGTGGATTAATTGATTAAATCGTCGGCTGAGTGAAGGGGAAGGGTTCGGCTCTAGGGAAAATTTCGGTTGTGGAAACTGAGAAGGTAGCAAGAAAATGAAACAAGTGAAGATAGAGAGAAGTAGGAATATTGCTTTATATATGTGGATTATGGATTCGGCTCAAGTACTGACGTGTGAAGACAGAGAGGGATTGGCAAGGGGTGTGCCGATCCCTGTAGCAGTGAGAATCGGAGAGGAGGGGTTAGCATATTGCATGCCGATCCTAATGGATTTCTCTAAAAAAAAGTGAATGATGACTGATGATGATGAAATGTGTAAAATAAAAAGAAAATAGTTATAGGGGTTTGGCTATAAACATGAACATACAAAATACTATGAAAATCGGCAATGATCCGTAAGTCTTCGAACACCTCTGGGTGCCAACAACAAAAACGTATATATGAGCACGCCCGTGTATGACTTAAAAGTTCAATTTTTGAAAATGATATAAACTGAAGTCAAACCTAAAACCTTCGAGTTCAGGTTTGAATCGGATAACAAAAGCTTACTAGCCTCGTAGAACCGAATTTATATATATATTTGTTAACGGGATTTGGCACTGGATTTATATTACTGGAAATCAACCAAGTGTCAGGGAAATCAATGAAGAATTCAACACCTTGGAAAAACGATTTGATAAAAGAATAGCAACTATTCGAAAAGCTAGATGGATCTCATTCTCAACGATTCAAAACACATCATGTTAATCATAAGACTTACTTTGGGGGGGGTAAGTGTTACCCGGCATTCTAGCCCAGCTATATCAAACTGGCTGCATGACTTAGATCCAATTGCAATAAAGGCCGACGGTTCCAGAATGATGATTGTGGGGCCCGGAGGTCGAGTACAGATGATTATATGAAGTTGGAATTGAATGGATTTGATGGATGTATAATGTAGGATTCTCGAAGCATGGAATATGGCTTAGTCAATAAAAGGGTTCGACATAACATAGAAAATTGGAAGGGATCGACATGAATGATGGAGAGGGTTCGACAAGCTATATTAATGAGGGATCGGCATCCAAAAAATTCCAAGAGCATTCATGCACACAACGCTCCATATCTCAGGACCTACAACTCCAAAGCCTATGAAATTTGGAAGGTAGGGTATGTGGACCCTAGGGAACCTACCCTAGGGTTCGCACATCACATGGACAAACTTTGAGGGATCGTCATGTTACCCTATAGAGGGTTCGGCTTTCAGCAGTGAAAAATTCATATAAAGTCAAAGATTAAACAATAACTGGAGCTCTAGTGGTCTAAATGACATGAGAATTGAAGGGCCACCGTATTTAAGCATGCAGAAGCCACCACAGAAATCCCTACTCAAAAATCGACCAATAAATGGATCGGTACCGATCCTTTCCCATTGGGAATTGGACAAGTGATCCCTTTGGTGGGCCCATATTGTTTAGAAGGTCTTTCAGCCGAAGTTCCAAAGAGTTCGGTGGTCATCTTCACCAATAAATACTAGTCTAATAGGTCATTCTGGGGATCTTTATGCTACTTGCTTCTCTAGACTTTATTGTAATCAAGTATTCTCTATTCTCAACTGTTGTAATCAGATTTATAAGTGATCAATAAAGATAATCTTCAAAGTGGACGTAAGCATACTATAACAACCCTGGTTTGGAGATTACCTTTCAATATTAAATTATAATGATAATTATAATTTAATATTGTGATTAAAAATTAAATTGGAAATTTTATATTGTTTATTTGGAGTAAACAATGAAATTGGAATCAAATTGTGAAAATAAAGTTTAGAACTTTATTTTATTCTTTTTGGGTTGATAATAAGTGGAAAATGATTTTTATTTTAGAAAAATGCAATAATTATGTAATTATTGTCAATTCTTCTATTTATGATTTTTAAGAGATGTAATTGATTTTTTACAGGTGGTTTATTTTAATAAAAAGATGAGAATTGGTTTGAAAAATATGTTTTGGCTTTAAATTATGTTTGGAAATGGTTTGAAATATTTTTTTTAAGTGTGAAAATAAATTTTGTGGATTTTTAGAAGTTAAAAACATGGTTTTATTTATTTATTTGTGTAAATAGTGCATTTTTGTAAATTAGCGATTTTAATAATAAAAATGTTTTAAAAATATAAATTAATCTTTTTATATGATAGAAAATGTTTTACTTTATATGTATACAAGTTTTCATAATCTTCTTGTGTAAAACTTGTGAGAAAATGAATTTTTATTTTTGTGTATATGTGATTTATACACATATTTTAGGTCTTGTTTAATAAACATTAGGCCATTTTATTTTCTATTTGGGTCCAAATGGCCCATTAGCCTTAGCCAGTAATGAGAAAAAAAGAAAATGCTTTACCTGTACGTTCATATCCTAGCCTTGCTTCTTCTTCCTCTCAAGCATTTACAGTAAAAAGAAAAGCTTCAATTTTCCTCAACCAAACTTTCTAATTCAAAACTTTTTCTGATAAATTGCTGTTCTTTTCAAATTTAGAGAGGATTAGAAAGGTAATCTCACTCCAAACCTAACTATTTCATCAAAATCCTAAATTGAGAAGTATGTTTTCTAATTTACTGTGTCTTCTTTTTGGATGCAATCTTTTTAAGTTTTACAAGTTATAAGAAGCTCTTATCTCCTCCAAGCTTCATCTTTTGACTTAAATTCGAGGTTTGATCATCTATAACAATAGATGAGTAATAACCTCACAAATTCTAGCTCAAACAATCAAAAATCGCTTGCTGAAATACAAAAGAAAAATCATTTCTGTAAATGAATAGTTCTGAATTTACAGTATAAATCTGTTCTGGGTACAAATTTGAGACATCATAACTTTCTCATTGTTTTCTCAAAATACGTGATTCTTTTTCCAGTTTCAAGTATGAGTGTTAAACTTTACGCATACCAAATTTCAGGTCATTTCGACCCATGTAGCTTATAGAAATATGTTGCCGAAGTTTGACTCGGAGCATGTTTTTGCCTAGATTTTTACAGTGAAAACACTGCCTGGTTTCCAGTTTGAGACATCATAAGTTTCTCATAGCTTGTTCAAATTTTGTGATTCTTTTTCCAGTTTAAATTATAATTGTTTGTATGTTCAAATTTTGTGATTCTTTTTCCAGTTTAAATTATAATTGTTTGTATTTATGCATGTCAAATTTCAGGTCATTCCGACTTCTTTAGACTTTGGAAACATGCTGTCGAACTTTGAATTGGAGCATGTTTTGCTCCAACAGTTGACAATGAAATCTGGCTGCAAGTCCAACTTTGAGAGATTACATCTCTCTCGTTTTTTGTCCAATTGTATCCGTTCTCTTTTTTTATTTAAATTAGAGTTGTTGAACTCTATGCTTACAAAATTTCAAGGTTATTAAACCTATGTAACTAGTTGAAAATTTGCCTGGAAGTTGAACCCGAGATGGTTTTCTGGCCTGTACATTTTTGGTTTTTTTGAACTGTTGCAAACATGGCCTGAGTCCATGTTTGAGACTGTGTAACTTTACATTTCCAGTCGGGATTCATCAATTCTTTTTTTGTTTGAAAGTCAAAGTTTTTTTCTATGTGCACACCAATTTTTAGTTCAATCAAAAGTCGTATGGCCACCTGTTTCATGTCCAAAACTTGAACCCAGAGAAGATTTCAGACCTGGGTATTATTTTCCCTACGCATTTTTGTTCTTTTTCCGTCCGACTTTTGACTTTTACTTCATGTTTTTGTGATATTTCTGAAATGTTTTGAGGGCTATGATTCCTATCAATAGGCTAGCCAAGTTTTGATGAATTTTAAATTCAAATTTGAATTGAATTTCAATGACGGTTTTGAGCGATTTCTTTGATTTCGAGCACGGATTTTTCCAAACAATTTTGAAATAATTTTTAAAATTTATGGGCATTTCAAAATAATTATTATATAGTATTTTCAAGTATTTTCAGTGTAAAATCTCTTTATTCTCTATAATAAGGCAAATTTTCCAATAGGGTTTTCAAATTGATTTCGAGAATTGGTTTTCAAAGCTTGTTTACCGAAGTAAATTATTTTATATATAAATTACACGTTTTTTCACATTTCGAGCGAATGAGAAGGAGAATTAAACGGTTTGGTAAAACACATGGTATGGGACACGTGCGTTTATCTTATCGGTTAATTCCTGACTTGTCTGTTTGATCGTTTTGACCTTCGAGTCGAGTTTACCGATGAGATGAGGTAAACTTTTTACTGCTTTGAGTGTGAAATTTACTAGCGTTAGTAAACCGTTTAGTGCGAACGTGTGGTATGGGACACACGTTAACACTGTTCGGGTTCCTATCCGAGAGTTTGTGACACATTTTCCATTGCGGCGTATTGCCAGTACTGGACCTTCGGGTCATTGCCATTGCAGCATATTTGTCCTCGAGACGTTGCCATTGTGCCATTTTCCATTGCGGCGTATTTGCCATTGCGGTCCATTTGCCATTACGGCGTATTTGTCATTTGTGACGTATTTGCCTTCAGGCATGGTACCATATTTGAGATCAGTGCTTGGCAGGCTTCGGCCAAAAGCACGTGCAATTTTGAGATGTTTTCATTGATTTCCCGAGTGTATCGCCTTTTCCATGGTTGGCCAATCGAGCCATTATATATATATATATGGCGGTTTCCTTATGAGAATTTGAGTTGCCTACACTGGCGTTATTTGAAATTTTCCTTTTGGCGTTATTATTGAGATTTGCCTATTGGCGTTATTACATGAGATTTGCCTTTTGGCGTTTATTTAGGATCATATTCTCTTATGTTGGAGAGTTATATTTGATTGCCTTATGACATATTTTAAGAAGGTGATTTCATTGAGTTTGCCGATATGGCAGGTTTGGGATTTCTCCTTTTTAGGAGTTATATTTTCCCTAAACCACTATTGATGATTTGTGATATGCCGATAATATGAGCACTTGTTATATTTATCATTTTATGGATTATCTTATCTCTTTTGAGATTATATGTTTGCGTAAGTGATATCATCCCATCACTTAAAGTAACCATACCATACTTATACTCATGCTTATACTCAATATTGTTCCTTCTTGTTTAAGAAGAATATTACTCTTATCCTTATGCATCTATTACTACTTATCCTTATAACTGGTATGTTTAGCTAGACTGACCCGTGTATTTTATACTCGGGTTAGACCGAGGTGTTCCAAGTTAGGTGCCCTTATGGACTTAGCCTATTCTGCTTCCGCTTGGACTTACCTGCCAGCCCTTTTTGTTATGGACTTTTTGTCGCTACTCTGATATGTATATTGTTTTGACTCGTGTGTATATTGTGGTCGTCATACCACTTATGATGTATTATTTGTATTGTGTTGGGATGTATCTGTATATATGTACATATATCTGTTTGTTTTTCTGTGATGTGTAATGCATTTGAGTTGTTGTATTTTGTTCTGATAGATCCTATAGCCACCTGTAGTTTTGTATTAAGCATTTATTGGATACGTCGATCCACTTGAGATATCAAAAAATAATATAGAGCACTAATCGACGTATTCAATAGATATTTAAGACAAGACTATAGATGGTCGCTCAAAACCAGCCCTTTTCTCCGCATTAGCATGCAGTATTACCCAATAATACTCTTTGTTAATGTGGGTCTCGGGGTGGGGCGTCACAGCTTGGTATCAGAGCCGAGTTCAGAACAAAATATGATAAACACAGAACATAAGCATATATTACGATACATCCAAGTATAGTACGAGTGTACAAATCCCTTAATCATCGTATCCTATACCTTATCGTGTTCTTTGGGATAGAAGTTTGGGATATGTCTAGGAATATATTTTATTCCGTAGTATTCCATAATAAAATTTATAATATCTTATCTTAGGAGTAATCCTAATTGTGATTGTTCTATTCGAGTCCTCTTAGATACGGGTGCTTGACACTCATTCGTATCGAAGGAATTTGTTGATGATTTCGATATTCTTATCTTGTAATTTCTTTGAGGATTGCAAATCCTATTAAGGGGATCCGCAACATTTGGTATGATGCTCGGGGATTTTGGGATTGTTTCTTGTAGCTTATCTTTTCATGCGAATTAGCACGCTATTTTTCTATCAAGAGTTTGGAATGGTTTGAGATGGAGTGGCTGGCATATTATCAAGCCACATTCTGTGATTTGAAGGATCCTATATTTAGGTATCCTAATTTGGCTGATTCGTTGTTTCTTGTTCTTTGGAATGTTAATGATGATTCTGAAGTCTCTGTATTCACTCTTGAGTTTCGAGATGTTGATGATATATCTTAAATTCCAGTCATTATGACTTTGTTGATTTCTGTGAGTCTGTTTGGGTATGACACCCAATCGAGCAATTGAATATTGTATTGACTTCATTCCCGGTTCTTAGCCTTTCGGTCATCCTCCCACGAGGATGTCCACTAGGGAAATGAGGTGATTCATTGAATTTATTTGATATTGTCGTTCTTGCCTCCTTTTGAGATATCCTCTTTGGATACTCAATTGTTGATATACTTTGTAAAATTACTTCACTCGAAGTAATGATTTGTTGTTAATGTCTTCTTCTCATTCGAGAAGATATCTTAACCTTACTCTTATATCTCATTTCTCTCTTTCTAATCTATTGTGTGGTGCTAGGGTCATTCCTCATCTTGACCTTACACCAATTTTTCATGAGCTATGAGTCGCGGAGGATAGCGTTACTCTTACTGCATTACGCATTCATTATGAGTCTTGTGAGTGGTTCGTTATACCATTTGGAATAATGAACACTCCAGTCTATTCCATCAATTTTGAGGATCGAGTATTCTAGGAATATCTCGATGAGCTCTATTTATGTTCCTTATATTTTAGAATAATAAATTGTGTTTTCAAATTTTTTCAAAACAAATTGAAGATATGTTCCTAAGAGAAATTAGATTTTGTTTTTGGGAAAAATAAAGAATATTTTGAGTATTATATATGAGGTATTTCTTTTTAAAGAAAATGAATTTTTGTGTTGGGTTGTCCGTCTAGTGCTTTAAGAATTATGGTCGATGCGTTTGACCAACGTTATCGATAGGAATTTCCTAAACGCTGTGATGAGATAGTCAGACACGGTAAATTGAGTTTTAATAAGTAAAGTTTGAAAATAATTAATATGGTGGAGTATTAATTTTTATTTTAAATGTTTAATGAAACCATTGAACCATAGTGAGTGTTGGATGAGTGGCAAGGCAGTTTTTATCATTTGATCAACTCTGCAGCCAATCGATGGGGTCATTCACTATAAATCAATGGCGAGGCAATACCCTTATATTATTTGAAATTTGAGAAATTGAGTATGGTAATTTGGGTAAGTAAAAGTGAATAATTCTAATTAAGGGGATGTTGAAAATATCATTTGATGCTTTGATTAATAAAATGATGTATTTAAAGTAAAATAATACTTTGGTTTGAAAAATAAAATATTAATTGAATATTTTAGTACAAGTTATTAATGATGACTAAAAAAAAATTTTGACACTTATTTATTTTAGTAATAGTAGAGGATAGATATAAAACTCTATCTTAATAGAAAATAAAGAAGTGTTAGTTTAAAACATTTAATATAAATTTGTGAGCTAGTTTTTGTCTTAAACTTAAATGGTATTAAAACTTGTGGGTTAGAAATTGCAAAATTCTTTTGAAAACAAGTTTGAATTAATTGTTAACTTTAATTAGTTTTATGTTGATAATTAGATGGAAATTTAATTTTTGTGACAAGTGGAAATGTGAATTTGGATTGTTTTGATAAATGAACAATTCATGTAGTATAATCTTTTTAAACTTTATATATATCCCAAAAATTTATTTTGGTAGATAATCAATAATCATTTCTTGATAATGAAAGAGATTAGTTATCTCTTCCAAAATGAGTTTTCATAGTTAATTGTTTTTAAAGCTAGATTTTGAAAAGTAATGAAAATATTTCCACTTAATGAATTGTTTTTTATTTATGATTACATAAGTTGATCATAATTTTGTATGTCTTAGTTTTTAAGGGAAAAAGAAAATCATTTAATAAATGATTTAGCAAAAAGCTTGTTTGAAAATATAGTTTGAAATTAAAATGGTTTGGGAAAATTTCAAATTTTAAATTGATTTAAAAGCTGAAATTTTGTTTGGAAAAGTGCTATACTAAAATAGCGATAACTTGAAATTTATAACTTCAAATGAAGTCAATCTTTTTGCAAATTAAAGAGCTTTCAGTAAGATATAAAGTTTCTTTTTACCACTTTAAAAGATTTTGCTTTTAACTGAGTCTAAAATGGGTTTGAAAATGGTTAGACATTTATGTTCTATAAGAGATTTTCTAAGATTTAAGTTGAAAATAAATTTAGCATAACTTTCAAACCGGGAATCCGATTTTTATGATCTTTATATCACTGGAAAGCTTAGACTTAGTAGAACAACTTTTATTTTATAAATATTTTCAGAACATTGAAGTTTGAGAATTTGATTATAAAGATATTAGGTTTTCGAAACCTTAAATTATTTGTTTTGTAAAATAAGAGTATAGAAATCCATTCCTCGAGTTTGTTTTATCTTTGAGCCATTATCTAACATCATGCATTATGCGGTCATTTGAGTCTAGTGGCCTTTGAAACCACCTCTCATCGAATTTTCTTACCTCTCTGGTTGTCAAACTTATGTTGGTGTGGTTCTTTCCGTAATGACACACGGAAAGTCGTGTCGATAATTATCTTATTGATTGGAGTCCGGGATAAAAGTTGAGCTAAATCCCGACTCTATTCGAGAAATTTCCTAGAAGTTAATCTCACTTGATTGATCCTTTGGGTAGCATTCTGTTGTGTTCTTGTTTCGAAGGTGAGAAGCCTTTGAAATCATGAGGTATTTCTTATACAAATTCTATAGCCTGCTAATCCTGACGAATATATTCGGGAAATTATAGAATTTATTGAGTAATTTTATCTTGGTCTTCTATCAATTTGAGTTGAGAGGAAAAATTTTAAACTCGAGCTTGTCTATCTTTCTTTTGATTGATGAAATAAATGAGTTGAATATAAACTCTTCTCTAGAAATTGCGAGGACACAATTTTGTTAAGGGAGGAGTCTGTAACAACCCCGGTTTGGAGATTACCTTTCAATATTAAATTATAATGATAATTATAATTTAATATTGTGATTAAAAATTAAATTGGAAATTTTATATTGTTTATTTGGAGTAAACAATGAAATTGGAATCAAATTGTGAAAATAAAGTTTAGAACTTTATTTTATTCTGTTTGGGTTGATAATAAGTGGAAATGATTTTTATTTTAGAAAAATGCAATAATTATGTAATTATTGCCATTTCTTCTATTTATGATTTTTAAGAGATGTAATTGATTTTTTAAAGGTGGTTTATTTTAATAAAAAGATGATATTTGGTTCGAAAATATGTTTTGGCTTTATATTATGTTTGGAAATGTTTTGAAATATTTTTCTAAGTGAGAAAATAAATTTTGTGGATTTTTAGAAGTTAAAAACATGGTTTTATTTATTTATTTGTGTAAATAGTGCATTTTTGTAAATTAGGGATTTTAATAATAAAAATGTTTTAAAAATATAAATTAATCTTTTTATACGATAGAAAATGTTTTATTTTATATATATACAAGTTTTCATAATCTTCTTGTGTAAAACTTGTGAGAAAATTAATTTTTATTTCTTTGTATATATGATTTATACATATATTTTGGGTGTTGTTTAATAAACATTAGGTCATTTTATTTTCTATTTGGGTCCAAATGGCCCATCAGCTTAGCCAGCAATGAGAAAAGAAGAAAATGCTTTACCTCACCTGTACGTTCATATCCTAGCCTTGCTTCTTCTTCCTCTCAAGCATTTACAGTAAAAAGAAAAGCTTCATTTTTCCTCAACCAAACTTTCTAATTCAAAGCTTTTTCTGATAAATCGCTGTTCTTTTCAAATTTAGAGAGAATTAGAAACGTAATCTCACTCCAAACCTAACTATTTCATCAAAATCCTAAATTGAGAAGTATGTTTTCTAATTTATTGTGTCTTCTTTTTGGATGTAATCTTTTAAAGTTTTACAGGTTATAGGAAGCTCTTATCTCCTCCATGCTTCAATCTTTTAACTTAAATTCGAGGTTTGATCATCTATAACAGCAGGTGAGTAATAATCTCACAAATTCTAGCTTAAACAAGCAAAAATTGCTTGTTGAGATGCATAAGAACAATCATTTCTGTAAATGAATAGTTATGAATTTAAAGTATAAATCTGTTCTGGGTTCAACTTTGTGACATCATAAATTTCTCATAGTTTATTCAAATTCCATGATTCTTTTTCTAGTTTCAAGTAAGAGTGTTAAAATTTACGCATATCGAATTTCAGTTCATTTCGACCCATGTAGCTTATAGAAATATGTTGCCGAACTTTGACTCGGAACATGTTTTTACCCAGATTTTTACAGTGAATACACTGCCTTGTTTCAAGTTTGACATCATAAGTTTCTCATAGCTTGTTCAAATTTTGTGATTCTTTTTGCAGTTTCAATTATGAATGTTAGTCTTTAGGCATACCAAATTTCAGGTCATTTAGACCCATGTAGCTTATAGAAATATGTCTCCGAACTTTGATTCGGAACATGTTTTTGCCCAGATTTTTACAGTGTAAACTGTCTGGTTTCAAGTTTGAGACATCGTAAGTTTCTCATAGCTTGTTCAAATTTCGTGATTCTGTTTCCAGTTTAAAGTATAATTGTTTTCCTTCATGCATGTCAAATTTCAGGTCATTCCAACTTCTTTAGCCATTGGAAACATGTTGTCAAACTTTGAATTGGAGCATGTTTTGCTCCAGCAGTTGACAGTGAAATCTGGCTGTGAGTCCAACTTTGAGAGATTACATCTCTCTCGTTTCTTGTCCGATTGTATCCGTTCTCTTTTTTTATTTAAATTAGAGTTGTTGAAGTCTATGCTTACAAAATTTCAAGGCTATTAAACCTATGTAACTAGTTGAAAATTTGCATGGAAGTTGAAACCGAGATGGTTTCTGGCCTGTACATTTTCGGTTTTTTTGAACTGTTGCAAACATGGCCTGAGTCCATGTTTGAGACAGCGTAACTTTTTCATTTCCAGTCGGAATTCATTGATTATTTTTTCTTCTGAAAGCCGAAGTATCCTTCTATGTGCACACCAATTTTTAGTTTAATCAAAGGTCGTATGGCCACATGTTTCATGTCCGAAACTTGAACCCAGAGAAGATTTCAGACCTGGGTACGTATTATTTTTCCTATGCATTTTTGTTCTTTTTCCCTCCGACTTTTGACTTTTACTTCATGTTTTTGTGATATTTCTGAAATGTTTTGAGGGCTATGATGCCTATCAATAGGCTAGCCAAGTTTCGATGAATTTTAAATTCAAATTTGAATTGAATTTCAATGACGGTTTTGGGTGATTTCTTTGATTTCGAGCACGGATTTATCCAAACAATTTTGAAATAATTTTTAAAATTTATGGGCTTTGAAAAATAATTATTATATAATATTTTAAAGTATTTTCAAGTGTAAATCTATTTATTCTCTATAATATGGGAAATTTTCCAATAGGGTTTTCAAATTGATTTCGAGAATTGGTTTTCAAAGCTTTTTTTTCCAAAGTAAATTATTTTATATATAAATTACACGTTTTTTCAAATTTCGAGCGAATGAAAAGGAGAATTAAACGGTTTGGTAAAACACGTGGTATGGGACACGTGCGTTTATCTTATCTGTTAATTCCCGACTTGTCTGTTTGATCGTTTTGACCTTCGAATCGAGTTTACGGATGAGATAAGGTAAACTTTTTACTGCTTTGATTGTAAAATTTACTAGCGTTAGTGAACCTTTCAGTGCGAACGTGTGGTATGGGACACACGTTAACACTGTTCGGGCTCCTATCCGAGGGTTTGTGACACATTTGCCATTGCGGCGTATTGCCAGTACTAGACCTTTGGGTCATTGCCATTGTGGCGTATTTGTCCTCGAGACATTGCCATTGTGGCGTTTGCCATTGCGGCGTATTTGTCATTGCGGCCCATTTGCCATTACGGCGTATTTTTCATTTGTGACGTATTTGCCTTCGGGCGTGGTACCATATTTAAGAACAGTACTTGGCAGGCTTCGGCCAAAAGCACGTGCAAATTTTGAGATGTTTTCATTGATTTCCCGAGTGTATCGCCTTTTCCATGGTTGACCATTCGAGCCATTTATATATATATATATACACACACACATATAACATATGGCGGCACTACAACAAAAATACTCTATTACAACGCCCTTTTTACAACGGGCATTGGCTGCCCGTTGTAATAGAAGGCTATTACAACGGTCCATTCAGGCCCGTTGTAATAGATGCCCTATACAATGCCCTTTTTACAACGGGCGATGATAGCCCGTTGTAATAGAATGCTATTACAACGGTCCATTCAGGCCCGTTGTAATAGATGCCCTACACAACGCCCTTTTTACAACGGGCGATGATAGCCCGTTGTAATAGAATGCTAATACAACGTTCCTTTCAAGCCCGTTGTAATACGTGTCAATTTTACAACGTTCACAAAATGCCCGTTGTAATAGACGACAATTTTACAATGGTGACAAAATATTTAATGTTAAATAATTGCTATTACTATTAATATTTAATAATTAATTTAATAATTAGTAATTAATTATTAGTAATAAATATAAATATTTAATAATTACTATTGGTATTTAATACTTAATTTAATAATTAATAATTAATAATATTACATAATTAATTATAAAATTAATATTTCATGTTTAAAAATTGATAATTAATAATAATATTTAATGATTTGGAAGTAATATTTATTATTTAGTATTAAAATTTTAATAATTGTAAATTTATAAAAAATTAGAAAATATTTATAGAACTTAAAGACAAAATTTTAAAATTTTCTGTGAAAGTTTAAAAATACTCATAATATTTGAAGACAAAGTTTATTGCAAAATGTATTGCAACTTTGTATTGCAACAAAGTATACAATTTTCTTTTAGTCTCCAAACCAAATTTTTTGGCTCCAACTATAAAATTTTGGCTCTAAACAAATTTTATTTTCATCCCTCCCTTCGTTTTTTTATGTATTACCGATCCTTTCCTCATCCCAAACCCTAATTCCCAAAAATAATAAAACAAATGGAATCGGCGGCGGTTCATGACATACTAAACCGAGTTCGATCGTGTAGTCGGACTTCATCGGATAACTGACGCAGCGGCGGAATAACAAAATGATGATTCTGTGAAAGTAGCGATCGATGGATTGAAGAATACTGAATGGCCCAAATTCGTTGATCCGAAGATACCGAATTCTAGCTATCTTCACCACATTGATAGCGCACTATACCGTGAAAGAAGATCTTCAATTCTTCAAGCGTTGATCAAGCGCACTTGGTACCGCGAATCGGCTTCAGCAGTCGTTGAATCGAGCGCACTCGATTAACCGAAAGTGGAGATAGGAGATTGCACTCAACTACCAATTTGGTGAAAGCACAAAGCTAACAAAACAAAAGTTTTTATTCAAATCAACTACCTGTTACAAATGGCACCACCGGCCTATTTATAGAAGTTACAACTCACACAATACAAAAATGTACAACACCTATGTCGTGAACGACCTATAACCTACGACTTACGACCTAAACAAAGTCGTGAACGACTTAAGACTTGCACATATAAGCCATAAGCCAGTATTCATCACTACACCTCCACGCAATATAAAAACATACGAGTTACGACCTATACATTCACGACTCAACACATATGTACAACACATAACGACTCACGACTTATAAAAGACGACCTATGACTTAGCAGCAACGACACACATAGATCGGCAGCGTCTTAAGAACCGCTTCAGAACTTCTTTATGCAACTTAGCTTAGGTCGTAGCTCGGTAGCGACCTATCACCTTCCAAAGAAAACAACCTGTGATCGTTAGGTCGTTTGTGACTTAAAGAAGCGCAGGAGTTAGGTCGTGGCCGACCCAAAGATCTAGTGCGACTCAAAATCTTGCGACCTAAGCAGTTAAGTCGTAACTCGTTAGTTATGAGTCGCGAATTATCATAGGTCGTTGATCCACTTTCTCCTGCATAACTCGCATCCTCTGTTCCCCTGTTAGGTCGTGGTCGACCTAAAGTTTTCTCCTTAGGTCGTGTCCGACCTAAAACACGTTGCCTGTTAACTCGCAAACCATCTTCGTTAGGTCGTGAACGACTCAAGGATTGTTTAGGTCGTTCGCGACTTATCACTTCACCGTTTTCATCATTCTGGGCTGCATCATCCTCCCCTGGTTGAGAAAAATTCATCCTCGAATTTGCGTCCTCTTCTTCCATAACAAAGTCATTCCTATGATACGGTATTAGATGTTTAACGTTAAACACGTTAGACGTGTACACATCTTCGGGCAGTTTCAACCTGTAAGCGTTTTCATTGATCTGTTTCACAATTGTCACAGGACCAATCTTTCGTGCTTTAAGTTTATTGTATGCTCCCACCGGAAAACGATCTTTCTTTAGTACAGCATATACCAAATCTCCCTCATTAAATTCAATGCTTCTTCGTTTCAAATCCGCAAATCGTTTATACTTTTCATTCGCCTTTCCCAATCGTTCTTGAACGATTCTATGACACTCTGTCAATCCTTCAACAAAATCAGCAGCCTTTTTAACTGTCTTCTTTGGTTGTGGTACTACCGTTAAGTCCAACGTCCCCTTGGCAAACTTGAATATACAATCTGGAATGGACTGAAATCTGTGCTACGATTTACCGCATGATTATGAGCAAACTCTGCCTGGCATAACTTCATGTCCCAACTCTTCAGATTATCTTTCACAAGACATCTCAATAAATTCCCCAGCGAACTGTTAACCACCTCCGTTTGCCCATCAGTTTATGGATGGTAAGCACTACTAAAATTCAACTTCGTTCCAACCATCTTCCACAAACTTAGCCAAAAATGACTCAAAAAACGAGTATCCTTATCCGACACAATAGATTCTGGCAATCCATGAAGTCGATATATCTCTTTGAAAAATAACTGAGCAACATGAACAGCATCCGCCGTCTTCTTACAAGCAATAAAATGTGCCATTTTCGAAAATCGGTCAACCACCACATAAATGGAATCGTTTCCCCTTTGAGTTCGCGGTAACCCCAAAACAAAATCCATACTCACATTAACCCAAGGCTTAGTTGGTACATGTAATGGCATATATAATCCAGCATTGGTCGCAGTTCCTTTCGAAACCTGACAGATATGACATCGCTCCACAAACCTTTCCACTTCTTTCCTCATTGATGGCCAAAAATAAGATTGGGAAATCAACTGTAATGTATGGTCTCTTCCCACATGACCTTCTTCATGTAGCTCCTTTACAATCTTCATTCTCAAACTACAATCAAGTTTGCACAATCGATTTCCTTTGAACAGAAAACCATCTATCATCATAAACTCATTCGTCTCTCCCTCCTTGACTTTATCAACAAACTTTGTAAAGTAAGAATCATCGACAAATAACTCTGGTAACACATCAAACCCTGTCACTTCAACTTTCATCGTAGTTAACAAATGGTTTCTTCTGCTTAACGCATCTGCCACTCTGTTCGTAATTCTCGATTTATGCTTCACCACAAATGTAAATTGTTGTAAGTATGCAATCCACGAAGCATGCCTAGCTGCAATCTTGTCCTATCCCTGCATATGCTTCAATGCCTCATGATCAGTATATAAAACAAATTCTTTATGAAACAAATAATGTCTCCAATATTTGATAGCTTGCACGATAGCATAAAATTCCATATCATATGTACTATATCTCATCTTTGCTCCCGATAGCTTCTCACTGAAATATGCAATAGGACGTCCCTTCTGACTTAACACCCCTCCAATTCCAACCTTCGATGCATCAGTATGTAATTCAAACAATAACTGAAAATCCGGCAACACTAGAATCGGTGCTGTCGTCAAAAGTTCTTTGATTCTATCAAAAGCGAATCCTGCTTCCTCCGTCCATGAAAATTGCTTCCCCTTCATACAATCAGTAACTGGTGCCATCACGCTACTAAAGTGTGGAATAAACCTTCGGTAGAATGATGCCAAACCATGAAAACTTCTAACATCGGTTATCGTTCTGGGTTGTGGCCAATTTTTGACTGCTTCAACTTTATTCTGATCCACCTGTATACCTCCTCCCGATATAACATATCCCAAAAATAAAACACTATGCGTCATGAACACGCATTTCTTCGTTGCAGCATAAAATTGTTCTTGTCGCAATACCATCAACACTTCCCTCAGATGTTGCAAATGTTCTTCTGAGCTTCTACTATATATCAGTATATCATCAAAATACACCACCACAAACTTGCCAATAAAAGGTCTAAAGATTTGATTCATCACCCGCATGAATGTACTAGGTGCATTCGAAAGACCAAACGGCATGACCAGCCATTCATATAATCCTTCTTTCGTCTTGAATGTTGTCTTCCACTCATCCCCTGGTCTGATTCGAATCTGATGATAACCACTCTTCAAATCAATCTTCGAAAAGATAGTAGCCCCGCTCAACTGATCCAACAAATCATCAAGCCTTGGAAATCTGTATCTGACGGTTATTTTATTCAATGCCTAACTATCAGTGCACATCCTCCACGTTCCATCCTTTTTGGGTACCAATAAAGCTGGTACAGCACAAGGACTTAAACTCTCCTGCACACACCCCTGTTCAAGCAATTCTTCCACCTGCCTTCGCAACTCTTCATGCTTCTTTGGACTCATTCTGTAGTGTGGTCTATGAGGTAACACAGTTCCTGGAACAAGATCAATTTGATGTTGAATGTCCCTCAACGGCGGTAACTCCGTTGGCAACTCCTCTGGAAATACATCGTCAAACTCTTCCAGTATTGGTTTCACTTCTTCAGGGATCTCAACCACTTCATGACTCTCCCGTCCAATCAACAAAAATACTTCAGGCTCCTCTTCAACCTCCTTAACAAACTCCTTCAAGGATAATAAAGTTTTCAGCTCTTCAATCTCCTCCAGTTTTGTTTCTTCCTGTTCCTATTGTCGCTTCTTTGGAACTAGAGTAATCTTCGTGCCTTCAAACATGAAACTGTAACTGTTGGTACGTCCATCATGTTGCACCGCCCTATCATACTGCCACGGTCTTCCCAGCAACAAATGACAGACATCCATATCTACCACATCGCACCAAATTTCATCCTTGTATTTCTTTCCAATTGAAAAATTAACACAAGACCTTTGACTAACTTTCACCTCCCCACCTTTCCTCAACCAAGCTAACTTGTAAGGCTTCGAATGCTTCTCCATCTTCAATGATAACTTCTTCACAGCTTCGGTAGAGATAATATTATCACAGCTTCCCGCATCAATGACAAACTTGCAAACCCTTCCCAAGATAGTACATGTTGATTGAAAGATGTTACTCCTCAACCGGCTAGTCTCTTCTTCCTGCTTCGGTGTCAAGCAATTCCTCCTCATCATTAATGTATAACCATCATCTCCAGACAACAATTCTTCCTCCTCAACAGGTAATGAATTAGAACATTCTGCTTCCTCATCCTCACCCTCAACCTCAGCTATCATTGCTCGCTTCTTTGGCTTTGGGCATTCATTGCTTTTGTGACCAAACTCCTGACAATCGAAACATTTGATACCACTGTTGACTTTGGTTTTAGCAACTTCATTAACGACTGGTTTGTTAACAGCCTTAGAAACATTTGCGCTGCTACTAGCCCCTTTCACTGGATTGTTGGAATTTGTAAACACACCACCTCCTCGTCTGCCTTGTTTCTCCCAAGCTAATGCTTTCTGATGTGCCTCAGCAACTGATCTAGGATCAAACATATTCACCATATCTTGGATCTGCATTCTCAACCCTCCAATAAATCTAGCTGTTAGCTGTTCTTCTGTTTCCATAATATCGTTCCTCGCAATAAGCTGATAAAACTCATCTGCGTAATCATTCACTGACTTCGTCCCTTGCCTCAAGTTCTGCAAACGTTGATACATAAGAGATTGATAGTTGTAAGGTAAGAACGTAGCTTTCATCAATTTCTTCATCTTATCCCATGATTCAATCTTTGACTTCCTCATTCTCTCCCGTGTTAGTTTAGTTTGCTGCCACCATGCCATAGCTCTCCCTTTCAAACGGGTAGCAACCAACTTAACTCTTCGATGTTTTGGAACTTCCTTGAAATCAAAAATTTCCTCTACATTAGACAACCAATCCAAAAATTCTTCATCCACCATTCCACCCTTGAATTCTGGAATTTTAGTTTTCATTCCCGACTCCCAACGTCGATCATCGTCAAAATCTCGATCTCGATTCCGTCCTTGGCCATGATCTCGATAATGAAAACTTCCCCTATCACCATCTTCATCAACAACAGATGTACTTCGATATCGATCTCGACCACCCTCATCTCTACGATCTCGCATATCTCTTCTACTTTGTCTATCATCATCTCGATATGGTTCTTTTTCGAATTCTCTATGACTTCTTCTTCCTTGAGGAGATTGTGGCGATATTCTCCGTCCTCCCGAAACCGATGGCGAAACCCTATTTCCACCTTGGTTTGAAATTGGCGATGTTCTTCTTCGGGGTTGATTCATATCCATCATAAGCTTCTCTAACCTCCCAATACCTTCATCCAACTTCTCATTGAATTTGTTACTAATGCGTTGTTCCATTTGTTCAACGTCCTCTCGCTTATATAAATCTTCAACATTTTGATGGCGGTTAGCTCTTCTCGGCGGCATACTTGAAAACTTCACAAACACTTCATAAAATGATACCAAATGATATACACGACTTAACCCGGCCTCGCGAATCAACTTGGCTTGGCTCAATTCAAATTCTCTTGGCACGCAAAACAACACTCCGCGCAAATCCAAACACCTTTCAACTTTTGATCCAAAAAGAAATGGATCGAAAACTCCCACTTTGTTGCAAAAATATGATGAACACGACGAACACAAAACTCTTCGATTTCAACTCGGCTTTGCTTGATGTAGCTCGGCCTCTCTAACTCTTCAAACTTCAAATTCTCGGCTCCAAGACTCGATTTAGCTATGATTGGCTAAAACAAGCTCTGATACCAAAATGACGCAGCGGCGGAATAACAAAATGATGATTCTGTAAAAGTAGCGATCGATGGATTGAAGAATACTGATGGCCCAAATTCGTTGATCCGAAGATACTGAATTCTAGCTATCTTCGCCACGTTGATAGCGCACTATACCGTGAAAGAAGATCTTCAATTCTTCAAGCGTTGATCAAGCGCACTTGATACCGCGAATCGGCTTCAGTAGTCGTTGAATCGAGCGCACTCGATTAACCGAAAGTGGAGATAGGAGATTGCACTCAACTACCAATTTGGTGAAAGCACAAAGCTAACAAAACAAAAGTTTTTATTCAAATCAACTACCTATTACAAATGGCACCACCGGCCTATTTATAGAAGTTACAACTCACACAATACAAAAATGTACAACACCTAGGTCGTGAACGACGTATAACCTGCGACTTACGACCTAAACAAAGTCGTGAACGACTTAAGACTTGCACATATAAGCCATAAGCCAGTATTCATCACTACACCTCCACGCGATCTAAAAACATACGAGTTACGACCTATTCATCCACGACTCAACACATATGTGCAACACATAACGACTCACGACTTATAAAAGACGACCTACGACTTAGCAGCAACGACACACATAGATTGGCAGCGTCTTAAGAACCGCTTCAGAACTTCTTTATGCGACTTAGCATAGGTCGTAGCTCGGTAGCGACCTATCACCTTCCAAAGAAAACAACCTGTGATCGTTAGGTCGTTTGCGACTTAAAGAAGCGCAGGAGTTAGGTCGTGGCCGACCCAAAGATCTGGTGCGACTCAAAATCTTGCGATCTAAGCAGTTAAGTCGTAACTCGTTAGTTATGAATCGCGAATTATCATAGGTCGCTGATCCACTTTCTCCTGCATAACTCGCATCCTCTGTTCCCCTGTTAGGTCGTGGTCGACCTAAAGCTTTCTCCTTAGGTCGTGTCCGACCTAAAACGCGTTGCCTGTTAACTCGCAAACCATCTTCGTTAGGTCGTGAACGACTCAATGATTTATTAGGTCGTTCTCGACTTATCACTTCACCGTTTTCATCATTTTGGGCTGCATCAATAACTGTTGGGTCTTCTCCGACGCAATCGAGCCACTTGTTTCCATTCTTAGATGCGGTGGTCGAGATAGCTGCGAAGCGGCTATCTTAGCTCTACTCAATTTGGCTGTTCAGGATGAAATGTGATTTTTTACTTTTCATTTTAAAACTATTATTTTTCGTTTAGAATGAGTTGCTTGTTGAACCAGTTGTTCACGTGATTTGTATTTGTTTAGATTTCCTAAGAGCGATGAATTTAGTTATTTGATTGATGAGCTTGAAATGAAGTTTGGAGAAAATAAGCTGCATCTTCTTTATTGTTAGCGATAGTCTAGTTTGTTGGCAAAAAATAAAAGTATTTGAAAGATGAATTTGTCAGCTACTATAATTTAGTATAAATCTATCAAGTATCGGCTAAAAATTCGCGTTTCGGAGAAATATCATCAAATTGTGATATTGGCCTTGATACCGATATTTCTTGGGTAGATGTACATGTAAATCCGTATATTTTTTGAAATTTCAGAACAACTTTTGTATGAACTTAACCCTTTGAGTACTTTAGGAAGTATGTTAAGACATATTGACAATCGGCCCATAGATGTTGTAATTCCTAGAACCAACCCAATATATTTGATGGGTTTTATGGACAATATTGACACACCGACTCCTCCACCATTGGGTAATTGATATGTTGTTTCCAACGGAAATTATCTTATCACTGTATGTGCAGTTGTCCACTTTTTTAATTTGTATGTTGTTTTATCATAGCAGAAGCTTTTTTAGGCAATTTTACATTTGTGTAAAGAGTATGATATTGATACCATACCTACCTTCCCCCTCCTATATTCTACATTTGTTTGTGATATTTTCAATTAGGAAAAGAAGAAATATTCTAGAATCTGGGCTAACTGCTTGTTTGTGATATTTTCAATTAGGAAAAGAAGAAATATTCTAGAATCTGGGCTAACTGCTTGACTTAGTAGGACAAACTTGATAGATATTTAAAGGGAGTTAAAATTTGAAAGGAGAGAATAAAAGCAAAAATGATAAACATGTCTCTCAGTTTAGACTTCAGAGTAGACAGATATTGAATTTTTTGGTATTTCTTGTGTGAAATCATAGAAATAATAAAATTAGCACATACATGTCAATACATATAAATGAAGTGATATGATAGTAACAAGGAAAGCGGAGTCATTTATTGATATATGAACTGTTCCCTGCTTGCAGAATAAGGCCAAACATGCCAGCCTAAGGGAGGTCACTGCCTAATAGTACCTATATAACCTGGACCTGATTTTCTTATAGCAGATTTCAGTATTTTGCACTTTTGTATCTTCACATAAGTGCAAAAAGTATATTTTTGCAACCACTCTATAGCTTGTCTAGATGATATCAAGTTGTGTGTATGTCTGTGTAGATGACATAAAACTAAAATGTGCACAATTTTGATTATGTTTCTACACATACAAGTCTTCTATGAAGTCTGTTCATGTTTGTGATTGGGAATGTGATTTAAATACCAATCCATTTGCATGTTATTATCTTCTATGTTAGAAGTATTAGAATTCTTAGTACCCATTGCTTATTTTCACATTCTTTGTGTATGACCAAAACAGAGACATGTAGAACATGTATGTGGTTTCTATTCAGTGAATATTTCTTTCCATGTAGATTTCCACACACATCTAGAATAGGTACTGAAGTCGGGAAGTTAAAGTCTAAATCAACTTCTATTAGAACTCCTGCAAATGAAATTCTTAGCATCCCACTTGTAACTTCTTCTAGTTTAATCACTTTACCAATGTTTGTAAATATATGTGAAATAAAACTAGTAATTGTGTAAGTAAATGTCTTATTTGACAATGTTTGTAAAATATAACTTATAATCTATAAATTGTTGTCCTATCTCTGTCAATTGCTAGTTAGTCAACATGTCTATTGTCTATTGTTTAGTTTGTAAATAACTCATTATTTCTATCCCATTAATAAACATTTGTTTACTTTCCGTAAGTTCTATCATAATGGAATTTCTCATCATACTACTACACATCCTTTACTGCTTAAAATAATTAAACTTGCATCTCATATCAGAATTCTTCTTGTAGCAACCATGACTGGCAGAGCAAACAATGGTCGAAATTCCACAAAGGTTTGTTACTTTTTCTTTCTAATTGTTGTCATTGATGATATAATATTAACACCTATCAAACTGATAGCTAAATGTCATGTTTGAATTTAATAGGGAATGCCTTATGGAAATATTATTTGCTGAATTCTAGGGAATGGAGTTCTCAAATGGAATATCATGCTAATAATTGTAGATTATTATGCCAAAATATTTCCAGTATGGTCATTTATTTATTCAATACTTGTTCTTTTACCTCTTGCACCAGTTATTTAATATTGTTCTACTCAACTTTTTTGATTGTAGAAGTACACCACACTAGAATACTTACCTATTATCAACCGTGTGTCTTCTTTACTGTGGCATTTGTTGGAGGTTGTCAGGTAGTGGAGGAGTTGAGGCATTTGTTGGAGTTTGCATATTGAGTGGGATATTTGGAATTGGTGATGCTCTATCTCAAGGTGAGATTTATCTCTCCTGTGCATCTAGTTTATTAAGGTACTTCTATAAGAAATTTTACTAGCCCTGACTTATGCTTATTTTTATGTAGGGATGTATAAAGACTAGTTTATATTTCACTCATAATTGTATTCGGTTTAGAAATTCAATTAGATTCACAAAGTACATTTCAGTAATATACATCACATAGTTGATAGTTCACCTTAAAATATATCATAGAAACTTATTACAGAGTTGATTACCACAATATTACATCACATAGAGTTTCATTACAGAATAACAAAAATGCACCTTTTTATTGGGTAGTATAGGAACTCTTATCAATAATTGATAAATCTGTCATTTCAGAAATACTTAGTAAAGTTGACTGTATTGAAAATGCAATATATAAAATTTATTTTTGAACCAAATGGATCTGAAATTTTCAAAAGGTGAAATAAAGGATTGTAGTAAAGTTGACTGTAGTAAACTTGACTGATGTGCGAACATACACCACTGTATGCGTATAGTAATCAATATTTTTATTTGGCAGTTGAGTTCAGCCCCTGGGTGTAAAGTGTTGAATTAGTACAAGTTTTTGTAGCATAATAGATCTTTGATTGATTATGTGTATTATGAACTCTAAATTTATGGTTATTGGCAATAATTATAGTGATGTAATTGGTTCAAATTTGTTCAAGAAAATTGTGTCGTGTTTCCCATGTGGCATGAGTTGTTATAATCATTGGAACAGTAAAATGCTCAACATAAGTGGTAGAATTGAACTTATAAAAATTGTTATTCACCCAATGATTCAATTTTGGATGCAATTCTTGCAATTCCCTACTGCTGTTACACAGAAAATTAATTCAATCTATGCTAATTTTATATGGAAATCTAAAGCACATAAGATGTGTTGGGATGATGTTTGTAAAACAACTAAAGAGGGTAGCCTTAGTATGGAAAATTTTTTGTTTACATGGCTGAAACTAGATTTTTATATTGGTACGCTTTGAAACTGCATGAATAATTTTTTAGCTGAAGAAAATAGTAAAAATGCTGCTGTTCCAGACAACGCTGGTATATTAAAACTGCATTGGTGCAGTTTCAAAGTGCACCAATACAATGACACTTTCTGCCACAGAGTAGAAAATGATCCATACTTATAATTAATTTGCAAATGTGAATGATGTTGTTGTTTTTTGGCAGTAGTAGCTGTTGATGTTGGTGCAGCAATGGTAAACAGCAGTAGGAAGGTTGGCGATTGTAAAATGATGTTGTTGTTGAGGAATTATTGTTTTAGATGGTCAGAGGGCAGCGGGTTTGGTAGTACATAAGAAGATGAGTGGGTATGAAGAAGGAAGTGGTTTTGTTTTGAGTGATGGTTGTTATATGCTGGATTTAGTTGTGAAGTGATGATGGCAGGGCAGTTTATAGCAGAGGGATGGTCAGGGTAAGTGTGAGGCTATAGTGGTTTGCGGTGAAGTCTGGTGTAGCAGCTTGTTTTGGTGACAATTTCTGGTTGTGGTTGAAGTGTGGGTAATAGTAGTAGGGTGATAGCAGCAGGGTGACAGTGGTGAACAGTTTGGATGGTTGATGTTTGCTTGTGGTATGGTGATTATTGGAGTGTGGATGGTACATGAATTGTTGCTGTCAGTTGTGTTGTTCGAACGCAGGGGGAGCAGCAGTTTCGATGATTGACAATGTAAATGTGCCCACAGGCAAGGCAGGTATGTGGTCTGTAGTGTAGGCAAAACTATCGATGCAATATATTGTAGCCGATGGCTGTTTTGATGGAAGTTTGTTGAAGTGTTGCGAAGGCAGTGGTATGAGCCGAGTACTGGTATGTTGCTTTATGCTTATGTGTTAATGCTTTATGTATTTGGTTGTTATGAAACTAGTTGTCATGTGTATATTAGAACTATGTCGATGTAAACTTATCTAACTTTTTGGAATGTGTTGGAATTTTATGACTCTAGCTTTTAGTCTTTTCGTACGTGAGTTTGGTTGTTTTATGATAATATTTATTACTCATTAAATTATTCATTATTGGTATGGATGTACTGCATGGATGTTGCTGTAATTTTTTTTAAAATTTGCATTTATTTTGCAACGGTCAGAAACCGTTGCAGTATCATGTATTACAACGAGCATTGCCCGTTGCGAAATCCATATTACAACGGGCATTGCCCGTTGTAAAATATGGTCGACCTATTACAACGAGGCCTAATACAACGGGCGCATGCCCGTTGCGAAATTCATATTACAACGGACATTGTCCGTTGTAAAATGGCTGTTTTGTTGTAGTGCGGTTACCTTATGAGAATTTGAGTTGCCTACACTGGCGTTATTTGAGATTTGCCTTTTGGCGTTATTATTGAGATTTGCCTATTGGCATTATTACATGAGATTTGCCTTTTGGCGTTTATTTAGGATAATATTCTCCTATGTTGGAGAGTTATATTTAATTGCTTTATGGCATATTTTAAGAAGGTGATTTCTTTGAGATTTCTTTGAGTTTGCCGATATGGCGGGTTTGGGATTTCTCCTTTTTAGGAGTTATATTTTCCGTAAACCACTATTGATGATTTGTGATATGTCGATGATATGAGGCTTGCTATATTTAGCGTTTTATGGATTGTCTTATCTCTTTTGAGATTATATGTTTGTGTAAGTGATATCATCCCATCGCTTAAAGTAACCATACCATACTTATACTCATGCTTATACTCAATATTGTTCCTTCTTGTTTAAGAATAATATTACCCTTATCCTTATGCATCTACTACGGCTTATCCTTATAACTGATATGTTTAGCTAGACTGACCCGTGTATTTTATACTCAAGTCAGACCGAGGTGTTCCAGGTTATGTGCCCTTATGGACTTAGCCTATTCTGCTTCCGCTTGGACTTACCTGCCAGCCCTTTTTGTTATGGTCTTTTTGTCGCTACTCTGATATGTATATTGTTTTGACTCGTGTGTATATTGTGGTCGTCATACCACTTATGATGTATTATTTGTATTGTGTTGGGATGTATCCGTATATATGTACATATATTTGTTTGTTGTTCTGTGATGTGTTATGCATTTGAGTTGTTGTATTTTGTTCTGATAGATCATATAACCACCTGTAGTTTTGTATTAAGCATTTATTGGATACGTCGATCCACTTGAGATATCAAAAAAAATATAGAGCACTGATCGACATATTGGATAGATATTTAAGACAAGACTATAGATGGTCGCTTCAAACCAGCCCTATTCCGCATTAGCAGACAGTATTACCCAGTAATACTCTTTGTTCATGTGGGTCTCGGGGTGGGGCGTCACACATACAACGACGAACCACTATAATTCTTTGTGTTTCTTATTATTGCTTTTTATCTTTGGTTAGCTTATTATTTTCCTCGGTTTAATTATATTTTCCTTATTTACATCTCTACAAAAATCTGTTTTTGGGTGTTTGTGACCAATTTGGTTGCAAACAACGAACTACGTTTATAGTGACTATTGTTATATGTGACCTGAAATTTTTAAAACCTGTTTATATTCCAAATTACTTTCAAATCCACCTACCCTTATGTATTAATTACTTTATAACTTAGCAAAAGGATTTTGAAATAAAAATAAGATTTTGAAAACTAAACCAAAGTCTAAACTTGAAAACTTTTTTCAACATGACCTTAAATGGAAACAAGTTAACCAAGGAACTCAATGTCATAAAATCTCAACTTTAGATGCTATTCACTTTAGCATACAACACCACTTACATAATTGCAAACATATACATGCCATAACCCATAACAACAAGTAAAAAATCAAACTTTTCCAAACTTTACTAACTAACTTAACTTTCATCCATTCCTAGTACATACAAGCTCATACTCCAAGCATACACATGTACAACTAACTCAATACCATATTCATTCAAGCAAGCAATTATTTTACAACAATTATACATTGTAAATAAATTTATAAACTTTAGAAAAAGAGGTGAGCTTTAACTCACCTCAAAGCTGCCAAAAACTTACTAACTCGACCCGATCTTTTTCTAACATTTGAAAATGACTTAGGGCTTTGCATTGAACTTGGAAAAATAGAATTTTTATGATTTTAGGAACAAAGTGTTTCGGCCAAAGGCCTTTAGAGTTCGACCATGATAGTAAAATGGAAGGTGCTGGTTGTTTTGGAGAAGTGGAGGTGTATAAATGGAAGGGCGAATTTTCTAAGCAAGTTTTCTAAGGTTTTAAAAAGGGAGAAACTAATAAATTTTAAAACCTTAGAACAAGGAAGCCATGAAAGAAGTTTGGAAGAAGATAAAGAAGGTTTAGAAATGTGAATGAATGAAGAAATGAAAGAAAAATTCATGAATAGTTTATATATAAAATGTAATTAGGATTTTACCAAATTGCCCACCCTCCACTACATTAGTGCCACATCACCAAGACCCTCCACCTCACCAAAATTTCGAAAATTATAGCCTCCCTCCATCTCATCACATGCCAACATTGATCGAGCATGTTTAAACATGTTTTTGGACTTAATTTTACTTATGTTTTCCTATGATGTGTAATCAATTTTTAATTAATTATATTTTTAAAACTTACATACCTAAGTATAAATACATATGTATGTGTGTATATACTAATACACTAATATATATCTTAACTTATTTATAAATGGGTATATTTACGCTAAAGAATTCACAACATTTCCTACAATTTTAGTCGATGAAAAGTCGAAAATTCGAAAAACGAATTCCGGTCACATTTTTTGTTTTTTCTCGAACTATATATTTTTATAAACAAATCTGATAAACTATTTCACCATCATGATTTACTATTTAAAAGAGATTTTATTTTAATTATAAAATCCATTATTTGAATATTTAAAATTAATTAAATTTTCGCAAATCAAAGCGATGAAATTCCGGATTGTTATACATGGGTCATATAGTTGGATATGTCCTTCATTAGTATAATGTACACACAACTACCGGTGGCCCCTTGTGGTGGACAGATTTTTATTATGTAACACTACCGACCTTGCATTCCAACTCAGTCTAATGATTATGTCATTCTTATCCATCTAATTGATTTACATACTTATATAATTCACATCCACCATAAACGCATACTTGAGGCTATGTGTATGTATGTATGTATGTATGTATGTATGTGTGTGTGTATCTTCATTTATTCTTGTTTAATTACTGTGCCTTTACTATTCACATTTGATAATATTTATTTACTTTTCTATGCATTTATATCTTATTTAATATAAGGTCATTTACCGCTTTCTCTTAAGTATCTTTTCTCATTTACTTTCCTTTACCCTCGTTATTTAACTTTCTATTTCTATTCCTTTCTAACCTTTAATTTCCTACCTTATTTTAGAGTACTATTATAACTTGTTTGCCTTTTCATTTCTTTTTATTTCATTTCTGTTTTACTTATATTGTGCATATTCTTTTCTTAGACTGTTTTTATCACATTTATAATTCTTTTAATATACACTTAGGTATTTTCTATATTTTAATGTATTCGAATTATATTTCTCCCAAATGGAATGGTCAAGACTGTAAAATTCTATATCTTGTCTAAAAAGGGAATTTGTGTTACGTTTGGAATTACAAAGAATTATATTTTCACAATTATTGAAATAGACAATACAAAATATGGTAAATATCCCTATTTTGTACATCGTTTTCTTTTTAGGTGTATTCCTTATTATTTTAGCCGCTACACTTTTATTTATAAATTTGAAACTTGATAATGTACATTGCAACACACTATATAATCCAATAAATTAAAATACTGCTTCAATCTCTATAATTTACTATGATAACTAAGCTTACTTTTTATTTGCACAAATCATATTAAGTTCAAAAATCTAAAAATATCACATATTCTATTAATTTCAGAGACTAAATTCAGGAGCTATCAATACCCAATATGTTCCAGATACATGTAATATACAATTTCAGGTTATCAATAAAAGAATATGTAGATAGGGTTTAAAATTTTATTTCACATATACAATTTTTAGCCTACAACTCCAATTTACATTTCAGGCATACAGGAACAGATTTACAATGATATAAATCTCATATCATATAAAAATGTATAATTTCTCAATCTAATATTATATAAAAATGTGTAATTTCTCACTCATCACTATAGCATTTCAAATCTCCAGATCTAATCCCTACTATTCCAATTGGACTCCCTTTTCTTTCTATTTGGATTTATACACCGCAAGTGTACATAGATTTATCAAAGACCTGGATTAGAAAATAGATTTGGAATTTGATTTATATTTTAGATCCAGATCTATAATTTATCTTGGCTTTAGCGATTTGATTTGACCCCATCTCTCCTCAATCATCTTCTACAATTCTCCAATTATATACATGTATAATCTATAGCTATTTGTAAGAATTAAGAATTTGAAGGAGAAGGGAAAATGATAGTGCTCCAACGTCGCTCCGAAAATATGAATTTAGAAGTGAGGGTCTAGGTCTATATTTATAGGGGTTCAAATCAATGTTAACCATTCGACGAAACTGCATTAAATCCGGGCCGTTTGGCTGCGTGTTACTGCCGTTTTGACACAACCAACGATCAACCGCCGTAAGCCTTAGGTCGATCGCTACCGTTTAATCTGTGATGCATCAGGAGTCGGCCTGTTGCTTCTTTCGGCGGTGATTAGCTTAGCATGTGATGCTTTGTTTAGTTTTATTCCTTCTTTAGCTAACCGATATAATTTCTTTCTGCTTATATAGATTCTCTCATATTCAATTTAACATTAACATTCCTTAACGTCAAAGTTTCCACTGATGTTATTATTTAATGTCAATTAACTTTTATTACCATAGTTACATATATAATTATTCTTGATTCAAAATCTTCAAACGTAATAACTTTTTCGTTTGTACTTCGATCAAAAACTTCATATATGAAAATTGATCAGAAAATCACCACGAACCGAAGAACGCAAGTTTCGTAGTCAAATTCTGATGTTTGTAAAAAAATTGTATTTTTCGACGTTATCATTTATTAATTTATTTATTTTTAATTAATTATTGTAAAATTACGGGGTGTTATCACATTTAATTAATATTATATAAAAACATATAATTTCTCACTCATCTTTTTAGCTTTTCAAATCTCCAGATCTAATCCATGCTATTCCAATTTGACTCCCTTTTCTTTCTATTTGGATTTATAGCCCGCAAGTTTACACGGATTTATCAAAGACCTAGATTAGAAAAGAGATTTGAAATTTGGTTTATATTTTAGATCCAGATTTGTAATTTACCTTGGCTTTGGCGATTTGATTTGACCCTATTCTCTTCCTCAATCATCTTCTACAATTCTCCAATTCTCCAATTATATACATATATAATCTATAACTATTTCTAAGAATTTAGAATTTGAATGAGAAGGGAAAATGGTATAGCTCCGACGTCGCCCCGAAAATATGAATTTAGAGGTTAGGATCTAGGTCTATATTTATAGGGGTTTATATCAATGCCAACCGTTCGATGAAACTATATTAAATCTGGGCCGTTTGACCACGGTTACTGCAATTTTGACACAAGCAACGATGAACCGTCGTAAGCCTTAGGTCGACTACCACCGGTCGACCTATTGCTTCTTTCTACGGTGATTAACTTAGCGCGTGATGCTTTGTTTAGTTTTACTCCTTTAGCTAACCGATATAATTTCTTTCTGCTTATATAGCTTCTCTCATATTCGATTTAACAATAACTTTTCTTAACGTCTAAGTTTCCACTAATGTTATTAAATAACGTAATTAACTTTTATTACCATAGTTATATATATAATTATTCCTGATTCAAAATATTCAAACGTTAATAACTTTTTCGTTTGAACTTCGATCAGAAAACTTCATATATGAAAATTGATCAGAAAATCGCCATAAACCCAAGAGTGCAAGTTTCCTAGTCAAATTCTGATGTTTGTAAATATTCTATTTTTCGATGTTATCATTTATTAATTTATTTATTTTTAATTAATTATCGTAAAATTACGGGGTGTTTCATATCTTGCAATGCTTAAAAATCAAAATGGATTCCAAATACAACATCAATACTTGATTTTGAAGTTGTGCCCATAGGGATATGATCCGTCAACTTCAAGTGTATCTTCTAGAAGATCGGTGTAGTTGAAATTATACAAAGTAGTGTTTATAAGAAGTCACTTCATTGATTTCAAATATTGAAATTAATGATGTAATTTTGCTAGTATGACATGCTCAAAATCATTTGAACTCTACATGTAATTATTCCAAAATTTGATTTTTGGGTTTTGGCACTTTAATATTGAAACAGAACTCACAACAATTAGATCAAGAAGAAATGGACATGAATTCAGTTAAAGATACAGTAGATGCTTCACATTCTACAGAGGAAATGAAGCTCGATACAATTCAAGAAGAAAAAGATACTGAAGCGGGTAAAGTCGATGTTGAAGCTATGCTTGGTTCAGCAAAGAAGAACCGGGTAATAAAGCTCAAAGGAGAGGAAGAAAAAAGAACGAAGCTTATGTTGTGCCGATGAAGAAAATGAAGAAACAAGATGATGCAATGAAAGAAGATGAGAACACAGCTCATGTTGCTCATGCTGACTCTCCATCTCAAAATAGACTACATATGAAGCATTTGATCATTTATGGGTAGAAGCTTTGATAATAAAAAATTAAATTGTAACAGTAGAGAAATAACTAAGTATTTGCATGAATATGGTTTGCTGGACATGTTCAATGTGACAAAATACTGGTACTCTCAATGAGCAAATCCAAAAAAATGGAACTACGATCATAAATAATGATTTCTTCACCAATACCTTTGTCAATTATTGATGCAGCGCAACCTTTGAATTCTCAAGACTTAGGTCGTCCACGACCTAAGGAGGAAGTTATAAGTCGTCCACGACCTAACGAAATCTTAAGTCGTTTGGAAATGATGAGTCGTATACGACCTAAGAACTATGGACCTAACGAAGAGGGTTGGCGAGTTGACAGTTTAGGTTGGACACGATCTAGTGGGAATTCACGACCTAAAAATGCAGTGCAACGTGAAGAAAGCTTAGGTCGTGAACCACCTAACTCTAAGGTCGCGAAAGGAGAGTGCGGACGACTTAACTCGTATGCTTCTATAAGTCACGAACGACCTAACGTACACAGGCCATTTTCTTTGGGTCGTTCAATCGATAGGTCGCTACCGAGTTACGACCTAGGTTAGGTCGTAGAAGCGAGTTACGACCTAGGTTAGGTTGCTGAAGCTTGAAGCCGTAGATTCTTTATGTCGCTTTACTCTATGCCGTTGATTCTTTAAGTCGCTGATGGATGCTGATGAATGGAGATATGTAAGTCGTAGGTCGTTTTGTGTTAGGTCGTTGCCGACCTATGTGTTGTAATATGTTTTGTTCATATGTCGCTGAGTTGTAACTAATTGTATCTTAGGTCGCAGGCTTGTCATTTTGTGTTGTAACTTGTACTTGTTAAGTCGCTAACGACTTAAGATAGGTCGTATACGACCTAAGTGTTGTAAATTTGTGATGTTGTGCGAGTTGTAATACAAGTGCTTGAGTCGTGGATTGTTGAGTCGTTGCCGACCTAAGTTGAGTCATAAGTCGTGAACGACTTAAGGGTCTGGATTGTAAAATGCTATAAATAGGCGTGAGTTGTACATTTGAAAGTTTAGTTGATTTGAATAAAAACTTTTGTTTTGTTAGCTTTGTGCTTTCACCAAATTGGTAGTTGAGTGTAATCTCCTATCTCCACTTTCGGTTAATCGAGTGCGCTCATTCAACGATTGCTGAAGCCGATTCGCGGTATCAAGTGCGCTTGATCAACGCTTGAAGAATTGAAGATCTTCTTTCACGGTATAGTGAGCTATCAACGTGACGAAGATAGCTAGAATTCGGTATCTTCGGATCAACGAATTTGGGCCATTCAGTATTCTTCATTCCATCGATTGCTACTTTCACAGAATCATCATTTTGTTATTCCGCCGCTGCATCATTTGGTATCAGAGCGAGACTTAGCCAATCATAGCTAAGCCGAGTCTTGGATCCAATTCTTATCGAAGAGTTTGAGGAATTAGTGAAGCCAAGCTACATCAAGTGAAGCCGAGCTAAGGGAAGAGTTTGAAGCCGTACCATACATCATTTAGTATCATTTGGAGAAGTGGTTGTTCATAGTGTTCATCGCGAAATTGCAACAAAGTTGGAGTTTTCGATCCGTTTCATTTTGGATCAAAGTTCGAAAATTGTTTGGATTTGTGCGGGAATCGTTTTGCGCAACAAAGTTTGAAGACAAAGGCCGTACATCATTTGGCATCTTTAGTGAAAATTAATCAAGATCCAATCATGCCGCCAAGAAGAGCTAATCGCCATCAAAATATTGAAGCATTGTATAGAAGAGAAGAGGCCGATGAAATGGAGCAAAGAATTAATGAAAATTTTAATGAAAAACTTAATGAAGGGATTGGTCGAATAGAGAAGATGATGTTAGAGATGAATCAAAATCAGAGAAGGGTTTCACCTGAATCTAATCATCAGGGAAGTAGAGTCTCACCACATTCCAATCGGGAGAGAAGTGTTGATAACGATCATAGAAGTGTGAGTCGAGATTGTTATAGAGATGATGATGATCGAAGACGTGATAGGAATGTGAATGATTGAGAACGGAGGAATGTAGATAGAATGGATGTTGGTGGAAGACGTGATGGTAGTAGAGATGTTGGTGGTTAGGATCGACATCGATATACATTTGATTTTGAAGAGGAGTATGACGGTGGTAGTGTTTGAGGACAAGGACGAGGTCAAGGAAGAAATTATTCAGAATATGATCACAAGTGGGAGTCGGGAATGAAAACGGAAATTCCAGAGTTCAAGGGTGGTATGCAAGCCGAGGAGTTTCTTGATTGGTTAGCTAATGTTGAAGAGATTTTTGACTTCAAGGAAGTTCCAGAACATCGTAGAGTGAAGTTGGTTGCTACAAGGTTGAGGGGTATAGCTTTGGCATGGTGGCAGCAAACCAAACTTACACGTGAACGAATGGGGAAGTCAAAGGTTGAATCATGGGAAAAGATGAAGAAGTTGATGAAAGCTACGTTTTTACCTTACAATTACCAATCTCTCATGTACCAGCGTTTGCAGAACTTGAGGCAGGGCACAAAGACTGTTAATGATTACGCAGATGAGTTTTATCAGCTTATTGAGAGGAATGATATTATGGAAACAGAAGAACAGCTAGATTTATTGGAGGGTTGAGAATGCAGATCCAAGATATGCTGAATATGTTTGATCCCAGATCTGTTGCTGAAGCACATCAGAAAGCGTTAGCTTGGGAGAAACAAGGCAGACGAGGAGGTGGTGTGTTTACAAATTCCAACAATCCAGTGAAAGGGGCTAGTAGCAGTGCAAATGTTTCTAAGGCTGTTGCAAAACCAGTCGTTAATGAAGTTGCTAAGACCAGAGTCAACAGTGGTATCAAATGTTTCAATTGTCAAGAGTTTGGTCACAAAAGCAATGAATGTCCAAAGCCAAAGAAGCGAGCAATGATAGTTGAGGTTGAGGATGAGGATGAGGAGGCTGAAGGTTCTAATCAATTACTGGTTGAGGAGGAAGAGTTATTGTTTGGAGATGACGGATATACATTAATGATGAGGAGAAATTGCTTAACACCGAAGCAGGAGGAAGAGACTAGCTGGTTGAGGAGTAACATCTTTCAATCAACATGTACTATCTTGGGAAGGGTTTGCAAGTTTGTCATTGATGCGGGAAGCTGTGATAATATTATCTCTACCGAAGTTGTGAAGAAGTTATCATTGAGGACAGAGAAGCATCCGAAACTGTACAAGTTAGCTTGGTTGAGGAAAGGTGGGGAGGTGAAAGTTAATCGAAGGGCCTGTGTTAATTTTTCAATTGGAAAGAAATACAAAGACGAAATTTGGTGCGATGTTGTGGACATGGATGTATGCCATTTGTTGTTGGGGAGACCGTGGCAGTATGATAGGGCGGTGCAACATGATGGGCGTACAAACAGTTACAGTTTTATGTTTGAAGGCACGAAAATTACTTTGGTTCCCAAGAAACGACAACAAGAAGAAAGTAAGTTGGAAGAGATTGAAGAGCTTAAAACTTTGCTATCTTTGAAGGAGTTTGTCAAGGAGGTTGAGGAGGAGCCTGAATTATTTTTATTGGTTGGACGGGAGAGTCATGAAGTGGTGGAAATACCAGAAGAAGTAAAACCAGTACTGGAAGAGTTTGACGATGTATTCCTAGAGGAGTTGCCAACAGATTTACCACCGTTGAGGGACATTCAACATCAAATTGATCTTGTTCCAGGAGCTGTGTTACCTCATAGACCACACTACAGAATGAGTCCAAAAGAGCATGAGGAGTTGCGAAGGCAGGTGGAAGAATTGCTTGAACAGGGGCGTGTGTAGGAGAGTTTAAGTCCTTGTGCTGTACCAGCTTTATTGGTACCCAAAAAGGATGGAACGTGGAGAATGTGCACAGATAGTAGAGCATCGAATAAGATCACAGTCAGATACAGATTTCCGATGCCGAGGCTTGATGATTTATTGGATCAAATCAGTGGGTCCGTAATCTTTTCTAAGATTGACTTGAAGAGTGGTTATCATCAAATTTGAATTAGACCAGGGGACGAATGGAAGACAGCATTCAAGACGAGGGAAGGATTGTATGAATGGCTGGTGATGCCGTTTGGTCTATCGAATGCACCAAGTACATTCATGAGGGTGATGAATCAAATTTTCAGGCCGTACATTGGGAAATTTGTGGTAGTTTACTTTGATGATATTCTGATTTACAGTGCAAGTACAGAGGAGCATGTTCAGCATTTGAGGAAAGTGTTGACTATTCTTCGGGAAGAACAATTCTATGCAGCAACTAAGAAATGTGTGTTTATGGCACGGAGTGTCTTATTTCTGGGATATGTTGTGTCGGAAGAAGGAATACAGGTAGACCAAAGTAAAGTCGAAGCAATTAGAGATTGGCCACAACCCAAGACTATAACAGAAGTTCGAAGTTTTCACGGGTTGGCTTCATTCTATCGAAGGTTTATTCCATACTTTAGTAGTGTGATGGCGCCAGTTACAGATTGTATGAAGGGCAAACAGTTTGCATGGTCAGAGGAAGCAGAGGTTGCTTTTGAGCGGATCAAGGAGCTTTTGACGACAGCACCAGTTCTAGCATTACCAGATTTTCAGTTATTGTTTGAACTACATACTGATGCATTCAAGGTTGGCATTGGAGGGGTATTGAGTCAGAGGGGACGTCCTATTGTATATTTCAGTGAGAAGTTATCAGGAGTAAAGATGAGATATAGTACGTATGATGTGGAATTTTATGCTGTTGTGCAAGCCATTAAACATTGGAGACATTACTTATTTCACAAGGAGTTTGTGTTGTATACTGATCATGAGGCTTTGAAACATCTACAAGGACAAGATAAAATTTCAGCAAGACATGCATCGTGGATTGCGTATTTGCAGCAATTTACATTTGTTGTGAAACACAAATCTGGAGTTACAAACCGTGTGGCAGATGCGTTGAGCAGAAGAAGTCATTTATTAACTACAATGAAAGTTGAAGTGTTGGGGTTTGATGTGTTACCAGAGTTATTTGTCGATGATCCTTACTTTGCAAAGTTTGTTGATAAAGTCAAGGAGGGAGAGACGGATGAGTTTATGATGATAGATGGATTTCTGTTCAAAGGAAATCGATTGTGCATACCTGATTGTAGTTTGAGAATGAAGATTGTAAAGGAGCTACATGAAGAAGGTCACGTGGGAAGAGACCGTACATTACAGTTGATTTCCCAATATTATTTTTTGCCATCGATGAGAAAAGAGGTTGAGAGATTTGTGGAACGATGCCATATCTGTCAAGTGTCGAAGGGAACCGCTACAAACGCAGGATTATATATGCCGTTACCTATGCCTACTAAACCGTGGGTGGATGTGAGCATGGATTTTGTTTTGGGTTTGCCTAGAACTCAAAGGGGAAATGATTCTATATTCGTTGTGGTGGATAGGTTTTCTAAAATGGCACATTTCATTGCATGTAAGAAGACAGTGGATGCCGTTCGAGTCCCTCAGTTATTCTTTAAGAAGGTGTATCGATTGCATGGGCTATTTGAATCGATTGTTTCAGACAGGGATACTAGATTTCTAAGTCATTTCTGGCTAAGTTTGTGGAAGATGGTGGGAACTAGGTTGAACTTTAGTAGCGCTTATCATCCGCAGACAGACGGTCAGACCGAGGTTGTGAATAGATGATTGGGGAATTTGTTGCGATGTCTTGTGAAGGACAATCTGAAGAGTTGGGACGTGAAGTTATGCCAAGCGGAGTTTGCTCATAATCATGCGGTAAATTGTAGCACATGTTTCAGTCCATTCCAGATTGTATATTCAAGTTTTCCAAGGGGACCGTTGGACCTAACGGTAGTACCACAGCCAGAGGGGACGGTTAAACGAGTTGTTGATTTTGTTGATGGGTTGACTGAATGTCATAAAATCGTCCAGGAACGATTGAGAAAGGCGAATGAGAAGTATAAACAATCTACATATCTGAAGCGAAGGTGATGCAAGTCAGGCTCAAATGTTCCAAGGCATAGGTCGTGACTGACTTAACTGTCTAAGTCGTGAGCGACTTAACTGGGGAGAAGATGATGCAGGCCAAGTACTAAGTCGTGACCGACTTAAAGAAATTGAAGGTCTAAGTCGTGACCGACTTAACAGGGGAGAAGGCATAAGTCGTGACCGACTTAACGAAGGCGAGGAGATAAGTCATCCACGACTTATTGAATCGGAAGGCACGAGTCGTCCACGACTCAAGGGAGAGGCTGGCATAAGTCGTCCAAGACTTAAGAAGAAGGATACAGGAGGAGCAGCACAAGCTAGAAATTCACAAGAGTTAAGTCGTCTACGACTTAAGAAAAGTGATGAGTCGCTGCCGAGTTAAGACTTAAGATGAGTCGTCTGGTTTCTTAAGTCGTGAGCTGGGATAAGTCGTTTGTTCTTGAGTCGTGTACTTAAATGATGAGTCGTTGTATGATATTATGTTGTATTTCTGTAAGTCGTATGTCGTCTGTACTTAAGTCGTAAGTCATCGCGTTGTGTTTCTGTGTTGTAACTGTTTTGTCTTCAGTCGTTACTTTTGAGTCGTAAGTCGGAGGCTATAAGTCGGAACCGACTTAGGAGATGATGAAATTTCTGTTGTAAAATTGAACGCCTATAAATAGGCCGAGTGTCACACTTGTATGGGTTGTTGATTTTTGAATAAAATTCTTGTTTGATTGCTTTGTGCTTTCATTTAAATTGGTAGTTGAGTGTAATCTCCTATCTCCTCTTTCGGTTAATCGAGTGCGCTCGATTCAACGATCGTAGAAGCCGATTCGTGGAATCTAGTGCGCTAGATCAACGCTTGAAGAATTGAAGATCTTTGAACCCGGTATCGTGCACGATCAACGAGTTCGGGATAGCTAGAATTCGGCATCTTCGGATCAACGAATTCGGGCATTTCAGTATCGTCCAATCCATCGATTGCTACTTTCATCGATCTACATTGTTTTGTATAATCCGCTGCGTCAGTTTTGGTATCAAAGCTTGTTCTAGCCAATCATAGCTAGATCGAGACTTGGAGCCTAATCATTTTGGAGTTTTGAAGATTTGAGGTTATTCCTCACGACCGAGAGTTTAAAGAAGTGGGTCGTGCATACTTTTGTAGTTTGGAGATCGGATCTTATCATTTGGAGAAGTTGTGTTCATCGTGTTCATCGCGATTTGCAACAAGTGTGAAGATTTCGATCCATTTCATTTTGGATCTAAGTTCGAATTGTGTTTGAATTTTGAAGTGTTGAAGAATTTGTGAAGTATTCAATCATGCCGCCAAGGAGAGCTAACCGTCATCAGAATGTTGAATATTTGTATAAGCAGGAAGATGCCGAGCAAATGGAGCAACGTATAAGTGACAAATTCAATGAGAAGTTGTATGAAGGCATTGGGAGGTTAGAAAAGCTTATGACGGAGATGAATCAAAACCGGAGAAGGGTTTCACCTGAATCTAACCACGAGAGAAGTAGAGTTTCACCACATTCCAACCAAGGGAGAAGTAATGACAATGACCATAGAAGTGTGAGCCGAGACAGTTATAGAAATGTTGATGACCGAGATCGTGTTCGGAGGAATGTAGATAGAAGGGATGGTGGTAGACATGAAGGGAGTAGAGATGTTGGTGGTCAGAATCGACATCGATATGCATCTGATTTTGAAGAGGAGTATGATGGTGGTAGTATTCAAGGAAGAGGACAAGGAAGAAATTACTCTGAGTATGATCACAAGTGGGAGTCGGGGATGAAGACTGAAATTCCTGAATTCAAGGGTGGTATGCAAGCGGAGGAGTTTCTAGATTGGGTGGCTAATGTTGAGGAGATTTTTGATTTCAAACAAGTTCCAGAACCTCGTAGAGTGAAGTTGGTTGCTACAAGGTTGCGGGGTAGAGCTTTGGCATGGTGGCAGCAAACCAAAATTACATGTGAACGAATGGGGAAGTCGAAAGTTGAATCTTGGGAAAAGATGAAGAAATTGATGAAAGCAACGTTCTTACCTTACAATTATCAGTCGCTAATGTATCAACGTTTACAGAATTTGAGGCAGGGCACAAAAACTGTTAATGATTATGCAGATGAGTTTTATCAGCTGATTGCAAGGAATGATATTATGGAAACGGAAGAGCAGCTGACATCTAGATTCATTGGGGGATTGAGAATGCAGATTCAGGATATGGTTAATATGTTCGATCCAAGATCTGTGGCAGAAGCACATCAAAAGGCGTTGGCTTGGGAGAAGCAAGGAAGACGAGGAGGTGGTGTGTTTACTAATTCCAACAATCAAGTGAAGGGTGTAAGTGGGAGTTCTAATGTTTCTAAACCTATCAGTAGACCAGTGGTGAAGGAGGCTGAGAAGGCGAAGGTTAACAATGGTTTCAAATGTTACAATTGTCAGGAATTGGGTCATAAAAGCAACGAGTGTCTAAAGCCAAAGAAGAGAACCATGATTGCAGAAGTTGAAAATGAGGATGTTGATGGAGATTATTCTAGTCCAGTTGAGGAGGATGAACAGGATATTGCGTCAAGAGATGAAGGTTGTAATCTAATGCTGAGGAGATCATGTTTGACACCGAAGCAGGAAGAAGCTAGTTGGTTGAGGAGTAATATCTTTCAGTCGACATGCACTATACTGGGAAAGGTGTGTAAATTTTTGATTGATGCCGGAAGCTGTGACAATATCATTTCAACCGAGGTTGTGACAAAGTTGAAGTTGAAGACAGAGAAACATCCGAATCCATACAAGTTAGCATGGTTGAGAAAAGGAGGAGAAGTGAAAGTGGATAGACGAGTTTGTGTTCCATTCTCTATTGGGAAGAAATACAAAGACGAGATCTGGTGTGATGTAGTAGAGATGGATGTTTGTCATTTACTTTTGGGAAGACCATGGCAGTATGATCGAGCAGTACAACATGATGGTCGGACCAATAGCTACAGTTTTATGTTTGAAGGAACGAAGATTATCTTAGTTCCAAAGAAGAGACATCAAGGAGAGAGTAAGTTAGAAGAGATTGAAGAACCGAAAAGTTTGTTATCTTTGAAGGAGTTTGTTAAAGAAGTTAAAGAGGAGCCTGAAGTGTTTTTGTTGATTGGGCGAGAGAGCAGTAAAGAGGTTGAAATTCCAGAAGAAGCGAAGCCAGTTTTGAAAGAATTTGAGGATGTATTTCCAGATGAGTTACCAAAGGAGTTACCGCCACTAAGAGACATTCAACATCAAATCGATCTTGTTCCGGGAGCAGTATTTCCACATAGACCACATTATCGAATGAGTCCGAAGGAACATGAAGAGTTGCGGAGGCAGGTGGAAGAATTGCTTGAACAGGGGCGTGTGCAGGAGAGTTTAAGTCCTTGTGCTGTACCAGCTTTATTGGTACCCAAAAAGGATGGAATATGGAGGATGTGCACCGATAGTAGAGCATTGAATAAGATCACAGTCAGATATAGATTTCCGATGTCGAGGCTTGATGATTTATTGGATCAGATCAGTGGGTCCGTAATCTTTTCTAAGATTGACTTGAAGAGCGGTTATCATCAGATTTGCATTAGACCAGGGGACGAATGGAAGACAGCATTCAAGACGAGGGAAGGGTTGTATGAATGGCTGGTAATGCCGTTTGGTCTATCGAATGCACCAAGTACATTCATGAGGGTGATGAACCAAATTTTCAGGCCATACATTGGGAAATTTGTGGTAGTTTACTTTGATGATATCTTGATCTACAGTACTAGTACAGAAGAGCATGTTCAGCATTTGAAGAAAGTATTGATTATTCTTCGAGAAGAACAATTCTATGCTGCAACAAAGAAGTGTGTTTTTATGGCGAGAAGTGTTTTATTTTTGGGATATGTTGTGTCGGAAGAAGGAATACAGGTTGACCAAAGTAAAGTCGAAGCTATCAGAGATTGGCCGCAGCCCAAGACGATAACGGAAGTTCGTAGTTTTCACGGGTTGGCTTCATTCTATCGAAGGTTCATTCCACACTTTAGTAGTGTGATGGCACCTGTTACAGATTGTATGAAGGGTAAACAGTTTTCATGGTCTAAGGAAGCAGGAAATGCTTTTGGGAGGATCAAGGAGTTGCTGACATCTGCACCAATTCTAGTTTTACCAGATTTTCAGTTGTTGTTTGAGCTACACACTGATGCGTCAAAGGTTGGGATTGGAGGGGTGTTGAGTCAGAAGGGGCGTCCTATTGCATATTTCAGTGAGAAGTTATCTGGAGCGAAGATGAGATACAGTACATATGATGTGGAATTTTATGCTGTTGTGCAAGCTACTAAACACTGGAGACATTACCTATTTCAGAAAGAGTTTGTTCTGTATACTGATCATGAAGCATTGAAGCATTTACAAGGTCAAGACAAGATTTCAGCGAGACATGCATCATGGATTGCATATCTGCAACAGTTTACTTTTGTTGTTAAACACAAGTCTGGAGTTACGAACCGTGTAGCGGATGCTTTGAGTAGAAGGAATCATTTACTAACAACAATGAAAGTTGAAGTGACGGGGTTTGAAGAACTACCAGAATTATTTGTCGATGATCCTTACTTTGCAAAGTTTGTTGACAAAGTCAAGGAGGGAAAGACGGATGAGTTTGTAATGGTGGACAGTTTTCTGTTCAAAGGAAATCGATTATGCATACCGGAGGGTAGTTTGAGAATGAAAATTGTGAAGGAGTTACATGAGGAAGGTCACGTGGGTAGAGACCATACTTTGCAATTGATTTCACAATCTTACTTTTGGCCATCGATGAGGAAAGAAGTGGAGAGGTTTGTTGAGCGATGTCATATCTGTCAGGTTTCGAAAGGAACTGCGACTAATGCGGGGTTATATATGCCGTTACCTGTACCAGCTAAACCATGGGTTGATGTAAGTATGGCTTTGTGTTGGGGTTGCCAAGAACACAGCGGGGAAACGATTCCATTTATGTGGTGGTTGACCGATTTTCGAAAATGGCACATTTTATTGCTTGTAAGAAGATGGTGGATGCTGTTCATGTTGCTCAGTTGTTTTTCAAAGAAATATATCGACTTCATGGTTTGCCAGAATCGATTGTGTCGGACAGGGATACTCGATTTCTGAGTCATTTTTGGCTAAGTTTGTGGAAGATGGTGGGAACGAAGTTGAATTTTAGCAGCGCTTATCATCCGCAAACGGATGGACAGACAGAGGTGGTGAACAGATCGTTGGGAAACCTGTTGAGGTGCCTTGTGAAAGATAATCTGAAAAGTTGGGACATGAAGTTATGCCAGGCAGAGTTTGCTCATAATCATGCGGTGAATCGTAGCACAGGTTTCAGTCCATTTCAGATAGTATATTCAAGCTTACCGAAGGGACCGTTGGATTTAACGGTAGTGCCACAATCAAAGAAGACAGTTAAGAAAGCTGCTGATTTTGTTGATGGATTAGCGGAATGTCATAAAATCATTCAGGAACGATTGGGAAAAGCAAATGAGAAGTATAAACGATCTGCAGATTTGAAACGAAGGAGTGTTGAATTTCATGAAGGTGATTTGGTTTATGCAGTGTTAACAAAAGACCGTTTACCGGTGGGAACGTACAATAAATTGAAAGCACGAAAGATTGGTCCAGTGGAAATTTTAAAGAGAATCAATGAAAATGCTTATAAATTGAAGCTGCCAGATGATGTGTATACGTCTGACGTATTCAATGTTTAGCATCTCGTACCATATCATGGGGATGAGTTCGTTGTGGAAGATGAAAATGCAAATTCGAGGACGAATTTCTTTCAACCAGGGGAGGATGATGCAAGTCAGGCTCAAATGTTCCAAGGCATAGGTCGTGACCGACTTAACTGTCTAAGTCATGAGCGACTTAACTGGGGAGAAGATGATGCAGGCCAAGTACTAAGTCGTGACCGACTTAAAGAAATTGAAGGTCTAAGTCGTGACCGACTTAACAGGGGAGAAAGCATAAGTCGTGACCGACTTAACGAAGGCGAGGAGATAAGTCATCCACGACTTATTGAATCGGAAGGCACGAGTCGTCCACGACTCAAGGGAGAGGCTGACATAAGTCGTCCAAGACTTAAGAAGAAGGATACAGGAGGAGCAGCACAAGCTGGAAATTCACAAGAGTTAAGTCGTCTACGACTTAAGAGAAGTGATGAGTCGTTGCCGAGTTAAGACTTAAGATGAGTCGTCTGGTTTCTTAAGTCGTGAGCTGGGATAAGTCGTTTGTTCTTGAGTCGTGTACTTAAATGATGAGTCGTTGTATGATATTATGTTGTATTTCTATAAGTCGTATGTCGTCTGTACTTAAGTCGTAATTCGTCGCGTTGTGTTTCTGTGTTGTAACTGTTTTGTCTTAAGTCGTTACTTTTGAGTCGTAATTCGGAGGCTATAAGTCGGAACCGACTTAGGAGATGATGAAATTTCTGTTGTAAAATTGAACGCCTATAAATAGGCCGAGTGTCACACTTGTATGGGTTGTTGATTTTTGAATAAAATTCTTGTTTGATTGCTTTGTGCTTTCATTTAAATTGGTAGTTGAGTGTAATCTCCTATCTCCTCTTTCGGTTAATCGAGTGCGCTCGATTCAACGATCGTAGAAGCCGATTCGCGGAATCTAGTGCGCTAGATCAACGCTTGAAGAATTGAAGATCTTTGAACCCGGTATCGTGCGCGATCAACGAGTTCGGGATAGCTAGAATTCGGCATCTTCGGATCAACGAATTCGGGTATTTCAGTATCGTCGAATCCATTGATTGCTACTTTCATCGATCTACATTGTTTTGTATAATCCGCTGCGTCAGAAGGAGTGTTGAATTTAGTGAAGGGGATTTGGTTTATGCAGTGTTAAAAAAGGATCGTTTTCCAGTGGGAACGTACAACAAATTGAAAGCGCGGAAGATTGGTCCAGTAAAAATTGTGAAGAAAATCAATGAGAACGCGTATCAATTGGAATTGCCGACTAATGTTCATACTTCTGATGTGTTTAACGTCAAGTACTTAATTCCGTACCATGGGGATGAGTGTGTTGCGAAGGAGGAAGATGCAAATTCGTGGATGAATTTTTCTCAACCTGGGGAGGATGATGCAGCGCAGCCTTTGAATTCTCAAGGCTTAGGTCGTCCACGACCTAAGGAGGAAGTTATAAGTCGTCCACGACCTAACGAAATCTTAAGTCGTTTGGAAATGATGAGTCGTATACGACCTAAGAACTGTGGACCTAACGAAGAGGGTTGGCGAGCTAACAGTTTAGGTCGGACACGATCTAGTGGGAATTCACGACCTAAAAATGCAGTGCAACGTGAAGAAAGCTTAGGTCGTGAACGACCTAACTCTAAGGTCGCGAAAGGAGGGTGCGAACGACTTAACTCGTATGCTTATGTAAGTCGCGAACGACCTAACGTACACAGGCCATTTTCTTTGGGTCGTTCAAGCGATAGGTCGCTGCCGAGTTACGACCTAGGTTAGGTCGTAGAAGCGGGTTACGATCTAGGTTAGGTCGCTGAAGCTTGAAGCCGTAGATTCTTTATGCTGCTTTACTCTATGCCGTTGATTCTTTAAGTCGCTGATGGATGTTGATGAATGGAGATATGTAAGTCGTAGGTCGTTTTGTGTTAGGTCGTTGCCGACCTATGTGTTGTAATATGTTTTGTTCATATGTCGCTGAGTTGTAACTAATTGTATCTTAGGTCGCAGGCTTGTCATTTTGTGTTGTAACTTGTACATGTTAAGTCGCTAACGACTTAAGATAGGTCATACACGACCTAAGTGTTGTAAATTTGTGATGTTGTGTGGGTTGTAATACAAGTGCTTGAGTCGTGGATTGTTGAGTCGTTGCCGACCTAAGTTGAGTCGTAAGTCGTGAACGACTTAAGGGTCTGGATTGTAAAATGCTATAAATAGGCGTGAGTTGTACATTTGAAAGTTTAGTTGATTTGAATAAAAACTTTTGTTTTGTTAGCTTTGTGCTTTCACCAAATTGGTAGTTGAGTGTAATCTCCTATCTCCACTTTCGGTTAATCGAGTGCGCTCGATTCAACGATTGCTGAAGCCGATTCGCGGTATCAAGTGCGCTTGATCAACGCTTGAAGAATTGAAGATCTTCTTTCACGGTATAGTGCGCTATCAACGTGACGAAGATAGCTAGAATTCGGTATCTTCGGATCAACGAATTTGGGCCATTTAGTATTCTTCATTCCATCGATTGCTACTTTCACAGAATCATCATTTTGTTATTCCGCCGCTGCGTCAATTATGTGAAGCGCTATGTCAGAAAAATAAATTTCATGTGGCATAATTGCTGAAAATCAACTGCGCTAGTGTGGAAATTGTTATATTGGACAGAACAAAAGCGATACATGAACTGTAATTGGTTTCTTAATTACTTCATGAATTTCATCTTAGATTTTGTTTGATTATGACACAACAAAAGAATCATTAAATACCCCACGACGTCATCTCCCTGATTCGAAGCAACTGCTTAAAAATGACGGTAGAAAAAAGTAATTTGGTTTTTCAACTGATGAACTACATTTATCATCACTTGAACCTTAATCGTGAGTTTCAAGGTGTAATTTCCATTTACATGTAGCTTTGTTCTATCTAGTTTAAATTACGTTTCTATTTTAATCATTTCGTTCCATGGTTTCTTCTTCAACTAAAAATAGATTTTATATTATGGTGAAAAATGAAATTTAAGTTCAACTTCTACCTTACTATTAGTTCAAGTTAGGTTTGTAGACACATAATGGTGATGCAGTGATAATGTTTCAATTTTCAAGAGTAATCATTTCATAAACAAGTTGTAGAGCCCAATGAGGTAAGCATATGTTTTCTAAATAACAAAAATTTTGCGGTAATTTGTTCTCGGTGTTCTTTATATTACTAGTACATGACAGTGTTGGTATAGTTTATATATGGATGTTTGGTTAATTCACTTTTTTTCATTATTAAAACTCTATCAAAATGATTTTGCTTGTTCTTGGGCCGATCTTTAGACCATTCCCACCCATGGGTTGGTTGGGAAGAAACCAGTTCGCCACTTCAGGGTTGGAGGTTGCTTCTTAGCCGGCTAAGAGCCAATGGCTACTTTATAGCTGTTGGGCAATTGTCGGTCAAAAAATAGCCGGGCTAACTTTATTGGGTGGTCGTTGCTTCTCCCCCCTCCCTCCCTCATATAATATGTTTATTTCATCATTCTGCTTACACCATTTCCACTTCAATTTTATTTCTTCTCAACACAGTTTTTTCAATCAATATTAACAATGTCGAAAAATTATAAAGGAAAATCGTAGAAGTCTTCATCTTCTATATTTCTACCTTTACAAATGCCAGATAATTAGAATCTAGTGCAATTCAATCAGCATATGTATAATTCTCAGTATGGTCAGAATCAATTTCGTTGTCAACAGGCGCCAATTTCATATCAACCTCAACAAAATCAGAATATCTACCATTCTCAATAAGATTCGAATCAGTACCAAAATTCTCAAAATGCGAATTATTCGCAGAATAGTTCGTTTCAACAAAACTATCGGTACGATCAAAACTACATATCTTCCGATAGCCAACGACGGTCAGAAATGCCTTATCGTTCACAAGATATATCGAGAAATCTCACTAATCAATTTGGAGGCAACATATTTGAAAATCAGAAAATGCAATTTGATATTAATGAAATAGTCGATGAAGAAGATGATTGTAGGAATCCTACTTTGTCTTCTGGTCAAACTTGGGGAAATCAACCATCGAGAATCAACATTTCAGAATCTGGAACCGCGGAACCGAAAGGTGGAAAAATGATCACCAGACGAGCAAGCTGAATTAGCATTCTGCTGGGTTGAATGCTTTAGAGATAATAAGAAAGGTACGAGCCAAAGCGAATCCTCGTTTTTGACTGCTGTACGTAATTTATTCAACCTTTAAACTCCAAACAGCCCCTGAGATCGGTAGATTCTTTGAACCGGTCGTGAAAAAGAATAAACGCCGTTTGTCAACGTTGAAAAGAAATAATGGCTGACCTGCATTCTAGACAGCAAAGCGGGGCAAACGACTTGGATCGGGTAAAATTTTGAATTTTGGACTTTGAAATAACAAGTATTATGTTTAATTCATCTAATAGTACTTCATCCTCTACAGCTCAATCAAGCAAATGCATTGTATATGTCTGAACATAACAATCAACCTTTCAACTTTCAACGTTGCTACGACATACTAGAAAAAAAGGAAAAATGGAGCCGGGTGCGACAAGAACATTCAGTGCTGCGCTTTCTTCCTAGAAAGATGAGCAATGAATCCAGCCCCAGTAGTTCTGATCCGCATGAGGACACCCCCTTCACAACTAGTTCAGGTGGTCGGCCTCCAAGAAAGTTCAAAGGGAAGAAAAAAACCGTCTCCGATTACAACGCACATTACGAAAATATTGGACAGCGTATGGCGGTCGCGGAAGATGCAAACAAATTATATTTGAAAATAAAAGAAACAAAGAGAATTGAACGGGCAATGGAAAAACAACGGCGGCACGATGAAAAACAGAATTTAAGAAATGATGAGCTAGAGTTAAGAAAACAAGAACTAGCTCGACAACAAAAAGCTGATGATACGGCTCTTTTAACTCGCAACTTAAACAAACTCAATCCAGTTCAGAGGATGTATATGGAGAAGCAACTTGAGGAGTACCATAGATGTCAAGGGGGATGTAAGTGTTGGTTGTAAGTTAAATTTGAGTGTTATTGTCAATTTTAACTTCTTCGTATTTCGAGTTAATTTTTTGTTATTGCTATTGTTATTGCTAATGTAAGTGTTGGTTGCAGTAATCGTAAGCGTTGCTTGTAAAAGTGTTGGTTGTACTAATGTAAGTGTTGGTTGTAACTTTAATGGTAAATTAAGTTGTTATTGCTATTGTTACTCTTGAATACTCGTAATTTGTCAAAAACAACTTAGTAAGGTAGAAATAACAAATTCAAACATAAATAATAATACAAACTGGATACAACCACTTAATATTACAACAGATAAGCTTGTGGACAATCACTTAATAATACAAACTGTCAACAACCACTTAATATAACAACCACTTAATAATACAAACTGTCAACATCAACAAACATTACTTCTACTAATTGTTTCCTATATGTTCCCAGTAGTGTTCCACCAATTCTTCTTTTAGATTAAGATGAGCTTGTGGATCTCGAATATCTTGTACTCTTTGTAAGTTTCAGCAAAAGTATTTGGATCCTTATAAGCTTTTTTTTGAAATGCTACAGCAATGTATGGATAGTTTCTTCGTACCCACCTCGTTCTTCTTCGACAATCATATTATGTAAAATTATACATCAGTACATGATATCAGATAGTACCACCGGATAATGATAGTATACCTCTTTTCGTAAAATATGACGTGTCTCCCCTCCTTGCACCATTCTGCGGTTATCCCGTGCCCATGCTCTAACTCGGGGAAAGAAAAGGGGTAATGTGGAGTCCAAAGTAGGATAAATCACTACGCCATAGATGGCCTACTGCAACGAAATTACATGGTGTTGCTAGCTATAATGTAACGATAGGTATGCTGATTTTTGTCTATTACAACACTCGCTTCAAGGTGTTAGCATAGGCATCAACAAGATGTTGCAGTAGCTATAGATGTTTTCAAATTAAAAAATTAATAAAATTAGCAATCCGCGTGAATACGATCCAACGGCCTACATTTAATCTGGTTGTTAAAATGGATCACCACTGCAATTTGCCCAGAAATTTCGTTTTCCCGCTTTACTTTTCATACCATTTCGTTCTCACCCTCTTCCAAATCCCCAATTTCCAAATCCCTAATTTCCAAATCATATTTTCGTTCCCATTTTGTTCTCACCCCAATTTCACTGCTGCTTGCCAACATGTCGATACGCAACCTCTCCCAAATCCTACCAACCGCAGCCCCCAACAAAACTCCACTACCCCACCGCCGTTTCTACGGCCTGATTCCGATGGTCATCGAGCACACATCCCGTGGCCAGCGTGCCTGCGATATCTTTTCCCGGCTTCTCAAAGAGCGCGTCATCTGCCTTAACGGACCCATCGAGGACGATACGTCAGCGATAGTTGTGGCTCAACTGCTGTTCCTCGAATCTGGTGGTTCCGTGATGGCAGGGTTGGCAATTTATGATACTTCGACCAAATCCGATGCTTGAATCTTTCTCGCCAATGTTCAGAAGAAGTTCGATTCTAATGAAGCTTTGCTCGATTGTACCATTTTCGGATTCAAGGAAGATGTCAAACGCAGATTTCTTGTTTGAGTGAATGCCGCTTAAATTTTCAAATTGTCCAGCAATCGTAAAACCAGTTTCAATTCCTTGATTGATTGCTCGAATTGCTTTGACTTCGTCATCGGGTGGGATGTGATATTATTTGGTATGTTTTCTGCCTTCTGGTTTACTTGATTATTCTCGATTTTGGTTACACTCGCATGCTTTTGCCGATGATGAATTGGGATTTATTTATAGGCTTTATTTCCTATAATCTCGGGTTTAATCTTTCTGTTGGACTTTGATAAATCTGGTATGTTGGATTGCGATGATGTATTGGTATGTTGGATTTATTTCTGGTATGTTGGATTTATTTCTGGTATGTTTGATAAATCTGGTATGTTGTATTGGGATTTATTTCTTGTTCACTGGCTTGTTTTTTATTTCTGATCTGAGCTTGTTAGCTCCTTTCTGCTGCATTTGTTAAACCAGAACATGAACTGATGCTCCAAGTCCTCTGTATATCATATTACTGCCTATGTTTCTCTTGTACATGCCTGATGCATTCACTGTTTTTTCTTGATGGGCTGCCTATGTGTACTGCTGTGTTTCTTGCACTGGCTTGTCTATATTTTGCTGAACCTGGTTCTTGTTTGTTTTGTTGGTTGCTTGGCCCTGAGTTGAATCTAGTCGATGACTCGGGTTTGACCTTGTGTCGTGTCCTTGTATCCATGTGTTGCATTCATGTTTGGCTTATGCACTTATGAAAAGAAACAACCCAAATACCTGAGGCAAATATTATAACAAAAATATTTTCATTTTCTGTTTGAGTTAAATATTATTTTCCAGATTACTGCTTTTGAATTATATGTGACAGGTATTGAAGACTGGACAGCTGGATACAAGCTTGAAGACAGAGTCAAATCAAATGTGCATGAGTGTATGAATGCATGAGCTGAAGACAGGTTTCAAAGAAGGCTCGATCTTCCAAAATCGGATGAATCGGGCGGTGCCCACTTGTTCGACCTAATCGGATGAATCAAGCCGGTACTGCGGTGCCCCGGACCCCCGCCGGCGCTGCGCCCGGACCCGCTTCTCGGCTCGCCTTCGGCTCGACACTCAGCTCGTCATATATTTGTCAGTGTCAGTGTCGGTGTCTGTATAAATTGAAACTGCATATGTAATGAGTGAACTGAGTGATGTAGTGAGGATTATCTGTATATGTAAATATCAGTGTTATATATCATTGAATTGTAAAATAGTGGAGTCAGGAATTTGTACTATTTCAAATGTTGAAATAAAATATTTATTTAAATAAATTATTGTTTGAATATCAAATTCTGTGCAATAGCATTTTATTAAATAAATATTTATTTCTATTAAAAAATCAAATATGCTCTACATTGTGGGCCCCACAAATTCAGAAAGTTAATATCTATAGCAACATTTTGAAATGTTGGTACAGACACCTATGGATGTTGCTATAGACCCAAATATGGTTCTATTGCAACAATATTTCTTATGTTGCCTTAGATAGTCAAAATGTTGCCTTTGAGGTCTGCGGCAACGCGGCAAAATGCATCACCGAGAAAGTGTTGCCTTTGCCCTTTTTTAGCCTACAACATCATTTTTTGGCACTTCCTGCATCACTTCTTTGGTGTTGCAGTATGCAATCTATGGCGTAGTGAATCATGTTACGAAAGTACTCATAGTACCAGTACTGTAAAACCTTCCAAAATCCTGAAATGGACGAGGATCTACCCCTAACAACACACTGATGATCCAAAAAGCAATACAAATACGCTAATATCAGAGTCCTCCAGTCACATGCGACTGGACTATCAAACGACAACTCCGCTACAACTGCTACATAACCGGCCGGCAGGGTGTTCGATGCATTTGTAAAGAATAGGTTCCCTATCATGTACTTAATAAAAAATCGAGCTATCTTCAAGCAGTTATCAGAAATATGTACATGTATCAATTCCATTACTGCTTGCCTAATGTAAGAGCTTCTAAGCTACAGTCCGGATGATAGTCCGTCATGCAAATCAAAATGTAAAATAACACTAGATAAACGATGAAAATGCTGGTATTCCTCATTATAAGATAAGGTCTTCCCCCGACCAATGCCTATACCGGTCAACATAGTAAAGTCTAATGGTGTAATATCTAGCTCTCCAAAACTAAAGTGAAAGGTATGAGTGGTCTTCCACCAACATGCGGCTAAAGCACTGCATAACTGAACATCCAAATTTAATAAATTATCGATACCTATTAAAGTAATTTAGCATTATTTAAACCCTAAACATCAATAATAATAAAAACAATAATTATGTAATTACATACTCAGAAAGTCTCCAAATCCTATCTCTCGCAGCAAAGCATGTATAATGCCATGAGTATCGTAATCTCGGATAATCCTATAAAGCCGTATTACGCTAACCCAAGATCCACGTGTGTGCTCATGGCGAGCCTAAGTTAAAACATTTTGCGCATTCAATTTTTATCGTATAGTTTGAACTAATAAGAAAAAGTAGAGGTAGATAACTTATAGAATTATCAACACACGTACTAACATGTACTTCTTCGTCGGGTAGTATCCGAAAATTGACCAAATCTTTGTCCGAAGCCAAATTTTGTTCGATGTGGGGGTTCAAAACTGCAGCTCCTGTATTTCTCCCCACGCATCTTCGTCTAACTACCGTGCTTCTTCGCAATTCAATGAACGTGGGCGGTGCGGGTGCGCCACCTTCGGTAGGCGCGTTTGCCACGGACGGTGGAACATTTTCTGTGCTGCGACTGTCGCTACCTCGGAGTCTCGGAAAAGCTCTTCTCATTTATTTATTTTTCGAAAAGCGTATGTTTACAAGCGGTAGAAGAAATGGCGAACGAAAGAAGGAAGGAGAAGAGCCGTGGGGAAGAAATGAGCACAGCCGGCTAATTTATAGCCGATTGTGCTCTATCCCCTTAGTCGGCCAAAATAAGGCCGGCTAAGGGGACAGTGTGGATTGCAACCCACACCTTGTTATGGATTGCAATCCACACCTTATCCCCTTAACCGGTCTTATTTTGGCCGGCTAAGGAGAAGCACACAAAATGTCCTTTCTCCATGGTTGGGGTTGCTTTGGTTGTCAATTACTTTGAATCGACCCAAGCAACCCCTACCATTGGGAATATTTGCTTGACATTTATGAATTTTGATTTTAATCAGAGGGAGTGACAACAATTCAAATTTCTTTTTTTTTGAGGTTTTACTATTTTATACACCGTTTTAGTAGCTAACAAACAAGCTTCAAAACTTTGGTTTTTTCTACCTAAATTTGTTTTACAATACTACTTTTCATACACATGGCAAAAAATTCTAGACATTATACCTAATGTTAAATATTAATACGTGAAGAACAATAATTAAGAATTTCATCAAGTTATTAATGTACAACCATAATGAATTTTGATTTTAATCTACGAGAGTGATAACAACTCAATTTACTAGTATAACCGTCACTACTAGAAAAAAGCTAAATACCGACGGAGGGATGCGACGGCTTTCGACGGCCTATTTCCGACGGCTTCCGGCGGGCCGTCGGCGGCCGTCGGAAGCCGTCGGAAATTATCGAACTACAGGCTCAGCCGAGCCTTCTTCCTCCTCACTTTTCATACGAAAATAATCATCCCCAAATCCCCAAATCTCTTCTCCAAGCTTCCAATCATCAATTTCGAGCTTTCGAACCCTCCCCAGCTACATAATCAATGTCTATTGCTCTCTAGGTCAGGTATAATCTCTTATTTTTACCAAAAATCTAATTTTTACCCTAAATCTAGATTTGCATAAGTTGTTAAATTAGGGCTAATTGGTGATTGAAATTGTTTCCAATAGTGTTATAATAGTTTCTAGCATTCCATGGTATTCTTATTTCATCTTTTATCATGAAATTGTGAAAAACATGTATAATTTTTGGTTGTTCGTGTATATGGCCTTGATTCTACGATTGTATATGTGTGTAGCGCTGCTATTATTATATTGTGTTAGTTGGAATAAGGTAAAATGAATCCACGAGCTAGGAATATTGTATTGTGCACGTATTGACTTATGCAACAAAAAAATGCGTCAAACGAGCCTTAAGTTGATGGAATACGTCGAATAAATGTGTTAAATTAAAATATATTTTTGTAAATGTGAACAGTTAGTAAAACTGTATTTTTTCGTAAAATGCGCACATTTAATTAACTAATGTATCTTAGACAGTTTTTGGCCCCGTTTGACGAGTGTTTTACATGATCGTTATATTAGTCGTTTTTTTTCAAAAAACGACCATTTATATTCATCTGGTACAATGTTTGTTTGATTTGTCCCTGTATTGGACAAGTTATGAACACAGTAAGCATTTACATTTTGTATATTACTTCGTCTCAAACGGTTCATAAAATTTTTGCCTAACTTTTCTTTTTTGTTTCCTGCGTACACGCATTTGTGTACAATGCAGGGAACAAAAGGGAAGTGCTGCCGAAATTTTGTTGAATCGTTTGAGACGAAGTAATATACGAAATGTAAATGCTTACTGTGTTTGTAATGGGAAGTTGGATGTCTGACCATGGAAAAAAAAATTATACAATTTTTTATATCGATACGTTAAAAAATAAAATGTGCCCTATTTGAAAATATTTTTAAATTTGTGAAGTTGTGAAGTTGTTCTTTAAATTTAAATATTATATGACCATGAAAATAATCTTTTTCGAATTTGTATTCTTGAAAATAAATATTAAATTTTGAACTTCTAATTTTCTCAAATAGGAAAAATGATTGATTATTTTTTTGATCGGAGGAGATGGATTACCAAAGAAAAGGACTGAGGGGCTCAATAAAAGAAGATTTTTATAATGGTATAAACGTGTTTGTTGAATTTGCTTTAAGTAATAATGGAAACGATCCAGAAATTCGTTGTCCGTGTAGTAGGTGTAGACATTTGAAGTATTTGTTACCAGATATTGTGAAAGTTCATTTGTGCAAAAACAGTTTCGTACCTGAGTATTATGTTTGGGATCGGCATGGAGAAGTTGTAGCAAATACTTCTGTAGAGTCTGAAAGTGTCGTTAACGAAATAGTTAGGACGACCCGTATAGAAAATATGGTCGAAGATACAGCACGATCAATGTTTCCTATGATTGAAGTTGACGACGATGATGGAAATGTTGAAGCGAAATATTGAATCAAAAAAATTTATGATTTACTAGATGCTGCTAAGAAACCTATTTGGGATGGTTGTAAAAGCGGCACTCAGCTGCCAGTAATCGCAGAATACATTGTGATGAAGTCAAAATACAACATCACTGAAGCTGGGTTTACGGCTGTTGTACAAGCTGCAAAAAGACATATGACGCCCGATAATCTAATGTGTGAAAATCACTATGAAGTTATAAAACTTATGTTGGCTTTTGGTTTACCTTATCAGAAAATAGATACATGTTTAAAAGGCTGCATGTTGTTTTGGAAAGAAGACGCAAACCTTAGAAATTGTAAAATTTGTAACCTGGAGAGATACAAACCAAGAAAAAAGAAGGGGAAGCAAGTTCCGTACAAGCGTATGCATTACTTACCCATAACTCCAAGACTTCAAAGATTATATGCATCTTCTGTAACTGCATCTAATATGAGATGGCATAGTGTGAGAACGGAGGAAGAGGGTACGTTGACACATCCGGCCGATGGAGAAGCATGGAAGCATTTCGATAATACGTATCCAAATTTTGCAGCGGAGAGTCGAAATGTTAGATTAGGATTATGTACGGATGGTTTTTCTCCATTTTCTCAATTTGGTTCGAAATATTCATCCTGGCCCATTATTGCCACACCGTATAATTTACCTCCATGGATGTGTATGAAAACGCAATATATGTTTCTTACTGTTGTCGTTCCTGGCCCCGACGATCCGACACAAGGAATCGATGTATATTTAAAACCGTTGATTGAGGAGTTAAAAATACTGTGGAACGAAGGAGTAGAAACATATGATGTGTCCAAAAAGAAATTTTTTCGTATGTTTGCTTCTTTGTTGTGGACTATAAGTGATTTTCCTGCCTATGCAATGCTTTCAGGATGGAGTACCGCTGGTCGTCTAGCATGTCCATATTGCATGGATGAAACACGAGCGTTTTCTTTACCTCATGGTAAGAAAATTTCATGGTTTGATTGTCATCGATATTTTCTTCATGTAAATCATCCCTTCAGAGGAGACAAGAAAAACATTTTAGCTAATAGAGTAGAAACCAGACAACCACCGACGATATGGTCAAACAAAGACATATATGAACTTGTTAGGGACTATCCAAAGATATATGAAACTGGAGAACAAACAGAAATTGAAGGCAAATCAGTTGTTCATAACTGGTGCAAACAAACTATTTTTTGGGAGTTGCCGTATTGAAAACATCTTCTGCTTCGTCATAATATAGATGTGATGCACAATGAGAAAATTGCATTTGATAATGTTTTTAACACAATTTTGAATGTGAAAGGGAAGACGAAGGATGATTTGAAATCAAGACGTGATATAGAAGAATTATGCAAACGTTCTGAGCTTCATATGAAACCAAATGACAGTAAAAACCCAAAGCATGTTACAAATTAGATAATAATCAAGTGAAAGCTGTGTTAAAATGGGTGGAAGGGTTAAGATTTCCTGATGGGATATCATCAAATCTTCGTAGATGTCTTGACTTTAAAAATGGTAGATTGAGCGGAATGAAAAGTCACGACTGTCACATAATGATGGAAAATTTATTTCCCGTTATGTTCAAAGAACTACTGCCGTTAAAAGTTTGGAAGGTAGTAACGGAGCTTAGTATGTTTTACAAAGAGCTTTGTTCGACTACTTTAAAAGTGCAACGTTTACGTAAACTTGAAGTGGATATTCCTATATTGCTTTGCAAATTAGAGAAAATATTTCCGCCATGTTTTTTTTTAATGTAATGGAACATTTACATGTTCATCTCCCATATGAAGCACGACTTTGAGGTCCTGTCCAATATGGATGGATGTATCCATTTGAGAGGTATGTAATATGTTATCACGTAATTTAATTGCATTTGAAAGATGAAGTTAATATAAATTAGTTTTGCATAGATATTTGAATCATCTGAAGAAAAAAGTGAGGCAAAAAGCACGAGTTGAAGGTTCGATATGTAAATCTTACATCGAAGAAGAAGCTTCGTTCTTTTTCTCTCACTATTTCAGTGACCATGTGAATATTTCATTTAAAAGTGTTCCTCGTAATGACGAAGGCGACGAACAAGAGTCCTCTCAAGCAATGTTATCTATTTTTAGACAACATGGTCGGCCTTCTGGAAAATGTGTAGAAATATGGCTAGACGATAGAGATCTTCATGTGCACACACTTATATTCTTCTAAATTATGCCGAGGTTGCACCGTTTGTTAGGTAATCTGAAATAATATTTTGTGTTTTATTCTTTTCTATAATGCATGCGCATGTATAACCTAATGTAATAATTTGTTTATATAAACAGTGTTTATGAACGTGAACATCCGAACGGAGATCTCAGTAAAGAATTTTCCGGTTGGTTTTCAAATTACGTTTATGAGCCGAGAAATTGTGTTGTTGACGAAGGGTTGAAACATCTTGCGATGGGACCAAAAAGAGTGGTCAAGACATATCAAATATATTTCGTCGATGGATATAAATTTAACACCAAAGAATACGGTGCAGAAAAATTAACAAATAATACTGGTGTATTTGTTAAAGGTAGTGATGATCCAGAAAATCACTTAAATGATTTTTATGGCGTTCTAACACAAATTTTGCAACTGACATATTTCTCACGACCCGCGGAGGAGGTGTTTCTATTTAGATGCTGTTATCCCAACTTTTGGCAAAGCCGAGATACCCAAAGATTAACTGAAAATCAATGATTATTAGTCATGAACATCGATTGTGCATCGCAGGTTCACCGTGGATATCGATGAATTTTGTCCGAGTCCGGATCGGGCTGCAATTGATGGGACATGTCAAGCAAGGCCAGATGAAACAACGCTCCAAGTTTCGAGTCAATCCGAGTTTGTACGCCCAAGATATCATCGACGCAAGTGAAGGACATAGCCTTGAGTTCGTCTCTCTATAGTTCGAATCCCCTAGGGTCGAATCCATCAAACTCAACTCCAACGAAGTTCCCCTGATGGCCTCGAATCCATGGAAGTGCTTCAGCCTTCGACTCCATCAAAACACCTTCAACGTTCGAATCCATCTATTGCACACTGGTTCGAATCCATCCACGGCGCCATGGTTCGAATCCGTCCCATTATGCCACAAGTTCGAATCCATCGAGGTATTCCTATCTTCGAATCCCTCAAGAAGAGATCCTTCGAATCCATGAAGAGGACCATAGCTTCGACCCCATGCCGCTATTTTCTTCGAATCCCAAAGGCAAAGGATGCTTCGTATCGATCAGTAGCAACCTTCCACGATCGATACGAAGGAGCACGAATTCAATCGATTCGAAGGGAGTGCGTCTTCGAATCGATAGTCTCGAATCCACCTAGTCCACACAGCTAAAACCTCGGGTACGGCTCAGTAAAACTCGGAGATAAAGGAGGGTTGACCCGAAGAACGCGCACCATGTCATTGCCTTCACGTGCAAAGAGATGGAGTCGACCCTATGGATTCGAAGGTATCGATTCGAACGACTCCAAGAAGCGAAAATCTTCAACTTGAATCGATCATAACTTGAGATCTACACATCCAAATGCTATGAAATTTTCACAGAAGCTTGAGCACATGTTGAAGAACGTCCACACCAAGTTTCAGCTTGATTGGACAATTTCTTGATCGATTCGAACCAAGGGTCGAATCGATCCTAAAGTGGGCCCAGATCTCCAGATCTCGGCCATGTGGGCTCCCTCACGTGCCAGAACTGGTCTCCCCTCAATTTAGGCGAAATATCAGCCTCCTACACCTATAAATAGAGCCCCTGGTCATTCAGAAAAGGGGTCAGACAATTTTGAGAGCGAAAGAGCGCCCAGACTCTGCTAGATTTACTCAGAATCACCATTGCTGCCTTAAATTCAGACTTAGCTCAGAAAATCAGTTGTACTACGACATACGAAATTGTAATCTTCAAGTATCGAGCAATAAAATCATAAAAACCTTGAAGTGGACGTAGGCCGGAGATAGCCGAACCACTATAAATCTTGGGTCACTGTTCATTATTTCTGGATTGCTATTTGTTATTTGCTTAGATCTGTGATTTGTGTGTGAATATTGTTGATTTATATTCATACGCTGGTACTTTCACTACACTTGGGGTTTGTGACCAATTTTGGCGCAAACACTTTGGTGCTTTCATTGAGAGGAACTAGCACCCGCTACACCAAATTCAAAGTTTAGATTTGAAATTTTAAGGATTCAGATTTGGCTCTACAATGACTCGACAAACTAGACAAAGAACTGAGAGGAGCCAACAGGCAGGAAGTCAAGAGGTATCCTTTGGCGCTGGAGAAGGACAAGCTTCGATCTACATTACTAGAGATGAGATGGAGGCTATTAATAACCTAATGCAGGAAAGAATGATGAAAAGCCAACAAGAGATGCTGCAGAATTTCTTCGAGCAGATGAGAGCTGCGGGGACACAGAACCTTGGACCAGCTACAGCGGTTGTGAATCTGGAACAAGGAGCTAGGGCCATGGAACCCAACGGAGGACAGAATACAGAACCGGAAGGCAATCAACAAGGGCTTGAGGGCAGGCCCGCAAGATCCGACGCAGAAGGACCTTTGGAAGGAGCTCAACCGGCTAGGGCCAACACAAATGCTAACGAGCCACCCGAAGAGTACGTATCAGAATTCCCTACAAGACTCGGAGGGCAAGACAGAGACATGACAAGGGGGCAACCCCTGGATGGAGATGAAAGAATGATTGGCCTAGTGAGACGACTCATGAGAGGAGGGTTGTCAGGAGGAGGATTGGAAGAGGTTAGTCGAAGTCCGTTCGCTCCAAATATCCGAAATGCAAGGAACCCTCCAAAGTTCAAACTACCGATGCTGGATCTTTATGACGGAAAGTCAGACCCGACCATGCATATCACCAGATATATCAGACACATGGAAGTGCTGGGAGCATCTGAGGAAGTAATGACACGATGTTTCCCCTTATTTTTATCAGATTTGGCTGCGCTTTGGTTTAGGCAGCTAGAGACAGGATCAATCAGGACATGGGGCGAACTTGTGGATTGTTTCATGAAGCAGTTTAGGGTTCACATAACGCGACCCAAGAGCGTGATGACGTTGGCATCAATACAGCAAGAGCCCGGAGAGGCTATAATCGGCCCACGATTTGGGCCATGACATCGCTTAATGTTCAGATACACTGAACCGGAGTGCAAGAAGTGAGTCGCTTCGCCGGAGAGCGACAGGATCGGCTCACTTAACGTTGTTTCCTCTTCACCAAAGAGTGACAGGATGGGATACAGCAAGAGCCCGGAGAGGCTATGATCGGCCTAAAGATTTAGGTCACGACATCGCTTAATGTTCAAAAACACTGAACCGGAGTGCAGGGGGTGTAGCCGCTTCACCAGAGAGCGACAGGATCGGCTCGCTCATCGTTGTTTCCCCTTCACCGGAGAGTGACAGGATGGGATCCAGTAAGAGCCAAGAGAGGCTACGATCGGTCCAGAATGACCAAGACATCGATATACGCCCTAGCTGGGGCCAAAGTGCAAGGGATAGAAAGCAACGCCGGAGTGCAATAGGATCTTTCTATTCAATCGCTAAATCTAGAATGGGTTTGGCAAGGGTCCGGAGTGACCATCAATAGTCCGGAGAGGCTTTAGAATTTCATTCTTAACTTCTACTGGAAGGAACTGATAACAATTCGGCTTCGAACAGCCATAAACTCGATTGAAAATGCTATGAGCTTTGAATACAACATAAACTCTTTGCATTTGATTCGAGACTGGTCAAAACACGACTTTTATCAAAAGGCATATTTTGGAGGGCAAAAATGTTATCCCAACTTTTGGCAAAGCCGAGATACCCAAAGATTAACTGAAAATCAATGATTATTAGTCATGAACATCGATTGTGCATCGCAGGTTCACCGTGGATATCGATGAATTTTGTCCGAGTCCGGATCGGGCTGCAATTGATGGGACATGTCAAGCAAGGCCAGATGAAACAACGTTCCAAGTTTCGAGTCAATCCGAGTTTGTACGCCCAAGATATCATCGACGCAAGTGAAGGACATAGCCTTGAGTTCGTCTCCCTATAGTTCGAATCCCCTAGGGTCGAAACCATCAAACTCAACTCCAACGAAGTTCCCCTGATGGCCTCGAATCCATGGAAGTGCTTCAGCCTTCGACTCCATCAAAACACCTTCAACGTTCGAATCCATCTATCGCACACTGGTTCGAATCCATCCACGGCGCCATGGTTCGAATCCGTCCCATTATGCCACAAGTTCGAATCCATCGAGGTATTCCTGTCTTCGAATCCCTCAAGAAGAGATCCTTCGAATCCATGAAGAGGACCATAGCTTCGACCCCATGCCGCTATTTTCTTCGAATCCCAAAGGCAAAGGATGCTTCGTATCGATCAGTAACAACCTTCCACGATCGATACGAAGGAGCACGAATTCAATCGATTCGAAGGGAGTGCGTCTTCGAATCGATAGTCTCGAATCCACCTAGTCCACACAGCTAAAACCCCGGGTACGACTCAGTAAAACTCGGAGATAAAGGAGGGTTGACCCGAAGAACGCGCACCATGTCATTGCCTTCACGTGCAAAGAGATGGAGTCGACCCTATGGATTCGAAGGTATCGATTCGAACGACTCCAGGAAGCGAAAATCTTCAACTTGAATCGATCATAACTTGAGATCTACACATCCAAATGCTATGAAATTTTCACAGAAGCTTGAGCACATGTTGAAGAATGTCCACACCAAGTTTCAGCTTGATTGGACAATTTCTTGATCGATTCGAACCAAGGGTCGAATCGATCCCAAAGTGGGCCCAGATCTCCAGATCTCGGCCATGTGGGCTCCCTCACGTGCCAGAACTAGTCTCCCCTCAATTTAGGCGAAATATCAGCCTCCTACACCTATAAATAGAGCCCCTGGTCATTCAGAAAAGGGGTCAGACAATTTTGAGAGCGAAAGAGCGCCCAGACTCTGCCAGATTTACTCAGAATCACCATTGCTGCCTTAAATTCAGACTTAGCTCAGAAAATCAGTTGTACTACGACATACGAAATTGTAATCTTCAAGTATCGAGCAATAAAATCATAAAAACCTTGAAGTGGACGTAGGCCGGAGATAGCCGATCCACTATAAATCTTGGGTCACTGTTCATTATTTCTGGATTGCTATTTGTTATTTGCTTAGATCTGTGATTTGTGTGTGAATATTGTTGATTTATATTCATACGCTAGTGCTTTCACTACACTTGGGGTTTGTGACCAATTTTGGCGCAAACAGATGCAATTGGTTTAGCAATGTTCCAGGTTTTGGAATTAATGTGCACAAGGATTATAATCTTATCGAAATAAAGCATACATCGAACTATCACAAGTATGATCCTTTTGTACTAGCCAAACAAGCATTGCAAGTTTATTACGCTCCTTATCCGTCTCTAAAAAGAGATAAAGTAGATTGGTCTGCAGTTTTAAAACAAAGGCCAGATTCACATTCGATGGGAAAAATAATCCGGACGAACAAGCTTATCAGGCAGATCTTGAGCAAAATAACGAAATAATAATTACAGACGATCATACAGATTTTGGTCCTTTGATCGATGAATCAAATGTTTTGGTAGAAGCGTTTGACAGTGCAGAGGAAAATATCGTAGAACACGAGACCGAATCTGAATCAGAAGACGATGATGACTGATATAAATCTGAATCTGATTTGCAATTGATGTAACCATGTTGAATTCTTGATGTATTATGAAATTGATGTGACTATGAAACCAAATCTGTTTACCATTGTTTACATGTTTTATGTCATTTCCATTTGTCATTTATTTATTAATTTTCATTAAAAATGCAATGAAATCTGCTTATCGTCGGAACAGTACACCCATTATGAATCAGGTATAACACACTTCCATTTCTATTTCCATTTCAGTCATTAATTAAGCAATTTATACCGTTGATGTCATTTACATTTGAAATATATTTCATTATCATGTTATTATTCTCTTTTGAAATGATGTGTATATACGTCACAGGTTTATTGTAATGTCTTCTAGAGGTAGGAGCTCTTCCCGATCTTTAGGAGGCGATGGCAGTGGTCCATCGCAAGCACCACAGCGTCCTGTAGTTTCTTTAGTACCTAGAGCAGAGGGGTAAGAATTAAATTTTATTCAGCATCTTTTTTTATATACGTACGTACTTATCTATATCATATTTAAAAACAGGGGGTTCGACCTACTGCCCTCGAAGGTTGTGTTGGATGTTTCTAGAGCTTCTTACCGGAGTAGAATTCACATCATAGAGTTCATATGGCAGGATGTCCTAGTATGTATATTTTTCTGTTTTTCATTTTTAATTCGTTTTTGTCGTTTTTCTACTGTTTATCGTTACAGTGTAATATATTTTTTTTACTTTTTATCGTGAAACACAGGCTGAGATAGACATCCAGACAGACGATATGCTGCTGGCACGAGGATACTGGATGAAGAAGATGCGCAAGAACTATAGGGACACGATATCCGAAATTAAGAAATCTGGTAAGAAACCACGGTGGATGGGGGAGAGCGTATGACAAGCATGGTTGGGATACTGGGAAACGGACGAGGCGAAAGCAAGTATACTTAATTTTTTTGAATTATTAATTTGACGTTATCGAAAAATAATGTATCAAATTTTGAATGTACAGGCAGAGTTAGATAGAAACTCTGCAAACAGAAATAAAAATCCCATCACTCATCGCGGAGGGTCGAAGTCATTTCAGCAGTATCGGTAGGAGTTGGTAAATTTACTGAATGATAATTGTAAATAGTTTATGCTATATAATTTTAAATGTATAATAATTGTATGTAAAATAAAATCAACTTCAGGAAGCTGAGGCGCATGGTCCCGTGGGCTATATGAACGTGTTCACTCGTACGCATGCTGTCGAGCATGTAAATCCAGCGGAACTGCTTCGTATACATGGCAGGACGATAAATCCAGCAAGAGCCATGTAAACATATTTCATTTTATGCAGTATTAGTAATTGTTCTGCTTGTTAAACTATAATGAAATAAGATATGATGTTATTTATTTGTTAATGCAGGAAAAGTTTATGGAGCAGCGTCAGAAACTCCTTGCTGATACGGGTCGAGAACAGCTGACGACTAATAAGGAGGATGCTATTTTTGAGTCCGTTATGGATCCAGCAGAACATGGCAGACGATACAGATTTGGCAATCAAATGGTAAATAATTTATTTTACTGCTAATTTGATATTTAAGTCAAAATTCTATGTTGGAATATATAATTTTATCTTGAATACCTAAAATATGCTATTTGGACCTTTTCAAAACAATAAACTTGAATTTTATTCATTTACAGAGATATGCACATACACTTACAGAGATCACACAGCTAAATTTAATATTTATTGCAGGCCAGCAGTCAGAGACGGGGTCGACGGAATAGAGGTCAGAGCGATCTAGCCGATATAGAAGAATTGGGGACTAGAGTGTCCCAGCTGGAGGAGCAGAACCGCCAACAGGCCATGCAGACCACACAGTTGTTAGAGTACATGCAGCAGTTTGGTGACCGCTTCCCTTCCTCGGCTGGCTCTGGATCTAGAGGAGATTGATTCATTGCTTTCTTGCTTTTTCAAGTATTTTTTTTTTTAGTTTTGTATGATTATTTTTGATACACTTGGTTGTATGGTTGTATAATGATGTGGATGTTGATGATTTTGTGTATGTATAACATGGTATAACACTTATTGTTAGGGTTGTTGGAATGGTTATGTATATTATGTATTTTATTTTGATGTTATTTGATAAATTTGTGTGTTTGATTAATTTTGTGTACTTTGGGTTTTGATATTTGGTTAGTATATTGTATATTGGATTGTGCAGTATTGGTTTAATAGTTTTTGGAAAACAAATGTGGATGGCAGGCTATATTTGCAGCGGTATAAAAAAAAATAGCAGATTTTCGACGGCTTCCGACAGCTTACAGGTACTAAATTTCCGACGGTTGACGACGGCCTATAGAACATTTTTTCCGACGGATTCCGACGGGACTCGACACGTGTCGGAAGCCGTCGGGAATATGTACGGCGACTACCGTCGGAAGCCGTCGGAAGTACTGCTCCCCGACGACGTCAGTTCCGACGGCTTTTTCCGACAGCCGCCGACGGTTTCCGACGGCCGCCGACGGTTTTCAGCCGTCGGAAATCACTGTTCCCCTTGTAGTGCGTACAACGGTGCAAGAACCGATCTTTGGACTATATAATTTTGAAAAAAGAAATTTTTTAATTTCCATTAGTTTGGTTAAATGCATAATGATAATATATTCAGAAAAATTATCTATATCACTAAGAAAAATAAAATTAGTGGAGATGTCCATTTTTCATTATGTACTGTACTAGAAATGACATACACATACATACAAATGATATAATTATAAAACTAAAACTCAAAATAAACTGTCACATAGTGTTTGTATTTAAGATTTTGTGTGTATGTGTGTGTATATATAATTCCGACCTTTACGTACCTTTCAGAATTATCAAGGGTCATGTATGCTTCAACTAGTGACAGCTTTATTATACAGTGAGTGATGCATTTTTGTTCGTAATTCCTAGACACTTGTTAAATACCAGCTATGACAAGTGCATGGCATGTATATTTCAACTATAAAAATATGCCACCAACGAGCAAAGAAGTAAAAATATTTCGATTAGTTCACAACGATTTAAGTTGCAGTTATAAATCATAATTCTATTTCTGCATGATACAGGACATTGATTTGAAAACATTACTTCAAACATACCAAAGTTCAATATTAGGCAAGAATCTTGAAACGGTATAGCATGAGCATATTGAAAAAAAAGCTTTCACAACATAGCAGTAAAACTTAAATATTTACACAAGATGAAAAATTTCATCCTAGAACCTTACATACACAAAAACTTTAATAACATAATACAATAAATAAATCAGATTCAGTGATGTATAAGTCCAATGCAGATCTGATGACTCCTGACAATTTGACATAATCTTTAAACATCGAACACTGCCAATATCAATGCAGATAGCTACTTGTCGTTGCCATGCTATACACATCAAGCCAACTTGTCATTGATCAAATCAGCTTTAGGCATGTACTATTTTCAATTGAGTCATCTACGGTAGATTCAATCCTCCATCATTGCCTCCTCCTTTTCAGATAATGAAGATCCAACGCAGTTGTTAATCATAATTAATAAATAAATCAAAAGGTTAATGCAATAATTATTTTATTTTTTACATTCTTCAAAATTGTACCAATACTTCTCTTTCCTCTTTATTGTCTTAGGGTGACATTTTGATCACTGTTAAAGCACCATTAGTTTTAAAGGATTGAATGTATGTTTTGAAAACTTCATAGCACATTCTGAAGTTTAATGTACTACAGTTAGAACAGGTGACACTCAAAGTCGTGCTCAGTATAACTCAAAAAAAAAAATTAAGATTCTTAGTAGGAAACCTCAATAAAATGGTACCTTTATGCGATCTTAGACCATCTTCTTGAATGATCATGAAATCCCCAGAGAAGCACTCTCTTCATTACTTATTCCAATGCATCAAACTACAACATGATGCCCATCAAGAATTCTAAGAAATTAGGTATTGTTTGGTTTGTTATTTTTAGTTTTGAGTTTTCGCTCATATACAAACGCACACGATGCATGTATATTGACGAAAACAAACAATTTAGAAAACGAAGTCAACATATAAAATAGAAAATAACTTTTTTTTTTATTTTGAAAAATAACACAAGCACGGAAAACAATTTATTCTTTCATTATGCTTTTATCCCTTCCGTCGTCCCCTCCGTCTTTCTTCCATCCCATCCGCTATCTCTCCACTTTTCTCATATTTGACATATATATTGAAAACCGAAAATAAAAAATTCGTTTTTAAACCAAACACTACCCAAAGCTTTAGCACATAGCAAATAATGCTTTCCTCACAAAACTAAACTCAATGATAAGTGTCAAAATTGTGCTTGTAGTAATTTTATAATCTATTAATTGAATTTAGTATCAAAACAAAACACAATAACCTTTCCGATCTTTGGATTATCACATAAATCATAATTACACTAATTTAGTAATAATAAAAATGTTCAAATAGAAAGCACAATTTTATACAAATTTACTATGAGCATCATCACACATTCGCCGAACATTGATTTCAGAATCCTCAATGATCAAAGCATTCTCGACAGTTCGAAATAATAACATATACATCAAGACCTTTCATTATTTCAAAAATACTACAAAATACAAGAAAACATGAGAATTTTTTTTATAATTTTGCGTTAACTTTGAACTTTGCGTTAACTGAGAATGTTCTTTTGTGAAATGGGATGTTGGTTTGTTTTGATAGGAATGATGGTTTGTGTAGGAATGGATTTTGGACTGTGTTGATTGGAATTGAGTTTGCCATTTCTATTCAATTGGTTTTTATTTCTTTTTATTTGGAATTTGTTTTGATAAGAGGGAGAAGGACACTAGGGTTATTTGAGTGGTTGTGGTTCAAAATTGAATCATTTCTTGTTCCAGTCATCATTTGCGGCTCCTTGCCTTGTATATGGTTTGACGAGACTTTGTGGATGCTGTAACTTGCTTTGGTCTAACACTGATTTTGAGTTAAAGAAATTGTATATGAGTAGTACATTGTAATCCACATGAGAGCATCTTCAACGGTCCTAGAACTGAAAATTCAGGATTTAGACCACACAGCCAAACGATAATAGACGTTTGAGCTTAAACGTCTGATAATCAGACGTCTAAACTTAGATGTCGATTAAATAGGCGTCTGTTAATTAGACGTCTATTTAATTGACGTCTGAACTTCAGACACATATTAAAAATACACTACAAAATACAAGAAAACATGAGAAATTTTTTTATAATTCTTAGTCATTACAACGATGGACGAGAAATGAAGGGGAGGAATTGTTTTTCGTCCTTTTGTTATGTCTCAAAACACGAAAAATAAAATAAACTTGTTTCCTATTTTCTATGTTAATTTTATTTTTCAAAATTGTGTGTTTTCCAACAATGCATAAGATATGTGCATTTTTGTTTAGACCAAAACACAAAACTAAAAACAGCAAACCAAACGGGCTCTAATCTAATTTGAAAGTTGAAAACACCCCTTATATAAAGGCCTCAGATCAATTTTTAATTTGCGATAATTTTTGATGCATGATTTGAGGCAATCTAAGCTCGAACATCTAACAACAAAATCCCCCTTTGAAAGCAAATTTCTTGTTGTTAATATGATAACTATATCAATGTACAAATATCAAGAAACTACATTTATGTCAAAATATAACAACTAAACAAAATTAATACTTTTTTTTTTGAACTATGATAAACAGGCCAGGCCCAAGTACAATTAGATCGGGTAAACAAATATACTATCTCACCCGATAGCCAAAATAAAGAACAAACCCAAAACTAGGGTTGCCGACATAACTCGATACTTCTAAAAGCTACCAAAAATCAAAATAATGGTGGACGATGAATTCTCTTTAGCTACAATTATGTCTGTCTTCCTCCATACTTAGCTCTGCTCGACTCTCCACGTTCCCAATACGATAAGCTGTTGTTGAAGCAGCCATGCATACCTTCAGTTTCACTTTAAAGTAGTTGTTTCTCTGATGAAGAGAGATCCTGGAGGTACTAGCAGATCTGAGTTCTATACAACTCAGATCTGTTAGTTTCTTCCCTCTAGTAGTATCCTCGCTAGAATTAGGGTTCCAGCTCCGCCAGTTATTCTCACTAGTTTGTTGATTTATGATGAAGTCTCTGTCAGTAGCTACTGAGCTCTGATGAGGAACATTAGCATCAAAAGATTGTTGCTTGCCATAAGAATTTTTTGCATGAGCGAGAAAGAATTCTAGATGTTTGCTGCCAGCTTCAAGACTCCATTCATCAGCAAGGAAACAAAATTTGGTTTGATCCCTGATTTTCTTCTTTGATTTTGAAGAATAACTCTGCTCTCTGTCTCGATAAGTATCCATTTCTGCTCTTTTTTCATACTACTCTTATTATGAGTTTTGAAATTCCTCTCTTTCCAAATATGAAACACCGCAGTAGTTAACAGTATGTTCGCATAATCTCTCTCGTAACTTTTAACTTTAAAATTGTTGTTGATATGCTGTATGGCTTGAATTAGACCCGTCTGACCATTGTTAGTTATGTGCAGTATGTTATGTATACTATTCCAGATGTAATAAGAGTAGCTGCATTCAAAAAACAAATGATTAGCATCTTCATTTACTAGATTGCATAGGGAACATAGTGAATTATTGGATTTTCCCATTTATGAATTCTATCCCAAGTTGACAATCTATTGTTGACTGCAAATTAAGCACAGAAAGCCATTTTGGGACAATTCACTTTGTTCCATATGCAATTATACCAGTCAACATTAGGAATTTTATTTCTAATGCTTTCCCATGTAATTTTAAAAGAAAACTTCCCTCTGGTATTAGCTATCCACTCCCAATAATCACTATCTGCATGAACATCAATAGGAATTTGACATATAATATTTTTATGAGGATATGTGATAGGATGCAACTGTGGCTGTCATTGATTGTTTTTAATTATCATTGCCACATTGTCATTAACCCCCCTACAAATAACTAGGATATCCCAACCCACTTTATTCACAAAGGATTCATTTTTAAACTAGGGGTCAAACCAAAGACTAGTTTGATCTCTTGACTTAAATCTTCTTTCCAGAAAAGACTTACCAATATTTCTACAATCTAGAATTCTTTTCCATGTATAAGACTGATTATTTTTAGATAATACAGTCCAAAAATTATCATTTTTAAGGTATTTGGATCTCATCTATTTAGCCCAAAGAGACTCTGCATTCACAAATCTCCAAAATAATTTTAAGTGACATGTAATAATGAGATCCTTCATATTTCTAATACCTAATCCCCCTTCTTTTTTTGGCCTGCACACTTTATCCCAACTGATTTTATGGTATTTACCTCTCCATAAGAAATCAACACATCTACTTTCAATCTTTTTAATTGAGGCAACAGGAATATGAAAAGTTTGAATCCAATAAAGAATAATTGCATATATAACAGTTTTTATAAGCTCTAGTCTGCCTGCTATTGAAAGAAGCTTACAAGGCGAAGTTTCCATTTTATCTTGAATTTTATCTATAAGAATAGAACAGTCAGAATCTCTTACCTGATTAATAGATAAGGGAAGACCAAGGTATTTAATAGGCAGATTGCCTTCTAAAATATTTAGAGAATCTAAAATCTCATTTTTATCTCTATAGTTTTTATTGAAGTATGCTTTACTTTTGTGTTCATTAAGTTGTAGACTAGCATACTTAAGTAGTTTGCCAAAAAAATTTAATAGCATCAACATTGGTTTTATTAGCTTTGACAAAAACCATTAAATCATCAGCATATATAAGATGATTAATATAGGGCTGGACTTTATTCATAGAAGTAATATTACCTTTAAAAGCTTCCTTTTCCATTAAAATAGAAAAATATTTCATAACCATAGTAAAGAGATAGGGGGATAACGGATCCCCTTGCCTAATACCCCTATTACTCCTAATAAATCCTTCTGATTTGCCTTGAATGAGAATAGAAAAAGTAGGGGAATTTATGCATTCAAAAACCAAGTTACAAAACTTAATGGGAAAGCCCATACATTTCATAATATGATAAATGAAATATCTATTTACTTTATCATAAGCCTTCTGCAAATCTACCTTAATACAGACATTACCAGCACTTTTAGAATTAAAGTTTCTGACCAACTCGTGGGCTAAAAGAGAATTTACATAAATGAGCCTACCAGGAACAAAAGCACTCTGATTCTCAGAGATGATAAATGGCAAAAATTTTCTAATCCTATTACTTAAAACACTGGCAATAATTTTATAAATAAAATTGCAGCATGAAATAGGTCTATAGTCACCAATGCAAGTGGGATTTTTAGTTTTGGAAATTAAAGTTATAAAAGTATGGTTTATACTTTTAAGAATTTTACCTTTTTCAAAAAATTCATTTACTAAGCCCAAAACTTGATCTTTCATGTTATCCCAATGAGTTTTGTAAAATTTTGCATTAAAACCATCAGGGCCAGGACTCTTATTGTCACCAGCCATGAAAACAACAATTTTAATTTCTTCCAAAGCAACTTGAGAGAGTAGAATATCAGAAGCATTTTCATTTAAAATATTTTTACAAATAATATGAGGAAAATCTTTAGTATTGGAATCAGAGAAAAATAAACTTTCATAATACTCTACAGCCTCTTTAGCTACTTTGTCATAAGCATTAGTAAGATTACCAGTTTTTTCAATAATATTCCCAATGTTATTCATATGCCTCCTACAGCTCATTTTAGCATGAAATTTTTTTGTACAACCATCCTCCATAGTTAACCAGTCAACCTTAGCTTTTTGTTTAGCATTCACAGTATTGATGTATAATTCATTAGCTAAATTCTGTTGATTGGAAAAAAATTCTTTGATTGTATTTACATTCCCAGGATTTTTATCTACTGTTTCTAGCAACAATTTACCTTCCTGTCTTAATACTTCCAACTTGTTGAATTTAACTAGATTATTTCTATTCTAGTATTTAAGATTATGTTTAGTATTTTTCAAAAACATATTAAACTGGAATTGTTTAGTACCTTTACAAGAAAAATTCAAACAATTTTCCATAATGTTTTTATAGTTCTCCTCTAAAATCCAATCATTCTTAAATCTAAAAGGAGAAATTTTATTCCCAGGAGTTAAATCATTAAATGGGGAAACTAATATTGGAGAATGATCACTAGTATTTTGTTCTAATGTAGAACAAATAAAATCAGGGAAAACATTGGAGAAATCTTTATTAATCAAAGCTCTATCTAATTTACAGTGAATATTCTTTTCTAAGCCTGGTTTCCAAGTGAATTTGTTACCACTTGTACTTGGTTCTATTAATCCAGTTTCTAGTAAGAATTTATTAAGTTTATCTAACTTGCTCTGAGGGATTTTAATGCCTTCATATTTTTCAGATGCATGAAAAACAGTATTAAAATCCTCTAGGATTAGCCAAGGGAAATTATGTGACGACCGCCCATGACCCCTGCACCGAATCTAAAGATAGAGCGCTGTAAAGTGTGTCAGGCGACCATGGACGATTGTCAAGGTAAGATTTAAAACAACAGAATCTATCGTATTACTCACAGCGCATGGACAAAATACAATAGAACATATGTATAGTGAAGCTTTACAGAACAAAATGACATCATATAAAACTCCATAATAGTTGAATACAAGCATCCACATAGTCAGTACATCCAGCCTCACTACATATCTCTCAGAGAATACAAAACAGCGGAATATCCGGTACATATAATAAGAAGATAATATGCAACCCTCTAGCTCGTCTTCGATATCAGCGTCGTGAGAAAAGAACAGCACCTGTCACCTGCTACCTAGTCTGCCCGTCCCAAAATGGACGAACAGCCCAAGGCAATAAGAATTAAAACATAAAGCCTTGAGTCAGACAACAGTCTTAGTGAGCAGTAAATTAACTAGCAACATACCAAAAGAGCATAAAGGAAAAGGAATAGGAATACAACCCTCCCACTCCAACCTCATTCTACAGTGATAGCCCCCAGACACACACTAAGCAGAAGCAAACATAGCAGAGCATACAATTTAAAGTAAAGCTACTATCACTCGAGTCAAGGGCGATGTTTTCCAAGTACCAAGGCCTAAATCAGATAAGCACTCAGAAAATACCGCTCTTGAGTCCGAAATGAGGTTACAACCAAACATCCATGACTCTGGCTATCACTGTTATCATTGCTTCAATATCACCGTTAATTGAATGACCGGCACATTCTTTCAGCCGTCCGTCAAGGGCTAATGGAAACCCCGGTTCTAGACATAACTCCCGCACGTCGTCGCAGCCCGTGCCTAGGACTATCGAATCTGCCCAGAGTACTCGACCATCAACAGTTGGCCGTTGGGACTATCGAATCTGCCCAAACGTACTCTTGCTTAGAGCATGCTAGAACCTTCAACAACGATGGTATCCAAGCCTCCTAGTCATCCTCCTCGACGACTATTCTCATATCCATTCATTATCCTCAACTCGAATCATATCACCGAGTTATCAACATGCTTGGAATGATCCCGTCTGGATTAGACCAAGTCTTCATCACATGATTGCCTCGCTTCCTTACATCCTCGCAAAGCCTCATCTCATCATCACATCATCAAATCTATGCATAAGAGCTTCATCATTCCGCTACATATGCCACGAGCAGCTTTCCCAATTCAAGAGCCTTTCCTTTAGCTTTTGAATCACCTTCGATCTAAATCTAGTCATCAATCATCTAGTTCATAACAATCAATCAAATCAAACATCAATCCAAGCAATCAAGCATTCAAAAATGATCTAAGTAGACAATTATAACAATAATGGCATTTTCGTAATTAAAGAGTTGAAAGTCCAATAAGCATGAAAACATGGATTATATCTCTACAAACTTGATGAATGAACTTGCATAGGTTAACATATGATAAAATGGATGTAACATCATCATGAACAATGGATCTACACTTAGGATGAAGAAAATGCATGGGAATCTCTATTTTAACACCAAATCGAGCCCACAATCCGATATACTCCTTTGGATCCATGTGAGAGATAATCACCACTCACCAAATCACCTAAACAACCTCAAATCAATACGCTTCAGATCTGGACAGCGAAGGATCAAGCTTGATCTATCACGAATCCGCTTCAAACGATGAAATCTCTCTTGAAAAGATGAAGATCTTCAACTTTAGCTCTTGAATCTTCAATCTTGATCTTTGATTTGGATGGAAGGAAGCACTAGATTAGAGTGGAGAAAAGAAGTGAAGAAGTGTAGAAGTCGAGCTCTCAAAATGGCAGCACTTCGTCGCTTCAAAAATCCGGATCCCAAAAATGAAGAGAAGCTCTCCTATTTATAGCTGAAATCCCTATCTCATCTGTCTCCATGAGTCGTTTACGACTCACGACTCAAAGCTCTACGACTCAACGACTTAACACACTTCAGCCTATGACTCTCGACAAATCAGCTATCTCCTAAGTCGTCTCCGACTCATAGCATGCGCCTACGACTCACCAGACCCCCTGTCTACGACTTAAATGCGCACGCCTTACTTGGTTAGACGACTCAACTACTAACTCGTATACGACTCATCACAAAGGCTACGACTCATCCACTTGCGCGAGTTATCACCTACGCGCGACTCAACAGCTTACGACTCATCCCTTAACTCGTCCACGACTTAACTGTTAGACGAGATAACCCATTCTACGACTCATCAAACAACAGGGATACGACTCATCAGATAACTGGGTACGACTCCTCAAATAACTGGGTACGACTCATCAAATAACTGGGTACGACTCATCAGATGACTCGGGTACGACTCATCAAATAACTGGGTACGACTCATCAGATGACTCGGGTACGACTCATCAGATGACTCGGGTACGACTCATCAAATAACTCGTCCACGACTCATCAGATACAACTTAAGCCTTATCTCGCCCAGTCCTTAAGTCGCGCCTACCCCTTAAGTCGTTCGAACGACTTATCCTTACACCCTTAACTAGCCAAATCCCTGAGTCGCTCCTATCCCCTAAGTCGTATACGACTCATGACTTACACTAAGTCGTTCACGACTCAAGACTTAGCCATTTTCGCCTAAAATCTGAAATGGCTCAAAAACTCTAAAATTCCAAATTCTGTCGAACTTGTCGATCCGTTAAAAATACGGGTCGTTACATTCTCTCCCCCTTAGGAATTTCGCCCTCGAAATTCCAAACAAACAAAGCAATCGAAGACTATTCTGTACGCCTACCAACCATAACAATCAGCAAACCATGCATCCAATTCTAGCTTAGCGTACAGAATTCTAAGACTTAGAACAAGTTACAATGTTGTTAGATGATACGACACCTTAGGGCCATACCTTGAAGAGTTCAGGATGAGCTGCCTTCATCCTCTCTTCCACCTCCCACGTACAGTCGTTATCATCGTCACTCCATTGTATCTTGAGCAACTTAACTACCTTCCTCCTAAGCTGTTTCGTGTCGGTTTCAACAACACGAAGCGGTTTACGAGGTCTTCTATCGACTGGATCAACTTCGAAGTCTTCACAGCTATCAGCAGAAACCACTGTATTCAAGTCGTGCACATACTTCCGTAGATATGATACATGAAAAACATTGTGCACACCCGACATCTTCTCAGGTAACTTCAATCTATAAGCGAGCTTTCCAATCCGCTCGGTAATCGGGAATGGTCCAACAAATCTCGGAGTCAATTTTCCCTTCTTCCCGAATCGAATAACATTCTTCAGTGGAGAAATCTTCACAAAAACCATATCTCCTACGTCGAATTCCAAATCCTTACGACGCTTATCGGCATAACTCTTCTGACGGTCTTGGGCTGCCTTCATTCGTTGCCGAATGATTTCTATACAATCTGAAGTCTGACGAATCATCTCTGGCCCAAGCATCAACTTTTCTCCAGTTTCCAACCAACATGTTGGAGAGTTACACGGTCTTCCATACAATGCCTCGTACGGTGCCATACCAATGCTTGACTGGTAACTGTTGTTGTACGCAAACTCCACCAAATGAAGGTGATCTTCCCATGATCCTCCGAAGTCCAAAACACATGCTCTGAGAAGATCTTCCAAAACTCGGTTGACTCTCTCGGTCTGACCATCTGTTTGGGGATGATAAGCTGTACTCAAACACAACTCGGTTCCCAAAACTTCCTGGAAGCTCTTCCAAAATCCACTAGTGAACAATGGGTCTCGATCGCTCACTATACTTTTCGGAATACCATGGAATCGAACTATCCACTTAACATACAACTCAGCCAACTTTGATGCAGTCCTAGTCGATCGAACAGGAATGAATCTAGCGCTCTTAGTCAGACAATCCACAATGACCCAAATTCCTTCATTTCCCGTTCTGGTTCTAGGCAATCCATCAATAAAATCCATCGACACTTGCTCCCACTTCCATGTAGGAACTTCTAATGGCTGAAGCAATCCACTTGGCTTCTTCTGTTCGGCTTTTACCAACTGGCAGTTCATACATTTGGAAATAAAATTTCCAACATCCTTCTTCATACCTTCCCAGTAGTAGGTTCTCTTCATATCCCGATACATCTTATTTCCACCTGGATGAATTGTCAGCTTCGAGTGATGACTTTCCTTCAGAACTTCACTCCTCAATTCATCTATATCGGGAACAACTAGTCGTCCTTGCTTCCGAAGCCAACCCTCTCGATCGACCTCGAATCCTTTATCCTTTTCTGGGTCCAATCCAGATTCCAATTCACGGATAATCTTGACAAGCTTATCATCTCGCTTTTGGCCCTCGCCATTCCTTTCCACAAGAGTGGGTCTTATAGATAAGTTTGCCAACATCTCAGGTTCCAATTCGCATCTAGGCCTGAAGTCAAATCCAGCTAAATACTCGAGATTCTTCCATTCAGAAAACATGGCTCCCAATCCTGCATGTCTTCGACTTAACGCATCTGCCACTGCGTTACCTTTTCCCGGAGTATAAGCTATACCAAAATCATATGATGCCAAAAACTCTAGCCAACGTTGCTGCCGAAGATTCAAATCCTTTTGGGAGAAAAGATACTTCAGCGACCTGTGATCCGTAAACAACTCGAATCGAACTCCCAACAGATAATGTCTCCACATCTTCAGAGCAAATACAATCGCCGCCAATTCCAAATCATGAGTTGGGTAATTCCTTTCATGCGGCTTCAGTTGTCGACTGACATACGCAACAACTTTATCCTTCTGCATCAGTACTGCTCCAAGTCCCGTACCACATGCGTCGGTGTAAACCACCATCTCATCATTCCCACTAGGAATAGTCAAAACAAGAGCACTCGTCAATCTCTCTTTCAGGATTCCGAAAGCTTGCTCACACTTAGCATCCCAACTGAACACTTGGTTCTTCTTCGTCAATCCTGTTAATGGAGCAGCTACCTTGGAGAAGTCTTTGATAAACCGTCGATAATATCCTGCTAATCCAAGAAAACTTCTCACATCAGATGCATTCTTAGGTCTAACCCAATCCTGGATTGCTGCCACCTTAGCGGGATCAACCGCTATTCCACTTCCAGAAATCACATGGCCTAAGAACCTCACTTCACTCTTCCAGAAGTGACACTTCGAAAACTTAGCCTTCAGCTGATGTTTCCGTAAGATCTCCAAAACAATACGCAAGTGCGTCTTGTGCTCTTCTTCCGTTCTGGAATAAATCAGAATATCATCCACGAACACAAGTACGAACTTGTTCAACTGATCTCTGAACACTCTATTCATAAGATCCACAAAATATGCTGGCGCGTTAGTCAATCCAAACGGCATTACCAGCCACTCAAAGAAACCGGATGGTGTCCTAAAAGCAGTCTTCGGCACACTATCCTTCGCTACTCTCAACTGGTGAAATCCCGTTGCCAAATCCATCTGAGAAAACACCTTAGCTTCGTGAAGCTGATCAAACAAGTCATCTATTCTCGGCAATGGATACTTGTTCTTCTTAGTCACCTTATTCAGCTCACGATAATCGACGCACAATCTCAACGACCCATCTGCCTTGGTTGCAAACACAACTGGTGCACCCCACTCGGACACACTACGCCGAATGAATCCTTTCTGTAAAAGGTCATCAACTTGCACCCTCAACTCCTGTTGTTCCCTAGGCGCCATCCGCCTAAGAGGCATCACAACAGGTCTGGCTCCTTCAACTAGATCTATACGAAACTCGATCTCTCTATGCGGCGGCAACCCTTTGACTTCGTCAAAGACATCCTCGAATCCATTTGCGATTGGCACTAAAGACAGTCCATCCCGTGGAACAACTAGCGAATACATGAAGCTCATGAAGACGCCTTCCTCATGCTTACATCGTATCACAACCTTTCGCCCCTCCACATTCTCGACTGTCACCTCCAGCCTCTCACAATCAACCTTAGCCGCATACTTCCTAAGCCAGTCCATACCCAAAATAATTCCGAACCCCGCAAAGTTCAGAACAAAGCAATCACAAACAAAAGAGCAACCATGACTCGACACAACTAGACCACGGCATAACATACACAAACAAGACGAACCCCCAACTGGATTAGTCACAACCAATGGCCTATCAACAATATCCGGTGCCAAACCTAACCAGCCTACGAGTTCACTACAAACAAATGAATGCGACGCTCCAGTATCAAACAGAACTCTAACTGGTACACCACATAGGAAAAGAGTACCTTGAACAACCACACTCTTTCCCTTCTCTTCCGCAGTAGGAGCTTTTGAAGATGACGGAACAGCTCCTAAAGCATAGGCTTGCACAATCTGCCTGTCCCTCCTCGGCTCTGGACAATTCTTCCTGAAATGTCCCGGCTTGTCACAGTTGTGACACTTCATCGGCACCTTAGGATTCTTACAATCCTTCGAGAAATGGCCCTTCTGCTGACAATTGTAGCAAGTCACCTCGCCTTTCGGCTTCTTCTGGCCATCCTTACCCTTCTGCTGCTGCTGCTTCCTCTTCTTGTTTCCACCCTGTTGGGGTTTAGACTCTTCCCTGGTCACAGCAACAACAGATCCATCCTTAGGAAACAGACTCTCATGCCTAAGAGCTTTCTCCACAAGCTTCTAAAATGAATCGTCCAAATGATCCACCAACTGTCTCCCAAGATAGCTATCCAAGCCGGTCACAAACTTCTCATTCTTCTGGTAAGCAGACTCAATATATGACCGGGCATACTTGGACAAAGCTTCAAACTCAGAAACATACTCAAGAACAGATCTTCCACCCTGCTTGAGCTCCACAAACCTCTTGAATAGAACAGACTTCTGAGCTGTAGAAATGAACTTAGCTTCAAATCTGACTTGGAATTGCTCCCAAGTAATCTCCTCCTCTGCAGTATTGATGGTGATAGAGTTCCACCAATCAGAGGCTCTCCCCTGAAGCTGCCTTGATGCCAACTTCCTCTTAGTTGCATCATCAATTCCCAAATCACCAAAAATCCTTCTACAAGCATCTATCCACCTCTGGACCTCGATAGTTGATTCTGTTCCCAAGAAAACCTTCCCTCCAAGAGCAGTATAGTCCTTGCACAACTTAGCAAAATCCACTGGTTTCAGAGTTTGAACTTGAACTCCAACATCAACTGCCGCTCCCGGAACTGGTATCCTCCTCATGATCGAAGTCATCATAGCTTCGAACATGGCTGCATAATCAGCAGTCTCTTCAGTAGCACGGCCTTCCCTAGCAGCTGGTCTCCCTCTTCGACTCATTCTCAATATCTATAAAAAGGAATGATTAGAACATCTAGAGAAACAACTGCATAAAGGACTCAAACTCTACTAAGCTACTATATTATATATAGTAATCATCCATCAAAATACAATTACGTCTCTCATACGTAGTTACGACGGCGAGCGTTGGGTAAAATCGATTAACCAATGCTCTGATACCAAATGTGACGACCGCCCATGACCCCTGCACCGAATCTAAAGATAGAGCGCTGTAAAGTGTGCCAGGCGACCATGGACGATTGTCAAGGTAAGATTTAAAACAACAGAATCTATCGTATTACTCACAGCGCATGGACAAAATACAATAGAACATATGTATAGTGAAGCTTTACATAACAAAATGACACCATATAAAACTCCATAATAGTTGAATACAAGCATCCACATAGTCAGTACATCCAGCCTCACTACATATCTCTCAGAGAATACAAAACAGCGGAATATCCAGTACATATAATAAGAAGATAATATGCAACCCTCTAGCTCGTCTTCGATATCAGCGTCGTGAGAAAAGAACAGCACCTGTCACCTGCTACCTAGTCTGCCCGTCCCAAAATGGACGAACAGCCCAAGGCAATAAGAATTAAAACATAAAGCCTTGAGTCAGACAACAGTCTTAGTGAGCAGTAAATTAACTAGCAACATACCAAAAGAGCATAAAGGAAAAGGAATAGGAATACAACCCTCCCACTCCAACCTCATTCTACAGTGATAGCCCCCAGACACACACTAAGCAGAAGCAAACATAGCAGAGCATACAATTTAAAGTAAAGCTACTATCACTCGAGTCAAGGGCGATGTTTTCCAAGTACCAAGGCCTAAATCAGATAAGCACTCAGAAAATACCGCTCTTGAGTCCGAAATGAGGTTACAACCAAACATCCATGACTCTGGCTATCACTATTATCATTGCTTCAATATCACCGTTAATTGAATGACCGGCACATTCTTTCAGCCGTCCGTCAAGGGCTAATGGAAACCCCGGTTCTAGACATAACTCCCGCACGTCGTCGCAGCCCGTGCCTAGGACTATCGAATCTGCCCAGAGTACTCGACCGTCAACAGTTGGCCGTTGGGACTATCGAATCTGCCCAAACGTACTCTTGCTTAGAGCATGCTAGAACCTTCAACAACGATGGTATCCAAGCCTCCTAGTCATCCTCCTCGACGACTATTCTCATATCCATTCATTATCCTCAACTCGAATCATATCACCGAGTTATCAACATGCTTGGAATGATCCCGTCTGGATTAGACCAAGTCTTCATCACATGATTGCCTCGCTTCCTTACATCCTCGCAAAGCCTAATCTCATCATCACATCATCAAATCTATGCATAAGAGCTTCATCATTCCGCTACATATGCCACGAGCAGCTTTCCAAATTCAAGAGCCTTTCCCTTAGCTTTTGAATCACCTTCGATCTAAATCTAGTCATCAATCATCTAGTTCATAACAATCAATCAAATCAAACATCAATCCAAGCAATCAAGCATTCAAAAATGATCTAAGTAGACAATTATAACAATAATGGCATTTTCGTAATTAAAGAGTTGAAAGTCCAATAAGCATGAAAACATGGATTATATCTCTACAAACTTGATGAATGAACTTGCATAGGTTAACATATGATAAAATGGATGTAACATCATCATGAACAATGGATCTATATGGATCTACACTTAGGATGAAGAAAATGCATGGGAATCTCTATTTTAACACCAAATCGAGCCCACAATCCGATATACTCCTTTGGATCCGTGTGAGAGATAATCACCACTCACCAAATCACCTAAACAACCTCAAATCAATACGCTTCAGATCTGGACAGCGAAGGATCAAGCTTGATCTATCACGAATCCGCTTCAAACGATGAAATCTCTCTTGAAAAGATGAAGATCTTCAACTTTAGCTCTTGAATCTTCAATCTTGATCTTTGATTTGGATGGAAGGAAGCACTAGATTAGAGTGGAGAAAAGAAGTGAAGAAGTGTAGAAGTCGAGCTCTCAAAATGGCAGCACTTCGTCGCTTCAAAAATCCGGATCCCAAAAATGAAGAGAAGCTCTCCTATTTATAGCTGAAATCCCTATCTCATCTGTCTCCATGAGTCGTTTACGACTCACGACTCAAAGCTCTACGACTCAACGACTTAACACACTTCAGCCTATGACTCTCGACAAATCAGCTATCTCCTAAGTCGTCTCCGACTCATAGCATGCGCCTACGACTCACCAGACCCCCTGTCTACGACTTAAATGCGCACGCCTTACTTGGTTAGACGACTCAACTACTAACTCGTATACGACTCATCACAAAGGCTACGACTCATCCACTTGCGCGAGTTATCACCTACGCGCGACTCAACAGCTTACGACTCATCCCTTAACTCGTCCACGACTTAACTGTTAGACGAGATAACCCATTCTACGACTCATCAAACAACAGGGATACGACTCATCAGATAACTGGGTACGACTCCTCAAATAACTGGGTACGACTCATCAAATAACTGGGTACGACTCATCAGATGACTCGGGTACGACTCATCAAATAACTGGGTACGACTCATCAGATGACTCGGGTACGACTCATCAGATGACTCGGGTACGACTCATCAAATAACTCGTCCACGACTCATCAGATACAACTTAAGCCTTATCTCGCCCAGTCCTTAAGTCGCGCCTACCCCTTAAGTCGTTCGAACGACTTATCCTTACACCCTTAACTAGCCAAATCCCTGAGTCGCTCCTATCCCCTAAGTCGTATACGACTCATGACTTACACTAAGTCGTTCACGACTCAAGACTTAGCCATTTTCGCCTAAAATCTGAAATGGCTCAAAAACTCTAAAATTCCAAATTCTGTCGAACTTGTCGATCCGTTAAAAATACGGGTCGTTACAAATTATATCTCAAGTTTAAGGCTTTTAACCTACTCCACAAACTATGCCTTTCATTTTGAAATTTGAAAATGTGGAATTTTGAAATTTTAAATTTTGAAATTTTGAAATTTAAATTTTGAAACTTGAAATTTTGAATTTTGTAAATTTGAAAATTTAAAAATTTTGAAAATTTGAATTTTAAAATATTGAAATTTTGAAAATTTGAGTTTTGAAATTTGAAATTTTTGAAATTTGAAAATTTAAAATTTTGAATTTTGAATTTTAAAATTTTGAATTTTGAAATTTTGAATTTTGAATTTTGAAATTTGAATTTTGAAATTTTGAATTTTGAATTTTGAATTTTGAATTTTGAATTTTGAAATTTTGAATTTTGTAATTTTGAATTTTGAAATTTTGAAATTCGAAATTTGTAATTTTGAAATTTTGAAATTCGAAATTTGAAATTCCGAAATCCGAAATATTGAATTTTGAATTTTTGAAATTTGAAATTTGAAATTTGAAAATTTGAAACTTGAAATTTTGAAAATTTGAAACTTGAAATTTGAAATTTAGAAAATTTGAAATTTGAAATTCAATTATTTTTTGAAAATACATATTTTTAGAATTTTTTTCATATAAAAAATCGACTTATGTAAGTCGAAAAGCAAATTAAAATTGCTTTTGAAATAAGTTGAAAAGTGACATTTAAAAGTTGGTAGATTTTGTTTATCCATATTGACTTTTTAACTTTTGCTTTTTATAAGCAAAAAAGCAACTTATTTATTGCCATCCAAACGACCCCTTAGTACATGTTATACATCTTAGGAACTAATAATGAGACTACTAAAATCAGATTTATGTTATATTTGAAACTCTATATTTTTATGTATACGAGACTCCTCCAATTTTATAGCTCAAAGCTATTGTTTGAGCAGCTTGTGGTTATGACAAAGCTTGTATTAGTATTTTAAAGGATACCAACAACGATGTAAAAAATAAAATTAGCAGTGATATAACTACGAATTTCATCCTCGATCTAGCTAAGGACATCTCCAGTGGATTCAGGGCTGAATATTCAGCCCTGAAACTGGGGTGGGCACCCAATGGCCAGACGCCCATTGGGCGTCTGGCCTTAGGCGCCCATTTAATGGGCGCCTGGCATCAGGCGCCTATTAAATGGGTACCTGATTTCCAGGCGCCCATTTTATGTGCGCCTTAAAAGCAGGCGCCCATAAAATGGGCGCCAGCCCCCCATACAAATATCTCATTCCCTCCCCTCCGCACTTTCCCCTTCATTTTCATTTTAATTTTTTTTAAATTAGGAAAGCTAAACGAAATGCCGCCGCGTCCAACCAAAATTGTCCGAAGAACGGTTCACAGATATCCAGCAGAGCAAGCTGGACCGTTACATGTTCCGCCGCCACCTGGAGTTTCACCAAACGATCTACGTGTACTACACGAGCTTCCAGATGGTTATCGGCATAGAGCCGAATCCGCCTTGACGACCGTACAGGTATAAATTGCACATTAATATATCTGGTTATTTTTATATGTACATCACATAATCATATTAAATAACGGTTACTCTATCAAAAATTATTAATTCATAAATTATCTTTAGGACCATTACATTCGTTGTCGGGGTAGTTGGGCTAAGTGCATTACCCAGTTTTATGACTCTCTTCCCGGTCCTATTATTGAGAGGCTACAGGCTAGCCCTTTTGGTCTTTTTTTGTCGATTAGGCCTGTTTAGTCCTTTGATCGACCTCTCATTCACGCATTAGCTGAGAGGTGGTTGCCCACCACGCATACGTTTCATTTTTTAGATTTTGAGCTTGGTATCACCCCAATTGATTTCGACATGTTCACTGGCATTGAGATTGGACGACATGGTCTTTGACCTTTTTCATTTGATGATTTATACGAGTCCCCTAATCTGTTTACTGTTTTTCTACCATTGATAGATGTTACCTGCGTCACTAGTGGTTCTGTTAAGTTGACTTAGTTGCAGTAGTACATCACCACTTATATAGCTAGAGCCGATATGATGGATGCAGTTACTAGAGCATTTCTGCTGTACTTATTTGGTTCGACCTTTTTTTCGAACCAAAAAGGTACGGTTAGACTAGGCTATTTAGCATCTCTTGCCAGATTAGACCAGTTACATACTATTGATTGGGGCACAACGATATTAGGCACTCGTTATACCGCTCTAGATTCATTTGCACTTGGCGACGTCAAGCAGATGCAAGCTTTTTGGTATATTTTGCCGTTATGGTACTACGAGTACACGACAAACATGCATCCCCGCATCCAGGACATGGCTAGTCAGGCTGCTGAGCAGTACTTCCCTAGGATGAGACGATGGGAGACTATGCAGTACGTACATCATGTTTCCTTAGGTGTACGACATGACTTGATGGAGACTAGGTCACAGCTTGATATGCGTAGTCGAGGTAACATCATTCGGACTCCTTGGGCCTCACATTGGACTCATCTAGCAGATACAGGTCTTATGGTGGACGACCATCCCTTGATGGTTACATATTCTCTATCTAGACATAGGGTTGCTTTGCATACACCTGCATTTATGCCTATGTGGTATTTGGGAGAGAGGTGTGCTTATCAGATTACGGGTGATCGTCGTATACCATATGATCCTTTATCTTGTGAGGACATGTTTGGTAGACATAGGGTGATTGGCGATCATTACTTAGATGCTCTACGACGAGCTGGGTGGGTGGATAATAGTACTTTCTTCATCGATGGAGATTACGATGCTTATTGGGCTAGAGTAGCACCCCGTAGATTCGTCGTACCAGATTATGTTCGTGGGGTCAACTCTGATCATATAGGACCTCACATGGCAGCCTGTAGAGTTCAGGTACCGCAGGTTTCATTTGACCCGATTCCGTCACAGTTCTCCCAGACTCCCATGCAGTTGGAGCCTGATACTACTTTTAGAGCATATGACGTGACAGGTACTTTGATTGAGCAGCGTTTAGTCTTTCCAGATCACCCCGACTTTCCTGGTGTGCCTTCAGTCGGGTTATATCCTCCGTATGAGGTACGTTTGTTGTTTATTGCCATTTTCCCTTTATTTTATGCTTAGTTTCTTACTATGTCAAATATCATCTTTATGTATTAGTATGCTGCTAGATTGGACCAGGCCAGAGTTTCACTTGGTGTGTTTCACGATATGACTCTTGCACATACACACACCATGCATGATATGTACATGCAGCATACACAGATGCTAGAGGCGCAGATTGATCAGCTATCAGCTAGACTTGTTGTATATAAGCCTTTCGGATCACAAGGTGGAGGTGATGCTGGTCCTAGTGGGTATGATGCTAGTGGTTTAGATGAGGACGATGGGGATGATGAGGACGAAGGGGAGGATGGTGATAGGGATGACGATGATGATGACGGAGATGTTGATGATGGTGATGGGGAGGATGATGATGACGGAGATGATGATGATGGTGATGGGGATGATGGTGATGATGTTGACAACGACGACGTTGCATCCCTTTAGTTGTATACCTTTTAGTATATGCATAGTGGACAGTTTTTATATGTTGCAGTTCATATAGCTTATGTACTTATGTCATTGTCTAAGTATACTGTGTATTCTTTATGTTTATATAATTTCACTTTCTTGGATTTTGGATGATAATGTTCGAGTATACTGTGAATTCTATATGTTTGTGTATACTGTGAATTATATATGTTTGTGTATACTGTGAATTCTATATGTTTTTGTATACTTATAAGCACCAACTAGTGACATATACACATAAAAAACTACTAGTGACATTAGAATTGAATATATACGAACATAGAACACTGATAAAAAACGACACAGTAATAATAGAACACAAATATGAAGAAACTAGACGTGACGATTAAATTGCAACTCCTATAAAGAAAGTCGAAGACGTCTTATCTCCTGTTCTAGTTCGTTTGCATAGGTTATGCCCCTTGGACATAAAGGATCATCAAACCATTCTGCGTAATTCCAACCATTCAGCCAGAATTGACATATTTGGATTCGACGACCAATATTTTCTCCATCCGCGCGTACTACAACTTCAACTCCATACCTGCACTGACAACAAACTGGGTACGATTCAACTTCTTGCTCAGTGGGAGGTCGAACTACTTGAACCTGGTTCTCAGGTTGTTCATATGCATAACGAACAACATGTTGTTCGTATAGTGGTTCAACCACTTCCTGAAGTCTCAGCTGCTCAAGATTTTGAAACTGACCGCAGACATCTTCATAGTGTTGTTCTTGATAATTGATAAGCCAATCCTCATCAGTATGTGGACTTTCCGTAGGTGGCATGTAACCTGCATCTGAATCGATAGAAGAAGGCCAAGAAGGCATTGCGATGAAGAATTTATTGTTGTGAGTGAGGAAGAAGATGATTATGAATGATGAGTAAATAAATCAAAAAGCGCATATATAAACAAACAGGTCTATTTAATTTATGTGCTACCACTACTTTTTGATATGACAACAACAACAGACATTATTATTTGAAAAGACAATTCAGAAAGCTCTCCACACATTAACGACCGTTACATAACCAACTAGCAATACTATTATCTTAAGGTCATCCAAATCTTTCTATCCAATTTTGGCGTATGAAGTACGCATCATGGCCAATGAACGGAGTGCAGTATTTTAAATTGTATCGACCGTCATAAGTCGAACGTGTATTCTTGAACACATTTTTCGATATTACCTCATTAATAATCTTTGTGTAACGCGTGCATGCCCTAGTAAAGTTTCTGTATGCAGTCCTTGATCTCTTGAGTCGTACGTCTAACTTGACAACCCACGTCATTGTTGTATAGTTCAGCTAGAGTGTCCCAAAAATGAATTACAATTAACTCCTGATTGTAGCACATCTCATCGGTTTGTATGTAGTACTGCATAAGCAACTTCAATTCATGAGACTTAAATGTCATGTTGGACAATGTAGTTTGAATAATGTTAAGTTTTTAAATGATTTAAACAGATAACGATTTGTGAATTTATATAATGGATGTTCCTTCTCTCCACTCAACAAAGCAGAGAATCTTGACCGGCAAATGAACGTGGCTACAGTACATGATTTGACCGCACATTGAGCCACCTTGTCTCCACTCAACAAAGCAGAGAATCTTGACCGGCAAATGAACGTGACTACAGTACGTGATTTGACCGCACACTGAGCCACCTTCTCTCCACTCAACAAAGCAGAGAATCGTGACCGACAAAAGATCATGGCTAAAGTACATGATTTGACTACACACCGAGCCACCTTCTCTCCACTCAAGAATTAGTCCTATATATATAACCATATGGATCTCATACTTGTACACCACAATTAAGTCTAACAAAACATTCAAATATCAAACAACTATCCTCAAATATCAAACAATGTCTGGAAATTTACTAAAAGCTATATTGCTATGCGATAGTGACTCTGAAGAAGAAGCGTATGCGTTAGCGCATCAACAAGGAACTGATGGAGATATACCGTGAAGCATACGGTTCAACTTATGGAAAACATGGCGGTTCAGTTGTGGGTCGGAAATATATCAACCGTAACCAGCAAGCATTTCAAAAAACACTTATGCAAGATTACTTTGCCCATGATCCAAGTTACGGTCCAGAGATGTTTAGACGACGATTCAGAATGAGTCGTCCATTGTTTTTAAGAATTCTCGAAAGTATTCCGCAGAATAATAATTATTTTGTTTACAAGCAGGATGCTGCAAAAAAACAAGGTTTAAGTGGGCATCAAAAGATGACCGCAGCTTTGAGGATGTTAGCATACGGTACACCCGCCGATGCCCTTGACGACGCATATCGTATTGCATAGAGTACGGCATTGGAAAACCTAGATCACTTCTGTCAGTCAGTTGTAGACATTTATGGGACCGAATATCTTCGTTCTCCAAATGAGGCAGATGTAACGCGCTTGTGTGAAATGCATGAAAGCAAAGGCTGGCCTGGTATGCTTGGAAGTCTAGATTGTATGCATTGGGAGTGGAAGAACTTTCCAAAAGCTTTTCATGGAGCATATAACGGCAAAGAAAAAAAACCAACTATCATCTTAGAAGCGGTTGCCTCTCATGATTTGTGGATTTGACATGCTTTCTTTGGAATTCCAGGTTCTCTTAACGACTTAAACGTTATCAAACGATCTCATTTGTTTAATGATTTGGCGCAAGGTAAGTCAACTCCCATATCATTTACTCTTGGTCATAACACATATGAGCATGGATACTATCTTGGAGATGGAATTTATCCCAAATGGAGTACGATTATAAAGACATTTGCAAACCCAATGACGGCAAAACAGAAACAATTTGCTGCAATGCAGAAAGGACAAAGGAAGGACGTAGAAAGGGCGTTTGGGGTCCTTCAAGCAAGGTTTGCAATGGTCAGCAATCCATGTAGATTATGGAAGAGATCAAAAATGGCTACAATTATGTTCTATTGTATAATTCTGCATAACATGATCATTGAAGATGAACGCGGTATGGATTATCCCGATTTCGAATATGATGGGGCAAGACAACCCCCCGAATTGTTTCGCATAGCTACGTTACGAAATGAAGGACAGTACGTAATTCATGACGATCATCATGAAGTATATCATAATGCTGCTATTCCTAATAGACTCCAAAGGGATTTAATGGAGCATATTTGGAATTCTCATGGAAATCAGTAGTTTGGGATGGTGGATCTTTGTTTAATTACATATGTTTGCCTTTTTATTTCTGTAACGAAGTGTAGAATGCTATAATTTTTATGTTTGTAATATCATTTAGTTTGGTGAAGTAAATCTTTATTGATGTCTACAGAATGCATCGAAAAAAATGATATCCCATTGAATATTTTAAAACTGAAAATAACACATGATTGAAAATATAAACTGAAGGTACATGGATATTTAAACTGCAATAACTAAAAATATCACATGAATATTTCAACTACATATGTTTTGTTCCCGATCTACTCTCAACAATGCGTTGTTTGTACTCCATCCAATATTTCATTGTAATTGGGTCCATTTCGGTTACATCCTTTTTTATTACTAAGGTCTCTTGGCGTTGCCGCTCTAGCTCAAACCGGCCCTTCTCAATCTCGGTCAGTTCTTTTAACACGGCAATCTTTTCTGCACTCCCTCTTTGACATTCTGCATTTTCTCTCGCATGTTTTTCATGCATTAGGGCTAAACGAGAATCGATTTGAGATTGAACAGCAATTTTCTTCTTAGCTGCTCGTTGCCCCATCGGTCTAGCATCTTCATCAAATGCGGGTTCTGCTTCTTCGTCTTCGTTATCTGGGCATACATTAGAGTCCATATGAGAAGAATTGCCTGGGCTAGAATTATAATTAGTTCGACTTGTTTTCTACTTGCCCTTCGACTTCGTCTGGACATCTCTTAAGCTTTTTGCGGTGTTTGAGCTCCATTTTTATTGACTAACAAGCAAGTCATAGCAGTTTGCAAATTAATAGTAGTGGGGTTTCTTTGTACCATTTTCTCTTGGAAATAATTTCAAGAATTTATCGTTCGCCATTCTATTCTAAAAAAGCAGAAACACAAAATGATATATTAACAAAGTGATCAGAATGAATATAAATTAAAAATGATATTTTTCAAAACACTACCAATTCAGCTTCGCCACCCATTCCACTTGGATTTGCTGTTCTTATTTTGTGAATCTACGACTCGTAGAATTGTGTTTGTCGATTAATCTTCCCAAAACGACCCGTGATTGCAGACATTGACCTCGTCTTTTCAACATGCTTTTTATTGTACGCAGTCATGACTTTTGCCCAAAACGCCTCTCCACTTTGGTCATTCCCCTTTACCAAGTCGTTTGAAAAATGACAGTAAATATAACACAAATCCTTATCTTCATCGCCGGACCATGGAGCAGAAGAATGGAAGGATAGAGGGGGAGCGGTCTGGGGATGAACATTTTGAAAGGATTGGGAATCAAAATCCCAGCTATCCATATTCATCGCTTAGGTATATGATTGAAAAGGATGAGACATACTTTCAATATTATGGAATTGTGAATATAATTGTAAAAGAAGAAGAGATGTGTGTATTACAATCTGAAAAATAGTCCGCTATATGTAATGAAATCACAAATATGACTATTTATAGCCGTTGTAATTTTAAATATGATCATTTATAGCCGTTGGGGTCAAAATATGACCGTTTATAGCCGTTGGAGTTCAAATACGGCCGTTTATAGCCGTTGCAGGTTGGAATAAGGCATTCTGTAGCGGGGAAAGGGGGAATTGTATGGGGTTGGGCTTGGGCTTGGGCGCCCATATAATGGGCGCCCAAGCCCTGGCGCCCATTTTATGGACACTAGACGTCTGGCGCCCATAAAATGGGCGCCAGGGCTTGGGCGCCCATTAAATGGGTGCCCAAGCCCAGTTCAAGATCCTTAACCGCATCCTGAACTTTCAGCTGAATCTTCAACCTGAATTGAACGATTGGAGAGTTTTTTTGGGCAAATTTAGTATGTAATTGAACCACTGGAGATGCCCTAACACCCATATTAAAATTCATTATACAGTGAACTTGCATTTTTAATTAGATAAGTTCCTTTTTTATCCTTCTACTCGTTGGCCTCCAATGGACCAAAGTACCAATTTATACAGAGAATCAAGCACATCAAAGATCGAAACCCACTAAATATCCCACATAATCACTAAGAAATTATATTCAATCCTTCACACACAAACTTATAGACCAAAGTCAGCATGTTAATTTCACCGTTAAATGAAAATAGGAGTTATAATTAGTTTTGAAAAATCACTCATCTAACCCTAAAGTTACAAAAAATTTACCTTTGATGGTCTTCTTCTTAAACTAATCGGTATTATGATTATGATTCAGTTATTGAATGCTGATATTTCTTAGGGTAAATAAATACCAGAAGGAGAATAGGTATTTGATGTGAAGTTATGTTGGCGATCCAATTTGACGCCTGGTAGATGATGAAAATCAGAAGCTATATGATGTAGATTGTGCACGATATAGATGCGATGGTGATGGTGGTGCATGATGTAGATGGTATGATAAATCATGAGTCAATTTGACCCCAAGCTTTTAAAGAAAGCTGAGAACTTGCAGAATTTAGGGCAGTGCATAAGTCGAAGAATAAGATGTGTGTCCGCGTGAAACATTACAGATGTACGGCTCCGTGTAAAATTAGTTTCAGAAAAATTTAGAGAAACATCCTAATGGTAGTTTGATTATTTTATTTTTTTATTTTTTATTTTTTGAGTTTCTAGTATTTTGTATATATCAAAGCCAAAAATGATATACTGTATTTTGAATTGCTGTCCTTAGAAAAATTGATCCTAGTTCTGTTATAGATCCTTGAATGGAAATATAGTGCCACATCGGTGAAAACAAAACAAGTTTTCATGTTTATATACTCCTTCTCATCAACCTATATTGAATCTTAGGGTTAGGTAATTTTGTGCGAGAGTCAGGACCTATATGATTATAGTTTAAACACACATGCACACTGTCCGACCTACTGGTCCGGTTTGGTCTAATGTGTTACTATCTTTTTGCGAGAAAAAATAAAGCCTGTTTTGCACAGTAGTTTTTTCAAATAGACGCAACTAATGATGAACATACACGATTGTTGGTGATTGAAGGATGCGACTGTAGGCTTAAAACGGATGAACGGAAATGACCGGTAGTTATTACAACTGACTGAAGATCAGAAATCACTGTTGGGCGTTACGAACGACTGACAAAAAGAAACAACTATTGGACATTGTAAATGACTCATTGATTAAAAAGGACAGACACAACCTTCTAAGTGGACGCAACCATTGGAGGCTATAAAAGGAGAGGAATACTGATCACATTCCCCATTCCTTTTTCTTCATCTTCTTCATCTTCATTTTGTTCTCAAATCAAAGCATTATCCAATCAAAGGAGATGATGATGATTTTCAGAGTTGACAATATCAGATGTTGTTCTTTCTAAGTATGTTGGGTCTACAAAGGTATCTCGAAGAGCAGGAACCAGTGCCAAAAATAGGCGGAACTAGAGAAACACACAAAGATGTGTTTTTGGCTATTGGTGCATGGAAACATTTAGATTTCCTATTCAAGAATTACGTTCTAAATTTCCTGGACAAGACTGTACAAAGTGTATTAGCCTCATCAAACAATAAAGGCTCTTTGGAATGCACTTGCCACAAAATACAAATCATAGAATGTTAGTCTAAAGAAATTCATCGTAGACAAATTCATGGACTAAAAGATGATATACTCCAAAACTGTGACTACTCAACTACAAATTATCATTCATGCACTTGAAGCAAAAAGCCATAAAGTTGGAAAATCTTTCTTGGTTGAAGAAATAATAATAAAGCTGCATCCATCATGGAGAGACTACCGCAACTATCTGAAGCATAAAAAGAAGGGGATTTTATTACAGGACCTCATTGTTAGACTAAAGATAAGGCAGATAACCGTGGGATTACACAACAAAAAAGCGAAGAGGTATTTGTTACATAACGGTCAAAGAATAAAGTACACTTCAAAAAAGACCAAAAGAATTTTTCACAGAAGAGGAAAGCGCCAAAAAAGAAATCCAACGAAAATATGCAGTCCAAGAAGTTTAATGGTAACTGTTAGGTTTGTGGCAAGACGTGACACATCGCTAAAGATTGCAGGAACAAAAAGGAGAACAATTTAGAAGCAAATATGGTGGACAACATGGAAGTGGACGAGTCTAACTTTTCTGGAGTTATGTCAGAATGCAATTTGGTTTAGACTCCTACACAGTGGTGGTTTGACACAGGTGCTACTCGACATGTGTTCTGATAAATCCTTGTTTACCACTTACAACAAACTCGACTAGGGAGAAAATATGTAAACAAGTAATTCTGCAGTTTCTATGATTGAGGGCAGTGGCACAGTCATCCTTAAGTTCACCTCTAGAAAAACTATTACATTGAATTATATGGTTCATGTTCCAGACATCCGCAAGAACATAATCTCTGGATCTGTACTGTCCAAGAAGGGATTCCAAATGGTCTTCGAGTCAAACAAGATGGTTCTGTCCAAAGCTAGAATTTATAAAGGAAGGGGATATTTATGTGATGGCCTTTTTAAGCAAACGTAGTCGTAGTTGGAAAAATACTATGTATTATAATTATGAAATGAATAAAAATGAAGTTTCGTATATGGTTGTGCATGAAACTCTATTATGGCATGAATTATTAGGACACATATATTTTCAAAAAATGAGAATTGCAAACCTAGGATTAATTACAAAATTTCAAGTAGATAAAAATACAAACGTGAGGCATGTGTAGAAGCGAAAATGGTCAAAAAAACCATTCCTACTATTGATAGGAGTACTAAACCATTGGGGATGGCTCATACTGACGTATGTGATTTCAAGTCGTTACCTACAAGAGGTAGGAAAAAGTACTTCATCACATTCATTGACGATTATACACGATTTTGCTATGTATATCCTTTAATTTGTGAAGATGAAGCAATTACATTATTTATAAAATACAAAGCTGAAGTAGAAAAGAAACTTAACAAAAACATAAACATATTGAGATCAGATCGAGACAGAGAATATGAATCACCATTTGAACAATTCTGTGCAAAAAATGGAATAATTCGTAAAATAACGGCCCCATATTCACCACAATAAAATTGTATTACCGAAAAAAAGAATAGATGCTAAAAGACATGGTTAATGCAATGCTATTAACTTCTGGCCTACCAACGTACTTGTGGGGGGGAAGCCCTAAATATGTCTAATCACATATGAAATATGTATCCACACAGCAAAACAGGAACAATTCCATATGAGTTATGCGAAGGGCACCTACCAAGTTTCAAACACCACAAAGTATGGGGGTGCTTGGCAAAAGTTCCAGTTCCACCTCCCAAGAAAGTCAAATTTGGACCAAAAACTGTAGACTATTACTATCTAGGACCCACTAAAAATAGTAGCACTTAAAGATTTTTAATCTTCAACTTTGATGTAAATGACATCAGTATAAATACGATCATGGAGTTAAGAGATGTCTCATTCTTTGAAGATGTGGTTCCATAAAAAAAATGATCGAACATATGTCCCTAAAAATACAAGAGAAGAAAGGATGAACCACATTAAGATGAAACTCGTTGTGAAAAGGATGAAATTGAACCAAGAAGAAACATAAGGGCAAGAACTTCCAAGTCTGTTGGTTCAGAATCTTAACCTACATGTTAGAACATGAACCTCAAACTTACAAAGAGGCAATGTGGTATTCAGAATCTTCATGTTGGAAAGAAGTAATCAAAAGTGAGATTGATTCAATTTCAAGTAACAAAATATGGGAATTTGTTGACATTCCACCTAGAATAAAACCAATTGTTTGTAAATGGATCTTCAAGAAGGAGATGAAACCAAATGGCTCGACTGATAAATATAAAGCCAGATTGGTAGCCAAAGGACATCGTCAAAAAGAACGTGTAGACTTCTTTGATACTTGTTCACTGGTAACACGAATAAGCGTAAGTGGAGTATACGTAGGATATTTATGGACGAGATCACCTATGTAAGTGTAAGCTAGGTCAGTTCTGTGAGAATATTAAGGCTTAATTTCTCTTAATACACTCACAAAACCAAATTTGTTCTGGACAAAATGAACACAACCAAGAGATTGGACGTGAAGGGAAACAATGCTTTGTAAGGCTTACTGTCTGGTTATACACTAACGACCAATGATTTAAGATGAAATAATTCACCGATTAGCCAAATATATCTGATAAGCTTTAACTAGGGAAAGTCCAAAGTAAAATATCTACTAATCGTCGATATAGAATTTTTCTATATGCACTATGTGATATTCCCTTTGTGTGGGGGAGACATATATCATCATTCATGTTAGGGATTGTTAGAGATCCTTGCATAGGTGAATAAAGATATAGTCATACATCGCCAAAACAAAGAAGTTGTCATGTTTATGTACTCTTTCCCATCAACCTATATTGGCCCTTAGGGTCAAGTAATTTTATGCAAGGGGAGACCTATATGGCCGTTGTTTAAACACACACGTGTGACGTCCATCCCACCAGCCGGGTTTGGGTTCGTTCTAATGCGTTACTATCTTTTTTCTAGAAAAAGTCTATTTTGCATAATACTTTTTTCAAATAACGCAACCAATGATGAACAGACATGATTGTTTCGAATAACGTGACCATTGGTGATGGACTAATACTACTGTTGGCTCAAAATTGACGAACAATATTGACTGATAGGGGTTGGAAATAACTGACAATTAGACATGATTATTAGCTATTGCGAGTGATTGACAAACAAAAAAAGTGTTTGGCATTGCAGGTGAGTCGTTGTTTCAAAAGAACAGACACAACCTTCTGAGCAGACGCAACCTTTGAAGACTGTAAAAGGAGAGGAATACTGATCACATTCCTCGTTCCTTTTTCTTCATCTTCTTCATCTTCATTCTGTTCTCAAATCAAAGCATTATTGAATCACAGAGTTGACATACTCATTACAATCTCGTGTAAATTATTATGTTGTATCTTGGAAAATTTTGCAAATAAATTTTTAAGGAGATTACTGTTTTACATCAGTGTATTATTATTGTGCATCCATGTGCATGTTTTAGTATAGTTCTTACACTTTGTTTTTGCTGTTACATACTATTAATATAACCATCTACATCTTAAAACTTCTAGTTTTTACTGAAACAGAAATGGCAACAATTGAGTTACCAGCAAAAACTACTACTCATAACAAATATGATCCATTCAAAAGAGATGGTGATGATTTATAAACTTGGCAAAATCAGATGTTCTATCTGACTATGCTAGGTCTGCAAAGGTACGTCGAAGAGGAGGAACCAGTGCCAAAACTAGGTGAAAATAGAGAAACACGCAAAGATGTGTTTTTCTAAGTTTCGACGTAAGAATTACAGTCTAAACTATTTGGACAAGATGTTGTACAAAGTGTGCCAGCCTCATCAAACAGCAAAGCCTCTCTGAAATGCACTTGTCACAAAATACAAAACACAGAATGTCAGTCTGAAGAAATTCATTGTAGAAAAATTTATGGACTACAAGATGATCGACTCCAAATCTGTGACTACTCAAATACATGAACTACAAATTATTATTTATGAATTTAAATCAGAAGACCATAAAGTTGAAGAATCTTTCTTGGTTGAAACAATAATAGGAAAGCTGCCTCCATTATCAACTATCTCAAGTATAAAAAGAAGGAGATTTCTTTACAAACCTTATTGTTAAACAAAAGTTAGAGGCGGATAACTGCGAAATTACACAATAAAAAAGCTAGGAGGAATTTGTTACAAAAGTAATAAAGAAGAAAGGACACTTCAACAAAAATATAGAAGAATTTCTCATAGAGGAGGAAGCGCCAGAAAAGAAATCCAATGAAAATAACCAGTCCAAAAAGTTTAATGACAACTATTGGGTTTGTGGCAAGATGGGACATGCCGCTAAAGATTACAGACATAAAAGGGAGAATAATTTAGAGGCAATTTTGGTGGACAACCTGGAAGTGGATGAGTCTAACTTTTCTGGAGTTGTGTCAGATTCAATTTGGTTCAGAATCCTACATAGTTGTGGTTTGACACAGATGCTACTCAACATATATGTTTGGATAAATCCATGTTTCTCACTTACAACAAACTCGATCAGGGAGAAAAACTCTACATGAGTAATTTTGCAGTTTCCTTGATGAGGGCAGTGGCACAATCATCCTCAAGTTCACCTCTGGAAAAAATGTTACACTGAATGATGTGCTTAATGTTCTAGACATCCGCAAGAACCTAATCTCTGGATCTATACTATCCAAGAAGGGATTCCAAATGGTCTTCGAGTTAGATAAGATGGTTTCGTCCGATGCTGGAATTTATATAGGAAGGGGATATTTATGTGATGGTCCATTTAAGACAAATTTAGCCATAGCTAGAAAAATTACTATTTATTCTGATTATGCAATGAATAAAAATGAAGTTTCTTACTTGGTTGTGCATGAAACTCTATTATGACATGATAGATTAGGACATATAAATTTTCGAAAAATGAGAAAACTTGCAACCTAGGATTAATTCCAAAATTTCAAGTAGATAAAAAATACAGCCGTAAGACATGTATGAAGCGAAAATGGTCAAAACACTATTTCATACTATTGATAAGAATAGAAAACCATTGGGGATGGTTCATACCGACTTATGTGATTTCAAGTCATTACCAAAGTTGGGAAAAAGTACTTTATCACATTCATTGGCGATTATACATGATATTGCTATGTATTTCTTTAAATAGTGAAGATGAAGCAATTACATCATTTATAAAATACAAAGCTGAAGTAGAAAATCAACTTAACAAAAAGATCAAGATATTGAGATTAGATCGAGGTGGAGAATATGAATCACCATCTGAACAATTCTATGCAGAAATGGAATAATTCATCAAATAATCATATTCACTAACAACAAAATGGTATTGCCGAGAAAAAGAATAGAACACTTAAAGATATATTTAACGCTGTGCTATTAACTTCTGGCCTACCAACGAACTTATTGGGGGAAGCCCTAAATATGTCTAATCACAAATTAAAAAGGGTTCCACACAACAAAAAGGGATAAATTCCATATGAGTTATAGAAAAGACACCAATCAAGTTTTAAGTACATCAAAGTGTGGGGGTGCTCGGAAAAAGTTCCAGTTCCGCCTCCCAAGAAAGTCAAATTTGGAACAGAACCGTAGGCTGTTACTATCCAGGACCCACCGAAAATAGTAGTATCTACAGATTTTAAGTCTTCATTTCTGATATAAATGACACTGGTATAAATACAATCATGGAGTCAAGAGATGCCTCATTGTTTGAAGATGTGTTTCCACGAAAAGAAGGATCACAAATATGTCCCTAGAAGGACAAGAGAATAAAGGGATGAACCACATAAAGATGAAACTCATCGTGAAAAGGATGAACTTAAACCAAGAAGAAGCAAAATGGCAAGAACTTCCAAGTCTTTTGGCTTAGAATTCTTAACCTACATGTTAGAATGTGAACCTCAAACTTACAAATAGGCAATGTAGTCTTCAGAATCTTCATACTTGAAAGAAGCAATCAAATGTGAGATTGATTCAATTCTAAGAAAAAAACTTAGGAATTAGTAGGCATTCCACCAGGTATAGAACCAATTGGTTGTAAATGGGTCTTCAAGTAGAAGATGAAACTAGATGGCTTTATTGATAAATATAAAGCCAAATTGGTAGGATATCGTCAAAAAGAAAGTGTAGACTTCTTTGATACTTATTCACCAGTAACATGAATAATCTCTATAAGAATGCTAATAGAAATTGCATACATCTATAATATGGAAATTCAACTAATGGATGTAAAGACAACATTATTAACATTAAAATCATTATACGGACATAAATAAGCTCCAAAACAATGACATGCAAAAATTGATAATGTCATGATGAAAATTTATTTTCGTATAAATGAATGTGATAAGTGTGTATATTACAAACAAGTTCATCAATCATATGTGACGATTTGTCTATATGTGGACGATATGCTAATCTTTGGTCCTAACATTATGGTTATATAGACCGTAAAGAAAATGTTAACCAAAAATTTCGACATGAAAGACTTAGGAGTAGCAAATGTTATTTTAGAAATCAAAATCATAAAAACACCTAACGAAATTGAATTATCTCGGTCACACTATGTAGACAAAGTGATTGAAAATTTTCAAGATTATGGAATCAAAGGTGTAACGACCTGTATTTTTAACTATTTCTAAATTTTGAATTTAATAATAATTATTCAAAAAAAGTGGTTAGAAATAATTTTTTTTAATGATTTATTAATGTAGTTATGGAATAAGAACTTGGATAAAATTTGAAATAACCAAATTCGAAGATTTAGGCAATTACAAGTATTGAAATGAAGTTCAATGTATTGAATGTGTTTATAATCAATAGCTGGGATTGAATAATAAATGTTGAATTATTTAAATGAAAATAAAATAATTGTTGATAACTAAAATTCATTTGAAATTTAATAATTATTAATGTAATTATTGGATGATTAAATTCTTTAAATTTAATATTGGAATTATTTAAATAATTGAATCCTGAATCAAATACGAACGAAAATGATTTAAAAGTTAATTTAAATTTTATTTAAATAGGAATGAAAATTTTTAACATTTAAAATTGAATTTAAAGTGATTAAATTGATTTTTGGAAATTACTTGTTTTAATTAACGAGAAAAAATAGCCATTCTAGGTACTGTCTCGGATTTCGACGAAACCAACTTCATCAGATCCGTTATAGTAAGCTATTATAGAATTTCAAGTTTCGTAGCAATCGGACTTCCCGTTTGGCATGCGAGCTTTAAATGCGTAGAAGTTAATTAGAGGAATTTAATTAAAATATTTTCGATTTTGAAAAGCTATCTTATGAATATGATGGAATTGACTCTCAAGGCTAGTTCTATTGTGTTCGGAATAGGGGTATAACATATAAAATGCCAGGCAGCATGCTTCATTTGGTGTTCGGAAATTTCGTGAATCGGGTCGGAAACTTATATAAGGCTATGTTCATTTTCGTCAAACCAAACCCTAACTAAAACATAGCCGTTCTTTACGCGAATTAATGGCCGACGTTCTCTGATCTCCCTCCTTCATTTTATCATAATCCACTCAATGAAATCCAGTGATTCCAAAAGGAGAAACGTAGATCTCGACGAGCTCAACACATCCGACGGTTGGATCGAGCTGGAAGCGCTTTATTCGCCATAATTTATGCATGAAGTCACACACGTTTTGGGTTTGTTGGGTATCGATTTGAGCCCACGTTGATGGAGGCTGCTGCTGGCGACATCTTTGCCAGCACGGCGTGCGATGGAGGCTGAGAGGCGAGCGTCGATCATTCGTTAAATAAAAAAAGAATAAAGATGCAGCGATCTCGAGCGAGAGGAAGATGTGTGCGCACCTAGAAGCAATGTGTAGCATCCCTTATCCGGAGGCCCGAAGCTAAGCGCTACAGATACTGCAGTCATCCATAGTATTAACTTCCGATGACCAAATACGGTAATGTCAATTGTATCCATAATATCAGAAGGACATGAATATGAAACAAATCATAGATTTCAAAACATTATTTTTAATTACATTTCAAAACACATATTCCATGTTCAGATTACATAATCCCATAACATTTCTCAAGTAAAGATCAAATATAATTATTACAAAAATACGCTAAGAGCGACACATGATGATGCCCCCTTGGTTGACCAGGAGTACTGTATAGTCATAATTGACTTATTACACATAGTGGAATCAAACAAACAAAACAGAAACTCCTAAATAGCTATCCGTCAGCCACTTGCTCGTCTCTATAAGGTTTACTCGCCAACCTACTAAAACCTGTGAACCTCAACCCTCAGCCTACTTAAATTAATTTTAAGCACTCGAGAGTTTAAGGGCAAAATATAAACTTCGAGTCAGACATAAAGCCTGTGTGAATAATACTATACATCTTGGTTATTTGATATTAAGCGAGACCACGTCACTTAGTGGAACGGGTTTCCCCTCACTAATATCCTTTTAAAACACATCTTTTTGCAAACCTTTTTCCCGTAACCAATACTGGTTAAAACTGTAAAGCATTATCATGTAAACATACATGTCAAGTAATAAATGGACTATCTGTCCGAACACTGTAGTTTTGTTTTGCTAACTACTAATCTTTGGCTTACTCGGGCCTACTAGACAATATAAAAAAATAATCTAACATCTGTTAGACACTTCTTTTCTGGACGATCTTTCCTTAACTATTTGTTAAATTCTTCTTTTCTAGATGGTCTATCCCTAACTTAACATCTCCCAGAGTCACCTGATCCTAATGGTTTTGCAGGCTCACCAATAACCTATATGTATACAAATATATATTCCTTTATGTGTGTTATCATAATTTTAGTCTTACCTGTGACAAATCCCTACACACTAAAATTTTGGACTAAACTTGCCGGGGCTAATAGCTAATATATAGGGCGCGACCCTATAGTGGTCCCATTTGATATTCTAATATCCGAGTCATTTTACTTAGGGATATCTTCCATTAATTTTCCTTGAAAATCTTTTCAAAATGATTTAAAATCTTTAAATAAAACTTAAAAAAATACATATATTCTATGCTTTATTCAAAATAACATTGCCATGTTATATATATATATATATATATTTATATATACTTACTTTACTCAAACCTTTGTTGATGAAAACACTTTAAACCTTCGAAAGTACCCTTTTCGAAACCAAGTAAAACCCTTTATTCAATCTAGGCCGGAAGGCTAAAACTTCTTTTCAAAACCATTCATAGAAACCTTTCGAAGCCATTGAAAAGCCTACCTTTTGAAAGCTTTAGGACCTTAGACTTGTTTTCCTTTATAACACTTTAAAACAGCCTTTCAAAAACATTGGAAAAACCTTTCCTCTTACATTTTAAAATCATTTGAAAATCTTCGTTCAAAACCTTTCGAAATCATTGGGGAACCACCCCTTCAAAACCATCATTTAAAACCCTTTCGGACGCAATAAAACATTAAGCCTTTTGAAAGCCTCTGGGTTCAACTTTAAAACATGTGGAAACCTTTCAAAACCATTCAAAATTTACTCCTTCGAAACCTTTGGAAAACATTTCGGTCGAAACCATTTGGATTATGCCTTCTAGTAGAGAAAAAGGATTAAAAACTCAATAAAGTCGAAAGCATTTCTTTCGAAAGCTATTCCTAAGTAAAGAAGTGATAGTGTCGAAACCAACCTTCCGAAAGCATTGGAGAAGTGGCCAAGTTTTCAAAATAAAAGTATACCTTTCGAAACCATTGGAGTCGAAAGGTAGAAAAGCGGAAGCTAGGGGTTTCGACCCCCTTCGAAAGCATTACTTAAAATTAAAGAGCGCTGCCTATTCGAAACCATTTCTTTAAAACAATTTGACCTGGTTGAAAGTTAACCAGGTCGAAAACAAAGCAAGCGCAACTTTATTTTAAAACAAAGGCATGCTTCGACCCTATCGGAACCATATGTTTTGACTCTGTACCTTCCGCCTTTATCCAATTCACTGCATACCAAGTATATTGATACCATGCGCATTGGTTTCAAGAGCAATGGTGATGAAACGTCTAGGTCAGTAGCCCTGGTGCCGAAAGTGGCGAAACAGGCTAAAAACAAGGAAATTTTGTTTTAACTTAAAAGAGAAATACTTTTCTCGGTGCCAGTTACCTCGATTTCCCGAATTGTAGTACACCTTTCATCGGTGATACCTTAATAGATACTCTGTCTCCAACTGAGAACTCTAGGTCTTTACGCCTCTTATCTGCGTAACTTTTTTGTCTAGACCGAGCTTCCTTCATTCTTTCTCGAATCAAATCAATCTTCTCTGACGCCTCCCTAACCAAATCTGGACCTAAGACCAATTTGTCTTAATTTCCAACCAACATGATGGAGATTTGCATGGCCTTTCATACAAAGCTTCAAAAGGTGCCTCTCTTATGCTAGCCTGATAACTATTATTATAGGAAAACTCAACCAAATGCAGATGATCTTCTAAGGATCCACCAAAGTCCAACACACAAGCTCTCAATAAACCCTCGAGTACCTTATTGACTCTTTCTGTCTGCCCATCCGTCCGAGGGTGATATGCAGTAATCATCTTGAGCTTAGTGACTAATACGTCTTTTAGACTCTTCTAGAATTCGTTAGTGAACAAAGCATCTCTGTCACTAACTATACTACTAGGAATTCTATGTAGTTTAACTATATTCATCAAAAAAAACTTAGTTAAATCAGGTGTCGTTCTAATTGACTTAACTAGAATGAAATAGGCACACTTGGTTAATCTATCCACTACAACCCATATACTCTCATTTCCTCTTCTAGATCTTGGCAACTCGTCTATGAAATCCATAGAAATAGAATCCCATTTTCAAATCGGAATATCTAATGGCTAAAGTAGGCCACTTGGCTTCTGATGTTCGACTTTACTTGCTGATAATTCAAACACTATTTCATCCATAAGCCAACATACCTCTTCAGCCTTCCCAAAAGAAACTTCTCTTCATGTCCTGATACATCTTTGTTCCTCCTTGGTGAATAGTGAACTTAGAATGATGGCATTCCTCCAAAACTCCCTTCTTTATGTCTCCCACATTCATAACACACAATCTACCTTTCTTTCTCAACCACCCGTTCTTGTCAAGACTGAAATCCTTCAAGTAGTCACTCTCGGTTCCATCCCCTAACTTCCTGATCTGTTCAGCTAAAACTGGATCCTCCTTGTATTTAGAACTTGTCTTCTCAATCATTACTGGTCGGACTTCTAAACAAGATAATACAACAGTCTCTCCACTAGACCCAGCCTCGGATCTCCACTGAACTCTACAAGCTGTCAAGGCTTCCAAATCCTTTCACTCGAAAATCATTGCCAACGCTGCATTCTAACGCTTTTTTCGCTAAGTGCGTCTGCTATCTTATTTCCTTTCCTCGGTGTATATTCAATCCCAAAATCATAAGCAGCAATAAACTCTAACTACCTCTGCTGTCTCATGTTCAGCTCCTTCTAAGAGAACAATTACTTCAACGACTTAATGATCCATATAAAGCTCGAACCTCTCTCCCAAAAGGTAATGCCTCAACACCTTCAATGCAAATATAACTGCATCTAACTCCAAGTCATGCATTGGATATCTAACCTCATGTGGTCTAAGCTATTTAGAAGCATAGGCAATCACTTTACCTCTTCGCATCAGCACAGCTCATAATCCAGTTCCACACGCATCTATATAAACTACCAAGTCCTGATTTCCCTCCGGAACCACTAACATAGGTGCATAGGTCAATAAGTGTTTCAAGCTCTGAAATGCTTCCTCACACTTATCGATCCACGCAAACATCACATCCTTTCGTGTTAGTTTGGTCATCGGTGCTGCTATCCTCGAGAAATCCTTAATAAATATCCTGTAATATCCAGCCAATCCAAGAAAACTCTTTATTTCTATCACTGTCTCGGGTCTCTTCCAATTATTTATCGCTTCAATTTTAGTCGGATCCACAGACAACCCCTTCTCTGAGACTACATGACCTAGAAACTTTACTTCCTTCTTCCAGAAATAGCACTTCGAAAACTTCACCTTGAGTTGATGCTGCCACAGCGTTTCAAGCACAACTCTAAGATGAACTTCATGCTCCTTCTCATCCTTAGAGTATATCAGAATGCCATATATGAAAATCAACGCGAACTTATCCAAGTACTCTCGGAAAATTTTGTTCATCAAATCCACAAAGAATGTCAGCATATTAGTAAGTTCGAATGGCATAACTAACCATTCGTAGGAACCATATCTTGTCCTAAACATCGTCAAAGGTATACTATTTTCTGCTACTCTAAGCTGATGAAAACCTATTGCCAAATCCAATTGAGAAAATACATTGGCTCCACTTAGCTGATCGAACAAATCATCAATTCTAGGCAATGAATATCGATTCTTTATCGTTCTCTCATTCAACTTATGATAATAGATATGTAGCCTTAACGACCAGCTTCTTAGCAAATAGTGTGGTTTCTCCCCAAGGTGAACTACTCGGTCTGATAAAATTCTTCCCTTCCAATTCTACCAACTACACCATCAACTCCCTTATTTCTGTAGCTGTCATCCTGCTTGGCGGTCTACTTACCGGTTCTGCTCTAGGCACCAAATCGATCCGAAACTCAATTGCTTGTTTCGATGGAAATCCAACTACCGGCTCGAAAACATCTGTGAATTCCCTAACTACGAAAACCTGATTCAGCTCATCCTCTAACTCCACAACACCAAACGAAGCATTCACCTCACAGCTAGGGTTTTCTATGGTATAAATTATCCTAGCATCATACTCATTTAACCAATCCATACCCAACATAATTCCGAACCCTACAAAGTCGAACACATGCAAACAACAAACAAAGGTATGACCTAACAAGTCAAACTCTTATGGTCACACTTCATCCCAAGTGTTGCATACCCTCCTATCCGATTTGTAGCCCTTAAGGAAGTAACTAAACATGAGGGTTCTTGGTTAAGCTTATCTACCAAACATTGAGGTATAAAAGACTATGATGCACCAGTATCAAACAAAACACTAAAAGATATACGATGGATCTGAAGCTTACCTCCCAATACTGTCGTTCCCTTCTCTTGAGCCGTTGGTTTTGAAGTAGCAGGCTTTAATGAATACAACTTGCCCGTTCCATCTCTTGCGGGCTCCTTTTACTGATTCTTATAGTGGCCTATTTGGTCACAATTAAAGCATTTCACATTCTTCTTTTCTACCGGTTTCTTCCCTTTGCCTATCCGGCACTCATGAGCATAATGATCCTTCTTGTCACACATATAGCAAACCACCTCGGACTTTCCTTTCTTTGTCGCCCCACTTTTTTGAGCACCCTTCTTGTGGAAAATATTCCTCTTTTGGCTCTGTCCTACCTGGAACTCCTTAGCCTTGTTCTTTTCCTGACAAGCAAGCATCTCTTCATGCCTTAAAGCCATCTCCATAACCACATCACATGGATCTCTAATATGCGGTAAGGTAGCCCTTGCCAACTCAGGCTTTAAACCTCTGATAAACTTCTCGTTCCTTTTTCATCACCGTGTCAACAGTCGCATAGCCATATCTGGCCAACTCTACGAACCTACTAGCATACTCCAGAAAAGACATTTCTCCTTGCTCCAGCTTAGCAAACTTCCCGATCAAAACAGACTGTGCCATCACCGACATGAATCTCTTCTGATACCTCCTTTTAAACTTGCCCATGTCATCGTCTCTTCATCCACGCCAACAGTCACACTGTTCCACCAAAATAAGGCTGCCCCCTGAAGCTGCCTCGAAACGAGCCTCCTCTTCTGCTCATCATTGAGCCCCAAGTCAGCAAAAATCCTCTCACAGTGCAACAACCCGTTTTCTACTTCTATAGCATCTTCAGTCCGGATAAATGGCTTTCCCCAAAGCCTGGCATAGTCTTTACTAAAATTAGCATAGTGATTGGCCATTGGAGCTTCCTAAACTCCTCCTCCAGCGTTTCTTTCAACAACCCCAACGACAATCCCAGCCTACATCATGTTTACAAAAAACTGATGCATAACCCCCATGTCTACCTGTGGGACTCCAACACCAACAGTTTCAGCTTGAGCCTGACCTTGGGTCCTACTCGTATTAGGTCGGGCATTTCCATTGGTGGTGGTGGTGTCTCCTCCTAGGTTAACTCTGCCTCTTCTAGCATCCATATCTGTATTCAAGCCTCGTGAGATATAGAAGAATATCCTAAGAGAAATAGGAAGGTGGGAATTTCATAGGATTATGTTTTCAAAATCATTTTTAGTTTAAAGTTTTTCTTAAACCTATGCTCTGATACCAAGTTGTAATATCCCCTATTTGGAGGCCCGAAGCTAAGCATTATAGATGATGTAGCCATCCATAGTATTAACTTCCGGTGACCAAATACGATAATGTTAATGGTATCCATAATATCAGAAGCACATGAATATGAAACAAATCACGGATTTCAAAACATCATTTTTCATTACATTTCAAAACACATGTTCCATATTCAGATTACACAATCCCATAATGTTTCCTAGGTAAAGATCAAATATAATTATTACATAAATATGCCAAGAGCGACATATGATGATGCCCCATGGTTGACCAAAGTACTATATAGTCCTAATTGACTTATTACACACAACAAAGTCAAACAAACAAAACAACAACTCCTAAATAGTTGTCCGTCATCCACCTGCTCGTCTTCGAAATCTTTATTCGCCAACCTATTAAAACCTATAAACCTCAACCCTCAACCTACTCAAATTAATTTTGAGCGTCTGAGAGTTAAAGGAGAAAACATAAACTTCGAGTCAGACATAAATCCTAGTGTGAATAATACTATACATCTCAGTTATTTGATATTAAGTGACACCATGCCGCTTAGCAGAAGGGTTTCCCCTCACTAATATCCTTTTAAAACATATCTTTTTGCAAATCTTTTTCCTGCAACCAAAACTGGTTAAACTATAAAGCATTATCATGTAAACATACATGTCAAGTAATAAATGGACTATCTGTCCGACCACTATAGTTTTGTTTGGCTAACTACTAACATTTGGCTGACTCAGGCCTACTAGACAATATAAACAAAGTAATCTAACATATGTTAGACACTTCTTTTCTAGACGATATGTACTTAACTATCTATTAAATTCTTCTCTTCTGGACGGTCTTTCCCTAACTTAATATCTCCCAGGGTAACTTGGTCCTAATGGTTTTGCAGGCTCACTAATAACCTATCTATATATAAATATATATTCCTTTCGGTGTGTAATCATAATTTTAGTCTTACCGGTGAAAAAGCCCTACACACTGAAATTTTGGACTAAATTAGCTGGGGCTAATGTCTAATGTATAAGGGATAACCCTATACCAGTCTCATTTGGTATTCTAATATCTGAGTCATTTTACTTAGGGATATCCTCCCTTAATTTTCCTTGAAAACGTTTTCAAAATGATTTAAATCTTTAAAAAAGGAAAATACATATACTCTATGCTTTATTCAAAATAACCTTGCCATGTTATATATAATTACATTACTCAAACCTTTGTTGATGAAAACACTTTAAACCTTTGAAGGTATCCCTTTCGAATCCATTAAAAATACCGCTTTCGAAACCAAGTAAAACCCTTTATTCTATCTAGGCTGAAAGGCTAAAACTTCCTTTCGAAATAATTCGTAGAAACCTTTCGAAGCCATTGAAAAGACTACCTTTCGAAAGCTTTAAGACCTTAGACATCTTTTCCTTTAAAACAATTTAAAACTACCTTTCGAAAACATTGGAAAACCTTTCCTCTTAGACTTTCGAAACCATTAGAAATCTTCCTACAAAACCTTTAGAAATCATTGGGGAACCACCCCTTCGAAACCTTCATTTATAACCCTTTTGGAAGCAATAAAACATTAAACCTTTCGAAAGCCTTTTGGTTCAACTTTAAAATATATGGAAACCTTTTGAAATAATTCAAAATTTACTCCTTCGAAACCTTTGAAAACGTTCCGGTCGAAACCATTTGGATTATGCCTTCAAGTATAGCAAAAGGATCAGCAACTCAATAAAGTTGAAGGAATTTCTTTCAAAAACTATTCCTAAGTAAAGAAGTGATGGTGTCGAAACCAACCTTCTGAAAGCATTGGAGAAGTGGCCAAATTTTTAAAAGCGAAGTATACCTTTCGAAACCATTGGAGTCGAAAGGTAGAAAAGCGGCAGCTAGTGGTTTTGACCCCCTTCGAAAGTATTACTTGAAACAAAAGAGCACAACCCATTCGAAACCATTTCTTTAAAACAATTTGACTTGGTCGGAAGCCAACCACGTCGAAAGCAAAGCAAGCACAACTTTATTTTAAAACAAAGGCATGCTTCAACCCTATCAGAACCATTTGTTTCGACTTTGTACCTTCTACTATTATCCAATTCGCCACGTACCAAGTATATTGATACCATGAGCATTGGTTTCAAGAGCAATGGTGGTGAAACATCTAGGTCGGAACCCCTGGTGCTGAAAGTGGCAAAACAGGCTAAAAACAAGGAAATTTTGCCTTTAACTTAAAAGGGAATTACTTTTTGACTAACCTGCTATGTTTATCAAATTTTCAATGGTTAATAAATTTATTTTTGAAAACTGCTGCCAAGGTTTCAGAAATAATTAATAATTTTATTTTATAAAACACCGTTTCTCTTTTTTATAAATTTATAAAACATTTAACTCTCATACCTCAAATAATTTTATATATTCATTAAAAAGCTTAGTAAAATTCTACAAAAATTCCAGAAAATCATTTTCAATATGTTTTCTAACATATATAAATTTTAGACCCAAATAAATAATTATTTAGCCGTAAATAATTTATAACCCAAATAATAATTTTCTCCACTAGAAAATTTGTATAAAATCCACAATATTTCAGAAAATTATAAAAATTAAAACCCATCTCTAAAATATCTTTTCTGATCTACATTTAAGTTGGCAAGGCATTTGGATGTAATTTAATAGGATTTTCATATCAAAACATATCATAAAAATCAATGTGAACATGCATAAATCATCATCTATCATATATAAACTTTTAATCATTCCAAAACATGGCATTATCATGCAAAATACTTGGGATTCATTCAAAAAACCAAAAACCATAAGAAAATGAGATGTAGTAATTATTCACCTTAGCTTTGTGATTAAAGATGTCAGATTTGGATGAATTTGATGTTGATTAAGCTTCCCCTTTTATCTTTCTTTTCTTTGATCTTGAAAATGGTGGCCGACCTCTTCTTTTTTTGACTATATCTTCTTAAAAACTAGTCAAAATTGCGTAAGTATATTTTTGAAATTGTAGAGAAAAAAATTTTCTAAAACTTTCCTCTTTATAACTTTATCAAAATCCATGAGTAAATAGTCAAAAAACTAGTTTGAAAATGACATATTTTCGGGTTCATTTTTTAGAGTTCGATGATTATCCAAAGACACTCAACCTTACCAAAACAAGTTTCACTTCCTTCTTATTTCAAGGCCAAGGCTAACTAGTGTATTAAGGAATCAAGACTCCATCTTTTACTTAGGAATGGAAGTGCTAGGTCATACCCTAAGTCAGCGAAGATTAGGATAGTTATCGGTAAGTAAAACTACACCTTATTAAACCAAGCTCATATCATGTTAATGTTCATGTTAATAGCTATGAATACTTGTTGTATATGTGAAGTGATGGTATGATTTTTTGTTTATTTTATGCTTTGAAAATTTGTCACATTTGAAAGCTAGTAAGCATCTGGTTAGTTATATGAAAAGTTGGTAGTTAAAGTTAATATAATTGTTAGTAAATACTTATTACATGTTGTAACATTATAATTTATCTTGTGTTTTGCTCAAACCATTTCTATTTGATGTTTGGTTCTACGGCTAATGTCATAATTTTGTTTGCCAAACTTCCCGTACAATGATAGTCGCTATATCGGCACTTTCAGAAAACCACCGTTTATCGACATTGTTTGGTTGCATCTTCGTGCTTGGAATTGGTTTACAAGTTAAGCAGGATTTTGATCAATGATGTTTTCAAAAGTAATTAACCATTTTAATATTGATTATTTAATTCAATTAATTACTTGATTAAGGTGAGCTTATTACTAAGTTAATGACGTGTTTCAAATTTAACAAATTACCTGGTTAATGATTGTTTAAATTAATTAATCATTTTATTTAATGATGTTTAAATTTAATTAATCACTTTACGTAATGATTTTTAAGGATAATTAATCATTCAATAATGACGGATTAAAGTTAATTAATCAATTTGCTAATAATGCTTTTAAATTAATAAATCTTTTTAATAAATGATTTTTAAAATTTATCAACTTGTTTAACTCTAATTAATCTGTCCTTTACTTTTTTTAATTAAAGGTTACTGGAGTTAATTAATCAAATTAATTTATGAAGTTTCAAAGTGAATTTATCAAATTAACAAGGATGTTTTGATGTGGTTATTCATTTAAATAATGACAATTAATTAATTATTAATTTAATCAATTATATTTTACTAATTAATTGAATTAATAAAGTTTAAAAGTGGTTTACCCTTTTTATTATTTAAAGACATTTGAATTCAAAAATCAAATTGTGTGGTAAAGTTTAAAGTCAATTAATCACTGTAATAAGGATGTTTTAAGTTATTAATCCTTTCTAATTGATGTTTTGAAGTTAGTAAACTCTTTTAACAAAGTGTCTTAAAGCTAATACTTGTAATGTGAGGCCAAGCACGGATTCGGGTTTTAAAAGAGCAGGTTTGATTCGTTTATGGAATTGAATTAATTTTCGTAAAGCGATTCACTTATATAGGAACGATTTATTTGTATACTTAGCGCTAAACGTCAAAGAATTAGACTTATCGCTATTTCGAAAGTTAAGAATAATCATGAGACATGACTTTGAGGTAACACTACCTTGACTTGTCCGGTATTATTGTTAACCAAGAAATAGTACAAGTTGGAATTCAATGAGTGGTGATAAGTATACGAGACATAATTCCCATATGTTATCATTTTTAATTACCCCTTTAGTTGATTTATTAACTATCGGTTAAACTTTCTTCATGGTGTATCATCCCCATAAAAACAATTTGTTGCTCATTTGAGCTTTGTTATCCTTTGTCGGAAATGACTAAACCCAAAGAGCGAGTGGGGGCCAAGCTATGTGGGGTTGCTCTCATTAGGGCATTTTCACATCCACTCTAGATTGGATTCAGTGTTTACGCATTGAGATGTGGAATACTCAGATACTCGGCAACAGTTGGCGAGGTTCGGCTTGGAGGTTTTCGAGAGCCATCAGAGTTCTCAAGTATATTTCTAGAGGTATACTTTCGGTAAGGGGCAGACCCTCCTAGTCATTGTTGGAGATTTTCCTTATTTGATTCAAACCTTTGAATCTATTTTCTTTAATTACAATGGGAAGAGTCAACCACTCTGTACGATGTTCAATTATTGATTTTATCTTATTAAGTTTGGATTTTTATCTTGTTTAGTCCATTCTATCGAGTTTGGGTTGTTGTCTTTTTATATCCATTCTAATCCAGTTTTGATTTTTATTCATTCTATTTCCATTCTTTTAAGTCTGAATGTTATACTAATTGTGCCCATCATCTATGTTTGGATTTATTCCCTATTGTTCATTTCCCTTTTTGTTATGTTTGGTTGTTGTTTATGTGGGAGAAAACCCGTTCCGCATTAGCGATGTGGTCCCACATGTTATTGTTTAAATACATCCCATTTGTTTCATAGTTTTACTCATACCAAACTTTTTGTCTGACCCGAATTGTTTATTTTCCCTAAACTTTTGGGTACTCAATTATATTTGAGTAGTCCGAGAATAGTAGGTTTTTCTTTGGAGTACTTCGAAGGTGACGGACAAGCAGGAAGATCCTTAGTTATCTAGTATTTATTTCTGCTGTATGATTATGTATGTGTATTTTGTGTCTTAAAAATGAAAAGTCGGAATGTATAGCTATCAATTTGTTAGATGTAGTATTTTTTATCATTTTGATAACTCCTTATTAGGAGTAACCTTTTGTAATATAACATTTTATATTATCTGTAACCATTCCGATGTGAGGTTTATCTATTCTATCTTGTTATGTTCTTTATTTTACCCTAAGACAACTTATCTTTTCGATGCTTGGGCAATGACACACGAATACCGAGGATGTATTAAGTTTCGTTCTCAGAGATTAGAAAGGTGGGTCATCACAGATGGTATCAGAGCTTATGTTTAGCGAACCCCTAAGCCCTGGTAGGGTAAACTCTTTAAGGATAGGATTAGTAATATCCTAGGATAAATTTTTAGAGTATAAATATGTATTGAGTGCGTATTTGTTAGTGTTATAAAAATGTTTTATATTCTATTGTTTGATCCATTGAGTGGTATCTGAATTCTGGTCGATCCATTTGATCAGCGTTATCGATAGGAATTCCTAAATACTTAAATAGATCTACTAATACAGTTTGTTTTAAAATGGTAAATGAAATAATTTTACCTAGGAATATATCTTATATATAAGAATGATTTCAAAATTAATATAGTTGTATAGTTTAGTTGATTGTTTAGAATAATAATATTTTATTATTATCATTTTGGATTTGTTTAGTTATGCTCGTCTGGTTTGAGCATTAACTACTGTTGAATAAGTACATAAAAAATTTCCTTAGTAAGATATAGGTCGAGTAAATAGGAATTAGGGAGTCTTGGAGCGAATCCCTTGTGAATTTAAGTTTCATAGTTTGATTTTAAGGTGTCCGGCAAAGGGGATAAGTTAAAAGTCATCTATTAATAATGTTAAGCTAAAAGTAAACTTGTAATAAAAAGTTATTTAACATAATCTAAATGCTAGAAAAATTTATGTTAATAATAGTAAAATAAAATAAAAGTTTTAAGGATAAATATTTGGGAAAACTTAATTATAATAAAGGAGAATCATGTAAATGTAAGTTTAACTCACATCCAAATTCGCTATATCATATCTATGATGTTATAAACTAATTTTGGTTACTAGGATGATAGTTAGATTTGTTTAATTGATTAATTGAAATTAATATAAATATTCCATTTAAACCATTTAAGTGTCATTATAGCAATTTCTGCTATACTATCATTTATAAAATATCATCCCTTAAACCTTTGTGTGATTTTGAACTTGAGCTTGTGTTTTCCCAAAAGTGAATGTTTAAAATTCATTAATCATTTTGATTAATGATATTTTAAATTAATTAGTCATTTTAACTAGTGATGTTTAAATTCAATTAATCTTTTTTATTAATGAGATTTGAATTTAATTAAACATTTTAAGTAATTATATCTGAATTTAATTAACTATTTTAATTAATGATATTTGAAAATTAATAATCATTTTAATTAATGATATTTAAAATAATTATTCATTTTAATTAATGATTATTTGAACTTAATAAATCATTTGATAAATAATATTTTAAGTTTGTTAATGTGACGCCCCACCTCTATGCTCACAATAACAAAGGTTATTATAAGGTAATAACGTCTGCTATTGCGAAGAATAAGGCTTGTTAGAAGCGACCATCCATAAGTTATGCCTTAGACGAGTATTGATCACATCGATAGGAGTTGTGTAATTTTTTTTCGTTTATTAAATTACTTCCAACGATATACATTCAATCCAAATCTAAAACGAAACCATGGTGGCTTATTAAAAATTCAGAACAACTCATAATAGCAACAACACAGATAAGTATAATCACAGAACAGAAATATCATACATAGCAGAAGGTAAGTCTGGGTACATGCTACAACACTCGATGGTTCACATGAACCAAATGTACATATACATAGTCATCATAACATACATGAGATGAGAGTCAATACACCAAAAGTAACACCTCGAAGCCTAAACAAAAGATGAGGTGAAATCCCAAAAGCTGAAGCAGCAACTAAATCAGAAATAGCGACTATCCTGAAATAACTCGGTCCGACCCGAGTATTATTTAAAAGAAAATAATAAACGGATTGGTCTAATTTAAACTTAGAAATGAATGCATGATAAAAAACATTAAAGCAAGATAATCATAAACTCGAATGAGATTATTCAGCATAAATAATCAACATAGTTTTAATGAAGAAATCTCATTAAACACCATCAAAATCAACTCCCAAATTCATAATTGAATTCAAAACAGCAATACACAAAAATCTAGAAATCAAAATAAGATAACTAGAAAAACCAGCATAAAATGGATCAATCCCAGCATATGGCGAGTCTAAGCTACACCGCACGTGCACCTCAAATGGCCGAAGCCTACCAAGTACTGTCAGCATAATATTTGGCGCATAAAGAATGACCTGAAGGTCCAACAAATGACCTGAAGGCCTAGTACTGGTAATTGACCCGAAGGTCCATCATAGTGGCTCGAAAGCCAACAAAATCATCAAAATTTTCAAATAGCAACTCCATGGCAAATATTTCAATTAACGAGTCCGGAATTAACCGAATTAGTAAAAGCGTGGTTCCATATTCCGCACTTTTGCTTAGTCGTTTCATCATCGTTTCCTTGAAAGTGCAAAATTGTGTATTTTATATAAATAATTTTTACGTTCTCAAATGGACAAGTCCGGAATTAAGCGAATCAGTAAAAGTAAGGGTTCATAGTCCTTAATTTTGCTGAAGCGTTTAAATCGATTTCTCATTCCTTTGAAAGCGTAAACTGTGAAATTTTTGGAAACAATTATATTTTAATACGATTTAAAAAAACAAGATTAAAATAGAAACTTCTATAGCAATTTCAACAAGAAAATTGCGCTTCACAAAACACCGTAAAAACGGATATAAAATCAGCGTTGCGGGTTTTCTTGGTTGCAAGATAGCCGCTTGAAAATTCACTTTAAATTGACGGTTACTGAAGTCAAAACAACAGTAGTGTTTATTAATCAAAACAACATACTTCAAATACAAACACCGGGGTAAAAACCAGTTATAAAAAAACGGCAATAGAATACGTTCAAAACAAAACATCGGTTCAACAATAAATTAAACACTAGGCTGCACTTATGCAACATAACGTGCTCATATATTATTATTTTTTTCTTCTTTCGTGCAATACATGCACGCACATAATAAATATAAACAAAATACGAATTAAACTGGACGTGCTACTCACATTTGCATGCAAGAAACAAATATAGACAAAATATAATAACATGGACATGAATTTAGTGTACACGTAATATTTTTAGACAAAATACAAAATGACCTGGCCATACTTTCTTATATTTCAACTTGCACACCCGTAAAGAAAATAGCCTATACAAGAATTTCGTACTATACATTTGCACGCAAAAATGAAATGGACAAAAAATTTCAAATGACCTGACTTAAATTCTTGTGCTACACATATTTGCACGAAAATGGACTGGACTTGGATTTAGCTTTTACGCATACCCTATTCTTTCACGCACACAAAAAAGATGATGGCCTGGGCACTATAATTTTTCACGCATGGAAAGGTCTGGGCTATGTTTTATGCTATGTATAACGTGTGTACTTCATATACATACGAAAGGAAAAAGGCAAACTAAATGACCTGCCCCATTTTTCGTGCAACATAATTTTTTTTTGCTGATATCATTTCAAATATTGGTGCAACTGTGTTCTGTGCATGCTACTTACTCTTATTGTCCAGTGCATTGCAAGTGTACGAAAAACATATAAACAACTTAACTAAAGAAAAGTTTCAAACCATTATAAACAACAAAACAGCAAAAACAGGCAGCATAGTTTTAATTAGAAGTGTGAGTATGCACTCACCTCTAATTTGTTTCAAAACCAATAAGCAACCAAGATCCAAAAGAGAGCAAGAATTTGAACTGCCATTAAAGCTTTACTGAGCTACTGGAAATAAAATGGAACAAAAGAATGATGCAGTGTTTACTTTTCCTTTTTCGATTTGTGAACAAGTCAAGGAATGAAGTGCTGGCAAGAATTATACAAATGCATTTAATAGAAAACGTGCATCAGTGAAAAGAAAGTACACGGCTACATATAAAAATATGATGATGGCACAAAAAGTGTGCAAGCTTTGCTTTAAAAATTTTAGTGACAGCAAAGGCAAAGTGTTCAAACTTTTGTGATAGTAAAAGTGTTCACTTTTTTGTTTAAAATGAACTATTCTTTTACACGCACATGAAGGCAATTTGCCACTCATTTCAAACATGCTACCACCTAGGTGTTCAACTGACCTTGCAATGGATTACACTTCTCTTTTTTTTCAATTTAAAATTTCTATTAAAATTTTTATTTTGTCGGTAAACAAAACCAGGGTTGTTACAAACTCCCCCCTTATAAAAATTGCCTCCCCATAATTTTCATACTAGAAGTTGTTTATAACACAAATTATTCACCACAACAAAGAATTAAATAGAAAAGATAGATCAAGAATGCTCACCCCCACCCGAAGAGGAGAGAAAACCGGGATAAGAACGCTCGATGAATTATTTGGTTTCCCAAGTGCAATCTTTGGGGTTTGCGGACCATTGAATTTTCACAAGCGGACTTCTTTATTCCGAAGGCGTTTAACCTCCGAAGCTAGCACATGAATAGGATTTTGCACCATAGACAAGTCGGGTGAGATCTCAAGATCTTGCAACACATGAGGATCAATGATAGAATCCGAATCTCGAAGGCATCGACGAAGCTGGGATACATGAAATACGTCATGAATTCCCGAAAACTGAATAGGTAGCGATACACGATAAGAAACAGGGCCAATGCGTTTCGTAATAGGAAATGGTCCAACATATCGAGAAGCCAATTTCCCGGAGCTACTAAAACGCACCACCCCCTTCATCGAAGAAACACGAATGAACACGTGATCACCTACAGAAAATTCCAAAGGCTTCCTACGATGATCGGTATAAGATTTCTGCCTATTCTGAGCCTCTTCCAGTCTGTGTCTAATAATATCAATCTTCTCAGAAGATTCATGAATATAGTCGGGGCCGAGAACTAACTTTTCCCCGGATTCCAACCAACAAGATGGTGATCGACACGGCCTTCCGTAAAGGGCTTCGAAAGGATCCATACCGATACTAGATTGGAAACTGTTGTTATAGGAAAATTCAACAAGAGATAAGTGGTCTTCCCAACTACCTCCAAAGTCAGGAATACAAGCGCAAAGGAGATCTTCTAAGACTTGATTCACCCTTTCAGTCTGACCATTAGACTATGGATGATAAGCGGTACTAAGATTGAGCTAAGTACCCAAAGCTTTCTGAAGGCTCTACCAGAAACCACTAGTGAAAAGTGGATCTCTATCACTAATAATGGAACTAGGAACACCATGAAGTCGAACGACTTCTTTAATAAAAAGCTTAGCCAACAAAGGAGCAGTCCGATTGGACTTGATAGGAATAAAATGGATTGATTTAGTCAATCGGTCAACAATCACCCAAACACTAGTATGGCCCGACCTCGAACGAGGTAGACCATCAATGAAGTCCATAGAAATTTGATCCCATTTCCATAATGGAATCTCAAGAGGTTGCAAAAGACCACTAAAACGTTGGTGTTCCGCTTTAATAAGTTGACAAGTCATGCAACGACTCACATAACTTGCAACATCCCGCTTCATACCTTCCTAAAAGCATAAGCGTTTCATGTCGGCATACATCTTACTACTGCCTGGATGGATAGTATACTTAGAACGATGAGAGTCCTCTAAGATTAGGAACATTAGGCACGATCAACCTTCCCTTCTTTCGAATACAACCATGAATATCAATATCGAAATCCTTTAGATTATCACTTCGGGGTTCCGATTTACAACTCTAAATAAGATAAGAGAGATCTGGATCTTGTTTCTGGGCATCGGCAATACGATCCAACAAACTAGGACGAGCTCCCATGCTAAATAAAAGTATGGGAGAATCATAAACTAAAGGACGGTCTCTAATATCACAATGAGATAAAGCTTCCAATATATTCCACTCTGATAGCATCATGGAAACAACAACTTGCTGCTTGCGACTGAGCGCATCAGCAACTCGATTACCCTTACCAAGGGTATACTGAATATCGAAATCATATGAAGCAAAAAATTCGAGCCAACGCTGTTGCCTCATATTAAGTTCCTTCTGAGTGAAGAGATATTTCAGAGGTTTGTGATCAATGAAGAGAACAAAACGCTCGCCTAGTAAATAATGTCGCCAAATCTTTAGAGCAAAGACTATAGCGGCTAACTCCAAATCATGGGTAGCATAACAAATCTCGTTAGGCTTTAGTTGTCTAGAAGGATAGGAAACTACTCTATCCTTTTGCATGAGAACAGCACCGAGTCCATAACCACTGGCATCGGTATAAACAACAAGATCATGATTCCCTTCGGGAACCACTAAGATAGGAGCATGAGTAAGGAGATCTTTTAACTTCATGAAAGAAAACTCACACTTATCAGACCAAATAAAAGGAACATCTTTTCTCGTATGAGTGGTAAGCGGTAAAGCAATACGAGAAAAGTCCTTAATGAACCGGTGATAATAACCTGCCAATCCAAGGAAACTACGGATCTCAGTAACGGTCTCGGGCCTCTTCCAATTCTGAATAGATTCGGTCTTGGAAGGATCGATGGAGATACCATGGGAAGAAACAATATGACCGAGAAACTTCACCTTATTCTCCCAGAAGTGACACTTGGAGAATTTGGCATAAAGCTGATGCTGACGAAGAGTGCTCAAAACAATCTCCAAATGCTGAATATGATCGACTTCAGATTTGGAATAAATAAGAATATCATCTATGAAAACCAATACGAACTTATCGAGATATTCCCGGAATATCCGATTCATAAGATCAACAAAATACGCTGGAGAGTTCGTCAAATCGAACGGCATAACAAGCCATTCATAAGAATCATAACGAGTACGGAATGCGGTAAGAGGGGTGCTATCTTCCGCAACTCGTAACTGATGAAAATCGGTAGCAAGATCGAGTTGGGAGAAAAGCTTAGCGCCACTTAATTGATCGAACATGTCATCGATCCTAGGTAATGGATACCTATTTTTGATAGTAAGCTCGTTAAGCTTGCGATAATCAATGCAAAGCCTAAGAGTACCATTTGGCTTCTTAACGAAGACAACGGCGGCGCCCCAAGGAGATGAGCTAGAATGAATAAAATGCTTAGCTTCCAATTCAGATAATTGTTGCTTGAGTTCCTCATTTTCCTTAGCAGACATCCTCGTGGGAGGACGGCTAACAGGATGAGCACCAGAGATAAGATCAATACGGAACTCAATTGCCCTCTTCGGCGGCAAGCACGAAATAGGCTCGAAGACATCAGAAAAATCACAAACAACTGGAATATTAGCTATGACATCCTCCGATTCGAAGGAAGAAATGAGAGAATTTGAAGCATGGTCCATGTCTCGAAATACAATAGATAACTACGCGATAGCATTGGGATGCTTGAGATATAAAGTTCTTTCGGGACATAGATTTGAACTTCATAATGGACGAGCCAATCCATTCCCAAAATCATATCAAAACCAAGATGATCCATAACATGCAGATTCGCATGAAAGGAAAAACCACATAGAATAATCTCAACATCAACACATAACAAACCAAGAGTAGCGGATCCACCAATAGGATTCACAATCCTCAAAGGCTCGCAAAGACTAACAACATCCAAAGGAATAACATCAACAAGCTCCTTTGATACGAATGAATGTGATGCACCCGTATCGAAAAGAATTCTAATAGAACGACCATGAAATAAAATAAATCCTTCCAAAATAGAAGGAGGAATACCTTTGGGCTGAGAGGAATCACTAGAAGTTTTAGCAACATTAAGCTTCCCAGATTTGAAACCCTTAGGAGCAGTAGGACAATTAGAAACCCAATGATCTTCTTTCTTGCAACAGTGGCAGATGCGAGGCTAGGACAACTACGGAGAAGATGATCCAGAGAACCATAATTATAGCATGCCCTCTTATTAGAAGGTGCACTACTAGGCTGAGAACTAGAGGTAGCTTGTTTCTTTTTCTTCTTATTGGAAGAAGAATTAGGCTTATGAAATGGAAACCTCTTCTTGTTGGGGTTCTTAGAAACCTCAACCTCATCACTACTATCATGCTCCTTTTTGACAGCTTCATGGCAAAGTGCCGAATCAACAACTTCCTCAAAAGAAGGCTTAAGCTGAAGCAAAAGGACTTTCTTCAAATACTTCTTCAAACCTTCTAAAAATCTAAGATTCTTCTTACGCGGAGTATTAATGAACTCAACTACGTATTTGGACAAGGCCTCGAAAGATGCAACATAATCAGAAATAGAGGACTTTCCTTGTTTTAACTCAAGGAAACTACGAGCAAGATTGGCCTTTTCTGATTCAACAACGAACTTAAGTTCGAATCGTTCCTTAAACTGATTCTACGAGAGAGAGAGGACTCATTAACTTCCGCAATCAAAAGCTCATACCAATCAAGCGCATGTTCTTGCAACATGCTAGATGCCACGAGAACGCGATAATGATCTGAAAGATCCATCCGAGAAAATATGCGCTCACTACCAAGTCTGAACCTGCAATACACTTTCCGATCCCTTGAAAGGCTTGCCTCCAAGGTGGGAATAGTCACTACACATACGGGCGAAGGCAGACTTGTGAGTGGGAGCTGCGGGAGTAGCAACAGAAGGCTGAGTACCCCGAAATAGCTCCATAAACTGATCAACTGACATATAGACTACGTCCGGATGAGAATCACTAGACGGACCTGCAGTAGAACGCTTCCCTCCACCTCTTCCAGCCATAGGCTGAGAGAACAAGAGAAGATAAGGATTAGTTAAAACAATACAAGATTGAAAAGGAATTTAACAAATGGAATACTACGAAAATATGATATTTATTCCTAGACATATTCCAACATGTTAAGGTGGATAAAAGTATAAAAACAACAAAGGAATAGATTAGAAAGGAACGAATAAAACCCTCGAATAGTTGTAACACATGTTCCATTTTACTTCTGCTCCGTGTTTATTATAATTTGTTCTGAATCTCCGCTCTGATACCAACTGTGGCGCCCCACCTCTATGCTCACAATAACAAAGGTTATTATAAGGTAATAACGTCTGCTATTGCGAAGAATAAGGCTTGTTAGAAGCGACCATCCGTAAGTTATGCCTTAGACGAGTATTGATTACATCGATAGGAGTGGTGTAATTTTTTTTCGTTTAATAAATTACTACCAACGATATACATGCAATCCAAATCTAAAACGAAACCACGGTGGCTTATTAAAAATTCAGAACAACTCATAATAGAAACAACACAGATAAGTATAATCACAGAATAGAAATATCATATATAGCGGAAGGTAAGTCTGGATACATGCTACAACACTCGATGGTTCACATGAACCAAATGTACTTATACATAGTCATCATAACATACATGAGATAAGAGTCAATACACCAAAAGTAACACCTCGAAGCCTAAACAAAAGATGAGTTGAAATCCCAAAAGCTGAAGCAGCAACTGAATCAGAGATAGCGACTATCCTGAAATAACTCGATCTGACCCGAGTATTATTTAAAAGAAAATAATAAACGGATCAGTCTAATTTAAACTTAGAAATAAGTGCATGATAAAAAACATTAAAGCAAGATAATCATAATCTCGAATGAGACTATTCAGCATAAATAATCAACATAGTTTAAATGAAGAAATCTCATTAAACACCATCAAAATCAACTCCCAAATTCATAATTAAATTCAAAACAGCAATACACAAAAATCTAGAAATCAAAATAAGAAAACTAGAAAAACCAGCATAAAATGGATCGATCCAAGCATATGGCGAGTCTAAGCTACGCCGCACGTGTATCTCAAATTGCCGAAGCCTACCAAGTACTATCAGCATAATATTTGGCGCCCAACGAATGACCTGAAGGTCCAACAAATGACCCGAAGGCCTAGTACTGGTAATTGACCCGAAGGTCCATCATAGTGGCTAGAAAGCCAAACAAAATCATCAAAATTTTCAAACAGCAACTCCATGGCAAATATTTCAATTAAAGAGTCCGGAATTAACCGAATTAGTAAAAGCGTGGTTCCATATTCCGCACTTTTGCTAAGTCATTTAAAACTCATCATTGTTTTCATGAAAGTGCAAAATTGTGTATTTTATATAAATAATTTTTACGTTCTCAAATGGACAAGTCCGGAATTAAGCGAATCAGTAAAAGTAAGGGTTCATAGTCCTTAATTTTGCTGAAGCGTTTAAATCGATTTCTCATTCCTTTGAAAGCGTAAACTGTTAAATTTTTGAAAACAATTATATTTTAATACGATTTAAAAAAAACGAGATTAAAACAGCTACTTCTCTAGCAATTTCAACAACGAAATTGCACTTCATAAAACACCATAAAAACGGATATAAAATCAGCGTTGCGGGTTTTCTTGGTTGCAAGATAGCCGCTTGAAAATTCACTTTAAATTGACGGTTACCGAAGTCAAAACAACAGTAGTTTTTATTCATCAAAACAACACGCTTCAAATACAAACACCGGGGTAAAAAGCCGTTATAAAAATAACGGCAACAAAATACGTTCAAAACAAAACATCGGTTCAACAATAAATTAAACACTAGGCTGCACTTATGCAACATAACGTGCTCATATATTATTATTTTTTCTTTCATGCAATACATGCACACACATAATAAATATAAACAAAATATGAATTAAACTGGACATGCTACTCACATTTGCATGCAAGAAACAAATATAGACAAAATATAATAACCTGGACATGAATTTAGTGTACACGTAATATTTTTAGACAAAATACAAAATGACCTGGCCATACTTTCTTATATTTCAACTTGCACACCCGTAAAGAAAATAGCCTGAACATGAATTTCGTACTACAAATTTGCACGCAAAAATGAAATGGAAAAAAAATTTCAAATGACCTGACTTAAATTTTTGTGCTACACATATTTGCACGAAAATGGTCTGGACTTGGATTTAGCTTTTATGCATACCCTATTCTTGCACGCACGCAACAAAGATGATGGCCTGGGCACTATAATTTTTCACGCATGGAAAGGTCTGGGCTATGTTTTATGCTATGTATAACGTGCGTACTTCATATACATACGAAAGGAAAAAGGCAAACTAAATGACCTGCCCCATTTTTCGTGCAACACAATTTTTTTTGCTGATATCATTTCAAATATTGGTGCAACTGTGTTCTGTGCATGCTACTTACTCTTATTGTTCAGTGCTTTGCAAGTGTACGAAAAAAACATATAAACAACTTAACTAAAGAAAAGTTTCAAACCATTATAAACAACAAAACAGCAAAAACATGCATCATAGTTTTTATTAGAAGTGTGAGTATGCACTCACCTCTAATTTGTTTCAAATCCAATAAGCAACCAAGATCCAAAAGAGAGCAAGAATTTGAACTGCCATTAAAGCTTTACCGAGCTACTGGAAATAAAATGGAACAAAAGAATGATGTAGTGTTTACTTTTCCTTTTCCGATTGGTGAACAAGTCAAGGAATGAAGTGCTGGCAAGAATTGTACAAATGCGTTTAATAGAAAACGTGCATCAGTGAAAAGAAAGTACACGGCTACATATAAAAATATGATGATGGCACAAAAAGTGTTCAAGCTTTGCTTTAAAAATTTTAGTGACAGCAAAGGCAAAGTGTTCAAACTTTTGTGATAGTAAAAGTGTTCACTTTTTGTTTAAAATGGCCTATTCTTTACACGCACGTAAAGGCAATTTGCCACTCATTTCAAACATGCTACCACCTAGATGTTCAACTGACCTTGCAATGGATTACACTTCTCTTTTTTTTTCAATTTAAAATTTCTATTAAAATTTTTATTTTGTCGGTAAACAAAAACAGGGTTGTTACAGTTAATTAATATAATAAGTGAGTTTAAAATAATAAATAAATTGGATGAAAGTGTTTTGGAAGTAATTAAGTATTTTTTTAAAGATAGTTGATTTGTTTGTTAAAGAAAATTATAGATTTGATTAATTATCTTTTGGGATAGTTAATATTGTTTTAGATTTATAAAAGAGATAATAAATGTGATTTATTATCTTTCATGATAATTAATGTTATTCTAAATTTAATAAAGAATTTAAACTTTATTTATTTTCATTGGAAAATTTATATGGTTTTAAGGTTTTAAAAAGAATACTATAAATCATCCCCCAGGTGTAACGACCCGTATTTTTAAACATTTAAAAATATTAAATTAAATAAGATTTTTGAATTAAATTGTTAGAAATAAAAAAATTAAGTTTTACTAATACAAATTAAATTATAATACAAGTGATGAGCTTAAGTAAAATTTCTATTAATGATACATGTTTGCAATAATGTAAGGATGATAACATGTTAGTGTGTATTTTAATTACATTTGTTTGAATGAAATTAACAATTGTCTGAATGTAAATTTCCAATTGATTGGAATAATAAATGTTAATAAAGAATAATAAATGTTTCTTTATTAAAGAAGAAATCATATGTTTATTTATTTGAAATGTTTGGTAGCTGAAAGAATGATTGTAGAGACGAGAAACTATTATTTGGTAAGAAATGTATAATTCCTGTTAGTATCCAATAGTGTATAAATATGTTTAAATTACCATTAGATAGGAAATAATTGTTCTATTTCTTATTACATTTATTTTGTCGATTTTGAAATTCGCCTTTGTAAACAATTGAAATTAATGTAATTGAATAATTTCAGTTAATGGTAGAGAGGACACCAAATTGTAAATTAATAGGTGTAATTAAACGTAGCTTATGTTTTGTGAAAATATAAGGAAAGTTGATTTAATGAAAAGAACATCTATACCAAATAAAATGAATGTTTCATTTGTGAATGTAGGTTTAATATCATTAAAATAAAGAATATAATGATTGATTTAAAGTAAGAAATATATGTATATTTGAACTGTGTTTTAGCATACAGATGAATTACAAGAGTAGGAAAATAATTTATTTAAGTAAGTTATTTATTACTCTGTGGTATAAACAATAAATTTATAAAGGTGTTTAAATGACTAAAGGAAACAGTTATTCAATTTTTCATCCATTTTAGTTGTCAATTTTGAAATTTAAATTTGTAAGTAATTGCAATTAATGTTATTGAAATATTTCAATTAGAATGGACGAAAACATTGATTGCAATTTATAGATTTAATAAAAGAAACGCACCTTTTGTATTAAACAGAAAGGATGTTTTAATGGAAATAAAAATCATTTTGGGTAAACCAAATTGAACGTTTTCATTTTTAAGGTAAGTAATTTTGTTTATTATGCATAGATAAAAAACTAAATGCGTACAAATTTGAATATTATTTGAGTTAATGAAGTTAATTTGGTTACGTTTCACAAATTGAATTTCAAAAAGGTTGTGCGATGTACATGGTCCCTTCATTTCTTTTGTTATTAATTGTTACATGTACGTTTTAAAATAGTTATCTCATTATTAATACTTGATCCGTTCATTTCTCCTTCTATTTAATACCTGAGCCTAGACTTTTAGGTTGTATTTAATTCTTGCACCTCATTTTTGCTTATACAAAATTTCACTTTCCTTTGGTTTGCAAACTTTTTCATTTCTACGTACATTTCTTTATGCATTATTAATGCCCGAAGCATTCAAAATAAAACGTGACATTTATTTTTGTCTCTCCAACTTCATTTCCTAATTATTAAATAACCTACAACTTATTTCTTTCATTTGCAGTGTATATTTGTGTTCTGTTTTTTGGTTAAGTCTTATTTGGTTTGTTTTAGAATAATGGGCTCCTTAGTAAACCAAGAGACCCTAAAAACCCTAAGAGACTTTAGACCTTTTCTTTTCCCACCTATTGACTTTCTATTTCCTATCTGACTAAAACCAAGTACGTACAGAAATTCCTCATTGAGAACTTTCTACGTACTCTTCTCCTTCTTCTTGCTCAAATCTACATAAAACTCCAAACACCAAAACTCCTAAATCTCCAAATCAAATTACATCCTTCCTCCTTCAAAATCCTAGCCTACCTCTCTCCTCTTTCCGCCACCCACCTCCATCACCACCCACAACTGACGGTAGTAACCCATGGCCAATCCCCACCTTCCCTCTCCTCTTCTTTCTCTTTTTTCCCTTCTTTTTCCCTTCCCTTTTTCTCTCTTTCTTCCCCTTATTTCCATGGCTTCTATATTCCACTGAACTACTCCAACTTTGTTGTTGAACCCTTCTTCCCATTCTAAATATTTCTATATCAAAAACTCCATTTTTCAAGTCCTTTCTCGGGTCCAGTTTTGGCCGAAAATACCCCATATTGTATCAATCATATCTCCTTCAGGAATGAACCAAATTATGTGATTCTTTTTTCAAATCATTTACTTTTCCAATGGCTTCAACTTTCTTTTAGATCAGTTCTTCAAATTCCTAATTTGCTATGCCAACAACTCAAATATTTTCGAAGTATTTTTGAACTCATATTTTCAACTCAGAAAACACTTCTGTTTGTTTTGACCATAACTTCCTCAAGACAGAATATTTTTGAGTGATTCTTTTTTTGAAAGTAGAGAGAAAAGAATTTTCAACAACTTTCTAGTTATTCACTTTTACAGATTTAGTAACATTCTGGTCCGAATATTTTATTAAAGATGACCTAGTTTCAGGTTTGTCCGTAGTTTGGATCTTGGGTTGTTTGGAAGTTGGAAGTAGTTGAAATTTGTTTATTGATTCGTGTTCATGTCTAAGTTTTGTTGGATTTGCTTTGCAATTGGATCTTTGCTAGGAATCTCCATATTGCTCCATTTTTATCATCACCTTCGTAGCCACGAAGGTGAGCAAACACTCACAACTACTAGATATTCTTATGTTAGTTAAATTGAATTTATGATGCGATTAGAAATTGATTGGTTGCTGTTTAGTATATTTTAAATTTTCATTCCAGTTAAATCTGACTTTTATTGAATTTAATTGCCATTTCATTTAATATTGAAATTTAAATTATCAGTTAAATATCTGTTAATGATAACCAGTAAATTGTTGGTAGTTATCGGTTGATTTTAATGATGATTGTGTTGTATGTTCAATTGTTGATATTTAGATGTCGAATTTATGATGGATGATATTGGTTGACATTTTGGATGATTGGATGTTATTTATGTCTATATCTCTGTTATCCTTATGGGTTGAAATGATAAACCCGAGTGGTTTTCATTGATTTGGAAATGTTGATTTTTGATACTGGTTGAAAGGACATATACCCATATAATTTCTTGAATTTGAACTTTTATTTAGAATTGAATTATTTGTAGGGTTTAAGTTAATTCAAACTTCGGATTTGTTTTAATTAGATGATTAAGATTGATATTTCGAATTATTTGAAACCCTTTAAATGATTATATTCACGCTGTACACTTGAGAGGAGATGAAATCCCGTAACATCTATGAAACCATTGCACTAATATTTCTATTTTACTTGTTTTGATTTGACTTACATAAGATATTTTAGTTCCAACTTGGGTGTTTTATCTTTTCATTATGCTCGGGTCAGTTTGAGCTTTTTAGTGTATTGAAGGCTATTTTATAGAGGACGAAGATGAAGATTCAATATATTATTGCTATTTATTATTCCACTGCATTCTATGTTCCGCTGCATTATTTGTTTATTTCTGATGTATGTATAACTCTTATTTGAATTGTAAAAGTGTAATCAAATGTAATTTGTAAAACAGCTTCATGAACTATTTATTTGATTATTATATTTTGTCGTTCTGGTGCAAGATTCTGTGTTTTGTTTTCTTTTTTTTCTTATTTACCCTATTAACAATCCTCCCTTTTGAATGGTTTGAGTCTGACATGTGTGGTTTATTGTCGATTTGAACCGTCCAAAAAGGTGAGTTGTTACACCAGGACAATTAATATTGTTTGGAATTTATACAAGGTATTTAAATTGTTTTATTATCCATTGAGATGATAAATATTGTTTTAAATTAATAAATGATGGTTTTTAAAAGAGATCTTTTAAATAGAATTGTTTATAAATAAAGCTAAGTGTAAATCGTTTGGGATTTTAGCAAATGTTGTTTAAAACAACATTTGTTTTGACCCTTGTTTTAAAACACTTAGTATTATAAATTTGTCTTCCCAAATAACATTTAAAGATTTTTTGGAAATTTAAATTCCGCAATTGTTTAAAATGGTTTCAAAAGATTTTTAGAAAAGTAGTAGCAGTATTATTTGAAAATATTTATAAAGTATAAATATTTTGGATAATAAATTTTAAGTAGAATGCTTTTTCTTTGAATAATTTGGAGGAAAACATTTCGGTTAGTTTTGTAGTAATCTGAATAATCTTCTAAGTAACGATCAGATGTTTCTTAGGAGAATGTTGTGGAGTACATAGTAAATTATTCTCTGTATCATTGTGCGTCGAAATGAATTCAAATCCGAACAAACCCAAAGTGAGTTTTTATAAACATGCTGTTCGAAGTTATTTTATAAATAAAAGGTAAGGAATATACTTTCAGAAATGAGTTTTGAAACTAAAAAACTGGTATTCAATGTTTAAATTCCCTAAAAGTGAACTGCTTTCCAAAATAAAAAGTATTGTTGATAAGAGATTGTTTTAATAAATGAATTTTACCCTTAAACAATATACGATGTAATTTAACACTGATCTAAATAGTTAGATTGGATATGCAGGTTTTAATAACGTTGTTTTATCAATGCCATGGATATTATTTAAGTATCTAACCAATGTAAACTAATTTGTGTTATTGGGTCAGTCCATAAACATGATTCATTATAACACCTTAATGTGAAAAGGGAGGAAGGTTTTAATAGACATCATTTTATTAAAACTGTAGCTTTTGTTTAAAACATTAAGTAGTATAAACTATTTGTTATTTTGAGTCAACCCATAAACATTGTCCATCTTAACACTCTAAGTTAAAGAGGTCGAGAGGTTGACTTAGTTTTAAAAGACCCAAATTTTGATTTAATCTTCGCCTAAATTATGAAAAAATAAATTTTGTATTTTGTATATACTTATAGGATTTAGAAGGATATTATACAAGTAAATAAAGTGGAATAAGTTACTATTTGGTGTTTTATAAAGAAAGGACTTTATAAAATATTTTTAAACTTTGATGAAAATTTATGAAATAATTCATAAACAATTTTGGCATTAAATAAAATATTTAATGCAAATTTATGTACTTTGGAAAGATTGGTGTAGTCAAGAAATCAAAAAATTTAGAGTATAACTTTCAATTTTGTCCGAGTAAGTTTGGCTAATCTTCTAAGAAATAATCAAAGACTAATGAGCAAAGAATGGTATGCTTAGATAATTATCTATATTTTGGGAAATCAAGAAAGTTTTGAATATAAGTTCGGAGTTTGTTGTTAATCTTTTGACATTTTAAATAATGTTGAGTATTAGATTTTTTTCTTGTGGAATTTGAATGATTGATACTGTTAGTGTATTCCTTTATGGAATTTGATTGATTTGACTTAATTGAATTTGATTGACTGATTGTGTGATCTTATATACCATAGTTTATAATGTCAAAAAAAAAATTATAAACTAAGGTTTTGAATTATTGTTTATTAGGACTTAAATCCTAGTGCTTTTGAAAATGTGATTTTGGAATTTTTTTTGGGAGAGAAATAATAATTTTTCACTCTAGTTGTTTGGAGGAAACGGAATACTACTGGATGCTCCATATTGTTTTCATTCTGTGGTTTTACATGTTTTTCTAGGAGCACCCCCTCCTAGTTATTCTTTGGTTTTAGTTTTAATACATTTCTTTTTGGAAGAAAATTGAAAATAAATTTTTGAATATAAGAGTCAGGCATTTAGTTCTAAACTTACCTTTTGATACGATTGGATGCGCTATATTTTATTTCAGGGTATTCTCTGAATTTGATTGCATATAGATTTATATCACACTAATTTTTGTTGGATAAGTTACATCTGATTAATATGTTAGGTATTTCTAGGAAAGTTTGTCTTTTGGGATAAGATTGTGGTAAATTACGAGGACGAAATTCTTTTATGGGGAGAAGAGTGTAGCGACCCGGAATTTCACCACATTATTTTCAAATATTTAATTAATTCTAAATATACAAATAATAGATTTTATAATTAAAATAAAAACACTTTTATGTAATAAACACTGAAGATAAAATAGTTTTAAGAATTAATTTACAAAAATATTTAGTTCGAAGAAAAATCGAAAATGTGACCGGAATTCATTTTCTGAATTTTTGACTTTTCGTCAGCTAAAAGTTGTCAGAATGTTGTAAATTATTTTGTATAAATATACGCACACATTTATAAATGAGTTAACATATGTATATATTGTTAGGAACTGGAGATAGTGGTTTTGATGACAACAACCTTTGTAACTTATTTTATTATAACTTATATACTAACACTATTGTCTAGATATATATGAATGTTATTATGCAGGATATATATAAGGCAGGTACTGATTATTGAAGACTGTACAGTATAAAGATCAAGAATGAAGAAATCAAGTTTGAAGACTCATGAGTATCAAGATCAAGATTTCAAGATAAGTGTCTAGTTTTGTTAAAACTTCATAATAGCACGGAAATCTTCATTCCAAATTTCATTTGGGATGGAACCCATTTCTACCTTCTTAATGGCTTACAAACCCACGACAAGTAGCTTACAAACCTACGACAAGTGGCTTACAAACCCACGAACATCCTGGTTTTGTATTCTCGAGTCCTGATGTGATGAGATATTCTGCAGGAAGAAGCTTGCAAAACTACTTCAAAATGGTTTTTTAAAATGATTTTCAAAACTGCTTTTCAAAAATGTTTTAGCCTTAAAAGTTATCTTTTAAATGATTTTCAAAAATATGTTTTAGCCTTAAAATATTCTTTGTTTTTGTTTTTAAATAAACCCTTGTTTAAACTTCGTTTGTTTTTAAAACTATCTTCTGATCTTTTATAATATATATATACTTGAGATTTAAAATCAAATTTATATATACATTCTAAAAATATATTTTTCTACTCTTCTTTATTTTAAAACATAGGAAAATTAGTTTATTTTACTCCAGAATCATTTCATCTTGTTTTCCTTTCAATACCATTTTCAAAACAAATTTTACATTGTTTTTACCTAAGGGATGTCGACATCATGGGATACCCCATGTCGACATGGTGGCCGTTAAATTCAAAAGTTTCAATTTTCAAAAAAAGTGTCTATTCGTTTAAATCTCTTCACGAATGGTTATGAACGTTACTGGTCTATAAATAGCCTTCACAAAAGAATTTTTTAACTAACTATTTTCTTATTTTCTTCACTCCTTCTTCTCCACAAATCCATATTCTAAAATTTTCATACTTTTAAGATCGTGCCGAAATTCTGTCGAATTCTCAAGTGAATCAAATTAGAATCTCATTCTTGTTTGATTCTCTGTCCTCTCTCGAAGAACAAAGTGCTATTCAGATTTATAGGATCAATTTTTAATCAAAAGTTTATCGAGTCTATCTATAAGGTGTGGTTGTGCTTGGAAATCAATTAGGTAATCTTATGGCCCGTAAATCAAGAGAGTTTGCCTAGGACTCGTGAGACAGGAGGGTACCTCAAGGCCTTTAGAAATTGAGGATTGTAATCTCGACTTTGGTATAATAAAAATCTGTATGAGGTGTTCTACCTTGGTATAGGACTGGACGTAGGGTAACTCCGAACCAGTATAAAATCCAGTGTGTTCTTTCCTTTTACTGCTTTTTTTACTTTCTGCTTCTGTGTTTGATTCTGTGATTGTTCAGTGATTAAGTTCTGCATTTGTTTCTGTCATAATTTTAATTTAGTCCATTTAAGTCTTAGAATCCATTAAACACTATTCACCCCCTCTAGTGTTAAATTAGCCTTAAGATCCTTAACCCGCACTCCCTTTCAATTGGTATTAGAGCTAGGTTTTCATAGTTTTCATATCTGAAACTTGAAAAGTTAAAAATGGCATTTTTAGAAAATTTTGTTAATACTAGTTTAAATTTATGCATTTCATCAAAGTATCATAAGTCTGCATATTGTTTTTATGAGAAATCAAGTTATCTACTGAATTGGTTTGTTATGCAGGAACATACATGTTACATGGCTTTTGAAGAATCAACAACCAATGGACAAACTATGAAAACTGAGAAAGATAAATGGATACTTGATAGTGGCTGTTCAAGGCATATGATTGGAAATCCCGAGATACTCAATGACATTATATATTAAGATGGTGGATTGGTCAACTTTGGAGACAACTCAAAAGGATATGTGATTGGCATTGGCAATGTTGGTAATTCTATAACTCCTCTTATTTCTGATATTTTGCTAGTTAGGAATTTAAAACATAATCTGCTTAGTATAAGTCAACTATGTGATAAAGGATTTAAAATTAAATTTGGAAAAGATAAGTGTCACATTGAAGATAATAAGTCAAATATTATCTTTGAAGGAATTAGGAAGAAAAACATTTACATCCTTAGTATGAAAGTTTCAAATGATAACTTTTGTCTTTTGGCTAATATAAGTGACCGTTGGATTTGGCATAAAAGGTTTGGTCATTTAAATTTCAAACTATTATCTAGGTTATCAAAACTTGACTTAGTTAGAGGTCTTTTCAAGTTAAACTTTAAAGTAGATAGTATATGTGATGCTTTCCAATTAGGAAAACTTAAGAAAAGTTCATTTAAATTAAAAGATATGATTTCTACTTCTAAACCTCTAGAATTACCTCATTTAGATTTATTTGGTCCATCTTAAGTTCAATCAATTAATCATAATAAATATGTTTTTATAATTGTAGATGATTATTCTAGATATACTTGGACAATTTTTCTTAAACTTCAAAGTGATGCTTTTGAATTATTTAAGAATTTTGCTAAAATAATTCAAAATCAATTTTTTTAAAAAATAAAAACTATTCGTAGTGATCACGGTGGAGAATTTGAAAATGAAAATTTTGAGAATTTCTGTAATAAAAAAGGAATTACTCATAATTTCTCTTTTCCAATAACTCCACAACAAAACGGAGTGGTAGAACGTAAGAATAGAAAGATTCAAGAGTGTGCTAGAACAATGCTTTCTGATAGTAACTTACCTAAAAACTTTTGGGCTGAAGCAATCGCTACAGCTTGTTATATATTAAATAGGATTTTAATTAGACCATTAACTAATAAAACACCATATGAATTACTTTACAATAAGAAACCCATAGTAGCTTATTTTAAAGTTTTTGGTAGTAAGTGTTTTATTCTTAATATAAAAGATAATTTAGATAAATTTGAACCTAAATCCGACAAAGGTATCTTTATTGGATATTCTAATATAAGTAAAGCATTTAGAGTTTATAATTTAAGAACTAACACTATTGAAGAAACAATGCATGTGTCTTTTGATGAAAATTTTAAAGATACTGTACAAATAGAAGATGAAGAAAATTTTGTAACTTTAAATAATGAACCTACTGAAACTAATTGTGAAACCATTCAACCTAATAAAAGAATTAGACTATTAAAAGATCATGCTGTAGAAAATATACTAGGAAATATTGAATCTATAGGTAAAACAAGAAATCAACTAAATACTATGAGTAATGTATCTTTTATATCAACTATTGAACCTAAAAATCCAAAGGAAGCATTATCCAATGATTCATGGATTCTTGCTATGCAAGAAGAATTGAATTAGTTCACCAGAAATGATGTTTGGGAACTTGTTCCTAGAACTGAGGATAAAAGTATAATTGGAACAAAATGGGTTTATAAAAATAAAATGAATGAACTTGGTGAGGTCATGAGAAATAAAGCTCGTTTAGTCGCGGAAGGTTATTGTCAAGAAGAAGGAATTGATTATGACATAACCTTTGCACCCGTGACTAGAAGCTATCAGGATTTTACTTGCTTTCGCAAACTACAATAATTTCAAGTTATATCAAATGGATGTTAAAAGTGCTTTTCTAAATGGTTTTGTAAAAAAAGATGTTTATGTTGAACAACCTCCACTTTTTGAAGATAATAAATTTCCAAATCATGTATATAAATTAAAGAAAGCTTTATATGGTCTGAAACAAGCTCCTAGAGCCTGGTATGAAAGACTAAGATCTTATTTACTACAATCTGGTTTTGAAATTGGTAAAATAGATACAACTCTTTTTATTAAAAGAAACAAAAATGATATTCAATTAGTACAAATATATGTAGATGATATAATATTTGGATCAACTAATAACATAATGAATAAAGAATTCTCAATATAATGACTAAAGAAATTGAAATGAGTCATAATGACTAAAGAATTTGAAATGAGTCATATGGAAGAACTAAGTTTCTTCTTAGGACTACAAATCAAACAATTAGATAAAGGAATTTTCATTAGTCAAGAAAAATATGCTAAGGATTTAATTAATAAATTTGGATTGACCACTTCTAGTGGGAAACCAACTCCAATGACAACTAATATAGCTTTAAGTAAAGAAGATAAATCAAAAGACGTTGATAAAAAATTATATAGGAGAATGATTGGTTCGCTGCTTTATATAACAACAGGTCGTCCTGACATCATGCATAGTATCTGTCTCTGTGCAAGATACCAATATCAACCTAAAGAAACTCACTTAAAAGCTGTTAAAAGAATTTTAAGATATGTAAAACATACTTTAGATTATGGTTTACTTTACCCTAAAAATGATGTATTTGATTTAATTTCATATTGTGATGCTGATTATGTTGGTTGTAAATCAGACCGAAAAAGTACAAGTGGAACTTGTCACTTTCTAGGACATTCTCTGGTTTCCTGGTTTAGTAAGAAGCAAAACACTGTATCTGTGATATCCCGGAAATTTGGAGCAATATCAATTTAATAATCTGTTTAAATAATTAAATTGATTTGATAATTTTTGATAAAAATATTTGAATTGGTTTAAAAATCTAATTAAATAAATATTTAATTGGTGAATTTTATCTTTTATAAGTTAATAAAATGATTTCTATTTATAATGTATATATATATGTATATATTGTAAATAGATAAGCTTGGATTTGAAATTTAAATAATAAATGAAATCTTGTTTTAAATTTCTAATGTATATTCTTATAGTTTGGAAATTATGATTTATTTAATATTAGCTTTACAAAGCTATTTAAACAAAATAGTTATATGGTTTTAAATAAGATTAATAATAAGATTTATTTTATTTTTGAATATTGCTTAATAAATATGATTTAAGAGTATATATATATATATTTAAAGTACAAATTACATATGATATGTTAATTCATTTAGTAATAGTAGTAATCTATAATCTCTTTTATGAATTATTTTAAAATAGATAAATTATTATGATAAACAATATTTTTGATATATTGTTATATATAGAAATAAATAGATTTTTATAGAATGGTTATTTCAAATTGAAAGTGTAGTTATATATGTATGTATATAACATGATTATAAATTGGATTTTAAATTTAATTTGAATTCGAATTTAGAATTTAAAAGAGGTAATATTTAAATAGTTTTGGGTTTTAAAATATATGTATAAGCTCTTATTTATATATACATAATTGGTTTTATTTTCTTTAAAATACTTTATATATATATAGATAAGTAACTAATAAATTAAGTAAAGGGTTTGTATTTACATTTAAAATAAATATAAATTAAATAAAAAGACATGTGTAATTCTCTAAATACTTTGTTATAACAAGTGTTAACTAATTAACCACAATAATGACAAATGTCAAGTTTTTAAAATTTTGTTTTCTTTTATTTTTAAGAAACTACAAATTAACTTATATATGCATACCTCTCCTTTCATTTTATTTTTCTATCTTCTTGAATTCAAAGAGGAAAACTTTCAGCCTGGAAATTTAAACAAATCTCTCAAAAACAAATCTGATAATCAACTCCTCAAAATCAAAACAAAGCCTGTAACTAAAATCTTCAAACCTGTAACCAATTTTCCAAAATCTGAAAACAAAAACCTGCAATTTCTTCTTCAAATCTGGAAGCAAGTACAACTGATCTAAGCAACACACATCACAAACAAGTTTCAAAGCATGCATGCAAGTTTTCCAGCAAGCAATTAAAGTTTTAATAGCAAAGGCATTCAGATCTTAAAAAGTTCAAAAGCAGTTTCAAAAGATATGCTCTGTTCACTTTTAAAAAAGGTGAGTAACAATCTTTCTAAAATTTTAGTATAAGAATCTGGTTGCCTGCTTGTTTCTGGAATATGTTTTGTTTGTAAGTAACACTTTACTTAAAATTTAAGTAAATCATAATCTGTTGTAAGTAGAATTTCTAGATTGTATTATGTTTGCTTGTATATATATATATGATTCCAGTTTCAAAATAAGAACATTCTCTGTTATTTAGTTCTATCATCATCTTCTTATCCAGAAAACAAAACCACAAAAATTTACAAGTTAAAACATCTTGTGATGATCTGATGTATGAATCTATGATATAATATGCCTGCATGATTGTTTAAGTATGAATTATTTGTATATATGTTGATATTTTGTATGCATGTCTGATATCAATTCTGTGAAGTTAACAGAGTTTAAAATTCTAATCAAAATCCCAATATCTCATTTTCAAATCACTGATAGGCTTAGGAATTCAAAAGAGAGTTGTTTGTTAAACATGAATGAAGTTTAATAAAATAAAATCTAGTGATATAAGTTTGAAACTTATCTGGAATAGAAGAAATACAGTAAAAGCTTTGAAAACTATAAAATTCAAATATGATAATTTAGCATTCCAGGATTTTAAATTGAATCTTTAAACCAATAATGATTTTTAGAAGAGAAATCACAATTTTTGGCATTAAGTTGAGTGAGCAGTTCGAACTTGAACAGAATTTGGGTTTTTAGTTGTCTCTGGCGATCTATGGGTTCGGGGACGTCGTGGTTCTCAATGGAGATGTAGGGATGATCGGAGGATCTGAGAAAAATATCAGAAGTGATAATAATTCACTGTGGCGAAAGGAATTGATCGAGATTATCTGTAGACCTAGTTTTTGTTGTGGTCGAAATAATTGTCGTCAAGTTGTCTCTGGTGGACCGAGTTCCACCATACTCTGGAAATTGAAAGCAGGGACGTTGACGTAGACATGAACGGAAGATCAGACGCTCAGGCGATCGGAGAGATGAATTCGAGTGATTTCCAGGCTTTAGTTTCCTGTTCTTCATGGTGATGAGATACTCATTTTCGAATACGAGTTGATGTTGAAGTTTTGGTGATCGAATTTGGATACGAAGGTGAATGTTGAGTTGAGGAGATCATCGGCGGTGATCGAAGGCGAGCGTTTCGCCTGTGCACGTGCACATGAGTGTTTCGAACATCTGGAAGAATTTGAGTTAGAGGAAGAAGAGGGCGTACTCGAGTAATTGATGTTTTGTCTCGAAGTCGTACTCGAGGAAATGGGGACTGGCTCGGGTTCGTTGCAGGGGAGACTCGCGTGGGTTATAACAGTTTTTAAAGCCTGGCAGTGTTTTAAATTTGAATGAGTTTTTAAAAATTTGAAAACAGGATTTAAACAAGTTTTAAATCATGTTTTCACATGGGTTCAAGTTGATTTGTATTCTAGTTTGAGATAATTAAATAAGTTGATAAAATTTATAATGTTTTTATCAAATTTAGAGCATTTAAAGTATATTTTTAAAAGGGTTTGAATTTAAAATAAATTGGTTTTAAATTCTTAATGTTAAGTGTTTCTTTAACATTTGGTTTAAAAAGAGAATTGTAAATTTGATTTAAATTTGGTTAAAGTTAAATTTGAAATTTATTTTAAATCTTTAAATTGAAATGAAATAAAAGAAGGATTTAAAGTAAAATGTTTCAAAGCCTTTTGTTAATAATAATTAAAGTAGTTATAAAGGTTAATACTTTAATTTAGAGATTAATTAAAGTTTAATGATTTAGGATTCATTAAATTAATAAGGAATTAAAGAGTAGTTTAATAATTTAATTAATTAATGATTTAGTGTTAATTAATTAAAATAATTAAGATTTTAAGTAAATTAATTAAGGGTTAATTAATTTGAAATTAAGGATCATTTAATTAGATAAGTATAGATTATTAATAAATGATTAGAAATTAATTAATCAAGTGGTTAAAGATTAATTAGGTAATTAATTGAGTAATTAGAGATTAATTAGTAATTAAGAATTAATTAATTTGTAATTAGAAATGGTTGATTTGAGTTTAATTACTTTGAATAATTAATCAAGGGATTAATTAAAGGATAATTAATTTAGAAGTAATTTATTTATTTAAAGAGTAATTAAGGGTAGTTAATTACTAATTGAGATTAATCAAAGGTGATTAATAAATATGGTTTAATTAAGAATTAATTATTAAATATAATTAATTTAAATGATGTAATTAAGGATTGGTTAATTAAAATTAATTAATCAATAATAAAGGATTAAAGTAATTAATTAATTGTAATTTATTAATTGTAATTAATTAAGGATTAATGTAATTAAATATAGTTAATTAATTAATGAAGTAATTAAAGGTTAATTACTGAAATGGTTTAAGATAATTAATTTGTGAAATTAATTAAGTATTAATTACTTAAAGTAATTAAAGGATTATTAATCAGGAATGATTAATTAAGATGGATACTTAGAGTAATGATTAATTAATTGGTTTAATTAATAATTAAGTAAGCAGGATTTATAGAATGAAGTAATTAGTTTAATTCACTTTAAATTAATTAGATGATATAAATCATTGCTTAAGGATGGATGAATGAGATTGAATGTATTTCATTGTTTGATATCTCTGATGAGATATGATTGATATATGATATGGATGTTTGGTTGAATTATAATGATAATGTGAATTATTTGTTTGGGATGATAATGTAGATTATCTATTGAATTATCTATCTTTGTGTATATAGATAAGAATTGAATTGTTTTAACCTTAAAACAACTTGGCCCTTAAAAGATACGTTTTGGATTTCGATGAGACCGGGATCGGATTTGCTACAGTACAGCATGATAGGGGGTTCTCGCTTCGCGGTTTGGTGGCGAACGAGAGACTCTTACCCCTACATGTCCCTGAGAGGTAAAGGCCTTGTGAGGGTTGGTTGCGAGTCGAGAGGCTGGCCGTAAAAGCAAATTCGAGGTATCACTGTATGCCACGGTGGGTCTGGGATGGTTGCAAAGCCTACCAGTCGCCACTGGCTCGTCCCATTACAGTTGGTATCAGAGCATAGGTTGAGCGAATACCTAAGCTATTGGTTAAGTGAATATCAGAACACTAGGTTGAGTGAATACCTAGGTTCGGAAGGATTGTTCATTAGAGACAGGATCTGTAACAACCTGTTTGAGTCCGAGTGTATATATATACGAGAGCGCGTATTTGTTAGTTATATAAAATGGTTTTATATTGTGTTAATTGATCGGTTGAGTGGTATATGGATTCTGGTCAATACGAGTAGCTAACGTTATTGATAGGGATCTCTAAACACTTGGACCAGGCCAACGGACACAATATTGTTTTAAAAGGGAAGGTGAAATAATTTTACCCAGATATATTTTCTATATATAAAAAGTATCATTTTAAATGTATATGGTATTTGTATTGATTGGTTGAGATGATAATAATTTATCATCTAGGATTAGGAGTCTGAGTGTTGAGGTTGGAAGAGTATTTGTCGAGACTGTAAACCTAATACCGTCTCGAGTGAACTTTGCAGTTGTGTAAGGATTTCACCAATCTCTGAAGAAAACCTGTTAAGGTTCGGAGTTTATCTTTGAAGTTGGATGAGTAGAGTTGGATCTGTCAGTTAGGCAGAAGCGAGTGATGGTATCTTGATACCTCAGGTAATAGTAGCTGTGTGATGAGATGCAGTGACTATGGATGTTCCCGAAGATGTTTTCTTTGGAACAAGTTGTGGAAGTGTGTCTTCTTCGGTGTTGTGGCTGAGTTCAACATGATGTTTCTGCTTTGTTTGGGTTCGAGTTTCTCGAAGAGCTTTGGTTAGGAAGTCTTTGGCATTGTGGCAGCATTGCAGCTCGGAGTATTCTTGGATTGGCAGGAAGTTTTTCTGGCTGAGCAGTTTTTCTGAAGTGGAGTTCAGAAGCAGCAGAGTATATCCATTTCTTCGATGAATTGGATAGTTAAGTGTGAGCTGTTCTGATTGGTAAAGAGAGAACAGTTTTATTTGGAATTTGGCTGAGTTGATCGCAAAAGTGACTTGCGATAGTTTGAGTATTCTCTTGAGTTATCTGAGATTTTCTGAGATGTGTTGTCCAGTCTGTGCTTGTGTTCTTCATCAGTATTTTCATTCTTTTCCAAATGAGAGTGGTGCAACAGAAGCAGTTTGGGAAGGCATCTCTGGATAAGAGACGAAGGAATTTGAAATTCGAAGTTGGAGACTTCGTTGTTGTGAAGTTTTTCTCTGATTAAAGGGAGCTATAAGATTGGGTAAGTCTGGGAAGTTAGCTCCGAGTTATTTTGGATCTTTTCGGTGTTCTAATTTGGATAAGTACTTTGATCTACAGGGTTGAATTGTCAGTTTGAATAACTGGAATTCAATGTATTTTACGTATCTCTGAGGGAGTACGTGTTTGATCTATCTCTGGTTTTGGAACCAGTAGTTCTGGAAGATTTGGTTGTTGAGTCAGACTCGTCTGTAGTCTGATATCTTGTTTAGTTCTATAGATCTAGATGAGTAAGAACTCTATAGCTTAGTATTGTTGATTGTTTGGATTCTGTAGAGCGAGTATCCCGGTATTTATACTTGGGAAACTCTAGGAAATTGTATCTAGAATTTTTTTTCTTCTGGATAGTTAAAATTGTTTGATTGAGTGAATTGGTTGCTATGGTTGTTAGCATATGGATGATAATGCTTGTGATTTAAATAGATTATTAAATTACCTTTGCTTTAAATTTCGGGGATGAAATTATTTTAAGGGGGAAGGAATGTGATATCCCGAAAATTTGGAGCAATATCAATTTAATAATCTGTTTAAATAATTAAATTGATTTGATAATTTTTGATAAAAATATTTGAATTGGTTTAAAAATCTAATTAAATAAATATTTAATTGGTGAATTTTATCTTTTATAAGTTAATAAAATGATTTCTATTTATAATGTATATATATATGTATATATTGTAAATAGATAAGCTTGGATTTGAAATTTAAATAATAAATGAAATCTTGTTTTAAATTTCTAATGTATATTCTTATAGTTTGGAAATTATGATTTATTTAATATTAGCTTTACAAAGCTATTTAAACAAAATAGTTATATGGTTTTAAATAAGATTAATAATAAGATTTATTTTATTTTTGAATATTGCTTAATAAATATGATTTAAGAGTATATATATATATATTTAAAGTACAAATTACATATGATATGTTAATTCATTTAGTAATAGTAGTAATCTATAATCTCTTTTATGAATTATTTTAAAATAGATAAATTATTATGATAAACAATATTTTTGATATATTGTTATATATAGAAATAAATAGATTTTTATAGAATGGTTATTTCAAATTGAAAGTGTAGTTATATATGTATGTATATAACATGATTATAAATTGGATTTTAAATTTAATTTGAATTCGAATTTAGAATTTAAAAGAGGTAATATTTAAATAGTTTTGGGTTTTAAAATATATGTATAAGCTCTTATTTATATATACATAATTGGTTTTATTTTCTTTAAAATACTTTATATATATATAGATAAGTAACTAATAAATTAAGTAAAGGGTTTGTATTTACATTTAAAATAAATATAAATTAAATAAAAAGACATGTGTAATTCTCTAAATACTTTGTTATAACAAGTGTTAACTAATTAACCACAATAATGACAAATGTCAAGTTTTTAAAATTTTGTTTTCTTTTATTTTTAAGAAACTACAAATTAACTTATATATGCATACCTCTCCTTTCATTTTATTTTTCTATCTTCTTGAATTCAAAGAGGAAAACTTTCAGCCTGGAAATTTAAACAAATCTCTCAAAAACAAATCTGATAATCAACTCCTCAAAATCAAAACAAAGCCTGTAACTAAAATCTTCAAACCTGTAACCAATTTTCCAAAATCTGAAAACAAAAACCTGCAATTTCTTCTTCAAATCTGGAAGCAAGTACAACTGATCTAAGCAACACACATCACAAACAAGTTTCAAAGCATGCATGCAAGTTTTCCAGCAAGCAATTAAAGTTTTAATAGCAAAGGCATTCAGATCTTAAAAAGTTCAAAAGCAGTTTCAAAAGATATGCTCTGTTCACTTTTAAAAAAGGTGAGTAACAATCTTTCTAAAATTTTAGTATAAGAATCTGGTTGCCTGCTTGTTTCTGGAATATGTTTTGTTTGTAAGTAACACTTTACTTAAAATTTAAGTAAATCATAATCTGTTGTAAGTAGAATTTCTAGATTGTATTATGTTTGCTTGTATATATATATATATATGATTCCAGTTTCAAAATAAGAACATTCTCTGTTATTTAGTTCTATCATCATCTTCTTATCCAGAAAACAAAACCACAAAAATTTACAAGTTAAAACATCTTGTGATGATCTGATGTATGAATCTATGATATAATATGCCTGCATGATTGTTTAAGTATGAATTATTTGTATATATGTTGATATTTTGTATGCATGTCTGATATCAATTCTGTGAAGTTAACAGAGTTTAAAATTCTAATCAAAATCCTAATATCTCATTTTCAAATCACTGATAGGCTTAGGAATTCAAAAGAGAGTTGTTTGTTAAACATGAATGAAGTTTAATAAAATAAAATTTAGTGATATAAGTTTGAAACTTATCTGGAATAGAAGAAATACAGTAAAAGCTTTGAAAACTATAAAATTCAAATATGATAATTTAGCATTCCAGGATTTTAAATTGAATCTTTAAACCAATAATGATTTTTAGAAGAGAAATCACAATTTTTGGCATTAAGTTGAGTGAGCAGTTCGAACTTGAACAGAATTTGGGTTTTTAGTCGTCTCTGGCGATCTATGGGTTCGGGGACGTCGTGGTTCTCAATGGAGATGTAGGGATGATCGGAGGATCTGAGAAAAATATCAGAAGTGATAATAATTCACTGTAGTGAAAGGAATTGATCGAGATTATCTGTAGACCTAGTTTTTGTTGTGGTCGAAATAATTGTCATCAAGTTGTCTCTGGTGGACCGAGTTCCACCATACTCTGGAAATTGAAAGCAGGGACGTTGACGTAGACATGACCGGAAGATCAGACGCTCAGGCGATCGGAGAGATGAATTCGAGTGATTTCCAGGCTTTAGTTTCCTGTTCTTCATGGTGATGAGATACTCGTTTTCGAATACGAGTTGATGTTGAAGTTTTGGTGATCGAATTTGGATAGAAAGGTGAATGTTGAGTTGAGGAGATCATCGGCGGTGATCGAAGGCGAGCGTTTCGCCTGTGCACGTGCACATGAGTGTTTCGAACATCTGGAAGAATTTGAGTTAGAGGAAGAAGAGGGCGTACTCGAGTAATTGATGTTTTGTCTCGAAGTCGTACTCGAGGAAATGGGGACTGGCTCGGGTTCGTTGCAGGGGAGACTCGCGTGGGTTATAACAGTTTTTAAAGCCTGGCAGTGTTTTAAATTTGAATGAGTTTTTAAAAATTTGAAAACAGGATTTAAACAAGTTTTAAATCATGTTTTCACATGGGTTCAAGTTGATTTGTATTCTAGTTTGAGATAATTAAATAAGTTGATAAAATTTATAATGTTTTTATCAAATTTAGAGCATTTAAAGTATATTTTTAAAAGGGTTTGAATTTAAAATAAATTGGTTTTAAATTCTTAATGTTAAGTGTTTCTTTAACATTTGGTTTAAAAAAGAGAATTGTAAATTTGATTTAAATTTGGTTAAAGTTAAATTTGAAATTTATTTTAAATCTTTAAATTGAAATGAAATAAAAGAAGGATTTAAAGTAAAATGTTTCAAAGCCTTTTGTTAATAATAATTAAAGTAGTTATAAAGGTTAATACTTTAATTTAGAGATTAATTAAAGTTTAATGATTTAGGATTCATTAAATTAATAAGGAATTAAAGAGTAGTTTAATAATTTAATTAATTAATGATTTAGTGTTAATTAATTAAAATAATTAAGATTTTAAGTAAATTAATTAAGGGTTAATTAATTTGAAATTAAGGATCATTTAATTAGATAAGTATAGATTATTAATAAATGATTAGAAATTAATTAATCAAGTGGTTAAAGATTAATTAGGTAATTAATTGAGTAATTAGAGATTAATTAGTAATTAAGAATTAATTAATTTGTAATTAGAAATGGTTGATTTGAGTTTAATTACTTTGAATAATTAATCAAGGGATTAATTAAAGGATAATTAATTTAGAAGTAATTTATTTATTTAAAGAGTAATTAAGGGTAGTTAATTACTAATTGAGATTAATCAAAGGTGATTAATAAAAATAATGGTTTAATTAAGAATTAATTATTAAATATAATTAATTTAAATGATGTAATTAAGGATTGGTTAATTAAAATTAATTAATCAATAATAAAGGATTAAAGTAATTAATTAATTGTAATTTATTAATTGTAATTAATTAAGGATTAATGTAATTAAATATAGTTAATTAATTAATGAAGTAATTAAAGGTTAATTACTGAAATGGTTTAAGATAATTAATTTGTGAAATTAATTAAGTATTAATTACTTAAAGTAATTAAAGGATTATTAATCAGGAATGATTAATTAAGATGGATACTTAGAGTAATGATTAATTAATTGGTTTAATTAATAATTAAGTAAGCAGGATTTATAGAATGAAGTAATTAGTTTAATTCACTTTAAATTAATTAGATGATATAAATCATTGCTTAAGGATGGATGAATGAGATTGAATGTATTTCATTGTTTGATATCTCTGATGAGATATGATTGATATATGATATGGATGTTTGGTTGAATTATAATGATAATGTGAATTATCTGTTTGGGATGATAATGTAGATTATCTATTGAATTATCTATCTTTGTGTATATAGATAAGAATTGAATTGTTTTAACCTTAAAACAACTTGGCCCTTAAAAGATACGTTTTGGATTTCGATGAGACCGGGATCGGGTTTCCGTATACCGGGATTCCAGGTCTGGAGACCCGAATACCACATCGATCCAAATTAACGATAGGTCGTGAATCTCAAGTGAAGATGAAGATTCAGAGTGCAAGGGTTATTGTCGTTAACTCTGAGGGTGATTCCAACACGAGTGTAATGAGATAATGCCTTCGGTTTCGTTCGAACCCGGAACGAACTTGTATGGATTGAATGCTTTCAGCACATCGTCAGGCGGACGATGAGCATTCTAAGTGATATGTTCTGATTAAAGGTAATCGTAACCTCAAGCCTCATCAACCGGGAATGGCTAAAACAGGGGAGGTGCAACAAGGCTTCGTGGGTAGCACCCACTGAGAGCAAGATAGATCCCTGTCTAGAGGTCCCTTTTCTTTTTATTCGGCTTAGTGTGTGGTTGGTCGCGCCAACTACGGGGTTATCTTGTTCGGAATTATCCAGTAAGGGATGGTTCCGGCTTTGTGTTGCAGGGGAGCGGGCGTACTCCTCGGTACGGTGATCTAGGCCACGTACTGTGACGGGCGGTACCCCAGTAGCCCTGCCATTGTATGGAATCCAAACTCCAATAAGTGCCGTACGTATTAGTTGTGCCCAACAATGTTGGAATGTGAGATGTAAGCATTTCAGCTATTTCTATATTTTACTTGAAAACCCTAGACCCTATTATAATAAAATCAGATTTCCTATCAAATGTTTTGGTTAGCGTAAGGTAAAAACTTACCCATGTTTATTTATGGGGAGTCTTACGTGATACCTTTTCTTTCTAAAGGTTTTGAAGTTAAGCAAGTTTAACCTGTTACTCACACCAGACCCATGTCTGACCCAAGTGTTTATTTCTGTTTTATAAACTCTTGGGTACTCAAATTTTTACGAGTAGCCAAGGGATTCAGGTTTAGCTTGACGAATTGTGGAGGAGCAATGGAGTAGGAGGCTTCAGCGTTGTAGATATATATAGTAGTTCCGCTGTGTCTGTATCTCTGTAGTGTATTGAGTTGTAATGTCTAGACAGATGTTTATAACTGTCTAGTAAGTGATGTATATGCTGTGTAACTCTGTAAATTGTTGTAAACTATGTAATAGTTTATGTTATTAATATAATTTATTCGTTCCGCTGTGAGATCGTTGTTGTTGTTTCTTTCTTTCTTCTCTTCTTTTCTATTTTCTACCCCTTTCTTTCTTCATAATGATGCGACTTTCTGGGCATAGGAAGTCGGGTCGTTACAGTATCCTTGCCCACAACTGAAGTAGAATATATATCTCCTGCTTTGGCTTGTTCTCAAGTTATATATATGCAACAAACTTTAAAAGATTTTGAATTAACTATAACTAAATCACCAATTTATTGTGATAATACTAGTGCAATATGAAAGTGTGCTATGGATCGTGTAATATGGATATATGATAATACAAAGTGTATTGATGATAGCTATACGGTAAATAGTGCGGAATATAAAAGTAGTATAGTAAAAATGACACCAGAGATTTTTATACCGGTTCGGAGCACCGTCCTACGTCAAGTCTCAGACTCCTTCTGGAATTTCACTAAAACAATAACCCTCACTTAACCCGGAGGAACAGGTCTATACAACCCTTGAGCAGCCGAACAAGGACCTGAGCAGCAGAATAAGATTTCGCCTCAACAGCCGAAGAGGACTTCACACGCCTGAGCAGCAGATAAGGACTTCAACAAATACAAAAATAGTTTTGACTTTGTGTGTTCTTAATAACACAGATTTGTCACTTGTAGTACACCCTTCCTATAATCTTATCCTCGAGTATAAATATATATATTTGAAGTATATGAAGAATAGAAAGGTTTAGTATTGCTTTAATGCAGAATAATTGAAGGTATGATAGCAAATAGATTTCAGAGAGTTAGATCAGAAAGATAAGAATATTCGATTGTAATTCAGTTATTTGGAATCAAAAATGGAGTTTGTATTTATAAAGGTTAGAAAGCAGCGACTGTTGGTGAAGAGTTTCTATCGAAGTGTTGCGTCCGAATCTTTTCGTTAGAGGTTCACAACTGTTCACAAAAGTCGTGTCTTTTCGAAAAGTGGCTGTTATAGAAATTCAGTCAACTGAGCCTCTGGGTCAGTCGACTGAATATTCAAAGTCATTTTTTTTAAATTAAATTCGTATATCTATGTATCTATGCATGCTGCACAAAATCCCCAGTGTCAGTCGACTGGTCGTGTGACGACCCGACTTCCTATGCCCAGGAAGACGTATCGTTTTGAAGAAAAGAAAGAGGTGAGAAAGTAGAAAGGATAGAAAGAAGAAGAAACAAACACAGAATCTCAACAGCGGAACGAATAAAATATAATATATCACATAAATGTCATATACATCAGAGTACACAGATAATACATCACATACTAGACAGTTATAAACACCTGTCTAGTTAATACAACTCAACATCACAGAGATACAACACAGCGGAATACAGAATAAACACTAACACAGCGGAACCAATATATATATATCTACACGCTGAAGCCTTCTGCTCCAATGCTCCTCCAGAATTCGTCAAAGCTAAACCTGAATCCCTTGACTACCCGTAAAAATTTGGGTACCCGAGAGTTTATGAAAAACAGAAATAAACTTCGGGTCAGACATGGGTCTGGTATGAGTAACAGGTTAAAGTTGCTTAACTTTGAAAACCATTTGAAACAAAGGTATCACGTAAGACTCCCCACAAATAAACATGGGTAAGTTTTTACCTTACGCTAACCAAAACATTTGATAGGAAATCCAGTGATATTATAATAGTGTCTAGGGTTTTCAAGTAAATAGAAAATAGCTGAAATTGTTACATCTATTAAATTCCAGCATACTAGCCACAATGTGGGTAATACAATCAAAACCGTAAGGTCTCGTAGGGAAAATGGTTTTCCATCAATGGCTGGGCTACTGGGGTACCGCCTGTCACAGTACGTGGCCTAGATCACCGTACCGAGGAGTACGCCCGCTCCCCTGCAACACAAAGCCGGACCCGTTCCTTACTGAACAGTTCCAAACGAGACAACCCCGGCAGTTGGACGTCTCCACTGCCCACACAATCGAAATAAAAAGGGACATCTAGACAGGAGAAAATCTCGCTCTCAAGTGGGTGCTACCCACGAAGCTTTGCTGCACCTCCCCTGTTTTAGCCATTCCCGGTTGATGAGGCTTGAGGTCACGATTACCTTTATCAGAACTCATCACTTAGAATGCTCATCGTCCACCTGACGATGTGCTGAAAGCATTCAATCCATACAAGTTCGTTCCGGGTTCGAACGAAACCGAAGGCATTATCTCGTTACACTCATTTTGGAATCACCCTCAGAGTTAACGACGATAACCCTTGCACTCTGAATCTTCATCTCGAATCTATAAGTACTATTTCCGTCAAACTCATTACGGAATCACCCACAGAGTTATACTGACGAATAGTTCTTATACCTCGAGTCTTCACTTGCTCCATTTGGATTTCACGACCTATCGTTATTTTGGATCGATGTGGTATTCGGGTCTCCAGACCTAGAATCCCGGTATACGGAAACCCGATCTCGGTCTCATCAAAATCCAAACCGTGTCTTTTAAGGCCAAGTTGTTTTAAAGGTTTAAAACAATTCAATTCAATTATCCCTATCAACACAGATAGATAAATCACCATATCACAGATAAATAATCACATATCAGCATAAATGGATAATCTATGATATCACACTTAAATCAGAGCATCCAAATCAAACAGAGATTACTCATCACATAACTGAGTTTTCAATCAATCAATGGGAATTCATATCATCCATTCATAAGCAAAGATAATAATTACATCGTTGGTAATTAATTTAAAACGAATTAAATCAATTACCCTACCTTTAATTAATTTAAAATTAATTAAATTAATTACTTCATCATTATTAAACTTGCCTATATTAATTAATTATCAATCAATTAATAAATCATCATCCCATTATTCCTTTTTATTAATCATCCCGGATTAATTTTCTTTAATTACATTTAAGTAAATTCCTTGAGTTACTTCTCAGATTAATTACTTAACCAAATATAGAAATTAACCTTTTCATAACTTCATTTATTAATTAACTAAAGTTAATTACATTACTTAATTAATTGTATTAATAAATTTTTCCATTTATAAATAAATCCAAATACATTTATTCCAAATTCCAACATTAATTATAATAATTAATGATCTCGAATTACATTTACAATTTAATTTAGTTAAATCAAAGTAATCAATCTTTAATTTAATCCACAATATAAATCACCCTTGATTAATCAAATCAGTAATTAACTCCTTTAATTACTCTATAAATAATTATCTCCAATTAATCCCTTGATTAATTATAAAAAGTAATTATACTCTAATTATTTTATTAACAAACTCATCCCATTAACTACGTCTTGTAATTATCTACCAATTACTTCTCTGAGTAATTATACTTATCACATCACAAATTGATTACTCAGATTTATTAAAATAAGTTAATTAACCTGAATAAATCAAATTACTCAATACGTCAAATGAGTAATTAACTCCTTAATTACTTTCCATTCAATTAACTATACTTAATAATTAAAATGTTGATTTTAATTAATCCAAATAACTATAAATAAACAATTATATTGATTAATTATAAAATAATTCAGTTAATGACCTCAATTAACACTTATTTAATTACAATCTAAGTAATTAACTCACATTAATTTATTATTAATTATAAATCCAATTAACCTTTCATTAATAACATATAAATTACTTATTCCATTTTTTTAATCTTTAATTAATATAAATTAAACTTGTAGCTACAAATTAATCACTTAATTCATTTAAACTTTAATTAATTCATTTAAACTTTAATCTCCTATTTAATCAATACAATTTCTAATACCATTCTAAATCTCTTATCAGTTAATGAGTTTAAACTTAAATCTTTATTTCTTAAGAAAACTCATTTTCACTTTTGATTAAATTTCACTTTCAAATGTTTTAAAATCGTTTATTTACTTCCTTTAAACTTCCATTTTAAAATTTCAGTTTTGAACTAATCACTAATAAGACTTAATCATTTTACAAAACTAACCTTTAAACATCTTAAATTACAATCTTAAATACTTTGCTATGAAGAGGGTTTTAAATCAAAACTCTTTTTAAATTCAATTATTTAAATTATTTAAAGTATTTAAATTTTTAAACTTTTCTTTTATTTCTAAAATCTGGATTTAAATACTTGAACTAAACTCAGTTTTACATTAATCACAAAATTTAACTTAATACTTAAAAACGGTAAAACAGTCACTGTTTTAGGCTGGAACATATGACTCGAGACCACCCTTATTTTTTTCCCGAGTAAAACCCTACGTTGCTTCGAGTAAATCACGACATCACTCGGGAAACTCGCGTCACTTCCCTATTCTTTCTTTCCTTCTCTTTCCTTTTTAAAACTTGCTTTGCTTAAAATCTGGAAATGTTTTACTCGCGTACGAACCCGATATCCACTCGAGCCATAACCCAGTTTCCACGAGATTCGCTTCGACGAACTCCTTCTTCTTCCCCATTCATACGAACTGATACCAGCTCAATCCCGTGCACGTGCACACGTAGTTTCCGCCGCCGCTACCTCTGGCGATCCTCCAGACACCTCGACGAACCATCACCCAGACGACTCCGACCCACGAAACCACTTCACGAAGCTCCAGACGAATTCGAGTATTCACGAACTCCACTTGGTAAAACAACTCCGGCTAAACATCCTCGTCCAGGCGATTCCGGCCATCAGTCGCCGAGAAAATTCGTATACACCTCGTCGAACTCCTCCGCCACCATCTCACCACATTTCGTCGCACTCGATCAACCACGCCGGTCGTGGTGATCAAATTTCCTCAACCCAGTAAAACTAGGTTTCCAAAAAGAAAACCCTCGCCACGTCCTCCACGACGAGTTTCATCGCGATTCAGTATTTTTCCCATGTCATACGATCGCTCCTCCATCGATACGCAGAACCCCGACCACCCCCTCTTCACAGATCATCAGAAAATCCTTCGAATTGCTTTTCTGATCAAATCCCAACAGCTCGCGAATTCGATCACTAAAAATTCAGATTTTTATGTTAAAAATCCTATTTTTGTATGAGCAATCCATTTATATAACCGAATCTAAGAATTTTGATAGTGAAATTTTAACTTGTTTAGTGGTACTCTGTAATTCTTTTGTTTCCAGGTGCAACTCAAGTTATTTTAAACTTAAACCAGTTTATATGCCAAGATATAACATCCTATATTTCTCTAAACTCAGGTACCAATGAAGATTAAATCATGAGTGTTTGATTTATGCATGGGTTTAAAATTTGAAACCAGTAAACATCCACACCATACTCAAAGTATTACATAATATGTTCACAGAACTTTAAAACATGACTACAGGCATATTTGTTGCAGAGAAAATCATGCAATACCATTTATACCTATATTTTTAAAAACATTTGTTACTCACCAGAGTTTATAAAAGATCAGAGACCCTGTCTTTTGCAACTGCTTTGAATTCTTTAAAAACTGGAAACATGTCTTTCCCTTTTGATCTTCTAATCATTTTGCTTCTCTACTTTGTTGTAGTTGCTGGTGTTCAGTTGAATTTGATTGCTAGTTATTGGTGTTTAAATGAATCTTGTTTTAAGCTTTAAGTGGAGTTTCATTTTATTCTGGTTTAACTCGAACTGGAAATGGAAGATAGTAGAAACAGCTTGCAGGTTGAAGTTTAAAACAGGGTTTCATATTTTTTTTTGTCTTAACAGGTCAGAGATATTTTATAACAATGTAGGCTGAAAAGAATTCTTATACACTCGAAATGACAATAGTTGGCTGCTAAGGATTTGAACATTTATTGCTATTTGTACTATGATATTTTCTTTTGATTCTTATTCATATTTTATACACTTGCCTGTGGCTTACTTCACAAGCATGTTTTCATTTTCACTTTATATTTTGCTTTTATTTCCTTTAAGTTTTGCAGGCATATATATAGTCGAACATGGTTTACTTTGAATCATGATAAAAATGTGATTCTTTGCCCTATTCCATTTGCTAGGCAGCTGTATAAAGGCTGGAAATTTCTCCTATGTATTTTATTTTCTTGCTATATTTTGAATCGTAATAAAATGTTATTGTAATATTCTCATTTAATTATAAATGTGATGAATGTTGTTAGATTAAGTCGTTAGATTGTGTTGAAGTTGCTTGATGGTGAGTGTAAATGGATACTGTAATATATTGTTTGATTATAAAGTACATTGGATTTATAGTTTACAAAACCAAAACATCTATCTCGGGTATTCATTCCATTTGTATTATCGCTTTTAATGTGTTGTCAATTATAAAATGTATTTGTTTTAGTACTTACAAACGATAAAATTTCACTCACGTATATTTGTTTCACTTGTTATTCAACCTGCGTTTTTGTCACTCGTATTATCGCATTGTATTTCTATTTGAATATATTATTTATAAAAGCTCATTTATCAAATTTAAAAATAAATTTAAACAAAGAAATTATTCTTTCATTTACATTTCTTATTTTATAATATATACTAGAATATCATTTGACAAAAATTGAATTTATAACATATATACATTTTAAACTATAAATTTAACAAGCAATACTTTTATTTAAAAAGAAAATAGAACAAAACCCTTTGGTTAATAAATATAAATTTAAACCAAAGTCAGAAATAGTTATAGACAATTTAAACATTTATCTAAAATATTTAAAACAATATATTTATGAATTTAATAGCTTTGAAAAACTTACTTTGAAATAAATAATAATTTCCAAACCACTAGAATATACATATTAGAAATTTAAAACAAAATTTATCGATTGAATTTAAAACAGAACTTCCCTATCTGAAATATATACCAATATATATAAAATAGATAGAAAATAATTCACAATACGATATTAATTAAGTGAAAAGTACCAATTCAAATGTTATAATCCAAAGATATTTCAAATCAATTAAATATTTATCAGAAGAAAAATATTAATTCAGATCTTATAATCCAATAATATATCAATTCAATTTAATATTCATCACAGATTATTAAATTGATATTGCTCGAAATTCCGGGATGTCACAGGTCGTTTGGGTCAGTCGACTGACCTGGTTAAATTTGTGCAGTAAGCAAGGTTTACATAGGTATATTAATTTCTATAACGTTAAAACACTTTTATAATTTAAATGTATGCTTATATATGTATAAAATATTTGATAAATATTATGATTAAATATATAAGCTAATGTAGACGTAATCGAAGAGAGATTTTAACAATTTTGACCTAAGACTTAAAAACAAACAAATTACCATAATTGATGTACTAGTTTTTAAAGTCTCGTCTCCTTGTCTCTTTTTGTCGTAGCAGTCGTTAAATCTTTATGTCGTAGTGATAGCTTCGTGTCAGGAATCAAAACTAAGTCTCAACATTCTCTCCCTTTTTGATTGATGACAACCTGTAAATAGATATAGATTTCGACTGTATATATAATATAAATACTTACTCCCCCTGAATCTTTGATACTCTATATCCTGCATTCTTAATGTTAGTAATAATATTTCTCCCCCTTTGTCATCGACAAAAAGGAATAATAAATATAAAAGTATGAAGCCATAATGTCATAGATATGATGAAAGAAACAACCATTCATACATTAAACTTCCATAAACAAGAGTCTTTGAAAAAAAAAGATAGAATGGCTATTTAGTACAAGCCATACAAAACAAAGACTAATGTTTTTATAAAATAACAACTTACTCCATCTTATGCTTACCCCTTAATCTGTGCTTGCATTGTTTAATCCTGCAAATAGTGTTAGAGCAATATCTTTCTCCCCCTTTGTCATCGACGAAAAGGAGAATTTATATGATAACAAATATTATATTCCACATAAGTGTTAACAATATAGAACAAAATAACTACTACTTATACTGTAAGGTATCAGAAAACAATGAACATTTAAAGCATGTGATACCCAAGGTTCTTATAATTTCCTAATTTTTAGGAAACCATACCCATTTGGGTGTGGTTGAACCTTTATAAATATAATTTTCATTATTATGAACATCTTCTATAAATGAACTAATATACTTTTTCCTTATTAACTTGTTATTAGTTTTAGGTACCTATATATTTATAGTTTTAGAAACTAGTCTTTTTGAAGATGTGGGTGTTTTATCATAGTTAACTTTGTTTAAATTATTAGATTGTGAATTCTTGACTTTCTTCTTATATCCTAAACCATTTTTATTGTTAACAAGTTGTGAATTCTCAATTAGTCTAGATAAATTCTCTCTTCCTTTATTAAAATTTGAAACGTTTTTAGTGATTCCTTCTAGTTTGGTCTTTAGACTTGAATTTTCTAATTCAACCATTTTAATATTAGTTTTTGAAACATGATTTTCAGAAACAAGACCATCATTCTTTTCTTTTTGTGTTTCAATTTCTTGACTCAATAATATTAGTTGAGAATTAACATTTGAAAGTGATTCTTGAGTTTCCTCAAGTTCTTCTTCCAATATTTTCTTCTCATCTTTTAGCATATCTCTTTCAAATTCCGCCTTGTTCTTATTTTCAACTGCCCCTTTATATTTTCTTTTGAGATTTTTTAAAGTGTCTAATAGTTCTGAGTTTATTTATATCATATCATCAAAAGTAAAATCACTAACCTCATTATCTTTGGCCATAAAGCATACATTGGCTTGTTCATTGTCACTTTCGCTTTCTGAGGAGGAAGAGGAGTCTGAATCATCCCATGTGACTGAAAAGGCTTTTCTTTTGAATTTGTCCTTCTTTTTATTTTGATATTCTTTCTTTTGATATGGACAGTTCTTCTGCATATGCCCCTTTTTTGACAGTTAAAACACTCCATAACTGATAAAGATTGTGGTTTATTGCTGTTTGAGTTTTTCTTGCCATTATTTATGTTTCCTTTTCTATATTTCAAATTTTTTTGAAGTTCTTGGCAATAAAGGATAAGTCATCTTTGTCTGAATCTGATTCTTCTTGTTCTGCATGGAATGCTATATTCTTTTTATCTTGAGCTTGAACTCGTTTAGCCTGCAAATTCACTTCATAGGACATTAGATTTCCTATTAACTCTTCCAGAGTTATTTTGGAAATATCGTTCGCTTCTTTAATAGCGAGAACTTTTCTTTCCCATTCTTCCATTAAAGAGTTAAGGATTTTGGAAATAATATCAAAGTCTGGATATTTTTCTCCTAGTCCTACTAATGAATGGTAGATATCCTGAAATCTTGAATACATATCATTTATAGATTCATTTTCTTTCATCCTAAAGTTTTGAAACTAACTTTTGAGCATGGATATTTTGCTTTGTTTGACCTTGTTAGTTCCTTCGTGAGTAATTTTGAGTGTACGCCATATTTCATATGCAGTATTGCACATGCTAACACGGTAAAACTCATTTTTATCTAAGGCACAAAACAATATATTCATGGCTTTTGCATTTGCTGTGGCATCTAGTTTTTGTGTATTTGACCAAGTAGAATACTCTTCAGTAGGAATAGTATATTCTGACTGAGTTATATTCCATGAATCAAAACCATTTGCTTGCATATATATTCTCATTCGTGTTTCCCAATAGTTATAATTTATGCCATTAAATAGTGGTGGACGTGCAGTGGATTGTCCTTCAATGAAGCTAGTGTTAATGCTAGTGCTAGTGCTAGTGTTAGTGTCCATATTATTAGATTATCAGATAACTGTGTTACGATTATATGATGACCTTTCTCTGATACCAAATGAAAGTGTGCTATGGATCGTGTAATATGGATATATGATAATACAGAGTGTAGTGATGATAGTTATACGGTAAATAGTGCATAATATAAAAGTAGTATAGTAAAAATGACACCAGAGATTTTTATACTGGTTCGGAGCACCGTCCAACGTCCAGTCCCAGAGTCCTTCTGGAATTTCACTAAAACAATAACCCTCACTTAACCCGAAGGAACAGGTCTATACAACCCTTGAGCAGTCAAACAAGGACCTGAGTAGTAGAACAAGATTTCGCCTCAGCAACCGAAGAGGACTTCACACGCCTGAGCAGCAGAACAGGACTTCAACAAATACAAAAATAGTTTTGACTTTGTGTGTTCTTAATAACACGGATTTGTCACTTGTAGTACACCCTTCCTATAATCTTCTCCTCGAGTATAAATATATATATTTGAAGTATATGAAGAATAGAAAGGTTTAGTATTGCTTTAATGCAGAATAATTGAAAGTATGATAGCAAATAGATTTCAGAGAGTTAGATCAGAGAGATAAGAATATTCGATTATAATTCAGTCATTTGGAACCAAAAATGGAGTTTTTATTTATAAAGATCAGAAAGCAGCGACTGTTGGTCAAGAGTTTCGATCGAAGTGTTGCATCCGAATCTTTTCGTTAGAGGTTCGCAACTATTCACAAAAGTCGTGTCTTTTCGAAAAGTAGCTGTTATAGAAATTCAGTCAACTGAGCCTCTGGGTCAATCGACTGAATATTCAAAGTCATTTTGTTTAAATTTAAATTCGTATATCTATGTATCTGTGCATGCTGCACAAAATCCCCAGTGTCAGTCGACTGGTCGTTTGGGTCAGTCGACTGACCTGCTTAAATTTGTGCAGTAAGCACAGTTTACATAGGTATATTAATTTCTATAACTTTAAAACACTTTTATAATTTAAATGTATGCTTATATATGTATAAAATATTTGATAAATATTATAATTAAATATATAAGCTAATGTAGACGTAATCGAGGAGAGATTTTAACAATTTTGACCTAAGACTTAAAAACAAACAAAATACCATAGTTAATGTACTAGTTTTTAAAATCTCGTCTCCTTGTCTCTTTTTGTCGTAGCAGTCGTCAAATTTGTATGTCGTAGTGATAGCTTCGTGTCAGGAATCAAAACCAAGTCTCAACACAATAAACCTATCCAAAAATCCAACTCATCATGCTAGAACAAAACATATTGATATTAGACATCATTTTCTTAGAGATAATATAAGTAAAGAAGTCATAACTCTTGAATATATTAATACTGAAAAACAAATTGCTGATATATTAACCAAACCATTAAATGAAGAAAACTTTACTAAATTTAGAAGAGAATTAGGTATATGTTCATTAACTGAAATATAAATTATAAATAATACAAGTATAGTTAATAATTAATATAAATAAAAATTTCTCAAAAATTGAACTGGGCATGTCGACATGACCCATCCTCCTATGTCGACATACAGGCCGAGATTTTCAAATTTAAATTTCCCTCTAAAATTAGTTATTTGGTTATATATTTATATATTTCGACTTTTACTCCTTTTCTCTGTTCTATTCTCTGCAATAAACTTCTAAAACAGTAAATTAATGGCTTCCTCTTCTAATAATGAACCTTCTTCACCCACTTCTCCTCATTCTGGCCCGTTTCAACGTTCCACACATGTACGAGTCATCTAATTACAAGAGAAGATGAAAGATTTTCTTCAAATGATGGTGGAAATTCAAGTGAGTCAACTGCGAATGGTTAAAGAACAAGATAGGCAAGGCAGAATTCTTAGGAATTTACAAAAATTCCTTATGTATAACCAAGACAATCCCATTGTCATCGAAGAATCATCATAAGCCATGGATTATGAAGAAGAAGAGCCTCTAGAGGAACCACAAGAGGATCAAGAAGAAGAACATCCTCTGCTGAATCCGGATGTTCATATGGACGAAGACGATGGCGTGATTTGCGTTAGAGAGGTCCTTTTTGACACTAATGGGAACTTGGTCGAACAATGTGGAAACTTTTGTCTCCACTATCCAAATTGTTCGGTCCATAAATCACCAATAGTTAAGGGTTCTCGTTCAGCGTTTTTCGTTTTTCTTTTTTGTTGATTGTATATTGGTTTGTTAAATTGTATATAAGTGTTATCTTAATTAATGTTCTTCTAAAAACAATCTTTAGTTATTATTCTTATGTCATATGTTTGTTTATCTCATTTTCTATTAAGTTCAAGGTTTATAGGTTATTTTTTTGTTGATGACAAAGGGGGAGAGGTTATATAAAATAGTAGGCTTGGAGTAAGGGAGAGTTGTTGGTGTAAGGGAAAGTTATGGTATGATCGAAGTGTTAATTATATTTTATAAGGTTGTCATCATCAAAAAGGGGGAGATTGTTAGGAACTGGAGATAGTGGTTTTGATGACAACAACCTTTGTAACTTATTTTATTATAACTTATATACTAACACTATTGTCTAGATATATATGAATGTTATTATGCAGGATATATATAAGGCAGGTACTGATTATTGAAGACTGTATAGTATAAAGATCAAGAATGAAGAAATCAAGTTTGAAGACTCATGAGTATCAAGATCAAGATTTCAAGATAAGTGTCTAGTTTTGTTAAAACTTCATAATAGCACGGAAATCTTCATTCCAAATTTCATTTGGGATGGAACCCATTTCTACCTTCTTAGTGGCTTACAAACCCACGACAAGTAGCTTACAAACCTACGACAAGTGGCTTACAAACCCACGAACATCCTGGTTTTGTACAAGTTCTCGAGTCCTGATGTGATGAGATATTCTGCAGGAAGAAGCTTGCAAAACTACTTCAAAATGGTTTTTCAAAATGATTTTTAAAACTGCTTTTCAAAAATGTTTTAGCCTTAAAAATTATCTTTTCAAATGATTTTCAAAAGGATGTTTTAGCCTTAAAATATTCTTTGTTTTTGTTTTTAAATAAACCCTTGTTTTAAACTTCGTTTGTTTTTAAAACTATCTTCTGATCTTTTATAATATATATACTTGAGATTTAAAATCAAATTTATATATACATTCTAAAAATATATTTTTCTACTCTTCTTTATTTTAAAACATAGGAAAATTAGTTTATTTTACTCCAGAATCATTTCATCTTGTTTTCCTTTCAATACCATTTTCAAAACAAATTTTACATTGTTTTTAACTAAGGGATGTCGACATCATGGGATACCCCATGTCGACATGGTGGCCGTTAAATTCAAAAGTTTCAATTTTCAAAAGAAGTGTCTATTCGTTTAAATCTCTTCACGGATGGTTATGAACGTTACTCGTCTATAAATAGCCTTCACAAAAGAAGTTTTTAACTAACTATTTTCTTATTTTCTTCACTCCTTCTTCTCCACAAATCCATATTCTAAAATTTTCATACTTTTAAGATCATGCCGAAATTCTGCTGAATTCTCAAGTGAATCAAATTAGAATCTCATTCTTGTTTGATTCTTTGTCCTCTCTCGAAGAACAAAGTGCTATTCAGACTTATAGGATCAATTTGTATCAAAAGTTTATCGAGACTCTCTATAAGGTGTGGTTGTGCCTAGAAATCAATTGATTAATCTTGTGGCCCGTAAATCAAGAGAGTTTGCCCCGGACTCGTGAGACTGGAGGGTACCTCAAGGCCTTTAGAAATTGAGGATTGTAATCTCGACTTTGGTATAATAAACATCTATATGAGGTGTTCTGCCTTGGTACAGGACTGGACGTAGGGTAACTCCAAACCAGTATAAAATCCGGTGTGTTCTTTCCTTTTACAGCTTTTTATTTACTTTCTGCATCTGTGTTTGATTCTGTGATTGTTCTTGGATTAAGTTCTGCATTTGTTTGTGTCATAATTTTAATTTAGTCCATATAAGTCTTAGAATCCATTAAACACTATTCACCCCCCTCTAGTGTTAAATTAGCCTTAAGATCCTTAACCCGCACTCCCTTTCATATATGTGTGTATTAGTGTATGTATATATGTATTCATACCTAAGTACATAAAGTTTAAAATAGAAATATAAATGTCACATCATTAGAAACATTTTGGAAACTAAGAAAAAACATGTTTTATTTGACATGATGAGGGGGGACAAGGTGGAGGCTAACATGGCATGTGTGGTGGAGGGTGCTGAGGTGGCAAAACAATGTGAATGGTAAAGGACAAAGGGTGTTTAAGTAATTTACATTTTCACTTACTTATAAATACTCTTTTCACTTCTACAATTCGACCTTTTTTACTTCTACTGTATTTTTATAAAAACTTAATCAAATGGAGTATTTCATTTTTTTTAAACCATATAAAATTCAAGTGGCTACAACTTTTATGTGTAGCACTTCTTTTAATTTTGAGCATAACCATGTCCTAATCTCATTTCTTTACAGAGCATTTTCGGACCCAGAATTTCAAGTCCGAAATGGTCCTTCTTATTTTGATCATAACTTCTTCAAAACTAATCAAAATTGAGTAATTCATTTTTTGAAATTTTAGAGAATAGAATTTTCTAAAACTTTCCTCTTTATCACTTTTTCAAAATTCGAGAGAAAATAGTTGAAAAACTAGTTGGGAAATGATTTATTTTCGGGTTCATTTTTGAGAGTTCGATGGTTATACAAACTCACACCACCTTACTAAAAAAAGTTTCACTTCCTTCTTATTTCAAGGCCGAGCCTACCTAGTGTATTAAGGGTCCAAGACTCCATCTTTTACTTAGGAATGGAAGTGCTAGGTCATACTCTAAGTCGACAAACGTTTGGATAACGTTCGGTGAGTAAAACTACACCTTCTTAACTCAAGTTTATATCATGTTAATGTTTATGTCAATAGCTATGAATGCTTTTTGTATATGTTAGTGATGGTTTGATTGTTTGTTTGTTTCATGCTTTGAAACGTTGTCGCATTTGAAAGTTAGTAAGCATGTGGTTAGCTATATGAAAAGTTGGTAGTTAAATTTCATATAATTGTTAGTAAATATTTATTACATGTTGTATCATCATTATTTACCTTGTGTTATGCTCAAGACATTGCTATATGATGTTTGGTTTTATCGCTAATGTCATAAGTTTGCTTGCCGAACTGCCCATATAGCGATAGTCGCTATGTCGGCACTTTTAGAAAATCACCTTTTATCGAAACAGTTTGGTTTCATCTTCGTGCTTGGAATTGTTTTACAAGTTAAGCAAGATTTTGATTAACAATGTTTTCAAAAGTAATTAACCATTATAATACTGATTATTTAATTTAATTAATTACTTAATTAATAAGGATTAAGGTTAACTAATTACTAAGTTAACGATGTGTTTTAGATTTAACTAATTACCCGGTTAATGATTGTTTAAATTAATTAATCATTTTATTTAATGATGTTTAAATTTAATTAATTATTTTACTTAATGATGTTTAAGGCTAATTAATCATTCAATAATGATGGATTAAAGTTAATTAATCAATTTGATAATGATGCTTTTAAATTATAAATATTTTTAATAAATGATTTTTAAAATTTATCAACTTGTTTTAACTCTAATTAATCTTTCCTTCACTATTGTCTATAATTAATAAATCATTTTTGAATAATGTGAATTAATTAATTATTTATTTAATTTAATCGATTATATTTAATTTTATCAACTAATTGAATTAATGATATTTTAATGGTGATTTACTCTTTTTAATTAAAGGTTATTGAAGTTAATTAATCAAATTAAATTATGAAGTTTCAAAGTGAATTTATCAAATTAACATGGATGTTTTGACTTTGTTATTCATTTAAATAATGATAATTAATTAATTATTATTTTAATTAATTATTAATTTAATTAATTATATTTTACTAATTAATTGAATTAGTAAGGTTTAAAAGTGGTTTATCCTTTTTATTATTTAAAGAAATTTGAAGTTCAAAAATCAAATTGCGTGATGAAGTGTAAGGTTAATTAATCAATGTAATAAGAATGTTTTTAGTTATTAAATCCTTTCTAAATTGATATTTTTAAGTTTGTAAACTCTTTTAACAAAGTGTTTTAAAGCTAATACTTGTAATGTGAGGCCAAGCATGAATTCGGATTTAAAAAAAAGTTTGATTCGTTTAGAAATGAATTAATTTCCGTAAAGGGATTCACTTATATGGGAACGATTTATTTATATACCTAGCACTAAATGTCGAAGAAGTAGACTTGTCGCTATTTTGAAAGTTAAGAATAATTGTGAGACATGATTTTAAGGTAACACTACCATGACTTGTCTAGTATTATTGTAAACAAAGAAATAGTACAAGTTGGAATTCAATGAACGGTAATAAGTATACAAGACTTAATTTATGTATACGATCATTTTTAATTATCCCCATTATTTGATTTATTAACTGTGACGACCTGGATTTTGGCGCTCGAAAATAGACATCCATACTTCACTTGTATTCGAATGCCACAGATTCAAACGTCGAAATCTAGTACGCCGGAGCTTATAACACATTAAGTATAACAACATAGCAGAAGAAAAAGAATATATCATTGATATACAACATTGAATATAATATTCTGATACAATGAATATCACATAATCCGAGATACAAGATACAACAGCGAAAAGATAACACTAGCGGCGAAACAATATCACCAATGCTAAGCTCCAAACTTCAAGCTCGAACCACCATGAAGTTGTAATGTAGTAAACCAGGTAACAGAATGTTGAAGCGAAACAAAATGCGATAGCCAAATCCAAAAGCTTCAAAGATTTCCAAACAGAAGGATGAAGACTACCGAATCTACATCTACTATCTAACTATCTGAAAATCTAACTCTAGGCTGCCCGTGTGGAAAATTGTGGGCACCCAGAGTTTAGAAAGGGAGCAATAAACTCCAGGTCAGTCATGGGACCGGTATGAGCAAACAAAAACAGTTTATCTTGAACAAAATAAGTTAAAAAGAAATCCGCAATGCTTTTTGAAAATGAAACTACCATAATACCTCCGGCACACACACAATGCAATCGCACAATTGGAGGAGATTTCTTCTTATGATAGTCAAACATGCTTGATACGAGAAAACTCTTTTGACATTATTATTAGTGCATAGTGGAAAACATTTCGAAAGTATAATATCAATCTTAGCCAGGATAGGTACCATTATACTATGCCTACTATAGCTACCACCTGAGGTGGCAGGTAATACAACTGCAATCGTACAAGGCTCGTATTGAATGATTGGATTTCCAACAATGGCCAGGCTAAGGAACTTCCTTACCGAATGGGAACGCCTCTGGAGGGACGCCCCGAGAACCACCCGGGCTCTCTACCAACACAAAGCCGGATTACCCCTGCTCGGAAGTAACCCGAGTATGCCATCCCTCGGTCGTAACCAACCTTTAATCCGGGATCCCGACAACTAACAACCACATAAGTAAAATATCTGGGCTCCATACCATGATATCACTTTCAAAATCAACATAAGTAAATATATGGGCTCCATACCATGATATCACTTTTTATCCAAAAGAAAAATGTGCATACCCTTAGGGGCGCGACCCCCATAACCTTGCTGCATCCTTCATGTTTCGACCATTTCCGGGGTGTGAGGTCCGACGAAGTCTCGTCCACAAAGCTACGCTTTTCACAAAAGCCATGCTTCGATCAATCACATGATCAGCAGCACTTCGTATGCCACATTTCAAAATTGGGAATGTATCACTAGTAACCATCAACTACATAACCTCTGAGCTCGTACGTCTCAGAGAAGGGTGTTAAGCTAAGGGAATAAATTCTCTGCCACCAACAGAAATGTATTTGATAGAAACCAGCTTTACATCTCAAAGTGTAATGTCAAAAACACATCCATACAAGTCTGTTCCGGGTTCGAACATAACCGAAGGCACTTTCAAAGAAGCCCTTGCAATCCGGATAATCCCTAATCACGTCCGGACTTCCCGTCACAAAGGGTGATCAAATCTCTATACCGGGGCCAGTCGGTGCAGAGACATTCGACAGATAATCCTTTCACTTTCGAAAATAGCCGGTCTTCACCAACGGTCTTCAAATGCAATCCATAACGTCGTATCATTATTCGGAATGTGTTTTATGGCACAAAGGTCCTCTCCCGGCTAAACCGAATAATGAGCGCATATTTTAAAACCATATGGATATACGGGATCTTAGTTAAGTCACACTTAAAGTCCAAAACCTTTCTTTCAAATGGTTTAAACAAATTACCATTTTCAAATCTTTAACAAAAAGATTCATTTTACAAAGTTCACCTATCTTTCACAAAGATTCATTCATAGCTTTCAAAACTATTTTCATTTCAAAATCTTTTATACAAAAGATACACCTTTAAAACCCTCTTAAATTCGAAAACAAAGTCACTAATCTTTAACAAAGATTCATTCATAGCTTTTCAAAACAATTCGATTTCAAACTTGAAATCTTTTCAACACAAATTGGAAATACTTTCTTTATATGAAGCTATTATTATTTGAAAAACAAAGGTTTTCGTTTCGGAAAAATCCGATTACATTTGCACAAGTTAAAGCCCTTCAAGTCTAAAACTTGGGTTAAATTCAAATTTCCAAAATAATATTTTAAAATGGTTTAAAACCCATATAAACACATTTATAACTTGTATAACCTTTAAACCATAACTTCCAAACATAGAATTCAATTTCAAACCTTGAATTTAAATTCAAACCAAACTATTTAAATTTCCAAACTTTATCAAGTTATTCAAATAACTTTTATCTTTAAAACTCCTTTTTCAAAAGCTTTTCATATTTAACCCAATTCCATTTCCAAAACCATTTGGATTCAAAATTCAACTTTAAGACAAAATAATATTTAAATTCAAATATCTGTGACTTAACCGATTTCCCGTGAAATCCATATTTGTGTGTGTATGGTGTAGTCCACGAGTTTTACACAATAGTGCAACATCATCAATCATCACAGATTTAAGAACAACAATATCGATAAGCGGTATAATCTATAACGCTTATCTTCATTCATAGATTCACAGATAAACAATATAAATTCATCACTGATAAATAAATTACATTCAGCACAGATAAATAAATTACATTCATCATAGCTCAAATCAAAACAGAGCATCACACATTAGGGATATCAAACAATTCAACATTCAATAGAATCCAAACATCCATAAGTAAGATCAATTAATTATCTGATTAATTTAAACAAGATTAATTTCTAACCCAAGTTAATTAACATTAATTAATTACAAATTATTTTAATTAATTAACCTTTAATCATTTATTAATTAACCTTTAATAATAAATTAATTAATCTTTAATTATTAATTATCCTTTAATTAATTATCTTTAATTAATTACATAAATTCATTAACCCTTAATTAATTACCATTTAATTAATTATCCTTAATTAATTATAATAAGTGATTATCCCTAAATTAATTACCTATAATTTATTACCATTTTATTAATTCATTAACCTTTAATCATTTAAAACCTATATTAATTAAAGATAATTTATTTATCTTAAGTAAACACAAATTCACCATTTAAATCTTAATAAATTCAAACTTGAATTTAGTTTACACAAAATCATTTCTTCTTGATTTATCAAAAATTTAATACACTTGTCTTAATTAAAACATTAATTTTATTAAAATAAACTTTTCAAAAAAACAAAGATTATATATATTTATAATTTAAAACTCTTTTAAACTTAGTTAATTTTAAAAACATTTTAACTAATTTCTAACTTAAATAAAACAAGTTTTATTTTAAAATGAATTGATTTGGAAATTATTTAAACTTGATTAAATTTAAATTTTTAAACTTGTTATATAATCCAGATCGAAAAACTCGAGTCAAACACTCAAATACCCGAGCCTTACTTCAAGTTTCACCCTCCCTCTTTTACTTCGAGTCGAACTCTCGCTTCCCCGAGACCATCCCCGAGTATCTTCACCTTCTTTCCAAATTCGATTAACTGATACAACTCCAACATCACGTGCACGTGCACCAACGCTACAGCCACCTTCGGTCATCGCTACGGTCACCGACAAGTCTTCGACCTTCCCTTCTAATGACTTGATTACCCAGAACCCACAAACCATATCACGATCAAAATCGAACTCGATCGAACCCAATCAAAGAAACTGGACAGAAACCATCACCCAAAAACTTCCCTCGTTCCGACGTCTCCGATCACCGGCCACTCCGCCTTCACGTCCCCAGCCTCGCCACTCACCTACGACTCGATTCCACCCGGTTTAGTCCCACTCGATGCAACGATGATGTCGCAACGATCAAGTTTTTCCCATCGACCAAGATAATCCTTTAAACCCTAATCCACCTTATCCTGGCCGCTCCGACGACCTGACGACCCTGTAGCCATTTTTCCCTTGATCATCAATGCTTGAACTACCCTCCGACCAAATCACGATGAACCCGTTGGCGACGATCATCGGATTTTGTTGAAAACATGATTTCCGTTCAATTATAAATTTCACAACCAATACTAATCTAAAAATTTTGATTTCGTTATTAAAATTCAGCTTTTTCAAATGCAATTCTAATCATATAACCCAATTATGAAATCTAGATAATCGAATTTCTTATTCGAATTTATCATCCCTGCAAAATCCTTATTTTTTAATATTTACTTAATCTATTCACTTGAATTTATTTTTAAAAATGAATTTACATTCATTCAATCACTTTCCTTTCACTGATCATAGCATGAATTTGATTAGATGGATAGCAATGATTTTTGTTTTAATTATTCTTGGGTCTGAAATTCAAACAGAGGCTTCATTTTCTGGTTTCCTAACATGCACAAACATATTCACACATATAAATACATATATACTTGCTGATATATACACATACATTTATCATTTTCCAAGGCATTTATCATCATAGATATTAGAATCAAGAGAATGGGTTTTAGAAATGAAGTTTGCTCACCTGTTTTATGTTGAACAGAGAAAGCTTGAATATTTGAAACTGAAATCAGAGAACTGCTTTACCTTTGAATTTGATCTTGTTTTGTTATCTAGCTTGATTTTGTTGAGTTAAAGCTTTGATCTGGTCTTGCTTTGATTTAAACTGAGTTGAATTTTCATTTACTTGTGCTTGATCTTGATTTTATGAATGAGTTGAATCTTTGTTTTGTGGAGGAGTTTTTGTTTGCTTCAGATTTGATATTGTTATCCCGCCTTTTGGTAAGGCCGTGACACCAAAAAGTTGATTGGAATTTTAAAAACAGTTCGTCGTAAAAGTTCGTTATACTGTTTCACCATGGATATCGAAAAAATTTGTCCGAGTCCGGATCGGGCTGCAATTGATAAGGCATGTCAAGAAAGGCCGGGAAGAACAACGTTCCAAATTTCAAGTCAATCCGAGTTCGTACGCTCAAGCTATCATCGATGCAGGTTAGAGGAGATGGCTTTGAGTTCGAATCCGTAGGCAAGAATATGCGTTCGAATCCATCAACATTCCCCTGCTTCGAATCCATGGAACCCCTCTACTTCGTATCCATCTGATCGACTACATCTACTTCGTGTCCACCATGAGCACTATGATCGAATCCATCGATTCGACTACACATGGTTTGTAACCATCAACAAGCATTCATTCGAATCTGTCCAGGAGAGCCACTTCGAATCCATGAAGACGAATCACTTCGTACCCATCCAAGTGACCTTCCTTCAAATCCATCAGGGGGGAATTACTTCGAATCCATCCGGTTAAGACGGCTTTGTATCGATCAATTACGGTGAACCCCGATCGATACGACCGAGCATCTCTTCGAATCCACTCCCTCGAATCCACTACGTCAAAGCGACTAGAATCATGGAGTCGAACCAGTCAATTCAGAGTAAAAAGCGGATCGATGCGAGAAGCACGCGCCACGTCAACACCTTCGCTCACCAAGCCATCGATTCGACCCTATCGATTCGAAGGGATCGATTCGAAGCAAGCGTGTCAACCAAAAATACAATCTTGAATCGATCATAACTCAAGTTCTACAAGTCCAAATGCCATGAAATTTTCACAGACGCTTAAGCACATGATGAATAATGTCCACGCCAAATTTCAGCTCGATTGGATGATTTCTTCATCGATTCGAACGAAGCTTCGAATCGATCCCGAAGCGGGCCCAGATTCTTTGGATTCGGGTGCATGGGCTCCCACACGTGCTAGAAGTAGTCTCCCTAATTTTAGGCGAAATATCAGCCTCCTACACCTATAAATAGAGTCCCTGGTCATTCAAAAAAGGGGTCGGATAATTTTAAGAGCTAAAGAGTGCCTAGATTCTGCCAGATTTACTCCAAATCACCACTGCTACCTTAGATTCAGACTTAGATTATAAAATCAGTTGTACTACATTATAAGAAATTGTAATCTTCAACGACCGAGCAATAAAATCATCAAACTTCAGAGTGGACGTAGGCAAGATCGCCGAACCACTATAAATCTTGTGTCGTTTACTGTTTTTATTGAGTTTCCTGAGTGATTTGCGTACTTATTTCTCTACATACTTGATATTTGTGATCTGTGATTGCGAATTGGTGCTTTCAACGACAATTGGGTGTTTGTGACCAATTTTGGCGCAAACATTTTGGTGCTTTCACTGAGAACGCTAATTTAGGAGTTCTATCATTTGAAAGTTGAATCATGACAAGACAAACAAGTAGAAGGCAGAGACCAGAGCGAAGTCAGCATGAAGGGAGTCAAGAGGCTTCCTCAGGAGCAAACCAAGCTTCAGTCTTCATCACCAGGGATGAGATGGAGGCAATGATGAAGAGACAGGAGGGAATGATCAAGAATTTGCTTCAACAGATTGGACAACTTGGAGTGCAAAATCAAGGAGCAACCAGAATCCAGAACGGAGCAGGACCATCTAGCGCAGCGCCGGAGCTGGGGGGCACACACTTAGGACATGTTGATCCAAACCCGGGAAGAGAGACAAGGACATTCGAGCTACCTGGCGGCAATAGAGGGATGAACGCTTAGCCAGGGGGGCAGACACCCGAAAGCTCACACGAACTCGGGGGGCAGATCGAAGGTAGTGAACGAGGACTACAACTTGGAGACAATGATAGATTGGAAAAGATGGTCAGGCGAGCCATGAGAGGGGGATTAGTAAACAGAGATCTTGAAGACGTGAACAGGAGTCCCTTTTCTCCTGCGATTAAGTTGGCTAGGAACCTACCAGAATTCAAACTGCCAAAAGTAGAAAGGTATGATGGGAGGACGGACCCTACGGTCCATCTAACGAGGTATATAAGGCACATGGAAGTGCTGGGGGCAACACAGGAAGTCATGGCCCGGTGCTTTCCATTTTATTTGACAGACATAGCAGCTTTATGGTTCAGACAGCTCGAGACCGGCTCCATTGGGACATGGACCGATTTGATTGAGAAATTTATGAGGCAATTCAGGGTTCACATTTCAAGACCTAAGAATGTGATGAGTTTGGCAACGCTAAAGCAGAAAGCTGGGGAGTCTTTGAGGAATTTCCTGACACGGTTCAATGCGACAGCAACATCGGTGGATCGGCCAGATCCATCCATGGTTATGATGGCAGCTGTGTCCGGAGTAGCTGACGGCACAGAATTCAAAAATTCATTAACTAAGGATCCGCCTATGGATCTAGGAGAATTCTATCACGAGGCAGACAAGTTTCTACGATTGGAAGACGCTAATGCTGAAAGAGAAGAAGGAGAGGGAATAGAAGTTTATGCACTTAAAGACAAAAAGCCTCTCGAAAAGGATTCAGGCAAGGATAAAGGAAAACGAAAGGCTGAGGATGGTGGTGACTGGCAAAAGCGATTGCGGAGAGAGCCACGATTCACCACCTACTCAGAGCTGAATGAGAGTTTGGAGCGAATCTACCGAGATACACGAGAGCAAGTTCCCTACCGTAGGCCAATACGAAGGGACCCCATTGTTGACGAGAGGAAATCATACAGATATTGCTTATTCCACGAACTGAATGGTCATAACACTAACGACTGTAGACATCTGAAGGATGAGGTGGAAGGCCACATCAGGAACGGTATGCTACTTCAGTATGTGAGAAGGCGAGCTCCAGTAGTGGAGCCAGAGCGACCACCGTCTACATCAGCTAGGGGTGACCCTAAGCCGGGACACCGTATGGTTATCAATTAATTGAAATAACGATGAACAAGTCGTAAACCTCTCACCAACACGGGTAAGTCATTTACACATGTGCGAGATCACGAGCGGTCCATAGGCATGCTCTGAATGACTATTAACCCTATCGTTGTGGGAGTTTACACTTTGACATCCTTGCTTTGCTTTTGTTTCATCTTGATTTGAATATTTGAACTTGATTTTGTTTAACATTTCTGCTGAAGACTTATTTTCAATAAAAAATGCTACTTGTGATTTCATAACGGCTAAGCCACTTACACATGTACGGAGTCGCGAACGGTCCCTAGGCATGCTCTGAGATGGCGATAAACCTTGCAACAAACAATCCGGGAATTCACCCGAACGTGAAACCTGGTATTGATGATACTAAGTCCCTCCCCGGGCACACTCAATTCGCCTCGAACGACATTCGACCTCGAACGGTCACAGTTCGCCATGAACGGCACCCGACCTCGAACGGTCACAATTCGCCACGAACGGCACCCGACCTCGAACGGTCACAATTCTCCACGAACGGCACCCGACCTCGAACGGTCACAATTCGCCACGAACGGCACCCGACCTCGAACGGTCACAATTCGCCACGAACGGCACCCGACCTCGAACGGTCACAAATCGCCTCGAACGGCACCCGACCACGAACGGTCACACTTCATCTAGTATAACATTCGATCGCGAACGATCGCCCTCTGCCTCGTACGGCATCCGACCGCGAACGGTCCTATTTCTTTATTTGCCGCGAACGGCATTTGACCTCGTACGGTCCCATATTACCTCAAATGACATACGGTCGCGAACGATCGCCATTTGTGGTCAGGGAAAACTATCAATTTCTTTGTAGGTCATCAACATGATATGAACATCTAGCTTATGGCATTACAAAACACGCCTTCCTATCGCAAGGCATGTTTTGGGGGGCAAATGTTATCCCGCCTTTTGGCAAGGCCGTGACACCAAAAAGTTGACTGGAAAACTAAACACAGTTCGTCGTAAAAGTTCATTATACTGTTTCACCATGGATATCGAAAAAATTTGTCCAAGTCCGGATCGGGCTGCAATTGATAAGGCATGTCAAGCAAGGCCAGGAAGAACAACGTTCCAAATTTCAAGTCAATCGGAGTTCGTACGCTCAAGCTATCATCGATGCAGGTTAGAGGAGATGGCTTTGAGTTCGAATCCGTAGGCAAGAATATGCATTCGAATCCATCAACATTCCCCTGCTTCGAATCCATGGAACCCCTCTACTTCGTATCCATCTGATCGACTACATCTACTTCGTGTCCACCAGTGAGCATTATGATCGAATCCATCGATTCGACTCCACATGGTTTGTAACCATCAACAAGCATTCATTCAAATCTGTCCAGGAGAGCCACTTCGAATCCATGAAGACGAATCACTTCGTACCCATCCAAGTGACCTTCCTTCGAATCCATCAGGGGGGAATTACTTCGAATCCATCTGGTTAAGACGGCTTCGTATCGATCAATTACGGTGAACCCCGATCGATACGACCGAGCATCTCTTCGAATCCACTCCCTCGAATCCACTACGTCAAAGTGGCTAGAATCATGGAGTCGAACCAGTCAACTTAGAGTAAAAAGCGGATCGATGCGAGAAGCACGCGCCACGTCAACACCTTCGCTCACCAAGCCATCGATTCGACCCTATCGATTCGAAGGGATCGATTCAAAGCAAGCGTGTCAACCAGAAATACGATCTTGAATCGATCATAACTCAAGTTCTACAAGTCCAAATGCCATGAAATTTTCACAGACGCTTAAGCACATGATGAGTAATTTCCACGCCAAATTTCAGCTTGATTGGATGATTTCTTGATCGATTTGAACGAAGCTTCGAATCGATCCCGAAGCGGGCCCAGATTCTCTGGATTCGGGTGCATGGCCCCCCACATGTGCTAGAAGTAGTCTCCCTAATTTTAGGCGAAATATCAGCCTCCTACGCCTATAAATAGAGCCCCTGGTCATTCAGAAAAGGGGTCGGATAATTTTAAGAGCTAAAGAGCGCCCAGATTCGGCCAGATTTACTCCAAATCACCACTACTACCTTAGATTCAGACTTAGATTATAAAATCAGTTGTACTACATTATAAGAAATTGTAATCTTCAACGACCGAGCAATAAAATCATCAAACTTCAGAGTGGACGTAGGCAAGATCGTCGAACCACTATAAATCATGTGTCGTTTACTGTTTTTATTGAGTTTCCTGAGTGATTTGCATACTTATTTCTCTACATACTTGATATTTGTGATCTGTGATTGCGAATTGGTGCTTTCAACGACAATTGGGTGTTTGTGACCAATTTTGGCGCAAACAGATTTCTCTTTAGTTTGTTTTCAGGTTTTCAAATGAACGAAAAAAAATGAAGCCTGGTTACTCATTTTGATATTTACATTAAAATTTTGAAAGGAAAACATATCTTGGCACTTGTATTATATGTTAACACTTGTAAATTCATACCCTCTTAATTTTTACAAATGTCATTAGATGATAAAATTGTGTTTAAATCCTTGATTTTAATTAATTTATAGATTTATGTTTTAACCCCTTATGTTATTAAGTACTTTTGCTTTTATAAATTATGTAATATGTTTACATATGTATTATGTTTATATAAATTTACCAAATATCTTTTATATGATTTATATTTGTTCTTGTTTATATACATATATACATTTTCAATTATTTGTACTTACATAACTTTTTAAATAACCTTAAGAAAATGATTTGAAATCAATTTTTATATATTTCTAATAAATAATCATATATTCATACATATATAGTTGTTTATTAAAACATAGAAGTTTAAATCCAATTTATTTTCAAGATATTCATTAAAGAATTTCAATTTCAAATTCAAATTTCAAATTAAAATTTATTTATATAAACATAAAACAAACACATATTTCATTCATTCAGAAAATTTTCATTTTAATTTATCAATAAATTCACAATTTAATTCCAAAAATTTAAATTAATTGTCAATTTAAATTTGGCTAAAAACTGGGATCGTTACATTAACTATCGGTTCATCTTTCTTCATGTTGTATCATCACAGATTTTTTGCTCATTTGAGATTTGTTATCTTTTATCGGAAATGACTAAACCCAAAGAGCGAGCGGGTGCCAAGCTATATGGAGTTGCTCCCATTAGAGTATTTTCACATCAACTCTAGATTGGATTCGGTGTTGCGCATTGAGATGTGGAATACTCGAGTACTTGGTAACAGTTGGTGGGGTCCGCTTGGAACTTTCAGAGAGCCATCAAAGTTCGCAAGCATATTTCTAGAGGTATACTTTCGGTAAAGGGGGTGCACCCTCCAAGTCATTGTTGGAAATTTTCCTTATTTGGTTTGAATCTTTGAATCTATTTTCTTTAATTACAACGGGAAGAGTCAACCACTCTTTGTGGTGTTCAATTTTTGGTTTTGTCCATTTTATTGAGTTTGGACTGTTACCTTGTTTAGTCCATTCTATCAAGTTTGGGCTATCGTCTAGTTTTATCCATTTTAATCCAGTTTGGATTTTTATTCATACTATTTCCATTCTTTCAAGTCTGAATGTTATACTAATTGTGCCTATCATCTAAGCTTTGATTTGTTCCCGATTGTTCATTTCCCTTTTTGTTATGTTTGGTTGTTATTTATGCGGGAGAAAACCCATTCCACGTTAGCGGCGTGGTCCCACATGTTATTGTTTAAATATACCCTATTTGTTTCATAGTTTTGCTCATACCAAACATTTTGTCTGACCCAAGTTGTTTATTTTTCCGAAACTCTCCGGTACTCAATTATATTTGAGTAGTCCGAGAATATCAGGTTTTACTTTGGCGCTCTTTGAAGACGATGGACGAACAGGAGGCTCCTTAGTTATCTAGTATTTTTTTCGCTGTACGATTATTTAGGTGTATTTTGTGTCTTAAAAATGGGAAGCCAAAATGTACAACTATCAATATGTTAGATGTATTGTTTATAACTCTAATAACTCCTTATAAAGAGTAACCTTTTGTACTATCTCATTTTATATTATATGTAACCATTCCGATGTGAGGTTTATCTATTATGTCTTGTTCTTTTCTTTATTTTACCCTAAGACAACTTATCTTTCAGGTGCTTGGGTAACGACACACGAATAACGAAGATATATTAAGTGTCATTTCCAGGGATCAAAAAGGTGGGTCGTCACAAGTAAGGTAATTTTGTGCAAGAGGAGGACCTATATGGTCATGGTTTAAACACAAACGCACGCCTCCGATCGACCAACCAGGTTTGGGTCTAATGTGTTGCTATCATTTTGCTAGTAAAAACAAAGCTTGTTTTGCACAGTAGTTTTTTCAAATAGACGCAACCAATAATGAACAGACATGACTGTTTCAATTAACGCGACTAATGGCGATGGACGGATGCGCCTGTTGGCTACAAGTTGAAAATGACTGTTAGGCATTGCAAATTATGGATGAACAGAAATGGCTGTTGGGTGTTGCAAATGACCGACAAATAGAAACAACTATTGGGAGTTACAGATGACTCGTTGATTCAAAAGAACAAACACAACCTTCTGAGTAGACCCAACTATTGAAGGCTCGAAAAGGAGAGGAATATTGATCACATTCTTCATCCATTCTTCTCATCTTCTTCGTCTTCATTCTGTTCTCAAATCAAAGCATTATTGGATCACAAAGTAGACATACTCGTTACAATCTCATGCAGATTATTATGTTGTATTAGGAAAACTTTGCAAATAAAGTTTTAACGAGACTTCTAAGACAAGCCTAAGAATTCCTTACTATTTTATATCATTGCTTTATTATTGTGCATCCTTATCCATGTGTTAGTACAGTTCTTAGATTGTTCTTTTGCTGTTACTTATTGTTTTGGTAATACGACCATCTATAAGTTCAAAATTAGGCATTTTCCCCTTGGTTTGTACATTTTAAATGCAGATTATAATAGAATATACTTTATAGATACTAGTAAATATTGAATTTATCCTATTAATAATGTGGACAGAAATAAGTGATATTATCTTATACTAAAATGAAAATTAATCCATAAATATGGCATTAAATTAATAATTTTATATTGAGCACAAGACTATGTATTAACATGAGAAGTAAATTAGGCATTAAACTAAATTTAACCATTAAAATGGGAACTAAACGTATTTTTTTATATTACTAATTTAAATCGAGACTTAAGTTAACTTTTGTAGAATCAAATTTAACTAAAAAAGAATTTATGATATGATGTGTGTGTGTGTTGCTAAAGATTCATTTTATTCAAGAAAAAAGTAAACATAATTATATAACACAGTAAACAAAGCAAGGACTATCATATTACTTTGTGGTTGGGATATACATCTCACAGTTTATAAAATGGAGCACCTTTACCTCTTCTCTATATTATCAAAGCACCAAATGGAATGATCACACTACTATATTTATTTGTATATGGTTTAACGTTTCTTGTTTGAAAAATTACATTTTACTATAGAATTTCAGTGAAAAATTTGGTTCTCCTGGTTTGCAACTGTTATCCACCTCAGTGATTTTTTTCTGATTCCTGGATGAGCACAGTTATGGGCTTTTCAGACCTTTGTGTTTGATGGTTTGCCTTTAACCACATTTGTAACATTTCAAATTTGGTTTTGAAAACTGTTCATGTAGCCCTTTCAAAATTACTGCAGTAGTTGTTACGATATACAAAGAGAGAAAATGGATTATCGAATATATATATATATATTCATTTCATTTTTCAAGGAAATGTCTAATTAATAGGTAGATAAACATTTGAGATTGCAGATCAATAATTAGTGATCATAACTAGAAAAATAATTTTTTTTGAAAACTAGATTTGATGTATGTTTAAATAAATTACTCCCTAGTTATTTTTGGAAAATAAAATATTATGTTACTTATAATACTTTCAACACAAAAATCAATCAAGTGGCAAGAGTAAAAAATCACGATTGTTGAAATGACCCGTAAATTAATCGTTTTGTATTTGAATGTTTAAATCATTTTCAAATATTTAAATAAAGGATTTTAGTAACCAAATAAACATATTTTAAGCATTTATTAATGATATTAAAAACATTTTATTTATTTTTTACCAAAATAATTAGTTCAAATAAAAAAAAATAAGACCAAAAACCTTTTACGAAAATTCAACTTTTCAACATCGAAAACGTCATTGAAAACATTGTGCACATTTTGTATCACTCATATACACATGTAACACATGCACATATGTCCTTTGATAAGATAATCAATGTGTTAAAGTTAATAATCAAGCTTAGTTTAAATACAAAACTTGATTTGATATTAAATGCACAAAAATACATTAAATAACCTTAGGAAATTAATTAAATACCCTAACCATAACCTAAATAAGTACCTAAAGCATGGTGTAAGTGGACTTAAGAGGGGTAACGTGTGCTCTAAGGTGAGAGGGGAGGCATGGAAGCATGTTACATGAATACATTTTGTTATTTTATATTAATAAGTTATTTTAATCACCACTACATCTCTTTTGCTTATAATTACTCCTCATGTCCATACATTTTCCACCTTACATATTCATTTTATCTTTATTTCTTATCTCTTCATATACATGAATATTCCCATGGCTTCCAAGAGAAATTCCCAAGCCAAAATCTAGTGAATACACTTCTAAAAATCAAGTTAAACCACGTATATTCACCTACAAACACTCCTCTTCCAAAACCAAAGCCATTTCCACCTAAAAACTCCAAGGCCGAGCCCCATATTGCTCAGGCTAAACCTAAACCAGCCCATTAAGGGCCCAAATGTCCAAGTTAAGGTGTCGTGACGATAGTGCGTGAGTTCGGCATTTTGTTGTGGTGATCCGGTTAACCTTTAAATTAAAAGTTTCAAACTATATTTGTGTTCATAATTTTGACCTATGAATGCTTGTTATGTATGTATAGTGATGGTTTGGAAATTTGTGCGGTTCATTCTTCAGAAAGTAATAGCATTTGGAAGTTAGTTTGCGTGTAGTAAGCAAATATGAAAAGTTTGTGGCTAAAGTAATTATATTGCTAGTAAATACTTATTACATGTTGTATCATAGTGAATTACCTTGTATATGTGTTCATACCCTTACTTTGTGATGGTTGATTGTATTGATAATGTCATTACTCGAATTCCAAACTACCCGTATAACAATAGTCGTTGTATCGGCACTTTCGGAAAATCACATTTTATCGAAACCATTTGGTTTCATTATTGTGTTTGAAATTATTTCACAAGTTAAGCAAGTTTTGGATTAATGATGTTTTCAAAAATAATTAATTATTTTAATAATGATTCATTATTTAATTATTTAATTAAAAAGGATTAAGGTTAACTAATTAACTTATTAATGATGTGTTTTAAATTTAACTAATTACTTATTTAATGATGTTTTAAACTTAATTGATCATTTTAATTTATTGATGTTTAAGGCAAATTAATCTTTTGATAATGATGGATTAAGTTAATTAATAAATTAATTAATGATGTTTTTTAATTAATTTTTTTAATTAATGACTTTTAAAGGAAATCAACTTGTTTTAACTTTAGTTAATCTTTCCTTTAATGATATTTTAAATTGAATAATCATTTTAAATAATGATATTTGATTATTTATTAGTCAGTTTAATTAATTATTCAATAATAATATTAATTAATTGAATTAGTGATGATTTAAAAGTGATTTACCCTTTTTAATTAAAGGCATTAAAGTGAATTTACCAACTTGATTAATAAAGTTTTAAAGGTTATTAATAAAGGTAGTAAGAATATTTTAAGTTATTAAATCATTTTTAATGATGTTTTCGAGTTAGGAAACTTTATCAACAAAGTGTTTTTAAAGCTAATACTTGCAATGTAAAGCCAAGTACGAGTTCGGTTTTTTAGAAGAAAACGATTGATCCGTTTATGGAAATGAAATAATTTCCACAATGCAATTCACTTATATGGAAACTATTTATTTGCATAATTAGCACTAAACATCGAAGAAGTATACTTTTCGCTATTTTGAAAGTTAAGAATAACAGTAAGACAAGACTTTGAGGTAACACTACCTTGACTTTTCCGGTACTATTGTTAACCAACAAATAGTACAAGTTAGAATTCGATGGGTGATAGTAAGTATACAAGATTTAATTTCCATACACGATCGTCTTATATCCTCAATAGTTGGTTTCTCAACTATCAGTTATTTCAGCTTCTTTGTTATCATCATTCTAAGATGATGTGTTGCTCCATAGAGCCTTATTATCCTTTGTCTAAAATGACTAAATAAAAGCGCGTGTTTTTAGGGATAGAGTTATGTGGGTTTGCTCCTATTAAGGTATTTTCACATCTTATCTAGATTGAATCCAGTTATGCGCATTTAGATATGAAATGCTTGGATTCTCGATAAGGATTGATGAGGTCTAGTTTGGAGTTCCCGGGGTTTTCAAGTAAAATTTTAGAGGTATACTTATTTTAAGGAGATGCATCTCCTAGTCATTTGTTGAAGATTTTCCTTTTCTTATTTGATTCAAACCTTCAAATTTTGTTCCCTATTTGCATTAGGAAGAGTCAACCACTCTATGCGGTGTTCAATTATTTATCCATTCTTCACGTTTGGATGTTGATTTATGTGAGAGTAAACTTGTTCTATGTTCAGCAGTGTGGTCTCACATGTTTGCGTTTAATTTCACACCTATTGTTTTAAAGTTTTACTCATACCAGACATATCGTTTGACCCAAGTTGTTTATTTTTTTCCCCTAAACTCTCGTGTACTTATTTTATTTGTGTAGTCCGAGAGTATCAAGTCTTTATTGGGCTCTTTTGAAGACAGGGTTCGAGCAGGAAGCTTTCATCTTCTTAGTTATCTATTCCGCTGTATTTTCTTGTTTGTGTAAGTGCATTTTGTTTCAGCATATGTAAAGGCAGGGTGTTATAACTGCCTAAGTTGATTTGTAGTACTTTTGTGTAACTCTGATAACTCCCCATTAAGGAGTAACTTGATGTACTATTCATTGTTATGGTTTATTTAGCAGTATCGTTGTGAGGTTTTCAATTCTGTTCTTTATTTTACCTCACGACGATTCATCTTTTCGATGCTTTGGCAACAGCACACGAACACCGAGGATGTGTTAAGTGTCATTCCTAAGGGTCAGAAAGGTGGGCCATTACAGTTGGTATCAAAGCATTAGTTGATCGAACACCTTAGCCTGATTGGGGTACAACTCATTAGAGATAGGGTGAGTAGAGCCGTAGAATTATTTAATCTTGAGAGAGCATTTTTGTTTTCTCACCTAAAAGTTTGGTTTTAGATCCTTTGTTGTAGTTTTCCTTTTATCATCTTTGACCCTATCTTTTTATTACAATGATGCATGTCACTTGTCCAGGTTATTGAAAATGAGTACAAGAGGAAGAAGAGAGAGTGGATCTGGAATTAGCACGACTACAATGGAAAAACTCCTAGAAATGAGCTAGTTGTAGAGCCAGTAGTAGAAGCAGGGGTGCAAGTTCAGCCACCTTAGAACTTTGCGACCTTGTGTAAGAATTACACTGCTTTAGGTGGTAATCCTTGCTATGGTACTGAAGGTATTTTGGGATTTCAGACATGGCTCCGCTCTTGTGAAAGGATATTTGGGGATCTTCCTTTGGGAGATACTAGAAAGAGATTGTTGGCATTGCGTCAGCTTCAGAAAGCAGCAATGGATTGGTGGGATTCAGTCACAATGAATACACTAGAAGATTTCTCTTAGGCATGGTTTAAGGAGGTTTGTGAAGCTCATTTTATCCCGAAGGTGGGAACGACTTAGTTGTTCAGAAGTTTTATGGATTTGAAACAAGGTGAGATGATAGTGGAGCAGTATGAGCATAGGTTCAATGCGTCCTGCTTTGGACTAGGATTGATTGATATGCCACTCAAAAGGAATGAAATGTTCGTAAAAGGAATGCGACTAAAGTTTCATCTGGAAATAACCAATCATCTCAACGTTATCTTTACCAATCTAATTAGTATGGCTTTGAGGTTTGAAGCTCTTGATATTGAGCAAGGAGTTCAAAAAAGAGTAGTTTCGGTATTTAATGCCCAACCTTTATCAGTTATCCTAGTTGCAAGCAAGCCATTTTTCAAGCGAAAAGGGAAGAAGAAGTGGTCAGGATTTCTCCCAGATTCAATGTTTTAAGTTCAATAATATGGGCCACTTTGCAAATCATTGCCCGAAACCAAATAGTGAACCAATCTATTACAACTGTCACCAGCCTGGCATATAAAGAACAAGTGTCCTTTTCCAAAGAAGGCATCTCAAGGATAAGCTTTTGCTATTGAGGAGATACCATCTACTTCTACAGATCCAAAAGTAAAGCAGGTGTTGCAAGGTACATTATCCATTTATGATATTCTTATAAGAGCGTTGTTTGATTTCTGTGCATCCCACAGCTTTACTTCACTTGATCTTGTTGATAAGCTTAACCTTAAACCCGTCCTTTGAATAATTCACTTTGTGTATCAAACCCAATTGGGGTTCAGTCGATCTTGATACAATGTGTCTACATGTGCCTATCTTTTATCAAAACTATACATTCTCCTTTAATTTGTTTGTTCTGGGGTTTATGGGTTTTGGAGTATTGTTGAGGATGGATTGGTTATCTAAGTTTAGAGTGATCATAGATTGCAATCGAAGGATTATTAGAGTAAGTGACGTTAGGGGTGTTGGGGTAGATATTTATTGTGGGGAACCTAATAAGTTGATGAGCAGGTTTCTCTTTTAGCTCGAAGTACCCAAAGAGGAGATAAGGAATATACCAATTGTCCGGGACTTTAAGGATATTTTTAAAGAAGTGCAAGGTTTACCTCCTCACCAGGAAGTATATTTCCACATTGATTTGATTCCACGAACCAGAACGATTGTTCAACCTCCTTGAAGGTTGGCTCTAAAGGGAAGAAGAGAATTATAGAAGCAGGCGCTTGATTTATCGTAGAAAGTTTTGATCAGACATAGCACATCGAATTGAAGATCGCCAGTAGTTTTCGTTACCTAGGCGAATGGTTCTCTTAGATTATGTGTAGATTACCGAGAGTTAAATAGGAGGACTATCAAGAATAAGTATCATTTACGTAGGATTGATGACATGTTTGACCAGCTCTACGGAGCTCGGACATTTTCTCAATTGGATCTTGCCACTAGTTTTCACCAATTATGGGTAGGAGATAAGAGTGTACCTTTAACAGCTTTATGTACCCCTGATAGTTTTTATGAGTGGTCAGTCATGTCGTTCGTATTCACTAACGCACCCGCTTATTTTGTGGTTTTAATGAATAGAGTGTTTCAGGATTTTCTTAACAAGTTTGTCTAAGTCTTCATTGATGACATCCTTATTTATTCTAAAATGGAGGAAGAGCATAATTACCATCCTCAAGTTGTTCTAAGTACTTTAAGAAGTCATGTTTTAAAAGCAAAGTTTTCTACGTGCCATTTCTAGAAATCCGAAGTTAGATTTCCAAGGAACGTAGTTTCGGGAGAAGGCATATCAGTGGACCTAGCTACAGTAGTTGCGATTCAAGATTGGAAGAAACTCGACAGTGCGATTGAGGTCAGAAGTTTCTTAGGATTGGCAAGTTTCTCTCGAAGATTTATTAAAGATTTCTCGAAAATTTCTTCTCATCTAACAAAGCTAATGAAGAAGGATGCTAAGTTTGTTTGGACACCCAAGTGTGATCAAGCATTCAATGAATTAAAGAAGAAGTTGACAAGTGCTCTCGTTTTAACTATTCCAGATAGAAGTGAAGGATTAACAGTGTACACCGATGCTTGTAGGACTGATTAGGAGCAGTTTTGATGCAAAATGGTAAAGTAATAGCGTATGCGAGTCGATAATTGAAACCTCATGAGAATAATTACGCTACGCACGTTCTGGAGCTTTTGGCACTTGTCTTCGCATTAAAGGTGTGGAGGCACTATCTTTTGGGTACAAAGTTTGAGTTATACACATATCACAAGTCATTAAAGTATCTTTTTACCCAAAAGGGCTTGAACTTGAGGCAGCAAAGACGGCTAGAATTTCTTACGTCTTATGACCTAGAGATAATTTATACCCTAGGGAAAGCAAACGCTGTTGCATATGCATTAAGTAGGAATGTGGAGACGATTGCAAATTCGGAAGTTAAGCCAGCGCTAATGGAGAAAATTGCTTATTTCCAAGAAGAAGTACATATTCTAGCTTGGTATAAGAGGAGTGTTGAAGAGAGAATTGTTTGTAGTTTTTAGATTGACTCCTGGGGCATTTTAAGAATCAATGGACGAATTTGTGTGCCTACTGTTAATGGAATTAGACAGGATGTGCTGAGAGAGTGCCATCGGTCAAGGTTATCTATCCACCCAAGAGTAACTAAAATGTTTCAGAATATGAAGAATACCTTTTGGTGGAAAGGGATGAAGAAAGAAATTTCGATTTTCATAAGCCGTTGTGCAAATTGTCAACAAGTCAAGAATGACCAGTAGAAGACTGCTAGGTTGCTCCAACCATTGGAGATACCGAATTAGAAGTGGGAGCAAGTATCCATGGACTTTATCGATGGGTTTCCTAGAACAAGAAAAGGTAATGAAGGCATTTGGGTAATTGTAGATCAATTAACAAAGAGCACCCACTTTATTTCGGTGAAGCCAACAAGAACTACAGCTTCTTTGGCAGGGATTTATTTGAGGGAAATCGTTCGACTACGTGGAATTTTAATAAGTATAATTAGTGATCGAGATCCCATCTTCACCAGTCGATTTTGGGGAGCATTGCAAGCCGGTTTAGGGACAGGGTTGAATTTGAGCATGACCTATCACCCGTAGACAGACGGAAAAACCAAATGGGTGAACCAAATTTTGGAGGATCTCTTGAGAGCATGCATTTTGGATTTTGGAGGTTCTTAGGAAGATCATCTGCATTTGGTGGATTTCTCTTATAACAATAGTTACCAAGATAGCATTGGCATGGGACCCTACGAGGCTTTGTATGGACGGCCATGTAAATCACCTTCATTTTAGGTTGAGACTAGAGACGGACTAATTCTTAGACCAGAAATAACTGGAGAAGCATTAGAGAAAGTGGCTATGATCAAGGAAAGGATGAAAGAAGCCCAGGGTCGATAAAATAATTATGTGGACTAACAGAGAAGGGACTTAGAGTTTGCGGTTGGGGATTTGGTATTTGTGAAGTTTCCCTGATTAAAGGAGTTTTAAGATTCAGAAGAACATGAAAGTTATCACCCAGATTCATTGGGCCATTTAGAATCCTTAAGAGAATTGGATCGTTGGCATATAGAGTTGAATTTCTTGAAAGATTTTCAGAAGTTCATAATGTGTTTCATGTATCTTATTTGAGAAAGCATGTTCATGATCCGTTGTTGATTGTATAGACGTCTGTTTCAAAAGACTTGGAAATAAAACTGAATTTGACTGTAATCTGGCATCCATTTCATATTGTATATCAGGATGAATGGAGATTGAGGAACAATGTGGTGAAGCTTGTGAAGGTTTAGTGGAGCTATGATCCCCGCGATTTTACTTGGGAGACTAAGGATTATATTAGAGAAACTTACCCCGATGTAATGTCAGGTTAGTTGTTTGTTGTTTGAATGCATTATGTATGTTCTTGTATGGCATAGTTGCTTTGCATTGTTATATAAATTTCTAGATATAATACATACCTTTTGGATTGTCTTTTATGTATTAATTTCGGGGACGAAATTCTCCTAAGGAGGAGAGTGTAACGACCCGTAAATTAGTTGCTTTGTATTTGAATATTTAAATCATTTTTAAATATTTAAATAATGGATTTTAATAACCAAATAAACATATTTTAAACTATTATTAATGATATTAAAATCATTTTCAAATTTTGTTTACCAAATAATTAGTTCAAATAAAAATAAAAAATGTGACCAAAAAATGTTTTCCAAAAAATCGACTTTCCGACATCGAAAAAGTCGTCGAAAATGCTGTGCACATTTTGTATCACTCGTATACACATGCGCACATATGCATATATGTCATTTGATAAAATAATCAATGTGTTAAATTTAATAATCAAGCTTAGTTTAAATATAAAACTTAATTTAACATTATATGCACAAATATACATTAAATACCCTAACCATAACCTAAAGAAGTACCTAAAGCATGGTGTAGGTGGAACTAGGGGAGTAACATGTGCTTTAAGGTAAGGGGGGAGGCATGGAAGCATGTTACATGAATACATTTTGTTATTATATATTATTAAGTTATTTTAAACACCACTACATCTCTTTTGCCTATAAATACTCCTCATCTCCACATATTTTCCACTTTACATATTTGTTTCTATCTTCATTTCTTATCTCTTCACATACATGAATACTTCCATGCTTCCAAGAGAAATTCCCAAGCTAAAACTAGTGAATACACTTCTAAAAATCAAGTTAAACCACATATATTCACCTACAAACACTCCTCTACCAAAACCAAAGACATTTCCAACTCAAAACCCCAAGGCCAAGCCCCATATTGCTCAGGTCGAACCCAAACCCAATCCATTAAAGGCCTAAAAGTCCAATTTAAGATGTCGTGACAATAGTGCATGAGTTCGGCAACTTGTTGTGGTGATTCGATTAAGTTAGATTTGTGTGACGCCCCACCTCTATGCTCACGCTAGCCAAGGACACTACGGAGTAATGCCATCAACTAGCGCGAAAAATAAGGGTGTTGAGGAATGACCATCCATGTAATTGCCTTGTGCGAGCACTGGTATGTCAGATAGTATAACATGCATTTCATTTTAAGAGGAAATCCGACATACCGATACAAACTCAAAGCTACCACATAGTGGCTAAGTGGACCTTCGGAAACAAATATAGAAATAAGCATAACAAAAATCAGTCACAGATGTTCATATCACAAAGGCGGAAACAGATATGAATATATGACACAGAAAGGTGTACATCAGAGTAGTGGTCAAATAAGATCCACAATATCACAAAAGAATAGATATAAGTGCTAGACAAAAGAATAAGTATACAGCATGGAGTCTATATCACAAATGTATAACAACAAAAACTACAAATGTAATGTAGTTAGACAAAAGTCAGAAGATGATCCCAAATAAGGAGTGAAGCAGATGCACCTGTAACATCTCGGTCTGACCCGAGTATTACTTAATAAGAAAATAATAAACGAACCAGTCTAACTATAATTATCATATATAAAGTGAGATATAGGAAGAGATATAACAAAAATGTATGATAACAAAAATGTCATACAGTGACAAGTATACTTTAAACATCAACAAAATCATACAATATCTCAAGAATCTCAAAGCACTAAAAGAATGTAGTATTCATTATTTTATTCATCAAACACCAAATATTGACAAACATATAATTGCCAATCACAAAAAAAAGAGGTGAAACACAAATTCCAGAAATCATCAATTAGAAATCCAGAAATCACAAAAAGGGGGAGGCCTATCACAAACGAGAGCATGAAAACTCACCAACACGTGTAACACAAACGGAACGCTATTCCATGGTCGCTTGTAACGACCCCGAATTTTAATCTATTATAAATGGACTACGAGTTTCCCTGCCATGAATAAAATTAGAATAAATCATTTAAATTTAATAATATTGTAAATATTGTACATATATGTGAATATATATGTATTCGTGATATATGAGAAAATTTGAAGTTAATTTATATATATATATATATATAGATAATTTGAATTTAAATATCTTTGATAATAATTTGAGTTTGTAAAATAAAGACAAGAAGTAAGAAATACAAATAAATATCTATCAAACATAAACAACAAAGTAAGCCAAGAAAAAATAAACAAAAGAAAACTAATATACACTCAAGTATTAATACAAAATTGAATAAGTATGAACAAAACGAAGAAAATCATCTCAGCCGAAATTAAGATAAGTATGAACAAGCAAAAAGAGAAGCTTGCAAAAGAAGGAAAATAAAAGATCTTTGTACAAATAGAATAAGTATTGGAGACATAAAGTACTAAGTAATTAATGCAAATCTCCTTAGCCACCAAAACAATATACCAGCCAACAAGAAAAGAAAAATTTATGATGACTTGTACAAATCTATATAATATCACTTGTACAGAAAAATACTTACAGTAAGCTCTTCACCATTTCAGTTCGATCATCTAAATACTAAGGAAAACTGAAGCAACTATCACCTTAAAAACATAAAACACAATTCAAGTTTCAGGCCTAAGCAACTCAAAGTATTTTCAATATCAAGCAACAGTTTTTACAATGCATTCAAACCTGGAAGCTTTAGAGTTAAAACCAAGCAAACCAAGAAAAAAAGAAAATAGCTTTCAAAGGATTCAAACAAATCAAAACAGTGTCTGGTCAAATTCGAACAAATACAGGTCCTCTGTTCTTCTATCACTTCTCTGCTCTGTGCATAATCAGGTGAGCAAATATTCTACCCTGAAATTCCTTTTGTGTTAATGCCTGTATTCATCTGGGAATTGTTTTGTATGAATGTTTAGAAATAAGTTCTATTCATCTGGAAGAGTGTATATGCCTATGTATGTTGTTTCCTCTATCCCTGTTACAGAACTCTCAAGTTTTGAACCCAAAGATTCATCTTCTTCTTCACTGATTTCCTATAGGTTTCGTTTTCAATAATAATAGGTTTGTTTAAACTTAAAGCAAGGCCTAGAATTTGCCTTAGGCTTGATATTAAAAATATTGACTCTGTAAGTTGGATTTTACAGTAAAAAGTTAATTTTAGGACAAGTTCAAATATTGTTAAATATTGATTCATTTATATTGTTTGAATCAAAAATCAAAAACAAGATTTTTAAAATAAGAATGGCGATTTTTCGTGAAATATTTTGAGCGCAGTTCCAAGTTGAAGCGGAAATACATTTCCGGCCATTGCCATCAATCAAGGAAACATTGAGTGTTAGGGTTTTGCTTGGAGCTTGCTTGATCATTGTTGAAGATGGGAAAAATGTTCGATAATTTTTCTATTGAAGGAGATGATGGGACGAAGCGTTTTTAGGGTTTAAGGACGGTGAAAATGGCGTATGGGTTTCTGGCTCGTGCACACTCGTCGAGGCGTCGAGTGGGATCGGACCAGGGGGAGAGGCTTCATGGGTCATCGAAGCAGCCGTGGACGGAGTTTAGTGATCGCCAGTGACGTGACGTGGGGATGCGAGGTGATTTATTGGTGATGATTGGGTTTTTGGTGGGAACCGATGAGCTCGATTTTGATTTCGAAATAGTTTTGGGATTTTGGTGGTTGAAATCGGAAGTGGGGATGGTCAGTAACTTGGTGGTGGGTGGCGACTCGACCGGAGGTGGCGGAGGTTCTAGTACACATGCACGAGTATCTCCTCGTATCTGATGTTGGCCGCGTTGCCTGAAATGGTGGGTTGACTCGAGTTCGAACTCGAGTTTTAGCGTAGAAGAAGGAAATTCGCTCGGGTATGGGTACAAGTAGAACGCGAGTGATAGTCGTATTCCCAGATTTCAACTTAAAAATTAAACTAAGTTTTAAAGAAATTAAAAGAAGAAGAAGTAACGAATGAGAGGGGAGGAGAATGACCTGTGAGATCTGGTGGGAAACTCGAGAGGCTACTCGAGTGGATCTGGGGGGGATTCTCGGGTTGTTGATGTTGGGCGAACTGTTTGCAAACTCCAGAATAAAAGAATTTAAGTTATATTCCCTTAAAACAATTTTCTATAATCATTATTGATTAACTGTTTAAAAAGGAGTTATGAAGAAGGATTAACTAATTTATATTTGTAATGAATTAAGTAATTAAAGATTTATAAGGTAATTAAAGAATGATTTATTTTTATTTATAAATTAATAAATTTAATTTATTAGAAATGATTAATAATAAACTATTTCTTAAGAAAGTGATTAAAGAAATGTTATTAGTTAATGAAGATAATTAACTAAGAATTACTAAGTAATTAATTAATGTGATAGATTGTTAATAATTTATTAGATTAACTAATTTAGATAATCAATTATAAATTGTTTAAATTATTGATTAGTTCAAATTATGTAATTGGTTTAAAGGCTAATTTAATTTTATATGATTAATTAAGAAGATTAATTAAAGCGTTTGATAAATTAATTTATATCAAATGATTTGTAATCAATTAATCAGAATTTGATAATTAATTCATAAGTAATTAAATTACTTGGAAATAAATTGAATCAATTAGGATTAAACAATTAATTAACCCTGTTTATAAATTATTATTGAATGCTTGGATTGTTTCTGAATGTTTGCATTGTATGAATTGCCTTGAATTGATTGGCCTAGTTGATCTGTGATATCCTATTCTGTGAATTAAGCTGTGTGTAATTTATTTATTTATCTGTGATACATATATCTGTGATCTGCCATCTGTAAATGGAAGATGAGCGTTATAGTTTATATCGCTTATCAATTATATCCTGTATTTTGATATGTGATGATTCATTGTGTTGCACTATTGTGTGAAACCCCTGGACCACACCTTTACACACACAAATATGGATTTCACGTGGAGATCGGTTAAGTCACAGATAATTGAAATTTGATATTTTTGAAATTGAAATTTTAATTTCAAATGATTTTGAAATTAGAAATTCGGGTTTAAAGTGAAAAGCTTTTGAAACGGAATTTCAAAGATAAAAGTTATTTTGAATAACTTGATAAAGTTTTGAAGTTTAAATAATTTGATTTAAACTTAAATTCAAGATTCGAAATTAAATTCTATGATTCAAAACTAGGGATTGAAAATGTTATAAATGTGTTTATCTGAATTTAAACCATTTAAAAGTATAATTTTGAGAATTTGGATTTAACCCAAAGACTTTAACTCGTATGAATAAATCAGATTTTCTGAAATGAAACTATTTTTTTTCAAAAGATAAAAGCTTTCCGATAAGAAATGAAATTCCAGTTTAATTAAAGGAATTTCAATATTGAATTGAATTGAAAATGGTTTTCCAAGTTATGAATGAATTGTTTTGAAAAGCTATGATTTGAATCTGTTATCTTTAACAGATTTAAAATAATGATTGGTTTAAATCATTTGAAATGGGATTGTTTTGAAAGCTATAAGTTAAATCTTTGTTTTAAAGATTTAACGAGTTAATCGAATTGAAATGGAAATTAATTTGGAAAATCTGTGAATGAATCTTTTGTTTAAAGGATTAAAGTGTGGAAACTGTTTAAACCGTAAAGGTTGAATCTTTTTGTTTAAAAGATTTGGAAATGGTAACGTGTTTAAACCATTTGAAAAGAAAGTTTTGGGTAATAAGTTGTGACTTAATTGAAATCCAATATCCATATGTTTTTAAATATTACGCTCACTATTCGATTTAGCCGGGAGAGGACCTTTGGGTCGTATAACCCATTCCGAATATGTGATACGTCGTATATGGATAGCATTTGATGACCGGTGTTGAAGACCGGATATTTTTGAAAACGGAAGGATTACCGTCGAGTTACTCTACATCGGCTGATCCCTGGTATAGAGGTTTTATCACCCTTAGTGACGGGAAGTCCGGACGTGATTGGAAATTATCCGGATTTGCAAGGGCTTCGTGAGAAGTGCCTTCGGTTCTGTTCGATCCCGGAACAGACTTGTATGGATTGTATGTCTGACATTACACTTTGAGATATAAAGCCGATTTCTTTCAAATACATATCTGTTGGTGGCGGAGAATTTATTCTGTTAGCTTAACACCCTTCTCTGAGACGTACGAGCTCAAAGGTTATGTAGTTGAAATTTATCAGCGATATATTCCCAATTTGGTAATGTGACATGCAGAGTGTTGTTGTGTGATGATCAGTGTTTGATCATTTGTGATATGATCATTTGTTTGATCATTTATCTTTGTGATCATAGGTTGATCATCTGTTGACCCAAAGCGTGGCTTTTTGAAAAAGCGTAGCTTTGTGGACGCGACTTCGTCAGGGCCTCACAACCCGGAAATGGTCGAAACAGGAATGTTGCGGCAAGGTTATGAGGGTCGCGCCCTTTAAGGTATGTCATTTCCTTCTGGAAAGGGGTGGTATTATGGTATGGAGCCCTGATACTTACTCATGTGGATACACTTATTTATTATGTGTGATGTTGGTTATCGAGCTCTCTGATAAAGGTCCCAAAGGACCGGGAAGTGGCATATTCGTGAGTTACTTGTTACAGGAGTAACCCGACCTTGTTTGGCAGAGAGCAGTTTGTCTCTCGGGACGTCCAGCCAGAGGCGATCCCATTCGGCAGGAGGAAAGAAAGTTCCTTAGCCTGACCGTTTGTTGGAAAATCCAAAGAAACAATACGAACCCTTTACGATTGAAATTGTATAACCTGTCTCCTCAGGAGGCAGCTATAGCAGGCATAATATAATGGTACCTATGCTGGCTAAGATTTATATTCTACTTTCGAAATGTTTTCCACTATGCACTAATAATAATATCAAAAATGATTTGATTTTGCATAGTAAGCATCTTTGACTAACATAAGAAGAAATCTCCTCCAAGTCTGCGTTTGCATTGTGTGTGTGGCGGGAGGTCTTATGGTAGTTTCATTTTCCAAAAGCATTGTGGATTTCAATGTTTAAATTCTTTTGTGTTGTTTAAAGATAAACTGTTTTTGTTGCTCACACCAGTCCCATGACTGATCCGGAGTTTATTGTTCCCTTCCTAAACTCTGGGTGCTCATAATTTTCCACACGAGCAGTCTAGAGTTGGGGTTTTCAGATATTCAGGTTCAATAGATTATCTGGAGCTAGTTCATTCATCGGAGTTGCTTATCTTGGAGTTGTGGATTCATTCTTGTATGAAGATCATTTTGGAGTTATCACTTCTATTGATATTGTTCCGCTGCTGTTGTTATCTTTTCTTTTCCGCTGCTATTTCTTGTATCATATCTCTGATGTATATTGATATTCATTGTATCATTCTGTTGTATCAGATATTGTATATCAATGTATTATTCTTTTTCTTCCGCTGTGTTGTTATACTTAATGTTGTTATAGCTCCGGCGAATCGGATTTGAACGGTCGAATCTGCGGCATTCTAGTACAATGTGAAGTACGGATGTTGATTTTCGAGCGGGCAAAATTCGAGTCGTTACATTTGGTATCAGAGCTAAGGTAGAATTTTAGCTCAGGAGTATAACACGTTAAGTAGCTCATTAGAGATAGAGTGAAGTAAACTCTAGAATGAGTATATCCCTAAGATATCAGTTCAAATGTCTCAGTAAATTCTCTTGCTATCCACTGATAGTGAGTATGAGTGCAAGAAGAGGACGAGATAGGGGATAGGGAAATACGACTATAAATGGTCAATACCCTGTAACAACAAGGAAGCAATCCTTTCTCTATCAATCTCTTTTGTTTATCATCTTTTCTCAATTCTTCCATGATTTCTGGTAGATCCAGAAAGGAAATTTGATGTATTAATATGGAACATAAACTCCGGATGGACCAAAATTGTTTGTTTGGATGAATTGTTTGCTTTGATTGCTATAGTTGATAGGTACATTTTGGTTTTTAAACTGAAAGTTTTGAAATGATATCCATATATCTATCTATTCTTTGGGTCCCAGTATATTCTACGAATGGTTAGTTATCACTTCGAACTAACCGATGCCACTGCATATTTCGTAAATCTGGATAACCCGAGTATCTTGTGAAGTTTTAGACAGATTCGTTCTTGTATCTGTTATTGATATTCTGATTTGGTAAGCCAAATGCAGAATAGATATTCAGTTTGATTCAATGAAATATTCTCCATCTATCTTTTTGTCTCCTTGGTAATTTCGAGGATGAAATTCTTTTAAGGGGGGAAGTCTGTAACGACCCCGAATTTTAATCTATTATAAATGGACTACGAGTTTCCCTGCCATGAATAAAATTAGAATAAATCATTTAAATTTAATAATATTGTAAATATTGTACATATATGTGAATATATATGTATTCGTGATATATGAGAAAATTTGAAGTTAATTTTTATATATATATAGATAATTTGAATTTAAATATCTTTGATAATAATTTGAGTTTGTAAAATAAAGACAAGAAGTAAGAAATACAAATAAATATCTATCAAACATAAACAACACAGTAAGCCAAGAAAAAATAAACAAAAGAAAACTAATATACACTCAAGTATTAATACAAAATTGAATAAGTATAAACAAAACGAAGAAAATCATCTCAGCCGAAATTAAGATAAGTATGAACAAGCAAAAAGAGAAGCTTGCAAAAGAAGGAAAATAAAAGATCTTTGTACAAATAGAATAAGTATTGGAGACATAAAGTACTAAGTAATTAATGCAAATCTCCTTAGCCACCAAAACAATATACCAGCCAACAAGAAAAGAAAAATTTATGATGACTTGTACAAATCTATATAATATCACTTGTACAGAAAAATACTTACAGTAAGCTCTTCACCATTTCAGTTCGATCATCTAAATACTAAGGAAAACTGAAGCAACTATCACCTTAAAAACATAAAACACAATTCAAGTTTCAGGCCTAAGCAACTCAAAGTATTTTCAATATCAAGCAACAGTTTTTACAATGCATTCAAACCTGGAAGCTTTAGAGTTAAAACCAAGCAAACCAAGAAAAAAAGAAAATAGCTTTCAAAGGATTCAAACAAATCAAAACAGTGTCTGGTCAATTCGAACAAATACAGGTCCTCTGTTCTTCTATCACTTCTCTGCTCTGTGCATAATCAGGTGAGCAAATATTCTACCCTGAAATTCCTTTTGTGTTAATGCCTGTATTCATCTGGGAATTGTTTTGTATGAATGTTTAGAAATAAGTTCTATTCATCTGGAAGAGTGTATATGCCTATGTATGTTGTTTCCTCTGTCCCTGTTACAGAACTCTCAAGTTTTGAACCCAAAGATTCATCTTCTTCTTCACTGATTTCCTATAGGTTTCGTTTTCAATAATAATAGGTTTGTTTAAACTTAAAGCAAGGCCTAGAATTTGCCTTAGGCTTGATATTAAAAATATTGACTCTGTAAGTTGGATTTTACAGTAAAAAGTTAATTTTAGGACAAGTTCAAATATTGTTAAATATTGATTCATTTATATTGTTTGAATCAACAATCAAAAACAAGATTTTTAAAATAAGAATGGCGATTTTTCGTGAAATATTTTGAGCGCAGTTCCAAGTTGAAGCGGAAATACATTTCCGGCCATTGCCATCAATCAAGGAAACATTGAGTGTTAGGGTTTTTCTTGGAGCTTGCTTGATCATTGTTGAAGATGGGAAAAATGTTCGATAATTTTTCTATTGAAGGAGATGATGGGACGAAGCGTTTTTAGGGTTTAAGGACGGTGAAAATGGCGTATGGGTTTCTGGCTCGTGCACACTCGTCGAGGCGTCGAGTGGGATCGGACCAGGGGGAGAGGCTTCATGGGTCATCGAAGCAGCCGTGGACGGAGTTTAGTGATCGCCAGTGACGTGACGTGGGGATGCGAGGCGATTTACTGGTGATGATTGGGTTTTTGGTGGGAACCGATGAGCTCGATTTTGATTTCAAAATAGTTTTGGGATTTTGGTGGTTGAAATCGGAAGTGGGGATGGTCAGTAACTTGGTGGTGGGTGGCGACTCGACCGGAGGTGGCGGAGGTTCTAGTACACATGCACGAGTATCTCCTCGTATCTGATGTTGGCCGCGTTGCCTGAAATGGTGGGTTGACTCGAGTTCGAACTCGAGTTTTAGCGTAGAAGAAGGAAATTCGCTCGGGTATGGGTACAAGTAGAACGCGTGTGATAGTCGTATTCCCAGATTTCAACTTAAAAATTAAACTAAGTTTTAAAGAAATTAAAAGAAGAAGAAGTAACGAATGAGAGGGGAGGAGAATGACCTGTGAGATCTGGTGGGAAACTCGAGAGGCTACTCGAGTGGATCTGGGGGGGATTCTCGGGTTGTTGATGTTGGGCGAACTGTTTGCAAACTCCAGAATAAAAGAATTTAAGTTATATTCCCTTAAAACAATTTTCTATAATCATTATTGATTAACTGTTTAAAAAGGAGTTATGAAGAAGGATTAATTAATTTATATTTGTAATGAATTAAGTAATTAAAGATTTATAAGGTAATTAAAGAATGATTTATTTTTATTTATAAATTAATAAATTTAATTTATTAGAAATGATTAATAATAAACTATTTCTTAAGAAAGTGATTAAAGAAATGTTATTAGTTAATGAAGATAATTAACTAAGAATTACTAAGTAATTAATTAATGTGATAGATTGTTAATAATTTATTAGATTAACTAATTTAGATAATCAATTATAAATTGTTTAAATTGTTGATTAGTTCAAATTATGTAATTGGTTTAAAGGCTAATTTAATTTTATATGATTAATTAAGAAGATTAATTAAAGCGTTTGATAAATTAATTTATATCAAATGATTTGTAATCAATTAATCAGAATTTGATAATTAATTCATAAGTAATTAAATTACTTGGAAATAAATTGAATCAATTAGGATTAAACAATTAATTAACCCTGTTTATAAATTATTATTGAATGCTTGGATTGTTTTTGAATGTTTGCATTGTATGAATTGCCTTGAATTGATTGGCCTAGTTGATCTGTGATATCCTATTCTGTGAATTAAGCTGTGTGTAATTTATTTATTTATCTGTGATACATATATCTGTGATCTGCCATCTGTAAATGGAAGATGAGCGTTATAGTTTATATCGCTTATCAATTATATCCTGTATTTTGATATGTGATGATTCATTGTGTTGCACTATTGTGTGAAACCCCTGGACCACACCTTTACACACACAAATATGGATTTCACGTGGAGATCGGTTAAGTCACAGATAATTGAAATTTGATATTTTTGAAATTGAAATTTTAATTTCAAATGATTTTGAAATTAGAAATTCGGGTTTAAAGTGAAAAGCTTTTGAAACGGAATTTCAAAGATAAAAGTTATTTTGAATAACTTGATAAAGTTTTGAAGTTTAAATAATTTGATTTAAACTTAAATTCAAGATTCGAAATTAAATTCTATGATTCAAAACTAGGGATTGAAAATGTTATAAATGTGTTTATCTGAATTTAAACCATTTAAAAGTATAATTTTGAGAATTTGGATTTAACCCAAAGACTTTAACTCGTATGAATAAATCAGATTTTATGAAATGAAACTATTTGTTTTCAAAAGATAAAAGCTTTCCGATAAGAAATGAAATTCCAGTTTAATTAAAGGAATTTCAATATTGAATTGAATTGAAAATGGTTTTCCAAGTTATGAATGAATTGTTTTGAAAAGCTATGATTTGAATCTGTTATCTTTAACAGATTTAAAATAATGATTGGTTTAAATCATTTGAAATGGGATTGTTTTGAAAGCTATAAGTTAAATCTTTGTTTTAAAGATTTAACGAGTTAATCGAATTGAAATGGAAATTAATTTGGAAAATCTATGAATGAATCTTTTGTTTAAAGGATTAAAGTGTGGAAACTGTTTAAACCGTAAAGGTTGAATCTTTTTGTTTAAAAGATTTGGAAATGGTAACGTGTTTAAACCATTTGAAAAGAAAGTTTTGGGTAATAAGTTGTGACTTAATTGAAATCCAATATCCATATGTTTTTAAATATTACGCTCACTATTCGATTTAGCCAGGAGAGGACCTTTGGGTCGTATAACCCATTCCGAATATGTGATACGTCGTATATGGATAGCATTTGATGACCGGTGTTGAAGACCGGATATTTTTGAAAACGGAAGGATTACCGTCGAGTTACTCTACATCGGCTGATCCTCGGTATAGAGGTTTTATCACCCTTAGTGACTGGAAGTCCGAACGTGATTGGAAATTATCCGGATTTGCAAGGGCTTCGTGAGAAGTGCCTTCGGTTCTGTTCGATCCCAGAACAGACTTGTATGGATTGTATGTCTGACATTACACTTTGAGATATAAAGCCGATTTCTTTCAAATACATATCTGTTGGTGGCGGAGAATTTATTCTCTTAGCTTAACACCCTTCTCTGAGACGTACGAGCTCAGAGGTTATGTAGTTGAAATTTATCAGCGATATATTCCCAATTTGGTAATGTGACATGCTGAGTGTTGCTGTGTGATGATCAGTGTTTGATCATTTGTGATATGAACATTTGTTTGATCATTTATCTTTGTGATCATAGGTTGATCATCTGTTGACCCAAAGCGTGGCTTTTTGAAAAAGCATAGCTTTGTGGACAAGACTTCGTCAGGGCCTCACAACCCGGAAATGGTCGAAACAGGAATGTTGCGGCAAGGTTATGAGGGTCGCGCCCTTTAGGGTATGTCATTTCCTTCTGGAAAGGGTGGTATTATGGTATGGAGCCCTGATACTTACTCATGTGGATACACTTATTTATTATGTGTGATGTTGGTTATCGAGCGCTCGGATAAAGGTCCCAAAGAACCGGGAGGTGGCATATTCGTGAGTTACTTGTTACAGGAGTAACCCGGCCTTGTTTGGCAGAGAGCAGTTTGTCTCTCGGGACTTCCAGCCAGAGGCGATCCCATTCGGCAGGAGGAAAGGAAGTTCCTTAGCCTGACCGTTTGTTGGAAAATCCAAAGAAACAATACGAACCCTTTACGATTGAAATTGTATAACCTGTCTCCTCAGGAGGCAGCTATAGCAGGCATAATATAATGGTACCTATGCTGGCTAAGATTTATATTCTACTTTCGAAATGTTTTCCACTATGCACTAATAATAATATCAAAAATGATTTGATTTTGCGTAGTAAGCATCTTTGACTAACATAAGAAGAAATCTCCTCCAAGTCTGCGTTTGCATTGTGTGTGTGGCGGGAGGTCTTATGGTAGTTTCATTTTCCAAAAGCATTGCGGATTTCAATGTTTAAATTCTTTTGTGTTGTTTAAAGATAAACTGTTTTTGTTGCTCACACCAGTCCCATGACTGATCCGGAGTTTATTGTTCCCTTCCTAAACTCTGGGTGCTCATAATTTTCAACACGAGCAGTCTAGAGTTGGGGTTTTCAGATATTCACGTTTAGTAGATTATCTGGAGCTAGTTCATTCATCGGAGTTGCTTATCTTGGAGTTGTGGATTCATTCTTGTCTGAAGATCATTTTGGAGTTATCACTTCTATTGATATTGCTCCGCTGCTGTTGTTATCTTTTCTTTTCCGCTGCTATTTCTTTTATCATATCTCTGATGTATATTGATATTCATTGTATCATTCTGTTGTATCAGATATTGTATATCAATGTATTATTCTTTTTCTTCCGCTATGTTGTTATACTTAATGTTGTTATAGCTCCGGCGAATCGGATTTGAACGGTCGAATCTGCGGCATTCTAGTACAATGTGAAGTACGGATGTTGATTTTCGAGCGGGCAAAATTCGAGTCGTTACATCGCTAACCATAAATTTTGAGCCGAAGCTCCATAAACGGCACGAAGGCCACGGGTCGCTACCCCACCAAATTGAACCGAAGTTCCACATAAACGGGGTTTAGTCTCTATCACAGACAAATAGACATCGCACATCGCTAGTCTAAATCACAAAATGATCATCATCGATCCATAAAACGTGTGAATTACACTAAGCTAGAAAATATATGAGTTTAGCTTCATGTCCCATAACCACTAGCTTAACTTAAATATTTACGAACAAATTGTAGATTTCCACTCGAAAATTGTCACAAGAATTTCAATCGAACAAGTCCAAAAATTAACCGAAGAAGTAAACTCAAGCGTTTCATACCACTTGTTTTGCTAAGCCGTTTAATTAGATTTTCTCATACGAATGAGGTAAAGGTTTGTATATACTAATAGATTGGAAAACGGTTTTGAAAACAAGCTTTATATTTAAAAATAGACTTGAAATCATCTTTGAAAAAGAGTTTGAATATTTACTACTAGTATAGAAAACCTTTATATTATAAAGTGACAAATCACAGAAATGATTGTAGAGACAATCAACCACCAAAATCCACATACGAAGACGTGAATCAAATCCAAAAAAATCGATACTGAATCCATCAAAATGGATATTCTCAAAAGTCCCGAAAAAGAAGTCATCAAAGTCAATAATAAATGATAACAATAAATTGGATAATCACAAATCGATAAAATTTGGAGCTCAAGCAAAATAGGCAAAATCAAGCAGGTCAGTCGACTGACTGCAAGGGGTCAGTCGACTGATCCAGAAACTTGAAAATTTCATTTCCTGCAGTCAGTCGACTGTCTGTAGAGGCCATTCGACTGACTGTAGAAAACAGAAACTTCCATTCTCTGCAGACAGTCCCTGAAACACCCGATTTCTACAACCAGTCGACTGACTGTAGGAGGTCAGTCGACTGACTGGCACTGAGACTGTTTTTCAGCCTATCTAATCGAAGAGCAAACTCTTCCAATTTGCGATCGGACGAGCAATGGGCGCTAGGGGTTTATGCCAATCGATAACCCGGCCCTATAGGCTCTTTGATACACCACCAAATGTATGTTCATAAATTCAAAGCTAGGATTTTCAAAGTTTTGACTTCAAAACACCAAAAATTGAAATGTTCACCAAATCAATTCAAATCAAAAGCAAATGAATATGCATAAGTGTTAGGAATTCATACCTAACAACAAAGATAGCTACATGCATAGATGTGAGTTAAAGAACTCACCTTTAAACCCAAAAACGATGAAGGAGAAGCTTGAAAGCAAAGAAAGATCAACTACTCTTCAACTTCAACTCTAGAAGATTGAATATAAGCTCAAAAGAAGAACATTTCCTAAGTTAGGTTTAGGAAATTTCTAAAATTAAAGAGAAAATGAGTTGGAGAAGATGAAGAGGATGCTTACTTAAGCTTCTCTATGATTTTGGAGCTAACACTTGGATTTGTAAAAGAAACTAGGGCTTAGGAATTTCTAATTTCCCATTCCTCTCCCAATTTTTACTTAAGCTTGAATGTGTTAGGAAATGAGGATGAATGAAGAGGGGAGGGGCTGAGTTAGGGTATTAAGATGGGTTAGTGGGCTGAAACCCAAACCCATAGCACTAATTGAAAAATATGAAAATTCACTTAACTCCAAACATATCGATGTTTATACTCAAAAAAGTTGTAAACGCCATTTTGGACTCAATGGAGGTTGTCTCGAGTCCCAATTTGACTGTTTACAAAAAGTATCTTTTCGGACTACAATCCAATTAACGATTCTATATTTAAATAAAACATTTAAATATTCAATCGTAAATATATGGGTTGGTACAGACTCTCCTCCTTAAAGAAATTGCGTCCTCGCAATCTTTAAGAAATAAATAAGAAGTAACAACAATAAAAGCATATCAACACAAAAAGAAGAAATTTGAAATAAGAAGTTCACCTTAAGGAGCACGAGAGAGCAAGTCTGGATGTGTTCGCTCGATGAATTCTCTGGATTCCCAAGAGCAATCCTTAGGATTTGAGGACCATTGAACTTTCACCAGAGGAACATCTTTATTTCGAATGCATTTAACCTCCGAAGCAATGATACGTATAGGATGTTGCTCCTAAGTCAAATTAGGCGAAACTTCAATTTCTTCAATAACACCGGGCTCAAGAATAGAATCGGAATCTCGAAGGCATTTCCGTTGTTGAGAGACGTGAAACACGTCATGAATAGTAGAAAATTGAGCCGGTAATAAAAGGCGATAAGCCACAGAACCAATACGTTCGGTGATGGGAAATGGGCCAATATGTCGATGTGCTAATTTTCCCAATCGACTGAAACGCACAACACCTTCATAGGTGAAACACGAATAAACTCAAAATCTCCCACAGAAAATTCTAATTTCCTTCTTCGATTATCGGCATAGGATTTTTGTCTACTTTGAGCTTCTTTCATCCTATGATGAATAAGGTCAATCTTTTCTATGGCATCACGAATAAAATCCGGACCTAAAACCAGCTTCTCACTGGCTTCAAGCCAACATGAAGGAGATCGGCATGGCCTTCCGTATATTTCCTCGAAAGGTGCCATACCAATACTAGATTGGAAGCTATTATTATAGGAAAACTCAACAAGAGAAATATGGTCTTCCCAACTTCCACCAAAATCAAGAACACATGCACGAAGAAGATCTTCAAGAGTTTGATTCACACGCTCGGTTTGTCCATCGGACTGAGGATGATAAGCGGTGCTAAATTAAGCTTTGTTCCCAAAGCTTTTTGAAGACCTTTCCAAAATCCACTAGTAAACAATGGATCACGATCGCTAACAATAGAAGTAGGAACTCCATGCAATTTAACAATTTCCTTGACAAAAAGTTTAGCCAAAATAGGTACGGTCCGATTGGACCGAACGGGAATAAAATGAGCGGACTTTGTAAGTCTATCAACTATCACCCATAGGCTATCATGACCCGAACGAGAATGGAGAAGACCGTCAATAAAGTCCATGGAAATTTTATCCCACTTCCATATTGGAATTTCCAAAGGTTGCAATAACCCACCGGGCCTTTGATGCTCGGCCTTTACAAGTTGGCAAGTCATGCAACGCTTAACAAAGTTAGCAATATCGGATTTCATTCCATCCCAATAATAAATTCGCTTCATATCCGCATACATTTTAGAACGATGAGAATCTTCTAAAATGTCTGTACGAAGATCAATAATATTTGGCACAATAAGTCTACCAAATTTTTGAATACCGCCACGAGCATCAATATCAAAGTCTATCAAACCTTCAATGTCAATTTTATCCTTACAACTTTGGCTAAGAAGAACCAATTCGGGATCATGCTTTTGAGCTTCAAGAATGCGGTCTAAAAGAGAAGGATGAGCCTCAAAGCTACACAAAACAAGAGATGAACATGAATTGGATTCACGATCTCGAATCTCACAAGTGGACAAAGTCTCGAGATCATTCCATTCGGATACCATCATGGAAACAACCGCTTGTTGCTTACGACTAAGGGCATCGACAACATGATTTCCTTTTTCGGGAGTATAGAGAATATCAAGATCATACGATGCAAGGAATTCGAGCCAACGTTGTTGATGCAAATCATGTTCCTTTTGAGAAAATAAATACTTCAAAGATTTATGATCGGTGTAGAGAACAATTTTCTCTCCCAAAAGATAATGATGCCAAATTCTAAGGGCGCAAACAATAGCCGCGAGCTCTAAATCATGGGTGGCATATCTAGTATCGGCAGGCTTTAATTTCCTAGAAGCATAAGCAATAACATGTTCCCTTTGCATGAGAACGGCACCCAAACCGACACGACTAGCATCGGTGTAAACAATAAAATCTTGGTTCCCTTCGGGAATCACAAGAATAGGGGCCACAGAAAGGAGTTCTTTAAGTTTCTGAAAAGCAGCCTCACATTTGTCTGACCAAATGTATTTAATTCCCTTCTTTGTCAAACTAGTAAGAGGTACGGAAATTTTAGAAAAGTTTTTATGAACCGACGGTAATAGCCCGCCAATCCGAGAAAGCTACGAATTTCCGTCACACTCTCTGTTCTCTTCCAATTTTGAATCGCTTCAATCTTTGAAGGATCCATGGATATTCCAGATTCAGAAATGATATGTCCCAAAAATTTCACACGAGATTGCCAAATGTGGCATTTAGAAAATTTCGCTTTCAATTGGTTACTCCTAAGAGTTTCCAACACAATCCGAAGATGTTTTTCATGCTCCTCCTCGGTTTTAGAATAAATAAGAATATCATCTATAAAGATGAGAACAAATCGATCAAGAAAGTCTTTGAAAACTCGACTCATAAGGTCGACGAAATAAGCTGGAGCATTCGTCAAACCAAATGGCATAACAAGCCATTCATAAGATCCATAACGAGTACGGAACGATGTCAAAGGAATGCTATCCTCTGCAATACGGAGCTGATGAAAGCCGGTTGCTAAGTCTAACTATGAAAAGACTTTAGCACCACTAAGTTGATTGAATAAATCATCGATCCGAGGCAATGGATATTTATTCTTGATGGTGAGATCATTAAGTTTGTGGTAGTCAACGCAAAGCCTAAGTGTACCATCATATTTCTTCACAAAAATAGCCGAAGCACCCCATGGAGAGGAACTAGATTGAATAAATTGCTTCGCTTCCAATTCGGATAATTGTTTACGCATCACCTCATTTTCTTTATTAGACATACGATAAGGAGGACGAGTTATAGGCAGAGCTCCCGGGATTAGATTAATTCTGAACTCAATTGCTTGCTTAGGTGGTAATCCTAAAACGGGCTCAAATATATCGGGAAGTTCACGAACAATGTGAATAAGGGAAATGACATCTTCCTCATCATCGTTATCGTCATCATGAGGATTTAGTGAATACAAGGACGATCCCGAATTGGAATCTGAATCTTTAAGAACAAGAGAAATATGCTTAACAGATTGAGGATGTCGAAGATATATAGTCCACTCAGGACGATGGGCTTCATAACGGTTAAGCCAATCCATTCCCAAAATCATTCTAAAACCAAGGTAACGCATAACATGCAAATCGGCACGGAAAGAGTAGCCACATAAAATAATCTCGACATCATTACACAATAAACTGAGTGTTGCAGATCCACCAACCAGATTCGCAATTCTCAATGAAGTCATCAAGCCAATAACATCCAAAGACAAAGCATCAACAAGTTCTTTTGATATAAAAGAGTGAGATGCACCCGTATCAAAAAGAACTCGAATAGGAAGATCGCGAAATATAATAATTCCATCAAGGATAGAATGAGAAATACCTTGACCATGAGAAGTGTTAGTAGGGGCTTGTACAACATTTAGCTTGCCCTCCTTCTTGCTTTGTTGTAACGACCCAGAATTTTGGACCATTCGCATCGATTATAAGTGTATAGGTAGATACTCATGCCGGAGTTGAATTGCTCAAAATAACGCGTTGTTAATTTAAATTGGCAAAACTGAACATATACAGTAATAAAATATCACAGATCACAGACACAAAGTAATAAGTGCAGTGGAAATAAAAGAGATAGTAGTTCATGAAGCTACTATATGAATATATCAAATACATCAGAGTTTACAACAGAAGAGTAATACGATACATCAGAGTTAAACCAGATACAACGGAAGAGTAACACGATACATCAGATACAAATCAGAATACATCACTAGAATCAACGAATATCTGAAAGCTGGATAGATAGCTGGATCTCCGAGCGAAGCTCCAACTCCAAAGTTGAGTCTCGAAAGCTGAACTACTCAGTCTGACCCGAGCGTAAAGCAAAAACACAAGACACTCGAGTCAGGATTAACATTCTTATATTAATAAATCCAACTCAAGTGAAATAGCAATTGAAATACAAGTAACTCAAAGGATGTTTGGAATAACCATCCTTTAAGGATCTGTTAAACTATCTACTAGGTAGTAATGTACGATAAGTAGATAATGTCTATCAGTAATATAAGAAGATATCAAAATAGCGTTAAGTCATGGCCCATTCCACCCTTAACACATTTTTATTCCCAAAAGCATATACAAGACCGTAGTTTCCCCAAAACCGGAAGTCACTAGAGGGCAATCCATATACTAAAGGTACAAATCAAAATCGTAGTGGTCGCGCATAAATGGAATACAAGTATGACAAGGAACATGAGGCAATACCCAAGGTAGTGATACTACCGTTCGCCTGATCCGGACTGGTGAGAATGCAACGCCGCAGCGCCCGCAACACCGTGAAACAACACTCCCAAAATCAAGGGTGCACCAATCGACAACAAGTATAAGTAGTTCGAAGAAGTGTGTCCACTTGAGGTAGCTAATCCTCCATTGGCCCGGCACAGCTCCTATTTTAGTCATTTCCAATTTGACACAAGTGTCAAGGCAATCCATTATCGTTCTCTTTCTTCAGTCATCACGTACATCATTCCAACCACTTCATTCTGGATCATCCCTCCACGTATAGTTATTAAAGTGGTTCCGGTTCAGATAGAGAGTATATCCATTACCGATCCCGGTCTCTTTAATAACTTCCGTAATTATTACACCGATTGGTCGTTTATATATTTCAAAACCAAATCAAATTCAATTTCAATTAGAATTTGCAAATCAACATTTCATTTGTCTTCCAAAACCGATTTCCAAAAATTTACGTTTCAACTTCCAAATTCATTTCAAAATCCAATAATTCAATTTCAAATTTTATTCAAAACAATTCAAGTATTGATTCAAGTTCGTATATAAGTTTCACTTCGAAATCATTTAAATTAATTTAAGTTAACATTCAAATCAATTCCAAATTCATTTATCAATTTCATTCAGTATTCATTAAGTAAATTTGCCATTCAAACAATTTCTATTAAATTTCCAATTCATTAAATCAATTTCTTAAGTTCAACTTCATTATATCAAAACTTACAATTTTGAATTAAATTAAATTCGTCAAATCAATTCTTACAATTTCAAGTCTTCCATTAAATCCAAAAATATCACATTTTCATTTCTTGTTAAAGAAACTCAATTTCACTTATTTACTTTCTTAAATAATTTTCCAAAACTTACTAAATAAAGAAATTCAATTTCAATTATTTACGAAGTAAATTCACTTATTTCAAAAGTTCAATTTTCTTATTAAAGAATTTCAATTCAATTTAATCATTAAATAATTCATTATTAAATAATTCAAAACTTAATTATTAAATAATTTCAACTTAATTATAATTTCAAACTTAATTATTAAATCATTTCAAAGTTAATGGTTTCAAACTTAATTGTAATTTCAAACTTAATTATTAAATCATTTCTCAAATTAAACAATATTCTTTCATCAATTACATTGTTAATATTTTGTTTCAGATTATTAAATATTAACATTTTCCTTTCATTAAAATTCAAATTTCAACTTCATTTCAAAACCATATTATTATTCAAATAAAATCTTCGTTTATTTTTAAATCAAATTATTGACCAATCGGGTTTTTATTAAATTTCCTATCCTAGGTCAAAGTTCAATTTGGGTATTTATCATTTCAACCCGATTCCAATTCAATTCAAAATCAAAGTATAACAGAGGGAACTTGCAGTGTGATAACTGGGATGGTGTCAAAGTAAATAAACAAGCAATAACAACAAACAATAACAATCCAATAATCAATTTAAATAATCTCGAAATAACCGTATTAATTCGCATTGTTATTTGTACGAATTAATATAATTATTTCTAGAATCTACACTATCATTTCATGTAGATTAAAGATTATTACATTACGGTTCTTCACAAGTCATCTATTTACAATTTCATACATCATCAATTTAACATCATAACATTCAGTGGTTCAAGGTGTAATTAAACAAATCATACATGTCAATAAATTTAACAGTTAAAGGGGTCATATTATACAAATTTAACTAATCAATTTTAAACATTTAACTATTATATATCGAGTTCAATTGCATACTATTTATCATTTTACATTAACAGTTTAACGTCCAATATAAACATCAACAATCAATCAATTTCAGCCAAACTGTATTATTATTGCATAAATAATTAACAGATAATGGTGTCAGATGTCACAGGTGAACTGATACAGGCAATAACATATATAACAGTGTAATTAACTAACAGCAGCATATTTCAATTGTCGTTTCAATTGAAATCAAATTTAATAAATAAAAGAACGTTAATCGTGAGTGATTGCTCACCTTTCGAGGCTAGAGAGAACGGAAGATGACAGGGATACGCACATAGATACGGACACTGAAGTTGAATTGCGAATCCAAGCACGAATTCGATGATCAAAGCTGATAACAAGGAATAGACGAAATCAAATCAGAATTGGAATCGATGAAGGTAAATGGGTACAAGTGAACTTACATATAGCTATAAATATAACTATATATATAAACCATATTTTAAGTTCAAACACACTTATATTGAATATATATGCATTTCAAATTCTATTATTCAAGTTTAAACACAAATTACATCAATTATATATTTCAAAACATTGTTTTTTTTATTATAAACGCATAAACAAAGATACATAATAAATTTTGAAAGAGATAAATATATATATCCCAATACATCATATAAACAAAATATATATATATATAGTGCGATGAAAATATAGCATACGACAAGATGACGTACACTTACCTAACAAACCAAATTAAACTACATACATTTCAAAACAAATTGGAAATGAAGACAAATGAGTTGGCAAAACAAAACATATATATATTGCCGAAACTTAATATGATTATCCATATTTATAATATCGAAGTATACATACTTACGCACTACCTATATAAACTATTACACTGTATATAACTTAATATATAAAGTAATATATTATACTACAAATAAAATGAAACATACCGGATATACCTATGCTGCTAGCAAAATGGAAACTTGCATACTATATATAAGCTACTACAGAAAACACAGACTATACTTCAAAATATAAAACTTTTATTGTTATAAACTTACAGAAATATTATATTATAGCAAAATTTTTTTTTTATAGTTTAAAAACAAAACCCATTAAACAAAAGAAAAGAAGACTACAACCCAAAATAGCTCGCATACCTAAATATATTTACTTCTACCATTTTGGAAATAAAAGTATACATGGATATAGAATAGGTATATATATACATACTGCAATATAGAAACACACATTTATTTACAATACAATATATCTTATATAATTTTCCTTTCGGCATACACAAATGTATTACTTTACCCATATAAACTGTACACTATTCAAAAGCAAGGAAGACATGGAGACTGCTTCCAATACATAAGTGTTAGGATGACTTTTACAAAAACATATCTACCCAAAATATGCCTACATGAGAACTATATACAAATAACAACTTTATGCGTAAGCCACTTTTTATAACTTGCCTAATCTTTACATATATATATGCTTTTAAAATTTATATCACTAAAAAAAACCTCTAGCAAAAAGCTTGCAGCAAACATATTTACAATTTCCAAATATCAAAAAAACTTACTGTATGAATATATAGTTCTCAAATACTAGATATTATATTATCACACATATATACATAGATGTATATGTATTATATACTTACAGACTTCCGAATTTGATGAGAGTAAATCAATGAGGTGAACGACAACTAGGAGGGGAAGACAACGGGGACCTTCAGTGGTCGTGGGGTTTCGGCTGTTGGAGCATGGCTGAGGCCGAGGAGGGTGGCTGCTTGCTTGCGGTCAGGGGAGGCGATGCCACGGGTTGTCTGGGATGTAGGCGGTGGTTGGGTTTTGGCCGAGCTAGTTGCACGTGAGGAGATCTGGGCTTATCGGTTTGGAGAGGAGATAGGCGGAGGGAGGGCTGCTACGCGCTCGGAGGTGGAGAGGCCATGGGGAAGAAGCCGTGAGATGATGGAAAAATATGCAGGGGTAGGACAATGGGTAGGTGATCATGATGAGAGAGATAGGAAAGGGAAGGAGAAGATTACGCAGGTTCCAAAATGAGAATATACAATGTCTATTTTCTGTTTGAAAGTGAACCATACAGAGAAACGAAAGAACAATGATAAGAACAAAACAATATATGTTGGAACCGGTAAACAAAATGAATTACTCACGTTGGAAAGAGGTACAGGCGCGAATTTATGAAAAACATTGGAACCATGGAAAAGCAAAAGTATTGAACGGTAAATTCAAGAAAATTAAATGCAAATGACCATTGAAATTTACACAGTGGATATTGGAAGATCACGAACAAAAAGAAACGGAACCGTTACCGATACCGGTTTCACGAATTTCGCTGTGTACCGAACTTCCACATACTGAATTGAATATACTCCAAAGATCAGCACGACGAGACAATCAAAACGGTATACAGATATCAGTGGTATGGTCGAATTATAAAAATTCGAATTTTCTAATAGCGGAAAATGCAAGAAAAACGCTGAAAAATAAGATCGACGGAGCCAAAGATGTCCGAATTTGGAAAAACGACAAACTGACATCTTGCTCAGAAGATGGTTTAGAATTTTTCTATGTAAAAATATTTAGGTTTCGAAAACATTTTATTTTTATTGCTTTTAACTGATTAGATTGAAGTGAATTTACGCGCGAAATAAACTTTCATATTTTCGGACGAAAATTTATCAGTTGCTATGTTTAACTAGACGTATTCCAAATATTAAATTTTTATTTCAAAATTTTATCGTTTAAAATTTCACAAAATTTCAACTAATAACGTTATTAAAACAGTTGAAATTTACGGGTCGTTACATTTGTAGTTTATGACACAAAGATATAGTATGACCCAAACTCTTGCAATAGCGGCAGAAAAGAGGTTTCGGGCACTTGTTTGCATAATGGCCTTTAGAACCACAATTGTAACATTCCCAATGACGAGAGGTAGGAGTATTTGCTACCGAAGTTGCTTGCATCCCTTTCTTGTTGGGATTAGGCTTGAACTTCTTGTTGATATTTTCCTTGACCTCAACATCACTTTCTTTATCGGCCTCTTCGAGTCGAAGAGCGATATCAACAAGCTGATCAAAGGAAACTTCTAATTTCAGAAGTAACGGTTTATTGAGGTTCTTGTTCAACCCATAAACAAATATTTGATTTTTCTTCAATGGGGTATTAATATACTCAACCCCATATTTGGATAGAGATTCGAAAGAAGCGACATAGTTTGTCACGGAAGATTCACCTTGAACAATGTAACGACCCGATATTTTGGACCATTCGCATCCATTATAAGTGTATAGGTAGACACTCATGCCGGAATTGAATTGCTCAAAATACCGCGTTGTTAATTTAAATTTGGCAAAACTGAACATATACAGTAAATAAATATAATCACAGATCACAGACACAGAGTAATAAATGCAGCGGAAATAAAAGAGATAGTAGTTCATGAAGCTACTATATAAATATATAAGATACATCAGAGTTTACAACAGAAGAGTAATACGATACATCAGATACAAATCAGAATACATCACTGGAATCATCGAATACTGAAAGCTGAATAGATGGCTGGATCTTCAAGCAAAGCTCCAACTTCAAAGGTGAGTCTCGAATACTGGTACACTCAGTCTAACCCGAGCGTAAAGCAAAACACAAAACACTCGAGTCAGGATTAACATCCTTATATCAATAAATCCAACTCAAGTGAAATAGCAATTGAAATACAAGTAACTCAAAGGATGTTTGGAATAAACATCCTTTAAGGATCCGTTAAACTATCTACTATGTAGTAGTGTACGATAAGTAGATAATGTCTATCAGTAATATAAAGATATCAAAATAGTGTTAAGTCATGGCCCATTCCACCCTTAACACATTTTTATTCCCAAGAGCATATGCAAGACCGTAGTTTCCCCAAAACCGGAAGTCACTAGAGGGCAATCCATATACTAAAGGTACAAACCAAAATCGTAGTGGTCGCGTATAAAGGAATACAAGTATGACAAGGCACATGAGGCAATACCCAAGGTAGTGATACCACCGTTTGCCTGATCCGGACTGGTGAGAACGCAACGCCGCAGCGCCCGCAATACCGTGAAACAACACTCCCAAAATCAAGGGTGCACCAATCGACAACAAGTAATGAGTAGTTCGAAGAAGTGTGTCCACTTGAGGTAGCTAATCCTCCATTGGCCCGGCACGGCTACTGTTTTAGTCATTTCCAATTTGACACAAGTGTCAAGGCTATCCATTATCGTTCTCTTTCTTCAGTCATCACGTACATCGTTCCAACCACTTCATTCTGGATCATCACTCCGCGTATAGTTATTAAAGTGGTTTTCGGTTTAGATAGAGAGTATATCCATAACCGATTCCGGTCTCTTTAATAACTTCCGTAATTATTACACCGATTGGTCGTTTATATATTTCAAAAACCAAATCAAATTCAATTTCAATTTCAATTTCAATTCGTAAACCAACATTTCATTTGTCTTTCTAAATCAATTTCCAATATTTACATTTCAAAACTTCCACATTCATAATTTCAAAATCTTATAATTCAATTTCAATTTCTATTTAAAACAATTCAATATTGATTCAAGTTCGTATATAAGTTTCATTCCGAAATCATTTAAATTAATTTAATTTAACATTCAAATCAGTCTAACTTCATTTATCGATTTTATTCAATATTCGTTAAGTAAATTTATCATTCAAAACAATTCTATTTAATTTCCAATTCATTAAATCAATTTCTTAAGTTCAACTTCATTACATCAAAACTTACAAATTGAATTAAATTAAATTCGTCAAATCAAATTCTGTAACTTTCAAGTCTTACATTAATTTCACTAAATCACATTTTATTTATTGTTAAAGAAATTCAATCTCACTTATTTACTTACTTAAATAATTTTCCAAACTTAATTAATAAAGAAACTCCATTTCAATTATTTACGAAGTAAAAATTTACTTATTCAAATGTTCAATTTTACTTATTAAAGAATTCAATTCAATTTAATCATTAGATAATTCAATCTTATTTAATTATTAAATAATTTCAAAGTTTAATAATTTCAAACTTAATTATAATTTCAAACTTAATTATTAAATCATTTCAAACTTAATTCAATCATTTCTCAAATTAAACAACATTCTTTCATCAATTACATTGTTAATATTTTGTTTCATAATATTAAATATTAACATTTTCCTTTCATTAAAAATTCAAATTTCAACTTCATTTCAAAACCATATTATTTATTCAAATAAGATCTTCGTTTATTTTTAAATCAAATTATTGACCAATCGGGTTTATTTAATTCTCTATATCTAAGGTCAAAGTTCAATTTGGGTATTTATCATTTCAACCCGATTCCAATTCAATTCAAAATCAAAGCATAACAAGGGAACTTGCAGTGTGATAACTGGGATGGTGTCAATGTAAATAAACAAGCAATAACAACAATCAATAACAATCCAATAATCAATTCAAATAATCCCGAAATAACTGTATTTATTCGCATTGTTATTTGTACGAATTAATATAATTATTTCTAGAATCTACACTATCATTTCATGTAGATTAAAGATTATTACATTACGGTTTTCACTTGTCATTCAATTTCAATTTTTACACTACAACTATTAATCCGATATACGTTCAATGGTTCAAAGTGTAATTACCAATATTTTACATGTCAATTAATTTAACAAATAAAAGGGGTCATATTCAACTAATCAAATTCAACATATATGTCAATTCAAATTTTTAATTATCCTACGTCAAATATACTTGCACAATATTTATCACTTTATACATTACAATTTTAACGTCCAATTGTAAACATCAACAATCAGTCATTTAACAATCAAACTGGATTATCATTGCATATATATAACAGATATTGGTGTCAGATGTCACGGGTGAACTGATACAGGTAATAACAGTGTAAATATCTAACAACAGCATATTTCAATTGTCGTTTCAATTGAAATCAAATTTAATAAATAAAAGAACATTAATCGTGAGTGATTGCTCACCTTTCAAGGCTAGAGAGGATTTGACGCTGAAATCGAGTTGATTTTGAATCAAAGCAAGATGGCACGAATTCGACGGATAGATCTGGTAACAGGAATCGATGAAACAATTAAAAATCGGCTCGACAGAACAGGAATTATGTATATATACATATTTCAAAATAAATTTCGATACCTATATTTTAAATCATTTTTTTTTTCAAATCAATATAACAATATATTATATATTAAACAAACAAACAATATAATATAAACACCTAAAAGCAGCAGCTCTTAATATCATACAAGACATCAACATGCGCAAATCAATGTTATATATATAAATACTTTAACAATAGCAGATGTAGTTATATAGGCAGATTGCACATAAAATATATGTACAGTATACGAAAAACTTTTTTTTATAGGATTAAATATGCCAATTCACATTAAGACTTATCGCATCAAAGTTAATATAATATTGTTGACTTTAAAACTTAAATTTCAACATTTGGCGTCAAGCATATGAAAATAATGACCGAAAGCAAAACGCGAACCAAATGCATCATTGTACAAAACTTACAGTTGGTGTAAATATGACAGGGATATTTTCACGCAATCAAAATTTTAGTATACAAACATAATATAAGAATCAAAATTTTGTCAGTAATATCAAAGAGGCAAAACATGTCAGCACAACTGTGAGAAGTAGATCAAGTACATCAAAACATATTTGTTCAAAGAGCGATTTATATAAATACAAACAATAAAATAAATATAAACTCATACAGAACATTATCCATCTTAGCATAAATGTAGTGAATACTTATGTTAGGCAAACGGAAAGAAAAGATTATATACAGCCGTATAATACAAACAAATGTTTTGGAAGAACATGCACAAATTGCGAGCTTGATCAGTGCAATATTTACGGTATAAAATTTATTGTATAATTGACATAAGCATAATTATTTACGTACAAAGCTTGTAACCTTCAAATCACAAGTTATGTAACTAGTGGCTTCCTTGAGTACATCTTTGTATAAAATCTGCTTAAATAGTTATAGAACAAAATAACAAGTTTTAATTTCAAAAAAAAACAACAGGCCTTTAAACTTAAGTTTACAGTAAAAAATATATATTAACTTGTATACATATTATGCAGCCGATTATACATATTAGACATATTTATATATATACAAAGTGAGCCTCTAAAACCATTTCATACAACAGAAGCATATAATACTACTATATACTACAACAAAAATCCTATTAAATAAACATACTTTATAAACTATATATATATAATACCTTTTGCAAAGAAAAGAGGAAGAGACAGTTGCGGAGGTGAAGGCAGACGAGGTCGGATGGCAGATGAGTTCGGCGGTGAAGGAAGGGGTGCTCGGTCAGGCTGCTTGTGTTCTCGGCCATGGATTTGGGAGAGGTGGCGGCAAACGTGGAACAGGGTGGTGGAGGATAGGGCAGAGGTGGCCAAGCATGGTGGGTTCGCGAGAGGGGCTTCGGTTTTGGATCTCGATGGAATGGTTGCCGAAGTGGGTTTGGATGCCAGGCTCGGTTGCGGTGTGTACGAGGTGGCGAGGCAAAGGCCAGGGGAGGGTGAAGGGAAGAAAACGTGAGATTTGGAAAAAGGAGGAGGAAGGAAAATGGCTACTGGAAAATATGACTTTGTATATTATTTCAATTTCTTTTCTGAGGCAAGCACGGGTCAGAACCCAAAGAATGAAAGTAGGAGAAGCAAATGAATCATGAGCCAGGAATAAAAATGTGAAATGATGGAAGGGTAAGAGTCCAACCCGAGAATTCAGAAATAATAATGTCTAATGAATGTTGATTACAGAAAATGATAAAAGCTGCTGGCTTTTGGTTGTCTCGAGAAGCAACGAAAAGGCATAGTCCAAATACGGAACCGATACGCTTGGCATTTCGTAGATTGCACCGCTCACCGGATTCCGAATTTGACAATCGAATATATCGTAAAGATCAGCACGACGAGACGATCAAAACGGTATACAGATATCAGTGGTATGATTGAATTATAAAAATTCGAATTTTTCTACTACGGAAAATGCAGCAAAAACGTAGAAAAATAAGATCGACAGAGCTAAAGAAGTCTGAATTTGGAAAAACGACAAACTGACATCTTGCTCAGAAGATGGTTTAGAATTTTTCTATGTGAAAATATTTAGGTTTCGGAAAATTTTTATTTTCATCGCTTTTTAACTGATTAATTTGAAGTGAATTTACACGCGAAATAAACTTTCATATTTTCGGACGAAAATTTACCAGTTGCCATGTTTAACTAGACGTATTCCAAATATTAAATTTATATTTCAAAATTTTATCGTTTAAAATTTTCGCCAAATTTCAACTAATTACCTTATTAAAACAGTTGAATTTTACGGGTCGTTACACTCTCCCCCACTCAAAACTTTTCGTCCCCGAAAAGGAACGAGGTAGGAGAATAGAAACAACCAGAAAGAAAAACAGATTTGAAATATAAAATTACAATTAATTTAAACCATAAAAATTCAAATTAATTGATATTCAATAATTGATTTAATCCATTTGATTTCACTAAAATCAATCTCAACTATTTCTAAATTCATTATCTTATTATTCCATTTTCTTCAATTTATAATTTCTAAAACCATAAATTTGAACAGTCTTTTATTATAATCATATTTTCTTCAACAATTTTAAATTCTTCTTTATTCCAAATTATTGTTAAATTTATTCTACTTACTATATCTAATCACATATATTTAACCCATATAAATCAATTTAAACCATAAAAGTTTCGATTTAAATTAATTTATATTTACTAATTTCTTTTGAATTCAAGGTATTTTCATATGTTGATCAAATTTCAATTTATTAATTCTTTCAAAACAAATTTATTTCATTATTAACTGAGTTTTACTTGTTATCCTATCTAACTCTATTAATATCTTTATAATTAAAATTTAGTGTATAACATTTATTATAACACTCAAATTTTATTTATAAATTCAATTTATCTTATATATTATCCAATTACATATTCAACTTCTGAATGATTTAGGTAAGTTGTATTAGAATGTAGTTGAACAATATACAAATAAAATTTTTCCAATTCAATTATTCAAGTTTAAATATTTATTCCAAATTTTGGTTTTATTTATAATTAAAATCATCCTTTTACAAAATTTACGAATTAGATTTCCGATTAACTTTAAACAATTTAGAGATATATATAATATATTTATATCAAATCAAATTAAATTTTAAAATAAGATACCTTATATATATAAATCAAAATATACTGAAGAAATTCAAATCAAAATTTTTTCAAAACAAAACCGTAGCAAAGCTACAGAATGGTTTCTCCACTTCGAAACTCGAAAATGAATGTCGATGATGCGGCCGTCATCACCGAAATTATTTTCCAGCGACAAAGAGAAGAGCACAGATTAAACATCTAAAATTTCTTTTGAATGATTTCTATTTGAAAATATTTTAAATACTATACCCTTTAAAACTTTCAAATCAAAGTTTGAAATCACCGGAAATTTAAATTCTTAGTTTCTTGATTTAAATTCATTACAGTTTTCAAATAAATTATAAACCATGTTTTTATTTCAGTTATTTATATATGAGACAAAAGCCAATGGTTTAGGTGACACATATAAAATCCAATATTATTCATTAACAAACAATTTAATTAACTATCCAAATTCAGAAAATCATACTTGTACATATAATATAATTATTCAAAATTTATTTCATTTACCAAATTTAAAAATAATATTGTGTCAGTTTGCTCTGTTCAAGCGTTTTGGAAATCCTATCGATAGCGTTGATCAGACGAATCGATCAAAAATCCAAATCAACATCAACAACTCAAACAACACCATATATATCAAAACATTTAAATATTTGTTTACAAATACATTTCTTTGCTCGCCGATACAGGAACGAATTTTCAAAATAAGTATAGAGATTTAAATTTGATAGACGCAAATCAAAGAGAATTTCGATTCGAAAATAAGTTTGAAACAGAAGATAAGATAATTCAATTACCACAATCGGGGGACGAATGAGTTTATTTAATTCACGGGCAACTTTAACCGGGTCATCCGTAACTTCAAGAATAAGATCGATGCTGAATTCTGAGGTAAATCAACACTCGATCTCACGAGATGGAATTCAGGTATAGCAGGGAATAGATAGCATCGTAAACCGAGGATACAGAAATCTCCGGTAAATCGATGCCTATTATAAAGGAGTTTCACCCATTTACAAATCATTCGAAGTTTGGCGAGACCGCCGATTCATTATAAGGGTCATTCGATGTGGAGCTATGTGATGCTCCAGAATTGAAAGAAGACGAATAGTGAGGGACACGAATGAAATTTGGAACCGTAGGGAACGTTCCAAAATTCAAAGAAATCGAGTCGAAAGGAAGAGATTGAACTCGAATGAAAGTGATTCTGTAAATACATTTACCCTATATGTTAAGTTTTGCCTAGAGCTACCAAAGCTCTGATACCAACTGTAACGACCCAATATTTTGAACCATTCGCATCCATTATAAGTGTATAGGTAGACATTCATGCCGGAATTGAATTGCTCAAAATACCGCGTTGTTAATTTAAATTTGGCAAAACTGAACATATACAGTAAATAAATATAATCACAGATCACAGACACAGAGTAATAAATGCAGCGGAAATAAAAGAGATAGTAGTTCATGAAGCTACTATATAAATATATAAGATACATCAGAGTTTACAACAGAAGAGTAATACGATACATCAGATACAAATCAGAATACATCACTGGAATCATCGAATACTGAAAGCTGAATAGATGGCTGGATCTTCAAGCAAAGCTCCAACTTCAAAGGTGAGTCTCGAATACTGGTACACTCAATCTGACCCGAGCGTAAAGCAAAACACAAAACACTCGAGTCAGGATTAACATTCTTATATCAATAAATCCAACTCAAGTGAAATAGCAATTGAAATACAAGTAACTCAAAGGATGTTTGGAATAACCATCCTTTAAGGATCCGTTAAACTATCTACTATGTAGTAGTGTACGATAAGTAGATAATGTCTATCAGTAATATAAAGATATCAAAATAGTGTTAAGTCATGGCCCATTCCACCCTTAACACATTTTTATTCCCAAGAGCATATGCAAGACCATAGTTTCCCCAAAACCGGAAGTCACCAGAGGGCAATCCATATACTAAAGGTACAAACCAAAATCGTAGTGGTCACGTATAAAGGAATACAAGTATGACAAGGCACATGAGGCAATACCCAAGGTAGTGATACCACCGTTTGCCTGATCCGGACTGGTGAGAACGCAACGCCGCAGCGCCCGCAACACCGTGAAACAAAACTCCCAAAATCAAGGGTGCACCAATCGACAACAAGTAATGAGTAGTTCGAAGAAGTGTGTCCACTTGAGGTAGCTAATCCTCCATTGGCCCGGCACAGCTCCTGTTTTAGTCATTTCCAATTTGACACAAGTGTCAAGGCTATCCATTATCGTTCTCTTTCTTCAGTCATCATGTACATCATTCCAACCACTTCATTCTGGATCATCACTCCGCGTATAGTTATTAAAGTGGTTTTCGGTTTAGATAGAGAGTATATCCATAACCGATTCCGGTCTCTTTAATAACTTCCGTAATTATTACACCGATTGGTCGTTTATATATTTCAAAAACCAAATCAAATTCAATTTCAATTTCAATTTCAATTCGTAAACCAACATTTCATTTGTCTTTCTAAATCAATTTCCAATATTTACTTTTCAAAACTTCCACATTCATAATTTCAAAATCTTATAATTCAATTTCAATTTCTATTTAAAACAATTCAATATTGATTCAAGTTCGTATATAAGTTTCATTCCGAAATCATTTAAATTAATTTAATTTAACATTCAAATCAGTCTAACTTCATTTATCGATTTTATTCAATATTCGTTAAGTAAATTTATCATTCGAAACAATTCTATTTAATTTCCAATTCATTAAATCAATTTCTTAAGTAAAACTTCATTATATCAAAACTTACAAATTGAATTAAATTAAATTCGTCAAATCAAATTCTGTAACTTTCAAGTCTTACATTAATTTCACTAAATCACATTTTATTTATTGTTAAAGAAATTCAATCTCACTTATTTACTTACTTAAATAATTTTCCAAACTTAATTAATAAAGAAACTCAATTTCAATTATTTACGAAGTAAAAATTTACTTATTCAAATGTTCAATTTTACTTATTAAAGAATTCAATTCAATTTAATCATTAGATAATTCAATCTTATTTAATTATTAAATAATTTCAAAGTTTAATAATTTCAAACTTAATTATAATTTCAAACTTAATTATTAAATCATTTCAAACTTAATTCAATCATTTCTCAAATTAAACAACATTCTTTCATCAATTACATTGTTAATATTTTGTTTCATAATATTACATATTAACATTTTCCTTTCATTAAAAATTCAAATTTCAACTTCATTTCAAAACCATATTATTTATTCAAATAAGATCTTCGTTTATTTTTAAATCAAATTATTGACAAATCGGGTTTATTTAATTCTCTATATCTAAGGTCAAAGTTCAATTTGGGTATTTATCATTTCAACCCGATTCCAATTCAATTCAAAATCAAAGCATAACAAGGGAACTTGCAGTGTGATAACTGGGATGGTGTCAAAGTAAATAAACAAGAAATAACAACAATCAATAACAATCCAATAATCAATTCAAATAATCCCGAAATAACTGTATTTATTCGCATTGTTATTTGTACGAATTAATATAATTATTTCTAGAATCTACACTATCATTTCATGTAGATTAAAGATTATTACATTACGGTTTTCACTTGTCATTCAATTTCAATTTTTACACTACAACAATTAATCCGATATACGTTCAATGGTTCAAAGTGTAATTACCACTATTTTACATGTCAATTAATTTAAGAAATAAAAGGGGTCATATTCAACTAATCAAATTCAACATATATGTCAATTCAAATTTTTAATTATCCTACGTCAAATTTACTTGCACAATATTTATCACTTTATACATTACAATTTTAACGTCCAATTGTAAACATCAACAATCAGTCATTTAACAATCAAACTGGATTATCATTGCATATATATAACAAATATTGGTGTCAGATGTCACGGGTGAACTGATACAGGTAATAACAGTGTAAATATCTAACAGCAGCATATTTCAATTGTCGTTTCAATTGAAATCAAATTTAATAAATAAAAGAACATTAATCGTGAGTGATTGCTCACCTTTCAAGGCTAGAGAGGATTTGACGCTGAAATCGAGTTGATTCTGAATCAAAGCAAGATGGCACGAATTCGACGGATATATCTGGTAACAGGAATCGATGAAACAATTAAAAATCGGCTCGACAGAACAGGAATTATGTATATATACATATTTCAAAATAAATTTCGATACCTATATTTTAAATCATTTTTTTTCAAATCAATATAACAATATATTATATATTAAACAAACAAACAATATAATATAAACACCTAAAAGCAGCAGCTCTTAATATCATACAAGACATCAACATGCACAAATCAATGTTATATATATAAATACTTTAACAATAGCAGATGTAGTTATATAGGCAGATTGCACATAAAATATATGTACAGTATACGAAAAACTTTTTTTTTATAGGATTAAATATGCCAATTCACATTAAGACTTATCGCATCAAAGTTAATATAATATTGTTGACTTTAAAACTTAAATTTCAACATTTGGCGTCAAGCATATGAAAATAATGACCGAAAGAAAAACGCGAACCAAATGCATCATTGTACAAAACTTACAGTTGGTATAAATATGACAGGGATATTTTCACGCAATCAAAATTTTAGTATGCAAACATAATATAAGAATCAAAATTTTGTCAGTAATATCAAAGAGGCAAAACATGTCAGCACAACTGTGAGAAGTAGATCAAGTACATCAAAACATATTTGTTCAAAGAGCGATTTATATAAATACAAACAATAAAATAAATATAAACTCATACAGAACATTATCCATCTTAGCATAAATGTAGTGAATACTTATGTTAGGCAAACGGAAAGAAAAGATTATATACAGCCGTATAATACAAACAAATGTTTTGGAAGAACATGCACAAATTGCGAGCTTGATCAGTGCAATATTTACGGTATAAAATTTATTGTATAATTGACATAAGCATAATTATTTACGTACAAAGCTTGTAACCTTCAAATCACAAGTTATGTAACTAGTGGCTTCCTTGAGTACATCTTTGTATAAAATCTGCTTAAATAGTTATAGAACAAAATAACAAGTTTTAATTTCAAAAAAAAAACAACAGGCCTTTAAACTTAAGTTTACAGTAAAAAAAAATATTAACTTGTATACATATTATGCAGCCGATTATACATATTAGACATATTTATATATATACAAAGTGAGCCTCTAAAACCATTTCATACAACAGAAGCATATAATACTACTATATACTACAACAAAAATCCTATTAAATAAACATACTTTATAAACTATATATATATAATACCTTTTGCAAAGAAAAGAGGAAGAGACAGTTGCGGAGGTGAAGGCAGACGAGGTCGGATGGCAGATGAGTTCGGCGGTGAAGGAAGGGGTGCTCGGTCAGGCTGCTTGCGTTCTCGGCCATGGATTTGGGAGAGGTGGTGGCAAACGTGGAACAGGGTGGTGGAGGATAGGGCGGAGGTGGCCAAGCATGGTGGGTTCGCGAGAGGGGCTTCGGTTTTGGATCTCGATGGAATGGTTGCCGAAGTGGGTTTGGATGCCAGGCTCGGTTGCGGTGTGTACGAGGTGGCGAGGCAAAGGCCAGGGGAGGGTGAAGGGAAGAAAACGTGAGATTTGGCAAAAGGAGGAGGAAGGAAAATGGCTACTTGAAAATATGACTTTGTATATTATTTCAATTTCTTTTCCGAGGCAAGCACAGGTCAGAACCCAAAGAATGAAAGTAGGAGAAGCAAATGAATCATGAGCCAGGAATAAAAATGTGAAATGATGGAAGGGTAAGAGTCCAACCCGAGAATTCAGAAATAATAATGTCTAATGACTGTTGATTACAGAAAATGATAAAAGCTGCTGGCTTTTGGTTGTCTCGAGAAGCAACGAAAAGGCATAGTCCAAATACGGAACTGATACGCTTGGCATTTCGCAGATTGCACCGCTCACCGGATTCCGAATTTGACAATCGAATATATCGTAAAGATCAGCACGACAAGACGATCAAAACGGTATACATATATCAGTGGTATGATTGAATTATAAAAATTCGAATTTTTCTACTACGGAAAATGCAGCAAAAACGCAGAAAAATAAGATCGACAGAGCTAAAGAAGTCCGAATTTGGAAAAACAACAAACTGACATCTTGCTCAGAAGATGGTTTAGAATTTTTCTATGTGAAAATATTTAGGTTTCGGAAAAATTTTATTTTCATCGCTTTTTAACTGATTAATTTGAAGTGAATTTGCACGCGAAATAAACTTTCATATTTTCGGATGAAAATTTACCAGTTGCCATGTTTAACTAGACGTATTCCAAATATTAAATTTATATTTCAAAATTTTATCGTTTAAAATTTTCGCCAAATTTCAACTAATTACGTTATTAAAACAGTTGAATTTTACGGGTCGTTACAAACAAGGTCAATAAAGCGCCGAGCTAAAGTTACTTTTTCAGCTTCCGACACAAATTTCGAATCGAACCTTTCCCGGAATTGCTCCCAAGTAAGGTCCGCTTCAATAATTTCACAGATCAAAAGCTCGTACCAGTTTAATGCTCTTTCTTGGAGCATACTATAAGCCACTTGGACTCGATGGAGATCAATAAGATTCATGCGAGAAAAGATGCGGTCGCATGTTCGAAGCCAAGCCTGGACTTCTATAACGCTCTCGGAACGTTTGAATGGCTTTCCACCCAAGTTGGTGTAATCACTGCACAAGCGCGCAAACCCAGATTTAGGATGAGTGGGCTCTGGAATGGGTCCGTTAGTTTGAGCATTCCTTACGAGATCTAGAAATTGATGAGTAGACATAAATACTCCATCTTGGGGAGTAGCACTCGATTGACCGGCGCTGGGACGACCAGGTCTAACCATTTCTCTTCTTTAAGAAAGAAAGAAAAGAGGAAAAAGGTTATTCTCAAAATGAATATCAAACAAATTTTGATTGATAAAACAAGGCATCATAAAAAAAATTGAATAGAACGGTACAAAGACTCGAATTAAATCCTATGGCACGATTCCTAAGAAAGACTTAGGACAATGATCCTTGCTAAATTATTCTACATTGTTCCGAAGTTTGGCTCTAATACCATGCTGTGACGCCCCACCTCTATGCTCACGCTAGCCAAGGACACTACGGAGTAATGCCATCAACTAGCGCGAAGAATAAGGCTGTTGAGGAGCGACCATCTGTGTAATTGCCTTGTGCGAGCACCGGTATGTCAGATAGTATAACATGCATTTCATTTCAAGAGGAAATTCGACATACCGATACAAACTCAAAGCTACCACATAGTGGCTAAGTGGACCTTCGAAAACAAATATAGAAATAAGCATAACACAAACCAGTCACAGATGTTCATATCACAAAGGCGGAAACAGATATGAATATATGACACAGAAAGGTGTACATCAGAGTAGTGGTCAAATAAGGTCCACAATATCACAAAAGAATAGATACAATTGCTAAACAAAAGAATAAGTACACATCATGGAGTCAATATCACAAATGTATAACAACAAAAACTACAAATGTAATGTAGTTAGACAAAAGTCAGAAGATGATCCCAGATAAGGAGTCAAGCAAATGCACCTGTAACATCTCGGTCTGACCCGAGTATTATTTAATAAGAAAATAATAAACAGATCAGTCTAACTATAATTATCATATATAAAGTGAGATATTGGAAGAGATATAACAAAAACGTATGATAACAAAAATGTCATACAGTGACAAGTATACTTTAAACATCAACAAAATCATACAATATCTCAAGAATCTCAAAGCACCAAAAGAATGTAGTATTCTTTCTTTTATTCACCAAACACCAAATATTGACAAACATATAATTGCCAATCACAAAAAAAGAGGTGAAACACAAATTCCAGAAACCATCAATTAGAAATCCAGAAATCACAAAAAGGGGGAGGCCTATCACAAATGGGAGCATGAAAACTCACCAACACGTGTAACACAAACGGAACGCTATTCCATGGTCGCTAACCATAAATTTTGAGCCGAAGCTCCATAAACGGCCCGAACGCCACGGGTCGCTACCATGCCAAATTGAACCGAAGTTCCACAGAAATGGGGTTTAGTCTCCCTCACAGACAAATAGACATCGCACATCATTAGTCTAAATCACAAAATGATCATCATCGATCCATAAAAAGTGTGAATTACTCTAAGCTAGTAAATATATGAGTTTAGCTTCATGTCACATAACCACTAGCTTAACTTAAGTATTTACGAACAAATTGTAGATTTCCACTCGAAAATTGTCACAAGAATTTCAATCGAACAAGTCCAAAAATTAACCGACGAAGTAAACGCAAGCATTTCATACCACTTGTTTTGCTAAGCCGTTTAATTAGATTTTCTCATACGAATGAGGTAAAGGTTTGTATATACTAATAGATTGGAAAACGGTTTTGAAAACAAGCTTTATATTTAAAAATAGAGTTGAAATCATCTTTGAAAAAGAGTTTGAATATTTACTACTAGTATAGAAAACCTTTATATTATAAAGTGACAAATCACAGAAATGATTGTATAGACAATCAACCACAAAAATCCACATACGAAGACGTGAATCAAATCCAAAGAAATCGATACCGAATCCATCAAAATGGATATTCTCAAAAGTCCCGAAAAAGAAGTCATCAAAGTCAATAATAAATGATAACAATAAATCGGATAATCACGAATCGATAAAATTTGGAACCTCAAGCAAAATAGGCAAAATCAAGTAGGTCTGTCGACTGACTGCAGGGGGTCAGTCGACTGATCCAGAAACTCGAAAATTTCATTTCCTACAGTCAGTCGACTGACTGCAGAGGCCATTCGACTGACTGCAGAAAACAGAAACTTCCATTCTCTGCAAACAGTCCCTAAAACACCCAGTTTCTACAGTTAGTCGACTGACTGCAGGGGGTCAGTCGACTGACTGGCACTGAGACTGTTTTTCAGCCTATCTTATTGAAGATCAAACTCTTCCAATTTGTGATCGGACGAGCAATGGGCGCTAGGGGTTTATGCCAATCGATAACCCATCCCTATAGGCTCTTCGATACACCACCAAAAGCATGTTCATAAATTCAAAGCTAGGATTTTCAAAGTTTTGACTTCAAAACACCAAAAATTGAAATGTTCACCAAATCAATTCAAATCAAAAGCAAATGAATATGCACAAGTGTTAGGAATTCATACCTAACATCAAAGATAGCTACAGACATAGATGTGAGTTAAATAACTCACCTTTAAACCCAAAAACGATGAAGTAGAAGCTTGAAAGCAAAGGAAGATCAACTACTCTTCAACTTCAACTCTAGAAGCTTGAGTCTAAGCTCAAAAGAAGAACATCTCCTAAGTTAGGTTTAGGAAATTTCTGAAATTAAAGAGAGAATGAGTTGGAGAAGATGAAGAGGATGCTTACCTAAGCTTCTCTATGATTTTGGAGCTAACACTTGGATTTGTAAAAGAAACTAGGGCTTAGGAATTTCCAATTTCCCATTCCTCTCCCCATTTTTACTTAAGCTTGAATGTATTAGGAAATGAGGATGAATGAAGAGGGGATGGGCTGAGTTAGGGTATTAAGATGGGTTAATGGGCTGAAACCCAAACCCAACGCCCTAAGTGAAAGATAGCAAAATTCACTTAACTCCAAACATATCGATGTTTATACTCAAAAAAGTTGTAAATGTCATTTTGGACTCAATGGAGGTCGTCTCGAGTCCCAATTCGACTGTTTACAAAAAGTAGCTTTTCGGACTACAATCCGATTAACGATTCTATATTTAAATAAAACATTTAAATATTCAATCGTAAATATACGGGTTGTTACAATTTGTTTTTGCGAGTAAAGCTTTAACCTTTAAACCAAAAGTTTTTTGTTGTATATGTATAGTGATGGTTTGGAAGTTGGTGTGGTTCAAGTCGAAAAAGTTGTTGCATTTGGAAGTTAGTTTGTGTGTGGTAAGCAAATATGAAAAGTTTGTGGCTAAAATAAGTATATGGCTAGTAAATACTTATTACATGTTGTATCATAGTGAATTACCATGTATATGTGTTCATATCCTTACTTTGTGATGGTTGGTTGTATTGATAATGTCATATACTCGAATTTCGATTTACCTGTATAGCGATAGTCGCTATATGAGCATTTTCGGAAAATCACCTTTTATCGAAGGCGTTTGGTTTCATTATCATGCTTGTAGTTATTTTATAGGTTAAACAAGTTTTTGATTAATGATGTTTCAAAAATATTTAATTATTTTAATAATGATTATTTAATTTAATTAATAAGGATTAAGGTTAACTAATTAACTTATTAATGATGTTTTTTAAATTTGACTAATTACTTATTTTTTAAACTTAATTAATCATTTATTTCATGATGTTTAAGGCTAATTAATCTTTTGATAATGATGGATTAAAGTTAATAAATAAATTAATTAATGAGGTTTTTTAAATTAATCTTTTTAATTAACGACTTTTAAAGGAAATCAACTTGTTTTAAATTTAAATATTCTTTCCTTTAATGATATTTTAAATTGACTAATCATTTTAAATAGTGATATTTAATTATTTATTAGTTAGTTTAATTAATTATTCAAGAATAATATTAATTAATTGAATTAATGATGATTTAAAGGTGATTTACCCTTTTTAATTAAAGACATTAAAGTGAGTTTATCAACTTAATTAATGAAGTTTTAAAGTTGATTAATAAAGGTAATAAGACTATTTTAAGTTATTAAATCCCTTTTTATGATGTTTTGGAGTTAGGGAACTTTATCAACAAAGTGTTTTTAAAGCTAATACTTGGAATGTAAAGCCAAGTATGAGATTGGGTTTTTAAAAGAAAATGATTGAACCATTTATGGAAATGAATTAATTTCGCAAAATGATTCACTTACATCGAAGAAGTAGACTTGTCGCTATTTTGAAAGTTAAGAATAACCGTGAGACATGACTTCGAGGTAACATTACCTTGCCTGTTTCGGTACTATTGTTGTTTGATGGCTAAATATCTATCGGATTAGAAATAGCCGATCAAATTTAAATTAAAAATAACCGCAAGCACACGACGTACAATTTTTTTACGTAGTGAGTACAGATTGATCCATAGAGAGTCGTTTAGATTTTAAAATTATATTCAATCAAATTTACCAAGAGTTTGAAATTGTTTGAAGCTAAAAATTTCTAGAAACTAACAAAAAATAAAAGTGGATAAAAATATGAGAGTTGAAGGCAATTTAGAGGTAATTTCCTTCTCATGATCACATAAATCAACAAAATGAAATTATGGTCTCTCTTTGGTCATATGCTTATCATAAGTATGACATATATGTGCTATTAATTAGTCCAACATAAACCATCAAACATTAACATACCCACTAAATCACTTTTTAACTCTCATGAAAATGTTAATGAACTTGAAAATAAAATCTATTCTAAGCATGATCTATTAACTATTGGTTAGAAATATAGACCATCTGTAACGACCCGGAAAATTTCGATCCCGAAAATTCCAGATAGTTATGAAAGAAGAAGAGATAGAAGAAAGAAACAGAAAACATAACACAGATGCTCACATTCGCAGCGGAAAAAAATATAATATCAAATAATAACAGTTTACAAAAGAATACTGTATCTGTCAATTTACATTTATTTACATCAGAGTTATATTCCAATACACAACGATGGTCATATATAAATCAAATATGTCTCAGCTAATAAAAAATAATAGTCACAGCGGAATCACTCCATACGTCCTGCCATCCAGTACTCCTCCTGAGCTCCAGAACGTCCTTACCTAAAAATCTGTAATACTCGTTCTGACCCGAGCATTACAACAAGGTAACACCCGGGTCAGGCTGGAAACCAGCGTGAGTAAACCCATCTAACATGGAATACAACAACATAAACTACATAAAACCCGAGGTAACTCGCATCAATATACAAATTCACAATTTGTTATAGACATCACTTATTCCACATATCAATTCTAAGTACCAAAACTTAGATTAAATGGTCCAATTCACTTAAATCATTCCATTCCAGTTTATTGATTTCATATATCAATCTATAAAGAATCGAAGTGGTTTCGGGTATTTACTAATACCCGACTCCGGTCTCTTCGAAACCAATGTCATCTTAACTTAAATTATTCAAGTGAAATACAATTCAATTTTAAATACAGGATGTCACAGTATTTCATCATCAATAGATAACCACATCTTTACTGTTCAACCCAAACATATCATATCACAAAACTTTTCATATCAGAGATATCAATCAATTCAAGGCCTTCAATATAATCCACAAATAGGAATTATTAATCCATATTAAAATTTATTTAATTAATTCAAATTAAATTAGTTACTTAAGAATTAATCACCAATTCCCTGCTTAATCAATCATTAATTAATTACAATCCTTAATTAATTAATCACTCCTTAATTACCTTATACTCTCATTACTTAATCTTTAATTAACCTTTAATTAATCACATAATAAATTAATCACCTTGATTTATAAATCTTAAGTAATTTCACAATTAATATATTTAATCACATTGGGTAATTATCCCTTCATTAAGTAATTTATCTTTAATTACTTTCATTAATTTATCATTTAAATAAATTCTTTAATTATCCACCTTAATTCATTAAGAATAAACCTTTCATATTAATTATTGACTCAATTATATCATTAACTTCATTGAAAACATTTAAGAATTTGTTTAATTGTTAATTATTTTCAAAACCAAATCAAACTATAATTTTTAATCACATTTGAATTAAAAGTTTAAGTTTAAAATTTGTTTAACAAAACATGATAAATACTTCACTAACATTCTTAAGCTTTGAAAATCTATTTGAATTCTAAAACCTGAAACAGATTTTATTTTAAACTTGAAACTTGTTAACACTTAAAATAACCCGAGATAACTTCGAGTTAATTTCCAAAATACCCCAGCCTTACTTCGAGTAATACGCGTTCCACCTTCCTTCGAGACAAACACGTGAAAACTTCCAACTCGACCCGAGCATATACCTTCTTCCCCGAATACCCAAAACACTAGATACACGTGATACACAAGGTAACTCGTGCACGTGTAAACGAGTTCGTCGTCGTCCTGAACACCGATGCCATCGCCAGTAAGACGACTACGACCTCCTCACTCGATTACGACCACTCAGCACCAATGATTTCGACTAGAATCGAAATCAAGCAACACGATGCATCACCGAACCCAAACCCGATCCAAAAACTCATCGAGTACCATCACCTCCGTCCATCTGACACCTCGCCGTTCCACCCAGAGTCGCGTCACTTGACAATGCTTCGTTTCCACCACCTCCGATTGATTCCGATTCACCCACGACGATGCAGCAGCCACTTAAACCCAGTCGACAAAAAAACTGCCAATCGAACCCTAGTTCGACTCGCGCCACCTCTACGGCGATCCAGAAAATCGCTGACTATTTTTCCTACCATCCTCGACCCACGAGCTACTTCCAACATGAACCCCAACCCACCAATCCTCGCCGATCATCGGAAATCGATGAAAAACCATTATTCGTTCAACTCAAAAATTCTCGACATTTACAAACTTAAAAATCGTGAAACCTTCATCTAAAATCATCATTTCTTAATACGAATTTGATTATGTAATCAGATCATGAAATTGAAATGTTCGATTCTTCTGATTTATAATGATTTCACTGTAAATTTCTAAATTTCAAAGTATTTACTAATATCTCTACCTGAAACAAATTTTAAAATTCAAACCTGGTTGATACTAACATATTACATTTTGATATCAGATCCTTAAAGAGACTATGGGGAGAGAAATTTGAAATTTAAACTTGATTCAAAACCTGTAAACTAGAACAGAGATTTGATTTCCTGTTTCCCCGACATGCACAGATATATATATACATATGTGTATACATGAAAACATATTATCATTCATACAACAATTTCTCACACCTTTGCTTCAAGTTATAAATCAAATTAGAGTTTAGTTTACTCACCTTATTTGAAGAACAGAGGACAGTTTATTCCTGGAGCTTGATGTTTGATCTTAGGGTGAGTAAACAAAAGTTTGATTCTGATCTGTGATTAGAATGCTTGAGTTGAACCTGAAGCTTTAATGATTCAAGTTGAAGAGTTGTTTAAGTTTGGAAAATGGTGATGTTTTCTTATTCCAGGTTTGTTTAGTTTATTTTTGAGCACGAACTAAAACAAGAAGGATATATATAAAAGATATATAAGATGGTTTACAGGGAAGTCTTGCTATACAAGATTCTTTCTTCTCTTTTTTTTTTCTCACAGTCGAAGTGACTTGTTTTGTGCTGAGATGATGGTATTAAATGCTATGCTTCCTTACAAGTTTACAGCCTCATTTCTATCTTTTATTTTATTTTATAAGTACATAGATATTTGGCAAGCTTATAGACATATGTCTTATCTCTTGTTGTCTTCCAAGTCTACATCTTTATCTTGTTTATACTTGAATGTATCCTGGTTCCTTGTTACTTTGGTCTTGTGAATGAAGATATGTTGTGTGTAAATATGCATACCTTAATTATTTATTTCTTGTTTTCATTTTTCTTTTATTTCTATTCTAACTATCAATATTTAACTTATTATATTCAATATGATTTACTTATAGCTTATATTGATAGAATTTGATTTCATCTCAAACATTATTATCTATATATACTTAGTTATCAAATGTTAACAAAGAAAAGTATTTTAACTCAATTATATAAGATGAAATTTTATTAATAATATTATTTAGGAATTTTATTTTAAATTTCCAAATCAAATTTCCTTTTCACAATACAAATCTAAATAAATAAATGGCAATTATTTCTTAAGGTCATATCTTTTATCATGATAAGTTTACATTTTATTTAATTAGATTAAATATTTATTAAAATAAAATGGCCAAAATAACCGGTCTTCACACCATCAAATTTTGTTTTTAATATTCACTTCATTACCATAATCATATGTAGATGAAGAGGTAATTTGTGTTTGTGTTTCTGTTTGTTTAAGCATAGCCTATTTGACGTCAACAACATAGACTATCAAATTCAAAGCTAAAATAACAAAATTTAACCACATCCAAATATTTCCATTAAGCACAAAGAGAGATCAAAAATTAGAAAAATGTTGAATCTACATGACTAAGTGAGCTTCATTATCCCTACATTGAAGGAGTTTAGCCTCTTATATTTGTTATCATTTCAACAAATATAACATTCAATATGGAATAAAAACAAGAAGGAAATGCAAGCTAAGTAAAAGGAGAGCTAACTATGATGAAATAAAAGCTATTATAATTGAATAAATAAAAAGATATACACTACTAACGTGAAAAGAAGGAGAGCTTGTAAATAGAAAAGAGCATGAATTAACATTGTATAAAAAGAAAATTACATGAAAAGAAGAAAATAGCTAAGTAGCCATGAAAGAGAGAAAGAGAGTTTATGTTTATTTTTGAGCCTAAAGCTAAAGTAACTACAAGAGGAGGCTAAGAGCTTAATTACATGAACATATAGGGTATTTATACATGCCTAAAATCCTAATGTATATTTTTGGGGACTACCCAAAATACCCCTCTAGGAAGGGTGGCTATCAAGTTATCATTAGCCTCTAATTAATTCATCATCAAGTATGAATGTAACTTTAACATCCACTAACTTGTGCATTGGCTTTTAATTGTAGATTAAGGTAAGTGGGTAGGTGGGGTCCTCCATGATGCATGAGTTGAATTATTTCTATCTTCATTTGCTTGTCTTCTCTTTTGCATGCATTTTTCCATGAAGCCTCCAGTAATTTCCATTCAAATTCCTACAAACAAAAATAAAATGCCCAAATAAATATTCTCAAAATTAATATATGCATAAAAATGTCCATTTTGCCCCTTGATGAAGATGAATAAATGATGATTTGAAAATAATTTGAATTTTGGTTTAAACATGTTAAAATACCCTATATGCTCATTTATTTAATTAAATAAGATTAATTATGGTAGTAAAAATATGCACATTTACGTGCACATCAAATACCCCCACACTTATCTTTTTATTCGTCCTCGAATAAAGAAAAACTAAGATAAATCCGTTTTCGTAGGAAGCGTGATTGCATTGAGCGTATGCAACAAGCCGTTAAACCTCTAGGTGTCCCTAGTAGGACGAGTGTTGTCTCATGAGGGTTTTCATCGGATGCTACCCAGAAAATCCAAATGCAAAGTGACAAATTCCTAAATACAAGATTTATTTACAAAGATATGGATGCAAGTTTTTGAAAATATTTACAAATGAAGAATTTACTTTTAAATTAAGACGAATAAGTTAAACATAAGTTCTGGTCATTATCAAGAAATTTACGTCCTTTTACTCGTCAAACTTCAAACAAAAATTAAGTAATCTTTACAATTAGACTCCAGTTTGGCTAGTTGTTTCGGTTGATAACATGGTGCAACTATGAAATGGATTCTTAGTTGATAATCAAAGTTTTTCAAAGTGGTATTTTCGTTTCTTTTGAATAACAAGTCAAATCAAATAAGTAAAAATAGTGCTTGGATTTTAATTGCTTACTCTCTCTTATTTGAAAATTTTATTGATATTAACAATAATTGTATATGCCTAACTCAGAAAACTAAGGCCGGATATATGCCTTGCGGGCTTACGTGAGGGGAATACAGAGCATGGCGAGTGTACACACAAGTGTGTACACCTACAGACTATAGGCATTATTAATAAAAGAATTTTTATATACATACACCTAACTCAGATAAAATGAGGCCTGATATACCGATCATGCACCGCCTTTCGAGCTTACGTGAGAAAGATACAAAGCATGGCAAGTGTACACACTTGCGTGTGAACACATGACTTAGGTGTTAAAAAATATATACCTATATACAATTATTTTTTCTTTCTTCTTTTTTTATGAAGAGAGAGTTTTACATCATCTTAGCATTACTTAACTTAAAAGATTTAAAATGTTATCGCCTTTACTTTAAATCAACCACTTATTAAACAAAGATTTCAACTAGGATATACTTCATAATTATCCCCCATGAACCTTCCTATATACTAGTTCAACCATCATTACTTGTAATCAAACTTTATTTTTATTTTTGTTAAGACAAATAAACTTTCAAAGATTTCAATTTAATAACCAAAACTTGTACTTATCATGTAGCGTTTCTTCAAAAATAAATCAAAACGCTAAAAAGATTTTTTTTTGTAATTTTTTAGAAACTTTGAGTTTTGGAAAGAAAATGAAAAAAATAAACCATGATGAAAAATCTAAGACATGAAAAATCAAAAATGAAGATGAGACTCCCCTCATACTTGATTTTGAATATGTCCCCATAATCAACTCAAGTGAAAGGTGAAAAATAAAATAAAAATAAAAATTATGTCCTATATTTACATGAAAATGAAACGATTATTATTTACAAGACATCAGGAATTATACTGTTAAAGAGTAAATGAAACGGTCTTTCAAAGACCAATTCATTTGTCTTGTCAAGTGTAAGAGACACAGCTTAAGCATGGAAAACCAAATCATAAAATATTTCAAAGTTGAATGTTGATTTGGAAAAATGAATGTCATTTAATTAAAAATCGTGTGAGTTGTTTTATTTTCGATGATTTTTAGGGTTGATAAAATAATTGATTGAAGTTTAAGTTTATTTTCACCAAATTGAAATTCAAACTTATCATTGAAAATTTCTTTAGAATTATTGATTTCAAAATCAAAAATGGTGATTTAAATCTTCCCCATTTGAATTTAACAACTCATCTTCAAAAAGTCTAAAAAGTTTGTGTTCGCTAAATTGGTCTTCTTTTGTTGGATTATCAACAACTTCATTGCATGAATCATGTTCAAATTCCAAAGTTGTTGTATTCAATTTTTCAAATCAGAAAATGGAAGATAGAATGAATTTGGTTTTACACTCTCGAAAGAACTGCAATCCAACTCAATTACCAAATTTTCAACAACTTCATTAAGATTGTCATTTTTAATTTCAAAAGTTGTTATTCGAAAATCGTCAATGTTGGTAAAAGGTGGATTATTATTTGACTCGTCACACGTTGGGATTTGATTTTTGTTTCTCACGTTGTTTAATATATGTTTCAAACAACAAATCCATGTGATCTTTGTGAATTTCATCCATTTGCTCAACAAAATCAAATTTATAATTATTAACTTGAGAATTTTCAATTTGAAATTATTGAGAACAAAAATTGTCCATTAAACCATAGTCGAGATTATTCTCGTTGCCAAAATTATTTGAAAAGTGGTTCACATTTCCGGTTTTATTTTAAAATTCATTTTGGAGTTCGAAGTTGTATTGGCATGAGTTATAATTGAAATCATTTGAATATTGAAGTGAATTCAAATTTTGATTAGTTTTTGAAAATTTTGACTTGAATCATTGCACCAATATGAATTACACAAATCGTTTATCCTTTGATTTTGTTGTATAGAGAGTTCAAGTAAAGACGAAATCATTTCAATCCAATTTTCAAGAGTTAATGGTTGGTCATCATTTGGAAAACTTTGTGGTTCAAAACTCGAATTGTTTGTACAATAGTTGTCATTAAAATATCCATAAGAATTTAGATTAAAATTATTTGGAATATATTGATTTTCACAACTATTGTAAAATTCATGTGAGTAGGTAAATTTAGACATTTTCAAAAAAAAAAATCTTTTTTATTTTTTGGATTTTTTTTCTTTTCTGAATTTTTTTTATAAAGCAAAACTATTTACCAAAAAGAATTTATTTTTTTCAAAAGAGAAATTTGATTTTTGTTTTTTTTTTGGATTTAATTTTTTTTAGAAAGGTTTTATATTTCTTTTTGGATTTTTGCTTCTCTAAAAAAAACTAACTCAAATTTTTTTTTTTGGATTTTTATTTGATTGAAAAATTTCTAAAGAAAGGATTTAAATACTAATCTAAGGAATATTTACAATGTTTTTAGTTTTGGATTTTGAATTTTTTTTTAAATATGCATGAACTAATGCAACTAAATGAATGCGAGGGCTTAATTAAAAATTTACTATCCTTAAGTAGCTCCTAATCCAAAATTGTATAATCACACTTTGTCTTAATCCAATAAGATAGTTCTCAGCCAGTAACGGGCAGGAGTTATCGGTGCACCACGAATCACCGCAGCAATGCAGCCGAAGGTTTAAGTACCTTCAAAGAAACAACCATTATAATATTTACGAATCATCGTAACATTTATAAATGGTTATTGCTCTGCCGTAGCCTAGACACCAAGAAATTAAATTTTCGAAAGAGGACAACTTGTCAATATACAATGAAGCCCTAGCTAAGCTCATGACACCCTTAAGATGTCTAACCATTATTGTTAGCAAAATTCTAAGATGAAATGCAAAATTAAAATTAAACGTGTATTAACAATGCAACTATGAATGGATTTTTGTTTTTGTTTTTGAAATTTTTTTAAAATGCAAGCAATCAACAATGCGATGAGATAAAAACAAGAGATAGAAGCACCATACCATAGCATGAATAATTATTAGCAATTTATTTTTAAAGCGGTGATTTTTTATATAGCAAGCGAGCAAAGCAGTTATTTAGCAAGCAGTTCCTTCTTTATGATTTTCTTCTGCTTTTGCAACCTGAAACTAAAAACAAGATATATATAGTTTTTTTAATTATATATATATCAAAGAAGAACCTAAACAGAACAAAACAACACAAAACAAATTGAAACTAGTTATATATATATATAAAGTAAAAGGAAGAAGAATTGGTAAAATATCTAAATAAAAGATTATTTTAAATGCACACTAAAACAAAAAAGAAAATCAAACTACAAAAAAATCGGAATTCGGCTAATTAAAATAACTCACACAAAAAAAATCACAGTAAAAAAACTATAACTTAGGCCGTAAAAGCCCACAAGGCCACTAACAATCTTAACTTAATTTAGCTATATTCCCATTGAGAATCTCCAAATCAGAATTCAAAAAATTTTATAATTCACAAATCGATATTCACATATCAAAATTGTCAACTCAATCAAATTTGAAAACTGAACCACAATTGCATGGAGGAGCTCGTGGGTTTTTGGTTCGCTGGTTGCGTTGCGATTGCAGAGGTAGGTGGCAGAAGTGATTTCAGGTTATTGGATTGCAGAGGTAGGTGGGAAAATTTTGGGTGTGGGTTGGTGAAGGTTGGAGGTTGCGGTTTAGGCATAGGTTGGCTACGGAGATGCTATGTTGATATATGATGGTCAGCAGCTCTTTTTTTGTTGATGGTTTCTGTTGGAGAGGATGGTTGTGTTGGGTAGAAGTTGATATGTTAATGTGTAGGCAGTGGTGGTTACTTTGATGATGGATGGGGACAGTGGTATTCAGGCAGTTTAATGAAGTACAAGCATGGAGGAGGAGTGACAGTTGTCGAAGGGATGTTTAGTGATGTAAATTGCTAGTGTGGTAGACGGTATTTGTTGGTGGTGACTGGAAAGTTAATGGTTGCAGTATATGGTAGAAATGGTTTTAGATAATGATGTTGTTATGACTGTAGGATGGCAGGCAGGGGATGTGCAGTGATGGAGATGATTGTGGTTGGTTAAATGGGAATAGAAGTGAAGAAGTGGTTGATAAATGTTTGATCCGGCACAAGGCAACATGGGTTGTTTGCTGAGGAGAGTTGCTATGGGTAATGGAGGAAATGTGTTGTAGGAATATGAAGGGTGTGGTGGGATTATATGGTATGTTGGCAAAGAAGTTAGTGGAGAAGGAAGAGTTGGTTGCAGAATGAAGTTGGTAGTGTGAGTATGTTAACAGCGGAAGGAGTTGTTTGTGATGGAGGGGCTTAGGTGTGAATGCAGGAGCTAGGTGTGATGATAGAGCAGAGGTGTTTCAGTAGTGGATTGGAGAGCAATTCTTGTAATGCAAGGGGAAGGTTGTAACTTGGTCAATTAGTAGTTTTGTGGGTACATGTGATGACTGTGTTTGTATGTAATTTGCACACAGTGTTTGAACAGATGGGTATATGTGAACGGGTTTGTGGTTGTAGATATGATAATGGCAGTGGGGAGCCAGTATGTCGCCAGGTGCTGTTTTGAATGTTTGTGAGTAGGAAGTGAGGGTTATTGATAGATGAGGATGGTAATGCACTATGGTAGAATTTATTCTGTGGAATAGTTTGAAGTAGAAAGTGTTGAAGTGTGTATTGCTATGCACAGCGAAGATATGCACAGTAATGATGGGCAGTAATGGGTATAAAATGGTGGAACAGTTATGTTTTGATATGGTGAACTGTACAGTGGATGTATGTATGAAGTTTGAAGAATTATGGGAAGTTGTAGTGATCAGTAAGTGGCAGGTTGTATTTGGGGACAGAGAAGGGTTGGGTAGAGTAATAAACGAAATTTGTAAAAGAAAGTTGTAACAAGAAAATTGTAAATGCAAAAATGAGTAATAATATTTTTTTTACAAATTATGTATAATTTTTTCAAATATATATATATATATATATATATATATATATATATATAAAATGCAAATACAAAGGAAACTAGAACAACAAGCACTAAATTAAATGAGAACAAAAAATCACACAAACACGCAACAACAAAAAATTTTAAAAAAATGCAACTTAACATACACAAAAACACACAATAAAATCAAACAAAAATAATTCGAAGAACAAAAATTAAAATCAAATTAATTCCCCGGCAACGAGGCCAAAAACTTGTTTGACGGCTAAATCTCTATCGGATTAGAAAATACCCGATCAAATTTAAATTAAAAATAACCGCAAGCGCATGGCATACAATTTCAGTATGTGGCGAGTACGGCTTGATCTGTAGGGAATTGTTTAGATTTTAAAATTCTATTCAATCAAATTAACCAAGAGTTTGAAATTGTTTAAAACTAAAAATATCTAGAAACTAACAAAAAAATATATGGATAAAAATATGAGAGTTGAAGGCAATTTAGAGGTAATTTCCTTCTCATAATCACATAAATCAACAAAATGAAATTATGATCTTCCTTTTGGTCATTAGTGAATTTAGTTGATATGCTTATCATAAGTATGACCTATTTGTACTATTAATTGCCCCAACATAAACCATCAAATTTTAGCATACCCACTAAACCACTTTTTAACTCTCATAAAAATGTTAATTGATTTGAAAATAAAATCTATTCTTAGCATGATCTATTAGCTATTGAGTAGAAATATAGACCATCAAATTTTGATTTTAATATTCACTTCATTACCGTAATCATATGCAGATGAAGAGGTAATTTATGTTTGTGTTTGTTTAAGCATTGCCTATTTGGTGCCAACAACATAGGCTATCAAATTCAAAGCTAAAACAACAAAATTTAACCACATCCAAACATTTCTATTAATCACAAAGAAAGATAAAAAATTAGCAAAATGTTGAATCTATATGATTAAGAGAGCTTCATTACCCCTAAATTGAAGGGGTTTAGCCCCTCATATTTGTTATCATTTCAACAAATGTAGCATTCAACATGAAATAAAAACAAGAAGAAAATGCAAGCTAAGTGAAAAGAGAGCAAATTAAAATGAAATAAAAGCTATTATACTTGCATAAATAAAAAGATCTACACTACTAACATGAAAAGAAAGAGAGCTTGTAAATAGAAAAGGGCATGAATTAATATTGCATAAAAAGAAAATTACATGAAAAGAAGAAAATGGCTAAGTAACCATGAAAGAGAGAAAGATAGCTTATGTTTATTTTTTAGCCTAAAACTAAACTAACTACAAGAGGAGGTTAAGGAGGCTAAGAGCTTAATTACATGAACATATGGGGTATTTATACATGCCTAAAACCATAATGTATATTTTTAGGGACTACCCAAAATACCCCTCTAGGAAGTTTGGCCAACAAGTTATCATTAGCCTCTAATTAATCCATCATCAAGTATGCATGTAACTTTAACATCTACTAACTTGTGCATTAGCTTCTAATTGTAGATTAAGTTAAGTGGGTAGGTGGGGCCCTACATGATGCATGAGTTGAATTTTTTCCATCTTCATTTGCTTGTCTTCTCTTGTGCATGCATATTTTCCATGAGGCCTCTTGTAATTTCAATTCAAATTCCTACAAACAAAAATAAAATTCATAAATAAATATTCTCAAAATTAATATATGCACAAAATGTCCATTTTTCCCCTGGATGAAGATGAATAAATGATGATTTGAAAATAATTTGAATTTTTGTTTAAACATGTTAAAATACCCTATATGCTCATTTATTTAATTAAATTAGATTAAATATGGTAGTAAAAATATACACATTTACGTGCACATCAATTGTTAACCAAGAAATAGTATAAATTTTAATTCGATGGTTTATGGTAAGTATACAAGACTGAATTTCCTTATACAATTGTTTTATAACCTTGGTAGTTGGTTTCTCAACTATCGGTTATTTCGGTTTCTTTGTTATCAACATTTTAAGAAGATGTGTTGCTCCGTAGAACTTTGTTATCCTTTGTCGGAAATAACTAAATCGAAGCACATGTTTTTAGGGGACATGTTATGTGGGGCTGCTATCATTAGGTTATTTTCACATCTCATCTAGATTGAATTCGGTTTTGCGCATTTAGATGTGAAATGCTCGGATTCTCGGTGAGGGTTGGTGGGGACCGTCTTGGAGTTCTCAAGGTTTTTAAGTATATTTCTAGAGGTATAATTCTTTTAAGGGGGATGCACCCTCCTAGTCATTTGTTGGAGAATTTCCTTTTTTATTTGATTCGAACCTTCAAATTTGTTTCCCTATTTACATCGGGAAGAGTCAACCACTCTTCGCAGAGTTTAATTATTTATCCATTCTTCACATTTGATGTTGATTTATGTGAGAGTTAACCCGTTCTGTGTTCAGCGGAGTGGTCTCACATGTTTGTGTTTAATTTCGCACCTATTCTTTTAAAGTTTTACTCATACCAAACATATCGTCTGGCCCGAGTTGTTCGTTCTTCCCTGTAACGACCTGCCTTTTTTGACGCTTTAAGCAGACATACATGTCAAACTCAAACCATTCAAAATGGCAGATTGTTATGGGATAAAGAAGAAAAAGAGAAAGAAATAAAACAAATACAGAATCTCGCAGCGAAATGATAAAATATAATAATCAAATAACAGTTCATGAAGCTATTTACAAAACATATGATTATACTTATACAACATAGAATCAGAGTTACACATACCAGAGATAAATAAATTATAAAGCAGCGGAAACAGTATGATGCAGTGGAATAATATAGTAAATAATAATACAATCTTCGTCTTCGTCCTCCAGAAACAAGTCTTTAAATCCTAAAATGCTCAGGCTCACCCGAGCGAATTGAAAAGACAAAACACTCGAGTCAGAACTAAAAGATCTTATGTAAGTTAAATCAACAGTAAATAAATATGAGTGTAAAAGGCACACGTAGGTATGGTACAAACCAAACTCGTAGAAGGCGTGCTAAGGCATGTGAACACGACACACGAGGAAATGCCAAGGTAGATATACCATTTGCGGATCCGGACTGGTGGTAACGCATAGCAGCTACTACCGCCCATCTCGGAACAAACTCCCAAATCAAAAATTAGAGGGTGGCCACCAAATCAATCACAAAGTCAGAATATAATATCGAAGAAGTGTGTCTGATAGGAGGAATGACCTCACTTGGCCCGGCGTAGCTCCTGATTTTAGTCACATCTAAGCTGACTCACGGAAGTTAGGGTCACGTCATACCTCATACAGAAATCGTCGCCACCATCCTACTTCATTCTGCAATCTCCGCCGCGTACACAGTTGTTAAAGTGGTTTTCGATATTGGCAGAGAGTATGACAATATCCGATCCAGGTCTCTTTAACAACCAATCGCTTATTACACACCGGATGGTTATTTTACATTTCAAAAGTCAATTCACAAATTATATCAAAATATCATATTCTCGAAACCATAATACTTTCAAAATCATATTCACTTTGAAATCAAATTCACTTTGAAATCATGTTCACTTTCAAATCATATCGTCTTTGAAATCACAATTCTTTCAAAATCATATTTTCCAAATTTGGTTAAATCCTTATTTCAAAATCATCATATTAAATCAATTATGTCATTTAAGTCTCAACTTAAATTATAACATCATTTAGCCGTATTCGCTTTTAACCTAGTGAATTAAATATAACACTTCCCTTTTCCCTTAGTCTAAAAATTTAGAAAATAGTTTAAATAGTTATAATAGTTAAAATACTCTAAAATAGTTTAATATAGATTAAAAATGTTTTCTTGCTTTAAGATGGTTAAATAGATATAAAAATAGATTAAATATAATTAAAATAGATTAAATAGCTTTAAAATAGATTAATCAAATTTAAAATAAGTTAAATGGGTTAATTAGTTGAAGGTTTGAAAATCTTAATAATTAAAGTCTTTTAAAATAATATACTTTAAAAACATTTTACATTAATAATATGAATTTGAAAATTATATCAATTTAAACTATTTATTTCATTCCAACACATTTGGACCATTTCAATATCCCAAAACCCAATTTCAAATTTTCCAATTCAAATTCTCAATAAAATATTTAATTCAATATCGCTTCCAATCCATGTTCGAAATATCAATTTAAATCACTCCAATTTCAATATATTTCAAAGTTATATTTCAAACAATTTTAATAACTCGATTTCTATAAATTTCATTTATACTTAAAATTCGATTTTGCAATTCCAAATAAATTTCTTTAAACAATTCCTTTAAACCAATTCCAGTTTCAACATAAACTTGAATTCCAATTATAATTCAATTTATATAAATCAAATTTTTATTTCCAATATCATTTAACCAAATTCAAAAATTTATGGATTTAAAATCCTTTAATTTAACAAATCCGGTGTCCGTATATAATTTTCTACCCTAGGGTCAAGTGATACGGATATTTATCATTTCAATCCGTAATTTAAAATTTTACGGTTATATATCATTTCAAACCACAATCCCGAATTTAAATAAAGTCCATAAATTCGCTCGTGTAACAACCCGCATATTTCACGATTATATATTTAAATGTTTTATTCAAATATAGCATCGTTAATCGGATTAATGTTCGAAATATTATTTTTTATAAACAGTCGAATTGGGACTCTAGACCACTTCCATTGAGTCCAAAATGTCGTTTACAACTTTTTTGAGTATAAACATCGATATGTTTGGAGTTGAGTAGAATTTTGCTATTTTTCTATTTTGGGCTTTGGTTTTGGGTTTCAGCCCACTAACCCAACATAATACCCTAACTCCTCTACTCTTCATCCATTCACTCATTTCATTTCCTAACACTCAAGCTAAAGAAAAATGGGGAAAAGAATGGGAAATAGAAATTCCTAAACCCTAGTTTTGATTAGGAAACTCACATTCAAGTCCAAAATCAAGGAGAAGCTTAAGTAAGTCCTCTTCATCTTCTCCATCTCTATCTCTCTTCAATTTCAAAAATTCCTAAACTCTAACTTAGGAAATATTTGCTTATTAGCTTAGATTGGAGCTTCTTGAGTTGAAGTTGAAGTGGAATTGGCCTTTCCTTTGTTTTAGAGCTTCTCGTTCGTTGTTTTGAGTTTTAAAGGTGAGTTTTTGAACTCACATCTACGTCTATAACTTTCATTGTTGTTAGGTATGAATTCCTAACTTCTAGTCATGTTCATTTGCTTTTGATTTGAATTGATTTGGTGAATTTTCCAATTTTGGTGTTTTGAAGTCAAAATCTTTAAAAATCCTATCTTGGATGTTTGGACATGTTTTGGTGGTGCATTGAAGAGCCTATAGGAGTGGGTTGTCGATTGGCATAAACCCTAGCATCCATCGCTCGATCGATCGCATTTCGTTTGGATTTTCGCCCTCTACGGGCTAGGCTGATTTTTGCCTACAGGTGGATTTCAGACGTCTGAATTCCAATTCAAACGTCTGGATTCCAATTCAGACGTTTGGATTCCAATTCAGACGTCTGGATTGGAAATCCAGACACCTGGAGTTGGTCCCTGGAAAACGCAAAAAGGCAGAGACAAAATCCAAATGTCTGGAAATCCATTCAGACGTCTGGTTGGTAATTTCAAATGTCTAAAATGTGCAGTTTTGCCTATTTTGGCTGTTTTTGAGTGGATTTCCAATTTTAATCGATTTTTTGTTGATCCGGTTAGTTGTTATCACTTATTATTGACTTTGATGACTTCTTTCTTTGAATTTTTGGGAATATCCATTTGATGGATTTGATATCAATTTTTATGGATTTAATTCACATCGTCGTATATGAATTTTTGGTGATTGATTGTTTTTACAATCATTTTTGTGATTTGTCACTTTAAAATACAAAGGTTTCTATACTAGTAGTAAATATTCAAACTCTTTCACAAAGATGGTTCCAACTCTATTTTTAATACAAATCTCATTTATAAAACCGTTTTCCAATCTATTAGTATATACAAACCTTTACCTCATTCGTATGAGAAATCTAATTAAATGGCTTAGCAAAACTAGTGGTATGAAATGCTTGCGTTTACTTCGTCGGTTAATTCTTGGACTTGTTCGATTGAACTTTTGTGACAATTTTCGAGTGGAAATCTACAATTTGTTCGTAAATATTTAAGTTAATCCAGTGGTAATGGGACATGAAGCTAAACTCATTTATTTACTAGCTTAGTGTAATTTACACTTAACGATCAATGATGATCCTTTGGTGATTTAGACTAGCGATGTGAGATGTCTCTTTGTCCGTGTGGGGGACTATACCCCGTTCTGTTGAGCTTCCTCTCATTTTTTATGGGCTAGCGACCCATGGTCTTTGGACCATTCGTGGAGCAATCGGCTCGATAAGTCGGTGCATGGGGCGTATATTTTTAGGTGCGTCGATGTTCAACTAGGCATGGGGCGTATCTTTTTAGGTGCATCGATGTTCGACTGGGCATGGGGCGTATCTTTTTAGGTGCGTCGATGTTCGACTTGGCATGTGGCGTATCTTTTTAGGTGTGTCGATGTTCGACTAGGCATGGGGCGTATCTTTTTAGGTACGTCGATGTTCGACTAGACATGGGGCGTATCTTTTTAGGTGCGTCGATGTTCGACTAAACATGGGGCGTATCTTTTTAGGTGCGTCGATGTTCGACTATGCATGGGGCGTATCTTTTTAGGTGCGTCGATGTTCGGTTCATGGGATAGCGACCCGTTTGTGATACACGTGTTGGTGAGTTTTCATGCTCCCGTTTGTGATAGGCCTTCCTCTTTTTGTGATTTCTGGATTTCTAGTTGATGATTTCTAGTATTTGTGTTTCACCGATTTTTGCGATTGGCATTGATATGTTTGTCAATATTTGTGTTTTGGTGAATAATTTAAAGAATATGACATTCTTTTTAGTGTTTGAAAATATTTGAGATATAGTATGATTTTTGTTATTACCTTATGTATACTTGTCACAATATGGCATTTTCGTTATCATACGTTTCTGTCATATCTCTTTTCCTATCTCATTTTATATGATATTTATAGCTAGACTGATCCGTTTATTATTTTCTTCTTAAATAATACTCGGGTCAGACTGAGGTATTTCAGGTGCTTCTTCTTGACTTCTTATCAGGGTTCGTCACCTGACTTTTGTCTAACTACTTTAGCTTAGTAGTTTTTGTTATTATACATTCGAGATAGAGACTCCTTGATGTATACTTATTCTTGTCTAGCACTTGTATCTATTCTTTTGTGATGTAGTGGATCTAGTTTGACCACTACTTTGATGTACACTTTTATGTGATATATTCATTTTTGTTTCCGCCTTAGTGATATGAATATCTGTGACTGATTTGTGTTATGCTTATTTCTATATTTGTTTCCGAAGGCCATATAGCCACTATGTGGTAGCTTTGAGTTTGTATTTGATGTGTCGGATTTCCTCTTGAAATAAAATGCAAGTCATATTATCTGACATATCGGTACTCGCAAAGCAATTTCACAGATGGTCGCTCCTCAACAGCCTTATTCTTCGCGCAAGTTGACGGCATTACCTCGTAGTGTCCTTGGCTAGTGTGAGTATAGAGGTGGGGCATCACAACTTGGTATCAGAGCCAAACTTCGGAACAACGTAGAATAATCTAGCAAGGATTATTGTCCTAAGTCTCTCTTAGGAATCGTGCCTTAGGATTTAATTCGAGTCATAGGACCCGTTTTATCCTATTTTCTTTTATAATGCCTTGTTTTATTAATCAAGTTTGTTTGATATTCATTCTGAGAATAACCTTTTTCCTCTTCTTTATTTCTTTCTTAAAGAAGAAGAGATGGTTAGATCTGGCAGTCCTAGCACTGGTCAATCCAGCAGTCCTTCTTTGGATGGCGTATTCATGTCTGTCCAACAACTTTTGGATCTTGTAAAGAATCAAAATTTTATCTGTGCTTTGAGTAAAAACCCCAAAAAGGTTTTACCTCTGAAATTAGAAGTGCCTTTCGACCAGTTTGTAGATATCACTCTTCGACTTGAAGAGGCCAATAAAGAAAGTGATGTTGAAGTTGTGGATGCCAAACAAAACTTCAACATCAACAAGAAGAGGCATATTAAGTTCAAAAGTCCTAATCCCAACAAGACAGTGAAGCAAGTAACTTCGGTAGCAAAGACTCCAATCCCTAATTGTGGAGAATGCTACAATTGTGGCTCTAAGGACCACTATATAAATAGGTGTCCAATGCCTATTTCTTGCCGCTATTGCAAAAGTTCAGATCATTATATATCTTCATGTCCCAAACTTCAGAGCAAGAAGGAGGGAAAGCTAAATGTTGTGCAAGATCCTAGTGACACTTCTCTTGGTCAAGGTATTTCTCATTCTATCCTTGATAGCATTAATTTGTTTTGTGATTATCCTATTCGAGTTCTTTTTGATACGGGTTCATCTCATTATTTTATATCAAAAGAACTTGTTGATTCTTTTTCTTTAAAATATTATGGGCTTGATGACTTCATAGAGAATTGCAAATCCAGTTGGTGGAACCGCAACACTCAGTTTGCTTTGTAAAGATGTCGAGGTTATTTTATATGATTATTCTTTCCATGCCGATTTTCATGTTATGCGTTACTTAGGCTTCAGAATTGATTTTTGGGAAAGGATTGGCTTAATCATTATGAAGCCCATATCCTATGTCCTGAGAGGACTATCCATCTTCGACGTTCTCAATCTGTTAAGCAGATTTTTAAATTTTCTTAATGATTTCGATTTCCAAATTCTGTGGCATCATTTTATTCTTTAAACCCACTTGATGAGGAAGATGTTCTTTCTCTCATTCAAAAAGTTTGTGAATTTTTCGATATTTTTGAGCTTGTCTTAGGATTACCACCTAAGCGATCTATTGAGTGGTGCTAAAGTCTTTTGCTCGACCTTGCCACCGGTTTTCATCAGCTACGAGTTGCGGAGGGTAGCGTTTCACTTACCGCATTCCGCACTCGTTATGATTCTTATGAATGACTCGTGATGTCATTCGGTTTATCCAACTTATTTCATCCATCTTATGAATCGAGTATTCGACGAATATCTCGATGAGACCATCCTTGTATTCATTGATTATGGATGAAAACAACAATTTAAAATTTGCCAATCTTTTTAATAAGATATTTCTAAGTATGATGGGATTTTGTTCCTAAAATGAACAAAGAATATTCGTAAAATTTTAAGAGACATGTTTATCATATAAAAGATGATTTTGTGTTGTTTTGCCCATTGAGTGCTTTAAGAATTCTGGTCGATGCGCTTGATCAACGTTATCGATAGGAATCTCCTAAACGCTATGATGAGACAGTCAGACACAGTAAATTCTTGTAATAAGTTATTTTTTCTAAAAAGATGAATATATAAAGTTAATTATAATTTTGAATGTCTTGGCTTTTCGAGAAAGAGGGTCATTTAAAAGAACTCTTTTCCGATGCTTTTATTCTTGTGATTCCCGAAGGTAACCAAGACTTCACTGTTTGTACCGATGCTAGTCGTATTGGTTTGGGTGCCATTCTCTTGCAAAGGTAATGTGTTATCATGCATACTTCTTGACAATTAAAGCTTGTCGAGACTAAATATGCCATTCATGATCTGGTGCTCGCGGCCATTGTTTTCGCTCTTAGAATTTTGCGTCATTATCTTTTGGGAGAGAAATTGTTCTCTGCAACGATCATAAATCTTTGAAGAATTTATTTTCTCAAAAGGAAATTAATTTGTGTCAACAATGTTAGCTCGAGTTCCTTTCATCTTATGATCTTGATATTCTCTATACTCTTGGAAGGGGAAATCGTGTTGCCGATGCCCTTAGTCGTAAGCAACAAGCGGTTGCTTCCATGATGATATCCGAATGGAATGATCTCGAGAATTTATCCACTTGTGAGATTCGAGATCGTGAATCCAATTTATGTTCATCTCTTGTTTTATGTAGCCTTGAGGCTCATCCTTCTCTTATAGCACCGCTTATCGTCCTCATTCCGATGGACAAATAGAGCATGTGAATCAAACTCTTGAAGATCTTCTTCGTGCATGTGTTCTTGATTTTTGTGGAAGTTGGGAAGATCATATTTCTCTTATTGAGTTTTCTTATAATAATAGCTTCCAATCTAGTATTGGTATGGCACCTTTCGAGGCATTCTACGAAAGGCCATGCCGATTTATTTCTTGTTGGCTTGAGGCCGGTGAGAAGCTGGTTTTAGGTCCAGATTTTATTCGTGATGCCACAGAAAAGATTGACCTTATTCGTCATAGGATGAAAGAAGCTCAAAGTAGACAAAAATCCTATGTCGATAATCGAAGAAGGAAATTAGAATTTTCTGTGGGAGATTTTGTGTTTATTCGTGTTTCACCTATGAAGGGTGTTGTGTGTTTCAGTCGATCGGGAAAATTAGCACCTCGATATATTGGTCCATTTCCCATCACCGAATGCATTGGTTCCGTGGCTTATCACCTTTTATTACCAGCTCAATTTTCTGCTATTCATGACGTGTTCCACGTTTCTCAACTACGGAAATGCCTTAGAGATTCCGATTATATTCTTGGGCCCGGTATTGTTGAAGAATTGAAGTTTCGCCTAATTTGACTTATGAGCAACATGCTATTCGTATCATTGCTTCAGAGGTTGAACGCCTTCGAAATAAAGATGTTCCTCTTGTGAAAATTCAATGGTCCTCAAATCCTAAGGATTGCTCTTAGGAATCCAGAGAATTCATCGAGCGAACACATCCGGACTTACTTTCTCGTGCTCTTTAAAGGTTAATTTCTTATTTCAAAATTTCTTCTTTTGTGTTGTTATGACTTAGTATGGTTGTTACTTTTTATCTTCCTCTTAATTATTGCGAGGACGCAATTTCTTTAACGAGGGGAGTCTGTAACAACCCGCATATTTCACGATTATGTATTTAAATGTTTTATTTAAATATAGCATCATTAATCGGATTAAAGTCTGAAATATTACTTTTTGTAAACATTCGAATTGGGACTCGAGACCACTTCCATTGAGTCTAAAATGGCATTTACAACTTTTTTGAGTATAAACATCGATATGTTTGGAGTTGAGTAGAATTTTGCTATTTTGGGCTTTTGGGTTTCAGCCCACTAACCCAACATAATACCCTAAATCCTCTACTCTTCATCCATTCACTCATTCCATTTCCTAACACTCAAGCTAAAGAAAAATGGGGGAAAGAATGGGAAATAGAAATTCCTTAACCCTAGTTTTGATTAGGAAACTCAAATTCAAGTCCAAAATCAAGGAGAAGCTTAGGTAAGCATCCTCTTCATCTTCTCCATCTCTATCTCTCTTCAATTTCAGAAATTCCTAAACTCTAAATTAGGAAATATTTGCTTATTAGCTTAGATTGGAGCTTCTTGAGTTGAAGCTGAAGAGGAATTGGTCTTTCCTTTGTTCTAGAGCTTCTCGTTCGTTATTTTTGAGTTTTAAAGGTGAGTTTTTGAACTCACATCTACGTCTATAACTTTCATTGTTGTTAGGTATGAATTCCTAACTTCTATTCATGTTCATTTGCTTTTGATTTGAATTGATTTGGTAAATTTCCAATTTTGGTGTTTTGAAGTGAAAATCTTTAAAAATTCTATCTTGGATGTTTGGACATGTTTTGATGGTGTATCGAAGAGCCTATAGGACTGGGTTATCGATTGGCATATACCCTAGCATCCATCGCTCGATCGATCGCATTTCGTTTGGATTTTCGCCCTTTATGGGCTAGGCTGATTTTTGCCTACAGTTGGATTTCAGACGTCTTAATTCCAATTCAAACGTCTGGATTCAAATTCAGATGTCTGGATTGGAAGTCCAGACATTTGGAATTGGTCCCTGGAAAATGAAAAAAGGCAGAGGCAAAATCCAAACATCTAGAAATCCATTCAAACGTCTGGTTAGTGGTTCAGACGTCTGGTTGGTAATTTCAAACGTCTGAAATGTACAGTTTTTCCTATTTTGGCTGTTTTTAGTGTATTTCCAATTTTAATCGATTTTTTGTTGATCCAGTTAGTTGTTATCACTTATTATCGACTTTGATGACTTCTTTCTTTGGATTTTTAGGAATATCCATTTGATGGATTTAATATCGATTTTTATGGATTTAATTCACATCGTCGTATGTGAATTTTTGGTGATTGATTGTTTTTACAATCATTTTTGTGATTTGTCACTTTAAAATACAAAGGTTTCTATACTAGTAGTAAATATTCAAACACTTTCACAAAGATGATTCCAACTCTATTTTTAATACAAATCTTGTTTATAAAACCATTTTCCAATCTATTTGTATATGCAAACCTTTACCTCAGTATAAGAAATCTCATTAAACGGTTTAGCAAAACTAGTGGTATGAAACGCTTGCGTTTACTTCATTGATTAATTCTTGGATTTGTTCGAATGAACTTTTTTGACAATTTTCGAGTGGAAATCTACAATTTGTTCGTAAATATTTAAGTTAAGCCAGTGGTTATGGGACATGAAGCTAAACTCATTTATTTACTAGCTTAGTGTAATTTACACTTATCGATCAATGATGATCCTTTGGTAATTTAGACTAGTGATGTGCGATGTCTCTTTGTCCGCGTGGGGGACTATACCCCGTTCTGTTGAGCTTCGTCTCATTTTTTATGGGCTAGCGACCCATGGTCTTTGGACCATTCGTGGAGCAATCGGCTCGATAAGTCGGTGCATGGGGCGTATCTTTAGGTGCGTCGATGTTCGACTAGGCATGGAGGGTATCTTTTTAGGTGCGTTAATGTTCAACTAGGCATGGGGCGTATCTTTTTAGGTTCGTCGATGTTCGACTAGGCATGGGGTGTATCTTTTTAGGTGCTTCGATGTTCGACTAGGCATAGGGCGTATCTTTTTAGGTGCTTCGATGTTCGACTAGGCATAGGGCGTTTCTTTTTAGGTGTGTCGATGTTCGACTAGACATGGGGTGTATCTTTTTAGGTGCGTCGATTTTCGACTGTGCATGGGGCGTATCTTTTTAGGTGTGTCGATGTTCGGTTCATGGGATAGCGACCTGTTTGTGATACACGTGTTGGTGAGTTTTCATGCTCCCGTTTGTGATAGGCCTTCCCCTTTTTGTGATTTTTGGATTTCTAGTTGATGATTTCTAGTATTTGTGTTTCACCAATTTTTGAGATTGGCATTGATATGTTTGTCAATATTTGTGTTTTGGTGAATAATTTAAAAAATATGACATTCTTTTTAGTGTTTTAGAATATTTGAGATATTGTATGATTTTTGTTGTTACCTTATGTATACTTGTCGCAGTATGGCATTTTCGTTATCATACGTTTCTATCATATCTCTTATCCTATCTCCTTTTATATGATATTTATAGCTAGACTGATCCGTTTATTATTTTCTTCTTAAATAATACTCGGGTCAGACCGAGGTATTTCAGGTGCTTCTGCTTGACTTCTTATCAGGGTTCGTCACCTGACTTTTGGCTAACTACTTTAGCTTATTAGTTTTTGTTATTATACATTCGAGATAGAGACTACTTGATGTATACTTATTCTTTTGTCTAGCACTTGTATCTATTCTTTTATGATGTAGTGGATCTAGTTTGACCACTACTTTGATGTACACTTTTATGTGATATATTCATATTTGTTTCCGCCTTAGTGATATGAATATCTATGACTGATTTGTGTTATGCTTATTTCTATATTTGTTTCCGAAGGCCATATAGCCACTGTGTGGTAGCTTTGAGTTTGTATTTGATATGTCGGATTTCCTCTTGAAATAAAATGCAAGTCATATTATCTGACATATCGGTACTCGCACAAAGCAATTTCACAGATGGTTTCTCCTCAATAGCCTTATTCTTCGCGCTAGTTGACGGCATTACCTCGTAGTGTCCTTAGCTAGTGTGAGTATAGAGGTGGGGCGTCACAGCTCGAGTCTATCATTTCAAACCATAACGGTTTTTCCCTAATCTATAGATCATTCGGGTATGTATCATTTCAACCCATAGTGAACTTGCAGTTTATAGCGATATAAACTACAACATCCATTCATCCAATATCAAAAATCAAACATCCATCACAATCATCATCCAAATCAATCAATAAACATCAATAGAGAACTGATAATCAATAACAGGTATTTAACTGGCAATTTGAATTCAAAAATAAATTAAATAACGATTTAATTCAAATAAATTCAAATTAACTTAAATGACGATTTAAAATATACCAAACAACCATAAATAAATTTTCGATCACATCATAAATTTAATTTAACAAACATAAGAAATTTTAGAAGTTGTGAGTGGTTAAAACACTCACCTTTGAATTTAAATCCAATTTAAACCAAAAATTCAAACAGTCTCAAAATTCGTCCAAACCAGCATCAAAATGTCCAGAATTTTATTATGATTCCAGTAGAGCAAACCGCGCGTGAAACGGATCTCGTATGTAAAAGTTATATAAGTTAGAACATAAGTACAATATAAATTAAAGCTAATAAATAAAATAATAAAAATAATAAAAAACACTCATACCCTCCCTCTTCATTACACACTCGAGCCCAATTACCAAGCACAGGCAATGTTGACCGACGTCACCTCACTCTACGCGCCACCGTTCGCCCAGGGACCGCCGCCGCTGCCATCTCCGTGACGCCGCCCACACACATGCCTGGGTCCGATCGCTTGAAACGCAGCCAGCCGCTCCCCTTTTCGAACCCTAAAACGCTAATCCTCGCCGCTACAGCCCACAATCGACGACACGACCACCACCATACGACTCCGCGTCACGATCTCCTTCTAACCCAGTCGACAATTTCACGAATCAACGCCTGAATCAAAATCGCCCAAATTGACATCTAGGTATTCGCGATTTGGGACTTTGACCGCGATTTGCGATTGATCCGAGCACTGTTACGCAAAACAGTCACCACGCGCTGACTCGATTTGTCGAGATCTTCAAAACCATTTAAAATTTGACATAGTTTGGAGAGTTTGAATTTTGATTTGAATTTGATCTTGAAATTGAATTGAGAAGTTTGTTTGGTTTGTCTGCCATTGAGAAGGAGGAGTAGACTGAAATATACGTACAGACAAATAAAAATGAGTAGTGGCTAGGGTCTATAATGAGCTGTTTATAGGTAGGTCAGAATTGAGATGAATGGACACGATTGATTTGAAGGTTAAGCGATAAACGACCCAAAAAGCCCGTTCTACCTCCAGAACGAAATGGGTCCTCCCATATATCAAAACAGATGTTTTCAAATATTCTAAACTCAATGCAATAGGTTTCAGGTCCTAATTCCATCGTATGAAGAAGTTATGTTAAAATCAGCTTATTTCAAATTGATTTCAGTTAAGTTGATTTCTAGGCGTTTCGAGCACGTACGATCAAACGACAAGTCCGATCGTTACGAAACTTGATTTCCTACAATAATTCACCGTTACGAATCTGATGAAACTGGTTTCGTCGAATTCCAAGTTAGTGGCCAAAATGACTATATTTCAGTTAATTAAATAAATTAATATTAAATTAATTAACCACCTTTTAATTAAAAATTTATAAATTAACCTATTTCATCATTTTTAATCACTTGGACATTTACAATGATTTAATTCAGGTTTATATGATAATTCAATGTTGGTTGTTACATTAATTACAATGTTCAATTTCACTATAATTAAATCCCATTTATTATAATTTAATTTCAAATAAATTGCTTTAATTCGATTTCAACCTTTATATTCAACCAATTATAAATCTAATAACATAGTTAACATTTGTTTCATATTTCATTAGGATACTCCAATTTCCATCTTTAGTTCGTATTAACTATTATATTTCTATTTTATTGAAATTTGTCAATTTCACACATATATTCAAATTTAAACCCCGATAAATTTATTTACCCTAGTTTCATTCTTTTATTAATCAATTTGTTACCCCATGAATAAAATTAGGATTTCTATTCATTTTGTTACATTCACAATTTCAGTTATTGTCTTAATCTTATTAATGTAACATTAAAGTTCATTTAATTCTAATTGATTTCCCATTTTAATTTAATAGGCCAAACAAATAGGTAACTTATAACAATCGTTACCGTAACTTTTAATTACACTTATGAATTCATTATTCACAAACAACTGTTTCAATCCTTATAAAATACTGATTTTATTCAATTACCATTAACTATCTATTTCATAAAAAAATTTAATATTTACATTTGTTTCTTACATTCAATTTTATAACCAAGTATAGCATTTACATCATTTCAATTAATTGAACTTCCATTAAAAGGTTATTCTTTTCTTAATTTAACCTTATTCCGTTTCATTCTGTTTATTAATTTCCCTTAATAAATCACAAATTTCTATTTTTCCCAATATTAAATAACAAAATTTAATTAAATTAACAATTTAAATTACCAAAAATTTACGGGTTGTTACACTCCCTAAACTCTCGGGTGCTCATTTTTATTTGAGTTGTCCGAGAGTAGCATGTCTTTGTTGGGCTCTTTTGAAGACGACATCCTAGTAGGAGGCTTTCATCTTCTTAGTTATATATTCCGCTGCATTATCTTGTTTGTGTAAGTGTATTTTGTTTCGGCATATGTAAATGCAAGGTGTTATAACTGCCTAAACTGATTTATTGTACTTTCTTGTAACTATGATAAACCTCTGTTAAGGAGTAACCTGATGTACTATTAACTATTATGGTTTATTTAGCAGTTTCGTTGTGAGGTTTCCTATTCTGTTTTTTATTTTACCCCATGATGATTCATCTTTCCATGCTTGGGCAATGACACACGAACACTAAGAATGTGTTAAGTGTCGTTCCTAGGGGTTAGAAAGGTGGGTCGTCACAAGTGTATAACTCCCAACCCAAATATGTATCATGAGGTATTAAAAATGGCATGTTTCCTTCGATAGTAAGTGACGTAAGCATTTATCTAAACATCAACTATTCGGCTAGGTCAACAAATTATTTGCATGAAAAATAGATTGAAATACTATTTTAGAACATTAGTTGTTCTACTTCATGAATGGATGCTATGAATATTTCGAATAAGCACAAGAAATGAACATACAAGATTTTGTTTGTGAGAGCGTAAAAATATGGAATGGTTGAAAGGGAGGAACATTACTGGAATGGTAAAGTTCCAAACTCTTTTTGGTACAGATGAGCGTCATCGATAGGAGCTTATGAAAAAGTGTAACCTTTTCATAACATAACAAAAAGGAATTACTTTCTCTGGTTTTTAGTAAGTGCCAATTTTGGCAATGCTTATAATGTAACATACACGTAGCTGATTTTGGTTAAATCAAATTATACAAACACTTTCCTTAGAGAAACACTGGCTCAAACAGTTGTAACTTTGCAATATACAAGGTGGTAAGGTACATTCCATGATTTTCATGATTTCACTTTTGGATTCAGAAAATCCTTATATTGGTACATATCAAGTAACGTAAACACATGCACACATACAAACAAGATAATCTTTATATGAAATTACTTTCTTTCTCAGTACATATTTTAAATTGGCTCGTTATTTAAACCGATAGTTCAATATCTGATAGAGTGATAGGTTTATCATTCTCAAATTAGATTTCTGAAAGACTTGTTAATTTAAAACAAGATATTGTTGGCATTTATAAATATATTTTGGTGCTAAGCTTAAGTATAAAAATTAACCTCATGAATTAACCTCCACATAATATATAACTCACATTTACGTACGCGTCATCGATAAAAAGCAATAGACACGTGTGCCTCCAGAACAGAACAATACATAATATACAGTAGTCTACATAGAACACAAAGTTAATCGCAGTGATTACATATAATATAAATACATTAATGTTATACAATACAATTCAAATGTCAATTATATATATATATATACATATAATGAAACAATGTTAATAAATATCATGTAACGATCCTAAAATAGAACTCCTCTAAGCCCAATGAAATACATGCTGGTCAAGTCGTCCCTGCACCTGAAAAGTCTCGGACTGACCGAGCATTGTAAAATAATACATGGGTCAGACTATGTCTAATTAAAGGTCATATGAAGATGATACTGTATAAACAAGGAACAATATGATATCGCTATTAAAGATACTCAATACATTAGACGATATATTAAAGTATATATATACATATAGAATAATCCTCAAGGCACTAAATCATCCAAATATCTCAAATTAATATAGTGATGTCTTTACCCATTTAAAACATATCAAATCAAAATTCACATAAAACATCAAACACGTGAATCATCCATATCTTGAAATCACTATTAAATACAGAAATAATCATTAATGAGACATCCTCAAGTGAAGTCAGGCAGTAATGAAATAATGCCCACTATCTCTCTCGGTCTCATATTATAAAATACCAATATTAAATCAATAAAATAAGTAAGGAAGATTTGAGCCAGCTCATAACAATATCCAAATATAATCAATAATAAGTAGGCCCTCTGCCTGTAAAAGATAGGTCGTTTTCCTAAGAAGGATATGGGGTTGACCAGATTCTGGACACAGTCTCAGGTATAATCTCATATGTACATAATATGTAACATCCCGCCGTTTTGGACCATTCAAATCGACAATAAACCGAACATATCGGACTTGAATAATTCAAAACAATATATTGTTAATAAAATTTGGGGCAAATAAAATCAATCACAGAATCACAGACACAGAATATCAGAATAACTCGCAGCGGAATAAAATAACTATAGTGGTTCTTGAAGCTACTAGATACAAAGTCTCAAAACTAATACATAATACCCAAGTCTGAAAACAAATACAACGAAAAGTTTAGATACATAAGTTTTCTACTACAAAAGCAAAAGCTGAGTGGAAATAACTGGAATGGAAATATCAGGTAGATAGCTAAATCTCCGACGGATCTCTAGCTCCAAAAAGATAAACCAAAGCTGTGAAACTCAGGCTGACCCAAGCGTAAAGCAAAACACAAAACACTCGAGTCAGGACATACATACTTAAAAAATTTAAATCAACTCATGTGAACTATAAAGAAATACATCAGTAACTTAAAGGATGCTTGGGACCACGCATCCTCTAAGGATCCGTTAAACTATCTACTATGTAGTAATATATGATATTATAATAATGTATAAAGTAAAGCAAACTATTAAAATAGCGTTAAGGCGTTACATTTTCCCCTTTAACACATTTTTATTTCCCATAGTCTATACATCACCGTAATCCCACCCGTACTGGGTGACGTCAGAGGGCACTCCATAGGTATGGTACAAACCAAACTCGTAGAAGGCGCGCTATGGTAGGTGACACGGCACAACTAGGCAATGCCAGGGTAGATATACCAATTACACTTCCGGACTTTTGGTAACGCATAGCCGCAACTACCACTCAACTCGATCCACACTCCCGAATCAAAGGTGTGCACCAAATCAATCACAAAGTAATAGAATGGCTAACGATGAAGTATGTCCGATTAGAGGAGCTACTTCCTTGGCCCATCAATTGCTCCTATTTTATCCACCTTATGCTAACTCAAGGGAGTTAGGTCCACGTAAATATACCTTTAGGATCGTCGCCACCATCCTACTTCATTCTGGAATCTCCACCGCATACACAGTTGTCAAAGTGGTTTTGGGTATCGATGGAGAGTATGCCCATATCCGATCCCGGTCTCTTTAACAACCAAACGTTATTATAACCCGTGGTTATTCAATTTCAAATGGTTTATTTTTCATATCAAACATATTCCTTTCAAAACCATATAAATTCCATATCATTATTCTTTTAAAATATTATTCCCTTTTTCAAAAGTAGTACACTTCCAAATTCATTTAATTATAACCCCTTTTGACGTAAAAATTTAGAGATCATAGCACTTTAAAATATTGCTACTGTAATACTTCTTACTACAATAGTTTATATAATCAAATAGTACATATATTTACAGTTTTTATCATAGTCATTATATCATTCCTATTATATTACTCTAATTTTAGCTATTTGGTCATTAAAAAAACCACAGCTTTAGTCAAATAACTTTGTTACTAAAATGTCAGTTTTTAAAGCTGAAATCCTTATGCTAAGTTAAAAGTACGTTATTAACTTACACTTTATTTCCTTTTCAGTAAATAACATTTATCATTTTATTACCTAAGTTATACCATTTACATTAGTCAAAACTTACATGTCAAATGTACGTTTAACTTACATTTTTTCACAGAAAAACCATTTATCATTTTAATCACTATTACATGAATTAAAACTTACAATTTATAGGTTAGAATAAAATACCATTATTAAGTCAAATCGGAATATTAAATTTCAATTAACCTTCATTCTATTAACTAGATTCCAAAATTTACATTTCCAACTATTTATTTTTTATAAAAATTTTAGCTCATGTAAACAAATTCACAGAAATTTTTACATTAAATTTTAGTTGAGATTCATATATAGAAATCCAAAATACTTAATAATTTTTAGAAAATCATTTTAAAATCAACCACAGAGTCTGTATAAAATTCTCTACCCTAGGTCAAGTAAATACGAACATATATCATTTCAATCCGCAATTTATTAATTTTTCGGGTTTTATATCATTTCAAACCTGCAATCCCAAGTCAAATAAAATTGCTCAGGCCTATCATTTCAGCCCATAACAATTTTCCTTAATCTAAAAATCACTCGGATATGTATCATTTCAACCTATAGTGAAGGAACTTGAAGTATGATTACATAATATCAAATAAACATAACAATATTTAATATATTATGGCATATGATCATAACAGGTAAAATATGACATGAAGTAACATAACAATATTCAATATATCATGGCATATGATCATAACAGGTAAAATATGATATGAAATAACATAATAATATTCAATAAATCATGGCATATGATCATAACAAGTAAAATATGATATGAAATAACAGAATAAAATCATAAGTGAAATTTCTTAACTTGCATATACAAATCCATACAATTCCATCGTCATCAATTCACCAAAATATAAGTACGTTGTCAAGAGTGATTACTCACCTTTCTTTGGTTAGCAAAGTGATACAAAGCGCAACAAGCACGACAAATTATGGACAAACTTGAGTGAGAGGAGAATCCAAATCCGACGCTTTGAAAAATAAAATAAATTCCATACGTAAACAAATAATTCACATAAAATAATAAAAGTAGAAAATATATATTTCCAAAATACATAAGAGGGCTTGTCTAAGGGGTGCATAGGCTTGTTTGGGTTCGGCCATAGGGTTAGGGTTTGGGTTTGGGTTCGGCCATAGGGTTTTGGACTAGGTTTTGTGGTGCAAAGGCTCGGCTAGGCAAGGGTTTTGGAGAGGTGGAGGCTTGGGTTTGGGTTGGGTTTGTAATGGCAAGGCTCAGCCTATGGGTAGGGTTTTGGTGAGGGTTTGGCTCGGCTTTGGTAGGGTTTTGGTGAGGTGGTGGCCGAAAATAGAGAAGGGGGAATGGAGGCAGAAATTGGTGAAGAGGAGAGGGGGAAAGGAAGGAGGAAAAAAAGGGTTTTGGTTGGAGTTTGTTGATGGGGAGGTGATGGAATAGGTGTGGCCGAAATTTCTAAGGAGAGGAGGAGGAAAATTGTAGAGGACAAGAGGAAGAAGGTCTAGGGTTTGGAGGAGAAGGATAAAGAAGAAGACCTACATAATTCTCCGTAGAGGCACAAATGAGGGATGAGGAGGCTAACTAAAACTCTAGGAGATGTTATATAGGCTATTCAACAGGTGGCTTCTCATCTACTACAGGGGTTCTCAGCCCATTAGTACAAGCCCACATCAAAATATAAATAAGATAGAGGTTAAGAGAAAACAACTACAAGTAATACGCTGAAAACAACAAATTTGGAGAAGTAGAAATCAAAATTTAACAAAACGAAAAACTAGGAAAATGTTAAAATTAAATCCATCTTCATAAAAAAAAGTAAAAGTTCAAAATTCAAATTTTAAAATTTTCCAAAAAGTCAAACTTTGACCAAAGTTGACCAAAATTTGCATTTTAAGAAAAATCTTTATTTTATTAAATTTGGAAGAACATTTCACATCAAAACTCAAAATATTACATTAAATTTCCCAATTTATCAATTTTAAAATAATTATACTCAAAATTTCAAATAAATTTTCATTTAAAATATTTTCAAAATTTGCGGGTTGTTACATAATATATGTCTATCTACTACCCACATACTTCCATATATATCCACATATACCGGAACCAAACGAGAGACTAATAGCACGTCTACTTGCTCCAGGAGCCCCATGCAGTCCACATGACACGACTCCTATAGTCATCGGTTACCATTACCTATCCTTTCTCGAAATTGAGACGACCCGCCCTTCTCGACTCGCGAAAATCGACACAAAATACACCACAGTATAATATGCCGACGATCGAGTGCCGGGAAAGACAAATTGTTGAGGAAAAAGAAAGAAGATAGAAGAAAGAAGGAACTAAAACAACATCAGAATCTCACAATCGCAGCGAAACAAAAAATAATAAATAATAACAGATCTTTACACAAAATGAAACCATATCTGTTTATATAATACATCATCAGAGTATATCACAAGTATACAAAAATTACCAGCCTGGCAGTTATATCAGCCTGCCTCACAAATTTCTGGTAATTTCAAACAACCATAGCAGCGAAATAAACAAGTACGAATAATACGTCTCGGACTCTAGCTCCACACATGAGCTCCACATCATCCTATCCTGAACCTGTAATACTCGGTCTGACCCGAGCATTATAATATAAAAACACTTGAGTCAGTCTGGAATACCAGCGTGACATAAATACATCCAAACTGATTCTTAAAGTTTCAAAAATCCCTTTGAAATCAAAAGCATCTCGTAAGACCACGCCATAAATAAACATGTTGGGTTTTTACCTTACGATAGCCAAAACACTTTTTATAAAAATCTTCTAATATTATAATAGTGTCTATATACAAATACTTATTAAAATAGCTGAAATTGTTACATGATTAAATTAAAGCATACTAGCCACAAAGTGGGTAATACAAACAAAAACCGTAAAGGCACGTAGGGAAAATGGATTTCCACTAATGACTAGGCACTGGGGTACCACCTGTCACAGTACCTGGTCTAGATCAGCGTACCAAGGACCACGCCCGATCCCCTGCAATACAAAGTCAGAACTATCCCTTACTGGATAATTCCGAGTAAGATCACCCCACAGTTGTGATCAGCAACCACACCACTAAGCCAAATAAAAAGGGACATCTAGATAGGGATGACCTCACCCTAATGGATGCGACCCACATAGCCTTGCTGCATAACCCCTGATTTTCAGTCATTCCCGGTTGATGAGGCTTGAGGCTAAGCGTTACCTTTTTAGAACATATCCCTTAGATTGCCCATCGTCCACCTGACGATGTTCCGAAAGCATTCATCCATACAAGTCCGTCCCGGGTTCAAACGGAACCGAAGGCACTATTCCTATTACATCCATTTTGGAATCACCCTCAGGATTAGTAGCGACTAGCCCTTGCACTTCACTGCTCCATCTTCAATTCCAAACTCGTTTTTCCACAAAAACGTACAAACCGGATCGAAATGGTTTTCGGGAAATAAATCCCGATCCCAGTCTCTTTGAAACGATCAGCGCATTGCCCAATATTGATAGTCGGTGATTTAACTATCAATTAACATTCACAAACATCCATCAATCGAACATAAATAATTCCTCAAATTTATGTTTTCCTCAAAATATCTTCGCAAGATATATTTCTATTTTCAACCCTTTGAAAACAGTTTAAACCCACTTCCTTTTACGGAAATAAATTTCCCAAATATTTTCTATTTCCACTGAAATCACCAAGTACAAACACTTAAGATTTAAAATAAGTAAATCACTTTATTCTAAAATATATATTGAAATATTTAAAGTAAAACCATTTTTATAAAATATAAAACTAACTTTAAAATAAAGTTAAGTCGAACTAATTTTTAAAATAAGAGCTACAAACTTCTACATAAGTTTCAAATAAAACTTTAACCAAACTATCTTTAAATAAATCCATTTTATAATTATAAATATAAATAATAAAAATATTTCTTTAAAACATAATACCAATTTATCCTTTTAAAGAATTACTACTATAACTAATTTAGTAAATATTTAATTTAGAATTCTTACTACTTAAATAGTAATTACTTGAAAACATCCTTTTAAAAACAAATTTAAAGCTTTTACTTTCATTTAAAAATCTACTTTAAAACGTACTTTGCTTTTAAGGGAAATACACTTCCATTCCAGAATAATCCAAAGAATTCTTTTTATAAATCCCACTGGATTTATCTCAATTCAAATTTACGTTAAATCCCGTAAATTTTTCCAAACACTTTAAAAATAAAACTCCCTTTTATTTTTAAGCACACTTCCCATTTCCTGGAAATCACTTCCGAAATATATGCTTCAATTATTTAAAATGAGTTCCAAATTCTTTATTCAAAACGTACTTTTGAAAAACTATAAAAGTTTATATTGGGTAACTTAAATCAAAAATTTCTTTTTAATATCAAGTTATTATATCGAATACTTAAAATAAAATTCCTTTAGAAAACATAATACCATAATTACTTAAATAAATATTTACTTTTCTCTCAAATAATTAAAAATAATAATTTGTCTAAAAATTCCAAAACACATTTTTAAACTTCTATATTTACACTTCGAAATCTTTTCTTTGAAAACTTACTACATTTTCAGGGAAAGAAAATACACTTTCCACCCTTAAAAGTGATCCTACTATTTCTTTTAAAACAATTTGCACTTCTTATAGAAAATCTCACCAGAAATCTATACCTTTAAATTTATCCTCTGATAAATACTCCATTACATTTATAAACCCAATTTATGAATTTCCGTTTCCCATTTCCTTTCCAATCACAGTTTCAAAACCATTTACAAATTCAAACCAACTTCCCGAATTTAATTCCTTTAAATTCATTACTTAAAATTACTTTTCATTTCTCTTTTTACTCCCATTCCATTTTATTGATATTTAAGATACCAAGTTATATTATCCAACCATAACTCAATATAACAAAATTCCAAATCAATCTATCACAGTATATCAATGAAATATATCATAGATTATAAATATAATTCCTATTTGTGAGGAATCCAGTTGGATCCCTCCAACCTGTTTCCCTACATCCACAGAAGTTAGCACACGGATAAATATCAATCAAATCTGATAATAGCTATCACGTTCAACAGATCAACCAATCGATCATTTAAACATTAACTATTTAAATTAAACCGGCATCCAGATGTGAGTGAGATTTACTCACCTTGAATTCGATGTTTCAAATTTCAAATTAAATCGAGTCCGTTCGATTTGATCCAAAATTTCTGCTTGCTTAAAATGCCTCCGGATCTACACCACAGCGGCCTGCTCGTCGCTGCGGTTCCGGTGCTACCAAATTCGTCGAATTCTGATAAAGCATGCAAAAGATATGGGCTTTTAAACATTAGAATAAAATTTTATATAAACAAATTTTTTTTCTTTTATTATATTACCAAATCAATATCTGCCGCACATTCAAAATCAAGGCTGAAGCCTTCGTCTTCTACAAAGCGTGCTGCCAGGCCGAAGAAACCCATTCGCAACAACTTCCCCTCGAAACCGCTCCTTCCCCGAAGCACTAGGACTCGATCGACGACAGCCAAGACGAAGAGCGCTGCGAGCTCTACCTTCGCCCAGGAGGACGACAAACTCGACGCAACCAATCTCCCAGAAAACGTGTGCAAAACCGTCGCCTTCTAGCTCGATTTGCCGACAATCCGGAGCTCCATTTCCCATCATGGCCGTTCAACCCGTAGAGTTCGACAAGCTCAACAATCTTCCAGTTGGAAGTTTTCATTAAAGATGAGTGGGTTGATCGAAAATAGAAGAAAAAAGAATGATTAGTTCCGGCCATTGATAAAAAAGAAACGGCGGCTCTCTTTCAACTAGGGTTTCACTGTTCTGAGCGTATATATATACGTATAAGTGAATTAATTTAATATTATATTCAATTTTAACGATCATTTAAAAACGAACTCCAAATCGCACATGCCTCCTGGCGTTTATAAGGTTTTACCCGCATTCCGAACACAATGGAACATGTTTCGAAAGCTAATTCGGTCATATACGCGAGTTACAAAAATAAACGATCAATTTTAAATTAAATCGATTAAAATAGTTTCTATGTGTTTTGAGCTGCCACGTTCAAACGACAACTCCGATTGCTACGGAAATTGAAATCCGATAATAATTAACTATTACGGATCCAATGGAACTGGTTTCGTCGAATTCCAAGACTGTGCCCCGGAAGGCTATTTCGACTCGTCGATAAATCGAGCGATTTCCAAAATCATCGAAATCTTTTAAAATTTCATTTTAAAAACTTTACTAACTTAATTATAAATCATACAGAATTTATAATCTCATTAGAAAATTATTCTGATTCATTCCGAATCAAAATCTGATTATTAGAAATATTATATTATTAAATTCCATTATTAAATTAATATAATGTTTCAAATTTAACTTATCGACTTTTGATTCCATCCAAAATTCAAATACTAAAATTCTAATCCAACCAGACTTAATAAATTTTTAAAACCATTTTCATATACATTTATATTCCAGATTCCAGTATTACTCCAATTTCAAATAACAATTTATTATTATTCAAACCCAATTAAATTTGCCATATTTGAAATTATGACTAAATTTATCGATTCAACTAGATCTTTGTATTTCAAAATCAAATTATAATCCACATTCAACATTTAAAATGAATTAAATGTTCAAAATCCAATGACCAAAATTCCGGGTCGTTACAGAAATCGTGACAATGATCCACCATAGGCTCGATAACAGTAGCCTCTTCGACCACGACTACTGACATGTGCCCCTATGGTAACAGACTGCTGGCCTATGCGACACAAGGAACAACTAACTACCAATCGCGTGAAGCGCATCAAATACCACAAACAAAAAAGGTATCATGGATCTAGGGCGCGACCCCACCATCAGGCCGTCAGGGTAGATACTGGCCAATCTAGTTCACTCTCGAAACAAAAAGGGTGTTGGACCAAGGTAGAAGGACATAAAATGTACACGATTATGTATCTAACTAGTTGCCTCCATACGTGCTCACCACAGCTAGTCACATACAACATACCCCGTATGAGTGTCATCCATGAGCAAAGAATAACTAAATAAATAACACAACAACATCCCATACCACCACGCGTTAATAGTCCATTTATTCAGTGCTCACACATCACACTCGCCCTTTTTTATTCTATATAACAAGTCCAAAGAAAAACCAAAAAAGTGTTACCGAAAGTCCAATGCCAGATGGTATCACTAAACTGTTTATTCAGATTTCTCGTCACACATAATACGATATCTTAAAAATCATTCCAAAGATTGTCATCACCGTATCATCTTAAAATATAATACAAATCAATGTCAACTGTGAATCGTTCGTTACAAATAAATCAACATAAAAGGAATAAGAAATTATAACAATATATTATTTAATCTAATCTATAAAATATCTTGATTAATAATATGCACTTGTTTCCAAATAATGTATGTATGAATATATATCTTCTAAATTAATATTCAAACCATATTAAATTTCTTTAAATGAATTAACTTTTATATGTAAAAGATTATATCTCAAAATTTAGAATAAAACATACTTCACAAACTTGTGTATCTAAATTATCCAAATAACCAATGTTTAAACTAATAAATTTATGGTCTTCAAACATAGAAGCCAAGATACTTGTGCTTTGTCTCAAGAAAAAAATACATAGGCAACATGATTTTGCACAAATATTAGAAATATTTATGTGTATTTATATTTTTTTTTATGAACATACAATACATTAAAAATTTAACCTAGGGGCTAGTGAGAAATTCATTCATTTCCACCTGAAATTTTAGTCTTATGAAATAAACATTGTTCTTTACAAAAACCATTTAGCATAGCTATTTGTAGTAAATAATTTTGGCCAAAGAGGATATAAATACATCAATCTAACAATTCAATAGTTCCAAACATATAATGTATGTAACGACCCAAAATTTTGGTCATTCGAAATTGGAATATTTAATTAATTTTAAATATTGAAAAGCTAATTTTATAGGTTAAATAACTTGAATTTCAAATATAGTGATTTATTGGGTAATTTAATTGTTGAATTTAATAATTGAAATTGTTTAAATAATTGAATCCTGGGTTTTAAGCTGGATAAAAATAATTTCAAAGCTTATTTAAATTTTATTTAATATGGATTTAAAAGTGATTTAATTGATTTTGAAAATAACTCGCTTTAATTAACATATAAAAATAGATTTCTAGGGCACTGTCTCGGATTTCGACGAAACTAGTTTCATTGGATCCATAATAGCATATTATTGTATGATAACGAATTTCGTGGCGATTGGATGTATCGTTTGGATGTGTAGGGCCGAAACGCGTATAAATTGATATTAGAAATTTAATATAATAATTGGATCTAAAAACCTATCTTCTACATACAACCGGATTATGTCTCGAAATAAGTTCCATTGGGTTCGGGAATAGGGGTATAACATATAGAACATCAGGCGGCACGTCGCGTTTGGAGTTCGAGATTTTCGGACGTTTATAACTTGATAATTTTAAATATATATATATATATATATATAAGCCATAACTACCATTTAGAAATCAAAAAAGGGATGAAACTTCAAAAATTAAAATAAAAAACAATACTACACAAAAAAAATTGATTCTTATTTCTTTGGGTTGCTGGAGGATAGTACTTCACGTAAATGGGTTTCTAAGGGTTAGGGGAAGACTTTGGAAATGTTCTACAGTGGATTAACATGAAGCTCTTAGACTAAGGTTGCAAATTATAGAAATATGGTTATCGATTTGCATATTGGAGGTCGTATTCGTGTTCGGGGTGGGATAAAGCAGCTCGTCGCCAAGTTTCGGGGTGTGTGGTGCTAGGAGTATCGTCGTGACCTATATGGTCGAAGGGGGGAAGCTATGGTCACATTTTTATTGGTAAGGTCGGGTTGTTTTTGTGGGGTCGAGGGGGTGGAGATCGCGGAGAGAAATGGGTTGGTGAAGTTGGATCGGAAAATCATGAAGCGTAGCTCCGTGTATCCTTGTGCACGTGCACATCAATGGTGTGCTCAACTTCAGCTACAGAAATGGGGGAGGGAAGAAGAAGGAAGGGTGTAGATGTAAATTAGTTAATTATGTAATTAGTTTATAAATTGTTAATTTAAAACGTTTAATATAAAGTTGTAGAACTCTCTCATAGAAGTTCAATCGATGCGTGGATTTTTGCATTGCACTCGTAATGATGAGAGCTTTGCGATGGAACAAATTTGGTCGAATTTGGAGACTATCGAAATTTGAGCTAAAATCGGACGTCGTTCGATTTTAGTTCCAAACCGGAATGCCTCGACGACAACAAAAATTTCGTTGTGTTAAACTCACCTTTTTAGTTAACTAGTATGATATATACATGATAAAAATTGTTGGATGATTGCTTGAATGAATCACTATATTTATATTAGTTGGATTGAATATTCCCGCATGTTGGAGCGGAAGAGACCCTATTACGTTCCCATATAAGAGCGGATGACCTTTGTATACGAATTCCGCCTCGAAACGGTTGATTTATATTATATGAATATATATTATTGTGATACAGGGGGACAGGTTGGAGGGATCTAATAGGATTCCTCGCTATTATTGAATTATTTCAATAATATTCCTTTTATATGGATTATTGAATAATGAACCTGATTGTGGACACTATGGTTATAACATTGTTCTATGTTTAAAAACAAAAACCTAGTGATTAGAAAAAATCAATATCAATATTGGTTGAGCATTGGCGACTATTGGCCTGAAATTAGTATTTTGAAATACCATAAATTGCCAATTGAATTGAAATTGGGTTTAAGATAGGAAATGATTTAAATCCGGAAGTGGGTTTCAGAAATATATTATTTTTTTCAAAAAAGATGATTTATTTACAACTAAAATATTATTTTAAAGTTATTTAATTAAATTAATATTGCTTTAAATTTATTTAATTATAGTAATATTGTTTAAAAAGTATTTAATTATATTAATATTATTGTAGAGTTATTTAATTATATTAATATTTTTTAAATTATTTAATTATAATAAGATTATTTTAAAGTTATTTAATTATATTAGTATTGTTTTTAAACCGTTGGTTTATATTTAATATTTTATTAAAGAATTCATCAAAATGTAAAAAGGTAAATTATTTCGAGAATGATTATGGTTTGAAATTAATAATAAGGATTATTAATAAGGTTTTGAAAATAAATTATTATTTATAAAAATGGTTATGATTAATTATTATTGTTTCTTAAACAATATTTTGAAATTATTAATTATTATTTTCAGGATGTTTTAATGTTAATAATTTTCGTTTATTTATAATGGTTATTTCTAAAAATTATTATTATATAATGTTGTTTTGAAGTAAAAGATTTTTAATTATTTATAAATGTTTCCAAGACCCATGAATAGAGCGGAAAGACTTGGATTTTATAAAGGAATTTATAAAATGGTTTGAAGACATAAGGGATGATTATTTACAAGGTTAAAGAGTTTATAAATGGTTAGATATTTATAAACGAATTTTAGAAATGGGTATAGATTTATAAAAGGAGTTTTATAAATGGATTTATGGATTTATAAAGGCTTTATAAATGAATTTAGAAATGTACAAAAAGAATTTATGAACTTGAAATGTATAAAAAAATTATAAATGGTCCGGAGATTAATAAAATGGATTATAAATGTTTCTAGAGAATTATAAGGAGTTTTGTAAATGTTTTTTAAATCAAATAAAAAGAAAGTCTTTCTCGGTTTTATAAATATACTTATAACGTGATAAGTATATGGAAATTTTCTAAGTATTGAAATATAGAGATTTGCGGTTATACCCTTGTAAAAGTATTTTAAACAGGTAATTACAAAGTTATTCTAATGAATGAAAGATTTATTAAAAGAGGCTGGTGATTGCTTATACGCTTAACCAATGTTGGTTTTTCCTCTGAAATAAATCCCTGATTAAATGTTTGTTATTCGATAGTTAAATAATCGACTATCGAATTAGAACCAAATGTAACTTTGGAAATATCTAGGAGAAACACGTGAGTTATATGGCACAGACATCTCCGATGATGTTGTACTGTGCATATAAATCTTGTCTCGTTCTCCTAGGACAATGATAAGGAAATCGGTCCACTAACGGTTAGAAGATGATCTCTGACATTATCTTTGACTGTTTATTTCCTAAAGATTTGGGGTTGAGTCTACCGGGAATTATCGAATGTTGTTTCGAAGAGACTGGGATCGGGTATGTTCTCCAAAAACCAATTCGAACGAATGCGTTTCGAAGTGAAGACATCTTGAAGATGATGGAATTGGAGATGGAGCTCTCAAGTGTTTCGTTCAGTCCCGGAACGAACTTGTATGGATGAATGCTGGTATTGCATTGTTTCCTGGAAGGCAGTATTAGCATTTCAAGTGGAAAGTGCTATATAAAAGGTAAAACGTAGCCTCAAGCCTCGTCAACCAGGAATGACTAAAATATGGGATATGTAGCAGGGCTAAGTGGATCGCTCCCAAGTAGGGTATGATCATCTCTATCTAGAGTGGCTATTATCTCTCATTTGTATGCTGCGTAGCCCATTAACGGAGGGGTGATCATATTCTGTACTATCTAGTAAGGGGTAGGCCGGTCCTATGTTGTCAGGGGATCCAAGCGAGGTCCTCGAAGTTATTTTATCTAGAGATGTACCGTGTTGGGTGGTACCCCGGTAGCCCAGTCATTGTATGGAATCCATTCTCCAATATGAGCCTTTACGATTTTAGTTGTATACCTATTATGCTGGAATTTAATTAATGTGCAATTTCGGCTATAATTACTAAGTATTTGTATCTAGACCCTATTATAATATTAGAGAATTTCACATGAAATGGTTTTCATTACCATAAGGTAAAAACCCATCCGTGTTTATGTACGGCGTGGTCTTACGAGATACTCTTGATTTTCAAAGGGTTTTCTGTAACTTTAAAATCCGGTTGGGTGTGTTTTCTCACGTGGGTTTTTCAGACTGACTCGAATGTTATTTTATTATAATGCACGAGTCAGACCAAGCATATTACATATTAGTTTGGGATGCTTTGGAGCTTCAGGAGATGAGATGGAGTCCCAAAGACGTATTCACGTAGATGGTTATTTTTCCACTGTATTCATTGTTGTGTCTGTCAGCAATTGTAAGGACTGACTGTTACAAATGTCCAGGCTGAAATAGGTTAGTATACTCTGATTGATGTTTGTGTGTGTGTGTGTGTGTGTGTGTGTGTGTATTATAGTTTCTCATTTGTGTAAAGATTGTTGTATAATATAGATTGTTTCGCTGTGAGATTCTGTGTTGTTTATTTTTCTTCTTTCTTTTTCTCTAGCAATCGGATTTTTCAGCATTCAATTTCTCAGTAAAATACAGTGTTGGTATTAGTGTCGATTTTCGAAGGTCGAAAACCCCGGTCATTACATTTGGTATCAGAGCTGAAGGTTAAGCGAGAACCTTGGCTTTGGTGGGGTACTCATTAGAGATAGGGTCAGTAGCACCCTAGAATGAGTTTGAGTCTATATATGAGCGCGTATTTGTTAGTGATATAAAAATTGTTTTATATTGTGTTTGTTGATCTATTGAGTGGCTTATGGATTCTGGTCAATACGAGTAATTAACGGTATTGATAGGGATATTTAAACACTTGAAAAGAGCATTTCGACATGGTATTATTTTGAAATTGGGTAGATGAAATAATTTTACCTTTATTATATTTTATATATAAAGGAATAATTTTCAGAAATTATTATGGTATATATGGTGTGCTTGGTTGTTAGAGAATGATAATATTTGATTATTATTATTTGTTGTTGTGTTCTAATAAAAGTTGTTGATCTTATAATGTAAAATAAAGGTTAACAATAAAGAAATGTTTTTGTATAACTAGAGTGGGATTATATAAATATATGATTTACAAATGTGATTTATAACTGGAAAGGGAATGAAATTTCAGAAGTATATAATAACTATGGTTAATAAAGCAGTTTATAAATTAAAAAGAATTTAAAACTAGGGATTTGAGAATTTAAATTCCGTTAATTTTGGAAATGGTTTTTCAAAGTTTTGGAAAGTAATAATAATATTATTTGGAAAATATTTTCAAAAAATATATTTAAAAAGGATTTTAAAGAGAAAGAAAGCATTGAAATCACTTCAGTCGCTGGAAAATAATTTTGATGATGACAACAGCATCATCGACGTTCATTTTCGGGTTTCCAAGAGAGGAATTGCTACTATTGGGATTTTGTTTGGTAAAATTAGCTTTGATTTTAAGGTTCAAAAGTATGGTTTGATATGCCAAGGGGATTATGTATATATATTTATATGTGATTCCAAAATGATTTGAAATAAATGAGAACAGTGTGTTTCGACTTTGAAAATTTTCATTTAGACGTTTTATGAAAATATGAGAAAATAAGTTTGATAACTTATAAATTTTGAGAATTAGTAAGTAAAACAATGTTGAAATTGTTGAATATGAATTTTAATAAAAGTAAATTTGGAATTGAACTTGGGAATGAAATATAACTTAAGATAAGTTAAACAAAATGAATTTTGAAAAGAAATTTGACCTAAGTTAGGTTAAATGCAATAAATTTTGAAATGAAATCGATTGTGATTTGAAATGAATTAATGAGATGGACTAATTAAATAAGTTAGTGAATTGAAAATGGTTAGAATTGAATATTGAAAATTGAAAAATGAATTGAATTAAATAAAATTAGATTAGATTTAAAATCAATATGACTTAAGTTGTGAAGTGATGATGGACATGAGTGGTGTTGTATAGACGTTTGTAATAACTTAAGTAAAATGTGGATGGAAAGATGTTTAAGTGATATTAGTATTGAAAGGAATATACCAAGTAAATAATAAATGTGAATAAATTAATGTGAATAATGACTGTGGATAATTGAATGTAAATAAAGCGAATAAGAATAAAAAGAATTTGAGATAGCTAAGAAATTGTTGGGTGAGTTTCAGCCGAACCAACTCACTACCGGATCAAGACGACCGAACCAACCTTCTCCAAGCTCCTACCGAACCAACCTTCTCCAAGCTCCTACCGAACCAACCGTCTCCAGGCTCCTACCGAACCAGCTCCTTCCCATGCCTACCGAGCCAGAGCCAATTCCACTCACCACCGGACCACCTACCACCGGTCCAATTCCACTCACCACCGGACCACCTACCACCGGTCCAATTCCTCTCACCACCGGACCACCTACCACCGGTCCAATTCCACTCACCACCGGACCACCTACCACCGGTCCAATTCCACTCACCACCGGACCACCTACTACCGGTCCAATTCCACTCACCTCCAATACCCAGCCGAACCAGCCTCAACCCTCTACTACCGGACCAAGACATACCGGACCGACACTGCCAGGCTAGATTGCATCAGCCCAGGCCTACCAGCAGCTATATACATCCAAGACCCCTACCCCCAGCCTCACTCTATAAATAGAGGGGCAGGGGTACAACAATGGGGGACAAGTTTGAGAGCTCAAGCACAGATAGAACTTTCAAACAACTTTCATATACTTGTATCAAAGCTTTGTAATTGTAATCTGAACAAGAAAGGAGAAATAATAAATAAAGTGGACGTAGGCACATTCCGGCTGAACCACTATAAATCTGCGTGTCTTTTACAGTATAGTCCCTGCTTTTTACATATTTGCATAAATCACCCAGATCACTAAAAACAACGCAAAATCAACTAAATCATACGACTTGGAGGTGTTTGCCCATTTTTTGTGCAAACATTTTTGGTGCTTTCATTGAGAGGGGAGCTCAAAGCTTCAGCTTCTCCCACTTAACCTTCTTCCAAACAGCGTCGTTCATTGCTTAGAAAACATGCCTCCCAGGCAGAAAAAAGACGTTAACAAAGGAAAGAACATCGCAGCTAGCAGTATTCCAGATCCAGTGATCACAAATCCATAAAATCGTCCCATTCCAACAACAGCACCAAATGAAGGTCAGACAAATCCGATCACCCCTGCCACAGAACAGCCGGCAGCAATTACTAGGGCAGATCTAGATAGGGTTATGGCTGAAATGACTAACCGCTTCACATCCCAGCAGGAAGCCTTGGTGGACCAACTCATGTCACGCTTAAGGGATGCTGAAGAGTCCAACCGCAACACTGAATCATGGGGTGAGTCCCAGTCTGGAGGATCTCAGAGACAACAAAGATCTTCCTTCTTCGAAGGAGCTAACGACAGAAGCGGCCATGGTAGGAGTCGAGACTGAGCTCAGCCCGAAGTTAGACCTGAGGAAACACTTGGAACCGAACCCAACGGGGGAGGTACCGGGCGAAGGTCAACTGTAGCCGAGCGTGTCATACTGCCTAACCACGGAAACACCAGTGAACGGGGCCAAGCTAGAGTCCAGCCCGAAGTTGGACCCGAGGAAGTGCTTAGATCAGAACCCAGCAAGGGAAGATCAAGGCAAGGGCCAACTGTAGCTGACCCTAGCATGCTCCCAGAAGATCAAAGACAGCCACTGGAAAATATCAAGAATGATAGACGATACCATCCCTACAGGTCATCTGGACGGAATCAATCCCACAGAGCAGAACCGAACTCATTTCTATCTGCTCCAAATTCTGATGAAAGGATGGCACGCTTGTTCAGAGCGTGCGTCCAACATGATCAAAGAGATCAAGGGATAGGCGCTAGGGTAACCAGCCCCTTCGCCCGCAATATCGAAATTTCCATCACCCCCCGAGAATGGAAAATGCCAACGATGGAACCTTACAAAGGAACCTCCGACCCCGTTGTACACTTACAGAGATACATACAGCATATGCTCATGAGTGGAGCAACAGAGGTAGTACTGTGCAAATGCTTTCCACTATTCTTAGCAGATCTAGCTACCTCCTGGTTCTGTCATCTACCCCAAGGATCCATCAGCTCGTGGGAGATGCTGGAAGAAAAATTTATCAGCCAGTTCCGCATTCATGTGGAACAACCCAAGGACGCTTATTCCTTATCTAGTATCAATCAGAAACCTGGAGAGAAGCTGCAGCAATACCTAACCCGATTCAATGCCACAGCAGCCACAGTCCAAGATGCCGATGAGAAGCTTGTCTTAATGGCCCTCTGTAGTGGTGTGCATCCGGATACTAAATTTGCTAGAAGATTGACCAAAGAAAAACCAGCTACTTTACCCGATTTCTTCCATGAAGCTGGGAAATATATGAGACTTGAAGATGCTGCTACTGAGAGGTAGACAGGGCATCAAAATAAGGCGTCTCACGGCAACACGCCCGCTGTAGCAAGGGACGTTCGAAGAAATGATTCTAGAGACAACGCTGGGGGCAAGAAGGGAGAGAAGCGCCTATATCGGCCAGGACCGAGATTTGACACTTACACCCAGTTGAATGAAACGATCGAAAACATCTTCCTGGCCACCCAAGACGAGGTTAGATACAAACGCCCCCCGCACAAGAAGGAGTCAGATAACGCAATTAAGTCTGGAAAATTCTGTCGCTTCTACGAATCCCATGGGCATGTTACCAACGAATGTCATCATCTCCGAGACTTGATTGAAGAACATATCAGAAGAAGGAAACTAGAGACAGGTAGAGGGAATCGCAACACTAGCGGACCCAGTCAAGAGAAGATAGTGGTCCATACCATCTCAGGAGGACCACACATCGCCGACAGAAGCTGGGCAGAGATGGAAAGATATGGAAAGTCACTTAGAAACAATGAAGACTGCGTTAATTATTACATAGAAGAACGCCACCCGAAGCGGAAAGAGAGTGATGACATCACATTCAGTAGGCGTGACCTAGAGGGAAGGCAATACCCTCACATGGATCCCATGGTTATCTCCGCCCGGCTCGGTCCAGCCGAAGTTTTCCGAATTCTGGTAGACACTGGAAGCTCAGTAAATATCCTGTTCAAGCATGCATTCGACAAAATAAAACTGTCAATAAAGGATGTTTCGCCCTGCAATAAACCACTATACAGTTTCACTGGAGATGCGAAGATGCCCCTCGGGCAACTGGACCTCTTTGTTGAAATTGGAAGTCATCCCCGCTCCGTTGTGCGGAAACAGACATTTGTGCTGATAGAAAACCACTCGGCCTACAACGCCTTCTTAGGAAGGCCAGCCTTGTCTGACTTCCAAATTGTCCTGGCCCCATGGTGCCTAAAGATGAAATTTCCAACGGACAATGGAGTAGGGGAAGTAGAAGGAGACCAGGACGTTGCTCGAGACTGCTATGTAACTGAACTTCGCAACAACCACAGGAAGGATAAAGGGAAGAGTGTAGAGGTTGCCCTCTGCACAAAAAGTTTGGAAGCATAGCAACTAAAGAAGGCCCCTCCTGTTCGATATACCAGAGACCCTTTCAATGAATTAGACCCTAGGGACAAAGAGGAGGAGGCCACCGCCGAGCCTGCAGAGGCTATGGAATTTGTATCTGTAGACAAACATGACTCGAGTAGACTATTGAAAATCGGGTCCCAACTAAAAGCAGAATTGAAGGAACAACTCATTGACTTTCTCCGCCATAACTTGGATGCATTTGCATGGTCACATGCTGACATGACCAGAATCTCTCCTGACATAGCATGCCATGTACTAAACATTGATCCTACCAAGGCGCCCGTAAAACAAAGAAAGAGAAGTATGGGGGCAGAACGATCAGCAGCCCTCGGCGAAGAAGTAAAGAATCTACTTGCCAATGACTTCATACGAGAGGCCATCTACCAGAGTGGATCGCCAACCCGGTGCTGGTAAAGAAGGCTAATGGGAAGTGGCGAACATGCATTGACTTCTCCAACTTAAATGACGCCTGCCCGAAAGATTGCTTCCCACTTCCCCGAATCGATCAACTTGTAGACAGCACAACCGGGCACGAACTCTTATCTTTTATGGACGCATACTCAGGATACAACCAAATTCCCATGCATGCTCCCGATCAAGACCACACTAGTTTCATCACCAACCGGGGATTGTACTGCTACAAGGTAATGCCTTTCGGACTTAAAAACGCAGGGGCCACCTACCAGCGCCTCGTCAACAAGATGTTTGCAGGGCTAATAGGACAAACTATGGAAGTGTATGTGGATGACATGTTGGTAAAGTCAAGGAAGGCCAACGATCACGTAAGCCACCTGGACGAGATGTTTCGAGTACTTCGCCAATATGGAATGAAACTTAATCCTCTAAAATGCTCCTTCGGAGTGTCATCAGGAAAGTTCTTGGGATTCATCGTCCATGCCAGAGGGATTGAAGCAAACCCTGAACAAGTCCGAGCTCTAAAAGATATCAAAATACCTTCCACTCGAAAGGAAATGCAAAGCCTGAATGGGAAAGTGGCCGCCCTAAGCCGATTTATCTCCAAAGCAACGGACAAGTGCGTCCCCTTCTTCGAAGCTCTAAAGAAAGACAAAGGAAAATTCGAATGGACTGACGAATGCTTAACAGCTTTCCTTAACTTAATCGAACACCTCCAGAAACCGCCAGTACTCTCGACCCCAGACGAAGACGAAGAGTTATACCTATACCTTGCTGTATCATCTCATGCTCTAAGCGCTGCTTTGGTAAGAGAAGACAACCGCACGCAGCGACCCGTATACTTTGTAAGTAAGAGGTTTACAGGAGCAGAAGTCAGATATCCCAAACTTGAGAAGCTAGCATACTGTCTACTAATCGCATCACGAAAACTGCGACACTATTTTCAATCCCATTCCATCAGAGTTCTGACCGATCAACCGCTGAGGCAGGTACTCCATCGTCCTGACACTTCCGGACGGCTACTTAAATGGTGCATTGAACTAAGTCAATATGATATTACCTACCATCCTCGCACCGCCATCAAGGGGCAAGCCATGGCCGATTTCATTGCCGAATTCACTACCAACGAAGGTAAGGAGCAATCAGAGATAGCAGAAGACATCAAGTAGAACCTCTTTGTGGATGGTGCATCAAACGAACAAGGCTCGGTGGCAGGTGTGGTAATAATCACTCCTAGGGGAAGTAAGCTGCACTCTTCTATAAGGTTGGAATTCACTGCCACTAACAACGATGCAGAGTATGAAGCAGTGATAGCTGGATTAGAACTTGCCTTAGAAATCGGAGCCAATTCTTTGTGTCTTCATAGCGATTCTCAACTTATTGTAAATCAAATACTAGGAGAATTCCAGGCTCGAGAAGAACGACTCATGGCATATTTAAAGAAGACCAAGTTACTTCTCAATCGATTGGACCACTATTTAGTCAAACACATCCCTCGGAAAGAGAACCAAAAGGCCGACGAATTGGCGAAGCAAGCTAGCATGAGAGACGGTGCTATTTTCGGAGTAGTAGCCATCTCAAAGCAACTGACCCCAAGTTTTGAGCAAGTAAGTCTGATAGCTGCAACCGAAGAAGCAACTTGGATGACTCCCATCCGAAACTACTTACAAAGTGGCACACTGCCCAACGGGCGTAACGAAGTCAAGAAAATCTTGAGGACAGCTTCCCGCTACACAATACAAGAGGGCACCCTCTATCGGCGCGGCTTCTCTAACCCCTTATTAAGGTGTGTCACTGGAAGGGAAGCCAAGGAAATCTTATCCAACATTCATTAAGGAAGCTGTGGAGATCACACTGGAGGGCAGACTTTGACAAAAAAGATACTCTGATATGGATATTTCTGGCCCACCTTAAGCAAGGACGCCTTAGATTTCGTCAGAAAATGTGACGGATGCCAGAAGTTTGCTAAGATTCTGCGGCTACCAACAACTGAGATTACTCAAATGACCAGCCCTTGGCCCTTTGCAGTATGGGGAATTGACTTGATCGGCGAACTGCCAATGGGCCGAGGCGAGGCCAAATATGCAATAGTGGCAGTCGACTACTTCACCAAATCGGTGGAGGCAGAACCCCTAAATAAAGTATCTTCAGCAAAAGTTATTAACTTCTTGATCAAAAATGTTCTATGCAGGTACGGAGTCCCATTCAAAATTATATCGAACAATGGTCTTCAGTTTGACAGCGAGGAGTTCGCCAACTGGTGCCAAGAGCACGGAATTCACAAAAGCTTCTCATCCGTAGCTTATCCCCAGGCAAACGGACAAGTCGAAGCCATCAACAAAATTCTAAAAACTCTAATCAAGAAGAAACTCGAAAAGTCAAAGGGCGCTTGGGTGGATGAGCTCCCTACGGCACTGTGGGCCTATCGCACATCTTTCAGAACCTCAACGGGGCATACTCCTTTCTCTTTGGCATATGGATCGAAGGCTATGCTCCTGGTTGAAACCATCGTGCCTTCCCACCGTAGGATCCACTATAACCCAGAAGAGAACGACGAACTCCTTCACATGTCTTTGGATCTAATTGAGGAGAGAAGAAATGATGCAGCCCTCAAAGCAGCAGCCCACAAGCAAAAGGTGGCAGCACAATACAACTCCAAGGTCAAGCATCGTATCTTACAAGAAGGAGATCTTGTCCTCAAGCGAGTCTTCCCTCGCCCCGGAGCACTAGATCCAATATGGGGTGGACCATATGTAATTCATAAAGATCTCCACAATGGAGCTTATATTTTGTCAACAGTGGACAGAGAGGTGTTCCAGAGGGCATGGAACATCCAACACCTCCGTCGATACTTTTCTTAACTTGTACTGCCCATATGAAGTGAATTAACAAAGAGAATCAGTGGACGTAGGCATTTTCATGCCGAACCACTTTAAAAAACCTTGTCTCTTTTTTTAACTTGTTCCTTTATATCTTGGCTGCCTGTTAACTTTATCCTTTTCTGTTGAACAAAACCCTATGCAAATAGCATTTTCACTCAAGGCGCTCCACAGCGCGACTTCTCTGGACAAGACCTAACAGGTACTATACGAATCTATGCCCTCGCCAATGAGACACTTTTGCTCCGGCATCCCTCTGCTGTGGGTTAACTCATTGCTCGCGACGGCCCTCAAAGCCAACTGTAATGAGCCGATTATAAGCCACCAAGAAGGCCGACTATAGTCGAGGCAGCTCATTACGGCGTTCGGCTCGCCAGCAACTGTGAACCTACTTTAAGCCCCAACATAAGGTGTGGCCAGCCAGGGGTAGTTCACGGTTGACGATCGGCACCCACGCTAGCGGGCCACAGTAAATCGAATAATACCCACGATTACGGGCCATAATGGCCCAGGTAGTTACTGTGCGCGATCTCGGCTCCCGTGTGTCTTAAGTACGGCTGTGGTAAAAAAGATTAACTCCCCGCGGAGGCGTAAGATGGGTGACAAATGTCTCCAAGACCCACAGCTAGGGAAAGTGACTACAAAGCCCGTTTGCCACGAACTTAAGCACATCGAAGGCCTTCCGTGATTGGAAGTTTTACTATTTCTCATATTTCAATTCTACTTAAAGAACTTTTCTCCTGTCCTCTATAACAATCCCTAAAGTACAGGACACAGAATAGGAGATATTCGCTAATGGAATCGGGAACTCACAACGGGGCACTAGGCCGCATTCCATACTCAATCACACAAGACATGCAAAGCTGCCATCTACAAGTAACATATGAAGGGCGGTATTTTCTTCTCTCGTGTATAAATACGTAGCTATAATTTATTCACACATCATACTAACGTTGCAAGACACGAAATTATGTTTTAAGCAAGAACTTAACATCAAACACAATTGAATTACAAGAATATGCATAGCTATATTTCTCATACAACATGTCAAAATAACAAAAAACATTCAAAAACGACAGAATTAGCTTAAGTTAAAAAATTACACGTCAAGAATAATGTTGTTTATTACAAGTAGCATAATTATAGCCTAAGAGTTACGTTACTGTTCTGAGACTAACTTACACAACAATGTCAAGTTCACAAAAAGATATCCAGGTCATATCAAGGAGCCGGTTGCGTCGGAGTTTTATCCTTGTCCTGTTGCCCACCTATTCGGTCAAAGAAAGAATTCATTAATGATAAGCAACCAAGTTAACGGAAAGACTAGAAAGGAAGTGTGATGCCCTACCTCTATGCCCGCGCTAGCCAAGAACACTACGGTGTAATGTTGTCAACTAGCACGGAGAATAAGGCTGTTGAGGAGCGACCATCCGTGTAATTGCTTTGTGCGAGCACCGATATGTCAGATAGAATAACAAGCATTTTTATTTCAGGAGGAAATCCGACGTACCGATACAAACACAAAGCTACTACACAGTGGCTATAATAGTTTAGGCTAATAAATATAAAAATAACACAGATAATATAGATAAATGCGGAACACGGATTAAACAGAAAAGTCTCATATATATAATAACTGATGTCAGTTACAATACATTTGACACGGTACATATGATACAACTACAACAGTCAACTCAGGAAGGTATATACAAATACATTATCGACTAATATACATGAATACATAGCATCCTATACTATGACACGACATCTCCCAAAAATATGAAAAGTCTTCGTAGCTTAAATAACAACCCAAAGCAAGAGATCTACAACTTGAAATAACTTGAGTCTGACCCGAGTGTTAAATTCAAAAGAAAATAATACACGGGTCAGTCTAATTCAAACTCAGTTATTAATGCATAGGAGCAATAATAATCAATATCGAATAGACGATAGTCACAATCATTCCCGTCTATCCGACTCTTTTAACAAAGAAATCGGATGACGGTCGATATAACACTTTACAGTGTTAAACAAAAATCAGCAAATTTAAATCATCAACAGAGATAAATAAACAATTTATCAAATCGACTAAATCAATTTAAAAACAATTCAAAATTGTCACTTTAAAACCATCAAAGTTTGATTGGGCTGCCATACACGCACGCGTGTACGGCCTCGCCACTAGTATAAAATGCATAAAAGATCAAATGCATCAAAAGCAAAAGAAATACCAATAAAATCAAGGCGGTGTGGCTGCAGTACGCACGTACATACATGCGCACTGCCTCGCCAACTCGAGTGCACAAGATCAAATCAAAATCAGATTCAACACAAGTACAAATGGCCTTGATCAAAATTCAAAATGATCACTGCAACAATGAACTGTGCATGTACACAGAGAAATCAAACAAGTTAAAGCATCAATGTACGCTGAAACAACATGCACATATAACAGTGATGAACAAATGGTCAAGCTTCAAGAAAAATCAAGTTCAACTCAAGCAAGAGTGCTACTGAACTATGCAAAGTCGAGGAACAACATCCATACCAAATGCCCAAGTATAGAACCAAATCTCAAGTCAGTAGATATCTACATGAGTGCAGCAGTCCAACAACTCAAGTGAAGCTACAGGTCATCAGACTACTACACAGGGAAATCAAAATGTACATGAATGCACAGGTGAATCAAAACCACAAAAGCTACAGTGCAGACATCAATCTACAATGCATCAGAAAACTCAAGTGAAGCTACATGAAAATGCAACTTAGGTCTGCACATCAAACTACAAATGGTCAAGCTACAACATGAAGCACTGCAATTCAAATAGCAGTATAACTGGAAGTGATCAAGTGAATACATGCATATGAAACAATGACAGTTCAAGTATGTAGAGAGCAACATGAAGACTGGAATAAGTGACCCAATGCAGCAAGTAAACAGTGACTAAAGTGTGAAACAGATGTGAAGTGAGACCAGAAGTGAAACAGTGAAATTCAACAATAACATATGTACAAATGCAAAGACCAGTGGAGTACAACAGTGAATCATCTACAGGTTCAAGTAAGCATATGCACATCAAACCAGAAAGGTGCACAAAGACTACAAGTTCAAGTGACAAATAGTATGCATCAAATGACATCAATGAACTACAAGCAACTGGTTTGTACACAAGTGCACAGCAAAGATCATGTGAAACCAGACTACATGAATGTACAGAGGCTACAAGTCAGAGAAACAAGTTCAAGTGACTAATGCACAAAAGACATATCAATGATCTCAAGTCACAGGTGATACCAGACTACCCAAAAGCTACAGTTTAAATGACCAGATCAAAACAGTGATCATCACCAAACAATAGTCAGATAAGGTCAAAGTAAGGTGATGACAGAAAGCATGTCAAAGTCAGGTGATCTTAAATGATCAAGTCGAAACAGTTTCAAAGTAATGATATATAGACAAGTTTAAAATGATTGAAGTCGTGAGTCGAACAAATCAAAACAAGAAATTCACGGAGCAGTATTCAAAGCCGTGATCATCACGAAAACAAGTCATGAGTCGAAGTAAAATGGATAGAAGTGAATGCAAACATAAACCGGACTACATCACAAGAGATATATAACACTGGTGATAAGTTCGAACAAAGATTTCCAACTGATCCAAAGTCAAAGTTTCCAATTAAGAAATGCAATGTCAGAGTCAATAACCAATATGATAAAAACAACCACCAAGTCAAAGACTACTGCCGATCCAAAAACCCAGAAATTCCCACAGCAAAATCAGAGTGACCGAAGTCAAATGCAAGGCAATGCCAAAGTCCACAGAGAAATTCACAATTTTCCAAACCGTGAAACCCATGTCACGAAAACATAAGAATTCGAACAAAGTCTAAGTAAACAAAATTTGAACAAGTGATTTCAACTTCAAACCAAAATTGAAGCAATGATAACCACGGAACGAACAGTTCAAAATCAACGCCAATGAAATCAACAATCGAAGCACACAGTTGAATTAGATGTGAGGGCTACTCACCATTTTTGACGCAAATCAAGGAGCTGCAAGCGACGACCACAAGATTGAGCACGGCGATTGGCGAACCTCCCATCTTTGATTCGATCGATTGAAATGATGCTTCGTAAAGCCCTAATTGTGGCGAAAGAACGAGCGAGACGCATGCCCTAATTTGAACGAGGCAGCCACCATTTGTTTCGCTCATTTAGCTTTAGGGTTTTGGCTCCAGGAATGAAAAGAGGACCGAGTACATCCCTTATCTCAACAAAAAGGGGTGGGTCAAATTAATTGAAAAGGGAACGGCCCGAATTAATTTGAAAGCCCACAACCCTTTATCAAATTATCAAAAGAATTTCAACACAATTTTTTTTAAAAAAAAATTCAACCCATTAAAACTTCCACAGCGATTAGCCAACAATTCAAATCGTCATTTGACGATAACGAAGTGATTGCGGAATCTCGGGTTGTTACAGGAAGACTTACCAGCACCTGCTTCCTGACCATCCTGGTCATCATCCTCTACTTGCACACCTGCCTCCTCAGCAGCAAGCAGCCGCATACCCTCCTTCACCGCCACCTTCTCCTCCTTGGTAAACTGGGCAGTAACCACATCCATTCTGAAGACCGTGCCACCCTCTTTATCTGCATCAGCCCTGACCATAACTCGGGGATAATCATCCATCCAGGATAAATTACCCTGCTTCCAGGTGCGGAAATACATATCCTGGAGCATCTCATCCATCATCCCCTCGTTTTCCTCAAGCTCCCTCATTCGGGCCTCAGAAGCACGCAGCTTAGCGATGGCAGCATCCCTCTCTGATCGGTATCGTGAGCGGTCAGACTGAAGGGATATCCTCATCGCCTCCATCTCCTCCTTCAACCTGGACTAAGCAAGCTCCGCGGCCTCAAGTCTTCTCGATAATTCCTGCACCCGCTCAAGGTCCGCTTGTCGAACCTCATCCACCGTCGTGATGGCCATGTCAATTCGCTCCTTGCAGGCGGCCTCCATTTTTCGCAACTTTGCCCTGCTGACCTCTTCCATAGTCTTCTTCAGTTGCCTGGATGCGGCCTCATGCTGAGAAATTTGGATGGCTTGATCGGCAAGCTGCTTAGCCTGGTCGGATACCATTAACCGTAGCCGAATGTTGGCACTCCCAATTTCCTCCCTGGCCTTGACTAGTCGGGCATGATGCCCCATCAATTTCCTAGTCTCCTCAGCAACCCGGTCAATATTTGCCTTAGCCTCATCCCCCAAAGTTACAACCTGGGTAGTAAGAAAATCAAGGTCCAGGGACTTAGCTTCGTCAAGCACCCGTACCATAGGATTGCGAGGGAGAAGATGCTCACTAGTAACCTCATCGATGGAGATGTCATGAGATGCCGGGTCCAGGTCCGGATGACCCGCAAACGGATTGCGAACTAAGCCAAGGTGATCTATCGGGGTGACGGTTGGATTCTCAGACAGATGTGGGGAAGGTATAAACTCGGTATCCTCCTTCTCAATATCATGAATAGGCTGGAGAGGGGCCGGAGGGCCAAGAAGAGATTCAAACGTAGATCGACTCCTCTTCCTCTTTTGTATATCTTCTTCAATAACTCCAAGAAGAGGACGATAGCCGACTACGTCTCCAGGACGGTTAGTAGGAGGCTTCGGCTTGGCGGAAGCTTTGAGGAGTTTGTATTGTTCAAGCCTGTGCCGAAGATCTGAGGTCTTGGCCGTTTTGCCCGCTCCTGGAATAAAAATCAAGTGTCACCAGCATGCATTGAGCCATCATTCGAGAATTAAAAAGAATAGAGAAAAATTCACCGTGAACCGCAGAAGTTGCCTCAGTAGAAGCACTCCCGGAAGATAAATCGACGCCGATCCCAACCTTATCAGCTTTCTTGGACTTCTCCATTTCCTCCAACTCTTCAAAGGCTTGGCGGAGAGCATCATTCGTCCACTCTTGGATCACGCCCGCCTGCCCAAGAGGCAAAGCCCCGGTGCCATCACCGCCCTGTCCTTCGCCACCATCATCGCCGTGACGATCACCGTCACCTTCTCCACCGCTTCCGCTCTCCACCTCACCTCCTTCATCCTAGCCTTTTTCCCCCTCCACTTTATCCTCCTCCTGAACATCTGGATGTGTGCTGGGAGAGGGTCCATCAGACTTCTTAAGTTTCTTCCCCCCGGCGACTGGATGCGCCGAGAAGGGTCTCCTTTTGCCGCTCTTCGCCGTGGCCCCTCCTGTGGCTTTGGCAGCCCTCTCCTCAGCCGTGTCTCTCTGCTTGACCACAGACTGATGTGGTAGGATCAGGTTGTGCCCTAGAAGTGTAGCGTTCCTAATCAAGTAAGAGGCCGACCTATCCCTTCCCATGATGGTTTCTATTTCCGCAGCCATCTGAACCAGGCGGTCATTCTCTACGACCGCAAAGCCACCTGTCGCTAGCAAGAAATAAAAACACATGAGAAGAAGCATTGCAGTCAGAACAGAAATCATAAATAAACTTCGACTTACAGCCTGAGGTGAAGCGACGGATGGAAATAGAGTCATCCTGAACAAAAAACCATTCTTTCTTAAACATGCTGAACTTCGAATATAAGTCCAGGACCGGCTTGAAAGATACGGCTGATTCCAAGCTGATGTATGGAGACCCCTTCATATAGCCTCTCAAGTTGTACAAATACCGGATCTCCCAGTTGGAGGGAGGACGCCCGTATCTCCTTTGGAAAATGACAACAGGCTCACCAGGATGGCGTAGGAGTTCGGCTGAAGCTGGAATGGAGCCACCTTTAAGTAAGTGATGAAGCTGGTTATCCAAGCATTGATCGGGGGGATGGCCCCACACATACAATGGTACCTACTATAGGCGAAATATCCTTCGGGGGGATTATATGGCATCACTCCCTCCCCCGGCAGTAGCATGCGTGCTTTATCAATCCCAAAGAAGCGAGAGATGACATCGAGCTGCTCGTCTTTGAGTGAGCTAGGGAAACAATCGGGAGGCGAGTTCAGAAGCTCCTGAGGACCATACCCATCTACCAATGATCTTGGGGCGGGCTCATGACGTCCCGGTCCTGACGGGGCTGGGGGCACGGCAGAAGGCACTTCTCTGTCCTGAGATCTCTTCTTTTCTGATCGGGTTTCCACTTTGTGAGACATTTATCTGCAAACACAAAAAGGCACGTTGTTAGAACAAAGGATGTAGAAATATAAAACAGAAAGTTTTCGTGTTCATCCGGTCTTAAGCCCATTCGGCAATAACTCATTCGGCACTCAGGATCCACATGCCCATTCGGTAAGACATGTTCCCAAGCCCATTCGGCAATAACACACTCGGCAGAAGAAGATCTCACCGGGTTCGGCAAAAGTTAAGAGCTCGATTCGGCTAACACATTTTGGTTCGGCGAAGACAAAGGTTTGGCTCGGCTGATAAGGGATAACGGTGGCATCAGACCCCTACTTATAGGCAAGATGTAAACGACCGGACCAACTGGTTCGGTACACCGAACCGAATAAGAATGACCGAACAAAAACAAAGCATGCCATGTGCATACACATGCCCAACTTTGGGGGGCAAGTGTTGGGTGAGTTTCAGCCGAACCAACTCACTACCGGATCAAGACGACTGAACCAACCTTCTCCAAGCTCCTACCGAACCAACCTTCTCCAAGCTCCTATCGAACCAACCTTCTCCAGGCTCCTACCGAACCAGCTCCTTCCCATGCCTACCGAGCCAGAGACAATTCCACTCACCACCGGACCACCTACCACCGGTTCAATTCCACTCACCACCGGACCACCTACCACCGGTCCAATTCCTCTCACCACTGGACCACCTACCACCGGTCCAATTCCACTCACCACCGGACCACCTACCACCGGTCCAATTCCACTCACCACCGGACCAACCTACCTCCAATACCCAGCCGAACCAGCCTCAACCCTCTACTACCGGACCAAGACGTACCGGACAGACACTGCCAGGCCAGATTGCATCAGCCCAGGCCCACCAGCAGCTATATACATCCAAGACCCCTGCCCCCAGCCTCACTCTATAAATAGAGGGGCAGGGGTACAACAATGGGGGACAAGTTTGAGAGCTCAAGCATAGATAGAACTTTCAAACAACTTTCATATACTTGTATCAAAGCTTTGTACTTGTAATCTGAACAAGAAAGGAGAAATAATATATAAAGTGGACGTAGGCACATTCCGGCTGAACCACTATAAATCTGCGTGTATTTTACAGTTTAGTCCCTGCTTTTTACATATTTGCATAAATCACCCAGATCACTAAAAACAACGCAAAATCAACTAAATCATACGACTTGGAGGTGTTTGCCCATTTTTTGTGCAAACAGAAATCAAATTAAATAAATACGTAAGTTGTACATATATAATTTTATTAGCATAACGGTTTGATCCACATTCAAGTACATATTTTTGAGATGATTTACATCGATCTGAATTGGAATTGTTCACCCAATTCTTGTTGACGAACGCTGGATATAGATTTTGATTGATTCTAGAATTCTCCATCATAATACATGGCTATGCAAGGAGAATAGCAGTTTCTAATCAAGGAACCGGATCCGAGTCCGCACTAGAGTAGTCATGTGAATGATACTAGTTCGGAAGTGAAATTGTGTGATTGAGCGAGCGATCGGATTTGATATTACGTACGGATAATATATGTACATCATATAGACTTTAGTAAAGTAAGTGTTGGAAATTGACAATGAAAAATAACGTATTGTGAACTATATGATTGGACATCATTGATAAATAATATGCAGGTATATAAAAGCAAGAGCTAGTTTGATGCCTTTGATTTCATAAGTAAAATTGGGTTGCCCAACAAAAAGGTATACGTTTAATATGGTGTTTGATTTGATGGTTTTATGATTGGGCCACTTGGCTTTTGCTTTCTTTGCTGGTTTGGGGCTTAAATGGCGATTTGTAATGGTTTTGATCGAGCCACACAAAGGAGATGCTAGAGATATTTTTGTAAATTTAAGGCATTAGAATTTTTTTGTGAAATTTTGAAGAAATTTTTGTAACTAAAATTTGATTTTGAGTTATAGCCTAAAATGGTTGAATGGGGTGATATTAGTTGGAATCTATGAATGAATTAGGAAACTAGGTAAAAGTAATAACAAAGTTTCAACGAGTTTATTTTTGGGGAAAGTTAAAGGCTTAAAGGATTTGTAATTTATTTCAACTAATTGGTTTTAAAAAAGGTTAATAGCTTTGGGCATTTTTCTTACCTTGGCAATTTTGAGGACGAAATTCTTTTTAAGGGGGGAAGAATGTAACGATCCAAAATTTTGGTCATTTGAAATTGGAACATTTAATTAATATTAAATTTTGAAAAGCTAATTTTATAGATTAAATAACTTGAATATCAAATATAGCGATTTATTGGGTAATTTAATTATTGAATTTAATAATTGAAATTGTTTAAATAATTGAATCATGAGTTTTAAGCTAGATAAAAAAAATTCAAAGCTTATTTAAATTCTACTTAATAAGAACGAAGATAATAAAACTTTTAGAATGGATTAAAAGTGATTTAATTGATTTTTAAAATAACTCGTTTTAATTAACATATAAAAATAGCCTTTCGGGGCATTGTCTTGGATTTCGATGAAACCAGTTTCATTGGACCCGTAATAGTATATTATTGTATGATAACGAATTTCATGGAGATCGGATGTATCGGTTGGATGTACGGGATCGAAACGCGTATAAATTGATGTCGAAAATTTAATATAATAACTGGGTCTAAAAACCTATCTTTTGCATACGATCGAATTAGGTCTCGAAATATGTTCCATTTCGTTCAGAATAGGGGTATAACATATAGACCACCAGGCGACACGTCTTGTTTGGAGATCGAGATTTTTGGGCATTTACAGCTTAATGATTTAAAATATGTATGTATGTATGTGTATGTATATATGTATGTATGTGTATGTATGTATATATGTATGTATAATTATGTATGTATGGATGTATAATATATCAGCCATAACTACCCCATGCTTCACCATATCAGACCATGCCACTGCATACAAGCCCATACCCCCTATTCAAAAATCCATCCCTCCTTTTTCCTTTAAAAGCATTCCAAAAAGAAAAAAAGGGATGAAACTTCAAAAATTAAAATCGAAAACAATACTCCACAAAAAAAATTGATTCTTGTTTCTTTGAGTTGTTGGAAGATAGTATTCACGTAAATGGGTTTTTAAAGGTTGCGGCTGACTTTGGAAATGTTCGACAGTGGATTGACATGAAGCTCTTAGACTAAGGTTTGCAAATTACAGAAATATAGGCATCGATTTGCATATTGGAGATCGTATTCATGCTCGGGGTGGGAAAGGGCTGCTCGTATCGCCAAGTTTTGGAGAATGTGGTGCTCGGAGTGTCATCGCGACCTGTAGGTCGAAGGAGGTGAGGCTAAGGTCGCATTTTTATTGGTGAGGTCGGGGTTATTTTTGAGGGGTCGAGGGGATGGAGATCGCGGAGAAAAATAGGTTGGTGAAGTCGAATCGAAAAATCATGGAGCATTGCTCCGTGTATCCTTATGCATGTGAATGGCAATGGAGTGCTCAACTTCGGCTATAGGAATAAGAGAGGGAAGAAGAAGGAAGGGTATAGATGTATATTAGTTAATTATATAATTAGTTTATAAATTGTTAATTTAAAAATCATTTAATTTAAAAATTGCATAACCCTCTCATACGAGGTCCAATCGGGGCACGGATTTTTGCGTTGCACTCGTAATGACAAAAGTTTTGCGATGGAACAAGTTTAGTCGAATTTGGAGACTGTTGGAATTTGGGCTAAAATCAGACATCGTTCGATTTTAGTTCCAAACCGGAACGCCATGGCAACAACAAAAATTTCGATGAGTGAACTCGCCTTTTTGGTTAACTAGTATGATGCATAGTTGATAAAAATTGTTGGATGATTGTTTGAATGAATTACTATATTCATATTAGTTGGATTGAATATTCCCGCCTATTGGAGCGGACGAGACCCTATTACGTTCCCGTTTAAGAGCGGATGACCCTTTGTATACGACTCTCGCCTCGAAGTGGTTTTATGTTTTATGATTATATATTGTTGTGAAGCAAGGGGACATGTTGGAGGGATCCAACAGGATTCCTCGCTATTGTTTAATTGTTTAGACAATCCTTTTATATGGATTATTGAATAATGAACCCGATTGTGAACATTATGGTTATAAAATTGTTCTATGTTTAAAAACAAAAACCTGGTTAGTATAGAAAATTAATATCAATATTGGTTGAGCATTGGCGGCTATTGGCCTGTATTTTGAAATACCATAAATTGCCAATTGAATTGAAATTGGGTTTAAGATAGGAAATGATTTAAATTCGAAAGTGGGTTTAAGATAGGAAATGATCCGAAAGTGGGTTTCAGAAATATATTGTTTTTTTAAAAGATGATTTATTTACAACTAATATTATTTCAAAGTTATTTAATTAAATTAATATTGCTTTAAATTTATTTAATTATAGTAATATTGTTTAAAAGGTATTTAATTATATTAATATTATTGTAAAGTTAATTAATTAGATTAATATTTTTTTAAAGTTATTTAATTATAGTAAGATTATTTTAAGGTTACTTAATTATATTAGTATTGTTTCTAAACTATTGGTTTATAGTTAATATTGTATTAAAGAATTTATCAGAATGTAAAAAGGTAAATTACTTCAAGAATGATTATGGTTTGAAATTAGTAATAAGGATTATTAATAATGTTTTGAAAATAAATTATTATTTATAAAATTGGTAAAGATTAATTAATATTGTTTCTTAAACAATATTTTGAAATTATTAATTATTATTTTTAAGATTTTTAAAGTTAATAATTTTCAATATTTATAATGGTTATTACTAATAATTATTATTATATAATAATGATGTTTTGAAGTAAAAGATTTTTAATTATTTATAAATGTTTCCGAGACCCATAAATAGAGCTGAAAGACTTAGATTTTATAAAGGATTATAAAATAATTTGAACACTTAAGGAAAGATTATTTACAAGGTTAAAGAGTTTATAAATGGTTAGATATTTATAAACGAATTTTAGAAACGGGTATAGATTTATAAAAGTATTTTTATAAATGGTTTTATGGATTTATAAAAGCTTTATAAATGATTTTAGGAATGTACAAAAAGAATTTATGAGCGATTGAAATGTATAAAAGAATTTTATAAATGGTCCAGAGATTTATAAAATGTATTATAAATGTTTTTAGAGAATTTTAAGGAGTTTTGTAAATTATTTTTTAATCAAATAAAAAGAAAGTCTTTCTCAGTTTTATGATTATACTTGTACCATGAGATAAGTATATGGATATTTTCTAAGTATTGAAATATAGGGATTTGTGGTTACACCTTTGTAAAAGTATTTTATACAAGTAAATTATAAAGTTATTCTAATGAATGGAAGATTTATTAAAAGAGGCTAGTGATTGCCTATATGCTTAACCAATGTTGATTTTTTCTATGGACTAAATCCATGATTGAATGTTTGTTATTCAATAGTTTAATAACCGACTATCGAAATTAGACCCAAAGGTAACTTTAGAAATATCTTGGAGAAACGCGTAAGTTATATGGCACAGTTATCTCTGATGATGTTGTACTGTGTGTATAAATCTCATTTCATTCTCCTAGGACAATGATAAGGAAATCCGTCCACTAACGGTTATGAGGTGATCTCCGATCTTATCTTTGACTGTTTATTTCCTAAAGAACCGGGGTTGAGTTCAAAGGGAATTATCGATTGTTGTTCCAAAGAGACCGGGATCAGGTATGTTATCCGAAATCCACTTCGATCTAACGAATGCATTTCGAAGTGAAGACATCTTAAAGATGATGGAATTAGAGATAGAGCTATCAAGTGTTTCGTTCTGTCCTAGAACAAACTTGTATGGATGAATGCTGGTATTGCATTGTTTCTTGGAAGGCAGTATTAGCATTCCAAGTGGGAAGTGCTATATAAAAGGTAAAATAAGCCTCAAGCCTCATCAACTAGGAATTACTAAAGTATGGGAGATGCAGCAGGGCTAATTGGGTCGCTCCCAAGTAGGGTATGATCATCCCTATCTAAAGTTTCTATCATCTCTCATTTGTATGCTTGGGGTCCATTAATGTAGGGGTGATCATATTCGGTACTATCAAGTAAGGGTTAAGCTGGTCTTATGTTGGCAGGGAATCCAGATAGGGTCCTCGGTGTTATTTTATCTAGAGATGCACCATGATGGGTGGTACACCGGTTGTCTAGTCATTGTATTGAATCCATTCTCTAATACGATCCTTTACGGTTTTAGTTGTATATCTATTATGCTAGAATTTAATTAATGTAACAATTTCGACTAAGATCAATAAGTATTTTATCTAGACCCTGTTATAATATTAGCGAATTTCATATAAAATGGTTTTGGTTATCGTAAGGTAAATACCCGTCCGTGTTTATGCACGGCGTGGTCTTACGAGATACTCTAGATTTTCAAAAGGTTTTCTATAACTTTAAAATCCGGTTGGGTGTGTTTTCTCACGTTGGTTTTCCAGACTAACTCGGGTGTTATTTAATTATAATGCTCGGGTCAGACCGACCATATTACAAATTAGTTTGGGATGCTTTGGAGCTTCTGGAGATGAGTTGGAGTCCCAGATACGTATTCACATAGATGGTTATTTTCCGTTGTATTCATTGTTGTATCTATCAACAATTGTAAGGATGGGCTATTATAACTCTCCAGGTTGAAATAGGTTAGTATACTCTTATTGATGTTTGTATATATATTACAATTTTTCTTTTGTGTAAAGATTGTTGTATATTATAGATTATTCGTTCCGTTGTGAGATTCTGTGTTGTTTAGTTTCCTTATTATCTTCTTCCTTCTTTCTTTTTCCTGAACAATTGGGATTTTCGGCATTCGATTGCTTGGCGTGAAATACAACAGATGTAAAGTGTCGATTTTTGGGGGTCTAAAACCCTAGCATTACAAGGTATATTAAGACGACATGTAAGACATTATAAAACAACACATACAAAGCTTTCTTACTTTACCTTTTTTATATGCAACTGATGTTTGATGAGTATAGGTATAAACGAAGCACGGTTGTATATTTTGGCATTGATGACATGTTTTTGCTCGCTTAATAATAAGCTAATTTGCTTTAAAATGTCATAAACAAGGTATAATTTTATTTAAAAAGTTATACGTATTGCAATGTATATGTTGTGTGGCTAATTGAATTATATGTGTGATTTCTGATCATGTTTTGGTTGTTTGATATCTTATTTATCAAAATTTTATTGTTTAGAAATCTCTCCTTACAAAGGAGACTCTCTCAAAAATTTTAAAAATATCAGGAGTTAGAAAATTTTGTTAGGATTATATTGTATGTGAAAAATAAAAGGCATTAAAATGCATCTTTTTGAAAAGTTGCGTACGATAAAATGTGTTGAAGTGTAAGAGCCACATAGAGGATTGAGTAGTTGGGTTTGATAAAATATTGTGGATTCGATTAACGTCAGGGTATGAGTTGTGACGTCTCCCTACAAGAAATTGAGGATGCAATTTTCATAAGAGAGAATCTATAACAACCCTACTTTCTACACTGTAATGATGCATAAATTTAATTAAAATAAAATCGTTCGAATTAGATATTGATAATTAATATTGTGAAAATGAATTTTATTATTTAAAATTATATATTTATTAAAAGGTTTTGTCGTAATAAAATGAACAAAATTTCCTAATAAACGTAACATAGTTTGTAGAATATATTGTGAATCGAATTAATTGGATGGAAATAATTTATAGATAAATACAAGAATCACTTAAAATAAAATTAAAAAAACTGAAATTAATAAATCCCCAAAAGAAACATGTTTTATTTTCTACCCGCTTTTGGAAATTTCTTTTGTTTCACGACTTATCCCTATTCTCCCCGAAAAAATTAGAGAGTGCATGTGCCCAAATTCCTCCATTAGAAACAAATCACTTTCAATAATATATATATATATATATATAATTAAGCTGCATGAGGTATCGCAACTTGGCAGGCCGAACTCACGACCAGAGAACGGCGTCGCAAGGAGAAGTGCACGTTGTTGCATGCAGGGTTGTTGACGTGATGGTTATGCCACGACCAGGGTGAATGGTCGATAGAAGGAGATCTAATTTTGAATGGAGTGAGCGATGAAAAAATGAAGGCTGAAGGTGACGCAAAGTAGAAACTGCGATGAGGTGTAGGTTTGATGATGTATGGTGATTGGAGGAGTTTGACACGTTGGTGGCAAGGAAGACTAATGCAAATGACATGGACAATGGGGTTGATGCGTATAGCTGCTGAAGAGGGTGGTGGTACAATTGACTTAAGCACAATGGATGATAGTTGCTGACATGGTTGAAGGCTGGAAAGAGATGATCATTTCATAGTTTGAAGAAGTAAAATCTTGCTTGGAATTTCAGTGATTATTTCTCACTCGCAACTATGTATGATTCCACTTGCATTTTCATATATTTCTTTATCCCGATTATTGCTTGATATGTGTTGTTGAAGGAATTGATTGATATAATGGTTGAAAAATATTTGTTTGGGATATTGGATTTAATTAAGTAGTATTGAATGAAACCGAATTGTTTGGATGTTATTTTGGTAATTGATAGCGGAGTTTTGAGTTTGTTGGATGGCTAAAATGCAAAGGAGATGTTGCCCTTTTGCATTTTAAATTATGTAATTTATTCACACTTTTGGACATTCGATTAACTTTATGGTCTTAAAATTTTTTGAAAGCTTATTTAAATTGTTTTGATATTTTAAAATTAAATTGAAGTATATCTTTTATGAATATATAAAAATTAGTTAGTAGATAAAATGAGTTCTTAGAAATTATTTGGAATATCAAAGTAGTTTAAAAAAATGGAAAATATTTTATTTTTAACCGTTATAGTATAAAGTGAAGATTTTGAAATATATTCTATGCTTTGAAATAAATATAATTTATTTTAGGAAATTTTATTTTGTAATAGTATTTAATTATAGTAGGATATTAAATAAATATAAAGTAATATTGGATGATTTTCAATATAACCTATTTGATATTTTGAATATATAATGAAGATTTGAACTATAAATTATTGTTTCAAAAGGAATAAGAATTATTCTTGGTGGGTTATACACTACTTTAAAGTATTATTTTGTTATAGAAAATTTATGAAATAGATTCTATAACTGTTTGATTTGGAACTGAATTATTGTATTTGAATCTTATTTTGAGGTTAAATAAATAAATTGAATATAGTATTCGATATATAAGTGTATTAATATTTTTTATTTATTCTTGAATGTAAAATTGATTTAAGAAATTTGATTAAATTTTCATAATTATAATCACTTTCCTAATTTACTTTAGAGGATTTTGAAATTATATTATGGCTTGAGTACAAATATATTAACTTCAAATATGGATATCTAAAGTACATAATAGTGTTTAAATTTTTATTTTTGGAAAGTAAATACCTTAATTTATATATAAATTTCTTACAAAGTTTATTTATTACTTTGAAATATAATAATTACTAAAGAAGAATTCTATTTATAATTATTAATATGTTGAAAAGTAATTTATGGTTTGTTTAAATAATTATTTGAGGAGTTTATATAACTTCTTGTTTGTGCCAAAAATAGTCACAAACACCCAATCACAGATGGAAAGCACCAACTAACAGTCACATATAGCAGATAGAGTGTATGTAGAGAGTATAAATATGAGGTGCGGTAAAAATTAAAAATAAAGCAGTAATAACACAGGATTTATAGTGGTTTGGTTAACTCTGGCCTACGTCCACTCTAGAAATTTCCTTTTTATTGATCTGAGAATCAATTACAGTTACAATCCAGAGTTTTCATACAATAATGGCAGAGTAGCCTTAATGAGGAAGATGAAGGGAAACCGAATGAGAATCCATTTTCTGAATCCCTGCCTGCTGTATTTATTGGCAAAATCTGGGTTACGGGGCTTCCTGAGTGATATGGACCCACCATAAACATAGCTGAACCCATATACTTCGTCGATGCCGATCCCAATTTGCATATACGTCAACCCGAGTTTTCCTAGGTGATGACCCGAAGCAACCTTATGCTTGAATCAAAGTAAACAAGGCTGGGACTCGAAGCAATATTACACCGACCCCTAAGCTTCGTTGCCGACTCGACCTTCTATGCCGACCCGAGAATTCACCACAGCCGGCTCGAAGCATCCAAGCGTGTGACCCGAAGTGGTTCAGTCCAAAACTCGAAGCAAGATTGTACCAACCTCACGCCTTCATCATGCCGACCTAAACTTGAGACCCAAGCTCGGACCCGAAGTATTGAGCATGCCGACCCGGAGCTGGAATCAATGCCGACCCGATCCATCTCCTCCAACGCTGACCCCATACTTGCCGACCTGACCTCCTCTTGCCGACCCAAAGAAATGTCATGACCGACCCGACGTAGATAGCTCACCGACCCGAAGCAGTGCAAACACACCGATCCTAGAAAATACGCCGAGCCCTCAAAGATGCCGACCCGAAGTTTATAGCTCGCTGACCCGAAGTAAGCACCAATCCCTCAAAAACACACCGACCCCAAGTGACTCGAAGCACAACACTGAATGACCCGAAGAAACTTGCTTGAAAACCCAAAGCAGACCCACAAGTACTGAAGCAAACACAAACATTATGAACCATCTCGATTTTACTCAAAACTCATATTTTGAGCATCCCGCAAATTTTGTCCATGAACTATGCCGAACTCCGGCTTCATAATCATGATCATCATCCGTGATTGATCGTTTATCCATCTAGTCGAATCAAACCCGTCGTATTCCGACCTCGACAACCGAGCAACCGATTTAGTTAAATCCACCTGTCTACGGCCTTGCCGAAAGGCGGGATAACATTTGCCCCCCAAAACATGCCTTGCTATTGGAAGGTGTATTTTAAATAGCTTTAAATCAGATATCCAAAGTCCATATTCCATCTATTATCATGCAATTCCATCTAAGTCGATAGCCAAATCCGTGATTGTTCCAAGTCGTTATCCGATTTCGAATTCATTCTAAATCCATTAACATAATTCATGACCTCTCTAGATTGTTTTTATCCAAGTCTGAGACCTCTTCGGGTCCTGTAATCCGAATCCGAGACCTTACCGAGTCCCTCTCTGAAACCGGGACCTCGCCGGGTCCTATAATCCAAAACCGAGATCTCGCCTGGTCCAAATCCAAAACCGGGACCACTACAGGTTCTTAGCCAAATCCGTATCTGTTCAAAGCTGCTATCTGAATCCACATAACATCTTGGAAGTCAGTAATCAAATCCTACGATCACTCCGGATCGTTGTCGGCTTCTCTGGACCCTTGTTAAGCTCGATCCAAACTTAGGCAGATCATGTCGCGCTCCGGCGAAGCAACCTATCCCTTACACTTCGGTTCAGTTTCCCTGAACATTAAGCGATGCCCAAGTTATCCTAGACCGATCTTAACCTCTCTGGGCTCTTACTTGATCCCATCCTATCACTCTCCGGTGAAGGGGAAACAACGTTGAGCGAGCCGATCCTGTTGCTCTCTGACGAAGCAGCGTCGCTCCCTACACTCTGGTTCAGTATCCCTGAACATTAAGCAATGCCATGGCCTTAATCCTAGACCGATTATAGGCTCTCTGTGCTCTTGATGGATCCCATCCTATCACTCCCTGGTAAAGGGGAAATAACGACGATCGAGCCGATCCTGTCGCTCTCCGACGAAGCCGCGTCGCTCCCTGCACTTCGGTTCAGTATCCCTGAACATAAAGTGATTAATTTCCAACCGACTTCAAATATCCGTCCCGTAACTCTCCGGTTAAAGATTTGTTTTATAAAATTCAACTTCATTTATTAAATCCAAGTTCCAAATGTCTAATAAGAAAAACAGAAAAAACTAAGTGATGCCTATCAGGGCAGAGCAGCTTATTACCATCTCAGTGTATGCCTGGGGATCGCTCTGGTTCCCTTACATGTGTGAGTGGCGTAGCTGCTTTTATTTTAATTTATTTTAAAAAAATCGGAAAAATTATTCGATGATCGAAGTCCAAATCCTGAACTCGGCCCTTGCCATCACGATCAGCAGATGATGAGTCGTGACCCCAATCCAGGGTTGTTCTAGTTTGATCCAGGCGGTAGTTGCTCATGTTCTACTGCTCTAGTTCGGTCCCCCACATACTGTGATAATCTGCCACTCCTGACATGTTCCTCCACCACGTCCTTCAAGTGGCGATGTTCATTCGTGGCATGCCCTTCCAGCTCATGGAATAGGCAGTACTTCCCTCTCCTGCATTCCCGTTCTTAGGGATCCCTCCTGGGTGGTTTCTGATAGGGGAGCTGCCTCCGAGTGTCCAAGTAAATCCATTCCAGATTATCTGTGAGGTCTGCATAAGTTGCGAATTTGGGCTCCCAACCTCTCCTCTATTTTTCAGAACCACCATATCCATCGTCCTGCTTTCGCTTTCCTATATCCTTTCTGTGTCCTTCTCTAGACGTTCCTTTGCCTTGCACGGCGTTTATCTCCTGCATTTCGGCACATGAATCCTCTAACCGAAAGAATATTTCGCCTCATGATAGAACTCCCCAAGATCCTATGGTGGATCTCTTGCCAATGAATCCTTGAATTCAGTGCCTTCCGCAATCCCTGCTACCGCCGCCATCAAAATCATTGATGGATCCGGGCGATATATCAAAGCTACAACTGTATTAAATCGCATTAGAAAATCCCTCACGGACTCTCCTGTCCTTTGCTTCATTGATGCCAACGTCATCACATTCTTGGGTCACGTCACATGGACCCTAAACTGTCTCATGAAGCGTTCCACTAGCTCGCCCCATGTCCTGATCGATCCATTCTCTAGCTGCCGAAACCAGAGCACAGCAAAATCCATCAAGTACAAAGGGAAACATCTTGCCATCACCTCCTCAAATGCCCCCAGCACTTCCATATATATGATGTATCTGGTTACATGCATAGTTGGGTCTAATTTTCCATCATAGGCCTCCAGTGTTGGTAGTTTGAATTCTGGAGGGTTCCTTGTGTTTCTGATGTTCGGAGTGAACGTACTCCGACTGACTTCCTCCAAGCCTCTGCTCGGTAGTCCTCCTCTCACAATTCTTCTTATCAATCCATCCATCTGCTCGTCTCCATCTGGGGGTGGTCCCCTGTTTGCATCTCCATCCAACCCTCCATATTTTGGAGGATATTATGTGTAGTACTCTTAATGTTGCTCATTTGCATTTGCATTGGCCTCAGCTTGCTGAGCTCCATTCACCGGTCTTCCAATATCCAATCCTGAGGGTCTGCCCCCAGGCCTTTGCTGATTTCCTTCAAGCTCTCTATTCTAGTTCTGATTCTGACCTCCGGATATTTCTGCAGCTCCTACTCCTTGCACTGCATTGCAAGCTGCTGCGGTTGGTCCATTCCCTTGACTTTGCACCCTAACTTGTCCAACCTCTCGGAGTAGGTTCTGTGTCATGTCCTCCTGCCTCTTCAGCATCATTTCCATCTCGTCTCTAGCAATATAGATTGAGGCCTGGTTAGCTCCAAAGGAAGCCTCCTGACTTCCTTCTTGCTAACTCCTTTCTGTCCACTGTTTCCATATCGATTGCTTTGCCATAATCTCAAGAATCTGAGTTCCTAAGTCTTCAAATCCAAAATCCAAGCTTTAGAATCCCTGAGTGCTATCATTCTCAGTGAAAGCACCAAAATGTTTACGCCAGAAATGGTCACAAACACCTAATTGCAGATGAAAGCGCCAACTAATAGTCACGATAGCAGATAGATTGTATGTAGAGAGTATAAATATGAAGAGCAGTAAAAAATAAAAATAAAGCAGTAATAACATAGGATTTATAGTGGTTCGACTGACTCTGGCCTACGTTCACTCTAGAAATTTCCCTTTTATTGATATGAGAATCAATTACAGTTACAATCCGGAGATTTTAAAACAATAATGGCAAAGTAGCCTTAATGAGGAAGATGAAGGAAAATCGAATGAGATTCCTTTTCCGAAGCCCCGCCTGATGTATTTATAGGCAAAATCCGGGTTACAGGCTTCCTGAGTGATATGGGCCCACCATGGACATAGCCGAGCCTATATACTTCATCGATGCGGATCCCAAGTTGCTTATACGCCGACCCGAGTTTTCCTAGGTGATGACCCAAAGCAACCTTATGCTTGACTCGAAGTAAACAAGGCCGGGACTCGAAGCAATATTACACCGACCCCAAAGCTTTGTTGCCGACCCGAACTTCTATGCCGACCCGAGAATTCACCACAGCCGACCCGAAGCATCCCTACGTGTGACCCAAAGTAGTTCGTGCCAGAGCTCAAAGCAAGATTGTACCGACCCCATGCCTTCATCATGCCGACCTGAACTCGAGGCCCAAGCTCCGACCCGAAGTATTGAGCATGTCGACTCGGAGCCGGAATAAATGTCGACCCGATCCATTTCCTCCAACGTCGACCCCATACTTGCCAACCTGACCTCCTCTTGCCGACCCGAAGGAATGCCATGACCGACCCGGAGTAGATAGCTTACCGACCCGAAGCAATGCAAACACACTAATCCAAAAAATACACCGACCCCTAAAAGATGCCGACCCAAAGTTTATAGCTCGCCGACCCGAAGTAAGCACCAATCCCTCAAAAACACACCGAGCCTAAGTGACTCGAAGCACAGCACTGCCTGACCTAAAGCAACTTGCTTGAAAACCGGAAGTAGACCTACAAGCGACTCGAAGTAAACTCTAAACTTTACGAACCATCTCGACTTTACTCTAATCTCATATTTCAAGTATCCCGCGACTTTTCCATCGACTATGCCGAACCCCGGCTTCATAATCATGATCATCATCCGTGATTGATCGTTTATCCATCCATTCGAATCAAATCCATCGTATTCTGGCCTCGACAATCATTTCCAAATGGCGGGTTAACACTTCTGGAAACAAGAAATATTTTCTGATTAATACTTTAGATATTTAAAGTGTGGTTTTATAAATGATGTTATTACTTTGAATTAATAAAGTATGCTTTATATATATATATTGAAATTTTAATTGGATTGTTTAAAGAAGGATTTTGTTGAAGTCTATTATTATTTCATTTCTAAATCGAATTGGAATTTTATGAATAATTTCAATATTTTCTGATTCCTCATTCCCTATACCGATTTCGATATCATGAACAATTCACCATTGACGTTGAATTGACTAATGCTTTGATATGATATGGTGATGACAAATTTATTTTAATTTGTGTGATTTCATTTCTCTATGACAAGAAATTTGAATAAATAGTTTAGTGATACCAACCGGTTTGGGGCTTTCGGTAACACTTTTTCGATTATTCTTTGGACTCGTTATATACAATAAGGAAGGACTAGTGTAATGTATAAGCACTGAATAAATGGACTAGTAACAAGTGGTCTTATGGAACATCGTTGTGTTATTTATTCAATTATTCTTTGCTCATAGATGACACTCATACGGGGTCATGTGGTGTGTGGGTGATTCGCTGCGGTGAGCGCATATGGAGGCTACTTGTTAAGCCACATAGTTTGTGTACATTATGTGTATGTTTACCTTTGTCCAACTCCCTTAATGTTTCTAGAGTGAACCAGATTGGCCAATATCCACCCTAACAGTCTGATTGTGGAGTCACGCCCCATATCCACGACACAGTTGTTGTCTATGGTATTCGATGCGCATCACGAGATTAGTAGTTGGTTGCCCCTTGTGTAGCATAAGCCAACAGTCAGTTACTATAGGGGAACATATCGGTAGTCATGGCCGAAGAGGCTACGCGTTGTCGAGCCTATAGTGGATCATTGCCACAGTACCGAGAGTGAATAGGTAATGGTAACCGATGACTGTAGGAGTCATGTCATGTAGACCATGTGTCACTCCTGGAGCAAGCAGATATGCTGTCAATCTCCCGTTTGGTTCCGGTGTAGGTGTATGTATGTGAGTGGTAGATAGACATATTCTGTATAGATGAGATTATACTGAGAGTGTGTCCAGAGTATGATCAACCTCGTATCCTTTTCAAGAAGACGACTTATTAATTATTGATTTGTTGTTTCTCTCTTAGGACCTTTCAGTCGAGAGTTTCGCCTCTCCAAGGATTGTGGGTCGAGATATATGATTTTGCATATTTCGGTATTGTTTTATGTTGGATCAAATATTTTTTATATTGATTTTAGTGATTTGATGATGGAATTTTATAATATGAGATTGAGAGATATTGTGGGCGTTGCTTCATCACTGCCTGACGTTACTGAGGATATCTCATAATTAATAATTTCTGGAATTGATGGTGATTTCATATATGGGTGATCCGCCCATTTGTTATTGTTTTGATTTTTTTTATGAGATAATATTTTATGTGATTTATATGGGTGATGACATATTTACATTGAGTATTATGGTTGTTGTTATCTTATTATATTGTAGTATGAGTGTATCATCACCATTATACTATGCATATTATATATCTATATATATATATGCCCAGTCATTGAATTAGATATAGTTTGACATGTTTATGATTTATATAACACTCAGGTCAATCCTAGACGTTTCAGATACATGATGACCTGACCAGCGTTCGTTTTAATAGGCTTAGAGGAGATATGTTTTAAGAGTTTTATTGTATACTTGTATGACATCGATTCATTGTATATTTTGACACTGAGATATATATATCGATCAATCTGTACTTTTTATTATTATATATGTTATCACTGTGGTTGATTTTGTGTTCTCTTTTATTCATTATACATTTTGTATTATTCTGTCCTGGAGGCACACGTGATTATGTTTTGTACTGATATTGTGTACGTATAGGTGAGTTATTCATTTGATATTTCAATACGTACCCATGTTAGTTTAAGAGAATATTCATGTGTGTACCCCATATCGTCTTATTCTCTGTATTATCTGACGGTATTACTCTACAATACTCTTGGATAGTATAGGTATAGAGGTGGAAGTGTTACAACATGGTATCAGAGCAAGTTCAGAACAATAGATTATATATAAGAGTTACGAATTTTGACCTTGGATATGACTTAGAGTCAATGTCCCCTCGGGTGTGTTGGGTAGTTAATCTATATTAATTAATATAAGATTAGTAAGAATATATAATGATTATTAGGTAATCATTCGGGACGTATTTGTTATTTTTCCTACTATATGTATTATTATTTTTTCTAATCGCTTTTGTGTGTTTATTTCCTTGTGTCATTTAAGTTATCGATGATGGTAGTGAAATAAAGGGTTGTTAGCTAAATCAGCAGCGTCGGCATTGGGGTTGTGAATAACCTCTGTGTGGCCTATATATGATTGAAGTGATCCTGTAGTGATCACAATTGCGCAGCAGAAATTGATAGATAGCTTTTCGCTAGGTCAATGTGGGAGTTGAGTAGGACTTGTCGCTCAAATATTATTAACTCATTTCAATCTGGACGGAGCTAAAAATTAATATAACCCTATGGTTTATCCAAATTTGAACCGCTAGGGGATAATTAATCTTTTCAAGGAATGATAATAATAATAATGTGTATAATTAAAATATGAATTTAAAAAATTAAATAAAATCAATAGGATTGTTATTAATCGTTACTATATTAAATGTATATACAAATTTTGAGATTTAATATTTTATTTCAAACAAGTTAAGGATTTAATAATATATGAACATTATTCTATGATAAGAGATTGAAAATATTTAGAAGTCGTTTTTGGTGTTATTTTTCCGTCGAGTGCTTTGAGAATTCTAGTCAATGCGTCTGACTAACATTATCGATAGGGATTCCTAAACACTAGGACAAGACATTTTGACACTTTCTGTTGAAAAGAAAATAATATTTCGGAAGAAGTGTAATGTACTGAGAATGAAATAGTATTTCAAGATATATTATAAATGATGTTTTGAAAGAAGAAAAATCTAGATAAGTTAATCAACATTTTGAAAAGAGTAAGCAATGTTACGATGATATTATATATTAAAAAGGATAAATTACCTAGAGAAGTAGAAAAATAAAAATAATATGACGTGGTTGATTACTAGCTAAATAATATATTTTATTGTATCATGACCTATACCCAGAGGCTATATTATGTTTTGTTTATAACATATTTTAGTTTTTAAATGCATTGATCTCGTTACACCTGATACTAAATATGCAATGCATATGCTACGACCTGCATGAATATGTTGGTTTACCTATTTCCTTTGCTTTAATACACTCTAGTATAGTATGCATTTTATTTGGCTATCCTTTTTAGCAGGAATTTTAAAGTTTATATTTTCATACCTCCACACCACAACTAGATAAAGCTAACTTGGTTAAGACTTAACATGAAGACAACATTGTTATATAAAATGAAATAAAAAATTAAAACAACACGATGCAGCAGCACTGAGCTGGTGCTATATGCAGCTGAACTACAATAGCAGTGAACCAATGCTTGATGATAAAAAATAAAAAAATAAAAAAAAGACCGATTTTTATGCTACTTTGATAGTTCATTCATTTGATGATACAAATAAAGAAATAAAACTGGCTGTTTTCGCCTTAATATTAAATAATTTATAGACAACATCTATTGCTCTTTATGCAATAGGTGGAGAAAATGGTCCATGTAACAACCTAGAATTTTGCTCATTGGATTTTTAAATGTTTAATTAATTTTAAATATTTAAATAATTGGGTTTTGTAATCTAATAGCTTGAATTCAAATATAGTGATCATTTAAATATTTGAACAGCAAATTAAATATTAATTAAATGGATTTAATAATCTTATTTAACTCCTTTTAGTTAATAAATAATAATAGTGAATTCAATTCGTAAATTTATTTACAGTTGTAAATGGTTAGAATAATTAATTAAGAAAATTATTTTTATTTTAACGACTCGATTTTTATTGACTTATTTTTAATTTAATTTATAGAATTTTTCGGTAATTTTTAATTTGGAAAATATTCAAATTTGTCGTTTAACGATTTTGGGACAAATGATGATATTTTTTAGACTTCTCATAATTAAATAACCAGTCTATTTTATTGTTGTATTTGATTGTGTAACATTATTGTGCACGGTCGTATTTTTATTTCTGTCGTTCGTGGTTCATACGTGAACATGATATTGTGAAGCATCGTACCTCATAATTTTTTTTAAATTTAAAAATAAAATAAGTACACCAGTCAAAGAAATCAAAGAAACAATAATGGACGCACCTTTAAAATTCAAAATAAAATCATTCACTCCACCTAAAATTTTGAAAATAGTTTCTCTGAAATTCTCCTAGCTAGATATTCAAATCTCTGGTATTGTTTTCGAGTGCAATCGAGTTTGGCTCTGCTCAACTCATACGGCCGGGGACTAGGGTTTGGGGTCGATAATGATGGAGGAAGTTTTTTTTTTGGCAAAGCTAGCGGGGTTAACTGGCCCCTACCAGTTTTATTGCAACACAATAAAAGAGTACAAAATGAAAAGGAACAATTAACAAAACATTGAAAAAAAACAATTGAAAAAACAACATCCAATCAAGCCCAACCAAGAATCAACTCTTCAGGGAAATGGCTGTTGCAATTCTTCAATTGCCAGTAAGTGGCAAACTTAATTTCTTTCCAAAGCACTTCTAACATCTTTCTTTGATTTTCAAAGACAATCGCATTCCTTTCTCTCCATATAACAGTCATGTATATTTTCAAGCAAACGGCTAGCACTCTAGCTCCATCATTTCTCCATCTAGTGGCTTTATAGATAATACTCCAGACAATGTTAGAACTAGCAGAAGATAGGTTAAACCCAGAAATGCCACTAATTCTGATCAACAAGAATTTAAGGGCAGGACAATCAAAAAAAAGATGCTCAGACGTTTCCTCATGCAAATCACAAAACAGACAAAGTAAGGAACAAGCCATCCCATACTTGCTCAATACACTTCTAGTGAGTAATGCTTGTGTTATTACTTTCCACATCATCAAGTTATCAGAAGGTACAGAGTCATTGGTCCAGATAACAGAGAACCACCTACTAGCAGGCAGTGGAACATTAGCTGAAACAAAATTATAAACACCTTTAACTGAGTGTGGCATCTTGTCCCAAGAAACAGTGTCAGTTTGGTTAGCAGAGTAGAAGTTATGTTGTATGTCACTCCACAACTGCCTGATCATCTGGTTATTGTTGAATGGCATTTGCATTCTTCCATCATGTAAAAAATCATTGGTCTTTGCATCATAGTGTATTCCAGTTTGTAAAATCTGTGAGTAATCACACATTTTGGATAGAATTTGACCTTTGCTAAACCATGGATCATGCCAAAAACTAACAGCTGTGTTAGCATTAACTTCTCTTAACTTCAACATATTCCTCCAATTCCAGCTACAGTTTTGTGGAATATCCATGCACCAAAAATATTTATTCCCTATATTATAATGCCATGTCCAATTAACCCATAAACTTCCAGACTTATTGATGAGTTGATCAAAGTGTTTACTAATCGCAGTAATATTCCACGTCCTTGCATTTATAACTCCAAGCCCTCCCAGTTTCATGGTAGTTTCAAATTTAGAGAATGAACAAGGCAGCAACTTCCTGTTGTGTATACTTCCTGTCCAAAAAAATCTATTCATGGCAGACCTTACAAGATTCAACAGCTTTGCTGGGAGGATTAAAGTACGGGCCCAACAGACCAAAGAGGGAAAAACAACTGATTTAATTAGCACAAGTCTACCACATTGAGTCAAATGCTTATTATCCCAAGCACACATAACAGAAGTTATTTTATTGTAGAGAGGTAAACAATCAGCATTTGTAATTCTTTTAGTGATTAAGGGAAGACCAAGATACCTCATATCAGTGTCCATACAAGAGAAACCCATATGATGATATAAGGCAGTTGCTTGAACATCACTGACACCAGCAACTAACATTGAAGATTTTGCTTGGTTGATGGAGAGACCAATCATACAATAGAAAGACTGCATTTCCTCTATTAAACCACTCAAAGAGTAAACCTCAGGTTTAGAAAACAACATAACATCATCAGCAAACATAATAGAAGTTATTTGATGTTGTGTGCACTTAGGATGATACTTAATAATCTTCTGAGTGTATTTAGTCTTTAGGATAACAGTAAATACTTCCATAACCAACAGAAATAAGTAAGATGATATAGGATCGCCTTGTCGAATTCCTTTGCTACTTTTGAAGAAACCAATTGGTCTACCATTTATTACAACAGAGAAGGAGGGAGTGGAAATGCACAAATATATCCAAGAAACAAATATTTTGGGAAATCCCATCTCTGCCATTATCCTAACAATAAAAGCCTAATGAATAGAGTCATAGGCCTTGGATATATCAATTTTAAGAGCAGCAGATGGAGACACATTTCCTCTACTATATCCTTTTAGTAGTTCTTGAGCAAGCAGCGCATTATCAAGTATGTTTCTGGTAGGAAGAAAAGCAGCTTGATTACTAGAAATAACAGAAGACAAAACACTGACCAGTCGAGTTGCAAGGATTTTAGTGATACATTTGTATATAACATTACAACATGAAATAGGCCTAAAGGAGGTAACACTTGTAGGAGGTGTGACTTTAGGGATTAGAGCAATATTTGTGCAATTAACTTCCCTAAGTAGCTTGCATTTAAAGAAGAAGTTTTGAACTGCTTGACAGAACTCATGGCCTAACACATTCCATGTAGAAATAAAAAAGATTACATTAAGTCCATCCGGGCCACCAGATGATTTTTTATTCATAGAGAACAGAGTTGCCTTAATTTCCTCATCAGTAACAGGCTTAATAAGAGATTCAGCATCTAGAGTTGTAATGCAAGGCAAAGCTAGAGATGAAATTTGATCTAAATCAGGAATAAATCCATTTGAATTGCCAAGCAATTTGGAAAAGTAATTTATAAAAGCCTGATCAACAGTAGCAGCAGTTGAACAAAGAGTTCCATGTTCATCAAGTATGTTGAAAATATTATCTCTAGCATGCTTGACCTTTATTGAATCATGATAGAACTTAGTGTTCTTGTCTCCTTCAACAATCCATTTTTGGTGCAGTTGCTGCCTCTTCATATTAGCTTCCAAGCTAAGAGCTCTGTTAACTTCCCTGAATAATTTTCCTTCTTCAGCAGCTGCATGGACATCAAGTGGATTCTCCATCATATAATCCTGTTTTTTCTTCAACTGCTCCATAAGAGAATTAGATAGCAAACTGCTAGTGCCAAAGGTGGTAGCAGCCCATAATTTGATCTCCTGTTTAATTCTTTTCAATTTCCTGCAAAACTTATACATAGGGTTACCATAGCATTTATATACAGAGTTAACTTGAGAAACTAAATCAAGAAAGTGATCACGCTTAACCCATGCATTAAAAAATTTAAAACTTCTCTTTTCCCTTCTCAAATGATGACCAAGAGTTAGGATCAAAGGGGAATGGTCTGACATTATGGGCTGAGGAAGATAGACTGACAGGGTAGGCCATTGATTGAGAGCTTGGATATTACAAAAAGCATGATCTATAATTGTGAAGGTACAAACACCGCTACGACTTCTATTGTTCCAAGAAAACTTAGCTCCTGACTTGTTAACCAAAATTAGGTCAGAATCATAAACAGCAAGATTGAAAGAAGCAATATCTCCAGGAATGAGTGGTATACCACCAAATTTGTCAGAAAAGTCAAAGCAAGAGTTGAAATCTCCCATAACTATCCAGGGGTGAGATGATTGTCTTAGGGGTGGCGAAGAATTGAAAAGAGAATTCCTGGAGAAGACAGAGTTATCAGCGTAAACAAAGTTTGTGTAGAAGGATGATTGAGCTTGAGAATCAAAGACATGTAAATGAATGTATTGTCTAGTAGATAATATTGGAGATAGGGTCAACACTGTGGGGTCATAGATAACAAGAATTCTACCATATGATGCAGTATCAAGATTATGAAGGAAGGCCCAAATAGGATTAATATATGCTGCTGCTTTAGTGGTTAACAAGAGATTTAGCTTAGTTTCAAGCAGCCCAAAAAGACAAATATCATAAGCATTGATGATACTTTTAACCTGATCAAGCTTCAATTTACTATGAGCACCTCTAAGATTCCAAGAAGCGATTTTTTTAAACATTAAATAATTATTGAGGGAAGGTGGAGTTATTTCTTCTCTTAGCAGAAAGAGATCTTGTTTCAATTTTCCTGATCAGAAGGGCTTAAGGGGTTGAAGGTTGAGATTTTGAAATGGAAGTGGGTGGATCAAGTGGTGGAGCAGATTGAGGAGTAGGGGAGTGGATATTAGAAGGCCATCCAGGCAACTCAATGGAAAAGTTATAGTGTGGTGGGACAAGTGATTGTTTATCAGCATATGAATTGTGTATGGTTATAATTAATTGAGTGACAGAGGTCTCAAAAGACTTGCACCAGGATGTATCAAAGTCTGGAACAAGAGGATCATCATGTACATGCACATCAGTTGTGGCAGTGTCAACTACCTCGCTACTGCTGCTAATAGTAGCAAAATCTTTATGTTTTTGCTGCACATCAGTATTCGTTGAAGGATTTGTATATTCAGATTCATTTCCATCCACAGATTTTGTGATATTCAAGCTAGAATCCTTGTGTAATTCTTCACAATTTGCTTCATTAGTGATTTCACCTTCCTCCTCTTCAATAATTTCCAATAAGTCTTGCTCATTCTCCTCATTTTGAAGCAAGTTGTATTTGTTATGTGTAGAAACAGAACATGCCTGTTCAACTCTAAATGCTTTATTCTGAGCAATAAGTTCAATTTTATTTTCATGATTTACATCCTGATCAGTTTTATCCTTTATACTTTGCATTTTCAATGCTATTTCTTCCAACTCTTCACATATACTTCCTTTTTTCCCCTTATTCTTATTGACCTTTTCCCAGACCTGTTTTACCTCGTCTATTTTGTCAGAGTTTTTCCCCTTCTTCACCTTATTCATATTCTCATCACCTCTTTTCTGCTGCTCATTTATTTCACATAGATTATCATTCCCTTCACATTCAACTTTCTTGCATGTATTTACCAAATGCCCAAACTCCTTACATATAGTGCATATTTCTGGTTTCCACAAATAACCAACATTAACAACCTGTTCAGACCCATCAAGCAGTTTAACAGTAAAATTTTCAGGTAATTCATTCTTAGGATAAACTTCAACTAAACATTTGGCAAAGGAAATACGTTCAAAATTTTCAGTTGAAGCATCCATACAAAGGAGTTTTCCTACCCTAGAAGCTAACCAATTAATACCCAATGGTGACCATGCATACAAAGGTATGTTAGATAGCTTAATCCAAACTGGTACTGCTCTCATGCTACTACAACTATTGCCTATATTTTCATCCCAAGGCTTCACTATAAAAAGCTTATTCCTCATCACTACAGGATCAGATTCAAATATTCTATTCCTATCTTCTTCATTAGAGAACTTGAACAAGAACAGGAACCCATCAGATTTGACAGATATAGATCCACTTAATTTCCAAGCTTTTTTAAGATAATACAGAACTGTCGTGTAAGGAATGGGATTATCAAGGAAAAAACCCACAAGATATTCTTTCCACATAGCATTTCCTGCCTTAACTACTTCAGCAGGTGGTATTATAGCATCACCATTGTACTCAAGTTGTATGTCACGTGGAACATACTTACCAGCGTTACTGGGTTTGACTTTGAACAGAGAATTCCAAGCTATATGAGTTTGAGGTCGAGGAAGCAAGGGAGGGGAAGAATGTAACAAGGCTGGAGAGGAGGAAGAAGGTTCAACGACCGAGACAGGTACAAAGGGAACACTGACACATGGGATGGTTGATGGAACATGTACTGGCAGAGAACTATGGGGTGAGGCAGAAGGTGGTACAAGTATGGGGGATGAAGGACAAGGTTGATGAGAAGAGGTAGGATGGGATGGTTCAGCTGAAAAAGAAATCAAATTTGGAGGGGTCCCCATTTTTGAAGGAAAAATGCTGAAGTGCTTTATTTTAATTGATGATGATGGAGGAAGTTTTAGGCAAAGGTTAGGATTGCATTGAGTTGCTGGCATATGGCGGCATTGTATTGAGGCAGTCGGAGGTGATGCAGGGACCATAGTGAAATCGTGATCGTCTTTGTCTAACTTGGGACCATCAGGTCAGAATTGGATGGGTGGACGCAGAGGTGTAGTAAAGGTGTCGGGAAGGAAGTTCTTGCGAAGAGCGATACGCTAGCATAAACAATACTGAATTTCGTTAAGAAACGAAGGTGGAATCATTGATAAAAGTTTGTGCACATTTGGGTACCACGGGTGCACTTTCTTGTTGTACAGGGGAGTAACTAACGTGATGGAAGAGAAGCTTAGTTTTGATTTAGGTAATTAGTGTGATAATTAAATAATTAATTAATTTAACTAATTTGATTTCTTATAAAATGCATAACTTGCTCATACGAGTTCCAAATCAAACACGGTTAGTTGCGTTGTACTCATGGAAACATTAGCTTTGTGATGGAATTAGATTGATTGGATTTGGAGCTTATAGCATTTTGTGCCAAATACGAACGCCCATTCGATTTTAGTTCAAACCGTAATGCTTCGATGGTAATTGCAATTTTAGTGAGTTTACTCACCTTTAAATTTGCTATGTAATATATGTGATACTATAAATTTATTATTGAATGCTTGGTTGATAGTTTAGATGTTGTTGTTGTTGTTTGATTGATTGTTTTGGCTGAAAATCCTATTTTCGAAAACGGATGGCATATTAACTTAATTGCTGTGAATCCATGTGATTATATATATTGTCCATAACTATTGTTTTGCAGGGAATATTTGTAGAGAGACCATAAGGGTTCCTCCTTAATAATAATTATTTATTTCCTTATGCTGCCTATATTAATGTTTAGTTGAAATTAATCGTGATATTCTATTAAAATTGTCAAAGTGTCTTTATAGCAATCTTCACTATAACATTAATTATTGTATATCATCTCCTAAACCCTTCGTGTGTATTGTCTTGAGCTTGTAACTTCACAAAATAGATATTTAAATTTTTTAATCATTTTGATTAACGATATTTAAATTAATTAATCATTTTAATTAATGATATTTAAAATTTATCAAATCATTTTAACTAATAATGTTTGAATTTAATTGATCCATCTAGTTAATGATATTTGGATTTAATTAATCATTTTAATTAATGATATTTTAATTTAAGTAATCATTTTAAGTGATGATGTTTTAAGTTAATAGATTATTTTAGCTAAAGATGTTTAAATTTAATTAATCATTTTAATTGATGATATTTGAAATTAATAAATCATTTTAATTGATTATGTTTTAAATTTAGTTAATCGTTTAATTTAACGATGTTTGAATCTAATTTACCATTTTAATTAATGATATTTGAATTTAGTTAATATTTTTAATTAATGGCGTTTTAAAATTTAATTAACTGATTTAATAAAAGTGTTTTAAAGTTAATTAACTGATTTAATGTATTAAAGTTAATGAACTGAATTAGTAAGGTTTAAAAGTTAATTTACTTATTAAATAAAGGTGTTTTTGAGATAATTAAGTATTTAATAAAGATATTTGATTGGTTTATTAAAAGAGATTGTAATTTGATAAAATATCTTTGGGGATAATCAATAATGTTTATAAAATTATAAAAGAGTATAAATGTGATTAATTATCCTATTATCCTTTGGGATAATTAATGTTGGTTTTAATTCATAAAAGGGATTTTTAATTTTATTTATTTTGTTTGGGAAAATTAATGTGGTTTTAAAAGTTATAAAAATGTTATATAAATTACCCTTCGGGATGATTAACCTTTGATTTAAAATTGATAAAAGTAATTTAATTGATTTATTATCTTTTGGGACAATAAATATTGTTTTAAAATTTATAAATAATAGTTTATAAAAAAAGAAGATCTTTTAAAAAGAATTATTTCAAATAAAGCTATGTGAAAATAGTTTTGTGTTTATAATAAACAATGTTTTGACCTTGGTTTTATTACACTTTGAAAATATAATTTGTCCCTTTTGAAAGAATATTTTAAAGAGTATTTTTAAAGTATCTTTAAAAGTATTGTAATGTGAAAAGCAAGCGCAAGTGAAAACAACCATCTTTTCATTCTCGATAGTTGGTTTATCAACTATCGACTTTGATTCTGCTTTCTTCTTTATATTTTGTCACTCTAAGACGATGTGTTGCTCATTTGAGCCTTATTATCCTTTGTCGGAAATAACTAAATCCAAAGAGTGGAAGCCAAGCTATGTAGGGTTGCTCCCATTAGAGTATTTTCACATCCACTCTAGATTGGATTCGATTTTGCGCATTGAGATGTGAAATACTAGGATAATCGGTAACCGTTAGCGGGGTCAGGCTTGGACATGTCCGAGAGCCATCAGATTTCTCAAATATATTTCTAGAGGTATACTTTCGTTAAAAGGGGCGCACCCTCCCATTCATTGTTGGGAAAACTTCTCTTTATCCCTTATGTTAATTCAAATCTTTGACTTACTTCCTTAATTGCATGGAGAAATCTTCTCTGTTCAATTATTTACGACCATTCCTTTAAGTCTGGAATCTAATATTGTTTATGCCCATTCATTCAGTATGGGATTTGTTCTTACTAGTACCCACCCTTTTTATTTGGATTATTTCTGCTGTTTATTTCCATTCTTTCTTGATTGGATTGTTGTTCTGATTTGTTTTTCATTTCTTCATTTATGGATGTTGTTCTTGAAACCCATTCCGCGTTAGCGGTATGGTCTCATAGAATTTTTACTTTCATCATATTACTTGAGTTTTCTCATGCTGGTTTTTCTAGATTCACCCGGGTGTTATTTTATTATAATGCTCGGGTCAAACCGAGTTGTTCCCAGGTTGGCTTTAGTGATATAAAGTTATTGGCAAAGATTTGGTTGTTCAACTATCATAATGTTTTATTTTCCGCTGTATTATATTGTATACCTATCAGCAATTGTAAGGTTAGAATTTTAAAACTGTCAAGCTGATAAGGTTTGTTTTTAACTCTGATGTACTCTGTACTTTGGTGTAACGATCCAGAATTTCACTACTTTCATTTGAGAATATTTAATTAATTTTAAATATTCAAATAATAGGTTTTATAATGAAAATAAAAATCTTTTAAACAATAATTAATGATGGTGAAATCATTTTCAAATTTTGTTTACAAAAATATTTAGTTTGATGAAAATCAGAAAATGTAACCATAAACCATTTTCAAATTTTCGACGTTTCATTGTATAAAAGTTGTTTGAAATAATGTGAGCCTTTTTTATTTTTGAAACAACATTTAAATGGTTAAGAATATAAATTCGTTGGTATATATTGATATATACATATGTATATATACTTAAGTATATACTGAATATACGAAAAGATGCCTTAAGAGACATGATTTGACACTTTGGCGACTCAAGTACAAACATGCTTAAACATATTTTAATGAGGGGAGACAAGGTGGAGGCTAAAATCTCATGTATTTTGGAGGGTATGAGGTGGCAAAACAATGTCGAGGGTAGAAGTATGTAACAACCCGCATATTTTATGATTATATATTTAAATATTTTATTTAAATATAGCATCGTTAGTCGGATTTTAGTCCGAAAAAGTCACTATTCGAGGAAGAACAATTGAATTAGTGAAGTGTCTTTGTGGATCGTGTTTCGGAGGAGTCTAATTGAAGAAAAACTGTCATCCAGGGATTTAGACGTCTGAAATTAATCGTTCAGACGTCTGAAATTGTTCAAATCAAACCAGAAAGAAAATAGGCAAAAATTGCTTAATTCAGACGTCTGAAATGGACGATTCAGACGTCTGAATATTGTTCTTGACAACTTCTGTTTTTTCAGATTCAGACGTCTGAATCGTTCAGTTCAGACGTCTGAATCATTCAGTTCAGACGTCTGAATGAAGTTTGAAAACTCCTATTTTTCCAGGTTCAAACGTCTGGTTTGGAAATTTCATACGTCTGAATGAGGAATGAAATTGAGAATCAACATTTTGGACTCGAGACCACTTCCATTGAGTTCAAAATGGTGTTTGCAACTTTTTTGAGTATAAGCTTCGATATGTTTGGAGCGAGTTGAATTTTGATGTTTTCTTCTAGAGCTTTGGGTTTGGGTTTCAGCCCACTAACCCATCTTAACACCCTAACTCAGTCCACCTCTCCTCTTCACTTCATTTTTATTTTCCTAACATTCTAGCTTCAGTAGTAATGGGGAGAGAAATGAGAAATTAAAATTCAAAATCCTAGTCCCTTTGCAAATTCAAGTTCTAGCTCCAAAATTCAAGGTGAAGCTTAGGTAAGCCTTCTCTTCTTCTTCTCCATCTCAATCTCTCTTTGATTTCTGAAATCTCCTAAACCCTAATTTAGGAAATACTTGTTTTGATCTTAGATTGGAGCTTGTAGAGTAGAAGTGAAGAGTGGTTGATCTTTTCTTTGCATTTGAGCTTCTCATCTTTGTTTTTTGTGTTAAAAAGGTGAGATTTTTATCTCACATCTATGTCTTTAACTTTGATAGTGTTAGGTAGCAATTCCTAACATATATTCCTTGTCCATTTCCTTTTGAATTGAATTGGTTTGATGAATATTCCAATTTTTAGTGTTTGAAGTCATAATCTATGATAAATCCTTATTTGGTTATTGGGCATGTTGGTCAGAGTGTATTGGTGAGTCTTTAGGGGCGTTAGTCGTTTGGCGTAAACCCCTAGCCATCGTCACTCATCCGATTGCTTCCGATATGATTTGGCCACCATTGGCCTAGGCAAAGTATTTCCTGGGCCCCAGTTTCAGACGTCTGAAATATACAATTCAGACGTCAGAATCTGCTTTTCTCAGCCTAATTTGCCTATTTTGCTTGGTTTCCAATTTTAATCGATTTGTGTCGATTCCAATTAGTTGTTATTGCATATTTGACTTTGATGATTCCTTTTTGATTTCGTACACGGGTTTATAAAATGATCTTTTTAATTGTATTAAAAGCTCGTTTCTCCAATTTATAATTTCTATTTAAAACACACGCATAATTTTGCACTTCGAGCGAAGAGGGAGGAGAATCAAATGATTAAATAAAACGCGTGCTATGAACACGTGCGCTTATCTTTTCAGTTAATTCCTAATCTATTCGTTTGACCGATTTGACCTTTGGGTCTGGTTTACCGATGAGATGAGGTGAACTTTGTACTGCTTTGAGTGTGAAATTGGTTAACGGTTAGTAAACCGTTTAGTACGAACGTAGGGTATGGGACTCACGTTAACATTTTCCGGGTTCCTTTCTGAGAGTTATGACACATTCCACCAGACAGTGGTGTCCGGTAATGCCACTACAGTTTGTTTCCTTTTGGCGTTGGCTTCAGGGTTTGTTGCCTTCGGGCTTGAGCCTTCGGGGTTTGTTGCCTTCGGGCGTGTGGCTTTGTCTATGTGGACAATTGCTACTATGTGGGAGTAGAGTCTTCGTGCGTATCGCCTCTGGGCGTTTGGCTTTGTCTATGTGGACAATTGCTCCTATGTAGGAGTAGAGTCTTCGTGCGTATTGCCTTCAGGCGTGTGGATCCTTGTTACAGTACTGAGCTCGAGCATCTTTTGTTTCTTTGACATTTATATTTCCCTAGTGTATCGCCTTCGGTGTTGGTTCTTTGAACCACACGATATATAGCGATTACCTTGTGGAAACTTGTGTTACCTTTATTGGTATTTGTTATTTTCCTTTTGGCTTGTTTTAGGATATGATATCCTTTGTTTATTTGAGTTGTCGATGATATGAGGCTTGTTATGATTCATCTTATGTTAGATGATTTGGTTATCTCCTTTGGGGATATTTGTGGTACTTTATGATCTTGTATGTTCATTATCATTTAGTTTGTCTAACTGATTTGTTTAGCTAGACTGGCCCGTGTATTTTATACTCGGGTCAGACCGAGATGTTTCAGGTTAGGTACATTGGACTTCGCCTATTTTGCTTCCGCATGGACTATTCTGCTAGATCCATTTTGTTATAGCTTTTTGTGTAGTCCTTTTTGGCTGTAACTCTGATATGTATTCTTTTGACTCGTATGTATATTGTGGTTTGCTTTACCACTTGACATGTATCATTTTCTATACTCTGTAATGTATCGGTATATGTGTAATGTATGTGATGATCTACTGTTCTGTGATGTGTTTTACATTGAGTTGTCATATTTGTTCTGATAGATCCTTCAGCCACATATGGCTTTGTATTAAGTATTTATTGGATATGTCGATCCACTTGAGAAAGAAAGAAAAAGGTATGGCAATTGTCGGCGTATTCAATAGATAATTAAGATAAGGCTACAGATGTCACTCCTATCCAGCTCTATTCTCCGTATTAGCAGACGGTGTTACCTAGTAATACTCTTTTCTAATGTGGGTCTCGAAGTGGGGCGTCACAAAGTATAAGGGTAGATTAGTAGTTTACGTTTTCTATTGCTTATAAATAACCTTCCACTTCTTCAAATTTTTCTCTTCTTCCTCCTATCATATTTTCCTCATCTCCAGACCAAATAGAGATTTTCTTTTCCTTAAACCGTGTAAAATTTTAGTGGTTACATCTTTTATTTGTATGAATTCTTCAAATTTTGAGCTTAGCTAAATCCAAATCTCATTTCTTTCAGATCCATTTTCGGACCCATATTTTCAAGTCCGAAAATACCTCTTCTTATTTTGACCATATTTCTCTCAAAACATATCGAAATTGAGTGATTCGTTTTTGAAATGATAGAGAAAAGAATTTCCAACAACTTTTCTTCTGACTACTTTCTAGAATTACAGGAGGAACATGGCCAAAAGTCGAGGGTAAATGACCTATTTTCGAGTTGCTTTTTATGTTTTTCCAAGCTTTGCAAGTTCTAAGTATTTCAAGTTTTCAAAAAAGTTTTGCAAAATTTTTTTGAGTAAACTTCTAACTTTTTGTGGAAAGATTCAACCTTTATTTTGTTTCCTATTTGTTTATAGAATATATTATTTGAATGGTTGAATTATCATATGGTTTGGATGTACATATGTTGCTAGTTTATAATTTAGCGTAGATTTGTGAATCAAATGTTAAAGTGATGTTTTTGGTTATAAAGTTGTGATCTTTGTCTTGTGATTGGAAGTGATATGGAAAGTTAGTAAGTTTGTAAATGGAAAAGTTAGTGAGCAAGGTTAGCACTTGAAAGGTGTTTGTGTTCGACATAGCGATCCTTTGAGTTTTTAAATTCTATTACTTACTTTTCTTTAAACAAAATGTTTTCTAAAGTTACTAACTTTTTGTAAGGACCCGTAATTTTTGACCATTAAAAAATATTAAGTTTAATTAAATTATTGAATAAAAATGGTTAGGAACAAAAATTTATGATGTAGGTTAATAAAAGAAGACATACGATGTAACATTTAAATTGAATTATAAAATGACAATAATTGTAATAAGAAATTGTAACTTATATTGAAATGGGAATTTATGGTATTCTTTTGCATTAAATCAATAACCAAAATTGAACTAATAAATGTTGAATCTTAAACTGAGAATTTGAATAATAAATGTTAATAAGAATAAATTGAATGTTTATTCAAAAAAAACAACGATTTATTTATTTAAATTGTAATTTAAATATGTTGATTCCAACTAATAAAATAAACCTTTATTTGGAATATATATATATAACTTGTGTAAATAATTCAAATTTGATTTAAAGATTTTTAATAATAGAAATTGATTATTAATATAATGATTATTGTAATGATATATTTTAAAATTTAAGTATTACATTGTCCATAACTGTAATTGGAATATATTGAATTTAAATTGTTGTAATTATATCAAACGAAAAAAAGTATAAACATACAATTAAATTGAGTCCCGAAAATAGTCCCAATGAATCCGGAATAGGGGTATTTGGTATAGAACGCTGGTGAGCACGTCTCGTTAGGGGTGTGTGTCCTTTAGGTGAACAGTAAACAACTACCATCTATATAATATCGCTATCTTCTTCCTTTCGTTCAAAATGCAGCCGACAATCAAAAAAAACTCTTTCATCCTACGGTCGTCATCGATCGGTGCCACTAGAGGCTGATTCAGGCAAAGTGCCCAACTAGAAACTTGTAGAGCTCATCGATATGTAGGAGATGTACGGTTGGATCTTCATGGATTGGAGCAGATCGTCATAGACCTAGGTTTAAACGTCACGAATTTAACGATCTTTATCTCTGTCAACGTCGAACTATAGGTGAAGGTACTTGAAGGGAAAGTGTAGAAGAGGTCGACGGCAAACTATGGCCAAAGTTTCATGGTCAACGACGAACTATAGCAGTGGCAAATCGATTATGTACTTTGGGCGTTTTATGGGTTTGATTTGAAGGTTGGCCAAGTCGTTTGGGGTGGCTTAAATAAGTGTGTGGTCGCGGCAGGTGTTGGGCGAGTCATGGCGGCTCCAGATAGATAGCGGCATAGGCGGTGGTTCGATCAGAGGGAGGCAGCGTTATTGCTATGCCAGGGTTCGAATGATCAAGAACGAAAGGATTTGAAGCTAAGTGCAATTAACAGGTTTATTAAGGTTTAAGAAATTACTTAATTAATTAATTTAAATTCCAATGTTAATTAAATTGTAACTTGTTCGTATGAGGTTGGATTCGCGTGCCTTTTTTGCATTGGATTCGTATCGCCATTGTCTATGTTACGGAGTTGGATTTGTAGCCATTCGTCATTATGAAAAATCAGATTTATTTAAAGGTGACTAGTTAAACTCATTCGTGAAGTACTAATTTTTCTACTGTTAGTTAAACCAATTAACGAAGTGATAAATTTATATTGATTTCTATTTGAGAATTTAATTGACTGAAATTGAATTGATTAAATCTGAACTGATTGAATTTAAGTCGACATTTAAATTTGACTGTTAAATTGATAGTTGAACTTGATAGTTAAATTTGACAGCAAATTTGAAATTAAAATTTATAGTTAGTGTGACATTTAATTTGATAGTTAAAAATGTGACATTTAATATGATAGTTAAATTGACACTTAACTTGATATTCAAATTGATGTTGATAATTTAAATTTCATATCACTTTTAAACACCCCGACATTGATAATTCATGATTGTTGTGATATGACTGAATTGGTTTATTTGAATGTTGATTGCATGGATGCTTATAAATGATGTTGTGATGGATGATATTTTGATTTGATGTATATTGTTATATTGATTTTGATATATTCCTGTTATCACCCTGATTATTATGATCATCATTATATGATTTTCCATATTGATCATTTAGACCATTGAATTGTGATATGCACCATTGGACATCCTATTGACATGTGATTCCATCGGATATATTGTTGACTACTTCGGCAAAAATGTGATTGTTCGGATTGGATTGCCGTTTGGGCAAATTTGAAAAGGTTTTCAAAAATTGGATTTTTTTACCTTTGAAAGGTTTTCAAAATTTAAGTTTTTTCAACACTTTAGAAATTATACGTTATAAAAAAATAAATTTAATCCTGTAAATTTGATTAAATCGGATTTTTGAAAAATTATTTGAAATTCAGTTATAAAACTTTTAGATCAAAATTTGATTATATATATATATATATATCTTAATTTTTCTATAACTTTATATAAGGAAGGAAAAATGGTTTGTGAAGAAATCTGGGTTTCAAAATTTAACTATATAATGATTTTTGTATTTTATACATTTGAATGGAATTATAAAAATTTCAAAAATTTGTAAAGTGTTGTGAAATCTCTTAAAACTACAATTAGTTATTTGAGAAATAATTGGTAAAAGAACTTGTATTAGTTCCAGTGATTTAAATAAAATCCGAAAATTTAACATTGAAGTTTTGTTTAAACTATGAAATTTATTAAATCGATTTGAAGTTGATTAACCTAGTGAAACGCTGAAATGAAGTTTAAAACTTTGAAATTGTTTACGTGAAATTTTGAAATAAAAATTGAAGTTATTTACACCCATATTTCACCTGATTTTGATTTAACTTGCATGAGGATTTTTAGTCCCGACTCGAGTGTTTTGTCTTTTCATTACGCTCGGTTCAGCCTTTTTTTAGTGTTTCAAAAGCATTATTTCTCCAAGATGAAGATGAAGTTAAAGACCCTATTTACTATTATTATTCCACTACACTATTCATTCTGTTGGTTAAAAATGTATAACTCTGATGATATTGAAAATTTGAAATCAAATGTATATTGTAGAACAGTTTGATGAACTGTTTATGTATTTAATATAGTTTATCATTCTGGCTTGAGATCCTGTATTTTTTTATTCTATATCTTATTTCTTTAGAATAAAACCCTTGGATAATCCGTCCTTTGAAAGGTTTGTGTAATGAACCGGGCTTTTCGACCCTTGAAAATCGACACTAATACGTCCATCGTATCACATGCCGAGCAATCAAATGTCGGAAGACTTGATTGTTAAGGAAAAGAAAGAAGGAAGAAAATAAGAAGAAAACTAAACAACATAGAATCTCACAACGGAACGAATAATCTATAATATACCATAAATCTTTACACAAAAACAAAACTGTAATATATGTATATACAGACATCAATCAGAGTGTACTAACCTATTTTAGCCTGGAAAGTTATAACAGTCTGTCCTCACAATTGCCGACACACAACAAAGAATACAGCGGAAAATAACCATCTATGTGAATACATCTCTGGGCCTCCAACTCATCTCTTGAAGCTCCAAGCATCCAAACTAATCTGTAATATACTCGGTCTGACCCGAGCGTTATAATAAAATAACACTCTAGTCGGTCTGGAAAACCAGCGTGAGAAAACACGCTCAACTGGATTTAAAGTTATATAAAAATCTTTGAAATCAAAGGTATCTCGTAAGACTATGCTGCACATAAACACGGACGGGTTTTTACCTTACGATAACCAAAACAATTTTCTATAGAAAATCCGTTTATTTTATAATAATGTCTAAAGGCGAAAATAATAATAATCAAGTAGCTGTGATGCCCATGAGTGTACATCACAACAATACTAGGTATAAATCGAAAATTGATAAGGCGTGTTCGCTAATTGTGTAGGATTTCCATAGAGGTGCCCTCGGTGCTTCAAGGAACGGTCCTTTTGCAAAAGGATCAGAGCTATCCTTCCAAAGCAGCATACATCCCTAGTGATGTACCATAGGAAAAACATAGCTGGTCTCACTAAGATCGAGTGCATCGCCCCATGTATGCATAACAACTATAAGTGACATCTATGAGGAGCCAACCCTATTGGCCATGCCTCCTATCTCTGGTTTTAGTTATTCCCGCTGATAAGGCTACGTCCGACATTCCAGCTTAAGCACTGCCACCAAATAGATCACGGAATCCCACATGGATTCCAATACCGCAATGGGTCTTGGAATTACTCATAGATTCCCACATCTAACTAGATCTTGGAATAACACCCGGATTCCCATACCCCAATGGGTTTCGGAATCACACATGGATCCCAACATCTCAATATATCACGAATCTCCTTCATAGAACTGTATATGGTTTTCGAAGTGGTCACGGGTTCGAGTCATCTCTTACAAGTACACTCTTCCATTTTTCCTAGATGCTCCACAAAATAAAATGCCGATTTCCGGAATTCTCAATACCGGTTCTTTAGGAAATAATCAGACAATACATAAGAGCGGGGATCACCCCCTAACCGTTTAAGTGGATGGATCTCCTTACCATTTGTCCTAGAAGAACGAAACGAGTTTATACGTACAGTATAGCACCACTGATGGTAACTATACCATATAATTCCCGTGTTTCCCCTAGATATTTCCAGAGTTAAAATCCTTTGGTGTTAAGTAGGGAATATTTCCATACCACCAAAATTAAGAAGGATTACATATTTAGGCCAAGATTTGATATTCGGTTATTGAACTATCAAATAAACAAACATTCACATAAAGATTTATTCCATAGGTGAAAACAACATGGGTTAAGCACATAGCGACCATCGACCTCCTTTTAATAAATCCTTCATAAATAAAACCCACTTCATAAATTACTTGTAAATTACAAAGATATACTCGCAATTCTCTATATTTCAATACTTAGAAATATCCATATACTTATCTCAATGGTATAAATATATCCATAAAATTTAGAAAGTTTTCTTTTATTCGATTCTCCAAAACCATTTATAAATCGTTTTATAAACCTCTGAAAACCATTTATAATCCCTTTATATAAATTCCATTCCTTATAAGCTTCTTATACATTTTAAAAATCACTTATAAACCTTTTATGAATCCAGACCCCATTTATAAACTTCTTTTACAAATTTATAAAATTGTTTCTGAAATTCGTTCATAAATATCTAATCATTTATAAACTCTTCACTTTTCAAATGACATTTCCTTAATTCTTCAAACCCATTTTATAACTCCTTTATAAAATCTAAGTCTTTCAAATATATTTCCGGGGTCTCAAAAATAATTGTAAATAATTAAAAATATTTTACTTAAAACACCATTATATAATAATGATTATTAACATTAAAATTTATAAATTTTAAAACATCTTAAAAATGATAGTTAATAACTTCAAAATATTGTTTAAGAATGGTAATAATTAACCTTTACCATTTTCATAAATAATAATAATTTATTTTAAAACCTTATTAATAATGCTTAATATTAATCCCAAACCATGATTATTCTTAAATAATTAACCTTATCGCATTTTGAAAATTCTTTAAATCCATATTGCTATAGACAATAAGTTTTAAAACCATATTAATATAGTTAAATATTTTTTAAACAATATAAATTTGATTAAACACTTTAAAACAATATTACTATAATAAAATAACTATAAACAACATTAATATAATTGAATAACCTAAAAATAATATTATTAAAATTAAATAAATAAATCCTTAGAAAAAAATATTTCTGAAATCCAATTTCGTATTTAAAATCATTTCTTATGTAACGACCGGGATTTTCGACCCTCGAAAATCGACACTAATACGTCCATTGTATTACATGCTGAGAAATCGAATGCTGGAAAACCCGATTGTTAGAGGAAAGAAGAAGATAAGAAGAAAACTAAACCATAACATAGAATCTCACAATCGCAGCGGAACAATATATAATAGATAATAACATGTCTTTATACAAAAAGAACTATAACTGTTATTTATACATACCATCATCAGAGTACAACAACTAGCAAATCAATATGGACAGTTATTATAACTTGTCCTCACGATTTCTGAATATATAACCTACACACAGCGAAATATAATCAAGTACAGGAATACGTCTCTGTCATCTAGCTCGTCTCCTAAGCTCCATAGCATCCTAACCTGAATCTATAATACTCGATCTGACCCGAGCATTATAGTAAAATAACATCCGAGTCTGTCTGGAAAACCAGCGTGAGAAAACACACTCAAATTGAATTTTCAAAATCCTTTTGAAAAGAAAAGGTATCTCATAAGACCACATCACACATAAATACGATGGGTTTTTACCTTAAGATAACCAAACCATTTTATATCAAAATCATCCGATATTATAATTGTGTCTATAGAAAATAAGCTATAAAATAGCTGAAATGATTGCATCTCACGTTTTGGCATAATTGGTATACAACTAAAACCGTACGGCGCGTATTGGAGAATGATTACATACTATAACCAGATAAGGAACTACCTTCGATGAGTGCACCTCTGGATCAATGCCCCCGGGTCTGACAAGAACATTGTGTACCCTGCCACACAGAACCGAGCTAGCACTTGACTACTAGTACCAAATATGTCATCACCCCGGTCTTCCGACCTTTTTGAGATCTCATGCACAACCAATCCATAAATATAAATATGTAGATGTAGGGTATCTAGAAAGATGATGACATACTCTAATGGAAGCGACCCACTTAGCCCTGCTGCATGCCCTGTTTTAGTCATTTCCCGGTTGATGAGGCTTGAGGCTATGTTTACCTTTTAAGACATTTACACTTAGAATTCTCATTTCCCTCCAATGACAATGTGCTGATAGCATTCATCTATATAAGTTGTCCTGGGTCTGGACAAACTGAATCTCCAAAATCACCATCTTCATTATCTTTACGATATCACAATTCGCAACGCTCAAATCAGATCGAAGTGATTTTCGGATAATTAAATCCGATCTCGGTCTCTTCGAAATGATCAACGATTTTGGCCATATTTGATAGTCGATTATTTAACTATCAAATTACACACATAAGCAGTCAATGTGCGTATTATAAATCTTCCAAAACATTTATATCAAAATATCTTTTCAAAGATATATATATATATATATATATATATTCAACTCTCTTCCAATATTTCAATATTTGAAAACAATTTCAAATACTATATCCCTAACATGATATTTCCAAATCATATCATCCTTGAGAAATATTTCCAATTTCAATTTATAATCTATTACATAGAAAAAAATTTCTATATATATCATTTCGTAGTTAATATACTTCCAAAACCTCCCAGTCCAATACTTAGGAAAATACTATAGGTTTATTTTCCAAAACAATTTATAATATTCACACTTAGAAAATTTTCATAGCTTATCCCGATTGTATGAGTATAATTACAAATAAAGAGGATTTTCCCTTTTTACCCACTTAATAAACCTTTACAAATTCATTTATGAATTTTCAACCCATTATAGCTTATTTTATAAATTCTCAAAACCCTTCTCCAATTCCTTTTTTTACAATTTCAAAGAAATTTATCGATTATACTTATTTATGATCAACTAACAATTTATAACTCCTTTTGAATTCAGATTCATTTTCCAAAGTTCTCGTATCTAAACAAATTTGGAAATTTCCTTTTCTCAATATCTCTTAAGTTCCTGAATTCCATTACAATATTTCTATTATAAAATCACACTCATTCAATTAAACCCCATTTACAAAATCTTGAGAGTACTTATAAGTAACTTCAATAAATTTCCAAAACTCTATCTTTTAAAATAAGTATTCTAAAGTAAAATAATAATTTTTCAAACAAGTAATTATTTAAAAATATCACCACCCCTTGTTAAATACATTGATAGTTAATTTTCAATTCATTCATAAATAATAATAATAATAATAATAATAATAATAGATTTCTTATTTTGAAAATTATACTTTATTTCAATCAATATTTGTTATCCCGCCTTTTGGCAAGGCCGTGACACCAAGAACTTGACTAGAAACCAATGACAGTTCGTCTTGGAAGATCGGTTATACGCAGGCTCACTATGGATATCGACAAATTTTTTCCGAGTCTGGATCGAGCTAAAATTGATATGACATGACAAGCAAAGCTATGAGAGCCAACATTCCGAATTTCAAGTCAATCGGAGTTCATATGCTCCAGATATTGATGGATCACGCATGAGAAATCCAAACTTGCATCGATCGTAACTAGAGATCTACAAGTCCAAATGCCACCAAATTTGGACAGGAGCTAACTGGCAACCTAAGGAATGTCCATGCAAAATTTCAGCTCAATCGGAGCAAATCTTGATCGATTCGAAGTTGACTTCGAATCGATATGGACCAACTTGCATCGATCATATCTCGAGATCTACAAGTCCAAATGCCACCAAATTTGGACCTAACTGGCAACCTAAGGAATGTCCATGCCAAATTTCAGCTCAATCGGAGCAAATCTTGATCGATTCGAAGTTGAGTTCGAATCGATATGGACCAACTTGCATCGATCATATCTCGAGATCTACAAGTCCAAATGCCACCAAATTTGGACAGGAGCTAACTGGCAACCTAAGGAATGTCCATGCCAAATTTCAGCTCAATTGGAGCAAATCTTGATCGATTCGAAGTTGAGTTCGAATCGATACGGACCAACTTGCATCGATCATATCTTGAGATTTACAAGTCCAAATGCTATGAAATTTTCTGAGGAGCTTACATATGACTTGAGGAATGTTCATGCCAAATTTCAGCTCAATCGGAGAAAATCTTGATCGATTCGAAGTTGAGTTCGAATCGATCCCAAAGTGGGCCCGGATTTCCTGAAAGCGGGCATGTGGGCCCCCTCACGTGCCAGAACTGGTCTCCCCGAATTTTAGGCGAAATATCAGCCTCCTACACCTATAAATAGAGCCCCTGGTCATTCAAAAAAGGGGTCGGATAATTCTAAGAGCTAAAGAGCGCCCAGACTCTGCCAGATTTACTCCAAATCACCACTGCTACCTTAGATTCAGACATAGATCATAAAATCAGTTGTACTACATTATAAGAAATTGTAATCTTCAAGTATCGAGCAATAAAATCATCAAACTTCATAGTGGACGTAGGCGAAACGCCGAACCACTCTAAATCGCTTGTCTTTGCAATTTACTTTCTGTTATTTTGGAGTTTTTGTTAGATAATCCTCACTTTTAATTTTCTTTCTTCACTTTTATCTCTTCAAAAACTTCCGAAGAGTGTTGTGCCCATTTTTGGTACAAACACTTTGGTGCTTTCACTGAGAAAAAACGCAGTTTTTTCTCCTGCTCTATGGATCTACTACCGTCGTTGGATTGCAAAAATCTAAAGAGAAGATCCAGATCTGTTCATAAGTGGTTCCTTGTATTCTATTCAGATTGCTCTAGATCTAAGAGGAACTACATTCATCATGAATTTCGTATCCATATTTTCGAATCCATGAAAATATGATGAACTTCGTATCCGTATTTTCGAATCCATGAAAATATGATGAACTTCATATCCATATTTTCGAATCCATGAAAATATGATGATTTTCATATCCATATTTTCGAATCCATGAAAATATGATGGTTTTCGTATCCATACCTTCGAATCCATGAAAATATGATGATTTTCATATCCATACCTTCGAATCCATGAAAATATGATGGTTTTCGTATCCATATTTCGAATCCATGAAAATATGATGATTTTCGTATCCATACCTTCGAATCCATGAAAATATGATGGTGTTCGTATCCATACCTTCGAATCCATGAAAATATGATGAACTTCGTATCCGTATTTTCGAATCCATGAAAATATGATGAACTTCGTATCCATATTTTCGAATCCATGAAAATATGATGATTTTCAAATCCATATTTTCGAATCCATGAAAATATGATGGTTTTTGTATCCATATTTTTGAATCCATGAAAATATGATGGTTTTCGTATCCATACCTTCGAATCCATGAAAATATGATGATTTTCATATCCATACCTTCGAATCCATGAAAATATGATGGTTTTCATATCCATATTTCGAATCCATGAAAATATGATGATTTTCGTATCCATACCTTCGAATCCATGAAAATATGATGGTGTTCGTATCCATACCTTCGAATCCATGAAAATATGATGGTGTTCGTATCCATATTTTCGAATCCATGAAAATATGAAGTTTTCGTATTCATATTTTCGTATCCAGAAAATATGGTGCTTTTCGTATCTATGTTTTCATATCCAAAAAATATGACAACATTCGTATCGATCAAATTTCGTACCCTCTTCGAACCCATATGGACCGAGTGTTCGTATCCATAAGCATAGCCTCACTTCGAATCCATTGTCTTCGTATCGATCAGAGACACAAGTCCCTCGCATCCATCTGCTTCGTATCCATCAGGAAGCGCTACTTCGTATCCATCAGGAAGCGCTACTTCGTATCCATCAGGAAGCCCTACTTCGTATCCATCAGGATGCGCTACTTTGTATCCATCAGGAAGCGGTACTTCGTATCCATCAGGATGCGCTACTTCGTATCCATCAGGATGCGCTACTTCGTATCCATCAGGAAGCGCTACTTCGTATGCATCAGGAAGCGCTACTTCGTATCCATCCATCTGCCTCCAATTCGTATCGATACTCGCATGAAGTTCGTATCCACCAATCTGCCTCTAATTCGTATCCATCCATTTGCACCCAATTCGTATCGATACTCAACTGCAGTTCGAATCGATCCAACTGCACCCAATTCGTATCGATACTCAACTGCAATTCGAATCGATCCAACTGCGCCCTATTTGTGTCGATCAACAGATACCACTTTCGTATCGATCTAGCCATGCGCATTTCGTATCGATGCTAGTAGAGCTAATTCTCTGGATGGATTCGAACAAGAACGATACGAAGGACTTTTTCAGGTTGGTTGATGGATACGAACAAGGGTGGAATGATATGAAATTTAAAAAAAAAATTCGGGTACGACATAGTGAATTCAATCACCAATTTAGTGAAGGAACATTCCATCCGTGCTTCTAATTGTTCCATGACTGAACAAGACATAGGAGATCACAACAACAAATGTTGAGTTGCAATAAAGGAATGGGTAAAGAAATACTACTCAACCGTACTCCCAAAGGCTGGAGAACCTAGCTAATATGCCAAGAACTGGAGTTGATTAATATATCAAGCTTTTAAGGTGGAATGCAACTCCCTCCAACTAACCAGCTTTTAAACTCCTGAATTGACAGCTATGGTACGATGGTTAATATGACGACTCTCCGACATTGTCTACTCTGCCAACCCAAAACATAGCTGGTCACCGCTGAACCATCTTCAAACGCCCGCATCTTAATCATTCCACGTCTACATAACTAAAAGCATGACATACAACCTCAGGAGGACTTCCTTAATACCCTATATAGGTCTTCTATCTGGATGAAAGTTTGGGATAAACACCAATCTATTAGCCCATTTTAACCAACTCGCCGTCCAATCGGCGTTACCAACCACTCAAACGTTGGACAATCGTGCATACATCATTCACCAGTGTTACAAGACCCCTTGGCAATAAAATGGACTTGATCATAATGTCGATTGGAGAATCTTTCCCAGTCGAGACCTATTCGTTGAAACCATCCTACATGAAGAACTTCCAATGAAAGTTCAACATGCTGACTACGTCAGTGCATGTTGGAAATATATAACCCCCCGCACTACCTCATGAAGTGAGAATTGCGCATGGCTTACACCAAGAGTGATGGCTGCCATCAAATGTAGCTGTCTTCCCCCAGTCCTCAAAGAACATTGTCAATTGTGGTTAGACATACCAGTTCTACTACTTATATTGTTGAAGTGAATGAAGAAGCTGGCAGCCAATGAATTGATCAAAGTCCGCATCCACTTGCTGCCAATACCCATAAATTGATTCGTTACAAGAGTTTATTTCCAGACTTTGATAAGAGAACTGGTGGATAGCCGCCAATTACTACGCCAACATATACATGCCAATATTTAGTTGACGAATCAAATGAAGGATCGGCATGGCAAGATAAGGAGGAAACCTACTCCATACTCTAAATCGTGAAGCACATCTTCCTTAGATGTCTACCATGGACACCAACACCATAAGGTTACTTCAGAAAGGAAAGCTCCGACAATATGTGAAAGCCCCATAAAATGACGGACAAGGAACACCTGACTCCTACCAATCAAGAACGTTGATTGAACTGAACCACGTGTGTTAGGCTTCCAATTAAGACGGGCTGGACTGAAGTGCAACAACGAGCATACGATGCTGCTTCGCTATGAAATTTGATCTAATCTCTTTTGAATTATTTCTATTTCAATTTCATTTATGTTGCAAAATATGACCAACTTTGATTAAACTACTTGCAAACGATGTAGGTAACCGAGTACTCAAGGTTCAATGCCAAACAACCTCTACGGACTATGATCTAGTCATCAAGAGCATCAAAGCGGAAGAGACCGACAAGGTCAGAACTCCGGTACAAAGTGGATACAACCGACCGTCCACTCATCCGCCTATGCAATTTAATTAGGAAATTTGAGAAAGACTTGGAGTTATATGTCCCTACAATGCACTCTCAAGCTCGCCAAAATACTTATGCTTCTTCTGATGCCCAATAAGAGCGAAACCACACTATGGATGGACATGACGCGACCATCTATACATCAAATCTACATTAGACACTTGGGGTTATTTGAGAACAGAAATTTAAAGTGGATGTGATTTGACCATTCACTCTCCATTTGCGTCTGTGATTCGACAAAATGATAATGCCTTAAACTGACTTCATCAGGGGCTAACCCTCAATTTAAAGTCATCAACGACTTACTGCCTACTCACTAACCATCATGAGCCATCATTTCAACTCTCTTCCTCAGATCAATCAGAAGAACACAGTATAAAGTGGACATGACTTGTCCATCAGCTCTTCAATTCTTGCCCCTGACTTAAGGGAATATGCACAACTCAAAGTGGATGTAGTTCTACCATCCTCTCCTCTGCTCGAGCTCAAAGTTTTCCGAAACAATAATCTTACTCCTTAGGCTTGGCAGAAGTAAAATCCAAATGAACATGGATGCGATTCAACCGTCTATAAATTATATCTCATCCTTCGTTGTGGCGGATAAGTGAAAAGTAATCGGGATCCTACCGATCTCTCGCTAAGTGAAACCCCAAGCTCGGGGGCATATCGCTACACAAAAAGCCGGACAAAAACTGATACATGGCGATCCATCAACAAACTCCAGCTTCCGAGAGCGCGAGCTGGAGTATAAACATTAACCAAACCCCAGAGTACTCCGAGAGCGCGAGCTGGGTACAAACATCAACAAACTCTAGCTTCCGAGAGCGCGAACTGGAGTATAAACATTAACCAAACCCTAGAGTACTCCAAGAGCGCGAGCTGGGTACAAACATCAACAAACTCCAGCTTCCGAGAGCGTGAACTGGAGTATAAACATTAACTAACTCCGGATTCCGAGAGCGCGAACCGGAGTATAAACATCAACAAACTCCAGCTTTCGAGAGCGCGAACTGGAGTATAAACATTAAACTAACTCCGGACTCCGAGAGCTCGAGCCGGAGTATAAACTACAACCAACTACGGCTTCGAGGAGGGTGGATCCGTCCACCTAACGACTCCGACCGTACCTCCATTCAATGCAGCTTTGGGGATGGTGGACCCGTCCACCTAACGACTTCGACTGCATCCCCATCAAATACGGCTTCGAGGAGGGTAGATCCATCTACCTAACGACTTCGACCGTATCTCCATTCAATGCAGCTTCGGGGATGGTGGACCCGTCCACCTAACGACTTCGACTGCATCCCCATCAAATACGGCTTCGAGGAGGGTAGATCCATCTACCTAACGACTTCGACCGTATCTCCATTCAATGCAGCTTTGAGGAGGGTGGACCCGTCCACCTAACGACTTCGGCTGCATCTCCATCAAGTACGGCCTCGAGGAGGGTGGACCCGTCCACCTAACAACTTCGACCGTATCTCCATTCACTGCAGCTTCGAGGAGGGTGGACCCGTCCACCTAACGACTTCGACTGCATCCACATCAAATACGGCTTCGAGGAGGGAAGATACATCTACCTAACGACTTCGACCGTATCTCCATTCAATGCAGCTTCGAGGAGGGTGGACCCATCCACCTAACGACTTCGACTACATCTCCATCAAGTACGGCCTCGAGGAGGGTGGACCCGTCCACCTAACAAATTTGACCGTATCTCCATTCAATGCAGCTTCAAGGAGGGTGGACCCATCCACCTAATGACTTCGACTGCATCTCCATCAAGTACGGCCTTGAGGAGGGTGGACCCATCCACCTAACGACTTCGACTGCATCTCCATCAAGTACGGCCTCGAGGAGGGTGGACCCGTCCACCTAACAAATTCGACCGTATCTCCATTCAATGCAGCTTCGAGGAGGGTGGACCCATCCACCTAACGACTTCGACTGCATCTCCATCAAGTACGGCCTTGAGGAGGGTGGACCCGCCCACCTAACAACTTCGACTGCATCTCAACCAAGTTACATCACTCATTCCCCGAGCATAGGCGCATACTCAACACATGAAAATGAGTGATCAACAGCTGTCATAAAGATACAAGTCCCCAGAGTGTGGACAGGGGTATAAACATCAAATAGGTGCGATGAATGGCCCTTTAACTGACTTTGATCCCCAAAGTGTGGCTACAAGAATAGACAAACGAACGAATGAGATTCGACCATTCATTCACCAACTCTGACCTGAACTCGACGTGAGGAGTGTAAACTCACTACAGGTGCAATTAGACCATCCACGAACTAACACTGCTAACCCAAGACTGGGGGCAGAAGTGCCAATCACCGAAAGAAGAGAAAGGTGACTCGCTACATCTCCAGCTTAGCGTCCTTTACAACTTAAGGAAATGACTTCAAGGAGACCTTTATGCTAACCAATCAGAATGATGCCCGAAGTTCTGGGCAACCAATTATATCGTACCGCCGGATCGACGGGCAATATCGATCTGCACCTTTCATATCATACCATTGGATCGATAGGAAATGAGGTCCGAGCATTCTACATCGTGCCGTTGAATCGACGGTCAATATTGGGACCCGAACGTCCATCGAATACCTTTGACTAATAGAGCACGGATAGAAGAATAAACCACGAATGAGTGTGACTTGACCATTCGTCCTCCGTCGCCTTCCTTCGATCTGTCAGGAGGAGCATGAGACCAAATGAGCATGACATGACTGCATTTGAGCTGACTTTATCCCTAGATCTGACGGGAGAACGTAAATCGAAATGGACATGGTTGATCACCCAACTCCAAATGAATGCAACGCGACCATTCATTCATTGACTCTTACCATGATCCAACTAAAAGAGCAATTCAAAACAAGTGCAACCTAAACATCTGCACACTGATTCTTACCCTGGATTCAACAAGGGAAGCATCAATCCTGCATTAGATCTGATTGGACGATTCACTCTTCAGTTTTTGCCCAAAGTACGGCGACATAAGCAGCGAAGTGAATGTCATTGACCGTCCAGAATCTAGCTTATGTCCGAATGTTGGCAAAGTTACAATGTATTCCGCTAAGAAAAAAGAACTAGAACATAATACAGGATAGGCACGACTCAGCCTTCCATTGATTAACTCGATCCCATGGTTCAATGGGATAGAATACAAAATTGAAGCGGACATTATCTACCCTACCACTTATCGAGATATTCCCCAGACTTAGGGGCACGAACAAGAAGATAAGGTTGTGACCGAAAGGATGCCTAGAGATAGAGTCATCGGATCAATACCAGGACTTATGGGCGACTGATCATCATTCTGACCTTTCCAATGAGCAATGGAGCGCAGGTACATTGAATGAAAAGCGCATCATTCAGAAACATAAGTCAATTCAATCTCAAAGCTGGAGCCAGCTATGTAGTAGCGTGCAATACAAGGCTAAGTTCTACTAATCCTTTGATTCGACGTCCTTGTAAGCCTGATCATTTACCATTGCAAATAAACACATGAGGCGCCTACAACCCATCACGAGTACTGTAGATCAGATCACAACTCTGCGCAATGATGAAGAAAGAGTCAACTGTTTTACTTCAGGTGAATCTTGATGTGTTCGCCTGGACTCGATCTCATATATATATATATGGACTCTCGCCAGCCATGAAGAACCCTACATTAAATGTCGACCCGAGGCATGTCTCGGTAAACAAAAGCGATGCGACATGGATCCGAAGAGATCTGTTGCACTTAAAGAGGAGGCGAATCTGCTCAAAACCAGTGGGTTTATCCGTTATGCCCTCCAACCAAAACGAGTATCCAATCCTTTACTTATAAGAAAAACAAACAGGGAGTGGAGGACATACGTCAACTACTCAGATTTGCATGGGGTATAACAAAGCACATCTTTCCACTTCCAATGATCAACCAACTGATGGACCCGACCATCAGACATGAATTACTCACATCCATGGATGCAAACTCCGGATACAATCAGATACTGAAGCATGTCCCAAACCAGGAATACAACTGTTTTGCTACTAACCTGGGCCTATAGTGCTATGCTGCAATCTATAGATTCAAACTTAAGGACACTTGTGCTACTTACAAAAGGACGATTAACAGATCATTCAAAAATTAGATCGACCGATCGATAAAGGTAGATGTGGTTAATATGCCCGTGAGATCATGACTATCAAACAACCACATCGATGACTTGGCAGAGATATTTAGTGCTCTCCAGAAAATGCGGGATCAAACTCAACCCTTTGAAATGCTCTTTCATCATTACATCAGAAAGATTCTTTGTTTTCATCATCAATTCTCATGGAATCAAGACTAATTTCTAAAAAATTCCGACAATTAGAGACACCCATGTGCCGAGGACAACCAAGCAGCTCTAATAGATCGCTTAAAGAGACCTCCCATTTTACCTAAGCTTTTGGTTCGCGGAGATTTATACATCAATTAGGCCATGTCAACACACGCCATAAGCGTCGCAATGCTATGTGAAAAGAAACGAATCTAAAGACCCGTATATGATGAAGGCTGGCTACTGGCAAGCTCACCCCATTAACATCCATATCGACCAACCGTTAAGATAGGTCCAATAGAAACCTTAGATGTATATTTATCTCCCTCGGAGAGCTCTCCATGGTCAAACATTAGCATACTTCATATCTGAATCTGCCACATCAGATGACTATCAGAAGAACTGTGGAGAACCGTCCAACCGATGGAGAACGTACACCGATGGAACTTCCAATAATCGGCTTTCTAACATTGAAGTTGCGTTAGTGATTCCTGAGGAACGAACGATCTACTACGCCCTGAAACTCAAATTCCCTGCAACAAATAACGAAGCCAAGTATGAAACCTTGGCGCTCAAACTTGTAAGAAAACTATGAATGGAAACTTTACATGTCTTATGTGATTACCGGTTAGTAGTACGCCAAGTCAAGGAAGATTATCCGACTAGGGGGCAACGTCTTGCTCCTTATCTCAAACGGGTCCAAAAGCTACTAGTCGACTTCGACTATTACACCATTACACACATCCTCGGAGAACAAGATGAAAAAGCTAAGTCACTGGCCAAGCTAGCCAGTTCTGGGGATGCGCGGCAAAAAGACTTTGTCCCAGTTGAAATACTTATTATTCTAGGCATTGACATATAAAGATCAACTAGATCTTGGAGACGGATCTAGAAAAAGAGTCATGTATGACTCCTATCAAAGATTATCCACGATTGGGGATTCTTATTGAATAAAGGAATAAGAAATGGCATATCCTCTGTGAAGCCTCACTGCATAATTACGTCTAGATTGTTCTACTCCGTCGACACAAAGCATTACTCCTGTATCCACCAATCCGAGACCCATTATGACATATCCGTCGATACGAAGCATACATTCCAACATCTCAGATCAATCCAGGAGAGGATCGATACAAAGGAAGGACTCAAAACAACCATCGAACGTTGTTACAACTTGAATTTCACTTCGATCCAGGAGAGGATCGATACGAAACTCAATCCAAACAAAAACTAAAGAACTTGACAACGACTCATGAACGTGCAAACGTTAACAGGAGCCAGGTTAACATACGTACATGTATGACAGACTAACATTCAATTTTCAAAATTTACAGGAATTGAATGCTCACCTGATGAAAATTACAACAGCGAATAACAAATCGCTAGCACTCGACACTCAGTTACAACATTGCACTACATAATCACTGACAGTGGTTCAATAAACATTTATATTACTGGAAATCAATCGAAGGTTACATCTTTTGACGAAAAGATAGCAACTACTCAACGAATCAGATAGAACTTTTTCAGAATGAAGGATGCAGCATTTCAAAGCAAGTCATGTTCACACAAGACATACTTTGGGGGGCAAATGTTATCCCGCCTTTTGGCAAGGCCGTGACACCAAGAACTTGACTAGAAACCAATGACAGTTCGTCTTGGAAGATCGGTTATACGTAGACTCACTATGGATATCGACAAATTTTTTCCGAGTCTGGATCGAGCTAAAATAGATATGACATGGCAAGCAAAGCTATGAGAGCCAACATTCCGAATTTCAAGTCAATCGGAGTTCATATGCTCCAGATATTGATGGATCACGCCTAAGAAATCAAAACTTGCATCGATCATAACTGGAGATCTACAAGTCCAAATGCCACCAAATTTGGACAGGAGCTAACTGGCAACCTAAGAAATGTCCATGCCAAATTTCAGCTCAATCGGAGCAAATCTTGATCGATTCGAAGTTGAGTTCGAATCGATATGGACCAACTTGCATCGATCATATCTCGAGATCTACAAGTCCAAATGCCACCAAATTTGGACAGGAGCTAACTGGCAACCTAAGGAATGTCCATGCCAAATTTCAGCTCAATCGGAGCAAATCTTGATCGATTCGAAGTTGAGTTCGAATCGATATGGACCAACTTGCATCGATCATATCACGAGATCTACAAGTCCAAATGCCACCAAATTTGGACAGGAGCTAACTGGCAACCTAAGGAATGTCCATGCCAAATTTCAGCTCAATTGGAGCAAATCTTGATCGATTCGAAGTTGAGTTCGAATCGATACGGACCAACTTGCATCGATCATATCTCGAGATTTACAAGTCCAAATGCTATGAAATTTTCAGAGGAGCTTACATATGACTTGAGGAATGTTCATGCCAAATTTCAGCTCAATCGGAGCAAATCTTGATTGATTCGAAGTTGAGTTCGAATCGATCCCAAAGTGGGCCCGGATTTCCTGAAAGCGGGCATGTGGGCCCCCTCACGTGTCAGAACTGGTCTCCCCGAATTTTAGGCGAAATATCAGCCTCCTACACCTATAAATAGAGCCCCTGGTCATTCAGAAAAGGGGTCGGATAATTCTAAGAGCTAAAGAGCGCCCAGACTCTGCCAGATTTACTCCAAATCACCACTACTACCTTAGATTCAGACATAGATCATAAAATCAGTTGTACTACATTATAAGAAATTGTAATCTTCAAGTATGGAGCAATAAAATCATCAAACTTCATAGTGGACGTAGGCGAAACGCCGAACCACTCTAAATCGCTTGTCTTTGCAATTTACTTTCTGTTATTTTGGAGTTTTTGTTAGATAATCCTCACTTTTAATTTTCTTTCTTCACTTTTATCTCTTCAAAAACTTCCGAAGAGTGTTGTGCCCATTTTTGGTACAAACAATATTAAAAATTTAACTAACTTTCTAAAATATTTTAATCCAATTATAGTTTAATAAATAAAATTCCTTCTCTAAAACAAACTTCATATCTTGATAAAAAAATATTTTTAAAATCTAATATAACCATCTTATACTTATAAATCTCCCTCGATTTATCACAATCCGATTTACATTTCCTATTCACAACTATTCCCAAATTCCAAAATAGAATCCACTATTTCTTTCTAAGCCAGTTTCCTTATCTCATTTTAAATTCACACTCTGAATTTATATTTCCCATTTATCAAATGATAATCATTACACTTATTTATAAACATTGTTTATAAATTTCATAAACTCCTTCCCAGTTTATATAGGTTTATATTACAAAAATCAATTTATGAATCGATTTCTAATTAAAATTCCATTTATAAATCTATTTCTTAAATAACCCAAACTATATTCCAGAAAAATCAAATCTCGATTTCTACTTCCATTTCATAATTTAAAAATCTTGTTTAAAATCTAGTATAACCAATTTTATATTTATTTCCAAATTCCCTTTATCCTCCCAATCTATTTAAATCTTGATTTTTAAAACCCTTTTATGTTTAAACAAATATCACTTAAATTTATTGTTTAAAAATCTTTTATATACACTATTTTAAAATCTTCATTTAAATTATTTTACGAAATAGTTAACTACAAATTTAAAATCAAATCATTTATTTTATCTGTTAGCGCCAGAATTGGTCACTAACACCCTAGAATTGATTTGTGTAGAGAGATTAATGAAGATAGTAAATTAAAACAGAAGAATATATACAAAACTAACAGCAGAAACAAGAACACCAGAATTATAGTGGTTCGGCGTAACTGCCTACGTCCACTTTTAATGTAATCTTTATTGCCTTTTCAAATACTTGAATACAGATACAATCCGTAAACAAACAACTTGAATACAAGTTTGAGCCAAAAGAAAGCGAGTACAGAAAATGGCAGAGTCTCTCTGGAGTTCCCGAAAAGGTCCCCTCAACTGTACCTTTGCCCCTCTATTTATAGATGAAGATAGGCTGGATTTCCTGCGCAGGCCCAAGACCAAGGTAGTTCGTCCTATATTTGTAGGTCAAGTTGACCGAACGAGTCATACCGACCCACTTTCACCGAACCACCTATGCCGACCCAGAGGCTGCCTTGTTGCTGACTCGAAGCGGACCCTCAAGCAAATCGGAGAAAGTGTTAGTATGACTCGAAGCAAAGAAATGTCATCCGCGTCACTCTTTTGTAGGTCAAAGAATTCATTAACTTCCACAAGGTTCACCGAACTAGGTCTGCCGAACCATCAATGTCGAACCACGAACGCTGAACCACAATTGACCGACCTGTTTTGGCTATCCTCCCTTGACTGAGCGATGCATGCCGAGCTACCATAACTCCCTTGACCGAGCGATGCATGACTTAGTACTCCTAAGGCCGGACCATGACCAGCCGACCCATCAGGTTCGAACTCATCCACACCGAGCGACTGGGGCCGAGCCCTTCTCGACCGAACCACCATGTCTTGCCTATCTTGGCCAAACCATCCTGGCTACATCCTCTACCGACCCCCTTTGGTCGAGCCAGTGTCAAATACACTAGCTCGTGTTTATAGGCCGAACCAGACTTGAGTTGCATCGGTCTCTTATATTTTCGATCCTCTCTTAGCTTGAGTCCCATCCAGGTTCAACCATAGGCTCTGCGACTATCGCCATGTAGTCGGGAAACATTTGCCCCACAAAGTGCGGCTTGTGAATCAACACGACGTGCTTTGAACCAACAATAAATCCCTGCTTTAAGGAGCTATCTCATTCGGAATGATAATCATTTGTCGTTTAAGTCATGTTTTCAATTTTTCAAAAGCTGGGCATATACAACCTCTCGTAGGTCGAACCATGGTGGATTTTCATAACATAACATGTGCACACGTAACATAAAATGGATAGCTCAGCGTACGAACACCAAGCCATGCGTCTGGTGTACTCAGTGTCGCTCATCATGTTCACTCACTGACCCATTGTGGTGCTCTGACCGGTTCCACGAGATAAGGCTTGTTCGCCTCCCCTTTTCCACATATAAAGGCCCACACTCCTGTGTTTTCTTCTCACTTCCATTTATACAAGCCTAGTAAACCATTTTCCTTTAACCCTTGTTTACCATTACACTTGTCTTTCCTCCTTTTAAACTCAAACCTCCTACTTTGTAACTCCAACCGCCATCAAATCTGATCAATCCTCAACTCGTAGTCCCACAATCCTCAAAAGCTTCTAGCTTCTCTTATAGGTACAGATTCCTCATTCAACCCAACCCCCTTAGTTCGGAGTCTCGTTCGAAATCCGAGTACATAGGTTCGGTAGGAGATGGTGGTGAGGAGTGAGTCGAAAGGGATATAGGAACGTGATTTAGGATTACTAGATGAAGTAGTGTAGTATTAACTTCAAGGTCAGCGACGTGGAGAGCAAGGAAGTGGAGTCGGAGAGCTTTTGGAGTGGAACTGGGTCGGTAAATTTTTGGTGGGAGCAAGTCGGTTATTAGAGAAAGTGTGAATTGATATTTTGTATGAGAGCGGTGTGGTTTTGGTAGGAGTTAGGCTATAGAGAGACTCGGCACTCTAAGAGGGAGTGTCGATCGTTTCCGAGCGAAAGAGGGAGAGAGTGTGGGTCGGTCAGTACATATTTAGGAGTGTGTGTCGCTCGGCATTGAGAGATTTGTTATGGTTCGGCAGGAGTCTAGGGTAGTGGCTCGGTATAGATTGAGATAGGTGGAGGAGAGAAGTATAGTGAGTATGGCTCGGCATTTGATGAAGTGATGTAGGTCGGTAGAAGTCCAAGTAAGGTCGTTCGGTAGTTAGGGGGAGATAGCGAGTGAGTGGATCGGCATTGGCAATCAAAAGTGTTTTAACTCGAACATAATACACATCTGGTAACTTACCTCTACAATCAATCATAGCATATTGGACAATGATAATTAACAAAGCACATAAGCCCAAGGACTCAATTTGAACTAACTCCCCTATAGCTTGAACAATCTTTAAATGCAAATTTAATTTAACAAATGCAAATTTAATTTAACAAATGCAAACAATAGCCTTCACACTCTACGATGCCAATGTTTGATTCCAAGGCTTCTACTGCCAATCAAATGACAAGCTGTTGGAGATAGTCAGCAATGACGGTTTCCCGAGGACAACAACTTAAAGCTCTATCACACAACACTTGTGTTTAAAACTTTAGTTTTTTATGCACTCACGTTTGAGTCGCCGCACTAGTTCACACACAACACGGGGGGATATATTATTGTCGTTATATCTGATATTGATTGTCTTTCAAGTATAGTTTAAATAGGTATCTACCCATACTAAACGCTCGTTGAAGATGTCCAAAAGATCAAGCTCTGCTACAGTTTCTAATAAGCCTAAGCCAAGTTCTTGGCAGGAGGTAGTAGGAACTTCGAATCCACCTACAACCTCTACACATGGTATTCTAGATCCATCTGCTGTAGTTATAGGCCCGGCTCCTGATGTTATTGACGGAGCCATTATTCTGGATAATCCTATTGATTCACAAGCTTCAAAAATCGATGAAGCCGCTCTTCGTAGGTTATGCTCAATTCATGGAATCCCTTTCGACGACGTTTTAGTTCCGTTAGGACAAGATCGGCCTCACCTGCCCCCAGCCGGGTATACAGCATGCAACAAATTTATGTGCTGGGTCGGAAGTGTGCCACCTTTCAATTCATTTCTCGATGAAGTGTTACGGTATATCGGGATTGCTCCGGCACAGCTACACCCTAATAATCAAGCGTTCATTCATGGCACCTGTGTCCTCTTTATGAGCAACTTATTCAGACTCCCCACTCCCGAGAATATCTGTTATATCTACTGCTTCAAAAGACGGTCTGACAGTCCATCCTTCATATTTCTCGAGCCACATTCCAAATGTCAAATCCTGATGGGGGCGTGGAGTAAATTTTCCCAGTATAAGCAACAGTGGTTTTACGTATGTTGCCCCCCTGGTTTTGCGAGAAGATTGCTGGAAGGGAGTAAGTTTCATTCCTAGACTAATATTTATCTAAGGATCAAGGTGCATCCTTTCTAAAGTTCTTTCTACTTTTATAGGTATCTGCCCCCGACCTGAAGGCGTTGGGTATTCTGAGGCCATCAAGGCCATTCGAGCTATTCCCGTGAGAGACCAGGACATTAAATCTGTTATTTCCAATGAATTGCTTTCGAGGTTTGGATTACTGGTGGAAGGTCGCCGAACTAGCCTTCCAATTGGTGCCACTACAACCGGATCCGCTGCGGAAAAAGGCAAAGAGAAGGCCGGACCTTCGGTGCCCCCTGCAGAAGGGGCCCTCGATACAACTGAGGAAGGTGAAATTAAGGAGACCGGTGTGCCAGAAGCGACTGACATAATATAAGTTCCGACATAGCACTGATAACTGACGCACCCGGCATCGATGAACCGCCTCCCCCTTCAAAGAGGAAAAAGAGCCTAGCCTACAAGCTGAAAAGGAAAATAGTAGGCGGAACTTCAAAATTTACAATTACTCTAGTTAAAAGAGAGTCGTCTCTCAAAAATTTAGAGGGTTCACTAAAAGGTCTATCAGACCTGACCATCCCTGACGACTTACTAAATTATGGCTTCAACGACCCAAAGGCTGTGGGACTTAATTCGCCTGCAAGAAGCAATGAAGGCGATCAAGCTCGTCATCAAGGAGAGAAAACTTCAATAAGTAAACCAAAAAACACTGGTCCATCGAGGGGAAGCATTAGGACACACACAAACACTTACACTTCACCCTACACTTAAATTTTAGTTATCATATGATTCCCACTAACTCGTCCATACTTGGTTTCTTTTCAGGTGATATGGGTCGTACACACGGCATTGACTGTCTTCATCCTCTTTCTTCTATCATTCCAGTCGGGATTTAGGATCAGGTAGACGCCGAGATAGGGATGACAGCGACGATAGAGACTACCATCCAAGAGATTCATCGTCTTCCAAAAGTAAAACTTACAGTCATTCCTCATACCCAAACAATCCTCCCCCTCAGTCAGAGCACGGTAGGGAAAAACCTTCTCAGAAAGGATCCCGATTTGAAACTCCCCACGACCAATACTCTGGCTCGTCGAGCACCATGCAATCTCGCGAGCCCCATAAGAAGTCTGTGACTCCGGCTAAGTAGACTTCCCCAGCCTCCGCACACGATCCATCGACGGCGGAAAAATTAGCTGAGCTCAAAGCCACATTCCCGAAGATATGTTTCGATGGATTAAAATTTCTCCCTGCGATTCATCCTATTCCCAGACATGTCAAACAAAGCGCCATCGCCTGCAACAACGACGTTTATGTCCAGCATGATGCGTTTGTACATTTGGCAGAGAAAGTTTCAGAGGTTTCCATGGAACGTCAACACAAAATCGATCGCCTAAAACTTAAAGCCATTCACGACAAAGATATCATCAAAGCCCAAGATAAAGAGCTATCCTTGTACAAATCTCAACTTGAGGCCACCAAGAAAAATGCCAAGGAAACGGTCAAGGCAGTTAGTCGCTTGGAGGTCGCTCACAAGAAGGAAATCGATGAGGCAGTCCAACGTAGTGGTGGCTTAGCTTTAGAGAAAGACTCGATCCACAAAGAAAAAGATATTCTCGCTCGACGAGTTAAAGAACTGGAGGAGCTACTTGCCAAAGAGAAAGAAGAGAAAACTTCCACGCAGGAAGAGTCGAAATGATATTGCAATGAAATTGTTGCAACATGACTCTTAAAGATGAAGCTCGATGAGGAAATTTCCAAGGTTGAAGCACTAAAGGAGGCAGCTCGCGAGGAGGGTAAGAAAATAGCGCTCACAGAAGTCGACTCTCATCTTGGGGCTGCTACTGAGGCCGGTAGAGAGGAAATTAAATGCTTACTTGATCCGCTCATTACCGAGTATAACGGGCGAGTTCTCATGCACCACGACCTATCTTTCCTACGTGAGGGTTACCTCGAATCATTGGCCAAAGCGTGGGATACTTTGATAAAAATTAGAAAGGTTGAGCTGGGCGTCGAAGAGGTCAATGAGGGAGCTCTCGTGAGGGAAGTGCTTCGAGGAAGCAAGCCTTCAGACTTGTCTACAGCAAAAGCCCTCTTTGGGAGAGAATCCTCATCATCAAAGGGTAAGGACGATATTGCTAGCACGTCCGGCAATAAGTCTCCAATTCCTCCTCCCTCTCAGCCGGGCGATAGCTCGTTACTCGATCCTCCCGAGCAGCATGTCGGTTATGATCCGGAGAAGCCTAGGCTCGGTGTCCACATTATATTCCATATTCTTGAGGATGAGACTCCCAAGACAGCTGAGAGTCAACTGGAAGCCGGTATGTAGCTTTTCCTTCTAGAGCTCAAGAAATCATCGTTTTTCGCGAGTAATAGATGTATTCTAACATTTGTCTTTCATGACTTCATGTAGGCCATTCTGATCCCGAACCAACTCCAAGGAGCGACGTCGCCATGGTGAGGGAAGAGAAAGTGGTTGAGACACTCCACGCTGGGGATACCCCTGGACCTGATGCTCAAGTGATTGGGGTGCTAGATGATGATAAACTCGAAAATCCCTCGCTTGGAGATGAACATGACGAGGTCGAAATCACTAGCGCCTCTGAACATACTTTGAAGCTTAGCATGGAGGAACAAATCATGGAAGAGGAGAAAAAGATAGCCGAAGTTAAGGTTGAACCTCAGGTGGTGGAACTTGATGACCCTCTAAATAGGCCCCTGAAGATAATTCTCCCCGGGGGGTCCACACTTTTAGATGTCCCTCTTCCTTCCCCGGATACCACCTCATTGGGAAGTAGAGGATCCAGGAAGAAGCGCTCGGCTGAGCAGCCTTCGGAGAAGCCGAAGAAGGAGAAAAAGTCAAAGAAGTAGTTATCGTCTTATCATACCTCGTTCAGCCTGAATAAACCTAAGTCATGTAGTTGTTTATTTTTTCTTTTTTATAGTCGTCGTAGATAGATTTTGGTTCCGGACCTTGGAAAAGTAGTAATGGAACTTAATTTTTGATTAGTGAATAAAATTTTGTTTCTTTTGCGTTCATAGACTCTCATCGTTTAGCTTATCACCTGAATTGTAGTTGAAATTCAAAGTCTTGTAAGTTACGCAAGTTCCAGTCCGCTTCCACAAGACTTGGAGATTTTTGAATTATTTATACTTTAGTCCGCGCTCTAGGGACTTAGAGATTTTTGAATTGTTTATACTCTAGTCTACACTCCGGGGACTCAGAGTACTCTAGTCCGCGCTCCGGGGACTTAGAGATTTTTGAATCGTTTATACTTTAGTCCGCACTCCGGGGACTCAGAGTACTCTAGTCCATGCTTCGGGGACTTAGAGATTTTTGAATCATTTATACTCTAGTCCGCACTCCGGGGACTCAGTCCGCGCTCCGGGGACTCAGTCCGCGCTCCGGGGACTTAGATATTTCTGAATCGTTTATAATCTAGTCCGTGCTCCGGGGACTCAGAGTACTCTAGTCCGCGCTCCAGGGACTTAGAGATTTTTGAATCATTTATACTCTAGTCCGCACTCTGGGGACTCAGGGTACTCTAGTCCGCGCTCCGGGGACTTAGAGATTTTTGAATCGTTTATACTCTAGTCCGCACTCCGGGGACTCAAAGTACTCTAGTCCGCGCTCCGGGGACTTAGAGATTTTTGAATCGTTTATACTCTAGTCCGCGCTCCGGGGACTTAGAGTACTCTAGTCCGCGCTCCAGGGACTTAGAGATTTTTGAATCGTTTATACTCTAGTCCGCACTCCGGGGACTCAGAGTACTCTAGTCCACGCTACGGGGACTTAGAGATTTTTGGATCGTTAGTCGATCGACATTTAGTTTTACGTGCACGTTCGTACGCTAGACAGATTAATGCAACTCTATTTTGCCACGGAATTACAAAATACAAAACACTAATAGCACATAGAAAAATAGCTTCAAGCCTTTATTGATTGTAGAAAATAAGGACAAACTGAATTGTTTTATTACATGTCGGAAACAAAGAACAACAAAAGAAAACGAATTTTGGAAACAATTGCTACTATAATGCAAAAGAAATAAACTAAGTGTAATAACGACGCAAATGCTCGTTATTCCATGCTCTGAGGAGTGTCACGCCATCAACAATCGCTAGCTTGAAGGTTCCTTCTCCAAGCTTTCGTTCGATGACGTACGGACCTTCCCATGTGGGATTCATATGTGACGGGACTTGAAAAACTCGCCCACATCGAAAGTACTTGGTTGAACTTTTTCGTTGTAATATCGGGCGACTCGGTGCCGATATGCAGCCGCACTTAAATCAGCTTCTTCACGTTTCTCGTCGACAAAGTCCAATGATTCCAGTAAAAGATCCTGATTTGTCTTAGGATCATAATGAGTTACCCGGTGAGAGGGAACTTCAAGTTCCACGGGTATAACAGCTTCAGTGCCGTATGCCAAGGTGAATAGAGAGTGGCCAGTTGTGGACTTGTGGGTGGTTTTGTAAGCCCAGAGTGCTGTCGGAAGCTCATCCACCCACTTGCCTCTAGCCTTCTCCAAACATTTTTTCAATATGGACTTGATTACTTTATTTACGGCTTCAACTTGACCATTGGCTTTAGGGTGTGCGACAGCCGAAAATCTTTTCTCAATGCAATATTTTTGGCAGAATTCCTTAAACTTCCTACTCTCAAATTGAGTTCCCTTATCCGTAATGATAGTTCGTGGGAGGCCAAAATGGCATATAATGTTCTGCACAATGAAATTGATGACCTTTTTGGTGGTGATCGTAGCTAAGGGCTCTGCTTCCGCCCACTTGGTGAAATAATCGACCGCAACAATTGCATATTTCGCACCACCTTTGGAGATCGGCAAGGAGCCGATTATATCGATCCCCCATATTGCAAATGGCCATGGACTAACCATTTGCGTGAGTTCCATCAGCGGGGCTCCCGGGATCTTTGCATAATTTTGACATTTGTCGCATCTTCTTACATAGTCCGCTGTGTCTCGAGTCACGATCGGCCAATAGTATCCATAGCGAAGGATCTTTTTGGCTAGCGTCTGCCCCCCAGTATGGTCGCTACATTCTCCTTCATGAACTTCCTCTAAGACCCGCTTTATCTCGCCGTGGGCGATGCATCGAAGTAAGGGAATAGAAAATCCTTTCTGATACATTATTCCATCCTGCATTATATACCACGATGCCTTGCGAACGACTTGTCGTCTCTCGTTCTTTCTCTCATGCAAAGTCCCATGTAGCAGGTATTGTTTGAACGGGGTCATCCACGACTCCCTTTCAGTTTCCGTTTCTAACACACAATCTACTTCCATTTTGTTTATACTCGGAGCATGTAAGGTTTTGATGGGAACCAAGCCCATCTGTTGTGCATCACCGGTACTTGCGAATTTTGCCAATGAGTCGGCTTCCCCATTTTGTTCATGCGGGATATATGAAATATCGTAATATTCCAGGTCCATCAATAGTTCTTGCACCCGAGAAAGGTATGGGGCAAGTCTCTGCCCCTTTGCTTGATAGTCTCCCCGTACTTGGTACACCAATTGTGAGTCACAAAAGATTTCAACTGATTTTACTCCAAGTTCCTTGGTAAGTTTCAAACCAGCAACCAATGCTTCATATTCGGCTTCGTTATTCGTTGCTGGGAAATCGAGTTTCAAAGCATAACAAATTGATTTGTTTTTGGGAGTTACAAGAATAACACCAGTCCCAGAGCAACGGTCGTTGGATGCCCCATCGGTGTATAGTTTCCATCGAACAGCGGGGACTACATCACTACTGCTTGACTCGTCTGATATGGTGAATTCTATAATGAAGTCTGCTAGCGCTTGCCTTTGGATAGCCCTCCACAGCAAGTAAGTGATATCGAACTAACTCAGCTCAATGTTCCATTTGAGTAGCCTTCCAAAAGTTTCTGGTCGTTGGAGCACCTGCCATAGGGGTTGATCGGTATAAACACTGACCGGGTGTGCCTGAAAATTTGGACGGAGCTTGCGTGATGCGATCACCAAGCAGTAGGTTAGCTTCTCAATATTAGGATAATTTCTCTCTACCCCCGTTAAACGTTTACTAACATAGTACACTGGCTTCTGGACTCGGTCCTCTTCACGAACCGAGGCTGTACTGATGGTGTGATGAGATACGGCCAAGTAAACATACAACTCCTCGTGGTTAATAGGCTTTGACAAAATCAGGGGCCTCTCCAAGTGTCTCACCAGAGCTCGGAATGCATCCTCACAGTCCGGCGTCCATTTAAAATTTCTCTTCCCTTTTTTAATCAATTCAAAGAAAGGAATACACTTGTCAGTCGCTCTGGATATGAATCGACTCAACGCGGCGACTTTTCCATTCAGTCTTTGTACTTGTTTTATAGTTCTGGGCGCTTGTATGTCTCGAATAGCCTGAATCTTTTCTGGGTTGGCTTCGATTCCCCACGCATTGACAATAAAACCCAAAAACTTTCCCGACGCAATGCTAAAGGAACATTTTAGTGGATTGATTTTCATTCCTTAGTACCTGAGTATATCAAACATCTCCGTTAAGTCTCGAATGTGGTCGTTTGACTGCCGTGACTTCACGAGCATGTCATCCACATAAACTTCCATCGTTCGACCAATCTGGTCTTTAAACATCTGATTCACACCAAATGTTGATAAGTTGCTCCTGCGTTCTTTAACCCGAAAGCCATCACTACATAACAGTATAGTCCAACATCTGTGACAAAACTAGTATGTTCTTGCTCTGGAACGTGCATCGGGATCTGATTGTATCCAGAATACACATTCATAAATGATAATAATTCGTGTCCTGATGTCGAGTCGACCAGCTGATCAATTCTAGGTAAAGGGAAACTATCCTTAGGGCACGCCTTGTTCAGGTCTGAGTAATCAACACATGTTCTCCACTTTCCATTCATCTTTCTCACTAGTACAGGATTAGATACCCATTCAGGATAGAGGGCATCACGGACGAACCCATTGGCCTTGAGTTTATCCACCTCCTCCCTGAGAGCAGCGGACCTCTCTGGGTCCATGCCTCTCCTTTTTTGCTTCACTGGCACATACTACGGGTCAATGTTCAACATATGACTTGCGATGGCGGGATAAATGTCGCACATATCGGAGTGGGTCCAAGTGAAAACATCCAGATTCGCTCGGAGGAAATTAGTAAGATCCTCAGTCATCAGGGATTGAGTTGTGATCCAATCTTAAGCACCTGTGATGGGTCATCATGGCTGACTGGAATGTCAATAGTCGGTTCAGCCGATGCTGCTTTCGTCTCCTTAGGTTCTTCATCATCGTCTCTCAGATCTATGTCTCTATAGATCCGACTCCTTTGCCCGAGCCAAGGCTCGGGCATTACTTGTTAATTTTCAAAAACACGGATGTGGACAGAGTTGTCCACAACCTTTCCCTTCTCTCTTCGCTGGGCCTCCCTCAGCTCAGCCACATAACATGCGCGACCAATTGCTTGATCGCCATGCACTACACCAATTCTTCTATCCGTCAGAAATTTCAAGGTTAAACACCACGGGGCCAAATTTGCCCTAAACTCCGCCAAGGCCGGTCGGCCCAGAAAAAGATTATACGGGGAATCAACATCCAAAACAATGAACGATAGGATCCATACCCTCCTACGTTCACCTTCTCCTAACTCAACCGACATTTCAACAAAACTTATCGCATCAGTGAAGCCATGAATACGGGCTTTAGATGGTTTAAAATCCTTCACCTCCATCTTCATTTGGTCATACGCCTTCTTAAAGATAATGTTAATAGAAATCCCGCAATCAATCAATATCCTTCTCACAAACACCGGCCCAATCATGGCCAAGATGACCATCGGGTCGATGGTAGGTGCCTCCACCTGGTCGGCAACCCTACTCCTAAATACAATATCATCCATCATCATCTGTTGCTGTTTCACTGGGGTCCTGTCTTCTGTGTTCGAGTAGCATTCGAAATCCGCATGCTTTAAGGAACTAGCATAGCGTTCCATTTCCTGCCAACTCTTGTCTTCCGGGTGAGGCCCACCGACTATCGTGTTTATAACCAGTCTACCTCCAGTCCGAGCGGGTTCCTCAGGTCGATGTAGAGTCTGCCCGCGATTGGGGTTGGAGGTCCCTTGTCCACCGTCTTGTGGATTCTTAACAAACTGCTGTAACTTCTTCTGTCGAATCAGCTTTTCTATAGCGTCATGGAGGTGTCTACATTCTTCGGTATTGTTCCCGTAAGTCTCATGGAAGCGACAATATTTCCCAGTCTGCTTCTGTTCCTCAGTGGATTCTTTTGGGCATGGCTTTCAGCATTGGAATGTATTACAAGTTGGTAAATAAATATTCTCCAAAGATGTGTTCAGAGGAGTGTATTCGTTATAGGTTGGGATCCTTGGTTTCCACTTTCCCGCTTCCCTCTTTCTTCCAGAATTTCCTCCTTCAGATTCTTTAGACTGCCCCGGCTTATTCTGAACATTGACTTGGACCTTGCCAGAATTTTCACCAAATTGTTTCACGGAGATATTGCTTTGCACCGCTTCCTTGCTTGGCCCTAGCGCACTGCTTCGCCTCGTCCACCTGGCCTCTTCTCTCCTCATGAATTGGTTCGCCTTTAAATAAAAACGTTCTAGGGTAGTCGGTGGTTTTTCTGCCAGCCAGTCACCAAACTCTGAGTCCGGATCTACCCCTCGCATCACGCCATAAGAATAGCATGGTCATTTGGGTTGCTAACTTCGGTAGCATCAACGTGAAATCTTTGCAAATATTCCTTTAACGATTCCCCTGGGGCCTGTATCACACTGGATAAAGACATTACGTCCTTTGGACGAGTGGTATGGATCCTGAACTGCTCCATAAATTTTGTCGCTAACTCATCAAACCTAGAGATCGATCGCGGAGGAAGTCTGGTGAACCACATAGTGGCGATTTCGGATAAGGTTATTGGAAACATCTAAATTTAGTCGCATCATTTGCCCTAGCTGAGTCCATCATCTACCCATATCTCAATATATGCTATCGGGGATCAGTTTTCCCTTCATAGGCTGGAATAGTCGGCATACTGAACTTCCGGGGGTACTCAACTTGTAGGATAGCATCTGTGAATGGAGTATGACTCCTAGATATGCCCTAATCATCATTGGATAAGCCCTGATTTTACCTCATCAGTTGTCTTGCCATAGTTGATAAATCCGAGGTCTGGATTGGAGGTGGCAAGTTGGAACCCGTCCCACGTAATCGCTCCGGTTGATGCCTCCTCAGTAGGTGATTTCCTAAATGCAAGTCCTGGGGACCCGCTTCGCTATGACCCTGGCGAGGTGGTGGACTAGCTTCCACCTGTGCTCCAGATCTTAAGTTTCGCAATCCAGTTTGAGTGTTATTTTTCCGGTGCAAGTGAGGGGTCGCTGTTCCAAGTAGAGAGCCTGGACCATTTTTGTTGGATTGTTCTACTGCACTTGTTTGTGCCATTTCAATCCTACGGCATCTACGCCTGTGATGTTCATCTGACGAAGCAGAGCTATCAGATGATGAGTAAGAAGGGGGCTTCCTCTAGAATTCTGATGTTGTTGTTGAGCAATCTGGGTCATGAGATTGGCGTTAGCTTGAATTTGCTCGTTAAGTTGTCTCCTGCTTTCCACGAGTTCTCTCATCAGCTCATTGAACTCTGCCCTGGTGACAACTTCTGATTGGTTTAGGACGGTGGCGGTTACTACACCTGGGTTAGCTTGTTGATTGCTGGGCCCCACTTGCTGGACGCTGGCGGTCTCGTTGACATCCGCATAGTGGGAGGCTAATCTAGTACGTGGTCTTCCCTTCTTAGAGTTTTCCGTTTGAACTCTGAATAGAATCTACGAACACTTGAGAATGAATTTGGATCTCCTTCGGGGGATTTCTTCCATCCAGTAGCGACAAAGTAGATCCTAGCAGCCTGAGAATGCACGCTCTCAATGAAAGCATCAAAATGTTAGCACCAGAATTGGTCACCAACACGCTAGAATTGATTTGTGTAGAGAGATTAATGAAGATAGTAAATTAAAACAGAGGAATGTATGCAAAACTAACAATAGAAACAAAAACACCAGAATTATAGTGGTTCGGCGTAATTGCCTACGTCCACTTTTAACGTAATCTTTATTTCCTTTTCAAACACTTGAATACAGATACAATCCGTAAACAAACAACTTGATTACAAGTTTGAGCCAAAAGAACGCGAGTACAGAAAATGGCAGAGTCTCTTTAGAGTTCCCGGAAAGGTCCCCTCAACTATACCTCTGCCCCTCTATTTATAGATGAAGATACGCTGGATTTCCTGCGCAGGCCCAAGACCAAGGTAGCTCGACCCATAGTTGTAGGTCCAGTTGACCGAACGAGTCATACCGACCAACTTTCACCAAACCACCTATGCCGACCCAGAGGCTGCCTTGTTGCTGACTCGAAGCGGACCCTCAAGGAAATCGAAGCAAGCGTTAGTATGACTCGAAGCAAAGAAATGTCATCCACGTCACTCTGTTGTAGGTCAAAGAATTCATTAACGTCCACAAGGTTCACCGAACCAGGTCTGCCGAACCACTCATGTCGAACCATCAAGGCTGAACCACGAACTCTGAACCACAATTTACCGACCTGTTTTGGCTATCCTCCCTTGGCTGAGCGATGTGTGCCGAGCTACCATAACTTCCTTGACCGAGCGATGCATGACTTAGTAATCCTAAGGCCGGACCACAATCAGCCGACCCATTAGGTTCGAACTCATCCACACCGAGCGACTGGGGCTGAGCCCTTCTCGACCGAACCACCATGTCTTGCCTATCTTGGTCGAACCATCCTGGCTACATCCTAATACCGACCCCTTTTGGTCGAGCCAGTTTCAAATACACTAGCTCGTGTTTATAGGCCGAACCAGACTTGATTTGCATCAGTCTCTTATATTTTTGATCCTCTCTTAGCTTGAGTCCCATCTAGGTTCAACCATAGGCTCTGCGACTATCGCCATGTAGCCGGGCCAAAGTGCCGGGTAACATTATCCAAAACAATACCTCTCTAAATATTCCGAAAACTCAATATAAATATTTCACTTCTAAAATTCCCTATTATTTTCTTTTCAAATTCAAAATTAATATTTATGGTATATTAAAATACCAAAATTTAGGCCAGCGCCACTATAGCATCCAATATATCAAATCATATCATAATCTATAACAGATTATCGAAAACACATCATATATCACTGTATATGAAATAAAAATCAAAATTATTGTGGAATCCAGTTGGATCCCTCCAACCTATTTTCCTACATCTATAGATGTTATATAATATAAAATACCAATTCCGCTTCAAGGTAGGATATAGCGGTAATATAGGGTCATCCGCTACTATGCGGACGCATAGTGTCTCATCCGCTCCAATATGCGGGAATATTCAATCCAACTACTAATATACATACTAATATATATAATATAACATCTGACTGATAATAATATATCAATCCATCCAATCAACCAACAAATAATTTTTAACTATTTAAAATAAAACTAATTATCCAAGATGAGTGAGATTTACTCACCATTATTTTCTGTTATCACTTTCGCGTTCTGGTTCCGACCAAGTTCGAATTTAACTGAAAATTCTATAAGCCCTAAATTCAACCAATTTGATTCCAAAGTAAAGATCTCGTTAATACGAACCCAGCGCAACTGACCACATTGGATTTGGACCTAAAACGAATGAGATAAGAAATTTATAAGAACTTGAATTTTAAATTAAACAGTTTTTATAACTTAACTTCAATTAAATTCATTACCCAGCCCAAAACAAAAGACCTGGCCCACTAACTATTCCTCCTTCTTCCCCTTCTTTTCCCCTTCTCTTTCGAATGCACAATGCACCATCATGCACGTTTTCCACTGATATGGCAAGTAACTTGACGAATCCACCCATCGAAACCACCAAACGCCATCTCTTCGCGTGCTCGATTTGTGTGCACCAAATCGACAATCTTCGAAGCCATCACGAAAGTCATGACAACACCACACAAACCCACGTCTACAGCCAGGTCGCAATCTGAAACACCCCACACCCGTTAGTATACCCAAAAGGGCACACTAAAAGATGTGGTACATTGTAGGTATAGCTAAAACTTTACAGAGACTAAGATTCACAAGATAGATAAATAATAACAGCGGAAACATTTAAAATTAAACTTCATTACTCCAGAAAATAAGTCATAAAAACAGAATATGTCTTAAAATCCAAATACACATGTCTTGTGAGAAACACTATCTTAGTCACATTATCAGAGTACATAATAAAAATCATCCCTCTCACAAAATACCTGTACATCCAAAGTCAAATGAAAAGAAAACTAAAAGAATAAGAATACATGAAAACTGAGAAAGCTCTGGAAATGGGTTTCCAAGAAATCCAGGTCTACTGTCCTTGCCTCTGCTTGCCTATGGGGGAAAAGGGGAGAAATAGAGGAGTGGGTCAGACTATAAGTTTGGTGAGTGAAAGTAATTACTAGCATTTTTTAAGCAAGATAAAGAATATAGACTTAGCAAAAGTTCTAGTATAAAAATAAATACAGAAACGATAAAACTGGGATAAAATACTTTTTAACTGTTAGCTTTGACTATTTCGATTGTGATTGTTTGCACTTGTCTTAGATTGATGTGATTAGGTTGAAATCCTAATCCTATTTTAATTAGGCTGAAATCCGAATTCTACCCGTTGATCGGCCTTCTATCTTTGTTGTGCCACTGTGAGCTAGTCCCATCCTATAGGTCCCACATCAAAAGACAACTGTTTAGTGCTTGGAACGTAGTAGAGACTTATCTGCCCTAATCGATGTCGCACGCTCGGTCACCGCCGGTACGCACTAACTATCGCTCCCTACTTTGACCTCTTATCTACCCTAATCAGCATAAGCATGTCCAGCCTCACCTGATCTGTTGTGAGACCATCAGTCCTAGCCTGAAAGGGTCCTGCCCAGCCTCACCTAAGTGTTTTGTGAGACCATCAGTCCTAGTCTGAAAGGGGAATGTTGCCGGTACGGGTCCTAACAATAAAATCAAGTTGCACCCCTTGCCTAAATCCATCGATTTGAGCTTCTATCTATTGACCACTTATTTACCCTGGATCCCAGCCTCACCTAACTATTGTGAGACCATCGGCCCTAGTCTGAAAGGGTCCTACCCAGCCTCACCTAATCTGTTGTGAGACCATCAGTCCTAGTCTGAAAGGGAGTGCTATTGGTATGGGCCCTATTTCTATGTTTGCTTATTAACTTAATTTAAGTTTTAAAATAAGCCTCTTCTGTTATTTCTGCTATATTTGCTTATTAACTTAATCTAAGTCTTAAAATAAGCCTCTTATTGTTCTTTCTATTTAATTATAAACTATGTTATAGTTGTTCTTCTATTCTGTCTTTTTAGTCATAACTACTAGTTATAAACTTGCTTCCAAATGTCTCAAATTTGCATATTTCAGTCTATTTTATTTTTATTACTGTTCTTCTTATTTTACATCCATTTTCTATAAATTTAGTGTTCTTATATTTTAGTCCATATTAGGGAATTACTCTCTTTTTATTATTTTATTCGCGTAAAAAGGAATAAAAAGAAACTAACATTTACAGGCTAAATTCTAACGTAAAACAGATGTAAATAAAATTAAATAACTGTAAATAACAGTAAATAACATAAATAAATAAATAAAATAGCTAAAATAAAAATAGCTGAATAAAATAGACTGAAAAAAACTCTAAAAATTAACTGCAAATAACTTATATAAAAACTGTCTCAAAATTATAGAAAAACTACAACTATTGAGAACTCTATTATTTTAAATTACTTAAAAATCTAAAATAATTACAAAACACTCACCTGTGGTCCTTAGCTCTAGTCCTTGGTCTTCCTTGATCCACTTCTAGAGTGTAGGATATTTTTATCAAAAAGATCTTCTCCCAAGAAAAATTTCTTTTTAGGTTCCAGCCTCAGGCAATGAACCCAGATAGGAGAAAATCTGAATGAGAAAAATAGCTAGGCCTAGGGTTCTATTTATAGTGTCACTTAGGGATCTCAGACCGTTGGATTTGAAGATTTCCGGCAATTAATATACTGGGGAAGAAACCCAAGATCTCAATAAGCAGAGCGTGAATAATGAATCTCTTTAACAATCAGTACCATGTCGGGCAAACCACCTCTCCCTTGGTCGAGTGGGCCTTTTCTTCCTTCATGGACAGTGACACATCGTATCTCGCATCCCAGAGAAAGAAGGATAGCCATATGTATACAGCAGACAGAGATGGAGCAACAACATCATAGGCTCGTTGGGAACCGTCGGATGGAAGCACGAACACATAGGATTGGAAAAGAATTGAAAAACACGTCATCTTTTAATCTGGATGAACGGTTGTCCATATACATAGGTGGGTCGATAGCTAGGTCGACCCATATATGTGGTAGGTCAATCTATAGGTCGACCCATGCACATTAGGGGTCGACCCTAAGGTCGACCTGACCTATATATTATTATTATTATTATTTCTTTTTCTTTGTTTTGTTGTTTATTTCGTAAATTCTTCGTTTTAACTTGGATTTTGACAAACTATATATGGAAATTGACTGGAAAATTACCATGGACACAATGGTGCAACTCACGTGGCTCAATTTTGACAATTTCACAATCTTATTTTATTATTTAATTAATTCGTTAATTAATTATTATAGCTTAAATTTCGGGTTGTTACATTTTCCCCTCCTTAAAGGATTTCGTCCCTAAAATCTCCAAGGACGGAAGAATGAGATAAATATTTTCATCCAAGTTCTACACCCATATATTCAACCACCATCCATTACATCCATTGTCCTTAAGCTTCTCTAATGCAATTTATGTTATATGCAATAGTGTAGTGTCAATGTCCCTAACTAATGCAAAAGATTAGGCGGTCTACCAATTCAGCCGACCTCCTTTTAATGCAATCATGTATGTGCCATGTATCCAAATGAATGCAAATTCCCTAATGATAACTGATAGTTCTATATGCTTGCTACAATCATCATCCAAATGCAACTATCATATGATAATCATCCATTAATAGCAACCATGGAAATAAAAATATGCAAATGCGCACACATCCATATGCTTATGCTCTAGTGACCTAGTTAGGCCGATCCCTAAGAGACAATAGTGCCTGGTGTGTATATATGCGTCCATTAGCATCCACTAGCAAACACTTGCAACCACTGGTGTTGTAACATCCCGAAAATTTTCGACTTTCGAAAATTCAACATCGATACTCACTTTATCGACTGCTGAGCCATCGAATGCCGGAAACCCGAAAAGTTATGGTTTTAAGAAGGAAGAAAAAGGTAGAAGAAGAAGATAGAAGAAAAAGAAAGAAGAACAACAACAGAACAAGAGAACAGCAACAGAAACAGAACAATATCAGAATCTTACACATCGCAGCGGCACAATATATAATAGATAAACACTAGTCTTTTAAAACAAAGAACTATATCAGTTTATACATACATCAATCATCAGAGTCAATATACAACAATGGACAGTTATATAAACTCGTCCTCATACAGAATACACAGCGGAATAAAATAATATCAGATACAAATACTACGTCTCGAACTCCAGCTTATCTCCAAGCTCCAGAATATCCAGAATATCCTGATAATATAACTCTAGGCTGCCCGTGTGGAAATTGGTGGGCACCCAGAGTTTAGAAGGGAAACAATAAACTCCGAGTCAGTCATGGTGACTGGTGTGAGATCGTAAAACAGTTATTCTTTTAAAATAAACAACAGGATAATTTTAAAGTCAATTCGCAATGCTTTTGGAAAATGAAACTACCATAAGACCTCCCACCACACACACAATGCAAACGCAGACTTGGAGGAGATTTCTTCTTATGATAGTCAAAGATGTTTACTACGCAAAATCAAATCATTTTGGATATTATTATTAGTGCATAGTGTGGAAAACATTCCGAAAGTATAATATTAATCTTAGCCAGCATAGACATTTCGAACTATGCCTACTATAGCTACCATCCAAACAGTGGGGCGCCACCATAAGTGAATGGCAGGTTCTACAACTAATACCGTACAAGTGTCGTATTGTTTCTTTGGATTTCCAACAAATGGTCAGGCAAAGGAACTTCCTATCCACGATGGGTACGTCCCTGGAATAGACGACCCGAGAATCTAACGTTACGGTTAGATCTCTGCCAACACAAGGCCGGGTTACCTCTTCAAAAATAGGTAACTACTGACACGCGTATGCCATCCCCCGATCGTCACCGATCTTCCCGAGGATCCCCGATTCGCAACAAACCACATAGAAAAAATAATGCAGTAACCACAGAGGTTAAGTATCTGGGCTCCATACCATGATACCACCTTTATCCAGAAGGAATGACATACACTAAGGGGCGCTACTCCCTAGAACCTTGCCGCATTCTTCCTGTTTCGACCATTTCCGGGGTGTGAGGCTCGATGAAGTCTCGTCCACAAAGCTACGCTTTCTACAAAAAGCCCTGCTTCGGGTCAAACAAAATGATCAACCTATGATCACAAAGATATAAGATCAAACAAATGATCATATCACAAATGATCAAACACTGATCATTTCACAGCAACACTCAGTATGCCACGTTACCAAATTGGGATATATCGCTGATAAATTTCAACTACATAACCTCTGAGCTCGTACGTCTCAGAGAAGGGTGTTAAGCTAAGAGAATAAATTCTCCGCCACCAACAGAAATGTATTTGAAAGAAATCAGCTTTATATCTCAAATTGTAACGTCAGACACACAATCCATACAAGTCTGTTCCGGGATCGAACAGAACCGAAGGCACTTCTCACGAAGCCCTTGCAAATCCGGATAATTTTCAATCACGTCAGGACTTCCCGTCACTAAGGGTGATAAAACCTCTAAATCGAAGATCAGTCGATGTAGAGTAACTCGACGGTAATCCTTTCGTTTTCAAAAATATCCGGTCTTCAACACCGGTCTTCAAATGCGATTCATAACGATGTATCACATATTCGGAATGGGTTATACGACCCCATGGTCCTTTCCCGGTTAACCCGAATAGTGAGCGTTTATTCAAAAATAAGTGTGACATTCAAATTCATCCAATTCACAACAAATACCTATCTAAAGGTAAATATTGATAGTCGGTTATTTAACTATCAATAAAGATGCGCAACATCATCAGATTCCAAATAATTTTCCAAATTATTTTATCTTCAAAAATATCTTTACAAGATATAAAATTTCCACACTTAACCATTTGAAAACAATTTCAAATATTCACATTTCATTTTATCTTCAAAGATAAAATCTCAAAACAGTTTATTTCATATTGGAAAAAGCATTTCCATACTTATTTAATAATAAGTATTTCACAAATCTATTTATTTTCAACATTTGAAAATATTCGATATACTTAAATCAAATTAAGTATATACTCAATCTTTAAGGAAATCATTCTCTTTAAACACATTTATTTGAGTCAAAACGAATGTTACGTAAAACATCGTTACGACGACTCAAAATCACTAGTATAGGGATTCGGATTTTAATAGATATATAAATCCCAATACTACATCAAAACATTTCCTTTCGGAAATCATTTATTATAACAACAGTGTTATAGTCCATCATTTCCTTATTTCTCGAAAACGTCTATTTCAACAATAAATGTTGAAATCTATGATTTCGATACTTAACACGTTTTAAAACATCTTTTAAAACAATTAACTTCATTTCTGTAATATCGTTTTCCCAAAACAAGTTCATTTTACTTAACAATATATTCACTATCCAAAATCGTGAAATACTTTACTATTTACATTTCACTATTTTCTACACGTTTTATTTCAATAATAATTCGCTATCCAAAATCGCGAATATATCTCCTTTGATAATCTTCTATATTTAATTTATCAAATTCAATCGATTGGTTTCCGAATTTATAAAACAACGTTTATAAATTCCATTTTTCTATTTTCTATAACAACTCCGGTTTATAATCTCATTTTACTAATCTTCAAAAATTCACTTATAAGAATAAGTGATTTCGGATTTATAAAACAACGTTTATAAATCACATTTGTACTTTATAACGATTTCAACTTATAAAAATCATTTCATTTTGCAATTTCTATTTATATCCCATCTAAGTGCAAAAGTCAAATTTATAAGTAAATTTCTTATAAATCTTTTATTCTACAATATCTATTTACTTTATAACTTCACGTTATAAATCTATTAATTTCATTCACTTATGAAATCCTTTTATACTTCTTTTTAAACACTTATAAAAATTCGTTTTAAAATTCCAAAAATTTCAATTGATAAATATATCAATTTTTCTGTACATCTTTTATAATACTTTAAAAATCTCAATTTAACCCATTTTACAATTTAATCAACTTTCATTTCAAAAATCACACTTTGGTTATATTTCACCAAAAATCTTAACTCTTATAACTTTAAAATTCTAGACGTTTATTTTTCTGAAATAAATCAATTCAAAAATTCGATAAACGTCTACTTTTCAAAAATCACTTAAAAATCCTTTTTAAAATAAAAGTCGTTATTTTTACATTTCAAAACTGAATCCGATGATGCAACAGCATCAATTAGTCCATCACAACAGTCAATATCATATATCAATATGATAACAGAATATTCATCAATATCTGTAAATAAATAAATACTGATGAGGAATCCAGTTGGATCCCTCCAACCTGTTTCCCTGCATCCAAAAACGTCAGCACAATACCAATTCCGCTCCAGTACGGAATTATCGCGGTATATAGGTTTTTTTTTATAAATCCGCTTACTAACGGCGCAATAGGGTCTCATCCGCTATACGAGGCGGGAAATCAATCAATCCAATATATACATATGCCAATATGTATATATTGCTATATATATAGATACATCCTATTATTTCTAATAGCACATCAAAACAGACAATCAAACAATAACTGAAAATTCCACTTTCATTTTGAGTGAGAAAAAAAATCTCACCTCGATTTTAAATTCTGATTCCAGCGTTTATTTCGAATAAAATTAAACGCGCGTTTAATTTTACCCGAAATTTTCATTGACTCCAAACGACTCCAAATCAGTTGCATCGCGTAGCATTCGCCAAAACGAAGCCAACGCCGCTTGTTTCGTAATTTTTCAACCTCGTATGATAAAGTTACACATTTTTAAAGTTGGTACGAATTTAAATATACAAAATAAAATTTTTTTTCTATTTTCTTAACCTAGAATGCATCTGAGCCCTTCACTTCCCCACAGCAAATCACGGCCGCACTTTTTCACCTTCTTCCCCACCGTGATACCCAGGTTACAAAGAACCCACGGCCGCCGCTATATGTTGAATTTCGCACACCTCTTCGGTCCACTAGCACTCGATCAGGCACCACCATTTGAGGCGCCACCCACCACTCCACGATCGACCAGAGCCATGGCGCACTCGGCTCTCCCCTTGCCTCGTAAAACGCGCATGAAGGGTAGGAGAACGCGGCAAAATTCCTCCACCTATGGTTGATGATTGTCGATCTTAGCCGTATGGATTTACTCGTCTCATTGAGCACTACAATCTTCTAGTTGAGGTCGTAGCTTAATATTGTGTGGATTAAGAGAAAAATGAGGGAGAACATGGGAGTTTTCTGGCCGTTCGGTTATGAAGTGGCGGCTGAGACGTTGAATTGAAACCCTAGCTATTCTCTTTTGCAAATGAAGATAATGAAGTCCTTATATAGAAAATGACCAAATTTACTATTCATCGAAATTTTTCGAACTCCGATTCGAACGTGCCGGCTGACGTTCGTAAGGTTTACCCCACGTTCCGAACGCAATGGAACAGGTTTCGGAAGCTAATTCGATCGTATGTGTGAGATATGACAATAAACGATCAATTTAAATTAAACCGATTTAAATCGATTTCGAGGCGTTTTAATTTGTACCGGACAAATGGTAAATCCAAAAATTACGAAATTTGAAATCTTACAATAACATCACATTACGGATCCGATGAAACTGGTTTCGTCGAAATCCGAGACTTTTTGAAAAATGACTAATTTAACTCGACGAATTAAAATTAAACTGATATCGGTGCGTTTCGAGTTGCCACGGTCAAACGACAACTCCGATTGATACGAAAATTGAAATCCGATAATAACTAACTATTACGGATCCAATGGAACTGGTCTCGTTCAATTCTGAGACTGTTCGAAAATTGGCTATTTTTACAGTCGATAATTAAATATTAAAATATTCCATTTTCACAGATTAACTTCAAATTCGATTCTGAAAGTTCTATAACCTTTCTATAGCTCCAGTATGATTAAATAAAATTTTACAAATCATTTTCAATCATATTAAACTCGATTTTCAATTATCTCTGGAATTTCAATCCTTAAATTATCGATTTAATTGACCAAATTAAATCCAATATTCGAAAAATAAATCATTCGACTTCTAAATTCCATTTATTAATATAAAAAATCAATTAAATATTCGAATTTTAATTATCAAAAATTCTGGGTCGTTACAAACTTCCCCCCTTAAAAGAATTTCGTCCTCGAAATTACAAGTTAGGAAAAAAAATACAAATCCGTTAACTTTCCAAAACAAACCGTTCGGATTAGATTTTCAAATCTGTTAAGTGTTTAACTTCTCCAAAATTCATAGTTAACTTCTCACAAAATCTTTACTAAGTTTTCAAATCATAACTTAGTTTTCAAAATTTTCAAATTTCTCAAAAATTTCCTAACACTCTAAATTTCCGAAAAATTTTGCCAGCATCTCCTTTGCGCGGCTAATACGGCACGACTACAAAACGTCCCTACGGACTCTCAGATTTCAAAAAGAAAAAGAAAAAGCCAAGCGGCTAAAGAAATAATTGAATTTTTATCTTCTAAATATTGAATTTTTATCGATTATCTTTCCTTTACAACTATACTATTTTAAATTAGTTCCAGTTACTAATTCATTACAAATTCTAATCCACTTACTCAAATTTCAAATTTGTTTTCAACATTTAGTTTCAATTCCAGTTTTATTCACTTTTGTTCGTTCCCAAAATTTTATTTACAATTCACCATTTTGGTTTACAATCACTTATATTAAACTGGATTTCCAATAACATATGAATTTTAATCCATCTTTCAATTTACATTATTCAATTCATTTGCTTACGAATTCGAAATGAATTTTAACATTCGATTTTATTTTCTCGCATTTGCCATTGCAAATTTATTTATTTGTTCACAAATTCCTTTTATCTCAATTTTGAACTTACATTTCAATCAGATTCCCAATATTCTATAAGTTATTAACTTATTAATATTTCGTAAGTATTTTTAAATAGGATTCCAGAGTCGTTTTCATTTTTTTCAAAACCATTTGAAAACAATTCAAATTCCATTTGAATTTCCAAACAAAATCCCAAATTTTCAAACAACTCCTATTTAAAACAATTTGACAGCAATTTCTTTTTTGGAAACCCGAAAATGAACACCGGTGATGTCGCGATCATCATCGGAATTATTTTCCAGCGACCGAAAAGAGTTTAGAGCTTTTATCTCTCTAAAATGCTTTTCAAAACCTTTGAAATTCATTTTCAACTCCAAAAATGATTTAACTTTCCAAATCTCCAAATTTTCAAATTCTTTTCAAAACCTTTCCAAAAACTTCTCTGGAATTCCGTTTTAAATTACAAATCACATTTAAAATTTGCATTCTTAAATTTCATTTGCATGTGAATTTATCTCCTAACTTTGGAGTTACGATTTCAATTTCTTATTTAATTTCAATGATAATAGATTAATATTATCACTTCTAACATCCATGCAACCATATACTATAGTATTTTATAGAAAAACATTTCTTTTCTATACAAAAATAGTTTTGGGCAAAATTATCTCATTTTCCCTATTTAAAACAATACTGTGCCGAATTGTTCTATATAAGTGTTTAGAGATCCCTATCGATAGAGTTGTACGGACAATACCGACCAGAATCCATATACCACTCAACAAACCAATCATCACAATATAAAACAATTTTTTTTTTATAATAACTAACAAATACGCACTCGTGTTTATTATTACACTCAACTCATTCTAGAGTACTACTGACTCTATCTCTAATGAGTAACACCCAACAGAGCAGGGTTGTCGCTTAACCATATGCTCTGATACCAAATGTAACATCCCGAAAATTTTCGACTTTCGAAAATTCAACATCGATACTCACTTTATCGACTGCTGAGCCATCGAATGCCGGAAACCCGAAAAGTTATGGTTTTAAGAAGGAAGAAAAAGGTAGAAGAAGAAGATAGAAGAAAAAGAAAGAAGAACAACAACAGAACAAGAGAACAGCAACAGAAACAGAACAATATCAGAATCTTACACATCGCAGCGGCACAATATATAATAGATAAACACTAGTCTTTTAAAACAAAGAACTATATCAGTTTATACATACATCAATCATCAGAGTCAATATACAACAATGGACAGTTATATAAACTCGTCCTCATACAGAATACATAGCGGAATAAAATAATATCAGATACAAATACTACGTCTCGAACTCCAGCTTATCTCCAAGCTCCAGAATATCCAGAATATCCTGATAATATAACTCTAGGCTGCCCGTGTGGAAATTGGTGGGCACCCAGAGTTTAGAAGGGAAACAATAAACTCCGAGTCAGTCATGGTGACTGGTGTGAGATCGTAAAACAGTTATTCTTTTAAAATAAACAACAGGATAATTTTAAAGTCAATTCGCAATGCTTTTGGAAAATGAAACTACCATAAGACCTCCCACCACACACACAATGCAAACGCAGACTTGGAGGAGATTTCTTCTTATGATAGTCAAAGATGTTTACTACGCAAAATCAAATCATTTTGGATATTATTATTAGTGCATAGTGTGGAAAACATTCCGAAAGTATAATATTAATCTTAGCCAGCATAGACATTTCGAACTATGCCTACTATAGCTACCATCCAAACAGTGGGGCGCCACCATAAGTGAATGGAAGGTTCTACAACTAATACCGTACAAGTGTCGTATTGTTTCTTTGGATTTCCAACAAATGGTCAGGCAAAGGAACTTCCTATCCACGATGGGTACGTCCCTGGAATAGACGACCCGAGAATCTAACGTTACGGTTAGATCTCTGCCAACACAAGGCCGGGTTACCTCTGCAAAAATAGGTAACTACTGACACGCGTATGCCATCCCCCGATCGTCACCGATCTTCCCGAGGATCCCCGATTCGCAACAAACCACATAGAAAAAATAATGCAGTAACCACAGAGGTTAAGTATCTGGGCTCCATACCATGATACCACCTTTATCCAGAAGGAATGACATACACTAAGGGGCGCTACTCCCTAGAACCTTGCCGCATTCTTCCTGTTTCGACCATTTCCGGGGTGTGAGGCTCGATGAAGTCTCGTCCACAAAGCTACGCTTTCTACAAAAAGCCCTGCTTCGGGTCAAACAAAATGATCAACCTATGATCACAAAGATATAAGATCAAACAAATGATCATATCACAAATGATCAAACACTGATCATTTCACAGCAACACTCAGTATGCCACGTTACCAAATTGGGATATATCGCTGATAAATTTCAACTACATAACCTCTGAGCTCGTACGTCTCAGAGAAGGGTGTTAAGCTAAGAGAATAAATTCTCCGCCACCAACAGAAATGTATTTGAAAGAAATCAGCTTTATATCTCAAATTGTAACGTCAGACACACAATCCATACAAGTCTGTTCCGGGATCGAACAGAACCGAAGGCACTTCTCACGAAGCCCTTGCACTTCCGGATAATTTTCAATCACGTCAGGACTTCCCGTCACTAAGGGTGATAAAACCTCTAAATCGAAGATCAGTCGATGTAGAGTAACTCGACGGTAATCCTTCCGTTTTCAAAAATATCCGGTCTTCAACACCGGTCTTCAAATGCGATTCATAACGACGTATCACATATTCGGAATGGGTTATACGACCCCATGGTCCTTTCCCGGTTAACCCGAATAGTGAGCGTTTATTCAAAAATAAGTGTGACATTCAAATTCATCCAATTCACAACAAATACCTATCTAAAGGTAAATATTGATAGTCGGTTATTTAACTATCAATAAAGATGCGCAACATCATCAGATTCCAAATAATTTTCCAAATTATTTTATCTTCAAAAATATCTTTACAAGATATAAAATTTCCACACTTAACCATTTGAAAACAATTTCAAATATTCACATTTCATTTTATCTTCAAAGATAAAATCTCAAAACAGTTTATTTCATATTGGAAAAAGCATTTCCATACTTATTTAATAATAAGTATTTCACAAATCTATTTATTTTCAACATTTGAAAATATTCGATATACTTAAATCAAATTAAGTATATACTCAATCTTTAAGGAAATCATTCTCTTTAAACACATTTATTTGAGTCAAAACGAATGTTACGTAAAACATCGTTACGACGACTCAAAATCACTAGTATAGGGATTCGGATTTTAATAGATATATAAATCCCAATACTACATCAAAACATTTCCTTTCGGAAATCATTTATTATAACAACAGTGTTATAGTCCATCATTTCCTTATTTCTCGAAAACGTCTATTTCAACAATAAATGTTGAAATCTATGATTTCGATACTTAACACGTTTTAAAACATCTTTTAAAACAATTAACTTCATTTCTGTAATATCGTTTTCCCAAAACAAGTTCATTTTACTTAACAATATATTCACTATCCAAAATCGTGAAATACTTTACTATTTACATTTCACTATTTTCTACACGTTTTATTTCAATAATAATTCGCTATCCAAAATCGCGAATATATCTCCTTTGATAATCTTCTATATTTAATTTATCAAATTCAATCGATTGGTTTCCGAATTTATAAAACAACGTTTATAAATTCCATTTTTCTATTTTCTATAACAACTCCGGTTTATAATCTCATTTTACTAATCTTCAAAAATTCACTTATAAGAATAAGTGATTTCGGATTTATAAAACAACGTTTATAAATCACATTTGTACTTTATAACGATTTCAACTTATAAAAATCATTTCATTTTGCAATTTCTATTTATATCCCATCTAAGTGCAAAAGTCAAATTTATAAGTAAATTTCTTATAAATCTTTTATTCTACAATATCTATTTACTTTATAACTTCACGTTATAAATCTATTAATTTCATTCACTTATGAAATCCTTTTATACTTCTTTTTAAACACTTATAAAAATTCGTTTTAAAATTCCAAAAATTTCAATTGATAAATATATCAATTTTTCTGTACATCTTTTATAATACTTTAAAAATCTCAATTTAACCCATTTTACAATTTAATCAACTTTCATTTCAAAAATCACACTTTGGTTATATTTCACCAAAAATCTTAACTCTTATAACTTTAAAATTCTAGACGTTTATTTTTCTGAAATAAATCAATTCAAAAATTCGATAAACGTCTACTTTTCAAAAATCACTTAAAAATCCTTTTTAAAATAAAAGTCGTTATTTTTACATTTCAAAACTGAATCCGATGATGCAACAGCATCAATTAGTCCATCACAACAGTCAATATCATATATCAATATGATAACAGAATATTCATCAATATCTGTAAATAAATAAATACTGATGAGGAATCCAGTTGGATCCCTCCAACCTGTTTCCCTGCATCCAAAAACGTCAGCACAATACCAATTCCGCTCCAGTACGGAATTATCGCGGTATATAGGTTTTTTTTTATAAATCCGCTTACTAACGGCGCAATAGGGTCTCATCCGCTATACGAGGCGGGAAATCAATCAATCCAATATATACATATGCCAATATGTATATATTGCTATATATATAGATACATCCTATTATTTCTAATAGCACATCAAAACAGACAATCAAACAATAACTGAAAATTCCACTTTCATTTTGAGTGAGAAAAAAAATCTCACCTCGATTTTAAATTCTGATTCCAGCGTTTATTTCGAATAAAATTAAACGCGCGTTTAATTTTACCCGAAATTTTCATTGACTCCAAACGACTCCAAATCAGTTGCATCGCGTAGCATTCGCCAAAACGAAGCCAACGCCGCTTGTTTCGTAATTTTTCAACCTCGTATGATAAAGTTACACATTTTTAAAGTTGGTACGAATTTAAATATACAAAATAAAATTTTTTTTCTATTTTCTTAACCTAGAATGCATCTGAGCCCTTCACTTCCCCACAGCAAATCACGGCCGCACTTTTTCACCTTTTTCCCCACCGTGATACCCAGGTTACAAAGAACCCACGGCCGCCGCTATATGTTGAATTTCGCACACCTCTTCGGTCCACTAGCACTCGATCAGGCACCACCATTTGAGGCGCCACCCACCACTCCACGATCGACCAGAGCCATGGCGCACTCGGCTCTCCCCTTGCCTCGTAAAACGCGCACGAAGGGTAGGAGAACGCGGCAAAATTCCTCCACCTATGGTCGATGATTGTCGATCTTAGCCGTATGGATTTACTCGTCTCATTGAGCACTACAATCTTCTAGTTGAGGTCGTAGCTTAATATTGTGTGGATTAAGAGAAAAATGAGGGAGAACATGGGAGTTTTCTAGCCGTTCGGTTATGAAGTGGCGGCTGAGACGTTGAATTGAAACCCTAGCTATTCTCTTTTGCAAATGAAGATAATGAAGTCCTTATATAGAAAATGACCAAATTTACTATTCATCGAAATTTTTCGAACTCCGATTCGAACGTGCCGGCTGACGTTCGTAAGGTTTACCCCACGTTCCGAACGCAATGGAACAGGTTTCGGAAGCTAATTCGATCGTATGTGTGAGATATGACAATAAACGATCAATTTAAATTAAACCGATTTAAATCGATTTCGAGGCGTTTTAATTTGTACCGGACAAATGGTAAATCCAAAAATTACGAAATTTGAAATCTTACAATAACATCACATTACGGATCCGATGAAACTGGTTTCGTCGAAATCCGAGACTTTTTGAAAAATGACTAATTTAACTCGACGAATTAAAATTAAACTGATATCGGTGCGTTTCGAGTTGCCACGGTCAAACGACAACTCCGATTGATACGAAAATTGAAATCCGATAATAACTAACTATTACGGATCCAATGGAACTGGTCTCGTTCAATTCTGAGACTGTTCGAAAATTGGCTATTTTTACAGTCGATAATTAAATATTAAAATATTCCATTTTCACAGATTAACTTCAAATTCGATTCTGAAAGTTCTATAACCTTTCTATAGCTCCAGTATGATTAAATAAAATTTTACAAATCATTTTCAATCATATTAAACTCGATTTTCAATTATCTCTGGAATTTCAATCCTTAAATTATCGATTTAATTGACCAAATTAAATCCAATATTCGAAAAATAAATCATTCGACTTCTAAATTCGATTTATTAATATAAAAAATCAATTAAATATTCGAATTTTAATTATCAAAAATTCTGGGTCGTTACAGGTGTCCATCATACATAACATGTTCTAGTAACATGTTTACATTCAATCTTACTATCCATAGGTTAAATCCTAAGATCTACCCTCTCAAAGGATACTAAAGGAAAGAACCTATTCAAAACTAAAATGGAAATAGGAAATTCAAAACGTACCATCGAAAAGATATGGATAAGAGATACGTATTTTCTCTTCAGCCTCCCACGTAGCATCTTCAATACTATCTCCCCACTGCACCTTAACCAAAGGGACTTCCTTATTCCTAAGCTTCTTGATATCATGCTCAACGATCTTGGTAGGAATGCGACGAACCGCTGCTTCTCTCTCCACTTTAACTTCCTCAAGTTGACTAGGTTCCACTACCACAGTTGAATCATGTAAGCACTTTCTCAAGTGTGAAACATGAAAAGCATCATGAACTCTTGCGAGCCTCTCTGGTAGCTTTATCTGATACGCGATCTTCCCTACCCTTTCCACAATGGGGAACGGTCCTACGAATCTGGGAGCAAATTTCCCACTTGATCCAAATCTCACCACATTTCTTAGCGGAGACACCTTAATGAAAACCAAATTCCTAACTCAAACTCAGTATCTCTTCTCCGCTTATCCGCATAAGATTTCTATTTATCTTGGGTCGTCTTTATTCTCCTCCTAATCAAATCAATATTTTCCAATGTCTCTCTGATTATGTTGGGACTAAGTAGCAATCTCTCTATAGACTCCAACCAACATGAAGGCGACTTGCATGGTCTTCCATAAAGAGATTCAAAAGGTGTCATCCCAATGCTAGTCTGAAAACTATTATTATAAGCGAACTCCACTAAAGGAAGGTGCTCCTCCCAAGTTCCTCCAAAATCAAGAATGCACATCCTTAACAAATCCTCAAGAACTATATTAACTCTCCCCGTTTGGCCATCCGTCTAAGGGTGATAGGTCGTACTCAATCTAAGCTGTGTTCCTAATGCCTTTTGCTAGCTTCTCCAAAACTCGCTAGTAAAGATAGGGTCTCTATCGCTCACTATGCTAGAGGGAACTCCATGAAGTCGGACTATCTTATGAACATATAAAGATGCCAAATAAGGTGCTATCCTCTTACTCTTGACCAGAATGAAGTGGGCGCTCTTAGTCAAAGGATCTACAATCACCCAAATACTGGTATTCCCCTTCGTAGACTGGGGTAAACCATCTATGAAGTCCATCGAAACACGATTCCACTTCCATTCGGGTACATCCAGTGGTTGAAGCAATCCGCCACGCTTCTACTGCTCCACCTTAACTCTTTGGCATACTAGACACTTAGCTACAAATTCTGCTACATCCTTCTTCATGCCGCTCCAATAAAACACTCTCTTCATGTCCCTATACATCTTATCACCACCCGGATGAATAGTCATCCAAGAATGGTGTACCTCTACTAGAATTGCTCTCATCAAATCACTAGTGCAGGGGACACAAAGTCTTCCATCTCTCCTTAGCCACCCTTTACTATCGATGGAATAGCGTTGGAGATGTCTAGAGTTCCCTCCTCTACTAATCCACTCTAGAATATCCATAAGCTCTGAATCCTCTCTTTGCCTCGAGCCAATCTGATCTATGATGGTAGGCTTAATCTCAAGTGCTGCCAATAATCCAGGGGTAATGTTCGTAGAGGGCTTAAATTCAAAGGTGGAAATAAACTCTAGCCTTTTCCACTCCACGAACATTGGACTAAGCGTTGCTCTCTTCCTACTTAACGCATCTGAAACGTTTCCCTTGCCAGGGGTGTAGGCTATCTCAAAGTCACACGATGCCAAAAACTCCATCCATCGCTGCTGCCTCAAGTTTAAATCCTTTTGTGAGAATAGGTACTTCAATGATTTGTGGTCAGTGAAAAGCTCGGACCTCTCTCCTAGCAAGTAATGTCTCCAAGACTTGAGCGTGAAAACTATAGCAACTAATTCCAAATCATGGGTGGGGTAGTTCTTCACATGAGTTCTCAACTGTCTACTTCCATAGCATACTACCCACCCTTCTTGCATCAATACTGCTCCAAGACCCGTCTTACATGCATCGGTGTATACTGTAAAAGGCTTAGCACCATCAGGTAAAACTAACACTGGTGCACTAGTAAGGGCCCTCTTTAGCATCATGAAGGAATCCTCACAATCTACATCCCTCATGAATGTCACATTCTTCTTAGTAAGGAGAGTACGCGGTGCTGAAATCTTAGAAAAATCTCTGATAAACTTCCTATAGTAGTTAGCCAAACCTAGGAAGCTTCTAACTTCGGTAGCATTCTTGGGGGCCTTCCAATCTTGTACTGCTACTACCATAGCTTGATCAATAGCTAGTCCTTCCTTTGAGACTACATGCCCCAAGAAACGCACCTCCTTACGCCAAAAGTGATACTTCGAGAACTTTGCCTTCAACTGATGAACATGAAGCGTACGAAGAACCTCCTCAAGATTAATAGCATGCTCTTCTATACTCTTGGAAAACACCAAAATGTCGTCCATGAATACTACTACGAACTTATTTAGGACATCTCGAAAAACACGGCTCATCAAATCTACGAAATAGGCTGGGGCATTGGTTAGCCCAAATGGCATAACCAACCACTCAAAGAAACCATCGAGTGTCCTAAATGTTGTCTTATCGATGCTATCGTCGGTGACCCTAAGCTGATGAAATCCAGTAGCCAAATCAAGCTGAGAAAATACTGAAGAGCCAACTAACTGATCGAAAAGATCGTCTATCCTAGGAAGTGGGTAACGGTTCTTCTTTATGAGCTTATTCAACTCTCTATAGTCTACGCAAAATCGAAGGGAACCATCCGCCTTTGTAGTGAAGACAACTGGCGCTCCCCACTCAGATATGCTCCATCTAATGAAGCCTTTCTCCAGTAGCTCACCAATCTTCTTACTTAACTCCTTCCTCTCCCTTGGAGCCATATGTCTTACGGGCAATGCCACTGGCTTAGCATTGTCATTCAGATAGATCCTAAAGTTGATCTCTCTCTTAGGGGCAGTCCCCTAACCTCCTCGAAAACGTTTGGGAAATCTCCAACGACCGGAACTGAATCTATCTCTCCTAGTGATGAATCAAGGGAATAAAGGAAGCTCAATATGACTGATCCCTGTGGGTTGTAAGAAATCTCAAGATTCTGCCCGCTACATGTCTCTAATATGACGACTCTCCTCTCGCAGTCTAATATCGCTCCATAAGTGGATAACCAATCCATCCCCAAAATCATCCCATACCCAAAAAATCCTAGTACATAGGCATCACAATCAAATTCTACGCCTAGTATGAAAATTTTCAAACCCCTACAAATCATGGATAAATGTGTCGATCCTCCTATAGAGTTCGAAACAACTATAGGGTCTACTACTAGAGAGATATCTAAGTGCAAACAATCAACCAAGGAACTAGAAATGAAAGAATGTGATGCTTCAGAATCAAAAAGAGTCCGGATAGGAAAATCCGAAATAGATATCAAACCTTCTACAGGAACTTTTCTACCTCAATCCGGTCCACTACTAGAAGGTGCTGCATCCAAAGCCTGCACTTGTGCTGTAGGTGCGCCCGCTCTTTGCCCCATCTTCTGAGGATAAGCTCTACTAAGATGATCAGGTTGTCCACAATTGTAACACCTCCCCTTCATCGTGTATTTCTTATAGTCCCTAGTGAAATGACCAACCAATCCACAGCTATGACACTTCTCGCCCTTCCTGATCTACTTTTGAGGTCCTCCTCCTTTTTTCCTATCCTTATCCTCTTGTTCTTCCACCACTGCTTCTTAGAATTTTCTGACTTAGGAACCTCCTTAACTTCTCCTTCCTTAGCTACATTTGACATGAGTGCAATCTCCAAAAGTAACTCATACGTCACTCCCATAGGTACATGTGTCAATAACAACCCTTGGAGGGGCTGATTTAATCCCTTAGCAAACTTCATGGCCTTCTTATGCGGTGTGTTAACAAGCTCCATTCCGAACTGCAACTACTCATTAAACAGATTTATATGCTCCTTCACCGAAAGACTCCCTTGCTTCAGGCTAATGAACTTCTCCAACTATATGCTTTCCTCGGCTTATGACAAGAACTTTCTCTCAAACCTTTCCCGAAATACAAACCAACCAACATCTCTACCCTCCATTATGATCTCCCACCAGTAAGAAGCTTCTCCTTTCAGCTGCCAAGATGCAAGTTGAACTCTCTGTCGGTCCTCCAATCCTAACATCCCAAATATCTGCTTTGTATTCCTTAACCAAGCTCACGCTTCCACGAAATCCTCTATGCCAGAAAACGTCTTCCCTCCTAGATTAGCGAAGTCCTTGCATAGCTTAGAAAAATTAGCTGCTGTAGATGGATTAATGGGGTCTCCACCTGCTGGTGCTGGATTGTGCGCTTGCCCTTGCACCTCTGCTGTCGTAGCCCGGAGGTATCTACGGAACCAGCTAGGGACATGGACACACTCTGGAAGATTTGGGGCGTTCGCCATTCTATGCAAAGAAAAGAAAATTTAGGCTCGAAAGAACCGAAAGAAGGTTGAAATGGACTTTGAGGGGATTTTTATAAAAACTCTTTTATACTTGAAAAACTATTTCTAAGAGTTTCTCTCTGAAAATACTTTTAAAATATGTTACTCTTGAAAAATACTTTACTTTGAAACAAGTTTTTAGGAATCATGTAACCTTAGGCTCTGATACCAAGTGAAACACCCCACACCCCTTAGTATACCCAAAAAGGGCGCACTAAAAGATGTGGTGCATTGTAGATATAGCTAAAACTTTATAGAGACTAAGATTCACAAGACTGATAAATAATAACAGCGAAAACATTTAAAATTAAACTTCATTACTCTAGAAAATAAGTCATAAAAACAGAATATGTCTTAAAACCAAATACACATGTCTCGTGAAAAACACCATCTCAGTCACATCATCAGAGTACATAATAAAAATCATCCCTCTCACAAAAAACCAGTACATCAAAAGTCAAATGAAAAGAAAACTAAAAGAAGAAGAATACATGAAAAATGAGAAAGCTCTGCAAATGGGTCTCCAAGAAATCCGGGTCTACTGTCCTTGCCTCTACTGGCCTAGGGGGAAAAAGAGGAAATAGAAGAGTGGGTCAGACTATAAGTCTAGTGAGTGGAAGAAATTACTAGCATTTTTTTAAGCAAGATAAAGATAATAGACTTAGCAATAGTTCTAGTATAAAAAGATAAAACTGGGATAAAATGCTGTTTAACTGTTTGCTTTGACTATTTCGATTGTGATTGTTTGTACTTGTCTTAGATTGCTATGATTTGGCTGAAATCCTAATCCTATTTTAATTAGGCTGAAATCCGAATTCTACCCGTTGATCGGCCTTCTATCTCTGTTGTGCCACTGTGAACTAGTCCCATCCTATGGGTCTCACAGCAAAAGACACATGTTTAGCGCTTGGAACATAGTAGCGACTTATCTACCCTAATCGATGTCGCACGCTCGGTCACTACCGGTACGCGCTAACTATCGCTCCCTACTTTGACCTCTTATCTACCCTAATCAGCATAAGCATGCCTAGCCTCACTTGATCTATTGTGAGACCATCAGTCCTAGTCTCAAAGGGTCCTACCCAGCCTCACCTAAGTGTTTTGTGAGACCATCAGTCCTAGTCTCAAAGGGGAATGCTGTCGGTACGGGTCCTAACAACAAAATCTAGTTGCACCCCTTGTCCAAATCCATCGATTTGAGCTTCTATCTATTGGCCACTTATTTACCCTAGGTCCGAGCCTCACCTAACTATTGTGAGAGCATCGGTCCTAGTCTGAAAGGGTCCTGCCCAGCCTCACCTAATCTGTTGTGAGACCATCAGTCCTAGTCTGAAAGGGAGTGTTATTGGTATGGGCCATATTTCTATGTTTGCTTATTAACTTAGTGTAAGTTTTAAAATAAGCCTCTTCTATTATTTCTACTATATTTTCTTATTAACTTAATCTAAGTCTTAAAATAAGCTTCTTTCTGTTCTTTCTATTTAATTATAACCTATGTTATAATTGTTCTTCTATTCTGTCTTTTTAGTTATAACTATTAGTTATAAACTTGCTTGCAAATGTCTCAAATTTGCTTATTTCAGTCTATTTTCTTTTTAATACAGTTCTTCTTATTTTACATCTATTTTCTGTAAATTTAGTGTTCTTATATTTTAGTCCATATTAGCGAATTATTCTCTTTTTATTATTTTATTCACGTAAAAAAGAAATAAAAAGAAACTAACATTTACAGGCTAAATTATAACATCAAATAAATGTAAATAAAATGTAAATAACTGTAAATAAATGAATAAAATAGCTAAAATAAAAATAGCAGAATAAAATAGACTAAAAAGTACTATAAAAATTAACTGCAAATAACTTATATAAAAACTGTCTCAAAATTGCTGAAAAACTATGACTATTGAGAACTCTATTATTTGAAATTTCTTAAAAATCTAAATTAATTACAAAACACACACCTATGGTCCTTAGCTCTAGTCCTTGGTCTTTCTTGATCCACTTCTAGAGCGTAGAATATGTTTATCAAAAAGATTTTCTCCCAAAAAAAATTTCTTTTTAGGGTCCAGCCTCAGGCAATGAACCTGGATAGGAGAAAATCTAAATGAGAAAAATAGCTAGGCCTAGGGTTCTATTTATAGTGTCACTTAAGGATCTCAGATCGTTGGATTTGAAGATTAAATCTGGTGCAACCATGTCATAGGATCGCTGGGAACCGTCGGATGGAAGCACGAACACACGGGATTGGAAAAGAATTGAAAAACACGTCATCTTTTAATCTGGACGAACGGCCATCTATATACATAGGCGGGTCGACACCCAAATCGACCTATACACGTGGTAGGTCGACCTATGCACATTAGGGGTCGACCTTCCTATATATTATTACTAGTGTGTGGCCCGTGCTACGCACACGGGCAGAGACCAAGTATAGATGTAAATTTTAATTATTGGTTATTGTTTACACTTCTAAATATTATTTATATCTTATAATAGTCAGAATTTTATATGTTAGTGGTAGTTTGTGACTAATCTAAAAGTCGAGAGATATTGTTGGTTTAATATATTTGGTACTTTAATTAGCTCTGTTCGCAAATTAAGTTGGGCATCATTTTTTTTATAAGTTCTCGTATTTAACTTTTTTCCCTTCATTTATTAATTTTAAAAGGGATGATATTTGTGATTGGAATCGTTTCTACATTTAGTCTGAAGTAGTAAAATAGTAGGTTGTCTTTTTGTGTAAATTATATTTTTTTATTGCATATAATGTTACCGAATCATACGGATGCATATTAGGAGTTGAATACCCACCATTTTGTTGAGATGTCAATTACTATATCCTATGCAATGGAAAGAACCTATCATTCAAATTTTTGCACACATTTACATTTATATCATCATGTTAACCTACTTTGGGTTATGTATTTCGACCTGAATTGAAAATGGTTGAGTCCAACATGTAAATTCATTTCTCCATACAACTTAGCATGGAATGCGGTATTTGAATGCATACAGGGTAGTATGGAACATTTGTTTGGTAAAAAATGATATTTTTGAATCACGCTATATTGAAATGTATAGATATAACATACGTGAGCTAATTTTGGTTGTAGTAATGCAGAACAACTGTTTTACTGTCATGACCAACATATAAACAGTTTTCCTACTGGAAATTCTATTGTTCAGGGTGATGTGGACAGTTAATAAGGGACATTCCAGAAGTTAGGATGTGTACTCAAAACAATAAATGTTTAAATTGCAAAAATCAAAAGCTGCATTAGAAAATAATATTTACATTAACATTAAAAGTGGTAGATACATAATTGCTTTACCATACAACGTGGGCACAAATTACATAGTTGTAAACAGAAATGGATTGTAGTACAGAACTGGTTATATAATTGTTCTAATTGGGGATTTTGGTCTTCACGGCTATTTTTTATACTTGTTATAACTATGGCTCTTCCTCGCGTCTTCATTTTTCCTCCTACCAATCTGTAGATCAGATCAATCGGGTATAAGATGTTAACAACAGTGTATGATAGTAAACTTCCAATGGGACAATAACCCTATGAATATTCCACTTCTAGCTCCAGATCTTTCTCCCAAAAGGTAGTTAGTTTCATAGCCTTTATCTTCAGAATCTATGCTGCAAGGGGATAGTATGATAAATTCGAATGGATTGTTAAAAAGGAGTTAAAACTATTTTACTATAATATGTTAGACAAACCCACTCCATTTTTTGCTTTCCCTTAATTGAGGAAGCTAAGTAAAGCAAGGAAAATATGTTTTAAGAGCTAAAACTTGTAATATAAAAAAGCAAATAACTAAAGTCGATGAGATATATCATCAGACAAAAAATTTCAATCATCAGTGAGCCAACAGTCAGAATTGTAGAAGATAATGGAATCTTGTTATTTGCTGACACATGAGGGGTTATTCTATAAAGTGTTAGTAGTTTTTGATATAGTTGAAACTAAATAAAATAAAACAGTCTTATAGAAATTTATTACATGATCTGAAGGTTTATGATCTAATGGTGCATACAGATGATGGAGGTTGGAAACTCTATGGACTGTCATTGTCTTCAACTTATTGACTACGTCATAGTTTATAAGTTTAAATTCCAATTGAGCTTCTGCTTCAGTTTGTTGGTTAAACGTTTTGCCAACCATGTCATCACCATAGTCATGTTACATAAAATAGTAGTATAATTGAGAGAAAGAGTAGGTAAGCAATGTTGAGCAGGAGTTTAAGTTGTTGACACATTATTTAGAATGTGTGTCATGGTAAATAAAGTTGAAAATTATAGTGTCAACCTTCTGCGCACGTTTGAAAAATTGCAAATATTGGGGGAAAATGAGGTAATACGGTGTCAAAAGAGCATTATTAGTCAATATTATTCTACGACCCAGGTTCTTTTGACCAAGCATTCGTTCTCTTTGTCAAAGTTGTCATAATTATGAAAGCAGCATGATCAAAAACTTCTATAGTAAGACGGTAATTTAAAACGATTATTCAGAAGTTAATACATCTCAGTGATATTAGTTTTTACTGATAGAATGTACAAATTTTGTTCATTATTTCTCATGTTCTAATATTATATGTAGAACCAAGTGTGCTTATAAAGAATGTTTAATCTGTGTGGTCTATCATGAATATTCCCAATTTTGAATTTGTTGATTGGTTGTACGTTTCATGTTTATATGTTAGATTTTGTAGTTGTCTTATAACATTGGTATGTTAATGCTATTTTCAGGCTGGCCTTTTATTTGTTCTTTAGTTGGGAAGATTATAATAAAACATGATAGTAAATTCATGTACAAATTTTTTCAAGCACCATGTTAAGTTGCATCGACGTAGAAAGGATTATGTATATTGATTGGTAAAAAAAATTCCGTCATGGTAAATGCAAATTAGTAGTCAAATTAATATGAAACATGAAATCTTCATGGACCTTGACAGCCAATTTATAAAGACAAAAAATAGTCCACTATTTTGCAAAAAATGAAAGTTAGTAGTCAATTTGTAAAACTATGATTTCAATCATTTTCTTTGAAAATCGATAACAGTATATTTTACCAACCAGTATATGATTAGTAGAGACATTCATAACAAAAAATGTAAGGATATATGTATTATCTATACTATTCATATAAAAGCAATCTGGCCAATACACGCCCCCTGTATATAGTAGTAATATCAAACTAATCTTTCCAACATCTTGAAACTTCATTTTCAACAATGATTTCAAGAATTGCACCATACTAATCCTACTGCTATTTTGATAGCAATTGTACCCATTGACTATTTTTAATTTTGAGTACTCTCTACAGTTGTACAACTACCTTCAGTCCATAATTTTAAACCGTATGCCTTCTCTCTTCTACTTTTGTGCTTAATATAGTAAATAGGATTAAATCTTTTTTTACCTATGTATTTCGTGGGTTTACAGTAAGCATTTGCATTATGAAAACTTGTAAATATAACATTTTGTTGATGCTCTTCATAAACCTGTAAATATAACATTTAATGCATTAAATTTATAAAGCCATGAAAAAATAGTAATGAGAACTCTACTACTATTATTACCGATCAAAAGTTTAGGATTTTGACACATTACAAATTGTAATAAATTATGGGCTATTATAGTTCATGAATCCTTTCCCTACGTATACTATCTGAAGCAGATCAAAAATTAAAATGTATATTAATACTTCTCTGTAGTTTTATTCTTTAGCTTACATTATTTCTTTTTCTTCGTTTTGTTGTTTATTTCGTAACTTCTTCGTTTTAACTCGGATTTTGACAAACTATATATGGAAATTGACCAGAAAATTACCACGAACATAATGGTGCAACTCCTGTTGCTCAATTCTGAAATTTCCACAATCTTATTTTATTATTTAATTAATTTTAATTATTATAGCTTAAATTTCAGGTTGTTACACGATCACTTCCAGGCAACCGAGCTTGGCCAAAATTTGCCCGAAGAAGCTAAACGACAATCTAAACCCAAATCAGAACTCCGCTCGTCGAATCGAAGTTCCAAAATCCCAGAAACCAAAACCATAGCTTCGGCCTGACCATCGACCACTGTCGAACCCAACTCGCACCAAACCAAATGCATCTCAACTTGAAGACCTTGAGGAATCATGATTTTTAAAAATGTTTTAGATTTTTTATTGAGTAATTTGGGAGATATTTATTTTTGAAGTTCCCTTTTTTCTCCTTTGATCATTTGCGATTTAAGTAGGATCTGGGAAGAAAAGAAGTCAGCGTAGGGGCTTGCGGAGTGGGTAGAATTTGAATAGAGGGTGGCTTGTGAAGTAAGTTAAAAAGAAATATATATTATTTAAATTTTCCAAAATATCTAGATATTTATTTTGAACCCCTATTGAAGCATGCCGCCAAGCGTTTCTAATGTTATACCCCAATTTCGAACGCAATGGAATAAGTTTCGAGATCCAATTCGATCGTATGCAGAAGATAGCTTTTTTAACCCAATTATAATATTAAATTTCTGATATTAATTTCAACACCTTTCTACTCCGTACGAACAAACGGTAACTCCAAAAGCTACAAAATTTGAAATCCGATAATAATACACTATTACGGATCCAATGGAACTAGTTTCGTCGAATTTCGAAACTGTGCCCCAGAAGGCAATTTTTATATGTTGATTTAAACGAGTTATTTTAAAAAATTAGCTAAATCAAATTTAAATCCAATTTTAAATTTTTATTATTTTCATTCTTATTAATAGAATTTAATAAGCCTTTGAAATTATTTTTATCAAGCTTAAAACTCAATATCCCCTTATTTAATCAATTTCAATTATTAATTTTTAACAATTAAATTACCCAATAAACTGTTATATTTGAAATTAAAGTTATTTAACCTATAAAATTAACTTTTAAATATCTAAAATCAATGAAATATCCCAATTTCAAATAACCAAAATTCTGGGTCGTTACATTCCTCCCCCTTTAAAAGAATTTCGTCCCCGAAATTGCCAAGGTAAGAAGAATGGCCCAAAACCCATTAACTTTCCCAAAACCAATCATTTGAAACAACTCCCCAAAATCAATTTGTTGAAACCACATTACCATTTTTACTAATTTCCAAATTCATCCATAGATTCCAAATAATATTATTTACTCAATCATTTCAAGTTATAATCCAAAATCAAATTTTAGTCATTAAAAATTTTCTTCAAAATTTTCGAACTCCTTAAATTTTTGAAAATTTTCACCATCGTCTCCTTTGCGCGGCTAGATTCAGAATAACTACAATCGCCACTACGGATCCAAACCAATCAAAAGAAAACAAAAGCCAAGTGGCTCAATCATAAAACCATCAAATTCAAACAACAATTTAAACATGTACCTTTTTGTTGGGTGACTAAATTTTCTTATGATATCAAAGACATCAAATTAGCTCTTGCTCTTATATACCTGCATTTGTGTACCACTGATATCCCAACATATAGTTTATAACCATATTAATCTGCATTTTCAATTCCTAATATTTTCTTTACTTAAGCCATACGATGTACATATATCACCCGTATGCAATATCAAATCTGATCGCTCACTCGTTCACACAATTTCACTTTCGAACTAGTATCGTTCACATGACCCTCTAGTGCGGACACAGATCTGGTTCCTTGATTAGAAACCGTCATTCCCCTTGCATAGCCATATACTATGATAGAGAATTCCAGAATCAAACCAAAAATCCATATTCAGTGTTCACTGTCGAGAATCGAGTGAAAAATTCCAACTCGGGCGGATATAAAGCATCTCGAAATTCTATGCCTGAATCTGGATTAAACCGTCATGTGAATAAAATAATATACATACAACTTACGTATTTATTCCAATTGATTTCTTAGCTATTCCAAAATCTTTTTTTCACATTTGCTTCATTTCCATTCAATTATTCATGGTTATCATTCACGTTTATAATTCACATTCACCTATTTACTTAGTATATTTTCCAATACCTATTATCTCTTAAGAATTTTCTCATCAAATTTTCTTAAGTCAACTATAAACATTTTGTACAAAAGTTATTATGTTTATTACCACTTCACCACTTAAGCATATATCCATTTCTAATCAAATTCAATTTAAATTCCATTTAACTCAATTTATCTTCCAATTTCAATATTCAAATTTTATCAACCATATCCAATTCACTAATCATTTGAATTAGCTCATTTCATTAATTTATTTCAATCTCAATAAATCCCACTTCCAAAAATTATTTATTTAGTCCAACTTAGGCATAATTTTCAATTTCACTTTATTTAACTTAATTTAAATTAAATTTCATTCCATAATTAATTTTAAATTTTCCCTTCTTGCATTCACCTTCAATAATTTTAAAACATTGCTTTAACTTGCAATTTACAAATTTTATAAGTTATCAAACTTATTTTCTCATATTTTCAATAAAACATTTTAAACAAAAATCTCAGAGTTTAAACACCTTATTCTAAAGTATTTCAAATCATTTTTGAAATCATATATGTATATATATAAACAAAATCTCTTGGTATATCAAATCATTTCTTTGAATTCCAAAATCAAAACAAGTTTTACTAAACCAAAACTCCAATGGTAGCAATTCCTCTCTTGGAAACTCAAAAATGAATGTCGATGATGTTGCAATCATCACCAAAATTATTTTCTAGCGATCGAAGTGAGTTTAGTGCTTTTATTCCTTTAAAATTCTTTTAAAAATATGTGAAATTGAAACACCATTTATGTAAGAAAAGGGAAATTGTAAAATAACCAAATCGGTTGTAAAAATGGCCTAAAGCGGATTAATGGAAATAAATAATATGTAAACTGTAACGGTAAAATTACTTAATCTGGAGGCAATTTGGTAGGCAGACCTTGTAAAGGTCTGGATAGGTGTTTCATGCAATTTAGACCAAAATATAGTTTTGGTTGTACGTACTAGGAGCGGGAAAGTAGGTTTGCAAGGATGTTTGTTACCTTTCATAGGTTGCTAGTACGTAGGATAGATAGCATCCGCGGTTGTAGGGTTCTTCAGGCAGATCGACGTTGACGGAACAAGACAAGTGTGCTCCGACGTAGACTTCTTTAGGCGGATCGTTGGAGGATTTTGTGCAACCGACCCAACTGCGGGTGCTCTTTCGAAGGATCAGCACTTTGGATAGGGGCAAGTGCACATTGGTGACCGAGGAGATAGGAGAATAGGAGTCCAGTTTGGTAGAGCCTGAGCGCAACTTCGGGGTCCTGCGAGGTTGTTTGAGTCGGCGCCGGTTAGACGTAAGAGGCATTTAGTCATAGTGTATGGTTGAAGAGCATGACTTTCACGCTGTAGCATGTGGATAGGTAAGGATAGTAGGTCTGACAGGTCGATTGACGTTTAGTATTACTGCATGGTTGACTTCCCTAGAGTGACCATGAACTTTGGCTTCTTAGGAACTGTATCTAAGAAGGATTCACTACATTATATTATTCACCCTCTGCGATATCTGAGGAAGACCTGAAATTAAACTATTTTATTCTTTCTGCTTCATTTTATTTCTCATTCACTAGACTTTATTTCTGACCCATTCCTATTTTTCCTATTTTCCCCAAATCACAGGAGGGCGGGTCTAGGTTGCAGTTCTTTGCAGCTTGAAGGGTCATTGAAGCAGTTTTTATCTTTAGCTTTTGTTTCTTTTGTTTCATGTACTTTGTTTCTCTTTTCCGTACTTTACTTTATATATGGGGACCTATATTGTGAACTTTGTTATATTTTATGTTTTGATGGAGACTGTGACGCCCCACCTCTATGCTCATAATAACAAAGAATATTAAAAGAAATACTGTCTATTATTACGAAGAATAAGGCTGGATAGGAGCGACCATCCGTAATTGGCCTTACACTAATATTGGTTATCTCGGTAGGAGTGGTATATACTTTTTATTTTTCATCTATTACTTATTTACTCCGATCGACATATCCAATTATCAGTATAAAACAAACTACGATAGTTCATAATAGTTTAGGACATTAGATATAACAATAACACAGATAACATAAATGTGGAACACAGATTAACAAAAATCTCATATATATATATAACCGATGTCAGTTACAATATAGTTGACACGATACAAATGATACAACTACAACTGTCGACTCTAGAAGTTATATATACAAGTACATTATCGACTAATATACATGAATACATATCGTTCTATACAATGACACGACTACTACAAAATGACACTGACAACTTCAGAAGATGTGAAACGTCTTCAATCCTGAACGGCAACTCAAAGAAGAAAATCTACAACCTGAAATAACTCGGGTCTGACCCGAGTATTACATTCAAAAGAAAATAATACACGGGTCAGTCTAATTCAAACTCAGTTATTAGTGCATAGAAGCGATAGTAATCGAATATCAAATATATGACAGTCACAGAAATCTCGTATATCCAACTCTCGATACGAGAATTGGATAACGGCAAGTATAACACTAAATAGTGTTAAACGATAAATCCACAATCCAAATCAGAATACCACTCCAAAACATTGAAATTCACCAACGAAACAATTCAACAAATCGAACCATCAATTTAAAACTGTCAAATCAGATAGGGCTGCAGTACACGCACGCGTGTACTGCCTCGCCACTATCGCAAGTGATACACAAAAGCTCAGTGAAGGTCAAAAATGATCATCAGGTCAAACCCCAAAATCGGGTTCAACTCAAATATGATTTCGTCGATCCACATGAAATAATCAAGAACCAACAAAGTCAATAACACAAGCAAGACCAGAACCCAACAAAGGTCAGAAGTACAAAATAGCCAAGCAGGTGCATCACTAAACCACAACCAAGATCAAAGGCAAATCAGTAAAACGAATTGACTAGAGAGGCAAGTGCTGCACTGCTAACAAGACGAATGAAGTGCAACCACAAATGTACATGGTCGAACAACAGTTCAGATATGAAGCAATGCCAAAATCGAGCATGCTACAGGTATGAAAGATCACAAGACAAAGTCCCAAGCTAGAAGCCAGAACTAATATCGACGTGGAACAATATGCAACTGTCTCAAAGAATTGATATCAGATTCAATGTAAACTACTAGTGATCACCAGACCAACAACTCAATGCATTTGGAACCAAAATGAATGCAACCCAAAACTGGTATCTCATGGAAACAGTAAATGGTGAAGTATTAGATTTCAAGTGCAGCAATGGACAGGAACAATAATTGCCAAGCAATAACAATACGACAGAAACCAAATCATGACAGTGACGATAAGGCACTGAAATTACAAGACAGTGACTATATGCAAGTGATCAGGTTGAACAAACATATGAAGGCAGTTCACAAGTCAAATGAATCAGACTTTCAATACACAAGTCAGACCAAATGCCAGAACAAAGTGCAACATCTACGATAGCAATACATGCAACAGAGATCAGGACTCAAGACCACAATAGTGGACAATGCGAACAGTGGACAATGCAAATACGTCAACAGTAAACATCACATTGAAGCAACTCGAGAAGAATCAAGTGCAGACTTGAGTAAACAGGTGAAAGTGCAAACAATATTCAAGTACCAAAGTAACATGCTCAAAAGTAAGCACATATAGGCAACTCGACTAACAGACTGAACCAGATAAGCAAATGAATCAATGTACAAGCAAAGATAGAGGCCGAGACAGTAGCAACCAAGTGACATAAAGCAACTACACCAACAGATGACCAAAACAACACTACGGCAACTACTAAGTGCAACATACAGTGACGAAGTAAGCATGAAGCCAGAGCCAAGGTGGTTAAGAAAGTTCGAACAATAACAGAGAATACGAAGTCAACTAAAAATCAACATCTTTAGTTAAAGCCGAGTATTTTAAATCCAGTTAACTAAATGGAACTGGAAATGCAACCAATCGATACTTTACCTGTACGACAGGTAAATGAAGGTGTAGTGAATCATATACAAGGTTATAGATAGGGGCAACAACAATATAAACCAACAAACCAAGTGGACAATTTAACAAGTCGAACACAGAGACCCAGTTCAAAACAAGGTCAACGGCAGTATAATCGGCCAGTGAATAGCATGGCAAAAGTCAAGGCACATGAAGGCCAACAACAGCAAGTGGATATAACCATCAAGCCGCAAGGAGGATGAAAGTTCGAGCAAAATACAGTGATAAAATATACAAGCAGCTGGGATTTCAAATTTGAACAAAGACAACTTCGAAGTCAACAGAAGAAACATCGGAGAGTATGGCCAAAGTAAATCAACCTCATCTAAATCAAGTTAAAGCCATAATGACCAAGTCACATATCAAAACCGTGAGTATCCAAAATTTTAATTATTCGAAATTTATCAAATCAGAGAAATTCACAGAGTATAATCGAAGTCTTCAGAAATTCAAAGCTCAACAACCACGAAACCAACAATCGAATACGAACAAAACTCATAGGGTTCGACACTAATAACACGAGAAGGAATTAAATGTGAGTGGAGCACTCACCCTTTTCGACGAGGCAGTGAAGCTAAATCTTTAGCGATCGAAGCGGAGGCGACTCGATTAGTCGAGGAGCAGCGTACAAGACGATGTAATCCCTCGATTCGACAAAAGACGAACGCCAAATCGATCGAAGCCCTAGCTTCTGGACGAACGAATAAAGACGATTCTCGTGGCCGCCATTCAAATTTCTTTCGTTCGATTTGATTTGGGTTTTCGAATCCATGAGATAGAGGGGGGTTTTCGTGTTTTATGAGAGAAGGGGGAAAATGATCGTGGGTTTGACAGAGGAAAACGTGGTATAGGGTATGGCTTTAGACGTGATTTCTTGTACTAGAGGATGGTATTTTTTTTCTGATACTCACACTGCATAAAGCAACCAATTGAAAATATGGGCCAACTAAATTGTTAAGCCCGCATAACCATTTTACAGATTTAAAAAGGATCCCCATTTGATTTAAAAATTCCTATAGCGATCTGTTATCACTTGACGATTTAATACAAGTAATTTCGATCGGACTAAAAACCTCCAACAGCAATTTGCAACAATTTGATCGTCGTTTTGACGATGATTAAAAGTTACAAACTCTCGGGTTGTTACAGAGACTACTTGGTACTTTTGATTTTAGAAATAAATTTGGGATAATGTTATTTTTAATGAAGCTGTTTTGCTATTAATTTATAATTAGTTAAAGTTTTCTCCCGCTGTATTATTTTAATCATTTATGCTATTGCCTTAGTCTCTATGCTATGTTATGGATTTTTATTTCACCCGACCACGTGCTTCTAGTCATGTCCGATTTTCGGGGTGCCTAGAGGTGCAGGGTGTCACAACAAAGGTTTACACTTGTGAAATGATTTTATTTAAGAAGCAACTTATTTTAAGTATGGTATATAACTAAAAAAATTCAAATTAAGAATTTGAGAACTTAAATTCTAGGGCTTTTAAAATTGGTTACTAAGATTTGTAAAAATAATATTAGTATTATTTGGAAGTATTATGAATATAAATGTTTTCAAAAAGGATTTCAAAAGAAATAGAAGTGCTGAACTCAACTTGTCACTGGAAAATAATTTCGGCGATGAATGCAGCATCATCGGCGTTCATCTTCGAGTTTCAAGTGGGGGAGACCACTATAGTAGTGTTGTTACGTAATTGTTCTAATGAAATGGATTTTTAGTTAGATCCTTGAAGTATGATTCGATATACATGTAACAACCCGTATTTTTATATAATTAATAATCAAATAACGATGAATAGTGAAAATAAACATTTTTGTAACTGTCAGAATATGGCCTCGAAACTTATACCATTGTGTTCATGGTGATTTTCTGATCAATCTACATATATAATATGTCTCGAACGGAGTTCGTATGAAAAAGTTATTGACGTTCGAAGTTTTGTATTAAGAAATAATTATACATGTAAATGTACGTAAATATATTTGTTATAAATAAATATATGTGCGTATGAAATTCTAGAAATAACGCGCATTTGAATTTTGAATAGATGCGCGCCAAAATGGTAATTAATTAACATTGTCATCATAAAGGAAATTAATGGATATCAGTAATTAAAGTTAATTAATTAACATCAGCAGGCAATGTAATCAAATCAGCTATTGGAAAAATTAATATACATTAATTGGTCACATGGAAATTTTATAAATTATAAACATTTGCAATTAATTCATAGGATATTTATAAAAGTAGTAACAAATTTATTATGTTTGTAATGAATGTAAATTATTAAGACAATTAGATGTAAGAGGAAAAAAATGTATGTGGGAAATAAATTAAATAATAACATACATATATTAATTTATAATTGACGCAATCAATTAATTAAGAAATTAATTAAAGACATTAAGTAAGCGTCAATTAATAAAATATGGAAACTTATATGTCAACTAATTGGGTAATGAATTGGCGGTTTAAATACATACAACTAATAAATGTATGATTTAGTTGCGCATAGGAATTAATTCGGAAATCGATTAAAATGGAAAAACATGTCAATTAATTAATTGGCAATTAATTGAGCGTTTTAAAAAGGGTGTCGATTAATCAAAGAATATGTCATTGCTACAATAGCTAATAATGTAAATTAATTAGCTAGAAGAAAACTCCAGTTATAGGATTATTTGTTTCCAAGTTAAAAAGAAAAAAAAAGAATTAGAATGCGTACAAACATCAAACGGAGTAATTAGGTTTATGATGAAGGTAAGTTAATAAGAATAAATTAAAAAGTATGACTTTTATATACATTCAATTAATAGAGGTATTAATTGACGTGTTCGAATAGGTAAGAAATTATAACGTATAAGAATCAATTAATATTGGATATGCATACATATATATATATATATATATGTATGTATATATATGTATGTATATGTATAATCTAATTAATTGGATAAATAATGGGAGAATCTTATTTAGAAGAAAACGTGAATTAATAGGGTCGTATAACCAAGGAATAAACGAATAACATTGAAGAATCTATACTATATTATTGTTAGTGAGTTGAATTTCAAGCTCACAGAGGCCCTCTTGAAATTTGGCAACTGAACAGTCGCATTTTTAATTTCTTTATATTCCAAACTTTAAAATGTGATAACTTTTTCTACATTGATTGGATTTAAGAATCGTTTTCACTATTAAATCTCAAATTTAATTTGCTTTCCAATGATATCCATTGTTGATAGCTAAAAATAAATTTTTTAAAATCATAATTTTATATAGCAGCTTTAATTGCATAATTATTTTGTGTCACCACTATGTACCGCGTTTCTGTAACAGCATTATTATGATGATCATAAACATTACATAATAGTTTTACCTAGATTATTATAATGTATTTATTATCTTTTAACATATTTGAAAGGAATATTTTTTTTGAATTATACAATTATGGTTGCCTTTGAATATTGTAACTACATTATGTAATAAAGTAATAATCTTGATTGTGTTTGATAGTATTCAAACTTAGTGCAGTTATAATTTAACCCCATCAAAAAATGGTGTAATAATTTATAGGCATTTTTTGAATTAATTTAACTACGTTAGCATTTTTTATTGCATTTACTATTGATGATTTTGACTATATTTGATAATTTTATTCAATTTTAAAACAGTTATAAATTAATGAAATTAAGAAAATGCAATTATAATTTACCAGCAAGTTTTGGGTAAATTTAACTATATTTGAAGATTTTTAACCACATTTATGTGATGAAGTAATAAATTTGGCTACATTTCAGGAATTTATTCAATCTTAATACAATTAAAATTTAACTACATTAATAAAATGCAGTTATAATTTAATGACAATTTTGAATTATGCATGGTAGAAATTGAATATTTCAGCTATATTTATGTGATGCAGTAATAATTTTGGTTGTACACGATGATTTATTCGAGCTTACTATAGTTAAAATTTAAATGCATTAAGCAAAGGCGGTTATTATTTTGCAGTATTTTTGGAATTAAGCAATTATTGTTTTTGAATATTTTAACTGCATTTGTGTGATGCAATACTAATTTAGCTGTAGTAATAATTTTGTTTGATGTTACCGATAGTTATTTAACTGCATTATGAAAATATATTGAAAAATGAATTTTGATTTTTGATAGCTTGAGATGATTAAATAATGACTTCACATAATTAATGCTTGATTCAACCGTGCAGCTCAGCGTTTAATACATTGCTTCCAGGTTTGATGACATAATTTGGCTAAGTTTACTCAATTTCGTTTACAATTACGATGATCAATAATACAATAAGCATATAAGTTGTTGTATTCGGGCTTAAGGTAGATGCACAGTTTAAGTGCTGGGTCAAAACATGTGTTGTAGTGAGAATAATGTTGATAACCACCTAAAAGAGTTTATTTTTTATTTTTTGCAGTAAATTCTAAAATCACTTGCACCACCACCGTCGGAAAACTTCTAGAAAACAATTGATGAATGTATCTTTGTATAGATGATTATGTAGTCATAGTTTGATTATTAGATATAGTTAATAGGTCAGATGAGCAGTGAGAGAATTTAGTAATAATACTGCATCAATGACACTTTTGCCTTTTTTGGCTGCAGGTACAAATACCTTCAATGGTTAAAATAATTGACTGATGTAATGCATCTATTAAGGCCAAGAAAACATCACCTATTTGCGCTCAAGCCAATATCATACACGCGTTGCTAGCAGTTATTTCTGAGGCTAAAAAATGAATGGACTTCTCACAATTGTTCTCTTCTGTATGTTTTGGATATTTTCAAATATTGGTTACTGCGACCAGCTGTATGCCGTGTTTTGTACCCTGCATCGACATAGATCAGATTCGGTGAACAATAGTAATTTATATTGGAACCCATGTTATTTTCTTATTGCATCATCATTTCTATTTCAATTGAATCTTCTGTTTTACTACTTTTCCCATGTACTACATCTGTTGTTTTTTTCTTTTTTCTTTTGCTCCCTTTTTTCAGCTGTTGACAAATACTTTTCCTGACTGTTTACAAATTTCATCCTATTACTATATTTCTCCCCATTGCAAAAAACTTTTGTTACTCTTATTTAATTGAATCGAACTGCATTGTGTCTGCAGTTCACAGTGAATACTTCAACTATATCTATGCACATTGAAGCAGCTGTGTAATTGCAAAAGCAACAACATTGGCGTTATATGCCACAGTGAATATATTTATGCATTAGCGGATAAAATTTTAACACATTATCCTCTAAATAGTCTGTGAACTTTAACATATTCACTGTAATTGTTTTGTTCGATTTTAATTGTGATTATCATAACCAAATATATCTATGTATTCTTTATCCTACCAAATTATTATTCATGATGTAACACTATCGTTCAACAATGTTTTTTCATTACCACCGTATTAAATTTCTTATACATTTGGATATGACCTATGCAACAATAATATTTTTTCAACATCCATGTGCGAAGCATGGGTTCGCACTAGTTATATGTTATAAGCTAACGTAAACAAATCAATAAATGATGGTGAAGATTGTTTTTAGGATTAATCGGATGGTTCATAGTTGTTCACTACACCTATAAATTGAACGTAACTTAACCCTAGATCATACTACTTTCTCTGAATCAGCTGCTATCATTTATAGCAAACTCCTCTTCTCTTCTCCCTCTTCCTTTCTCCTCTGTCAATCAAATATTTCCCCAAAATAAAAAATAAAATTAAGCAAGGAAATACATACAAGCTGTAACGACCCAGAATTTATATTAATTAAAACTTGAATATTTAATTGATTTTAAATATTAATAAGTGGAATTAATAAGTCGAATGATTTATTTTTCGAATATTGGATTTAATTTGGTCAATTAAATCGATAATTTAATAATTGAAATTCCAGAAAAAATTAAAAATCGAGTTTAAAATGATTGAAAACGATTTGGAAATTTTATTTAATCATACTGGAGTTATAGAAAGGTTATAGGACTTTTAAAATTGAATTTGGAGTTAATCTGTGAAAATTGAATATTTTAATATTTAATTATCGACTGAAAAAAAATAGTCAATTTTCGAATAGTCTCAGAATTGAACGAAACCAGTTCCATTGGATCCGTAATAGTTAGTTATTATCGGATTTCAATTTTCGTATCCATCGGAGTTGTCGTTTGACCGTGGCAACTCGAAACGCATCGATATCGTTTTAATTTTAAATCGTCGAGTTAAAATAGTCATTTTTCAAAAAGTCTCGGATTTCGACGAAACCAGTTTCATCGGATCCGTAATGTGATATTATTGCATGGTTTCAAATTTCGTAATTTTTTGGATTTACCATTTGTCCGGTACAAATTAAAACGCCTCGAAATCGATTTAAATCGGTTTGATTTAAATTGATCGTTTATTGTCATATCTCACACATACGATCGAATTAGCTTTCGAAAACTGTTCCATTGCGTCCGGAACGTGGGGTAAATCTTAGAAACGTCAGTCACCACGCGTAAATCGGAGTTCGAAAATCCAAAGTGAATAGTGTTTTTCGTTAATATTCTATAAAAGGAACCCTTCACCATTCTATTGCAAACCAAAACCCTAATTGCTTCTCAGCCGCCACCCTCTATTTTCAATGGCCGATATTCTCTTTCGTTCTTCCTTTCATTTCTTAAAATCCATAAACAATTTGCAAAATCTTCCAACAACAAAATTAAAGAGCATCTCGAGCTCGACAGATCCGTACGGTGAAGAGGCGTATCACTCGACGAGGCGGCCGGAATTGGGGCCGTGATGGTCACCGTTCGTGCTCGTCTAGGGAGTGTTGGGCTCGACCGGAATCTATGGGGTTGGGGGCGGTAGTGCTATTCGCGAAGGGCTTCGATATGGCGCCAGTTTGATGGGGTTTCGTTGAGTTTGGTGGGGTGCGGCAGTTCGATATTTCGAACGGTTATGGGTTGTTAGTCGCGAATGAAAACTGGAGGGAAGGGGAGAAGATGAATGCGTGAAGGGGAAGCAAGTAACGGCCGAGATCTGATGATTTCAAAACGTGCGACTATGATGCAGTGTAGGGTTTGTTAATAAGGGAAATTTGTAAATCGATTTATATTAAATTGTTTAAACTTTGAAATATCATATCTGTTTGCTGCAAGGTCAGAAAATTACGAAACGAAAAGCGTTGGCTTCCTATTGACGAGCTCTACGCTATGAAACTGAATTGGAGCCATTTGGAGCTAGTGTGAATTTTGGATGAAATCAAACGTCTGTTTATTTTATTCGAAATAAACGCTGAAATCAGAATTAAAATCACGGTGAGATCTTCTCACTCAAATGAAGTGGATTTTCTTTTACAGTTATTGATTGATGATTGACTGTTTGGATGTGATATTAGATATAGTAGGATATATATCTATATATAGCAATATATACATATTGGCATATGTATATATTGGATTGATTGATTTCCCGCCTCGTATAGCGGATGAGACCCTATTGCGCCGTTAGTAAGCGGATATTTTTATAAAACCTATATACCGCGATAATTCCGTACTGGAGCGGAATTGGTATTGTGCTAACATCTGTGGATGCAGGGAAACAGGTTGGAGGGATCCAACTGGATTCCTCACCGTATTGATTATTTACAGATATTTTGATATATTCTGTTATCATATGATGATATATGATATTTGATTGTTGTGATTGATTGTTTGGTGTTGTTGCATCATCGGACCCATTTTTGGAGTTTAAAAAAAAATAACGATATTATTTTTAAAAGGATTTCAAAGTAATTTTTGAAAATATACATTTTATTGAATTTTGGGATTAATTCATTTTAAATAAATAAATGTTGTAATTTTTGTGTTATAAAAATTATGAGATTTGGGAAATATAAGCGAAAAGTGGTTTTTGAATATAAGTTGATTAAATTTTAATTGGTTCAGATTGAAGTTTTTGACTTATTACAAATGGATTATATTTATAGAAGATGTATAAAATTGTTATTTTATCAATAAAAATAAGGAGATTTTTAGGAGTTCTATAAATGTTAAAATGAACTTATAAACGGATTTTATAAGTAAGTAGTATTAATAGATATACGATTTGTGACGTTATAAGATGAAGGGTTTTGAAACTAAATGAATTATAAGTTATCAACTTATGAATTGGATTTGTTATATAAATGAGTCAAATGGAATTGTTTAAGTAAGGTATTTCATAACTTGAAATTGTTATAAAATATAAAATTGTGATTTATAAACGTTGTTTATAAATCCGAAATCACTTATTTTGATAAGTGAATTGTAGAAGTTAATTAAAGGAATCATATCCACGATTTTGGACAGTGGATAAGCTTTTAAATAAAATGTGTAGAAATGTTGAATTTGGATAACGAAGTATATTCACGATTTTGGACAGTGAATATATTCTTAAATAAAATGGATATGTTTTGGAAAGTGATATTACGAAATGAAGTAATTGTTTTAAAAGATGTTTTAAAATGGGTTAAATATCGAAACCATAGATTTCAACATTTTATTTTTGAAATAGACGTTTTCGAGAAGTAGAAGGAAATGGTGGACTATAACATTGTTGTTATAGTAAATGATTTCCGAAATGAAATGTTTTTATGTAGTATTGGGATTTATATACCTATCTTAATTTCGAATCCCTATACTAGTGATTTTGAGTCGTCGTAACGATGTTTTACGTAACATTCGTTTTGACTCAAATAAATGTGTTTAAAGAGAATGATTTCCTTAAAGAAATGAATATATACTTAATTTGATTTAAGTATATCGAATATTTTCAAATGTTGAAAATAAATAGAGTTATGAAATACTTATCTTTAAATAAGTATGGAAATGCTTTTCCAATATGAAATGAACGTTTTTGAGATTTATCTTCTTAAAGATAAATCGAAAGTGAATATTGACATCGATTTGAAAATCGTATATCAGTAGATATTTTGAAATATAAATCCACTATGGAATTTATGAAGGAAAGGGAAACTGTTTTGAAAAATAAACGTTGATTTATTTTTGAAGTGTGGAAATTTTATATCTAATAAAAGATATTTTGGAAGATGAAATAATTTGGAAGATTATTTGGAATCTGATGATGTTGCGCATCTTTATTGATAGTTAAATAACCGACTATCGATAATTACCTTTAGATAGGTATTTGTTGTGAATTGGATAAATTTGAATGCCACACTTATTTTTAAATAAACGCTCACTATTCGGGTTAGCCGGGAAAGGACCATGGGGTCGTATAACCCATTCCGAATATGTGATACGTCGTTATGAATTGCATTCGAAGACCGGTGTTGAAGACCGGATATTTTTGAAAACGGAAGGATTACCGTCGAGTTACTCTACATCGGCTGATCTCCGGTTTAGAGGATTTATCACCCTTAGTGACGGGAAGTCCGGACGTGATTAGAAATTTATCCGGATATGCAAGGGCTTCGTGAGAAGTGCCTTCGGTTCTGTTCGATCCCGGAACAGACTTGTATGGATTGTGTGTCTGACGTTACAATTTGAGATATAAAGCTGATTTCTTTCAAATACATTTCTGTTGGTGGCGGAGAATTTATTCTCTTAGCTTAACACCCTTCTCTGAGACGTACGAGCTCAGAGGTTATGTAGTTGAAATTTATCGGCGATGTATCCCAATTTGGTAACGTGGCATACTGAGTGGTGCTGTGAAATGATCAGTGTTTGATCATTTGTGATATGATCATTTGTTTGATCTTATATCTTTGTGATCATAGGTTGATCATTTTTGTTTGACCCGAAGCAGGGCTTTTTGAGAAAGCATAGCTTTGTGGACGAGACTTCGTCGAGCCTCACACCCCGGAAATGGTCGAAACAGGAAGGATGCGGCAAGGTTCTAGGGAGTAGCGCCCCTTAGTGTATGTCATTCCTTCTGGATAAAGGTGGTATCATGGTATGGAGCCCAGATACTTAACCTCTGTGGTTGCTGCACAGTTATTATTACTTTGTGGTTTGTTGGAAATCGGGGATCCTCGGGAAGATCGGTGACGATCGGGGGATGGCATACGCGTGTCAGTAGTTACCTATTTTTGCAGAGGTAACCCGGCCTTGTGTTGGCAGAGATCCGGTTAGGTTCTCGGGTCGTCTATTCCAGGGACGTACCCATCGTGGAAAAGGAAGTTCCTTAGCCTGACCATTTGTTGGAAATCCAAAGAAACAATACGTGACTTGTACGGTTTTAGTTGTATTACCTGCTATGGAATGTGGCGGTAACCTGCTATTGAACATAGTAGCTATAGTAGGCATAAGTGCGGAATGCCTATGCTGGCTAAGATTAATATTATACTTTCGAAATGTTTTCTACACTATGCACTAATAATAATATCAAAAAAGAATTTGATTTTGCGTAGTAAGCATCTTTGACTATCATAAGAAGAAATCTCCTCCAATTCTGCGTTTGCATTGTGTGTGTGGTGGGAGGTCTTATGGTAGTTTCATTTTCCAAAAGCATTCCGAATTGGCATTAAAGTTTTCCTGTTGTTTATTTTAAAGAATAACTGTTTTACGATCTCACACCAGTCACCATGACTGACTCGGAGTTTATTGTTCCCTTCTAAACTCTGGGTGCCTACAAATTTTCCACACGGGCAGCCTAGAGTTATATTATCAGGATATTCTGGATATTCTGGAGCTTTGGAGATAAGCTGGATGACGAGACGTAGTATTTGTATCTGATAGTATTTATTCCGCTGTGTATTCTGTATGAGGACAAGTTATATAACTGTCCATTGTTGTATATTGACTCTGATGATTGATGTATGTATAAAATGATATAGTTCTTTGTTTTAGAGATTATTCATTTATCTATTATATATTGTTCCGCTGCGATATGTGAGATTCTGATATCTGTTTCTGTTCTGATGTTGTTCTGTTGTTCTTCTTTCTTCTTTCTTCTCTTTTTCTTCTATCTTCTTCTTCTTCTGCCTTTTTCTTCTTTTTAAAACCCTCACTATTGGAGTTTCCGGCAGTCGATAAAGTGAGTATCGATGTCGAATTTTTGAAAGTCGAAAATTCCGGTACGTGACAGCGTGGTATCGGAGCATATGGTTAAGCGACAACCCTGCTCTGTTGGGTGTTACTCATTAGAGATAGAGTCAGTAGTACTCTAGAATGAGTTGAGTGTAATAATAGATACGAGTGCGTATTTGTTAGTGAATATAAAATTGTTTTATATTGTGATGATTGGTTTGTTGAGTGGTATATGGATTCTGGTCGGTATTGTCCGTACAACTCTATCAATAGGGATCTCTAAACACTTATATAGAACAATTCGGCACAATATTATTTAAATAGGGTAAATGAAATAATTTTTGCCCAAAACTATTTTTGTATAGAAAATAAATGTTTTTCTATAAAGTACTATAGTATATGGTTGCATGGGTGTTAGAAAGTAATAATAGTGAATTATCATCCCTGAAATTGAATAAGAAATTGAAATCTTAACTCCAAAGTTAAGAGATAAATCCATGTACAAATGAAATTTAAAGAATGTAAATTATAAATGTAAATTGTAATTTAAAACGGAATTCCAGAGAAATTTTTGGAAATGTTTTGAAAAGAATTTGAAAATTTTGGAGATTTGGAAAGTTTAAATCATTTTTGATTTAAAAATGAATTTCAAAGGATTTTGGAAAAATGTTTTGACGGAATGAAAAGCTCTAAACTCTTTTCGGTCGCTGGAAAATAATCCTGATGATGGTGGCCACATCATTAGAATTCATTTTCGGGTTTCCAAAAGAGAAATTGCTGTCAAATTGTTTTAAATAGGAGTTGTTTGAAAATTTGGGTTTTTGTTTTGGAAATTCAAATGGAATTTGAATTGTTTTCAAAATGGCTTTGAAATGTTGGTAAACTCTGGAATGCTATATAAAGATATTTATGAAATATTAATAAGTTGATAACTTATACAATTTGAATTTTGATAGAATAAATTTAACTTAAAAAGATGAAGTTAAATAAATGTAAGTATAAGTGAATCAATTAAATCTAAGTTGAGATTGTGGAATATGAAATCTGGATTTAATATGAATTTTGAATAAGTGAAGAAATTTGACCTTGGTAAAAGTTAAATAGGATTAAAATTTGAATTTGGATTTATAAGTGGAAACTTAAGTTAAGTTAAACAAATGTTGTTTAATTGGAATATAACTTAAGTAATGTTGAACGAAGTTGATTTTGATATCAAAGTAAATTAATAAAGTGAATTTATTAAATGAGTGTGAACTTGAGTTGTATAAATGAAATTCAATTGTATTTGTTAAAATGAATTAGCAATTGAATAAATAAATGGATTGGATGTTAATCAATCTAATGTAAAGTATTGATATGAAATAATGAATATAAGTGTTAATTCATTAAAAGCTAATGAAGTTGAGAAATTAAATAAATTGAATGGAAGTCAATGTAATTTAAAAGTGTTGAACCAAATCGAATGTAAAATTTATAATTTGGTTGTGTTGAATATACATTGGTTGTTATTTGATTGTTAGTTGATTGTGTATAAATTCATTAAGTATTAATGAAATTGAATTAGCAAATTGGAAAGCTATGTGATTAAATTCAAATTGGAAGTGAACGAATGTGAATTAGTTAATGTAAACTAATTGAATTGAAAGAGAATGTTGATTAAATCCAATGTAAATGAATCGAATATGATTTAAAATTGAAAACCAATTCAATGAATGTTAATAAGAAGTGAATCTATATTGATTTAGTTATAGAGTTGTTGAATGTTTATTGGATCATGGTTGCATTTGTTGTTTTGTTGCATTTGCTATATTGACATATGTAGTTATGTTGCTATATGATGTATATTGACTATATTTTCATATCTACATCTTCTCATATGGTTTGTTGAGTGTTTAGTAGGTGCGGATGGCGTTGCTTCGCATTTGGAGCTCGCTTTCGCGCTATATTAGCCGTATACGCTCGCTAAAAATATAATAAGGTACATATCTCGGATTAAATATTGTACTTTTACACTTTTTTCCCTACGGGATGCCTCATCACTTGATGGGATGTATATTTGTGATATATATACACTGTCATTTTTTTTTCGGATCGAGCCGCGCAAAGGAGACGCTGGCGAAATTTTCTGAAAATTTAAGGCGTTAGAATATTTTTGAGAAATTTGAAAATTTTGAAAACTAGGTTATGATTTAAAACTTAGTAAAGATTTTGTGAGAAGTTAACTATGAATTTTGGAGAAGTTAAACACTTAACAGATTTGAAAATCTAATTTGAACGGTTTGTTTTTGAAAAGTTAATGGATTTTGTATCTTTCTCTCGCTTGGTAATTTCGAGGACGAAATTCTTTTAAGGGGGGAAGTTTGTAACGACCCAGAATTTATATTAATTAAAACTTGAATATTTAATTGATTTTAAATATTAATAAGTGGAATTAATAAGTCGAATGATTTATTTTTCGAATATTGGATTTAATTTGGTCAATTAAATCGATAATTTAATAATTGAAATTCCAGAAAAAATTAAAAATCGAGTTTAAAATGATTGAAAACGATTTGGAAAATTTTATTTAATCATACTGGAGTTATAGAAAGGTTATAGGACTTTTAAAATTGAATTTGGAGTTAATCTGTGAAAATTGAATATTTTAATATTTAATTATCGATTGAAAAAAAATAGTCAATTTTCGAATAGTCTCAGAATTGAACGAAACCAGTTCCATTGGATCCGTAATAGTTAGTTATTATCGGATTTCAATTTTCGTATCCATCGGAGTTGTCGTTTGACCGTGGCAACTCGAAACGCATCGATATCGTTTTAATTTTAAATCGTCGAGTTAAAATAGTCATTTTTCAAAATGTCTCGGATTTCGACGAAACCAGTTTCATCGGATCCGTAATGTGATATTATTGCATGGTTTCAAATTTCGTAATTTTTTGGATTTACCATTTGTCCGGTACAAATTAAAACGCCTCGAAATCGATTTAAATCGGTTTGATTTAAATTGATCGTTTATTGTCATATCTCACACATACGATCGAATTAGCTTTCGAAAACTGTTCCATTGCGTCCGGAACGTGGGGTAAATCTTAGAAACGTCAGTCACCACGCGTAAATCGGAGTTCGAAAATCCGAAGTGAATAGTGTTTTTCGTTAATATTCTATAAAAGGAACCCTTCACCATTCTATTGCAAACCAAGACCCTAATTGCTTCTCAGCCGCCACCCTCTATTTTCAATGGCCGGTATTCTCTTTCGTTCTTCCTTTCATTTCTTAAAATCCATAAACAATTTGCAAAATCTTCCAACAACAAAATTAAAGAGCATCTCGAGCTCGACAGATCCGTACGGTGAAGAGGCGTATCACTCGACGAGGCGGCCGGAATTGGGGCCGTGATGGTCACCGTTCGTGCTCGTCTAGGGAGTGTTGGGCTCGACCGGAATCTATGGGGTTGGGGGCGGTAGTGCTATTCGCGAAGGGCTTCGATATGGCGCCAGTTTGATGGGGTTTCGTTGAGTTTGGTGGGGTGCGGCAGTTCGATATTTCGAACGGTTATGGGTTGTTAGTCGCGAATGAAAACTGGAGGGAAGGGGAGAAGATGAACGCGTGAAGGGGAAGCAAGTAACGGCCGAGATCTGATGATTTCAAAACGTGCGACTATGATGCTGTGTAGGGTTTGTTAATAAGGGAAATTTGTAAATCGATTTATATTAAATTGTTTAAACTTTGAAATATCATATCTGTTTGCTGCAAGGTCAGAAAATTACGAAACGAAAAGCGTTGGCTTCCTATTGACGAGCTCTACGCTATGAAAATGAATTGGAGCCATTTGGAGCTAGTGTGAATTTTGGATGAAATCAAACGTCTGTTTATTTTATTCGAAATAAACGCTGAAATCAGAATTAAAATCACGGTGAGATCTTCTCACTCAAATGAAGTGGATTTTCTTTTACAGTTATTGATTGATGATTGACTGTTTGGATGTGATATTAGATATAGTAGGATATATATCTATATATAGCAATATATACATATTGGCATATGTATATATTAGATTGATTGATTTCCCGCCTCGTATAGCGGATGAGACCCTATTGCGCCGTTAGTAAGCGGATATTTTTATAAAACCTATATACCGCGATAATTCCGTACTGGAGCGGAATTGGTATTGTGCTAACATCTGTGGATGCAGGGAAACAGGTTGGAGGGATCCAACTGGATTCCTCACCGTATTGATTATTTACAGATATTTTGATATATTCTGTTATCATATGATGATATATGATATTTGATTGTTGTGATTGATTGTTTGGTGTTGTTGCATCATCGGACCCGTTTTTGGAGTTTAAAAAAAATAACGATATTATTTTTAAAAGGATTTCAAAGTAATTTTTGAAAATATACATTTTATTGAATTTTGGGATTAATTCATTTTAAATAAATAAATGTTGTAATTTTCGTGTTATAAAAATTATGAGATTTGGGAAATATAAGCGAAAAGTGTTTTTGAAATATAAGTTGATTAAATTTTAATTGGTTCAGATTGAAGTTTTTGACTTATTACAAATGGATTATATTTATAGAAGATGTATAAAATTGTTATTTTATCAATAAAAATAAGGAGATTTTTAGGAGTTCTATAAATGTTAAAATGAACTTATAAACGGATTTTATAAGTAAGTAGTATTAATAGATATACGATTTGTGACGTTATAAGATGAAGGGTTTTGAAACTAAATGAATTATAAGTTATCAACTTATGAATTGGATTTGTTATATAAATGAGTCAAATGGAATTGTTTAAGTAAGGTATTTCATAACTTGAAATTGTTATAAAATATAAAATTGTGATTTATAAACGTTGTTTATAAATCCGAAATCACTTATTTTGATAAGTGAATTGTAGAAGTTAATTAAAGGAATCATATTGTAACGACCCCGAATTTTATAAATATTTAAAATGATAATTTATTAATTTTTGAATTGATATTTGTGAAATAAACGGTTTAAAAATGAGAAATAATCTGCAATCACATTTCAAAATATAAAATAACATCTCTAAAGTACACCAGTACACCATCTTCCTCTTCTCAGCCGAACAAAAATATATTTAAGTATAGGAAAACATGAAATTACATAAACAAATCTCTCAGCCGAGTAAAATTATGCAGTATTATAAACATAGAATATCTTTGTATACTTGTAAAATAAAGAACAAAGGAAAGAGTAAAGTACAAAAGCTTACAAAAGAACATTATGAAATAAAACAAACTGTAAATAGCATAAGTGTGTAGACAAAACAATAAGGCAAAAGAAAAAATAAATATATACAAGTGAACTAACTAGAAGCAAACATGAAACATAAGTACATACGAAAATGGAAAATAAAAGATGAGTTGTAGACATAAAGGACCAAGCATTAAATGCTAGCAACACTTTAGTCTATTCGAATGGTTGGAAAAAAATCATCTCAGCCTCTAAAACAAATCTTGCTTGGTAAGATATGAAAGAAAATCTCTGATACAAACAGATAATGTTTGTACAAGCTTATGCAAACCCTGTAACCCCTTCCTATATCTTCTCAGTTCAATTCGATATAACATAGTAAACCAGGAAAGAAAAGAAAATCAAACTCAAAATATCATTCAAGTCAAGAAAACGAAACAGGTTTAAAAGGAAATCAAATCTGCAGTTGCAAACAAGAAGGGTCCTCTGTTCTTTCCCTGTTCTTCTTCTGGGTAAACAAAGGTGAGCAACTTTTCTTTTTAAACCAGATTTCCTTGTTTCTTTACCTATGAGTAGCTTAACCCGGTATCTCCTTCTTTAGATCCGTGAGCAACTCCTATTTTTCGAAGCTTAACTGTTTTGATATTTTGATGATTGTAAGTAAACAAGTAAATTAGAACTTAAGTTATTTTAATTTATATATATATATCTGGATGTTGCTTGTATATTTCCCTGTAATCAATGCTCTGTTAGTTTATCACCCTCTCTGATATCTCACAAGGTAGCAACGACTAGGAATTTAAAGTTCTTCCTTTCTAGCTAGTGATAGACTTTGGATTCTAAGCAAGATAAGTGTGTTTAGGGAAGAATGATAAATCTAAAAATAGAATTATGAAGAATTAAGAGATACAGGATGTAAATTAAATTTTTACAGAGGATCATTTTAAATTTTGGAAATTTCGAATTTAATAAAACCTTAATTCAAGTTTGTAGCTTGAATCCCTACCTAAAATGATGATTTTTAAGATAAATTAGGTAATTTTTAGTATAGTGTTTTGGTAGCGATTCCTGGTTGAACTGAAAACATGTTTTCACCAATTTCGAGTGATCAAGGAAAGTTTGGATATTGAATTTTCGTTTGAACTTAGCTTGATAATTAATGGTATCATGAAAATTACTAAAACATTTTTCTATTGTAAGGATTGAAGGAACGAGGCCATTTTAGGGTTTAAGGGTTCATTTTGGAGGGGGAAAAGAGGAGATCACCGCGACGTCATCGTGGCGTCGAGTGGGATCGGACCTGAGGGAGAGGCTTCGTGGTTCATCGAAGCAGCCGTAGACGGAGTCTCGTGATCGATGGTGACTTGACGTGGGGATGCGAGGCGATCTCGTTGATGAAGTTGGGTTCCAGATTTACTCGAAATGCCAAATTTCGATTTCTCGTCAAATTTGATGATCTGGGGGGTGGAAAGATTTGCGAAGTTGATCGACGACTTGGGGGCATCGGCGGCAAGGTGGCAGCGACGCCCAGATCAACGTGCACGTGCACGTTGGTTCGTCTGGGTTTGTGGAGTTTTGGGGAAGGAAGGTTAGGGCTCGGGGAAGGCTCGTTAATTTTGCGTGCTTGACTCGAAGAGAGAGAGAAGGGTGAGTAGCACAGGAAGTTACTCGGGAAATTTGGAGGGTTACTCGAGTTTAAAACTGGTTAACTGATTAGTAGTTACAGGTTTTAAAATTTTAAACTTAAAGAGAGTAGATTTTTAAACAATTTTAAAAAGGGTTTTAAAACATAGTTTCGAAATTTAAACAAATGAATTTGGTTAAACTTCTTATATAAGTTACTTTAACTATACTAAATTGTTTCCTTAAACATTTAGTTAAGAAATCTTGAAATTCGTTTAATTTAAATTTGATTACGAAAGATTTCAAGTTATTTTCAATCTTAAAATTTGAAATGGAATAAAAAGGAAATTAATTACTTGAAAGTTAATTACTTAATAAAAGTAATCATGGTAAATTAACTAATAATTTAAGTTTGATTAATAAGTAATTAAAGAATAATTAATTTAAGGATGATTAATTACTTAAAAATATTCACTTAATGAAAGTAATTAAGGACGGATAATCAATGATTAAAGATTGATTAATCAAGTGTTTAAAAGTTAATTAATTTAGAGAATAATTAATTAAATGTAATTTATTAATTAAGGTAATTAATTTGAGAATAATTTATTAAAGGTTAATAAATTAATGAAGGTGATTAAAGAATGATAATTAATTGAGGAATAATTCATTAAAGTAATTAATAAAGATAATTAATTAAAAGATAATTAAATGGTTAAAAGTTAATTATTTAATAAGTAAAGGTTGATATTAATAATTAAAGGTTAATCGATGATTAAATATTAGTTAATAATTAAGATTTGTAATTTATTAATGTTAATTAACCAGGATTAGAAATTCATAAGTAATTAATCTAATTTGAATAAATCAGATAATTAACTGACCTTACTTATGAATATTTGGATTCTATTGGATGACTTGATTGTTTGATATCCCTGATATATGATGCTTTGTGATACATCCTGATTTGTATTGTGATCTGTAGTTTACTTATCTGTGGCCTTTATATATCTATGATCTGTGAATGAACGATAAGCGTTGTTCTTATACCGCTTATCGAATTATATTTCTGTATTCTGATATGTGATGATTCATTGTGTTGCACTATTGTGTGAAACCCCTGGACTACACCTTTACACACACAAATATGGATTTCACGTGGAAATCGGTTAAGTCACAGATAATTTAAATTTAATGTTTTTGAAATTGAAATTTTAATTTCAATTGATTTTGAAATTTGAAATTTGGGTTTAATGTGAAAAGCTTTTGAAATGGAATTTCAAAGATAAAAGTTATTTTGAATAACTTAATCGAGTTTTGAAAATTTAAATAATTTGATTTAAACTTAAATTCAAGATTTGAAATTGAATCCTATGATTGGAAACTAGGGAGTAAAGATGATATAAATGTGTTTATCTGAAGTTAAACCATTTAAAAGTATAATTTTGAGAATTTGGATTTAACCCAAAGACCTTAACTCGTATGAATAAATCAGATTTTCTGAAATGAAACTGTTTGTTTTAAAAGAATAAAAGCTTTCAGATAAGAAAAATGAAATTCCAGTTTAATTAAAGGAATTTCAAGATTGAATTGAAAAATGGTTTTCCAAGTTATGAATGAATTGTTTGAAAAGCTATGATTTGAATCTGTTATCTTTAACAGATTTAAAATAATGATTGGTTTAAATCATTTGAAATGGGATTGTTTTGAAAGCTATAAGTTAAATCTTGATTTAAAGATTTAACGAGTTAATCAAATTGAAATGGAAATTAATTTGGAAAATCTATGAATGAATCTTTTGTTTAAAAGATTAAAGTGTGGAAACTATTTAAACCATAAAGGTTGAATCTTTTTGTTTAAAGATTTAAAAATGGTAATTTGTTAAACCATTTGAAAAGGAAGTTTGGATTTAAGTTGTGACTTAATTGAAATCCCATATCCATATGTTTTTAAATATTACGCTCACTATTCGGTTTAGCCGGGAGAGGACCTTTGGGTCGTATAACCCATTCCGAATATGTGATACGTCGTATATGGATAGCATTTGAAGACCGGCGTTGAAGACCGGATATTTTTGAAAACGGAAGGATTACCGTCGAGTTACTCTGCATCGGCTGATCCCCGATATAGAGGTTTTATCACCCTTAGTGACGGGAAGTCCGGACGTGATTGGAAATTATCCGGATTTGCAAGGGCTTCGTGAGAAGTGCCTTCGGTTCTGTTCGAACCCGGAACAGACTTGTATGGATACATGTCTGACATTACACTTTGAGATATAAAGCAGATTTCTTTCAAATACATTTCTGTTGGTGGCGGAGAATTTATTCTCTTAGCTTAACACCCTTCTCTGAGACGTACGAGCTCAGAGGTTATGTAGTTGAAATTTATCAGCGATATATTCCCAATTTGGTAATGTGGCATGCTGAGTGTTGCTGTGTGATGATCAGTGTTTGATCATTTGTGATATGATCATTTGTTTGATCATTTATCTTTGTGATCATAGGTTGATCGTCTGTTGACCCAAAGCGTGGCTTTTTGAAAAAGCGTAGCTTTGTGGACGAGACTTCGTCAGGGCCTCACAACCCGGAAATGGTCGAAACAGGAATGTTGCGGCAAGGTTATGAGGGTCGCGCCCTTTAGGGTATGTCATTTCCTTCTGGAAAAGGGTGGTGTCATGGTATGGAGCCCAGATACTTACTCATGTGGATACACTTTATTATGTGTGATGTTGGTTATCGAGGCCTCGGATAAAGGTCCCAAAGGACCGGGGGGTGGCATATTCGTGAGTTACCTGTTACAGGGGTAACCCGGCCTTGTTTGGCAGAGAGCAGTTTGTCTCTCGGGGCGTCCCGCCAGAGGCGTTCCCATGCGACGGAAGGAAGTTCCTTAGCCTGACCATTTGTTGGAAATCCATTTCTCCAATACGGAACTTGTACGGTTTTAGTTGTAGAACCTGCCATTCACTTATGGTGGCGCCCCACTGTTTGGATGGTAGCTATAGTAGGCATAGTTCGAAATGTCTATGCTGGCTAAGATTTATATTCTACTTTCGAAATGTTTTTCTACACTATGCACTAATAATAATATCCAATTGATTTTGCGTAATAAGCATTTTTGACTATCATAAGAAGAAATCTCCTCCAATTCTGCGTTTGCATTGTGTGTGTGGCGGGAGGTCTTATGGTAGTTTCATTTTCTAAAAGCATTGCGGATTTCAATGTTTAAAACCTTTTGTGTTTGTTTAAAGATAAACTGTTTTTGTTGCTCACACCAGTCCCATGATTGACCTGGAGTTTATTGTTCCCTTCCTAAACTCTGGGTGCCCACTATTTTCCACACGGGCAGTCTGGAGTTGGGTTTTTCAGATAGTCAGGTTCTGTAGATTATCTGGAGCTAGTTCAGTATTTGGAGTTCATTCATCCGAGTTGCTTATCTTGGAGTTGTGGATTCATTCTTGTCTGAAGATCATTTTGGAGTTATCACTTCTATTGATATTGTTCCGCTGCTGATGTTATCGTTTTCTTTTCCGCTGATATTTGTTGTATCATATCTCTGATGTATATTGATATTCATTGTATCATTCTGTTGTATCAGATATTGTATATCAATGTATTATTCTTTTCTTCCGTTGTGTTGTTTTACTTAATTGTGTTATAGCTCCGGCGAATCGGATTTGAACGGTCGAATCTGCGGCATTCTAGTACAATGTGAAGTACGGATGTTGATTTTCGAGCGGGCAAAACCCGAGTCGTTACATGTGGCATCAGAGCTAAGGTTGAACTTTAGCTCAGGAGTATAACACGTTAAGTAACTCATTAGAGATAGAGTGAAGTAAACTCTAGAATGAGTAATCCTTAAGATATCTGTCTATATGCCTCAGTAAATTCTCTTGCTATCCACTGATAGTGAGTATGAGTGTAAGAAGAGGATGAGATAGGGGACAGAGAAATACGACTAGAAATGGTCAATACTCTGTAACAATAGTGGAAACAATCTTTTCTCTATCAATCTCTTTTGTTCGTCATCTTTTCTCAATTCTTCGATAGTTTCTGGTAAATCCAGAAAAGAAAATTCGATATATTAAAATGGGACATAAACTCCAACTGAGCCAAAATTGTTTGTTTGGATGAATTGGTTGCTTTGATTGCTATGGTTGATAGATATGTTTTAGTTTCTAAACTGAAAGTTTTTGAAATTGTATCCATATATTTGTCTATTCTTTGGGTCCGGATATATTCTACGAATGGTTAGTTATCCTTTCGAACTGACCGATGTCACTCCATATTTCGTAGATCTGGATAACTCGAGTATTTTGTGAAGTGTTAAACAGATTCGTTCTTGTATCTGTTATTGATATTCTGATTTGGTGAGCCAAATGCAGAATAGATATTCAGTTGACTCAATGAAACATTCTTCATCTATTTTTTTGTCTCCTTGGTAATTTCGAGGACGAAATTCTTTTAAGGGGGGAAGTCTGTAACGACCCCGAATTTTATAAATATTTAAAATGATAATTTATTAATTTTTGAATTGATATTTGTGAAATAAACGGTTTAAAAATGAGAAATAATCTGCAATCACATTTCAAAATATAAAATAACATCTCTAAAGTACACCAGTACACCATCTTCCTCTTCTCAGCCGAACAAAAATATATTTAAGTATAGGAAAACATGAAATTACATAAACAAATCTCTCAGCCGAGTAAAATTATGCAGTATTATAAACATAGAATATCTTTGTATACTTGTAAAATAAAGAACAAAGGAAATAGTAAAGTACAAAAGCTTACAAAAGAACATTATGAAATAAAACAAACTATAAATAGCATAAGTGTGTAGACAAAACAATAAGGCAAAAGAAAAAATAAATATATACAAGTGAACTAACTAGAAGCAAACATGAAACATAAGTACATACGAAAATGGAAAATAAAAGATGAGTTGTAGACATAAAGGACCAAGCATTAAATGCTAGCAACACTTTAGTCTATTCGAATGGTTGGAAAAAAATCATCTCAGCCTCTAAAACAAATCTTGCTTGGTAAGATATGAAAGAAAATCTCTGATACAAACAGATAATGTTTGTACAAGCTTATGAAAACCCTGTAACCCCTTCCTATATCTTCTCAGTTCAATTCGATATAACATAGTAAACCAGGAAAGAAAAGAAAATCAAACTCAAAATATCATTCAAGTCAAGAAAACGAAACAGGTTTAAAAGGAAATCAAATCTGCAGTTGCAAACAAGAAGGGTCCTCTGTTCTTTCCCTGTTCTTCTTCTGGGTAAACAAAGGTGAGCAACTTTTCTTTTTAAACCAGATTTCCTTGTTTCTTTACCTATGAGTAGCTTAACCCGGTATCTCCTTCTTTAGATCCGTGAGCAACTCCTATTTTTCGAAGCTTAACTGTTTTGATATTTTGATGATTGTAAGTAAACAAGTAAATTAGAACTTAAGTTATTTTAATTTATATATATATATCTGGATGTTGCTTGTATATTTCCCTGTAATCAATGCTCTGTTAGTTTATCACCCTCTCTGATATCTCACAAGGTAGCAACGACTAGGAATTTAAAGTTCTTCCTTTCTAGCTAGTGATAGACTTTGGATTCTAAGCAAGATAAGTGTGTTTAGGGAAGAATGATAAATCTAAAAATAGAATTATGAAGAATTAAGAGATACAGGATGTAAATTAAATTTTTACAGAGGATCATTTTAAATTTTGGAAATTTCGAATTTAATAAAACCTTAATTCAAGTTTGTAGCTTGAATCCCTACCTAAAATGATGATTTTTAAGATAAATTAGGTAATTTTTAGTATAGTGTTTTGGTAGCGATTCCTGGTTGAACTGAAAACATGTTTTCACCAATTTCGAGTGATCAAGGAAAGTTTGGATATTGAATTTTCGTTTGAACTTAGCTTGATAATTAATGGTATCATGAAAATTACTAAAACATTTTTCTATTGTAAGGATTGAAGGAACGAGGCCATTTTAGGGTTTAAGGGTTCATTTTGGAGGGGGAAAAGAGGAGATCACCGCGACGTCATCGTGGCGTCGAGTGGGATCGGACCTGAGGGAGAGGCTTCGTGGTTCATCGAAGCAGCCGTAGACGGAGTCTCGTGATCGATGGTGACTTGACGTGGGGATGCGAGGCGATCTCGTTGATGAAGTTGGGTTCCAGATTTACTCGAAATGCCAAATTTCGATTTCTCGTCAAATTTGATGATCTGGGGGGTGGAAAGATTTGCGAAGTTGATCGACGACTTGGGGGCATCGGCGGCAAGGTGGCAGCGACGCCCAGATCAACGTGCACGTGCACGTTGGTTCGTCTGGGTTTGTGGAGTTTTGGGGAAGGAAGGTTAGGGCTCGGGGAAGGCTCGTTAATTTTGCGTGCTTGACTCGAAGAGAGAGAGGAGGGTGAGTAGCACAGGAAGTTACTCAGGAAATTTGGAGGGTTACTCGAGTTTAAAACTGGTTAACTGATTAGTAGTTACAGGTTTTAAAATTTTAAACTTAAAGAGAGTAGATTTTTAAACAATTTTAAAAAGGGTTTTAAAACATAGTTTTGAAATTTAAACAAATGAATTTGGTTAAACTTCTTATATAAGTTACTTTAACTATACTAAATTGTTTCCTTAAACATTTAGTTAAGAAATCTTGAAATTCGTTTAATTTAAATTTGATTACGAAAGATTTCAAGTTATTTTCAATCTTAAAATTTGAAATGGAATAAAAAGGAAATTAATTACTTGAAAGTTAATTACTTAATAAAAGTAATCATGGTAAATTAACTAATAATTTAAGTTTGATTAATAAGTAATTAAAGAATAATTAATTTAAGGATGATTAATTACTTAAAAATATTCACTTAATGAAAGTAATTAAGGACGGATAATCAATGATTAAAGATTGATTAATCAAGTGTTTAAAAGTTAATTAATTTAGAGAATAATTAATTAAATGTAATTTATTAATTAAGGTAATTAATTTGAGAATAATTTATTAAAGGTTAATAAATTAATGAAGGTGATTAAAGAATGATAATTAATTGAGGAATAATTCATTAAAGTAATTAATAAAGATAATTAATTAAAAGATAATTAAATGGTTAAAAGTTAATTATTTAATAAGTAAAGGTTGATATTAATAATTAAAGGTTAATCGATGATTAAATATTAGTTAATAATTAAGATTTGTAATTTATTAATGTTAATTAACCAGGATTAGAAATTCATAAGTAATTAATCTAATTTGAATAAATCAGATAATTAACTGACCTTACTTATGAATATTTGGATTCTATTGGATGACTTGATTGTTTGATATCCCTGATATATGATGCTTTGTGATACATCCTGATTTGTATTGTGATCTGTAGTTTACTTATCTGTGGCCTTTATATATCTATGATCTGTGAATGAACGATAAGCGTTGTTCTTATACCGCTTATCGAATTATATTTCTGTATTCTGATATGTGATGATTCATTGTGTTGCACTATTGTGTGAAACCCCTGGACTACACCTTTACACACACAAATATGGATTTCACGTGGAAATCGGTTAAGTCACAGATAATTTAAATTTAATGTTTTTGAAATTGAAATTTTAATTTCAATTGATTTTGAAATTTGAAATTTGGGTTTAATGTGAAAAGCTTTTGAAATGGAATTTCAAAGATAAAAGTTATTTTGAATAACTTAATCGAGTTTTGAAAATTTAAATAATTTGATTTAAACTTAAATTCAAGATTTGAAATTGAATCCTATGATTGGAAACTAGGGAGTAAAGATGATATAAATGTGTTTATCTGAAGTTAAACCATTTAAAAGTATAATTTTGAGAATTTGGATTTAACCCAAAGACCTTAACTCGTATGAATAAATCAGATTTTCTGAAATGAAACTGTTTGTTTTAAAAGAATAAAAGCTTTCAGATAAGAAAAATGAAATTCCAGTTTAATTAAAGGAATTTCAAGATTGAATTGAAAAATGGTTTTCCAAGTTATGAATGAATTGTTTGAAAAGCTATGATTTGAATCTGTTATCTTTAACAGATTTAAAATAATGATTGGTTTAAATCATTTGAAATGGGATTGTTTTGAAAGCTATAAGTTAAATCTTGATTTAAAGATTTAACGAGTTAATCAAATTGAAATGGAAATTAATTTGGAAAATCTATGAATGAATCTTTTGTTTAAAAGATTAAAGTGTGGAAACTATTTAAACCATAAAGGTTGAATCTTTTTGTTTAAAGATTTAAAAATGGTAATTTGTTAAACCATTTGAAAAGGAAGTTTGGATTTAAGTTGTGACTTAATTGAAATCCCATATCCATATGTTTTTAAATATTACGCTCACTATTCGGTTTAGCCGGGAGAGGACCTTTGGGTCGTATAACCCATTCCGAATATGTGATACGTCGTATATGGATAGCATTTGAAGACCGGCGTTGAAGACCGGATATTTTTGAAAACGGAAGGATTACCGTCGAGTTACTCTGCATCGGCTGATCCCCGATATAGAGGTTTTATCACCCTTAGTGACGGGAAGTCCGGACGTGATTGGAAATTATCCGGATTTGCAAGGGCTTCGTGAGAAGTGCCTTCGGTTCTGTTCGAACCCGGAACAGACTTGTATGGATACATGTCTGACATTACACTTTGAGATATAAAGCAGATTTCTTTCAAATACATTTCTGTTGGTGGCGGAGAATTTATTCTCTTAGCTTAACACCCTTCTCTGAGACGTACGAGCTCAGAGGTTATGTAGTTGAAATTTATCAGCGATATATTCCCAATTTGGTAATGTGGCATGCTGAGTGTTGCTGTGTGATGATCAGTGTTTGATCATTTGTGATATGATCATTTGTTTGATCATTTATCTTTGTGATCATAGGTTGATCGTCTGTTGACCCAAAGCGTGGCTTTTTGAAAAAGCGTAGCTTTGTGGACGAGACTTCGTCAGGGCCTCACAACCCGGAAATGGTCGAAACAGGAATGTTGCGGCAAGGTTATGAGGGTCGCGCCCTTTAGGGTATGTCATTTCCTTCTGGAAAAGGGTGGTGTCATGGTATGGAGCCCAGATACTTACTCATGTGGATACACTTTATTATGTGTGATGTTGGTTATCGAGGCCTCGGATAAAGGTCCCAAAGGACCGGGGGGTGGCATATTCGTGAGTTACCTGTTATAGGGGTAACCCGGCCTTGTTTGGCAGAGAGCAGTTTGTCTCTCGGGGCGTCCCGCCAGAGGCGTTCCCATGCGACGGAAGGAAGTTCCTTAGCCTGACCATTTGTTGGAAATCCATTTCTCCAATACGGAACTTGTACGGTTTTAGTTGTAGAACCTGCCATTCACTTATGGTGGCGCCCCACTGTTTGGATGGTAGCTATAGTAGGCATAGTTCGAAATGTCTATGCTGGCTAAGATTTATATTCTACTTTCGAAATGTTTTTCTACACTATGCACTAATAATAATATCCAATTGATTTTGCGTAATAAGCATTTTTGACTATCATAAGAAGAAATCTCCTCCAATTCTGCGTTTGCATTGTGTGTGTGGCGGGAGGTCTTATGGTAGTTTCATTTTCTAAAAGCATTGCGGATTTCAATGTTTAAAACCTTTTGTGTTTGTTTAAAGATAAACTATTTTTGTTGCTCACACCAGTCTCATGACTGACCTGGAGTTTATTGTTCCCTTCCTAAACTCTGGGTGCCCACTATTTTCCACACGGGCAGTCTGGAGTTGGGTTTTTCAGATAGTCAGGTTCTGTAGATTATCTGGAGCTAGTTCAGTATTTGGAGTTCATTCATCCGAGTTGCTTATCTTGGAGTTGTGGATTCATTCTTGTCTGAAGATCATTTTGGAGTTATCACTTCTATTGATATTGTTCCGCTGCTGATGTTATCGTTTTCTTTTCCGCTGCTATTTGTTGTATCATATCTCTGATGTATATTGATATTCATTGTATCATTCTGTTGTATCAGATATTGTATATCAATGTATTATTCTTTTCTTCCGTTGTGTTGTTTTACTTAATTGTGTTATAGCTCCGGCGAATCGGATTTGAACGGTCGAATCTGCGGCATTCTAGTACAATGTGAAGTACGGATGTTGATTTTCGAGCGGGCAAAACCCGATACGTTACACATATCCACGATTTTGGACAGTGGATAAGCTTTTAAATAAAATGTGTAGAAATGTTGAATTTGGATAACGAAGTATATTCACGATTTTGGACAGTGAATATATTCTTAAATAAAATGGATATGTTTTGGAAAGTGATATTACGAAATGAAGTAATTGTTTTAAAAGATGTTTTAAAATGGGTTAAATATCGAAACCATAGATTTCAACATTTTATTTTTGAAATAGACGTTTTCGAGAAGTAGAAGGAAATGGTGGACTATAACACTGTTGTTATAGTAAATGATTTCCGAAAGGAAATGTTTTTATGTAGTATTGGGATTTATATACCTATCTTAATTTCGAATCCCTATACTAGTGATTTTGAGTCGTCGTAACGATGTTTTACGTAACATTCGTTTTGACTCAAATAAATGTGTTTAAAGAGAATGATTTCCATAAAGAAATGAATATATACTTAATTTGATTTAAGTATATCGAATATTTTCAAATGTTGAAAATAAATAGAGTTATGAAATACTTATCTTTAAATAAGTATGGAAATGCTTTTCCAATATGAAATGAACGTTTTTGAGATTTATCTTCTTAAAGATAAATCGAAAGTGAATATTGACATCGATTTGAAAATCGTATATCAGTAGATATTTTGAAATATAAATCCACTATGGAATTTATGAAGGAAAGGGAAACTGTTTTGAAAAATAAACGTTGATTTATTTTTGAAGTGTGGAAATTTTATATCTAATAAAAGATATTTTGGAAGATGAAATAATTTGGAAGATTATTTGGAATCTGATGATGTTGCGCATCTTTATTGATAGTTAAATAACCGACTATCGATAATTACCTTTAGATAGGTATTTGTTGTGAATTGGATAAATTTGAATGCCACACTTATTTTTAAATAAACGCTCACTATTCGGGTTAGCCGGGAAAGGACCATGGGGTCGTATAACCCATTCCGAATATGTGATACGTCGTTATGAATTGCATTCGAAGACCGGTGTTGAAGACTGGATATTTTTGAAAACGGAAGGATTACCGTCGAGTTACTCTACATCGGCTGATCTCCGGTTTAGAGGATTTATCACCCTTAGTGACGGGAAGTCCGGACGTGATTAGAAATTTATCCGGATATGCAAGGGCTTCGTGAGAAGTGCCTTCGGTTCTGTTCGATCCCGGAACAGACTTGTATGGATTGTGTGTCTGACGTTACAATTTGAGATATAAAGCTGATTTCTTTCAAATACATTTCTGTTGGTGGCGGAGAATTTATTCTCTTAGCTTAACACCCTTCTCTGAGACGTACGAGCTCAGAGGTTATGTAGTTGAAATTTATCAGCGATGTATCCCAATTTGGTAACGTGGCATACTGAGTGGTGCTGTGAAATGATTAGTGTTTGATCATTTGTGATATGATCATTTGTTTGATCTTATATCTTTGTGATCATAGGTTGATCATTTTTGTTTGACCCGAAGCAGGGCTTTTTGAGAAAGCGTAGCTTTGTGGACGAGACTTCGTCGAGCCTCACACCCCGGAAATGGTCGAAACAGGAAGGATGCGGCAAGGTTCTAGGGAGTAGCGCCCCTTAGTGTATGTCATTCCTTCTGGATAAAGGTGGTATCATGGTATGGAGCCCAGATACTTAACCTCTGTGGTTGCTGCACAGTTATTATTACTTTGTGGTTTGTTGGAAATCGGGGATCCTCGGGAAGATCGGTGACGATCGGGGGATGGCATACGCGTGTCAGTAGTTACCTATTTTTGCAGAGGTAACCCGGCCTTGTGTTGGCAGAGATCCGGTTAGGTTCTCGGGTCGTCTATTCCAGGGACGTACCCATCGTGGAAAAGGAAGTTCCTTAGCCTGACCATTTGTTGGAAATCCAAAGAAACAATACGTGACTTGTACGGTTTTAGTTGTATTACCTGCTATGGAATGTGGCGGTAACCTGCTATTGAACATAGTAGCTATAGTAGGCATAAGTGCGGAATGCCTATGCTGGCTAAGATTAATATTATACTTTCGAAATGTTTTCTACACTATGCACTAATAATAATATCAAAAAAGAATTTGATTTTGCGTAGTAAGCATCTTTGACTATCATAAGAAGAAATCTCCTCCAATTCTGCGTTTGCATTGTGTGTGTGGTGGGAGGTCTTATGGTAGTTTCATTTTCCAAAAGCATTCCGAATTGGCATTAAAGTTTTCCTGTTGTTTATTTTAAAGAATAACTGTTTTACGATCTCACACCAGTCACCATGACTGACTCGGAGTTTATTGTTCCCTTCTAAACTCTGGGTGCCCACAAATTTTCCACACGGGCAGCCTAGAGTTATATTATCAGGATATTCTGGATATTCTGGAGCTTTGGAGATAAGCTGGATGACGAGACGTAGTATTTGTATCTGATAGTATTTATTCCGCTGTGTATTCTATATGAGGACAAGTTATATAACTGTCCATTGTTGTATATTGACTATGATGATTGATGTATGTATAAAATGATATAGTTCTTTGTTTTAGAGATTATTCATTTATCTATTATATATTGTTCCACTGCGATATGTGAGATTCTGATATCTGTTTCTGTTCTGATGTTGTTCTGTTGTTCTTCTTTCTTCTTTCTTCTCTTTTTCTTCTATCTTCTTCTTCTTCTGCCTTTTTCTTCTTTTTAAAACCCTCACTATTGGAGTTTCCGGCAGTCGATAAAGTGAGTATCGATGTCGAATTTTCGAAAGTCGAAAATTCCGGTACGTGACACAAGCCTATCAGAGAATTGCGCAAACAAATCAGAGAATTTACAGCGAATCAAAAAGGGGAAAAAGCGGAGAAAAGCGTAGCAAATTAAAAGGAATAGAGATTGAAGCTAAGGACGACATGTGAGTGGATTTAATTATATATCTTTTACATTTATGATATATTATCGTTAGATTCCCGTTAAATAATTTTATTCAGTATTTTAGCAATTAATCCTGTTAATTAGATATGCTGAACTGTAAGAAATCCACGGTTATTTACATCTATTTTAAAGTTATAATTTAGCCTAAATGCTAGTTTCTTTTATTCCCTTTTTATGCGAATAATATGGTTAGAAAGAGAATTCGCGATTATGGATTAAAATGGTAAAATACTAGATTTTATGAAATTAGATGTAAAATAATAAAAAATTGGAATAAAGACAGAAAAATGGATTTCTGCAATAAATTACTCTAAACGGGAATAATAAATTAATCTAATAACTTGATTGGGAAGTAAGTAATAGATTAATTGGTTGGTTTAGAAAATAGGATACATTTCTATAATTTAATATTTAAAATATAACATAAACGTAACTGCAAGAATAAAAGAAAAAAAAAGGGAACTAGTGTAAAATAGAGAAACCACTGTATTTTACACTATCCCAAAATAATAAAAGAAATATCATGCGGTTACGAATTATTGTTTGTAGTATTATTTAGTATTAAAATATGGAAATGGATTTTTAATATGGTTTTCATAACCAACCAAATAAAATAGAATTACTTCCTAGAATAGAAGAAAATAAAGTAAAGTATGAAATGAATCAAGAAAATTATTAGACAAGAATTTGAAGCTGTAAACGATAATTGTAACGACCCGTAAATTTCAACTGTTTTAATAACGTAATTAGTTGAAATTTTGTGAAAATTTTAAATGATAAAATTTTGAAATATAAATTAGATATTTGGAATGCGTCTAATTAAACATAACAACTGGTAAATTTTCGTCCGAAAATATGAAAGTTTATTTCGCGCGTAAATTCACTTCAATTTAACCAGTTAAAAAGCGATGAAATTAAAATGTTTCCGAAACCTAAATATTTTTACATAGAAAAATTCTAAACCATCTTCTGAGCAAGATGTCAGTTTGTCGTTTTCCCAAATTCGGACATCTTTGGCTCCGTCGATCTTATTTTTCAGTGTTTTTCTTGCATTTTCCGCTATTAAAAGAATTCGAATTTTATAATTCAACCATACCACTGATATCTGTATGTCGTTTTGATCGTCTCGTCGTGCTGATCGCCACGGTATATTCAATTCTGTATTTTGAAGTCCGGGAGGCAGCGAAAGCTACGGAACGATTTCTGTATCGGTTTCGCAAATTTTCCTTTTGATTTCAACGACCATTAATTTACTCACCTGTTCAAAACAACGGCCAATTGTAGTTTATATTCCCTATTGAATGTAATTCTGACTATTACTATTCCTATTGTTCAATCAGTTATGAGCTGGCGATGTTCCCAGCTGGTCTGCCTTTTCGTTAGTTTTGAGAAGGAAATTTAATTACAAAGTCATGTAACGGCCTGGGAACAAATTGTCTTGCCTGTTCCTCTCTTTCTTTTTCTATCTTCCAGATTTCCTTTCTCAAACCCATGGCTTTCTCCTTCACCATGAACTGACCCGCCACGAACACAGCAGCAACTTCACCTCCACCATCACCGAACCCGACTCCGCCTCTGCACCCCATACTCTTCATCCGAGCACCGTTCGCCAAACACATCTCTCCACGCCTCTACCTCCTCCACGTGAGGGAAACCCCACAACTACCGTGCCTTCTCACTGCACCCACCCGAGAATCCATAGCAGCCCTCTTCGAAATGCAAGTCGCCAGCTACCCTACCGAAAACCAACTGCCGTCCTCTCCATCCAAGGCCAGATCCGCTCCACCATTTCACTGACCGAACCTCCGCCCTCGGCAGCACCTTCCCAGGCCACTGCATCCACACCCGCTCGACCATAGCAGCGAACTCTGCCGCTCCTCCAAGCAGCCTCGTTCCCTCTGGACCCACCACGCCAGACCACACACATCCGTCTTTCCTCCGCTCCACACGCCCTTGCTTCCATTGGTTCCACTTGCATACATGCGTAGGTGTACGTGAGAAGTTAAATTGGTAATTGTTTTATAAATTATTGTTTTAACTTGTTATATAAGTATAAATCTAATATATATGTATTTTATGTAGGTTGTTTATATGTTTATACATCTTATACGTTTTGTATAAAATTATATCTTAGTCTATATGCCAGTTTATATTCTAGTTTCAGCAATATATATATAAGTGTACTTTTGCATAGTAGTCTAAAGAAAATAATTATCATATGTTTTGATATTCTGTTACAGTTTGCTGTTATAAAAATATTGGTTTAAGTATGGGTATAGAGTCGACATCTATGGCACGTTTTGCATATAGGTTACTAGGTAGGCTCAGAGATGATATTGGTATATATATAAAGCTGTTCTTAAAAATACAGGCTATATTAGTTATAGATATGGTTCTGTTTTGTTATGGATATAAAAGTATATGTTGATTTAAATATAATCAGTATGCAAGTTTACATAGGTTGTTTTAAACACGTGTACATTTTGGGTTTCCTATTTTAGTTTTTCAACTTACAGTATATATATTCTATTTGTATGTGCTGGAAGAAAATTATGTATATATGTTTTATATATATATTTTATAACAAGTTTCGTTTATTTTAGTATAATATAGTTGGATTATATATATATCTGAGTACTTTAGTTAAATAATATTTGCAGTGTGAGTTTGTATCTCTAGATTTGTATGTTATATATATATATATATATATATATATATATATAGCCAGTTGTTTGCAAAGTATGTAAGTTAAGTGTAAAACTATGATTTCACTCAACATAGTGGCATTTCCATGTGTTCTGATTTTATCTATATGGTTCAATATATATAGTGATATATATATTGTTGATTTCAAAATATATTATGTATATATATGAGTTTTATACATGAGTTTTATTTCAAAACAATGATTTTGATATATATATATATATATATAATTTAATATGTATTCGAATTTAAAAATATAATTTTCATTTATACATGATGATATATACCTAAGTTTACTTATATCAAAATTATTTTCGTCGATCCAGTCTGATTTGACTTCGTCTATTCCTATCTATCAGCTTTGTTCGTCGAGTCGTGTCCATCTAGCGTTGCTTTGGAACTCGTAGCTCATTTCTGTGTCGAATCATCTCTAGCCTCGAAAGGTGAGCAATCACTCACGATTAACGTTCTTTTATTTATTAAATCTGATTTCAATTGAAACGACAATTGAAATATACTGCTGTTAGATAATTACACTATTATATATGCTATTACCTGTATCAGTTCACCTGTGACATCTGACACCATTATCTGTTAATTATTTATACGATGATAATACAGTTTGGCTGATAATTGATTGATTGTTGATGTTTATATTGGACGTTAAATTGTTAATGTTAAAATGATAAATAGTATGCAATTGAACTTGATATAGGATAGCTAAATGTTAAATTTGATTAACTGACATTTGTATAATATGACCCCTTTAACTGTTAAATTTATTGACACGTAGGATTTGTTTAATTACATCTTGAACCACTGAATGTATGTTGTTAAATTGATGATGGATGAAATTGTAATAGATGACAAGTGAAAACCGTAATGTAATAATCTTTAATCTACATGAAATGATAGTGTAGATTCTAGAAATAATTATATTAATTTGCACAAATAACAATGTGAATTAATACGATTATTTCGGGATTATTTGAATTGATTATTGGATTGTTATTGATTGTTGTTATTGCTTGTTTATTTACTTTGACACCATCCCAGTTATCACACTGCAAGTTCCCTTTGTATGTTTTGATTTTGAATTGAATTGGAATCGGGTTGAAATGATAAATACCCAAATTGAACTTTGACCTAGGATAGGAAATTAAATAAAACCCGATTGGTCAATAATTTGATTTAAAATAAAACGAAGATTTTATTTGAATAAATAATATGGTTTTGAAATGAAGTTGAAATTGAATTTTAATGGAAGGAAAATGTTAATATTTAATAATCTGAAACAAAATATTTACAATGTAATTGATGAAAAAATGTTGTTTAATTTGAGAAATGATTGAATTAAGTTTGAAATTATAATTAAGTTTGAAATTATTAAACTTTGAAATGATTTAATAATTAAGTTTGAAATTATAATTAAGTTTGAAATTATTAAACTTTGAAATGATTTAATAATTAAGTTGGAAATTATAATTAAGTTTGAAATTATTAAACTTTGAAATGATTTAATAATTAAGTTGGAAATTATAATTAAGTTTGAAATTATTAAACTTTGAAATTATTTAATAATTAAGTTTTGTATTATTTAATAATTAAATAAGGTTGAATTACTTAATGATTAAATTGAATTAAATTCTTTAATAAGTAAAATTGAACTTTTGAATAAGTAAATTTTTACTTCGTAAATAATTGAAATTGAGTTTCTTTATTAATTAAGTTTTGGAAAATTATTTAAGTAAATAAGTGAAATCGAATTTCTTTAACAAGAAATAAAATGTGATTTATTGAAATTAATGTAAGACTTGAAAATTTAAGGATTTGATTTGATGAATTTAATTTAATTCAAATTGTAAGTTTGAAATAAGGAAGTTGAATTTAAATAATTGATTTAATGAATTGGAAATTAAATAGATTTGTTTTGAATGATAAATGGAATCGATAAATGAATTTGAAATTGATTTGAATGTTAAAGTATATTAATTCAAATGATTTGGAAGGAAACTTATTTGCGAACTTGAATCAATATTGAATTGTTTTAAATAGAAATTGAAATTGAATTATAAGATTTTGAAATTATGATTTGGAAGTTTTGAAACGTAAAGTATGGAAATTGGTTTTTGAAAGACAAGTGAAATGTTGATTTACGAATTGAAATTGAAATTGAATTAGATTTGGTTTTGAAATATATTAAACGACCAATCGGTGTAATAATTACGAAAGTTATTAAAGAGACCGGGATCGGTAATGGATATACTCTCTATCTGAACCGAAACCACTTTAATAACTGTACGCGGAGTGATGATCCAGAATGAAGTGGTTGGATGATGTACGTGATGACTGAAGAAAGAGAACGATAATGGATAGCCTTGACACTTGTGTCAAATTGGAAATGACTAAAACAGGAGCTGTGCCGGGCCAATGGAGGATTAGCTACCTCAAGTGGACACACTTCTTCGAACTACTTATACTTGTTGTCGATTGGTGCACCCTTGATTTTGGGAGTGTTGTTTCACGGTGTTGCGGGCGCTGTGGCGTTGCGTTCTCACCAGTCCGGATCAGGCGAACGGTAGTATCACTACCTTGGGTATTGCCTCATGTGCCTTGTCATACTTGTATTCCATTTATTCGCGACCACTACGATTTTGATTTGTACCTTTAGTATATGGATTGCCCTCTGGTGACTTCCGGTTTTGGGTAAACTACGGTCTTGTATATGCTTTTGGGAATAAAAATGTGTTAAGGGTGGAATGGGCCATGACTTAACGCTATTTTGATATCTTTATATTACTGATAGACATTATCTACTTATCGTACACTACTACATAGTAGATAGTTTAACGGATCCTTAAAGGATGGTTATTCCAAACATCCTTTGAGTTACTTGTATTTCAATTGCTATTTCACTTGAGTTGGATTTATTAATATAAGAATGTTAATCCTGACTCGAGTGTCTTGTGTTTTTGCTTTACGCTCGGGTCAGACTGAGTAGTTCAGCTTCCGAGACTCACCTTTGGAGTTGGAGCTTTGCTTGAAGATCCAACCATCTATTCTGCTTCCAGTATTCGATGATTCCAGTGATGTATTCTGCTTTGTATCTGATGTATCGTATTACTCTTCTGTTGTAAACTCTGATGTATTTTATATTCATATAGTAGCTTCATGAACTACTATCTCTTTTATTTCCGTTGCAAATTATTACTCTGTGTCTGTGATCTGTGATTATTTATTTACTGTATATGTTCAGTTTTGCCAAATTTAAATTAACAACGCGGTATTTTGAGCAATTCAACTCCGGCATGAGTGTCTACCTATACACTTATAATGGATGCGAATGGTCCAAAATATCGGGCCGTTACAGTTGGTATCAGAGCTTTGGTAGCTCTAGGCAAAACTTAACATATAGGGTAAGTGTATTTACAGAATCACTCACATTCGAGTTTCAATCTCTCCCTTTTTCTCGATTTGTGCGTGTCATCCTTGCACAGGGGCCATGCTAATCTTCTCTGTATCGTTCCAATTTTATCGGATGTTTGAATTTTGGAACGTTCCCTACGGTTCCAAATTTCATTCGTGTCCCTCACTATTCGTCTTCTTTCAGTTCTGGAGCATCACATAACTCCACTTCGAATGACCCTTATAGTGAATCGGCGGTCTCGCCAAACTTCGAATGGTTGTAAAGGGGTGAAACTCCTTTATAATAGGCATCGATTCACCAGAGAATTCTGTATCCTCGGTTTGCGATGCTATCTATTCCCTGCTATACCTGAATTCCGTCTCTTGAGATCGAATGTCGATTTACCTCAAATTCTACAACGATCTTATTCTTGAAGTCACGGTTGACCCGGCTAAGGTTGCCCGCGATTTATATAAACCCATCCATCTTCTTATTTGTTATTTAAATCATCTTATCTTCTGTTTCAGACTTATCTTCGAATCAAAAATTCTCTTTGATTTGATTTCTATCAAAAATTGAATCCCTATCCTTATTTTGAAAATTCATTCCTGTATCATCGAGCGAGGAAGTGTATTTATAAATTAATATTTAAAATGTTTTATATTGTGTGGTTTGAGTTGTTGATGTTGATTTGGGTTTTCGATCGATTCGTCTGATCAACGCTATCGATAGGATTTCCAAAACACTTGAGCAGAGCAAACTGACACAATATCGTTTTCAAATTTGATAAATAAAATAAAAGTTTTGTATGATTATATTATAAATAAGTATAAGTTTTCTGAAATTAAATTGTAATGAATTGTAAAGTATACAATATAAGAGAATTAAAGGAAATTCTATATCATAATAAAAGAAGACAGTCAAGAATAGAAAAGAGGCACTTGTAATTATATACAAATTATAAAAGAAGATAGAAATAACAATTACAAGTATAAGTGTAACATGGGTTACAATTAAATAAAACGAACGGAAAGGCTTATTTAGAGACTTAGAATAAATAAGCAATGATAGCAAGGATAATAGTAGAAGCATATTTAAAACAATTTATATTAAGTAAATACGCAAATAGAACAGAAATAATAGAAGATGCTTATTTAATAAACTTAAGACTTAAATTAAGTTAATAAGCAAAGTAATAGAAGTGGCAATACCAACAGCATTCCCTATTAGATCAATAGTGGTCTCACAATAGCCAGAAGTGGGATGAGGGCAAGAATATGCTAATTAGGGTAAATAAGTAGCCAACAGAATAAGAAAAGTGAACTAAACGCAAAATAAAAGATTAGACTTAGGTTCTAATAAAAGAGTGAGATGTGTTTGGAGCAGCCCAAAGGATGAAGAGCCTAACAAAGCAGTTCATCACAGATTTCAGCAATGGAGAAGCACGTCCAACTTAGTTATTTTGGGCTAGAAGGAAGTATGAGACTTCAACGGGATGTGAGGATACTCTAGGATGGACCTTTGGGTAGGCCTAATGAAGCTGCACCCCCGGAGGCAGGTCTGTAGGTGTTCCATCAAGAGAGTATGCCTTGACTGCTTTTTACATGGCAGGACCATTATAGGCAGTCGGAAGGGTTTGATGTTAGCAGTAGGATATTTGTATGTCCCAGTACTTGCAAGTAAGTTTAGTGGGCAAGACCCAAAAGGATATTCGCATGCGGATATCGGCCAGCATCGAAACCAAGAGCGAGTTCGGGAAAGACTAGAGTTACAACCAGAAGGCCAATGATTCTTTCACTATCGAGACATTGGATGAGGGGTACCACCAATTGGACGTTAGATTGTTTGCAGTAGGGCACGACCACTTAAATCTTTAGAGGTCTTTTGATTAGTTGAGGGGTGGCTGCGTGGGGCCATAGCCACGACGAGAAAAGAGACAGACCAACTAGAATATCTATATTGTAGGCCTAACGAAGCAGTCCTTTACAGATATAGAAAATCCCCGACTGAGTTCCGTACAAGGTAGACCTTGTTGGCGGGATTCAAAGAGTAGACAGAACGATTACGTATAGTCCTTAATGTACGCACCGGGTGGTACGTTATGGATGTCCGAGCATTAGTATAGACTAGTGCGGATGCAGTTTTACGTTTTCTTAGTAGACGACGGAACATCTGTATTGTAGGCCTCATGAAGCTGTGCTCTATAGATGTAGTCACAGAAGGCCATGGAAGTGAGATGATGGAGTCCTTTGCGAGGAGGATACGGAATGTACTATGGGTAGTACCTAGGACCAATATGGTCATTGGGTATACAGCTACATACATATATATATATATATATATATATCAGGTATTAGGTTTTACTCTACTAAGGAGTAGATGGGTACGATTCACACACTGAGGCGAGAGTATTGTAAACCTAATGAACCTAATATAACAATAATTAGAAGTAAAACGGTATATGTAGAATTAAGCTTAGAAGTGTATAATTTATCCATTCACCGGAACTTTAGTTCTGACCCCCTCCTCATAACATCCTACAGGTTAGGTAGATGGCAAAGACTTCTCGGCTGTATGACACTTGCTTAGAAAGTGTTATTATATGGGTAAGGATTTATATACTATTATATTTTAAGTCAATTCCGCTGTAAGACAATAAATTGAGCTCTGATATATTTGTCTTTGCCTATTTGCAAGATACCAGATATCCAACTCGGGCTTCAGTGGGCTTGGGTTTTAGCATTTTTGCGAAAAATCCAGACCACTGGAATTCAGGTTGTTACAATACATAAGATGTATGTATGTGTGTGTGTATATTTCAAATGATTTGAAATAAAATCGGTGTTTAATTCTCAAGTTTTTGGTTAAGTGATATTATGGATGCATATATCGTGTGAATTAAGATAGTTTTATTATCAACCATTCGCATCCGCACATGTCGGACTTGAATTGCTCAAAATATCATATTGTTAATTTATATTTGGCAAAACTCAACATATACAGTAAATAAATCGATCACAGAATCACAGACACGGAGTAATATAATAATAATGCAGCGGAATGGATAAATAGTAGTTCATGAAGCTACTATATAAACAACAGAGTTTGAAATAAAACACAACATAATATCTCAAATACAGTGAAGTTTCCAATACAAAAAGATGGCCTCTCTGAACAAATCAACTGGAAAGCTGAATCGACATCCAATTGATATATTGATTGGTAATTTTTAATTATTGAAATGAAAAGGAATTTCTGACAATTTTGAATAATCAGAAACTTTGAAATTGAGATAAGAATTGAAGCAATTATTTTAGTGAAATTATAAAAAATTGAGTTTTGTAACTCTTAAATTAAAAGGATAATAGAATTTAGAAAAAGTTTTAAACTATTAAATATTCTTGTTAGGTAAAATGAATAAGAATATTTTATATTATACAAGTATGAAATTATTTTTTAAGAAATGTTTATGAACTTAGTAAATGTTTTATAAGTTCTATTTATTTGTAAAACGATTTTTTAAAAGCATTCGATTTTAAAGAAAATTTGATTTATATAAAGTCTCAATTATATATATTTGGAAACTATCAATTTTGAAAGAGGAAATGGGAGATACTGATTTATATAAGTAAGACTTTATATAAATATGAAACCGAAGAAATTTTTGAAAACTATGGATTTTGAAAATAATGAGTTTTGAAAGGTGTTCAATTATAAGGAGGAAGAAAAATGAATTTTAGATTTCATATAATTATGAAACCGAAGTGATATTTTGAAACTTACTGATTTTCGAAGACCTTCGATGTCATAAAATATTCGACTTGGTAGGTTTCGATTCTTTTAAAGAGGAGTTTATATAATAATGAAATTATTTCGAAGACTATTGATTTTGAACGGCATTTGATTTGGAAAGTTATGATCTTATATAAATGGAATTTATATAAGTATGATATATCTGAAGTTTACGATATGAAAGGTGTATTATGTATAGTATGCTATATTTTTAAATCGAAGGTATGGAAAAGCACCCTCCATGGAAATCGAAAATTGGATATCCACTAGTGTCGGTGGATTTAATTGAATTTAATACAAGTTGTCCGGACATAAACTCATGAGTTCTTTTGATTTTTGTTTTTCTCATAGCGTAAATCGAGGGGCGGAGATTGCCTACAGTTACTATGGATTCACTGGGATAGCGACGTAACTATTGCGTAATTGTGATCTATGAGGGGTTTTTGTGGTGTAAATCGATGGGCAGAGATTGCCTACAATTACTACAGATTCGTTGGGATAGCGACGTAACTATTTTGTAACTGCAATCCATGGTGTTCCATGGCATAAATCGAGGGGTAGAGATTGCCTACGGTTACTATGGATTCTCTAGGATGGAGACCTAACCATTGTGTAACTGCGATCCATGATTGAAAAGTGAAATTCGAGTGGTACTTTCCATATTTGATTTGAAAGATTTTCAAGTATTTCCACTGGATGTGGAAACATGTCTACTAAGTACTTAGAGATTTTTAGTCTTACTCCTGATCAACATATGGTTGAAGTCTGTAAGAACGAGAATAAACCTGTTAAGACATCAAGTTATCAAAGTATTCTGATATAAACTCATTTGTCTTTTCTAAATCATTTAGAAATGTTAAAAGTTGTTTATCTATGATTAATACTGTTTAAAAGTTATTTATCAACATTCTAATATAATGAAGGGTTATGTACATAATTGATATTATTTGAAGTTAATAATTATTATTTACTAATAATTTTGAAATTACTTATTTTATTTATAAAAAAATAATGCTTTGAAAGTAAATTATTATTTAGTATAATAACGTTTAAATATTGATTATTATTGTTTTATAAATAATGTTTCAAAAAGTATTTTGGTGTTAAAACTAGCAAAATTTTCAAATATTTTACACATATTTATAAGGATATCTATTGTGAATTTTTTAAAATGTTATTTACAAATGAATTTACCTTTCGTAAAGTAAAGAATTTTAGAAATGAATTTTGTAAAGTATAGATATACTGAAGATTATTGATTTTGTAAATAAATTTTCAAATGAACTTTTCTAATGAGATCTATATAAGTTTCTTTAAAAATAAAATTTAGAGATATTATATAAATAGAATATGCATAATCTTTTCTATTTTAAAATTTTATGAAATAAATCATTCGAAAAGTATTATCTATAGTATAATATGTTGGAAAATTAAATTCGAATATCTATTTTGAAAGAAAGGTTTAAAATATTTACTTGGTTTTCGAAACAGTAATATGAAATTTAAAGATTTAATTACTATTTGAATTTGTATTAAACGAAAGTAAATTTTTTCCATGATTTGAATAATTATTATTTTAAAAATAAGTATTTTATAAATTTATTATGAAAGATATGAAATTTATACTCTTGATTTGAATAGAAATTTAATGTAAGATTTGAGTATAATATTAGTTTTATTTTAACAATCTTTGAGTTTATACTTATTTTAAATAATGAGTTTAATAAATCATCAGATTTAAAGAATTTTATTTTAAAAGCTTGTTTAAAATATTTTGATATCAATTTCTAACATTATTTTAAACTTTTTGAAAAATCTCTGCTTAATACTGTGAGAATATTTCATAGGTATTTTATATAAATCTAAGTAAGTTAACTTGAATGTTTTATAAGCTTAATCTTTTAAGGTATATCGAAGTAAGTTAACTTTAATGTTTTATAAGCTTAATCTTTTAAGGTATATCGAAATATTTTATTTCTCTTCAAGACGAATACCAAAAACTTAAAGGTTTTTTTTAAACCAATTTTGTTTCAAATGTAAATTATTTTATAGTTAGCTTGAATTTATATGCTTACTTCACTTCCCTTCCCTTTTCCTTTTACTTCTGAAATAATTATGAAATTGAGTAAATGTTTATAAACTGAAAAATGTTTTAAGAAATGATTCAGTAATGATTTTAATATTGGATGGACATAATTCTATGTAAGTAAATATCAATTAATAAGAGATAGTCTCTTTTGCTGCATGTAATTGTTATGATTTAGTTGCATGTTGCTTTTACATCACTAGAGTTCCATGTAAAATTGCATCGATTTTTTTAGTTGCATCACATTGCCTTGTTGCATATGATTGTTATATTAGTATGTTTCTTATTCTTATGATGGGATTAGCTAGTTCATTCTTCTTTTTTCCTGTTCGATTCGCTTTTGGATTATGTAAGTACAATTCAGGTTTATTGAAAAAAGACTAATTTGATGCTTTTGATTTCATGAGTAAAGTTGTTGCCCGACAAATAGGTACATATTTATATTATTGGTTGGTTGATGATTTTCTACCCCTGATGTGGGAAGCCACTTGGCTTTTTTTTCTTTTGATTGGTGTGGGCCATAGAGGCAATTTGTAGTTTTTCCAATTCAGCAGCGCAGAGGAAATACTGTTGAAATTTCTCAAAATTTTAGGAGTTACAATTTTTTTGTAAAATAATAAAATTGAGTAAGTTTAAATGTTTATAAGTTTATTATTTGGGGGGAAAACATATCAAAATGCTAGATAATTACTTCGTTCCTTTTTTAGGACAAAAGGTTTTGAGTGGGGAAGAGTGTAACGACCCGTAATTTTTGACCATTTAAAAATATTAAATTTAATTAAATTATTGAATAAAAATGGTTAGGTAGAAAAATTTATGATGTAGGTTAATAAAAGAAGAACATAAGCGGTAACATTTAAATTGAATTCTCAAATGACAATAATTGTAATAAGAAATTATAACTTATATTGAAATGGGAATTTATGGTATTGGTTTGTATTAAATCAATAATCGAAAATGAACTAACAAATGTTGAATCTTAAACTGAGAATATGAATAATAAATGTTAATAAGAATAGATTGGATGTTTATTTAAGAAGAAAATAATGATTTATTTATTTAAATTTAAATTTAAATAAGTTGATTCCAACTAATTAGATAAACCTTTATTTGGAAAATATATATATAACTTGTGTAAATAATTCGAATTTGATCTAAAGACTTTTAATAATAGAAATTGATTATTAATATAACGATTGTTGTAATGATATATTTTAAATTTTAAGTATTAGATTGTCCATAGCTGTAATTGGAATATACTGAATTTAAATTGTTGTGATTTTATCAAACGATAAAAAGTTTAACTTTTATATACAATCAATTTGGGTCTCGAAAATATACCCACTCAATTTGGAATATGGGTATTTGGTATAGAACGCTGGTGAGCACGTCTTGTTAGGGGTGTGTCCTTTAGGTGGACAGTAACCGGCTACCATTTATATAATATCGCTATCTTCTTCATTCGTTCACAACACAGCCAACAATTAAAAAAATTGAAACCCTTTCATCCTACTTCATTGATCGGTGCCACGAGAGGCCGATTCAGGCGAAGTGCCCAACTAGAAACTTGTAAAGCTCGTCGAGATGTAGGGGATGTATAGTTGGATCGTCATGGATTGGAGCAGATCGTTGTAGATGTGGGGTTGAACGTCGCGAGTTCAATGACATTTATCTCCATCAACGTCGATCTATTGGTGATGGCACCTGAAGGTAAAGTGTAGAGGAGGTCGAGGGCAACCTATGGCCGAAGTTTCATGGCTAACGGCAAAATATAGCAGCGGCAAATCAATGATCTACTTTGGGCGTTTTATGGGTTCGATTTGAAGCTTGGCCGAGGCATTTTGGGTGGCGGAAACAAGGGTGTGGTCGGGGCAGGTGTTGGGCGAGTCGTGGTGGCTCCAGATGGATGGCAACACAAGCGATGGTTCGATCGGAGGGAGGTAGCGTTATCGCTATGCCTGGGTTCGAATGAGCGGGAACGTGAGGATTTGCTGCTAATTGCAATTAAAAAGGTTATTAAGGTTTAACTAATTACGTAATTAATTTATTTAAATTCCAATGTTAATCAAATCATAACTTGTTTGTACCAGGATGGATTCGCGTGTCCTTTTTTGTGTTGGATTCGTATCGTTGTTGTCTATGCTATGGAGTTGGATTCGCAGCTGTTCGTTGTAGTGAAAACTAGTGCGAACCCGTGCTTCGCACACGGATGTTGAAAAAATATTGTTGTTGCATAGGTCATATCCAAATGTATAAGAAATTTAATACGGTGGTAATGAAAAAACATTGTTGAACGATAGTGTTACATCATGAATAACAATTTGGTAGGATAAAGAATACATAGATATATTTGGTTATGATAATCACAATTAAAATCGAACAAAACAATTACAGTGAATACGTTAAAGTTCACAGACTATTTAGAGGATAATGTGTTAAAAATTTATCCGCTAATGCATAAATATATTCACTGTGGCATATAACGCCAATGTTGTTGCTTTTGCAATTACACAGCTGCTTCAATGTGCATAGATATAGTTGAAGTATTCACTGTGAACTGCAGACACAAAGACACAGTGCAGTTCGATTCAATTAAATAAGAGTAACAAAAGTTTTTTGCAATGGGGAGAAATATAGTAATAGGATGAAATTTGTAAACAGTCAGGAAAATATTTGTCAACAACTGAAAAAAGCAACAAATGTAGTACAGGGGAAAAGTAGTAAAACAGAAGATTCAATTGAAATAGAAATGATGATGCAATAAGAAAATAACATGGGTTCCAATATAAATTACTATTGTTCACCAAATCTGACCTATGTCAATGTAGGGTACAAAACACGGCATACAGCTGGTCGCAGTAACCAATATTTGAAAATATCCAAAACATACATAAGAGAACAATTGTGAGAAGTCCATTCATTTTTTAGCCTCAGAAATAACTGCTAGCAACGCGTGTATGATATTGGCTTAAGCGCAAATAGGTGATGTTTTCTTGGCCTTAATAGATGCATTACATCAGTCAATTATTTTAACCATTGAAGGTATTTGTACCTGTAGCCAAAAAAGGCAAAAGTGTCATTGATGCAGTATTATTACTAAATTCTCTCACTGCCCGTCTGACCTATTAACTATATCTAATAATCAAACTATGACTACATAATCATCTATACAAAGATACATTCATCAATTGTTTTCTAGAAGTTTTCCGACGGTGGTGGTGCAAGTGATTTTAGAATTTACTGCAAAAAATAAAAAATAAACTCTTTTAGGTGGTTATCAACATTATTCTCACTACAACACATGTTTTGACCCAGCACTTAAAATGTGCATCTACCTTAAGCCCGAATACAATAACTTATATGCTTATTGTATTATTGATCATCGTAATTGTAAACGAAATTGAGTAAACTTAGGCAAATTATGTCATCAAACCTGGAAGCAATGTATTAAACGCTGAGCTGCACGGTTGAATCAAGCATTAATTATGTGAAGTCACTATTTAATCATCTCAAGCTATCAAAAATCAAAATTCATTTTTCAATTATATTTTCATAATGCGGTTAAATAACTATCGTTAACATCAAACAAAATTATTACTACAGCTAAATTAGTATTGCATCACACAAATGCAGATAAAATATTCAAAAACAATAATTGCTTAATTCCAAAAATACTGCAAAATAATAACCGCTTTTGCTTAATGCATTTAAATTTTAACTACAGTAAGCTCGAATAAATCATCGTGTACAACCAAAATTATTACTGCATCACATAAATATAGCTGAAATATTCAATTTCTACCATGCATAATTCAAAATTGTCATTAAATTATAACTGCATTTTATTAATGTAGTTAAATTTTAATTGTATTAAGATTGAATAAATTCCTGAAATGTAGCCAAATTTATTACTTCATCACATAAATGTGGTTAAAAATCTTCAAATATAGTTAAATTTACCCAAAACTTGCTGGTAAATTATAATTGCATTTTCTTAATTTCATTAATTTATAACTATTTTAAAATTGAATAAAATTATCAAATATAGTCAAAATCATCAATAGTAAATGCAATAAAAAAAATGCTAACGTAGTTAAATTAATTCAAAAAATGCCTATAAATTATTACACCATTTTTTGATGGGGTTAAATTATAACTGCACTAAGTTTTACTATCAAACACAATCAAGATTATTACTTTATTACATAATGTAGTTACAATATTCAAAGGCAACCATAATTGTATAATTCAAAAAAAAATATTCCTTTCAAATATGTTAAAAGATAATAAATACATTATAATAATTTAGGTAAAACTACTATGTAATGTTTATGATCATCATAATAATACTGTTATAGAAACGCGGTACACAGCGGTGACACAAAATAATTATGCAATTAAAGCTGCTATATAAAATTATGATTTTAAAAAATTTATTTTTAGCTATCAACAATGGATATCATTGGAAAGCAAATTAAATTTGAGATTTAATAGTGAAAACGATTCTTAAATCCAATCAATGTAGAAAAAGTTATTACATTTTAAAGTCTGGAATATAAAGAAATTAAAAATGCGACTGTTCAGTTGCCAAATTTCAAGGAAGCCTGTGTGAGCTTGAAATTCAACTCACTAATAATAATATAGTATAGATTTCAGATCTACTTGAAGGTGAGTTTTTAAACTCATTCATGAAGTACTAAATTTCCTACTGGTAGTTATACCAATTAACGAAGTGATAAATTTATATTGATTGCTATTTGAAAATTTAATTGACTGAAATTGAATTGATTAAATATGAACTGACTGAAATTTGACCGTTAAATTGATAGTTTAACTTGATAGTCAAATTAGACAGTAAATTTGACGGTTAAAATTGGTAGTCGGTGTGCCATTTAACTTGATAGTTATAAGTGTGACATTTAATATGATAGCTAAATTGACATTTAACTTGATATTTAAATTGATGTTGATAATTTGAATTTCATATCACTTTTAAACACACCGACATTGATAATTTATGACTATTGTGATATGATTGAATTGGTTGATTTGAATGTTGATTGCATGGATGCTTATGAATGATGTTGTGATGGATGATATTTTGATTTGATGTATATTTTTATATTGATTTTGATATATTCCCGTTATCACCCTGTTTATTATGATCATCATTATATAATTTTCCATATTGATTATTTGGACCACTAAGTTGTGATATGAACCCTTGGACATCCTATTTTGACATGTAAGTTAATCCAATATATTGTTGACTACTTCGGTAGAAATGTGATAGTTTGGATTTGATTGTCGTTTGGGCAAATTTGAAAAGGTTTCCAAAAATTGGATTTTTACCTCTAAAAGGTTTTCAAAATTTAATTTTTTTAACACTTTAGATATGTTATAAACAAATTAATTTGAGTTGTAAATTTTATTAAATCGGATTTTTGGAAAATAGTTTGAAATTCATTTATAAAACTTTTTAGATCCAAATTTTATATTATATATATATATATATATATATATATATATCTTAATCTAAAAGGAGCTGTCTTTGATGATATGCATGCTGCTGTGCATGGTGCACAATGTTTTAAGCTTCCATTTGTTTCTTCGAGCCTTGTTCTTTTTACTGCTGATATCTCTCGAAAAGATGAAGTTATAGAAGATTGTAGTGGTGTTTCATTGTATGCTGAAGGATTGGAATATGATGTTAAGACTGGACTTTAGGAAGATAATGATGTTGATCCAAATATTGGGGTAGATAGTTTGGTGATGGAAGAATTTGTGGTTTTAGAGAAATTATTTGCTGTTGGGTTGGATAACAGTAACTTGAATTCCTTGGGTTTGTTTGTTACGGAGGGGCAGAATAGTATAATAGTCAATGCTTCGGTGCAAGTGAAAGATATCTCCATTTTAGCTTCGGGTTTGATGGGGTATTCAGATAAATATGGGTCTGCCTCTGGGCATGTAGAGGATAAATGCAGTTTGGATGTTATATGGGAGAAGGAGGATGCTATTTTCTTTGATAAGTTTTTGGATGTTTCGGGTAAAGGAGCCGTCTTTGATGATATGCACGTTGTTGTGCATGGTGCACAATGTTTTGAGCTTCCAGTTGTTTCTTCGAACCTTGTTCTTTTTACTGCTGATATCTCTTGAATAGATGAAGTTATAGAAGATTTTATTAGCGTTTCATTGTATGCTGAAGGATTGGAATATGACGTTAAGACTGGACTTTGGGAAGCTAATGATGTTGATCCAAATATTGGGGTAGATAGTTTGGTGATGGAAGAATTTGTGGTTTTGGAGAAATAATTTGTTGTTGGGTTGGATAATAGTAACATGAATTCCTTGGGTTTGTTTGTTACGGAGGGGCAGAATAGTATATTAGTCAATGCTTCGGTGCAAGTGAAAGATATCTCCATTTTAGCTTCGGGTTTGATGGGGTATTCAGATAAATATGGGTCTGCTTCTGGGCATGTAGAGGATAAATGCAGTTTGGATGTTATATGGGAGAAGGAGGATGCTATTTGCTTTGATAAGTTTTTGGATGTTTCGGGTAAAGGAGCCGTCTTTGATGATATGCACGTTGTTGTGCATGGTGCATAATGTTTTGAGCTTCCAGTTGTTTCTTCGAACCTTATTCTTTTTACTGCTGATTTCTCTCGAATAGATGAAGTTATAGAAGATTGTAGTGGTGTTTCATTGTATGCTGAAGGATTGGAATATGATGTTATGACTGGACTTTGGGAACATTATGATGTTGATCCAAATATTGGGGTAGACAGTTTGGTGATGGAAGAATTCATGGTTTTGGAGAAATTATTTGATGTTGGGTTGGATAATGGTAACATGAATTCTTTGGGTTTGATTGTTACGGAGGGGTAGAATAATATATTAGTCAATGTTTCGGTGCAAGTGAAAGATAACTCCATTTTTGCTTCGGGTTTGATGGGCTATTTAGATAAATATCGGTCTGCTTCTGGGCATGTAGAGGATAAATGCAGTTTGGCTTCGGGTTTTTATCTGATTCGAAGATTGTTGAAAATGATAATAACGCACTGTTATATAATTCACTGGAGAGACAGTAATTTAGTTCCTTCTTCTTCTTCGTCGAAGAGAGGTAGGCGTAAGAAATCAGCGGCTTCTAGCCGTTCAATTCGTTGTAGTGCCAAGATCTATTGTTGTCAGTCCATGTGACGACCCGTAATTTTTGAATATTTGAAATCGGAATATTCAATTGATTTTATATAATTAAAAGTTAATTTTTAATTTAAATTTCAAATATCAAAATTTATTGGATAATTAATTATTGAATTTAATTATCGGAATTGGGTAAAATATTGAATCTTGAATTTTAAGCCTATTAAAAATAATTTTAAGGCTTGGAAAATTCAAATTACTAATACGGAAGGTGATAGAACTTTTAAAATTGAATTTAAAAGTGTTTTGTTCAGTTTTGAAATATATCGTTTGAATCGATATTTAAAAATAGCCTTCCGAGGCACAGTTTCGGATTTTGACGAAACCAGTTCCATTAGATCCGTAATATTGTATTATTATCGGATTTCAAATTTCGGAGCGTTTGGAGTTGTCGTGTGATCGTACAATAGATAAACGCGCTGAAATCTATATCGAATTCAATATAATAATTGGGTCCAAAAAGCTATCTTCTCCATACGATCGAGTTAGGCCCCGAAACCTTTTCCATCGTGTTCGGAATAGGGGTATAACCTTATAAACGCCTAGCGGCATGCCTCGATAGGAATTCGAAATTGTAAGTTGCATTTCCGAGACAATTTGAATTTAAAATTTAAATACGAGTAAATACTTTACTTGACTAGTCAAATTAATTTCACATCAGATTTTTCCAGTTTGTTCCAAAGCACTATAGCCTTTTTCTCCAACACGCCACCCTCTTATCTTGTCTCTTTTCTTCTGGAAACCTCATTCCCTTTCTCTCGTTCAAACGAAAAGAAAAAAATCCAGAATGGTCGTGCTTCTTTTCTAAATCAAATTCGATACCTCCCTTATTTATTCCGAGTTTCCCTTTTTCATTTCTTCATTCAAAACCATTCGAAATCATTCGAGAATCCATGGTCGTGCTCCCCTCTCCTTCGATTTCAAATCGAGTAAATAAAAAAAATCTCCAGAGAAAATGGCGGAATGCAGTAGATTGCAAATCAAAATCGAAAACAATTCAAAAATAATAAGAGAGTCGAGTTCGTTCTCAATGGCTTCCTGCAAATTTACGAAGCCGGCTCCACCTCAAAATCACGATAGAATGCTTCCTCTCAGTATTCATCCCCGAGATCGAAGTAGTTAGGTTAAATTGAATGGAAGAGGCATCGCGGCCTTGGGTTGTGCTCATTCTCGATTCACGGTGATTGGAGATGATGGCAAGGGCTCGATTATGGCGGCGGTGGTTCGAGAGCGAGTCGGTGATGCTCGTACATCGATTCGTGGTTCAGGATAGCTCACGCGAGTGTCGAGGTCAGGAATGAGGGTCGAGGAGTGGCTAAGGCAGTGAGGTATAATTCCTTTTTTTCAATTAAAATAAATATATGTATGTATATAATATATGGATCTGAAAAGAGAACAAATTATACAGTGGGGTATATATGCAGTTTTTATATACAGAAAAAAAAGTATTTACAGTAATGGTAAAAAATAATCCTGTTTTTAATTTAATAAAATATATATGTATATATAGGTAAAACAGAAAATATATATATAGGTAAATTAGTAAATATGTATATAGATGAGGTTTGGAAAATATAGGAATTTTGAATGTTGGAAGTTTATATAAAATTAGATTTTTTGAAATCTATAATTTATTTTTATAAGTATATATGTAGCTTCAAAAGAAAAGTAAATATACATATACATATTTTAATTTACTGGTTATTTTAAAATAATGTATTTTGGTGACTAATCCATTCAATTAACTTATTTAGTTATCTTAGTTACTAAAAGATCTTTAAAAGGAAAATTAGTTTAAAATTTAATTGTCTGTTTAAATTAAATCATTAGTTAAAATTAAAACTATTAAATGGTAATTAATTGTTCAATTTATTTCAAATGTTAACAAACCGTGTAATGTTATACTAGGTTAAAAATCTGTAAAGAAAACAAGCCGGTGTGGATTGGATTTCAAAATAAAGCAAAGGTGAGTTAATCTCACTCTTCTGGATAATTATTTAAATTTAATGGTTAAATTTAAATATTTGGCTGAATGATTGAATTGATTGGATGTGGTATATTATATAGTAGTATATAGTATATATTGCGTGATTGATATTCCCGCATTATATAGCGGATGAGACCCTATGCGCCGCATAATAGCGGATGATATTATATAAAACCCATATACCGCGATATTCCACCTCGAAGTGGAATTGGTATTATGCTAACGTCTGTGGATGCAGGGAAACAGGTTGGAGGGATCCAACTGGATTCCTCAAAATTATTTAGATTATTTAATATTCTGTGTTATGAATATTGATATCCTGTGATGATTTTATTGGTATTTAAATATTGTATGATATGGTTGGATTGAATATTTCAGAAAAAGGAGTTATCAAAATGTATTGAATTGGATTTTTGGAAAGAAATAAAAGAGTAAAATTTAAGTAAAATAATTCTAGTGAATTTGAATAAATTAAATAATGAATTGTAAAAGAAATAAAAGTGATTTCAAAATTTTAACAAATATTAAAGAAGGGAATTTTGAATTAACAGGGGAATAATAAATTTTAAACTTAAGTGATATTATTTTAAAGAATAAAAGAATTTATTTTTAAATTCAAGGATTAAATTTAATTAAAGGATAAATAAGGAGTTTTGGAAATTTGAAATTGGTATTTTCAGTTAAAAAGGGGTTTTAACTCATAATAAAGAAATAAATCTAAAAGTTAATATATTTTGAAATAAATGAAGTAAGTAAAGAAAATTATTTCAAGTGAAGTGAGTTGGAAATCAATTGTAAATTGATTTAAGTATTTGGAATTAAAATTTTAAAGAGAAGTGAGATTTTGGAATTTATAAAATGGGTTTATAAAGTAAAATAAAATATCAGTGGATATTTGAAAATATAAATTCAAGGTGGGAATTTATAAAGTGATATGAATTGGTTTAAAAATAAATGTTGATTTATTTTTAAAAGATGTGAAGAGAAGTGTATTTCCTTGGATAACCAAGTACGTTTTCAAAGCAATTTTAAATATAAGTTAAAAGTTCTAATTGTGTTTTAAAAAGCATTTTTTAGAAAATTGATTATTTCTAAATGTTAAATCCCAAAGTAAGATTTTCAAAACCTATTATTGTAATAATTATATAAAAGTGACTTAGTATTATGTTAGAAAGGAGAAATTTAGTTTATATTTATAAAGTGGTTTTATTTTAAATATTCTTAAAGTATATATTTTAATAAAGTATTAAAGTAGTTTTAATTTAAATGTTTTAAAGTATATTTTATAATAAAGTGTTTTAAATTTATTTTAAAATCTAAAAGTATTTTGTACTTTGTGTTCCGGTGGAAATAAATATTTGGGAAATGCATTCTGTGAAAGGAGATTGTTTTGGAATTGTTTCAAAGGGGTTTGAAAATTGAAATATGTCTTGTGAAGATATTTTTGAGGTGAATAAATAATTTGGGAAATCATTTATGATTGATGGATGTTTGTGAATGTTAATTGATAGTTAAATCACCGACTATCAATATTGGCCAATGCGTTGATCGTTTCGAAGAGACCGGGATCGGGAGTTTTTCCTGAAAACCACTTCGATCCGGTTTGTACGTTTCGTGGAAACGATTTCGGAGTCGAAGATAGAGCAGTGAAGTGCAAGGTCTAGTCGCTACTAATCCTGAGGATATTTCCAAAATGGATGTAGTAGAAGTAGTGCCTTCGGTTCCGTTCGGACCCGTGACGGACTTGTATGGACGAATGCTTTCGGAACATCGTCAGGTGGACGATGGGCATTCTAAGGGATATGTTCCTAAAGGTAACGCTTAGCCTCGAGCCTCATCAACCGAGAATGACTGAAAATCAGGGGTTATGCAGCAAGGCTTCGTGGGTAGCCCCCACTTGAGAGTAAGGTCATCCCTGTCTAGATGTCCCTTTTGATTTCGGCTTAGTGGTGCGGTTGCTGATCACAACCGTGGGGTGATCTTATTCGGAATTATCCAGTAAGGGATGGTTCTGGCCTTGTGTTGCAGGGGAGCGGGCGTACTCCTCGGTACTGTGATCTAGGCCACGTACTGTGACAGGTGGTATCCCAGTGCCTAGTCATTGATGGAAATCCATTCTCCCTACGTGCCTTGTACGGTATTTGTTTGTATTACCCACGATTGTGGCTAGTATGCTGGAATTTAATAGATGTAACAATTTCAGCTATTTGAATAAGTATTTGTATATAGACACTATTATAATATCGGAGGATTTTGATAAGAAAGTGTTTTAGCTATCGTAAGGTAAAAACCCGACATGTTTATTTGTGGCGTGGTCTTACGAGATGCTTTTGATTTCAAAGGGTTTGGAAAACTTTAATAATCCAATTTAGTGTGTTTTCTCACACTGGTTTTCCAAACTGACTCGGGTGTTATTTTATTATAATGCTCGGGTCAGACCGAGTATTATAGATACATGTTATGATGCTATAATGGATAAAAAGATATATTATATGATATATATTCCGCTGTGTTGAGCTCAGGAGACGAGCTGGATGGCGAGACGTATCACACATATATGATATATATTCCGCTGTGTTGTGTATATTGTGTATTCTGTTGTGGGACAAGTTATTATAACTGTCCTGAGCTGTGATGTGATTTGTATTGTACTCTGATGTATACTCTGATGATGTAATGGATAAACAGATGTATTTTCTTTGTGTAAAGATCATTTATTATCTATTATATTTATTCCGCTGCGATGGTTTGATTCTAATGTTGATTTTCTATTTTCTTCTTCTATCTCTTTCTTCTTCTTTTACCCTAGTTATTCGCTCTTTCGTACACTTTGGGTTGAACGAGGAAGAATTATTATCAACTCAAGGGGTACGGAACTGCGGGTCGCTACAGTCCACGGGTGAGTTACCTGGTTCGAGTGCCACAAGTGGCGCTATGAATTCAGGCTCAGATATGGGTTCTGATTTAGGTAGTACGTTTTCTGCATATGCTTTAGGTAGCTTGTCTTTTATGAATTTAGTCAGTTAGCTTGCGATGCTTCTTTCATTTATTCTGATGTTGAGGTAGATCGTGAGTATATTAGAAGTAAGGAACTTGATAGGGCTAGGTCCATTGGTATATGAGGATCATTAGTTGGAACATTAGAGGTTCGCATGATTTGAATAAGTGTGATAAGGTTAGAGCTTTTTTAAAGACTATTCTATTGTCATTGCTCTCCTTCAGGAAACTAAAATTGAATGTCCCTATATTCATTTTTATAGAAGATTAGGAGGGTATCATTTTAGAAAATGGGCTTTTCTACCTTCTTTGGGTGCTTCGGAGGGTTTATTGATTGGGTGGCGGGATAACTATTTTAAGTTGCTCCAATGTATTTCAAAGCAGCATTATTTGCACATTATTCTCATTAATCTTGCTAATAATTCTTTTTTAAATATTTCTAATGTTTATGGGCCTAATTCAAAAAGTATTCGAAGAATTTTGTGGAAAGAATGCTTAGAGTTTAGATCCTTTGCTCCGGGTTCTTGGATTTTGGGGGGTGATTTCAACTTTACGTGTTTTATAGGTGAGCGTTCACCAACGGAGGGTGATTTCTCTGCTATGGAGGAATTCAACCAATTTATCATTAATTCTAATTTGATTGAGATTCCTCTTTCCAATAGAGAATTTACTTGGAGTAATACTAGGGAGTCCCCATCTATGACACTTTTTGATAAGTTTTTCGTTAGTGATGAGATTGAAGATAAATTTCCTATTTGTAGAGTTTCTGATTTTCCTTACATGTATTCCGATCATTATCCTGTTATCCTCACATGTGAACATCATAGGATTATTATTAGATCTTTTAAATTTGAAAAAATGTGGCTTTTGGAATCAAATTTCTTGAACTTAATTAAGAATAAGTGGATTTCTTTAAGTTATTATAATATTATGAATAAGGATAATTCTGTTAAAAAATTTGTTTTAAAACTTAAGGATCTTAGGAATTTTCTTAAAAATTGGAATAAAAATGTTTTTGGTAATATAAAAATTAAAAAAGATAATATTCTTAATGAGATGCTTAAAATAAACAAGATAGAAGAAACTAAACAACTAAATTTAGGAGAGCGTAACATTCTCTCTAACCTAAAAGTAGAACTTAATTCTATTTTAGAAAAGGAGGAGTTTATGTGGAAATAGAGATCCAGAATCTAGTGGATTAATGAAGGAGACAATAATACCAAAAAATTTCACAATATGGCTAATGGTAGAAAGCGTAGCAATACGATTAATTCCATTATGTTAATAATGAAGAGTTAGTTGATCAAAGAGATCTTAATAAGGCTTTTACAGACTATTATAGAGATATTTTTGGTAATAAAAACAAACACAAAATTAACATTAGATGGAATGATCTTTATCCGTCAGATTCTATTGTTGATCTTTCTGAGTTTAATAATCCTTTTACTGAAGAGAAAATTTGGAAGGTTATTAATGACTTTCCAGGTGATAAATCCCCGGGTCCGGATGGGTTCCCAATTTTCTTTTATAAAACATTTTGGGATGTTTTAAAATTAGATTTAATTAGTATGTTTATCGATTTCTATAATGGAAATTTGCAATTAGGAAGATTTAATTTTGCAAATGTTATTTTATTACACAAAAAAGTAGGTGCAAATAACTTAAAAGATTTTAGACCTATTTCATTGATTAACTGTTCCGTTAAAATTATTTCTAAAGTTTTAGCTAATAGACTTAGTATAAGAATGAACAAACTTATTAACTGCTCACAATCCGCTTTTATTAAGGGGAGAAATATCACCGATGGTGTGGCTGTTGTTCAAGAATTCATTAATCACTATTGTAAGAATAATATAACCTGTATGATTTTAAAATTGGACTTCGTAAAAGCTTTTGATTCGGTAGATTGGGATTTTCTTGTAGATATTTTTCATGCTAGAGGTTTTAGTCATAGATGGATTAGCTGGATCATGAATCTGCTTAGAACAGGTAACTCTAGTATTATGGTTAATGGTATTTTAGGTAATAAAATCAATCTAAGAGAGGTTTAAGGCAAGGGGATCCGTTATCACCTCTATTATTTAACTTAGCCGTGGATGTTTTCGCTAAGATAATTAAAAAACGGTTGATAATGGATCTTTGGGAAACGTAGGTAATGATATATCACGTAACGGTATATCTGTCCTTCAATTTGCAGATGATACTTTGCTTTTTTCTTCTCATTTACCTAGACACATTATTACTCTTAAGTTTATTTTATATAGTTTTGAACTTCTTCCAGGTTTAAAAACTAATTTTGATAAAAGTGTTGTTTTAGTTTTAAATGATTTTGAAAAGGTTGAAAATTTAGTTGCTAATACGCTTAATTGTAAAACCATGAATTCTCCGTTTGACTATATTGGTTTTGTCATTAGACCTACTAAACTTAATCACAATAACTAGTTATAATCATAGGTAAAATCAAAAATAGGATTTCTAATTGGAATGGGAGATTTCTTTCGAGAGCGGGTAGATTAGTTTTAATAAATTCTGTTTTATCAGCTCTTCCGATCTATTGGATGTCTATGCGTCTTTTTCCAGATTGGGTGATTTATAAAATAGAAAAAATTAGAAGGGATTTCTTATGAAGTGAGGAAAACTCTAATAGTAGCATTAAATGTTTAGTAAATTGGGAAACTTTTTTTAAATCTGAAAAGGAAGGTGGTTTAGGAGTCATTAATTTGTGTAATATGAATTTGTCCTTATTAGGTAAATGGTTATGGAAGTTTAAGGATATTAATGATAATACCACTTGGGAAGAAATCATTTCTAAATATTACTATAATGGTAGTAACAATTTATACCAAATTACTCCTTAGCCTTTCGTAAACTATCTAATTTTTAGAAATCTATTTTGAAATGTCATGAAATATTTAACTTAGGCACTAATATAATAGTTCATTCAGGCAATAATACTTCTTTTTGGCATGACCGTTGGATTTCTGATGTCCCTCTTAGGATTGAATTTAGAGAGCTATATGAAATATGTAATTTTAAGTATGCCTTAATTAAAGAAAAAAATTCCCCTGAAAATGACCCTTCTTGGAATTTTAGTTTTAATATAATTTTAGTAGGTTCAACCCTTAGGCAGCTTTATTTGCTTTATGTTAGATTAAATCTATATAATATTGATAATGATAATATTTGTTGGGAATGGGATAAGAGTAAGAAATATACTTTTAATTCTTTTTATAGATTTATTAACTATTCGGGTATTACCAATAACTCTTTTAAATTTATTTAGAAATCAAATGCTCCTTCTAAATCAAAAATTCAAATGTGGTTAATTATGCATGGAAAACTAACCACTATAGAATTTTTAAAAAGAAAAGACATTTAAATAGATAATAAATGTTATTTTTGTAATCTGCATTTTGAAGATATTAAGCATATATACTATGATTGCTTGGATACTCATTTCATCCTAAATAATACTCTTAAAATCTTTAACTTTAATATTATAACTAAAATCTCTGATTGTGAATTCTATTGGAATACATTTAGATTTACGTTTAAAAAAGATAATAGATACTTACTTGACACTTCATTATAACTTGTTGGTATATTTGGTTTGAAAGAAATCAGAGAATTTTTAATAATAACAATAGTCACTTAAATAAATTGATTTTTATAATATCCTCTTTTTGTTTTAATTGGATCTCTAATCCTAAATTTAAATTAGTTAAAAATAAACTTTTTAAAGAATATCTTAATAAGTTTAATAGGAATATTAATCTATTTAAACATAATAATAATATTTTTGATATAAACAATCGAAGTATTAATATTTTTTCAAATTTAAATGGTGATTTCACTATGTATCATAATTTATCTTTGATCAAAGGATCATAAGGTTGATTTTAGATTCGTTTTAGTTACTGTTTTAGTTTTAGTTTGTTTTAGTCTAAAGATCTTTTCGTTCTTTAGATCATGGTTCCTTTTAGCTTTACTTTCTTATCTTCTCTTTTTTCTGTTCTATAAGCTTTAATATTGTTCCTTTATTTTTATCTCATTTGCACATATATATGTATATAAATTACATTTATATACATATATGTGTATCATTATAACAATTTGACTTAGTAATTACTTTTCAAATACAGGTCTGGGCTAGATACGGTGTTAGTTTCTCTTTGCAGGTACACAGGATTGTTGATTGCAGGATTGATGATTGCAGCGAGGGATTCTTCTCAATACATCTTCATCTTCATTAGGGCATTCTAGACTCAGGAGGACTCACTACTCAGCTTCGAGCTACTTCCAGTTTTACCGAGACTTCAGAGGGGAGTTTTTCATTCAGGATCATTATTAGTTCCACTTCGGATTAGACACATCTTCATTCCTTCAGAGTCAGCAGTATGGAGCTCACTTCTTAGATAGTGATGGCTTCCAGTATTATTGGCTTTGTGTTTTTTATTTGTTTTTCAGGTACTTCTAACACCTCAATATTGGACGGTGGCCATGACGGAGCTCGATATTGGAGTGTAATGGGCGGTGGTCTTGCCGGAGCTCATTTTAGGGGTACCTGAGTTTTTTCCACTGATGCTTGTATTTAGATTTGCTACCTGCCAGGCTTGTTGGCAGCGCCTTGCTCTGTGTTATATGTATAGTTTCATGTGTGCTCTCCTCTATTCTTAAAGGATCACAGATTTTTCTCAAAAAAAAAATTCTATAACTTTATATAGTGAAGGAAAAATGGTTTGTGAAGAAATCTGGATTTTAAAATTTAACTATTTAATGATTTTGGTATTAAATAAATTTGAATGGAATTATCAGAATTTTGGAAATTCGTAAAGTGTTATGAAATCTTCCAAAATTACAATAAGTTATTTGAGAAATAATTGATAAAACAACTTGTATTGGTTCCAATGATTTAAATAAAATCTAAAAATTTAACATTGAAGTTTTGTTTAAACTATGAAATTTATTAAATTGATTTGAAGATGATTTACCTATTGAAACGCTAAAATGAAGTTTAAATACTCTAAAATTGTTTATGTGAAATTTTGAAGTAAAATTGAAGTTATTTACACCTATATTTCACCTGATTTTGATTCAACTTACATGATGATTTTTAGTCCTAACTCGAGTGTTTTGTCTTTTCATTACACTTGGGTTGGCCTTAGTTTTTCAGTGTTTCGAATAAATTATTTCTCAAAGATGAAGATGGAGTTGACGACCATATTTACTATTATTATTCCGTTGCACTATTCATTTTGTTGGTGAAAAATGTAGAACTCTAATGATATTGAAAAATTGAAATCAAATGTATATTGTAAAATATTTTGATTAACTATTATGTATTTATTATATTTTATCATTCCGCTATGAGATCCTGTATTTTGGTCGTCTATATCTTATTTCTTTAGAATAAAACCCTTTAATAATTCGTCTTTTGAACGGATTGAGTTGGACATGTGTGGTTTATTGTCGACTTGAATTGTTTAAAAAGGTGGGTCGTTACACTTTTTGTTTTGCTTCCAAAACTTTATATTAAGTTCATGAAGCAAGTTAAATTTAAAAAGTAAGTGTTTTAAAAGACTATTTTGTGAGAAATGCGGATTAAGGATCTTAAGGCTAGAATTAACACTAGAGGGGGATGAATAGTGTTTTAAGAAAGTTGTTAATCTTTTTGAGTTTATCTTAATTTGTTGACAATGTATACACTAATCAGACACAGATATGAACACAGAATCAAACACAGATGCAAATATAAAGTAAAAGCAGTAAAGGAAAGAACACACCGGATTTTATACTGGTTCGGAGTTACCCTACATCCAGTCCTGCAACACAAGTACGGATTTCCTTTCAACAACAATTCAACAATTACAACCCTCGGTTTCAAGGCTACGAGGTACACCCTCTGGGTAGAGATACTTGATTTCCTAGGCAACAAGTTCACCCAATTGATTTTCAGGGCTACAATCACACCTTCTCTCGCTTAATTGATTTCCAAGGCTACAATCACACCTTCTCTCGCTCAATTGATTACAAAAAGTCTATAACTCTGAATAACACTAAGAACCTTGTATAGATAGTGATGGAGAATCAAACTAGAAGTAATCGAGTATGATTCGATGTTGATTTCGGCAGAGTAATGGTATGATTTTGTATTAAGAAATGTGGAAGAAGAAGAGAAGTGAAAAACAAGAAAAAGTGATTAATAATTCGTTGAAACTGACCCCTATTTATAGAAGATCAACAGCCATGACCATTCATGAAGAGTTATGGCGAATAGACACTTCTTTTGAAATTTGAATTTTAAATCCAACTATCAACATGTCGACATGGTGCCTATGGGCATGTCGACATCCCTCAGCCAAAATTGATGTTTTGAATTTCTATAAAAATAATATTTATCTTATATAAAAACTATTTAAAACTTTATAAATATACTTGAATATAGTTGAAATTCATAAGTAAATATAAAGAACAATATATATATATATATATATTATTTAACTATAATTTAAATCAAAGTATAAATCATTTCAAAGATGGTTTAAAACTGACGAAGTTTAAAAACAAGAATATTTAAGGCTAAAACATCTTTTTGAAAAATCATTTGAAAAGATAATTTTTAAGGCTAAAACATTTTAAAAAGCAACTTTGAAAATCATTCCGAAGTTGTTTTGAAAAACATTTTGAAGAAGTTTTGCAAGCTTCTTCCTGTAGAGTATCTCATCATGTCAGGACTCGAGAACTTGTACAAAACCAGGATGTTCGTGGGTTTGTAAGCCACTTGTCGTAGGTTTGTAAGCTACTTGTTGTGGGTTTGTAAGCCACTAAAAAAGGTTGAAATGGGTTCCATCCCAAAAGAAAAATGGAGTGAAGATTTCAGTATTATTATGAAGTTTTAACAAAATTCTAGACTCGATACTTATCTTGAAATCTTGAACTCTTGATAATCTTGATACTCATGAGTCTTCTATCTCTATATCTTGAATCTCCATGTTGTTCAGTCTTCATTCTTAATACCTGCATGGTTAGATCCTGCATATACATATATATCTAAACTTGTAATGTTAGTATTTATATTTTATAATCTATTCTAAGGTTGTTGTCATCAAAATCAACTCCTCAGGGACTAACAATCTCCCCCTTTTTGATGATGACAACCTTTGTTTATAAAATATCACTTCTATCCTAATACTTCTAATAACTCCCCCTTAATCTATGCCTAACTATCCTATTTTATATTTCTCCCCCTTTGTCATCAACAAAAAAACTAACTCTAAACTAGATAACTCCAAGCTATATAACTCCCCCTAAAACTTATCACGCTATGACGTGTGATTATAATGATAGTGTTATCATAAATAATCAACACTTAGATCTAAAACTAAAACTTAGTCCTAAACCACTAACTATAAAACTCCCCCTTAAACTAATACTAGAACAAAGTATAGTAAATGAATTGTGAAAGATATTAACTTAATTATACTATAATTATTCAATAAATATGTATAAATATATTTCAGACAATACAATCAACACACACATCAAAACCAATCATGTCAGACAAGTCAAACAAATCAATCAATTCAAACAAGTCAAACAAGTCAATCAAATCAAACAAGTCAATCAAATCAAACAAGTCAATCAAATCAAACAAGTCAATCAAGTCAAACAATTCAAACAAGTCAATCAAGTCAATCAAATCAGCCAAAAACTAATAATCCTATATTATAAGACATTACTACAACCACCTCCTAAATAAAATACACTTGTTATATATACATGTATGTAATATGTAGTTTGTAAAGCAGTATGAAGTGTATAACATATGCAATGTAGAATGAGATAATATGCGAAATGAAGTGCGACTTGTGATGCAAATGATTATGATATGCATTGTAATTTATGATGTAATATGCAATGAAATGTGATATGAAATAGAATGCATAATGATATGTAATAAAATGACAATGAAGTAAAATAATTTGCAAAATGATATGATGATATATATACTATGGTAAGAGATGTTCTGTAACAACCCGCATATTTATCGATTGCATATTTAAATATTTTATTTAAATATAACATCGTTCGTCAGATTATAGTCCAAAAAGCTACTTTTTGAAAACAGTCGAATTGAGACTCGAGACCACTTCCATTGAGTTCAAAATGCCGTTTGCGATCTTTTTGAGTATAAGGTTTGATATGTTTGGAGTAAGTTGAATTTTTCTACTTTTTCGATTTGGGTTTTGGGTTTGGATTCAGCCCACTAGCTAACTTAACACCCTAACTCAGCACTCTCCTCTCCATTCACTCATTCTCATTCCTCAAACTCAAGCTTCAACTGAAAATGGTGGAAAGGAAAGGGAATTAGAAATTCCAAGCCCTAGTTCATTTGCAAAATCCAAATTCTTGCTCCAAAATTAAAGAGAAGCCATTGGTAAGCCTCCTCTTCATCTTCTCCAACCCTTTCTTCCTTCTATTTTAGAAATTCCTAAACCTAAATTTGGGAAATGCTTGTTTTGATCTAGATTGAAGCTTGTAGAGTTGAAGTGGAGAACGGTTGGTCTTCTCTTTGCAATTGAGCTCCTTCTTCTTTGTTTTTGAGTTAAAAGGTGAGATTTTTATCCCACATCTTAGTCTATGATTACCTTTGAGTGTTAGGCATGAATTCCTAACCTCTATTCATGTTCATTGCTTTTTTTTGGATTGGCTTGTTCCGATATGTTTTGGCCACTTTGGCCTAGGCAAATTGTTGCCCAGACCAGGTGACCAGACGTTTGGAGGCCAAGCTCAGACGTCTGGTTTGGACCTGGAGTGAAAATAAACATACGGCAGATAGAAGAAAAAAAGGGCAGTAACTATTTTCAGCCGTCTGAGCTAGCATTTCAGACGTCTGAATGGAGGTCAGACGTCTGTTTTGCAATGTCAGACGTCTGGTAGGGTTTCTGGAATATTTCCAGAAACCAAAACCAGACGTCTAGATAAACACCCAGATGTCTGGATGGTTTCAGACGTCTGGTTTGACGAATCAGACGTCTGGATGGTTCCTCTAGAATTTTTCAGAGGCCAAAACTAGACATCTGAATTGACCCCCAGACGTCTGGATTTCCCTAGTTCTGCCTAATTGCCTATTTTTGGTTGAAGTTTCACTGTTTATCAATTTTTGTCGACTTGGTTTGTTGTTACCATTCATGATTGATTTTGATGGCTTCTTTTTAGATTTCATTCACGGGTTTTTATAAATGATCCATTCAAATCGTATTAAAAGCTCTCTTCACCAATTTATAAATTCTATTTAAAACACACACGCTTTTGCACTTCGAGCGAAGAGGGAGGAGAATTAAATGATTGGATAAAACGCGTGCTATGAACACGTGCGTTCATCCTTTCAATTAATTCCCAATCTATTCGTTTGACCGTTTTGACCTTTGGGTTTGGTTTACCGATGAGATGAGGTGAACTTTGTACTGCTTTGAGTGTGAAATTGACTAACGGTTAGTAAACCGCTTAGTGCGAATGTGGGGTATGGGACTCACGTTAACATTTTTCGGGATCCTCTCCAAGCGTTTGTGACACATTAGCTTCGGCGGCCAGTACTGGACCTATGTGGGTCATTGATTGTCTATGTGGACAATTACTCCTATGTGGGAGTATTATATCGGCTTTGTCTATGTGGACAACTGCTCCTATGTGGGGGTAAAGCCTTCGTGTGTATCGCCCCTGGGCATATGATACCACTAAATTAACAGTACTTGGCATATAAAGACTCTGGTCTTAGCACGTGCGACTTTCTGATGTTTTACTATTATATTTCCCTTGAGTAGCGCCTTTCGGCGATGGTTACATGGAACCACACGATATGAGTGCGACTACCCCGTGGAAATTTATATTGCCTATGTGGGCACTATTCTTTGCTATGTTGCATTGATTTTTGGATATGTTTCCATTGATACCTGTGATTTCCGATATGGCCAGTTTTGGAATATCTCCTAAGTGGGAGTAATATTATTCCTTGTTTTGGGATATGATATCCTTTGTTTATTTGAATTGCCGATGTTAGGCGGCTTGTTTTGGTTCATCTTATGATAGATGATTTGGATATCTCTTTTGGGGATAATTGTGGTACTTTATGATCTTGTATGTTCATTATCATTTAGTTATCTAACTGATTTGGTTAGCTAGATTGACCCGTGTATTTTATACTCGGGTCAAACCGAGTTGTTTCAGGTTAGGTACTTTGGACTTAGCCTATTTTGCTGCCACATGGACTACTCCGCTAGCTTCTTTTTGTTATAGCTTTTTGTGTAGTCCTTTCTTTTGTCTGTAACTCTGATATGTATTCTTGTGAACTCGTCTGTATATTGTGGTTTGCTATACCACTTGATATGTATCATTTTGTATACTCTATTTTGTATCAGTATATGTGTTTATGATGATCCACTGTTCTGTGATGTATATTACATTTGAGTTATTATATTCTGTTCTGATAGATCCTTCAGCCACCTATGGCTTTGTGTTAAGTATTTATTGGATATGTCGATCCACTTGAGAAAAATATAGATATATGTGTTTGCACCAAAAATGGTCACAAACCCCAATTGCAGTTGAAAGCACCAGTTCGCAATTATAGGTCTCAGATATCAAATATGTAGAAAAGCAGATATGAAGAATACTCAGAAAATTCAAATGAAAGCAGTATACAACACAGGATTTATAGTGGTTCGGCGATCGTGCCTACGTCCACTCTGAAGGTGATGTCTTTATTGATTCACTTAATGATCTCAGTTGATTACAGCAGAATACAATGGATTATAAATCTGAAACTTGAATACAACAGCAATGATTAGGTGTAGAATCGAAACCGGCAGAGTCTGGACGTTCAATGGCCAAAAGATCCTCTTTTCTGTTGATTCTGGGGCTCTATTTATAGGCGTAAGAGGCTCAGATCTCGCCTAAACTTCGGGAGACTTCTTCTGCCACGTGAGTGGGCCCACGCGACCGGTCCCACCAAGTTTCAACTCAATCTGTGATCGATTCGAATCAACTTCGTATCGATCAGGAAATGCTCCAATCGAGCTGAAACTTGGCAGGATTGCTCTTTACCTTGTGTGGAAGCTACTGTGAAAATTTCATTACATTTGGCCTTGTGGCTTGGGAGATATGATCGATACGAGTTGAAGTTTCTCGGTTGGCTGTTCGCTTCGAGTCCCTCATTTCGAATCCATGCCTTCGAATCGATGGTTGCACGTGATAACACGGCAACGTGGCGCGCACTCCTCGCATCGATCCGCCCTTTGCTCCGAGATGACCGTGTCGACTCCATGAATTTCGCCTTGCTCGTATCGAAGAATAACACGTCACCCAGGCTCGTTGACCTGATGGATACGAACAAGTCTCTACTCATGGATTCGAGCATGGTCCCATGATGGATACGAAGCAGCGACTCTCTGATGGATACGAAGTTGTTGTCAGGTGACTGTTACGAAGCGGACTACTTACTGATGGATTCGAACAAGGAGCCATGCCGATGGACTCGAATAAGTCTCTCTGGCCAAAGGTTGATCGACACGAAGTCCATCGATACGAAGTGCGGCCGTCCGATGGATACCAATGGATGGATTCGAATGAGAGGCTGCTCTGATCGTTAAGATATTGATGGATACGAAATGAGGCCCATTGATGGATTCGAGCTTCATGACCGCGGACTGACTCGTATCTGATCGATACGAAGACTCTCTGATGGATACGAATCTGAATGGATTCGAATAGTGGCTTTTCTATGGATTCGAACATCGTATCTTCCCTAATCTTGCATTTATCATATCTCATTCATACGAACCCCGATTGACTCGAAATTTGGAACGCTGGTTCTCATGACTTTGCTTGATGTGTCTTATCAATTTTAGCCCGATCCGGACTTGGACAAAAATCATTGATATCCATGGTGAAACAGTGTATAACGAACTTTTACGACGAACTGTCTTTAGTTTTCCAGTCAACTTTTTGGTGTCACGGCCTTGCCAAAAGGCGGGATAACAACATACTCTATCGATACGAAGCTGATGCTGCTTGATGGATACGAAATTGTACCTTTTTTCATCAACTTGCATCGGTCATATCCTGTGCATATGAACTCGTATTGACTTAAAATTTGGAGTGCAGGTTTCCATGGCTTTGCTTGTCATGTCTCGTAAATTGCGGCCCGATCCGGACTCGGACAAAATTCATCGATATCCATGGTGAACTTTTGATGTAACTGTCCTACAGGATGAACTGTCATTGAGTTCTAGTCAGTTTTTTGGTGTCACGGCCTTGCCAAAAGGCGGGATAACATTTTCCCCCCAAAACATGCCTTGCGATAGGAAGGTGTGTTTTGTAATGCCATAAGCTGGATGTTCATATCCTGTTGATGCCTTGCAAAGAAATTGATAGTTTTATCTGATCACAAATGACGATCGTTTGGGATCGTATGCCATTCAAGGCGATATGGGACCTTTCGAGGTCGGATGTCGTTCACGGTAGATAAAGAAATGGGACTGTTCGCGGTCGGATGTCGTTCACGGTAGATAAAGAAATGGGACCGTTCGCGGTCGGATGTCGTTCTAGACGAGTTGCGACCGTTCGTGATCGTGTGTCGTTCTAGGCGAACTATGACCGTTCGCAGTCAGGTGACATGGTAAGAGGAATGTGATCGTTCGCGATCGCATGCCGTACGGGGCAAAAATGTGATTGTTCGCGATCGAATGTTATACTAGATGAAGTGTGACCGTTCGCGGTCGGGTGCCGTTCGAGGCAAACGGGGACCGTTCGAGGTCAATGGTGACCGTTCGAGGTCGGGTGCCGTTCGAGGCTATTTGTGACCATTCGTGGTCGGATGTCGTTCGTGGCGAAGTGTGATCGTTCGCGATCGAATTGTGACCGTTCGTGGTCGGATGCCGTTCGAGGCGAATTGAGTGTGCCCGGGGAGGGACTTAGTATCATCGATACCAGGTTTCACGTTCGGGTGAATTCCCGGATTGTTTCTTGCAATGGTTTATCGCCATCTCAGAGCATGCCTAGGGACCGTTCGTGATCCCGTACATGTGTAAGTGGCTTAGCCGTTATGAAATCACAAGTAGCATTTTTTCATTGAAAATAAGTCTTTAGCAGAAATGTTAAACAAAGTCAAGTTCAAATATTCAAATCAAGATGAAACAAAAGCAAAGCAAGGATGTCAAAGTGTTAACTCCCACAATGATAGGGTTAGTAGTCATTCACAACATTCCTATGGACCGTTCGTGATCTCGCATATGTGTAAATGACTTACTTGTGTTGGTGAGAGGTTTACAACTTGTCCATCGTTATTTCAACTAATTGATAATCATACGATGTCCTGGCTCGGGGGCACCCCTGGCTGATGTAGACGGTGGTCGCTCTGGCTCCACCGCTGGAGCTCGCCTCCTCACATACTGAAGTAGCATACCGTTCCTGATGTGCCCTTCCACCTCATCCTTCAGATGTCTACAGTCGTTAGTGTTATGTCCATTCAGTTCGTGGAATAAGCAGTATCTGTCTGATTTCCTCTCGTCAACAGTGGGATCCCTTCGTATTGGCCTACGGTAGGGAACTTGCTCTCGTGTATCTTGGTAGATTCGCTCCAAACTTTCATTCAACTCTGAATAAGTGGTGAATCGTGGCTCTCTCCGCAGTCGCTTTGACCTGTCACCATTGTCCTTAGCCTTTCGTTTTCCTTTATCCTTGCCTGAATCATTTTCGAGAGGCTTTTTGTCTTTAAGTGCATAAACTTCTATTCCCTCTCCTTCTTCTCTTTCAGCATTAGCGTCTTCCAATCGTAAAAACTTTTCTGCCTCGTGATAGAATTCTCCTAGGTCCATTGGCGGATCCTTAGTTAACGAATTTTTGAATTCCGTGCCATCAGCTACTCCGGACACAGCTGCCATCATAACCATGGATGGATCTGGCCGATACACCGATGCTGCTGCCGCATTGAACCGCGTCAAGAAATTCCTCAAAGACTCCCCAGCTTTCTGCTTTAGCGTTGCCAAACTCATCACATTCTTGGGTCTCGAAATATGAACTCTGAATTGCCTCATAAATTTCTCAATCAAATCGGTCCATGTCCCAATGGAGCCGCTCTCTAGCTGTCTGAACCACAGAGCTGCTATGTCTGTCAAATACAATGGGAAGCACCGGGCCATGACTTCCTGTGATGCCCCCAGCACTTCCATGTGCCTTATATACCTCGTTAGATGGACCGCAGGGTCCGTTCTCCCGTCATACCCTTCTACTGTTGGCAGTTTGAATTCTGGTGGGTTCCTAGCCAACCTAATTGCAGGAGAAAAGGGACTCTTGTTCACGTCTTCAAGATCTCTGTTTACTAATCCGCCCCTCATGGCTCGCCTGACCATCTCTGCCAATCTATCATTGTCTCCAAGCTGTATTCCTTGTTCGCTACCTTCGATCTGCCCCCCGTGTCCGTGTGAGCTTTCGGGTGTCTGCCCCCCTGGCTGAGTGTTCATCCCTCTATTGCCGCCAGGTTGCTCGGATGTCCTTGTCTCTCTTCCCAGGTTTGGATCAACATGTCCTAAGTGTGTGCCCCCCAGCTCCGGCGCTGCATTAGACGGTCCTGCTCCGTTCTGGATTCTGGTTGCTCCTTGATTTTGTGCTCCAAGTTGTCCGATCTGTTGAAGCAAATTCTGGATCATTTCCTCTTGTCTCTTCATCATTGTCTCCATCTCATCCCTGGTGATGAAGATCGATGCTTGGTTTGCTCCTGAGGAAGCCTCTTGACTCCCTTCGTGCTGACTTCGCTCTGGTCTCTGCCTTTTACTAGTTTGTCTCGTCATGATTCTTCGGATCTGAATCTCTTAGCCTTCTGATTCAACTTTCAAATGATAGAACTCCTGAGTTCAGCCTCTCAGTGAAAGCACCAAAGTGTTTGCACCAAAAATGGTCACAAACCCCAATTGCAGTTGAAAGCACCAGTTCGCAATTACAGGTCTCAGATATCAAATATGTAGAAAAGCAGATATGAAGAATACTCAGAAAATTCAAATGAAAGCAGTATACAACACAGGATTTATAGTGGTTCGGCGATCGTGCCTACGTCCACTCTGAAGGTGATGTCTTTATTGATTCACTTAATGATCTCAGTTGATTACAGCAGAATACAATGGATTATAAATCTGAAACTTGAATACAACAGCAATGATTAGGTGTAGAATCGAAACCGGCAGAGTCTGGACGTTCAATGGCCAAAAGATCCTCTTTTCTGTTGATTCTGGGGCTCTATTTATAGGCGTAGGAGGCTCATATCTCGCCTAAACTTCGGGAGACTTCTTCTGCCACGTGAGTGGGCCCACGCGACTGGTCCCACCAAGTTTCAACTCAATCTGTGATCGATTCGAATCAACTTCGTATCGATCAGGAAATGCTCCAATCGAGCTGAAACTTGGCAGGATTGCTCTTTACCTTGTGTGGAAGCTACTGTGAAAATTTCATTACATTTGGCCTTGTGGCTTGGGAGATATGATCGATACGAGTTGAAGTTTCTCGGTTGGCTGTTCGCTTCGAGTCCCTCATTTCGAATCCATGCCTTCGAATCGATGGTTGCACGTGATAACACGGCAACGTGGCGCGCACTCCTCGCATCGATCCGCCCTTTGCTTCGAGATGACCGTGTCGACTCCATGAATTTCGCCTTGCTCGTATCGAAGAATAACACGTCACCCAGGCTCGTTGACCTGATGGATACGAACAAGTCTCTGCTCATGGATTCGAGCATGGTCCCATGATGGATACGAAGCAGCGACTCTCTGATGGATACGAAGTTGTTGTCAGGTGACTGTTACGAAGCGGACTACTGACTGATGGATTCGAACAAGGAGCCATGCCGATGGACTCGAATAAGTCTCTCTGGCCAAAGGTTGATCGACACGAAGTCCATCGATACGAAGTGCGGCTGTCCGATGGATACCAACGGATGGATTCGAATGAGAGGCTGCTCTGATCGTTAAGATATTGATGGATACGAAATGAGGCCCATTGATGGATTCGAGCTTCATGACCGCGGACTGACTCGTATCTGATCGATCCGAAGACTCTCTGATGGATACGAATCTGAATGGATTCGAATAGTGGCTTTTCTATGGATTCGAACATCGTATCTTCCCTAATCTTTCATTTATCATATCTCATTCATACGAACCCCGATTGACTCGAAATTTGGAACGCTGGTTCTCATGACTTTGCTTGATGTGTCTTATCAATTGTAGCCCGATCCGGACTTGGACAAAAATCATTGATATCCATGGTGAAACAGTGTATAACGAACTTTTACGACGAACTGTCTTTAGTTTTCCAGTCAACTTTTTGGTGTCACGGCCTTGCCAAAAGGCGGGATAACAACATACTCTATCGATACGAAGCTGATGCTGCTTGATGGATACGAAATTGTACCTTTTTTCATCAACTTGCATCGGTCATATCCTGTACATATGAACTCGGATTGACTTGAAATTTGGAGTGCAGGTTTCCATGGCTTTGCTTGTCATGTCTCGTAAATTGCGGCCCGATCCGGACTCGGACAAAATTCATCGATATCCATGGTGAACTTGTGATGTAACTGTCCTACAGGATGAACTGTCATTGAGTTCTAGTCAGTTTTTTGGTGTCACGGCCTTGCCAAAAGGCAGGATAACAATATGCTACCTTGTCGACGTATTCAGTAGATAATTAAGGCAAGGCTATAGATGGTCGCTCCTAAACAGCTCTATTCTCCGCATTAGCAAACGGTGTTACCTTGTAATACTCTTTGCTAATGTGGGTCTCGGAGTGGGGCGTCTCAACTTGGTATCAGAGCCAGGTTCAGAACAAAATATGATAAACATAGAACAGAAGCACATATTAAGGTACATCAAAGTGTAACAAGTGTTACAAATCTTTGAATCATCTTGCCTCTATTCATTCCATGTATTTTGGGTAGATAGGATTAGGGAATACATCTAGGAATGTATTTTTATTCGGTAGTATTCCGTATTGAAATATCTACCTTGAGATTAATCTTTATCTTATTTAACTTTCAGCTTATGGCTGGAAGAGACAGAGGATGACGTTCGGATGCTGGGCAATCCAGTGGCTCGCATCCGGACGGCGTTTATATGTCTGCTGATCAGTTCTTGGAGTTATTTAGGAGCACTCAGCCTCCAGCTCCTATTCGTGCATCTCCTCCATGCAAGTTTGCTTTTGCACGCCTGTGCAGTGATTTTTCTCATCTTGGTGGAAAGCCATTCAAAGGCTCCGAGTCCGTTCTTGAAGTTCAAGCTTGGATTCGCACGTGCGAGCGTATCTTCTCTAGAATGGATATTTCTGATCATGATAGAGTTCTTGTAACTTCTATCATATTGCAAGAGCGTGCCCATGATTGGTATGAACTTCTTGTAGCCGAAATTGATGAGTCTGCTCTTTCTTGGACTCAGTTTCGGGAACGATTCGAACTCAAGTTCGTTCCTGAATCTGAGAAAGCTTTATTGGTCCGTCGCTTTCTTGAATTGAAGCAAGGGGAGTCTTCCGTTTTTGAATATGTTGCATCTTTCGAGGCCTTATCTAAGTATGGTCTTGAATTCATTAGCACTTCTTATAAGAAGAATCTGAAGTTTGTCTTTGGTCTTAAGAAATATCTTAAGAAATCGTTGATGCTTGAGCTTAAGCTTTCTTTTGAGGAGTTAGTTGATTCTGCACTTCATTTCGAAGCCATCGAGAGGGAGTGTGATAGTGGTGATGATGTTGAGGTTTGCGAGAACCCCAACAAAAAGTAGTTTCTATCGGATAAGCGAGAATTTTTCCCTTCCAAGAAGAAAAAGCCCATTGAATCTGATTCTCAGTCTCAGTCTGCTGGAACACCTTCCATTCGGAAGTGTTTCAACTGTGGTTCTCCTGATCATATAATTTGAGCTTGTCCTAAGCCTCTCTTCTGTCGCTACTGCAAGAAGGAAGGCCATCGTAGTTCCACTTGTCCTATTGCTCCGAATAATCCTCTATCTGGCAAGCCAAGGATAGCGGATGCTTCTGGAGGTTCTTCTCAGGGATAAGGTATGTCTCCATCTATTTTGGCAGATTTCTATTTTCCTTTATGATTTAGATTCTAATTTGATGGCATCATTTTATTCTTTAAGCCCTCATGATGAGGAAAGTGTTATTTTTCTCATTCTTGCAGTTTGAGAATTTTCCAGTATTTTTGATCTTGTCTTTGGATTATCACCTAAGCAATATCTTGAGTGGTGTTAAGGTCTTTTCAACTCGACCTAGCCACCGGTTTTCATTTGATAGGAGTTGCGGAAGTTAGTCTTTCACTTACCACATTCCACACTCGTTATGATTCTTTATAGTGACTATTGTGTCATTCAGTTTGTTCAGCTTATTTCATCCATTTTATGAATCGAGTATTCTACGAATATCTCGATGACTCCATTTTTGTATTTATTGATTTTGGATGAAAAACAGCAATTTAAAATCTTTGCAAATCTTTTTCATAAGATTTATTTATAAGTATAATTGGATTTTGTTCTTAAACGAGCAAAGAATATTCTCAAAACTTTTAAGAGATATTTTTATCATATAGAAGATGATTTTGTGATTGTATTGCCCATTAAGTGCTTTAAGAATTCTGGTCGATGTGCTTGATCAACGTTATCGATAGGAATCTCCTAAACGCTTTGATGAGACAGTCAGACACGATATATGAGATAATTGTAATTTTTGAAGTTTTAGTTTTTCGGGAAAGAATATTATTTAAAAGAACTCTTTCTTTCCGTTGCTCTTATCCTTGTGACTCCCGAAAGGGAAATCGTGTTGTCAATGCACTTGGTTGTGAGCAACAAGTGATGGTTTCTTTGTTGGTGTCCGAATGGAATGATCTTTTTACCATGTTCATCGGACATTTCATTGTGCTTCATATTGTTGAGCTTTGGTTCATTTGACATATTGTTTGTACCACGTCGGTGTTCCGAATCATTTGAGCTTAGGAATTTAAGGAATTCTCTAGGCAAACAAGTTCGAGCTTATCCTTTCGTGCTCTTCATGGTGAACTTTTTATTTCTGATATTCTTTTGTGTTGGTATGCTTTTATGGTTGTTACTCTTTATTTTCTTCTTAAGAATTGCGAGGACGCAATTTCTTTAAGGAGGGGAGTCTGTAACAACCCGCATATTTATCGATTGCATATTTAAATATTTTATTTAAATATAACATCGTTCGTCGGATTATAGTCCAAAAAGCTACTTTTTGCAAACAGTCGAATTGAGACTCGAGACCACTTCCATTGAGTTCAAAATTCCATTTGCAATCTTTTTGAGTATAAGGTTCGATATGTTTGGAGTAAGTTGAATTTTTCTACTTTTTCTATTTGGGTTTTGGGTTTGGATTCAGCCCACTAGCTAACTTAACACCCTAACTCAGCCCTCTCCTCTCCATTCACTCATTCTCATTCCTCAAACTCAAGCTTCAACTGAAAATGGTGGAAAGGAAAGGGAATTATAAATTCCAAGCCCTAGTTCATTTGCAAAATCCAAATTCTTGCTCCAAAATTAAAGAGAAGCCATTGGTAAGCCTCCTCTTCATCTTCTCCAACTCTTTCTTCCTTCTATTTCAGAAATTCCTAAACCTAAATTTGGGAAATGCTTGTTTTGATCTAGATTGAAGCTTGTAGAGTTGAAGTGGAGAACGGTTGGTCTTCTCTTTGCAATTGAGCTCCTTCTTCTTTGTTTTTGAGTTAAAAGGTGAGATTTTTATCCCACATCTTAGTCTATGATTACCTTTGAGTGTTAGGCATGAATTCCTAACCTCTATTCATGTTCATTGCTTTTTTTGGATTGGCTTGTTCTGATATGTTTTGGCCACTTTGGCCTAGGCAAATTGTTGCCCAGACCAGGTGACCAGACGTTTGGAGGCCAAGCTCAGACGTCTGGTTTGGACCTGGAGTGAAAATAAACATACGGCAGATAGAAGAAAAAAAAAGGCAGTAACTATTTTTAGCCGTCTGAACTAGCATTTCAGACGTCTGAATGGAGGTCAGACGTCTGTTTTGCAATGTCAGACGTTTGGTAGGGTTTCTGGAATATTTCCAGAAACCAAAACCAGAAGTCTAGATAAACACCCAGACGTTTGGATGGTTTCAAACGTCTTGTTTGACGAATCAAACGTCTGGATGGTTCCTCTGGAATTTTTCAGAGGACAAAACCAGACGTCTGAATTGACCCCCAGACGTCTGGATTTCCCTAGTTCTGCCTAATTGCCTATTTTTGGTTGAAGTTTCACTATTTATCATTTTTTGTCGACTTGGTTTGTTGTTACCATTCATGATTGATTTTGATGGCTTCTTTTTAGATTTCATTCACGGGTTTTTATAAATGATCCATTCAAATCGTATTAAAAGCTCTCTTCTCCAATTTATAAATTCTATTTAAAACACACACGCTTTTGCACTTCGAGCGAAGAGGGAGGAGAATTAAATGATTGGATAAAACGCGTGCTATGAACACGTGCGTTCATCCTTTCAATTAATTCCCAATCTATTCGTTTGACCGTTTTGACCTTTGGGTCTGGTTTACCGATGAGATGAGGTGAACTTTGTACTGCTTTGAGTGTGAAATTGACTAACGGTTAGTAAACCGCTTAGTGCGAACGTGGGGTATGGGACTCACGTTAACATTTTTCGGGTTCCTCTCCAAGAGTTTGTGACACATTAGCTTCGGCGGCCAGTACTGGACCTATGTGGGTCATTGATTGTCTATGTGGACAATTACTCCTATGTGGGAGTATTATATCGGCTTTGTCTATGTGGACAACTGCTCCTATGTGGGGGTAGAGCCTTCGTGTGTATCGCCCCTGGGTGTATGATACCACTAAATTAACAGTACTTGGCATATAAAGACTCTGGTCTTAGCACGTGCGACTTTCTGATGTTTTATTATTATATTTCCCTTGAGTAGCGCCTTTCGGCGATGGTTACATGGAACCACACGATATGAGTGCGACTACCCTGTGGAAATTTATATTGCCTATGTGGGCACTATTCTTTGCTATGTTGCATTGATTTTTGGATATGTTTCCATTGATGCCTGTGATTTCCGATATGGCCAGTTTTGGAATATCTCCTAAGTGGGAATAATATTATTCCTTGTTTTGGGATATGATATCCTTTGTTTATTTGAATTGCCGATGTTAGGCGGCTTGTTTTGGTTCATCTTATGATAGATGATTTGGATATCTCTTTTGGGGATAATTGTGGTACTTTATGATCTTGTATGTTCATTATCATTTAGTTATCTAACTGATTTGTTTAGCTAGACTGACCCGTGTATTTTATACTCGGGTCAGACCGAGTTGTTTCAGGTTAGGTACTTTGGACTTAGCCTATTTTGCTTCCGCATGGACTACTCCGCTAGCTTCTTTTTGTTATAGCTTTTTGTGTAGTCCTTTCTTTTGTCTGTAACTCTGATATGTATTCTTGTGAACTCGTCTGTATATTGTGGTTTGTTATACCACTTGATATGTATCATTTTGTATACTCTATTTTGTATCAGTATATGTGTTTATGATGATCCACTGTTCTGTGATGTATATTACATTTGAGTTATTATATTTTGTTCTGATAGATCCTTCAGCCACCTATGGCTTTGTGTTAAGTATTTATTGGATATGTCGATCCACTTGAGAAAAATATAAATATATGCTACCTTGTCGACGTATTCAGTAGATAATTAAGGCAAGGTTATAGATGGTCGCTCCTAAACAGCTCTATTCTCCGCATTAGCAGACGGTGTTACCTTGTAATACTCTTTGCTAATGTGGGTCTCAGAGTGGGGCATCACATGTTCAAACTATAAGATAAACATGAATGATAAGTAATATCTAGTTGACAAGCATATATATATCTATGTATGTGTGTGTGTATGTGTGTGTGTGTATATGTATGTATGTATACATATATCAAACTATTTATTATAAATTACTTCAACCAAACAAAGGTAAAACACACCAATTACTAGACTTAAGTTAAGGAAACTAATGAATGGGACTGAAATAGTTGTAAAGACAATAGTATAAAGGTAATAAATGGTATTAAAACTGTAACATAATCGTGAAAGGTAGTAATCAAACTTAATATCAAAATTAAATGCTAAGGAATAAGGACTTATACTATATATGATCAAATATGGTTTTTATGAAGATTAATAGCCTACTTAATTAATTTATTTAAAATAATTATTTTAATTTAATTACTATAATCCAAACTTCCATGTTTATAAAATACTTATCTTACTAATTAAAACCTTTATATTAAATTATTATTGGTTTAAATATTTTAGAAACATGTTTAAATATCTTTTAAATTTTAAAAAATATCATAATGAAATATTAAATAAAATAATAAAGATTTAAAAACTAAAATAAACATGTGTTACATTAAGGCTTCTTACATTAATAAATTTAATTAAAAAAATATTTGAACACGAAATTACTTTTTAAATATTCTAATATAAGTTAGAAAATAACTCTAAAAAGAATAGAGAAAAATACTTAGTTTAAATATCATTTTTTATAATTTAAAATTTCAAACAGAAGAGACAGCATTTACAGAATGCTATAAAAAGTCTTTGCAATAAAATATATTCAAAACATTATAAAATAGAAACTGTAGCTTTTATCAAATGTTGTGTAAAGTTTCTGAAACTCTACAGCGTTTCAAAGCACAGAAATGCTATAAAAACGAATTTGCAGTACTTACAAAACATTACAGAAGAAAAGAAGCATTTTAGAAATGCTATCTAAAATTCTGGTCATGTGATGTGGTGCAATCTTATTAATTGAAGAAATATATAAATAGAGCCTTATTCTAACATTCTAAATTCATATTACTAATTTCTTAAAGATATAAAATTAGTATTTTAAAAGAAATAGAGTATGAGAAGTAAAAATAAAATTAGAAAAGTTGAAATCATGAATGAATGTATGCTTTTCTACTTAGTATAGTTGTAATAAATTAGTTGTATATTTTATTTGAGAGAAAACACGTTTTAAAAGACTTTTTAAAAAATTTAGACTTGTATAACGATATTTATACTATGGTGTGTCGATATATGGACCAAAATATCAAAACTTATAAAAGAGATAAATTTCTATACCTAACTAAATGCATAGATATATATATATTCCTAAATGCAACAATAAAGATGAAATAATAGTAAAGCGTACCAATTTTTGCACTCCATCTTTCTAACTTTGATGTTCTTTCATTGTCGTGATCCACACATTTATATCTTTCTGAATTTGACGACGAGATATGTTCTATTGCGACGGGCTCGTTTTTCTGATCAGCGTAGTATATTCATTTGCTGAATTTGAAGACCGTACGAGAAAGATACAGATGATTTAGTAAATTGACCAACTTGGCGCCAAAACTTTGAATTTGAATTTTGAATGAATGGACACTTCAACCACTATAAATAGGCCCAACGGTCACCACTTTTCATAAAAATTCCTCCTCTTCATCTTCTTCCCGTTTTTTCTATATACTATAAAACTTCTAGAGGGCATATCTCCTTCGTTTCTTAACGGAATTGGATGAAACTAGTGGAAAATCGAAGAGGAAGGCAAGGACTACGATCTAGTAGTAGTTTGGTGTTGAATTTGGATGGTATTGTGATGCAACAGGCCGAACAGTTGAAGAAATGTAAAAGATCCCGTACACAGTTTTTAAGTTTTGGATAGCCAACTTCAAACTGTCATATCTCACTCAGTTTTGATCGAAATTTGATGATCCACCCATCAAAACGACCGCGAGAACAAGAACTACAATCTGGAAAAGGATTGGGAACAAAATACTCAAATCTATGGATACAATTTGAAGAATACCTTTGACAGTTTTGCCTCCTTTTTCTCTTTGTTCGCCAAAACTTCATTTGACCATAACTTGGTCATTTCTTGACGAATTCACACGAAACCAGTGGCATTGCGAAGCAGATGGAGAGAAGTACAGTATCAAATCAAGTTGTAGATGAGAACCAAAAGTTTTGTATTGATCTGGTACCCATTTCTTTGTTGATTTCCAATATATATCCACTTGTTCTTCTTGATCGATGAATGGTTATCTGAAATCTTTTAACCAACAGTCATTAGACATAATTCTTCTCCTGCAAAACAAAATAACTTTTTAAAGAATCAAGTGACTTTTCAAAATAACTAAATATAATTTTAAACAACAATATCATGATGATTCTGTGACATATTCATATGAAAACGGTGTTAATAATTTTATAAAAAAACTTGCCATTTTAAAAAATTTCAAAATTCAGATTATGAAAGTTTGAAAACCTTGCTCTGATACCAAATGTGAGAAATGCGGATTAAGGATCTTAAGGCTAGAATTAACAATAGAGGGGGGGTGAATAGTGTTTTAAGAAATTTGTTAATCTTTTTGAGTTTATCTTAATTTGTTAATAATGTATACACTAATCTGACACAGATATGAACACAGAATCAAACACAGATGGAAATATAAAGTAAAAGCAGTAAAGGAAAGAACACACTGGATTTTATACTGGTTCGGAGTTACCCTACATCCAGTCCCGCAACACAAGTACGGATTTCCTTTCAACAACAATTCAACAATTACAACCCTCGGTTTCAAGGCTACGAGGTACACCCTCCAGAATCACAATCCTCTGGGTAGAGATACTTGATTTCCTGGGCAACAAGTTCACCCAATTGATTTCCAGGGCTACAATCACACCTTCTCTCGCTTAATTGAATTCCAAGGCTACAATCACACCTTCTCTCACTTAATTGATTTCCAAGGCTACAATCACACCTTCTCTCGCTCAATTGATTACAAAAAGTCTATAACTCTGAATAGCACTAAGAACCTTGTATAGATAGTGATGGAGAATCAAACTAGAAGTAATCGAGTATGATTCGATGTTGATTTCGGCAGAGTAATGGTATGATTTTGTATTAAGAAATGTGGAAGAAGAAGAGAAGTGAAAAACAAGAAAAAGTGATTAAAAATTCGTTGAAACTGACCCCTATTTATAGAAGATCAACAGCCATGACCATTCATGAAGAGTTATGGTGAATAGACACTTCTTTTGAAATTTGAATTTTAAATCCAACTGTCACCATGTCGACATGGTGCCTATGGGCATGTCGACATCCCTCAGCCAAAATTGATGTTTTGAATTTCTATAAAAATAATATTTATCTTATATAAAAACTATTTAAAACTTTATAAATATACTTGAATATAGTTGAAATTCATAAGTAAATATAAAGAACAATATATATATATATATATATATTATTTAACTATAATTTAAATCAAAGTATAAATCATTTAAAACATAGTTTAAAACTAACAAAGTTTAAAACTAACGAAGTTTAAAAACAAGAATATTTAAGGCTAAAACATCTTTTTGAAAAATCATTTGAAAAGATAATTTTTAAGGCTAAAACATTTTAAAAAGCAATTTTGAAAATCATTCCGAAGTTGTTTTGAAAAACATTTTGAAGTAGTTTTGCAAGCTTCTTCCTGTAGAGTATCTCATCATGTCAGGACTCGAGAACTTGTACAAAACTAGGACGTTCGTGGGTTTGTAAGCCACTTGTCGTAGGTTTGTAAGCTACTTGTCGTGGGTTTGTAAGCCACTAAAAAAGGTAGAAATGGGTTCCATCCCAAAAGAAAAATGGAGTGAAGATTTCAGTGCTATTATGAAGTTTGAACAAAATTCTAGACTTGATACTTATCTTGAACTCTTGATAATCTTGATACTCATGAGTCTTCTATCTCTATATCTTGAATCTCTATATTGTTCAGTCTTCATTCTTAATACCTGCATGGTTAGATCCTGCATATACATATATATCTAAACTTGTAATGTTAGTATTTATATTTTATAATCTATTCTAAGGTTGTTGTCATCAAAACCAACTCCTCAGGGACTAACATATTTGACATGTTAGTCAAGTTTGGAAGTTATGGTATCCATAGCGATAGTCACTATGGATGTAGTTCGATAAAGAGTCCAATTTTATAAAAGCTAGTGTTTGTATTTTAAAGTGTTTTGAAATGTTTTAAAAACTTAATAATAATGATTAACGAAAGTTAATTAAGAATTTAATAATTAATTATTAATTAATTAACTTTGATAATTAATAATCAATTAAGTACTAAACAAGGTTAGTTAATTTTAATTAATTAAAGATTAGTACTAATTAATTATCTTTTAAAAGTAAGATTAATTTTAATTAATTATGAGTTAAGTACATTATTTATTTTTAATTAATTATTAATCAAATATAAAGCCAATTATTTATTTATTTAATAAATCAATTGTTAATTATTTTTAATGATAAATAAATTAAGGTTTAATTTTAAAATAATTATTTATTAAAGACTTAATTTATTACTTAAGTTTTTAATTAAAAAATTATTTAATTAATGATATAAGATTAATTAATAGTTAATTATTAATAAAGGTTTTAAATTATTATTTAATAATTAATAAAGGATTAATTAAGGGTTTAATTTATAAATAAATTATTTATTAATGGTTTAATTATTTATTAATTTATAATTAAATTAAGTTCAATTTTAATAAAGATTAATTATGATTAAATAAAGATTTTAGCTTGTAATTAATCATTTTGAAAGGGAGTTTTAAGTTTTAAATCCTTTATTTCGAGAACCAAATTGTTTTAAAGGTACTTCTTTTTCAAAGATGGTTTAGAACACATGGGATTTAAGTGTCGATACCATTAAGTAGAAAAACAATTGTGAAGGAGATATGTAAATGGTTTGATTGTGCGGATATGTGTTAGCAGAATAAATCCTCGTTCTGCTATAGATTGGCTGTTTGATTCTATGGACATATGTATCGGTAGAATAAATCTTCGTTCTGCTATAAGTTAATTGTTTGATTGTTGGACACCTATTTGGCAGGACAAATCACCATCTTTCTATTATGTTATTTGGACATGATATGCTAATTGAGTTGTATTGACATGTTATTCCCTGATTTGGATATGAATTGCATTTAAATATATGTTGACATGTAAATAAATGGTTAACTGGGTTAGAAGTGAAATTGATGTTAAATGGTAACTTAAATTACTATCATTGGGATTGCTAAGCTCTTTTTGAAATTATAAAGTATGATTTTGAATTAATTTCAATTCTTTAAACAATTTTGGGCTTTAAGGTTAATATATGTTTTTTCAAGTTATATTATTATTTTATAAAGGTATTTATAAATAATAACTTGTTTATAAAAATGGGTTTTACAAAGTAAAAGGGTTTATTTATAGTGATTTAAAAGGATGAGTTGCAAATGATATTTTGTAAAGGATTTTCCTTAAAGAGATTTATCAAAGGAGTTTTAAATAGCGATGTTTTATAAATGATTTAGAGGTTTGTAAAGAGGTTTTGTAAATTAACTTATAGACTTATAAAAGTGTTTTATAAATTGATTCTTAAATTTATAAAGGTATTTAAATGTGAAATGAGCTTTTAAAAGGAAACTTTTTATAAAGGATAAGTGGATTGGTTTATAGTAAGTAATGTTTTCAAAAAGGAATTTAATAGGAGGAATTTTCCAAATGTTTTGATAATATACTAATACCTCTAGGATAAATATAAATGTTTTCCAAGTATAAAAGGGATGTAAGGGGTTTGGGAACAGTATTTTGAAAAGATCTTTTAATCGAATGTTTATATAATGATTTTAATTATATAAAGATTAATTAATAAAGACTTAGTGGATACTATTTGGAACCAATCAATTTTGAATGATTGTTTATTTGATAGTTAAATAACCGACTATCAAACCTTGATCTACACGGAACTTTGGAAATATCTAGGAGAAACATGTGAGTTATATGGCATAGTCATCCCCAATAATGATGTACTATATTTAAAATCTCATTTCATTCTTCTAGGATAAATGATAAAGAAATCCATCCACAAATGGTTAGGAGGTGAACTTCGCACTTATCTTTGTTTGTTTATTTCCTAAAGAACCTAGGTTGAGTTTACCAGGAACTAGCGAAAGTTGTTTCGAAGAGATATGGACTGGATATGTTATCCGAAAACCACGTCGATCCAACTAAAGTGTTTCGAACTAAAGACATCTTGAAGAATATGGAATCAAAGATGGAGCATTGAAGTGTAAGGGTTGTTTGCTACTAGTCCTGAGAGTGATTTCAAAATGGATGTAGTAGTAGTGCCTTCAGTTTCTCCTTATCCTGAACAACTTGTATGGATGAATGCTGGCACTGCATTACTGCCCGGAAGGCGGTGCTAGCATTCCAAGTGGGTTTGTTATTCAAAAGGTAAGCGTAGCCTCAAGCGTCACCAATCGGGAATGAATAAAATCAAGGGAGATGCAGTAAGGCTAAGTGGGTCGCTCCCATTAGGGTGTGTCATCACCTTTCTGGATACATCTACATATTTATGGATTGGTTGTGCATGAGATCTCAATAATAAGGGTTGTAAAGCAACTGGGGTGATAGCATATTCGGTACTATCCAGTAAGGGATAGGCCGGTCTTGTGTTGGCAGGGGATCCTGGCAAGGTCCTCGGTACATTTTCTAGATGTGTACCATGATAGGCGGTATCTCGGTGCCTTGTCATAGTATGGAATCCAATCTTCAATACGTTCCTTTATAGTTTTGATTGTAGAGCCTGGTATCCTGGAATTTAATAATGGTAAAAATTTCGGTTATTTTCAGATATTTATTTTGAACTCTTAAACATTATTATAATATAACTGGATTTTCTATAAAAAGTGTTTTGGTATCGTAAGGTAAAAACTCGTCCGTGTTTATGTGTGGCGTGGTCTTACGAGATACCTTTGATTTTAAAAGGGTTTTAAACATAATTATTCAGTTGTTTGACTTTACTCACACCAGACCCATGTTTGGCCCAGATTTTTATTTTCTTTTCCTAAAACTCATGGGTATTCAAATTTTTATGGGAGGCCAAGTAGTTCAGGTATTCCCATGGATGCATTTTGGAGGAACTTGGAGCGGGAGGCTTCATCGATAGCTAGTTATTATCTTGTTCCCACTATATTATATGTATCTTTTATCAGTTAGGTAGAGACAGGTTGTTATAACTGTCATAGGGTAGAATTTGTATTAGTATGACTTTGATGTATCATTTTTTAAATGACTTTGTAAAGTATTGTGTTGATTAATATATGTTATTCCATTGCGTTGTGAGATTGTGTAACTTTTTAGTTTCTTCTTGTAACGATCTGTATTTTTAACTATTTTAAATTATTTTTAGCAAAGCTAACAGGGTTGGTTGGTCCCCTACCTGATTTTATTGCAACCAAACAATAAAAAGAATTGGTTCAAAACATAATTTGAACCAAAGCTAAGAAAAAAACAACACAAAGAAAACAAAGAAAAACAACACAAAAGAGAAACACAAAAAAAAGAACAGACATAAAATAAAAGAGGATCAAACCCAAGCTAAAATAAAACCATCATGGAACTTGGAAGATGCTCTCTTTAATTTCATGTGGGTTCTTCTTTTAATTTCATTCCAAAGGCATTCGATAGGCCTTTTTTGTCTTCAAAAATGATAGCATTCCTTTCCTTCAATATTATATCAAGATATGTCTTTGTTACCACTACAATTACTCTCGTCCTTGTTGTTTGCTCTTTAATTGGTTTATAAATATTTTTCCACTCATTATCAGAGGTTATACTCACTGCACTACTCCCTACTTTCCTCATACACTTCAACCACAAGTTGCACAGAGAGGGGCAGTCAAAAAATAAATGTGCAGTTGATTCATTTTTCATAGAATAGAAAACACAGTCTCTAGAGTAGGACAACCCATAACCATATAGGACATCTCTAGTAAGCAAGGAAGAGTTAAGCACTTTCCACAACATGAGATTTTCTGTTAGGGAAGAATCATTTCTCCAAATCATAGAAGTCTATTTTTTGCAGGCAAGGACTCATTGCCAGTAAGAAATTGATACACATTATCAATAGAATGAGTTTGTTATTCCAGGAAGTTGGCATTGAGGTCTGAACATGATATATTCTGCTTTGAATGGTCTCTCATAATTGTCTGATTGCCTGACTGCTGATATATGGGAGATGCACCATCCCATCATGAACATAACCATTAGCCTTTGCATGATAGTGTATTCTTGTTTGTTGTTGTTGCGGGTAGGTTAATATTCTTGATAATATGATCCATTTACCTACCCAAGGATCATTCCAAAAGCTAACAAGGTTGCTGCCATCAAATAGGGTTTGTATTTGAGGTAAGAACAGGGTTCTAAACCCAAGAAGTTTCCTCCAAGTCCAACTACAGGATTGCGGTATTAAACTAATATAATTATTGAACAAAAATGGTTAGAAATAAATTTTAATGATTTATTAATGTAATTTATTGGATATGAAATTAGATAAAAAATTTAATGAACAAAAATTCAATATGAGAAAAGATGATAACTTATATTAGAAAGTAAATTAAATAATATTAAATTATAAGTAATTGATAATAGAAATTGAAATGATCAATGTTAAGTAAATTAAGAGTCGAATGAATGTTCATTTAAAAGTAAAAGCATAAATATTTATATGAAATTCTACGTATTGAATGTGTTTATAATCAATAGTTGGAATTGAATAATAAATATTGAATTATTTAGATGAAATAAAATAATTGTTGATATTCATCTAAAATTCTAATATTGGAATTCATCTTAATTGAATTATCGGCTTTGATTTATGAGGTGTAATCTTTATACTTAGTGTAAGCACTTTGGTTGTTCTAGATTTGAACAAACATTTTATATTAAAAGTGAATTTATTTATGAATTTAAATGTAAGAGCATTGGTTGTATAAATATTTAAAAAACATTTTAATTTACAAAATGGTTTAAGGTAAAAATTGAATTTGAAATATTTAGTTGATTTTAAATGTTGAAAAGTTAATTTCATAAGTTAAATAACTTATATTTCAAATATAATGATTTATTGAGTATTAAATTGTTAAATTCAATTTTTGAAATTGTTTAAATAATTGAATCTTGAAATTAATATGAATGAAAATGATTTCAAAAGTTGATTTAAATTTTATCTAAACAAGAATGAAAATTTCTAACTTTTAAAATTGAATTTATAGTGAGTAAATTTATTTTGGAAAATAGCTTGTTTAATAAACATGTAAAAATAGTCTTTTTGGGCACTGTTTGGGATTTCGATGAAACCAGTTGCATCGGACCCGTAATAATGAATTATTATAGGATTTCAAGTTTCATAGCGATCGGGCTTATCGTTTGATCGTGCGAGCTCGAAACGTGTAGAAATCAATTACAGTAATTTAATTAAAATAATTTGATTTTGAAAGCTATCTTTTGAGTATGATGGAATTGGCTCTCAATACATATTCCATTATGTTCGGAATATGGTATAACATATAGAATGCCAAGTGGCACGAGTCTTTTGGAGTTTGGAATTTTCATGGATGAATAGTGCTGCGAGATTTTCTATATAAGGCCATCATTTTTATTCGTTTGCAAACCCTAACTTAAGAAAACCCTGGTCATCATTCTTTTTCTTCAATGGCCGAAATTCGTTTTTTTCTCCTCCCAACTTCTCTCAATCCACTCACAATCTCGACTCGACTTCAACACGTAAGTTGTAGAGCTCGATCTCCTGTACAAGATCAACATTGGATCATGGCGTGGCGACTTGAAATCGCTAGAATTTGGTTTGGTTGTTCACGCGTTCTTTTGGGTTTTGGTGGTCGATGGAGGCAGCGCAGTCGCCGACGTGGGTGGAGTTTGGAGAGGCGGTCATCGTAATGGAGTCTGATGGGGTTCTGATGGCTCTAGGTGGCGCGCGTGTCGATGAAAGGGGTCGCGTGTTGATTGGTTTCGGCCTGTGATGAAGACAAGAGGGGGAGATGAGGGCGGTGAGATTAGTTTAAAAATTTTAGTTCATTAAGTGTTAGTAAAAAATTAATGTGGAAATTTGCCACAAGGGCTTTTTTAGCAAGTGGAATTAGTTTCTAGGACACACAACTGAAATAATTACTTTCAAGGATAAAACGTAAAATAATTAGTTTCTAGGGCCTAAAAATCTATGAAATTATGTCCTTGAAAGTAATTGGACTGCTGACTTTGTCCTTGAAAGTAATTATTCTGCTAATTTTGACCTTGAAAGTAATTTCTTTGAATGCGTGTCCTAGAAAGTAATTGGACTGCAAAGTTTGTCCTTCTGGTGAAATGCCCCTATTAATTATATTCAAATGTTTAAAAATCCGTAAATTTTTCATACGAGGTCGGATTCGAGCGAAATGAGTTGCGTTGTGATCGTATAGACGAAAGCTACGACATGGAACTAGATAGAAGTTTATTTGACATTGAAAAAATTTCAGTTTTAAATAAAGATGAGTATTTTAAACGCTCACGAAGTACTAAATATTCTTATGATTAGCTAAATCGAAACCATGAAGTGTTTTATATTTATTGATTGATAAAATTGATATTAAAATTGATAGTGTAAATTGACAGTTGAAATTGATAGGAATTTGACTGCTAAATAGATAGTTGGAATTGATGGTAAATGTGACATTTAAATTTGATAGGAGAAATTTGACATTTTATACACTTATTAGATCGACATCTAAATTTGATATTTAAATCGATATTGGATTGCATATCACCTTTAGTTAAACATCCTAATACTGATAACTTTTTATTGTTGTTGTGATATGTTTGAGTTGGTTGATTTGGATGTTAACTCATATTGTGATGGATGATATTGTTGATTGGTAGTATGTTGCTAGTGGTTTTGATATTTCCATGTTACCACTCTGTTATTACCATTATTGATATTAGTGACCATCTGAACATTTAAATTTGATATGGGCATTGGATATCCTCTCTGATATGCGAATTTTGATGCATAGTTGACTGCTTTGGCAGAACTGTGATTTTATGATTCTATCGTCGTTCGGCGAAAATTGAGTTTTATTTATTGAAATTTAAAAGGCTTTAAAATCTAACATTTATAAATTTATATATTATAAAGAATTTTAATTTTGTGAATCAATTAAATTTAGTTTCTAAAATTAACTTGAATTTCATTTATAAAATTTAAATTCAAATTTTTATAATAATATATATTTTTTCTTCTAAAAGAGCAATAAAGGGTTTGTGAATTTTCTATAGCTTTAGTACACAAAAAGGAAATGTTATAATAAGGCCGATGTTTGAAATCCTACCATTAAACGGTTTTGATACTTGATACGTTTGAATGGGATTATTGTCAAATGCGAGCTATGGAAATGTTGGAATTAAAAATTGTTAAAAGAATTTGTGTAAAGAAGTCAATTTGAAATTTCGAAGTTATAATCGATATATGTTTTGAATTATGGAAATTGGATTATTTTAAAGATTTGAATCTTAAAATTTGAACATTGAATTTAAATTGATTTAAGTGATTTAAATCGGTGTATTGAGATTAGACTCAATTTTATATAAATTGAAATGGTTTTGAAATTAGATTTCAATTAAAACTCGAGCCGCTAAATTAGATCGTTTGAATCGAAATTTAAATTGATTTATCGAAATTGAAATTTAATGAAATTGAATTTGAAAGGAATTGAATTGAAACATTGGAAATTCAATACATTTGTATGGAATCTGGATTTGGGTCCAGATTTGTTGGAAATGGAAAGAAACAGTTCATTTTGAAAATATGTTTAAATTGATTTTGATTTGACTTACATGAGGATTTTTAGTCCTGACTTGAATGTTTTGTTTTTCGTTATGCTCGGGTCAGACTGAGTTTTTGAGTTATCAAAGACAGTTGTTTTGGAGGACGAAGGCGGAGATTTGGTATATCATATCTACTAGTATTTATTCCACTGCACTATTCCATTCTGTCTATTAAAATTGTATAACTTTAATAATATTGTATACACTGATTAATGTTGTAAATTTGAATTGAATATATATTGTTAAACAGCTTCATGGACTGTTTATGTGATTATTGTATTTTATCGTTCCGCTGCGAGAATCTATTGTGGTTTTTCTTCATTTTTTTATTTCTTTAAAATAAACAAATTGATAATCTATCTTTTAAATGGTTTGATTTGGATATGTTTGGTTTATTAACGACTTGGACTGTTCAAAAAAGTAGGTCGTCGCAGTTGGTATTAGAGCGAGGTTTAGTGTATACCTAAACCTGTAGGATAAAATCATTGATTGTATATACATATATGAGAGAGCGTATTTGTTAGTGATATAAAAATATTTTGAAATTAATAAATGACATGATTTTTACCTGGATTATATTTAGAATATAAAAGAATGAATTCTAAAAACTGATAAAGTCATCTGTGACTGTTTGTTGATGATTAGATGTTATCTCTTTGCTGATTGTTTGATTGATTGATTGATATGGTTGTGCATATTATATTTACTGATTAGTTAGTTGTGCTCGGCCAGTTTATAAGCATTTGACTTTTGTGTTGACTTTCGAATAGTGCATAACCAGTTATAAGTAATTTACCTTTTCACGCATGGGAAGTGTAGAAATTGTAATCTTATGGGAATATTGAAACGAACACCTTATGAATTTAGTTTCACAATTTGACTATAAGGCGTTCGGCAACAATGTTGAGTTGAAGTTGATTGTTTAGATTAAAGTTATTTATTATAATCCAAACAAACAATTACGATTTTTGAAATGAATACTATAAGATAATGACTCCTACGAATATGATTTATGACTAAAAAGAAATTCAAACTGGAAATTTGATAGTTTGGATTCTGGGGGTTTTTGAAATTGGTCTTTAAGATTATGAAAATATATAATAGCGTAATTTGAAAGTATTTTCCGAATAGAAATGTTTATAAATGATTTGAAAGTGATTTCATAGGGGATTTTCAAAGATTTAAAAGAAAAAAATAAAAGTCCAGAACTCACTACTGTCGTTGGAAAATAAATTTTGATGATAACTGCAGCATCATCGGCATTCATTTTCGGATTTCTAAGTGGAGGAAGCCACTTTAGTAGATTTGCTGCTCAATTGTTTAATGAAACTGATTTGATTCAAATCCCTGAAGTATGGTTTGATTTTCGAAAGAGATATGTATATATTTATTTCAAACGATTTGAAATAAAACCCGATGTTCATTTCTCAAGTTTCTATTGAATAATATTGTGAACACATGTATCCTATGCATTAAGATTGATTGATTGATTGATTGTGCGTCTTGTTTAGATGATTGATTGCGGATTTCCAATTTTGAATTGGAATTTGATTTTTCCGACTATTCCGAATAGTCAAACACTTCCAAATTGAGAATTAATTTTCAAAGTTAAGTATCTTGGAAAGTATATAAAGTTTAGTTTTGAAAATTTTAAAATAAAGACTAATCGAAGTTGAATAAGTTTTAAAATGTTAAATATTTTGACAAGTAAATTGTATAAGTTTATTTTGAATTATACAAGTATGAAATTTAGTTTTGAGATGTTTTCAAATGAAAAGAGTTTTAAGAAATTTTTGAACATAGTGAATATTTATAAAAACTTATTATTGGCAAATTGATTTTTTTTTAAGCATTTCTGATTTGGTATATATATGAAAAATAGCTCTGAAAGGTTTATAATGGAATTTTTTTGAGAAACATTTTGAATCTAGTAAATGTTTATAATAAAGGATTTTGAAAAGAATTTGATTTGGAAAGAAAGTTGATTTTATCTGAATTTGATATAAATATAAAACTGAAGTTGTGAAAAATAATTGATTTGAAATTTGGAAAATTTTGAATTTGAATGATATTCGATTTGAAAGGGAAAAATGATTGGTCAATAAGGAACGTCGAGGGGCGGGTAGCAAAAAGCGTCGGTTCCCAGAGATATAAACTGACACGAGGATAGAAACTTTCTGGCCATGCTAGCGGTTTGGCAGGACATGCTAGAACATGTATAAGCGAGGACGGTCAACGGATACTTTCGGTCATCACCTGGAGATAGGTGGGACTGAGAGCGGATTCCCAGAGATAGGCATCGAAAGGCACAAGTTCTCGGACATATGAACCGGCCTACAGATGGGAATTTCACGATGACGCTTACGGCCCTATGGGACATGCTTGGCTGAGAATAAGCGAGGATAGTCATTGAAGGTTGAAAATGGACACTATTTGACTCCTTCGGTCCAGGATTAGGACCCAGGGAGTATAATTGGATTAGGGGAAATCAGATAATTTGCCCTGCATGGCTAATCATCGACTAATGTCTGGAGATTGGTAAGGTCGAAGAACGATGCCCGGACATCGACATTTGGAGCAACGGGTCATGGAGACATGACTCATTAAGTGATAATGTTAATGAAGAGTCATAGTTTCACTCGCAACTAAGCAAGACAAGTTTTTCTTACGATTGACAGTGTAAATTTACGAATAACACCGATCACACTCAATTATCAGTGAGATTTGGGATGTCAGGTGATTGGCATCCAAACTGATGTTTCCCGAAGTTAGGGAAAGGCACGGAACTTGGATTATTGGTAACTCGTTAGTGGTCGAAAGTAATTCGACCTAAAATGAATGAGAATAATTGCAGAATTGAGTAAATTACATTTTTCATTAGCTAAACGGAACACTTTGGCAGCTATGAATAGAATTGGGTAATAGAATATAACTAAGGTAATTGCAGGAATTTTATTCATATGCTCAGAGTTGCGGTAAATAAAAGCATTACATAAAAAAGATGTATATAATATAGGTAAGCTACAATACACGCAATTTTATTATATATGTAGTAGTTGTATATGGGCAGGTACAGCATATAAAAGTACGGTAAAATAAATGGAATAGAGATTACAAAAAAGATAGTTTTTCATTACTTCAAATTATTTACATCAAGGTTTGCGGCTTATATACAACAAAATGAAAAACAAAAAGGTACATCCCAAGCAAACATACAGAAGTTGCATCACCTTGATTGGGGGATAGCTAAGGAATATACTTCTGTTGGCTCTTCTTCTTCTTCTTCCTAGCCTGGCTGCCTTAACCGTCATGAGGCCTCTTCTGGGCCTGACCATCCTTTTGGTGTACTACTTCTAGAAGGGATAGTATCGGGATAGTATCGCTTTCGGAAACAATGGTAGCAGAATCTTCAGGATGGCCAGAAGGAAGCAGAATCTTCAGGATCGTAGCTGGAATTGTTGATTTTTTTTATGCGGAAGAGTTATCAAAAATAGTGGTAGCTGTCATCTTTCGCAGGCATCCATATATCCATGAAAGAGAATCGCATATCAAATTTTATTACCAGAACAGGAATTCTTGAAAAATAAAATGAATGTCATGCTTACGGGTGGGCAAGTTGAACTCCAGTTGAATTAGTTTTCAACGATCCATGACGATTAGAAATATTATGATACACTATTTAGTACCTTCCAAATGATAAGTTAAATATTTCTAATATGAGGGCAACACATTTTCATACCATATACTGCAACATCTAACAAAGTTGCATTTCAAGCATAACTAGATATGAACAGAGGAATCGATTGAAAAATGCCAAGTACAAAATATCCACAAGGCTTATGTAAGCTCAATGAAGTGATCGAGATAAACTTAAGCGAGGTATGGTCTTAAGTAGCGTTTCACGCATCGAGTTTCGATCACAACGATTGAACAAGTCATGCACGAAGCAATTACTTAGATTTGAGTTTGTGAATAGGTTCGAGTTGCAAAGATTAGAATAAGGATGAGCAAGAATGAAAGTCTTGACCTCTAGAACGATTGCAAATGGAGGAAAGGAACGAAGAAAACATACAATTAAAATTTATGTAAGAAGAAAAGAGAACATCAAGGGTCATGGAACTCAACTTGCGGGTAGTGAAGATCATGCAAGAATTTTTTATTAAAAATTAAAGAACAGTCGAAAACTTATTGGTCATAGAAAATCATCTTAGTCAAAATTTGTGTTATATTAAAAAAGGTTCAATAGAAGAATCCCTGAATCCAAGAATTCAGAATAACAAGTTCTACATTACCCAGAATAAAATAACTGCTTAGAATAGTAAAATAGATTATATTTGTCGAGAAATGCAAAATGATATGGAGATGATATTCATTATGTGTTTTGACCAATTGTATCGTTTCTTTGTGTATTCCTATACTAAGCTTTTTTATATGTCTCTCTGGGTATTCTTTTATCATTTCATCCAACAAGAATATTTCTTCTAATTTTAGGAATTTTTCTAAAACATTTTTCTCTTGAATATCATTCAAAAAAATTTCGAATTGCCTAGTATTCCACCAATGAATAATCCAAGGTTCAAATCCTTGAAGTCATAATTTGAATTTCACTTGTTATGGGCAAAATTTCGATTGTTCATAGATTGATTGACTATAAGCAAGACATGCCGCTTAGAGTTGTTGGAAAGCAGAATAAAACTACTTCAACGTAAGTAAAAAATAACAGAAGATCAAATTCTGAAAGATATACAAAATAGAGCAAAAAGTAAGAACGGTTGAAAACCAAAGACGATCGTTAATTTTTTAGTCTACTTTTGATCGTTAGATAGCTGAGCATTTTCAGTCGAAGGTATATTTTCGATCGTTATCTCCTAGATGTTGACCAAGTCTAGTTCCTTTTTTTACCACGATATTCATGTTACCACTTCAACAAACATGGCTTATAGATAGACGCGATCTTCCACTAAACTCGGAACAAGCAAACAAATTCCTACCTGAGCGAATACATTAAGAAATGATGACGTTTTTCCACTACAATAATTTCAAACATATATCGCAATCGTAAGTTGATCACATTGCCAAGTTTTTATTATAAACTTGCATTGATATTCTAGATCTAATTCTTCCTTTAAGTAAAGCAAGTTGTTTCATCGATTGAAACACATCTGCTTGTGCTTGTACATTGGACAATTTATAAAATGAGAAGAAAAGTGGATGTAGGCAAATTTGAAGATCGAACCACCATAAAAATATATATTGTTAATTATTTTCTATTGAAATATCTACATTATGTTTCCATGGTGGTAATCTTCGATTGATATTTTGATTTTTTTTTTCATTTAAACTCAAATTTACTCTCGAATACATTTAATTCTGGTTTACATTCTCTTTCTGTCCCGTCTCAATCAAATCAACATCTGCCCAGCCCTGGAATAAGGCAGAGTCCCTCTCTCTTGCTTGTAACTACTTCCATTGGTGAACAACTAGTTCCATTGGCGAACTCAACCGTTCACTTCCTCTAACTTCCTCTAACGAGTGAGGAAAACGGCTGCTCGCCCGCTACTCTGAAAATCAAAGGGCGGTTGTCTTCATGTACTTGACATCGGTAAGATATATTGAGCATGTACGCATAATAACATAAACACCAACCTTCGCAATGAACAAATTAGATACCTTAGCATTTCAACCGGTATACCTAATATGAGTTGAATTATATCATTCAAAATCCATCAACGCTTAGGGTGGGTGTTTCTGTTAACTAAAACCAAACAAACCAATCAAAGCATACAAGATTTTCAGGTTTGCTTTGGTTTTGTCAATTAATCGGTTACGTTTGATATCTATTTTCATGCTAAATTATTTTATGGTCGGTTTCGATTTTAAGATGTTTTAAAAATTATAGCATCGGATTAAATATTGTCCCAACCAATGGTTCCAATATCTAGTTGCTAGCTCAAAGGCAAACTCACAGCAATAAGAATACAAATATAACCTCATGAACTACAACACTGTTTTCTACAAATAAACCATCAAGCAAAAGTGAAAACTGTCAAGAGCAAAAGAATCTTGTGCAAATATATAATCAGAAGCAATTCGCATACATCAAATATTCAAAACGGTATATCAAAGCTGGAACCGAAGGTGATAAATGACAATGTGTTGCTCTATCCACGCTGAAACTTCGATCTATTCTGCATCTATTCTGCTGTATATGAAAGAAGAAGAAAAATACGAGTTGGTCATGAATGATCATATTCAAATATTAAGAATCAGTGCATTTCATGTTTTACATGAATCCAGCGCTTGCCTTAATGTTTTGATAACATCTGGCATCACTGAAATAAATATTTTGATACCATGCCAATGCAATAAAATTGATTTAGAAATTTTAGTTGATGAAGAGCAATGAAGTACAAAGTTGTATCGTGGTACCTTTGGAAGCAGATTCGTCCTGAGGCTTCATTGCTGGAAAGAGAAGAACTTCCTGCAAAATATAGGGGAAAAAATCATATCATTTTTCAACAGCATTTAAAAAATGCTATCAAAATGGGGGTAGGAATTAAGGAAAACAAAACCTTTATATTTTGTGAGTCAGTTAACATCATGGCAAGTCGATCGATTCCCAAACCCCAACCAGCAGTTGGTGGCAACCCATATTCAAGAGCAGTGCAAAATGTCTCATCCAAAGCCATAGCTTCATCATCACCAGATTGTCGGTCCTGTACAGAGAAAATATAACAAAAAGTTCATTTATAACAATCTGAGATCATCACAAGAGCATTATTCTAAGCCCAGCTGTCTACAAAATGTACAAACAATTCAGACATACAATTTACCTTCAACTGCTCTGCAAAACGACTACGCTGCACAACTGGATCGTTCAACTCAGTGTACGCATTGCATACCTAAATATTATTGCATGACGAAAAAGAGTTTTCAATTGTTAGATAACTTTTTTTTCATAACACCACAATAAGAACATGAGCTAACCAACATACCTCACGCTTGTTGATAAACAATTCAAAGCGCTCTGTTAAACCAGGCCTTGATCGATGCCATTTTGCCAATGGACTCATTATTTCGGGATGGTTGATGATAAAAGTTGGGTTTGTACATGTTTCTTCTAGAAAATGTCCAACAAGCTGTTAAAAACAAATATTAAAAAAGAGTTAAAAATAAATTTGGTCACTTAATTGTATGAATCACTATGTATTTTGATGCAGATGGATCTCGCACTAACTACGGATATGTCTGCTATGAAAGAAATTATCATCGAACGTGCCACCATCTTCAAGCAATATTGGATACGTGTACTATGGAGATTGTGATACTGTTACTATATATCAACCTAAGAGAGACCATTTGCCTGCACTTTCTAATTTGAGAAATGTAATGATACAGTAAACCTACGACCTACCAGCAGAACCAGGGCCATTTTAAGCTCAAAAAAGCAAAAGATGCCACATTTAATCTAAAGTACTCACCTTATCCAACAATCTTGCAGTTGTTTGAGGTGGTGGACAAACAATTTCAAATTTTGCACAAGCATCCACCAAGTATTTATTAGTAGCTTCACTAGCAAGATCTTTTGGAATACTGAGGTTGGCCATCGACTCCAAACCCTCAATCATATCTATCCTCCTGATACATTGACATCAAGATATTCATTGTCTCATTATCACACAAGCACAAAACTATGAAGTAAGCTAGAAAACCAAATGACAATGCCTGAATGGTGGAGTAAAATCAATTTCAACAGGATCTTGGTCAACTCCATTTGCATGGTACAAAATTTTATAGCCACCTGTTAGCTCCTTTACCATTCCTGATTAGAAAAGAAAGCTGATGAATGTTCTTGGAAACAATGAATATTGCTAGCAAGTAAGCCATGCAAATTACATAAACTTGATATAATAAAACGGTAAAATTATCACACTTCCATCACCCACCTCAACAACCCTACCCCCCAAACCCCAACAATAATAATTATAATAAACTACTTGTTTAATGCAAGCAACCATAGTTACTGTTTGCAGAGAAAGTAATTCAAAACAACAACCTTTACATTTTATATCCTAAATAAACAAAGTGAGAAACACATCCTGTAAATTTGTAATTTTATCTGATGTGTTACTAACGTGTGTAAACAAAAACTGAATTATATAGGCTCAGTTGATCCAAATGTTTCTTTTTCTAATTATTGTTCCCTGACCAACAGTAATAAAGATGAAGATTTGATCACAATTAAAAAGAAAAGGTAAAACGAGTGTCTGTCTCCTATGGTCCAGAACAAAATTGTTTAAACAAAGTCCACTCAAATAAAATCACAGCCAATGCCATTATAAAACTGAAATTTGATTCGTATATTAACAGCAAACCATATTTACTAATTACCAGATATCATTTTCTCAGTTAGGTCCATCAAATCATTGTAATCTGCATATGCCATATAAAATTCACATGTAGTAAATTCAGGATTGTGGGTCATATCGATCCCTTCATTCCTAAATTGTTTTCCAATTTCATAAACACGTTCCAACCCGCCCACAACTAACTCCTTAAGGTAAAGCTCAGGGGCAATACGCATGAATAATTTCATATTCAAATCATTATGATGAGTCACAAATGGTCTGGCAGCTGCTCCACCAGCAATCATATTCATCATGGGTGTTTCCACCTGTATATGTTTAAGTTATGCAAATCAGAATAGTTAATTTGTCTAAAGCACAATGTTCCAATGTAAAGCTGAGAAAAATCCAAACCTCAAGGAAATCAAGTTTGTCTAGGAAACTCCTAATGAAAGAAATAATCCTTGACCTTGTCTTGAATATTTCCCTAACCTCGCTGTTCAACATCAAATCTAAATACCTTTGACGATATCGTGTTTCCTAGTATACAAGATTAAGTGAATCGTTAGTGCTCCAAGTTTCAACAGTAACAAATAAGGTGCATTTCTTAAACATGAGAAATATACATCATACATTCGCCATGACAATTTTTATGAGAAAACATGTCTGGTAATAGCAAAGCGTTGGCAAAAGATGGTTTTCGATTCTAGAATATAAGCACGCAGGAAGATCTAAGGGAATAAAATAAGGAATACAACTAATATAAACCTGATCTTTCAAAATGTATTTTTCTGGATGCCTCGTCATTCCTGGAGCCCACTCACGATTCAGCTGCAAATCTGGTTTCTATAAACAACATAAACTCGCCATTACTTTGTTGGCAAATTTTCCTATCATTCTTGGAACCAATTAACAAGTAAATATCATCGTTACCTTAGCTGGAGTCTTTTCGGAGCCAGGCTGAACTTTTTGTTGTTTAGGCATCATGTGAAGGCAATGAGAGAGGACAATAAACTCTTTTGGGAATATACTAAGTTCACCTCGTTTACTCTTTCCTGCAAATATGAGTATTATAAACAGTCCAAAGTACGAATTTTTACGTTTCAGAATTCTATGACATCAAGTTAAACAAAGAAATAATGGTTTAATAACGGGAACACTTCGTACCGGCATACATGTTGTACATCCTTTACAAAGAAATAATGGTTTAGCAAAATAATTATGTGCAGTACTAACACATCAGCAAACACTTCGTACAGGCATACATGTGGTACGTCCTTTACAAAGAAAAAAAGGATACAGATAACTGAATCGTGTAAAAAAATCAAGTCATGCAACAATCTGTAATCCAATAAATAGATGTGGTCACCCTCTTTAAGTTTCAAAATACAATGTCGTCCCTCCTCAAAAATCTGTTATTAAAAACAACTATGTTTTTAGTTTCAGCCAGACTGCAAATATATGCAGTTTTACCAAATAAAAATAATAATAATAATAATAATAATAATAATGATGATAATGATAATAATGATAGTTTTTTTATTTATGTTCATAGATACCTGCGATTAAATGCATATTTGATTTACGAAAAGAACGGAAAAAATTTATTAAAAATAGTTTTAGAAGTATAATTTAAAACATGTTTTTGATGAAGGCTTTCGTGTATCTAACTTGAAAATAGGGGACGGAACTAATTTTCACCAAAAAAATTATATGTTTAAATCAGATCATCAAACAAGATGTTGCAAATAAAAAAATGAACTGAAATATGCGATAGAAATTGAAACAGTAAAACAAAACAACTACCTTCGATAGTTCGAAACAAGAAAATAAACAAAGGGCAATTATGTCATTTTAATGATGACTCAAGGTGGAGTTCCAGTTAAGGGTCGTCTGCTTTTTCATCTAATTATACATCAATCTCCAGTTCAACCTAATTAGACATTGGTAAAGATTAAAAAAAATAACGTTTATTTTACATCTAATTAAATCCTATTAGAGGTTAACATCTAAATTAGAGGTTGAACAAAGATACCTGCAAGTTACGACTATTTTGTACAAGTTAGCTCCAACTTGTAAACTAGACCTTATTTATATGATAAAATAACAGATAAATTAAAGTTGAAGAGACAAATTTATTACTTCAATTACTCCACGATTTCTAGGCAGGAATTCTCCTCATCGTATTGTTGCAGAATTAACATATTTTCAATAGTAAAAGTAAAGCGTTTAATATATTAAAAAGGTAGAATTCATCGAAACGTTAAATAAAAAAACGAGTGCATGCGCATTTGATAATTCATAGCAGACTGAACAAAACGAAATTTGTCGTTTTTGATGACTTGCATGCACAATGAAAACACCAGCTTTGAAACTGTTTGGGTAAAAAAAACTGATTTTTTGATAAAAAAAACATGAGTGCATGTGTATTTGATAATTCATAGGAGACTGAACAAAACAAAATTTGTTGTTTTTGATAACTTGCATGAACAATGAAAACACCAGCTTTGAAACCGTTTGGGTGAAAAAAAAGTAATTTTTTTACAAGGATATGAACGTAAAAAATTGTTTAATCAAACAATGGAAAAATTATGCAATGTTACTAAATAGTTGTAAAATAAACGCAATTTCAAAAGAAATAAACCTATTGGCACACAAGTTGCTAGCACAATAGATCTCAACCATTAGGTCTCCCTCTGAATGCAACCCAGCATATGAACACAATGAGATCCAACAAATAATATATATTGTGCCAAATTTTATATTTTTATTTTTGTGTCGCAATAGCCGCTCCCTTTTTAAAATCACTAATCTTCAGCTCTAGTTAGTAAAATTAAAAAGGACATTTAATTGGAGGTGTATATTCAATTAGTGGAAAAAACATGCGGCCCCTTAGATTTACTAGCATATCAACATACACAATGTACACACATATTCACTTGTAGTACTAGCATTACCAGCCACCCAGCTCATGTTCCTCTATATTTCCATACACATACTCCAATTTCAATAAACAAACAAGATACACAAATTGATGAACTGATAAACAATTCTTATTACAAAGTGATAGGCTTGGTTAAGAACTAAAACATCTCTAGTAAATTAACTGATATCTTGAAATTCGAGTATAATCCACTTAAGCCAGGTAAGCTCAGCCATAAAATTAAGTTTAGCAACAGAATAAACCTTTATCTTGTGTTTCAATTTGCAAAGTTGATGCACATGCCTCACTCTAGTCCGCCTAATATATTAGCTGTCATCCCAGGACACAACATTAGGTGACATAACTTTATTTTATCTGCTTCCTATTTAGTGTTTCAAAGAAAGAATGACAATATTTTGCTCTTGTACTCAACACAAACCAACTCAAAGCTAGAACTTAAATATTCAAAAAAAAAATATTCGAAGTGCAATTTGCAATTTGGGTTTGAGTTATGTCAAGGACCTAGTCCTGGCCATCAATTGCAGCTGAAGTTGACTTGGTTGACATTAGATTGCAGTTGAAGGGGGAAATTTATTGAATTGAAAAAAATAACATAGGTTGAAATAGCGAGTTTTGAACAAGTAGAAACAACATATACAACGGTCGACTTCAAATCAATATTATCAATTATCATCGTCATCTTTGTATTAGTCCCAATGAAATCAGATCATTAACTTAACAAGTACAAAGATATTTTGATGTAGGTACAAATTTGCTTTTGAAATAGAGACATCCTTCCAATTCTAAAAATTAAAAAGCGGTTACTTTTGAGTTTATTACGACCTTGTTATACAAATATCCTTTTTTTTTATCAAGAGCAATCATCATCATATATATAGAAACTCTGATTCACCATTAAAACATAAATTGTATACTCTTTCTGACAATATTCATATATCATAAAATTAGTCAAAACTTGCATACAATATTAGTGTAGATTACAAGAGCAAAATATCATAAAATTAATCATGTCCATATATCATGAATTAGTCAGAATTTACTTTAAATTAGTCAAAACTCTGATTGCATATGCCTTTTGAATATCAATGCAAATTACAATTTTTAAGTGTGTGTGTGCGCGCGCACACACAGGAAATAAGAAAATTAAAAATTCTGGTTTCAAGTCGATTAAATATCAATTGTGGTTACTAATAAAAGATAATATAGACTCGTGATGATAATATGTATTTCTACTCATTTTATTGAATCTATTCAATGTCGGATATTGCTATACAAGTATTATAATCAGAAAATGTCAATTTTTAATATCCAAATGACAATCGTAAAAACATACTGAAAATAATCAATAATAACACTTAAATACTAATATTTGTTAAACAAAGTCTTGAGCATAAATTAATAAAATACTTTGTACAAAAGTTTGCACTTAAAATATATTGAAGTGCTTAATCTCCATCATCCATTTCAATTACAAAAGAAAAAAAATTAAGGAAAATTATATAGTATATATATAAGTCAAGTACTAATATTTATTAAACAAAGTCTTAAGCATAAATTAATAAAATACTTTGTACAAAAGTTTGCACCTAAAATATATTGAAGTGCTTAATCTCCATCATCCATTTCAATTACAAAAGAAGAAAAATTAAGGAAATTATATAGTATATACAAGTCAAGTGTAAATTTCATTCAGTTGTATACCACCAGACCTTAATCTGCATATATTTATTCTATTATAGAAGCGTATATTAAGTTGAATTAAGCTGAATGGTTAAAAAATTATAGCTTTTAGTCAATAGACCAGAATTATTTAAAAAGTTGCTTTCTATTGAAATATCATTTACAGAGGCTTTTAGACATAAACGTTTTTAAATAAGAAATTTGAATTACCATATATTGAGTAGGTATGTAAAATAATTATTTTAGAAAAATGAAAATAAATCAATCACGAAGGAGAAAATCAAGGTTGTTTATTTATTTTTTTATAGTTACTGCCACATTTGTGTGTAGGGTCAAATAGAAAAAGTACAATGTCTAATGTGGCTGAGCATGTGAGTTTGATTATGAAGTTTGTTACTATTTTCACATTATTATATGTATTCATCGAGTGGTATTATGTCATCATGGGCTACACAAAATTTATCATACCAAACCAAAAGAATTCTATGTGTAGTGAATGCATCTTATTCCAAATTTTTGAAGTTGCCACATTAGCATTGTTCAACCAATAGAAATGTAAACCTTAAGCGCAAATGATGACATACAAACAAGTGCAAATACACTAACCTGGATAGCCATGTATGCCAACAATATCTCCACGTCTTACACCAGAATGAAGCCTTGAAAAGTCAGCTTCGTCCATACTTGAATCTCTGGTTTTAAAAAAATAAATAAACATCTTTTCTAACCTTTGAGCTAGCGGTCTAATATTCATTTAAAAGTTATCATGATGGTCAAATGTAATGATAATCCACTGGACAGTAGGTTCAATCAGCTTATGTCAACAATTAACTGAACTTAAATAAAACTTCAGCACAAATTGAGATATTCAATTCTGAGAAAGGTGATATGAAACTGATAGGAATACAAGAATGGCTAAACATTAGCATTAGAGCTTCAAAACTATAAAGTCAATGGATTAAAAAAAACATCTAAGTGGTAGCCACTTGCAAACATAACTACTATTATATATATATATATATATATATATATATATATATATATATATATATATATATATATATATATATATAAGTGCATCATGTGAATGTACTATAGTTCCCTAGGTCTGATATGATCGACATAGTTATATAGAAACATTTACTCCATTTCACGACATATTTCATCAAATGTACCACCGTAGACTATTTAATATAATTTGAAAAATGTACTACATCTTTCTCCTTTTCTGAGTTATAACTCCAATTAAATTGTTGGATGCCATCTTTCACTTGTGAACAAATAAAAACAATCAGATAATCATAAAATACCATGACTATATAAAATAGTATGTTTGAAAGTGTCATTTAAATTCACTCCTAGTTATGTAACACTAGTTAAATTATTTCTCACAGGATAGACCAGACAAATTTGATTTTTTTTTCCCTGAAGGTGTAGCTTGAATATTCACTTAAAATAAGGATAAGCCAACAGTTGTCCAATGTCTAGTAAAACAAATTGGACGCCATCACCTATAACACTTTAGCATTAATTGCTCTATGAGAATACATCCATAGGAAAAGTTCCAGGGCACCCATAAAATATAACACCTTATTTGTACTTGACTGGAGTTAATTATAAGTAACGTTAGTAATGTTGTTAACATAACATTAATTAATAGTGAAAATTAATGATGAAGTCAGCATCACAAGTAGTCATTAATTAAATCAACATAATAAATTGAAATGTATGGACTGCTAAATTTAAGTATGTTGCTGAACCTAGCACATACAAAAGAACACCCCTTGCTCCAAATATGTAGTATTTCATTTGCATCTCTCTTATTTCTTTACCTACACAATTTTAAATCCTACAAAATTCAGATCTAGTCCTATAGTACCATAAAACATTAACTCGTCTAAATTATATTAATACAAATAAATTGAAATTGTAATACAATGGATACGAACATTTTTGGTTATTCGCTTATAATTTTAAAGGGCTAAAAATCCATGATCCGTGGCATGGACTAGATATTCTCAAGTCCTATAGAATTTTAAAGCGTGTGTTCCAAACAGTATGATAAAAGTGGGTGTAAATGGAAAAGGGGTGCATGAGGGAGATGCAAACGGGATATTACTGAAAAAGGAGCAATGGATAGCTCGTGTGTGTATTTGTATCAAGGTTCCAAATTCCGGTTTATGGTTCCGTTCCGGTTAATTAATTTTTTTAGAATTTCGGTTCCGTTTCAAAAATTCTGGGAATTCCGTTATTTTTTCGATTCTGGATCTTGTGTACATTTTTCATGTAATAACTTCAACAATTATTGCAAATTTGTATTTAGAAAGAAAAATCCATTTTTTCGTTCTCAAATTATGTTCTATTTGATTGGTCGTGTAACCTAAATAAAAATTAGAGTATAATTTTGTAATTAATCATAAATAGTTGACTTGGGCGTCAAATAAAAAAATGAACAGAACAAACTCTTTTTAGAAACAAGCCCATGATGGAAAAGCCCAATGTCACATACGTGCCTGAAGCCCTACATCTTCTCCTTCGTCAAACACACCACGCAACCCTAAAATCTTTTTATCACACACGCCGCCACTCTAAATTCCAAAGTTATGTCCAAAATTCTTCGATCTAATCAACACGCAAGCCCTAAATTATCGAATTCAACATGTCTCTCGATTCCAGATGCTTGAATTCAAAATGCAGGTTAAAAAATAGTTTTTTCCTACATTTTTTTGTTTGATTCTTGCAATCTCTGCTCTTATGCTTTGATTGTTATTGATTTGCAACAAATTCTTGTATTTTTTGTGTTTGTATGATGAAAACAATTACGTTTTCTTTTCTTCTTCAATGGCAACTGGAATTTTTAATAGATTCCGGTCAGGTCGACGCCGGAACCGGAACGGACAGATTTCCGGCGTACCGGCCGGAGTCTTGAACCATGATTTGTATACAAATATGTGCATGTATATGATTGTCTAGCCTACATGGTAGTGCATATGCACATGGTATCGCAACAACTATTATAAATCCATTACTTGTATAGAAACTAGAAAACCAACACTGATAATTGGCTGGATATTCAATTTATTTATTTTTATATGTCATCATTACTTATTGAAAACAAAGTGAATGGCGTTGTTGAATACAACCAGTTTTCAAGGATATCAACACAATAATGTACCATGTTATCCTTCTTAAACGATTATCGAAAACAACGTTCTAGTTTTGTTTGCAAAACTGACTCAGAAATGTGATGTATTTACCATTTCTACAAAACCACCGAATTTCAATTTCAAGTCAATGGATAAGCCAGGTTTCCCAAAACAAAAACAAAAAAACAAAGAATTAAGACAGTCAAAATAAAGCACTCTGCATACCTCATGGTTTAACAAACAAGAAACAGAAACTACAGAGCAGTGGGCATATAATCAAAAAACAATACTGTAAAAAGGAATGGCACGTAGCCAACGGTCATAGAATATGCAGCAGATAAATTGTAAAAGGGAACCAAATTGGTAATACAGATTCAACCAAAAAAACTGCCCAAAAGCGGCCATACCTAAGGTCAGCCATAACCTGAACCTTTACGCCACCTCCATGCAAATCATAGAAAACAAGCTTTGAGGAGGAAGTTCTTTTGCTCATAATTCTCCCTACCAAATATCATGATAATGAGATTCAGACCAAGACGAAAAAGAAAAAAGGAAAAGAAAAAAAACTTTTGTTGACATGAAAACGATGGTACCAGCTATCGACTCTTCGACATCTTTAAGATGCTCTCCATCCGTTAAATATGCATATTTTTTAAGATAATCACCAATGGAAATGGTAACTGGGAATTTATGTGGATATGGGTTTGCTCCTGTCAACTTAGTAGCAGCAAGTGTCCGCAATCTATTTTCAAAATATTGCTGGAATCACAAATAATAATTGACTTTACTTCAAAATATCACCACTAGTCGAGTATGTTCCATAATAAAGTGAGTGCCGATACAAACCGTAGGATCCATATCTTCGTCATCTGCCACAGCTTGGGTTTTTGTCTGGGATTGAGCGCTTGCCATCATCTCAGCCTACAACATCAAAAGTCTAAGTTGACGATTACTTTAGCAAACCCAGAAATTTGCAATCTGAATTTGTTACATTCCTAGCCAGTTATTTCAAACTGCCAAAACATTGGACACGTGAGTTACATATTATGTGGAATAATCAAACCGAACTGAAGTAGGTTTTCCTTACTGAACAGATGATACAATAAAAATTGCAGGCCAGAGCTGATTTTTAATTACAAATTGCCTTTTAAATTTCAAAAAAAAAATAATAAAAAATCACATATTCACTGGCAAAAATTGCCCAAGTGCCGAAATAGATGAAAACAATGGGCTAAATGTCAAAATAAAATTGGAAAAAAATACACACATAATGGATCATACTCTATAAATAATGCAAAATTTCGTACAAGGTCAGGTCATCATCATCACATTGCTGATCAGGTCATCATCATTACATTGCAGATCAAAACTACCATACACTAACCTTTATAGGTAAGAATCCAAATTACCATATCTGGAAAATTGTACATCCGGCAATTATCAATTTTTCAACAAACATGCAAAATATTATATCAGCATAAGTATATCTTGTCAAACTTCCAACAAATATACAGAATTATCAAATCAAATATGCATAATAATAGAACTAAAAATGCTGCTTGCTCGTATTCCTACGCATGTATTACTTTTCAGTTTTCACTCAAAAAAAAAAGACTGAAGCTTTTTGAATGCCCATTTTTCTTACATATAAAATTCAGTGAACATGAATCTTTTTAAAATGATCCAATTAGCATCCCAGGTAAAATAATATACATTAAAGCAGTAATTCAATTGCCACAAGTAGAAAATATTTATAAACATCATATCTTCAACAAGTTAGATCGATGCATGATTAACATTTTCTAAGAAAACAAATCTGAAATTATTTTATTCGAGGAAAGGAATAAACTTTAAGAAATATCTTATTCTTCAAAAAAAATAGTTTTCTTTTCAAAATTTCAACTCTAATATAAATAACAAAACATTGAAAAGTTCAGAAACTAAAAATGTTAAACGATGATGGAAAAATGAAGATTGGAAAATTCAGAAAATATGCTTCCCCGAAAAATGACATATTGCAAATAAATTCATAAAACCTCATTGGTTTTGAAGAATACAAATTATTTGATGTATCAGGTTTTATATTAACGGTGATTATTAAAACCATAAAAAATTATACAAATGTAGATTGAAAAAATAATCAAATTTTTTTATTATGTTAATGAAAGTGGAGATACGTTCACATCATATCTTATAGAAGTTTTGTTGACATGAGGTTCAAAAAACCTATCAAATGACTGGAGCTATGTATGTATTGAAAAACATAATATAAATGGAAACTTTTAAAAAATAAAATCTTATAAAAACTGCCAACGAAAATCTATATATATGTGTGTGTACACACACATATGTGTGTATAGTGTTGCCAATTGCATTTCAATAATCGCTGTATATGTATACCTATATGCATGCACATATAATACATATACACCTCATGGAATCCATGTTTCTCATCCCTTTAAGCCATCATTTTACTCATTTAACATTTGCTAATTTTTCATTATTTAAAACTTGTAAGACTTGGCTATTTGTAGACATTAAATTTAAATCTTAGGCTCGCTTCCTAAGTTTTGCTTTTTTTTTTAAACAGTTCTCATAAAAATTTATCAAAGCTATTACTTTCACTCACAATTATAACCAATACCACCAACACCTTATGACCGCTGGCACAAAACTCAGAAGCGGAACCTTGACTCTCAAACATAAAAATACCTCAGACTTCTTAGTGTAGATCCAACACCCTTAAAATTTCACTTTTTAAAAAAAAATTATGACAAATAATGGGGATACTAAAGTTATAGAGGCTTCATTTCAGAGACTTCCTTACCTTTTTCTTCTGCTTCTCTGCTTCTTTCTTCTGCCGCTCCTCCTCTTTCTGTTTCATCTTCAATTCTTTCTTCAAAGCACTGAAATTAAAAAGTATTAAATAAATCTAAATCAAACGTTCATATCGAATTTTAACAATATAGACTAACAACGCAATTACTTCTTGCTCAGTGACGCGGATTCAGCTGGACCGTCGGAAGCAGGTGCGATGGAAAGACCAGATACTTGATGCGATGTGAAATTCAAATCTGCAGTAGCGTCCGCCATTATAATTGTGTTGATTTTATAGGACCTGGAAATGCTTCAAATGAATTAGGGTTTACGGCTATGGCGGGGACGGCTGATTGAGTAAATAAACGGAATACGCTGCTTCAACCGCAAATTCATGTGTCATTTCACGCGAAAGCAGCAGCAACCATCGGATTATTATTGGCCCCCTGATTTCAACTGTTAAAAGCTTGATCCGTATATTATGACTAATAATTTCCCGGTTATTGTAGCATCGTCCTAAATAAATAGATTGGATTATCAGAAAATGAATGGGCCTTTTATTTAGTAGCCCTCAATACCCATTCCGCTGGGCTTTCCGTTTTCTCGTTTTAACCGTTATCTGCAAATTGCACAGGCCCTCTACCGGCGAGAACTCCGATTGATGAACAAATTATTTACAAAATTTGATCGGTCCTTTACAATAACATATCCAACGAATATAACTCATTTAAAGTGTTCAAAGCAAACTGCACGGCATATACAACATGCACATAAACCGCCAATTGATCTATGTAGAATAGACATCAAACACCAGAACAAATGATATCTATTAAAATCCAAATTATATAACAATAAACTAAAAGGACTTAGTTCCTTCTTCACTTCAATTTTTTTATGGTTCTTCTTACTTTTCACTTGCTATTTGACGTTTATGATCATGTAATTTATAGTTTTCTGCATCTATTTACAGGGTTTTCTTTTGTTTCTCACTATTTTATATGCAAATTTCATCCTATATAATATGTATATACATACATACATACATACATATATATATATATATATATCTTAAAAGTCGGATCTCCCTAATCTTTTTTTCTCCTAGTTTTATAATTAAAATATTCAACTCTCATTAATTAAAACATAAGTTTGAGTTTCATTGACGTCATATATCCGATATATTTTGGATTATCAAAAATGAATGGTCTTATTAAATATTTAGTAGCCCTCAGTACCCGTTTTGTTGGGCTTTCCGTTTTCTTGTTTCTACAAGACGCACCGTATGTATTCTTCATGACCAACAGTCATCTTTAACCATTATCTGCTAATTGCACGTGCCCTGTACTACGGGGGAACTAGTGAGAACTTCGATTAATGAAGAAATTATTTACAAAATTTCATTGGTCCTTCACAATAACATATCCAATGAATACAATTCATTAAAGTGTTCAAAGCAAACTGCCCTTCATATATTGCATGCATATAAACCACCAACTGACCAATGTAGTTTAGACATCAAACACCAAAACAAATATTATCTATTAGATCTAAATTAGATAACAATAAACTAAAAAGACTTAGTTCCTTCTTTACTTCAATTTTTTTTGTTCTTACTTTTCACTTGATATTTGACGTTTATGTTCAAGTAATTTATAGTTTTCTATAACTATTTACATGGTTTTTCTTTATTCTCGCATTTTGCATGCAAATTTCATCCTATTATATATATATATATATATATATATATATCTTAAAAGTCAGATCTCCCTTAATATTTTATGTTTTTTCTCCTAGTTTTATAATTAAAATATTCAACTCTCATTGATTAAGACATAAGTTTGAGTTTCATTGACGTCATATATCCGATATATTTTGATATAACTCAACAACTTTGATTACTCCATCCTCAAACATCCAACTTTTGATCATATATATATATATATATATATATATATTTGTGTTATCTGACTCAAATCCGGATGTCAGGATTAAGACGAAGAGATTCACAAACTTGGGAACATACTTGGGAAGACTATAGAAATAGACTCAAGGATTTAGAGAGATATTGAAGCTAAGGAGAGTGCTTGGTACCAACCTCTTTTTATGGTCTATTTTGGACTTTAGAGCTATGACTTATGAAAAGTTGACTTGAGTGGTTGTCATGAAGTGTGTTTCATAAGGAATAGATGAACAACTCTAAGGAAGTTTCAAAGAAAAGCTGACATGTATAAGTGATACCAGAACCTCTCGAAAACAACACGATCTCTAAGGAAAAGTACTCGGAACACATTGGATCGGAGATAGAAGACCAAAGAAGGGAAAAAGGATTGGTTCCCCATCCAAAAAACAAGTCGGTATCGACCACTTCTGGTCGGTACCGAATTGTTTTTTCGGCTTCTAGGACTACATCTTTCCATCATGCTTTTACGGATTTGAAGTAAGACTTGGTACGTTGAAATCTGACGACTCTACAGGCGGTTTCCCTATAAATACAATACTTATAGCAAATGGAGGAGGACTTTTGGCACGTTTCTTCATCTTTTATCCCTCCTTTACCATAGTCACTAAAGAAGCAACTATTTGATGTTTTAGGTTGTTAGATCAGTAAAACTCATGTACTAATGACTCTCAAATCTATAATCGATAAAAACTACAATGGATGTATGTCAAAGATTCATTGTATACTCTGATTTATGTTGTAAATTTGAATTGAATATATATTGTTAAACAGCTTCATGAACTGTTTATGTGATTATTGTATTTTATCGTTCCGCTGCGAGATTCTGTTGTGGTTTTTCTTCATTTTTTTATTTCTTTAAATTAAACTTATTGATAATCTATCTTTTAAACGGTCTGCATGTGTGCTTTACTGTCGACTTGAACTGTTCGGAAATGTGGGTCGTCACCCTTTTATCTCTCATCTCCTTTCTTTCCCCTAACCATATGTCTTTTCAGCACTTGGTTATTCGGCATATGAATACCGTAGATGTATTAGTGTCGACTTCTGGGGTTCGAAAGTGCGGGTCGTTACATTTGAAGTGACAATTTTTACTATCCTTGTTATATTATATATTGTCGATTCAGCTATGAAATTCTGATTCCCTGTTCTCCGTTTTTTTTACACTAACAATCTGCATTTTGGGTGATTGGATGTTCGGCATTTGAATATCATTGATGTATTTGATGTTGACTTTCGATGGTCAAAAAGGCGGGTCGTTACAGTCCGTTAGAGTTGGATGTTAGACTATACATATGTTCTTAACATTGCAGATTTATGTTAATCTACCCATCTACAATTAGTATACAAGAATGATGTATTTTATACAAGTTCATTGCATTAGCTTCATATTTAATTTGAGCGCCACAGATAATTTATATGCCATGTTAGAGTTAAAAGTTGAAATAGGAAGAATGTATGACTAATATGTCCAAATGGGAAACAATTGCTTGCTGCAAGATGAATATCATATAGTATAACTCCTTGATGTTTGCTTCCTTTTATGGCTTCACATTGTGGTTCTATCAACATAAACCTGCACTAAAAGGAGGGAAAAAACTAATTTGTGTTGATTTCTTATGTTGGAGGTCTTGATTCAACCCAAGTTATATTGCTTCACTCGGTACTCATATTGTTTTACTTGCATTGGGGTTATCATTCAGCTAATCAATATATTGATTTACGCAATATCCATGTTACCTATTTTTGTCTACATAAAATTGCAAAATTTATGCATGCATGCTTATATGCGACATAAACTGGTGTATAAAGTTTTTGTTCTGCATTGGGTCAACTAGAGATATCTTGCAGCTTTCACCACATGACTTGTTTCTTATTATGATGGGTCCTATAATACAGTGGTTCAGCGAGCAGTTTATGATGTTGCATTAGTGTTTTATGAGCAGTCTGCATCTTGATTAGGATCATTAGATTAGAACTATATGGACAATTTATGCAGAAATTATATAATTAAACTTCAAAGTCAAATAATATTTTCAAATTTATATATATCTACTACCAATGTTTAAACTGATAAGTTCGAGGTTTTCAAACATAGAAGCCAAGACACTTATGCTTTGTCTCAGGAAAAATATACATGGCCAACATGATTTTGCACTAATATTAGAAAATTTTATGTGTATTTACATTGTTTTATATGAAAATACAATAGGTTAAAATTTTAACTTGCGCTAGTGAGAAATTCATTCTTTTCCACCTGAAATTTTAGTCTATATGAAATAAAAATTGTTCTTCACAAAAATAGCAGAGCTGTTCGTAGTAAATATTTTTGGCCCAAGAGGATATAAATAAATCAATCTAACAATTCAATATAAATATAAACACACACACAAATATATATATATATATATATATATATATATATATATATATGCAGTTATGTTTCATACTTCAGTTATCAGTGAGATTTAAGTGCAACGTTTTATCTGCATCTCATCTCAATGCTTCCTGGATGGATTACTATTCTTCCTATAGCTTTATGCATAGAAATCTAATCAAGAATATGCAAAAATGATAATATCTACCGACACCAAAAAAGATCAAATAGTATATGCAAGATAGATTCCAACTAAAATGCAACCAACAATCATAACTAATCAAGCTTTAGTACCCAACATGTGCACATAATTGACTGTTAAAGCATAAGGTATGATTGATTAGATACTATATATGTTGAAGTCAAAAGGGGAAAAGATTGCACCTACATAAATTCACCGCTTATAAAAGCACTTCTGATTATGCTATTTCAATGAATTACTGCTACGATTATGACGTAACTCACATGAAAGTTAGAGCTTTTCCTTTAGGTTACTGTTGAGTTGCAAATCATTATTATTATTTATCATATTTAGAAAGTTTTAACTTCCAAATAATTAAAATTGACATGCAACATTCTAAAATTCCTGCTTATTTTATTTTGTAGTGATAGTGCTAGTTTCATGTGCAAGTAGCTATATACACGAAATTTGCTGTTGAGGTTTTTACACATACATAAAGATACGTACAAAGGAGAAGAATAAAGATTGCAGCATAGTTTTCATGACCGTGCCGTGACTCGAACCGTGATGACTCAAGGTTTAAGGTTTTGATGGTTGAACCGGTCGAACCGTCGGAACCGTAGAATTTTTTATTTTTTTTGAAAACTTACGCAGTTACATATAAGATATGTACAAAAATATTTTAAAAAATGACAGGTAGGCATATCACAATTGCAAATTATCTTTCAAATTTACTATGTATTGTTTGCAAATTAGCATATCATAATTGCACAACATATCACAAGTGCACAACATATCTTAATTAGTAATAAAAGTCCAACATATCATAAGTTCACATATATATCAATAATAAAACATAACGATTCCATAATTCCACAATTCAACATGCTAGTTCACAATGTCACAAAGATACTAGAATGGAAGAATAACAATTCTCACACTCAATAGATCAAAAAAAGTATTGTTTTTCTGATTTTTTTTCTTTCAAAAAATTGTTGTAAATGAGCTATCAAAGAAACGTTACTGTAAAAAAAAAGATTAATATGACAATCCCTTTCTTATACCAAATTAAACTTGCATATATTAATTCAATTTACTGTTTCAAATTCAACCGTTGCTAAACTTATAATACTAAACAAATTAACTAAATCAGAACTAGCTATGGTGTCATACCTGAATTGAATGAAAAGCTATGGGTTTTATTGTCACGAATGAACCCAAATCAGAAGTAGATATGGTATCAGAGGGGTTGCTGAAGCTAGGGGCTACAGGCGTCAGAGGTTGGGGTTTGCGGGGGCGAGTAGCTGGTTGCGGTGCGAGCAGATGGTTGCGGGACGAGTGCTGGTTAGGGTTTGGTCGACTTATTTTTTTCGCTTTTGGATGCAGGCTATAGCACCGTAAAAATGAAAATGGCAAGACAAAAATACGAGACAAAGAAAGAACGGTCAAACCTCGGTAGATTACAACGGTTCAACCCGCATATTGGGTTCAACCAACGGCTGTTGCTCGTGAGCGGCTCAACTCCGCGGCTCAACTCCACTCCGTCCTTCAGCTCAAACGGCCCGCGATTTTTCGCAACTGAACCGCGGTTCAGTACGGTCTTTAAAACGCTAGATTGCAGTCTTTAAAAGAATTTGGAGAATAACTATCTGAATAACAGTGCACCTGTACGGTTTATTATTTATTTATTGGTGATGACCCAAAGATTTTTTTCTAAACCTTGCTATAAATGGACATCGTTCTACAGACTCTATAAAATCTTCTAGTAACAAGATAGATACCATTGTTTGTCTAATATCTTGCACAAATGTACCATTATTTGTTTGCTCTTTTACATGTTTTTTCTATCGATGTAGTTTGTATCAAAAACTATTACAAATTTGATTCAATCAGTTCATACGTGTGTCCTCAAAATAATAAAATCTACTGGAACCCTAGATCTAAATTTGAAATAAATAGAAAGTAATTCAAATCGAAATCAGTTAAGTAGCAATAGAATTTGAATATACCTTGTTCCCGACGTGAACAGTAGATACGACTTGAACACTAGATCTGAACGTGAACAGTGATGCCGACTCTAACCGTGGTTCTCGACATGAACCCTGGATCCTGAGTGCGAACTATGGTAGAAAATTCGAATAGAGCGAATAGGAGGATTGGAATCCTAAATCGCGATACAACAACTGATAATACTGGAATGCGTTGGAAATACAAAAAAATGGGAGTGAATAAATGAAAACAAGGCTAATTACACAACTCTCCCTTGTAGTTCGAAATATTTACCAAATAACCACAACTTCTAACGACTTTAAATGTTACCCTTCTTTCCCACGGTTATATTTGTTATAAATTTATCATGCTAATAACCGTCACGAACTATGTCCGAAAAAGCATGACAAAATGGCCTGTGTGGTGTTGTGACTTCTAAACAATAATGATCTAGAAGAGATTATTTGCACATAACAATAAAAATGCCTCGAACTGAGTGTGTGTGATTATGTGATTTGTATATTTTGGATTCGATCGAAGAGTGGACACAAAGATGGCATGTGATAAGCATTAGAGCTTAGCGAACATTTGACAAATAAATCAAATAGTTTTTTCACAACCAAAATAAAAAGGAAGTGTATGTCTATAAGAAAGAACATTAAAGCTGCTAAAATATCTCTTAAAGTATTAGTAAACAACAAATTTATGATTGTTAGCGATGTACGCATGTTAAAATCATTTCAATTTGGTTATTTAATTCTCAACATTTGATTTGAAAATGACATCTCTTATAATTAGTATAAAATGATTTTGGGATAGTCCCATGTGATATCCAAAAACACCATATCAAAATATTTAATGTGGAGCATATGAAATGGATTCCTTACGCATTGGCAATATGAATTAATATATATATTATATAGTCCATTGCATCATATTTTGCTTGTAATGACTCAGAATTTCGGTTATTTGAATTTGAAATATTTAGTTGATTTTAAACATTAAAAAGTTACCTTTATAAGTTAAATAACCTGAAATTTCAAATACAGCGATTTATTATGTAATCAAATTGTTGAATTTATATTTGGAATTGTTTAAATAATTTATCCTGAATTTAATATGAATAAAAAAATGAGTTTGAAAGTTGAATTAAAATTCTATTTAAATAATTATGAAGATGGTAAACTTTTAATTTAGATTTAAAAGTGATTAATTTGGTTTTTATAATAATTCATTTTAATTAACGTGTAAATAGCCTTCCGTGATAATGTCTCGGATTTCGATGAAACTAGTTTCATTGGATCCGTAATATTGAAATATAGTATGCTATCGACTTTCGTGATGATTGGACATATCGTTTGGGCGTGCGAGATCGAAACGCGTAGAAGTTAATTTAAGATACTTATATAATAACTGGGTTTGAAAAGTTATTTTCTATATATAATCGAATTAGGTCTCAAGATTAGTTCCATTGTGTTCGAGATAATATATATAACGCCGGGTGGCACGTCTCGTTTGGAGTTCGAGATTTTGGGGTGCTTCGAATGAATATTTTAAAGGGTACTTTTGGCACAGGTCCTTATTAAGGTTCAAAATACACGAAAAGTTCTTCACTAAATTTCAGTGTAAATTAGGTCTCTGTTTTTTATTCATGATTATTGCAGAGCATGATGCAACTTTTCATAAAAGTTGCTAACATTTCCGCAACTTTTCTGTACACTATGAACATAGTGTATGAAAGTTGCTGAAATATCAGCACTTATTTATAAAAGTTGCTGACATTTCAGCAATAATTTTTCTTTGTTTCTAGAAAATAAGGACCGGATTTACAATGAAACTTTGACAGAGAAAGTTGCTGAAATATCAGTACTTATTTGTAAAAGTTGCTGACATTTTAGCAACAATTTTTCTTTATTTCTAGAAAATAGGGACCGGATTTACAATGAAACTTTGGCATGGACCCGCTTTACAATATGAAAGTATGATAGAGATGCCTTCCTAATTTTCACTATTTTAAAATTAAATAATATTTATAACCATACTGCCCATACCCATAACCGTGCTTGCACATCGTGCCTATGCCCTTTCCCTTGTATAATTAGCATGCATCCGAGAAAGTTTGCCTAAATTTTCAAATCCCCCTCCTTCCATCCCACGGTCAAAATTCGTCGGGGTCAATCAAGGCGCTATCAGCCTTCGACCATAACTAGGGAAATGTACAATATGAGGCGACGAAGGGTTTCAAAGGTTGGATTATCATATGGCTTGTCGTGAAGGTCGGAATTTGGCCGCGTTGGTGGCTGCTTTGGGGTGCGATTTCTCGCCGACGACGAGGCTTTGGGCTGTGCGTGGGTGGAGTGAGCATGGGCTAGAGTAGGCGACGTTCGGCATGGGTGGCGGTGGTCTTCGGCGACGCGATGGCAGCGGCGGCATACGAGATTACCACGGTTGAGTTTGGGGGCTAGAAAGGAAAGCGTTAAAGAGGGAAAAGGGTAATTAGGTTTAAATGTATATTTGTTAAAGTTAATTAAATTTTAATTATTTCAAAACGTTCATTAATTCATATTGAACTCATACGAGGTCCAAAATGAACGCGATAAGTTGTATTGCGATTGTTTCAGTGAGTACTGCAATATGGAGTTAGATTGGATGGATTTAAAGATAATAGAAAATTAGATTAAAATTGAACGTATGTTCAATTTTAATTTAAACCGGAGCGGTTTGGCTGAAAATTGGAATCAATGTGAGTTAAAATCACCTCTTTCTTTAACCAGAAATATTATATAGTCGATAAAATTTATGATTTTTAGATATTATAAATTAATAGTTTATGAAATATTTTAAGAAGTAGATATAAATACAGTGATATAAATATTTTTCAACTGTTTTATACAAATTGATATATATATATATACATATATTAAAATTTATTTATAAATGTGGAAGTTATAAATGTGATAATTTATAAAATTGAGATTTCACAAATGAAGTGAATATTTGTAAAATCATATTTTTGTTAATAAAAGCATGGATTTATAAACGGTGTTTATAAATTAAGGGAAACCATTATCATTAGATAGATTTGGGAAATAAATTAAATTATGGATTTATAATAATATGTTGCATGTTGTTTAGAAAAAAGCTTATTCTATTTGGAAATTGGAAATGAGGATAGATTTGGAGATGTTAAACGATATTTTATAAATTGAAAGAATATATAAAAGGAATTTATACATATGGAAGTAAAGTTAAAATGGATTGTAATTGATGTTTAAACAGGATTTTTATAGATAAGCGAGATTTATAAAGAGATAGAGTTATAAAAGGGTTTTTATAGATAAAGAGATTTTATAAAAAGAAAGTTTTACAAAATAGAAGGAGATTTATAAAATATAGTTTTATAATTATGAAAATGATTATGTTGAATTTAAGTATCGAATTTTATCAGTGAGGTATATTTATGTTTTAAAAGTTGTTTGTTCAAATTAATTTTATTTTAAAGTTGTTTTGCAATATTTTAATATTTAAAAAGTTAATTATTTGAATTAATAATATTGTTTGAAGTTAATCATAATTATTTATCAAAAAAGTTTTAGAAATTAATTATTTTTTAAATAATGTTGAAGATAAATTATTATTGTTTACTTAAAAATGTTTTAAATTATTAATTATTATTTTAAGATGTCTAAAATTAATATTTATTTATTTATAATGTTTATTATTATATAATATTGTGTTAAAGTAAATGATTAGAATTTATTTATAATTTTTTTGGAGGTTTATAAATAGGATTTTATAAACAGATGTGAGTTTTATAAGAGGAATCTGATAACATGGTTTCGAAAACTTAAAGTAAGATTAGTTAAAGGGTAAAAGAGCTTTATCAATGGTTCTATATATTTATAAAAGAATTTTAGAAATGGGTTTGTGGATTTATAAAAGTAGTTATAAATGGTTTGATGGATATATAAATGAGTTTTAGAGATTTATAAAGGAATTTATAGATGGATTTTAGAATTGTGTAAAAAGAATATCTTCCTTTATTTGTGAATATACTTATATATTGAGATAAGTATATGGATATTTTCCAAGTATTTAAAATATAAGGGTTGTGAATGAATCTTTGTAAAAGTGTTTTGGTACAAATATATACAAAGTGGATTTAGTTAATGAAAAGGTTAATTTAAGAGGTTAGTGGTTACTTATGTGTTTAAGCAATGTTGGTTTTTTCTATGGAATTAAATCCAGATTGTATGTTTGTAATGGATAGTTAAATAACTGACTATTAAATTTTAACCCAAACATAACTTCAAAATATTTAGGAGAAACACATGAGTTATATGGCACATTCATCTTCGATGATGTTGTACTATATGTATAAATCTCGTTTTGTTCTCTTAGGACGATGATAAGGAAAACCGTCCACTAACGATCGGAAGATGATCTCTGCTCTTATCTTTGACTGTTTATTTCCTAAAGTACCAGGGTTGATTTTACCGGAAATTATCAAATTTTGTTTCGAAGAGACCAAGATCGAGTACGTTATCCGAAAACCACTTCGGTCAACTCAAGCATTTGGAAGTGAAGATATATTGGAAATGATGGAGTTGAAGACGGAGCTCCCAAGCGTTTCGTTCAATCTCAGGATGAACTTTTTTGGATGAATGCTAATATTACATTGTTGCCTGGAGGGCAGTGTTAACATTCCAAGTGGGAAGTGCTATATAAAAAGGTAAACATAGCATCATCAACCAGGAATGATTAAAACATGGGAGATGCGGTAAGGGTAAGTGTGTCGCTCCTAAGTAGGGTATGATTATCTCTATCTAGAGTCGATATCACCTCTCATTTGTATGCTTAGGGCTCATTAATGGAGGGATGATCATATTCGGTACTACTAGTCAAGTGGTAGGCCGGTTATGTGTTGGCAGGAGAACCTGGCGAGGTCCTTGGTGTTATTTTATCTAGAGATGCACTGTGATGGGTGGTACCCCAGTAGCTCAGTCATTGTATGGAATCCATTCTCCAATAAGCGCCGTACGGACTTAGTTGTGCCCAACTATGCTGAAACGGGAGACGCAAGCATTTCAGCTATATTCTTATTTTACTTTGACCCCTAGACGTTATTATAACATCAATGGATTTTTATATAAAATGTTTTGGTTATCGTAAGGTAAAAACTTGTCTATATTTATGTGCGGTGTGATCTTACAAGATGCTTTTGATTTTCAAAGGTTTTCTATAACTTTAAAATCCAGTTGGGTGTGTTTTCTCACGCTGATTTTCCAAATTGACTTGGGTGTTATTCTATTATAATGCTCGGGTCAAACCGAGCATGTTTACAGATTACATTGGATGCATTGGAGCTTAGGGGATGAGTTGGAGGTCTTCAAGTCGTATTCACATGTATGTTTATTTTCCGTTGTATTGGTTATTTTAATTATCAAAGAATTATGAGAATAGGTTGTTATAACTGTCCAGGGTGATGATTTTGATTAGTTGTTATACTTTGATATATGTATGTATATTACAGTTTCTCTTTGTAAAGATTGTTGATATTATATTATATTTTGTTCCGCTGCGATTGTGAGATTCCGTGTTGTTTCGGTTTACTTTTTCTCTTTCTCTTCTTTCTTTGTCCTACTATCCGTCTTTCCATTTAATTTGGGTTGGATATGTATGGTTTATTGTCTACTTGAATTATGCGGATTGGCGAGTCGTTACATTTGGTATCAGAGCGCAAGTTTAAGCAAGAACCTTGGCATTAGTGAGGCAACTCATTAAGAGATAAGATAATGGAATGCCTTATTATGAGTTTTGATTGTATTATAGATATGTGTGCATATTTGTTAGTGATGTAAAAATGTTTTATATTTTGTTAATTTGTCTGTTAAGTGGCTTATAAATTATAGTCAGTACGTGGGGTGTCAAGATATCGATAGGGGTTTCTAAACGCTTAAACAAGACAACCCGACATAATATTGTTTTGAGAATTGGTAAATGAAATAATTCTACCTAGATTATTTTTATATGTAAAGGAATAATTTTTCAGAAATTATCATATTTATCTATGGCGTGTTTGGATGATAATGAATGATAATATTTGATTATTATCATTTGTTGTTCTAATAAAAGTTGTGATTATTATAATCTAAACAAAGATAAGCATTTGGAAATGAGTTATATTAGAAAGTAAAATTATAAGTATGAATTATAAGTTATTAATTATAATTAAAATAATCAACATTTGTGAAATGATATTACATAAGAAGTGAGATTGTATAAATATGATTTATAAATGAGAAGGAAATAAAGTTGTATAAGTACATTTATAAATATAATTTGTAAATAAAAAAGGATTTAAAAACTAAGAAATTGAGATTTAAATCGCGTTGATTTTGAAAATTGTTTTTCAAAGGTTTTGGAATAATGATAATATTATTATTATTTTTTAAATATTTTAGTTAGAAATATTTTAAAATTGGATTTAAAAAAGATAGGAAGCACCGACTTCACTCCAATCGTTGGAAAATAATTCTAATAATGATTGCAACATCATCGACATTCATTTTCGAGTTTCTAGGTGATGGTTTGCTACCATTGAAGTTGTGTTTTGGGTAAAACAAGTTTTGATTTTAAAATCCAAAGTATGATTTACTAAATATATGAAAATAAGTTTTTGAACTTATAATTCGAAAATGGTATAGATAAGAAAAGAAAATGGGAAATTATGATATAAAATTAAAATTTAACTTAAGTAAAGTTAAATAAATTGGGTTAATAAAATGAATTGGATGGGTTAATAAAGTGAATTAATGAAACGAAGTAATGGGATGAATACGAATTTGAGTTAAAAATGAAATTCAACCTAATTGTAAAATGAATTGCATATGTTTGAGATGTGGTTTGATAAAATTGAATATGAACTTAAGTGTGAAGTAATAATAAACATGAGTTGTGTAGTGTGAAACGTTGTAATAAACGTAAGTAGTTATTATACAGAATGTTTCATAAATAATAGTAGTATTGAAGAGTTATACTAAGTAATAATTCAATGTGAGCGATTAAATGTAAATCAGTCGAATGGGAATAAATTGAATGTAAATTGATTGAATGTAAATAAATTAAAAACGAATCAATGGATTGTTAATAAGAAATGAAAGTGTATAAATTTAAAGTTGACGTTTGGAACTGAAAATGATATGATGACAAATAAATTGGATGGATATTATTTGTTTGATGGTTTCTCTTGTTACATTTGCATATAGATATTGTATTAGTGCATGTTATATATTAATATTACTCTCTATATACATGTTCTTATTAGTTGTTGAGTGATTAGTAGGTGCAGATGGCATATGCTTCGCATTTGGAGCTTGCTTTAGCATTTTGTGAGTTGTATATATTAATAAAAGGTACACATCTCGGATTACATATCGTATTTTTATATTTTTCCCAACGGGATGTCTCATCCTTGAAGATGAGATGTATATTTGTGATATTATATATATATATATTGTAAATTTTTCTGATCGAGCCATGCAAAGAATACGTTGGCGAATTTTTTCGTAAATTTAAGGTGGTAGAAAATTTTTGAGAATTTTGGAAAAAATTTGATTTTGAGTTATAACTTGGAATGAATGGAAGAGAATTAGTTGGTACAAGTGGATGAATTTAAAAGACTTAGAAATTTTATAATCTATTTCAACTAATTAGTTTTGAAAATTAATGGGTTTGGGCATTTCTCTTACCTTGGCAATTTCGGGGACGAAATTCTTTTAAAGGAGAAGAATGCATCGGCTTAAAATTTTAGTCATTCGAATTTGGAATATTTAATTTATTTTAAATATTAAAAGTTAATTTTATAAGTTAAATAACCTGAATTTCGAATATAATAATTTATTGGGTAAGTTAAAATTTTGAATTATTTAAATAATTTAATCCTGAATTTAATGCGAATAAAAAAATGAGTTTGAAAGTTGAATTAAAATTCTATTTAAATAATTATGAAGACGGTAAATTTTTAAATTAAAAGTGATTAATTTGCTTTTTATAATAATTCATTTTAATTAACGTGTAAAATATCCATCCGGGGCACTGTCTCAAATTTCGACGAAACCAGTTTTATTGGATCCGTAATAGTGAAATATAGCATGCCGTCGAATTTTGTGACGATTGAACGTACCATTTGGGCATGCGAGATCGAAACGCTTATACGATAATTTCAAAAACTTATACGATAACTGGGTTTGAAAAGCTGTCTTTTATATATGATCGAATTATGTCTCGAGCCTAGTTCTATTATGTTCGAGATAGGGGTGTAACATGTAAAATGCTAGGCGGCACGCCTCGTTTGGAGTTCGAGATTTCGGTGTGCTTTGAATGTATATTTTAAAATTAAATAATATTTATAACCGTACTTGCCCATACCCATAACTGTGCTTGCACTTCGTGCTCATACCCTTTCCTTTATATAATTAGCATGCATTGGAGAAAGTTCACCTAAATTTCAAATCCCCTTCCTTCCATGCCACAACCAAAATTCGTCAAGGCCAATCAAGGCGATATGGGCCTTTGACCATAGATAGGGAAATGTAAAGCTCGAGGTGACGAAGGGTTTCAACGATTGGATTGTCATATGGTGTGGCATGGAGGCTGGAATTTGGCCACGTTAGTGGCAGTTTTGGGGTGCAATTTCTCGTCGACGACGAGGCTTTGGGGGGCGCGTGGGTGGCTCGAGCGTGGGCGAGGGCAGGCGACGTTCGCCGTAGGTGGCGGTGGTCTTCGACGATGCGATGATGGCGGCGGCATGCGAGATTATCGCGATCGAGTTTAGTGCTTGGAAACGAAAACATGAAAGTGGGAAAAGGGTAACTAGGTTTAAAAGCTTATTTATTAAAGATAATTATATTTAATTATTTCAAAACATTCATTAATTCATATTAAACTAATACGAAGTTCCAATTGAACGTTACGAGCTGCATTGTGATCATATCAGCGGGTACTACGATATGAAGTTGGATTAGATGGATATGGAGCTCATAGGAAATTGGGTTAAAATTGAATGTCTATTCAATTTTAATTCAGACTGGAGCGGTTTGGCGGAAAATTGGAAACAATGTTAGTTAAACTCACCTCTTTAGTTAACCAGAAATATTATATAGTCGGTAAAAATGATTTAATGGATGTGTGGATATTTTATTGTTGAATGTTATTGACTATTTGTACGATTTACTATTTATTAGTCGGTTTGGATATATTCATGCCCTTGAAGCAGATGAGACCCTATTATGTTCCCATGTAAGAGTGGATGACCCTTTATATACGATCCCGCTTGGAAGTGGTTGATTTATATTGTATGTGATGCAAGGAATAGTTTGGAGGGATCTAACTGGATTCCTCATACTGTTGACTTTATTTTTCATATAATTTGATATATGATGTGTTGGATGTCATATTTGATGACATGGAAGATTTTTCCCTGTTTAGTGTTATGATAACGCTGGGCCATATTTTTAGTATTCTGAAATACTATAAAATGAAGATTTAATTTTTTTTAAAGATTTTTAAGTGATTTAGAAAATTTATATATGTTAATATTTATTCTTGAAGTTTATTTAAAGAAGTTGTTGTTTCAAAATAAAAAATATGATTTTCAGATATTATAAATAATAGTTTATGAAATATTTTAAAAAGTGGATAGAAATATAGTGATATAAATATTTATTAACCATTTTATATAAAGTGATATATATATATATATATGTACATATATTAAAATTTATTTATAAATGTGGAATTTATAAATGTGATAATTTATATAAGTAATATTTTACAAATGAAGTGAAGATTTGTAAAATCGTATTTTTGTTAATAAAAGCATGGATTTATAAACGGTGTTCATAAATTAAGGGAAATCATCATCATTGGATAGATTTGGGAAATAAATCAAATTGTCGATTTATAATAATATGCGGTATGTTGTTTAGAAAAAAAGTTGATTCTATATGGAAACTGGAAATGAGGATAGATTTGGAGATGTTAAACAATACTTTATAAATTAAAAGGGATGCATAAAAGGAACTTATAAATATGGAAGTAACGTTAAAATGGAATGTAATTGATGTTTAAACGAGATTTTTATAAATAAGCAAGATTTATAAAGAGATAGAGTTATAGATGGTTTTTTATAGATAAAGAGATTTTATGAAAAAGAAGTTTTATAAAATAGAAGGAGATTTATAAAATATAGTTTTATAAATATGGAAATGATTATGTTGAATTTAATTATCGAATTTTATCAAGTATATTTATGTTTTAAAAGTTGTTTATTAATATTAATATTGTTTATTGTTTATCAATATTTTAATGTTTAAAAAGTTAATTATCTGAATTATTAATATGGTTTAAAATTAATCATAATTATCTATCAATAAAGTTTTAAGAAATTAGTTATTATTATTTTTAATAATGTTGAAGATAAATTATTGTTGTTATTTAAGAATGTTTTGAAATTATCAATTATTATTTTAAGATGTTTAAAAGTTAGTGTTTATTTATTTATAATGTATAATAGTGTGTTAAAATAAATGATTAGAGTTTATTTATAAATCTTTTTTCCGAGGTTTGTAAGTTGGATTTTATAAATAGATGTGGATTTTATAAGAGGAATTAGATGACATGATTTGGAAAACTTAAAGGAAGATTAGTTAAAGGGTAAAAGAGCTTCATGAATGGTTTTAGATATTTATAAAAGAATTTTAGAAATGAGTTTGTGGATTTATAAAAGAAGTTATAAATGGTTTTACGAATTTATAAACGGGTTTAAGAGATTTATAAAGGAATTTATAGATTGATTCTAGAATGTTGAAAAAGAAAATCTTCCCCTGTCTGTGAATATACTTATGCGTTGAGATAAGTATATGAATATTTTTCAAGTATTTAAAATATAAGGGTTGTGAATGAATCTTTGTAAAAGTATTTTGGTACAAATATTTATAAAGTGATTTCAGTTAATAAAAAGATTAATTTAAGAGGTTAGTGGTTACTTATGTGTTTAACCAATGTTAGTTTTCTTTATGGAGTTAAATCCCTTACTGAATGTTTGTAATGGATAATTAAATAACCAATTACCAAATTTGGACCCAAAACGTAACTCCAGAAATATTTAGGAGAAACATGTGAGTTATATAGTACAGTCATCTTTGATGATGTTGTACTGTGCATATAAATCCCATTTCATTCTCCTAGGACAATGATAACGAAATACGTCCACTAATGGTTACGAGGTGATCTCCGCTCTTATCTTTGACTGTTATTTGATAAAAAATCAGGGTTGAGTTTATCGAAAATTATCGAATGTTGTTTCGAAGAGATCGAGATCGGTTATGTTATCCAAAAACCACTTCAACAAGTGTTTCGATGTAAAGACATCTTGGAAATGATGGAGTTGAAGACGAAGCTATCAAGCATTTCGTTCAGTCCCAGGACGAACTTGTATGGCTGAATCCCGATACTGCATTGTTGCTTAGAGGGCAGTGTTAGCATTCCAAGTGGGAAGTGCTATATAAAAAGGTAAAATGCAGTCTCAAGCCTCATCAACCGAGAATGACTAAAACAAGGGAGATGCAGTAGGGCTAAGTGGGTCGCTCCAAAGTAGGTTATGATCATCCCTATCTAGAGTCGATATTATCTCTCATTTGTATGCTTTGGGGCCCATTAATAGATGGGTAATCATATTCGGTACTACTAGTCAAGTGGTAGGCCGATTCTGTGTTGGCAGGGGATCCCGACGAGGTCCACGGTGATATTTTATCTAGAGATGCTCTATGATGAGGGTACCCTGGTAGCCCAGTCATTGTATGGAATGCATTCTCCAATAAGCGCCGTACAGACTTAGTTGTGCCCAACTATGCTGAAACGGGAGATGCAAGCATTTCGGATATATTCATATTTTACTTTGACCCCTAGACGTTATTATAATATCAATGGATTTATATAGAAAATGTTTTGGTTATCGTAAGGTAAAAACTTGTAACGACCAGCACTCAGCACCCTCTGAATCTGACACAAACCACGCGTGTCCGACCCAAAGCGCACCGATTGTAGATGATCATGAGAAAGAAAAGAGAGGGTGGGAAGAAAGAGAGAAGAAAGAAGAAGAGAAGAAGAAGAGAGAAGCAGAACCAAAATAATACAAAATCTCACATCACAATGGAATAACATATAATATAGATCAATAATATTTACAAAGAGAAACTTTAATATACATAAATCAATATCAGAGTATACAATAAGTAATCATCAGCTCGAATAGTTATAATAACATGTCCTCACAAATGCTGATAATTTACAACAACAACAACAATGCAAAGCAGAGGAAAAATAAGCAGATACGTATACATGAAGATCTCCAACTCACCTGTTGAAGCTCCAAAAGCACCAAATCTAAACCTGTAAATATACTCGGTCTGACCCGAGCATTAAAAGGAAAGAACGCCCAGATCAGTCTGATAAACCAACGTGAGAAAACACACCTCAACTGAATTTATAAAGTTATCAAAAATTTTTTTTTATCAAAACAAAAGATATCTCGTAAGACCGCATCGCAAATAAATATCGACAAGGTTTTTACCTTACGATAACCAAAACATTTCATATCAAATTCTCTTATATTATAATAGTGTCTATTACACAAATAATAAATTAAATAGCTAAAATTGTTACATTATTAAATTCCAGCGTAATAGGTTTACAAACAAAATGACAGGCACGTATTGGATTTTGGATTTCCATACAAATGACTGGGTAAAGGGACTACCATTCCAAACCAAATTTCGGTACACCTCTAGAGGGATATACCTAGGGTCGAGATACTAAGCCTAAACCAACACAAGACAGGCCTACCCCTTCCTGGATAGTAATGAATATGTCATCACTCCGGTTGTTATCGACCTATAATCCATGGCCACAAGCATACATCAACAATAATCAGATACACGACGTCATAGCATGTAAAGATATATCTAGAAGAGTGATGACATCTCCTAATGGGAGCGACCCACTTAGCCTTGCTGCTTCTATCCCTGTTTCAGTCATTTTTCGGGGAGTGAGGCCAAAGAGGTGATGTAGCCTGGAAAGAAGTCTTAGGTCGCTCCCGACCTAAGGAAGTCTTAGGTTGCTCACGACCTAAGGAGGAGATTAACGAGTTAACATTTCGTGAAGAATTGTGGAAAGTTCAAGTTTTAGGTCGCAGCCGACCTAACGAAGCCTTTAAGTCGTTCCAACGACTTAGTGAAGATCGGCAACGACCTAGTGGGAATGTGCGAGCTAAGGAGATACTGGAACGACCTAACATGTTTTTAGGTCGTGTACGACCTAACGAGTTGGAAGATAAGTCGCTGGAACGACTTACCGAGTTAACTTGTGTACGACCTAACGAGATAAGAAATAGGTCGCTGGAACGAGCTAACCGGGTGCTACGACCTAACAAGTCACGACCTATGATAGGTCGCAGGAAACATGAATGACTTAAGATAAGTCGCTGGGTGATCTGGGGAGATAAGTCGCAAACTGTAGGTCGCAAGGTATTAAGTCGCGAGGACTTAGGTCGCAAGGCTTAGGTCGCGAAGTTTCTGAAGCCGCTTATCTTTTAGGTCGCAAAGCTCTGGATGCCGTTGAATCTTAGGCCGCGTTAATCTCTTCCGTTGATTCTTAAGTCGTTGAAGCTTTATCTCATAAGTCGTCCAAGCTTAAGCCGCGTGAAGATGTTGCTGTGATATGTGTCTAAGTCGTTACCGACTTAAGTTGGGTCGCGTGGAGTTGTTAAGTCGGCAACGACCTAAGTGATGTAATCTATTTGTATTTTCTGTTTTTTCGTGTGTCTTGAAGGCTTGTAAGGTGTTGTAACTGTTTTGTCTTAAGTCGTCTACTCTTAAGTCGTAAGTCGGGTGAGTTAAGTCGGAGGCTATAAGTCGGAACCGACCTAAGTGTTGTACAAATTTGTGGCGTGTGTTGTAAAATGCTATAAATAGGCGTGCATTGTACATTTTGAAGGTTGTTGATTTTTGAATAAAATTCTTGTTTGATTGCTTTGTGCTTTCATTTAAATTGGTAGTTGAGTGTAATCTCCTATCTCCTCTTTCGGATAATCGAGTGCGCTCGATTCAACGATTGTAGAAGCCGATTCGCGGAATCAAGTGCGCTTGATCAATGCTCGAAGAATTGAAGATCTTTAAACCCGGTATCGTGCGCGATCAACGAGTTCGGGATAGCTAGAATTCGGTATCTTCGGATCAACGAATTCGGGCATTTCAGTATCTTCCAATCCATCGACTGTTACGTTCATCGATCTACATTGTTTTTGATTAATCCGCTGCGTCAGTTTTGGTATCAGAGCTTGTTCTAGCCAATCATAGCTAGATCGAGACTTGGAGCCTAATCATTTTGAAGTTTTAAGTGTTGAGCCGTGATCAAGTTGAAGTGTTCGACTTTGTATTGAAGTTTGGAGATCGGATCTTATCATTTGGAGAAGTTGTGTTCATCGTGTTCATCGCGAAGTTGCAACAAAGTGGGAGTTTTCGATCCATTTCATTTTGGATCAAAGTTCGAATTGTGTTTGAATTTTGAAGAGTTTGTGAAGTATTCAATCATGCCGCCAAGGAGAGCTAACCGTCATCAAAATGTTGAAGATTTGTATAAGCGGGAAGATGCCGAGCAAATGGAGCAACGTATAAGTGAAAAATTCAATGAGAAGTTGGATGAAGGCATTGGGAGATTAGAGAAGCTTATGATGGAGATGAATCAAAACCGAAGAAGGGTTTCACCCGAATCTAACCATGAGAGAAGTAGAGTTTCACCACATTCTAACCACGGGAGAAGTAATGAGAATGATCATAGAAGTGTGAGCCGAGACAGTTATAGAAATGTTGATGACCGAGATCGTGTTCGGAGGAATGCAGATCGAAGGGATGGTGGTAGACGAGAAGGGAGTAGAGATGTTGGTGGTCAGAATCGACATCGATATGCATCTGATTTTGAAGAGGAGTATGATGGTGGTAGTATTCAAGGACGAGGTCAAGGAAGAAATTATTCCGAGTATGATCACAAGTGGGAATCGGGAATGAAGACTGAAATTCCTGAGTTCAAAGGAGGTATGCAAGCTGAAGAGTTTCTAGATTGGGTAGCTAATGTTGAAGAAATTTTTGATTTCAAAGAAGTTCCAGAACATCGTAGAGTGAAGTTGGTTGCTACAAGGTTGAGGGGTAGAGCTTTGGCATGGTGGTAGCAAACCAAACTTACACGTGAACGAATGGGGAAGTCAAAAGTTGAATCTTGGGAGAAGATGAAGATATTGATGAAAGCAACGTTCTTACCTTACAATTATCAATCTTTGATGTATCAACGTTTGCAGAATTTGAGGCAGGGCACAAAAACTGTTAATGATTATGCGGATGAGTTTTATCAGCTTATTGCGAGAAATGATATTATGGAAACGGAAGAGCAGCTGACATCTAGATTCATTGGGGGATTGAGAGTGCAGATTCAGGATATGGTTAATATGTTCGATCCAAGGTCTGTAGCAGAGACACATCAAAAAAGCGTTGGCTTGGGAGAAGCAGGGACGAGGAGGAGGTGGTGTGTTTACCAATTCCAACAATCAAGTGAAGGGTGTGAGTGGAAGTTCTAATGTTTCTAAACCTATCAGTAGACCAGTGGTGAAGGAGGCTGAGAAGGTGAAGGTTAACAATGGTTTCAAATGTTACAATTGTCAGGAATTGGGTCATAAAAGCAATGAGTGTCCAAAGCCAAAGAAGAGAACCATGATTGCAGAAGTTGAAGATGAGGATGTTGATAGAGATTATTCTAGTCCAGTTGAGGAGGATGAACAGGATATTGCTTCAGGAGATGAAGGTTGTAATCTAATGTTGAGGAGATCATGTTTGACACCGAAGCAGGAAGAAGCTAGTTGGTTGAGGAGTAATATCTTTCAGTCGACATGCACTATACTGGGGAAGGTGTGTAAATTTGTGATTGACGCAGGAAGCTGTGACAATATCATTTCAACCGAGGCTGTGACAAAGTTGAAATTGAAGACAGAGAAACATCCGAATCCATACAAGCTAGCATGGTTGAGAAAAGGAGGAGAAGTGAAAGTGGATAGACGAGTTCGTGTTCCATTCTCTATTGGGAAGAAATACAAAGACGAGATCTGGTGTGATGTAGTAGAGATGGATGTTTGTCATTTACTTTTGGGAAGACCATGGCAATATGATCGAGCAGTCCAGCATGATGGTCGGACCAATAGTTACAGTTTTATGTTTGAAGGTACGAAGATTATTTTAGTTCCGAAGAAGAGATCACCAGGAGAAAGTAAGTTAGAAGAGATTGAGGAGCTGAAGACCTTGTTATCTTTGAAAGAGTTTGTTAAAGAAATTGAAGAGGAGCCTGAGGTGTTTTTGTTGATTGGGCGAGAGAGCAGTGAAGAGGTTGAAATTTCAGAAGAAGCGAAGCCAGTTTTGAAGGAGTTTGAAGATGTATTCCCAGATGAGTTACCCGAAGGAGTTACCGCCACTAAGAGACATTCAACATCAAATCGATCTGGTTCCGGGAGCAGTGTTGCCACATAGACCACATTATCGGATGAGTCCGAAGGAACATGAAGAGTTGCGAAGGCAGGTGGAAGAATTGCTTGAACAGGGGCGTGTGCAGGAGAGTTTAAGTCCTTGTGCTATACCAGCTTTATTGGTACCCAAAAAGGATGGAACGTGGAGGATGTGCACAGATAGTAGAGCATTTAATAAGATCACAGTCAGATACAGATTTCTGATCCCGAGGCTTGATGATTTATTGGATCAGATCAGTGGGTCCGTAATCTTTTCTAAGATTGACTTGAAGAGCGGTTATCATCAGATTCGTATTAGACCAGGGGACGAATGGAAGACAGCATTCAAGACGAGGGAAGGGTTGTATGAATGGCTGGTAATGCCGTTTGGTCTATCGAATGCGCCGAGTACGTTCATGAGGGTGATGAACCAAATTTTCAGGCCATACATTGGGAAATTTGTTGTGGTTTACTTTGATGATATTCTAATCTACAGTGCTAGTACAGAAGAGCATGTTCAGCATTTGAAGAAGGTGTTAATTATTCTTCGTGAAGAACAATTCTATGCTGCTACGAAGAAGTGTGTTTTTATGGCGAGGAGTGTTTTATTTCTGGGGTATGTTGTGTCGGAAGAAGGAATACAGGTTGACCAAAGTAAAGTCGAAGCTATCAGAGATTGGCCGCAGCCCAAGACAATAACGGAAGTTCGTAGTTTTCACGGGTTGGCTTCATTCTATCGAAGGTTTATTCCACACTTTAGTAGTGTGATGGCACCTGTGACTGATTGCATGAAGGGTAAACAATTTTCATGGTCGGAGGAAGCAGGGGATGCTTTTGGAAGGATCAAGGAGTTGCTGACGTCTGCACCAATTCTAGTTTTACCAGATTTTCAGTTGTTGTTTGAATTACACACTGATGCGTCAAAGTTCGGGATTGGAGGGGTGTTGAGTCAGAGGGGGCGTCCTATTGCATATTTTAGTGAGAAGTTGTCAGGGGCGAAGATGAGATACAGTACATATGATGTGGAATTTTATGCTGTTGTGCAAGCTATTAAACACTGGAGACACTATCTATTTCAGAAAGAGTTTGTTCTTTACACTGATCATGAGGCATTGAAGCATTTACAAGGACAAGACAAGATTTCAGCGAGACATGCATCATGGATTGCATATCTGCAACAGTTTACTTTTGTTGTTAAACACAAGTCTGGGGTTACGAACCGTGTAGCGGATGCGTTGAGCAGAAGGAATCATTTGTTGACCACAATGAAAGTTGAGGTGACATGGTTTGATGTACTACCAGAATTATTTGCCGATGATCCTTACTTTGCAAAGTTTGTTAATAAAGTCAAGGAGGGAGAGACGGATGAGTTCGTGATGGTAGATGGTTTTCTGTTCAAGGGAAATCGATTGTGCATACCTGATTGTAGTTTGAGAATGAAAATTGTGAAGGAGTTACATGAGGAAGGTCACGTGGGTAGAGACCGTACTTTGCAATTGATTTCACAATCTTACTTTTGGCCATCGATGAGGAAAGAAGTGTAGAGGTTTGTGGAGCGTTGTCATATTTGTCAGGTTTCGAAAGGAACTGCGACTAATGCTGGATTATATATGCCGTTACCGGTACCAACTAAACCTTGGGTTGATGTGAGTATAGACTTTGTGTTGGGGTTGCCAAGAACACAGCGGGGTAATGATTCCATTTATGTGGTGGTAGATCGATTTTCGAAAATGGCACATTTTATTGCTTGTAAAAAGACGGCGGATGCTGTTCATGTTGCTCAGTTGTTTTTCAAAGAGATATATCGACTTCATGGATTGCCAGAATCTATTGTGTCGGATAGAGATACTCGTTTTCTAAGTCATTTTTGGCTAAGTTTGTGGAAGATGGTGGGAACGAAGTTGAATTTTAGCAGCGCTTATCATTCGCAAATGGATGGACAAACCGATGTTGTGAACAGATCGTTGAGAAATTTGTTGAGGTGTCTTGTGCAAGACAATCTGAAGAGTTGGGACATGAAATTATGCCAGGTAGAGTTTGCTCATAATCATGCGGTAAATCGTAGTACGGGGTTCAGTCCATTTCAGATAGTATATTCAAGCTTACCAAAGGGACCGTTGGATTTAATGGTGGTACCACAATCAAAGAAGACATTTAAGAAAGCTGCTGATTTTATTGATGGATTGGCGGAATGTCATAAAGTCGTTCAGGAACGATTGGAGAAAGCAAATGAGAAGTATAAACGATCTGTAGATTTGAAACGAAGGAGTGTTGAATTTCATGAAGGTGATTTGGTTTATGCAGTGTTAACAAAAGATCGTTTTCCAGTAGGCGCCTATTACAAGTTGAAAGCCAGGAAAATTGGTCCGGTGGAAGTCGTGAAACGAATTAATGAAAATGCTTATAAATTGAAGCTGCCAGATGATATGTATACGTCTGACGTATTCAATGTTAAGCATCTCGTACCATATCATGGGGATGAGTTTGTTGTGGTGGATGCAGAAAGTGCAAATTCGAGGGCGAATTTCTCTCAACCTGGGGAGGATGATGTAGCCTGGAAAGAAGTCTTAGGTCGCTCACGACCTAAGGAGGAGATTAACGAGTTAACATTTCGTGAAGAATTGTGGAAAGTTCAAGTTTTAGGTCGCAGCCGACCTAACGAAGCCTTTAAGTCGTTCCAACGACTTAGTGAAGATCGGCAACGACCTAGTGGGAATGTGCGAGCTAACGAGATACTGGAATGAGCTAACATGTTTTTTGGTCGTGTACGACCTAACGAGTTGGAAGATAGGTCGCTGGAACGACTTACCGAGTTAACTTGTGTACGACCTAACGAGATAAGAAATAGATCGCTGGAACGAGCTAATCGGGTGCTACGACCTAACAAGTCACGACCTATGATAGGTCGCAGGAAACAGGAACGACTTAAGATAAGTCGCTGGGTGATCTGGGGAGATAAGTCGCAAACTGTAGGTCGCAAGGTATTAAGTCGCGAGGACTTCACGTCGCAAGGCTTAGGTCGCGAAGTTTCTGAAGCCGCTTATCTTTTAGGTCGCAAAGCTCTGGATGCCGTTGAATCTTAGGCCGCGTTAATCTCTGCCGTTGATTCTTAAGTCGTTGAAGCTTTATCTCATAAGTCGTCCAAGCTTAAGCCGCGTGAAGATGTTGCTGTGATATGTGTCTAAGTCGTTACCGACTTAAGTTGGGTCGCGTGGAGTTGTTAAGTCGGCAACGACCTAAGAGATGTAATCTGTTTGTATTTTTTGTTTTTAAGTCGTGTGTCTTGAAGGCTTGTAAGGTGTTGTAACTGTTTTGTCTTAAGTCGTCTACTCTTAAGTCGTAAGTCGGGTGAGTTAAGTCGGAGGCTATAAGTCGGAACCGACCTAAGTGTTGTACAAATTTGTGGCGTGTGTTGTAAAATGCTATAAATAGGTGTGCGTTGTACATTTTGAGGGTTGTTGATTTTTGAATAAAATTCTTGTTTGATTGCTTTGTGCTTTCATTTAAATTGGTAGTTGAGTGTAATCTTGATGAAGCACTTACCCTCTTGAGTCGCGGCCGACCTACCCAAGGTCGTAGACGACCTAACTCTGCCGACCTACCCCTTCCCATTGCCGACCTACGACTTATCACCTCCGACCCAATTACCTCCGACCTAATTCCCTCCGACCCACAACCTATCCCCTTCTTAAGTCGCCGCTCCACCTTAAATCAAGCTTTGCCTAAATTGCGTGCCGCCATTCTTAAGTCGCTGCCGACTTATCTAGGGCGCAAACAAAGAAGTCGGCGTTCCCCATCACCGCGACCTATCGAAAGTCGCGAACGACTTATCCTTGAGTCGCGAAGCGGTGGTGCGCGCGCCATTTTAAGTCGCGATTTGTCGTTGCCGAGATAACATGAGTCGTCGCAGAGTTATCTGTAGATCGCGAAATTTGTTGCCGAGATAAGCTTCCATTAAATCGTTGCCGAGTTACCCTTAAGTCGCGAAAAGGAAGATTAAGTCGTTGCCGAGTTAAATACTTGTATTTTTCTTTGAAGCTTTTGTATGTGTTTTGTAACTGTGTGGGCTTAAGTCGTGTACGACTTATGTTAAGTCGGAGACGTTGTTAAGTCGGTTGCCGACTTAGGAGTTAGTGAATTTTGTGTTTTTTTGTGTGAGTTGTAAAACGCCTATAAATAGGCCGGGTTTCTCATTTGTAAAGGTTGTTGAATATTGAATAAAATTCTCTTTTGTTAGCTTGTTGCTTTCAATTTCAATTGGTAGTCGAGTGTATCTCCTATCTCCACTAATGTCATTCGAGTGCGCTCGGATCATCGTTTGTTGAAGCCGATTCACGGTATCTTGTGCGCAAGATCAACGTCGAAGAATCGTAGATCTCTTTCCGGTATCTTCGGATCAACGAGTCAGAGATAGCTAGAGTTCGGTATCTTCGGATCAACGAATTCGGGCAATTCAGCATTCATCAATCCATCGACTGCTACTTTCATCGATTGAAGATCGTTTTGATATATCCGCTGCGTCAGTTTGGTATCAGAGCAGGTTTTAGCCAATCATAGCTAAATCGAGTCTTGGAGCCGAGAATTTGAAGTGTTGAGGTTGTGTTCATCGTGTTCATCATATTTTGCAACAAAGTTGGAGTTTTCGATCCATTTCATTTTGGATCAAAGTTCGAAAGGTGTTCGAAACTTGAAGTGTGAATTTGTTGAAGTGTTTGTGAAGTATTCAATCATGCCGCCAAGACGAGTTCAACGTCATCGCAATATTAATGCTTTGTACGGAAGAGAAGAGGCCGACGAAATGGAGCAACGAATCAACGAGAATTTCAATGAGAAGCTTACGGAAGGGATTGGTCGATTAGAGAGGATGATGTTGGAAATGAGTCAAAATCAGAGAAGGGTTTCACCTGAATCGAGCCATGGAAGAAGTAGAGTTTCACCACATTCTAATCGAGAGAGAAGTGTTGATAGTGATCATAGAAGCGTGGATCGAGATTGTGATAGAAATGTTGATGATCAAGGGCGTGATAGAAATGTGACTGATCGAGATCGGAGGAATGTGGATCGTAGGAATGTTGGTGGAAGAAATGGTGGTGGTAGAGATGTTGGTGGTCAGGATCGACATCGATATACATCGGATTGTGAAGAAGAGTATGATGGTGGTAGTGTTCATGGACGAGGACGTGGACGAGGAAGGAATCAATCGGAGTACGATCACAAGTGGGAATCTGGGATGAAGACCGAAATTCCAGAATTCAAAGGTGGTATGCAGTCTGAGGAGTTTTTGGATTGGATGGCTAATGTTGAGGAAATTTTTGATTTCAAAGAAGTTCCAGAACGTCGTAGAGTGAAGTTGGTTGCTACAAGGTTGAGGGGTAGAGCTTTGGCATGGTGGCAGCAAACTAAACTTACACGAGAACGAATGGGGAAGTCAAAAGTTGAATCTTGGGAGAAGATGAAGAAATTGATGAAAGCAACGTTCTTACCTTACAATTATCAATCTTTGATGTATCAATGTTTGCAGAACTTGAGGCAGGGCACAAAGACTGTTAATGATTATGCGGATGAGTTTTACCAGCTTATTGCGAGGAATGATATTATGGAAACGGAAGAGCAGCTGACATCTAGATTCATTGGGGGATTGAGAATGCAGATCCAGGATATGGTTAATATGTTCGATCCAAGATCTGTAGCAGAGGCACATCAAAAAGCGTTGGCTTGGGAGAAGCAGGGTAGACGAGGAGGTGGTGTGTTTACTAATTCCAACAATCAAGTGAAGGGTGTTGGTGGAAGTTCTAATGTGTCTAAACCTATCAGTAAACCAGTGGCGAAGGAGGTTGAGAAGGCAAGGGTTAACAACGGTTTCAAATGTTACAACTGTCAGGAGTTGGGTCATAAAAGCAATGAGTGTCCAAAGCCAAAGAAGAGAGCAATGATTGCTGAGGTTGAGGATGAGGATGAAGAAGCTGAATGCTCTAATTCTTTACCAGTTGAGGAGGAAGACTTACTGTCGGGAGATGACGGGTATGCATTGATGATGAGGAGAAGTTGTTTAACACCGAAGCTAGAGGAGGAAAGTAGTTGGTTGAGGAACAATATCTTTCAATCTACATGCACTATTCTGGGAAGAGTTTGTAAATTTGTTATTGATGCTGGGAGTTGCGATAATATTATCTCTACAGAAGCGGTGAAGAAGTTGGAGTTGAAAACCGAGAAACATCCTAAACCGTACAAGTTAGCTTGGTTGAGGAAGGGTGGTGAAGTGAAAGTTGGACGTCGAGCTTGTGTGAAGTTTTCAATTGGGCAGAAATACAAAGATGAAATCTGGTGTGACGTCGTAGATATGGACGTTTGTCATTTGTTGCTGGGGAGACCGTGGCAGTTTGATAGAGCAGTACAACATGATGGACGGACCAACAGTTACAGTTTCATGTTCGAAGGTACAAAGATTACTCTGGTTCCGAAGAAACGCCGACAGGAAGAAAACAAAATGGAGGAAATCGAAGAGCTGAAAACTCTATTGACTTTGAAGGAGTTTGTTAAAGAAGTTGAAGAAGAGCCGGAAGTATTCTTGTTGATTGGACGAGAAAGCAGTGAAGAGGTTGAAATTCCAGAAGAAGTTAAACCAGTTCTGAAAGAATTTGACGATGTATTTCCAGAGGAGTTACCAACGGAGTTGCCACCGTTGAGGGATATACAACATCAGATAGATCTTGTTCCCGGTGCTGTATTGCCACACAGACCACATTATCGAATGAGTCCGAAGGAACATGAAGAATTGCGGAGGCAGGTAGAGGAATTGCTTGAACAGGGGCGTGTGCAGGAGAGTCTGAGTCCTTGTGCTGTACCAGCTTTATTGGTGCCCAAGAAGGATGGGACGTGGAGGATGTGCACTGACAGTCGAGCATTGAATAAGATTACCGTGAGATATAGATTTCCAATGCCGAGGTTGGATGACTTGTTGGATCAAATAAGTGGAGCTACTATCTTTTCGAAGATTGATTTGAAGAGTGGATATCATCAAATTCGTATCAGACCAGGAGATGAGTGGAAGACTGCTTTTAAAACTAGGGAGGGTCTATACGAATGGTTGGTCATGCCATTTGGTTTATCCAATGCACCAAGTACTTTCATGAGGGTGATGAATCAGATTTTTTGACCGTTCATTGGGAAATTTGTGGTGGTATATTTCGATGATATTCTTATCTACAGTGGGAACCCAGAGGAACATTTGAATCATCTTAGAGAAGTGCTGATGGTATTGCGACAAGAACAATTCTATGCTGCAACGAAGAAATGCGTGTTCATGACGCACAGTGTTTTATTTCTGGGGTATGTTGTTTCAGAGAAAGGAATACAGGTTGACCAAAGTAAAGTTGAGGCGATCAGAAATTGGCCGCAACCCAAGACGATAACGGAAGTTCATAGTTTTCACGGGTTGGCTTCATTTTATCGAAGGTTTATTCCACACTTTAGTAGTGTGATGGCGCCTGTTACAGATTGCATGAAAGGTAAACAGTTTGCATGGACGGAGGAAGCCGAGGTTGCTTTTGAACAAATCAAAGATCTTTTGACCTCTGCACCAATTCTAGTGCTACCTGATTTTCAGTTGGTGTTTGAACTACACACTGATGCATCCAAGGTTGGGATTGGAGGGGTGTTGAGTCAGAAGGGGCGTCCAATTGCCTATTTCAGTGAGAAGTTGTCAGGAGCGAAGATGCGATACAGTACATATGATGTGGAGTTTTATGCTGTTGTACAATCTATTAAACACTGGAGACACTATCTATTTCAGAAGGAGTTCGTTCTGTATACTGATCATGAAGCATTGAAGCATTTGCAAGGTCAAGACAAGATTTCAGCGAGACATGCATCGTGGATTGCATATCTGCAACAGTTTACTTTTGTTGTTAAACACAAGTCAGGGGTGACAAATCGTGTGGCTGATGCTTTGAGTAGGAGGAGTCATTTGTTGACTACACTAAAGGTTGAAGTAACGGGGTTTGAAATATTGCCAGACTTATTTACTAATGATCCTTACTTTGCAAAATTTGTTGATAAAGTCAAGGAAGGAGAGACGAATGAATTCGTGATGGTAGATGGTTTTCTATTCAAAGGAAATCGATTGTGCATACCGGAGGGTAGTTTGAGAATGAAGATTATCAAGGAATTACATGAAGAAGGGCATGTTGGAAGAGACCGTACCTTACAATTAATTTCACAATCCTACTTTTGGCCTTCGATGAGGAAAGAAGTGGAGAGGTTTGTTGAGAGATGCCATATCTGTCAAGTTTCGAAAGGAACTGCGACTAATGCGGGTTTATATATGCCGTTACCCGTGCCTACCAAACCATGGGTTGATCTCAGCATGGATTTCGTGTTGGGATTACCGAGAACTCAGAGGGGAAATGATTCTGTATTTGTTGTGGTGGACCGGTTTTCGAAGATGGCACATTTTATAGCCTGTAAGAAGACAGCGGATGCAGTTCGAGTGGCACAGTTATTCTTTAAAGAAATATATCGTTTACATGGTTTACCCGAATCTATTGTTTCTGACCGAGATACTCGATTTTTGAGTCACTTTTGGTTGAGTTTGTGGAAAATGGTGGGAACGAAGCTGAAATTTAGTAGTGCTTATCATCCGCAAACGGATGGACAGACTGAGGTGGTTAATCGATCGTTGGGAAACTTGTTGAGGTGTCTTGTTCAAGATAATCTAAAGAGTTGGGATGTGAAGTTATGTCAGGCAGAATTTGCCCATAATCATGCTGTGAACCGAAGTACTGGGTTCAGTCCATTCCAGATTGTTTATTCGAGCTTACCGAAGGGACCTTTGGATTTAACGGTAATACCACAATCAAAGAAGACAGTTAAGAAAGCTGCTGATTTTGTTGAAGGGTTGACGGAGAGCCATAGAATCATTCAGGAACGATTGGAAAAGACAAATGAGAAGTACAAACAAATGGCGGATAAGAAACGAAGGAGTGTAGTCTTCAAAGAGGGTGATTTTGTTTACGCGGTATTGACGAAAGATCGTTTTCCAGTTGGGACTTACAACAAGTTGAAAGCTCGAAAGATTGGACCAGTAGAAATCTTGAAAAAAAATCAATGACAATGCTTATCAGTTAAAGTTGCCAGATCACATTCACACTGCTGACGTTTTCAACGTTAAACATTTGGTTCCATATTATGGGGAGGAATTTGTCGAAGGTGACAAGGGTGTGAATTCGAGGACGAATTCTTTCCAACAAGGGGAGGATGATGAAGCACTTACCCTCTTGAGTCGCGGCCGACCTACCCAAGGTCGTAGACGACCTAACTCTGCCGACCTACCCCTTCCCATTGCCGACCTACGACTTATCACCTCCGACCCAATTACCTCCGACCTAATTCCCTCCGACCCACAACCTATCCCCTTCTTAAGTCGCCGCTCCACCTTAAATCAAGCTTTGCCTAAATCGCGTGCCGCCATTCTTAAGTCGCTGCCGACTTATCTAGGGCGCAAACAAAGAAGTCGGCGTTCCCCATCACCGCGACCTATCGAAAGTCGCGAACGACTTATCCTTGAGTCGCGAAGCGGTGGTGCGCGCGCCATTTTAAGTCGCGATTTGTCGTTGCCGAGATAACATGAGTCGTCGCAGAGTTATCTGTAGATCGCGAAATTTGTTGCCGAGATAAGCTTCCATTAAATCGTTGCCGAGTTACCCTTAAGTCGCGAAAAGGAAGATTAAGTCGTTGCCGAGTTAAATACTTGTATTTTTCTTTGAAGCTTTTGTATGTGTTTTGTAACTGTGTGGGCTTAAGTCGTGTACGACTTATGTTAAGTCGGAGACGTTGTTAAGTCGGTTGCCGACTTAGGAGTTAGTGAATTTTGTGTTTTTTTGTGTGAGTTGTAAAACGCCTATAAATAGGCCGGGTTTCTCATTTGTAAAGGTTGTTGAATATTGAATAAAATTCTCTTTTGTTAGCTTGTTGCTTTCAATTTCAATTGGTAGTCGGGTGTATCTCCTATCTCCACTAACGTCATTCGAGTGCGCTCGGATCATCGTTTGTTGAAGCCGATTCACGGTATCTTGTGCGCAAGATCAACGTCGAAGAATCGTAGATCTCTTTCCGGTATCTTCGGATCAACGAGTCAGAGATAGCTAGAGTTCGGTATCTTCGGATCAACGAATTCGGGCAATTCAGCATTCATCAATCCATCGACTGCTACTTTCATCGATTGAAGATCGTTTTGATATATCCGCTGCGTCAAATCTCCTATCTCCTCTTTCGGATAATCGAGTGCGCTCGATTCAACGATTGTAGAAGCCGATTCGCGGAATCAAGTGCGCTTGATCAACGCTCGAAGAATTGAAGATCTTTGAACCCGGTATCGTGCGCGATCAACGAGTTCGGGATAGCTAGAATTCGGTATCTTCGGATCAACGAATTCGGGCATTTCAGTATCTTCCAATCCATCGACTGTTACGTTCGTCGATCTACATTGTTTTTGATTAATCCGCTGCGTCAAGAGGTATCGATTACCTTTCACATATCACATATCACATCATCTTTGAATGCCACATTGTCATTCCCGTTGACTACTAATTGCCTTTCACAAAAATACAATCCTTAAGCTCATACGTCTCAAGGAAGGGTGTTAAACTAAGAGAAGTTGCCTTCTCCGCCACCAAACAGATGTACATTTGTAAAAACCAATGTACGTAATCATTAGAAATGCAATGTCAGACACTCATCCATACAAGTTGTCCAGGAACAGGACAAACCAAAGGTACTCTCCTACCACATCCTATCGGATTAGTAGCGACAACCCTTGCAATGGATATTTCATAACGAAGAGACTAATACTACTATATGTATATTGGGATTTTAACCCCAAACGATCAACAAGCAGCCCTTCACTATGAAAATCCTAAACATCAATATCATTGACCAACATGCACAATCGTCGTATATATGTTGGTCCGAAGTGGTTTTCAGATAAATCTAATCCCGGTCTCTTCGCACCAACAACGCAAAAGCGTTTCTCAACCTCACACAGAAACTAAGTCTCGTAGACTTATCACGTTTCCAACTTTTAACTTGATATCCTTTGGCCAAGAAGGAAGCTTGATAGATTGGAGTAATCACTCCACACTACACGAAACAACATTCTCAACACAAACGATAATCAAGCCTACACAGTTAGTTACGTACTAAGTGTACGACTAATTAGTTTCTACATCAAGTTGGGAAACTAAAATAGCCAAATTTGATAATCGATTATTTAACTATCAAAGCAACAAAAAAAATCTAGCACTTAAGTAATCACTGGGCCTGATTTTTATTAATCATTTATAAATCAAATCACATTCTAATTATTCACTTCAAAATGTCTTTTAAAAAGATAATATTCAAAACCATTTCACTTGTTGGATTATTTGGAAAACATTTTCATATACTTATTTTAATAATAAGTAAATTCACAACTTATTTTATAATCAAACCATTTAAACTCCATTTTATAATACCGCTTTCCAAAACATTCATTTTATTTGAAGGATTATTCATTGTCCAAAATCGTGAATTTAATTCCTTTACCAAATTCATTACTTCTACACATTTAATTTAAAGGATTATTCACTATCCAAAATCGTGAATATAATTCCTTTAATAAACTTTCATATTTAACTTATCAAATTAAATCAATTTCTCATTTATAAACAGTGTTTATGAATTCTATTTATAATTTATAAACACTTCCATATATAAAATTCCTTTTTAACAAATTTCCATTTCTATCTCATTTATATTTCAAAATCCAATTATAAGTTAATTTACTTATAAATATCTTATTTACAAATTCATTACTTTTTTTATAAATTCCTTAATTCATAAATCTTATAAGATTCATTTATAACTTCATTTTAACACTTACAAAACTCGTTTATAATTCCATTACTTTTTTATTTATAAAATATCAATTTTATAAATCTGATATATAAACCATTTATAATAAGTTCAAAATTCCAATTTAACTTATTTTACAAAATAGTTAAATTCATATTTTAAAAATCATATTTCGTTTCCATTTAAGTAAACTTCCTCTTTTAATAATTTACAAATCATCATTAAAACCTATATAACTTCAAAAATCACTTAAATAGTCTTTTTAAATCGAAATTATTATTTTAGTATTTTAGATTCCAGAAATAGGCCCAATGCTACAAAATGCTAAATAAGGGGATTCACATCAATAATAGCAATTATGGCATGCATCGTATCATATATCACATGATAACAGCATATATAACAATATCTATAAAATAAAAATCAACACTGGTGAGGAATCCAATTGGATCCCTTCAACCTGTCACCTGCAACAAATATACATATGAGAAAATATGTAAAATATCTGCTTCGAGGCAGACACGCGTACAAAAGGTCATCTACTCATACACGGGAACGTATAGGGTCTCATTCGCTAAAATATGCGGGAATATATCGAACCAACCAATATATATATATATATATATATATATAATATATCATATATAATCCAAACAATCATCACATCATAAATAAATTTATTCTCACTTGTATAAAAACATAAGCGAGACAAAGAGAGTGAGTTTTACTCACATTGTTTGTGGTCGTCACGATAGCGATTTATTCCGATTAAAATTAAACGAGCGTTTAATTTTAACCAAAATTTTCACTAGCTCAAATAAATCCCAATCGAGCTCCATCACGTAGTATTCACGAATACAAACACAATGCAACTTGTTTCATAACAAACGGACCTCGTATGGCAAAGTTATGACATTTATAAGTTTACACGAATTTAAATTTTAATTAATCTACAAATTCTTTTTTTTAATTTTACCAAGCAATCCTGGCCGCACGTTTAGCAATTCAAATCTAGGCCACTCGTATTCCTTCTCCTCCCATCGTTCAAGCACATAACTTAACCCATAGCCGCCGATTTCTCATTGAATTATGCTCCTCCATCGATCATCTATGCAACGATCGAGCTCCACCATCGTGGAGCCCATCCCCACGCCTACCTCCGCCTTGAGCGACGTGAAGCTCGACTCCAGATCCACCTTGATTTCCGTGTTCGAACGCATGCCCAATGCCATCGAATTACCGCCGATCCACTCCACTAAATTCGATCATCACCGTTTGATTGATAGAACTCACCGTGCTCTACAAGTTTGTAGTTGGAAGTTTCTTATAAAAGTCGATGGATCATGAGATATTTAAGGAGGAAGATCGTGATTTGCTGGCCATTAGAATATAAGTGGTAGCTAGGATTTTCATGGGCTAGGGTTTGATAGTTTAGGGTTCCTTTTATAGCCATTTACAAAACATTATTCATCTTACTATTCGTGTTCTAATTTTTCGAACTCTAAACAAAGCATACCGCCTGGCGTTTATAATGTTTTACCCCTATTTGGAACATAATGGAATATATACCGGAGGCCAATTCCATCGTATTTGGAAGATAGGTTTTCAAATCGAATTATTTTAGTTAAAACTCCTTTAATTAATTTCTATGCGTTTCAGCTTCGCACGACAAAACCGTAAGTCCGATTGACACGAAATTTGAAATCCTATAATAATTCACTATTATAGGTCCAATGAAACTAGTTTCGTCGAAATCCGAGACAACGTCAAGAATGGCTATTTTTACACGTTAATTAAATATTAAAATTTCCAATTTCTATAAATTAACTTTTAACTCAATTTTAAAAGTTTACTAATTCTATTCTAATTCAAATAGGATTTAAAACAATGTTAGAAACCATTTTTATTCATATTAGATTCCAAATTCAATATTTAACCAATTTAGCTTATAATATTCAATTTTCAATATTTAAATTCAATTAAATATTCTAAATTCAAACGATTAAAAAACTGGGTCGTTACATTCTTCCCTCTTTAAAATAATTTCTTCCCCGAAATTACTACGTGAGAAAAGATGCTACAACTCCATTAACTTTCAAAATAATTTAGTTGAAATAGATTATCAATTCTTTTAAGTGTTCAACTTTTCCAAAATCATTTAGTTGCACTTTTTATAAAAAAATTCTAACATCTATTAGTTGCAACTTCATTATCACATTCTCTAAGTTTCTAAATTCATTCTTAGAATTTTAGTTATCAACTAATATCATTTCAAGTTATAAGTCAAAATCAAAATTTTAGTTATCAAAATTTTTTTCCCAAAGCCTCAAAATTTTTCTAACGCCTTAAATTTTCAGAAAAATTCGCCAGAGTCTCCTTTGCGTGGTTCGATCGAAAAAAATCATAATATATATAATATCACAAATATACATCTCATCTTAGAGGATGAGGCATCCCAAAGGGAAAAAATATAAAAGTACAATATGTAATCCGAGATATGTACCTTATATATTATTAGCGAGCATATATGGCTAATATAGTGCTAAAGCGAGCTCCAAATGCGAAGCATACGCCGTCCACACCTGCTAAACACTCAACAAACAATAAGAAACATGTATATAACAAATAATATCATTATACGACGTAGCTAATACAATAATCATATACGAAACACATGCAATATAAGCAACCATTAAACAACTATCATCCAACTAACATCCAACAAACCAATTTATTCATTTACTATTTAGTTTTCATCCAACTAATTCACTTTCAAGTTAACTAACAATCGTTTAATTACATTCATTCTCGTTTTACTTTCATTTGATTCTCATCCAATTAGATTAATTCACTTCCATTTCTTATTACCCTTTAATTTATTTGCATTCACTTACATTCATCACTTTGATTTGTTTACTAATATTCAATCAGTTTACATTCTACAAATTTACATTCATTCCAATTTAATTCAAATGGCTTACCTTCAATTATTATCATTCAATTTATAAACTTTCAATTTCATTAACTTTTAATGGATTTACACTCAATTTATTTCCATTAACCAACATCCTATTTAACTTTCAATTTCATTCATATTCAATTAGTTTACATTCAAGTTACCAACATTCAATTCATTAACTTCCAATTTGTTAGTATTTCAATTAATTTACCTTCCATCAATTTACATTAAAAATTATATTCCATTCACTAATTATTTCATTAGTTCAATTTAATTCATTTTGCAACTTAAGTTAAATTTCATCTTACAACTCAAGTTCATATTCATTTCATTAGCTCATTTTATTGATTCACTTTATTAATTCATTTTGAATATCAAAATCAACTTCATTTAATATTATTTAAGTTAAATTCCTTTTCAAAGTTCATTTGATACTACTTAAGTTTAATCTCAACTTATAATTCAAATTTAGATTCTCATTTCTTACATTTAACAAATAGAAAAATTATCTTAACTCACTATTCTCAATGTTATAAGTTATACAAACTTGTTTACTTAAGATTCATGAATATTTACTTAAGTTTATTCACATGCTATATTTCAATTCATGGTTATATAATCATTTTACTACTCAAGTTTATATTTAATTTTATTTGATTCATTTCAAATATCTATCTTATTCATTCCAAATCCAATTCAATTTCATTTATTTAACTTTTCTTAAGTTGAGCTTCAATTCATATAATTCATTTTACTAATTCAAAAACATTTAACTTTACTTAAGATAAATTTTGACCTCATAGCTTAATTTGAAATTTTCTTTTCTTATACATATACCATTTTTGATTTATAAGTTCAAAAATCATTTTCTATATATTTTTATTAAATTATACTTTGGATTTTAAATTCAAATTTGTTTATCATAACAAAACTTAAATTTTCAATTTACTAGTGGTAGCAAATAAATCACATAGAAACTTGAAAATGATACTGATGATGCGGCCGTCATCATCCTTATTATTTTCCAGCAGATGTAGTGAATTCAGTGCTTTAAATTCTTTTTATTTATAAATCACATTTATAAATTTTTACTTGTATAATTTCACTATTCCCTTTTCTTATATAAGTTCATTTCAAATTTATTTATCTTATTTAGATTTATAATAATAACAACTTTTTATTAAACAAAACAATTAACAAATGATAATAATCAACTATTAACATTCATTAACAACCAACAATCAATATATATAATTATATATAAAATATAATCGAGGTAAAATTATTTCATTTACCCAATTTCAAAAACAATATTGTGTCCAATCTCCATGTTCAAGCGTTTAGAGATCCCTATTGATAGCGTTAGCCAGACGCAACAATCAGAACCCATAAGCCACTCAACAGCTCAATCAACACAATATAAAATATTTTTATATCACTAACAAATACGTGCTCATATATATAATATACTTACTCCATCTTGGGCGCAACTGACCCTATCTATACTGAGTACACATCAAAGCCTAGGATATACTAAACCTAAGCTCTGATACCAGCTGTGACGACCCGCACTCAGCACCCTCTGAATCGGACACCAAACCACGCGTGTTCGACCGAAAGTGCACAAATTGCAGATGATCATGAGAAAGAAAAGAGAGGGTGAGAAGAAAGAGAGAAGAAGGAAGAAGAGAAGAGAAGAGAAGAAGAAGAGAGAAGTAGAACAAAAATAATACTGAATCTCACATCGCAACGGAATAACATATAATACAGATCAATAACCTTTACAAAGAGAAACTGTAATATACATAAATCAATATCAGAGCATATAATAAGTAATCATCAGCTCAGACAGTTATAATAACCTGTCCACATAAATACTGATAATTTACAACAACAAGAACAATGCAAAGCAGTGGAAAAATAAGCATATACGTGTATACGACATGAAGATCTCCAGCTTGCCTGCTGAAGCTCCAAAAGCACCAAATCTAACCCTGTAAATATACTCGGTCTGACCCGAGCATTGAAAGGGAAGAACACCCGGATCAGCCTGGTAAACCAGCGTGAGAAAACACACCTCAGTTGAATTTATAAAGTTATCAAAACTTTTCTTTATCAAAACAAAAGATATCTCGTAAGACCGCGTCGCAAATAAATACCAACAAGGTTTTTACCTTACGATAACCAAAACATTTCATATCAAATTCTCTTATATTATAATAGTGTCTATTATACAAATAATAAATTAAATAGCTGAAATTGTTACAATATTAAATTCCAACGTAATAGGTTTACAAACAAAATAGCAGGCACGTATTGGATTTTGGATTTCCATACAAATGACTAGGTAAAGGGACTACCATTCCGAACCAAATCTCGGTACACCTCTAGAGGGATGTACCTAGGGTTGAGATACTCGGCGCCTAAACCAACACAAGACCAGCTTACCCCTTCCTGGATAGTATCGAATATGTCATCACTCTAATCGTTACTGACCTATAATCCGTGGCCACAAGCATACATCAACAATAATCAGATACACGATGTCATAGCGTGTAAAGATATATCTAGAAGAGTGATGAAATCTCCTAATAGGAGTGACCCACTTAGCCTTGCTGCTTCTATCCCTGTTTCAGTCGTTTTCCGAGGAGTGAGGCCAAAGAGGTATCGATTACCTTTCACATATCACATCATCTTTGAATGCCATATTGCCATTCCCGTTGACTACTAATTGCCTTTCACAAAAATACAACCCTTGAGCTCGTACGTCTCACGGAAGGGTGTTAAGCTAAGAGAAGTTGCCTTCTCCGCCACCAAACAGATGTACGTTTGTAAAAACTAATGTACGTAATCACTAGAAATGCAATGTCAAACACTCATCCATACAAGTTGTCCAAGAACAAGACAAACCGAAGGTACTCTCCTACCACATCCTATCGGATTAGTAGCGACAACCCTTGCAATGGATATTTCATAACGAAGAGACTACTACTACTATATGTATATATTAGGATTTTTAACCCCAAATGATCAACAAGCAGTCCTTCACTATGAAAATCCTAAACATCAATATCATCGACCAACCTGCGCAATCATCGTATATATATTGGTCTGAAGTGGTTTTCAAATAAATCTGATCCCGGTCTCTTCGCACCAACAACGCAAAAGCGTTTCTCAACCTCACACAGAAACTAAGTCTCGTAGACTTATCACGTCTTCAACTTTTAACCTGATATCCTTTGGCCAAGAAGGAAGCTCGATAGATTGGAGTAATCACTCCGCACAACACGAATCAACATTCTCAACACAAACGATAATCAAGCCTACACAGTCAGTTACGTACTAAGTGTACGACTAATTAGTTTCTACATCAAGTTGGGAAACTAAAATAGCCAAATTTGATAATCGGTTATTTAACTATTAAAGCAACAAACAAAATCTAGCACTTAAGTAGTCACTGGGCCTGATTTTTATTAATCATTTATAAATCAAATCACATTCTAATTATTCACTTCAAAATGTCTTTTAAAAAGATAATATTCAAAACCATTTCACTTGTTGGATTATTTGGAAAACATTTTCATATACTTATTTTAATAATAAGTAAATTCACAACTTATTTTATAATCAAACCATTTAAACTCCATTTTATAATACCGCTTTCCAAAACATTCATTTTATTTAAAGGATTATTCATTGTCCAAAATCGTGAATATAATTCCTTTACCAAATTCATTACTTCTACACATTTAATTTAAAGGATTATTCACTGTCCAAAATCATGAATATAATTCCTATAATAAACTTTCATATTTAACTTATCAAATTAAATCGATTTTACATTTATAAAACAGTGTTTACGAATTCTATTTATAATTTATAAACACTTCCATATATAAAATTCTTTTTAACAAATTTCAATTTCTATCTCATTTATATGTCAAAATCCAATTATAAGTTAATTTACTTATAAATCTCTTATTTACAAATTCATTAATTTTTTATAACTACCTTAATTCATAAATCTTATTTACTTATAAGATTCATTTATAACTTCATTTTAACACTTACAAAACTCGGTTATAATTCCATTACTTTTTTATTAATAAAATATCAATTTTATAAATCTTATATATAAACCATTTATAATAAGTTCAAAATTCCAATTTAACTTATTTTACAAAATAGTTAACTTCATATTTTTAAAATCATATTTTGTTTCCATTTAAATAAACTTCCTCTTTTAATAATTTACAAATCATCATTAAAACCTATATAACTTCAAAAATCACTTAAACAGTCTTTTTAAATCGAAATCATTATTTTAGTATTTTAGATTCCAGAAATAGGCCCATTGCTATAAAAGCGCTAAATAAGGTGATTTATATCAGTAATAGCAATCATGGCATCCATCGCTTCATATATCACTTGATAACAACATATATAACAATATCTGTAAAATAAAAATCAACACTGGTGAGGAATCCAGTTGGATCCCTCCAACCAGTTGAAAGCGAACGTGTAGTGCTAAGGATCGTGTAATATGGTATATAAGTGCGGAAACTGATAATAGCAATAAAATAAAAATTAAAGTAAGCACACCAGGAATTTTTATACTGGTTCGAACTTCCCGTTCTACGTCCAGTCCTAGAATACCCTCTGGATTTAAACTAACCCCTCACTTAACCCGGAGGAATAGGTATACGACACCTGAGCAGCCGAACAGGAATTTTTCCGCCTCAACAACCGAAGAGGACTTCAACTTAATACAAATAGTTTGTTGATGAATGTGTTCTGAATAACACTGATTGTCTTTTGATAGTACAACTTTCCTATAATCAAATCCTCAAGAGTATATATATGTGTGTGAAGATTTAGAAGGAAGATAATCACGTAGAATCAAAGTATATAAATTAAATCAAGGATTCTAGTGATATTAAATAAGAATGAATGCTTTTATTTGCAGAAATGAATAGAGATTAGATTTCAGAAATATAACAAGAATCGGTAATTGTAGGAATGAATTGAATGTGTTTATATAATTGTAGAAGAGTTATAATCTTTCATGAAGAGTTTTAGTCAACAGTTGTGTCCATATCTCTTGAAACAGAGGACATTCCTCTTCATGAAATGATCGCATCTCTTCAGAGAACTAGCCGTTATTCTCTGGTCGGTCGACCGGAAAATCTAGCCGGTCAGCTGAGTTTGAAATCGTATACAAAACAGAAAGTCACTGTGCACATAACACAGGGTCGGTCGACCGAGGATCCTGGTCGGTCGGCCGACCTGGTGTTATTTGCACAGTGTGCACAGTTTGATATAAATTGTTTTGTGTGTGTGTGAGACTATTTGAGGAATGATTTTAACAACATTCTAAGACTCAATAAAATAAAATATTCATACTAATCTCTGGATTGTAGTCTTGTCTCCTTTGTAGTGCACAATATGCACTTATTCTCTTTTTGTCGCTTTCGTATAGTATTCTCGTCGTATGATCTCTGAAGCTTGTGTCATGAATCAAAACTCATGAATCAACATTCTCCCCCTTTTTGATTGATGACAATACTTATGTGATGAAGTAAAACTTATTAATTTTATAATTCTCCCCCTGAATATATGGCGAATTTTCTGCAAAGATTCGTTAGTTTTCATACATTTCTCCCCCTTTGTCATCGACAAAAAGGAATACTTATAAGATGTAATATGTTAAAGTAATGCGAATCATTGAAATTTACATAGTACAAATTTAAGCCTAAAAAGAAATATTTTAAAGATGTTTGCTTAGTACATAACAATAATTAAGAAAAAATAGAATGCGAGAACAGAAATTCTTGAAAGTAAATAAATTGTAAAACACTACAATTACTCCTCATCATCATCAAAATCCGAAAATTCCGGACGAATATTTTCATCCAGAGGAGCCGGTTCCTTACCCCGTCTTTGACTGGTAGGTGCGGGAGTTGCCGATGTGCTGGAACTTGTGTTATCGGATGTAGACCAAGAGAAATTTGGTGCTGGTCTTTTTCCAGGAGCAACAAATGAAGCACCGGCTTCAGAAGTACATGATAGGGCATCCCATAAATTTACGAAGAAGCCTTTGATCTTCTTGAATCGCCCATCAATTTTTCGAAGTCGAGAATCCAAAGCCAGTTGATTTCGAGCCAAAATATCAATGGCAGCCGCTGTGCTAGTACCGGGAGGTGGTCGTTGAATTGAGGTTTGACGAGTTACACGTTCTGTAGAATGAGTGGATGGTTGAGGTGTAGAATAGCTGCGACGTAGTTGTTCTCGCGGAGTAGTACGCCATTGCTGAAAAGTTGTAATTTGGGACGGTGCATCGGGTAACTTCATTAGTTTTATGGTTCGTGAGTCAAAGGTACGAACTTTGGATGTTTCGGATTCCGGAGCACGAGTGACAAAGTTATTAATCAACCGCATTATGTATTCTCCATAATAAATATGGAGCATCTTTCCTTGGTTGAAAGTAAGAAATTCATCCATAAGAAGCTGTGTCCAATTTACTCGAATATTTCCACACATAGCATATAACGCCTTGAAGTTTTCGGGATATACTAAGTGGTATGACCCCCCTCTTGGAACAATAGACTTCATCATGAATCGATGAAAGAGTCGTGCTTTAGGTCGGAGGGATGAAGTTTGCCTTAAATCGGTAGCGTCATCTTCAAAAAATAGATGACTTAGACGGTCACGAGTCGATGTATTACAATCTACATCATGTAAAGAAATTCCACCCAGTCGAGCATTTAAAATGTGGTTAATTCGATCAGTGGATAGAAAAATCGAAGTGCCACACACCGATGTCCAAACACAATTTTCAGTGTTTCTTGGTGGATTTACGAGGTTGAGATTTGCTAAAAATAACTTGACCATTATATGATTAATTTTCAAGTTATTTTTCCTATGGTCTAGAAATGTATCAAGACCACTTTCAAGGGCGGCATTTTCAACACCGTAGGAGGTAAAATCAGGATAACTTACGAATGACTCCTCAAAGATTTTGGCATCTTGAAGCCTTATCCATCTCTCTAAAGCTTTGTCACTTACTAGCCAAGAGGCAATTTGAGAGTCTACAGGAGTTGATGAAGATGAGCCAGCAGTAGTCTTAGATTTCTTCTTAAGGGCCATTTTTTCTTTGAAGAATTTGAAGAAGTTTTGGAATGTTGTAATGGGGGCTAGGGTTAAAATCTGTTTTGGGAGAGTAAAAGTGAAGAGGTGAGATGAAAAAAGTGAATGGATGGGTTTAAATATGTAGGCAATTTTACCAGAATTAGCACGCTCGGTCGGCTGAACGACCTGGGTCGGTCGACCGACTTGAGGTTCAGAACAGTGCTGAATCTTTCGGGAAGAGCTTCGATCGACCGGGGTAGGGTTTTCGGTTGACCGACTCAAAAAATGTTCTAGTAGATTTTCGGGAAACAAGTTCGGCTGACCGACTCAGGGAGTTCGGTCGACCGAACTGGCAGAAAAATGTTTTTTTTTAAAACATCTCGGGATGGCTTCGGCTGACCGAGTCAGGGAGTTCGGTCGACCGAGGCATGTGAACAAACAAATTTCTGCTGTTTTTCAAAAAGAAATATAGAAATATAAATTTTATTATTACATCATGTATATCTATACATCTTATTGAAAATAATAACATATATATATTAAATTATAACCATGGTTCATCAGTATCTACGTTCCCAAGAGTTTGGGGATGGAACATTTTCTATTGGTGACCATCTTGGTGCAATTGGAGTTTGAACGGGGTTTGAAGGTGATGGAGATCTGTAAGAAGGTTCAGCAACATCATCCTTCTTAGATGAACAAATTTTCATGGCAATCTTTTCAAGAAAACTTAATCGTCTTGCCGTGACTTTTTGTTCGTAATAGAGTTCCCGTTGCATATTCATTTGCTATTGTTGGTAGTGATGTATTTCATCAATCTTTTGTTTGGTTGATGGAGATACTACCATTGTATTTTTCCCCTTCTTTTTATCAGGTGTATAGCCTGTATGGGAGTCTTCCCATGGTTTCCACCTGTGTCGGGGGTCATTATCTGGAGAGGAGAATTCTAGAACACGGTTAGGCATTGAAAAGTAGGATAGGGACCATTTTCGGGGATGCGATCAGAACAATCATCGTCAGGAGATGTGTATGAAAGGTGAGAATTTTCAGAATTATAGTGATCATTGTTAGAAGACATTTTTGTTTCAAGTTTTGTTTTGTAAAAATTTTGTAGTATATGTTCTTAATCAATAAACATAGTGCATATATATACCCATATATTTTCTGAAAAATTAGTGGTTTGAAACAAACTTCTAATTGTAATTACAGAATTTTAAGAAAAAAATTGTTTCTATATGTATGATTTATAATTCAAGAGCTAAATATAGTTAGTCTGAAAAACGGATTAAACAATTTTTTTTAAAGAGAGCTAAACAAGAAACACCCATAGCTCAAGTGGCTATAATACAACATCTAACAAATAAGTCAGAGGTCATGAGTTCGAGTTCCGCTTTGGTCAGAAATAAAATAATTTTTGTTTTTCGATATTTTTGCAAATTTTTATTCATAAATCTTTAAACGACATTATACCTAAATCACGTCTTAGTTTTATAAAAGTATTTTCATTTAGCGGTTTAGTAAAAATGTCAGCTATTTGATTTTCAGTGTTGATAAATTCTAAATTTATTAATCCTTTTTCCAGACAATCACGAAGAAAGTGATGACGAATATCAATGTGTTTTGTTCTTGAGTGATTGACCGGATTTTTTGAAAGATTTATTGCACTAGTATTATCACAATAAATTATTGATTTTTCAAGATGACAATTAAAGTCTTGTAGTGTTTGTTGCATATATACGACTTGTGCACATGCCAAAGCAGCAGATATATATTCTGCTTCACACGTTGATAAAGAAACACAATTCTGTTTCTTACTAAACCAAGAGACTAAGGAACGTCCAATGAAATGACACGTTCCGCTCGTACTTTTTCGATCCGTTCGACTTCCTCCAAAATCAGCATCGCTATAGGAAACTAATTCGAAAGAACATTCTTTCGGATAAAATAGTCCGAAATCTTTGGTTTTAGTTAGATAACGAATAATGCGTTTAACTGCTCTCATATGTGATTCTTTAGGATTTGCTTGAAATCGAGCACATAAACAAACACTCATCATAATATCGGGTCGACTTGCTGTTAAGTAAAGTAAAGAACCTATCATACTACGATATAGCTTCTGATCAACACTTTTGCCATTTTCATCTCTATCGAGATGAATTGTTGTGCTCATAGGAGTTGGTTTTGCAACAGTGTTTTCCAGACCGAAACGTTTGATTAAATTATAACAATATTTTTCTTGATTAATAAATATTCCATTTTCAATTTGTTTAATTTGTAATCCAAGAAAATATGATAATTCTCCCATATGAGACATTTCAAATTCATTCGTCATTATAGTTGAAAATTCTTGACATAGTTTTTCATTTGTCGAGCCGAAAATAATATCGTCAACATATATTTGAATTATTAAAATATCTTTATTAGTTTTCTTAATAAAAAGTGTTTGATCTACTTTACCGATTTCAAAACCAGATTCTAATAAATAGCCTTTAAGACGATCATACCAAGCACGTGGTGCTTGTTTTAAACCATATAACGCCTTTTTAAGTTTATATACATGATCCGGAAATTTTTCATGATTAAACAAAGGTGGTTGTTCAACAAAAACATTTTCTTTTATGAATCCATTTAAAAATGCACTTTTAACATCCATTTGATATAGTTTAAAATTATGAAAACACGCGTAAGCTAATAATATTCGTATTGCTTCAAGTCGAGCGACCGGAGCAAACGTCTCTTCGTAATCAATTCCTTCTTCTTGATTATATCCTTGTGTAACTAATCTAGCTTTATTCCTCGTTATATTTCCTAGTTCATCTGCTTTATTTTTGAACACCCATTTAGTACCGATGACTGATTGATCACTGGGTCTAGGAACGAGTTCCCAAACTTCGTTTCGTTCAAATTGGTTTAGTTCTTCTTGCATGGCAAGAATCCAGTAGTCATCAGTTGAAGCTTCTTTTATATTCTTAGGTTCTATGTTACAGAGAAAAGCTACATGACCAACTTGATTTAGTTGATGTCTGGTTTTAACATTCGTATTAACTTCTCCAATTATATTTTGCACAGGATGATCTCTTAAAATTCTAGGTGGAGATTTTATTATATTAGGAGTAATGCTTGTATTTTCAATTATTTCATGAATATCAAAATTTTCATTTAGATTACTATTTTCGGTCTGAGTAGTTTCATCATCAGAATCGATAGTAATATTTGGACTTGTATTTTTAAAATTTTCATCAAATGAAACATGTAAACTTTCTTCAATAATTTGAGTTCTTTTATTATATATTCGATAAGCTTTGCTACGTTTCGAATATCCAATGAATATTCCTTCATCGGATTTTGGATCAAATTTTCCTAATTGATCTTTAGTGTTTAATATAAAAGATTTTGACCCAAAAATTTTAAGATATGAAATGTTTGGTTTTCTTCCATTTAGAAGTTCATATGAAGTATTCTTAGTTAGCGGTCGAATAGAGACACGATTCAATACATAACAAGCAGTAGCTACAGCTTCTGCCCAAAAATGTTTCGATAAAGTGGTTCCATTCAATAAAGTTCTTGCACATTCTTGTAACGTTCTATTTTTCCTTTCTACAACTCCATTTTGTTGTGGAGTTCTAGGAAACGAAAAATTATGATTAATACCTTTCTTGTTACAAAATTGTTCAAAAGCTTCATTTTCAAATTCTCCTCCATGATCACTTCTTATATTTTTAATTTTTAGATTTTTAATATTTTGGATTCTTTTAACAAAAATTTTAAAATTATCAAAAGTATCACTTTTATTTTTTAAGAAGAAAATCCAAGTATATCTAGAAAAGTCATCTACAATAACGAATACATATCTATTATGATTAATAGACTGCACTTGAGTTGGACCAAAAAGATCCATGTGTAAAAGCTCAAGTGGTTGTTCTGTGGATATTACCTTTTTAGATTTAAAAGAGGATTTTGTTAATTTTCCTAATTTACATGCATCACAAAATATATCAGTATTAAATTTTATATTGGGTAATCCTTTAACTAATTGATTTTTAGCTAGTTTGTTTATAGTATTAAAATTAATGTGACAAAATCTTCTGTGCCAAAGACAAGAATCGTTTTCTTTAGCTACTAAACACAAGTTTGAATCATTATTAACATTCATATTTAAGATATAAATGTTTTTATCTCTTTTTCCTTCGAAAATAGTGTTATGATTTTTATTGAAAATATTACATTTATTTTCAGAAAAAGTTATATTAAAACCTTTATCGCATAGCTGACTAATACTTAATAAATTGTGTTTTAAATTTTTAACTAATAAAACATCAGTAATGAGAGGTAAATTAGAGGTACCGTTGCTACTGACATCGCCTTTGCCGATGATATATCCTTTTGAGTTATCTCCAAAGGTGACTGCTCCTCCATTTGAGTATATGATGTTTGACAACATTTCTTTGTTTCCAGTCATGTGTTTTGAGCAACCGCTATCTAAAATCCATTTTCCTCTCTTCTTATGTGGTACATCGTCTGATGAAGCCATGAAGCATACATTTGCTTGTTCATTATCACTTTCACTCTCTGATGAGGATGATGAGTCAGTGTCGTCCCAAGTGACTGAGAAAGCTTTTCGTTTGGTTTTATCCTTCTTGAAGTTATTCTTTTTACGATCTGGACAATCCTTCTTCATGTGTCCTTTCTTATGACATTCATAACATTCCATTGTTGAAGATGATGGTTTGCTGCTATTAGAATTGTTGTTGGAATTATTTTTGTTTCCCTTGAATTTGTTTCTGTTGAATTTCAAAAACTTTTTGAAATTTTTAGCGATCATTGCCATATCTTCATTATCTGAGTCGGAATCATCTTTTTCTACTTGGAATGCCACATTTTTATTTTCTTGTGCTCCATTTCGTTTTGCCTGCAAATTTACTTCGTAGGACATTAAATTACCTATCAATTCTTCTGGTTTTAATGTTGACAAATCAGTTGCTTCTTCAATAGCTAGGACTTTTCGTTCCCATTCGTCCGTTAAAGAATTTAAGATTTTTGTAACAACATCAAAATCAGTAAACTTTTGTTCTAGTGATAATAAAGCATGATAAATATCCTGAAATCTAGAGTACATGTCATTTATAGATTCATTTGGCCTCATTTTAAAATTTTCAAATTGATGTTTCAACATAGAAATTTTGCTTAATTTAACTTTGTTCGTTCCTTCATGTGAAACTTTAAGAGTTCTCCAAATTTCATAACCGGAAGTGCACATACTAACTCTATTGAATTCATTTCTATCTAATGCACAAAATAAAATATTCATAGCTTTTGCATTTGAAGTAGCATCTAGTTTTTGTGTGTTACTCCAAGTTGAGTATTCTCCAGTCGGAGTTATATATTCTCTTTGTATAATATTCCAGATATCAAATCCACTAGATTGCATATAGATTCTCATTCTAGTTGACCAATAATTATAATTTATACCATTAAAAAGTGGAGGTCGTGAAGTAGATTGACCTTTTGTGAAACTAGAATTAGTGTGAGTGCTAACATCGTTAGTTTGTGTGGTTGCCATATTACTTAAGAATAAATATCAAATAACTTTGTGACGGTTATAGGATTTCCTTGCTCTGATACCAAATGAAAGTGAACGTGTAGTGCTAAGGATCGTGTAATATGGTATATAAGTGCGGAAACTGATAATAGCAGTAAAATAAAAATTAAAGTAAGCACACCAGGAATTTTTATACTGGTTCGAACTTCCCGTTCTACGTCCAGTCCCAGAATACCCTCTGGATTTAAACTAACCCCTCACTTAACCCGGAGGAATAGGTATACGACACCTGAGCAGCCGAACAGGAATTTTTCCACCTCAACAACCGAAGAGGACTTCAACTTAATACAAATAGTTTGTTGACGAATGTGTTCTGAATAACACTGATTGTCTTTTGATAGTACAACATTCCTATAATCAAATCCTCAAGAGTATATATATGTGTGTGAAGATTTAGAAGGAAGATAATCACGTAGAATCAAAGTATATAAATTAAATCAAGGATTCTAGTGATATTAAATAAGAATGAATGCTTTTATTTGCAGAAATGAATAGAGATTAGATTTCAGAAATATAAACAAGAATCGGTAATTGTAGGAATGAATTGAATGTGTTTATATAATTGTAGAAGAGTTATAATCTTTCATGAAGAGTTTCAGTCAACAGTTGTGTCCATATCTCTTGAAACAGAGGACATTCCTCTTCATGAAATGATCGCATCTCTTTAGAAAACTAGCCGTTATTCTTTGGTCGGTCGACCGGAAAATCTGGCCGGTCAGCTGAGTTTGAAATCGTATACAAAACAGAAAGTCACTGTGCACATAACACAGGGTCGGTCGACCGAGGATCCTGGTCGGTCGGCCGACCTGGTGTTATTTGCACAGTGTGCACAATTTGATATAAATTGTTTTGTGTGTGTGTGTGAGACTATTTGACGAATGATTTTAACAACATTCTAAGACTCAATAAAATAAAATATTCATACTAATCTCTGGATTGTAGTCTTGTCTAGTGCACAATATGCACTTATTCTCTTTTTGTCGCTTTCGTATAGTATTCTCGTCGTATGATCTCTGAAGCTTGTGTCATGAATCAAAACTCATGAATCAACACCTGTCACCTGCAACAAAAATATATATATATATATATATATGAAAATATCTACAATGCCCGCTTCAAGGCAGATACGCATACAAAGGGTCATCTACTCATACACGGGAACGTGTAGGGTCTCATCCGCTAAAATATGCGGGAATATATCCAACCAACCAATATATATATATATATATATATATATATATATCATCCAAACAATCATAAATCATCATAAATAAATTTGTTCTCACTTATAAAAAATATAAGCGAGACAGAGAGAGTGAGTTTTACTCACATTGATTGCAGTCGTCGTGATAGCGATTTATTCCGATTAAAATTAAACGAGCATTTAATTTTAACCAAAATTTTCACTAGCTCAAATAAGTTCCAATCTAGCTCTATCATGTAGTATTCGTGAATACGAACCCAACGCAACTTGTTTTGTAAGAAATGTACCTCGTATGACAAAGTTATGACATTTATAAGTTTACACGAATTTGCAATTTAATTAATCTACAAATTCCTTTTGTTTTATTTTAACAAGCAATCTTGGCCACACATTTAGCAATTCAAATTTGGTCCACTCGTATTCCTTCTCCTCCCATTGTTCACGCATGCAACTTAACCCATAGCCGCCGATTTCTCATTGAATTATGCTCCTCCATCGATCATCTATGCAACGATCGAGCTCCACCATCATGAAGCCCATCCCCACGCCTACCTCCCCCTTGAGCGATGTGAAGCTTAACCCTAGATCCACCTCGATTTTCATGTTCGAATGCATGCCCTATGCCATCGAATTGCCTTTGATCCACTCCACTAAATTCGATCATCACCGTTGGTTTGATAGAACTCGCCGTGCTCTACAAGTTTGTAGTTGGAAGTTACTTATAAAAGTCAATGGATCATGAGATATTTGAGGAGAAAGATCGTGATTTGCTGGCCATTAGAATATAAGTTGCGGCTAGGGTTTTCATCGGCTAGGGTTTGATAGTTTAGGGTTCCTTTTATAGCCATTTACAAAACACTATTCATCTTACTATTCACGTTCTAATTTTTCGAACTTCAAACGAAGCGTGTTACCTGGCGTTTATAATTTACCCTTATTTCGAACATAATGGAATATATATCGAAGGCCAATTCCATCGTATTTGGAAGATAGGTTTTCGAATCGAATTATTTTAATTAAAAGTCCTTTAATTAATTTCTAAGCGTTTCTGCTTTGCATGACCAAACCATAAGTCTGATTGACACGAAATTTGAAATCCTATTATAATTCACTATTACGGATCCAATGAAACTGATTTCGTCGAAATCCGAGACAGTGTCAAAAAGGGTTATTTTTACATGTTAATTAAATATTAAAATTTCCAATTTCTATAAATTAACTTTTGTTTCAATTTTAAAAGTTTACTAATTCTATTCTAATTCAAATAGGATTTAAAACAATGTTAGAAATCATTTTTATTCATATTAGATTCCAAATTCAATTATTTAACCAATTCAGCTTATAATATTCATTTTTCAATATTTAAATTCAATTAAATATTCTAAATTCAAACGACTGAAAAACTGGGTCATTACAAAACTTGTCCGTGTTTATATATTGGCGTGGTCTTATGAGATACTTTTGATTAAAGGTTTTCTATAACTTTAAAATCCATTTGGATGTGTTTTATCATGCTGGTTTTCCAGACTAACTCGGGTGTTATTCTATTATAATGCTCGGGTCAGACCGAGCATATTTACAGATTGCTTTGGATGCATTGGAGCTTACGGGACGAGTTGGAGGTCTTCAAGTGTCGAAAGATAGATTGTTAGGGTAAATAAAAAGAAAATGAAAAAAGAACAAGGAAGGAATAACAAAACATCTATATCTCACAATGAGACAATAATATATAATATCAAAATAGTATAGAGGTTTACTCCAAGATACAGTGTAATTTTGGAGTTACTAAGCTAAGCACTATCATGAACCGACATAGTTATAAGAGCCTATCTATGACACCCTGCACCTCTAGGCACCCTGAAGTTCGGACATGACTGGAAGCACGGGTGGTCGAGTGAAATATAAATCCATAACATAGCACAGAGACTAAGGCAACATCATAAAATGATTAAAATATTACAGCGGAAGAAAACTTTCACTAATTATAATTTAATAGAAAAACAGCTTCATTAAAAACAACATTATCCTAAATTTATTTGTGAAATCAAAAGTACCAAGTAGTCTCCACCAAAACATAAAACATAACAAAGTTCACAATATAGGTTGCCATATATAGAGTAAAGTATGGAAAAGATAAACGAAGTGCACGAAACAAAAGATACAAAAGCTGAAGGTAACAACTGCTCCAATGACCCTCCAAGCTGCAAAGAACTTCAACCTAGACCTTCCCTTCTGTGATTTGGGAAAAGTAGGGAAATGGGAATGGGTCAGACATAAAGTTTGGTGAATGAGAAATAAAATGAAGCAGAAAGAATAAAACAATTTAATTCCAGGTCTTTCCTAGATATCGCAGAGGGTGAATAATATAATGCAGTGAATCCTTCTTAGATACAGTTCCTAAGAAGCCAAAGTCCATGGTCACTCTAGGGAAGTCAACATGCATTAATACTAAACGTCAATCGGCATGTCGGACCTGCTGTCCTTACCTATCCACATGATACAGCATGAAAGTCATGCTCTTTACCCATGCACTGTGACTAAATGCCTCTTACGTCTGACCGGCGCCGACTTAAACAACCTCGCAGGACCCCGAAGTTGCACTCAGGCTCTGCCAAACTGGACTCCTATCCTCATGTCTCCTTGGTCACCAACGTGGACTTGCCCCTATTCAAAGTATCGGTCCTCCGAAAGAGCACCGTAGCTGGGTCGGCTGCACAAAATCCTCCAACGATCTGCCTAAAGAAGCCTACGCCGGAGCACACTTGTCCTATTCTGTCTGCGTCGATCTGCTTGAAGAAGCCTACGATTGCGGATGCTATCTATCCTACGTACTAGCAATCTATGAAAGGTAACAAACATCCTTGCGAACCTACTTTCCCGCTCCTAGTACGTACATCCAAAATTATTTTGGTCTTAACTGCATGAAACACCTATCCAGACCTTTATAAGGTCTGCCTACAAAATCACTTCTAGATTAATTAATTTTACCGTTACAATTTACATACTGTTTATTTCCATTAATCTACTTTAGTCCATTTTTACATCTGATTTGGTTACTTCACAATTTTCCTTTTTCTTACATAAATGGTTTTTCAATTTCACGTCCGTTCAATCCGTATGGCTTGTTTGTAATTTTTTTTACCATTTTGTTACAGATTTACACTAGCCTTTAGGGTCCATTTAATTTACATTTTTTTCCATCCTAATTTACGTTATCCTTTTAGAGATTTAATCTGTACAAATTTTTTATCCAGTAGCCACAAACCATTTAATTACACAAAATTCCACTTTTACATTTTTAGGCCACATATGAAAGAAACAATTATGCCAATTAGACTTTCCAATTTTGTTCCAAAACCATATTCAAAATTATGTAATTATATCAATCAAAACCATAATTTTATTCAAGTAACATATTTTGAATTTATTCAACTAACCTGTTCTACCATTAGAAATTGAATAACAATTCTAATTCAATTTAATTAAACCAATCTTATTTATGCCATGAAACGTGAATAACAATTTGTTTCTTCCAAATTTCAACCCAAACATGAATTAGAATTGAGAAGTGGTAGAAGGAGAAGATATAATAATTTACATAAATTTCAATCTTATTTATGCCATAAAATGTGAATAGACAATTTGTTTGTCCCATATTTTAAACCAAACATGAATTAGATTTGAGAAGTGAAAGAGGAAGAAGTTGCAATAATTTACATCTATTCTTAATTAATAACAGAAATTAATTCATATTAACGTGCCAGAAAAGAACTGAAATTGAATTACTTTATTTTTCTATTTCATATTAATTCCCACTCACCTGGTACTTGAGATTGTATAAATTTGAAAAAGCTCTGCTTTAATCATTCTCCCTTTGATTCTTCTAAATTTTCTAAATTGCTTGAATATATATAGATAATTTAATTTGGTAGAGATTTGTTTATTTAGTGGAGAAAAGGAGGAAGAATAATACACACTAATTTTACTGTAGAATTATGGCGACGGATGAATAAGAGATTAAGTTTAGGTTAGATGATTTATTTATAGATTGTTTGAGTGAATATAATCCATTAGATTATTTTAGATTAAATCTGGTTCTTTCATACACTTAATGGTTATCCATTCTAGCTCGTACACATCACTTAACCAATAAAATTTACTCATCTCATCCTATTACATCACTGGAGCGAATGGAAAGTCGTTACATGTCAGAAACAACGCTGAAATACATAGGAAAATCGCTGGAAACGAACCAGCTAAAAAAAACATCACTCCATATTTTGGACGACAACGGGACTTGATCCCTGGTCACCAAGGAAGTCTTCTTTTTAATTATATTTCCCGTAAAATATCAGGGTGTTACATTCTCCCCCCTTAAAGAATTTCATCCCCGAAATCTCTAAAGACGGAAGAACGTAATTAACAACCAGCATCCAAGAACTACATCCATCTACTCAACCATCATCCATTTCTACCATCGTCCTTATTTTTAACTAATGCAATTTATGATTTATGCAAAGTGAAATGCATATGAACTTACCTAATGCGAAAAGATAGTCGGTCTACTGATTCAGTTGACCTCTTTTAATGCAAGCATGCTTATGCCATGCAACCAAATGTATGCAATTACCCTAGTATAATTGATAATTCTATATGTATGTTTCAATCATTCACCCAAATGCACCATCCATATGCAACATCCATTTATACACACACACACACACAGATATATACACACACTCACACACACACACAACCATGTGCAAATTCAATAGATAACTGGCACACATATGCAGGTGTGTGTACCTAGTTGGCCGATTATCCTAATAAATATCTATCTATTGCATGCAATGCATCCATTTGCAAACATTGGCATCCACTTGCAATCATTTTCATCCATCAAACATAACATACCCTAATGACATATTTACAACTAAGCTACCATCCATAGGTTTCACCTAAAGATTATCGAAAAGACCCTAACTAAGGAAAGACAAAGATCAAAGATAGGATATTTGAAGTGTACCTTCAAATAGAAAAGGATAAGAAGTTTGAATTCTCTCCTTAGATTCCCATATGCACTCCTTGGGGTCATCTCCCCACTGAACCTTCGCTAGACAAACTTCCTTGTTGCGTAATCTCTTGACGCCGTGTTCCAATATATGGGTGGGTGTACAATGCACAAGTGATTCGCGCTCTACCTCCACTTCCCTTAGCTGATCGGGTTCTACTACTACTGTAGAATCATGTAGACACTTCCTTAGATGCGAAACATGAAAAACATCGTGAACTCCTGCCAACTTATTTGGAAGATCAACTCTATATGCCACTTTTCCAATCTGTTCGATAATAGGGAAGGGTCCTACAAATCTCGATGTCAACTTACCCACTGAGCTAAATCTCATAACGTTTCTCAAAGGAGAAACCTTGAACAAAACAATATCTCCAACCTTAAACTCCAAATCTGAACGTCTTCTGTCGGTATATGACTTTTGTCTATCTTGTGCAATCTTCAATCTCTTGCGAATCAAATCCACCTTCTCAGAAGTTTCCTTCACCAAGTCTGGTCCAAGCAAGATCCTATCGGTAGTATCCCACCAACAGGCTGGTGATCTACATGGTCTGCCATAGAGGGCCTCGAACGGTGCCATCCCAATGCTTGCTTGATAACTATTATTATACACGAACTCCACCAAAGGTAGGTGGTCTTCCCAAGAGCCTCCAAAGTCAATGATGCACAATCTGAGCAAATCTTCCAAAACCTTATTTACCCTCTCAGTCTGTCCATCTATCTAAGGGTGATATGCCGTGCTGAGATTCAATTCTGTTCCCAAGGCATGCTGAAGACTCCTCCAAAACTCGCTGGTGAATAATGGATCTCTATTGCTCACAATGCTGGCGGGAACTCCATAAAGCGTAACTATCTCCCTTACATAAAGAGTCGCCAAAGAAGTTGCCATCCTATTACTCTTAATGGGTATAAAATGAGCGCTCTTCGTCAGTCCGTCCACAATAACCCAAATGCTCGTGTTCCCTCTCCGTGACCTTGGTAATCCATCCACGAAGTCCATAGAGACGCTCTCCCATTTCCATAATGGAATATCCAATGGCTGCAACAGTCCTCCAGGCTTCTTCTGTTCCGCCTTTACCCTTTGGCAATTGATGCACTTAAATACATACTCCGCCACCCTCTTCTTCATTCCGAGCCAATAGAATACCCTCTTCATATCCCAGTACACCTTATCACCACCGGGGTGCACTGTCATCCTATAATGATGTGACTTGGCCAACACCGCATCTACTAAATCCTTACTACGAGGAACACAAAGTCTACCATCCCTTTTAAGCCATCCCTTAGTGTCCATGGTATAGCGCTTAAGATGTGGTGATGACTCTCCTCTACGAAGCTTGTCTAAAATGTCCTTTAACTCTTCGTCCTCACCTTGCCTTGCTCCAATCTGCTCCATCAAAGTAGGCTGGATGTCGAGGGCTGCTAACAATCCCAGAGCTAAATCCGATGGAGGTCTAAAATCAAAGGTAGCAATGTACTCAAAATGCTTCCATTCCAAAAACAGAGGACTTAAAACCACTTTGCGTCTACTCAACGCATCTGCCGCTACATTACCCTTGCCAGGGGTATAGGAAATCTCAAAGTCATAAGAGGCTAAAAACTCCATCCATCTTTGCTATCTCAAATTCAAGCCTTTCTGAGAGAATAGATACTTCAAAGACTTATGATCCGTGAAAAGCTCAAATCATTCTCCTAAGAGATAGTGCCTCCAAGACTTGAGAACAAAGACTATAGCTGCCAACTCAAGATCATGCGTCGGGTAGTTCTTCTCATGCGTTTTCAACTGTCTACTCGCATAGCACACTACCCTACCCTCTTGCATCAATACCGCCCCTAGCCCTATACCACAAGCATCCATATAAACTGAGAAAGGCTTGGTTCCATCCGGTAATACCAATACGGGCGTGGTAGTCAAAGCTTCCTTCAATCGACCAAAGGCATCCTCACACTTGGCATCCCAAACAAAAGCTGAGTTCTTCTTGGTAAGGTGGGTAAGTGGAATTGATATCCAAGCGAAGTCCTTAATGAACTTCCTATAGTAGCCCACAAGACCAAGGAAACTCCTTATGTCCATGGCATTCTTAGGGGTCTGCCAATCCTACACTGGTGCCACTTTCGCCAGATCTACTACAAGTCCATCCTCCGAAACAACGTGTCCCAAAAAGCGAACCTCATCCCTCCAAAAGTGGCACTTGGAGAACTTCGCCTTCAAATTATGTGCTCGCAGGGTCCTAAGCACTTCTTCTAAGTGAACAGTATGCTCCTCCTTGCTTTGCGAATAAACCAAAATGTCGTCGACGAACACCACCACAAACTTGTTCAACAATTTGCGAAATACTCGACTCATCAGGTCCACAAAATATGCCGGAGCATTGGTTAGCCCAAATGGCATGACTAACCACTCACATAACCCATTCAGAGTCCTAAATGCAGTCTTCTTGATGTTATCCTCCGCCATACACAACTGATGAAATCCCATAGCCAAATCAAGCCGCAAAAATACCTTGGCTCCTACTAGCCGGTCGAAGAGATCGTCTATATGGGGAAGAGGATAACGATTCTTCTTCGTCAGTTTATTAAGCTACCTATAATCCATACAAAGTCTGAGAGAGCCATCCGCCTTAGTGGCAAAGATGACGGGTGCGCCCCACTCAGAAATGCTCCTACGAATGAAGCCCTTCTCCAAAAGCTCTCCAATCTGCTTGCTCAACTCATGACGTTCCTTAGGAGCCATATGCCTTACTGGTAAAGCAACCGGTTTAGCATTATCGACAAGATAAATCTTGAACTCGATCTCTCTTTGAGGTGGAAGGCCAGCAACCTCCTTAAACACATCTGGAAAGTCTCTAACAATGGGTACCAAACTCAAACTATCGGGCGATAAGTCAAGAGAATAAAGGTAGCTTAACATGACTGATCCTCTAGGATCACAAGATACCTCCAAGGTACGTCCACTACAAGTGCCTAACCTCACTACCCTCTTATCACAATCAAGAACAACACCATACATGGATAGCCAATCCATACCAAGAATCAACCTAAACCCGAAAAGGCCCAATACAAAGGCACCACAGTCAAACTCAACCCCTAAAATAAACAATTTCAAATCCTGACATAACATGGACAAATAGGTCGATCCTCCTACGGGATTTGATACTACTGTCGGGTCGGTCACTAAGCAAGCATCAAGACCAACACTCTCTACAAGAGTACTAGATATAAAAGAGTGTGAAGCTCTAGAATCAAATAGGGTACGAACAAGAAAATCAGAGATAGATAACACACCTTCGATGATCACCTTCTTTCCCTTGTCCACGACCGAACAAGTACTAGAAGAAGGAGCTGCCTCTAAAGCATAAGTCTAAGAAGGCTGCGAAACTGTCTGTGAACTGTCCTTGGGCTTCGACGGACAGTCCTTCTTCATATGCCCCACTTGATCGCAAAGATAGCACCTCAGTCTCGATCGCTCTCCTGCCCCTCTACAATCCTTAGCAAGATGACCCGGTTTCCCACAAGTATTGCACTTCCAGTCCTTCCTTGGACCTGACCCTCCTCCTCCTCTCCTCTTTCCTTTCCACTGCTTCTTCCCATCACTCTTATGTGCCACATCTCCTTTCTTCTCGGTATTAGCAAGTAAAGCCATCTCTACCAATCCCTCAAAAGTGGCTTCCATCGGAATGTGGTTCACCGCCAAACTCTACAGTGGCTGACTCAAACCCTTAGCGAACTTCAGCGCCTTCTTGTGAGGAGTATTGATCAGGTCTAGTCCAAATCTGGAAAGCTCATTGAATTGATTAACATATTCCTTAACTGTCATGTCCCCTTGCTTGAGCTATATAAATTTCTCTAGCTGCACTCCCTCTTCAGCCTGCGATAAGAATTTCCCCTCGAACCTAGTACGAAAATCCGCCCAAGTCAAATTATCAGCCTCAACCTCCACAATCTCCCACCGACAAAGAGCCTCTCCCTGCAACTACCATAAAGCCAACTACCCCCGAGCCAAGTCCTCCAATCCCATAAGTCCAAATATCCACTCACAACTACGGATCCAAGCTCTCGCCTCAGTATATGACTCGGTGCTAAGAAACGGCTTGCCTCCTAAGCTGGTGTAGTCCTTGCATAACTTGGGAAAATCGGGAATGCTTGGCAGACGGGCTGGAGCCCCTTCCGCCGGAGCAGCATCCCTAGCTGGTGGCTCTGCTCGTGTAGTAGCCTGCAAATAATGTCTGAACCAAGTAGGCATATTAAGGCCTGGAACTTCGGGGATATCTTGTAGTTCAGACATTTCTATCTATGGATATTAAAAAGATGGGATTAGGTACTCCACAAATAGTTCAATAAATAGGGAGGAAGAGATATGAGGGACCCATTTCTAAAATTTCTTTTCTTTTAAAAATATATACATATACTTTTAAAAGTATAATTTGGAATACCCTTTAAAAATTATTTGAAAACCTTTATATTTTTAAAATATTTTTAGGATTGCCGAAACCTTAGCTCTGATACCAACCGTGACACCCCGCACCTCTAGGCACCTCGAAGTTCGAACATGACTAGAAGCACGGGTGGTCGGGTTAAATAAAAATCCATAACATAGCATAGAGACTAAGGCAACAACATAAAATGATTAAAATATTACAGTGTAAGAAAACTTTCACTAATTATAAATCAATAGAAAAACAGCTTCATTAAAAACAACATTATCCTAAATTTATTTCTGTAACCAAAAGTACCAAGTAGTCTTCACCAAAACATAAAACATAACAAAGTTCACAATATAGGTCCCCATATATAGAGTAAAGTACGAAAAAGAGAAATGAAGTACATGAAATAAAAGAAACAAAAGCTGAAGATAACAACTGCTCCAACGACCCTCCAAGCTGCAAAGAACTGCAACCTAGACCTGCCCTCCTGTGATTTGGGAAAAGTAGGTAAAATAGGAATGGGTCAGACATAAAGTCTGGTGAATGAGAAATAAAATAAAGCAGAAAGAATAAAATAGTTTAATTCCAGGTCTTCCCCGGATATCGTAGAGGGTGAATAATACAATGAAGTGAATCCTTCTTAGATACAGTTCCTAAGAAGCCAAAGTCCATGGTCACTCTAGGGAAGTCAACCATGTAGTAATACTAAACGTCAATCCGCCTATCAGACCTGTTGTCCTCACCTATCCACGTGTTATAGCATGAAAGTCATGCTCTTCACCCGTACACTGTGACTAAATGCCTCTTACGTCTAACTGGCGCCGACTCAAACAACCTCGCAGGACTCCGAAGTTGCGCTCAGGCTCCGCCAAACTGGACTCCTATCCTCTTGTCTCCTCGGTCACCAACATGGACTTGCTCCTATCCAAAGTGTCGGTCCTCCGAAAGAGCGCCCGCAATTGGGTCGACTGCGCAAAATCCTCCAACGATCTGCCTAAAGAAGCCTACATCGGAGCACACTTGTCCTGTTCTATCCATGTCGGTCTACCTAAAGAAGCCTACGATTGCGGATGCTATCTATCCTACGTACTAACAACCTATGAAAGGTAACAAACATCCTTGCGAACCTACTTGCCAGCTCCTAGTACGTACAACCAAAACTATATTTTGGTCTTAACTGCATGAAACATCTATCCAGACCTTTACAAGGTCTGCCTACCAAATCGCTTTCAGATTAATTAATTTTACTGTTACAATTTACATATTGTTTATTTCCATTAATCTGCTTTAGGCCATTTTTACATCCGATTTAGTTATTTCACAATTTCCCTTTTTCTTACATAAATGGTGTTTCAATTTCACGTCCATTCAGTCCGTATGGTTTGTCTGTAATTTTTATACCATTTTGTTACAGATTTACACTAGCCTTTAGGGTCCATTTAATTTACATTTTTTTCCACCCTAATTTATGTTTTCCTTATAGAGATTTAATCCGTACAAATTTTTATCCAATAGCCACAAACCATTTAGTTACACAAAATTCCACATTTACATTTTTATGCCACATATGAAACAAACAATTATGCCAATTAGACTTCCAAATTTTGTTCCAAAACCATATTCAAAATTATGTAATTATATCACTCAAAACCATAATTTTATTCAAGTAACATATTTTGAATTTATTCAACTAACCTGTTCTACCATTAGAAATTGAATAACAATTCTAATTCAATTTAATTAAACCAATCTTATTTATGCCATGAAACGTGAATAACAATTTGTTTCTTCCAAATTTCAACCCAAACATGAATTAGAATTGAGAAGTGGTAGAAGGAGAAGATATAATAATTTACATAAATTTCAATCTTATTTATGCCATAAAATGTGAATAGACAATTTGTTTGTCCCATATTTTAAACCAAACATGAATTAGATTTGAGAAGTGAAAGAAGAAGAAGTAGTTGCAATAATTTACATCTATTCTCAATTAATAACAGAAATTAGTTCATATTAACATGCCATAAAATAACTGAAATTGAACTACTTTATTTTTCTATTTCATATTAATTCCCACTCACTTGGCACTTGAGCTTGTATAAATTTGAAAAAGTTTTGCTTTAATCTTTCTCCCTTTGATTTTTCTAAATTCCCCAAATTGCTTGAATATATATAGATAATTTAATTTGGTAGAGATTTGTTTATTTAGTGGAGAAAAGGAGGAAGAATAATACACATTAATTTTACTGTAGAATTATGGCGACAGCTGAATAAGAGATTAGGTTTAGGTTAGATGGTTTATTTATGGATTGTTTGAGTGAATATAATCCATTAGATTATTTTATATTAAATTTGGTTCTTTCATACACTTAATGGTTATCCATTCTAGCCCATACACATCACTCAACCAATAAATTTTAGTCATCTCATCCTATTACATCACTGGAGCGAATGGGAAGCTGCCACATGTCAGAAACAATGCTAAAATATGTAGGAAAATCGCTGGAAACGAACCAACTAAAAAAAACATCGTTCCAGATTTTGGGCAACAACGGGACTGATCTCCGGTCACTAAGGAAGTCACATACGCCTTTACCACTGTACCAAATGCGCTTTTTATTTCTTTTTAATTATATTTCCCATAAAATATCGGGGTGTTATGCTATCTTAACAATTGCCAATATATACATACTAAAAGTGCAGTGGAAATAAGATACACAAATAGGTGAATGGATGCATCCTTCTCATCTCCTGTAGCTATAAAGAATATCCAACGAAAACCTTCCTTTCTCAGACAACTCGAAAGAGCACTAGAGGAATTAAGGGAATGATAAACCATGAGTTAGATATAAGTCTGATATGAGAAACTCTAGAAATATGAGACCTCTTATAACAATATCTTTTGAGATCAATTGAATCACCATAATGGTTTTTCCTTCGAAAGAACCAATGGTGATATAATAGATAGTGTTTATGGTATAGAATATAAATAAAAAAATAGCCGCGCTGCTTGCATCTCACCACACAATAATATTAGTAGTGCAACTAAAACTGATAAGGTACAACCGCATACAAATTTTCATTGGAGGTCTCCTAAGTACGTCGTGGCTGGCCTCCTGACAATAGTCAGAAGTTACCTTCTGAAACCACATATATCTCAAGATAAAATATATCGCAAAGGTGAACATAACTTGAAGGGCTTCTCAATACAGAGTAATAAATTTTAAGGACAACACTTATAAATAATTATTTTTAAGAACAATTTATAGGAAAATGGTAAATTCATTTATCTTTCCATGTTATACAGGAAAAAGATATATTCATTTATCATTATTTATGTATAATTGAAAATGATAATTTCATTTATCTTTTTCCTGTAAATTGTCCTTAAAACTAATTTTTCAAAAGTGTTGTCCTTAAAATTTATTACCCTGCACAAAGACGCCCTTTGAGTGAAAATCGCCTAATACCATACCATACCATCAACAAGCACATGCCTCAATCGAAAATATCTCTAGATAGTTGGCCTTGTTGTACCCATGGGTTAGCTAAACCCACTGGCTGTGCATCCTACTCTATTTTCTATCATTTCTGATGGTGAAGTCACGTTCAGCATCGTAACACATGAGCCTTCATCACTTGAACAAATCTCGAACCTCTACATGGATTTTAGCATCTCAACACGCGAGCCACCATCACCGAATAGTTTATAATCTCTTAATGGATTCAATCATAAGTCGTCCGAGAATGCTAACATTTTCCTCTCTCTTGGAATCACCCAAGATTGACAGTACAACACAATAGCATCGTTTGCAATGTTAACACCGACCTCTCCCCTGGGGTTACCCTCAAGGTAGATAGTGTAACTCTATAACATTTCACTCCACTACTAGTTCGAAAACATAGAACTCGTATATCGGTTTTGAAGTGGTTATGGTTTTGAGCCATCTTATATAAGTACACTTCCCTGCTTACCGGACTCTTCAAAACCAATCGATAAAATCCCATTTAACTCAACTCTGGTTCTTTTAAAAATAAGTAAACAACACGTAAAGGTAGAGATCATCTATTATTCCTTATCTCTTGTCCTAGAAGAGCTAAACGATTTTATATGTAAGGTAAATATCTTTTCAAACTTTTAAAGTCCTAAAATCAAGGCTAAACGGGGCAGTTTTGCACAAGTGAAGTTTTGGCCACTTTTCAAGATGTTACTTAACTTTTTACTATCCAAGAATTTTATAATGACAAACATATATATAAAGCATTATAAATATGGTGAGAAACCCTAAGGATCTCTCTATAAAATTCCATAGAAATCGCCAAGAACAAGGCAATTCCAAACTGCATCTATAGCAACCATCGCTATAAGTACACTTTCAAATCCGAGTCCAACCTAAACCAAAGTCCATCTATAACCCATGTTCTTTGTTCCTATGTCTTATCACAAGTTATACAAGTCCATTTAAGTCCATAGATATGGATCACATATGCTTCTTGTTTTTAAAACAAGAATTAAACCGCTATTTTCAACAATGTCAATTATAATTCAACAACGTAAACACAATTAAAACACAACATATATATTTTATATTATCCATTCAAAGAGGTGTGTTAACTCACTTTTGACCCAATAACAACTACGATCCAAGCTAGCAAAGTCCAAACCCAAATTTGCAACACCTTTCTCCTTCCTCCTCCTGTTTTCCACTTGCTTTTCCTCCCCTCACTCCTTGATATTGCTCATGGCCATTTCTTAGGGGAGAGAATGGCTTCACTCCTTTAAGTTTTTATATGGTGGAAGGTGTTCTAACATTACACTAAGGCTTCACTCCAAATTTGAGTTGATTTGGATTTGATTTGCAATAATTTCCTTTATAACATAAGAGAAGAAGAAGAAGAAGCCATTAAAGAAGCTCGTTTTTTCTTTATGAATTTGTGGTTTATTCCTAAGTGTATTCCTCTACTTATAGAAGCTCAAAATGGTGTTCTTTAAGCTTGCTCTCACCCCATCCCCTCCAAACCATGCCATGGAAGCCTTACCTTCCATTAGTTGTCCTTTACATCACTTCTCCCTTATCTCACTTCCTTAAAGCAAATGCCCTTATACCCTTACTATATCAAATATCTCTTATCCCAAAGGAAGCGTCTAGAATGTTGCATGCTTGATGAAGATGAATGTGTGTTAATTAGTTGATAATGTGTTCATTTGATCATTAGACAAGTGCGCAAGAGTTCGAACAACTTATATCGATCGAAAAGCTGGTTACCGATAAATCGATTTTTGGTCACATTATCAATTTTCTTCGAAGAGTATATTTTTGAAAACAATTTTCTAAAATAAGTTTCTTATTATTATTCATTAATTAAATGATGTATAACAAGGTTATAAAATCATATTTATAATGCTTAATTATGTTTCATAACGTTACGATATTCGAAGACAAAGTGTTCAAATTTTCTGGTCGCTACATTCTCTTCAAACTTAACACCAAATTTTGAGGTATGGAAACTCATCTCTATCTTGAGAATTAAGAATGTATGTCGAGGCAAGGAAAGTTTTCAAATTTATCTGATTTCATTATTAATCAAGGGATAGTACTATTTGAAATCAAAAGGTGGCGGTAAGTATGTTTGGTCTAATTTCCATATGATCCATTTACTTACACAAAAAAGAAAGTACTTTGATTAATGAAAGGATTAATTAAGGAGGCTTAGTGGTTTCTTATGTGCTTAATTATGCGGGGCTTTCATGCAAAATCAAATCTCTTATTGGTTTGCCTGTTTATTTGATAGTTAAATAACCGACTATCAAATCTTGGTAAATTTTATATTATCGATTGTTGGTTCGAAGACCGACATCAGATAACATGAGTTATCCGAAAACCACTTCAAACCAGCATAAGCATTTAAACGAAAGGCAACTTAAAGATGATGGAAATCAAGGACGAAGTTCTTTGTAGTGCAATGGTTACTTGCTACTAATCCCAAGAGTGATTCCAAAAAGGATGTAGTAGAGGTAGTGTTTTTGGTTTGTTCATATCCTGAATAACTTGTATAGATGAATGTTGGCATTGCATTATTGTCTTGAGGGTCACATTAGCATTCCAATTGGGATTTGCTAAAAGGTAAAACATAGCTCAAGCCTCACACCCTGGAATGACTAAAACTTTGGGATATGCAGTATGTGGTTCGCTGCCATTAGGGTATGGATATCACCCTTCTAGATCACTATTTATTGATTTGGTATGTGAGTGAGAGCTCTCAACGAAAAGCAGGGTGATGACATATTCGGTACTATCCAGGAAGGGGTAGGTCGGTTCCGAGTTCGCAAAGGGTCCATGTGAGGCCCTCAATATATTTTTCTAGAGGTGTACTATGGCAAGTGGTACCCCAGTAGCCTTGTCATTGTATGAATCCATTTTCCAATACGTGCCTTTATGGACTTTGTTGTACGCTGAATATCATTGTTGAATGTAAATAATATAACCATTCTGGCTATGATTCAATATTTGTTTTAGTCCCCTGGACGTTAATATAAAATCATTGGATTTTCTATTGGAAATCGTTTGGTTATCGTAAGGTAAAGACCCGTCCGTGTTTATGTGCAGCATGGTCTTACGAGATACCTTTACTTTTGAAAGATTTTTTACAATATAACAATGAATTTGTTTTAAGTTTCTCATGCTAGTTTCCAGATTGATCCGGATGTTTTTTCTTATAATACTCGAGTCAAACCTGAGTATTTCCCAAAGTTAGCTTTGGACGCTTTGGAGCTTCAAGAGACGAGTTGGATGTCTCCCAGACATTCCCATGTTTTTAATTTTCCACTACATTATGTTTTGCATTTATCAGCATTTGTAAGGACAAATTGCTATAACTGTCCAAGCCGATGATAGGATAGACTTTGATGTTTGTATGAATATAAAAGTTTTTTGTAAAGATACTTTGGACATTATATATTCACATTGTGAGATTCTGTTCCGTCTCTTCTTTCTTTCACCCCAACAACCAATCTTTCCAGCACTTGGATGCTTGGCACATGAATACCATGGATGTATTAGTGTTGACTTTTAAGGATTAAAAAGGCTTGTCATAACAGCTTGGTATTAGAGCTGAAGGTTAAGCGAGAATCTTGGCCATGGTGGGGTAAACTCATTAAAGATAGGGTAAGTAATATCCTTGAATGAGTTTAGTGTATTGTATATGAGTGTGCGCATTTGTTAGTGCTATAAAAATGTTTTATATTGTTTTGAAATTGGTAAATAAAATAATTTTACCAATATTTTGTATTTTTATATAAAATAATAATTTTCAAAAATTATTTATTTATCATCATTTATTGATTTTTTATTTGTGCTCAGCCAATTTTTAAGCATTTATTGTTTGATTAAATTAAATTCGAATACCTTATCAATTTAGTTTAATGATTTGACTATAAGACATTTGTTAATAATGTAGGTTTAACAAGTTTACTTTGTTAAAATGGTTACAATAATAAAGGAAGTTATTGTATAAAGATAATTTTTATAAATTAAGTTTATAAAATGTGTATTATGAATAAGGTGTATTTTTAAGAATTTAAATTCTAGTATCTTTGGAAAAGATTTCAAATGATTTTTGGAAAAAGTAATAATAGTATTACTTGGAGGAATTTAAAGATATAAATAATTCAAAGAGAATTTTGAGTAAGATATATTTTCTTTAGATAGTTCGAGGAAAAGATCTCGATTAGTTTTGTGATGATATGAATAATCTTCTAAGTGAAGATCGGATTTTTCTTAAGCGAAAGTTGCAAGGCACTTAGTAAATTATTCCTTTTGTCATTGTATGATCAAAGCGAGTTCGAATCCGAACGAACCAAAAGCAGGTTGGTAATAGATATTTTTGTTAAAACTATTTATCTGGAAAAATATGCAGTATGGTTTCAAAATGGGATTCTTAAAAGAAGAAGTATTTTTATGTTAATTAGTTCGAGTGTCTCGATAATGGCTAAAAATGGGAAAGAGATGTGTTCGGATGGTAAGCACTTCTCTTAGTTATTACCTTTTTTATAAGGGATGTATGATACTGTTTGTTAGAACCTAGTTTCTTGGATCATTTTAGTGTTACTCAGTCTATATGTATATTTTCTATGAATTAAAATATATCGTATCATTTTAAAAAGGCATTGAAATAAAAACTAGGTATTTATTTCGTAGGTTTCCTTAAAAGAAAATGGTTACAAAATAAAAGGATATTTTGATTAAGGAGTGTGTTGATAGGTGAAGTTGTTAAATGGGTTAAATTTAATAAGAAGGGTTTTAATAAACCTTGTTTTGTTAAAACCATGTTTTTTTGTTTTAACATCTAAGTTGTACAAACTTTTTGAAGCTATTGGGCAAGCTAATAAACATCTTTACCTTAAAAATGTCCAAAGAAAAGTAGAATCTAGGACTAAGTTTGAATACCTGCATCATAATCTTCTTAGCTACTTGCCAAACCGAATGGATAAAGATGTTGAAAGGGTTGACTCAGTTTTAAGATCCAGATTTATATTAGGCATGCATTTGAATTTAAGAAAAGATAAAAGATTGAATCAGATAGTTGCATACACTCTAAGGAAAAAGTAGGTTATTATACGAGTCTAAAACTTAAGTTATATTTTTATAAAATGTTTTTAAGAATAATTTAGAAGTAAAAAAAGGGCATAAATAAGAACAAATAAGAATAAGTACGTAAGTTGTACGTAGATCATTTCTTCGCACAGTTCTTGATCCAAAATTCTAATACATGACTTTGAGGTGATTACACCAATCCGAATAAGGATTTATCACTCGATTCTTGATGGCAAACACTTGGTGAGGTTCTTTATATGATATCAAGATTTTCTACCATAGTATATGGCTATGCAAGGAGAATGGAGGGTTCTAAGAAAAAGGAGCCTGGGGGAGTCCGCGCTAGGGAAGTCGGGTGAGCGATACTAGCTCGGAAGACAAGCATATGTATTCGAGTAAGTGATTTAATTAGATATTGCCTATAGATGGTCTATGTAACGACCCTAGATTTTAATTTAATTTAAATTGATAATTAAATAAATTTTTGAATAAAAATTTTAAAATTAATTTTAAATGGAAGCGAGTTTCCCCGATTCAAATAGAAAATATATTAAGTCATATGGATTTGAAAATTTGTATATATTGAATTTGAATATTTAATTCGTATTTAATAAATAAATGACTTACAAAATGTTGATAGTTAAAACTTTAAAACAAAATATCGTTATACAAAATAAATTTTTGTTAATAGTATTTTCTTTTAAAATAATGTGTATATGATAATAATAATAAGAAAGATAAAATATAAATATCTTTGGCTTACAAAATAAATAAAGTAGAAATAAAAATAGACACTTGTGTTAAGAATAGAATTTAATCTATAAGTTGAAATTATAACAAATAACTAAAACTAAATATACATGTATATATGAATAAGCTTGCAAAAGAAGAAATACAAATAAGTACATTACTATATTAAGCAAAACAAATGTATAAAAGCAAAACAAAAGTAAGGAAATAAACAAAGCTGCAGCCACCAAAGTAGATCCATCAGCCTCCAAACATAAAAAAATAAAATAAAATAAGAAGCATGGAACAAAGTACTTGGCATTACATGCTAGCCATAATTTGGTCATTCGAAATGTACAAAAGAATAAATTCAGCCATGTTATCACCTGTACACTTTCTTTTATAATATCAGCCTTGTTTCATTAGTTCGACATTCATTCGAAACTGAGAAAATAAGTATCACCATTTTATAAACTTAAAACAAAAAAAAATTCAAACTTAAACAACAATACAATCAACTCTACAAACCAGAGATCAAGGAAGTTTTTAGCTTTCAATTTCAAAGCCTGTTCCAACATGAAGTGCTCTGTTTCATTTCTCTGGAAAATCGGTGAGTAACTTTTGTTTTAAAACTTAAAAGTATGAATCTGCTGAATACTTATCTGTGAGTAAACTCCTACCTCAAAAGTTAATCTATTTTTTTATTGATGCTGTGAGTAAACATATTTTGAATAGATCCAAACATAATTAAAACTGTGTAGATGTCTTATGGTAAGTGTTATGCTATATGGCTATATACAGATGAGAATTTTTATGTATGCTAATTATATTGCTTTGTACATGATTGTTGTCATCTCCGTGTTTTGTTTTTTTTAACTTTAAATTTCACTTCCCTAATCTTTGATGGACTTTAAATCTTCAACAAATAGGTTTGTTTATACATCATTTATGAGTTAAATTCTGTTGTAAGCTTGAAATAAATTTTTTTGACTTTGTAACTTGGTTTACAGAGAAAAAAAAAGAATCATATGATGAATTCAAGTATTTCAAACTATTGATTTGATTACATGACTTGAATAAACATACTAAAATTGGATTTTTAAAATTAATATGATGATTTTTAAGTAAGTATTCAAAGAGCAGTTCGCGGTTGAACCAAATTTGTCCTTTTTCCATTTCCTGATGATCGATGAAATATTAGATGATGAAATTTGGCTTGAATCTAGTTTATTGATCAACGATTTCAAGAAAATTATCAAATGATTTTTCTATTGCGTAAATTGGTGGTACGAGTTAAATTTAGGGTTAAAGCTCGAGTTTGAACGTGTTCAGTAGAAAGATGACTGCTGTAACAACCCGTATATTTGGACCATTTAAATTGACAATAATCCACACATGTCAACTTAAATAGTACAAAACACGAATCATAAATGGAGTATAAGTATATAAATGAGAATCATCACAGAATCACAGAAATATAACATAACAGAATAGTGCAGCGGAATTACAACAATGTCATAATAGTAGTTCATGAAGCTACTAAGAAAATACAACAATGTCTCAAATAAAGGAAATACAACAACATAGATGTCCAAATGGAAAGAACAATACTGATAAAGGTAAGATAGTCTTCAAGTCTTCAACACCAATAAGCAGCAGCAGCAATCCTCAGTCTGATCCGAGCATATGCACAAACAAACACTCGAATCAGGACATATATTCTTATACAGATAATATGGTTAGAAATTTTGAAATAACAATAACTCAAAGATGGTTGGAATAAGCATCTTTCAGGATCCGATAAACTATCTATATATAGTAGAGTACGATAAGTAGATAATGTCTATCAGTAATAATAAAGATATCAAAATAGTGTTAAGTCATGGCCCATTCCACCCTTAACACATTTTTATTCCCAAAAGCATATACAAGACCGTAGTTTCCCCAAAACCGGAAGTCACCAGAGGGCAATACATATACTAAAGGTACAAATCAAAATCGTAGTGGTCGCGCATAAATGGAATACAAGTATGACAAGGCACATGAGGCTATACCCAAGGTAGTGATACTACCGTTCGCCTGATCCGGGCTGGTGAGAACGCAACGCCGCAGCGCCCGCAACACCGTGAGACAACACTCCCAATTCAAGGGTGCGCACCAATCAATCACAAAGTAAAAGAATAGTTTACGAAGAAGTGTGTCCACTTGAGGTAGCTAATCCTCCATTGGTCCGGCACAGCTCCTGTTTTAGTCATTTCAAATTTGACACAAGTGTCAAGGCTATCCATTATCGTTCACTTTCTTCAATCATCAACGTTCGCCAATCCAACCACTTCATTCTGGATCATCACTTCGCGTATAGTTATTAAAGTGGTTTCCGATTTAGACAGTGAGTATGTCCCAAACCGACTCCGGTTCCTTTAATAACCTTTCGTGATTTTAACACCGATTGGTCGTTAATATATTTCAAAACCATTTCAATTTCAATTTGAATTCGTAAATCGACAATTCGTTAGTCTTTCGAAATCAATTTCCAAAATTACGTTTCAAACTTTCCAATTTCAATTTCAACATTTCGATAATTCAATTTCAAAGTTTCAATTAAAACAATTCAATATTCACTGTAGTTCATTCCAAAATCATTTAACTAAATTTAACGTTCAAATCGATTTAAATCTAATATTGCTTTCATTCGATATTCATTTAATTAATTTATCATTAATCAATTTCAATTCAATTTCCAATTCATTACGTTACGTCTTAAGTTCGATTTCATTATCAAAGTTACAACTTATTTTCAATTACACTTATCAAATCCAATTCTTTAAATTACAAGTCTTTCATTTGTTTCGATAAAGCGCATTCAATTTCCTTAAAAAGAAATTCATTTCATCTTTTATTTATTTAGTTACAATTTCAAAACTCAGTTAAAGAAACACTTAATTTTTAATTCAACACTTAATTTTTAATTATTTCAAATATTTATTATCAAATAATTCTAAATTTAATTATTAAATAATTAAATTTTAAACAATATTCTTTTTATCAATTACCACTTTAATATTCGTTCCAAATTCAAATATTCACATTTACATTCATTCCAATTTAAAATTTCAAATTATTCAAAACTTTGTTACTCGTCAAATAAAACTTTATATTTTTTTTTATTTAAATCAAAACATTTGACCAATCGTGTTTTATTTTAATTTTCTATCCTAAGTCAAATTGTTTGGGTATTTATCATTTCAACCCGATTCCATTTAAATTCAAAATCAAAACATACAAAGGGAACTTGCAGTGTGATAGCTGGGATGGTGTCAAAGTAAATAAACAAACAATAGCATCCATTCACAACAATTCAACAATTTCAAATAATCCCGAAATAATCGTATTAATTCGCGTTTGTTATTTACGCCAATTAATATAACTATTTCTAGAATCTACTCTATCATTTCAAGTAGATTAAAGATTATAACATTTCGGTTTAACTTGTCGTTCAATATCAATTTCAACAGTTAATTCAATACGTTCAATAGTCCAAAGTGACATTTCTCAAATTCTACGTGTTAATTAACTTAACAATTTAAAGGGTCAATTTAATTAATCAATATTTATCATATAAAGGGGTCAAGTTAACAATCAAAATTCGACATATATAATTCATTTTAAATCGTTAACCATCCTATATCCAATTTTAACTTGCAATTAATTTATCACTTAACAATAACAATTTACATCCAATTCAACATCACATAGCAATCATTTATCAATTCAAACTTGCATAAGAATATAGTCGTGAAAATTAATTCACCTTCCGTGGATAAAGAAATTGACGGCGAACAAAAAGAAGCATGAATGAAGTCGGTATGATAAGAACAACGGACACTGCAAATATCGACAAAAGGAGACGATGTTAATTCAATGAACGTTCATATATAATTTATAAAATTATATAATTGCGCTTACCAAAGACGGAGAAAAGAACGAAGCTGAAAATTTGCTGCTGCGAAAGAAGCTCAGTCGGTTGCTTCTGCACACACACAAGCAAAGAAAAGCTGGTTACTATTTGGCAACTAGTAAATATTTACTTAAATACTTTCCAGCAAAAATCTAAACTATTGTCCAATCTCAGTATTTTTTTTAGTAGCCGAGACCTACGCATCATATTTCTATTTCTACTGCATCTACTCACGCATGAATCTCACTCACGCATAAAACTAAGCCTGCCACCACACACACGTAACACATGCATACACTTATTTTATTTTTCCTCTACACTTTCACACACGCAACGCTGCACGCAACACGCACACTAACATATGTACACGCACACAACACACAACACTCATTTCTCACGTCACACGCCACCAAATACACGCAACCGACACCCAGTACACACACACAGTTTGGCAATGACGAGACCGGTGTGGCTCGGGTCTGGGGAAGACGACAGTGGGGTGTGGGCTGGACGTGTGTCGATGCTGGGAGGGTGAGTGCTGATGGCGTGGACTGGAAGGTGGGGCTGTCAGTCAGATGGCTTTGGCACGGTGGGTGAGGAGGTGGAGGTGGTTGTTGTCAGGCAGAGGGTGGTCAATCACGTATGCTCGCGCGGAGGGCAGTGGAGGGAGGTGGCGCGAGTTTGTGGTGGGTGGGCAGTGCGTCAGGGGATCGGCGACGTGGGCTGGAGGGATGGGTTGCTGGGGAAAGAGCGAGGTGGTTGGGTGCTGGTAGGCGGTTGGCTGCGTGGTGGTTGAGGCGGTTGGGTCAGGAAGTGGGCGGAGCAGGGTTTGGCAGAGAGGAGCGGGTGCAGGCGGTTAGGGAGGTGCGAATGGAGATGGATGGGTTTTACAATTTTTCAAAAGTGAAGAGATAAAAAAAAAGAAGAAGTTTAAATTTTTGTTTGCAGAAGGCAAGTTAGAATAAGAGGAAGAAGTAACATGAGAGTTTTGAAATGTAAAGAGTGGAATGGAGATGAAATGAAAATAGGAACAGTGAGAAGATGAAAATGAACGAAATGCTTTCCTTTAACTTTAGAAACAGTAATAAATTTTTGAACTCCCAAACGTTTCACCTATTCCCAACGCAACCCTTCACACTTCATCTCCCCACTAACTCATTTAATTTCAGCTGGGGTAAATTTTTGTATTGCTTGTAAACGGCTGAAGGAAATTTGGGCTGAGTATTATTTAATTGGTCCGTCTGGAACCGATGAATTAACACGAATAATTTTACGTCGGACTCCGATTTACACAAATGAGTATACCGTTTTGATCAGTGCGACGATGCGGTTCCAACGGTACACAGGTTATTGCGATACGATGATTTTATAAAATTTGCATTTACGCCGCTTAAATTGTACGATTTGCAAAATAATTTAAACGGAGCAGGCGATGACAGTTTTAGACGAAACGAATTATAAAATCTTGATCAAAATAATTTTTACAACATAACTGTGTAAAAATATTTGGATTTGGAAGATAAATTTTACGCAGCTTTATATGGACCGATATACAGTAAAACGCGAACGGACTTTACTGTAATATTTTTCAACGAAACTTTTTCTATGTCCATTTCTAACTAAACGTATGTCACAAATAAAGTTTGGGCGTAAATTGAGATCGTTATAATTTCAAAATTTTTATTGAAACGATGAATTCTAAATTTTAAATTTGGTCGAAAATTTAGGGTCGTTACAATCTCCCCCACTCAAAACTTTTCGTCCTCGAAAAGGAACGAGACAAGTGAAGTAGAAATGAAATAAGTAGGAAAGTCAAGATAGATTTCGAGAAATTTGAATAATACCTGAAATTAATAGTTCGGGGTTTGAATCCCGAATACTATCCTCAGTTTCCCATGTGCAATCTCGCTCATCTGCACTCCACTGTACTTTAACGAGATTTACCGACTTCCTTCTGAGTTGTTTTGTCTCACGATCGACTATCCGAAGCGGCTTCCGCTCAATAGTCAAGTCTGGCTCAATAACTATCTCATCCAACTGAGCAGTGGGAATGGTCGTAGATGGATCGTGTACAACCTTGCGAAGATGTGAGACGTGGAACACGTTGTGCACACCGGCAAACTTCTCTGGTAATGCAACTCTATATGCTAATGTTCCGACTCTTTCTGTAATCTCAAACGGACCAACAAATCTGGGAGCTAGTTTCCCCTTTCTTCCAAATCGAACAATATTCTTCAAAGGCGACACTTTCAGAAATACTTTGTCTCCTATACTGAATTCGAGATCTCTTCTCCTTTTGTCAGCATAGCTTTTCTGTCTATCCTGTGCTGTCTTTATCTTTTCCCTGATTTCTCCGACTTTTTCAGAAGCTTCCATAATCATTTCTGGTCCAAGCACTAATCGATCTCCAAACTCAATCCAACAAGCTGGCGATTTGCACGGCCGTCCATATAAGGCTTCGAACGGTGCCATACCAATGCTTGCCTGGTTTATAAAGGATAATTAGTTCAAATTCAAATATACTTATTCAAATTTGAAATTTTAAATTCTTTACCTGGTAACTATTATTATAAGTGAATTCTACCAAGTGAAGATGGTCTTCCCAAGATCCACCAAAGTCAATAATACAAGCCTGGAGAAGATCTTCCAAAATCTGATTCACCCTCTCAGTTTGGCCATCTGTCTGAGGATGATATGCTGTGCTCAGATTCAGTTTGGTGCCCAAAGTATCCTGGAATGCTTTCCAGAATTTACTGGTGAAAATAGGATCTCGATCGCATACAATACTAGATGGTACACCGTGAAGTTTAACAACTTCCCTCATGTATATCTCGGCCAAACTCGAAGCTGTACGAGTGGTCTTGACTGGAATAAAATGAGCGGACTTCGTCAGTCTGTCGACAATCACCCATATGCTTTCGTTACCCTTCCTAGTCCTTGGTAGCCCATCAATAAAGTCCATAGAAATCTGCTCCCATTTCCAACCTGGAATCTCTAGTGGTTGGAGCAATCCTGCTGTCTTTCTATGATCAGCTTTAACTTGTTGGCAAGTGGTGCACCTGCTAACATAGGTAGAAATATCGCGCTTCATCCCACTCCACCAATATAACTTCTTCATATTCTGGTACATTTTAGTGACACCGGGATGAAATGAAAGCGAAGACTTATGATTTTCTCGCAGCACTTCCTGTCTAAGACCATCAACATTAGGAACACAAATTCGATTATCAATCCTCAAAATTCCATTACTATCAACATGTGCACCCACTTTATTATCAGCGTTTTCAACTCTGCCAAGAACTATTTCTTTGATGCGATAAAGCAAAGTGTCCTCGTATTGTTTGGCTATAATACGATCCATAAGAGCTGGGGAGACAGAAAGCTGGAATAACATTCCTTCAACAAGATTACAACATATCATAGCTTGGTTTCTGCTCAAAGCATCGGCTACGGCATTTGCTTTTCCCGGAGTGTAGTTAATATCGAGATCATATGCAGCTAGAAATTCGAGCCATCGGACTTGTCTCTGATTCAAATCCTTTTGCGAGAAAATATACCTCAATGACTTATGGTCAGTGAATAACTCGAATTTTGTTCCCAATAGATAGTGCCTCCATAGCTTAAGAGCAAATACAACCGCAAGAAGCTCTAAGTCGTGGGTTGCGTAGTTTGTTTCATGGGTCTTTAACTGACGACCAGCATAGGCAATAACCTTTCCTTTTTGCATTAAAACAGCTCCAAGTCCATCTCGACAAGCATCTGTATAGACGGTCAATCCTTCGCTACCATCAATAACTGTAAGAACCGGGGCAGAGGTCAACTTTCGCTTCATCTCATTGAAAGCTACTTCGCACTTTTCGCTCCAAATAAATTTCACATTCTTTCTGGTCAGTGCGGTAAGTGGTGCGGCAATACGGGCAAAGTTTTCTATAAATCTGCGGTAATAGCCGGCCAAACCCAAGAAACTGCGGATGTCTGTAGGAGTTTTGGGAGTCTCCCAATCCTGCAAATTCCAAAGATTCGAATTAAGAAATTGATAAGTTGTTTTGATAGAATTGATGAGTAAGAATAGAACTTACATTGATTACGGCGATCTTAGCTGGATCGACCGAAATCCCATTCTCTGAAACAATATGGCCAAGAAATCGAACTTCATCCTTCCAAAAGTGACATTTTGAAAACTTGGCTTTAAGCTGATGGCTGCGTAGAGTTTCAAGAACAAAAGCCAAATGTGACCTATGCTCTTCCTCATCCTTAGAGAAGACGAGAATGTCATCGATGAAAACAAGAACAAACTTGTTAAGAACATCCCGGAAAACTCTATTCATTAAGTCGACGAAATAAGCTGGAGCATTAGTAAGACCGAACGGCATAACCAGCCATTCAAAGAAACCAGTCTCAGTGCGGAAAGCTGTCTTAGGAATACTCTCCTCAGCAATTCTGAGTTGGTGAAAGCCAGTAGCTAGATCGAGTTGAGAAAATACTTTAGCTCCATGAAGCTGGTCGAAGAGATCGTTGATGCGGGGCATCGGATATCGGTTCTTGTGTGTGAGTTTGATCAGCTCTCTATAGTCCACACACATTCTGAGAGAACCATCCGATTTTGTGACGAACACTACTGCAGCACCCCATTCTGAATGACTTCGCCGAATCAAGCCTTTAGAAAATAAGTCTACAATTTGAGCATTCAGTTCAGCTTTTTCTTTAGGAGCCATTCTCCGAGGAGGGAGAACTACTGGTCGGGCACCAGGAATAAGGTCAATGCGGAATTCGATTTCCCGCGGTGGTGGTAGAGAATTGACTTCTCCAAATACATCAGAAAAAGATTTGACCACTGGAGTAGAGCTTAGTTCATTTGGATGGGAGTCAAGTGAAAATATAAAACTCCCAGCATATTCTTGAGGTGATTTGCCTTCTATAACCAAAGGCATACCCTGGTTATCGATGAGAGAGACTGTTCGAGCTTTGCATGAGATATTGGCTTCGAACTTCCGTAGCCAATCAATGCCTAGTAGTATATCGAATGCTTCGAATCCGAGGACATAGAAATCCCAAGTGAAGTGGTGAATGCCATGCATAAGAGTGACATATTTACAAACCCTTTTAAGGTTAGCGGGCCCTCCAATAGGGTTTGATACACATAAGAAGGTAGATGAAAGAATGGGTTCCAAACCAAGTTTGTTGCACAAATCAATAGATATGAAACTATGTGTTGCTCCGGTATCAAATAGAACTTTAACTGGTAAAGTATGCAACATAAAAATACCCTGTAATGTACCTTGGTCATCAGTAGGAGCAGGTGGAGTAGGTGGATCATGGGCTGAAGAAGTCATAGCAAAAACCCCGGCCGTCTTTCCCTTTTTGTACATGGGACAATCCCTCTTGAAATGGCCTGGCTGCAGACATACGTGACAGAGATCGTTCCTAGTATTCTGAGGAGGCGGAACAACGGCACCGGCAGATGTTGGACAACTGCTGGCGTAGTGACCCCTCTGGTCGCATTTGAAACAAGTGATGGAGGATATGTCAATAGGCTTCTTCTGAGAATAGCCAATCCCAGATTTCTGCTGCCAATTCTTCTTCTGTTGCTCAAAATTTTGCTTCCTCTTTCCCGACTGATTAGCTGGTGTCTGAGTAACTGGGGCTTTGGGGACAGATGTTCCTTTAGGCTTTCCCTCGTATCGAAGAGCAAAATCCATCAACTCAGTGAAAGTTCCATGGACATGAGCGGTGAGGAGCTCATAATACTCTGGGCGTGCGCCATGTATGAACTTCTCGTTCTTCAGTAGAGGTGTGTCAATCAAGCCCGGTCCGAACTTGGAGAGTTCGTTAAACCTCCTTTCGTACTCAGTAAAGGTCATGCTGCCCTGCTTGAGATCCATGAAAGACCGATAGAGTTGGGCCTTCCTAGCAGCTGGCATCCACTGGGCCATAAAGGAATCCCTATTACAAATGATATAAAACGAATCAAAATTATGACGAGATAAGATAGAAATTTATTTAGCAGGAATTTAGATAGATCACTACCTAAACTGGGCCCAAGTGATGGTTTCCTCATCAGTTCGAGAAGTGACTGATTCCCACCAATCTTGAGCAGCATCCTGAAGCTGCCAAGCGGCCAACTTGCGCTTCTGAGCATCTGCGATCTCTAAGCCAGAAAAGATCCTCTCCAAACTCTTTAGCCATTGTTGTGCTTCGATAATACTTTCGGAGCCAGTAAATTTGACTCCTCCAAGCTGAGTATACTCTTTGCTAAGAGTGGAGAATCGGACTGCGGGAGCTGGAGCATGTGGACCAGGAGCATTTCCACCCCTGCCTCTAACATTTCTTCTGGTAGCCATACTGGAATATCAAAAGTGATTTAGAATCAAAGATAGAAATTTATAGAACTTAAGGAAATTCTATTCAACGAATTCAATAAGAAAGATGAATCAAAGGAGGTGGATTCTGCAAGGATTCTCCTCATTCTAGGGTATGTTTACCCTATCTCTAATGAGCTTTAAACTCCACAGGCTAAGGTTATCGGGAACCAAAGCTCTGATACCAACTGTAACAACCCGTATATTTGGACCATTTAAATTGACAATAATCCACACATGTCAACTTAAATAGTACAAAACACGAATCATAAATGGAGTATAAGTATATAAATGAGAATCATCACAGAATCACAGAAATATAACATAACAGAATAGTGCAGCGGAATTACAACAATGTCATAATAGTAGTTCATGAAGCTACTAAGAAAATACAACAATGTCTCAAATAAAGGAAATACAACAACATAGATGTCCAAATGGAAAGAACAATACTGATAAAGGTAAGATAGTCTTCAAGTCTTCAACACCAATAAGCAGCAGCAGCAATCCTCAGTCTGATCCGAGCATATGCACAAACAAACACTCGAATCAGGACATATATTCTTATACAGATAATATGGTTAGAAATTTTGAAATAACAATAACTCAAAGATGGTTGGAATAAGCATCTTTCAGGATCCGATAAACTATCTATATATAGTAGAGTACGATAAGTAGATAATGTCTATCAGTAATAATAAAGATATCAAAATAGTGTTAAGTCATGGCCCATTCCACCCTTAACACATTTTTATTCCCAAAAGCATATACAAGACCGTAGTTTCCCCAAAACCGGAAGTCACCAGAGGGCAATACATATACTAAAGGTACAAATCAAAATCGTAGTGGTCGCGCATAAATGGAATACAAGTATGACAAGGCACATGAGGCTATACCCAAGGTAGTGATACTACCGTTCGCCTGATCCGGGCTGGTGAGAACGCAACGCCGCAGCGCCCGCAACACCGTGAGACAACACTCCCAATTCAAGGGTGCGCACCAATCAATCACAAAGTAAAAGAATAGTTTACGAAGAAGTGTGTCCACTTGAGGTAGCTAATCCTCCATTGGTCCGGCACAGCTCCTGTTTTAGTCATTTCAAATTTGACACAAGTGTCAAGGCTATCCATTATCGTTCACTTTCTTCAATCATCAACGTTCGCCAATCCAACCACTTCATTCTGGATCATCACTTCGCGTATAGTTATTAAAGTGGTTTCCGATTTAGACAGTGAGTATGTCCCAAACCGACTCCGGTTCCTTTAATAACCTTTCGTGATTTTAACACCGATTGGTCGTTAATATATTTCAAAACCATTTCAATTTCAATTTGAATTCGTAAATCGACAATTCGTTAGTCTTTCGAAATCAATTTCCAAAATTACGTTTCAAACTTTCCAATTTCAATTTCAACATTTCGATAATTCAATTTCAAAGTTTCAATTAAAACAATTCAATATTCACTGTAGTTCATTCCAAAATCATTTAACTAAATTTAACGTTCAAATCGATTTAAATCTAATATTGCTTTCATTCGATATTCATTTAATTAATTTATCATTAATCAATTTCAATTCAATTTCCAATTCATTACGTTACGTCTTAAGTTCGATTTCATTATCAAAGTTACAACTTATTTTCAATTACACTTATCAAATCCAATTCTTTAAATTACAAGTCTTTCATTTGTTTCGATAAAGCGCATTCAATTTCCTTAAAAAGAAATTCATTTCATCTTTTATTTATTTAGTTACAATTTCAAAACTCAGTTAAAGAAACACTTAATTTTTAATTCAACACTTAATTTTTAATTATTTCAAATATTTATTATCAAATAATTCTAAATTTAATTATTAAATAATTAAATTTTAAACAATATTCTTTTTATCAATTACCACTTTAATATTCGTTCCAAATTCAAATATTCACATTTACATTCATTCCAATTTAAAATTTCAAATTATTCAAAACTTTGTTACTCGTCAAATAAAACTTTATATTTTTTTTTATTTAAATCAAAACATTTGACCAATCGTGTTTTATTTTAATTTTCTATCCTAAGTCAAATTGTTTGGGTATTTATCATTTCAACCCGATTCCATTTAAATTCAAAATCAAAACATACAAAGGGAACTTGCAGTGTGATAGCTGGGATGGTGTCAAAGTAAATAAACAAACAATAACATCCATTCACAACAATTCAACAATTTCAAATAATCCCGAAATAATCGTATTAATTCGCGTTTGTTATTTACGCCAATTAATATAACTATTTCTAGAATCTACTCTATCATTTCAAGTAGATTAAAGATTATAACATTTCGGTTTCACTTGTCGTTCAATATCAATTTCAACAGTTAATTCAATACGTTCAATAGTCCAAAGTGACATTTCTCAAATTCTACGTGTCAATTAACTTAACAATTTAAAGGGTCGATTTAATTAATCAATATTTATCATATAAAGGGGTCAAGTTAACAATCAAAATTCGACATATATAATTCATTTTAAATCGTTAACCATCCTATATCCAATTTTAACTTGCAATTAATTTATCACTTAACAATAACAATTTACATCCAATTCAACATCACATAGCAATCATTTATCAATTCAAACTTGCATAAGAATATAGTCGTGAAAATTAATTCACCTTCCGTGGATAAAGAAATTGACGACGAACAAAAAGAAGCACGAATGAAGTCGGTATGATAAGAACAACGGACACTGCAAATATCGACAAAAGGAGACGATGTTAATTCAATGAACGTTCATATATAATTTATAAAATTATATAATTGCGCTTACCAAAGACGGAGAAAAGAACGAAGATGAAAATTTGCTGCTGCGAAAGAAGCTCAGTCGGTTGCTTCTGCACACACACAAGCAAAGAAAAGCTGGTTACTATTTGGCAACTAGTAAATATTTACTTAAATACTTTCCAGCAAAAATCTAAACTATTGTCCAATCTCAGTATTTTTTTTAGTAGCCGAGACCTACGCATCATATTTCTATTTCTACTGCATCTACTCACGCATGAATCTCACTCACGCATAAAACTAAGCCTGCCACCACACACACGTAACACATGCATACACTTATTTTATTTTTCCTCTACACTTTCACACACGCAACGCTGCATGCAACACGCACACTAACATATGTACACGCACACAACACACAGCACTCATTTCTCACGTCACATGCCACCAAATACACGCAACCGACACCCAGTACACACACACAGTTTGGCAATGACGAGACCGGTGTGGCTCGGGTCTGGGGAAGACGACAGTGGGGTGTGGGCTGGACGTGTGTCGATGCTGGGAGGGTGAGTGCTGATGGCGTGGACTGGAAGGTGGGGCTGTCAGTCAGATGGCTTTGGCACGGTGGGTGAGGAGGTGGAGGTGGTTGTTGTCAGGCAGAGGGTGGTCAATCACGTATGCTCGCGCGGAGGGCAGTGGAGGGAGGTGGCGCGAGTTTGTGGTGGGTGGGCAGTGCGTCAGGGGATCGGCGACGTGGGCTGGAGGGATGGGTTGCTGGGGAAAGAGCGAGGTGGTTGGGTGCTGGTAGGCGGTTGGCTGCGTGGTGGTTGAGGCGGTTGGGTCAGGAAGTGGGCGGAGCAGGGTTTGGCAGAGAGGAGCGGGTGCAGGCGGTTAGGGAGGTGCGAATGGAGATGGATGGGTTTTACAATTTTTCAAAAGTGAAGAGATAAAAAAAAAGAAAGAAGAAGTTTAAATTTTTGTTTGCAGAAGGCAAGTTAGAATAAGAGGAAGAAGTAACAGGAGAGTTTTGAAATGTAAAGAGTGGAATGGAGATGAAATGAAAATAGGAACAGTGAGAAGATGAAAATGAACGAAATGCTTTCCTTTAACTTTAGAAACAGTAATAAATTTTTGAACTCCCAAACGTTTCACCTATTCCCAACGCAACCCTTCACACTTCATCTCCCCACTAACTCATTTAATTTCAGCTGGGGTAAATTTTTGTATTGCTTGTAAACGGCTGAAGGAAATTTGGGCTGAGTATTATTTAATTGGTCTGTCTGGAACCGATGAATTAACACGAATAATTTTACGTCGGACTCCGATTTACACAAATGAGTATACCGTTTTGATCAGTGCGACGATGCGGTTCCAACGGTACACAAGTTATTGCGATACGATGATTTTATAAAATTTGCATTTACGCCGCTTAAATTGTACGATTTGCAAAATAATTTAAACGGAGCAGGCGATGATAGTTTTAGACGAAACGAATTATAAAATCTTGATCAGAATAATTTTTACAACATAACTGTGTAAAAATATTTGGATTTGGAAGATAAATTTTACGCAGCTTTATATGGACTGATATACAGTAAAACGCGAACGGACTTTACTGTAATATTTTTCAACGAAACTTTTTCTATGTCCATTTCTAACTAAACGTATGTCACAAATAAAGTTTGGGCGTAAATTGAGATCGTTATAATTTCAAAATTTTTATTGAAACGATGAATTCTAAATTTTAAATTTGGTCGAAAATTTAGGGTCGTTACAACTACGCCCTCTTGGAGTGATCGAGCGGCGCGAAATTGGAGAGGGAGTGTAGAGTGGTGTGTCGGCAACATGAAGCCGGATTCGTGGGTTTTCTGGTGAACGGCACGAGGAGGACGAAGCGTTTGAGTTTGGGTATGTTCGAGTATAGTTTCGACAAAAAGGTGAATTTCAATTTCGAGTCTTGCTGTGTCGAATCGAGCTTTGGGTTTGAGCATAGGGATGAATTGCGACTTGCTGAAGGTCTCGAAGTACACCGGAGCGACGGCGCGACGCCGTGCACGTGCACAACGTCAATGTCGTGTCAGGAAGTTTGGGTTGGGGGAGAAACTCGAAGAAATTCTCGAGTAGTGGATGGGTTGGCTCGGGTTTTCTCGCGTCTGTGTGGGTGGTTTTAATAGTTGTTTAAGTCTAAACTTAAGCTAGAAAAGAATATAGGAAGAAGAAGAAGAAGTTCGTGGGGAAGGGGATGACTCGAGTAACTGCAATATTTGTTTGAGTGTGACACGAGAGTGTTTGAACAGAGTTTTGAAGATTTATCAAAACAAGTTTTTTTTGGGAAGATTTTGAACAGGCAAGCAAAACCTGTTTCTGTTTTGTTTTTTTTTTCTTTGTTTTTTTTTCTGAGTTGTTAAATCCTAAAGCAAAGTTGAACTGAGTTTATGAATCAAAGTTTAATGTGCATTTAAGTTCAGTTGAAACATAGTTTGGAGATAAAAAGTTTTTTAAAATTTTAAATTTGTTTTAATAACCAAAAGTGTTCAAGTAATTAAGTGGATTTAAAAAAAAGTACTTAAATTTAAAATGGAATTTGAATTTGTAAAGGAAGAATGTTAACAATTCCAGATTTGAAATAAAATAGAGTTTTATAAATTTAAATGTTAAAATAAGTTTAAAGGATGTGATGAAATGGCTTTAAATTGAAAGGATAATTTTTAAATAATTAAAGGGTTAATTAATGATTAATTTGAGGATAATTAATTAATTAAAACTTAATTAATAAATGATTAAAGAATAATTAATCAAAATGAATTGTAAATTTATTGATGTTGATTAACCAGGATTAGAAACTCATAAGAAATTAACCTGATTTGAATTAATCAGACAATTAACTGACCTTACCTATGGATATTTGGATTCTATTGGATGACTTGATTGTTTGACATCCCTGATATATGATGCTTTGTGATACATCCTGATTTGTGTTGTGATCTGTAATTTACTTATCTGTGATATATATCTGTGATCTGTGAATGAACGATAAGCGTGATAGTTAATACCGCTTATCAACTATATTTCCGTATTTTGATCTGTGATGATTGAATGATGTTGCACTACTGTGTGAAACCCCTGGATTACACCATACACACACAAATATGGATTTCACGTGGAAATCGGTTAAGTCACAGATAATTTAAATTTGATGTTTTTGAAATTGAAATTTTAATTTCAATTGATTTTGAAATTGGAAATTTAGGTTTAAAGTGAAAAGCTTTTGAATTGGAATTTCAAAGATAAAAGTTATTTTGAATAACTTAATCGAGTTTTGAAAATTTAAATAATTTGATTTAAATTTGAATTCAAGTTTGAAATTGAAGTCTATGATTTGAAACTAGGGATTAAAGATGCTGTACAAGTTATATATGGGTTAAACCATTTTAAAGATTTTGATTTGGGAATTTGAATTTGATTCAAGGGTTTTAACTCGTGTAAATATAACTGGATTTTTCTAAAACGAAAACTACTTGCTTTCAAATAATAAAAGCTTTCATATGAGAAATGAATTTCCAAATTGTGTTGAAAGGTTTTAAGTTTAAAATAATATTGAAATGTTTTGAAAACTAATAAATGAGTCTTTGATTCAAAAACCGAATGAGTTAATCCAACTTGAAATAAAATTGTTTTGAAAGGCTATGAATGAATCTTTGGAAACGAGTTTTGAAAGCTATAAGTTAAATCTTGACTTAAAGATTTAACGAGTTAATTCAATTAAAATGGAAATTGTTTTGAAATCCATAAATGGATCTTTGTGAATGGGGTTAACTTTGTGAATTGAATCTTTTTGTTTAAAAGATTTGAAAATGGTAATTTGTTTAAACTATTTGAAAGAAAGTTTTAAATTATTAAGTTGTAACTTAATTGAAATCCCATATCCATATGTTTTAAATATTTCGCTCACTATTCGGGTTAGTTGGGAAAGGACCTTTGGGTCGTATAACCCATTCCAAATATGTGATACGTCGTAATGGATGGCATTTGATGACCGGTGTTGAAGACCAGATATTTTCGAAAACGAAAGGGTTTCTTGTCGATTGTCTCTGCACTGGCTGATCCCCGGTATAGAGATCTCCATTTGTGATGGGAAATCCGATCGGGATTGTGAATACCCGAAATTGCAAGGGCTTCGTAAGAAGTGCCTTCGGTTCTGTTCGAACCCAGAACAGACTTGTATGGATTGTATGTCTAACATTACACTTTGAGATATAAAGCCGATTTCTTTCAAATACATTTCTGTTTGGTGGCGGAGAATTTATTCTCTTAGCTTAACACCCTTCTCTGAGACGTATGAGCTCAGAGGTTATGTAGTTGAAGGTTATCAGCGATATATTCCAAATTTGGTAATGTGACATGCTGAGTGTTGCTGTGTGATGATCATTGTTTGATCATTTGTGATATGATCATTTGTTTGATCATTTATCTTTGTGATCATTACTTTGATCATCTGTTGACCCAAAGCATGGCTTTGTGCCAAAGCGTAGCTTTGTGGACGAGACTTCGTCGAACCTCACACCTCGGAATGGTCAAAATAGGAAAGATGCAGCAAGGTTATTGGGGGTAGCGCCCCTTAGGGTATGTACATTTCCTTCTGGATAGAAGTGGTATCATGGTATGGAGCCCAGATACTTAACTTATGTGGATATCGCAAACATATTTATATATTACTTTGTGATTGTTGCTGGGGCCCTGGTTAAAGGTTGGTTACAACCGGGAGATAGCATACTCGTGTCAGTAGTTACCCAGTTAAGGGTAACCCGACCTTGTGTTGGCAGAGATCCGGTTAGGTTCTCGGGGCGTCTTTCCAAAGACGTTTCCATGTGGCAATGGGAAGTTCCTTGGCCTGACCATTTGTTGGAAATCCATCTTCCAATACGAAACCCAGTACAGTTTTAGTTGTAGAACCTGCCATTTACTTATGGTGGCGCCCCACTGTTTAGATGGTAGCTATAGTAGGCATACGATAATGGTCGTATGTTGGCTAAGATTGATATTCTATTTTCGAAATACTTTTTCCACTATGCACTAATAATAATATCAAAATGATTTTTTTTGCATAGTAAGCATCTTTGACTATCATAAGGAGAAATCTCCTCCAATTCTGTGTTTGCATTGTGTGTGTGGCGGGAGGCCTTATGGTAGTTTCATTTTCCAAAAGCATTGTGAATTGACTTTAAAAATTCTCTTGTTGTTCGTTTTTAAAGATAAACTATTTTTGTTGCTCACACCAGTCCCATGACTGATCCTGAGTTTATTGTTTCTTTCCTAAACTCTGGGTGCTCAAAATTTTCTATACGGGCAGTCTAGAGTTGGGTTTTTTAGATATTCAGATTTAGTAGATTATCTGGAGTTAGTTCAGTCTTTGGGATCACACCAGTCTTGCTCATCTAGGTGCATCGTTATTGGGAGTTCGAGATATTTCTGGATTGGTGCTTTGGAGATGGAGATTATCCGCTGCTGGTGTTATCGTTTTCTTTTCCGCTGCTATTTGTTGTATCATATCTCTGATGTATATTGATATTCATTGTATCATTCTGTTGTATCAGATATTGTATCAGTGTTGTATATCAATGTATTATTCTTTTTCTTCCGCTGTGTTATTTACTTAATTGTGTTATAAGCTCCGGAGAACCAGATTCGGCGTTTGAATCTATGGCATTTTGAGTACAAGTGAAGTACGGGTGCCGATTTTCGAAGGCCGACTTCAGGGTCTTTACATTTGGTATCAGAGCTAAGGTTGAACTTTAGCTCAGGAGTATAACACGTTAAGTAACTCATTAGAGATAGGGTGAAGTATCCCTAGAATGAGTGTATCCCTAAGATATCCGTTTAAACGTCTCAGTAAATTCTCTTACTATCCACTGATAGTGAGTATGAGTGCAAGAAGAGAACGAGACAGGGGACAAGGGAATACGACTACAAATGGTCAATACCCTGCAACAGTGGAAACAATTTTCTCTATCAATTTTCTTTGATTCGTTTTCAAAATTCTTTTGATTGCTTCGTGACAGCTCCAGAGAGAAGTTTCGGTGCGGTGATGCTCTAACGAATCGTTGTAGAAAATCCTTACTTCGTATCTTCATCGGTTTCTTATCAGTTTTTGATTTAAATCTTAATAAATATGAATTGGAAATTTGAGATTAAAATTTGAAATAAATTGGAAATTTTAAATTGAGTTAAATTGATTAATAGAATATGAAGCTAAATTTGAATTGTATCGATAAAACGATTTCGTTTAAAACCAAATTTGAAATTTTATTGAAATTTCTTGGTTATATCAAAGTCCGAAGAGGGACAAGTTGGTATATATTTTGGGTATTCCGATTTAAGTTTGGAATCCATAACTAGTGTTTGAGGAATTATAGGAGATCGAATCTGTCTATCTCTGTGTTGTTTTCGTGCTTGCGAATTTCGAGGATGAAATTCTTTTAAGGGGGTAAGTTTGTAACGACCCTAGATTTTAATTTAATTTAAATTGATAATTAAATAAATTTTTGAATAAAAATTTTAAAATTATTTTTAATGGAAGCGAGTTTCCCCGATTCAAATAGAAAATATATTAAGTCATATGGATTTGAAAATTTGTATATATTGAATTTGAATATTTAATTCGTATTTAATAAATAAATGACTTACAAAATGTTGATAGTTAAAACTTTAAAACAAAATATCGTTATACAAAATAAATTTTTGTTAATAGTATTTTCTTTTAAAATAATGTGTATATGATAATAATAAGAAAGATAAAATATAAATATCTTTGGCTTACAAAATAAATAAAGTAGAAATAAAAATAGACACTTGTGTTAAGAATAGAATTTAATCTATAAGTTGAAATTATAACAAATAACTAAAACTAAATATACATGTATATATGAATAAGCTTGCAAAAGAAGAAATACAAATAAGTACAATACTATATTAAGCAAAACAAATGTATAAAAGCAAGACAAAAGTAAGGAAATAAACAAAGCTGCAGCCACCAAAGTAGATCCATCAGCCTCCAAACATAAAAAAATAAAATAAAATAAGAAGCATGGGAACAAAGTACTTGGCATTACATGCTAGCCATAATTTGGTCATTCGAAATGTACAAAGAATAAATTCAGCCATGTTATCACCTGTACACTTTCTTTTATAATATCAGCCTTGTTTCATTAGTTCGACATTCATTCGAAACTGAGAAAATAAGTATCACCATTTTATAAACTTAAAACAAAAAAAAAATTCAAACTTAAACAACAATACAATCAACTCTACAAACCAGAGATCAAGGAAGTTTTTAGCTTTCAAATTCAAAGCTTGTTCCAACATGAAGTGCTCTGTTTCATTTCTCTGGAAAATCAGTGAGTAACTTTTGTTTTAAAACTTAAAAGTATGAATCTGCTGAATACTTATCTGTGAGTAAACTCCTACCTCAAAAGTTAATCTATTTTTTTATTGATGCTGTGAGTAAACATATTTTAAATAGATCCAAACATAATTAAAACTGTGTAGATGTCTTATGGTAAGTGTTATGCTATATGGCTATATACAGATGAGAATTTTTATGTATGCTAATTATATTGCTCTGTACATGATTATTGTCATCTCTGTGTTTTGTTTTTTTTAACTTTAAATTTCACTTCCCTAATCTTTGATGGACTTTAAATCTTCAACAAATAGGTTTGTTTATACATCATTTATGAGTTAAATTCTGTTGTAAGCTTGAAATAAATTTTTTTGACTCTGTAACTTGGTTTACAGTGAAAAAAAAGAATCATATGATGAATTCAAGTATTTCAAACTATTGATTTGATTACATGACTTGAATAAACATACTAAAATAGGATTTTTAAAATTAATATGATGATTTTTAAGTAAGTATTCAAAGAGCAGTTCGCGGTTGAACCAAATTTGTCCCTTTTCCATTTCCTGATGATCGACGAAATATTGGATGATGAAATTTGGCTTGAATCTAGTTTATTGATCAACGATTTCAAGAAAATTATCAAATGATTTTTCTATTGCGTAAATTGGTGGTACGAGTTAAATTTAGGGTTCAAGCTCGAGTTTGAACGTGTTCAGTAGAAAGATGATTGCGCCCTCTTGGAGTGATCGAGCGGCGCGAAATTGGAGAGGGAGTGTAGAGTGGGGTGTCGGCAACATGAAGCTGGAGTCGTGGGTTTTCTGGTGAACGGCACGAGGAAGACGAAGCGTTTGAGTTTGGGTATGTTCGAGTATAGTTTCGACAAAAAGGTGAATTTCAATTTCGAGTCTTGCTGTGTCGAATTGAGCTTTGGGTTCGAGCATAGGGATGAATTGCGAATTGCTGAAGGTCGCGAAGTACACCGGAGTGGCGGCGCGATGCCGTGCACGTGCACAACGTCGATGTCGTGTCAGGAAGTTTGGGTTGGGGGAGAAACTCGAAGAAATGCTCGAGTAGTGGATGGGTTGGCTTGGGTTTTCTCGCGTCTGTGTGGGTGGTTTTAATAGTTGTTTAAGTCTAAACTTAAGCTAGAAAAGAATATAGGAAGAAGAAGAAGAAGTTCGTGGGGAAGGGGATGACTCGAGTAACTGCAATATTTTTTCGAGTGTGACACGAGAGTGTTTGAACAGAGTTTTAAAGATTTATCAAAACAAGTTTTTTTTGGGAAGTTTTTGAACAGGCAAGCAAAACCTGTTTCTGTTTTGTTTTTTTTTCTTTGTTTTTTTTTCTGAGTTGTTAAATCCTAAAGCAAAGTTGAACTGAGTTTATGAATCAAAGTTTAATGTGCATTTAAGTTCAGTTGAAACATAGTTTGGAGACAAAAAGTTTTTTTAAATTTTTTTTTTAATCACCAAAAGTGTTCAAGTAATTAAGTGGATTTTAAAAAAAAAGTACTTAAATTTAAAATGGAATTTGAATTTGTAAAGGAAGAATGTTAACAATTCCAGATTTGAAATAAAATAGAGTTTTATAAATTTAAATGTTTAAATAAGTTTAAAGGATGTGATGAAATGGCTTTAAATTGAAAGGATAATTTTTAAATAATTAAAGGGTTAATTAATGATTAATTTCAGTATAATTAATTAACTAAAACTAATTAATAAATGATTAAAGAATAATTAATCAAAATGATTTGTAAAATTATTGATGTTAATTAACCAGGATTAGAAACTCATAAGAAATTAACCTGATTTGAATTAATCACACAATTAACTGACCTTATCTATGGATATTTAGATTCTATTGGATGACTTGATTGTTTGACATCCCTGATATATGATGCTTTGTGATACATCCTGATTTGTGTTGTGATCTGTAATTTACTTATCTGTGATATATATCTGTGATCTGTGAATGAACGATAAGCGTGATAGTTAATACCGCTTATCAACTATATTTCCGTATTCTGATCTGTGATGATTGAATGATGTTGCACTACTGTGTAAAACCCTTGGACTACACCATACACACACAAATATGGATTTCACGTGGAAATCGGTTAAGTCACAAATAATTTAAATTTGATGTTTTTGAAATTGAAATTTTAATTTCAATTGATTTTGAAATTGGAAATTTGGGTTTAAAGTGAAAAGCTTTTGAAATGGAATTTCAAAGATAAAAGTTATTTTGAATAACTTAATCGAGTTTTGAAAATTTAAATAATTTGATTTAAATTTGAATTCAAGTTTGAAATTGAATTCTATGATTTGAAACTAGGGATTAAAGATGCTGTACAAGTTATATATGGGTTAAACCATTTTAAAGATTTTGATTTGGGAATTTGAATTTGATTCAAGGGTTTTAACTCGTGTAAATATAACTGGATTTTTCCAAAACGAAAACTACTTGCTTTCAAATAATAAAAGCTTTCATATGAGAAATGAATTTCCAAATTATGTTGAAAGGTTTTAAGTTTAAAATAAAATTGAAATGTTTTGAAAACTATGAAATGAGTCTTTGATTCAAAGACCGAATGAGTTAATCCAACTTGAAATAAAATTGTTTTGAAAGGCTATGAATGAATCTTTGGAAACGAGTTTTGAAAGCTATAAGTTAAATCTTGACTTAAAGATTTAACGAGTTAATTCAATTAAAATGGAAATTGTTTTGAAATCCATAAATGGATCTTTGTGAATGAGGTTAACTTTGTGAATTGAATCTTTTTGTTTAAAAGATTTGAAAATGGTAATTTGTTTAAACTATTTTAAAGAAAGTTTTAATTTATTAAGTTGTGACTTAATTGAAATCCCATATCCATATGTTTTAAATATTTCGCTCACTATTCGGCTTAGCCGGGAAAGGACCTTTGGGTCGTATAACCCATTCCAAATATGTGATACGTCGTAATGGATGGCATTTGATGACCGGTGTTGAAGACCGGATATTTTTGAAAACGAAAGGGTTTCTTGTCGATTGTCTCTGCACTGACTGATCCCCGGTATATAGATCTCCATTTGTGATGGGAAATCCGATCGGGATTGTGAATACCCAAAATTGCAAGGGCTTCGTAAGAAGTGCCTTCGGTTCTGTTCGAACCCAGAACAGACTTGTATGGATTGTATGTCTGACATTACACTTTGAGATATAAAGCCGATTTCTTTCAAATACATTTCTGTTTGGTGGCGGAGAATTTATTCTCTTAGCTTAACACCCTTATCTGAGACGTACGAGCTCAGAGGTTATGTAGTTGAAGGTTATCAACGATATATTCCCAATTTGGTAATGTGACATGCTGAGTGTTGCTGTGTGATGATCATTGTTTGATCATTTTTGATATGATCATTTGTTTGATCATTTATCTTTGTGATCATTACTTTGATCATCTGTTGACCCAAAGCATGGCTTTGTGCCAAAGCGTAGCTTTGTGGATGAGACTTCGTCGAACCTCATACCCCGGAATGGTCAAAACAGGAAAGATGCAGCAAGGTTATTGGGGGTAGCGCCCCTTAGGGTATGTATATTTCCTTCTGGATAGAAGTGGTATCATGGTATGGAGCCCAATACTTAACTTATGTGGATATCGCAAACATATTTATATCTTACTTTGTGATTGTTGCTGGGGCCCCGGTTAAAGGTTGGTTACAACCGGGAGATAGCATACTCGTGTCAGTAGTTACCCAGTTAGGGGTAACCCGGCCTTGTGTTGGCAGAGATCCGGTTAGGTTCTCGGGGCGTCTTTCCAGAGGCGTTTCCATGTGGCAATGGGAAGTTCCTTGGCCTAACCATTTGTTGGAAATCCATCTTCCAATACGAAACACTGTACGGTTTTAGTTGTAGAACCTGCCATTTACTTATGGTGGCGCCCCACTGTTTAGATGGTAGCTATAGTAGGCATACGATAATGGTCGTATGTTGGCTAAGATTGATATTCTATTTTCGAAATACTTTTTCCACTATGCACTAATAATAATATCAAAATGATTTTTTTTGCGTAGTAAGCATCTTTGACTATCATAAGGAGAAATCTCCTCCAATTCTGCGTTTGCATTATGTGTGTGGCGGGAGGCCTTATGGTAGTTTCATTTTCCAAAAGCATTGCGAATTGACTTTAAAAATTCTCTTATTGTTCGTTTTTAAAGATAAACTATTTTTGTTGCTCACACCAGTCCCATGACTGATCCAGAGTTTATTGTTTCTTTCCTAAACTCTAGGTGCTCAAAATTTTCTACACGGGCAGTCTAGAGTTGGGTTTTTCAGATATTCAGATTTAGTAGATTATCTGGAGTTAGTTCAGTCTTTGGGATCACACCAGTCTTGCTCATCTACGTGCATCGTTATTGGGAGTTCGAGATATTTCTGGATTGGTGCTTTGGAGATGGAGATTATCCGCTGCTGGTGTTATCGTTTTCTTTTCCCCTGCTATTTGTTGTATCATATCTCTGATGTATATTAATATTCATTGTATCATTCTGTTGTATCAGATATTGTATCAGTGTTGTATATCAATGTATTATTCTTTTTCTTCCGCTGTGTTATTTACTTAATTGTGTTATAAGCTCCGGAGAACCAAATTCGGCTTTTGAATCTACGGCATTTTGAGTACAAGTGAAGTACGGGTGCCGATTTTCGAAGGCCGACTTCAGGGTCTTTACAGTCTATATACATCGTACTAGATTAACTCTATTTTCCTGGAATGTTTTTCTAGTTTATGAGGAGTTAGGTAGATGACTCTTTTATTTGTCGTGAGGTTGCATGAATAATCGATTGAGTAATAACCTATGACTATTGAGCATGAGGTATGCTGAGTAGATTGTATACCATCCTTTAGTGATGAGAAGGTTGTAAACCTGAACAAACTTTAAGTTTGTTTATTAGTCATTGAACATTTGTAGGAATGCTAAAAGTTAGTATGAATTGTTTCTTGGATGTTTGTTTGTGATGAAATTTCGGGGTCGAAATTCTTTTGAGGGGGAAGAATGTAACGAACTAGAATTTTATCGCTTTGATTTCGGAATATTTAATTGATATTAAATATTTAATTAGTGGTTTAAATGGTCAAATAAATCTATTTTAATTAGCAAATAATGATAGTAAACTCATTATGGAAGTTTGTTTATAAAAATAAGTAGTTCAATAAAAAATTGAAAATGTGACTGAAAATCATTTTTCTAATTTTCAACTTTTTATTGAACGAAAATTGTCACAACATTGTTGCACACATCTGTAAACTTTTGTAACATACACTTATACATATAATGAGTGATTTAATAAAGTAAAAAGGGTTAAATAAAGTAAGTGCAATTAAGGTGTTTAAGTGTAAAGGACATTAGAAAAAGGGGATGCGGTGGCTTAATATCATAGCATGATAAGAGGGGTGAGTTGTCAAACTTTTAAGGAGGGTTATTAGCTTAGGTTAGTTTTTTAGTTATGGACATTCCATTTTCTATAAAAAGAACACCTTTTTTCCACTTTCTACTTTACTTCATTTTTCCATCTTCTTACTCTCTTCTTTTCCACTTTCTTTACCACTTTTTCAATTTTGTTCCTAAAAGAAACTCGCTCAAATTCACCCTTTTCACTTTTAAATCCATAAACAAGTTACTAAAACCATTACCATCACTCCCTACACCCCAATAATCTAAACTTTATCGTCAAAACCCTAAAATAGCCTTGGGTCGTAAGCTTTAGAGGGGGTTGGAGGGCTTGTGCATGAGTATGTGGGCATTTGGGGAGGGCTTTGGCCAAGCTCGCAAGGAGAGGAAGTGACATGAAGGTGTTTGTTTGCTTGTAGGATGAAGTAGTGGCCTTTTTGGTCGAATTTAAGGTGAAATATCTAACTTTACATTAGTTTTAAAAATTAAATTACAGGTTGTAATATTTTTTTGCTCGATTTAGTTGTTTGCACGTAATATCGTATCTATAGTATTTGATATTGTTGTTTATTCCCGCTTGAAAGCGGATGACATAAATAACCATTATGTTGTAGGGGACAAAAGCGATGAATGGAAGTCGAAGTGTTTTTGGAGCGAATAGGTCAATATAGAAGCACTTCGAAGAATAGAAATGTGTAGAGAGATCCAATTTCTTGTCTGTTGCTTTACATTTCATTTATATATGTGTATATGAAATGATTATATGCTATGGTTTGGAAATGTTGAATATAACTTGAAAAGTTAAACTCTTTTGAGAATAAAAACAAATGGTAGCTTGTTTAAGTACTATAGCGATCGCAAAGCCTTTTTTCGAATTTTAAAGTTATGGATTTTAAATTGACTTCAATTTTATAAAATTTTAAAATGAAATATTTTCTATATTTATAATGGTTTAAAATATAGAAATAAATGTGGTTTAAATGTTATTTGATTTATAAAACATGTTTGAAACGTTACGGTCCATATAGCGATAGCCGATATGGATGCATTTTGAAAACCCGAGATTTTAGTACAGTAAAAAGAGGTTATCTAATTTTAATATTTTGTAAATTCTTTTCTAAGTGTTTTATAAAATTTATATGAGTTTTATAAAAGGATTTGAAGTTTTTAAATATATTTTGAGTACTTAAAACAAGTGGTTTATTTAAAAGAAATTTCTTTACTTTTTCAAAGTCGAATTCTTTTTAGAAAGCTGATGGTTTTTATTTATGATTTGGATGGAGGTTTGTACTTTATTAAAAAGTGTTTAAAAGAGGTTTGGAATCTATACAAATATTTTTTTTAAAGATTTATATCTGAAGTATCTTAGTAAGTAGTTGACTTTTACAAAAAGGGAAAACTTATCTTTCTAGATCAAATTTGGTTTAACAATGATCTACAAGTGATGTTTAGTTAAGAGTTTTGAACTATGATTTGAGTAATTTAAATTATAAGGAAGAACGTTTAAAAAGTTCTAAATTTCAAAGGGATTTAATGTAAGATTTTTGTGATATCCCGGAAATTTGGCAATATCAATTTAATAATCTTTATAAATAATTAAATTGATTTGTTGATTTTATTTTATAAATTGACAAGTTTATTCATTTTAAAAAGCTAATAATAACTAATTTGGCAATATCTTTTCTAACAATTTTAAATTGAGAAGATTTATCTTTCTAAAACTAATATAAGTGTTTATATTTATAATGTATATATATAGGTATATATATATTATAAATAGGGAATCTTTAATGTAATAAAAGGATAAGTTTTCAAATTATAATATATATGTATATATATATATATTTGAAGTTATGTATTAAATTCAATATAGTAATTATCAAAGCTAATGTTAAAAATATTTTCATTTAGAATATATATATATATATAATTGTATATAGTGAAATGGAAAGGTAATGATTTGAATTTAGTAAAGTATTTTCAAACTTTAATATTTATATAATTTGTAATTTGGAAATTTGTAATTTGACTTAATACTTTTGAAAATGATATTTATAATTTAAATAACAAGAATAATTTCTTATTTAAAAATATATATGTAAGCTTAAGTTTAAATAAGGTTTAAATTAAGAAGTTTATTTGTTTTAATAATCTTTTCTCTTGTAATATTCAAATATAAGATAAATTGATTTGTAAGAAAATATATATAGAGTTAAACTCAATTTCTCAAGCATTTATAAATATGTTATATGTATTTGATTAAAGCATAAGTTATTATAAATAATAGTTTTTCACACTTGTATATTTATATAGAAATCTTAAAGCTTATTTATAAAGGATAAATACATTTTTATACATATAGATATTTTTAAATATACATGTAGGATTTAAATAAATCAAAATAAAAAGGAATTAATACTTGTAAATTAATTAAAGACAAGATAAAACACTTGTAAACATTTTAATACTTGGTAAAAACATTTGTAAATTTAATAGCATATGTGTAAGCAAAGTAGAGTATTAAGGGGACAAGTGTCAATTTCCTTGATAATTTAATTTAAAATTATTATAAATAAAAGAAGAAAAATCTGTTTTTCTCTTTTCAGTTTTAAGATTATCTTTTCTTCTTTCTCAACAAAAAGCAATTCGAATCTAAAAATGCAAAGAAGGATGAAACCTGAAATCAAATTGCAAAGAAGAAATGTAAAAACTGGAAATTCTAATGCAAACTTAAAGGAGATCAAAGGCAAACTCAATAGCATCTTCAGATCTTCTAATACAATCAGATAAGAAAGATAAGAAGGCAATTCAGTAGCAGTTCCAAATCAATCAACAGGAAGTCTATATTCAACTAAGCAAAAGAAATCAAGTTCAAAAATCAACATGCAGATGATAATTCAAAAGCCTGGAAACAAAATCTGTTTTCTGTTTTAAATTACAGGTGAGTAAACTTAAGTTTTAAAAACAGTTTTAAAATTTTGTTTCCACTTTGTTATGTGAAGAAAATCATGTGTTAGCCTTCATGTTTGAATTGAAATGGATGTATGCATGTATACTAGTATTGTTGCCTGTGAATAACTAGTTATGTTGGAATATAGGCTCTGTATGTTTACAGAGTTTAATTTTCTTTTTAAATATCTACATCTCCTCATTTAATCTTTGATAACCTTTGAATTGTAATAAAAGATGTGTGGAATCATGTAATATTTCTAATAAACATAAGTTCTGGAATTTTATAACTTATATTGTCTGGAAATTTATGAATAGCAGTAAAAAAAGTAAATTGAGTCTAAATTTTATCAATTTAATTTTAAGTTTGAATTGCATAATTGAATTCATAATTCTAAATCATGAATTTTGAGATATGGGTCATGATTTCTAGTTGGGTAATTAAAGAGAATTTTGGGATAAACTGTTTTGGACATTTTAACCAATCTGAGGCGATTCGAGACGAACTGGAAGTCGTGGTTGAATTTGAAGGTAGAGGGGATGATGGGGTTCCTCGAAAAAATAGTGGAGTGATTTATCAATAAACGTGATGGCCGGAGACCTTTGGAATAGGGTTTGTCACTGTGTTTTTATCATTGATATTCGAATGGGTTTCTCGTTTACGTGATGAAGTCGAGATCGATCGCGAGGTGATTGATGGATGCTGGAAGGCTAGGCGACGCTACGGTGGAGTTGGCATGGTGTTTCAACCAGGGGATCATCGGTGATGTCGAATTTTCTGGTGATGCTTCGTTCCAGGAATGGGTTCGAAATGGTCGAAGTGAAATCTCGATCGAATCGAGAAGTTTGGGGTGGACGATAGGGTTGCCGTGACCGAAGGTGACTTGCTGGAGGTCGAAATAGTGATCGCCGTTGATCATCGTGGGGGTGCACGTGCACGGCTACGTTAGCGTGCATCTGAGAATTTGGTTTAGGGAAGAAGTGGATACCAGGTTTTTCTTCGGGAATTTTCGAGTTTTACTCGAAGCAGAAAGATTAGAGGAGTGACTCGAGAGCTACTTCGGGTTTCTGAGGGTTTTACTCGAGTTTTGGTAGGAGCGGGTTTTAAAAATGGTACATGAAGTTTTAAAAAGTTTTAAAACAAAAGAATTTGTTTTGAAATGTTTCTAAGTTTTTAAAACCAGTTAAACAAGTTTTGTTTATAAAATTAATTCGTTTTAAGTTAATGTTTTAAACAAAGTTTTTATATTTTGAAATGTAAAAAGTTTTAAATAAGTTTAATGATTTAAAATCAATTATAATAAAGATTTACATATGTAAATTTGAATTTGAAGGAAATTTAGATAATTAAATTATTTTAATTATCAAGTGTTATTGGTAAATAATTGGTTTAATTAAGATAATAGTTTCTTAATTAAGAACCTTTAGTATAGTAAGTTAAGAATCGTTTAATTAAATTTAAATGATTAAGTTAAATTAATAATTAATTTATTTATTTGTGATTAATTAAGAAAATCATTTATAAATTAATTAAGTATAATTAATTAATGAAGTAATTTAGGAATAATTACTGGATGTAATTAAGTAAAGGTAGATTATTTAATAAAGTAATTAGAGGATAATTATTTTATGGAAGTAATTAAATAAGAAGTGATTAAGGTTAATTACCTAGTGTTATTAATTAAATAATTTATTTAATTAAAGGATTAAGGTTAATTAATAAGGTAATTAATTATTTGTTAAGGTAATTAATTAAAAAGTAATTAATTAAGGGAAGTAATTAAGTGAAGTTAATTACTGGATTATATTAATCAAAGGTGATTAATAATTATAATTAATTAAGAATAATTACTTAATGTAATTAATAAAATAATTAAAGGTGTAATTAGGGATCATTAGTTTATAATTAATGATGTAATTAAGAATTGATTAATTAAGATTAATTAATCAAATGATAAGTGATTAATTGTAATTAATTAAGGATTAAAGTAATTAATTATAATTAATTAATTAATGAAGTAATTAAGGTTAATTACTGTATTTGGTTAAGGATAATTAATTTGTGAAATTAATTAAGGTTAATTACTTAAATGTAATTAAAGTATAATTAATCAAGGTGATTAATTAAGGTGGATAATTAAAGAAAGATTTATTAATTTATTTGTAATTAATTAATGATTATATAAGTAAGATTTATAATAAAATAATTAATTTAATTTACTTTAAATTAATTAAGAGATGAAGTAATTAATTTAATTCACTTTAAATTAATTTAAAGATAAAGATAGTTAATTTAATTCATTTTAAATTAATTATGTTGTGATTAAGTAAATCATTACTTATATAAGAATGGATGACATTGATTGTCTTGAATGGATGTAATCTCAGAAATGAGATAAGATGTTGTGTGATATGAATGCTTGGTTGCATTATGATGATAATATAGATTAACTATTGTGATGTTGATATGGATTACCTATTTGGTTATGAATCATCTGTTTAATTGATAATGTGATTATCAGTTGTGAATTGTGAATTATCTATCTGTATGAATATAGATAAGTTAAATTGTTTAAACCTTTAAAACAACTTGGCCCTTAAAAGATACGTTTTGGATTTCGATGAGACCGGGATCGGGTTTCCGTATACCGGTATTCCAGGTCTGGAGACCCGAATACCACATCGATCCAAATTAACGATAGGTCGTGAATCTCAAGTGAAGATGAAGATTCAGAGTGCAAGGGTTATTGTCGTTAACTCTGAGGGTGATTCCAAAACGAGTGTAACGAGATAATGCCTTCGGTTTCGTTCGAACCCGGAACGAACTTGTATGGATTGAATGCTTTCAGCACATCGTCAGGCGGACGATGAGCATTCTAAGTGATATGTTCTGATTAAAGGTAATCGTAACCTCAAGCCTCATCAACCGGGAATGGCTAAAACAGGGGAGGTGCAGCAAGGTTTCGTGGGTAGCACCCACTGAGAGCAAGATAGATCCCTGTCTAGAGGTCCCTTTTCTTTTATTCGGCTTAGTGTGTGGTTGGTCGCGCCAACTACGGGATTGTCTTGTTCGGAATTATCCAGTAAGGGATGGTTCCGGCTTTGTGTTGCAGGGGAGCGGGCGTACTCCTCGGTACGGTGATCTAGGCCACGTACTGTGACGGGCGGTACCCCAGTAGCCCTACCATTGTATGGAATCCAAACTCCAATAAGTGCCGTACGTATTAATTGTGCCCAACTATGTTGGAATGTGAGATGTAAGCATTTCAGCTATTTCTGTAATTTACTTGAAAACCCTAGACCCTATTATAATACAATCGGATTTCCTATCAAATGATTTAGTTAGCGTAAGGTAAAAACTTACCCATATTTATTTGTGGGAAGTCTTACGTGATACTTTTGTTTTCAAAGGTTTTCAAAGTTAAGCAATTTAAATCGTTTACTCACACCAGACCCATGTCTGACCCAAGTGTTTATTTTCTGTTTTATTAAACTCTTGGGTACTCAAATTTGTATGAGTAGTCAAGGGGATTCAGGTTAGTCTTGACGAATTCTGGAGGAGCTGTGGAGCAGGAGGCTTCAGCGAATAGATATATAGAGTTTCCGCTGTGTATGATAGATGTACTTGTGTTGTATAATAGACAGAAATTTATAACTGTCTATTCTGTGATGTATAAATTGTGTACTCTGATGTATATGATACTATGTAATATCTTATGTGATATAATATATTTCTCGTTCCGCTGTGAGATTTCTGATGTGTTGTTGTTCTCTCTTCTTTTCTTTTCTTCTTCTATCCCTTTCTTTCTTCATAACGATGCGTCTTTCTGGGCATAGGAAGGCGGGTCGTTACATTTGGTATCAGAGCTGTAGGTTGAGTGAATACCTAGGCTCTGAAGTGGTGTCTATCTTGAGAGCGCGTAATTGTTAATTATATAAAAATGATTTTATATTGTGTTAATTGATCGGTTGAGTGGTATATGGATTCTGGTCAATACGAGTAGCTAACGTTATTGATAGGGATCTCTAAACACTTGAACCAGGCCAACGGACACAATATTGTTTTAAAGAGGTAAATGAAATAATTTTACCCAGAAATAATTTCTATATAAAAAGTATCATTTTAAATATATATATATTTCTACCTATTTGTTGGGTTACCTATTCGGGTTTTCCAATATAAGTTATAAGGGTAGATAGGATGGTAGTTTGTGTAACACAATTACCAATAGTTAGAGTTTGAATGTTGAGGTTGGAAGTGTATCTGACGAGACTGTAGACCAAATACCGTCTCGAGTAAACTTTGTTGTGGTGTAAGGATTTCATCGATCTCCGAAGGAAACTGTTTAAGTTCGGAGTTTATCTTTGAAGTTGGATGAATAGAGTAGATCTATTGGATGAGCTGAAGCGAGTTATATTATCTTGGTAACTTCAAGAAGTAGTAGCTGTATGGTGAGACGCGGTGACTAAGGACGTTTCTGAAGATGTTTCTTCTGGAACAAGTTTGAAGAAGTGAGTCTGTTTCGGTGTTGTGGCTGAGTCCAGTGGGGTGTTTCTGTTTGCTTTGAGGTCTGAGTTTCTCGAGGAGTTTCGGATAAGAAGTCTTTGGCGTCTGTGGCAGCAGTGCGGCTTGGAGTGTTCTGTGTTGGCAGGAAGTTTCTGTCTGAGCAGTTTTTCTAGAGATGGAGTCTAGAAGCAACTGAGTGAATCCATTTCTTCGATGAATTGGATAGATAAGTGTAAGCTGTCCTGATTAGTGAAGAGAGAACAGTTATCTTTGGAAATTAGGCCGAGCTGATCGCAAAAGTGACTTGCGATTGTTTAAGTATTCTCTTGGGATTATTGGAGATTGAGATTCCGTATCGACTTGATTCGTGGAGTTACCAGAAGTTCAGCTTAGTAGAAGGATGTCTCCTAGAGAATAATTTGGTGAAGCAGCTCAGGATTCTTTGGAGAGGGATTGACCACACCTAATTTTCTGGTGAGGATTCTGTTAAGGTGTTTTGACCAAGTAGAATGGTTCACTAAGATTTTATAGATATGGTGAACTGTGGATGATCAAGTTTGTGCTCGAGTTTCTCCGATGGCATTCTCATCTGTTCAAGATCAGAATTGTGTAGCAGAAGCAAGATAGCAATTGTTCTAGAGTGGAAGCAACCGAGAGTTGTAATTTTCTTGGAGTAGAGGATTTCTATAGGAAATTCAAGTGTATCTCTAAGTGTGAAGGAATTTTCAAAATTTGGAGATAAGATTGTCAAGTACAACTGTTTGGCTATTCCAGAAAGGAGAAGTAGTTCGAAGTGCTCTAATGATTGTGGAGTAGAGTTATGTTCTGTATTTCGGTGTATTTTTGGAAGAACCATTTTGTTGAGTAGAATTCAGAAATTTGTTTGATATTGGTCTGGTTTGTTTCAAGAGGCATCAGCAAGAGTTAAGCTGATCAGGAAGAATGAAGTGACTCAGGATTATCAGGAGAGTTATGCAGTTAAGAATTGATGAAATTTGGAATTTGAAGTTGAAATTTGGATATTGTTTAAGTTTTCTCCGATCAAAGGAGATATAAGATTTAGTAAGACTGAAGAGTTAGCTCCGGAAGTATTATGAGATTTTTCTGTGTCTCGTGAGGAATAGTTCTTCGACCTATAGAATTGAATTGCCAGTTCGGACAACTGGAATTCATTGTATTTCACGTATCTCTGAGGAATATGTGTATGATTCATCGAGTGATGGAATCAGCAGTTCAGAAGGATTTGGTAGTTGGGATGGTTTTGAGTTAGTCTGATATCTTGTTCAGATTTGTGATCTAGAAAGGAAGGACTTCTAGATTATTGTAGATAGTTAGTTAAGATCCTGTAGAACGAGTATTCCGGTATATATATATACTTGGGGAAAACTCGAGGAAATTCTATCCAGATTTTGACTGGATAGTTAAAATTGTTTGATTAAATTGTTTGCTATGGTTGTTAGAATATGATTGATATCTATGGTTGCTGTTTAAAATAAAATTTTGCCGGGTTATTAAATTATCTTTGCTTTTAAATTTCGGGGACGAAATTATTTTAAGGGGGGAGGAATGTGATATCCCGGAAATTTGGCAATATCAATTTAATAATCTTTATAAATAATTAAATTGATTTGTTGATTTTATTTTATAAATTGACAAGTTTATTCATTTTAAAAAGCTAATAATAACTAATTTGGCAATATCTTTTCTAACAATTTTAAATTGAGAAGATTTATCTTTCTAAAACTAATATAAGTGTTTATATTTATAATGTATATATATAGGTATATATATATTATAAATAGGGAATCTTTAATGTAATAAAAGGATAAGTTTTCAAATTATAATATATATGTATATATATATATATTTGAAGTTATGTATTAAATTCAATATAGTAATTATCAAAGCTAATGTTAAAAATATTTTCATTTAGAATATATATATATATAATTGTATATAGTGAAATGGAAAGGTAATGATTTGAATTTAGTAAAGTATTTTCAAACTTTAATATTTATATAATTTGTAATTTGGAAATTTGTAATTTGACTTAATACTTTTGAAAATGATATTTATAATTTAAATAACAAGAATAATTTCTTATTTAAAAATATATATGTAAGCTTAAGTTTAAATAAGGTTTAAATTAAGAAGTTTATTTGTTTTAATAATCTTTTCTCTTGTAATATTCAAATATAAGATAAATTGATTTGTAAGAAAATATATATAGAGTTAAACTCAATTTCTCAAGCATTTATAAATATGTTATATGTATTTGATTAAAGCATAAGTTATTATAAATAATAGTTTTTCACACTTGTATATTTATATAGAAATCTTAAAGCTTATTTATAAAGGATAAATACATTTTTATACATATAGATATTTTTAAATATACATGTAGGATTTAAATAAATCAAAATAAAAAGGAATTAATACTTGTAAATTAATTAAAGACAAGATAAAACACTTGTAAACATTTTAATACTTGGTAAAAACATTTGTAAATTTAATAGCATATGTGTAAGCAAAGTAGAGTATTAAGGGGACAAGTGTCAATTTCCTTGATAATTTAATTTAAAATTATTATAAATAAAAGAAGAAAAATCTGTTTTTCTCTTTTCAGTTTTAAGATTATCTTTTCTTCTTTCTCAACAAAAAGCAATTCGAATCTAAAAATGCAAAGAAGGATGAAACCTGAAATCAAATTGCAAAGAAGAAATGTAAAAACTGGAAATTCTAATGCAAACTTAAAGGAGATCAAAGGCAAACTCAATAGCATCTTCAGATCTTCTAATACAATCAGATAAGAAAGATAAGAAGGCAATTCAGTAGCAGTTCCAAATCAATCAACAGGAAGTCTATATTCAACTAAGCAAAAGAAATCAAGTTCAAAAATCAACATGCAGATGATAATTCAAAAGCCTGGAAACAAAATCTGTTTTCTGTTTTAAATTACAGGTGAGTAAACTTAAGTTTTAAAAACAGTTTTAAAATTTTGTTTCCACTTTGTTATGTGAAGAAAATCATGTGTTAGCCTTCATGTTTGAATTGAAATGGATGTATGCATGTATACTAGTATTGTTGCCTGTGAATAACTAGTTATGTTGGAATATAGGCTCTGTATGTTTACAGAGTTTAATTTTCTTTTTAAATATCTACATCTCCTCATTTAATCTTTGATAACCTTTGAATTGTAATAAAAGATGTGTGGAATCATGTAATATTTCTAATAAACATAAGTTCTGGAATTTTATAACTTATATTGTCTGGAAATTTATGAATAGCAGTAAAAAAAGTAAATTGAGTCTAAATTTTATCAATTTAATTTTAAGTTTGAATTGCATAATTGAATTCATAATTCTAAATCATGAATTTTGAGATATGGGTCATGATTTCTAGTTGGGTAATTAAAGAGAATTTTGGGATAAACTGTTTTGGACATTTTAACCAATCTGAGGCGATTCGAGACGAACTGGAAGTCGTGGTTGAATTTGAAGGTAGAGGGGATGATGGGGTTCCTCGAAAAAATAGTGGAGTGATTTATCAATAAACGTGATGGCCGGAGACCTTTGGAATAGGGTTTGTCACTGTGTTTTTATCATTGATATTCGAATGGGTTTCTCGTTTACGTGATGAAGTCGAGATCGATCGCGAGGTGATTGATGGATGCTGGAAGGCTAGGCGACGCTACGGTGGAGTTGGCATGGTGTTTCAACCAGGGGATCATCGGTGATGTCGAATTTTCTGGTGATGCTTCGTTCCAGGAATGGGTTCGAAATGGTCGAAGTGAAATCTCGATCGAATCGAGAAGTTTGGGGTGGACGATAGGGTTGCCGTGACCGAAGGTGACTTGCTGGAGGTCGAAATAGTGATCGCCGTTGATCATCGTGGGGGTGCACGTGCACGGCTACGTTAGCGTGCATCTGAGAATTTGGTTTAGGGAAGAAGTGGATACCAGGTTTTTCTTCGGGAATTTTCGAGTTTTACTCGAAGCAGAAAGATTAGAGGAGTGACTCGAGAGCTACTTCGGGTTTCTGAGGGTTTTACTCGAGTTTTGGTAGGAGCGGGTTTTAAAAATGGTACATGAAGTTTTAAAAAGTTTTAAAACAAAAGAATTTGTTTTGAAATGTTTCTAAGTTTTTAAAACCAGTTAAACAAGTTTTGTTTATAAAATTAATTCGTTTTAAGTTAATGTTTTAAACAAAGTTTTTATATTTTGAAATGTAAAAAGTTTTAAATAAGTTTAATGATTTAAAATCAATTATAATAAAGATTTACATATGTAAATTTGAATTTGAAGGAAATTTAGATAATTAAATTATTTTAATTATCAAGTGTTATTGGTAAATAATTGGTTTAATTAAGATAATAGTTTCTTAATTAAGAACCTTTAGTATAGTAAGTTAAGAATCGTTTAATTAAATTTAAATGATTAAGTTAAATTAATAATTAATTTATTTATTTGTGATTAATTAAGAAAATCATTTATAAATTAATTAAGTATAATTAATTAATGAAGTAATTTAGGAATAAATACTGGATGTAATTAAGTAAAGGTAGATTATTTAATAAAGTAATTAGAGGATAATTATTTTATGGAAGTAATTAAATAAGAAGTGATTAAGGTTAATTACCTAGTGTTATTAATTAAATAATTTATTTAATTAAAGGATTAAGGTTAATTAATAAGGTAATTAATTATTTGTTAAGGTAATTAATTAAAAAGTAATTAATTAAGGGAAGTAATTAAGTGAAGTTAATTACTGGATTATATTAATCAAAGGTGATTAATAATTATGATTAATTAAGAATAATTACTTAATGTAATTAATAAAATAATTAAAGGTGTAATTAGGGATCATTAGTTTATAATTAATGATGTAATTAAGAATTGATTAATTAAGATTAATTAATCAAATGATAAGTGATTAATTGTAATTAATTAAGGATTAAAGTAATTAATTATAATTAATTAATTAATGAAGTAATTAAGGTTAATTACTGTATTTGGTTAAGGATAATTAATTTGTGAAATTAATTAAGGTTAATTACTTAAATGTAATTAAAGTATAATTAATCAAGGTGATTAATTAAGGTGGATAATTAAAGAAAGATTTATTAATTTATTTGTAATTAATTAATGATTATATAAGTAAGATTTATAATAAAATAATTAATTTAATTTACTTTAAATTAATTAAGAGATGAAGTAATTAATTTAATTCACTTTAAATTAATTTAAAGATAAAGATAGTTAATTTAATTCATTTTAAATTAATTATGTTGTGATTAAGTAAATCATTACTTATATAAGAATGGATGACATTGATTGTCTTGAATGGATGTAATCTCAGAAATGAGATAAGATGTTGTGTGATATGAATGCTTGGTTGCATTATGATGATAATATAGATTAACTATTGTGATGTTGATATGGATTACCTATTTGGTTATGAATCATCTGTTTAATTGATAATGTGATTATCAGTTGTGAATTGTGAATTATCTATCTGTATGAATATAGATAAGTTAAATTGTTTAAACCTTTAAAACAACTTGGCCCTTAAAAGATACGTTTTGGATTTCGATGAGACCGGGATCGGGTTTCCGTATACCGGTATTCCAGGTCTGGAGACCCGAATACCACATCGATCCAAATTAACGATAGGTCGTGAATCTCAAGTGAAGATGAAGATTCAGAGTGCAAGGGTTATTGTCGTTAACTCTGAGGGTGATTCCAAAACGAGTGTAACGAGATAATGCCTTCGGTTTCGTTCGAACCCGGAACGAACTTGTATGGATTGAATGCTTTCAGCACATCGTCAGGCGGACGATGAGCATTCTAAGTGATATGTTCTGATTAAAGGTAATCGTAACCTCAAGCCTCATCAACCGGGAATGGCTAAAACAGGGGAGGTGCAGCAAGGTTTCGTGGGTAGCACCCACTGAGAGCAAGATAGATCCCTGTCTAGAGGTCCCTTTTCTTTTATTCGGCTTAGTGTGTGGTTGGTCGCGCCAACTACGGGATTGTCTTGTTCGGAATTATCCAGTAAGGGATGGTTCCGGCTTTGTGTTGCAGGGGAGCGGGCGTACTCCTCGGTACGGTGATCTAGGCCACGTACTGTGACGGGCGGTACCCCAGTAGCCCTGCCATTGTATGGAATCCAAACTCCAATAAGTGCCGTACGTATTAATTGTGCCCAACTATGTTGGAATGTGAGATGTAAGCATTTCAGCTATTTCTGTAATTTACTTGAAAACCCTAGACCCTATTATAATACAATCGGATTTCCTATCAAATGATTTAGTTAGCGTAAGGTAAAAACTTACCCATATTTATTTGTGGGAAGTCTTACGTGATACTTTTGTTTTCAAAGGTTTTCAAAGTTAAGCAATTTAAACCGTTTACTCACACCAGACCTATGTCTGACCCAAGTGTTTATTTTCTGTTTTATTAAACTCTTGGGTACTCAAATTTGTATGAGTAGTCAAGGGGATTCAGGTTAGTCTTGACGAATTCTGGAGGAGCTGTGGAGCAGGAGGCTTCAGCGAATAGATATATAGAGTTTCCGCTGTGTATGATAGATGTACTTGTGTTGTATAATAGACAGAAATTTATAACTGTATACTAAATATGCCATTGAATGTAATTAATGTACCACTTCAACTATGCCATTATGGACTTAGTTGTATACTAAATAATAGGCGAATAGGATTTTTCAGTAAACGCCTTTATGGACTTAGTTGTATACTAAATATGCCATTGAATGTAATTAATGTACCACTTCAACTATGATTTAATATTTATTATAAACCCTAGACATTAATATAAAATCATTAGATTTTCTAATTGAAATGTTTGGTTATCGTAAGGTAAAACCCGCATGTGTTTATGTGCAGTGTAGTCTTATGAGATAACTTTATTTTTGAACGGTTTTATATAATATAACAACCCATTTGATTTGAGTTTCTCACGCTGGTTTACCTGATCGATCCGAGTGTTATTTTCTTATAATACCCAGGTCAGACCGGAGTATTTTTCAAAGTTAGCTTTGCACACTTTGGAGCTTTAGGGGACGAGCTAGATGCCTCCAAGACGTATTCTCGTATTTTTATTTTTACACTGTATTACTTGTTTGTATTTATCAGCATTTGTAAGGACAGACTGTTATAACTGTCCAAGCTGATGATATGTTAGACTCTTATGGTTATATGAATATAAAAAATTTCTTTTCTAAAGATCCTTTGGATATTAAATATAACTCATAACGATTTGAGATTCAGTTTCGTCTCTTTTTTCTTTCACCCCAACAATCTATCTTTTCAACACTTGGAAGCTCGACATGTGAATACCATTGATGTAGCAGTGTTGACTTTTGAGGATGGAAAAGGCGAGTCATCACATACATAGCTTGGCCCCCATAATATGAGGCCATGTGCATCGCTCCTGCAATCATATTTGTAAATATCTCTAAATGGAGTCGCACGCACCCTCATGGGTTCGCTAAAAACCCTGGCGATGCATTCTATCTCAGGTTTTTGTTATTGCTGATGGTGAAGTCATTTTCAGCACTTCAACACATGAGTCATCATCACTCGAATAGAACCCGAATCTCCAAATGGATTCTAGCAACTCGAACTGATCATGAACATCTTCCAAAGCATAGAATAAAGGTATGGTTTTGAAGTGGTTATTGTTTTGATTCATCACATATAAGTACACTCCCCCGCTTACCAGGGGCTCCAAATCTAATCGATGGATTTTCGGTCAACTCAACCCCGTCTTTTTCTGTAATGACCTAGAATTTGACCACTTTAAAATATACTATTTAAAATGATTTTAAATATAAAATATATAACATTTTATGATTTAAATAATATTAGATAGGATTTGCAAAGAGAAATATACACAAAAATATGAACAATTACTTATATCGACAAAAGTGACAAAATTTTGATTTCAGAAAAGTAAGTTTCAATGGTTAAATAAATTATTTTAATTAATTTATGAGTGTTTATATTTTTTAATAACATTATACAAATTTATTTTTAAATTTAGTTTACATAAATAAATAGTTTAACTAAAATGTCAAAATGTGACCGTAAAACATTTTGTCGAAAATCAACGTTTTATCGATTTAAAATTGTCACATTGTTGTTGCACCTTTATTTTCTTATATATGAAAATGTACTCAAATAGTATAAGTATTAATTAATTCACTAATCAAGTTTACTTTTACTAAACATACTTAGAAAATTCTATAATGTAATTAACAAAACGTAAGCATAAAAGGATTAAAAGTATTATAAAAGTCAAAAAGTAAACATCAAACCAAACAAACATAATTATCATATTCTTTATTTAATACTTAAGTGAAATTGACTTAAAGTAATGACTTGAAATGTGATTTTAAGTGTTGAAAAAAAATTAGTTTGCTTAAAGTATAAGTAAAGAGCATTTTGGTCTTTTTACAAAATATTTTTTTAATCCAAATTTTTCCTATAAATACCAACACACTTTCTCACCTTTTTCACACCTTTCTTTTCCATTTTTATGCTTTTCTTTAACTCTTTAATGGTTTCCAAGCATCTCTTAAAAAAATTCCAAAAGCGTAATAAAGTTATGGCAAAAATAATCGACAAAAAAATTATACCACTTAACTCATGTTCAAGTTAGTAAGTTCCATCCATCCACCCAAGGCCATGCCCACCTAAAAGCCATCTCCACCTCTTTTCATCTCAAATTCTAGGATAGGGAGTTATAGCCGGATTTCAAGAAATAGTAGTGAAGCTATAGTCAAATCTGTAGTGGCAAAGTTAGCAAAATTGGTAGAAAGTATGGTTTAGATCTGGAGTTCCATGCTTTAAAGTTTGACGGAGTGGAATCTAAAGTGAGTTATTTCTTCCTTTAAGTTTATTAAAACTATTGCTAAGTTGAAGGAATGATGTGCACATAAATGTGCATATTTTTGCTACCATATTTTATCGAATTAAATTAAATAAATGATCATATTGGTGTTTTAACCAAAATTTAAATTATTTTCAAATCGTCACATATTCATCTTCATATAGAGGCACAATTATCATTTTTGTGCATATATTAATTTAAGAAAATTTAATTGGAAATTTCTATATTATTTTGTAGGAATTTGGCTTCAAATACAAGTGGTTTCATGAAGATATATACATACATAAAGAAGATACAAAGGAATGATGATGGAAATAATTCAAAGTCATGATCATGGAGGACCCCACCTACCCACCTACCTTAATGTACAAATTAGAGCTAATGCACATGCTAAAAGGCCCTTAGAGTTTCATGCACACTTAATGGATGATTATTTGAAGCTAGTGATAACTTGGTGGCCACACTTCCTAGAGGGGTAGTTTGGGTAGTTCCCAAAAAATGGATTAGGGTTTTTAAACATGTATAAATACCCCATATGTTCATGTAACCCTCCTCTCTTCCCTTAGGCTCTCTCTTCTTTTAGGCTCTCTTCCCCTTAGCTCTTTAGTTTAGGATTAAAAATAAAAGTAAGTTCTCTTTCTCTTTTAATGACTACTTAGCCATTTTATTTCATGTAATTTTCCTTTTTTATGCAATATTAATTAGTGTTTTATTTTACTTACATGCTCTCTTTCTTTCATGCTAGTAGTGTAGATTTATTTTATGCAACTAGATTAGTTCTCTTTTCCATTAGCTTTCATTTTTCCTCTTCTTTTTGTTCATGTTGTAATCTACATTTGTTGATTTGATAAACAAATATGAGAGGCTAAACCCCTTCAATTTAGGGCCAAAAACTTTTGAAAATGTCTGAATTTCCATAGTCACATGAATTTTATGATAGTTGTGAAAATCAATATAATCCATATAATTTCACTTCAAATGCTTATGGATATTTCAACAACAAATATTGTTTAAACAATTTGAATTTTGAACCATAAAATTTTCAAAATAATGGTCAACCCTCAACTCCTGAAAAGTGTATTGAAACTATTGAATCTTTACTTGAACAACTAAATCAAATGAATGAGTTGTTTTTGTGCAATAACTCGAGTCAAGGATTTCAAAATATAAATTCACTTCAAAATTCAAATGACTTCGAGTATAAACCATGCCAATTCAATTTCGAACTCCAAAATGAATTTCAAAATCAAAACAAAAATGTGATTCGCTTTTCAAATAATTTTGGCAATGGGAATAATCTCGACTATGATGCGAGTGAAGACTTTTGTTCTCAACAAATTCAAATTGAAAATTCTCAAATTAATAATCATGAATTTGATTTAGTTGAGAAAATGGAAAAAGATCACGAGGATTTGTTGTGTGAAACCTATAAAAAATTTCGTGAGAAACAAAATCAAATCCCAACTTGTGAAGAATCAAATAATAATCCACCGTTTATTGAAATTGACAATTTTTGTCCTCAATAAGTTCAAAGTGAAAATTTTCAAGTAAATAATTAAAATTTGACTTTGTTGAGAAAATGAACGAAATTCACAATAATCACATGGATTTGTTGATTGAAACATATATGAAACAAACGTGATAAACAAAATCAAATCCCAATGTGTGACGAATCAAGTGATAATCCAGCTTTTACCAAAATCGACGATTTTCAAATAACAACTTTTGAAATCAAAAATGATAATCTTAATGAAGTTGTTGAAAAGACGGTAATTAAGTTGGATTTTAATTATTTTGAGGGTGTGAAACTCGATTTAAAATTCGATCTTCCTTTCTCCGATTTTTGAAAATTTGAATATAACAACTTTGGATTTTGAACACGATACAAATAAGGAAGACGAATTTAATGAACATGAATTTTTTGGACTTTTTGATGACGAGTTGTTAAATTCTGATGGCAAAGAGCTAAATCACCATTTTGATGAAGAAATTTTCAATGATAAGTTTGAATTTCAATTTGGTGAAAATAAGCTTGAACTTCAACCAATCTTTATATCTACCCCAAAAATCATCGAAACGAAAACAACTCGTACGACTTTTAATAAAACGACATTCATTTTTCCAAATCCACATTCGCTTTCAAAATCTTTTATGGTTTGGTTTTTCGAGCTTCAGCTGTGTCTCACATGCTTGATGAGACAAATGAATCGATCTTTGGAAGACCGTTTCATTTACTTTTTGACGATATACTTTCTGATCTTGTGTAAATACCGTTCATTTTCATGTAAATATAGGTCATCATTTTTATTTTTGTTTTATTTTTCTCATTTCACTTGGGTTGACTGTGGAGTCACAATCAAAATTAAGTGTGGGAGGAGTCTCAACTTCATTTTTCATTTTTTTCTTCATAGTTTATTTTTTTCATTTTCTTTCCAAAACTTAAAAAAAACTCAAAAATTTAAAATTAATTTTTTAAGCGTTTTGATTTATTTTTAAAGAAACACTATAGTATAAATATATGGTTTTGGTTAATTAAATTGAAATTTTTGAAAAATTTATTTGTCTCAACAAAAATAAAAATAGAGTTTGATTACGAATAACGATGGTTTAACTAGTATATAGGAAGGTTTATATGTGTTAAGTATGAAATATCCAAATTGAAAATCTTTGTTTTAAAAAGGGGCGAATTCAAATAAAAGGATATAACATTTTTTTTGTCTTCTAAGTTAAATGGTGCTAAGATGATTTTGCAAAACTCTCTCTTAAAAAAACAAAAATAATATATATAATAAAAAAAATATTTGTATATATTTATAATTAACATCTAGAGTCATGTGTTCACACTTGTGTCTTCACTCGCCATGCTATGTACCTGTTAACTCCTTTATTTCGGCGACCTAAAACTCTGCGACCTAACAGCTATTAACGACTTAAGGAACTTGACGACCTAAGGAACTTAACGACCTAAGGAACTTCACGACCTAAGGAACTTAACGACCTAAGGAACTTAACGACCTAAGAGGCAGAGCAACCTAACGACCTAACAGACTTCACGACCTAACGACCTAACAGACTTCACGGCCTAACGACCTAAGAGGCAGAGCAACCTAACGACCTAGAGTCTTCACGACCTAACTCCGGAAAGAAGAGAACGACCTAACTACAGAGACGACCTATATTGGGTCGCACGCGACCTAATAACTCGCTCAGAAGAAACTTAGCGCATCCCATCCCCTAAGTCGTTGCCGACCTACGACCTAAATTAGGTCGTGCACGACCTAAGACTTGGAGACTGAACCACGTCCAGAAACACCCCTATAAATACGACCATAACTCCAACTAGAGGGGGACTTTTCCCGATCATTTTCTGAAGCGCCGTTACTCTGTAGAATTCTCAACTCATCTAATACTTGAAGAACTCCAAACTTTCACGACACTACAACAAGCTTCGAAAGAAATCTACCGCATTCAACATGAATTCGAGGAGATCTTCTACATCGGAGTTTGAGCTATTAGTCTAGAGTGTTTTGGAATCGAAGTATATTGTATTTTGAAGTGCATTGTATCAACTTGTAACCAAAAATCAGCAATAAAGGAATTCAAAGTGGACGTAGGCTCGATCTTAAGCCGAACCACTATAAATCACTGTCTTTTACTGTTTTCTGCTCTTTTACCGCTTATTTCTTGTTCCCGTATCACGGGTGGTGCTTTCACAACTTTATTACACACACCGGGTGCTAGCGTTCAATTTTAAGCTATAACATTTTGGTGCTTTCACTGAGAGTTGAACTCAGGGGGTATTGTCACCATTGCCTCACGAGAGTTTGTGGAAAAAGTTTCTTTGAAAACCAGAACTCTATCTGAAATAATGGCTCCAGGAAGAAGAGGTAGACCTGCTAGATCCAGAAATGCTGATGAGGGAACCTCCGCTTCCCCAACAGCAGACCAAGCAACTCCTACCGTTGGAGTCACAAGGGCTGAATTAGACGACGTAGTTTCTGGATTATACCAACAAATTGAAGCTCAAAACACTTTGATGATGGATAGATTAAACGCTCTGCTTGGGGCAAATCGTCAGCCAGAAAACCATGAAACAACCTTTGCCGAGATGCCACCTTTCCAAGCTGAAGGTTCAAGGCCACACCCAACTTCAGATGCCTGCCCGTCGATGCCTCTGAACAATAAAGAGTACCTGTCCGAGATGGTTGGCCGCATCATGAAAGAGAGCATGCAGAGGGAAGAAAATGAGAGTGACTGGGGATTTGCACCAAGCAGAACCCCGTTTACTGAAAGGATCCTGAAAGCAGAATTTCCAAGGAAATTTGCACCTCCTGCTATCCCAGCCTATAGAGGAACGAGTGACCCTAATCATTTCTTATACAAGTACGATTGGCATATGACTGGTGCAAGAGCATCAGATGAGATTAAGTGCCGATACTTTCCAGTATACTTGGAAGGTGTGGCTCTGCTTTGGTTCACAAAGCTTCCGATTCGGTCTGTAGATCAATTCTCCGACTTAACGCGAAAGTTCAAAGAACAGTTCAGACTGTATGCTTCAAAAGCTAAGGATATAATGTCACTGTCTAGTCTTGAACAAGCTCCCGGAGAATCAATCAAATCTTTCTTGAGCCGTTTCAATATAGCTTTAGCCGAAGTGGACAATGCAGAACCGCGTATGATCCTGACTTACTTGATGCCAGCCATCGATAAATCGAGTGAATTTGGAAAATGGCTAAAGATGAAGGAACCAAACTCGCTTGAAAAGTTTTATAAAAAGGCCGACGAGTTCATACGCCTAGAGAGTCTTTCTACGCCATCGAAAGTAGTTGTTGCCGAATTCAATAATAATAATGTTGCGTCTAATAAAAGAGAATCTGGAAATCAGAAAAGGGAAAATGACGGGGGAAGAAGCAGGGGAGTGAGAAGAAACCTCGCCGCTTTAATCCTTCAGATTTTACTCCTTTAACCGATACACCGGGAAATATCTTCTTCGCAACAAAGGATGCTGTCAAGTATCCTAAGCCACTTGAGATGGGAAGAGGTGCAGTGCGTAATGGGAAATTCTACCGATTTCACAATCAACCTGGCCATGACACTGACCAATGTCGCCAGTTAAAGAATGTGATTGAAGAATTGCTGAAACAGGGTAAACTCCAACAGTATGTAAAGAAAAACGGAGTCAATCCAACCTCATCCATCTAGGGGCAACAACATCCTACCCATCAATCCGGCTCTCGCAACAACACTGCAGCGCAAGAATCCGAAAAGATTGTCATTAATTCTATCACAGGGGGTCCACACCCAGCAGGCGGAAGTTGGGATAACTGCTAACTACCTACAAAACTGCAGCTGGGGCATCTTTCACTCTCCCTGGCATAAGAATCCAAAACCGCGAATCTAGTGGAAATTGGAATTCAATCCGGAGATTCTGGAACAACAAACACTTGCATCCATTTTTTACTTAACAGCATTGCTTAAATTTGTAAAATGTCGGTGAATGTAAAACTTTTGTATTGTAAACCGTTGAGAAATCAATGCGATTCAATAATGAAGAACTATAAATCTTGTGTTCTCTAATGCTATAAAATGCCTGTATCATTTCGATATGCGTGTATCTTTAAAATATTGCTAAAATATCGATTTAATATTGTAGGCTGTCAAAGCAAAGCTTACCTATTCAACACATCACAGGACTCAGCGATTCCTACGAATCACTCAACAATGTTAAACCACAAAAGAGGTGTTATTCACAAACCATTGATGATTCCACCAAAGCGGGCACCTTCCTGACAAGGAGGTTCCAGACCCTTGCTAACTAATCGCGATCGTTTGTGTAAACAAACTTCCGGTAAAGTAGCTTGTGTTTGCCCCGTGGATTCACTCAACGATAAAGTACACTCTTTTGGCAGCAAGCAAACAACTTGCAAAAGAATGGAACGTATACTTGAAGTGATAAAGAGGAATTGTTAAGAAACAAATGATGAAAGAACACAAGCAGTAAAGCCCTCTAACGAGGCATAAGCCCTCTTCGGAGGCACACATTTTTGAAGGCACATTTCACCAAGCCTGTAGTGCAAAATTGCTTCTCTTCAGAGACCAAAAATGCTTCTCTTCGGAGACCAAAATCGCTTCTCTTCGGAGACCAAAATCGCTTCTCTTCGGAGACCAAAATCGCTTCTCTTCGGAGACCAAAATTGCTTCTCTTCGGAGACCAAAATGCACCTCTTCGGAGGCACACTTCACCATGCTTGAAGCACCAAACAAAAGACCTCTCTGGGGGCACAAGACCTCTTCGGAGGCACGCTTCACCATGCTTGAAGCACCAAACAAAAGACCTCTCCGGGGGCACAAGACCTCTTCGGAGGCACGCTTCACCATGCTTGAAGCACCAAACAAAAGACCTCTCCGGGGGCACAAGACCTCTTCGGAGGCACGCTTCACCATGCTTGAAGCACCAAATAAAAGACCTCTCCGGGGGCACAAGACCTCTTCGGAGGCACGCTTCACCATGCTTGAAGTACCCAGCACAAGCCCTCTTCTGAGGCACACTTCAATTTTCAAAGGAAAATTAACTCATTCATCTTGAAAAGTTGTTCCTAAAAATTGAAATGCTACATAAAGCCCTCTTCAAAGGCCCGCTTTACCACGTAGGAGAATTCACTTCTCAAAAATATGAAGTGACCATCTCCGAAGGTTGAAGCGTATAAAAAAAACATCTTCAAAAACGAGACACGCTTCATTAAGGCAGAGTAATTTTTCCTCAAAAATGGAATAGTTATTCTCCAAAATAAAAGTACAAGTCTCATCAAAGCAAAGTATATTACAATGCACTTGTGGTATGGGGGCAATATCATACAAGATAACTACATCAATAAAAGTAGTATTCAAGCAACATACCACAAGTTCATTACGATATCACGCAAAAAAGATGTGGAATAAATGCATTCTTAAACACAGACCAAAAGTTTGTACAAGTAAAAAGAATCATTTATTCTACACTAAAACGGGAAATAAATGCATTCTCACATACACAAGAATTTGTACAAGTAAAAGAATTATTTTATTCAATACTATGAAAATTCTTTACATATGCAGATCTCAAAAAAGCGAGGACCGGTACCCGCACAATCTCCGGTCGATACAAGCAAAATGAAAAATAAGAAAAGTAGAGTCCAGCTTATCACTCCTTCTTCCCACCTTTAGTACCCTTGCTCGGTTTGATGACTAGTTTCGGAATCCGGCGTGGACGGGTCGGAGAAGAAGGAGAAGAAGGTGTAGCTGGATCTTCTTCCACTTTATCTTCTCCAGCTGAGATACTTTTCTTCTTCTTCCTCAAGGCGCGCTTCCCCTTCCTCTTCGAAGAAGACTCAGTTCCCGGAGAAAGCAACGTAGAAAGTTTCGTGTCGTCGTCAAAAGATTGCTCCGGGGTCTTCTCGCTGTCCTCCAGATCTTCCGCTTTCTGCTCTTGAGAAGCAGGTGGTTCATCCAAGCCTCGAAGGGCTTCTATTTGCTCTTCCTGCGACCCTGGCTGAGAAGCAGGAGTGACTTGAAGAGATGGAGGAGGAACAGCTGGAAGGGGAGAAGAGTGCGTAGCGCCAGGTGCTTCCGCTACAGAAGAAAAGAAGTTAAAATCAGTACTCTCCGAAAAAAGAGAAGATATTGGATCATCAGGACTTAAGTAATAAGAGAGAAATTCATCAAGTTCAATTGGATCGAATGAATAATCCACTTGAGTCAGATCTGAATCGAAGTTACCTGGAGGAGTCGGTTTTGTCAGTTCAATTTCAAATTTTTCAGCTTCGGTGTCGTCTTGGGTCTTCTCCTCAACTTGAGTAGTGGGAGGCTCGGTAGTTGCGACTTTAACTTTGGCTTTTGCGAGAGGTGGAGAATAAGAACTAGAGCCAATAATGTCAGGGTCAACCGAAGCCGGAAGATGAGCGGGGTCGGTTAAAGGCGCTTTCTCCAAACGCTCTTCTCCTGCCACTTCGGCTCGCTCCCTAGCAAGCTGCTCTTTTCCCCTGGCAAGCGCATCACGTGCTTCATCATCTAGATAAAGCGCCGCAAGATCTGCCTCCGCATAGCCAGCAAACATATCAAGTACGGCCTCCCAAACTTCGGCCAGTGTAATCTCATATTTAGGACCCAAGAATGAAAGACTACCACGACCCAGAACACTGTGCATGTAAAAGTCAAATAAAGTAGAGTCGATGCTGACTTTGGTTGCCTCGTGAGACTCTTCAGCTGCAACTTGTCCAGCAACCGCATCATCGTGCTCTTTCTCAACTTTAAGAAGACGAGCCTTTAACATTTCGATCTCCATGTTCTGGGAGTTAACTATTTCCCGCAGTTGAGCGTTTTCTTTGCGGTATTTCTCAGTAATATGCTGTTCAGCTTCAAATTTCATCTCGGCGTCCCTTTGAGCGGCGTGCGCGTCCCGCACTTGATTTTGAAAAACTTCCTCTTTTTGGGAATGCGAAGTGGAAGATGTAGCAAGAGCCTCCTTGAGTTTCTTAACTACAGACTCAAGTCTTGCATTATCGTCGGCAATGCTCGACATTTCTGCATCGTGTTGCTTGACAATTTTCTTCCACTCCGAGTGATCGTTTTCCATTGTCAGCATGGCCTCAAGATTCATATGGTTGACCCTTTAAAGTTCATCAACCATTTTCTGCCATCCAGACATTCTCTCAATGTCGAGCTTAACAGCATCAAGATTCCTCAGCATGGCCTGCTTATCGATGGGGACCAAATCTAAGTCAAAGCGCACTCCTTTTAAGCACCAATTCGGGAATCGGCTTTGAAGTTTAGGCGGAGCATCCTTGACTTGATATTGAGGCCTATTTATGATTGCCTGAATGTCAATTTTTTCCAGAACAGGAGAACTGGAGGGAATGTCAAGAGAGGGAGGAGCAGTGATCTTCTCAGAAATTGCAGACGCGTCTCTTTCGCTAAGTTTGACCCGTTTACTCGGATCATCAGCACTGTGGCTCTTCCCTTTATCATCGTGATATTTTCTTTTGTAGGAATCGTTATCCCTTCTTCTCTGCTGCTCTTCATAAGCTTGTCTCTCTCGAGCTTTTCTGACCGCACGCTCCTCATCAGTTTCCCTATGAGCAGGGAGATAGCGTCCATAATCATAAGAGTCACGCCCTCCGTAGCGCCGAAAGTTATCATAATATGAACCACTTCGCCCCATCGTAGAACCTGAAATTAAAGAAAAGACAAGTCTTAGAAATCTTCAAATTAAAGAAGCTAAGTGCGTATAAGTGCCAAAAACCCTAAGTGTGTGTGATGTGCAAGCTGCGCGCGTCAGACTACAAACCACTCTTTGGTTGGGGAGTGATAACAGATTGTGAAGCAGGGGTCAATTTTTGAGCCGACGAAGTTTGCTGCAAAGCGGATGTCGCTTCGGTTGCAGGAGATGTAACTTTAATTATATCATCTTTAAAGAGCTCTTGTGAAGTAATCATCAGATCGCTCAAATCCTCAAAGGTATCGTCATCGTCGTGCTTAGTGGGGTTTTCTCTCTTGACTCCTTTATCATCAACTTTCTTGAAATGTTGAGAAGTTTCTTCTTCCTCAATTACTGGAGAAAGTGTGAGTTTGCTGGATGATCCCACTACATCAACAATGGTAGAACATTTCATCAGTGCATCCTCTACAATTGGTTCCTCCAATCCAATTTCTTCGCCACAAACTGGGGCATTGGATGTCTCTGCTTGAGAACCTGGGGCAGCTAATGCTTCGGTCTCAGAACTAGAAATTTCATGAATCTGAATAGACCGAGAGGAGTGCAGAAGTCCGAACTGATGCAAAAGCTCATCTTTCAACAAAAATTTAGCGCTTCTCTCTTCCGCAGCCACAGCATTTAAAGTTTCAAGGATTGACTTGAGGCTGGGATTTCTAAGTGGGGGAGGAAGTGCTGAAAAAAGAAAAAGAATGAAGTTAAGCATTTGATAATTCGAGTTTCGAAAAGCTCATGAGATGAACAGAGAAAGGTAATCTTACTTCCGATTCTCCAGACAGCGTAGAATCCCGGAGGACATCGGACAAAGAAGAATTGACTCAGAAACCCATGTGCACTATCGGGCAAATCCAAGATCAATTTCCGGTTTCTGGCGCATCTTACAAGCACGATTGAAGGGTGATCTTTGTTCTTAGCAAAGGTGCACAAATAGCAAATCTCATCATAGCTTGGAAGACGGTTGAGCGTCCTCCTGAACAAGACACACAACCCCATCAAAACAGCATAACCATTGGGGTGTAGCTGGAAGGGAGAGATAGCTAATCGAAGAAAAACTTCTCGAAGAAATTCGTTAAAGGGAGGGATAGCTCCGCTTAGGCACATCTGACGATTAACTGCGACAAAAGCAAGAGGTGGCCTGTCCGCAGTATCATTTACTCCACAGAACAAAGCGTCAGCTTCGGCAATACCGAATTGGATACACAGCTGTCTGAAAACTTTGTGGCTCAGAGTGGTCGGAGTTCTTTCTGGAGGGTCGATCAATGGGTTAGCAATCGGGAAAGCTTCTCCAGCTGGTCCTGTATCTTCTTGTTGAGATGCCATTCTACACAAGGAACTGGATATTCAAATATGAAGGTGCACGTTTCCTAAAGAGTGTGAAGTGTTGTGCAAAACTAATACAATAACAAGCAAATATAACTGAAACCAAGTTAATTGATATTTGTCGATTATAAAATTTCAAGACTTGTTATCTTAAGTCCAAGTACAGTGTTGTGTTGGTGCAAACAAATCAGCTTTAGTTGATTATTTCAGCTTTGCTTTAATACTACACTTAGACTTGTTAATTCACAACATTTCATTCACATAAGTACATTTAAGTTGATTATTCTTTATCGACTAATCTGTCATTCGATGTGGGCAGTCAATGACAGTATATTCATCCCAGTTTTCTGCAAATATTGTGTTTAACTGGTTATTAGCACTAAAGTTAGAACAATCTGCAAAGAAGTGCAACATAATTCAAAGTTCAATCAAGTTCTGCCTAAATTTCACAAGTGTTAGGTCGTCCAGTGACCTAGCATAGGTCGGAGCCTCCTTAGGTCGCACAGTGCAAGTTAGAAAGTTCAAGGCGATGTAAATTTGTCAAGTCCTAACTCGGCCGCGACTTAGAGCTTATGCCGCAAAAGTTAGGTCGTTGGTATATTAAGTCATCCTGCATTCACTCAAGGTAATTAGGTCGTTGAATTGTTAAGTCGTTCTGTTCAAAGTTCAATCAAGTCCAAACAATGTCCTAGGTCGCTCACGACCTAGCATAGTTCGAAAGTTCAAATATTAGCTCGGCCTCGACTTAGAGCCTATGTTGTTAAAAGGTTAAGTCGTGAAAAGTTGTTCGACCTTACTTAAGTCGCAAGAATGTTTAGGTCGGTCAGGTATCTTAGGTCGTAAGCCGTAAGTCGCGAAAGTCTCAACATGACCTAACTCTTAAGTCACGCAGATCTGTTAAGTCGCCGACTTCCTCTCCACGCAATCACTTACTAGATCCGATAACCCGATATTGCCATTACAAAGAAAACTATCATCCTCTTCGTGAATTTCATTCATCTCCACATACCGCCAGATCACCCAAAAAATCGATTTCAAATCCCTCCGATCCATTACAAACATTACCGTGCATTCGTGAATCACATCAACATGACAAACGACGATCGAAAGTCGATTGTAATAATCATTCAAAAATGAAACACGACGCATGGAATTGGACTTGGGTCGGAAAACAGGGATTCATGATTGGGCAGCGATTATGGTGGGACAGAGATTGAATTCACTTACTTAGTATGTTAGTAAGGATGAATCGACGACTAAGTGAGTTGAATTCGCCCTTGGAAGTTCAAAGATTCGTCAATGGCAGTGGGAAATCAGAGCAGTAAGGTAAGGAGGAAGAAAGCGACCTAACAGTTTATATGGGGCTGAGAGAAGAAGGTGAATAGGCACACTAGTTAGCACAGTTTTAGATCGTCCACGACCTAGCAAAGGTAAGTCGAAGCACATGACCTATGGCATAGGCATGTACTTCGAGGGGCAAATGTTAACTCCTTTATTTCGGTGACCTAAAACTCTGCGACCTAACAGCTATTAACGACCTAAGGAACTTGACGACCTAAGGAACTTAACGACCTAAGGAACTTGACGACCTAAGGAACTTAATGACCTAAGGAACTTAACGACCTAAGAGGCAGAGCAACCTAACGACCTAACAGACTTCACGACCTAACGACCTAACAAACTTCACGGCCTAACGACCTAAGAGGCAGAGCAACCTAACGACCTAGAGTCTTCACGACCTAACGACCTAAGAGGCAGAGTAACCTAACGACCTAGAGTCTTCACGACCTAACTCCGGAAAGAAGAGAACGACCTAACTACAGAGACGACCTATATTGGGTCGCGCGCGACCTAATAACTCGCTCAGAAGAAACTTAGCGCATCCCATCCCCTAAGTCGTTGCCGACCTACGACCTAAATTAGGTCGTGCACGACCTAAGACTTGGAGACTGAACCACGTCCAGAAACACCCCTATAAATACGGCCATAACTCCAACTAGAGGGGGACTTTTCCCAATCATTTTCTGAAGCGCCGTTACTCTGCAGAATTCTCAACTCATCTAATACTTAAAGAACTCCAAACATTCACGACACTACAACAAGCTTCAAAAGAAATCTACCGCATTCAACATGAATTCGAGGAGATCTTCTACATCGGAGTTTGAGCTATTAGTCTAGAGTGTTTTGGAATCGAAGTATATTGTATTTTGAAGTGCATTGTATCAACTTGTAACCAAAAATCAGCAATAAAGGAATTCAAAGTGGACGTAGGCTCGATCTTAAGCCGAACCACTATAAATCGCTGTCTTTTACTGTTTTCTGCTCTTTTACCGCTTATTTCTTGTTCCCGTATCACGGGTGGTGCTTTCACAACTTTATTACACACACCGGGTGTTAGCGTTCAATTTTAAGCGTTAACAGTACCCTTCTCACGTAAGCTCGAAAGGCAGTGCACGATTGGTATATCTGGCCTCAGTTTATCTGAGGTAGGTGTATGTATATAAAAATTCTTTTTAATAACGCCTACAGTCAATAAGTGTTCACACTTGTGTTCACTTGCCATGCTCTGTATTCCCCTCACATCAAACTGCAAGGCAGTGCATGAGTAATATATCTGGCCTCAGTTTTCTGAGTTAGGCATATGTAAATATTGTAAATATCAATAAATTTTTCAAAATTAAGAGAGAGTAAGCAATTGAAATCCTAGCACTATTTATACTAATTTGATTCGATTTGTAATTGAAAAGAAATGAAAATACCACTTTGAAAAACTTTGATAATCAACTAAGGATCCATTTCATAGTTACATTGTGTTATCAACCGAAACAACAAGTTAAACTATAGTATATTTGTTATGATAACTTGATTTCTGTTGGAAATTTTGACAAGTAAAAGGACTTAAATTTCTTGGTAATAACCAAAACCTATATTTAACCTATTTGTGTCGATTTAAAAGTAAAATTTTCATTTGTAAATATTTTCAAAAACTTGCATCCATATCATCGTAAATAAATCTTGCATTTAAGAATTTTTCATTTTGTAAATATTTTCATATCGCATTTAGATTTTGTGGGTAGTATCCGCTGAAAACCCTCACGAGACCACACTCGTCCTACTGGGGACACCCAAAGGTTTAACGGCTTGTTGCATACGCTCAATGCAATCGTGCTCCTTATAAAAATGGATTTATCTTAGTTTTTAGTTTATTCGAGGACAAATAAAAAGATAAGTGTGGGGGTCTTTGATGTGCACGTAAATGTGCATATTTTACTACTATATTTTATCGAATTAAATTAAATAAATGATCATATTGGTGTTTTAACATGTTTTAACCAAAATTCAAATTATTTTCAAATCATCACATATTCATCTTCATATAAAGGCAAAATGGTCATTTTTGTGCATATATTAATTTGAGAGAATTTAATTGTAAATTTCTATATTATTTTGTAGGAATTTGGCTTCAAATACAAGTGGTTTCATGAAGATATATGCATGCACAAAGAAGATATAAAGGAATAAAGATGGAAATAATTCAAAGTCATGATCATGGAGGACCCCACCTACCCACCTACTTTAATGTACAAATTAGAGTTAATGCACATGCTTAAAGGCCACTAGAGTTACATGCACACTTAATGGATGATTATTTGAAGCTAATGATAACTTAGTGGTCACACTTCCTAGAAGGGTAGTTTGGGTAGTTCCCAAAAAATGGATTAGGGTTTTAAAACATGTATAAATACCTCATATGTTCATGCAACCCTCCTCTCTTCCCTTAGGCTCTCTCTTCTTTTAGGCGTTCTTCCCCTTAGCTCTTTAGTTTAGTATTAAAAATAAAAGAAAGCTCTCTTTCTCTTTTCATGGCTACTTAGCCATTTTTATTTCATGTAATTTTCCTTTTCTATACAATGTTAATTAGTATTTTATTTTACTTACATGCTCTCTTTCTTTCATGCTAGTAGTGTAGATTTTATTTTATGCAATTAGATTAGTTCTCTTTTCCATTAGCTTTCATTTTTCCTCTTCTTTTTGTTCATGTTGCAATCTACATTTGTTGATTTGATAACAAATATGAGAGGCTAAACCCCTTCAATTTAGGGGTAATGAAGCACTCTAGTATGTAGATTCAACATTTTGATGTTTATGTTCTATTTTTGTGCTTAATGGAAACATTTGAAGTGGTTTAACTTGTTGTTGTAGCTTCGAATTTGATAACCTATATTGTTGACACCAAATAGGCTATGCTTAAACAAACAACAAACACAAATTACCTCTTCATCTACATATAATGTTGGTAATAAAGTAAATGTTTAAATCAAAATTTGATGGTCTATATTTCTAATCAATAATTAATAGGCCATACTTAAAATAGATTTTGCTTTCAACTTTGTCGTCATATTTCATATGAGTTGATAAGTGGTTAAGGGGTGTATTATAGTTTGATGGCTTATGTTGAGCTAATTAATAGCACAAATAGGCCATACTTATGATAAGCACATCAATTAAACTTACTAATGACAAAAAAAGATCATAACTTCATTTTGTTGATTTATGTGATCTAGATAGTGAATTTATCTCTAAATTGTCATTTTATTCTCATAGTTTTCAATTCACTTTTGTAGTTGTTAGTTTTTGCAATTTTTAGTAGTTAACAACATTCTCAAATCTTTGGTTAATTTGATTGAATAGAGATTTTAAATCTAACAATTCTCTGCGAATCGACCCGTACTCTCCACGTACTAGAATTATATGCCGTGTACTTGCGGTTAATTTTAATTTAAATTCGTTCGATGGATTTCTAAACCGATAGAATTTCCGTCGATGAACAAAGAAGTTTAAGTGTTAAGTGTTGCTTGAAAACTCTTGTTGAATGCTTATTTACTTTGTTTGCTAAAACAATTGTTTTATATGCTTGTTTGACTATTTGGATGGTTAATTAAGTATTTTAAAATTTAGAAGTTAAATACTTAATGCGGTATGCAGAAATGACAAGTACACATGTTTCGTCTTTGAGATCCATGGAGACTTGGGCGAGGGACGCAACATGCCGAAGGGAAAGCCCGGATGCTCAAAAATAAATATCAAATAGTTGTAATTTAAGATAAAATAAAAAGTGTTATAAATATTTGATAGAATGAAGCATTGATTATCACTTATTGTTGTGTTTATTTTATTGATTGATTGTTTGAATTTGGTTCGACCAGTTTATGATCATTGATTATTATTTATTGATTGCCAATTATGCTCGACCAATTTATGAGCAATTAATTATCCATATGCACAGGCGGGGTAGAAAATAATGGTATGCTAACACTTTGTGATTTTTTTAAAAATTTTACTATGGCTGTTTAGTGATAATATTGGTTCATTTAATTGTTATAATTAGTTATAATAATTTGACGTCAATGGAATTGTTTTCAAAGTTGGTCTTCCTAAATGAAAGTTTATGAAATGTTAAAGAAATAGAAATGTTTGAGAATAAATATTTTGAAATGATTTTATATAAAAGTGGTTTATATAAAGAATGATTTTATAAAGGTGTTTTATAAAACAGAAAGAATTTCGAGGACTAACCCAATGGTTTTAAGATTATTTTTGAAAGGATTTGGAAATGCAAATTATTATAGATTTGAAGTATTTGTAATTATTAGTGTAAATGATTTTGCCACTTCGGGATATAAAGTGATTTCTTATGTTGACGACGATTCGGGTAACCTATAACTAAAAGGTGAGCAAGGGAGGTGCAGATGTTCTGTAGCCTTAGTGCAGTCCGCTCTCATTGTAGAGGGAAATACATATCTATATTTATTTTCAGAAGGCTGAGACCCAGTTGCCTTGTTATGGCTAGAAACCTCTCGATCAGGTAGCATATAGTTTTGTATGCTTGTATATTGCTATCGTTTCAAAAAGTGATTTGTTTTCAGATCCTGAAGTAAAGGACTAGTTTAAATATAAAAGACACATACACACACACACATATACATACATACATACACATATACATACATACATACATACATACATACATATATATATACACACACACACATATACATACATACATACATACACACACACATATACATACATACATACATACATATATATATCAAAAGTTTTGAAAAAAGAATTCGGGAATAAAGTCCAAAGAGATAATTTCCATAAAGCTAATTAGATTTTGAAAAATCTAAATTTGAAGATTAAGCCTAAGTGGGTAGTTTTGGGAATTGCATATTATTTGTTGCATTGTACGCTCCATGAGTCCTATTTACGATAGGAGAACTACATTGGCTCGATCCTGTATCTAATTAGCTACCCAATTAGATAGGGGTACATAGGCAGTCACAAGTGGTAGTGATACAGTTCCTAGAATAATATAACCATTTTTCTATTTATATGTTGTTGGTTGTGGTTTATCCTGTGTTTTTATATCTTTCCCCCTTACTATTTTATTCCGCATTTGTAACGACTCGGATTTTTCGTCGTTTGATTTTGAATATTTAAGTGGTTTTAAATATGGGTTTGGAATATAATTTGATTTTGAATGTAAAGATGTTGGTTTAAAATTTTAAATTGAATTTAAATTCCAAATATAGTGATTTACTGAATAAATTTAATTGTTGAATTTATAAATGAAGGTCGTTAAATAATTGGAAATTGGAGTTGTTATGAATCGAAAAGATTTCTAATGTTGGTATAAATTGTATTTGAATTATAATTTAGTTAGTAAGGTTTTAAAACTGGAATTTCAAGCGATTTCGTAAATTTTGGAAATCGTCGATTTAATCAACGTGTTAAAATAGCGATCCGAGGCACAGTCTCAAAATTTGACGAAACCAGTTCCATTGGATCTGTAATAGTGTATAATTATCGGATTTCAAATTTCGTAGCGTTTGGATTTACCATTTGGTCGTACGATCTGAAAATGCCTAGAAATAATTTAATTGAATTTAATTTAAATAGTCGATTTAAAAGACTATTTTTCACATACGATCGAACTGGGACACGAGACTTGTTCCATTGGGTTCGGAATAGCAGTATAACATTAGGAAAGCTAGGTGGCATGCCTCGATCGGGTTTCGTAATAAAATACCTAGATATTTTGAAAATTTAAAATAATATATTTCAAATCACAGTCCCATTTCTTTCAATCAGCCACCCTACACTCGTACTCGAGCCAACCTATACTCGTACTCACATCACTTTAACTAATTTAAATTTCCATCCTCTCTCTTTCAATCTCTCAGAGGAAATCGACTTCAATGAAAAAAAATTGAAATGAAAATCGAATCGCTTGAGGAAAATCATGAGCGCAATTAGCATATGCAAGGGTTCGAGCTCAAGCTCGAGCTCGAGGCGTGAGGCGTGAGTAGGGTTCGCGATTTGGAGATGAATGTCGAGCGCTTGAAGTGAGATTGAGGAGGCGACGCAGGCAGTGGATTGGGGCGATCTCGCTCGTCAGTTCAAAGACAGGTCACGTGGATTAGGGCATCGCTCGTGATTAAACAGGAGGGTGAAGATGAAGTCGCGTGTGCATATGGGGGTGCGGCAATTCACTGGTGGCTCCGGATTTAAAAAGGCAGTCGTGTACGATGCCTAGGAGTGATCGCGAGGCAAAGCACTACTGTATGTGGTGATTTTCGCGATCTAGTTGGTGCTTAGGGCTTGGGTTGAAGGTAGTCGATGGAAGCGTGCTGCCTGGAACGATGAAGGCGAAGGGTTTCGAATGTGGTCGTGGTAGATGTCGCATCTTGAATAGCTAGGAAGAAGGTAATTTGTTTTGATATGGTAATTAGTTATTGATATATGTAATTAACTAATTGAATTTAAATTTAAATTCGTTAACTTAAAAAAATTCATAACCCTTTTGTACGAGGTCCAAAATTAACGTAACGGGTCACGTTGGATTCACAGAGACAAATATTATGCAGGGAAATAAATTTAGAATTGGAATGATTAACAGTTTCAGAATAATCAAGGTGAGTAAATCTCACTCGTTTTGGATTGCTAGCTTTTAAATAGTTAAAATTAATTCAGGATGTTTAGCTGAATTGATTATCTGTTGAATGATATTATATTACATATATTGTAGTATAGATATGCTAGTATTTGGAGTGATATTCCCGCCCATTATAGCGGATGAGACCCTATGCGCCTGCATAATAGCGGATGACCCTATATACCGCGATATCCCCCTCGAAGCGGGATTGGTATTTTTATGTTGTATTAACATATGTGGATGTAGGGAAAATAGGTTGGAGGGATCCAACTGGATTCCTTAAAAATGTTGATTTTAAATTTCATATATAGTGATATATGATGTGTTAGAATAATCTGTCATAGATTATTGTTGTGACTGAATAATTGGATGCTAAAGTAGCACCGGCCTGAATTTTGGTATTTTAAATACCATAATATTATTTTTGGAATTTGAAGGAATTTAAAAGGAGATTTTGAATATAAAAATATTTATATCGAAGTTTGGATTATTTTAAAAGAAATTGATTTGGGTAAAACAATAAATTGATTTTTGGGTTATATTTAACTATTCGTAAAAATATTTTAAATAGAGATTTTTAAAATAATTTATATAAAGGATTTTTAAATGATGGATTTTTAAAATGACATTTCTGGAAAATATGAAAAGAAGTTGAAATCGATGTTAAAGATAGATTGGCAGAAATGAATAGAATTTGTAAGGAATTAAATTTATAAAATGGAATTTATAAATTAGATTATTTTAATAAAAAAGTAAAATTCAGAGAAGTTATATATTTATAAACGATGTTATAAATAAAGGAAATAATTAACAGATGGAAATTTGAGAATATAAAATTCATAGAGTGAATTTATATTAAAATATGAAAATAGAGTGAGAAAAATAGTGGATACTATTTTTGGAAAGTGAAAATGGTTAAGGAGATCGGAATGGAAGTGATGTGATTCGAGAGGAATTTATAAAATTGAATTGGTTATTGAGGTTTAAAAAAATATATTTTAATTCTAAGAAGTTAAGTTCATTTTTTAAAGGAAAAATTTATTGTTTAAAACTATGAAATTTTAAACTAGTTAGGATTTAAATATTTTGGTAAGTAGATTTTCAAATATTGAGTGTTTATTTTAGTAAAATCCTAACTTTTAAAATCAGTTTGAAAATTTATTTATTTATCTAAAAATGAGTTATTGGTGTTTATAAAGGTGTTTTCGATATTTCAAATAATTATTTGAACATGTTTTTAAAAAAATATTATTCTTTTAAATACTTATTATATATATATATAGTTTTGAAGTGATTCAAATTTTTTATTTATAAATTCTCTCGAGATTCGTAAATGAGGTTTTTAAATGGATATGATCTTGAGGGGAGGAATTTTATAAGGGATTTGGAGGAATTGAAATTTCAAAATGTTGAATATGGGAATTTTGAAAATGAAATCTGAATTTATAAAAGAAGTTATAAATTGTTGAATGGGGTTATAAATAAGTATACTGGGTTTTGGAAATTGGAAAGGGAATTTATTAGTGATTCAGAAGACTTATGAGATAAGCTATGAAGTATTCTCTTAAGTGTTGGTATTTGAAAAGATTTTGGAAAATAAGACTTATAATATTTTCCTAAGTATAAAAAAGAAAATTTGGGAATATTTCTAAGTATTGAGGTGGTTTGAAAATATCCTGTTATGGATTTTAGTATTTGAAATTGTTTCAAATATTGGAATATGGGAAGGGATTTGAATATTTATCTTAGTAAATATATTTTGAAATAAATGTTTGAAAATTTATAATAAGGCCTAGTGACTGCTTATGGATGTTTTATTGATAGTTAAATAACCGACTATCAATATTGGCCAATTTCGTTAATCATGTCGAAGAGACCGGGATCAGATTTGATTATTCGAAAACCACATCGATCTGGTTTGAACGTTACGAATGAATACCATGAAGATGATGAAGACGGTGATTTGGTTTGTCCAGACCCATGAAAACTTGTATGGACAAATGCTATCAAAACATCGTCATTGGAGGACGATGAGTATTCTAAGTAGAATTATTCTTGAAAGGTAATCGTTAGCCTCAAGCCTCATCAACCGGAAATGACTAAAACAGAGGAGATGCAGCAAGGCTAAGTGGGTCGCACCCAATTAGGGTATGTTATTACTTTTCTAGATATCCTCGGAAACCTATATATATTATGGATATTGTTGTGCATGAAAGAAGGAGCGCTCGATTTTGAGGGTGGGAACACCCAGGGTGATAACATATTCGGTCTATCCAGGTTAGGGGTGGGCCGGTCTTGTGTAGCAGGTGATCCCGGCGAGGTCCTCGGTACATTGTTCAAGAGGTGTACTCTGATGGGCGGTACCCCAATGGCCCAATCATTGTATGGGATCCATTCTCCAATAAGCGCCGTACAGTTTTGATTGTGCCCAACTATGCTGTAACGTGAGATGCAAGCATTTCAGCTATTTTCTATTTACTTTCTATACACACTATTATAATATCAGATGATTTTAATAAAAATCATTTTGGTTATCGTAAGGTAAAAACCCATCGTGTTTATGTGTGACGTGGTCTTACGAGATACCTTTGTTTTCAAAGGATTTTGAGAAAAGTTAATAATTAAAAATTGAGTGTGTTTTCTCACAATAGTTTTCCAGACTGACTTGGGTGTTATTTTATTATAATGCTCGCGTCAAACCGAGTATTACAGTTTCAGTTTAGAATGCTATGGAGCTCAGGAGACGAGCTAGAGGAGTTCAGACGTATTTTCGTACTTTGGTTTATATTTCCACCGTATGAGGACAAGTTATTATAACTGTCCGAATTGATGTATTGATTACAGTACTCTGATGATTGTATGTATATATGTTACAAATTCTTTTGTTTAAAAATCTGTTATTATATATTATATTTTGTTCCGCTGCGATGTGAGATTCTCTGTTGTTGTTTTCCATTTCTTCTTCTACTTTTTCTTCTTCTTCATCCCTAAAGATTTGTATTTCCATTCAATTTGAGTTAAACTGATGTGAATTATGGTCGACCCAAAGGGATACGGATTTGCAGGCCTTTACAACATTTACGTTGTTTATTGAGTTCGCAGGTAAGGATATTGTTGTCTCTCTCGTTAGAGCGTGTAGCGGTAGATTTATTGCGTATGAGTTCGATATGCACACCTTATAGAATGAATTAATTAATTACTCTGATAAGTTGTATAATTGAAATTGTATCATATACATTTAGTAATGTTGAATATTTATCAAATATTATGTATTAAGTTGGTAGTTTTCATTTGTAGCTTTAGAACAGACGGGTTTTTCGGCGATCCTGACTAGTCTGAAAATCTGGGTCATCACATTTGGTATCAGAACTTAGGTTAGGTGCCCAAGTAAAATTTGTCTAGGTTAGTAAATCAACCTAGGAATTTTAAAAATGAAACTACCTTAATTTGATTAATAAAATGGATAGAATAGGGCACCGTACCTCCAACCTGGGTTATGGATGATATTACTATTTTTAGTGTGCTTAGCTTTCGCTAATTGTTGTTTTTCGTTATATTTTTCCATCCTTGTAATTTCGAGGACGAAATTCTTTTAAGTAGGGAAGAATGTAACGACCTAAAATTTGGCCAATTTAAAATATACTATTTAAATTAATTTTAAATATAAAATATATAACAAATTTTATGATTTAAATAATATTAGATAGGATTTGCAAAGAGAAATATACTCAAAAATAGGAATAATTACTTATATCGACAAAAGTGACAAAATCCTGATTTCAGAAAAGTAAGTTTCAATGGTTAAATAAAATATTTTAATTAATTTATGAGTGTTTATATTTTTAAATAACATTATATAAATTTATATTTAAATTTGGTTTACATAAATAAATAGTTTAACTAAAATGTCAAAATTTGACCGTAAAACATTTTGTCGAAAATCAATGTTTTGTCGATTTAAAATTGTTGCAACGTTGTTGCACTTTTATTTTCTTATATATGAACATATATTCAAATACTATAAGTATTTATTAATTCACTAATCAAGTTTACTTTTACTAAACATGCTTAGAAAATTATAGAATGTAATTAACAAAAAGTAAGCATAAAAGGATAAAAAGTGTTATAAAAGTCAAAAAAGTAAACATCAAATCAAACAAACATAATTATTATATTCTTTACTTAATACTTAAGTGAAGGTGATTTAAAATAATGATTTGAAATGTTATGTTAAGTGGTGAAAAAAAATTAGTTTGCTTAAAGTATAAGTAAAGAGTATTTTGATCTTTTTACAAAATATTATTTTAATCCAAATTTTTCTATAAATACCAACACACTTTATCACCTTTTTCACACCTTTCTTCTCCATTTTCAAGCTCTTCTTTCACTCTTTAATGGCTCCCATGCCTCTCTTAAAAAATTCCAAAAGCGTAACAAAGTTATGACAAGAATAATCGATAAAAAAAGTATACCACTTAAGTCATGTTCAAGCTAGTAAGTTCCGTCCATCCACCCAAGCCCATTCCTACCTAAAAGCCATCTCCACCTCTTTTCTTCTCAACTTCTAGGATAGCGGAGCTATAACCAGATTTCAAGAAGTTTCGAGAAATAGTAGCGATGCTATAGTCAAATCCGTAGTGACAAAGTTAGCAAAATTGGTAGAAAGTATAGTTTAGATCTGGAGTTCCTTGCTTTAAAGTTTGATGGAGTAGAATCCAAATTGAGTTATTTCTTCCTTTAAGTTTATTAAAACTATTGCTAAATTGAAGGAACTTTAAGTGTTAAGTGTTTCTTGAAAATCCTTGTTGAATGCTTATTTACTTTGTTTGCTAAAATAATGGTTTTATTTCCTTGTTTGACTATTTGGATGGTTAATTAAGTATTTTAAAATTTAGAAGTTAAATACTTAAGGGGGTATGCGGAAATGACTAGTACTCATGTTTCGTCTGTGAGATCCAAGGAGACTTGGGCGAGGAACAGAACATGCCGAAGGGAAAGCCCAGATGCTCCAAAATAAATATCAAACTTAACCTAAGATAAAATAAAAAGTGTTATAAATATTTGATAGAATGGAGCATTGATTATCATTTATTGTTGTATTTATTTTATTGATTTATTATTTGAATTAGGCTCGACCGGTTTATGAGCACTGATTATTATTTATTGATTATCGACTTTGCTCAACCAGTTTATGAGCAATTAATTATCCATATGCATTGGCGGGGTAAAAAATAATTGTATGCTAACACCTTCTGATTTATTTCAAAATTTTACTATGGAGTGTTTAGTGATAATATTGGTTCTTTTAATTGTTATAATTAGTTATAATAATTTGACGTCAATGAAATTGTTTTCAAAGTTGGTTTTTCTAAATGAAAGTTTATGAAATGTTAAAGAAATAGAAATATTTGAGAACAAATATTTTGAAATGATTTTATATAAAAGTGGTTTATATAAAGAATGATTTTATAAAGGTGTTTGATAAAACAGAAAGAATTTTGAGGACTAACCCAATGGTTTTAAGATGATTTTTGAAAGGATTTGGAAAAGAAAATTATTATAGATTTGAAGTATTTGTAAGTATTAGTGTAAATGATTTTGCCACTTCGGGATATAAAGTGATTTGTTATGTTGCCGACAATTCGGGTAACCCTGTAACGACCCGAGATTTTCGATCGTGAAAATCCCAGAAAGTTAGGAAAGAAGAAAGAGATAGAAGAAGAAACATAAATGAAACACAGAATCTTGCATTCGCAGCGGATCAAAATATAATATCAAATAAAATAACAGTTTACAAAGAAGAACTGTATCAGTACATTTACATTTCTATACATCAGAGTTACAACATTACACAAATACCGGACAGTTAAAACTAACTTGTCTTAGATAAACTACAATAAATCACAGCGGAAACACTCCATACGTTCCTGCCATCCAGCTCGCCATCTGAGCTCCATAACGTCCTCACTTGAAAATCTGTAATACTCGGTCTGATCCGAGCATTACATCAAAGTAACACCCGGGTCAGGCTGGAAACCAGCGTGAGTAAACCCATCTAACATGGAATACAACAGCATAAAACTTACATAAAACCCGAGGTAACTTGTGTCAATTTACAATTTCACAATTTGTTAGAGACATCACTTATTTCACACATCAATTTCTAAGTACCAAAACTTAGATTAAATGGTCCAATTCACTTAAATCATTCCATCCAGCTTATTGATTTCACATATCAATCTATAAAGAATCGAAGTGGTTTCGGGTATTAACTAATACCCGACTCTGGTCTCTTCGAATCTAATGTCATCTTAACCCAAGTTATTCGAGTGAAATACAATTCAAACTTTAAATACAGGGTGTAACCTTTACATAGTAATTCATCATCGATAGATACCCACATTACCATAGTTTAAACCAAACATATCATATCACAAAACATTTCATATCAGAGATATCAACCAATTCAAGGCATTGAACATCATTCAATCATTCATAAGCAAGATTGATCACTTCCAAAATTAATTTAATTTATCTAATTAAATTAATTACTAATCTTTAATCACTTAGATTACCTTTACTTAACCTTAATTAATTACAAACCAATTAATTAATCGTCTTTTAATTATCCATCTTAATTAATCATCCTTGATTAATTATACTTTAATTACATTAAGTAAATAGCCTTTAATTAATTTCACAAATTAATTATCCTTAACTATATACAGTAATTATCCTTAATTAATTACTCAAATTAATTATCTTATAACCACCTACATTGATTAACTATCCTTTAATTAATCACACTCATTAATTAACTAACCCTTAATTAATTTCCTTAATTAATCAATCCTTTACTTAATTAACCCTTGATTAATTAATCCCTTGATCAATCAATCCTATAATAAATTACACCAAGTAATTAATCCTTAATTACTTCCATCAAGTAATTATCCCATTGGTTAGTTATCCTCAACTAATTAACCTTTAATTACAAATTAAATTAATTAATTCTTAACAAATTTATCTTTTAATTACTTAAATTAAGTAATTATTATTTAATTAATTAATCTCTAATTACTTACATGAGTTAACCTCTAATCACCAATTCATTAATTTCTAATTAGCAATTAATGAATTTCTATTAATTAATTTATAATTTAAAACTATTGATTAATTAATCCTTAATTAATCAACTTTAATAACTTTCCTTAATTAATTATTCTTTAGTTAATAACCAATCAATTAAATAATAAATCTTAATTACCCAAACCTTAATTAGTTTTAAGATAATTCATTTATCTTAATCACTTTCTTAATCATTATCAGAATTAATAAACTTTGGAATTAATTATCATTAACTTAAAACGCATTAAGTTTAATTAAAAATTTAAAACACTTAATCTTTCAATTAAACTACTTAATTATCTGATTAATTAACCTTTTAAAAACATCTTAAGGATAAACTTAATTAATGACTTAAAATAAATTTCAACTTTAATAAACAAACATTTAATAATCAATTACTATTTAAAGGAAATAGTTTTTAAGTTAACTAGTTTTAAAACATGGCTTTATTAAATTTAAAGCTTTGGAAATAAAATTACCTTACCCGAGTAAATCCAGGATCTACTCGACTAACACCCGAGTTACCTCAACTTTTTCCCGAGCTTCCTCTTTCTTCATTAAAACTTAATTTAAATTTAAAGAAAACTGTTATACTAAAACACTCTCGTATACTCGAAACAATCCCGAGCTAAACCCTAAGGCAAACCCATGTTTTCCCGAGCCCTACCCGAAGTCACCTCCTCTACTTCCAGAGCTTCAACAACTACAGACACGCGACAACACCGTGCACATGTACAGATGGTCGGAACGTCTCCGACCATCGCCACTACCTCTGGCAAATCGAACGTGGCCTCTCTACTCGTTAACGAACACCCAAACTTTGAATCGAACTAGAAAACGAGATCGAGCATAAACGAACCCAAACCGGAAAGAATCATCACCAAAACCTTACCCTTGCTGCCTCCTCCGGCCACCAGGAGTTCGGAAACTGCGACCAACTCTTCTCCCAAGGCCTACGCAACTATTAGTCCACTCGCGATCGAGCCCGCATCTACCACGATGGAGAATTCAATCCAAAAATGTCGATGAACCCAACAGGCTGTAAACCCTAGTTCACCCTCGTTTCATCTCCACCATGCTCAAGAAATTCTCCAACCATTTTGCCGTCATTCCCAATCCAAGAACCACCTCCCACCAGGACCCCGATCATTCAAACGCCACCAAACACCAGAATTTGCCCAATTTGCAAATTTCGATCAATTCGAAATTTCCCATGATCTATCATACTAAAAATCTTGACTTTGATCTTAAAATTCATGATTTATGTAAACAAACAGGATCAAGAAATAAAAACCCAAATTTTAATCAATAAATTTTGAACAAAAATATGACTTTACTGTATTTTTAAGTTTTCCAGTCAACCCTATCATTTTTACTACTTAAAAATATTTTAAACATTTAAATCTTGCCAATTCGATCACATTTTATTTAGACACCAAAGTCTATTAAGGATTTAAAGAATAGGAATTTGATTTTCAAAACAAAGTTTGAACCCTATAAACTGGAACAGAGCAAAAGACCATATTCCAGACATGCACAGTCATATCTACCCCCATATATACATATATATATACACATACTTATTTGTATATATATTCAAACCATTACAATTACTTCAAGCATGTTTTTCAAACACAAGGCAAAAATCCAGACTTGAAAGAATTTACTCATCGTGAATTAGCAGAGAAGCCTAGGATCATAGTTTTTGAAACTGGAAATTGTTTGAAATTGAAAACTGAAGATGCTTTGATCTTAGACCTGATCTGCTTTGTTTCTTTACTTAATGAATTAGCTTTGATACTGAGTTGAGCTTGAATTTTGTTGAGCTTTAGGTTTTGAAAACTTGAAAGATTTGATTGTCGTTGATTTTATTTCTTTGATTCTTTTGTGCTTGAGTTGTTTGATTTTATGAACTAAAGTGTATAGGTGGAGATATAAGCAGTGAATGTATATACATAGAAAGGAAGTGTGTTGTGCAAGCTAGAGAGAGGGATATGTATCTGTACAATTTCTTTTTTTTTTCTTTTCACATTTCATACGTATATCCTTTTCTTTTGAAAATATGTGACTTGATTTGATTTTGTTTTGCTGCTGACATTGTTTTGAAATGAGGCATTGTATGCTTGTGCATTAAATGCTTGTCTCACTAGGTCCCTACATATATATTTATATATACATACATTTCATATATATATATATATTTGTTTTTACCAAATGCATTTATATTTGTTATCATATATACATACTTATATATATAGTTACACCTACCTATTTATACTTAAACATATTTTTGATATACATTGCTTTATTATATATCTATATATATATATTCACATTCATACAAGCTTCCTTATATTTTATTTTGTGTTGGCATAAATATACATATACATACATTTATATACTTATTTATTTAAAATCATAAACTTGTATATTCTAAATTTTCATATATATATTATAAGCATACCCTAATACACTTGTATATATTTTTTTTATACGGTTCATCATATCCATAGATTTATAAGCCAATAGTTATTATAGTTTTTAAGCCATTTATATGTCCAATATCTCAATTATCAGAAATTCATTTGCTCGACCCATCAAAAATTAATATTTTGTTAATTTAAACCAGCTAATTATCCAATTAACAGACGTTAAAAAAATCCGGGTCGTCACATTCTTCCCCCCTTTGAATCTTTTCGTCCTCGAAAAGGAACGAAACGAATTTATGAAACTGTTTAAAATTAGATAAATATTTTTTGATCATTTTTAAAACACTTTTTTAATATCTATATAATATTATTTCAAAGTAGTTTTTATAAAAATACTTTTATAACTCGATGTTTCAACAAGGCCATCCTTGTTCTTACAGAAATTCAGTCATACGTTGATCAGGCGTAGGACTGAAAATCTATAAGTACTTGGTAAACTCGTTTTCAACACCTAGTGAAAATACTTTGGAAAATAATTTTATTGAAAACATAGAAACAATTTTTGAAAATAGAGGAAATATCTTTGGTGAGAATGCTCTGGAAATCATCACCCCCATCCATGGTCATAGTTAACCCGATGGTTACGTTGCCGTCCCGGCAAAATCCATAGATAAGTGTAGGTCTCCGCGCCCCTCGATTACGCCATGGGACCCGCTACAGATCGCAGTTATACCCGGGCCTTACGTTGCTATCATGGCAAAAACCCATATAACTGTAGGCATCAGCGCCACCGAATTTCGCTGCCAAAAGAATGAAACTCCTCCACTTGACCATAGATCGCAGTCTACCGATGTTACGTTGCCATCCCGACAAAATCAAGTGTAGACTGTTGGCACTCATCCTCCACACGATTTTCGCTATGGTCCACACAGTAGATCGCAGCGACATCGAGTCACACTATCGTCACAGCATAACCTAAATGCCCCTGTAGGCATCATCGCCCTCGACTTTCGCTACCAAATAATCCTCAGGAACTAGTTTGTCCGGACTCCTCATAGGATCAACTTTAGAACCTCCCCCTTAGAGGCTTAAGGCTGTGCCACCCTGTGGCACTCCTGAGAAGTTCATTCAAGGGAGCACCTTTTTCCCCAAAGCCACTTTCAAAACACTTTATACTATACACATATAGTATTTTCCAAATCATACACCAAGTATGAATCTCATATAAATCTCCTTTACAAAATCGATTCTCAAAATCGATAATTCTCATATTAGGCTTTTCCAAATTCCAAAATTGATTTTCCTCAAAAATCAAAAGCCTTTTTAGAAACCAATAGGTTCCAAAAACCTTTTCTCAAAATCATCCTCATAAGATCCTTTACATATACATACATATATATATATAACTTTAAAAATCTTTGGATCACTTCAAACTTGTATAAATTCCCTTTCTATACTTCAAATACTTTCAAAAACCCTTTTCTTCTGGAAAAAGATTCAACAAGGGGAGTTTTATCATATATATAACAAAGATACGTAACTTTGTTTATTCCAAATCAAATATTCAAATTTGATTACTCTATAAAGTCACTTACCAAATTACTTACTTCCATAAAGTAAATTTTTACCATAGAAATATCCAATTTCCACTTTACTTCATCATATATTTCACAAAATATACTCTTCATTTCAAAGACCCTTTTACAGTTCTTATCCATAAATTTTCAATATCAATTTTATTCAAACCCGTACGATGCACATAAATCATCTATATGCTATATCAATCTGATCGCTCACTCGATCACAAAATTTCTCTTTCGAACTAGTATCGTCCACCCGGCTTCCTAGTGCGGACTCAGATCTGGTTCCTTGATCAGAAACCGTCATTCTCCTTCCATAGTCACAACTATGATAGAGAATATTCAAAACTAATCAAAAATCCATATCCAGGTTTGCCGTCGAAAATCGAGCGAAAAATCCCAACCTCGGATCGATAATACTATCTCGAAATTCTATGCTCGAATCTGGATCAAACCACTATGCGAATAGAATAATATACGTACATCCTACGTATTTATCTTCATTGATTATCAGTTAAATCAATTTCCTTTCTATTCATCCTCACTTTAGTTTTATTCACTTATTCACATTTGCCTTAATCCCCATTTGGATTATCACTCAATTCTTATCTCAGTTGGGTATTTAATCATAAACAGTTTGTACTCTAATCAGCTTAAATTTAGAAAATAGCTTGAAATTTTTTAAAATAAATAAGTAGTTGAAAAATAATTATTAACTGTAAAAAGCTGTAAAATAGTTAAGTAATTGTAAATAGTTGAAAAATATTAATTATTTATAAAACAATTGAAAAACAGTAATTAGTTTATAAATCAGTTGTAAAATTGTTAAATAGTTTCAAAAGTAGTTATAAAATAAGTATAAGGTAGTTTGGGGTTTAGAAAGAAAGGTTGCATATAGTAAATAGCTTGGAAGATTATATTTAAGAAAGTTTAAATTAAAATAATTTGTTTGAAAATAGTCCAGAGCCAAACTGTTCAATTTCCCAAACTCCCATTCAATTCAATTTCCCATTTCCACTTAAATTGATTTAATTCCAATTTAATTTGAATTTTTCTTGATTCCTTTCCCAGATTCAAATTAATTTCCATTTGAATTTAAACTCATTCAACTTCAATCCCACTTCCAATTAATTCAAATCAAATTCAATTTGAACTAATTTCAATTCCAATCTCAACTTTAAACCATCTCAAATTATATAAATTCGAGTAAAATTTTCAAATGTTAATTTAACCCCTTAAATCAAATTAACCTTTATCTTTAACTTAACAACCTAAATCTTTAACAATTTTAAATTCTGAATCCAAATTTCAAATGTTCATTTTAAATTACCTTTACTTAACTTATTTCAAGGTTCAAATAAGAGTTCAAAACTTTTAAACAATTAAATCTTCAGAATTTCATTTATCTCCAAATTTTTACTTCTGACTTTGAAACTAATTCTTAAACAATTTTAGTTTGCAAATTTAATTCTTAAGTTCAAAGTGATTCCATTTAATTTCTACAATGGATGTTTATTACCTCAATCCATTTCTTAATTCAATTAGAATAATCCAATTCACAGTTTCATGGATTATTAATAACAAAAGGATGATATCAGGATAAGCCAAAGTAAATAAACATCCATATTATTTAAAACAACATCCATCAATAGCACACATTACCCATTTCCAGACCTCAAATCCGTTTGAGATCACACATAACTCCCATTTCAAAACAACCCATTTAACTTCCCTAAGTAAAATTTTAATTTCATCTTGAAATTTCCAATTCAGGTTGTTCTTATTTAACTTCCCCTAAGTTAAATTCAATTCATTTGATCCAGTCAACCTCACAAAATTTGAATTTCTCCATTTCAAATTCTTAAACTTCTTATCAATATCCCTTCTCACTTATAAGCTCAAAAACTTATCACATTTTAGGGAAAATTCAAAACTCAACACCTAGTGTTTACTTCCAATCAACTTTGATCTTATGTATATCCCACATATATACATATTTATTTCATTCGCACTTCAAGTCATACTTTAGATTTTAAACCATTATTGGTTTTTAATTCCAAAACAAATTCCCTTTAAAATTTTAACACAACTCTTGTTTTAAAATAAGATTCCTACACTTAGAAAATATTATTCATTATATCTATTAATACTTTGAAACAATTTCAAATCATCTGGACTTAGATTTAAAACTTCACAATTTAAATTATCTTTAATTCCAATTTATAAGTCATACTTATCTAAATTGTTACTTCCTTAAAACATTTCACTCTTCTTAATTATTAACAAACGTTCCATTATCAAAATACAACAAACATTTTATGATAATAACCAAGGTTATCATAACTGGAAACCAATTCACTGTATATTATCTCCTAATTTAATGGATAATAAAATCAAAGTAACTTAATTCAGCATTCTGATAACACTCTTACAAATTTTCAGGATTTTACTCTCTGGTTTGAATCCATTTCAAACTTACCTTTATTTAATTTTAATTTGGTTGTATTTCTATTACTTCTTAATTTAATTCCAATAATTTAACAACCAATTACCTTAATATTTATTAAAAAGAAATATTGCTTTATATATCAAAATATAATCATTTTAAATCTTTATATAAGAAAATAACAAGTACGCTCTCATATATACATATACACTCAACTCATTCTAGGGTACCATCGACCCCATACTTAATGAGTATCCCCCACCGGAGCTAAGGTTCTCGCTTAACCTTTCAGCTCTGATACCAAATGTAACGACCCGAGATTTTCGATCGCGAAAATCCCAGATAGTTAGGAAAGAAGAAAGAGATAGAAGAAGAAACAGAAATGAAACACAGAATCTCGCTTTCGCAGCGGATCAAAATATAATATCAAATAAAATAACAGTTTTTTTTAAAAAAACTGTATCAGTACATTTACATTTCTATACATCAGAGTTACAACATTACACAAATACCGGACAGTTAAAACTAACTTGTCTTAGATAAACTACAATATATCATAGTGGAAACACTCCATACGTTCCTGCCATCCAGTTCGCCATCTGAGCTCCATAACGTCCTCACGTGAAAATCTATAATACTCGGTCTGACCCGAGCATTACATCAAAGTAACACCCGGGTCAGGCTGGAAACCAGCGTGAGTAAACCCATCTAACATGGAATACAACAGCATAAAACTTACATAAAACTTGGGGTAACTCGTGTCAATTTACAATTTCACAATTTGTTAGAGACATCACTTATTTCACACATCAATTTCTAAGTACCAAAACTTAGATTAAATGGTCCAATTCACTTAAATCATTCCATCCAGCCTATTGATTTCACATATCAATCTATAAAGAATCGAAGTGGTTTCGGGTATTAACTAATACCCGACTCTGGTCTCTTCGAATCTAATGTCATCTTAACCCAAGTTATTCGAGTGAAATACAATTCAAACTTTAAATACAGGGTGTCACCTTTACATAGTAATTCATCATCGATAGATACCCACATTATCACAGTTTAAACCAAATGTATCATATCACAAAACATTTCATATCAGAGATATCAACCAATTCAAGGCATTGAACATCATTTAATCATTCATAAGCAAGATTGATCACTTCCAAAATTAATTTAATTTATCTAATTAAATTAATTACTAATCTTTAATCACTTAGATTACCTTTACTTAACCTTAATTAATTACAAACCAATTAATTAATCGTCTTTTAATTATCCATCTTAATTAATCATCCTTGATTAATTATACTTTAATTACATTAAGAAAATAGCCTTTAATTAATTTCACAAATTAATTATCCTTAACTATATACAGTAATTATCCTTAATTAGTTACTCAAATTAATTATCTTATAACCACCTACATTGATTAACTATCCTTTAATTAATCACACTCATTAATTAACTAACCCTTAATTAATTTCCTTAATTAATCAATCCTTTACTTAATTAACCCTTGATTAATTAATCCCTTGATTAATCAACCCTATAATAAATTACACCAAGTAATTAATCCTTAATTACTTCCATTAAGTAATTATTCCATTGGTTAGTTATCCTCAATTAATTAACCTTTAATTACAAATTAAATTAATTAATTCTAAACAAATTTATCTTTTAATTACTTACATTAAGTAATTATTATTTAAGTAATTAATCTCTAATTACTTACATGAGTTAACCTCTAATCACCAATTCATTAATTTCTAATTAGCAATTAATGAATTTCTATTAACTAATTTATAATTTTAAACTATTGATTAATTAATCCTTAATTAATCAACTTTAATAACTTTCCTTAATTAATTATTCTTTAGTTAATAACCAATCAATTAAATAATAAATCTTAATTACCCAAACCTTAATTAGTTTTAAGATAATTCATTTATCTTAATCACTTTCTTAATCATTATCAGAATTAATAAACTTTGGAATTAATTATCATTAACTTAAGATGCTTTAAGTTTAATTAAAAATTTAAAACACTTAATCTTTCAATTAAACTACTTAATTATCTGATTAATTAAGCTTTTAAAAACATCTTAAGGATAAACTTAATTAATGACTTAAAATAAATTTCAACTTTAATAAACAAACATTTAATAATCAATTACTATTTAAAGGAAATAGTTTTTAAGTTAACTAGTTTTAAAACATGGCTTTGTTAAATTTAAAGCTTTGAAAATAAAATTACCTTACCCGAGTAAATCCAGGATCTACTCGACTAATACCCGAGTTACCTCAACTTTTTCCCGAGCTTCCTCTTTCTTCATTAAAACTTAGTTTAAGTTTAAAGAAAACTGTTATACTAAAACACTCTCGTATACTCGAAATAATCCCGAGCTAAACCCTAAGGCAAACCCATGTTTTCCCGAGCCCTACCCGAAGTCACCTCCTCTACTTCCAGAGCTTCAACAACTACAGACACGCGACAACACCGTGCACGTGTACAGATGGTCGGAACGTCTCCGACCATCGCCACTACCTCTGGCAAATCGAACGTTGCCTCTCTACTCATTAACGAACACCCAAACTTTGAATCGAACTAGAAAACGAGATCGAGCATAAACGAACCCAAACCGGAAAGAATCATCACCAAAACCTTACCCTTTCTGCCTCCTCCGGCCACCAGGAGTTCGAAAACTGCGACCAACTCTTCTCCCAAGGCCCACGCAACTATTAGTCCACTCGCGATCAAGCCCGCATCTACCACGATGGAGAATTCAATCCAAAAATGTCGACGAACCCAACAGGCTGTAAACCCTAGTTCACCCTCGTTTCGTCTCCACCATGCTCGAGAAATTCTCCAACCATTTTTTCCGTCATTCCCAATCCATGAACCACCTCCCACCAGGACCCCGATCATTCAAACGCCACCAAACACCAGAATTTGCCCAATTTGCAAATTTCGATCAATTCGAAATTTCCCACAATCTATCATACTAAAAATCTTGACTTTGATCTTAAAATTCATGATTTATGTAAACAAACAGGATCAAGAAATAAAAACCCAAATTTTAATCAATTAAATTTTGAACAAAAATATGACTTTACTGTATTTTTAAGTTTTCCAGTCAACCCTATCATTTTTACTACTTAAAAATATTTTAAACATTTAAATCTTGCCAATTCGATCACATTTTATTTAGACACCAAAGTCTATCAAGGATTCAAAGAATAGGAATTTGATTTTCAAAACAAGGTTTGAACCTTGTAAACTGGAACAGAGCAAAAGACCATATTCCAGACATGCACAGTCATATCTACCCCCATATATACATATATATATACACATACTTATTTGTATATATATTCAAACCATTACAATTACTTCAAGCATGTTTTTCAAACACAAGGCAAAAATCCAGACTTGAAAGAATTTACTCACCGTGAATTAGCAGAGAAGCCTGGGATCATAGTTTTTGAAACTGGAAATTGTTTGTACTTGAAAACTGAAGATGCTTTGATCTTAGACCCGATGTGCTTTGTTTCTTTACTTAATGAATTAACTTTGAGACTGAGTTGAGCTTGAATTTTATTGAGCTTCAGGTTTTGAAAACTTGAAAGATTTGATTGTCGTTGATTTTATTTCATTGATTCTTTTGTGCTTGAGTTGTTTTGATTTTATGAACTAAAGTGTATAGGTGGAGATATAAGCAGTGAATGTATATACATAGAAAGGAAGTGTGTTATGCAAGCTAGAGAGAGGGATATGTATCTGTACAATTTCTTTTTTTTCTTTTCACATTTCATACGTATATCCTTTTCTTTTGAAAATATGTGACTTGATTTGATTTTGTTTTGCTGCTGACATTGTTTTGAAATGAGGCATTGTATGCTTGTGCATTAAATGCTTGTCTCACTAGGTCCCTACATATATATTTATATATACATACATTTCATATATATATATATATTTGTTTTTACCAAATGCATTTACATTTGTTATCATATATACATACTTATATATATAGTTACACTTACCTATTTATACTTAAACATATTTTTGATATACATTGCTTTATTATATATATATATATATATTCACATTCATACAGGCTTCCTTATATTTTATTTTGTGTTGGCATAAATATACATATACATACATTTATATACTTATTTATTTAAAATCATAAACTTGTATATTCTAAATTTTCATATATATATTGTAACGACCCGTAAATTTTAACCGTTTTAATAACGTAATTAGTTGAAATTTTGTGAAATTTTAAACGATAAAATTTTGAAATATAAATTTGATATTTGAAATGCGTCTAATTAAACATAGCAAACTGTAAATTTTCGTCCGAAAATACGAAAGTTTATTTCACGCGTAAATTCACTTCAATTAAATCAGTTAAAAAGAAATGAAAATAAAATGTTTTCGAAACCTAAATATTTTTACATAGAAAAATTCTAAACCATCTTCTGAGCAAGATGTCAGTTGTCGTTTTCCCAAATTCGGACATCTTTGGCTCCGTCAATCTTATTTTCTTACGTTTTTCTCGCATTTTCCACTGGTAGAAAATTCGAATTTTATAATATAATCATACCACTTATATCTGTATACCGTTTTAATCATCTCGTCGCGCTGATCTTAACGGTATATTTGTTTGTGTATTTCAGGGTCCGAGTAATGACGAAATCTGTAAAACGACTTCCATATCAGTTTCGAAATTTGGGCTTTGGGGTTTTTCTGTGACCATTCGTTATTCATCATGAGAAACAAATGGGCAGTAACCTTTTCTATTCCCAAAATTTATCATCTAACTTTTGGTATCCCAACTGTCTATTGAATATAATTGTTATACCCTTTTGTTCGTCCTCTCTCTTTTTCCCATCTCCTTCATTTCATTTCGTTATGCTCCTTCATTCTGAAAATTTATTTTTATATAGTCATATAATAAAATTTATCTTCTACCTGTATCGACCAAGTTATATATCCTCCTCTACTCGAGATTGGCCAAGCTTCCACCACCTCATCCATTCAACCTCAGCCTGCAACTCCAGCACACCACCAGTGCTCAGCCATCTCTTTCCCCTTTGGCCGCCAACCCGAGCGCATGACAGCCCTACTCGCCCGACCTGCCGTGAAACCCACCCTCGATTTGTCGTTTTCTTCTTTCTCCACCTTCTCTTCATCCCCACCTTTTTCCCAGGCCGAGCACAGCCTCTAGCCCACAGTGATCTGCCCTTACACCATGGCCGCAAGCTTTCCCACCCCGGCGAACAGCCCAGGTGCGATCTCCTTGACTGCTCGGCCTTGTCACTCCATCAACCATTCTTCTCCTCCTCTTCTTTGTTAAGGTAGATATATACTTATGCCCATATATTATCATATGTATGTCAGTATATATATTGACATGTTATATATATAATAGTTTACTTTATAATTTAAGCTACAAACTTCTTTTATATATATAAGTTAGTTTATATATAGGTATGTTATAGGCATATGTTTCGAATGTTGTTTTGGGCATTTTGATTATGTTATATATAAATCTGTTATCTTGTTTTCAAATATGGGAAGGTATGTATCAATATGTTCTGGCGAGTATGTACAATTAAGGTTCTACTTAAAATTATTAAGAGATGTCCTTGGTTTTTGAGCTATACATGTACAGGCTTTATAATATTAACTTATGATTGAGGTTTAAAATGTATTCAGACTAAGTATGTAAGTTTGTATAAATGTACGTTCATTTATTGAGTTATAACAAGTAAAATCATATTGTTAAATTTTAATTTTCAATACAACATGTACGTATGCTTGCCGGTAAGTAGGTAATGATATTTTGTTTTGGCCCATGGTACTTTGTTCTCTGGATTATGAAGTGGATAGTTATGTTATAAAATGGATAGTAGTGTATTTTTTTTATAAATTAAGAAGTTTTGAATAAGATCTTATTTCCCGTTCAGATTTGCAAACCCCTTTCTGCATTTGATTTTTTCCTTGTCCCTACCGCGTGTGCACTACCTGATGCCCGCATATACCTGTGTACACCATTTACACATCAAGGCCGCATATATTTGTCTAGAATATGTATACTGTCTACATATATTATACGAGATTTTTAAAAATATACATAATATACTTGTTTATTTTAATATTGATTTTTAAATTGTGTATATATATAGTGCATATCACCAGGGTTAGAGATATACGTAAGTTGTGTAGTAATATGAATCCAAATATATTTGCTTACATATGTGTGTACTCAAAAAAAAAAGGTGTATATATATTTGAATATATGGGTTTTACTTTATCTTTTATAAGTCTATTTTATATGTTCTAGTTACAGTTCTATATACAGTAGCTATATCTTCTTTTACTCTTATTTTGTTTAACAAATACATATGTTTTATTTTATGCGTGTTTTAATTTTTAACAATGGATTTAGAAGTACAAACATATAAATTTAATATATACTTAATTTAATTAGGACATGATTTTGTGTATGTATATAGTCATATATATATATATATATATATATTTGTTCGTTTTACCATTGAACTTCATCAATCCAATCTGATTTAATTTCGTATTGTCGATACCAACTATCAGCTTTGTCCGTCGTGCCAGTGCATTCATCGGATTGTGTACATCCAGCCTTGCTTTGGAATTCGTAGCTCATTTCTTTGACTATACTCTTTAGCCTCGGAAGGTGAGCAATCACTCACGATTAACGTTCTTTTATTTATTAAATTTGATTTCAATTGGAACGACAATTGAAATGCTGCTGTTAGTTAATTACACTGTTATATATGCTATTGCCTGTATCAGTTCACCTGTGACACCTGACACCATTATCTGTTAATTATTTATGTGATGATAATACAGTTTGGCTGATAATTGATTGATTGTTGATGTTTATATTGGACGTTAAATTGTTAATGTTAAAATGATAAATAGTGTGAAATTGAACTTGATATAGGATAGTTAAATGTTAAATTTGATTAACTGACATTTGTATAATATGACCCCTTTAACTGTTAAATTTATTGACACATAGGATTTGTTTAATTACACTTTGAACCACTGAATGTATGTTGTTATATTGATGATGTATGAAATTGTAAATTGAATGACAAGTGAAACCGTAATGTAATAATCTTAAATCTACATGAAATGATAGTGTAGATTCTAGAAATAATTATATTAATTCGTACAAATAACAATGCGAATTGATACGGTTATTTCGGGATTATTTGAATTGATTATTGGATTGATATTGGTTGTTGTTATTGTTTGTTTATTTACTTTGACACCATCCCAGTTATCACACTGCAAGTTCCCTTAACTTTGCTTTGATTTTGAATTGAATTGGAATCGGGTTGAAAGGATAAATACCCAAATTGAACTTGGACCTAGGATAGGAAATTAAATAAAACCCGATTGGTCAATAATTTGATTTAAAAATAAACGAAGTTTTTATTTGAATAAATAATATGGTTTTGAAATGAAGTTGAAATTTGAATTTTAATGAAAGGAAAATGTTAATATTTAATAATCTGAAACAAAATATTAACAATGTAATTGATGAAAGAATGTTGTTTAATTTGAGAAATGATTGAATTAAGTTTGAAATGATTTAATAATTAAGTTTGAAATTATAATTAAGTTTGAAATTATTAACTTTGGATTATTTTATAATTAAGTTTTGAATTATTTAATAATGAATTATTAATGATTAAATTGAATTGAAATTCTTTAATAAGAAAAATTGAACTTTTGAATAAGTGGATTTTACTTCGTAATAATTGAAATTGAGTTTTCTTTATTAAGTGAGTTTTGGAAAATTATTTAAGAAAGTAAATAAGAGAAATGGAATTTCTTTAACAAGAAATAAAATGTGATTTATTGAAATTAATGTAAGACTTGAAATTTAAAGAATTTGATTTGATGAATTTAATTAAATTTGTAAGTTTTGATAAAATGAAGTTGAATTTAAATAGTGGATTTAATGAATTGGAAATTTAATAGAAATTGTTTTGAATGGCAAAATGAATATTGAATGAGATCGATAAATGAATTTTAAATTGATTTAAATGTTAAATCAAATTAATTTAAATGATTTCGGAATGAAACGTATATATGAACTTGAATCAATATTTGAATGGTTTAAAATAAAATTTGAATTTGATTTATAAGATTTTGAAATGGCAAATTGGAAGTTTTGAAACGAAAATTTTGGAAATTGATTTCGAAAGACAAATGAAATGTTGATTTACGAATTTAAACTGAAATTGAAATTGATTTGGTTTTGAAATAAATAAACGACCAATCGGTGTAATAATTACGAAAGTTATTAAAGAGACTGGAATTCGGTTATGGATATACTCTCTATCTAAACCGAAAACCACTTTAATAACTATACGCGGAGTGATGATCCAGAATGAAGTGGTTGGAATGATGTACGTGTTGACTGAAGAAAGAGAACGATAATGGATAGCCTTGACACTTGTGTCAAATTGGAAATGACTAAAACAGGAGCTGTGCCGGGCCAACGGAGGATTATCTACCTCAAGTGGACACACTTCTTCGAACTACTTATACTTGTTGTCAATTGGTGCACCCTTGATTTTGGGAGTGTTGTTTCACGGTGTTTTGGGCGTTGCGGCGTTGCGTTCTCACCAGTCCGGATCAGGCGAACGGTAGTATCACTACCTTGGGTATTGCCTCATGTGCCTTGTCATACTTGTATTCCATTTATGCGCGACCACTACGATTTTGATTTGTACCTTTAGTATATGGATTGCCCTCTGGTGACTTCCGGTTTTGGGGAAACTATGGTCTTGTATATGCTTTTGGGAATAAAAATGTGTTAAGGGTGGAATGGGCCATGACTTAACGCTATTTTGATATCTTTTTATATTACTGATAGACATTATCTACTTATCGTACACTACTACATAGTAGATAGTTTAACGGATCCTTAAAGGATGGTTATTCCAAACATCCTTTGAGTTACTTGTATTTCAATTGCTATTTCACTTGAGTTGGATTTATTAATATAAGAATGTTAATCCTGACTCGAGTGTCTTGTGTTTTTGCTTTACGCTCGGGTCAGACTGAGTGTACCAGTATTCGAGACTCACCTTTGGAGTTGGAGCTTTGCTTGAAGATCCAGCCATCTATTCTGCTTTCAGTATTCGATGATTCCAGTGATGTATTCTGATTTGTATCTGATGTATCGTATTATTCTTCTGTTGTAAACTCTGATGTATTTTATATATTCATATAGTAGCTTCATGAACTACTATCTCTTTTAATTCCGCTGCACTTATTACTCTGTGTCTGTGATCTGTGATTATTTATTTACTGTATATGCTCAGTTTTGCCAAATTTAAATTAACAACGCGGTATTTTGAGCAATTCAACTCCGGCATGAGTGTCTTCCTATACACTTATAACGGATGCGAATGGTCCAAAATATCGGGTCGTTACATATATTATGAGCATACCCTTATACACTTGTATATATATATATATGTATATATATATATATATATATTTTATACGGTTCATCATATCCATAGATTTATAAGCCAATAGTTATTATAGTTTTTAAGCCATTTATATATCCAATATCTCAATTATCAGAAATTCATTTGCTCGACCCATCAAAAATTAATATTCTGATAATTTAAACCAGATAATTATCCAATTAACAAACGTTAAAAAAATCCGGGTCGTCACAAACCCATAACTAAAAAGGTGGGCAAGGGAGGTGCAGATGTTATGTAGCCTCAGTATAGTCCGCTCTCGTTGTAGAGGGATACACATATCTATATTTACTTTCGAAAGGCTGGGACCCAGTTGCCTTGTTATGGCTAGAAACCTCCCGATCAGGTACCATATAGTTTTGTATGCTTGTATATTACTATCGTTTCAAAAAGTGATTTGTTTTCAGATCCCGAAGTAAAGGACTAGTTTGAATATAAAAGACACACACACACACATATATATTTCAAAAGTTTTGAAATAAAAATTCAAAAATAAAGTCCAAAGAGATAATTTTCATAAAGCTAGTTAGATTTTGAAAAATCTAAATTTGAAGATTAAGCCTAAGTGGGTAGTTTCGGGAATTGCATATTGTTTGTTGCATCGTAGGCTCCATGAGTCCTATTTGTGATAGGAGAACTACGTTGGCTTGATTTTGTATCTAATTGGGTACCTAATTAGATAGAGGTACGTAGGCAGTCACAAGTGGTAGTGATGCAACCCCTAAAATAATGTAGCCATTTTTCTGTTTATCTGTTATTGGTTGTAGTTTGTGTTGTTGTATCTTTCGCTCTTACTAATTTATTCTGCAATTACATTGTTTATTGAGTTCGCAGGTAAGGATATTGTTGTCTCTCTCATCAGATTGTGCAACGGTAGATTTATTGCATATGAGTTCGGTATGCACACCTTGTAGAATAAATTAAGTACTCTGTTAAGTTGTATAATTGAAATTGTATCCCATACATTTAGCAATGTTGAATATTTATCAAATATTATGTATTAAGTTGGTAGTTTTCATTCGTAGTTTTTGAACCGACGAGTTTTTTGGTGATTCTGACTGGTTTGGAAATCCCGGTCGTCACACTTTCCAAAATAAACATACAATACATAATGGTGGAGATCCTCTTCTACCCGGATGGATTTTCTTATCATTTGTCCTAGAAGGCAAGATGAGTTTATACGTACGCTATAGAGTCATCTTGTGTTCCTTCTAGATATTTCTACAGTAGTCAATATCAATAACAATGAGAATGTTCGCATAAGGAAAATAAGTCCCGTATACTTTCCTTAAGCAAGTATCACACAAGCACTATTAATCAATACAAAGCTTGATCAAGTCACCTAAATGAATTTTAACCCCTTTTTAATTAATTTATCCTTTATTAATTAAAAACTCATTTTATTAGTAAAACCCTTTTTTATCTAATAAAACTTATTTCATTAATCAAAACTTCTAATTGGTTATTCCTAACTAATTAAACCTCTAATTAATTAAAACTTCTTTATTAATTCACACTCCTTTATTAATTAAAACTCCTTTGTTAACTAGTATATATACATATACATATTTAATTTCTCTTTATAAAAAATATAAACTTGTATTCTACTACTTCACTATTTATTTTTACTCTTTTCAATACTTCAAAAGTATTCATATACTTATCTCAACGGTATAAATATACTCGTAAACCACTTAACTAAGTTTACCTACTTTAAACTAAAATCAAAGAGGTTAAAAACGAATGTTACTTAAACAATGTTACTATAAACTCCATTTATCTTTTATATTTTAAACATATACTTTTTATCTTTATTCAAAAAGATTCCATATTGTTATTGTATTTAAAATCCCTTAGTAAAGTTCTAAGTGTATACATAAACATTTAACAATATTTTTCCACTTTAAATATAATTCAAGGATTTAAAAACAAATTTTGCTAAAACATTGTTTACTACAAGCTCCAAAACACTTCACATTTAATCATTATCTTTAAAATCTCTTTTAAATATCTTATTATATTTATAAGGGTCAAAGACATGTGTTATTTGAACACTGTCACAACAAATCAATAACAATTTATTTATAATTATCCTTAAAGCATTCCTTATTAAAATTTGAATTATACACCTAATTCTAGTCCTAATTATAATTAATAAGAGTTAAAAACTAATGTTACTTAAACCTTGTTTGCTACAATCCAAAAGCATTTACTTATTTTACTTAGTTAAGTTCTATAGTCGACTAATCAACTATCTAGTTCTAAAAATTACTGCTTATAGAAATCAAGGTTCATATACTTAACACGTTTTCGACGTTCTGACTTATCTATTCCTCGATCAAGAGGGAAGATGGTAGGTGGAGCACAGTTGCTCAACCCCACTTGAACATGAATCTTGGCTCTCACAATTAGATAAGTCTACCCAGCTTGGCTTTTAGTGTTAAGTATAGTATTACCATCATTCCATATGCAAAATAACTACACGTTCATTTTTACACAATGTAACTTTTCATCCCTTCTTCCAAAATAAAAGCCTTTCAAAATACTTGTAAACAAGTTAGAAATGTTTTTAAAATGGTATACATATGTATAATAGTATAGTTAAAAATTTACTATATTGAATAGAATTTAAAATAAACTTAAATAGGAAAAGGTTAACAAAAACTCTTTATACAATAATAAAAATTAAACTAATTAAATTCATATATATATAATTCCTTTTAAAATACTTATAAATAAGTTATAAATAATTATATAAAATATTACTTTAAAAATTAATTACTTAATATTTATCTAAACACTATTTCTATTTAAACAAAACAAACAAGAGATATATATATATATATATATATATATATAATTAGAAGCCCTTTACTTTAAACTTACAAAATAAATTATTTAAAAATATATGCAAACTTCAAATTTCTTTTAAAATACTTGTATACCTTTTATAAAAATCCTTTGAAAGGTTTTATAAAATATCTAAAGAAAACAATATTATATACTTCACTAAAAACATGGATTTTCAAAGTGCATCCTTAGCGATTATCGCTATATGGAACATTACTTTCACAACTTTGTTTTATAATTCCAGTAACTTTTCAACTCATTTTACCATCTTTTATACTACTAAAAGCATAGAAAATAAATAAAAAAATCATTTAAAAATATCGTAAAAAAATAAGATAGAAGAGAGGGATTTCAAAGTGCATTTATAAGGACTATTGCTATACGAACATTTCCATTTTGAATATAAATTCAAACTTCATTCATTCATATATGTAAAAAAAATTCTCATGTTCGAAATCACATCTTAACGAAGCATAAAAAAACATATATACAACATATATAATGCAACACAATTTTCAAAGAAAAAGTAAATACAAAATATAAAAGTGCTTCTATAGCGACTATCACTATACGAACACTTTTATTTCAAGTTCAAATCAAGCCCATCCCTTACTAATCCTTATGCGCTTTGTTTGAAGGCTATGCATCAAATCGTAATCAAGTCATACAAGTCCATACACAACATTTACATATTTCATTGCTTTCCAAAGCAAGAATCAGACAATATCACAATATAAATTCAAGCAACATTTATATATTTCAAACAACAACACAAGCATTATTATTATATTTTGATGGTGAGAAAACTCACCTATATTCAAACTATCTCAATCACAAGCAAACCCAAAAGCAAGAACACTTTTTACCTCAACCTAGTAAACGCCACAAAACCTCCTACCACTACTTGCAAGCTCACAGCCTAGCCTTCCCCCTCTATTATTGCTCATGGCCATGGGCCATTATCCAGACTTTTGCTACTTTTCTTTGAGCTTCAACTTGCTAGATGTTGTTTCTATGTTTTAAGGATATATAAAGAGTTTGGAGGAGAAAGGAGTTGGCTTGAATTTGTTTTGAGAAAGTTAAAGAGGAGAAAGACATGAAAAGAGTTGTTTCTTTGTAAAGTAATTAGCAAACTATTTTTATGAACTAAGGGTGTGCTTTTATAGACTTCTAAAATGTAGCAAAAGACCTCCACTACCCCTCCTAATTCAGCCCAAAAGAAAGCTTCCTCCCACCTTCCTCTCCATGAGACAAGCCTTAAAATAAGCCTAGATTGCCTCCACTTCTCATGCCTTACCTTCCATGAATCACTCCATCTTTCAAGCCTTGAATTAAGGGTCCTTTTGTCCCCTTAACCTTTCTTACTTTTAGTTAATTTTTGGTTAAGAATAAAGGTGAATTAAATGGTTGTAAATGTGTTCATATATGTTCATATGTTACTATACAAGTTCCAAAGAGTTCGAACAACTTTTGGTGATTAAAATGTCGTTTATCGATAAATAATTTTCGGCCACATTATCGATATTTCTTCGAACTATTTATTATTGTAAAAAATTTCAAAAATGAATTTTCTATCATTAGTTATTAATTTAAAAGGGTTATCAAGGTTATAAAATCATGTTTGTTCACATTAAACCCAATATACAAATATTTAAATATCTCAGATATTTAAATACGAATTGTTCGAAATTCTAGGTCGTTACATGTAACGACCCGCTATTTTGGACCATTCAAATCGACAATAAATCCACACATGTCTGACTTGAATAATTCAAAATATCAGATTGTTAATTTAAATTTGGCAAAACTCAACATATGCAATAAATAAATCAATCACAGAATCACAGACACAGAGTAATACAATAATACGCAGCGGAATAGATAAAATAGTAGTTCATGAAGCTACTATATAAACATCAGAGTTAGAAATAAAATACAACAGAATATCTCAAATGCAGTGAAGTCTCCAGTACAACAGATGACTTCTCTGAACAAATCAACTAGAAGAGCTGAAAGCTGTGGCGATAGCTGGATCTCCAAAGGAAGCTCCAAACTCTAAGGGTGAGTCTCAAATGCTGTATCACTCGGTCTGACCCGAGCGTAAAGCAAAACACAAAACACTCGAGTCAGGATTAACATCCTTATATCAATAAATCCAACTCAAGCGAAATATCAATTGAAATACAAGTAACTTAAAGGATGTTTGGGATAACCATCCTCTAAGGATCTTCAGAACTACCTACGAGGTGGAAATATACATTATAACACCGTGGTCATTTCAATTTAATTTATACTTCAAAACCCAAATATTATTTCATTTCAAATATAACTATTTTCTAAGATAGTATATATATTAATTTATTTAAAAAGTAAAGCATTAAAATTTTTCTCAAGTCTCGCAAATCGATTCAAATCAACTTTAAATTCCAAATTCAAATCTATTCAAGCTCAATTCATCAATTCAATTCAGTTCTAAATATACCATTTAAATTTTCAATATATTTCAAAGCTTTAATATTCAACATTTTCAAAGTTAAATTTAACAGTTTCATATAGCTCTTGATTTAACTTTATTATTATTTAATCAGGGGATATTCACTTAATAAATTCAATATCATTTAACTAGCCTTAAATTTCATTTTTCTAAATATTTCCTTAAATTTATTTAAATAAGAAATATTCATTAAATTATTTAAATCAAACTCAAGTTATAAATCATATCTTAAATCCCAATTTCAATAAATTTTAAATTGGTTTAATTAAATAAAATTCTTTACTAACTTCGAATTATCTTCCCAACCTTAACTTATTCAAATTTTTACCAAAATCTATTTTGAAATATAAATTTTATACTTAACATATTATACGTATTAAATCCATCTTAATTAAATTAAATATCATTATTAAATCTATATATATCATTACCATTTATAAATTTTTTTTAAGAATCAACATTTGTTAAAACCATATATTTCTTTCCAAAACCATGGAATTCAATTTCAAAATATTTATATATATGGACCAACGGTGTCTGTATATATATTTATCATATGGTTAAGTGATACGGATATTTATCATTTCAATCCGAAATTTAAATATATACGGGTAGATATCATTTCGACCCGTAATCCCAATTTCAATACAAATGCAAATCGATTGGGTTTATCATTTCAACCCATAACGAATTTATCCTATTCTAAAGTTCGTTCGGGTATGTATCATTTCAACCCATAGTGAATTCTATACTAACAGGGAACTTGTAGAGTGATAACAGATACTAAAAAAAATATAACAACAGGCATATATCATCAGTATAAATAACAGATACGGGTGTCAGATGTCACAAGTGAGCAGATACAAATAATAGTAATAACAGGCATATAATACTAGATACTTGTGTCAGATGTCACAGGTGAACAGTTATAGATAATAGCATATATAACAATGTAAATAACTACAGCAGCATATTTCAATTGCTATTTCAAATGAAATCAAATTTGAATAATAAAAGAACGTTAATCGTGAGTGATTGCTCACCTTTCGAGGCTAGATAGATTTAACGAAGAAATGAGCTACGAATCCAAGCATGAATTGCAAAGAAAAGCACAATGGACACAGATTCGTCGGACAAGCTGATAGATAAGAAATCGATGAGAATGGATCAAATCAATTTTGCTTGATAGAAACGAAATATGGTTTATATACATATATATATTTCAAAATCAGTTTTAAACTTATATATATATACACATATGTGGTAGCCAAACTCAAATCTACCTATCTACAAAAACCAATATATAAACATAGGTATAAATAACAAATATACAATCTTCCAAAATTTATATAATTTATGCAGACCGGTATATCTATATACCTACTTGATATGTAAACACACACACACACACACACACACACACACATATATATATGCAGACCCCATATGAAATATACACTGAATATATGCATGCGCCTATACCACAAATAAAATATATGCAGCCATATACATAAGGCTACTCAACCACATATGAAGACCGTACACACCTTTAAACAATTTTTTGTAAACTAGATACGTCACGTATAACATAGAGTGCCAGGACATAAAAAACAGAGCAGGTCAGGTTAGAGTTGATGTTAAACAAATGTTTATATATATATATATATATAATATAAAAAAAGAAGCAAAGATACCCATATGCTTAAACTATAAACTGATTAGTATATTACATTTGCACTAATATATATCTAACCCATATTTAATATATATAAACTCATGCTGAAACTTATATATGCACACAGAGATAACATATCTGACCTACAGTAACCACTTTATTTTAAAACTTTATATACTTTACAATATATACTGTATAACTTTATAAACTATATGTATACCAATATCAAACTAGACTGTTATATATATATAAATATATACTCAGGCTTAACACATATATATACTCATATAAACTAACCATAGAACAAATGCAAACGTTTATAACTTTAAATCAAATGTATACATGCGCTGCACTATATAAACATACTTATATTTTAAAATATATACTTGAAACATGTTATACTTAATATATATATATATATATAATGTAACACATATATAAACACCGGGACGAACTTAAAATATGATAAAACGTAACATAAATAAATATAATATAGTGAAAAATATACCTTGTATAAAAATATACAAATAATAGCAGAAGGAGGAGGCTCGGACCATGCTGCCAAAGGGTGAAGTGGTGAGCAACTGCGCATGCTATAGGGGAAGGCGGGAAGGAATTCAAGGCGGAGGAGGAGGGAGAGGCCGGAGTAGCTGCTGCCGAGGTGGCTTGGAGTGGTGCACGGGCTCGGGCCAGAGCTGGAAGGCCAAAGGAGGTTTGGCTTGCGCGTGGAAGTGGGTGCTCTGGTGGTGCTAGCTGAAGGGTGATCGGATCTGGTGCTGCTCGGTAATGGATGGATGTGACTTGATGGTGGATGCGTGTTTGTGGAGAAATAGGCGTGATTGGATGGTACCGAGATGGGTGGGCTGTTTGGTGGGAAGGAAGGCCAGTTAGTGGAGATCGCGTGAGAAGAAGGAGAGAGGGAGGCGGAGCAAAATTATGAGAGCAACAGAAGATACGTTGGTACCTTATTTCTTTGTGGAAGCAAGAGAACGAACCGACCAATAAATTGAACCGGTTGTAGTAAAAGGAACAGAACGGAAGGATATTGAAAGTCACACACGATTTCTGGATGTATTAAAGGCAACTGACTATTTAATTCAACAGTGGAAAAATACAAATGGTTCGAATGAATAAAAGGATAACGGGTCCTTTGATTTGGTGAAAATTTATTAAAGCAATAAATTTCTTGTTTGGGCTGCAAGCAATAGATTTGAAAATCAAGGGAGAATGTAAAGTCAAAATGTGGTACCGCTTCGGTGAATTGTTTATTGTCGCCGTTGCGTACCGGACCTCAAAATACAGAAATAAATATACCGCAGAGATCAGCACGACGAGACGATCGAAACGGTATACAGATATTGGTGGTACGATCATCTGCTCAAAAGTCGATAATCGGTACCGGAAATGCTGCTATTTTTCCAGAATTAAGATAAACGGAGCAGTAGAAGTCCAAATTTGGAAAAACGAATTTCGCAGTCTGATTTAGAATGATCTGAATAAATTTTCTCCTGTTGACATATTTTGGTTTCGGAAAACTTTTAAATTCACTGTTATTAACCGGTTTGATTTGAAATAAAATTTCACAGGAAAATAAACTTTAATATTATCAGATGAAAATTTACCAGTTGCTATATTAAAATAGACGTATTCCAAATAGTAAATTTTTATTTTCAAATCTTATTGTTTAAAATTTTACAAATTTCCAGTTAAATATACTTTTAAAACCATTAAATTTTGCGAGTCGTTACACTCTCCCCCACTCAAAACTTTTCGTCCCCGAAAAGGAAGGAGGTAGGAGAATAGAACAACCAGAAATAAAAGTAGATTGAAGGTCAAGATTAAACAATTAATTTGAACTATATAAATTTTACTTAAATTTGAAAACTTCATTTGCAATTCAATTGTCTTTAATACTTTAATATTTTTCAAACCCTTTTGCAAATTTCTTGCTTCCTTTATAAATGCCATTATGTTTAAATAACACGTCTATAAATATATGAAAAATATTTGAAAACAATTATTTACGTTATTACTTATTTTTACAAAGAAGCTATTAAAACATTTAAATCCATAATTCATAAATTTATTAAATTTTTTTCTCAAGATACTTTCAAATATTATTAATAAACAAATAATCATTTACTTTAAAAATGTTTTATTTAATTTATAACTTCTAAAATATTTATAACTTTAAAATTTCTATTAAACCATGTAGTATATAAATAACAATATTTTAAAAGAATATAGTCAACAAGGAAAAGAAGGAGGATCTGGAAAAACAAGATATAGGTGAATAAATAAAGCTGAGCAGATAAGGTAGATTCAAAAGAATGGTATCAGGCACGAATAATTGATTCAAACCATAAGAATTTCAATTCCAAATATTGATACAAAATTTTCTTTGTTGGGAATACTGTTATAATAAAATACCTTTATAGTCAAAACAAATTTCCTTTCGAAAATACTTTTATAACTCGATGTCTTAACAAGTTTATCTTCGTTCCTGTAGACTCTGGCAGTGCGTTGATCAGGCACAAAGCTAGAATTCTCCAGGTACTTAGTAGACTTGTTTCAACACCCAGTGAAAATACTGGAAAAACTTTTAAAAACAGATATGGAAAGTACAATCCAATCAAAAACACAAACAAAACCTTTGTCCAACCATGGTTCGCAGATACACAATGGTTACGCCTGGGTCCCCCAGGAAACAATCCATATCCGTAAGCTTTCTCAGCCCTGCGAGTTACGCCATGATGACTAGTAGAATGCAGGATACACAATGGTTACGCCTGGATCCCCCAGGAAACAATCCGTACCCCCAGGCAAGACTCAGCCAAGCATTTGCGCTACTATTCGCGACCTACACAGATTGAAGGATACACAATGATTACGCCTGGATCCCCCAGGAAACAATCCGTACCCCTAGGCAAGACTCAGCCAGGCAGTTGCGCTATGCAGTCACGAGAGAAAAATAAGACCATGGGTCATGCCATGGAATTCGAAGGACACTCGAGTATCATATCCGGAAAACCAAAAATCAGAGAGAATAATATCGATAGAATGAATCCAAGATGTGGCCACAAATCGGATATCAAGCAGAAGGCACTTTCCATATCTTTACTTCGAAAATATGTATCATATAGTACCTTTTCAAATCACTTTCAAATATCATACTTATATAATATCCATTATATATAAGATTAAATTTTCAAATCAAATACTTTCCAAAATCAAAAGTATATCAAATCACACTTATATAGACTTTAATTATATAAGATTTCACTTTTCAATTTTGAGTACCCTTTTCAAATCCATAGTTTTCGAATCAATTTCATACTCATACAAATCAATTTTATATAAGTTCGACAACTCCCAAATCAAGTATTTAGTAACACAAGGTTCTCAAATTTCAATTTGTTTCAATATTAGTTCAATTTCAAAATCATATACAATTTCACCAAATTATTTCTTCTCAAATTAAATATCTTCAGTTCCAAAGTTTCCAAAATAATAAATTTAGAAAATAAATCCAAATTTCTAAATCAATATCATTTAAGTCAACCAATTCATTTCTGAAATCAATGGTTTTCAAAATCAATCTTATATTTACATAAGGTCCATCTTATATCAGAATCAAATTTTACAAAATAAATTTCAATGTATGAAGAGCCATATGGGATTGAATATCTTTGCTTTTATGGGTTATATATCTTTGTAATTTAAATTGGAAAATTTTCTTTTAGTAAGCAAAGATATTCTAACCCGACAGCTTTCAATTTCAGTGTCAAAATATATCAATGATATTAGAATATAAGATGTACATACGTCATCATTTCACAGAATCACATTTGATCGCTCGCTCGATCACACAAGTTCGCTTTCGAACTAGTATTGTCCATTCGACTTCCCTAATGCGGATTTCGATATGGTTTCTCGACTAGAAGCCATCAGTCTCCTTGCACAGCCATATACTATGATAGAGAATTCTAGAATCGAGCCCAAAATCCATATCAAATATTCGCCATCAAGAATCGAATGAAAAATCCTAACACGAAATGGTGTAATCCACCTCGAACTTGTGTACTCAAACTGGGATCAAATTAATTATGCGAATAAAACAGCATACGTACAACTTATATATTTATTCCAACTTGTTAAATATATAGTTTCATAAAGATGTTACTAAGTTAAAACATTTAAACTAAATTTTATTCAAAATATTTTGAAGACCAAATTCTTCTCAAGACATTTCAAATCTAAATTTCATATTAGAAAATTTAAAATTTCCTTATTCCTTTACTTAACCAAACAGTTTCACTTATTTAAATCATATTACTTCATACTTAAACATTCAAAACAAACTTATATACTTTATCAAAATACTTTTCAAAATTTCTTAGCTTTGAAAAGTTAACCTTGATTTGAAAGTGCTCGAACCTTCAAAATAGTTGAAGAAATCATTTTAAAATTCAAGAGTTGGAAATCAGCAACAAATCAGTAAATCAATTTTAATAGATAGGGTTATATCAAATCCAAAACACGAGGACTGAACACCGGCTTACTTCAAATCATTTCAAATATATATATATATATATACATATATCTTTCGATATCAAATCATACTTCAAAATTTGAAATCAAAATTGGTTTCGCAAAATCACTCGCGTAGCGATGCTACTAAAGTGGCCTATCCCCCACTCTGAAACTCGAAAATCAATGTCGATGATGCATGCACTCATCACCGAAATTATTTTCCAGCGACATAAGTGAGTTCTGGACTTCTATTTTCTCAAACTTCTTTTGAAATTTCTTCGAAACTCATTAAAATCATTTGAAACATTTCTTATTCGGAAAATATTTTTAAATCATATTATTATTATATATTTCGAAATCTTAAAACCAATTTCAAAATACCGGAGTTCAATTCTCGAATTTCAAATTTAAAATCCTTCAAGTTTAAATCATTTTTAGATAAATCAAATTTCTTATATAGTTTTTTTTTCAAAATTACAAATCCTTTCGAAACATCAATTTCTCATTTTAAAAAGTTTATAATCTTTATCGAAAACATTTCACTTTTATATATAGAATATAATAATTTCGATATATAAAATAATTTCTAAGATATAAACAAGCCTGATTTTTCAAAGGATGGTTCAAGAATGGATTTCAAAACAAAGATAGAAATTCAAATTAGAGGGACTCTAATCAAATAGGATTCTGATTCGAAAATAAGTTCGAACGAAAATGAGATAATTAATTACAAAACAGTAGATGGACACACTTATATAAAATGCGGGCGACCTTAACCGGGTCAACCATGACTTCAAGAATATAATCGATGCGGAAATCTAAGGCAAATCGACATTCGATCGCCAGAGATAGAATTCGACATATCAAGAGATAGCAGCATCCAAACCGAGTGATATATAAATCTTCGGTGAATCAATGCCAATTGTAAAGGAGTTTCACCCCTTTACAAAACATTCAAAGATCGGCGGTGTAACGACCCGTATTTTACCGATCGAAAAGTTTGTCAAAATCTGGAATTTTTAGTGTTGTTGAGCCATTTCAGATTTTAGGCAAAATATTGTTTAAGTCCTAGGTCGACATTTAGGTCGACATTTTAGGTCGACATTTTAGGTCGACTTTTTAGGTCGACATTTTAGGTCGACTTTTTAGGTTGACTTTTTAGGTCGACATTTTAGGTCGACATTTTAGGTCGACATTTTAGGTCGACTTTTTAGGTCGACTTTTTAGGTCGACTTTTTAGGTCGACATTTTAGGTCGACATTTTAGGTCGACATTTTAGGTCGACATTTTAGGTCGACTTTTTAGGTCGACATTTTAGGTCGTGGACGACCTAAGGATTTCCAGCCTATAAATACATGGTTCTACTTCACTTTTTGGGATCCGGATTTTGAAGCGACGAAGTGCTGCCATTTTGAGAGCTCGACTTCTACACTTCTTCACTTCTTTTCTCCACTCTAATTTAGTGATTCCTTCCATCCAAGTTGAAGATCAAATTGAAGATTCAAGAGCTTAGATTGAAGATCCGCATCCTTTGAAGTGAGATTTCATCGTTTGAAGCGGATTGGTGATAGATCGAGATTGATCCTTCGCTGTCCAGATCTGAAGTGTGTTGCTTTTGGGTTGTTTAGGTGATTTGGTGAGTGGTGATTATCTCTCACACGGATCCAAAGGAGTATGTCGGATCGTTGGCTTGATTTGGTGTTAAAATAGTGATTTCCATGCATTTTCTTCATCCCAAGTGTAGATCCATATAGATTCATTGTTCATGATGATGTTACCTCCATTTTTTCACATGTTAACCTATGCAAGTTCATTCATCAAGTTTATAAAGATATTGTTCATGTTTTCATGCTTGATGGACTTTCAACTCTTTAATTACGAAAATGCCATTATTGTTATAATTGTCTACTTAGATCATATTTGAATGCTTGATTACTTGGATTAATGTTTGATTTGATTGATTGTTATGAATTAGATGATTGATGATTTGATTTAGACCGAAGATGAGTCAAAAGCTAAGAGAAAGGCTCTTGAATTGGGAAAGCTGCTCGTGGCATATGTAGCGGGATGATGAAGCTCTTATGCATAGATTTAATGTGATGTTGAGATGAGGCCTTGCGAGGATGTGATGAAGCGAGGCAATCATGTGATGAAGACTTGGTTTAATCCAGACGGGATCATTCCAAGCATGTTGATAACTCGGTGAAATGGTTCGGGTTGAGGATAATGGATGGATATGAGAATAGTCGTCGAGGAGGATGACTAGGAGGCTTGGGTCTCATCGTTGTTGAAGGTTCTAGCATGCTCCAAGCAAGAGTACATGGGGACGCCCAAAAGACTAACCGTTGATGGTCGAGTACTCTGGGCAGATTCGATAATCCTAGGCACGGGTCACGACGACGTGCAGGAGTTATGTCTAGAACCGGGGTTTCCATTAGCCCTTGACGGACGGCTGAAAGAATGTGCCGGTCATTCAATTAACGGTGAAATCGAAGCAATGATAACAGTGATAGCTGTTGGAGATGTTTCATCCGGTCTCCCCGAACCAGACATGCCGGACCACCCAAAAGTCTCCCACCGAATCAAAGCCTTCCTAACTCCCACCGAATCAAAGCCTTCCTAACTCCAACCGGACCAACCCATTGCCGGTCCAAATCTCCTGCCGAACCAACCCATTGCCGGTCCAAATCTCCTGCCGAACCAACCCATTGCCGGTCCAAATCTCCTGCCGAACCAACTCATTGCCGGTCCAAACCTCGCCTCCCACCACCGAACCAACTCATTGCCGGACCAAGCCTCGCCTCCAACCACCGAACCAAAGTCCTATCAGGCCAGATTGTAGCAGCCCAGGCCCACCAGCTGCTATATACCTCCAAGACCCCTACCCCCAGCCTCACTCTATAAATAGAGGGGCAGGGGTACAACAATGGGAAAAAAGTTTGAGAGCTCAAGCACGGAAGGAACTCTTCAAACAACTTTCTTTTACTTGTACCAAAGCTTTGTACTTGTAATCATAACAAAAGAAGAGAAATAACATATAAAGTGGACGTAGGCACATTCTGGCTGAACCACTATAAATTTGCGTGTCTTTTTACAGTTTAGCCCCTGTTTTTTACGTATTTGCATAAATCGCTCAAATTACTAAGAATAACATAAGATCTACTAAATCATACAACTTTGAGGTGTTTGTCCATTTTTTGTGCTAACATTTTTGGTGCTTTCACTAAGAACTAGAAGCTCGAAGCTTCAGCTTCATCCACTTAACGAGTTTTCCTAACAGCATTGTCCGCCGCTTGGAAAACATGCCTCCTAAACAGAGAAAAGATGTTAGCAAAGGAAAAAACATCGCATCCAGCAGCCTTCCAGATCCAGCTGTCACGAACCAAGTAGATCGTCCTCCTCCAGCAACAGTAACCAATGAAGAACAGGCTAACCCAACTACTCCTGCCACAGAACCGCCTGCAGCAATTACTAGAGCAGATCTGGACAGAGTTGTGGTTGAAGTAACTAACCGCTTCACGTCCCAGCAGGAAGCCTTGGTGGATCATCTCATGTCACGCTTAAGGGACGCTGAAGAATCCAACCGCAACACTGAATCATGGGGCGAGTCCCAGTCTGGAGGATCTCAGAGACAACAAAGATCTCCCTTCTTCGAAGGAGCTAACGGCAGAAGTAGCCGTGGTAGGAGCCGAGACCGATCACAGCCCGAAGTTAGGCCTGAGGAAACGTTTGGTACCGAACCCAACAGGGAAGGTACCGGGCGAAGGTCAACTGTAGCTGAGCCTGTCATGCTGCCTAACCACAGAAACGCCAGTGAACGGGGCCGAGCTAGAGTCCAGCCCGAAGTTGGACCCGAGGAAGTGCTCAGATCAGAACCCAACATGGGGAGATCAAGGCAAGGGCCAACTATAGCTGACCCAAGCATGCTCCCAGAAGATCAAAGGCAGCCACTGGAAAATATGAGGAATGATGGACGATACCATCCCTACAGGTCATCTGGACGGAATCAATCCCAAAGAACAGAACCAAACTCATTTCTGTTTACTCCAAGTTCTGATGAAAGGATGGCACGCTTATTCAGAGAGTGTGTCCAATGGGAGCAAAGAGATCGAGGGATAGGCGCTAGGGTAACCAGTCCTTTCGCCCGCAATATCGAAATTGCTATCACCCCCCGAGAATGGAAGATGCCAACGATGGAACCCTACAAAGGAACCTCCGATCCCGTTGTACATTTACAAAGGTACACGCAGCATATGCTCATGAGTGGAGCAATAGAGGGAGTACTGTGCAAATGCTTTCCGCTCTTCTTAGCAGATCTTGCTACCTCCTGGTTCTGTCATCTACCCCAAGGATCCATCAGCTCGTGGGAAATGTTGAAAGAAAAATTTATCAGCCAGTTCCGCATTCATGTGGAGCAACCTAAGGACGCTTATTCCTTATCCAGCGTCAAACAGAAACCTGGAGAAAAGCTGCAGCAATACCTAACCAGATTCAACGCCGCAGCAGCCGCAGTCCAAGATGCCGATGAGAAGCTTATCCTGATGGCCCTCTGTAGTGGTGTGCATCCGGACACTAAATTTGCTAGAAGGTTGACAAAAGAAAAGCCAGCTACTTTACCCGATTTCTTCCATGAAGCCGGGAAATACATAAGGCTTGAGGATGCTGCTGTTGAGGGGCAGTCAGGACAGCAAAATAAGGCAACCCATGGCAATGCCCCTGCTGTGGCAAGGGACGTTCGAAGAACTGATTCCAGAGACAATGCTGGGGGCAAGAAGGGAGAAAAGCGCCTATATCGGCCAGGGCCAAGATTCGACACTTACACTCCTTTGAACGAGACCGTCGAAAATATCTTCCTTGCCACCCAAGGCGAAGTTAGGTACAAACGCCCACCGTACAAGAAGGAATCAGATAACGCACAGAAGTCTGGAAAATTCTGCCGCTTCCACGAATCTCACGGGCATGATACCAACGAATGCCTTCATCTCCGAGATCTGATTGAGGAACACATCAGAAGAAAGAAACTGGAACGTTATGTAAAAGGTCAGGACAGGACCCCAGCTCCTGCCAATGAAAACCCAAGGCTACCCTCCCCGGGGGCCGACAAGGGAAACCGCAACGCTAGCAGCTCTTGTCAGGAAAAGATAGTGCTCCATACCATCTCAGGAGGGCCACACATCGCAGACAGAAGCTGAAAAGAGATGGAAAGATACGGAAAGTCGCTTAGAGACAATAAAGACTATGTCAATTCGGTTATAGAAGAGCGCCACCCGAAGCGGAAAGAAAGTAATGACATCACGTTCGGTAAGCGTGACCTAGAAGGAAGGCAGTACCCTCACATGGATCCCATGGTCATCTCTGCCCGACTTGGTCCCGCCGAAGTCTACCGAATCCTGGTAGACACTGGAAGCTCGGTAAACATCCTGTTCAAACACGCATTCGACAAAATGAAGCTATCAATGAAGGATGTATCCCCCTGCGATAAACCATTACAAGGCTTCACTGGAGACGCGAAGATGCCCCTCGGGCAACTGGACCTTTTTGTTGAGATTGGAAGCCATCCCCGCTCTGCTGTACGGAAACAAACGTTTGTGCTAATAGAAAACCAGTCGGCCTACAACGCCTTCTTGGGAAGGCCATCCTTGTCTGACTTCCAAATTGTCTTAGCCCCATGGTGCCTAAAGATGAAATTCCCAACGGACAATGGAGTAGGGGAAGTGGAAGGAGATCAGGACGTTGCTCGAGACTGCTATGTGACCGAACTTCGCAACAACCACAGGAAGGATAAAGGGAAGGGTGTAGAGATTGCCCTCTGCACAAAAAGTCTAGAAGCGTAGCAATTAAAGAAAGCCCCTCCTCTTCGATATACCAGCGACCCTTTCAATGAATTAGATCCTAGGGACAAAGAGGAGGAGGCCACCGCCGAGCCTGCAGAGGCTATGGAGTTTATATCTGTAGACAAGCATGACTCGAGTAGACTATTGAAAATTGGGTCCCAACTAAAAGCCGAATTGAAAGAACAACTCATCGATTTTCTCCGCCACAACTTGGATGTATTCGCTTGGTCACACGCTGACATGACTGGAATCTCCCCCGACATAGCATGCCACGTATTAAACATTGATCCTACCAAGGCGCCTGTAAAACAAAGAAAGAGAAGCATGGGGGCAGAGCGATCAGCAGCCCTCGATGAAGAAGTAAAAAACCTACTCGCCAATGACTTCATACGAGAAGCTATCTACCCGGAATGGATCGCCAACCCGGTGCTGGTAAAAAAGGCTAATGGGAAGTGGCGAACCTGCATTGACTTTTCCAACCTAAACGACGCCTGCCCAAAGGATTGCTTCCCACTTCCCAGAATCGACCAACTTGTAGACAGCACAGCCGGGCACGAACTCCTATCTTTTATGGATGCATACTCAGGATATAACCAAATTCCTATGCATGCTCCCGACCAAGACCACACTAGTTTCATCACCGATCGAGGTTTATACTGCTATAAGGTAATGCCTTTCGGACTTAAAAATGCAGGAGCCACCTACCAGCGCATCGTCAACAAGATGTTTGCGGGGCTGATAGGACAAACTATGGAAGTATATGTGGATGACATGCTAGTAAAGTCAAGGAAAGCCAAAGATCACGTGAGCCACCTAGGCAAGATGTTTCAAGTACTTCGACAATATGGAATGAAGTTGAATCCTCTAAAATGCTCCTTCGGAGTGTCATCTGGAAAGTTCTTAGGATTCATCTTTCATGCCAGAGGGATAGAAGCAAACCCTGAACAAGTCCGAGCGCTAAGGGATATCAAGATACCTTCCACTCGGAAGGAAATGCATAGTTTGAACGGAAAAGTGGCCGCTCTAAGCCGATTCATCTCCAAGGCGACGGACAAGTGCGTCCCCTTTTTTGAGGCTCTAAAGAAAGACAAGGGAAAGTTCGAATGGACTGACGAATGCCTGACCGCTTTCCTTCACTTAATCGAACACCTCCAGAAACCACCGGTGCTCTCAACTCCAAGCGAAGGAGAAGAATTATACCTATACCTCGCTGTGTCATCCCACGCCCTAAGCGCTGCCTTGGTAAGGGAAGACAACCGCACGCAACGACCGGTTTACTTCGTCAGCAAAAGGTTACTGGGGCAGAAGTTAGATACCCTAAACTTGAGAAATTAGCATACTGTCTACTAATCACTTCACGAAAACTACGTCATTACTTCCAATCCCATTCCATCAAAGTTCTGACCGATCAACCACTGAGGCAGGTACTCCATCGTCCCGACACTTCTGGGCGATTACTTAAATGGTGTATTGAACTGAGTCAGTATGATATCACCTATCACCCTCGCACCGCCATCAAGGGACAGGCCATGGCTGATTTCATTGTAGAGTTCACTACCAACGAAGATCAGGAGCAATTGGAAATAACAGGAGATATCAAGTGGAATCTCTTTGTGGATGGTGCATCAAACGAACAAGGCTCGGGGGCAGGTGTCGTAATAATCACTCCCAGGGGAAACAAACTGCACTATGCTATAAGGTTGGAGTTCGCTGCCACCAACAACGATGCAGAATATGAAGCGGTGATAGCTGGGCTAGAAATTGCCATAGAAATCGGGGCCAATTCTTTGTGTATTCACAGCGATTCTCAACTTATTGTTAACCAAATACTAGGAGAATTCCAAGCTCGAGAAGAACGACTCATAGCATATCTAAAGAAGACCAGGTTACTTCTCAGCCGATTGGACCACTACATAGTCAAACACATCCCTCGGGAGGAGAACCGAGAGGCCGACGAATTAGCAAAGCAAGTAAGTGTGAGAGACATCACCCTCCTCGGGGCAGTGACCATCTCAAAGCAAATGGCGCCAAGTTTTGAACAAGTGAATCTGATAACTGCAACCGAGGAAGCAACTTGGATGACTCCCATCCGAAACTACCTACAGAGTGGCACACTACCCGACGGGCGTAATGAAGTGAAAAAAATCTTGAGGAAAGCATCCCGCTATACAATACAAGAAGACATCCTCTATCGGCGCGGCTTCTCTAACCCATTGTTAAGGTGTGTCGCCGGAAGGGAAGCCAAGGAAATCTTATCCAACATCCATCAGGGGAGCTGTGGAGATCACACCGGAGGGCAAACATTAGCAAAAAAGATACTCCGATACGGATATTTCTGGCCCACCTTAAGCAAGGACGCCTTAGATTTCGTCAAGAGGTGTGACAGATGCCAAAAATTTGCTAAGATTCCACGGCTACCAACAACTAAGATTACTCAAATGACCAGCCCTTGGCCCTTCGCAATATGGGGAATTGACTTAATCGGCGAGCTACCGATGGGCCGAGGCGGGGCCAAATATGCTATAGTGGCAGTTGATTATTTCACCAAATGGGTGGAAGCGGAACCTCTAAATAAAGTATCTTCAGCAAAAGTTATTAACTTCTTGATCAAAAATGTTCTATGCAGGTACGGAGTCCCACTCAAAATCATATCAGACAATGGACTTCAATTTGACAGCGAGGAATTCGCCAACTGGTGCCAAGAACACCGAATTCATAAAAGCTTCTCATCCGTAGCATATCCCCAGGAAAACGGACAAGTCGAAGCAGTCAACAAAATTCTGAAAACTCTAATAAAAAAGAAGCTCGAAAGATCAAAGGGCGCTTGGGTGGATGAACTTCCTACGGCACTATGGGCCTATCGCACATCTTTCAGAACATCGACAGGGCACACTCCTTTCTCTTTGGCATACGGATCAGAGGCTATGTTCCCAGTTGAAACTATTGTGCCTTCCCACCGTCGGATCCACTATAACCCAGAAGAGAACGAAGAACTCCTTCACATGTCTTTGGATCTAATCGAGGAGAGAAGAAACGATGCAGTCCTCAAAACAGCAGCCCACAAGCAAAAAGTGGCAACACAATACAACTCCAAAGTCAAGCATCGTACCTTACAGGAAGGGGATCTTGTCCTCAAGCGAATCTTCCCTCGCCCCGGAGCATTAGACCCAATCTGGGATGGACCATATGTAATTCATAAAGATCTCCACAACGGAGCCTATATTTTGTCAACAGTGGACGGAGAGGTGTTCCAGAGGGCATGGAACATCCAACACCTCCGTCGATACTTTTCTTAACTTGTATTGCCCATATGAAGTGAATTAACAAAGAGAATCAGTGGACGTAGGCATTTTCGTGCCGAACCACTTTAAAAAACCCTGTCACTTTTTTAACTTGTTCCTTTGTATCTTGGCTGCTTGTTAACTTTATCCTTTTCTGTTGAACAAAATCCTGAGTATATAGCATTTCTATTCAAAGCACTCCACAACGCAACTTCACCTGGACAAGACCCAACAGGTACTATGCGAATCTATGCCCTCGCCAATGAGACACTTTTGCTCCAGCATCCCTCTGCTGCGGGTTAACTCATTGCTCGCGACGGCCCTTAAAGCCAACTGTAATGAGCCGATTATAAGCCACCGAGAAGGCCGACTATAGCCGAGGCAGCTCATTACGGCGTTAGGCTCGCCGGCAACTGTGAACCGACTATAAGCCCCAACATAAGGTGTGGCCAGCCAGGGGCAGTTCACAGTTGACGATCGGCACCCACGCTAGCCGGCCACAGTAAATCGAATAATACCCACGATTACGGGCCATAATGGCCCGGGTAGTTACTGTGCGCGATCTCGGCTCCGATGTGTCTTAAGTGCGGCTGTGGTAAAAAAGAATTAACTCCCCGCGGAGGCGTAAGATGAGTGACGAATGTCTCCAAGACCCACAGCTAGGGAAAGTGACTACAAAACCCGTTTGCCACGAACTTAAGCACATCGAAGGCCTTCCGTGATTGGAAGTTTTACCTTTTTACATATTTCAATTTTACTTAAAAAGATTTTTCCCTATCCCCTATAACAATCCCTAAAGTACATGATACAGAGTAGGAGATACTCGCCAATGGGTGTAGGGACTCACAGTGGCAGGACATTCGACTACATTCCATGCTCGGTCATACAAGATATTCAAGACTGCCATCTACGATTAAAACATGAAAGGCGGTATTTTCTTCTTTTATGTACAAATACATGACTATAATTTGTTCACACCACACGCTAATATTGCAAGTCATGAAATTATGATTTAGAACCAGAGTCTAACATCAAACACAATTTAATTACAAGAATATACATAGCTATATTTCTCATACGATATGCCAAAATAACAACAAACATTCAAAAGACGACAAAATCAGCTTAAGTTAAAGAATTACACGTTAAAAATAAGACTATTTATTACAAGTGGCAAAATATCACAACATAAAGGCTACGTTACTATTTTTTCGACTAACATATACAACACTGTCGAATCCACAAAAGGAGTTTTTCCAGGTATAATCAAGGAGCCGGCTGCAGTGGAGCTTTATCCTTGCCCTGTTGACCCCCTGTCAAAAAAAAAGGGGGACTCATTAGCAATAAGCAACCATGTTGATGGAGAAACTAAAAAGGGAGACTTACCAGCGCCTGCTTCCTGACTATCCTGATCGTCATCCTCTACCTGCACGCCTACCTCCTCAGCGGCAAGCAACCGCATACCTTCCTTCACCGCCACCTTCTCCTCCTTGGCAAACTGGGCAGTGACCGCATCCATGCTGAAGGCCACGCCACCATCTTTATCCGCATCGGCCTTGGCCTCCTCCAGAGCCCGAAGATAGATCTTAGCCATGATCCTGGGATAATCATCCATCCAGGATAGGTTACCCTGCTTCCAGGTTCGGAAGTACATGTCCTGAAGCATTTCGTCCATCATCCACTCATTCTCCTCAAACTCCCTCATCCGGGCCTCGGAAGCCAACAACCTCCCAACGGCAGCATCTCTCTCCGATCGGTATCTCGAGCAGTCGGCTAGAAGGGATCCCCGCATTGCCTCCATCTCCTCCCTCAACTTAGCTTGAGCAAGCTCTGCAGCCTCAAGTTTCCCGGACAATTCCTCCACCTGCTCGAGATCCGCTTTCCGAACTTCGTCCACCGTGGCAATAGCCATGTCAATCCGTTCTTTGCAAGTAGCTTCCATTTTCCGCAATTCGGCCCGACTGGCCTCTTCCATGGTTTTCCTTAATCGTCCAGTAGCAGCCTCATGCTGAGAAATCTGAATAGCCTGATCCGCAAGCTGTTTGGCCTGATCCGAAACCACCAATCGAAGTCGGATATTGGCGCTCCCAATCTCCTCTCCGGCCTTAACCAGCCGGGCATGATGCCCCATCAGCTTCTTGGTCTCCTCCGCCACCCGATCAATATTAGCCTTGGCCTTGTCTCCCATAGTGATTATACGAGTAGTGAGTAAATCGAGATCTAAGGACTTAGCTTCATCAAGTACCCGTACCATGGGGTTGCGGGGGAGAAGGTGTTCACCAGTGACTTCATCGAAGGTAATATCATGAGAGCTTGGATCCAGATCAGGATGACCCGCAAATGGGTTACGAGCCAAATCAGGACGGTCGATATGAATAACAGAAGGGTTTCCGGACGGGTGCGGAGAAGGCACAAACTCGCTATCCTCCTCCATGATATCACGAAGAGGCTGAGCCGGGAGCTGAGGACCAGGCGAAGGTTCGGATAAAGGACGACTCCTCTTACTCTGCTGAATACCCTCTTCGATAACCCCGAGAAGAGGACGGTAGCCGACTACATCCCCGGAACAGTAGGTCGAAGGCTTCGGCTTAACAGAAGTTTTGGAAAGCTTGTACTGTTCAAGCCTGTGCCGAAAGTCTGAGGCTTTGACCGTTTTACCTGCTCCTGATATGAAGAAAAAGTGTCACAAGCATATAATGTTCTATACTTCAAGAAAACACGGCAAATTAAAAGGAGAGAAACACATCTGTGGTTGTACAAACCCTGGGGAGGAGTAGGATACTGCAATAGGTCCTGGATTTCATTCCAGGACGGGAGCGGGTCATAAAATATTCCTAAGTCCCTATCATTAGTGAAGCATGCAGGAGTCAAGAGTTCACCTTGAGTCGTCGGAGCCACCCTGGCTGGAATGGTCTGGGAAGACTCGCTTGCACCGGTCCCGGCCTTGTCCGCTTTCCCGGTTTTCTCTACCAAAGCCGGATCTCCGTCCAGCCCCTCGAAAGCCTGGTGGAACGCATCGTCCGTCCACTCCTGAATCTCGCCCGCTTGCCCAGGGAGCAAGGCCCCGATGCCATGGCCACCTTTATCACCTTCCCGACCATCTCCACCCTCGCCTCTTTCCTCCTCTATGTCTTCCTCCTCCCGGGTAAGTGGACAATTGCTGGGGGAAGGACCGTCCGACTTCTTGAGTTTCTTACCTCCGACAGCTGAAGGTTTTGTGAAAGGTTTCCTCTTGCTACTCTCTACCGTAACACCTTCCTTGGTCTGAGCAGCCGCCCTCTCCTCCGCCGTTTCCCTCAGCTTAACTACTGACTGCTGCGGAAGGATTAAGTTATATTCCAGAAGAATCGCATTTCTGATCAAGAAGGCAGATGATCTATATTTCCCAAGAATAGCTTCTATCTCAGCCGCCGTCTGAACCAGGCGGTCAGTCTCCACAACCGGAAAGCCACCTGTCGCTAGCAAAAATGAGAAAGTATGAGAAGAAGCATCGCAATCGGAATAGAAATTATAAGTAAAAGCATCAACTTACATCCAGAAGTAAAGCGCCGGATTGAAACAGAGTCGTCCCCAACAAAGAACCACTCTTTCTTGAACATGCTGAATTTAGAGTACAGATCCAAGACCGGTTTGAAGGTCACGGCTGACTCCAAGCTAATGTATGGGGACCCCTTCTTATAGCCCCTCAAATTATACAAGTACCGGATCTCCCGGTTGGAAGGAGCACGACCATACTTCCTTTGGAAAATGACGAAGAGGCTCACCAGGATAGCATAGGAGTTGGGTTGAAGCTGGAATGGGGCCACCTTGAGATATGTAAGGAAGCTGATTACCCAAGCATTAAGAGGCGGAATGGCACCACACATGCAGTGGTATCTGCTGTAAGCAAAGTACCCCTCAGGGGGGTCGTATGGCATAACATCTCTCCCTGGCAACAGCATTCGCGCCCTATCAATTCCGAAAGAACGAGAGATGGCATCAAGCTGCTCCTCCTTGAGGGAACTAGGAAAACAGTCGGGCGGGGAGTTCAGAATTTCCTGAGGGCCGTACCCGTCCACTAGTGATCTCGGGATTGGTCCGTGACGTTCGGGATTCGGCTGAGCTGGGGGCACGGCAGAGGAACCTCCTTCGCCCCCGGATTTCTTTTTGTCTGATCGAGTTTCCGCTTTGCGAGACATTATCTACAATACCGGAAAAACACGTTGTTAGAACAGAAGATGTAAACAAGTATATGACGTCATTCAGTAAAAACATATTCAGTATCATTTTTCATTCGGAATTCAAGATCCCTGAGTTCATCCGGTTACTCAAGTGTAAAACTCATTCGGCATCCCAGTGTGAGATTTCATTCGGTCAAGCCAATCAATGGCTCATTCGGCATCTCAATGTGAGAATTCATTCGATTAGTCAGGGGTCCAAAATTTCCGAGTTCATTCGGTAGCCTAGCCCTAGAAGTTCATTCGGCAGAAAGCAAACTCACCTGATTCGGCAGTTCGAATAATTGATTCGGTTATCGCAGTTGATAAGGAAATATGAAGGTTAGAGACTCCTATTTATAAAGCAAGGTTTAATAGCCGGACCAGGTGGATCGGTCCTCAGGCCGAATACAATGGCTCATCTGGAACAAAGCGCGGCACCTATAAGCACGTACCCCACTTTGGGGGGCAAGTGTTGGAGATGTTTCATCCGGTCTCCCCGAACCAGACATGCCGGACTACCCAAAAGTCTCCCACCGAATCAAAGCCTTCCTAACTCCCACCGAATCAAAGCCTTCCTAACTCCAACCGGACCAACCCATTGCCGATCCACATCTCCTGCCGAACCAACCCATTGCCGGTCCAAATCTCCTGCCGAACCAACCCATTGCCGGTCCAAATCTCCTGTCGAACCAACTCATTGCCGGTCCAAACCTCGCCTCCCACCACCGAACCAACTCATTGCCGGACCAAGCCTCACCTCCAACCACCGAACCAAAGTCCTATCAGGCCAGATTGTAGCAGCCCAGGCCCACCAGCTGCTATATACCTCCAAGACCCCTACCCCCAGCCTCACTCTATAAATAGAGGGGCAGGGGTACAGCAATGGGAAAAAAGTTTGAGAGCTCAAGCACGGAAGGAACTCTTCAAACAACTTTCTTTTACTTGTACCAAAGCTTTGTACTTGTAATCATAACAAAAGAAGAGAAATAACATATAAAGTGGACGTAGGCACATTCTGGCTGAACCACTATAAATCTGCGTGTCTTTTTACAGTTTAGCCCCTGTTTTTTTACATATTTGCATAAATCGCTCAAATTACTAAGAATAACATAAGATCTACTAAATCATACAACTTTGAGGTGTTTGTCCATTTTTTGTGCAAACAATAGCCAGAGTCATGGATGTTTGGTTGTATCGTCATTCGGTCTCAAGAGCGGTATTTCCTGGGTGCTTATCTGACCTTGGTTTAGACCTTGGGATTTGTACTTGGAAAACATCGCTCTTGACTCGAGTGATAATTGCTTTACTTTAAATTGTATGCTTTGCTATGCTTGCTTCTGCTTAGTGTGTGTCTGGGGGCTATCACTGTAGAATGAGGTTGGAGTGGGAGGGCTGTATCCCTATTCCTTTTCCTTTATGCTCTTTTGGTATGTTGTTAGTTAATTTACTGCTCACTAAGACTGTTGTCTGACTTAAGGCTTTATGTTTTAATTCTTATTGCCTTGGGCTGTTCGTCCATTTTTGGGACGGGCAGACTAGGTAGCAGGTGACAGGTGCTGTTCTTGCTTCTCACGATGCTGATATCGAAGACGAGCTAGAGGGTTGCATATTATCTTCTTACTATATGTACTTGGTGTTCCGCTGTCTGTATTTTCTCTGAGTGTTGTAGTGAGGCTTGATGTATTTTGATGACTTGACTATTCAGATGCTTGTATTCAACTATTATGAAGTTTTATTGATGAGATTCTATTCTGTGAAGCTTCACTATATACATATGTTCTATTGTATTTTGTCCATGCGCTGTGAGTAATACGATAGATTCTGTTGTTTTATTTTACCCTGACAATCGTCCATGGTCGCCTGGCACACTTTACAGCGCACTTTGTCTAGGTTCGGTGCAGGGGTCATGGGCGGTCGTCACATTGATAGAATTCGGCATATCAAGAGATAGCAGCATCCAAACCGAGTGATATATAAATCTTCGGTGAATCAATGCCAATTGTAAAGGAGTTTCACCCCTTTACAAAACATTCAAAGATCGGCGGGATCGCCTATTTTTATAGAGATCATTCGAAGTGGAGTTATGGGATACTCCAGAATCAAAAGAATACAAATAGGGAGAGACAAGAATGAATTTTGGAACCGCAAGGAACGTTCCAAAGTTCAAAGGAAATCAAGTCAAAAGGAAGAGATTCAAACTCGAACAAAAGTGATTCTATAAATATATTTACTATATATGCTAAGTTTTGCCTAGAGCCAAAGCTCTGATACCAACTGTAACGACCCGCTATTTTGGACCATTCAAATCGACAATAAATCTACACATGTCTGACTTGAATAATTCAAAATATCAGATTGTTAATTTAAATTTGGCAAAACTCAACATATGCAATAAATAAATCAATCATAGAATCACAGACACAGAGTAATACAATAATACGCAGCGGAATAGATAAAATAGTAGTTCATGAAGCTACTATATAAACATCAGAGTTAGAAATAAAATACAACAGAATATCTCACATGTAGTGAAGTCTCCAGTACAACAGATGACTTCTCTGAACAAATCAACTAGAAGAGCTGAAAGCTGTGGCGATAGTTGGATCTCCAAAGGAAGCTCCAAACTCCAAGGGTGAGTCTCAAATGCTGTATCACTCGGTCTGACCCGAGCGTAAAGCAAAACACAAAACACTCGAGTCAGAATTAACATTCTTATATCAATAAATCCAACTCAAGCGAAATATCAATTGAAATACAAGTAACTTAAAGGATGTTTGGGATAACCATCCTCTAAGGATCTTCAGAACTATCTACGAGGTGGAAATATACATTATAACACCGTGGTCATTTCAATTTAATTTATACTTCAAAACCCAAATATGATTTCATTTCAAATATAACTATTTTCTAAGATAGTATATATATTAATTTATTTAAAAAGTAAAGCATTAAAAATTTTCTTAAGTCTCACAAATCGATTCAAATCAACTTTAAATTCCAAATTCAAATCTATTCAAGCTCAATTCATCAATTCAATTCAGTTCTAAATATACCATTTAAATTTTCAATATATTTCAAAGCTTTAATATTCAACATTTTCAAAGTTAAATTTAACAGTTTCATATAGCTCTTGATTTAACTTTATTATTATTTAATCAGGGGATATTCACTTAATAAATTCAATATCATTTAACTAGCCTTAAATTTCATTTTTCTAAATATTTCCTTAAATTTATTTAAACAAGAAATATTCATTAAATTATTTAAATCAAACTCAAGTTATAAATCATATCTTAAATCCCAATTTCAATAAGTTTTAAATTGGTTTAATTAAATAAAATTCTTTACTAACTTCGAATTATCTTCCCAATCTTAACTTATTCAAATTTTTACCAAAATCTATTTTGAAATATAAATTTTATACTTAACATATTATACATATTAAATCCATCTTAATTAAATTAAATATCATTATTAAATCTATATATATCATTACCATTTATAAAAAAATTCTAAGAATCAACATTTGTTAAAACCATATATTTCTTTCCAAAACCATGGAATTCAATTTCAAAATATTTATATATATGGACCAACGGTGTCTGTATATATATTTATCATATGGTTAAGTGATACGGATATTTATCATTTCAATTCGAAATTTAAATATATACGGGTAGATATCATTTCGACCCGTAATCCCAATTTCAATACAAATGCAAATCGATTGGGTTTATCATTTCAACCCATAACGAATTTCTCCTATTCTAAAGTTCGTTCGGGTATGTATCATTTCAACCCATAGAGAATTCTATACTAACAGGGAACTTGCAGAGTGATAACAGATACTAAAAAAAATATAACAACAGGCATATATCATCAGTATAAATAACAGATACGGGTGTCAGATGTCACAGGTGAACATATACAAATAATAGTAATAACAGGCATATAATACTAGATACTTGTGTCAGATGTCACAGGTGAACAGTTATAGATAATAGCATATATAACAATGTAAATAACTACAGCAGCATATTTCAATTGCTATTTCAAATGAAATCAAATTTAAATAATAAAAGAACGTTAATCGTGAGTGATTGCTCACCTTTCGAGGCTAGATAGATTTAACGAAGAAATGAGCTACGAATCCAAGCATGAATTGCAAAGAAAAGCACAATGGACACAGATTCGTCGGACAAGCTGATAGATAAGAAATCGATGAGAATGGATCAAATCAATTTTGCTTGATAGAAACGAAATATGGTTTATATACATATATATATTTCAAAATCAGTTTTAAACTTATATATATATATATATATACACATATGTGGAAGCCAAACTCAAATCTACCTATCTACAAAAACCAATATATAAACATAGGTATAAATAACAAATATACAATCTTCCAAAATTTATATAATTTATGCAGACCGGTATATCTATATACCTACTTGATATGTAAACACACACACACACACACACACACACACACATATATATATATATATATATATATATATATATATGCAGACCCCATATGAAATATACACTGAATATATGCATGCGCCTATACCACAAATAAAATATATGCAGCCATATACATAAGGCTACTCAACCACATATGAAGACCGTACACACCTTTAAACAATTTTTTGTAAACTAGATACGTCACGTATAACATAGAGTGCCAGGACATAAAAAACAGAGCAGGTCAGGTTAGAGTTGATGTTAAACAAATGTTTATATATATATATATATATAATATAAAAAAAGAAGCAAAGATACCCATATGCTTAAACTATAAACTGATTAGTATATTACATTTGCACTAATATATATCTAACCCATATTTAATATATATAAACTCATGCTGAAACTTATATATGCACATAGAGATAACTTATCTGACGTACAGTAACCACTTTATTTTAAAACTTTATATACTTTACAATATATACTGTATAACTTTATAAACTATATGTATACCAATATCAAACTAGACTGTTATATATATATAAATATATACTCAGGCTTAACACATATATATACTCATATAAACTAACCATAGAACAAATGCAAACGTTTATAACTTTAAATCAAATGTATACATGCGCTGCACTATATAAACATACTTATATTTTAAAATATATACTTGAAACATGTTATACTTAATATATATATATAACGTAACACATATATAAACACCGGGACGAACTTAAAATATGATAAAACGTAACATAAATAAATATAATATAGTGAAAAATATACCATGTATAAAAATATACAAATAATAGCAGAAGGAGGAGGCTCGGACCTTGCTGCCAAAGGGTGAAGTGGTGAGCAACTGCGCATGCTATAGGGGAAGGCGGGAAGGAATTCAAGGCGAAGGAGGAGGGAGAGGCCGGAGTAGCTGTTGCCGAGGTGGCTTGGAGTGGTGCACGGGCTCGGGCCAGAGCTGGAAGGCCAAAGGAGGTTTGGCTTGCGCGTGGAAGTGGGTGCTCTGGTGGTGCTAGCTGAAGGGTGATCGGATCTGGTGCTGCTCGGTAATGGATGGATGTGACTTGATGGTGGATGCGTGTTTGTGGAGAAATAGGCATGATTGGATGGTACCGAGATGGGTGGGCTGTTTGGTGGGAAGGAAGGCCAGTTAGTGGAGATCGCGTGAGAAGAAGGAGAGAGGGAGGCGGAGCAAAATTATGAGAGCAACAGAAGATACGTTGGTACCTTATTTCTTTGTGGAAGCAAGAGAACGAACCGACCAATAAATTGAACCGGTTGTAGTAAAAGGAACAGAACGGAAGGATATTGAAAGTCACACACGATTTCCGGATGTATTAAAGGCAACTGACTATTGAATTCAACAGTGGAAAAATTCAAATGGTTCGAATGAATAAAAGGATAACGGGTCCTTTGATTTGGTGAAAATTTATTAAAGCAATAAATTTCTTGTTTGGGCTGCAAGCAATAGATTTGAAAATCAAGGGAGAATGTAAAGTCAAAATGTGGTACCGCTTCGGTGAATTGTTTATTGTCGCAGTCGCGTACCGGACCTCAAAATACAGAAATAAATATACCGCAGAGATCAGCACGACGAGACGATCGAAACAGTATACAGATATTGGTGGTACGATCATCCGCTCAAAAGTCGATAATCGGTACCGGAAATGCTGCTATTTTGCCAGAATTAAGATAAACGGAGCAGTAGAAGTCCAAATTTGGAAAAACGAATTTCGCAGTCTGATTTAGAATGATCTGAATAAATTTTCTCCTGTTGACATATTTTGGTTTCGGAAAACTTTTAAATTCACTGTTATTAACCGGTTTGATTTGAAATAAAATTTCACAGGAAAATAAACTTTAATATTATCAGATGAAAATTTACCAGTTGCTATATTAAAATAGACGTATTCCAAATAGTAAATTTTTATTTTCAAATCTTATTGTTTAAAATTTTACAAATTTCCAGTTAAATATACTTTTAAAACCATTAAATTTTGCGGGTCGTTACATTACATTCTCCCTCTTAGAATATTTCATCTTCGAAATTCCAACTTAAGAAATAAAAGCAACAATCATACATTAATATTCAATAGCTTTTACATCTATTAGCAAACATAGCTTATGGCTTGCCCAGATTCAGAAATCTTTTCATCGCACAATGATGATAAATAAACTACTAAGTCTACCTTTGCTCAACAGCCTTAGGTTATTATTTAGTCATTTATTCATTTACCTCAGACAATTCGAATATCATTTCCCAAAACTCTCTATAAGCCAACAAATATAGTATTTAATTATATCAAAGCCCATATGATGTACATGGACAATCTGTATGCCATATCAAATCTGATCACTTGCTCGATCACGTAGATTTCACTTCAAAACTAGTATAGATCACCTCACCTCGCTAGGGCGGAATCTGATCAAGTCCCTTGATTAGAAACCTATGTTTTTCTTACATAGCCATATACTATGATAGAAAATTTTAGGATCATATCAAGAATCCGTATTAAGTGTTTGCCATCTAGAATCAAGTGAAAAATCATTGTTTAGATCGGTGTAAACAACCTCGAAATCATGTATTCGAATCTTTGATTAAGAACAATCATACGAATAAAATAACCTACATAAAACTTACGTACTTTATTCTAATTGGTTTCTTAACTATACCAATTTCTTTTTAATTCACAAATATTTTCATATATAATATTTCTCATTTAATTATTAAAATCATTTATGAACCATTTTATAAAACATCACTTAAGTTTATTTATAAAGACTTATCTTATTTATGAAACATTTCATAAAAATTTATAACATTTCAAGACTTAAGTTCATTACTCGTATAATACTCCACTACATCCTAAGAGTATATACATCATCTTAGTTTTGTTTAACTTAACAAGGATGTTCAATAAATTTTAGACTTTTTTTAACTTACTATCTTTATAATTTAGGAGTAACAAAATCTCATCTTTTATATTTTCACAAAAACACTTTGCTTCAATTTCTATATCAATTCGGAAGTTTCCCATTGTCCAAAATCATCGAGAATTCTATTTTACTTTAATAATTTAAAACTACTAAACATATCATCACAAAATGCAAAACCAAATTACCTTAATGCATAACCAAATTACCTTAATGCATAGGATACATTTGCCCATAATATACCTTAACAGAAAAACTCAAGATCTAAAAACCAATAACTTTTGTATATCAAATCATATTTCGAGATTTAAATCAAATTTTTTTTACCAAAAAAACTTGTAGCAAATTACTATAGTAGCATTCCCCACTTAGAAACTCAAAAATGAATGCTAATGATGCTGCACTCATCACCCGAATTGTTTCCAGCGACAGAGGTGTTCAGTACTTTCTTAAATAAAATCAGTTCACAACTATTTATTCCAAAACATCTTACCTTTCTTTAGATTAAAGTTAACTTTTAACCCAACATTATCTTCGAATGCCTTGTAGTCAAACTACGAAACTTAATTCACAAGGTGTTTGTTTCATGTTCTTACAACTACCATCTACCAAACCCATGTTATAAAAAGGTAAACTACTTATAAGTCAACAAACAATAGTAAATTCTTATTAATCGTTCGAGCATGATTAAGCTAATTAATGAAGGATAAATGATAAACACCATTAATCCCTATATAAATCAACTACACTATCAACTTATACCTATATATTACTAATATATAACAAAACACATATATCTTATATATACTACTCTAAACTCATAACAGGGCATTCCATTACCCAACCTCTTGATGAGTTACACCCAACCAAAGCCAAGGTTCTCTTTTCACCTTGAGCTCTAATACCAAATGTAACAAATGCATTTTTGACCCCTGAATGTCGACACTAATACACCCACAATATTCACGTTCTAAGCACCTAAGTACCAGAAAAATAAAACATTAGGACAAGAAAACGAAGAAAAGAAAACAAATAAAAAAGTGGGGAAAAAATCATCAGAATCTCATAGCGGAATGATTACATATAATATCAAAAGATAGCACACATTATTACTCTAATAGTAATAGCATGTCAGAGTTACTGATCCAAGTATTATAATCAGACTGAATAATTATACGGCCTGTACTTACAATTGCCGATATATATACATAAAGTAATGAAGCAGAAATAAGAATACCATGGTAGGTAATCATCCAGCTCCTCTTCAAGAGCTCCAATGAGCATCAATGAAAACCTGCTTTTCTCAGATTGCTTGAAAGAGCACCCATGTATATAAAGGAAAAATAAAACCACGGGTCAGACAAAAGTCTAGTGTGAGAAACTCAAGAAATATTTGTGACATACTACATCACCTTCTAAGATCAACTGGATCACCAGATTTGGTTTTCCCTCAAAAGAGCCAACCATCTAATAGTTAAATGTTCGATATAATAGATAATGTCTAGGGTGTAAATGTAAGTATGAAAATAGCTATGGTGCGTTTATACCACATTTTTGTATAATCAAAACTGCTAAGGCACATTTGCTAAATTGTGTAGGGTTTCCATGTAGATCTCCTCGGATCATAGCCGACTACGCTCAACTGCATAAGGATCAGAGATATTCTTCCGAAGTAGTGTACATCTCTAGTGAATGTACCATAGGAAATATATAGCTGGCTCCCACAATGTGAGGCCGAGTGCATCGCTCCCGCATGCATATTTATAAGTATCTCTAGAATGGTGTCACATGCACCATCATGGGTTTGTTAAACCCCCGGCTATGCATCCTATCTTTGGTTTTTGCTATTACGGATGGTGAATTCATGTTCATAATCTCAACACACGAGTCTTCATGACTCAAACATAACCCGAATTCCCAAATGGATTAGTGATTCCCCACCTCTATACTCACACTATTCAAGGACACTACTGGGTAATGCCATCAATTAGTAAGAAGAATAAGGCTGTTGAGGAGCGACCATCTGTGTAATTGCTTTGTGCGAGTACCGATATGTCAGATAGTATGTCATGCATTTCATTTCAAGAGGAAATCTGATATATCAAATACAAACTCAAAGCTACTACACAGTGGCTATGTTGCCTTCAGAAACAAATATAAAATAAGCATAACATAAATCCGTCACAGTGCAACGATACGCCCGAGGAACCTAAAACTCAAATAAGCCGGAACAACGACGTAGTACAATGATACGCCCGATGAACCAAACTCCATAAAACCCATAGGCCGCTAGCCTATAAAAAATGAGACGAAGCTCAACAGAACGGGTTACAGTCCCCCACGCGGAAAATGAGATATCGCATATCGCTAGTCTAAACCTCAAAATGATCGTCATAGATCAATAAGTGTAAATTACATCAAGCTAGTAAATTGATGAGTTTAGCTTCATGTCCCATAACCACTGGCTTAACTTAAATATTCACGAACAAATTGTAGATTTCCACTCGAAAATTGTCACAAGATTTCAATCGAACAAGTCTAAGAATTAACCGACGAAGTAAACGCAAGCATTTCATACCACTTGTTTTGCTAAGTCGTTTAATTGGATTTCTTGTACGAATGAGATAAAGGTTTGTATATACTAAAAGATTGGAAAATGGTTTTAAAAATGAACTTTGTATTAAAAGTAATGTTGAAATCATTTTTGTGAATGAGTTTGAGTATTTACTACTAGTATAGAAACCTTTGTATTTTAAAGTGACAAATCATAGAAACGATTGTAAAAACAATCTATCACCAAAAATTCACATTCGACAACGTGAATTAAACCATGAAAATCGATATCGAATCCATCAAATGGATATTCCCAAAAATTCAAAATACCAAAATTGGAAAATTCACCAAACCAATTCAATTCAAAAGCAATTGAACATGAAATAAGTGTTAGGAATTCATACCTAACAACAAATTACAGCTATAGACATAGATGTGAGTTCAAGAACTCACCTATAAACCCAAAATAGAAAAGACAAGCTCTAAAACAAGCTAGGATTGATTTCTCTTCAACTACACCTCAAAGATCATCAACCTATTACTACATGCAAAGACTTTCCTAAGTTAGGTTATAGGAAAAATCAAGAATCGAAGAGGAATTGAGATAGAGAAGATGAAGAGGATGCTTACCTAAGCTTCTCTTTGATTTTGGAACTTGAATTTGAATTTCCTAAGAATCTAGGGCTTAGGAATTTTGATTTCCCCTCTTTTTCCCCCATTTTCCTTTTGCTTGAGAGTGTTAGGAAATTGTGAGTGGAATGAATGAAGAGGAGAGGAGTTAGGGGTGTTTTGAAGAAGAGACTGGGTTAGTGGGCTAGAAAACAACCCAAAGCCCAAACAAAATACCAAAATCCTAATCAACTCCAAACATATCAATGTTTATACTCAAAAAAGTATTAAACGTCGTTTTGAACTCAATGAAAGCGGTCTCGAGTCTGAATTCGACTGTTTACAAAAAGTCACATTTCAGAATATAAATTCAACTAACGATTCTATATTTAAATAAAATGTTTAAATATATAATCGTTAAATATGCGGGTTGCTATAGGATTCCAGCATCTCGAACAGATTATGAACCACTTCCAAAGCATAGAACACATATATAGTTTTGAAGTAGTTACGGTTTTGAGTCATCTTATATAAATACACTCATTCACTTACCAGGCGCTTTAAAAACAACTAATAGATTTTCGGTCAACTCAACACTAGTTCTTTCTGAAATAAATAGACAATACATATGGGTGGAGATCCTATTCTATCAAGATGGATTTCCTTGTCATTTTTCCTAGAAGACAAGATGGGTTTACACGTAGGGTAAGTGTCATCTCGTGTTCCTTTTATATATTTTCTAATAATATTTGACCAATTTTAGTAACAATGAGAATGTTCGCATAAGGAAACAAAGTCCTATATACTTCCCCTAATTAACTAAACATAAAAGCATTATCAATTCATACAAAGCATGATCAAGTCACCTAAATGATTTTAATCCCTTTATAATTAATTTTTCTACCATTAATTAAAAACCCTTTTTATTAATAAAACCATTTTTATCTAATAAAACTTCTTTCGTTAATCAAGACTTCTAAGTGGTTATTCCTAACTAATTAAACTTTTAATTAATAGAAACTCCTTTATTAACTTTTTTTGTGTGTGTGTGTGTCTATATTTAATTTTTCTTTATAAAAGATATATACTTGTATTTTACTATTCGCTATTTATTATACTCTTTTCAATACTTTAAAAGTATTCATATACTTATCTCAATGGTATAAGTATATTCACAAATCACTTAACAAAGTTTACTTACTTTAAACTATAATCAAAGAGGCTAAAAACGAACATTACTTAAATATCGTTACTATAAACCCCGGTTCTCCCTTATATTTTAAACCTATACTTTTTCTATCATTATTCAAAAATACACCATACTTTTTATTATGCTTAAAATTCCCTTATTAAAAATCTAAGTATATATATAATCATTTAAAAATATTTTTCCACTTTAACCATAATTCAAAAGTTTAAAAATAAATTTTGCTAAAACATTATTTACTACAAACTCCAAAATAATTCACATTTTATCATTATCTTAAAACTCTCTTTTAAAGATTTTATTATATTTATAAGGGTCAAAGAAAAGTGTTATTTAAACATTGTCACAACAAACCAAAAATAATTTATTTAAAGTTTTCCTTAAAGTATTCTTTATTAAAGTCTTAATTATACTCCAAATTATAGTCTTAGTTATAATGAATGAGGGTTAAAACAAATTGTAATGACTCATAATTTAATCTCTTTAAATATGAATATTTTATGTATTTTTAGATAATTAAATAATGGATTTGATAACTCAAATAGACTTGTCTTAAGTAATAACTAATGATGGTAAAGTTGTTTTAAAATTTGGTTTACAAATATAAATAGTTCGGAGGAAAATCGAAAATGTGACCAAAAATTGTTTTTCGAATTTTCGTCATGTAAAAGTTGTCAAATGTGTTGTGCACAACTAGTGTATATATGTACACACATGTATATAAATAACAAATACTTTTTCTAAGTGATTAATTTAGATTAAAATAAGTTTATAAATATACATTAAGATAATAAAGTGAAAGTAAACTTTTATATTATAATTTAAAATTAACAAAAAACACAAAACCTAAGACAAATTGCTTGAAAAAGAGAAGATGCGATGGAAGAGTGATAAGGAAGGGAGGATGCATGTTACAAGAAGGAGGTGGTGAGTTTTCATCATTTTCGTGTAGAGTATTGGCTAAGGGTATTTTGGTTATCAACCAATTCTCATTTTTTATTAAAAAAAAGTCAGACCCTTTCCATTTTCACTTTGTTTCATTTTTCCACTTCTTCCATTCTTGTTTCCTTAGGAAAATAAATTAAAACTCACTCCTGTCTATTTTTAATTCAAAAACAAGTTTCTAAAATCATTTCTATTCCTCTCTACATCACTCATTTTCCAATATCAAACCCAAAGATCCCATTTTTAGCCATGGCCGAGCATATCCTAGCCTAGGCCGAGCCTACTTGACCTCCCTTGGGTCTTAAAAATAAAATTTTATAAAATGAAGCTAGGTTTATGCATTGCTCTCAAAGTTGCGGTGATTTTGGTAAAAGATCGTGTTTGTTTTGGTGAGTAAAAATCACCAAAAAGCAAGTTTAAAATTTATTATTTTGTTATAATAATTTAGTTTGTTTGCTTATGTCTATAGTGTGCGTATTTGTTATTAGTTGGTTTGGTTCCCGCTAGATGGAAGACGACACATAGGGCTTAGATATGGGACTTGGATTGATGTTAAAGTGGTCGTAGCGAATAGGTCGCGATGATCCACTTTGAAGTGCATATAAAAGGATTTGGACTTTGTATGGAGGGACTCAAAAGAGCTCCTCAGCTCTGTGGTTTTTATTTATGCATTTGTGTATGTAAATGTTGTGAATATTTCTTAGTATAGTTAATAAACATGAGTTGGTTTTTATTCAACATCGAGATCCTGTGTTTTCTTTAAACTAGTTCACTACTTCATTTTCCAGGAAATTTTTTAAAAACATTTTTTTTAGAACTTTACTTTTTTAAACTTTTTACAAAGGATTTAAAGTGGCTCAAATATAGAAAGAAATGAGGTCAAAAGTTATTTGATTTACAAAAACAATTTCTAAAAGTTATGGTCCATATAGCGATACTCGATATGGATGCAGTTTGAAAATCTATGATTTTTGAAAAATCAAGCTGTTTTTTCTAAAAAAGGAATTTTGGAAAAGTTCTAACTACTAATTTGAAATAAAAAACTAGAATTAAGTTCTAAAGATGATTTTTGATGATTTTCATAGGTCTTGGCATTCAAAACAAGGGATTACTTTGTCATTGTCATTAAATAGTAAAAATATATGATAAAGTAGCGATATAATGTTGATACATTTTATGGAAATTAAGTCATTTTATATTTATAACTAAAAGCCAATTAGAAGACTTTCCTCTATGAGATCTAAAAGCGGAGTGGCTAGGTAAGGCCAGGAGCACCCAGTGCTTTGACTTACCTAGTTTTGATTCTGGGTGAGGGATAGAGAAGTCAAAATGTCGAAAACATGATAAGCATAAGAGGGTTAATTTCGATAAATAGGTCATGACTAATTAAGTATATGGAAGGTGCTTCATCGTATACTTAACACTAAATTTCGAGTTATGGAAACTCGCTCTATCTCGAGAAGTAAGAATATATCTCGAAGCAAGAATAGTTTTCTAACTTGTCCTACTTCATTTTTAATTAGTGGATAGTACTATTTGAAATGCTTCCAGGATAGGCTTCAGGGTTATGTGGTTTGCTACCATTAGTGTATGATCACCACCCAATCTACATCGATATTTTTAGATTTTGTACGCTCGGGGACCAGTATGGTTGTATGCATCAACCAAGGTGGAGACATATTCGTACTACCCAGTAAAGGGGTAGGCTAATCCAGATTTGCAGGTGGTCTATGTGAGGCCATCAGTTGTAACAATTTCGACCATGATTAAATATTTATTTTAAACCTAAAACATTATTATAATATCACAGAAATTCTTATTGAAAAGTTTTGGTTATAGTAAGGTAAAAACCCATCCATGTTTACGTGTGGTGTGGTCTTACGAGATACCTTTATTTTTGAGGGGTTTTATAAGTATAATAATTCATATGTTTTGAGTTTACTCACACCAGACCCATGTCTGACTCAAAGTTTTTCTTTATTTACCTTAAACTATAAGGTACTCTAATTTTTGAGTAGCCGAATGTCCAAGTTCTTACGGATGCATTTTGGAGGAGCACGGAGTACGATACTTCACTATTATCTAGTTATTTTATTTTCACTGTGTGTGTATAGTATGTATCACCACTGTGGGGGCAGGTAGTTAGAACTATCCATGGTTGAAGTTAGTACTTATTGTAACTTTGATGTTTCATTTTGGAAGTGACCATATGTACTATCTTATGTTCTATTATATGTGATTCCCCTACATTGTGAGATTCTGTGTTTCTTTCTCCTTGTCTTTTCTTTTCTTTTACCCCAACGGCCTATTTATTGGACATCTAGATGATCGACATATGAATACAGTGGTTGTATTAAGTGTCATTTTTGGGAGTAATAAAGGCAGATCGTCGCACATTGTATCACAGTTTAGATTGAGAAAACACCTGGCCTTGGTTGGGGTCAACTCATTAGAGATAGGTTTAGGAATACCCTAGAATGAGTTTAGTCTATGAGAGTGCATATTTATAGTTTTTATCCGTATACACACACATATATATTCGAATTATTTTGAGAATCTTTGACATGTTTGATTTGGTACCTTTTTCCCAAAGTTAATTTCGTCTAAGAATTCTAAAGTAATTTTAATATATCCAGGTAGTAAGAAAGAGTAATAGAGGAAGATGAGGGAAGGGAGTTGGTAGCACCACGACCACCAATGGTCGTGCTTCGAATGTTGGAAGAGTAAGAGCAGTTGAGGAGGCAACACCTGTGCAGCCCTGTGTAAACTCGCAGCTTTGTGCAAAGGTTATATTTATCTAGGTGGAAAGTTTTTCATGGGCATGGAATCCATTATCGAATTCTAAGCTTAGCTTTGTTCTTGTGAGAAGATTTACAATGGGCTGGATATTTCGGATGAGCAGAAGCGTTTCTTAGCATCTTGGCAGTTACAAGATGGAGTTGCAGCACGATGGGATATAGTTACAATGAATGTCCCGAAGGATGAATTTTCTTAAGCTGGTTTTAAAGAGATGTATGAAGATCAGTTTATGCCCGCTATAGTAAAAATCCGTCTCTATAGAAGTTTCTTGGATATTGAGCAAGGAGATATGTTAGTAGCTAAATATGAAACCAAATTCAATGAGTTGTCGCGATTTGGTCTAGGACTGATTGATACCCCTCTTAAGAAGAATGGGATGTTTGTAGTTGGGATGAGGGAAGTATTTCATGAGAAGATGGCTACCCACATAAAGGGATCTTTTGTGGACTCAGTGGATATGGCTATGGGATATGAAGTTGTTGAGAAGGAGAAGTCGATAGTAGAACCAAGTAACAATATCAATAAACTGAACAAGAGGAAGTTTAACCAACAAGGGAAGAAGCAGTGGGGAGGAAAGTCAAGAGGCGGTCAAGGAAAAAAGTACAAGGATGTTGAGTGTTATCAATATAAGGAGAAAGGTCATATTGAAAGACTTTGTAAGAATTCTGAAGTTCAGAAGCAACAAATATGACCTATTTCTCTAATAGTTCAAAAGGCACTCTACTACAACTTTCAGCAACCAATGCATATGGTGAAGGACTGCTTGCTAATGAAAAAGGGTTAGTAAGCCAAGGTTTATGCCATCAAGTTGAACTTCAAACTTCAGCAGATGTCAAGGAGAAATGAGTTCTTGAAGGAACTTTATTTGTTAATGGCACTTTAGTTCGAGTATTATTTGATACCAGGTTTTCCCATAGTTTTATTTATAAAGAATTGGTAGATAGATTGCAAATTTCCCTAAGAATGGTAGAAACCCCTATTTATGTGTCTAACCTCATAAATGGTGCGACTAATCTATGCATGATTTGTGAAGATATACAAATTACTTACCTTACGCACCATTATTTATGGGACATGTTTGTACTAGATTTTAATGGGTTTGATGTTTTACTCGATATGGGTTGGCTGTCAGAGAATGAAGCTGTCTTAGATTGTGTTGAGAGGACTATAGTGTTGAAAAGGAAGACATGAAAGGAAGTTAAGATATTATGTGAAGAGCCTAGTAAAATAATGAGTAGTTTCCTTTATTTACCGGATTCATCCCAAAAAGAGTTAGGGACGATATTAATTATTAGGGAGTTCCCCGATGTTTCTAAAGAAGTTAGTAGTCTACCTCCACATCATTAGAATGAGTTTTGCATTGATTAAATTCCCGGTTGGAAACTTTTTATTCATCGTATTCATAAGATGGATCTAAGGGAGAAGTTGGAATTAAGAAATTAGGCAGATGATTTGCTAAGTAAGGGACTGATTAGGTCAAGCCACTCAAATTAGGGGGTAGCTATATTTTTTTCGTTGCAAAGTTAGATAGTACTCTAAGACTTTGTGTTGATTAACATGAGCTAAATAAACAGACGATTCAAAACAAGTATCCACTACTGTATACAAAAAGACATATTCGACACAATAAATGGTGCTCAAGTATTTTCACAAAAGGATGTTGCTACAAGATTTCTCTAATTAAGAATACTAGAGGATAACATACCCTTAACAACATTCAGAGGACCCAATTATTTTTTGAGTGGTTGTTTATGCCTATTAGGCTAACCAATGCACCCTCTTATTTTGTAGATCTTACGAATCAAGGTTTTAGAGATGTTCTTAATAAATTTGTGTTGGTCTTCATATATGATATTCTTATTTATTCTAGCACCAATGAGGAACACAAACGCCATTTAGAATTGGTGCTTGAAACATTAAGGAAACAAATTTTAAGAGCTTAATTCTCTAAGTGTCATTTTGGCAATCGAAAGTAAGGTACCTCGAACATGTTATGTCGGTGATAATATTTCGGTTGATCTAGAAAAGGCAACAGTTGTTCAAAATTGGACGACATGGCAGACTCCAACGGGCATAACATGATATTATAGAAGATTCATCCAAGATTTCTCCAAGATTGCCTCACACCAAAAAAAGTTGAGAAAGAAGGATGTTAAGTTTATTTTGACTTTGATGTGAGAAGAAGCGTTCATTGAGTTAAAGAAGAGGTTAACCGGTGCTCTGGGTCTAGCTATTCTAGATAGAGGTGAAGGGTTGATTATGTATATGGATGCTTATGGCCTAGGTTTGGATGGGTATTAATGTAGCATGGAAGAGTTATTGCTTATGCTAGGCGACAACTGAAGCCTTATAAGCGAAATTATGCGACACATGATTTGGAGTTATTAGCTGTTGTGTTTGCATTAAAGATTTGGAGGCATTACTTATTAGGTAAAAAGTTCGAAATCTTCATGGATCACAAGTCCTTGAAGTGTCTTTTCATATAGAAGGATTTGAATATAAGGTAGTAGCGTTGGTTGGAACTTTTAGCAGCATATGATTTGGATATTCTTTATAAACCTGGGAAAGCTAATGAAGTAGCAGATTTTTTGAGTAGAAATGCATGTTTTTTTTCTTTTGGAAGTTACTTCAAGTCTGCTCAAAAAGACTGCAAGTAATCAAAGGGAAGCTAGTCGTTTAATGGAGATCATTAAGAATATAGGCGAGGGTCATTGTTCAAGCTTTGAGGTCGATAACCGTGGTATATTGCGGATGAGTGGAAGGATGTGCATTACAAATGTCGATGGCATTAGGCAAGAGGTATTAACTAAATTACATTAATCCAAGCTAAATATCCATCCCGGCGTTTCGAACATGAATCGAGATACGACGCTAGTATTCTGGGGGAAGGGAATGAAGAGGGGTATTTCTATTAATGAAAGCGAATGTGCGAATTGCCAATAAATAAAAGGTGTTCATCAAAGGACTACTGGATTACTACAACCACTTGAGATTCCAAATTGGAAATGGGAGCAAGTATCGATGAATTTTATAGATGGTTTTCCAAGATCAAAAAAAGGAAATGGAGGCATTTGGGTTATTGTCGATCGATTGACTAGGAGCGTGCTTTTTATTTCGGTAAAACTGACTAGGATTGCAGCAAGCTTGGAAGAAATCTATATGAAGGAGACTATCTGATTGCATGGAGTTCCAAGTTGTATTATTAATGATCGGGATCTAATTTTTATTAGTCAGTTTTGGAAAGCATTACAAGCACCTTTGGAGATGAAGTTGAGTTTAAGCACAGCATATCATCCTTAAACATATGGTCAAACAGAGAGGGTGAATCAGGTTTTAGAAGATCTTTTGAGAGCTTGTATCTTGATTTTGAAGGATCATGGGAGGATCATCTTCACTTAGTTGAGTTCTCTTATAATATTAGTTACAAGGTAAGTATTAGCATGACACCCTATGAAGCTCTTTTTGGACAGCCGTGCAAATCACTACCATGTTAGGTGGAAATCAGAGATCAATTGGTACTTAGACCAAATATGATTCGAGAAGCCATGGAGAAGGTAGCTATGATTGAAAGGAAGATGAAGGAAGCTTAGGATAGACATAAAAGCTATACCGATCGAGGGCATATGGAGTTATAATTCTCAACTGGGGATTTTATGTTCGTGAAGATTTCTCTGATAAGAGGAGTTATACGGTTTGGAAGAGCTGGAAAGTTGGTACCTTGATATGTTGGACCTTTTTAGATTCTTAAGAGGATTGGGTTGCTTGCATATCAAGTTGAGTTGCCCGAGAGATTGTCAGGGGTACATAATATTTTTCATGTATCACATTTAAGGAAACATGTGCATGATCTGTCACTTATTGTTAAACCAACTATTTAGGAAGACTTGGAAGTGGAACCAAACTTGACCATAATAACGCATCTGGTTCGCATTGTTAGTCAAGATGAAAAGCAATTGCGAAATAAAGTCCTAAGGTTGGTTAAAGGTCAATGGAGCGAGGATTCAAGAGACTGCACTTGGGAAATTGAGGATGACTTCCTCTTCGTTCAAAAACTAGGGTTTCGAGAAAATTTGTAGACGCCAACTTCAAACGCTCGATTCAACTCGATTTTCTTGTTTCGTTAGTTGCTCGTCTCTGAGATGCTTCGGCCGATTGATTTGGGTTCGCCTCTGCTTCGAATCTGAATAGTTCGATGGCTCTACGAAGCAAGGTGAGTGATTTTTTACTCACATTCTAATTCATTCATCAATTTATTTATGTTGGCAGTTCGATTTAGTTGATGTTGATGATTTTTGGGTAGTCGACTTTGGCCATTCTTCGGCCACTCGATTTTGTTAAACTTGTAACTTGATTTTCATTTGCTTTGTTGGCTTCGGCCTTGCTTTCTCTAATGAACTGCGATTATGTTGGGTTCGCAGCCACCACGGCTTGCTTCGCAGTGACTTCGGTCACTTGATTTTATATATGTGATTCTCTGACTTTGTAGTATCTTTGGCCTTGAATTTGATATCACTGACTTTGGGAATTTAATGATTTGGAATTGCAGTTGTCTTCGGCCTTGACGATGTTTTGCCTTGATTTATTTGTTTGCCCTATTACTTCAACCACTGTCCAGTTTTACAAGTACATTGCATATACATGTTTCTTCTCTTTGCTTACCTCTGCACATCCTTGGCATACTTGTTGTCATTGTAGTTGCACCTATTTGCATGTGCAATCCCGCAAGAGCCCATGTTGTCTGGTCATCATGTAGTATGCATTGTTCATATTATTTCTCTGATGCAGCTTATTTTGCATCTCCATTTGTACTCGAGTTATTCTATTGCATTGAGAAATGAGTTGCATTCATTTGCTTGACCCTTGCATATGCTCTTTGTTACATGTTAGAACTGTCTATGTCATTGCTTAGTGCATTAGTTTGCACTGTGCATTAGTTCGGACTTGTAGTTTGAGTTGCAGATTTCTTGTTGCATTGGCTTTAACTTGATTTGTTCAATATTTTGACCTCCTGTTCGATCATTGATTGTAATAATCAGTGAATTCTTGCTTTCGAAACAATTGAGTATCACCACGGTTTCGAAATTTATTGATTATATTTGAATTATGTTGAGGATTTTGATTTGAGTTGGACGAAGTTGTTTTGTTCGACTTTGGCTATATTGACTACTGCCTTCGGCAGCACTTCTGTCCTAGTTCGATTTTACTACTATTATAAAACTATCTCTGGCATTTTGATTTTCTTCTTGCTGATTGATTATTTTGGTGTGGCTTCATATATGTGCATATATACCATTGTATGTGTGCATGCATATGTTGTTGACCCTACACATGTGGTTGCACTGTATTTGAGTTTGATTAAGTTGTTCTTTGTAGTTGGATTAGTCGAGTCAAATTTCAGATGCACTTGAGTATGCAAATGCCTTTGAGCTTTTACCAGTCTCTGTTGCACTTTCGACTTCGTTTGAGTTTGCTGTCCGGTTGGATTTGAGAACCTTTGTGCTGTTTCATTGATTTGAGATGTTTGTACCAATTCTTTGTAAATTTCATTGAGTCCAGTTTCGGGTGTTTACATGTTGGTGTTAGTCTGGGTCATGTAGCTGTGTGTTGACCCTTGATTTTACTGCCTTCAGTTGTTTACGGTGTTAATTTGGCTTGATTGCCTTTGAGTTATTTGAAGTTGTAGTTTCTGAGCATTTGTTGGTTCATCCCTTGTTGCCTCTGATCTTGCTTGATATTGGTTTGAGTATATTCTAATGGGGTTGGGGTTTTTTGACCCAGAGCATGTGTGTCTGCTACACATGTCTCACTTGTACATGTTGTTGCATTGCTCGATGTCCTCAATTGATTTGGGTTGTTTTGTAGTGGCGAGGCAGTACACGCGTGCGTGTACTGCATCCCTAGCAGGATTGATAGATTTAGTTGATATTTCGATTGTTAAATTGTTTTGTTGGTTTAATTCAATATTTTGAAGTTGTATTTTGAAATGGTTCATTTTGATTTGAGTTGGATCCGTTTGCTTTTGGATTCATTGATCTTCTGAGTATTTCATAGGCTGTATTGGCGAGGCAGTACACGTTAGCGTATACTGCAGCCAATCAGCATTGATGTTTTTAAATTGACATTTCAATTGTTTAAATTGATTTGGATTGCTGATTTGTTGTTTAACACTCTTTAGTGTTATATCTGCCGTTATCCGATTCTCTTATCGAGAAGTTGGATATACGAGATTTTTGTGACTGTCGTCTATTTGATATTGATTATTATTGCTTCTGTGCATTAATAACTAAGTTTGAATTAGACTGACCCGTGTATTATTTTCTTTTGAATTTAATACTCGGGTCAGACCCGAGTTATTTCAGGTTGTAGATTTCCTGCTTTGAGTTGCTGTTTGAGCTATGAAGACTTTTCACATCTTCTGAAGTAGTCTTCGTCATTATGTAGTAGTCTTCTTCATTTTGTAGTAGTCGTGTCATTGTATAGGTTGATATGTATTCATGTATATTAGTCGATAATGTACTTGTATATATAACTTCCAGAGTCGACAGTTGTAGTTGTATCATATGTACTATGTCAACTGTATTGTAACTGACATAAGTTATTATATATATGAGACTTTTTGTTTTATCTGTGTTTCGCATTCTTTTGTATCTGTGTTATTATTATATATATTGTCCTAAACTATTATGAACCATCGTAGTTCGTTTTATACTAGAATTGGGTATGTCGATGGGAGTAAGTACATAAGAGATGAAAAATTAAAAGTATATACCACTCCTATCGAGGTAACCATTACTAGTGTAAGGCCAACTACGGATGGCCGCTCCTATCCAGCCTTATTCTTCGTAATAATAGACAGTATTTCTTTTAATACTCTTTGTTATTATGAGTATAGAGGTGGGGCGTCACAGTGACTTATCCCGTGTTAATGATAAATTAGTAGCACGTCTAAAATATAGACAGTGTACTCACCATTTGTGGCATAGTCACTTTGTATGTATCTCTTTTGTATGAGTTTCATTGTAAATGATATATGTCCATTTTGAGTTACCTTTTTGTGTGTCCATTTCCGGATGAAATTCTTTTAAGGGGAAGAATGTAAAGACCTGCAATTTAATCTCTTTAAATACGGATGTTTGATGTATTTTTAAATAAATAAATAATGGATTTCATGACTCAAATAGATCTCTTTTAAGTAAGAATGAATGAAATTTGGTTTACAAAAATAAGTATTTTGCAGAAAATTCGAAAATGTGACCGAAAATCATTTTTTAGATTTTCGACTTTTCCTCGTCTAAAAATTGTTGGAATGTGTTGTGCACACTAGTGTATATATTTACACACACACACACAGACACACACACACACAGACACACACACATATATATATATATATAACAAATACTTTTGCTCAGCGGTTGATTTAGGATAAAATAAGTTTAAAAATTACTTAAGATATAAAGTGAAAGTAGACTTTTCTTTTATTATTTAAAATTAACAAAAAACATAAAATCTAAGACAAATTATACACAAAAGAGAAGATGTGATGGAAGAGTGACAAGAAAGGGGGGACGTATGTTACAAGAAAGAGGTGGTGAGTTGTCATCAATTTGTGGAGGATATTGGCTAAGGGTATTTTGGTAATCGACCAATTCTCATTTTCAATAAAAACAACTCAAACCCTTTCCATTTTCACTTGTTTCATTTTTCCACTTCTTACTTATTCCTTTCCATTCTTTCTCTACTTTTTCCGTTCTTGCTTCATAAGGAAAATAAATTAAAATCACTCTTTTTCCTTTTTAATTCAAAAAACAGGTTGCTAAAACCATTTCTATTTCTCTCTACATCACTCATTTGCCAAAATCAAACCCAAAGATCCCATTTTTAGCCATGGCCGAGCCCATCCAAGCCTAGGTCGAGCCCACATAACCTCCTCTATGTCTTAAAAATCAAGTTTTGTAAAAGGAAGCTAGGTTCATGTTTTGCTTTCAAAGTTGCAGTAATTTTGGTAAAAGACCGTGTTTGTATTACGTTTAAAATTTATTATTTTGTTATAATAATTTAGGTTGGTTGCTTATGTTTATAAGTGTATGTAGTTGTTATTGGTTTGTTTGGTTCGCGCTTGAAGGCAGATGACACATAGGGCTTAGACAGGGGACTTGAATTGAAGTCGAAGTGGTAATAGCGAATAGGTTGTGACGACACACTTTGAAGTGCAAAGAAAAGGATTTTTAGGGGAATTTGTGTAGAGGGACTCAAAAGAGTTCCTTACCTTTGTGGTTTTTATTTATGTACTTGTGTATGTAAATGTTGTGAATGATTCTTAGTATAGTTAATATACTTGAGTTGGTTTTTATTCATCATCGAGATCATGTGTTTTCTTTAAACTAGCTGCCTACCTCATTTTCCAAGAAATTTTTTAATTTTTTTTTCTTTTTCGAACTTGACTTTTTCAAACTTTTTATAAAGGATTTAAAGCGATTAAAATATAGAAAGAAATGTGGTTAAAATTTATTTGATTTACAAAACTAGTTTTAAAAGTTATGGTCCATATAGCTATAGACGTTATGGATGCAGTTCAGAAATCTATGATCTTTAGAAAATCAAGCTTTAGTTTTAAACAAAGGATTTTTGGAAAAATTTCAATTACTAATTTGAAACCAAAAACTAGAACTAGGTTACAAAGATGATTTTCAATGATTTTTAAAGGTCTTGGTTTTCAAAACAAGGGATTTTTTTGTTAATGCCATTAAGTAGCAATACAAATATGATAAAGTACGGCTAAAATGTTGGCACATTTTATGGAAATTAAGTCATCTTATATTTAGCACTAAAAGCCGATGAGTAGACTTTCCTTTATTTGTGAGATCTAGAATTGGAGTGTCTAGGCAAGGTCGAGAGTACTTAGTGCTCTGGCAAACATCATTTCGATCCTAGGTGTGGGATAGAGAATTCAAGATGTCGAAAACATGATAAGTATAAGAGGGTTAATTTCGATAAATGAGTCATGATTAAATAAGTATATGGAAGGTACTTCATCGTATACTTCACAGTAGATTCTGAGGTATGAAAACTCATCTCTATCTCGAGAAGTAAGAATGTGTGTTCGAGGCAAGAATAGCTTTCTAACTTTTCCTACTTCATTTTTAATCAATGGATAATACTATTTGAAATCGAAAAGTTGTGATAAGTATAGGATGTACTGTTTTTCATATGAAAACTATACTTACACTAGATAGTGGTTTGTCTACTATTGAAAACTTGACCTATTTTGACTTAGGAAGTATATGAAAGCTTTTGATTTCATATGCTTTGAGATTCTCTTAAGAGAACTCATTTTAGTGAAACGTCTCTCGCTTTAAGGGTAGATATTCGAGATCACATTGGGACTTATATCATCCGCATACTTCTGAAGGAACCGGGATCGAGTCAATCGAAAACTATCTATTTTCGGTTCGAAGAGACCGGGATTAGATAAGAATGAGTTATCCAAAAACCACTTCGAACCGGCATAAGCATTCGAATTGAGGACATCTTGAAGATGGTGAGATCGAAGACGGAGTCCTTTAAAGTGCAAAGGCTACTTGCCACTAATCCTGAAGGTCATTTCAAAAAGGGATATGGTAGAAGTGGTACTTTTGGTTTGTTCATATCCTAAACAACTTGTATGGATGAATGTTGGCACTACATTGTTGCTTGGAGGGCAATGTTAGCATTCCAAGAGGGATGTGCTAAAAAGGTGAAATGTAGCCTTGAGTCTCACACCTTGTAATGACTATAACAGGGGATATACTTTAAGGCTATGTTGTTTGCTACCATTAGGGTATGGTCACCACCCGATCTAGATTGATTTTTAGAATCGTTATGATCAAGGCCCAGTACGGTTGTATGCATCAACAAGGGTGGTGACATATTCGATACTATCCAGTAAGGGTAGGCCAGTCCTAATTTTTAGGGGTTTATGTGAGGCTCTTGGTACATTTTTCTAGAGGTGTACTGTGACAGTGGTACCCCACTAGCCTTGTTATTGTATGGAACCCATTTTCCAATACGTGCCTTTACGGACTTAGTTGTGTACTTAATATGCTGGAATGTAATTAATATATCCATTTCAGCTATGATTAAATATTTACTTTAAACCCTAAACATTATTATAATATCATAGAAATTATTACAGAAAGGTCTTGGTTATCTTAAGGTAAAAACTTGTCCGTGTTTAAGTGTGGCATGGTCTTACGAGGTACCTTTATTTTTGAAGGTATTATAAGTATAACAATTCATATGTTTTGAGTTTACTCACATCATCCCATGTTTGACCTGGAATATTTCTTTCTTTCCCATAAACCTTTGATTACTCTAATTTCTGAGTAGCCAAGTGGTCCAGGTTCTTACGGGTGCATTTTGTAGAAGCATGGTGCACAAGCTTCACCGTTATCTAGTTATTTTATTTTCGCTATGTGTGTATAGTATGTATCAGCATTGATGTTTCAATTTGGAAGTGACCATATGTACTATATTATGGTCTATTATATGTGATTCCCTTGCGTTGTGACATTCTATGTTTCTTTCTTCTAGACTATTCTTTTCTTTTACCTCAACGGCCTGTCTTTTGGATACTTGGATAATCGGTAAACGAATACCGTGGATGTATTAAGTGTTGTCTTAGGAATAAAGGAAAATCGCCACACAAGTGTTACTTAAACCTTGTTTACTACAACTCAAAACCATTTACTTATCTTATTTAGTCAAGTTCTATAGTTGATTAATCGACTATCTAGTTCTAAAAATGATTTCTTATAGAAATCATGGTTCATATACTTCTCACATTTCTGACTTTCCAACTTAACTATTCCTAAATGAAGAGAGAAGCCGGTAGGTTGGAGCGCTATTGCTCATCCCCACTAGAATATCAATCTTGACTCACAAATAGAGAAGTCTACATCTCTCGGCTTTTAGTGTTAAATATAGTATTACTATCATTCCATATGCAAATTAACCACACGTTCATTTTTACACAATGTAACTTCTCATCCCTTCTTCCAAAATAAATCTTTCAAAACACTTGTAAATAAGTTAGAAATGTTTTTAAAATGGTATATATATGTATAATTTTTGTTAAAAATTTACTATATTTGATAGAGTTTAAAATAAACTTAAAGAGGAAAAGTGTAACAAAAACTCTTTATACTATAAAAGAATGTTGAACTAATTTTATAAAATTATATATAATACCTTTTAAGATACTTATAAATAAGATATAAATAATTATATAAAATATTACATTAAAAATAATTACTTAATATTGAATTAGAAATCTTTTTTTATTCAAAAAAAGCAATCAAGTTTTATATATATAATAAGAAGACCTTTACTTTAAACTTTCAAAATAAATTATTTAAAGATATATTCTAACTACAGATTTTTATTAAAATACTTGTATAACTTTTATAAAACTCCTTTAATTTTTTTTAATATAATATCTAAAGAAAACAATACTTTATATTCTATTAAAAACACGGATTTTCAAAGTGCATCTATAATGACTATCGCAATGTGGAATATAACTTTTACAACTTTGTTTTATAAATTCAATAACTTTTCAACTCATTTTCTTACCATATTTTACACTACTAAAAGTTTAGGAAATAAATAAAACAAATCGTTCAAAAAGATTCATAAGAAAATAAGATCGAAGAGAGGGATTCAAAATGCATTTATAGCAATTATCATTATACAAACAATTACATTTTCCATTCAAATTCAAACTTCATTCATTCATATATGTAAAAACAATTCTCAAGTTAAAAATTATGTCTTGAAGAAGCATAGAAAAACATATACACAATATACATGAAACACAATATTCAAAGCAAGAATAAAATACACAACATCAAAGTGCTTCTATAGCGACTATCGTTATACGGACACTTTCAATTCAAGTCTAAATCAAGCCCGTCCCCTACAAATCCTTATGTGCTTTGTTTCAAGGCTGTGAATCAAGTCATACAAGTACATACACAACATCTACATATGTCATTGCTTTCTAAAGCAAGAATCAGACAATATCACAAAATAAATTCAAACAACATATATATATATATATATATATATATATATATATATATATATATATTTCAAACAACAATGCAAGCATCATTATTATACTTTAATAGTGAGAAAACTCACCTATATTCGAACCAAACATAATCACAAGCCAACCCAAAAGTATGAACACTTCCTACTACAACCAAGCAAAGACCACAACACATCCTACCACTCCTTGCAATCTCACGGCCCAGCCTTCCCCTACCACTGTTGCTCATGGCCATGTGCCATTATGGGGAGTTTTGCTACTTTTCTTCAAGATTAAACTTGCTAGGTGTTGTTGCTATGTTGTAGTAAGGATATAGAAAGAGTTTAGAGGAGAAAGGAATTGGCTTGAATTTTTTTGAGAAAGCTAGAGAGGAGAAAGACACGAAAAGTGTTGTTTCTTTGTAAAGGAAATAACAAACTATTTTTGTGAACTAAGGGTGTGCTCTTATAGATTTCTAAAATATGGAAAAAGACCTCCACTACCCTTCCTAAATCAATACAAAAGGAAGCTTCCTCCCACCTTCCTCTCTATAAGACAAGCCTAGATTCCCTCAACTTCTCATGCTTCTATGAATCACTCCCTCTTTCAAGGCTTGAATTAAGGGTCCTTTTCCCCCTTAATCTTTCTTAATTTTAATTAATTTTTGGATAAGAACAAAGGTGAATTAAATGGTTGTAAACATCTTCATATATGTTCATATGTTACGATACAAGTTCGAAAGAGTTCGAGCAAATTTAGGCAATTTAAAAGTAATTTATCGATAAAACGATTTTCGGTCACATTATCGATATTTCTTCGAACTATTTATTTTTGTAAATAAAATTCAAAATTGAATTTTGTATCATTAGCTATTAATTTAAAGGGGTTCATAAGGTTATAAAATCATATTTGTTCACATTAAATCCTAGATATAAATATTTAAATAATTCAGATATTTAATTATGAAATGTTTGAAATTTCAGGTCGTTACAAGATATTTTAAAAAGGATATTGATATATCTGCTAAATCAGGGTGTATAACACTCTCCAAATATTAGGCAGTATGTTACTCATGGTCACTAGGGGCACTAAGCGGTTACATACTGATAGTTTAACTATGACATGCCTTGTCTAAGATTGTCTTGTTGGTTAATAACAACTGGGTCAAATAGGAAATCTAAAGGTTATGATTTTACCCAGCTCCCTGTACTTGAGAATAATATGTACCTTCAATGTGAATACTTCACTTTGATTATGGTTAAATCATGGCATGGTGATCCATCAAGTGACTATAGTTGCATCTGAGTTGAAGCAAAAAATTATTCAATAGATAATTCATCTCAACAATTGTATGAGGTTAGTATCGCGGTCAACTGTAGTTAACTCAAAGTCAAAATATCTAGCCAGAGGAGTATGGTTAATAATAAAAGTTATTATTGAACCAAGAACATTGTTTATTGACTAACTAAGTTGAATAAGAATGATGTTGGAATTTTGACCAAAAACAATTTCCTTAAATCCTAAAGTGATATAATGTTAGCGAAGAGAATGTTTGTAAATAATCATTGTCAAACGGTACCGCCTAAGAAAATGTGAAGTTGGATTTTATCGAAAAGATATGTAAGCAATAAATTTTACCAAACAATCACACCACTAGCTAAGATGATGTGTGAACATCAATATTTTAATTGATCAATATTAATCACTAACTAAATTCATGCCTTTATATCCACAACCGCATTTTTGAATCCTTCGACAACCACATTATTTGACTAGATTATAAAATATTGTAAATATTTTAATTAATTAATATTTGAGAACTATTAATTATTAGTAATTTATTTGATTTTTTGGGTATTGATAGTATTTATTTGGATGTATACACAAAATTTATATATACATGCATCGATATACGATACTAATGTGTATTTAAATGGACTTTAAATAAAGTTGATTACCTAATGAGATTTATGGAAAATTAGTCCATGTAGAAATACAAGCTTAGACGTCCACACATATGACAAGAGATGAATTTTCTCAATTGAAAACTAATTATGAATTAATAGGCAAAGATTTTAAATAAAGAATATGAAAGATTGTTATTCTTCCATTAAAACAAATCCTTTTCATTTATTACCTCATTTATTTTTATTTTCTCTCTTCCTCAACATCCATGGCCGAAAACTCCACGAGCCAAATTTGAAAATTATTTACTCCAAATCAAATCATATTATCAAATAAAATAAAATAAATAGCTACGTGATTTATTCGTCCCTTGCAAATTTTAGTGTGGATTTACCTAAAGATTAGAAGAGAAATCTCAAATCAAAATGTTGCAAAGGGCAAGGCTTTCTAAATTCAATACTTATATTCTATTTATTCATGATGTTTAACCCTAACCATTTTCATATATATGTGGACATAGATTGCCTCTTATTAAATCTAATCCAAATCTCTTACGTATTATTCTTTAATTACAAAATCAATCTTGTGTTTGATTTATTTTAGGGGATTTTCACTTCAAGGGCTTATTTGTGCAGGGTAATAAGTTTTAAGGACACTACTTCTGAAAAATTAGTTTTAAGGACATTTTACAGGAAAAAGATAAAAGAATTTATCATTTTCAGTTATACAGAAATAATGATAAAAGGATTTATCATTTTCCTATATAACTTAAAAAGATAAATGAATTTATCATTATGCTGCAAATTGTCCTTAAAACTAATTATTCAGAAGTGCTGTCCTTAAAACTTATTACCTTGCAAATAGAAGCCCTTCAACCTAATTTCCACTTTATTTTATGCACTAAAATTATTTGTTGCATTGAAATTATTAGTTGTGGATTAGAATTATTGTAATAAAATCTACATTTGTTATCACAATTTAATTCACTTGTTATTAGGGATTTAATATCTAATTAATTTATTTTTGTGTGTATGTGTGTCTATATATATTCAAATGCTTCATCTTCATGGTATCCAAAATTGTAAACAAATTTCAATCTAAATCGTTTCGTTAAATATATTTTTTCAAATTAATATATTCAATGTTTATTTTTTTAATTAAATATATGCATTTAAAATTTAAATTCTTAAATTAGAATTTACACATGTATTTATATGTAAATTAGCAATGGTTGAAAATTAGTTATGTTACTGATGCTATATGGTAATTATGATAATACTTTATAATGATATATTGTTTTCATGTTGAATGTATGTTTTTAGATTTGTAATTTTAAAACCAAAAATAATTTTGTTTTGATGAAGCATAGAGTTCTTTACATATAGATATTGAACCTATTATTGACTGGTGTTTGTAAAAGAAAAACTAAAAAATTACCTTATTTTATTTCTTTTTTAATTCTGATTTTATTAAATCTATATCTAATGTAAAATTTATTTCTATCTTCACTTTTGAATCAAGCATTCTAGTATTTTAAAAATGTCTAATTTTATTACCCGAAATGTATACGTATGTATGTATATATGTGTATATATGTGTATATATATATATGTATATGTATGTACAATTAGGAACATAAATATCACATAATTGTGTATGTGTGCATCTAAACTATATATATATGGTACGATAAATATGTGTATATAAATTATATAAACATTATATTATACGTAAATATAACATATATATAACACACACTTTACACATAAATTGTGACGATCCACCTCCGCGACCCTCAGAAATCGACAATAATACTTCCTCGGTATTCCCGTGCTGTAAATCCAAGTGCTAGAGAGAAAAATTATCATAAGGTAAAGAAAATAAAGATAGAAGACAAGACAGTAATAGAATTTCACATCGTATTCAATACATAATTATACATATGAGTAGTACATGCAATTATTCCAAATTGCTCCATCAGAGTTCTGGTAAGTACTAATCCAGCCAGGATAGTTACAATGATGTTAACCCGCCTTTTAGCAAGGTCGTAGGTAGGCGGATTTAACTAAATCGATTGCTTTGTTATCGAGGCCGGAATACGATAGATTTGAGACGACTGGATGAATAGATGATCAATCACAGATGATAAACATGATTATGAAGCCAAGATTCAACATAGTTGATGGGCAAAAGACGCGAGATACTCGAAATATGAGTTTCGAGAAAAATCGAGGTGATTCAGGATGTTTGGAGTTTACTTCGAGTCACACTTGGGCTTGCTTCGAGTTTTCATGGTGTTTACTTCGGGTCAAATTGGGGTCTACTTCGGGTTCAATCAGATCGGCATATTTCAGAGGGATCGGTGTTACTTTAGGTTGACAGGAATTAAGGGATCGACATATTTGCCTGGGCTTGGTGAGGATTTTGGGTTGGCACCCAGTACACTTCGGGTCATGGAGTGATTGGCTTGGATCGTGTAACTACCCGTAAATTTTAATAATTTTATTTACGTATTTAACTGAATTTTTGTGGAATTTTTAAATAATTGAATTCGGAAATAAAAATTTGATATTTGGAATACATCTATATAAACATAGCAAATGGTAAATTTTCATCAGATAATATGGAAGTTTATTTTATTGTGTAATTTTAGTTAAATTTAAATCAGTTAATATTTGATGATAATAAAATGTTTTCCAAACCTGAATATTTTTATAAAAGGAATTTGTAAATCATCTTCTGAGTGAGACGTCATCTTCCGTTTCATCAAATTAGAACTGCTATTGCTCCGTTTATCTTATTTACGACGTTTTAGTAGCGTTTTCAATACCGATATCGACTTTTGATAGGATGGTTGTACCACTGATATCTGTATACCATTTTGATCGTTCGTCGTGCTGATCTCTACGGTATATTCAATTTCAATTTCGGAGTCTGGTGTGTGATACAATCTGCGAAACGATTCCGTATCGGTTCCGTATTCGAACTTTTGTATCCTATGTCTTTTCAGTTGCCTACCGCATAATTCAATCAGCCGAGATCCAAGCGCCTTTTTCTTTGACAACCTTCCACCGTATAACCGTTGGCCTCTAACAATTAATAATTCATGAATCCAACCGCTGGATTTTGTTATCCCACATTTCAATTTACCACTTCAATCCAAATTGGTTCACATTCTTTCTTTTTGTCGGTTCATTTCTAAAAATACATTTTACTAAACTAAGTAACGTGTATAAGGCTGCTTATATTCAATCTCTCCTAGGCCTGCCCATCTTCCTTTTATATTTTTCCAGACACCCATTCCTCCATATTTTTTTTTCTTCCTTTTTGCTGAGACGTCCACTCCAAACTTCCTCCTCCACTTTCCCTTCTCAGTTCATCCACATCGCAAGCCCCTCAGCCCACGACTCCAAGTTCCCGCCTGGGCTCACAACTCCAGCCGCTCCTCCTTCGCAACCATCCTCTAGCCTAGGCTTCGCCTTTTTTTTATGACCGACCGCCTTGCTGCCCTGACCTCCGTCTCGTTCCTCTTCTTGGTTCGTCTGGAAACAATATAAAGTTGAGATATAAAATTCTAGCTTGCTTACCTCTGTCTCTTCTTCGTTCTAATAATATATATGCACAACACTTGCTTATAAAGATTTAGTTATATAGTATTAATAAAAGTATGTATAATAGGTTTGTTTGGATTTGAATACATATTTTTATATACTGGTTACGTATATATGTTTATATACATAAATTTTAGATAAGCTATTTGTAAATTGTTTGTTTGTATATATATAGACAAGTATACTTTAAGGGTACGGTATATATATATATATGTCATTCAGTCTGCATACAGTTCAAGTTGCATCTTTTTAGGTAATATATATATGTATTGATTTTTATATGTATGCTGTTTAATGATTTATATATATAAGTTTGTTTATGTTTTAGGATATAACAGTTTTGATTTTAAATATACATACATATATATATATATATAATAGTTTGTTTATATACTAAGGTATACATATATAAATATTTTATTTTATTTGTTAGTATACATATATGTTTATGTAAGTATATGTATAAATGAGTTCTGTTTATATATATAATATATAAGTGATTGTCATATGTTGCAGTATATAAGCCTGTTTATATAATAAGATTTGGTTATAGTATATAATATGTTAGTGTTTTGTTTGAATATATATGCATGGTTTTAAATTTCTAATATTTGTACTTTCTTATATTGTTTATATACATATTAGTGTATACATTTATGTACGTATAGGTTTGTAAAAGTTTATATGCAATTGTATATAGGTTTGTAGTGTTTTGATTCTTCAGATGCATTTATATATTTATCTATTGAAATTTATTTGGAAAGTATACGTGTGCAAAGTTGCATTTGTATAAATATAAATTTTAGTTTATGAAATGATTCATGTACAGTAATATATGTAGTTATATAATAGGTTACATATAGATTTTAAAATCTTTCATTACAATTTAAGTTTATATATTATAATAAATTATTTATATTGATTTTTATAATAAATATTGATTTTAAAAATATTATAAATTTTTTTATTTTATTTTATATGTGTTAATACTAGAGTTTAAAATTATATATATATGTTCTCACCGATTCCTATTTATCAGCTCTATCCGTCAAAATTCATGCCAATCTTGCTTTGCTTTGGAATTCGTGCTTGGATTCGTAACTCTTCTCATTCTTGTTCATCTCTCTAGCCTCGAAAGGTGAGCAATCACTCACGATTAACATTCTTATATTTATTAAGTTTGATTTCATTTGAAACGACAATTGAAATATGCTGTTGCTAGTTATTTAATTGCTATATATGATATGCCATTATCTGTAACTGTTCACCTGTGACATCTAGCACCATGATATGTTATTTATATTATACTTTACTTGTTATTGATGATATATGCCTATTGTTGATATGTTATATTATTATCATATTTGTTCTCACTCTGAAAGTTCCCTATAGTTTAGAATTCCCAATGGGTTGAAATGGTACATACCCGAATGATTTTGTAGAATAGGAGAAAATCGTTATGGGTTGATAGTATAAACTCAAGATATTTTCATTGATTTTAAATTTTGGGATTGCGGGTTGAAATGATATATACCCGTAGATATTTAAATTGCGGATTGAAATGATAAATGTCCGTATCGCTTGACCATAGGATAGAGAATTATATACAGACACCGTTGGTCTATATATATTTTGAAAATGATTTCCAAGGTTTTGAAAAGAAATATATGGTTTAATAAATATTGATTTTTAGATATTATAAATATAAATGTTATTTTTATAAAGATTTAAATTTTAGATTTTAAATAATATGTTTCGGAAATTTTAACTTATAAGTTAGTTTTGAAAAAATGTAAATTTCAAGAATTTACTTGTATTTTATTTATTTTAAAAATATATAAAAATAGATTTAATATAAAATTAATTTAATAATAAGTTTTAATTTAATAAAATTTAATTTAATTAGTATATAATATGTTTAAGTATTTACTTATATTTATATTAATTTTTTAAATAGATTTTATAACTTAAATAATAAAGGTTGGAAAGATAAATTAATGTTAACTTGGAATTTGAATTGGTTAATAATTGAATTTAAGAAAGAATTAATTTAAACTTATTAGTTTTGAGATTTTGAAAAGATATGATTATAACTTGGTTTATAACTTAATTCGGTAAAAGTGATTAAATGAATATCCTCAATTTGAATAAAATTGAGATTGAATATTTAATATTGATTTAAATATATATATATATATTGGGATTTAAGTAAATTGTTATAAAAATGGTTAAGGGAATAATTTCCAATTTGGATAAATTTAAAGTTAAATGTTGAAATAAAAATGAAATTCATATTGTAAATATTTGAATATTTAAACTTGAGTCTTTGAACTTTAAAATTGAAATGGTTAAACTGGAATTGATTCAAATTGAATTTTGGAATTTAAAATGATTTAAATCGATTTTCAAAATTGGAGGAAACTAATTTTGTTTTATAAAGTATTTTTAATATATAAAGTATTTCAATATATATACTATTATCAACATCTCAACTGTTTAGGTGGAAACTGCTATGATTTCAAAAGTGTTATGATTTCCAAAGTTTTGTAATTTCCAAAGTGTTATGATTTCAAAAGTGTTATGATTTCAAAAGTGTTATGATTTCTAAAGTGCTATGATTTCAAAAGCGTTATAATTTTGAAAGCGTTACGATTTTGGAAATGAATATTATTTAAAGTGAATAATTATATCGAATTGAGATGGTTTTGAAATGAATATGATATTTTGATTTTGAAGTATGAACTATTTGAAAAATGACCATGGTGTTATAATAACGTTTGGTAGTTAAAGAGACCGGGATCGGATATTGTCATACTCTCTACCATACCGAAAACCACTTTAACAACTGTGTACTTGGTGGAGATGCCAAAATGAAGTAGGATGGTTTGGTGACAATTCTATATGGTATTTACGTAGCCCTGACTCCCGTGAGTCAGCTTGATGCGACTAAAACAGGAGCCACGCCGGGCCAAGTGAGGTCATTCCTCCGATCGGGCACATTTCTTCGATACCATTCTATTGCTTTAGTGATTTGATTGGGTGCACCCTTTGATTTAGGAGTGTGTCATGAGGTGGGCGGTAGTAGCTGCTATGCGTTACCACCAGTCCGGATACGCAAACGGTATATCTACCATGGCATTACCTCAATGCCTTGTCACATGCCCTATCACGCCTTCTACGAGTTTGTTTTGTACCGTACCTATGTGGTTTCCTCTGTGTAAACCTCCAGTTTACGGAGGAGCGTACGGCATTGTATAGACTACGAAAATATATAAAATGTGTTAAGGGGGATATGGGTAACGCCTTAACGCTATTTTGACACTTTTACTTTACTATAGACATATTATAATAGCGTATATTACTACATAGTAGATAATTCCACGGATCCTTAGAGGATGGAAATCCCCACTATCCTTTAAGTTACTTGTATTTCAGTTGACACTGCACTTGAGTTCGATTTATTGATATAAGAATGTTAATCCTGACTCGAGTGTTTTGTGTTTTTGTTTATGCTCGGGTCAAACTGAGTGTCACAACATTTGAGACTCACCTTTGGAGTTGGAGCTTCGCTTGGAGATCCATCTACATCTATTCAGCTTCCAGTTATTCAGTTGACTCCAGTGATATATTCAAATTTTTGTTATTTGACTATTGTAATGAGACTTCTATGTATTCAAGACTTCTGTTGAATTTTGTTTTAAACTCTGTTATATATATAGTAGCTTCATGAACTACTATTCATTTGATTCCGCTGCTTATTGTTATATTACTATGTGTTTGTGATTCCGTGATTGGTTTATTAACTGTATATACTGAGTTTTGCCAAATAAAAATTAACAATCTGACATTTTGAGCAATTCAAGTCTGACATGTGTGGATGCGAATGGCACGAAATAGCGGGTCATTACAGTTGGTATTAGAGCTCTGGTTTTAGGCAAAACTTAGCATATAGAGTAAATTTAATTACAGTATCACCTTGGTTTGAGCTTGAATCTTTTCCTCTTTGATTCAGATTTCCTTTGAATTTTGGAACTTCCCCATTCATTCTGAATCCATTCCTTCCTCTCCCTATTCGTATCTTCTTGATTCTGGAGTATCCCATAGCTCCACCGTATGATTTGTAAAGGGGTGAAACTCCTTTACAACAGGCATTGATTCACCGGGATTTCTGTATCCTCGGTTTACAGTGCTGCTATTCTCTTGCTATGCCCGAACGTTTCTCTAGTAAACGACCAGGGTAATCCTTTTGTGATCGGATGTCGATTTGCCTCAGAATTTTGCATCGATCTTATTCTTGAAGTCACGGTTGACCCGATTAAGGTTGTTCGCGATTTATATAAGTCTATCCATCTTTCTATTTTGTAATTTAATTATCTCATCTTCATTTCAAGCCTATCTTCGAATTAGAATTCTCTTTGATGTGGGTCCCTCTAATTTGGATCTCTATCCTTGTTTTGAAATCCATTCTTGAATCATCGAATGAGGGAGTGTATTTGTGAAATTATATTAAATGTTTTATATTGTGTTGTTTGAGATGTTAATGTTGATTTTGGTTTCAATCGATTCGTCTGATCAACGCTATCGATAGGAATTTCAAAGCACTTGGACAGGGCAAATTGATACAATATTGTTTTCAAATTTGGTAAATGAAATAAATTCTATGATTTTATTTTATATAAGTATAATTTTTCTGAAATGAAATTTGTTAAATGAATTGGTTGTTAAAAATGATAATATTTGATTTTCATTTATTATTTTGTAACCATTGACTATTGCCACATTATAAATAAATGAAAATATAAACATGCTTTATAAAATTTATTTGGAATTGAAATAACTTTAAATCAAGGATTTAAGAATTAAATTTTTGGTATTTTTAGAAATTTGGTTTTAAATTTTAAAGGTATATTATTTAAAGTATTTTTGAATTGAAATCGTTTCCAAAGAATTTTAAAAGTTGTAAATCAGCACTCTCCTCCATTATCGCTGGAAAATAATTTCGGTGATGACTGTAGCATCATCGACATTCATTTTCGGGTTTCAGAGTGGAGAGACCATTTAGTAGCTTTGCTACACTTTAGTTTTGGAAAACATATTTGATTTTAATTTTCTTGAGTAAGATTTGATATACAAAATATTATATGTATATATTTATTTCAAGATGATTTGAAGTGAAACCGGAAATGTATTCTTAAATTCTGTGTAAAGCGATGGTTTCAAATTATTGAAACAAAGCAAAATATTGACTAATTTAAATATTTAAAATAAGACATGGAATTTGAAATAATTTGAAACTAGGAAAAATTTGTTTGTATAACACTTAATTTCACTCTAAAACATATATATAACTCACCTGAAATATTCAAAGAGTCAAAATGATTATGTGAATTGAATGTTATATAAGAGAAACTTAAGTAATAGAAATGTTCAAACTAAATTATTACTTAATAAAATATTGTAAATAAAAGGTATGATTGTATAGTATTCAACTACATTCAGAAAATATTAATAAAACTTAACTGGGAAAGGTCTGAATGTAATTGAATAATATATGATATAAAATATGTGGAATAAAATGTCCTTAGAATGAATTTGATAAGGAAATGTATAAATAAAATTTGGTAGTTATAATAGAAGTTTATATACTTAATTTATGATTATAAGAAATGTTAATTCAGATAAATTAAATTATAAAAGAAAGATACAATTTGAGTGAATGAATATGAACTTAAGAACAGTTGAGATTGAATTTTAAGTGAAATCAACCTAAGGGAAGTCAAATGGATTTAATAAATGGGTTAATTAAAATAAATTTTGTTTTGAAAAGAAAATTTTGTAACAAATGCTAATAAATTGAAATCAAATCTATTGATTGAAATACATTAAATTGAATCAACAAAATATAGATATAATAAATAGTTATTGATTGAATAAAATGGATTGAACCCAAATTGTTGAACAGTTGAAATTATATTTTTTAGGAGGAATCAACTTAACTGAAGATCAAATAGATTTAATAAATGAGTTAAGTAAAACAAATTTTATTTGGGAAAATTTTGCAATAAATGTTAATAAATTTGAAACAAATCAATTGAATGAAAATATATGGAATTGAAACCAATCAAATGTGAACACAATAAATTTGATGGATAGAATAAAATGGATTGGAACCAACTAATTGAATATAAATCAATTTTAAAATAAATGTAGTTTATATGGTTTTAAATTAATTGTTGTATTTGGTATTTCAATCTATTTTCTTTCTAGTTGTTTTTATTCTCCTATCTCGTTCCTTTTCGGGGACAAAAAGTTTTGAGTGGGGGAGAGTGTAACGACCCGTAAATTTTAATAATTTTATTTACGTATTTAATTGAATTTTTGTGGAATTTTTTAATAATTGAATTTTGAAATAAAAATTTGATATTTGGAATACGTCTATAACATTTGATGATAAATGGTAAATTTTCATTAGATAATATGGAAGTTTATTTTATTGTGTAATTTTAGTTAAATTTAAATCAGTTAATATTTGATGATAATAAAATGTTTTCCAAACCTGAATATTTTTATTAAATAAATTTGTAAATCATCTTCTGAGTGAGACGTCATCTTCTGTTTCATCAAATTTGAACTGCTATTGACCCGTTTATCTTATTTACGGCGTTTTAGTAGCGTTTTCAATACCGATATCGACTTTTGATAGGATGGTCGAACCATTGATATTTGTATACCATTTTGATCATCTTGTCGTGCTGATCTCTACGGTATATTCAATTTCAATTTTGGATTCCGGTTTGCGAGACAATCTGCAAAACGATTCCGTATTCGAACTTTTGTACCCTATGTCTTTTCAGTTGCCTACCGCATAATTCAATCAGCCGAGATCCAAGCGCCTTTTCCCTGACAACCTTCCACCCTATAACCATTGTCCATTAACAGTTAATAATTCGAGAATCCAACCGCTGGCTTTTGTTATCCCACGTTTCAATTTTCCACTTCAATCCAAATTGGTTCACAATCTTTCTTTCCGTCGGTTCATTTCTGAAAATACATTTTACTAAACTAAGTAACGTGTATAAGACTGCTTATATTCAATCTCTCCTAGGCCTGCCCATCTTCCTTTTATATTTTTCCAGAAACCCATTCCTCCATATATTTTTTTCTTCCTTTTTACTGAGACCTCCACTGCAAACTTCCTCCTCCACTTTCCCTTCTCACCTCATCCACATCCAAGCCCCTCAGCCCATGACTTCAAGTTCCCTCCCGGGCTCACAACTCCAGCCGCTTCTCCTTCGCAACCATCCTCTAGCCTTTCGCCTTCCCTTGTGACCGACCGCCTTGCTGCCCTGACCTCCGCCTCGTTCCTCTTCTTGGTTCGTCTGGAACAATATAAAGTTGAGATATAAACTTCTAGCTTGCTTACCTCTGTCTCTTCTTCGTTCTATTAATATATATATGCACATCACTTGCTTATAAAGATTTATTTATATATATAGTATTAATAAAAGTATGTATAATAGGTTTGTTTGGATTTGAATACATATTTTTATATACTAGTTACGTGTATATGTTTATATACATAAATTTTAGATAAGCTATTTGTAAATTGTTTGTTCGTATATATATATAGACAAGTATACTTTAAGGGTACAGTATATATATATATATATATATATATATATATATATATATATATATATATATATATATATATATATGTCATTTAGTCTGCATACAGTTCAAGTTGCATCTTTTTAGGTAATATATATATATGTATTGATTTTTATATGTATGCTGTTTAATGATTTATATATATAAGTTTGTTTATGTTTTAGGATATAACAGTTTTGATTTTAAATATACATACATACATACATACATACATACATATATATATATATATATATAATAGTTTGTTTATATACTAAGGTATACATATATAAACATTTTATTTTATCTGTTAGTATACATATATGCTTATGTAAGTATATGTATAAATGAGTTCTGTTTATATATATATATATAATATAAGTGATTGTTATATCTCAAATAAACAGATAAAAAGAGATATTAGTCTAATAATTGGGAGGATACCAAAGAAAGCTCTTACCATTGCAACGGAACAAGAAGAACAACTAATGGAGATGTTGATGATGAAGGAATTGAACGAACGAGTTCAATTAGAGAATTGGGAGACCCCATAACCCTAAAAATGGAAGTTTTTCAGTTGCGGGTGTTTTGTTTTGACTAGATTAGATTGTCGGAGGAGTTTCTCTATTGTATAATATCTTTTCATATCTGTATTATGCTGTTTTGGGCCGTAAAGCCCAACTTATAATTAATTAACCCAGTTTCAAAAAAAAGTGATTGTTATATGTTGCAGTATATAAGCCTGTTTATATAATAAGATTTGGTTATAGTATATAATCTGTTAGTGTTTGGTTTGAATATATATGCATGGTTTTAAATTTCTAATATGTGTACTTTCTTATATTGTTTATATACATATTAGTGTATACATTTATGTATGTATAGGTTTGTATAAGTTTATATGCAATTGTATATAGGTCTATAGTGTTTTGATTCTTCAAATGCATGTATATATTTATCTATTGAAATTTTATTTGGAAAGTATACGTGTGCAAAGTTGCATTTGTATAAATATAAATTTTAGTTTATGAAATGATTCATGTATAGTAATATATGTAGTTATATAATAGGTTATATATAGATTTTAAAATCTTACATTACTATTTAAGTTTATATATTATAATAAATTGTTTATATTGATTTTTATAATAAATATTAATTTTAGAATTTTTATTTTATTTTATTTTATCTTATATGTGTTAATACTAGACTTTAAAATTATATATATATGTTCTCACCGAATCCTATTTATCAGCTCTATCCGTCAAAATTCGTGCTTGGATTCGTAACTCTTCTCATTCTTGTTCATCTCTCTAGCCTCGAAAGGTGAGAAATCACTCACGATTAACATTCTTATATTTATTAAATTTGATTTCATTTGAAACGACAATTGAAATATGCTGTTGCTACTTATTTAATTGCTATATATGATATGCTATTATCTGTAACTGTTCACCTGTGACATTTGGCACCATGATATGTTATTTATATTATATTTTACTTGTTAATGATGATATATGCCTGTTGTTGATATGTTATATTATTATCATAATTGTTCTCACTCTGAAAGTTCCCTATAGTTTAGAATTCCTAATGGGTTGAAATGGTACATACCCGAATGATTTTGTAGAATAGGAGAAAATCGTTATGGGTTGATAGTATAAACTCAAGATATTTTCATTGATTTTAAATTTTGGGATTGCGGGTTGAAATGATATATACCCGTAGATATTTAAATTGCGGATTGAAATGATAAATGTCCGTATCGCTTGACCATAGGATGGAGAATTATATACAGACACCGTTGATCTATATATATTTTGAAAATGATTTCCAAGGTTTTGAAAAGAAATATATGGTTTAATAAATATTGATTTTTAGATATTATATATATAAATGTTATTTTTATAAAGATTTAAATTTTAGATTTTAAATAATATGTTTTTGAAATTTTAACTTATAAGTTAGTTTTGAAAAAATGTAAATTTCAAGAATTTACTTCTATTTTATTTATTTTAAAAATATATAAAAATAGATTTAATATAAAATTAATTTAATAATAAGTTTTAATTTAATAAAATTTAATTTAATTAGTATATAATATGTTTAAGTATTTACTTAAATTTATATTAATATTTAAAATAGATTTTATAACTTAAATAATAAAGGTTGGAAAGATAAATTAATGTTGACTTGGATTTTAAATTGGTTAATAATTGAATTTAAGAAAGAATTGATTTAAACTTATTAGTTTTGAGTTTTTGAAAAGATATGATTATAACTTGGTTTGGTAAAAGTGATTAAATGAATATCCTCAATTTTGAATAAAATTGAGATTGAATATTTAATATTGATTTAAATATATATATATATTGGGATTTAAGTAAATTGTTATAAAAATGGTTAAGGGAATAATTTCCAATTTGGATAAATTTAAAGTTAGATGTTGAAATATAAATGAAATTTATATTGTAAATGTTTGAATATTTAAACTTGAGTCTATGAACTTTAAAATTGAAATGGTTATACTGGAATTGATTCAAATTGAATTTTGGAATTTAAGATGATTTAAATCGATTTGCAAAATTGGAGGAAACTAATTTTATTTTATAAAGTACTTTTAATATATAAACTATTTCAATATATATACTATTATCAACATCTCAACTGTTTAGGTGGAAACTGCTATGATTTCAAAAGTGTTATGATTTCCAAAGTGTTGTAATTTCCATAGTGTTATGATTTTAAAAGTGTTATGATTTCCAGAGTGTTGTAATTTCCAAAGTGTTATGATTTCAAATGTGTTATGATTTCTAAAGTGCTATGATTTCTTAAGTGTTATGATTTCAAAAGCGTTATAATTTTGAAAGTGTTACGATTCTGGAAATAAATATTATTTACAGTGAATAATTATATCGAATTGAGATGGTTTTGAAATGAATATGATATTTTGATTTTAAAGTATGATCTATTTGAAAAATGACCATGGTGTTATAATAACATTTGGTTATTAAAGAGACCGGGATCAGATATTGTCATACTCTCTACCAATACCGAAAACCACTTTAACAACTGTGTACATGGTGGAGATTCCAGAATGAAGTAGGATGGTTTGGTGACGATTCTATATGGTATTTATGTAGCCCTGACTCCCGTGAGTCACCTTGATGCGGCTAAAACAAGAGCCACGCCAGGCCAAGTGAGGTCATTCCTCCGATCGGGCACATTTCTACGATACCATTCTATTGCTTTTGTGATTTGATTGGGTGCACCCTTTGATTTGGGAGTGTGTCATGAGGTGGGCGGTAGTAACTGCTATGCGTTACCACCAGTCCGGATACGCAAACGGTATATCTACCATGGCATTGCCTCGAGTGCCTTGTCGCATGCCCTATCGTGCCTTCTACGAGTTTATTTTGTACCATACCTATGTGGTGTCCTTTGTGTAATCCTCCAGTTTACGGAGGCAGCATACGACATTGTATAGACTACGGGAATATATAAAATGTGTTAAGGGAGATATGGGTAACGCCTTAACGCTATTTTGATACTTTTACTTTACTATAGACATATTATAATAGCGTATATTACTACATAGTAGATAGTTCCATGGATCCTTAGAGGATGGAAATCCCTACTATCCTTTAAGTTACATGTATTTCAGTTGACATTGCACTTGAGTTGGATTTATTGATATAAGAATGTTAATCCTGACTCGAGTGTTTTGTGTTTTGTTTATGCTCGGGTCAGACTGAGTGTCACAGCATTTGAGACTCACCTTTGGAGTTGGAGCTTCGCTTGGAGATCCATCTACATCTATTCAGCTTCCAGTTATTCAGTTGACTCTAGTGATATATTCAGATTTTTGTTATTTGACTATTGTACTGAGACTTCTATGTATATAAGACTTCTGTTGTATTTTGTTTTAAACTCTGTTATATATATAGTAGCTTCATGAACTACTATTCATTTGTTTCCGCTGCTTATTGTTATATTACTCTACGTTTGTCATTCTGTGATTGGTTTATTTACTGTATATACTGAGTTTTGCCAAATAAAAATTAAAAATATGACATTTTGAGCAATTCAAGTCTGACATGTGTGGATGCGAATGGCATGAAATAGCGGGTCATTACAGATCGGCATCTGGTTCTGGGATCGCCATGGAAGGGAATAGATCAGGTCGGCATCGAGGAGTGCTCGGGGTCGGGGTCAGCAAGTATTTCGAGATAGGATCGGCATGGAAGGGAATGGATCGGGTCGCCATCTCTGGGTCGGCGTGAATGGAGGGATTAGCATCATGTTGGATCGACATGTTTTGGTTTACTCCGAGTCGGTACCTCTTCCACTTCGGGTCGGTAGCGTGGAAAGGAGTCGACATGTTGGAGTCTTTGGATCAGCATATTGAATGGGATCGGCTGTTTTAGGTCATAGAGCCCTTAACTTCGAGTCGGTGCCTAAGTCTCGAGTTGGGGTCGGCGATAAGTTAAGGGGTCAGCGTAGGAGCTTGGGCATCAGGTCGGCGTGCTTCGGATCGGCGTAGTGAAGACCCGGGTAGGCTATAGTGATTCCAACATGGGTTCGGCATTGGAGGAAGCAAGAATTACTTCGGGTTGGCAATGGTCATGCTTCGGGTCAGCCATGAGGTCAGGTAGGTGTATGGGAGGTTGGATCGGTGTGTTGTATCAGGTCGGTTACTTTGGTTCATAGCTCACCTAACTTCGGGTCATTGCCTTAGGCAACATTGGATCTGTATACTCTGAAATAGGGTCGGCAATGATGATGGATTTGGGATCGACTATGGTCTTTATGGGCCTAGATCACTCAGGAAGCCCAGTAACCCGGATTTTGCCTATAAATACAGCAGGCGGGGTTTTAGAAAAGGGAGGCTCATTCTGTTTCCCTTCACCTTCTTAACTAAGGCTACTCTGCCATTATTGTTTTAAAAACTCCAGATTGTAACTGTAATTGATTCTCATATCAATAAACAGGAAATTTATGGAGTGTACTTAGGCCAGAGTCAGCCGAACCACTATAAATCCTCTGTTATTACTGCTTTCTTTTTAATTTTTACTACTCTTCATATGTATACTCTCTACATACACTCTATCTGTTTTTTGTGATTGTTAATTAGTTCTTTCATCTGCGTTTGGGTGTTAGTGACCAATTTTGGTGCTAACATTTTGGTTCTTTCACTGAGAAAGCTAGCACTCAGGGATTCTGAAGCTTGGATTTTGGATTTAAAAGTTTAGGAACTCGGATTCTGGGAGGAACAATGGTTAGGCCATCAACAAGGAGGCAAGTGACAGAAAGGAGCAATCAAGAGGAAAGTCAAGAGGCCTCTTCTGGAGCTGGATCATATCAGGCATCCATCTACATCACTAGGGATGAGATGCAGATTATGATGGATTCTATGCAGGAGCAGCTGATGAAAAGGCGAGAGGAAATGATGCAGACCCTTCTTAGACAATTTGGACAGGTAGGAACAACAGGAGCTGTAGGAGCTCAGATCCATGGAGCTAGTTCAGAAGGACTCAACAGGCAAGCAGATGGAGTGGTTCTGCAGGGGGCAGCCCCCAATCAGCAAACAACTATCAATCTAGATGGACCTAGACTCGAGGGCACACCACCAAGTAATGCTGGATCAATCCATGGAGGGATACCAGATGACGCTGCATAGCCTGGCGCCAACAGGAATACAGGAGTGCGCGACGAGGAGTATGTACTAGAATTCCCTTGAGGACTTCGAGGGCAGTTAGGAAACGTGGATGGGGGGAAACCCTTAGTGGTTAACACTGGATTAGTTGACATTATCAGGCAAACTATTCGCGGAGGTCTGACAAACAGGGATTTGGAGGGAGTAAACAAAAGTCCGTTTACCCATAACATCAGGATGGCTAGGAATCCACCTGATTTCAAGCTGCCCACTCTGGAAGTATACAACGGTAAGACGGATCTCACTGACCACTTGATGAGGTACACAAGACATATGTAAGTGTTGGGGGGCATCTGAGGAGGTTATGGCCCGATGTTTCTCCCTGTACTTGACCGATATAGCTGCTATGTGGTTCAGACAGCTGGAAGATAGATCTATTGGAACATGGATAAAATTGGTGGACGGGTTTTCGAAACAGTTTCAAGTTCACATCGAAAGGCCAAAGAATGTGATGACACTGACGTCGATGAAGCAGAAGATGGAAGAATCACTTAGGACTTTTTTAACTCGGTTTAACGCAACAGTTGCTTCGGTGGATCGGCCGGATCCATTGATGGTTTTAATGGCGGCGGTGTCAGGAGTCATGGATAATTCGAATTTCAAAGTATCATTGATGCGGGACCCACTAATGGATCTCGGAGAATATTTCACGAAGCTGATGGATTTCTTCGACAAAAGGATGCATGTTTGAATATGAGGTTAAAGGAAGTAAACTTAGTTAAGGATGGAAAACCGTCCGGTGAAAGTTTGGGTAAAGACAAGGATAAAGGGAAGAGGAAGTGCTGGGGAGAACCAAAATTCTCCACTTACACAGGACTGAATGAGACATTGGAATGGATATACTTGGATACTCAGGATCGCCTTGCTTATCGAAGGCCGGCAAGGAGGGAACCCTCAGAACTCGAAAGGGCATCGACAAGGCACTGTCTCTTTCATTACTTGGACGGGCATGATACTAACAGCTGCAGGCATTTAAAGGATATAATCGAGGAGCACATAAGAAATGGTCAGTTGCGGTAATATGACGGAACTCGGAATGCGACAGTGGAACAGGAGCAGCCACCGCCTACCTTGAACGACGATGGCGCAAGGGCCAGGAATGGTGGTCGGTTGGTCATTAACTAATTGTGATGGTTTGGAATAAGTAACAAACTCTGGGCAAACGACTAAGTCACTTACTCATGTACGAGGACAGAGATAACCCCTAGGCATGCTCTGAGATGATGATAAACCGTGACGCTCTGGTTTGTGAAATCTGTTTTTTCTTTTTGGCTTGGACACTTGCTTTTTCTGGTTTGGTTTTGGAGTTTGGTTTGAACTCCTAGTTTTGTATGTTTTCTAATTTGGATTCTGGTTTGGACGTATGTCTTTTGGTTTGGACTTTTGATATGGATTTCTGGTTTGAATCTGGATTTTGGATTGGATTTCGATTGAATTTTTATCTAGTTTTTGGCTTAAAGGTTGTCGGGTATGGATTATGCTCGACAAGGATTCGGAGAGACCAAGATTCGGCCTAGGACTTAGGCCCCATATTGTCTATCACTTGTTATTTCTAATCGTCGAGCAAGGACTATGCTTGGCAAGAGTCCAGAACAACCGAGATTCGGCTTAGGACTTAAGCCACGACATTACTCAACGTTCAGGGACACTGAACTAGGAACACCATGGCATTACTTAACACAGGTCGTCGAGTGTGGAGTGCGCTTGGTAAGAACCCTAAGAGGTTATGGATTCGGATTTCAGTTTTTAATGGCTAAGGATTGGCTATGATCCAGAGCGATCCCGGATTTGGATATCGACCCGGAGAGGTCATGGATTTGGTTATGGTTATTGGATAAGGATTTGGTTACTGGATAGGGATCAGATATCGACTCGGAGTAGTGGTGGATTTGGATAAGGATACGACAATGGCACTTGGATAAAATGGATTGGATTATGAATCAGATGTTATGGCTATGGATAACATATGGACATTGGATGACAGATTAAAAGCTATTCAAAACACGCCTTCCTACCGCAAGGCATGTGTTGGGGGAAAGTAATGTTAACCCGCCTTTTGGCAAGATCGTAGGCAGACGAATTTAACTAAATCGATTGCTCGGTTATCGAGGCTGGAATACAATAGGTTTTAGATGACTGGATGGATAGATGATCAATCACGGATGAAAAACATGATTATGAAGCCGGGATTCGACGTAGTCGATAGGCAGAAGATGCGGGATATTCGAAATATGAGTTTCGAGAAAAATTGAGGTGATTCGAGATGTTTGGAGTTTACTTCGAGTCACACTTGGGGTTGCTTCGAGTTTTCATGGTGTTTACTTTCGGTCAAATTGGGGTCTACTTCAGGTTCAATCGGATCGGCATATTTCAGAGGAATCAGTGTTACTTTAGGTTGACTGGAATTAAGGGATCGACATATTTGCTTGGGGTCGGTGAGGATTTTAGGTCGGCACCCGGTACGCTTCTGGTCATGGAGTGATTGGCTTGGATCGGCATCTCGTTCTGGGATCGCTATGGAAGGGAATGGATCGGGTCGGCATTGAGGAGTGCTCGGGGTCGGCAAGTATTTGGAGATAGGATCGGCATGGAAGGGAATGGATTGGGTCGGCATCTCTGGGTCGGCGTGAATGGAGGGATCGACATCATGTTGGATCAGCATGTTTTGGTTTACTCTGGGTCAGTACCTCTTCCACTTCGGGTCGGTTGCTTGGAAAGGAGTCGGCATGTTGGAGTCTTAGGATCAGCATATTGAATGGGATCGGCTGTTTTAGGTCATAGAGCCCTTAACTTCGGGTCGGTGCCTAGGTCTCGAGTTGGGGTCGGCGTAGGAGCTTGGGCATCAGGTCGGCGTGCTTCGAATTGGCGTAGTGAAGACTCTGGGTCGGCTATGGTGATTCCAGCATGGGTTCGACATTGGGGGAAGCAAAAATTACTTCGGGTCGGCGATGGGCACGCTTCGGGTCGGCTATGAGGTCAGGTAGGTGTATGGGAGGTTGGATCGGTGTGTTTTATCAGGTCGGTTACTTTGGTTCGTAGCTCACCTAACTTCGGGTCGGTGCCTAGGGCAACATTGGATCGGTATACTCTGAACTGGGGGTCGGCAGTTATGATGGATTTGTGATCGACTATGGTCTTGATGGGCCCGGATCACTCAGGAAGCCCAGTAACTCGGATTTTGCCTATAAATACAGCAGACGGGGTTTCAGAAAAGGGAGGTTCATTCTGTTTCCCTTCACCTTCTTCACTAAGGCTACTCTACCATTATTGTTTTAGAAACTATGGATTGTAACTGTTGTTGATTCTCATATCAATAAAAAGGAAATTTCTAGAGTGGATGCTGGCCAGAGTCAACCGAACTACTATAAATCCTATGTTATTACCGCTTTCTTTTTAATTTTTACTGCTCTTCATATTTATACTCTCTATATACACTCTATCTGTTATCTGTGACTGTTAGTTGGCGCTTTCATCTTCGTTTGGGTGTTAGCGACCAAATTTGGTGCTAACAAATGACATATCCTTACAAGTGCTGGTAATACATAATACAAATTACAGACACAACAGAGAGTGATATGTAACTTCAACAAAAGGCCCAAATGCTCCATGCTCCAAACAATCTAACTACTTAGCTTCCCTAAAATAAGGGCACCCATAGTTTAAGGGAAAAGAAAATAAACTCCGGGTCAGTCATGGGAATGTCCCAAAAAACTCAAAATATGGCTATTTGAAAACAAAGGGAATCTCATAAGACCACGCCGCACATAAACACGGAATAGGTGTTTAACTTATGATAACCAAAATCTTTAATATGCAAAATCTGGGGATATTATTTTCAATGACATTCTTTTAAAGTTACTTTTCAAATAAACTTATGAATCTTAACCGAAATTGTTACATTGATTAAATTCCATCATGCTAGCTACAAAGTAGGTTCTACAATCAAATTCAAAGGCACTTATTGGAGAATAGATTTCATACAATGGCAAGATAAGGGATTGCCTTCCGTACAATACATCTTTAGAGGAATTTACCGAAGATTAATGTCTTTGAAACCTCTGCGAATCAGAATGGTCTACCCACAGACCCATCTGGTAGCGGATAGAACAGAATATGACATCCCCCGGTCATAACCGACCTATTCGGGATCCTATAGCATACACCATGTACTTGTCATATAGAGAGTAATCTAGAAAGGTGATGACTATTTCCTAATGGTTGCGAACCATATAGCCCTGAAGCAACCATGTTTTAGCCCTTATCAGTTGATGAGGCCTGAGGTAAAAATTACCTTTCACATAACACACATTCCACTTTGAATGCCACACTGCCATTCCATGATCACACAAGTGATTTCTACAAACGTATAACTCCTGAGCTCGTATGTCTTAGGAAAAGGTGTTAAGCTAAGAGGAGTTTCCTTCTTTGATACCAAACAGATGACATGTTTATAGAGATCAATCAATGTGATTAGAAATGCAATGTCAGACATTCGTCCATACAAGTTGTCCAAGAACAGGACAAACCGAAGGAACTCTCCTACCATATCATGTCGAGAATCATCCCCAGGACTAGTAGCGAGCAGCCGTTGTATCGAATATCAAATGAAGATGCTACTGCCCCATATATATGATATGGGAAATTTTCCCCGAGGGTTAGTAACAAGCGGCCCTTCATTCTATTTACTATCATTCAATGTCTTTACTTCAATTACGTAAAATTGGTTTGAAGTGGTTTTCGGATATGAATCACTCAAATCTGACCCCGGTTCCTTTGAACCAATCAATGATAAAAAGATGTTAGATAAATAGGGAATTATTCCTTAATTGATTAATTTCTTTTTATCGAAATATCTTCTATAGATATATATATCTTTAAAACATTTCTTTCTGGTACATACAGAATCATTAAAACTCTCTTTAACTTTGGAATTACCAGATCAAAATCATTTCTCATATATCATATTGTAAAAATTCATTGAGTAAAAAGGTGGATAGAAATTATAATAATTCCACTCAACATCAATTCCCGTATTCAACCTTTACTATCCGTCGAATAATGGTGAAATCACCTTTAAATTCACATGGATAGTATGGGTTATCACCTTGGAATTTAATACCAAGTGTAAGAAGATTATCTCTATACAATCCAAGTTTTATTAAATTAAATTTGAAAATTTTAATCTTTTATACTTGCACCGCTCCCGACATTTTGACCTTATCTATTCCTCGCCCAATAAAGTGGCCAGGTGAGCCTGTACGCTAGTTACTCCTGAACATCTCCTTAGTTTAAGCACCTCACATACAGATCTCATGAATAGAAAAATCCAGTCTACTCGTCGGCTTTTAGAGCCAAGATTAAATCATTTTATTTATAATAGCTTTTCTTCAAATCATTATTTAAATTATTTTAGCATAAATTATAAAACCTTTGAATCATCTTTATAATGCTTAATTACTTATTTAAAAATAATTATACAAGATTTAAAAAAGAATACTTAAGTTTAAAGCCATATTTCAAAAGTTAATAAAAAGTGCCGCGACTAATGCTATAAAAGCTTATTTAATAAAATTTTCGATCATTTAGAAATCCATTTTTATAACTCAAATCTCTTTTAAAACATTTTAAAAGATCTATAGAATTTATTTCATATTTTTAAATAATTTAAAAATATCATTTATAAAGAATTGTCGCTTTGGTTTCTGAACAGCCAAACCATGACTATTTTAAAAACTTGTTTTGCTCATATCTCAAAATCTTGATCCTTTTCTTTTTTTGAAAATTTTGATTATAAGAGCTCAAAAATTCTTAGTACAAAGAATTCTGACTCCCAACCCATCGTTTAAATGGATTTAACTTTTTATGGTGCGAAATCGCGAACTACCGTTAAGCGTATCGTCTTTTTTTGACTTAACTTTCATAACTTATCAAAACTACACCAAACTGGAATTTAGTGTTTATAAAATGTTTATAAACCATTTTAAATCATTTTTAAGAGGTTTAACAATCTCATATACACCATTTCATTCATTAAATGAAAGTGATTTCCTTGTGTAATATTGACGTGTATTTAACGTGATTTGTTTATATACCCAAACAATAATATTTTCATAACATCTGAAACATAGTAAACAATCATTATAAACAAGCATAGCCAAACATATATATCATCCAATATATAGTATATATGAATAGAGTTCTCACCTCGGATTAAACGATTAACTTGAAAATGGCTATAGCTTCGCTAACTTGAATTTAAAGCTCATGAACTCTTACACCTAGGCTCCTTGGTGGCTCGGCCCTTGCTTGGGATGTTGGGAGGTGCTCATGGCCTTGGCTAGGGTAGGAGGAAGGCTCAGTAATGGAGGGTGGAAAGTGTGGCTATGGGGTATTTAGGTGGAGATGGGGAGTTTTCTTTGAGTTTGAAGTGTTTTGATATTATATATATATATATATATATAATTTTGTTTCTTTTTGCATTTATTTTCTCCATATCTTTTCTTAGACGAGAAGTCGTTAGAGTAGTAAAGAGAGCTTAGGAATTTGTTAGAGAAAAGTGAAGAAACGACATACATAAGAGGTGTGGTATTATATCCAAATATGAGAGTAAAAATATCATGATATTATCTCCACATTTGCATCATCCTACCATCACTAACCACCTCCATCCATCATAACCATTGTTCGGCTGAACATGCCCCTCATGTGCATGGCAATGTGCTTGTACTTGGTGTGTAAGGTATTGACTTTGGTTTTGCTTAAGGGTGAAGTATATGGAAAAATATCTTGATATTTTGTAATGTATATATATTTAAATATGTAAGTATATATGTGTTCATGTGCATGTGAATATGTTCACATATATGTACATGTATGTGTGCATATATATGTCATAGTTAATCTACAAAGGTGCACAACTTCTATACGTTGAATTGTTATGAATTCTGATTTCGATTTCCAATCATATATTCCTTCTTAGTTAATATACATATAGTTGTAAAAAATATTTGATAATAATATTTCTATCATTATAATAATTAAAATAATTATTAGATCGGTTAAACTCCATTTAACTTTAAAAATAAATTATTCCAAAATAGCGATATTATTAACGATGTCATATATACTTTTTATTCTCCAAAATAAAATAAACTATTTTATTACATATTCTCACTCATATGGATAAATGAGTATATGTACCCAGCTCCTTGCACGATGTCGGATGACCGAAGAGCAGTTGATCGATAAAATAATTTTTGGTCATTTTATCGATATTTATTCCAAAGTATATACTTTTGTAAATATTTATTTAAAATGATATTTTCAATATAATTTATTGTATAAAACATCAATATTATGTTAAAAATATTATATTTGAATATTTTATAAATTTTCTAAAGTGATGAATTTCCGGGTCGTTACTTATTTTCTCTCTTAAAAGAATATCGTCCTCAAAATTAAGGATAAGAAGAAGATAAGTAGAAATGAATATACATATTTGAAAAATGAAATATATTCGAGATATGATAAGTGACTACACCACAGACAGTGAGTACACATGCAACTATACATCCATCCTAAATTCAGGACAAGCTTTCCTCATTCTATCTTCTGTTTCCTAGGTGCAGTCTTCTGCATCTCCACTCCATTGGACTTTCAACAATCTTACAACTTTCATTCTCAATCATTTCTCATCATGATCCACGATTCGAACTGGTCATCTAATAACTACCAAATTTGGTTCGACTTCTAAATCTTCTTGAGCGGTCGTTTCTATATCTGCTCTGAATCGTGCACATATTTCTTTAGATGAGATATGTGAAAGACATTGTGCACGCCAGACAACCTCTCGAGCAATTCCACATGATAAGCAAATGGGCAAATTCACTCAAGAGTGGGAAAAGGTCCAATAAATCGAGGTGCTAACATCCCTGCCCAACCAAATCTTGCCACTCCTCTCATAGGGGAGACTTTCAAAAATACAAAATCTTTAACCGAGAATTCCAAATTTCTACGCCTTTGATCTGCGTAATTCTTCTACCTACTATGAGCTTCTTTCATCTTCTTTCTGATCAAGTCTACCTTTTTTGAAGCTTTTCTAATCATTTTAGGACCTAGTACCAAAATATCTCCAATCTCAATCCAACATGCTGGGGTGGACGACCATACAATGCTTTATACAGGGTCATGCCAATACTAGCCTGATAGCTGTTGCTCTAGTAGAATTCTACAAGATGAAGATAGTTTTTCCATGATCCTCCAAAATCTAAGATATAAGCTTTCAGAAGATCTTCCAACACTCGATTTACCCTTTCAGTTTGCCAATCGATCTGGGAATGGTATGCAATGCCTATACTCAGCTTTATTACCAATGCTATTGGTAATGCCTCACAGAACTTACTGGTAAAGATTGGTCTCGATCACTAACTATATTGCTTGGGACACCATGCAATCAAACTATTTCCCCCATGTATATCTCTGCAAGACTTGCAGCTGTTCTCGTTGGTTTACTGGGATAAAATGTGCGCTTTTACTCAATCAATCTAAGATAACCTAAATGCCTTCATTTCCCTTCCTTGATCGAGGTAAGCCATTGATGAAATCCATCAATATTTGGTCCCATTTCCAAGTCAGAATTTTAAGAGGTTGAAGTATTGCAGCAGTCTTTTATTGATCGCTCTTGATATTCGCACATCTGGTAACATGAATGAAGATGTCCCTTTTTATACTTCTCCACCAAAATGTTCGTTTTACGTCTTTGTACATTTTGTTAACTCCTTGGTGGCATTCAATGAACACCTCTTGTCTTAAGTTGTCAACATCGGGAACATAAATTCTTCTCTTTAATCGTAACATCCCATGCTTATCGACTTGAAAGCCTAAATTCTGTCCTTTGCTTATATATTTAATAATCTCCTTTAGAAATCGATCTTCTTTTTGCTTGCTAGCAATTATTTATAGAAGATTTGGGGTTACTACCAAATAAGCTATAACGACATGCTTTCTGTTTAATGCCTCTACTACCACATTGGCTTTCCCAGGTGTATAAAGGATATCCAAATCATATGACATGAGAAATTCTAATCAACGCTGCTGTCTCATATTCAAATCCTTCTGAGTGAGAAGATACACCAAAGATTTGTGATCTGTGAAGAGTTCGAACTTCTCACCTATTTAAAGAAGAAATATTATTTACCAAGGTCAAACAAAGTTTATCAAAATACTATGAGAAATTCTTACCTAGTAATTAATGTTTCCAAAACTTTAGTGCGAACACAACGGCTAATATTTCTAGGTCATGTGTTGTGTAATTTTTCTCATGCGTCTTTATCTGCCTACTAGCATATGCGATAACCTTCCCATGTTGCATCAGTACCGCGCCCACTCCTTCTCCACAAGCATCAGTATAAATGGCCAAACCACTGCTTTCGTCAATAATAGTCAGGACAGGAGCAGTAGTTAACCTTTTCTTAAGTTCCTGGAATGCTTCTTCAAATTTAACATCCTTCATATTTCAATAAGTGATGAAAAATCTTGGAAAAGTCTTGAATAAATCTCCGATAATATCCTGCCATTCCTGTGAAGCCGCAAATGTCCTTCGGAGTTTGGGGCTACTTCCAATTTAGGATGGCAGTGGTTTTTCTAGGATCAACCGAGATTCCTTCCTTTGACACAACATGTCAAAGGAACCTTACCTTTTCTTCCCAAAAGTGGCATTTTGAAAACTTAGCCTTGAGCACATTCCTCCTTAATATTTCTAGTACAATCTCTATATGTCTTCGTGTTCTTCTTTGGTCTTTGAATATATAATAATATCATAAATAAAAACTAATATGAAATTGTGAAGCGCATCTCTGAATACTCTATTCATAAGGTCCACAAAATTAGCCGGTGTATTGGTTAGCCAAAAAAGCATAACGACAACTCATATAAATCAGTTTATCCTCTAAATGCGGTTAAAGGAATGCATTCTTCTTCTATCCATTGATGGAATCCTATAGCTAGGTCCATTTTAGAGAACACTCGACAACCATGAAGTCGATCAAACAAGTGAACAATACAAAGTAGAGGATACTTGTTCTTAACCGTTTGCTTATTTAGGCCTCGATAGTCTACACAAAGTCTTAGGGAGCCGTCTGACTTTGCAATGAAAACTACTGCTGAGCTCCAACCTAAGTGACTAGGTCTAATGAGTCATTTCTTTAATAATTCATCAGTTTAATTCTTTAACTCATTTACTTCCTTAGGGGCCATTCTTCGGGAATAATGAAAAACAGACCTCGCATCAGGAATCAAGTCGATTCAAAACTCAATTTCCCTATGTGTGGTTAAACTTTTAACTTCCTCAAAAACATCCGAAAGTTCCTTAATAGTTAGTATTAACTCCAAATTCTTTTGAGACGAATCCAACACATACATGAAGCTCTCCCTCATTAGACTAGGTTGCATGTTATTCTGTCCAACACTCTTCTAGTTTTCGTTTTTAATACCACCATATGCTTAGTTCAATCCAGAATAGTTCTATATTAGATAACCAATCCATTCCAAGTAGAATTTCAAACCCAATAAAATCAAGGACAAATCGATCGCATAAGAATTTATTTGTTTGGTCGGTAACTCAAATTTTCTTACAAATCATATAAAGATCGGTGGTACCACCTATGGGATTTGACACGCAAATAGGTGTATCTACTATTTCTGGGGTAATTTTTAACTTATCGACCAATTTCATAGAAACAGAACTAGGGAAGCCCCAGTATCAAATAACACTGTAACTAAAATATCATTAGCACAAATATTACCTTCCAAAACTCCTTTTTCCTTTGCATTGGTGGAAGTTGAGGATTCATCTTTGATGGTAAAAACTCGGACTTGTTCTCCTTTTCTTATCAGTGGGCAATCCCTCTTCATGTGTCCTGGTGTGTGACAATTGTAGCAGGTTTCTCCTTGAGCTTTGGGATTATTACAGTTTTTGGAAAAGTGGCCCTTTCATTGATAATTATAATAAGTAATATCCTTCAATTTGTTTTCTTGCAAATCCCCTTCTGGTTTTCCTTGCCATGGCTTCTTCCTAGAATGGTTGAACTTCCTCTTCTTCCAGTTATTGTTGTTGCTTTGAGTTGTGGGCAGATTCTTTTTGTCTAGAGTTTCATATCGGAAACCCATGTCTACCAAATCTACAAAGGTTCCCTTTACAAGCCCGGTCATCCTGTCTTGATATTGCCCCTTCATCCCAACGATAAACATTTCATTTTTATTTAAAGGAGAGTCTATCGGACCCGACCCAAAATGGGACAATTCACTGAACTTGTTGGAGTATTCTTCTATCAACATCTCTCCTTGTATTAAATCTGTGAAACTCCGATAAAGGAGACGTTTTCTTGTAGCTGGCATATATTGTTCTTCCAAGACTTCCTTCAACCGTTACCGTGAGAAATTATCTTCTGAATCATTCAGAGTTATGGACTCCTACCATGCTAGAGCACTTTCTTGTAACTGCCAAGAAGCTAAAAACCTTTTCTTCTCAGTCCTGATATTCAATCTCTTAAAAATTCTTTCACAAGAGCTGATTCAAGCCTGAACTTCAATAATGGTCTCCATTCCTTTGAATGGTATACCACCCAAACTTGTGTAATCTTTGCATAGGGGAGGCAAAGTTAATTTGAGGTTGCATAGGGATTACCACTTCCTCAATTACTATAGTATTTGATCGACCGTTGTGGTTGTAGTGTTGCTACCTCCTCCTCTTCCTCTTTAATTACTCATCTCCTACCATCTGCATATAGTAAGGAAACATCTTTAGAAATATAGGCAAAATTGTCTTAGGGAATGGGTATAAACAATTATTTCAATAAAATTTCAAATATGTGTTCTCCTTAACTAAACTCATCTTAGGGTATTACTAACTCTATCTCAAATGAGTTGAACCAACCAGGCTTAAGAATTCGCTAAACAATAAGCTTTGATACCAAATGTGACGACCCACCTCCTCGGCCCTTAAAATCGACACTAATACATCCTTTGTATTCACGTCCCGTAAATCCAAGTGCTTGAGAGGCAGATTATCATGGGGTAAAGAAAATAAAGATAGAAGACAAGACAAAAATAGAATATCTCACATCGTATTCAACACATAATTATACATATAAGTAGTACATGCAATTACTACAAATTGCTCCATCATATTTGTAGTAAGTACTAATCCATCCAAAATAGTTATAATGACCTATCCTTACAAGTGCTGGTAATACATAGTACAAAATGCAAACATAGCGAAAAGTGATAGATAATTTCAGCAAAAGACCCAAAATACGCTATGCTCCAAACTATCTAACTACTTGGTTGGCCAAAAAATAAGGCATCCAGAGTTTAAGGGAAAAGAAAACAAACTCAGAGTCAGTCAGGAGACCGGTGTGAGGAACTCAAAATACGGCTATTTGAAAACAAAAGGGCGTCTCATAAGACCACACCACACATAAGTATGGAACTGGATTTTAGCTTATGATAACCAATATTTTACTATGAAAATTCAAGGGATATTATTTTTAATGAAATTCTTTTAAAGATAATTTTAAAATAAACTTATGAATATTAGCCGAAATTGTTACATTTATTAAATTCCAGCATACTAGCTATTACGTAGGTTCTACAATCAAATCCAATGGCACTTATAGGAGAATGGTTTTCCATACAATGGCAAGGTATGTGACTATCTTTCGTACAATATATCCCTAGAGGAATGTACTAAGGATGGATGTCTTTGAATCCTCTGCGAATTAGAACCAATCTACCCGCAGACCTATCTAGTAGCGGATTGAACCGAATATGACATCCCACGATCGTAACCGACCTACCCGGGATCCCATAGCATACACCACACACTCGACATATAAAGAGTAATCTAAAAACGTGATAACCATACCATAATTGTTGTGAGCCACATTGCCCTGAAGCAACCTTGTTTTAGCCATTACCGGTTGATAAGGCCGGAGGTAACGATTACCTTTCACATAGCGCACATTCCACTAGAATGCCACATTGTCATTCCATGATCACACAACTAATTTCTACAAACGTATAACTCATAAGTTCGTATGTCTTAAGAAAGGGTACTAAGCTAAGAGAAGTTGCATTCTCTGCCACCAAACAGATGATACGTTTATAAAGATTAATCAATGTGATTACAAATGCAACGTCAGACATTCGTCCATACAAGTTGTCCAGGAATAGGACAAACCATAGGAACTTTCTTACCACATCCTGTCGAGAATCATCCCTAGGATTAGTAGCGAGCAGCCCTTGCATAAGAGATCAATTGAAGATACTACTACCACATATATATGATATGGGAAATTTCCCCCGAGGGTCGGTGACAAGCCGCCCTTCATTCTATTTACTATCATTCCATGTCTTTACTTCGAACACATAAATTAGTGTGAAGTGGTTTTCGGATAAGAATCACTGAAATCTGAACCCAATTCCTTCGTACCAATCATTGATAAAAAGATGTTAGGTAAATAGGGAATTTTTCTTTGATTGATTAATTTCTTTTTATCCAAATATCTTCTATAGATATATATCTTTCAAATGTTTCTTTCTAGTATATACGAAAACATTAAACCTCACTTTAATTTTGGAAATACCAAATCAAAATCATTTCTCATAAATCATATTGCAAAACTTCATTGAGTAAAAATGGTTGATATAAATTATACTAATTCTACTCAACATCAATTTCTATATTCGACCTTTACAATCTGTCAAATAACGATGAAATCACCTTTTAATTTCACATGGATAGTGCGGGTTCCCTTCTTGGAATTTAATATTATATGTAAGAAGATTATCTCTATACAATCCAAATTATATTAAATTAAATTTGAAAATTGAATCTTTTATATATGCCTCATTTTCATTTCGACCTTATCTATTCCTTGCCCAGGAAAGACGCTAGGTGAGCCAAGACACTAGTTGCTTCTGAACATCTCCTTAGATTAAGCACCTCACATCCAGATCCCATGAGTGGAAAAATCCAGTCTACTCGTCGGCTTTTAGAGCCAAGATTAAATCACTTTATTTATAACAGCTTTTCTTCAAATCATTTATTTAAACTCTTTTAACATAAATATAAAACCTTCAAATTATCTTTAAAATACTTATAATAAATTTGGTAAAGAATACTTAAGTTTAAAGCCATATTTTAAAAGTTAATAAAAAGTGCTGCGAATAGTGCTTTAAAAGCTTATTTGATAAACTTTTCGATCATTTAGAAATCTATTTTTATAACTCAAATCTATTTCAAAACATTTTAAAAGATTTATAGAATTTATTCCATATTTGTAAAGAATTTAAGAATATCGTTTATGAAGAATTGTCGCTTTAGTTTCTGAACTGCCAAACCACGACTATTTTCAAAACTTGTTTTGCTCATATTTCAGAATCTACTAAACAAAATCTTGGTCTTTTTATTTTTTTTGAAAATTATGATTATAACATCTCAAAAAACTCTTATTACATAGAATTCCAACTCTGAATCCATCGTTTAAATGGATTTAACTTTCTACGGCATGAAAACATGAATTGCTGCTACGCGACGCGTCTATTTTTGACTTAACTTATCAAAACTTCACCAAACTGGATTTTAGTGTTTGTAAACCATTTTCAAGAAGTTTAACAATCTTATATACACCATTTCATTTATTAAAGGAAAGTGATTTCTTTGTGTAGTGTCGACATGTATTTATCATGACTTGTTTATATACACAAACAACAATATTTTCACAACATCCAAAACATGATAAACAATCATTATAAACCACCATAGCCACGCATGTATGTTAACCCGCCTTTTGGCAAGGCAGTTTATAGGCAGATTTAACCCAATAGGCATCATGGCTATCAAGGCTGGAGTATCATAGATTTGATTCGAACAAGTGGATGGACAATTAATTACGGATAATAAATATGAATATAAAGCCGAGATTGAGCATGGTCATTGATAAATGATGCAGGGTACTTGGAGTAATGGTTTCAACAGGAGAAGAGTTGCTTAGGGTCTACTTCGAGTCACTAAAGGGATTAGTTCGGTTCAAGAAGGCATTTACTTCGGGTTGGAGGATGGTTCACTTGGGGTCGGCTATAGAAACAGTATAGGTTCGGCATATTTGCCTGGGATCAGCAATGGCTTCGGGTCGGCGATGCAATGGCTTCGAGTCGGCATAAATTGGCTTTGGGTCGGCATTGATTCATCCTTGGTTCGGCATAGCATTAGGTCGGCATAGATGGAGCTGCTTCAGGTCGGAATCAATGTGATTTCACATCGGCATATGAAGGCGACATCATGTCGGCATAGAGGAATGGCTAGGGGTCGGCATAAGGAGTGCTTCGGATCGGTAGGGATTTGGCTTCGGGTTGGCATAACATCATCTTTGGGTTAGCATTGGTGGATCAAGCTTGGGGTCGGCTATGTCTTACTTCGGGTCGGCTACGATCGAGCTTGCTACGGGTTCTACTTCGAGTTTTACTTTAGGTCGACGTAGGTTGACGAATTGGGCTCGACTATGGTATTGGTGGGCCTATATAGGTGAAAAGGCCCTGTAGCCTGGGTTTTGCCTATAAATACAACATGCGTGGCTTTAGAAAGGGGGGATTCTCATTCTGCTTCTCTTCATCTTCTTCTACAAAAAGCTACTCTGCCATTGTTATTCAGAAATTCCGGGTTGTAACTGTAATCAAATTCCATTATAATAAAAAGGAAATTTCTGGAGTGGACGTAGGCCGGAGTTAGCCGAACCACTATAAATCTTGTCTTTTTTACCGCTTTCATTTTAATTTTGATTATTCTTCATATTATATCCTTTACATATATGCTATCTGCGATTTGTGACTTTATATTGGTGCTTTCACTTGCAATTGGGTGTTGGTGGTTAATCTTGACGCTAACATTTTGGTGCTTTCACTGAGAAAGCTAGCACTCGAGGATGTGGAAATTTGAAGCTTGGAAGCTTGGATTTAGGAGGCATGGTTAGGCAATCAAAACTGAGGAAACAAGGCAAGCATGATGCAAGATAGAGTGGAACCATCGGGAGCCACCCCTGATTGTTCTACACTCGGGGGCATACCCCTAAATCATATTGGCTCGATTCCAGGCAGGATACCAGGTAGTGCTATGCAGTTTAGCGTTGATCGGGATATGGATGCTCGTCTAGAAGGGCAAGTTTCAAGATTTCCTCGTAGACTTGGGGGCAGGATGGGAATGACGATTGAAAACAACATATGGATGCTGGAATAGTTGGAATCCAGGACTTTGATAGGGAATTGGCTGGTTTGGATATGGGTTGGATCAGCCGAGGGAAAAACCCTGACCAAGGAGAATGGATCAGCATAACTACCCATGGAACCGAGGGCATGGATTTGGATGGCTTTGCTTGGAAAAGGATAGCGGTGATGGAACACGAGCAGTCATCATCCTCCACAAATCGGAGATAGCCCGACTTAAGGGTATAGGTCGTCATCTCTTGATGGCATTAACTAAATAACTAATAATAAATCCTACACTAAAACGGCTGAGTCACTTAAACATGTATGGGATCGTGAACGGTCCTTAAGCATGCTCTGAGCTGGCGATGAACCGCCGTAACAAATGATTTAGAAACTCATTCGAACGTGAAATCTAACATTAATAATATTGAGTCCCATCTGAGCACTCACATTTTGCCTCGAACGGTCATATTTTGCCTCGAATGGCACCTGACCTTGAATGGTCACATTTTGCCTCGAACGACACCCGACTTCGAACGATCACATCTCGCCTCGAACGACACTCAATCTCGAATGGTCACATTTTGCCTCTTGCGACACTCGATCTCAAATGATCACTTTTCACCTCGAACGGCACCCGACCTCAAACAGTCACATTCTACCTCGAACGACGCTCGATCTCGAATGATCACTTTTCGCCTCGAACGGCACCTGACCTCGAATGCTCACATTTTGCCTCGAATGGCACCCGACCACAAACAGTCACATCTCGCCTTGAACGGCACCGGACCTCGAACGGTCACATTTCGCCTCGAACGACAATCGACCTCGAATGGTTACATTTCACTTCGAACGACACTCGATCTCGAACGATCACTTTTCGCCTCGAACGACACCTGACCTCGAACTGTCACATGTTTCCTCGAATGGCACCCGATCTCGAACGGTCACATTTCGCCTCAAACGGTACCCGACCTCGAATGGTCACATTTCGCCTCGAACGGCACCCGATCTCGAACGATCACATTTCACCTCGAACGGCACCCGATCTCGAACGATCATATTTTGCCTCGAACGGCACACAATCCCGAACGATCGTTACTAACAATCAGGCAAGATCATTGATCTCTTCATAGGTCATCAACAAGTTCTAAACATCGAGCATATGGCAATATACAACACGCCTTCCTATCGTAAGGCATGTTTTGGTGGGCAAAGTGTTAACCCGCCTTTTGGAAAGGCAGTTTACAGACGGATTTAACCCAATAGGCATCACAGCTATCAAGGCTAGAGTATCATAGATTTGATTCGAACAAGTAGATGGACAATCAATTATAGATGTATGAATATGAAGCCGGGAGTGAGCATGATCGATGGATAAATGACACAAGGTACTTCGATTAAGGGTTTCGATAAGAGACGAGTTGCTTGGGGTCTACTTCGAGTCGCTGAAGGGATTTCTTCGGGTCAAGAAGGCATTTACTTCGGGTCGTAGGATGGTTTACTTAGGGTCGGCTATATAAATAGTATGGAGTCGACATATTTTCCTGGGATCGACAGTGGCTTCGGGTCGGCGATGCACTGGCTTCGGATCGGCATTGATTCATCCTCGGGTCGGCAAACTTTGGGGTTGGCATAGCGTTAGGTCTGCATAGTTGAAGCTGCTTTGGGTCACCATCAATGTGATTTTGGGTTGGCATACGAAGGTGACGTCGAGTCAGCATAAAGGAATGGCTAGGGGTCAGCATAAGGAGTGCTTCGGGTCGGTAGAGATGTAGCTTTGGATCCGTAGGGACTTGGCTTCGGGTCGGCATAGCATCATCTTCGGGTCGACATTGATGGATCAAACTTGGGGTCGACTATGTCTTATTTCGGGTCGCCTACAAGCTTGCTTCGGGTTCTACTTCAAGTTTTACTTTAGTTCGGTGTAGATTGACGAATTGGGCTCGACTATGGTTTTGGTGGGCCCATATAGGTGAGAAGGCCTTGTAGATAGGGTTTTGCATATAAATACAACATGCGTGGCTTCAGAAAGGGGGATTCTCATTTTACTTCTCTTCATCTTCTTCTACAAAAGCTACTCTACCATTGTTATTATGTAATTCTAAATTGTAACGGTAAATTTCAGTATAATAAAAAGGAAATTTCTGGAGTGGACATAGGCCGGAGTTAGCTGAACCACTATAAATCTTGTCTTTTTTACTACTTTCATTTTAATTTTGATTATTCTTTATATTATATCCTTTACATATATTCTATCTGTGATTTGTTACTTGATGTGGGTGCTTTCACTTGCAATTGGGTGTTGGTGGTCAATTTTGATGCTAACAATATACATCATCCAATATATAGTATATATAAATAAAGTTCTTACCTCGGATTAAACGATTAACTTAAAAATGGCTATAGCTTCGCTAACTTGAATTTAAAGCTCATGAACTCTTGCACCTTGGCTCTTAGATGGCTTAGCCCTTACTTAGGTTGGTGGGAGGTGCTCACAGCTTTGGCTAGGGGAGGAGGACGGCTTGGTCATGGAGGGTAGAGGGTGTGGTCATGGGATATTTAGGTGAGATGAGGAGTTTACTTCGAGTTTGAAGTGTTTTGATATATATATATATATATTATAATTTAATTTAATTTCTTTTTGCATTTATTTTCTCTATATATTTTTATTAGATAAGAAGCCATTAGAGTAATGAAGAGAGCTTAGGAATTTGATGGAGAAAAGTGAAGAAATAAAGTGGAGAAGAGGTGTGGTATTTATAAGAAAACGGGAGAGTAAAAATATCATGATATTATCTCCACCTTTGCATCATCCTACCATCACAAACCACCTCCCTCCATTATCACCAAGGTTAGACCAAACATGCCCCCCTATGTGCATAGCCATGTGCTTATGCTTGGTGTGTAAGGTGTTGACTTTGGTTTTGCTTAAGGGTGAAGTATATGGAAAATATCTTGATATTTTGTAATGTGTTTATATATATATATATTTAAATATGTAAGTATATATGTTTTCATGTGCATGTGAATGTGTTCATGTATATGTACATATATGCATGCATATGCATGTCACATTTAATCCACAATGTTGCACAACTTCTATATGTTGAATCGTTATGAATCCCGATTTCGATTTCCGGTCATATTTTTCTTTCTTAGTTCATATACATATAATTGTAAAAAAAAAATTTATAAAATATTTTCTATCGTTATATAATAATTAAAACAATTATTTAAATCATCAATTAAAATGTCGCCGCCCCTTTGCAATTTTTTTCCTCGTGACTTTGTCTTCCACTGTTGATCTCGTTTCTTCGATCCGCCTTTACTCACCTCGCTTCCCCGCCCCTCCCTCGCCTCTCTCTCTTCTATGACTATGTCCCTCTGTTTCCCCAACCATAGGTACCTCATCCTATACCAGATATGGACGAATATTTAATCCAGCTGCTCCGATGCCTCACCTCCTATCTGAATCCGGCTTCCCTTCATTGAGTGCCTCTTTGGCTTGTTTACCTATTCTAGCTACGTCCGGTGTTCCACTTGTAGTGCCAGGGTCTGGTACCGTTGTGTCTTCCCTGAATGCTATCGCAAATGTTGGTGGTTAGCGTTTGGATGTTGTGCTGTCGAACGATTTTTCCTCGAATGTCGAGGTCTATGAGGTTGGGGTTTTGTTTGGTCGATTTGTTACTGCCTCTAAAGCTGTTAATTCTAGTCATGAAGTATGCGCTACTGCTGTTTGTGACAATGCCAAGATCAATTCGGCTATGGATATTACTAACTTGGATTCTGCTGATAGTTTATTTAGTGCCTTTGATGGATATCATAATGGTGCTATACAAAAGTCCCCTGTTGTGCAAAAAGAGCAGACTACTGTCCCTATCCCATGTTGCTAAAAACCATGGTCGTCCCTATTCTCTTCCCTGCCCCGTAATGCGGGTAACTACAACCCAATTGATTTTGAAACCGTGAAGGAAAATAGTGTTATAATTCCTCCACCTAGTGTGATGCAAGCTGGTTTGGACTATTGGTCAAGATATTTGGTTAGTTTCTTTTTGGATCCTAATCACCTCCTCCATGATGCAGCTAAAGTTTGCCGTAGGACTTGGAAGCTTCATGGCGATTTGCGTGTTTTGTTGGTTGACTCCATGTATTTTCTAAAGTTTTCCTCCTCCGAGGAACACTGGCGTGTCCTAGAGGCTGAGCCTTCTTTTTTTGATGGCAAACCATTTATTATTACTCCATGGACTCCAACACTAGTTAGTACTCGTGAACAGGTTCTTTCTATTCCTGTATGGGTTTGCTATTCACATATTCCTTCTGTTTTATAGCCGTTGCTTGGTATGAATTGGCTAGGGTGTAACATAGGCAAATTGAAATGCTTTGACTCTAATACAGTAGCACGTGAGAAATTGGTGTATGTGAAGGCACTAATTGAGATACCCCGGATAAACCCCTCCCTTCCTCTATTCTGGTTCAGCTTGCTGTTGAGCATGTTAAGGAGGTCTGTGTTCATTAGGGATGGGTGCCTGGCATTTGTTCTACTTGTCATTCCTTTGGCCACCTTGCCATCCCTTGCAAGCATTCTGTCGTCTCCCTTGCAGCTCCAAAAATCCCTCTGCCTCGACCCTCTCTTAGGAAATGGGTTCCTAAGACTCCTACCACTGCCACTTTGTCTGACTTTCCTGGTACGATTCCTCCTCCTTATACTGATGCTAGGCTTGCCTCCCCTTCAATCCATCATGCATGGTTTCATTTGATGTTACAATTATTCCTTTAGCTGTTCTCGATCCTGTGCCGCCTCGGTTGTCTGTTGTTTGGGCTGAGTTCGAAAGGTGTTGGATTGATCTCAAATCAGATATGAGATATAACCCCGTGGAGGATTCTTTTTTTAGATTTGTTTTCGATGATCAGCAGGACCTTAGATGCCTCCGTTACAGCATTTCTAGTGATTCTCTAGTGCTTTCTTTTGATGGACTACATGCGACGTGGAATGCTAACATGTTAGATGATGCTACTTGGGACTGATCTTTTATAAATTGTCATGATACTATGGATTATGACCCTTGTCTTGCTATGATTTTTCGCCTTTATGCTCGTATAGTTGGCAACGTTCCTATGATTTATGCCCAGGAAATAGTGGATGATGATGCTTCTTCCTCTTCTGAGGAGACCTAGTCGTTGGGTATTTTGTAGTAGCTGTGGCATCTCTGTCACAATCTTGTGCTGTATTTTCCTTTTTATTAGTAGTTACGGTGCTTCTACCTTACTCCTGCATTAAATATTTCATTACGTTCATAATAAAAAGTGGACGGTCCACTATAAAATCAGCCGGCCTTGCCAAAATAATAATAATAATAATAATTGTTAAATCATTTAAGTTCTATTTAAATTCAAAATTCAATTATTCCGAAATAGCGACATTATTAATGATGTCATATATACTTTTTATTCTCCAAAATAAAATAAATTATATTATTACATATTCTCACCCATATGAATAAATGATTATATGTATCCAGCCCTGTGCACGATGTCGGGTGGCTAAAGTGCCGTTGATCGATAAAACTGTTTTAAGTCATTTTATCGATATTTATTCCAATTTATATATTTTTGTAAATATTTATTCAAAATGATATTTTCAATATTATTTATTATTCAAAACATCATTATTATGTTAAAAGTCTTATGTTTAAATATTTTGAAATTTTACCGAAGTGATGAATTTCCAGATCGTTGCATAAATCCCAATATTTATACGTATATATAGAGTTATACACATGTTTATATTTCATTATGTGATGTTGTTATATCATTGAATGTTTGCGTGATATGTTCAAAATAAAACATTTAGTTAAATTAATTAATGCGATTGATTAAAAAATTTAAAACAAATATTGAATAAAATATGATTTTATTTATAAACTAGGTTGGATCTAGTAAAACTGACGCAGCGGATATTACAAAACAATGTAGATCGTTGAAGGTAGCAATAGATGGATTGATGAATACTGAAAGGCCCGAATTCGTTGATCCGAAGATACTGAATTCTAGCTATCTCGAACTCGTTGATCGCGCACGATACCGGGTTCAAAGATCTACGATTCTTCACGCGTTGACCAAGCGCACTTGATTCCGCGAATCGGCTTCAACAATCGAAGATTCGAGCGCACTCGAATGTCGAAAGTGGAGATAGGAGATACACTCGACTACCAATTGAAATTGAAAGCACAAAGCTAACAAAAAGAGAATTTTATTCAAAAATCAACAACCTTTTACAAATGGGACTCACGGCCTATTTATAGGCGGTTTACAACTCACACGAAATTACAACAAAATTACACCATCTCCTAAGTCGGTTCCGACTTACCACCTTTCCGACTTACGACTCATCACACCTTCCGACTTAGCCATGCACACGACTTACGAGTTACAACACAGAAAGACAACTCTGCGACTTACCCCTCAAGTACAAACGACTCACGACTTATCACATTTATACAACACAACCGACTTACGACTTAATAGAATACAGACAACACACGACTTACAAACAGAGGCGACTTAACCGTGCTGCGAGTTAACAAATGACTTAAGACAGAAAAATACAAACAAAACCACTTAAGTCGTTGCCGACTTAACAACTCTACGCGACTCAACTTAGTAACGACTTAAGAATAGCGGTCCAGATTAACTCGTCATAAGGATCAATGGCAACAGCTTCAGCGACTTAAAACATGCGGCATCCCAGAATTACGACTTAAGAAATCCACGGTAGAGATTAACTTGGCAGAGGAATCAACGGCTCAGGCTTCTGCAGCTTAAGATGGTACGACTTAACTAAGTCGTAACTCGGTTCCGACTTATCGTTTGACTCGTTAAGTCGGTTACGACCTATTACTTCAACAGTTTGCTTTGCCTTCTCTCTGAGTAACTCGGTAGGTCGTCCTGGCGACTTAAGATCTTTGATAACCCGTACCTCTTCACGAGTTAGGTCTTCCACTCTCCTAAGTCGGTCACGACTTAAGTCTCCCATCATGGTAAGTCGGTCACGACTTACGCTGATGTCTTCTGCTTTCTTGAGTCGGTCACGACTCATAGCTCCTTCCATAAGTCGTGTACGACTTATGCCTTCATCCCTGGCCTGAGCTACATCATCCTCCCAAGGTTGAGAGAAATTCGACCTTGAATTTGTAAATTCTTCCACATCAGTTCGTCCATCCCCATGATATGGTACAAGATGTTTAACATTGAATACATCCGACGTGTACACACCCTCTGGCAGCTCCAATTTATAAGCATTTTCATTGATTCTCTTTAAAATTTCCACTGGACCAATCTTTCGTGCTTTCAATTTATTGTACGTTCCCACCGGAAAACGATCTTTTGTCAACACTGCATAAACCAAATCACCTTCATGAAATTCAACACTCCTTCGTTTCAAATCTGCAGATTGTTTATACTTCTCATTTGCGTTCTCCAATTGTTCTTGAACGATTTTATGACATTCCGCCAATCCATCCACAAAATCAGCAGCTTTCTTAACTGTCTTCTTTGATTGTGGTACTACCGTTAAGTCCAACGGTCCCTTCGGTAAACTGGAATATATAATCTGGAATGGACTGGACCCTGTACTACGATTCACCGCATGGTTATGAGCAAATTTTGCCTGGCATATCTTCACATCCCAACTCTTCAGATTATCTTGTACAAGACACCTTAGCAGATTTCCCAATGATCTGCGCACAACCTCGGTCTGTCCATCCGTCTATGGATGATAAGCACTACTAAACTTCAGCTTTGTTCCCACCATCTTCCACAAACTTAGCCAAAAATGACTCAGAAAACGAGTATCCCTATCCGACACAATCGATTCTGCCAATCCATGAAGTCGATATATCTCTTTGAAAAACAACTGAGCAACATGAACAGCATCTGCCGTCTTCTTACAAGCAATAAAATGTGCCATTTTCGAAAATCTGTCCACCACAACGAATATAGAATCATTTCCCCTTTGAGTTCTAGGCAAACCCAAAACAAAATCCATACTGATATCCACCCATGGTTTTGCAGGCACCGGTAACGGCATATACAAACCAGCATTAGTCGCAGTTCCTTTCGAAACATGACAAATATGACAACGCTCCACAAACCTCTCTACCTCTTTCCTCATCGATGGCCAAAAGTAAGATTGTGAAATCAACTGTAATGTACGGTCTCTACCAACATGTCCCTCTTCGTGTAACTCCTTGATAATCTTCATTCTCAGACTACCTTCCGGTATGCACAATCGATTTCCTTTGAACAGAAAACCATCTATCATTATAAACTCATCTGTCTCCCCATCCTTGACTTTATCAACAAACTTTGCAAAGTAAGGATCATTGGTAAATAATTCTGGTAGTACATCAAACCCTGTCACCTCAACTTTCATTGTAGTCAATAAATGATTCCTCCTACTCAAAGCATCAGCCACTCGATTCGTCACTCCCGATTTGTGTTTAACAACGAAAGTAAACTGTTGCAGATATGCAATCCACGATGCATGTCTCGCTGAAATCTTGTCTTGCCCTTGCAAATGCTTCAATGCTTCATGATCAGTGTAAAGAACAAACTCCTTCTGAAATAGATAGTGTCTCCAGTGTTTAATAGATTGCACAACAGCATAAAATTCCACATCATATGTACTGTATCTCATCTTTGCTCCTGATAATTTTTCACTAAAGTATGCAATAGGACGACCCCTTTGACTCAACACTCCTCCAATTCCAACTTTGGATGCATCAGTATGTAGTTCAAACACTAACTGAAAATCTGGTAATATTAGAATTGGTGCAGACGTCAAAAGTTCTTTGATTCGCTCGAAAGCAACCCCGGCTTCCTCCGTCCATGCAAACTGTTTACCCTTCATGCAATCAGTAACAGGTGCCATCACACTACTAAAGTGTGGTATAAACCTTCGATAGAATGAAGCCAACCCGTGAAAACTACGAACTTCCATTATCGTCTTGGGCTACGGCCAATCTCTCATTGCTTCAACTTTACTCTGGTCCACCTGTATACCTTCCTTCGAGACAACATACCCCAGAAATAAAACGCTATGCGTCATGAACACGCATTTCTTCGTTGCTGCATAGAATTGCTCTTGTCGCAATACCATCAGTACTTCCCTCAGATGATTCAAATGTTCCTCAGGACTTCCACTATATATCAAGATATCATCGAAATACACCACCACAAACTTCCCAATGAAGGGTCTAAAAATCTGATTCATCACCCGCATAAATGTACTTGGTGCATTTGATAAGCCAAATGGCATTACCAACCATTCATACAAGCCTTCCCTCGTCTTGAATGCTGTCTTCCATTCGTCCCCTGGTCTAATGCGAATCTGATGATAACCGCTCTTCAAGTCAATCTTAGAAAAGATTACGGACCCACTGATCTGATCTAATAAATCATCAAGCCTCGGCATCGGAAATCTATATCTCACAGTAACCTTATTCAATGCTCGACTGTCAGTGCACATCCTCCACGTTCCATCCTTTTTGGGTACCAATAAAGCTGGTACAACACAAGGACTTAAACTCTCCTGCACACGCCCCTGTTCAAGCAATTCTTCTACCTGTCTCCGCAACTCTTCATGCTCCTTCGGACTCATTCGATAATGTGGTCTGTGTGGCAACACAGCACCTAGAACAAGATCTATCTGATGTTGAATATCCCTCAATGGTGGTAACTCCGTTGGTAACTCCTCTGGAAATACATCGTCAAATTCTTTCAAAACTGGTTTAACTTCTTCTGGAATTTCAACTTCTTCTTTGCTCTCACGTCCAATCAATAAAAATACTTCAGGCTCTTCCTCAACTTCTTTAACAAACTCCTTCAGAGATAATAAGGTTTTCAACTCTTCAATCTCTTCTGACTTACTTTCTCCCGGTTGTCTCTTCTTTGGAACTAAGATAATCTTCGTGCCTTTGAACATAAAACTGTAGCTATTGGTCCGACCGTCATGTTGTACTGCTCGATCATATTGCCATGGTCTTCCCAATAATAAGTGGCAAACATCCATCTCTACTACATCACACCAGATTTCATCTTTGTATTTCTTCCCAATAGAGAATGGAACACGAACTCGTCTATCCACTTTCACTTCTCCTCCTTTTCTCAACCATGCTAACTTGTATGGATTCGGATGTTTCTCTGTCTTCAATTTTAACTTTGTCACAGCTTCGGTTGAAACAATATTGTCACAGCTTCCTGCGTTAATCACAAATTTACACACCTTCCCCAGTATAGTGCATGTCGACTGAAAGATATTACTCCTCAACCAACTAGCTTCTTCCTGCTTCGGTGTCAAACACGATCTCCTCAGCATTAGATTACAACCTTCATCTCCTGACGCAATATCCTGCTCATCCTCCTCAACTGGACTAGAACAATCCCCATCACCATCCTCATCCTCAACTTCTGCAATCATCGTTCTCTTCTTTGGCTTTGGACACTCATTGCTTTTATGACCCAATTCCTGACAATTGTAACATTTGAAACCATTGTTAACTTTCGCCTTCTCATCCTTCTTCACCATCGGTTTACTGATAGGTTTAGAAACATTAGAACTTCCACTAACTCCCTTCACTTGGTTGTTGGAACTAGTAAACACACCACCTCCTCGTCGTCCCTGCTTCTCCCAAGCCAGCGCTTTCTGATGTGCTTCCGCCACAGATCTTGGATCGAACATATTCACCATATCCTGGATCTGCATTCTCAATCCTTCAATGAATCTAGATGTCAGCTGCTCTTCCGTTTCCATAATATCATTCCTTGCAATAAGTTGATAGAATTCATCAGCATAGTCATTCACAGATTTCGTCCCTTGTCTCAAGTTCTGCAAACGTTGATACATCAAAGACTGATAATTGTAAGGTAAGAACGTTGCTTTCATCAATTTCTTCATCTTCTCCCAAGATTCAACTTTTGACTTTCCCATTCGTTCACGTGTAAGTTTGGTTTGCTGCCACCATGCCAGAGCTCTACCCCTCAGCCTCGTAGCAACCAACTTCACTCTACGATGTTCTGGAACTTCTTTGAAGTCAAAAATCTCTTCAACATTAGCTACCCAATCTAGAAACTCCTCCGCTTGCATACCACCTTTGAATTCAGGAATTTCAGTCTTCATCCCCGACTCCCACTTGTGATCATACTCAGAGTAATTTCTCCCTTGTCCTCATCCTTGTCCTCGAACACTACCACCATCATAATCCTCTTCAAAATCAGATGTATATCGTTGTCTATCTTGTCCACCCATATCTCTACTACCATTACGTCTACCACCGTCATCCCTTCTATCTACATTCCTCCGTTCACGATCATTCACGTTCCTCCCACGCCCTTGATCATTTTCAACACTTCTTTCTCGATTGGAATGTGGCAAGACTCTACTACCCCCATGGTTAGATTCAGGTGAAACCCTTCTCCGATTTTGATTCATCTCCGTCATAAGCTTCTCTAACCGGCCAATTCCTTCGTTAAGCTTTTCACTAAAGTTTTCATTGATTCTTTGCTCCATCTCATCAGCCTCTTCTCTTCGATACAAAGCTTCTACGTTTTGGTGGCGATTAGCTCTTCTTGGCGGCATACTTGAAATCTTCCAACACTTCAAAATTCAAACACTTTTCGGATTTTGATCCAAAATGAAACGGATCGAAAACTTCCACTTTGTTGCAAATCGTGATGAACACGATGGACAAAGTTTCAGCCTCTAACACAAATCCGGTCAAACAACTTCAATACAAAGTCGAACACCTCCCACTAGTTCTTGGCCGTGATAATCACAAACTCAAATCTTCACTTCAACTTCAAATGAATAGGCTCCAAGTCTCGATCTAGCTATGATTGGCTAGAACAAGCTCTGATACCAAAACTGACACAGCGGATATTACAAAACAATGTAGATCGTTGAAGGTAGCAATAGATGGATTGATGAATACTGAAAGGCCCGAATTCGTTGATCCGAAGATACCGAATTCTAGCTATCTCGAACTCGTTGATCGCGCACGATACCGGGTTCAAAGATCTACGATTCTTCACGCGTTGACCAAGCGCACTTGATTCCGCGAATCGGCTTCAACAATCGAAGATTCGAGCGCACTCGAATGTCGAAAGTGGAGATAGGAGATACACTCGACTACCAATTGAAATTGAAAGCACAAAGCTAACAAAAAGAGAATTTTATTCAAAAATCAACAACCTTTTACAAATGGGACTCACGGCCTATTTATAGGCGGTTTACAACTCACACGAAATTACAACAAAATTACACCATCTCCTAAGTCGGTTCCGACTTACCACCTTTCCGACTTACGACTCATCACACCTTTCGACTTAGCCATGCACACGACTTACGAGTTACAACATTGAAAGACAACTCTGCGACTTACCCCTCAAGTACAAACGACTCACGACTTATCACATTTATACAACACAACCGACTTACGACTTAATAGAATACAGACAACACACGACTTACAAACATAGGCGACTTAACCGTGCCGCGAGTTAACAAATGACTTAAGACAGAAAAATACAAACAGAACCACTTAAGTCGTTGCCGACTTAACAACTCTACGCGACTTAACTTAGTAACCACTTAAGAATACCGGTCCAGATTAACTCGTCATAAGGATCAACGGCAACAACTTCAGCGACTTAAAACATGCGGCATCCCAGAATTACGACTTAAGAAATCCACGGTAGAGATTAACTCGGCAGAGGAATCAACGGCTCAGGCTTCTGCAACTTAAGATGGTACGACTTAACTAAGTCGTAACTCGGTTCCGACTTATCGTTTGACTCGTTAAGTCGGTTACGACCTATTACTTCAACAGTTTGCTTTGCCTTCTCTCTGAGTAACTCGGTAGGTCGTCCTGGCGACTTAAGATCTTTGATAACCCGTACCTCTTCACGAGTTAGGTCTTCCACTCTCCTAAGTCGGTCACGACTTAAGTCTCCCATCATGGTAAGTCGGTCACGACTTACGCTGATGTCTTCTGCTTTCTTGAGTCGATCACGACTCATAGCTCCTTCCATAAGTCGTGTACGACTTATGCCTTCATCCCTGGCCTGAGCTACATCAAAAACCCATTAGACTCCATAGGCCGACTATGATCTAAATAGGGAAAAGGATATGAAATTCAACCAATTTACCCACTGTAGACTAGCCTGGTTAATTTAGAACTTCCTTTCAAACATCTCATACATAATGTTGTCCACATCTACCTCTAAAGTCACTACCACCCAATAACATGCTGCTTTATGTTGGACTTCATGCTTTTGATTCATGACAAGGAGTTCAAGATAGAAAATGGATTATCAAATATTAGAAAAGTATGGTTTATTAGAATTCAAGTTAGTATTTGTTGTTAAAATCTATCCTCAAGTAAATCTGCATTTCTAAAAATATACAGGTCAATCAACTGGAACCATCTAGTCAGTTGACTGACCTATGCACATGCAATTTTATATATTGCAGAATTCAGTCGACTAAATATTCATGATCAGTCGACTGAAATGTGCTATGTTCGAGATAAAACCTTTTGTTTTAATTCAGTCGACTAATTGATCATATTCAGTCGACTAAATATGATATAACTGCCATATTTTCTAAGTTTTCTGAAGAGAAACTCCTCTTCCCGAAAAAGGAATCTCTTCCAGGAAGAGTTGCAACCATTGCTGTTCGTTGGAACTCTTTACCAAATGTTGTTACTCTTCATTCATTATAAATATACATTCCATTCGAGATCAAGAAACTAACTTTCTATTCTCTACTTTCTTGAATATTCACAACTTCTTATTGTTTAGAGTTCGTGAAATCAGGCTTATAATTCTACATTTCTAAAGCAATCTATACTTTCTTTATCTTCACGGACATACAAATATACATATCATACTTGAGGAAAATATTATAGGAAGGGTGCTTCATTCGACAAATCTGTATTGTAACAAGAACACACAAAGTCAAAAAATAATTTATTTGTACCAAAGTCCCGTTCGGTTGGTCAGACGGGAAAAATCCTATTCGGTTTCTCAGGTGGTCAAAGTCTTGTTCTGTCGCTCAGGCGGTATAAACCTATTCCTCCGGGTTAGTGAGGGTTGCTAGTTTAATTCCAGAAGGAGTCTGCGACTAGATGTAGAATGGGAAGTTCGAACCAGTGTAAAAATCTTTGGTGTCATTTTATTTTACTATTTTATTTACTTATTTTATAATCTGCACAAGTAGTTTAGATAATATTCATATTACATGATCCTATAGTAAATTTCATTTCGTATAAGAGCAAGTCATCTATTAACCCTAACATAGTAATCTGATATTTTAGTAATATGGAACACAACACTAGCACAAGTCAATCTATTGCACGACCACCACCATTTAACAGGTTGAATTATAACTATTAGTCTACTAGAATGAGAATTTATATGCAAGCCAATGGTTATGATACCTAAAATATTACTCAAGCAGAATATCACATACATACTACTGAGTATTCACAATGGTCTAACACACAAAAACTAGATGCTACTACAAATGCCAAAGCTATGAATATGTTATTTTGTGCATTAGACAAAAATGAGTTTAATAGAGTTATCATATGTACTACTGCTTATGAAATTTAGCTTACACTTAAAGTTACACATGAAGGCACTAACAAAGTGAAGCAAAGTAAGATTTCTATGCTTAAGAATCAGTTCTAGAATTTCAAAATGAAGCAAGATAAAACAATAAATGAAATGTATTCTAGATTTCAAGACTATATCATTCCCTCTTAGCATTAGGAGAAAATATTCAGAATTTGATATTGTTTCAAAAATCTTCAACTCTTTAACGGACGAGTGAGAAAAAAAAGTCTTAGCAATCAAAGAAGCTAACAACATTTCAACTATTAAACCAAAAGAGTTGATAGGAAATCTAATGTCATATGAAGTTAATCTCCAGGCAAAATGATTACAGGCGCAAGACAAAAAAATATAGCATTCCAAGCAGAAAAGGATGAATTGGATTCAGATGAGGAAGATATGGCGTTTATTGCTAAGAATTTCAAAATGTTTTTGAAATTTAGAAAGAGCAACAAATTCAGAAACAACAAGAATAACTTCAGTAGTAATAACAATAACAAGCCATCATCCTCTGCTCATGGATGTTATGAATGTCACAAGAAATGGCACATCAAGAAAGACCGTCCTGATAAAAAGAAAGACTGATTCAAAAATAAGAAGGACAGATACAAGAAGAAGCAGGTCTTCTCAGTAACATGGGATGATTCAGAGTTGTCATTGTCACGGCCCGTTTTTCGTACCCTTTGAATCGACAATAAACCACACATGTCCAACTCAAATTTACACGAAAATACGGAACATGAAGGGTAATAAAGAAAAATAAGACAGAACAGAATCTCACACGAATGGAATAACATATAATATTGAACAAATATCTTTACAGCGGAAAACTTTCAAATACATATATCAAAGTCTAACCTAAATTCAGCTTGGACAGTTATAAACATATGTCCTTACAATTGCTGACAAACATCAACTAAAACAAACTAAGTACAGCGGATAATAGAATACGTCCATACGTAGATTAATATCTCCAGCTCTCCTTTGGAAAACTCCAATTGTCTTCGATTAAACCTGAAACTACTCGGATCTGACCCGAGTATTGAAAATACCCGGATCAGGCTTGATAAACCAGCGTGAAAAAAACTTAATAATAAATGACAGTGTCCTATATCAGACTTTGAATAAAATCCTTTGAAAACAAGAGTATTTCATAAGACCAAACCTACACATAAACACGGATGGGTTTTTACCTTATGATAACTAAAGCACTTTTATATATTAAAGCATTTGATATTATTTCTAATGACATCTCTTTGAAAACATTTTCAAATAAACTTATTAATCTTATCTGAAATGGTTACCCATATAGCATTTCGAGGCTATTCATTACGCCAATACAAACAAAACCGTAGGTTCTTATTGGAGAATGGATTTCCATACAAATGACAGGTGCAGGATCTACCTTCCGAAATGGGTACACCTCTATATGGATGTCCCGAGAACCATCACAAAAGATTCTCTACCAACACAAGGCCGGCCTATCTCTGTAACTAGATAGTACCGAATATATCATCCCCCGATCGTTACCGACCTTTAACCGAGCACTCGTTTCCATACACCACATTAATTTACATCCCGAACGTCATAACGGAAAGAAATATATCTAGAAGGGGATGATCATATCCTACTTGGGAATGAACCACTTAGCCTTGCCGCATCTAATCCTGTTTCGGTCATTTCCGGGTTGATGAGGCTTAAGGCAACGATTACCTTTTCACATAGCACATATCATATCTCTGAATGCCACATTTGCCATTTCCGTTGACTACTAATTGCCTACCACAAAAATACAACCCTTGAGCTCGTACGTCTCAAGGAGGGTGTTAAGCTAAGAGAAGTTGCCTTCTTCGCCACCATTGATGTACGTTTGTAAAAACCAATGTACGTAATCTTTAGAAATGCAATGTTTGACAAACGTCCATACAAGTTGTCCAGAAACAGGACAAACCGAAGGCACTCTCCTACTACCACTAGTAGCGATTAGTCCTTGCAATCTGAAAAATCTCCATAACGAGGAGACCACTGCTATATATAACTCTGTAATGGGTGCGACCCCGAGCAAATTAACAAGCAGTCCTCACGCTATGAAGATCCACGGTCTTCAAAAACCTTCATCTTCAATAAGTCTTCACGTTCGAACGTATATATTGGTTCGAAGTAGTTTTCGGATAGGAATCACCCAAATCCGACCCCGGTTCCTTCGAAATCCATTTATCGATAAAAAGTGAATATGAGTATACATGATTTATTAAGTCTCTTTTCACTTTAATTCTTTTCAGATGATTTCGAAATCTCTTTCTTTTGACTTAGAATAATTCTAAGTAATTCATTCTTTTGCTTTGGAAAATATCTCAAATTTCAATACTTAACTCTTTGATCCAAATTCCTTAACTTTTAGGCGGGTCAAAAACAACGTTATTTAAGACGTCGTTTACGATAAACCATAAATCAATCTTAGCAAACATTTTTGAGTAAACAGAAATCATTCATTTTGGAGATTGCATAAATTTTGGATAATACCACTCTTCTTTTATTTTGGAAAACTTAACAGAATCTTTTTATTCAAGAGCATCCGGGCTTTCCTTTCGATCTGTTCCACCCCTTGCCTAAGAAAAGAAAACATAGGCCAGGTAAGTTCAGGGCACTAGTTGCTCCATCCCTAACCTTAGTTAAACACCTTGTTTTATTTTCCCAGATCTCACAGGCGGGACAAATGTACTAGTCGTTTCCGCATACTCAGATATCAATTTTATTTTGGAATTCCTTATAAATACTCCAAATTATCTTTCAAATACTTAACTTCTTTAAAAAAAACATTCCCAATTGATTCTAGGAAAAATTGTTATATTTAAACTCATATTCCAAAAGTTATACAATTCATAGCATAAAAGTGCTGCGGAAAGTGCTATATAAGCTTATTTGATTAAATCAACTTTTAAACATTTGATAACTCATATTTTTCAATCCAAATCTCTTTCAAATCATTTAAATAGGTTTATCAAATTTATTCCATATTTTTTCGTAATTAAAAAACGTTCATTTAAACAGATTTCCTGTTATGGTCACTCAACTGCACTAGCGCGAATTTTCTAGAAAATTGATTTGAACTTAATTCAAAATATATAAAACAAAATCTTGATTTTCTTTCTTCATTTAGAAGATATGGATATAATAGTCCGGAATTTTCTTGTCTCGAAGAATTCCGAGCTATATTCCACTCTACACATTCATTTGAACTTTTCGGCGCGAAATCGCGAACTACCGTTGCGCGACGCACCTAGTTTTAACTTATTTTTCAATATTTAAAATAATATATTCAAATTGGATTTTAACACTTATAAAATCATTACTAATCATTTTAAATCAATATTTTCACTTTTTAAAAGTATTTAAAATGTATTTTCACTATCACCATATTATAATATTATTATATTCACATTATTTTAATATTAATTTTTTTAAATTCCAATTTCAATTCAATTTCAATTCTAACTTCAAATTAAATATATTTAAAACTTAGATTTCAAATCTAATTGAAATTTAAACTTCAATTCAACCTTGATCTCAACTTCAATTTTTCAAAATCGATTTAATTTCAATTTCACTATTCATCTCAATTTCAATTTCTATTTAACTATCCTTTTCAAATCCGTTTCACTTCAAATTTCAAATTCTCTTTTATTTTAACTTTAATTTCACTTCTAAATGAAAATAGACTTATTTTTCCAAAATATCTCATATCACTAAAATATGGTCTTATAAATAAAGTGATTATTTAAATCAAAATGAACATATCCAATATTCATATTTATCACTAACATAACATTTATTCAACCAATCACATAACATATGATTTCAAACCTAAAATTCACTATAAATATCATAACTTGACATATTATCACAATTAAATTAATTAACTAACTGTCAAATCATCCATATTAAGAATCAAATAAACATTCATATGTCATAAGTGTGTAAATGTGATTGTTTTATCATAACTAAAATATACATCCAGAAGCGATGAGAATTTCTCACCTTCATATCCACTCTATCAATCCTTTTTTCTGAATTAGCGTGCTTTTCTTTTCTCGAACGTCTCGCGGTTGTCGTTTCCTCTCTTATTCTTTTTCCTTTCTTTTCTTTTTTTTATAAGAGAGGAGGGTATATGGCTTGGCTAGGGGGTACATGGCTTAGGGAGAAGGGTACATCCTAGGTGGAGGTGGGTAGTGGTTTGGAGGGCTCGGTTTTGGGTCTTTTGGGTTCGACCTTGGAGTTTTGGAAGGGGTAGGTGGGTTTGGCCGAGAGTTAGGGTGGTTTGGGTGATGGTGTGGCTAAGTTTTGGTGATGTGGAGGTGAGGTGATGTTTTGGTGATGGTGGTGGAAGGAAATGGACGAAGTTATGGAAGTGGAAGAGAGGTTAGATGCCATGGAAATGGAAGTGGAGAGAATGAAGAAAGTGAAGAAGGAAGGTAGAGAATGAAGTGTGCAAAATGAAAGGTATGGATGCATATATATACTTAAGCTATAGATGACAAATGACTAAAATATCCTTCTCTACTTTTTGACTTTTAATTTACCTTTCTACCCTTGATTTAACCTCTTAAGGACATGCATTAATTATGGAAGAGATGGTTTGATTTGAATTTGTACTTAAATGATGTTTGCCTTATTTTCTTAAACTTTAAAATGTTAAAATAACATTTTGCTAACATTTTGCTCCTTTTCCATAAGTGATATGACTTAAGCATTAATGGTGATGTTAAAGGTAGGAAAGATTACATACTTTTCCTTCTTAAATTTTGAACTTAAAAAGAAGACTTTTTCCTTTGATTTGATTTGCATTAATTGTAAGCATATGTGTCACTAATCCCTTTAGTTAGCTTTCTTTTCATACTTTATTTTGCTTGAATTCTATGTGTATAAGTCCCATCTTGCATAAGAGAAAAGAAGTGTGTGTACTGATGTTGTTTTATTTGTTTACTTTTGCACTCTTTTGTCAAATCATGCATTAACATTATTTTTATCATTTATGTAAATATTTTTAAAAGTAAACTCTTTTTGTCTTTAGTGCTAAATGTAGAATGTTTAAATAGTTTTTAAACTTGCATATATATGTTAGAAAATGTATCAAGTTACAATAACTTGTCAACAACTTGTTTCGGTTGAAAACAGTGTTTTTTGTCGACAAATTTTACAGTCAAAATTTGACGTTTTTGTTAAGCTATATATTGATGTAAATCAGACTTTAAAATGAAATTTTTACTTCTTTAAATAAATTAAAACATGTCTCTTTATATTTAAAAATCATATTTAATTAATATCAAAATCTCTAATTTTACAGTGTATGTAAAACTGACAAAATGCGACAAAATTTGGATATTTTTGTAAAATGATTATTAACATATTTTTAAATATATTAATATAATTTATTATCTTTATTAGATGTTTTAAATAAGATTTAACTTATCAAATAAATATTTAAACCTATTTATTTAAGCCTTTATTTATTATTAATAAAACTTAACTTTTGTTGATTTGTTCTGAAATCCAAATTTATACTTTTTAATTTATTAATTATAAGAATAGATAATTATTTATTATATATAACATATTTATTTAAGATTTAAATTCCTTTTAAATTTTAAATGAACGAAATCTCTCATTTTCGAAGTTGTGAAATTACGGGTCATTACAGTCATCATCATCAAATAGTAACACGAATAGTGATTCTGAACAAGTCAATGTCTGCTTTATGGATTCAACTGATGATGTAAGTGATTTATCTTTTGATGATTTAATTTATATAAACTCGTAATTATTAGATAAACTCAAGGAAGTTAAAAGAAAGTATAAAGATGCACTAGAGAAACTAAACAGAACTGAAATAGAAGTTGACATGCTAAGAGATGAAAAGAAAATTTTAGAAGAAGAACTTGTTAATGCACATCTTTGTCTAATGTTTCTTCTCAACTCACTATGCTATCAAAAGAAGTAGAAGTGCAAAAGGAAAATAATATGACATTAGCTTCAGAAAATCATGATTTAAAATCAACTGTCAAAATCCTTGAACTGAAAAATACTAGTCTCAAAACTAAGTTAGAGAATATTACTAAAAATGTGACAAATTTTAATAAAGGAAGAGAAAATTTTTCTAAGATTATTAGTAATTCTCAATCTACCACTAATAAAAATGGTTTAGGATATAAAAATTCTTCAAAAACAAAGAAGAATAGTAATCTTATAAAAATTACAATTTTCATAATAATTTTGTGAAAGAAAAATCAAATTCAAAGGTTGTTACTCAAAAGAAAGAAGTTAGTAAAACAAATACTATAAAAATTTGGGTTCAAAAAACTAACAATAATCTAATCAGAAACAAGTTTATAAAATCTTTTATATCTACTGTTCATAAAAATAAAGATTTTATTTATAAAGGGAATTCTAAACCCCATGGGTTTGGCTTCCTAAGATCTAACTCTTAGGACCCTAATAAAAAGTTGGGTACCAACGTTATTTATATATTTTTTGCAGGTACCAACTAAGAAAAGAGGAAAGTGGATACTAGACAGTGGTTGCTCAAAACATATGACAGGAAACAAAGATATGCTGACTAATATTATCTACTCGGATGGAGGATCTATCACATTTGGAGATAACTCCAAATGATAAATCATCGGCAATGGCGACATGAGCAATAACGGTACATCTAATTTACCACATATTACAAATGTTTTGCTAGTTAAGAATTTAAAACACAATTTACTTAGCATCAGTCAACTGTGTGACAAAGGATTCAATATATCTTTTTATGAAGTTAAGTGTAGAATTTTTGATCAAAATAAAAATCTTGTTTTTGAAGGTATTAGAGATAAATATATATATATATATATATATATATATATATATATATATATCTGTGTGTGTGTGTGTGTGTGTTAAATATGAATATAAATCACAATACAAATATGTGTCTAATAGCCAAAGAAAATGATCCTTGGTCATGGCACATAAGGTTTTGTCATATAAATTTCAAATCTATAAATAAATTATCTAAGAATGATTTAGTAAAAGGATTACCAAGAATGAATTTTAATGTAAACAATATTTGTGATGCTTTTCAATTAGGTAAATTATCAAAATCAATTTTTAAATCAAAGAAAAATATTTCTACATTACAACCACTTAAACTATTACATTTGGACCTTTTTGGCCCAAGTCAAGTTCAATCTATGAACCATAGCAAATATGCGTTTATAATAATAGATCACTTTTTGAGATATACTTGGACTATTTTTATGAAAAATAAAAGTGATACTTTTCAAAATTTCAATATTTTTGTTTAAAGAATTCAAAATCTCAAAAATTTAAAGATTAAAACATTAGAGGCGATCATGGAGGTGAATTTGAAAATGAAGCTTTTGAGCATTTTTGTAATAAAAAGAGAATTTATCATAATTTTTCTTTTCCTAGAACACCACAAAAAATGGAGTTATAGAAAAGAAAATTAGAACTTTACAATAATGTGCAAGAACTTTATTAAATGGAAGCACTCTACCAAAACATATTTGGGCAGAAGCTGTAGCGACTACTTGTTATGTTTTGAATCGTGTTTCCATCTGACCATTAATAAAGCACACTCCGTATGAACATTTTAATGAAAGAAAACCAAATATTTCATATTTTAAGGTTTTTGGTTCAAAATGTTTTATTTTAAACACAAAAGATCAGCTTGGAAAATTCGATCCAAAATCTAATGAAGGATTTCATAGGATATTCGAAACGAAGTAAAGATTATCAAATCCTTGATAAAAGAACTAAAACAATAGAGGAAACACTTCATGTCTCCTTCGATGAGGATTTTAACTTTAATAAAAGTCTTAAGGATGATGAGATAATGACTAAGGCAATCACAAATACTGATACTTAAAATAATTTTGAAGAAGATGAAAACGTTGTTCATAATTTTGAAGAAGATGAAAACATTGTTCATAGTGAAAATGGATTAAGATCTCCTCCTAGGATTTTAAGAGATCACCCAGTAGAAAATGTCATTGGAGAAATTAATTCAAATGTCCAAACTAAAATCAACTTAATCAAATGGGCCATGTAGCATTCCTTCCTAACATTGAACCTAAAAATGCTAAAGAAGCTTCTACTGATGACTATTGGATTATAGCTATGCAAGAAGGGCTAAACCAATTCGAATGAAACAAAGTTTAGGACTTAGTTCCTAGACCAAGTGATCAAACAGTCATTGGAACTAAATGGGTCTTCAAAGTAAAGCTAATGAACAAGGAAATATTATTAGGAATAAAGCTAGATTAGTTGCACAAAGATATAATCAAATAGAGGGAATTGATTATGAAAAAATGTTTGCTCCAGTCACTCGACTAGAAGTAATACATATCTTATTGGCCTTTGCATGTTTTCATAATTTTAAACTTTATCAAATGGATGTGAAAAGTGCTTTTCTAAATGTATATATAAAAGAAAATGTTTATGTTGAACAACCTCTTCTATTTTCATATGAAAAATTCCCAAACCATGTCTATAAACTTAAGAAAGCTTTATAAGGTCTAAAACAAGCACCTCGTGCTTGGTATGAAATCTATCTATAGACTCTGGTTTTGAAATTAGGAAGATTGATCAAACTCTTTTTATTAAACGTACTAAAAAGGATATTTTAATTGTTCAAATTTATGTTGATTATATTATTTTTTGTTCCATAAATGATAAGTTATGTCAGGAATTTTCTAATATAATGACCAAAGAATTTGAAAGTCACATATGGAAGAATTATCATATTTTCTTGGATTACAGATTAAACAGTTAGATAATCAAATTTTCATTAATCAAGAAAAATATTGTAACAGTCTAATTAAACACTTTGATATAGAAAATACTTCTGCCAAACTAACTCCAGTGAGTACAACAATCCATCTCGATCGAGATGAAGATGGCAAAAGTGTTGACCAAAAATTATATCGAAGTATAATTGGATCGTTACTTTACTTAACAGCTAGTAGACTTGACATAATGAGTGTTTGTTTATGTGCCTGATTTCAAGCAAATCCTAAAGAATCACATACGCGAGCGGTGAAACGCATATTACATTATCTAAGCAAAACCTAAGATTTCGGACTCTTTTGTACGAAAGAATGTCTTTTCGGGTTAGTATCATACAGTGATGCTGACTTTGGAGGATGTTGGACATATCGAAAAAGTACGAGTGAGACTTGTCACTTTATAGGACAGTCCTTAGTGTCTTGGTTTAGCAAAAACAAAATTGTGTTTCACTCTCGACATGTGAAGCATAATATATTTCAGCTGCTTTAGCATGTGTTAAAGTCATCTACATGCAACAAACACTTCAAGATTTTGGAATTAATTTGTCTAATTAAACTATTTTCTGTGATACCACAAGTGCTATAAACTTATCTAAAAATCCTGTTAATCATTCATGAACAAAACATATTGAAATTTGTCATCATTTTCTTCGTGATAATATTGAAATGGATATAGTCAGATTAGAATTTGTATTTTCTGAAAACCAACTGGCTAATATATTTACAAAACCTTTAAATCAAAATATTTTTATAAAGTTAAGAAGAGAATTAGGAATTTTATCTTTAAAAGATTTGTAAAAAATATATAATAAATAATAATAATAAATTAGGAATTTTTCTTTATGATAGGCTGAACTTCACTTCTCATTATACATTTTATTTTCGTAGCTATATTTTTACCCATACATTGTTTTAGTTAATTGTTTATCTTCATCAATTCTTTTTCTCTGGTTTCTCACCATAAACTTGCTTTCTATTTTTGCTCATTCATTTGACTATATAAATCTTCACTTTTTCATTTTTATATCAATCTCAAATAGCTTATTTCACAAACAACTATCAAGTCATTAAGTCTTCTCAAGAAAGCTCAAAATATTCTTCCATTGACTATAATTCTCCATCCACCAATTCTTCTAATCGTTCAACTCCTACTCCTACATATGAATCTATTCCTATTGTACCACCCTCAAATTATCATACCGAATATACACTAGAAGCTAAGCATAGACAGAAACTACATTTTGGTTCACCATTTGTCAACGATAAGATCGATGACAAAGAGAAACGCTAAGCTTACAACGAAAAATGTACTATGAACAAAAAGTTCATGCTAGGAGACTCAGTTTTCTGGAAAAGTGTGAATTAAAGTTCTATGGTGCTTCACTAACGAATAATAATGTTTATGTTCCTTCACCCGAGAGGCCTCCATACTCTCCAAACTCGTGGGAACGCTCAACAATTCAACCAGCTCGACAAAACAGTAAAATTGAGCCGGAAGAATGTGAGACTCTGAAGAATTTGACTTCCTCTTCTTAGACTACATTTTATTATTTTTATCTATGTTTTATTAATATATATAATATATATATATGAATTAGCAATTCTTTTTGCCAATAAAGTTAACATACTATTTTTCACAGCACCAGTCGACCGAATTGGTACATCCAGTCGACTGAATACTGTTTTAATAAAAAAAATATATGAAATTTAGTCAACTAAACAACCTTTTCAGACGACTGAATCATACCCAAAATGAACTAAAAAGGTTCCGTTTACAGTCGGTCGATAGAAACAATATATTCAGTCGACTGAATCCCTGACCTGACAAATTATTGGCCTCGAGTCAATATTTAGTCGACTGAACTTGCATTTTTAGTCGACTGAATCTAGAAAACGAATTTTATTTATATAAAAAGACAGTGCCTTTTCATTCCATTTTCTCATGATAACATTTCATCTTTTCACCTACCTCCATACCCATTCACCCTCTTTAAAATTACTTTAGTTTAATCCAAAATTACTCAAAACTTTTTGCAAGCTCATCTTCTCTAAAACCCTAACCACAATGCCACCCAAAAGAGCTAGGCCTTCCTCCTCTTCATCAGGACCTACCGAATCCCAAATTAGAAGTTGGCTATACAATGATAAGGCTGTACAAAGGTTCAAAAAGATGAAGAACTCCAGGATTTTCGAAGGTTCATTTGTAAAATTCCCTAATTTTACTTCCTATGCACTTCAAGACTTAGCAAGGGGAAGTGTTCTAGAATCATTGCTTGATTATAATGCCAATAGCCTGAAGATTAACCACCTTTAGATCAACCTGTACTATGCTAATCTTAACCTGGAACATCACACGGTTCATAATACCGACGATTGTGTATGTACACTTGTGTGTGGAGTTAAGATGTTTTTACCCGTCTCTAGAATAGGAAGGATCCTGCAATGTACTTCAAAGGCGAGGAATTAAACGAGATAGAGGTTGATATGGACCATTGAGATAGAGTAAGTCACCTTTTTCTTTTCGATGACTTAAAAGAACTTAAGTCAATAGAGCTCCAACCAAAGCAAGAATCATGCATCCTGCTCTTACTCAATCCATTAACCCTCGTACCGGAAGCTAAGAGAAAATTTATAAGCGAGATTATCAATCACTCTATGCTATATGGGGATAATGATCCATAAATTGGGCAAAGATCATTCTCAAAGAATTTCAGACCGTTAACCAAGGCCGCATGAAAACCATTCATTACGATGCTTATATAATGAGACTTATTCTACATTTTGAAATCCCTCTTCCCGATTCGGACTTTATTGTGAATGGCTCTCTTAACACCAGGACCTTAAGTCTTACAGGTCTTCCTAAACACTTCCAAATTCATACAATCATAACTTTTGAATGCTGGAAAGAGAATCAAGCCGCGGGACAACCTCAACCTTCTTCCCGTCAACATACTACTGAAACTGGTTCTTCTTCTCAAGCTCCACGACAATTACATGAGATTGAAAAAATTGGACCGGATACATAATCACGCCAAGCTTACACGATTATTTTTAGAAACCAAAAGATATTAGATAAGCGAGTATCTTGAATTGAAACTACCATTACCAAAATGGACTCCAAACTCGATCGTATCAAAGGCTTCTTAAATAACGTATGGGATGTTTTAACTTATGGTCCATCCTCCTCTATAGCAGTCCATGTTCCTACAGTTCCGAAGAAACGACCACAACCTCGTTTCACATGGTCATCCTCTAGAGGAGAAGAAGAAGGCGGCGAAGGTGAAAATTCAGGTAGGATTGGAGATGAAGAAACGAAAAGTGATGATGAAGAAAAAGAAGAGAGCTCAAATGATGATGGGGAAGAGTAAGTTGTTTTCTACTATCTTTTACTTTGACATTATGTGATAAGGGTATGGGGTATATGTTCTTAAACTATGTTGTATTTTGACTTAAATGTTGGTGTTTGTGCTATTTTGTGTTAAGTACTTTCTTAACTTTGTTGGTACAATTGTTTTTGTTCTTATATGATCATATGTTGTGTGTTTGTTATCATTATTGTTGTTGAATGATTATATGTTGTGTAAATATAATCATATATAGATCTCTCTCTCCTTTTTGCCGATGACAAAGGGGGATAAGAAGTTTTGCACTAATAAAATTGCAGGATTACAAAATACCGGCATGGATTCACGGGAAGTTATAGACTTTTGTCGAAATTTATCTCAAATGAAGTTGTCATCAATCAAAAAGGGGAAGAATGTTGGACTTCATGCTTTTGATTCGTGACAAGGAGTTCAAGACAGAAAAAGGATTATCAAATATTCGACAAGTATGGTTTATTAGAATTTAAGTTAGTATTTGTTGTTAAAATCTATCCTCAAGTAAACCTGTATTTCTGAAAATATACAGGTCAGTCAACTGGAACCATCCAGTCAGTCGACTGACCTACGCACATGCAATTTTATATATTTCACAATTCAATCGACTAAATATTCATGATCAGTCGACTCAAATGTGCCATATTCGAACTAAAACCTTTTGTTTTAATTTAGTCAACTGATTAATCATATTCAGTCGACTAAATATGATATAACTACCATATTTTTTAAATTTTCTAAAGAGACACTCCTCTTCCTGAATTGGAATCTCTGGTGTTGCAACCATTTCTATTCGTCAGAACTCTTTACCAAGTGTTGTAACTCTTTATTCATTATAAATATACATTCCATTCATGATCAAGGAACTAACTTTCTATTCTCTACTCTCTTGAATAGTCAGAACTTCTTATTTTTAGAGTTTGTGAAATCACACTTAAAATTCTTCATTTCTAAAGCAATCTATATTTCCTTATCTTCACGGACACATAAATATATATATCATACTTGAGAAAAAGATTATAGGAAGGGTGTACTTCATTCGATAAATCTATGTTGTAACAAGAACACACAAAGTCAAGAAGATAATTTATTTGTAACAAAATCTCGTTTGGTTGGTCAAGCGGGAAAAATTCTGTTCAGTAGCTCAGGTGGTTAAAGTCCTGTTCTGTTGCTCAGGCGGTATAAACCTATTCCTCTAGGTTAAGTGAGGGTTGCTAGTTTAATTCTAGAAGGAGTCTGGGACTGGACGTAGAACGGGAAGTTCGAACCAGTACAAAAATCTCTGGTGTCATTTTATTTTATTGTTTTATTTACTTACTTTATATTCCACCCAAGTAGTTTAGATAATATTTATATTACACGTTCCTATAGTAACTTTCACTTTACCTTGCAAATACCAAGATGCCTGTTGCTTCCTTGTAATATCACCAAGGCCCATAAGTTAAAGTTCTTTTGGTAGGTATTTAGTTATGCCCAAGTCACCGAGTATGGTTTCGTCCCAACAAAGGTTTCCTACCCAAAATGGAGAAATCTGTACATAGCATGGGAATATCAATAGTTGGGTACATTTGTGCAAAAACCATACCTTGAGTAGTGGTGGTAGTGGTGGCTATGGGTTTAGTGGGGTTGGTACTAACTTGGCTCATTGCTTTTATGTAGCATCAAAACCATACAAGAACATTCACTTAGGGGATATCTAGTATATCAACTCGAGTGGTAGTCATGGATCTAGTTTCTATCTACCTGTATTGGTCATGTTGGTTGCCATTCCTATTTCTACTGAATTACTCATTTTCATCCATCTATAATAGTAAGATTCATTAGCAATTGCCCAATAGATAGTAGATAAAATTATAACAGTAAATGGTATGCGAATGTACTTGATTCTTATCTATCTATATACCTAATAGAAAATACAAGTACACTCACTTAAAATGACCCTAATCTTTAACTAAGGGCATGTTTTGCTCTGATACCAAATATAACAAACCACCTTTTCCAACCATCGAGTTTAATGGCCGAACCGACAATATCACCTCGAAAGTTGGAAACGACGGGTCGTTGAGATATGATACCAAGAAACAATTTTTTAACAATAAAATTTCAGATCACCGAGAGGAAGAAAATAAACTATAACATCGAACAACAATTATTTATCTCAAATCATACCATGTCAACTACATCATATAAACATATTTGCATATTTCAAACTTGAATCCAAATCCACGCTATAATAGTTAATTCATTTCGTTTATTTACAACATTTACGATATGTATATTGTTAACCCTCTGTTGATTTGCGACCTAGCAACCTAACTTCTGAAGAAAGCAGCGACCTAACAGGTTGCGACCTACCGACCTAAGAAGCTAACGACCTAAGTGGATGAACTACTTAACGACCTAAGAATAAAGCGGTCTTAGCGACCTAAAGCATATGTGACCTAACGGTTTAATAACCTGAGCGACCTAATAACTTAACGCTCCAGAGATCATAGCGACCTAAGGGATCCCACGACCTAGCGACTTAACTTCATACCGACCTAAGCAATGCCACAACCTAGCGAGCTAAAGAGAAATGAAGCTATGTTCCATGCCGCATCCATTAGGTCACTCACGACCTAACAACTCCTTCAGATGAGTTCAAGATCAGTCGAGATATAATCCCCTAGGTCGCCGCCGACCTACGACCTATATTAGGTCGCGTGCAACCTACTAACTCGTTCAGAAGAAACCAAGTGCACTAGAGATAAGCCAGATTACGTCCCCTAGGTCGCTGCCGACCTATGACCTACCTTAGGTCGTTCACGACCTAAGACTTGGTGATTAAATTTTGCCCAAAGTCTTCCTTATAAATACGAGAGCTAATCCAACTTCAGGAGGACTTTTCCGATCATTCTCTGAAGCGCCGATACTCTGCCACTTTCTTAACTGAACCAACACTTGAAGAACTCCAAACACCAAAGACGCTACAACAAGCTTCGAAAGAGATCTTGCACATCCGACATGGATTCAAAGAGCCTCGTTACATCGAAGTTTGAGCTACTAATCTGAAGTGTTTTTGTGATCAAAGTGAATTGTATTTGAAGTGCGTTGTATCAATTTGTAACCAGATCAGCAATAAAAGAATATAAAGTGGACGTAGGCTTAATTATGAGCCGAACCACTATAAAACTGTTGTCTCTTTACTTTTTCTGCTATTTTTTAGCTTATATTCTGTTCCCGTACCAACGGGTGGTGCTTTCACATTACTACACACATCGGGGTGTTAGCGTTCAATTTTCAGCGTTAACATTTTGGTGCTTTCACTGAGAAAGATTCCGGAAGTCAGAAAAGGGAGAATAATGATGGGAAGAAACAAAAGGACATAAAGAAACCTCACTTCTTTAAACCCTCAGATTTCACCCCCTTAACCGACACTTTGGAAAATATCTTCTTCGCCACCAAAGATGCCGTGGAGTATCCTAAACCAGCTGAGATAATTCCTGGAAAGAGTGCTATGCTAAATGGAAAATTTTGTCGATTTCATAACCAACCCGGCCATGATACCAATGAATGTCGTCATTTGAAGAGCTTGATTGAAGAATTGCTAAGACAAAACATACTGCAACAGTATGTTAAGAAGAACAGGAATGACCCAACTTCGTCTGCTCAGGGGCAGCAACCCCCTACTCACCCATCTGGCTCGGGTAAGGGCACTACCGCACATGAATCTGAAAGGCCTGTTATCAATGTGATTACAGGAGGCCCACACCCAGCAGGCAGAAGCTGGGGTGAGATGGAAAGATATGCTCGTGCTTTGAAATATACCCCAGCAGAAGAAGATGTTTTTGTTTTAGAAGACGCTGCACCCCTGAAACAGCAGAGAACTTCTAATGATGATATTGTGTTTAAAGCTAGGGATTCTATGGGTATTGAAGCTCCAACCATGGATCCCTTGGTCGTTTCTGCAGGAATTGGGCCAGCTATTGTAAGGCGAGTGCTTGTTGATTGCGGCGCCTCTTGCAATATACTCTTCAAGAAGACATTTGATCAAATGAAGATTACAATGACTGACGTTCAGGCTTCATCGCAGAAGATTGTTGGGTTTACTGGGGAACCACAGCAGCCAATTGGAACTGTCGACTTGTTTGTGGAACTTGGAGAGGGACAGAAAAAGGTGGTTCGCAAACAAACTTTTGTAATTGTTGATGGATTTTCTGCCTACAATGCCTTCCTGGGCCGGCCAACTTTAGCTGCATTTAAAGCCATTCTCGCCCCATGGTGCCTAACTATGAAATTCCCCATAGATAATGGTGTTGGTGTCATTAAAGGAGATCAAAATGCCGGGCGGGAATGTTATCTTATAGAGCTTCGAGAGGCAAGGAAGAGAGAGATGGGAAAAGATGCGGCAGCCCTACTCCGCATCAAAAAACCAACCTTGTAGCAAGTACAAGGTGGCCCCTGCACTGGCGAGCATAGTGGTGCAAGGAGAGAAATGGACCCCAAAAAGGCCAGTGCAGGGGAAAATAGAGTGGTGCCAATGGAAGTAACGGTACCAGTACCTGTTGATCTTAAAGACCCAAACAAAGTACTAAATGTGGGTTCGCAACTCAGTGTGGCAGTTCAAAATATGCTGATATCATTTCTGAAAGCAAATTTGGACGTATTCGCTTGGAGTCATGCCGATATGTGTGGAATATCTCCAGAGATTGCTGTACATACTCTGAATATTAATCCGAAATTCACACCTGTGAAACAGAAAAGGAGAACCCAGGGTCCAGAAAGGTCAGCAGCGCTAAAAGAAGAAGTAGATCGGCTCATGGAAAATCGTTTCATCAAAGAGTCCACCTATCCAAATTGGGTTTCAAATCCAGTACTAGTTAAAAAAGCAAATGGAAAGTGGAGAGTATGCATCGATTTCTCAGATTTAAACAAAGCTTGCCCCAAAGACTGCTTCCCGTTGCCGAGGATTGATCAGCTGGTAGATGGAACAGCCGGGCATGAATTGTTGTCTTTTATGGATGCTTACTCTGGGTATAACCAGATTATGATGCATGAGCCAGATCAGGAGGATACGAGCTTCGTCACCGATGTTGGTCTTTACTACTACAAAGTCATGCCCTTCGGACTGAAGAATGCAGGGGCAACATACCAAAGGCTTGTTAATGCAATGTTCAAATCACAGCTCGGGAAAACTATGGAAGTCTATGTTGATGATATGTTGGTGAAATCAAAGAAAGCAGTTGACCATATGGATCACTTAGTAGAAATGTTCGCAATTCTCCGAAAGTATGGAATGAAGCTCAATCCTTTGAAATGTTCATTCGGAGTAGAGTCCGGAAAATTTTTGGGATTTATCGTAAGCGCTAGGGGCATTGAAGCTAATCCTGCTCAAATTACTGCTCTAAGAGAAGTCAAAGCCCCTAGGACAAAGAAGGAACTGCAGAGCCTCAATGGGAAAGCTGCTGCTTTAAGTCGGTTTATTTCCAAAGCCACTGATAAATGCATTCCCTTCTTTGACGCTCTAAAGAAAGGAAAGGAAAACTTTGAATGGACTCCTGAATGCTAGAAAGCTTTCGATGAACTAATCCGTCACATGGAAGCGCCTCCAATACTTTCCAAGCCCAATAATGGCGAAGACCTTTTCATATACTTGGCAGTTTCGTCTCATGCCCTGAGTGCAGCATTAGTGCGGGAGGATGCAAAAGTTCAGCGCCCGGTCTACTATGTCAGCAAAAGATTCACTAGGGCAGAAATGAATTATTCAAATATAGAAAAGCTCGCCTATTGTTTACTGATTGCTTCTAGAAAGTTGAGGCCATATTTTCAAGCTCACCCTGTCAAAGTTCTCACTGACCAGCCCCTAAAGCAAGTCCTATTTCGCCCTGAAACTTCGGGCCGTCTTCTGAAGTGGAATATTGAACTTAGCCAATATGATATCGCTTATCATCCCTGAAGAGCGATCAACGGACAAGATTTAACAGATTTCATTGCAGAGTACATAGATAAGGGTGACAGTGAGGAAGAGGTTACAGTCGACATCCCAACCAGATGGAAGTTATATGTTGATGGCTCAAGAAATGATTACTGTTCCGGAGCTGGGGTTGTGCTTGAAACCCCCGAAGGGCAATCATTATGTTACGCGTTAAGATTGGAATTTCCTTCTACAAATAATGAAGCAGAATATGAAGATCTAATTGCTGGATTAAAGATTGCAAAGGAACTGAACATCAAAGCATTGCAGATCTTCAGTGATTCTCAGCTTATTGTATGTCAAGTCAAGAAGGAGTTTCAAGCTAAAGGAGGAAATCTGCCTTACTTGTCAAAGGCTTGTGAGCTTCTCGATGATTTCGATCACTATTCGATAAGCCACATACCTCGAGAGGAAAATATGAAGGCGGATTCTCTCGCAAAGTATTCAAGTTCCGGAGAAGCTCAATTATTGGGATTGGTTCCTGTGGAGGTCTTGTCAGCTCCAAGCACTGATGAGATGGATATCGACTGGATCATGGCTGTATCTCAAGAACAAGAGTCATGGATGACCCCAATCAAAGAATATCTACTCAATAGTTCCCTACCGGAAAATTCTAAAGAACGCCGAAAGCTGTTAAGAAAAGCATCGAGATATGTAATTCAAGACGGCCAGTTATACAGGCGGGGATTCTCAATGCCATTACTCTGATGTGTAACCAAGGAGGAAGCCAAGACAATTTTAGTAGAGGTGCACGGAGGAGAATGTGGGGATCATTCAGGTGGCCAAACTCTTACCAAGAAAGTTCTCCGGTATGGGTAATTTTGGCTAGATATTAATCGAGATGCTGCTATCTACTCCCGAAAATGCGACAAGTGCCAGAGATTTGCAAAAATCCCAAGAGCACCTTCCACCGAACTAACACAGATGGTCAGTCCATGGCCATTCGCCATTTGGGGGATAGATCTAATCGGACCTTTACCAATTGCCAAGTCGGAAATCAAATATGCTATTGTTGCTGTTGATTATTTCACTAAATGGGCTGAAGCTGAACCTTTGGCTACTATTACCTCTAAAAAGATGATAAATTTTGTGACTAAAAATATCATTTGCAGGTATGGTGTGCCACAGAAGATAATCACAGACAACGGTACTCAATTCGAAAGTGAAGAATTCTAGGACTTTTGCAAGCGATTCAAAATCCGAAAAAGCTTCTTAGTAGTGGCTTACCCGTAGGAAAACGGGCAAGTGGAGGCAGTAAACAAAATTATCAAGTCAACCATCAAAAAGCATCTTGAAAAAGCAAAAGGTGGATGGGTTGATAAGCTACCACTAGCATTATGGGCATACAGAACAACCCATAAAACTGCGACTGGGCACACTCCATTCTCATTGGCATACGGATCAAAAGCGATGATTCCAGTAGAACTAGAAGTCCCTTCACACAGGAGAATTCATTTCAACCAGGCTGAAAACAAAAAATTACAACTAGAAGCACTTGACTTCCTTGATGAAAGAAGGGAAGAAGCTAGGCTCAGAGTTGCAGCCCATCATCAAAGGATAGCAAGGCACTTCAACTCTAAAGTCCGTCAACGAAGCTTTGAAATCGGGGACTTAGTCTTGAAGAGGATCATGACATCAACTGGAGTATTTGGACCAAATTTGGAAGGACCATATGTCATAGGCAATAAACTTCTTGATGGCACCTTCAAACTAACAACTGTCGAAGGAGATCCAATCCCGAGAGCCTGGAACAGCAACCATTTGCGTCCATATTTTACTTAAAAAGCTCTGCTTGAAATTGTAAAATGATAATGGATGTATCAGTTGTATTGTAAACCATTGTAAAATCAGTGATAATTAATAAAAGAGCTATAAAGTGGATGTAGGCCCAATTCTTGGCCGAACCACTATAAATTCTATGTTCTTTATTATTATAAAGATGTCTGTTTCATTTCGATGTGTAAATACTCTCAATGTATTGCTAAATGTCGATTTAATATTGCAGGCCATTAAAACAAAGCTTACCCATCACAAGGCCAAGTGAGCCCCGTAAATCACTCGATAAATGAATTTCAAGCCACAAAAAGTTCCAGATTTAAATCCAACATAAAGATGGACTTCATACAAAAAAGTTGATGATTCCATCGAAAGGGGCACTTTTCCAAAGAAAAGGAACCAGACACTTGTTAACTAATTATGATCGTTTGTACAAACAGACATCTGATTAGATAGCTCGCGCCTGCCCCGTGGAATCACTTAACAGTGAAGTTCACTTCTTCGGATGGAGCAAACTACTTGCAAAAGAAAGGAACACGGGCTCAGAGACGATAACAGGGGACCTCTAATGAGAAAACGACGGAGAGACATGGGCAAGCCAGTCAACAAAAGCCCTCTTCGGAGGCACAAGACCTCTTCGGAGGCGCAACTCTTCGGACGCACGCTAAAAAATGGAAGTGCTTTTCTCAACAAAAAGGTTGGTGGAACCACCGGAGAGGCACCTTCCCAAGTGGAAGGCATAGGGCCTTTGTTAATTAGTTGCGATCGTTTGTGCAAACGAACATCCAATTAAGTAACTTGTGCCCGCTCCGTGGAACCATTTAACTATGAGAAAATAATTTCCAGGCAATCAAATAAAGACCTCTCCGGAGGCACAAGACCTCTTCGGAGGCACAAGACCTCTCCCGAGGCACCACAAGACCTCTTCGGAGGCACAAGCCTTCCCCAAAGGCACATGCTGCCCTCTCCGGAGGCAGAAGACCTTCCCCAAGGCATACAAGACCTCTCCGGAGGCACAAGACCTCTCCGGAGGCACAAGACCTCTCCGGAGGCACAAGACCTCTTCGAAGGCACGTCCCAGAATGAAATGCTCTTCTCAAACAACAAAGTTGATGGAATCACCGGAGGAGCACCTTCACAACATGAAGGCACAGGGCCCTTGTTAATTGGTTGCGATCGCTTGTGCAAACGAACATCCAATCAAGTAACTTGTGTCCACCCCGCGGTTCCATTCAATTGTAAGGAAGTAATTTCAAGCGAATCAAACAAAAAGCTCTCTAACGAGGCACAAAAAAAAGCCCTCTTTGGAGGCACACTTCAACTCTTAAAGGAAGATTAACTTGTTCATCTTGAAAAGTTCTTCCTAAAAATTGAAGTGCTACATAAAGCCCTCTGCAGAGGCCCGCTTTACCGCGTAGGAGAATTCACTTCTCAAAAATATGAAGTGACCATCTCCGAAGGTTGAAGCATAAAAACTTCTCCAAAAACGAGACACGCTCCATTAAAGCAGAATAATTTTTCTCTCAAAAATGGAATAGTTATTCTCCAAAATAAGAGTACAAGTCTCGTCAAAGCAAAAGATATTACAATGCACGTGTGGTATGGGGGCAATATCATACAATATAGCTACATCAATAAAAGTAGTATTCAAGCAACATACCACAAGCTCATTACAATATCACGCAAAAAAGATGTGGAATAAATGCATTCTCAAACACAGACAAAAAGTTTGTACAAGTAAAAAGAATCGTTTATTCTACACTAAAATGACAAATAGATGCATTCTTACATACACAAGAATTTGTACAAGTAAAAGAATTATTTTATTTAATACTATGAAAATTCTTTACATGTGCAGATCTCAAAAAAGCGAGGACCGGTACCTGCACAATCTCTGGTCAATACATGCAAAAAGCAAAACAAGAAGCATAAAGTCCAGCTTATCATTCCTTCTTCACGCCACCCTTAGAGCTCTTTCCCGGCTTGATAACTAGTTTTGGAAGCCGTTGTGGACGGGTCGGAGGGGAAGGAGAAAGAGGAGTAGTCGGATCTTCTTCTACTTTATCTTCTCCAACTGAAGTGCTTTTCTTCTTCTTCCTCATTGCGCGCTTCCCTTTCCTCTTTGAAGAAGACTCACTTCCCGGAGTGAGAAACGTAGAAAGTTTTGTATCATCATCATAAGACTGCTCCGGGGTCTTCTCACTCTCCTCAAATTCTTCCACCTTCTGCTCTTGCGAAGCGGGTGGATCCTCCAAGCCTTGAAGGGCTTCTATTTGCTCTTCCTGCGAACCCGGCTGAGAAGCAGGAGTGACTTGAAGGGATGGAGGAAGAACAGCTGGAAGAGGAGAAGTGTGCACAGCATTCAGTGTTTCCGCTACAGAAGAAGAGAAGTTAAAATTAGTATTCTCGGAAAAAAGTGAAGATATTGGATCATCGGGACTTAAGTAATAAGCGAGAAATTCATCGAGCTCAATTGAATTGAACGAGTAATCCGCTTGACTTAGTTCAACGTTGAAGTTACCTGAAGAAGTTGGCTTTATAATGTCAATTTCATAGGCTTGTGCTTCGGCGCTTTCTTCACCCTTGTCTCCTCCCTGTGCAGTTGTAATCTCGATTTCAGCTTTAGCAGGAGACAGAGGATGGGGACTGGAGCCTATGATATCAACGTCGGCCGAAGTCGAAGTATGGGCAGGAGCAGTTGGAGATACTTTCTGTCCCGGATGCTCCCCTGCCGCTGCTTCAGCTCTCGCTCCAGCAAGTTGCTTCTTTCCTCTGGCAAGAGCGGCACGAGTTTCATCATCAAAATAATGTGCCTCAAGCTCTGCCTCATCATAGCCAGCTCCTTCGAGCATATCAATTGCGGCCTCCCATACTTCAGCCAAAGTAATTTCGTATTTCGGTCCCAAGAATGAGAGGCTTCCGCGCCCCAGAACACTATGGAGATAAAAATCAAATAAAGTAGAGCTGATATTAGCTTTGGTTGCCTCATGAGATTCTTCGGCGGCAACTTGACCAGCAACTGCGTCATCATGCTCTTTCTCAACTTTAGAAAGTCGAGCTTTTAATGTCGCGATCTCCAAGTCCTGGGAGTTAACTCTTTCCCACAGCTGAGCGGTATCTTTGCGGTATTTTTCAGTTACATGCTGCTCAGCCTCAAGTTTCATCTCAGCATCCCTTTGAGCACCATGTGCATCCCGCACTTGTTTTTGAAAGACTTCTTCTTTTTGAGAGTGCAGAGCTGAAGAAGTGGCGAGATCTTCTTTGAGTTTCTTAACTTCGGACTCAAGTCTCGCATTGTCATCAGCAATGCTCGCCATCTCTGCATCATGTTGCTTACAAATTTTATCCCACTCTGACTTGTCATTCTCCATAGTTAGCATGGCTTCAAGATTCATACGATTAACTCTTTGAAGCTCGTCGACAAGTTTCTGCCAGCCAGACATCCTCTCAATATCAAGTTTGACTGCATCGAGGTTCCTCAACATAGCTTGCTTATCAATCGGTACCAAGTCTAAGTCGAAGCGCACTCCTCTTAGGCACCAATTTGGGAATTGGCTTTGAAGTGTAGAAGGAGCATCTTTGACTTGATATTGAGGCCTGTTGATAATTCCCTGAATGTCAGATTTCTTTAGAGCAGGAGAACCGGAGGAGATGTCAAGAGGATTAGGAGCATCGGTCTTTTTAGAAATTGCAGATGCTGATTGGTCGCTAAGTTTGACCCGTTTGCTCGGATCGTCAGCAATGTGACTCTTCCCTTTATCATCATGGGATTTCCTTTTATGAGAGTCATCGCTTCTGTGAGAAGAGTCGTATCGTTCATCCCTTCTCCCGAATTGTTGCTCGTGAGCTCTTCTTTCTTGAGCCTTCCTAACGGCTCTTTCTTCATCGGTTTCCCTACGGACAGGGAGATAGCGTCTATTGTCATAGGCGTCACGCCCTCCATAGTGCCGAAAGTCATCGTAGTATGAACTGCTTCGCCCCATCGGAGAACCTGAAATTGAAGAAAAGTCAAGTCTTAGAATTCTCCAGGAAAAGAAAAGTTAAGTGAATAAAAGTGCTAAGCATCCTAAGTGTGTGTGGCGTGCAAACTACGCGCGTCAGACTACAAACCACTCTTTGGTGTGGGAATGGTAACGACTTGTATAGCAAGTGTTGTAATTTGTTGCAAAGAGGAAGTCGCCTCGATGGTAGAAGAGATAGTTTTTGAAGTGTCATCTTTGAATAGTTCCTGTGAGGTTATCATCAAATCACTCAACCCTTCAAAGATATCATCGCCATTGTGCCCGGCGGAACCTTCCCTTTCAATTTCCACATCAGCCGCCTTTCCGGAATGCTGAGAAGACTCCTCTTCTTCGATGACTGGAGAAAGTGTTAGCTTGCTTGACGACCCCGCAACGTCAGTAGATATGGAGCATTTTACCAAAGAAGCTTCCACAGCAGGTTCTTTAGGGGTGATCTCTTCGGTTGAAACCGGGGCATCTGACGGTCCGGCCTGGGAATCAGCAGCGTCGTGAAATTGAATTGACCGGGAGGGGTGTAGAAGTCTGAATTGATGTAAAAACTCGTCTTTCAACAGAAATTGGATACTCCTCTCCTCAACCGGCACGGCCATGAGCCTCTCAAAAGTTGGTTTATGACCAGGATCCCTAGAAGGAGGAGGAAGCGCTGAAAAGAAAAGAGCGAAGTTAACACTTGACAAATCAGGCTTCGAAAAGTTCAGAAACATAAGGAACGAAGATAAATGATCTTACTTCCTACTCTCCAGATAGCGTAGAATCCCGGAGGACAGCGAGCGAAGAAAAACTGACTCAGAAACCCATGAACACTCTCGGGAAGACCAATGATTAGTTTGCGGTTCCTAGCACTTCTCACAAGCGTGATGGAGGGATGGTCTTTATTTTTGACAAATGTGCACAAGCAACAAACTTCATCAAAACTCAGAAGACGACCCAGCGTCCTCCTAAATAGCACACATAGCCCCATCAGGATGGCATAGCCATTGGGATGTAACTGAAAGGGAGAGATAGACAGTCGAAGAAGAAGCTGTTGAAGGAAATCGTTAAAAGGAGGAATGGCTCCGCTCATGCACATTTGGCGATTAACGGCGACGAAACCAGGAGGTGGTTTGTCAGCAGAGTCGCTTTTCCCAGGTAGTATGGCTTCTGCTTCAGCAATACCAAATTGAATACATAATTGGCTGAAAGCTCTGTAATGTAAAGTGGTCGAGATTCATTCTGGAGGATTAGTTAACGGGGCAGGAATAGGAATGGCCTCTCCAGCTTGAACTATTATCTCTTCTTGTTGAGAAGTCAGTCTACATAAGCAACTGGATGTTAAAATGTGAAGGTGCACTTTTCCTAAAAAGTGTGAAGTATTGTGCATAACTAATAAAAATAACAAGCAAACATAACTGGAATTAAACTAGTTGACAATTGGTCGATTACGAGATTTCAGGACTTGTTAATTTAAAACTCAAGTGCAGTGTTAATGCAAACAAATCAGCTTCAGTTAACTATTTTAGTTTTGATTTAATACTTCACTTGAATTGGTTGGTTTACAGCATTTCGTTCACACAGTTCATTTAAGTTGATTATTCTTTATCGACTAATCTGTCATTCGATGTGGGCAGTCAATGGCAGTATATTCATCCCAGTTTTCTGCAAATATTGTGTTTAACAGGTTATTAGCATTAGAGATAATCTGTAAAGAAGTTCAAACAGTTCGAAGATCAAGCGGTTCATTTTGGCTGTTCAAACTGAAAATTCAGTCAAGTTCTGTCAAAGCTTTGCAAATGTCTAAGTGTTAGCTCGTCCACGACCTAAAGGGCATGCTGTGAGTTAAATTAAGTCGTTGATTCTTTAGGTCGTAAGGCACATGAAGGAAAAAGCCTCAAGTCAAAGCAATACAAATTTCTCGAAGTCCTAGCTCGTCTGCGACCTAGAGCCTATGCCGCAAGCAAGTTAGGTCGTAGGAAAGTTGGGTCGCGAGCGAGTTAGGTCGTAGTTATGATAGGTCGTACAGTTCACGTTTGAACCAACTCCAACAGCCTACATAAGTCAAGCCAAAGAGTTCAAGGCAGAGCAAAACTGGCTAAGTCCTAGGTCGCTTGAACATATACTCGACTTAAGAGTTATATCATCACAAAGTTGGGTCGTTCGATCAGTTAGGTCGCAAGAATTCTTGAACCGGACCGGTCTTTAGGTCAGCCTAATTCATTAGGTCGTGTATGTTTTTATGTCGTCCAATCTACTAGATCGCTTGCTGAGTTACCCAATAACCTCGAGCTATCCCCCACCAGAAATCCTAAGTTATATTCTCCAATCATACTTCGCCACATCACCAGAAGCGCCCTAACCTAACCCGTTATCTCTCAACATCACCAAATTATTCGAAACCAAGCAAAATCGCCCCAAATCCATCATGAACATGATGCATTGCCCTGATCTCGAGAAGTACAATGGTAGCGCAACACATGAAATCGTATTAGGGCCGAAAAATGGGGAAGGGTTTGCGTTTCGATGATGGCCGTGATTGAGTAGTAATTGAAATTACTTACGCAGTATAATGATGGGGATGATTGATGGTCAAGTAATTGGATTCGCTTTCGAGAGCTTGGAAACTTATTAATGGCAGGATGGAGTATTAGAACAGATGATATGAAGGAGGAACGACCTAAGCTATTTATACACCGGGGCAGTGGAATGCGAATCGGCACTACACGACCTAGTTTCCTCGCTAAGTCGCTCGCGACCTAACAACTCATCAAAGCACGAGTTAAGGAGATCGAAGCACATGACCTACGACCTAGGTGTGTACTTCGAGGGGCAAATGTTAACCCTCTTTTGATTTGCGACCTAGCGACCTAACTTCTGAAGAGAGCAGCGACCTAACAGGTTGCGACCTACCGACCTAAGAAGCTAACGACCTAAGTGGATGAACTACTTAACGACCTAAGAATAAAGCGGTCTCAGCGACCTAAAGCATATGCGACCTAACGGTTTAATAACCTGATCGACCTAATAACTTAACGCTCCAGAGATCATAGCGACCTAAGGGATCCCGCGACCTAGCGACTTAACTTCATACCGACCTAAGCAATGCCACGACCTAGCGAGCTAAAGCGAAATGAAGCTATGTTCCATGCCGCATCCATTAGGTCGCTCACGACCTAACAACTCCTTCAGATGAGTTCAAGATCAGTCGAGATATAATCCCCTAGGTCGCCGCCGACCTACGACCTATATTAGGTCGCGTGCAACCTACTAACTCATTCAGAAGAAACCAAGTGCACTAGAGATAAGCCAGATTACGTCCCCTAGGTCGCTGCCGACTTATGACCTACCTTAGGTCGTTCACGACCTAAGACTTGGTGATTAAATTTTGCCCAGAGTCTTCCCTATAAATACGAGAGCTACTCCAACTTCAGGAGGACTTTTTCGATCATTCTCTGAAGCGCCGATACTCTGCCACTTTCTTAACTGAACCAACACTTGAAGAACTCCAAACACCAAAGACGCTACAACAAGCTTCGAAAGAGATCTTGCACATCCGACATGGATTCAAAGAGCCTCGTTACATCGAAGTTTGAGCTACTAATCTGAAGTGTTTTTGTGATCAAAGTGAATTGTATTTGAAGTGCGTTGTATCAATTTGTAACCAGATCAGCAATAAAAGAATATAAAGTGGACGTAGGCTTAATTACGAGCCGAACCACTATAAAACCGTTGTCTCTTTACTTTTTCTGCTATTTTTCAGCTTATATTCTGTTCCCGTACCAACGGGTGGTGCTTTCACATCACTACACACATCGGGGTGTTAGCGTTCAATTTTCAGCGTTAACATATATCAAGATCCTCACCACATGCTCATTACATCTTCAAGCTCCATCAACCTAGTGATATAAATAAAAGGTAAATGGGAGTGGGTTATGATAGAGTTAAGGTACACCCTAGTGGAAATTATGTAATTATTATATATCTAACTTGATAAACATATTTGTTTGAAATAAAAGGTGTTCTCTTTCTACTGTATACTTAATATACCATGTTATATTAATTAATTTAATAGAAATTAAATTCAATAGAAAATCCATAAATGGTATGTTTTGTGATAGTAGTTATAATGTGTTGAAATCATGAATGATTTATCACAATAAAATAAACATACCGCTTTAAATATTCCCAATCAAGATGTATCGAGACTGGATATCGATAAATCCATTGGGATTAGAGTACTTAATGCTCTTCAAATGTTAGGCAGTGTATTACTCATGGCTACAAAAACCACCAAGGGGATACATACTGATAGTTTTTTATAAATATGGAATGGCTTACTCGATATTTTTTTGTTGGTAAATATAGCTAAGGTAAAATAGAAAATATCATTATGATAATATTACACAATTCCCTTGACTTGAGAATACAATCGAGCTTCAATGTGGAAACTTTGCTTTGATTATAGTTAAATCGTGGCATGGCATCTATCAAACGACTATAGTTTGGTCGAGTGGAAGCATTGGAAGTGAGACGTTATTCAAGAGAGAATTTGTTTTCTCGGTTACATGGGGTTAATATCAGGATCATTTGAAGTCAAATCAAAATCAAAGTCTCTAGCAAGAGAAGTTTGGTTAATAATAATAATTATTATTGAACCAAGGACTTTGGTTTTTGGACTATAAAGTTAAATGTGCACCATATTGGAATGTTGACCATTAACAAATTCTACAAGTCCTATGTGATATTGCTTTGACGAAGAGAATTGGTGCAAATGATTATCACTACTAGGTAAAGTTTAAATTAGTAAAATTGGATTTTACCAAAGCTAGTTAAGTAATAAATTTGGCCATAATATCACACCACCTGCTACGTGACATATGAACGTTAATATTCAGATTGTTCGATATCAATCGCTGAATGAATTTACACCTAAGAGACACAACCAAAATATTGAATACTCCTGTTTCTACCAGATTTAATTATTTATAATTGTCATAAATTTATTAAATTAATTAATACATCTGAAATATTAGTTATAAAATTTTATTTAATTTGCGTTGATCAATATTAAATAGTGTGTATATAGTAGTTATAGATACATGTATCGGCAAACGATATCGACGTGCATTGAATTAGATTTAAATATGATATTTCTAGTTCAGGCTTGAAGCAGATTTGAGGCCCAAACGGGATCCTGTGTGGCCGGCTATATCAAGTAGGAAGAGATGGAATTTTGAATTTAAAAGAAGGGGATTTGGTAAGAGAAAAAGAAGGATCAAGATCCTCCTTTCAATCCTTTCCTTTTTCTATTTATTTGCTTCCATCCCTTATTCTTTACTTCTCTCTTTTGTTATATTCTAGACCATTAAAGGTTGACCCCTAGTCCCCATATCTTCCTTAAAATTTCAAGCTTCAAAGCACAAAATTAAATTAAATCCATACATCGATGGTAGCTACATTCAGACTGGTAGCACTCTCTTGATTCAGTACTCGATTCAAGGAGTGCTTTGATTCAGCATTTCAAGATGTGTTAATAAGGCTTTGGATAAATTAAATTCCTTGTTTAAATTTTGATTTATGTTTATATAAATATTCATCATGCTATATGTAAGTATATATAGTAAGTTGACATTATGAATCCTTATGTGTATTACGGTTGACATTGGATATATATGTTTATGTATTTATATGTATGGGTAGAATAAAAAAATATACATATTTACGCTCAATTAGCATTCAGTAGTTAAAAAAAAGTTTTCTATTTTATTTTTGAGATTAATAGTTTAATTTTAAAACTAATTAGTTTTGAACATATGATTTTAAAACTAGTTTAACTTAAAAATATTCACAATAAAGAAATACTTAATATACTTAAAAGATCAAATATGTATATGTATGACATGTTTTCGAATTTAAATAATTTAATATATATATATATATATTATACATATAATTTATTTAAACACAAAATAATGTTTTACAAAATCTTGATATCTATAAAATAAATAAAAAATATGAAAAAATTTATTTAGAAAAATTTATACATCATTAATGAGATATTTAAAAAAACATAAAATGATTTCCTTGTGGAAATCATTACAAAAAACATTTTAATGTTTAAGCCGATAAGAAAATTAAAAAAACTGGTTTGTTTGCTGCCCAAATGTGTATATATTATTATATATAGATATATACATATATATATATATATATATATGTTTATTTATTTAATTTTATATCAAGCTAATTTATTTATATATATTTTTTACTATATATATAGAATTATTAAAATTTTAATATGAATATGTATATATGGTTATATATAAAATAAAAAAATTAATTTTGTTAATATATACATATTTATATAAAATTAATATATTGGTTTAAATTCAAATTTATTAAATTTAAATTACATTGTATTATTAGTTATACATATTTATGTATATATTTATACTAAAGTGTATGTTTTTTGCAAATATCATTTCGTAATATATATTTATATATATATATATACTTACAAATATATACACACACTTACATTTTAAACGGCAAATATGTATATGATGGTGCCAAAATGTCCATCGCAATATAAATCCAGCATCTATATACAGCAAGTTAAACCACTTACATCATTTCATGTTTCATATGCACGTACACACATATGTGTCTACTATATACATAAATATAAATCTAATAATAAATAAAATTTTATTTATAAATGAAATAAAATATTGATCTTATTTAAAACAAATTCGGATAAGATCCAAATAAACATCGTAGGCCCAAAAAAGATCTAAAAAATGCAAAGGAAGTTGAAATTTACCCATTTACTTCGCTATGGGCTGAATTAGTTCCAACAATGATATTATAGCCAAATAGTCTATGCGGTCTAAATTGGAAGTATTAGGGCTACTTATTAAAGTCTAGTTATATAGAAGGGTGTCTAGAAACGTAGTGTCTACGATTAGGTTTTGGTAATCAAGTACTCTGCCCTATCTAGCTACTGACCTGGCCTGAAAGGATAAGGTAAGCCTGAAGGTTACCCTAATAGAAAAGGCCCAATTTAAATTAAGCCTTAGGCTAATTTCAAAATTGGTTTAAAATGAAAATAAAAGTTTTAAATTTAAAAGTTAAATTTAAAATAAGAAGAATATTATAAATGTTATAATATAGATTTTCAAACTTCTTTGAAAATTAAAATAATTTTTTTAATATTATAGTTAAATTTAAAATAAAACACATATTATAAAAGTTATAATATAACTTTTCAAAAAGTTTGAAAATTTTATAAAACTAATTTAAAAATATTATTTATTAATAAGATTAATAAAATAAATGAATTAATTAAATAAGTTAATTAATTAAATATATATATGTGTGTATAATATACATAATGATGTATGTTATGTTATCTTGAATTTTTTAAGACACTATGCATGTGTGTATAAAAGAATTCTCAAAATTAGTAAAATTTAATCAAAAAATTTAAATTAAATAAATTAATTTAAATTTAATTAATAAATTAAAATATAGAAATATTTACTATAAAGGTTATAGTGTATATATATTCAATATAATATATTTTTTGAAAATGGGTAAAAGCTTTATTAATAAGGTTGAAGCCCAAACGAGGTCGACCCGACCCATTAAACAACCTATCAAGGGGTTCGCGAGTTCAACACACAACACAAAGCAAAGAAAAATAAAGAACCACTTCGTCTTCCTTCAAACTTTTCACGGTGGTTTCCATGTCCTCTCAAAATGAATCTCATTATTTTCTACTTTTAGTCCCATCTTCTGCAGTGTCTCTTGGTCAGCAGCTGATAAATCTGTAAGAGCTCTTCTCCCTACTCTTTTCATGATTATTTGAACATCTCTTCTGATCATCTCACTGACTACGTGCTAATTTTTGTGGTTATTTTGAAAAATACGTCTATTCCTCTCTTTCCACACATGCCAAACAGAAGTAGTTAGCAAAATGGAAGCAGCTTTTCCCATCAAGCTTTTGGTTTTCCAGCGTCTAGTCAGGTAAATCGAAATTTCGCTCAAAAATTCATCTTGTAAGTTACAATCCAGAATTAGCTTTTGTTTGTCCCAAATGGTTCTGGTAAATTCACAAAAAAAGAAAAGATGCTTATGATTTTCTTCCTCCACATTACATAGAGTACAAGTAGAACTCTGTACAATCCCTCATTTTCTTAGTCTATCCATAGTAGGAAGCCTGTGAATGAGAGCCTTATAAGTTGTTTGAGACATTTTAGGAGTACTAGCTCTATTCCAGACTATTTGAGCCCATTCAATTTCATTTTCTCTTTTCCTGAGTTGGTCCCAAGCTGATTTTAGAGTGAAATCTTTGTTATTTGGTTTCCATAAACAAGAGTCAGCCAAGGTAGAGGAACTGAGAGGAATACTCATTATATATTGTCTAATCTGAGTTGCTGGACAATCAGAAGGAAATACCCATGAGTTATCATGAATAATTTTATCCAACATAAAGTCTCTTCCTCCATAAGTAGTAAAACAGTCCTAGCCCAATTTATTTATAACACATTCTTTATTCAACCAGGGATCAAACCAGAAACTTGTGCCCTTTCCAGTTGCAATTTTTCTATACACCAGGTTCTGAATGTCACTTCTAGCTCTAAGAATTGTCTTCCATGTGCCTGATGCATTTATATCCTCCTTTTGAATCCAGAATTTATCTTTTAGATATCTGCTCCTCATCCATTCAGCCCAAATACTCTTTCCACTAAGATTTTCCAAGACAGTTTAACTGCATAAGCTTTTTTTAGGTCCCTGAGGTTTTTGAGTCCAACTCCTCCTTCATTTTTTGGTTTGCATAGAGTTTTATATGAAACTTTGAGGATGCCCTCTCTCCATATAAAATTGGCACAAACACTTTCAATTTTATCAATGGAAGCACAAGGAATTTGAAATGTTTGCAGCCAAAATCTAACCATATATGTAATAACAGTGTGAACCAATTCAATCCTGCCAGCAAAAGATAACAATTTTTAGCTCCAGCTTTGTAGCTTGTTGCTAATTTTTGTAACAAGAACCCTAGATTCCCTGTCAGTGATAATTTTAGTTGATAATGGCACACCAAGGTATTTAAAAGGTAGCTGCCCCTCCTCAAAATTAAAGAGTGAACAAAAAGACTCTTTGTTCTGCAGTGATCATTAAAGTAGCATTTAGTCTTCTGCTCATTAACCTTCAGTCCAACAAACTGCTCAAGTTGGTGAAATATGTCTTTCAAACCCATAATAGCAGTATGATTAGCTTTGTAACAAATAATAAGATCATCAGCATATAGAAGATGTGTTATTTGAGGCTGAATTTTATAAACTGGCTATATTATATTGTTGTGAGTGTAAATTTCTATTTGAAGAGTAAAGAATTCCATTGCAATAGCAAATAGATAAGGGGATAGGGGATCACCTTGTCTCAAACCCCTATTACTCTTTATAAACCCTTTAGGCACACCATTGATTAATACTGAGTAACTGGGTGAGATTATACATTCTTTAATAAGATTCAAGATTTTGCGAGGAAATCCCATACACCTCAGCATATGAATGATAAATTTTCTATTTATTTTATGATAAGCCTTTTGTAGATCAACTTTTAAGCATATTTTATCAGCTCCCTTCTTTTTAAAGTTCTTGACCAGTTCATGAGCTAACAAAGAATTTTTAGATATACTTCTCCCCTTAATAAAAGCACTTTGGCATTCTCTTATGCAATCAGACAGGACAAGTTTAATCCTATTGCATATAACTTTACTTAGGATTTTATAAGAGACATTACAACATGAAATTGGTCTGTAGTCCTGAATTTGTGCTGGTTTATCTTTTTCTGGTATAAGACAAGTGAATGTGTGGTTCATTTCTTTTATGATTCTACCAGTATCGAGAGATTCCCGATAAGCTAATCTCAAATTTTCTTTTAGGTCTTGCCAGTGGGTTACATAGAAATGAGATCCCAACCCATCTGGCCCTGGGCTGGAGTCATGATGAATGGCTTTAACAGCTTCCTCAATTTCCCTACTTTCAATGTATTGGTCAGCATATGGCATCCCCTTCAGTAATCAGGCTTCTAGTTTTCACAACAGGTAAGTCTACTAGATATTCTCCATTGAATAGATCAGTGAAATAAGCAATTGCTTCCTCCTCCAACTTACTCAGATTAGTAACTTGTTCACCTTTTTCATCAATGACATTATACAGATTATTATAATTTTGTCTAAGAGACATTTTAGCGTAGAAAAACTTTGAGCATTCATCTCCCTCAATCAACCATTTTTCCTTGGCTTTTTGCTTCAACTCCATTGCTTGAATTTGTAATGCATGCTTGAGTTCATGTTGCACTTCAAAAAATTCTTTGTTTAACTCATTATTGTAAGGGTCTTCATCTAGAGTAGATTGAGTTTTGTCTAGAATTTCCTAAAGCTGAGTAATTTTATTTGATTGCTTTATTCTACACTTATTCCATTCTTTAAGTCTCATTTTTATGTGTTTAAGAATCATAATCAAAATAAATGAGTTTTTACCTTCAAAAATGTCTAAGGTAGAAAAATCAGTTGCAATGTAATAATCTTTACACAGAGACCAGAAATTGGCATACCTGAACGGCTTACCCTTCTCTATGTTGACTTGAACGAGTTCAATAAGGAGAGGGGAGTGATCACTGGTAGAACAGGGCAAAATAGTTACTTTCATGTTAGGGAACAAATTAATAGCCTCAGCATTTACAAGCACTCTGTCCAGTTTGCATGCAATCCTTTTAACTTCTCCACTTCTCCATGTATATTTTAGTCCAGTGTGGGCAACCTCAGTCAATCCAGCAGCAGTGACACATCCATTAAATTCCTCCAGCTGGGATGCCTTCAATGTGAGACCACCAACTTTATCTTCTGCCTTTAACATTGCACTATAATCTCCCATAGTGAACCAAGGACCATCAATTTGATTTGAAATATTTATAAGATGTTTCCAAAGTCCTGAACGAATTGATGTAAAATTACTAGCATATATGAATGTAATGTGAACTATCAAACCACCAGTATTTGTAGCTTTTACTGTAATTTGCTGATCATCCATGCTTAACAATTTACACGACCAAAATTCACAACACCAAACAACTAAGACTTTGCAAGTAGATGAGTTATTATGATATATACTCCAATTTGCACCCAAAGTATAATGAAATTTATTTATACTTCTATTATTCATTTTATTTTCAAGTAAACCAAATAATGATGGTTTATATTTATTTCTTAAATTAAAGAGGTCTAATTGTCTTTCATCACTATTAAGACCTCTAACATTCCAACAAATAATTGTCATTGGGAGGGTGGTGCCTTATTACTCCTCAAGTTTCTAGGAGCAAAGTTCTTTGGACCATGCTTACTAGCTTTCTTATTGAACTGTTCTATGTATGCCTAATTTGGTTTAGTGTAAGTGCATGTTTTTGGATCATCATTCATCTCCTCATCACCGAAAGCCAAGTTTATATTCATTTTACTAATATCTTCTAATGATTTAGGTTCCTTTTCATTCTGGTCAGTCTCACCAAGTACCTGTTTCAGTGCCTTGTCCTGGAGCGAATTGTTTAAATTCTCCTATTGCTGGTTTGTTTGGTCAGTCACAGGGTAATCCACTTCAGAGCTTGGGAAACAGTCAGAGTGTATTTGACTATCAATAGTACTATGATATATTGAATCAGTAATAGTACTATCAGTATTATAAGTGTTATGTCTATCAGCTAGTTCCATGTTTATATTATTAGCTGTAGGTTTTTGTGGGCCTTGTAATATATCTGGTTGCTCTGATGCTTCATTTTGACTTGCGTGTATATTGCTTGAACATCCCACTTCATCTGAAGCACTTCTCTGATCACTTACACTATGATCTTCAAGACTTTTCTCCTTAACCCTCCATTTTTGTGTGTTACTTCTTGTACATTGCATTTGTGTGTGACCAATGCATAGACATCGTGTACATTTTGGAGGAACAAATTCATATTCCACGTCTTGTACATATTCTCTGCCATTACTATCCTTAGCACGTAGCTTGTTTGCTAATTTAGAATCTGCTAAAATTTCTACAAGGACTCTTGCAAATTTAAGTTTTCTCAAGTGTTTAGTATCCTCATCCATCTTTATTGGCTTACCTATAAGACTAGAAAGTTTGCTTATTCCTCTGTTGCTCCATAATGCTAAGTTAAAGTTCATTAACCTGATCCATATAGGGTACGAATCTAGCATATCACGCTCCAATCTTAAATTTGCTTCCCATCTTTTAATGAAAAGTAATTTACTGTCCATGAACCATGGGCCATTGTCAATAATTTTTTGACAATCTGATTCCAGTTCAAATTTAACCAAATAGTAACCATTTTCTCTTGCAATATTCAATATAATATGTTATAATTAAATAATATAATAATTAATTAAAGTGTTAACTTATTAATATAATTTAATAAGATTTAATTAATATAATGTTGGACATAAAATATTATATAAATCAAATAAAGTATACACTAAAGGTAGAATAGTAAAGAAATCCTAAAGAGAGTTGAGAAATAAATACACATATAAAAGTATGTACACCATGATTTCTAATGTATTTGACACTTGAACCACAATAGTATTTCCTAAGAAATACATTATTCCATAAGTCGACATTACTCAATTAAATATGTTGGAGATTATGAATCTTTAATATAAGTGTTGTCCTCTACCATTTATATATTAATAAATTACTTGCATATCTTTGGTTGTTGAGAAAACTCAAGGTCGAGATATTATGTATAATATTATTAATATTTTGACTAGACGAGGTAAGATAACTATATGTATTTGTTGAGCAAACTCAAGGTACATATAAAATACTCCAGCCATTGCGGATCTGTATGTATGAGTGAATAATTTCTTTCTATTTATTGAGCAAACTCAAGGTCAAAATGAGATTACAATAAGAAACCATGGGCTAGGAGTTGTATATGTTACAATTGACAAAGAGTTTTGCATTGTTTATGGAGCTTGAGTTATTAAGCAGACTCAAGGTCAGAATCCTAAGACAAATGAGTCCTAACACCCACTAGTAAAGTCGAAAGACATATAAGTTTCATCTTAGGGTTTGGAGAAAATGTAAAAGACTTCTTAATAGAAAAATGAAATGGTAAAATTTAACCTTTCTAATATTGCAAGAACTTTTGCTATGTATATATTAAACTAATCTACCCTGAAAAATTTGTGCAATTGATATAATTGATAAAATGTTTATCAATTAAAATATACAAATGAACAGAATTAATATTGATAAATAAAAATATAGGATATACATACAAATAAAGTTTGCATGTTCTCAATAGAAGACCCATGCAAGTGCCTAATAATACAACAACTAAATACGTTCGAAACTCAGTCAATTACGTGTTTACTTTCCCGAGACTATATATTGTCTTTAATAACTTTCAAACTTTAAAAGCAATACAAGGATATGAATATTTAATTCATTTCCAATCACAGATAAATGTTATAGGGTGAACAGTCACCACTCGTAATATACGAAACCTTGATGAAATAAATTTGAAATAGCAAGTAAACCATAGTGTGAAATTATATATAAGTCATGATTGGTTACAATCAGTATCTTCTTGTGTTCAATGTAACGCTATTCTAACAGCTATAGGATAAAAATAAGAATTCAATCATTGTAATGTCAATTTGATTAGTTTACATAAAATGCAACATATTTGATTTACTTAAATGATAAGGATGATTAAATAAGCTTTTGTAAAGGGTACTTTATGATATTGTAGTAAGAGTTTCCTCTGAATGGCTCGACCATTTAGAAAGGAAATTGAATTTACAAGAGTAGATGTAACTTAAGGCATGGTTGGGATGAAGAGAGTGAATAGCCACTTCTACTTCATAAAGAGACATTGGAAAGATGAATTGTAAAATAATAATAAATACGTAACAAGGAATAAGAAATATGATATCTATTCCAAAATTACTTTGACATAGAAAATTTAGAATATTTAATTGAATTTAAATATTGAAAGTAAATTTTACAAGTTAAATAAAGTATATTTCGAATATAGTGATTTATTTAGATAATTAAATTGTTATTTTAATATTTGAATTGCAGTAATAATTGAATATTGGATTTAATATGAATAAAAATGAATTATAATATTGTTTTAAATTCTATTTGAATTAGAATGAAATTAGTGAACGTTTAAAATTGAATTAAAAGTTAATTTACAGAAATTGGAAATTTTAATATTTAATTAACGTGTAAAAATTGTCATTTTTGACACAGTCTCGGATTTCGACGAAACTAGTTTCATTGGATCCGTAATTTTATATTATTGTAGGATTTCAAATTTTGTGTCAATCGGACTTACTGTTTAGTCATGGGAAGCTGAAACGCATAGAAATTTATTTAAGTAAATTTTAATTAAAATAAGTCGATTCGAAAACCTATCTTTCAAATATGATGGAATTGGCTTCCGATATCTATTCCATTATGTTCGAAATAGGGGTAAAACATTATAAACGCCCGGCGACATGCTTCGATTGGAGTTCGAAAAGTTTTCGGGTGAATAGTGCGCAATAATTTTATATAAAAGGACCTCAACATTCACTTTTTCACAAACCCTAATCAAACCCTAGGGCTAGCCACCATTAACAATTCAATGGCAAAAAATTCATTCCCTTTCCCCTCCGATTTCTCTCAATCAATCAATAATTAGCATTGATATGATTGATGTGATTGATGTGATTGATGTGAATGCCTTTATCTAGCGTTGTTGCAGCATTGGGCTTTATTTTGGATATTTAAAAATATTAAATTGATGATTTCAATTTAATAAGGGTTTCAAAGTGATTTTGAAAATATATAATTTTTGAGTTGTTAAAGGAATGGATTTATTTTAAATACACGAAAGTTATAATTTTTATGTTATAAAAATTATGACTTTGTGAAATATAATCAAAATATGATTTTTGGAAATATGGAGTCAACTATTTTGTAAAATAAGTTAAAATGAGAATTTTGAACTTATTATAAATGGTTTATATATTAGATTTATAAAATATATATTTTTTAAATAAAAGTAGTGGAATTATAAACAGTGTTTTATAAATATAAGAAATGGAGTTGTAATCAAATTTGTAAATGGATTTGCAAGAAAATTTTAGAAATGAATTTATAATGGGCTTTATAAATAGATTACAAAAGAATTAATTTGCAAAATAAAGAGAATTATAAGTAAATAAACTTATAATTGGATTTTGGCATATAAATGAGACAAAAATGGAAATTTGGTAAAAAAGAATTTTATATATGGAAGTGTTTATAAAATATAAATGGAATTTATAAACACTGTTTTATAAATGTGAAATCAATTTAATTTGATAAGTAAATATTTAAGTTTATTAAAGGAATTATATTCACGATTTTGGACAGTGAATAATCCTTTAAATTAAATATTTAGAAGTAATGAATTCGATAAAGGAGTTATATTCACGATTTTGGACAGTGAATAATCCTTTAAATAAAATGTGTAAAAGAATGAATTTGGTAAGAGAATTATTCATGATTTTGGACAGTGAATAATCTTTTAAATAAAATGGATGTTTTGGAATGTGATATTATAAAAGGGAATTTAAATGGTTTGAAAATAAAATGATTTGTAAATTTACTTATTATTAAAATAAGTATACAGAAATGTTTTCCAATTATCCAGTAAGTGAAATGGTGTTGAATATTATCATTTGAAGATATTTTGAAGTGAATAATTGGGAAGTGTTTTGAATTATAAACGATTAGTGAAATCAGGCCCAGTGATTACTTAAGTGCTAGATTTTGTTTGTTTCTTTGATAGTTAAATAACCGACTATCAAATTTGGCCATTTTAGTGTCTCAACTTAATGTAGAAACTAATTAGTCGTACACTTAGTACGTAACTGACTGTGTAGGCTTGATTATCGTTTGTGCTGAGAATGTTGATTCGTATAGTGCGGAGTGATTACTCCAATCTATCAAGCTTCCTTCTTGGCCGAAGGATAGCAAGTTGAAAGTTGGAGACGTGATAAGTCCATGAGACTTAGTAACTGTGTGAGGTTGAGAAACGCTTTTGCGTTGTTGGTGCGAAGAGACCAGGATCAGATTTATCTGAAAACCACTTCGGACCAACATTTATACGACGATTTTGCAGGTTGGCCGATGATATTGATGTTTAGGATTTTCATAGTGAAGGACTGCTTATTGATCATTTGGGGTTAAAATCCCAATATACATATTGTAACAGTAGTCTCTTCGTTATGAAATATCCAATGCAAGGACTATTCGCTACTAATCCTAGGGATTTCCCGACAGGATGAGGTAGGAAAGTACCTTCGGTTTGTCCTGTTCTTGGACAACTTGTATGGACAAGTGTCTAACATTGCATTTCTAATGATTACACCCATTGGTTTTTACAAACATACATCTGTTTGGTGGCGGAGAAGGCAACTTCTCTTAGCTTAACACCCTTCCTTGAGACGTACGAGCTCAAGGGTTGTATTTTTGTGGAAGCAAATTAGTAGTCAATAGAAATGGAAAATCTTGCTTTCAAAGATGATGTGATGTGATATGTGATATGTGAAAGGTAATCGATACCTTTTTGGCCTTACTCCTCGAAAAATGACTGAAACAGGGATACAAGCAGCAAGGCTAAAATGGGTCGCTCCCATTAGGAGATGTCTTCACTCTTCTAAATATATCTTTACATGCTATGACGTCGTGTATCTGATTATTGTTGTGTATGCTCGTGGCCATGGATTTTAGGTCAGTAACGACCGAAGTGATGACATATTCGGTACTATCAAGTTAGGGGTAGGCTGGTCTTGTGTTGGTTTAGGCGCCCAGTATCTGGACCCTAGGTACATCCCTTTAGAGGTGTACCGAGTTTTCGAAAAGGTAGTTCCTTTACCTAGTCAATAGTATGGAAATCCAAAATCCAATACGTGCCTGCCATTTTCTATTATAGGACACCTTGTATTACAAGGTGTATGCTGGAATTTAATAATGTAACAATTTTAGCTATTTTAATATTATTTATGTGCAATAGACACTATTATAATATAATGAGAATTTGATATGAGATGTTTTAGTTATCGTAAGGTAAAAACCTTGTCGGTATTTATTTGCGACTCGGTCTTACGGGATACCTTTTGTTTTGACAAAGGAAAAGTTTTGATGACTTTATAAATTCATTTGAGGTTTGTTTTCTCAAGCTAGTTTACCAGACTGATCCGACCGTTCTTCCCTTTCAATGCTCGGGTCAGACCGAGTATATTTACAGGTTCAGATTTGGTGCTTTTGGAGCTTCAGCAGGCGAGCTGGAGATCTTCATGTCGTATACACGTATCTTGTTTATTATTTTGCTGCATTGATTGTTGTTGTTGTAAATTATCAGCATTGTGAGGACAGGTTGTTATAACCGTCCAAGCTGATGATTATTTATTATGTACTCTGATATTGATTATGTATATTACAGTTTCTCTTTGAAAAGATTATTGATCTATATTATATGTTATTCCGATGCGATGTGAGATTCTGTATTGTTTTGGTTCTGGTACTCTCTTTTTCTTCTCTTCTCTTCTTCTTTCTTCTCTCTTTGTTCTCACCCTCTCTTTTTCTTTCTCATGATTATCTGCATCGGTGCACTTTGGTTCGGTCATGTGTGTTTATTGTCGGATTCATATGGTGTCGATTTCGAGTCATCACAACGTGGTATCAGAGCTTAGATTTAGCATATTCCTAGGCTTTGATGTGTACTAAGTATAGATAGGGTCAGTAGCATCCTAGATTGAGTTTGAGTGTATTATATGTATATATGAGTGCATATTTGTTAATGAATATAAAAATGTTTTATATTGTGTGATTGAGCTGTTGAGTGGCTTATGGGTTCTGATCGTTGCGTCTAGCTAGCGTTATCAATAGGGATCTCTAAACACTTGAACATGGAGATTGGACACAATATTAGTGACAACCCGGGATTTTTGGCAGTATTATTTCAATTAATATTTAATGTGATTAATTAAAATATAACTTATCTTTTAAAACTAATATATATTTGTGTATTGGGAAGAAATATTGATTTGAAATTTGTAATAAAGAGTTTCAAATTATTAAAAAAAAATGAAACCTATCTTGTTTACCTAGATGAAGTAAGCTTTGCCTATTGACATTTGATTTAAATATATAGTTATGAGGTAATCTAAATAATAAGGGTTAAAATAAATATAAATATATATAGACTTAAGAAAATATGACTTTGACACAAGTATAAAAATAAATAATAAATAAGTAAATTGAATGTTAAATAGTTAAACTTTAAATAAATAATAAGTATTGATGTTAAATAAATATGTCAAATAAGTTTATAGTCATGTAAAATAGGAAATGAACATTTAAATCAAGTGTTGATAGTTTAAGTTAGAAATAGAAATAAAAAAAATATACATAAGATAAATTATATAGTTTTGTAAAATATAAAGTGAATACACTAGAAATATATTCAAGTATGTAGACCTGGAAGACAACAAGAAACAAGATATATGTCTATAAGTTTGCAAAAGAAAATATACATTTTAGTACATTCGAAATTAAAAGATAAGTATGAACAAAAAGAATAAATATCTATGAACAAGACAATGAAATTTAATGCAGCCCACAATGTATATCATATCAGCTGCTAAAACTAGATTATCAGCCACCAAAGAAAATTTGTATCAGCCCCCAAAGTAATAAAAAATTCAGCTAAGTTAAACTAACCAAGAAAATATCTCTGATCTCTATGGTACAAAATATAATCACTGTTGTACAAAATTTGATCACCCTGTAAAAGTATCACCTGTAACTTGTTTATATTTATCAACCCTCCATTTCTGTTCGACCATTCTAGGCTGAGTGAATCTGAGTACGACACCATTTCATACTTCAACAAAAAATTAAACTTAAACAAACAATACAACTTCATGCAAACCAGAGAAGATAGAAATAAAAAAAATCAAGACTGGAAACAGATCAGAGGAAGTTTAATTAAAACTAGAATCAAGCTAAGCAAATATTCAACTCATATGCATCATGCAAGATCAACTCGGCAGGGATGCAAATTCAACTTAACAATTCAAGGAATCAACTCAACAAGATCATCTCAACCAAATTCCAGTTTTAATCATCTCAGTCTTCTCTTGTAACCATCCCGAATTTTAATCAATTTTAAATTGATAATTAAATTTATTTTTGATTTAAAATTGTGAAATAATTGGTACTTGATATATGTATCTTTTGTTAAATTATGCAGTACATTGGAGATGTGTTTGAATTAAATCTGAATTGGGATTTATAAATAGTGTAAAGATCTAAATATTCTTACAAAATAAATAAAGTAAAATATAAATACAATGTCAATACAAGACGATAAGTATTTAAGTTAGAAATAAATATGTAAATAAAAATAGAAATAAGAAAATATATAACATAACTTATATAGTTTGTAAGATATAAAGTAAATAAATTAACTAAAGATCTAACAATATATTAATGAACTTTGTAAAAATATAAGCAAATACATTAACAAATTCTAACAAGCAAATAAATGATAAGTATGTAGGCTATAACTAGGAAAGCAATATATGCTCAAATATAAAACAAGACAAATATCATGTCAACCAAAACAAAGAAGTACATAAGCATAGGCTGTAAAAAAAATGGGAAGTAAGACAATGATAATAAATGCGGCCCATAACTTTAGTACAAAGAAAAAATATAACATTACCTTGTACACTTTCCTATATATCAGCCACTATACAAGGAAGAAAAGTATCACTCTATTGTATAAACAAATAATCAACCTGTAAACTTTCTTTTATATCAACTTCACTTTTATATATATCAACCTCATTTCATTTCGTTCATCTCAAACTAAAACAAGAAAAAAAACTGAAGCATCATCTTTTAAACTTAAACAAAGATTCAATTTAAACAACACTTCAATTCAACAAAACAGAGGAAACAAAGATTTAAAGGAAGAAGAAAAACAACTGCAGTTTCAACATAAATCAAGCTCTGTTCTCTCTTTTAAATCACGGTGAGTAAACCTATTTTCTCTTAAATCTAAGTATCTGGTTTATCAAATCTTGAGCTTACTGCATATTGGAAATCAAAATTTGTTATGTATGTATGATGAGTTATTGAGTATCTTTAAATGACTGTTCTTCTGAAACTTTGGTTACAGAGTAAAGTAAATGAAGAAAATTAATACATGTTCATATAGAACCTTTTAAACTTGAGATTTTTGAACAAAAACAGTTGTTTAAACTTAAACCATAGTCCAAAAAAAAAATTCTTGCTTGAAAGAGAAAGAACTTGATCCTGCAAATTCAAATTTACAGTAAAAAGGAAATCATATGAATTATTCGAGTATTTTAACCTATTGATTTGTCTACATAACTTGAATAAACAGCTAAGGATAGGATTTTTAAACTTAATACAATGATTTTTAATTAAGTATTTCAAGTACAGTTTATATTTGAACAAAATATGCAATTCTATCAATTTCTGATGATCGTACTAATTTCGAATGTTTAAATCTTGCTTGAGGCAAGTATGGCCATCAATGATCTCAGGAAAAATGTAGAGAAAAATTTCTATTGTAAGAGATGGGAGAACGAAGTAAAACTAGGGTTTAAGGACTGTAAAAAATTGCGTTTGGATTTTGGGTTCGTACACACTAGTCAATGCACCGAGTGCGATAGGGCTTTGGGAGATGGAAGTAGGCGTGTTGATGAGTTCGTGGCTGAATGGTCGGAACGTCTGGTGGCCGGCATTGTGATCGCGAGGTGATTCCTTGGTCGGAAGTCGGGCTCGAATGGATCGAGCTCTGCTCGATTTCGATATGGGGATGTTTGGGTTTCTGGGTTCATCTGAGATTGATGTTGGGATGGACGTTGATGCGTCGGGATCGTCAAAGGTGATGGGAGGCCTCTGGCGAGGCTGTGCATGTGCACGATGGTGAACTAGTGGTAGTGGTGTCAGTTGTAAGGGTTTGGGAAGAAAGACAGGCGACTCGGAGTGTTACGCGGGGAATTAGGAGGAAAGCTCGAAGATGAACTCGCGTTCGTTAGGCATGGAATCAGGTGAGTTTTAAAAACTTAAACAAATTTTTGAAAAAATATGTCACAGGTAGATTTTGGCTAGGACTCGAAGCAGGGAGCAATTTTGCTCGGGAATGACTCGAGGCAGCCTTGAGTGAAATTTCTGGTTATAGGTTCTTAAGCTTGTCTGTTTTCGAATTTGAACTGGATCTTTTAAAATGATTTTTAAACCCGAAAACAAAGATTTAAACTAAGTTCTAAATCAGTTTTAAGTATGATTTCAAAAATTTAAATTGGTATTCTAAATTTGAAATGAATAAAGTTTTATAAAATCAAATGTTTAAAACAAGTTTAAAGATTTAAAGTATATTTCATTTTAAATGAATTTGTTAACCAATAAAATGTTTAAAACCTTATTTATGTAAATTCTTCTATAAAGTTTTCTTTAATATTTGAACGAAGAGTTATATAAATTTGTTTAACTTAAATATGCAAGTTAAATGATTAATTAATGTGATTTATTTAAGTTAATTAATTAATTAGATTTAATTAATTAAGGATAATCATTTATAGAATTGTTTAAGTAAAATTACCTAATTAAAAGTAATTAAATAAATGATTAAAATTTATTAATTAAATGATCAAAGTATAATTGCTCGATGTCATTAATTTGTAATTAGAGATAATCAATTTAGTAATTAATTAAAGGTTAATAAATTTATGAAGGTGATTAAGGAAGGATAATAAATTGAGGAATAATTAATTAAAGAAATTAATTGAAGATAATTAATTTAATGGTGGGTTAAGTAATTAAAGGTTAATTATTTAATGATTAAAGGTTGATTGATTTATTAATTAAGGTTGATTAATTAATGACTAAAGGATAGTTAATTAAAATGGGTTGTAATTAATTAATGTTAATTAAACCAGGATTAGTGTCTAATCTAATTTAATTTAATCAGGTAAATAAATTGACCTTACTTATGGATGATTGGATTTGACTAAATGATTGAATTGTTTGATATCCATGATATATGATGCTCTGTGATATACCCTGATTTGTGTTATGATCTGTAATTTATTTATCTGGGATGAATGTAATTGATTATCTGCGATATATATATCTGTGATCTGTGAATGAACGATAAGCGTTATAGTTAATATCGCTTATCAATTGTATTTCTGTATTTGATCTGTGATGATTGAATGATGTTGCACTATAATGTGTAAAACCCCTGGACCACACCTTTACACACATAAATATGGATTTCACGTGGAAATCGGTTAAGTCACAGATGATTTAAAAATTAATATTTTTCAAATTGAAATTTTATTTTCAATTGATTTTGGAAATAGATTTGGGTTAAATGTTAAAGCTTTTGAAAAGGAGTTTTTAAGATAAAATTTATTTTGAATAACTTGATTAAGTTTTGAAATTTAAATAATTTAATTTGAATTTGAATTCAAATTTGGATTTGAATTCCATGATTAGAAATTATGGTTAAAAATGTTAAAAAAATGTGTTTGTATAAACCATTTTAAAAGTATGATTTTGAGAATTTGAATTTAACCCAAGAACCTTAACTCGTATAAATGAATCAGATTTCAAAAATGAAAACTGTTTGTTTTAAAAGAATAAAAGCTTTCATATAAGAAATGAAATTCCAATTTAAGTTAAAGGAATTTCAAGTTTGAATTAAAAAATGGTTTTCCAAGTTATGAATGAATTCTTTTTGAAAGCTATGAATTGAATCTGTTTATTTTTAATAGATTTAAAATGGTGATTTATTTAAACCATTTGAAATGGAATTGTTTTTGAAAGCTATGAATTGAATCTGTTTATTTTTAACAGATTTAAAATGGTGATTTATTTAAACCATTTGAAATGGAATTTTTTTGAAAGCTATAGGTTAAATCTTTGTTTTAAAGATTTAATGAGTTAATCCAATTTAAATGGAAATTAATTTGGAAAATCTGTGAATGAATCTTTTTTTTAAAGATTAAAAGTGTGGAAATTGTTTAAACCATTGAAGGTTTTTGAAATGAATCTTTTTGTTTAAAGATTGGAAATGGTAATTTGTTTTAACCATTCGAATGAAAGGTTTTGGGTAATAAGTTGTGACTTAATTGAAATCCCAATATCCATATGTTTTTAAATATTGTGCTCACTATTCGGGTTAGCCGGGAAAAGACCTTTGAGTCATATAACCCATTCCGAATTAGTGATACGACGATATGGATCATATTGAAGACCATTGGTGAAGACCGGATATTTTCGAAAATGAAAGGACAACCTGTCGAATGTCTCTGCACCGAGTTGCTCCGGTATAGAGATTTATATCACTCTTTTTGTGATGGGAAGTCCGGACGTGATTAGAAAATTATCCACATTTGCAAGGGCTTCTTCGAAAGTGCCTTCGGTTCTGTTCGAACTCGGAACAGACTTGTATGGTTACATGTCCGACATTACACCTTGAGATATAAAGCTGATTTCTTTCAAATACATTTCTGTTTGGTGGCGGATAATTTATTCTCCTAGCTTAACACCCTTCTTTGAGACGTACGAGCTCAGAGGTTATGTAGTTGAAGGTTATCAGCGATATACTCCCAAATTTGGTAATGTGGCATGCTGAGTGTTGCTGTGTGATGATCATTTATTGATCATTTGTGATCAAAGCGTGGCTTTGTGAAAAAGCGTAGCTTTGTGGACGAGACTTCGTCAGACCTCACAACCCGAAAATGGTCGAAACAGGAAAGATGCGACAAGGTTTCAGGGGTAGCATCCCTAGGGTATGACCATTCCTTCTGGAAAAGGGTAGTATCATGGTATTGAGCCCAGATACTTACTCATGTGGACACACTATATTTATTTTTGTGTGGTTGTTGGTTTAGAGGCGCCTCGTTTAAAGGTCCCAAAGGACCGGGAGTGGCATATCCGAGGTTTTGTATATTCCCCGGGAAGGGGGGTAGCCGGCCTTGTTTGGCAGAGAGCAGGTTGTCTCTCGGAGCGTCCAGCCAGAGGCGTTCCTTCGTGGCATAGGAAGTTCCTTAGCCTGACCATTTGTTGGAAATCCAATCAAACAATATGAGCCCTGTACGGTTTTAGTTGTATTACCTTCCATGGAATGTGGTGGTAACCTACTATTGAACATGGTAGCTATAGTAGGCATAAATGCGAAATGCCTATGCTGGCTAAGATTAATATTTTACTTTCGAAATATTTTCGACACTATGCACTAATAATAATATAAAAAAAATGATTTGTTTTGCATAGTAAGCATCTTTGACTATCATAAGGAGAAATCTCCTCCAATTCTGCGTTTGCATTGTGTGTGTGGCGAGAGGCCTTATGGTAGTTTCATTTTCCAAAAGCATTGCGAATTGACTTTAAAATTCTTTTGCTAATTGTTTTTAAAGATAAACTGTTTTGTTGCTCACACCTGTCCCATGACTGATCCGGAGTTTATTGTTTCTTTCCTAAACTCTGGATGCTCAAATTTTTTTCTACACGGGCAGTTTAGAGTTGGGTTTTTCAGATAATCAGATTAGTAGATTTTCTGGAGCTAGTTCAGTCTTTGGATATGGACTGCACTTGCTTATCTTTGTGCATCGTTATTGGGAGTTCGAGCTATTTCGGGATTGATGTTTTGAAGATGGAGATTATCTACTGCTGGTGTTATCTATTTTCTTTCCTCTACTATTTGTTGTATCATATCTCTGATGTATATTGATATTCATTTTATCATTCTGTTGTATCAGATATTGTATCAGTGTTGTATATCAATGTATTATTCATTTCTTTCGCTGTGTTGTTTACTTAATTATGTTATAAGCTCCGACGACTCTGATTTGAACGGTCGGATCTGCGGCATTCGAGTACGATGTAAAGTATGGATGTCGATTTTCGAACGCGAAAAATTCACGGACCTTACATTTGGTATCAGAGCTAAGGTTAAAAATTTAGCTCAGGAGTATAACACATTAAGTAGCTCATTAGAGATAGGGTGAAGTATCCCTAGAATGAGTGTATCCCTAAGATATTCGCCTGAATGTCTCAGTAAATTCTCTTGCTATCTACTGATAGTGAGTATGAGTGTAAGAAGGAGACGAGATAGGGGACAAGGGAATACGACTATAAATGGTCAATACCCTACAACAGTGGAAATAACTTTCTTATCAATCTCCTTTGATTCATTTCCAAATTCTCTTCATTTCTTCGTACCAGCTACAAGAAGAAGTTTCGGTGTGATGATGGCTCTACGAATCGTTGTAGAAAATCCTTACTTAGTATCTTCATCGGTTTCTTATCAGTTTTTGATTTAAACTTTAATGAATTTGGAATTGGAAATTTGAAATAGGAGATTCTAAATAAATTGGAAATTTAGAATTAATTGAAAATTTTAAATTGTTGATACTCTGCTTTGATGAGCCAAATACAAAATGGATATACAGTTTGATCTGGAAAGATATTTCTCTATCTTTGTGTATCTATATGTGTTATTTTTCATGCCTGTAAATTTCGGGGATGAAATTTCTTTAACGAGGGGAATTTGTAACGATCCCAAATTTTAATCAATTTTAAATTGATAATTAAATTTATTTTTGATTTAAAATTGTGAAATAATTGGTACTTAATATATGTATCTTTTGTTAAATTATGCAGTACATGGGAGATGTGTTTGAATTAAATCTGAATTGGGATTTATAAATAGTGTAAAGATCTAAATATTCTTACAAAATAAATAAAGTAAAATATAAATACAATGTCAATACAAGACGATAAGTATTTAAGTTAGAAATAAATATGTAAATAAAAATAGAAATAAGAAAATATATAACATAACTTATATAGTTTGTAAGATATAAAGTAAATAAATTAACTAAAGATCTAACAATATATTAATGAACTTTGTAAAAATATAATCAAATACATTAAAAAATTCTAACAAGCAAATAAATGATAAGTATGTAGGCTGTAACTAGGAAAGCAATATATTCTCAAATATAAAACAAGACAAATATCATGTGAGCCAAAACAAAGATGTAACAACCCTAGATTTTTGTATATTATTTAAATTGGACTTTATTTATTTTTTATTTTTAAATTATTTTAAATTTGTTTTATTTCAAACATTTCATTTTTAAAAATAAATGTTGATTATTAAGTTATTTATAGTTCAAACTAGTATAATTTGAATATTTTAATGTAAAGTGAATTTCTGGTCAAACTGTTCAAACTTTGACTTTTAAACTTCAAATTTAAATTATTTAAAATCTTAAATTTTATCTCTTATTATAAAAATAGATTTAATTACTTGAATACTGCTTTTCGTTTCGTTGAAATTGGAGTTAAACTGTAAAAGATATGTACATTTCAATTTTGAGTATAAACTGTTTATTTAACAATTTTGTCTATTTTAAATCGTATAAATTACTTTTTCTTTGTTATATTTTATTTTAATATGTGTTAATATGTTATTTTATGTATATTTTGTCTTTTAATATTTTTAGAAATGATAATAAAATTTTTCTAAAGTCTATTGACATTGTTTCCAATTTATTAAGCCTAGTTCTATTTTCTTTGCTATTTTCTTAATTTAATTATATATAATTAAAATTTATTTATTTATTTTATACATTCACTTTTATTTGCTGTGTATTTACTTTATTAATATTAATTTTACATGTATTTTGATTAAAATAGATTTTTCCAAAGATTATTTGAATTGTTTCAATTTATTTAGCCTAGTTTCACATATATTGATATTTTCTTTATCTAAATTATATAATTTAAAATGTATTTATTTATTTTTCTTATTTACATTATTTCTGAGATTATTTATCTATTTTATCAGGCTTTTTATGTATTTACAAAATAGAAAAAGAAATTTGAAAGGCCTTAAACTTTCTATCTTCCTATGGGCTTTTATAGTCCACCTTTTTACTTTTAACCTAACCTTTCACCAATTAACCCTTACTATTCCTCATTCTTTTTTTTCAGCTGACTTCCTCCTGTTATTCACGAATTTTCAAAGCTCCAAAACCCTAAAAAAATCATGGCCTCCATCTTGCAAAAAAATTTGGTAAACTCCCTCTTTTCTTTCTACTTTTTTTTCTTACTTTTTCTATGCAATTTTGCCTTGCTTTCTCCCTTGTTTAGATCGGCCTCTCCCCCTTGTTCCACGGCCACCACCTCCTTCCATCTCTTCCAGACTATCACCAGCCTCTACTCCACCAGCCATGACCAAGGCCGAACCCCCTTGATGGCCAAACTCTTCCAAATACAACCTAGATGCCTAGATCCATGATTTGTTGACCACTTTTTGCTCATCCACTTCAACCACTACCCAAATCACCACCATAGCTGCCACCACTCCTCTGACCTGACCACGGCACACCCTCTCTCCCACCTCTGTCCAGTCATGGTGCACAACAGGCCAAGCCCACTCCCCAAGGCCGAGCCTTGTTTTGACATAAAAACCCACCTAGTTGCCTTCAAAAACCACTTCACCTCCTCATGTACAAACTCCACCTTGTCATGCCTTGGACCCAAGCTATGTTAGCCCAGACCTGAACCAAAACTTGACCATATCTAAACCAAATCAAACCCTAAGCCATACCAAATAGTAGAGGAGGCAAAGCAAAAGACTGCGTAGTTGTATCTCCTTTTATTTCAATGTTATTGTATTTTAAAGTTGTATTAAATTTTGTTGTTTTGATTGTTTGTTTTGGGTTGTACACAAGAGTTGTAGATTGGATACGCTCTCCACTCAAGTCCGTAGTCTTGTCATCGTGCTTTTGTTTCCATAGTGTCATTGGTTTTGGTATCTCCAGCACAAAGAGGTGAGTTATTCTCACCAGACAATATGTACCTATATAACTAGTAAATTGACACCCTATGAATTTGTAGAAATATATTATCATGTTATACTTGACTATGTTATGATCATATTATGTTCACACCTGTTATTACACCTGATATATCATATGTTACTGTTATTTCATGTTATTCTGTTATTTATATCAGTTATCAACATTGCCAGTTCCCTGTAGACTAGAATCACTATGGGTTGAAATGATACATACCCGAACGGACTTTAGAATAAGGGAAAATCGTTAAGGGCTGAAATGATAGGCCTGAGCAGTTTTCAAATCATTCTTTTTAACTTGGGATTGCGGGTTTGAAATGATAGAACCCGAATTTTTCTTTTTAAACTGCGGATTGAAATGATACATATCTGTATCACTTGACCTAGGCTAGGAAACTATATACAGGCCCGTGGTTGTTTTATAAAGTGTTTTGGATATTTTTAAGTATTTAAAAAAATATAAACTTGTGAAATTTGATTTAAACAGATTTTGAAATATTTTGAATTAAATAAACTATGATTTTTCTATGTGTTAAAAATGTAATTAATGAATGGTTTAACTGGATTTTTGAAATATAACTTGTTTGGGAAAATTTGAATTTTGTTAAAGGTGGAATTTTAATTAACTAAAATAAAGGGAAATAAGTTATATTTTGGGAATTTAAAACTTATTGGTTAAGTTAAGAATTTAATTATAGAAATGGAAATTTAATACTTGAATCTAAATAAGTGAATTATTATTTAATTTGATTTTGTATGGAAATTTGACTTTATAAAATCATAAGAATAAGGGTATATAAATGATTATTTTTTGTAAACGTACATATATATATATATTTCGGTCCATGATTTATAATGAGTACGTGGTTACAAAGGCTGGGTATTCATGTTCCCTCTTTATTCATTTTCCAGCAGATCATGGTTGATGGTTAACAGCCCAATAGCCCATTTAGTTTTGTTTGTAATGTTTCATCACTTTCCAGATTTACCTCTCTTGTTTTCTCTCTTATAAATAACGAGATTATGTAATGTGTGATACTGAGAATAATAAGAAATATGGCATCTAAATATTTGTTTTCTATCTTAATTTCTTTCTTATTTTAACATGGTATCAGAGCCTCCGATCTAGGGTTTGTTAATATTTCAATCTTCTGTATCTCCCGTGATCGATCTGTTCCTCTCTTCATTAAATCATGGCGGAAACCAAAAGTATAGATGTGTTGTCGATGATGCCCAAAATTACTGATCGAAAGTTAAATAATTCAAACTACCATGATTGGAATAAAACAATCCGCTTGTATCTTCGTAGCATGGACAAAATAGATCATCTAACCAAGGATCCACCTTCACCTGATTCGAAGGAAGCTGATGACCAGATCTGGCTCAGAGATGATGCTCGTATATTTTTACAAATCCGAAATTCTGTTGAAAATGATGTAATTGGATTAGTGAATCATTGCGAAACTGTGAAAGAGTTGATGGAATATTTGGAATTTCTATATTCAGGCAAAGGCAATTTAAACAAAATGTATGATGTGTGTCAAGCTTTTTACAGAGCCGAAAAGAAGGACATGAATCTCATGAGTTACTTCATGTCATTCAAACAAACTTACGAGGAATTTAATCTCCTCTTACCTATGAGCAGTGATATCAAAATTCAACAAAAACAGCGAGAACAAATGGCCATAATGAGTTTTTTGGCGGGCCTTCCTTCAGAATTTGAAAGTGCAAAAGCGCAAATCCTTGCTAATACTGATATAACTTCTTTACATGAAGTATATAGTCGACTTCTGCGAACTGAAACAGTTTCAAACAACTCAAATACTAGTAATAGTGCTCTTATAAGTGCACAGCCTAGTGCACAGGTGCACCAACCAGTAGACAATTGGAGACTTCATCAATTAGACATTAAAAATGCATTTCTACATGGGGATCTCTCCGAAGAAATATATATGGAGCAACCACCTGGGTTTGTTGCTCAGGGGGAGACGAGCATGGTGTGTCAACTTCACAAGATGCTGTATGGACTCAAGCAGAGTCCACGTGCTTGGTTCAGCAAGTTCAGCATTGCTTTAGAAAAGTATGGTATTCAAAGATGTAAAACTGATCATTCAGTTTTTTACAAGCGGACTAATGATGGGATTATATTGCTAGTCGTTTATGTTGATGATATTGTGATCACTGGTAGTGATGAGGGTGGTATTCACGCCTTAAAATTGTTTATTCAAACGTAGTTCAATACCAAAGATCTTGGGGAGCTTAAATACTTCCTCGGGGTTGAGATTATGCGAAATAATGATAGTATACTACTGTCTCAAAGAAAATACGTACTTGATCTACTCAAAGAAACTGGAAAACTCGGTGCTAAGCCATGCACTACTCCCATGATGTCTAACCATAACTTGAGTGAAGAAGGTGAACTATTTGATAATCCACAGAGATATCGGCGTCTTGTTGGCAAACTTAACTATTTATGTGTTACCAGGCCTGACATTGCGTATTCTGTCAGTATAGTAAGTCAATTCTTGGCTAAACCAATGGTTCATCACTATAATGCACTGGAACAGATTTTATGTTATCTCAAAGACACGGTGGGACAAGGACTCATCTACTCAAATCATGGTCATATGAATGTTGAGTGTTTTAGTGATGCTGACTGGGCTGGCTCTAAAATAGATAGAAGATCAACGTCTGGGTTTTGTGTGTTCGTAGGAGGAAACTTGATTGCATGGAAAAGTAAGAAACAACCTGTTGTGTCTCGGTCTAGTGCTGAATCTGAATATCGAGCAATTGCTATCGCTGTATGTGAAATTATGTGGGTGTTTCATCTGATGAAAGAAGTGGGTATGGAACTATGTCAACCAGCAAAAGTGTGGTGTGACAATCAGGCAGCAATTCATATTGCATCGAATCCTGTTTATCACGAAAGAACAAAACATATTGAAGTGGATTGCCACTTTATTAGAGAGAAGATTATGCAAGGCATTGTTGAGACTCAATTCATTCGTACTGGAGAACAGTTAGCTGATATATTCACTAAAGCTCTGAATGGTTCTCGCATGCAATATCTTTGCAGCAAGTTGGGTATGGCTAATGCATACTTGCCAACTTGAGGGGGAGTGTAAACGTACATATATATATATATTTCGGTCCATGATTTATAATGAGTACGTGGTTACAAAGGCTGGGTATTCATGTTCCCTCTTTATTCATTTTCCAGCAGATCATGGTTGATGGTTAACAGCCCAATAGCCCATTTAGTTTTGTTTGTAATGTTTCATCACTTTCCAGATTTACCTCTCTCGTTTTCTCTCTTATAAATAACGAGATTATGTAATGTGTGATACTGAGAATAATAAGAAATATGGCATCTAAATATTTGTTTTCTATCTTAATTTCTTTCTTCTTTTAACATTTTTAAAGTGTGAAAATATATGATTTTATAAGTTAAAATGATTTATATTAAAAGTTAATTATTTGTGGAATTTTAAATAAAACTCTGAATATGATTTAACAACATTTTGAAATGTAATGTAAAGGATATTACAGCATTTTGTAAATGTTATAGTGTTTTAAATGAACTAAAAGGTTAATTTGAAATAAAGGCTATTATAGCACTTTGTAAGTGCTATAGTGGTTAAACTTAACATTTAAGTTAATTGAAACTTAAAAGAAATCTATTACAGCATTTAACGCTGTCTTTTGTTAAATAACTGTTTTAAACTATAACTTTACGTAGCATTTTATAAGTGCAACGGAAACTATATTTTGTTGTTTTAATTAATTTTAATGAAAAATAATCTTTGGAAAATGATATAATTTTGGGAAATTAAATGTTAAATTTCTAAAGATAATGAAGAGACATTTAAATGGAAGAATTTGATTTCTAATGTGAGTTTAAAATGGTATTTAAATTTAATAAAATGAATGGATTTAAATGGTATTTAAATGAATAAAAATGAATGGTGTTTTGAATAATATTTTGATATTGTGAAATGAGTTTGAAACAATATTTGATTTCTGACTTATTTAATTTATTTGATAAACGAATATTTGAAGTATATATTATTTAAGTTTATTTAAATGATATTGGATTTATGAAATGTGGGAGATTTAAAGTTTTGAAATATACTAAAGATTGAATATTGTATTTTCTGGATTAAATCTATATTGGAAATTGATAAGATTTGAAATGGTTTGTTGGTAAACTGTAATTGATTTGAAATTTGATGGTTTAAATTTAATAAGTTTGTAAATGTATAGAATTAAAAGATGATTTCAAATATATGATTTCGAAATGCTGTGATTTTCAAAGTATAATGATTTCAAATGTTTTGTTTCAAAAGAGTTATAACTTTGAAAGTATAAACTATTTTGAAAGGTGAATATATGTTTGAAATGGAAATGATATTGTTTTGAAATGAATATATTTTTGAAATAAAAATGATTTTTGTTTCGAAGTATAACTATCAAAGATATGATATTTTGATATCAAAGTGATTTGAAAATGAAGTTTTGGAAGGATATGATATTTTGATATATTAAAATGATTTGGAAATGATAAATCTTTATTTTGATAAAGACATGATTTTGAAATGATATCTTATTTTGAAGTAAAGTGTTGTTTTAAAAGGTTATAACCACGGGTTATAATAACGATTGGTTGGCAAAGAGACCGGAATCAGATATGGACATACTCTCTGTCGATACCGAAAACCACTTTGACAACTGTGTACGCGGTGGAGTTTCCAGAATGAAGTAGGATGGTGACGACGATCCTAAGGTATATGTAACATCCCACCTTTTTGTATGCTTAAGCAGACACACGTGCCAACTTAAACCATACAGAAGGGTGGATTGTTATGGGGTATATAAGAAAAAGTGGAGAAATAAAAGAAACAAAATAGAATCTTGCAGCGGAACGATGAAATATAATAATCAAATAACAGTTCATGAAGCTGAATTACAAAACATTTGATTATACTTATACAATACATATCAGAGTTACACATACTAGAGAATGATAATTATGCAGCGAAATACAATGGTGTAGTGGAATATATAACAAATAGTAATAATAAAATCTTCGTTTTCGTCCTCCAGACATAGGGCCTTCAAATCCTGAAATGCTAAGGTTGACCCGAGCGAATTGAAAAGACAAAACACTCGAGTCAAAACTAAAAGATCTTATGTAAGTTAAATCAATGAAATAAATATGAGTGTAAACGGCGTCAGAGATGTTTACGGGGTTTGACATCTCCTATCCAGTGTCTAACGTGAGTGCAGTAACTTAAGAAATGTTCGGGATTCACATCTCTTAAGGATTCATTAAACTATCTACTATGTAGTAATATTCGCTATATACAGTAGTGTCTAATCAGTAAAGTATAATCATATAGAAAATAGCGTTAAGTGGATGGAGAACCTTAACGCGGTCGGATCTTAAAATCATAATCGTAGTAAAGCTCGATATGGTAGGTGACACGGCACACAAGGCAATGCCAGGGTAGATATACCAATTACGCACACGGACTGATGGATACGCATAGCAGCCACTACCATTCCACCTCGAACAACACTCCCAAATCAAGGGTGGCCACCAAAAATCACAAAGTAATAGAATGGTATCGAAGAAGTGTGCCCGATACGAGGTGCTACCTCACTGGCCCGAGATCGCTCCTGTTTTAGCCACCTTATGCCAACTCACGGGAGTTGGGTCCACGTATATACCTTAGGATCGTCTCCACCATCCTACTTTATTCTGGAAACTCCACCGCGTACACAGTTGTCAAAGTGGTTTTCGGTATCGACAGAGAGTATGTCCATATCAGATCCCGGTCTCTTTAACAACCAAACGTTATTATAACACCATGGTCATTTTAAAATATATATACTTTTAAAACACAATCATTGCCTTTCAAAACATATTCTTTATTTCAAAATAGTATATACATCAAAACCAAAATATTATTGCCATTTCAAACCATATCCTTTACTTCAAGATAGTATATACTTTAAAACCAAAATATTATTGCTATTTCAAAACATATCATTTACTTCAAAATAGTATATATTTTAAAACCAAATTCAATAATATATCATTTAAATAAAATCCAAATTTTCAATCACTATTCTTTCTTTTAATTATAAAACTTAAAATATTCTTTAAAACCATCTTAAACCCAAATCAAATAATGCAGTCATATTCTTAATCTCAAAATTTCAATCGGTTTTAAATCAATATATTTAAAGATAATTCTTAAATAAATTCTATTTCAAATAAATTCATTTTCAAACCATATTACTTTCAAAGTTATAACAATTTCGAAAACCAATACTTTGAAAACAATAATACCTTAATTTCAATAAAACATTTCAAATTTGATATATTTCAAGTCTTTAAATATTCCAAAATTCCCAACCAAATATGATAATCTTATATATACCTTAATTCAATTTACTATTATTTAGTTTAGAAATATTTATTTAATAAATTCAATATCACTTAAATAAAGCTCAAAAAAACATCATCAAGTTACACATAGCTTAAATTTTAGAATTTAACTATATATAAAATAATATTTATATAATATCAAAATTTAATATTTATTAAACCGTATATTTCTTTCCAAATCATAGAAAAATCACTTTAAAATATTTTATATATAGACCGCGGTCCCTGTATAAAATTTTCTATCCTATGGTCAAGTGATACGGATATTTATCATTTCAATTCATAATTTAACAATAAAATTTTATGGTTATATATCATTTCAAACCGCAATCCCGAATGAAATGAAAATGCATAATAACTTGCAGTTTATACAATATAAAATATAGCATCCATTCATCCAAATATCAATAAACAACCATTTATTACAATCATCATCCAATTTAAACAAAACATCAATATGAAGCATATAAAATATAACAGGCATCAACGAATAGTTTATATTCAATAAAAATTAATAACTATTCAACTGACAGTTTATATGCAATAATAAATAAATTTAACTGTCAAATTATATGCAATAATAAAATTAAATAACAATTAAATTTAACTAAATGCTATCTAACTGAGATGATGATTAAATATATGCCCAAACAATCATAGATAAATTTTAAATCACATCAAACTTTAATTTAACAAACATAAGAAATCTTAGAAGTTGTGAGTGGGTAAAAACACTCACCTTTTGAATTTAAATTGAATTTAAATTCAATTTAAACCCAAAAATTTGACCGTCTCAGAATTCATCCAAACCTGCGTCATCAGGTCCGGAATTTCAATACGATCCTAACAAAAAAAACCGCGCGTGAAACGGAATTCGTATGTGAAAGATATAGCGATTATTGTGGTTGAATTTAAATTTTAAAATAAAAAAAAGAGAACACATTCACATACTTGCCACGTCATCACCCTTCCTCTCCCACTTTCTACAGGAACGCACGCAACTCACTTCCCAGGCAAGAAACGAAGCACGCTCCAACCAAAACGAAGGCATTGACCATAATTTTGACCGAGGTTTCCTACCGACTCCGACCGCCGTTGAACACGGTACCACCACCATCGTCTCAAGCTCGACGAGCCGCACTTTCACCTACCACCGTGCCTGCCTCCGGTCGCCGCCGCCCCCGCTTCACCAAACCCTAACCCTCGATTTCCGGCCAACCCAAGCACTTTCAGACCACCAAACAACCACCAATCAACTCCCCTCGACGAGATCTACAATACCCATATTTCAATTTCGTCAATTGATGTTGAAATCAAAAATGCCCAATTCGACTTTGACCGCGATTTCTGATCAATCCGGTCACTGTCTCGAAAAACGAATAGCAGACGTAGGTTTGCATCATTGAGATCTTCGATATATATTTTTTCGAAATTTTTCTGAGGAGTTTGAATTTTTGAAGTTGATTTTTGATTTGTTTGGATCTAGAATTGTTTGTTGCCATTGAAGAAGAGGAGTACAGAAGTTTCTGTATGTACTGAAATGAGGAATAGAGTCTGCTAGGGTTTATAACAGCCTATTTATAGACAAAGTGAAATAGAATAGATAGACACGAATTATAAACGTGCTAAACAATAAATGGCCCAAAAAGCCCGTTCTGACTCCGTAACGAAATTGGGTGAATCCATATATCAAAATAGGTGTTTTAAAATATTTTAAACGCAATGGAAAAGGTTTCAGGTCCAAATTGCTTCGTATGAAGAAGTTATGCTGAAAACAATATTTTCAAATTGATTTCAATTGATTTCAATTGCATAAATTTCAAGACGTTTCGAGTCCGTACGATCAAACGACAAGTCCGATCGCTACAAAACTTGAAATACTATTATAATTCATCGTTACGGATCCGATGAAACTGGTTTCGTCTAAATCCGAGTCAGTGGCCAAAATTGCTATTTTTATATTAATTGAGTAAATTAAAATTTATTATTAAATCAACTTCCAAATTTTAAATTTTAAACTCACAAATTTTATCACCTTATATTTCTCAATTATTTACAATGATTTAAACAAATCTTTATGTCCATTTTAGAGTTGATAAATCTATAAATTGCAGTGTCAAATCTTCTATTTCATTATATTCAAAATTATAAATTAAGTTCCCAAAATTTCTATTAAATTAAATATCAATGATTGTTCCATCTATAAATTTTAAGTAGATGGATTCAATGTTGGGTTCAAAACTATTATTTTAATATTCTTGAATTTCAGTTTAAATCTCTATTAACGTAAAATTTAACACTTAATTCCAATTAAATTTCAATGACCAAATTTTCCTAATTTAAATTCAATTAAATAAACAAATCTTAATTCCCATTCTTATTATTCAACAAATTATTATCCTATAACATATTTAACCTTTGGTTATGTTTTGTTACATAAATCTTCCAATTTCATCTTTATTCGTATTAACTCTTTTATTTCCACTTTTTATGAAATAACTACCATATCCAATATATGACGCTAAATTTATTTCCTTGCATTAATTTACACCTATTTACATTAACTAGAATAAATATTATATTCCTAAATGTACTTCTATCAATTAAATGCATTAATTAAGGTTTTAAAATACTTTACGTTTTATAAAAATTTACAACATTAAATTTACATTCAATTAATTACTTTACATACTTTACGTATTAATTTCTCAATTAACTTAATTTGAACTTATTTCCCAATCTATCAATTACTACCTAAAGTAAATTTACGCTTCTAAAAATTTACATTCCCACTTCCGTTACTATACTATTAATTATTAGAGTAACGTTTATTATAAATAATAACATCATAATTGCTTAACATTTAAATGAACTTTAATTCCAAATAAATTCATTGACCAATTAATTATGTAATTTATAATAGTTGTTATTACCCTTAAATTTATCTCCAAATAACGTACTACCTTATTACCTAAATTTACGAACAAATACCATTACAATGTTTTATTGCATAAATCAATTTAATCCTTTCCTTTATCCCTTATATGCCATTACAATTAAATGTTGGCATTTATTTCCATACTACCGATGCATTCACTTATGTTCTATCCAAACATTCATTTAGATTTTATATCCATTAATTTATTCAATATTGACATCCACTTACTCAAATTTACTTCCATTTGTATAGTTGCAATTAAATTCAGTTATTATTTCATTAATACTATTTCCAATTTATTTCTTCCAGCATTAATTACACAATCAAGTTTAATTAACCAATTATAATGGTTTCCACTATTTCTTCAATCGGATTTCATTCCAATTATCAAGAATTTATTTTATTTACCAACGCAACCTTTAATTCCTAACATTCGCTCCAATATAAATTATAATATTTTCATTTCTTTCTACATTAAATTACAAAAATCAATTTAAATTAACAAATTAAATAGTCGAAATTTACGGGTCTTTACACTCTCCCCCACTCAAAACTTTTCGTCCCCGAAAAGAAAAAGAAGGGAAAAGAAGAATTAAATAAACCATACATCCCATTCAAAATATTAACTTTATAAACAATAATTTACAAAAGTTATTACTTTAAATAAAATATACCCATTTTATAATCATTAACTCTTTTTATACTTAAATAAATAAAGTTTGGAAAACATTTTCAAAATATTTTCTAAGCCAAAATTTTATGGAAAATTTCGGCAGAGTCTCTTTTGTACGGAGAGACTCGGGAGAAAATGTAATATCAAATATAACAAAATATCATATATAGAATCAAAAATATTATATCCCTATACGTGAGAATATATAAAATGGCGCTATAAAACCGTAATCCAAGAACGTACCTATTTGTCGGGCAAACAACGCTTAATTATGAAACCAAAAGCAATAGCAATTGCTTCCATAACCTGTATTTCACTTATATAGTCCAAAAGGGTTAATAATTATATAAATTGAAATATTTGGAGTTGTTTAAATCAATAACAACAATCAACATAGAAACCATCACTTGCAACAAGCAAACAACCATCACATAAGTCAACACACTTTAATCATTCATTCATATCAAACACAACAAATAGTTGTTCGAGTTCAAAACTTCAAATTGTACGGAATGAAAATAAACTACTAAGTGTACCATTTTACTCAACAGCCTTAGGTGAGACTAAATAGATTATTCCTACATCGAAACAATATTAAAGTATCCTTGCCCAAACAACCATAAGCCAAACAAACAACAAATTCAACAATAGATCAAGTTCATTATTATTAATTTCATTCCATATATTGTTGTTTGATTTTCTCTATATTCATTATTTTTATACATTAAATCAAATTCCTTAGTAGGTAAATTTATTAACTTAAGTTTACAGTCATTTTCCAGTATTCATCTTTTATTCTTATTTATTCTGAGGTAACTTCAACTTATTACTTAAGTTTTTTTTATGATACTAAAATCCATAACAACTAGAACATCAATACTTATTAATTTCATTTATTTTTTTGGCAAAGCCGACGAGGTTAAATGGACCTCGACCATATATTACCACACCAATCAGAACAATTACAACAAAAGAGGGATAGAAAAACAGGGGTATACTTGGCGCAGCAAGCACAGGGAGAACAAAGAAACATTAAAAGCAAACACCAAAAAATAAAAAACAGAAACAGTTATATCCTCACAAAGGCAGCACTTAATCCAGGGTCTATAGCAAACGTAAGCTGTCGTAATGAGTCTCTAATCTCTTCCATAATCCATCGTTTGAAGTTGACATCAGTTTTGGCATTCGAAGGGTTAAAAAGCCTATTGTTTCTTTCTCTCCATACCGAGCTAATGAAGCTTTTAAGCACCACAGAAAATGCTCTTTCGCTTTCCTTTTTATTCCCAGCGTTTGTATAGATTCTGCCCCATTCCACAGCATTATCTTGTGAGACGTTACGTCTCTGCATTTTGCCCATAACAGCGACCCAAATACGATTAATACATGAACATTGAAAATACAAATGCTCAGTAGACTCAGGCATATTGCGACAGAAACTACAATTGATGCTAACATTCATTCCCATGCTAACGAGCTTCACTCTAGTTAACAAAGCACCGTTAAGCACCTTCCACAGAGTTAAGTCATGTCTCATACTGCTGTCCTTTCCCCAAGTACGTTTCCACCATTTCCATTTTGGACGAGATTTATTCTTCATCAGCTGCTCATAAGCTACACCGGTCTTGAATGAAGTTTTTGTGTCGCCCCATACTAACCTAGCAGCAGAGGAGACAGGAGAAAACCTTCTAATCTTGCTCCATATCAGCTGAAGACTTTGATTGGAAAAGGAATTTCTTGAAGACTGAATAGCATGCAACACATCTCTGACTAAGGTGGCAGAGTGCAATCCTGCCAGCTGCATTTCACTGTAAGATAAATGTTGTTGAATAATGAACCCAGCTTCAATCCACGGTTCCTGCCAGAAATTCACTTTGTACACTGGATTGGAGTTCAATTGAATGAGGGGAAGGAACGACTCCCTCAATCTAAATATGCACTGCCAAGTCCAACTTAGATTTTGGGGCTTGTTCATGCTCCACAAACATCTCCCCTTAATAACATTCTTCTCCGACCATTGAGCCCACAGGCTATCAGTGCTATTATAGAATGTATCAATGTGCTTGGCAAATGCAGCCTTGTTCCACTGAGTTAGGTTGTGTATTCCCAAGCCCCCTTTATCCAAAGGCCTTTCTGTCTTTTCAAATTTGATAGGAGCAATGTATCTACCATTCACTTTTCCCTTCCATAGATATCTCATTAATGCACTTCTTATCAAGCTAATCAATTTGCAGGGGAGTATAAAAGTTTTAGCCCAGTAGACCTGCATAGAAAAAATCACTGATTTAACAAGAGTTAATCTACCTGCCTGACTGAGCAACATGGAAGTCCAACAACTTAGCTTGGCAGTAATCTTTTCGAAAAGAGGGAGACAGTGGTTCACAGTAATTTTTGAAGTTGTAAGTGGGATGCCCAAATATGAGATTGTGCTCTGGTTTTGTGTCAGCCCAGTGATTTGAGTAATAAGATTAATCTGTTCATGGCTAACACCAGCCAGCATGATGTCAGATTTTTGAAGGTTAACTTTAAGCCCAGTCATAGCGTAGAAATCATCAAGCGCATGCATTATGTTCCTGAGGGTGGATAAATGAGGTGTGCAGAATACCACTAAATCGTCAGCAAACATAAGAGCTGATATACGTGGTTCGTTACATGCTGGATGAAGCGCAAATTTTCCCTGTATTATTAACCTGTCTAGCAATCGAGTTAGGAGTTCCATAACAAGAATAAATATGTATGCAGATAGGGGATCCCCTTGCCTTATGCCTTGCTTACTGACAAAGAACCCCTCATTCTTGCCATTAATATTGATTGAATAGGTGGGGGAGGAGATACATTCATAAATCCAAGCCAAGATGTGTGGTGGAAAGTTCATATACCCCATTATTCTCACTATACTATTCCACTGCAACATATCGAAGGCCTTCATAATGTCTAGCTTCAACAGAGCTCTTGGAGTAACATTTTTGCGTTTGTATCCCTTAATAAGTTCATGGGATAATAAAACATGATCAAGAATGCTCCTACCCGGAAGATAAGCTGCCTGGTTGGTGGAAACAAGGGAAGGAAGGACAAGCTTCAATCTAGAAGCTATGACTTTGGAGATACACTTATAGATGGTATTACAGCAGGATATGGGGCGATATTCGTTCACACAGTGGGCATTTTTTATCTTGGGTATAAGAGTTATGTTGGTATAGTTGAAAGATCTAAATATTTTTCCTTTTCTGAAGAATAGCTGAATTGCATTGATTACTTCGGCAGAGACTATAGGCCAGCAGGTGGTGTAGAACTTAGCATTAAGCCCATCAGGACCTCCACAAGATTCGGAGTTTAAAGAAAACATAGCATTCTTAATTTCATCAGGGGTGACTTCTTCGCAGAGTAATGAGTAGTCATTAGGGTTAAAGGTAGGTAGAATGTCAGTGGGAATTAAATCTACGTTGGGCAAGAAGTTACTCACGTTGGCATACAAGTTAGTGAAGTGGTTAACAACAGCGCTTTTGACCCCTTCAGAGGTGGTGTGAAGAACACCATCAGCATCATAGATTGACGAAATATTTTCTCTCCTTTGCTTATTCTTAAGGCTAGCATGGAAGTAAGCAGTGTCTCTGTCTCCTTTTTCTCTCCATTTCATCCTCGTTTTCTGTTTGATCATTTCATGTTCTTTATGTAATGCTTGATAATATTGAATAGACAGAGTTCTCTCAGCTTCAGACAGGAGCAGATCATTCACAGAAGACATCATAGCTGTTTGAACTTCAATAAGCTTGCTCTTAATCACAGTGCTCATTTTGTCGCCCTGGCCAAACTTGTTGAACGCCCAGTGCTTTAAAACTCTTCTCGTCTCTTTGATTTTCTCCTGCAAAACAAACAAATGGTTTCCATTTTTAGGTATTTTCCAAGCTCCCGTCACAGTAATTTTAAAATCTGGTTCTGATACCCAAGAATTAAAAAATTTAAAATTTGAGTTTCCTCTCATGTCCGCTTCACGAAGATGTAAGATTTGTGGGGAATGGTCAGAAAGCAGAGGTGGAGGAATGAGATTGTAGAGAAGAGGCCATTTAGATAAGGCATTATGGTTGGAGAAAGCATGATCAATAGTGGAAAAGGTCCTGCAACCATGTCTCCTTTTGTTGTTCCATGTATATTGCATACCCATTGTCTTGACTTTAATAAGCTCAGCATTAGATAGGGTATCAACAAGCGGCTTAATTTCATTGAGAGAGAGGGGGTTACCACCTATCCTGTCAGAGATAGAGCAAGAGCAGTTGAAGTCTCCTAAAATTAACCATGGATGAGTGGATTGTCTCAAAGATGGGATGACTGACAGTAAAGAATTCCTACTTGTAGCAGAGTTAAAAGCGTATACAAAGGAAACGTAGAATGTGGTATTGTCAGATAAATTAGAGGCGTGGCAGTGGATTAATTGAGGAGTAGATAGGATGGGGGAGAGATGGATCAGATTGGGATTGTAAAGAATCATAATTCTACCATATGGGGCTTCTTTCAGATTGTGAAGGAGACTCCACCTTGGATTGATATAATTTGCTGCCTTGAGAGACATGGCAAGACTCAACTTAGTTTCAAGCACAGCAATAACAGAGAGTTGATGTGTAGAAATTAGCTGTTTGCACTGATCCTGCTTAATAACATGATGGGCACCACGAATATTCCAAGCACCAATTCGTAACATCATTGGATAATACGAGAGTTAAGAAACTCGATCTTCATACTTCTTGTCACAGCTTGCTTCGTGATCATGTAATCAGGAATAGACGCTGAAAGAGGTGTAACTACCAGGTTTGGAGATTCCTCATGTATTTGCTTGTTATTCTCAACAGCTGTTTGTGATTCAGTGATAGAATGGGCTTTATCCACTGGAGATAGAGATTTGTATGCTTGGGGAGGTTTGATTTTGGAGTATAGATGTTGGGGAGGCGAATTTGGAATAGCGTCCTTGAGCAGAGGTGTTGTTTTATCCGGTTGTTTAAACTGATACTCTGTGCATGTCAAGCTGTGCACATGTCCTTTTTCCTGAGTAATAGTACTGTCTTTTGATTTTTTGTTTTCAATCTTATTGAGCTTCCTACTATCTTTATTCTTGTCTTCTCCTTTCTCCCATTCATTATTCTGACTTATATCTTTCGCTTTCTCATCATCAGGCACACTGCTGCGTTTTTTGATCATCACTTGTTCACTCTTGCTGTTCCTTTTTTGCTGCTTGCTACTGTTCCCTTCTTTTTGAGTGTGTTGTTTCTTTTTTTTCTTTTGTTCATCAGCAGAAAAGCTATGCAAACATAAAGTTTGCACGTTAACATTCAATCCCTCCTCTAACATATTAATATCACTCTCCTCTTCATCCAAGGTTAACAGAACATCAAATTTGTTGAAGGTTAGAGTATCATCCTCATCATTAGTGCTTAGGTTTATATCTTTCTTTAGTTTGTTTGCTTCTCCACTGTTAACCTCCTCATTTGCTTCATTCGGATTGCTGAATGTTATTTCTTTCTCACCGCTGTTTTTTTCATTTTTGTTTCCTTCCTTCTGTTGCTCATCCATGTTATTTGCCTCCACCTCCTTTTCCTTGTTACCTTTACTTATTACAGTAACCTTCTCTTTGTCACTGCTTTGAACATTAGCTACACCTCCAATTACCTCTTCATATGCTTCATCTGCTTTGCTCAAACTTATTTCTTTCTCACTATTATTTATTTCTTCATTGTTTGCATCTTTCTGATCTTTTTTCTTTTCCCTTACTTCAGCATCCACCTTTTTCCTACCTACCTTTTGCCACACTCTTATATTTCGTTTCTGATTCGGTTTCATTATTCTTCTCACTTGGACTGTTTTGTCTTTTGCCACTACACTTTCTTCGTTGACAGTGTTATTAACTTCCTGCTCATTCACATTCTGTTTTTCCACCTTTTTGTCACAATTCACTTCTTTATGTCCAAAATTTTTACATGTAACACATACATCAGGCTTCCATAAGTACTGAACATAGATTTTTTGATACCCACCTTCAATCAACTTAACTGTAAACTCTTCTGGTAGTTCTTTGTCCGGCTTTATTTCAACCAAACATTTAGCATAGCTTAGCCTCTCCTGTTTTTCTGTCATCTCGTCCATACACAGCAACTTCCCCAAATGGCTACAAAGCCAGTTAATTCCAATTGGTGACCAAGCAAATATTGGTAAATTATATAGTTGAACCCAAACTGGAACTGCAGAAATCGCGCCAGCAACGTTACTGATGGTAGAGTCATAAGGTTTGATAATGAAAAGCTTGTTGTTCATGATTATTGGGTCGCACTGCAGAACTTTCTCTCTATCGTCCGCACAAGAAAAGTTAAACAAGAATATAACTCCATCAGACTTGGCTGACACCATACCTTTTAGCTTCCATATTTTCTTAAGTTTAGTAATAACTGCAGTGTATGACAATGGTTTATCAAGAAAGAAACCAACTAGCGTGTCCTTCCAAATCACCTCACCGGCTTGAATAACCTCTGTTGTTGGAATCAGAGCATCGTCTTCATAAACAGGAGAAAGGTGAACGGGGATGTACTTCCCAGCATTCTTCGGTTTGTGCTTGAATAAGGAAGTCCATGGCCGTTCACATGGTTGGATGGTAGGAGAAGGAGAGGGAAGTGGAAGAGCAACCATGGAAGGAGATGGTGACTTGGATGGGTCTGGAGGGACTAGGGGAGGAGTTCGGGCTGAGATGGCGTTGGTAGGGGATAGGGTATTAGAGATCGGTGAAGAACTAGGGGATGTGACAGACAAGAAGGGGTTGGACGTGGGCTGAATAACAGGGATAGCGTAGGTAGTGGCAAGGGTAGAAGGGATTAGCGCAGAGCTAGGGGAAGTGACAGGCAAGAAGGGTATGGACGTAGGCTGTACGATGGTGATGGGAGAAGACAGGGAAGACTGACGGGGTAGGGTGTGGAGCTCCATGAGCAGACATGAAAGTACTTTTTGAAAATCTATTAATTTCATTTATTCATTTCTTAAAAATATTCATGTTCAATTTTTAGTTACTTGGCATAACAGTTATACTTTAATTCTTATAAATAAAAGAAATTTACTGAATATTTCATTACATAAGTTTACTTGTACAATTTACTATACATTTCCTTATTAAACATTTTCAACTTTTATAAATTTTTGGTAAGTTATATTTATGCTTTTAAAGAATGAAATTGAAAGTTTTACAAGTTTTCTCATTTCCTTTAATTATTTTAATGTTCAATAATTATTTCCTTTATTTCATAGGTTACAATTTCAACTTTCATTTAATACCATTTATAACCTAGCATTTAAATCTCTTATTTCCTTTAGAGGTTTCAATTTTATTCATTACCTACGTTCCAATTCACTTCAGTAATTAGGACTATTTATTAATGGAAACTTAAGAATTAAATACCGGGTTTTATTCAAAAATCATTTTAAAATAATATATAATATATATACTTATAATTTATATATCCAATTATATTAATTTAAAATAAAATAATATTGTAGTAAAACTACTACAGTGGCCTTCCCACTTTGAAACTCGAAAATGAATGTTGATGATGCGGCCGCCATCACCGAAATTATTTTCCAGCGACAAAGAGGGGAGTACAACTTATTTCTTTGTGGAATTTCTTTTAAAACATTTCTTTCAAATTCAATTGAAATATTTATATCAGAAAATACTTCTAAATAATATTATTATTATATTCCAAAATTATTCGAAAGAAATTTCCAAAAACCCGAAACTTAAGTTCTAAATTTCCAATTTTCATTTATTTTATTTTCAACTTAGTTTCAACTATTCTTTATATTTTCATTACCTAACACCCAATCTATAGCAACCAAATATATATCTTTATAAAATATTTTTATATATAGAAAATATAATAGGCAAAGTTATTTCATTCACCTATATTAAAACAAATATTATGTCGGTCTGTCCTATTAAGTGTTTAGAAATCCCTATTGATGTCATAGCGTCCCATGCATCAGCCGGAATTTATAAATACAAAACGGAACCGATTAACACAATATTAAAACCTTTTTATAACACTAACAAATACGCTCTCTCATATATACACACTCAGTGACTCCCATAGGGTATTACTACCCTATTAGTAAAGAGTCAAACCCTACAAAGCTAAGGTTTATCGCTAAACCAAAGCTCTGATACCAACTGTAACATCCCACCTTTTTGTATGCTTAAGCAGACACACGTGCCAACTTAAACCATACAGAAGGGTGGATTGTTATGGGGTAAATAAGAAAAAGTGGAGAAATAAAAGAAACAAAATAGAATCTTGCAGCGGAACGATGAAATATAATAATCAAATAACAGTTCATGAAGCTGATTTACAAAACATTTGATTATACTTATACAATACATATCAGAGTTACACATACTAGAGAATGATAATTATGCAGCGGAATACAATGGTGTAGTGGAATATATAACAAATAGTAATAATAAAATCTTCGTCTTCGTCCTCCAGACATAGGGCCTTCAAATCCTGAAATGCTCAGGCTGACCCGAGCGAATTGAAAAGACAAAACACTTGAGTCAGAACTAAAAGATCTTATGTAAGTTAAATCAATGAAATAAATATGAGTGTAAACGGCGTCAGAGATGTTTATGGGGTTTGACATCTCCTATCCAGTGTCTAACGTGAGTGCAGTAACTTAAGAAATGTTCGGGATTCACATCTCTTAAGGATCCATTAAACTATCTACTATGTAGTAATATTCGCTATATACAGTAGTGTCTAATCAGTAAAGTATAATCATATAGAAAATAGCGTTAAGGGGATGGAGAACTTTAACGCGGTCGGATCTTAAAATCATAATCGTAGTAAAGCTCGATATGGTAGGTGACACGGCACACAAGGCAATGCCAGGGTAGATATACCAATTACGCACACGGACTGATGGATACGCATAGCAGCCACTACCGTTCCACCTCGAACAACACTCCCAAATCAAGGGTAGCCACCAAAAATCACAAAGTAATAGAATGGTATCGAAGAAGTGTGTCTGATACGAGGTGCTACCTCACTGGCCCGAGATCGCTCCTGTTTTAGCCACCTTATGCCAACTCACGGGAGTTGGGTCCACGTATATACCTTAGGATCGTCTCCACCATCCTACTTCATTCTGGAAACTCCACCGCGTACACAGTTGTCAAAGTGGTTTTCGGTATCGACAGAGAGTATGTCCATATCAGATCCCGGTCTCTTTAACAACCAAACGTTATTATAACACCATGGTCATTTTAAAATATATATACTTTTAAAACACAATCATTGCCTTTCAAAACATATTCTTTATTTCAAAATAGTATATACATCAAAACCAAAATATTATTGCCATTTCAAACCATATCCTTTACTTCAAGATAGTATATACTTTAAAACCAAAATATTATTGCTATTTCAAAACATATCATTTACTTCAAAATAGTATATATTTTAAAACCAAATTCAATAATATATCATTTAAATAAAATCCAAATTTTCAATCACTATTCTTGCTTTTAATTATAAAACTTAAAATATTCTTTAAAACCATCTTAAACCCAAATCAAATAATGCAGTCATATTCTTAATCTCAAAATTTCAATCGGTTTTAAATCAATATATTTAAAGATAATTCTTAAATAAATTCTATTTCAAATAAATTCATTTTCAAACCATATTACTTTCAAAGTTATAACAATTTCGAAAACCAATACTTTGAAAACAATAATACCTTAATTTCAATAAAACGTTTCAAATTTGATATATTTCAAGTCTTTAAATATTCCAAAATTCCCAACCAAATATGATAATCTTATATATACTATAACGACCCGTATTTTTACGGATCGAAAAGTTTGTCAGAATCTGGAATTTTTAGTGTTGTTGAGCCATTTCAGATTTTTAGGCAAAATTTTTCTAAGTCCTAGGTCGTAGGGAGTTGGAGCGACCTAAGGAGGAACAGATTAAGTGTTAGGTCGTAGTTGGCAACCTAAGATGGTGGAGCGACCTAGGAGTTAGGTTGTATGTTAGCTTAGGTCGTGTAGGATAGGTCATGAGGTAGGATAGGTCGAGTGAGCGACCTATAGAATGTTGCGACCTAGAGAGTGAGCGACCTATAGAATGTTGCGACCTAGAGAGTGAGCGACCTATAGAATGTTGCGACCTAGAGAGTGAGCGACCTATAGAATGTTGCGACCTAGAGAGTGAGCAACCTATAGAATGTTGCGACCTAGAGAGTGAGCGACCTATAGAATGTTGCGACCTAGAGAGTGAGCGACCTATAGGAGTTAGTGACCTATGTAGTTAGGTCGCTAGGCTAGTAGTCAGTTAGGTCGTATTCTGGCTAAGTGTTAGGTCGCGTGTGTGATAGGTCGTAGGTTCGTTAGGTCTCATCCCAGTTGTGCGCGACTTATGTTAGGTCGCGTGGTAGCTTATAGAGTTAGGTCATAACCCAACTGAGTTGTAGGCAGTTAGGTCGTTCACGACCTAAGTTAGGTCGTGGACTTCTAAGTTGTTAGGTCGCAAGGTTTCGCTTAAGTTTTAGGTCGTGACTTTGTTAAGTCGCGATGGTGTTAAGTCGTAGGTCGCGTAAGGGCGCTTATGCAGCTAGGTCGCGGATGCGCTTTTGGTTAGGTCGTAGAGGCTGGGGTTTTGCTAAGTCGTAGGTTGGCAAAGATTTAGGTCGGTGGGTGTTCTTAGGTCGTAGGTCGGAGACGACCTAATTCCGAGGCTGCGACTTAAGGAAATTTCTGCTATAAATAGGAAGGGTTTTTCTCACTTTTTGGGATCCGGATTTCGAAGCGACGAAGTGCTGCCATTTTGAGAGCTCGACTTCTACACTTCTTCACTTCTTTTCTCCACTCTAATCTAGTGATTCCTTTCATCCAAATCGAAGATCAAGATTGAAGATCCAAGAGCTAAAGTTGAAGATCTTCATCCTTTGAAGTGAGATTTCTTCGTTTGAAGCGGATTCGTGATAGATCAAGCTTGATCCTTCGCTGTCCAGATCTGAAGCGTGTTGTTTTGAGGTTGTTTTGGTGATTTGGTGAGTGGTGATTATCTCTCACACGGATCCAAAGGAGTATATCGGATTGTTGACTCGATTTGGTGCTAAAATAGTGATTTCCATGCATTTTCTTCATCCTAAGTGTAGATCCATATAGATCCATTGTTCATGATGATGTTACATCCATTTTATCATATGTTAACCTATGCAAGTTCATTCATCAAGTTTGTAGAGAGATAATTCATGTTTTCATGCTTATTGGACTTTCAACTCTTTAATTACGAAAATGCCATTATTGTGATAATTGTCTACTTAGATCTTGTTTGAATGCTTGATTGTTTGGATTAATGTTTGACTTGGTTGATTGCTATGAATTAGATGATTGATGATTTGCTTTAGACCGAAGATGATTCAAAAACTAAGGGAAAGGCTCTTGAATTGGGAAAGCTGCTCGTGGCATATTTAGCGGGATGATGAAGCTCTTATGCATAGATTCGATGATGATGATGTTGAGATGAGACTTTGCGAGGATGTGATGAAGCGAAGTATGATGTGAGATAGTCTTGGTCTAATCTAGACGGGATCACTCCAAGCACGTTGGTAACTCGATGTTATGATTCGAGTTAAGGGTAATGGATGCTCGAGAGGCGCTTGAGCTAGTATGGAAATAGTCGTCGAGGAGGATGACTAGGAGGCTTGGATAGCATCGTTATTGAAGGTTCTAGCATGCTCTAAGCAAGAGTACGTTTGGGCAGATTCGATAGTCCCAACGGCCAACTGTTAATGGTCGAGTACTCTGGGCAGATTCGATAGTCCTAGGCACGGGCTGCGACGACGTGCGGGAGTTATGTCTAGAACTGGGGTTTCCATTAGCCCTTGACGGACGGCTGAAAGAATGTGCCGGTCATTCAATTAACGGTGATATCGAAGCAATGATAACAGTGATAGCCAGAGTCATGGATGTTTGATTGTATCGTCATTCGGTCTCAAGGGCGGTATTTTCTAGGTGCTTATCTGATCTTGGTTTAGGCCTTAGGGGTTTGTGCTTGGAAAACATCGCCCTTGACTCGAGTGATAATTGCTTTATTTTAAATTGTATGCTCTGCTATGTTTGTTTCTGCTTAGTGTGTGTCTGGGGGCTATCGCTGTAGAATGAGGTTGGAGTGGGAGGGTTGTATTCCTATTCCTTTTTCCTTTATGCTCTTTTGGTATGTTGATTGTTAATTTACTGCTCACTAAGACTGTTGTCTGACTCAAGGCTTTATGTTTTAATTCTTATTGCCTTGGGCTGTTCGTCCATTTTGGGATGGGCAGACTAGGTAGCAGGTGACAGGTGCTGTTCTACCTTCTCACGATGCTGATATCGAAGACGAGCTAGAGGGTTGCATATTATTTTCTTATATGTACTGGATGTTCCGCTGCTTTGTATTCTCTGAGTGTTATGTAGTGAGGCTTGATGTATTGACTATTTGGATGCTTGTATTCAACTATTATGGAGTTTATATGATGGCATTTTATTCTGTAAAGCTTCACTATACATATGTTCTATTGTATTTTGTCCATGCGCTGTGAGTAATACGATAGATTTTGTTGTTTTAATTTACCTTGATAATCGTCCATGGCTGCCTGGCACACTTTACAGTGCACTATCTCTAGATTTGGTGCAGGGGTCATGGGCGGTCGTCACATTTGGTATCAGAGCATTGGTTAATCGATTTTACCCAACGCTCGCTGATGTAACTACGTATGAGAGACGTAATTGTATTTTGATGGATGATTACTATATATAATATAGTAGTTTAGTTGAGTTTGAGTCCTTTGTGCAGTTGTTTCTCTAGATGTTCTGATCATTCCTTTTTATAGATATTGAGAATGAGTCGAAGAGGGAGACCAGCTGCTAGGGAAGGTCGTGCTACTGAGGGGACTGCTGATTATGCAGCTATGTTCGAAGCTATGATGACTTCGATCATGAGAAGGATACCAGTTCCGGGGGCAGCAGTAGATGTTGGGGTTCAAGTCCAGACTCCGAAACCAGTGGATTTTGCTAAGTTGTGCAAGGACTACACTGCTCTTGGAGGGAAGGTTTTCTTGGGAACAGAATCTACCATTGAGGTCCAGAGATGGATAGATGCTTGTAGAAGGATCTTTGGTGATTTGGGAATTGAGGATGCAACTAAGAGAAAGTTGGCATCAAGACAGCTTCAAGGGAGAGCTTCTGATTGGTGGAACTCTATTACCATCAATACTCCGGAGGAAGAGATTACTTGGGAGCAATTCCAAGTTAGATTTGAAGCTAAGTTCATTTCTACAGCTCAGAAGTCTGTTCTGTTCAAGAAGTTTGTGGAGCTCAAGCAAGGTGGAAGATCAGTTCTTGAGTATGTTTCTGAGTTTGAAGCTTTGTCCAAGTATGCTCGGTCATATATTGAATCTGCATATCAGAAGAATGAGAAGTTTGTGACAGGCTTGGACAGTTATCTTGGGAGACAGTTAGTGGATCATTTGGACGATTCATTTGAGAAGCTTGTGGAGAAAGCTCTCAGGCATGAGAGTCTGTTTCCTAAGGAAGGATCTGTTGTTGCTGTGACCAGGGAAGAGTCTAAACCCCAGCAGGGTGGGAATAGGAAGAGGAAGCAACAGCAGCAGAAGGGTAAGGATGGCCAGAAGAAGCCGAAAGGCGAGGTGACTTGCTACAATTGTCAGCAGAAGGGCCATTTCTCGAAGGATTGTAAGAATCCGAAGGCACCGATGAAGTGTCACAACTGTGACAAGCCGGGGCATTTCAGGAAGAATTGTCCAGAACCGAGGAGGGACAAGCAGATTGTGCAAGCTTATGCTTTGGGAGTTGTTCCGTTGTCTTCGAAAGCTCCTACCGCTGAAGAGAAAGGAAAGAGTGTGCTGGTTCAAGGTACTCTTTTCCTATGTGGTGTTCCAGTTAGAGTTCTGTTTGATACTGGAGCGTCGCATTCATTTGTTTGTAGTGAACTCGTAGGCCGGTTAGATTTGAAGCCGGATATTGTTGATAGGCCATTGGTTGTGACTAATCCAGTTGGGGGTTCGTCTTGTTTGTGTATGTTATGCCATGGTCTGATTGTATCGAGTCATGGTTGCTCTTTTGTTTGTGATTGCTTTGTTCTGAACTTTGTGGGGTTTGGAATTATTTTGGGAATGGACTGGCTTAGGAAGTATGCGGCGAAGGTTGATTGCGAGAGGTTGGAAGTGACAGTCGAGAATGTGGAGGGGCGAAAGGTTGTAATACGATGTAAGCATGAGGAAGGCGTCTTCATGAGCTTCATGTATTCGCTAGTTGTTCCACGGGATGGATTGTCATTAGTGCCAATCGCGAATGGATTCGAGGATGTCTTTGACGAAGTCAAAGGGTTGCCGCCGCATAGAAAGATCGAGTTTTGTATAGATCTAGTTGAAGGAGCCAGACCTGTTGTGATGCCTCTTAGGCGGATGGTGCCTAGGGAACAGCAAGAGTTGAGGGTGCAAGTTGATGATCTTTTGCAGAAAGGATTCATTCGGCGTAGTGTGTCCGAGTGGGGTGCACCAGTTGTGTTTGCAACCAAGGCAGATGGGTCGTTGAGATTGTGCGTCGATTATCGTGAGCTGAATAAGGTGACTAAGAAGAACAAGTATCCATTGCCGAGAATAGATGACTTGTTTGATCAGCTTCACGAGGCTAAGGTGTTTTCTCAGATGGATTTGGCAACGGGATTTCACCAGTTGAGAGTAGCTAAGGATAGTGTGCCGAAGATTGCTTTTCGAACACCATCGGGTTTCTTTGAGTGGCTGGTAATGCCGTTTGGGTTGACTAACGTGCCAGCATATTTTTTGGATCTTATGAATAGAGTGTTCAGAGATCAGTTGAACAAGTTCGTACTTGTGTTCGTGGATGATATTCTGATTTATTCCAGAACTGAAGAAGAGCACAAGACGCACTTGCGTATTGTTTTGGAGATCTTACGGAAACATCAGCTGAAGGCTAAGTTTTCGAAGTGTCACTTCTGGAAGAGTGAAGTGAGGTTCTTAGGCCATGTTATTTCTGGAAGTGGAATAGCGGTTGATCCCGCTAAGGTGGCAGCAATCCAGGATTGGGTTAGACCTAAGAATGCATCTGATGTGAGAAGTTTTCTTGGATTAGCAGGATATTATCGTCGGTTTATCAAAGACTTCTCCAAGGTAGCTACACCGTTAACAGGATTGACGAAGAAGAACCTAGTGTTCAGATGGGATGATAAGTGTGAGCAAGCTTTTGGAATCCTGAAAGAGCGTTTGACAAGTGCTCCTGTTTTGACTATTCCTAGTGGGAATGATGAGATGGTGGTTTACACCGATGCATGTGGTACTGGACTTGGAGCAGTGCTGATGCAGAGAGATAAAGTTGTTGCATATGCAAGTCGACAACTGAAGCCGCATGAAAGGAATTACCCGACTCATGATTTGGAGTTAGCGGCGATTGTTTTTGCTCTGAAGATGTGGAGACATTATCTGTTGGGAGTTCGATTTGAGTTGTTTATAGATCATAAGTCGTTAAAGTATCTTTTCTCCCAAAAGGATTTGAATCTTCGGCAGCAACGTTGGCTAGAGTTTTTGGCATCATATGATTTTGGTATAGCTTATACTCCAGGAAAGGGTAACGCAGTGGCTGATGCGTTAAGTCGAAGACATGCAGGATTGGGAGTCATGTTTTCAGAATGGAAGAATCTCGAGTATTTAGCTGGATTTGACTTCAGGCCTAGATGTGAATTGGAACCTGAGATGTTGGCAAACTTATTGATAAGACCTTCTCTTGTGGAAAGGATTGGCGAGAGCCAAAAGAGAGATGATAAGCTTGTCAAGATTATCCGTGATTTGGAATCTGGATTGGATCCAGAAAAGGATAAAGGATTCGAGGTCGATCGAGAGGGTTGGCTTCGGAAGCAAGGACGACTAGTTGTTCCCGATATAGATGAATTGAGGAGTGAAGTTCTGAAGGGAAGTCATCACTCGAAGTTGACAATTCATCCAGGTGGAAATAAGATGTATCGGGATATGAAGAGAACCTACTACTGGGAAGGTATGAAGAAGGATGTTGGAAATTTTATTTCCAAATGTATGAACTGCCAGTTGGTAAAAGCCGAACAGAAGAAGCCAAGTGGATTGCTTCAGCCATTAGAAGTTCCTACATGGAAGTGGGAGCAGATATCGATGGATTTTATTGATGGATTACCTAGAACAAGAACGGGAAATGAAGGGATTTGGGTCATCGTTGATCGTTTGACTAAGAGTGCACGATTCATTCCTATTCAATCGACTAGGACTGCATCAAAGTTGGCTGAGTTGTATGTTAAGTGGATAGTTCGATTCCATGGTATTCCGAAGAGTATAGTTAGCGATCGAGATCCATTGTTCACTAGTGGATTTTGGAAGAGCTTCCAGGAAGTTTTGGGAACCGAGTTGTGTTTGAGTACAGCTTATCACCCTCAAACGGATGGTCAGACCGAGCGAGTCAACCGAGTTTTGGAAGATCTCCTCAGAGCTTGTGTTTTGGATTTCGGAGGATCATGGGAAGATCACTTTCATTTGGTGGAATTTTCGTATAACAACAGTTACCAGTCAAGCATTGGTATGGCACCGTATGAGGCATTGTATGGAAGACCGTGTAACTCTTCGACGTGTTGGATAGAAACTGGAGAAAAGTTGATACTTGGGCCAGAGATGATTCGTCAGACTACGGAGTGCATAGAGATCATTCGGCAACGAATGAAGGCAGCCTAAGACCGTCAGAAGAGTTATGCCGATAAGCGTCGAAAGGATTTGGAATTCGACGTAGGTGATATGGTTTTTGTAAAGATTTCTCCTCTGAAGAATGTTATCCGATTCGGGAAGAAAGGAAAATTGACTCCGAAATTTGTTGGACCATTTCCGATTATCGAGCGAATTGGAAAGCTCGCTTATAGATTAGAATTACCGGAGAAGATGTCGAGTGTGCACAATGTTTTTCACGTATCGTATCTACGGAAGTATGTGCACGACTCGAATACAGTGGTTTCTATCGATAGCTATGAAGATTTCGAAGTTGATCCAGTCAATAGAAGACCTCGTAAGCCGCTTCGTGTTGTGGAAACCGACACGAAACAGCTTAGGAGAAAGGTAGTTAAGTTGCTCAAGATACAATGGAGTGATGATGATAACGACTGTACATGGGAGGTGGAAGAGAGGATGAAAGCAGCTCATCCTGAACTCTTCAAGGTATGGCCCTAAGGTGTCATGTCATCTCACGATATTGTAACTTGTTCTAGTTTTAGAATTCTGCGCGCTAAGCTAGAATTGGATGCATGGTTTGTTGATTGCTATGGATGATAGGCGTGCAGAATAGTTTTGATTGCTTTGTTTGTTTGGAATTTCGGGGGCGAAAATCCTAAGGGGGAGAGAATGTAACGACCCGTATTTTTACGGATCGAAAAGTTTGTCAAAATCTGGAATTTTTAGTGTTGTTGAGCCATTTCAGATTTTTAGGCAAAAATTTTCTAAGTCCTAGGTCGTAGGGAGTTGGAGCGACCTAAGGAGGAACCAATTAAGTGTTAGGTCGTAGTTGGCGACCTAAGATGGTGGAGCGACCTAGGAGTTAGGTTGTATGTTAGCTTAGGTCGTGTAGGATAGGTCGTGAGGTAGGATAGGTCGAGTGAGCGACCTATAGAATGTTGCGACCTAGAGAGTGAGCGACCTATAGAATGTTGCGACCTAGAGAGTGAGCGACCTATAGAATGTTGCGACCTAGAGAGTGAGCGACCTATAGGAGTTAGTGACCTGTGTAGTTAGGTCGCTAGGCTAGTAGTCAGTTAGGTCGTATTCTGGCTAAGTGTTAGGTCGCGTGTGTGATAGGTCGTAGGTTCGTTAGGTCTCATCCCAGTTGTGCGCGACTTATGTTAGGTCGCGTGGTAGCTTATAGAGTTAGGTCGTAACCCAACTGAGTCGTAGGCAGTTAGGTCGTTAACGACCTAAGTTAGGTCGTGGACTTCTAAGTTGTTAGGTCGCAAGGTTTCGCTTAAGTTTTAGGTCGTGACTTTGTTAAGTCGCGATGGTGTTAAGTCGTAGGTCGCGTAAGGGCGCTTATGCAGCTAGGTCGCGGATGCGCTTTTGGTTAGGTCGTAGAGGCTGGGGTTTTGTTAAGTCGTAGGTTGGCAAAGATTTAGGTCGGTGGGTGTTCTTAGGTCGTAGGTCGGAGACGACCTAATTCCGAGGCTGCGACTTAAGGAAATTTCTGCTATAAATAGGAAGGGTTTTTCTCACTTTTTGGGATCCGGATTTCGAAGCGACGAAGTGCTGCCATTTTGAGAGCTCGACTTCTACACTACTTCACTTCTTTTCTCCACTCTAATCTAGTGATTCCTTTCATCCAAATCGAAGATCAAGATTGAAGATCCAAGAGCTAAAGTTGAAGATCTTCATCCTTTGAAGTGAGATTTCTTCGTTTGAAGCGGATTCGTGATAGATCAAGCTTGATCCTTCGCTGTCCAGATCTGAACCATGTTGTTTTGAGGTTGTTTTGGTGATTTGGTGAGTGGTGATTATCTCTCACACGGATCCAAAGGAGTATATCGGATTGTTGACTCGATTTGGTGCTAAAATAGTGATTTCCATACATTTTCTTCATCCTAAGTGTAGATCCATATAGATCCATTGTTCATGATGATGTTACATCCATTTTATCATATGTTAACCTATGCAAGTTCATTCATCAAGTTTGTAGAGAGATAATTCATGTTTTCATGCTTATTGGACTTTCAACTCTTTAATTACGAAAATGCCATTATTGTGATAATTGTCTACTTAGATCTTGTTTGAATGCTTGATTGTTTGGATTAATGTTTGACTTGGTTGATTGCTATGAATTAGATGATTGATGATTTGCTTTAGACCGAAGATGATTCAAAAACTAAGGGAAAGGCTCTTGAATTGGGAAAGCTGCTCGTGGCATATGTAGCGGGATGATGAAGCTCTTATGCATAGATTCGATGATGATGATGTTGAGATGAGACTTTGCGAGGATGTGATGAAGCGAAGTATGATGTGAGATAGTCTTGGTCTAATCCAGACGGGATCACTCCAAGCACGTTGGTAACTCGGTGATATGATTCGAGTTAAGGGTAATGGATGCTCGAGAGGCGCTTGAGCTAGTATTGAAATAGTCGTCGAGGAGGATGACTAGGAGGCTTGGATAGCATCGTTGTTGAAGGTTCTAGCATGCTCTAAGCAAGAGTACGTTTGGGCAGATTCGATAGTCCCAACGGCCAACTGTTGATGGTCGAGTACTCTGGGCAGATTCGATAGTCCTAGGCACGGGCTGCGACGACGTGCGGGAGTTATGTCTAGAACCGGGGTTTCCATTAGCCCTTGACGGACGGCTGAAAGAATGTGCCGGTCATTCAATTAACGGTGATATCGAAGCAATGATAACAGTGATAGCCAGAGTCATGGATGTTTGATTGTATCGTCATTCGGTCTCAAGAGCGGTATTTTCTGGGTGCTTATCTGATCATGGTTTAGGCCTTGGGGGTTTGTGCTTGGAAAACATCGCCCTTGACTCGAGTGATAATTGCTTTATTTTAAATTGTATGCTCTGCTATGTTTGTTTCTGCTTAGTGTGTGTCTGGGGGCTATCGCTGTAGAATGAGGTTGGAGTGGGAGGGTTGTATTCCTATTCCTTTTTCCTTTATGCTCTTTTGGTATGTTGATTGTTAATTTACTGCTCACTAAGACTGTTGTCTGACTCAAGGCTTTATGTTTTAATTCTTATTGCCTTGGGCTGTTCGTCCATTTTGGGACGGGCAGACTAGGTAGCAGGTAACTGGTGCTGTTCTACCTTCTCACGATGCTGATATCGAAGACGAGCTAGAGGGTTGCATATTATTTTCTTATATGTACTGGATGTTCCGCTGCTTTGTATTCTCTGAGTGTTATGTAGTGAGGCTTGATGTATTGACTATTTGGATGCTTGTATTCAACTATTATGGAGTTTTATATGATGGCATTTTATTATGTAAAGCTTCACTATACATATGTTCTATTGTATTTTGTCCATGCGCTGTGAGTAATACGATAGATTTTGTTGTTTTAATTTACCTTGACAATCGTCCATGGCTGCCTGGCACACTTTACACGCACTATCTCTAGATTTGGTGCAGGGGTCATGGGCGGTCGTCACATATACCTTAATTCAATTTACTATTATTTAGTTTAGAAATATTTATTTAATAAATTCAATATCACTTAAATAAAGCTAAAAAACATCATCAAGTTACACATAGCTTAAATTTTAGAATTTAACTATATATAAAATAATATTTATATAATATCAAAATTTAATATTTATTAAACCGTATATTTCTTTCCAAATCATAGAAAAATGACTTTAAAATATTTTATATATAGACCGCGGTGCCTGTATAAAATTTTCTATCCTATGGTCAAGTGATACAGATATTTATCATTTCAATTCGTAATTTAACAATAAAATTTTACGGTTATATATCATTTCAAACCGCAATCCCGAATGAAATGAAAATGCATAATAACTTGCAGTTTATACAATATAAAATATAGCATCCATTCATCCAAATATCAATAAACAACCATTTATTACAATCATCATCCAATTTAAACAAAACATCAATATGAAGCATATAAAATATAACAGGCATCAACGAATAGTTTATATTCAATAAAAATTAATAACTATTCAACTGACAGTTTATATGCAATAATAAATAAATTTAACTGGCAAATTATATGCAATAATAAAATTAAATAACAATTAAATTTAACTAAATGCTATCTAACTGAGATGATGATTAAATATATGCCCAAACAATCATAGATAAATTTTAAATCACATCAAACTTTAATTTAACAAACATAAGAAATCTTAGAAGTTGTGAGTGGGTAAAAACACTCACCTTTTGAATTTAAATTGAATTTAAATTCAATTTAAACCCAAAAATTTGACCGTCTTAGAATTCGTCCAAACTAGCATCATCAGGTCCGGAATTTCAATACGATCCTAACAAAAAAAACCGCGCGTGAAATGGAATTCGTATGTGAAAGATATAGCGATTATTGTGGTTGAATTTAAATTTTAAAATAAAAAAAAGAGAACACATTCACATACTTGCCACGTCATCACCCTTCCTCTCCCACTTTCTACAGGAACGCACGCAACTCACTTCCCAGGCAAGAAACGAAGCACGCTCCAACCAAAACGAAGGCATTGACCACAATTTTGACCGAGGTTTCCTACCGACTCCGACCGCCGTTGAACACGGTACCACCACCATCGTCTCAAGCTCGACGAGCCGCACCTTCACCTACCACTGCGCCTGCCTCCGGTCGCCGCCGCCCCCGCTTCACCAAACTCTAACCCTCGATTTCCGGCCAACCCAAGCACTTTCAGACCACCAAACAACCACCAATCAACTCCCCTCGACGAGATCTACAATACCCATATTTCAATTTCGTCAATTGATGTTGAAATCAAAAACGCCCAATTCGACTTTGACCGTGATTTCTGATCAATCCGGTCACTGTCTCGAAAAACGAATAACAGACGTAGGTTCGCATCATTGAGATCTTCGATATATATTTTTTTGGAATTTTTCTGAGGAGTTTGAATTTTTGAAGTTGATTTTTGATTTGTTTGGATCTAGAATTGTTTGTTGCCATTGAAGAAGAGGAGTACAGAAGTTTATGTACGTACTGAAATGAGGAATAGAGGCTGCTAGGGTTTATAACAGCCTATTTATAGACAAAGTGAAATAGAATAGATAGACACGAATTATAAACGTGCTGAACGATAATTGGCCCAAAAAGCCCGTTCTGACTCCGGAACGAAATTGGGTGAATCCATATATCAAAATAGGTGTTTTAAAATATTTTAAATGCAATGGAAAAGGTTTCAGGTCCAAATTGCTTCGTATGAAGAAGTTATGCTGAAAACAATATTTTTAAATTGATTTCAATTGATTTCAATTGCATAAATTTCAAGATGTTTCGAGTCCGTACGATCAAACGACAAGTCCGATCGCTACGAAACTTGTAATACTATTATAATTCATCGTTACAGATCTGATGAAACTAGTTTCGTCGAAATCCGAGTCAGTGGCCAAAATTGCTATTTTTATATTAATTGAGTAAATTAAAATTTATTATTAAATCAACTTCCAAATTTTAAATTTTAAACTCACAAATTTTATCACCTTATATTTCTCAATTATTTACAATGATTTAAACAAATCTTTATGTCCATTTTAGAGTTGATAAATCTATAAATTGCAGTGTCAAATCTTCTATTTCATTATATTCAAAATTATAAATTAAGTTCCCAAAGTTTCTATTAAATTAAATATCAATGATTGTTCCATCTATAAATTTTAAGTAGATGGATTCAATGTTGGGTTCAAAACTATTATTTTAATATTCTTGAATTTCAGTTTAAATCTCTATTAACGTAAAATTTAACACTTAATTCCAATTAAATTTCAATGACCAAATTTTCCTAATTTAAATTCAATTAAATAAACAAATCTTAATTCCCATTCTTATTATTCAACAAATTATTATCCTATAACATATTTAACCTTTGGTTATGTTTTGTTACATAAATCTTCCAATTTCATCTTTATTCGTATTAACTCTTTTATTTTCACTTTTTGTGAAATAACTACCCTATCCAATATATGACGCTAAATTTATTTCCTTGCATTAATTTACACCTATTTACATTAACTAGAATAAATATTATATTCCTAAATGTACTTCTATCAATTAAATGCATTAATTAAGGTTTTAAAATACTTTACGTTTTATAAAAATTTACAACATTAAATTTACATTCAATTAATTACTTTACATAATTTACGTATTAATTTCTCAATTAACTTAATTTGAACTTATTTCCCAATCTATCAATTACTACTTAAAGTAAATTTACGCTTCAAAATATTTACATTCCCACTTCCGTTACTATACTATTAATTATTAGAGTAAGATTTATTATAAATAATAACATCATAATTGCTTAACATTTAAATGAACTTTAATTCCAAATAAATTCATTGACCAATTAATTAGGTAATTTATAATAGTTGTTATTACCCTTAAATTTATCTCCAAATAACGTACTACCTTATTACCTAAATTTACGAACAAATACCGTTACAATGTTTTATTGCATAAATCAATTTAATCCTTTCCTTTATCCCTTATATGCCATTACAATTAAATGTTGGCATTTATTTCCATATTACCGATGCATTCACTTATGTTCTATCCAAACATTCATTTAGATTTTATATCCATTAATTTATTCAATATTGACATCCACTTACTCAAATTTACTTCCATTTGTATAGTTGCAATTAAATTCAGTTATTATTTCATTAATACTATTTCCAATTTACTTCTTCCAGCATTAATTACACAATCAAGTTTAATTAACCAATTATAATGGTTTCCACTATTACTTCAATTGGATTTCATTCCAATTGTCAAGAATTTATTTTATTTACCAATGCAACCTTTAATTCCTATCATTCGCTCCATTATAAATTATAATATTTTCATTTCTTTCTACATTAAATTACAAAAATCAATTTAAATTAACAAATTAAATAGTCGAAATTTACGGGTCGTTACAGTATATACGTGTACCCAACTCCCGTGAGTAGGCATAAGGTGGCTAAAACAGGAGCGATCTCGGGCCAGTGAGGTAGCACCTCGTATCAGACACACTTCTTCGATACCATTCTATTAATTTTTTATTTTTGGTGGCCACCCTTGATTTGGGAGTGTTGTTCGAGGTGGAACGGTAGTGGCTGCTATGCGTATCCATCAGTCCGTGTGCGTAATTGGTATATCTACCTTGGCATTGCCTTGTGTGCCGTGTCACCTACCATATCGAACCCACTACGATTTTGATTTTTAAGATCCGACCGCATTAAGGTTATCCATCCCCTTAACGCTATTTTCTATATGATTATACTTTACTGATTAGACACTACTATATATGGCATATATTACTATATAATAAATAGTTTAACGGATCCTTAGAGGATGGGCGGTCCCAAGCATCTTCTAAGTTACTTGTACCTTTACTACAGTTCACTTGAGTAGGTTTACATTATATAAGTATATATTGTCCTGACTCGAGTGTTTTGTGTTTTACTTTACGCTCGGGTCAGCCTGAGTATTCACAGATTTGGATTCCACTTTCTGGAGATTGGAATCGCTGGAGATTATCTGCTTATCTATTTTATCTATCTCAGTTCTGTTGTTCTATTCAGCTTGTACTTGGTTATCATATTGAGACTTATGTTGTATTTTATTTCTTCTATTGTATCTTATTTAACTCTGATATATTTACATAGTAGCTTCATGAACTACTATTTCTTTTACTTCCGCTGCACTTCTTACTCTGTGTCTGTGATCTGTTATTATTTATTTACTGTATATTCTGAGATTTGCCAAATTTTATTTACAACGCGATATTTTGAGCAATTCAAGTCCGACATGTGCGAATGCGAATGGTTGAAAATATCGGGTCGTTACAGTTGGTATTAAAGCTTTGGCTTTGAGGCAAAACTTAGAATGTATGGTAAATTTATTTACAGAATCACTTTCGTTCGAGTTTGAATCTCTTCCTTTTGATTCGATTTCCTTTGAATTTTGGAATGTTCCCTGCGGTTCCGAAATTCATTCGTGTCCCTCACTATTCATCATCTTTTGATTCTGGAGTATCCCATGACTCCACTTCCAATGATCTTTATAGTGAATTGGCGGTCTCGCCAATATTCTAATTTTCTTGTAAAAGGGTGAAAATCCTTTATAATCAGCATCGATTCACCAGAGATTTATATTTATCCTTGGTTTAGATGCTAATATCTTTTATTATTCCAAACTCTATCTCTTGAGATCGAAGGTAGATTTACCCCAGAAAATCCACATTTGATCTTATCCATTAAGTCACGGTTGACCCGGTTAAGGTTGTCCGCGATTTATCTAAGCTTACCCATCTCTCTACTCTGTTTAACCATCTTGTCTTTTGTTTCTAAACTATCTCCAAACATTTTGAATTGTACTTGTAAATCTATGTTTTGTTTTATATGTTGTGTTGTTTGGGTTGTTGATGTTGATTTAGGTTTCCGATCGATTCGTCTGATCAACGCTATCGATAGGATTTCTAAAACATTTTGACAGAACAAACTGACACAATATTATTTTAAAATTTGGTTAATGAAATAAATTTGGATATATAATTTTATGGAACTTAATAAATTGATTTAAATTGATAATTTGAAATGATAATACTTGATTTATCATTTATTGTTCTACAAATGAATTTATAAATAGTTGTTTATAAATTTATTTGGGAACTGAAATGAATTTAAAACAAGAAATTTAAAGAATTTAATTTCCGATGGTTTCAAACCTTGTGTTTAAAATTTTTAAAAGGATATTATTTAAAGTATTTTGAATAAAAATTTGTCTCTAAAGGATTTTAAAGTTTAAAAATTAAGTGCTCTTCTCTTTGTCGCTGGAAAATAATTTCGGTGATGACTGCAGCATCATCGACGTTCATTTTCGAGTTTCGAAGTGAAGAGACCGTTCTGTAGTCTTGCTACAGCTTTGTTTTGGAAAATCTAATTGATTTGAATTTCTAAAATATGACTGGATTATAATATACATAGATATATGATTTAAATTTGATTTGACATATTATGTATGTAACAACCCGCATATTTATCGATTTTATATTTAAATATTTTATTGTTAGTCGGATGTTAGTCTGAAAAGCTACTTTTTGCATACGGTCAAATTAGGACTCGAGACCACCCCCATTGAGTTCAAAATGACGTTTGCGATCTTTTTGAGTGTAAACTTCGATATGTTTGGGGATAGTGAAATTTTCATCACTTTTTGTGTTGGGCTTTTGGTTTGGGCTGCACCTCTTCTAACTCAGCCCAACCCCTTCCTTCTCTTCATCACTTCATCAACTTAGAAGCTTTAGCAAAAATGGTGGAGGGAATAGGAAATTAAAATTCCAAGCTCAAGTTCTTTAGCAAATTCAACATCTAACTCCAAATTCAAAGTGAAGACATTGATTCAAGCTTGTGGTTGATCTTTGCTTTGCCCCCAAGCTTCATCTTCATCAAATTCCGTGAAAAGGTGAGATTTTTAGTCTCACATCTTGCTTAAATTGTCATTGGGCTGTTGGGAATGATCCCCTATTGCATTTGTATGAATATTTGCATTTGGTTTGGATTGGATTGGCGAAAAACACCATTTTTGAGCGTTTTGACGAATTTTCCAGCCCCCTAGAGCTGTTCGGCATCGTTGAGTCGATCGGTTCGGCCTATTTAAGCTGTTCGGCATCATTTAGTCGACCGGCATCTTTAAGTGTTCGGCATCTTTGAACGTTCGGCCTCGTGTGTGTTCGACCTCTTGAACGTTCGGCCTCGTGTGTGTTCGACCTCTTGAACGTTCGGCCTCGTGTGTGTTCGACCTCCTGAACGTTCGGCCTCCTGAGCGTTCGGCATCTTCAAGTCGTTCGGTCTCTTGAACGCTCGGCATATTCGAGCGTTCGGCATTTTCGAGCGTTCGGCATCTTTAAGCCGTTCGGCATATTTGAGCGTTCGGCAATTTCGAGCGTTCGGCATCTTTAAGCCGTTCGGCATATTCGAGCGTTCGGCATATTCGAGCGTTCGGCATTTTCGAGCGTTCGGCATCTTTAAGCCGTTCGGCATATTTGAGCGTTCGGCAATTTCGAGCGTTCGGCATCTTTAAGCCGTTCGGTATATTTGAGCGTTCGGCAATTTCGAGCGTTCGGCATCTTTAAGCCGTTCGGCATATTTGAGTGTTCGGCATTTTTGAGTCGATCGGCACATTTAGAGCGTTCGGCATTTTTTGTCGTTCGGCCTCCTTAAGTCATTCAGCCTCCTTCGATTGTTCGGCCTCCTGAGTCGTTCGGCTATTAGGTCGTCCTGCATCCTTTGGTCGCTTGTCCTCATTAAGTCGTACCGTGAGGCAATCTTATCTGAAAAGCGATCAACAGAACTCCCTACTTCGATGGTTTTGGGGATTGATTTCTTTGAACTTTACTCACGTCTTCGAACGTGAATTTTTATGATTGATTGTTTCTACAATCACTTCTATGATTTGTCACTTCAAAATATAAAGGTTTCCTATACTAGTATTAAATATCAAAACTCTTTCATTAAAACGATTTCAACTCGATTTTTCCATATCAAACTCGTTTATAAAACTGTTTTCCAATTTATTAGTATATACAAACCTTTACCTCATTCGTATGAGAAAATATAATTAAACGGCTTGGCAAAACAAGTGGTATGAAACGCTTGCGTTTACTTCGTCGGTTAATTGATGGACTTGTTCGATTGAAACTCTTGTGACAATTTCCTAGTGCAGATCTACAATCTGTTCGTAAATATTTGAGTTAAGCAAGTGGTTATGGGACATGAAGCTAAACTCTTATATTTACTAGCTTAGTGTAATCGACACTTCCTTATGATCACGATGATCATTCTTGTGATTTAGACTAGCGATTGTGCTATGTCTTTTTGTTTGCGAGGTTAGACTAGACACCATTTGTGTGATTTCGATTCACACATATCTCTTTATCTTCAAGGTTAGTCTATGCCTCATTGGTGTGATTTCGATTCACACATATTGAAACTCTTTATGATCGATGACGATCATTTTATGGTTTAGGCTCATGGGTCGTATCTATTTAGGTGCGTCGATGTTTACTTCTCACATGGGTCGTATCTATATAGGTGCGTCGATGTTCATCTATGCATGGGTCGTATCTTTCTAGGTGCGTCGATGTTCGACTTTTCATGGGGTGTATCTTTCTAGGTGCATCGATGTTAGACATTACATGGGGCGTATCTTTCTAGTTGCGTCGATGTTTATTTATGCATGGGGCGTATCTTTCTAGGTGCGTCAATGCTAGACTTTACATGGGGTGTATCTTTTTAGGTGCATCGATGTTAGACTTTTCATGGGGTGTATCTTTCTAGGTGCATCGATGTTAGACATTACATGGGGCGTATCTTTCTAGTTGCGTCGATGTTTATTAATGCATGGGGCGTATCTTTCTAGGTGCGTCAATGCTAGAACATGGGTCGTATCTTTCTAGGTGCGTCGATGTTCGACTTTGCATGGGGTGCATCTTTCTAGGTGTATCGATGCTAGACTTTACATGGGGCATATCTTTCTAGGTGCGTCGATGTTCAGTTTATGGGATTGGTCATCCTCTTTTCTTGAGATTTCTGGATTTTATGTTTCACCAGCTTTTACCATTGACATTGACGAGTATGTAATTTTATTGTGGTTTGGTGAATTAAATTAAGAATATGACATTCTTTTAATCTTTGAGAAGATTCTTGTGATATTGATTAATCTCTTGTTGATTATCATTTTCATACTTGTAGTAGTATGCTTTTATGGATATCTTATATGTTTATGCCATATCTCTTGTTCTATATCATTTTATCTGATAATTATAGCTAGACTGATCCGTTTATTATTTTCTTCTTAAATAATACTCGGGTCAGACTGAGATTTTACAGGTGCTTCCTCATGACTTCTTATCTGGAGCCATCTTCTGACTTTTGGCTAACTACTCTAGTTTAGTAGTTTTTTTGTTTGTATACATTTGAGATTAGACTGCTTGATGTATACATATTCTATTATCTTGCACTTATATCTATTCACTTATGTTATTGTGGATCTTATTTGACCACCACTCTGATGTACACTATCATGTGTTATATTCATATCTCTTTCCGCCTTTGTGATATGAATTGTCTGTGACGGATTTGTGTTACGTTTATTTCTATATTTGTTTCCGAAGATCATATATAGCCACCGTGTGATAGCTTTGTGTTTGTATCAGTATGTCGGATTTCCTCCTTAAAAGATATGCATTCTATTCTATCTGACATATCGGTGCTCGCGCAAAGAAGTTACACAGATGGTCGCTCCTCAACAGCCTTACCCTCCGTGCTAATTGACAGCACTACACCGTAGTGATCTTGGTTAGCGTGGGTATAAAGGTGGGGCGTCACAATGTATATATAATTACTTATCTCTAAATGGTTTGAAAGGAATCGGAAGTTTAATTCTTAAATTTTATTTTAAAGAATAATTTCAGTTATAAGAAGAAAATAAAAAATTTGAATAAATGATTCAAACTTGAGATAATTGAATTGGAAAGTTTTACTTGTATAACACACAATTTCATTCCAATATAACTTACCTAAATTACACAGAAGTTGAATATGGAATTGGATAATATACAATATAAAAAGGATTTTTTTTATAAATAAAATTTTGAGTGGTTATAATACATGTTATACACTTAAATTTTAGTTATAAAAGATTAACAGAGGCAAATAGTGAGAAAGGAATTTAAAGAGATTTTATTTAAATAACTTAATAATCAAATTTGATTTACTATGGAACCTTAAGTCTAACCTAGGAATTTTAATAAAGGTTATTTCCTAAAATGAATATGTTGTATAATAAATAATGTATCTTTGAATAGATAAAATAAAATACATTTGAATTAGACATTTTGTAATAAAGTTTATTTAACTTGAATTCATAGTTTAATTGATGTCTAAATGAATAAATGTGTAAAGAAATTTGATTGTTATATTTGCTATATAAATATTTTATTTATGAAATAGATATGTCTTGAAAAATGAATGATTATGATTTAAATAGTTAAAATGTATTTTAACATCACTAAAAATTGATAATTGAGAATTTGGTTTTCAAATGGAATTTTAAGTGTAACTTATTAAAGGAATATCTATTTGTGAAATGAGTATTTTAAATAAAGTGTTAGGTTATGTGTTAAATTAAGAGCTAACTAAAATAGTGAACTTTTAACTTAATAAATGAAGTATAGTTTGATTTGAATATTCCATTCATAAAAGTTTGCTTTAATAAGTCATGAGTTAAATGATATCCAAATGAATATTTCTGATATTAAACTGATTTGAAATATTAATATATCTACTGTAGCATTTTATAAGTGCTGCTGTTTTGAAAATACAGTGTTTTGGAAATTTTTATAATTGAATGAACTTAGAAATGTTACAACTTTAAAAAGAATATTATTTGACCTTGAATTAAAATGGTTTAAATGAAGATTATTTTTTTTAAAAGGTGTTTTGCTTTTCTAAGTGTTATGTTTTTTTTTAGAATAACATTTCAAAAGTGTTATGATTTTAGTAGTGTGATTTCCAAATGATAAACATCCCTAAATTATTATGATTTCAAAGCATTATGGTTTCAAATTTATTATCTTATTTTGTTTTTCAAACTACCTTTTGGTTGTCCTTATTTCTCTTATCTTGTTACAGAATGGGAAGGCTATTGCTTATACCAGTCCGTTTAGAAATCTTTCTGTAATCTTTGATAATATTTGTTACTCATCTAGATCCGAACACTGTTTTTCCATTCATAGACCGTCGGTCAAGTGAAAGGGGTGATTCAGACTCTAGAGGATCTTTTTCGTGCTTGTATTCTTGATTTGATCACCTCCATCTTGTTAAACTTACCTATAACAATAGTTATCAGGTGTAATTCCAATCTTCTTATCATCTTGTCTTAATCTTATTTCACTCAATTTTTTTTCTGTGCTTTCCCGTACCTCATTCCTTTTCGGGGACGAAAAGTTTTGAGTGGGGGAGAGTGTAACAACCCTAGATTTTTGTATATTATTTAAATTGGACTTTATTTTTTTTATTTTTAAATTATTTTAAATTTGTTTTATTTCAAACATTTCATTTTTAAAAATAAATGTTGATTATTAAGTTATTTATAGTTCAAACTAGTATAGTTTGAATATTTTAATGTAAAGTGAATTTCTTGTCAAACTGTTCAAACTTTGACCTTTAAACGTCAAATTTAAATTATTTAAAATCTTAAATTTTATCTTTTATTATAAAAATAGATTTAATAACTTGAATACTTCTTTTCGTTTCGTTGAAAACGGAGTTAAACTGTAAAAGATATGTACATTTCAATTTTGAGTATAAACTGTTTATTTAACAATTTTGTTTATTTTAAATTTTATAAATTACTTTTTCTTTGTTATATTTTATTTTAATATGTGTTAATATGTTATTTTATGTATATTTTGTCTTTTAATATTTTTAGAAATGATAATAAAATTTTTCTAAAGTCTATTGAAATTGTTTTCAATTTATTAAGCCTAGTGCTATTTTCTTTGCTATTTTCTTAATTTAATTATATATAATTAAAATTTATTTATTTATTTTATACATTCACTTTTATTTACTGTGTTTTTATTTTATTAATATTAATTTTACATGTATTTTGATTAAAATAGATTTTTCCAAAGATTATTTGAATTGTTTCAATTTATTTAGCCTAGTTTCACATATATTGATATTTTCTTTATATAAATTATATAATTTAAAATGTATTTATTTATTTCTCTTATTTACATTATTTCTGAGATTATTTATCTATTTTATCAGGCTTTTTATGTATTTACATAATAGAAAAATAAATTTGAAAGGCCTTAAACTTTCTATCTTCCTATGGGCTTTTATAGTCCACCTTTTTACTTTTAACCTAACCTTTCACCAATTAACCCTAACTATTCCTCATTCTTTTTTTTCATCCGACTTCCTCCTGTTATTCACGAATTTTCAAAGCTCCAAAACCCTAAAAAAAATTATGGCCTCCATCTTGTAAAAAAATTTGGTAAACTCCCTCTTTTCTTTCTACTTTTTTTTCTTATTTTTTCTACGCCATTTTGCCTTGCTTTCTCCCTTGTTTAGATCGGCCTCTCCCCCTTGTTCCACGGCCACCACCTCCTTCCATATCTTCCAGACTATCACCAGCCTCTACTCCACCAGCCATGACCAAGGCCGAACCCCTTTGATGGCCAAACTCTTCCAAATACAACCTAGATGCCTAGATCCATGCTTTGTTGACCACTTTTTGCTCATCCACTTCAACCACCACCCGAATCACCACCATAGCCGCCACCACTCCTCTGACCTGACCACGGCACACCCTCTCCCACCTTTGTTCAGTCATGGTGCACCACAGGCCGAGCCCACTCCCCAAGGCCGAGCCTTGTTTTGACATAAAAACCCACCTAGTTGCCTTCAAAAACCACTTCACCTCCTCATGTACAAACTCCACCTTGTCATGCCTTGGACCCAAGCTATGTTAGCCTAGACCTGACCCAAAACTTGACCATATCTGAACCAAATCAAACCCTAAGCCATACCAAATAGTAGAGGAGGCAAAGCAAAAGACTGCGTAGTCGTATCTCCTTTTATTTCAATGTTATTGTATTTTAAAGTCGTATTGAATTTTGTTGTTTTGATTGTTTGTTTTGGGTTGTACACAAGAGTTGTAGATTGGATTCGCTCTCCACTCAAGTCTGTAGTCTTGTCATCGTGCTTTTGTTTCCATTGTGTCATTGGTTTTGATATCTCCAGCACAAAGAGGTGAGTTATTCTCACCAGACAATATGTACATATATAACTAGTAAATTGACACCCTATGAATCTGTAGAAATATATTATCATGTTATACTTGACTATGTTATGATCATATGATGTTCACACCTGTTATTACACCTGATATATCATATGTTACTATTATTTCATGTTATTCTGTTATTTATATCAGTTATCAACATTGCTAGTTTCCTATAGACTAGAATCACTATGGGTTGAAATGATACATATCCGAACGGACTTTAGATTAAGGGAAAATCGTTACGGGCTGAAATGATAGGCCTGAGCGGTTTTCAAATCATTCTTTTTAACTTGGGATTGCGGGTTTGAAATGATAGAACCCGGATTTTTCTTTTTAAACCGCGGATTGAAATGATACATATCTGTATCACTTGACCTAGGCTAGAAAACTGTATACAGGCCCGTGGTTGTTTTATAAAGTGTTTTGGATATTTTTAAGTATTTTAAAAAATATAAACTTGTGAAATTTGATTTAAACAGATTTTGAAATATCTTGAATTAAATACATTATGATTTTTCTATGTGTTAAAAATGTAATTAATGAATGGTTTAACTGGATTTTTGAAATATAACTTGTTTGGGAAAATTTGAATTTTGTTAAAGGTGGAATTTTAATTAAGTAAAATAAAGGGAAATAAGTTATATTTTGGGAATTTAAAACTTATTGGTTAAGTTAAGAATTTAATTATAGAAATGGAAATTTAATACTTAAATCTAAATAAGTGAATTGTTATTTAATTTGATTTTGTATGGAAATTTGACTTTATAAAATCATAAGAATAAGGGTATATAAATGATTGTTTTTAAAGTGTGAAAATATATGATTTTATAAGTTAAAATGATTTATATTAAAAGTTAATTATTTGTGGAATTTTAAAATAAAACTCTGAATATGATTTAACAACATTTTGAAATGTAATGTAAAGGATATTACGGCATTTTGTAAATGTTGTAGTGTTTTAAATGAACTAAAAGGTTAATTTGAAATAAAGGCTATTATAGCACTTTGTAAGTGCTATAGTGGTTAAACTTAACATTTAAGTTAATTGAAACTTAAAAGAAATCTATTACAGCATTTAACGCTGTCTTTTGTTAAATAACTGTTTTAAACTATAACATTACGTAGCATTTTATAAGTGCTACGGAAACTATATTTTGTTGTTTTAATTAATTTTAATGAAAAATAATCTTCGGAAAATGATATAATTTTGGGAAATTAAATGTTAAATTTCTAAAGATAATGAAGAGACATTTAAATGGAAGAATTTGATTTCTAATGTGAGTTTAAAATGGTATTTAAATTTAATAAAATGAATGGATTTAAATGGTATTTAAATGAATAAAAATGAATGGTGTTTTGAATAATATTTTGATATTATGAAATGATTTTGAAACGATATTTGATTTCTGATTTATTTAATTTATTTGATAAATGAATATTTGAAGTATATATTATTTGAGTTTATTTAAATGATATTGGATTTATGAAATGTGGGAGATTTAAACTTTTGAAATATACTAAAGATTGAATATTGTATTTTATGGATTAAATCTATATTGGAAATTGATAAGATTTGAAATGGTTTGTTGGTAAACTGTAATTGAATTGAAATTTGATGGTTTGAATTTAATAAGTTTGTAAGCGTATAGAATTAAAAGATGATTTCAAATATATGATTTCAAAATGCTGTGATTTTCGAAGTATAATGATTTCAAATGTTTTGTTTCAAAAGAGTTATAACTTTGAAAGTATAAACTATTTTGAAAGGTGAATATATATTTGAAATGGAAATGATATTGTTTTGAAATGAATATAGTATTGAAATAAAAATGATTTTTTTTTCGATGTATAACTATCAAAGATATGATATTTTGATATCAAAGTGATTTGAAAATGAAGTTTTGGAAGGATATGATATTTTGATATATTAAAATGATTTGGAAATGATAAATCTTTATTTTGATAAAGACGTGATTTTGAAATGATATCTTATTTTGAAGTAAAGTGTTGTTTTAAAAGGTTATAACCACGGGTTATAATAACGATTGGTTGGCAAAGAGACCGGAATCGGATATGGACATACTCTCTGTCAATACCGAAAACCACTTTGACAACTGTGTACGCGGTGGAGTTTCCAGAATGAAGTAGGATAGTGACGACGATCCTAAGGTATATACGTGGACCCAACTCCCGTGAGTTGGCATAAGGTGGCTAAAACAGGAGCGATCTCGGGTCAGTGAGGTAGCACCTCGTATCGGACACACTTCTTCGATACCATTCTATTACTTTGTGATTTTTGGTGGCCACCCTTGATTTGGGAGTGTTGTTCGAGGTGGAAAGGTAGTGGCTGCTATTCGTATCAATCAGTCCGTGTGCGTAATTGGTATATCTACCCTGGCATTGCCTTGTGTGCCGTGTCACCTACCATATCGAACCCACTACGATTTTGATTTTTAAGATCCGACCGCGTTAAGGTTCTCCATCCCCTTAAAGCTATTTTCTATATGATTATACTTTACTGATTAGACACTATTATATATAGTGTATATTACTATATAGTAAATAGTTTAACGGATCCTTAGAGGATGGGCGGTCCCAAGCATCTTCTAAGTTGCTTGTACCATTACTACAGTTCACTTGAGTTGGTTTACATTATATAAGTATATATTGTCCTGACTCGAGTGTTTTGTGTTTTGCTTTACGCTCGGGTTAGCCTGAGTATTCATAGATTTGGATTCCACTTTCTAGAGATTGGAATCGCTGGATATTATCTGCTTATCTAGTTTTATCTATCTCAGTTCTGTTGTTCTATTCAGCTTGTACATGGTTATCATATTGAGACTTCTATTGTATTTTATTTCTTCTGTTGTATCTTATTTAACTTTGATATATTTACATAGTAGCTTCATGAACTACTATTTCTTTTACTTCCGCTGCACTTCTTACTCTATGTCTGTGATCTGTTATTATTTATTTACTGTATATTCTGAGATTTGCCAAATTTTATTTACAACGTGATATTTTGAGCAATTCAAGTCCGACATGTGCGAATGCGAATGGTTGAAAATATCGGGTCGTTACAGTTGGTATCAGAGCTTTGGCTTTGAGGCAAAACTTAGAATGTATGGTAAATTTATTTACAGAATCACTTTCGTTCGAGTTTGAATCTCTTCCTTTTGATTCGATTTCCTTTGAATTTTGGAATGTTCCCTGCGGTTCCGAAATTCATTCGTGTCCCTCACTATTCATCATCTTTTGATTCTGGAGTATCCCATGAATCCACTTCCAATGATCTTTATAGTGAATTGGCGGTCTCGCCAATATTCTAATTTTCTTGTAAAAGGGTGAAAATCCTTTATAATCAGCATCGATTCACCAGAGATTTATATTTATCCTTGGTTTAGATGCTAATATATTTTATTATTCCAAACTCTATCTCTTGAGATCGATGGTAGATTTACCCCAGAAAATCCACATTTGATCTTATCCATTAAGTCACGGTTGACCCGGTTAAGGTTGTCCGCGATTTATCTAAGCTTACCCATCTCTCTACTCTATTTAACCATCTTGTCTTTTGTTTCTAAACTATCTCCAAACATTTTGAATTGTACTTGTAAATCTATGTTTTGTTTTATATGTTGTGTTGTTTTGGTTGTTGATGTTGATTTGGGTTTCCGATCGATTCGTCTGATCAACGCTATCGATAGGATTTCTAAAACATTTTGACAGAACAAACTAACACAATATTATTTTAAAATTTGGTTAATGAAATAAATTTGGATATATAATTTTATGGAACTTAATAAATTGATTTAAATTGATAATTTGAAATGATAATACTTGATTTATCATTTATTGTTCTACAAATGAATTTATAAATAGTTGCTTATAAATTTATTTGGGAACTGAAATGAATTTAAAACAAGAAATTTAAAGAATTTAATTTCCGATGGTTTCAAACCTTGTGTTTAAAATTTTTAAAAGGATATTATTTAAAGTATTTTGAATAAAAATTTGTCTCTAAAGGATTTTAAAGTTTAAAAATTAAGTGCTCTTCTCTTTGTCGCTGGAAAATAATTTCGGTGATGACTGCAGCATCATCGACGTTCATTTTCGAGTTTCGAAGTGAAGAGACCGTTCTATAGTCTTGCTACAGCTTTGTTTTGGAAAATCTAATTGATTTGAATTTCTAAAATATGACTGGATTATAATATATATAGATATATGATTTAAATTTGATTTGACATATTATGTATATATAATTACTTATCTCTAAATGGTTTGAATGGAATCGGAAGTTTAATTCTTAAATTTTATTTTAAAGAATAATTTCAGTTATACGAAGAAAATCAAAAATTTGAATAAATGATTCAAACTTGAGATAATTGAATTGGAAAGTTTTACTTGTATAACACACAATTTCATTCCAATATAACTTACCTAAATTACACAGAAGTTGAATATGGAATTGGATAATATACAATATAAAAAGGATTTTATTTTATAAATAAAATTTTGAGTGGTTATAATACATGTTATACACTTAAATTTTAGTTATAAAAGATTAACAGAGGCAAATAGTGAAAAAGGAATTTAAAGAGATTTTATTTAAATAACTTAATAATCAAATTTGATTTACTATGGAACCTTAAGTCTAACCTAGGAATTTTAATAAAGGTTATTTCCTAAAATGAATATGTTGTATAATAAATAATGTATCTTTGAATAGATAAAATAAAATACATTTGAATTAGACATTTTGTAATAAAGTTTATTTAACTTGAATTCATAGTTTAATTGATGTCTAAATGAATAAATGTGTAAAGAAATTTGATTGTTATATTTGCTATATAAATATTTTATTTATGAAATAGATATGTCTTGAAAAATGAATGATTATGATTTAAATAGTTAAAATGTATTTTAACATCACTAAAAATTGATAATTGAGAATTTGGTTTTCAAATGGAATTTTAAGTGTAACTTATTAAAGGAATATCTATTTGTGAAATGGGTATTTTAAATAAAGTGTTAGGTTATGTGTTAAATTAAGAGCTAACTAAAATAGTGAACTTTTAACTTAATAAATGAAGTATAGTTTGATTTGAATATTCCATTCATAAAAGTTTGTTTTAATAAGTCATAAGTTAAATGATATCCAAATGAATATTTCTGATATTAAACTGATTTGAAATATTAATATATCTACTATAGCATTTTATAAGTGTTGTTGTTTTGAAAATACAGTGTTTTGGAAATTTTTATAATTGAATGAACTTAGAAATGTTACAACTTTAAAATGAATATTATTTGACCTTGAATTAAAATGGTTTAAATGAAGATTATTTTTTTTAAAAGGTGTTTTGATTTTCTAAGTGTTATGTTTTTTTTTTAGAATAACATTTCCAAAGTGTTATGATTTTAGTAGTGTGATTTCCAAATGATAAACATCCCTAAATTATTATGATTTCAAAGCATTATTGTTTCAAATTTATTATCTTATTTTGTTTTTCAAACTACCTTTTGGTTGTCCTTATTTCTCTTATCTTGTTACAGAATGGGAAGGCTATTGCTTATACCAGTCCGTTTAGAAATCTTTCTGTAATCTTTGATAATCTTTGTTACTCATCTGGATCCGAACATTGTTTTTCCATTCATAGACCGTCGGTCAAGTGAAAGGGGTGATTCAGACTCTAGAGGATCTTTTTCGTGCTTGTATTCTTGATTTGATCACGTCCATCTTGTTAACCTTACCTATAACAATAGTTATCAGGTGTAATTCCAATCTTCTTATCATCTTGTCTTAATCTTATTTCACTCTATTTTTTTTCTGTGCTTTCCCGTACCTCATTCCTTTTCGAGGACGAAAAGTTTTGAGTGGGGGAGAGTGTAACAACCCTAGATTTTTGTATATTATTTAAATTGGACTTTATTTTTTTTATTTTTAAATTATTTTAATTTTGTTTTATTTCAAACATTTCATTTTTAAAAATAAATGTTGATTATTAAGTTATTTATAGTTCAAACTAGCATAATTTGAATATTTTAATGTAAAGTGAATTTCTGGTCAAACTGTTCAAAATTTGACTTTTAAACTTCAAATTTAAATTATTTAAAATCTTAAATTTTATCTTTTATTATAAAAATAGATTTAATAACTTGAATACTGCTTTTCGTTTCGTTGAAAACGGAGTTAAACTGTAAAAGATATGTACATTTCAATTTTGAGTATAAACTGTTTATTTAACAATTTTGTTTATTTTAAATTGTATAAATTACTTTTTCTTTGTTATATTTTATTTTAATATGTGTTAATATGTTATTTTATGTATATTTTGTCTTTTAATATTTTTAGAAATGATAATAATTTTTTTCTAAAGTCTATTGAAATTGTTTTCAATTTATTAAGCCTAGTGCTATTTTCTTTGCTATTTTCTTAATTTAATTATATATAATTAAAATTTATTTATTTATTTTATACATTCACTTTTATTTACTGTGTTTTTACTTTATTAATATTAATTTTACATGTATTTTGATTAAAATAGATTTTTCCAAAGATTATTTGAATTGTTTCAATTTATTTAGCCTAGTTTCACATATATTGATATTTTCTTTATATAAATTATATAATTTAAAATGTATTTATTTATTTTCCTTATTTACATTATTTCTGAGATTATTTATCTATTTTATCAGGCTTTTTATGTATTTACAAAATAGAAAAAGAAATTTGAAAGGCCTTAAACTTTCTATCTTCCTATGGGCTTTTATAGTCCACCTTTTTACTTTTAACCCAACCTTTCACCAATTAACCCTAACTATTCCTCATTCTTTTTTTTTCAGCCGACTTCCTCCTGTTATTCACGAATTTTCAAACCTCCAAAACCCTAAAAAAAATCATGGCCTCCATCTTGCAAAAAAATTTGGTAAACTCCCTCTTTTCTTTCTACTTTTTTTTCTTACTTTTTCTATGCAAGTTTGCCTTGCTTTCTCCCTTGTTTAGATCGGCCTCTCCCCGTTGTTCCACGGCCACCACCTCCTTCCATATCTTCCAGACTATCACCAGCCTCTACTCCACTAGCCATGACCAAGGCCGAACCCCCTTGATGGCCAAACTCTTCCAAATACAACCTAGATGCCTAGATCCATGCTTTGTTGACCACTTTTTGCTCATCCACTTCAACCACCACCCAAATCACCACCATAGCCGCCACCACTCCTCTGACCTAACCACGGCACATCCTCTCCCACCTTTGTCCAGTCATGGTGCACCACAGGCCGAGCCCACTCCCCAAGGCCGAGCCTTGTTTTGACATAAAAACCCACCTAGTTGCCTTCAAAAACCACTTCACCTCCTCATGTACAAACTCCACCTTGTCATGCCTTGGACCCGAGCTATGTTAGCCCAGACCTGACCCAAAACTTGACCATATCTGAACCAAATCAAACCCTAAGCCATACCAAATAGTAGAGGAGGCAAAGAAAAAGACTGCGTAGTCGTATCTTCTTTTATTTCAATGTTATTGTATTTTAAAGTCGTATTGAATTTTGTTGTTTTGATTGTTTGTTTTGGGTTGTACACAAGAGTTGTAGATTGGATTCGCTCTCCACTCAAGTCCGTAGTCTTGTCATCATGATTTTGTTTCCATTGTGTCATTGGTTTTGATATCTCCAGCACAAAGAGGTGAGTTATTCTCACCAGACAATATGTACCTATATAACTAGTAAATTGACACCCTGTGAATCTGTAGAAATATATTATCATGTTATACTTGACTATGTTATGATCATATGATGTTCACACCTGTTATTACACCTGATATATCATATGTTACTATTATTTCATGTTATTCTATTATTTATATCAGTTATCAACATTGCCAGTTCCCTGTAGACTAGAATCACTATGGGTTGAAATGATACATACCCGAACGGACTTTAGAATAAGGGAAAATCGTTACGGGCTGAATTGATAGGCCTGAGCGGTTTTCAAATCATTCTTTTTAACTTGGGATTGCGGGTTTGAAATGATAGAACCCGGATTTTTCTTTTTAAACTGCGGATTGAAATGATACATATCCGTATCACTTGACATAGGCTAGAAAACTGTATACAGGCCTGTGGTTGTTTTATAAAGTGTTTTGGATATTTTTAAGTATTTTAAAAAATATAAACTTGTGAAATTTGATTTAAACAGATTTTGAAATATCTTGAATTAAATAAATTATGATTTTTCTATGCGTTAAAAATGTAATTAATGAATGGTTTAACTGGATTTTTGAAATATAACTTGTTTGGGAAAATTTGAATTTTGTTAAAGGTGGAATTTAATTAAGTAAAATAAAGGGGAGAGATGATCTAGGGTTTTCTTCGCCTGTTAGGTTCGTCAGAGTTCTCGATCGTTTTCTCCGTCATGGGTGTTTCGGGTTTGATCGCAGGAGGGGGGTTTGGTGCGTGGGCCTATGGCGAAGTGATGGTCGGAATAACGATGAAGCTGGTGGCCGGAGGTGGTGGCGCGGGGAAGTTTTTGGATGATGGTTCATTTTGGTTTAGGTTTACTCTGACTCGATCTTGTTTTCGAGTTCGAATTCAAGAACCGATTGTCGTATTCAGGTAGAGAAGTTTGGGTTGTCTTGCGGCGAAGGTGCCGATGATCGAAGCGGCGACCGGAGACGTGTGCATGTGCATCGAGTTGTCGTGTATCTGTGTTGCTGAACTCGGGTAAGGGCTTGGGGAAGATGCATTGTGGCTCGAGTTGGGTTTCGAGATTTTTGCGTGTGTGTTTGTTTCCAGGTAGAAGTTAAAACTTATAAAACAAAATCAAAATTGGAGATACTCGGGTCTGGACTTGAGTGTATACTGGGATGGACCCGAAGTAAATGAGTATAACAGTTTAAAGTTTTATAAAAACAAGTTTTAAAGTTTTATAAAAACAAGTTTTAAAGATTTTAAAACATAAATCAAAATTTTCTTTATAATTTATGTGTTTAAATACTTGGTTTTTAAGAAAAGTGGTATGTTTTGTTTAGCTTAAAAATTATTAAGTTAAGTTCTTAAGTTATTTTTAAACTTAGGCAAATATAAAATTAAGTAGTTTATTATAAGGTAAAATGTTTTAAATTTATGTGTTAATCATAATTAATAAATTGATACAGGTAAATGGGTTATCTTAAAGTTAATTAAGATTTTGGATAATTAATGATTAATTAAATTAATAAAGTAATTGAAGAAAAACTAATTAATTAATGATTAAGGATAATCACTAAAAGGAAGTGATTAAGATAATTACTTAATGTAATTTATAAAGTATAATTACTTAGTAAAGAGATTATAGGAGAATTACTGAATCTGATTTATTAAGGTTAATTTATAAAAGATTACTTGTTAAATGTAATTAATTAAAAGAATAGTTAATTACTAGAAGTGATTAGAGGATCATTAATGAATGTCATTAATTAATTAAAGATTAATTAATGTGAATGGTTAAGGCTAATTAATCTAAGTGATTAATTAAAAGACAATTATTAAATGAATTATAAGATAATTAATCAAGGAGGATTAATTAAGATGGATAATTAAAAGATGATTAATTAATTGGTTTGTAATTAATTAATGTTAATAAAGGTAATCTAAGTAATTTAAGTTAGTAATTAATTTAATTAGAGATAAATTAAATTAATTTTGGATGTGATAAATCTTGCTTATGAATGATTGAATGATGTTAAATGCCTTGAATTGGTTGATATCTCTGATATGAAATGTTTTGTGATATGATATGTTTGGTTTGAACTGTGATAATGTGGTTATCTTTCGGTGATGAATTACTATGTAAAAGTTGGCATCCTATATTTAAAATTGAATTGTTTTCACTTGAATAACTTGGGTTAAGGTGTCATTGGATTCGAAGAGACCGGGGTCGGGTATTAGTAAATACCCGAAACCACTTCGATTTGGAATCTACAATAATTCTTTATAAATTTGATATGTGAAATCAATAGGATAGGATGGAATAAAATGTACCTTTGAAACTAAGTAAGAATACTTAGAATTTTATTTGTGAAAATAAGTATTGACTATTACAAGTTATGAACTCGTTGTAAGGTACGAGTTACCCTGGGTATTAATGAGTTCTATGCATTGGTATTTCATATTTTGGACTTACTCACGCTGGTTTCCATCCTGACCCGGGTGTTACTTTGATGTAATGCTCGGGTCAGACCGAGTATTACAGATTTCAGGTAAGGACGTTCTGGAGCTCAGAAGGCGAGTTGGATGGCAGAAACGTATAGAGTGTATTCCGCTGTGATATATTGTAGTTGTTTAGGACATGTTAGTTGTATCTATCTAGTGATTTGTGAATATGTTGTAACTCTGATGTATTATAAATGTATTTGACTGATACAGTATTCTTTGTAAACTGATATTATTTGATATTATATTTTGATCCGCTGCGATTTGTGAGAATCAATGCTGTGTTTCTGTTCCTTCTTCTTCTATCTCTTTCTTCTTTTTCTAACTATCTGGAATTTTTGTGACCGAAAATCCCGGGTCATTACACTTGGTATCAGAGCCAGGTTAAGCGAGAACTTTGGCTTTGGTAAGGGATACTCATTAAGTATAGGGTCGATGGTACCCTAGAATGAGTTGAGTGTAATATATATGAGAGAACGTACTTGTTATTTTCCTATATAAAGATTTTAAATGGTTTTAAAGGTAAATGATTTTATATAAAATTATATTTGATATATAAAGCAATATTTCTATTAAGTAATTGGTTGTTAAATTATTTGAATTAAATCAAGAAGTAATAGAAGTACAACCAAATTGAAATTAAATAAAAGATAAATTTGAAATGGGTTCAAACTGAAATTAAAAACCAAAGGTGATTTAAAATTTAAGGATAACTTAGGGTGTAAGGGAAATAATATGTATATATGAGGAATATACATAATATCAAAGATGGTTTGAAGTAAACTGTAAATGTTGAGTTTTAAAATTTGGAATGAGATGTGGTATCCAAGGTGATAAGTTTTTGAACTTATAAGATTATTAATGTGAAGTTAAAATTTGAAGTGGGAATTCAAATTTGAATAAGTTTGCCGAGATTAAATTGAATTTAACTTAAAGGAATTTAAATAAGTTTGGAATAAACAACCTGAATTGGAAATTTCAAGATGAAATTGAGATTTAACGTAGGAAAGTTAAATGGGTTGATTTGGTAGGGAATTATATGTGATCTCAAATAGGTTTGAGATCTGGAATGGGTAGTGGATGATGAATGTTTTAAATAAATTGGATGATAGATTGAGGTAATATTTATTCCATTATTGGAATTAAATGGAATTAAACTTTAATTTGAAATTACTTAAGTAATTTTGATTTTAAAGATAAAAATTAAACCTGAGAAAATGAGATCACTTTGAACATTAAGATTTGAATGTTTAAAATGAATATGTAAACTAAAATCGTTAAGGAGGGGTTCCAAGATTTAATTTGGGTGATAAATTGAATTTCAAAGATTAAATTGTTTAAAGGGGGTTTGAATTATTATTTGAACCTAAAAATAAGTTTATGTAGAAGTAAAGGTAAATTAAAATGGAATTTTGAAATTTGAACTCAGAATTAAATTGTTAGGCTGTTAAATTAAAAGTAAAGGTAAATTTGATTTATGGGATTAAATCAACATTCGAAATAATAACTCGAATTTGTATAATTCGAGATGGATTAAAGTGAAATGAAATTGAAAGTTAATTGGAAATTGGCAATTGATTGGAAATGAAGATTGGGAAGTTGTACAGTTTGACTCTGAGACTATTTTCAAATAAATTGTTTTAATATAAACTATTTTCTTAAGCTATTTACTATACAACCCTTCTTTTTAAAACCTAAACTATTTTATATTTATCTTACAATTATTTTGAAAACTAATTACTATTTTATATATGTTTTACAAACTAATCGCTATTTTTTACTACTTTATAACTAATTACTATTTTACAACTATTTTGAAATTATCTTACTATTTTACAACTATCTTAAAACTACTTAACTATTTTACCATCTATTTTTCAACTAATAATTATTTTTCAACTACTTATCTATTTTTAAAAAATTTCAAGATATTTTCTAAGTATAAAATGGTCGGAGTTCAAACTGTTTATGAGTAAATACCCAATTGAGATAAGAATTGAAGTGATAATCCAAATAGGGATTAAGGCAAATGTGAATAAGTGAATAAAATCAAAGTGAAGGTGAATAGAAAGGGAATTGATTTAACTGATAATCAATGAAGATAAATACGTAGGATGTACGTATATTATTCTATTTGCATAGTGGTTTGATCCAGATTCGAGCACAGAATTTCGAGATAATATTATCGATCCGAGTTGGGATTTTTCGCTCGATTTTCGACGGCGAACCTGGATATGGATTTTTGATCGATTCTGGATATTCTCTATCATAGTTATGGCTATGCAAGGAGAATGACGATTTCTGATCAAGAAACCAGATCTGAGTCCGCACTAGGAAGTCGGGTGGACGATACTAGTTCGGAAGTGAAATTGTGTGATCGAGTGAGCGATCAGATTGATATAGCGTACGGATAATATGTGTACATCGTACGGGTTTGAATGAAATTGTTACTGGGAATTTGGGGATAATAATTGTGAAATGGTTTTTGAAATGAAAAGTAAATTTTGTGAAATATATATTGAAGTAAAGTGGGAATTGAATATTTCTATGATTAAATTTTACTATATGGAAGTAAGCAATATGGTGAATGACTTTACAAAAGAGTAATCAAAATTTGAAGATTGATTTGGACTAAACAAAGTTATATATCTTGGTTATATATGGAAAACTCCCTTTGTTGAATCTATTGCCAGAAGAAAATGATTTTTGAAAGTGTTTGAAGTATAAAAATAAATTTATACAAGTATAAATTGATTCAAAGATTTTCCAAGATTATTATATATATATATATATATATATATAAAAAGGGTTTTGTGAAAATGATTTTGAGGAAAGGTTTTTGGACCCTTTGAATTTTGGGAAAAAAATCAATATTGGAATTTGGAAAGCCTAATTTGAGAATTATCGATTTTGGGAATCGATTTTGAGGAAAAGAGCTTTATATGTGATTCATACTAGGTGTATGATTTGGAAAATACTATATGTGTATAGTATAAAGTGTTTTGAAAGTGGCTCTGGGGAAAAAGGCGCTCCTTTGAATGAACTTCTCATGAGTGCCACAGGGTGGCACTGCCTTGAGCCTCTAAGGGGGAGGTTCTAAAGTTGATCCTATGAGGAGTCCGGACAAAACTAGTTCCTGAGGATTATTGTTTAGCGAAAGTCGAGGGGATGGTGCATACAGAGGCATTTGGGTTATGCTGTGATGACAGTGTAGCTCAATGTCACTGCGATCTACTGCAGACCATAGCGAAAGTCGTGTGTGCCGCTCAGAGCCAACAGTCTACGTTTGATTTTATATCGGTAAACTGCGACACTATGGTAACATAGCGAAAGTCGTGTGTGCCGCTGAGAGCCAACAGTCTACGTTTGATTTTATATCGGTAGACTGCGACCTATGTGAGAGTGGAGAAGTTTCATTTTGACAGCGAAAATCGTGTGTGCCGCTGAGAGCCAACAGTTACATGGACTTTTTCTGCGATGACAACGTAACCCTGGAATATAACTGCGATCTGTTGTGGGTTCCATGGCGTAATCGAGAGGCCGCGGAGAGCCTACAGTTAGATGGACTTTTGCTGCGATGGCAACGTAACCCAGGATGTAACTGCGACCATGGATGAGGGTGATGATTTCCAGAGCATTCTCACCAAAGCTATTTTCTCTATTTCAAAACTGTTTTCTACATTTTCAATAAAATTATTTTCCCAAGTATTTTCACTGGGTGTTGAAAACGAGTTTACCAAGTACTTATAGATTTTCCTACGCCTGATCAACGTATGACCGAATCTCTATGGGAACGAGGATGGACTTGTTGAAACATCGAGTTATAAAAGTATTTTTATAAAAACTACTTTGGAATAGTATTATATAGATGTTAGAATTAAAGTATTTTACAAATGATCAAAGAAATTTATCTGATTTTAGGCATTTTAATAATTCTGGCTTCGTTCCTTTTCGAGGACGAAAAGTTTTAAGGGGGGAGGAATGTGACAACCCGGGATTTTTAGCAGTATTATTTTAATTAATATTTAATGTGATTAATTAAAATATAACTTATCTTTTAAAACTAATATATATTTGTGTATTGGGAAGAAATATTGATTTGAAATTTATAATAAAGAGTTTCAAATTATTAAAAAAAATGAAACCTATCTTGTTTACCTAGATGAAGTAAGCTCTACCTACTGACATTTGATTTAAATATATACTTATGAGGTAATCTAAATAATAAGGGTTAAAAATAAATATAAATATATATAGACTTAAGAAAATATGACTTTGACACAAGTATAAAAATAAATAATAAATAAGTAAATTGAATGTTAAATAGTTAAACATTAAATAAATAATAAGTATTGATGTTAAATAAATATGTCAAATAAGTTTATAGTCATGTAAAATAGGAAATGAACATTTAAATCAAGTGTTGATAGTTTAAGTTAGAAATAGAAATAAAACAAATATACATAAGATAAATTATATAGTTTTGTAAAATATAAAGTGAATACACTAGAAATATATTCAAGTATGTAGACCTGGAAGACAACAAGAAACAAGATATATGTCTATAAGTTTGCAAAAGAAAATATACATTTCAGTACATTCGAAATTAAAAGATAAGTATGAACAAAAAGAATAAATATCTATGAACAAGACAATGAAATTTAATGCAGCCCACAATGTATATCATATCAGTTGCTAAAACTAGATTATCAGCCACCAAAGAAAATTTGTATCAGCCCCCAAAGTAATAAAAAATTCAGCCGAGTTAAACTAACCAAGAAAATATCTCTGATCTCTATGGTACAAAATATAATCACTGTTGTACAAAATTTGATCACCCTGTAAAAGTATCACCTGTAACTTGTTTATATTTATCAACCCTCCATTTCGGTTCGACCATTCTAGGCTGAGTGAATCTGAGTACAACGCCATTTCATACTTCAACAAAAAATTAAACTTAAACAAACAATACAACTTCATGCAAACCAGAGAAGATAGAAATCAAAAACAAATCAAGACTGGAAACAGATCAGAGGAAGTTTAATTAAAACTGGAATCAAGCTAAGCAAAAATTCAACTCATATGCATCATGCAAGATCAACTCGACAGGGATGCAAATTCAACTTAACAATTCAAGGAATCAACTCAACAGGATCATCTCAACCAAATTCCAGTTTTAATCATCTCACTCTTCTCTGTTTACAATGTAAAGGTGAGTAAACATTTTATGCTATGATATATGAGAAAATTAGTGAAGCAAAGTTATAATTATGTTGTATGAATGAAAATATGTTGTATATATATATATACATATATGAATATGTATTTGTGCATGCTGAAGTAAATATAAAAGCTTGTCTCTGTTGAAGTAACAGACTAACCAATTTCAATCAAAAATCAAATTCTCTTACTCAAATCTCTTTCAGGCTTTGATTTATGAAAAGAAAATGTTGGTAAGAATGTAATTTCATTTTAAAAATTATTTCTAGTGGAATAATTTGGTAAATATTTCGAAAAATGTTATTTTCAGTATAATCTATTTTAACAGAGAAATCAACCATTTTAATTTTTGAGATTTGATTACTTAACCAGGTTCACATTGGTGAATGATGAATTTAGGTAGAAAGATCTCAATTTTAAGGCTAGTATATGGTGATAATTATTGTGATGATCGGAAATGCTATTCACGTCGATTCCAGACGTTAGGCGAAGGGATGGTCATCGAAATTTGAGCTGCAGGTAGCTGGATGAATGGCGATCGATGGAAAAATAGTCGGAAACCTTATAATCACTGGTGATGGCCGGGGAGAGATGATCTAGGGTTTTCTTCGCCTATTAGGTTCGTCAGAGTTCTCGATCGTTTTCTCCGTTGTGGGTGTTTCGGGTTTGATCGCAGGAGGGGGGTTTGGTGCGTGGGACTATGGCGAAGTGATGGTCGGAATGACAATGAAGCTGGTGGCCGGAGGTGGTGGCTCGGGGAAGTTTTTGGATGATGGTTCGTTTTGGTTTGGGTTTACTCTGACTCAATCTTGTTTTCGAGTTCGAATTCAAGAACCGATTGTCGTATTCAGGTAGAGAAGTTTGGGTTGTCTTGCGACGAAGGTGCCGATGATCGAAGCGGCGACCGGAGACGTGTGCACGTGCATCGAGTTGTCGTGTATCTGTGTTGCTAAACTCGGGTAAGGGCTTGGGGAAGATGCATTGTGGCTCGAGTTGGGTTTCGAGATTTTTGCGTGTGTGTTTGTTTCCAGGTAGAAGTTAAAACTTATAAAACAAAATCAAAATTGGAGATACTCGGGTCTGGACTTGAGTGTATACTGGGATGGACCCGAAGTAAATGAGTATAACAGTTTAAAGTTTTATAAAAACAAGTTTTAAAGTTTTATAAAAACAAGTTTTAAAGATTTTAAAACATAAATCAAAATTTTCTTTATAATTTATGTGTTTAAATACTTGGATTTTAAGAAAAGTGGTATGTTTTGTTTAGCTTAAAATTTATTAAGTTAAGTTCTTAAGTTATTTTTAAACTTAGGGAAATATAAAATTAAGTAGTTTATTATAAGGTAAAATGTTTTAAATTTATGTGTTAATCATAATTAATAAATTGATACAGGTAAATGGGTTATCTTAAAGTTAATTAAGATTTTGGATAATTAATGATTAATTAAATTAATAAAGTAATTGAAGAAAAACTAATTAATTAATGATTAAGGATGATCACTAAAAGGAAGTGATTAAGATAATTACTTAATGTAATTTATAAAGTATAATTACTTAGTAAAGAGATTATAGGAGAATTACTGAATCTGATTTATTAAGGTTAATTTATAAAAGATTACTTGTTAAATGTAATTAATTAAAAGAATAGTTAATTACTAGAAGTGATTAGAGGATCATTAATGAATGTCATTAATTAATTAAAGATTAATTAATATGAATGGTTAAGGCTAATTAATCTAAGTGATTAATTAAAAGACAATTATTAAATGAATTATAAGATAATTAATCAAGGAGGATTAATTAAGATGGATAATTAAAAGATGATTAATTAATTGGTTTGTAATTAATTAATGTTAATAAAGGTAATCTGAGTAATTTAAGTTAGTAATTAATTTAATTAGAGATAAATTAAATTAATTTTGGAAGTGATAAATCTTGCTTATGAATGATTGAATGATGTTAAATGCCTTGAATTAGTTGATATCTCTGATATGAAATGTTTTGTGATATGATATGTTTGGTTTGAACTGTGATAATGTGGTTATCTTTCGGTGATGAATTACTATGTAAAAGTTGGCATCCTATATTTAAAATTGAATTGTTTTCACTTGAATAACTTGGGTTAAGGTGTCATTGGATTCGAAGAAACCGGGGTTGGGTATTAGTAAATACCCGAAACCACTTCGATTTGGAATCTACAATAATTCTTTACAAATTTGATATGTGAAATCAATAGGATAGGATGGAATAAAATGGACCTTTGAAACTAAGTAAGAATACTTAGAATTTTATTTGTGAAAATAAGTATTGACTATTACAAGTTATGAACTCGTTGTAAGGTACGAGTTACCTTGGGTATTAATGAGTTCTATGCATTGGTATTTCATATTTTGGACTTACTCACGCTGGTTTCCATCCTGACCCGGGTGTTACTTTGATGTAATGCTCGGGTCAGACCGAGTATTACAGATTTCAGGTAAGGACGTTCTGGAGCTCAGAAGGCGAGCTGGATGGTAGAAACGTATGGAGTGTATTCCGCTGTGATATATTGTAGTTGTTTGGGACATGTTAGTTGTATCTATCTAGTGATTTGTGAATATGTTGTAACTCTGATGTATTATAAATGTATTTGACTGATACAATATTCTTTGTAAACTAATATTATTTGATATTATATTTTGATCCGCTGCGATTTGTGAGAATCAGTGTTGTGTTTCTGTTCCTTCTTCTTCTATCTCTTTCTTCTTTTTCTATCTATCTGGAATTTTTGTGACCGAAAATCCCGGGTCGTTACACTTGGTATCAGAGCCAGGTTAAGCGAGAAATTTGGCTTTGGTAGGGGATACTCATTAAGTATAGGGTCGATGGTACCCTAGAATGAGTTGAGTGTAATATATATGAGAGAATGTACTTGTTATTTTCCTATATAAAGATTTTAAATGGTTTTAAAAGTAAATGATTTTATATAAAATTATATTTGATATATAAAGCAATATTTCTATTAAGTAATTAGTTGTTAAATTATTGGAATTAAATCAAGAAGTAATAGAAATACAACCAAATTGAAATTAAATAAAAGATAAATTTGAAATGGATTCAAACTGAAATTAAAAACCAAAGGTGATTTAAAATTTAAGGATAACTTAGGGTGTAAGGGAAATAATATGTATATATGAGGAATATACATAATATCAAAGATGGTTTGAAGTAAACTTTGAATGTTGAGTTTTAAAATTTGGAATGAGATGTGGTATCCAAGGTGATAAGTTTTTGAACTTATAAGATTATTAATGTGAAGTTAAAATTTGAAGTGGGAATTCAAATTTGAATAAGTTTGACGAGATTAAATTGAAGAAAAACTAATTAATTAATGATTAAGGATAATCACTAAAAGGAATTGATTAAGATAATTACTTAATGTAATTTATAAAGTATAATTACTTAGTAAAGAGATTATAGGAGAATTACTGAATCTGATTTATTAAGGTTAATTTATGAAAGATTACTTGTTAAATGTAATTAATTAAAAGAATAGTTAATTACTAGAAGTAATTAGAGGATCATTAATGAATGTCATTAATTAATTAAAGATTAATTAATGTGAATGGTTAAGGCTAATTAATCAAAGTGATTAATTAAAAGACAATTATTAAATGAATTATAAGATAATTAATCAAGGTGGATTAATTAAGATGGATAATTAAAAGATGATTAATTAATTGGTTTGTAATTAATTAATGTTAAGTAAAGGTAATCTAAGTAATTTAAGTTAGTAATTAATTTAACTAGAGATAAATTAAATTAATTTTGGAAGTGATAAATCTTGCTTATGAATGATTGAATGATGTTAAATGCCTTGAATTGGTTGATATCTCTGATATGAAATGTTTTATGATATGAAATGTTTGGTTTGAACTATGATAATGTGGTTATCTTTCGGTGATGAATTACTATGTAAAAGTTGGCATTCTATACTTAAAATTGAATTGTTTTCACTTGAATAACTTGGGTTAAGGTGTCATTGGATTCGAAGAGACCGGGGTCGGGTATTAGTAAATACCCAAAACCACTTCGATTTGGAATCTACAATAATTCTTTATAAATTTGATATGTGAAATCAATAGGATAGGATGGAATAAAATGGACCTTTGAAACTGTTTCCTGGGGATTTAACCAGGCAACTAGTACTCGGCAATCAGTGCTCGGCATCAAAGAGTGTCCGGCATCAAAGAGTGTTCGGCGAGGCACTTGGCATCCAGGAGTGTTCGGCGAAGCACCCAACATCCAACAGGTACTCGGCGTACAAGAGTGACCGGCCTCAAGGAGTGTTCGGCGAGGCACTTGACATCCAGGAGTGTTCGACGAAGCACCCAACATCCAACAGGTACTCGGCGAACAAGAATGCTCGGCATCAAGACTGCTCGGCATACCAGAGTACTCGGCATCAAGGCTGCTCGGCATCAAGACTGCTCGGCATACAAGGTCGCTCGGCATCAAGGCTGCTCGGCATACAAGAGTACTCGGCATCAAGGCTGCTCGGCATAAAGAGCACTCGACATCGAGACTACTCGGCAACAGGAGTACTCGGCATCCCATGGTGTTCGGCGTAATACTCGACATCCAGGAGACATTCAGCACGACACCAACATACCGTTCGGCATAGAAGGGATGGTTCGGCGCAGAGCGTTCGGCGAACCTTGCTCGGCATACGGCGACCACTGTACTCGGGCTGGAGCGTTCGGTAATCAGCCCACTTGAGAAGTCCAGCCCATCTTTGCCTATAAATAGAGGGGCAGGGTCACAGTGAAATTGATCCTTTTTTGGGAGAGAAAACACCGGGGAGACTCTGCCATTTTCAAGACTCGTCTTCTCTACTTAACAACTTCATTCAAACATTTGATTCACGAATTGTATTTGTAATCAACTATAAAGAAGATCAATAAAGTTTAACCTTAAAGTGGACGTAGGCAAGTACGCTGAACCACTATAAATTTGGTGTTCTTACTTTCTGTATTTAGATTAGCACTGTCTTCTCTGTTTAATTTGATTTCATCACTTATATCTCTTCACAATCTTCTTCTACGAGGTTAGTGACCAATTTTGGTGCTAACACTTTGGTGCTTTCACTGAGAATCGAATTCTCAGACCTCAAGGATCTGCTTTGAAGCTACTGGATTGAACAAATCCCCCAAAGAAGATCCGACTTACTGATAGGACATCTGTTGATTCTACTCAGAGTTCATACCAATAACTCTACAATGGCAAGACCACGAACCAGGTCAGCTTCTCTTAATGCGGATGCCCGAGAGACTGCTAGCGTGCAACAAGCAGGACCTAGCAATCAACCAGCGATCCCGAGTGCAGGGATTGCCGCTCAAGAACAGACTCCAGTTGTCACCAGAGTAGAGTTCAATGACTTGATGAGAGAACTTAGGGAAAGCAGGAGACAACTGGGAGAACAGATGCAAGCTAATGCCAACCTGATGGCACAACTCACTCAACAGCAGCAACAGAATGCTGGGGGCAATCCAGCTGCTTATTCCTCATCTGACAACTCTACTTCTTCTGATGAACCACCCAGGCGTAGACGCCGTAATACTGAAGCTGCAAGGGCGGATGCTGCTGTTCGAACAACTGGAGACCGCGACCAAGCCAGAACAGGAAGCTTCAGAACCGGAGTACAGATGGAGGATGGAGCTCCAGATCATCAAAATGCTAACGATGTTGAACCTCAAGACGCACGATTGGCAGATCGCCAGGAAAGGAGGCATCAGCATGGACAGGCGCGTAGAACTGACTCCAACCTCCCAGCTTCCATACAGACACCCGATCTGACAGCCATGATCAGGCAACTGATGAAAGAAAATCAGGGCTTATCAAATGACGACTGGGGAGTGTCAAGAAGTCATACTCCGTTCACGGATGTTGTGCTGCAAGCGGCGTACCCCAAGAAGTTTAGCATGCCAGCCATTCCTGCATACAAAGGAAAGACTGACCCCAGACAACATGTAATGAGGTATGAATGGATGATGGATTCAGCCAGAGCAAATGATGCCACCGAGTGTAGGTGCTTTCCGATTACTCTATCTGGGATCGCTACTATGTGGTTCACCTGACTTCCTCCGCGATCCGTATCAAATTTCGAGGAGTTGGCAAAGAAGTTTATTGAGCAGTTCAGGATACACACTACACGCCCAAAGGACGTGATGTCTCTGTCAAGTGTAATCCAAAATCCCGGAGAGTGGCTGAAGGAGTACTTACAAAGATTCCACGTTGCGGCAACTGAAGTCAGTAATCCCAATGACCATGCAATTCTAATGGTTGTAATGAGAGGTGTAGATCCGGATTCTGAGTTTGGAGACTGGCTGGCAGGAAAACCTCCGGCTACGCTAGAGCGTTTCTACTCCAAGGCACACCAGTTCATAAGAAGAGAGGAAGCTAGGTGGGTACGACGAGATAAGGCACCGGGACCTGCCCAAGAGTCAATCACGAGCAACATTGCTGTGAAGCAATCTGGAGACAATTCGGGAAAGGTCCAAGTCAATGTCCAGAGTAAGCCTGTGCAGCCCAAAGAGTCCGGAGGAAGAAGTCAAGGAAAGAGGAAAGAAGCGGGAAAGTGGAAGTCGAGAATTCCCAGCTACAGCGAGTACACTCCGCTAAACGCCCCACTTGAGAACATCTACCTATCCACCTGCAATACTTTTCAATACCCAAAGCCGCGCCCGAAAGAATCAACCAAGGAACATAAGCGGACTGGGAAATATTACCGCTTCCATGAAACTTATGGACACAACACGGAAGAGTGCAGACACCTGCATGACGCCATCGAGAAATTGATCAGACAAAAGAAGTTGCAAGAATTTGTAAAGGATCCACAGGAAGTAGGACAGGGGATGTCCAACCCAGGTCGTGCACCAACTCCACGTCATCCTGAGGAGCCCGCCCGGACTGTTGGAAGACTGGTCATAAATACAATTATCGGCGGACCTCATCCCGCAGATAAGAACTGGCAAGAGATGGAACGATATGCAAGCTCCTTGAAGCACGCAGATTTTGAGTGATGTTCGAACGTAGAGGACGGGGCCCTTGCTAAGCAGCAGCGCGTGATGACAGACGATATTGTGTTCAAGAACAGAGACGCTGATCAGGTAGAGGCTCCGACCATCGATCCCATGGTCATATCTGCAACGATCGGACCAGCATATGTAAAAAGAATTTTGATTGATTGTGGAAGTTCAGTCAACATCATCTTCAAGAAGGCCTACGATCAGATGAAGCTAGAGACAAAAGACTTGAAACCATCCAAAGCTCGTATCCACGGCTTTAACGGCGCTGCGACTGATGCAGTAGGATAAGTCGAGTTACCAGTTGAACTGGGACAAGGCGAGCGTCGGAGGGTACGAATTCTACCCTTCGTAGTTTTGGATGTGGACTCTCTGTATAATGTTTTCTTGGGTCGGCCGGCCCTGGCTGAATTTAGGGCGGCATTAGCCCCGTGGTGCTTGACTTTGAAGTTTCCAACTGACAAAGGAGTAGGCATTGTTCACGGTGACCAAGCAGCTGGTCGTTCCTGTTATGTGGCCGAGCTCCGAGAGGCCCACCGGAGGGAGAAGGGAAAGGTTGCGGACAACCCCGTCCGCATCCTCAATGCGGATAATTGACAAGTAGTGCCCGAGCCCTGGCTCGGGCATAGTTCTCGGATCTACGGAGATATAGATCCGAGAGACGACGATGAGAAACCCAGGGAAGAGAAGGCGGCACCAGCTGAATTAACAATTGACATTTCAGTTAGCCATGACGACCCCTCGCGAATACTAAAGATCGGATCACAGCTTGGCCCCGCAATGACTGAAGACCTTAGTGACTTCCTCCGGGCAAATCTTGATGTTTTCGCCTGGACGCATTCTGATATGTGTGGGATTTCTCCCGCCACCACGAGTCATATGTTGAACATAGACCCGAAATACGTCCCAGTCAAGCAAAAAAGGAGGGGAATGGATCCGGAGAGATCCGCCGCTCTTGGAGAGGAGGTGGACAAACTCAAGGCGAATGGGTTCGTCCGCGACGCCCTCTACCCTGAATGGGTATCCAACCCCGTGCTAGTAAAGAAGGCAAATGGAAAATGGAGGACTTGCGTAGATTACTCCGACTTGAACAAAGCATGCCCAAAGGACAGTTTCCCGTTGCCTAGGATCGATCAGTTGGTCGACTCCACCGCAGGACACGAGCCGTTGTCATTCATGGACGTGTACTCAGGATACAACCAAATCCCAATGCATATTCCGGATCAGGAACACACCAGCTTCGTTACAAATGTCGGACTGTATTGCTATGTAGTGATGCCCTTTGGATTGAAGAATGCTGGAGCGACTTATCAACGTTTGGTGAATCGAATGTTCAAGGACCAGCTGGGCAAAACCATGGAAGTCTATGTGGATGACATGCTCGTGAAGTCACGACGGTCAAACGACCACATTCAAGACTTGGCTGAAATGTTCGACATACTCAGGTTTTACGGCATGAAGATCAACCCGTTAAAGTGTTCTTTCGGCGTTGCATCAGGGAAGTTTTTGGGATTCATTGTCAACGCTAGGGGAATCGAAGCCAACCCAGAAAAGGTCCAAGCTATTCGAGATGTACAAGCGCCCAGGACTATAAAGCAGGTACAGAGCTTGAACGGAAAAGTAGCTGCGCTGAGTCGATTTATATCCAAGGCAACTGACAAGTGCATCCCGTTCTTTGACATAATAAAGAAAGGAAAGAGGAATTTTGAATGGACGTCTAGCTGTGAGGAAGCATTCCGGAATCTGGTAAGGCATCTGGAGAGCCCACCAATGCTATCTAAACCAGTTGACCATGAGATGCTGTACGTTTACTTGGCTATATCCCCTCATGCGACAAGCGCAGCTTTGGTTCGTGAGGAGGATCGAGTCCAGAAGCCGGTGTATTATGTTAGCAAGCGTTTAACGGGGGCAGAGAGGAATTACCCTAAAATCGAGAAATTGGCTTATTGCTTGGTGATTGCATCACGCGAGCTACGCCCATACTTTCAAGCGCATTCAATCGGTGTTTATACCGATCAACCCCTGAGGCAGGTACTCCAACGACCGGAAACTTCTGGAAGATTGCTAAAATGGAGCATCGAGTTGAGCCAATTCGATATCGCGTACTTACCACGGAGAGCCATCCGAGGGCAAGCGTTAGCAGACTTCATCGTTGAATTTACCATACCCATCAAACCGGACGATCACGACATCATTCCTCCCGTTCGATGGAAATTATACACTGACGGTGCATCAAACGACCGTTGCTCCGGCGCGGGCGTAGTTCTTGTAACTCCGGAAAACCGATCGATCTGTTATGCCCTGAAGCTCGATTTCCCGGCTACAAATAGCGAAGCCGAATATGAAGCACTGATCGCTGGCTTGAAACTCGTCAGGGAACTTGGGATCGAATCAATCGAAATCTTTTGTGACTCGCAGTTGGTGGTTTACCAAGTACGAGGAGACTACCAAGCAAAGGGACGGAAGCTTGCTCCGTACCTCATTCAGGTCCAAGAACTACTATCAAATCTTGAGCGTTATGACATCTCACATATCCCGCGCGAACAGAACAAAGAAGCCGACTTATTGGCCAAGTTCGCAAGTACCGACGATACGCAACAAATGGGATTGTATCCCGTCGAAGTCTTGGATGCCCCGAGCATAGACGAAATGAAAGTCGATCGCGTGTTGGGAACAGAAATCGAGAAGGAATCATGGATAACCCCGTTCAAACTGTACCTAACGACCGGGGCCTTACCGGGAAAAAGAAGCGAAAGACGGTAGGTCCTTCGAAAGGCCGCGCGATACATAATACAGGATGGATCAATGTATCGAAAAGGATTGAGAGAAGTTCACGAAGGGGAATGCGGCGACCATACTGGGGGGCAAACGCTAGCAAAGAAGATCCTCCGCTATGGATATTACTGGCCCACCGTAAACCGGGATGCCGCGGACTACGCCAGAAAATGCGACAAGTGTCAAAGATATGCAAAAATCCCGAGGGCTCCATCAACGGAACTCACACAAATGATCAGTCCCCGGCCATTTGCGATCTGGGGAATCGACATAATCGGCTCTCTGCCTCTATCCAAAGGTGGTGCGAAATACGCAATAGTTGCAGTCGACTATTTCACGAAATGGGCTGAGGCAAAACCTTTGGCCACTATCACCTCTAAGAAGGTCATTAACTTCGTTGTACGAAACATTATATGCCGCTTTGGCCTTCCACGCACCATCATTACAGACAACGGAACACAATTCGAAAGTAGAGAGTTCAAAGAGTTCTGTTTAAAGTACGGCATCGAGAAAAAGTTCGCCGCCGTTGCACACCCAAAAGCTAACGGACAAGTCGAGGCCGTTAACAAAATAATCAAGTCCATACTAAAGAAGCGTCTGGAGAAGGTTGGAGGCAAGTGGGTAGATGAACTCCCGACAGCATTATGGGCGTATAGAACTACCCACAAGTCCGCGACCGGCCACACTCTGTTCGCCTTGGCATACGGCTCTGAAGCCGTTATACTGGTGGAACTTGAAGTTCCATCGCACCGAGTGACATACTATGACCCCAAGACGAACCAAAACCTCTTGCTGGAATCACTGGACTGCATCGACGAAAAGCGTGAGGAAGCTGAATTAAGGGCGGCGGCGCACAGACATCGAGTCAAGCGTTACTACGACGGCAGAGTCCGCCCAAGAATCTTTGATGTGGGTGATCTCGTTCTAAAATGAGTCTTCCCGGTACCATCACGCATGAATCCCAGCTGGGAAGGTCCATACGCCATTGAACAGAAGCTTGGAGAAGGAACATTCAAGCTAGCGACCGTTGATGGCGCGACACTCCCCCGAGCATGGAACAGTGAACATTTGCGGCACTATTACATTTAGCATGTTTTCCTTTCTTGTTGTAGGCATTGTTATTTCCTGCATGTTTTCATTCAATAATGACTTAGTTTCCTTGTGAAAGTTGTAATCAAGCAATTCAGTTGATTTTCGTTAATAAAGGCTTGAAGCCATATTTTCTATGAAGTTTCTATATCTCTTAATTGGGTGATAAATTACGTTATCATTCACAACATGCAGACTCGTATAAACGATTTCAAATCTCTAAATCCCCAGAGTGCGGAGCGGAGTACTCTAAGTCCCCAGAGCGCGGACTAGAGTATAAACGATTTCCAATCTCCGAATCCCCAGAGTGCGGAGCGGAGTACTCTAAGTCCCCAGAGCGCGGACTAGAGTATAAACGATTTCCAATCTCCGAATCCCCAGAGTGCGGAGCGGAGTACTCTAAGTCCCCAAAGCGCGGACCAGCGTACGAACGATTTCAAATCTCCGAATCCCCAGAGTGCGGAGCGGAGTACTCTAAGTCCCCAGAACGCGGACTAGAGTATAAACGATTTCCAATCTCCGAATCCCCAGAGTGCGGAGCGGAGTACTCTAAGTCCCCAGAGCGCGGACCAGCGTACGAACGATTTCAAATCTCCGAATCCCCAGAGTGCGGAGCGGAGTACTCTAAGTCCCCAGAGCGCGGACTAGAGTATAAACGGTTTCAAATCTCCGAATCCCCAGAATGCGGAGCGGAGTACTCTAAGTCCCCAGAGCGCGGACTAGAGTATAAACGATTTCCAATCTCCGAATCCCCAGAGTGCGGAGCGGAGTACTCTAAGTCCCCAGAGCGCGGACTAGAGTATAAACGATTTCCAATCTCCGAATCACCAGAGTGCGGAACGGAGAACTCTAAGTCCCCAGAGCACGGACTAGAGCATGAACAGTCTCAAGTCTCCAAGTCCTCGGAGCACAGTGTCAGCAAACCAAATAAAGACAAGAGAATCATTCAAACAAAAAGAAACTAAAATTTTATTCGATAAGTCCAAAATGAGGATACAAGATCACTCCTACAAAATTCAGGCCTATACAAACTACAAGTAGTGGAAGATAAAAACAATTACAAAACATAAGCAGGAAACTTGTTGAACAAGGGCATCGATTATTTCTTCGACTTCTTCTTCTTGTCCTCCTTTAGTGTTTCCGACGACTCCTCTCCCTCACGCTTTTTCTTGGACTTTTTGCTTGCTAGAGAAACAGAGTCAGGAGTAGGAGACGGAACATCTAGTGGTTTGGACCTGCCCGGGAGAATGATTTTCAAAGGTCTGTTCCGCGGGTCAGTGAGTTCCAGTACTTCAGACTCGACTTTGACTTTGACTTTTCTTTTCTCCTCGTCGGCAAGACGGTCCTTCATGCTCATCTCTGAAGTATGCTCAGAGGCGCCAGTGATTTTAATTTCATCGCTTCCTTCGGCAGGAGACGAAGTATCAAGTTTGTCATCATCAAGCGCCTCGATCACTTGAGCGTCTGGACCGGGAGTTACTCCTGCGTGAGCAACGTCGCTTGTTTTCTCCGCATCCTCCTTGGCGTCATCGTTCCTCGGAGTTGGCTCGGCGTCAGAACGACCTACATAAAAATATAAGAAATGGGCATTAGAACGAATAACCATTGCTGAAAAATGACGGGATCTCTTCGACTTCCAGAGAAAGAAGATTTTCCTACCAGGATCCGGTTGGCTATCGGTGGCGCGCGGGGTTTCACCCTCTAGGATAGGTGACAGCACATGAACGCCAAGCCCGGGATCTTCGGGATCATAACTGGCATGCTGCTCGAATGGATCAAGCGTCGACCGACCAGCCGATTGAGCAGCATAAGGAGCGGCGATGTGAGGAGTAGTAGCGTCGGCCTCTGATGGGCCGGCTTCGTCGTTCTTCTCTTTCGAAGGGGAAGAGCCTTTGCCATAAAGAGCCAATGCTGCGGATAAATCCGATGGCTCATTCCCCCTCAGGAACTCCTTCACCAATGCATCCTCGTCGATCTCTTCGGATCCTGACTCGACTTTCCTGATCTTTATCAGAGTTTCCCATGCCTCAGCCAGGGATTCGAGGTAGCCGTCGCCCAAGAATGTTAAGTCACGGTGCATAAGGACGCGGGCTCCGTACTCGGCGATCAACGGGTCAAACATGCTTTTAACCTCCTCCCTGCCGGCCTCTGCGGCCGCCTCAAGGCGAGAATCAAGCTCCTCCACAGCCATTCTTTTGCCCTCCTCACGGGCCTCATCCTTCATTTTCTCGACCCCGGCGAGTTCATCGTCGAGCTTTGTCTTCAGGAGTCGGGTAGCAACAATCTCATCACAATACCACTGTGATTCTTCCTGAGCGGCTATTTTGTCTTCTTTCTCCTTGGAGAGTAGCTCTTTCAGCTCTTTGACTTGAGTAGCAAGCGCGTCCCTTTCTTTTTGGACAGAGTCTTTTTCTAGGGCAAGGGCGCCGCTGCGCTGGACTGCTTCGTCAAGCTCCTTTTTGTGAGCCACCTCTAAGCGAGTAACTGCCTCAGCAGTAACTTTTGCACCTTGTTCAGCGGCTTCTAGCTTTGACTTATACGAAGCGAGCTCTTCGTCTTGGAGTTTGATGATTTTCTTATAGTTGTCAGCCTCCAGATTCAGACGGTCAATCTCGTGTTGACGCTCGACAGATACTTCCGAGATCTTCTCCACCAAGTGCACGAATGCGTCATGTTGAACATAGACGTCATTGTTGCAGGCAATGGCACTTTGCTTCACGTGCCCAGGAATGTGATGGATGGCTGGGAGGAATTTCAAGCCGTCAAAACAGATTTTCGGAAACTTGGCCTTAAGGTCGACCATCTTTTCCGCAACAGTTGGGTCCACGGCAGGAGTAGGAGGAGGAGGCTTAGAGAATTCCGTTCTTTTACGCTGCTCTCGAACGTGCCTCGTACTCGATGAACTGGAATGTTGTTCTCGAGCAGCATCAGACTGATAACCCTTCTGCAAAGACTTCTCTTTATCCGGCTCAGTTGGAGGAGGAAGATCGCGGGACTGGGAAGATTGAGAGTGTGCTTTCTTGCGGTGAGACGACTGGCAAGGACGATTGTCCCTATCTTCATAATGATCACCTCGGTCCCTGCGTCTGCCTGAACCGGAATCCCGTCCGGAGTGATGGAATATAGAAGACCCCTGAAGGCGATCAAGTCCGTGTGAGCGGCCCATATCACCTGCAAAGAATGGAGATAACAACGAGTTAAGGAGGATTCACGAATTAAAAAGACTTGAAGTATGTTATGGAATGCGCATGTGCGTGTGTGTCCTAGTGTTCCCCCCCGACGGACCCGTTCGTTTATCTTTGCTAATCGGAGTATTGTCTCCTTTGGCCGGGAGTTGAACTCCTACATTGCCTCTAGCGGGCAAAGAGAATTTGAGAGCTTCAGGATCATCGAGTCCGTAATTAAGTAAATCATCGGGGATGGACAAGTTGGACAGACCCCTCAGAGAACTTTCCAGATGCTGCGAAGAAGCCTCTTTTTCAGGAGGGATAGGTGTAGATTTTGAGGTGCCACCAACTTTCTCCTTTTGAACCGTATATTTCAGCTTCTTCTTTCCCTTCGAAGGGGAGGATGATGTCTCAATATCCTGAACCTCGATTGCCGGATTCCAAGCGGGACCCACGTTCTCGCCCTGAGTTTCGGGGGCATCATCCTCTTTGCGCTCGCCTTCTTCGTGCGTGTCGGGAGCGCGACGCGACGACGGTCCGGCAAGTTTTTTCCCTTTACCAGATGGAGGTTTGGGAATTGTAACACCTTTTGGAAAGCTGATCCGACGACCGGGGGCTAGCAAGCCGAACCCCGACAACGATTCATTTGAAATGATATCTCGGATATCTCGATCCTCGGCCGGAAGAGCTCTAATCGCATCGACAGCATCAGAATATCCTCGGCCTTCCGGGCGTGGGCTGATACCTGAAAAGATGAAACGAAAAGTTAGGAAAGACATGCTCGTGTTAAATACGAATAGTAACTCGGCAGAGAGACTTACTGCCTTCAATCCATCTCCTAGCAAAACCGGAAGGGCAGCGCACATAGAACCATTCCTGTTTGTACAGGGCGAATTTGCTACAGGCCCCTGTCAAGATCTGGCACTTGTGGTATGGCTCGAGGAACATGAAGGAAGGGCTATCTTTCCGTCTCTTGAACATATAAATGTATCGGATATCACCGGGGGTTGGAGGTCTGGAGAAGACGGCCATGAAAAGTAAATAAGTCCCATATAGAAACGCATGGCCATTCGGGTGCAGCTGCGACGGAGCTATGTCTATATACTGCAGCACATCTCGGAGAAATAAATTGAATGGAGGCACGCTGCCCATCCAACACATGAACTTGTTGCAGGCTGTGTACCCGACTGGGGGCAGATGAGGGCGGTCGTGTCTCGAAGGAACTAACACGTCAGCAAAGGGAATCCCGTGAATGGAACATATCCGTCGCAGAGCGGCCTCGTTGATCTTCGAGGCTTGAGAATCGATTGGATTGTCCAGTAAGATGGTTGACTCCAGAGCATCGGGCGCCAAGTTATGAGCGGGAGAGATTGACGGGTTGGAAGTATCTGCGGCTCCTTGCCTCGATGACGGCCCAGGCCTATCGGATATGGTGGCGGAGCTAGATTTTCTCGACATCCAGAATAAATAACTAAGTGCTTGAGAGAACTATACTCAAAAAACGTTGAACGTTAGAATTAGCAACACGAGTTTTCCCCCCACGTGGTGTGCGAACTAGTGAAAACAATTGTGTGCAAGCAGTAAGATTTTAAAGATATAATGATTAGCTTCGAGTCGTCGCCTTCGAAGACCGTCATCGCTGACCGTCTCAAAAAGCTCGCCTTGAGGTGATTACAGTTCCAAATTCAGAAAACATGTGATTTATGAGGTGTCCGGCTTAAGACTAATTTGACATTTAAATATTGTTCGGCATGTGTCTTGGTTCGGTAGAGTCATTGTCAATTGTTCGGCTAGAAAGCCTCGTTCGGTTAGGACAGTGTCCAGTTAAAAGTTCTGTTCGGCAATTGTACTGTTCGGCAATTGTATTGTTCGGCTAAAAGACATTGTTCGACCTAAGGAATGTTCGGCAATTGTATTGTTCGGCTAAAAGACATTGTTCGACCTAGGGAATGTTCGGCAATTGTTTTGTCCGGCTAAAGTCACGGTTCGACCTAAGGATTGTTCGGCTGGATTCAACGTTCGGCCTGAAGTCAATGTTCGGCGTGTCAGTCGTTCGGCATTTGGGTATTGTTCGGCTTTAGTTCGTTCGGCTCAATTATAGTTTGACATGTTAGTAAGCGTTCGGCCTGGGATTGTCCGGCCAAGGTACTGTTCGGCAACTAACCATTCCACCGTCCGGCACATGACGACATGCGCCGGAGCAGCGAACAGCGCCTTTACCTCCTCCAACACCTTCTTTCTTTTTCTTCCCTCTAACCTCGATTCAACACGAGGAAACTAAGACGATAAGTGGACATACTCCTAACTCCTCCACGCTATGTCGTTCGGCAATGCAGACAAGCTATACAAACACCTTCCACACGACATCGTTCGAACATCTCGTTTGAATATACGAGGAAAAATACCTAAGTTTGCAGATCAGAGATTGAGATGGTGTAGTTAAGTCTCAAATTCGGACGATTGAACAGAATTGCAAGAACGGTAGAAATAAGAAGTAAAAGGAGAGAAGAAGAAAAGGACCTGGTTTTATACAGGGGAATGGTGGAAGTCGAAGGGGTTATACCCGGTAGAACCGGTCAATACCGGAGCGCTCGGCATCGAGGCGGAATGACGTTCGACACGCTAGGAACGTTCGGCTCCGAACGTATCGTTCGGCATCCCAAACTTGTTCGTCTTGCACCTCCCTTCGCTAGCATTCTCGAGAGGGTACCTCCAAGGTAGATTGTACCAGATTCAAAGCGCACCACGTTTGGCCACGAGATACACTTTGGGGGGCAAGTGTTTCCTGGGGATTTGACCAGGCAACTAGTACTCGGCAATCAGTGCTCGGCATCAAAGAGTGTCCGGCATCAAAGAGTGTTCGGCGAGGCACTTGGCATCCAGGAGTGTTCGGCGAAGCACCCAACATCCAACAAGTACTCGGCGTACAAGAGTGACCGGCCTCAAGGAGTGTTCGGCGAGGCACTTGACATCCAGGAGTGTTCGACGAAGCACCCAACATCCAACAGGTACTCGGCGAACAAGAATGCTCGGCATCAAGACTGCTCGGCATACCAGAGTACTCGGCATCAAGGCTGCTCGGCATCAAGACTGCTCGGCATACAAGGTCGCTCGGCATCAAGGCTGCTCGGCATACAAGAGTACTCGGCATCAAGGCTGCTCGGCATAAAGAGCACTCGACATCGAGACTACTCGGCAACAGGAGTACTCGGCATCCCATGGTGTTCGGCGTAATACTCGACATCCAGGAGACATTCAGCACGACACCAACATACCGTTCGGCATAGAAGGGATGGTTCGGCGCAAAGCGTTCGGCCTCAACAGACAACCATCCTACACTTCCCACGACACCAACATACCGTTCGGCATAGAAGGGATGGTTCGGCGCAGAGCGTTCGGCGAACCTTGCTCGGCATACGGCGACCACTGTACTCGGGCTGGAGCGTTCGGTAATCAGCCCACTTGGGAAGTCCAGCCCATCTTTGCCTATAAATAGAGGGGCAGGGTCACAGTGAAATGGATCCTTTTTTGGGAGAGAAAACACCGGGGAGACTCTGCCATTTTCAAGACTCATCTTCTCTACTTAACAACTTCATTCAAACATTTGATTCACGAATTGTATTTGTAATCAACTATAAAGAAGATCAATAAAGTTTAACCTTAAAGTGGACGTAGGCAATTACGCTGAACCACTATAAATTTGGTGTTCTTACTTTCTGTATTTAGATTAGCACTGTCTTCTCTGTTTAATTTGATTTCATCACTTATATCTCTTCACAATCTTCTTCTACGAGGTTAGTGACCAATTTTGGTGCTAACAGAAACTAAGTAAGAATACTTAGAATTTGATTTGTGAAAATAAGTATTGACTATTACAAGTTATGAACTCGTTGTAAGGTACGAGTTACCCCGGGTTTTAATGAGTTATATGCATTGGTATTTCATATTTTGGATTTACTCACATTGGTTTCCAGCCTGACCCGGGTGTTACTTTGATGTAATGCTCAGACCAGATCGAGTATTACAGATTTCAGGTAAGGACGTTCTGGAGCTCAGAAGGCGAGTTGGATGGCAGAAACGTATGGAGTGTATTCCGCTGTGATATATTGTAGTTGTTTGGGACATGTTAGTTGTATATGTCCAGTGATTTGTGAATATGTTGTAACTCTGATGTATTATAAATGTATTTGACTGATACAGTATTCTTTGTAAACTGATATTATTTGATTTTATATTTTGATCCGCTACGATTTGTGAGAATCAGTGGTGTGTTTCTGTTCCTTCTTCTTCTATCTCTTTCTTCTTTTTCTAACTATCTGGAATTTTCGTGACCGAAAATCCCGGGTCGTTACAATATTGTTTTCGAAACTTGGTAAATGAAATAATTTTATCTCGATTATATTTAATATATAATTATATATTGATTGTTGGTTTTTGATGAATGGTAATATTTGATTATTATCATTTGTTATTTGTTGTGTTTAAATAATAAAAAGTTGTTATTATTATAAATCTAAATAAGGCAAAACAATTTGAAATGACCTTATATAAGTAAAGTGAATAAGTGAAATTATATAAGTATAAATTTATAAATGTGATTTGTAAATAAAAGAGTTTAAAAGAAATAAAAAACATTGAATTCACTACATTTGTTGGAATATAATAAGGGTGGTGACTGCAGCATCATCAGTATCATTTTCGAGTTTCGGTGTGATGGACTTGCTACCATTAGTAAATTGAAAATTTAAGTTTTGTGTGATAAACAAATTTGAATTCAAAATCCAAGTTTGAGATTGAGATATGAAATTAAATTCAACTTAAGTAAATAAGTTTATAGCTTATAAATTGAAGATAGTAGTTAAAACAAATTTTCTATTTGTTGAATGTTAAGAAAGCTAATTTAAATTTGAATTGCGAATTGAATTTAAGTTAAATAAAATGAAGTTTGTAAAGAAATTTAACTTAATAAATGTTGAATAAAAGTCGAAAAGGAATTTAACTTAAGTAATATTAAATGAAGTTGAATTTGATATTCAAAATGAATTAAATGAGCTAAGTGAAGAAATTGAAACGAATATGAACTTGAGTTAATAAATGAGATTCAACTTAAGTTGTAAATGAATTGAATTGAACTAATGATTAGTGAATGTAATATAACTTAAGTTGTGAATTAAATATATACATTAGAAGTGTTGTATAAAAATGTGAAAATGAACTTAAGTAAGTAATTGATTTAGGAAATAAATCATAAGTGTTATTAGTATTATAAGGACTATACTAAGTAATGGATGTAAATGTAAATGAAGTTGAATGTAAATACCAAAAGAATTATACTAAGTGAATAATGAGATGTAGTAAATATGAATTGAATCTAAAGTAAATGTGGCTAAATTGAATCCAATATAAATTGAATATAATCAATTGAGATTAATGAATGTGAATAAATTGAAAAACCAAATCAAGTAAATGTTAATAAAATTTTGAATGAATATTGATTTGGTTATGAACCAATTTGGTTGTAAATTTGTTGGATGGTTGTTAGTTGGATGTTAGTTGTTTGATGATTGCTTATGTTGCATATGATTATTGTATTAGCTATCTTGTATATTGATATTATAATTTTCCATATACATTTTCTTATGGTTGTTGAGTGTATAGTAGGTGCGGATGGCATTTTCTTCGCATTTGGAGCTCGCTTTCGCGCTATATTAGCCGTACATGCTCGCTAATAATATATAATGTACATATCTCGGATTACATATCATACTTTTACACTTTTTTCCCTACGGGATGCCTCATCCTCGAAGATGAGATGTATATTTGCGATTATATATATATATTATGATTTTACTATGATCGAACCACGCAAAGGAGACTCTGGCGAATTTTTTTGAAAATTCAAGGAGTTAGAAATTTTTTGGAAATTTTGGAAAAAAAATTTTGATTGCTAAAAGTTTTGATTTTGAGTTATAAATTCAAATGATATTAGTTGATTCATGGAATGGTATTAGTAAATAACTAAGTATGAATTTAGAAACTTAAGAAAAGTTTTATAAAAGTGTAATAAAGGGTTGTAACTAATTGATTTTGGAAATTTAAACACTTAAGAGAATTTGGTAATCTATTTCAAATAAATTGCTTGAAAGTTAATGGAGTTTTGGCGTCTTTCTTACTTAGTAATTTCTGGGACGAAATTCTTTTAAGGAGGGAAGAATGTAACGACCCAGATTTTTGGTCGTTTAAATTTAGAATATTTAATTGAACTTAAATATTTAAAAGTAAATTTTACAAGTTAAATAAATTATATTTCAAATATAATGATTTATTTAGATAATTAAATTATTATTTTAATATTTGAAATTGCAATAATAATTGAATATTGGATTTAATATGAATAAAAATGAATTATAATATTGTTTTAAATTCTATTTGAATCAGAAAGAAATTAGTGAACTTTTAAAATTGAATTAAAAGATAATTTACAGAAATTGGAAATTTTAATATTTAATTAACGTGTAAAAATAGTCATTTTTGACACGGTCTCGGATTTCGACGAAACTAGTTTCATTGGATCCGTAATGTTATATTATTGTAGGATTTCAGATTTAGTGTCAATCAGACTTATGGTTTAGTCGTGGGAAGCTGAAACGCGTAGAAATTTATTTAACTAAAGTTTAATTAAAAAAAGTCGATTTGAAAACCTATCTTTCAAATATGATGGAATTGGCTCCCGATATATATTCCATTGTGTTCGGAATAGGGGTAAAACATTATAAACGCATAACGGCACGCTTCGATTGGAGTTCGAAAAGTTTTCGGGTGAATAGTGCGTGAAAATTTTATATAAAAGGACCTCAACATTCACTTTTTTCACAAACCCTAATCAAACCCTAGGGCTAGCCGCCATTAACATTTCAATGGCAAAAAATTCATTCCCTTTCCCCTCCGATCTCTCTCAATCCATCAATAATTAGCAAAAACGTTCAACTACAAAGTTGGAGAGCTCGTCGAGCACTACGAGATCAACGGTCAAGATCTGAATCGGAGCGACGTGGCGCATAAGTGCTCGTGTTCATGGGCTGTTTGGAGGCATTTTATATGGCAGCGATGAGGCTAGGGGCTTGGACACTGGGTCTGGGAGGAGAGGCGGAGGTCGGCGTTCGTATGGGGATGGTTGATCGATTTCCGGTGGTCGATTGGAGGCATGACAATTGGATGAAGCGAGCGACATATGGGTTCGAACTTGCGTGACTTGCCTGGGAATATACGGGAGAAGGAAGATGTAATTAAGGTGGACAATTATATTAATTATTGTAATTAAGGAAATTAATTATTTTATTAAAATCGTGTAATCTTGTAAATTGCATAACTTCTTCATACGAGGTCCATTTCGCACGAAACAAATTGCGTTGGGTTCGTATTGTCGAGCACTACGCTATGGAGCTGGATTAGGATTTATTTGAGTTAATTGAAATAAATTGCTATTGCGACGACTACAATCAAAGTGAGTACAACTCACTCTCTCTGTCTCGCTTATATTTTTATATAAGTGAGAAATAACTTTATTTACGTTGATTGATGAATGTTTGGGTGATATATGATATTATATATATATATATATATATATATATATATATATATATATTGATAGGTTTGGATATATTCCCGCATATTTTAGCGGATGAGACCCTATACGGTCCCGTGTATGAGCGGATGACCTTTTGTACACGCGTCGCCTCGAAGCGGACATTGTACATATTTTTCTAATATGTATATTTGTTGCAGTTGATAGGTTGGAGCGATCCAACTGGATTCCTCACCGTTGTTGATTTTATTTACAGATATTGTGATATATGCTGTTATCATGTGATATATGATGTTTTGATGTCATGATTGATATGATTGATGTGAATGCCTTTATCTAGCGTTGTTGCAGCATTGGGCCTTATTTTGGAGATTTAAAAATATTAAATTGATTATTTCAATTTAATAAGGGTTTCAAAGTGATTTTGAAAATATATAATTTTTAAGTTGTTAAAGGAATGGATTTATTTTAAATACATGAAAGTTATAATTTTTATGTTATAAAAATTATGGCTTTGTGAAATATAATCAAAATATGATTTTTGGAAATATGGAGTTAACTATTTTGTAAAATAGGTTAAAATGAGAATTTTGAACTTATTATAAATGGTTTATATATTAGATTTATAAAATGATATTTTTTAAATAAAAGTAGTGTAATTATAAACGGTGTTTTATAAATATAAGAAATGGAGTTGTAATCAAATTTGTAAATGGATTTGTAAGAAAATTTTAGAAATGAATTTATAATGGGCTTTATAAATAAATTACAAAAGAATGAATTTGCAAAATAAATAGAATTATAAGTAAATAAACTTATAATTGGATTTTGGCATATAAATGAGATAGAAATGGAAATTTGGTAAAAAGGAATTTTATATATGGAAGTGTTTATAAAATATAAATGGAATTTATAAACACTGTTTTATAAATGTGAAATCAATTTAATTTGATAAGTAAATATTTAAGTTTATTAAAGGAATTATATTCACGATTTTGGACAGTGAATAATCCTTTAAATTAAATATTTAGAAGTAATGAATTCGATAAAGGAGTTTATTCACGATTTTGGACAGTGAATAATCCTTTAAATAAAATGTGTAAAAGAATGAATTTGGTAAGAGAATTATTCACGATTTTGGACAGTGAATAATCTTTTAAATAAAATGGATGTTTTGGAATGTGATATTATAAAAGGGAATTTAAATGGTTTGAAAATAAAATGATTTGTAAATTTACTTATTATTAAAATAAGTATACGGAAATGTTTTCCAATTATCCAGTAAGTGAAATGGTGTTGAATATTATCATTTTGAAGATATTTTGAAGTGAATAATTGGGAAGTATTTTGAATTATAAACGATTAATGAAATCAGGCCTAGTGATTACTTAAGTGCTAGATTTTGTTTGTTGCTTTGATAGTTAAATAACCGACTATCAAATTTGGCCATTTTAGTGTCTCAACTTAATGTAGAAACTAATTAGTCGTACACTTAGTACGTAACTGACTGTGTAGGCTTGATTATCGTTTGTGTTAAGAATGTTGATTCATATAGTGCGGAGTGATTACTCCAATCTATCGAGCTTCCTTTTTGGCCGAAGGATAGCAGGTTGAAAGTTGGAGACGTGATAAGTCCATGAGACTTAGTTTCTGTGTGAGGTTTAGAAATGCTTTTGCGTTGTTGGTGCGAAGAGAATGGGATCAGATTTATCTGAAAACCACTTCGGACCAACATTTATACGACAATTGTGCAGGTTGGCCGATGATATTGATATTTAGGATTTTCATAGTGGAGGACTGCTTGTTGATCATTTGGGGTTAAAATCCCAATATACATATAGTAACAGTAGTCTTTTCGTTATGAAATATCCAATGCAAGGACTATTCGCTACTAATTCTAAGGATTTCCCGACAGGATGAGGTAGGAAATTACCTTCGGTTTGTTCTGTTCCTGGACAACTTGTACGGACGAGTGTGACATTGCATTTCTAATGATTACGTACATAGGTTTTTACAAACGTATATCTATTTGGTGGCGGAGAAGGCAACTTCTCTTAGCTTAACACACTTCCTTGAGACGTACGAGCTCAATTGTTGTATTTTTTGAAAGGAAATTAGTAGTCAGCGGAAATGGAAAATGTGGCATTCAAAGATGATGTGATGTGATATGTGATATGTGAAAGGTAATTGATACCTTTTTGGCCTCACTCCCCTAAAAATGACTAAAATAGGCATATAAGCAGCAAGGCTAAAATGGGTCGCTCCCTTAGGAGATGTCATCACTCTTTTAGATATATCTTTACATGCTATGACGTCGTGTATCTGATTATTGTTGTGCATGCTCGTGGCCATGGATTTTAGGTCGGTAATATGGTGCCCCACCTCTATGCTCACGCTAGCCAAGGACACTACGGAGTAATGCCGTCGACTAGCACGAAGAATAAGGCTGTTGAGGAGCGACCATCTATGTAATTGCTTTGTGCGAGCACCGATATATCAGATAATATAACTTACATTTCAATTCAAGAGGAAATCCGACATACCCATTCAAACTCAAAGCTACCACATAGTGGCTAAGTGGACCTCGTAAACAAATACAGAAATAAACATAACACAAATCAGGCACAGACATTCATATCACGAAGGCGGAATCATATATGAATATATCACATAAAATTGTACATCAAAATAGTGGTCATAGAAGATCCACTACATCACAAAAGAATAGATACAAGTGCTAGACAAAAGAATAATTATACATCAATGAGTCTCTATCTCAAATGTATAATAACAAAAAGTACTAAGCTAAAGTAGTTAGCCAAAAGAATCAGATGACAGACCCTGATAAGAATTCAAGCAGAAGTACCTGAAATACCTCGGTCTGACTCGAGTATTATTTAAGAAGAAAATAATAAACGGATCAGTCTAGCTCTAAATATCATATAAAATGATATAGGATAAGAGATATGACCGAAAACGTATGATAACCAAAAATGCCATACTTTGTCAAGTATACATCAAATAACAACAAAAATCATACAATATCTTAATTCATCTCGAAACACCAAAAAGAATCACATTCTTTAAATCATTCACCAAAACACCAATATTGGCAAAACATATCAATGCCAATCGCATAAAAATTGGTGAAACACAAATTCCAGAAATCACAACGAGAAATCCAGAAATAACAAAGGGGGAGGCCTATCACAAACGGGAGCATGAAAACTCACTAACACGTGTATCACAAATGAGCCGGAGCTCCTCCAAACAGGGTACAGTCCCCCATTGCGGACTTTGAGCCAAAGCTCCTCGAAATGAGCCGAAGCTCCTCCAAACAGGGTACAGTCCCCCATTGGGGACTTTGAGTCGAAACTCCTCCAAACATGGTATAGTCCCCCATTGCGGACTTTGAGCCGAAGCTCCTCCAAATGAGCCGAAGCTCCGTAAATCGGGGTACAGTCCCCCACGTGGACAAAGAGACCTCGCAAATCGCTAGTCTAATGTCACGACCCGACCTTCTATGCCCAGAAAGTCGTATCGTTTTGAAGAAAAGAAAGAGGTGAGAAAGTAGAAAAGAAAGAGAAGAAGAAGAAAACAACAGAATCTCAACAGCGGAACGAATAAAATATAATATATCATATAAATTAATACATAGTATCATATACATCAGAGTACACAGACAATACAACAGATACTAGACAGTTATAAACACCTGTCTAGTTAATACAACTCACACATCACAGAGATACAACACAGCGGAATACAAAATAATCACTAACACAGCGGAACCACTATATATCTACACGCTGAAGCCTCCTGCTCCATTGCTCCTCCAGAATACGTCAAAGCTAAACCTGAATCCCTTGACTACCCGTAAAAATTTGGGTACCCGAGAGTTTATGAAAAACAGAAATAAACTTCGGGTCAGACATGGGTCTGGTATGAGTAACAGGTTAAAGTTGTTTAACTTTGAAAATCATTTGAAAATAAAAGGTATCACGTAAGACTTCCCACACATAAACATGGAAAAGTTTTTACCTTACGCTAACCAAAACATTTGATAGGAAATCTGGTGATATTATAATAGTGTCTAGGGTTTTCAAGTAAATAGAAAATAGCTGAAATTGTTACATCTATTAAATTCCAGCATACTAGCCACAAAGTGGGTAATACAATCAAAACCGTAGGGTCTCGTAGGGAAAATGGGTTTCCATCAATGGCTGGGCTACTGGGGTACCGCCCGTCACAGTACGTGGCCTAGATCACCGTACCGAGGAGTACGCCCGCTCCCCTGCAACACAAGGCCGGACCCATCCCTTACTGGACAGTTCCAAATAAGATCACCCCACAGTTGGCGCGACCAACCGTACACTAAACCGAAATAAATAGGGACATCTAGACAGGGGTAAACCTTACTCTCAAGTGGGGGCTACCCACGAAGCCTTGCTGCACCTCCCCTGTTTTAGCCATTCCCGGTTGATGAGGCTTGAGGTCACGATTACCTTTACAGAACTCATCTCTTAGAATGCTCATCGCCCACCTGACGATGTTCTGAAAGCATTCAATCCATACAAGTTCGTTCCGGGTTCGAACGAAACCGAAGGCATTATCTCGTTACACTCGTATTGGAATCACCCTCAGAGTTAACGACAATAACCCTTGCATTCTGAATCACCATCTCGAATCTATAAGTACTATCTTCGTCAAACTCATTACGGAATCACCCACAGAGTTATACTGACGTATAGTTCTTATACCTCGAGTCTTCACTTGCTCCATTTGAAATTCACGACCTAACGTTATTTTGGATCGATGTGGTATTCGGGTCTCCAGACCTGGAATCCCGGTATACGGAAACCCGATCCCGGTCTCATCGAAATCCAAAACGTGTCTTTTAAGGCCAAGTTGTTTTAAAGGTTTAAAACAGTTCAATTCAATTATCTATATCAACACAGATAGATACATACAATATCACAGATGGATAATCACATATCAGCATAAATGGATAATCTATGATATCACACTTTAGTCACACATCCATATCACAACAGATATTACTCATCTCATATCTGAGATCATATCAATCAATGGGAATCCATAACAATCATCAGACATAGGCAAGGATTAATAATCATATCATTGATAATCAATTTAAAATGAATTAAATTAATTATCTTACCCTTAATTAATTTAAAGTAAATTAAATTAATCATTTTATCATTATTAAACTTGCTTATTACCATTAATTAACTATCAATTAATTAATTCCCATCCCATTATTCATTTAATTAATCATTTCCGATTAATTTTCTTTAATTACATATAAGTAATTATCTTTATATTATTCCCACAGATTAATTACTTTGATCCAAATATAGAAATTAACCTTACATTCTTCATTTCTTAATTAACTAAAGTTAATTACATTACTCAATTAATTATTAATAAATTTCTTCATTTATTATTCTCAAATTAAATCCATTTTAAATTCCAATATTAATTATAAAAATTAGTAATCTCAAATTTCATTTCCAGTTTAATTAATTACATCAAAGTAATTAAATCTTTAATTTGAACCAAAAATATTAATCACCTTTGATTAATCCTAATCTAGTAATTAACTCCTTTAATTACTTCATTAATTGCTCAATAATTTATTATCTCTAATTAATCCTTTGATTAACTATACGAAGTAATTATACTCAGATTACTTTATTAACAACATCATTCTATTAATTACACTCTGAAATTAAACATCAATTACTTTCATAATTATTACATCATCAATTTGATTTATCCAATCAATTATTAAAATCAATTTCACTAATTAATTATAAAATAATCCAATTAATGACCTTCATTAACATTTATTTAATCACTATTCTAAGTAATTAACTTATCAATTATTAATAAGTTTAAATTTACCATTTATATATTAATTAAAGTCTCGTCTATGACTTTAATATTATATTAACTACTTCACTAAGCGATTTTACTCGATTAATTATAAGTGGTTATCTTTAACTTCATAAATAAATCACTCCATTAATCATCACATAATCTTTAATTCATTTATTTCTTAATTACATTCATTTCCACTAATTACTTCATTTAGTAATTTATTCTCAATTAATCTCAGCATAACTGATTAAAAATAAACTTGTATTTATACTCCATACTTACTTAAATCATTTATTTCATTAAAACCAATTTAGAAATAGATTTGAAATATAATTTATTTAACAAAACAATTCAACATTTAATATTAATATATTTAATTCTTTGGAAAACCATTTTCAAACATATTTAATCAAATTATCAATTATTTATTTAAACTTGTTTTAAATACTTAAAACTTGATTTATAATTCAAACACAAATTAAATTCGTAGCCTATATCATTACAGTATAGACCAGACAACACACAACAAAGATACTCGAGTCGATCACCTTAACAACCCGAGCGAACTTAAACTACCCGAGTAAACCCCTCAAACCAGACGTGCCAGCCCCGAAGCTAACCTCACCCTCTACTTCTTCGAGTTATCCTGCAAATATTACGAGATTTTCCCCGAGTCGTTCCTTTCTTCCCCGATCACAAGAATTCCATGTGCACAGATCAATCACCGTGCACGTGCACGATCATCCAACGCCACTCCGATCAACATCACTCCCTCCAGCACATCACCGGCGACCAGTTCAACAACCCTGACCACCCAGCTTCTACAATTTTCTCGACAATCAAAATCGAGCAACGCCTCGATTTAGCTGAAAACACCATGGCCGGAAATTCTCCCTTCGTCGACGAACTCCGCCACGAGAAGCCCCTCCGACCTCACCGAAACATCGCCTCGATCTCCAACAAACTTTTCCCTCCATCGCGATCGTCTCCGCCTTTCCTTGTTCATCGCCATTATCTCGACAGTCCAGACGAACCAAATACTAACTTAAACCCTAGTTCGATCGAATCTGTTCACCTCGATCATTTGAATTTTTTTTTTAACATTTTTCCCCTCATCCTCGATACCCTAGCTAGCCTCGACCACGAACTCGACCTCATCCATCACGTTGATCACCGGCAATTCGTCAATTTGCCGGAAACGTTCATCTCCAATTTCCCGATCGAATATCAACTTAAAAATCTGGAAATACATGTTAAAAATCATAGCTTTTAACTACAAATCCATCTATACAACCCCAAACAGAAATTAAATGTGTTGATTTTTGACATGTATCAGTGTTTACTGTTATTTTCCAATTTAAAAATTATTTGTTAAATTAAAAATCTCCAAACCATTTTTAAAATTATCTTCATACCATAACAAACAACTTTCGTTTATATATCAAAGTCAAATATAATTTCTATTGTGAGATTTTGAAATTTGAAATAGCAAACCAGAACCAGTAAACAAAAAAACACAGAGCATGAAAATAACAGGTATCTATATACTTACACAAACACACATATACAAGATATATATCTCAAGGTAAGTATTCCACGTAAACTTGAGTTATTAACTTTTAAAAAATGTTACTCACCAATTTTCAAAGAAGACAGAACACTGTTTTGCAAGCTGGTTTTGAACTCTGAGAAAACTGGAAACTGTTTTCCACTTTGATCTCCTGTCAACCATCTTGCCTCTCTGTTTTATTTGTAGTTGTTGATGATGTTTTGATGAAGGCTTGTTTAAGCTTTTCAAATGAAGTTTTATTTATTTTGCTGAGCACGAACTGGAATGAGAAAGTGATAGAGGAAGATAGCTTCCAGTTTGAAGTATGTAGAAGGTTACAGGCTGAAGCTTTTAAACAGGGTTTGTATTTTTTTCTTTTCTTCTTTTAAACAAAAAGGGTCAGAGATATTTTGTAAAATGGAGGCTGAGCATCATATTTGTATATACTCGAATTGATTTTTGTTGGCTGGCATTTAATGTTTGTTGTACTTATGTTTCATCCTCATACTTATCTCATTTCTTTTCTACATACTTACTTGCTTCAACAACAAGCTACAAATATTTTACTTTTTACTTTGCTATCTTTTTATTCTTGTTGCCTGCAATATCATCATTCGAACATCAGTTTCCCATATGCAAGTTTTGTTAACATTTTATGATAGTTTCTCTTTTAATTTGTGATTGTTATTATTTTGAACTATGCAGATATATATAAAGGCTGGGAGTCACTCTCATGCTTATGGTATTATAATCTTCTGGTTTGATGAGGTAGTATAAATGTTATTCTAATATATTGTTTAATTATGAAATGTATTCGTTTTATTATTTACAAAACGATAAAATTTATCTCATATAGTCGTTTCATTTATATTGTTGTTAATTTGTTATTTCAATATGTAAATTGGTTACTTATATTATTGTATCGTATTTCTAACTAAATATTTTATACTATATATATTTATTAAATAGCTTTGAAAAGTTTATTTCAAAACAAATAATAATTTCCAAATCTCTAGAATATATATATAAGAAATTTGAAAATAAAATTTATCAATTAAAATTAAAACAGAACTTACCTGTCTACGATATATACCAGTATATTCGTTATAAACAGAAAATCATTTATTAGTTTTAAAAGATATAACTCACCAATATGATATTTATCAGAAGAAAATATCAATTCAAGTATTATAATTCAAAAATATATCTGATCAATTTAATATTTAACATAAATTATTAAATTGATATTGCTCGAAATTCCGGGTCGTCACATTCCTCCCCCCTTAAAAGAATTTCGTCCTCGAAATTTAAAACAAAGGTAATTTAATAATTTATTTAAAATTTAATTTTTAAAACACATGCATATATCAATCAATGCTAACAACCATAGCATCCAATCAAACAATCTATCTATCCAGACAAAAATTCCGAATAGGATTCTCTCGAGTTTTCCCGAATATAAGTACCGGTATACTCGCTCTATAAAATCCAAACAGTCAATATCTCTAAGCTACCGAGCTCCTACTCCTCTAGACCTACAGAACAAGACAGGCTATCAAACTACAGACGAGTCAGACTCACAACCAAAACTTCCTGAACTACTGGTTCCTAAAACCAAAAATAGAACCTTACACATACTCCCTCAGAGATATGTGAAACACAACGAATCCCAGCTATCCAAGCTGGCAATTCACTCCAGAAGAACAAAACTAACTTTTCTAGAATACAGAGAAAATCCAGAACACCTCGGAGCTAATTTCCCAGACTTACCAAACTAAACAGCTCCTTCAATCAGAGAAAACTCATTCAGAATCAAATCTCCGATTCTGAAATCCAAATTCTTCTGTCTCTTATCTACCAAACTCTTCGGACGATCCAAATCTGCCTTCATCACTACCAATCAGCTAAACTTCTGCTGATGCCTTCCAGAACAGTCTGAATCCAAAAACAATCCAGTAGACGATCTTCTCCCTATCAACCAAAATCAAGAACACAATCCCTACCATCACCTGTAGAAAACAACTCCTCCTTTCCCAGAAAAGAAAAGCAGACGCACTCCCAACTGCTTCCGCTGCACAACTCTGATATGGGAGCAGATGAAATGCTGATGACGAACTCCAATACAAACTTCCCACTGATACCACTGTGACGAACCTAGGCTTTGCAACCATCGGTCAGCAATCACAACTGATAAGCCTCCCAACAATTCCGAAAATATGGTTCAACAGATCCATAAAGAGAAAACTCAGAAGTTCCTCCAAAAACCATCGGTACCACTCCTGAAATACAGTCGATACCAAACTAAATCTCCAGATGTTAACAAAACACTGACTTCCATTCATTACCACTCAATTATAAATTTGTTTGTTTATTCATAAATTTAGTTTTCAATAAGTAAATTTTGTTTCCAAACACTTATTACTTCCAGTCCACTTCAATTAATTCTACACTTCACTTTCATTTTACATGATTTAGTTACATTCCAATTTAATTCAAACTTTAAGTTTTCCAAACCCATTTATTTATTCCACAACATTTTAAATTTACTTCTAGAGTTTTAGCAATTTCCAAAGTACAAAATCACCTTTGAAATCAACTATATCCAAAATTCTTTGGCAATTCAAATATTCTTTTGAATTTCAAAACCAAACCCAGTTCGCAAACAATTTCAATTTGAAATAATTTGATAGAAAACTTTTCTCTCTCGAAAATTCGAAAATGAACATCGATGATGCTGCAGTCATCACTGACGTTATTTTCTAACAACCGAAAGAGTTCAAATGCTTTTATTTCTTTTAAACATCTCGAATATTTTTAAATTTTAAATCTTTCCAGATTTCAAATCCAACTCAAAAATATCCTTGAAATAATACCATATTTTTTTCAGAACCTTTGAAAACACTTCCAAATCCAAAAGAATTTAAATTTTCTCAAAATTCCAGATCCATCCAATTTCTATTCAAACATTACCCTGGAATTTTATTTCAATTTCAATTGCAAATCACATTTATAATTCACATTTACAAAATTCCATTTGGTTATATGAATTTATTTCTTGACTATTGATTAAATTCCAATTCTCATTAAATTTTCCCAATGACAATGATAATCGTTCAATATTATCATTTCCTAACAATCAAGCAACCATAAATAACTATAAAAAATTTCGGAAAATCATTTCTTTTATATACAAAAATAATTTGGGTAAAATTATTTCATTTACCCTATTTTAAAACAATATTGTGTCGATTTATCTTGTTAAGAGTTTAGAAATTCCTATCGATATTGTGGCGTCCCACACACCGATCAAAATCTATAAACACCTAACCGATAAGTCAACACAACATAAAACAATTTTATATTCACTAACAAATACGCTCTCTCAGGAAAGAAATCACTTAAGAGCCTAGGTATTCGCTCAACCTAGTGCTCTGATACCAACTGTCACGACCCGACCTTCTATGCCCAGAAAGTCGTATCGTTTTGAAGAAAAGAAAGAGGTGAGAAAGTAGAAAAGAAAGAGAAGAAGAAGAAAACAACAGAATCTCAACAGCGGAACGAATAAAATATAATATATCATATAAATTAATACATAGTATCATATACATTAGAGTACACAGACAATACAACAGATACTAGACAGTTATAAACACCTGTCTAGTTAATACAACTCACACATCACAGAGATACAACACAGCGGAATACAAAATAATCACTAACACAGCGGAACCACTATATATCTACACGCTGAAGCCTCCTGCTCCATTGCTCCTCCAGAATACGTCAAAGCTAAACCTGAATCCCTTGACTACCCGTAAAAATTTGGGTACCCGAGAGTTTATGAAAAACAGAAATAAACTTCGGGTCAGACATGGGTCTGGTATGAGTAACAGGTTAAAGTTGTTTAACTTTGAAAATCATTTGAAAATAAAAGGTATCACGTAAGACTTCCCACACATAAACATGGAAAAGTTTTTACCTTACGCTAACCAAAACATTTGATAGGAAATCTGGTGATATTATAATAGTGTCTAGGGTTTTCAAGTAAATAGAAAATAGCTGAAATTGTTACATCTATTAAATTCCAGCATACTAGCCACAAAGTGGGTAATACAATCAAAACCGTAGGGTCTCGTAGGGAAAATGGGTTTCCATCAATGGCTGGGCTACTGGGGTACCGCCCGTCACAGTACGTGGCCTAGATCACCGTACCGAGGAGTACGCCCGCTCCCCTGCAACACAAGGCCGGACCCATCCCTTACTGGACAGTTCCAAATAAGATCACCCCACAGTTGGCGCGACCAACCGTACACTAAACCGAAATAAATAGGGACATCTAGACAGGGGTAAACCTTACTCTCAAGTGGGGGCTACCCACGAAGCCTTGCTGCACCTCCCCTGTTTTAGCCATTCCCGGTTGATGAGGCTTGAGGTCACGATTACCTTTACAGAACTCATCTCTTAGAATGCTCATCGCCCACCTGACGATGTTCTGAAAGCATTCAATCCATACAAGTTCGTTCCGGGTTCGAACGAAACCGAAGGCATTATCTCGTTACACTCGTATTGGAATCACCCTCAGAGTTAACGACAATTACCCTTGCATTCTGAATCACCATCTCGAATCTATAAGTACTATCTTCGTCAAACTCATTACGGAATCACCCACAGAGTTATACTGACGTATAGTTCTTATACCTCGAGTCTTCACTTGCTCCATTTGAAATTCACGACCTAACGTTATTTTGGATCGATGTGGTATTCGGGTCTCCAGACCTGGAATCCCGGTATACGGAAACCCGATCCCGGTCTCATCGAAATCCAAAACGTGTCTTTTAAGGCCAAGTTGTTTTAAAGGTTTAAAACAGTTCAATTCAATTATCTATATCAACACAGATAGATACATACAATATCACAGATGGATAATCACATATCAGCATAAATGGATAATCTATGATATCACACTTTAGTCACACATCCATATCACAACAGATATTACTCATCTCATATCTGAGATCATATCAATCAATGGGAATCCATAACAATCATCAGACATAGGCAAGGATTAATAATCATATCATTGATAATCAATTTAAAATGAATTAAATTAATTATCTTACCCTTAATTAATTTAAAGTAAATTAAATTAATCATTTTATCATTATTAAACTTGCTTATTACCATTAATTAACTATCAATTAATTAATTCCCATCCCATTATTCATTTAATTAATCATTTCCGATTAATTTTCTTTAATTACATATAAGTAATTATCTTTATATTATTCCCACAGATTAATTACTTTGATCCAAATATAGAAATTAACCTTACATTCTTCATTTCTTAATTAACTAAAGTTAATTACATTACTCAATTAATTATTAATAAATTTCTTCATTTATTATTCTCAAATTAAATCCATTTTAAATTCCAATATTAATTATAAAAATTAGTAATCTCAAATTTCATTTCCAGTTTAATTAATTACATCAAAGTAATTAAATCTTTAATTTGAACCAAAAATATTAATCACCTTTGATTAATCCTAATCTAGTAATTAACTCCTTTAATTACTTCATTAATTGCTCAATAATTTATTATCTCTAATTAATCCTTTGATTAACTATACGAAGTAATTATACTCAGATTACTTTATTAACAACATCATTCTATTAATTACACTCTGAAATTAAACATCAATTACTTTCATAATTATTACATCATCAATTTGATTTATCCAATCAATTATTAAAATCAATTTCACTAATTAATTATAAAATAATCCAATTAATGACCTTCATTAACATTTATTTAATCACTATTCTAAGTAATTAACTTATCAATTATTAATAAGTTTAAATTTACCATTTATATATTAATTAAAGTCTCGTCTATGACTTTAATATTATATTAACTACTTCACTAAGCGATTTTACTCGATTAATTATAAGTGATTATCTTTAACTTCATAAATAAATCACTCCATTAATCATCACATAATCTTTAATTCATTTATTTCTTAATTACATTCATTTCCACTAATTACTTCATTTAGTAATTTATTCTCAATTAATCTCAGCATAACTGATTAAAAATAAACTTGTATTTATACTCCATACTTACTTAAATCATTTATTTCATTAAAACCAATTTAGAAATAGATTTGAAATATAATTTATTTAACAAAACAATTCAACATTTAATATTAATATATTTAATTCTTTGGAAAACCATTTTCAAACATATTTAATCAAATTATCAATTATTTATTTAAACTTGTTTTAAATACTTAAAACTTGATTTATAATTCAAACACAAATTAAATTCGTAGCCTATATCATTACAGTATAGACCAGACAACACACAACAAAGATACTCGAGTCGATCACCTTAACAACCCGAGCGAACTTAAACTACCCGAGTAAACCCCTCAAACCAGACGTGCCAGCCCCGAAGCAAACCTCACCCTCTACTTCTTCGAGTCGTCCTGCAAATATTACGAGATTTTCCCCGAGTCGTTCCTTTCTTCCCCGATCATAAGAATTCCATGTGCACAGATCAATCACCGTGCACGTGCACGATCATCCAACGCCACTCCGATCAACATCACTCCCTCCAGCACATCACCGGCGACCAGTTCAACAACCCTGACCACCCAGCTTCTACAATTTTCTCGACAATCAAAATCGAGCAACGCCTCGATTTAGCTGAAAACACCATGGCCGGAAATTCTCCCTTCGTCGACGAACTCCGCCACGAGAAGCCCCTCCGACCTCACCGAAACATCGCCTCGATCTCCAACAAACTTTTCCCTCCATCGCGATCGTCTCCGCCTTTCCTTGTTCATCGCCATTATCTCGACAGTCCAGACGAACCAAATACTAACTTAAACCCTAGTTCGATCGAATCTGTTCACCTCGATCATTTGAATTTTTTTTTTAACATTTTTCCCCTCATCCTCGATACCCTAGCTAGCCTCGACCACGAACTCGACCTCATCCATCACGTTGATCACCGGCAATTCGTCAATTTGCCGGAAACGTTCATCTCCAATTTCCCGATCGAATATCAACTTAAAAATATGGAAATACATGTTAAAAATCATAGCTTTTAACTACAAATCCATCTATACAACCCCAAACAGAAATTAAATGTGTTGATTTTTGACATGTATCAGTGTTTACTGTTATTTTCCAATTTAAAAATTATTTGTTAAATTAAAAATCTCCAAACCATTTTTAAAATTATCTTCATACCATAACAAACAACTTTCGTTTATATATCAAAGTCAAATATAATTTCTATTGTGAGATTTTGAAATTTGAAATAGCAAACCAGAACCAGTAAACAAAAAAAACACAGAGCATGAAAATAACAGGTATCTATATACTTACACAAACACACATATACAAGATATATATCTCAAGGTAAGTATTCCACGTAAACTTGAGTTATTAACTTTTAAAAAATGTTACTCACCAATTTTCAAAGAAGACAGAACACTGTTTTGCAAGCTGGTTTTGAACTCTGAGAAAACTGGAAACTGTTTTCCACTTTGATCTCCTGTCAACCATCTTGCCTCTCTGTTTTATTTGTAGTTGTTGATGATGTTTTGATGAAGGCTTGTTTAAGCTTTTCAAATGAAGTTTTATTTATTTTGCTGAGCACGAACTGGAATGAGAAAGTGATAGAGGAAGATAGCTTCCAGTTTGAAGTATGTAGAAAGTTACAGGCTGAAGCTTTTAAACAGGGTTTGTATTTTTTTCTTTTCTTCTTTTAAACAAAAAGGGTCAGAGATATTTTGTAAAATGGAGGCTGAGCATCATATTTGTATATACTCGAATTGATTTTTGTTGGCTGGCATTTAATGTTTGTTGTACTTATGTTTCATCCTCATACTTATCTCATTTCTTTTCTACATACTTACTTGCTTCAACAACAAGCTACAAATATTTTACTTTTTACTTTGCTATCTTTTTATTCTTGTTGCCTGCAATATCATCATTCGAACATCAGTTTCCCATATGCAAGTTTTGTTAACATTTTATGATAGTTTCTCTTTTAATTTGTGATTGTTATTATTTTGAACTATGCAGATATATATAAAGGCTGGGAGTCACTCTCATGCTTATGGTATTATAATCTTCTGGTTTGATGAGGTAGTATAAATGTTATTCTAATATATTGTTTAATTATGAAATGTATTCGTTTTATTATTTACAAAACGATAAAATTTATCTCATATAGTCGTTTCATTTATATTGTTGTTAATTTGTTATTTCAATATGTAAATTGGTTACTTATATTATTGTATCGTATTTCTAACTAAATATTTTATACTATATATATTTATTAAATAGCTTTGAAAAGTTTATTTCAAAACAAATAATAATGTCCAAATCTCTAGAATATATATATAAGAAATTTGAAAATAAAATTTATCAATTAAAATTAAAACAGAACTTACCTGTCTACGATATATACCAGTATATTCGTTATAAACAGAAAATCATTTATTAGTTTTAAAAGATATAACTCACCAATATGATATTTATCAGAAGAAAATATCAATTCAAGTATTATAATTCAAAAATATATCTGATCAATTTAATATTTAACATAAATTATTAAATTGATATTGCTCGAAATTCCGGGTCGTCACATCTAAACCATAAAATGATCATCATCGATCATCAAGAAGTGTAGATTACACTAAGCTAGTAAATAAATGAGTTTAGCTTCATGTCCCATAACCACTAGCTTAACTTAAATATTTACGAACAAATTGTAGATTTCCACTCGAAGATTGTCACAAGATTTTCAATCGAACAAGTCAAAGAATTAACCGACGAAGTAAACGCAAGCATTTCATACCACTTGTTTTGCCAAGCCATTTAATTATATTTTCTCATACGAATGAGGTAAAGGTTTGTATATACTAATAGATTAGAAAACGGTTTTATAAACGAGCTTTGTATTAAAAATAGAGTTGAAATCATCTTTGTAAAAGAGTTGAATATTTACTACTAGTATAAAAACCTTTGTATTTTAATGTGACAAATCACAGAAATGATTGTAGAAACTATCAATCATCAAAAATTCACATACAAAGACGTGGATCAAATCCATATAAATCGATACCGAATCCATCAAAATGGATATTCCCAAAAATTTCAAAAAGGAAGTCATCAAAATCGATAACAAATGATAACAACAAATTGAATAATCACGAATCGATTAACATTTGGAATTTCAACAAAATAGGCAAATGGGACTGAAGCAAGCAGGTCAGTCGACTAGACCAGGTGGTCAGTCGACTGACACAAGGATACGAATTCTGTATCCCCAGGTCAGTCGACTAACCCAGATGGTCAGTCCACTGATACAGACCCAGGAAATTTCCTGGGTCCTGGTTCAGTCGACTGACCCACTGGTTCAGTCGACTGAACCTGCTTCTGAGGCTTTTTCTGCCTTCTGGTTCAGTCGACTGAACCACTAGTTCAGTCGACTGAACCTGCTTCTGAAGCACATTTAGTCTAGCCCCATTGTGGGGCAAAAATCCAACAAATCGCGATCGGACGAGCCACGGGCGCTAGGAGTTCACGCCAATCGTCAACCCAGCCCTATAGGCTCTTGGATGCTTCACCAAAAACATGTTCAAACATCCGTAAAAGGATTTTCACAAAATTGAGCTTAAAAACCAAAAATTGGAATATTCACCAAATCAATCCAAATCAAAATCAAATGAACATGTAAAGATGTTAGGAATTCATACCTAACAATCAAAGATAGTTATAGACATAGATGTGAGATAAAAATCTCACCTTTAAACCCAAAAACAATGAATGCGAAGCTTAATCACAAAGGAAAGATCAACGCTCTTCACTTCAACCCCAGTAGCTTGAATCTAAGCTCAAAAGAAGAACATTCCCTAAGTTAGGTTTAGGAAATTTCTGAAATTGAAGAGAGAATGAGTTGGAGAAGATGAAGAGGATGCTTACCTAAGCTTCTCTTTGAATTTGGAGCAAGAAATGGAGCTTGCAAAGGAAACTAGGGTTTTGAATTTCTATTTCCAATATTTTTCCCCCATTAATCTCAAAAGCTTGAAAGTGTTAGGAAATAAGAATGAAGTGAAGAGGAGATGTGACGCCCCACCTCTATGCTCACAATAACAAAGGTTATTATAAGGAATAACGTCTGCTATTGCGAAGAATAAGGCTTGTTAGAAGCGACCATCCGTAAGTTATGCCTTAGACGAGTATTGATTACATCGATAGGAGTTGTATAAATTACTCCCAAAGATATATATTCAATCCAAATCTAAAACGAAACTACGGTGGCTTAAGAAAAATCCAGAACAATTCATAATAACAATAACACAGATAGTATAATCACATCAGAACAGAAATATCAGGTATATAGCGGAAGACTAGTCTGGAATACATGCTACAACAATCGATAGTTCACAAGAACCGATACATATACATATCCATCAATACATACATAAGATGATAGTCAATAACCAAAAGAACTCCTCAAAGGCTAGACAAAAGATGAAGGGATATCCCAAAAGCTGAAGCTGCTACTGAATCAGAGATGAAGACTATCCCGAAATAACTCAGTCTGACCCGAGTATTATTTAAAAGAAAATAATAAACGGATCAGTCTAATTTATTCTCAGAAATAAGTGAATGATAAACAACACTTAAACAAATAATTATAGTCTCGAATGAGACTATACAGCATAAATAATCAACATAGTTTAAATGAAGAAATCTCAATTTAAACTCCATCAAAATCAGTTTTCAAATTCACAATTGAATTTAAAACAGCAATACGCAAATTTATAATCTCAGATGAGATTATACACAAACTCAACTTCCAAATTCATAATTGAATTCAAAGCAGCAATTCACAAAATCTAGAAATCAAAATAGATAACTAGAAAATCAGCAGTCACAAAATCTAGAAATCAAAACAAGATAACTAGAAAAATCAGCATAAAAGTGGATCGATCCCAGCAGATGGCGAGTTTTAGCTACGCCGCACGTGCATCTCAGATGGCCGAAGCCTACCAAGTACTATAAATTTTTGGCGCCCATCAGATGACCCGAAGGTCCGCAGAGTGACCCGAAGGTCTAGTACTGGTAATTGACCCGAAGGTCCATCAGATGACCCGAAGGTCCAGCAGAGTGGCTCGAAAGCCCAATAAAATCATCAGAATCATCAAACAGCAGATGTTTCAATTAACGAGTCCGGAATTAACCGAAATAGTTAAAGCGTGGTTCCATATTCCGCACTTTTGCTAAATCGTTTAAATCTCTTCATCGTTTCCTTGAAAGTGCAAAATTGTGTATTTTAAATAAATAACATTTTACGTTCTCAAACGGACAAGTCCGGAATTAAGCGAATCAGTAAAAGTGAGGGTTCATAGTCCTCAATTTTGCTGAAGCGTTTAAATCGCTTCCTCGTTCTTTTGAAAGTGAAAACGGTAAAAATTTTGCAAACAATTTTATTTCAAAACGATTTTTAAAACACGTGATTAAAACGGCAACATCTGTAGCAATTTCGACGAGGAAATTGCGCTTCACAAAACACCGTAAAAACGGATATCAAAATCAGCGTTGCGGGATAACCGCTTAAAAGTCCACTTTAAATTTGACGGTTACTGAAGTCAAAACGACAGTAATTTTTATACGTCAAAATCTCATCTAAATGATTTGCATCCAAATACTATACCGGTGTAAAAATCCCGTTTAAAAATAACGGCAATGAAATACGTTTCAAAACGAGACGCTGGTTCTCCGTGAGTTAATAAACAGGTTGATAGACTATATACTTTCAACAAAACTTGACACTGTCTGGCACAAATATATGAAACAAGAGCCGTGTAGAGTTATACATGCATTTGCAACCAAAAAGATCTTGCACCAACAAACTTCCTTACATATGCAAATACTGTCATGCGAAATATAAAATAACAAGGAGCCAAAGCAAAGTATAACACGCAAGAATCAACTATTTACTTGAATGCAATAATCTAGACAAGAATTCATACACTAAATAAAGCAAAACCAATTATAAACTTACGCATGCAAAAGTACAAAAATACTAAAGCTACCTAGCCTCCTATACACGTGTATGCAAAAACAAGCTACCCAAATAAATGTCCCTGAGCTACTGCCTTTCTTTGTTTCATGCAAGCAGATGGTTTTATATTTTAGCAATCCCTTAAATGAATGAAAGTTTAAGGTGTACGCTTGGAAAAATATATATTAGTGGACATGCACGTTAATACTACCACAATTGTAGTATAGTATTATACTACAACCCTTCATAACCATGAACAAATAAGATACAGACACAAAATTATAAGCATGACAAATGCTACTCAACTAAAGATTCAAAATTTTAAGCACGTATACTAGTAAATTCAGTTGGTCTAGTGCAAAAATGATCATAACGCAGTGAATGAACTTTGTTAGAACTGGAAAATATAATTGACTAACAATAAAAAAATCTTGCATTCATACGTACATAGAAATATAGTTTGGACACACAGCAATTTCACGCATGTCAGAGCACTAGCTCACGCAAATTTTTCTGAGGTAATCCCATAAATATCACTGACCATAAATTAGAATTGTGAGTATAAACTCACCTTAAATTTTGGTCTGAATTAACTAGTAACAGAGGATCCAAGAGGGATAGAGATTTATGAAGCTGCCATTAATGCTTCACCAAGCTTCTGAAAATGAGCGAAATAATGTTGCAGAGAATTGTTATTTTTCTTTTCTCCTATCGGTGTTAGTCAAGAAAAATGAGTGCTGATATGCGTCCTTGTACCATTGCATTTAATGCATACGTACTTTGAACTATTGGACACGGCTACATTACTTGATGATGGCAGAGCAAAGCAAAGATTCAAAATTTGCTTTATAAATAGAGTGACAGCAAGGCAAAGCTATGAAAGAAAATAATGCAAAGTGTACACATATTTTTGCCTTTTAACTAGTGGTGACAGCCATGTTATAATATGTTCCACTTAGTTTTATATTAGCCTATATTCACCTATACACGTGAAGAAGGCAAAACCAAGTTACAACACACTAAATTATATTCAACATGCAATGCCATAAGCATTTTATCTCAACTGCTACCACTTTAAAGAATTTAAACTGACTATGAATCATGATTTGCTTTGCAATTTTTTTTTCAAATTTTAATTTAAAAATTTTCAGTTTAAAAATATTTTCTCCGACCGTAACTCAAAAATCACGTTCGTTACCGATTTTTAAATTATTTAATACGACGGTACAAATTACAGTCGTTATAGACTCCCCCCCCCTTATAAAAATTACGTCCCCGAAATTTTCATAGTAGAAGCAGTCAATAATGCAAATCATTAATCACAACAAAGATTCCAAATAGAAAAGATAGATAAGAATGCTCACCCCCACCCGAAGAGGAGAAAAAACCCGGATAAGAACGCTCGATGAATTCTCTGGTTTCCCAAGTGCAATCTTTGGGGTTTGTGGACCATTGAATTTTCACAAACGGGACTTCTTTGTTCCGAAGGCGTTTAACCTCCGAAGCTAGCACACGAATAGGATTTTGCACAATGGACAAGTCGGGTGAGATCTCAAGATCTTACAACATAGGAGGATCAATAATAGAATCTGAATCTCGAAGGCATCGAAGAAGCTGGGACACATGAAATACGTCATGAATTCCCGAAAACTGAGAAGGTAGCGATACACGATAAGCAACTTGACCAATGCGTTCCGTAATAGAAAACGGTCCAACATATCGAGGAGCCAATTTCCTGGAGTGACTAAAACGCACCACACCCTTCATCGGGGAAACACAAATGAATACAAGATCGCCAACAGGAAATTCCAAAGGCTTCCTACGATGATCGGCATAAGATTTCTGCCTATTCTGAGCCTCCTTCATTCTATGTCTAATAATATCAAGCCTCTCTGAAGAATCACGAATATAATCGGGGCGAGAACTAACTTTTCCCCTGATTCCAACCAACAAGATGGTGATCGACACGGCCTTCCGTAAAGAGCTTCGAAAGGAGCCATACCGATACTGGATTGAAAACTGTTGTTGTAAGAAAACTCAACAAGAGATAAGTGGTCTTCCCAACTACCACCAAAATCAAGAACGCAAGCTCGAAGAAGATCTTCTAAAACCTGATTCACCCTTTCAGTCTGACCATCAGACTGTGGATGATAAGCTGTACTGAGATTGAGCTTAGTGCCCAAAGTTTTCTGAAGACTCCGCCAGAAACCACTAGTAAAAAGCGGATCTCTGTCACTAACAATAGAACTAGGCACACCATGAAGTCGAACGACTTCTTTAATAAACAGCTTAGCCAACAAAGGAGCAGTCCGATTGGACTTGATAGGAATAAAATGGGCTGATTTAGTCAATCGGTCAATAATCACCCAAATACTAGTATGGTCCGACATCGAACGAGGTAGACCATCAATAAAGTCCATGGAAATCTGATCCCATTTCCATAATGGAATCTCAAGAGGCTGCAAAAGACCATTGAGACGTTGATGTTCTGCTTTAACAAGTTGGCAAGTCATGCAATCACTTACGTAACTTGCAACATCACGCTTCATACCCTCCCAATAGTATAAGCGTTTCATATCAGCATACATCTTGCTACTGCCCGGATGGATAGTATACTTAGAACGATGACAGTCCTCAAGAATGTCATTTCTAAGATTAGAAATATCAGGCACGATCAATCTACCCTTCTTCCGAATACAACCATGAATATCAATATCGAAATCCTTTAGATCATCACTTCGGGATTCCGATTTACAACTATGAATAAGATAAGCAATATGTCGATCTTGTTTCTGGGCATCGGTAGCACGATCCAACAAACTAGGACGAGCTTCCATGCTAAATAAAAGCACGGGAGAATCAGAAACTGAAGGACGGTCTCTAATATCACAATGAGATAAAGCTTCCAATATATTCCACTCTTCTAGCATCATGGAAACAACAACTTGCTGCTTGCGGCTAAGCGCATCAGCAACTCGATTACCCTTACCAGGGTTATATTGAATATCAAAATCATAAGAAGCAAGAAATTCGAGCCAACGTTGTTGCCTCATATTAAGTTCTTTCTGATTGAATTGATACTTCAGAGATTTGTGATCAGTGAAGAGAATAAAACGCTCGCCCAAAAATAATGTCGCCAAATCTTTAGAGCCAAGACTATAGCAGCTAACTCCAAATCATGGGTAGCATAACGAATCTCGTTAGGCTTTAGTTGTCTAGAACATAGACAACTATTCTATCCTTTCTGCATGAGAACAACACCGAAACCAATACGGCCAGTATTGGTACAACTAATGAAGTCTTGGTTCCCTTCGGGAACCACAAGGATAAGAGTATCGGAAAAGAGTTATTTCAAATAATCTTCTTTCCTGAAAAGCTAAAACTTTCAAAAATACAATTATCTTTATGAAATCATTTTCTAGAAAATTTTACTTTTTATAGGTCGATTTATTATGTCAAATTGTCTCATTAAAGCGTTTAGGAGATTCCTATCGATAACGTTGATCAAGCGCATCGACCAGAATTCTTAAAGCACTTAATGGGCAATAAAATCACAAAATCATCTTCTATATGATAAACACAAATCCAATTATACTTGTAAATAATCTTATGAAAAAGATTTGCAGAATTTTAAATTGCTGTTTTCATCCAAAATCAATAAATACACAAATGGAGTCATCGAGATATTCGTAGAATACTCGAATTCATAAAAATAGATGAAATAAGCTGGGCAAACTGGGTGACACAATAAGTCATTCATAAGAATCATAACAAGTGCGGAATGCGGTAAGTGGAATGCTATCTTCCGCAACTCGTAACTGATGGAAGCCGATAGCAAGATTGAGTTAGGAGAAAAACTTAGCGCCACCCGACTGATCGAACATGTCATCGATCCTAGGTAATGGATACCTATTTTTGATAGTGAGCTCGTTAAGCTTGCTATACTCAATGCAAAGCCTAAGAGTACCATCTGTCTTCTTACGAAGACGACGGCGGCGCCCTAAGGAGATGAGCTAGAACGAATAAATTGCTTGGCTTCCAACTCAGATAATTGGTGCTTGAGTTCCTCATTTCCCTTAACAGACATCCTCGTAGGAGAACGACTGACAGAATGAGCACCAGAGATAAATCAATACGGAACTCAATTTCCCTCTTCGGCGGCAACCTCGAAATAGGTTCAAAAATATCAGAAAAATCACAAACAACTGGAATATTATCTATGACATCCTCCGATTCGAAGGAAGAAATGATAGCATTCGAAGTATGATCCATGCTTCGAAATATAATAGATAACTGTTCGATAGCATCGGGATGCTTGAGATATAAAGTTCCTTCGGGACATAGGATTGAACTTCGCAATGGACGAGCCAATCCATTCCCAAAATCATAACAGAACCAAGATGATCCATAACATGCAAATTTGCGTGAAAGTAAAAACCACAAAGAATAATCTCAACACCAACCCACACAAACCAAGAGTAGCGGATCCACCAATAGGATTTACGATCCTCAAAGGGTCATAAAGACTAACAACATCCAAAGGAATAACATCAACAAGCTCCTTCGATACGAACGAATGTGATGCACCCGTATCGAAGAGAACTCTAATAGAACGACAATGAAATAAAATAAAACCTTCCAAAACAGAAGGAATAATACCTTTGGGCTTAGAAGAATCATCAGAAGCTTAAGCAACAATAAGCTTCCCGGATTTGAAACCCTTAGGAGCAGTAGGACAATTAGAAACAAAGGACTTTCTTTGTTTTAAGTCAAGGAAACTACGAACAAGATTGATAAAGAATTCAACAAATGGAATACTACGGGGATATGAAATTTATCCCTAGACATACTCGAATATGTTAAAGAGGATAAAGATTTAAGAACAACGAAGGAATAGATTCGAAAGGCACGAATAAAACTCTCGAATAGTTGTAACACATGTTCCATTCTGTTTCTATTCTGTGTTTATTACAATTTGTTCTGAACCTCGGCTCTGATACCAAACTGTGACGCCCCACCTCTATGCTCACAATAACAAAGGTTATTATAAGGAATAACGTCTGCTATTGCGAAGAATAAGGCTTGTTAGAAGCGACCATCCGTAAGTTATGCCTTAGACGAGTATTGATTACATCGATAGGAGTTGTATAAATTACTCCCAAAGATATATATTCAATCCAAATCTAAAACGAAACTACGGTGGCTTAAGAAAAATCCAGAACAATTCATAATAACAATAACACAGATAGTATAATCACATCAGAACAGAAATATCAGGTATATAGCGGAAGACTAGTCTGGAATACATGCTACAACAATCGATAGTTCACAAGAACCGATACATATACATATCCATCAATACATACATAAGATGATAGTCAATAACCAAAAGAACTCCTCAAAGGCTATACAAAAGATGAAGTGATATCCCAAAAGCTGAAGCTGCTACTGAATCAGAGATGAAGACTATCCTAAAATAACTCGGTCTGACCCGAGTATTATTTAAAAGAAAATAATAAACGGATCAGTCTAATTTATTCTCAGAAATAAGTGAATGATAAACAACACTTAAACAAATAATTATAGTGTCGAATGAGACTATACAGCATAAATAATCAACATAGTTTAAATGAAGAAATCTCAATTTAAACTCCATCAAAATCAGTTTTCAAATTCACAATTGAATTTAAAACAGCAATACGCAAATTTATAATCTCAGATGAGATTATACACAAACTCAACTTCCAAATTCATAATTGAATTCAAAGCAGCAATTCACAAAATCTAGAAATCAAAATAGATAACTAGAAAATCAGCAGTCACAAAATCTAGAAATCAAAACAAGATAACTAGAAAAATCAGCATAAAAGTGGATCGATCCCAGCAGATGGCGAGTTTTAGCTACGCCGCACGTGCATCTCAGATGGCCGAAGCCTACCAAGTACTATAAATTTTTGGCGCCCATCAGATGACCCGAAGGTCCGCAGAGTGACCCGAAGGTCTAGTACTCGTAATTGACCCGAAGGTCCATCAGATGACCCGAAGGTCCAGTAGAGTGGCTCGAAAGCCCAATAAAATCATCAGAATCATCAAACAGTAGATGTTTCAATTAACGAGTCCGGAATTAACCGAAATAGTAAAAGCGTGGTTCCATATTCCGCACTTTTGCTAAATCGTTTAAATCTCTTCATCGTTTCCTTGAAAGTGCAAAATTGTGTATTTTAAATAAATAACATTTTACGTTCTCAAACGGACAAGTCCGGAATTAAGCGAATCAGTAAAAGTGAGGGTTCATAGTCCTCAATTTTGCTGAAGCGTTTAAATCGCTTCCTCGTTCTTTTGAAAGAGAAAACGGTAAAATTTTTGAAAACAATTTTATTTCAAAACGATTTTTAAAACACGTGATTAAAACGACAACATTTGTAGCAATTTCGATGAGGAAATTGCGCTTCACAAAACACTGTAAAAACGGATATCAAAATCAGCGTTGCGGGATAACCGCTTAAAAATCCACTTTAAATTTGACGGTTACTGAAGTCAAAACGACAGTAATTTTTATACGTCAAAATCTCATCTAAATGATTTGCATCCAAATACTATACCGGTGTAAAAATCCCGTTTAAAAATAACGGCAATGAAATACGTTTCAAAACGAGACGCTGGTTCTCCGTGAGTTAATAAACAGGTTGATAGACTATATACTTTCAACAAAACTTGACACTGTCTGGCACAAATATATGAAACAACAGCCGTGCAGAGTTATACATGCATTTGCAACCAAAAAGATCTTGCACCAACAAACTTCCTTACATATGCAAATACTGTCATGTGAAATATAAAATAACATGGAGCCAAAGCAAAGTATAACACGCAAGAATCAACTATTTACTTGAATGCAATAATCTAGACAAGAATTCATACACTAAATAAAGCAAAACCAATTATAAACTTACGCATGCAAAAGTACAAAAATACTAAAGCTACCTAGCCTCCTATACACGTGTATGCAAAAACAAGCTACCCAAATAAATGTCCCTGAGCTACTGCCTTTCTTTGTTTCATGCAAGCAGATGGTTTTATATTTTAGCAATCCCTTAAATGAATGAAAGTTTAAGGTGTACGCTTGGAAAAATATATATTAGTGGACATGCACGTTAATACTACCACAATTGTAGTATAGTATTATACTACAACCCTTCATAACCATGAACAAATAAGATACAGACACAAAATTATAAGCATGACAAATGCTACTCAACTAAAGATTCAAAATTTTAAGCACGTATACTAGTAAATTCAGTTGGTCTAGTGCAAAAATGATCATAACGCAGTGAATGAACTTTGTTAGAACTGGAAAATATAATTGACTAACAATAAAAAAATCTTGCATTCATACGTACATAGAAATATAGTTTGGACACACAGCAATTTCACGCATGTCAGAGCACTAGCTCACGCAAATTTTTCTGAGGTAATCCCATAAATATCACTGACCATAAATTAGAATTGTGAGTATAAACTCACCTTAAATTTTGGTCTGAATTAACTAGTAACAGAGGATCCAAGAGGGATAGAGATTTATGAAGCTGCCATTAATGCTTCACCAAGCTTCTGAAAATGAGCGAAATAATGTTGCAGAGAATTGTTATTTTTCTTTTCTCCTATCGGTGTTAGTCAAGAAAAATGAGTGCTGATATGCGTCCTTGTACCATTGCATTTAATGCATATGTACTTTGAACTATTGGACACGGCTACATTACTTGATGATGGCAGAGCAAAGCAAAGATTCAAAATTTGCTTTATAAATAGAGTGACAGCAAGGCAAAGCTATGAAAGAAAATAATGCAAAGTGTACACATATTTTTGCCTTTTAACTAGTGGTGACAGCCATGTTATAATATGTTCCACTTAGTTTTATATTAGCCTATATTCACCTATACACGTGAAGAAGGCAAAACCAAGTTACAACACACTAAATTATATTCAACATGCAATGCCATAAGCATTTTATCTCAACTGCTACCACTTTAAAGAATTTAAACTGACTATGAATCATGATTTGCTTTGCAATTTTTTTTTTCAAATTTTAATTTAAAAATTTTCAGTTTAAAAATATTTTCTCCGACAGTAACTCAAAAATCACGTTCGTTACCGATTTTTAAATTATTTAAAACGACGGTACAAATTACAGTCGTTACAGGAGAGGTGGACTGAGCTAGGGTGTTATGTTAGGTTATTGGGCTAAAACCCAAACCCAAAGCCCTAAGTGAAAAATAGCAAAATTCAACTTACTTGAAACATATCGAAGCTTATACTTAAAATATTCGCAAACGCCATTTTGGACTCAATGGAAGTGGTCTCGAGTCCTAATTTGACTGTTTGCAAAAAGTAGCTTTTCAGACTATAATCCGACTAACGATTCTATATTTAAATAAAATATTTAAATATTCACTCGTAAAATATGCGGGTTGTTACAGGTAATGACCGGAGTGAAGACATATTCGGTACTATCCAAGTAGGGGTAGGCCGGTCTTGTGTTGGTTTAGGCGCCCTATATCTGGACCCTAGGTACATCCCTCTAGAGGTGTACTGAGTTTTCGGAATGGTAGTTCCTTTACCTAGTCATTTGTATGGAAATCCAAAATCCAATACGTGCCTGCCATTTTCTATTGTAGGAAGCCTTCTATTACAAGGTGTATGCTGGAATTTAATAATGTAACAATTTCAGCTATTTTAATATTATTTGTGTGCAATAGACACTATTATAATATAATGAGAATTTGATATGAGATGTTTTGGTTACCATAAGGTAAAAACCTTGTCGGTATTTATTTGCGACTCGGTCTTACGGGATACCTTTTGTTTTGACAAAGGAAAAGTTTTGATGACTTTATAAATTCAGTTAAGGTGTGTTTTCTCACGTTGGTTTACCAGACGGATCCGCGCGTTCTTCCCTTTCAATGCTCGGGTTAGACCGGGTATATTTATAGGTTCAGATTTGGTGCTTTTGGAGCTTCAGCAGGCGAGCTGGAGATCTTCATGTCGTATACACGTATCTGTTTATTATTCCGCTGAATTGATTGTTGTTGTTGTAAATATTAGCATTGTGAGGACAGGTTATTATAACCATCCAAGCTGATGATTATTTATTATGTACTCTTATATTGATTATGTATATTACAGTTTCTCTTTGAAAAGATTATTGATCTATATTATATGTTAATCCGCTGCGATGTGAGATTCTGTATTTTTTGTTCTGCTTCTCTCCTTTTCTTCTCTTCTCTTCTTCTTCCTTCTCTCTTTCTTCTCATCCTCTCTTTTCTTTCTCATGATTATCTGCAATCGGTGCACTCTGGTTTGGACATGTGTTGTTTATTGTCGGATTCAGAGGGTGTCGATTTCGGGTCGTCACAAAGAGCAAGGCTAATGCAGTTGGAATATAATGAACATTGTTGATAAGAATTACATTGTAAATTTCTATTGTTGAAATTGGTGTAATATATTCGTTATCCAATGTGCTCAAGTTAATTTGGATTTACCCACAAAATTATTGCTTAGCAACCCACTCGATAACCAATCTTGTTACATATATCTAACTCAATAACCAATCTTATTCATTATAAATGTGCTTCTTTCTATTATATACTTGATATAATGTGTTATATTGATTAATTAATTTAATTAAAAGTATATTTAATTGAAAATCCATAAACGGTGTGTTTTGTTATAGTAGTTACAATGTGGTGTAATCATAAGTGATTTATCACAACAAAATAAACATATTGTTTTAAATATTCCTAGCCAAGATATGTCGAGACTAAATATCAATACATCCATTGAGATTAGAGTACGTAATGCTCTCAAAATGTTAGGCAGTGTATTACTCATGGCTATTTGGGGAATCAAGGGTTTATGCGCTGATAAATATTGGATAAATATGGAATGAATCACTTGATTGTTTTCTATTGGCTAATGTAACCGAGGTCAAACAGAAAATATCGATGTGACAATATTACCCAATTCCCTCGACTTGAGAATAATGTAACAACCCGGTGCCATGAAATATTTAATTAAGAATTAAATAATAAGATTTGGATTATTAAATGAGTTTTAAATTAATAAATATGGAATTATAGTGAATAATTAAGAAAATATGATGAAAGAATACTTATTAGGGAAAAAGGATTTTAATTTGATAAGTATTTGATATTGAATAAATTATTGAATATTTTATTATTGTTATAAAGAATAAATTCTAAAATATAAAGCAAGATAGTTATAAAATTTTAGAAAGAATGATGATTGAAATAGATAAGGTTGGAAGTTATTTTTATAAAAGAAGTTATATTTTGATAAATAAAGGAATTTGAAATTATTTTATATTAATTTTTTAAATAAATTTATAAAGAGAACAATAAAGTTAAATAGAGTAAACCGAAATAGATAATTTTATAAAAACATGTATAACGCTATGTGGATATTAAAAAAGTTAGAAATGATTTTACTTGATTAATTAATGGACTGGAAATATATTAAAATGATATTATAAAAGAGAATTTGTGAATAAAATTAATAATAGGCTAATTAAACTTATATTTAATTAACTTAAGCCTAAGATTAAATTAACTTAATAAACAATAAAACCCAAAGATTTCTATTTTCCAATTTATTACTCCACTTTATAAATACAAGGATCATGCAAAGGAAGATATTTGGAAACCTAATTCTTTCACGTTCCTATTATCTCCATCTTCCATCTCTCTTTGCAAAATAAAAATCAAATCAAATAAATTGTTAAAAATCCTCAAATTTGTAGATGGGCTTCCTAACATCTCTTTGCACCAACCGTAAGGTGAAATCCAAGATAAAGCATTGATTATGGAAGTTGAAAACTTACAGTAAGCAATAAGCAAGGAGAAAGAGGAGCTAGAAGCAAAAAGTGAAGTTCTTCATAGTCTGGTGAGTTGTCTACTCATATCTATGTTTATTTTTTAGTATTAGAGTTCTTGGAACATGTATAATGAAGTAGAATGACGATAGTTGATTATTGTCTATTACTGAAATATGGTGTATTATTGATGATCTCAAATTCTATGATGCGCTTGAATGTAAAAAGATGTGCTTGTATTGGAATAGGATTTTTATAGTTGTATGCATCAGATTGGAACCAGAATCAAAAAGCAAAATGGCTTGAAATCGATCAACGAAGATGAAATGGTGAACAGAGTTACGTAATCAGAAAGGGACCAATCGGTCGCCCACACTGATCGCCCTTGATCTTTATATATATATATATATATATATATATATATATATATATATATATATAATAAAGTAATAATATAAATACAACAAAATAAATACACTTAAATATAACACATATATAATGTATATATTATCTAAAATATAATAAAAATGAAATGAAGGTAAATGAAAATATATTTATAACTATAGAAATTTGTGTGTAAAACTTATGTTTATAATTAATATTAATATGTTTGTATATAAATAATATTATACTTTTATTTAATATGGAAATATACTTTGAAACTTGGTATATGTTTAGATTAATGTTATAATCAAACAATAAAATATTTTCAATATATACACACACATCTAAGATAACATTATATATATTTATGAGTAGTGGAAATGTTTAATTATTACTATTAAAATAAACGAATCGATAATAAAGTTAATAATTTATTAATACAACTTATAGCATTAAATTAGATATTCTGTATTAATTAATAAATTATAAATCATATATGTATGTTAGGAATTTAATGCGATGAGAAATTTGTAATAAACAAGGTTATAATACCATTTGTTATGGGACTTTCAGTCATAGTTCCCAAGTTATCCGTTGGACTTATTGCATAGATATTATGATGACTGAGTGTAGTTTATAAGTGATGAATAAATATTTAAGCATCATTCAGTGATATGGGATGTTGTTATGATATTTATTTGGTTATTCATTGTAAGTAGATAACATCCAAGTGAGGGGATTATAATTATTAGATTATACTTAAATGAGGTGATATGTATAGGTGTGAGTAGGGTAGGCGCCTTTATATTCATAAATATTATGTGCCACTATCATGGCATACTCCTAAATTATTGATGAAAGATGACCAAATGGCTTGTATTTACCCTAACAGCCTGATCGTTGAGTCATGCTCCAAATATGACGCCTTGAGAGAGAGAGAGAGTGTGTGTGTGTGTGTATAGGGTTAGAAGACCTATAGGGTAGGTGCCCAATAGATCATGTGTCACTTAGGCCAGTAGTTTGTTACCTATATGTGCCAATGTAGGGTCGTGACCAAGTGCTTCATGTAGAGATCACGAGGTAGATATCGTCACGATGACCATCAGGGTAACTGAAGACTGTAGAGTCAAGTTAGGTGACCTGTGTGTGTGACTCTAGAGTCGGCATGTGGCCATCAGTCTATCATATGGTTCTAACGGAGAGGTAGATTTGCATATATTATTTATACTCCTACTTGAGTATATATATGGATTAGAAGACCTAGGGTTATGTGACCCACGAGACGATGATGAGATATGCATGTATGTGTGTATGACTACTTGGGACCTTATGTTTGTCGTACAGCCATTACCCGTCACTCTTTACACTAAGAGATATGTATATACATGATTTCGATGATTATAACCCGTACTTATAAATATATGGAATAAATTTACATAAGTAATATAGATATAATTAATTAGTAATGAAATGGATATAATTTTGTTATAATGTATTTATATACATTCATAAGGTCATGGTATCATGTATCATATTTATTACCATGTACAATTTATCAATATAGAAATAGACAGACCCGTGTATTGCTATGATGCTCGGGTTAGTCCGAGGTGATCCAGGTTCAGGTATGTAGTAGTTTCTATGGACTTATGGAATTTTGAAGACTAATAGTCACATTAGGACGATACATTCCCTAGTGTATTTTGTAGCCTCATTGTACATGTAGTGATGTGATATTATGATGTATGTATGATATGGGTATGCATCTGTCATTTTATAACCTGGACTATGTATATGTGATATATTATATTTTATCTACTGCTTTCTGACTCTGTGCACTCTATTATTCATTTGTGTTGTGTATTGTTCTGTCATGGTGACATATGTGTTTATCGTTTTTCACTGAGACCGAGTACACTATGCAACAATTATATGATTTGAGATTTTTACCGACATTAGTACAAGGGAATATTCATATATGTACCCTAAATCGCCACATCATCTGTATTATCCAACAATATTATTAAGTAACACTCTTGGATAGTATGGGTATAGAGGTAGAGGTGTTATCTAGTCTCAAAAGCAAGGTTAGAACAATACAAACAAATAGAGACACGAGTCATTGGCCTAGGTAGAAATTAGGAGCCTCGGGTCTTTAGGAATTGGGTAGATATATATTATTATTTAGGCATATAGAGATTACTAGGTGTAACTATCTGAGCGGGTATCTATTATTAGTATGATTTGGTATATTTCAGTATTATTTTCTATTTATTCTTAATTTGAATCTTACTTCTTTGTAGAAGTAAGTATGGTTGGACTACGCTTTGGTCGAGTCAACCCGTATAGTCCAGCGGAACTAGAGGCTATAGAGCAACTGATGTAGCTTATAAAGAGCATACAACAGTCCAGTGCTTCCATAACTCCTAATCCATCAACCCCTCTTTACAGTTTTTCCAAGGTTTGTAGTAACTATGCTAGCCTTGGTGGAAAGACTCTCAAAGGCACTGGAGGAATGATTGAAGTCCAGGCATGGTTAAAGACATGTGAGTGTATTTTCACATGAATGAGCATTTCTTGTCAGTGGAAAATCTAGGTCGCTTCGAGCCTATTATAAGAGAGAGCTTTAAACTGGTATGGGCTGCTTATTATAGAAGTGGACGAAGCTGAGTTGACATGGTACCATTTCAAGACACGCTTTGAGAAAAAATTCCTTCCAGATGCTGAGAAAGCGACAATGGTTCAAAAATTTATAGACATGAAACAATGCAGACATCTATAGTAGAATGTTTTGCTATTTTTGAGTCATTATTGCAGTATGGAATAGATTTCATGAACACTACATTAAGAAAGAACTAGAAGTTTATGTTTGGTTTGAATAAAGCTTAGAGTATAGCTCTACTCCCACACTTGGGTGCCACTTTTGAGAAGCTAGTTGATACGACGCTTAGGTTCGAGGAAGTAGATAAATAGAGTGGTGATGAGGAAGCTTAGAGCATGCAACGACCTAGGATTTTCGAACACTTCATATTTAAACATCTGAATTATTTAAATATTTGAATCTTGGATTTAATATGATTAAATTGATTAAATAATTTTGTTAACCCTTTTTAATTAATCATTAATGATGGTAAACTTATTTCTGAAAAATGTTTACAAAAATAAACAGTTCGAAGAAATATAGATAATGTGACCGAAAATCATTTTTATTAATAAATGGTTTTTTATTAGGTAAAAGTTTTTGAATTTGTTGGTGCTTTCCTAATTAATTAGCAACTAAAAATATTTTATGTTAAAATTAATTAGTGCTTCTAGAAGGTTTAGAAAGAGATATTTATGAAGAGTGGAAGTTTGGGAAAGTTTAAGGCTAAAGTAACGAGGTGAAAAGGAGAAGTGATGTACGCATGGAGGGAGGGCTCCTTTTGACCAAAAATGAGTGGTGGGATGGATGGGTTGGTGACATCTTGTGACGCTCCACCTCTATACTCACACTAGCCAAGGACACTACGAGATAATGTCGTCAACTAGCGCGAAGAATAAGGCTGTTGAGGAGCGACCATCTGTGTAATTGCTTTGTGCGTGTACCGATATGTCAGATAGTATAACATGCATTTCATTTCAAGAGGAAATCAGACATATCAAATACAAACTCAAATCTACCACACAGTGGCTACGAGGCCTTCGGAAACAAATATAGAAATAAACATAACACAAATCAGTCATAGATATTCATATCACAACGGCGGAAACAAATATGAATATAACACATAAAAGTGTACATCGAAATAGTAGTCAAACTAGATCCACTACATAACAAAAGAATAGATACAAGTTCTAGATAAAAGAATAAGTATACATCAAGGAGTCTCTATCTTAAATGTATACTAACAAAAACTACTATGCTAAAGTTGTTAGCCAAAAGTCTGGTGACAAGCCCTGATAAGAAGTCAAGTAGAAGCACCTAAAATACCTCGGTCTGACCCGAGTATTATTTTAAGAAGAAAATAATAAACAGATCAGTCTAGCTATAAATATCAGATAAAATGAGATAGGATAAGAGGTATCACAAAATGTATGATAACAATAATGCCATACTGTGACAAGTATACATCAGATAACAACAAAAATCATACAATATCTCAAATATTCTCAAAAACCAAAAATAATCACATATTCTTTAAATAATTCACCAAAACACAAATATTGACAAAACATATCAATGCCAATCCATGAAAATTGGTGAAACACAAATTCTAGAAATCATCAACCAGAAATCCATAAAACACAAAAGGGGGAAGGCCTATCACAAACGGGAGCATGAAAACTCACCAACACGTGTATCACAAATGAGCCAGAGCTCCTCCAAACAAGGTATAGTCCTCCCTTGCGAACAATGAGCCAAAGCTCCTCCAATGAGCCGAAGCTCCTCCAAACAAGGTATAGTCCCCCATTGCGGACTATGAGTCGAAACTCCTCCAAACAGGGTATAGTCCCCCCTTGCGGACAATGAGACGAAACTCCTCCAAACAGGGTATAATCCCCCCTTGCGGACAATAAGACGAAACTCAACAGAACGGGGTATAGTCCCCCACACAGACAAAGAGACATCGCACATTGCTAGTCTAAATCATAAAATGATCACCATTGATCAATAAGAAGTGTCAATTATACTAAGCTAGTAAATAAATGAGTTTAGCTTCATGTCCCATAACCACTGGCTTAACTTAAATATTTACGAACAAATTGTAGATTTCCACTTGAAAATTGTCACAAGAGTTCAATCGGACAAGTCCAAGAATTAACCGACGAAGTAAACGCAAGCGTTTCATGCCACTTGTTTTGCTAAGCCGTTTAATTAGATTTTTCATACGAATGAGGTAAAGGTTTTTATATACTAATAGATTGGAAAACGGTTTTAAAACAAACTTTGTATTTAAATTAGTATTGAAATCATTTTTGTAAAAGCGTTTGAATATATACTACTAGTATAGAAACCTTTATATTTTTAAGAGTGACAAACCACAGAAACGATTGTAGAAACAATCAATCACCAAAATTCACATTCGAAGACGTGAATCAAAACCGTAGAAATCGATATCAAATCCATCAAATGGATATTCCCAAAAATCCAAGGAAAGAAGTCATCAAAGTCGATAATAAGTGATAACAACTATTCGGATCAACAAAAATCGATTAAAATAGGAAATCCACTCAAAACCATAAGCAAATAGGCAAACTGCACAATTTCAGATGTCTGAAGGTTCAAATCAGACGTCTGGTTTGGAATCCAGACGTTTGGATTTGTTCTCTGGAAATAATCCAGAGAATACCCAAACGTCTAAAACTTCAGATCAGACGTCTGATCTTGAGTTTCAGACGTCTAGAAATAGTCTCTGCCTTTTTTTAAATTCTGCGTGCATACATTTTTGCTCCAGGTCCAAACCAGACGTCTGGACTTGGTCACCAGACGTCTGGTCACCTGGTCTGGGCAATAATTTGCCTAGGCCAAAGTGGCCAAAACGTATCGAGAGCGCTCGGACGAGCAACGGCGACTAAGGATTTACGCCAAGCGACAACCCAGCCTTAAAGGCTTTTCGATACACCCCAAATATCAATGTCCAAACATCCATAGTAGGATTTTCATAAAATTGGACCAAAACACCAATATTTTGAAAATTCACCAAATCAATTCAAATCAAAAGCAAATGATCATGCACAAATGTTAGGAATTCATACCTAACAACAAAGAAAGTTATAGACGTAGATGCGAGTTAAAGAACTCACCTTTAACTCAAAAACACGAATGATAAGCTTAAAGCTTTAAAACAAAGGAAAGGCCAATTCCTCTTCAATACACCTCTAGAAGCTCCAATCTAAGCTAATAAGCAAATATTTCCTAAGTTAGGGTTTAGAACTTTCTAAAATGGAAGAGAGATAGAGATGGAGAAGATGAAGAGGATGCTTACCTAAGCTTCTCTTTGATTTTGGAGCAAGAACTTGTGTTTCCAAATCAAACTAGGGTTTGGAATTTCTATTTCCAATCGTTTTCCCCCATTTTCTCTTGAGCTTGAAACTATTAGGAAATGAGAATGAATGAAGAGGAGAGGGGGTGGAGTTAGGGCATTATGAGTGGTTAGTGGGCTGAAACCCAAACCCAAAGCCCAAATAGAAAAATAGCAAATTCTACTCAACTCCAAACATATCGATGTTTATACACAAAAAAGTTGTAAACGCCATTTTGGACTCAATGGAAGTGGTCTCGAGTCCGAGTTTGATTGTTTACAAAAAGTAACATTTTGGACTTTAATTCGACTAACGATGCTATATTTAAATAAAACATTTAAATATACGATCGTGAAATATGTGGGTTGTTACAGACTCCCATCCTTAAAGAAATTGCGTCCTCGCAATAATTAAGAGGAAGATAAAAAGTAACAACCATACAAAGGTATAACAACACAAAAGAAGAAATTTTGAAATGAGAAGTTCACCATAAAGAGCACGAAAGAGTAAGTCCGGATGTGTTTGCTCGATGAATTCTCAAGATTCCCAAGAGCAATTCTTAGGATTTGAGGACCATTGAACTTTCACAGGAAGAACATCTTTATTTAGAAGGCGTTTAATCCTCCGAAGTAATGATACGAATAGAATGTTGTTCATAAGTCAGATTTGGTGAAACTTCGATTTCTTCAATTACACCAGGCTCAAGAATAGAATCGGAATCCCTAAGGTATTTCCGTAGTTAAGAGACGTGGAAAACGTCATGAATAGCAGAAAACTGAGCCGGTAATAAAAGGCGATAAGCCACGGAACCAATACGTTCGGTGATGGGAAATGGACCAATATATCGAGGTGCTACTTTCCCGATCGACTGAATCACACAACACCCTTCATAGGTGAAACACAAATGAACACCAATAAAATCTGGACCTAAAACCAGCTTCTCACCGGCTTCAAGCCAACACGAAGGAAATCAGCATGGCCTTCCGTAGAGTGCCTCGAAAGGAGCCATACCAATACTAGACTGGAAGCTATTATTATAGGAAAACTCAACAAGAGAAATATGATCTTCCTAACTTCCACCAAAATCAAGAACACAAGCACAAAGAAGATCTTCAAGAGTTTGATTCACACGCTCGGTTGGTCCATCAGATTGAGGACGATAAGCGGTGCTAAAATTAAGCTTTGTTCCCAAAGCTTTTGAAGACCTTACCAAAATCCACTAGTAAAATAATGGATCACGATCGCTAACAATAGAAGTAGGAACTCCATGCAATTTAACAATTTCTTTGACATAGAGTTTAGCCAAAAGAGGTATGGTCCAAAAAAGAAGGATGAGCCTCAAGGCTACACAAAACAAGAGATGAACATGAATCAGATTCACGATCTCGAATCTCACAAGTGGATAAAGTCTCGAGATTATTCCATTCGGATATCATCATAAAACAACTGGTTGTTTCTTACGACTAAGGGCATTGGCAACTCGATTACCCTTTTCGGGAGTATAGAGAATATCAAGATCATAAGATGCAAGGAACTCGAGCCAACGTTGTTGACGCAAATTGAGTTCCTTCTGTGAAAATAAATACTTTAAAGATCTATGATCGATGTAGAGAACAAATTTCTCTCCCAAAAGATAATGACACCAAATTATAAGGGCGAAAATTATAGCTGCGAGCACCAGATCATGAATGGCATATCTAGTCTCGACAAGCTTTAATTGTCAAGAAGCATATGTGATAACACATTCCCTTTGCAAGAGAATGACACCCAAACCAATACGACTAGTATCGGTACAAACAATAAAGTCTTGGTTCCCTTTAGGAATTGCAAGAATAGGAGCATCGAAAAGGAGTTCTTTTAAATGATCCTCTTTCCCGAAAATCTAGGACATTCAAAATTATAATTAACTTTGTGTAATCATCTTTTTAGAAAATTTCACTTTTCTACAAGTCAATTTACTGTGTCTGACCGTCTCATCATAGCGTTTAGTAGATTCTTATCGATAACGTTGATCAAGCGCATCGACCAGAATTCTTAAAGCACTCAATTGGCAAAACAACACAAAATCATCTTCTATATGACAAACATGTCTCTTATAAAATTTACAAACATTCTTTGCTCGTTTTAAGAACAAAATCTAATCATACTTATAAACATCTTATTAAAAAGATTTGCAAATTTTAAATTGTTGTTTTCATCCATAATCAATAAATACAAGGATGGGCTCATCGAGATACTCACAGAATACTCGATTCAAAAAATGGATGAAATAAGGTAGAAGGTTCGTCAAACCGAATGACATAACGAACCAGTCACAAGAATCATAACGAATGTGGAATGCGGTAAGTGGAATGCTATCCTCCGCAACTCGTAGCTGATGAAAACTGGTGGCAAGGTCGAGCTGAAAAGACCTTAGCACCATTCAATAGATTGCTTAGGTGATAATCCTAAGACAAGCTCAAATATACCGAAAAATTCACAAACTACTTGAATGAGAGAAATAACATTCTCCACATCATGTAGGTTTAAAGAATAAAACGATGTCACTGAATTGGAAATCGAAATCATTAAGAAAAAATAGAAATCTGCTTAACAGATTAAGGATGCCGAAGATAGATAGTCTGCTCAGGACATTGGACGTGGGCTTCATAATGGTCAAGCCAATCCTTTCCCAAAAAATCAATTTCAAATCCTAAGTAACGCATAACATGCAAATCGGCTCGAAAAGAATAATCACATAAAATAATCTCGACATTTTCATAAAGTAAACTGAGTGTTGCGGATCCACCAACCGGATTCGCAATACTCAGTGAAATCATCAAGCCCATAATATTTAAAGAAAAAGAATCAACAAGTCCTTTTGATATAAAAGAGTGGGATGCACCCGTATCAAAAAGAACTCGAATAGGAAGATCACGAAATAAAATAATGCCATCATGGATAGAAGGAGAAATACCTTGACCACGAGAAGTGTTACTAGGTGCTTGCATAACATTCAGCTCTCCCTCTCTCTTGCTTTGAAGTTTGGGACATGAAGATATATAATCATCCGAACTTTTTCAATAGCGGCAAGAAATAGGCCTTGGACACCTATTTATATAGTGGTCCTTATTGCCACAATTGTAGCATTCTCCACGATTAGGGATTGGAGTCTTTGCTATCGAAGTTACTTGCTTCACTTTCTTGTTGGGATTAGGACTTTCGAACTTAGTAAAAGGATGCCTCTTCTTATTGATGTTGAAGTTTTGTTTGGCACTCACAACTTCAACATCACTTTCTCTATCGGCCTCTTCAAGCCGAAGAGCAATATCTACAAGCTGATCGAAAGAAACTTCCAGTTTTAGAAGTAAAGGCTTTTTGAGGTTCTTATTCAACCCATAGACAAACCTCTGATTTTTCTTCAATGGGGTATTAATATATTCGACTTCATATTTAGAGAGAGATTCAAAAGATGCGACGTAGTTGGTCACAGAAGATTCACCTTGAACAAGGTCAATAAAGCGCCGAGCTAAAGTTATCTTTTCAGTTTCCGGCACAAATTTCAGTTCGAATCTTTCCTGGAATTGCTCCCAAGTAAGATCCGCTTCAATAATCTCAGAAACCAAAAGCTCATACCAATCTAATGCTCCTTCTTGGAGCATGCTAGAAGCCACTTGGACTCGAAGTGAATCAATAAGATCCATTCGGGAAAAGATGCGATCACATGATCTAAGCCAAGCTTGGATTTCTATAACACTTTCGGAACCTTTGAATGGCATTCCACCCAAAGCGGTATAATCTCTGCACAAGCGTGCAAACCCGAATTTAGGGTGAGTAGGCGCTGGAACGGGTCCGACAGCTTGGGCATTGTTCACAAGATCTAAAAGTTGTTAAGCAGACATAAATACTCCATGCTGAGGAGTAGCACTGGATTGACCGGCGCTGGGACGGCCAGATCTAACCATTTCTTTTCCTTAAGAAAGAAAGAAAGGGAAAAAGGTTATTCACAGAATGAATATCAAACAAACTTGATTGATAAAACAAGGCATCATAACAGAAATAGGATAGAACGGTACGAAGACTCGAATTAAATCCTATGGCACGATTCCTAAGAAAGACTTAGGACAATGATCATTGCTAGATTATTCTACATTGTTCCAAAGTTTGGCTCTGATACCAAGATTTGACGCCCCACCTCTATACTCACACTAGCCGTGGACACTACGAGGTAATGCCGTCAACTAGCGCGAAGAATAAGGTTGTTGAGGAGCGACCATCTATGTAATTGCTTTGTGCGAGTACCGATATGTCAGATAGTATAACATGCATTTCGTTTCAAGAGGAAATCCGACATATCAAATACAAACTCAAAGCTACCACACAGTGGCTATGAGGCCTTCAGAAACAAATATAGAAATAAACATAACACAAATCAGGCACAGATATTCATATCACAATGGCGGAAACATATATGAATATAACACATAAAAGTGTACATCAAAATAGTGGTGAAACTAGATCCACTACATCACAAAAGAATAGATACAAGTGTTAGACAAATAAATAAGTATACATCAAGGAGTCTCTATCTCAAATATATACTAACAAAAACTACTAATCTAAAGTAGTTAGCCAAAAGTCAGGTGACAAGCCCTAATAAGAAGTCAAGCAGAAGCACCTGAAATACCTCGGTCTTACCCAAGTATTATTTTAAGAAGAAAATAATAAACGGATCAGTCTAGCTATAAATATCAGATAAAATGAGATAGGACAAGAGGTATCACAAAACGTATGATAACAATAATGCCATACTGTGACAAGTATACATTAGATAACAACAAAAATCATACAATATCTCAAATATTCTCAAACACCAAAAAGAATCACATATTCTTTAAATAATTCACCAAAACACAAATATTGACAAAACATATAATTTCCAATCCACGAAAATTGCTGAAACACAAATTCTAGAAATCATCAACCAGAAATCCAGAAAACACAAAAGAGGGAAGGCCTATCAAAAATGGGAGCATGAAAACTCACCAACACGTGTATCACAAATGAGCCGGAGCTCCTCCAAACAAGGTATAGTCCCCCCTTGCGGACAATGAGCCAACGCTCCTCCAATGAGCCGAAGCTCCTCCAAACAGGGTATAGTCCCCCATTGCGGACTATGAGTCGAAACTCCTCCAAACAGGGTATAGTCCCCCCCTTGCGGACAATGAGACGAAACTCCTCCAAACAGGGTATAGTCCCCCCTTGCGGACAATGAGACGAAACTCAACAGAATGGGGTATAGTCCCCCACGTGTACAAAGAGACATCGCACATCGCTAGTCTAAATCATAAAATGATTACCATTGATCAATAAGAAGTGTCAATTACACTAAGCTAGTAAATAAATAAGTTTAGCTTCATGTCCCATAACCACTGGCTTAACTTAAATATTTACGAACAAATTGTAGATTTCCACTCGAAAATTGTCATAAGAGTTCAATCGGACAAGTCCAAGAATTAACCGACGAAGTAAACGCAAGTGTTTCATACCACTTGTTTTGCTAAGCCGTTTAATTAGATTTTTCATAAGAATGAGGTAAAGGTCTGTATATACTAATATATTGGAAAACGGTTTTAAAACAAGCTTTGTATTTAAATTAGTATTGAATTCATTTTTATAAAAGCGTTTGAATATATACTACTAGTATAGAAACCTTTATATTTTTAAGAGTGACAAACCACATAAACGATTGTAGAAACAATCAATCACCAAAATTCACATTTGAAGACGTGAATCAAAACCATAGAAATCGATATCAAATCCATCAAATGGATATTCCCAAACATCCAAGGAAAGAAGTCATCAAAGTCGATAATAAGTGATAACAACTATCCAGATCAACAAAAATCGATTAAAATAGGAAATCCACTCAAAAACATAAGCAAATTGGCAAACTGCACAATTTCAGACGTCTGAAGGTTCAAATCAGACGTCTAAAGACGACTAACCAGACGTCTGGTTTGGAATCCAGACGTTTGGATTTATTCTTTGGAAATAATCCAGAGAATACCCAGACGTCTAAAACTTCAGATCAGACGTCTGATCTTGGGTTTCAGACGTCTGGAAATAGTCTCTGCCTTTTTTAAATTCTGCGTGCATACATTTTTTCTCCTGGTCCAAACAAGATGTCTGGACTTGGTCACCAGACGTCTGGTCACCTGGTCTGGGCAACAATTTTCCTAGGCCAAAGTGGCCAAAACGTATCGAGAGCGATCGGACGAGCAACGACGACTAAAGATTTACGCCAAGCGACAACCCAGCCTTAAAGGCTCTTCGATACACCCCAAATATCAATGTCCAAACATCCATAGTAGGATTTTCATAAAATTGGACCAAAACACCAATATTTGGAAAACTCACCAAATCAATTCAAATCAAAAGCAAATGATCATGCACAAATGTTAGGAATTCATACCTAACAACAAAGAAAGTTATAGACGTAGATGTGAGTTAAAGAACTCACCTTTAACTCAAAAACACGAATGAGAAGCTTTAAAACAAAGGAAAGGCCAATTCTTCTTCAATACACCTCTAGAAGCTCCAATCTAAGCTAATAAGAAAATATTTCCTAAGTTAGGGTTTAGAATTTTCTGAAATGGAAGAGAGATAGAGATGGAGAAGATGAAGAGGATGCTTACCTAAGCTTCTCTTTGATTTTGGAGCAAGAACTTGTGTTTCCAAATCAAACTAGGGTTTGGAATTTCTATTTCCAATCGTTTTCCCTCATTTTCTCTTAAGCTTGAAAGTATTAGGAAATGAGAATGAATGAAGAGGAGAGGGGGTGGAGTTAGGGAATTATGAGTGGTTAGTGGGCTGAAACCCAAACCCAAAGCCCAAATAGAAAAATAGCAAACTCTACACAACTCCAAACATATCGATGTTTGTCGCAGCGGATATTACAAAAACAATGTAGATCGTTGAATGTAGTAATCGATGGATTGGAAGATACTGAATTGCCCGAATTCGTTGATCCGAAGATACCGAACTCTAGCTATCCCGAACTCGTTGATCGCGCACGATACCGGGTTCAAAGATCTTCAATTCTTCGAGCGTTGATCTAGCGCACTAGATTCCGTGAATCGGCTTCTACAATCGTTGAATCGAGCACACTCGATTATCCGAAACAGGAGATAGGAGATTACACTCAACTACCAATTTAGATGAAAGCACACAGCAATCAAAAGAGAATTTTATTCAAAAATCAACAACCTTTACAAATGAGACTCACGGCCTATTTATAGGCGAACAACTTTACAGCAGAAATTTCTCTAACTCCTAAGTCGTTTCCGACTTAACAAAGTCTCCGACTTAACATAAGTCGTACACGACTTACGACTCAATAGAATACAGACACCATACGACTTACAACAGACGACATATGAAAACAGACGACTTACGACTTACAAAACATACGACTTAAAACAGGTAAGAACTACGAGTTAACAAATACAAATAGATTACATCACTTAGGTCGTAGACGACTTACAACTTCTCACGACTCATAAAAGTTGCGACCTACGACTTAGTATAAGTCGGTAACGACTTATCAACAGTTCAGCTCCCATCAGCGGTAGAGATTAACTCGGCAGAAGAATCAACGGTAGTAAACTTCAGCGACTTAAAACATGCGTATCCCAGATCAGCAACCTAAAGAAATCAACGGTAGGGTTTAACTCGGAGGAAGATTCCACGCTTCAGTCTTTCCTCTGTGTGACTCGTTAGGTCGGTTAGACGACTTAACTAAGTCGTAACTCGTCATCGACTTATCATCTATTCCGTTAAGTCGTACACTAACCAAAACTCTTCCCTTAAGTCATTGCCGATTTAAGCCTTCGCATTTTTCAACCTGTGTTGCTCCTGTAGCTTTAGGTCGTAACCCAGCACTTCCCTTAGGTCGTAGCTCAGCACTCCCCTTAGGTCGGAGCTCAGCACTTCCCTTAAGTCGTAGCTCATTTCCTCCTAGCCTGTTAGGTCGTAGCATGTGATGTTTGAAACCGGTAGGTCGCATACGACCTAGAACTACAACTTCTCGTGACTCTTTACCAGAATCTAGTTCATTAGCCTCCTCCTTAGGTCGTACCCAACTTACCAACATGTTAGGTCGTACATGACTTATGACTTCTTCTTTCTGGGCTACATCATCCTCCCCAGGTTGAGAAAAATTCGTCCTCGAATTTGTATTTTCTGCATCCACAACAAACTCATCCTCATGATATGGCACGAGATGCTTAACATTGAATACGTCAGACGTATACACATCATTTGGCAGCTTCAATTTGTAAGCATTTTCATTAATTCGTTTCACGACTTCTACAGGACCAATTTTTCTGGCTTTCAATTTGTTATAAGCGCCCACTGGAAAACGATCTTTTGTTAATACTGCATAAACCAAATCACCGTCCTGAAATTTAACACTCCTTCGTTTCAAATCTGCAGAACATTTATACTTCTCATTCGCTTTCTCCAATCGTTCCTGAATGATTTTATGACATTCCGCTAATCCATCAACAAAATCAGCAGCCTTTTTAATTGTCCCTTTTGAGTGTGGTATTACCGTTAAATCCAACGGCCCTTTCGGTAAGCTTGAATATACTATCTGAAATGGACTGAACCCCGTGCTATGATTTACCGCATGATTATGAGCAAATTCTGCCTGGCATAACTTCACATCCCAACTCTTCAGATTGTCTTGAACAAGACACCTCAACAAATTTCCCAATGATCTATTAACCACCTCTGTTTGTCCATCAATTTGCGGATGATAGGCACTACTAAACTTCAACTTCGTTCCGACCATCTTCCACAAACTTAGCCAAAAGTGACTCAAAAATCGAGTATCTCTATCCGACACAATAGATTCTGGCAATCCATAAAGTCGATAGATCTCCTTGAAAAACAATTGAGCAACATGAACAGCATCCGCCGTCTTCTTACAAGCAATAAAATGTGCCATTTTCGAAAATCTGTCCACCACAACGAATATAGAATCATTTCCCCTTTGAGTTCTAGGCAAACCCAAAACAAAATCCATACTGATATCCACCCATGGTTTTGCAGGCACGGGTAACGGCATATACAACCCCGCATTAGTCGCAGTTCCTTTCGAAACCTGACAAATATGACATCGCTCCACAAATCTCTCTACTTCTTTCCTCATTGATGGCCAAAAGTAAGATTGTGAAATCAACTGTAATGTACGGTCTCTCCCAACATGTCCTTCGTCATGTAGCTCCTTCACAATTTTCATTCTCAAACTGCAATCAGGTATGCACAATCGATTTCCCTTGAACAGAAAACCATCTACCATCACGAACTCATTCGTCTCCCCATTCTTGACTTTATCAACAAACTTCATAAAGTAAGGATCTTCCACAAATAGTTCCGGTAAAATGTCAAACCCCGTCACCTCAACCTTCATTGTTGTCAACAAATGATTCCTCCTACTCAAAGCATCAGCCACACGATTCGTCACTCCCAATTTGTGCTTCACAACAAAAGTAAATTGTTGCAGATATGCAATCCACGATGCATGTCTCGCTGAAATCTTGTCTTGCCCTTGTAAATGCTTCAACGCCTCATGATCAGTGTAAAGAACAAACTCCTTCTGAAATAGATAGTGTCTCCAGTGTTTAATAGATTGCACAACAGCATAAAATTCCATATCATATGTACTGTATCTCATCTTCGCTCCTGATAACTTCTCGCTGAAATATGCAATCGGACATCCCCTCTGACTCAATACTCCTCCAATTCCAACCTTGGATGCATCAGTATGTAGTTCAAACACTAACTGAAAATCTGGTAATATTAGAATTGGTGCAGACGTCAAAAGTTCTTTGATTCGCTCAAAAGCAACCCCGGCTTCCTCCGTCCATGCAAACTGTTTACCCTTTGTTATCCCGCCTTTTGGCAAGGCCGTGATACCAAGGACTTAACTAGAAGACGGTGACAGGTCGTCCCGGAAGTCGGTTACACGTAAGGGTCGCTACGGATATCGATGAATTTTGTCCGAGTCCGGATCAGGCTACAATTGATAAGACATGACAAGCGAAGCCTAGGGAGCCAACGTCCCAAGTTTCGAGATAATCCGAGCTCGTACGCTCAAGATATCATCGATTCAAGGTGGAGAAAATAACCCATGCTCGAATCCATGGGTAACGCTCTAGTTCGAATCCATAGGCAGGGGTCCTGATCGTATCCATCCACTTGAAGCCACTCCGTGTCCATCCAGTTGTAGTGCTTCGAATCGATGAAGTCATTCCTCTCCGTATCCATCAGGTTTACCTACCTTCGAATCCAACAAGTCGGAGCACTTCGAATCGATGGGCTATAATGCAACACACTCGATTCGATCAAGCACGCGCTCGACTCCATCAAGTTCGATTCCACTACCTTCGAATCCCCAGGCTTAGACATCTTCAAACCGGTCCGTAGCTACGAGCCTAACTCGATTCGAACGAACATTAGTCCCATCGATTCGAAGGAAGAGGTCCTTCGAATCCATTGCCTCGACTCCACCATCTTCGAATCCAAGTCGTGGATTCGACCCAGTCAATCCGGAATGGAAACCGGATCGATTCGAAGAAAGCGCACCACGCCACCATCTTCACGAACAGGAAGATCGATTCGAACGAATCGATTCGAGCACATCGATTCGAACGACTCCAGAATACGAAAAACACCAACTTGAATCGATCATAACTCGAGTTCTACAAGTCAAAATCCCATGAAATTTTCACAGAAGCTCAAATACATGATGAAGAATGTACACACCAAATTTCAGCTCGATTGGATGATTTCTTGATCGATTCGAACCAAGGGTCGAATCGATCCCAAAGCGGGCCCGGATCTCCAGATTTCGGCCATGTGGGCCCCCTGACGTGCCAGAACTGGTCTCCCCTCATTTTGGGCGAAATACCAGCCTCCAACACCTATAAATAGACCCCCTGGTCATTCAGAAAAGGGGTCGGAGAATTCTAAGTACTGAAGAGCGTCCAGATTCTGCCAGATTTACTCCAGAACACCGCCGCTGTTTTAGATTGACACTTAGCATTTGAATTCAGTTGTATTACACTATCAACTACTGTAATCTTCAAGTAATCGAGCAATAAAATCATCAAACTTCATAGTGGACGTAGGCAAAACGCCGAACCACTCTAAATCGCTTGTCTTTGCAATTTACTTTCTGTTATTTGGAGTTTTTGTTAGATAATCCACAGTTTTAATTTTCGTTCTTCACTTTTATCTCTTCAAAAACTTCCGAAGAGTGTTGTGCCCATTTTTGGTACAAACACTTTGGTGCTTTCACTGAGAAAAAAAAAAAACCAGCTTTTTTCTCCTGCTCCTTGGATCTACCATCGATACCGGATTGCACAAATCCAAGAGGAAGATCCAGATCTTCGATTCACAGTCCTTCCATTCTACTCAGATTTGCATAAAATCTAGGAAAAGGATTCATCATTCAAAATGGTTAGCACGAGAACCACTTCTGCAGCTCCAGGACAAGAAGGTAGGGATGGACAAAATCCTGCTCAACAGCAGCCACCCAATCAAGACAACACTGCCCACTCAGATCCGTCTGGGGCAGTCACTAGACAAGAATTTCAGATGTTACTCCAAGAATTGACTCAGAGTCGGCAACAGTTAGCCGAACAGCTGCGAGCCAATATTGAGTTGACAAATCAACTGAATCGCCAGGGCCGTAGGAGGTCCAGAAGGGATGTTGTTTCCCGCTCATCCACTGAAAGTTCTGCTTCATCAGACTACTATCACAGATCTACCCGTCCTCGATTAGATGGGAGTCATGCACAAACGACCGGATATCAACCCGCTTTAACTGTTGGACAGTTAATGGCAGGACCGTCAACCAGCTTTCAGGCCGAGCCCTCCACGCAAGGAGGCCCTACTACCCAGCATACCGCGGACAATCATGCCGCAGCTGCCACAATAGAAACAAGGGTTGATACCCGAAATCTTTCAGAGCCAAATAATCGGCAACGTGGACGTACTCCTGAACCGTACGTCTTGGATGACGCTGAGCCAAGGAGGCAGAATTTGGACCGTCGACAGCGCCCGGTCCGAACTCGCGCTGTGGAACCCGACCACACCTTAGCTCGGCAAGCTCAAAATGTAGCAATGCCAGACATCTCGACTATGATACGTCAGATGATCCGCGAAAGCCAAGGCCTTACCAACGATGACTGGGGACTTTCCCGTAGTCACACTCCCTTCACAGATGAGATACTGAGTGCTGAACCTCCCCGGCGATTCAGAATGCCAACCCTTCCTATGTACGAAGGAAATTCTGATCCCAATCAACACATCTTGAAATATGAGTGGTCAATGAGCGCCGCAAGGGCCGATGACGCAGTAAAATGTCGTAGTTTCCCCATCTCTCTAGGTGGAATTGCAACGATGTGGTTCACGAGATTGCCACCTAGGTCTATCTCTTCATTTGATCAACTGGCTAAGAAATTTGTGGAACAATTTCGCATGCATGTCGCTAGACCCAAAGATGTCAACACCCTATCCAGTGTTACCCAAGCTCGAGGGGAAACGCTAAGGCGTTACTTAGAAAGATTTCATGCGGCATGTGTGGAGATAAGTAATCCCAACGACAACTCAATCTTAATAGCATTGACAAAGGGGATCGACCCTGATTCTGAATTTGGAAACTGGTTAGCTGGAAAACCGCCCGCATCATTGGACCGTTTCTACTCCAAAGCCGCGCAATTCCTACGACAAGAGGACGCAAAACAGTCTAGGAAGCAAGACGATGCGGGACCCAAGAGTGAAGGGATACAGAGCAATGTAGCAGTAAAACAGTCAGGAGACAATTCCGGAAACGTTCAGTTGAACATACAAAACAAGCAAACGCAGCCAAGAGGAAACAATGGTCAGAATAAGAAAAGAGATCCAAATCGGGGTCCACGACGTGAGGCCCCAATGTTCGATAATTACACACCATTGAATACATCGTTGGAAAATGTGTACCTACAGACTTGCAATACTATGCAATACAAGAAACCGGCTCCGAAGCAATCGTCGGAGAGGCAGATTCAAACAGGAAAGTTCTGTAGATTCCACGAAAGTTATGGCCACAACACCAATGAATGTCGACACTTGCAAGACCTCGTTGAGAAGTTGATTAGAGAAAGGAAGTTAGATCAGTTTGTGCGGGCACCGCAGTCTGAAGGGGCGGGCCCCTCAAATCAAAATCATGTACATAATCCAGAAAGACAGGAAGAACCAGGTCGTGTCGGAGGAAGACTGGTAATAAATGTTGTAAGTGATAGTCCTCGTACAGCGAAGCGAAGCTGGGGAGAAATGAAATCATATAACAACTTGGTTAGACGAACAGACTTTGAGTACGATGATAACTTAGACAATAAACCTTCGACCAAACGAAAGAGAGCGACAATTAACGACATCACTTTCCGAGACAACGATACTGGTTGTGTCGGAAGCCCGACTACGGACCCACTCGTGATATCGGCACAAGTAGGTCCAGCTTGGATGAAGAGGATACTAATTGACTGCGGGAGCTCCGTGAATATCCTTTTTATACATGCTTATAATCAAATGAGGATGAATCCCAGGGATTTGGAACCTTGCCAAACTCACCTCCATGGATTCAACGGTAGCTCTACCGTACCTATTGGGGTGGTGAAGTTACCAGTTAGGTTGGGATCTAAGGAACATAGGAGAGTTCGAACATTACAGTTCACTGTGTTGAACATAGTCTCGCCATACAACGCCTTCTTAGGACGACCTGCCCTTACTGAATTCAGAGCTGTAATTGCCCCATGGTGCTTGACCTTAAAGTTTTCCACTGTCAACGGAGTTGGAGTCGTCCAGGGCGATCAGGTTGACTTGAGAACAGTCATACACCGAAAACGAATCGCCCGATTACGCGATGCCAAGGACCGACTTAAAACTTTTGAACGCAATGAGATCGTCATTAAAAAAGAATACCCAGCACCGCTGCATATGAAACCAACATGGAAGGGATCACATGAGATTAAGCAAGAGCTCGGGGATGATGTATATGAGATGACGACCGCTGATGGTTTAGCTTCACCAGAAGCCTTATATAGCGAAAGACTTTGTCGCCATCGCACATAACAGGCTATGTTTATCTATCTAGTTTCAATTCTGTTTTAGAATTTGTTTCTGCATTTCGAAATTAGAATTTGTAATAAGGCAACTGACTTTGCCATGTTTTCTTATTTCAGCAATAAAATGCCATCTCTTTGAGCCAGAGCTGTGATTCATTAAATACAATGTACAACATCACGATGCACGAAGAGCTAAATTCCATCACGCAATGGAATTTATTCAAGTAGGGAGTGGCTATGAAGCAATCAACCACTCACCAAATGAAACCCGAGCTCGGGGGCAAGCCATCACATCAGGCCAGAAATGGGTTGATACACGACAACCTTTTTCCTTAACTCCAGCTTCCGAGAGCGCGAACTGGAGTATAAACATTAACCAACTCCGTACTCCCAGAGTGCGATGTGGAGTATAAACATTTTCCTAAATCCCAGAGTACTCCGAGAGCGCGAGCTGGGTACAAACTTTTTAACTAACTCCGTACTCCCAGAGTGCGATGCGGAGTATAAACATTTTCCTAAATCCCAGAGTACTCCGAGAGCGCGAGCTGGGTACAAACTTTTTAACTAACTCCGTACTCCCAGAGTGCGATGCGGAGTATAAACATCTTCCTAAATCCCAGAGTACTCCGAGAGCGCGAGCTGGGTACAAACTTTTTAACTAACTCCGCACTCCCAGAGTGCGATACGGAGTATAAACATTCTCCTAAAAACCCCAGAGTACTCCGAGAGCGCGAGCTGGGTATAAACACTAACAAACTCCAGCTTCCGAGAGCGCGAACTGGAGTATAAACATTAACGAACTCCAGCTTCCAAGAACGCGAACTGGAGTATAAACATTAATTAACTCCGTGCTTCCAGTACGCAAGGCAGAGTATAAACATACATCAACTCCACACTAATCCCCGATACTGGGGGCAGAACCATAACACATAGCAAGTTGAAGACAAAAGTGAATACATTTTCATTTCCATTATCAACAAAAAGAATCTGATTACAAAATGGTTCAAGAAACTGCTACTAGTGGGAGCCGAATCCACATCTATACACGGCTATAGAAGAATCAACAAAATGCTACCCTACACAACAGAGATTTAAAGAAAGAGTTCAATCTTTCTTCTTCCTTATCTTCTTCTTCGGGGTAGCTCCACCCGATCCGCTGCCCGATTTCTTCCTCAATCGCTTGCTCTTTTCAGGCTTGCCCTCCGGCAGCGATATAATGTCGACATCTTCCTCAGAGCTGGAGGCGACAGAAGTCCTTCTAGGAGGACGAGCTGGAGGCATAGGAGTAGTAGCAGGAGGAGGGGCAGGAGCGGTCTCAATCATTACAGTACCGCCCGGTGAAATCACCATTAACGGGGCAGGCCCGGGCGGATTCACACCAACATTCCCTGTTGCCATCTCGGCAGCAATCTCAGCAATAACATCGTCCTCACGAGATACTTGGGCCGCATCAGATGTGCCAATAGCTGGCATAGATGAACTAACAGCCGGAGCAGCCTCACTCACAACATCGGACGGGTTGGCAGAGGGGTCGATGGGTTCATTGAGAAGATCCTCAATCATTTGAGCGCTGAAAGAAAACATATTCGCATCGCCCTCCTCGCCAATCAAACTGGAAGTCGTGACGGCTTCAGAAAAAACAACCCCTTGTGTTTGATGAGGAACTGATAGAGCAAGGGGCGCAGACACAATAGCTTCGGTCACTGAAATGCGACAAAACGAAGATTGTTAGCCAAGTGTGTTGCTTAAGGTTTTTCACGACTAAACTACGAGAAGCGTTCAAATACCTTCCTTGGTCTGGACCGAAACATGGGTGGAATCATCGGCAGAAGATAATAACGGCTGGTCAGGATTATATGCAGGAACAGATTGGGGGTCTACCGCACCAGTGGTTTCGGGCAATGTTGGGAGTACAGCTTCAACACTTGCCTCGTGATGCGCGGTCCCCGAACCTTCGCCTGTCTCTAGAGATTGAACGCCAAGCTTTTCTTTCGCCATAGAGACCACCACCTCATGAAGGGTCTTCCTCTCATCATCGGTGAGCAAACGCATCTCCAGCTCAAAGTCGTCAAATGTTTCATCTGGATGCATTGCCTTCTTCTCATTCACCAGCCGGGTCCAGGCATTGTACAAGATCATGGAGTCATCTCCCAGCCACGCTAAATTTCTATGCTCCAGCACATTAGCGTTGTACATGACAAGGAGATCGTCGAACTCAGCGTCCAGCCTGGACCTCTCCTCCAAAATCTTTTCCTGGATTTCTGCTCCCGCAGACTTAGACTTGACCACCGCCGCAGCAAGTTCGGCCCTAAGAGATACCGCTTGGTTGCAAGCCTCTTGTGCAGTGGCGTTTGCATCATCCTTCCCCTTCACCATTTCAGCAAATTTGGCCTTGAGCTCGTTCAGCTCTTTAACGGCTAAGTCTCGCTCAGCTGCAACGGTGGTGTTACGATGGCCCATCTCTTCTACCGTGGCGCAATGTTCCTGTTGCATCCTAGCCATTTTGGCCACGGCGTCCTCGTGTTTCTGGAGAGCTTGAAGTTCAGAATTCCGGGACGACTCCGTTTCAGATTGAAGAACTTCAATGATGCGTTTCTGTTTAACAATTTCAGCATCACGTTCAGCAATAATCTTCGCCCTCTCAAAAGCCACTCTAGAAGCCTTCACGGCTGCCTTGTACCACTCCTTGTACTGAGCGTAGAAGTCGTGAATATAACTATGAGCGGTGGTCTCAGCTTCCGGAGGAATCCTTTTGAAGTTAGGAGGGAAGATATAGCCATCCATACAAATTTCCGGGTAGTCATTTTTCATTTGGGCAAGTTTAGCAGCTCCCTCGCTTGTCAACTCAGCCGGAGCTTGTTCAATTATAGCGGCTGCTGTCGGTTCCGTTCTTGGCCGCTGAATATCAGGCCGAGAAGATTGAAAAGGCAACTGTTGCTGATGAGATGGCCCTGGGAGATCTACTGGAGCCCTGGGAGGCGGAGGAGAACGAGATCGGGGTCGGTACTGGTACCCCCGGTCTCTGTCAGAATAATCGTAGCCAGAACGGTTACGCGAGTAATCTCTGTCTCTATCATAACGTTCCTGACTCGAGTAGCCTCGCGAATGATCCCTATCCGTCTCTCTCCTACGAGAATCATAAAATGGAGAAGATTGGCGCACATTCCGAAGCCTATCTAGGGTGGAGCCACGTCCTGACATCTCACCTGCGATAAGAAAGAATTACGGTTTAAAATCCCATAGAGCAATGTTTACTATGCAAAAGTCGTGGAGTGCCGTGGAAGTGTGTGTAAATGTGTAAACCCCCAAAAACCGACCGGAGGTGTTGACCGCACTTAAAGGAAAGGGCTCGTTCACGTTTAGAACATCTTGAAATTCCTCCAACCCGGGATCATGAGAAATTGATATATAATCTGGGATAGGAATATCGTCTAGCCCTTTGAAAGAATCTCTCGGATGAGAAGGGGCGGCCTCAGAAATCATGACCCCGGAAGCGGGAGGAAACGCATCTACCGATTTTCCCCCCTTAGACTTAAGTTTCTTGGAAACGGCGGCCTTGCCTTTCCGTTTTTCTCCCGATTCTTCAAAGTTTCCCGAGAGATCAGCCATCGGCTCTGAATCTGTGTGGGTTCTTTCTTCATCACCCGCCTCAATTATTCTGATTCCGAGTGACCTCTTCACTTTTTTCTTTTTGGTCTTCTTCTCATCTCCCTTCTTGGAGGCAGACTTTGCAAAGCCTTCAACGACTATGCTTTGACTGATGTCGATCAAACCAAGGACTCTTAAGTTGTAGTCGTTCAGCACCGAGTCAATATGCCTCAGCTCGCTTGGGACTTCTTGAAGACTCCGGACGGTACTCTTGAAGCGCCCTCCATCGGGCCTAGAAATAATAGCTGTAAAAGGAATGCAAATGTCAATTTTAACACCGAAGAGTTATTGGTCAAGGAAAGAGGTTAAGACGCTTACGTCTAGACAACCATCGCCTAGCGAAACCCGGAGGGCACCGAACGTAGAACCATTCGTTCTTGAAATAGCTCAGGCGAGTCCAAGCTCCAACTACAACTTGGCAATTTCTAACTGCCTCCAAAAATGTAAATGACGGGCTATCACCCCTGCTCTTGAAGTTGAATATGTGTCTGATCTCGGAAGGCCTCGGCGGGCGAAAGAGACAGTCCATAAATATGATAAAGGCACTGTTCAGCAACGCGTGCCCGTTGGGATGAAGTTGTGAAGGAGCGATCCCTAAATATGATAGCATCCTTTGGATATATTGATTGAAGGGAGGAAGAGTTCCGGCCGCACAAGCATGACGGTAGAATGCTGTATATCCTTCAGGCGGATTGTGCGGTCTATCGGTGGCGCTGGGCAATAATACGTCACCCAGAGATATGTTATGCTTTAAGCATATTCGTCCCAACAAGGATTCAGATATGTTGGACTGAACCGAATCAACAGGGTCCTCAATAAATATCGCCTCCGGCAATTCATCTGGAGCTGGATCGATTACATCGGCAGGGATTTCAGGAATCTCAAGAACCGGAGGAGTCGAGCTCTGTACTTCTTGTTGTTGGGAGCTCGAAGATTCCATAATTAGCTAACTCATCAGAAAGCAACATTAAGTTCATAACTAGCCCGTGCATGCCCCAGTGTAGTGTGTATGAACATGTCGTGCAGTGCAAGTGCTGTGCATCACTTAAACAAATTTAACAGAATAAAGCGAGATGATCGTACGACATAACTTGGGAATTTGAGAATGAAAATGACCGTCATCACTGACCGTCACTTCCACACCATCCAAACGCTCCGAACCAACTTCAAGTATAAATCAGTTGTATTAATTGGTTAAGTCATAGTTCCATCGACGAGCTTCAAAGGAAATTCAAGTTCAAGTTTTTCAGTCAAGTTCGATTATGCGAGGCCGAAGCTCGTCGGAGTCAAGTATGCTAAAATTCTTTAAGTTCGTCAGAGAATAACTTGAAACTGGTCGTAATTCATATGATGGAGCAAGTCATAAACATTGGGTTCTCAAAACTGAAAGCGTTCGAATCCATATGGATCGACTCGATGTGCTTCGAATCCAAATAGGTCGACTCGATATACTTAGGGATGGAGAAGCGCCTCGAATCCATAGGCACTGAGTGACTTCGAATCGATCGACCTTCGGTACCTTCGACTCGATCAAAGCATAGTTACATCGAATCGATCGACACGAGGCTATTTCTTCCTTTACAAGAATCGATTCGAAGCTATGAATCAGAAAGCGATTCGAGTCACTTGTTCCTGGAATCAATGCCCACCGAGTCGACCCACTCCATTCGGATCTCATCACTCAGAATTCTTTGAGGCGAAGATAGTTCTAACATTTTCATCTCGAATCGATCCTTTAGTTACCTGACTCGATTGCAAGTGGAAGCGGGGACGAAGTCAATCGTTTCGAGGAAAGCCCGTTAGTTTTTGCTCTGAAAGATCGATTCGAAGAAACGGCTAAAGCAATGGTAAATGGTAAAAAGTGAGAAGAGAATAGTACCCCGGTATATATAGAAGAAAATAGACGATTCGCCTCCCGGTACAACTGACCGGCTTTAACAGGTAAAGGCATCGACTCGATTCGTTACGGCAACTTCGAATCGATCGTAACCCACCACTTCGAATCCATCTCCTGAGAATCTCCTTATATGTTCGAATCCATCTCAACAACATCGATGCGAGACAACACCGACTCAAAGCACGAGCCCCACGAACCATCATTTCGAAAGTACATCGGTTCAAGCATTCACAACTTCGACTCCACCAACTCAGAGAACTTCGAATCCACACAGTATCGATTCGAAGGAACACCGATTCGAAGCAGTCGACAGAAGATGAACGTGAGTCGCTATGCCCCATCGATTCGAGGTATCTACTTCGAAACCATCAACTCGAAGCGGATCCAGGAACCTTGCTTCGCATCCATCAAATACCACCGGTCAAATGGACAAATCGTTTCCATATGAAAAATTGCTTGTTCACTCTTGTACCGATTCAGGAGAGGATCAATACGAGAGGATGATCATAGACAATCATAAAAGCAATGTTTTAACTCAAATCTCAAATCGGTTCAGGAGAGGACCGATGCAGAGTTCGATAGCGAACCGAACAGACAACAACTTGTGATCACGCAACGTTAATCAAAGTCAAGATAATACACGTATATACGTATTTCTGACTAACGTTTGATCTCTATCATTTACAGGGATCGAATGTTCATCTCGTCATGACTCAAAAACTGACGGCCAGTCACTATTGTACGACGGTCGATTACGGCGATACAGAATACAACTTTCGGTAAAGCATGTCATAGCTGTCCAGTGAGAGACTGCAACTTTTCAAAGCACGTCATGTTTACACAAGACGTACTTTGGGGGGCAAATGTTATCCCGCCTTTTGGCAAGGCCGTGATACCAAGGACTTAACTAGAAGACGGTGACAGGTCGTCCTGGAAGTCGGTTACACGTAAGGGTCGCTACGGATATCGATGAATTTTGTCCGAGTCCGGATCAGGCTACAATTGATAAGACATGACAAGCGAAGCCTAGGGAGCCAACGTCCCAAGTTTCGAGATAATCCGAGCTCGTACGCTCAAGATATCATCGATTCAAGGTGGAGAAAATAACACATGCTCGAATCCATGGGTAACGCTCTAGTTCGAATCCATAGGCAGGGGTCCTGATCGTATCCATCCACTTGAAGCCACTCCGTGTCCATCCAGTTGTAGTGCTTCGAATCGATGAAGTCATTCCTCTCCGTATCCATCAGGTTTACCTACCTTCGAATCCAACAAGTCGGAGCACTTCGAATCGATGGGCTATAATGCAACACACTCGATTCGATCAAGCACGCGCTCGACTCCATCAAGTTCGATTCCACTACCTTCGAATCCCCAGGCTGAGACATCTTCAAACCGGTCCGTAGCTTCGAGCCTAACTCGATTCGAACGAACATTAGTCCCATCGATTCGAAGGAAGAGGTCCTTCGAATCCATTGCCTCGACTCCACCATCTTCGAATCCAAGTCGTGGATTCGACCCAGTCAATCCGGAATGGAAACCGGATCGATTCGAAGAAAGCGCACCACGCCACCATCTTCACGAACAGGAAGATCGATTCGAACGAATCGATTCGAGCACATCGATTCGAACGACTCCAGAATACGAAAAACACCAACTTGAATCGATCATAACTCGAGTTCTACAAGTCAAAATCCCATGAAATTTTCACAGAAGCTCAAATACATGATGAAGAATGTACACACCAAATTTCAGCTCGATTGGATGATTTCTTGATCGATTCGAACCAAGGGTCGAATCGATCCCAAAGCGGGCCCGGATCTCCAGATTTCGGCCATGTGGGCCCCCTGACGTGCCAGAACTGGTCTCCCCTCATTTTGGGCGAAATACCAGCCTCCAACACCTATAAATAGACCCCCTGGTCATTCAGAAAAGGGGTCGGAGAATTCTAAGTACTGAAGAGCGTCCAGATTCTGCCAGATTTACTCCAGAACACCGCCGCTGCTTTAGATTGACACTTAGCATTTGAATTCAGTTGTATTACACTATCAACTACTGTAATCTTCAAGTAATCGAGCAATAAAATCATCAAACTTCATAGTGGACGTAGGCAAAACGCCGAACCACTCTAAATCGCTTGTCTTTGCAATTTACTTTCTGTTATTTGGAGTTTTTGTTAGATAATCCACAGTTTTAATTTTCGTTCTTCACTTTTATCTCTTCAAAAACTTCCGAAGAGTGTTGTGCCCATTTTTGGTACAAACACCCTTCATGCAATCAGTAACAGGTGCCATCACACTACTAAAGTGTGGAATAAATCTTCGATAAAATGAAGCCAACCCGTGAAAACTACGAACTTCCGTTATCGTCTTGGGCTGCGGCCAATCTCTGATCGCCTCAACTTTACTCTGGTCCACCTGTATACCTTCCTTCGAGACAACATACCCCAGAAATAAAACGCTATGCGTCATGAACACGCATTTCTTCGTTGCTGCATAGAATTGTTCTTGTCGTAATACCATTAGTACTTCCCTCAGATGATTCAAATGTTCCTCAGGACTTCCACTATATATCAAAATATCATCGAAATACACCACCACAAACTTCCCAATGAATGGTCTAAAAATCTGATTCATCACCCGCATAAATGTGCTTGGTGCATTTGATAAGCCAAATGGCATTACCAACCATTCATACAAGCCTTCCCTCGTCTTGAATGCTATCTTCCATTCGTCCCCTGGTCTAATGCGAATCTGATGATAACCGCTCTTCAAGTCAATCTTAGAAAAGATTACGGACCCACTGATCTGATCCAATAAATCATCAAGCCTCGGCATCGGAAATCTATATCTCACAGTAATCTTATTCAATGCTCGACTGTCAGTGCAAATCCTCCACATTCCATCCTTTTTGGGTACCAATAAAGCTAGTACAGCACAAGGACTTAAACTCTCCTGCACACGCCCCTGTTTAAGCAATTCCTCTACCTGCCTCCGCAACTCTTCATGTTCCTTCGGACTCATTCGATAATGTGGTCTGTGAGGTAATACAGCTCCTGGAACAAGTTCGATTTGATGTTGAATGTCCCTCAACGGTGGCAACTCCGTTGGTAACTCCTCTGGAAATATATCCTCAAATTCTTTCAATACTGGTTTAACTTCTTCTGGTATTTCAACCTCTTCACTGCTCTCTCGTCCAATCAACAAGAATACTTCCGGCTCTTCCTCAACTTCTTTAACAAACTCCTTCAGAGATAATAAGGTTTTCAACTCTTCAATCTCTTCTGACTTACTTTCTCCCGGTTGTCTCTTCTTTGGAACTAAGATAATCTTCGTGTCTTTAAACATAAAACTGTAACTATTGGTCCGACCGTCATGTTGTACTGCTCGATCATACTGCCATGGTCTTCCCAAAAGCAAGTGGCAAACATCCATCTCTACTACATCACACCATATTTCATCTTTGTATTTCTTCCCAATAGAGAATGGAACACGAACTCGTTTATCCACTTTCACTTCTCCTCCTTTTCTCAACCATGCTAACTTGTATGGATTCGGATGCTTCTCTGTCTTCAACTTCAACTTTGTTACAGCCTCGGTTGAAATGATATTGTCACAGCTTCCTGCGTCAATCACAAATTTACACACCTTCCCCAGTATAGTGCATGTCGACTGAAAGATATTACTCCTCAACCAACTAGCTTCTTCCTGCTTCGGTGTCAAACACGATCTCCTCAGCATTAGATTACAACCTTCATCTCCTGACGCAATATCCTGCTCATCCTCCTCTACTGGACTAGAACAATCCCCATCACCATCCTCATCCTCAACTTCTGCAATCATGGTTCTCTTCTTTGGCTTTGGACACTCACTGCTTTTATGACCCAATTCCTGACAATTGTAACATTTGAAACCATTGTTAACCCTTGCCTTCTCAGCCTCCTTCACCACTGGTTTACTGATAGATTTAGAAACATTAGAACCCCCACTTACACCCTTCACTTGATTGTTAGAACTAGTAAACACACCACCTCCTCGTCGTCCCTGCTTCTCCCAAGCCAACGCTTTCTGATGTGCTTCCGCTACAGATCTAGGATCGAACATGTTAACCATATCCTGAATCTGCATTCTCAATCCCCCAATGAATCTAGATTTCAGCTGCTCTTCCGTTTCCATAATATCATTCCTTGCAATAAGTTGATAGAATTCATCAGCATAGTATTCACAGATTTCATCCCTTGTCTCAAGTTCTGCAAACGTTGATACATCAAAGACTGATAATTGTAAGGTAAGAACGTTGCTTTCATCAATTTCTTCATCTTCTCCCAAGATTCAACTTTTGACTTTCCCATCCGATCACGTGTAAGTTTGGTTTGCTGCCACCATGCCAAAGCTCTACCCCTCAACCTTGTAGCAACCAACTTCACTCTACGATGTTCTAGAACTTCCTTGAAGTCAAAAATTTCTTCAACATTAGCTACCCAATCTAGAAACTCCTCTGCTTGCATACCACCTTTGAATTCAGGAATTTCAGTCTTCATCCCCGTCTCCCACTTGTGATCATACTCAGAGTAATTTCTTCCTTGTCCTCGTCCTTGTCCTCGAACACTACCACCATCATACTCCTCTTCAAAATCAGATGTATATCGTTGTCTATCTCGTCCACCCACATCTCTACTACCATCACGCCTACCACCATCATCCCTTCTATCTACATTCCTCCGTTCACGATCATTCACGTTCCTCCCACGTCTTTGATCATTTTCAACACTTCTGTCTCGATTGGAATGTGGCGAGACTCTACTACCCCCATGGTTAGATTCAGGTGAAACCCTTCTCTGATTTTGATTCATCTCCATCATAAGCTTCTCTAACCGGCCAATTCCTTCGTTAATCTTTTCACTAAAGTTTTCATTGATTCTTTGCTCCATCTCATCAGCTTCTTCTCTTTGATACAAAGCTTCAACGTTTTGATGTCGATTGGCTCTCCTTGGCGGCATGATTGAATACTTCGCAAATTCTCAAATTCAAACACTTTTCGAACTTTGATCCAAAATGAAACGGATCGAAAACTTCCACTTTGTTGCAAATCGCGATGAACACGATGGACAAAGTTTCGGCCTTCCACTCAAATCCGATCAAACAACTTCAATACAAAGTCGAACACTTCAACATGATCACGGCTCAACACCTCAAGCTCTCGGCTATCACTTCAACTTCAAAATGAATAGGCTCCAAGTCTCGATCTAGCTATGATTGGCTAGAACAAGCTCTGATACCAAAACTGTCGCAGCGGATATTACAAAAACAATGTAGATCGTTGAATGTAGTAATCGATGGATTGGAAGATACTGAATTGCCCGAATTCGTTGATCCGAAGATACCGAACTCTAGCTATCCCGAACTCGTTGATCGCGCACGATACCGGGTTCAAAGATCTTCAATTCTTCGAGCGTTGATCTAGCGCACTAGATTCCGCGAATCGGCTTCTACAATCGTTGAATCGAGCGCACTCGATTATCCGAAAGAGGAGATAGGAGATTACACTCAACTACCAATTTAGATGAAAGCACACAGCAATTAAAAGAGAATTTTATTCAAAAATCAACAACCTTTACAAATGAGACTCACAGCCTATTTATAGGCGAACAACTTTACAGCAGAAATTTCTCTAACTCCTAAGTCGTTTCCGACTTAACAAAGTCTCCGACTTAACATAAGTCGTACACGACTTACGACTCAACAGAATACAGACACCATACGACTTACAACAGACGACATATGAAAACAGACGACTTACGACTTACAAAACATACGACTTAAAACAGGTAAGAACTACGAGTTAACAAATACAAACAGATTACATCACTTAGGTCGTAGACGACTTACAACTTCTCACGACTCATAAAAGTTGCGACCTACGACTTAGTATAAGTCGGTAACGACTTATCAACAGTTCAGCTCCCATCAGCGGTAGAGATTAACTCGGCAGAAGAATCAACGGTAGTAAACTTCAGCGACTTAAAACATGCGTATCCCAGATCAGCAACCTAAAGAAATCAACGGTAGGATTTAACTCGGAGGAAGATTCCACGCTTCAGTCTTTCCTCTGTGTGACTCGTTAGGTCGGTTAGACGACTTAACTAAGTCGTAACTCGTCATCGACTTATCATCTATTCCGTTAAGTCGTACACTAACCAAAACTCTTCCCTTAAGTCGTTGCCGATTTAAGCCTTCGCATTTTTCAACCTGTGTTGCTCCTGTAGCTTTAGGTCGTAACCCAGCACTTCCCTTAGGTCGTAGCTCAGCACTCCCCTTAAGTCGGAGCTCAGCACTTCCCTTAAGTCGTAGCTCATTTCCTCCTAGCCTGTTAGGTCGTAGCATGTGATCTTTGAAACCGGTAGGTCGCATACGACCTAGAACTACAACTTCTCGTGACTCTTTACCAGAATCTAGTTCATTAGCCTCCTCCTTAGGTCGTACCCAACTTACCAACATGTTAGGTCGTACACGACTTATGACTTCTTCTTTCTGGGCTGCATCAATGTTTATACTCAAAAAAGTTGTAAATGCCATTTTGGACTCAATGGAAGTGGTCTCGAGTCCCAATTCGACTATTTACAAAAAGTAACATTTTGGACTTTAATCCGATTAACGATGCTATATTTAAATAAAACATTTAAATATACAATCGTGAAATATGTGGGTTGTTACACATCTTGTTTACACATGTTAATCACTTATCTTTCACAAAAGCTTTGCAAAATAAAACAAAAAACGGTGTCTTCACTCTCTTTAAATCCTCTTAACTTTCTCAAATCATATCAAATTAAATCAAATCCAAATTGTCTCAAACTTTAACCAATGCCTCTAAAAGCTAGGAAAAGAAACTCGGAGATGGAAGAAGATGGAAAAGGTGGTGACCCTCTTGAGGCCATGAGCAATATAGGGGGAGTATGGCCTTATACTTATGAAGGCTAAACGTGGAATCTTTTCGCTTTTGGTGATGGTAGGAAGTGTTCTTATGTTTGTGAAGGCTTGCTCTTCGTGATGGTAGCAAGAGTATTGTTAATACCTTAAGTTTTGATTTTGATAAAAGAACAACCATATAAATATTACTACTAATATTTCTCCAAGTTGTGTAGTGCTTTCTGATATATAATGGAGACATTGTACAGTGATAAACAAGAACTCGGTGGAAGGAAATGAATTATATTTATGAATGTTAATCAAAGCAAATGGAATCAATTAAAGAAGAATGGAATGCAAATACTGTAACGATAGAGATATTTAAAGTGATGAGTAGTTATCTGAATCTTAAAGTCTTTGTTAAAGACCCCATGGTAATTGTACTTGGAGATCATCAACCATTGACCTCAACTGAATCATAAGATATACCAAAATACGAAGAACTTTGAAATCTAAAAATCTCCCATGTGTGTTGACATATCCTACCTAAGTATGTCAACATATCCAACCTAAGTATGTCGATATATCGACTGTGTTTCTATTTCGTAAAATTCAAATGAAGGGATTTGCCCTCTATTCTTTTACCAATAGACAAATGTCTCTTCAATCATTATATAATGGCTCTGAAAATAAAATTTTAATACATAGTATTCTCATTTTCTTTTACTCTTTAATTTCCATACTTTGTAATTAAGATCCATTACATCATTTTCCACTCTCTTTGTAAATCCATACACTTTGTAACACCCTAAAATTTAACAATAAATTTAATAAGATAATTAAATTAAAATTAAAAAAGGACTAACAATTTCATAAACGTCTGAGTTTGGATACAACGCTTGCACCATTGCATTCGTAGCAATTTTCATATACAGCACTTCATAATCTGAGTTAATACGTAAAATTTACGGATATTAGAAGAATCAAAAATAGAATAAGAACTTAAAAAATTTTAAATTCAGAAATTTACATGGTGACATGCTGACCCATAGGGGTCAAAGGTCGACTGGTAGTGATAGACCAAGGGTGCTAGGCGGTTGACTATGCCAGTGTGAAACCGAGCGATTACTGATACATCATGACGTGCTTAATGGCAAAGATTTGATGCTTAGGTTTGAAGGATTAAATAAGCATGCATGATCAGACTGAAGATTCACTAACCTAAATCTAATAGCCTAAACTATTTTGCAACCCTTATAAATTCTAGCCTAACCTAACCTCTAATTTTCACACAACAGTTATTGTAACGAAATTTTGTCAAAATTTTCCATCTTCTCTAAACCCTAAATTTTTTTAAAATCAAAATAAAATCAAACTAGAAGTATACAAGGATTTGGAAATAGATGAATCAAGCGGAGCTAACATTTAGAGGGATGATTCTCAAGCAAACGAATAGGAAGAGCTTAGGCTTGAGGTGAGTGGGAACAATTTTAATTAGGTGATTATTTACAGTTAAAATTATTTTATTCTTTATGATCAAGTATGATGTTAGAAACCCTAAATTGAAACTTGTAACCTATGATAGGAATTGAAATTACTGTAAGTTGTTAAACCTGATTTGATGCTAGTGCACCACTTCTATGATTATATTACAAAACTCTAAATTAATAAACCCTAAATTTATAAAACCCTAAGTTGGACAATTTGACATTGAAATTAGAATATAGACTGGTCAACTAGTAATTATGGTTCAACCGAAATAGCGAACGACATGTATTAAACTAAAATCGATAATGAAATTAACAAACCCTAATTTCTGCCTATGACTGGTCGACCCTGATTCCCAGTGGTCGGCCGGTTAGGGTTAGCGATCGACTGGTAGATGCGTAAAATGCACAATCTGAACCTCGGTCTAAGGTCTAAGTTTACTAATAAAAATGTATATAAACGTTAACTATTTAGGGGCCTATTTGAGGGCATTTGGATGTATGGTTGGAGTTGTAGGGAAGCTAGTTCCCTATGAGCAGATGCCATTATAATGTTGGGTAAATGTTGTTTACCTAATTTAGGAGAGAGTAATTGAATAGAGGTGATGTATTATAGCAAATGGTACTCACTGAAGGTTCCATAGTGAACATGCATCACTGAGGAGGATGCATGATGGGGAGTAGCCCGGTGCAATGGGAGTCCTAGTATGAATGAATACCAATGCGACGTGATAAAGTTCGAACGGAAGATCTGGTGCATGCAACAAGAGGCCAACATTACAACCAAGAGATGGATAGAGATGTAGACAATGGGATACTTTAGCGAGTTGGCATTGCTGGTTCCTACATGGTGCTTACTGGAGTTACATGTAGTAATAATTAGAGGCAAAATCGGTTCCCCGGTAGCTTAGAGGCGGTGATATTGGGGGAGTAATTCCATAGTAGCCAAGTAGCTGTGGGTTCGTAGTAGTAGCAAAGAGGGTGATGTTTTACATATTGAGTACTCTAGGAGTAGTGGCTGATAATTAGATTTGAGGTTCAATCCTTTGTTCGATCCATTGCAATTGCTTACATAAATTATGATGTAGGAACATATTAGACAAGAACCCTTAGGTAACAAACCTTAGTAATTCATGGACACTTGTATCACTCCCTATATCATTTAGAGTAGTATTAATGAAACCACACATGATCATCACATATTAAACTTGCACTCATTCACCAGACTTTTTGTCTGACCCATTCTCTTTCCTTTTTTTTCCTCACCATAGGCGGACATGGCAGTAGGTGATTGGCCCATTCTTTATACTTGGAGAGTCAAGCTTATCTTTGGAGACGGCTTTTTATTGTATTTGCTCTATATGTATTTATATGTCCTATAAATACAGTTTATCTCTTTTATCAAACTTGGAGTGATATTTTCTATGTGCTCTATACTGGACCACATACTGATTTTCTGAGACTGTAGTTTGGATATTTTTTAAGGTGGATATTTTTCTAAGTTAAATATTTTATTCCTTATGATGTGAGTTCGGAAAGTGTAATATGACGTAGATTATATTTGCTTGTATTAGTCTCTGTATTATAAAAATATTATAATGCCCTGACGTTCCACATTTCTTGACATGGCATGAGCCCAAAAGTCACACTAGGCTTTGGATCCGTGTGTCGGGAGGTGTGGGTTATCACAATTGTTATCAGCGCCAAGTAAATTCCTTAAGGATTACGACCGTATTGAGAGAACATACTCAAAAAGGTTTTGAAAAGAAGATGGTTTTCGAAAAGGATTTTCAAAATAGTCTCCAAAAGTTTTCAAAATGGACTTTTTAAAAGTATATATGTATAAGTATAGATAAAATATTTCAAAAGTTTTTCAAAAAATTTCATATATATCAAAATCTTTCTTGTTCTTGCCTATGCTAATTCTCATTCATGCATATGTTATCTCTTATCTCTTAATTGTAGTTATGCTATCTTCAGAAAGTTTATAATTGAAATTCTTAAAATTCACAAATAGAAGATGAGTAATCCCTTAAGTTCTGGCTCTTGCTATATAGTCGAGGTCCTAAGCATAAACATCCCGATATAGTTCCTTCGGTTCCTATAGCGAGGAGACATGTTGAGCTAAATCCACTATAGAGCCCACGGAGGGAGCAACATGCGCGACTCCTGCTTACCCACCTGCCGCTATGGACTTTGCTAAGCCGTATAAAGATTTTTCAAATCTTGAAAGAAAGCCATACACGAGGACAAAATCTTATGTGAATTCAAGGTCATGGATCCGCATTTGTGAGAAGATCATTGGTTTGATGTGTTTGACTGGTGAGGTAAGGATGCAGTTAGCTACATGGCAGTTATAGGGTAAGGCATTAAGCTGGTGGGAGGTAGTTAAGGTTGAGATTGATAGAGAAGATTACTTGGGAAGAATTCCTTGGACTATTCGGCGTGAAGTATCTTTCTAGGGCATAGGAAGGTGTACAGATGGAGAAGTTTATTCACCGAAGAAAGGAAATCTGCCTATTAAGGAATATGTCAACCAATTCAATGAGTGGGATATGACTGATTGACACACCCCCATAAGAAGGCTCTTAAATATGCTAAAGGACTGAACCAACCTCTTTAAGATTTATCTATGAGTTACATTCCTATGGGTGCTACGTATGAGGGTGTAGTGGAGATGGCCTTGCTAAATACCATCTCCAATAGGGAGCTAAGGATGAGGAACCCAAGAATTATAGAGAGAAAGCTATTTCAGATTGTGATAGGAAGGTCATTGGGTTGAGTACGTGTAGTGGACATAGCATGGAGGTTTATTGCGATCCTTGAGGATCGTTATGTTGGGCTACTTATATTCTTTGGACCTTCCCATATTGAGCTAGACATTGTGCCTATAATTAGAGATTTCGCGGATGTTTTTGCTGAGTTTACCGGTCCCTATCCCAGAGAGAGATTGAGTTTAGAATATATCTTATTGAGAATGCCAAACCCATCACCTTACCACTAAGGCATATGGCTCCGAAGGAAAGACGCCTGTTGAACAAGCAGGTTAATGAGTTGTTGGAGAAAGGTTTTATCAGAAGGAGCATTCCTGAGTGGGGAGCACCAGTCGTCTTTGCCACAAAAGTAGAGGGTTCTTTGAGACTATGCGTTTATTTCAACGGGTTGAATAAAATGACAAAGAAGAATTGTTATCCATTTCCCTACATAGACGATCTCTTTGATCAGTTAGTTGGAGCTAAGGTGTTCTCACGGCTTGACTTGGCTATCGAATTCCATTAGTTGCATGTAGCCAAGGATAGTATCTAGAATACGGCGTTCCGTACACCCGATGGATTATATGAGTAGTTAATCATGCCCTTTGGACTAACCAATGCACTCACTTACTTTGTTGATTTGATGAGTCGAGTATTCAGTGGGTTGCTAAAAGAAGTTCGTTTGTGGTGTTTATGGATGATATTCTTGTATATTTAAGGAGCAAGGAGAAGCACACTTTGCATTTAGGAGAAGTTCTCAGTCCACCATGCATACAAGCTGAAGGAGAAGTTTCTGAAGTGCCACTTCTAGAGAAACCAGGTACACTTTTGGGACACATCATCTTGGAAAGGGAATTACGATTGATCCTAATAAAGTGGCAGCAGTTCAGGATTGGCATCTGTCGAAGAATGCCTTAGAGGTGAGAAGTTTCCTTAGTATGGAAGGCTATTATCAGAAGTTCATTAAGAACTTTGTGAAGATCTCTACCCCTCTGACCCATCTTACCAAGAAGAATATAGTTTTCTCGAGGGATGCTTTTATCAAGTTGAAATAAGCAATGACTAGTGCACCAGTTAATATTACCTGATGGGACGAAGCGATTTAAAGTTTATACAACGCTTATGGTATGGGGTTAGGCGTGGTTTGGATGTAAGAAGGAAGGGTAGTGAGTTATGTTAGCAGGCACTAAAAGATCCATACGAGAAACTACTCTACCCACGATCTTGAGTTGGTGGTCATTGTCTTTGTGCTAAGTCATAAAGGCATTACCTTTTAAAAGAGCAGTTTGAACTATATACGGATCGCAAATCCTTTAAGTACCTATTCTCCCAAAAGGACTTGAATTTGAGGTAGCAAAGGTGGATAGGCGATTTTCATATATAACACTTTGTAGTTAGATTTAATACGTAAAACTTACGTGTGAATTTTTGGGCCATTCCATTTGTAGACCCATTCTTGATACTTGAATAGTTGAGCTTATCTTTAGAGTATCGTATGTTCTCTCCATTTATTTACTTGTCTTATCAGTATAGTTTATCTCTTTTATTAGACCTAGAGTGATATTTTCTATGCACTCTATATTGGACCATGTATTGATTTTTTAAGATTGTAATTTGGATTTTCTAAGAAGGATATTTTTCAATGTTATATATTTTGTTCCTTTTGCTGTGAGTTCGGAAAGTGTAATACATGTTAGATTATATGTGCTTGTATTTGTCTCTATATTATAATAATGTTATAACACACCGATAATCCACATTTCTCAAGATGGCATGAGTCCGAAAGTCACACTAGACTTTGGATCGGTGTATCGGGAGGTTCTAGTTGTCACACTCGTTTACTCCAATTCTTCAAGGATATGCAAACGACACAAAATCAGAGAATTTGCACATGAAGTCAAATCATTCCCTCTTTGATTTCGTCAAACTCCTCAAAGAGTTTACCGATATATTATTATTGGAAGTCTATAGGACCATTTTACTAAATCTACAAGAATCGATATGGAAGATATAGCTATTATCATACTCTACTATTGGTTGTAAAGAGAAGAAGGTGTTCTTGCAGCATGTGAAATGAAGAGGATGCATCTTATAGCCTGTGAAATCAACATTGTAAAGGGTTTCTTACCGCCTGTGGAAAGCAAGTGGTGATAGTGAAATTTTGTATGGTATAGTGCAAGGCCGGATGTAGGATTAGTCAATTTGAACCAATAAAAAAATTCCTAATTTTATTTATTTCTATTTGAAATTTGAGTAGATAAAGTTTTAAATAGTTGAAATACACACTTTACCTCCTATATTGTATAGATAGCCTTAGGATCCATTCCACATTATGTTACAAGCTATCAATTTTCCCACATTTGGTATCGTAGTGACCAGTTTTCAAAAATTCATAACTTAAAATTTGAAAAGTGTAAATGGCTAATAACACTAGCAAAACTTTCTTTAACACTTTTGTAGAAGGACAATCTACTGGTAGACCCTCACTATCTTTTACCCGATGCCTTGGCCCGGCTACGAAACGGTAGTTACAGAGGCCATAGTTGATTGTTGATGGAAGACGGGTCAAGACATGAGTCTATTTTGAGTTGCTGAGAAGTTTGCTTCGAGTCCAGGGAAAGTTTGCTCCGGCCATCTTAGCATCAACTTCGGGATTACAGGAAGTTGGCTTCGAGTTGGCATGGATGGCTGCTAGGGGTCGGCGTACCTGTTGAAGATTAGCATATGTCTTTGGGGTTGGCATATTCGTATCATGTCAGCATTGCTTCGGGTCGTTGGAGTGAAGTCTTGTAGTTGGCATTGGTAGAAGTTCGGGTCGGCATAGTTTGAAGGGTTCGGTAAAAGCTCGGGCTGACATTGCTTGAAGGGTTCGGCAAACGATCGGGTCGGCATTGCTTGAAGAGTTCGGCAAAAGATCAGATCGCATTACTTGAAGGGTTCGGCAAAAGTTTAGGTCAGCATTGCATAGAATGGATTTCAGTTCGGCATGGTATAAGGTGAAGCCCAGGTCAACATTCAACGTGCTTACACTCGGGTCGGCATAATGCACGAGGGCTTCAGTTCGGCATACTCCGGGTCGGCAAGTTTGGAGCGTTCGACAAGCTTGGAGTGGTTAGCATGCTTAGAGCCTGTGTCGGCAAAATAGGAGCGATCGGCCATGCGGGGTCGGCATTTCTAGGTCGGCACTATTAGCTTATCATGTTGGGCCGAGTTCTCTTGGTGACGGGCCCAAGTGACTAAAGAGAAGTCCAAGCTCTGAGATGCCAAGCTGTCTCCGTCTATAAATACAGTGGCATGGGTCCATTTTGGGGAATCCTTTTTCGAGAATTGAATGAAGACTCTGCCATTTCTATACTCACTTTCATTTTTCTCCAACTTGTATCCAGGCTTTTCCTCGTGGATTGTATCTGTATTCAGGTGATTGATAAAGCAATAAATAGTATATTTAGAGTGGATGTAGGCAATTAACGCCGAACCACTATAAATTCTGTTGTTCTTGTTTTTTACTATTCTATTCTGCAATATATTGTATCATCCCTCCTTTCCCATTTAATTTCTTCATTTATCTCGCTACACAAATCTACTCAAGGGTTTTAGTGACCAATTCTGGTGCTAACATTTCGGTGCTTTCACCGGGAACCCGATTCTCAGGCTATTAGGATCGTCTTCATTGCTACTGGATTGAGGAAATCCCCCGAAGGAGATTCGTTTTCGTTCTCAAGAGTTTGTAGGTACTATTTAGATCTCTAAGGATCTAAACACAGAAATCCAAGATGGTCTGATGCACCAGATCTACCTCCCACAATGTCGTTGCTAACGAGACTGCTAGTGTCCAACAAGGAGGGCTAAGCAAGTAGCCAGCCAATGAAAATGTGGAACTGTCGCACCTCAAAATTCTGTTGATCCCATCACCCGAACTGAATTCAATAACCTAATGAGGGAGCTAATGGAAAGCCGGAGGAAACTAAATGAGAAAATCCAAGTAAACGCTAATTTAATGAACTAGATTGCCCAGCAGCAACGTCTGAATGCTGAAGGAAACCCCACTTCAGACTCGGCATCGATAGCTCAACTTCATCAGATGGGCACTACAGGCATAGGCGTCGCAGAATTGAAACAACACAAACTGGAGCAACAAAATAGCTTGTGGAAGGCCACCGTGGACAGTCTAGCGGAGTCGGCATTGATCCCTTAACCGGGAGAATAACTTCTCGTCTACACCTGGGAAGTCGTGCTCAACCTGGAATGGAGAATGAAGGCACCTGGGGCGCATGTGGAAACTGGTCACTTACCTCATCGGGAAGATAATGAAAGGGATCCTCAAGAAATACACCTAGAGAAAAATCAGCCAAGGAGATGAGAAATGCCCGTTAGACGCTAGCTAGAACCTTCATGGAGGATAGATCTCGACTTGGCACCCCCTATCCAAACTCCGGACTTATCCGCAATGGTCAAGCAACTGATGAGAGAAAACCAGGGGTTGACTAATGACGATTGGGGGTCCTCCAGGAGTCATACTCCATTTACGGATAACATCCTACAAACGGAATATCCCCGAAGGTTCAGCATGCCTACAATGTCTGGTTATGAAGGGAAGACTGATCCCCGATAGCACATTATGAGGTACGAGTGGTTGATGGATTCAGCTAGGGCGAATGACGCAACCAGGTGTAGATGTTTTCCTATAACTTTATCTGGAATTGCTACAATGTGGTTTACGAGGTTACCCCTACGATCAATCTCGAGATTTGACGAACTGGCAACGAGATTCATGGAACAGTTCTGAATTCATGCTACACGCCCCAAAGATGTGATGTCGCTATCTTGTGTGATCCAGGCTCCGAGGGAGTCACTGAAAAATTATTTACAGAGGTTCCACGCTGCTACTACAGTGGTTAGTAATCCCAATAACCACGCCATTCTTATGGCTATGACAAGGGGAGTTGACTCAGGATTTGAGTTTGGTGATTGGTTGGTTGGAAAACCACCAACAATGCTGGAGCATTTCTACTCAAAAGCGAATCAATTCATAAGAAAGGAGGAAGCTAAGTCATCTAGAAGGAGAAGTGTTGTAGGACCAAGTAACGAAGCGGTGCAAAGCAACATCGTAGTGAGGCAAACCGGCGAAAGCTCTGGAAAGTTTCTGGTCAACGTCCAGAATAAGCCGGGGCAACAAAAAAGGACCGGAGGAGGAAACCCCGACCGTAAGAGGGAATCCGGAAAGTGGAAGCCGCGAATTCCCACTTATAATGAATATACACCCCTGAACACCTCTTTGGAGAACATCTATCTTTCCACATGTAACACTTTCCAGTACAGGAAGCCACGTCCGAAGGATCGACTGAGGAACAGAAGCAAACTAGGAAATACTACCGGTTTTACGAGTCTTATGGGCACAACACTGATGACTGTAAGCACCTCCATGATGCCATAGAAAAATTAATTCGTCGGAAGAAGTTGCAGTAGTTTGTTAAGAATCCGCAGGAAGGCGAATAGGGAACGTCTGATCCCAATCGAGGACCAGCTCCGCGCCGACCCGAAGAGCCCGCAAAAATCGGTGGGAGATTGGTAATAAACACGATAGTTGATGGACCGCATCTTGCAGACAGGAGTTAGCAGAAGATGGAACGTTACGCTAGTTCTTTAAGACATGTGAATTTTGAATGTTGTTCAACCACGGAGGATGGGACTCCAGCAAAATAGCAACGTATGATGACAGACGATATAGTGTTTAGGAGTAGAGATGCAGATCGAGTGGAGGCTCCTACTATTGACCCGATGGTTGTCACTGCTATGAGCGGACCCCCGCTTGTGAGGAGAATATCAATTGATTGTGGAAGTTTTGTCAATATCAATTTTAAGAAGGCTTATGACCAGATGAGGTTGGAGGCTAAGGATCTGAAACCACCTAAAGCTCGTATACACGGCTTTAATGGTGCGGCTACTGAAGTAGTGAGTTCTGTTGAGCTGCCATTTGAGTTGGGTGAAGGTTAACGTAGGAGGATTCGGATCCTGCCGTTCATTGTTTTGGATGTTGATTCCCTGTATAATGTTTTTCTGGGCCGACCGGCCCTGCCTGAGTTTAGGGCAGCTCTTGCCCCGTGGTGCTTGAATTTGAAATTTCCCACAGATAATGGAGTTGGTGTTCTGCATGGCGATCAAGCGACCGACCGTGCTTGTTATGTGGCTGAGCTGAGAGAAGCCTAGCGAAAGGAAAAGGGAAAGGGTGTGGACAAATCAGTCAGCATCCAAGTGCTGAAAATTGACAAGTAGCTCCTAAGCCTTGACTTGGCACTACAGTCACTTCTATAGAGATATAGATCCGAGAGATGATGAAGAAGAACCCAAGGAAGCCAAGGCAGCGCTGGCTGAATTGGCGATCGATATCACAGTCAGCCATGACGATCCGTCACGATTATTGGAAATCGGATCACAACTCAGCCCCTCAATGGTGAGGGAGCTTACTGATTTTCTCCGAGCGAACCTCGATGTATTTGCTTGGACTTATTCTGATATGTGTGGGATCTCACCCGCCATCGCGAGCCATATGTTGAATATTGATCCAAAGTATGTCCCTGTAAAATAAAAAAAGATGAGGCATGGACCCGAAGAGGTCTGTTTCTCTCAAGGAGGAGGTTGATAAACTTAAAACCAATGGGTTTACTCGTGACACCCTCTATCCCGAATGGATATCTAACCCTGTACTAGTAAGGAAGGGAAATAGGAAATGGAGAACATGTATTGATTATTTGGACCTGAAAAAGGCGTGCCCTAAGGATAGTTTCCCCTTGCCTAGAATCGATCAGTTGGTTGACTCGACAACGGGGCATGAATTGCTGTCGTTTATGATGCATACTCGGGATATAATCAAATTCCGATGCATATCCCGGATCAGAAGCATACTAGTTTTGTCATAGATGTTGGATTATACTATTATATGGTAATGTCGTTCGGATTGAAGAATGCGGGAGCAACTTATCAGCGTCTAGTTAACCAAATGTTCAAGGATCAAATCGGTAAGACGATGGAAGTCTATGTGGATGATATGCTCATGAAGTCATGGCAGTCAAATGACCACATTCAAGACTTAGCGAAGATGTTCGACATCCTCAGATTTTAGGCCATGAAAATCAACCTGTTGAAATTCTCCTTTGGTGTTGCATCAGGAGAGTTTTTGGGCTTCATTGTCAAAGCATGAGGAATCGAAGAGAATCCAGAGAAGATTCAAGCTATTCGGGATATACAAGCACCCAGAACTATCAAACAGGTGCAGAGCCTGAATGGGAAGGTCGTTGCGTTAACTCGATCTATATCAGGGCAACCGACAAGTGCATTCCTTTCTTCGATTTGATAAGGAAGAGGAAAGGAATTTCGAATGGACACAAGATTGTGAAGACGCGTTCCAAGCCCTAGTGAGTCATTTGGAGAGGCCCCTTGTTTTGTCGAAGACCGTGGACCATGAGGAGCTGTACGTTTATCTAGCCGTGTCACCGCACGCCATAAGTGCTGCCCTGATTCGTGAAGAGGAACGGATCCAGAGGCCGGTGTATTATGTCAGTAAACGATTAATGGGGATAGAGAGAAACTACCCGAAGATAGAAAAGTTGGCATACTGCTTGGTGATTACATCGCGCAAGCTTCGTCCATACTTCCAGGCACATCCAATCAACATCTATACCGACCAACCTTTGCGGTAGGTACTCCAACGGCCCGAAATCTCAGGTAGGTTGCTTAAATGGAACATCAAACTCAGCCAGTTCGACTTCACCTAACTGCCTCGAAGAACTATCCAGGGACAAGCGTTGGTAGATTTTATAGTGGAGTTCACTGTGCAGGCTGAACCAAATAGGAGCGATATGGTTCCTAACGTACGATGGAAACTATACACCGATGGAGCATCTAATGATCATTATTCTAGAGCCGGTGTCATTCTTATAACCCCCGAGAACCGATCGATTTGTTATGCATTGAAGTGCTGATTGGTGGACTGAAGCTCGCTAAAGATCTCGGGGTGAAATCAATCGAAATATTTTATGACTCGTAGCCGGTGGTGTACCAAGTTAGAGGGGATTACCAAGCGAAAGGGCCACGACTGCTCCATACCTTACCCGAGTTCAGGAGTTATTGGCAGATCTTGAACACCACAACATTTCGCACATCCCGCGCGAGTAGAACGGCGAAGCCGATTCATTTGCAAAGTTTGCAAGCACTGGTGATGCACAACAGATGGGCTTGGTTCCCATCGAAACCCTACATACCTCGAGTATAAATGATATGGAGGTTGATCACGTGCCGGAAACAAAAACCAAAAGGGAGTCATGGATGTCCCCATTTAAAGAATACTTGCTGCATGGAACCCTACCTGAGAAAAGGAATGAAAAGTGAAAAATCCTCCGTAAAGCCACCCGGTATATTATGCAAGATGGAATTATGTATCAAAAGGGTTCTATGTTCCTCTACTTAGGTGCATCGCCCATGGCGAGATAAAGCGGATCTTGAAAAAAGTTCACGAAGGGGAATGTAGCGGCCACACTGTGGGGCAGATGCTAGCTAAAAAGATACTTCGTTACGGGTACTATTGGCTGACCGTAATCAGGACGCCGCCGATTACATGAGAAGATGTGATAATTGCCAGAAATATGCGAAAGTCCCAAGAGTGCCGACAGAAATCATGAAAATGGTTAGCCCATGGTCATTTGCGATATGGGGAATTGATATTGTCGGCTCCTTGCCAATTTCCAAGGGTGGTGCGAGGTATGTGATTGTCGCGGTCGACTACTTCACCAAATTGGCAGAAGCAGAACCATTAGCCAAGATCACCACCAAAAAGGTAATTAATTTTGTTGTGCGAAACATTATATGCCATTTTTGTCTCCCGTGGACTATTGTTACCGACAACAGAATTCGATTTGACAGTGCTGAATTCAAAGAGTTTTGTCGGAAGTATCATATTGAGAAAAGGTATGTAGCAGTCGCTCACTCTAAGGCGAATGGGAAGGTTAAAGCTGTAAATAAGATAATTAAGTTCATCTTGAAAAAGCATTTGAAAAAGACTAGAGGCAAGTGGGTGGAAGAACTTCCAACGACACTCTGGGCAGAACCACTCACAAGTCAGTGACTGGCGATACTCCATTCGCCTTAGCCTACGAGGCCAAAGCAGTTATACCCGTGGAGCTTGAAGTCCCTTCCCATCGAGTAACTTATTAAGATCCCAGAACAAACCAAGATCTCTTATTGGAGTCATTGGACTTTATTGACGAAAAGTGCGAGGAGGCTGATTTAAGGGCGGCTGCACATCGGCACTGAGTCGCTCGATATTATAATATGAAAGTCTGACCAAGAGTTTTTGATGTAGGCGATCGTGTTCTGAAGCGAGTCTTTCCGGTCCCATCACACATGAATCCTACATAGGAAGGTCCTTACGTCATCGAACAAAGGCTTGGAGAAGGAACTTTCAAGCTAGCGACTGTTGATGGTGTAACGCTTTCCAGAGAATGGAATAACGAGCATCTGCCCCACTATTTTACCTAGTTCATTTATTTTGCATTCTGATCATAGTTGTTTCCAGTGTTTTCTTTTCTTGTCGTTTTTTGTTTTCGATACATACTAAGACAAATTAGTTTGTCCCTAATTTCTGTGATGAATAAAAGCTTAAACATGCTTTCTGTGAAATACTGTTATTCATGTTATATAATTACTTGTTGAGATTAATTAACACTGATATATGTGACGTATGAACGCACGCATAGAACTAAAAATTGACTGGCTATATAAAAAATCTATAAGTCCCCGGAGCGCGGATTAGAGTACTCTTAATCCCAGAGTGCGGATCAGAGTATGAACGATTTAAAAAAAGATCTCTAAGTCCCCAGATTGCGGACTAGAGTACTCCGAATCCCCAGGGTGTGGATTAGAGTATAAACGATTTGAAAAAAATCTCTAAGTCCTCGAAGCAAGGACTATAGTACTCTGAATCTCCAGAGTGCAGATTAGAGTATAAATGATTTAAAAAACTCTAAGTCCATAGAGTGCAGACTGGAGTACTCTGAATCCCCAGAGAGTAGATTAGAGTATAAACGATTTGAAAAACTCTCTAAGTTCTAGAGCGCGGACTAGAGTACTCTGAATCCCCAGAGTGAGGATTAGAGTATAAACGATTTGAAAAAAAATCTCTAAGTCCTTGGAGCGTGAACTAGAGTACTACGAATCCCCAAAGTGCGGATTTGAGTATAAACGTTTTGAAAAATCTCTAGGTCCCCGGAGCATGGACTAGAGTACTCTGGATCCCCAGAGTGCGGACTAGAGTATAAACGATTCGAAAAAAAATCTCCAAGTCCCTAGGGTGCAGACTAAATTATAAATGGAGCGAGAATAGTCTTATGTCTACGGAGCGGACTTAAAAATGCCAAGTGCCTGAGCCAACTGACAGGTGGGAAGACTTTCTACCATTTACTACCCCACGTACACCGGTCTAAGATCAATGGTAGACGCTCAAACTGTTAGCGTCGAAATACGACAATTTGCCACGATTAAGGCCTAGGATTGATGGCGACTCCCGATGAAGCTTCCTAGGGAGCTTTGAAACAAAGGTCATAAATTACCTACCAAACCTAGAAAGATCAACATGAGCATTTGGAATGGAAGAAATTACTCTCCCACTGTAATGGTAACACATTCGACGATCGACTAAGAAACAAAATTTTATTCACAACTTCAAAATTTCCTTACAACCCCTCCGGAGGTTCTGAGGTCAAAAAGAAAAACAAAAGAGGGAAATACAACTATGCAAGTCTAACTTATTTGGGCTATACATAATATTGCGAGACCCACACTACTTCTTCGCTTTTTCTCTTTTGTCTTCTTTTCAGAGAGCGTTTCACTCAAGCGCTTTATTCTGGACCCCTTACTGCCTTGGGAGGAGGTACTTGAGGAAGGAGGGGGAACTGCCATTGGAACAAACCGCTAGGAGGGATGAACTACAATGGCCTATTGAGGGGATCATCGACCTCTACCACAACGGGCTCACCCTTGATTTTGAGCTTTTACTTCTCCTCCTCTTCGATCTGCTACTTCATGCTGAGTTTTGCAGTGTGTCTAAAAGCACCGATAATTATAATGTCATCGTGCTCCTCTATAGGCGATGAATCTTCGGGTTTGTCTTCATCAAGCACCCTAATCACTTGAGCATCAGGTCTAGGGACATCTGCAATAGACGGAGCCTCACCATCCTTAACCTCTTGTTTTGGGGCGACATCGCACCTTGGGGTTGACTCGGGATCAGGGTGACATACAAGGTTTAATGAAAAGAAAACATTAGATCATGGTCCTTATCCACTGAGAACTATAACTTTTTAGACTAGGAAGGATACAGGATAATACCAGCGTCCGGTTGACTCTCAGTGGTCATAGGAGTGCTCCCTTCGATGATTGGAGATAATAAATGAAGGCCGAGTCCGGGTTTCTCAGGACCATAACTAATATGTTGGTCGAGAGGTTGGGAACATGAAGTCTCGGCCGGTTGAACAAGAGAAGGGCCCTGTGGCTCAATACCGGATGACCCGGCGATATCTCCTTTTTCCTTAAGCGGTGAAGGGGCTTGCCAAACTGAAGCTTTGCAGCAGCCAAGTCGGACGGCTAATTTCCACGGAGCACTTCTTGTGCAAGGGCCTCTTCATCAAGCTCCGCCATGCCCAACTCTGCTTTCTTAATTTGGATGAGAGTATCCCAGGCTTCGGCGAGCGACTCGAGATAGCCGCCCCCAAAGAAGGTTAAGTCACATTGGAGGAGGACCCTTGCATTATATTCTGCGATAGTGGGTCGAACAAGCATTTGATCTCCTCCCGGCCGGACTCAATCGCTGCTTCAATTCAGGAGTCAGCTTCTATGAGGGCTGCTTTTCCCTCTTCACGAATGTTTTCTTTCAATACTTCGATTTGGGAAAGTTGTTTGTCGAGCTTCGCCTTTAGGTTTTGTGTCTCGATGATCTCCTCGCAATATTTCTGCGACTCCTCTTGCGCTTCTATTTTCTCCTCTTTTTCCTTAGATAACAGTCTCTCCAACTCCTCCACACGGCGGCTAGAGTGTCTTTCTTCTTTTGTAGGGAATCTTTTTCCAGAGCCAGAGCGCCGCTACGTTGGAGGGCATCGTTTAATTCCTTTTTGTGGGTAGCCTCTCAACGGCTAACCACCTCGGCTGTCTCTCAGGCATTCTTTTTTGCATCCTCAAGCTGGGATTTGAATGAGAGTAATTCATTATCCGATGCTTTATGATGTCCTTATCATGAACGGATTCCAACTTAAGGCGGTTGGTCTCATGTTGGCGTTCAATAGAAACCTCCGAGACCTTTTCGACCAAGTGTACGAACGCCTCATGTTGCACATATACATCATTCATGCATGCAAGAGAATCTGCTTTAACATTCCTAAGGATGGGATGTATGGCCGGAAGGAACTTTAGACCGTCGAAGCAAATTTTTGGGAAGGTGGCTTTAAGATTGGCTAACTTCTCCGCCGTAGTTGGATCGTGAGCAGGAACTAGAGGAATTTGCTCTCGCGAGATCAGTGTTTGCTGCCGATGCTCACGAGATAACCTTGTACTAGAGGAGCCGGGGTGCTGGTCACGGGGAGCATCGGACTGAGAGCCTCGATGTGTTGGCTTGTCCTCACCACGTGCATGAGGGTTTGAAGGATCGCTTTGATATGAAGCATGTCCCTGGGATTTCCTTTTGGAAGATGAGGAGGATTCTCGAGAGCGATAGTCTCTCTCCCAGCCTTCATCTCTATCTCTATGTCTCCCTGACCCGGAATCCCGACCTGAACGGTGGAAAATAGAAGACCCACGAGGGCTGTCGAAGCAATGTGAGCTAGTCATTGCACCTGTAAATAAGGGCAAACAAGAACGTATTAATAGAAGTTACGCTAGAAGAAAAGTGAAAGTGAGTACTGATGTGTATGTGCTTGTGTGTGTCCTAGTGCATCCCCCCGATAGACCAGTGACGTTTGCTTTACTTATTAGGGTTCTTTCTCCTTGAGTGGGAGGTTGTATGACTTCGCCGCTTCTTACGGGAGAGTTAAGCCCTTCGACACCGAGGATAGCGAACTCATAATTTAGCAAATCGCCAGGGATAGAGATGTCAGCAAGTCCATTAAAGGAGCTCTCCATCTGTTGAGAGGATAAGAATTTTTCAATTCGAGTTACAACGAATTTTGGGATCTTCCCACTCTCCCTTTTCTTGATCCTGTATGCCAGAGTCATTCTCCTTTTTGGGGAAGATCACGGCTGACTTGTGTGTAGCACATCGACAGTTGGCACTTCTCCTAGGCCCATGTTTTTACCCTTAGGCTCTATGTCTTCGTTTCCTTTTTTCACCCTCTTTGGTGCCTTCTTGGATTTATTTAGCGAGGGCACCACAGGGTTGACCGTTTTTTCTTCCTATCGACGATCACCCTCGGGATCGTTCTACTTCCTAGAAGGCCGATTCTGCGGCCGCCTTCTAGCAGCCCAAATAACGAGAGCAATTCATTAGTCACTTGAAGTTTGATATCTCAGTCCTCTATCGAAGTAGAACGGACGGCCTCAACTGCCCTGGAATATCTAGTGCCTTCGGGTCGAAGGCCACCACCTAGTAAAGTTGAACAAGTTCATGAGAATTAGAGAGAGTGTGATTTAGATCATTGAATCAAGGGCGGAAACGGGAAAGGAACTTATGTCCTTCCATCCATCTTCTCGCGAAGCCGGGAGGACATCGCACATAGAACCACTTCTATTTGAACAGGGAGAGCTTATTCTATGCACCCATTAGAACTTGGCATCTGGGCAGTGGCTCAAGGAATACGTACGAGGGACTGTCGGCTCATCTCTTGAAGTTGTAAATATAACGAATGTCCTCAGGAGTTGGCGGACGGAATAGGACACTTATAAAGAGAAAGAAAGTGCCATGAATGAACGCGTACCTATTGGGGTGCAATTGAGTAGGGGCGATTCCTATATATTTTAGCACTTCGCGGATGAAGGAGTTGAAGGGTGGCACACATCCGGCCCAACACATGAATTTATTGCATGCAGTGTACCCGGTTGGGGGCAGGTGGGGCATGTCTTGCCTCGACGGGACTAGAACATCCTCGAAAGGATTCCTGTGAATCGAGCATAGTCGATAAAGGGTCGTTTTGCCGATTTTCAAAGCCTGGGAATCAGTCGGGTTATCCAAGACAATAGCGTCATCCACGGTGTCAGGAGACGGATCTATAACTTCAGCAGGAAAAGTTGGAATGTCGAAGAAGAGGTCTAACTGCTAGCTTGATGTCTTTATTACCTCTTATTGCTGGCTTGGCCCGGGCTTATCGGACAGAGTAGCGGAGCTCGATTTCCTATCTGACTTGGAAGACATTACAGGAGAGCGCCTTGTTTAGCTAGATACCTATGTTAGCTATACTCGAAAGATAATCGATATTAGAAGTAATAATAATAATCCGTCCCCCTATGCTGTGTGTGAACTAGTGCATTGGATTTGACTTAAATGCAAATAGCTTAAGACCGGAAATGCGAAAGTAAAACGATGAAATCTTGAGTTTTTGTCCGAAGAGACCGTCATCGCTGACCGTCCCGGACAGCTTAGAGGGTAGTCGGCGACAGGAGTCTTAGGATTGGATGTTGACATTCTAGATTATGAAGTCGGCTGCCTAAATTTGTTTGACTAGTATTACATTTTAGTCATGTTATGTGAACTGAGGATTTATTAGTTCAAGTTGAGTCCATAGACTTGCGTGTGCTAAATCATGTCATTATTCGTCACTTTATGCTTAGGCAAGGAAAATGTGGTCATCATGTTTGGATAATTCAGGTTAAAATAGTTTTAGTTGTCAACAATGCTGATCGCAGCTACCTTATGCCGACCCCTGTGCCTTAGCTCGTACCGATCCCTCCTCTCTACGAAATATACCGATCCCTCCTCTCTACGAGATATACTGATCCCTCTCCTTAAGTCTATATGCGATCCCTTTGTTCAGAGTAAGAATTCCGACCCCTAGTTTCCTAGTCGCAATTCCTAGCATAAAACACCAACCCTATGGTTAAAACAACTATGTCGAGTCCTCTTAATATCCTACTCGATGTCGATCCCATCCTCTACTTTATCCACAACGAACCCGTTTTCTTTCCTATGACTCCCTTTTATTTCCCCTAGTCTTTCCTTTTCTCCACCTCGTGTCCACTCCTTGCTGGAAACCCAACCGCCTATGTACCTAGACACCACTCAAGTCCTCGAGGCTATAACATGGATTAGAGAGGAAGTTCATACCTATGTCACAGATATGTGATTGAGGGATAACGATGAGTTCGTGTGAAGGAAGGTTCGAATCCACGTTTCATTGTGAATTACAAGGCGAGGCAACTCAAATTTGGAGAAGGAGAGGCGTATATGGTGTTGGAGGAGTTGGTTGGGAGAGCTCGTGGAGAGATAAGCTTAGAGAAGTAAAAGTGAGAAGGAGAAGATGTGGACTTAAGCTTTTATATGTGGAAATGAATACGAACCGGTCTCTTCCTAGAGAACTGGTCATCGTATTTCAAGGGGTAGGCTATTCAACATGCCGACCCCAGCCCATGTGAAACATTCTAGGGATTGACATTCTTATGCCAACCTCTTCTCTTTTTTGAAATTTTTTTTATAAAATAAATAAATAATAATGAATAAATATAAAAAGGTAATAAAATGGATAAAATGAAACGATGCATGAGTGGGAAATGGTCGTAAGCTTGAAAAAATTCCTTATGAATCCAATCATTGAAAGGTTATATGCAATCAACTTTTGGAAAGTTAACCGAGGAAGCCCCGTGATTTTCTTAAGACTAAACTTATACGTTCATGCAACACGAGACTTCGTCGAAGGGTAATGGGAAACAACGATCGATTATTGACTTGAACGAGCTTGCCTCTGGAAACATGGATTATTCACTGATTCAAAGCACGTCATGTTATTCACAAGATGCACTTTAGGGGGCAAATGTTACTCGGTGCCTTGTCCCGGCTACGAAACAGTAGTTACAAAGGCCATAGTTGATTGTTGATGGAAGAAGGGTCAAGAGATGAGTCTACTTCGAGTCATTAAGAAGTTTGCTTCAAGTCCAGGGAATGTTTGCTCTGGGTCATCTCAGCATCAACTTCGGGTTCACAGGAAGTTGGCTTCGAGTTGGTATGGATGGCCGCTAGGGGTCGGCGTACCTGCTGAAGATTAGCATATGTCTTTGGGGTCGGCGTATTCGTATTAGGTTGGCATTGCTTCGGGTCGGTGGAGTGAAGGCTTGTAGTTGGCATTGGTAGAAGCTCGGGTTGTCATAGTTTGAAGGGTTTGGCAAAAGATCGGGTCGGCATTGCTTGAAGGGTTCGACAAAAGTTCAGGTGGGCATTGCATAGAATGGATTTCAGATCGGCATGGCATAATGTGAAGCCCAAGTCGGCATTCAATGTGCTTGCACTCAGGTCGGCATAATGCATGAGGGCTTTTGTTTGGCATACTCCAGGTCGGCAAGTTTGGAGCGTTCGGCAAGCTTGGAGTGGTTGGCATGTTTAGAGCACGGGTCGGCAAAATAGGAGCGATTGGCCTTGAGGGGTTGGAATTTCTAGGACGACACTATTACCTTATCAATGTTGGGCCAAGTTCTTTGGTGATGGGCCCAAGTGACTAAAGAGAAGTCCAAGCTCTAAGACGCCAGGCTGTCTCCGTCTGTAAATACAGGGGCAGGGGTCCATTTTGGGGGATCCTTTTTCGAGAACTGAAGGAAGACCCTGCCATTTTCTATACTCACTTTCTTTTTGCTCCAACTTGTATCCAAGCTTTTCCTTGTGGATTGTATCTATATTTAAGTGATTGATAAAGCAATAAAGATTATATTTAGAGTGGACGTAGGCAATTAACGCCGAACCACTATAAATTTTGTTGTTCTTGTTTTTTACCGTTCTATTTTGCAATATATTTTATCATCGCTCCGTTCCATTTAATTTCTTCATTTATCTCACTACACAAATCTACTCAAGGGTGTTAGTGACCAATTCTGGTGCTAACACTATCTAATTGTAATAATTAAGCGTATTGGGTTTGTAGGATGAAAATTTATTTGCAGTCTAATGGTTTAGATTTTTGAATCATTACCCAAACAGATTTCACTAAGCCCCAAATGAATTATGCACAATGGACCAGCGATCAAAAAACACAAGCACTCAACAATTCAAAGGCAATAAATATTTTATTCTGCGCCTTGGAACAAAATGAGTTTAATAGAGTGTCTATTGGTAAAAGTGCATATGAAATTTGAAGAACACTGCAAGTCACACATGAACGCACTAAAAAAGTTAAATAGAAAAGGATATCCATGTTAACTAATCAATTTCAATTATTTATAATGAAAAAAAATGAACTCATATTTGGTATGCATTCTAGATTTCAAGATATATAACATGCATTACTATCATTAGGATAGAATGTTACTGAAGAGGATCAAGTCTGAAAGATCTTGATTCCACTTTCTAGTGAATGGAATCAAAAGACTCTGAAAATTGAAGAAACCAACGATATTAGTACTATTACAATAGAAGATTTAATCGGTAATCCAATGTCCTATGAAGTACCATTGTAGATTAGAAAAGAAAATCAAGCAAATGAGAAGAAATCACTGCCACTCAATACTACAAGCGACAATCATGAGCCAGATGATTATGATGATAAGGAAATCGATTTCATGACTAGGAATTTCAAGAAATTCTTGAAATATAAGAAAATGAACAAACTTCGAAAACTAACAACTATATAGATGATTCCATAAATGGAAATGTTGTTAAATTTTTTCAAATGTAGCAAAACCGATCATTTGAAAAAAGATTGTCCAAACCAGAAGAAATAAAAGTACTCTTCAAACACTATCAATAAGAAGAGAAAATGAGCTCTCAATGGAACATGCGATGATTCAGATACACCATCAAGTTATAGTGACTCGGAAACTGAAAATGCCAATATGTGCTTCATGGCAAATGACGATAAGCTATGGAATTCTAATGAAGTGATTATGACTGTTTTAAATGATATATATAAGGGATATAAAATGCTTAGTAAAGAGTATATGATTAGTTTAGCAAAAAAGATAGATTAAAAATGTCTAACAAAATCTAAAGAAAAACAATGTCTAGAAGATGAATTTGAAAGACTAAATGGACATAATGATTTCAAACTTTAAAGTTTTGAAAAAATGAAAAGTAAAATGAATCCGTAAGATTGGAAAATCTTTCGATGAAGTCAGATACCACCGATCTAAGGGGCAAAATCACATCTCGAGATAATGTTATTCTTAATTGTAATAAGAATTTTGAGAAAATGAAAATTGATGTCGATAATTTTAACAAAGGGAAGAATAACCAAAACCTTTTATATCTAGATCTAAATCCATTAATAATAATTATTGACTTGGATACCCCCCCCCCAGCCCAGATAAAAGAAAACTAGCACTCAAAGTAGTAAATTTGTTAATGGTACCAAGTTCAAACCAAAACCTAGAAAATAAAAATTAAAACCCTCAAATAAGTTCATTGATTTATGGGTTCCTAGAAGGTTAAATAATAATGAGAGAAAATATATTGATAATTTTATTAATAAAGTTCATTTATTTGATGATTATATTTTGAAAGGGTATTCAAACTCTTCATGGGTTTGGCTTTCCAAAACCAGACCTCACGGATCAAAAAGGAAAATAAAGTACTGGTGCGTGTTTTTATATTTTTTTAGGTACCGAATAATGCAATAAACATAAAGAAAGAGAAATGATACCAGACAGTGGATGCTCAAAGCATATGACAAGAAATCCATAAATATCGAACGACATTGTATACAAAGATCATGGAACTGTGAACTCTGTATATAATTCAAAAGGATATATTATTAGCATTGGCAACATTGGTACTTCTAAAAAATCCTCTTATTTTAAATGTTTTACTTCATGCTTTGTATTGATTTTGATTCCCCTCATGAGTTCTATTTATATACATCTCTATATACAAACTCTACACATATTGTCTAGTTATGTTTAAGGAATTCTTTCTTGCCCATTTTTTTGATGATAAAGGGGGAGAAAATATATAAATATACTATGCAAAATGATAGGAGGACTGCATAGAGGTAGGCAGAGTCAAATATAAAAATACTATATTTTATCTCTCAAATATTTGTATGTTTATCATCATTAAAAAAGGTAGGATTGTTAATACCATAAGTATTGATTTTGATGAAAGAACAACCATGTAAATATTACAACTAACATATCTTCATGTTGTGTAGTACTTTAAGATATATTATGGAGACAATTACAGAGATAAACAAAAACACGGTGGAAGCAGACGAATTATATATAGAGAGATTAATCAAAGCAAATGGAAGAACAAAACTGATTGAAGAATAATGAAACACAAATGCTATAATGATAGAGATATTTGAAGTGATGAGTAGCTATTTGAATCTTAAAATCTCTATTAAAGACACCATAGCAATTATACTTGAAAATTATCAACCGTTGACCTTAATCGAATCACAAAATATCCACAAACATAAAGAACTTTGAAATATGAAAATCTCACATGTACGATTGCATATCCTACCTAAGTATGTCAACATATACTAAGTATGTCACATATCCTACCCAAGTATGCTGATATATCAACCGTTGTTCTGTTTTTTTAAATTTAAATGAAGGGATATTCCCTCTATCCTTTCACCAATGGACATGTCTCTTCAACATAATACAGTGGCTCTAGAAAATTAAATTTAACACACATCATTCTCATTTTCTCTTACTCTTTCATTTTCATAATTTTGTGAGAAAGTTCCATAACATATTCTTCCACTCTCTTTGCAAATCCATACTCTTTCACTCTAATTCTTCAAGGTTTTTCTAACCACGTAGGATCAAAGGATTTATAGTTGAATTTATATCATTCACTCTCTAATTTCATCCTATTCCTCAAAGAGTTCAAAGAAATATTACCGTTAGAGGTCCATAAGATCATTGTACTGAATCTGCAAGAATCTGTATTGAAGACACAACTATTTTTCGTACTATACCGTTGATTTTAAAGAGAAAAATGTGTTTTTGTAGCATGTTAAATTAAGAAGGTGATCTTGCAGCCCGATAAATCAAGAGGGTGCATCTTGTAGCCCGTGAAATCAAGATTGAAAAGATGTTCTTTCCATTTGTGGAAAGCAAGTGTCGATAGTGAAATTTTGGATGGTATAGTGTAGGATTGGATATAAGATTGGTCAATCTGAACCAATATAAAAATTAATGGTGTTATCTATTTTATTGCATCTTACTTTTCTACTTAATTATTCTATGATTTTTTATTTCTATTTGCAATTTAAGTAGATAGTATTTAAATTCATAAATAAGACTGAAATAGTTAAAATACACGATGCACCCCCTTTATTGTACAAATAACCTTAAGATCCATTCCACACTGTATCCATTTTCCCACATTTGGTATCATAACTCGCTTTTGGAAAAGTGTAAATGGCTAATAACAGTAGCAACACTTTCTTTAACACTTTTGTAAAAGGACAAACTGCTGCTGGACCCTCACTATTTAATGGTAATAATTATGCATATTGGGTTTAATGGTAATCAGTGATCAAACGACACAAGCACTCAACAATTCAAAGGCTAAAAATATTTTATTCTGCGCCTTGAAACAAAATGAGTTTAATAAAGTGTCTATTTGTAAAATTGCATAAGAAATTTGGAGAATACTGCAAGTCACACAAAAAGGCATTAGAAAAGTTAGACAGACAAAGATATCCATGTTAACTAATCGATTTCAAAAGTTTAGAATGAAACAAAATGAATCCATTTTTGATGCATATTCTAGATTTCAGGATATATTACATGTATTAATATCATTGGGAAAGAATGTTACACAAGAGGACCAAGTCAGATAGATCTTGAATTCACTTTATTGTAAATTGAATCAAAAACTTTGGCAATCGAAGAAGCCAATGATATTAGTACTATGAAAATATAAGAATTAGTCGGTAATCTAATGTCCTATAAAGTACAATTGTAGGTAGGAAAAGGAAATCAAACAAATGAGAAGAAATCACTGGCACCCAACTCTACAAATGACAATCATGAACCAAATGAAGATGATAAGGAAATCAAATTGATGAGTAGGAATTCCAATATATTCTTGAAATATAGGAAAATGAACAAACTTCGAAAAACTAACAAGTATATAGATAATTCCAGAAATGGAAATGTTGTTAAGTTTTTTCAAATGTGGCAAAACCAATCATTTTAAAAAAGATTATCCAAAGCAGAAGAAATCAAAGTACTCTTCAAACGCTTTCAATAAGAAGAGAAAACAAGCTCTCAATGCAAAATGCGATGATTCAGATACATCATCAAGTGATAGTGACTTAGAAACTAAAAATGCCAACATGTGCTTCATGGCAAATAACGGCCAGGTATGGAATTCTAACGAAGAGATTATGACTATTTTAAAGGATATGTAACAGATATAAAATGCTTAGAAAAGAGTACACGATTAGTTAGCAAAGATAGTTAGATTAAAAATGTTTAACGAAATGTTAACCAGAGAAAAACAATATCTAGAAGATGGAATTGAAAGCTTAATGGACATAACGATTTAAAACTTGAAAGTTTTGAAAAAAATAAAATTAAATGAATCCTTAGAGTTGGAAAATCTTTCAATGAATTCAGAGATCACCGATCTAAATAACAAAATAACATCTTTAGATAATGTTATTCTTAACTTTAATAAGGATTTTGAGAAAATGAAAAGTGATGCTGATAAATTTAACAAAGAGTAGGACAACCTAGAAAATTTATTATTTGCATCTATAACCACCAATAATAAACACGGACTTGGATACAATGCTAAGCTTATATCATAGTATTCTCTCTCTAATTTCATCCAATTCCTCAAAGAGTTCAAAGATATATTACTATTGGAGGTCTAAAGGATCATTGTACTGAATCTATGAGAATCTCTATTAAAGATACAAATACTTATCATGCTCTATTATTGATTGTAAAGAGCAGAAGGTGGTCACGTAGCATGTGAAATCAAGAAGGTGATCTTGCAGGCCGATAAATCAAGAGGGTGCATCTTGTAGCTCGTGAAATCAAGATTGTAAAGGTGTTCTTACCACCTGCGAAAAGAAAGTAGTGATAGTGAAATTTTATACTGTGTAGTGCAAGACTGGATGTAAGATTGGTCAATCTGAACTAATATAAAAATCACTAGTTTATTTATTTTACTTCATCTTGCTTTACTACCTAATTATTCTATGATTTTTGTTCATATATGCAAGTTGAGTAGATAATGTTTTAAATTCATAAGTAAGACTTAAATAGTTGAAATACACACTTCGGCCTCTTTATTGTATAAACAACCTTAAGATCCATTCCACATTTTGTTATAGACTATCCATTTTCCCACATTCCACATTTTGTTATAGACTATCCATTTTCCCACATTTGGTATCATTGCGATTGGTTTTAAAAAATTCATAACTTGATTTTTGAAAAGTGTAAATGACTAATATTGCTAACAACACTTTATTTAACACTTTTGTAGAAGGACAATCTACTGCTAGAAGCTCACTATTTAATGGTAATAGTTATGATTATTGGGTAAGTAGGATGAAAATTTATTTGTAGTCTGATGGTTTAGATATTCATAACATTACCCAAACAGGATACACCGATCCCTAAATGAATTATGCACAATGGACCATTAAAAGACATAAGCACTCAACAATTCAAAGGCTATATGTAACGACCCGGAAATTTCGAACCCGAAAATTCCAGATAGTTAGAAGAAAAAGAAAAGAGATAGAAGAAAGAAACAGAACAAGACACAGATTCTCACATTCGCAGCGGATCAAAATACAATATCAAATAATAATATCAGTTATACAAAGAAAACTGTATTTGTTAATTACATTCAATACATCAGAGTTACAACCATTTATAAATAGACTAGACAGTTATCAACCTGTCCCAGACTACTATCAATAAGCTCTCAAATACACAGCGGTAAACTCCATACGTTCCTGCCATCCAGCTCGCCTCTTGAGCTCCAGAACGTCCTTACCTGAAATCTGTAATACTCGGTCTGACCCGAGCATTACCACAAAGTAACACCCGGGTCAGGCTGGAAACCAGCGTGATTAAACCCAAATATGAAATACCAAGCTATAACTCAAGTGAATTACGAGGGTAACTCGTATTTTTCTACGTCTAATCTTATTTAAGTCAATCATTTCATCTCAAAACAATATCCAAGAATTGTTATACAGTTTTAAATATTCATGATACTTAACTTATTTCATTCCAGCCTGTTTGCTTCCAAACTCACATTTATAAAGAATCGAAGTGGTTTCGGATATTGCTGATACCCGACTCCAGTCTCTTCGAGTCCCATGTCATCTTAACCCAAATTATTCTAATGAAATACAATTCAAACTTTAGATGCAAGATATCGCTCTTACAAAGTAATTCATCAACAAAAGATAACCTCATTATCACTATTTTACCCTAAACATAACATATCACAAATCTCTTCATACAGAAATATCAACCAATTCAAGACATTTAACATCATTCAATCATTCATAAGCAAGATTTATCACTTCCACGATTAATTTAATTTATCTCTAATTAAATTAATTTCTAATCTAATCACTTAGATTATATTTACTTAACATTAATTAATTACAAACTAATTAATTAATCATCCTTTAATTACAATAAGTAATTAACTCTAAATTAATTACACAAATCCTTTACTCATCCTTAATAATCTCACTAACCTTAATTAACTGCTCAAATTAATTATCTTATAATCACTTACGTTGATTTATTTACGTTGATTTATTTATCCTTTAATTAATCCCACTAACCCTTAATTAATTTCCTTTATTTATCAATTAATATTACTTAATCTCCTTTAATACAAAGTAATTAATCCTTAATTACTTTCATAATCCATTAATTAACCTTTAATTAACTGATTAATTATTCATCAACTATCGATTTATAACCTTAATTATTAATCAATATCTCTTAATACAAATCAATTAGTTCATAATTACTTTTATAATTAATTAATCATCAATTAACTAATTAATTATTTCTTAATTACTAACTAATAAACCTAATTATTAATTAACAACTTAATTACATTTTAAATTATTCTTTAATCACCAGTTAATTAATCATTTGATTAATCCTTAATTAACTGTTAACCCATCCTTAATTAGCAGTTAATCAATTCTTAATTACCCTTAACATATTTACATCATTTACCTTTAAAATTATAAATTAAGTTTTAAAATAAAACAATCATTTTAACTTGATAAATTAAAGTGATCAAAACACAGGTTTTAAAACCTTTTTAAATTCTTATTTACTGTTCATTTATGCTGCTTCGGGTTAAACCCGTAGCTCACTCGAGTTAATCCCGAGTTCCCCTTCTTCCCAATTTTTTTTTTTAACTTCGATTAAATTTAAGTATTCAAAACAGCAGGCTACCCCAACCCAACACACTCGAGAACAAACCCGAGTTTCCCATGCTAATACTCGAACTCGACTTCGAGTTTTCACAGCCAAACCCCTCTGACACACACTCACCATCACGTGCACATGGACGCCGCCGTTGGTCGCCTCCGACCAACGTCATCCCCTCCGGCAACTCACTTATCATCACAGAAACCCAATTCGACCACAAAACCTCACAAACGCAACTTCGATCAAAATTTACTACCCAGTTGGCCTGAACCAAAACAAAGCTTCCCACAAACTCCTTTTGACCACCAAGCTCCGGCCACCAGAGAGTTTGCAACCACGGCCACACACTCATAAGCCCTCCACGCTGCTTTCCTTCCATTCTCGAGTTACTCGAACCACCCAAGACGCCACAACAGTCAGAACAATAATTACGAGCAAACTGGGTGTTAAACCCTACCTTAATCAATTTCTAATGCCATGGTGATTAATAAATTCACACACCATTTTTGCCTGAATCCCTACTTCCTCCTCCACCTACAGTAGCAATCTCGACCACTTCAATTGCATCAGCCTCCAGAAATCACTCAAAACCCATTTTCCAGAAAAACCCAAATTTCTCATTCAATTCAACATCTTAAATTTGGATAATTGTCTTAAAAATCATAAATCCTTATGATGATTCGATATATAAACATGAATCAATATAAATTAACATTTTATTTATTACATTATATAAGTTTTCACTGCAATATTCTTGTTTACAGGAAAATTCCATACTTATATTATTAAAACTTATTTTCATAATCAAAATGGAATTTAAACTCAACTGGTTTGTTTGAAAACCCTAAGCTACCAAGTGTTTAGGTGGAATGTTTTGAATTTTTGTTTATTTATAAAACTCTGTCAGCAAGAATGAACAGAGGAACAAAAACTTCAGGCATGCAGATTCAAATACAATCATACATACAAATTTATTTACAACTATCTACACATGCAGGAACCAACATCACAGTATTACTTAAGCAACTAATTTTATCCTACTTAAGATTCAAATTAGTTGTTTACTTACCATTTAAATCAGAGCACAATATACATACAGTACTGCCCACAATCAATATTCATATCAAATTTTACCTATATTCACAAGAAATACTTATTTATATTCAACCCTTCACGCATGCAACCTAATTTATAGTTTAAGATTTAAAAGTTACCACTTATTTATACACATGCAGGCATCGTCATCACAGAGATTTCATAAGCAACCATCAATCATCTAATTAAACTCTCAATTTAAAGGTTTACTCACCTTAGAAAATGCAGAACTTGGAAATAACTGGAATTTTGAAAACTGGAAGGCTTGCAAACAGCTCTACTTTGAAAACATGAAGAAATATAAAACTGGAAAGCTTTTGAAACAGAAATGCTTTGATTTTCGAGAAAACTTTGAATGCTTGAAGCTTGAAGAGCTTTGGATTTGCAGATATGATCTTTAAAACTTTTATCACTGATTGCTTGCTTGAACATAGATTTGCTGCAGGCTTTTCGAAAACTAGTTTGAGATAAAAAGGGTTACAGGTTTGATGATCTTTTGGTTTGCATTTGAACTTGAGGAATAAATTACAGGTTGTATTTTGGTTTGAAAATGAGTAACAGGGTTTTGATTACAGGATTTGATAACATTTTCTTTGAGTTGCATTTGTTTTAGAGGAGATGTGTTACAGGGTTTGCAAATTTGGTTTGAGAAGAGGTGTTCAGGTTTTAGAAATTGTTTTAGAGGAGATAGTTTCAGTTTTGAGAAGAAATTGCAGGGTTCTAAGAATTTTGGTTTGCATATGAGAATATTTCAGTTTTGGCCATTGATTTTCTGAATTCAAAGAATAAGAATAAAGAAGGAATATAAGTTTATATGATACAATTTGTGGTTTATTAAAATTAAAGAAAAGAAAATTAGGAAAATAAGACACTTGTTTAAATTTTGTTAACACATGTACTCAATGAAGTTTAGAAATGAACATATGTCATTCCTTATTTTTAAATTATTTTTAAATGATTTTAAATGATTTTTAAAAGCCTTTACTATTAATTTTCTTAATATGTAAATACTTTATTATTTCCTAAATGCTTTTATAAATTTATATATCTTTTTTTTTCCTCTCCCTTATAAAAATAAAACTTTCAAAAGAAAATAAGATATAAACTAATTAGATTCCAAATAATATAAAATTATTTAATCCATTTTTACATGATAATTTAAATGCTTTTGCATTTATTTTCTACTAAATAAATATTTTCTAAATTTGTAAAATTCTTTTGTTTTAAAATTAATATAAAACCAATTTTATTTTGGTTATTTATATTTGAAGATAACAATTTTATCCATTTTAAATAATTTAATTAAGGGATTATCACATTTTAATAGTTAAACTCGGATAATTATTCAATTATCTGATACCCAAAAATCCGGGTTATTACATTCCTCCCCCCTTTAAAACTTTTCGTCCTCGAAAAGGAACGAAGTCAAAATTTATTCAATACTTAAAATTAGATAAATTATTCTTTGATCATTTTTAAAACACTTTTGAAATCTATATAATATTATAAAATAGTTTTTATAAAAATAATTTTTATAACTCATGTTTCAACAAATCCATCCTTGTTCTCGTAGAAATTCGGTCATACGTTGATCAGGCGTACGACTGAAAATCTATAAGTACTCGGTAAACCCGTTTTCAACACCCAGTGAAAATATTTGGAAAATAATTTATTGAAAATATAGAAAACATTTTGGAAATCGAGGAAATATCTTTGGTAAGAATGCTCTGGAAATCATCACCCCCATCCATGGTCACAATTACATCACGGGTTACGTTGCCATCGCAGCAAAAGTCCATGTAACTGATTACACCATAGAACCCACAACAGATCGCAGTTACATTCCAGGGTTACGTTGCCATCACAGCAAAAGTCCATATAACTGTTGGCTCTCAGCGGCACACATGATTTCGCTGTCAAAATGGAACTTCTCCACTCTACATAGGTCTCAGTCTACCGATATAGAATCAAACGCAGACTGTTGGCTCTCAGCGGCACACAAGACTTTCGCTATGTTACCATAGTGTCGCAGTCTACCGATATAAAATCAAACATAGACTGTTGGCTCTCAGCGGCACACACGACTTTCGCTATGGTCTGCAGTAGATCGCAGTGACATCGAGTTACACTGTCGTCACAGCATAACCCAAATGCCTCTGTGGACACCATCCCCTCGACTTTCGCTACACAAATAATCCTCAGGAACTAGTTTATTCCGGACTCCTCACAGGATTAACTTTAGAATCCCCCCTTGGGGTTCAAGGCAGTACCACCCTGTGGTACTCCTGAGAAGTTCATTTCAATGGAGCGCCTTTTTCCCCAGAGCTATTCTCAAAACACTTTATACTATACACTTATAGTATCTTCAAATCATATCCTTTATGATTTTATATCAAAATCATCTTTACATAAAATCGATATCCAAAATCGATAGTTCCAAACTTGGCTTTCCAAATTCCAAAATTGATTTTCCCAAAAAATCAAAAGCCTTTTCCAAATTCATAGGTTCCCAAAACCTTTTCCAAAATCATTCTCATAAAATCCTTTATATATATATATATATATAGATATATATAACTTTGAAAATTTTTGGATCATTTCAAACTTGTATAAAACCTCTTTTATACTTCAAATATTTTCAAAACCCTTTCTTTTAGCAATAGATTCAACAAGGGAAGATTTATCTTATATAACAAGGATATATAACTTTATTTATTCCAAATCAAATATTCAAATTTGATAAATCTTTTTATAAAGTTATTAACCATATTACTTTTCATTTCAAAAACCATTTTATAGTTCTTATTCACAAAATTTCAATAGCAATTTCATTCAAACCCATACGATGTACACATATCATCCGTACGCAATATCAGTCTGATCGCTCACTCGATCACATAATTTCTCTTCCGAACTAGTATCGTCCACCCGACCTTCTAGTGCGGACTCAGATCTGGTTTCTTGATCAGAAACCGTCATTCTCCTTGCATAGTCACAACTATGATAGAGAATATCTAGAACCAATCAAAAACCCATATCCAGGTTCGCCGTCGAAAATCGAGCGAAAAATCCCTATTCGGATCGATAATACTATCTCGAAATTCTGTGTTCGAATCTGGATCAAATCACTATGCGAATAGAATAATATACGTACATCTTACGTATTTAACTTCATTGATTATTAGCCAAATCAATTCTCTTTTCTATTCACATTTTCTTTAATTCCATTCACTTATTCTCAATTGCTTCCATTTCCAATTGAGTTATTATTTTAATTACAAACAGTTTGAACTCTGACCAATTTAAATTTAAAAATAGCTTGAAAAAGTTTAAAATAGATAAGTAGTTGAAAAGTAGTTATTAGTTTGTAAAATAGCTGTAAAATAGCTATAAAATAGTTAGATGATTGCAAAATAGTTTTTAAAATAGTGATTAGATATAAGTAACTGAAAAACAAAATTAGTTTATAAGATAGTTTCAAAATAGTTAAATAGTTACAAAATAATCGTAAAATAAGTATAAGATAGTTTGGGGTTTAAGAAGAAAGATTATATAGTAAATAGTTTGGAAAAATATTATTTGTATCAAAACAATTTATTTTGAAAATAATCCAGAGCCAAACTGTTTAATTTCTCAATCTCCATTTCCAATTAATTTCCCATCAATTCAATTTAAATTTCCTCTTCCATTTAAATTGACTCAATACTTCAATTTCCTTTGAAATTGATTTAATCCCAATTCAAGTTGAATTAACCTTAATTCCTTTCCAAATTCCATTTGATTTTTAAACTTATTCAACTTTAATCACAATTCCAAATTATTTCAAATCAATTTGGATTAATTTCAAATTCAAACCATCCCGAATTATATAAATTCGAGTTAAATTTTTTTTTAAATGTTGATTTGATCCTTTAAATCAAATTAACCTTTACTTTTTAAATCAAATCAACCTTAATTTTTAATTTAATCACTTAAATCTTTATACCATTTAATTCTGAATCCAAATTCCAAAATTCCATTTTTAAAATTATCTTTATTTAACTTATTACAAAGTTCAAAATAAGAATTCAAAAACAATTTAATCTTCAGATTCTAATTTATTATCCATTTTCAATTTCCAGATCTCAAACCCATTTTGAGATCACTCATAACTCCCATTTAAAATCAACCATTTTAACTTCCCAAGTTAAATTTTAATTTCATCTTGAAATTTCTAATTCAAGTTGTTCATTCTAAACTCATTTAACTTCCTTAAGTTAAATTCAATTTAATCCAGTTGACTAGACCCAATTTGAATTCCCATTCAATTTTAAACTTTATATTAATAATCTTCCCACCTATAAGTTCAAAAACTTATTACTTTGGTTTTTAATTAAAAACAAATTTCTTTAAATTTCAAACAACTCTTGTTTGAAGTAGGACCCTTTTATCCAAATTAAATAATATTATTTATCATTTCTATCATTTTGAAACAATTTTCAAATTCTGGGCTTAGATTTAAAACTTCACAATTTATCGTCTTCAGTTCCAATTTATAAGTCATACTTGCCTAAAAGTTTACTTCCCTAAAACATTTCATTTTTTTCTTAATCATTTACAACATTTCATTATCAACTATGTATGATAATAACCAAGATTATCATATCTGGAAACCAATTCATTATTATCTTTATTTCTGATAACACTTCTACAAATTCAAGATTTTAATTTCAGTTTGGATCCTTTTCAAACTTATCTTCATTCAATTTCAATTTGGTTGTATTACTATTACCCCTTAATTCTCATTATTTTATTTAATTCTAATGATTCAACAATCAATTTCTTTAATATATTTAATAATTAGAAAATTATTTCTATATATATCAAAAGATAAACTTATATAAAAATTATTTATTTTTAAAACCATTTTAAAACCTTTATATAAGAAAATAACAAGTACGCTCTCATATATATATATATACACTTAACTCATTTTAGGTTACTATCGACCCTATCCTTAATGAGTAATCCCACCAGAGCCAAGGTTCTCGCTTAACCTTCAGCTCTGATACCAAATGTAACGACCCGGAAATTTCGAACCCGAAAATTCCAGATAGTTAGAAGAAAAAGAAAAGAGATAGAAGAAAGAAACAGAACAAGACACAGATTCTCACATTCGCAGCGGATCAAAATACAATATCAAATAATAATATCAGTTATACAAAGAAAACTGTATTTGTTAATTACATTCAATACATCAGAGTTACAACCATTTATAAATAGACTAGACAGTTATCAACCTGTCCCAGACTACTATCAATAAGCTCTCAAATACACAGCGGTAAACTCCATACGTTCCTGCCATCCATCTCGCCTCTTGAGCTCCAGAACGTCCTTACCTGAAATCTGTAATACTCGGTCTGACCCGAGCATTACCACAAAGTAACACCCGGGTCAGGCTGGAAACAAGCGTGATTAAACCCAAATATGAAATACCAAGCTATAACTCAAGTGAATTACCAGGGTAACTCGTATTTTTCTACGTCTAATCTTATTTAAGTCAATCATTTCATCTCAAAACAATATCCAAGAATTGTTATACAGTTTTAAATATTCATGATACTTAACTTATTTCATTCCAGCCTATTTGCTTCCAAACTCACATTTATAAAGAATCGAAGTGGTTTCGGATATTGCTGATACCCGACTCCGGTCTCTTCGAGTCCTATGTCATCTTAACCCAAATTATTCTAATGAAATACAATTCAAACTTTAGATGCAAGATATCGCTCTTACAAAGTAATTCATCAACAAAAGATAACCTCATTATCACTATTTTACCCTAAACATAACATATCACAAATCTCTTCATACAGAAATATCAACCAATTCAAGACATTTAACATCATTCAATCATTCATAAGCAAGATTTATCACTTCCACGATTAATTTAATTTATCTCTAATTAAATTAATTTCTAATCTAATCACTTAGATTATATTTACTTAACATTAATTAATTACAAACTAATTAATTAATCATCCTTTAATTACAATAAGTAATTAACTCTAAATTAATTACACAAATCCTTTACTCATCCTTAATAATCTCACTAACCTTAATTAACTGCTCAAATTAATTATCTTATAATCACTTACGTTGATTTATTTACGTTGATTTATTTATCCTTTAATTAATCCCACTAACCCTTAATTAATTTCCTTTATTTATCAATTAATATTACTTAATCTCCTTTAATACAAAGTAATTAATCCTTAATTACTTTCATAATCCATTAATTAACCTTTAATTAACTGATTAATTATTCATCAACTATCGATTTATAACCTTAATTATTAATCAATATCTCTTAATACAAATCAATTAATTCATAATTACTTTTATAATTAATTAATCATCAATTAACTAATTAATTATTTCTTAATTACTAACTAATAAACCTAATTATTAATTAACAACTTAATTACATTTTAAATTATTCTTTAATCACCAGTTAATTAATCATTTGATTAATCCTTAATTAACTGTTAACCCATCCTTAATTAGCAGTTAATCAATTCTTAATTACCCTTAACATATTTACATCATTTACCTTTAAAATTATAAATTAAGTTTTAAAATAAAACAATCATTTTAACTTGATAAATTAAAGTGATCAAAACACATGTTTTAAAACCTTTTTAAATTCTTATTTACTGTTCATTTATGCTGCTTCGGGTTAAACCCATAGCTCACTCGAGTTAATCCCGAGTTCCCCTTCTTCCCAATTTTTTTTTTTAACTTCGATTAAATTTAAGTATTCAAAACAGCAGGCTACCCCAACCCAACACACTCGAGAACAAACCCGAGTTTCCCATGCTAATACTCGAACTCGACTTCGAGTTTTCACAGCCAAACCCCTCTGACACACACTCACCATCACGTGCACATGGACGCCGCCGTTGGTCGCCTCCGACCAACGTCATCCCCTCCGGCAACTCACTTATCATCACAGAAACCCAATTCGACCACAAAACCTCACAAACGCAACTTCGATCAAAATTTACTACCCAGTTGGCCTGAACCAAAACAAAGCTTCCCACAAACTCCTTTTGACCACCAAGCTCCAGCCACCAGAGAGTTTTCAACCACGGCCACACACTCATAAGCCCTCCACGCTGCTTTCCTTCCATTCTCGAGTTACTCGAACCACCCAAGACGCCACAACAGTCAGAACAATAATTACGAGCAAACTGGGTGTTAAACCCTACCTTAATCAATTTCTAATGCCATGGTGATTAATAAATTCACACACCATTTTTGCCTGAATCCCTACTTCCTCCTCCACCTACAGTAGCAATCTCGACCACTTCAATTGCATCAGCCTCCAGAAATCACTCAAAACCCATTTTCCAGAAAAACCCAAATTTCTCATTCAATTCAACATCTTAAATTTGGATAATTGTCTTAAAAATCATAAATCCTTATGATGATTCGATATATAAACATGAATCAATATAAATTAACATTTTATTTATTACATTATATAAGTTTTCACTGCAATATTCTTGTTTACAGGAAAATTCCATACTTATATTATTAAAACTTATTTTCATAATCAAAATGGAATTTAAACTCAACTGGTTTGTTTGAAAACCCTAAGCTACCAAGTGTTTAGGTGGAATGTTTTGAATTTTTGTTTATTTATAAAACTCTGTCAGCAAGAATGAACAGAGGAACAAAAACTTCAGGCATGCAGATTCAAATACAATCATACATACAAATTTATTTACAACTATCTACACATGCAGGAACCAACATCACAGTATTACTTAAGCAACTAATTTTATCCTACTTAAGATTCAAATTAGTTGTTTACTTACCATTTAAATCAGAGCACAATATACATACAGTACTGCCCACAATCAATATTCATATCAAATTTTACCTATATTCACAAGAAATACTTATTTATATTCAACCCTTCACGCATGCAACCTAATTTATAGTTTAAGATTTAAAAGTTACCACTTATTTATACACATGCAGGCATCGTCATCACAGAGATTTCATAAGCAACCATCAATCATCTAATTAAACTCTCAATTTAAAGGTTTACTCACCTTAGAAAATGCAGAGCTTGGAAATAACTGGAATTTTGAAAACTGGAAGGCTTGCAAATAGCTCTACTTTGAAAACATGAAGAAATATAAAACTGGAAAGCTTTTGAAACAGAAATGCTTTGATTTTCGAGAAAACTTTGAATGCTTGAAGCTTGAAGAGCTTTGGATTTGCAGATATGATCTTTAAAACTTTTATCACTGATTGCTTGCTTGAACATAGATTTGCTGCAGGCTTTTTGAAAACTAGTTTGAGATAAAAAGGGTTACAGGTTTGATGATCTTTTGGTTTGCATTTGAACTTGAGGAATAAATTACAGGTTGTATTTTGGTTTGAAAATGAGTAACAGGGTTTTGATTACAGGATTTGATAACATTTTCTTTGAGTTGCATTTGTTTTAGAGGAGATGTGTTACAGGGTTTGCAAATTTGGTTTGAGAAGAGGTGTTCAGGTTTTAGAAATTGTTTTAGAGGAGATAGTTTCAGTTTTGAGAAGAAATTGCAGGGTTCTAAGAATTTTGGTTTGCATATGAGAATATTTCAGTTTTGGCCATTGATTTTCTGAATTCAAAGAATAAGAATAAAGAAGGAATAGAAGTTTATATGATACAATTTGTGGTTTATTAAAATTAAAGAAAAGAAAATTAGGAAAATAAGACACTTGTTTAAATTTTGTTTACATTTGTCCTAAACCATTGCTTACTTTATAACACATGTACTCAATGAAGTTTAGAAATGAACATATGTCATTCCTTATTTTTAAATTATTTTTAAATGATTTTAAATGATTTTTAAAAGCCTATACTATTAATTTTCTTAATATGTAAATACTTTATTATTTCCTAAATGCTTTTATAAATTTATATATCTTTTTTTTCCTCTCCCTTATAAAAATAAAACTTTCAAAAGAAAATAAGATATAAACTAATTAGATTCCAAATAATATAAAATTATTTAATCCATTTTTACATGCTAATTTAAATGCTTTTGCATTTATTTTCTACTAAATAAATATTTTCTAAATTTGTAAAATTCTTTTGTTTTAAAATTAATATAAAACCAATTTTATTTTGGTTATTTATATTTGAAGATAACAATTTTATCCATTTTAAATAATTTAATTAAGGGATTATCACATTTTAATAGTTAAACTCGGATAATTATTCAATTATCTGATACCCAAAAATCCGGGTTATTACACTATAAATATTTTATTCTACGCCTTGGAATAAAATGAGTTTAACAGAGAGCTTATTGGTAAAAGTGCATATGAAATTTGAAGAACGTTGCAAGCCACACACAAAGGCATTAGCAAAGTTAAATAGATATCCATGTTAAAAAATTCATTTCAACTATTTAGAATGAAACAAAATGAATCCATTTTTGATATGTACTCTAAATCTCAGGATATATTACATGCATTGATATCATTAGCAATGAATTTTACTAAAGAGGACCAAGTCAGAAAGATCTTGAATTCACTTTCTTATGAATAGAATCAAAAGACTCTGGCAATCGAGGAAGCCAGTGATATTAGTACTATGGAAATAGAAGAATTAATTGGTAATCCGATGTCCTATGAAGTACAATTGCAGGTTATAAAAGAAACTCAAACAAATAATAAGAAATCATTAGCATCCAATGCTACAAATGATAATCATGAACCAAATGAAGATGATGATAATGATGATAAAGAAATCGAATTAATGACCAGGAATTTCAAGAAATTCTTAAAATATAAGAAAATGAACAAACTTTGAAAAACTAATAACTATATAGATAATTCCAAAAATGGAAATGTTGTTAAGTTTTTCGAATGTGGTAAAATCGATCATTTGAAAAAAGATTGTCCAAACCTGAAGAAATCAAAGTACTCTTCAAACACTTTTAATAAGAAGAGGAAATGAGCTTTCAATGCAACATCGGAAGATTTAGATACACCTTCATGTGATGGTGATTCAAAAACTGAAAGCCAACATGTGCTTCATGGCATATGATGTCTGGGTATGGAATTCTAACGAAAGGAATATGAATATTTTAAATGATGTATAAGGGATATAAAATGCTAAGAAAAGAGTACAAGATTACTTTAGCAAAGATAAATAGATTAAAAATGTTTAACAAAATGTTAACCAAAGAAAAGTAATGTCTAAAAGGTGAAATTGAAAGACTTAATGGGCATAATGATTTAAAACTTGAAAGTTTTGAAAAATAGAAAAGTAAAATGAATCCTTAAGATCAAAAAACCATTCAATGAAATCAGAGATCACCAATCTGAAGGATAAAATAACATATTTGGACAATGTTATCCTTAATTGTAATATGAATTTTGAGAAAAGGAAAACTGATGTTGACATATTTTACAAAAAGAAGGATAATCTAGAAAATTAATTATTCGAATCTAAACCTACTAACAACAAACATGGAGTTGCATACACCTATAAGCCCATATCAAAGAAAAATATACTCGAAGTACTAAATTTGTTAAGGGTACCAAATTCAAACCAAAACTTAGAAAATTAAAGTTAAAACCCCTAAATAAATAAATTAATTTATGGGTTCCTAGAAGGCTAGATAATAACGAGAAATAAGATATATTGATAATTTTATTAATAAAGTTCATTTATTTGGTGAATATACTTTGAAGGGGTATTCAAACTCTTCATGGGCTTGGCTTCTCAAAAGTTAACTACATGGACCTCAAAATAAAATATGGTACTAATGCGTATATTTTATGTTTTTTAGGTATCAGACGATGCAACAAATATAAAGAAAGAGAAATGGATGTCGGACATTGGATGTTTAAAGCATATGACAAGAAATCCATAGATATCGAGTGGCATCATATACAAAAATGGTGGAATTGTGAACTTTGGATATAATTCAAAAGGATACATTACTGGCATTGGCAACGTCGATAATTCTAAAACTCCTCTTCATTAAATGTTTTACTTCATGCTTTGTATTGATTTTGATTCCCCTCAAGAGTTCTATTTAGATACATTTATATATATCTCTATAAACAAACTCTATACATATTCCCTAGTTGTGCTTAAGCAAATCATTTTTGTCTATTTTTGTTTATGACAAAGGGGAGAAAATGTATAAATTTACTAGGCAAAGTGATAGGAGGAGTTTACAGAGTTAGGTGGAGTCAAATATAAAAATATTGCATTTTATCTTTCAAATATTTATTTGGTTGTCATCATCAAAAAATGAGAGATTGTTACTACCGTAATTTTTTATTCTAATGAAAGAACAACCATAGAAATATTACGATTAACATATCTTCAAGTTGTGCAGTACTTTCAGATAAATTATGGAGACATTTTATAAAGATAAACAAGAACTTAGTGGAAGTAAATGAACTGCATATATGAAGATTAATAAAAGCAAATGGAAGAACAAAACAGATTGTAGAAGAGTAAAACACAAATGCTGTAACGATGGAGACATTTGAAGTGATGAGTAGCTATTTGAATCTTAGAATCTTTGTTAAAGACACCATGACAATTATACCTAAGGATCATCAACCATTGACATCAACCGAATCACAAAATATCAATAAATATGAAGAACGTCGAAATATGAAAATCTCACATTTATGTTGGTGTATCGTATCCCACATATGTATGTCGACATATCCTACCCAAATATGCCAACATATCGGTCATTGTTCTATTTTTTAAAATTCAACTGAAGGGATATTTCCTCCTTCCTTTCATCAATAGACATGTCTCTTTAACCACCATATAATGGCACTAAAAAGTAAATTTAACACAATATTCTAATTTTTTTTACTCTTTCACTTTCATAATTTTGTGAGAAAGATCCATTACATATTCTTCCACTCTCTTTGCAGATCCATACTCTTTCACTCTAATTCTTAAGGATTTGCAAATCCTATTCCTTAAAGAGTTCAAAGATATATTACTATGTAAGGTCTATATGATCATTGTACCGAACCTTCAAGAATCTGTATTGAAATACAACTACTTGTCATACTCTACTGTTGATGGTAAATAGAAGAAGGTGTTATTGTAGCCTACGAAATCAAAAAGGTGATCTTGTAGCTCTGTAAATCAAGAGGGTGCATCTTGTAGCCTATGAAATCAAGATTGTAAAGGTGTTCTTGCCATCCATGGAAAGCAAATTGTGATATGAAATTCTGTATGGTATAGTATAGGACTGGATGTAAGATTGGCCAATCCAAACCAACATAAAATTTCTTAGTGTTATTTATTTTACTACATCTTACTTTACTACTTACTTGTTCTGTGATTATAAGTTTTTGTTTTGCAATTTGAGTAGATAAAGTTTTAAATTTGTAAGTAAGACTTAATAATTGAAATACACATTTCACCCCCTATAGTGTGTAAATGGCCTTATGATCTGTTGGCCAAGTTTTCAAACACCAAATCCCTACCACCGATCCAAACTACCGAATGAAGCTCAACCGGACCAAATCCCTACCACCGATCCAAACTACCGAATGAAGCTCAACCGGACCAAATCCCTACCACCGATCCAAACTACCGAATGAAGCTCAACCGGACCAAATCCCTACCACCGATCCAAACTACCGAATGAAGCTCAACCGGACCAAATCCCTACCACCGATCCAAACTACCGAATGAAGCTCAACCGGACCAAATCCCCACCACCAATCCAAACTACCACCGAATGAAGTACAACCGGACCAAATCTCCTCCACCTCATGACCGTACCAAGAGGATGCCGAACCAGACTGCCAGGCCAGACCACTTCAGCCCAGGCCCACCAGCAGCTGAATATATCCAAGACCCCTGCCCCCAACCTCACTCTATAAATAGAGAGGCAGGGGTACAACAATGGGGGACAAGTTTGAGAGCTCAAGCACGGAAGGAACTTTCAAACAACTTTCTTTTACTTGTATTAAAGCTTTGTATTTGTAATCAAAAGGAGAGAAGAGAAATAACATATATAGTGGACGTAGGCACATTCTGGCTGAACCACTATAAATTTGCGTGTCTTTTTACAGTTTAGCCCCTGTTTTTCATATATTTGCGTAAATCACTCAAATCGCTAAGAACAACATAAGATCCACTAAATTATACAACTTTGAGGTGTTTGTCCATTTTTTGTGCAAACATTTTTGGTGCTTTCATTGAGAGCTAGAAGCTCGAAGCTTCAGCTTCATCTACTTAACGAGTTTTCCTAACAGCATCGTCCGCCACTTGGAAAACATGCCTCCCAAACAGAGAAAAGATGTTAACAAAGGAAAAAACATCGCATCCAGTAGTCTTCCTGATCCAGCTGTCGCGAATCAAGTAAATCGTCCTCCTCCAGCAACGGTAACAAATGAAGGACAGGCTAACCCAACCACTCCTGCCACAGAACAGCCTGCAGCAATTACTAGGGCAGATTTGGACAGAGTTGTTGTTGAAGTAACTAACCGCTTCACGTCCCAGCAGGAAGCCTTGGTGGACCATCTCATGTCACGCTTGAGGGACGCTGAAGAATCCAACCGCAACACTGAATCATGGGGCGAGTCCCAGTCTGGAGGATCTCAGAGACAGCAAAGATCTTCCTTCTTCGAAGGAGCTAACGGCAGGAGTAGCCGTGGTAGGAGCCGAGACCGAGCCCAGCCCGAAGTTAGGCCTGAGGAAACGTTTGGTGCCGAACCCAACGGGGAAGGTACCGGGCGAAGGTCAACTGCAACTGAGCCTGTCATGCTGCCTAACCACAGAAACACCAGTGAACGGGGCCGAGCTAGAGTTCAGCCCGAAGTTGGACCCGAGGAAGTGCTTAGATCAGAACCCAACAGGGGAAGATCAAGGCAAGGGCCAACTGTAGCTGACCCAAGCATGCTCCCAGAAGATCAAAGGCAGCCACTGGAAAATATGAGGAATGATAGACGATACCATCCCTACAGGTTGTCTGGACGGAATCAACCCCACAGAATAGAACCAAACTCATTTCTGTCCGCTCCAAATTCTGATGAAAGGATGGCGCGCTTATTCAGAGAGTGTGTCCAACGGGAGCAAAGAGATCGAGGGATAGGCGCTAGGGTAACCAGCCCTTTCGCCCGCAATATCGAAATTGCTATCACCCCCCGAGAATGGAAGATGCCAACAATGGAACCCTACAAAGGAACCTCCGATCCCGTTGTACACTTACAGAGGTACACGCAGCATATGCTCATGAGTGGAGCAACAGAGGGAGTACTGTGCAAATGCTTCCCGCTCTTCTTAGCAGATCTTGCTACCTCCTGGTTCTGTCATCTACCCCAAGGATCCATCAGCTCATGGGAAATGTTGAAAGAAAAATTCATCAGTCAGTTCCGCATTCATGTGGAGCAACCTAAGGACGCTTATTCCTTATCCAGCGTCAAACAGAAACCTGGAGAAAAGCTGCAGCAATACCTAACCAGATTCAACGCCGCAGCAGCCGCAGTTCAAGATGCCGATGAGAAGCTTATCCTAATGGCCCTCTGCAGTGGGTTGCATCCGGACACTAAATTTGCTAGAAGATTGACAAAAGAAAAACCAGCTACTTTACCCGATTTCTTCCATGAAGCCGGGAAATACATGAGGCTTGAGGATGCTGCCATTGAGGGGCAGTCAGGACAGCAAAGTAAGACGAACCATGGCAACGCCCCTGCTGCGGCGAGGGATGTTCGAAGAAATGATTCCAGAAACAATGCTGGGGGCAAGAAAGTAGAAAAACGCCTATATCGGCCAGGACCAAGATTCGACTCTTACACCCCTTTGAACGAGACCGTCGAAAATATCTTCCTTGCCACCCAAGGCGAAGTTAGATACAAACGCCCACCATACAAGAAGGAATCAGATAACGCACAGAAGTCTGGAAAGTTCTGCCGCTTCCACGAATCTCACGGACATGATACCAACGAATGCCATCATCTCCGAGATCTGATTGAGGAACACATCAGAAGGAAAAAACTGGAACGCTATGTAAAAATTCAAGACAGGACTCCAGCTCCTGCCAATGAAAACCCAAGGCTACCCTCACCAGGGACCGGCAGAGGCGACCGCAACGCTAGCAGCTCTAGTCAAGAGAAGATAGTAGTCCATACCATCTCAGGAGGTCCGCACATCGCAGACAGAAGTTGGAAAGAGATGGAAAGATATGGGAAGTCGCTTAGAGACAATAGGGACTGTGTCAATACGGTTATAGAAGAGCGCCACCCAAAGCGGAAAGAAAGTGATGACATCACATTCAGTAAACGCAACCTAGAAGGAAGACAGTACCCTCACATGGATCCCATGGTTATCTCTGCTCGACTCGGTCCCGCCGAAGTTTACCGAATCCTGGTAGACACTGGAAGCTCTGTAAATATCCTGTTCAAACACGCATTCAACAAAATGAAGCTATCAATGAAGGATGTATCTCCCTGCGATAAACCGCTACACGGTTTCACTGGAGATGCGAAAATGCCCATCGGGCAGCTGGACCTCTTCGTTGAGATTGGAAGCCATCCCCGCTCCGTTATAAGGAAACAGACGTTTGTGCTGATAGAAAACCATTCGGCCTACAACGCCTTCCTAGGAAGACCAGCCTTATCTGACTTCCAGATTGTCCTAGCCCCGTGGTACCTGAAAATGAAATTTCCAACAAACAATGGGGTAGGGGAAGTGGAAGGAGACCAGGATATTGCACGAGACTGCTATGTAACCGAACTTCGCAACAACCACAGGAAAGATAAAGGGAAAGGTGCGGAGATTGCCCTCTGCACAAAAAGCCTTGAAGCATAGCAACTAAAGAAAGCCCCTCCTCTTCGATACACCAGCGACCCTTTCAATGAATTAGACCCTAGGGACAAAGAGGAGGAGGCTACCGCCGAGCCTGCGGAGGCTATGGAGTTTATATCTGTAGACAAGCATGACCCAAGTAGGCTACTGAAAATTGGGTCCCAGCTGAAAGCTGAACTGAAGGAACAACTCATTGATTTTCTCCACCACAACTTGGATGTATTCGCTTGGTCACACGCTGACATGACCGGAATCTCCCCCGACATAGCGTGCCACGTACTAAACATTGATCCTACCAAGGCGCCTGTAAAACAAAAAAAGAGAAGTATGGGGGCAGAGCGATCAGCAGCCCTCGACGAAGAAGTAAAGAATCTACTCGCCAATGACTTCATACGAGAAGCTATTTACCCAGAATGGATCGCCAACCCGGTACTAGTAAAGAAGGCTAATGGGAAGTGGCGGACCTGCATTGACTTCTCCAACCTAAACGACGCCTGCCCAAAGGATTGCTTCCCGCTTCCCAGAATCGATCAACTTGTAGACAGCACAGCCGGGCACGAACTCCTGTCTTTTATGGATGCATACTCAGGATATAACCAAATTCCTATGCATGCTCCCGACCAAGACCACACTAGTTTCGTCACCGACCGGGGTTTGTACTGCTACAAAGTGATGCCCTTCGGACTTAAAAATGCAGGAGCCACCTACCAGCGCCTCGTCAACAAGATGTTCGCAGGGCTAATAGGACGAACAATGGAAGTATATGTAGACGACATGCTGGTGAAATCACGGAAAGCCAAAGATCACGTAAGCCACCTAGGCGAAATGTTCCAGGTACTTCGACAGTATGGAATGAAGTTGAATCCACTAAAGTGCTCCTTTGGAGTGTCATCGGGAAAATTCTTAGGATTCATCGTCCATGCCCGAGGGATAGAAGCAAACCCTGAGCAAGTCCGAGCATTAAGGGACATCAAGATACCTTCCACCCGAAAGGAAATGCAAAGCCTAAATGGAAAAGTGGCTGCCCTAAGCCGATTCATCTCCAAAGCAACGGACAAGTGCGTCCCCTTTTTCGAAGCTCTAAAGAAAGATAAAGGAAAGTTCGAATGGACGGACGAATGCTTAACCGCTTTCCTTAACCTAATCGAACACCTCCAGAAACCACCGGTACTCTCGACCCCAAGCGAAGGCGAAGAATTATACCTATACCTTGCTGTGTCATCTCACGCTCTAAGCGCTGCCTTGGTAAGGGAAGACAACCGCACGCAACGACCAGTTTACTTCGTCAGTAAAAGGTTTACTGGGGCAGAAGTCAGATATCCTAAGCTTGAAAAGTTAGCATACTGTTTACTAATCACTTCACGAAAGCTACGTCACTACTTCCAATCCCATTCCATCAAAGTTCTGACTGATCAACCACTGAGGCAGGTACTCCATCGTCCCGACACTTCCGGGCGACTACTTAAATGGTGTATTGAGCTGAGTCAATATGATATCACCTATCACCCTCGTACTGCCATCAAGGGACAAGCCATGGCTGATTTCATTGCAGAATTCACTACCAACGAGGATAAGGAGCAACTGGAAATAACAGAAGATATCAAGTGGAATCTCTTTGTGGACGGTGCATCTAACGAACAAGGCTCGGGGGCAGGTGTGGTAATAATCACTCCCAGGGGAAATAAACTGCACTATGCTATAAGGTTGGAGTTCGCTGCCACCAACAACGATGCAGAATACGAAGCAGTAATAGCCGGATTAGAAATTGCTATCGAGATCGGAGCCAATTCTTTGTGTCTTCACAGCGATTCTCAGCTTATTGTTAATCAAATACTAGGGGAATTCCAAGCTCGAGAAGAACGACTCATAGCATATCTAAAGAAGACCAAGTTACTTCTCAGCCGATTGGACCACTACTTAGTCAAACACATCCCTCGGGAAGAGAACCAAGAGGCCGACGAATTGGCAAAGCAAGCAAGTATGAGAGACGTCGCCATCTTCGGGGCAGTAACTGTCTCAAAGCAAACGATCCCAAGTTTTGAGCAAGTGAATCTGATAGCTGCAACCGAAGAAGCAACTTGGATGACTCCCATCCGAGACTACCTACAAAATGGCACACTACCCGACGGGCGTAACGAAGTCAAGAAAATCCTGAGGAAAGCGTCCCGCTACACAATACAAGGAGACATCCTCTATCGGCGCGGGTTCTCTAACCCATTGTTAAGGTGTGTCGCCGGAAGGGAAGCCAAGGAAATCTTATCCAACATTCATCAAGGAAGCTGCGGAGATCACACCGGAGGGCAAACGTTAGCAAAAAAGATACTCCGATACGGATATTTCTGGCCCACCTTAAGCAAGGACGCCTTAGATTTCATCAAGAAGTGTGACAGATGCCAAAAATTTGCTAAGATCCCTCGGCTACCAACAACCGAGATTACTCAGATGACCAGCCCTTGGCCCTTTGCAGTATGGGGAATTGACTTAATCGGTGAACTGCCAATGGGTCGAGGCGGCGCCAAATATGCTATAGTAGCAGTCGACTATTTCACCAAATGGGTGGAAGCAGAACCTCTAAATAAAGTATCTTCAGCGAAAGTTATCAACTTCTTAATCAAAAATGTTCTGTGTAGGTACGGAGTCCCCCTAAAAATCATATCAGACAATGGACTTCAGTTTGACAGCGAGGAATTCGCCAACTGGTGCCAAGAACACGGAATTCACAAAAGCTTCTCATCCGTAGCATATCCCCAAGCAAACGGACAAGTCGAAGCAGTCAACAAAATTCTGAAAACTCTGATCAAAAAGAAGCTCGAAAAGTCAAAGGGCGCTTGGGTGGATGAACTCCCTACGGCACTATGGGCCTACCGCACATCTTTCAGAACATCAACATGGCACACTCCTTTCTCTTTGGCATACGGATCGGAGGCTATGCTCCCAGTTGAAACCATTGTGCCTTCCCACCGTAGGATCCACTATAACCCAGAAGAGAACGAAGAGCTCCTCAACATGTCTTTGGATCTAGTCGAGGAGAGAAGGAATGATGCAGTCCTAAAAACAGCAGCCCACAAGCAAAAGGTGGCGGCACAATACAACTCAAAAGTCAAGCATCGTACCTTACGAGAAGGGGATCTTATCCTCAAGCGAATCTTCCCTCGCCCCGGAGCACTAGACCCAATCTGGGATGGACCATATGTAATTCATAAAGATCTCCACAACGGAGCCTATATTTTGTCAACAGTGGACGGAGAGGTGTTCCAGAGGGCATGGAACATCCAACACCTCCGTCGATACTTTTCTTAACTTGTATTGCCTATATGAAGTGAATTAACAAAGAGAATCAGTGGACGTAGGCATTTTTTCGTGCCGAACCACTTTAAAAAAGCCTTGTCTCTTTTTTAACTTGTTCCTTTGTATCTTGGCTGCCTGTTAACTTTATCCTTTTCTGTTGAACAAAATCCTGAGCATATAGCATTTCTATTCAAAGCACTCCACAATGCAACTTCATGTGGACAAGACCCAACAGGTACTATGCGAATCTATGCCCTCGCCAATGAGACACTTTTGCTCCAGCATCCCTCTGCTGCGGGTTAACTCATTGCTCGCGACGGCCCTTAAAGCCAACTGTAATGAGCCGATTATAAGCCACCGAGAAGGCCGACTATAGCCGAGGCAGCTCATTACGGCGTTAGGCTCGCCGGCGACTGTGAACCGATTATAAGCCCCAACATAAGGTGTGGCCAGCCAGGGGCAGTTCACAGTTGACGATCGGCACCCACGCTAGCCGGCCACAGTATGTCGAATAATACCCATGAGTACGGGCCATAATGGCCCGGGTAGTTACTGTGCGCGATCTCGGCTCCGGTGTGTCTTAAGTGCGGCTGTGGTAAAAAAGAATTAACTCCCTGCGGAGGCGTAAGATGGGTGACAAATGTCTCCAAGACCCACAGCTAGGGAAAGTGACTACAAAACCCGTTTGCCACGGACTTAAGCACATCGAAGGCCTTCCGTGACTGGAAGTTTTACTATTTCACATATTTCAATTTTACTTAAAAAACTTTCCTCCTATCCTCTATAACAAACCATAAAGTACAGGATGCAGGGTAAGAGATACCCGCCAATGGATGCAGAGATTCACAATCAGATGGCAGGGCATTCAACTGCTTTCCATGCTTGGTCATACAAGATATTCGAAACTGCCATTTACAAACAGAACATGAAAGGCGGTATTTTCTTCCTTTATGTGCAGATGCATGACTGTAATTTAATTTTTTTTTTTTTCACACCACACGCTAACACTGCAAGTCATGAGATTATGATTTAAAACCAGAATCTGACATCAAACACAATTTAATTACAAGAATATACATAGCTACATTTCTCATACGATGTGTCGAAATAACAACAAATATTCAAGAAACGACAAAATCAGCTTAAGCTAAAAACTTACACGTCAAGAATAATGTTATTACAAGTATCAAGAATTACAACTTAGAAGTTACTCTACTGTCTTAAGACTAACAGATACAACAATGCCAAGCCTACAAAAAGAATTTTCCAGGTTCAATCAGGGAGCCGGTTGCGTCGAAGTCTTGTCCTTGCTCTTTTGCCCGCCTGTCCGGTCATAAAAAGGATTCATTAGTGATGAGTAACCAAGTTAACGGAAAGACTAGAAAGGAAGACTTACCAGTACCAGCTTCTTGACCATCCTGGTCGTCATCCTCTACCTGCACACCCGCCTCTTCAGCAGCAAGCAGCCGCATACCCTCCTTTACCGCCACTTTCTCCTCCTTGGTGAACTGGGCAGTGACCACATCCATACTGAAGACCGTACCACCCTCTTTATCTGCGTCAGCCTGAGCCTCCTCCAAAGCCCGAAGATAGATCTTGGCCATGACCCTGGGATAATCATCCATCCAAGAGAGATTGCCCTGCTTCCAAGTCCGGAAATACATGTCCTGGAGCATGTCATCCATCATTCCCTCATTCTCCTCAAACTCCCTTATCCGGGCATCGGAAGCCGACAACCTTTCGACGGCAGCATCTCTCTCCAGTCTGTATCTCGAGCAATCAGCCTGAAGGGACCTCCGCATCACCTCCATCTCTTCCCTCAACTTAGCTTGAGCAAGCTCTGCAGCCTCAAGTTTCTCGGACAACTCCTCCACCTGCTCGAGATCCGCTCTCCGAACCTCATCCACCGTGGCAATAGCCATGTCAATCCGCTCTTTGCAAGCAGCTTCCATTTTCCGCAATTCAGCCCGGCTGGCCTCTTCCATGGTTTTCCTTAGTCGCCCAGTAGCAGCCTCATGCTGAGAAATCTGGATAGCCTGATCCGCAAGCTGTTTGGCCTGATCCGAAACCACCAATCGAAGTCGGATATTGGCACTCCCAATCTCCTCTCCGGCCTTAACCAGCCGAGCATGATGCCCCATCAGCTTCTTGGTCTCCTCGGCCACCCGGTCAATATTAGCTTTGGCCTCGTCTCCCATAGTGACTATGCGAGTAGTGAGTAGATCGAGATCTAAAGACTTGGCTTCATCAAGTACTCGCACCATGGGGTTACGGGGGAGAAGGTGTTCGCCAGTGACTTCATCAAAAGTAATATCATGAGAACCTGGATCCAGATCAGGATGACCCGCAAATGGATTACGGGCCAAGTCGGGACGGTCGATATGAATAACAGAAGGGTTTCCGGACGGGTGCGGAGAGGGTACAAACTCGCTACCCTCCTCAGTAATATCATGGATAGGCTGAGCCGGAGGCTGAGGACCGGGCGAAGTTTCGGATAAAAGATGACTCCTCTTCCTCTGCTGAATACCCTCTTCGATAACCCCAAGAAGAGGACGGTATCCGACTACATCCCCGGAGCGTTGGATTGAGGGCTTCGGCTTAGCAGAAATTTTGGAAAGTTTATATTGCTCAAGCCTGTGTCGAAGGTCTGAAGCTTTGGACGTCTTGCCTGCTCCTGATATAAAGAACAAATGTCACAATCTTACATCACTATACGATTCGAGAAACGCGGTAAATCACAAGTTAAAAAAGGGGAAAAGAAACACAGCTGTGATTGTACAAACCCTGGGGAGGAGTGGGATACTGCAATAAGTCCTGGATTTCATTCCAGGACGGGAGCGGGTCATAAAATATTCCTAAGTCCCTATCATTAGTGAAGCATGCAGGGGTCAAGAGTTCACCTTGAGTCGTCAGAGCCACCTTGGCCGGAATGGTCGGAGAAGACTCACTTGCACCAGTCCCGGCTTTGTCCGCCTTCCCGGTCTTCTCTACCAAAGCCGGATCATCATCCAACCCCTCAAAAGCTTGGCGGAGAGCATCATCCGTCCACTCTTGCATTTCGCCTACTTGCCCTGAAGACAGAGCCCTGGAACCATCACCACCCTGTCCATCGCCACCATCATCACCAAGACGCTCAACGTCACTTCCGCCCTCCGCCTCACCTCTTTCTTCCTCCGCATCTATCTCCCCCTGAGTAAGTGGACAATTGCTGGGAGAAGGACCGTCCGACCTCTTAAGTTTCTTACCTCCGACGGCTGGAGGTTTCGTGAATGGTTTTCTCTTTCCACCCTCTGCCGCAACGCCTCCCTTAGCCTGAGCAGCCGCCCTCTCTTCCGCCGTTTCCCTCAACTTAACTACAGACTGCTGCGGAAGGATCAAGTTATATTCCAGAAGAATCGCATTTCTAATCAAGAAGGCAGATGATCTGTATTTCCCAAGAATGGCTTCTATCTCCGCCGCCGTCTGAACCAGGCGGTCAGTCTCCACAACCGGAAAGCCACCTGTCGCTAGCAAAAATGAGAAAGTATGAGAAGAAGCATCGCAATCGGAATAGAAATTATAAGTAAAAGCATCAACTTACATCCAGAGGTAAAGCGCCGGATGGAGACGGAGTCGTCCCTAACAAAGAACCACTCTTTCTTGAACATGCTGAATTTAGAGTACAGGTCCAGGACAGGCTTGAAGGTCACAGCAGACTCCAAGCTAATATATGGGGACCCCTTCTTATAGCCCCTTAAATTATACAAGTACCGGATCTCCCGGTTGGAGGGAGCGCGACCGTACTTCCTCCGAAAAATAACGAAAAGGCTCACCAGTATGGCATAAGAGTTGGGCTGAAGCAGGAATGGGGCCACCTTCAGGTACGTGAGGAAGCTGACTACCCAGGCATTGAGAGGCGGGATAGCACCACACATGCAATGGTACCTACTATAAGCAAAGTATCCTTCGGGAGGACTGTATGGCATGACCCCTGGGCCCGGCAGCAGCATGAGGGCTCTATCGATCCCAAAGGAACGAGATATAACATCGAGTTGCTCCTCTTTGAGAGAGCTAGGAAAGCAGTCAGGCGGGGAATCCAGCAGCTCCTGGGGACCATATCCATCCACTAAAGACCTCGGGGCGGGCCCATGACGCTCCGATCCTGATTGAGCTGGGGGCACGGCCGAGGACTCTCCTTCACCCCTGGATCTCCTCTTATCTGATCGAGTTTTAACTTTTCGAGACATTTATCTGCAAACATGGGAAAAGTATATCGTTAGAATATACAAGCAGCATAATCTGGAATTTCGCTTAAAAATTCGAAGTATGAAACACATGTTCACTCAGTACAACAATTCATTCGGCAAACAGATGCACTTCAATAATCTCATTCGGTATTAAACGTTCATGTGTCATTCGGTATCAGAGGATTAAGTTCATTCGGCATGCAAACGTACGAACGCAAGTTCATTCGGCAAAAAAGATTAGACTTGGTCCGGCTAAAGATCTCACCTGATTCGGTTAAAGGTTTGGTTCGGCTAACGCTGACTGATTCGGTTAAGGGTTTGGTTCGGCTAAACGCTGAGGTTCGTGGGAATGGTTCGGTAGGTGGAGAGATAGAAGCCCTAGCCCCCTATTTTATAGGCGAAGGCAGTGTACCGAACCACTTGGACCGGCAACATGAAACACACGCAGACGCCAAGAATGGATGGACAAAAAACAAAGCACGATATATGGTAAACATATACCCTACTTTGGGGGGCAAATGTTGGCCAAGTTTTCAAACACCAAATCCCTACCACCGATCCAAACTACCGAATGAAGCTCAACCGGACCAAATCCCTACCACCGATCCAAACTACCGAATGAAGCTCAACCGGACCAAATCCCTACCACCGATCCAAACTACCGAATGAAGCTCAACCGGACCAAATCCCCACCACCAATCCAAACTACCACCGAATGAAGTACAACCGGACCAAATCTCCTCCACCTCATGACCGTACCAAGAGGATGCCGAACCAGACTGCCAGGCCAGACCACTTCAGCCCAGGCCCACCAGCAGCTGAATATATCCAAGACCCCTGCCCCCAACCTCACTCTATAAATAGAGAGGCAGGGGTACAACAATGGGGGACAAGTTTGAGAGCTCAAGCACGGAAGGAACTTTCAAACAACTTTCTTTTACTTGTATTAAAGCTTTGTATTTGTAATCAAAAGGAGAGAAGAGAAATAACATATAAAGTGGACGTAGGCACATTCTGGCTGAACCACTATAAATTTGCGTGTCTTTTTACAGTTTAGCCCCTGTTTTTCATATATTTGCGTAAATCACTCAAATCGCTAAGAACAACATAAGATCCACTAAATTATACAACTTTGAGGTGTTTGTCCATTTTTTGTGCAAACATTTTTGGTGCTTTCATTGAGAGCTAGAAGCTCGAAGCTTCAGCTTCATCTACTTAACGAGTTTTCCTAACAGCATCGTCCGCCACTTGGAAAACATGCCTCCCAAACAGAGAAAAGATGTTAACAAAGGAAAAAACATCGCATCCAGTAGTCTTCCTGATCCAGCTGTCGCGAATCAAGTAAATCGTCCTCCTCCAGCAACGGTAACAAATGAAGGACAGGCTAACCCAACCACTCCTGCCACAGAACAGCCTGCAGCAATTACTAGGGCAGATTTGGACAGAGTTGTTGTTGAAGTAACTAACCGCTTCACGTCCCAGCAGGAAGCCTTGGTGGACCATCTCATGTCACGCTTGAGGGACGCTGAAGAATCCAACCGCAACACTGAATCATGGAGCGAGTCCCAGTCTGGAGGATCTCAGAGACAGCAAAGATCTTCCTTCTTCGAAGGAGCTAACGGCAGGAGTAGCCGTGGTAGGAGCCGAGACCGAGCCCAGCCCGAAGTTAGGCCTGAGGAAACGTTTTTAAAAGAAATGGATCTCTTTATCACATTTAAAATAAAAGGTTTTTAGTAAATTATAAATTAGTTATTTTCAAGTAATATTTTGTACATATATTTATAACCTATTTTTGGTATTTTAAAAGTATTTATACATATAAATGTTTGGAAAAGTTAAGTATTTTATAAAAGAATAAAGGTAGTTTTGATTATAGCACTTAGTTATAATGAATGGTTTTGAGAAGTTAATCAAAGATATATTATCTTGCAAATAAGTATAATTCAATCTTTAAAAAGAATGTTTTAAAGATAATGTTAAGTGTAAAATGGTTTTTTTTATAGTAACGATGTTTAAGCAACATTTGTTTTTAACCCATTTATATTTACTTTTGAAAATAATTAGATCTTTAAAAGGAATAATTTAAATGTAACGTTAAGTATAAAATTGTTTTGGATTATAGTAATAATGTTTTAATAACATATGTTTTTAACCCATTTTATTATACTTTTAGAAATGTGAAATCTTGTTTAAGATTTGTGAATATTCTTATACCACTTGGGATTAAAATATGAATATATTTCAAAGTACTTAAATGAGTAGAAATGAATAGTTAAAGAGTAGAAATAAATAGTGAAATAGTAGTATATGTGTATATATATTTTGTAAAGGTATTTTAAACATATATATAAGTATTTATAAAGAAGTTTTACTTGATAAAATAATTTATTAAATAAAAAGGGGATTAAAGGTCACTTATGTGAGTTAATCGTGCTTTATGTGTTTACCTATTTATGGGAAGTATTCAACCCTATACTTAGCACTAAAAGCAGACAAATTAGATTTATTCTATCGATGAGAGTAAGAATAATGTTCGAGTACGGTTTAGAAGCAAACAATGCTCTAACCTACTGGCTTCACTCTTGATCGAGGGATAGTATAAGTTGAGAAAATTTGAAATGTGATAAGAATATAAGACTTGGTTTCCGTATGTGATTGTTTTCATTTTGTACTAGATAGTCGGTTAGTCGATTATCAAATTTGACCAAATTAAATTTGGTAATAGATGTAAGCATCACGTATTGATATGGTTTCAGATCCCTTGGGGAGAACTCATTTGTATGAATCGTCTCTTGATTTAAGAACATATAAATATGAGATCCTTAGGGAGGACTCCTATATATCATTCGTTTACTTCTTAAAGGGCTCAAATTGAGTTAACCAAAAATTCAGCGATTTAGTTTAGAAGAGTCCGAGATCAGATAAGTATATTACTTACTGAAAACCACTTCAAAATTGATAAACAAGTTCTGTGTTTTTGAAGTGGTTATGAATTTGAATGCTATAGAGTTGAATTGTCTATCCTAAGGTTAAGTCCAGGGAGAGGTCAACATTAGCATTCCTTGGACGAATTATGCTAGAATCCATGGAGATTCGTGAACTGTTCAATATGTTGGAATTCAGAGAGAAATTTCGAGATATGCCCAAGTAATGAAGACTTTTGTGTTGAGATGCTAAACGTGACTACACCATTGGTAATGGCTAAAAACAGAGAAGGGTGCATAGCTAAGGGGTTTAGCTAACCCAATATGGTACATCAAGCCCAAATATATAGAGATGCTTTCGATTGAGGCAAATATCTAGAGATGCTTTCGATTAAGGCACGCGGGAGTTGATGGTATTTGGTATCACATGTTCGAGCATTGACTAACTATGTTTTCCTTTATAACATATTTTATCTAGATATATGCATGGTTTGGGAAGGTAGTTTCTGATTCTTGTGCAGAAGCCTGACTTTTAATTTTAACCAAGTAGATCCCCACGGAAATCCTAATGCAAATGTAAGGTTTTAGTTTTACTTCTATGAGATGCAAGCAGGAAAGCTTTTTTCTGATTTATATTTCGTACTCTAGAAATTATATATTATATCGCCATATGTACTTATTAGATGGTTTTTTAAGGGGAAACCATTACAATGATTCGAACGGTCTTAAAAGATACTGTTATATGGGGCCCCATATTGCTTAAAGTTTCTCACACCAAGCTTATGTCTGACTCGTATTTTTATCTTTCCCTTAATCCCTCGAGTGCTCTTTTGAGCAGATTAAGAAAGGCATATTTTTCATTGATATTTTTGGGCTTCAGGAGATAAGATGGATGTTTTCATTTGCCTGTTGTAGTATCTTATTTCCACTACACTACTATTATGTATATATCAACAATTGTGAGGATAGGTTGTTATAACTGTCTAGGCTGATGATAGTACTTAGGATTGTCTCTGAAATGCTTTGTATCTTAGAATGATAGTTTGTACTGCCTTTTTTGATATTATATGTTATTGTCCCATTGTGAGATTCAGATATTTTTTCTTCTTTCTTGTTCGTTTTTTCTGCCTTTTCGTTTTACCTTAACCATATGTCTTTCCATCATTTGGGTGCTTGGCATGTGAATACTATAGATGTATTAGTGAAGATATTTGAGGGTCAAAAAGGCAGTTCGTTACTGCTGATATCAGAGCTGAATGTTAAGTGAGAACCTAGGCTTTGGCTGAGTATGACTCATTACAGATAGGGTTAAGTGACACTCTAAAATGAGTTGAGTGTATTATACATATGAGAGCATATTTGTATTTGCTATAAATGTATGCCTAAAAGGTATTTCAACTATGAAAATTAAAGGCTTATATAAGGTAGCTTATATAAGTATGAATTATTAATGTATGGTTTTGTTAATGTAGGGATTAATGATGTTCATTCATTACCCCTTATTAATAAGTTTAGCCATTCTCAGTAAGATTATGAGAATTTTTATCCTTTGTAGAATGATTTAACATGCTCGACCAGTTTATGAGCATTAATATCATTTATAGATTTATTAGTTTAGTCTTTCTCAGCCAGTTTATGAGGATTTTTATCATTTATTGATTAATTATGCTCGACCAGTTTATGAGCATTATGCCATTTGTAGATTTATCAGCTTAGTCTTGTTCAGCCAGTTTATGAGAATTGTTATCACTTATCGATTATTGATTTATGCTCGGCCAGTTTATGAGCATTTATTATCATCTATTATTTGTTGATTTGGGCTCGACCGGTTGTTGAGGAGTTTACCTTTTTACTTGCATGTGTTGCGTAGACAATAATAATGGGTGCACTAAAACGAACACCTAGTGAATTGAGTTTCACAGTTTGAATATAAAACGTTCAGTGATAATGTTGGGTTAGAAGTTAACTTTAAAATAAGTTGTTTATTATAATCTAAAGCAAGGAGAAAAAATTTGTGAAATATTTTTATATAAGAAAATGATTTTATATAAGTATGGTTTATAAAATATGGTTTACAAACAAAGAGGATTTAAAATTGGTATTTTAAGAACTTAAGTCCCTGTGTCTATGAAATTGGTTTCTAAGGTTTTGGAAAAAAATAATAGTATTATTCAAAAGTATTTTTGAATACTAATATCTTAAAAGAGTTTTGAGATTTGATCGAGTTAGAGGCTGCTTTTGGGGGTCCCATTCGTGGGTATTACCCTTTTTGATAAGAGAACATAAGGTATGACTTGGTAGGACCAATTTCCATAGTATCGGATTTATGTTACTCGATCTATAAGTGTATTATTGATGGATTTTAAAGTAGATATTTGGTTAATTGGTTAATGAAATTGAGATCATGATACCGCTTGGAAATTGATTTTGGTTGAGTCCCAAAAGTATGATTTAAGTCTACTGAACTTGCTTATGTTGCTTGAAAATAATTCTAATGATGACTGCAGCATCATCGGCGTTAATTATTGGGTTTCTAAGTGAGGGATGCAAAAAACACTATATAGTAGTTTTGGTAAAAACGGATATTGTTTAATCCAGAAAGTATGATTTGATATACAAATAATATATGTATATATTATTATTTCAAAATGACTAAATAAAACCCGATGTTTAGTTCTAAAGTTTTCTTAAAAAATTATATAAAATGTAGAGTAGTTTGATAAAAAGTAGTTTTAGGTAATATTGAACTTTGATATAAGTTTTCTCATAGAAACATTTCGCATGTATGCTATGTAGGGTGCCCAAGTGGTAGCAATTATATGCATTAGGATAGTGTAATATGATTATTAGAAATTTTCATTTGTTAGAATGAAATAGATTTTTAGGCCATTTTGGACATCCTAAAACTTCCAGATCATTATAGAATTGAAGTTAAGAATTTTTTAGAATATAAAAATGAGTCTACATAACACTTCAATTATGAAGGTAAAAGTTAGAACATGTTTTAAATTGGTTTGAATATATACGTTAAGTAAGTCGTTCTGGACTAACTAATAAACGTCTTTACCTTAAGACTGTATAAGGAAAGTAGACCATAGTCTTGAGTATGGATGCTAGTGTCTTACCCTTCCTAGCTATTTGCCTAAGTCGACGGCTTAAAAAGTCTAGAATGTTGACTTAGTAAAAAGACCAAGATTTTTTTGGGCCTTCATTGAAATTTTAGAAAGCAAAATGAAATTGTTGTTGTGTATTTACTCTTAGGATGTAGTAGTGTGACAACCCACCTACTAGACCCTCGGAAATTGACACTAACACATTCTCGGTATTTACGTGCCGTAAATCCAAGTGCTGGAGAGGCAGATTATCATGGGGTAAAAGGAAATAAAGATAGAAGACAAAACTAAATAGAATCTAACATCACATTCAAAATTTAATTATACATATGAGTAGTCCATGCAATTACTCCAATTGCTCAATCAGAGTTCTGGTAAGTACTATCTAGCTAGGATAGTTATAACTGCCTATCCTCATAAATGCTGATAGATACATAACAAAATACAGCAGAATTTGGTAATAGATAACTTTCTACAAAGGACCCAAAATGCTCCATGCTCCTTCTCAAAATGCTTCATGCTACCTAACTACTTGGCTGCTTCGAAAATAGGGCACCCAAAGTTTAAGGGAAAAGGAAAATAAACTCCGGAATAGTCACAAGACTGGTATGAAAAACCCAAAATACGAATAGTTTGAAAACAAATAATATCTCACAAGATCAAGCCGCACATAAACACAGAACAGGTTCATGATAACCAAAATCTTTACTACGCAAAATTTGGTAATATTATTTTTAATGACATTCTTTTGAAAATAAGTAAACTTATATAATCTTAGCCGAAATTGTTACACTAATTAAATTTTAGCATAATAGGTTCTACAATCAAGTCCGAAGGCACTTATTGAACAATAGATTTCCATACAATGGTAGGTAAGGAACTACTTCCGTACAATACATCTAGAGGGATGTACCAAGGATCAACACCTTTGAAACCTCTGATCTTGGCGAGACCGGCCTATTCGCCGACTCATCTGGTGGCGGATAGAACCGAATATAACATCACCCGTTCATAATCGACCTATCCAGGATCCCATAGCATACACAACATACTCAACATATATAGAGTAATATAGAAAGGTGATGATCATACCCTAATAGTTGCGAACCACATAGCCTTACACTCCCCGTTCAAGCCATTTTCGGGTGATGAGGCCCGAGGTAATGATTACCTTTTACATAGCACATTCCACTTTGAATGCCACATTGGCAGTTCCATCACTCGCTATTGATTTCCACAAACATACAACCTCTGAATTCGTACGTCTCAGAGAAGGGTGTTAAGTATAGGAGAGTTACTTTCTACACCAACAAATAGATGTACGTTTGTAAAGATCAACATACGTGTATGTTGTAAATGCAATATCAGACATTCATCCATACAAGTTGACCAAGAATAAGAAAAACTGAATGAACCCTCATACCACATCTTATCGGGAATCATCTATAGGAATGGTAGAGAGCAGCTCTTGCATCGAATATCAAATCAAGATACTACTGCCACCTATAAATGATATGGGAATTTCCTCCAAGGGTCAGTGACAAGCAACCCTTCATTCCATTTATTATCATTCCATGTCTTCACTTCAAATACATAAATTGGTTCGAAGTGGTTTTTAGGTAAGAATCACTCAAATTTGATCTTGGTTCCTTCGAACCAATTATAGATAAAAGATGTTAAGCTTGACGTTGATTATCATTTCATTTATTAATATCTTTTATTAAATAAAATATCTCTTTTAGAGATATAAATCTTTAAATTGTATTCTCTTCCAATATATACAGAATCATTAAACCTCTCTTTAACTTTGGAAATACCAAATCAAAATCAATTCTCATAAATCACATTTCAAAACCTTATTGAGTAAAAAGGATCGATAGGATTGTACTAAATCTACTGACCATCAATTTTCATATTCAACCTCTACTATCCGTCGAATAATGGTGAAAAAACCTTTTAAATTCACATGGATAGTACTGTTTCTCTCCTCGGAATTCACCCCAAGTGTAAGAAGATTATTTCTATACAATTCAAGTTGTTTAAATTGGAAAATTGAATCTTTTGTACTTGCCTCGTTTCCGACATTTTGACCTTATCTATTCCTTGCCAAGGAAAAAGGCCATGTGAGCCAGGGCACTGTGGTTGCTTCTGAACATCTCCTTAGTTTAAGCACCTCACATCCGGATCTAACAAATAGAAAAATCAAGTCTACTTACTGGCTTTTAGAGCAAGTTTAAATCACTTGATTTTAACAGCTTATCATTAAATCATTTATTTATACTCTTTAAAATAAATTATAAAACTTTTAGGTTATCCTCAAAATACTCAAGTATTTATTTGAAAACATTTACGAAAGATTTGGGAAGAATACTAAAGTTTAAAGCCATATTTCAAAAGTTATTAAAAGTACTGCAAAAAGTCCCACGAATAGTGCTTTTAATGCTTATTTGATTAAAACAACTTTTCTATCATTTAGAAATCCGTTTTTACAACTCAAATTTCTTTTCAAACATTTTATAAGATTTATAGAATTTATTCCATATTTTTAAAGAATTAAAAATATCACTTTTAAAGAATTTATAACTTTGGTTACTAAACTGCCAAACCGCGACTATTTTGAAAACTTGATTTGCTCATATTTCAAAATCTACTAAATGAAATCTCGATCCTTTTATTTCGTTTGAAAACTATGGTTATAAGAGTTTAGAAAATTTTGTTACAAAGAATTTCGACTCTGAATCCGTCGTATAATTGGATTTAACTTTCTATGGCGCGAAATCGCGAACTACTGTTATGCATCGCACCTTTTTTGACTCAACTTCCATAACTTGTCCAAACTTCACCAAATTGGATTTTAGTTTTTATAGAACATTTATCAACCGTTGTAAATCATTTCAAAATGTCTAATAATTCCATATCACTTTTATAACTTGGTTCGAAAGTGATTTCCTTGTGTAATATTGATGTGTATTTAACGTGACTTGTTCACACAATTAAATACTATATTAAAACAACTAATGCTTGATGATCAAAGCATAATAAATATCCATTGAAATCATATCACATTATCATTATATATATATATAGAGTTTATCACATAATATTTGCTCGGACTAACTTTAAAACAGTTACAGCTCTGCTATCTCGAAATTGGAGCTTATGACTACTACCACAAATGCTCCTTAAGGGTTTGGCCTTGGAGGCTTGGAAGGGATCGGCCTTGCTTGGCAAGTGGTGGTGGACGGTGTGGTCGTGGGTTGTAGAGGGGGAAATAGGTGGATTTGCTTTGGTTTTGAAATGTTTTTTTATAAAATATACTTACTATATAACTATAGTTTTTTTCCATAAAATTTGACATTATTTTCCTTAGGCAAGAAGCCGTTAATGTAGAGAAGAAGAGGTTGAAAAGCTTAGGAATTTTATGAAGAAGAAGTGTGAATGAAGTGAAGATAGGTGGGTGCTATTTATAGGCAAATGTAAGATTGCAAATATCATGACATTTCCATACAAACACATCACCATTTCATCACCACCACTCCCCTTTCTTACCTCATCATGCACGACCAAACCTCCTCCCCTCATTTGTGTAGCCATGTGCCTGTACTTAGGTATAAGAGGTTGACTTTAGTTTTACTTAAAGATGAAGTTTTAGGAAAATATCTTGATATTTTGTAATGTATAATATAAGTATATTTGTATGTATATATGTGTTCATGTGCATGTGAATATGTTCATGTATATGTATATGTACAAGGTTTCAAATCTCGGATTTTGGCCAATATCTCGGGCAAATATCTCGGTTGTCTCGGGCGATATTTAAAAGACTTATAACTAACCAAGCTGCCAAATCTCGGATTTTGGCTAATATCTCAGATTTTCATCTCGGCTGATCTCGGGGAGATTTAAAACCTTGTATATGTATGTGTACATTTGTATATCTCAAAAGATTCATAATATTGCACAACTTTTATATGTTGAATCGTTACGAATTCCGATTTCCAACCATATTTTCACTTCTTATTTAATACACACACGAGCGTGCACGCCCACACACACACACATATGTGTGTGTGTGTAAAAAAATTTAATAATTATATTTCTATCATTATATTATATAATAATTAAAAGGGATTATTTAATAAAAATAATTATTAAACCATTTAAACTCAATTAAAATTTAAAATTCATTTATTCTAAAATAGTGATATAATTGATGATGCCCTAAAGAGATTTATTTTCCTAAATAAAATAAATAATTTATTACATATTCTCATTCATATATATATATATATATATATGAGTATATGTATCCAGCTCCATGCACGATGTTGGATGGTCTAAGAGCTGTTTATTGATAAAACGGTTTTTAGTCCTTTTATCGAAATATCTTCCAAAGTATATATTTTTGTAAATATTTATTCAAAATAGGATTACCAATATTATTTATTGTTCAAAACAATATCATTTATGTTAAAAAATCTTATATTTGAATATTTCAAAAAAATTCTAAAGTGATAAATTGCGAGTCGTTATATACTTCCCCTTAAAAGAATTTCTTCCTCGAAATTAAGGATAAGAAAAAAATGACTCGAAAAGGAATATATATTTTGACAAAGGGAAATATATACAAAATATGATAAGTGGCCACATCACACGCAGTGAGTACACTCTATCGATACAACATGCAAACTAAACATCAATCCTAAACTCAAGATAAGCTTTCCTTATTCTATTTTCTATTTCCTATGTGCAGTCTTCGGCATCATCACTCCTTCTCCACAAGCATCAGTATAAATGGTAAAACCACTGCTTTCATCACTAATAGTTAGGACTAGAGTAGTAGTTATCATTTTCTTAAGTCCTTCATAATTAACTTCGTTAAGTGATGGTAAATCTTAGAGAAGTCTTGAATATATGGAACGACCCATAAAATTTTAGCAATTTTTAATTGGTTTATAACGCATTGAATTGGATTTTTGAGAAATTATTAATAATAAAATTTTTAAAGAAGAAAAAAAAGAAAGAAAAAAAATTATATTTAATATTTGGATTACGTATAATTATAATTGATTCAGAAATTTGCATGAAATCAATGGAATTGACTGTTACCATAAATTTTATTTCTTTCCTGTCCATTCAAATTTTACATCAGTTACAAACCAATCAATACCTTACCTTTATTACTCCCTGTATTTGTGTTGTAGCTCTTTAATTTTCTATCCATTGCTATTTCATTTCGGGTTTGTTCCTTCCCTATTTATTCCATTTCAAACGTTTTCTCTTCTCTCTGGCAGAAGCATAATATTTTACATCATCTTATATATATATATTTGTAGCTTGCATTCATTCGTTTATTCACTTTTACGTTTCTCATACTTTCTACTTTATTATCCTTAATTCTCGCGCTTGACGTTATCATTTCAGTTTGTTTCCCTTGAATGTGGCACGTTTCATGGTTAACGTTTTATTACATTTATGTGTGGCTTTCCTTTTGCAACCTATCTCATTTCTATTTCCTTCATTTCAAAATTTGAAACATTACAGTTGGACCACATTATTTATTTGCTTGAATAAGGAAGCTAAATCAGTGGATGACCGTTGCTAATAAAATTATTACTTTTCTAACATATATACTCATTGCTACTTTTCCTGACCATTTATTTCTACTTTCTTTTTTTCACTGTTTTGTTCCTGCTTTAAAATTTTAATATATATATTATGTATGTATTAAAAATCTTCACGTCACTTGGTCACTCAAGTTGTTCATTTTCTTTCCACTAAAATTGCTTATATTTAATTCTATACGTTTCTTTATAACGTTTTATAATATTGCTTTCATCTTGAAACTGAAACAAAATGCACCGCATACACAGGTTCATTCAAAAGAAAGTGGATAGGCCTAAACGTGCAGCTTTTCATTTACTTTTCAATTGATTTCCTCCATTATATTTTTACTTTACATTTCAAATTTGAAACGTGGTGCTCAAACAATAGTAATTGGCTTTTATTATTCAGCTCAATTAAGGGTGACCGTTGCCATCACATAACCGGTAAAAGATTTTATACGTTTTATTTGTTTATGTGGCAACGATTCACATTTACACTATTATTGTTTTTTTTAACTTCATTGGTTTTCATTTATTTGTGTACGTTTCGTTTCATCTATTTGCACTTGATTCTTTTTTTTCCATATTCGTTACTTCACATTTATATCAGTACGTTATTTTTGCGTTCATAAAACTTTATACGTTTATTATAATTGACTGTTGCTCATCTTGGCCTATATAATTCCATCCTTATATTCTTCTTCCTCTCCTCTTTTATTCCTCTGCTCTGAGAAATACAGTTCATACGCTTGCTCATCAAACTTTTCCACCTGCTCCTATTTGTCGCAGTCTCCTTGCCACCAAAGTTCTCCTCCTCCACTTCGTGCCTCATCCTCATCTCCTCTCTTTTATATAATAAGGTAATATCCATATTATAAACATATTGTGTTGTATTTACCTAAAAGTTAAAAGCTATAATCGGTTTACCTTTTTATACTTATATATATGAATTCATACGAATTATTACAAGTTGTCTTATCTATATATATATAGTACGCTGATGATTTGTAAATAGCTTATATATACAGTTGTTATATACACACTTGTCAACATATAATTGGTTACATAAACAGGAGCATGTGTGCATATTTAGCCATATTTTACGTATAGGGTCTGCATATTTGTTTATATATATAATTGTAAGAGCTGAATATATTTAGATTTATATCATTATTTTTAAATCGATCATTTTTTTTGCGCAAGTCTTATATAAATAATATGTTCACATATATATAAGTATATGTATTTTACAGTTTTGATGAATGTGTTTTAACACATGGGTTTTACATTCAGACCTTTTATTTACAATTTATATTAAAAAGTATGTTATAATCTCTTGGTTATATTCAAATTTATTATATATATATCGGTTGCAGTAATAAATTTTATTTTTGATAAAAATGTAAGTTACATATGTCACCGTAATTATGCGCGTAACTGATACGTAAAGATATATTAGTATATAAGTTTATATTTGGGTTATAGGCGCGTTACTTATATTTAAATTAATACATAAATAATCATATGTAGGTAGTTGCGGGTAGTAGTGTGTGTGTTAGCTTATAGCAGTGAGGATTTGTAGATATTTGGAAATTTAAAAGGCTGTGCATATAATTTGTAAAAGGCTGTGCATATATTTTGTAAAGGCTGTGCATATATTCATAGTCTAAAACCTATTATATATATTTTGTTATAAATAGTTAAAGTTATATTTTAAAGTGTGAGTCATAACGGAATTATAAAGGTTACTATATAACTTATACTTGTATGTTGATGGGTCTGCATAGATTTATAACGGGTCTGTATACATTTGAGTAACATGAATGTAGTGGGTGGTATATATATAAATATCTTACGTATATTTGTTTATACATATACATACTATTTTGGACTTAAGTTGATTTCGTCGATACTAAATTTATAACAAATATTGTTTTAATTATAGCATACAATTTATTTTACATGTTTGACTTTAGTATATAAATCCACCTATATACCTTTTACCTTCATCGATCTAGTTCTGATTCGTTTTATCAATTCTTGATCATCAGCCTTATTCGTCCAATTCGCATTCAAATCTTACTTTGCTTTGAGTTGTTGTTTGGACTATTCGATGGTCTAGATCGTGATCCAATTCGTATCTTGTCGAGTCGTCAAAATCTCTAGCCTCGAAAGGTGAGCAATCACTCACGATTAACGTTCTTTTATTTATTAAATTTGATTTCAATTGAAACGGCAATTGAAATATGTTGATGTAGTCATTTAAATTGTTATATATGCTATTATCTGTAACTGTTCACCTGTGGGATATGACACCATATCCTATTGTTTATATTTTATTGTTATTAATGATATATGCCTGTTGTTGTATTTGATATTATCTGTTATCACTCTGCAAGTTCCCTGTTAATATAGAATTCACTATGGGTTGAAATGATACATACCCGAACGGACTTTAGAATAGGAGAAAATCGTTATGGGTTGAAATGATAAACCCAAGCGATTTTCATTTGAATTGAAATTGGGATTACGGGTTGAAATTATATTTACCCGTATATATTTAAATTTTGGATTGAAATGATAAATATCCATATCACTTAACCATATGATGGATATATATACAGACACCGTTGGTCCATATATATATATATATATATATATTTTAAAATAAATTATATGGATTTGGGAAGGAATATATGGTTTTAATAAATGTTGATTCTTAAATTAGTATATATAAATGGTAATGATATATATATAGATTTAATAATAATGTTTAATTTAATTAAGATTGATTTAATACATATAATATGGTTAAGTATTTAAAGTTATGTTAATAATAAAGTTATGCATCAATTGATTTTGCTATTGGAATTTAAAATCAATTTGAAATTCTTTTATAAAAATGGTTGAGATTGGTCTTTAAATAAATATATTTCTTTTATTTTTTTAAAATGGCCGGCCCTTTTTCATCGACCCACTTTTATTTGTTCGATCCCCCTTTCTTTTTATTTGCTCCAGCCCGACCCCTTTGAGATAATGGCGACTAGGGCTTCAACTTCGTTTCGATTCTCTGGCGATTATGGAATTATGAGCTTCGGCTCCTTGATTCTCTGTTACTCTGGTGAATCTGGAATCGAGGCTACGACTCCTCTTTGCTTGATCTTGGAATTTAGGGCTTTGCCCTATCGCGATTTTGAGCTTCGGCTCTCTCTGGCGATTCAGGTGAGTAATTTGATTTACTCACATCTAACTCGTGCTCAGTATGTGATTTCTGCTCGTTTTAACTTGTTTGCTTGAATTGATTACTCTTCATGCTTTTGCTTTGAAACATTTTGACTTGTTTAAGCAATTTTAAAACTGTTTCACATCTCTGATCATCTGACTTTGTTTTTGTGATTTATTCTGGCCTTGTCTTGATCACTGTTGATCTAAGACATTGACTTTCTATTTCTGGTCATCTTCGACTAGTTTGCGTCTGCATTGAATTCAAACTTGTTTACTTCTTGGTTTTATTTACTGTTTCTCTGTAGTTTTGTTTTTGTGACATCTCCTTGTTGACTTCACTGTGAATTATGGCTTTGGTTTTCTGGCCCCTGTGAGCTTCGTCTCTGGCTATCTTTAAATTCTGTGACTTCTCTGACTTTTGACCACTGCCTTGATATTTGTTGATCATAGTTGATTTTTGTATTGATGGTCTTCATGTGTGTTCGTCTTGTGCATTTTGCTGTAATCTTGCATTGTATGACTTCAGTGTACATGCTTCACTTGTGAGCTGCTTTACTTCCTCCAGTTCACTGATCACTTCCAGTTCCTTTGTGTACACTTCTGTTGTTAAATTGCTTTGTATTTGTTAAATATTCTGACATCACCTCTGTTTCACTTGTTGCATTTGACTTGATAGTGTTTGTCACTTGAACCTGACTTTAATCTTTACTTGACACTGTTAGATATGCATGTGTTCACCTGGTTACTTGTAGCTGTGCACTTGTCAGTGTAGCCTTCATATATGTGCATGCTGTTGTGTTGCCATACTGATGTGCTTTGTTGACATTTGAACTTGTATCTTGAGTCTGCACATTCCTATGCTCTGGTCTCCACAGTAGCATTCATGCTTCATTGTGGCACTTGCACTGTTTGTCACTTGTTCATTTGGACTTGAGTCTGTTGCCTTCACCTGTGTACATGCTTTACTCACTTGAACTTGAGTCATTTCATGTTAACCAGACTTGTTCATATTACTTGTAGCTTGACCATTGTAGTTGCAGTTTCCATTGATTTTGTACAGTTATTGATGCACTGTTGCATTTGTTAGTTGCCTTGTAGCTGTGCACTTGTGTACTTTGTGCATTCATCTAGTTTGTTCATGTATACAGATCACTTGTTCACTTCTGTTGAGTACACCTCTGTTGCTACTGTGATCATTTCTATTGTTTGGTGCCTTCTTGAATTTGTATTCTTCCATTCGACAACTGTTTGTTTCACTTGAGTGTACATGCAGCATGGAGTCAGTTTCCTTATAGTGCTTACATTCTTGAAACTATTTTGACTTCTGGAATTACTTGAGTTTCTTGTTGCATTTTCAAATTGCTGTATGCTGCTGACCTGTAGCTTCACTTGAGTCATTTGAACTTGAGTTACTGGTCTTATGCTGGTGTCTTCTGAGCATTCTTTATTGTTGTAGTTCTGGCCACACTGTGTACATGCATACAATACTGTTTGTCATGTATACAGTTGTTGTTGGATTCACTTTTCACTTCTGTTTTGTATTGGACTGTATCTTGACTTGTTGCTTCTTGAGCTTGAAACTGTTTTGTATCACTGATTCATTTGTGTTACCTTGTGTTGCCATATTGAGTTGCACTGTGTACATGCACAGTTTTACTGTTGCAGTGATCATTGATATTTTGGTCGAGACCATTTGCACTTGAGTTGAATCTGATTTGGATTTGATCTTGTGAACATTTGTGAATTTTTAATGTGTACATGTGTGCACATTGTCCATGTCTGCCTGCTTTGACATTTGAGGCCGTGGCATTGAGATTTGAATCTTCATTTGATTTTGGTTCGTTGTTCTTTTGTGAATTTCGGGTTGTAGTGGCGAGGCAGTATACGCGTGCGTATACTGCAACCCTACCAGGATTGATGATTTAAATTGATTATTTTGTGTTGTCTAATTATCTTCTAGATAATTAGATTATGAGTTTCTAAATATTTATTTAATAATAAGATTTTGTTATTAATTGTCGTTTAGACAATTCGGTTGTTTTCTGAATTATCTGCATTGGTAATCTTTTATCTATCTTTGTTGGTGATTTGGATTAGCTGATTTATTGTTTAACACTGTTTAGTGTTATATCTGTCGTTATCCGATTCTCTTACCGAGGAGTCGGATATACGAGATTTCCGTGATTTTCGTCTTTTTAATATCGATTATTATTGTTTCCGTGCATTAATGACTGAGTTTGAATTAGACTGACCCGTGTATTATTTTCTTTTGAATTTAATACTCGGGTTAGACCCGAGTTATTTCAGGTCGTAGATTTCCTGCTTTGAGTTTCTGTTGAGCTATGAAGACTTTTCATATCTTTTGAAGGGGTCTTCGTCTTTTTGTAGTAGTCAGTGTATTGTTTTAGGTTGATATGTATTCATGTATATTAGTCGATAATGTACTTGTATATATATAACTTCCAGAGTCGACAGTTATAGTTGTATCATTTGTATTGTAACTGACATCAGTTATTATATATATGAGACTTTTTGTTCTATCTGTGTTCCGCACTTATATTATCTGTGTTATTTTTATATTTATTGTCCTAAACTATTATAGCCACTGTGTAGTAGCTTTGAGTTTGTATCGGTATGTCGGATTTCCTCCAAAAATGAAATGCATGTTATACTATCTGACATATCGGTGCTCGCATAAAGAAATTACACAGATGGTCGCTCCTCAACAGCCTTATTCTCCATGCTAGTTGACAGCATTACACCGTAGTGTTCTTGTCTAGCGTGGGTATAGAGGTGGGGCGTCACAGCTTGGTATCAGAGCCTGGGGTTTATGGACATAATATAAAACATAACTTAGATGGAACATGTGTTACAACTATTTGTTGATGTTTTATCTCTCATCTTTACATACGATTATCTTTGATTGTTAGGTATGAATTCCTAACGCTTACTCATGTGCATTTGATTTTGATTTCGTGAAAGTATTTTGGCTTCTGCCTCCGTTTGCTTTGCGAACTCTAGTTGGGTTTTGATGATGATGATTGTGTTCTTGTGTTTTCGGCTTTGAATTGATTTAGCCGATGTTGATTTTGTTCGAATTTGGTCAATTAAAGCTATTTTGACCTCTGGACTTTGTTCCACTTTTGTGCTATGCTATGGGTGTCATTGTGTACCTGTTACACTGTGATGAAAAATAGCTCGACCGGTTTCAAATTGAGTGATTTTGATTTTTCAGTCATATCTAGTTCGAATCTCAGCGATTTTGAGCTTGATATTTTGTGTTTTCCTCGGCTTGATTTCCATTCGACTTTGGTCACTTTGTTTTTGTGAAATTGCTAATTTCTTGATTTCCAAGACTCTGACTTTGTTTGCCGTTGGGTTCTTTGATGATGACATTGGTTCCTTTTGTACTCGACAATGGCCATTAATTGTTGACTTCGGCATTGACTTGATTCTTATTTTCGTTGAAGTCATTTATGCATTTATGCTCATTTTGCTTTGTTTTTCCAATTGATAATCGATTCTTCTTTCCCAATTAGTTGTTATCACCTTTGTCGGCTTTGATAACTTCTATTTCTGGAATTTTTGGGTATTTCTACTTTGATGAATTTGGAATCGAATTCTTTGGATTTTATTCACGTCTTCGAATGTGAATTTTAGTTAATTGATTTGGTTTCCAAATTTAATCGATTCTTGATCATTTCCCCGATTTGTTGCTATCATTTATTAGCAACTTTAATGACATTTTCTTCGAGATTTTGTGAACATACTTTTTGATGGATTCAGTATCGATTTCTTTGGATTCTATTCACATCTTTGTATGTGAATTCTTGTGATTGATTGTTTCTACAATCATTTTTGTGATTTGTCACTTTAAAAATATAAAGGTTTTCTATACTAGTAGTATTTTTAACCTATTAGTATATACAAACCTTTATTTCACTCGTATGAGAAATTGAATTAAACGGCTTAGTAAAACAAGTGGTATGAAACGCTTGCGTTTACTTCGTCTGTTAACTCCTGGACTTGTTCGATTGAACCTTTTGTGACAACTTTCTAGTGAAGATCTACAGTTTGTTCGTAAATATTTGAGTTAAGCAAGTGGTTATGGGACATGAAGTTTAACTCTTATATTCACTAACTTAGTGTAATTGACACTTCTTGATGATCATGACGATCATTTTTGTGATTTGATTTAGGCTAGCAATTGTGCGATGCCTCTTTGTCTACGAGGGAGACTAAACCCCGTTTGTGTGATGTTTCTCCATCACATATGTGGGGTAGCGACCCACGGTCTTCGGGCCATTCCTATGTGAAAATTTAATGGATAGCTTCCATGAGATAGTTTCTCGTTCCTGTGTGATACGCGTCGGTGAGTTTTCATGCTCCCATTTTGTGAAAGGCCTTCCCCTTTTTATGATTTAGACTAGGGATTGAGCGATGTCTCTTTGTCTGCGAGGGAGACTAAACCCCGTTTTTTTTGTGATGTTTCACCATCACATATGTGGGGTAGCGCCCCACGGTCTTCGGGCCATTCCTGTGTGAAAATTTAATGGATAGCTTCCATGAGATAGCTTCTCGTTCCTGTGTGATACGCGTAGGTGAGTTTTCATGCTCCCATTCATGTGTTAGGCCTCCCCCCCTTTTTATGTGTTTTCTGGATTTCTGGTGATGATTTATGGAATTTTGTGCTTCACCAATTTTCATGATTTTCATTGATATGATATCAGTTTTCGTGCATTGGTGAATTTGTGTGTCATTGACTTGTTACGAACACAAGTTTAGGGTATGGTATCCCTTTCTACCTTTGAGAAGATTCTTGTGACATTTTTTATGAATGAAAATTCATTGGTATTATATTTTGATGCCAGTTATTTTGATGAGATTTTGACGTGTTAACTTCAGTAACCGTCAATTTTAAAATGGATTTACAAGCGGTTCTCCCGCATTGCTGATTTTGTTGTCCGTTTTTACGGTATTTTGAGAAGTGCAATTTCCTTATCAAAGTTGCTACTGATATTGCTAATTTAATCACGTGTTTTCAAAATTCGTTATTTTTAAAAGTTGTTTCAAAAATATAAATTAAATTTGTTTTCAAAAATTTTACAATTTGCATTTTCAAAAGAATGAGAAAGCGACTTAAACGTTTCAGCAAAATCGAGGACTATGATCCCTTTATTTTACTGATTCGCTTAATTCCGGACTTGTCCGTTTGAGAGTGTGAAATGTTATTTTTAGAATACACAATTTTGCACTTTCAAGGAAAGATGAAGAGAATTAAACGATTTAGTAAAACTCGTGGTTATGGGACGTGTGCGTTTGCTATTTCAGTTAATTCCGGACTCGTTAATTGAATATTTGTGATTTCTGATTATCGTTTTTGATAATCGGATATTTGTGATTTCTGATTATCGTTTTTGATAATCGGATATTTGTGATTTCTGATTATCGTTTTTGATAAACGGATATTTGTGATTTTTGATTATCGTTTTTCTGATTATCGTTTTTGATAATCGGATATTTGTGATTTCTGATTATCGTTTTTGATAATCGGATATTTGTGATTTCTGATTATCGTTTTTGATAATCAGATATTTGTGAGATTTGATTATCATTTGAGATAATTAAATATTTGTGATTTCTGATTATTTTTTTTGATAATCGGATATTTGTATTTTTGATTATCGTCTTTGATAATCAGATATTTGTGAGATTTAATTATCGTTTGAGATAATTAAATATTTGTGATTTGAGACTTGATTATCTTTTGTGATAATTAAATATTTGTTGATTTGAATTATCGCTTGAGATAATTAAATATTTTTTCGATTTGATTATCGTTTGTGATAATTGAATACTTGTGATTTGTGGTTTAATTATCGTTTGAGATAATTAAATATTTGTGATTTGAAAATTCGATTATCGTTTTTGATAATTGAATATTTGCGATTTGAGATCTGATTATCGTTTCGATAATTAGATATTGTTGTTTAGTGATTTGTGAATTCTAAGTGTCTAATTGATAATTGAATATTGCTGATGATTGCATCTACTCAGTTTTGTTGTTTTCTGATTATCTATTTGATAGTTATATTTTGTTGAGAATTGTGAATTTCTTTTATGAAATTAAAAGATTTCTTTGATGTTTGAATTCTCTACCTTTATTTTTCTAGCTTTACCAATTTATGTTAGAAAAATAATTATTAGTGACGACCTAAATTATGAAAATTGCGGGGACGCAATTTCTTTAAGGAGGGGAGTCTGTAACAACCCAGTATTTTGCATCAATTGATTTTGCTATTGGAATTTAAAATCAATTTGAAATTCTTTTATAAAAATGGTTGAGATTGGTCTTTAAATAAATATATTTCTTTTATTTTTTTTAAAATGGCCGGCCCTTTTTCATCGGCCCACTTTTATTTGTTCGATCCCCCTTTCTTTTTATTTGCTCCAGCCCGACCCCTTTGAGATAATGGCGACTAGGGCTTCGACTTCATTTCGATTCTCTGGCGATTATGGAATTATGAGCTTCGGCTCCTTGATTCTCTGTTACTCTGGTGAATCTGGAATCGAGGCTACGACTCCTCTTTGCTTGATCTTGGAATTTAGGGCTTTGCCCTGTCGCGATTTTGAGCTTCGGCTCTCTCTGGCGATTCAGGTGAGTAATTTGATTTACTCACATCTAACTCGTGCTCAGTATGTGATTTCTGCTCGTTTTAACTTGTTTGCTTGAATTGATTACTCTTCATGCTTTTGCTTTGAAACTTTTTGACTTGTTTAAGCAATTTTAAAACTGTTTCACATCTCTGATCATCTGACTTTGTTTTTGTGATTTATTCTGGCCTTGTTTTGATCACTGTTGATCTAAGACATTGACTTTCTGTTCTGGTCATCTTCGACTTCGACTAGTTTGCGTCTGCATTGAATTCAAACTTGTTTACTTCTTGGTTTTATTTACTGTTTCTCTGTAGTTTTGTTTTTGTGACATCTCCTTGTTGACTTCACTGTGAATTATGGCTTTGGTTTTCTAGCCCCTATGAGCTTCATCTCTGGCCATCTTTAAATTCTGTGACTTCTGTGACTTTTGACCACTGCCTTGATATTTGTTGATCATAGCTGATTTTTGTATTGATGGTCTTCATGTGTGTTCGTCTTGTGCATTTTGCTGTAATCTTGCATCGTATGACTTCAGTGTACATGCTTCACTTGTGAGTTGCTTTACTTCCTCCGGTTCACTGATCACTTCCAGTTGCTTTGTGTACACTTCTATTGTTAAATTGCTTTGTATTTGTTAAATATTCTGACATCACCTCTGTTTCACTTGTTGCATTTGACTTGATAGTGTTTGTCACTTGAACCTGACTTTGATCTTTACTTAACACTGTTAGATATGCATGTGTTCACCTGGTTACTTGTAGCTGTGCACTTGTCAGTGTAGCCTTCATATATGTGCAAGTTGTTGTGTTGCCATACTCATGTGCTTTGTTGACATTTGAACTTGTAGCTTAAGTCTGCACATTCCTATGCTCTGGTCTCCACAGTAGCATTCATGCTTCATTGTGGCACTTGCACTGTTTGTCACTTGTTCATTTGGACTTGAGTTTGTTGCCTTCACCTGTGTACATGCTTTACTCACTTGAACTTGAGTCATTTCATGTTAACCAGACTTGTTCATATTACTTGTAGCTTGACCATTGTAGTTGCAGTTTCCATTGATTTTGTACAGTTATTGATGCACTGTTGCATTTGTTAGTTGCCTTGTAGCTGTGCACTTGTGTACTTTGTGCATTCATCTAGTTTGTTCATGTATACAGATCACTTGTTCACTTCTGTTGAGTACACCTCTGTTGCTACTGTGATCATTCCTATTGTTTGGTGCCTTCTTGAATTTGTATTCTTCCATTCGACAACTGTTTGTTTCACTTGAGTGTACATGCAGCATGGAGTCAGTTTCCTTATAGTGCTTACATTCTTGAAACTATTTTGACTTCTGGAATTACTTGAGTTTCTTGTTGCATTTTCAAATTGCTGTATGCTGCTGACCTGTAGCTTCACTTGAGTCATTTGAACTTGAGTTACTGGTCTTATGCTGGTGTCTTCTGAGCATTCTTTATTGTTGTAGTTCTGGCCACACTGTGTACATGCATACAATACTGTTTGTCATGTATACAGTTGTTGTTGGATTCACTTTTCACTTCTGTTTTGTATTGGACTGTATCTTGACTTGTTGCTTCTTGAGCTTGAAACTGTTTTGTATCACTGATTCATTTGTGTTACCTTGTGTTGCCATATTGAGTTGCACTGTGTACATGCACAGTTTTACTGTTGCAGTGATCATTGATATTTTGGTCGAGACCATTTGCACTTGAGTTGAATCTGATTTGGATTTGATCTTGTGAACATTTGTGAATTTTTAATGTGTACATGTGTGCACATTGTCCATGTCTGCCTGCTTTGACATTTGAGGCCGTGGCATTGAGATTTGAATCTTCATTTGATTTTGGTTCGTTGTTCTTTTGTGAATTTCGGGTTGTAGTGGCGAGGCAGTATACGCGTGCGTATACTGCAGCCCTACCAGGATTGATGATTTAAATTGATTATTTTGTGTTGTCTAATTATCTTCTAGATAATTAGATTATGAGTTTCTAAATATTTATCTAATAATAAGATTTTGTTATTAATTGTCGTTTAGACAATTCGGTTGTTTTCTGAATTATCTGCATTGGTAATCTTTTATCTATCTTTGTTGGTGATTTGGATTAGCTGATTTATTGTTTAACACTGTTTAGTGTTATATCTGTCGTTATCCGATTCTCTTACCAAGGAGTCGGATATACGAGATTTCTGTGACTGTCGTCTTTTTAATATCGATTATTATTGTTTTCATGCATTAATGACTGAGTTTGAATTAGACTGACCCGTGTATTATTTTCTTTTGAATTTAATACTCGGGTCAGACCCGAGTTATTTCAGGTCGTAGATTTCCTGCTTTGAGTTGCTGTTGAGCTATGAAGACTTTTCATATCTTTTGAAGGGGTCTTCGTCATTTTGTAGTAGTCAGTGTATTGTTTTAGGTTGATATGTATTCATGTATATTAGTCGATAATGTACTTGTATATATATAACTTCCAGAGTCAACAGTTATAGTTGTATCATTTGTATTGTGTCAAATGTATTGTAACTGACATCTGTTATTATATATATATGAGACTTTTTGCTCTATCTGTGTTCCGCACTTATATTATCTGTGTTATTTTTATATTTATTGTCCTAAACTATTATAGCCACTGTGTAGTAACTTTGAGTTTGTATCGGTATGTCGGATTTCCTCCAAAAATGAAATGCATGTTATACTATCTGACATATCGGTGCTCGCATAAAGAAATTACACGGATGGTCGCTCCTCAACAGCCTTATTCTCCATGCTAGTTAAAGCATTACACCGTAGTGTTCTTGTCTAGCGTGGGTATAGAGGTGGGGCGTCACAATATGATGGATATATATACAGACACCGTTGGTCCATATATATATATTTTAAAATAAATTCTATGGATTTGGGAAGGAATATATGGTTTTAATAAATGTTGATTCCTAAATTAGTATATATAAATGGTAATGATATATATATATATAGATTTAATAATAATGTTTAATTTAATTAAGATTGATTTAATACATATAATATGGTTAAGTATTTAAAGTTATGTTTCAAAATAGATTTCAGTAACAATTTGAATAAGTTAAGGTTGGGAAGATAATTTGAATTTAGTTGAAATTGCATTCATTAAAGAATTTTATTTAATTAAACCGATTTGAAACTTATTGAAATTGAGATTTAATATATGATTTATAACTTGGGTTTGATTTAAAATAATTTAATGAATATTTCTTGTTTAAATAAATTTAAGGAAATATTTAGTAAAATGAAATTTAAGGCTAGTTAGACGATATTGAATTTATGATGTGAATATTCCCTGATTAATTAATAATAAAGTTAAATCAAGCGCTATATGAAACTGTTAAATTTAACTTTGAAAATGTTGAGTATTAAAGCTTTGAAATATATTGAAAATTTAAATGGTATATTTAAAACTGAATTGAATTGATGAATTGAGCTTGGAATAAATTTGAATTTGGAATTTGGGTGGATGTGAATTGATTTGTGAGACTTGAGGAAATTTTAAATACTTTACTTTTAAATTATTTAACATATATATATATATATACTATTTTGGAAATAGATATATTTGAAATGAAATGATATTTTGGTTTGAAGGATAAATTAATTTGGAATGACCACGGTGTTATAGTGTATATTTCCACCTTGTAGATAGTTCTGAAGATCCTTAGAGGATGGTTATCCCAAACATCCTTTAAGTTACTTGTATTTCAGTTGATATTTCACTTGAGTTTGATTTATTGATATAAGAATGTTAATCCTGACTCGAGTGTTTTGTGTTTTTCTTTATGCTCGGGTCAGACCGAGTGATACAGCATTTGAGACTCACCTTGGAGTTTGGAGCTTCCATTGGAGATCCAACTATCGCCTCAGCTTTCAGCTCTTCTAGTTGATTTGTACAGAGAAGTCATCTGTTGTACTGAAGACTTCACTGTACTTGAGATATTCTGTTGTATTTTATTTCTAACTCTGATGTGTATATAGTAGCTTTATGAACTACTATTTTATTTATTCTGCTGCGTATTATTGTATTACTCTGTGTCTGTGATTCTACGATTGATTTATTTACTGTATATGCTGAGTTTTGCCAAATTTTTATTACAAACTGTTATTTTGAATTATTCAAGTCAGACATGCGTGGATTATTGTTGATTTGAATGGTCCAAAATAGTGGGTCGTTACAATATATCTCCGGTAATACCCTACCAAACTTAAGAAGCTACGAATGTCCTTCGGAGTTTGTGGTTGCTTATAATCTAGAATGGTTATAATTTTTCCAAGATCAACTGAGATTCCTTCCTTTGATACAACATGTCCAAGGAACCTTACCTTCTCTTCCCAGAAGTAGCATTTTGAAAACTTAGCCTTGAGCATATTCCTCCTCAATATTTCTAGTAGAATCTCTAAATGTCTTTCATGTTCTTCTTTGGTCTTTAAATATATAAAAATATCATCAATAAAAACAACACGATTTTGTGGAGCGTATCTCTGAATACTCTGTTCACAAGGTCCACAAAATAAGTGGGCGTATTGATTAGCCTAAAAGGCATAACAAACTGCTGATAGAAATGATTTGGTCCTCTGAATACGGCTAAGGGAATTCAACTTCTGCTATCATTAATTGATGGAATCTTGTAGCTAGGTCCAATTTGGAGAATACTCGAGCACCATGAAGTCAATCAACAAATTCATCAATACAGGGTTGAGGATACTTGTTCTCAATCGTTTTCTTATATAGGTCTCGGTAGTCTACACAAAGTCTTAGGGAGTCATCCGACTTGCAACAAAAACTACAACTGAGCTCCAACTTGAGCGAATTGGTCTATTAGTCCCTTCTTTAACAATTCATCCATTTGATTCCTTAATTCATTCACTTCCTTGGGGGCCATTCTTCAAGAAGAATGAAAAATTGACCTCGCACTAGAAATCAAGTGGATTCGAAACTCAATTTCCCTATATAGGAGTAAACTTTTAACTTCCTCAAAAACATCCAAAAATTCCTTAACAATTGGTATTTCTTCTAGACGTTTTGTAAAATGAATTTAGGACATACATAAAACTATCCATTACTAGACTTGATTCTTCACGTGTTATTTTAAAAGGTTCGCTTTTTTTTTTGCCAAATGTGCCGTCCTTTTAACACGATATATTCCGATAATTAATCCATACCGAGTATAATCTCAAATCTAATAAAATCGAGAACTATTAGGTCACATGAAATTTTATAGGATGGGTAGGCAACTTGTACTTTTTCACAAACTATACCGAGATTAGTTTTACCACCATGAAGATAAAGATATAGATAGGGGTATCTAATATTTTTTTAGTAAGTTTCTATTTATCAACCAATTCTTTAAAAATAAAACTATGGGAAGCCCCAATATCAAATAATTCTCTAACTAGATTTCTGTAACACCTCAGATTTTTTTGGTAACATTATTTAGGATATTTAATCAGTTGAATTAAATAAAATAATGTGTTGATTAGGGGGATTGAGATTTGATTTAGTTAAGAGTAGCCATGCCATTTAAAACAAATGAATTAAAGAAGAGTTTAAAATGAATTAGAGGAGGGGTAAAGTAGGAAAGAGGCCATTCCTATATCTTTACCCATGGCTGTGTATAATTTACACGTTCATTTTCATTTCAAAATTTTATAAAACAAGGTTGGCCACCATTAACAAGGAAAGGGGAAGAAGAAGTGAGAAAAGCTATAGGAAAAGATAAATTCAAATCAAATTCATCTAAATCTCAAGCTCCTTTAATCTCTAAAGCTAAGGTGAATATTGTTTACATCTCAAATTTTTATTGGTTCCGGTTTTAAGATTAAATCTGAATATTTTACATTGATTTTCCATGTTTTTAAATGATGGAATAATTATATATATTGTAACGACTCGTAATTTTCGATAATTAAAAATTGTTAATTTAATAAGATATTGTGATTTAAAGTGGGAAGAAATAAAAATTTGTGATAATAATAAGAATATAACTGGAATAAAAGTGTAATATTATTAGTTAAGGTAGTTGATAACTGCTTTAAATGTAAATTTTAATTGATTGAAAGGATTAAAAGGTTACAATTGATATAGATAGTAAATAAATGATAGTAATGTATGTATTAATGGGAATTTGATTAAAAGAGCAATTAATAAATTAAGTATTGATTAATTAATAGAATATTGTGTAATAAATGGAAATTGAATAAAATTGTGTAATGAGGGTGGTTATAACATTTGCTTGTAATTAATAAACCTACAAATGTTATTAAAAGGTGAAAATGGTAACAATTGTTATTTGTTACCAATTTAATTAATCAATTGCAATAAAATGTAAATAAATGTTACAGTAATGTAAGTTAATACGATAACTGCAAATTTCGAATATAATAAAATGTATGGGAATGTTAATTATATTTACATGACAATAATTGATGAAATTAAAAGAATGAAACCAAGATAAACAAATTAATTGGAATTTTAAATTATAATTAATGTGTAAAATTGACAAGGTTCAAAGTAATGGAATTATAGTTGTTAATACAAGTAAAAGATGGAATTTGGAGCATATTAATGAAATAAGGTATAAACAAATATTAACTATGTTATTTGAGTAATAATTGATTGAATATAAAGTCTGAAATCGAATTTAAACAATTTATTGGAATTAAATTATAATTAATTGGATTTAATTACAGTTGAAATTGAACACTGTAATTATTGCAATATTTAAACACTAAATTGATATGCAAAATTGTTTTAAATTTTTGTAAATATCCAGGTAATCAAAATTGATGAAATTTGCTGATTTATAAATTTGAAATAAAAATGTAATTTAAGTAATTTAATATTAATTTATTTAATTAACGTGAAAATAGCCATTTTGGCCACTATCTCGGATTTTGACGAAACCAGTTTCATCGGATCCGTAACGGTGAATTATTGTAAGGTTCCAAGTTTCGTAGCAATCAGACTTGTCGTTTGACCGTACGGACTCGAAACGCCTAGAAATCAATTTAATTGAAATCAATTTGAAATAAGCTGATTTTAAGCTAACTTCTTCATACGTTGGAATTTGGACATGAAACCTGTTCCATTGAATTTAAAAATATTGAAAACATCTATTTTGATATATGGGATTACCCATTTTCGTTCTGGAGGAAAAACGGGCTTTTCGGGTCATTTATCGTTCAACGTGTAAATCAATCTTGTCCATTCATTCTATTTTTCTGCTTTGCCTATAAATAGCCCGTTATAAACCCTAGCTACTTCTTATTTTCATTTGTCTGTACATATAATTCTCTCTGGCTTCTTCTTCTCAATGGTAAACAAACCAAACAAATTCCAAATTCAATTGCAAATCAAAATTAAATCAAAATTCAAACTTCTCCAACCCAAACAAATTATATACCAATTCGAAGCTCTGACGAGCGCATCTCGGATCTGCGATTTGTTTTTTAATTCAAATTATCATTTGATCAGAAATGGACAAAGAAGCTTGGTCGTTCGTTGCTAGGGTTTCTGAGTGGACGGTGGATCTTCATCTTGACGACGATCGGAGGTTGCTGCGAGGCAGAGGACGATGAGGGGGACCGATCCATGAGGCTACTTGGTGTCATAGGTGGTTGAAGTGGCTCAAACGGCATGCTCAAAGTTAGCGGCGACGGATGGTCTCTGTGGCGCAGGGGGGGCTCGCGATGGCGCATGATGGGCGGCCGGAGGTGGAGAGGCCGACGCCGTACTCCGATCGTGGCGAAGAGCAGTGTGATGGCGGCATATTGCGTTGATCATTGGCGTCCGTGCTAGTGTTAGGGTATCGGGGGCTGTTGGTCACGTTAGAATATGGCGGTCGGTATAAATTATTTTGTTTTGTATATATATTAATTTATTTAAATTATATTCCGATCGTTCAAAATTTACATAACTTTCACATACGAGTTTCAATTCAAACGCGGTTCGTTCCACTAGGATCATATCGGAATTCCGGAAATTGTCACATTGGTTTGGAAAAATTCTAAGGCTGTTCAAATATAGGCCCTATTTTGCATTTTAATTCGATTTAAAATCAAAGGTGAGTGTTTTGACCCACTCACAACTTTTAAAATTTCTTATGTTAGTTAAATTTAATTTGTGATGTGATTTGGAATTTATTTATGGTTGTTTGGCATATTAAATTTGCTATTCCAGTTAATTTGAATTTATTTGAATTAAATCATTATTTAATTTATTATTTAATTTAAATTGCTAGTTAAATACCCGTTATTGATAATTAGTTAATTGCTGACATTTATTGATTGAATTGAATAGTGATTATGATGATTGTTTGATTGTTAATATTGGATGATTGGATGATATGTTTGATTTATATACTGTTATCACTTTGCAAGTTCCCTATGGGTTGAAATGATACATACCCGAATGATCTATAGATTAGGAAAAAATCATTATGGGTTGAAATGATAGACTTGAGCAATTTTATAGATGTTATTTATTTGGGGATTGCGGTTTGAAATGATATATAACCGTAAAATATTAAATTGCGGATTGAAATGATAAATATCCGTATCACTTGACCCTAGGGTAGAGAATTATATACGGACAACGGATTGGTTAAATTAAATGATTTTAAATCCTTAATTTTTGAATCCTGTAAAATGATATTTCGAAATAAAATTTGATTTATATAAATTGAATTATTATAGAAATTCAAGTTTTATGTTAAAATTGGAATTGGTTTAAAGAAATTGTTAAAAGAATTTAATTGAAAAGTTCAAAGTTGAAATTGGAATATAAGTGAAATTTATCAGAATTAAGTATTTGACTTGTTTGAATATATAACTTTGTAATGTATTGAAATTGGAATAATTTAAATTGATATTTCAGACACGGATTGAAATCAATATAATATTTATTAATTTTATTGAGAATTTGAATTAAAAGATTGAAATTGGGTTTTGTGATTTGGAAATGTGAAATTGTCCAGATATGTTGAAATAAAATAAATAGTTAAATTTATATAAATTCCAAATTCATATTTAACATAATCTGTTTTAAAACTATAGTATTTTAGAATTTCTAATTATTAAGATTTCAAAATTATTAAACAATTTTAACCTATATTAACTATATATATTATTTTAACCTATTTAAACCAATTTAATTTATTTTAAACTAAATTAACCATTTAATTCAATTTAAATCTAATTAATCTATTTTAAAGCTATTTAATCTATTTTAATTGTATTTAAACTATTTTAAATCTATTCAACTATCTTAAATCAAGTTAAAACTATTTTTAATCTATTCTTAAATTATTTTAGAGTATTTTAACTATTTATAACTATCTTTCTAAATTTCAAACTAAATACAGTAGATGTGTTTATATTTTAAATCCTCGATTTTAAAGTGAATATGGTTACATGACATTATAACCTAAGTTGGGATTTGAAGTTTTGAGATGAGGGTTTTAAACTATTTTGAAAATATGATTTTTGAAAGTGAATATGATTTCGAAAGCGATATGGTTTGAATTGAATATGATATTTTGATATCCATATGAAATGATTTTGGAAATGTAAAAGAACCATCTGGTGTGTAATAAGCGTTTGGTTGTTAAAAAGACCGGGATCAGATATTGTCATACTCTCTGCCAATACCGAAAACCACTTTAACAACTGTGTACGTGGTGGAGGTTCCAGAAATGAAGTAGGATGGTTTGGCGAACAATTTCTGTATGAGGTATGACGTGACCCTAACTCCCGTGAGTTAGCTTGATGTGGCTAAAACAGGAGCTATACTGGGCCAAGTGGGGTCGTTCCCCCGATCAGGCACATTTCTTAGATACCATTCTATTGCTTTGTGATTGATTTGGTGGCCACCGTTGATTTTGATTTGGAAGTGTGTTTCGAGGTAGGCGAAAGTAGCTGCTATGCGTTACCACCAGTCCGGGAGTGCAATTGGTATATCTACCATGGCATTGCCTCGAGTGCCGTGTTCACATGCCCTAGCGCGCCTTCTACGAGTTTGTTTTGTACCATACCTATGGAGTGCCCTCTGATAGCCCTCTAGTTTACGGGGGGGTTACGGTACTGTATAGACTATGAGAATATATAAAATGTGTTAAGGGGAATATGGGTAACGCCTTAACGCTATTTTAATACTTTTACTTTACTTTAGACATATTATAATAGCGTATTGTACTACATAGTAGATAGTTTAACGGATCCTTAGGAGATGTGAATCCCGAACATCTCTTAAGTTATTGCACTCACGTTAGACACTGGATAGGAGATGTCAAACCCCGTAAACATCTCTGACACCGTTACACTCATATTTACCGTTGATTTAACTTACATAAGATCTTTTAGTCCTGACTCGAGTGGTTTCTCTTTTTAATTCGCTTGGGTCAGCCTGAGCATTTCAGGGTTGAAGACCTTCTTTCTAGAGGACGAAGATGAAGATTTGTACTATTATTATTTATGATATGTATTTCGCTGCATCATATTGTTCCGCTGCATTTTATTTATTTATTCCTGTTTATGTAACTCTGGTATTTGTGTTGTAAAGAATAATCAAATGTATTTATAAAACGGCTTCATGAACTGTTATTTGATTATTATATTTAGCCATTCTGCTGCAAGATTCTGTATTTATTTTATTTCTTTCTCTCTTTCTTATTTACCCTATAACAATCCGCCCTTTTGAATGGTTTGAGTCCGGCATGTGTGTCTGCTTAAAACGTCCAAAAAGGCAGTTCGTTACATATATTGTTGATGATTTATGAATGTTCATATAGATTTTATGACATGTTTTGAGATGAAAATCCTAGTAAATGATATCCAATTGCCTTGCAAACTTTTATGAAGATCTAAAACGATATTTTAAAGATGGGTTTTAATTTTCAGAATTTTTTGAATTTTCTTGGATTTAATATAAATTTTCTAGTAAAGAAAATGATATTTTGGATTATAAATTATTTACGGGTAAATAATTAATTATTTGGGTCTGAAAATTTTAGATGTTGGAAAACATATATAAAGTGATTTTTTGGAAAATTTTTAGATTTTTCCATTGTGTTTTAATGGTTATATGAAATTATTTAAGTTATGGGACTTAAATGTTTTATATAATTACAAAGGAGAATGGGTTATTTCTAAAATATTTAAATTTCCAAATATGGAAAGATGGCAGCACTTTTGAAAAGAAAAAACAGGCAACCAATCAGATTTAGATAGATAAGGCATTTTAGGTACAAAAGGACAATTTTAAAGTACAAATAAACGGGCTTTTTACTGTTTCGTCTCCTTTGGGACCAAGTTGCACCTCCATCCCTCCCCTTCCGACACAGTCGTAACCAATGCGTATTGTGTTAAGCAACAGGTACATAGTGAATTGGAAGAAGGCGAAAAGTATAGGGTCGAAACCATGGGGTTCCGGAAGGGTGAAGCATTGTTTTTGGTTTATAGGAAAATGCGCATGCTTGCTTTCGACAAAGTTTCTTTTTGACCTAGATGCTTTCGGCTGGTTAAATGGTTTAAAAGAATGGTTTTGATTGGGTTGCTCTTTTGATTTAAATGATTGCTTTCGATAGAGTCGAAACCTATAGCTGCCGCTTCCTACCTTTCGATCCAGATGGTTTCAAAGGGTTTCTTTCGTTTTCTAAAATTAGCCTCCTCTCCAATGCTTTCGAAGGGATAGTTTCGACACCATCACTTCTTTGTTTAAGAAATGGTTTCAAAGTAGATGCTTTTGAGTCTATTAGTTTTCTAATCCTTTTGCTCTACTTAAAGGCATAATCCAAATGATTTAGATTGAAATGTTTAAAAAAAGGTTTTGAAGTAGTTAACTTCGAATGGTATCCACATGTTTTAAATTGAACCCAAAAGTACTTTCGAAAGGTTTGTATTAACTATTTCGAAAGTTTTTTATGAATGGTTTCAAAAGGGGTGCTTCCCCAGGGTTTCGACAAGGATGGAAAGGAAGGATTTTCCTATGTTTTCGAAAGGAAATATTTGAAAGGTTTTAAAAGGAGGATGTCTGATATTTTGAAACTTTCGGAGAAAAGAAAGGAAAGGCTTTCCAATGTTTTCGAAAAGCAATGTTTAATGGTTTCAAAAGGGTCTTTAATGGTTTTGAAGGCGTTTGGTTTCGAAAGGGTTGTTTAAATGTTTAAACAAGTTTTGAATATAATAGGCAGACTAGCCTAAGTGTTTGTAAGTTATAAAGGACTTTAACTTATATTAAAATGATAGATAATCCTTGTCGAATATCATCAATATTATTTTGAGTAAAGTATATATAACATGGCCAAAGCTGCTTAGAGTAAAGCTAAATATATATTTTCCTTGTATATGTATGATTTGACGGACTAAATCATTTTGAAAAGGGTTTTAAGGAAAATTTAAAGGGTAGTTAAACCAAAGAAAATTCGGACAGTCGGTTCATTTAATTAAATTCGGATAGTTATTCCATTTTGAGGGCAGTCAGCCTAGAGGGCAATTAGTCCAATTTAGGGCAGTCAGCCCAGATTATGAACAAATAGTTCATTTGTTAGCATAACGGACCTTACTACTTTTTTCGGACAGATAGTCCACTTATTACTTGTTTTATGGATAGATAGTCCATTTATTAGCATAAAGGATATTGCTACTTTTATATAATCAGTTGAGGGCAGTCAGCCCAGAATTCGCACAGTTAGTCCATTTGTTTTCTGTTTTTAGCATAATGGATCTTGCTATATTATTATTATAATCAGTTTGGTTGAAGGAAAGGATTTGCAAAATATATGTTTTAAAAAAGGATATTAGTGGGGGGAAACCCATTCCGCTAAGCGGCGTGGTCTCACCCATTATCAATAAACCGAGATGTAACAGAATTATTCACATCAGGCTTTTTGTCTGACTCGAAGTCTTTGTTTCCCCTTAAACTCTCGGGTGCTCAAAATTGATTTGAGTAGGTTGAGGGTTTAGATTTACAGGTTTTCATAGTTTTGACGAATAAAGCTTCCAGAGACGAGCGGGTGGCTGACGGATAGCTATTTTAGGAATTCTTTTTATTTTGTTTCCGATGTGTATTAAGTTAGATATGACTATATTGCTTTGATCATCCAATGGGGCATCGTCATATGTCGCTCTTGGCGTATTATTGTAAAACATATATTTGATCATTGCCTGGGATCCATTTGGGGATTTCGTAACTTGGATATGACTTTGTTTGAAATGTAATCACTATAATGGTTTTTCAAAATCTATGATTTTGTTCATATTGAAGTGCTTCTGATATTAAGAATACCATTAGCATTACCGTATTTCGTCACCAGAAGTTAATACTATGGATGACTGTAGCATCTGTAGCGCTTAGCTTTTGGCCTCTAGATACGGGATGTTACAACTTGGTATCAGAGCCTAGGTTTATGAAATTTTTTAACTATAAATTATTTTTGAAAACAAAATCCAAAGGAATTAGAAAGCTTGGGGTTTTGGATAACGTTATAGTAACGTACTTGTATTCACTATATATAGGTGTACGCTTTATCTCTAATCTTCTATCGTTGATTAGGTTATTTTTTGTATCTCACGAGGTTTGGATACAGATATGGATGGTAAAAGAGGAAGAGTTAACTCAGGAAGGGGAAGCACCGAAGGGAATGCCGGACCTAATGCGGGGAGAGGTCAAGGTCAGGCCCAAACTGATAATGTTGGTGCAGAGGTCCCATAGGTCGAAATGGAAGTTATGTATCAGTTTCATTCAGGAGGTACTAAGATGTATCAGGATATGAAGAGGAGTTTCTTCTGGGGAGGTATGAAGTGGGATATTGGCTTATGTGTAAAGCAATGCTTGAATTGCCAACTGGCAAACACCGAACACCAGAAGCGAAGTAGTTTGCTTCAACCGTTAGATATTCTAGTGTGGAAGTGGGATTCTATATCTATGGACTTCATTGACGGGTTGCCAAAGTCGAACAGAGGAAATGAAAGTATATGGGTCATAGTGGATAGATTGACCAAGAGTGCACATTTCATTCCAGTTAGGTCAACCAGAATGCTCCTGTTGTAGCGAGGTTGTTCATGAAGAAAGTGGTTAGACTTCATGGAATTCGTAGCAGTATAGTCAGCAACAGACATTCCTTTTTCACTAATGAGTTTTGTAAGAGTCCATAGGAAGTTTTGGGAACCAAGCTTAAAATGAGTACCGCTTATCATCTGCAGACAGATGGGCCAACTGAAAGACTTAACAAGAACTTGGAGGATTTTTTAAGGGCTTGTGTTCTAGATTTCGGGGGATCATGGGAGGACCATCTGCATCTAGTCTATTTTTGTATAACAACGGTTATTAGACTAGTATTGGAATGGCACCGTTTGAAGCTTTGTATGGAAGGCCATGCAAATCTCTCGTATGTTGGTTGGAGACTAGGGATAGGTTGATTTTTGGTCCATATTTGTTTAGAGAAGCTACAGAAAAGATTGAGGTCATTCAGGCTAGAATGAAGGAGGCTCGTTCTAGGCAAAAGAGTTATGCAGATAAGAGACGGAAAGATTTAGAGTTCTCAGTTATAGACTAATTTTTCATCAAGGTATCACCGATGAAGGGTATGATTAGATTTGGGAAATCGGGGAAGTTATCACCAAGATTCGTTGGACCTTTTCCTATTCTTGAGAGGATCGGGAAGCTCGCATATAGAGTTGAGTTACTGATGTGCACGTAAATGTGCATATATTTACATCCATATTTTATCTATTTTTATTTAACTATATGTCATATTTGGGTATTTTAACATGTTTAAACCAAAATTCAGTTATTTTCAAATCATCACGTATTCATCTTTATACAGGGATAAAATGGTCATTTTTGTGCATGTGTTAATTTGAGAATTTTTACTTGGACATTTTTTACGATTTTTATAGGAATTTGGATGCATCTGGAAGTGGGTTTCATGAAGATATATGCATGCACAAGAGAATACAAAGGAATGAAGATGAAAATAATTCAAGCTCATGATCATGGAGGACCCCACCTACTCATCTACCTTAATGTACAATTAGAAGCTAATGGACAACTAAGTGGAGGTTAAAGCTTCATGCATATTTGATGATGGGTCAATTAGAGACTAATGGTTACTTGGTGACCACACTTCCTAAAGGGAATTTTGGGAAGCACCCTAAAAAGTAAATTAAGTTTTTATACATGTATAAATAACCCACTTATGTACATGTAGAGGATCTTCTTACTCTTCTTATTACTTAGGAAATTAGCAAGTTGTAAACAAAAAATCAAAGTGAAATAAAAATGGCTTCCTAAGGCTTCTCTTTTCTACATGCTTCTCTTTACTTTTATGCTTATGTTTATTTCTATGCTCTTTTCTTTTCATTGTTAGTATATTATATTTACATTCATGCAAGTAGTTTACTAGTTAATCTCCTTTTCTTCCTTTGTTTAGTCTCTATTTCTTTTGCTTTTAATGTTGAAATTTACATGTGTTGATATGATAACACATATGAGTAGCTAAATCCCTTCAATTTAGGGGTAATGAAGCTCTCAAATATTATGTAAATTCAATATTTCCATAATTTATGGTTCTTTTATTTGTGCTTCATGAAAGTAGATTTTGATGTAAGTTTATACAAGTGAGTTTGATAGCTTATGTTGCATTTGCAAATGAGTTATTCTTATTCAACATAAACACAATTTACATCATCATTTGCTAATTGATTTTTGATTTTGAAATGAAAGTAAAAACAAAATTTGATGATCTATATTACTAATTACAATAGTAAATATATCATACTTAAAATAGCTATTGCTTTGGCTTCATTTTCATGAGAATTGATAAGTGGTTTATTTGTTGTATTATAGTTAGACGGTTTAAGTTATGTTAATTAATAACACAAATAAACCATACTTATGATAAATACAACACTTATTTCACTTAATATCAAAAATAGAGATCATAGATTACTTGTTTGTTAATTTACAAAAATATGAGAGTGAATTTGCCTCTAAATTGTTTTCTAATCTCATAGTTTTTAATCTCATTTTCATTCTAGTTTTAGCTTCATTTTGTCTACAATTTGTAGTTAACAATATTCTCTCCATTTTGGTCTAATTTGATTGATTAGAAAATTTTAAAATCTTAAAAATTCCTTGCGGATTGTCCCGTACTCGCCATGTACAAAAATTGCATGTCGTGTGCTTGCGGTAATTTTATTATAAAATTTTCGGTGATTTTCTAACTCGATAGAAACTTCATCGTTAAACAAGTTTTTAGCGCTGTTGCCAAGTAATTGCTTTGATTTTTATTTTCTATTATTTGGATTATTTTTGTTTGATTTTTGTGTGCTTATTTACATTTAAAAAAAATATTATGTGTTTGTGTGATCTTATTTGCATTTGTGTGTGTTGTTTTCAAGTTGTTTCGTTTGTTTGCATTTACATATTAAAAAAAGGAAATCATACCCAATTTCTAAAAAAAAGTATTTTATTTCCCATAATTGAATTTACATTTTTTCTTTTCATCATTTACATTTTTTCTTTTCATCATTTACATTTTTTTAGTTACATTTGCATTTTCTGAAAGAAAAATTTCTACATTCACTGTTGCATTACACAGCAACCACTCTAACCTCTGCATGCATTTATTTCACAACTTCACTCATAACTCCCTTTGATATCACTTCTACCACATTGCAGTACAAATACCAGCTACATCGCAAACTCCACTGACCTGCTCTCAAACTTTTTCATTCGCAAAACTCTCAACAGTCTGCAGTTCAGCTGCAACACATTTCAATATCCCCACATCTCAACTACCAGAGCACAACCTTACTGCATTCTCCTGATCATTCTCACAATCAACTTTACTGCATTCTCACAATCACCTACCAGAGCTCAAACTTACTGTCGAACAACTCACCCCATAATCATTCAAAATATCATACCATACACAGTTGTACCATTCACGTCCACCTCCACAATTTCAAACAGCGGCTACACACCCTACCCATCCATCTCATTACAAACATTTCAAACTCCACCTTCACCTAACTGCAATAGCCTCACTCAACTAGAAGAAACCATACCCACTCCAATCTCCTCCACAGTGACATCACCACACAATAAATTCATATACCACTGCACACCATAAACGCAAACATACCACTGTGACTGTCATCACATTATCTCCTCTCAACTACAAAACTGTCTGCCCCTGTCTACAAAACTTCATCATCCCATCAGTGCACCACTGCTACTCAACTACTGCTCCTTTACCTTACATACATCTACCTCAACCGCCTACTACAGCCACTTGACAACAACAACAACCCACAACTGCCATTACCACTCAACAGTCCTAACATTTCATCCACCCAGTGCAAAGTGCCATACTTCCTCCTCGATAGTCAAATCCAACTGAGCAACCAACCACCAACATCTGCTTTCATTCAAACATCACTACATAACATCCTACCACCCATCCAATAACAGTTGCCAACCACTTCAACACTTGCTAACATACCATATCTCCTTACCATAGTCATTCGCTAGACTGCCCTTCTTAAAACTGACAACCATACAACTCCTTCAACTCTATATCACCACCACATACCCACATCACACTCAAATAAACAACTCGACCAACTACATCAATTTTCCCACCATCACAATAGTTCAGCCAACAACAACAACCACCAAAGAAAACATTGCAACTCTCCCTTTTCATACATACATCCACTGACATCACCTCCTACTGCAACATAACTCCACCATTTTTCATCTGCCATTGCTGCGCCTGATTGCTACACTGCCTTGTGCCCTCATCCCCTCGCCAACAAACCCCTCTGACCACATATCCCTACCCATACAACCACCCACTGTTCAACCTCTACAACAATCCCTGCATCAGCATCACTTGACCAACCATCAAACTTCTCTTCCATCAACCATTGGCCTTGCATGAATAACAACATCGCGAAATGAACCCGCATTCCAAAACAAATCGAACACCCAGTCGAACTCCTGCCACCAACTTGAAACCGCCTACTGCTTCCCAATTCGTCGCCTCGCCATTGCCAATTCGACAACAGTTACCTCCAACCACCAACTCGAAAACATAAGTCTGTTATCTCCGTTGAACATCGGAACAGCCACCTCCGCAACAGATAAACATCGCATTTGAGAACATGAGCAACGGTGCAAATTTGAGAACTTACGAATCTGTGGAATTTTCGAATTTGGAATCTTTGGACTGTGCGAATTTGAAAATCAATTTGTGGAAATTGATCGAGGAATTTGGTCGTGATTTTAGTTGATAATTCGTGAAGTTCATTTTGGGGTTGTGTTGTAAATTTGAGGAAATTATTTAAGTGGGTCGTGTGCCTTTGGGCTGGAATTTGAGTTTCCTTTTTTTGTCGATTTTGATTTGTTTAAGTTTTTATTTATTTATTTTGTTTAGTTAAGTTTCTTTCAAAAAAAACAAAACAAAAAAAATTACAACAAAAAAATTTTTCCTTTGTTAGATTGTAGTTTGTTTTCACCAATTTTTTTTTATTTTTTTATAAGAAATCAAAGATTTCCATTTGTTTTGTTTTCATTTATTTTGTTCTGTTTGGTTTGTTTACTTTGTTTTAATATAAAAAAACATTCTCTTTTAATTATTTTGTTTTACTTTTCTTTTGTTTACCTTGTTAAAAAAACCTGTATATATATCTTGTCTTAATTTTCAGGTTGCCAAAGCAGAACATCTAGAGGAATCGTTTGCTTCGCTAAAAAATCGGCGTTAAAAAAAATATTGCTAATAATCTGCATGCTCTGGTATCATGCTTTCATCTCTTATTTTTAATTTGATTTGCATTGTTGGTTGCATGGATTTGCATTTTTCTTAAAAAAAAATTCAAAATCCAAAAAGAAAAGTAAACTTCATTTTAGTTGCATTGTAAATTCACGTTTAATTTTTGCTTTGCATTCATCTCATCTTGTTTTATTTTCTAAGGGCAATACCCCAATTCACATAAGGTAGGGGATTTCATCACCCTTTCCTAAGCCCACAAATCGCATTTCATCGTAGGATTTGATTAATAATAAAGGTTATACATTCGACTTAAGGTGTCGCGAGCTCACCTAGGGCTTAACTGTATCTTGACAATTGTCTTCTTTGAACAAGTTTATTTCTTGGTGTATAGGCTACGGCAGAGTAATAACTATTTATAAATATTACGATGATTCATAAATATTATAGTGGTTGTTCCTCTAAAGGTACTTAAACCTTCGGTTGCATTGCTATGGTGATTCGTGGTGCACCGATAACCCCTGCCCGTTACTTGGCTAAGAAATATTTTTGTTGATTTAAGACAAAATGTGATTATACAATTTTGGATTAGGAGCTACTAAGGACAGAAAATTGTAATTAGTGTTTGTCCCAAAATGGGCACAACACTCTTCGGAAGTTTTTGAAGAGATAAAAGTGAAGAAAGAAAATTAAAACTGAGGATTATCTAACAAAAACTCCAAATAACAGAAAGTAAATTGCACAAGAGACAAGAATTTAGAGTGGTTCGGCGTTTCTCCTACGTCCACTATGAAGTTTGATGATTTTATTGCTCGATACTTGAAGATTACAATTTCTTATAATGTAGTACAACTGATTTTATGAGCTAAGTCTGAAACTAAGGTAGCAGTGGTGATTTGGAGTAAAATTGGAAGAGTCTGGGCACTCTTTAGCTCTTAAAATTATCCGACCCCTTTTCTGAATGACCAGGGGCTCTATTTATAGGTGTAGGAGGCAAATATTTCGCCTAAATTTCGGGAGACTACTTCTGGCACATGAGGGGGCCCACGTGCCCGCTTTTAGGAAATCTGGGCCAACTTTGGGATCGATTCGAAGCCCATTCGAATCGATCAAGAAAACATCCAATCAAGCTGAAATTTTGTGTGGACATTCTTCAACATGTGCACAAGCTTTTGTGAAAATTTCATAGCATTCAGACTTATAGATCTCGAGTTATGATCGATTCGAATTGGTATTTCTCGGTAGGTTGGTTCGTTCGAATCGATATGATCTAATCGATCACTTCGAATCGATCACGGCACATGACTTCGTGATGACGTGGATCGAAACTCTAGCTCTGATCCGCTTTATTCTCCTATTTAATCGAGTCGTCCCGGAGACTTCGCCGCTTTGACTCGATGGATTCGAAGGCTTCATTCCCAGATGGATTCGAACAGGAGTTTCATCATATCGATCGTGATGTGCTATGGTGGATCGATACGAAGCTGCTGTAGCAGGATGGATTCGATGCAAGGCATGTCAATGGATTCGAACATGCCACCCATGCATGGATTCGAAGCAGAGCATCTTGCTGGGTACGAAGTAGGATGTCGTCATGGATATGAACTAATGATAACTGAAGGATTCAAATATGTATTCGGGAGATGGATACGAAGCTTGACCACCTGATGGACTCGAACAAGGAGGTAGCGATCGATTCGGAGCAAACAGATGTTGATGGATTCGAACATAAGTTTCACCTATGGATTCGAATTAGGGGGGATCTCCTTCGTATCGAATCGATCATAACTCCAATATACGAACTCGGATTGACCTGAAACTTGGACCGTTGTCTTGCATGGCTGTGTTTGTTATGTCTTGCTAATCGTGGCTCGATCCGGACTCGGACAAAATTCATCGATATCCATGACGAGTGACTCCTGGTTTTTAGTCGGTCCCTTGGTATCTCGGCCTTGCCAAAAGGCGGGATAACATTTGCCCCCCCCCCCAAAGTACGTCTTGTGTAAACATGGCATGCTTTGAAAAGTTGCAGTCTTTTATGCTGAATATTTATATTTCTGTTCAATTTAGTTTCTTGACAGTCGTCTTTTAGTTGTTTTGTTGTAATCTTCTTTTAAACAAACGTTCAACCATCGAGCTTTGCTTTGGTAGACACGAAAAATCTTTGACGGATACGAAATCCTGGTTCGTATCGATGAGTTCTTGCCGCTGTGGGTCCAGTATTGATGGATTCGATCTGATGGTTTCGAATCGATGGAGTCGAGTGTCTTTAGGGACATCTTTAATTTGTACGTCGTATCGATGAACTCAGTGCACACTGGATGGATTCGAATCGATGGATACGAATAGTGGCTTCAACCTGGTGGGCACAGGCGTTGGTTTCGTCTTGGTCAAATGCTCAGGTTGATGGATTCGAATAGGGCAATTCGAATCGATGTAGTCGAATGATCTCTGGATCTATTTAACATTGTTCTTTGTATTGCTTTTTGGTAGAGTCAAAGAGATGGATTCGAAACGCGGCTCTTATGCAGGCCTTTGCCTCTATTCGAATCGACTATGGTTCTCTAGTCTATGGACCCGAATCAAGCGCTTAGAATCAATGGCTAGTTCCCCCGGATACTACCAGTTTAGCCTACTGGGATACGAATCGTCCTAGAGTTCATATAAATACTGGGACGCCATTCACTTTTCACTTTTTTACTTTTGCCTTCGTCTTCGCCTTCGTATCGCTCCAGAGACCAAGAAGAAAACTGCTCTTCGCCTTCGTATCGACCCAGTGTCTAACTCCTTCGATTCAATTACACATCTAGGTAGATAACCCAACTATGTAATCGAAGTTCTAAGATTTGAAATTCTCCCTATTTCCATTCGTGTTCGTATCGATCTTGATGGAGTCAAAATTAGGGATAACACCAAGAAAAACCGAATAGAGGAGAAGTATGGAAGAGAAAGTCAGAGCCTTCCCCTCGTGTCGATCTGGAATGACGGCAATCGAATCGTTCTGGGAGATGAGATTTTTCCATGGCTACCGTATCGATCTGGATGAAGGAAGTGGAGGTTTATGTTCGAATCGATCACAGATGGTGCGTCCTCGAATCGATCCATAACGATCAATACGTGAAGTTGCCACTAGACGATCGATTCGAAGGTTTTGTGTATATGATCGATATGAAGTTTAAGCCACTTAGCTATTTCGAAGTTTTATTTCAGGAGATCGATTCGAAAGATAGACTAATGATGGATTCGGAGAGGAAGGTCTCCCTATCGATTCGAAGGTTAAGGTGTGATCGATTCGAACCGTATCAATTCGATCAGGATCGATTCAAAATCATGCCTTTCTGATCGATTCGAAGCTTCTGATTCCAACTCTGATCGATACGAACAAGCTTCCATGGATACGAAAATTTCACATAATTAATGGCACAATTCCGACGAGCTTCATCCCTGCATATTTGGACTGAACTTTTTTACTACATATTTGACTGCCCTTCGAAGCTCGTCGATGGAACTGTACCTTGCCAAATAAAACTGTAACATGAATTAACCTCCATGGAGTTGGATGATATGGTTATGAAGGTCAGCGATGACGGTCACTCCGAACAGATTTCGATATTCTTGCTGTTTGCATATTTTCTTCAATTTTGCTGAATTTTTCAAGTATTAGCTGTATTTTACTGCACATCACTTTCACACACTTCACATTGGGAAATGAATGGGTTTATCACATGCTTAACACTGATTTCTAATAAGTAGTCAGTTATAGAGTCTTCGAGCTCTCAACGGCAGGAGATTCAGAGTCCTCCCCCTCCGGTCCTTGTAATTCCAGATATCCCAGTGGATATAGTAGATCCAGCTCCTTACGAGCTACAAGACGCTATATTTATTGAGGATCCTATAGACTCTGTTCAATCCAATATCTCTGAAAACTTGTTGGGAAGGATATGCACAAGACACCGTATTTCTTTGGACGATGTGCTATTTCCGAGTTCTAGCGACAGACCTCACTGTCCGCCCAAAGGGTATACTGCCTTCTACCGACATGCTTGTGCGGCCGGAACACTCCCTCCATTCAATCAATACATTAGGGAGATGTTATCATTTCTTGGAATCGCTCCTTCTCAATTACACCCCAACGGGCACGCGCTACTGAACAGTGCATTTATTGTATTTATGGAACACCTCTTCCGCCCTCTAAGGCCGACGGAAATCAGATATCTATTTAACTTCAAGAGCAGAGGCGATAGTCCGTCTTTTACATTTTTGGAGGCAGTGAGAAACTGTCAAGTTATTACCGAAGCCTGGACCAGACTTAGTTACTTCAAGAATGAATGGTTTTATGTCCGGTGTCCTCCTGGTTTTGTTAGGCGATGGTTGTCTAGACGTAGGTGTCGTAACCTGTTGACGATTTCTTTGATTAATAGCTTTTTGGCATTGGTATTGACATCCTGTTTTTCTTACAGCCATTATCTCCAGACCTGACGACGGGTATTACAAGGGCATGATTCGGAGCCTTCAAGAGATACCGAGCGATGCAAGACACATCGACTTGGTGTTGGTTGATTATAACTTAAGAGCTCTTGGCTTGATTGAAATGAATCAGAGCATAGTCACCAAAGGGATGTTAAAGCCCGTTCCAAAGCAGAAGAACAAGAAGAAGAAGAAAAAGAAAATGGCGAAGAAAACGCTCGGAGTTGTAATAACTGAAGTGAGCGACGAGGAAAGGACTCACACAGACGTAGAGCCGATGGCGGATCTTTCGGGAAATTTTGAAGAATTGGGAGAGAGATGGAAAAGCAAGACTTTCGTTTCCAAAAAACTTAAATCTAAGGGGTGGAAGTCTGTAGATGTGTCTCCTCCCACTTCCGGAGTTATGATTTCCGAGGCCGCCCCTTCTCAATCAAGAGATACTTTCAAAGGGCTTGATGACATTCCTATCCCGGATTATATATCGATCCATCACAATTCCGGGTTGGAGGAATTTCAAGATGTTTTAAATACGAGCGAGCCCTTTCCTTTGAGTGCGATCAACACTTCCGGTTGGTCTAGGGGTTTACACATTTACACACACTTCCACAGCACTACATGATTTCCGCATATTGAACATCGCTTTTGTAGGATTCTAAACTGCAGTTCCTTCTTATCGCAGGTGAGATGTCAGGCCAAGAATCCACTCTGGATAGGCTTCGCAATGTACGCCGATCTTCCTCATATTACGAGTCCCGCTGGAGGGAATCGGATAGGGACCACGTGCAAGGCTATACCAGCCAGGAGCGTTACGATAGGGATCGAGATTACTGGCGTGGCCGTTCTGGTCATGATCGTACTGACAGAGATAGAGGCCACCAGTACCGATCGCGATCTCATTCTCCTTCGCCTCCTAGGGCCCCCGTAGATCTCCCTGAGTCTTCGCAGCAGCAACAGCCTTCTCAATCTTCAAGGCCCGAGACTCAGCGGCAAAGAGTTGAACCGCAGACGGCTGCCATTGTTGAACAGGCTCTGGTTGAATTGACGAGTGAAGGAGCCATAAAGCTTGCCCAAATGAAAAAGGACTTTCCAGAAATTTGTTTGGATGCATATGTCTTCCCTCCTCATCTCAAGAGGATTCCTCCGGATGCTGAGAACATCGCTCATGATTATATCCATGACTTTTATGCCCAATTCAAGGAATGGTATAAAGCAGCTGTGAAAGCTTCAAAAGCTTCAAAAGTGGCTTTTGACCAGGCAAAGATTATTGAGAAGCGTGATGCTGACATTGTTAAGAAAGATCGCATCATCCAGGTTCTCCAGTCAGAGATGGAGTCGTCTCGAAGATTAGAACTCCAAACACTTAAAAAGTATGACGAGGCCGTGGCGAAGATGGCCAGGATGCAGCAGGCACACTGTGCCTTAGTAGAAGGGATGGGCCACCGTTATACCACCGTCGTAGCTGAGCGGGATACCACCGTTAAAGAGCTGAATGAGCTTAAAGCCAAAATTTCTGAGGTGGTGAAAGAAAAAGATGATGCAAACACCGCCGCTCTGGAGGCGTGTGACCAAGCTGTACTACTTCGGGCTGAACTTGCAGCGGTGGAAGCAAAGACTAAGTCTGTGGAGACAGAATCTGAGGAAAAGGTCATGGCGGAGCAGTCCAAGATGGAAGCTGATTTTGACGATCTCCTGGTCACATATAATGCCAACGTGCTGGAGCATAGAAATTTATCATGGCTGGGAGATGACTCTATGATTTTGTACAACGCTTGGACTAGGCTGGTGGAGGAGAAGAAAGCAGCGCATCCGAATGAAGCACTGGATGATTTCGAGCTTGAGACGCGCTTGCTTTCTGAGGAAGAGAGGAAGGTTCTCCACGAGGCGATGATTTCCGTGGAGAAAGAGAGGCTTGGAGCTCGACAGATAGAGACTGGTGAGGGCTCGGGGATCGAGCATCATGAAGCAAGTGTTGGAGCTGTAATTCCGACATTGTCTGAGACCACTGGCGTGGTCGATCCCTAGTCTGTCCCCGCTTATAATCCTGACCAGCCGCAATGATCTCCTATTGATCCTCTTGTCTCTGCACCTGCCCATACTTCGGGTCAGGCTAAGGAAGGTATTCAAACGCTTCCCGTATACACTTAGTGTGGTGAACCCGAAGCAATACATTTAGCTAACAATCTTCTCTTTTTCACATTTCAGTGACCAAAGCCGCTATCTCTGCGCCTCCTGCATCTCAAGTCTCTTATCAAGCGCAAGGGGCTATCGTCACCGAGGCTATTATGACATCTACCGTGGTCGGCGAAGAGGGAGAAGCGAGCATGTTATCTTTTGATGCTCAGATGATTGAGGAACTCCTCAGTCAACCCAACGATCCCTTCGCCGATCCATCCTTTGCCATGAGCGGGGCCACTCCGGCTGTTAGCTCCTTTATGCCAGCCACTAGCATATCCAGCGCGGCCCAAGCACCTCGTGAAGATGAAATTTTGGCTGAGATCAATGCTGAGATGGCAGCAGTGACCGCCAGCATGAATCCGTCTGGCCCTGCCCAGCTAATGATGATTTCGCCGGGCGGCACTGTGGTTATTGCGAGCGCTCCTGCCCCACTTCCTGTTACTGCTCCTATGCCTCCAGTTCAATCCTCCAAGAGAATCTCTGTCGCCTCAAGCTCCGAGGAGGATGTTGACATTATGTCACAATTGGAGGACAAACCGGAGAAGAGCAAGAGATTGAGGAGGAAGTCAGGTGGCGGATCCAGTGGGACTACCCCGAAGAAGAAATCGAGGAAGAAGAAAGATTGAACTCTTTCTTTAGTTTGCTATTGTGTTCGGGGGTAGTGTTTTGTTTTGTTTTTGGTTTTCTATAGCCGTGTATAGATGTGGACTCGGCTCCCACTAGTAGGAATTTTTTGAACCATCTAGTAATCGGATTCTTTTTGTTGATAATGGAAATGAAAACATATTCTCTTTTGTCTTCAATTCAATATTTGCTTTGGTTCTGCCCCCAGCGTTAACGCTTATACCCGGCTCGCGCTCTTGGAGTACTCTGGGATTATGGAGTTAACTTACTGTTTATACTCCGTCTCGCACTCTGGGAGTATGGAGTTAAGTAAATGTTTATACTCCGTCTCGCACTTTGGGAGTACGGAGTTAAGTAAATGTTTATACTCCGTCTCGCACTTTGGGAGTACGGAGTTAAGTAAATGTATATACTCCGTCTCGCACTCTGGGAGTACGGAGTTAAGTAAAGGATTGTCGTGTATCAACCAATTTTAGCCTGACGTGATGGCTTGCCCCCGAGCTCGGGTTTCATTTAGCGATTGGTCGATCGTATCATAGCCACTCCCTACTTGAATAAATTCCACTGCATGATGGAATTTAGCTCTCCGTGCATCGTGATGTTGTACATTGTATTCAATGAATCACAGCTCTGGCTCGAAGAGATGGCATTTTATTGCTGAAATAAGAAAATATGGCAAAGTCAGTTGCCTTATTACAAATTCTAATTTCGAAATGCAAAAGTAGATTGCTAAATGGAATAATATAATGAAATAAATAAATCCTGTCATGTGTAATAGCGACGGAGAATTTCGCTGTTCCAGGCCCTTGGCAAATCAAGACCGTCAACGGTCGATAGTTTGAATGTGCCACCTCCAAGTCTTTGTGTAATCACGTATGGTCCTTCCCAATTTGGTTTCATGTGTAAAGGAACCGAATAGATTCTCTTGAGAACGAGATCGCCGAGTTCAAAAGTTCGAGGTCGAACTTTGGCATTGTACAGTCGGGTGACTCGACTTCGATATGCGGTCGCTCTCAAATCCGCCTCTTCCTGTTTCTCATCCAATAGATCCAAATATTCAGCAAGCAATATAGCATTTTTTTCGGATCATAATAAGTCACGCGATGGGAAAACACTTTCGTCTCGACTGGAATAACGGCTTCCGAGCCATAAGATAAGGAAAACGGGGTGTGCCCGATTGCGGTCTTGTGAGTCGTTCGATAAGCCCATAATGCCATAGGAAGTTCATCAACCCATTTGCCCCCAGCCTTTTCCAACCATTTCTTTAAGATAGATTTTATAACTTTATTGACAGCTTCGACCTGACCGTTTTCCTGAGTATGTGCAACCGCCGAGAATTTTTTATGGATATGAAACCGTTGACAAAAATCGTTGAATTCTGCACTTTTGAATTGGGCCCCATTATCGGTGATGATGGTGTGCGCGAGTCCAAATCGACAGATAATGTTGCGAACTACGAAATTTATTACTTTCTTTGTCATAATCGTTGCGAGAGCTTCAGCTTCAGCCCACTTTGTAAAGTAATCAACGGCGACGATGGCGTACTTCGCACCACCTTTTGCCAGAGGTAGAGCGCCGATGATATCGTTGCCCCACATTGCGAATGGCCAGGGACTGACTATTTGAGTTATCTCGATAGGTGGGGCTCTTGGAATTCGGGCGTGTTTCTGGCACCTATCGCACTTTCTGGCATAGTTTGCTACATCTCGGTTCACTGTCGGCCAGTAGTATCCATATCGGAGTATTTTCTTAGCGAGAGCTTGTCCACCGGTGTGATCGCCACATTCTCCTTCGTGTACGTCATGTAACACTCATTTGATTTCATCGTGCGCGACACACCGGAGGAAAGGAACAGAATAACCTCTTCTATACATGATTCCGTCCTGAATGACGAACCGTGAAGCTTTTCGTAGAATTTGCCTTTTCTCATTTCTATGCTCAGGCAACGTCCCTTCCTCAATGTAATTTCGATACGGAGTCATCCATGATTCTCTACTGGGAGCAGTTTCAAACACAAAATTCATCTCTATTTGATCGATGCTTGGGGAGCACAAAGTTTCGATGGGGACACGTCCCATTTGCTGTGCTTCACCTGTGCTGGCTAACTTCGCCAATGAATCGGCTTTTTGATTGCGTTCTCGAGGTATATAATAAATGGCATAATAATCAAACTGATTCAGTACTTCCTGAACTCGAGCCAAGTAAGCAGCCAACCTACGATCTCTCGCTTGATACTCTCCCCGTACTTGGCACACAACTAATTGTGAATCACAATAAATTTCCACAGCGATAATTCTCAAATCTCTGGCAAATTTTAGTCCAGTTAAGAGGGCTTCATATTCAACTTCATTATTGGTTGCATGAAAATCGAACTTCAAAGCATAACATATAGATCGGCCTTCGGGAGTTTCAAGTACAACACCAGCGCCCGAACACCGGTCGTTTGATGCACCATCAGTATACAGCTTCTAGATATATTCGGGGGATTCACTGGATTTGGGCAAGTCCTCTGGAACGGTAAATTCGGCTATGAAATCTGCCAGGACTTGTCCTTGAATGGCTTTCCGCGGAGCGTAAGTGATATCAAATTGACTCAGTTCAATGTTCCACTTGAGTAACCTACCAGACGTCTCAGGCCGCGTGAGGACCTATCGTAACGGCTGATCGGTGTACACAGTAAGCGGATGAGCTTGGAAGTAAGGACAGAGCTTTCTTGAGGCAATGACCAAGCAATAAGCCAGTTTCTCTAATCTTGGGTAATTTCCCTCAGCTCCGGTTAGCCGTTTACTAACATAGTAGACCGGTTTCTGCACTCGGTCTTCTTCCCGGACTAGAGCAGCGCTGATTGCATGCTCTGATACTGCCAGATAAAGGTACAATTGTTCATGGTCAATCGGCTTTGACAAGATCGGTGGTGTGGAAAGATGTTGAACCAGCGATCGAAATGCATCTTCACATTCCATGGTCCATTCAAAGTTTCGCTTTCCTTTCCGGATTAGATCGAAGAAAGGAATTCATTTATCGGTCGATTTTGAAATGAACCTGCTTAATGCTGCTACCATCCCGTTGAGACTTTGGACTTGCTTTATGGTTCTTGGAGTTTGCAGGTTCCTTATTGCCCAGATCTTTTCGGGATTCGCTTCTATCCCTCGAGCATTGACGATGAACCCGAGGAACTTTCCGGATGCAACGCCGAAGTGACACTTTAATGGGTTGAGCTTCATTCTATATTTCCGAAGGATGCAGAACATCGAATTTAAATCTCTGACGTGATCTGTGGAGAATCGAGATTTTACTAGAATGTCATCTACATAAACCTCCATGGTCTTCCCGATCTGGTCGGCGAACATCCGGTTGACCAAGCGTTGGTATGTTGCTCCGGCATTTTTTTAGACCAAAAGGCATGACTCTGTAGCAGTAGAGTCCCAAATCGGTCACAAAACTGGTATGTTCTTGATCAGGCAAATGCATAGGTATTTCATTATAACCAGAATAAGCATCCATAAAAGATAATAATTCATGCCCAACTGTTGAATCTACGAGCTGATCAATTCGAGGAAGTGGAAAACTGTCTTTTGGACAAGCCTTGTTTAAGTTAGAGTAATCGATGCAAGTTCTCCATTTCCCATTCGGTTTTCGAACCAATACGGGGTTCGACACCCATTCTAGATACAAAGCATCTCGGATGAACCCATTTGATTGTAACTTATAAACCTTCTCTTTAAGGGCGGCAGATCTCTCTGGATCCATACCACGCCTTTTCTGCTTGACCGGAATATGTCGTGGATCAATATTCAAGGAGTGACTTGCGATGTCCGGCGAGAACCCGCACATATCAGAGTGTGTCCAGGAGAAAATGTTGAGATTCGCCCAGAGAAATTCAACCAATTCCTATTGTGTCTGTTTACCCAGTTGAGATCCAACTTTTAGCACTTTCAAATCATCACCCTCACTGATTGGGACGTCCACAGTCAGTTCGGCTGGGGAAGCTTGATTCTCTTTGGATTCGTCTTTATCTTCGTTGTCTCTAGGGTCAAGATCTTTAAGGAGTTGGTCATGGTGCCCGGGCCGGGGCCCAGGCGCTAATTGTCAATCATCAGCAAAACGGACGCAGAGAGATTCCTCTACGCCTTTTCCTTTCTCCTTTCTTTGCGCCTCGCGCAGTTCAGCAACATAACAGGCTCTTCCTGCTGCATGATCTCCTTGAATGACTCCAATCCCATGATCAGTGGGGAACTTTAGAGTCAAACACCATGGGGCAATAGCTGCCCTAAATTCAGCAAGGGCCGGTCGGCCCAAAAATGCGTTATAAGGTGAATCGATGTCCAACACGACAAACTGCAACATCCGGACTCTCCGGCGTTCTCCAACTCCCAACTCCACTGGCAGTTCCACCACTCCAGTGGGTATTATAGCACTTCCATTGAAGCTGTGGACTCGAGATTAGCAAGGTTTCAAGTCCTTTGCTTCCATTTTCATTAAATCATAGGCCCGTTGGAGTAAAATGTTTAGAGCTCCCACTGTCAACCAGGATCCTCTTCATCCAAGCAGGACCTACCTGGGCAGATATGACCAGTGGGTCGATTTTTGGGGCTTCGATCTTATCAGCATCTCTGCTCCTAAATATGATATCATTAGACATTGTCTTTTGTTGTTTAGCCAGAGTTCCATCCTCACAATTACTGCAGCATTCGAAGTTCGCATGCCTGATAGAGCTAGCATATGACTCCATTTCCCTCCAGCTTCTGTCTGCTAGATGGGGACCACCACTTATTGTATTTATAACTAGCCTCCTGCCCGTACGAGCGGGTTCCTCTTGTCTTTCTTGATTTTGTGCACGATTTTGATTTAAAGGGCCCGCACCACCAAGTTGCGGCGTTCGCACAAACTGATCTAACTTTCTCTCCCTGATCAACTTTTCAATGAGGTCCTGCAAATGTCGACACTCATTGGTATTATGGCCGTAACTTTCGTGAAATCTACAAAACTTTCCTATTTGAATTTGCCTCTCCGATGATTGCTTCGGAGCAGGCTTCTTATATTGCACAGTGTTGCAAGTTTGCAGATATACGTTTTCCAACGATGTATTCAACGGTGTGTAATTATCGAACATTGGAGCCCTACGTCGTGGGTCTCGATTCTGATCTCTTTTCTTATCCTGACCATTGTTGCCTCTTGGCTGAGTTTGTTTGTTCTGTATACTTAACCGAACTTTTCCGGAAGTATCATCGGACTGCTTAACTGCTACGTTACTTTGTATTCCTTCACTCCTGGGCCTCGCCTCGTCCTGCTTCCTAGACTGTTTCGCGTCCTCTTGCCGTAAGAATTGAGCGGCTTTGGAGCAGAAACGGTCCAACGATGCAGGTGGTTTTCCAGCTAACCAATTTCCAAACTCAGAATTAGGATCGATCCCTTTGGTTAATGCCATCATAATCGAGTTATCGTTGGGATTACTAATCTCCACACATGCAGCATGGAATCTCTCCAAATAACGTCTGAGTGTTTCTCCATGAGCTTGAGTGACACTAGATAGAGTGTTAACGTCCTTAGGCCTAGCGACATGCATACGAAACTGTTCGACAAATTTCTTAGCTAGTTGATCGAACGAAGAGATAGATCTAGGTGGCAACCTTGTAAACCACATTGTTGTGATTCCTCCCAAAGAGATGAGGAAACTTCTGCATTTCACTGCATCGTCAGCCCTTGCGGCGCTCATTGACCACTCATACTTCAAAATATGTTGATTGGGATCAGAATTTCCTTCGTACATAGGGAGAGTTGGCATTCTGAATCTCCGAGGTGTATCAGCGTATAATATCTCATCCGTGAAAGGAGTATGACTACGAGAAATTCCCCAATCGTCATTGGTAAGGCCTTGGCTTTCGCGGATCATCTGACGTATCATGGTTGAAATATCGGGCATCACTACATTTTGTGCATGCTGAGCTAAGGTGTGGTCGGGTTCCACAACGCGAGCTTGGACCGGGCGCTATCGACGGTCCATGTTTCGCCTCCTTGGCTCAGCGTCTTCTGGGACGTATGGTTCAGGAGTATGCCCTTGTTGCCGATTATTTCGATCTGATAGATTTCGGGTATCAACACTTGTTTCTACCGCGGCAGCTGTGGCGTGATTGTCCGTGGTGTACTGTGGAGTAGGGCCTCCTCGTGTTGAGGGTCCGGTCTGGAAGCTGGCCGACGGCCCTGTCCTCAACTGCCCAACGGTCAAGGCAGGTTGATATCCGCCAGTTTGTGCATGACTCCCATCTAATCGAGGACGGGTAGATCTGTGGTGATAGTCAGACGAGGCGGAACTTTCAGTAGACGAGCGGGAGATATCATCCCTCCTGGACCTTCTACGGCTTTGGCGGTTCAGTTGGTTGGTCAATTCAATATTAGCGCGCAACTGTTCGGCCAACTGTTGCCGACTCTGAGTCAGTTCTTGGAGCAACACTTGGAACTCTTGTCTGGTGACTGGCCTAGACGGATTTGAATGAGCAGTGTTGTCTTGATTGGATGACTGTTGCTGTGTAGGATTCTGTCTATCCCTACCTTCTTGATCAGCAGTTGTAGAGGCAGTTCTTGTGCTAACCATCTTGAGTGGTGAAGTCCTTTCCTAGACTTTATGCAAATCTGAATAGAATGGAAGGATTCCGGATTAGAGATCTGGATCTTCCTCTTGGATTTATGCAATCCGGTATCGATGGTAGATCCAAGGAGCAGGAGAAAAAGCTGGTTTTCTCAGTGAAAGCACCAAAGTGTTTGTACCAAAAATGGGCACAACACTCTTCGGAAGTTTTTGAAGAGATAAAAGTGAAGAAAGAAAATTAAAACTGAGGATTATCTAACAAAAACTCCAAATAACAGAAAGTAAATTGCACAGGAGACAAGAATTTAGAGTGGTTCGGCGTTTCGCCTACGTCCACTATGAAGTTTGATGATTTTATTGCTCGATACTTGAAGATTACAATTTCTTATAATGTAGTACAACTAATTTTATGAGCTAAGTCTGAAACTAAGGTAGCAGTGGTGATTTGGAGTAAAACTGGCAGAGTCTGGGCGCTCTTTAGCTCTTAAAATTATCCGACCCCTTTTCTGAATGACCAGGGGCTCTATTTATTGGTGTAGGAGGTAGATATTTTGCATAAATTTCGGGAGACTACTTCTGGCACGTGAGGGGGCCCACGCGCCCGCTTTTAGGAAATCAGGGCCCACTTTGGGATCGATTCGATGCCCATTCGAATCGATCAAGAAAACATCCAATCGAGTTGAAATTTGGTGTGGATATTCTTCAACATGTGCGCAAGCTTCTGTGCAAATTTCATAGCATTTGGACTTATAGATCTCGAGTTATGATCGATTCGAATTGGTATTTCTTGACAGGTTGGTTCGTTCGAATCGATATGATGGAATCGATCACTTCGAATCGATCACGACACATGACTTCGTGATGACGTGGATCGAAACTCTAGCTCTGATCCGCTTTATTTGCCTATTTGATCGAGTCGTCTCGGAGACTTCGCCACTTTGACTCGATGGATTCGAAGGCTTCATTCCCAGATGGATTCGAACAGGAGTTTCATCATATCGATCATGACATGCTATGGTGGATCGATACCAAGCTGCTGTAGCAGGATGAATTCGATGCAAGGCACGTCAATGGATTCGAACATGCCACCCATGCATGGATTCGAAGCAGAGCATCTTGTTGGGTACGAAGCAGGATGTCTTCATGGATATGAACTAAGGATAACTGAAGGATTCAAATATGGATTCGGGCGATGGATACGTAGCTTGACCACCTGATGGACTTGAACAAGGAGGTAGCGATCGATTCAGAGCAAACAAATGTTGATGGATTCGAACATAGGTTTCACCTATGGATTCGAATTAGGGGGGATCTCCTTCGTATCGAATCGATCATAACTCCAATATACGAACTCGGATTGACCTGAAACTTGGACCGTTGTCTTGCATGGCTGTGTTTGTTATGTCTTGCTAATCGTGGCTCGATCCGGACTCGGACAAAGTTCATCGATATCCATGACGAGTGACTCCTGGTTTTTAGTCGGTCCCTTGGTATCTCGGCCTTACCAAAAGGCGGGATAACAATTAAGTCCTTTGCATTCATTTAGTTGCATTAGTGCATGCATATTTTAAAAAAAATCAAAAATCGAAAAAACAAAAAAATTGTAAATTTACTTAACTTTTTTTTATCTGAAAAAAAATCCTTTTAAATCCTTTCCTTTGAAAATCTTCAATAAAAAAAATCATTTCAAAAGCAATTTTTTTTTTGAAAATTCCAAAAATCAAATTACCATTTTCTAAAAAATAAATTTCTTTTGGTAAATATTTGAAAGTTTGAAAATTCAAAAACAAAAAAAATACAAAAACAAAAACCTATAAAAAGATTTCAAAAGCCAAAAACAAAACAAAAATCGAACTTCTCTTTGGTAAATATTTTTTTTCCTTTAAAAGAGAACAACAAAAAAATTGTTCACTTCATTTTCCAAATCTCGTTTCATTCTCTAAACTCGATTCTAACTTCTTTTTCTTCTCAACTTTCACTAATGCATGAGTACTTGGACTCGTGACACTTCTACGAATACTTGGATTCGAGACCCTTCTTCAAATCGTTTAACCCGAACAAACAATCCTCCTGAAATGGCGAACGAGAACGCCACTCGAACTCTTATGGATAAAATCTTCCCCAATCGAGTTTCTATCACTTCTTGAATTGCCTTGCCCGCCCCGACGGGCAATCACTTTGAGATTCATTCAAATCACATTAACACGCTTTCGAAATTCAGCAATCTTGAACAAGTTGATCCTTATATCTTTTTAACCAAATTTGAACATGTTTGTGCAACCATTAAACTCCAACAACTATATGAGGATGGAATCAAACTTAGGTTAATTCCATTTTCACTTACCGATCATGCTGAAAAATGGTTGTATAGTTTGCCTTCGAATTTGATCAAAACTTGAGAAGAATTTACTAGTACCTTCTTAAAGAAATTTTACCCCTTGGAAAAAACATCAAAAGTTCGAAATGAAATTGTAAATTTTCATCAATTCGGGGGTGAATCATTTGCAAAATACTTTGAAAGATTTAAGGAACTTTTAATCAAATGTCCACACCATAACTTTGAAAAATGGACTCTTTGCCAAATTCTATATGATGGAATTGATAACAATTCTCGAATAATGCTTGAATCAATGTGCCAAGGCAACTTTCTAGCCCAACATCACAATGGTGCTTGGCAATTTCTTGAAAACCTAGTCGAAAAGTCATCCCAATATAAACGTTCGAACGAAAAATCAATTTACTCACAATCGAGGGCTCATTCGATAGGATCATCTTTGGCCTTAGAAGTGAAAATTGATGCAATGATAACCAAATTCGATAATGTCTTTTCCTCAAATCAAATAAATCAAGCTTCTCAAGTTCTGTGTTACAAATGCAACGATCCAAATCACATCGCCGACCAGTGTCCATATTCGTTAGAACAAATCAATGATTTTAATAAAGTTAGGAATGATCTGTTTTCTCCAATGTACAATTATGGTTGGAGAAATCATCCTAACTTTGCTTGGAATCAAAATAGTTCGAACACGAGTTTGATTCGACCATCTTTTCAATCATTTCTGAATAGTGCTTAAAATTCGAATCCTCCTTTCCAACCGAAACAATTAAAATTTTTTTTTTGCCTCCTTCTCAAAACCAAGCAAAACAATCTTTCATTCCTCAAGATGAAAAATGAATGACCTCCGTTGAAAAGAGTATTGAAGCCTTGGCTAACGCGGCAACGCAATCGCAGAATGTGTTAAATTCATACATGCAAAATACGAGCCAATCGACCTCTAAACTTGAAATGCAAATGAGTCAATTAGCCAACCTCGTGAGTAAACGAGAAAGAGGTACATTCCCGAGCAAACCAATCACAAACCCTAGGAATCAAAGTGCGAACTCGAGCCAGGCTCATATCATTATAGATAGCAATTTGAATCAAATGAATGCTATCACCACTTTGCGATCCGGTAAGGTAATCAATAACCAAGTTATCAATCCAACCGACTTACCGGATGTTCCACTTGACACTTTGAAAACCACCAACGATGCCAATCAAAACATTGAGTCGAATCCCGGTCCAAATTCTGAGTCTAATTCTTTTCCAACTCAAAAAGACCGTCCGATTGAGTTTCGAATCCCATTCCCAAATCGACTTCGACCTAAGAAACATTCGAAACAAATGAAAAGGATGTTAGAAACCTTTAAACAAGTCAAACTGAACATTCCTCTCTTAGATATCATTCAACAAGTCCCGACCTATGCCAAATTTTTAAAGGACTTGTGTACTCAAAAATGACACACTCAAGTTCCAAAGAAAGTCTTTTTAGCCGCTGGTCTAAGCGAAGTCTTGTCTCAATCCATTCCCGTTAAATACAAAGATCCTGGTTGCCCTACGATCTCATGTACAATAGGAGACAAGAGAATCAACAAATGTATGTTAGACCTAGGTGCTAGCGTAAATTTGCTCCCATATTCAGTTTACCAGCAACTAAGTCTAGGTGAGCTTAAACCGAATAAGGTCACCCTTCAATTGGCCAATCGTTTTGTAAAGAAACCGATAGGAGAAATCGAGGATGTACTCATTAGAGTGGGGGAATTCATATTCCCCGTAGATTTCATTGTGCTTGAAACTCAACCTGTAAACAATCTAACAAGCCAAATTCCTTTGATTCTAGGACGACCTATCTTAGCCACTTCAAATGCTTTAATGAATAGTCAAAACAGTTCAATGAAGATTTCTTTTGGTAATATGACCATCGATCTTAACATCTTTAATTTAGAAAATCATTTGAATGAACCATTCGACATCACGTTGGAAGTTAGTACCATTCAAGAAAAGTTTGAAAATGAATCAATGAATCTTTCTGATGAACGTGAGGCCGAGTACGAGAAATTATTTCAAGATGTTCCTTATAAGATCAAAACACGCTTCCTTTCGAGCCTCTCATAGTTGAGTCCGAATCTCAACTGATTTCTTTGATTGAGCAACCTCCTTGGCTAGAGCTCAAACCTCTTCCTTCTCACCTTAAGTACGTGCACTTAAGTGAAAACAAAACTTGTCCTATCATAATTTCTAATGATCTTTCTCTCGATTAAGAAGCTTCTCTTCTTTCTATTCTTTTGAAAAACAGTGAAGCAATTGGGTGGTCCATTACCGATATTAAGGGAATTAGTCCTGCTATTATTCAACATTGCATTCACTTAATTGACGAAGCCAAACCCACACGTGATGCGCAATGGAGGCTTAACCCAAAAATGAAAGATGCGGTTCGTGATGAAATTCTTAAGCTCCTCGATAACGGTATCATATATCCCATTCGATAGCCCATGGGTTAGCCCAATTCATGTCGTACCTAAAAAGTTCGGACTTACCATTATAACAAACAACACGAACGAATTCATTCCTACTCGGACTCAAACAAGTTGGCGTATTTGCATTGATTATCGAAACTTAAATGCTGCAATACGTAAAGACCACTTCCCTCTTCCCTTTCATTGACCAAATGCTCGAACATTTAGCCGACCACGAATTCTACTACTTCCTTGATGGTTATTCCGGCTATAACAGAATTCCAATCACTCCTGAAGATCAAGAGAAAATGACTTTCACGTATCCATTCGGTACCTTTGCTTATCTACGTATGCCATTCGGACTTTGTAACGCTCCTGCTACTTTTCAACGATGCATGGTTGGCATCTTTTCTAACATGATTGAATGCTTTCTAGAAGTTTTTATGGACGATTTCTCTATCTTTGGTGATTCTTTTTCTAAATGTTTACATCATCTCAAGTTGGTTCTAAATCGATGTAAAGAAAAACATTTGACTTTGAATTGGGAAAAATGCCACTTTATGGTCAAACAAGGCATAGTCCTTGGACACGTCATTTCAAATAAAGGCACTGAGGTAGATAAAGAGAAAATTGATGTCATTGCAAATCTACCCATTCCCAATTCTGTTAAATACATTCGCTCTTTCCTTGGACACGTAGGATTTTATCGACGCTTTGTGAAAGATTTCAGCAAAATCGCTCGTCCTTTGACGACTCTTCTTGGAAAAGACATTCCTTTCGATTTTAACTCAAATTGTATCTCTTCTTTCGAACGTCTCAAAAACAAACTCATTTATGCTCCAATCATTTTCGCACCCAAGTGGGATCTCCCATTTGAAATAATGTGTGATGCCTCGAACTTTGCAGTTGGTGCTTGTTTGTACCAAAAATGGGCACAACACTCTTCGGAAGTTATTTGAAGAGATAAAATGAAGAACGTGAATGCAAAACATATATTATCTAACAAAAACATCAACAAACATGAACGTAAAATGCAAAGACAAGCAATTTAGAGTGGTTCGGCGTATCGCCTACGTCCACTATGAAGTTTTGATGGTTTTATTGATTCTCTTTCGATGATTACAAGCAATTGCAGCAGACAACAATGAATTACAGTTTGGAATCCGAATTCAATAGTAGGAATAAGATGCGAATATCAATCCGGCAGAGTCTGGACGCTTGAGAATCAAAAGATCCTTTTTTTTGTATGGTCTGGGGCTCTATTTATAGGCGTAGGAGGCTCAGATCTTGTTCAAACTTCGGGAGACTTGGTCTGGTACGTGAGGGGGCCCACGCGACCATTTCCAGAAAGTTTCACCTCGATCTGCGATCGATACGAATCCATTTCGTATCGATCAAGATGATGTCCAATTGAGCTGAAATTTGGCAAGGACATCCTCCAGTGCGTATGCAAGCTTCCCTGAAAATATTATTGGATTTGGATCAGTGGATCATGTGGTCGATACGAACTGAGATTTCTCAAAGGCTGCTTGGTTCGTCTCCATGGCTTCGACTCCATCATTCCGTGTCGATGACTGCACGTGTTCTCAAGATGATGTGGCGTGCGCGCTTCGCTTCGATTCGGCCTTCATTCCGTATTGACCGCTTCGACTCCATATATCTCGCCTTGTTTACTTCGATGGACGACACGTCACCCTAGTTGGTTGACTCGTTAGATACGAATAAGTCACTGGGCATGGATTCGAAGTAAGGTTTTCTGATGGATACAAAGAATAGTGCCTCGATGGATACGAAGTAGACATTTACTGATGGATACGAAGTGGACATTGACTGATGGCTGTGAGGCACGTCATCTGTTGAGGGACACGAACCTGATCGATACGAACTCGATGGGTACGAAATATTGCCAACTCGATCAATACGAAATTGTGGAATCGTGCCGATGTGAAGCAGATGATGGACACGGGTTGGATGGATACGAAATAGACACTTGGCCAACCGATGCGAGTTGCACTAACTATCGATGGACACGAAACCGATCGATACGAAATGAATATCATCGATGGATACGAAAACATGCTTTTCCCTCCAATCTTGTATCCATCATAACTTGAGCATATGAACTCGGATTGACTTGAAACTTGGAACGTTGGTTCACCTTGCTTTCCTAGTCATGTCTTACCAATTGTAGCTTGATCCGGACTCGGACAAAATTCAGCGATATCCATGATGAGCCATACTTGTTCTCTAGCCGGTTCCTTGGTGTCCTGGCCTTGCCCAAAAGGCGGGATAACATTTGCCCCCCAAAGTATGTCTTGTGAAAACATGACGTGCTTTGAAAAGCTGCAAGTTTGCGAGTCGTCGTTAGTTTAGGTCGTCATTTGAATTTCGCATCGATTCTCTCCCGAACCGCTTTGGAATTTGAGTTGAAACGACGTCTGATGGTCGCTTATAACCACCCTCTTGTACTGGTCCTCTCATGGATCAGTGTAAAAAGTTAGGATGTACTTCTTCGTATCGATGCGGGGCATCGTTGATGGATACGAACTGTTCATTCGCATCGATGGGTTCTAACAAACATGAATACTGTGTTCGTATTGATAAACCTGCCCTGTTGTGAATCGATGGCTCACAAAACGGATGCTTCGAATCGATGAAGTCCATTGTCTTCAGGTGGCTTCTCTGTGCATCTCGAATCAATGGAGTCTGGTGGATTCGAAACATGCCTTCGTTTCGATGCGCTGTTTGACTGGTTGCGACCGGTCAGGTTGACTGGGAGTCGAATCGACTCGGTTCTACCCTAGGCTCCATATAAATACCTGGGACTTCGCCATTTTTCACTTTTTTACTTTTTACTTTTACTGTTGCTCTCTATTCTCTTTTTTACCTTCGTATCGATAAACTGAGAGACAACTGCTTGTTTTCGAATCGAACCAAACCTTCGATCCTTTGAGTGTAATCGCTGAAATCAGGTAATGAACGGATAGAATCATGTTAATAATGACGAATCTCGAGATCCTAATCATCCTTCCTGCTCTTTCGTCCAGTTTTCATGAATTTGAGATCTGGATGAGAGAAAATGAGATTGGGGGACGGCTCGTGGCCATGGAGTTGAGATCCCTTGGGGAAGAAGGAGATATGGAGGAAAACATCTTATCTTTGTCTCGTGTCGATCTGGAATGGGATTATTCGAATCGATCCAGTTGGCACACGTTCGTATCGGTAGGGAGACAAGGGCGACAATCGTTGCGAAGCCATCGTTTTCAGATCGATGCAAAATTGGCGAATTCGATCGATGCGAATTGATTTCTCTCTGATCGACACGATTCGTATCGATTCGAACCTAATCGATATGAAGTTCTCTCACCCCTGCCTGACCGATACGAACGTATCGAGTCGAACCCGATCGATATGAAGTACTCCTATTCCAGTGTGATCGATACGAACACATCTCCTATCCTGAGACGATAGATACGAATGTATCGATTTGAACACAGCCGGGCTGCAATGCATGATTCCCCTGACTCGATACGAAAACAAAATGCGGCGATCGATTCCAACCTAAATTCGAACGAACTTAGAGAAATTTTGAATATCCAAACACTTGACTCCGACGAGCTTCTGCCTTGCACAACTGAACTTGACCACAAAACTGACTTGACTGCCTTTCGAAGCTCGCCGATGGAACTGTTATTTAACGAGAACAAAAAGTATAAAGAAACTTTAACTTGAATCGATCATTAGTACCCGGGTGGCGTGGTTGCGACGGTCAGCGATGACGGTCACTTCCGGTCTGACTTTCAAAGTTTCGTCTTTTGCATATTTCCTTTAACTCTGCAGCATTTGCTCAAATCATGCACAACACTTGCACTGCACAACTCATTCATACACTTTACACTAGGGAATGAACGGGCTTTTTATCATCTAATGATGGTTTCTCGTGAGTTAGCTAGTTATGGAACCGTCAAGTTCGCAGCACCAAGAAACTCAGCATTTGACTCCTCCCAGACTTGTAATACCGGACATCGAGGCCGAGGTCATCGGTCCAGCCCCGAACGAGTTACCTGACGCATCTTTCATAAATAGTCCGTCGGACTCTGTTCCGTCCAATATCTCCGAAGATATGCTAGGGAGAATATGCTTACGGCACCATCTGTCGATGGATGATGTGTTGTTGCCGGGGCCAGATGATAGACCACACAATCCCCCGGAAGGATATACCGCATTCAACCGCCATGCGTGTGCAGCCGGAACGCTTCCTCCATTCAACGATTATATAAGGGAAGTGTTGGCTTATCTGGGGATTGCCCCGTCTCAGGTACACCCGAATGGATATGCTTCGCTCAACAGCTTGTTCATCGTATTTATGGAGTATCTCCATCGTCCTCCTTATATGACCGACATAAGATACTTGTTTAATTTCAAGAGTCGGACCGACAGTCCATCCTTCACATTCTTGGAGTCTGTACGAAACTGCCAAGTGGTTACAGGGTCCTGGACTAGACTGAGCTACTTCAAGTCAGAGTGGTTTTACGTTCGCTGCCCTCCAGGGTTTGCCAGAAGATGGCTATTCAGACATGAGTGTCGTCTCTTTCCCAAGTAGTTGACAAGGCCATTCATTAGTGAAATTGAACTCATGTTTTCTATTTCTTTTCTTCCAGCGATAATCCAGCGACCTGAAGGTGTCTACTGGCTACTTTAAAGAGATAGTCCGGGTTCTCCAGGAAATTCCGGGTGAAGAGAGGAATATCGAACTATTGTTGACGGACCGGAACCTCAGAATCCTTCGGTTGATTGGGCGGAGACAAAGCATAAGGCTTGATGGCGCGCTAAAGACTGTCTCCAGAGAGAAAGTCAGGCGGAAGAAACCCAGGGTCGTAATAATTGAGGAATCCAATTCCGAAAGAACTCATACCGACGAGGAACCGTTGGCCGAACCCGTTGATGCGACCTTGGATTCTGATGAAAAGAGAAAAGGCAAGGAAGTGGCCTCTAAACAGCCCAAATCCGGGAGGCGAAAGTCTGTAGTTTTACACCGCCCCCTTTCAGGAGTTAGAATCTCGGAGGCACCCTCCCTGCAAGCTGAAACTCAATTCAAGGGGCTCGCTGACCTTCCAATCCCGGATATCGTGTCTGAGCAACACGATGTTGAATCGGATGAACTGCGACATACCCTTGATGTTAGCGAGTCTCTTCCCACTAGCGCGATCGACATTTCTGGTTGGTTAGGGGGGTTACACATCCATACACTCTCCACGGCACTACACAGTCTTCTAACTGTAAACTGTACATCCTAAATGGCTACTGATTCCCCGTATTTTACTTTTCAGGTACGATGTCTGGACGAGGTACCGTGCTGGGCAGCCTGCGCAACAAGCGCCGTTACTACGAACCACGTAGGAGAGAGGGAGAGAGAGACTATGACTCAGGGCACTCTGGTCAGGAGAGATCCGACAGGGACAGGGGATATGTTCGCCGATCCCGATCTCGCTCTCCTCCTCCGAGGACTCCCATACCGCCGACGGTAGTAGCTGCTCGTCCTCCTGAAACTTCGTGGCCTAAACCGCCTTCTCAAGCTCCGAGGTCCGATCCTCCGCGCGGGACTGAAATAGCCACCTCCTTAACTACCACACCGGTCGTGACCGATTCGACCGGTGAAGGAGCACTTAAACTGGCACAGATGAGGAAGGAATTCCCCGACATCTGTTTTGACGGTTATGTCTTTCCCCCGCATTTGAATAGAATTCCGCCATCAGCTGAAAACACTATCCATGATTATGTTGCGGATATTTTCTTCCAGTATAAGGAGTGGGCAAGGGCCACGAGAAAAGCATCCAAAGTGGCGTTTGATCGGGGTGTCGCCATTGAGAAGCTTGAGAAGGAGCTGGGTCAAAAAGACCGAATCGTGAAAGTGCTCAATGCTAAGGCTGAGTCTTCCCGTAGATCTGAAATGGAAGCTCTGAAAAATGTTGATGAAGTAAACTCAGCCATGACTAGAATGAAACAAGAGCACTATACCGCCATCGAAGACATGGGTCATAGGAACACCACCATTACCGCCGAGAGGGACGCCGCTCTCAACGAGCTTAATGAGCTGAAATCAAAATTCTCCGACATGGCGAGGGAGAAGGATGCGGCTAATGTCTCTACTCAGGAAGCCTGTGATCAGGCGGTGGTGCTCCGGAAGGAGAAGGAAGCGGCTATGGAAAAAGTCCGCGAAGCTGAAGCTGGGGTCGATGAGAAAGTACGGCAGGCGGAGGCCAGGATTGAGGCCGAGGTAGAAGAGCTACTTGTTACTTACAATGCCAACGTGCTAAGGCACCGAGACCTGACATGGCTCGATGATTATCCAACCCATCTCTACAATGCCTGGAACCTACTGGTTGAAGAGGAGAAGTCTAGGCATCCCGACGAAGCCATTGATGAGTTCGAGCTGGAGAACCGCATACTCAATGACGACGAAAAGAAGGTTCTCCATGGCTCCATAATTTCTCACGATAAGGAGAGGCTTGGCACCCAGTTTCAGGAGGTTGGAGAGAGCTCCGGTGCTGAGCACCACAATGCGAGTTCCGAGATCAACGTGCCATCTCAATCTGAACTAAACCCAACGGTTGTCTCCCAACCCATACCGGCTTATGATCCAGACCGACCATATTTATCTCCTATCAGGGAGCATTCTTCTGAAGTCGCTCACACGACCCTGACCCAAACCGAGGAAGGTATTCTGAACTAACCCCTTGTGCATTTGGTCCGAAGAATGCGCATAGAAGTGTATACTAACAAACGTCTCCTTTCTTTGTTCAGTGATCGAAGTTGCGCCAACCGCGCCTCCCGCAGCCTAGGAATTATGCCAAGTGTCGGAGGCCATTATCTCTGAGGCGACCTCCGTCGTGACAGTGGCGCCGATCGAAGTGACGTAGGGAAGCTCACTCTCTCTTGATGAAAAAATGATAAACGAGCTTCTCGGCCGGCCGAGTGATCCCTTTGCAGACTTATCATTCAGCCTGGGCGGATTCTCATCTACTTCAGATGTCTCAGCCCAGACCACTACGGCGCGTAGCGAGGCTCGAGCACAATGAGAGGCAACGATGTTGGCTGAGATTAACACCGAGATGGCGGCGGCAGCACGCGGTGGCAACTTAGATGGCGGAGCGGTAGCGCAGGGCCCCACTCCCCTTATGATTGTTTCTCCTGGAGGTATGATCATTGACGTCAGCGCACCAGTCCCGCCCCCGGTTGTAGATCCTGTTCCCCCAACTCCTCCTGCGGGAAGCATCCCCATTGGCTCTATCTCGGAGGATGACGTTGACATCATGCCTTCGTCCGAGGGAAGCCCGTCTATGGAGAGAAGCTCTAAACACAAGACCACTGGTGGTTCCAGTGGTTCCTCGAGGAAGAAGAAGCCGAGGAAGCAGAAAGATTAGATTGGGTCTTCTTTAGGCACGTGTTTTCCCCTTTTTGCAGTCAGGAGTTTTGTTCTCTTTTCCTTTTCGTAGGCCGTGTTTAGATGCGGGTTCGGCCCCTGCTAGGATGAATTATTTGGAAAGGCTCGTGTATGAACCCTTGTTTATGATTAGTTGAAATAAAATTTTGTCTTCTTGTTTCAACTTGAATTCCTTTTACACTTAAATGTTGCAGTGTTCGAACTTCAGTCCGGTGTACTTGCATTACTTTAACGTTTAAGCATGGCTTGTTTTGTCTGCCAAGTCTGGAAATCTCGGACTTGAGTTGTGACCGGAGATTGAATCGGACTTGAACATCATGCAGTTTCGGGTAGTGATTAGCACTTGAACCTGCCCCCAGTTCCGGGGGGGAGGGGGAATTACGGTCATTGGCTTGTGATTGCAGGGAGTGAGGATCGAGCGATCGAACTACACTTGTTTCTCTATGACTCGTTTCATCCACACTCTGGGGATACAAGCCATCTCGTTCACATTCTGGGAACTTAAGATCGACATTAGTACTCTAACCCACATCCTGGGAAACTGGAGTTAGTGTTCGCGCTCTGACTCGTACTCCAGGAGTTCGGAGTTGATTGATTATACTCCGTTTCACACTCTGGGAATACGGAGTTGAATGCTTATACTCTGTTTCGCACTCTGGGAGTACGAAGTTAGACGTTTATACTTCGTTTCGCACTCTGGGAATACGGAGTCGAATGTTTATACTCCGTTTTGCACTCTAGGAGTACGGAGTTGAACGTTTATACTCCGTGTCGCACTATGGAAGTACAGAGTCGAATGTTTATACTCCGTTTCGCACTCTGGGAGTACGGAGTTGAACGTTTATACTCCGTTTTGCACTCTGGGAGTACGGAGTTGAACGTTTATACTCCGTTTCGCACTCTGGGAGTACGGAGTTGAATGTTTATACTCCGTTTCGCACTCTGGGAATACAGAGTCGAATGTTTATACTCCATTTCGCACTCTGGGAGTACGGAGTTGAATGTTTATACTCCGTTTCGCACTCTGGGAATACGGAGTCGAATGTTTATACTCCGTTTCGCACTCTGGGAGTACGGAGTTGAATGTTTATACTCCGTTTCGCACTCTGGGAGTACGGAGTTGAATGTAGGATTATCGTGTGTCAATCCTATTAACATTGGTGTAATGGCTTGCCCCCGAGCTCGGGGTTCATTTAGCGAGTGACCGGTCGTATCGCAGCCACTCCCTACTTGAATAAATCCCACCACGTGATGGGACTTAGCTCTCCGTGCATCATGACATCGCACATTGTATTCAATGAATCATAGCTCTGGCTCGAAGAGACGGCATTTTATTGCTGAAATAAGAAAATGCGGCAAAGTCAGTTGCCTTATTATAGAATTCAAATTTCAAAATGCAGAAACAAATTGCTGAACAAAAAAGGTATAATGAAATAAATAAAGCCTGTTATGTGTAATAGCGACAAAGACTCTCGCTGTTCCAGGCCCTTGGCAAATCAAGACCGTCAACGGTCGATAGTTTGAATGTGCCATCTCCGAGTCTTCGTGTAATCACGTATGGTCCTTCCCAATTTGGTTTCATATGTGAAGGAACTGGGTAGATCCTTTTGAGAATGAGATCGCCAAGTTCAAAGGTTCGAGGCCGAACTTTGGTATTGTACAATCGGGCAACTCGACTTCGATATGCGGCTGCTCTCAAATCAGCCTCCTCCCGTTTCTCATCCAGCAGATCCAAAGATTCAGCAAGCAATATAGCGTTTGTTTTCGGATCGTAGTAAGTCACGCGATGGGAGAACACATCCATCTCAACTGGAATAACGGCCTTTGAGCCGTAAGATAGGGAAAATGGGGTGTGCCCGGTTGCAGTCTTGTGAGTCGTTCGATAAGCCCATAATGCCATAGGAAGTTCGTCAACCCATTTGCCCCCGGCCTTTTCCAACCGTTTCTTTAAGATGGATTTTATAACTTTATTTACAGCTTCGACTTGGCCATTCGCCTGAGGATGCGCAACCGCCGAGAACTTTTTATGAATATGAAAGCGTTGACAAAAGTTCTTGAATTCTGCACCCTCGAATTGGGCTTCGTTATCAGTGATGATGGTATGCGGGAGTCCAAATCGACAGATGATGTTGCGAACCATGAAATTTATCACTTTCTTTGTCGTAATGGTTGCGAGGGCCTCAGCCTCAGCCCACTTTGTAAAGTAATCAACGACGACGATGGCATACTTCGCGCCACCTTTTGCCAGGGGTAAAGCACCGATAATATCGATACCCCACATTGCAAATGGCCAGGGACTGACCATTTGAGTTATCTCAGTAGGCGGAGCTCTTGGAATTCGGGCATGTTTCTGACACCTATCACACTTTCTGGCATAATTTGCTGCATCTCGATTTACTGTCGGCCAATAGTATCCATAGCGGAGAACCTTCTTAGCGAGAGCTTGCCCACCAGTGTGATCGCCACATGATCCTTCGTGTACGTCATGTAACACTCGTTTGATTTCATCGTGTGCGATACATCGGAGGAGAGGAACGGAGTAACCTCTTCTATACATGACTCCGTTCTGAATGACGAACCGTGAAGCTTTTCGCAGAATTTGTCTTTTCTCGTTTCTATGCTCAGGTAACGTCCCATTCTCAATGTAATTTCGATATGGAGTCATCCAAGAATCTCTACTTGGAGCGGTTTCAAGCACAAAATTCGTCTCTACTTGATCAATACTCGGGGAAGATAAAGTTTCGACTGGGACAAGTCCCATCTGCTGTGCTTCACCCGTGCTGGCCAGCTTTGCCAGTGAATCAGCTCTTTGATTGCGTTCACGTGGTATATAATAAATGGCATAATAGTCAAATTGATTCAGTACTTCTTGAACTAGGGCCAAGTAAGCAGCCAGCCTCCGATCTCTTGCTTGGTACTCCCCCCTCACTTGGCACACAACTAACTGAGAATCACAGTAAATTTCCACAGCGATAATCCTCAAATCTCTGGCAAATTTTAGTCCAGTTAAGAGTGCTTCATATTCAGCTTCATTATTAGTTGCATGAAAATCGAACTTCAAAGTGTAACATATATATCGGCCTTCGGGAGTCTCAAGTACAACACCAGCACCCGAACATCGGTCGTTTGATGCACCGTCAGTATACAGCTTCCAGATGTATTTGGGGGATTCACTGGTTTCGGGCAGATCTTCTGGAACGGTAAATTCGGCTATGAAATCTGCCAGGACTTGTCCTTGAATGGCTCTTCGCGGGGCATACACGATATCAAATTGGCTTAGCTCAGTGTTCCACTTGAGTAACGTGCCAGACGTCTCAGGCCGCGTGAGGACCTGTCGTAACGGCTTATCGGTGTACACAATAAGAGGATGAGCTTGGAAGTAAGGACGGAGCTTTCTTGAGGCAATGACCAGGCAATAAGCCAACTTCTCCAGTCTTGGGTAGTTTCTCTCAGCTCCTGTTAGCCGTTTACTAACATAGTAGACCGGTTTCTGCACTTTGTCTTCCTCCCGAACTAGAGCAGCGCTGATCGCATGTTCGGACACTGCCAAGTAAGGGTACAATTGCTCGTGGTCAACGGGTTTTGACAAGATCAGAGGTGTGGAAAGATGTTGAACCAACGATTGGAATGAGCCCTCACACTCCGTGGTCCATTCAAAGTTTCGTTTCCCCTTCCGGATTAGATCGAAGAAAGGAATGCATTTATCGGTGGACTTTGAAATGAACCTGCTTAGTGCTGCTACCTTCCCGTTGAGACTTTGGACTTGCTTTATTATCCTTGGGGTTTGCAAGTTCCTTATTGCCCAGATCTTTTCGGGATTCGCCTCTATCCCACGAGCGTTAACGATGAAACTGAGGAACTTTCCGAACGCAACGCCGAAGTGACACTTTAATGGGTTTAGCTTCATCCCGTACTCCCAAAGGATGCTGAACATTGAATTTAAATCTTTAACGTGATCCATGGAGAATCGAGACTTCACTAGCATGTCATCCACATAAACCTCCATGGTCTTTCCGATCAGGTTGGCGAACATCCGGTTGACCAAGCGTTGGTATGTTGCTCCGGCGTTCTTTAGACCAAATGGCATGACTTTGTAATAGTAGAGTCCCAGATCGGTCACGAAACTGGTATGTTCCTGAACAGGTAAATGCAAGGATATTTGATTGTAGCCGGAATAAGCGTCCATGAAAGATAGTAACTCATGTCTGGCTGTTGAATCCACGAGATGGTCAATTCGGGGAAGTGGAAAACTATCCTTCGGACAAGCCTTGTTCAAGTCAGAGTAATCGACGCAAGTTCTCCATTTTCCGTTTGGTTTTCGAACCAGTACAGGGTTGGACACCCATTCTGGATACAAGGCGTCCCGAATAAATCCGTTCGATTGTAGTTTATCAACTTCCTTCTTAAGGGCGGCTGATCTCTCTGGATCCATACCGCGCCTTTTCTGTTTTACTGGGACATGCCGCGGATTTATATTCAGGGAGTGACTTGCAATGCTCGGCGAGATTCCGCACATATCAGAGTGTGTCCAGGCGAAGACGTCGAGATTTGCCCGGAGAAATTCAACCAATTCCTGTTGTATCTTCTTGCTCAGTTGAGACCCAACTTTTAGTATTTTCGAATCATCATCCTCACTGATTGGGACGTCCATAGTCAGTTCGGCCGGAGAAGCTTGACTCTCCTTAGATTCATCTTTATCCTCATTGTCCCTAGGGTCGAGGTCTTTTAGGAATTGGTTAGGGTGCCCGGGCCAAGGCCCAGGCACCAACTGTCAATTATCAATAGAACGGATGTAGAGAGATTCCTCTATGCCCTTTCCCTTTTCCTTCCGCTGCGCCCCGCGCAGCTCAGCAACATAACAGGCCCTTCCCATGGCCTGATCTCCTTGAACAACTCCAATCCCCCGATTAGTGGGAAACTTCAGAGTCAAACACCATGGGGCGATGGCCGCCCTGAACTCAGCTAGGGACGGTCGGCCCAAAAATGCATTATAAGGTGAATCAATCTCTAAAAAAACAACAAACTGCAACAATCGGACTCTCCGGTGTTCTCCAACGCCTAATTCAACCGGTAGTTCAATTATTCCGATGGGTATCGTGGCACTCCCGTTGAAACCGTGGATTCGGGATAAGCAGGGTTTCAAATCCTTGGTGTAACGACCCCGGATTTTTATTAAATTTAAATTAATGATTTATTGAATTTTTGAATAAAATATTTGTGAAATAAATTGATAAATGGATGCGAGTTTCCCCTCCAGATGAATTCTATGTTAAATCAATTAAAATCTAAAATATTGTATATATGTGATTAGATTCAAATTTCAAGTAAATGGTTAATAATAATAATTGAATTTATAAATTCAACATAAGACAATAATATACATAAGTATGAAATAACTTGCAAAGCAAATAATAAAATAAGTAAAACAAAAATGTTTAACAAACAAAACAACTTTATGTATGCAAATAAAGTTATGTAACCAGACAAGAAGTATTTTAAAAACAAGAAGAAAGTAATACTTTCGAGTGCATGCAAGTTGAAAATCTGGGAAACAAAGCACAAAACCAGGCAAGCAAAGGAAATAAAAATAAAATATCTATATAAGTACACAAAAGAAATGATGCATGTAAACAAAGAAGTAAACATTTGTACCTACTGCTATCCTCTCAGCCGAAATGCAAAGATATCAGCCACCATTTGAGAAATAATCTCTGCTTTGTTGTACAACCAAAATATAATATACAACTTGTACAAATTTATATGCACCCTTTCACCTTCTTTTCCATATACCCTCATTTTAGTTCGAGCTGAGAAAGTATAGAGCAAACATCATTTTGAAAACTAAAAGATAAATCTAATGAAGATGGAATGCAAAGGTTCAAATTGGAAAATCAAAATGGAAGCTTGCATTTCTCAAACCTGTTTCAAAAAAACAAAGCTCTGTTCTTCAAAATGAAAGGTGAGCAAACTTCTTTCCCTTAAATTTGAACTTCTTCTTGTTCTCTGCCTTATTCAAGATCCAAGTGGGTAACTTAAATTTAAAATCTGTTTAAGTGTGTTCACTTATGTTCTTATGTCTGAAATAAGTGTGTTTATATGAATATATATTTATGCAATTCTTTGAATGTATTGATGCCTGACTGTTTAATAGTCTGGAAAACATCTTTGTTATAAAATTTGAAGCTCAGGTTTAAAACAAAAATCAACCCTGCTTAATCTGTTGATTTTTAGGACTTAGTATCTAAACAAGATAGGTTTGTTTGATTATAAAACACATTTTAAAATTTGAATTTGAGTTTACCAAGTAGAACTGCTCTGTAAAAACTTAAAGAACAGCCAATATGTAATATAGGTAAAATTTCAAACATTTTAAAATACCAATTCAAGTTTACAACTTGAATTCTTGCCTGTAATTAGGATTTTTAAAGCTATAATCACATTTTTGTGATTTGTATTTAAAGAGTTCACCTGCGTTGTTTGTTTTGGGGTTTTTAAGGGATCTCTGGTGATCCCAGCATTTCGGGTGGCCGGATTTGTGGTTGGAGATAGTGGAGTGACTAGGAAGTTTGGCAAAATTAGGTGGTGGATGATCAGAAACAGGTGGAGGCAGTGGTCGTGAATTTTAGTTGCTAAACCTAATTTGGTCTGGGTGGAGATTTTGGGTCAGTTCGATCTCCATGGAGCATCGAGCGCCACGGGGTCTTTGGGAAAAGGAGGAGGAGGCTCTGGCGAGTGTCTGAACACGACGGCGTGGTTGCAGGTGGTCTACGGTGGTGGAACGAGGCGTTTCTGTTGACCAGTTCTGGTTGTTTATGGGGTTCGATTGTTCGATTTTAGGAATTTGGTTGAAGTTCATCAACCTGGGTGATCGTAGCCTATGGGTGGGTCGTCAGTGACGTGTTGGTGGTGTCGCAGGTGGTCGGAGTTCGCCAGCGTGGTTGTGCACGTGTACGTCATTTTTTTTAGTATCAGGTGAGTTCGCATGGGGGACTCGGAGTTGCTCTCGTGCAACTGAGTTTGGTACTCGGGGTCGAGCTCGAGTTAGTAGAGGGGTTTACATACCAGTTTTTGTACTTAAGTTTTAAACAAAACAGAAGAAAAAAATGATGAAGAATAAAAGATGAAGGGGAAAGACTCGGGGGAAATAGTGTAGGACTCGGGGTTCAACTCGAAGCAGATGAAGTATGGGGTAAGCCCGAAGTTTTGCTCGGGGAAACTAAGAAATAGCTCGAGTTTCACTCGAGTTGCCTGGGATCATGTTTTTACAAGTTTTAAAGAAGTTAATTAATCTAAAGGTTTAAGTTGATAAAATGATGATAATTTATTTTAAAAAGTTATGGAAAAATTAATTAAGATTTATTAATGATAAGTAATTAAAGGAAATCAATTACTTAAAAGATAATCACTTGATTAAAAGTAATTAAATTTTTGGATGTAAGATTGATTTAATCAAGTATTTAAAGATTAATTAATTTAAAGAATAATTAATTAATGAGGTTAATTATTTGAGGTAATTAATTTGAGGATAATTAATTAATTTAAGGTTAATTAATTAAATGATTAAAGGATAATTAATCAGAATGGTTTATAATTAATTAATGATTAATTAACCAAGATTTGTAGTTTATTCATAAGTAATGAATCTGGTATAAATTAATTATAATCAGATATTAATTGATTCTACTTATGGATATTTGGATTTTATTGGATGATTTGAATTGTTTGACATCCCTGATGTACGATGCTTTGTGATATACCCTGATTTATGTTGTGATCTGAAATTTCTATATCTGTGATGTATATATTGTTATGTGAATATGCAACCCTTTGCCCGTAAAACGGCATTTGAATTTCGATGCGACAGGGAGTCGCATTCTAGTTGGTTATCCGAAACCCACATCGAATTGTAATAGTGAATCTTTGTGACTGATAAATTTATTTTATCTATGAATGAAGATAAGCGTTATCGATTATACCGCTTATCGATAGATCTGTGATGATTGATGTTGTGCACTATTGTGTGTAAAACCCCTGGACTACACTCTTACACACACAAATATGGATTTCACGTGGAAATCGGTTAAGTCACAGATAATTTAAATTTGATGTTTTTGGAATTGAAATTTTAATTTCAATTGATTTTGAAATTGGAAATTTGGGTTTAAAATGAAAAGCTTTTGAAATGGAATTTCAAAGATAAAAGTCATTTCGAATAACTTAACCGAGTTTTTGAAAATTTAAATAATTAGATTTAAATTTGAATTCAAGTTTGAAATTAAATCTATGATTTGGAAACTAGGGATAAAAGATGATATAAATGTGTTTGTATGAATTAAACCATTTTAAAAGTATAAGCTGGGAATTTGAATTTAAACCAAGGATTTCAACTCGTATGGATGAATCAGATTTTCTGAAATGGTGTTTGTTTTAAAATGATAAAAGCTTTCAGATAAGAAATGAAATTCCAGTTTTATTAAAGGAATTTCAAGAATGAATTGAAAAATGGTTTTCCAAGTTATGAATGAATTCTTTTTGAAAGCTATGAATTAAATCTGTTTGTTTTTAATAGATTTAAAATGATGTTTTGTTTAAACCATTCGAAATGAAATTGTTTTGAAGGCTATAAGTTGAATCTTTATTTTAAAGATTTAACGAATTAATTAATTTGAAATGGAAATTGATTTGGAAAATCTGTGAATGAATCTTTGTGAATGGGGTGAACTTTTTGAATTGAATCTTTTTGTTTAAAAGATTAAAAGTGTGGAAATCGTTTAAACCATTGAAGGTTTTTGAAATAAATCTTTTATTTAAAAGATTGGAAATGGTAATTTGTTTTACCATTCGAATGAAAAGTTTTAGGCTTTAAGTTGTGATTTAACTGAGACCCCAGTATCCATATGATTTTTTAATTGCGCTTGTTATTCGGTTTAGCCGGGAAAGAACCTTTGTGTCATATTACCCATTCTGAATAGTGATACGGCGATATGGATAGCATTTAAAGACCGGTGGTGAAGACCGGGTATTTGCGAGAGCGATAGGATGACCTATCGATTGTCTCTGCACTGAGTAGCTACGGTATAGAGATTTCCTAAGTGATGGGAAGTCCAATCAGGATTGTGAATACCCGGATTGCAAGGGCTTCTTCGGAAGTGCCCTCGGTTCTGTTCGAACCCGGAACAGACTTGTATGAATGTGTGTCTGACATTACACTTTGAGATGTAAAGCTGGTTTCTATCAAATGCATTTCTGTTGGTGGCGGAGAATTTATTCTCTTAGCTTAACACCCTTCTCTGAGACGTACGAGCTCAGAGGTTATGTAGTTGATGGTTACTAGTGATACATTCCCAATTTGGTAATGTGGCATACGAAGTGCTGATGATCATTTGTTGGTCAAAGCGTGCTTTGTGAAAAAGCGTTGCTTTGATCAAAGCGTTGCTTTGTGAAAAAGCGTGGCTTTGTGAAAAAGCGTGGCTTTGTGAAAAAGCGTGGCTTTGTGAAAAAGTGTGGCTTTGTGGACGAGACTTCGTCGAGCCTCACAACCCGGTAATGGTCGAAACAGGAATGTTGTGACAAAGGTTTGTAGGGGTAGCGCCCCTAGGGTATGTCATTTCCTTCTGGATAAAAGGTGATATCATGGTATGGAGCCCAGATATTTTACCTATGTGGATGCTGCACAGTTATTATACTTTGTGGTTGTTGCTTTATGATCGAGGTACCTCGGATAAAGGTCGGTGACGACCGGGGGATGACATGACTCGTGTGTTAGTTACCTAGTTACAGCTCGGTTAGAGCGTGAGGTAGCGTCGGCCTTTTGTTTGCGGAGATCTGGTTAGGATCCGGGGCGTCTTTCCAGAGGCGTTTCTATTTCGGTAAAGAAGTTCCTTAGCCTGATCATTTGTTGGAAATCCAAAGAAACAATACGAACCCTGTACGGTTTTAGTTGTATTACCTGCTATGGAATGTGGCGGTAACCTGCTATTGAACGTAGTAGCTATAGTAGGCATACAACAATAGTTGTATGTTGGCTAAGATTGATATTATATTTTCGAAATGTTTTCGACACTATGCACTAATGATAATAATATCGAATGATTTTTGCGTAGTAAGAATGTTTGACTATCCTAAGGAGAAATCTCCTCCAATTCTGCGATTGCATTGTGTGTGTGGCGGGAGGCCTTATGGTAGTTTCATTTTCAAAAAGCATTGTGGATTTCAATGTTTAAAAGCCTTTGTTGCTTGTATTAAAGATAAACTGTTTTTGTTGCTCACACCAGTCCCATGACTGATCCGGAGTTTATTGTTCCCTTCCTAAACTCTGGGTGCCCACTATTTTCCACACAGGCAGTCTAGAGTTGGGTTTATCAGATATTCAGGTTTAGTAGATTATCTGGAGCTGGTTCAGTTCTTGGAGTTCATGGACTGACGTTGCTTATCTTGGAGCATTCTATTGGAGATTATCTGTAACGACCCTGAATTTCGACCAAATTAAATTGAAAATATTTAATTAATTTTAAATATTTGAACGATGATTTAATTTGAATCCCCGATATAACTTTGAATTTGGCGATTAAATTATAAAATTTAATCTGTTGAATGTTGAATAAAAATTTAAATCTTCAATTTAGAGTTGAAGAAAAATATTTCGAAAGCTTTTAAAATTCGTATTGATGATACTGAAGATAATCGAACTTTCAGAATTGAATTTTAAACTGTTTTGCTCAGTTTTGAATTTAATTGTTTGAACCGATATTTAAAAATAGTCATTTTTTCAAACAGTCTCGGAATTCGACGAAACCAGTTCCATTGGGTCCGTAATATTGAATTATTGTCGGATTTCAATTTTCGTATTTTTTTGGAGTTAATACGTGACCGCAAGGCGAGCAAACACGTTGAAATTTTAAAATGAGTTCAATTTAAATTTAAATTTAAATTTGGTCAACCTCAATCACCTTCCTTCCATTAAACATGCCTTGAATCACGCCCCGTTGTTTCAGCCTAAAATCACGAGATAGAAATCGTGCAAGCCTGGCTCTTTCACGTTTTAAAAATCCCTCGTTTCCCTAGTGAAATCCACGCGAATTCCTTTCTTCCTAAATCCATCTTCGAAACAAAATCAAGACGAAAAATGGCTGCTCCTCAAATTAAACTAGTTCGAATATATACGAAATTCGCGAAGCTCGTGGCAACCGGAGGTGAAGGCGGCAACGCGGTAGGGCTTCGTGGCCGCGAATTCGATGGTCGATTTGAGTTCATCGCAGCAATGGAGGGTGGCGTCGCGAGTTCAACTGGACAGAGGCGGGTTTCGCGAGTGATTTTGGGGCAGCGTGCGAATACAGTCGAAGGCACGGCAACAAAGGATCGTAGGGGATAATCGACAAGTGTCGTGGGTAGCTCGTAGTGGTCGCGACTCCTTCCGAGCACGAGGAGGGTCGGCGAAGGTTGCTATGTTCGCCTGGCGATTTGGCAATGGGGGTCGAGACCGGGTTTCGATTTCAGTGGCGTACGCGGCGATGACCACGGTCGCGTATTCGAGTTCCGGTGATGCAGAGATCTCGGTGGTCGCGATGGTTGCCAGTCTGGAGATGGAGCCTCGCGAGAAAGATAGGGACGTGGTGTCAGTTGTTTTGGGTCAAAATCAAGAAAACAAAACTGAAATGGAAAATGGATGGCAAAATAAAGCAAAGGTGAGATTTTTCTCACTCAAGAATTGATTGCAGTTATTGATTGTTTGATATGATTGCTATGTTGATTGTGATATTAGATATTTTAGGATATATCTATATATAGCAGTATTTACATATTGGCATATGTATATATTGGATTGATTGATTTCCCGCCTCGTATAGCGGATGAGACCCTATTGCGCCGTTAGTAAGCGGATTATTTTTATAAAACCCATATACCGCGATAATTCCGTACTGGAGCGGAATTGGTATTGTGCTAACGTCTTTGGATGCAGGGAAACAGGTTGGAGGGATCCAACTGGACCCCTCACATTGATTGAATTTATTTCTACTGTGATGTGATAATCTGTGAATGATTATTGATGTTATTGAATTGATGTTTGGAAATTGTTTGAAAGCTAAAATTTAGCTGAATGGATGTTTGATATCATTGGATTCCAAAAATAAATGAAATTGAATTTTTGAAATCAAAATAGAAATTTCTAAGTAAATAAATTTTTAGAAATTGAATAAATTCGAAGAAAGGAATTTTAAAGTATAAAAAGTTAATTTTTATAATCTTATCGAATTTATTTCCAGAATAAAGTGAAAATGTTAAATAAATGAATTTCGTATAATAGTGATTTTAAATTGAGGAAATTAATTTAAAATCTGGATTTTTAAATAGATTGAAAGAAACGATTGAAATTTATTTTCTTAAAAAGGAATTTATTAAAAGAAGATAAGTTGGAAATCCAATTAGAGATTTAATTGGTAAATTAAAATGATTTGGGAAATCAATGTAAAATGAGTTCAATTTAAAGAATCCATTTAAAAACAGGATATTGAATAATTTGAAGGAAAATAAGGAATTTATTTTAGTAGGGATAAATAAAATTAGAAATCAATCTGTAATTGATTTAATATTTGGAAAAGAACTTTTGAGAAATCAGTATGGAATCTTTTATTTAAAGTTGAAATATAAATTTAGAAATCAATATTGAAATTGAATTGATATTGAAGTTTTTTTTTAATAGGATTGAAATTTATAAAAGTTGTTTATAAATCCGGAATCACTTATTTTGATGAGTTAAATATAGAAGTTAATAAAGAAGATTTATAAATCAGAGTTGTTAAAAAAAATAGAAATAGAATTTATAAACGTTGTTTTATAAATTCGAAATCGGTTGAATTTGATAAATTGAATATAGAAGATTATTAAAGAAGATATATTCGCGTTTTTGGATAGCGAATTTGTATTGAAATAAAAAGTGTAGAAATGATTGAAATTGGGTTAAGTGAATTATATTCACGATTTTGGACAGTGAATATATTGTTGAATAAAATGGATTCATTTTTGAAGAAGTGACATTAAAAATAAAGTAAACATTTTAAAGATGTTTTTAAATGTGGGAAATATCGAAATCATAGATTTCAACATTTATTGTTGAAATAGACGTTTTCGAGAAATATAAGGAAATGGTGGACTATAACACTGTTGTTATAGTAAATGATTTTCGAAAGAAAATGTTTTATGTAGTATTGGGATTTATATATATCTATCTTAAAATCTGAATCCCTATACTAGTGATTTCGAGTCGTCGTAACGATGTTTTACGCAACATTCGTTTTGACTCAAATAGATGTTAAAATTTATGATTTCCTTAAAGAATGAACATATACTTAATATTGATTTAAGTATATCGAATATTTTCTAAATGTTGAAAATAAATGATTTGTGAATTACTTATTTTTAAATAAGTATGGAAATGTTTTTCCAATGTGAAATGAATGGTTTTGAGATTTTATCTTTTAAAGATAAATTGAAAAGTGAATATTTGAAAATTGTTTTCAAACGGTTAAGTGTGGAAATTCTATATCTAGTAGAGATATTTTTGAAAATAAATAATTTGGAAAATTATTTGGAATCTGGTGATGTTGCGCATCTTTATTGATAGTTAAATAACCGACTATCAATAATTACCTTTAGATAGGTATTTGTTGTGAATTGGATGAATTTGAATGCCACACTTATTTTTGAATAATCGCTCACTATTCGGGTTAGCCGGGAAAGGACCATGGGGTCGTATAACCCATTCCGAATATGTGATACGTCGTTATGAATTGCATTCGAAGACCGGTGTTGAAGACCGGATATTTTTGAAAACGGAAGGATTACCGTCGAGTTACTCTACATCGGTTGATCTCCGATTTAGAGGTTTTATCACCCTTAGTGACGGGAAGTCCGGACGTGACTAGAAATTTATCCGGATATGCAAGGGCTTCGTGAGAAGTGCCTTCGGTTCTGTTCGATCCCGGAACAGACTTGTATGGATTGTGTGTCTGACGTTACAATTTGAGATATAAAGCTGATTTCTTTCAAATACATTTCTGTTGGTGGCGGAGAATTTATTCTCTTAGCTTAACACCCTTCTCTGAGACGTACGAACTCAGAGGTTATGTAGTTGAAATTTATCAGCAATATATCCCAATTTGGTAACGTGGCATACTAAGTGTTGCTGTGAAATGATCAGTGTTTGATCATTTGTGATATGATCATTTGTTTGATCTTATATCTTTGTGATCATAGGTTGATCATTTTTGTTTGACCCAAAGCAGGGCTTTGTAGAAAGCGTAGCTTTGTGAACGAGACTTCGTCGAGCCTCACACCCCGGAAATGGTCGAAACAGGAAGGATGCGGCAAGGTTCTAGGGAGTAGCGCCCCTTAGTGTATGTCATTCCTTCTGGATAAAGGTGGTATCATGGTATGGAGCCCAGATACTTAACCTCTGTGGTTGCTGCAAATTTATTACTTTGTGGTTGTTGCGAATCGGGGATCCTCGGGAAGATCGGTGACGATCGGGGGATGGCATACGCGTGTCAGTAGTTACCTATTTTTGCAGAGGTAACCCGGCCTTGTGTTGGCAGAGATCCGGTTAGGTTCTCGGGTCGTCTATTCCAGGGACGTACGCATCGTGGATAGGAAGTTCCTTAGCCTAACCATTTGTTGGAAATCCAAAGAAACAATACGAGCCTTTACGATTTCAATTGTATAACCTGTCTCCTCAGGAGGCAGCTATAGCAGGCATAATATAATGGTACCTATGCTGGCTAAGATTTATATTCTACTTTCGAAATGTTTTCCACTATGCACTAATAGTAATATCCAAAATGATTTGATTTTGCGTAGTAAGCATCTTTGACTATCATAAGAAGAAATCTCCTCCAAGTCTGCGTTTGCATTGTGTGTGTGGTGGGAGGTCTTATGGTAGTTTCATTTTCCAAAAGCATTGCGAATTGACTTTAAAATTTTTCTGTTGTTTATTTTAAAGATAAATAACTGTTTTACGATCTCACACCAGTCACCATGACTGACTCGGAGTTTATTGTTTTCCCTTCTAAACTCTGGGTGCCCACCAATTTCCACACGGGCAGTCTAGAGTTAGATTATCAGGATATTCTGGATATTCTGGAGCTTTGGAGATAAGCTGGAGGACGAGACGTAGTATTTGTATCTGATATTATTTATTCCGCTGTGTATTCTGTATGAGGACAAGTTATATAACTGTCCATTGTTGTATATTGACTCTGATGATTGATGTATGTATAAACTCATATAGCTCTTTGTTTTAAAAGACTAGTGTTTATTTATTATATATTGTTCCGCTACGATATGTGAGATTCTGATATTGTTTTCTGTTCTGATGTTGTTCTGTTGTTCTTCTCTTCTTCTTCTATCTTTTCTTCTACCTCTTTTTCTTCTAATTCTTCTTTCTAAAACCCTCACTATTGGAGTTTCCGGCACTCGATTTCTCGGCAGTCGATAAAGTGAGTATCGATGTCGAATATTCGAAAGTCGAAAATTTTGGTATGTGACAACGTGGTATCAGAGCATATGGTTAAGCGACAACCCTGCTCTGTTGGGTGTTACTCATTAGAAATAGAGTCAGCAGTACTCTAGAATGAGTTGAGTGTAATAATAAATATGAACGCGTATTTGTTATTGAATATAAAATTGTTTTATATTGTGATGATTGGTTTATTGAGTGGTATATGAACCTTCGTCGGCACAGTCTTGCAAAACTGTATCGAAGGGGTTTCTAAACACTTGAATAGAACAATTCGACACAGTATTGTTTTAAAATAGGGTGAATGAGATAATTTTGCCCAAAACTATTTTTGTATACAAAAGAAATAATTTTCTGTAAATTATTACAGTATATGGTTGCATGGTTGCTAGAAGTAATAATATTAAACTATTATCATTGAAATTAGATAAGAAATTGAAATCATAACTCCAAAGTTAAGAAATAAAATTCACATACAAATGAAATTTAAAGAATATAAATTATAAATGTGAATTGTAATTTAAAACGGAATTCCAGAGAAGTTTTTGGAAATGTTTTGAAAAGGATTTGAAAATTTTGGAGATTTGGAAGTTTAAATCATTTTTGATTTGAAAATGGATTTCGAAGGTTTGGGAAAGTATTTTGGAGAGATGAAAGCTCTAAACTCTTTTAGGTCGCTGGAAAATAATCCTGATGATGGTGGCCACATCATTAGAATTCATTTTCGGGTTTCCGGAAGAGGAATTGCTGCCAAACTGTTTTAAATGGAAAGTGTTTGGAAAAATTTGGGTTTTGTTTTGGAAATTCAAAAGATAAATTTGAATTGTTTTCAAATGGTTTTGAAAAGATTGAAAAGACTCTGGAATCTTATGAAATATTATTAAGTCGATAACTTATGCAATTTGAATATTGATAGAGTAAATTCAATTTAAAGATTGGAGTTAAATTAAAGAAAGTATAAGTGAATCAATTAAATGAAAATAAAATTGAATTGATATCAATTTGAATTAGTAATTGGAACTAATTTAAAATAGTGCAGTTGTAAAAGAAAGCTGAATAGAATCCAAATTGAATTGAAATGGTAAATTTAATTCAAATGAGAACGTGAAATGCAAAATTGAACGAAACTGAATATATAACTTCAATAGTGAATTAGAGATGATATAAGAAGTTTATATTGAAAATTTTGTAATAGAATTTGCAAAATGGTTTGAATATGTAATTAGATATTATGGCTAGTAGCATATACAGGTATATAAAGGGATTGATTTGATTTCAAAGATAAATTTGAATTGCTCGACAAAAAGGTATGTATTTTAAATTTCGATATGAGATTTGATGATTTCTTGTCTAGCCGCTTGGCTTTTTCTTTTTCTTTTTGAAATCTGAGAGTCCGTAGGGACGTTTTGTAGTCGTACCGTATTAGCCGCGTAAAGGAGACGCTGGCGAAATTTTTCGGGAATTTAGGGCGTTAGAAAAATTTTGAGAAAATTTGAAAGTTTAAAATGTGAATTTGAATTTAAATTTGAATAGAGTAGTAAAACAAAGTTGTTTGAAACTTATAATTGAAGTTGGAAAACTAGTTGAGCTAATAATGAATCTTTAGTAGGAAGATTTGTTTTGATAAAATTAGATAAAATTATTGGATTGTGAAAAATAGTAGACGAGTTAAGGACCATTTTCCCTAACTTGTAATTTCGAGGACGAAATTCTTTTAAGGAGGGAAGTCTGTAACGACCCTGAATTTCGACCAAATTAAATTGAAAATATTTAATTAATTTTAAATATTTGAACGATGATTTAATTTGAATCCCCGATATAACTTTGAATTTGGCGATTAAATTATAAAATTTAATCTGTTGAATGTTGAATAAAAATTTAAATCTTCAATTTAGAGTTGAAGAAAAATATTTCGAAAGCTTTTAAAATTCGTATTGATGATACTGAAGATAATCGAACTTTCAGAATTGAATTTTAAACTGTTTTGCTCAGTTTTGAATTTAATTGTTTGAACCGATATTTAAAAATAGTCATTTTTTCAAACAGTCTCGGAATTCGACGAAACCAGTTCCATTGGGTCCGTAATATTGAATTATTGTCGGATTTCAATTTTCGTATTTTTTTGGAGTTAATACGTGACCGCAAGGCGAGCAAACACGTTGAAATTTTAAAATGAGTTCAATTTAAATTTAAATTTAAATTTGGTCAACCTCAATCACCTTCCTTCCATTAAACATGCCTTGAATCACGCCCCGTTGTTTCAGCCTAAAATCACGAGATAGAAATCGTGCAAGCCTGGCTCTTTCACGTTTTAAAAATCCCTCGTTTCCCTAGTGAAATCCACGCGAATTCCTTTCTTCCTAAATCCATCTTCGAAACAAAATCAAGACGAAAAATGGCTGCTCCTCAAATTAAACTAGTTCGAATATATACGAAATTCGCGAAGCTCGTGGCAACCGGAGGTGAAGGCGGCAACGCGGCAGGGCTTTGTGGCCGCGAATTCGATGGTCGATTTGAGTTCATCGCAGCAATGGAGGGTGGCGTCGCGAGTTCAACTGGACAGAGGCGGGTTTCGCGAGTGATTTTGGGGCAGCGTGCGAATACAGTCGAAGGCACGGCAACAAAGGATCGTAGGGGATAATCGACAAGTGTCGTGGGTAGCTCGTAGTGGTCGCGACTCCTTCCGAGCACGAGGAGGGTCGGCGAAGGTTGCTATGTTCGCCTGGCGATTTGGCAATGGGGGTCGAGACCGGGTTTCGATTTCAGTGGCGTACGCGGCGATGACCACGGTCGCGTATTCGAGTTCCGGTGATGCAGAGATCTCGGTGGTCGCGATGGTTGCCAGTCTGGAGATGGAGCCTCGCGAGAAAGATAGGGACGTGGTGTCAGTTGTTTTGGGTCAAAATCAAGAAAACAAAACTGAAATGGAAAATGGATGGCAAAATAAAGCAAAGGTGAGATTTTTCTCACTCAAGAATTGATTGCAGTTATTGATTGTTTGATATGATTGCTATGTTGATTGTGATATTAGATATTTTAGGATATATCTATATATAGCAGTATATACATATTGGCATATGTATATATTGGATTGATTGATTTCTCGCCTCGTATAGCGGATGAGACCCTATTGCGCCGTTAGTAAGCGGATTATTTTTATAAAACCCATATACCGCGATAATTCCGTACTGGAGCGGAATTGGTATTGTGCTAACGTCTTTGGATGCAGGGAAATAGGTTGGAGGGATCCAACTGGACCCCTCACATTGATTGAATTTATTTCTACTGTGATGTGATAATCTGTGAATGATTATTGATGTTATTGAATTGATGTCTGGAAATTGTTTGAAAGCTAAAATTTAGCTGAATGGATGTTTGATATCATTGGATTCCAAAAATAAATGAAATTGAATTTTTGAAATCAAAATAGAAATTTCTAAGTAAATAAATTTTTAGAAATTGAATAAATTCGAAGAAAGGAATTTTAAAGTATAAAAAGTTAATTTTTATAATCTTATCGAATTTATTTCCAAAATAAAGTGAAAATGTTAAATAAATGAATTTCGTATAATAGTGATTTTAAATTGAGGAAATTAATTTAAAATCTGGATTTTTAAATAGATTGAAAGAAACGATTGAAATTTATTTTCTTAAAAAGGAATTTATTAAAAGAAGATAAGTTGGAAATCCAATTAGAGATTTAATTGGTAAATTAAAATGATTTGGGAAATCAATGTAAAATGAGTTCAATTTAAAGAATCCATTTAAAAATAGGATATTGAATAATTTGAAGGAAAATAAGGAATTTATTTTAGTAGGGATAAATAAAATTAGAAATCAATCTGTAATTGATTTAATATTTGGAAAAGAACTTTTGAGAAATCAGTATGTAATCTTTTATTTAAAGTTGAAATATAAATTTAGAAATCAATATTGAAATTGAATTGATATTGAAGTTTTTTTTTAATAGGATTGAAATTTATAAAAGTTGTTTATAAATCCGGAATCACTTATTTTGATGAGTTAAATATAGAAGTTGATAAAGAAGATTTATAAATCAGAGTTGTTAAAAAAAAATAGAAATAGAATTTATAAACGTTGTTTTATAAATTCGAAATAGGTTGAATTTGATAAATTGAATATAGAAGATTATTAAAGAAGATATATTCGCGTTTTTGGATAGCGAATTTGTATTGAAATAAAATGTGTAGAAATGATTGAAATTGGGTTAAGTGAATTATATTCACGATTTTGGACAGTGAATATATTGTTGAATAAAATGGATTCATTTTTGAAGAAGTGACATTGAAAATGAAGTAAACATTTTAAAGATGTTTTTAAATGTGGGAAATATCGAAATCATAGATTTCAACATTTATTGTTGAAATAGACGTTTTCGAGAAATATAAGGAAATGGTGGACTATAACACTGTTGTTATAGTAAATGATTTTCGAAAGAAAATGTTTTATGTAGTATTGGGATTTATATATATCTATCTTAAAATCTGAATCCCTATACTAGTGATTTCAAGTCGTCGTAACGATGTTTTACGCAACATTCGTTTTGACTCAAATAGATGTTATAATTTATGATTTCCTTAAAGAATGAACATATACTTAATATTGATTTAAGTATATCGAATATTTTCTAAGTGTTGAAAATAAATGATTTGTGAATTACTTATTTTTAAATAAGTATGGAAATGTTTTTCCAATGTGAAATGAATGGTTTTGAGATTTTATCTTTTAAAGATAAATTGAAAAGTGAATATTTGAAAATTGTTTTCAAACGGTTAAGTGTGGAAATTCTATATCTAGTAGAGATATTTTTGAAAATAAATAATTTGGAAAATTATTTGGAATCTGGTGATGTTGCGCATCTTTATTGATAGTTAAATAACCGACTATCAATAATTACCTTTAGATAGGTATTTGTTGTGAATTGGATGAATTTGAATGCCACACTTATTTTTGAATAATCGCTCACTATTCGGGTTAGCCGGGAAAGGACCATGGGGTCGTATAACCCATTCCGAATATGTGATACGTCGTTATGAATTGCATTCGAAGACCGGTGTTGAAGACCGGATATTTTTGAAAACGGAAGGATTACCGTCGAGTTACTCTACATCGGCTGATCTCCGATTTAGAGGTTTTATCACCCTTAGTGACGGGAAGTCCGGACGTGATTAGAAATTTATCCGGATATGCAAGGGCTTCGTGAGAAGTGCCTTCGGTTCTGTTCGATCCCGGAACAGACTTGTATGGATTGTGTGTCTGACGTTACAATTTGAGATATAAAGCTGATTTCTTTCAAATACATTTCTGTTGGTGGCGGAGAATTTATTCTCTTAGCTTAACACCCTTCTCTGAGACGTACGAGCTCAGATGTTATGTAGTTGAAATTTATCAGCAATATATCCCAATTTGGTAACGTGGCATACTAAGTGTTGCTGTGAAATGATCAGTGTTTGATCATTTGTGATATGATCATTTGTTTGATCTTATATCTTTGTGATCATAGGTTGATCATTTTTGTTTGACCCAAAGCAGGGCTTTGTAGAAAGCGTAGCTTTGTGGACGAGACTTCGTCGAGCCTCACACCCCGAAAATGGTCGAAACAGGAAGGATGCGGCAAGGTTCTAGGGAGTAGCGCCCCTTAGTGTATGTCATTCCTTCTGGATAAAGGTGGTATCATGGTATGGAGCCCAGATACTTAACCTCTGTGGTTGCTGCAAATTTATTACTTTGTGGTTGTTGCGAATCGGGGATCCTCGGGAAGATCGGTGACGATCGGGGGATGGCATACGCGTGTCAGTAGTTACCTATTTTTGCAGAGGTAACCCGGCCTTGTGTTGGCAGAGATCCGGTTAGGTTCTCGGGTCGTCTATTCCAGGGACGTACCCATCGTGGATAGGAAGTTCCTTAGCCTGACCATTTGTTGGAAATCCAAAGAAACAATACGAGCCTTTACGATTTCAATTGTATAACCTGTCTCCTCAGGAGGCAGCTATAACAGGCATAATATAATGGTACCTATGCTGGCTAAGATTTATATTCTACTTTCGAAATGTTTTCCACTATGCACTAATAGTAATATCCAAAATGATTTGATTTTGCGTAGTAAGCATCTTTGACTATCATAAGAAGAAATCTCCTCCAAGTCTGCGTTTGCATTGTGTGTGTGGTGGGAGGTCTTATGGTAGTTTCATTTTCCAAAAGCATTGCGAATTGACTTTAAAATTTTTCTGTTGTTTATTTTAAAGATAAATAACTGTTTTACGATCTCACACCAGTCACCATGACTGACTCGGAGTTTATTGTTTTCCCTTCTAAACTCTGGGTGCCCACCAATTTCCACACGGGCAGTCTAGAGTTAGATTATCAGGATATTCTGGATATTCTGGAGCTTTGGAGATAAGCTGGAGGACGAGACGTAGTATTTGTATCTGATATTATTTATTCCGCTGTGTATTCTGTATGAGGACAAGTTATATAACTGTCCATTGTTGTATATTGACTCTGATGATTGATGTATGTATAAACTCATATAGCTCTTTGTTTTAAAAGACTAGTGTTTATTTATTATATATTGTTCCGCTGCGATATATGAGATTCTGATATTGTTTTCTGTTCTGATGTTGTTCTGTTGTTCTTCTCTTCTTCTTCTATCTTTTCTTCTACCTCTTTTTCTTCTAATTCTTCTTTCTAAAACCCTCACTATTGGAGTTTCCGGCACTCGATTTCTCGGCAGTCGATAAAGTGAGTATCGATGTCGAATTTTCGAAAGTCGATATGTGACATTATCCGCTGCTGATGATATCAGTTTCTTTTCCGCTGCTATTTCTTGTATCATATCTCTGATGTATATTGATATCTGTTGTATCATTCTGTTGTATCATATTGTATCAGATTTTGTATCTGTCATTGTATCAATGTTATGTAATTGATATATTCTTCTTCCGCTGTGTTGTTTACTTAATGTTGTTATCAGCTTCGGCGACTCAGATTTGAACGATCGAATCTACGGCATTCGAGTACGATGTAAAGTATGGATGTCGATTTTCGAACGCGAAAAATCCGTATCGTTACAAGTGGTATCAGAGCTAAGGTAAAACTTTAGCTCAGGAGTGTAACACATTAAGTAGCTCGTTAGAGATAGGGTGAAGTATATCCTAGAATGAGTATTCCTCAGATATCCGTTCGAATGCCTCAGTAAATTCTCTTGCTATTCACAGATAGTAAGTATGAGTGTAAGAAGAGGATGAGATAGGGGACAGGGGGATACCACCACGAAATGGTCAATACCCTGTAACAACAAGGAAACAATCTTTTCTATCAATCTCTTTTGTTTGTCATTCTTTTCCAATTCTTCGATAATTTCTTGTAGATCCAGGAAGACATTCGATATATTTATATGGGACATAAACTCCGGATAGACCAAAATTGTTTGTTTGGATGTATTGGTTGCTTTGATTGCTATGGTTGATAAGTATACTTTAGCTTCTTAACTAAAATTTTTGAAATTGTATCCATGTGTCTATCTATTCTTTGGGTCCCAGTATATTCTACGAATGGTTAGTTATCTCTTCGAACTAACCGATGCCCCTGCATATTTCGTAGACCTGAATAACCCGAGTATCTTGTGAAGTGTCAAATAGATTCGTTCTTGTATCTATTATTGATATTCTGATTTGGTAAGCCAAATGCAGAATAGATATTCAGTTTGATTTGATGAAATATTCTTCATCCATCTTTGTGTCTCCTTGATAATTTCGAGGACGAAATTCTTTTAAGGGGGGAAGTCTGTAACGACCCCGGATTTTTATTAAATTTAAATTAATGATTTATTGAATTTTTGAATAAAATATTTGTGAAATAAATTGATAAATGGATGCGAGTTTCCCCTCCAGATGAATTTTATGTTAAATCAATTAAAATCTAAAATATTGTATATATGCGATTAGATTCAAATTTCAAGTAAATGGTTAATAATAATAATTGAATTTATAAATTAAACATAAGACAATAATATACATAAGTATGAAATAACTTGCAAAGCAAATAATAAAATAAGTAAAACAAAAATGTTTAACAAACAAAACAACTTTATGTATGCAAATAAAGTTATGTAACCAGACAAGAAGTATTTTAAAAACAAGAACAAAGTAATACTTTCGAGTGCATGCAAGTTGAAAATCTGGGAAACAAAGCACAAAACCAGGCAAGCAAAGGAAATAAAAATAAAATATCTATATAAGTACACAAAAGAAATGATGCATGTAAACAAAGAAGTAAACATTTGTACCTACTGCTATCCTCTCAGCCGAAATGCAAAGATATCAGCCACCATTTGAGAAATAATCTCTGCTTTGTTGTACAACCAAAATATAATATACAACTTGTACAAATTTATATGCACCCTGTCACCTTCTTTTCCATATACCCTCATTTTAGTTCGAGCTGAGAAAGTATAGAGCAAACATCATTTTGAAAACTAAAAGATAAATCTAATGAAGATGGAATGCAAAGGTTCAAATTGGAAAATCAAAATGGAAGCTTGCATTTCTCAAACCTGTTTCAAAAAAACAAAGCTTTGTTCTTCAAAATGAAAGGTGAGCAAACTTCTTTCCCTTAAATTTGACCTTCTTCTTGTTCTCTGCCTTATTCAAGATCCAAGTGGGTAACTTAAATTTAAAATCTGTTTAAGTGTGTTCACTTATGTTCTTATGTCTGAAATAAGTGTGTTTATATGAATATATATTTATGCAATTCTTTGAATGTATTGATGCCTGACTGTTTAATAGTCTGGAAAACATCTCTGTTATAAAATTTGAAGCTCAGGTTTAAAACAAAAATCAACCCTGCTTAATCTGTTGATTTTTAGGACTTAGTATCTAAACAAGATAGGTTTGTTTGATCATAAAACACATTTTAAAATTTGAATTTGAGTTTACCAAGTAGAACTGCTCTGTAAAAACTTAAAGAACAGCCAATATGTAATATAGGTAAAATTTCAAACATTTTAAAATACCAATTCAAGTTTACAACTTGAATTCTTGGCTGTAATTAGGATTTTTAAAGCTATAATCACATTTTTGTGATTTGTATTTAAAGAGTTCACCTGCGTTGTTTGTTTTGGGGTTTTTAAGGGATCTCTGGTGATCCCAGCATTTCGGGTGGCCGGATTTGTGGTTGGAGATAGTGGAGTGACCAGGAAGTTTGGCAAAATTAGGTGGTGGATGATCAGAAACAGGTGGAGGCAGTGGTCGTGAATTTTAGTTGCTAAACCTAATTTGGTCTGGGTGGAGATTTTGGGTCAGTTCGATCTCCATGGAGCATCGAGCGCCACGGGGTCTTTGGGAAAAGGAGGAGGAGGCTCTGGCGAGTGTCTGGACACGACGGCGTGGTTGCAGGTGGTCTACGGTGGTGGAACGAGGCGTTTCTGTTGACCGGTTCTGGTTGTTTATGGGGTTCGATTGTTCGATTTTGGGAATTTGGTTGAAGTTCATCAACCTGGGTGATCGTAGCCTATGGGTGGGTCGTCAGTGACGTGTTGGTGGTGTCGCAGGTGGTCGGAGTTCGCCAGCGTGGTTGTGCACGTGTACGTCATTTTTTTAGTATCAGGTGAGTTCGCGTGGGGGACTCGGAGTTGCTCTCGTGCAACTGAGTTTGGTACTCGGGGTCGAGCTCGAGTTAGTAGAGGGGTTTACATACCAGTTTTTGTACTTAAGTTTTAAACAAAACAGAAGAAAAAAATGATGAAGAATAAAAGATGAAGGGGAAAGACTCGGGGAAATTAGTGTAGGACTCGGGGTTCAACTCGAAGTAGATGAAGTATGGGGGAAGCCCGAAGTTTTGCTCGGGGAAACTAAGAAATAGCTCGAGTTTCACTCGAGTTGCCTGGGATCATGTTTTTACAAGTTTTAAAGAAGTTAATTAATCTAAAGGTTTAAGTTGATAAAATGATGATAATTTATTTTAAAAAGTTATGGAAAAATTAATTAAGATTTATTAATGATAAGTAATTAAAGGAAATCAATTACTTAAAAGATAATCACTTGATTAAAAGTAATTAAATTTTTGGATGTAAGATTGATTTAATCAAGTATTTAAAGATTAATTAATTTAAAGAATAATTAATTAATGAGGTTAATTATTTGAGGTAATTAATTTGAGGATAATTAATTAATTTAAGGTTAATTAATTAAATGATTAAAGGATAATTAATCAGAATGGTTTATAATTAATTAATGATTAATTAACCAAGATTTGTAGTTTATTCATAAGTAATGAATCTGGTATAAATTAATTATAATCAGATATTAATTGATTCTACTTATGGATATTTGTATTGGATGATTTGAATTGTTTGACATCCCTGATGTACGATGCTTTGTGATATACCCTGATTTATGTTGTGATCTGAAATTTCTATATCTGTGATGTATATATTGTTATGTGAATATGCAACCCTTTGCCCGTAAAACGGCATTTGAATTTCGATGCGATAGGGAGTCGGATTCCAGTTGTTTATCCGAAACCCACATCGAATTGTAATAGTGAATCTTTGTGACTGATAAATTTATTTTATCTATGAATCTGTGAATGAAGATAAGCGTTATCGATTATACCGCTTATCGATAGATCTGTGATGATTGATGTTGTGCAATATTGTGTGTAAAACCCCTGGACTACACTCTTACACACACAAATATGGATTTCACTTGGAAATCGGTTAAGTCACAGATAATTTAAATTTGATGTTTTTGGAATTGAAATTTTAATTTCAATTGATTTTGAAATTGGAAATTTGGGTTTAAAATGAAAAGCTTTTGAAATGGAATTTCAAAGATAAAAGTCATTTCGAATAACTTAACCGAGTTTTTGAAAATTTAAATAATTAGATTTAAATTTGAATTCAAGTTTGAAATTAAATCTATGATTTGGAAACTAGGGATAAAAGATGATATAAATGTGTTTGTATGAATTAAACCATTTTAAAAGTATAAGCTGGGAATTTGAATTTAAACCAAGGATTTCAACTCGTATGGATGAATCAGATTTTCTGAAATGGTGTTTGTTTTAAAATGATAAAAGCTTTCAGATAAGAAATGAAATTCCAGTTTAATTAAAGGAATTTCAAGAATGAATTGAAAAATGGTTTTCCAAGTTATGAATGAATTCTTTTTGAAAGCTATGAATTAAATCTATTTGTTTTTAACAGATTTAAAATGATGTTTTGTTTAAACCATTCAAAATGAAATTGTTTTGAAGGCTATAAGTTGAATCTTTATTTTAAAGATTTAACGAATTAATTAATTTGAAATGGAAATTGATTTGGAAAATCTGTGAATGAATCTTTGTGAATGGGGTGAACTTTGTGAATTGAATCTTTTTGTTTAAAAGATTAAAAGTGTAGAAATCGTTTAAACCATTGAAGGTTTTTGAAATAAATATTTTATTTAAAAGATTGGAAATGGTAATTTGTTTTACCATTCGAATGAAAAGTTTTAAGCTTTAAGCTGTGATTTAACTGAGACCCCAGTATCCATATGATTTTTTAATTGCGCTCGTTATTCGGTTTAGCCGGGAAAGGACCTTTGTGTCATATAACCCATTCCGAATAGTGATACGACGATATGGATAGCATTTGAAGACCGGTGGTGAAGACCAGGTATTTGCGAGAGCGATAGGATGACCTATCAATTGTCTCTGCACTGAGTAGCTACGGTATAGAGATTTCCTAAGTGATGGGAAGTCCGATCAGGATTGTGAATACCCGGATTGCAAGGGCTTCTTCGGAAGTGCCTTCGGTTCTGTTCGAACCCGGAACTGACTTGTATGGATGTGTGTCTGACATTACACTTTGAGATGTAAAGCTGGTTTCTATCAAATGCATTTCTGTTGGTGGCGGAGAATTTATTCTCTTAGCTTAACACCCTTCTCTGAGACGTACGAGCTCAGAGGTTATGTAGTTGATGGTTACTAGTGATACATTCCCAATTTGGGAATGTGGCATACGAAGTGCTGATGATCATTTGTTGGTCAAAGCGTGCTTTGTGAAAAAGCGTTGCTTTGATCAAAGCGTTGCTTTGTGAAAAAGCGTGGCTTTGTGAAAAAGCGTGGCTTTGTGAAAAAGCGTGGCTTTGTGGACGAGACTTCGTCGAGCCTCACAACCCGGTAATGGTCGAAACAGGAATGTTGCGACAAAGGTTTGTAGGGGTAGCACCCCTAGGGTATGTCATTTCCTTCTGGATAAAAGGTGATATCATGGTATGGAGCCCAGATATTTTACCTATGTGGATGCTGCACAGTTATTATACTTTGTGGTTGTTGCTTTATGATCGAGGTACCTCGGATAAAGGTCGGTGACGACCGGGGGATGACATGACTCGTGTGTTAGTTACCTAGTTACAGCTTGGTTAGAGCGGGAGGTAGCGTCGGCCTTTTGTTTGCGGAGATCCGGTTAGGATCCGGGGCGTCTTTCCAGAGGCGTTTCTATTTCGGTAAGGAAGTTCCTTAGCCTGATCATTTGTTGGAAATCCAAAGAAACAATACGAACCCTGTACGATTTTAGTTGTATTACCTGCTATGGAATGTGGCGGTAACCTGCTATTGAACGTAGTAGCTATAGTAGGCATACAACAATAGTTGTATGTTGGCTAAGATTGATATTATATTTTCGAAATGTTTTCGACACTATGCACTAATGATAATAATATCGAATGATTTTTGCGTAGTAAGCATGTTTGACTATCATAAGGAGAAATCTCCTCCAATTCTGCGATTGCATTGTGTGTGTGGCGGGAGGCCTTATGGTAGTTTCATTTTCAAAAAGCATTGCGGATTTCAATGTTTAAAAGCCTTTGTTGCTTGTATTAAAGATAATCTGTTTTTGTTGCTCACACCAGTCCCATGACTGATCCGGAGTTTATTGTTCCCTTACTAAACTCTGGGTGCCCACTATTTTCCACACGGGCAGTCTAGAGTTGGGTTTATCAGATATTCAGATTTAGTAGATTATCTGGAGCTGGTTCAGTTCTTGGAGTTCATGGACTGACGTTGCTTATCTTGGAGCATTCTATTGGAGATTATCCGCTGCTGATGATATCATTTTCTTTTCCGCTGCTATTTCTTGTATCATATCTCTGATGTATATTGATATCTGTTGTATCATTCTGTTGTATCATGTTGTATCAGATTTTGTATCTGTCATTGTATCAATGTTATGTAATTGATATATTCTTCTTCCGCTGTGTTGTTTACTTAATGTTGTTATCAGCTCCGGCGACTCGGATTTGAACGATCGAATCTACGGCATTCGAGTACGATGTAAAGTATGGATGTCGATTTTCGAACGCGAAAAATCCGTATCGTTACACTTGGCCTCCATTTTCATTAAGTCGTAAGCCCGTTTAAGCAGGATATTCACAGAGCTCCCACTGTCAACCAAGATCCTCTTCATCCAAGCAGGACCCACCTGGGCAGATATGACTAGCGGGTCGATGGTAGGGGCTTCGACCTTATCAGCATCTCGGCTCCTAAACACGATATCATCAGATATTATTTTCTGTTGCTTAGCCGGACTTCCATCTTCACAGTTACTACAACACTCGAAGTTCGCATGCCTGACGGAACTAGCATACGACTCCATTTCCCCCCAGCTCCTGTCTGCTGGATGGGGACCACCGCTTATTGTGTTAATAACCAACCTCCCGCCCGCACGAGCGGGTTCCTCCTGACTTTCTTGATTCTGTTGACGATTCTGATTTGAAGGGCCCGCACCACCAGACTGCGGTGCCCGCACAAACTGATCCAACTTCCTTTCTCTGATCAACTTCTTGATGAGGTCCTATAAGTGTCGACACTCATTCGTATTATGGCCGTAGCTTTCATGGAATCTACAAAACTTTCCCGTTTGAACTTGCCTCTCCGATGAGGGTTTTGGAGCAGGCTTCTTATACTGTACAGTGTTGCAAGTCTGTAAGTATACGTTTTCCAATGACGTATTCAATGGCGTGTAATTATCAAACATTTGAGCCCTACGGCATGGGCCTCGGTTCTGATCTCTTTTCTTATCTTGGCCATTGTTTCCTCTCGGCTGAGTTTGCTTGTTCTGTATATTCAACTGAACTTTCCCGGAACTCTCACCGGACTGTTTAACCGCCACATTGCTCTGTATTCCTTCAATACTGGGCCTCACATCCTCCTGCATCCTTGACTGTTTCGCGTCCTCTTGCCGTAAGAACTGAGCGGCTTTAGAGTAGAAACGGTCCAACGATGCAGGTGGTTTTCTGGCTAGCCAGTTCCCAAACTCAGAATCGGGATCAATTCCTTTGGTTAAGGCCATCAAGATTGAGTTATCGTTGGGATTACTAATCTCAACACATGCTGCATGGAACCTTTCTAAGTAACGCCTGAGCGTCTCTCCATGAGCTTGAGTGACACTGGATAGGGTATTAACGTCTTTTGGCCTAGCTACATGCATACGAAACTGCTCTACAAACCTCTTAGCTAGCTGATCGAACGAAGAAATGGATCTGGGTGGTAGCCTCGTAAACCACATGGTTGCAATTCCTCCCAAAGAGATGGGGAAACTTCAACATTTCACTGCATCATCCGCTCTTACAGCGCTCATTGACCATTCATATTTCAAAATATGTTGATTGGGGTCACTATTCCCTTCGTACATTGGGAGAGTTGGCATTCTGAATCGTCGAGGGGGTTCAGAGTACAATATCTCGTCTGTGAAAGGGGTATGACTGTGGGAGATCGTCCAGTCGTCATTAGTGAGCCCCTGACTCTCGCGAATCATCTGGCGTATCATGGTCGAAATGTCTGACACTGGCATGTTCTGGGCAGGCTGAGCTGAGGTGTGGTCGGGTTCCACAGTGCGAGTTTGGATCGGGCGTTGTCGACTGTCCGTATTTCGCCTCCTCGGCTCAGCATCTTCCGGGACATATGGTTCAGGAGTATGTCCGCGCTGTTGATTGTTTGGTTCTGACAGATTCCGGGTGTCAACCCTCGTCTCTATAGCGGCAGTCGTAGCACAGTTATCTGTGGTATGCTGTGGAGCAGTGCCTCCTCGTGTTGAGGGCCCTGTCTGAAAGCTGGTCGACGGCCCTGCCCTCAACTATCTGATGGTTAAGGCGGGTTGATATCCGGTGGTCTGTGCGCGACTTCCCTCTAACCGGGGACGGGTAGACCTGTGGTGATAGTCAGATGAGGCCGAACTTTTAGTGGATGCGCGGGAAACATCGTCTCTCCTGGACCTTCTGCGGCTCTTACGGTTTAGTTGGCTGGTCAATTCGACATTGGCGCGCAACTGTTCAGCCAACTGTTGCCGGCTTTGGGTCAGTTCTTGAAGCAACACCTGGAACTCTTGTCGGGTGACTGGTCCCGACGGATCTGAGTGAGCAGTGTTGTCCTGATTGGAAGAAGGCTATTGCATAGGATTCTGCCTCTCCCGGCCTTCTTGATCAGCAGCGGTAGCGGCGGTTCTTGTGCTAACCATTTTCAGCGGTGGAGTCCTTTCCTAGACTTTGAGCAAATCTGAATAGAATGGAAGGATCCCGGATTGGATATCTGGATCTTCCTCTTGGATTTATGCAATCCGGTATCGACGGTAGATCCAAAGAGCAGGAGAAAAACTGGTTCTCTCAGTGAAAGCACCAAAGTGTTTGTACCAAAAATGGGCACAACACTCTTCGGAAGTTATTTGAAGAGATAAAATGAAGAACGTGAATGCAAAACAGAGATTATCTAACAAAAACTTCAACAAACAGGAACGTAAAATGCAAAGACAAGCAATTTAGAGTGGTTCGGCGTATCGCCTACGTCCACTATGAAGTTTTGATGGTTTTATTAATTCTCTTTCGATGATTACAAGCAATTGCAGCAAAAAACAATGAATTACAGTTTGGAATCCGAATTCAACAGTAGGAATAAGATGCAAATATCAATCTGACAGAGTCTGGACGCTTGAGAATCAAAAGATCCTTTTTCTGTATGCTCTGGGCTCTATTTATAGGCGTAGGAGGCTTAGATCTTGTTCAAACTTCGGGAGACTTGGTTTGGCACGTGAAGGGGCCCACGCGACCATTTCCAAAAAGTTTCGCCTCGATCTGCGATCGATACGAATCCATTTCGTATCGATCAAGATGATGTCCAATTGAGCTGAAATTTGGCATGGACATCCTCCAGTGCGTATGCAAGCTTCCCTGAAAATATCATTGGATTTGGGTCAGTGGATCATGAGATATGGTTGATACGAACTGAGATTTCTCGAAGGCTGCTTGGTTCATCTCCATGGCTTCGACTCCATCATTCCGTGTCGATGACTGCACGTGTTCTCAAGATGATGTGGTGTGCGCGCTTCGCTTCGATCCGGCCTTCATTCCGTATTGACCGCTTCGACTCCATATATCTTGCCTTGTTTACTTCGATGGACGACACGTCACCCTAGTTGGTTGACTCGTTAGATACGAATAAGTCACTGGGCATGGATTCGAAGTAAGGTTTTCTGATGGATACGAAGAGTAGTGCCTCGATGGATATGAAGTAGACATTGACTAATGGATATGAAGTAGACATTGACTAATGGCTGTGAGGCACGTCATCTGTTGAGGGACACGAACCTAATCGATACGAACTCGATGGGTATGAAATATTGCCAACTCGATCAATACGAAATTGTGGAATCGTGCCGATGTGAAGAAGATGATGGACACGGGCTGGATGGATACGAAATAGACACTTGGCCAACCGATGCGAGTTGCACTAACTATCGATGGACACGAAACCGATCGATACGAAATGAATATCATCGATGGATACGAAAACATGCTTTTCCCTCCAATCTTGTATCCATCATAACTTGAGCATATGAACTCGGATTGACTTGAAACTTGGAACGTTGGTTCACCTTGCTTTCCTAGTCATGTCTTACCAATTGTAGCTTGATCCGGACTCGGACAAAATTCACCGATATCCATGATGAGCCATACTTGTTCTCTAGCCGGTTCCTTGGTGTCCTGGCCTTGCCCAAAAGGCGGGATAAAAGTGCTGTCTTAGGACAATGCATCAACAAGATCCTTCATGTTATCTACTATGCTAGCATGACTCTGAATGCAGCTCAATTACACAACTGCTGAAAAAGAGCTTCTAGCGGTAGTTTTTGCCCTGGAAAAATTCCGACAATATTTGATAGGGTCACACATTACTATGTACACAGACCTTTCTGCGCTGCGATATCTCTTCGCTAAAAAGGACGCTATGTCTTGCTTAATCCGTTGGATCCTTTTATTACAAGAATTTGATCTTACAATCAAGGACAAAAAGGGATCCGACAATGTCATAGCCAATCACTTGTCTCATCTTCCCAACGCACCATCACCTTTACCCATCAATGAAAACTTTCCCGATGAACAACTTCTTTCGATTTCTATCGATCCATGGTACGCTGATATAGTGAACTATTTAGTCACTAAAGAAACTCCCTCATCTTGGTCTAAACTGGACAAACGAAAATTCATGCCACAAGTGAAATATTTCTATTGGGAAAATCCATACTTTTTCAAATATTGTCCCGACCACATCATTCGACATTGCATTCCGAAAAATGAAATCAGGAGTGTACTTTCATTTTGCCACGATCAAGCGTGCGGTGGACATTTCGGTCCTCGAAAAACTATGAAAAAGGTGCTTCGGTGTGGTTTCTATTGTCCTTCTCTTTTCAAAGACTCATTCGAATTTTGCAAAACTTGCCATCGTTGTCAAATGCTTGGACGAATTTGTCCACGAAATATGTTGCCTCTAAACCCCATTCTTACGATCGAAATATTTAATGTTTGGGGTATCGACTTTATGGGACCCTTCCTCAATTCTTTTGGAAATTTGTATATTCTTCTTGCTGTCGATTATGTCTCCAAATGGGTCAAAGCCATTCCATGAAAAACCAACGACGATAGAATTGTTGTGAAATTTCTCAAAGAAAATATCTTTTCAAGGTTCGGCACACCTCGCATAATCATAGTGATAATGGAACCCATTTTCGTAATCGCTCTTTTGAAACTTTAATGAAGAAATACTCGATAACCCACAAGTTATCCATTCTGTATCATCCTCAAACTTATGGTCAAGTTGAAGTTTCAAATCGTCAAATAAAACAAATCTTGGAGAAAATAGTTAACAAAAATCGAAAAGATAGGTCTCAGAAATTGACCGACGCGCTTTGGGCTTACCGTACTGCTTTTAAAACTAACCTTGGGAAGTCCCCATTTCACTTAGTTTATGGAAACGCCTGCCATTTACCCATTGAAATCGAACATAAAGGGTTGTGGGCAATAAAAAACTTAAACTTTAATCTCGAGAAAGCTGGCGAAAACCGAAAACTACAACTGAACGAATTAGAAGAACTTAGGAACGATGCGTATGAAATGAAAAAATCTACAAAGAAAGAAAAAAAAATTCATGACAAATCTATCCTAAGAAAAATGTTTTCGCCTAACCAAAAAGTTCTTTTATATGACTCAACACTTCATTTATTCCCTGGGAAACTTAAATTGAGATGGACCGGACCATTTGTGGTATGAACTGTTTTTCCACATAGTGCGATAGAAATACAAAACTCCAGGGATGGATCGATTTTCAAAGTCATCGGTCATCATTTGAAACATTTCTTGGAATAGCAAGTAACCAAGAGGAGGAGCTCATGATTCTTCATGAGCCAAACTACGTCTAGTAAGAATGTTAACCCTCTTTTGTAAATATGTACATATTTTTCCCCGTTAGACTCATTATATTATGCATTGACCGTGGGGACACGGTCAAAATTAAGTGGGGGTCCCATTTTCAATTTTTTAAATTTTCATGCCTTTTTGAAATTTCATTCTCTTTAAACTCAAAATTTTCAAAAAAAAATCCCAAAAACATTTTCTTTTTAGCGTTTTGATTTATTTTAAAGAAACACTATAGGATGAGTATAAGTTTTGGTTATTAAATTGAAATTTTTGAAAATTTGTTTGTCTTAAAAAAAATAAAAATGAAGTTTGATTAAAAATAACAATGGTTTAACTAGTATATAGGAAGGTTCATATGTGTTAAATATGAAGTATATCTTATTTGAAAATCTTTGTTTAAAAAAGTGGATGATTTAAAGTAAAGATATAACATTTTATTCTTCTAAGTTAAATGGTGCTAAGATGATATTGACTCTCGCTAGGATTTCTATTCTAAACTAATATACTAGGAGCTGCGAAACTCTCTCTTCTTAAAAAAACAAAAAAAATATCTATATATATAACATTTGTATATATGTATATATTTTCTATTAACACCTAGAGTCATGTGTTCACACTCGTGTGTTCACTCGCCATGCTCTGTACCCATCTCACGTAAGCCCGAAAGGCAGTGCATGATTGGTATATCTGGCCTCAGTTTATCTAAGTTAGATGTATGTATATAAAAAAGTCTTTTTAATAACGCCTACAGTCGATAGGTGTTCACACTCGTGTGTTCACTTTCCACGCTCTGTATACCCCTCACATCAGTCCGCAAGGTAGTGCATGGGTAATATATCTGGCCTCAATTTATATGAGTTAGGCATATGTAAATATCAAAAAAAAATTGAGAGACTAAGCAATTGAAATCCAAGCACTATTTTCACTTATTTGATTTGACTTGTTATTGAAAAGAAATGAAAATACCACTTTGATAAGCTTTGATAATTAACTAAGGATCCATTTCATAATTACACTATGATTCAACTGAAACAACTAGCTTAACTATGGTCTATTTGTTATGATAACTTGATTTTTGTTGGAAATTTTGACAAGTAAAAGGACTTAAATTTCTTGATAATAACCAAAACTTGTATTTAACTTATTTGTGTTGATTTAAAAGTAAATCCTCCATTTGTAAATATTTTCAAAAACTTGCATTCATCCCATTGTAAATAAATCTGGCATTTTGTAAATGTTTTCACTTTGCATTTGTATGTTGTGGGTACTATCCACTGAAAATCCTCACGAGACAACACTCGTCCTACTAGGGACACCCAGAGGTTTAACGGCTTGTTGCATATGCTCAATGCAATCGTGCTCCCTACGAAAACATATTTATCTTAGTTTTCCTTTATACGAGGACGAATAAAATGATAAGTGTGGGGGTATTTGATGTGCATGTAAATATGCATATATTTACATCCATATTTTATCTATTTTTATTTAAATAAATGCCATATTTGGGTATTTTAACATGTTTAAACGAAAATTCAGTTATTTTCAAATCATCACGTATTCATCTTCATACAGGGATAAAATTGTCATTTTTGTGCATGTGTTAATTTGAGAATTATTACATGGACTTTTTTTATGATTTTTATAGGAATTTGGATGCATCTGGACGTGGGTTTCATGAAGATATATATATGCATGAACAAGAGAATACAAAGGAATGAAGATGAAAATAATTCAAGCTCATGATCATGGAGGACCCCACCTACTCCTCTACCTTAATGTGCAATTAGAAGCTAATGGACAACTAAGTGGAGGTTAAAGCTTCATGCATATTTGATGATGGATTAATTAGAGACTAATGGTTACTTGGTGGCCATACTTCCTAAAGGGAATTTTGGGAAGCATCCTAAAAAGTGAATTAAGTTTTTATACATGTATAAATAACCCACTTATGTACATGTAGAGGATCTTCTTACTCTTCTTATTACTTAGGAAATTAGCAAGTCGTAAACAAAAAATCAAAGTGAAATAAAAATGGCTTCCTAAGGCTTCTCTTTTCTACATGCTTCTTTTTACTTTTATGCTTATGTTTATTTCTATGCTCTTTTCTTTTCATCATTAGTAGATTATATTTACATTCATGCAAGTAGTTTACTAGTTAATCTCCTTTTCTTCCTTTGTTTAGTTTTTATTTCTTTTGCTTTTAATGTTGAAATTTACATGTGTTGATATGATAACACATATGAGTAGCTAAATCCCTTTAATTTAGGGGTAATGAAGCTCTCAAATATTATGTAAATTCAATATTTCCATAATTTATGGCTCTTTTATTTGTGCTTCATGAAAATAGATTTTGATGTAAGTTTATAAAGTGGGTTTGATAGCTTATGTTGCATTTGCAAATGAGCTATTCTGTAACGACCCAGAATTTCTGTCATTTGAAATTCAGATATTTAATTGATTTTAAATATTAACAAGTAAGATTTGTAAGTTGAATAAATTTAATAATCGAATATAGTGATTTAATTGGATAATTAAATCGATAAATTAATATTTGAAATTCCAGAAATAATTGGAAATTGGGTTTAATGTGAATAAAAATGATTTATAAATTTATATTAAATCATATTGAAGTCATAATGATGTTTGAGAACTTTTGAAATTGAATTAAAAGTTAATTTGTGAAAATTGAATATTTTAATATTTAATTGACGACAAAAAATAGTCATTTTTCAAACAGTCTTGGATTTTGACGAAACCAGTTTCATCGGATCCGTAATGTTATATTATTATAAGATTTCAAAATTCGTGTCAATCGGATTTATCGTTTGTCCGAGGCGAGCCAAAACTCATAGAAATTTGTTTAATCGATTTAATTTAAATTTGATCGTTTAATTCCGTAACTTGCACATATGATCAAATTAGCTCCCGAAACACGTTCTATTGTGTCCAGAACGCGGGTAAAAACCTAGAAACGTCAGCCGGCACACTTCGTTTGGAGTTCGGAAAATTTCGAGTGAATAGTGTTTTGGCAATTTTCTATAAAAGGACTTGTTTTTCATCATTTACACAAACCCTAAGGGAAACTAGGTCTGGCCGCCACCTCCAATTCAATGGCTAGAATTTGTCAATTTTCTTCCTTTAATATCTTCCAATCCACGCATTGTTTCGAAAAATTATCAACTAGAATGTTGTAGAGAGTGATGAGAACTTCACTTCCATACGGTTGAGATCGTGAACGAGTCGAGGCAGAGGCTTGGAATTGGTCGAGTAGGTGGGCCGTTCGTTCGCGAATTCTGGGTGGAGGAGATTGTCGAGTTCAACCTGATCGTGGGTGGTGGTAGTGCTCGCGAAGGGCTTTCAAACATGGTCCCTGATCGACGTGGAAGTGAACGAGGAAGGCTCGAGAATTCATTGATAGAGGGCGGCAATGGGTTTCTTGCGCACGTTCAAAACCTGGGAGGAAGAAGCATATGCGCGCAGCCATGATCTCCTCAGTTCAAAGCGAACGGCCAGATGAGCTAGGGTTTGAAAAAAAAATTAAAATAAAATTGTAAATTTTATATAATATAAATTCGTTCAACTTCGAAATGCTATAACTTTTTGATACGAGGTCCGTTTCGCACGAAACGACTTGCGTTGAGTTCGTTTTGTCGAGCACTACGCAATGGAGCTGGATTGGGATTGATTGGAGCTAGTGATAATTTTGAGTAAAATTAAACGTGCATTTAATTTTATGCGAAATAAAACACTACAACTGTTATCGAAAACTCAAGGTGAGAACTCCTCACTCAATCGAATTGTGTTTCGATTTAAATTTTAAATAGTTAAATTTAAGATTGTTGATAGTGTTGATTGTGTGTTTGGATAATGATTGATGATTGGTTGAATTGAAATAGACCCTATACGCCGCATATTAAGCGGAGGTTATTATATTAAAAACATATACCACGATATTCCACCATGAAGTGGAATTGGTATTATATATGTATTTGGAGTTGATTTCCCGCATTATATAGCGGATGAGACCCTATTGCGCCGCATAATAGCGGATAGTATTTTATAAATCCTATATACCATGATATTCCACCTCGAAGTGGAATTGGTATTGTGCTAACATCTGTGGATGCAGGGAAACAGGTTGGAGGGATCCAACTGGTTTCCTCAAACATTTGAATTTGTTTCATATGTTGTGTGTTGATTTTTTTATAATCTCCTGTGATTATATTTGTGAATTGGAATTGTTGAAGGCTATAATTTAGCCGAATATATTTTTGGTATCGTTGGATACCAGAAATAAATAAAAAATGGATTTTTAAAATTCAAGTTGAAAGTTTATTTTAAAACTTATTTTTGAGAATTGGATGAATTTAAAAGGGGGTTTTAAAAGATAAAGTTTTATTTTTGAACCATATTGAATAAAATTCCAAATTTCGGGAAAAAGGGCTTAATAAATGGATTTCGAAAATATTATTTAAAAGTTGAAGAATTTATTTAAAATTTGGATTTTTAAATAGATTTGAAGAGATAAAGAAATTTATTTTTAAAAAGGGAATAATTTCGAAATTAATTGGAAAGTTGATTTGGTGTTTAGAAATTTATCTGACTTTAAATTAATCAGATAATTAAATCAATCCTACTTATGGATGTTTGGATTTTATTGGATGTTGAATTGTTTGATATCTCTGATATGTGATGCTTTGTGATATATCCTGATTTGTGTTGTGATCTATAATTTGTTTATCTGTGATATCGATATATCTGTGATCTGTGAATGAAAGGTAAGCGTTATAGTTTATACCGCTTATCAATTATATTGTTATATTTGATATGTGATGGTTGAATGTTGTTGCACTATTGTGTTAAACCCGTGGGCTACAAAATACACACACAAATGTGGATTTCACATGGAAATCAGTTAAGTCACAGATTTTTGACAATTCTAAAGATTGAATTTTTGAATCCAAATTAGTTTTGGAATTGGAATTGAAAGTTTTTTTGAAAATGATTTTAAAAAATAAGAGTTATTTTAAATAACTTAATAAAAATTGGAATTTAAATCATTTGAATTCAATATTTTGAAATTGAATTTAATAATTTGGGAATTTTGGTTTAAAAGATTTTACAAGTGTAAAAGGTGTTTATATGGGTTTTTAACCATTTAAAAAATATGGTTTTGGAAATTTAAATTTAAATTTATATTCAAGTTTTATACTAGGATGGCTTTAACCTGTGTAATTGTAACCAGTTTTTCCCAAAACGAAAACTATCTATTTTCAAATAATAATAGCTTTCATAAAGTGAAAAGATTTCCAATTTGTATCGAAACATTTCAAGTTGAAATGAAATTGTGAATAGTTTGGAAAAACTATGAATTAATCTTTGTGAGGATGATTAAGCTTTATTCTGAAATCAAAGAAGATTTTAAAAGGTGTATCTTTTATATTATAAAAGACTTGAATTGTGAATAGTTTTGAAAGCTATAAGTTAAATCTTGATTTAAAGATTTAATGGGTTAATCCAATTGAAATGGGAAATGATTTGGGAAATTGTGAATGGATCTTTGTGAAACTGGGTAAACTTTGTGAAGTAAATCTTTTTGTTTAAAGATTTAAAATGGTAATTTGTTTAAACCATTTAAAGGAAAGGATTTGGGTAATAAGTTGTGACTTAATTGAAATCCCTATATCCATATGTTTTAAATATTGTGCTCACTATTCGATTTAGCCGGGAAAGGACCTTTGTGTCATATAACCCATTTCGAATAAGTGATATGTCGATATGGATCGCATTGAAGACCGGTGGTGAAGACCGGGTATTTGTGAAAACGATAGGATGACCTATCGATTGTCTCTGCACCGTTAGCTACGGTATAGAGATTTCCTTTGTGATGGGAAGTTCGATCGGGATTGTGAATACCCAGATTGCAAGGGCTTCTTTGGAAGTGCCTTCGGTTCTGTTCGAACCCGGAACAGACTTGTATGGTTACATGTCTGACATTACATTTTGAGATATAAAGCTAATTTCTTTCAAATACATTTCTGTTGGTGGCGGAGAATTTATTCTCTTAGCTTAACACCCTTCTCTGAGACGTACGAGCTCAGAGGTTATGTAGTTGAAGGTTATCAGTGATATACTCCCAATTTGGTAATGTGACATGCTGAGTGTTGCTGTGTGATGGTTATTTATTGATCATTTGTTGATCAAAGCGTGGCTTTATGAAAAAGCATAGCTTTGTGGACGAGACCTCTTTGGATCTCACACCCCGAAAATGGTCGAAACAGGAATGATGTGGCAAGGTTATGAGGGTCGCTCCCTTTAGGGTATGTCATTTCCTTCTGGAAAATGGTGGTATCAGGTATGGAGCCCTGGTATTTAACCTATGTGGTTACTCCAATCTCATTTACTGTGTGATTGTTGTTTTGTTGAAGCGCCTCGGATAAACATCCCAAAGGACCGGGGGTGGCATATTCGTGTAGTAGTTACCTAGTGTAAGAGGTAACCCGGCCTTGAGTTGACAGAGAGCAGGTTGACTCTCGGGACGTCCCGCCAGAGGCATACCCATGTGGCAGTAGGAAGTTCCCTAGCCTGACCATTTGTTGGAAAATCCAAAGAAACAATACGAGCCTTTACGATTGCAATTTGTATAACCTGTCTCCTCAGGCGGCAGCTATAGAAGGCATAATATAAAGGTACCTATGCTGGCTAAGATTAATATTGTATTTTCGAAATGATTTTGCACACTATGCACTAATAATAATATCAAAAAGGATTTTGCGTAGTAAGCATATTTGACTATCATAAGAAGAAATCTCCTCCAAGTCTGTGATTGCATTGTGTGGGTGGTGGGAGGTCTTATGGTAGTTTCATTTTCCAAAAGCATTGCGGATGTCTTTTACTTCCTTTGTTTTTGTTTTAAAGATAATAACTATTTTAAGTTCTCACACCAGTCCCATGACTGACCTGGAGTTTATTGTTCCTTTCCAAAACTCTGGGTGCCCATAATTTTCCACACGGGCAGCCTAGAGTCAGGTTATCAGGTCATTCTGGATTCAGGAGATGTTGTGGAGCTCAGCGGTGAGCTGGATGGCGAGGCGTATCACTTGTATATGATATTATTCATTCCGCTGTGTATTCTGTATGAGGACAAGTTCATATAATTGTCTAGTTGTGTATATTGACTATGATAATGTAATGTACAAACTGATATAGTTCTTTGTTTTAAAAGATTATTCATTTATCTATTATATGTTGTTCCGCTGTGATATGTGAGATTCTGATATTTTTTCTGTTGTTTCTTCTTTCTTTCTTTCTGTCTTCTTCTACCTCTTCTTTTTAACCATAACAATTCGGTTTTCCGGCATTCGATTGCTCGGCAGTTGATACAGTGGACGTATTAATGCCGATTTTCGGAAGTCGAAAATCCGAATTGTTACATATTCTTATTCAACATAAACAAAATTTACATCATCATTTGCTAATTGATTTTTGATTTTGAAATGAAAGTAAAACCAAAATTTGATGATCTATATTACTAATTACAATAGTAAATAGATCATACTTAAAATATCTTTTTCTTTGGCTTCATTTTCATGAGAATTGATAAGTGGTTTATGTTATCCCACCTTTTGGCAAGGCCGTGACACCAAGAACTTGACTAGAAACCAAGGACAGTTCATCCTGGAGATCGGTTATACATAGGTTCACTCTGGATAATGGTAAATTTTTCCCGAGACCGGATCGAGCTACAATTGATATGACACGACAAGCAAAGCTATAAAAGCCAACGTTCCAAATTCAAGTCAATCGGAGTTCATATGCTCAAGATATTGATCGGTGAAGGTTGAGAAATCCAACTCTATTCGTATCCATCCAATTTCGTATCCATTCCCCAAGAGAGATTTAGTTCATATCCATTGCCCACTAACTTCCTTCGTATCCATCAAAATGAAGCTACTTCGTATCCATCATGTTAACAACACTTTGTATCCATAAACAAATGTCCATTTCGTATCGGTCTCCCTCCATCCATCTCGTATCGATCTCCCACCATCGATACGAAGAGCAACAACCACCGATCGATACGAAGAAAGCAACATGAAGCATCGATACGAAGGCGGCCTCCAACCATCGGTACGAAGTAGCATGCAAGCATCGATATGAATAGAGCGATGCATGACCGATACGAAATAGTATCGATACGAAGTCGACAATGTCATACAAATCCAAACTTGCATCGATCATATCTCAAGATCTACAAGTCCAAATGCCACAAAATATTCACAGGAGCTTGCCTACAATGTCAAGAATGTACCAGATCTATTTCAGCTAAAAAGGATCAATTCTTGATCGTTACAAATTCCATTCGTATCGCTCTAATATCGAGTCGAAATCACTTGAACTCGATTCCGTAGGCCCACCCACATGAGAGAAGAAGTCCTGCGAGATCAGGGCGAGATATTTGCTGCCTACGCCTATAAATAGTGACCCTGGACCTACAGAAAATGGACTTTTGGCTTCTCTACGCTGATACTCTATCGAAATCATTACTATACTTTAGTTGTACTGTTGTAATATCTTGTAATCAGCAAGTGAAATTCAATAAACATCATTTATTTCATAGTGGACATAGGCAATACGCCGAACCACTCTAAATTTGTGTGTTTCTGCATTTCTTCTTATATGCTGATTGGTGTGTTTGTTAGATCTGCCTCATTTTACATTTATTTTCTTCATTTTTATCTCTTCAGACACTTTCGAAGAGTGTTGTGTCCAATTATGGTATAAACAATTTATTTGTTGTATTATAGTTTGATGGTCTAAGTTATGTTAATTAATAACATAAATAAACCCTATTTATGATAAATACAACACTTATTTCTCTTAATATCAAAAATAGTGATCATAGATTTTTTGTTTGTTAATTTACAAAAATATGAGAGTGGATTCTCTAAATTGTTTTCTAATCTTATAGTTTTTAATCTCATTTTCATTCTAATTTTAGCTTCATTTTGTCTATAATTTGTAGTAAACAATCTTCTCTCCACTTTGGTCTAATTTGATCAATTGGGAAATTTTAAAATCTTAAAAATTCCCTACGGATCGACCCATACTCGCCACGTACTAAAATTGTACGCCGTGCGCTTGTGGTAGTTGTATTATAAATTTTTCGGCAATTTTCTAACTCGATAGAAAATTCGTCATGAGCTATCGAGCAATTTGGTAGGTGTCCACGATGTTTTTCATGTTTCTCATCTCAGAAAGTGTGTTTGAGATACGGAGACTACTATTGCACCAACTGTGCTAGATGATTTAGTAGTAGAACTGGACTTGACCATAGAAAGGAAGTCAGTTCGCATTGTTGTGAGAGATGTGAAGAGGCTTAGAACCAAGGCGGTCAGATTAGTCAAAGTCCAGAGGAGTGACGATGACAGAGATTGTAGTTGGGAGGTTGAGAGAAGGATTAGAGATACTTATTCTGATTTGTTTGATGGTATGTTTTACCTTCTTGTTTGATTTATTATATGCCTTATTGTAATTTCGAGGATGAAATTCTTTAAGGAGGGGAGTCTGTAACACCCCGGAATTTTTTGGTAACATTATTTTGGATATTTAATTAGTTGAATTAAATAAAATAATGTGTTGATTAGGGGGATTGAGATTTGATTTAATTAAGAGTAGTCGTGCCATTTAAAACAAATGAATTAAAGAAGAGTTTAAAATGAACGAGAGGAGGGGTGAAATAGGAAAGAGGCCATTCCTATATCTTTACCCATGGTCCTGTATAATTTAAACGTTCATTTTCATTTCAAATTTTTATAAAACAAGGTCTGCCACCATTAACAAGTAAAGGGGAAGATGAAGTGAGAAAAGCTAAAGGAAAAGCTAAATTCAAATCAAATTCATCCAAATCTCAAGCTCCTTTATTCTCTAAAGCTAAGATGAATAATGTTTACATCTCAAATGTTTATTGGTTTCGATTTTAAGATTAAATCTGAATATTTTGCATTGATTTTCCATGTTTTTTAACGATAGAATGATTATAAATACTTGTTGATAATTTATGAATGTTCGTATAGGTTTTATAATAATATTTGGAATGAAAACCCTATTAAATGACATCCAATTGCCTTGCAAATTTTTATGAAGATCTAAAAAGATATTTTAGAGATGGGTTTCAATTTTCAGAATTTTCGTGGATTTAATATGAATTTTCTAGTAAAGAAAATGGTATTTTGGATTATAAATTATTTACAGGTAATTAATTAATTATTTGGGTTTGAAAATTTATATGTTGGAAAAAATATATAAAGTGATTTTCTAGAAATTTTTCAGATTTTTCCAAGGTGTTTTAATTGTTATATATAATTATATAAGGTATAAGACTTAAATGTTTTATATAATTATAGTAAAGAAGGGGCTTTTTATAAAATGTTTAAATTTCCAAATATGGAAAGATGACAACACTTTTGAAAAGAAAACCAGGCAACCAATAAGATTTAGATAGACAAGGCAGGTTAAGTACAAAAGGACAATTTTAAAGTACAAATAAACAGGCTTTTTATTGTTTCATATTCTTCGACACCGGGTTTTGCCTCCATCCCTCCCCTTCTGACACAGTCGAAACCAATGCACATGGTATCTTGCAACCAGTACATAGTGAATTGGAAGAAGGTGAAAGGTATAGTGTCGAAAACATGGGGTTTCGAAAGAGGTGGAGCATTGTTTTGGGTTTAAAGGAAAATACGCTGCTTGCTTTCGACAAAGTTGCTTTCGACCTAGATGTTTTCTGGTGGTCAAATAGTTTAAAAGAATGGTTTCGATTGGGTTGCTATTTTGTTTTAAATGATTGTTTTCGATAGAGTCGAAACCTATAGCTGCCACTTCCTACCTTTCGATCCAGATGGTTTCGAAGGGGTTCTTTTGTTTTCTAAAATTGGCTTCCCCTCCAATGCTTTTGAAGGGATGGTTTCGACATCACCACTTCTTTGTTTAAGAAATGGTTTCGAAGCAAATGCTTTCGACTCTATTGGTTTTCTGATCCTTTTGCTCTACTCGAAGGCATAATCCAAATGATTTAGATCAAAATGTTTTAAAAAAACATTTCGAAGTAGTTAACTTCGAATGGTTTAGAAAGGTATCACATGTTTTAAATTGAACCCAAAAGTGCTTTCGAAAGGATTACTTTGACTATTTCGAAAGGTTTTTATGGATGGTTTAGAAAGGGGTGGTTCCCCAGGGTTTCGACAAGGATGGAAAGGAAGGTTTTTCCTATGTTTTTGAAAGGCAATATTTAAAAGGTTTTAAAAGGAGGATGTTTGATATTTTGGAGCTTTCGGAGAAAAGAAAGGAAAGGCTTTTCCAATGTTTTCGAAAAGAAATGTTTAATGGTTTCAAAAGGGTCTTTCAATGGTTTTGAAGAAGTTACCTTCAATGGTTTCGAAAGGGTTGTTTAAAGGTTTAAACAATGGTTTTGGAATATAATAGGCAGAATAGCCTAAGTGTTTGTAAGTTATAAAGGACTTTAACTTATTTTAAAAGTATAGATAATCCTTATTGAATATCATAAACATTATTTTGAGTAAAGTATATATAACATGGCAAAAGCAGCTTAGTGTAAAGCTAAAGATATATTTTCCTTGTATATGTATGATTTGATGGACTAAATCATTTTTAAAAGGGTTTTAAGGAAAATTTAAAGAGTAGTTAACCCAAAGACAATCGGACAGTTAGTCCATTTAAATTCGAACAGTTAGTCCATTTTAAGGGCAGTTAGTCCAGATGACGGTTAGTCCAGTTTTGGGCAATCAGCCCAGATTATAAACAGATAGTTCATTTGTTAGCATAACAGACCTTGCTACTTTTTCCCGATAAGTAGTCCACTTATTACTTGTTTTACGAACAGGAAATCCATTTATTAGCATAAAGGATATTGCTATATTGATATAATCAGTTGAGGGCAGTCAACCCAGATTTCGAACAGTTAGTCCTTTTGTTTCCTGTTTTTAGCATAATGGATTTTGCTATATTATTTTTATAATCAGTTTGATTAACCAGTTTGGTTGCATGAAAGGATTTGCAAAAATATATGTTTTGAAAAAGGATATTAGTGAAGGGAAACCCGTTCCGCTAAGTGGCGTGATCTCACTCAATATCAGTAAACCAAGATGTAACAGAATTATTCACACTAGGATTTTTGTCTGACTCGAAGTTTTTATTTCCTCTTAAACTCTTGGGTGCTTAAAATTGATTTGAGTAAGCTGAGTGTTTAGGTTTACGGGTTTTTGTAGTTTTAGCGAACAAAGCTTTTGGAGACAAGCAGGTGGCTGACTGATAGTTATTTTAGGAATTCATTTTGTTTTGTTTCCGCTGTGTATTAACTCAGATATGACTATATTGCTTTGATCATCCAAGGGGGCATCGTCATATGTCGCTCTTGGCGTATTATTATAAAACATATATTTGATCAATGCTTGTGATACGTTTTGGGGATTTTTTAACTTGGATATGACTTTGTTTGAAATGTAATCGCTATAATTTTTTTTCAAAATCGACGATTTTGTTCATATTCAATTGCTTCTGATACTATGGATACCATTAATATTACCTTATTTCATCACCGGAAGTTAAAACTATGGTTGACTGCAGCATCTGTAGCATTTAGCTTTTGGCCTCTAGATACATAATGTTACAATTTTCATTAATGTAGATATTATCTTCAAGAACTCGCTTGCCCTTCGCATCAGTCGAAGTTGAGGTTTCATCTTTAATGGAAAAAACCCTAACATGGTCTCTTTTCTTTATCGGTGGGCAATCTTTCTTTTGGTGCCCTACTTTTTGACAATTGTAGCAATTCCTATCCCACGCCTTAGGACTCTTATAGGTGGTGGACAAATGACCCTTTTGTTGGCAATTATAACAATTAATACCCTTCAAATTGTTTTCTTGCAATCCTCCTTCACGCTTGCCTTGCCAGGGCTTCTCCTCGGAATGGTTGAACTTCCCCTTCTTCTAGTTATTGTTGCTGCTTTGAATTGTGGGTGGATTCTTTTTGTCTAGAGTCACATATTGGAAACCCATGTCTACCAAACCTACAAAGGTTCCCTTTACATGCCCGGTCATCCTGTCTTGATATTGCCCCTTCATCCTAGCGATAAACATTTCATTTTTCTTTAAAGGAGTGTCTATCTGACCCGACCCAAAGCGGGAAAATTCACCGACCTTGTTGGAATATTCTTCTACCAACATTTCTCCTTGTTTTAAATCCATAAAACTCCAATAAAGGAGGGATTTTCCAACGGTTGGCATATATTATTCTTTTAAGACTTCCTTGAACCATTCCTATGAGATATTATCTTCTAAATCAATTAGAGTTATGGACTCCCACCATGCTAGAGCCCCTTCTTGTAATCGCAAAGAAGCTAAGAATCTTTTTTGCTCATCCCCGATATTCAATCCCTAAAACTTATTTCACAAGAGCAGATCTAAGCCTAAACTTCAATAATGGACTTCGTTACTTTGAATGGTTTACTACCTAGACTGTTGTAATTCTTGCATAAAGTAGCAAAGTTAATTTGAGGTTGCATAGGGATTACCACTTCCTCAATTACAATAGCATTTGATCGACCGTTGGTGGTTGTAGTGTTGTTACCACGTCCTCTTCCTCTTCTATTACCTGTCTCCTACTATCTGCATATAGTAAGGAAACATCTTTAGAATTATAGACAAAATTATCTTAGGGAATGTGTATAAACTTGAATATACTTATTCGGATAAAATCTCAAATATGCTCTCTCTGACTACATTCTAAGGCATTACTAACCATGTCTCTAATGAGTTGAACCCATCAAGGCTTTGCTATTCGCTTAACCATAAGCTTTGATACCAAATGTGATGACCCACATCCTCAACCCTCATAAATCGACACTAATACAACCTCGGTATTCACGTTCCGTAAATCCAAGTGCTGGAGAGGCAGATTATCATGGAGTAAAAGAAAATAAGGATAGAAGATAAAACAAAATAGAATCTTATAGAATCTTATAACAACATTTAATTATACATATGAGTAGTACATGCAACTACTGCATCAGAGTTCTAGTAAGTACTAATCCAGTCAGGTCAGTTATAACTGCCCATCCTCACAAATGCTGGTAGATACATAACAAAATACAACATAATTTAGAAACAGATAACTTTCTACAAAGGTCCCAAAACGCTTTATGCTCCATGCTCCTTCTTAAATACTCCATGCTACCCAATTACTTGGTTGCCCAAGAAATAGGGCACCCTGAGTTTAAGGGAAAACCCCAAGTCAGTCATGGGACTGGTATGACAAACTCAAAATACAGATATTTGGAAATGAAGGTTATCTCATAAGACAATGTCGCACATAAACACAAAATGGGTATTTACCTTATGATGACCAAAATCTTTTCTACACAAAATCTGGTAATATTTTTTTAATGACATTCTTTTGAAAACACTTTTCAAGTAAACTTATATAATCTTAGTTGAAATTATTACATCGATTATATTCCAGCATAATAGGTTTTACAATCAAGTCCGGAGGCACTTATTGGAGAATGGATTTCCATATAATGGTTGGTAAGGAATTACTTTTCATACACTACATCTCTAGAGGGATATACCAAGGTTCAACACCTTAGAAATCTCTGCACTTGGCAAGATTGGCCTACCCGCAAACCCATTTGGTGGCAGATAGAACCAAATACTACATCACGCCAGTCGTAATTGTAACAACCCAAAATTTAAGCTATAATAATTAACTAACGAATTAATTAAATAATAAAATAAGTTTGTGAAATTTTCAGAATTGGACCACGGGAGTTGCACCATTATGTCCGTGGTGATTTTTATATCAATTTCCATATATAGTTTGTCAAAATCCGAGCTAAAACGAAGAAGATACGAATTAAACAAGAAACGAACAAAAGAATATATATATATATATATATATATATATATATATATATATATATATATGGTCAGGTCGACCTTAGGGTCGACCCCTAATGTGCATAAGTCGACCTATAGGTCGGGCTACCACATGTATGGGTTGACCTGGGTGTCGACCCGTCCTTGTATTTAGACGATGTTTCGTCCAGTTTCAACCGATGACGTGTTTTGCTACTTTTTTCCAATCCTGTGCGTTCATGCTTGCATCCGGAGGTTCCCAGCGAGCCTATAACGTGGTTGCACCAGATTTAATCTCCAAATCCAATGGTCTTAGATCGCTAAGTGACACTATAAATAAGACCCTAGACCAAGCTATTTTTCTCATTCAGATTTTCTCCTAATTGGGTTCATTGCCTGGGACTGGACCCTAAAAAGATAATTTTTCTTGGTAGGAGATCTTTTTAACTAAAATATTTTACACCCTAGAAGTGGATTCGAGAAGACCAAGGACTAGAGCTAAGGATCACAGGTGAGTGTTTAGTAATTATTTTAGATTTTTAAGTAATTTAAAATAATAAGGTTCTCAATAGTTCTTGTTTTTCTGCAATTTAGAGACAATTTTTATATAAGTTATTTACAGTTAATTTTTAAAGTTCTTTTCAGTCTATTTTATTTAGTATTTTTATTTAGCTATTTTATTCAGTTATTTACATCTATTTTACGTTAGAATTCAACATGTAAATGTTATTTTCTTTTTATTCCTTTTTACGCAAATAAAATAAAAAGAGAATAATCTGCAAATATGGATAATATAGAATTAAACGCTAAATTTATAGAAACTAGATGTAAAATAAGAAAGACTGTAATAAAAAGAAGATAGACCGAAATACACAAATTTGAGACATTTGCAAGCATATTTATAACTAGTGGTTATAACTAAAATGATAAAAAAGAAGAATAACAATTATAACGTAGGTTATAATTAAGCAGAAAGAACAGTAAAGGCTTATTTTAAAACTTTGATTGAGTTAATAATAAAATATAGAAGAAATAACAGAAGGGACTTATTTTAAAACTTATAATTAAGTTAATAAGGAAATATAGTAGAGATAACAAAAAAGGCTTATTTTAAGACTTAGAATAAATTAATAAGCAAATATAGAAGAAATAACAGAAGAGGCTTATTTTAAAGAACTTACACTAAGTTAATAAGCAAACATAGAAGCAAGGCCCGAACCAATAACATTCCCTTTCCGGCTAGGACTGATGGTCTCACAACAGATTAGGTGAGGCTGGGCAAGACCTTTTAAGACTAGAACTGATGGTCTCACAATAGCTAGGTGAGGCTGGGACACGCTTACTAGGGTAATTAAGGGGCCAATAGATAGAAGCTCAAATTGGGGGATTTAGGCAAGGGGCGCAACTAGATTTTGTTTGTTAGGACCCGTACCAACAGCATTCCCTTTCAGACTAGTATTGATGGTCTCGTAAAAACTTAGGTGAGGCTGGGCAGGACCCTTTCAAGCTAGGATTGATGGTCTCACAACAGATTAGGTGAGGCTGGGCTTGCCTATGCTGAATGGGTGAGTAAGATGTGAAAAGAAGGGGCAACACTTAGTGCGAATCGGCGGTGCTGAGCGTGCGACATTGACTAAGAGAGATAAGTTGCCAATGAGTTCCAAAGCGCTAAACAAGTGTCTTTTTGCTGTGGGACCCACAGGATGGAACTAGCTCACAGTGGCACAACAGAGATATAAGGCCGATCAATGGGTAGAATTAGGATTCAACCTAATTAAAAAAGGATTAGGATTTCAGCCTAATCACGGTAATCTAAGACAAGTGCAAACAATCATAGTCAAAGCAAACAGTAAACAGTATTTTATCCCAGTTTTATCTTTCCTTTATTTCCTTTTATATTAGAGCTATTGCTAAGTCTATTATCTTTATCTTGCCTAAAAATACTAGTAGTTACTTTCACTCACTAGACTTTTAGTTTGACCCACTCCTTTATTTACTCTTTTCCCCCCCATAGGCCAGAAGAGGCAAGGATAGTAGACTTGGATTTCTTGAATACCCATTTGCAGAGCTTTCTCATTTTTCATGTATTCTTCTTCTTTTCAGTTTTCTTTTCATTTGACTTTGGATGTACTGATACTTTGTAAGAGGGATGAGTTTTTTCATGTACTCTGATGATATGACTGAGATTGTATTTTTCATAAGACACGAGTATTTGGTATTTTAGACGTATTATGTTTTATGACTTATTTATGAAGTTTTATTTTGAATAATGAATTACCATTTAAATGTTTCCACTATTTTTCTTTATTTGTCTTATGAATCTTAATCTCTGTGATGCTTTAGCTATACCTATAATGCACTACATCTTTTAGTGTGTCCTTTTTGGGTATACTAAGGGGTGGGGGGTTTTTACTTGGTATCAGAGCCTAAGGTTATAGGATTCTTAAAAACTTGCTTTAAAAGTAAAGTATTTTTCAAAAATAACTTATCTTCAAACCAAAAGTATTTTTCAGAAAGAAACTCTTATTATAGAAATGGTTTTCAAAGTATACAAGAGTTTTTATAAAAGTCCCCTCAAAGTCCAGTTCAGTCTTCTTTCGATTCTTTCGAGTTTAATTTTTTTTTCTTTGCATAGTATGGCTGACTGGTTCCGTAGAGCTGCGGTACCAGAGGTGCAAGGGCAAGCACCCAATACAGCACCAGCAAGTGGAGACCCTATTAATCAACCTACAGCGGCCAATTTTTCTAAGCTATGCAAGGACTTCGCTAGTCTAGGAGGCAGAACATTTTCTAGCACAGAGGATTTTGTGGAGGCATGAGCTTGTTTGAGGGATACAGAGCGGATGTTTGGGCTGTTAAGATTGGAGGACCGACAGAGAGTTCAGCTTGCATCTTGGCAACTGAAAGGAGAGCTTAAGGAGGTTCCTAAGTTAGAAAACTCCGAGAAGCAATGGTGGAAGAATAAGAAGGATAAGGACAATAGGGAAGAAGGAGGACCTCAAAAGAAGATCAGGAAAGGCAATACATGCCATAGTTGTGGATTGGTTGGTCATTTCGCAAAGGACTGTAAGAAGAAAACGATAAAAGGGAAGTGTTACAATTGTGGGCAGCCTAGACACCTTAGTAGAGCTTGTCCTCAGAGGACGAGGCAGAAAGCAGGCTCACCTACAGCACAAGTGCAGGCTTTGGATGCAGCACCTTCTAGTAGTGAACCAGATCGAGGTAGGAAAGTCTGCGTAGAAGGTTTGATCTCTATTTCGGATTTTCCTATTCAGACTCTTTTTGACTACGGAGCATCGCATTCTTTCATTTCTAGTTCCTTGGTTGATTGTTTGCACTTAGATATTTCTCTTGTAGTAGACCCTATAGTAGTTTCAAACCCCATAGGAGGATTGGCACATTTATCCATGATTTGTAGGGGTTTGAAATTTTTTATCCCAGGCGTAGAGTTTGATTGTGATGCCTATGTACTAGGATTTTCGGGATATGGGATGATTTTGGGGGTGGATTGGCTATTCGCTTATGGAGTGATGTTAGACTACGAGAGGAGAGTTATCAGATTAGTGACATATAGCGGAAGGACTCTCGAGGTATCTTGCGACCCATAGGGGTCAGTCATGTTGAGCTTCCTTTATTCCCTTGATTCATCACTAGGAGAGTTAGATTTTGTTCTAGACGTTAGAGATTTCCCAGACGTTTTTGAGGAAGTTAGGGGACTACCCCGTAAGAGAGAGATTAACTTTAGGATCTATTTGAATGACAATGTTAAGCCAGTGGCATTGCCTATGAGACATATGGCTCCTAGGGAGAGGAAGTAGTTAAGCAAGCAGATTGGTGAGCTATTGGAGAAAGGCTTCATCAGACAGAGCATATCTGTGTGGGAAGCGCTAGTCGTCTTTGCTACAAAGGTGGATGGTTCCCTTTGACTTTGCATAGACTATAGAGAGTTGAATAAGCTCACGAAGAAGAACCGTTACCCACTTCCTAGGATAGATGATCTTTTCAATCAGTTGGTTGGCTCTTCAGTATTTTCTCGACTTGACTTAGCTACTGGATTTCATCAGCTTAAGGTCGCTGACGATAGCATCGATAAGAAAACATTTAGGACACCCGATGGATTCTTTGAGTGGTTGGTTATGCAATTTGGACTGACTAACGCCCCAGCCTATTTTGTAGGTTTGATGAGTCGTGTTTTTCGAGATGTCCTAAAAAAGTTCATTGTAGTATTTGTGGACGACATTTTGGTGTTTTCCAAGAGTAAGGAAGAGCATGCTCTTCATCTTGAGGAGGTTCTTCGTACACTTCATGTTCATCAGTTGAAGGCAAAATTCTCGAAGTGTCACTTTTGGCGTGAGGAGGTGCGTTTTTTGGGGCACGTAGTCTCAAGAGAGGGTTTAACTGTTGATCCCACTCAGGTAGTAGCAGTACAAGATTGGAAGGCCCCCAAGAATGTTACAGAAGTTAGAAGCTCCTATGATTGGCTGGCTATTATAGGAAGTTTATCAGAGATTTTGCTACGATTTCAGTACCGCTTACTCGCCTTACTAAGAAGAATGCGACATTCGTGTGGGATGTAGACTGTGAGGATTCCTTCACGATGCTAAAGAGAGCCCTTACTATTGTTAGTTTTACCCAATGGAGCTAAGCCTTTTACACTATACGCTGATGCATGTGGGACGCGTCTTGGAGTAGTATTGATGCAAGAAGGGAGGGTAGTATGCTATGGAAGTAGACAGTTAAGAACTTATGAGAAGAACTACCCTACCCATGATTTAGAGTTAGCTGCTATTGTTTTCGCACTCAAGTCTTGGAGACATTACTTACTAGGAGAATGGTTCGAGCTTTTCACTAACCATAAATCATTGAAGTACCTATTCTCACAAAAGGATTTAAACTTGAGGCAGCAGCGTTGTATGGATTTTTTGGCATCACATGACTTTGAGATAGCTTATACCCGTGGTAAAGGAAATGTGGTTGCGGATGCGTTAAGTAGGAAGAGAGCAACCCTTAGTCCAATGTTCATGGAGTGGAAAAGCCTAGAGTTTATTTCCACCTTTGATTTTAAGCCCTCTCCAGACATTACCCCGGATTATTGGCAACACTTAAGGTTAAGCCGACCCTCATAGATCAGATTGGCTCGAGACAGCGAGAGGATTCAAAGCTTGTGGATATTTTGGACAGGATCAGTAGAGGTGAGGTCTCTAGACATCTCCAACGCTATTCCATAGATAATAAAGGGTGGCTAAGGAGAGATGGAAGATTTTGTATCCCCCGCACTAGTCATTTGACGAGGGCAGTTCTAGCAGAAGCACACCATTCTCGAATGACTATTCATCCAGGTGGTGATAAGATGTATAGAGACATGAAGAGAGTGATTTATAGGAGCGGCATGAAGAAGGATGTAGCACATTTTGTAGCTAAGTGTCTTGTATGCCAAAGAGTTAATGCGGAGCAGCAGAAGCCCGGCGGATTGCTTCAACCATTGGATGTACCCGAATGGAAGTGGGATAGTGTTTCGATGGACTTTATAGATGGCTTACCCCGATCTAGGAAAGGGAATACTAGTATTTGGGTGACTGTAGATCGCTTGACTAAAAGCGCCCACTTTATTCCGATTAAGAGTAAGAGGACAACACCTTATTTGGCATCCTTATATGTTCGTGAGATAGTCCGACTTCATGGAGTTTTGTCTAGCATACTAAGCGATAGAGACCCTATCTTTACTAGAGAGTTTTAGAGAAGCTTGCAAGACGCCTTTGGAACACAACTTAGATTGAGTGTGGCCTATTACCCTTAGACGGATAGCCAAACGGAGAGAGTTAATAGAGTTCTTGAGGATTTGTTGAGGATGTGCATTCGTGATTTTGGCAGAACTTTGGAGCACCTTCCTTTAGTGGAGTTCGCTTATAATAATAGTTTCAAGCTAGCATTGCAATGGAACCTTTTGAAGCAATGGAACTTGGTCCCGACATGGTTAGAGAGACTTCGGAAAAGATTGATTTGATTAGAAGGAGAATGAAGATGACCCAAGATAGGTAGAAATCATATGCGGATAACCAGAAAAGGGACATTGAGTTTGAAGTAGGAGACTTGGTTTTCATTAAGATATCTCTGTTAAGAAAGGTAGTAAGATTTGGATCAAGTGGGAAACTAGCTCCCAGATTCGTAGGACCGTTCCCCATTGTAGAAAGGGTAGGGAAGATGGCGTATCAGATAAAGCTACCGGAGAGGCTCGTGAGAGTTCATGATGTTTTCCATATTTTGCACTTGAGAAAGTGCTTACATGATTCGGTAGAGGTAGTGGAACCTAGCCAACATGAAGAAGTTGAAGTTGAGAGAGAAGAAGCGGTTCGTCACATTCCTACCAAGATCGTTGGACACGATATCAAGAAGCTTAGAAATAAGAAAGTACCTTTGGTTAAGGAGCAATGGGGAGATAGCATTGAAGACGCTACGTGGGAGGCTGAAGAGAAAATGTGTATCTCTTATCCGTTTCTTTTCGATAGTACGCTTTGAATTTCCTATTTCCATCTTTAGTTTTGAATAGGTTCTTTCCTTTAGTATCCTTTGGGAGGGTAGATCTTAGGGTTTAACCTATGGTTTGTAGGAATGAATGTAAACATGATACTAGAACATGTTATGTATAATGGACGCTAGTGGTTGCAAGTGTTTGCTAGTGGATGCTAATGGACGCATATATATACACTAGGTCACTAAAGCATATGCATATGGATGTGTGTGCATTTGCATTTTTATTTTATTTACATGGTTGCTATAAATGGATTATTATCATATGATTGTTGCATTTGGATGATGATTGTAGGACGCATATAGAACTATCAGTTATCATTAGGAAACTTGCATTTATTTGGATACATGGCACGAACATGATTGCATAAAAGGAGGTCGATTGAATCAGTAGACCGCCTAATCTTTTGCATTAGTTAGGGACATTGACACTACACTATTTGCATATATATATATATATATATATATCATAAAATGCATTAGAAAACTTAAGGACAATGGATGTAATGGATGGTGGTTGAGTATATGGTTGTAGAATTTGGATGAAAATATTTATTTCATTCTTCTGTCCTTAGAGATTTCGGGGACGAAATCCCTTAAGGAGGGGAGAAGGTTACAACCCAAAATTTAAGCTATAATAATTAATTAAATAATAAAATAAGTTTGTGAAATTTTCAGAATTGGACCACGGGAGTTGCACCATTGTGTCCAGGGCGATTTTCTAATCAATTTCCATATACAGTTTATCAGAATCCGAGCTTAAACGAAGAAGATATGAATTAAACAAGAAACGAACAAAAGAAGAAAAAAAATATGGTCAAGTCGACCTTAGGGTCGACCCCTAATGTGCATAGGTCTACCTACCACATGTGTGGGTCATCCTAGGTGTTGACCCGCCCTTGTATTTAGATGATGTTTCGTCCAGTTTCAACCGATGACGTGTTTTGCTACTTTTCTCCAATCATGTGCGTTCGTGCTTCAATCCGACGGTTCCCAGCGAGCCTATGACGTGATTGCACCATATTTAATCTCCAAATCCAACCGTCTGAGATCCCTAAGTGACACTATAAATAAAACCCTAGACCTAGCTATTTTTCTCATTCAGATTTTCTCCTAATTGGGTTCATTGCTTGAGGATGGACCCTAAAAAGAAATTTTTTCTTAAGAGGAGATCTTTTTGATTTAAATATTTTACACCCTAGAAGTGGATTCGGAAAGACCAAGGACTAGAGCTAAGGACCACAGGTGAGTGTTTAGTAAATATTTTAGATTTTTAAGTAATTTAAAATAACAGGGTTCTCAATAGTTCTAGTTTTTCTGCAATTTTGAAACAATTTTTATATAAATTATTTACAGTTAATTTTTAAAGTTCTTTTCAGTCTATTTTATTCAGCTATTTTTATTTATCTATTTTATTCGGTTATTTACAGTTATACATTTATTTAAATCTATTTTACGTTAGAATTCAGCATGTAAATGTTAGTTTTTTTATATTCATTTTTACGCGAATAAAATAATAAAAAAAAGAATAATTCACAATTTTGGATTAAATAGAATTAAACACTAAATTTACAGAAACTAGATGTAAAGTAAGAAAGACTGTAATAAAAAGATGATAGACTGAAATAGGCAAATTTGAGACATTTGCAAGCATATTTATAACTAGTGGTTATAACTAAAAAGATAAAAAAGAAGAATAACAATTATAGCATAGGTTATAATTAAGCAGAAAGAACAGTAAAGGCTTATTTTAAAATTTAGATTAAGTTAATAAGCAAATATAGCAGAAATAATAGAAGAGGCTTATTTTAAAACTTATAATTAAGTTAATAAATTAAGTTAATAAGAAAATATAGTAGAGATAACAGAAAAGACTTATTTTAAGACTTTGAATAAGTTAATAAGCAAATATAGCAGAAATAACAAAAGAGGCTTATTTTAAAGAACTTACACTAAGTTAATAAGCAAACATAGAAGCAGGGCCCATACCAATAGCATTTCCATTCAGGCTAGGACTGATGGTCTCACAACATATTAGGTGAGGTTGGGCAGGACCCTTTCAGACTAGAACTGATGGTTTCACAATAGCTAGGTGAGGCTGGGACATGCTTACTAGGGTAATTAAGGGGCCAATAGATAGAAGCTTAAATCGGGGGATTTGGGCAAGCGACGCAACTAGATTTTATTTGTTAGGACCCGTACCAACAACATTCCCTTTCAGACTAGTACTGATGGTCTCACAAAACACATAGGTGAGGCTGGGCAGGACCCTTTCAAGATAGAACTGATGGTCTCACAACAGATTAAGTGAGGCTGGGCATGCTTATGCCGACAGGGTGAGTAAGAGGTCGAAAGAGGGAGCAACGGTTAGTGCGAACCGACGGTGACCGAGCGTGCAACATCGATTAGGGAGATAAGTCGCTAATGAGTTCTAAAACGTTAAACAGGTGTCCTTTTGCTGTGGGACCCGCAGGATGGGACTAGCTCATAGTGGCACAACAGAGACAGAAGGTCGATAACGGGTAGAATTAGGATTCAGCCTAATTAAAATAGGATTAGGATTTCAGCCTAATCATAGCAATCTAAGACAAGTACAAACAATCACAGTCAAAGCAAACAGTAAACAGTATTTTATCCCAGTTTTATCTTTCCTTTATTTCCTTTTATACTAGAATTATTGCTAAGTATATTATCTTTATCTTGCCTAAAAATACTAGTAGTTACTTTCACTCACCAGACTTTTAGCCCGACCCACTCCTCTATTTTCCATTTCCCCCTCATAGGCCAGTGGAGGCAAGGATAGTAGACTTGGATTTCTTGGAGACCCATTTGTAGAGATTTCTCATTTTTCATTTATTCTTCTTCTTTTCAGTTTGCATTTCATTTGACTTTGGATGTACTGGTACTTTGTGAGATGGATGATTTTTTTTATGTACTCTAATGATATGACTGAGATTGTATTTTTCATAAGACATGAGTATTTGGTACTTTAGACATATTCTGTTTTATGACTTATTTATGAAGTTTTATTTTGAATAATGAATTACCATTTAAATGTTTCTGCTGTTTTTATTTATCTGTTTTGTGAAACTTAGTTTCTGTGATGATTTAGTTATACCTACAACGCACCACATCTTTTAGTATGTTCTTATTGGGTATACTAAGGGGTTTGGGGTGTTTTAGTAACCGTCCTATCCGGGATCCCATAGCCTACACAACATACTCGACATATGTAGAGTAATCTAGAAAGGTGATGACCGTACCCTAATGGTTACGAACTACATAGCCATATACATGACCTGCTTAAGCCATTTCCAGGTAATGAGGCTCGGGGTAACGATTACCTTTTACATAGCACTTCCACTTTGAATGCCACATTACCACTTCCATCACATACCATTGATTTCCACAAATGTACAACCTCTGAGCTCATACGTCTCAAAGAAGGGTGTTAAGTATAGGAGAGTTACTTCCTATATCACCTAATAGATGTACGTTTGTAAAGATCAATGTGTACGTGTATGTTGGTAATGCAATGTTAGATATTCATCCATACTAGTTATCCAGGAATAGGACAAAATCTTTTACCACATCATATTAGGAATCATCCCTAAAATTAGTACCGAGCATCCCTTGCATCGAAGATCAAATGAAGATACTACAATGACATATAAATGATATGGGAAATTTCCCCCGAGGGTCAGTGACAAGCAGTCCATCATTCCATTTATTATCATTGCATGTCTTCATTTTGAATACGTAAATTGGTTCGAAGTGGTTTTCAGATATGAATCACTCAAATCCAATCCCGGTTCCTTCGAACTAATCATCGATAAAATTGTTAAGCTTTAGGGTGAATATAATTTTAGTTATTAATATCTTTTATCAAATAAAATATCTCTTTTAGAAATATAAATCTTTAAGTCATATTCTTTTCTAGTATATATCGAATCATTAAACCTCTCTTTAACTTTGGAAATACCAAATCAAAATCATTTCTCATAAATCACATTTAAAAATCTTATTTAATAAAAAAGGGTCGACAGGAATTATACTAATTCTACTCAACACAATTTCCATACTCAACATTTACTATTCGTCGAATAATGGAGAAATAAACTTTTAAATTCACATGGATAGTACGGGATTCCTCCTCGAAATTTAATACCAAGCATAAGAAGATTATTTCTATACGATCCATGTTGTTTAAATTTGGAAAATTAAATCTTTTATACTTGCCTCGTTTTCGATACTTCGATCTTATCATTCCTAGCCTAGGAAAAAGGTCAGGTGAGCCAGGGCACTAGTTGCTACTAAACATCTCCTTAGTTTAAGCACCTCACATCTGGATTTCATGAATAGAAACATCTAGTCTACTCATCGGCTTTTAGAGCCAAGATTAAATCACTTAATTTTAACAACTCTTCTTTAAATCATTTATTTAAACTCTTAAAATAAATTATAAAACCTCCACACTATCTTTAAAATACTTAATTATTTATTTTAAAGTATTTATGAAAGATTTGGGAAAGAATACTTAAGTTTAAAGCCATATTTCAAAAGTTATTAAAAGTGATGCAAAAAGTGCTATGAATTGTGCTTTTAATGCTTATTTGATCAAAACAACTTTTCTAACATTTAGAAATCCATTTTTATAACTCAAATTTCTTTCAATATGTTTTATAAGATTTATAGAATTTATTCCATATTTTTAAAGAATTAAAAATATCACTTTTAATGAATTTATCTCTTTGGTTCCGAACTGCCAAACCACGACTATTTTTGAAAACTTGATTTGCTCATATTTCAAAATCTATTAAAAAAATCTCAATCCTTTTCTTTTGTTTGAAAACTATGGTCATAAGAGTTTGAAATTTTTTTTACAAAGAATCCCAACTCCGAATCCATCGTATAGATGGATTTAACTTTCTACGACACTAAATCGTGAACTACCGTTACGCGATGCGCCTATTTTTGACTCAACTTTCATAACTTGTCCAAACTTCACCAAATTGGATTTTAGTGTTTATAAAACATTTATCAACCATTTTAAATCATTTCAAAGGGATTAATGATTCCATATAACTTTTGTAACTTGGTTCGGAAAGTGATTTCCTCGTATAATATCGACGTGTATTTAACGTGACTTGTTTACACAATTAAACATGATATTAAAACAATAAATACTTGATGATTAATTGATAAAAACATCCATGGAAATCATATCACATTATTATTATTATTATTAATATAATAGAGTTTCTTACGTAATTTTCGATCAGACTAACTTAAAAACAGCTATAGCTCTGCTATCTCAAAATCAGAGCTCACGACTACTAGCAAAAATGCTCATAGGGGTTCGGCCTTGGTCTTGGAGGCTTCGAAGGCTCAACCTTGCTTGGAAAGTGTGGTAGAGGGCGTGGCCATGGGTTTTGGAGGGGGAAAGCAGTGGATTTGCTTTGGTATTGAAGATTTTTGATAATATATACTTACTATATAATTTTAGTTTCTTTTTGCCATAAAATTTGACATTATTTTTCTTAGTAAGAAGCCATTATTGTAGAGATGAGGAGGATGAAGAGCTTAGAAATTTTATGAAGAAATGTGAATGAAGTGAAGAGAGGTGGGTGCTATTTATAGGCAAATGTAAGAATGAAAATATCATGATATTTCCACACAAACACATAACCATTTCATCACCACCACTCCTCCCTCTTACCTCACCAACAACCGAATTCCCACTGCTCACGTGTGTAGCCATGTGCTTGTACTTAGGGTGTAAGAGGTTGACTTTATTTTTACTTAAGGATGAAGTTTTAAGAAAATATCTTAATATTATGTAATATATATATAAGTATATTTGTATGTATATATATATATATATGTTCATGTGCATGTGAATATGTTCATGTATATGTACATATATGTGTGCATATGTATATCTCAAATGATTCACAACGTTGCTCAACTTTTCTATATTGAATCGTTACGGATTCCGAATTCGATGTCCGGTCATATTTTCACTTCTTAACTAATATATACATATTTGTAAACAAAATTTAATAATAATATTTCTATCATTATATAATAATTAAAATTGTTTATTTAGTAATTAAAATAATTATTAAATCATTTAAATTGAATTTAAATTCAAAAATCGTTTACTCAAAATAGTTATATCATTGATGATATCATAAAGAGATTCTATTTTCATGAATAAAATAAATAATTTTATTACATATTCTCACTCATATATATAAATGAGTATATCAATCCAGCTCTGTGCACGATGTCAGATGGTCTAAGAGCTGTTTATTGATAAAACAATTTTCGATCATTTTATCGTTATATCTTCCGAAGTATACATATTTGTAAATATTTATTCAAATAAGATTACCAATACTATTTATTATTTAAAACATTATCATTTATATTAAAAAAATCTTATATTTGAATGTTTCAAAAAATTACTGAAGTGATGAATTTGTTGGTTTACAAGTAGAGTATTATATGAGTAATAACTTGAAGTAAGTTGAGATGTACTATTTCATAAATAAGGATAAGTCTTTACAAAATGATTATAGATTTGAGTAATGTTTTTATGAAATGCTTCATAAATGGTTTTAGTAGTGAATTGTATACTATATGTGTAAATGAATATTGTAAAAAAGATATTGGTGTAGTTAAGAAACCAATAAGATAAAATACCTAAGTTGTACATAGATCGTTTTATCCGCCCGACTATTCTCGATTTAGGATTTAAGTACATGATTAATTTCTAGATGATTTGCACTAATCCAAATAAGGATATTATTACTCTACTCGACGATAAACATTTAAAGCCGTCTTTATATGATCCCTTTTCTATCATAGCATATGGCTATGTAAGGGAGACAGAAGTTTCTAATCAAGATGCATAATCAGAATCCGCACTAGAGAGGTCAGTCAAGTGATCTATACTAGTTTAGAAGTGAAATTTACGTGATAGAGCAAGTAATCAGATCAGATATTGCATATAGATGATCTGTGCACATCATATGGGCTTAAGTATTTGCACACTATTTTGTTGGCTTATGGAGAGTCTGGGGAATGACTCTTCTATTTGTTTTGAGTATCCTGAATAATCGTCAAAGTAATAACCTGAGGTTGTTGAGCATGAGGTACACTTATTAGATTATTAATCATCCTTCTACAATGAGAAGCTTTTTGAACATGGGCAAACCATATCCTTTGTTTTCTAGTAATTTTGAATACTATTGAGTATTGATTTATGCTTGTTTAGTTTATGTGTTAGTTGTGTTGGAATTTCGAGGGCGAAATGTTTTAAGTGGGAGAACGTAATGACTCGGAATTTCAAACATTTCATATTTAACTATTTGAATTATTTAAACATTTGAAATTTGGGTTTATTATGATTTAATTGATTTAGTAACCTTATTGACCCTCTTTTAACTCATAACTAATGATGGTTAAAAAATTCAAACTTGTTGATGCTTGTCTAATATAATAATCTTTTAATAATTAGAAACTAAAAATATTTTGTGTTTAAATTAGTTAGAGCTTCTAGAAGGTGTAGAAAGAGATATTTATGAAGAATGGTAGTTTGGGAAAGCTTAAGGCTAAAGTGATGAGGTAGAAAGGAGAAGTAATGTACAGATGGAGGGGAGCTTATTTTGACTAGAAATGAGAGGTGGATAGGGGGTTGGTGATTCTTGTTAACACTTGTTAATCACTTCATTTATTTGACAAAGGCTTTACAAAATAAAAACACAAAAAATGGTGTCTTCATTCTATTTTCCTTCTCTTTTACTTTATCAAACCAAACCAAATCCAAACCCTCTCAAATTTTAACTAAGGCCTTAAAACATCCTAGGGGCAAGGAAAAGCAACTCAAAGATGGAAGAAGATGGAAAAAGTGGTGTAGCCTCTTAAGGTCGTGAGCAATATAAGGGTGGGGGAGTGTGCCATTGTGCTTATGATGGCTAAAGGTGGAATCTTTTGGCTTTTAGTAATGGTAGGATATGCTCTTATGTTTGTGAAGGCTTAAGCTTAGTTATAGCAAGAGTATGGGGTGAGTTTACTCACAAAAATTTGATGATATATATATTGTGTCCGTATATGTGTGCAAAAATATAAAGTTAAGTAATGAACTATGCAAGTTATCACTTTTGGTCCCCCTTGCTTTGGAAAGCAAGTGACAAATTTATATTGTATATATTCACCTCTATTACCCTCTTAAACATGTATCATTCCCTAGACTTTTATTTACATGTTTGGTTGGCTAATATGTTGAACTAATGTGAATATGGAAGTGTTTCAATAGTGATAGTCGCTACAAGCGAACTTTGAAATCCCCTTGCTATAAACTTATTTAAATTAGTGATATGATAATATATCATGACATAATATATTTTATTTGTTATTTACTTTTATAATAGTGTATGGCACAGCAAGAAATTTGTTTGGAAAGTTGTAGAATTAGTGAAACAAAGTTGTGAAAATTAGAAGAAAATTTGTCACTATGGATGCACTTTGAAAATGCCCGATGTTTAGTGATTTTTAAAGTTAATTTTGAAAGACATCCTTAAGGGTTTCCTTTTTAATAAGTGAAATATATGTCCCTATTACTATAAAAATATCAAGGTTTAAAAATTTATAAAACTAGTTGAACAAAGTTGAAAAGGTGAGAAGCAACTAGTCGCTATAAATGCACTCTGAAAAATATCTTATTTTCGTGAATTTTAATATAATTTTAAGAGACATCCTTAGTGGTTTTTGTGCATGGTTATAGTCTACTATAAGTATAATTCTTACTATAAAAAATAGACCTTGATTCGATTGTTGGGTAGAGAAACTGGTGAAACATTCGATGCTTTTCTAAGTGTTTTATGTCCAGAACTTTCTACAGCACTTGTAATGTCTTTGATCTACTGTTGCATTTTTGGGCTTGTTGCAATGTTTTCTTTTATTTGACATTTTAGCTAGTTTTTCATGATTTAAATGGTTTAAAATTTATTATCTTTGTGGAACCTTTTTAGGGAAGTTCTAATAACATGGCTTAGAGTATAAAGAAGATTACAAGTTTAAATATATTTTTAGTAATTAAATGCGGCTTTTTAAAGAAAAGGTTACCTATGTAGCATTAGAAATAAAAGGTTTTTAGTATATTATAAGTTAGTTATTTTTAAGTATTATTTTGCATAGATATTTAAAAAAAATTATACGTATTTATATATATATATATAAGTTTGAAAAAATTAAGTAAAGTATTTTATAAAATAATAAAGGTGGTTTTGTGTAACGACCCGCCTTTTTGACCCTCACGTGCCGAGCATCCAAATGTTGGAAAGACAGATCATTGGGGATATAGAAAGGAAAAGACAAAACAGAATCTCACATCATGAAGAGTAATATATAATATACAACAGATCTTTACAAAAGAAAACTGTATATAAATACATCAATCAAGGTAAACTAGCCAATCACCAGCCTGTAAAGTTACAATAATCCATTCTCACAAATGTTGATAAACATAAACAACAAATGCAGGAGAAATAAAATTTACATGAATACGTCTTGAAAGCATCCAGCTCATCTCCTGAAGCTCCAAAACATCCAAACTAAATCTAGAAAACATGCTCGGGCTGACCCGAGCATTATAACAAAATAATGCCACGGTAAGTTTGGTAAACTAACGTGAGAAACATACTCATATGAATTTTAATGGTATAAAACCTTTCAAAAATAAAGGTATCTTGTTAGACCACACCGTACATAAACACGGATGAGTTTTACATTATGATAACCACATCATTTTACAGGAAATCTTGTGATATTATAATAATGTGTAGGGTTTAAAATAAATATTAAATCATAGCCGAAATTGTTACATTGAATAAATTCCAGCATAATAGTTATACAACTAAGTTTGAAGGCACTTATTAGAGAATGTATTCTATACAATGATAAGGCTAATGGGGTACCGACTGCCTAGTACACCTCTAGAAAATATACCAAGGGCCTCACATGGACTTCCTACGAATCAGGACCGGCCTACCCCTCACTGGATAGTACCGTATATGTTATCATCCCGGTTACTTTGTAACCTTTCTCCAAGAGCTCTCATGCACATACCAAATCCATAAATATTGATCTAGAAGGGCGATGTCGATACCCTAATGGGTGCACTTTTTCAAGAGCTCTCATGCACATACCAAATCCATAAATATTAATTTAGAAGGGTGATGCCCATACCCTAATGGGTGCGATCCACATAGCACAAAAAGAAAAGTTGATTTTTGTAACGCAAATAGATAAAAATATTTCATAGTGTTAATAATTGTTTTAATTTATTTTATGTAAAAATGAGATTGAGTGGGAAATGTTTTCAGCTTTGAAATATTTTTCAGCCCGCCTCTTCCTCTAATTATTTCTCATTTCCCTCTACCTTTTCATTCTATTTTTTCCATCACTCAAATCAGAATAAAAATTAATTCTCCCATGAATCCCCAGATGCCTCCTTTAGATCCATATCCTCCTTCTTAATGCCTAAATATGGAGTTCCTTTCTAATGAAGGCTCAGCGCCAAAAATTATTCCCCTTCTCCTGAACCAAAACCTGACTAAAACATGACCCCAAAATCCCTAACCATAATCCATTTCCCCAATGATTGCAAAGGAAAAATATAAACATGCATGCAACATCAAAAAATGAGGGATTACGATGCAGTTAATTTGAATAAAAGTAGTGCGACAGTGATGTTGGGTCGTTGCAAGCAATATGGTTTGGATATTGGGTGGCGTCCATCCCTAGACGAGCAAGGCAAGGATGAAGGAGTGGAGGTCGAAACTGAGGAGAAGGAGCTTTGCCAACCAAGGAAAAATGCACTACTGAAGTCGATTCAGGCAGTAATAAAAGCTAATTTGGTTGGGTCTGGATAGCTTGGCTTACGAAGGAAGATGGAGCTTGCTGTAGGATTTTCAAGGAGTGCCGGCTCGATTTTTTGGGTGAGAGAAATTATAAAGTCAAATTATATATACTTGCTTGTATATACATGTTAATAGCTGGTAAACCTGTCATGAGAGATTTATGTTCAATTTTGATCTCAGTCGAATTTATATATGCATGCATCTTTTGAACATTTTAAAGTCAAATATGACAATGGAAATGCACTATAATTTCTGAAATCAGAGGTTCAAAATTTCTGGTAATCAAATTAATGTATTATAAATATTGTAGTTTTTAGATTTAAATAGACTACAATAAATAAACTAACTCACTCATAAGTTATAACCACCATAACCGAGATAATTGAATATTTACCGACAAGGGCGGATCCAGCCCTAGGCTCAACAGGGCTGTAGCCTAGGTCATTTCTAAAAAAAATCACCTTTCCAAAATCCTAGCCCAAAATGTTTACTGTTAGCCCAAAATGCAATTACAACAGAGACATAGAGTCCACTCTTTCTGTTCTGTGTATTTCACCTTCTTGTACTTCATTCAGTCTTCATCCTCCCTTTTGTAGGCTGAAAAAAGGTATTTTTATTAAACTAGTTTGATTACGAATCAATTCCACTTGATCACTCAATCCGTACTCTGAAGTCTACTACTCAACATAGTTTGACTTCCTTTTTAGTAGTTATTGATATTGTCTGTTTAATTATATTGATAAATGATCATTTTTGCGAATGAATTCTGGTTAATTGACCAATCTTTAGATTAAATTTGAAGCGATTCTTAGATGCATGATAAATTCTAATTGGATTTAGAATTTAGGGTTAGGGAAAATTGAGAAATCAATCTTTTAGGGATATCCAGTAGTACTTTGGTTTAATTATTTCAATAGTTTTACTGTAATAAAATTTCTAAACCGAATTGTTCAGAAGTAGATTAGGCTATGCAGGTACGACCTCCACTGATGTTTCCCATACATAAATGCATATGTTAGGTAAAGTGTAATTCATGTCTATTTATCTAACATACTAAACAAGCTTACTTTGATTTATGTTTTTTTTGGAAAAAGTTCTGCAGATTTTTTTAAGGTGCAAGAATAACATTCAACATAATTTAAGCATACATAATTGATAATGTAACTGTAATTCGACGATATTGTTATACAAAAATAGATCATCTTTAGAATTAGCCTACCCTTATGTAAATTCCTGGATCCGCCCTTGTTTACCGACCATAATTGAGGTAATTGAATATTTACTAGTAATGTCAGCATGGACCTTGGACTTTGATCTTCATTAAAGGTAAAAAAAAATATGCTTAAGTTCTCCTCTGTTGTAGATTTTCAAATAAATTAGGCATTGGAGTTTATTTTAAAGAAGAAGAAAGAGGAAGTGGGATCGGGAATAGTCCCACATCCTAGAAATTATAGGAACAATACTTTTTTAAATACAGGTTCCTCAAGAGAAGGTTGGACCTTTTTGAGCACCCAAATGATTGCTATATTATGAGGAGGAAAGTCATGCATAACTACCACAACCACGCGCACCGCGTGTCCGTCCAACCGAGCCGGGTTAGGTAATATTTTTGGAAAATTTTTATTGACTTTATGAGTCCAAATTTTGGCCCATTAATAACCCAGAACTCGAATTCAAAATAAGGCGGGAGACGCTACCGTTTGCAACGGTTTTGGACTGTCGGGAAGAAATGTTTTGAACAGACGCAACCATTGGAGAAAGGCACCTCTCTACAAGTATAAATAGCGACACCTGGACGTTGTTGCAAAATTACTTCTCCTTTCTCATGGAATTTACCATGCCTGAAAGTGTTTCATTGAGCTTTCTTCTTCTTGAAATCAGTAACGCCTAATAGATGATGCAGATTAGAAACAACCGAAAGGTGTTGCAAATCTTCTCTTCTTCTTCTCTACTACCTTCTCTAAATGGCATCATTAGAAATTACCTTCTCTAAATGGCATCATCAGAAATTATCAAAGTAGTGTTCTTGGCCGGATCAAGTCGTACAAACTTTGAATCTGATTACGTTGTTTCAAGGCTTTATTGAATCTTGAAGTCGATAGTGTTGGGAATTTGCTGTTCGGGTCGAATTTGACGAATATAATGCCATACTTTTGACTTCAAGGATATATGGAATAGATTCTTTCAAACAACAGTTCAATCCATCAGGTACAAACTGGTTATTGAACTATCGACTTTCAGTATTCAATGAAGCCTTGGAACAACGTAACCATATTCAAAATTTGTATGGTTTTGATCTGGCCAAGAACACTTAGTTTTATTTCTGATGGTGCAAAATTCAGAGGCAAATAGATTGAAGAAGAGAAAAATAGAAATTTGCAACGCCGAACAGGCGTGATAATTTTTACTTAATTTGCAACACCTTGTAGGCGTTACAAATCAGTTGGAGATAAAGGTGCTTTGTAACACTCTAATGGCGTTGCAGATTACTGTAGGAAGAAGAAGGAGATTTTAAGACTAATTTTCCTAGAACAGTTCTGGCCGTCCTTTATATAGGGATAAAGAGGTGTCTGTTCATCAACGGTTGCGTCCGTTCAGTTCAGAATCGTTAACAACGGTCACATCCATTTAAATGCTGCATCTGTTCGGTTCAGGTCCGTTATCAACGGTCGCGCCTTTTCCAACGTCCCGCCTTATTTAAATATAATTCTGCATCCATAACAGAATGAAATCTAGCTCGTTTCGATTTTCAGATTTGCTCCAAAAATATCATCATTTGACCCGTACCCGGCTCGACCCGGTTCGATCGAACAGACGACGGCTGCGGCATGCGCATGTGTGGTGGTTATGCATGATTTCCCTCTTCTCAACAAATCAAACATTTGGAAGCCTCAAGGCCCCAACTCCTTCATGAGAAACCCATACTTAAACATGTATGGTTCCCAATATCCCAAGATATGGGACTTTGCTTTTCTTCTTTCTTCCCTCTTCCTTTCTTCTCTCTTCATGAAAACAAAAACAAGGGAAAACTTCAAAATATCCAACATTCTCCCCCTATTTTTTAAGTTTGGATAATTTAAAAAAACATTTTAAGTTTAAAACAGGAATAGCTGCATCACTTCAGTGATTTCTTACGTACCTAAGTGAGATCAAGCCAAACGTAGTTCAAAGATCAAGAATTGCATCATCGTGAAAACCAGCACATAAATAAAAGGTATCCTTTTGATTTGAACCTTTAGTGTAAACCATTCAAAGCCTTATTGAGATTCCATGGTGAATGAATCTTGAACCAAGTATCCTTTATGATAAAACGGAACAATCACACATGTTGATTTTCTTAGGTAAAGTGTTATGTATTGCTCAGCACGTTAATGGCCATGTGCTTTAATCCTGCGTTCATGAGCCTACGTCAGAAAGGGGTCTTACTTTCTTAGGAATCGACCTGATTTCCATACTCATATAGGTATGTCTCTTAAGGTGTTTCTGCGATACACCTTTTTAAGGTAACTAGACTTATTAAGGATATATTATCCATCCTTTGTTCTTGCAGAATCCAACACTAAATATTATGGGATTATTGATTTAGTGTTCCAATCATTCTCTTAACTTGTTGGTACCCATTGAACTTTGTCTATCCTTTTCAAAACATAAGTTGGTTTTTGTTGAGGATGATCAACCTTCATTCACATACCTTAGTCCCATTTCCTTTGATTTTATAAAAACCATTGCCTTTGGAAGACTCTTTGTGAGTGGGTCAGCCAAGTTTTTCTTTGTTTCTATGTAATCAACAGTTATTACTCCACTTTTGAGTAATTGTCTTATCATTTGATGTCTTAGACTCACATGTCTAGACTTCCCATTATATGTCCTGTTAGAGAGATTGTATATTGTAGCTTGATTATCATAGTTAATCAAGACTGCTGTAGATGGCTTCTTCCATAGTGGGATTTCTATTAATAAATTCCTAAGCCACTCCACTTCCTTACATGCATCTACTAATGCAATCAATTCTGACAACATTGTTGAGTTAGATATATAGGTATGTTTCTTGAAAACCCAAGACATAACAGCACCTCCTAATATAAATATCCATCCAGTCGTAGACTTGGATTTGGATTCTACATTGTTCCAGGTTGCATCACTATATCCTTCTATTATGACAAGATATACTTTATAGGAGAAACCATAGGTTATGGTTCCTTTCAAATAAGCTAAAACCCTGGAAATAGCTTTCTAATGTTTGAAACCTAGATTACTTGAAAATCGACATAACATGCTTATAGCATGTTTTATGTCTGGTCTAGTGCAATGCATAGCATACATAAGACTCCCAATAATAATGGAATACTCAAGTTGAGAAATGGTACGTCCAGTGTTCGTTTCTAATTTAATACTAGGATCTAAAGAAGTAGGTGCTGGTTTGTCATTATAATGACCATACTTTCGGAGGAACTTCTCAATGTAATGAGGTTGAGTTAGTAACAACTCCCCCTCTTTCCTGATGATTTCAATTCCCAAAATTACGTCAGCATCTCCTAGATATTTCATATCAAACTTAGAGGATAGAAACTTCTTAGTTTCATTCACACGGGATATATTGGAAACAAATATTAGCATGTCATCAACATATAAACATATTATAACATAATCGTTGTTGTCCGATTTGCTATAAATACATATATCAACATCATTAACAACAAATCCATATGACAATGCTATTTTATCAAACTTCTCATGTCATTTCATGGGAGCTTGCTTCAGACCATAAAGAGACTTTACTAATTTGAAAACTTTCTTTTCTTGGCCTGGGGTTTTGAAACCTTCAGGTTGTTCCATATATATCTCTTCTTCTAAATCTCCATTTAGAAAAGCAGTCTTTACATCCATTTGATGTACTACCAATTTATGAATTGATGCAAGTGCTATTAAACAACGTATAGAAGATATGCGAGAAACTGGAGCATATGTATCAAAGTAATCTACTCCATGTCTTTGCTTATATCGCTTAGCAACTAATCTGGCTTTAAACTTATCAATGGATCCATTTATATTTAACTTTTTTTAAATATCCATTTACATCCTATAGGTTTAGCACCAGGAGGTAAATCAGTTAAAACCCAAGTTTGGTTTAATAGTATGGAATTCATTTCATCATTGATAGCTTTTTTCTAGAATATTGAATCTCTGGAACTCATAGCCTCAAAATAAGTTTTGGGGTCATCATCGACGTTCATGACATATCTAGTCACATTAAGAACTTCATCCTTATTGCCTTTTATAAGATTTGTAATGAAGTCAAGACCATAGTCCATCTCTATTCTTGCTCTTTTACTTCTCCTTTGTTCAATACTATTATCTGGTACTGATACTTCCTTGCTATTTTGAGTAGGAGCATAGTCATCGTCATTGAAATCATCAATCGTATTAGGTTCTAAACTAGATGAGCTCAATCGAATTTCAACAGTTTGATTTTCAAAGAATTCTACATCTACGGACTCTATAACTTCTAAGGTGTCAAGAATTAAGAACCTATAAGTTATACTATTAAGCGAATATCCTATGAAAACGCATTTAAATGCCCTATTTTCTAACTTTGGTCGTTTAGGGTCTGGTTTTCTAACATATGCTAAACAACCGCAAACTTTAAGTCTTGTAAGATTAGGTTTCCTATTAAACCATAATTCATAAGGGGAAACATTATTCTTTTTAAGTGGTACTCTATTTAAGATATAACATGCAGATAACATATTATCACCCCATAGGTTATAAGGTAAGTTTGAACTTATGAGCATGACATTAACCATTTCTACTAAAGTTCTATTTTTCCTTTCAGCAACACCATTTTGTTGTGGTGTATATGAGGCAGTGCATTGGTGAATTAAACCATGTTGTTTACAAAATAAGGTGAATTCATTTGAGAAATATTCAACACCACAGTCTGACTGTAATACTTTTATTTTGACTTCTAATTGTGTTTCGACCTCTGATTTGTAAATTTTAAATTTATCAAAGGCCTCATCTTTAGTTTTCATTAGATACACATATGCATATATAGTATAATCATCAATAAATGTTATATAGTATTGGTTACCACCATAGGTGATATGAATTTTTAAGTCACCCACATCACTATATAACAAATCAAGCAAGCCAGTTTTCCTTTCTATGGATTTAAAGGATTTTCGGTGTATTTTTGCTTGAACACATATTTCACATTTAGAGATAGTATTGAAATCACAATCAGAAATTAATCCTAATTTATGCATATTTTTATGGAAATTATAATTAACATGTCCTAATCTACCATGCCATAAACTAATAGAATCAGCAATATAAACAGAAGCTTTTTTTATTAGATTCAACTTAACCATGCCGTTACAAGAGTATCCCTATCCAATGAATTTTCCGTTCTTGGACAACACTAACTTATCAGACTCGTACACCATCTTGAATCCTCCTTTGTTAAGAAGGCATCCAGAGACCAAATTCTTACACATATCAGGTACATAAAATACATTAACTAATGTAAGAACTTTTGCAGAAGTGAATGTAAGTTGTATAGTGCCTTTTCCCAAAACTTTGCTTGGAACCTTATTTGCTCCAGTAACTTTGTCGGCTTCTCCATTATTTTCTTCATAAGTCTTAAATAGATTACGATATTTGCAAATGTGAATGGTTGCTCTAGTATCAAACCATCAATCATTATCAGTTCCACTAACAAACTTTGCCTTTTGCGCTACAGCCATAAGTGAGCCTTCAACCACATTCACTTTTTGTTGTTTCTTCCGTTGACGGCAGTCTCGAGCATAGTGGTCGGGCTTGTTACAGTAGTAACAAGCACCTTTCTTTTTGTTGTTGGAATTTTTATTTTTAAATTGTGTCTCATTCTTAAGCTTTAGCTTGTCAGTAATTTGAACATTATTTGCCTTAGAATGGGATTCAGTTTGTGGATTATCATCTAGTTAGCGTTTACGAGAGTCCTCTTCAATACAAAGTTGACATTGTAAACCGTCTAAATCATAATCCGTTTTTGCATGCTTTAATTTTTTTCTTATAATCATTCCAAGAATTAGGAAGTCTTGAAATTATAACTCCAACAACAAAAGATTCTGGGAGATTTATTCCAGCATCTTTAAGTTGATTCACCAACAGTAAGATTTCGCTTACTTGTCCAACTATGGACTTATTGGCGATCATTTTGAAATCCATAAAATTGCAAATAAGGAATTTTTTGTTACTTGCCTCGGATATGCGGTATTTGCTTTCCAGTGCAATCCAAAGTGCCTTTACAGTTTCCAAGGTCCTATGAGCGTTGTAGATGTTTGGAACAAGTGATGATCAAGTGTTATACAACCTGTTCTTTAACAATGCGTATAAAGTTTGTTTGATTCATTTGAAAATGTGGTAAGTAACCAATTTTGCAGTGAATTGAAGCGTAATAATACCTGAAATGAGAGTCTTTGCTCATGAAGTGATACACCATCAATTTCCTTATATCCAACAACATCTAAGTCCCAGAGGGTGAAAATATTTCGGTAGAATATAAGGTTTTGGTTGTTTGCTAAGCTAGTGTTTTCTACTCCTAATGCTACAAGGGTTTGTCAAGTTCGAGTTTTAATTATTCATTTTATCGTTGGTATTTGGTAAAAGCTCATGGACGAATGTTACCCTTTATTGTAGAACAAACAGATACAATAATTTGAGGTAAATACTACCTACTTTTCTAACTTGCCCGAAGGATCTCATGTAGGCTCTGTGTTCTCTTTGATATTTACTTTATTTGACATGCAAATTGGTGGTTGTTGTTGCTAAGATGAAAAAAATAAAAGGGCTAGGGGGTTTAATCCCAACATTTGGTTGGTCTTATAAGTACATGTTTCCATTTTTTACTTTGCCATGTAATCTTATAAGTTATTGATGACAATTGTTATTTTTGGTCCTGGTAAGTCATTAATCTATGCATTTCACAAATGTACAGCTGGGTTGCAAATTATGCATACATAACCCAATTAATCTAACAAATTTTTTTCATGCGCCTATCTATCGTTTATGCTGATGGAAGTATATGCTTGGATATTCTGCCAAAACCATTGGAGCCTAGTGTATGATGTTGCTGCTATACTCACATCAATTTAGGTGTGCATTTTTTTATACAAATTTCTAGATCAGGTTGCTATTTATTTGTGTAGTTCATATATTATATTTAATAAGGAATATATATTTGGTCTACTGTGTTTTTCTTCTTCTTGTTTGTAATCGAATGCATATGATGAATTATTAGTAAGATTCTGGCACCGATGCATGTAAATATGACATTACAAACACACATGCACAAATACACCTACACACACACAACACACACACACATAAAGATATATATAGTCATTTTCATGATTCATGCAACCAAATCATATATAAGGTTGCTATTATTTTTGTACATTATTTATCTCATTGCAACTAGATTTATCATCTTCTTCTCGTTTGTAACAAAACCAATTCTGTAACTGCTGTCCATATTAGTTTTGGTAATAGTTGAATGCCTGATCTTGTGATTCTAAGACTACAGAGGACCATCTATTTTGATAGATGTTTGTTATGTTAGTTGTATCAGAAAATGATTGATGCCGCGCAATCTAATGTGACCTTAGGTCGTGAACGACCTAACAATTGGATAAGTCGCTTGAGTGACTTTGCGAGTTATGTTAGGCAAAGCGAGCCACGACCTAAAGAGTGCCGACCTAGTAAGTCTCGACCTAAGACTAACGAGTTGTGTTTTAAGTCACTCCAACGACCTAACGATGGTAACGAGTATGCTTTGAGTCGATCCGGCGACCTACCGAGTCAAACAACTACTTGTATCGGCCAGAATTCTTAGGTCGCGCTACAGCTCTAAGTCGCTCCACTTATGCTTCTATTTTCTTAGGTCGCGAACGACCTACTTTAGGTCGCTGCCATGATTCCTTGTGTCGCATGGTTGTCGCTCCAGTGTAATGTCGTTCAAAGCTTCCCGTTGCTGTGCTACTTGTTTAAGTCGCGTGTGACTTCTTAGGTCGCGAACCAGTTTAAGTCGCTCAAGCTGTTGTGTTGTAAATTTGTACATGGTGTGTTGTTTCCTTATGTCGCTTATGTTATGAGTCGTTATATCGTAACTTGAGTTTGTTATGACATATATGTTAGGTTGTTAACGACCTGTGTTGAGTCGTAGGTCGCAAGCACCTGTTGTATGTTGTAATTACTATTGAGCCGAGTATGTGTGTGTTGTAAATCTCTATAAATAGGGATGTGAGGTCATTTGTAAAAGTAGTTGATTTTTGAATAAAATTTGGTTTGTGCTTTGTGCCACCATTAAAATTGGAAGTTGAGTGTTATCTCCTTTCTCCATCTTCGGTTATTCGAGTGCACTCGAATCAACGAACCTGAAGCCGATTCATGGAATCTCGTGCGCGAGATCAACGTCAAAGAATTGTAGATCTTCTAACGCGGTATCGTGCGTGATCAACGTGTTGAAGATAGCTAGAATCCGGTATCTCGAGAGATCAATGGATTTGGGCATTTGGGTATCATCAATTCATCAATTTATACTGTTTCATCGATTATTATTCTGCAATTCGTGATTGTATCCTGGATAGATCTAACCGCTGGTTCAGATCTACTTTCGTGCTGCGTCATTTGGTATCAGAGCTAGGTTACGAACTTTTCCAAGTTCGTTGGGTGTGAAGTTTCGAGATTTGAAGTTTGTGTGTTTGGATTTATTGAAGATTTGATCATGCCTCCATGACGTGCTAACAGATATCAAAATGTTGAAGAAATATATAGAAGACAAGAAGCTGAGCAAATTGAACAGCGTATCAATGAAAGGTTCAACGAGGGTATAGAAAAATTGCCAAAAATGATGAACGACATGAATCAAATTCACAGGAGAACTTCACCAGTTTCAAACCAAGGTAGAAACAGGGTTTCGCCGTCGGTTTCGGAAGAAAGGAGAATGTCACCACAATCTCATCGGGATAGAAGAGAGTCATCAGTTTCAATGATGAGAGATCATCATGGCTATCGAGATGAAGAGAGAAGAAATCATTGGGGATTTGAGGAAGAACCATATCGTGATGTTGAAAGACATAGTAGAAGGGATATTCATGGACGTAGAGACATCGATGGTCAGGATCGATATCGAAGTACATCTGATTTTAAAGAAGATGGTGATAGAGGTAGTATTCATTATCGAGATCAAGGCCAAGGGCGAGATCGATATATGGATTCAGAAAGTGATCGTAAGTGGGAGTCTGGTATGAGGATGGAAATTCCAGAATTCAAAGGTGGTATGCAAGCAGAAGAATTTCTTGATTGGTTGTCTAGTGTTGAAGAAATTTTGAATTTCAAGGAGGTGCTAGAGAATCGTAGAGTTCAATTAGTTGCTACAAAACTACGGGGAAGAGCTACGGCTTGGTGGCAGCAAACTAAACTAACTAGGGAGAGAATGGGAAAATCAAAAGTTGTTACTTGGTAGAAGATGAGAAAGATGATGAAAGCAACTTTCTTGCCATACAATTATCAATCTCTTATGTATCAACGTTTGTAGAATTTGAGACAAGGGACGAGGACGGTGAATGATTATGCAGATGAATTCTATCAATTGATTGCAAGGAATGATATTATGGAAACCGAGGAACAACTAACGGCTAGATATGTTGGAGGGTTACGAATGCAAATTCAAGACATGGTTAATATGTTCAATCCAATGTCTGTTGCTGAAGCACATCAGAAAGCACTAGCTTGGGAGAAACAAGGGATTGTAGCAGTGCAAATGTTTCCAAGGTCGTCAATAAACCGGTTGTCAATGAAGCTGCTAAGACCAAGGTCAATAACAGTATTAAGTGCTATAATTGTCAGGAGTTTAGCCATAAAAGTAATGAATGTACAAAGCCAAAGAAGAGAGCATTAGTTGCAGAAGAATGTGAATATGAGGATGTAGAAGCTGAAGTTGATTATTCTCAACCATCGAAGTTTGATGAAGAAGAAGAAGTTGTGTCAGGAGACGAAGGGTGTAACTTGATGATGAGGGGGTCTTGTTTAACGCCAAAGCAAGAGGATGATTCCAGTTGGCTGAGGAGCAATATTTTTCAATCTACATGTACTATCTTGGGAAAGGTTTGTCGATTTGTTATTGATGCAGGAAGCTGCGATAACATTATTTCTGAAGAAGCTGTCAAGAAGTTAGGGTTGAAGACTGAAAAACACACTAGACCTTATAAACTAGCATGGCTAAAGAAAGGTGGAGAAGTGAAAGTGGGAAGATGAGCATTTATTACATTTTCTATTGGGAAGAAGTACAAAGATGAGATATGGTGTGATGTTGTAGATATGGATGTGTGTCATCTACTATTGGGAAGACCATGGCAGTATGATAGAGCAGTACAACATAATGGTAGCACCAACAGCTACAGTTTCATGTTCGAAGGGACTCAAGTCACCTTAGTTCCTAAGAAGCGTGAACAAAGTGAAAGCAAGTCAGAGCCAAAAGTGGAAACAACTAGTCTTTTATCTACAAGAGAATTTGTTGAAGAAGTGAAAGATAGTGCTGAAGTGTTTATGTTGATTGGGTATGAAACGAGTGAAGATCTTGAAATTCCTGAGGAAGTTAAGCCAGTGTTGAATGAGTTTGAAGATGTATTTCCTTTAGAATTGCCCAAGGAATTATCACCACTGAGGGACATACAACATCAGATTGACCTAGTGCTAGGTGCTGTTTTACCGCACAGGCCAAATTATCGTATGAGTCCGAAGGAGCATGAGGAGTTGAGGAGACAGGTTGAGGAATTGCTTAATCAAGGGCATGTTCGAGAGAGTCTCAGTCCTTATGTTGTACCAGCTTTGTTAGTGCCGAAGAAAGATGGTTCATGGAGAATGTGTACGAACAGTAGGGCACTCAACAAAATAACTGTCAGATACAGATTTCCTATGCCTAGACTTGATGATCTATTGGATCAACTCAGTGGATCTGTAAACTTTTCTAAGATCGACCTTAAGAGTGGTTATCATCAGATTCGCATAAGACCAGGTGATGAATGGAAGACAACATTCAAGACTCGGGAAGGATTATATGAATGGCTGGTCATGCCATTTGGTCTATCCAATGCACCAAGTACATTTATGAGGGTGATGAATCAACTTTTCAGACCTTACATCGGGAAGTTTGTTGTAGTCTACTTTGATGATATCTTGATATACAGTGCTAGCACAGAGGAGCACGCTCAACACTTGCGAAAGGTGTTAACTATTCTTCGTCAAGAACAGTTTTTTGCAGCGATGAAGAAATGCGTGTTCATGACGCCGAGTGTTTTATTTCTGGGTTATGTCGTGTCCAAGGAAGGGATACAAGTGGACCAGAGTAAAGTAGCCGCAATCAGAAATTGGCCACAATCCAAAACTATAACAGAAGTCAGAAGTTTTCATGGGTTAGCTTCATTTTATCGAAGATTTATACCGCACTTTAGTAGTGTGATGGCTCCTGTTATTGATTGTATGAAGGGAAAGCAATTTTCATGGACGAAAGAAGCAGAACTTGCTTTTGAGCGGATCAAGGAACTTTTAACCTCAGCACCAGTTCTAGTATTGCCAGATTTTCAGTTGCTATTTGAATTGCATACAGATGCATCGAAAGTTGGAATTGGAGGAGTGTTGAGTCAGAAGGGTCGTCCAATTGCATATTTTAGTGAGAAGCTTTCTGGAGCTAAGATGAGATATAATACTTATGATGTGGAATTTTATGCTATTGTGCAAGCCGTGAAACATTGGAGACATTATTTGTTCCATAAAGAATTTGTTTTGTATACAGACCATGAATCGTTGAAACATTTGCAAGGGCAGGATAAAATTGCAGCTAGGCATGCATCATGGATAGCTTATTTGCAGCAATTTACATTTGTCGTAAAACACAAGTCTGGAGTCACTAATCGCGTTGCCGATGCATTGAGTCGGAGGAATAATTTACTAACAACCATGCAAGTAGAGGTGATGGGTTTTGACTTACTTCCAGAATGGCTTAAGTCAGATTCATATTTTTCGGAAATCCTAGACAAAGTTAAGTAGGGAAACATGGATGGATATATGCTGGTTGATGGTTTTCTGTTCAAAGGAAATCAGTTGTGTATTCCAGGTTGCAGTTTACGAATGAAGATTATCAAAGAATTGCATGAGGAAGGACACGTGGGTCGTGATCGTACTTTACAGTTGATTGCAAAATCTTATTTTTTGCCGCCAATGAGGAAGGAAGTTGAAAATTTTGTTCAGAGGTGTCATATTTGTCAGGTTTCAAAGGGGACAGCGACAAATTCAGGGTTGTATATGCCGTTGCCTGTGCCGACTAAACCGTGGGTGGATGTTAACATGGATTTTGTGTTGGGACTGCCGAGAACACAACGCGGCAATGGTTCTATCTATGTGGTGGTTGATCGATTTTCAAAGATGGCACATTTTATTGCCTGCAAGAAGACAACAGATGCGGTTAATGTAGCACAGTTATATTTCAGAGAAATATATTGTCTTCATGGGTTGCCTAAATCGATTGTTTCGGATAGAGATACTCGTTTTCTAAGTCATTTTTGGATGAGCCTATGGAAAATGGTTGGGACGAAGCTAAAATTCAGTAGTGCTTATCATCAACTGACAGATGGACAGACTAAAGTTGTGAACAGATCCCTGGGTAATCTATTGCGATGCCATGTGAATGATAATTTGAAGAGTTGGGATTCGAAGCTATGTCAAGCTAAGTTTGCACACAACCATGCAGTTAATCGTAGCACTGGGTTCAGTCCATTCCAGGTTGTATACTCAACAATTCCTAAAGGACCGTTAGATTTATCTATAGTTCCACAGCAAAAAGGAGTAATCAAGCGAGCTAGTGATTTGGTGAATGAGTTGCAAGAATGCCACAAGATGGTGCAGGAATGATTGCTTAAGACGAATGAGAAATATAAGCAATCCGTAGACGCTAAACGATGATGCGTTGAATTCAAAGAAGGTGAATTTGTATATGCGGTGTTGACCAAGGATCGATATCCTGTCGGTACTTACAACAAGCTAGCTGCTAGAAGGATTGGTCCTTTGGAAGTCGTGAAGAAGATTAACGAGAATGCATATCAGTTGAGATTGCCGGATCATGTTCATACATCTGATGTTTTCAATGTCAAACATTTGATTCCATATCATGAGCATGAGCTTGTTGGAGAAGAGGAAAGTGTGAATTCGGGGTCGAATTCTTGTCAACCGAGGGGAGGATGATGTGGCGCAATCTAATGTGACCTTAGGTCGTGAACGACCTAACAATTGGATAAGTCGACCGAGCGACTTTGCGAGTTATGTCAAGCAAAGCGAGCCACGACCTAAAGAGTGCCGACCTAGTAAGTCTCGACCTAAGACTAACGAGTTGTGTTTTAAGTCACTCAATCGACCTAACGATGGTAACGAGTATGCTTTAAGTCGATCCAGCGACCTACCGAGTCAAACAACTACTTGTATCGGCCAGAATTCTTAGGTCACGCTACAGCTCTAAGTCGCTCCACTTATGCTTATGTTTTCTTAGGTCGCGAATGACCTACTTTAGGTCGCTGCCATGATTCCTTGTGTTGCATGGTTGTCGCTCCAGTGTTATGTCGTTCAAAGCTTCCCGTTGTTGTGCTACTTGTTTAAGTCGCGTGTGATTTCTTAGGTCACGAACCAGTTTAAGTCGCTCAAGCTGTTGTGTTGTAAATTTGTACGTGGTGTGTTGTTTCCTTATGTCTCTTATGTTATGAGTCGTTATATCGTAACTTGTGTTTGTTATGACATATATGTTAGGTCGTTAACGACCTGTGTTGAGTCGTAGGTCGCAAGCACCTGTTGTATGTTGTAATTACTATTGAGCCGAGTATGTGTGTGTTGTAAATCTCTATAAATAGGGATGTGAGGTCATTTGTAAAGGTAGTTGACTTTTGAATAAAATTTGGTTTGTGCTTTGTGCCACCATTAAAATTGGAAGTTGAGTGTTATCTCCTTTTTCCATCTTCGGTTATTCGAGTGCGCTCGAATCAATGAACCTGAACCCGATTCACGGAATCTCGTGCGCGAGATCAACGTTAAAGAATCGTAGATCTTCTAACGCGATATCGTGCGCGATCAACGTGTTGAAGATAGCTAGAATCCGGTATCTTGAGAGATCAACGGATTTGGGCATTTGGGTATCATCAATTCATCGATTTATACTGTTTCATCGATTATTATTCCACAATTCGTGGCATTTGGCTGCACTCCTATTGGAAGAGTGGTGCTTTGCAGGATGGCATTCACATCGTATCGACTCATCTCAAAGTTTTTAATTGCATTTAGACCACTGAATTTTATAGCTACTAAGTCATAGGCTTATGCTGCCTCTTCTTGGGTGCTTGTAAAACATTTATAGGTATAATTCATATCCACTTAGATTCTATATATTTATATCATAAATGGTGCAAGGGTTGAGTCTCAACGACAGTATGATGTATAAAAACATCATCTTTCAATAGTAGTGTCGTGGGAAAGAAAAGGAAGAAAATGACTTACTAAAAGTTCCTAGATAGAGATCCTTATTTCCTGCAACCCTTCCAATTATTGCTTGCCACCTTCCATGTTGATGATGTCTGTTCCATTTGTAGTCTACCCACTTTTATTATTCCCAAGTAATAAAATAACTTGTAAATTTTATAAAATTTACTCTCATTATGTATCATATCAATGTTTCTAATTGAATATGCACATATAAGTGTAAATATACGGATTACACCATCTATATATGAATTACTCTTACATGCATACCTTATTACTCCACGATAAATTGAGGCACCTCAAGGAAACCCACTGCTATTTCTGTGTTAAAGTAATAAAAATATTGTTAGGTTATGCTTCAACCAAATGTTTCAAAGGAAGATGCTATTTTCAAGAAAGTTTCATGTACCTGCAAAGAGAAGTAACATACTTCCGCCTTATCATATGCTTCATTTTCTCCAGTTCCTTTTCATAGTAGCTTATCTAATATAACTCATTGATGTTTCATATAAATATAACTTCATGAAATATTATTGCATGTATTATTCAAATGAAATTAGGGTTTGTTAATGGAAGTAAATAAATTAAAAGACCATACTGGAAAATTAGTTGTCGTAGTTGTGCCCCCGTACTTGAGATCTGCCATATCGTAAGCTCTTGTTGCCTTCTCTTCTTTGTCATAACCATCTTTATTTTTCAAAATAAAACAATAAATTAATTAACATACATTTTAAAAAGTTGAATACCAGTTACTATGTTTGTATTACTAACCCAAATGGACTGTCCGATGAAAGTGTCACACAATTGTATAGACGTCCATTGAAAGAAGAAGAAAAAGTCAAGAGATCCAAAATCATGATACATTAGTCTCTCATATTATGGATCAATTATTACTTGTTAATTTACTACTAAGTTGATAAATATTAACTAAGTTTCATAATAATCAACTATGTTCAGAACAACAACAACAATAATAAATAATAAATTAACTATAAATTGTACAAAAATTAACTGAGTTTATATTAATAATAATACTACTGCTAATAATAAAAAATTATTAAATATAGACCAAGTTATCTATGTTTTATAAAATGTAACTAAATTTACATATTAATAACAATAAATTATAAAATATTAACCAAGTTCTAAAGTTTATAAAAAGTAACTAAATTTATAATAATAATAATAAATTAACTAAGTTCATAAAAATTAAATTTGCTGACTAAGTTTATAAAAATTAACTAAATTTATAATAATAATAATAAATTAACCAAGTTTATAATAAAGTAATAAATTATAAAATATTAATCGAGTTTACTATGTTTCTCAAAAAATAACTAAGTTTATAAATGGTGTTTTTATAATATAAAAATAACTTTATACAAGATAATATTTGTTGGTTGCTGCTGTTGTTGTTATTCTATTAGTTATTTTTTGTGAAACTTAATTAATTTTATAATTTATTAGTATTGGTATTATTATTATTGTAAACTTGGTAAATTGTTATGAAACTTAGTTAATTTTTATAAACTTCATTTGTTGGTTGTTGATGTTGCTATTATGATTATTGTTGCTATGGTTCTTAGTAGTATTATTATATAAACTTGGTTAACTTTTATTCTATACAAAATATTTGTAACGACCCATTATTTTGGACCGTTCAAATCGACAATAAAACCACACATGTCAGACTTGAATAATACAAAACAATAGATTGTAAATAAATTTGGAGCAAATAAAACCAATCATGGAATCACAGACACAGAAATATAAGAATAACTTGCCGCGGAAAATAAAATAAATAGTGGTTCATGAAGCCACTACAATACATAGTCTCAAAACAGATACAAAATACATAGTTTGAAAAAAAGATACAATAGAAGTCTGAATACATAAGTTCACAATTACATAAGCAAAGCTGAATGAAATAACTGAAATGAAAAGACAACTAGATAAACAGATAAACTCCAGCAATCTCTAGCTCCAGAAGATGAATCCAAAGCTGTAATACTCAGGCTGACCCGAGCGTAAATAAAACACAAACACTCGAGTCAGGACATACATACTTATACAATGTAAACCAACTCAAGTGAACTATAATAGAATGCACAAGTAACTTAAAGAATGCTTGGGATCGCCCATTCTTGAAGGATCCGTTAAACTATATACTATGTAGTAATATACGCTATTATAATAATGTCTAAAGTAAAGTAAACTATCAAAATAGCGTTAAGGCGTTACCCATATCCCCCTTAACACATTTTATATATTCCCACAGTGTATACAGTACCATAATCTCCCCCGTACTGAGCGTCGTCAGAGGGCACTCCATAGGTATGGTACAAAAAAAACTCGTAGTAAAGCTCGCTAGGGTAGGTGACATGGCACAACGTGGAATTGCTAGGGTAGATATACCAATTACGCATCCAAACTGGTGGTAACGCATAGCAGCCACTACCGCTCACCTCGAGCCACAGTCCCAAAAATCAAAGGGGTGCACCCAATCAATCACAAAAGTAATAGAATGGTATCGAATAAGTGTGTCCGATCAGAGGAGCTACCTCATTGGCCCATCAATCACACCTGTTTTAGCTACCTTATGCCAACTCACGGGAGTCGGGTCCACGTATATACCTCAATAGGATCGTTGCGACCATCCTACTTCATTCTGGAATCTCCACCGCGTACACAGTTGTTAAAGTGGTTTTCGGTATCGATAGAGAGTATGTCCATATCCGATCCCGGTCTCTTTAACAACCAATCGTTATTATAACCAGTGGTTATAAATTTCAAAAAAAATGGTTTATATTCCAAATCAAAATAATTCATTTAAACCATTTAAATATGAAGTCATTATACTTGCAAATCAAACATTCAATTTCCAAAATTATAGCATTTTCTGAGTTCGTTCATTCAATTACAAAAATTCCAAAACATTGTATTTTCAGAAACAACAGCACTTACAAAGTGCTACAGTAGATATAGTAGTATTTCAAAACAGTACAATTTCAGAAGCAGCAGCACTTTCAAAGTGCTATAGTAGATATAGTAGTATTTCAAAACAGTTCAATTTCAGAAACAGCAGCACTTACAAAGTGCTACAGTAGATATAGTAGTATTCAAAACAGTTCAGCTTTAGAAACAGCAGCACTTACAAAGTGCTACAGTAGATATAATAGTATTCAAAACAGTTCAGCTTTAGAAACAGCAGCACTTACAAAGTGCTACAGTAAGTATTTTGGTATTTCAGAACTTAGTTTAATTTTAGAAACAACAGCACTTACAAAGTGCTATGGTAGCTTTATTATTGTTTCAGAATATAATTTACTTTCAGCAACACCACTTAGCAAATGTTGTCTTAAAACCACAGCATTTTGGAATGCTACCAATACTAATTCCATATTTATTATAACATTTCAGAAACATTAAAAATTCAATTTCAACCATTTTTAACTTATCAAATCATATCTCACGCTTCAGAAAATATTCATTTAGATATCATTTAACTTATGATTTGAATAAAATAAAAATTTATAAATAATCCAATTAAAACCATAATTCATTTATTATGTCAAAATACACTATTTTACTTAACTTTTATTTTAACCAATAACTTAACACCTTAAAAAAATACCCATTTCATAAATAAGGTATTCTTTAATAAGTCAAACTTAAATTTCCATTTGAAAACTAAAATTTCCAATTATCAAAATAAGTCAAAATATTAGGTGCATTTTAACCATTTATTTACTTTACATTTTAACTTACAAAAATCACAAAAGCTTTATTTAGATCATTTAAATCCAAATTTAAGTTAAAACATCGTATTTTTACATTTTGAAAATACTTAATAATTTTTAGAAAATATATAAAAATAACCACGGGTCTGTATAGTATTTTCTAACCTAGGTCAAGTGATACGGATAATATATCATTTCAATCGTAATAAAAATCCGGGTTCTATCATTTCAAACCCGCAATCCCAAGTCAAATAAAAATAAAATAAAAATCGCTTGAGCTTATCATTTAAGCTCATAACGATTTTTCCCTATTCTAATGTCCGTTCGGGTATGTATCATTTAAACCCATAGTGATTCTATACTAACAAGGAACTTGCAGTGTGAGAAACAGAAAATAAAATAAATAGTAAACATATCATATGATGTCAGGTGATACAACAGGTATATATTATCAGGTAATATCATCATATAATCAGAATCACAAACATATATGAACATAGTATATTAATTATTACACATTCACTTGTCATCGTTTCACAATTATATAAGTACGAATGTCGAGAGTGATAAACTCACCTTTTTAAAGCTAGAGATCAAATTCAAACACAAACAACTCCGAAAAGAACGATAAAGCACGAATCAAATAAGAGTGGATGGAGAGCTAATATTCAGATCTTGCAATAACAAATAGAAGTATATAATTCAACATAAGAAAATAAAACAAAACAATGTAAAATATGAATCAAAATGAAACAAAATTGGCTTTAACTAAACAAGTGGGCTCGGCCACATGCAAGTAGGCTTGACCACTTTGGTTTGTGCTCGGCCATGGTCAGATCTGAAGCACTAGGCTCGGCTATGGTCAGCAAATAGAAGGCAAAGCAATGGGAAGTTGAAGAGATAGGGGTTGTGAATGCAAAGAGGCAAGGTAGTTGAAAGGTCTTGGGTTTCAAGAGCATTGGGTTCGACTATGATGCAAAGTGGCTCGGCCATGGGCTAGGCTTGGGTCAAGTCTAGGTCAGGGGTCATGTCAGTGGTCCAGTCAGTCACGGTCAGGTTGGAGGAGGAGCTAGTGGTGGTGGTGGCCGAGGTTACAAGGAGGAAGAGGTTGAATACAAGAGGTCGGTTAGGGTTTTTGCATGTTGTGATGGATTTTGCGGATCATGGTGGTCACGGCTTGGCGTCAGTGGGGTGGTGATGGTTGCTGGCCGATCAGGTGGTGGAGGAGGAGGTGATGGTGGTTGGCAAGGGGTTGGATGATGGAGAGGCCGAGGCTATGCTTTGAGACAAAAGAGAAAACAAGAAAAGAGAAAAAAAGAAAGGAGGAAGCCATGGACAAAAGAACTTACTTCAATCTTTTTGTTAGAAATGAATAATGGAAATGAGATGTACGGCTATTGGAAAGGAATACACGGCTAAGAAGGAAAAGGAAAAGTTATGAACGGCTAAGGCAAAATGAAAAGGCTAGAAAATAAAAAGGCATATGTTAAAGACAAAGAAACCAAAGTCTTTTGAATTTCCAAGCCAAAATAAAATAAAATAAAATAGAAAGTAGAAAGTTAAAATAAGAAAATGAAAAATATAGAAAATAGAAATGAAATAGAAAATATGAAATAGAGAATAAACCAAAATATAAAATTTCCAGAAAATCAATATTTAATTATATTTGGAAAACAAAATATAAACAAAATCCAAAATACTTTGGAAAATTCCATAATTCAATTTAAAATGATTTAAAAATCAAAGTTTCCAAATAAAATTAATTTAAAAATATTTATAATAAATTATGGGTTGTTACACTCTCCCCCACTCAAAACTTTTCGTCCTCGAAAAGAAACGAGACATGAAACAAGGAAAGAATAAGATAGAATAGCAAAAAGTACCTGAAACAAACAATTCCGGGTTCGAAGCACGCATGCTCTCCTCCATCTCCCAGGTACAATCTTGATCATCAGTACTCCACTGTACTTTGACCAGATTAACAGATTTCCTTCTTAGCTGCTTCGTACCTCTATCGACAATACGAAGTGGCTTCTTCTCGACAGTCAGATTAGGCTCAATATCTAAACTCTCGAGAGCAGAAGGCTGAACAATAAGGGATGGATCATGAAGATACCGACGAAGATGTGAAACATGGAATACATTATGCACTCCAGAAAACTTCCTAGGCAAATCCAGACGATAAGCTAAAGAACCAATCCTCTCCAAGATGCGGAAAGGACCAATGAACCTAGGAGCAAGCTTTCCTCTACGACCAAACCGAATCACATTCCTTAAGGGAGAGACCTTAAGGAAAACCAAATCACCAACAGAAAACTCTAAACTCCTCCTACGCCTATCAGTGTACTTCTTCTGCCTATCCTGAGCACTCCTCATCTTCCTCTTAATCACCTCAACTCTCTCAGAAGCCTCAAGAATCATACCAGGACCAAGAACCAAACGATTACCGGATTCAATCCAGCAAGAGGGGGATCTGCAAGGTCGTCCGTAAAGAGCAGCAAACGGAGACATTTCAATACTGGCCTGAATTCAAAGATAGAATGAGATAGTTAAAGGATTAAGACAATATTAAAATAAAAGATTGAGATAATACCTGATAACTATTGTTATAGGTGAATTTGACAAGATGGAGATGATCTTCCCAAGATCCTACATAATCAAGAACACAAGCATGAAGAAGATCCTCTAGAATCCGATTCACTCTTTCCGTTTGACCGTCGGTCTGTGGATGGTAAGCAGTGCTGCGATTTAGATGAGTAACCAAAGATTCCTGAAAAGCTTTCCAAAACTGACTGGTAAAGATGAGATCACGATCACAAACAATACTAACAGGAACCCCATGGAGACGAACAATCTCCCTCATATAGATCTCAGCCAAACTGGAAGCAAAACGGGTAGACTTGACCGGAATGAAATGAGCTGACTTGGTCAATCTGTCCATAATAACCCAAATACTCTCATTACCCCTCCTAGTCCTCGGTAATCCATCAATAAAATCCATAGAAACTTGTTCCCATTTCCAATTGGGAACCTCAAGGGGCTGCAACAAACCAGGGGTCTTCTGATGATCGACCTTGACTTGTTGGCAAGTCGCACACCTACTAACAAAAATGGAGATATCCCTCTTCATACCCTTCCACCAATACAACTTCTTCATCTCCCGATACATCTTGGTCACTCCTGGATGAATAGAAAGTCTGGATCGATGATTTTCCCAAAGTAACTCCTGTCTTAATCCATCAACATTCGGGACACAAATCCGATTATTAATCGTCAAAATACCTCTATCATCGATCTGAGCTCCACTACCATCAAGACTACTACCACCTACCCTACTACGAACACTCTCCTTCATAAGCCTAAGCATTTGATCCTCATCCTACTAAGCAATGATATGATCCAAAAGAGGCGAAGAAACAACAAGCTAACACAACATCGCCTTCTTTCGACTCAAAGCATCTGCCACAACATTAGCTTTCCCAGGGGTATAGTTGATGTCGAGGTCATAAGAAGCAAGGAATTATAACCACCTAACCTGTCTCTGATTGAAATCCTTCTGGGTTAAAATATACCTCAAAGACTGATGATCCGTAAAAAGCTCAAACTTAGTTCCCAAAAGATGATGCCTCCAAAGCTTCAAAGCAAAAACCACAGCAAGCAATTCCAAATCATGAGCGGCATAATTGGCTTCATGGGTCTTCAACTGACGACTGGCATAAGCAATGACCTTCCCATCCTGCATCAAAACAACTCCCAAACCTTCACGATTGGCATCAGTGTATACCGTTAATCCATCATTTCCATTTGGAACGGTAAGAACTGGTGCGGAAGTAAGCTTGTGCTTCAACTCAATGAATGCGGCTTTACACTTATCATTCCATATAAACTTAGCATTCTTTCGAGTCAAAGCAGTGAGAGGTGCAGCAATCCAAGCAAAATTCTCAATGAATCTCCGATAATAACCGGCAAGGCCCAGAAAGCTATAGATATCAGATGGAGTTCTAAGAGTTTCCCAATCCTGCACATAATATGGAGAAATAAGGACAATAAAAAAGATAGAATAATTGAATGATAAAGAGGAAAAGAAGAAAAAGAAAGACTTACATTAATCGTAGCGATCTTAACTGGATCAACAGAAACTCCATTACTAGAAACAATATGTCCAAGGAATCGGACTTCATCCTTCCAGAAATGGCATTTTAAGAATTTAGCTTTCAACTGATGACTCCTAAGAGTCCCCAAAACAAAGCTCAAGTGAGATTCATGCTCTTCCTCGGTCTTAGAAAAGACCAGAATATCATCAACAAAGACAAGAACAAACTTATTAAGAACATCACGAAAAACACGATTCATCAGATCAATAAAGAAAGCAGGAGCATTAGTAAAACCAAAAGGAATGACTAACCATTCATACAAACCATTCTCAGTACGGAAAGAGTCTTGGGAATACTTTCCTAAGCAACTCTAAGCTAGTGGAAACATGTGGCAAGATCAAGCTGAGAGAAAACAGTAGCACCATAAAGCTGATCAAACATATCATTGATGCGAGGCATTGGATATCTGTTCCTCATAGTGAGCTTGTTCAGCTCCCTATAATCAACACACATCCTCAGAGAACCATCAGACTTAGTGACAAAAACCACAGCTGCTCCCTATTCGGAATGACTAGGTCTGATCAGACCCTTAGAGAACAAGTCCTCAATTTGTTTCTGTTGGACGTGTTTCCACCGAACCAGAGTAAGGAGAACACTTCCGAACCAACCACTACCGGACCACTCACCACCGGACCAGGTCCCACCGAATCAAACTCCAACCAACCACTACCGGACCACTCACCACCGGACCAAGTCCCACCGAATCAAACTCCAACCAACCACTACCGGACCACTCACCACCGGAACAAGTCCCACCGAATCAAACTCCAACCAACCACTACCGAACCACTCACCACCGGACCAAGTCCCACCGAATCAAACTCCAACCAACCACCACCAGACCAAAGTACTACCAAACCAAGGGGTACCGAACCAACATTGCCAGGCCAAATCACATCAGCCCAGGCCCACCAACAACTATATACATCCAAGACCCCTACCCCCAGCCTCATTCTGTAAATAGAGGGGTAGGGGTACAACAATGGCAGACAAGTTTGAGAGCTCAAGCACGGACAGAACTTTCAAACAACTTTCTTTCATACACTTGTAATCAAAGCCTTGTACTTGTAATCTGAATAGTAAAAGAGAATAACATATAAAGTGGACGTAGGCACATTCAGGCTGAACCACTATAAATCTGTTTGTCTTTTACAGTTTAGTCCCTGCTTTCTACATATTATCATAAATCATCCAAATTATTAAGAACAACATAAGATCGACTAAATCATACGACTTGGAGGTGTTTGCCCATTTTTTGTGCAAACATTTTTGGTGCTTTCACTGAGATGGTGAACTCCGGACTTCAGCTTCTCCCACTTAACCTTCTTCCTAACAGCATCGCTCATTGCTTGGAAGGCATGCCTCCCAAGCAGAAGAAAGATGTTAACAAAGGAAAAAACATCGCAACCAGCAGTATTCCAGATCCAGTGGTCACAGATCAAGTAAATCGTCCCATTCCAACAGCAGTACCAAATGAAGGTCAGGCAAATCCGACAACCCCTGCCACGGAATAGCCGGCAGCAATTACTAGGGCAGATCTAGACAGGGTTGTGGCTGAAGTGACTAACCGCTTCACATCCCAACAGGAAGCCTTGGTGAACCAACTCATGTCACGCTTAAGGGATGCTGAAGAGTCCAACCGCAACACTGAATCATGGGGTGAGTCCCAGTCTGGAGGATCTCAGAGGCAACAAAGATCTTACTTCTTCGAAGAAGCTAACGACAGAAGCGGCCATGGTAGGAGCCGAGACCGAGCTCAGCCCGAAGTTGGATCTGAGGAAACGCTTGGAACCGAACCCAACGGGGGAGGTACCAGGCGGAGGTCAACTATAGCTGAGCCTGTCATGCTGCCTAACCACGGAAACACCAATGAAAGGGGCGGAGCTAGAGTCCAGCCCGAAGGTAGACCCGAGGAAGTGCTTAGAACAGAACCCAGCAGTGGAAGATCAAGGCAAGGGCCAACTGTAGCTGACCCTAGCATGCTCCCAGCAGACCAAAGACAGCCACTGGAAAATATTTGGAATGATAGACGATACCATCCCTACAGGTCATCTGGACGGAATCAACCCCATAGAGCCGAACCGAACTCATTTCTATCTGCTCCAAATTCTGATGAAAGGATGGCACGCTCCAAATTCTGATGAAAGGACACCAAATGGGTGGAAGCAGAACCCCTAAATAAAGTATCTTCAGCAAAAGTTATTAACTTCTTGATAAAAAATGTTCTATGCAGGTACGGGGTCCCACTTAAAATCATATCGGACAATGGACTTCAGTTTGACAGCGAGGAGTTCGCCAACTGTTGCCAAGAGCACGGAATTCACAAAAGCTTCTCATCTGTAGCTTATCCCCAGGCAAACGGACAATTCGAAGCTATCAACAAAATTCTCAAAACTCTAATAAAAAAGAAACTAGAAAAGTCAAAAGGCGCTTGGGTGGATGAACTTCCGATGGCACTTTGGGCCTATCGCACATCTTTCAGAACATCAACGGGGCATACTCCTTTCTCTTTGGCATACGGATCGGAGGCCATGCTCCCAGTTGAAACTATAGTGCCTTCCCACCGTAGGGTCCACTATAACCCAGAAGAGAACGAGGAACTCCTTCACATGTCTTTGGATCTAATTGAGGAAAGAAGAAATGATGCAGCCCTCAAAGCAGCAGCTCACAAGCAAAAAGTGGCAACGCAATACAACTCCAAATTCAAGCATCGTAGCTTACAAAAAGGAGATCTTGTCCTCAAGCGAATCTTCCCGCGCCCCGGAGTGCTAGATCCAATTTGGGACGGACCATATGTAATTCATAAAGATCTCCACAACGGAGCTTATATTTTGTCAACAGTGGACGGAGAGGTGTTCCAGAGGGCATGGAACATCCAACACCTTCGTCGATACTTTTCTTAACATGTATTGCCCTTATGAAGTGAATTAACAAAGAGAATCAGTGGACGTAGGCATTTTCGTGCCGAACCACTTTAAAAACTTGTCTCTTTTTAACTTGTTCCTTTATATCTTGGCTGCTTGTTAACCTTATCCTTTTCTGTTGAACGAAATCCTGTGAAATGGCTTTTCCATTCAAGACACATCACGACATGACTTCACCTGGACAAGATCTAACAAGTACTATGCGAATCTATGCCCTCGCCAATGAGACACTTTTGCTCCAGCATCCCTCTGCTGTGGGTTAACTCATTGCTCGCGATTGGCCCTTAAAGCCAACTGTAATGAGCCAATAATAAGCCACCAAGTAGGCCAACCATAGCCTAGGCAACTCATTACGGCGTTCGGCTCGCCGGCAACCATGAACCTACTTTAAGCCCCAACATAAGGTATGGCCAGCCAGGGGCAGTTCACGGTTGACGATCGGCACCCACGCTAGCCGGCCACGGTAAATCGAATAATACCCACGATTATGGGCCATAATGGCTCGGGTAGTTACTGTGCGCGATCTCGGCTCCGAGTGTCTTAAGTACGGCTGTGGTAAAAAAGATAAACTCCCCGCGGAAGCGTAAGATGGGTGAAAAATGTCTCCAAGACCCACAGCTAGGGAAAGTGACTACAAAACCCGTTTGCCTCGAACTTAAGCACATCGCAGGCCTTCCGTGATTGGAAGTTTTACTATTTCTTATATTTCTATCTTATTTAAAAACTTTCCTCCTATCCTCCATAACAATCCCTAAAGTACAGGACACAAAGTAGGAGACGCTCACCAATGAGGATAAGAACTCACAATGGGATGATAGGTCAATCAACTACATTCCATGCTCAATCATATAAGACATTCAAAGCTACCATCTACAACTAAAACATGAAGGGCGGTACTTTCTTCTCTTGTAAATAAATACATAGCTATAATTTATTCGCATATCACATTAACTTTGCAAGGTATGAAATTATATCTTAAGCAAGAAACTGGCATCAAACACAATGGAATCACAGGCATGTGCACAGCTGTATTTCTTATGCAACACATCAAAATAACAGAGGCAGTCAAATATGACAGAATCAGCTTAAGTTAAAAATTACAGGCTAAGAATAAAGTCGTTTGTTACCAATAACATGATTACAGCCTAAAAGCTACATTAATGTTTTAAAGCTAGCATAGACAGCAATGTCGAACAAGCCAAAAAGACATCCAGGTCAAGTCAGGAAGTCAGCTGCATCGGAGCTTCATCCCTATCCCGCCAGTCCTCCAAGATCTACTTAGCCACGGGATCGGAACTCTTAGCATGCTGGCCTGAGGCAGTCGGTACCTTGGAGGTCTCACCTGTCCAATTCAGAAGAAGAATCCATTAGATAAGCGATAAGCGGTCAGGTTACAAAAAGATAAAAGGGAAGACTTACCAGCCTCTACTCCTTGATCATCATCCTCCAACTGCACACCAACCTCCTCAGCAGCAAGCAGTCACATACCCTCTTTCACCGCCACCTTCTCCTCCTTGGTGAATTGAGCCGTAACCACATCCATTCTAAAGGCCACACCACGCTCCTTATCTGCATCGGACTTAGCCTCCTCCAAGGCCCGGAGATAAATCCTAGCCATGACTCGAGGGTAATCATCCATCCAAGATAAGTTGCCTTGTTTCCAAGTGCGAAAGTATATATCGTGAAGCATCTCATCCATTATCCCCTCATTCTCCTCGAACTCCCTTATTCGGTCCTCAAAAGCCAACAGCTTTGCAACGGTAGCGTCCCTCTCCGATCGGTATCGCGAGCAGTCAGCTTGAAAGGATTTTCTCATCGCCTCCATCTCCTCCTTCAACTTGGTTTGGGCAAGCTCCACAACCTCAAGTTTCCCGGACAACTCCTGTACCCGCTCGAGATCCGCTTTCCGAACCTCATCCACCGTTGCAATAGCCATATCAATCCGTTCCTTACAAACAGCCTCCATTTTCTGCATCTCTGCCCTGCTGACCTCTTCCATGATCTTCTTTAATTGCCTAGATGCAAACTCATGTTGAGAGATCTGGATGGCTTGATCAGCGAGTTGTTTGGCCTGGTCGAAAACCATTAAACGCAGTCGAATGTTAGCACGGCCGATTTCTTCTCCAGCCTTAACCAATCGAGCATGATGCCCCATCAGCTTCCTGGTTTCCTCAGCAACCCGTTCAATGTTTGCCTTAGCTTCGTCCCCCAAGGTTACAACCCGAATGGTAAGCAAATCAAGGTCCAGGGACTTGGCCTCGTCAAGCACCCTTACCATGGGATTACAAGGGAGAAGGTGCTCACCAGTAGCCTCATCAAAGGAAATATCGTGAGAATCCGGATCCAGATCCGGATGACCCGCAAACGGATTACGAGCCAAGCCAGGATGGTCTATCGGGATAACGGTAGGATTTTTAGACGGGAGCGGGGAAGGAATAAACTCAGTGTTCTACTCCGTGGTATCCTGAAGAGGCTGAGTCGGGGGCTGAGGGTCAGGTGGAAATTCCAACAAGGAGCGACTCCTCTTCTTCTTTTGGATATCCTCTTCGATAACTCCGAGAAGAGGACGGTAGCCGACTACATCTCCAGGGCGGTTAGTCGGAGGCTTTGGCTTAGTGGAAGCTCTTAGAAGTTTATATTGTTCAAGACGATGCCGAACACCCGATGTCTTGGCCACTTCATCCGATCCTAGGACAAAAAAAAACCAAGTGTTACAAGCGGACGTTAAACTATAATTCAAGAAATATTTCAAGTTGGGAAAAGTAAGGAGACACTTTTGTTATACAAACCCTGGGGAGTAGTGGGATACTACAATAAGTCCTGGAACTCATTCTAGGACGAGAGCTGACCGTAAAATATTCCTAAGTCCTTATCATAAATGGAGTCTGCAGAAGTCAAAAATTCACCTTGAGTCGCGGGGGCTGCCTCAACTAGAACACTTTTGGAAGATGAATCGGCGCCGGCTCCGGCCTTGTCAACTTTCTTAGACTTCTCTACCAGAGCCGGTTCTTCCTCCAGCCCTTCGAAAGCTAGGCGGAAAGCATCATCCGTCCACTCCTGGATCACACCCGCTTGCTTAGAAGACAAAGCCCCAGCACCATCACCACTCTGCCCATCGCCACCATCATCACCACTCTGTCCATCACCCTCTCCACCACTTCCACTCTCTGCCTCACCTCCTTCACCCTCGCCTCTTTCCTCCTCCTCATCTTCCTCCTCTGGAACGTCTGCACATGTGCTGGGGGAGGGACCATCGGATTTCTTAAGTTTCTTCCCCCCGGCAGTTGGATGCTTTAAGAAGGGTTTTCTTTTGCTGCTCTTCGTCATAGCCCCTCCTTTAGCTTTGGCGGCCCTCTCCTCAGCTGTGTCTCTCTGCTTGACCACAGACTGACGTGGAAGAATCAGGTTGAGCCCCAGAAGAGTAGCGTTTCTGATCAAATAAGAAGCCGCCCTTTCCCCTTCCGGAATGGCTTCTATCTCCTCAGCCATCCGAACCAGACGATCGTTCTCTACAACCGCAAAGCCACCTGCCGCTAGCGAGAAATAAAGCACGTAAGGAGGAGTATTGCAGTTAGAACAAAAATTATAAATGAGATTCAACTAACACCCAGAGGTGAAGCGGCGGAAAGAAACAGAGTCATCTTTGAAAAAAACCATTCCTTCTTGAACATGCTGAATTTCGAATATAAATCCAGGACTGGCTTGAAGGGCACGACCGACTCCAAGCTAATATACGGAGACCCCTTCTTGTAGCCTCTTAAGTTGTGCAGATACCGGATTTCCCGATTGGAAGGAGGACGCCCGTATCTCCTCTGGAAGATGACGAATAGGCTCACCAAGATGGCATAGGAGTTAGGCTGAAGCTGGAAAGGAGCCACCTTCAAGTATGTGATGAAGCTGACTATCCAAGCATTGATAGGTGGGATGGCACCACACATGCAATGATACCTGCTATAAGTAAAATATCCTTCAGGGGGGTTATACGGCATCACTCCTTCCCCCGGCAATAACATGTGCGCTCTGTCGATCCCAAAAGAGCGAGAGATAACATCAAGCTGCTCATCTTTGAGGGAGCTGGGAAAGCAATCAGGCGGTGAGTTCAGGAGCTCTTGAGGACCGTACCCGTCTACTAGCGATCTCAGAGTTGGTCCCTGTCGTTCTGGTGCTGCCTGAACTGGGGGCACTATGGAGGACTCTCCTCGGTCCTTGGACTTCTTCTTGTCAGAACGAGTTTCTACTTTATGAGACATTATCTGCAGCACGTGAAAACATACTGTTAGAACAAGGAGTGTAGAAATATAAACAAACAAATACCTAACAGTCTGAAGCCTCATCCATAGTTCAAGACATAAAAAGCTCAAAGGTCATCCGGCATTCGAACACAGCCGGTAGTTTAAGCATGACGCGTTATTCGGTAGTCCAAAAACTCCCGAATTCATTCGGTCGTCCAAAGACTTCAAGCTCATTCGTTTGTCCAAATACTTCGAATTCATTCGGTTGTCCAAAGACTTCGAATTCATTCGGTTGTCCAAAGACTTCGAATTCATTCGGATATCCAAAGACTTCGAGCTCATTCAGTAGTTCAAAGCATAAGAGTCATTCGGCAAGAGAAGGCCTCACCTGGTCCGGCAATCAAGTCTGATTCGACACTATAATTGATTCGGCAGTTAAGGATTTGGTTCGGCTCTTTCAGACAGTAAGAAATAACGGAGGCGTGGAACCCATACTTATAGAAAAGAAAAGGGTAGCCGGACCAACCGGTTCGGCACTCGGGCCGAATAAGGGTGTCCAAATAAACAAAGCGCGACATATGCAGGCATATGCCCCACTTTGGGGGGCAAATGTTGGACGTGTTTCCACCGAACCAGAGTAAGGAGAACACTACCGAACCAACCACTACCGGACCACTGGACCAGGTCCCACCGAATCAAACTCCAACCAACCACTACCGGACCACTCACCACCGGAACAAGTCCCACCGAATCAAACTCCAACCAACCACTACCGGACCACTCACCACCGGACCAAGTCCCACCGAATCAAACTCCAACCAACCACTACCGGACCACTCACCACCGGACCAAGTCCCACTGAATCAAACTCCAACCAACCACCACCAGACCAAAGTACTACCGAACCAAGGGGTAATGAACCAACATTGCCAGGCCAGATCACATCAGCCCAGGCCCTCCAGCAACTATATACATCCAAGACCCCTACCTCCAGCCTCATTCTATAAATAGATGGGTAGGGGTACAACAATGGCAGACAAGTTTGAGAGCTCAAGCACAGACAGAACTATTAAACAACTTTCTTTCATACACTTGTAATCAAAGCCTTGTACTTGTAATCTGAACAGTAAAAGAGAATAACATATAAAGTGGACGTAGGCACATTCAGGCTGAACCACTATAAATCTGTGTGTCTTTTACAGTTTATTCCCTGTTTTCTAAATATTAGCATAAATCATCCAAATTATTAAGAACAACATAAGATCGACTAAATCATATGACTTGGAGGTGTTTGCCCATTTTTTGTGCAAACAGTTTCCTTAACTCAACCTTCTCACGGGGTGACATTCTTCTAGGAGGAAGAACTACAGGTCGAGCTCCAGGAATGAGGTCAATACGGAAATCGATTTCCCGCTTAGGAGGTAAAGAAGAAACTTCACCAAATACATAGGGATAGAGCTTAACCACAGGAGTTGAATCAAGATCACCAGGAGAAGAATCCAAAGAGAAAATAAAACTGCCAGCAAAATCCTGAGGCATACGGCACTGAATCACCAAAGGATTACCCCGATCATCAACAAGAGAAATAGTTCGGGATTTACAAGAGATAACAGCATCATGCCTCTTTAGCCAATCAGCTCCAAGTAACAGATCAAAAGCATCGAAACCAAGAACATAGAAATCACCTGAAAATTTATGGCCAGAAAAGAAGAGTCTCACTTGCTTACAAATCCTATTAAGGTGCACGGAACTACCAATAGGATTTTTAACACATAAAGATTCAAAAACATACATAGGAGAAAGAAGATGCTCAAACTTATCACAAATATCAACACAAATAAAACTACGCGAAGCTCCAGTATCAAATAAAACACGAACAAGATGATTAAATAAAGAAAAGGTGCCCTGGAGAGTACCTTGATTATCACTAGGAGCAGATGGAGCAGGAGTGGAAGAAGACATGGAGAAAACTCCAGATGTCTTTCCCTTTTGATATAGAGGACAATTATTCTTGAAATGACCAGGCTGTAGACAGACATGACAGAGTTTGTTCCTGGTATTCTGAGGTGGAGGAACATCAGCACCAACTGAAGTAGGGCAACTATTTGCATAGTGTCCCTTCTGATCACACTCGAAACAGGTAATAGAAGATAGGTCGATAGGCTGCCTCTGAGAAGGAGAAGATGAAGATCCCAAACCTGGATTCTTGAGCCAATTCTTCTTCTACTGAAGAAAATTAGGCTTTCTCTTCTTAGAGTTAGTAGAGGAAGACTGAGATGAAGGAGCACTAGAAACAGCAGGACCCTTGGAAGTAGGGTTCTCATAACGAATAGCCATATCCATAAGCTCGGTGAAAGTGCCATGAACATGAGAAATGAGACGATCATAAAACTCTAGGTGATCACCAACTATGAACTTCTCATTCTTCTTAAGTTGGGTGTCAATGAGGCTAGGACCGAACTCAGAAAGTTCATTGAACTTCCGCTCATACTCAAAAAAAGACATGCTACCCTGTTTGAGATCCATAAACTCACGATAAAGCTGGGATTTCCCGACTTCGGGCATCCATTTTCCCATAAAAGCCTCCCTGGAAAGATGATAGATAAGCTTAAGATAGATTTCAAAGATAAAAGCTGAACAGAACACAAGACAACACAAGAAGATACCTAAACTGATCCTAAGAAATATCTGCCTCCACAGTCTGAGCTGTGATAGACTCCTACCAATCCTGAGCTGCCTCCTGAAGCTGCCAAGCTGCTAACTAACGCTTCTGCGCATAATTAATCTCCAAACCAGTAAAAATCCTCTCAAGACTCCTCAACCACTGCTGAGCCTCTACGATGCTCTCAGATCTAGTAAACTTGGTGCCACCAAGCTGAGTAAATTCCTTGCAAAGAGTAGCGAACCTGATGGGTGCAACAGGCTCGGGAACTGGGGCAATACCACGACCCCTACCTTTGGCATTCCTACGATTCATCCTGGAAAAATCAAGAATGAATTTTAGGACAAAGGTAAAACAGAAAGACACAGATAAGATTCAACTAGAAATGGAAATCCTAATCCAAGAATTCAAATAAACAAGGTGGATTTGAAAGGAATAAAGTTAAGAAAAATGAGATTTAAAACGAGAAAATTTTATATCCAAAAAAATCTTTTAAAATCCTTTAAAATCATTTGAAAATCATTTATACTTAAATATACGTTCTCTCATAAAGAAATGATTCAAAATTGATTTTACTCATGATAGGGTATTTCTACCCTATCTCTAATGAGTTTTTGCTCTGCAGGCTAAGGTTTTCCTAAAACCAAAGCTCTGATACCAAATGTAACGACCCACTATTTTGGACCTTTCAAATCGACAATAAAACCACATATGTCAGACATGAATAATACAAAACAATAGATTGTAAATAAATTTAGAGCAAATAAAACCAATCACGGAATCACAAACACAGAAATATCAGAATAACTCGCAGTGGAAAATAAAATAAATAGTGGTTCATGAAGCCACTACAATACATAGTCTCAAAACAGATACAAAATACATAGTCTGAAAAACAGATACAACAGAAGTCTGAATACATAAGTTCACAATTACATAAGCAAAGCTGAATGAAATAACTGAAATGAAAAGACAACTAGATAGACAGGTAAACTCCAGCGATCTCTAGCTCCAGAAGGTGAATCCAAAGCTGTAATACTCAGGCTGACCCGAGTGTAAATAAAACACAAACACTCGAGTCAGGACATACATACTTATACAATGTTAACCAACTCAAGTGAACTGTAATAGAATGCATAAGTAACATAAAGAATGCTTGGGATCGCCCATTCTTTAAGGATCCGTTAAACTATCTACTATGTAGTAATATACGCTATTATAATAATGTCTAAAGTAAAGTAAACTATCAAAATAGCGTTAAGGAGTTACCCATATCTCCCTTAACTCATTTTATATATTCCCATAGTCTATACAGTACCGTAATCTCTCCCGTACTGGGCGTCGTCAGAGGGCACTCCATAGGTATGGTACGAAACAAACTCGTAGTAAAGCTCGCTAGGGTAGATGACACGACACAACGAGGCAATGCCAGGGTAGATATACCAATTATGCATCCGGATTGGTGGTAATGCATAGCAGCCACTATCGCCCACCTCGAGCCACACTCCCAAAAATCAAAGGGGTGCACCCAATCAATCATAAAAGTAATAGAATGGTATCGAAGAAGTGTGTCCGATCAGAGGAGCTACCTCATTGGCCCGTCAATCACTCCTGTTTTAGCCACCTTATGCCAACTCACGGGAGTCGGGTCCACGTATATACCTCAATAGGATCGTCGCCACCATCCTACTTCATTCTGGAATCTCCACCTCATACACGGTTGTTAAAGTGGTTTTCGGTATCGACAGAGAGTATGTCCATATCCGATCCCGGTCTCTTTAACAACCAATCGTTATATAACCCATGGTTATAAATTTCAAAAAAAAAGGTTTATATTCCAAATCAAAATAATTCATTTAAACCATTTAAATATGAAGTCATTATACTTGCAAATCAAACATTCAATTTCCAGAATTATAGCATTTTCTGAGTTTGTTCGTTCAATTGCAAAAATTCCAAAACATTGTATTTTCAGAAACAACAGCACTTACAAAGTGCTACAGTAGATATAGTAGTATTTCAAAATGGTACAATTTCAAAAACAACAGCACTTTCAAAGTGCTATAGTAGATATAGTAGTATTTCAAAACAGTTCAATTTCAGAAACAGCAACACTTACAAAGTGCTACAGTAGATATAGTAGTATTCAAAACAGCTCAGCTTTAGAAACAACAGCACTTACAAAGTGCTACAGTAAGTATTTTGGTATTTCAGAACTTAGTTTAATTTCAGAAACATCAGCACTTATAAAGTGCTATGGTAGCTTGATTATTGTTTCAGAATATACTTTACTTTCAGGAACACCATTTAGCAAATGTTGTCTTAAAACCACAACATTTTGGAATGCTACCAATACTAATTCCAGATTTATTATAACATTTCAAAAACATTAAAAATTCAATTTTAACCATTTTTAACTTATTAAATCATATCTCACACTTCAGAAAATATTCATTTAGATATCATTTAACTTATGATTTAAATAAAATAAAATTTTATAAATAAATATCCAATTAAAACCATAATTCATTTATTATGTCAAAATACACTATTTTACTTAACTTTCATTTTAACCAATAACTTAACACCTTAAAAAAAATACCCATTTCATAAATAAGGTATTCTTTAATAAGTCAAACTTAAATTTCCATTTGAAAACTAAATTTTCTAATTATCAAAATAAGTCAAAATATTAGGTGCATTTTAACCATTTATTTACTTTACATTTTAACTTACAAAAATCACAAAAGCTTTATTTAGATCATTTAAATCCAAATTTAAGTTAAAACATCGTATTTTTACTTTTTGAAATTACTTAATAATTTTTAGAAAATATATATAAATAACGACGGGTCTGTATAGTATTTTCTAACCTAGGTCAAGTGATACGGATAATATAGCATTTCAATCCGTAATAAAAATCCGGGTTCTATCATTTCAAACCCGCAATCCCAAGTCAAATAAAAATAAAATAAAAATTGCTTGAGCTTATTATTTAAGCTCATAACGATTTTTCCCTATTCTAATGTCCGTTCGAGTATGTATCATTTCAACCCATAGTGATTCTATACTAACAGGGAACTTGCAGTGTGAGAAACAGAAAATAAAATAAACAGTAAACATATCATATGATGTTAGGTGATACAACAGGTATATATAATCAGGTAATATCATCAAATAATCAGAATCAGAGGCGTATATGAACATAGTATATTAATTATTACACATTCACTTGTCATCTTTTCACAATTATATAAGTACGAATGTCGAGAGTGATAAACTCACCTTTTTAAAGCTAGAGATCAAATTAAAACATAAACAACTCCGAAAAGCATGACAAAGCATGAATCAAATAAGAGTGGATGGAGAGCCAATATTCAGATCTTGCAACAACAAATAAAATAACAAATATAAGTATAGAATTCAACATAAGAAAATAAAACAAAACAATGTAAAATATGAATCAAAATGAAACAAAATTGGCTTTAACTAAACAAGTGGGCTCGGCCACATGCAAGTAGGCTTGACCACTTTGGTTTGTGCTCGGCCATGGTCAGATCTGAAGCACTAGGCTCGGCTATGGTCAGCAAATAGAAGGCAAAGCAATGGGAAGTTGAAGAGACATGGGTTGTGAATGCAAAGAGGCAAGGTAGGTGAAAGGTCTTGGGTTTCAAGAGCATTGGGTTCGGCTCTGATGCAAAGTGGCTCGGCCATGGGCTAGGCTTGGGTTAGGTCTGGGTCAGGGGTCATGTCAGTGGTCCAGTTAGTCGCGGTCAGGTTGGAGGAGGAGCTAGTGGTGGTGGCGGTCGAGGTTACAAGGAGGAAGAGGTTGAATACAAGAGGCTGGTTAGGGTTTTTGCATGTTGTGATGTATTTTGTGGATCATGGTGGTCACGGCTTGGGGTCAGTGGTGTGGTGATGGTTGCTGGCCGATCAGGTGGTGGAGGAGGAGGTGATGGTGGTCGGCAAGGGGTTGGATGATGGAGATGCCGAGGCTATGCTTTGAGACAAAAGAGAAAACAAGAAAAGAGAAGAAAAAAAGAAAGGAGAAAGCCATGGACAAAAGGACTTACTTCAATCTTTTTGTTAGAAATGAATAATGGAAATGAGATGTACGGCTATTGGAAAGGAATACACGGCTAAGAAGGAAAAGGAAAAGTTTTGAACGGCTAAGGCAAAATGAAAAGGCTAGAAAACAAAAAGGCATATGTTAAAGACAAAGAAACCAAAGTCTTTTGAATTTCCAAGCCAAAATAAAATAAAATAAAATAAAATAGAAAGTAGAGAAATGAAAATAAGAAAATGAATAATATAGAAAATAGAAATAAAATAGAAAATATGAAATAGAGAATAAACCAAAATATAAAATTTCTAGGAAATCAATATTTAATTATATTTGGAAAACAAAATCCAAAATACATTTGAAAATTCCAAAATTCAATTTAAAATGATTTAAAAATAAAAGTTTCCAAATAAAATTAATTTAAAAATATTTATTAAAAATTATGGGTTGTTACAATATTTCTATCTTCTTATAAAATAGGATCACTTTATTATAAAGCAGACAAGTTTCCTTTATTTTCCTTTAAAATAAACATTCATTTTTATAATAACTTTTCTATAAAAATAAACGAATCCCAAAATACTTTTAAAACATTCGCATATAAAATAGAAAAGATTATCAAAAGGTTGAAATAAAATAAATAAAGTTCAAAACCCATTTTTAAATAAAATTTTATATAAATTCCAAAAGTCAGATTTTAAAATCATTCTCCAATTCAAAATTAATTTCAAATCAAAACAGCACTTAATAGTATTTTAAAATACTATAACGAGGCCAATAATTATCATAGTACTTAACCAATGTTATTACCACATTTATCACTAAAAAAGTTTAAATTTTAACATATATCAATGTCACATTCAATATGGCTAACTACCAAGATTTGACATTTAATAATCTATATAACAAGTATATAGATTGAATTAAATCAACATGTATATAATTGAAATTAAAACTCACAACAGCAAGAAATCCGAATTTCTCTACAAAATTCCCTGTATTTCATTTTAAATGTCATTTGCTTTTAAAAGTGGATATTCAACCAAGCCAATAAATCATTTAAACATAAAATAATAATTTATAACTACTATATATCACATAATATTCATTCAGATGTGAGATAACTCATCAAATTTCCAATGGATGCTTAAGCGCTCTAGTATGATCTTAGCCCAAAATTTCACTTACTCCAAACTCATTAAAAACTAGTTTCGGCACATAGCTAACGTACCTATGAGTGGAATGCAAAAGATTATGTCCTGATTGGACCTCGTATGAAATTGTAATTCATTTTGTAAGTTTTTGATTTAATTAAATAATTAGATTACACTAATCACTTATTTAAATTATCTTCCCTCTCTTCTACCAATTTGGCCCAAGCTTATAGAGTGACATGCAAGAACAACCCATCAAAACCATGCATGCCTCCACTATGACATAGAGATCTGGACCTCTATTCGTCGAGCCGACTTCACTAACGAGTCACTCTTCTCAAGATCCACCTCTTCAATCCAATTATCTCACACTTGCATACCTCCCTTCGGTTTCGGCCGGTACCCTCTACAACACGACAAAGAAATGTCGCACTACACCCATGGTCGTCACATCTCACCAAAACTCCACTACAACCTCGCCTTGCCACCACAAGAACAACACAACTCCCCGTTCCGCTTTTCGACACTTAAATCAAAGCCAATACCTAACCCTAGATCACGTCACCTAGGTCGAACATCCCAAAACACAACCGAGCTTCACCAAACAAATATAGAATTGTAGATCTAGTCGCCACAGACACCAAGATTCTTTTTTTATATTTTTTCGTTAAGCGGATATTTTTATTTAATTTTTAAATGAAGAGGATGGTTCTCTTTTGTTAAGGAAATGGAAAAATAGAAGAGAGAGAAGAGGGAAAAGTAAGTATTGAATAATCTATGTCTCTAGTTTAGTTTACAATTGAATTTCCATTATATCGCCGCATAGAATATCGTTCATGTACGAACCATGACCGACAAAAAAAAATACGATCGCATACAAAAATGTAACATGATATCCAAACAATAGTAAAATACACTGGTTATGTAATTTTGTAAAATACAAAAATACCATCGTTTGTCGAAAAATCGTCAAGCAACAATAAAATTATTTTCCAAATTAAAAATTATGGAAAAATCAAATAAATTAAATTAAAAATACTACAATAGAAATCAAGTCATTATATTAAAAAATTATTTTCTTATTAGTTATTAAATTCGAATCAAATTTGAATATTTAAATAAATTAAATATTCTCGTTCAAAACATTAAAAATTTCGGGTCATTGCATTTTGATTATAACACTTCATTATAATAAATGGTTTTGATAAGTTAATTAAAAGCATATTATCTTGTTAATAAGTATAATCAGATCTTTAAAAAGAATGTTTCAATGACAATGCTAAGTCTAATATGGTTTTGGGTTTATAGTAACGATGTTTAAGCAACATTTATTTATAACCCATTTAAATATACTTTTGAAAATATTTAGATCTTTAAAGGGAATGGTTTAAAGATAGTGTTAAGTACAAAATAGTTTTGGTTTAATAACATTTTCTTTTAACCCATTTAATTATACTATTGAAAGTGTGTAATCTTGCTTAAGATTTATGGATATTCTTATACAATTTAGGATAAGAATATGAATATATTTCTAAGTATTGAAAAGTGTAGAAATGTATAGTGAAAGACTAAAAGTGTATAGTGAAATTGTAGTATACATGTATATACCTTTTGTAAAGGTATTTAAATATATATATATATATATTCAAGTATTTATAAAGAAGTTTCAATTAATAAAAAAACTAACTAAATATAAATGGGATTAGAAGTCGCTTACATGACTTATTCGTGCTATGTGTGTTTACTTGTTTATGGAAAGTTTTTTATCATATACTTAGCACTAATAGCCAACAAAGTATATTTATCCTATCTGTGGGAGTTAAGAATAAAGCTCGAGTAGGGTTTAAATGGAAACGGTGCTCTAACCCACCGGCTTCCCTCTTGACCAAGGGATGGTATAAGTTGAGAAAGTCAAAAATGTGATAAGTGTAAAAGACTTTGTTTCCCTATGCGATCATTTTCATTTTGTACTAAAATAGTTGATTAGTCAAATATCAAATTTGACCAAGTTAGCTTTGGAAGTATATGTAAGCATCTTGTATTAACATAGTTTAATACCCTTTAGGGAGGACTTATTTGTATGAATCATCTCTTGCTTTAAGAACGTATGTATGTGTGTGTGATCCTTCACCTTCAAAAATATAATATGAGATCCCTCAGGGAGGACGCCTTTATATCATTGTTTACTTCTTAATGAAACATGATTGAATTAACTAGAAATTTACCCATTTAGTTTTGAAGAGTTCGGGATCTGATAAGTGTATTACTTACCAAAAACTACTTCAAAAATGATATATGAGTTCTATGTTTTAGAGGCGATTCTAGAGTTCTATGTATTGGAGGCGATTCTGGAGTGGAATGCTATAGAGTTGAACTGTATATCCTAAGGTCAATCCAAAGGAGAGGTCAGCATTAACATTCGTCAGACAACTTATGGTGGAATCCATGAAGAGATTTCCGAATTGTTCGAAAAGCTGGAATATAGAGAGATATTTTGAGATAAACTTGTGTTTTGAGACGTTGAACATTACTTCACCATCGATAATATGAGAAAACAGAGTAGGCTGCATAGCTAAGGTGTTTAGCTAATCCAAGAGGGTACATCAACTCCAAATATCTAGAGATGCTTTCAATTGAGGCGCGCAAGATTTGATGGTATTTGGTATCACGTGTTTGAACGTCGACCATCTGTGTTTTCCTTTGTGTTATATTTTATCTACAGATATGCATGGTTTCAGAAGATAGTTTCTGACCCTTGTGAAGGAGGCTGACTTTCGGTTTTTACCGAGGACACCCCCATGGAAATCCTTATGCGAACGTCTCTTAGGGTTTCATTTCTACTTATAATATTTTTATGTTACGAGATGCAAGCAGTATAGTTATTATTTGATTTATATTCTACACCCTAGACACTATCTATGATATCATCATATGTACTTATTAGCTTTTGGTTCTTTTGAGGGAAAAAATGCTACAGTGATTCGAACGGTATTAAAAGATACTATTATATAGGGCTTGGTATTTCTTGATTCTATCACACTAGGCTTCTGTTTGACTCATGGTTTTCTCTTTCCTTTAATCCTTTGAGTGGTCTTTCGAGAAGTTTGAGAAGGATAGGTTTTTGTTGATGTTCTTTTGAGCTTGAGAAGACGAGCTGGATGCTTCCATTTGCCTACTATAGTATTTTATTTCTGTTGCAATACTATTATGTATATATCAATAATTATGAGGACAGGCTGTTATAATTGTCTTGGCTGATGATAGTACTTAGGATTTCAACACTGAAATGCTTTATTACTTAGAGTGATGGTTTGTACTATCTTTTTTTGATATTATACATTATCATCTTGTTGTGAGGTTTCGATGTTTTGTTCTTTTCTTTCTTATTTGTTTTCTTTTTGCCTTAACAATCTTTCTTTTTGGCACTTTGGTACTCGGCACGTTAATACCATGTATGTGTTAGTGTTAACGTTTAGGGTCGAAAAGATGGGTCTTTGTAGAGAAAAGTTGGTTTTGGGAAAATGCGGAAGTTTCCATTGAAGAAGCAGAGACCTGAATTCTTCAATAAGAGACAAGTGAAGAGCAGTGCGGCTAGAAGTAAAGATCGTACATGGAAGCATGTAGTGTGTTTCAATTGTGGTGAGAAAGGTCATTATTCCAAGGAGTGTTCTAAGCCATAATCCATTAGCTGATATGTAAGATTTGTAAGGAGCATTGACATTATGCTTCAGTGTGGCCGAAGAAGTCAGGCAAGTTAAGTGTTCTTGGATCTACTAGTGAGCAGACTCAGACAAAGAGGAAAGCACCAACTATTCTGAAAGGTACGATCATATTTAAAGATTTACCTATTAGGATTTTATTTGATATTGGGGCATCTCATTCGTTTATATTGACAAATTAGTTGATAAATTAGAATTGGATGTCACATATTTGGTAATGTCTTTAAGGATTGCTAATCCCATAAGAGGAAATGCAGCACTTAGGATGATGTGCAGGAATCTTGAATTAATCTTATGCTGCTTATCATTTTACTGTGATTTGTACGTATTTGAATATTTGTGGTTTGACATCATCCTTGGAATGGATTGACTGGAATGTTATGAGGTGCATTTATTATGCCCTAAAAGAGTAGCAACTCTCAGCCATTCAAAATCAGTTGAATGGGTTAGCTTAGTTCCTGGAGGTGTCGGTGAGAACTTGACCGGATCTCCTTATGCTTTAGAAAACTCGGGATGAGGATGAGATCGCTCGGATTTTAGTTATTAGAGACTACCCAGATATCATTCAACCTACTATCAATCTTCCTCCTAAATAGGTGATCGAATTCCAGATAGATCTTATTCCGGGGGCTCAACCTGTTAGTCAACCTCCGACTAGAACGTCCGTAGAGGAAAATGAAGAACATAAGAAGAAATTGATAGAATTGGAGTCTAAGCACTTCATCAAATCAAGTGGTTCTCCCTGGGGTGCAATCTTAGTATTTTTAAAGAAGGGAGATGGATCCCTTATATCGAAAGTTGAATGAGTTAACCATTAAGAATAAACATCCTTTCCCAAGGATTGATGATATGTTTGATCAGTTAAGTGGAGCTAAGATCTTTTCACAACTTGATTTAGCAACTGGTTTTCATCAACTTTGGATTGCATATGTCAGTATTTCTCTAACAGCATTTCGAACTAGATATGGATCTTATGAATAGTTAGTTATGCCATTTAGGCTAACAAACATTCTTGCATATTTTCTTTACTTGATGAATAGAGTCTTCATATAATATATGGATAAGTTTGTCATGGCCTTCATAGATGATATTTTGGTGTACTCCGAATCCGAAGAGGAACATAAGAAACATGTTAGAGTAGTACTGGAGACACCGAGGCAGAATAAGTTGAAAGCCAAGTTTTCTAAGTGCCATTTTTGGCAAAAGAAAGTAAAGTTCTTAGGCCACGTTATTCTAGTGGCTGGCATCTTAGTTGATCCAGCTAAGGTGGTAGTTATTCAGAACTGGAAGCAGCCTGAGATAGTTATTGAGATCGGGAGTTTTCTGGGATTAGCAGGTTATTATTGGTGGTTTATTAAAGATTTCTCAACCACTTACAATCTCATGCTGAAAGGAATAAACTTTCAATGGATGCCTAAGTGTGAAGATGCATACCACAATTTGAAGGCACTGCTTACAAATTCAACTGTGATTACCATTCCAGAAGACAACCAGGACCTAGAGGTTTATATAGATGCTTGTGGTTCTGGATTTGGCAGGGTACTTATGCAGAGAGGTAAGGTGGTGGCATATGCATCAAGGCAATTAAGGCCTAATGAGATCTGTTATGCTACTCATGACTTGGAGCTTGGAGCTTGTAGCTATAGTCATAGCATTAAAGATATGGTGTCTCCATTTACTTGAAGAACGGTTTGTATTGTTGTAACACCCTATAAAAATTAATTAATTAATAATAAGGCTAAGAATGGAAATTTCGCAAATGTTGAAAGTTAGCCACAAGAGTTACATTGTGTCCGTAGGGATTTTCTGATCAATTTCATATGTAAAGTTTTATGATCAAAGTTCAAATAAAAAAGTAATTAACGTTTGAATTTTTCAAATTTAAAATAATTCGATCGAATTCAAATTTTGAATTTAAGTAACGTTAAGATGGAAATTAAAATTGGTAATAAATAATTTAATGTTAGGGTATATAAAGTAAAGTAAACGTTAACGGTAGAGAGCAAATAGGAAGGAAAAAAAATTAAAAGGGCAATAAATTCTTGTTCCAAAATAGAGGGTCGGTCGATCCCTTTACCTTGATCGGTTGACCACTAGCTATCGATCGTTTAGTGATGAACAGTCGACTAGTGGGTGTGTGGCAGCTGGGGTTGAGTTAGGCACGAACGGCATAGATTTTATTATTTTAAGCAGACTTAAATCCCCGGATCCAAACACGTTCCAACCACTATAAATAAAAGGCTAGCCCCCTCACTTTTACTCACAAAAATATTTGGAATGCTAGCGAACTTCTTCAGTCTTATTCTTCGATTAGATTCAAGAATTCAAATCCAAAGGAAAAAGTAATAAATTTATATATATATATATATACACACACATTTTTTTATTTTTATTCTTCCTAAATCTCTAAATTCTGAATGTAATTTATATACAATTGAATGGTTGTATATTCCAAAAAGAAGAAGACTGAAGGAGCAGTTAGGCGAGGGCGTGAATCGAATTCAAAAGAAGCAGGAAACTATATATGAGTGGAAATATTGGTTTTTCACATTTTAGTAGCTTATGTGGTAAAAATTTGAATTTTTTCTGCCTTGGGTAACCTTTTTGCGAAAACCATAAACCCTAAAACCCCAAAATTTCGCCAAATAAAATATCAATTCTTGGATTTACTGGAATTTCAATTGTTTTATGTTAATAAAAAAAATTAAATTTGTTGTTTGTAATTTGAATAATTTATGTTCTATTCCATTTCTAATTTCTGTCGTTGCAATAAAACGGTTTAAAAGAAAATTATTAGGAAACGGCATACAAAGTATAGATTTTCTTATTTGTAGTTTGCACCGTCTATTTCCATAATATAAATAAATATGAATCCTTTTTTAGGCTTGAAGCTTTATATAGAAAAGTTGAATATAATATAAAAGGTTTAAATTGTAAGTTTTGTTTTAGAGGTAGAAATTCTATTATATTAACGAGTACATATGCATGCTCAGGTGGGCCTGCATTTAACCACAATGTGCATGCATTTTTATTTATACCTGTGGAAGTAGATTTGATAGTAGTATCCCCACATTTGAACTCCGTCTAGACAGAAGACGCTATTTTTTTTTGTTCTGACTGCAATAACTTTTTCATACTAACTCGGAATCAGGCCAAACTTCGACCGATGAATTCCTACCTAAATTACAAACAATATGGTACACTCAGATACTTCATCTTGTGTACGCACACTGTAGTTCTTCATGGTGACTGACGGTTTACTTAGAAAATAACATGCTACCACATCCCCATATTTGAACTCCGCCTAGGGCAGAAGCCGCTATTTTTTTGTTCAGTCTGCAATAACTTCTTCATACTAATTCGGAACCCGGCGAGACTTCGACCGATTAACTCCCACCTAAATTACGGACAATATGGAACACTCATATACTTCATCTTGTGAACGCACACTATAGTTCTTCATGGGGACTGACAGTTGTACTTAGAAAATAAGAGGCTACCACATCCCCATATTTGAACTCTGCCTAGTGCAGAAGCAACTATTTTTTTTGTTCAGACTGCAATAACTTTTGCATACTAATTTGGAATCCGGCGAGACTTCGACTGATTAACTCCCACCTAAAATACGGACAATATGGAACACTCGGATACTTCATCCTGTGAACGCACATTGTAGTTCTCCATGGGGACTAACAATTGTACTTAGAAAATAACAGGCTACCACATCCCCGTATTTGAACTCCGCCTAGTGCAGAAGCCGCTATTTTTTTATTCAGACTGCAATATTTTCTTCATACTAAGTCGGAATCCGGCGAGACTTCGACAGATTAACTCCCACCTAAATTATGGACAATATGGAACACTCGGATACTTCATCTTCTAAACGTACACTGTAGTTTTCTATGGGAACTGATAGTTGTATTTAGAAAATAACAGTCTACCACATCCCCAGATTTGAACTCCGCTTAGTGCAGAAGCCGCTATTTTTTTTGTTCAAACTACAATAACTTCTTCATACTAGTTCAGAATCCGGTGAGACTTCGACCAATTAATTCCCACCTAAATTACGGACAATATGGAACACTCGGATACTTCATCTTGTGAACGCACACTGAAGTTCTCCATGGCCACTGATAGTTGTACTTAGAAAATAACAGGATACCACATCCCCATATTTGAACTCCGCCTAGTGTAGAAGCCGCTATTTTTTTTGTTCAGACTGCGATATTTTCTTCATACTAACTTGGAATCCGGCGAGACTTCGTCCGATTAAATTACGGACAATATGAAACACTCGGATACTTCATCTTGTGAACGTACACTATAGTTCTCCATGAGGACTGACAGTTGTACTTAGAAAATAACAGGCTACCACATCCCCATATTTGAACTCCGCCTAGTGCAGAATCCGCTATTTTTTTGTTCAAACTGCAATAACTTCTTCATACTAATTCAGAATTCGGTGATACTTCGACCAATTAACTCCCACCTAAATTACGGACAATATGGAAAACTCGGATACTTCATCTTCTGAATGCACACTGTAGTTCTCCATGGGCACTGACAGTTGTACTTAGAAAATAACAGGATACCACATCCCCATATTTGAACTCCGCCTAGTGTAGAATCTGCTATCTTTTTTGTTCAGACTGCAATATTTTCTTCATACTAACTCGGAATCCGACGAGACTTCAACCGATCAACTCCCACCTAAATTACGGACAATATGAAACACTCGGATACTTCATCTTGTGAACGTACATTGTAGTTCTCCATGGGGACTGAGAGTTGTACTTAGAAAATAACAGGCTACCATATCCCCATATTTGAACTCCGCCTAGTGCAGAACCCGCTATTTTTTTATTCAAACTACAATAACTTCTTCATACTAATTCAGAATCCGGTGAGACTTCGACCAATTAACTCCCACCTAAATTACGGATAATATGGAACACTCGGATACTTCATCTTGTGAACGCACACTGTAGTTCTCCATGGGCACTGACAGTTGTACTTATAAAATAACAGGATACCACATCCTCATATTTGAACTCCGCCTAGTGCAGAAGCCGCTATTTTTTTTGTTCAGACTGCAATATTTTCTTCATACTAACTCGGAATCCGACGAGACTTCGACCGATTAACTTCCACCTAAATTACGGACAATATGAAACACTCGAATACTTCATCTTGTGAACGTACACTATAATTCTCCATGGGGAAAATAACAGGCTATATTACCATATTTAAATACTATTTCTCTATAAGATGTAAAAGGGTATATTTGGAATTTCAAAAAGACACTGAGTAAATCTATTCCATGAATTCTCTTTATTAGTAGTAAAGATAATGATAGAGTGATCGATTTCCATAATTATAATGAGGGGTATTTCTGGTATTTCAAAAAGACACGGTTGAATTCCTATTCAAGGAATTCTCATTATTAGTAGTAAAGATATATAATAATTTTTGTACTATTCGATTTTTGAATATTTATATAAGTTTGTTTTGTGCAGCTAAGGAAATTAGCTATTTTGTAAATTTTCGTATAGAAGTTACACGTGTATGAATATGGAAGTTTGACATTTTAATAAATAGTATAGTAAGCGAAATCTTGAAATATGAATATTTCCGCGCACACTTAGGAATATTTAGTTAGCTTAAATTGAATACATACAAATATATTAATAACATATAATTAATTAATAGCATATTAATAATAACATATTAATCGTATCATAAAGAATAAATAGGTTAGTAAATAACATTAAACCCCATAGGAAAGAAGTTAAAGGTAATGGAAGTAATCCACAATTAAAGGCGAATAAGGAGTTTTCCTCATATTTCCTTAAGTCATAAATGCGGTGAGGTATTATATATATCTTTGTGTGTAGTGTATATATATCGTAGTATGTTAGGAGAGAAGAAATATGACCAAGTTATAGAGATGCGAGGTCAGTCAAAAGTACATAGAATTTTGCCCAGCTAATCTTGCTACAAGCTGTGTGACTTTGGGACTGTTGTGAGACATTGCCTATAATAAGTACCCACGGTGGATGTGAGGTTAGTCCCAATTATGTATGGTAAGTCTGCCCAGTTAGTCTACCTACTAGTACTTACAAAAAGTTGAAATAATGTGGGACATCATAGTTTGAGTTATGGGTCATAAGACGGATATCCCAATAGGGCATGCTTCAGGATTAGGGGTATTAAATGGTTGTTGTAGGGTCTGTCTCTTTCCCAATTAAGAAGTATTAAGTGGTTAGGATTATCTTCTAGGTGTGGTAGTGGGGATTCTCCAGGGGGAGGGGTCTGCTTCGAGGTTGAGTTATTACGTGGCTATTGTTGTGTCACCTCTTCTATAAATGAAGTATTAAGTGGCCTGGTGAGATGTTTTGTGATTTCGATTAGGGATTAACAAAGAGGGGTCCATCTTGGATTTAGGTATTAAATAATGGGGATCTGCCTAAGGTATAGGTATTAAATGGTCAAAATCTGCATAATTCCCATTCAAGACATATTAAGTGGCTCGGGTACTTTCTTTCACATCGTTAGGGTATGATTTACAATAGTTACATTGGACTTGAAAGAGCCTTTGGCCTACAATTGAAGGTACGTTATGGAGTTGGACTGGAAGAGCCTTTGAGCTTAAAATTGGAGGTATTCTTAGTAAGATATAGTATAGGATACGTAAAACATATTACTTATCCAAATGATACCTCCTAAATACTATCATGGTTAGGCTTGAGATTTTCATTCACCAAACATTGTTATTCTGACCCCCTCCTTATTACAACACACATGTTAGAGAAGATGATGCTGATGGAGAATACAAAGGCGAAGGCGAAGATTTATAGCGGTACATCTATTTCTCTTTGTCTTTGATATGTTATGATGTACCCAGTTTTAGACATGTTGATGTTATTTTAGGATATTATATTTTGGATATTTGAGATGATATGTTGTTTCTAATATTTGAATTTTTATGAAATGGGTACTTATTTTTGTTATTATATTTTATCTTTCCTGTTGTGAGATTCTGAAAGCATAACTAGATAGCTTTGTATATTATTCATTGTATCAATTATACCAACCGACAACCAGCCATGGAATGGATCTAAGGTTCGGTGCTTTTATTGGGTCAAAAATTAGACCCATTTTGGATTCGGTTTTCACAATTTTACATAGATCATAAGTTACTGAAGTTGTGACGACCGTCCCCACCTCTCCGGTACCCAGTATGTCGATATGATGCTCTATGGAGGTACCTGGCAATGTAACGTGGTAGCCAAGGATGAAAAGTAGAGGAAATCCAAACACATAACCTGTAGAACATCTCACAACGTACAAATAAAATATTATATAACAACATAGATGTAAAATAGGCGAGATAGTGATATAATCAAATGAACCATAAATAACAACATCAGAGTAGATCAGGTCCATAGACTATACAAAGACTGAAATAAAGAGTTTATACATCCCAAGTCTCCATAATAAACTCTATAACTATCTCTAATAATACAAATACTGGCTTAGCTCCACAATACTGCACAGCAGAATATAAGCGATATTAAGATCCAAGTATAGATATATGAAAGCATAGCCTCCTGCTCATACTCCATAAAGCTCCATGTGCTATCCAAACCTGTTATCCTTAACCTACTCATTTAAGAGTACCCGAGATAATAAGAAGCAAAGCATAAAACCTTGGGTCAGACAACAGTCTGGTGTGAGCGTTACATCGTCTCAAAATACTATAAAAAATATGTATAGTAAATATGGACATAGGGTATAAAGAACCATACCTGACCTGTCTCTACAACCAAAGAGTTAGCACATAATAGTTGATATATGCTAATCTACTATCAAAGCATATAAGTGTACTACAATCGAAGTACAATGTCCAATGTCTAGGTATACGGTCGAAATACCTACATCTCGTGACACCCTAGAGTGATAAACTGCCATGGCAAACATAACATCCTTCAAAAATTCCTCACCATCACTCATGTGCATTGAATATTTGATAACTCATATGGCACAATGGCAAACCAGGGACCCAATCGTAATCCCGACTTCATTGGTGCTCGAATCCATGCCACTTCGAAAGGCTAGCAACTAGGCTCACAATCGCAAAAGCCCAGGGTAATCTACCATCGCAAAATCCAAACATAATTGCAAATCAATGTGGGCATCCCCACATACCCCTTCTATACGAGCATACTAGAAGCCTCCGTGTTATCAATGATCCCTTTGCATGCATCTCCACAATGGAAATCAATTGTTATCCCATTTCGGCTATCTCCATAGTAGGACATCGTTGCAAATCCCACTCGCACCACGCCACTGGTTCACTAGCCACTGCACGAAGTCCAAGGTCATCTTAAGGGCTCCTTGAGCCATCCGTCCTTGCTCCCCATTAACTCATCAAAGATCCCCATACTTCCCTTCTATCCAGTCCATGTCGTGTCCGGCCTACCACTATGCAACCCTAAGTACCTTCCTTATTCGGTACTTGGGCGTAGCTCCACCGGATAGAGAAGTTTGTCCAGTCTCCTATTGCATCGTCGAACATCAATTGATGTTCGGTCCTTCATCCTACTACTGGACAACAAATGCTATTTGGTCCCTTCAATGTCGAACCAAGGAACCACTGGATAGGAAATACTGTTCGGCCCCTTCCTTCTATAGAACCAAATTCCCACCGGACTAAAACTCTTGTACAGTCTTTTACTAGTGCCGAACCGTAGCACCCAAGCCAATCTCCTCCCAAGCTCGAAGTTAAAGCCAAACCACCTAGTCATCGAGCAAGCCTACCACCGAACCAAACTCTTGTAGTGACTCCAACTTCCATTTTCACATCGATTTCACCATTACGCTCCATTCTTCGACCCTTGTGCATTCCATATGCAACGATATGACTCCCAACAATCTCGAGTAGACCCATTCAAGCTCGGTTTCATGGTTCCTAACTCTAAGTCGCTCCATTGCGCTTTTCAACCATACAAGCATTTACACAAACACAACACATGCACAATCACATGTAATCATCTAAATACCCAAACACATATCAAACCACATAAAATCATCATGCAATTACATCTCTAATGTAGCATATCACATATAAAGGCTACCATACTCCAAAACAATAAGATTAAAGCACTTTAAATGTTTTACTTCATTTTTCTATAGGTTTGAGAATAAAAGGTTTTAAAATTTTAATTTGACTTCGAAAATGAGTTTAAAACATATCAAAACCTATAGATATGTATATACTAAGTTGAGAGATGATAAATCAATTACTAAATGCACAAAAAGTGAAGATTTGCACGCAAATCGAGGCAAATCGAAGAATCAACAATAAAGTTCCAATTTTCCCTCCCGAAAATTGTAGATTTGAAGATTTCTAATGAATCCCTTTGCTAATCTATCACAAATTTATAATTTAGACTTGGTTTGGAGGAGAAAAGAGAAGATTTTAGGTAAAGAAAGGGGTAATGGAGGCTTAGATCTATGGAAGATGGTGTAAAAGTGGTTTGGAGATGATGGTTCAGCCATATAAGGTCCTTAAACTCGAAATGGGTTAGTAGGCTTGCCCCTAAATTCACTAATCACCCACTAAACTGCTCCAAAAACTTCTAATGTTCAAACAACCATATTTCCTAGCCATGAAGTCGAAATCACTATTATGACCCCTCTACGGAATGGGAAACCATTATACCTTTCCAATGGAAGTGGTATCGAGTGCTAAAAAAATTATGTATGATACAAGTACTGAAGGGTAAAATTGTCTTGAAAAATTCTAAAGATAGAAAATGTCTCTAATAGGCATTTCCCAAAGATATAAAGTTATACGACCCTATATGAATTTAAAAATAATATTTTACGGTCCTCCAATACATAAAATATAGGTCGTTATAGAAGTACATGTTTACACAGAAAGGTCTTACTATGAGACATTAGCGGTGGCGGTAGTTTCTAGTTGCATACAATTTTGAGACTAATATAACTTTGGGAAAGTTAACTGTTTAACAGATTCAATAAGAAGGAAACATCAAGCGGTAGTCCTGATGATGATTATTGAATTGAAGGATCTCGAGACACTTTCCATATGCGAGATTCATAACAGAGATTCTATAGTAAATTCAGGAGCAACGCTAACTAATCTTGTGGCTAGACCATCTTTGATCGATTGGATTGCTGAAGCACAAAGGAAAGTTCCAGTTATACTTACGCTTATTCAAAGATTAGAATTGGGAGATGAAAATGAAGATATAGTTAAATATTCTCTTGATTCACATGGTCGTAAGGAGAGGAAATAGATTGGTAGTTCCTGATATTGATGGTCTCTATAAAGAGGTAATGGATAACCACCATCGGTCACATTATACTATTCACCCAAGTGGTAATAATATTTATATGATTATGAAACTTCTATACTACTGAGAAGTAATGAAACATGATATTGGTAGATATGTGATGGAATGCATTACTTGTCAGCTAGTGAAAGCAGAACACCAAAAAAATTTATGGTTTTCCCCAACCATTGGAAATTCGTTAATGGAAATGGGGTCGGGTACAAGTGAATTGAGCATTAGGAAGTTATGACCTATTTATACAAATCTCTATGAAAATGTTACATGAATGCAGGTAACCATGGATTTCATAGATGGACTACCTCATTCACAAAGTGGTGATGATAACATATGGGCAACGATTGATTGTTTGACCAAATCAGCCCATTTTATACCAATGAAGTCAAACTGAACCACCCCATATTTAGCCAAGTTGTATGTAATGGAAGCGGCCAGACTTCATGGGGTTCCTAGCTCAATTATTTGTGATCATGATCCTTTATTTACTAGTAGATTTTAGAGAAGTTTTCAATTAGCTTTAGGAACGAAACTGAATTTTTGCATAGCACATCACTCACAGACTGATGGTTAAACAGAACAAGTGGATCAAATTCTTAAAGAGTTACTTCGAGCATGTGTAGTTGACTTTGGTGGTAATTGGGAAGATCATCTTTGTCTGGTCGAGTTTGCATATAATAATAGCTATTAATCCACTATTGAAATGGCTCCATTCGAAGCCCTGCATGGAAGACCATGTTTATCGCCATCTTGTTGGCTTAAAATCGAAGATATTTTTGTTTTGGGTCCTGATTCGATCAGAGAAGCATCATAGAAGATTAAGTTGATTAAGCGTAGAATAAAGAAGGTCATGATCATCAGAAATCTTATGCTGATCGAAGAAGGAAAGAGTTAGCATTTGAAGTTGGAGACCTTGTGTATGTGAACATGTCTCATCTTAAAAGAGTTATGAGGTTTAGTAAATCTGGGAAGTTAGCACCTAATTGTATTGGTCCATATCTGATAAAGAATGAGTTACAAGAGTAGCCTGTAGAGTAACACTTCCAGATCATTTTATAGGAGTGCATGATGTCTTTCATGTATCGCAATTAAGAAAGTGTTTGCAAGATTTGGAGATTGTTGTATAGCCAAGAGAGATACGAGAGATTATGATATCTCCAGATCTGACTTATATGCAATATGTTGTTCGGATAAAACGAGAAGTTCTCTCTAATTTTAGGAATATGGCTCTTAATATGGAAGAATTGGTTCACCCAATCTCTAGATTTGTTAATCAAGTTAGTTATTAGACCTTTTTGGTGAAGAAGACAATAAACAGTACTCACTAGCTGATTTGCCACTTTAACAAGAGTTACTAATGAGCGAAGGATATCAACACTGAGAGAAGGGAGTTCAGCCTTCCTAGCCAAGATTTCAAGGTAGCTTAGATAAGTGTAGGAATTGGGTAGCAATTGTATCGGGGCAATTCCTAAATGATCCGTATATCTAACAAAGAAGTCGAAAAGAAGGAGGTAGTCCGAGTGCCAAATATGGATTGACGTGAAAGCAAAGAAACCATTTGGAGGATTACTTATCCTACTGGGAGGGTTATGTATCCTACTGGATGGTCCCTCCCGCTACTCTGGCCTCTACATTAGTAATCTCGAATTGTTATAGGATAGTGTTGACCTCATCCTAAGTGGTTATAAGTGGTTAGACGAGCCTATGGTCTCCTTTCTCAGAGGGAGGGAAAGGTTTAGATCCCTTATTAGATTTCTTGCTAGCCATTTATTTGCCAGAAGATATTACACAAGATCAGGGAAGTATTACATATTTTATAAAAAGTTTGAAATACTTACAAAAATGTTAAAGATAGTGGAATTCCTGAATAAAGATGCAATAACGAACAATTAGGTGTCTAGTCTATAAACAGTTAAATAATTAAAAACCATTTAGTTCATAATAGAATGTCAAAACTATGAATGGTTATCGAATTTATAATAACTTAATAAAAAACTAAGTAGTCCATGTTTGGATATCGAACCTATAATGAGATTTCTCGTAGATATTTAAGATATTCACAACCAATTGAGAACTCATTAATAATTATTGAGTCATTGAGGTCTTATCAAAGTGTCACACTTAAAATGCCCTATTGATATTTTAATAGAGTGTCAAATTTGTAACTCGATGTCAAATCCATAACAAAGTATCAAGTTCATATATAATTAGTGAGTTTGGAATATGGAAGTACTTCAACCAACAAATTTGTAAGGTGTCGAACACATAAACAGTTAATGAATATATAATACTACAATTACTTTCTGAACCCATAGTGAGGTGTCAAACTTAAACAAGATATTAAATTTATTGTGACATAAAAACCTTTTCGGTGGTTGTCAAATTTATAAAAAGATAGCGGCTCGCTATAAGGTTGCCAGGTTTGTAACTAAATGATAATCCTTCAAACAGTTGTCAGAAATATAATAGGTTATCGAATTCCTAATTAACTACAGAACCTCTAACTATTGTCGAATTTATAACTAGTTAGTGAAGCCTTAAAAAAAGATATCAAATTACAAATTAGTTTTCAGATTTCAAAATGACTAGTGAATTCGTGAGCTAGAAACTATTTCGTAACAAGTTATCGAATTTTAAAAAGAAGATATCGAGTTTTTCAAACAGGTAGTTAAATTTTCGACTGAATGTCGAGTTTCTAAACTCCAGAAAGCTATTGAATTTCTAGAAATTTTTTTGAATCTACAGTAATTATTAGGTTATCAAGCATCTCTCGATTAATAAAGAGGTAAACAATAATCGACATTTGAATTTAAAAACAAAACTTCTCAAAATTATAATGAGCATATAGGTTCAACCCCCATTTCAATCCCAGAAAGCTTATAAAAATGCCTAGTCATTAAATCCCTGATTTCAAAATAAAAAATTCCCCATTTTGTCTTTCATTTAAATTAATTAGAAATAGAAGTCATACCTTGGAATCTAGCTCGGATGCTATGAAGATCGAAAGTTTGAGATTAAAATTAGGAAAGTAAGATTGTTGTTTCAAGTTTAAATTGCACGTAAGTTTGAAGAATAAGAAGAAATGTATATTTATAGGAAAAGAGAGCGGCAATATGAGACATCGATTTCAATTTAAACGAATGAATGAGATCAAAGCAAAATACCGATAGGTGGCAATGTGGGTGTCGAGGCGGCAAGTGTCAATAACGAGGCGGTAACTTAAAATGTCAACATTATACTAAATTATAACACTCTTCTTCTACGTAGGAGGGGGGTAAATGTTATTACAAATAACGATGTCGAATGTCTACAGAAAGCATGTCGAATTCTAAAATAATGAAGGATGTCGAGCATGAAGAAGGAGAAGTAAATGAGGCAATCAATAAAGGGTATCGAGCTTCAAGCAGCCTAGAGAAGGTGACAAACTTTTATAATTAAAGGGTGTCGAATGCTTAAGGAAAGAAGGAATGTCAAGTTTCAAAAGGTGGAGGATCCCAAGCAATTGGCAAACATAAAGGACATGGAATGTGAACATAACAAGAAAGTGTCGAGCATATAAGGTAGAGGAGGTATCGCGTTCCAATAAATTCTAAAGGTACCGAGCATATAACAAACTGAAGTAGTATCAAGCATCAACAGATACCGAGTTTCTATTATACTAAGGCTAACAAAGCCAAAGACATCAAAGGGGAGTTATCGAGCCACTACCACCTGAAGCATTACAAATCAGGAGTGTGTTGTATCTATATGTAGAATGAGGATATCAATCTTCTAAGAGATATTGAGCCTGCAATGTAACAGCCACTATCGTGCCGCTCTCCCAGTACTGTTGTCCAATACTTACCATAATGATTTGCTAACCGGTAATACAAAAAGGACTGTTACATTACCAAAACCATGAAGGTAAATTGTATCGATCAACACCGATACTAAAGGGATATCGAGTTTCCTCAATATTGGAGGAATGCCAAAATTCAGCATAATTAAAGATACCGAACTTTCTGAAGGATGCCGATGATACAAATATCGAGTATCAATGATTCAAGCAAAAAAAGTACACTATGTCGATGGACATGTGGCAACCAACCCACCTGCCGCCCCACTATAAATACGGACCCCATGACTACTTGGAGTGGGCATATTCTTCCTTCCACATTTTCTTACATTTTAAAAGTGGTAACTCTAAATCAAATTGGGGAATTTTAGAGCCAATTGTAAATTGTTAACTTTCTCACATAAGGACTTCAACAATAAACTTTGCATAACATACTTCCATTGAATAAAGATATTTGGACATTATTGAACTTATGACATGCATATGACACCTCATATTTGACTTGAACTATGTACATGCACATTTCGTACTTCTGGACCTACATATTTCTTTTAAGCATTGCATAAGGCCACTCAAGCCCTTATCTAAACTGACTTGCTTTACCTTGCATATTTTGTTATCAAAGAAATTTGTTAACGGTATATATGTAATATTTATAATGAGAAAAAGAGGTTAATAAATTAAAACCATGAGACTTAAGGGATTATACATTAGATGCATATAAAGACATATGATGTCATGAGCATCTACCTTAGATAGTGGGTACTAATACATAAAAATTATTTTGAATTATGAATTTAAAATCCCTTTCCATTATTTGTTGTACAAATAAAGTACCTTACATACCTATAGCTGTTGAGCATCATCGAGCCTTAAACCATCTAAGGTAATTTTTACATTATCTCTAAATAAATAAAAAAGGTATGTAACTCTATTGAGCATAATCAAGGGTGACATAATTCCCTTTAGGATATCTCAAAATGATGGGTATAGTGTATCTAATGTACTTTATGATTCTTTAAGCACCCTCAATGTCTTAAAGATGATTAGAAGCATGGTTATAATTATGTTAAGAATTATATACAAGATATAAGTAGTAAAGTGTTACTTATCATTTATAGGGACTATCATTGCAAGCACCCTTTAGGGTGCAGTAACATGATAAACATATCCTAACACCCATTGAAGGAATTTATGAAATCCATATATCATGTTTAGGATCTTCGAGGCATACAAAACTCAACGGGAGCCTTGTAGATAAATATTAAAAAAATCTAATAAGTATAAGAACATATGATATTACAACTATCTCCTAAAATAAATTTTCACATTTAATATAAATGATAAATTGTTTATTAGTTAAAATTTACTAAATGAACCGAATCAAAGATTGACAAAGAAATGTAAAAGATATTTACTAATAAATCTTTTGGCATGTTGTCACTTCATGACACATGCAAGAGCTAAATTACACAATCATTTAAAACATTTATGCCTTGGTCACTTAAGTGTTAATTTACCTGATAATATTCATTAATGATTTTTAACTCTGAAGCAATACTAGAGTATGGATATATGATCCATATTCGATCAAATACTCGTAATGTATGAAATTTTGGTGAAACTATTTCACTAGAAATGAGAAATAAACCATAGTGCGAGATCATATATTCAATATGATTGAGTACAACAAGGATCTCATTGTGTTAGAAATAATAATACATCAAGAACTATAAGACAGACCTTGGATTTTGATCATTGAAATTTTAATTTTGATCTATTTACTTAAATGCAACTTATTCAATATCCTTATAATATTAAGGATGGCTAAATGCATGTATGTAAAGAATTCAATGTAGTCTTATAGTAAAGAGTTATCTATTAAACATTTCGAACTTTTAAAGGAGAAAATGAAAGTTTACGAACAATAATGATATTGGCACAATTGGAATGAAGAGAGTGAATGTCATTGTTGCCTTATTGAGAGACATCAGAAATACAATTGGTTATAATAATTGTAAATAATTAATAAGTGAATAATAAATATTATTTCTATTCCAAATGTATTTTTCCTTATATAAAATTATTCTTTATAGGATTTATTTCTTGAGTTTAAGATATTTGATTAAAACTCTCAGCTATAAATTAGTTACAGTAAAAGAAATTAAATAGCCCATACTAAGTAGTTAATGGAGCTTTTGTTTTTAAACGTTGTTATGTAACTGTGGAAATAGTAAAAGCATACTATATGACACATGCAAATGGACACATCAATTTTAGAATGATTGTTTTCGTACATGACAACTATTATTTACGAAATAATAACTGTTTTCTATATTGCTCAAGAATAGAAGCAGTTTTGTTTAAAATGAATAGTGTGAATATTCATTGTAAAATAGACATGTGTTTTGGCATTTCAATGAGGGTATTTGTTTCATAACAATAGTGATGTGTTAGCTGCAGAAAATACAAAAGCATCAAAAATATGTAATAATTAATTTCATAATTATGGACCAAGACATATCTTTAAGAAATAATTCTTCAATCATACGATTATTATTCATATAGTACTTGTGAATTTTATCTCAAATGATCTGGGATAAAGCACCAATTTGTTGGGAGTGACAAATGAGTTAGTGAACTCTTTGAATTAATATATACATATGTATGAGGCCTAAGATCTAATGATACCAAAAGTGGTTGCTTTTACTACATTAAATTCAACGATGTAATATCTAAGATATGAATATGTGTACTTTGACAAACAAGTTAGATATCTATGATAAGTTCATAGAATATAAAACAGAAGTAGAAAACATAACATGCAAAAGAAAAGAAAATAATTCAAAACCAAAATGAATCAGATTCTCTAGCAAAATTACTCCTCCTTATGCTATAAATTAATGTAGCAATAAGGATAATTGTACTTTGTTGGACAAAGTATGGTTGATAATGAGTGAAGAGAAGCTACTTCTTCCTATAAGGATATTACTTAAGAGTAAGTACATATGTTAAATTTGATTTCATCTAAACCACAATTCACGAATTCATATAAAACATGAATAAGGAAGGTACTTCAATCCTAAATAGTTTAAGGTCTGCGGTTGTCAAATTTATGTAAGAAAGTAGGTTTCGTAAACTAAAACTTGATCTATTTTTTATAGGTAAAGAGGTAGTTCATTAAATGTTTCGAATGCCAATTCCACCGGATAGAGAAATAAATTGTTGTTTCTACACATGCACCTTTATACCGAAGGAATTTCATTTAGAGAAATTAGTGGTAGTACGATGAACTTAGTTACGATACAAGATTCTGATATAATGACGGGTTGCATAGATGAAGAAAATTTAATGAGCATTTGAAGTTTTAAGATTTAAATTAATATAGTTTGAATTCAAATTCAAACGAGTATTTAAATTTTGAGTTTGATTTTCAAAAATTAACTTAGGATTACTTGGGGGCTAAGTAATCGTTAAGTTAAACAGTTAACATTAAAAGTTAATTAGGTAATAAAATAAATGAGCAACGGAAACAAATCAGTACACCCCCAAATAGGAGTAGATTGACACCTCCGACCCAAAGCGGTCGACCCTTACCCGTCAACTGGTCTATGGGGGGGTGGTCGACCCCTACTCAGGTGGTGGCTAGGGTTTTTCAGTGCTTAATGCTCCAAATTTATCCCTTATTCACCTAACTTCATCCTACGGTCTTGATGTCTTTAAACTCCTATGAATAGGACCATCCTCTACACTTTTTATTCATAAATATTTGAAAAATACCTCAAACCTCTGTCATTTTGTCTCTTCAGTTAGATTCATAAATTCAATTAGAAATTTAAGTAAGGATTCTAATCCATTTCTATTTAACCTTCTAATCTATTTTCGTCTCCTCCAACCTCTCTGAATCTAACAAAATTATATATATACCTAACCTTCGCTATGTGTATATATCAAAAAAAGGGGATCTAGAAACTAGTTGCTTTGACTTTGCAAATCCATACAATAGAAGCTAAGGATAATCTGTGAGTGGAAACCTTAGTATTTTTATTTCAGTAATTGATTGGTATATATCTATGGATTTGAATATGCCTTAGGGATTTTGGTATTGCGAAAACAAGATAGATAAAATCCCCCAAATTTTCTTTTTATTTCAAAATGTCAATTCTAGATGGAGATTCTCAATTATTTATGTTAATTTGATGGAATTTATTTTGTTATGCAATTTTTGATAATTTCATAGTCTATTCCACTTCTCCTCCTTCTTTGATTCAAATTGTGAGTTTTTAATAATAAAATAAGGGTTTAAAGTATGAATTCTATTCGTAGTTTACACCGCTTATTCCATACAAAATTCCTTTGTTCATTTCTGTGTAAAAGAGGAGTTGAATAGAATATGAAGTTAGGATTGCAATTTCTATTGGTTAGGGTATTCCATTAGATTGATGTAATAAATTGGATTTCTATTTTTACAAGTTTGTGTGTTGAATTTTGCATATGATTATTTAATCCATTAGATTGAAAACTTGAAAATTTGAAGGAAAAAGACTTTTATTAATATTATGGTTAAAAGAATTGACATTTAACCTTAGTTTAGGGCGTAGAAACCATATGGTAGAATTGATTAGGCGCGAACATATATTTATTTCGATTAATGTAATAAACGTATAATTATGGCATATAATTACGTAGTTAATTAGGTAGCAATCGTCGTAAATTTCCCACTTTAGGAAAGTAATTGATATTTTAAGGCGTAATAAGGAAGATTACTTATAAGGCCTTAATTATGAAACGCTAAGATGAGTGTTATATATATGGAGAGTATTTGAATCATGGCTAAGTCATAGGGATGCGAGGTCAGTAGTGTTGCACGACAGAAGTCTGCCTTTCACTTTAAGCCTACCAGTAGTTATGTACACATTATATTGATTTGAGACATCTCCTATGATAAATATTTGTGACGACGTGAGGTTAGTCCCAAATTATTTAAGGCAGATCTGCCCAGCTATTCTGGTTACCTGTTCCTACGAATAGCCGGACTAATGTGAGACGTCATTATGAATATGGGTCATAATACGTGGGGCATGCTTCGGGTCTTGAGGTATTAAGTGGTTGTTTGAGGGCCCGTCTCTTTTCACCAAACGAAGTATTAAATGGCCAAGGGCTAGTTATTAGGCACGTTAAGTGGTATCTCGATAAGGGTCCACTTCAAGATAAGATATTAAGTGATTGATTGAGGGTCCACCTTTCCATAAAGAAATATTAAGTGGCTTAAGAGATTATATATGATGTCAGCTAGATAGTTACCATTGAGGGGTCCGCCTTGGGAATATGTATTAAATGATGGGGTCTTCCTCAGTTAAGGTCTTAAATAGTCAAAGTTTGCCTATTTTCCAATAACAGGTATTAAGTTGCTTGGGTATTATCTCTCACATTGTTAGACATTTGTGACATAGGATTTGGTAATGGGATTTAGAAATCTGCTTCGAAAATGGAAGGTATTAATTGGTTGACTATGGACTAACCTTCTTTCTTTATAAAAAGTATTGAATGGTTTTATGTATGTAGACATATTCTTGTTTTGAAATATACTGCCCAGGTACTGAAATGGTAAGACTCGAGGTTTTTATTCACTAGACATTTGTTGTTCTAATTCCATCCTCATTATAACACAGGTTAAGGATGGAGTGATGATGGTGACGATGCTTGAAGGTGGAATGGCTTAATCCCGTAGCAGTTATTATTATCTTTAGTGATACTTTAATGTTGTACTCATGTATTTGAATAAATGATGTAACAGATCTTAAGTGATAGTTTTATGATGTTTTTTATTATGACACTTCAAATGGTTTTGTAATAAATGGGTACAATTCGATATTATAATTTATTCCATCTGCTGTGAGTTCTGAAAGAATAGTTATTGCTCTGTATTATTGCTTCTTTTTCCAACCAACAACCTGCCTTAGAATGGATATAAGTTTTGATGGACCTTTTCTGGATTGAAATTCAAGCTTGTTTTGATGTGAGTTGTTACATTAGGTATCAGATCCTAGGTCACCTGATGAATGTGGAATCTATCTGTATGAGTGGCATACTTGTTATTTTTGAAAAAAAATTTCAAAAAGGATTTTCAAATTTTCTTACTATACATATGCGTGTATATATCTATACCCCTATTTCTTTGAACATATGCGCACAAACTAGGAAACTCCTTTTCTTTCAGCATATAATACTATCTTAGGAAATCGTCACTAAAGATTTTACATATAGATAGTTAATATGGCTAATAATCAATCTTATTTCGAAAATGGGATCCCTGCCCGTGGAAGACCTCCCATTCATGGAATGCCCAAATGGTTTAGACAATATCTTAGGACTGTTGATCAAATTCCTATTCCTCCAACTACATTAGCGGCACCTACTGTTCTACATGCAAGGAAGTTTTTGGGCTAACAAGAATTTGATGTGGAGGTTTAAGAAGGACGGTAAGGTGTGCAAGCGATGCCAGAAGAAAGGTCATGATACTAAAGAATGTAAGGTGAGTCTGATGGAGGAAGCTTTTAAAGGGAAATGTTTTATTGCCAGAGGAAGGACATCTCAAGAATCAATGCTCTAAGTTAGCAAAGGAAGGATCTAGCGGATAAGCTTATGCTATTGAAGCTGTCCCTATTGCAAGTAGACTACCGAGAGATAAAGGGAAGGCGACATTAGAAGGTATAACTCTTATTTTTGGAGTTAAAATTCGTAAATTATTTTATTCAGGGGAATCGCATTCCTTTATAGCTAGGAATTTAGTAAACTTTTGAACCTTCAAACCAATATGTCACCAGCCCAATAGTGGTCTCTAATCCTATTGGGGGTTCGACACATCTCTCTTTTATTTACAAAGGCCTAGTGTTGGACATATGCGATATTGATTTCATATGTAATGCGTACGTTCTAAATTTTAAATGGTATGGACTTATCTTACGTATGGATTGGTTAGCATTTTGTAGAGAAATTATTGATTGTGATATGAGGGTTATACGAGTAAGAAATTGTGGCGGCCATGACCTATAAGTTCTTTGTACAACTAAGATTTAGTTGAGTTAAGCCATCTGTACTCACTAAGTTTATCTATTGTTGGAGACCCATCATATGTACTCGTAGTTTGTGAATTTCCTGATGTCTTTGAGGAAGTCTAGGGTCTCCCAGTCCATAGGGAGATCGAGTTCCAAATAGATTTAGAGAAGGACGGAAGGCCAATCGCCCTGCTTTAAGACACATGGCCACTAAAGAAAGAAGGAAATTGGATAAGTGAATATTTGAACTATTAAAGAGAGGATTCATCCATAGGAATACTTCATAGTGGGGAGCCCTTATTGTTTTTGTCACTAAGACGGATGCTTCTTTGAGACTTTGCATTGACAATAGGGAATTGAACAAGTTGACGAGGAAGAATAGATACCCTTTACCTAGGATAGACGACTTTTTCAATCAGCTTGGGGGAGCTAAAGTTTTTTCTCAATTAGACCTAGCAACTAGATTTCATCATTTGAGGATTGCAAAGGAAAGCAAGTCGAAGACTGCATTCAAACACCAAATAGACTCTATGAGTGGGAAGTGATGCCTTTTATATTGACGAATGCCCCTGCATACTTTGTGGATTTGACGAGTAGGGTATTAGGGGGTAACTCAATAAATTGTTTTGTGTTCCTTGATGATATTTTGATTTTCTCTAAGAGCAAAGAGGAGCATGAGGATCACCTAAAAGAGGTATTAGGAACCTTAAGAAAGTAGCAGCTTAAGGCTAAATTTTCTAAATGCTACTTTTGGAGAAAATAAGTTAGATTTCTTAGGCATATTGTTTCTGAGCAAGGATTGGCAGTAGACGCCGCCAAAGTAGAAGTTGTTCAAGGATGGAAGACTCCCAGGAATGCATTAGAGGTTATAATTTTTCTCGGGTTGGCAAGCTACTATAGAAAGTTCATCAAGAACTTTGCAAGAATAACAGTCCCTTTAACCCAATTGACTAAGAAGAACCTAGTCCTTTCTTGGAATGATAGACGCATTAAGGCGTTCAAGAAGCTTGAGGAGTTATTGACTAGTGCACCTGTGCTCACTATTCCTAATGGAACCAAATCATTTACGGTTTTCACATACGCTTGTGGCACGGGGTTAGGAGTAGTTCTAATGCAAAAAGGAAAAGTAGTTGCTTATGCTAGACTTCTAGTAGGAAACTAAAGGATTATGAGAAGAGATATCCAGTTCATGACTTGGAGTTGGCGGCTATCGTCTTTTCCTTGAAGAAGTGAAGGCATTATCTTTTAGAAGAAAGGAAGTTTTAGAGCTAACAAGAAGTCGAAGGGGAAGTTTAAGAAGGATGGTAAGGTGTGCAAGCAATGCCAGAAGAAAGGTCATGAGGCTAAAGATTGTAGGATTAGTCTGATAAAGGAAGCTTTTAAAGGGAAGTGCTTTAATTTCCATGAGGAGGGGCATCTCAAGAATCAACGCCCTAAGTTGGCAAAGGATTGATCAAGTGGACAAGCTTATGATGTTGAGGCCATTCCTATTGCAAGTAAACCACCGAGAGACCAAGGTAAGGCAGCATTTGAAAATATAACTCTTATTTCTTGGGTTACAATTCATACCCTATTTGATTCTGGGGCATCGTGTTCCTTTATAGCTAAGAATGTAGTAAACTTTTTGAACCTTCAAACCTAGATTGTCACCAGCCAATAGTGGTCTCTAATCCTATTGTGAGTTCTGAAAGAATAGTTATTGCTCTATACCATTACTTCTTTTTCCAACCGACAACCAACCTTTGAATGAATCAAAGTTTCGATGGGACTTTTTTGGATCGAAATTTAGGCTTGTTCCGAAGTGGGTTGTTACATTTAATCAACCCTAAAAAGAACACGGTTCACTAGAATGTCTAATAAGAATTCTTGCACATTGAAGAGAAACTAATAAATTTTTATCAATGTCGATAAATAAATTATTAGTGATATCAATCTTCTCAGTTGTCGATAGTCATGATGAGTATAGACTCTACGACATGGAGTGATGCTTTAAATCCTATAATGGATTTAAAGTACGTCAACAAAATATGATCTTTGTAGTTGTACTCGAAATGATACGATCCATTGGTCATAAATGAGTCTTTAATAAGAAGACCAATGTAGTTGGAATTATATAAAGCAATATTGTAAAGAAATGACTTTATTGATTTAGAATGTGTAAGTAAAGTAATTTCACTTGTTGACATTCTTAAGTTCATTCGGATTCTATGCACAATTATCGCAAAATTTGACTTTGATTTTTGACACATTGACGTTGATATAGAAACTCTAAATAATGATTTAGAAGAGAATGTTTGCACACAATAGCCAAAATCTCTCAAAGTCAGTGGGTGATATAAAATAGTTTGAAGGTTTATTAGATATAATACTTGGTCCAATAAGCATGTAGAGGTTAAGCAACTATTTTGACACAAAAATCCAATGGTTTGATTTCAGTCAAAATGCAGGGGAAGCATATGTTTGTTAGAAAGAAAAACAAAGGTGCCAAATGGTTCTCTAGACGGAAAACTGTTCAATGAAATGAGCTTAGATTGGAAAACAAGGTACCAAATAGCACTTGGAACTGCACGTGCTCTCACATATTTGCATGAGCAATGTAGAGACTGAATCGTGCATTGTGATATTAAAGCGGAGAACATACTTCTAGATGCTTCTTTTGTGCCCAAAATAGAAGATTTTGGATTGGCTAAGCTCGTAGGACGGGATTTCAGTAGGGTTTTGACTACGATGAGAGGGACCATAGGTTACCTAGCTCCAGAATGGATATCCGAGGTGGCGATAACAGCAAAAGCTGACGTGTACAGTTACGGAATGGTGTTTTTTGAGCTAATCTCAGGTAAGAGAAATTCACAAAAATTGCTAGGACATGAAATGAATTATTTTCCTTCACTAGCAGCAAGTAAAATGATAGATGGGGACGTAATGAGTTTGTTAGATTGGAAACTAAAAGGAGAAGATATTTCAGAAGAGAAGGTAGTTAGGGTTTGTAAAGTTGCATGCTGGTGTATACAAGATGAAGAAGACTACAGACCTTCGATGGGCCAAGCGATTCAAATGTTAGAGGGTGTTATAGAAGTTAGCATGCCACCCATTCCCAGAATGTTGCAGATTCTGGCTGAGAATCCTGAAAGCGTTGATTTCTATTCTAATTTTTTTTTGAGTGCTGCTAGTAGCAACCACAAAAGTTTGAAGGTCAGAAGTTTTTCTAGGAGTTCTAGAGATTTATGATCTATGAGGTTTTGCCTCAAAAATGTGTGATTAAAGCTCAAAATATATTATTCTTCTATTTGGGAAATCCTACCAAATATAGAATTTGACTAGTGTTGGATGCTCTACAGGTTTAAAATTATAGGACTTAGGGATATAAATTTTTAAAAATACCTACAGTTGTAAGTTACAAATGGAGACAATTGGGCTTTCAATGAAATAGTATACAAATCATGTTTGATATATAACATGTTTGTCTCACATAGGCTAGCCTTGTACTGAAACAATGAATCATTTAAAAAGGTTAGTAAAATTAGCTAGTAAGTTTGACACCTTTTTGACGAAACATATCACAACTCATAGCATTGATAAATAACATCAACATTCAAATATACCTTAGGTTAAAGAGTTTCGTTTACATTGCAGTATGAATAGTATGTATGACTTGGGAGTGTTTCAACTACAATTTGAGAGCATTTTTACATAGCAGTTAGAGAAATTTGTTAAGATCTTCAATGAGTTTTATTTAACATAAAGTTTTACTTTCTTCTTGCCAACTTTGTGTTTGTAAAAGTTCTCCTACGCATCGTGCATTATACAAAACTATAATCTAAGCTAAATACAATACCTAAGTTAATCTCGTTGGCCGCTGACTGCATTGCTGACGCAACCAAGGAAGCGAATTCGATGATGTAAATCGAATCCGTCCACGATCACACACGATTAGCGGAAATAATCGGTGAATTGATGATAAATCGGAGAATTTAAGAATACCCAAATGCCCAAATCCGTTGATCACGAAGATACCGGATTCTAGCAATCTTCGACACGTTGATCGCGCACGATGCCGTGAGAGAAGATCTACAATTCCTCGAACGTTGATCAAGCGCACTTGATTCCATGAATTGGCTTCAACAATCATTGATTCGAGCGCACTCGAATGTCGTAGCTGGAGATAGGAGATAACACTCAACTACCAATTTTAATGGAGGCACAAAGCACAAACCAAATTTTATTCAAAAATCAACAACTTTTTTACAATGACATCACATCCCTATTTATAGAGATTTACAACTCAACACACGACTTAAGAAAATTACAACACAAGCGACTTACAAAACAAACGACCTAACAACAAACATCTCGTACAACTTAACAAATACAACCGACTTAAGAAAATACAAAACTGGTTACAACACACGACATAAGAAAAAGCAGTATAGCTACATAACATCTTCAGCGACTTAGCATTAGCGACCCAAGATAGCACGGCATAAGGAAACAGCGACATAAAGCTTCAGCTCGCTCGCGACCTAAGAAATTGGCAATGACTTACGGAAGGTCGTTCTTGACCTAAGGATCTTCACAACATAGGAATGGCAGCGACCTAACTTCATTCGCGACTTAACAAATCATCGGCGACCTAAAGGAAACAATCAACGACCTAAGGCATCTGGAGCTTCTCGCGACCTAGGTTGGAAACAATCGCGACCTAGGCTGGAAACAATCGCAACCTTCTGGAGCTTCGTGCGCGCGACCTAAGGGGATGAGCGACCCACGACTTAGGGTTTTGCCGCGACCTAGACTGGAGCGATCTAGGGTTTCGCTCGTGATGCTCGTACGCGACTTAGGCTGGAGGCGCTGGAGGCGACATAAGGTATGGGTTGCATCATCCTCCCCTGGTTGAGAAAAATTCGTCCTCGAATTTAAAAGTTCTTCCCCATTGGGTTGTTCATCTCCATAATAAGGTATAAGATGTTTAACATTAAACACGTCAAAAGTGTGCACATCCTCTGACAGCTTCAACCTATAAGCATTTTCATTGATCCGTTTCACAATTTTTACAGGACCAATCTTTCGAGCTTTAAGTTTATTTCATGCTCCCACTGGAAAACGATCCTTCGTTAGTACAGCATATACTAAATCTCCTTCATTAAATTCAGCACTTGTTTGCTTCAGATCCACCGATCGTTTATACATCTCATTCGTCTTCTCCAATCGTTCCTGAACGATTCTATGGCATTCTGTCAACCTATCATCAAAATCAGCAGCCCGCTTAACTGTCCCCTTCGGTTGTGTCACTATCGTTAAATCCAACGGCCCCTTTGGCAAGCTTGAATATACAATCTGAAATGGACTGAAACCCGTACTACGATTAATAGCATGATTATGAGCAAACTCCGCTTGACATAACTTCACATCCCAGCTCTTCAGATTATCCTTCACAAGACATCGCAATAGATTACCTAGGGATCTATTCACATCTTCTGTCTGTCCATCCGTTTGTGGATGATAAGAACTACTAAATTTCAGCTTTGTTCCGACCATCTACCACAAACTCAGCCAAAAATGACTCAGAAATCTTGTATCCTTGTCCGAAACTATAGATTTTGGTAAACCATGCAAGCGATAGATCTCTCTAAAGAACAACTGTGCCACATGGACTGCATCTGCCGTCTTCTTACAAGCAACAAAATGTACCATCTTCGAGAAACGGTCCACCATGACATATATAGAGTCATTTCCCCGTTGAGTCCTCGGCAAGACCAACACAAAATCCATGCTTATATCAACCCATGGTTTTTTAGGAACATGTAAAGGCATATACAACATTTGTAGCTGTCCCTTTCGAAACTTGACAAACATGACATCTTCGAACAAACTTTTCAACTTCCCGCCTCATCGTGGGCCAATAATAAGTCTGAGAATTCAACTGGTGCGATCCCGACCGACATGTCCTTCATGCAACTCTTTTACAATTTTCATTCTCAAGCTGCAATCTGGTACGCACATTCGATTCCCCTTGAATAAGAATCCATCTACCAACACAAACTCATCAGTACTCCCATCCTTGACTTTCTCAACAAACTCCTTCAAAGTCAACAAAGTCTTCAGCTCCTCGATCTCTTCTGACTTGCTCTCTCCTTGCTGTCTCTTCTTCGAAACTAAAATGATCTTAGTACCCTCAAACATAAAGCTGTAGCTAATTGTTCGACCATCATGCTGTACTGCTCGGTCATACTGCCATGGTCTTCCCAAAAGCAAGTGACAAACATCCATCTCCACCACATCACACCAGATCTCATCTTTATACTTCTTCCCAATAGAAAATGGAACATGAACTCGCCTGTCCACCTTCACCTCTCCTCCTTTCCTTAACCACGCTAACTTGTAAGGATTTGGATGCTTCTCCGTCTTCAACTTCAACTTTCTCACAGCTTCGGTAGAAATGATATTGTCACAACTTCCCGCGTCAATCACAAATTTACACACCTTCCCTAGTATAGTGCATGTCGACTGAAAGATATTACTCCTCAACCAACTAGCCTCCTCTTCCTGCTTCGGTGTCAAACATGATCTCCTCAACATTAGATTACATCCTTCATCTTCCGACGTGATATCCTGTTCATCCTCCTCAACTGGACTAGAATAACCTTCATCAACATCCTCACCTTCCACTTCAACAATCATAGCTTGCCTCTTCGGTTTCAGGCATTCATTACTCTTGTGACCCACTTCCTGGCAATTATAACACTTGAAACTGTTGTTGACCTTCGCCTTCGTAACTTCATTCACAACTGGTTTACTGACAGCTTTAGAAACATTGGAACTCCCACTAGCACCCTTGCTCTGAGTATTGGAACTTGGAAACACAGCACCTCCTCGTCTTCCCTGCTTCTCCCAAGCCAACGCCTTTTGGTGCGCTTTAGCCACAGATCTAGGGTCAAATATATTTACCATATCCTGGATCTGGATCCTCAACCCCCCAACAAACCTAGCAGTCAATTATTCCTCCGTCTCCATAATGTCATTTCGAGCAATCAGTTGATAAAACTCATCAACATAATCATTAACAGTCTTCGTCCCTTGCCTCAGATCCTGCAACCCCTGATACATGAGTGATTGATAATTGTAAGGCAAGAATGTAGCCTTCATCATCTTCTTCATTTTCTCCCAAGCAACAATCTTCGACTTCCCCATCCGTTCTCGTGTAAGTTCGGTTTGCTGCCACCACGCCATAGCTCTCTCTCTCAACCTAGTAGCAACCAACTTCACTCGACGATCTTCCGGAACCTCCTTGAAATCAATGATCTCTTCAACATTAAATAACCAATCTAGAAATTCTTCAGCCTGCATACCACCCTTAAACTCTGGAATTTCAATTTTCATTCCGGACTCCCATTTGTGATCATACTCTGAATGATTTCTTCCTTGGTTTCGATTTTGACCATGAACACTACCACCATCAAACTCCTCATCAGAATCTGATGCATATCGATGTCGATCATGACCACCAACATCTCTACCACCACCATTTCTACCACCAACATCCCTTCGATCTACATTCCTCTGATCACGATCATCCACATCTCTCCGATTTCGATCATCAACATTCCTATCACGATCATCAACATTTCTACGATCATGATCTTCTCTTCTCTCCCGATCTGAATGTGGTGAAACTCTATTTCCTCCATGGCTTGATTCAGGTGAAACCTGTTTGTACCAAAAATGGGCACAACACTCTTCGGAAGTTTTTGAAGAGATAAAAGTGAAGAATGAAAATTAAAACTGAAGATTATCTAACAAAAACTCCAAAATGACAGAAAGTAAATTGCAAAGACAAGCGATTTAGAGTGGTTCGGCGTTTTGCCTACGTCCACTATGAAGTTTGATGATTTTATTGCTCGATACTTGAAGATTACAATTCTTTATACTGTTGTACAACTGAATTTATATGCTAAGTCTCAATCTAAAGCAGTGGTGGTGTTCTGGAGTAAATCTGGCAGAATCTGGCGCTCTTTAGTACTTAGAATTGTCCGACCCCTTTTCTGAATGACCAGGGGCTCTATTTATAGGTGTAGGAGGCTGATATTTCGCCTAAAACTCGGGGAGACCGCTTCTGGCACGTGAGGAGGCCCACATGGCCGAAATCTGGAGATCCGGGCCCACTTTGGGATCGATTCGACCCTTAGTTTGAATCGATCAAGAAATCATCCAATCGAGCTGAAATTTGGTGTGAACATCCTTCATCATGTGCTTAAGCTTCTGTGAAAATTTCATGGCATTTGGACTTGTAGAACTCGAGTTATGATCGATTCAAGTTGGTCCATATCGATTCGACCCTTGGTTCGAATCGATCAAGAATTGCTCCGATCGAGCTGAAATTTGGCATGGACATTCCTTAGGTTGCCAGTAAGCTACTGTCCAAATTTGGTGGCATTTGGACATGTAGAACTCGAGTTATGATCGATGCAAGTTGGTCCATATCGATTCGACCCTTGGTTCGAATCGATCAAGAATTGCTCCGATCGAGCTGAAATTTGGCGTGGACATTCCTTAGGTTGCCAGTAAGCTACTGTCCAAATTTGGTGGCATTTGGACTTGTAGATCTCGAGATATGATCGATGCAAGTTTGGATTTCTCAGCCGTGATCCATCAATATCTGGAGCATATGAACTCCGATTGACTTGAAATTCCGAATGTTGGTTCCCATAGCTTTGCTTGTCATGTCATATCAATTATAGCCCGATCCGGACTCGAAAAAAATTCGTCGATATCCATAGTGAGCCTGCGTATAACCGATCTCCAAGACGAACTGTCAATGGTTTCTAGTCAAGTTCTTGGTGTCATGGCCTTGCCAAAAGGCGTGATAACATTTGCCCCCCAAAGTATGTCTTGTGTGAACATGACGTGCTTTGAAATGCTGCATCCTTCATTCTGAAAAAGTTCTATCTGATTCGTTGAGTAGTTGCTATCTTTTTGTCAAAAGATGTAACCTTCGATTGATTTCCAGTAATATAAATGTTTACTGAACCACTGTCAGTGATTATGTAGTGCAATGTTGTAACTGAGTGTCGAGTGCTAGCGATTTGTTATTCGCTGTTGTAATTGTCATCAGGTAAGCATTCAACTCCTGTAAATTTTGAGAATTGAATGTTAGTCTTTCATACATGTACGTATGTTAACCTGGCTCCCGTTAACATTTGCACGTTCACGAGTCGTTGTCAAGTTCTTTAGTTTTTGTTTGGATTGAGTTTCGTATCGATCCTCTCCTGGATCGAAGTAAAATTTAAGTTGTAACAACGTTCGATTGTTGTTTTAAGTCCTTCCTTTGTATCGATCCTCTTCTGGATCGATCTGAGATGTTGGAATGCATGCTTCGTATCGATGGATACATCATATTGGGTCTCGGATCGATGGATACAAAAATAATGCTTTGTATCGACGGAGTCGAACGATCTTGACGTAATCATGTAGTGAGGCTTCACAGAGGATATTCCATTTCTCATTCCTTCATTCAAAAAGAATCCCCGATTATGGATAATCTTCGGTAGGAGTCATCCATGACTCCTTTTCTAGATCCATCTCCAAGATCTAGTTGACCTTCATATGTCAATGCCTAGAATAATAAGTATTTCAACTGGGACAAAGTCTATTTGTCGTGCATCCCCAGAACTGGCTAGCTTGGCGATTGATTCGGCTTTTTCGTTTAGTTCTCTAAGGATTTGTGTAGTGGTGTAATTGTCGAAGCCGGCTAGTAGCTTTTGGTCCCGGTTGAGTTAAGGAGCAAGACAATGCCCCCTAATCAGATAATCTTCCCTGACTTGGCGTACTATTAACCAATAATCACATAAGACATGTAAAGTTTCCACTTGTAGTTTTCTTGCAAGTTTGAGTGCCAAGGCGTCATACCTAGCTTCGTTATTTGTTGTAGGGAAGTTGAGTTTCAGGGCGTAGCAGATCGTTCGTTCCTCAGGAGTCGTTAATGCAACTTCGATGTTAGAAAGCTGATTATTGGAAGTTCCATCGGTGTACGTTCTCCATCGGTTGGACGGTTCTCCACTGTTCTTCGGATAATCGTCTGATGTGGTGGATTCAGATAAGAAGAATGCTAATGTTTAACCATGTAGAGCTCTCCGAGGGAGATAAGTTTACATCTAAGGTTTCTATTGGACCTATCTTAACGGTTGGTCGATATGGATGTTAATGGGGTGAGCTTGCCAGTAGCCAGCCTTCATCATATACGGGTCTTTGGATTGGTTTCTTTTCACATAGCATTGCGACGCTTATGGCGTGTGTTGACATGGCCCAATTGATGTATACATCTTCGCGATCCAAAAGCTTAGGTAAAATGGGAGGTCTCTTTAAGCGATCTATTAGAGCTGCTTGGTTGTCCTCGGTACATGGGTGTCTCTAATTGTCGGAATTTTCTAGAAATTAGTCTTGATTCCATGTGAATTGATGATGAAAACAAAGAATCTTTCTGATGTAATGATGAAAGATCATTTCGAAGGGTTGAGTTTGATCCTGCATTTTCTGGAGAGCACTGAATATCTCGGCCAAGTCATCGATGTGGTTGTTTGATAGTCATGATCTCACGAGCATATTAACCACATCTACCTTTTTCGATCGGTCGATCTAATTTTTGAATGATCTGTTAATCGTCTTTTTGTAAGTAGCACAAGTGTCCTTAAGTTTGAAACTATAGATTGCAGCATAGCACTATAGGCCCAGGTTAGTAGCGAAATAGTTGTATTCCTGGTTTGGGACATGCTTCAGTATCTGATTGTATCCGGAGTTTGCATTCCATGGATGTGAGTAATTCATGTCTGATGGTCGGGTCCATAAGTTGGTTGATCATTGGAAGTGGAAAGCTGTGCTTTGTCATACCCCATGCAAATCTGAGTAGTTGACGTATGTCCTCCACTCCCTGTTTGTTTTTCTTATAAGTAAAGGATTGGATACTCGTTTTGGTTGGAGGGCATAACGGATAAACCCACTGGTTTTCAGCAGATTCGCCTCCCCTTTAAGTGCAACAGATCTCTCCGGATCCATGTCGCATCGCTTTTGTTTACCGAGACATGCCCCGGGTCGACATTTAATGTAGGGTTCTTCATGGCTGGCGAGAGTCCATATATATATATATATATATGAGATCGAGTCCAGGCGAACACATCAAGATTTACCTGAAGTAAAACAGTTGACTCTTTCTTCATCATTGCGCAGAGTTGTGATCTGATCTACAGTACTCGTGATGGGTTGTAGGCGTCTCATGTGTTTATTTGCAATGGTAAATGATCAGGCTTACATGGACGTCGAATCAAAGGATTAGTAGAATTTAGCCTTGTATTGCACGCTGCTACATAGCTGGCTCCAGCTTTGAGATTGAATTGACTTATGTTTCTGAATGATGCGCTTTTCATTCAATGTACCTACGATCCATTGCTCATCGGAAAGGTCAGAATGATGATCAGTCGCCCATAAGTCCTGGTATTGATCTGATGACTCTATCTCTAGGCATCCTTTCGGTCGCAACCTAGAGTTGTTATGAATATCAGGCATGGGTCATAGGTTCAAGTTGTCATAGTCAACTCTCGGATAATTACTCTTTTGCCCCCAGTCTCGGGTTGGCGGATGCATTACGCGGACGGTCTAGTCTCGTCCTAGCTGTGTCTACATTGTAGTTCAAGCTTTAAGAACTAGAGTTGACTGATGAATGGTTGAATCATATTATCTTATCTTCTTGTTCGTGCCCCCAAGTCTGGGGAATATCTCGTTAAGTGGTAAGGTAGATAATGTCCGCTTCAATTTTGTATTCTATCCCATTGAACCATGGGATCGAGTTAACCGATGGAAGGCTGAGTCGTGCCTATCCTATATTATGTTCTAGTTCTTTCCTCTTAGTGGAATACATTGTTATTTTGCCAACATTCGGACATAAGCTAGATTCTGGACGGTCAATGACATTCACTTCGCTGCTTAGGTCACCGTACTTTGGGCAAAAACTGAAGAGTGAATCGTCCAATTAGATCCAATGCAGGATTGATGCTTCCCTTGTCGAATCCAGGGTAAGAATCAGTGTGAAGATGTTTAGGTTGCACTTGTTTTGAATTGCTCTTTTAGTCGGATCATGGTAAGAGTCAATGAATGAATGGTCACCTTGCATTCATTCGGAGTTGGGTGATCAACCATGTCCCTTTCGATTTACGTTCTCCCGTCAGATCTAGGGATAAAGTCAGCTCAAATGCAGTCATGTCATGCTCATTTGGTCTCATGCTCTTCCTGAAGGATCGAAGGAAGGCGACGAAGGACGAATGGCCAAGTCACACTCATTCATGGTTTATTCTTTTATCCGTGCTCTGTTGGTCAAAGGTATTCGATGGACGTTCGGGTTACATCGATTTGTAGTCGAAGAGGACCGATATTGACCGTCGATTCAATATTACGATGTGAAAGGTGTAGATCGATATTGCCCGTCGATCCGGCGGTACGATATAAGTGGTTGCCCAGAACTTCGGGCATCATTCTGATTGGTTAGCATTAAGGCCTCCTTGTAGTCATTTCCTTAAGTTGTAAAGGATGCTAAGCCGGAGAGGCAGCGAGTCACCTTTCTCTTCTTTCAGTGATTTGCACTTCTGCCCCAGTCTTGGGGAGAAGCCGTAATAGGCGTTATGCAATATTGTTCACTGCTTAATTTTAACATCCACGCTCTGGGGACTTGTATCTTTATGACAGCTGTTGATCACTCATTTTCATGTGTTGAGTCTGCGCCTATGCTCGGGGAATGAGCGATGTAACTTGGTTGAGATGCAGTTGAAGCTGTTAGGTGGACGGGTCCACCCTCCTCAAGGCCGTACTTGATGGAGATGCAGCCGAAGTAGTTAGGTGGATTGGTCCACCCTCCTCGAAGCTGCATTGAATGGAGATACGGTCGAATTTGTTAGGTGGACGGGTCCACCCTCCTCGAGGCCGTACTTGATGGAGATGCAGTCGAAGTCGTTAGGTGGATGGGTCCACAATCCTCGAAGCTGCATTGAATGGAGATACGGTCGAAGTCGTTAGGTAGATGTATTTACCCTCTTCGAAGCCGTATTTGATGGGGATGCAGTCGAAGTCGTTAGGTGGAAGGGTCCACCCTCCTTGAAGCTGCATTGAATGGAGATACAGTCGAAGTTGTTAGGTGGACGGGTCCACCCTTCTCGAGGCCGTACTTGATGGAGATGCAGTCAAAGTCGTTAGGTGGACGGGTCCACCCTCCTCGAAGCTGCATTGAATGGAGATACGGTCGAAGTTGTTAGGTAGATGGATCTACCCTCCTCGAAGCCGTATTTGATGGGGATGCAGTCGAAGTCGTTAGGTGGATGGGTCCACCCTCCTCGAAGCTGCATTGAATGGAGATACGGTCGAAGTTGTTAGGTGGATGGGTCCACCCTCCTCGAGGCCGTACTTGATGGAGATGCAGTCGAAGTCGTTAGGTGGACGGGTCCACCCTCCTCGAAGCTGCATTGAATGGAGATACGGTCGAATTTGTTAGGTGGACGGGTCCACCCTCCTCGAGGCCGTACTTGATGGAGATGCAGTCGAAGTCGTTAGGTGGACGGGTCCACCCTCCTCGAAGCTGCATTGAATGGAGATACGGTTGAAGTCGTTAGGTAGATAGATCTACCCTCCTCGAGGCCGTACTTGATGGAGATGCAGTCGAAGTCGTTAGGTGGACGGGTCCACCCTCCTCGAAGCTGCATTGAATGGAAATACGGTCGAATTTGTTAGGTGGACGGGTCCACCCTCCTCGAGGCCGTACTTGATGGAGATGCAGTCGAAGTCGTTAGGTGGACGGGTCCACCCTCCTCGAAGCTGCATTAAATGGAGATACGGTCGAAGTCGTTAGGTAGATGGATCTACCCACCTCGAGGCCGTACTTGATGGAGATGCAGTCGAAGTCGTTAGGTGGATGGGTCCACCCTCCTCGAAGCTGCATTGAATGGAGATACGGTCGAATTTGTTAGGTGGGCGGGTCCACCCTTCTCGAGGCCGTACTTGATGGAGATGCAGTCGAAGTCGTTAGGTGGACGGGTCCACCCTCCTCGAAGCTGCATTGAATGGAGATACGGTCGAAGTCGTTAGGTAGATGGATCTACCCTCCTCGAAGCCGTATTTGATGGGGGTGTAGTCGAAGTCGTTAGGTGGACGGGTCCACCATCCCCGAAGCTGCATTGAATGGAGATACGGTTGAAGTTGTTAGGTGGACGGGTCCACCCTCCTCGAGGCCGTACTTGATGGAGATGCAATCGAAGTCGTTAGGTGGACGGGTCCACCCTCCTCGAAGCTGCATTGAATGGAGATACGGTCGAAGTCGTTAGGTGGACGGATCCACCCTCCTCGAAGCCGTAGTTGGTTGTAGTTTATACTCCGGCTCGAGCTCTCGAAGTCCGGAGTTAGTTTAATGTTTATACTCCAGTTCGCGCTCTCGAAAGCTGGAGTTTGTTGATGTTTATACTCCGGTTCGCGCTCTCGAAATCCGGAGTTAGTTAATGTTTATACTCCAGTTCGCGCTCTCGGAGGCTGGAGTTTGTTGATGGATCGCCATGTATCAGTTTTTGTCCGGCTTTTTGTGTAGCGATATGCCCCCGAGCTTGGGGTTTCACTTAGCGAGAGATCGGTAGGATCCCGATTACTTTTCACTTATCTGCCCACAACGAAGGATGAGATATAATTTATAGACGGTTGAATCGCATCCATGTTCATTTGGATTTTGCTTCTGCCAAGCCTAAGGAGTAAGATTATTGTTTCGGAAAACTTTGAGCTCGACCAAAGGAGAGGATGGTAGAACTACATCCACTTTGAGTTGTGCATATTCCCTTAAGTCAGGGGCAAGAATTGAAGAGCTGATGGTCAAGTCATGTCACTTTATACTGCGTTCTTCTGATTGATCTGAGGAAGAGAGTTGAAATGATGGCTCGTGATGGTTAGTGAGTAGGAATTAAGTCGTTGATGACTTTAAATTGAGGGTTGGCCCCTGATGAAGTTAGTTTAAGGCATTATCATTTTGTCGAATCACAGACGCAAATGGAGAGTGAATGGTCAAATCACATCCACTTTAAATTTCTGTTCTCAAATAACCCCAAGTGTCTAATGTAGATTTGATGTATAGATGGTCGCGTCATGTCCATCCATAGTGTGGTTTTGCTCTTATTGGGCATCAGAAGAAGCGTAAGTATTTTGGCGAGCTTGAGAGTGCATTGTAGGGTCATATAACTCCAAGTCTTTCTCAAATTTCCTAATTAAATTGCATAGGCGGATGAGTGGACGGTCGGTTGTATCCACTTTGTACCGGAGTTCTGACCTTGTCGGTCTCTTCCGCTTTGATGCTCTTGATGACTAGATCATAGTCCGTAGAGGTTGTTTGGCATTGAACCTTGAGTACTCGGTTACCTACATCGTTTGCAAGTAGTTTAATCAAAGTCGGTCATATTTTGCAACATAAATGAAATCGAAATAGAAATAATTCAAAAGAGATTAGATCAAATTTCATAGCGAAGCAGCGTCGTATGCTCGTTGTTGCACGTCAGTCCAGCCCTTCTTAATTGGAATCCTAACACACGTGGTTCAGTTCAATCAACGTTCTTGATTGGTAGGAGTCAGGTGTTCCTTGTTCGTCATTTAATGGGGCTTGCACATATTGTCGGAGCTTTCCTTTCTGAAGTAACCTTATGGTGTTGGTGTCCATGGTAGCCATATAAGGAAGATGTGCTTCACGATTTAGAGTATGGAGTAGGTTTCCTCCTTATCTTGCCATGTTGATCCTTCATCTGATTTATCAACTCAAAAATGGCCTAGACATGTTGGTGTAATTGTCCGCGGCGGTCCACCAGTCCTCTTGTTAAAGTCTAACCGTGATCGATGGTCTTCTCTGAGGAATGAGGGAAGACATCTGCGTTTGATGGCACTCGTCACCCTTGGTAGTGTCGGGGGTCGTATTTACATAGTAAACCGACATAGTTAACATGTTGAATTTTCATTGGAAGTTCTGCACGTAGGATGGTTTCAACGGATAGGACTTGACTGGGAAAAATTCTCCAATCGACATAATCAAGTCCATTTTATTGCCAAGGGGTCTTGTAACACTGGAGAATGATGTATGCACGATTGTCCAACGTTTGAGTGGTTGGTAACGCCGATTGGACGGCGAGTTGGTTAAAATGGGCTAATAGGTTGGTGTTTATCCCAAACTTTAATCCAGATAGGAGACCTATATAGGGTATTAAGGAAGTCCTCTTGAGGTTGTATGTCATGCTTCTAGTCATGTGGACGTGGAATGATTAAGATGTGGGCGTTTGAAGATGGTTCAGCGGTGACCAGCTATGTTTTGAGTTGGCAGAGTAGACAATGTCGGGGAGTCGTCATATTAGCCATTGTACCATAGTTGTCAATTCAGGAGTTTAAAAGCTGATCAATTGGAGGGAGTTGCATTCCACCCATTCCTTGATTGCAACTCAACATTTGTTGTTGTGATCTCCTATGTCTTGTTCAGTCATGGAACAATTAGAAGCACGGATGGAATGTTCCTTCACTAAATTGGTGATTGAAATGACAATGCAGGTGCCCTGCGCTGCGGCTAGGGTTGGGGGGGTTTCCCCCGAAAAAAAAAATTTAGCCTCTTTTTAGGAATTCTGGGTCGTACCCGAAATTTTTTTTTTAAATTTCGTATCGTTCCACCCTTGTTCGTATCCATCAAGCAACCTGAAAAAGTCCTTCTTCGTATCGTTCTTGTTCGAATCCATCAGATGCGCTCGTCTTCGTATCGATACGAAGTGCGTATGGCTAGATCGATACGAAATTGGTATCTGTCGATCGATACGAATTATATGAAGATGGATGGATACGAACTGCATGTGAGTATCGATACGAATTGGAGGCAGATGGATGGATACGAAGTACCTGTGAGTATCGATATGAATTGGAGGCAGATGGATGGATACGAAGTACCTTTGAGTATCGATACGAATTGGAGGCAGATGGATGAATATGAAGTACCTGTGAGTATCGATACGAATTGGAGGCAGATGGATGGATATGAAGTACCTGTGAGTATCGATACGAATTGGAGGCAGATGGATGGATACGAAGTACCTGTGAGTATCGATACGAATTGGAGGCAGATGGATGGATATGAAGTACCTGTGAGTATCGATACGAATTGGAGGCAGATGGATGGATACAAAGTATTGCTTCCTGATGGATATGAAGTACAGCTTCCATCTCATGGATACGAAGTAGAGCATCCATCTCATGGATACGAAGTACAGCTTCCATCTCATGGATACGAAGTAGAGCATCCATCTCATGGATATGAAGTACAGCCTCCATCTCATGGATACGAAGTACAACATCCATCTCATGGATACGAAGTACAACATCCATCTCATGGATACGAAGTAGAGCCTCCATCTCATGGATACGAAGTACAGCATCCATCTCATGGATACGAAGTACAGCGTCCATCTCATGGATACGAAGTAGAGCATCCATCTCATGGATACGAAGTACAGCCTCCATCTCATGGATACGAAGTACAGCATCCATCTCATGGATACGAAGTAGAGCCTCCATCTCATGGATACGAAGTACAGCATCCATCTCATGGATACGAAGTAGAGCCTCCATCTCATGGATACGAAGTACAACATCCATCTCATGGATACGAAGTAGAGCCTCCATCTCATGGATACGAAGTACAGCTTCCATCTCATGGATACGAAGTACAGCATCCATCTCATGGATACGAAGTACAGCATCCATCTCATGGATACAAAGATTATTGATACGAAAAACAGCATATTTTCATGGATTCGAAGACATGGATACGAAAATCACCATATTTTCATGGATTCGAAGACATGGATTCGAAAATCACCATATTTTCATGGATTCAAAGACATGGATATGAAAATCACCCTACTTTCCGGAAACAAATACATGGATACGAAAATCACCATATTTTCATGGATTCGAAGACATGGATACGAAAATCACCATATTTTCATGGATACGAAAAATTGCATTTTTTCTGGATTCGAAAATATGGGTATGGAATTCATGATGAATGTAGTTCCTCTTAGATCTGGAGCAATCTGAATAGAATAGAAGAAACCACTGAATGGCAGATCTGGATCTCCTCCTTAGATTTTTGCAATCCAACGACGGTAGTAGATCCAACGAGCAGGAGAAAAAACTTGGTTTTTTCTCAGTGAAAGCACCAAAGTGTTTGTACCAAAAATGGGCACAACACTCTTCGGAAGTTTTTGAAGAGATAAAAGTGAAGAATGAAAATTAAAACTGAAGATTATCTAACAAAAACTCCAAAATGACAGAAAGTAAATTGCAAAGACAAGCGTTTTAGAGTGGTTCGGCGTTTTGCCTACGTCCACTATGAAGTTTGATGATTTTATTGCTCGATACTTGAAGATTACAATTCTTTATACTGTTGTACAGCTGAATTTATATGCTAAGTCTCAATCTAAAGCAGCGGTGGTGTTCTGGAGTAAATCTGGTAGAATCTGGCGCTCTTTAGTACTTAGAATTGTCCGACCCCTTTTCTGAATGACCAGGGGATCTATTTATAGGTGTAGGAGGCTGATATTTCGCCTAAAACTCGGGGAGACCGCTTCTGGCACGTGAGGAGGCCCACATGGCCGAAATCTGGAGATCCGGGCCCACTTTGGGATCGATTCGACCCTTGGTTCGAATCGATCAAGAAATCATCCAATCGAGCTGAAATTTGGTGTGAACATCCTTCATCATGTGCTTAAGCTTCTGTGAAAAGTTCATGGCATTTGGACTTGTAGAACTCGAGTTATGATCGATTCAAGTTGGTCCATATCGATTCGACCCTTGGTTCAAATCGATCAAGAATTGCTCCGATCGAGCTGAAATTTGGCGTGGACATTCCTTAGGTTGCCAATAAGCTACTGTCCAAATTTGGTGGCATTTGGACATGTAGAACTCGAGTTATGATCGATGCAAGTTGGTCCATATCGATTCGATCCTTGGTTCGAATCGATCAAGAATTGCTCCGATCGAGCTGAAATTTGGCGTGGACATTCCTTAGGTTGCCAGTAAGCTACTGTCCAAATTTGGTGGCATTTGGACTTGTAGATCTCGAGATATGATCGATGCAAGTTTGGATTTCTCAGCCGTGATCCATCAATATCTGGAGCATATGATCTCCGATTGACTTGAAATTCCGAATGTTGGCTCCCATAGCTTTGCTTGTCATGTCATATCAATTGTAGCCCGATCCGGACTCGGAAAAAATTCGTCGATATCCAAAGTGAGCCTGCGTATAACCGATCTCCAAGACAAACTGTCATTGGTTTCTAGTCAAGTTCTTGGTGTCATGGCCTTACCAAAAGGCGGGATAACAAAACCCTTCTTCTACTTTGATTCATTTCAAGCATCATTCTCTCTAATCGACCAATTTCCTCATCAAACTTCTCATTGAATTTATCACTAATTCTTTGCTCCATTTGTTCAGCATCTTCTCTTCCATACAAAGCATCAACATTGCGATGACGTTGAGCTCGTCTTGGTGGCATGATTGGACTTCAAACAAATCTTACAAATTCAAACACTTTCCGAACTTTGATCCAAAATGATATGGATCGAAACTCCCAACTTGTTGCAACTTACGAGGAACATGATGAACACCAAACTTCTCAACAATGCAAATCCGATCTCCAAACTTCAAATTTTTGAAACCCTATTCTCCAAATGATGCAAACTTCTTGCGATCTAGCTCCGATACCAAATGACGCAGCCAAGGAAGCGAATTCGATGATGTAAATCGAATCTGTCCAGGATCTCACACGATTAGCGGAAATAATCGGTGAATTGATGATAAATCGGAGAATTTAAGAATACCCAAATGCCCAAATCCGTTGATCACGAAGATACCGGATTATAGCAATCTTCGACACGTTGATCGCGCACGATGCAATGAGAGAAGATCTACAATTCTTCAAACGTTGATCAAGCGCACTTGATTCCGTGAATTGGCTTCAACAATCGTTGATTCGAGCGCACTCGAATGCCGAAGGTGGAGATAGGAGATAACACTCAACTACCAATTTTAATGGAGGCACAAAGCACAAACCAAATTTTATTCAAAAATCAACAACTTTTTTACAATGACATCACATCCCTATTTATAGAGATTTACAACTCAACACACGACTTAAGAAAATTACAACACAAGCGACTTACAAAACAAACGACCTAACAACAAACATCTCGTACGACTTAACAAATATAGCCAACTTAAGAAAATACAAAACTGGTTACAACACACGACATAAGAAAAAGCGGTATAGCTACATAACATCTTCAGCGACCTAGCATTAGCGACCCAAGATAGCACGACATAAGGAAACAGCGACATAAAGCTTCAGCTCGCTCGCGACCTAAGAAATTGGCAACGACTTACGGAAGGTCGTTCGCGACCTAAGGATCTTCACGACATAGGAATGGCAGCAACCTAACTTCATTCGCGACTTAACAAATCATCGGCGACCTAAAGGAAACAATCAACGACCTAAGGCATCTAGAGCTTCTCGCGACCTAGGCTGGAAACAATCACGACCTAGGCTGGAAACAATCGCGACCTTCTGGAGCTTCGCGTGCGCGACCTAAGGGGATGAGCGACCCATGACTTAGGGTTTCGCCGCGACCTAGACTGGAGCGATCTAGGGTTTCGCTCGTGATGCTCGTACGCGACTTAGGCTGGAGGCGCTGGAGGCGACATAAGGTATGGGCTGCATCAATTGCTGTTAATTGCCATGGCATATGATTTTGTGGTTCCTAAACAGCTCTGGTAAACCCCATCCTTTGTGCTCATGTCATAATAAACAATTCCACCGCTTCGAATCCAAGCTAAGAAACAAGATGAAATAAAACGTTATGAATTTGACAGTTGAATCGATATATTTTTTAAAATATTTATATCTAGTGTCTATAGTCTAGACCACTTTTGAAGGAAAAAAAGTCAAAAGAGGAGAAAATACGTAAAACGATAGAACTAAATAGAAACTATGTTAATTTATATGAATATTAATTTGTTAGGGCAACTTTACACTACACTCAATATGTATACAGAAGTTGACACATATTAAACTATATGTACTAGTGTCCATTATAACGTATCTTTAACACACTTATCTTTGACCCACATATAATCAAAATACAAACAGATATAAGGTACACATACAGAAAGTACAGAAATAATTTCCAAAATACTTGAATTCAAATTATATGCATCAACTTCCGTTAGCTACAAATTATAAACATATGTTATTCAGTTAATCTTCAAAAATTTGCTTTTGAATATTTCTTCAAATATTTGCAAACCGCCATGTACGTAATTTCTAACTATATACTAACTTAATAATTTATACAAGTCCTTTCAACCTTTTTTTCCATACCGAGTTAAAACTGTAAACGGATATTTTCAGACATGAATAGTATCATATCCGTATCCATATCTGAAATCATTTTTAAATATTGGATATTCGTATCCGCGGATGTGGACGGATATCAGATATTTATCGAATATTCTTCGACCAGTTCATAATTAATGAATCTAAACAAATAAATAGAAAATTTTGAATTATTATAAATCTATTTCATTAATAAATATATAAAAGATAATAAATACATTAAGAAAAATAATTTTAAGCAGTAAAAATTGATTTTTATATGCATATTAATTTTTCTACTTAGATAGTAAATGATAATTATTTTATGTACAAAAATACATTAAAAAATAACTGTAATCTTGATAAAAACCGGATGGATAATTATCAGATCTGGATATGGTCATATTCTCATCCATATCATTTTTTGGATATCGGATAATTTTTTATAATTCGGATATGTATATGGACAGTTTTCGGATTTTTTCGGGTATTAATTTACAGCCCTATACTAAGCTTTTTGTTCATTTGTCTCCACTTTTTCCTCGAACCCTCTTGTTCATAAGGAAATAATAAAAAGGAATGATATATGACTATGAATAAGAAAAAAAATCTCATTAATGGGACTTAATAAAATTTTACCACTTTTCTACACTGAAATTCTGGACATGTGCTTCGTATTAAGTTCCAGCTACCTGTATCACGCCTTCAATCAAAAATTTAAAAAATAAGCAATATATCCAAATTGATTATAAGCTGAAATGGAAATAATACATTAGAAAAATAGTTATAATAATAATATAGTTGAAGTTCTTAAGTCTTTCAAGGTTTATGTTTACTAAAGTGGCCGAAATAAAATTTGGTTTTATTATTATCAAATATCATAAAATATTTTGATTTAAATCTCGTTTTGGATCGAATCTCTTCCTTTACGATTTAATTTACATTCCCGATTAAAACTCAGGTAAAAAGCGCGGTTGCAAATATCATTATATATACTGATATATTTAATATACTTATTTGAGTTCACAATTCTAATTCTAATGTTTTCTAAAGAAAATAAAAATGTAACAAGAGAGAAATTTGAGTTTTAGGTTTTGTTTGCGCCGAAAATTGTCACAAACCCTAAAAGTAGTGAAAACACTAGTGTTTACACATAAATCCTCAATATCCAGTCACAAATCATAGATCCAGATAATGTAGAGAGTAAAAATGAAGAAATAGTAAATGAAAAATGAAAGAAAGTAAAGAACACAAGAGAATTATAGTGGTTCGGCTATCTCAGGCCTACATACACTTTGAATTGATCCTTTTATTTCATGTATACTGTGATTACAATTACAATCCTTTGAATATAAATAGCCAAAAATGGCAGAGTCTAGCCAAAAGAGAAGAATATAAAGAGGAGCGGAGAGAAAAGACCTTTTTTTAATTGCAATGGAGGTGCTATTTATAGATGTCCAGTTGGAAATATCTGCCTTGAAACTCGGAATACTCCTCAAGTCTAGATCGGCCCACATGATCGATATGGAGTCATTTGGGATCGATCCTTGATCGATCCATTGTGAGTTTGTATCGGTCATAAACTGCTCCAATCGAGCTGCGATCGATCATGGATGTTCCCTATGTGTTGTGCAACTTGCTATGAAAATCTCATTGTATTTGGAGTTGTAGATCGTGAGATATGATCGATCCAAGATCGAGTTTGCAAGTATAGGCTGATCATTTCGCATCCATCATCTCGTATCCATCAGATTACCATCCATCCGAGTCTTGCGTTGGGATCCATACTTTACACTCCATCTTGACCGCTTCTTTCGTATCGATCGATACGAACATAATCGATATGAAATATGCCTCTGAATCCATCTAGTGCCCTTGTTTTTACATTGATCCGATGTGCTCTGGTGAAGTATGCTTTTCGTATCGATCAGACGCCGCCTTCAATCGATACGAATTGGATCGATCCAAAACAAGATGCAAAGTGTCCTATCAATACCCGTATCCATCCTGATGTCATTTGATCGATACAAATTATATCGATACAAAAGCAACGATCCACATCCATCAACTTGTATCCATTGATCCATAACTATTGATCCGTATCTAGCCTGAGTAGCGAGTTAAGTTATGCACATTCGTATCCATATCGATGGATACGAAAGTATCGATACGAAATGGTTTTCCATGAACATTGATCTATCCATAACTTGAACATATGAACTCCGATCGACTTGAAATTCGAAGTGTAGCATCACCGGGCCTTGTATCATTCCTTATTGATCTCGCCTCGATTGGTGCTCAGTCCAACTTTGGCGGTATCGATCATAGGTTGGTTTTTGATCAATCTCTGATTCTGATAACCATCCATTTGTTGATATCCTGGATTTGACCAAAAATCAGTATAACATTTGCCCCCCAAAACATGTCTTGCGTTAGGAAGGCATGTTTTGAATAGCTGTAAACCAGTGACCTGCAATTCAATTCATTGATTCTTAAGATCATCATTCATGGTCGTTCAAGACCGTTAGTTAAAAATGAGGCCGTTCAAAGCAGAATTTTTATTATAAGATGAGCGGTGGTCCTTCACGACCGATAGTCATCCACGAGGGCCGGGCGTGGTCGAGTGTCGTTCAAGACGAGGTGAGATCGTTCAAGATCACGCGTCATTCAAGGCATGTTATAATCGTTCAAGATCACATGCTGTTCGAAGCACAATATGATCATTCGAGATCGGATGTCATTTAAGACGTATAATGATCGTTCAAGATCGACGATTGTTCAAAGCAGATGATGATCGTTCGTGATCGAATGTTGTTCAAAGCAGAGGGTAATCGTTTGAGATTGAGTACCGTTCATGGCAGATAGTGATCATTCGAGATCGAATGCTTGTTCAAAGCGGAATGTGATCGTTCGGGATCGAATGTCATTCATGGCTTTAGATAGGCCCAATCCACTCGTTGTTTCTGACGAGAGGGCTTGCTTACATTATTCTATCTCTCCTCTTAGGGTGAGATTTTGGGATTATCATTATCATATTCCACGTTCAAGTGGGTTCACAACCAAATAATTCAATCAAACAAATAAATAGAGTTTAGAATGTCCATAGAAAATAAAGAAAACAAATGTCCAAACAGTATAGTGTGTGCCTTTTGGGGCATGGAGGTTTATCGTCATTTCAGAGCATGCCTAGGGACTGTTCGTAATCCCGTACATGTGTAAGTGACTTAGCCGTTTTATTGGAGAAGCATAACTAAAAAACCTGTTATGTGGTCAAGATTCAAGTCCCGAACCTACCCCTTATCATCACGTTCAACCGATGATGAGGCGTGACCCCGATCCTGGGTTATTCCTGTTTTTTGATGGTGCGGCAGGGGTTGTGCCTGTTCTGCCTTTGCTCTCTTAGCTCTTACGTACTGTAATAGCCGGCCATTCCTGACATGATCTTCAATTACATCTTTTAGATGCCTGTAATCATTTGTATTATGCCTATTTAACTCATGGAACACACAATATCTTCCCGCTCTCCTTTCACTATCAGTCGGCTCTCGCCTCATCGGCTTGCGGTAGGGAACCTGTCCCTAGGTTTTCAAGTATATTTGTTCTCAGTTCAGTGTAGGAGGAGAATCTCGGTTCCCTCTCTGACGCAGCGGATTAATCAAAAAACAATGTAGATCGATGAAAGTAACAATCGATGGATTGGAAGATACTGAAATGCCCGAATTCGTTGATCCGAAGATACCGAATTCTAGCTATCCCGAACTCGTTGATCGCGCACGATACTGGGTTCAAAGATCTGCGATTCTTCACACGTTGATCTAGCGCACTAGATTCCGTGAATCGGCTTCTGCAGTCGTTGAATCGAGCACACTCGATTATCCGAAAGAGGAGATTGGAGATTACACTCAACTACCAATTTAAATGAAAGCACAAAGCAATCAAACAAGAATTTTATTCAAAAATCAACTAACTTTTCAAAATGACACAACTTGCCTATTTATAGGCTACAACACATGCTACAGAAAATTATACAAGTCTTAAGTCGTTTCCGACTCATCCCCTACGACCTATGACTCATCATAAGTCGTTCACGACTTATCAGATTACAACACAAACATCACGACTTACGACTTATACAAAACGACTTAACAATATGTACAAAGGAAACAATACAACATATAGATCGGTTTTGACTTAAAATACAACTCAACAAACAACACACGACTCAACTTAAGTCGGTAACGACTTAGACACATATCACAGCAGCATCTTCACGCGGCTTAAGCTTGGACGACTTATGAGATAAAGCTTCAACGACTTAAAGAATCAACGGCTCAGATTAAAGCGGCATAGAACTCCACGGCTTCAGTCTTCAGCGACTTAACTTAGGTCGGTAACGACCTAAAAAGAAAACAGGTAACGACTTAAGAAACCAACGTCAGGGATTAAGTCGGCAGAAAAGATCCACGGCCTCTATCTTCAATGACTTATCTCTTGACTCGTTAGGTCGTTCACGACCTAACACTCCACCAATTCATTCTGCCTTTTCACTGCGTGACTCGATAGGTCGTTCAGGCGACTTAAAGGCCTTGTTAACTCGTAAGTATCCACTAAGTCGTTCCAACGACTTAAAAGCTTCGTTAGGTCGCCGTTCTTTACTAAGTCGTTCCAACGACTTAAAACCCTTGTTAGGTCGGAGCCCTTTTCCCTCAGCTTGGTTAAGTCGTAACCCCCTGGAATTTAGTCGTAGCTTCCCCTCATGTGATTCTATAAGTCGTGGACAACCTATAGTTCCTTCCATAAGTCGTGTGCGACTTACATCCTTAAGTCGTGTGCGACTTAGTCCTTCACCTCTGTCCTGATCTGCATCATCCTCCCCAGGTTGAGAAAAATTCGACCTCGAATTTGTAAATTCTTCCACATCAGCTCGTTCATCCCCATGATATGGTACGAGATGTTTAACATTGAACACATCAGAAGTGTACACATCCTCTGGCAGCTTCAACTTATAAGCATTTTCATTAATTCGTTTCACGACTTCTACAGGACCAATTTTCCTGGCTTTCAATTTGTTATAAGCGCCCACTGGAAAACGATCTTTTGTTAGCACTGCATATACCAAATCTCCTTCATTAAACTCAACCTTTCTTCGCTTCAGATCTGCAGATCGTTTATACTTCTCATTTGCTTTCTCCAATCGTTTCTGAACGATTTTATGACAATCAGTCAACCCCTCAACATAATCAACAGCTCGTTTAACCGTCCCCTTTGGCTGTGGTACTACCGTTAAATCCAACGGTCCCCTCAGTAAGCTTGAGTATACTATCTGAAATGGACTGAACCCAATACTTCGATTTACAGCATGATTATGAGCAAACTCCACCTGACATAACTTCACATCCTAACTCTTCAGATTGTCTTGCACAAGACACCTCAACAAATTTCCCAACGATCTGTTCACGACCTCGGTCTGTCCATCCGTTTGCGGATGATAAGCGCTGCTAAAATTCAACTTCGTTCCCACCATCTTCCACAAACTTAGCCAAAAATGACTCAGAAAACGAGTATCCCCATCTAACACAATCGATTCTGGCAGTCCATGAAGTCGATATATTTCTTTGAAAAACAATTGAGCAACATGTACAGCATCCGCCGTTTTCTTACAAGCAATAAAATGTACCATCTTCGAAAATCGATCAACCACCACATAAATGGAATCATTACCATGCTGCGTTCTCGGCAACCCCAACACAAAGTCCATACTCACATCAACCCATGGTTTAGTTGGTACAGGTAACGACATATATAATCCAACATTGGTCGAAGTTCCTTTCGAAACCTGACAGATATGACATCGCTCAACAAACCTCTCTACTTCTTTCCTCATCGATGGCCAAAAGTAAGACTGTGAAATCAACTGTAATGTACGGTCTCTCCCAACATGTCCTTCTTCATGTAGCTCCTTCATAATTTTCATTCTCAAACTACAATTAGGTATGCACAATCGATTTCCTTTGAACAGAAAACCGTTTACCATCAAAAACTCTTCTGTTTTCCCCTCCTTGACTTTATCAACAAACTTTGCAAAGTAAGGATCATCGACAAATAATTCTGATAGTTCTTCAAACCCCGTCACTTCAACCGTCAATGTAGTTAGCAAATGATTCCTTCTACTCAAAGCATCAGCCACACGATTCGTTACTCCTGACTTATGTTTGACAACAAACGTAAATTGTTGCAGATATGCAATCCATGATGCATGTCTCGCTGAAATCTTGTCTTGCCCTTGTAAATGCTTCAATGCTTCATGATCAATGTAAAGAACAAACTCTTTCTGAAATAGATAATGTCTCCAGTGTTTAATAGCTTGCACAACAGCATAAAATTCCACATCATATGTATTGTATCTCATCCTCGCTCCTGATAACTTCTCGCTATAATATGCAATAGGACGTCCCCTCTGACTCAGCACTCCTCCAATTCCAACCTTTGACGCATCAGTGTGTAGCTCAAACAACAACTGAAAATCTGGTAATACTAGAATTGGTGCAGATGTCAAGAGTTCTTTGATTCACTCAAAAGCAACCCCTGCTTCCTCCGTCCATGCAATTTGTTTACCCTTCATACAATCAGTCACAGGTGCCATCACACTACTAAAGTGTGGAATAAACCTTCGATAGAATGAAGCCAACCCGTGAAAACTACGAACTTCCGTTATCGTCTTGGGTTGCGGCCAATCTCTGATAGCTTCGACTTTACTTTGGTCAACCTGTATTCCTTCTTCCGACACAACATACCCCAGAAATAAAACACTCCTCGCCATAAAAACACACTTCTTTGTAACAGCATAGAATTGTTCTTCACGAAGAATAATTAACACCTTCTTCAAATGCTGAACTTGCTCTTCTGTACTAGCACTGTAGATCAGAATATCATCAAAGTAAACCACCACAAATTTCCCAATGTATGGCGTGAAAATCTGGTTCATCACCCTCATGAATGTACTTGGTGCATTCGATAGACCAAACGCCATTACCAACCATTCATACAACCCTTCCCTCGTCTTAAATGTTGTCTTCCATTCGTCCCCTGGTCTAATGCGAATCTGATGATAACCGCTCTTCAAGTCAATCTTAGAAAAGATTACGGACCCACTGATTTGATCCAGTAAATCATCAAGCCTCGGCATCAGAAATCTGTATCGGACTGTGATCTTATTCAATGCTCTACTATCTATGCACATCCTTCACGTTCCATCCTTTTTGGGTACCAATAAAGCTGGTACAGCACAAGGACTTAAACTCTCCTGCACACGCCCCTGTTCAAGCAATTCTTCCACCTGCCTTCGCAACTCTTCATGTTCCTTCGGACTCATTCGATAATGTGGTCTATGTGGCAACATTGCTCCCGGAACAAGATCGATTTGATGTTGAATGTCCCTTAGTGGCGGTAACTCCTTCGGTAACTCATCTGGGAATACATCTTCAAATTCTTTCAAAACTGGCTTTGCTTCTTCTGGAATTTCAACCTCTTCACTGCTCTCACGCCCAATTAACAAGAATACTTCCGGCTCTTCCTCAACCTCCTTAACAAACTCCTTCAGAGATAATAAAGTTTTCAGCTCTTCAATCTCTTCTGACTTACTTTCTCCTTATTGTCTCTTCTTTGGAACTAAGATAATCTTCATACCTTCAAACATAAAGCTGTAGCTATTGGTCCGACCGTCATGCTGTACTGCTCGATCATATTGCCATGGTCTTCCCAAAAGTAAATGACAAACATCCATCTCTACTACATCACACCAGATCTCATCTTTGTATTTCTTCCCAATAGAGAATGGAACACGAACTCGTCTATCCACTTTCACTTCTCCTCCTTTTATCAGCCATGCTAACTTGTATGGATTCGGATGTTTCTCTGTCTTCAACTTCAACTTTGTCACAGCCTCGGTTGAAACGATATTGTCACAGCTTCCTGCATCAATCACAAATTTACACACCTTCCCCAGTATAGTGCATGTCGACTGAAAGATATTACTCCTCAACCAACCAGCTTCTTCCTGCTTCGGTGTCAAACACGATCTCCTCAGCATTAGATTACAATCTTCATCTCCTGACGCAATATCCTGTTCATCCTCCTCAACTGGACTAGAATAATCTCCATCAACATCCTCAACATCCTCAACTTCCGCAACCATGGTTCTCTTCTTTGGCTTTGGACACTCGTTGCTTTTATGACCCAATTCCTGACAATTGTAACATTTGAAACCATTGTTAACCTTCACCTTCTCAGCCTCCTTCACCACTGGTCTACTGATAGGTTTAGAAACATTAGAACTCCCACTTACACCCTTCATTTGATTGTTGGAATTAGTAAACACACCACCTCCTCGTCGTCCCTGTTTCTCCCAAGCCAACGCCTTTTGATGTGCTTCTGCCACAGATCCCGGATCGAACATATTAACCATATCCTGAATCTGCATTCTCAATCCCCCAATGAATCTAGATGTCAGCTGCTCTTCCGTTTCCATAATATCATTTCTCGCAATAAGCTGATAAAACTCATCCGCGTAATCATTAACAGTCTTCGTGCCCTGCCTCAAATTCTGCAAACGTTGATACATCAGAGATTGATAATTGTAAGGTAAGAACGTTGCTTTCATCAATTTCTTCATCTTCTTCCAAGATTCAACTTTTGACTTCCCCATTCGTTCATGTGTAAGTTTGGTTTGCTGCCACCATGCCAAAGCTCTACCCCTCAACCTTGTAGTAACCAACTTCACTCTACGATGTTCTGGAACTTCTTTGAAATCAAAAATTTCTTCAACATTAGCCACCCAATCCAAAAACTCTTCAGCTTGCATACCTCCTTTGAACTCAGGAATTTCAGTTTTCATTCCCGATTCCCACTTGTGATCATACTCTGAATAATTTCTTCCTTGACCTCGTCCTTGAATACTACCACCATCATACTCCTCTTCAAAATCAGATGTATATCGATGTCGATTCTGACCACCAACATCTCTACTCCCTTCACGTCTACCCCCATCCCTTCGATCTACATTCCTCCGAACACGATCTCGGTCATCAACATTTCTATAACTGTCTCGGCTCACACTTCTATGGTCATTGTCATTACTTCTCCCTAGATTAGAATGTGGTGAAACTCTACTTCTCTCGTGATTAGATTCAGGTGAAACCCTTCTCTGGTTTTGATTCATCTCCGTCATAAGCTTCTCTAACCTCCCAATGCCTTCATCCAACTTCTCATTGAATTTGTCACTTATACGTTGCTTTATTTGCTCGGCATCTTCCCGCTTATACAAATCTTCAACATTTTGATGACGATTAGTTCTCCTTGGCGGCATGATTGAATACTTCACAAACTCTTCAATTCTCCAGCTCGGAAATGGTGGTTCGCGACTTAACTCCTCTCAGCCGAACTCAGACACCTTTCAAACTTTGATCCAAACGGCTATGGATCGAAAACTCCAAACTTGTTGCACTTCGCGATGAACACGATGAACAACAATTTCTCCAAAAGGTATAGATTCGATCTCCAATCTTCAAAAGTATGCACGACCCACTTCTTCAAATTCTCGGCCGTGTTCAAATCTATACTTCGTCTTCAAATTTCTTCAAAATGATTGGCTCCAAGACTCGATTTAGCTATGATTGGCTAAAACAAGCTCTGATACCAAACTGACGCAGCGGATTAATCAAAAAACAATGTAGATTGATGAAAGTAACAATCGATGGATTGGAAGATACTGAAATGCCCGAATTCGTTGATCCGAAGATACCGAATTCTAGCTATCCCGAACTCGTTGATCGCGCACGATACCGGGTTCAAAGATCTGCGATTCTTCACACGTTGATCTAGCGCACTAGATTCCGTGAATTGGCTTCTTCAGTCGTTGAATCGAGCGCACTCGATTATCCGAAAGAGGAGATAGGAGATTACACTCAACTACCAATTTAAATGAAAGCACAAAGCAATCAAACAAGAATTTTATTCAAAAATCAACTAACTTTTCAAAATGACACAACTTGCCTATTTATAGGCTACAACACATGCTACAGAAAATTACACAAGTCTTAAGTCGTTTCCGACTCATCCCCTACGACCTACGACTCATCATAAGTCGTTCACGACTTATCAGATTACAACACAAACATCACGACTTACGACTTATACAAAACGACTTAACAATATGTACAAAGGAAACAATACAACATATAGATCGGTTTTGACTTAAAATACAACTCAACAAACAACACACGACTCAACTTAAGTCGGTAACGACTTAGACACATATCACAGCAGCATCTTCACGCGGCTTAAGCTTGGACGACTTATGAGATAAAGCTTCAACGACTTAAAGAATCAACGGCTCAGATTAAAGCGGCATAGAACTCCACGGCTTCAGTCTTCAGCGACTTAACTTAGGTCGGTAACGACCTAAAAAGAAAACAGGTAACAACTTAAGAAACCAGCGTCAGGGATTAAGTCGGCAGAAAAGATCCACGGCCTCTATCTTCAACGACTTATCTCTTGACTCGTTAGGTCGTTCACGACCTAACACTCCACCAATTCATTCTGCCTTTTCACTACGTGACTCGATAGGTCGTTAAGGCGACTTAAAGGCCTTGTTAACTCGTAAGTATCCACTAAGTCGTTCCAACGACTTAAAAGCTTCGTTAGGTCGCCGTTCTTTACTAAGTCGTTCCAACGACTTAAAACCCTTGTTAGGTCAAAGCCCTTTTCCCTCAGCTTGGTTAAGTTGTAACCCCCTGGAATTAAGTCGTAGCTTCCCCTCATGTGATTCTATAAGTCGTGGACGACCTATAGTTCCTTCCATAAGTCGTGTGCGACTTACAACCTTAAGTCGTGTGCGACTTAGTCCTTCACCTCTGTCCTGATCTGCATCACTCTCAGATTGTCTCGGTACATCGGAGCTATCAACAGCTTTTCTCTTTCCATTGTTTGCCTTGGACCCTCCTCCAAACGGTCCCTCATCTTGAGTAACACTGACATCTAGCTTTTTGGCTCATGCATCTTCTTACCGCAAGAACTTGTCCACCTCGTGGTAAAATTCCCCGAGGTTCTGTGGTGGTTCACGTGCTAATGAATCCTTGAACTTTGTGTTGTCAGCTATTCCTAATACAGTCGCCATCAATACCATGAATGGATCTAGCCGATCCACTGATGCCGCTGCTGCATTAAATCTAGTCAGAAAATATCTCAAGGACTCTCCAGTACTCTGCTTTAGTGCCGCCAATGTCATAACATCTTTGGGTCTTGTGACGTGGACCCTGATTTGCCTCATGAATCGTTCAACAAGCTCGGTCCATGTCCTTATAGATGCATTATCCAGCTGCCTGAACAAAAGTGCCACCAAGTCAGTTAGATATAACAGAAAACATATTGGCATTACCTTATTGGCTGCCCCCAAGACTTCCGTGTGCCGGATGTATCAGATCATATGCGTGGTTGGATCCGATTTTCCGTCGTATATATCCAACGTAGGTAGCTTGAAGTCTGTCGGGTTCCTTACATTTCTGATGTTGGGGGTGAAAGGGCTTCTATTCACATCCTCTAGATCCTTATTCCTCAATCCTCCATGTATGGTTTGTCTGATGATCTCTGCCAATCTATCATTGTCATTCAGGGGTAGTCCCTGATTTCATTCAGCTTGCCCCATAAGTCCGCGAGGGAAATCTGGCACATACTCTTCATGTTGTGATGTCTTCATGGCAGGTCCAGCATTACACGGGGGTATGCCCCCGAGTTTAGATCTATCCAAATTGGTACCTATTTAATGATTAGGGCTGCCCAATGTTGGACTGCTCCATCTGAGTGTCTATTGAGTCCTTTTGGTCCAGCTCCGTGGATCTGTGCTCCGGCAACTTCTGTTGCCTGTCTAAACTGTTTGAGAAGATTCTACATCATCTCCTCCTGCCTTTTCTGCAACCGTTCCTGCATGTAATCCATCATAGTCTGCATCGCATCCCTTGTGATGTAGATGGATGCCTGATCTGTTCCAGCTCTGGAGGAAGCCTCTTGACTTCCCTCTTAATGGCTTCTTTCTGGTAATGTCCTTCTAGTTGATTGCCTAACCATAGCATCAGATCCAATCCTTTTCCAAAGTAGCGGATGCTAGAGTTCTCAGTGAGAGCACCAAAGTGTTTGCGTCGAAAATGGTCGCAAACCCCAAAAATAGTGAAAACACCAGTGTTTACACACAAATCCTCAATATCCAGTCACAGATCACAAATCCAAATAAAGTAGAAAGTCAAAAAGAAGAAATGGTAAATGAAAAATGAAAGCAAGTAAAGAACACAAGAGAATTATAGTGGTTCGGCTATCTCTAGCCTACGTCCACTTTGAATTGATCCTTTTATTTCCTTTATACTATGGTTACAGTTACAATCCTTTAAATATCAATAGACAAAAATGGCAGAGTCTAGCCAAAAGAGAAGAAGATAAAGAGGAGCGGAGAGAAAAAACCCCTTTTTAGTTGCAATGGAGATGCTATTTATAGGTGTGGAGTTGGAAATATTTGCCTTGAATCTCGAAATATTCCTTCTCAAGTCCAAATGGGCCCACATGATCAATTTTGAGTCATTTGGGATCGATCCTTGATCGATCCATAGTGAGTTTGTATCGATCAAAAACTGCTCCAATCGAGTTGCGATTGATCATGGATGTTCCCTATGTGTTGTGCAACTTGCTATGAAAATCTCATTGTATTTGGAGTTGTAGATCGTGAGATATGATCGATCCAAGATCGAGTTTGCAAGTGGCTGATCATTTCGTATCCATCATCTCGTATCCATCAAATTACCATCCATCCGAGTCTTGCACTATGATCCATACTTTACACTCCATCTTGACTTCTTCTTTCGTATCGATCGATACGAACATGATCGATACGAAATATGCCTCCGAATCTATCCAGTGCCCTTGTCTTTGCATCGATCCGATGTGCTCTGGTAAAGTATGCTTTTCGTATCGATCTGACGTCGCCTTCAATCGATAAGAATTGGATCGATACGAATCCTGATCGATCCAAAACAAGATGCAAAGTGCGCTATCAATACCCATATCCATCCTGATGTCGTTTGATCGATACGAAAGTAACGATCCACATCCATCAACCTGTATCCATTGAACCATAACTATTAATCTGTATCCAGCCTGAGTAGCTAGTTGAGTTGTGCACATTCATATCCATATCGATCGATACGAAAGTATCGATACGAAATGGTTTTCCATGAACATTGATCCATCTATAACTTGAGCATATGAATTCCAATTGATCTGAAATTCGAAGTGTAGCCTCACCGGGCCTTGTGTATCATTCCTTATTGATCTCTCCTCGATTGGAGCTCGGTCCAACTTTGACGGTATCGATCATAGCTTGGTTTTTAATCAATCTCTGATCCTGATAACCATTAATTTGTTGATATCCTGTATTTGACCAAAAAACGGGATAACAGGTTTAAATATAGAAGTTCAAACATCAAAAACAATTTTAAAGTGTGGACAAACATTAAAATGTGGATCTTTTGAATCTACGATTTACAATTTAAACCTCATGTGATTTAAAGTTTGAACATTACAATTTCTGATTTGAATCCCATTTTGACAACCTTGTTAGATTTTATGCATATCATGTTGCAATTTTAAGTTTAAATCAAGGTTTGAGATTTCGACCGAAACACCAGAATTTCCACCGTTCCATTTAGGTTTCAATAGGGAGCGAAATGAAATCGAAACTCCCGTTCAATAAGAAAGTTATTGAACTCCAAATTTTACAGAAGAAATTCAAAATAAAAATTAATTTGATTTCAAATATATGAATATTCAAAAATTGAAATTTTAACATATGGAACATACAAATTCACAAAATATATAAATTGTGTAACTAAAAAGGTTTGACAACTAAGTAACGAATAAACATTTATACTATTACAAATATTTATAATTAATCAGTATTGTTCTTTTATGTTTTTTCAATTAAAATTAATCATATGTTTTGTTTCAGTAAATTAAACAAATAAATGTGTAGTTATGTGCAAAAATAAATAACGAGATCTAAGACCGAACCTGGAACCAAAATTCTGAAAATTTATGAATTAAATAGAAATTCCTAAAATTACAAAAGACCAAAATCGAAACCAAAACCGAGATCTCGAACCTTGGTTCAAATCTAGTTCGGTGTGTTCTATGATATCTTTGATGTTGAAAGTCAGTTGTTATTATGAATGATACTTATCGTGTTAAAATGCAATTATAAGCACACTAAATTATTTTGATGTTAACTATGATAAGACTTTGGGAGAAGAAGAACTTTCAAGGAACTTTTTTTAATTATATGTGGATTATAAGCTAACTTATTATTATTTAAAATAATTTTGAAAATAGATTATTTTTAATCACACAAAAAACTTCTTCATCTGAAGTCCACTGTTTTTAGACTGGAACGCAATACTTCTTTTTCAAAATGGGTGATTCCTTCTCAACTGATGCATTCAGAGAATGCTCATGCAACTAAAAAGAAGGGAAAAAGGTCTTATAATAGGAAATCAAAACAATTATAAATTTCTTGTAGTAGTAGCCCAAAATAGCAAGAAAAAATGATAGTTTTATGAAATATGAACAATAGTTTTATGAAATATGAACAATTACACTAATGTGCATTTCAAATAGGTTAATTAGAGTATCCATTTTGTATATACCATAGAGAGCAACAAGATGGTACAAGTTTATAACAATCAAGACTAAATCAGATATTATATGTTAAAGTTGGTCAAAAATCAAATTGGGTGACAATATCCATGTTCCAGTCATCATGGAGGATGGAAAAGAAGCCATTTGTCAAAATCTGATTGAACATTAAGAAGTGTAAGACAATTTATTATTATTTTTTGTTTTCAAATGTCCTAATTTACCGAAACTTTGATACAGGCCTAAGTATCAAAGTTATACTGCAAGACTTTGCTTTTGATAGAGTACCACATGCCAAAAGTGTGAAAAAAAAGGAAAATAAGGCAAAAATATAAATAAAAAATCTCTAGAAGAGAGAGAGATATGGTAATGAGGAAAAACTTGCAGCCCAAATGAAATTGGCATGTGAGAACACTGATGGACCCAATCCGAGATTAATACTACATGTGGGTCTCAACATTACATAATAAAAGAACAAGTGGTTTAATGCAAAAATCTTACTTTAAAATTAATAATTTATGCAAATGAGATCCGTTTTAGATGAGGTTTTTTGTGTTGCGGTCGTATTGAAGTGTACAGTTTTTTTGAATTGAATCCAAGCAATTTAAAATTTTACAATTTATTTATCTAAATCTAAAAATGTATTTGTTTATTTTATTGAAATTTCGTAATTTAATTCGTATTATTTGCAATTATTAAACACATATTAAACAATTAAAAAATAATAATTAATTAACTACAAATCAATTAAATTAAAAATCATAACTTAAATGTCTCGCTCGAATGCCCTGCTCGAATGCCCTGTTCATAGCCACAAACGCATTCCTCATTCACCAATCTTCTCTGCTCAAATACTCCGCTCAAATTCTCCACTCAAATATCCCATTTCTGTTCTTCGCAAACGCACCCTAACTATAATACTTTATTTATTTTCTCTTTCTTGGTTCATTTGATCCATTCATTAACTAATATTATCTTACATCATCTAATCCAATAATTAATGGATGTATTTTATGTTAAAAGTCAATGTTCACTTTTGACAGAAAAATCTATAATAGCGAAAATTTGGATCCGTCCCTTATTTTTAAGTTTGATGCATGAAAAATCATCTCAAAACACGTTTTAAATTACAGCTCCAAAATTATTATCGATAAAAAAATTGTTTTTTATTAGAAAACCAAATCTGTACGTAATAGTAGGATTCTAAGAAAAAAATTGTACAATATTTGTTTGCAAAATTGCAAATATTTACAGTATATTCACTGCAAATAATTGCGGTCTAACATAAACTAAAAACATGAGTGTTTTTTATAACAGGTTTTCGAGTATCGACGAATATATATGTAAAAGCTTAAAGAGGGTGTTTGTTGGAATTTTTTTGGAAAGAAAAAAAGAAATGAATTATAAAAAATATGAGAAGAGTGGAAAGACACTCCTATTTAAATATAGCATTCTCAAGAGGAATATTGGTCCATTTGGACACCTAATGTTTTCTTTTATATTGAGGAGAGAGACCATGCATGAACATCATACACACGTGTGTCGACCAATCCGACCCGATTCGGTCGAGCCAGGTCAAGCTAATGTGGTATATCACTCTTTATTTTTGGATTTTTTTAATATTTTCAAATAGTAATAACTTTTCCAACGTTTCTTTTGACTTGGTAAAAAGGTCCGCCCATTACTTGGTAACGTGCTCCATCATTTTAAATTTCTAATATTCCGTCTGTTTTTTCTTCTATAAAACGAACGGATTGAGACAGAACACATTACACAATTTCTAAAATGCTCTTCTTCCTTTACCATTACAATCTCCTTTTTTCGAGCAATATTATATACCAAAAACCGAGGGTGCTACTGACTCAATAGTCTTACGTGCCAAAGACTGGTGATAATAAAGAAATAGTTGTTTTATTCTAGAAGCGGCGCTTCATTCAGAGTGTCTTGCACAAATTTGGCATAGCGGCGAAACGTCTTAAAGAAAGCGACAAAGTACGCGACTCCGCCACGCAGACAGTACAATATGGTGATCAAGGTACATTAAATTTCAGACTTTTTTGAATTATGCTTCAATGACCAACGACTCTGCTGGTTACGATGCAAATAAAATGTTCATATTTGAGGGATTTTATTTCAACAGATGGAAGAAAGACACTTAATTTTATCTGACACTCAAGAAGGTGGCTTATGTTTTGACAACTGCAAAGGCGGGTCTGCCCCAATAATCAATGGAAGACCAAAAAAAGAATTGCAGGACTGGATGGACCACGACCATCTCCGCAAAAACTATGTTCTCAATGGTTTGAGTGATGACCTGTATGACTATTATAACTCAGACAAATCGATAAAAAAATATGGGATGCACTGCAAAAGATATATGATATTAAGAAAGTTGGAACGAAAAAATATGTAGTCAGTCGCTATTTGAAGTTCCTGATGACGGACGATAAATATGTGAAGATGCAGTCACACGAGCTTCAGAAAATTGTGCATGAGATCATCTCCGAATGTATTACTTTAGCTGAACAGTTTCATGCTACTATATTAATTGATAAATCACCCACTAATTGGAAAGATTTTAAAAATATTCTCAGGCATAACCCTAAATAGTTTTCCTTAGAAGTTTGATTACTTGCCTCCACATTGAGGAAGAGGCCAAAAAACATGGCCAGAAAGATGAAGTGCTTTATTTATTTAACGACGGCACTAATAAATCCACAAATGCTGTTTTGAAACCAAATGCGAAAATCTTCAAAAATAAGAAATTGCAAACTGAATCAAAACCGCAACAATCAACATTGAAACAAACAACAAATTGCATCCTTAAAGAATGATGCTGGATAGTTGTTTTTATGTTACAACTATGGCAAACTAGGCCATATGCAAGCAAGTGTCAGAACATGCCAAATCCTACACCTTAGGCTAACCTGACTGAAGAGACCCTAGTGGCTATGATTTCTGAGATCAACCTAGTCGGTGGATTGAAATAGTAGTGGGCAGACTATGGCGCTTCTTGCCATGTCTGCTATGATCGTGAAATGTTTAAAGTATATGGTGTTGCTGATGATATGAAAATGTTGTTGGGAGACTCTCATACCAACATTATTGTTGGAATTGGTATTATGAAGTTGAAGTTTGCATCTGGATAGACTTTATTGCTAAAATGATGTGATGCATACTCCAGTAATGAGACAGAATTTGGTATATAGTTTTATGTTGAATGAAGCTGGCTTTACTGAAAATACATGGTCTGATTTGTATACTATCACTGAAAATTATGTTTTTGTTGGTAAAGATTACGTTGTAGGTGGAACATTTAGGTTGAATGTTGATTTGAATAAAGTTGGTAGTTCTTCCTATATGTTGGGCGAATTTAATATTCAACATACTAAATTTTGTCACATTAATAAGAAACTTATTCATAACATGAGTAACTTAGGATTAATCAATAAAATAGTGATAAATGATTCAGAAAAATCTGGATATTGTAGTAAGCTAAAAAAACACCCAACATAAATCCATTTAGAGAGTCTGAACGTTAAGATTTAGTACATTCTGATATATGTTAACTTGATGGTACATTAACTAGGGATGGTAAATGCTATTTTATTACATTTATTTATGACTGTTCTGATTTCACTTATGTTTATCTCATAAAAAATAAAAATGTTGCACTAGATATGTTAAGTTATTTGTCATTGAAAAGAAAACCAGTCCAGCAAGAAAATTAAGAGGCTTCATAGTGATAGAGAAACAGAATATGGATCTAGCATATTTGTTGAATTTTATAACTTACATGATATAATTCATGAGTGAACTACACCTTATTTTCCACAAATTAACGGTAAAGCTGAAAGTAAAATGGTACATTCAGCGAACTAGTTGTTGCCATTTTGTTAAATTTGGTGTAGCATCACATTGGTGGAGGGAAATTTTATTGAATGTTTGCTAAGTGTAACGACCCGTAAAATTTTAATAATTTATAACGGCTTATTTACGTATTTAATTGAACTTTTGAGAAATTTTAATTAATAATATTTTGAAATAAAAATGTAATACTTGGATTACGTATAATTAAATATAGCAAATGGAAATTTTTCATCGGAAATTATGAAAGTAAATTTTATTGTGTAATTCTATTTCAATTTAAATCAGTTAGAATGTGATGATAATAAAATATTTTCCAAACCTGAATATTTTTCTATAGAAAATTTCTAAATCTTCTTCTGAGCGAGACATCATCTTTCGTTTTCAAAATTCGGGCTTCTATTGCTCAGTTTATCTTATTTCGGGCAAAATAGCAGTATTTCTAGTACCGGATATCGACTTTTGATAGGATGATCATATCACTAATATCTGTGTACCGTTTTGATCGTCTCGTCGTGCTGATCTCCATAGTATATTCAATTCTGTGTTTTAAAGCCCGGTACACAGCGAAATCCACGAAACCGGTAACCGTATCGGTTCCGGATCCGTGACCTTTTGTTTCTTTTGAATTTCAAACTTCAGCCCCATCATCCAAGCGACAATAAATTGCTTTAAATATTTCAGCTGAATCAACGTGAGACCGTTGCCATTTCCTTTTCTTTCCTGTTGCTTTTAATTGTTTCCTACATTTACTCTGCCTAGTATATTTACCGGAACATATATTTAGATCTGCATCTCGTTCTAATTTTTTTTTCCTACAGCAAACTTCTCCGCCCTCTTCTCCTTTCCCCTCGGTGAGAAAACCTCCCACTCGCTCCAATATCTTCACCTTCCACATCCTACGTCGACCACCAAACAACCCACCTTCAACACCTCCTCGTACACGCGCAACAGTCACCGCCGTACCACCTTCCTTCACGCGATCCACCCAGATCCGCACCTCCTCTTGCTCCTCTTGATGACCACCACTTGAACCTCAATCTCTGCACTCGAGCCTTCTTTTGTTGAGGTAATTATATATACATTTTAATGACTGTGATAGTTTGAAATGTATATATATTTCTTCAAATCTTTGTTGCTATTGCCTGTTCATACAATACTAATAAAGTTATCTATTTTATAATCTGATTATATAAGTTATTTATATTTGCTTTTGGCTTGGAATTCCTGTTTCCTACATTTTCTCAACTGATTCCTGCGCATATTATATATACATTGTTTTATATTGATCTAGAGATTTGGAAAATTTTATGAAGTGGTGTTATAAATGTTTTAAATTGTTAATATTTTAAGTATATATATCTATGTTTAAGTCGGTAAGATATGTATAAGTTACTCATAAAATGAAATGACCCTCCTATTTCCACCCTAATTTCATAAGGATTTTTTTTTTGCTATGAGATGATATATTGATATATCATTCATTACAAACATATTTTCCAAGGTCATTTTCTTTTTTTCCAATAACCAAAATATATCCAGGATCAAAATAACTTACCAATATAAATATATCAGTGCATATCTAATAACATACACATACATATGAAGATGTATGTGTTCTTCTTGTTTAAATTCAGAGTATATACTTTATTTTATTTTTGTTCAATAACATCCTGTTTGATTTAGAGATTTAGTAATTCAGATACATTATTGTATTCAGATTTTTGGCCATGAAATCCACTAGAAACATGTACTTTAGTCTGTCATTAGGATCAAGAAATGTTCAAGTAATATTCAGTAGTAAACAAGATTTTAATGGAGATGATTGTGTTTAAAGTCTGGATAATATTAGATTCAGTATAAAAGAAAGTGGATCCTAAGTGAACACAAGCAACATCTAGGCGTAATGGAAACGCGCCTAACTTATACACAAGAGGTCACGAGTTCGAGTACCATGCAGGTCGGTTCAAACACAATTTTTGGTTTTCTTCTTTTTTTTTTACTTCTGAAAGGTTAGAAATCTGATATCTACCTATAATTGTACATGTATGTTTAATTTTTGCCTATAACCCAACATACAAAACAATCCTTCTTACTTTACTATTTTTGTATCCCATTCCTACAACTGTTTTAAGAATTTATGATCATATTTTTGCTCAAATATCAACATGTACACAGATATACATGTACATGTCAATATTTCTGCTCATTTTCCAGAAAACTGGGTGAATCAATTGCTAAATGTACTAAGCTTTGAAATGCATTTTTATTTTCAGAATACAATCTATCATGATCAACCAATACTTCATTTAATTGAAGCTGGTTAACTCATGAATCCTGTATCTGCCACACTAGTTCAATTTCATTGCATTCTGTTTAAAGCTTTAGGAAAACATCTTACTCTTCTCAATACAATTCAGAAATGAATTCAAACTTAATTACAAAGCATTTCAGTAAAAGATAATAAAATCCTGTTAAGTTTTCTTTTTGCTAAATCCAGATTTTGTTCTAAAACTCAGTGCTCTGTTATGTCTCAAGATTAACTAATACATAATATAAATTATACAAAACAGTAGCTCAACTACATATGCATGTTTCTCCTCCAAACATCCATATCAATAATTAAAATCATTTCATTGTTTCCCACTCAGATTTTTCCCTTGAGATTTTAAACCTTAATGCATAACAGTATATTTAGCATGATACAACTAGTTCATCTAACCATAATAGAATTCATTACATGACTGGAAATCTTAGAAACATAAAATTTTTCCTGAATACATGCAGATATAATCAATTTAAACTCTTATTGAAACTAGCTAGCATGTTCATTCACTCCTCCATAACAGCCATTACTTCATTTTTACTTAGTGCCTGGGTTACCTGAAAGAGCATAAGTGGCTGCCTCATTTTAAAATGAGACACCCCATATGCCATGAGCAAACAAGGGTCAGATCTATGATCTGGTATGAGTAACATCAATTCATTCATGATATTAAGCAATAGAGAATATAAGGGTACTAACTTGTTATTTAAGCAAATTTCTGCAATCAATTATTTTAGTATAATTAAGTTGGTTCAGGTATGATATATTCATTTATCATTCTTATACTTGCATACAAAATCATGTAAACATAATTATCTATTTGCAACAATTTCATTTACTGGAATCATCTTGGTTCCATACCATTCAACCTAAGAAAATATCCATATTCCTATTTCTTCATATACAGGTTGTAATACTCAATTTAAATCCCTGCCTCATCTGCTATTAAGGAATCACTGGGACACATTGCAATGAACTAATTCACATCATTGCACAAAGATCTCAGGGCTTGAACAAACCATGTGCCAACTTGCATACTTCAAATATGACAAGCATTCCAGCAGCTTTCTTGGCCTTCCCTTCCCTAGTTTATTTACTAGTGTATAGTCTTAAATCCTATCATCAAATATGCTAAGTGAACATATCACTGCAAACATGGAAACATCCATAATTTCTTCTAGCATAATTCTCCTCAGAAATAATCAGACAGTTATTTCCTAAATGGGGTCAATATGTCTTGATCTTAGTAAAATATGAGAATATTTTCAACTGTAAAAGAGGCATGGCATGTTATATTGATCTGCAAGCCTTTATGATTGATTCAGATTCAAGATCTGGTTCAATCATAATTTTAGCTTGTGGGTTTCTTTTTTTTTTGATTTGATTAAGGGCTCAGCACTTAGAAAATTTCTATTGCACCCTTAACATTTTTCTTTTCAAGCCTCAGCACTTATACCAAGTATAATGCAGCTCTAATCATTTTTTTATAAAGTTTCCATGCCATAGATCTATAACAGCTGAGAGTATTCTCTATATAATTTTTAAGATCCTAAACTTTAACATTTGTGAGTATAAATAAATCAGTATGATACTCATCCAAAGACAAATGTCTCAACCAATCAAAGATCATCCAAAATCATCCATATTAAATCATATCAGATTTAAAATAAAACATCCAAAAAGCATTGATGAAATCATATACATCAAAACCAGAAATATATATAAATGGAAATAAAAAGTGGCTGCCTCATCTCAGGTCTTAATGCCATGAACTTAGTGAGATTACTCACCTAAATGTTTCTTCTTATTAATCCAGAAAATTCTTGTTTGAGTGTTTTCTCCTTCCTTCCAATATTTTCCTGCTTTTCTTATTTTTGTGCAGCTCGGGGTAAAAAATGATTCTACTGGCTAAACTGCCTATTTATAAGCATTTTTCCTCTAGGGTTTTGTTGAAACAGAATTCCATTTCTGTCCTGGCTAGCATCATGCATTTTTCATTCATAATACCCCGGCCATATTAACCAAATTAAAGGCTGCATTTTCTTTCTTTTACTTTTCAGAAAATGGCCACTCTCCTAGTCATGTTAAAAGTGTGACTATCCCATTTTTATTTTAATTATTTCTGAAAATCCCCTTTGCTATTTTTGCCTATACAAGCTCATTAACTTGTATCACATTTCATGTCATTTTAATGTCATAGTTTTTACTTGCTTATATATATATATATATATACTTTTCAGTGCTTAAAAATATATATATATTTGTACACATATTTTATCTAAGCTTATTTTAATTTCTCTTTAATTCCAGAAGCATATGTACCTATATGTATACAGGTTTACTAATATACATAATTTTCTCTTCTGGGTTTTAAATAAAATTTTGTTTACTGATTTAAAGTAAAACCTACTTTTCTTATTTTCTAAGATGATCCATATAATTTCAGAAATCAAACAACCATGTTGCCAAATCATGTTTGTATTGCCCTTTAATTCTTGTTTTAAATCCAAGAAATCTGGAGTTCTTCCTTGTGCCATTTCAGTGTGCACGTGCACACATATACCTGCACACTATTTCTTCCAGAGACTTCACCATATTTAAATCTAAATATTTCAAAATTAAATCATTTTTTTCAAAAATGATTTTTCACAAAATTTTGGGGTATTACATTCACCCCTCCTTTTAAGAATTGTGTCCTCACAATTTTTCTAACATTTATAGTGAGCATCTTTTTCTTTTCTGAAAACTTATCAAACATATGCATAAGCAAACAAATTCAACCATATCAACCATGCATAACAAATAATTTTTCCAGAAAAAAAAAATTACCTTTTAATTTGCAAAAAGCTTAGGATAATCCATTCTAATCTTATCCTCTAACTCCCATGTGCAGTCATTAGGATCACTACTCCACTGGATCTTAACTAGTTTCAAGGTTTTGCTCCTTAATTTCTTTTCTTCCTTGGCTACAATCCCCACTGGTTCTTTTTCATAAACCAAGTCAGGATTTATTTGAATTTTGGTAGGCTCTTCCAAAATGTCTTCCTTATCATGTACCCATTTTCTAAGTTGGGACACATGAAAAACATTATGCATTGCTTTCATCTCCTCTGGTAGTTCTAATTTGTAAGCCAATGAACCAATTCTTTCCAGAATTTTATAGGGTCCAACATACCTTGGTGTAAGCTTACCTTGCTTGCCAAACCTCATGACTTTCTTCATAGGTGAAATCTTGATGAAAACAAAGTCTCCCACTTCATATTCCACTTGCTTTCTCTTCCTATCTGCAAATTTCTTTTGCCTATCTTGAGCTGCTGCTATTCTTTTTCTTATTAACCCAATTCTCTCTGTAGTTTCTTTAACATATTCAGGTCCAAGAACAGCCCTTTCTCCAGTCTCTACCCAGCATATAGGTGATAAACAAGGCTTGCCATATAAGGCTTCAAATGGTGCCATCCCTATGGTGCTTTGGTAAGTGTTATTGTATGTGAATTCAGCTAGATGGAGGTGGTCTTCCCAGTTGCCTCCAAAGTCCAGTGTACATGCTCTCAACAAATCCTCTAAGACTTTGTTCACCACCTCAGTTTGACCATCTGATTGTGGATGGTAGGCAGTGCTTAAGCACAATTCACTCCCCATAGCCTCTTGAAAACTTTTCCAAAACCTTGAGGTGAAGATGGTATCCCTATCACTCACAATGGTTTTAGGTATGCCATGCAACCTTACTACCTCTTTCATGAATATTTGAGCCAATTTTGGAGCATTTCTTTCTGCTCTAACTGGGATAAAATGTGCTACCTTAGTTAGCCTATCCACAATTACCCATATACTTGTGTTTCCCTTCTTAGATCTAGGCAGACCATCTATGAAATCCATAGATATGTCCTCCCACTTCCACTGTGGTATACTAAGGGGTTGCAATAGTCCTGATGGCCTTTGTGTCTCTGCCTTGACTTGTTGGCAAGTCATGCACCTTGCAACATATCTGGCCACATCTGACTTCATCCCCTTCCACCAAAGATTTCTTTTCAAATTTTGATACATCTTGGTGCTACCTGGGTGTATGGAGTACTTACTCCTATGGTACTCATTTAATATTTCCTCTTTCAATTCTATATTTTCTGGAACACATATCCTGTTTTTATTCCTCAAATACCCATTTTTATCAACTTGATAATTTATTACTTCCTCCCCTTTTGATATGAGCATTTTCTTTTCCACCATGTTTAGGTCTTGTTCCTGCATTTGCCCAATCTTAAGAAGTAAATCTGATTGCAGAGATATCATACTTAATTTCCCTTTACCTTCACCTTCTTCAATGGGCATCATTTGTTCCTCACTACTTTCCTCAATTTCCAAATCAGTAAGTATAGACAAATCCCTAAACTCTTCCATCATCAACATGGCTACTTTGGCATGTTGTCTACTCAAGGCATCTGCAACTTTATTTGCCTTGCCTGGTGTATACAGTATGTCTAGATCATAGGCAGCTAGGAATTCTACCCATCTATGTTGCCTCATGTTCAAATCTTTTTGTGAGAATAAATATTTCAGTGCCTTATGATCAGTGTACAAAATGAATTTGGCACCTAACAAATAATGTCTCCAAAGTTTCAAAGCATACACAACTGCTGCTAGTTCAAGATCATGGGTTGCATACCTGGTTTCATGTGGCTTTAATTGCCTAGATGCATAGGCTACCACCTGGTCTTGCTGCATCAACACAGCCCCTAACCCAGAGCCACTTGCATCAGTGTACACAACCAAATTTTCATTTCCTTCTGGCACTCTCAACACTGGTGCATTTATCAGAGCTTCCTTTATTTTGATAAAAGCTTGCTCACATTTTTCTGTCCATACAAAGGCTTGGTTCTTTCTAGTTAAATTGGTAAGTGGTGATGATATTTTTGAGAAATCTTTTATGAATCTCCTATAATATCCTGCCATCCCCATAAATGATCTAATCTCACTGATGGTGCTAGGCCTTTTCCATGCTTGGATTGCCACTACCTTGTTAGGGTTTACTGATATTCCTTTGGCAGAGATGACATGCCCAAGGAAATGCACTTCTTCTTTCCAAAATGCACATTTTGAAAATTTTGCCTTTAAATCATTTTCCCTTAGTCTTGACAAAACTAAATGCAAATGATTTTTATGCTCTTCCACTGTCTTGGAATAAATCAAAATGTCATCAATAAAAATCAGTACAAATTTGTCTAGATAATCTCTAAATATTCTATTCATCAAATCAACAAAATATGAAGGAGCATTTGTCAAACCAAATGGCATAACCAAAAATTCATATAAGCCATATCTTGTGTTAAATGCAGTGTACTTAACACTTGAGTCTTCAACCTTCATTTGATGGAATCCTGATGCTAAGTCTAGTCTAGAAAATATTTTAGCTTCACTGAGTTGGTCAAAGAGATCATCTATTCTAGGCAATGGGTATTTATTCTTGATGGTTACTTTATTTAGCTCCCTGTAATCTATGCACATTCTCAAGGTACCATCATGTTTTCTTACAAACACTACTGGAGAACCCCAGCAGGAATTGCTTGGCCTTATAAATCCCTTGCCTTCTAATTCTTCCAACTGATTTTTCAATTCTTTCAGTTCACTTGGCCCCATTCTATAAGGTTTCTTAATTATTGGACTTGCTCCTGGAATGAGATTAATTTGGAACTCAACTGGTCTGTGGTGTGGAACACCCTTAACTTCCCCAAACACATCCAAGTATTCATTAACTATGGGAATTTCTTCAATGGTTAGTTCACTCAGATCTTTTTCTAAGTCAACTAAATGATATAGTTTTCCTTCCTTAGCTACCTCACATAAAACTGTGATTCTCTGGCCTCTAGAATTTTGCAATGATATGGTGGATGAGTCTAAATTAATTATGGCTTTAAATTGCCTTAACCAGTCTACCCCCAATATAACACCTATATTTGGGTAATTCAAAACATATAAATTGGAAATAAAAATATTTCCTCCTATGTTTAACTCCACATCCACACAAATCATATTTAAAACACTAGAACTCCCCAATGGACTGTGTATATGCAATGGGGTTTCAACTAATATGCAATTCAGTTTTAGCACTTTAACCAATTCATAAGAAATTAAGGAGTGAGTTGCCCCAGTATCATACACTACTGTTATGGGTATGGTACAAATAAGTAATGTACCTTCCACTTGGCTATGGTTTACAGTGTTACTTTCCACTGTGGCTTTGCCTTTTCCTTCCAAATTTGCCAATTTGCCTTGCTGTTTATACTCAGGACAATTCCTCTTCATATGTCCCTCTTTCCCACATAGATAGCATTTGAAAGCTCCTCCTTTCAACTCTGGACATTTTGGTTTGATATGCCCTTCCTTTCCACACTGATGGCACACAATTTTCTTCTTGTCTTCCTTAGCTTTGACATCTCCAGTGCTTTTGTTACTAGCCTCTTCTTTCTTCTTATCATAAGGGTGATACCTCCCCTTACCTTTCTTGTTATTATTGCTCTTAAAATTTCTGAACTTCTCCCTTTCCTTGTCATGCTGCTCCAACCTCAAAGCTAAGTCTATCACATGATCAAAAGTCTTGTCTGCATAAGGTAACATAGCTCTGCTAAGTCCTGGGTTTAGACCTTTTATGTACCTATCATTTTTAGATGCTTCATCTGCCACAAGCATTGCTCCATATGTGGAAAGTCCCTCAAACTTTTGAGTGTATTCTGTGACAGTCATGGTTCCTTGTCTAAGCCTAATGAATTCTTCTAGCAAGGTAGTCTTTGCTGATGCTAGTACAAACCTTGCCTCCAACATCTCTTTGAATTGATTCCAAGTGATTTCATTCTCATTCCTTCCTGCAATGATTACTTCCCACCAGCCTAAAGCTACTCCTTTCAGCTGTCTTGAAGCCACTTGCCTCTTTCTTTGATCATCAAGTTGCATGTCATTGAAAATTCTTTCCAATGTTCTCAACCATGTTTGAATTTCCATGATACTCTCTGTCCCTTCAAAGCTTTTGCCTCCTAAATGAGTATATGTCTTAAGCAGTTTTGAGAGTTCTTCATAGGGATTTTCTTGCCTTTGTCCTGCCCCATCCCTAAATGCTCTCACCAAGTCTTGCAGATTGACCATTGGTGGTGCATGGGAAGATCCTGCTCCCTGATTTGGTGGTCTCCCTACCATAGTTTGCTAATAATAATTTACATAGCTGGTTAGTTTGGTATTTAGTTCCTTTTAATTTTATTTCTATCTAAGAACTTGATCCTTACTTCTACTATGTTGAATAACATAGCTCTGATACCAACTGAAATGACCCTCCTATTTCCACCCTAATTTCATAAGGATTTTTTTTTTTTTGCTATGAGATGATATATTGATATATCATTCATTACAAACATATTTTCCAAGGTCATTTTCTTTTTTTCCAATAACCAAAATATATCCAGGATCAAAATAACTTACCAATATAAATATATCAGTGCATATCTAATAACATACACATACATATGAAGATGTATGTGTTCTTCTTGTTTAAATTCAGAGTATATACTTTATTTTTTTTTTGTTCAATAACATCCTGTTTGATTTAGAGATTTAGTAATTCAGATACATTATTGTATTCAGATTTTTGGCCATGAAATCCACTAGAAACATGTACTTTAGTCTGTCATTAGGATCAAGAAATGTTCAAGTAATATTCAGTAGTAAACAAGCTTTTAATGTAGATGATTGTGTTTAAAGTCTGGATAATATTAGATTCAGTATAAAAGAAAGTGGATCCTAAGTGAACACAAGCAACATCTAGGCGTAATGGAAACGCGCCTAACTTATACACAAGAGGTCACGAGTTCGAGTACCATGCAGGTCGGTTCAAACACAATTTTTGGTTTTCTTTTTTTTTTTTTTTACTTCTGAAAGGTTAGAAATCTGATATCTACCTATAATTGTACATGTATGTTTAATTTTTGCCTATAACCCAACATACAAAACAATCCTTCTTACTTTACTATTTTTGTATCCCATTCCTACAACTGTTTTAAGAATTTATGATCATATTTTTGCTCAAATATCAACATGTACACAGATATACATGTACATGTCAATATTTCTGCTCATTTTCCAGAAAACTGGGTGAATCAATTGCTAAATGTACTAAGCTTTGAAATGCATTTTTATTTTCAGAATACAATCTATCTTGATCAACCAATACTTCATTTAATTGAAGCTGGTTAACTCATGAATCCTGTATCTGCCACACTAGTTCAATTTCATTGCATTCTGTTTAAAGCTTTAGGAAAACATCTTACTCTTCTCAATACAATTCAGAAATGAATTCAAACTTAATTACAAAGCATTTCAGTAAAAGATAATAAAATCCTGTTAAGTTTTCTTTTTGCTAAATCCAGATTTTGTTCTAAAACTCAGTGCTCTGTTATGTCTCAAGATTAACTAATACATAATATAAATTATACAAAACAGTAGCTCAACTACATATGCATGTTTCTCCTCCAAACATCCATATCAATAATTAAAATCATTTCATTGTTTCCCACTCAGATTTTTCCCTTGAGATTTTAAACCTTAATGCATAACAGTATATTTAGCATGATACAACTAGTTCATCTAACCATAATAGAATTCATTACATGACTGGAAATCTTAGAAACATAAAATTTTTCCTGAATACATGCAGATATAATCAATTTAAACTCTTATTGAAACTAGCTAGCATGTTCATTCACTCCTCCATAACAGCCATTACTTCATTTTTACTTAGTGCCTGGGTTACCTGAAAGAGCATAAGTGGCTGCCTCATTTTAAAATGAGACACCCCATATGCCATGAGCAAACAAGGGTCAGATCTATGATCTGGTATGAGTAACATCAATTCATTCATGATATTAAGCAATAGAGAATATAAGGGTACTAACTTGTTATTTAAGCAAATTTCTGCAATCAATTATTTTAGTATAATTAAGTTGGTTCAGGTATGATATATTCATTTATCATTCTTATACTTGCATACAAAATCATGTAAACATAATTATCTATTTGCAACAATTTCATTTACTGGAATCATCTTGGTTCCATACCATTCAACCTAAGAAAATATCCATATTCCTATTTCTTCATATACAGGTTGTAATACTCAATTTAAATCCCTGCCTCATCTGCTATTAAGGAATCACTGGGACACATTGCAATGAACTAATTCACATCATTGCACAAAGATCTCAGGGCTTGAACAAACCATGTGCCAACTTGCATACTTCAAATATGACAAGCATTCCAGCAGCTTTCTTGGCCTTCCCTTCCCTAGTTTATTTACTAGTGTATAGTCTTAAATCCTATCATCAAATATGCTAAGTGAACATATCACTGCAAACATGGAAACATCCATAATTTCTTCTAGCATAATTCTCCTCAGAAATAATCAGACAGTTATTTCCTAAATGGGGTCAATATGTCTTGATCTTAGTAAAATATGAGAATATTTTCAACTGTAAAAGAGGCATGGCATGTTATATTGATCTGCAAGCCTTTATGAATTATTCAGATTCAAGATCTGGTTCAATCATAATTTTAGCTTGTGGGTTTCTTTTTTTTTTGATTTGATTAAGGGCTCAGCACTTAGAAAATTTCTATTGCACCCTTAACATTTTTCTTTTCAAGCCTCAGCACTTATACCAAGTATAATGCAGCTCTAATCATTTTTTTATAAAGTTTCCATGCCATAGATCTATAACAGCTGAGAGTATTCTCTATATAATTTTTAAGATCCTAAACTTTAACATTTGTGAGTATAAATAAATCAGTATGATACTCATCCAAAGACAAATGTCTCAACCAATCAAAGATCATCCAAAATCATCCATATTAAATCATATCAGATTTAAAATAAAACATCCAAAAAGCATTGATGAAATCATATACATCAAAACCAGAAATATATATAAATGGAAATAAAAAGTGGCTGCCTCATCTCAGGTCTTAATGCCATGAACTTAGTGAGATTACTCACCTAAATGTTTCTTCTTATTAATCCAGAAAATTCTTGTTTGAGTGTTTTCTCCTTCCTTCCAATATTTTCCTGCTTTTCTTATTTTTGTGCAGCTCGGGGTAAAAAATGATTCTACTGGCTAAACTGCCTATTTATAAGCATTTTTCCTCTAGGGTTTTGTTGAAACAGAATTCCATTTCTGTCCTGGCTAGCATCATGCATTTTTCATTCATAATACCCCGGCCATATTAACCAAATTAAAGGCTGCATTTTCTTTCTTTTACTTTTCAGAAAATGGCCACTCTCCTAGTCATGTTAAAAGTGTGACTATCCCATTTTTATTTTAATTATTTCTGAAAATCCCCTTTGCTATTTTTGCCTATACAAGCTCATTAACTTGTATCACATTTCATGTCATTTTAATGTCATAGTTTTTACTTGCTTATATATATATATATATATACTTTTCAGTGCTTAAAAATATATATATATTTGTACACATATTTTATCTAAGCTTATTTTAATTTCTCTTTAATTCCAGAAGCATATGTACCTATATGTATACAGGTTTACTAATATACATAATTTTCTCTTCTGGGTTTTAAATAAAATTTTGTTTACTGATTTAAAGTAAAACCTACTTTTCTTATTTTCTAAGATGATCCATATAATTTCAGAAATCAAACAACCATGTTGCCAAATCATGTTTGTATTGCCCTTTAATTCTTGTTTTAAATCCAAGAAATCTGGAGTTCTTCCTTGTGCCATTTCAGTGTGCACGTGCACACATATACCTGCACACTATTTCTTCCAGAGACTTCACCATATTTAAATCTAAATATTTCAAAATTAAATCATTTTTTTCAAAAATGATTTTTCACAAAATTTTGGGGTATTACATAAAAGCTATTTGATCTGGTAGCCTAAATATAGGTTTATACAAGTTGTTCTAGATTTGTTTTATATATATATATATATATACATAACTTTATTTAGATATGGCAGTATAGATATGTTTTTCGTGTAAATCTTAGATATAATATATGTATTAATAGTGATTTTTTTTAAAATTAAAATAAATAAGATATATACTATAAAAAATATACCTTTACGTTAAGCATTTATATGTTAATATATATCTGACCCTGTTCAAAGTATTATACATATTATCATATTGAGTTACTGACCTATTTGTCTAAAGGTATATACATACAAAAGATACTAGTTTAGTATACATATAAGTTGCTGTATATAATTTATAATTTACGTATATGTAAGTTTGGCTTGTATATAAGTTAAGTGGTCTGTAGTTATTAAATAAAGTTATACAGTTTTGTATTATAAGTTATTCACATATATATGTACTTTCCTCATACTTCTATTTGCTTATATATATTTCTCTGCCGGTTTCAAATGACTATTAAAGTTTAGTAAATTTTTTTATATAGGAGTATATATATACAGTTAGTTTAGTCTAAATGGAAATCTGCTGAAAAATTATATATATTAATTCATATAACTGATAATCTTTAGTTTGTAGTATATAAGTTATATATATAATTCTATACAGGCCTCTGTTTTACTATAAGAAAAGGAAATATATTTGTATATATATTGTTTTAAAAACATAAACTGTATGTATGTTGTATACATGTCTTTGTTAGGTGTTTGTATGCGGACTATCTGTATATAGACTTCTATACACATGTTATATCGGGGTTTAAGAAAGGATTTCAGATAGGGTACCTATGATATATTTTATGTAAAGCGTATGCGTTGATTTTGTATTGATCTAAATGTAATATATAATTGCTGCTTCTATCAATCGGATTCAAATTTGTTTCATCGATTTATCAGCTTCGCATGTCAAACTCGTGCCAATCTAGCTTTGCTTTGGACTCGTAACTCATCTCATTCTTGTCCCTTTCTAGCCTCAAAAGGTGAGCAATCACTCACGATTAACGTTCTTGTATTCATTAAATTTGATTTCAATTGAAACGACAATTGAAATATGCTGCTGTAGTTATTTAAATTGTTTTATTTGTTATTATCTATAAATGTTCACCTGTGGGATATGACACCATATCCTGTTGTTTATATTATATTGTTATTGATGATATATGCCTGTTATATTATTATATTATCTGTTATCACTCTGCAAGTTCCCTGTTAGTATATGATTCACTATGGGTTGAAATGATACATACCCGAACGGACTTTAGAATAGGAGAAAATCGTTATGGGTTGAAATGATAAACCCAAGCGATTTTCATTTGAATTGAATTTGGGATTACGGGTTGAAATGATATCCACCCGTATATATTTAATGTACGGATTGAAATGATAAATATCTATATCACTTGACCATAGGATAGAAAATTATATACAAACACCGTTGGTCCATATATAAATATTTTGAAAATAATTTCTATGGTTTTGGAAAGAAATATATGGTTTTAATAAATATTGATTATTATAAGATTTATATATAAACGGAAATTTTATATACAGATTTAATAATAATATTTAGTTTAATTGAGATTGATTTAATACATATAATATGTTTATGTATTTACTTAAATTTATATTCCAAAATATATTTTTGTAATAATTTAAATAAGTTAAGGTTGGGAAGATAAATTTGAATTTATTTGAAACTGTATTTAATTAAGAATTTTACTTAATTAAATTGATTTGAAACTATTGAATTCAGGATTTAAGATATGATTTTACAACTTGGGTTTTGATTTAAGTAAAAGAGATTAAATGAATATTTCAAGTTTAAATAAATCGAAGGAAATATTTAGTTTAATGAAATTAAGGTTATTTAAATGGTATTGTATTTATTTAAATGATTTTTCAAAACTAAGTGGTAGTAAAATAAAATTTTGATATATATGAAATGATCGAAATTAGTTTTGAAATTGTGGAATATATTTAAAGCTTTGAACATATAAAAAATTTAAATGGTTTATTGAGAACTGAATTGAATTGATGAATTGAGCTTTGAAAAATTTGAATTTTGAATTTGAGTAGATTTGAATCGATTTGTGAGACTTGAGGAAATTGTAAATACTTTACTTTGTAAATTATTTTAATATATATATATATATACTTTTTTGGAAATAGATATATTTGAAATGAAAATGATATTTTTGTTTTGAAGTATAAGTTAATTTGAAATGACCCCGGTGTTATAGTGTATATTTCTACATTGTAGATAGTTCCACGGATCCTTAGAGGATGGTTATCCCAAACATCCTTTGAGTTACTTGTACTTCAATTAATATTTCACTTGAGTTGGATTTTTTAATATAAGAATGTTAATCCTAACTCGAGTGTTTTGTGTTTAACTTTACTCTCGGGTCAGACTGAGTGATACAACATTTGAGACTCACCTTTGGAGTTTGGAGCTTCGTTTGGAGATCCAACTATCGATTCAGCTTTCAGCTTTTCCAGTTGATTGGTTCAGAGAAGTCAACTGTTCGTACTGGAGACTTCACTGTATTTGAGATATTCTATTGTATTTTATTCCTAACTCTGATGTTTATATAGTGGCTTCATGAACTACTATTTATTTATAATGCTGCGTATTATTGTATTACTCTATGTCTGTGATACTGTGATTGATTTATTTACTGTATATGCTGAGTTTTTCCAAATATAAATTAATAATATGATATTTTGAGCAATTCAAGTCTGACACGTGCGGATGCGAATGGTTGAAAATAGCGGGTCGTTACAAATGGTATCAGAGCTAAGTTTTCGCAAAAATTAGCATATGTAGTAGATTTAATTACAGAATTATTTCCATTCGTGCCTGAACCTCTTCCTCTTTGATTCGGTTTCCTCTGAATTTTGGAACGCTCCCACTTGTTCGGAAATCCATTCTTGCCTCTCCCTATTTATATTCTTATATGAGTATATCCATCTTCTATTTTTAATTTTTATTATCTCATCTTTGTTTGAGTCCTTTCCCTTTGTTTTGAAACTCCCTTTGATTAAGTTTGGCCTTCAATTTTGAACTTCTATCTTGTTTGATTTTGAACTCATTGAATGATAGGAAACCATTTTGTAAATGGAAAAATCGGAAGAGCAGAAAGCAGCCCGTCGGGCACGAGAGCACTGGCCCGTAAGGAACGGGAGGAAGCAATCGAGGAGCAAGAGAGGCTATGGAGAGAAAAGGCAGAACCTGGACCCTATGACCAAGTCATTTGTTATCGGTGTCAGGAAAAGGGACATTATGCAGCCATGTGCGGAAAGAGAGATAAAGGAAAAAGACGGAGGGCAAGCGCTTTCGATCCGAGATTTTTTTGTTTTAAGTGTCGTGAGAAGGGACACTTCCCAAGTCGTTTCCTGAAGGTGAAGAAGGTGAAATCGGCACTCACTACATCAATCGACCAGTCAACCATTTGCTACCATTGTAGGCAGACTGGACATATAGCCAGAGATTGTTCTGAGAGACAACGCGGAAGGCAAGCTGTGTTGCGTCCTGCTCGAGCTGCTGCTTTCCCAAAGTTTACTATGGAAGATGGGAGAGTAGTATACTCATGCAAGAAATGTAATAGTTGGGGGCACCTTGATGTGGAGTGTACTGGACCCGTTGAAGCACCACCCAGCAGAATTAATACTGATGCTTTGTTCTTGTAGAAGTAAAGGTCAATGGAATCTGTTTGTTATCAGTAGTATGTTAAGTGAACTCTATTATATCCTTTACCTAGTAGAAGTCGATATGTCAAACTTATGATATAATGATGCTTCAGCATTTCGCTTGAGAAGAATTTGGGGTTTTCCAGTAATGAAAGAAATTCCTTTGAATTGATATAGGTTAATATACCTCAAAATCTTGGTTAGGATTCTCATTGAGTAGGATCCCTTTGAATTTGACTTCGACCTTTATCTCGTTCCGAGATTCATTCTTGAATCATCCTTTGAAAATCGTGTTTGGTTGTATTTTGGAAATTGTTTTACATACCGAAATTATGATTTTAATAAGTATGATCATATTCTATATATAAAAGTGAAATTGTTTTCAATAAGGATTATATACCTTTTAAAATGTGAATTTAAAGTTTCAAAAGGATTTGAAAATTTTAAAATTAGATATGAAATTGATTTATATAAAAATGATTTATAACTGAAGGGTTTCGAATTTGAAATTTGAGAGATTGAACTCCGATATTTTGAAAATTGGTTTTAAGATTTTGAAAATATATAATAATATGATTTGAAAGTATTTTCCGAATAAGAATGTTTCAAATGAGTTCCAATAATTTCAAAAAAAAGTTTTCAATAAAATAGAAGTCCAGAACTCACTTATGTCACTGGAAAATAATTTCGATGATGAGTGCACGCATCATCGACATTGATTTTCGAGTTTCAGAGTGAGGGATATGCCACTTTAGTGGTCTTGCTATGCGATTGATTTTGTGAAACCAATTTTGATTTCAAATTCCGAAGTATGATTTGATATTCGAAAGATATGTATATATATTTGAAACTATTTGAAGTGAGCCCGGTGTTCAGTCCTCGAGTTTCGGATTTGATTTGGTATAACCCTATCTATTGAAATTGATTTACTGATTTGTTATTGACTTCCAACTCTTGAATTGGAAAATTTGATTTCTCCGACTATTTTGAATGTTTGAACACTCCCAAATCAAGGTTTAATTTTCAAAGCTAAGAAATTTCGGAAAGTATAAATTATATGATTTAAATAAGTTTGAAGCAGTTTTGTTAGGTAAATGAATAAGACTATATGAATCATACTAACATGAAATTTAATTTTGAAATGTTTTGAATAAAATTTAGTTTTAAATGTTTTAACTTAGTAACATCTTTTATAAAACTATATATATATATATAATAAAAATAATTTTCCTAAGGTAAATTGGATTTTTTTAAATAGAAATAAATAGTTTAAAGGTTGTAAAGTGATAGTTATAAACTTGGTAATCATTTTTGAGTATAATTGATTTTGAAGAAAATATTTGGTTTTGAAAATAGATTGGAAATTAAAACCCAGTATTCTTATGATGATTTTTGGAAATGAATTTGTTTTGGAAACTAGGATTATTTTCTAAACCTATTATTTTGGAAACTTTGAAACCAGAGATATTAAATTTGGAAGAAATGATTTGGTGAAATCATATATGATTTTTGAAACTGAACTGATATTGAAACGAATTGAAATTGAGAACCTTGTGTTACTAAATACTTGATTTGGGAGTTATCAAACTTATATAAAATTGATTTGTATAAGTACGATGTTGATTCGAAAACTATTGATTTGGAAAGGTACTCAATTTGAAAGGCGAAATCTTATATAATCGAAGACTATATAAGTGTGATTTGATATACTATTGATTTTGGAAAGTATTCGATTTGAAAATCAATCTTATATATAATGGAATTTATATAAGTATGATATTTGAAATTTATTTGAAAAGGTACTATATGATATATATTTTCGAAGTAAAGATATGGAAAGTGCCTTCTGCTTGTTATTCGATTTGTGGCCACATCTTGGATTCATTCTATCGATATTATTCTCTTTGATTTTTGGTTTTCCGGATATGATACTCGAGTGTCCATCGAATTCCATGGCGTAACCCATGGTCTTACGAACTCAACTGCATAGCGTAATTCGCAAGGCAGTAATTGCTTAAAGGGTACGGATGTTTCTTGGGGGATCCAGGCGTAACCATTGTGTATCTGCGATCTTTGATCGTTTTAGTAGCGTAATCCGCAAGGCAATGATTGCTTAAAGGGTACGGATGTTTCCTAGGGGATCCAAGCGCAACCATTGTGTATTCGCGGTCTACAAGTTTTGTCATAGCGTAATCCGCAAGGCAGAGATTGCTTAAAAGGTACAGATGTTTCCTAGGGGATCCAGGCATAACCATTGTGTATCCGCGGTCTACAGTTTTGTTATCATGGCGAAATTCGCAAGGTAGCGATTGCTTAAAAGGTACGGATGTTTCTTGGGGGATCCAGGCATAACCATTGTGTATCTGCGATCCATGATTCTGTTGATTTGTTTGGATTGTACTTTCCATATCGGTTTTGAAAGTTTTTTTTCCATGTATTTTCACTGGGTTTTGAAACAAGTCTACTAAGTACTTGGAGAATTATAGCTTTGCGCATGATCAACGCATAGCCAGAGTCTGCAGGAACGAGGATAAACTTGTTGAGACATCAAGTTATAAAAGTATTTTCAAAAGGAAAATTTGTTTCGATATAAAAGTATTTTATTTTAAAGGTATTTTATTATAAAAGTATTTCCAACAGAGAAGTTTTGTATTAATATTTGAAATTGAAATTCTTATGGTTCTAAATTAATTATTTGTGCCCGATACTATTCTTTTGAATCTACCTTATCTGCTTAGTTTTATTTATTCACCTATATTCTATTTTTTCGAATCTACCTTCTTTTCCTTTTTGAATATATCCTTTTAAAATATTTTTTATTTATATACTATATATTTTAATAATAAATTATTAGTGTTAAAATATTTTAGAAGTTATTGATTAAATCAAACATATTTAAAGTAAATGATTACTGATTTATTTGAAAAGTAACTTGAGATAAATTAATGAATTGTAGATTTAATGTTTTCAATAACCTCTTTGTAATATAAGTAATGATGTAAATAATTGTTTTCAAATAGTTTTCATATATTTATAAAGGTGTTATTTAAACATATAAATGGTATTTATAAAGGAAGCAAGAAATTTTACAAATAGTTTTTGAAAGATTTTAAAGCATTAAAGATAATTGAATTGCAAATGAAGTTTTCAAATGAATATTTCAAGCAAATTTATATAGTTTTAAATTAATCGTTTATCCTTGTCTTTCAATCTAATTTTCTTTATGGTCGCTTTTATTCTCCTACCTCCTTCCTTTTCGGTGACGAAAAGTTTTGAGTGGGGGAGAGTGTAACGACCCGTAAAATTTTAGTAATTTATAACGGTTTATTTAAGTATTTAATTGAATTTTTGAGAAATTTTAATTAATAATATTTTGAAATAAAAATGTAATACTTGGATTACGTATAATTAAATATAGCAAATGGAAAATTTTCATCGAAAATTATGAAAGTAAATTTTATTGTGTAATTCTATTTCAATTTAAATCAGTTAGAATTTGATGATAATAAAATGTTTTCCAAACCTGAATATTTTTCTATAGAAAATTTCTAAATCTTCTTCTGAGCGAGACGTCATCTTTCTTTTTCAAAATTCGGGCTTCTATTGCTCAGTTTATCTTATTTCTGGCAAAATTGCAGCATTTCTGGTACCGGATATCGACTTTTGATAGGATGATCATATCACTAATATCTGTGTACCTTTTTGATCGTCTCTTCGTGCTGATCTCCGCAGTATATTCAATTCTGTGTTTTGAAGCCCGATACATAGCGAAATCCACGAAACCGGTAACCGTAATTATACCAGATCCGCGACCTTTTGTTTCTTTTGAATTTCAAACTTCAGCCTCATCATCCAAGCGACAATAAATTGCTTTAAATATTTCAGCTGAATCAACGTGAGACTGTTGCCATTTCCATTTCTTTCCCGTTGCTTTTATTTATTTCCTACATTTACTCTACCTAGTATATTTACTGGAACATATATTTAGATCTGCATCTCGTTCTAAAAATTTTTTCCTACAGCAAACTTCTCCGCCCTCTTCTCCTTTCCCCTCGGTGTGAAAACCTCCCACTCACTCCACTATCTTCACCTTCCACATCCTACGTCGACCACAAAACAACGCGCCTTCAACACCACTTCGTACACGCGCAGCAGCCACCGCCGTACCACCTTCCTTCACACGATCCACCCATATTCTCACCTCTTCTTGCTCCTCTCGATGACCACCACTTGAACCTCAATCTCTGCACTCGAGCCTTCTTTTGTTGAGGTAATTATATATACATTTTAATGACTGTGATAGTTCGAAATGAATATATATTTCTTCAAATATTTGTTGCTATTGCCCGTTCATACAATATTAATAAAGTTATCTATTTTATAATCTGATTATATAAGTTATTTATATTTGCTTTTGGCATGGAAACCCTGTTTCCTACATTTTCTCAACTGATGCCTGCGCATATTATATATACATTGTTTTATATTGATCTAGAGATTTGGAAAATTTTATGCAGTGGTGTTATAAATGTTTTAAATTGTTAAAATTTTAAGTATATATATCTATGTATAAGTCGGTAAGATATGTATAAGTTACTCATAAAAGCTATTTGATCGGGTAGCCTAAATATAGGTTTATACAAGTTGTTCAAGATTTGTTATATATATTTGTAACTTTATTTAGATATGGCAGTATAGATATGTTTTTCGTGTAAATCTTAGATATAATATATGTATTAATAGTGATTTTAAAAAAAAATTAAAATAAATAAAATATATACTATAAAAAAAATACCTATACGTTAAGCATTTATATGTTAATATATATCTAACCCTGTTCAAAGTATTATACATATTATCATATTGAGTTACTGACCTATTTGTCTAAAGGTATATACACACAAAAGATACTAGTTTAGTATACATATAAGCTGTTGTATATAATTTATAATTTACGTATATATAAGTTTGGCTTGTAAATAAATTAAGTGGTCTGTAGTTATTAAATAAAGTTATACAGTTTTGTATTATAAGTTATTCACATATATATGTACTTTCCTCATACTCCTATTTGCTTATATATATTTCTCTGCCGGTTTCAAATGACTATTAAAGTTTAGCAAACAATTTTATATAGGAGTATATATATGCAGTTAGTTTAGTCTGGTTGGAAATCGGCTGAAAAATTATATATATTAATTCATATAACTGATAATCTTTAGTTTGCAGTATATAAGTTATATATATAATTCTATACAGGTCTCTGTTTTACTGTAAGAAAAGGAAATATATTTGTATATATATTGTTTTAAAGACATAACCTGCATGTATGTTGTATACATGTCATTGTTAGGTGTTTGTATGCGGTCTGTCTGTATATAGACTTCTATACACATGTTATATCGGGGTTTAAGAAAGGATTTCAGATAGGGTACCTATGATATATGTTAACGCTAAAAAAGTGAACGCTAACACCCGGTGTGTGTAATAGAATCGTGAAAGCACCACCCGTTGGTACGGGAACAGAATACAGGCTGAAAATAGCAGTAAAACGGTAAATAACAACAGATTTATAGTGGTTCGGCCCGTAACTGAGCCTACATCCACTTTATAGTCTTTTATTGCTGATTTGATTACAATTCGGTACAATGTTCTTCTAAACACAACACAATTTGATCACGAAAACACTCTTGACTATTAGCTCAATCTTCGATGATGAAACTCGATGAATCCGTGTCGGATGTATGGAATTCCTCCCGAGGCTTGTTGTAGTGTCTCGAGTATTTGAAGATCTTCGTGTGTTGATTGAGTTGAGAGATCGGCAGAGTAACGACGTTCCAAGAAATGACTGGCCAAAAGTCCTCTTCCCGTTGGAATTTGGGGGTATTTATAGGGTATAATCTGAATAGGAAATCTTCTTTAAGTTCTAGGTCGGAGCCGACTTATAGTAAGTCGTAGGTCCTAAGTCGGTGACGAGATAGGAGTTCTTGCACCTAGTTACTCATGAATACGCGCTGTTAAGTTGCAAGTCATAGGTCGGCAGCGACTTAACACAAGTCGTAGGTCGGTGGTACTTGGTTCGAGCTAGTTAGTATAAGTCGCCTACGACTTCGTATAAGTCGTAGGTCGTTAGCTTCTTAAACTGGTAGGTCAGAGATCCCTTAAGTCGTAGACTTTCTGAGTCGAACCACTTCATAAGTCGTATGTGTTTAAGTCGGCTCTGTGGCTAAGTTGGTTATGCAGTTGAGTCGTAAACTTCCTTAAGTCATAACCCGTTAAGTCGGAGACTTTTTTAACTCGTATCCTGTTAAGTCGGAGACCTTTCCTTAGCTCGGAGCCTGTTAAGTCAGACCTGCAGCTTAAGTTATAGATTTCTTAAGTTGGACCATATCTTAAGTCGGTAGCCTACTTAAGTCGGTCTTTCCTCTTAAGTCGTAGACTTCCTTAAGTCGTCTCCTGTTAGGTCGGCATGCCTTTTAGGTCGTAAGTCGTAGCTTGTTAAGTCGCGAACAAAAGACTTGGACGATCTGGTTGTTTCACAAGAGCCAAAAACAGGGGAACTTGAAGAAGGCGAGAAGACTCCGGAGCAGTCTTATGACGACGACACGAAGCTTTCAGAGTTTTTTACTCCCGGTAGTGAGTCTTCCTCGAAAAGGAAGGGGAAACGCGCAATTTCGAAGAAAGGCAAGAAGAGCTCTTCTGCCGCTGGAGAGGAAGCAGAAGTTGATCCGGTTGCGCCTCTTTCTCCTCCTTCTCCGACTCAATCACAACGGCCTCCGAAGCTAATTATCAGGCCGGGTAAAAGCTCTAAAGGCGGGAAGAAGGAGAAATGAGCTTAATTTGGCCTTTTCTGCTTTTTGCATGTATTGACCGGAAGTTGTGCGGATACCGGTCTCCGCTTCTTTTTTGATCTGCACAATGTAAAAATTTTCATAGTATTGAATAAAATAGCTATTTTACTTGTGTAAATTCTTGTGTATGTGAGAATGTATCTGTTTCCCATTTTTAGTGTAGAATAAATGATTTCTTTTACTTGTACAAACTTTTTTGTTTGTGTTTGGGAATGCATTTATTCCACATCTATTTTTTGTGATATTGCAATGAACTTGTGGTATGTTGCTTTTATTAATATAATTGAATTGTATAGTATTGCCCCCATACCGTAAGTGCATTGCAATATTTCTAGCTTTTTCAAGACTGATACTCTTATTTCAGAGAATAATTACTCCACTTTTAAGGGAAGGATCATTCTGCTTTTAATAGAGTATATCTAGTCTTTAGAGAAGTTTTTACTTTCTCTTTCTTTCTGAAGAACACTTCAACCTTTGGGGATGATCACTTTTATTTGTTAAAAGTGAATTTTCCTATGCAGTGAAGTGAACTTTCTGAAGAATTTTTTGATTTGTTTAGCCCTTCCGAAGAAGGATTTGTTTTTGTGCCTCTGAAGAGGGCTTATGTCTGGTACTTCAAGCATGGTGAAGTGTGCCTCCAAAGAGGTCTTTTGGTCTCCGAAGAGAAGCGATTTTGGTCTCCGAAGAGAAGCAATTTTGGTCTCCGAAGAGAAGCAATTTTGCATTTCATCTCTGGTGAAGTGGGCCTCCGAAGAGGAGCATTTTGCACTTCTACACTGGTGAAATGTGCCTCCGAAGAGGGCTTGTTAGCATTTAATCTCTGGTGAAGTGGGCTTCCGAAGAAGGGCATTTTGCACTTCTACACTGGTGAAATGTGCCTCCGAAGAGGGCTTGTTAGCCTGGAAGTTACTTTCTCATGGTTGAGTGGATCCACGGGGCGGACGCAAGTTGCTTGATTGGATGTTCGTTTGCACAAACGATCGCAATTAACTAACAAGGGCCCTGTTCCTTCAGCTTGGGAAGGTGCCCCTCCGGTGGCTCCACCAATCTTTTTTGATTGAGGAAAGCACTTTCATTTTTTTGGCGTGCCTCGTTAGAGGGCTTTGTTGACCTTTGAGAAGGAGCATCGGTTGGTTGATGTGCCAGGAAGGTTGCTTCTCAGGGGCGAGTAGATCCACGGGACGGACGCAAGCTGCATGATCGGATGCATCACGATCAGTTAGCAAGGGTCCTGTTCCTTCTGCTTGGGAAGGTGTCCCTTCGGTGGTTCTACCGGCCCTTTTATCGAGAGGCATAATTCCTTTTGGCTGCTTCCGTGTTTGCTTGGCCATGTTCTCCCATCATCTGCTCATTAGCGATCTTTTATTATCATTTCCAAGCGTATCTTCTTTCCTTTTGCAAGTAAATTGCCCTATCCGAAGAAGTGGACTTCACTGTTGAATAACTTCATGGGGCAAACGCGAGTTACTTAGTTGGATGTTTGTTCATATTGACAATCACAACCGGTTAACGAAGGCTTGCCCCAGTGGAGTTGCCAACTTTTTATGTGAAGTTCTTCTTGTATTGGATTTGAATATGGAATTTTTTGTTGCTTGGTATTTGCTTTAATAAATGATTTGTAGGGCTCGCTTGGCTTTGCGATGGGTGAGCTTTGCTTTATTGACCTGCAATATTAGATCGACATTTTAGCAATACATTTAGAGTATTTATATATCGAAATATAACAGGCATTTTGTAATAGAAAACACAGAATTCATAGTTTTTCATTATTCAGTCACACTGATTTCTCAGCGGTTTACAATGCAGAAGTTACACATCCATTATCATTTTTACAAATTAAGCAATGTTGTTAAGTAAAAAATGGATGCTAGTGATTGTTGTTTCAGAATCTCCGGACTGGTTTTCCATTTGCACTAGATTCGCAGCTTCGGATTTATATGCCAAAGAAAGTGAAAGATGCCCCAGTTGCAGTTTTGTGGACAATTAGCAGTCGTCCCAACTTCTGCCTGCTGGTTGTGGACCTCCTGTGACAACATTAATGACAAGCTTTCCTGAATCTTGCACTGCAGTGTTGTTGCGAGAATCAGATTGATGGGTAGGACGTTGTTGACCCTGAGTGGATGAGGTTGGATCGACTCCGCCTCTCTTAACGTATTGTTGGAGTTTACCCTGCTCCAGCAATTCTTCAATCACATTCTTTAATTGGCGACATTGGTCAGTGTCATGGCCAGGTTGATTGTGAAATTGGCAGAATTTTCCATTACGCACTGCACCTCTCTTCATCTCAGGTGGCTTAGGATACCTGACAACGTCCTTTGTTGCAAAAAAGATATTTCTTGGTGTATCAGTTAAAGGAGTAAAATCTGAAAGATCGAAGCGGCGGAGTTTCCTCTCATTCCCCTGATTCTTTCCTCCATCGTTTTCCCTTTTCTGATTCTCAGAATTTCTTTTATTTGAAGCAAGATCATTATTGTTGTCCTTGGAAACTAATACTTTTGCTGAGGCGGAAAGGTTTTCCAGGCGCATGAATTCATCGGCCTTTTTATAAAACTTCTCAAGGGAATTTGGTTCCTTCATTTTTAGCCATTTTCCAAATTCACTCGATTTATTAATGGCTCGCACGAAGTAGGTCAGGATCATACGCGGTTCTACATTATCCACTTCGGCTACAGCTATACTGAAACGGCTTAAGAAAGATTTGATTGATTCTCTGGGAGCTTGTTCAAGACTAGACAATGACATTATATCCTTGGCTTTTGAAGCATACAATCTGAACTGTTCTTTAAACTTTTGCGTCAAGTCGGAGAATTGATCTATTGACCGAATTGGAAGCTTTGTGAACCAAAGTAAGGCCACACCTTCCAAGTACACTGGAAAGTATCGACACTTAATCTCGTATGACGCCCTTGCACCGGTCATATGCCAATCGTACTTGTATAGGAAATGATTAGGGTCGCTCGTTCCCCTATAGGCTTGGATAGTAGGAGGCGCAAATTTCCTTGGAAATTCCGCTTTCAGAATCTTTTCCGTAAACGGAGTTCTGCTCGGTGCAAATCCCCAGTCGTTCTCATTCTCTTCCCTTTGTATGCTCTCTTTCATGATGCGGCTAACCATTTCGGACAGGTACTCTTTATTGTTTAGAGACATTTTCGGACAGGCATCAGTCCTTCTTTCGGAAGCTTGCCCGGGTACATGTTCACGATAAGTTGGCTGCGACATAGAACCCTCAGCTTGGAAAGGTGGCATTTCTGGAGAGGTTGTTTGATGGGTTTCTGGTTGACGATTTGCCCCGAGCAGAGCAGTTAATATGTCCATCATTAAAGCGTTTTGAGTCTCAATTTGTTGGTATAATCCAAAAACTGTGTCGTCCAATTCAGCCCTGGTGACTCCAACGGTAGGAGTTGCTTGGTCTGCTGTTGGGGAAGCGGAAGTTCCTTCATGAGCATTTCCGGATCTGACAGGTCTACCTCTTCTTCCAGGAGCCATGTTTTCAGATAAGCTTCTGGTTTTGAAAGAGATTTTCTCTACCAATTGCTTTGGAGCAATGATGACAATCTTCCTTAGTTGGTTTCTCAGTGAAAGCACCAAAATGTTAACGCTAAAAAAGTGAACGCTAACACCCGGTGTGTGTAATAGAATCGTGAAAGCACCACCCGTTGGTACGGGAACAGAATACAGGCTGTAAATAGCAGTAAAACGGTAAATAACAATAGATTTATAGTGGTTCGGCCCGTAACTGAGCCTACATCCACTTTATAGTCTTTTATTGCTGATTTGATTACAATTCGGTACAATGTTCTTCTAAACACAACACAATTTGATCACGAAAACACTCTTGACTATTAGCTCAATCTTCGATGATGAAACTCGATGAATCCGTGTCGGATGTATGGAATTCCTCCCGAGGCTTGTTGTAGTGTCTCGAGTATTTGAAGATCTTCGTGTGTTGATTGATTTGAGAGTTCGGCAGAGTAAAGATGTTCCAAGAAATGGCTGGCCAAAAGTCCTCTTCCCGTTGGAATTTGGGGGTATTTATAGGGTAGAATCTGAATAGGAAATCTTCTTTAAGTTCTAGGTCGGAGCCGACTTATAGTAAGTCGTAGGTCCTAAGTCGGTGACGAGATAGGAGTTCTTGCACCTAGTTACTCATGAATACGCGCTGTTAAGTTGCAAGTCATAGGTCAGCAGCGACTTAACACAAGTCGTAGGTCGATGGTACTTGGTTCGAGCTAGTTAGTATAAGTCGCCTACGACTTCGTATAAGTCGTAGGTCGTTAGCTTCTTAAACTGGTAGGTCGGAGATCCCTTAAGTCGTAGACTTTCTGAGTCGAACCACTTCATAAGTCGTACGTGTTTAAGTCGGCTCTGTGGCTAAGTTGGTTATGCAGTTGAGTCGTAAACTTCCTCAAGTCATAACCCGTTAAGTCGGAGACTTTTTTAACTCGTATCCTGTTAAGTCGGAGACCTTTCCTGAGCTCGGAGCCTGTTAAGTCGGACCTGCAGCTTAAGTTATAGATTTCTTAAGTTGGACCATATCTTAAGTCGGTAGCCTACTTAAGTCGGTCTTTCCTCTTAAGTCGTAGACTTCCTTAAGTCGTCTCCTTTTAGGTCGGCATGCCTTTTAGGTTGTAAGTCGTAGCTTGTTAAGTCGCGAACAAAAGAGGATTAACAATATATTTTATGTAATGCGTATGCGTTGATTTTGTATTGATCTAAATGTAATATATAATTGCTGCATCTATCAATCGGATTCAAATTTGTTCATTGATTATCAACTTCGCATGTCAAACTCGTGCCAATCTAGCTTTGCTTTGGACTCGTAACTCATCTCATTCTCGTCCCTCTCAAGCCTCGAAAGGTGAGCAATCACTCACGATTAACGTTCTTGTATTCATTAAATTTGATTTCAATTGAAACGACAATTGAAATATGCTGCTGTAGTTATTTAAATTGTTATATATGCTATTATCTGTAAATGTTCACCTGTGGGATATGACACCATATCCTGTTGTTTATATTATATTGTTATTTATGATATATGCCTGTTATATTATTATATTATCTGTTATCACTCTGCGAGTTCCTTGTTAGTATAGGATTCACTATGGGTTGAAATGATGCATACCCGAACGGACTTTAGAATAGGAAAAAATCATTATGGGTTGAAATGATAAACCCAAGCGATTTTAATTTGAATTGAATTTGGGATTACGGGTTGAAATGATATCCACCCGTATATATTTAATGTACGGATTGAAATGATAAATATCCGTATCACTTGAACATAGGATAGAAAATTATATACAGACACCGTTGGTCCATATATAAATATTTTGAAAATAATTTCTATGGTTTTGGAAAGAAATATATGGTTTTAATAAATATTGATTCTTAAAAGATTTATATATAAATGGAAATTTTATATACAGATTTAATAATAATATTTAGTTTAATTGAGATTGATTTAATACATATAATATGTTTAAGTATTTATTTAAATTTATATTTCAAAATATATTTTTGTAATAACTTAAAAAAGTTAAGGTTGGGAAGATAAATTTGAATTTATTTGAAACTGTATTTAATTAAGAATTTTACTTAATTAAATTGATTTGAAACTATTGAATTCGGGATTTAAGATATGATTTTACAACTTGGGTTTTGATTTAACTAAAAGAGATTAAATGAATATTTCAAGTTTAAACAAATCGAAGGAAATATTTAGTTTAATGAAATTAAGGTTATTTAAATGGTATTGTATTTATTTAAATGATATTTCAAAACTAAGTGATAGTGAAATAAAATTTTGATATATATGAAATGATCGAAATTAGTTTTGAAATTGTGGAATATATTTAAAGCTTTGAACATATAAAAAATTTAAATGGTTTATTAAGAACTGAATTGAATTGATGAATTGAGCTTTGAAAAATTTGAATTTGGAATTTGAGTAGATTTGAATCGATTTGTGAGACTTGAGGAAATTCTAAATACTTTACTTTATAAATTATTTTAATATATATATACTATTTTGGAAATAGATATATTTGAAATGAAAATGATATTTTGGTTTTGAAGTATAAGTTAATTTGAAATGACCCCGGTGTTATAGTGTATATTTCTACATTGTAGATAGTTCCACGGATCCTTAGAGGATGGTTATCACAAACATCCTTTGAGTTACTTGTACTTCAATTAATATTTCACTTGAGTTGGATTTTTTAATATAAGAATGTTAATCCTGACTCGAGTGTTTTCTGTTTTGCTTTACGCTCGGGTCAGACTGAGTGATACAACATTTGAGACTCACCTTTGGAGTTTGGAGCTTCGTTTAGAGATCCAATTATCGAATCAGCTTTCAGCTTTTCCAGTTGATTGGTTTAGAGAAGTCATCTATTCGTACTGGAGACTTCACTGTATTTGAGATATTCTGTTGTATTTAATTCTGAACTCTAATGTTTATATAGTGGCTTCATGAACTACTATTTATTTATTCTGCTGCGTATTATTGTATTACTCTGTGTCTGTGATTCTGTGATTGATTTATTTACTGTATATGCTAAGTTTTGCTAAATATAAATTACCAATCTGATATTTTAAGCAATTCAAGTCCAACACGTGCGAATGCGAATGGTTGAAAATAGCGGGTCGTTACACTATGAGTTAAACAAAATTCCAAATCTAAAAGCAAAACTTCACCTTTTAAGATTTTGTAAAATCATAAACCAGTTTATCTTATTTTAGAACTTTGGTTTGTTTAGCATATTTGCGCATTCCTAATCCTAAAAGAATTAAATTAGCAAATCGAGCATATGAATGTGTTTTTATTTGATATGCAATTAATAGTAAAGCATACAATTTTTTTGATTTTAATGCTCATGTTATTGTTGAGTCAAATGATATTGAATTCTTTGAACATAAATTTCAACTTAAACTAATGAATAGTGGGGGCACATCTACTCATAGTATTCCAATAATCAGAAATAATTAACATACTAAGGAAACTGAATCTGAATCTAGGAGAAGTAAAAGAGCTAGAATAACTAAAGATTTTGTCCAGAATATTATACTTATACACTAGAAGAGGATCTTGCTAATCTTAAAAAAGCTTTGTCTTATTAGATTTAGACCTCTAGCAAGAAGCTATAAATGATGAAATGAAATCTCTTGAATCTAATAAAACATGATACTTAGTTGATTTACCTCCAAGTTGAAAAACTATATGCTTTAAGTAGGTACTTAAAAAGAAGTTAAAACCTGATGGTACCATTAATAAATATAAGACTCGTCTTGTAGCCAAAGCGTTGACAACAAGGATATATTAACTTTTTTGATACATTTTATGTGACGACCGCCCATGACCCCTGCACTGAACCTAGAGAAAATGCGTTGTAAAGTGTGCCAGGCGACCATGGACGATTGTCAGGGTAGATTAAAACAGCAGAATCTATCGTATTACTCACAGCGCATGGACAAAATACAATAGAATAAATATATAGTGAAGCTTCACAGAATAGAATCTCATCAATAAAACTTCATAATAGTTGAATACAAGCATCTGAATAGTCAATACAATCAAGCCTCACTACATAACACTCAGAGAATATACAAGCAGCGGAACATCCAGTACATATAGTAAGAATAATATGCAATACTCCAGCTCGTCTTCGTCGTCAATATCGTGGAAAGCAAGAACAGCACCTGTCACCTGCTACCTAGTCTGCCCGTCCCAAAATGGACGAACAGCCCAAGGCAATAAGAGTTAAAACATAAAGCCTTGAGTCAGACAACAGTCATAGTGAGCGGTAAATTAACTAACAACATACCAAAAGAGCATAAAGGAAAAAGGAATAGGAATACAACCCTCCCACTCCACCTCTTTCTACAGTGATAGCCCCCAGACACACACTAAGCAGAAGCAAACATAGCAGAGCATACAATTTAAAGTAAAGCAATTATCACTCGAGTCAAGGGCAATGTTTTCCAAGTACAAACCCCCAAGGCCTAAACCAAGATCAGATAAGCACCAAAAAAATACCGCTCTTGAGACCGAATGACGATACAACCAAACATCCATGACTCTGGCTATCACTGTTATCATTGCTTCGATATCATCATTAATTGAATGACCGGCTCATTCTATCATCCGTCCGTCAAGGGCTAATGGAAACCCCGGTTCTAGACATAACTCCGCACGTCATCGTGACCCGTGCCTAGGACCATCGAATCTGCCCAGAGTACTTGACTACCAATCAGTAGCCTTCAGGGACTATCGAATCTGCCCAACGTACTCTTGCTTTGAGCATGCTAGAACCTTCAACAACGATGAGATCTCAGCCTTCTAGTCATCCTCCTCGACGACTATTTCCATACTAGCTCAAGCGCCTCTCGAGCAAACCATTATCCTCAACTCGAACCATTTCACCGAGTTGTCAACATGCTTGGAATGATCCCGTCTGGATTAGACCAAGGCTTTCTCATATCATGCTTCGCCTCATCATCATCATAGCAAAGCCTCATCTCAACATCATCATCAAATCTATCCATATGAGCTTCATCATCTGCTACATATGCCACGTGCAGCTTTTCCAATTCAAGAGCCTTTCCCTTAGCTTTTGAATCATCTTCGACCGTCTTGTCTAAATCAAATCATCAATCATCTAATTCATAGCAATCAATCAAGTCAAACATTAATTCAAGTAATCAAGCATTCAAATATGATCTAATGAACAATATTAACAATAATGGCAATTTCGTAAATAAAGAGTTGAAAGTCTAACAAGCATGAAAACATGAGAAATATCTCTACAACTTGATGAATGAACTTGCATAGGTTAACATGTAATAAAATGGTTGTCAAATCATCATGAACAATGGATCTACATGGATCTATACTTAGGTTTACAAAAATGCATGGAAATCACTACTTTAACACCAAATCAAGCCAACGATCCGATATACTCCTTTGGATCCGTGTGAGAGATAATCACCACTCACCCAATCACCAAAACAACTCAAAAGCAACACACTTCATATCTGGACAGCGAAGGATCTAACTCGATCTATCACGAATCCGCTTCAAACGATGAAATCTCTCTTCGATGGATGAAGATCTTCAATCTAAGCTCTTGAATCTTCAATTTGATCTTCAACTTGAATGGATGGAATCACTAGATTAGAGTGGAGAAAAGAAGTGAAGAAGTGTAGAAGTCGAGCTCTCAAAATGGCAGCACTTCGTCGCTTCGAAATCCGGATCCCAAAAAGTGAGAAAAACCCTCCTATTTTGACGCAGCGGATTAATCAAAACAAAGTAGATCGATGAAAGTAGCAGTCGATGGATTGGATGATACTGAAATGCCCGAATTCGTTGATCCGAAGATACCGAATTCTAGCTATCCCGAACTCGTTGATCGCGCACGATACCGGGTTCAAAGATCTTCAATTCTTCGAGCGTTGATCAAGCGCACTTGATTCCGCGAATCGGCTTCTACAATCGTTGAATCGAGCACACTCGATTAACCGAAAGAGGAGATAGGAGATTACACTCAACTACCAATTTAAATGAAAGCACAAAGCAATCAAACAAGAAATTTTATTCAAATCAACTAAACTATTACAAATGGCCAAACAATCCTATTTATAGGCTACAACTCAACACGCCAAAACAGAAAAAATTTCAACAACACTTAGGTCGTGAACGACCTACGACCTATAATGGAGCGACCTAAAAAATACACGACTTAACAAAGCATACGACATACAAAAAACAACCTAAAAGATTACAACATAAGAAAAATACAACACATCATGTTACATCACTTACGTCGTTTCCGACCTATAACCTGCGACCTACGACTTAACAGGCCCAACGACTCAACAGCAGCGACATATCTTTCTTCGCGACTTAACTCTGGAGCGAGCGACCTAAAATGAACGGCATCTGTCTTAAGCGACCTAAGAATGAACGGCATCCCTTCATTCGCGACCTAAAGAAGCTGCTTCCGAAAGAACTTCGCGACCTAAGTCTTCGCGACTTAAAATGCGCGACTTATCTCTCCAGTTCACCCAGCGACCTATCTTAAGTCGTGACTGTTTCCTGCGACCTATCATAGGTCGTGACTTGTTAGGTCGTAACACCCTGTTAGCTCGTTCCAGCGACCTATTTCTTGTCTCGTTAGGTCGTACACAAGTTAACTCGATAAGTCGTTCCAGCGACCTATCTTCCAACTCGTTAGGTCGTATACGACCTAAAAACATGTTAGGTCGTTCCAGTATCTCGTTAGCTCGCACATTCCCACTAGGTCGTTGCCGATCTTCACTAAGTCGTTGGAACGACTTAAAGACTTCGTTACGTCGGCTGCGACCTAAAACTTGAACTTTCCACAATTCTTCATGAAATGTTAACTCGTTAAACTCCTCCTTAGGTCGTGAGCGACCTAAGACTTCCTTAGGTCGTGAGCGACCTAAGACTTCTCTCCAGGCTACATCATATTTATAGGCTGAAATAACCCTAGGTCGTCCACTTTTAGGTCGTCCACGACCTAAAGAGATCCTGCGACCTACAACCTATCGAAACTCCACATCCTACGACCTAACGACCTAAGCCCATGCGCACTCACGACCTACCAGACCCACCTGTCTACGACTTACGACTTAGCAGCTTAACTCCTAAGTCGCTCGTGACTTAACACATAGCATATGCGCGCGAACCAGGACTCAACGAGTTACGACTTAACAACTAAACTCCTAGGTCGCTCACGACCTAACACTCATCCAAAACCCAGCGACTTAACGCAGACACACTTCCTCGCGACCTAACAACTCAACAGAGTTACGACCTACGACTTAACTGGGTTACGACCTAATATTTAGCGACCTAACAACCCACGATCTAACTCCTAAGTCTTCTACGACTTAACTTCCTTAGGTCGCTCACTACTACCCCAGCTTCCTTAGGTCGTCGCCGACCTACCCCTTTCGTTAACTCGCCAAAACTCTTAAGTCACCAACTTTCCTTAAGTCGTCTACTACCCTGAGTCGGTCATTACCTTAAGTCGTCTACTATCATAAGTCTGAATCCTATAAGTCGCTATACTCCTTAAGTCGTTCACTCGACCTAAGCCATCACATGACTTATCCCAATCCTTAGGTCTCCTACGACATAACCTCCTACACGACCTAAGCTATCATACGACCTAGGACTTAAAACTCTGAATGACTTATCAACAATGCGACCAAATGATAATTGTTTTACGATGTTTCGATCCGTAAAAATACGGGTCGTTACATTCTCTCCCCCTTAGGAATTTTGCTCTGGAAATTCCAAACAAACAAGAGCAATCAAAGACTATTCTGCACGCCTACCATCCATAGCAATCAACAAACCATGCATCCAATTCTAGCTTAGCATGCAGAATTCTAAAACTAGAACAAGTTACAATATCGTGAGATGACACGACACCTTAAGGCCATACCTTGAAGAGTTCAGGATGAGCTGCCTTCATCCTCTCTTCCACCTCCCACGTACAGTCGTTATCATTATCACTCCATTGTACCTTGAGCAACTTAACTACCTTCCTCCTAAGCTGTTTCGTGTCGGTTTCCACAACACGAAGCGGCTTACGAGGTCTCTTATCGACTGGATCAACTTCGAAATCTTCACAGCTATCAGCAGGAACCACTGTATTCGAGTCGTGCACATACTTCCGTAGATACGATACATGAAAAACATTGTGCACACTCGACATCTTCTCTGGTAACTCCAATCTGTAAGCGAGCTTTCCAATTCGCTCGATGATCGGGAATGGTCCAACAAATCTCGGAGTCAATTTTCCTTTCTTCCCGAATCGAATAACATTCTACAGTGGAGAAATCTTCACAAAAACCATATCACCCACTTCGAATTCCAAATCCTTACGACGCTTATCGGCATAACTTTTCTGACGGTCTTGGGCTGCCTTCATCCGTTGCCAAATGATTTCTATGCAATCCGAAGTCTGTCGAATCATCTCTGGCCCTAGCATCAGCTTTTCTCCGGTCTCTAACCAACATGTCGGAGAGTTACACGGTCTTCCATACAATGCCTCATACGGTGTCATACTAATGCTTGACTGGTAACTATTGTTATATGAAAATTCCACCAAATGAAGGTGATCCTCCCATGATCCTCCGAAATCCAAAACACATGCTCTAAGGAGATCTTCCAAAACTCGGTTGACTCTCTCGGTCTGACCATCTGTTTGGGGATGATAAGCTGTACTCAAACACAACTCGGTTCCCAAAACTTCCTGAAAGCTCTTCCACAATCCACTAGTGAACAATGGGTCTCGATCGCTCACTATACTCTTCGGAATACCATGGAATCGAACTATCCACTTAACATACAACTCTGCCAACTTTGATGCAGTCCTAGTCAATCGAACAGGAATGAATCTTGCACTCTTAGTCAGACGATCTACAATGACCCAAATCCCTTCAATTCCCGTTCTTGTTCTAGGCAATCCATCAATAAAATCCATCGACACTTGCTCCCACTTCCATGTAGGAACTTCTAATGGCTGAAGCAATCCACTGGGCTTCTTCTGCTCAGCTTTTACCAACTGGCAGTTCATGCACATGGAAATAAAATTTTCAACATCCTTCTTCATACCTTCTCAGTAATGGGTTCTCTTCATATCCCGATACATCTTGTTTCCACCTGGATGAATTGTCAGCTTCGAGTGACGACTTTCCTTCAGAACTTCACTTCTCAATTCTTCTATATCAAGAACAACTAGTCGTCCTTGCTTCCGAAGCCAACCCTCTCGATCAACCTCGAATCCTTTATCCTTTTCTGGATCCAATCCAGATTCCAAATCACGGATAATCTTGACAAGCTTATCATCATGCTTTTGACTCTCGCCAATCCTTTCCACAAGAGTCGATCTTATCGATAAGTTTGCCAACATCTCAGGTTCCAATTCGCATCTGGGCCTGAAGTCAAATCCAGCTAAATACTCAAGATTCTTCCATTCTGAAAACATGGCTCCCAATCCTGCATGTCTTCGACTTAACGCATCTGCCACTGCGTTACCTTTTCCCGGAGTATAAGCTATACCAAAATCATATGATGCCAAAAACTCTAGCCAACGTTGCTGCCGAAGATTCAAATCCTTTTGGGAGAAAAGATACTTCAATGACTTATGATCTGTAAACAACTCGAATCGAACTCCCAATAGATAATGTCTCCACATCTTCAAAGCAAAAACAATCGCCGCCAACTCCAAATCATGAGTCGGGTAATTCCTTTCATGCGGCTTCAGTTGTCGACTTGCATACGCAACAACTTTATCTCTCTGCATCAGCACTGCTCCAAGTCCAGTACCAGATGCGTCAGTGTAAACCACCATCTCATCATTCCCACTTGGAATAGTCAAAACAAGAGCACTTGTCAACCGCTCTTTCAGGATTCTGAAAGCTTGCTCACACTTATCTTCCCATCTGAACACTTGGTTCTTCTTCGTCAATCCTGTTAATGGTGCAGCTACCTTGGAGAAGTCTTTGATAAATCGACGATAATATCCTGCTAATCCAAGAAAACTTCTTACATCAGATGCATTCTTAGGTCTACCCCAATCCTGGATTGCTGCCACTTTAGCGGGATCAACCGCTATTCCATTTCCAGAGATAACATGGCCTAAGAACCTCACTTCACTCTTCCAGAAGTGACACTTCGAAAACTTAGCCTTCAGTTGATGTTTCCGCAAGATTTCCAAAACAATATGCAAGTGCGTCTTGTGCTCTTCTTTAGTTCTGGAATAAATCATAATATCATCCACGAACACTAGCACGAACTTGTTCAACAGATCTCTGAACACTCTATTCATAAGATCCACAAAATATGTTGGCGCGTTAGTCAATCCAAACGGCATTACCAGCCACTCAAAGAAACCGGATGGTGTCCTGAAAGCAGCCTTCGGCACACTATCCTTAGTCACTCTCAACTGGTGAAATCCCGTTGCCAAATCCATCTGAGAAAACACCTTAGCTTCGTGAAGCTGATCAAACAAGTCATCTATTCTCGGCAATGGATACTTGTTCTTCTTAGTCACCTTATTCAGCTCACGATAATCCACACACAACCTCAACGATCCATCCGCTTTGGTAACAAACACAACTGGTGCACCCCATTCGGACACACTACGCCGAATGAATCCTTTCTGTAAAAGATCATCAACTTGCACCCTCAACTCTTGCTGTTCCCTAGGCGCCTTCCGCCTAAGAGGCATCACAACAGGTCTGGCTCCTTCAACTAGATCTATACGAAACTCGATCTCTCTATGCGGCGCTAACCCTTTGACCTCGTCAAAGACATCCTTAAATCCATTAACGATTGGCAACGATGACAGTCCATCCCGTGGAATAACCAGCGAATACATGAAGCTCATGAAGACGCCTTCTTCAAGCTTACATCGTATCACAATCTTTCGCCCCTCCACATTCTCGACTGTCACCTCCGACCTCTCACAATCAACCTTTGCCGCATACTTCCTAAGCCAGTCCATACCCAAAATAATTCCGAACCCAGCAAAGTTCAGAACAAAGCAATCACAAACAAAAGAGCAAGCATGACTCGATACAATCAGACCACAGCATAACATACACAAACAAGACGAACCCCCAACTGGATTAGTCACAATCAATGGCGTATCAACGATATCCGGTTCCAAACCCAACTGGCCTACAAGTTCACTACAAACAAACGAATGCGACGCCCCAGTATCAAATAACACTCTAACTGGAACACCACATAGGAAAATAGTACCTTGAACCACCACACTCTTTCCTTTCTCTTCAGCGGTAGGAGCTTTCAAAGACGATGGAACAGCTCCCAAAGCATAAGCTTGCACAATCTGCTTGTCCCTCCATGGTTCTGGACAATTCCTCCTAACATGCCCCAGCTTGTCACAGTTGTGGCACTTCACCGGCACCTTCGGATTCTTACAATCTCTAGAGAAATGACCCTTCTGCTGACAATTGTAGCAGGTCACTTCGCCCTTCGGCTTCTTCTTGCCATCCTTACCATTTTGCTGCTGCTGCTTCCTCTTCTTGTTTCCACCCTGCTGTGGTTTAGGCTCCTCCTTGGTCATAACAACAACAGATCCTTCCTTAGGAAACAGATTCTCGTGCCTAAGAGCTTTCTCCACAAGCTTCTCAAATGGATCGTCCAAATGATCCACCAACTGTCTCCCAAGATAACTGTCCAAGCCTGTCACAAATTTCTCATTCTTCTGGTAAGGAGATTCAATATACGACCGGGCATACTTGGACAAAGATTCAAACTCAGAAACATACTCAAGAACTGGTCTTCCACCTTGCTTGAGCTCCACAAACTTCTTGAACAGAACAGACTTCTGAGCTGTAGAAATGAACTTAGCTTCAAATATGACTTGGAATTCCTCCCAAGTAATCTCTTCCTCCGGAGTATCAATAATGATAGAGTTCCACCAATCAGAAGCTCTCCCTTGAAGCTGTCTTGATGCTAACTTCCTCTTAGTTGCATCCTCAATTCCCAAGTCACCAAAGATCCTTCTACAAGCATCTATCCACCTCTGGACTTCAATGGTTGATTCTGTCCCCAAGAAAACCTTTCCTCCAAGAGTAGTATAATCCTTACACAACTTAGCAAAATCCACCGGTCTTGGAGTTTGAACTTGAACTCCAACATCCACCGATGGCCCCGGAGCTGGCATCCTTCTCATGATCGAAGTCATCATAGCTTCGAACATAGCAGCATAATCAGCAGCCCCTTCAGTAGCACGGCCTTCCCTAGCAGCTGGTCTCCCTCTTCGACTCATCCTTAATATCTATAAAAAGGAATGATTAGCACATCTAGAGAAACAACTGCATAAAGGACTCAAACTCTACTAAGCTACTATATTATATATAGTAATCATCCATCAAAATACAATTACGTCTCTCATACGTAGTTACGTCAGCGAGCGTTGGGTAAAATCGATTAACCAAAGCTCTGATACCAAATGTGACGACCGCCCATGACCCCTGCACTGAACCTAGAGAAAATGCATTGTAAAGTGTGCCAGGCGACCATGGACGATTGTCAGGGTAGATTAAAACAGCAGAATCTATCGTATTACTCACAGCGCATGGACAAAATACAATAGAATAAATATATAGTGAAGCTTCACAGAATAGAATCTCATCGATAAAACTTCATAATAGTTGAATACAAGCATCTGAATAGTCAATACAATCAAGCCTCACTACATAACACTCAGAGAATATACAAGCAGCGGAACATCCAGTACATATAGTAAGAATAATATGCAATACTCCAGCTCGTCTTCATCGTCAATATCGTGGAAAGCAAGAACAGCACATGTCACCTGCTACCTAGTGTGCCCGTCCCAAAATGGACGAACAGCCCAAGGCAATAAGAGTTAAAACATAAAGCCTTGAGTCAGACAACAGTCATAGTGAGCGGTAAATTAACTAACAACATACCAAAAGAGCATAAAGGAAAAAGGAATAGGAATACAACCCTCCCACTCCACCTCTTTCTACAGTGATAGCCCCCAGACACACACTAAGCAGAAGTAAACATAGCAGAGCATATAATTTAAAGTAAAGCAATTATCACTCGAGTCAAGGGCAATGTTTTTTCCAAGTACAAACCCCCAAGGCCTAAACCAAGATCAGATAAGCACCCAGAAAATACTGCTCTTGAGACCGAATAACGATACAACCAAACATCCATGACTCTGGCTATCACTGTTATCATTGCTTCGATATCATCGTTAATTGAATGACCGGCTCATTCTTTCATCCGTCCGTCAAGGGCTAATGGAAACCCCGGTTCTAGACATAACTCCGCACGTCATCGTGACCCGTGCCTAGGACTATCGAATCTGCTCAGAGTACTTGACTACCAATCAGTAGCCTTCAGGGACTATCGAATCTGCCCAACCTACTCTTGCTTTGAGCATGCTAGAACCTTCAACAACGATGAGATCTCAGCCTCCTAGTCATCCTCCTCGACGACTATTTCCATACTAGCTCAAGCGCCTCTCGAGCAAACCATTATCCTCAACTCGAACCATTTCACCGAGTTGTCAACATGCTTGGAATGATCCCGTCTGGATTAGACCAAGGCTTTCTCATATCATGCTTCGCCTCATCATCATCATAGCAAAGCCTCATCTCAACATCATCATCAAATCTATCCATATGAGCTTCATCATCTGCTACATATGCCACGTGCAGCTTTTCCAATTCAAGAGCCTTTCCCTTAGCTTTTGAATCATCTTCGACCATCTTGTCTAAATCAAATCATCAATCATCTAATTCATAGCAATCAATCAAGTCAAACAGTAATTCAAGTAATCAAGCATTCAAATATGATCTAATGAACAATATTAACAATAATGGCAATTTCGTAAATAAAGAGTTGAAAGTCTAACAAGCATGAAAACATGAGAAATATCTCTACAACTTGATGAATGAACTTGCATAGGTTAACATGTAATAAAATGGTTGTCAAATCATCATGAACAATGGATCTACATGGATCTATAATTAGGTTTACAAAAATGCATGGAAATCACTACTTTAACACCAAATCAAGCCAATGACCGATATACTCCTTTGGATCCGTGTGAGAGATAATCACCACTCACCCAATCACCAAAACAACTCAAAAGCAACACACTTCAGATCTGGACAGCGAAGGATCTAACTCGATCTATCACGAATCCGCTTCAAACGATGAAATCTCTCTTCGATGGATGAAGATCTTCAATCTAAGCTCTTGAATCTTCAATTTGATCTTCAACTTGGATGGATGGAATCACTAGATTAGAGTGGAGAAAAGAAGTGAAGAAGTGTAGAAGTCGAGCTCTCAAAATGGCAGCACTTCGTTGCTTCGAAATCCGGATCCCAAAAAGTGAGAAAAACCCTCCTATGTATAGGCTGAAATAACCCTAGGTCGTCCACTTTTAGGTCGTCCACGACCTAAAGAGATCCTGCGACCTACGACCTATCGAAACTCCACATCCTACGACCTAACGACCTAAGCCCATGCGCACTCACGACCTACCAGACCCACCTGTCTACGACTTACAACTTAGTAGCTTAACTCCTAAGTCGCTCGCGACTTAACACATAGCATATGCGCGCGAACCAGGACTCAACGAGTTACGACTTAACAACTAAACTCCTAGGTCGCTCACGACCTAACACTCAGCCAAAACCCAACGACTTAACGCAGACACACTTCCTCGCGACCTAACAACTCAACAGAGTTACGACCTACGACTTAACTGGGTTACGACCTAATACTTAGCGACCTAACAACCCACGATCTAACTCCTAAGTCTTCTACGACTTAACTTCCTTAGGTCGCTCACTACTACCCAAGCTTCCTTAGGTCATCGCCGACCTACCCCTTTCGTTAACTCGCCAAAACTCTTAAGTCACCAACTTTCCTTAAGTCGTCTACTACCCTGAGTCGGTCATTACCTTAAGTCGTCTACTATCATAAGTCTGAATCCTATAAGTCGCTATACTCCTTAAGTCGTTCACTCGACCTAAGCCATCACACGACTTATCCCAATCCTTAGGTCGCCTACGACATAACCTCCTACACGACCTAAGCTATCATACGACCTAGGACTTAAAACTCTGAACGACTTATCAACAATGCGACAAAATGATAATTGTTTTACGATGTTTCGATCCGTAAAAATACGGGTCGTTACATTCTCTCCCCCTTAGGAATTTCGCCCCCGAAATTCCAAACAAACAAGAGCAATCAAAGACTATTCTGCACGCCTACCATCCATAGCAATCAACAAACCATGCATCCAATTCTAGCTTAGCATGCAGAATTCTAAAACTAGAACAAGTTACAATATCGTGAGATGACACGACACCTTAGGGCCATACCTTGAAGAGTTCAGGATGAGCTGCCTTCATCCTCTCTTCCACCTCCCACGTACAGTCGTTGTCATCATCACTCCATTGTACCTTGAGCAACTTAACTACCTTCCTCCTAAGCTGTTTCGTGTCGGTTTCCACAACACGAAGCGGCTTACGAGGTCTCTTATCGACTGGATCAACTTCGAAATCTTCACAGCTATCAGCAGGAACCACTGTATTCGAGTCGTGCACATACTTCCGTAGATACGATACATGAAAAACATTGTGCACACTCGACATCTTCTCTGGTAACTCCAATCTGTAAGCGAGCTTTCCAATTCGCTCGATGATCGGGAATGGTCCAACAAATCTCGGAGTCAATTTTCCTTTCTTCCCGAATCGAATAACATTCTTCAGTGGAGAAATCTTCACAAAAACCATATCACCCACTTCGAATTCCAAATCCTTACGACGCTTATCGGCATAACTTTTCTGACGGTCTTGGGCTGCCTTCATCCGTTGCCGAATGATTTCTATGCAATTTACATGGACCAACCTGAAGTCTTTCTTATTACTGGTCAGGAACATAAAGTTTGCAATTTAGATAATTCTCTATATGGTCTTAAACAGAGACCTAAATAATGACATGAAAAGTTTGATAATCTCGTTATATCACATTGTTTTAAAGTAAGTAAGAGTGATAAATGTATCTATTATAAATCTGATAATAACATTTGCACTATCATATGTTTATATGTGGATGATTTACTTATATTTGATTTAAATATTCATGTTGTGAATTATGTTAAATCCATATGGGGTTTTTAGACTCAGGGAAAAAGTTGGAGAAAAATTTAGTTTCGGGAACAAGAAGTTTGCTTTTTTGGCTAAAAGGCACTTTTTAGTATAAATCACAGAATGATAGTGGTAACTATCATTTTCTGTTTACACTAAAAAATGTCCTTTAGACTAAAAAGCAAACTCGTTGTCCTTGATAATAAATTTTTTTGCAACTTCTTCCCTATGTCTATTTTCCTGAATCCATATTATGTGCTTATTATGATATGAAAGATCTTGGAGAAGCAATTGTAATCCATGGTATTAAGATTACTAGGTCTAAAAGGGAAATTTATTTGGATCGGTCTCGTTGTGTTAGGAAGATCCTAAAGAAATATAATTACTTTGACTATAAACTTACATGTACACCAAATGATCCTAGTGTAAAACTATTTAAGAACACAGATGAAGGTGTAAGATGTAACAACCCATAAATTTCGAAATTAAAAATATTTAATTTAATAAGATGTTGGTGTTAATATTGGAAGAAGTTAAAATTTGTGATTTATTTATGAGAAAATAACAACAATGAAATGTAATAATGTTAATGTAAAGTAATTGATAACTAGTTAACTACTCTAATGCAATTTCAATTAATTGAAATGATTGTAAATTTAAAATTGGTTATAAAATGGTAAATAAGTAAATAATTCAATGTTGTATTAAACGGTGAAATTGTATGTAATTAATTGAAATTGGTTAATATAGAATAATTAATCAGTATGTGAATTTAGTAGTTTTGTTTGTTAACAATAGACATAGAAATGTGTTTGAAATTGTAAGTTGTAACAATTGTTTGATTATCATTTCACTATTTAATCCGTTGAAGTTAAATTGGAAATCAATTCCAATTAATCTAATTAAATATTACAGTTAATGAGGATTAAAATGATAACTGTAGAATATTGATGTAATAAATGGTAAATCAATGTTAATTATATTCATTAGATAATGATTGATTGAATAAAAATTGTTAGTTATAAAATTTAAATATAAAAAGTGATTTAATTAATTTAATAATAATATATTTAATTAATGTGAAAATAGCCATTTTGGCCACTGTCTCGGATTTCGATGAAACTAGTTTCATTGGAACCGTAACAGTGAATTATTGTAAATTTCAAGTTTCGTAGCGATCGGACTTGTCGTTGGATCGTGCGGGCTCGAAACGCGCAGAAATCAATTCAATGAAATCAATTTGAAATAAGCTGATTTTAAAAGCTAACTTCTTCATACAATGGAATTAGGACTTGAAACCTGTTCCATTGAGTTTAAAAATATCGAAAAAATCTATTTTGATATATGGGATGACCCACTTTCGTTCCGGAAGCAGAACGAGCTTTTTGGGTCGTTATTGTCGTTTCGAACTAATTCGATATGTTGTTCTTTCTTATTGGGCCTTTTCTATATAAATAGTTTTGTTCTAACCCTAGCAGCCTTTCTATTTCTTATTCTATACATAATCAACTTTTGTCTGTTCCTTTCTTTTTCTATGCATTTGATTTTACTAGATATCAAGCATAACATGCATATTTTTTAGGTATGAGTTTTCCCTGTTACGATTTAGCATATGTTGTGAATTCATTTTTAAGATGTTGAATTATCTGCTGCTTGTTGAACAGCTCCTGCACCTGCTTCAACTCTACTTCCATGCTTCCCAGTAAAAGACCAAGTCAAAAGATGATGGTTATGACCTGGTTTTGTGTTAATAGCTATATTGTTTTTAGTTTAGTTAAAAACTTATTTGCGATGTTGTTATTATATAATGGATATTATGTGTATGCTTGATGTAACGACCCGATATTTTCAACCATTCGCATCCGCACATGTCGGACTTGAATTGCTCAAAATACCGCGTTGTAAATAAAATTTGGCAAATCTCAGAATATACAGTAAATAAATAATCACAGATCACAGACACAGAGTAAAATAATGCAGCGGAAGTAAAAGAGATAGTAGTTCATGAAGCTACTATATAAATATACCAGAGTTACATAAGATACAACAGGAGAAAATAAAGTACAACAGAAGTCTCAAGATGACAACCAAGTACAAGCTGGATAGAACAACAGAACTGGAATAGGTAAGACTAGATAAGCAGATAATCTCCAGCGATTCCAATCTCCATAAAGTGGAATCAAAATCTGTGAATAACTCAGGCTGACCCGAGCGTAAATAAAAATACAAACACTCGAGTCAGGACATACATACTTATACAATGTAAACCAACTCAAGTGAATTGTAGTAAGAGTACAAGTAACTTAAAGGATGCTTGGGACCGCCCATCCTCTAAGGATCCGTTAAACTATTTACTATATAGTAATATACGCTATATACAGTAGTGTCTAATCAGTAAAGTATAATCATATAGAAAATAGCGTTAAGGGGATGGTGAACCTTAACGCGGTCAGATCTTTAAACCAAAATCGTAGTGGGCTCGATATGGTAAGTGACACGGCACACAAGGCAATGCCAGGGTAGATATACCAATTACGCACACGGACTGATGGAAACGCATAGCAGCCACTACCGCTCCACCTCGAACAACACTCCCAAATCAAGGGTCCGCACCAAATCAATCACAAGTAATAGAATGGTATCGAAGAAGTGTGTCCGATAAGAGGTGCTACCTCATTGGTCTGAGATCGCTCCTGTTTTAGCCACCTTATGCCAACTCATAGGAGTTGGGTCCACGTATATACCTTAGGATCGTCGCCACAATCCTACTTCATTCTGAAAACTCCACCGCGTACACAGTTGTTAAAGTGGTTTTCGGTATCGACAGAGAGTATGTCCATATCCGATCCCGGTCTCTTTAACAACCAATCGTTATTATAACCTGTAGTTATAATTTAAAATAGTTTATACTTCAAAATAGAATATCATTTCAAATCCAAATCTTTATCAAAATAAAGATTAAATCAAATCCAAACTATTTCAACATATTTAAAATATCATATCATTTCAAAACTTCATTTCAAATCATTTTAATATATCAAAATATCAAATCTTTCCAAACTTCATTTCAAATCATTTTAATATATCAAAATATCAAATCTTCCCAAAACTTCATTTCAAATCATTTTAATATATCAAAATATCATATCCTTTCAAACTTCATTTCAAATCATTTTAATGTATCAAAATATTACTTGAGTTCAAATCTAAATATTCAACTTTAAATACTTTTTAAAATTTAAAGATATCATTCATTTATTATCATTTCAAGTCACCTTTTTAAATAGTTTATATTTCAATCAAAATAATTCATTTAAACCATTTAAAAGTGTAATTATTATACTTTCAAATCAAATATTAAAATTTCCAAAGTTTCAATTCAATTCAATCATTTATTTCAAATAAATTTCCATAGACCATTTCAAATCTTATAAATTTCAAATATAGATTTAATCCACAAAATAACTATTCAAATTATAAAATAAATTCCAAAGCTTTATTATCCTATATTTCATAAGTCCAATATCTTTTAAATAGATTCAAATTACAAGTAAACCAATTATTTTTCATACTAATATAAACTTCAATTATTTATTCCAAGATTTAATATCATTTCAAATTCATTTCAAAATATCAAAATATCATTTCAAAATATCATCTATTTAATTTAAATTTAAATACCATTTAATCATATTTCAAAATAGTTGTATTTTCCAAATAAACTATTCCATTTAAATCATTTAAAGTCAATTCATTATGTTTAATAATTAAATATTTAATTTCCAAAATTTGATCTTTTTCAAAGATCATTTATTCATTTGAATTTATTAACCAAAGAAAATTCAACTTTCGCAGCACTTAAAAAATGCTACGAAATGTTATGTTTAAAAACAGTTCATTAACAAAAGACGGCATTTAAAATGCTGTAATATCTTAATTTAGTTTCAATTAAAATTTTAGTTAAATTTAACAACTATAGCACTAACAAAGTGCTATAATAACTCTTAGTTCAAATTGGCTATTTGGTTCATTTAAAACAACTACAGCATTTTTCAATGCTGTAATATCTTTACATTACATTTCAAAATGCTGTCAAATCACATTCAGAGTTTTATTTACAATTTCACACATAATTAAATTTTAATATAAATCATTTTAACTTATAAAAATCATATATTTTCACATTTTAAAAACAATCATTTAAATACCTTTATTTCTATGATTTTATAAAGTCAAATTTCCATACAAAAATCAAATTAAATAACAATTAAATTTCCATTTTCTTTAATTAAATTCTTAAATTAACAACTAAGTTTAAATTTCCAAAATATAACTTATTTTCATTTATTTTACTTAATTAAAGATTCACTTTAAACAAATTTCACAAAATTCAATTTAAGTTATATTTCCCAATTCAGCTTAAATATTCATTTATTTCATATTTTAAGTTATACAAAATCATTAACACTTTATAAAATCATTATTTCTTAACAAAATCATTAAATTCATTTTTAAATCAAATTTGTCATATATTCTTACTTTACATAAATTCCATTTATAAACATGATCATAAATTCCAAAATTAACTTATATTTCAAATTCTACTTCACCATTTTCTTAATTCACTTATTTAATTTGTAGAAAATCACAATTATTTTATAGAATCATTTTAATAAAGTTTAAATCAAAATATCATAATATTTACATTTTTAAAATATTTAAAAATAATTTCATAAAAATATATAAACCACGGGTCTGTATATAATTTTCTAGCCTAGGTCAAGTGATCATACGGATATGTATCATTTCAATCCGTAGTTTATAAAGAAAAACCGGGTTTTATCATTTCAAACCCGCAATCCCAAGTTAAATAAAATAAATAAAAGGTCGCTCAGGCTTATCATTTCAGCCCATAACGATCTTTCCCTATTCTAAAGTCCGTTCGGGTATGTATCATTTCAACCCATAGTGAACCTAATCTACAGGGAACTTGCAGTGTGATAAACTGATAAAATAACAGAATAGCATGAAATAACAGTAATAGATGATATAACATATATAATAACAGGGGTAATCATTATATGATCATAATATAACAGTTATAACAGGATGATAAAATTTTACAGATTCAAATGGTGTCAGTTTACTAGTTATATAAGTACACATCGTCTGGTGAGAATTACTCACCTGTATTAGCTGGAGATGACAAACAACAACACACAACAGAGAAGCTTCGAAGGCACGACAACACGAATATGATTTGAGAGTGGAGAGCCAAAGCTAATAGCCTTGTTCAAACATTTACACAAAACAATACAAATATATGTAAGTTTCAACGCGATTTAGACATCAAATAACATTAGAATTCAAAGCCCAAAACAACATCGAATGAATTGTACTTGTTCTCAACCTCATGTACTTCAGTTAGGCAGTGATTAGGCTCAGCTAACTCAGGGAATTGGGTCAGGTTTGGGTGTGCAAGGGTCGGCCTACACATGGGTTTGAAGGTGGGTTGTGATCTAGGTGCAAAACTATACAATTTCAAGGCAACTACAAGGCAACAACTTCATCTCTAAGCTCCTAATGTATTCGGCCAGAGGCTAGGTGGGCCCAACCAGTGGTGCAGGTGGTGGTGGGTGATGTGGTAGAGGGTGGAGGTCAGGTCATAGGTGGTGGTGGTGGAGGTAGTGGCGGCAAATGGTGGTAGAAGGAGGAGATGACAATTCTAGGCCATAAGTGATAGTTTGTGATGGTTTTTGGTGGATTTTGTGGTGGTCTTCACCTTGGATTGTCTCGGCCTGAAATGGAGAGGTAGTAGGATGGGTGATGGTCAGAGGAAGGGGGTGATGGAGGTCAGGTTAGATCTGGTTGAGGAGGAGCCAAGCCTAGAAGAAGAGAGCAAGTGCAAAAATCAATGTAAAAAAGTAGAAAAAGGATAAGAAAAAGTTGAAAATCATTACCCAAACTTTCCTCAATAGCCATGGCCGAAATTCTTTTGTTTCAGAAATGAAAATGAATGTACGTGAATAGAAAATAGAGTATGCAGCTGAAAGATGTGGATAGTAAAGGCTAATTGATGAAAAAGGTAAGTTACAAATGTGAAAGGTTGGAAGATAAAAGGCCTTAGGCAAATCAAAAGTCATAACCTTTCAAATTTCTTTTAATTTCTTTATATAAGTTTATATTACTGAAAATAATAATACATTCAGTCACAAATTCGAAAATATAACAAAATATAAAATATATATAAATATTTATTAATTATATAAGGTTAAAATAAGAAAATAGCACAAAATTGCAAACTAGTCTAGAAAATTTGAAAATAAATGCAATGAACTTTGGAAAAATTTTATGTACTTGAAAAGTATTTATAAATAAAGATAAGAACACAAAATAAAAATGAATTCACAAAATAAATAAATAAATGTTAATTAAATATAATTTTAATGAAGAAAATAGCAGAAAAATGGAAACTAGGCATTATAAATTGAAATAAATTCAAGTATACTTTAGAAAAATTATATTATCATTTTAAAAATATTAAAAGACATAAAATAACCTATTAACACATATTAAAACAAAATATGACAATAAAAATATAATTTATATGATTTAAAATAAATAATATTGCAAAATAAACAGTTTATACACAAAATTGAATATTACATAACTTCTACAATATAAGTCCATTTTCGACGAAGCGAAAAGCATTATTCATGGAATTAAATCTATTTTCATAATAAAAGATAAAATTTAAGAATTTGAAATATTTAAATTTAAAGTTCAAAAGTCAAAGTTTGACCATTTTGAATAGAAATTCACTTTTCAGTGAAATATCCAATTTATACGTTTGAACTATAAATCACTTAATAATCAACATTTATATTTAAATTGAAATGTTTGAAATAGAAAAAGTTTAAAATAATTTAAAATAAAAATAAAGTCAAAATTAAAATAATATACAAAATCTAGGGTTGTTACACTCTCCCCCACTCAAAACTTTTCGTTCCCGAAAAGGAATGAGGTACGGGAAAGCACATAAAAAGATATAGTGAAATAAGATTAAGATAGGGTGACAAGGAGATTGAGATTATACCTGACAACTATTGTTATAGGTAAGTTTAACAAGGTGGTGGTGATTTTTCTAAGATTTTCCAAAATCAGGAACACGAGCACGAAAAGATCCTCTAAAATCTGATTCACTCTTTCCGCTTGACCGACGGTCTGTGGATGAAAGCTGTGCTCAGATTCAAAATGAGTAGCAAAAATTATTAAAGATTATAGAAAGATTTCTAAACAGAAAGATTATAGGAAGAGGCCTATACCAGTCTGTTTCAAGATAAGGAAACATAAGAACAACCAAAAGATAGTTTGAAAAACAAAATTAGGTAATAAGTTTGAAAAAAACAAAATAAGATAATAGGTTTGAAATTTCCATGGTTTCAGCTTAAACTGATAATTAATTTTACACAAGTTAAATAAATCTTAACTACCTCTAATTACATTATCTTATCATCCAATTTTCTTAAACTAACAATTTTAAAAATCATGGATTTGATTAAAATTAAGTGTATAACATTCAATAATTTAATTCTTCTTTATTCCTAATTAAAATTAAATTTATTCCTCTCAATATATTTTATCACCTATGTTAAATATACTTACACCTAATATAACTGCTTTAATTTATTCCTAATTCCCTTAACATCATTTATATTGTAAATTATTCAATTAACCTTTTAGTCTATTTACCTCTGTTAATCCTTTTATAACTAAAATTTAAGTGTATAATATTTATTATAACCACTCATATTTTATTTATAAAAATCTTTATATTTTGTATATTATCCAATTACATTGTTAACTTCTAAAAATTAAGGTAGGTTATATTGGAATGCAATTGAGAATTATACAAATAAAACTTTCTAAAATTAATATACACTATAAACATTCTAATTCAATCATTTCAAGCTTGAATATTTATTCAAAATTTTTGATTTTTCTTTTTATACTGGAAGTTATTATTTAAGATAGAATTTAAGAATAAAATTTCCGATTCCTTTCAAACCATTTAGAGATAAATAAATGTATGTACATAATTTGTCAAATCAAATTTAAATCAATATCTATATATATAATAAATCAAATCATATTTTAGAAATTCATATAAATCAAGTTTCCCAAAACAAAGCTGTAGCAAGACTACAGAATGGTTTCTTCACTTCAAAACTCGAAAATGAACGTCGATGATGCTGCAGTCATCACCGAAATTATTTTCCAGTGACAAAGAGAAGATCACTGATTTTTAAACTTTAAAATTCTTTGGAAACAAATTTCTATTCAAAAATACTTTAAATAATATATCCTTTTAAAGCCTTAAACACAAAGTTTAAAACCATCGGAAATTAAATTCTCAAATTCTTGATTTAAATTCATTTCAGTTCCCAAATCAAATTTATAAACAACTATTTATAAATTCATTTATAGAATGATAAATCAAGTATTATCATTTCAAATAATCAATTTAAATCAATTTATTCAGTTCCATAATATTTACTTATATCCAAATTTATTTCATTAACCAAATTTTAAAATAATATTGTGTCAATTTGTATTGTCAAAGTGTTTTAGAAATCCTATCGATAGCGTTGATCAGACGAATCGATCAGAAGCCCAAATCAACATCAACAACTCAAACAACACAATATATAAAACAAACATAGATTTACAAGTACAATTCAAAATGTTTGGAGATAGTTTGGAAAAAAAGACAAGATGATTAATTAACAAAATATGAAGATGGATAAGCTTAGATAAATCGCGGGCAACCTTAACCAGGTCAACCGTGACTTAATGAATAAGATCAAATGTGTATATTTTCTTTTCTGGGGTAAATCTACATCCGATCTCAAGAGATAGAGTTTGGAATAACAAAAGATATTAGCATCTAAACATAGGATAAATATAAATCTCTGGTGAATCGATGCTAACTGTAAAGGAGTTTTCTCCCTTTTACAAGTCATTAGAATATTGGCGAGACCGCCAATTCACTATAAAACTCATTCGAAGCGAAGTTATGGGATACTCCAGAATCACAAGAAGATGAATAGTGAGGGACAAGAATGGATTTTGGAACCGCAGGGAACGTTCCAAAAATTCAAAGGAAATTCAAATCAAGAGGAAAAGATTTAAACTCGAACGAAAGTGATTCTGTAAATAAATCTACTCCATATGCTGAGTTTGCCTCAAAGCCAAAGCTCTGATACCAACTGTAACGACCCGATATTTTCAACCATTCGCATCCGCACATGTCGGACTTGAATTGCTCAAAATACCGCGTTGTAAATAAAATTTGGCAAATCTCAGAATATACAGTAAATAAATAATCATAGATCACAGACACAGTGTAAAATAATGCAGCGGAAGTAAAAGAGATAGTAGTTCATGAAGCTACTATATAAATATATCAGAGTTACATAAGATACAACAGGAGAAAATAAAGTACAACAGAAGTCTCAGGATGACAACCAAGTACAAGCTGGATAGAACAACAAAACTGGAATAGGTAAGACTAGATAAGTAGATAATCTCCAGCGATTCCAATCTCCATAAAGTGGAATCCAAATCTGTAAATAACTCAGGCTGACCCGAGCGTAAATAAAACTACAAACACTCGAGTCAGGACATACATACTTATACAATGTAAACCAACTCAAGTGAACTATAGTAAGAGACTAAGAGTACAAGTAACTTAAAGGATGCTTGGGACCGCCCATCCTCTAAGGATCTGTTAAACTATTTACTATATAGTAATATACGCTATATACAGTAGTGTCTAATCAGTAAAGTATAATCATATAGAAAATAGCGTTAAGGGGATGGTGAACCTTAACGCGGTCGGATCTTTAAACCAAAATTGTAGTGGGCTCGATATGGTAGGTGACACGGCACACAAGGCAATGTCAGGGTAGACATACCAATTACGCACACAGACTGATGGAAACACATAGCAGCCACTACCGCTCCACCTCGAACAACACTCCCAAATCAAGGGTGCGCACCAAATCAATCACAAGTAATAGAATGGTATCGAAGAAGTGTGTCCGATAAGAGGTGCTACCTCACTGGTCCGAGATCGCTCCTGTTTTAGCCACCTTATGCCAACTCACAGGAGTTGGGTCCACGTATATACCTTAGGATCGTCGCCATAATCCTACTTCATTCTGGAAACTCCACTGCGTACATAGTTGTTAAAATGGTTTTCGCTATCGATAGAGAGTATGTCCATATCCGATCCCGGTCTCTTTAACAACCAATCGTTATTATAACCCGTAGTTATAATTTAAAACAGTTTATACTTCAAAATAGAATATCATTTCAAATCCAAATCTTTATCAAAATAAAGATTAAATCAATTCCAAACCATTTCAATATATTTAGAATATCATATCATTTCAAAACTACATTTCAAATCATTTTAATATATCAAAATATCAAATCTTTCCAAACTTCATTTCAAATCATTTTAATATATCAAAATATCAAATCTTCCCAAAACTTCATTTCAAATCATTTTAATATATCAAAATATCATATCTTTTCAAACTTCATTTCAAATCATTTTAATGTATCAAAATATTACTTGAGTTCAAATCTAAATATTCAACTTTAAATACTTTTTTAAATTTAAAGATATCATTCATTTATTATCATTTCAAGTCACCTTTTTAAATAGTTTATATTTCAATCAAAATAATTCATTTAAACCATTTAAAAGTGTAATTATTATACTTTCAAATCAAGTATTAAAATTTCCAAAGTTTCAATTCAATCATTTATTTCAAATAAATTTCCATAGACCATTTCAAATCTTATAAATTTCAAATATAGATTTAATCCACAAAATAACTATTCAAATTATAAAATAAATTCCAAAGCTTTATTATCCTATATTTCATAAGTCCAATATCTTTTAAATAGATTCAAATTACAAGTAAACCAATTATTTTTCATACTAATATAAACTTCAATTATTTATTCCAAGATTTAATATCATTTCAAATTCATTTCAAAATATCAAAATATCATTTCAAAATATCATCTATTTAATTTAAATTTAAATACCATTTAATCATATTTCAAAATAGTTGTATTTTCCAAATAAACTATTCCATTTAAATCATTTAAAGTCAATTCATTATGTTTAATAATTAAATATTTAATTTCCAAAATTTGATCTTTTTCAAAGATCATTTATTCATTTGAATTTATTAACCAAAGAAAATTTAACTTTCGCAGCACTTAGAAAATGCTACGAAATGTTATGTTTAAAAACAGTTCATTAACAAAAGACGGCATTTAAAATGCTGTAATATCTTAATTTAGTTTCAATTACAATTTTAGTTAAATTTAACAACTATAGCACTAACAAAGTGCTATAATAACTCTTAGTTCAAATTTGCTATTTGGTTCATTTAAAACAACTACAGCATTTTCCAATGTTGTAATATCTTTACATTACATTTCAAAATGCTGTCAAATCACATTCAGAGTTTTATTTACAATTTCACACATAATTAAATTTTAATATAAACCATTTTAACTTATAAAAATCATATATTTTCACATTTTAAAAACAATCATTTAAATACCTTTATTTCTATGATTTTATAAAGTCAAATTTCCATACAAAAATCAAATTAAATAACAATTAAATTTCCATTTTGTTTAATTAAATTTTTAACTTAACAACTAAGTTTAAATTTCCAAAATATAACTTATTTCCATTTATTTTACTTAATTAAAGATTCACTTTAAACAAATTTCACAAAATTCAATTTAAGTTATATTTCCCAATTCAGCTTAAATATTCATTTATTTCATATTTTAAGTTATACAAAATCATTAACACTTTATAAAATCATTATTTCTCAACAAAATCATTAAATTCATTTTTAAATCAAATTTGTCATATATTCTTACTTTACATAAATTCCATTTATAAACAAGATCATAAATTCCAAAATTAACTTATATTTCAAATTCTACTTCACCATTTTCTTAATTCACTTATTTAATTTGTAGAAAATCACAATTATTTTATAATCATTTTAATAAAGTTTAAATCAAAATATCATAATATTTACATTTTTAAAATATTTAAAAATAATTTCAAAAAAATATATAAACCACGGGTCTGTATATAATTTTCTAGCCTAGGTCAAGTGATCATACGGATATGTATCATTTCAATCCGCAGTTTACAAAGATAAACCGGGTTTTATCATTTCAAACCCGCAATCCCAAGTTAAATAAAATAAATAAAAGGTCGCTTAGGCTTATCATTTCAGCCCATAACGATCTTTCCCTATTCTAAAGTCCGTTCGGGTATGTATCATTTCAACCCATAGTGAACCTAATCTATAGGGAACTTGCAATGTGATTAACTGATAAAATAACAGAATAGCATGAAATAACAGTAATAGATGATATAACATATATAATAACAGGGGTAATCATTATATGATCATAATATAACAGTTATAACAGGATGATAAAATTTTACAGATTCAAATGGTGTCAGTTTAGTAGTTATATAAGTACACATCGTCTGGTGAGAATTACTCACCTGTATTAGCTGGAGATGACAAACAACAACACACAACAAAGAAGCTTCGAAGGCACGACAACACGAATATGATTTGAGAGTGGAGAGCCAAAGCTAATAGCCTTGTTCAAACATTTACACAAAACAATACAAATATATGTAAGTTTCAATGCGATTTAGACATCAAATAACATTAGAATTCAAAGCCCAAAACAACATCGAATGAATTGCATTTGTTCTCAACCTTATGTACTTCAGTTAGGCAGTGATTAGGCTCAGCTAACTCAGGGAATTGGGTCAGGTTTGGGTGTGCAAGGGTCGGCCTACACATGGGTTTGAAGGTGGGTTGTGATCTAGGTTCAAAACTATACAATTTCAAGGCAACTACAAGGCAACAACTTCATCTCTAAGCTCCTAATGTATTCGGCCAGAGGCTAGGTGGGCCCAACCAGTGGTGCAGGTGGTGGTGGGTGATGTGGCAGAGGGTGGAGGTCAGGTCAGAGGTGGTGGTGGTGGAGGTAGTGGCGGCAAATGGTGGTAGAAGGAGGAGATGACAATTCTAGGCCATAAGTGATAGTTTGTCATGGTTTTTGGTGGATTTTGTGGTGGTCTTCACCTTGGATTGTCTCGGCCTGAAATGGAAAGGTAGTAGGATGGGTGATGGTCAGAGGAAGGGGGTGATGGAGGTCAGGTCATGTGACATCCCGGATTTTTGGCAGTATTATTTTAAATAAATATTTAATTGAATTAATTAAAATACAACTTATTATTTTAAAAACAAATATATAAGTAATTGGGAGAAGCTATGGTTTGGAATTAAGATAACGAGTTTCTAAATATTTTAAACTTGAAATCTATCTTATTTAACTTTATGTGATTTAAAATTATATATATATATATGATATAGTCTGGATAATAATGGTTCAAGTAAAATAAATCTTATTAATATTAAATTTAATTATAAACAAATATATGTAAAAACAAAATAAAATAAGTACATAAATATATTATAACCACAACAAATTTAAAAGAAGACAAACAAATGTAAATAAAATAAAAATAGAAACTTATATTATAAGGTAATATTGTAATAGACAAGTTAAAAAGAAATAGGATAAGTAATTATACTAGAAATTGATATCTTAAAAACTTAGTCATATAAAATATAAAATGAACCATGTTGTACACAATAAAGTGAAATCTAGTCTATACATATACATAAGATAAAGGAAAATGATGATAGATATTAGCTTCTTAAATAAGACAAACCTGCATTTGAATGTACTCACAGCAAAAATAAAAACAAAATCAAGTTTGTATAAAAAAAAGAGAAAGAAGAAGATAAGTATGAAAATTGGAAAGAAGACAAACATAATTAATGCTAGCACCAATTGTTTCATTTCAGCCACCATTTAGAGAAAAATATCTCTGATCAAATGAAGAAAATGGTACCAGCAAATACTTACCCTGCACACTTCCTTCTCCACATATAAACATATCCTTTGTTGGCTTCAAGCTCGGTTTCGAATGAACTAAAGGGAAATATATACATATAATAAGTATCGAGCTCAACAACTTCTATCGACCTGATGGCAACGGCAAATCAAGCGAGGGTGAGATTCGTCTGGAAACAAGTGTGGATCGCTTCAAACTTTAATTCCAGATCAACAATTAGAGCAGTTCTCTGATCTAGTGTAACTGTGAGTAGCCTCTGCTCGATTTTCTTAATTTTTGCATTAAGGATTTCGTCTTTTGCTTACTCTTCTTCTGGGTAGGTCTCGACTTTGATTCTTTGGGGCTGCTTTTAGCACGTTTAACAGTGTTTTTCAACTGTGCGGTTAAATTGGAACTTAGTTGGTGGTTCAGTTAAAAAAAATTATGTAGAGATATATTTAAGTTATGAGACCTCTGGAATACTAATAGAATCAATTGATTGGTAAACTGGATTTCCAGTTTATCCTATTTCTAATTCGAATCAAACTTTTGGGTTTAGCTTGTTTCTGCTGCCATTTAGCTTGAATCGAATAAATCTGATTTCAACCTGTTTAGTGTTATTTAACTAAATCATGGCCAAGATGATTAACCCCTATCACTTGCGCAGAAAGTGATTATGGTTGAAACTGGGATATCGGACTAGATTACCTCTAACTTTCATTACATTTACCCACCATGCAGTAGCAAGAATTTAGTTGTATAGGCAACAACTGGAACATGTCATAATTTGGCCATTCGATAATTATTTCGAAGAAAGTAGTATAATTTAATGAAACTTTCTAACCACACGTTAATTTGTTTACCTTTCAATTTCCTTATGTTGTTCGGTTTTGGGATTCTTGAGCTTGGATATTTACTACATATGCCGTTTGAGTTGGTACCTATTTATGTGCAGAATTTCTTTTTCTTTTTGATATATAGCAGCTCAGGGAAATGATGGAAACGATCAAGTTATTCAATGCTCTCTGTTGTTATTTTCTGTCTCGTATGCTTTGTTCAGTTAATTATAGGAGATTCTATCCTATAAATTTGTATTGTTAATTTGAAGGGGAACTATTCTCAAAGTAAAATGATAAGGGATTGCGATTCATAAGTAAATCTCTGGTACATTGTCAAGTAAAACTGTTAAGGAGAGTAACCATATGTACCTAGAGGTAGCTGTGTCGAGAACAAAGAAGGATTTACTCGAGTTTAGTTGGGAAATTATAGTAACATGGCTCGGGTTATCTCTGGTAACTAACAGTTTTATTTATATGACAGAGCAAAATTTTTAACAATGTTTCAAAGAAAACATTTTCTTAGTGAGGAAATTTAACAAGTTTTCAGATGAAAATATTGATCAAGTTCTTAAGCAAATTTCAAATTTAATAATAAAGCCAAGCGTCATTGAATATAAATAGTTTTGGTTTGAAAACGAATAAGTTAATTAAGTAAATAAGTCTCTAAGTATTCTCGAATGTCATTAGGTAAGTGTTTAAGGGAAATATATTTAAGGGGCTCGGGTGATTTTGCGCAGATTAACTCCAAGCATATAATTTGAATAGAATAGAAATTTTAAGTAGATAATTAAATGGTTTATCATAAATTAATGAAGGATCGATTAATTAATGAATGATAAATCAATGTAATTAAGTAATGGTAATTAATCTATAAAAGATAACCAATTTATACAAGGATAATTAACTAACGTAATTAAGGATAATTAAGTAAGGTGGGTAATTAAAGGATAGTTAATTTATCCTATTAGTTAATTAAAATAATGAATGGTTTAAATTTAGTCAAAGTTGATTTAGCAGGATTTAAGAGTAATAAAATTTAAGGGGTTTGGTTTCAAGTGCTTAGTGTAATTAAAATTGAAGTTAATTATCTTAAAATTTTTAAGTATTGAAGATTTAGTTAATGTTTGACAATTCTGAGTTAAGACCTTATTACAGGTTTTAATTATTTAAGTGAATACTTAAAAATGCTTTAATTTCAAATTAATAAAAAAAAATAGTTAATTACTGATTGAGTTAAATCAAGAGTGATTAATCTTTGTGGTTAGGTTAATGATCAATTATTTAATGTAATTAATTTAGATTAGGATAAATTAAGATGTAATTGAAAATCATTAATTTATATAATTAGTGATGTAATTAAAGGTTGATTAATTAAGACTTATTAATCAATAATAAGCGACTTATGAGTAATTAACTAAGAATTAATGTAATTAATCATAGTTAATTATTTGTGAAGAAATTAAAGATTAATTACTGTTTGGTAAAAGATAATAAATTTGTGTAATTAACTAAAGATAATAACTTGAATGTAATTGAAGAATAATTAATAGGGTGATTAATTGAGATGGATAATTAAGGGATGACTAATTAATTGATTTGGAATTTATTTAATGTTAAGTAAAGGAATCTAGGTGATTGAGGTTAGTAGTTCAATTAGAATTAATTTAAATTAATTTTGGGGGTGATCAAGCTTTGCCTATGGAGGATTGAATGGTATTGGATGCCTCGAATGAGTTGATATTCCGATATGAAATATTTTGTAGTATCATATGTTTGGGTGGACGGGATATAAGTGATGCTTATAACAAATTGTGAATTTGTAAATTGATACGAGTTACCCGGGTTTTAATTGAGTTTGTGCATTAGTATTTCTTGTGAGATGGGTTTACTCACGCTGGTTTCCAGCCTGACCCGGGTGCTACTTTGATGTAATGCTCGGGTCATACCGAGTATTATAGATTTTCAGGTAAGGACGTTCTAGAGCTCAGGAGGAGTACTGGATGGCAGGACGTATGGAGTGATTCCGCTATGACTATTATTTTTGATTATCTGAGACATATTTGATTTATATATGACCATCGTTGTGTATTGGAATATAACTCTGATGTAAATAAATGTAAATTGACAGATACATTATTCTTTTGTAAACTGTTATTATTTGATATTCTATTTTGTTCCGCTGCGAATGAGAGCATCTGTGTTATGTTTTCTGTTTCTTTTCTTCTATCTCTTCTTCTTTTCATAACTATCTATAATTTTCGGGTTTGAAATTTCCGGGTCGTTACAGTTGGTATCAGAGCAAATGTTAAGCGAAAACCTTGGCTCTGGTGGGTCTACTCATCTAAAGATAGGGTCAATAGTACCCTAGGATGAGTTGAGTGTATATATGAGAGCGTACTTGTTATTTTCATATATAAAGATTTTTAATGACTTTATAAGTATATATTTTGATATATATATATAAAGCAATATTTCTTACCAATAAATGTTAAGGAGATTTGTTGTAAAATTATTGGAATTAAATTAAGTGGTAATAGAAATATAACTAAAATGAAAGTAAAAATAAGTTTGAATTGGATTCAAACTGAAAATTTAAAATCCTGAATTTGTAGAAATAATTTCAGAATAAGGATAATAATGAATTGGTTCCCAGATATGATAATCTTGGTTATTATTATAAATGGTTGTTGTGTTTAATAATGAAATGTTGTTAATGAGTAAGCAAGATGTAATGTTTTAGGGAAGCAAAACATTTAGGGAAGTATGACTTAGAAATTGGAACTGAAGATGATAAATTGTGAAGTTTTAAATCTGGGTCCAGAATTTGGAAATTGTTTCAAATTGATAAAGAAATAATAAATAATGTTATTTAATATATTTAAATGGAAGGGTCCTATTTCAACAAAGGTTGTTGGAAATTTTTTTGGAACCAAAGGTGGTTTAAAATTTAAAGATAACTTGGTGTGTAAAGGAAATAATATGTATAAGGGATATACATAAGATCAAAGTTGATTGGAAGTAAACACTAGGTGTCCAGTTTTGAATTTTCCTTAAATGTGATAAGTTTTTGAGCTTATAAGGGAGAAGGAATATTGATAGGAAGTTTAAGAATTTGAAATGGAGAAATTCAAATTTTGTGAGATTGACTGGATCAAGTGAATTAAATTTAACTTAGGGAAGTTAAATAAGAACAACCTAAATTGGAAATTTCAAGATGAAATTAAAAATTTACTTAATGAAGTTAAATGGGTTGTTTTGAAATGGGATTTATGTGTGATCTCAAACGGATTTGAGATCTGGAAATAGGAAATGTGTGTTATTGATGGATGTTGTTTTAAATAATCTGGATGTTTATTTACTTTGGTTTATCCCGATATCATCCTTTTGTTATTAATAATCCATGAAATTGTGAATTGGATTATTCTAATTAAATTAAGAAATGGATTGAGGTAATATACATCCATTGCAGAAATTTAATGGGATCACTTTGAACTTAAGAATTAAATGTGTAAATTAAAATTGTTTAAGAACTGGTTTCAAAGTGTAACATCCCGAAAATTTTCGACTTTCGAAAATTCAACATCGATACTCACTTTATCGACTGCTGAGCCATCGAATGCCGGAAACCCGAAAAGTTATGGTTTTAAGAAAGAAGAAAAAGTAGAAGAAGAAGAAGATAGAAGAAAAAGAGAAGAAAGAAAGAAGAACAACAGAACAACAGCAGAACAGAATACAATATCAGAATCTTACACATCGCAGCGGAACAATATATAATAGATAAATGAATATCATTTAAAAACAAAAGAATTTTATCTGTTATTACATACATCAATCATCAGAGTCAATATACAACAATGGACAGTTATATAAACTTGTCCTCATACAGAATACACAGCGGAATAAATACTATCAGATACAAATACTACGTCTCGCCATCCAGCTTATCTCCAAAGCTCCAGAATATCCAGAATATCCTGATAATCTAACTCTAGGCTGCCCGTGTGGAAATTGGTGGGCACCCAGAGTTTAGAAGGGAAACAATAAACTCCGAGTCAGTCATGGTGACTGGTGTGAGATCGTAAAACAGTTATTCTTTAAAATAAATAGCAGAGAATTTTAAAGTCAATTCGCAATGCTTTTGGAAAATGAAACTACCATAAGACCTCCCACCACACACACAATGCAAACGCAGAATTGGAGGAGATTTCTTCTTATGATAGTCAAAGATGCTTACTACGCAAAATCAAATCATTTTGATATTATTATTAGTGCATAGTGTAGAAATCATTTCGAAAGTATAATATTAATCTTAGCCAACATACGACCAGTATCGTATGCCTACTATAGCTACTATGTTCAATAGCAGGTTACCGCCACATTCCATAGCAGGTAATACAACTAAAACCGTACACGTCACGTATTGTTTCTTTGGATTTCCAACAAATGGTCAGGCTAAGGAACTTCCTATCCACGATGGGTACGTCCCTGGAATAGACGACCCGAGAAATAACCTAACATTACGGTTAGATCTCTGCCAACACAAGGCCGGGTTACCTCTGCAAAAATAGGTAACTACTGACACGCGTATGCCATCCCCCGATCGTCACCGATCTTCCCGAGGATCCCCGATTTCCAACAAACCACATAGATAATAATAATGCAGTAACCACAGAGGTTAAGTATCTGGGCTCCATACCATGATACCACCTTTATCCAGAAGGAATGACATACACTAAGGGGCGCTACTCCCTAGAACCTTGCTGCATCCTTCCTGTTTCGACCATTTCCGGGGTGTGAGGCTCGACGAAGTCTCGTCCACAAAGCTACGCTTTCTATAAAAAGCCCTGCTTCGGGTCAAACAAAATGATCAACCTATGATCACAAAGATATAAGATCAAACAAATGATCATATCACAAATGATCAAACACTGATCATTTCACAGCAACACTCAGTATGCCACGTTACCAAATTGGGATATATCGCTGATAAATTTCAACTACATAACCTCTGAGCTCGTACGTCTCAGAGAAGGGTGTTAAGCTAAGAGAATAAATTCTCCGCCACCAACAGAAATGTATTTGAAAGAAATCAGCTTTATATCTCAAATTGTAACGTCAGACACACAATCCATATAAGTCTGTTCCGGGATCGAACAGAACCGAAGGCACTTCTCACGAAGCCCTTGCATTTCCGGATAATTTTCAATCACGTCAGGACTTCCCGTCACTAAGGGTGATAAAACCTCTAAATCGAAGATCAGTCGATGTAGAGTAACTCGACGGTAATCCTTCCGTTTTCAAAAATATCCGGTCTTCAACACCGGTCTTCAAATGCGATTCATAACGACGTATCACATATTCGGAATGGGTTATACGACCCCATGGTCCTTTCCCGGCTAACCCGAATAGTGAGCGTTTATTTCAAAAATAAGTGTGGCATTCAAATTCATCCAATCCACAACAAATACCTATCTAAAGGTAATTATTGATAGTCGGTTATTTAACTATCAATAAAGATGCGCAACATCATCAGATTCCAAATAATTTTCCAAATTATTTTATCTTCCAAAATATCTTTACTAGATATAAAATTTCCACACTTAACCGTTTGAAAAACAAATTTCAAATATTCACATTTCATTTTATCTTTAAAAGATAAAATTCAAAACAGTTCATTTCATATTGGAAAAGCGTTTCCATACTTATTTAAAAATAAGTATTTCACAAATCATTTATTTTCAACATTTAGAAAATATTCGATATACTTAAATCAAATTAAGTATAAATTCATTCTTTAAGGAAATCATTCTCTTTAAACACATTTATTTGAGTCAAAACGAATGTTACGTAAAACATCGTTACGACGACTCAAAATCACTAGTATAGGGATTCAGAATTAGATAGATATATAAATCCCAATACTACATCAAAACATTTCCTTTCGGAAATCATTTACTATAACAACAGTGTTATAGTCCACCATTTCCTTAAATTTCTCGAAAACGTCTATTTCAACAAGAATTGTTGAAATCTATGTTTCGATACTTAACACGTTTTAAAACATCTTTTAAAACAACTTCATTTAACAATATTCCTTTTTCCAAAATATATTGATTTTATTCAATAATATATATTCACTGTCCAAAATCGTGAATATAATTACTATCCCAATTTCTACACATTTAATTTAAAGGATAATTCGCTGTTCAAAATCACGAATATATCTCCTTTAATAACTTCAATGTTAATTTATCAAATTCTATTGATTTTTAATTTATAAAACAATGTTTATAAATCCCATTTCTATTTATAAAACTTCGATTTCTAAGTTATCCAATTCAACTTATATATCTCAATTATATACCGGAAGTCTATATTATAAGTTAAGAACTTATAATTCATTTATTTACAACATCTATTCATTTCTCATTTAAATGTCAAAATCCGATTTATAAGATAATTGCTTATAAATCTTTTTGTTTTACAAAATCTATTCATTTAATAACTTCACAATTTATAAATCTATAAATTTCTATCCACTTATGGAATCCATTTTTATTTGACTTTAACACTTAATAAAACTCATTTCAAAATGCCAATATGTTCAATTTATAAAAATATCAATTTTTATAAATCTTTTTATATGAATTGTTTAAAATACTTCAACAATTCCAATTTAAACTATTTCATAATCCTTATCAATTGTTTATTTCAAAAATAACCTTTTTGTCGTATTTCACAAAAATCAAAATTTTACTAACATTTAAAATTTTAACATTTATTTATTTAAAATTAACCAATTCAAAAATCTCAATAAAACGTATATTTCTACAAATCACTTTAAAAATCCTTTTAAATTTAAAAGTCGTTATTTTTACATTTCAAAACTGAATCTGATGATGTAACAACACCAATCAGTCCATCACAACAGTCAAATATCATATATCATCATATGATAACAGAATATATCAAAATATCTGTAAAATAAATAACTACTGGTGAGGAATCCAGTTGGATCCCTCCAACCTGTTTCCCTGCATCCAAAGATGTTAGCACAATACCAATTCCGCTCCAATACGGAATTATCGCGGTATATAGGTTTTTTATAAATCCGCTTACTAACGGCGCAATAGGGTCTCATCCGCTATACGAGGCGGGAAATCATCAATCCAATATATACATATGCCAATATGTATATACTGCTATATATATAGATATATCCTATCATATCTAATAGCACATTCAAACAAATCAATCAATAACTGCAATTCAATTATAAATCTGAGTGAGAAGATCTCACCTTTGCTTTTATTTTTGCCATCCATTTCCCTTTTGACCATTTCTTCTCGATTTTTAACCTTGTATAAATAATTTATACAGTTTGTTAATATTCGAATTTAAATCGAGTAACCAATTTTCGTTTTGATAGGTTTAATCATTCAATGATTTTTATTTTAAACCAGTTTCTTTTAATAAAATTTGTTTAACTAAAAATTAACTCTAAAACTAAATTTCCTACTAATATACCTACTTATTTCTTTTAAATTAAAACAGATATTCCTTAACTTAAACTGGTACTTTTAAATTTTAAACAAATCCCTCTTTAATAAATTTATCTAACTAAGATTTAAATTAAACAATTAAATTTACTTTTTCTTTTCTGAAAAATAAAACAGTAATTTACTTTACTGTATAATTTCTTCAACATACATTTAAAGTGAGATATGTCTAAATCGAAACATGTTTTCTCCTACTGAACGTATATAAATCTTTAAATTGGAGAAAATTGCAAACAAGCATTATTCAATAAACTTGTGGATTTCATTTTTAATCTTGTATATATTTTTCTCTGTATATACGATATTAAATTTAAATCAAATGAGACTAAATCAAACGATTAACTCACTGGTGAACTTCGCGACCTGAGCCCTGCTGTGAAAATCAACCTGACACGAACACGAGCGCACCACTACGTCGCCTCCGCCAGTTGCCGCCCACGCGCTCGCCTGGCTTCCACCTATTCGCACGCGCCTGGAATTCGCGATGGGTTCGAAAACCCCAGACTGCCTCTCACCGCTGCCCTACGCCAAATCGCGATACCCCATATCGTCGCCGCCCCTAGCGAAACCCCCTGCCTCACGCTCGACATCGCAGTCGCCTCCCCCATCGATCGAAGTTCGCGACCCCCACCTGCTCGTGCCCACGATTCCAATCTCCACAAACATCTCGCGCGCGAACCCTAGTCGCGAACCCACAGAGGAGCTGCCGCCATTGAATTTAAACTCGAATTGGGAATGAGAAGGTTTTTGAGCAGAGCAGATACGAGATTTTATAAAAGAAGACTCGTATATATTTTTTTCTTCGATTTGATTCTGAGGAGAAGAAGGAATAAGAAATGTTGGCGATTTTATTTTTGAACGAGAGAAAAATTGTACGCGGCCATTTTTTTCTTCGAATTAATCTGCGAACGAAATGATTTCCTCTCGTGTGTTTATCAGAGAAGAAGGGGACAAGAGTACGCGATGTTTCAGGGAATAGGTCGACGCAAATCAGATAATAGGCTGTCTGTTGATTTGTGTATAAATTTTATATTTTAAATTAAATCGATAAAGTATTGTCCAGGCATTTTAATCTCGTACGATCACACAATGAATCCGAATGCTACGAAATTTGAAATCTTACAATAATATCACATTACGGATCCGATGAAACTGGTTTCGTCAAAATCCGAGACCGTCCGAAAATTGGCTATTTTTACCGTCGATAATTAAATATTAAAATATTCAATCTTCACAATTTAACTCCAAATTCGATTTTGAAAGTTCTATAACCTTTCTATAACTCCAGTATGATTAAATAAAATTTTACAAATCATTTTCAATCACTTTAAACTCGATTTTCAATTATCTCTGGAATTTCACTTATTAATTTATCGATTTAATTATCAAATTAAATCCAATATTCGAATAATAAATTATTCGACTTCTTAAATTCATTTATTAATATTTAAAATCAATTAAATATCCGAATTTTAATTATTAGAAAATCTGGGTCGTTACAAACTTCCCCCCTTAAAAGAATTTCGTCCTCGAAATTACAAGTTAGGAAGAAAGGTCCTTAACTCGTCTACTATTTTTCAACATCTAATAGTTTTATCAATTTATCACAACAAATCTTTCTACTAAAGATTCGTTATTATTCATACTAAATTTTCAACTTCAACTATAAGTTTCAAACAACATTGCTTTACTTCAATTCAAATTTAAATTCAAATTTCAAATTTAAACTTTCAAAATTTCTCAAAATTTTTCTAACGCCCTAAATTTTCGAAAATTTTTGCCAGCGTCTCCTTTGCGCGGCTAATACGGCACGACTACAAAACGTCCCTACGGACTCTCAGATTTCAAAAAGAAAAAGAAAAAGCCAAGCGGCTAGAGAAATAAGTCATCAAATCTCATATTCGAATTCAAATACTTACCTTTTGTCGAGCAATTCAAATTCTCTTCTAAATTAAAATCCCGATTCCTTTACACCTGTATATCCTACTAGCCATAATATCTAGTTGCATATATTCAAACCATTTTGCAAATTCTATTACAAAATTTCAATATAAACTACTTATACCTTTTTAGCTTACTATTGAAGTTGCATATTCAATTTCGTTCAATCTTCACATTTCAATTCCATTTGAATTCAATTCACAATTCCAATTTAATTTGAATTCTATTTAACTTCTGAATATTGAATTTTATCGATTATCTTTCATTCATAACTGCACCATTTTAAATTAGTTTCATTTACTAATTCATCACAGATTGCAATTCACTTATTCAAATTTGTTTTCAACATTCAGTTTCAATTCCAGTTTTATTCTTTCGTTCATTCCCAAAATTTATTTTCCAATTTTCCATTTTGGTTTATAACCACTCCTATTAAACTGGATTTCAAATTCCATATGAATTTAATTCATTTCACTTTATTTAATTGATTCACTTACACTTAATTTAATTTAACTCCATCCTTTAAATTGAATTTATTCTATCAATATTCAATTTGTATAAGTTATCAACTCATCTATTATTCCCATAGATATTTTAAATAGAATCCCAGAGTCTCTTCAACCCTTTCAAAACCATTTTTGAAAGCAATTCAAATCATCCTTTGAATTTCCAAAACAAAACCCAAATTTCAAACAACTCCTATTTAAAACAATTTGGCAGCAATTTCTCTTTTGGAAACCCGAAAATGAACATCAGTAATGCTGCAGTCATTACCGAAGTTATTTTCCAGCGACCGAAAAGAGTTTAGAGCTTTCATCTCTTCAAAATACTTTTCAAACCCTTTGAAATCCATTTTCAAATCAAAAAGATTTAAACTTACAAATCTCCAAAATTTTCAAATTCTTTTCAAAACATTTCCAAAAACTTCTTTGGAATTCCATTTTAAATTACAATTCACATTTATAATTTACATTCTCAAGTTTTACTTGTATATGGATTTATCTCTTAACTTTGGAGTTTCGATTTCAATTTCAATGATAATGATTTACCATTATTACTTCCTAACATCCATGCAACCATATACTATAGTACTTTATAGAAAAACATTTCTTTTCCATACAAAAATAGTTTTGGCAAAATTATCTCATTTACCCTATTTTAAAACAATACTGTGCCGAATTGTTCTATATAAGTGTTTAGAGATCCCTATCGATAGAGTTGTACGGACAATACCGACCAGAATCCATATACCACTCAACAAACCAATCATCACAATATAAAACAATTTTATATTCACTAACAAATACGCACTCGTATCTATTATTACACTCAACTCATTCTAGAGTACTGCTGACTCTATCTCTAATGAGTAACACCCAACAGAGCAGGGTTGTCGCTTAACCATATGCTCTGGTACCACTTGTAACATCCCGAAAATTTTCGACTTTCGAAAATTCAACATCGATACTCACTTTATCGACTGCTGAGCCATCGAATGCCGGAAACCCGAAAAGTTATGGTTTTAAGAAAGAAGAAAAAGTAGAAGAAGAAGAAGATAGAAGAAAAAGAGAAGAAAGAAAGAAGAACAACAGAACAACAGCAGAACAGAATACAATATCAGAATCTTACACATCGCAGCGGAACAATATATAATAGATAAATGAATATCATTTAAAAACAAAAGAATTTTATCTGTTATTACATACATCAATCATCAGAGTCAATATACAACAATGGACAGTTATATAAACTTGTCCTCATACAGAATACACAGCGGAATAAATACTATCAGATACAAATACTACGTCTCGCCATCCAGCTTATCTCCAAAGCTCCAGAATATCCAGAATATCCTGATAATCTAACTCTAGGCTGCTCGTGTGGAAATTGGTGGGCACCCAGAGTTTAGAAGGGAAACAATAAACTCCGAGTCAGTCATGGTGACTGGTGTGAGATCGTAAAACAGTTATTCTTTAAAATAAATAGCAGAGAATTTTAAAGTCAATTCGCAATGCTTTTGGAAAATGAAACTACCATAAGACCTCCCACCACACACACAATGCAAACGCAGAATTGGAGGAGATTTCTTCTTATGATAGTCAAAGATGCTTACTACGCAAAATCAAATCATTTTGATATTATTATTAGTGCATAGTGTAGAAATCATTTCGAAAGTATAATATTAATCTTAGCCAACATACGACCAGTATCGTATGCCTACTATAGCTACTATGTTCAATAGCAGGTTACCGCCACATTCCATAGCAGGTAATACAACTAAAACCGTACACGTCACGTATTGTTTCTTTGGATTTCCAACAAATGGTCAGGCTAAGGAACTTCCTATCCACGATGGGTACGTCCCTGGAATAGACGACCCGAGAAATAACCTAACATTACGGTTAGATCTCTGCCAACACAAGGCCGGGTTACCTCTGCAAAAATAGGTAACTACTGACACGCGTATGCCATCCCCCGATCGTCACCGATCTTCCCGAGGATCCCCGATTTCCAACAAACCACATAGATAATAATAATGCAGTAACCACAGAGGTTAAGTATCTGGGCTCCATACCATGATACCACCTTTATCCAGAAGGAATGACATACACTAAGGGGCGCTACTCCCTAGAACCTTGCTGCATCCTTCCTGTTTCGACCATTTCCGGGGTGTGAGGCTCGACGAAGTCTCGTCCACAAAGCTACGCTTTCTATAAAAAGCCCTGCTTCGGGTCAAACAAAATGATCAACCTATGATCACAAAGATATAAGATCAAACAAATGATCATATCACAAATGATCAAACACTGATCATTTCACAGCAACACTCAGTATGCCACGTTACCAAATTGGGATATATCGCTGATAAATTTCAACTACATAACCTCTGAGCTCGTACGTCTCAGAGAAGGGTGTTAAGCTAAGAGAATAAATTCTCCGCCACCAACAGAAATGTATTTGAAAGAAATCAGCTTTATATCTCAAATTGTAACGTCAGACACACAATCCATATAAGTCTGTTCCGGGATCGAACAGAACCGAAGGCACTTCTCACGAAGCCCTTGCATTTCCGGATAATTTTCAATCACGTCAGGACTTCCCGTCACTAAGGGTGATAAAACCTCTAAATCGAAGATCAGTCGATGTAGAGTAACTCGACGGTAATCCTTCCGTTTTCAAAAATATCCGGTCTTCAACACCGGTCTTCAAATGCGATTCATAACGACGTATCACATATTCGGAATGGGTTATACGACCCCATGGTCCTTTCCCGGCTAACCCGAATAGTGAGCGTTTATTTCAAAAATAAGTGTGGCATTCAAATTCATCCAATCCACAACAAATACCTATCTAAAGGTAATTATTGATAGTCGGTTATTTAACTATCAATAAAGATGCGCAACATCATCAGATTCCAAATAATTTTCCAAATTATTTTATCTTCCAAAATATCTTTACTAGATATAAAATTTCCACACTTAACCGTTTGAAAAACAAATTTCAAATATTCACATTTCATTTTATCTTTAAAAGATAAAATTCAAAACAGTTCATTTCATATTGGAAAAGCGTTTCCATACTTATTTAAAAATAAGTATTTCACAAATCATTTATTTTCAACATTTAGAAAATATTCGATATACTTAAATCAAATTAAGTATAAATTCATTCTTTAAGGAAATCATTCTCTTTAAACACATTTATTTGAGTCAAAACGAATGTTACGTAAAACATCGTTACGACGACTCAAAATCACTAGTATAGGGATTCAGAATTAGATAGATATATAAATCCCAATACTACATCAAAACATTTCCTTTCGGAAATCATTTACTATAACAACAGTGTTATAGTCCACCATTTCCTTAAATTTCTCGAAAACGTCTATTTCAACAAGAATTGTTGAAATCTATGTTTCGATACTTAACACGTTTTAAAACATCTTTTAAAACAACTTCATTTAACAATATTCCTTTTTCCAAAATATATTGATTTTATTCAATAATATATATTCACTGTCCAAAATCGTGAATATAATTACTATCCCAATTTCTACACATTTAATTTAAAGGATAATTCGCTGTTCAAAATCACGAATATATCTCCTTTAATAACTTCAATGTTAATTTATCAAATTCTATTGATTTTTAATTTATAAAACAATGTTTATAAATCCCATTTCTATTTATAAAACTTCGATTTCTAAGTTATCCAATTCAACTTATATATCTCAATTATATACCGGAAGTCTATATTATAAGTTAAGAACTTATAATTCATTTATTTACAACATCTATTCATTTCTCATTTAAATGTCAAAATCCGATTTATAAGATAATTGCTTATAAATCTTTTTGTTTTACAAAATCTATTCATTTAATAACTTCACAATTTATAAATCTATAAATTTCTATCCACTTATGGAATCCATTTTTATTTGACTTTAACACTTAATAAAACTCATTTCAAAATGCCAATATGTTCAATTTATAAAAATATCAATTTTTATAAATCTTTTTATATGAATTGTTTAAAATACTTCAACAATTCCAATTTAAACTATTTCATAATCCTTATCAATTGTTTATTTCAAAAATAACCTTTTTGTCGTATTTCACAAAAATCAAAATTTTACTAACATTTAAAATTTTAACATTTATTTATTTAAAATTAACCAATTCAAAAATCTCAATAAAACGTATATTTCTACAAATCACTTTAAAAATCCTTTTAAATTTAAAAGTCGTTATTTTTACATTTCAAAACTGAATCTGATGATGTAACAACACCAATCAGTCCATCACAACAGTCAAATATCATATATCATCATATGATAACAGAATATATCAAAATATCTGTAAAATAAATAACTACTGGTGAGGAATCCAGTTGGATCCCTCCAACCTGTTTCCCTGCATCCAAAGATGTTAGCACAATACCAATTCCGCTCCAATACGGAATTATCGCGGTATATAGGTTTTTTATAAATCCGCTTACTAACGGCGCAATAGGGTCTCATCCGCTATACGAGGCGGGAAATCATCAATCCAATATATACATATGCCAATATGTATATACTGCTATATATATAGATATATCCTATCATATCTAATAGCACATTCAAACAAATCAATCAATAACTGCAATTCAATTATAAATCTGAGTGAGAAGATCTCACCTTTGCTTTTATTTTTGCCATCCATTTCCCTTTTGACCATTTCTTCTCGATTTTTAACCTTGTATAAATAATTTATACAGTTTGTTAATATTCGAATTTAAATCGAGTAACCAATTTTCGTTTTGATAGGTTTAATCATTCAATGATTTTTATTTTAAACCAGTTTCTTTTAATAAAATTTGTTTAACTAAAAATTAACTCTAAAACTAAATTTCCTACTAATATACCTACTTATTTCTTTTAAATTAAAACAGATATTCCTTAACTTAAACTGGTACTTTTAAATTTTAAACAAATCCCTCTTTAATAAATTTATCTAACTAAGATTTAAATTAAACAATTAAATTTACTTTTTCTTTTCTGAAAAATAAAACAGTAATTTACTTTACTGTATAATTTCTTCAACATACATTTAAAGTGAGATATGTCTAAATCGAAACATGTTTTCTCCTACTGAACGTATATAAATCTTTAAATTGGAGAAAATTGCAAACAAGCATTATTCAATAAACTTGTGGATTTCATTTTTAATCTTGTATATATTTTTCTCTGTATATACGATATTAAATTTAAATCAAATGAGACTAAATCAAACGATTAACTCACTGGTGAACTTCGCGACCTGAGCCCTGCTGTGAAAATCAACCTGACACGAACACGAGCGCACCATTACGTCGCCTCCGCCAGTTGCCGCCCACGCGCTCGCCTGGCTTCCACCTATTCGCACGCGCCTGGAATTCGCGATGGGTTCGAAAACCCCAGACTGCCTCTCACCGCTGCCCTACGCCAAATCGCGATACCCCATATCGTCGCCGCCCCTAGCGAAACCTCCTGCCTCACGCTCGACATCGCAGTCGCCTCCCCCATCGATCGAAGTTCGCGACCCCCACCTGCTCGTGCCCACGATTCCAATCTCCACAAACATCTCGCGCGCGAACCCTAGTCGCGAACCCACAGAGGAGCTGCCGCCATTGAATTTAAACTCGAATTGGGAATGAGAAGGTTTTTGAGCAGAGCAGATACGAGATTTTATAAAAGAAGACTCGTATATATTTTTTTCTTCGATTTGATTCTGAGGAGAAGAAGGAATAAGAAATGTTGGCGATTTTATTTTTGAACGAGAGAAAAATTGTACGCGGCCATTTTTTTCTTCGAATTAATCTGCGAACGAAATGATTTCCTCTCGTGTGTTTATCAGAGAAGAAGGGGACAAGAGTACGCGATGTTTCAGGGAATAGGTCGACGCAAATCAGATAATAGGCTGTCTGTTGATTTGTGTATAAATTTTATATTTTAAATTAAATCGATAAAGTATTGTCCAGGCATTTTAATCTCGTACGATCACACAATGAATCCGAATGCTACGAAATTTGAAATCTTACAATAATATCACATTACGGATCCGATGAAACTGGTTTCGTCAAAATCCGAGACCGTCCGAAAATTGGCTATTTTTACCGTCGATAATTAAATATTAAATTATTCAATCTTCACAATTTAACTCCAAATTCGATTTTGAAAGTTCTATAACCTTTCTATAACTCCAGTATGATTAAATAAAATTTTACAAATTATTTTCAATCACTTTAAACTCGATTTTCAATTATCTCTGGAATTTCACTTATTAATTTATCGATTTAATTATCAAATTAAATCCAATATTCGAATAATAAATTATTCGACTTCTTAAATTCATTTATTAATATTTAAAATCAATTAAATATCCGAATTTTAATTATTAGAAAATCTGGGTCGTTACACAAAGTGAAAGATAAAATTTGGGTAATAAATTGAATTTTAAGATAAAATTGTTTCGAACTCTTATTTGAACTTTGAAATAAGTTAAGTAAAGAAGATTTAAATGGAATTTTGGGAATTCGACTCAGAATTTAAATTGTTTAAGGATTGGGAGTATTAATTTAAAAATAAAGATTAATTTGTTTTAAGGGGTTAAATCAACATTTGAAATAATAACTTGAATTTATATAACTTGAGATGGTTTAAAATTGAGATTTAAATTGAATTAGTTCAAACTGAATTTGATTTGAATTAATGGGAATTGTGATTGAAGATGGATAAGTATAAAATTCAAATGGAAAATTGGAATTGGATTAATTTGAAATAAAATTGAAGATTGAATGAGTTCAAATTCAAAATGGGAATTGGGATTAATTCATATAGAAATTGAAATGATTTGAAATTAATCTAAATTAATTTGAATAAGTTGGAATTGTAATTAAAATGGATATGTTTAAAATCAAATGGAATTTGATTTGAATTTGGAAAGAAATTGTGGAAAATGCAACTTGAATTGGGACTGAATCAATTTAATGGGAAATTGATTAAAATGGAGATTGGGGTATTAAACAGTTTGACTCTGGACTATTTTCAAAATAAATTGTTTAATATAAATCTATCTTTCCAAACTATTTACTATACAACATTTCTTATTAAACCCAAAACTATCTTATACTTATTTTATAACAACTTTTGGAATTATTTAACTATTTTGTAACTGTTTTATAAACTAATTACTATTTTACGACTATTTTGTAATTATCTAAAATTTATGAAACTATTTAACTACTTTCCAACTATTTTACAATTAGTTAACTATTTTACGGCTATTTTACAAACTAATAATTATTTTTCAACTACTTATCTACTTTAAAAAATTTCAAGCTATTTTCTAAATATAAATTGGTCGGAGTTCAAACTGTTATTGATTAAATACCCAACTGAGATAAGAATTGAAGTGATAATCCAAATGGGGATTAAGGCAAATGGGGATAAGTGAATAAAATTTGAGTGAATGTGAATGGAAAGGAAATTGATTTGGTTAATAATCAATGAAGTTAAATACGTAGGATGTACGTATATTATTCTATTCGCATAGTGATTTGATCCAGATTCGAGCACAGAATTTCGAGATAGTATTATCGATCCGAGTTGGGATTTTTCGCTCGATTTTCAACGGCGAACCTGGATATGGATTTTTGATTGGTTTTGGATATTCTCTATCATAGATGTGACTATGCAAGGAGAATGACGGTTTCTGATCAAGAAACCAGATCTGAGTCCGCACTAGAAAGTCGGGTGGACGATACTAGTTCGGAAGTGAAATTGTGTGATCGAGTGAGCGATCAGATTGGTAGAGCGTACGGATGGTATGTGTACATCGTACGGATTTGAGTGCTATTGATATCGGGAATTTTGAATATGAAATGTGAAATGGCTCTTTTGAAATGAAAGAATATTTTGAGAAATTGACAATGAATAAAGGTGGAAATTTGATTTTGAAGTTGTAGATAAAAGGTTATAAGATGATTTTTGAAATGGTGAATATATTTGTGAGTATATGAGGAACTAAAATAAATAAATTTAAAATTTATATTTCTATGGTAGAAATTAACTTTATGGAAATAAAGTGGAAATTGAATATTTTTCTTAGTTAAAGTTTACTTTATAATAAAAGTAAGAAATTTGGCAAGTGACTCTATAAAGTAATCAAATTTGAATATTTGATTTGGAATAAACAAAATTACGTATCTTTGTTATATATATATGATAAAGCTCCCCTTGTTGAATCTTTTGCCAGAAGAAAAGGGTTTTTAGAAATATTTGAAGTATAAAAAGGGGTTTTATACAAGTTTGAAAGGATCCAAAGAATTTTCAAGATTATTATATATATGTGTATATAAAAAGATTTTATGGAAATGGTTTTGAGAAAAAGGTTTTGGAAACCTTTGGATTTGGAAAAGGCTTTTGATTTTTGGATAAAATCAATATTGGGATTTGGAAAAGCCTAATTTGAGAATTTTCGATTTTGGAAATCGATTTTGTGTAAAGGAGCTTATATGGAATTCATACTAGGTGTATGATTTGGAAAATACTATATGTGTATAGTATAAAGTGTTTTGAGAGTGGCTCTGGGGAAAAAGGCGCTCCCTTAAAATGAACTTCTCAGGAGTGCCACAGGGTGGTATTGCCTTGAGCCTCAAAGGGGGAGGTTCTAAAGTTGATCATGTGAGGAGTCCGGACAAAACTAGTTCCTGAGGATTATTGTGTAGCGAAAGTCGAGGGGCTGGTGCCCATAGAGGCATTTGGGTTAAGCTATGACGACAGTGTAACTCGATGTCACTGCGATCTACTGCAGACCATAGCGAAAGTCGCGTGAGCCGCTGAGAGCCAACAGTCTGCGTTTGATTTTATATCGGTAGACTGCGACACTATGGTAACATAGCGAAAGTCATGTGTGCAGCTGAGAGCCAACAGTTTACGTTTGATTTTATATCGGTAGACTGAGACCTATGTAAGAGTGGAGAAGTTTCATTTTGACAGCGAAAATCGTGTGTGCCGCTGAGAGCCAACAGTTACATGGACTTTTGCTGCGACGGCAACGTAACCCTGGATGTAACTGCGATCTGTCGTGGGTTCTATGGTGTAATCAATTACATGGACTTTTGCTGTGACGGCAACGTAACCCAGGATGTAACTGTGACCATGGATGGGTGTGATGATTTCCAGAGCATTCTCACCAAAGATATTTTATCTATTTTCAAAACTGTTTTCTATAATTTCAGTAAAATTATTTTTCAAGTATTTTCACTGGGTGTTGAAACGGGTTTACCAAGTACTTATAGATTTTCAGTCCTACGCCTGATCAACGTATGACCGAATCTCTATGAGAACAAGGATGGACTTGTTGAAACATAAAGCTATAAAAAGTATTTTATAAAAACTATTTTGGAATAATAGTATATGGATATTTAAAAGTATTTTAAAAAAATGATCAAAGAATATTTATCTGATTTTAAACATTTTCATAAATTCTGGCTCGTTCCTTTTCGAGGACGAAAAGTTTTAAGGGGGGAGGGATGTGACATCCCGGATTTTTGGTAGTATTATTTTAAATAAATATTTAATTGAATTAATTAAAATACAACTTATTATTTTAAAAACAAATATATATGTAATTGGGAGAAGCTATGGTTTGGAATTAAGATAACGAGTTTCTAAATATTTTAAACTTGAAATCTATCTTATTTAACTTTATGTGATTTAAAATTATATATATATATATATATGATATAGTCTGGATAATAATGGTTCAAGTAAAATAAATCTTATTAATATTAAATTTAATTATAAATAAATATATGTAAAAACAAAATAAAATAAGTACATAAATATATTATAACCACAACAAATTTAAAAGAAAACAAACAAATGTAAATAAAATAAAAATAGAAACTTATATTATAAGGTAATATTGTAAAAGACAAGTTAAAAAGAAATAGGATAAGTAATTATACTAGAAATTGATATCTTAAAAACTTAGTCATATAAAATATAAAATGAACCATGTTGTACACAATAAAGTGAAATCAAGTCTATACATATACATAAGATAAAGGAAAATGATGATAGATATTAGCTTCTTAAATAAGACAAACCTGCATTTGAATGTACTCACAACAAAAATAAAAATAAAATCAAGTTTGTATAAAAAAAAAGAGAAAGAAGAAGATAAGTATGAAAATTGGAAACAAGACAAACATAATTAATGCTAGCACCAATTGTTTCATTTCAGCCACCATTTAGAGAAAAATATCTCTGATCAAATGAAGAAAATGGTACCAGCAAATACTTACCCTGCACACTTCCTTCTCCACATATAAACATATCCTTTGTTGGCTTCAAGCTCGGTTTCGAATGAACTAAAGGGAAATATATACATATAATAAGTATCGAGCTCAACAACTTCTATCGACCTGATGACAACGGCAAATCAAGCGAGGGTGAGATTCGTCTGGAAACAAGTGTGGATCGCTTCAAACTTTAATTCCAGATCAACAATTAGAGCAGTTCTCTGATCTAGTGTAACTATGAGTAGCCTCTGCTCGATTTTCTTAATTTTTGCATTAAGGATTGCGTCTTTTGCTTACTCTTCTTCTGGGTAGGTCTCGACTTTGATTCTTTGGCGCTGCTTTTAGCACGTTTGACAGTGTTTTTCAACTGTGCGGTTAAATTGGAACTTAGTTGGTGGTTCAGTTAAAAAAAAATTATGTAGAGATATATTTAAGTTATGAGACCTCTGGAATACTAATAGAATCAATTGATTGGTAAACTGGATTTCCAGTTTATCCTATTTCTAATTCGAATCAAACTTTTGGGTTTAGCTTGTTTCTGCTGCCATTTAGCTTGAATCGAATAAATCTGATTTCAACCTGTTTAGTGTTATTTAACTAAATCATGGCCAAGATGATTAACCCCTATCACTTGCGCAGAAAGTGATTATGGTTGAAACTGGGATATCGGACTAGATTACCTCTAACTTTCATTACATTTACCCACCATGCAGTAGCAAGAATTTAGTTGTATAGGCAACAACTGGAACATGTCATAATTTGGCCATTCGATAATTATTTCGAAGAAAGTAGTATAATTTAATGAAACTTTCTAACCACACGTTAATTTGTTTACCTTTCAATTTCCTTATGTTGTTCGGTTTTGGGATTCTTGAGCTTGGATATTTACTACATATGCCGTTTGAGTTGGTACCTATTTATGTGCAGAATTTCTTTTTCTTTTTGATATATAGCAGCTCAGGGAAATGATGGAAACGATCAAGTTATTCAATGCTCTCTGTTGTTATTTTCTGTCTCGTATGCTTTGTTCAGTTAATTATAGGAGATTCTATCCTATAAATTTGTATTGTTAATTTGAAGGGGAACTATTCTCAAAGTAAAATGATAAGGGATTGCGATTCATAAGTAAATCTCTGGTACATTGTCAAGTAAAACTGTTAAGGAGAGTAACCATATGTACCTAGAGGTAGCTGTGTCGAGAACAAAGAAGGATTTACTCGAGTTTAGTTGGGAAATTATAGTAACATGGCTCGGGTTATCTCTGGTAACTAACAGTTTTATTTATATGACAGAGCAAAATTTTTAACAATGTTTCAAAGAAAACATTTTCTTAGTGAGGAAATTTAACAAGTTTTCAGATGAAAATATTGATCAAGTTCTTAAGCAAATTTCAAATTTAATAATAAAGCCAAGCGTCATTGAATATAAATAGTTTTGGTTTGAAAACGAATAAGTTAATTAAGTAAATAAGTCTCTAAGTATTCTCGAATGTCATTAGGTAAGTGTTTAAGGGAAATATATTTAAGGGGCTCAGGTGATTTTGCGCAGATTAACTCCAAGCATATAATTTGAATAGAATAGAAATTTTAAGTAGATAATTAAATGGTTTATCATAAATTAATGAAGGATCGATTAATTAATGAATGATAAATCAATGTAATTAAGTAATGGTAATTAATCTATAAAAGATAACCAATTTATACAAGGATAATTAACTAACGTAATTAAGGATAATTAAGTAAGGTGGGTAATTAAAGGATAGTTAATTTATCCTATTAGTTAATTAAAATAATGAATGGTTTAAATTTAGTCAAAGTTGATTTAGCAGGATTTAAGAGTAATAAAATTTAAGGGGTTTGGTTTCAAGTGCTTAGTGTAATTAAAATTGAAGTTAATTATCTTAAAATTTTTAAGTATTGAAGATTTAGTTAATGTTTGACAATTCTGAGTTAAGACCTTATTACAAGTTTTAATTATTTAAGTGAATACTTAAAAATGCTTTAATTTCAAATTAATAAAAAAAAGAAAAAGAAAATAGTTAATTACTGATTGAGTTAAACCAAGAGTGATTAATCTTTGTGGTTAGGTTAATGATCAATTATTTAATGTAATTAATTTAGATTAGGATAAATTAAGATGTAATTGAAAATCATTAATTTATATAATTAGTGATGTAATTAAAGGTTGATTAATTAAGACTTATTAATCAATAATAAGCGACTTATGAGTAATTAACTAAGAATTAATGTAATTAATCATAGTTAATTATTTGTGAAGAAATTAAAGATTAATTACTGTTTGGTAAAAGATAATAAATTTGTGTAATTAACTGAAGATAATTACTTGAATGTAATTGAAGAATAATTAATAGGGTGATTAATTGAGATGGATAATTAAGGGATGACTAATTAATTGATTTGGAATTTATTTAATGTTAAAGTAAAGGAATCTAGGTGATTGAGGTTAGTAGTTCAATTAGAATTAATTTAAATTAATTTTGGGGGTGATCAAGCTTTGCCTATGGAGGATTGAATGGTATTGGATGCCTCGAATGAGTTGATATTCCGATATGAAATATTTTTTAGTATCATATGTTTGGGTGGACGGGATATAAGTGATGCTTATAACAAATTGTGAATTTGTAAATTGATACGAGTTACCCGGGTTTTAATTGAGTTTGTGCATTAGTATTTCATGTGAGATGGGTTTACTCACGCTGGTTTCCAGCCTGACCCGGGTGTTACTTTGATGTAATGCTCGGGTCAGACTGAGTATTACAGATTTTCAGGTAAGGACGTTCTGGAGCTCAGGAGGAGTACTGGATGGCAGGACGTATGGAGTGATTCCGCTATGACTATTATTTTTGATTATCTGAGACATATTTGATTTATATATGACCATCGTTGTGTATTGGAATATAACTCTGATGTAAATAAATGTAAATTGATAGATACATTATTCTTTTGTAAACTGTTATTATTTGATATTATATTTTGTTCCGCTGCGAATGTGAGCATCTGTGTTATGTTTTCTGTTTCTTTTCTTCTATCTCTTCTTCTTTTCATAACTATCTGGAATTTTCGGGTTTGAAATTTCCGGGTCGTTACAGGTGGTATCAGAGCAAATGTTAAGCGAAAACCTTGGCTCTGGTGGGTCTACTCATCTAAAGATAGGGTCAATAGTACCCTAGGATGAGTTGAGTGTATATATGAGAGCGTACTTGTTATTTTCATATATAAAGATTTTTAATGACTTTATAAGTATACATTTTGATATATATATAAAGCAATATTTCTTACCAATAAATGTTAAGGAGATTTGTTGTAAAATTATTGGAATTAAATTAAGTGGTAATAGAAATATAACTAAAATGAAAGTAAAAATAAGTTTGAATTGGATTCAAACTGAAAATTTAAAATCCTGAATTTGTAGAAATAATTTCAGAATAAGGATAATAATGAATTGGTTCCCAGATATGATAATCTTGGTTATTATCATAAATGGTTGTTGTGTTTAATAATGAAATGTTGTTAATGAGTAAGCAAGATGTAATGTTTTAGGGAAGTAAAACATTTAGGGAAGTATGACTTAGAAATTGGAACTGAAGATGATAAATTGTGAAGTTTTAAATCTGGGTCCAGAATTTGGAAATTGTTTCAAATTGATAAAGAAATAATAAATAATGTTATTTAATATATTTAAATGGAAGGGTCCTATTTCAACAAAGGTTGTTGGAAATTTGTTTGGAACCAAAGGTGGTTTAAATTTTAAAGATAACTTGGTGTGTAAAGGAAATAATATGTATAAGGGATATACATAAGATCAAAGTTGATTGGAAGTAAACACTAGGTGTCCAGTTTTGAATTTTCCTTAAATGTGATAAGTTTTTGAGCTTATAAGGGAGAAGGGATATTGATAGGAAGTTTAAGAATTTGAAATGGAGAAATTCAAATTTTGTGAGATTGACTGGATCAAGTGAATTAAATTTAACTTAGGGAAGTTAAATAAGAACAACCTAAATTGGAAATTTCAAGATGAAATTAAAATTTTACTTAGTGAAGTTAAATGGGTTGTTTTGAAATGGGAGTTATGTGTGATCTCAAACGGATTAGAGATCTGGAAATAGGAAATGTGTATTATTGATGGATGTTGTTTTAAATAATCTGGATGTTTATTTACTTTGGCTTATCCCGATATCATCCTTTTGTTATTAATAATCCATGAAACTGTGAATTGGATTATTCTAATTAAATTAAGAAATGGATTGAGGTAATATACATCCATTGCAGAAATTTAATGGGATCACTTTGAACTTAAGAATTAAATGTGTAAATTAAAATTGTTTAAGAACTGGTTTCAAAGTGAAAGATAAAATTTGGGTGATAAATTGAATTTTAAGATAAAATTGTTTCGAACTCTTATTTGAACTTTGAAATAAGTTAAGTAAAGAAGATTTAAATTGAATTTTGAGAATTCGACTCGGAATTTAAATTGTTTAAGGATTGGGAGTATTAATTTAAAAATAAAGATTAATTTGTTTTAAGGGGTTAAATCAACATTTGAAATAATAACTTGAATTTATATAACTTGAAATGGTTTAAAATTGAGATTTAAATTGAATTAGTTCAAACTGAATTTGATTTGAATTAATGGGAATTGTGATTGAAGATGGATAAGTATAAAATTCAAATGGAAAATTGGAATTGGATTAATTTGAAATAAAATTGAAGATTGAATGAGTTCAAATTCAAAATGGGAATTGGGATTAATTCATATAGAAATTGAAATGATTTGAAATTAGTCTAAATTAATTTGAATAAGTTGGAATTGTAATTAAAATGGATATGTTTAAAATCAAATGGAATTTGATTTGAATTTGGAAAGAAATTGTGGAAAATGAAACTTGAATTGGGACTGAATCAATTTAATGGGAAATTGATTAAAATGGAGATTGGGGTATTAAACAGTTTGACTCTGGACTATTTTCAAAATAAATTGTTTAATATAAATCTATCTTTCCAAACTATTTACTATACAACATTTCCTATTAAACCCAAAACTATCTTATACTTATTTTATAACAACTTTTGGAATTATTTAACTATTTTGTAACTGTTTTATAAACTAATTACTATTTTACGACTATTTTGTAATTATCTAAAATTTCTGAAACTATTTAACTACTTTCCAACTATTTTACAATTAGTTAACTATTTTACGGCTATTTTACAAACTAATAATTATTTTTCAACTACTTATCTATTTTAAAATTTTTCAAGCTATTTTCTAAATATAAATTGGTCGGAGTTCAAACTGTTATTGATTAAATACCCAACTGAGATAAGAATTGAAGTGATAATCCAAATGGGGATTAAGGCAAATGGGGATAAGTGAATAAAATTTGAGTGAATGTGAATGGAAAGGAAATTGATTTGGTTAATAATCAATGAAGTTAAATACGTAGGATGTACGTATATTATTCTATTCGCATAGTGATTTGATCCAGATTCGAGCACAGAATTTCGAGATAGTATTATCGATCCGAGTTGGGATTTTTCGCTCGATTTTCAACGGCGAACCTGGATATGGATTTTTGATTGGTTCTGGATATTCTCTATCATAGATGTGACTATGCAAGGAGAATGACGGTTTCTGATCAAGAAACCAGATCTGAGTCCGCACTAGAAAGTCGGGTGGACGATACTAGTTCGGAAGTGAAATTGTGTGATCGAGTAAGCGATCAGATTGGTAGAGCGTACGGATGGTATGTGTACATCGTACGGATTGGAGTGCTATTGATATCGGGAATTTTGAATATGAAATGTGAAATGGCTCTTTTGAAATGAAAGAATATTTTGAGAAATTGACAATGAATAAAGGTGGAAATTTGATTTTGAAGTTGTAGATAAAAGGTTATAAGATAATTTTTGAAATGGTAAATATATTTGTGAGTATATGAGGAACTAAAATAAATAAATTTAAAATTTATATTTCTATGGTAGAAATTAACTTTATGGAAATAAAGTGGAAATTGAATATTTTTCTGAGTTAAAGTTTACTTTATAATAAAAGTAAGAAATTTGGCAAGTGACTTTATAAAGTAATCAAATTTGAATATTTGATTTGGAATAAACAAAATTACGTATCTTTGTTATATATATATGATAAAGCTCCCCTTGTTGAATCTTTTGCCAGAAGAAAAGGGGTTTTAGAAATATTTGAAGTATAAAAAGGGGTTTTATACAAGTTTGAAAGGATCCAAAGAATTTTCAAGATTATTATATATATGTGTATATAAAAAGATTTTATGGAAATGGTTTTGAGAAAAAGGTTTTGGAAACCTTTGGATTTGGAAAAGGCTTTTGATTTTTGGATAAAATCAATATTGGGATTTGGAAAAGCCTAATTTGAGAATTTTCGATTTTGGAAATCGATTTTGTGTAAAGGAGCTTATATGGAATTCATACTAGGTGTATGATTTGGAAAATACTATATGTGTATAGTATAAAGTGTTTTGAGATTGGCTCTGGGGAAAAAGGCGCTCCCTTAAAATGAACTTCTCAGGAGTGCCACAGGGTGGTATTGCCTTGAGCCTCAAAGGGGGAGGTTCTAAAGTTGATCCTGTGAGGAGTCCGGACAAAACTAGTTCCTGAGGATTATTGTGTAGCGAAATTCGAGGGGCTGGTGCCCACAGAGGCATTTGGGTTATGCTGTGACGACAGTGTAACTCGATGTCACTGCGATCTACTACAGACCATAGCGAAAGTCGCGTGAGCCGCTGAGAGCCAACAGTCTGCGTTTGATTTTATATCGGTAGACTGCGACACTATGGTAACATAGCGAAAGTCATGTGTGCCGCTGAGAGCCAACAGTTTGCGTTTGATTTTATATCGGTAGACTAAGACCTATGTAAGAGTGGAGAAGTTTCATTTTGACAGCGAAAATCGTGTGTGCCGCTGAGAGCCAACAGTTACATGGACTTTTGCTGCGACAGCAACGTAACCCTGGATGTAACTGCGATCTGTCGTGGGTTCTATGGTGTAATCAATTACATGGACTTTTGTTGTGACGGCAACGTAACCCAGGATGTAACTATGACCATGGATGGGTGTGATGATTTCCAGAGCATTCTCACCAAAGATATTTTATCTATTTTCAAAACTGTTTTCTATAATTTCAGTAAAATTATTTTTCAAGTATTTTCACTGGGTGTTGAAACGGGTTTACCAAGTACTTATAGATTTTCAGTCCTACGCCTGATCAACGTATGACCGAATCTCTATGAGAACAAGGATGGACTTGTTGAAACATCAAGCTATAAAAAGTATTTTATAAAAACTATTTTGGAATAATAGTATATGGATATTTAAAAGTATTTTAAAAAATGATCAAAGAATATTTATCTGATTTTAAACATTTTCATAAATTCTGGCTCGTTCCTTTTCGAGGACGAAAAGTTTTAAGGGGGGAGGGATGTGACATCCCGGATTTTTGGCAGTATTATTTTAAATAAATATTTAATTGAATTAATTAAAATACAACTTATTATTTTAAAAACAAATATATATGTAATTGGGAGAAGCTATGGTTTGGAATTAAGATAACGAGTTTCTAAATATTTTAAACTTGAAATCTATCTTATTTAACTTTATGTGATTTAAAATTATATATATATATATATATATATATATATGATATAGTCTGGATAATAATGGTTCAAGTAAAATAAATCTTATTAATATTAAATTTAATTATAAACAAATATATGTAAAAACAAAATAAAATAAGTACATAAATATATTATAACCACAACAAATTTAAAAGAAAACAAACAAATGTAAATAAAATAAAAATAGAAACTTATATTATAAGGTAATATTGTAAAAGACAAGTTAAAAAGAAATAGGATAAGTAATTATACTAGAAATTGATATCTTAAAAACTTAGTCATATAAAATATAAAATGAACCATGTTGTACACAATAAAGTGAAATCAAGTCTATACATATACATAAGATAAAGGAAAATGATGATAGATATTAGCTTCTTAAATAAGACAAACCTGCATTTGAATGTACTCACAACAAAAAGAAAAATAAAATCAAGTTTGTATAAAAAAAAAGAGAAAGAAGAAGATAAGTATGAAAATTGGAAACAAGACAAACATAATTAATGCTAGCACCAATTGTTTCATTTCAGCCACCATTTAGAGAAAAATATCTCTGATCAAATGAAGAAAATGGTACCAGCAAATACTTACCCTGCACACTTCCTTCTCCACATATAAACATATCCTTTGTTGGCTTCAAGCTCGGTTTCGAATGAACTAAAGGGAAATATATATATATATAATAAGTATCGAGCTCAACAACTTCTATCGACCTGATGGCAACGGCAAATCAAGCGAGGGTGAGATTCGTCTGGAAACAAGTGTGGATCGCTTCAAACTTTAATTCCAGATCAACAATTAGAGCAGTTCTCTGATCTAGTGTAACTGTGAGTAGCCTCTGCTCGATTTTCTTAATTTTTGCATTAAGGATTGCGTCTTTTGCTTACTCTTCTTCTGGGTAGGTCTCGACTTTGATTCTTTGGGGCTGCTTTTAGCACGTTTGACAGTGTTTTTCAACTGTGCGGTTAAATTGGAACTTAGTTGGTGGTTCAGTTAAAAAAAAATTATGTAGAGATATATTTAAGTTATGAGACCTCTGGAATACTAATAGAATCAATTGATTGGTAAACTGGATTTCCAGTTTATCCTATTTCTAATTCGAATCAAACTTTTGGGTTTAGCTTGTTTCTGCTGCCATTTAGCTTGAATCGAATAAATCTGATTTCAACCTGTTTAGTGTTATTTAACTAAATCATGGCCAAGATGATTAACCCCTATCACTTGCGCAGAAAGTGATTATGGTTGAAACTGGGATATCGGACTAGATTACCTCTAACTTTCATTACATTTACCCACCATGCAGTAGCAAGAATTTAGTTGTATAGGCAACAACTGGAACATGTCATAATTTGGCCATTCGATAATTATTTCGAAGAAAGTAGTATAATTTAATGAAACTTTCTAACCACACGTTAATTTGTTTACCTTTCAATTTCCTTATGTTGTTCGGTTTTGGGATTCTTGAGCTTGGATATTTACTACATATGCCGTTTGAGTTGGTACCTATTTATGTGCAGAATTTCTTTTTCTTTTTGATATATAGCAGCTCAGGGAAATGATGGAAACGATCAAGTTATTCAATGCTCTCTGTTGTTATTTTCTGTCTCGTATGCTTTGTTCAGTTAATTATAGGAGATTCTATCCTATAAATTTGTATTGTTAATTTGAAGGGGAACTATTCTCAAAGTAAAATGATAAGGGATTGCGATTCATAAGTAAATCTCTGGTATATTGTCAAGTAAAACTGTTAAGGAGAGTAACCATATGTACCTAGAGGTAGCTGTGTCGAGAACAAAGAAGGATTTACTCGAGTTTAGTTCGGAAATTATAGTAACATGGCTCGGGTTATCTCTGGTAACTAACAGTTTTATTTATATGACAGAGCAAATTTTTTAACAATGTTTCAAAGCAAACATTTTCTTAGTGAGGAAATTTAACAAGTTTTCAGATGAAAATATTGATCAAGTTCTTAAGCAAATTTCAAATTTAATAATAAAGCCAAGCGTCATTGAATATAAATAGTTTTGGTTTGAAAACGAATAAGTTAATTAAGTAAATAAGTCTCTAAGTATTCTCGAATGTCATTAGGTAAGTGTTTAAGGGAAATATATTTAAGGGGCTCAGGTGATTTTGCGCAGATTAACTCCAAGCATATAATTTGAATAGAATAGAAATTTTAAGTAGATAATTAAATGGTTTATCATAAATTAATGAAGGATCGATTAATTAATGAATGATAAATCAATGTAATTAAGTAATGGTAATTAATCTATAAAAGATAACCAATTTATACAAGGATAATTAACTAACGTAATTAAGGATAATTAAGTAAGGTGGGTAATTAAAGGATAGTTAATTTATCCTATTAGTTAATTAAAATAATGAATGGTTTAAATTTAGTCAAAGTTGATTTAACAGGATTTAAGAGTAATAAAATTTAAGGGGTTTGGTTTCAAGTGCTTAGTGTAATTAAAATTGAAGTTAATTATCTTAAAATTTTTAAGTATTGAAGATTTAGTTAATGTTTGACAATTCTGAGTTAAGACCTTATTACAAGTTTTAATTATTTAAGTGAATACTTAAAAATGCTTTAATTTCAAATTAATAAAAAAAAATAGTTAATTACTGATTGAGTTAAATCAAGAGTGATTAATCTTTGTGGTTAGGTTAATGATCAATTATTTAATGTAATTAATTTAGATTAGAATAAATTAAGATGTAATTGAAAATCATTAATTTATATAATTAGTGATGTAATTAAAGGTTGATTAATTAAGACTTATTAATCAATAATAAGCGACTTATGAGTAATTAACTAAGAATTAATGTAATTAATCATAGTTAATTATTTGTGAAGAAATTAAAGATTAATTACTGTTTGGTAAAAGATAATAAATTTGTGTAATTAACTAAAGATAATTACTTGAATGTAATTGAAGAATAATTAATAGGGTGATTAATTGAGATGGATAATTAAGAGTGACTAATTAATTGATTTGGAATTTATTTAATGTTAAGTAAAGGAATCTAGGTGATTGAGGTTAGTAGTTCAATTAGAATTAATTTAAATTAATTTTGGGGGTGATCAAGCTTTGCTTATGGAGGATTGAATGGTATTGGATGCCTCGAATGAGTTGATATTCCGATATGAAATATTTTGTAGTATCATATGTTTGGGTGGACGGGATATAAGTGATGCTTATAAAAATTGTGAATTTGTAAATTGATACGAGTTACCCGGGTTTTCATTGAGTTTGTGCATTAGTATTTCTTGTGAGATGGGTTTACTCACGCTGGTTTCCAGCCTGACCCGGGTCTTACTTTGATGTAATGCTCGGGTCAGACCGAGTATTACAGATTTTCAGGTAAGGACGTTCTGGAGCTCAGGAGGAGTACTGGATGGTAGGACGTATGGAGTGATTCCGCTGTGACTATTATTTTTGATTATCTGAGACATATTTGATTTATATATGACCATCGTTGTGTATTGGAATATAACTCTGATGTAAATAAATGTAAATTGGCAGATACAGTATTCTTTTGTAAACTGTTATTATTTGATATTATATTTTGTTCCGCTGCGAATGTGAGCATCTGTGTTATGTTTTCTGTTTCTTTTCTTCTATCTCTTTTTCTTTTCATAACTATCTGGAATTTTCGGGTTCGAAATTTCCGGGTCGTTACAGGTCAGATCTGGTTGAAGAGGAGCCAACCTAGAAGAAGAGAGCAAGTGCAAAAATCAATGTAAACAAGTAGAAAAAGGATAAGAAAAAGTTGAAAATCATTACCCAAACTTTCCTCAATAGCCATGGCCGAAATTCTTTTGTTTCAAAAATGAAAATGAATGTACGTGAATAGAAAATAGAGTATGCAGCTGAAAGATGTGGATAGTAAAGGCTAATTGATGAAAAAGGTAAGTTACAAATGTGAAAGGTTGGAAGATAAAAGGCCTCAGGCAAATCAAAAGTCATAACCTTTCAAATTTCTTTTAATTTCTTTATATAAGTTTATATTACTGAAAATAATAATACATTCAGTCACAAATTCGAAAATATAACAAAATATAAAATATATATAAATATTTATTAATTATATAAGGTTAAAATAAGAAAATAGCACAAAATTGCAAACTAGTCTAGAAAATTTGAAAATAAATACAATGAACTTTGGAAAAATTTTATGTACTTGAAAAGTATTTATAAATAAAGATAAGAACACAAAATAAATAAATAAATTTTAATTAAATATAATTTTAATGAAGAAAATAGCAGAAAAATGGAAACTAGGCATTATAAATTGAAATAAATTCAAGTATACTTTAGAAAAATTATATTATCATTTTAAAAATATTAAAAGACATAAAATAACATATTAACACATATTAAAACAAAATATGACAATAAAAATATAATTTATATGATTTAAAATAAATAATATTGCAAAATAAACAGTTTATACACAAAATTGAAAATTACATAACTTCTACAATATAAGTCCATTTTCAACGAAACGAAAAGCAGTATTCATGGAATTAAATCTATTTTCATAATAAAAGATAAAATTTAAGAATTTGAAATATTTAAATTTAAAGTTCAAAAGTCAAAGTTTGACCAGTTTGAATAGAAATTCACTTTTCAGTGAAATATCCAATTTATACTAGTTTGAACTACAAATCACTTAATAATCAACATTTATATTTAAAATGAAATGTTTGAAATAGAACAAGTTTAAAATAATTTAAAATAAAAATAAAGTCAAAATTAAAATAATATACAAAATCTAGGGTTGTTACACTTGAGCATGTTTAATATAATATATGTAGACATTTGGTACGTTTGATAGAATGAGTTTCATTTTCTGGTTATTATATTATTCGGCTCTTACATTGTCCAACTATTACATGTTTAAAGAAGATTCATTTTTGATTCCTATATAGTAGGATGCATCAAGTACATAGAAAAATAAACCGCGGCGCTTAAAAAGCGTTATAGTTATATAATACAAGTACCATAAAAATGCATGTGTTTACCGTTGAAGGATAGCGGAATAAGAGCGTTATTGTATCTGCGTGTTTTATAGCGGCATATACATGCTATAGTACCGTGTAAATAGCGGACACAGAGCGCTATAGAAAAATAATATTATAGCGGTCTAGATGCGCTTAAAAGCTTACTATTTTATAGTGGCATTTTTTGTGTTATAAATAGGCCACTAGTTTCTTATAACATGTCGATATATAGCGTTTATCGAACCGCTATGGTTATCTTTTATAGTGGCTATATGCCGCTATGGATGACTATTTTTCTTGTAGTAGACGTACTTTGAGGGGAAAATGTTATCCCACCTTTTGGCAAGGCCATGACACTAAGGAATTGACTAGAGACCAAAGACAATCCATCCCGGAGATCCAACCGGATTCCTCAAAATGTTGAATTAAATTTCATATATATTGATATATGATCTGGTTGAATAATCTATGGAAGATTATAGTGTGATTTGAATTTATTGGATACTATTGTAGCACTGGAATACAATATGGTGTTTTAAAATACCATAAATATATATATATATTGAATTTGAAAAGAAATTAAAAAAGGGATTTTAGAAGTGAAATATTTATATAGAATTTTGGATTGGTTAGAGATAAATTTAGTTGGAAAAATAAAGGGATTGATTTTTAAATTGTACTTAACTTTTTCGTGATATTGAAAATAGAGATTTTGGAAATATTTATATAAAGGATTTTAAATAAAAATTCCTAAGTGATACTGGCTCTAAATATAAAAGGGTTTTAAAATCAAGATTATAAATAGGCTTGGAGAATAGAAGTGAATTTGGAAATAAATGTAAAATTTGTTATATTGGATCTTGAATGAGATTTTCTAAATTATGAAATAGAAGAAGAATCGAGATTTGGTTGATTTTTGAATATAGTTTAGATTATTTAAGAAATTGATTTATAAATGGAAATTAATTAAGAAATCAATTTATGATGGATTAAAGTGATGTGAAACCGTTGTAAACGGAAGATGAGACTATGAGATTTATAAACAATGCTTTATAAAGTAAGGTGAATGCATATCACTTGATAAATTGTAGTTATAAATTCACGGTGAGAATTTATAGTGGAGTGAGTAAATCGGTTTAAAAAGAAAAGATAGATTTTTCTTTTGAAAATGTGAAAAGGGGTTTTATGAAATTGGGACGTAAATCAATTAGTGATAAATCGAGAGAGATTTATAAATGTTAGACTGGTTATATTGGAATTAGAAAATATATTTTTATCGAGAAGTTGAGTTGTTTGTAGAAGGAGAATTTTTAGTTATTAAACTAGGTAATTTTAAAAATGTTTTAGCATAAAAATATTCCAAAAATTATTTATTTAAATATTTTAAAATTTTCAAAATGGATTATAAGTTTATAAACGAGTCTTGTAAATCGATTAGAATCTTATTAATAAATCAGAATTAATTATCGTTTAAAAGTTATGTAATTATCTTAAATAGTTTAAAGTATATTTAATTATTAATTAAGTTGGTTTATAATGAGTTGATATTAGGTTAATTATTATTTAAGAATTAATCAGTATTATTATTTTAAAAGATAAATTATTCAGTATTAATATAGTTTTATATAATAACTTTTATTTAAGAGTATTTGCCCAAGTTAAACTTGGAAATTTATATAGAAATTTTATAGTGTTAATTTGGGAAAATTATTAAATAAAGTTTTTCAGAAAGTAATGGTATACTTTCATGGCGAAATCGAAGGCAGAGATTGCATGCAGTTAAGTTTTGGATTTCTCTGGGATAGAGACGTAATCATTGAGCTGTGAATCCATGGTTGATACCGCATGGTGCTTTCCATTTTTATTTTAAAAAGTTTTCAAATATTTTTGAAAGAATGGTTAGTGAACGTACTTACTCCGATAAGATAAGTACATACTTTTGATAAAGAGATTTGATTTATAATAATAAATTAAATGAGACTCGGTGTTTTTCAGTGGAAAATGAAATATTTGGTTGAATGTTTGTTTATTTGATAGTTAAATAACCGATTATCAAATCGGGACCCAAAACATAACTTTGGGAATATCTAGGAGAAACACGGGAATTATATGATATAGTTACCATCGGAAGGTGCTATACATACGTATAAATTCATTTCGTTTTTCTAGGACGTTTATAAGGAAATCTGTCCACTAATGGTTAGGAGGTGATCTCAGATCTTATTTTCGTCTGTTTATTTCCTAAAGAACCGGGGTTGAGTTTACCTGAAATATCGAACGTTGTTTCGAAGAGACCGGGATCTGATAAGTTATCCGAAACCACTTTGATCCAACAAATACATTTTCGAAGTGAAGACAAGAGTATGGAATCGAAGATGGAACATTGAAGTGCAAGGGCTAATCGCTACTAATCCTGAGGATTATTCCAAAATGGATGTAGTAGGAATAGTGCCTTCGTTTTCGTTCAGATCCAGATCCGACTTGTATGGATGAATGCTATCAGTACATTGTCATTGGAGGAAAATGAGCATTCCAAGTATAAATTCCTTAAAAGGTAATCGTAGCCTCAAGCCTCGTCAACCGGAAATGACTGAAAATTAGGGGATATGCAGTAAGGCCAAGTGGGTCGTACCTAATTAGGGTATGTTTATCACCTTTCTAGATACCCTCGGATACTATTACTACGGTGCGCGGAAGAACTCGGTAAGGGTGGAACACCCGGGGTGATAGCATATTCGGTCTATCCAGGTTAGGGGTAGTCCAGTCTTATGTTGTAGGGGATCCCGGCGTGGTCCTAGGTACATTTTTATCGATGTGTACTGTGATAGGTGGTACCCCAGTGCCTAGTCATTTGTATTGAATCCATTCTCCAATACATGCCTTTACGATTTTGGTTGTAGCGCTTAATATGCTGGAATTTAATTAATGTAACGATTTTGGCTATTTGAATAAGTATTTGTACCTTGACACTATTATAAAATCAAATGATTTTGATATAAAATGTTTTGGTTATCGTAAGGTAAAAACCCGTCGTGTTTATGTGTGGCGTGGTCTTACAAGATATCTTTGTTTTTTTCAAAGGATTTTTGTGAAGACCCAAAACTATTGAGATAAAAATAATTTAAATAAAAATCAAAAAAAGGAGAATTTTCAAGGAAAAAAAATATACAGTCTGAAAATAAATATTGAGAATAAGTTAAAAATATAATGAAGGGAATAGTTGTTTTCAGTAAAACAAAAATGAAAAAATAATAATAATAACTAAGTATGAGTAGGCCTTATATTCATATGTGTATATATATATATATCTTGAATATAAATAGTCAGAAGGAATAAAATGATAAAAATAGTCTTTTATAGTGATTAAGAACACTATGGTAATTAAATATATGAATGCATTTATATATCAAGAGAAAACAAATAGCTTGAAATATTAACAAGTGGTTAATTGATAAAAAGATATACATTTATACATTACAGTTCAGTATAAAGAAAATAAATAATGCAAGAAAGTCACATGAAAATAAGGTGTGTGTATGAAACATGAAAATGGCATGCAAATCAGAAAAGAAAAGAAAAGCTAAAGCAACTGAAAGTACCCGAATTGGAAATCAAAAAGAAAATGGCATTTCTGGCCATAACATCATATGTAGAATTCTCTCAACTGTATGGGGATAAGATGGGTTTTTCACTCTACTAAAACCCTAAACAATGTTTTAAAAATTAAAGGGGAAGCAGCAGTCTCACTGCAGAAAAACAGAAAATATTAAGGAAAGAAAGGAGAGCAAACCAAAGCCATTGTTCAAGTTAAAGAATTCTCAGGGAAAAGAGGAAGGAAGGTGAGTGATTAATCAATCTATGAGGCTTAAGGCATTAAGACCCAAGTTAAGGGCAGCCATATTATTTTATAAAAACCATATTATGTTTGTGCTCGATCTATTTTTCTGAATAAATGAATGTTGAAAATGGTAGGTGTTTTGATAAATCTTTGGTTGATGCTTTGATTTGTTTTGTTTAATTGTTTGATAAGAAAAATACCATGATCACTGATATAGATCCAGCACCTTAAAACACCAGTTTATAAATATGTTTAGTAAGATAAATGCATTTTTATTGTGAAGTAGGGTATTACTGAAAAATGAACTAGGCAGTGTGAATAAAGGAGGTTCATGCTCATGTCTGGATGGTTTTAAATTTGAGGTGAACAATGCAATAAATCATTTATGTGCTGATTTGTTCAGATCTTAAGCTAAAATGTTTTATGGGTTTTTCTCAAAAACCTTACCCTATGTTCACAGTAGAATTGAGTATTAGAATTTTTATATGATTTTACAGGATTTGTTTAAGTGATCATAATATTCCTGAATATAGAAGATATGCAAGTGTTAAAACAAATTTTGAATAAAACAACTGGAAAATGAGATATGGTATTCTTTTCATGAATGTTTAGTATGGTTAGCTGAAATTCCTGAGTGAGTTAACCCTCTCTGATTTATGAAAAAGAAGAAAAGAATATAAAAGCATTTCAAGAGTTAATAAATTTTCTGAAAGAAAATGAGAATGGTCACTAGATTATAAAACTAATCTAGGAGTAAAGCCTTGATCTATCCATCATAAGGGGGTTGATGGGTATGTGCGTGACTTGTTTAAGTCCTGTAGGCCTCTGTGCAGGGGTTAACAGAATTGAGTCCCTTGCAATGCACACATGGTGTTCAATGGAAAAGAGTTAAGACCAAATTAAATTGTTAAATTGAGATTGAGAGCTGAGCTAAGGAATTAAAATGAGTTAATTCCATAGGAGTAGGTATACATGTATACTGAATTGGATGGAAGAATGGATGCTTGTGTGCATATGTGTTAGTAGGGGCTTATACATGTTTATATACCCAATTTACATTATGAATCCAAATAAGCATCAAGTACATAAATTCTCTGCACAATAATTAAAATGTCAAGTTATTATATTTTGATTTCACTCATACCAGAATTTTATTCTGACCCTATTTGTTGCCTTGCAATAATTGGGGTATCTCATTTTTATGGAGGCAGTCCATAATATTGTTGCAGGGAAAGATGTATAAGTGGCTTGCTTGCATGGATATTTGAAGATCTTCATGAAAAAAAATTGCTTAAGGAAGTAGCAGTATAATCTGCAATAGATAATCTGGGCAAACTTCCTTTTATTTTGTGTATTCTCAGCAATGATGCTTATTTTGTTCACTTGAAAAGAACATGTAAAAACTTAAGTATTCTGTGGGGTTTGTGAGTTACTGATTTAAGCAACTTATTTAGATGATTTCTGGTAGAAAAGTGATGAAGGAAGTATGCCATGTAATATGATATGTGGACATACATCCCTTGGCAAGGTTTAAGTGATTTTAAATTATAAAGATGAGGCTGTTATTGAAAAGTATGCTATGAATTTTGTTAAGTGGATGGGTTGAATCTGGTACTGGCTAACCAGTAAGGCTTGATCATGACTTATAATTGATATGAGTCCATGCAAAGGCTGGAAGGCATAGCCTGTAATATGGTTTTGGGCATTTGATTTTCTCCCAGTAAAAACTTGTATTGCTTGGTGTAATAAGCTCATATGCATGCTAGATACTTGTAGGCATCACTGCAAATTATACTTATCAAATTCTTGTTATCTGGATACTTAATTCAAATCTGGTAGTATTGAGTCATAGTCAAAACCTGTAGTAATTTGTTGAGGCATGTGGTCTTGTTTGTAATGAGCATTTCCATCATTCAATAGAATAATGACCACTAACATTTGTTATCTTTCCTAGAAATCATCAGTTGTCTTCATTATAAGTTCACCGGGAAGTCTTGCATTTTGTCTGATCCTTTTGCCTTAGGCATACTGACTGCACACATGTTCTTAGTCTCCATTTAGCATGATAGTCTGAGTTAGCACTCTTGTCTGACTGTATTGTTTTCCTCTACTTGGCCTTTTAAATCAGTTTGTAATTTCAATATTCACATGATTATTGCAACTAATAAATCAAAGCATGGGTATTTCACCTGATATAAAAGTTGTTTGAAACTGAAATGAGTAACACAAGCTAAACTAATAAGCATGAGTTAGGTTGAACACCTTTTACTTAATATAGAACAATAAGTATCAGATTACAAAATCCAAGGATTAAAAATGTATGGCTTATAAATTCAAGGATCAATTAATTTGTGAGGAAGGACAAGGAAATAAGAGAATTAGTGGTATCTAATCCTAAAGTTAATCAAGCTTGAGTTCTAAAAAGAAAAATATATATAATAAATAGAACTGGCTATGTAACACCAAATCTCTGAAATATGAGAAATAAGGTAGGAATGAGTTGCTTTGCTATTCTAATCACTCTGATAAGCAAAGAACCATTTATATATCTTCACATATATAAATGATAGGATTTATTTTAAATACTGATATATTTATATTAGTACAATTCAGGATCTTGGGAAAAATTAAATTAAGGGGAAGTGATCCATTGATATACATATATGTATATGTATATACATTGTGGAAAAAAAAACTCAACAGAAAATTCACTAAAAATAAATCTTAAAGAAGTGGGTCACTTCAGTTGGTATCAGAGCTATGTTGTTAAAACATAGCATAAATATATAGTAATGATAGAAATAAATATCCACAGTAGAAATAAATTGCAGAAAATAATTAAATTAGAAATATGACTAACTAGCTATGCAATTGAATAGTGAATCATGGTAGGAAGACTACCAAGTCATGGAGCAGGACCCTCCAATACAACACCAATGGTCAATTTGCAAGATTTGGTGAGGGCATTTAGAGAAGGAGCAGTGCACAGGGAAGAAAATCCTCATGAGGAATTATCTAAGCTATTGAAGACATTTTCAAATTTAGGAGGCAAGGATTTTGAAGGCACTGAGGGAGTTATGGGAGTGCTGTAATACCCCAAAATTTTGTGAAAAAATCATTTTTTTAAAATGATTTAATTTTTGAAATATTTAGATTTAAATATGGTGAAATTTTTGGGAATAAATAGTGTGCAAGGATATGTGGGCACATGCACACTGGAAATGGCACAAGGAAAAGATTCAAAAAATTTCTGGAAAAAAAATGATGATAATAAAATAAATAAACTTAGCAAGGAAGCATTTCAAATGTGATTTTGAAATATAGATTATTAATCAAATTAAAGTTTTTTTTGCATGAAAAATTAAATATTCCCAGTAAAAAAAAAGATCAAATAAAAATATGTACACTTATGCACCTGTATATTTTCTGTGAGCAGAAAGTGTTAAAGCAAAACAATAAAAAAAGAAACATTAAAAATGACATGAAATGTAATACAAGTCAATATGCTTGTGTAGGCAAAAATAGCAAAGGGGATTCTCAGAAATAATTAAAATATAAAATATGGTAGTCACACTTTTAACATGACTAGGTGAGTGGCCATTTTCTGAAAAAGTAAAGGGAAGAAAATACTGCCTTCAACTAATTATTATGGCCGGGGTATTAAGGAGGAAAATGAATGAAAAATGCATGAAGATGGTTAGGTCAGAAATGGAATTTTGTTTTAACAAAACCCTAGTGGAAAAATGCATATAAATAGGCAGTTTTAGCCAGTAAAATTATCTTTACCCCGAGCTGCACAAAAATAAGAAAGGAAGAAAAATATTGGAAGGAAGGAGAAAACACACATACAAGGGTTTTCAGGATCAATAAGAAGAAATATTTAGGTGAGTAATCTCACTAGATTCATGGCATTAAGACCTGATATGAGGCAGCCAAGTACTTATGTTGCTATTGATATTTTCTGATTTTTGTTAATCACTGTTATATTAATTTTGTTGAATGGATTTTATTTTCTTGAGCTGATATAATGTGTATTATGGATGCTCTTTGGATGAATTCCTTTGATCTGTTTGAATGGTTTCTATGGATGTACATACTACTATTTGTTTACATTTTGAAAAAAAAAGAAGCTAAGGCAACAAACCTCAAAATCAAGGAAGGAATACACACTACTGATGGGGATCTATGGCAGGAAATTATTCTTAAAGAAAAATTATATTATGAGCTGCATTATATTTTATATAAGTGCTGAGGCTTAAGAAAAGTGTAACGACCCGTAAATTTCAACTGTTTTAATAACGTAATTAGTTGAAATTTTGTGAAATTTTAAACGATAAAATTTTGAAATATAAATTTGATATTTGGAATGCGATTAATTAAACATAGCAACCGGTAAATTTTCGTCCGAAAATATGAAAGTTGATTTCGCGTGTAAATTCACTTCAATTCAACCAGTTAAAAAGTAATGAAAATAAAATGTTCCGAAACCTAAATATTTTTACAAAGAAAAATTCTAAACCATCTTCTGAGCAAGATGTCAGTTTGTCGTTTTTCCAAATTCGGACATCTTTGGCTCCGTCGATCTTATTTTTCAGTGTTTTTCTTGCATTTTCGATAGTAGAAAATGCGAATTTTTATAATTCAATCATACCACTGATATCTGTATACCGTCGTGATCGTCTCGTCGTGCTGATCTAAACGATATATTCATTTCCGTATTTCGGAGTTCCGATACTCAGTGAAATATATGTAACGATTCAGCGTATCGGTACGTTTAAACCTTTCCATTCCTTGTGTCCATTCATTAGCTACTATAGGAATCTATTAGCCGTTGCTTTTGTATTTCCGGGATTTAAGGACGACCATTTCTTTTCCAACGTTTGATTATTAAAGTCGGTTCGTTTTGCTATTTGAAACTTCAGCTGTACATTTAAAATTTATGCATTTATTATTCTTCTTCATACTCCTTTTCGTTTCCCAGATCCACTTTCATGCCTCTCTGTTCTTCACCCCTTTCTTTCACGCACCTCGCCTACAACATCAACCCGGTCTCTTCCTTCCCCTTCTATATTTTTCCTTTCTAAAGTTTGCTCTGCACGTCACATTGACATTCCACATTCTTTTTCCCACTACCTTCTCTTTCTCAAACTCACGTAAATACCCACCGACCTGCTCCATCCCTCTCTCATGCGTACTTCCTCCACCCTCAGCGTTTTCCCTCTGGCCAGCAACTGACCTCCGCCTCGTTCCGCCCTCCAACCAACTGCAGTACGTGCCGCACCCATCAGCTCTTACATCCTTCACGTGTTCCTTCAATAAGGTATATTATACGTGTTATAATATATATTATATTATAGAGCACTAATACATTGTATCTAATATATATGTTAATATAAATGTTAACGGTAAAAAGTGACCGCTAACACCCGGTGTGTGTGATTGAATTGTGAAAGCACCACCCGTTGGTACGGGAACAGAATATAAGCTGAAAATAGCAGAAAAGCAGTAAATGAACAACAGGTTTATAGTGGTTCGGCCCGTAATTGAGCCTACATCCACTTTATAATCTTTTGTTGCTGATTCGGTTACAATTTGATACAATATCCTTCAAAAATGTAACACAACTTGATCACGAAAGCACTCTTGACTACTAGCTCAATCTTTGATGATGAAACTCGGCGAATCCGTGTTGGATGTAAGGAGTTCTTCTCGAAGATTGTTGTAGCGTTTCGAATGCTTGAAGATCTTTGATTGCTGGTGGAATGGAGGCTTCGACGGAGTAACGATGCTTGAAGAAATGATTTGGCCAAAGTCCACCCCAAGTTGGAAGTAGTGGGGTATTTATAGGGGCTGATTTGGACTCAGAAAATTCGCCTAAGTCTTAGGTCGCGTACGACCTTAGTTAAGTCGTAGGTCGCGAGCGACCTAAGCTAGGTCGCAGTCTCCTTGCGGCTTAAAAGATTAGCTGGTGAAGCAGTGCCTGGCTTTATTTGATCAAGTGGTAGGTCGCAGGCGAGTTAAGGGATAGCTGTGGGAGCTCTAGATCGTTGAAGCCCTAACTCGTTAGCCTCTTAGGTCGCAAACTTCTCCAAAGTCCTTAGGTCGCAAACCTTTCCTGTAGCTAGGTCGCAGCCCTTTCTTAAGTCTTTAGGTCGCAAGATCTTCTGATAGTTAGGTCGCAGACTCCCCTAGGTCGCAGAGCCTCCTTTAACAGTTAGGTCGCGACATTCTTTAGGTCGCCATGTTCTTAGGTCGTAGGTCGTCAACCTTTTAACTCGCAAACTGTTAAGTCGGAGCTCTTCTTAAGTCGTTGTCTTTAGGTTGGGTCGCTAGGCAAGTTAAGTCGCTGAGTCCTAGGTCGTAGACATTTTAGGTCGCAGACTTCTTAACTCGCAGACATTTTAACTCGTACATTATTAGGTCGTGGACGACTTAAGCTCAATCCTGTCTCTTAAGTTGTAAGTTGTCTAACTCCTTAAGTCGTAGATCCCTTGAGTCGTAAGAAGCTTATCCTGTTGAGTCATGAAGCTCTTAAGTCGTAGATCCTCTGAGTCGTAAACTTGTTAAGTCGTAAGCCGCTATAGGTTGTAGTCCGCTAACTCGTGAAACTTTTAGGTCGTAAGGTCTCTTCAGTTGCTAGGTCGTAAGTCGTCATGACCGCTTAGGTCGTAGGCTTTTTAACTCGTTAGCTTCTTGAATCACGGCAATCTGAGTCATCCATTTCTTAACTCGTAGGTCGTTGCTAAGAGAGAGTTAACATTTGCCCCTCGAAGTATACGTCTTAAGTCGTAAGTCGTGTGCTTCGATTTCCTTAGCTCGCTTCTTGATGAGTCGTATGTCGCGAACGACTTTGTATAAGTCGTAAGTCGGATGTGTCGATTCACCTTTCACTGTCCTAGGGTATAAATAGCTTAGGTCGTTCCTTCTTCTTTTTTACCTGTTTCATTCCGTCATTTGCAAGCATTCAAGTTTTCCAAAGACGACTCAGACCTACCTGTTGCCAGTCATTCTTATTTCCTTCTCACGTAAGTGGATTTGATTGCTATTCATTCCCTGACTATCACTCAATTACAAATCCCATTTTCACCATCGCCCCCCTTTTCTCATGCCGTACTTCTCTGCAATCCTTGTTTCAATTGATTACTGATGGGTTGGAGACGGCTTGTCCTGGTTTTGGATAATCGGTTAGAACAAGACGATGGACAGCAGCATTTCAGTTTGATTGATTCGTGGTTTGTGATGGAATGACATTAGATTGGGTTTATGTTGATTTCGGTATGATTAAGTGCGCTGAGGGAACGAGAGTTTTGGTTGGAGGAGAGGCTAATGGGTTAAGGAGTTTTGAATTGATGTATTGGGGAGAAGACGAACGACTTAAGGCCTTCGCGTTCTGAACAGAGATCTTGAGACCTAAGTCCTAAGTCGTAGACGACCTAAAGTAGGTCGTAGGTCGGTAACGACCTAAGACTTCAATTTTTCATTGCCTTGAGACCTTATGCAGCACTCCTTAATAGACTGATGGCTTAACCTAACTCGTAGCTTGCCCTTAGGTCGTGGACGAGTTAGCACTTAAGGATTTCACTTGCGAGCACATCTGAATGACTAGGTCGTGGATGAGATATCCCTTAACTCGTAACTCGCGAATCCATCCGGACGACTTAATAACTTGAACTCCATGACTTCGAATTCTTGAACTTGAACGATCTGACTTAAGAGAACATGCCTTGAACATCTTGACTCGCCTAATACAACCTAAAAGCCCCGACTTATGATAGGTCGTTTAACGACTTAAGACTTAGATGATTTTGCACAGAAGTTGGCTGAACTCTTGAACTTGAACTGCGTTGTGTTACCTCTCACACCGTCTTGACTTTAATGCTAATAACCTGCTTAACATAACATTCACAGAATACTGGGACGAATATACTGCCATTAACCGCCCACATCGAATGACAGATTAGTTGATAAAGAGAAAATTAAATTAAATGAACTGTACGAGTGAAATGCTACACAATAACCAATTCAAGTGAAGTATTAAAGCAAAATCGTAATGGTAAACTAAAACTGATTTGTCTGCATTAACACTGCACTTGAGTATTAACAAGTTCTGAAATCTCGTAATCGACTGATTGTCAATTAGTTTAATTCCAGTTATACTTGTTTTTTCTTGTTTTCATTAGTTTTGCACAACACTTCACACTTTTAGGAAACGTGCACCTTCACTTTTGAACATTCAGCTGATTGTGTAGAATGGCATCTCATCAAGAAGACTTGGAACCGACTGGAGAAGCTTTTCCAATCGCTACTCCGTTGAATGATCCCCCGGAAAGGACTCCTACCACTCTGAGTCATAAAGTCTTCCGTCAACTATGCACCCAGTTTGGCATTGCTGAATCTGACGCTTTGCTCCCTGGAGTAAATGACACTGCTGATAGACCGCCCCACGGTTTTGTCGTAGTGAACCGCCAAATGTGCTTGAGTGGAGCGATTCCTCCGTTTAATGACTGTCTTCGAGAACTTCTCCTTCGATTATCCATCTCCCCTTTTCAACTACATCCTAATGGCTACGCCATCCTGCTGGGACTGTGTGTGCTTTTTAGGAGAATGCTGGACCGTTTTCCCAGTTTTGGAGAAATTTGCTTCCTGTGCTCATTTACAAAGAACAAAGACCATCCCTCTATCACAGTTGTAAGGAGTGCCAGGAACCGTAAACTGATTATTGGTCTTCCTGAAAGCGTTCCTAGGTTTCTAAGCCAGTTTTTCTTTGTTCGCTGCCCCCCGGGATTTTACGCCATTTGGAGAGTGGGAAGTAAGACTATCTATCTTTTCCCTGTGTTTTCTAAAATTCTTTGAAGTCCAAATTGTCAAATGTTAACTTCTTTCTCTGCTGTTTCAGCGCTGCCTCCCCCCTCTAGGGAAACTCGTCACAAAAATACCTTCGAGAGGCTTATGGCCGTGCCGGTCGAGGAGAGGAGTGTTCAATTTCTATTGAGAGATGAGTTCCTCCACGAATTTGGACTCTTACATCCTTCCCGTTCCACTCAGCCACATGAAGTCCCTGATTCTCCTGCTGAGGAGTCAGATGCCCCTGTTCCTGCTAAAGAACTTTTACCACAAGAACTTATCGCTGAGACTTCATTGGTAAAGTGTTCTACTCCTACCGACATTGCTGGATCGTCCAGTAAATTACCACTTGCCCCGGTTGTTGAAGAAGAGGAAAATCTTCACACTCTTGAAAAGACGGCTGAGGTGGAAGTGGAAAAAGATAATTCTCCCATGCACCATGGCGATGATACTTTTGACAGTCTGAGCGACATCATGATAACCTCTCAGGAGCTCTTTAAAGATGATGTTTCTAAAGTGGTCCCTCCTGTTATCGAAGCAACTTCTTCTTTACAACAAACCACAACGCCTTCCACATAACTTATTGCCATTTCTACACCCAAAAGTGGTTTGTAGTCTGACGCGCGTAGTTTGCACATCACACACACTTAGAATTTTGTCACCTATATGCACTTAGCTTCTTCAATTTGAGGATTTCTAAAACTGATCTTTTTCTCCAATTCCAGGTTCTCTGATGGGGCGAAGCGGCTCTTACTTCAACAAATTCCAGCGCTACGGAAGTCGTGAGGCTTATGACTTTAGGAGTTATATCGGTGCCGTGAAGGAAACTGATGAGGAGAGGGCTGCCAGAAAGGCTCATGAGAGGCGAGCTCATGAAGAGCGTCGCCGGAGAGAAGATGAGGAATACTATGGGAGTAGGGACGAGCGACGTGACTCTTCCCGCAGAAGCGACGATCCTTACAAGAGGAAATCTTACGATGACAAGGGGAAGAGTCATACTTCCGATGATTCCAGCAAACGGATCAGACTTGGCGAGAAAGATACATCTAATATCTCGGAAAAGACTACCGCTTCTATTCCTCCTAATACATCTTCCGGTTCTCCTGCCCTTAAGGAGTCTGACATCCAGACAATCATTAATAGGCCACAGTACCAAGCTGGAGATGGTCCTCCCACACTCCAGAGCCGATTTCCGAATTGGTGTCTGAAAGGAGTGCGTTTTGATTTGGATTTGGTCCCCATTGATAAGCAGGCGATGCTGAAAAATGTCGATGCTGTAAAGCTTGACATCGAAAGAATGTCTGGATGGCAGAAGCTGGTTGATGAACTTCAAAGGGTCAACCATATGAACCTTGAGGCGATGATGACCATGGAGAATGATAAATCTGAGTGGGACAAATGGCGTAAGCAGCATGACGCGGAGATGAAAAGCATTAGCGATGGTTATGGGAAGCTCGAAGCTGAAGTTGAAAGACTTAAAAAAGAGCTTGCTACTTCTTCCACTTCTTATTCTCAGAAAGAAGAAATGCTTCAAAAACAAGTTCGAGACGCCCATGCTGCTCAGAGAGATATTGAGGTGAAACTCGAAGTAGAACAGCAGGTTACGAGAAAGTATCGCGATGATGCTGTTCAGCTTCGAGAGAAAGTCAGCTCTCAAGATTTAGAAATTATAAGACTGCAATCTCAGCTACTGAAGGCTGAAAGAGAACGTGATGAAGTTCTCTCTGGTAAAGCTGCAGCCGAAGAATCCCATAAGGCGACCATAGCCACCATTGACGCGACTCTGTTCGACTTTTATATGCATTGTGTCCTGGGGCGTGGGAGCCTTTCATTTTTGGGACCAGAATATGAAGTCACCTTAGCGGAAGTATGGGAGGCAATCATTGACTTATTTGGTGGTGCCGGATATTCTGAAACAGATCTTCAAGCTACCTACTTAGGTGAGAGCGATCACGCTGCCCTTGCCAAAGGAAAAGAGCAGCTTATCCGAGTGCGGGCTGAGGCGACGGGAGAGAAGCTTCCTGAGAAAGAAACACCTCCTATTGCTCCTGCTTATACTTCGGCTTTAGCTTATGCGGATATTACTGGCTCTAGTTCTCATTCCACGCCTCACGCTAAGGTTGACAAAGAAACTGTAACTACCCCTACAGAGGAAGAGGCAATGAAGGACTTCCGAGCTCGGGAATTTGAGATTGATCTCGCTAAACCGGCTTCTCCAGGTAACTTTGACGATTCACGGTCTTCTTTTTTTTCGGAGAATACTGATTTTGATTTCTTTTATTATGCAGCAGTCGTGCCGGAAACTGCACCAATTCTTCCTTTTTCAGCTGTCGTTCCTCCTCCTCCTCAAGTTATACCTCTTCGAGCTTCTCAACCAGGTTCACAGGAAGAACCAATAGCAGCCCTTCAAGTTTTAGATGAACCACCTGCTTCCGAAGAACAGAAGGCAGAAGGTCTGGAAGATAGCGAGAAGACCCCGGAGCGGTCTTTTGACTACGACACAAAGCTTTCTACATTTCTTGCTCCGGGGAGCGAGTCTTCTTCCAAGAAGAAGGGAAAGCGTGCGGTTTCGAAGAAAGGAAAGAAGAGTTCTTCTGCTGCTGGGGATGAAGCGGAGATTGATCCGGCTGAGTCTCTTTCTCCTTCTTCTCCGATACGGCCTACGAAGCTAATTACCAGGCCGGGTAAAAGCTCCAAGGGTGGGAAGAAGGGGAAATGAGTTTGATTTTATCTTTTCTGCTTTTCGTATTGACCGGGGATTGTGCGGATACCGGTCTCCGCTTCTTTTTGTAACCTGTACAATGTAAAAAATTTCTCATAGTGTTGAAATAAATAGATATTTTTCTTGTACAAATCCTTGTGTATGTAGGAATACATCTGTTTTTCATTTGAAGTGTAGAGTAAACGATTCTTTCTATTTGTACAAACTTTTTGTCTGTGTTTCAAGAACGCATTTACTCCACATCTTTATTACGTGATATTGCAATGAACTTGTGGTATGTCGCTTGTATATTACTTTTATTACTGTAACTGAATTGTATAATGTTGCCCCCATACCACAAGTGCATTGCAATATTACTCGCTCTTACAAGACTGATACTCTTATATTTGAGAATAACTATTCCACTTTTGAGGAATGAATCATTCCGCTTTTAATTGAGTATGTCTCGTTTTTAGAGAAGTTTTTACTTTCTCTTTCTTCCTGAAGAACACTTCAACTTTTGGGAATAATCACTTTTATTTGTTTAAAGGTGAATTTTCCTGCACAATGAAATGAGCTTCTGTAGAAGGTTTTGATTTCATGCCCCAGTAAAGGGTTTATTTTTGGTACTTCAAGCAATGTGAAGTACGCCTCTACAGAGGTTTTTTTTTTTGGTCTCCGAAAAGAAGAAATTTTGGTCTCCGAAGAGAAGCATTTTTTGGTCTCCGAAGAGAAGCATTTTGCACTTCTACACGGGTGAAATGTGCCTCCGAAAAGGGCTTTTGCCTCCGAAGATGGCTTGTGCCTCCGAAGAGGGCTTGTGCCTCCGAAGAGGGCTTGTGCCTCCGAAGAGGGCTTGTGCCTCCGAAAAGGGCTTTTGATTGCCTGGGAGTTACTTTCTCATGGTCGGAGGGGTCCACGGGACAGGCGTAAGTTGCTTGATTGGATGTTTGTTTGTACAAACGATCGCAATCAATTAACAAGGTGCCCCTTCGGTGGTCCTACCAATCTTTTTGATTGAGTAAAGCACTCCCATTTATTGGCGTGCCTCGTTAGAGGGCTTTGGTTGGTGTGCCAGGAAGGTTGCGTCTTAGGGGCAAGTAGATCCATGGGATGGACACAAGCTGCCTGATCGGATGCATCACAATCAGTTAGCGAGGGTCTTGTTCCTTCTGCTTGGGAAGGTATCCCTTTAGTGGATCTACCTGCTTTCCTGTTGAGAGGCATACCTCCCTTTGGCTGCTTCCATGTTTGCCCGCTCATGTTGTATCATCATCCGCCAATCTGCGATCCTTTATCATCGTTTCCAAGCGCGTCTTCCTTTCTTTTGCAAGTAAATTGCTTTATCCGAAGAAGTAGACTTCACTGTTGAATGACTCCACAGAGTAAACGCAAGTTATTTGGTTGGATACCTTTTTATATCAACGATCGCAACCAGTTAACGAGGGCTTGACACAGTGGAGCCGTCAACTTTTTATGTGAAGCTCCTCTTGTATGGGATTTGAGTTTGGAATTTTCGTTGCTTGAAATTTTCTTTAATAAATGATTTGTAGGGTTCGCTTAGCTTTGCGATGGGTGAGCTTTGCTTTAATGACCTGCAGTATTAGATCGACATTTTAGCAATGCATTTAGAGTATTTACACATCGAAATATAACAGGCATTTTATAATAGAAAACACAAAATGCATAGTTTTTCATTATTGAGTCACGCTGATTTCTCAGCGGTTTACAATGCAGAAGTTACACATCCATCATTATCTTTACAAATTCAAGCAATGCTGTTAAGTAAAAATGAGTGCTAGTTATTGTTGTTTCAGAATCTCCAAGCTGAATTTCCATTTGTGCTTGATTCATAGCTTTTGGATTTTTATGCCAGAGGAAGTGAGAGATGCCCCAGTCGCAGTTTTGTGGGTAATTAGTAGTCATCCCAACTTCTGCTTGCTAGGTATGGTCCCCCTGTGATAGCATTAATGACAAGCTTTTCTGAATCTTGCACTGCAGTGTTGTTGTGAGAATCGGATTGATGGGTAGGGTGTTGTTGATCCCGAGTGGATGAGGTTGGATCGACTCCGCTTCTCTTAACGTATTATTGGAGTTTACCTTGTTCCAGCAATTCTTCAATCACTTTCTTTAACTGGCGACATTGGTCAGTGTCATGGCCAGGTTGATTGTGAAATTGGCAGAATTTTCCATTACTCTTTGCACCTTTCGTCATCTCAGGTGGCTTAGGATACCGGACAACGTCTTTTGTTGCAAAAAAGATATTTCTCGGTGTATCAGTTAAAGGAGTATAATCCGAAGAATTAAAGCGGCGAGGTTTCTTTTCATTTCCCTGGTTCTTTCCTCCTTCATTCTCCCTTTTCTGACTTTCAGATTCTCTTTTCTTAGATGGGACACTGTTATTATTAGTTTGGGCAGCAACCACCTTCGACGTCGTAGAAAGGCTTTCAAGGCGAATGAACTCGTCGGCCTTTTTATAAAACTTATCAAGTGAGTTCGGTTCCTTCATCTTTAGCCATACTCCAAATTTATTCGATTTATCAATGGCTCGCATCAAATAAGTCAGGATCATGCGTGGTTCCGCATTTTCTACTTCGGCTAAAGCTATATTGAAACGGCTCAAGAAAGATTTGATTGATTCTCCGGGCGCTTGTTTGAGGTTAGACAGTGACATTATATCCTTAGCTTTTGAAGCATACAATCTGAACCGTTCTTTAAACTTTTGCGTTAAGTCGGAGAATTTATCCACAGATCGAACTGGAAGCTTTGTGAACCAAAGTAAAGCCACACCTTCCAGATATACTGGAAAGTATCGACACTTGATCTCGTCTGATGCTCTTGCACCGGTCATATGCCAATCGTATTTGTATAGGAAATGATTAGGGTCACTGGTTCCCCTATAGGCTTGGATAGTAGGAGGTGCAAATTTCCTTGGAAACTCTGCTCTCAGGATCCTTTCAGTAAATGGAGTTCTGCTTGGTGCAAATCCCCAGTCGTTCTCATCCTCTTCCCTTTGCATGCTCTCTTTCATGATGCGGTTAACCATTTCGGACAGGTATTCTTTATTGTTCAAAGACACCTCCGGACAAGCATCAGTTCTTCCCTCGGAAGTTTGCCCGGGCATATGTTCATGACAAGTTGGTTGCGGCATAGAACCATCAGCCTGGAAAGGTGGCATTTCAGGAAGAGTAGTTTGACGGTTTTCTGGTTGACGATTTGCCCCGAGCAGAGAAGTTAACCTATCCATCATCAAAGCGTTTTGGGTTTCAATCTGTTGGTATAATCCAGAAACTGCATCATCCAATTCAGCCCTGGTGACTCCAATGGTTGGAGTTGCTTGGTCTGTTATTGGGGAAGCGGAAGTCCCTTCGTGAGCATTTCCGGATCTGATAGGTCTACCTCTTCTTCCAGGAGCCATTATTTCGGATCTGGTTTTTAAGAGAGGCTCTTTTTATGGATCTTTGCGAAGCAACGGTGGATGATCGCTTGAGTTCAATTCTCAGTGAAAGCACCAAAATGTTAACGGTAAAAAGTGAACGCTAACACCCGGTGTGTGTGATTGAATTGTGAAAGCACCACCCGTTGGTACGGGAACAGAATATAAGCTGAAAATTGCAGAAAAGCAGTAAATGAACAACAGGTTTATAGTGGTTCGGCCCGTAATTGAGCCTACGTCCACTTTATAATCTTTTGTTGCTGATTCGGTTACAATTTGATACAATATCCTTCAAAAATGTAACACAACTTGATCACGAAAGCACTCTTGACTACTAGCTCAATCTTTGATGATGAAACTCGTCGAATCCGTGTTAGATGTAAGGAGTTCTTCTCGAAGATTGTTGTAGCATTTCGAATGCTTGAAGATCTTTGATTGCTGGTGGAATGGAGGCTTCGACGGAGTAACGATGCTTGAAGAAATGATTTGGCCAAAGTCCACCCTAAGTTGGAAGTAGTGGGGTATTTATAGGGGCTGATTTGGACTCAGAAAATTCGCCTAAGTCTTAGGTCGCGTACGACCTTAGTTAAGTCATAGGTCGCGAGCGACCTAAGCTAGGTCGCAGTCTCCTTGCGGCTTAAAAGATTAGCTGGTGAAGCAGTGCCTGGCTTTATTTGATCAAGTGGTAGGTCGCAGGCGAGTTAAGGGATAGCTGTGGGAGCTCTAGATCGTTGAAGCCCTAACTCGTTAGCCTCTTAGGTCGCAAACTTCTCCAAAGTCCGTAGGTCGCAAACCTTTCCTGTAGCTAGGTCGCAGCCCTTTCTTAAGTCTTTAGGTCGCAAGATCTTCTGATAGTTAGGTCGCAGACTCCCCTAGGTCGCAGAGCCTCCTTTAACAGTTAGGTCGCGACATTCTTTAGGTCGCCATGTTCTTAGGTCGTAGGTCGTCAACCTTTTAACTCGCAAACTGTTAAGTCGGAGCTCTTCTTAAGTCGTTGTCTTTAGGTTGGGTCGCTAGGCAAGTTAAGTCGCTGAGTCCTAGGTCATAGACATTTTAGGTCGCAGACTTCTTAACTCGCAGACATTTTAACTCGTACATTATTAGGTCGTGGACGACTTAAGCTCAATCCTGTCTCTTAAGTTGTAAGTTGTCTAACTCCTTAAGTCGTAGATCCCTTGAGTCGTAAGAAGCTTATCCTGTTGAGTCATGAAGCTCTTAAGTCGTAGATCCTCTGAGTCATAAACTTGTTAAGTCGTAAGCCGCTATAGGTTGTAGTCCGCTAACTCGTGAAACTTTTAGGTCGTAAGGTCTCTTCAGTTGCTAGGTCGTAAGTCGTCATGACCACTTAGGTCGTAGGCTTTTTAACTCGTTAGCTTCTTGAATCACGGCAATCTGAGTCATCCATTTCTTAACTCGTAGGTCGTTGCTAAGAGAGAGTTAACAATAAAGTTATAAGGTTAAGTGTTAATAATTTGTGAGAATACAAAAGTTGTTTTCAACACATGTAGCTGTACGAGTTCTTCATCATGGATATATTATAACACATGTAGATGTCTGTACATGTAGATCTAAGGAATGTATTTTAAAGATAAAATAAATTTGCATGCTTTTATATAAGGTACTGGTTATAATAATAGATATATTATGATGGTATACAGTTCATAATTTATTATTCTATGTTATGAAATTTTAGATTTAAACTTGCACCGTGCTTTCGTATATATACCTTTGCAAATATTTGACCTTTGAAGAACAACCTGCTCATGTTTATGGATGAAAACTTTATCAGTATATTTTGTTGTAATATATATACATTGTTTTAAAGTCGCATCTTATATATGTCATACAAGTTCCTTAGTTATATATACTGGTTATATATAATTGTAGTAAATTGCTTTGCTGTATACGATTTCTAAGTTATAACATAAATGTCTGACCTGCTTTGCTTATATATGATTGGTTATATAAATGAGTTTACATCAGACGATGTATGAAATCTGTTGAAAATTTAAATGTATATTATAATAAACTAAGTTTATGTTGATTTCAAAGTATATACGTATATAAGTATTCGGTTTGGATAATATACAATTATTTTGAGTATATTTAATATGAGTATATGTATATATATGATATGTAAGCCTGTGTAAATGTTTATATATAAGTCATATATATTGTTTTGCATATGGCTTACAAATTGGTTCCAAAGTCTGCACATGTACACGTTAGTTATAAACAATGTATGGACCACATCGGTGAAATATTTTCATAAAGATGTTGCAGTCTGCATATATAAAGTTTAAATATAGGTAGGTATTATAACAGTTGGGTTTCTCTGGTATAACATCGATATCAGTTATATTGTTATAATTTAAGAAGTATAATAGTTGAGTTTTATTATCTGTATGATTTAAAAAAAAAAAAATATTATGAACATATCTTGTTTTACGTTATATATATTCATGTTTGATTTATAAATACGTGTCTAAATGGTTCATAACATAATATGTATATAGATTTTTCTTTGATATTAAAGTTAAGTTATTGATTCGAAATTTTATATATCTTAAAAAAAATTGTTTAAATTTAAAACAATGATTTTGAAACTCTTGCATATATATATATATATGTATATATATATATACATAGATATTTAATTTAATATGTGTTAAAATTAGAATATGATTTTGTATATATATAAATTTTAGGATATATCTATATCAGAGCATTTATACTATTTATCTTCATCGATTCAGTTCTGATTTGATTTCGTCAATTCCTATTTATCAGCTCTGTCCATCGAATTTGTGCCGATCTGGTTTGCTTTGGAAATTCGTGCTTAGATTCGTAACTCATCTCATCCTCGTTCATCTCTCCAACCTCGAAAGGTGAGCACTCACTCACGATTAATGTTCTTTTATTTATTAAATTTGATTTCAATTGAAACGACAATTGAAATATGCTGCTATTGACACTGTTATATATGCTATTACCTGTATCAGTTCACCTGTGACATCTGACACCATTATCTGTTAATTATTTATGCGATAATAATATAGTTTGGCTGATAATTGATTGATTGTTGATGTTTATATTGGACGTTAAATTGTTAATGTTAAATGATAAATAGTATGAAATTGAACTTGATATAGGATAATTAAATGTTAAATTTGATTAACTGACATTTGTATAATATGACCCCTTTTACTGTTAAATTTATTGACACGTAGGATTTGTTTAATTACATTTTGAACCACTGAATGTATGTTGTTAAATTGATGATGTATGAAATTGTAAATTGGATGAAAAGTGAAGAACCATAATAATCTTTAATCTACATGAAATGATGGTGTAGATTCTAGAAATAATTATATTAATTCGCACAAATAACAATGCGAACTAATACGGTTATTTCGGGATTATTTGAATTGATTATTGGATTGTTGTTATTGATTGTTGCTATTGCTTGTTTATTTACTTTGACACCATCCCAGTTATCACACTGCAAGTTCCCTTTACTATGCTTTGATTTTGAATTGAATTGGAATCGGGTTGAAATGATAAATACCCAAATTGAACTTTGACCTAGGGAAGAAAATTAAATAAAACCCGATTGGTCAATAATTTGATTTAAAAATAAAATGAAGATTTTATTTGAATAAATAATATGGTTTGAAATGAATTTGAAATTTGAATTTAAATGTAAAGGGAAGTGTTAATATTTAATAATCTGAAAATAAAATATTAACAATGTAATTGATGAAGGAATGTTGTTTAATTTGAGAAATGATTGAATTAAGTTTGAAATTATAATTAAGTTTGAAATTATTAAACTTTGAAATGATTTAATAATTAAGTTTGAATTATAATTAAGTTGAAATTATTAAACTTTGAAATGATTTAATAATTAAGTTTGAAATTATAATTAAGTTTGAAATTATTAAACTTTGAAATATTTAATAATTAAGTTTTGAATTATTTAATAATTAAATAAGATTGAATTATTTAATGATTAAATTGAATTGAATTCTTTAATAAGTAAAAAAAGAAAATTGAACTTTTGAATAAGTGAATTTACTTCGTAAATAATTGAAATTGAGTTTCTTTATAAATTATGTTTTGGAAAATTATTTAAGTAAGTAAATAAGTGAAATGGAATTTCTTTAACAAGAAATGAAAAATGTGATATTTTGGAATTGATGTAAGACTTGTAATTGAAAGAATTGATTTGACGAATTTAGTTTAATTCAAAATTGTAAGTTTTGATTTAATAAAGTTGAACTTAAGAATTGATTTAATGAATTGGAAATTTAACAGAAATTATTTTGAATGATAAAGTAACTTAACGAATATTGAATGGAATCGATAAATGATTTTAAATTGATTTGAATGTTAAATAAGATTTAATTTAAATGTTTTCGAAATGAAACTTGTATTCGAACTTGAATCAATATTTGGATTGTTTTAAATAGAAATTTGAATTTGAATTATAAGATTTTGAAATGATAATTTGGAAGTTTTGAAACGTAAATTATTGGAAATTGGTTTTGAAAGACAAATGAAATGTTGATTTACGAATTCTATTTGAAATTGAAATTGATTTGGTTTTGAAATATATAAACGACCAATCGGTGTAATAATTACGAAGTTATTAAAGAGACCGGAATTCGGTTGTGGATATACTCTCTATCTAAACCGAAAACCACTTTAATAACTATACGCGGAGTGATGATCCAGAATGAAGTGGTTGGAATGGTGATCGTGTTGACTGAAGAAAGTGAACGATGATGGATAGCCTTGACACTTGTGTCAAATTGGAAATGACTAAAACAGGAGCTGTGCCGGGCCAATGGAGGATTAGCTACCTCAAGTGGACACACTTCTTCGAACTACTTATTACTTGTTGTCGATTGGTGCACCCTTGATTTTGGGAGTGTTGTTTCACGGTGTTGCGGGCGCTGCGGCGTTGCGTTCTCACCAGTTCGGATCAGGCGAACGGTAGTATCACTACCTTGGGTATTGCCTCATGTGCCTTGTCATACTTGTATTCCATTTATGCGCGACCACTACGATTTTGATTTGTACCTTTAGTATATGGATTGCCCTCTGGTGACTTCCGGTTTTGGGGAAACTACGGTCTTGTATATGCTTTTGGGAATAAAAATGTGTTAAGGGTGGAATGGGCCATGACTTAACGCTATTTTGATATCTTTTTATATTACTGATAGACATTATCTACTTAGCGTATATTACTACCTAGTAGATAGCTTAACGGATCCTTAAAGGATGGTTATTCCAAACAGCCTTTGAGTTACTTGTATTTCAATTGCTATTTCACTTGAGTTGGATTTATTAATATAAGAATGTTAATCCTAACTCGAGTGTCTTGTGTTTTTGCTTTACGCTCGGGTCAAACCGAGTGTACCAGTATTCGAGACTCACCTTTGAAGTTGGAGCTTTGCTTGAAGATCCAGCCATCTATTCTACTTTCAGTATTCGATGATTCCAGTGATGTATTCTGATTTGTATCTGATGTATCGTATTACTCTTCTGTTGTAAACTCTGTTGTATTTTATATATTCATATAGTAGCTTCATGAACTACTATTTCTTTTATTTCCGCTGCAATTATTACTGTGTCTGTGATCTGTGATTATTCATTTACTGTATATGTTCAGTTTTGCCAAATTTAAATTAACAACGCGGTATTTTGAGCAATTCAATTCCGGCATGAGTGTCTACCTATTCACTTATAATGGATACAAATGGTCCAAAATGTCGGGTCGTTACAAAAAGAAAGTGTAAGGGATGCAATAGAAATTTCTGTGTGCTGATTCCCTCATGAAATATCAAAATTCACAAGATAAAAATTGTGATTCAGCTAGATCTTGAATCTAGTTCAATCACAGTTACTTGTAAGTCATAATAACATAGCATGCCATGGTTCCACCCTCAGTTGTAGATGTACCTTTATATGATTTAAAGTTAAGACCTCTTATAGCAATATTTATGAAATGATTATCTGTTTGTTTTTGAACAAAATACTTGCAAGATAAAGGGAGATGTCTTTTTTTTTATATACACTGTGACCTGTCCACATAGCTATCTGATGATAGGATTTTTAACCAACACTACTAGTAAATATACAAGGGTTATGAGCCAAGAAGGCTGCTGGAATGCTTGTCATATTTGAAGTATGCAAGTTGGCACATGGTTTGTTTAAGCCCTGAGATCTTTGTGCAATGATGTGAATTAGTTCATTGCAATGTGTCCCTATGATTCCTTACTAGTAGATGAGGCTAGGGATTTAAATTAATGAAAACAACCTGTAAATGAAGAAATAGGAAAATGAGTATTTCCTAGGTTGGTTGGAATGGAACCCTGGTTATTCCATTGAATATACACACTGTAGATTGATATTCATGATTGAATAAATAAATTTGTGTGAATAAATGATAGATAAAGATATCATTCTTGTATCAAAGTGTATGTAACATAATAAAGCAGTGGATTACATGCATACAAAATAAGTATTAAGGCTCATCACCCAGAGCTTAATGTTTTGAATATTTTGATGTTGCTCATATCAGATCTTAGATCTGACCCTTGTTTGCTCATGGCATATGGGGGTGTCTCATTTTAAAATGAGGCAGCCACTCATGCTCTTTCAAGGATCGCAGGCACTAAGTAGAAAATGAAGTTATGGCTATTATGGAGGAGTGAATGAACATGCTAGCTAGTTTCAATAAGAGCTTAAATTGATTATATCTGCATGTATTCAGGAAAAATTATGTTTCTAAGATTTCCAGTCATGTAATGAATATTCTATGGTTAGTGATCAAGTTGCTCTTATGTTCTATAAAGTGTTAGATTAAATTAGTTGTTCTGTCGAAATCGTTGTGTGTTAAGGTTTGATTTGTTTTTTGAAGTAGAGTCTGGAACATAAACAAGAAAAATATGCTCAAGTATTAGCTATGGAAACCTGGTAAAGAAATATACAATTATGTGAGCAATTGCTTTGCAATTATATTATGTATTAGACAATCTTAAGTCATTTTAAAACACTGAGTTTTGGAGTAAATTCAGAATTTACCTTGAAGTATACCTTTAAGTATCTAATTGTTTTTCCTCTGAAATATGTCTACAAATGGTTCAAGTCTACTTTCTAAATTGTTTTGAGAAAAGTAATTGTATGGAAAGGCTACATGTATGATGCAAATGACTGGCATTTCAATTGCCATGATCAGGTACCTGGCATGACACTAGGCACATGAGTTAACCAGCTTCAAATAAGTGAAGTTTTGGTTGATTATGTTTGGTTGTGTTTTGACAGTAAAATGCCTTTCAAAAATCTTTAGGTCATTTAGCAAATGTTTTACCATAACCAATTTTCAAAGTCATAACAGATATACAATCTGGACAGGCTTGCACAAGCAAACCTGGAATTATTCTTATGAATATTTTTAAGTTCAAATTCTTGACATAGCAAATCTTACGCAAATACACAACTCACTATGTGTCATGTGGGCTAAGATTAAGGCAAACAAGTCACATAGATTGAATCTTAAATAAGAAAGTTTTTAGAAAATACATAAGTGGAAAATGATAAGTGAATATATCATTTCTGGCCTTAGCCAAATATCAATACCTTTGATCCATGATCTGAAATAAAAATCTCAAGAATCTTGGATTTAACTGTCATGGTAAATTGATATTAAAGACTATCAATCAGAAGGAGCAAGTTCATATAAGTTAATTACGCATAGGATTTACTGACTTATTACAAATATTCAAAAGTATATAGTAATTAACTTTAGGCAGAATTGCCCAAATCCAAATCAAACAAAATACTCTTGTTTAACAAAAAAAATATATACTCTGAATTTAAACAAGAGAAACACATACATCTTCATATGTATGTGTATATTATTAGGGATACACTGATATATTTATATTGGTAATGAATTTTGAATCCTGGTTGAATTGTTTGAAAAAAAATGACTCTGATAATTCAAAGGAAGTTTAAATCAAACTTAAAAGTGCAAATGAATATAGGTGGACATCCAGATACACATAAATTAAATGTGCATTTGCATGAACACATTTATATATATATATATATAAAAAAAATCCTTATGAAATTAAGGTAGAAATAGGAGGGTCATTTCAGTTTGTATCAGAGCACGGTTGCATTGACTGCTAAGTATTATAGAAATGTATTATGTCTGTTTGTTTTGGATAAAATAATTTAGATAAGAAAATAGTAATCATAGAAGTACTCATAATATACTAATACCATTTGCCCAGAATTTAGTTAGCAGACCATGGTAGGAAGAGGATCTCATCACAATGCAGGACCCAGTGCACCTCAAATGCTTGATATGCAAAAATTTGTGAGGATTTTAAGAGATGGAATTGGGCATAGGCCTGAGAATCCACATGAAGAGCTATCAAAACTACTGAAGACTTATTCCAATTTGGGAGGCAGGAGTTTTGAAGGAACTGAGAATGTGATGGAGATTCAATCATGGTTGAGAACACTTGATAGGATTTTCAATGACATGCAGTTAGATGATCAAAGGAAGAGGCAAGTAGCTTCAAGACAACTGAAAGGGGTAGCTTTAAGCTGGTGGGAGGTGATCATAGCTGGAAGAAATGAAATCACTTGGAATCAGTTCAAGGAGATGTTGGAGGCAAGATTTGTACCAGCATCAGCCAAGACCACTTTGCTTGAAGAATTTATCAAACTTAGGCAGGGAACTTTGAATGTCACTGAATACACTCAAAAGTTTGAGGGGCTATCTAATTATGGAGCAATGCTAGTGGCAGATGAAGCATCCAAAAATGATAGGTATATAAAAGGTCTGAACCCAGGACTTAGCAGAGCTATGCTACCATATGCAGATAGAACTTTTGATCAAGTAATTGATCTGGCATTGAAACTGGAACAACATGACAAAGAAAGAGAGAAATATAAGAATTTTAAGAGCAACAACAATAAGAAGAATAAGGGAAGATATCACCCTTATGATAAAAAGAAGGAGGAGGCAGACAACAAGAAGGACAAAGACACAAAAGCCAATGATGCTAAGAAGAAATTGGTTTGCCACCATTGTGGTAAAGAAGGACACATCAAACCAAGGTGCGCAGAGTTAAAAGGAGGAGCCTTTAAATGCTACCTATGTGGGAAAGAGGGGCATATGAAGAGGAACTGTCCTGAGAATAAACAGCAAGGGAAATTGGCAACTTTGGAAGGTAAAGGCAAATCTGCAGTGAAAATTGATGCTGAAAATCATGGCCAAGTGGAAGGTACATTACTCATTTGTGCCATACCCATACCAGTAGTATATGATACTGGAGCAACACACTCTTTGATTTCTTATGAAATAGTTAAAGTGTTAAAAATTAAACTGCATATTGGTTGAAACCCCATTGCTTGTACAAAGTCCCCTAGGGAGTTCTAGTGTTTTGAACATGAATTGTGTGGATGTGGAGTTAAACATAGGAGGAAATATTTTTATTTCCAATTTATATGTTTTAAATTACCCAAATATAGGAGTTATATTGGGGGTAGATTGGTTAAGGCAATTTAAAGCCATAATTAATTTAGACTCATCCACCATATCATTGCAAATTTCTAGAGGCCAGAGGATCACAGTTCTATGTGAAGTTGCTAAGGAAGGGAAATTATATCATTTAGTTGACTTAGAAAAAGATCTCAGTGAACTAACCATTGAAGAAATTCCCATAGTTAATGAATACTTGGATGTGTTTGGGGAAGTTAACGGTGTTCCACACCACAGACCAGTTGAGTTCCAAATTAATCTCATTCCAGGAGCAAGTCCAATAATCAAGAAACCCTATAGAATGGGGCCAAGTGAACTGAAAGAATTGATAAATCAGTTGGAAGAATTAGAAGGCAAGGGATTTATAAGGCCAAGTAATTCCTGCTGGGGTTCTCCAGTAGTGTTTGTAAGAAAAATGATGGTACCTTGAGAATGTGCATAGATTACAGAGAACTAAATAAAGTAACCATCAAGAACAAATACCCATTGCCTAGAATAGATGATCTCTTTGACCAACTCAGTGAAGCTAAAATATTTTCTAGATTAGACTTAGCCTCAGGATACCATCAAATGAAGGTTGAAGACTCAAGTGTTAAGTATACTGCATTTAACACAAGATATGGCTTATATGAATTTATGGTTATGCCATTTGGTTTGACAAATGCTCCTTCATATTTTGTTGATTTAATGAATAGAATATTTAGAGATTATTTAGACAAGTTTGTACTGATTTTTATTGATGACATTTTGATTTATTCCAAGACAGTGGAAGAGCATAAAAATCATTTGCATTTAGTTTTGTCAAGACTAAGGGAAAATGATTTAAAGGCAAAATTTTTAAAATGTGCATTTTGGAAAGAAGAAGTACATTTTCTTGGGCATGTTATCTCTTCCAAAGAAATATCAGTAAACCCTAATAAGGTAGTGGCAATCAAAGCATGGAAAAAGCCTAATACCATCAGTGAGATTAGATCATTCATGGGATGGCAGGATATTATAGGAGATTTATAAAAGATTTCTCAAAAATATCATCACCACTTACCAATTTAACTAGAAAGAACCAAGCCTTTGTATGGACAGAAAAATGTGAGCAAGCTTTTATCAAAATAAAAGAAGCTCTGATTAATGCACCAGTATTGAGAGTGCCAGAAGGAAATGAAAATTTAGTTGTGTACACTGATGCAAGTGGCTCTGGGTTAGGGGCTGTGTTGATGCAGCAAGACCAGGTGGTAGCCTATGCATCTAGGCAATTAAAGCCACATGAAACAAGATATGCAACCCATGATCTTGAACTAGCAGCAGTTGTATATGCTTTGAAACTTTGGAGACATTATTTGTTAGGTGCCAAATTCATTTTGTACACTGATCATAAGGCATTGAAATATTTATTCTCACAAAAAGATTTGAACATGAGGCAACATAGATGGTTAGAGTTCCTAGCTGCCTATGATCTAGATATACTTTATACACCAGGTAAGGCAAATAAAGTTGCAGATGCCTTGAGTAGACAACATGCCAAAGTAGCCATGTTAATGATGTAAGAATTTAAGGATTTGTCTATACTTACTGATTTGGAAATTGAGGAAAACAGTGGGGTACAAATGATGCCCATTGAAGATGAAGGAAAAGGGAAATTAAGTATGATATCTCTGCAATCAGATTTACTTCTTAAGATTGGGAAAATGCAGGAACAAGACCTAAACATGGTGGAAAAGAAAATGCTCATATCAAAAGGGGAAGAAGTAATAAATTATCAAGTTGATAAAAATGGTTATTTAAGGAATAAAAATAGGATATGTTTTCCAGAAAATATAGAATTAAAGGTGGAAATATTAAATGAGTACCATAGGAGTAAGTACTCCATACACCCAGGTAGCACCAAGATGTATCAAAATTTGAAAAGAAATCTTTGGTGGAAGGGGATGAAGTCAGATGTGGCCAGACATGTTGCAAGGTGCATGACTTGCCAACAAGTCAAGGCAGAGACACAAAGGCCATCAGGACTATTGCAACCCCTTAGTATACCACTGTGGAAGTGGGAGGATATATCTATAGATTTCATAGATGGTCTGCCTAGATCTAAGAGGGGAAACACAAGTATATGGGTAATAGTGGATAGGCTAACTAAGGTAGCACATTTTATCCCAGTTAAAACAGAGAGAAATGCTCCAAAATTGGCTCAAATATTCATGAAAGAGGTAGTAAGGTTGCATGGCATATCCAAAACCATTGTGAGTGATAGGGATACCATCTTCACCTCAAGGTTTTGGAAAAGTTTTCAAGAGGCCATGGGGAGTGAATTGTGCTTAAGCACTGCCTACCATCCACAATCAGATGGTAAAACTGAGGTGGTGAACAAAGTCTTAGAGGATTTGTTGAGAGCATGTACACTGGACTTTGGAGGCAACTGGGAAGACCACCTCCATCTAGCTGAATTCACATACAATAACAGTTACCAAAGCACCATAGGGATGGCACCATTTGAAGCCTTATATGGCAAGCCATGTTTATCACCTATATGCTGGGTAGAGACTGGAGAAAGGGCTGTTCTAGGACCTGAATATGTTAAAGAAACTACAGAGAAAATTGGGTTAATAAGAAAAAGAATAGCAGCAGCTCAAGATAGGCAAAAGAAATTTGCAGACAGGAAGAGAAAGCAAGTGGAATATGAAGTGGGAGACTTTGTTTTCATCAAGATTTCACCTATGAAGAAAGTCTTGAGATTTGGCAAGCAAGGTAAGCTCTCACCAAGGTATGTTGAACCCTATAAAATTCGGGAAAGAATTGGTTCATTGGCTTACAAATTAGAATTACCAGAGGAAATGAAAGCAATGCATAATGTTTTTCATGTGTCCCAACTTAAAAGATGGGTACATGATAAAGAAGACATTTTGGAAAAGCCTACCAAAATTCAAATAAATCCTGACTTGGTTTATGAAAAAGAGCCAGTTGGGATTATAGCCAAGGAAGAAAAGAAATTAAGGAGCAAAACTTTGAAACTAGTAAAGATCCAGTGGAGTAGTGATCCTAATGACTGCACATGGGAGTTAGAGGATAAGATTAGGATGGATTATCCTAAGCTTTTTGCAAATTAAAAGGTAATTTTTTTTTCTGGAAAAATTTGTTATGCATGGTTGATATGGTTGAATTTGTTTGCTTATGCATATGTTTGATAGGTTTTCAGAAAAGAAAATGATGCTTGTTATAAATGTTAGAAAAATTGTGAGGACACAATTCCTAAAAGGAGGGGTGAATGTAATACCCCAAAATTTTGTGAAAAAATCATTTTTATAAAATGATTTAATTTTTGAAATATTTAGATTTAAATATGGTGAAATTTTTGGGAATAAATAGTGTGCAAGGATATGTGGGCACATGCACACTGGAAATGGCACAAGGAAAAGATTCAAAAAATTTCTAGAAAAAAAAATAATGATAATAAAATAAATAAACTGAGCAAGGAAGCATTTCAAATGTGATTTTGAAATATAGATTATTAATCAAATTAAAGATAATTTTTTTTTGCATGAAAAATTAAATATTCCCAGTAAAAAAAAAGATCAAATAAAAATATGTACACTTATGCACCTGTATATTTTCTGTGAGCAGAAAGTGGTAAAGCAAAACAATAAAAAAAGAAACATTAAAAATGACATGAAATGTAATACAAGTCAATATGCTTGTGTAGGCAAAAATAGCAAAGGGGATTCTCAGAAATAATTAAAATATAAAATATGGTAGTCACACTTTTAACATGACTAGGTGAGTGGCCATTTTCTGAAAAAGTAAAGGGAAGAAAATACTGCCTTCAACTAATTATTATGGCCGGGGTATTAAGGAGGAAAATGAATGAAAAATGCATGAAGATGGTTAGCTCAGAAATGGAATTTTGTTTTAACAAAACCCTAGTGGAAAAATGCATATAAATAGGCAGTTTTAGCCAGTAAAATTATCTTTACCCCGAGCTGCACAAAAATAAGAAAGGAAGAAAAATATTGGAAGGAAGGAGAAAACACACATACAAGGGTTTTCAGGATCAATAAGAAGAAATATTTAGGTGAGTAATCTCACTAGATTCATGGCATTAAGACCTGATATGAGGCAGCCAAGTACTTATGTTGCTATTGATATTTTCTGATTTTTGTTAATCACTGTTATATTAATTTTGTTGAATGGATTTTATTTTCTTGAGCTGATATAATGTGTATTATGGATGCTCTTTGGATGAATTCCTTTGATCTGTTTGAATGGTTTCTATGGATGTACATACTACTATTTGTTTACATTTTGAAAAAAAAAGAAGCTAAGGCAACAAACCTCAAAATCAAGGAAGGAATACACACTACTGATGGGGATCTATGGCAGGAAATTATTCTTAAAGAAAAATTATATTATGAGCTGCATTATATTTTATATAAGTGCTGAGGCTTAAGAAAAGAAAGTGTAAGGGATGCAATAGAAATTTCTGTGTGCTGATTCCCTCATGAAATATCAAAATTCACAAGATAAAAATTGTGATTCAGCTAGATCTTGAATCTAGTTCAATCACAGTTACTTGTAAGTCATAATAACATAGCATGCCATGGTTCCACCCTCAGTTGTAGATGTACCTTTATATGATTTAAAGTTAAGACCTCTTATAGCAATATTTATGAAATGATTATCTGTTTGTTTTTGAACAAAATACTTGCAAGATAAAGGGAGATGTCTTTTTTTTTATATACACTGTGACCTGTCCACATAGCTATCTGATGATAGGATTTTTAACCAACACTACTAGTAAATATACTAGGGTTATGAGCCAAGAAGGCTGCTGGAATGCTTGTCATATTTGAAGTATGCAAGTTGGCACATGGTTTGTTTAAGCCCTGAGATCTTTGTGCAATGATGTGAATTAGTTCATTGCAATGTGTCCCTGTGATTCCTTACTTGAAGATGAGGCTAGGGATTTAAATTAATGAAAACAACCTATAAATGAAGAAATAGGAAAATGAGTATTTCCTAGGTTGGTTGGAATGGAACCCTGGTTATTCCATTGAATATACACACTGTAGATTGATATTCATGATTGAATAAATAAATTTGTGTGAATAAATGATAGATAAAGATATCATTCTTGTATCAAAGTGTATGTAACATAATAAAGCAGTGGATTACATGCATACAAAATAAGTATTAAGGCTCATCACCCAGAGCTTAATGTTTTGAATATTTTGATGTTGCTCATACCAGATCTTAGATCTGACCCCTCTTTGCTCATGGCATATGGGGGTGTCTCATTTTAAAATGAGGCAGCCACTCATGCTCTTTCAGGGATCGCAGGCACTAAGTAGAAAATGAAGTTATGGCTATTATGAAGGAGTGAATGAACATGCTATCTAGTTTCAATAAGAGCTTAAATTGATTATATCTGCATGTATTCAGGAAAAATTATGTTTCTAAGATTTCCAGTCATGTAATGAATATTCTATGGTTAGTGATCAAGTTGCTCTTATGTTCTGTAAAGTGTTAGATTAAATTAGTTGTTCTGTCGAAATCGTTGTGTGTTAAGGTTTGATTTGTTTTTTGAAGTAGAGTCTGGAACATAAACAAGAAAAATATGCTCAAGTATTAGCTATGGAAACCTGGTAAAGAAATATACAATTATGTGAGCAATTGCTTTGCAATTATATTATGTATTAGACAATCTTAAGTCATTTTAAAACACTGAGTTTTGGAGTAAATTCAGAATTTACCTTGAAGTATACCTTTAAGTATCTAATTGTTTTTCCTCTGAAATATGTCTACAAATGGTTCAAGTCTACTTTCTAAATTGTTTTGAGAAAAGTAATTGTATGGGAAGGCTATAGGTATGATGCAAATGACTGGCATTTCAATTGCCATGATCAGGTACCTGGCATGACACTAGGCACATGAGTTAACCAGCTTCAAATAAGTGAAGTTTTGGTTGATTATGTTTGGTTGTGTTTTGACAGTAAAATGCCTTTCAAAAAGCTTTAGGTCATTTAGCAAATGTTTTACCATAACCAATTTTCAAAGTCATAACAGATATACAATCTGGACAGGCTTGCACAAGCAAACCTGGAATTATTCTTATGAATATTTTTAAGTTCAAATTCTTGACATAGCAAATCTTACGCAAATACACAACTCACTATGTGTCATGTGGGCTAAGATTAAGACAAACAAGTCACATAGATTGAATCTTAAATAAGAAAGTTTTTAGAAAATACATAAGTGGAAAATGATAAGTGAATATATCATTTCTGGCCTTAGCCAAATATCAATACCTTTGATCCATGATCTGAAATAAAAATCTCAAGAATCTTGAGATTTAACTGTCATGGTAAATTGATATTAAAGACTATCAATCTGAAGGAGCAAGTTCATATAAGTTAAATACGCATAGGATTTACTGACTTATTACAAATATTCAAAAGTATATAGTAATTAACTTTAGGCAGAATTGCCCAAATCCAAATCAAACAAAATACTCTTGTTTAACAAAAAAATTATATACTCTGAATTTAAACAAGAGAAACACATACATCTTCATATGTATGTGTATATTATTAGGGATACACTGATATATTTATATTGGTAATGAATTTTGAATCCTGGTTGAATTGTTTGAAAAAAAATGACTCTGATAATTCAAAGGAAGTTTAAATCAAACTTAAAAGTGCAAATGAATATAGGTGGACATCCAGATACACATAAATTAAATGTGCATTTGCATGAACACATATTTATATATATATATACCAGTATGTATGGCACGTCCGTTGGACGTGTGCATAGACAACCGTGAGTTAAATTCGTTTTAATGTGACCGACAGAAGAGGACTTTATTGTTAAAGTTTGATGACGTGAACGAAGAAAAATGTCACCATTTGTTCTTAAAATGTTTTCTCTCCTCCTTTATTCGGGCTTGAGACCGGCATCAGTAAGTAATAGGTGATGGCGGAGTTAAAAACTTTTTTTTAGGGATCATTTTGTTTAATAAATGTTCGTATAATGAGCTTCAAAATTTAGATTTATTGTTGTTGTATATTGTGATCTAAATGAAAGTTTCAAAGTCGAGTATAAATTAATACATGGTAAAGAAAAGTAACTGAAAAAGAAGTGAAATAATGAAGTCCGTTTGCTAATGGTAGAATGACATTACTCGGTGATATTATGAAGTTGATTAATGTATGTCAAAAATATGCCTTGTACCGTTAGTATTGGATCACATCAACCATTTCAATTCAAGGGTAAGGTTGTACACAGCAGCCTAGTTGTATTAATGTACGGATGGTTGCTATTTTCATCTATATGTAAAACGTGTAGAACAATGACATATTAGTCATGTCAATATCCATCAAAGATGATATATTCACAGTAATAAAATGCAAGTATTTGACTTTGAGTTAATTTGTAAATAAATCATAGATCTGTCATGCAGCACATAGCTGTACTGAGGTCGCACCCGTGACAGCTTTGCATATCATAATTGCAGGTATGGGTTCTGGATTCCTGTCATTTACTTGGTCAATTACACAACTTGGTTGCATAGTTGTTATTTTTTTCCCCTTGAATGTATTCTCTGTTGTTTCCAAAAAGTTAGGTTTGTTAGCATATTCATACGAAAGCACTCGTCCAATATACAGAAAGCCTCGTCCAATATATGTGTTAAAAAATGCTACAATTTTGCAGGTTGAAGTAAATTGGTGAATTAAAAAAAGATGTTTTAACGTGTTAAAAAAGGCTACACTTTTTTGTTATAAAAATAGATAGCTTAATATTTTGTGTATAATGGAGAAGAGGTAGTGGTTACTGTATATAGAGGTAGGTAACGTAAAAGTGGACAGTAAATAGGCAAAAATAATGGGTCGTGGTTTCCTACTTACATGCGTAGATAGTAGAACAGCTTGAATTCGTACGTTTTGCTGTTTTTGAATATTATAGGCTGCTGCACATAGAAGCTTTTGGACCTGCTATGATTGACATCAAGCATGATGGCTAGTAAATAGTAGCTGTATTGGGTTATTCAATTTTTGTGAATTGGTTGAAAACAAAATGTTGTTGTACATAGAAGGACGTGGTTATGTTGACCACAGGTGGAATGATGGGTAATGTTTATTAGCGACCTGTATTCGGTCATTAACTTTTTTTGTTTTTTTTAATATGTATGAATAACAACTATGACAAAGTTAATAATAATAAGTAGTTGTTTAGGTAAACTACTATTGAAGCAATTATGTTGTAGTTTATTAATGTTTATTGTATTGGAAATTCAAGCTAATAATACTCTGCATGCATCAATCTTCTGTTGAATTTTGTTTCAGTGACAGATATAAGATTGTGAACTAACTATAAGTGCAGTGAATAAAAACTCATTGAATTTCCACTATACGTATAAATATAGAACAACATTTCAGTTATCTTATACCCAAGCTTTGCAATTTCAAATACCTGTGTGTACTCAATTAAATATAATGTCTTTCAAATTTGGTTTCACTTTATTCATTGCCAATTTGACAATGAGTACGTTGACATCTACTATGGAGCATGCCATCTTTTGGATGCCAACACAAAACCCTTTGGATGATTTTAACATATTACTTGAAACAAAAAATGCGATGTATATTCACTGTGCGCACACTTTCATATGAATGCAATCATAGCAACTTTCTCCAAAAGAATATGTTCAATTTATAATTGTGTTTTACATTGTTAACCTACAAAAAAGATACAGTTAAAAAGCTAACAATCGCTTTACAAATAGGCTTTTGCATTTTTTGTCAATGTGTGGGGCAGTACCGCTATTACAACCCAAGGGACAACGTCTCCATCCTCCCATCCATGCCGATAGACGACCACTCCCTTATCCAAGTGGCTAGCAGGTTAGTGGGGTTAAAAAACTTCATTATTTTGTCTACATAATATAAAAATAACTGATCAATAACTTTATGAAGAATGAGCTGAAGGAACTTGAAGACAACATAAACCAATAAATGTTGAATAAGCTCAGCTCCCTCAAAGTCGTTAACAATAAAAATGATATGATTTGACATTATAAAATGTTCAAAAGAAACAATCACATATATAGCCACTTTGTGATTAATCCTTATCAAAACTCTAGTAAGCAAAGCAGAGTAAAGTTTTCATAACAACCACAGAATTAGACTTAACTTTGTATCCGAAGATGATTTCGGAGAAGTGTGTTTTCCTTACCATTATTCCTTTCCTGATTGGCTTACCTGTTCATCATTTTGACTATTAGCTCTATGCTTCATTGGCTATAAAAGGTCTTCTCCTGTACGTACATAATATATTTACAAAAATATGTATGATTAGTTCCAAGTACAATATACAATTAATTATTAGCAGCACATTATACTCCAACATGTTCACTCCCAACCAATTAGCTCTATCTAAATAAAAATATCAACTCAGTACAACCTACACCATTAACTATAATACTTCCAGCATATACCATTTTGTCTTGTCCACACAAACATAATTTTGTCAAATTTATTAGTAAACAAAACAAACATTCATGGAGCATTACATACATGCATATTCACCTCTATATAAAGAAATGCCTGCTTAGCTTTTTGTCAAATTTGTCAAATTGAACTCTTTTTGTTAATCTAATTTCATACTCCTCCTAATCCTAAAATTTGATTAATGGTAAACTATCCAGTGAGTTTGAATACATCTGACAACTAATGATTATTTAGAATTTTAAATACTAAATTAATTTATGACAAAACCAAGCTTTCTCTGATCAACACATGCTCGTAGCCCTCCTAATCCCTTCTGCACCACTCATAACCTCACCCGTACTAATTAAAATGCGCAAGAGTTTAAAAATAAAAATAAACTGAAACTGTTTGTTACACAACTGAAATTGAAATATTGGTTGTTTCACATCATCACATTAACATGGGTATTTCTGTAAAACGAATGCATACAGATTCACTTCGCAAGGTTCTAACTTAGATGTAGTACCTTATGTGGGCAACTTTTAGGTCAATGTGAAACCAATGAAACTACACAAATAAAATTAAAATAGATGCTGATAGACTTTAATTGCATATGTCAAAAGGACAGGGATGTTTTTGAGATATAAGATGTACAATAACTAGTGTGAAACTAATTAAATATTATAATCAATTTGATTTAAATCATGTAACTGAACATTTATCACACACCCAAATAGTTAGCAGTTAACCTCAATCCTAATATTGTGATAGAAAATAAAATCTAGTTTACTTACCTTTTATCAATGTTTAAGGGAACCATTTTTCCTTTGAGTGAAGAATCCCACCTATAAACAAATGAAACCTCCAGTTGATTATCATCTTCAAGTATTACTTTAAACTTTGTTCCTTTAATCCTACACGAAAACATGCATATCAAAACAACATAAATTGAACACATCAATAGCAGAATATACGAAATAAAGGGGGAAATGTAATATTTCACTCACCTAACAAATATTCCATTGCTTCCCGGTTCACTCCAAACAACATCCCAGTATCTGTAAACCAAAAGCACAATTCAGGATTCAGTCAACCAAAATAGTAGCATAACTCATGTTCATTACTTAATTTACATAAACCTAGATGTTAAGTATGATATTTATATTATTATTTTTTGCTTCCACCCTGGTATTACGTTGGCACTACGTTCATTTGTTTTTAACCGCATAATGCCACTGGTCACATATGCCACTCAGGTGAATATGGACATGTATTCCACTGTGTGCTATAACTTGGGTGTAATTTCGTAAATTTTGATATACATACATAAAAACTTAACTTTATAAAATATAATAAGAAAATTTTGACAATTAGGTTGAAAATTTGGGTAGTCAAGACGATTATAGTTCCTGGCTCCACCCTAAAGCCATTCATGTACCTAACTGGCCACAAAAAGGTATGCGCATATATGGAGTTGTGAAAATAAAAAACTTAATATGACACATTTCATATGTTTATATAATCAACGGTTAGCTATTATCAGCCTAAAAGCATGTATAATGAATCAGTGGTGGTATCACATTAATCCATATCTAATCTTAGGATGTTTCATATCTAGTCGTAGGAAGTTTGGTTCCCACCTGAAAATTGTTAGGTAATTAAGCACTCTACTGTATAACATGCCATATTGTTTTTCCTTAAAATCTCGCAATCTAATACATTCTTTCATCATTTAGACTTGCCTAATTTTTAATTCCTTACTTCAGCCTAAAAACTTCTGAAAATTAAAGCATTGCTACAATGCAGATACTCCAGTTAGAAAAACATCTAAAAGATCAATTAGAGGTGCGTGGTGGACTTGAAAAAGCATTAGGGCATAAAACATCTAGCATTGATTCTATAGATGAGAGTTGTATGCCCAAGGTAACCCCTTATTTTTTTGAGTGCTTAAAAACAACTGCTTCAATTATAAAATAGAGCTAGAGTCTTGTACAAACACAAAACTAAAGTAGTAACATTTTAATTCATCAACACCTTCATGCATTGGGTTTTAGCATGCGTGGATTCCTGATAGCTAAAAACAACTGCTTCAATTATAAAATAGAGCTAGAGTCTTGTACAAACACAAAACTAAAGTAGTAACATTTTAATTCATCAACACCTTCATGCATTGGGTTTTAGCATGCGTGGATTCCTGATAGCTAATGAAGAATTTGCTAGCAAGCATGCATCAATAACAAACTCCATAATATAAAAAAACTATCATCTGCTTAGAAATAAAAAGCAAGTACAGAAAGGAAAGTAGAACCCTCTATTATCATCCTCGTTGAGAACTTCCATCAAATCATCAAAACCATTATACTGAATTCCAGTAACAAACCCTTCAGGCTTTGACAGTGTAAGTTGCAATATCCCATTATCAATCATAACCTGAAAATATAACATCAAATTAAAACCCATAAAAAAGCCACATGACATGATAGCAATTGGGTAAAACTGTAGTAAGAAATAACACTTACATATTGATAATGAGTGAATCAATATTAACAGCAAGTGCAGCATAGAAACCTAAACCAAAAGGAGAACGTTAGCTCTATAATCATTAACTGTAGCACCCAGTTGAAGAAAACGTACAACCCGAATTAGGCAAAATTGATAGATTAATAATCTAAAATCGAAGTAAAAGGAGGAACCTGTGTTAAGCATTTAGGGCTTCAGTTCATTCAAGGCTATGTTAGTTAGTTATTCTCTGCTGATGAATTTCATGGTGATGCATAATTTTGCCTCGTGGTTACCGCTTCTATCATCCTCTCCAATTCCGACGCTCAAGCCTCCCTCTGTACGTCTCGTCCCATAGCCTTGGTTACCGCTTCTATCGTCCTATCCAATTCCGACGCTGCAGCCTCCCTCTGTACGTCTCGTCCCATAGCCTGAACCGTAGAGTTGGAAGCCGAAGATTTGAGTTCGTGGTAAAGGGGGAAGTAAGGGAACAAATTGCAGAGCGGTTGGGTGTGGGTTAAAAATAGGGGAGTATATGGAAACGTGGGTGGTAGGTACGGGAATAGACGGAAATACCCCTTTGTTGTAGGTGAATATTACAGGGTTAATTTTGTAACTTCAAAAGCTTCATTTTGGGGTATTCCCATTATATATAGATATATATATATATAAAAAAAAATCCTTATGAAATTAAGGTAGAAATAGGAGGGTCATTTCAAGTGCAGACATGGTTGAGAACTTTGGATAGGATATTTGCAGATATGCAAATAAATGATCAAAGGAAAAGGCAAATTGCTTCCAGAAGACTCAAGGGCGCAGCACTTGATTGGTGGGAGGTCATTATCACAGGGAGGCCAGAAAATGAGATAACATGGGATCAATTCAAGGAGATGCTTGAGGCAAGATTTGTCCCAGCAACAGCCAAGGCAACACTGCTGGAGGAATTTATAAGGCTGAGGCAAGGGCCAATGAGTGTAACTGAATACACACAAAAATTTGAGAGTTTATCCAAGTATGGAACCATGCTCATAGGGAATGAAGAATTAAAGAATTCCAGATTTATTCAAGGACTTAATGCTAATTTAAGTAGAGCAATGCTACCCTACAAAGACAAAACCTTTGATCAAGTCATAGATCTTACTCTCTCTTTTGAACAACATGATAATGCTAGAGAAAAATTCAGGAGCATGAGGGCTAACAACAACAATAAGAAAGGGAAAAATAGAACTCACCCTTATGACAAGAAAAATTCAAATCAGAAGGTTGAAGGAGCAACCAGTGGAGAAGTCAAGAAGAAGATCATTTGCTACAATTGTGGTAAAGAAGGACACATGAGTAATAGGTGTCAAGCAGCTAAGAAAACCCCATGCAGTTGCTACAATTGTGGGAAAGAGGGTCATATTAAAAAGAATTGCCCAGAATTCAAAAAGGGAGCAAAGGTAGGAGCACTTGAGGGAAAGGCAACTACAGTGGGAAGTTCTTGACAATTGGAAGGTATACTTCTAATTAAAGATCACCCCATCTCAGTTATATATGACACTAGAGCAACACATTCACTAATATCCCAAGACATAGTGAATAAATTAACTCTCACATGCTATTTAGTTGATAATCCCTTGTTTATTCAAAGTCCCCTGGGTAGCTCTTGTTTGCTAGGATTAAAATGTTTGGGAGTAGAATTAAACATTGGAGGAAATGTGTTTAAATCTGATTTGTTTTTATTGAAATACCCTGGAATAGGAATTATTTTAGGGGTAGATTGGTTGAGCAAATTCAAAGCAATTTTGAATTTGGAAAATTTTACTATTTCTCTGAAAACAGAAAATGGTAAAAATATTATAGTCATGAGTGAAATTGCTAAAATCAATTACCTTAACCGAATATGTAGCATGACTGAGAAAGAATTAACACTAGAAGACATAAAAATTATAAATGAATACCCAGATGTCTTTGGTGAAGTCATAGGTGTTCCAGAAAATAGGCAAGTAGAATTTCAAATAAGGCTAATCCCAGGAGCAAGCCCAATCATCAAGAAGCCTACTAGGATGGGTCCTAAAGAATTAGTGGAATTGAAACATTAGTTGGAAGAACTGGAGTAGAATGGCTTCATAAGGCCTAGTAGTTCAAACTGGGGTTCTCCAGTTGTATTTGTGAAGAAGCATGATGGTACTTTGAGAATGTGCATAGATTATACGGAATTAAACAAAGTCACCATTAAAAATAAATATCCACTTCCCAGAATTGATGATTTGTTTGATCAATTAAATGGAGCAAGAATTTTCTCAAGGCTAGACTTAGCCTCTGGATTTCACCAAATGAAGGTTGAAGAGGAGAGTATTAAATACACAGCATTCAACACAAGGTATGGGCTATATGAATATTTAGTAATGCCTTTTGGATTGACAAATGCACCATCATACTTTGTAGATTTAATGAATAGAACATTTAGAGATTTTCTAGACAAATTTGTGGTTGTCTTTATTGATGACATATTGGTGTATTCAAAATCAGAAGAGGATCATGCAAAACACTTGCATCTGGTTTTGTCTAGATTGAGAGCACATGATTTAAAGGCCAAATTCTCTAAATGTACCTTTTGGCAGGATGAAGTAAAATTTTTGGGACACATTATATCACAACAAGGAGTTAGTGTAGACCCAACTAAGGTGATGGCAGTGCAATCTTGGAGTAGGCCAAAATCAGTGACTGAAGTAAGATCATTTCTAGGGATGGCAGGTTACTATAGAAGGTTCATAAAGGACTTTGCAAGAATAGTTATTCCACTAACCAAGTTAACCAGAAAAGAGCAACCTTATGTGTGGACAGAAAGGTGTGAACAAGCTTTTGAATCATTGCAGAAAGCATTGATGGAAGCTCCAGTCTTGCAAGTGCCAGAAGGAAATGAAGGCTTAGTGGTGTACACTGATGCTAGTGGGACTGGTTTAGGAGCAGTACTCATGCAACATGGGAGGGTCATAGCCTATGCATCAAGGCAACTCAAGCCAAATGAAACCAGATATGCCACACATGATTTAGAGTTAGCTGCCATAGTTTATGCATTGAAGCTATAGAGACATTACTTATTGGGTACTAAATTTGAATTGTTTACAGACCACAAATCACTCAAGTATTTGTTTAGCCAAAAGGACTTGAATATGAGACAACATAGGTGGGTGGAATTTTTAGCTGCCTATGATTTAGATATATTTTATACTCCTGGAAAGGCTAATAGAGTGGCAGATGCATTGAGTAGACATCAGGCAAGATTAGCAAGCTTAATGATGACTGAGTTTAAGGATTTAACAATCCTTAGTGAAGTGGAGATGAAGGAAGAAATTAGTACACCAGCCAATGTGCATAATGTTATGATTGAATATGGAAGATTGAGTCTTATCTCCTTAAGGCCAACACTAGTTGATAAAATAGGAAATATGCAAGATCAAGACTCGAATTTAAAGGAGAAGAAAGACATGGTTTCACAAGGAATATTAGTGGAAAACTATGAAGTAGATGATAGAGGCTACCTAAGGAAGAAAGGGAGACTCTGTGTACCCAGTGTAGAAGAACTTAAGCAGGAAGTTATGGATGAACATCATAAGACAAAATACACTATACATCCAGGTGGTACTAAAATGTATCATGATCTTAAAAGAAATTATTAGTGGCCAGGAATGAAAGGGGCAGTAGCCAGGTATGTGGCAAAATGTATGACATGCCAACAAGTCAAGGCAGATTATCAAAGACCTTCAGGCCTACTACAACCTTTGGAAGTGCCTACCTGGAAATGGGAAAGCATTTCAATGGATTTTATAGATGGTTTGCCAAGAACAAGAAGAGGTAATGATAGTATTTGGGTAGTAGTTGATTGACTCACAAAGTCAGCCCACTTTATTCCAGTAAACTCAAACAGAAATGCTCACAAATTAGCACAATTATTTGTGAAGGAGATAGTAAAATTACATGGAATCCCCAAGACTATCATTAGTGATAGAGATACCTTGTTTACTTCAAGGTTCTGGGGAAGCTTTCAAGAGGCAATGGGGACAGAATTGTGTCTAAGCACAGCATACCACCCCCAAACAGATGGTCAAACAGAAATTGTAAACAAGATTCTAAAGGATTTGCTTAGGGCATGTATAGTTGATTTTGGTGGTAACTGGGAAGATCACCTTCATTTAGTTGAGTTTGCTTATAACAATAGCTACCAATCTACTATAGGCATGGCTCCATATGAGGCTTTATATGGAAGGCCTTGTTTGTCTCCTGCATGTTGGATGGAGGCAGATGAAAGAGTGTTGCTAGGACCAGATCATATTAAAGAAACCTCTGCAAGAATTGAACTGGTGAGGCAAAGAATGAAGGCATCACAAGAAAGGCAAAAGGCTTATGCAGATAAAAGGAGGAGGCCAGTAGAGTTTGAAGTGGGGGATCATGTATTTCTCAAAGTTTCACCCATGAGGAAAATACTAAGATTTGGCAAAGCAGGAAAGCTATCACCAAGGTATATAGGCCCATATGAAATTGTTCAGAGAATATGAACTTTGGCTTATTGATTGAAGTTGCCAGAGGAATTGAGCAACATACATAATGTATTTCATGTATCTCAATTAAGAAAGTGGGTGCATGATAAGAAAACTATTCTTGAATCCCCTACACATGTTGAAATTCAAAAAAATCTGGTTTATAAAAAGGAACCAGTGGGCATAGTGGCTAGAGAAGAGAAGAAATTAAGGAACAAAATAATTAAATTGGTAAAAATTCAGTGGAGTCTGGATGAGAATGATTGTACATGGGAGGCTGAAGATAGAATGAGGGATAAATATCCTAATCTATTTTCTACTTAAAGGTATGTTTAAAATTATGATGAAACCTTAAAATTATTTATGAGTGTTTGATTGATTTAGAATGAATGAGTTTCTGAAATTTCATTCAATTGAAATTATGCTTTGTATACATTTGGATGGAAATGTACGAGAGAATAATTGTGGGACACAATTCCTTTTAGGTGGAGAGTATGTGAAGACCCAAAATTATTGAGATAAAAATAATTTAAATAAAAATCAGAAAAAGGAGAATTTTCAAGGAAAAAAAATATATACAGTCTGAAAATAAATATTGAGAATAAGTTAAAAATATAATGAAGGGAATAGTTGTTTTCAGTAAAACAAAAATGAAAAAAATAATAATAACTAAGTATGAGTAGGCCTTATATTCATATGTATATATATATATATATCTTGAATATAAATAGTCAGAAGGAATAAAATGATAAAAATAGTCATTTATAGTGATTAAAAACACTATGGTAATTAAATATATGAATGCATTTATATATCAAGAGAAAACAAATAGCTTGAAATATTAACAAGTGGTTAATTGATAAAAAGATATACATGTATACATTACAGTTCAGTATAAAAAAATAAATAATGCAAGAAAGTCACATGAAAATAAGGTGTGTGTATGAAACATGCAAATGGCATGCAAATCAGAAAAGAAAAGAAAAGCTAAAGCAATTGAAAGTACCCGAATTGGAAATCAAAAAGAAAATGGCATTTCTGGCCATAACATCATATGTAGAATTCTCTCAACTGTATGGGGATAAGATGGGTTTTTCACTCTACTAAAACCCTAAACAATGTTTTAAAAATTAAAGGGGAAGCAGCAGTCTCACTGCAGAAAAACAGAAAATATTAAGGAAAGAAAGGAGAGCAAACCAAAGCCATTGTTCAAGTTAAAGAATTCTCAGGGAAAAGAGGAAGGAAGGTGAGTGATTAATCAATCTATGAGGCTTAAGGCATTAAGACCCAAGTTAAGGGCAGCCATATTATTTTATAAAAACCATATTATGTTTGTGCTCGATCTATTTTTCTGAATAAATGAATGTGGAAAATGGTAGGTGTTTTGATAAATCTTTGGTTGATGCTTTGATTTGTTTTGTTTGATTGTTTGATAAGAAAAATACCATGATCATTGATATAGATCCAGCACCTTAAAACACCAGTTTATAAATATGTTTAGTAAGATAAATGCATTTTTATTGTGAAGTAGGGTATTACTGGAAAATGAACTAGGCAGTGTGAATAAAGGAGGTTCATGCTCATGTCTGGATGGTTTAAAATTTGAGGTGAACAATGCAATAAATCATTTATGTGCTGATTTGTTCAGATCTTAAGCTAAAATGTTTTATGGGTTTTTCTCAAAAACCTTACCCTATGTTCACAGTAGAATTGAGTATTAGAATTTTTATATGATTTTACAGGATTTGTTTAAGTGATCATGATATTCCTGAATATAGAAGATATGCAAGTGTTTAAACAAATTTTGAATAAAACAACTGGAAAATGAGATATGGTATTCTTTTCATGAATGTTTAGTATGGTTAGCTGAAATTCCTGAGTGAGTTAACCCTCTATGATTTATGAAAAAGAAGAAAAGAATATAAAAGCATTTCAAGAGTTAATAAATTTTCTGAAAGAAAATGAGAATGGTCACTAGATTATAAAACTAATCTAGGAGTAAAGCCTTGATCTATCCATCATAAGGGGGTTGATGGGTATGTGCATGACTTGTTTAAGTCCTGTAGGCCTCTGTGCAGGGGTTAACAGAATTGAGTCCCTTGCAATGCACACATGGTGTTCAATGGCAAAGAGTTAAGACCAAATTAAATTGTTAAATTGAGATTGAGAGCTGAGCTAAGGAATTAAAATGAGTTAATTCCATAGGAGTAGGTGTACATGTATACTGAATTGGATGGATGTATGGATGCTTGTGTGCATATGTGTTAGTAGGGGCTTATACATGTTTATATACCCAGTTTACATTATGAATCCAAATAAGCATCAAGTACACAAATTCTCTGCACAATAATTAAAATGTCAAGTTATTATATTTTGATTTCACTCATACCAGAATTTTATTCTGACCCTATTTATTGCCTTGCAATAATTGGGGTGTCTCATTTTTATGGAGGCAGTCCAAAATATTGCTGCAGGGAAAGATGTATAAGTGGCTTGCTTGCATGGATATTTGAAGATCTTCATGGAAAAAAATGCTTAAGGAAGTAGCAGTATAATCTGTAATAGATAATCTGGGAAAACTTCCTTTTATTTTGTGTATTCTCAGCAATGATGCTTATTTTGTTCACTTGAAAAGAACATGTAAAAACTTAAGTATTCTGTGGGGTTTGTGAGTTACTGATTTAAGCAACTTATTTAGATGATTTCTGGTGGAAAAGTGATGAAGGAAGTATGCCATGTAATATGATATGTGGACATACATCCCTTGGCAAGGTTTAAGTGATTTTAAATTATAAAGATGAGGCTGTTATTGAAAAGTATGCTATGAATTTTGTTAAGTGGATGGGTTGAATCTGGTACTGGCTAACCAGTAAGGCTTGATCATGACTTATAATTGATATGAGTCCATGCAAAGGCTGGAAGGCATAGCCTGTAATCTGGTTTTGGGCATTTGATTTTCTCCCTGTAAAAACTTGTATTGCTTGGTGTAATAAGCTCATATGCATGCTAGATACTTGTAGGCATCACTGCAAATTATACTTATCAATTCTTGTTATCTGAATACTTAATTCAAATCTGGTAGTAATGAGTCATAGTCAAAACCTATAGTAATTTGTTGGCATGTGGTCTTGTTTGTAATGAGCATTTCCATCATTCAATAGAATAATGACCACTAACATTTGTTATCTTTCCTAGAAATCATCAGTTGTCTTCATTATAAGTTCACCGGGAAGTCTTGCATTTTGTCTGATCCTTTTGCCTTAGGCATACTGACTGCACACATGTTCTTAGTCTCCATTTAGCATGATAGTTTGAGTTAGCACTCTGGTCTGACTGTATTGTTTTCCTCTGCTTGGCCTTTTAAATCAGTTTGTAATTTCAATATTCACATGATTATTGCAACTAATAAATCAAAGCATGGGTATTTCACCTGATATAAAAGTTGTTTGAAATTGAAATGAGTAACACAAGCTAAACTAATAAGCATGAGTTAGGTTGAACACCTTTTACTTAATATAGAATAATAAGTATCAGATTACAAAATCCCAGGATTAAAAATGTATGGCTTATAAATTCAGGGATCAATTAATTTGTGAGGTAGGACAAGGAAATAAGAGAACTAGTGGTATCTAATCCTAAAGTTAATCAAGCTTGAGTTCTAAAAAGAAAAATATATATAATAAATAGAACTGGCTATGTGACACCAAATCTCTGAAATATGAGAAATAAGATAGGAATGAGTTGCTTTGCTATTCTAATCACTATGATAAGCAAAGAACCATTTATATATCTTCACATATATAAATGATAGGATTTATTTTAAATACTGATATATTTATATTAGTAAAATTCAGGATCTTGGGAAAAATTAAATTAAGGTGAAGTGATCCATTGATATACATATATATATATATATGTATATACATTGTGGAAAAAAAAAACTCAACAGAAAATTCACTAAAAATAAATCTTAAAGAAGTGGGTCACTTCAATTTTGATAAAAGTTAATAATTCAAATTGAGTGTGTTTTCTTACGTTGATTTTCCAGACTGATTCGGGTGTTATTTTATTATAATGCTTAGGTCAGACCGAGTATTACAGATTCAGGATAGGATGCTCAGGAGACGAGCTGGACGACGAAGACGTATCACACGTACTTGATTATATTCCGCTGTGTATTTTATGTAGTATATTCGGCATTTGTGAGGACAAGTTATTATAACCGCCTAGTATTGAGTTATTGATTTGTTGTACTCTGATGATGTAATGTATAAATAACAGTTATAGTTCTTTTTGTATAAAGACATGTTATTATCTATTATATATTGTTCCGCTACGATTGTGAGATTCTGTGTTGTTGTTCTATTTTCTTCTACCTCTTTCTTCTTTTCCTATAATGATATGGTATTTCCGACACTCGATTGCTCAGCATGCTATACAGAGGACATATTGATGTCGATTTTTGAGGGTTGAAAATTCGATTTGTGACACTTGGTATCAGAGCTTAGGTTGTCAATATACCTAGGCTTTGGTGGGAATTACTCATTAGAGATAGAATCAGTAGTACTCTAGAATGAGTTTGAGTGTATTAATAGATATGAGCATGTATTTGTTAGTGAATATAAAATGTTTTGTACTGTGTTGACTTATCGGTTTAGTGTTTATGAATTCTGGTCGGTACGGGAAGTACAACCGTATCGATAGGGGTCTCTAAACTCTTAAATAAGGTAAACCGACACAGTATTGTTTTGAAGAGGGTAAATGAAATAATTTTCCTAAACTATATTTTTGATATAAAAGAATTAATTTTCTGAGATTATTATATATAATATATTTGGATGTTTGGTTGATAATATTATAATCAAAACAAGATTATAAGAATTGAAATGGTTTATATAACCAAATAGAAATTGTATAAGTATGATATATATAAAGGAGTATAACTAGAATTGGATGCAAACCAGAATTTGAAATTTTAAATCCCGGAAGCTTTGAGAAATATTTTTAATGGATTTGAACTAAGATTTGAGAAATTTTTAATTCTTAATGATTTTTGAATTGTCTTCCAAAGTGTTTGAAAGGAAGAATGGTGTTATCATTTTGGAGATATTTCTGAATAGAAATTGTTTAAAATGGGTTTTGGAAGAAAGGAAGCACTGAACTCACTTCAGTAGCTAGAAAATAATTCTGGTGATGACAGCGGCATCATTAGTGTTCATTTTCGAGTTTCTAAGTGTCGGATTGCTACCATAGTGACTGGCTATGATTATTTGCTTTGGACGTGTCTGGTAAATAAGTTTTGTCTTAGAAACCCCAAAGGGAAATTGTTTTGACAAAACCAAGTTGTTTTTAAATTCCGAAAGTATGATTTGATATATACAAAAGTGGATATATATATGTATATTTATGATTTCGAAATGTTTTGAAATAAAACCGGATAATTGAATTCTGGGATTTCCATTTAAATGATTTGTGAAGTCAGGATAAAATCAGTATTGGACTTATAATTTGGAGTTGATATAGATAAGAAAAGGAAAGCGAGAAATTTAATCCTGAGATTAAAGTTAACTTGAAAAAGTTAAAGTGAATGATATGAGTTGAAATTTAACCTAGGATAAGTTAAATAAATTTGAATTGGATCTGGATTGAATTGAATATAAAGTTTAAATGTAGAATGATTATATAACTATATGTTTTGACTATTTAATGGAATGGATACACTTAAGCTTTAAAGTGAAATATATAATCTAAAGTTATGATTATAAGATGTGAATAGACTCAATCAACCAATATGAAATTTTAAGTAAATAAGTTCTTGAACTTATAAATTGGGAAATGAAATGGTAAAACCCAAAATAAAATGGTTTGATATTATGGTGAAGAATGGAAATTCAAAATTTTGAATTATAAATAGAGGGTGAATTGGAATTGAGTAAATTGAATATAAATCACTTGAAAAGTGAGGTAATGAAGTGAACTCTCGAAATGGGTCAAATGAAATTGATAGTGATTGAAATGAAGCAAATGGAATGATTCCAAAGTGATATAGTATAAATTGGATATACTAAGTAAATGAAAGCGAATAAATTGAATAGGAATCAATTTAAAAATGAAATGGAATTTGATTGCAATGGAAACTTAACTTAATTGATTATTTATGAAATGATTCATGAATAAGTTAACATGGATTGGAATGTTGTTTAATATAAAAATGAAGCGAACAAAGTTTGGTGAATAACTTGAATAGGAATCAATGGAAAATAGATGAATTGATTTAGAATCATTTTAAATGGATAAATTAAAGCTTAATAAGATGGATATGAATATAATAAGTGTGAATGTGAATAGAATGAAATTGAATGGATTGTGAATCAAGTTAAAATTGAATAAATGGTATGGAAATCAATTTGGAAGTGTATAATTGAGTGTTTGAACCCTGTAAATTGCATATGCATTCTAAAACACATCATATGACATGTTTATTTATGAAACCTGTATTTAGATTGGTAAAATGGGTGTATTGTTATGAGAATTTCATGATTTTGAAACTTATGTGCTTATTTTGAGTAAGTACAGGTACATGGGCTGTTTGGATAGATTTTGGGTGCATGATTGCATATAAATTTAGCAAGCTCGCTTAACAATGCTAATATAAGGTAAGCTTACGCGTTAAAAAATGTAATATATGTTGATATATAATTGTGTTTCTGACCGTGTGGGTCGATGTATATATATTTATCATATTTATGATATTGCAAAAGGCTCTCCGTACAAAGGAGACTCTATCAAAAAAAATCGAAAATTTAGGGCGTTAGAAAAAATTTGAAAAATTTTGTTAACAGAAAAGTTTATTTTGAATGGTAATAGAAATAAAGGTTTTGATTTAGAGTGGGAACTAAATTGTTTTGAATGGAACTAAATTTTTTTTTTAGAAAAGTGGAATATCGAATTTTAACTAAGTGGGTTTTTAAATGTAGGGGGTTTGGATCATTCGTCCTACCTTAGCAATTTCGGGGACGAAATTCTTTTAAGGGGGAGGAATGTAACGACCCGGAATTTTGGTCAATTGGTTTTGGACGTTTAATTTATTTTTAAATGTTGAATTTGAAATATTAATTTATTTTGAATATAGAAATTTTGGTTGAATTAGTGAAATGGTTTAAAATTTCAAATATAGCGATTAAACGGATTTGGTGAATAGTACATTTAATATTGGAATAGTGCAAATAATTAAATTTGTGAATTAATATGAATCGAAATGGTTTCTAATATGGATATAAATTCTATTTGAATTAGAATTAAGTTAGTAAGTTTTTAAAACTTAAATTTTGAGTGATTTCGTCAAATTTTGAAACCGTTGATTTAATCGACGCGTTAAAATAGCCTTCCAGGGCACGGTCTCGGAATTCGACGAAACCAGTTCCATTGGATGCATAATAGTGTATTATTACCAGATTTCAAATTTTTTAGCATTTGGAGTTACCGTTTGATCGTACGGGCTAGAAACGCGTTGTATTAAATATCGAAAGTTTAATATTTTAATTCGATTCAAAAAGCTATCTTCCACATACGACCGAATTAGGCCTCAGAACTTGTTCCATTGTGTTCGAAATAGAGGTAAAACATTATAAACACCAGGCGGCATGCTTCGTTTGGAGTTCGTTTGGAAAAGCATGTGAATAATCGAGATAATATTAAAATATTATATATTCACGTATATATATACGTTCACAGCAAAACCCTAGTTTTATTCCAGCCACTGCCGTTTATAATATTTCAATGGCCGATGTGACGACCACCCATGACCCCTGCACTGAATCTAGAGGAAATGCGCTGTAAAGTGTGCCAGGCGACCATGGACGATTGTCAGGGTAAATTAAAAACAACAAAATCTATCGTATTACTCACAGCGCATGGACAAAATACAATAGAACATATGTATAGTGAAGCTTTACAGAATAAAATGCCATCATATAAAACTCCATAATAGTTGAATACAAGCATCCAAATAGTCAATACATCAAGCCTCACTACATAAAACTCAGAGAATACAAAACAGCGGAACATCCAGTACATATAAGGAAATAATATGCAACCCTCTAGCTCGTCTTCGATATCAGCATCGTGAGAAGGGAACAGCACCTGTCACCTGCTACCTAGTCTGCCCATCCCAAAAATGGACGAACAGCCCAAGGCAATAAGAATTAAAACATAAAGCCTTGAGTCAGACAACAGTCTTAGTGAGCAGTAAATTAACTAACAACATACCAAAAGAGCATAAAGGAAAAGGAATAGGAATACAACCCTCCCACTCCAACCTCATTCTACAGTGATAGCCCCCAAACACACACTAAGCAGAAACAAACATAGAAGAGCATACTATTTAAAATAAAGCAATTATCACTCGAGTCAAGGGCGATGTTTTCCAAGCACAAACCCCCAAGGCCTAAACAAAGATCAGATAAGCACCCAGAAAATACCGCTCTTGAGACCGAATGACGATACAATCAAACATCCATGACTCTGGCTATCACTGTTATCATTGCTTCAATATCACCGTTAATTGAATGACCGGCTCATTCTTTCAGCCGTCCGTCAAGGGCTAATGGAAACCCCGGTTCTAGACATAACTCCCGCACGTCGTCGCAGCCCGTGCCTAGGACTATCGAATCTGCCCAGAGTACTCGACCATCAACAATTGGCCGTTGGGACTATCGAATCTGCCCAAACGTACTCTTGCTTAGAGCATGCTAGAACCTTCAACAACGATGCTATCCAAGCCTCCTAGTCATTCTCCTCGACGACTATTTCCATACTAGCTCAAGCGCCTCTCAAGCATCCATTACCCTTAACTCGAATCATATCACCGAGTTACCAACGTGCTTGGAATGATCCCGTCTGGATTAGACCAAGACTATCTCATATCATACTTCGCTTCATCACATCCTCGCAAAGTCTCATCTCAACATCATCATCGAATCTATGCATAAGAGCTTCATCATCCCGCTACATATGCCACGAGCAGCTTTCCCAATTCAAGAGCCTTTCCCTTAGCTTTTGAATCGTCTTCGGTCTAAATCAAATCATCAATCATCTAATTCATAGCAATCAACCAAGTCAAACATTAATCCAAACAATCAAGCATTCAAACAAGATCTAAATAGACAATTATCACAATAATGGCATTTTCGTAATTAAAGAGTTGAAAGTCCAATAAGCATGAAAACATGAATTATATCTCTACAAACTTGATGAATGAACTTGCATAGGTTAACATATGATAAAATGGATGTAACATCATCATGAACAATGGATCTATATGGATCTACACTTAGGATGAAGAAAATGCATAGAAATCACTATTTTAACACCAAATCAAGCTAACAATCCGATATACTCCTTTGGATCCGTGTGAGAGATAATCACCACTCACCAAATCACCAAAACAACCTCAAAACAACACGCTTCAGATCTGGACAGCGAAGGATCAAGCTTGATCTATCACGAATCCGCTCCAAACGAAGAAATCTCACTTCAACGGATGAAGATCTTCAACTTTAGCTCTTAGATCTTAAATCTTGATCTTCGATTTGGATGAAAGGAAGCACTAGATTAGAGTGGAGAAAAGAAGTGAAGAAGTGTAGAAGTCGATCTCTCAAAATGGCAGCACTTCGTCGCTTCGAAATCCGGATCCCAAAAAGTGAGAAAAACCCTTCTTATTTATAGCTGAAATTCCCTTAAGTCGCTCGGAGTTAGGTCGTCCACGACCTACGACCTAAAACCTACCGACCTAAAGACTTACCAACCTACGACTTAACAAAACCCCCAGCCTCTACGACCTAACCTAACGCGCAGCTGCGACCTAACGCTAAAGCACATCTTCGACCTAACTGCTAAGCCTTACGCGACCTAACAAATAACTGGGTTACGACTTAACAGCTAACTCCTAGGTCGCTCGCGACTTAAAACATAGGCTACGACCTAACACTAAGCCAAAACCCAACGACCTAACATCTTAAGTTTCCTCGCGACCTAACGTAAGTCGCGAACAACTGGGATGCGACCTAACACTTAACAATTTCCTTAAGACGCTTACGAGTTAACAACCCACTTCAAAACTACTCACGCGACCTAACACACACGCGACCTAACACCTTAGGTCGTCTAACAATTAGGTCATTAACCCTAGGTCGCTAACTACTGTCTCTAGTTCCTTAGGTCGCTGCCGACCCATCCCCTTAGGTCGCTTACTAACCTTAGGTCATCCAGACGACCTAACAACAACTCTCAAACTTAGGTCGCTCACACTCTAGGTCGCGTTACCTCTTAGGTCGCCAACTACGACCTAAACCAAGACGACCTAACCTCTAAGTCGCAAACCTTCTAAACCCGCTACCATCCTATAGGTCGGTCACGACTTAGCTCTTAGGTCGTTCACGACCTAGGACTTAGACAAATTATACCTAAAATCTAAAATGACTTAAAATGTTGAAAATTCCAGATTTTGACGAACTTGTCGATCCGTAAAAATACGGGTCGTTACATTCTCTCCCCCTTAGGAATTTCGCCCCCGAAATTCCAAGCAAACAAAGCAATCAAAGACTATTCTATACGCCTATCATCCATAGCAATCAACAAACCAGGCATCCAATTCTATCTTAGCGTACAGAATTCTAAAACTAAAACAAGTTACAATTTCGCTAGATGACACGACACCTTAGGGCCATACCTTGAAGAGTTCAGGATGAGCTGCTTTCATCCTCTCTTCCACCTCCCACGTACAGTCGTTATCATCATCACTCCATTGTACCTTGAGTAACTTAACTACCTTCCTCCTAAGCTGTTTCGTGTCGGTTTCAACAAAACGAAGCGGCTTACGAGGTCTTCTATCGACTGGATCAACTTCGAAATCTTCACAGCTATCAGCAGAAACCACCGTACTCGAGTCGTGCACATACTTCCGTAGATATGATACATGAAAAACATTGTGCACACTCGACATCTTCTCTGGTAATTCCAGCCTATAGGCGAGCTTTCCTATTCGCTCGATGATCGGGAATGGTCCAACAAATCTCGGAATCAATTTTCCTTTCTTCCCGAATCGGATAACATTCCTCAGTGGAGAAACCTTCACAAAAACCATATCTCCTACGTCGAATTCCAAATCCTTTCGACGATTATCGGCATAACTCTTCTGACGGTCTTGGGCTGCCTTCATTCGTTGCCGAATGATCTCTATACATTCCGTAGTCTGTCGAATCATCTCTGGCCCAAGCATCAGCTTTTCTCCAGTCTCTATCCAACACGTCGGAGAGTTACACGGTCTTCCATACAATGCCTCATACGGCGCCATACCAATACTTGACTGGTAACTGTTGTTGTATGCAAACTCCACCAAATGAAGGTGATCTTCCCACGATCCTCCGAAATCCAAAACACAAGCTCTGAGGAGATCTTCCAAAACTCGGTTGACTCTCTCGGTCTGACCATCTGTTTGAGGGTGATAAGCTGTACTCAAACACAACTCGGTTCCTAAAACTTCCTGGAAGCTCTTCCAAAATCCACTAGTGAACAATGGGTCACGATCGCTCACTATACTCTTCGGAATACCATGGAATCGAACTATCCACTTAACATACAACTCCGCCAACTTTGATGCAGTCCTAGTCGATCGAACAGGAATGAATCTCGCACTCTTAGTCAAACGATCTACAATGACCCAAATCCCTTCATTTCCCATTCTGGTTCTAGGCAATCCATCAATAAAATCCATCGACACTTGCTCCCACTTCCATGTAGGAACTCCTAATGGCTGAAGCAATCCACTTGGCTTCTTCTGCTCGGCTTTTACCAGCTGGCAGTTCATACACTTGGAAATAAAATTTCCATCATCCTTCTTCATGCCTTCCCAGTAGTATGTTCTCTTCATATCCCGATACATCTTATTTCCACCTGGATGAATTGTCAGCTTCGAGTGATGACTTTCCTTCAGAACTTCACTCCTCAATTCATCTATATCGGGAACAACTAGTCGTCCTTGCTTCCGAAGCCAACCCTCTCGATCGACCTCGAATCCTTTATCCTTTTCTGGATCCAATCCAGATTCCAAATCACGGATAATCTTGACAAGCTTATCATCTCGCTTTTGGCTCTCGCCAATCCTTTCCACAAGAGTGGGTCTTATCGATAAGTTTGCCAACATCTCAGGTTCCAATTCACATCTAGGCCTGAAGTCAAATCCAACTAGATACTCGACATTCTTCCATTCTGAAAACATGGCTCCCAATCCTGCATGTCTTCGACTTAACGCATCTGCCACTGCGTTACCTTTTCCCGGAGTATAAGCTATACCAAAATCATATGATGCCAAAAACTCTAGCCAACGTTGCTGCCGAAGATTCAAATCCTTTTGGGAGAAAAGATACTTCAACGACTTATGATCCGTAAACAACTCAAATCGAACTCCCAATAGATAATGTCTCCACATCTTCAGAGCAAAAACAATCGCCGCTAACTCCAAATCATGAGTCGGGTAATTCCTTTCATGCGGCTTCAGTTGTCGACTGGCATACGCAACAACTTTATCTCTCTGCATCAGCACTGCTCCAAGTCCAGTACCACATGCGTCGGTGTAAACCACCATCTCATCATTCCCACTAGGAATAGTCAAAACAGGAGCACTCGTCAATCGCTCTTTCAGGATTCCAAAAGCTTGCTCACACTTGTCATCCCATCTGAACACTAGGTTCTTCTTCGTCAATCCTGTTAACGGTGCAGCTATCTTGGAGAAGTCTTTGATAAACCGTCGATAATATCCTGCTAATCCAAGAAAACTTCTCACATCAGATGCATTCTTAGGTCTAACCCAATCCTGGATTGCTGCCACCTTAGCGGGATCAACTGCTATTCCAATTCCAGAAATCACATGGCCTAAGAACCTCACTTCACTCTTCCAGAAGTGACACTTCGAAAACTTAGCCTTCAGCTGATGTTTCCGTAAGATCTCCAAAACAATACGCAAGTGCGTCTTGTGCTCTTCTTCAGTTCTGGAATAAATCAGAATATCATCCACGAACACAAGTACGAACTTGTTCAACTGATCTCTGAACACTCTATTCATAAGATCGACAAAATATGCTGGCGCGTTAGTCAATCCAAACGGCATTATCAGCCACTCAAAGAAACCGGATGGTGTTCGAAAAGCAGTCTTCGGCACACTATCCTTATCTACTCTCAACTGGTGAAATCCCATTGCCAAATCCATCTGAGAAAACACCTTAGCTTCGTGAAGCTGATCAAACAAGTCATCTATCCTCGGCAATGGATACTTGTTCTTCTTAGTCACCTTATTCAGCTCACGATAATCCACACACAATCTCAACGATCCATCTGCCTTGGTTGCGAACACAACTGGTGCACCCCACTCGGACACACTACGCCGAATGAATCCTTTCTGAAAAAGGTCATCAACTTGCACCCTCACAACAGGTCTGGCTCCTTCAACTAGATCTATACGAAACTCGATCTCTCTATGCGGCGGCAACCCTTTGACTTCGTCAAAGACATCCTCGAATCCATTAGCGATTGGCACTAATGACAGTCCATCCCGTGGAACAACTAGCGAATACATGAAGCTCATGAAGACGCCTTCTTCATGCTTACATCGTATCACAACCTTTCGCCCCTCCACATTCTCGAATGTCACTTCCAACCTCTCGCAATCCACCTTCGCCGCATACTTCCTAAGCCAGTCCATTCCCAAAATAATTCCGAACCCCGCAAAGTTCAGAACAAAGCAATCACAAACAAAAGAGCAACCATGACTCGATACAATCAGACCACGGCATAACATACACAAACAAGACGAACCCCCAACTGGATTAGTCACAACCAATGGCCTATCAACAATATCCGGTTCCAAACCTAACCGGCCTACGAGTTCACTACAAACAAACGAATGCGACGGTCCAGTATCAAACAGAACTCTAACTGGAACACCACATAGGAAAAGAGTACCTTGAACAACCACACTCTTTCCTTTCTCTTCAGCGGTAGGAGCTTTTGAAGACGACGGAACAGCTCCCAAAGCATAAGCTTGCACAATCTGCTTGTCCCTCCTCGGTTCTGGACAATTCTTCCCGAAATGCCCCGGCTTGTCACAGTTGTGACACTTCATCGGTGCCTTCGGATTCTTACAATCCTTAGAGAAATGGCCCTTCTGCTGACAATTGTAGCAAGTCACCTCGCCTTTCGGCTTCTTCTAGCCATCCTTACCCTTCTGCTGCTGCTGCTTCCTCTTCTTGTTTCCACCCTGCTGGGGTTTAGACTCTTCCCTGGTCACAGCAACAACAGATCCTTCCTTAGGAAACAGACTCTCATGCCTGAGAGCTTTCTCCATAAGCTTCTCAAATGAATCGTCCAAATGATCCACCAACTGTCTCCCAAGATACTGTCCAAGCCTGTCACGAACTTCTCATTCTTCTGATATGCAGACTCAATATATGACCGGGCATACTTGGACAATGCTTCAAACTCAGAAACATACTCAAGAACTGATCTTCCACCTTGCTTGAGCTCCACAAACTTCTTGAACAGAACAGACTTCTGAGCTGTAGAAATGAACTTAGCTTCAAACCTGACTTGGAATTGCTCCCAAGTAATCTCTTCCTCTGGAGTATTGATGGTAATAGAGTTCCACCAATCAGAAGCTCTTTCTTGAAGCTGTCTCGATGCCAACTTCCTCTTAGTCGCATCCTCAATTCCCAAATCACCAAAGATCCTTCTACAAGCATCTATCCACCTCTGGACCTCAATGGTAGGTTCTGTTCCCAAGAAAACCTTCCCTCCAAGAGCAGTATAGTCCTTGCACAACTTAGCAAAATCCACTGATTTCGGAGTTTGGACTTGAACTCCAACATCTACTGCTGCCCCCGGAACTGGTATCCTTCTCATGATCGAAGTCATCATAGCTTCGAACATAGCTGCATAATCAGCAGTACCCTCAGTAGCACGGCCTTCCCTAGCAGCTGGTCTCCCTCTTCGACTCATTCTCAATATCTATAAAAAGGAATGATTAGCACATCTGGAGAAATAACTGCATAAAGGACTAACTCACTTCTAAGCTACTATATTTTATATATAGTAATCATCCATCAAAATACAATTACGTCTCTCATACGTAGTTACGTCAGTGAGCGTTGGGTAAGATCGATTTAACCAATGCTCTGATACCAAATGTGACGACCGCCCATGACCCCTGCATTGAATCTAGAGGAAATGCGCTGTAAAGTGTGCGAGGCGACCATGGACGATTGTCAGGGTAAATTAAAAACAACAAAATCTATCGTATTACTCACAGCGCATGGACAAAATACAATAGAACATATGTATAGTGAAGCTTTACAGAATAAAATGCCATCATATAAAACTCCATAATAGTTGAATACAAGCATCCAAATAGTCAATACATCAAGCCTCACTACATAACACTCAGAGAATACAAAACAGCGGAACATCCAGTACATATAAGGAAATAATATGAAACCCTCTAGCTCGTCTTCGATATCAGCATCGTGAGAAGGGAACAGCACCTGTCACCTGCTACCTAGTCTGCCCGTCCCAAAAATGGACGAACAACCCAAGGCAATAAGAATTAAAACATAAAGCCTTGAGTCAGACAACAGTCTTAGTGAGCAGTAAATTAACTAACAACATACCAAAAGAGCATAAAGGAAAAGGAATAGGAATACAACCCTCCCACTCCAACCTCATTCTACAGTGATAGCCCCCAGACACACACTAAGCAGAAACAAACATAGCAGAGCATACTATTTAAAATAAAGCAATTATCACTCGAGTCAAGGGCGATGTTTTCCAAGCACAAACCCCCAAGGCCTAAACCAAGATCAGATAAGCACCCAGAAAATACCGCTCTTGAGACCGAATGACGATACAATCAAACATCCATGACTCTGGCTATCACTGTTATCATTGCTTAGATATCACCTTTAATTGAATGACCGGCACATTCTTTCAGCCGTCCGTCAAGGGCTAATGGAAACCCCGGTTCTAGACATAACTCCCGCACGTCGTTGCAGTCCGTGCCTAGGACTATCGAATCTGCCCAGAGTACTCGACCATCAACAGTTGGCCGTTGGGACTATCGAATCTGCCCAAACGTACTCTTGCTTAGAGCATGCTAGAACCTTCAACAACGATGCTATCCAAGCCTCCTAGTCATTCTCCTCGACGACTATTTCCATACTAGCTCAAGCGCCTCTCAAGCATCCATTACCCTTAACTCGAATCATATCACCGAGTTACCAACGTGCTTGGAATGATCCCGTCTGGATTAGACCAAGACTATCTCATATCATACTTCGCTTCATCACATCCTCGCAAAGTCTCATCTCAACATCATCATCGAATCTATGCATAAGAGCTTCATCATCCCGCTACATATGCCACGAGCAGCTTTCCCAATTCAAGAGCCTTTCCCTTAGCTTTTGAATCGTCTTCGGTCTAAATCAAATCATCAATCATCTAATTCATAGCAATCAACCAAGTCAAACATTAATCCAAACAATCAAGCATTCAAACAAGATCTAAATAGACAATTATCACAATAATGGCATTTTCGTAATTAAAGAGTTGAAAGTCCAATAAGCATGAAAACATGAATTATATCTCTACAAACTTGATGAATGAACTTGCATAGGTTAACATATGATAAAATGGATGTAACATCATCATGAACAATGGATCTATATGGATCTACACTTAGGATGAAGAAAATGCATAGAAATCACTATTTTAACACCAAATCAAGCTAACAATCCGATATACTCCTTTGGATCCGTGTGAGAGATAATCACCACTCACCAAATCACCAAAACAACCTCAAAACAACACGCTTCAGATCTGGACAGCGAAGGATCAAGCTCTTCAACTTCAACGGATGAAGATCTTCAACTTTAGCTCTTGGATCTTAAATCTTGATCTTCGATTTGGATGAAAGGAAGCACTAGATTAGAGTGGAGAAAAGAAGTGAAGAAGTGTAGAAGTCGAGCTCTCAAAATGGCAGCACTTCGTCGCTTCGAAATCCGGATCCCAAAAAGTGAGAAAAACCCTTCCTATTTATAGCTGAAATTCCCTTAAGTCGCTCGGAGTTAGGTCGTCCACGACCTACGACCTAAAACCTACCGACCTAAAGACTTACCAACCTACGACTTAACAAAACCCCCAGCCTCTACGACCTAACCTAACGCGCAGCTGCGACCTAGCGCTAAAGCACATCTTCGACCTAACTGCTAAGCCTTACGCGACCTAACAAATAACTGGGTTACGACTTAACAGCTAACTCCTAGGTCGCTCGCGACTTAAAACATAGGCTATGACCTAACACTAAGCCAAAACCCAACGACCTAACACCTTAAGTTTCCTCGCGACCTAACGTAAGTCGCGAACAACTGGGATGCGACCTAACACTTAACAATTTCCTTAATACGCTTACGAGTTAACAACCCACTTCAAAACTACTCACGCGACCTAACACACACGCGACCTAACACCTTAGGTCGTCTAACAATTAGGTCATTAACCCTAGGTCACTAACTACTGTCTCTAGTTCCTTAGGTCGCTGCCGACCCATCCCCTTAGGTCGCTTACTAACCTTAGGTCATCCAGACGACCTAACAACAACTCTCAAACTTAGGTCGCTCACACTCTAGGTCGCGTTACCTCTTAGGTCGCCAACTACGACCTAAACCAAGACGACCTAACCTCTAAGTCGCAAACCTTCTAAACCCGCTACCATCCTATAGGTCGGTCACGACTTAGCTCTTAGGTCGTTCACGACCTAGGACTTAGACAAATTATACCTAAAATCTGAAATGACTTAAAATGTTGAAAATTCCAGATTTTGACGAACTTGTCGATCCGTAAAAATACGGGTCGTTACAGCCGAAAATTCTCCACTTCCTCTCCAATTTCCTCCTAATCCATCGACTTTTACCCAAAACCTCCCAACTAGAAAGTCATAAAGTGTGTCGAGTACTACGTATTCAACGGTTGAGATCTGAGATGGTGCTTCGTGGTGGTCGAAATAGGGATTTGAAGGCTGCGTGTTCAAGAGGGAAATTCGTGATAGTGGTATAGCCGAGCTCGTTGTCATTCAAGGCATGGGTGCATGGGGCTATGGCGCTTCGGTCGGTGGTGCTTGATCGATTTATAATGGCTCGAAGTGGGGGCGGCAGGGAGGAGTTGAGCGACGTTGGTGGGTTCGATTGTCTGAGATACGAACGTGAGAAAGGAGAAGGGAAGTAGCGGTTCTGATCTGCTCTTCTGAAATGGACGGCCGTCATATTTTTTGAAGGTTAAAATAAATTTAAAAAAAAGAAATTTATTTATAAAAATTGTATTTAAATTTATAAATTGTATAACTTTTCCATACGTGGTCAGAATTGGACGAAACAAGTAGCGTTGGAATCGTGTCGACGAGTACTACGCTCTGGAGTATCCCATAACTCCGCTTTGAATGAGTTTTATAGTGAATTGGTGGTCTCGCTAATATTCTAATGACTTGTAATAGGGGGAAAACTCCTTTACAATTAGCATCGATTCACCAGATATTTATATCTATCCTTGGTTTAGATGCTAATATCTTTTGTTATTCCAAACTCTATCTCTTGAGATCAGATGTAGATTTACCCTAGAAAAATCCACATTTGATCTTATTCATTAAGTCATGGTTGACCCGGTTAAGGTTGCCCGCGATTTATCTAAACTTATCCATCTTCATATTTTGTTAATTAATCATCTTGTCTTTGTTTCCAAAATATCTCCAAACATTTTGAATTGTACTTGTAAATCTATGTTTGTTTTATATATTGTGGTGTTTGAGTTGTTGATGTTGATTTGGGCTTCCGATCGATTCGTCTGATCAACGTTATCGATAGGATTTCGAAAACACTTTGACAGAACAAACTGACACTATATTATTTTAAAATTTGGTTAATGAAATAAATTTTGATATAAGTAAATATTATGGAACTTAGTAAATTGATTTAAATTGATTATTTGAAATGATAATATTTGATTTATCATTCTATAAATGAATTTATAAATAGTTGTTTATAAATTTGATTTGGGAACTGAAATGAATTTAAATCAAGAATTTGAGAATTTAATTTCCGATTCAAACTTTGTGTTTAAAGCTTTAAAAGGATATATTATTTAGAGTATTTTTGAATAGAAATTTGTTTCCAAAGAATTTTAAAGTTTAAAAATCAGTGCTCTTCTCTTTGTCATTGGAAAATAATTTCGGTGATGACTGCAGCATCATCGACGTTCATTTTCGAGTTTCGAAGTGAAGAAACCATTCTGTAGTCTTGCTACAGCTTTGTTTTGGGAAACTTGATTGATTTGAAATTTCTAAAATGTGATTTGATTTATAATATATATATATATATATATATGATTTAAATTTGATTTGACAAATTATGTACATACATTTATTTATCTCTAAATGGATTGAAAGGAATTGAAAATTTTATTCTTAAATTCTATCTTAAATAATAACTACAATTATAAAAAAAATCAATTTTTTTGAATAAATGGTTCAAACTTGAGATAATTGAATTGGAAAGTTTTATTTGTATAATACACCATTACATTCCATTATAACTTACCTTAATTTTTATAAGTTAACAATGTAACTGGCTAATATACAATATAAAAAGAATTTTATAAATAAAATTTGAGTGGTTTTAATAAATATTATACACTTAAATTTTAGTTATAAAAAGATTAACAGAGGTAAATAGACTAAAAGGTTAATTGAATAATTTACAATATAAATGATGTTAAGGGAATTAGGAATAAATTAAAACAGTTATAATAAGTGTAAGTATATTTAACATAGGTGATAAAATATATTGAGAGGGATAAATTTAATTTTAATTAGGAATAAAGAGGAATTAAATTTATTAAGTACATTATGAGTATAATAAATAATGAATTTGCAAATCCATGATTTTTGAAATTGTTAGTTTAAGAAAATTAGTTGATAAGGTAATGAAATTAGAAATAGTTAAGATTTATTTAACTTGTGTAAAATTAATTATCAATTTAAGTTGAAATCTCCATGGTTTCAAACTTATTATCTTATTTTGTTTTCAAACTATCTGTTAGTTGTCCTTATTTTCCTTATCGTGCTACAGACTGGTATAGGCATCTTTCTATAGTCTTTATGTTTAGAAATCTTCCAATAATCCTTTATAAACTTTGATACTTATTTTAATCTGAGCATTGCTTGCAATCTCCACCTTGTTAAACTTACCTATAACAATAGTTATCAGGTATAATTTCAACCTCTTTGTCATCTTGTCATAATCTTATTTCACACTATCTTTTTCTATGCTTTCCCGTACCTCATTCCTTTTCGGGGACGAAAAGTTTTGAGTGGGGGAGAGTGTAACAACCCTAGATTTTGTATGTTATTTAAAATTTACTTTATTTTATTTTTAAATTATTTTAAACTTGTTATATTTCAAACATTTCATTTTAAAAATATAAATGTTGATTATTAAGTGAATTATAGTTTCAAACTAGTATAAATTGAATATTTTATTGAAAAGTGAAATTCTGGTCAAACTGTTCAATCTTTGACTTTTAAACATCAAATTTAAATTATATAAAATCTTAAATTTTATCTTTTATTATGAAAATAGATGTAATAACTTGAACACTGCTTTTTGTTTCGTTGAAAACGGAGTTAAACCGTAAAAGTTAGGTACATTTAAATATTGTGTGTAAATTGATGTATTTAGCAATATTGTCTATTTTAAATTATATTTTAGTTGTCATTTTTTGTTCTAATATGTGTTAATACTTTTTTTATGTATATTTTGTCTTTTAATATTTTTAAAGTGATAATAGAATTTTTCCAAAATATGTTGCATTTATTTTCAATTTTTAAAGGCTAGGTTCCATTTTTCTGCTATTTTCTTCAATTAAATTATATTTAATTAAAATTTATTTATTCATTTTGTGAATGAATTTTAATTTTATGTTCTTATCTTTATTTATAAATATTTTCCCAAGTCCATATAATTTTTCCAAAGTTTATTATGTTTATTTTCAAATTTTCTAGATTAGTTTGCAATTTTGTGCTATTTTCTTATTTTAACCTTATATAATTAATAAATATTTATATATATTTTATATTTTGTTATATATTCGAATTTGTGACTGAATGTATTATTATTTTCAGTAATATAAACTTATATAAAGAAATTAAAAGAAATTTGAAAGGTTATGACTTTTGATTTGCCTAAGGCCTTTTATCTTCCAACCTTTCACATTTGTAACTTACCTTTTCATCAATTAGCCTTTACTATCCACATCTTTCAGCTGCATACTCTATTTTCTATTCACGTACATTCATTTTCATTTCTGAAACAAGAGAATTTCAGCCATGGCTATTGAGAAAAGTTTGGGTAATGATTTTCAACTTTTTCTTATTCTTTTTCTACTTGTTTACATTGATTTTTGCACTTGCTCTCTTCTTCTAGGCTTGGCTCATCCTCAACCAGATCTGGTCCGACCTCCACCACCCCCTTTCTCTGATCATTACCCACCCTACTACACCACCAAGGCAGGCCAAGCACATCCATGGCAAGGAGCACCACCAAAATCAACAAAAACCACCACATATTACACTAGCCGAGCCTAGATTGTTAGCACCACCTTCTACCACCATTTGCTGCCACTACCACCACCACCACCACCTCTGACCTGACCTCCACCCTCTGAAACATCATCCACCATCAGCAGCACCCACTGGTCGTGACCCATGACCTCTGGCCGAACCTATTTGTGCCAAAGATGTGAGGTTATGTTGCATTGTTTAGCCTTGAACACCTAGTTTTTGCACCTAGACTTCACCACTTTGTTAACGCATGCTAGTCCGACCCTATGGAAACAAAAACCAGATCCAAACCCACCCCTTAGCCATGCATTTCAGATCTGGAGCTGAAGCATAGATGGTAGAAAGCAAGTGCAAACACTTTGGTTTTGTTTTATGCAGTTGTTCCTAACATTGTTTAGTGGCATCCTGTTTTGAAACTTATGTTTTATATATTTGTTTTGTGTAATGTTTTCAAGGGATATAGCTTTGGCTCTCCCAATCTCAAATCATTGTCGTGCTTTCGTACCTCTGGAAATCTTTGTTGTGTATTTGTGGTTGTCATCTCCAGCTTGAAAAATCTCACCAGACTAATATATACTTATATAGTTGATAAACTGACACCATTTGAATATGTAATGTATATCATCATGCTATATCTATTTATCTTATGACCATATGATGTTTACACCTGTTATTACACTTGTTATATCATATGTTACTGTTATATAATGCTATTCTGTTATTTTATCAGTTTGTCACGCTGCAATTTCCCGGTTAGTATAGAAATCACTATGGGTTGAAATGATACATACCCAAATGGACTTTAGAATAGGGAAAGATCGTTATGGGCTGAAATGATAAGCCTGAATAGTTTTTATTTATTTATTTATTTAACTTGGGATTGCGGGTTTCAAATGATAGAACCCGGTTTTTCTTTGTAAACTGCGGATTGAAATGATAGAACCCGGTTTTTCTTTGTAAACTGCAGATTGAAATGATACATATCCGTATCACTTGATCTAGGCTAGAAAATTATATACAGACCCGTGGTTTATATATTTTTCTGAAAATTTTAAAATATTTTAAAAATATAAATATTATGATATTTTGATTTAAATTTTATTAAATGATTTCTATTAAATATTTGTGATTTTATACAAATTAAATAAGCGAATTAAGTAAATGGTGAAGTAGAATTTGAAATATAAGTTAATTTTGGAATTTATGATTTTCTTTATAAACGGAATTTATGTAAAGTAAGAAAATATGAAAATTTTGATTTAAAAGATGAATTTAATGATATTTATTAAGTAATAATAATTTTAAAAGTGTTAATGATTTTGTATAAATTAAAATATAGAATAAATGAATGTTTAAGTTGAAAATTTTGAAATATAACTTAAATTGGGAATTTTGTTAAAAGTGAAATTTTAATTAAGTAAAATAAATGGAAATAAGTTATATTTTGGAAATTTAAACTTAGTTGCTAAGTCAAGAATTTAATTAAAGAAATGAAAATTTAATTGTTATTTAATTTGATTTTTGTATGGAAATTTGACTTTATAAAATCATAGAAATAAAGGTATGTAAATGATTGTTTTTAAATCTGAAAATATATGATTTTATAAGTTAAAATGATTTATATTAAAAGTTAATTATGTGTGAAATTGCAAATAAAACTCTGAATTTGATTTGACAACATTTTTGAAATGTAATGTAAAGATATTACAGCATTGGAAAATGCTGTAGTTGTTTTAAATGAACCAAATAGTAAATTTGAACTAAGGGTTATTATAGCACTTTGTTAGTGATATAGTTGTTAAATTTAACTAAAATTTTAATTGAAACTAAATTAAGATATTACAACATTTTAAATGCCGTCTTTTGTTAATGAACTGTTTTTAAACATAACTTTTCGTAGCATTTTCTAAGTGTTGCGAAAGTTGAATTTTCTTTGTTTAATAAATTCAAATGAATAAATGATCTTTGAAAAGATTAAATTTTGGAAATTAAATATTTAATTATTAAATATAATGAATTGACTTTAAATGATTTAAATGGAATAGTTGATTTGGGAAATACAACTATTTTGAAATATGATTAAATGGTATTTAAATTTAAATTAAATAGATGATATTTTGAAATGAATTTGAAATGATATTTAATCTTGGAATAAATAATTGAAGTTTAAATTAGTATGAAAAATATTTGGTTTACTTGTAATTTGAATCTATTTAAAAGATATTGGACTTATGAAATATAGGATAATAAAGCTTTGGAATTTATTTTATAATTTGAATAGTTATTTTGTGGATTTAATCTATATTTGAAATTTATAAGATTTGAAATGGTCTATGGAAATTTAATTGAGATAAATGATTGAATTAAATTGAAACTTTGGAAATTTTAATACTTGATTTGAAAGTATAATAATTACACTTTTAAATGGTTTAAATGAATTATTTTGATTGAAATATAAACTATTTAAAAGGGTGACTTGAAATGATAATAAATGAATGATATCTTTGAATTTAAAAAGGTATTTAAAGATGAATATTTGGATTTGAACTCAAATGATGATTTCAAATGAAGTTTTGAAAGGATATGATATTTTGATATATTAAAATGATTTAAAATGAAGTTTTGAAAGGATATGATATTTTGATATATTAAAATGATTTGAAATGAAGTTTTGAAAGGATATGATATTTTGATATATTAAAATGATTTGAAATGAAGTTTTGAAAGGATATGATATTTTGATATATTAAAATGATTTGAAATGAAGTTTTGAAATGATATGATATTTAAATATATTGAAATGATTTGAAATGAAGTTTTGAAATGATATGATATTTTAAATATATTGAAATGGTTTGGAATTGATTTAATCTTTATTTTGATAAAGATTTGGATTTGAAATGATATTCTATTTTGAAGTATAAATTATTTTTAAATTATAACCACGGGTTATAATAACGATTCGTTGTTAAAGATACCGGGATCGGATATGGACATACTCTCTGTCGATACCGAAAACCACTTTGGCAACTGTGTACGCGGTGGAGTTTCCAGAATGAAGTAGGATGGTGGCGACGATCCTAAGGTACATACGTGGACCCAACTCCCGTGAGTTGGCATAAGGTGGCTAAAACAGGAGCGATTGACGGACCAAGGAGGTAGTACCTCTGATCGGACACACTTCTTCGATACCATTCTATTACTTGTGATTGATTTGGTGCGCACCCTTGATTTGGGAGTGTTGTTCGAGGTGGGCGGTAGTGGCTGCTATGCGTCACCACCAGTCCGGATGCGTAATTGGTATATCTACCTTGGCATTGCCTTGTGTGCTGTGTCACCTACCATATCGAGCCCACTACGATTTTGGTTTAAAGATCCGACCATGTTAAGGTTCACCATCCCCTTAACGCTATTTTCTATATGATTATACTTTACTGATTAGACACTACTGTATATAGCGTATATTACTATATAGTAAATAGTTTAACGGATCCTTAGAGGATGGGCGGTCCCAAGCATCTTCTAAGTTACTTGTACCTTTATTACAGTTCACTTGAGTTGGTTTACATTATATAAGTATATATTGTGCTGACTCGAGTGTTTTGTGTCTTGCTTTACGCTTGGGTCAGCCTGAGTTATTCATAGATTTTGATTTCCGCTCTCTTGGAGATTTGAATCGCTGGAGATTATCTGCTTGTCTTGCCCTATCAATTTCAGTTCTGTTGTTCTGTTCAGCTTGTACTTGGTTATCATATTGAGACTTCTGTTGTATTTTATTTCTTCTGTTGTATCTTATTTAACTCTGATATATTTACATAGTAGCTTCATGAACTACTATTTCTTTTACTTCCGCAGCATTATTTTACTCTATGTCTGTGTCTGTGATCTGTGATTATATTTATTTACTGTATATTCTGAGATTTGCCAAATTTTATTTACAACGCGGTATTTTGAGCAATTCAAGTCCGACATGTGCGGATGCGAATGGTTGAAAATATCGGGTCGTTACAGTTGGTATCAGAGCTTTGGCTCTAGGCAAAACTTAGAATGTATGGTAAATTTATTTACAGAATCACTTTCATTCGAGCTTGAATCTCTTCCTTTTGATTCGAATTTCCTTTGAATTTTGGAACATTCCCTGCGGTTCCAAAATCCATTCTTGTCCCTCACTATTCATCTTCTTATGATTCTGGAGTATCCCATAACTCCGCTTTGAATGAGTTTTATAGTGAATTGGCGGTCTCGCCAATATTCTAATGACTTGTAATAGGGGAAAACTCCTTTACAATTAGCATCGATTCACCAGATATTTATATCTATGCTTGGTTTAGATGCTAATATCTTTTGTTATTCCAAACTCTATCTCTTGAGATCGGATGTAGATTTACCCCAGAAAAATCCACATTTGATCTTATTCATTAAGTCACGGTTGACCCGGTTAAGGTTGCCCGCGATTTATCTAAACTTATCCATCTTCATATTTTATTAATTAATCATCTTGTCTTTGTTTCCAAAATATCTCCAAACATTTTGAATTGTACTTGTAAATCTATGTTTGTTTTATATATTGTGTTGTTTGAGTTGTTGATGTTGATTTGGGCTTCCGATCGATTCGTCTGATCAAAGTTATCGATAGGATTTCTAAAACACTTTGACAGAACAAACTAACACTATATTATTTTAAAATTTGGTTAATGAAATAAATTTTGATATAAGTAAATATTATGGAACTTAGTAAATTTATTTAAATTGATTATTTGAAATGATAATATTTGATTTATCATTCTATAAATGAATTTATAAATAGTTGTTTATAAATATGATTTGGGAACTGAAATGAATTTAAATCAAGAATTTGAGAATTTAATTTCCAATGGTTTCAAACTTTGTGTTTAAAGCTTTAAAAGGATATATTATTTAGAGTATTTTTGAATAGAAATTTGTTTCCAAAGAATTTTAAAGTTTAAAAATCAGTGCTCTTCTCTTTGTCACTGGAAAATAATTTCGGTGATGACTGCAGCATCATAGACGTTCATTTTCGAGTTTTGAAGTGAAGAAACCATTTTGTAGTCTTGCTACAGCTTTGTTTTGGGAAACTTAATTGATTTGAAATTTCTAAAATGTGATTTGATTTATAATATATATATATGATTTAAATTTGATTTGACAAATTATGTACATACATTTATTTATCTCTAAATGGATTGAAAGGAATTGAAAATTTTATTCTTAAATTATATCTTAAATAATAACTTCAATTATAAAAAAAATCAATTTTTTTGAATAAATGGTTCAAACTTGAGATAATTGAATTGGAAAGTTTTATTTGTATAATACACCATTACATTCCATTATAACTTACCTTAATTTTTATAAGTTAACAATGTAACTGGCTAATATACAATATAAAAAGATTTTTATAAATAAAATTTGAGTGGTTTTAATAAATATTATACACTTAAATTTTAGTTATAAAAAGATTAACAGAGGTAAATAGACTAAAAGGTTAATTGAATAATTTACAATATAAATGATCTTAAGGGAATTAGGAATAAATTAAAACAGTTATAATAAGTGTAAGTATATTTAACATAGGTGATAAAATATATTAAGAGGGATAAATTTAATTTTAATTAGGAATAAAGAGGAATTAAATTTATTAAGTACATTATGAGTATAATAAATAATGAATTTGCAAATCCATGATTTTTGAAATTGTTAGTTTAAGAAAATTAGTTGATAAGGTAATGAAATTAGAAATAGTTAAGATTTATTTAACTTGTGTAAAATTAATTATCAATTTAAGTTGAAATCTTCATGGTTTCAAACTTATTATCTTGTTTTGTTTTCAAACTATCTGTTAGTTGTCCTTATTTTCCTTATCGTGCTACAGACTGGTATAGGCATCTTTCTATAGTCTTTATGTTTAGAAATCTTCCAATAATCCTTTATAACCTTTGATACTTATTTTAATCTGAGCATTGCTTGCCATCTCCACCTTTTAAACTTACCTATAACAATAGTTATCAGGTATAATTTCAACCTCTTTGTCATCTTGTCTTAATCTTATTTCACACTATCGTTTTCTATGCTTTCCCGTACCTCATTCCTTTTCGGGGACGAAAAGTTTTGAGTAGGAGAGAGTGTAACAACCCTAGATTTTGTATGTTATTTAAAATTTACTTTATTTTATTTTTAAATTATTTTAAACTTGTTATATTTCAAACATTTCATTTTAAAAATATAAATGTTGATTATTAAGTGAATTATAGTTTCAAACTAGTATAAATTGAATATTTTATTGAAAAGTGAAATTCTGGTTAAACTGTTCAATCTTTGACTTTTAAACTTCAAATTTAAATTATATAAAATCTTAAATTTTATCTTTTATTATGAAAATAGATGTAATAACTTGAACACTGCTTTTTGTTTCGTTGAAAATGGAGTTAAACTGTAAAAGTTAGGTACATTTAAATATTGTGTGTAAACTGATGTATTTAGCAATATTGTCTATTTTAAATTATATTTTAGTTGTCATATTTTGTTCTAATATGTGTTAATACTTTTTTTATGTATATTTTGTCTTTTAATATTTTTAAAGTGATAATAGAATTTTTCCAAAATATGTTGCATTTATTTTCTATTTTTAAAGGCTAGGTTCCATTTTTCTACTATTTTCTTCAATTAAATTATATTTAATTAAAATTTATTTATTCATTTTGTGAATGAATTTTTATTTTATGTTCTTATCTTTATTTATAAATATTTTCCCAAGTCCATATAATTTTTCCAAAGTTTATTCTGTTTATTTTCAAATTTTCTAGATTAGTTTGCAATTTTGTGCTATTTTCTTATTTTAACCTTATATAATTAATAAATATTTATATATATTTTGTTATATTTTCGAATTTGTGACTGAATGTATTATTATTTTCAGTAATATAAACTTATATAAAGAAATTAAAAGAAATTTGAAAGGTTATGACTTTTGATTTGCCTAAGGCCTTTTATCTTCCAACCTTTCACATTTGTAACTTACCTTTTCATCAATTAGCCTTTACTATCCACATCTTTCAGCTGCATACTCTATTTTCTATTCACGTACATTCATTTTCATTTCTAAAACAAGAGAATTTCAGCCATGGCTATTGAGCAAAGTTTGGGTAATGATTTTCAACTTTTTCTTATTCTTTTTCTACTTGTTTACATTGATTTTTGCACTTGCTCTCTTCTTCTAGGCTTGGCTCCTCCTCAACCAGATCTGGTCCGACCTCCACCACCCCCTTTCTATAATCATTACCCACCCTACTACACTACCAAGGCAGGCCAAGCACATCCATGGCAAGGAGCACCACCAAAATCAACAAAAACCACCACATATTATACTAGCCGAGCCTAGATTGTTAGCACCACCTTCTACCACCATTTGCTGCCACTACCACCACCACCACCACCTCTGACCTGACCTCCACCCTCTGACACATCATCCACCATCACCAGCACGCACTGGCCGTGACCCATGATCTCTGGCCGAACCTATTTGTGCCAAAGATGTGAGGTTATGTTGCATTGTTTAGCCTTGAACACCTAGTTTTTGCACCTAGACTTCACCACTTTGTTAACGCATGCTAGGCCGACCCTATGGAACCCAAAACCAGATCCAAACCCACCCCTTAGCCATGCATTTCAGATCTGGAGCTGAAGCATAGATGGTAGAAAGCAAGTGCAAACACTTTGGTTTTGTTTTATGCAGTTGTTCCTAACATTGTTTAGTGGCATCCTGTTTTGAAACTTATGTTTTATATATTTGTTTTGTGTAATGTTTTCAAGGGATATAGCTTTGGCTCTCCCAATCTCAAATCATTGTCGTGCTTTCGTGCCTCTGGAAATCTTTGTTGTGTATTTGTGGTTGTCATCTCCAGCTTGAACAAGTGAGTAAATCTCACCAGACTAATATATACTTATATAGTTGATAAACTGACACCATTTGAATCTGTAATGTATATCATCATGCTATATCTATTTATATTATGACCATATGATGTTTACACCTGTTATTACACTTGTTATATCATATGTTACTATTATATAATGTTATTCTGTTATTTTATCAGTTTGTCACGCTGCAAGTTCCCTGTTAGTATAGAAATCACTATGGGTTGAAATGATACATACCCGAACGGACTTTAGAATAGGGAAAGATCGTTATGGGCTGAAATGATAAGCCTGCACAGTTTTTATTTATTTATTTATTTAACTTGGGATTGCGGGTTTGAAATGATAGAACCTGGTTTTTCTTTGTAAACTACGGATTGAAATGATATAACCCGGTTTTTCTTTGTAAACTGCGGATTGAAATGATACATATCTGTATCACTTGATCTAGGCTAGAAAATTATATACAGACCCGTGGTTTATATATTTTTCTGAAATTTTCAAAATATTTTAAAAATGTAAATATTGTGATATTTTGATTTAAATTTTATTAAAATGATTTCTATTAAATATTTGTGATTTTATACAAATTAAATAAGTGAATTAAGTAAATGGTGAAGTAGAATTTGAAATATAAGTTAATTTTGGAAATTTATGATTTTGTTTATAAACGGAATTTATGTAAAGTAAGAAAATATGAAAAATTCGATTTAAAAGATGAATTTAATGATTTTTATTAAGTAATAATAATTTTAAAAGTGTTAATGATTTTGTATAAATTAAAATATGGAATAAATGAATGTTTAAGTTGAAAATTTTGAAATATAACTTAAATTGGGAATTTTGTTAAAAGTGAAATTTTAATTAAGTAAAATAAATGGAAATAAGTTATATTTTGGAAATTTAAACTTAGTTGCTAAGTCAAAAATTTAATTAAAGAAATGAAAATTTAATTGTTATTTAATTTGATTTTTGTATGGAAATTTGACTTTATAAAATCATAGAAATAAAGGTATTTAAATGATTGTTTTTAAATCTGAAAATATATGATTTTATAAGTTAAAATGATTTATATTAAAAGTTAATTATGTGTGAAATTGTAAATAAAACTCTGAATTTGATTTGACAACATTTTTGAAATGTAATGTAAAGATATTACAACATTGGAAAATGCTGTAGTTGTTTTAAATGAACCAAATAGTAAATTTGAACTAAGGGTTATTATAGCACTTTGTTAGTACTATAGTTGTTAAATTTAACTAAAATTTTAATTGAAACTAAATTAAGATATTACAGCATTTTAAATGCCGTCTTTTGTTCATGAACTATTTTTAAACATAACTTTTCGTAGCATTTTCTAAGTGCTGCGAAAGTTGAATTTTCTTTGTTTAATAAATTCAAATGAATAAATGATCTTTGAAAAGATTAAATTTTGGAAATTAAATATTTAATTATTAAATATAATGAATTGACTTTAAATGATTTAAATGGAATAGTTTATTTGGGAAATACAACTATTTTGAAATATGATTAAATGGTATTTAAATTTAAATTAAATAGATGATATTTTGAAATGAATTTGAAATGATATTTAATCTTGGAATAAATAATTGAAGTTTAAATTAGTATGAAAAATATTTGGTTTACTTGTAATTTGAATCTATTTAAAAGATATTGGACTTATGAAATATAGGATAATAAAGCTTTGGAATTTATTTTATAATTTGAATAGTTATTTTGTGGATTTAATCTATATTTGAAATTTATAAGATTTGAAATGGTCTATGGAAATTTAATTGAGATAAATGATTGAATTGAATTGAAACTTTGGAAATTTTAATACTTGATTTGAAAGTATAATAATTACACTTTTAAATGGTTTAAATGAATTATTTTGATTGAAATATAAACTATTTAAAAGGGTGACTTGAAATGATAATAAATGAATGATATCTTTGAATTTAAAAAGGTATTTAAAGATGAATATTTGGATTTGAACTCAAATGATGATTTGAAATGAAGTTTTGAATGGATATGATATTTTGATATATTAAAATGATTTGAAATGAAGTTTTGAAAGGATATGATATTTTGATATATTAAAATGATTTGAAATGAAGTTTTGAAAGGATATGATATTTTGATATATTAAAATGATTTGAAATGAAGTTTTGAAATGATATGATATTTTAAATATATTGAAATGATTTGAAATGAAGTTTTGAAATGATATGATATTTTAAATATATTGAAATGGTTTGGAATTGATTTAATCTTTATTTTGATAAAGATTTGGATTTGAAATGATATTCTATTTTGAAGTATAAATTATTTTTAAATTATAACCACGGGTTATAATAACGATTGGTTGTTAAAGAGACCGGGATCAGATATGGACATACTCTCTGTTGATACCGAAAACCACTTTGGCAACTGTGTACGCGGTGGAGTTTCCAGAATGAAGTAGGTTGGTGGCGACGATCCTAAGGTACATACGTGGACCCAACTCCCGTGAGTTGGCATAAGGTGGCTAAAACAGGAGCGATTGACGGACCAAGGAGGTAGCACCTCTGATCGGACACACTTCTTCGATACCATTATATTACTAGTGATTGATTTGATGTGCACCCTTGATTTGGGAGTGTTGTTCGAGGTGGGCGGTAGTGGCTGCTATGCGTCACTACCAGCCCGAATGCGTAATTGGTATATCTACCCTAGCATTGCCTTGTGTGCCGTGTCACCTACCATATCGAGCCCACTACGATTTTGGTTTAAAGATCCGACCGCGTTAAGGTTCACCATCCCCTTAACGCTATTTTCTATATGATTATACTTTACTGATTAGACACTACTGTATATAGCGTATATTACTATATAGTAAATAGTTTAACGGATCCTTAGAGGATGGGCGGTCCCAAGCATCTTCTAAGTTACTTGTACCTTTATTACAGTTCACTTGAGTTGGTTTACATTATATAAATATATATTGTCCTGACTCGAGTGTTTTGTGTCTTGCTTTACGCTTGGGTCAGCCTGAGTTATTCACAGATTTGGATTTCCGCTCTCTTGGAGATTTGAATCGCTGCAGATTATCTGCTTGTCTTGTCCTATCTATTTCAGTTCTGTTATTCTGTTCAGCTTGTACTTGGTTATCATATTGAGACTTCTATTGTATTTTATTTCTTCTGTTGTATCTTATTTAACTCTGATATATTTACATAGTAGCTTCATGAACTACTATTTCTTTTACTTCCGCTGCATTATTTTACTCTATGTCTGTGTCTGTGTCTGTGATCTGTGATTATATTTATTTACTGTATATTTTGAGATTTGCCAAATTTTATTTACAACGCGGTATTTTGAGCAATTCAAGTCCGACATGTGCGGATGCGAATGGTTGAAAATATCGGGTCGTTACAAGAATTGATTTGGAGTCGATCAGAGCTAGCTAAAATTTTAGGTTAAATCAAGCGTTGTTCAGTTTAATTAAAAATTGGAACGTTGGCAAATTGAAACTTAAAGTGAGTTAATCTCACTCATTTTTGGATGGTTGGTTTAATTTAAAAAATTGAAAATTTAAATTATTGGTTGATTGAATTATTGATAATATTATTATCGGTTGGATGTTATAATATATATAGTAGTATATATTAGTAGTTGGATTGATTATTCCCGTCTATTGGAGCGGATGAGACCCTTTACGTCCCGTATAATAGCGGATGACCCTATATACCGCGATATCCCGCCTCGAAGCGGGATTGGTATTTTTATGTTGTATTAACATCTGTGGTTGCAGGAAAACAGGTTGGAGGGATCCAATTGGATTCCTCAAAATGTTGAATTAAATTTCATATATAATGATATACAATCTATTTGAATAGTCTATGGTAGATTATAGTGTGATTTGAATTTATTGGATGCTATAGTAGCACTGGACTAGATTTTGGTATTTAAAATACCATAAATATATATATTGAATTTGAAAAGAAATTGAAAAGGGATTTTAGAGGTGAAATATTTATATAGAATTTTGGATTGGTTAAAGAGAAATTTAGTTGGAAAAATAAAGGGGTTGATTTTTAAATTGTACTTAACTTTTTCGTGATATTGAAAATAGAGATTAAAAAATCCCTAAGTGATACTGGTTTTAAATATAAATGGGTTTTAAAATCAAGATTTTAAATAGACTTGGAGAATAGAAGTGAATTTGGAAATAAATGTAAAATTTGTTATACTAGATCTTGAATGAGATTTTCTAAATTATGAAATAGAAGAAGAATCGAGATTTGGTTGATTTTGGAATATAGATTGGATTATTTAAGAAATTGATTTATAAATGGAAATTAATTAAGAAATCAATTTCTGATGGATTAAAGTGATGTGAAACCGTTGTAAATGGAAGATGAGACTATGAGTTTTATAAACAATGCTTTATAAAGTAAGGTGAATGTATATCACTTGATAAATTGAAGTTATAAATTCACGGTTCGAATTTATAATGGGGTGAGTAAATCGATTTAAAAAGAAAAGATAATTTTTTCTTTTGAAAATGTGAAAAGGGGTTTTATGAAATTAGGACATAAATCAATTGGTGATAAATCGAGAGAGATTTATAAATGTTAGACTGGTTATATTGGACTTGGAAAATATATTTTTATCGAGAAGTTGATTTGTTTGTAAAAGGAGCATTTTTAGTTATTAAACTAGGTAATTTTAAAATTGTTTTTAGCATAAAAATATTCCATAAAATTAGTTATTTAAATATTTTAAAATTTTCAAAATGGATTATAAGTTTATAAACGAGTCTTGTAAATCGATTAGAATCTTATTAATAAATCAGAATTAATTATTGTTTCAAAGTTATGTAATTATTTTAAATTGTTTAAAGTATATTTAATTATTAATTAAGTTAGTTTATAATGACTTGATATTAAGTTAATTATTATTTAAGAATTAATCAGTATTATTATTTTAAAAGATAAATTATTCAATATTAATATAGTTTTATATAATAACTTTTATTTAAGAGTATTTACCTAAGTTAAACTTGGAAATTTATATAGAAATTTTATAGTGTTATTTTGAGAAAATTATTAAATAAAGTTTTCAGAAAGTAACGGTATACTTTCATGGAAAAATCAGAGGCAGAGATTGCCTACAGTTAAGTTTTGGATTTCTCTGGGATAGAGATGTAATCATTGAGCTGTGAATCCATGGTTGATACCGCGTGGTGTTTTCCATTTTTATTTTAAAAAGTATTCAAATATTTTTGAAAGAATGGTTAGTGAACGTACTTACTCCAATAAGATAAGTACATGCCTTTTGATAAAGAGATTTAATTTATAAAAATTAAATTAAACGAGACTTCGTGTTTTTCAGTGGAAAATGAAATATTTGGTTGAATGCTTGTCTATTTGATAGTTAAATAACCAACTATCAAATCGGGAGCCAAAACATTACTTTGGTAATATCTAGGAGAAACACGGGAATTATATGGTACAATTACCGTCGGAAGTTGCTATACTTACGTATAAACTCGTTTCGTTCTTCTAGAACGTTCATAAGGAAATCCATCCACTAAAGGTTAGGAGGTGATCTCCGATCTTATTTTCTTCTGTTTATTTCCTAAAGAACCGGGGTTGAGATTATCGGAAATATCGAACGTTGTTTCGAAGAGAATGGGATCAGATAAGTTATCCGAAACCACATCGATCCAACAAATATGTTTTCGAATTGAAGACAAGAGCATGGAATCGAAGATGGATCATTGAAGTGCAAGGGCTAATCGCTACTAATCCTGAGGATTATTCCAAAATGGATGTAGTAGGAATAGTGCCTTCGGTTTTGTTCAGATCCAGAACGGACTTGTATGGATGAATGTTATCCGTACATTGTCATTGGAGGACAATGAGCATTCCAAGTATAAATTCCTTAATAGGTAATTGTAGCCTCAACCCTCATCAACCGTAAATGACTGAAAATCAGGGGAGATGCAGCAAGGCTAAGTGGGTCGCACCTAATTAGGGTATGTTTATCACCTTTCTAGATACCTTCAGATATTATTACTACGGTGCGTGGAAGAACTCGATAAGGGTGGTAACACCCGGGGTAATAGCATATTCGGTCTATCCAGGTTAGGGGTAGTCTGGTCTTGTGTTGCAAGGGATCCCGACGTGGTCCTCGGTACATTTTTTTAGATGTGTACTGTGATAGATGGTACCCCAGTGCCTAGTCATTTGTATGGAATCCATTCTCCAATACATGTCTTTACGGTTTTAGTTGTAGTGCCTAGTATGCTAGAATTTAATTAGTGTAACAATTTCGGCTATTTGAATAAGTATTTGTACCTAGACACTATTATAATATCAAATGATATTGATATAAAATGTTTTGGTTATCATAAGGTAAAAACCTATCTTGTTTATGTGTGGTGTGGTCTTATGCGATATCTTTGTTTTATTCAAAGGATTTTGATAAAAGTTAATAATTCAAATTGAGTGTGTTTTCTCACGTTGGTTTTTCAGACCGACTAGGGTGTTATTTTATTATATTGCTAGGGTCAGACCGATTATTATAGATTCAGGATAGGATGCTATGGAGCTTAGGAGACGAGCATATAAAACTCGTACTTAATGTTTTTACAAATATATAAATGGTAATTAAATGAAAAATTATCATTCAATTGAATTGTAACTAATACATAAATAATTTTTAAATAAAAACATGTGCGGATATACTTTAAATAAACGTAAAACTGTTATATAACATAATTGAATTTAGTAGAATATTAGAGTATTTTCATTTTTGAAAATATATTAAAAATTAAATCAAATAAATTAGTTTCATAATTTTTATAATGTATAAATTGAATTTTTCAATTCATTTTATTAAAGAAGATATAGCGGGAATAGCGGAATATAGCGGAAATAACGGGATATAGCGGAAATAGCGGGGATTAAAGCGGAAAGGCTATATTGTAGGGCTATATGGAAAAATCGTAGCGGCAGAAACCCGCTACGAGATATAGCGGGGTTATAGCGTGGTAATAGCGGGGCATTAACTGCATAGGACGTATCACACATACTTGATTATATTCCGCTGTGTATTGTATGCAGTATATTCAGCATTTGTGAGGATAGGTTATTATAATTGTCCAGTATTGAGGTATTGATTTGTTGTACTTTGATGATGTAATGTATAAATAACAGTTATAGTTCTTTTTGTATAAAGACATGTTATTATCTATTATATATTGTTCCGTTGTGATTGTGAGATTTTGTGTTGTTGTTGTTCTATTTTCTTCTATCCCTTTCTTCTTTTCCTCTAACGATCTGGTATTTCCAGCACTCAATGCTCGACATGCTATACAGAGGACGTATTGATGTCGATTTTTGGGGGTCCAATATTCGGTTCGTGATAGAGGTCGAGCGTGAGGGGTCGCGTAGGCGTAATGAGGTCGACGACGAGGTTTGGTGGCCGCGTCTGGCCAGCTGCGGCGTAGGGGGTGTGCGTGCTGGTGGCAAATGACCTAGGTTCGAGCGCTTTGTGCTCGCGTTAGGGTTGGAGCAGGAGGGTGCTGACGTGGTAATGTACGTTTCTTTTCTTTATTTTTATTTATTTCTTTTATAATATTATAAATGGTATGATTTCTAATATGCATAACTTTTACGTACGATGTCGGATTCACGTGCGGTTTTCTCCATCGCGATCGTATTAAAATTTCGGACTGTTCAAATTTTGGGGACGATATCCATATTGATGATAGTTACGATATTGATGATGACCTTGATATTGTAACGACCCGATATTTTCAACCATTCGCATCTATTATAAGTGTATAGGTAGACACTCATGCCGGAGTTGAATTGCTCAAAATACCGAATTGTAATTAAAATTTGGCAAATCTCAGAATATACAGTAAATAAATATAATCACAGATCACAGACACAGAGTAAAATAATGCAGCGGAAGTAAAAGAAATAGTAGTTCATGAAGCTACTATATAAATATATCAGAGTTACATAAGATATAACAGAAGAAATAGAATACAACAAAAGTCTCAATATAATAACCAAGTACAAGCTGAGTAGAACAACGGAATTGAAATAGATAGGACAAGACAAGCAGATAATCTCCAGCGATTCAAATCTCCAGAAAGTGGAATCCAAATCTGTGAATAACTCAGGATGACCCGAGCGTAAAGCAAAACACAAAACACTCGAGTCAGGACAATATATACTTATATAATGTAAACCAACTCAAGTGAACTGTAATAAAGGTACAAGTAACTTAAAGAATGCTTGGGATCGCCCATTCTTTAAGGATCCGTTAAACTATCTACTATGTAGTAATATTCGCTATTATAATAGTGTCTAAATAAGTAAAGTATAATCATATCGGAAAATAGCGTTAAGGGGATGGAGAACCTTAACGCGGTCGGATCTTAAAATCATAATCGTAGTAAAGCTCGATATGGTAGGTGACACGGCACAACTAGGCAATGCCAGGGTAGATATACCAATTACGCACACGGACTGATGGAGCGCATAGCAGCCACTATCGTCCACCTCGAACAACATTCCCAAATCGGAGGATGGCCATCTAGTCAAATCACAAGTAAGAGTATAGTATCGAAGAAATGTGTCCGAGAAGAGGTGCTACCTCACTGGTCCGAGATCGCTCCTGTTTTAGCCACCTTATGCCAACTCACGGGAGTTGGGTCCACGTAACATACCTTAAGAACATCGCCACCATCCTACTTCATTCTGGAATCTCCACCACGTACACAGTTGCCAAAGTGGTTTTCGGTAAGACAGAGAGTATGTCCATATCCGATCCCGGTCTCTTTAACAACCCAACGTTATTATAACCCGTGGTTATAAGTTTAAAAACATTTTATACTTCAAAATAGAATATCATTTCAAATCCAAATTTTTATCAAAATAGAGATTAAATCAATTCCAAACCATTTCCATATATTTAAATTTTCATATCATTTCAAAACTTCATTTCAAATCATTTTAATATAATAAAATATCATATCCTTACAAAACTTCATTTCAAATCATTTTAATATAATAAAATATCATATCCTTACAAAACTTCATTTCAAATCATTTTAATAAATAAAATATCCTATCAGTTCAAATCCAAATATTCAACTTTAAATACCTTTTAAATTCAAAGATATCGTTCATTTACTATCATTTCAAATTACCTTTAAATAGTTTATATTCCAATCAAGATAATTCATTTAAACCTTTTAAAAGTATAATTATTATATTTTCAAATCAAGTATTCAATTTTCAAAGTTTCAAACCATTCTGAGTTCGTTTACTAAGTCAAAAACCCCAATTATTAAAATTTCAGCATTTCACAACATTTAAAAACAACTGTTATAAATTATATTTGAAACCATTTTTAATTCAGCAAAGACAGCACTTAAAACTGCTGTTAAAACTCAGTTTTAGTTGAATATTAGTTCAAAACAGAAAAGACAGCATTTCAGAAGTGCTGCGGTAGTTTAGATTTCAAAACAAGGGTTAAATTTGGTTTCAGCAAATACTGCAGACCATTATAGCATTTCCAGAGAATGCTATAATAGGCCTGAGTTCAATATTAGCCTATAAGTTCAACTACAGCAACTACAGCATTTCAGAAATGCTGTAGTAGCCCTTTTATTCAATTTTTAGTGTAATTCAGAACCATAGCATTTCTGAATGCTATTAAAAATGATTTCCAGCTTTTTAGTGTATTTCCAGCAATTAAATAACTTCATTTTAAACTCTTTAAACATTTTTAAAATCATAATTTAACATTTAAAATGTTCATTTACATATCATTTAACATGTATCCTTTCCACAATAAATTTCTTATAATTAAATCCAATTTTCAACAATTTACTTAATAAATTTAAGTGTAAAAGTTTCCAATTCTTCACATTTCAACAAATAACTTACCACTTCAAATTTAAATTACCATTTCACAAATTTAACTAAATTTCCAATTTTATTTAATTAACTTAAACCTTTAATTAAAACCAAATTTCACATTTCCTAGTCAAGTTATATTTTAAAAGATCACTTTTAAACATTCATTTATTTAACCACTTAAATTCATAGAAAAATCAATAATACTTTAATAAATCACTTAAATTCAAATTTAATCAAATTATCATATTTACCATTTCCAAATAAAATTTAATATCCATTTTATTTCTATAACTTAAATATCATTTTTAACCAAAATTCCAAATTTCCAACTTAAGTTATATTTCAAAAATCCAGTTAAACCATTCATTAATTACATTTTTAACACATAGAAAAATCATAATTCTTTATTTTAAAACATTTTAAAATCTATTTAAATCAACTTTCATAAATTTATAATTTTTTTAAAATACTTAAAAATATCCAAAACACTTTATAAAATAACCACGGGCCTGTATATAATTTTCTAACCTAGGTCAAGTGATACGGATATGTATCATTTCAATCCGCAGTTAAAAAGAAAAATCCGGGTTCTATCATTTCAAACTCGCAATCCCAAGTTAAAATAAATTAAATAAAAATCGTTCAGGCCTATCATTTCAGCCCATAACTATTTTTCCCTATTCTAAAGTTCGTTCGGGTATGTATCATTTCAACCCATAGTGATTCTAGTCTACAGGGAACTTGCAATGGTGATAACAGATATAAATAACAGAATAACCTTAAATAACAGTAACATATGATATAACGGGTGTAATAACAGGTGTGAACATCATATGATAATAATATAAGCATATATAACATGATAATATATTTCTACAGATTCGTAGGGTGTCAATTTACTAGTTATATAGGTACATATTGTCTGGTGAGAATAACTCACCTGTTTGTGCTGGAGATATCACAACCAATGACATAATGGAAACAAAAGCACGATGACAAGACTACGGACTTGAGTGGAGAGCAAGATCCAAAGCTACAACTCTTGTATTACAACCCAAAAGATACATCAAAACAAACACAATTTCAACGCACTTGAAATGGAATAACTTTTAAACGAAAAGAGATTTGAATGTCAAATCTTTTGCCTTGTTTTCTACAATGCTTTGCATGGCCTAGGGGTTTATTTAGGTCAGGTTTGACATGACTTTGGCTCAGGTTTGATCATAGGAATACATGGCATAAAGGCTAGAACATGTGGAGGAAGTTACAACACAAGAATATCAAGAGACTAGGCATCATAGTGGAGTTTTGGTGCACCACAAGGCTCGTCTACATGCATTGTTTGGCTCGGATCTTCATGTTTCAGATCTGGACAGAGGTGGGGAGGGGTGTGTCGAGGTCAGGTCAGGGGAGTGGCGGCGGCTAAGGGGGTGGCCAAAGCAAGATATGGAGGGTAGGTGATGATATGTGTGGTCTAGGCAATGTTTTGTGGAGTTTTGACATTGTTTTGTGGTGCTAGCTTCAAGGGGAGGTCATGGCCATGGATGGATCTGACATGATGGCTGGAGATGATGCCAAGGAAGAGTGGTAGGGGATGGTGGTCGAGGCTATGGTGAGAAGGCCGTGCAAATAGAAGAGGAAACAAGGCAAAAAAAGTATGAAAAATTGAAGAAAAGTGAAAAGAGAGGAGGCCATTACCGAGGAACTTTGTAAGGCCGTGAAAAAATGAATTGAGAACAAAAAAAAATTCGTGAAAAGTGAGTGATAACTCATGGCCAAAACTGAAGGAGTGGGCAGCAAAAATTAATTAAAGTGAAGGTTATGGAAATGAAGAGTTTCGGAGATGAAAAGGCTTCGGTTTCAAAAGCAGTTTCAAACTCTTCATATATTCACTATTTCCTTTTTAAATTTTATATAACTGAAAAACATATATAAATTCAGTTAAAATACGAAAATATAAAAAAAAAATATTAATTATAAATAATTAAATCTAGAAAATAGCAAAAATGGTCAACTAAGCTAGAAAATTTGAAAATAAATGGTATAAACTTTAGAAAATTCATATGAGCTTGTAATATATTTTTAAACTTAAATAATAAAATAAAATAAAAATACATTCACAAAATAAATATATAAAATTTAATTTAAATATAATTTTAATGAAGAAAATAGTAGAAAATAAGAAAACAGCCTTTAAAAATGAAAAATAAATACAGTAAATTTTGGAAAAATTCTATTATCATTTAAAAATATAAAAAGACAAAAATATACATAAAATAACATATTAATACATATTAAAACAAAATATAAGAAAGAAAATATGATTTATAAAATTTAAATAGGCAAAATTGCACAATAAAACAAATTATACTAAAAATTGAAATGTACATAACTTTTACATTTTAACTCCGTTTCCAACGAAACGAAAAGCATTATTCAAGTTATTAAATCTATTGTCATAATAAAAGATAAAAATTTATAATTTCAAACTATTAAAAATTTAAACTTAAAAGTCAAAGTTTGACTATTGACCAAAATTCACATTTTCAGGAAATATTAAATTTAGTCATATTTGGAATTCTAATCCACATCAAAGTCAAAGTTTATATTTAAAATAACAAAATTTATTCTTTTTTCATAAATAAAGCTTTTAAATATGGAAATATCAATTTAAAAATAATTGAAAAATACAGGGTTGTTACACTCTCCCCCACTCAAAGCTTTTCGTCCTCGAAAAGGAATGAGGTACGGGAAAGCATAGAAAAGATAGAGTGAAATAAGATTAAAATAAGATGATAAGAAGATTGGAATTACACCTGATAACTATTGTTATAGGTAAGTTTAACAAGATGGAGGTGATCAAATCAAGAATATAAGCACGAAAAAGATCCTCTAGAGTCTGAATCTCCCTTTTCACTTGACCGACGGTCTATGAATGGAAAAACAGTGTTCAGATCCAGATGAGTAACAAAGATTATCAAAGATTATAGAAAGATTTCTAAATAGACTGGTATAAGCAATAGCCTTCCCATTCTGTAACAAGATAAGGGAAATAAGGACAACCAAAAGATAGTTTGGAAAAAAACAAAATAAGATAATAAATTTGAAACCATAACGCTTTGAAATCATAACAATTTAGAGATGTTTATCATTTGGAAATCATACTACTAAAATCATAACACATTGGAAATGTTATTCTAAAAAAAAACATAACACTTAGAAAAATCAAAACTCCTTTTAAAAAAAATAATCTTCATTTAAACCATTTTAATTCAAGGTCAAATAATATTCATTTTAAAGTTGTAACATTTCTAAGTTCATTCAATTATAAAAATTTCCAAAACATTGTCTTTTCAAAATAGCAGCACTTATAAAATGCTACAGTAGATATATTAGTATTTCAAATCAGTTTAATATCAGAAATATTGATTTGGATATCTTTTAACTTAAGAATTATTAAAACATACTTTTATGAATGGAATATCCAAATAAACTATACTTCATTTATTAAGTCAAAAGTTCATTATTTTACTTAGCTCTTCATTTAACAAATAACCAAACACTTTATTTAAAATACCCATTTCATAAATAGATGTTCCTTTAATAAGTTACACTTAAAATTTCCATTTGAAAACCAAATTCTAAATTATCAAGTTTTAGTGATGTAAAAATACATTTTAACTATTTAAATCATAATTATTCATTTTCCAAGACATATCAATTTTATAAATAAAATATTTATCATAGCAAATATAACAATCAAATATCTTTACACATTTATTCATTTAGACATCAATTAAACTATGAATTCAAGTTAAATAAACTTTATTACCAAAAGTCCAATTCAAATGTATTTTATTTTATCTATTCAAAGATACATTATTTATTATACAACATATTCATTTCAGGAAATAACTTTTATTAAAATTTCTAGGTTAGACTTAAGGTTCCAAAGTAAATCAAATTTGATTATTAAGTTATTTAAATAAAATCTCTTTAAATTCCTTTTTCACTATTTACCTCTGTTAATCTCTTATAACAAAAATTTAAGTGTATAAAATTTATTATAACCACTCAAATTTTATTTATAAAAATCTTTTTTTTATATTGCATATTATCTAATTCTATATTCAACTTCTGTGTAATTTAGGTAAGTTATATTGGAATGAAATTGTGTGTTATACAAGTAAAACTTTCCAATTCAATTATCTCAAGTTTGGATCATTTATTCAAATTTTTGATTTTCTTCTTATAACTGAAATTATTCTTTAAAATAAAATTTAAGAATTAAACTTCCGATTCCTTTCAAACCATTTAGCGATAAGTAATTATACATACATAATATGTCAAATCAAATTTTAAATCATATATCTATATATATTATAATCCAGTCATATTTTAGAAATTCAAATCAATTAGGTTTTCCAAAACAAAGTTGTAGCAAGACTACAGAATGGTCTCTTCACTTCGAAACTCGAAAATGAACGTCGATGATGCTGCAGTCATCACCGAAATTATTTCCCAGCGACAAAGAGAAGAGCACTTAATTTTTTAAACTTTAAAATACTTTAGAGACAAATTTTTATTCAAAATACTTTAAATAATATATCCTTTTAAAACTTTAAACACAAGGTTGGAAACCATCAGAAATTAAATTCTCAAATTCTTGATTTAAATTCATTTCAGTTTCCAAAATAAATTTATAAACATCTATTTATAAATTCATTTATAGAATGATAAATCAAGTATTATCATTTCAAATAATCAATTTAAATCAATTTATTAAGTTCCATAATATTTACTTATCAAAATTTATTTCATTAAAATTTTTTTAAAAAAAATAATATTGTGTCAGTTTGTTCTGTCAAAGTGTTTTAAAAATCCTATCGATAGCGTTGATCAGACGAATCGATCGGAAGCCCAAATCAACATCAACAACTCAAACGACACACTATATAAAACAAAACATAGATTTACAAGTACAATTCAAAATGTTTGGAGATATTTTGGAAACAAAACAAGATGATTAATTATCAACGTATGAAGATGGATAAGCTTAGATAAATCGCGGGCAACCTTAACCGGGTCAACCGTGACTTAATGAATAAGATCAAATGCGTATTTTTTTTTTCTGGGGTAAATCTACATCTGATCTCAAAAGATAGAGTTTAGAGTAATAAAAGATATTAGCATCAAAACCAAGGATAGATATAAATCTCTGGTGAATCGATTCTAATTTGTAAAGGAGTTTCCCCCTTTACCAGAAAATTAGAATATTGGCGAGACAGCCAATTCACTATAAAGATCATTCGAAGTGGAGTTATGTGATACTCCAAAATCAAAAGAAGATGAATAGTGAGGGACAAGAATGAATTTTGGAACCGCAGGGAACGTTCCAAAAATTCAAAGGAAATTCGAATCAAGAGGAAAAGATTCAAACTCGAACGAAAGTGATTCTGTAAATAAATCTACTCCATATGATGAGTTTTGCCTCAAAGCCAAAGCTCTGATACCAACTGTAACGACCCGATATTTTCAACCATTCGCATCTATTATAAGTGTATAGGTAGACACTCATGCCGGAGTTGAATTGCTCAAAATACCGCATTGTAATTAAAATTTGGCAAATCTCAGAATATACAGTAAATAAATATAATCACAGATCATAGACATAGAGTAAAATAATGCAGCGGAAGTAAAAGAAATAGTAGTTCATGAAGCTACTATATAAATATATCAGAGTTACATAAGATATAACAGAAGAAATAGAATACAACAAAAGTCTCAATATAATAACCAAGTACAAGCTGAGTAGAACAACGGAATTGAAATAGATAGGACAAGACAAGCAGATAATCTCCAACGATTCAAATCTCCAAAAGTGGAATCCAAATTTGTGAATAACTCAGGCTGACCCGAGCGTAAAGCAAAACACAAAACACTCGAGTCAGGACAATATATACTTATATAATGTAAACCAACTCAAGTGAACTGTAATAAAGGTACAAGTAACTTAAAGAATGCTTGGGATCACCCATTCTTTAAGGATCCGTTAAACTATCTACTATGTAGTAATATTCGCTATTATAATAGTGTCTAAATAAGTAAAGTATAATCATATCGGAAAATAGCGTTAAGGGGATGGAGAACCTTAACGCGGTCGGATCTTAAAATCATAATCGTAGTAAAGCTCGATATGGTAGGTGACACGGCACAACTAGGCAATGCCAGGGTAGATATACCAATTACGCACACGGACTGATGGAGCGCATAGCAGCCACTATCGTCCACCTCGAACAACATTCCCAAATCGGAGGATGGCCATCTAGTCAAATCACAAGTAAGAGTATAGTATCGAAGAAATATGTCCGAGAAGAGGTTCTACCTCACTGGTCCGAGATCGCTCCTATTTTAGCCACCTTATGCCAACTCACGGGAGTTGGGTCCACGTAACATACCTTAAGAACGTCGCCACCATCCTACTTCATTCTGGAATCTCCATCGCGTACACAGTTGCCAAAGTGGTTTCGGTAAGACAGAGAGTATGTCCATATCCGATCCCGGTCTCTTTAACAACCCAACGTTATTATAACGCGTGGTTATAAGTTTAAAAACATTTTATACTTCAAAATAGAATATCATTTCAAATCCAAATCTTTATCAAAATAGAGATTAAATCAATTCCAAACCATTTCCATATATTTAAATTTTCATATCATTTCAAAACTTCATTTCAAATCATTTTAATATAATAAAATATCATATCCTTACAAAACTTCATTTCAAATCATTTTAATATAATAAAATATCATATCCTTACAAAACTTCATTTCAAATCATTTTAATAAATAAAATATCCTATCAGTTCAAATCCAAATATTCAACTTTAAATACCTTTTAAATTCAAAGATATCGTTCATTTACTATCATTTCAAATTACCTTTAAATAGTTTATATTCCAATCAAGATAATTCATTTAAACCTTTTAAAAGTATAATTATTATATTTTCAAATCAAGTATTCAATTTCCAAAGTTTCAAACCATTCTGAGTTCGTTTACTAAGTCAAAAACTCCAATTATTAAAATTTCAGCATTTCACAGCATTTAAAAACAACTATTATAAATTATATTTGAAAACATTTTTAATTCAGCAAAGACAGCACTTAAAACTGCTGTTAAAACTCAGTTTTAGTTGAATTATAGTTCAAAACAGAAAAGACAGCATTTCAGAAGTGCTGCGGTAGTTCAGATTTCAAAACAAGGGTTAAATTTGGTTTCAGCAAATACTGCAGACCATTATAGCATTTCCAGAGAATGCTATAATAGGCCTGAGTTCAATATTAGCCTCTAAGTTCAACTACAGCAACTACAACATTTCAGAAATGCTGTAGTAGCCCTTTTATTCAATTTTTAGTGTAATTCAGAACCATAGCATTTCTGAATGCTATTAAAAATGATTTCCAGCTTTTTAGTGTATTTCCAGCAATTAAATAACTTCATTTTAAACTCTTTAAACATTTTTAAAATCATAATTTAACATTTAAAATGTTCATTTACATATCATTTAACATTTATCCTTTTCACAATAAATTTCTTATAATTAAATCCAATTTTCAACAATTTACTTAATAAATTTAAGTGTAAAAGTTTCCAATTCTTCACATTTCAACAAATAACTTAACACTTCAAATTTAAATTACCATTTCACAAATTTAACTAAATTTCCAATTTTATTTAATTAACTTAAACCTTTAATTAAAACCAAATTTCACATTTCCTAGTCAAGTTATATTTTAAAAGATCACTTTTAAACATTCATTTATTTAACCACTTAAATTCATAGAAAAATCAATAATACTTTAATAAATCACTTAAATTCAAATTTAATAAAATTATCATATTTACCATTTCCAAATAAAATTTAATATCCATTTTATTTCTATAACTTAAATATCATTTTTAACCGAAATTCCAAATTTCCAACTTAAGTTATATTTCAAAAATCCAGTTAAACCATTCATTAATTACATTTTTAACACATAGAAAAATCATAATTATTTATTTTAAAACATTTCAAAATCTATTTAAATCAAATTTCATAAATTTATAATTTTTTTAAAATACTTAAAAATATCCAAAACACTTTATAAAATAACCACGGGCCTGTATATAATTTTCTAACCTAGGTCAAGTGATACGGATATGTATCATTTCAATCCGCAGTTAAAAAGAAAAATCCGGGTTCTATCATTTCAAACCCGCAATCCCAAGTTAAAATAAATTAAATAAAAATCGTTCAGGCCTATCATTTCAGCCCATAACAATTTTTCCCTATTCTAAAGTTCGTTCGGGTATGTACCATTTCAACCCATAGTGATTCTAGTCTACAGGGAACTTGCAATGGTGATAACAGATATAAATAACAGAATAACATTAAATAACAGTAAAATATGATATAACGGGTGTAATAACAGGTGTGAACATCATATGATAATAATATAAGCATATATAACATGATAATATATTTCTACAGATTCGCAGGGTGTCAATTTACTAGTTATATAGGTACATATTGTCTGGTGAGAATAACTCACCTGTTTGTGCTGGAGATATCACAACCAATGACATAATGGAAACAAAAGCACGATGACAAGACTACGGACTTGAGTGGAGAGCAAGATCCAAAGCTACAACTCTTGTATTACAACCCAAAAGATACATCAAAACAAACACAATTTCAACGCACTTGAAATGGAATAACTTTTAAACGAAAAGAGATTTGAATGTCAAATCTTTTTCCTTGTTTTCTACAATGCTTTGCATGGCCTAGGGGTTTATTTAGGTCAGGTTTGACATGACTTTGGCTCAGGTTTGATCATAGGAATACATGGCATAAAGGCTAGAACATGTGGAGGAAGTTACAACACAAGAATATCAAGAGACTAGGCAACATAGTGGAGTTTTGGTGCACCACAAGGCTCGTCTACATGCATTGTTTGGCTCGGATCTTCATGTTTCAGATCTGGACAGAGGTGGGGAGGGGTGTGTCGAGGTCAGGTCAGGGGAGTGGTGGCGGCTAAGGGGGTGGCCAAAGCAAGATATGGAGGGTAGGTGATGATATGTGTGGTCTAGGCAATGTTTTGTGGAGTTTTGACATTGTTTTGTGGTGCTAGCTTCAAGGGGAGGTCATGGCCATGGATGGATCTGAAATGATGGCTGGAGATGATGCCAAGGAAGAGTGGTAGGGGATGGTGGTCGAGGCTATGGTGAGAAGGCCGTGCAAATAGAAGAGGAAACAAGGCAAAAAAAGTATGAAAAATTGAAGAAAAGTGAAAAGAGAGGAGGCCATTACCGAGGAACTTTGTAAGGCCGTGAAAAAATGAATTGAGAACAAAAAAAATTCGTGAAAAGTGAGTGATAACTCATGGCCAAAACTGAAGGAGTGGACAGCAAAAATTAATTAAAGTGAAGGTTATGGAAATGAAGAGTTTCGGAGATGAAAAGGCTTCGGTTTCAAAAGTAGTTTCAAACTCTTCATATATTCACTATTTCCTTTTTAAATTTTATATAACTGAAAAACATATATAAATTCAGTTAAAATACGAAAATATAATAAAAAAATATATTAATTATAAATAATTAAATCTAGAAAATAGCAAAAATGGTCAACTAAGCTAGAAAATTTGAAAATAAATGGTATAAACTTTAGAAAATTCATATGAGCTTGTAATATATTTTTAAACATAAATAATAACATAAAATAAAAATACATTCACAAAATAAATATATAAAATTTAATTTAAATATAATTTTAATGAAGAAAATAGCAGAAAATAAGAAAACAGCCTTTAAAAATGAAAAATAAATACAGTAAATTTTGGAAAAATTCTATTATCATTTAAAAATATAAAAAGACAAAAATATACATAAAATAACATATTAATACATATTAAAACAAAATATAAGAAAGAAAATATGATTAATAAAATTTAAATAGGCAAAATTGCACAATAAAACAAATTATACTAAAAATTGAAATGTACATAACTTTTACATTTTAACTCCGTTTCCAACGAAACGAAAAGAATTAATCAAGTTATTAAATCTATTTGTAACGACCCAGAATTTTGAACAAATTAAATTGAGAATATTTAATTAATTTTAAATATTTGAACGATGATTTAATTTGAATCCCCGATATAATTTTGAAATTTGCGATTAAACTTTAAAATTTAATCTATTGAATTGAATAAATTAATTCGAATCTTCAATTTTAAATTGAAGAAAAATATTTCAAAAGCTTTTAAAATTGGTAATGATAACACGGGAGATAATAGAAGCTTCAGAATGTAATTTCAAACTATTTTGTTCAGTTTTGAAATTTATATCGTTCAGCCGATATTTAAAAATAGCCGTCCGAGGCACAGTCTCGGCTTTCGACGAAACCAGTTCCATTGGGTCCATAATATTGAATTTTTGTCGGATTTCAAATTTCGTAGCATTCGGAGTTGTTATGTGAGCATACGACACATAAACGTGTTGAAATTTAATTGAATTCAATTTTAAAATTTAAATTTATAAACTTGCCGACATACACACGTTCACTCCTTTCCACCATGCAGACAATCACGATACGAAATCGTGTGAGCACGTTCTTCCCCTTTACTCACGCCTAAAATCACGCTTCCCTCTATTTTAAATAACTCGTCCTCATCCCTTTCAGTTCAAAAAATTGACTCTCTGTAACTTAAGTTCGAAAACAAATTCTAATCAATGGCCGCTTACCTCTCATTCTAATCGGAATCAATGACCCTGGTTTCAATTCCACCTCCAGTTCAAAACGAAGAAGAAAATAAAAATCGATATCACTTCCTCTTTGAAACTTCACATAGAAACAGAAGCTTCGTTCCCAAATTCAAAGCCAAGAGAAAAATCAATTCCTATAAAATCGTTTAGCAATTCATCGTGGCCGCGCACGCGTGTGAAGGTAGAGGGCTCGTTTCACCTCGTAATGGAGTCGCGTGAGCAGGCGAGCAACTGTAAGGGAGGATTTCGCATTGGGATTTAGGGCGGCGATTCGCGAACGTCAGGTTGGAAGGCTCGCGTGGTGATATGGCAAGTCGAGCATCGCGACTTCGATTTGATGGTCGATGGGATCTCGGTAGTCACGAGGTGGTTTCGATGGCGTGTACGATCTCGCGAGTTGGCAGTGGCGATCGACTTGGCAATGGGAATCACGGCGAGGCTGGGTTCATCGGCAACAGTCTGGGTCGGCAAGCAGGGGTTGGGTTCGAAAGTTGAGGCGTTCGTCGGCAAAAAGAAGTCGATCGATGATGGCCTTGGTTCTCTGTTTTGTAGTAAGGTATATTTACAACTTACATATTTTAAAATTTAATAATAATGATATATATCGACAGAGGTATATACAGCAAAGCAGTTTTTGATTTTCTTTTATTAAATTTAAAAACACATGTATATATCTACATATTAGAAACATATATAGATTGGAGATTTTATATACAGGCAGAGAAAGAAATTTCAAAATCAGATTTTTAGTCTTTTCAAATATATGTATATATGCATGTAGGAAAATATAAAAGTTAGATTTATTTTAAGCCTATGTAGATTGCTTTATATATCCAGTTTTGAGATGAGATATAAATTTATTAGTTAAAATTTAAAACTATTAAATGGCAATTAATTGGTTCGATCGATTCGAATATTAACAAATTGTATAAATTATTTATACAAGGTATAAAGAAAGAAAAATCGAGCCGAAAAGGAAATGGATTGCAAATTTAAAAGCAAAGGTGAGATTTTCTCACTCGAAGGAAAATTTTGTTTTGCAGTTATTATTGATTTGATTGATTGCTATTGGATGTGATATTAGATATAGTAGGATATATCTATATATATATATAGCAATATATACATATTGGCATATGTATATATTGGATTGATTGATTTTCCCGCCTAGTATAGCGGATGAGACCCTATTGCGCCGTTAGTAAGCGGATGATTTTATAAAACCCATATACCGCGATATTCCACCTCGAAGTGGAATTGGTATTGTGCTAACATCTGTGGATGCAGGGAAACAGGTTGGAGGGATCCAACTGGATTCCTCACCGGTATTTATTTATTTATAGATATTGATGTATATTCTGTTATCATACGTTGATATATGATGTTTGATGTTGTGATTGACTAATTGGTGCTTTTGCATCATCGGATTCAAGTTTTAAAAATAACGACTTTTAATTTAAAAGGATTTTTAAAGTGATCTTTGAAATTATACGTTTTATTAAATTTTTGAAGTGATTTATTTTAAATAAATAAACGTTCAAATTTTAAAGTTATAAAAGTTAAGATCTTTGTGAAATATAACCGAAAAGTGATTTTTGGAATAAATAGTTGATTGATTTATAAAATGGTTTAAATTGAGATTTTAAAAGTATTATAAACGGTTTACTTAAAAAGTTTATAAAGTTGACATTTTTTTATTAAGATATTGGAATTTTTAAAACGAGTTTTTATAAGTGTTAAAAATGAAGTGATAATAAAAATCATATGTGAACGAGATTTATAGATTTATAAATTGTGAAGTATAAATTGTATAGAAGTTGTAGAATAGAAGATTTATAAGTAATTTGCTTATAAATTAGATTTTTGCACTTAGATGAGATTTGAACAGAAATTGCTAATAAAAATGATTTTTTAAGTTGACATCGTTATGAAGTATAAATGTGATTTATAAACGTTGTTTATAAATCCGAAATCACTTATTTTGATAAGTAATTTTAGAAGTTAATAAAAGGAGAATTTTATAAATCGAAGTTGTTAGAAAATATAAAGGTGAATTTATAAACGTTGTTTTATAAATTCGAAATCAATCAAATTTGATGAATTTAATATAGAAGTTATTAAGAGAATTTTATCCATGATTTTGGATAGTGGATAATTCTTGAAGTATAAATGTGTAGAAAAGATTGAAATTTGGTTAGTGAAGTATATTCACGATTTTGGACAGTGAATATATTATTAAGTAAAATGGATCTGTTTTGGGAAATTGTTACTGGAATAAGATGAAAACGATTTACAATGTTTTAAAATGTGTTAAATATCGAAACCATAGATTTCAACATTCATTGTTGAAATAGACGTTTTCGAGGAAGAAGGAAATGATGGACTATAACACTGTTGTTATAGTAAATGATTTTCGAAAGGAAATGTTTTATATAGCATTGGGATTTATACATCTATCTTAATTCTAAATCCCTATACTAGTGATTTTGAGTCGTCGTAACGATGTTTTACGTAACATTCGTTTTGACTCAAATAAATGTTGTTATAGTAATGTTTTCCTTAAAGAATGAATTTATACTTAAATTTTGATTTAAGTATATCGAATATTTTCAAATGTTGAAAATAAAAGATTTGTGAATTACTTATTATTAAATAAGTATGGAAATGTTTTCCAAAATGAAATGAAACGTTTTGAGATTTTATCTTCTTAAAGATAAATCGAAAATGAATATTTGAAAATGATTGAAAATCAAATATTAGTAGATATTCGAAAAATGTAAATTCAATATGGAATTTATAAAGGAAATGGAAACTGTTTAGAAAAATAAATATTGATTTATTTTTGAAGTGTGGAAATTTTATATCTAGTAAAGATATTTTGAAGAATAAATAATTTGGAAAATTATTTGGAATCTGATGATGTTGCGCATCCTTATTGATAGTTAAATAACCGACTATCAATAATTACCCTGAATGGTATTTGTTGTGAATTGGATGAATTTGAATGCCACACTTATTTTTGAATAATCGCTCACTATTCGGGTTAGCCGGGAAAGGACCATGGGGTCGTACAACCCATTCCGAATATGTGATACGTCGTTATGAATTGCATTCGAAGACCGGTGTTGAAGACCGGATATTTTTGAAAATGGAAGGATTACCGTCGAGTTACTCTACATCGGCTGATCTCCGGTTTAGAGGTTTTATCACCCTTAGTGACGGGAAGTCCCGACGTGATTGAAAATTATCCGGAAATTGCAAGGGCTTCGTGAGAAGTGCCTTCGGTTCTGTTCGATCCCGGAACAGACTTGTATGGATTGTGTGTCTGACGTTACAATTTGAGATATAAAGCTGATTTATTTCAAATACATTTCTGTTGGTGGCGGAGAATTTATTCTCTTAGCTTAACACCCTTCTCTGAGACATACGAGCTCAGAGGTTATGTAGTTGAAATTTATCAGCAATATATTCCCAATTTGGTAACGTGGCATACTGAGTGTTGCTGTGAAATGATCAGTGTTTGATCATTTACGATATGATCATTTGTTTGATATTATATCTTTGTGATCATAGGTTGATCATTTGTTTGACCCGAAGCATGGCTTTGTAGAAAGCGTAGCTTTGTGGACGAGACTTCGTCGAGCCTCACACCCCGGAAATGGTCGAAACAGGAAGGATGCGGCAAGGTTCTAGGGAGTAGCGCCCCTTAGTGTATGTCATTCCTTCTGGATAGAGGTGGTATCATGGTATGGAGCCCAGATACTTAACCTATGTGGATACTGCTTATTATGTAGTTTGTTGCGAATCGGGGATCCTCGGGAAGATCGGTTACGATCGGGGGATGGCATACGCGTGTCAGTAGTTACCTATTTTTGCAGAGGTAACCCGGCCTTGTGTTGGCAGAGATCTAACCGTAATGTTAGGTTATTTCTCGGGACGTCATTCCAGAGGCGTTCTGTTCGTGGAATAGGAAGTTCCTTAGCCTGACCATTTGTTGGAAATCCAAAGAAACAATACGACCTTTTACGGTTTTAGTTGTAGAACCTGTCATTCACTTATGGTGGTCACCACTATTTGGATGGTAGCTATAGTAGGCATAAGTGCGGAATGCCTATGCTGGCTAAGATTAATATTATACTTTCGAAATGTTTTCTACACTATGCACTAATAATAATATCAAAAATGATTTGATTTTGCGTATCAAGCATCTTTGACTATCATAAGGAGAAATCTCCTCCGATTCTGCGTTTGCATTGTGTGTGTGTGCGGGAGGCCTTATGGTAGTTTCATTTTCCAAAAGCATTGCGAATTTGTTTTATTTTCTTTGTGAAAAATAACTGTTTTACGATCTCACACCAGTCACCATGACTGACTCGGAGTTTATTGTTCCCTTCTAAACTCTGGGTGCCCACCAATTTCCACACGGGCAGCCTAGAGTTATGTTATCAGGATATTCTGGAGCTTTGGAAGCAAGCTGGATGACGAGACGTAGTATTTGTATCTGATAGTATTTTTTTTCCGCTGTGTATTCTGTATGAGGACAAGTTTATATAACTGTCCATTGTTGTATATTGACTCTGATGACTGATGTATGTATAAAATGATATAGTTCTTTGTTTTAAAGATTATTCATTTATCTATTATATATTGTTCCGCTGCGATATGTGAGATTCTGATATTGTTTCTGTTCTGATGTTGTTCTGTTGTCTTTTTTTTCCTTTCTCTTTTCTTTCTTTCTCTTCTATCTTTTCTTCTACTTTTTCTTCTATTTAAAACCATCACTATTCGAGTTTCCGGCATTCGATTGCTCGGCGATCGATAAAGGGAGTATCGATGTCGAATTTTCGAAAGTCGAAAATATTGGGATGTTACATTTGGTATCAGAGCATATGGTTAAGCGACAACACTGCTCTGTTGGGTGTTACTCATTAGAGATAGAGTCAGTAGTACTCTAGAATGAGTTGAGTGTAATAATAGATATGAGCGCGTATTTGTTAGTGAATATAAAAATGTTTTATATTGTGTTTGCTTATCCATTGAGATGTTTATGAATTTTGGTCGGTATGTGGGACACCATATTATCGATAGGGATTTCTAAACACTTAAACGAGGCAAGACGACATAGTATTGTTTTAAATATGGTGAATGAAATAATTTTGCCCAAAACTATTTTTGTATAGTAAAAAGAAATGATTTTCTATGAATTATCATAGTATATGGATGCTTGGTTGTTAGGAAATAATAATATTGAAATATTATCATTGTTATATGGAAATTGAATAAGAAAATTAAAACAATAACCAAAGATTTGGAAATAAATTCATTTAACAAATGAAATTTATAAATATGAATTAAGAATATAAGGAAATGAATTCATATACGAACAAAAATTTGTGAATATAAATTGTAAATGAATTTATAAATGGAACGGAATTCCAGAGAAGTATTTGGAAATGTTTTGAAAATAATTTGAAATTTTGGAGATTTGGAAAGTTTAAATCTTTTTGATTTGAAAATGAAGTTCAAAGGTTTTGAAAAGTATTTTGGAAGGATAAAAGCTCTAAACTCTTTTCGGTCGTTGGAAAATAATTCTGATGATGATCGCGACATCACCGGTGTTCATTTTCGGGTTTCCAAAAGAGGAATTGCTGCCAAATTATTTTTAATGAAAGTTGTTTGGAAAAGTGGGTTTGGTTTTTGAAATTCAAAGAATGATTTGAATTGTTTTCAAAAATGGCTTTGAAAAGGTTGGTAAGACTCTGGAATGCTATATTTATGAAATAAGAAATAAGTTGATAACTTATACAATTTGAATTGTGATAGAATAAACTTAACTTAAAGATTGGAGTTAAATTAAAGAAAGTATAAGTGAATTGAATTCAAATGAGAAATTGAAATGTAAAAATTGAATGAAAATAGATATATAACTTCAACAGTGAAGTAAAAATGTATAAGAAGTAAGTATCAAAAATTTTTGTAATGGAATTTGCAAAATGGTTTGAATGTTGAAACTAGATATTATGGCTAGTAGGATATACAGGTTATAAAGGAATTGGAAATTTTGATTTCAAAGATAAATTTGAATTGCTCGACAAAAGGTAAGTATTTAAATTTCAATATGAGATTTGCTGATTTCTTGTCTAGCCGCTTGGCTTTTTCTTTTCTTTTTGAAATCTGAGAGTCCGTAGGGACGTTTTGTAGTCGTACCGTATTAGCCGCGCAAAGGAGACGCTGGCGAAATTTTTCGAAAATTTAGAGTGTTAGTAAATTTTTGGGAAAATTTTGAAAGTAAATTTGAATTTAAATTTAAATTTGAATTTTGAAGTAAACAATGTTGTTTGGAACTTATAATTGAAGTTGGAAACGAGTTGATTGATAACGAATCTTTAATAGAAAGATTTGTTTTGAAAATTTGATAAAACTATTAGATTGTGAAAAATAGTAGACGAGTTAAGGACCTTTTTTCCTAACTTGTAATTTCGGGACGAAATTCTTTTAAGGAGGGAAGTTTGTAACGACCCAGAATTTTGAACAAATTAAATTGAGAATATTTAATTAATTTTAAATATTTGAACGATGATTTAATTTGAATCCCCGATATAATTTTGAAATTTGCGATTAAACTTTAAAATTTAATCTATTGAATTGAATAAATTAATTCAAATCTTCAATTTTAAATTGAAGAAAAATATTTCAAAAGCTTTTAAAATTGGTAATGATAACACGGGAGATAATAGAAGCTTCAGAATGTAATTTCAAACTGTTTTGTTCAGTTTTGAAATTTATATCGTTCAGCCGATATTTAAAAATAGCCGTCCGAGGCACAGTCTCGGATTTCGACGAAACTAGTTCCATTGGGTCCGTAATATTGAATTTTTGTCGGATTTCAAATTTCGTAGCATTCGGAGTTGTTATGTGAGCATACGACACATAAACCTGTTGAAATTTAATTGAATTCAATTTTAAAATTTAAATTTATAAACTTGCCGACATACACACGTTCACTCCTTTCCACCACGCAGACAATCACGATACGAAATCGTGTGAGCACGTTCTTCCCCTTTACTTACGCCTAAAATCACGCTTCCCTCTATTTTAAATAACTCGTCCCCATCCCTTTCAGTTCAAAAAATTGACTCTCTGTAACTTAAGTTCGAAAACAAATTCTAATCAATGGTCGCTTACCTCTCATTCTAATCGGAATCAATGACCCTGGTTTCAATTCCACCTCCAGTTCAAAACGAAGAAGAAAATAAAAATCGATATCACTTCCTCTTTGAAACTTCACATAGAAACAGAAGCTTCGTTCCCAAATTCAAAGCCAAGAGAAAAATCAATTCGTATAAAATCGTTTAGCAATTCATCGTGGCCGCGCACGCGTGTGAAGGTAGAGGGCTCGTTTCACCTCGTAATGGAGTCGCGTGAGCAGGCGAGCAACTGTAAGGGAGGATTTCGCGTTGGGATTTAGGGCGGCGATTCGCGAACGTCAGGTTGGAAGGCTCGCGTGGTGATATGGCAAGTCGAGCATCGCGACTTCGATTTGATGGTCGATGGGATCTCGGTAGTCACGAGGTGGTTTCGATGGCGTGTACGATCTCGCGAGTTGGCAGTGGCGATCGACTTGGCAATGGGAATCACGGCGAGGCTGGGTTCATCGGCAACAGTCTGGGTCGGCAAGCAGGGGTTGGGTTCGAAAGTTGAGGCGTTCGTCGGCAAAAAGAAGTCGATCGATGATGGCCTTGGTTCTCTGTTTTGTAGTAAGGTATATTTACAACTTACATATTTTAAAATTTAATAATAATGATATATATCGACAGAGGTATATACAGCAAAGCAGTTTTTGATTTTCTTTTATTAAATTTAAAAACACATGTATATATCTACATATTAGAAACATATATAGATTGGAGATTTTATATACAGGCAGAGAAAGAAATTTCAAAATCAGATTTTTAGTCTTTTCAAATATATGTATATATGCATGTAGGAAAATATAAAAGTTAGATTTATTTTAAGCCTATGTAGATTGCTTTATATATCCAGTTTTGAGATGAGATATAAATTTATTAGTTAAAATTTAAAACTATTAAATGGCAATTAATTGGTTCGATCGATTCGAATATTAACAAATTGTATAAATTATTTATACAAGGTATAAAGAAAGAAAAATCGAGCCGAAAAGGAAATGGATTGCAAATTTAAAAGCAAAGGTGAGATTTTCTCACTCGAAGGAAAATTTTGTTTTGCAGTTATTATTGATTTGATTAATTGTTATTGGATGTGATATTAGATATAGTAGGATATATCTATATATATATAGCAATATATACATATTGGCATATGTATATATTGGATTGATTGATTTTCCCGCCTCGTATAGCGGATGAGACCCTATTGCGCCGTTAGTAAGCGGATGATTTTATAAAACCCATATACCGCGATATTCCACCTCGAAGTGGAATTGGTATTGTGCTAACATCTGTGGATGCAGGGAAACAGGTTGGAGGGATCCAACTGGATTCCTCACCAGTATTTATTTATTTACAGATATTGATGTATATTCTATTATCATACGTTGATATATGATGTTTGATGTTGTGATTGACTAATTTGTGCTGTGGCATCATCGGATTCAAGTTTTAAAAATAACGACTTTTAATTTAAAAGGGTTTTTAAAGTGATCTTTGAAATTATACGTTTTATTAAATTTTTGAAGTGATTTATTTTAAATAAATAAACGTTCAAATTTTAAAGTTATAAAAGTTAAGATCTTTGTGAAATATAACCGAAAAGTGATTTTTGGAATAAATAGTTGATTGATTTATAAAATGGTTTAAATTGAGATTTTTAAAGTATTATAAACGGTTTACTTAAAAAGTTTATAAAGTTGACATTTTATTTATTAAGATATTGGAATTTTAAAACGAGTTTTTATAAGTGTTAAAAATGAAGTGATAATAAAAATCATATGTGAACGAGATTTATAGATTTATAAATTGTGAAGTATAAATTGTATAGAAGTTGTAGAATAGAAGATTTATAAGTAATTTGCTTATAAATTAGATTTTTGCACTTAGATGAGATTTGAACAGAAATTGCTAATAAAAATGATTTTTTAAGTTGAAATCGTTATGAAGTATAAATGTGATTTATAAACGTTGTTTATAAATCCGAAATCACTTATTTTGATAAGTAATTTTAGAAGTTAATAAAAGGAGAATTTTATAAATCGAAGTTGTTAGAAAATATAAAGGTGAATTTATAAACGTTGTTTTATAAATTCGAAATCAATCAAATTTGATGAATTTAATATAGAAGTTATTAAGGGAATTTTATCCACGATTTTGGATAGTGGATAATTCTTGAAGTATAAATGTGTAGAAAAGATTGAAATTTGGTTAGTGAAGTATATTCACGATTTTGGACAGTGAATATATTATTAAGTAAAATGGATCTGTTTTGGGAAATTGTTACTGGAATAAGATGAAAACGATTTAACAATGTTTTAAAATGTGTTAAATATCGAAACCATAGATTTCAACATTCATTGTTGAAATAGACGTTTTCGAGGAAGAAGGAAATGATGGACTATAACACTGTTGTTATAGTAAATGATTTTCGAAAGGAAATGTTTTATATAGCATTGGGATTTATACATCTATCTTAATTCTGAATCCCTATACTAGTGATTTTGAGTCGTCGTAACGATGTTTTACGTAACATTCGTTTTGACTCAAATAAATGTTGTTATAGTAATGTTTTCCTTAAAGAATGAATTTATACTTAAATTTTGATTTAAGTATATCGAATATTTTCAAATGTTGAAAATAAAAGATTTGTGAATTACTTGTTATTAAATAAGTATGGAAATGTTTTCCAAAATGAAATGAAACGTTTTGAGATTTTATCTTCTTAAAGATAAATCGAAAATGAATATTTGAAAACGATTGAAAATCGAATATTAGTAGATATTCGAAAAATGTAAATTCAATATGGAATTTATAAAGGAAATGAAAACTGTTTAGAAAAATAAATATTGATTTATTTTTGAAGTGTGGAAATTTTATTTCTAGTAAAGATATTTTGGAGAATAAATAATTTGGAAAATTATTTGGAATCTGATGATGTTGCGCATCCTTATTGATAGTTAAATAACCGACTATCAATAATTACCCTGAATGGTATTTGTTGTGAATTGGATGAATTTGAATGCCACACTTATTTTTGAATAATCGCTCACTATTCGGGTTAGCCGGGAAAGGACCATGGGGTCGTATAACCCATTCCGAATATGTGATACGTCGTTATGAATTGCATTTGAAGACCGGTGTTGAAGACCGGATATTTTTGAAAACGGAAGGATTACCGTCGAGTTACTCTACATCGGCTGATCTCCGGTTTAGAGGTTTTATCACCCTTAGTGACGGGAAGTCCCGACGTGATTGAAAATTATCCGGAAATTGCAAGGGCTTCGTGAGAAGTGCCTTCGGTTCTGTTTGATCCCGGAACAGACTTGTATGGATTGTGTGTCTGACGTTACAATTTGAGATATAAAGCTGATTTCTTTCAAATACATTTCTGTTGGTGGCGGAGAATTTATTCTCTTAGCTTAACACCCTTCTCTGAGACGTACGAGCTCAGAGGTTATGTAGTTGAAATTTATCAGCAATATATTCCCAATTTGGTAACGTGGCATACTAAGTGTTGCTGTGAAATGATCAGTGTTTGATCATTTGCGATATGATCATTTTTTTGATCTTATATCTTTGTGATCGTAGGTTGATCATTTGTTTGACCCGAAGCATGGCTTTGTAGAAAGCGTAGCTTTGTGGACGAGACTTCGTCGAGCCTCACACCCCGGAAATGGTCGAAACAGGAAGGATGCGGCAAGGTTCTATGGAGTAGCGCCCCTTAGTGTATGTCATTCCTTCTGGATAGAGGTGGTATCATGGTATGGAGCCCAGATACTTAACCTATGTGGATACTGCTTATTATGTAGTTTGTTGCGAATCGGGGATCCTCGGGAAGATCGGTTACGATCGGGGGATGGCATACGCGTGTCAGTAGTTACCTATTTTTGCAGAGGTAACCCGGCCTTGTGTTGGCAGAGATCTAACCGTAATGTTAGGTTATTTCTCGGGACGTCATTCCAGAGGCGTTCTGTTCGTGGAATAGGAAGTTCCTTAGCCTGACCATTTGTTGGAAATCCAAAGAAACAATACGACCTTTTACGGTTTTAGTTGTAGAACCTATCATTCACTTATGGTGGTCACCACTGTTTGGATGGTAGCTATAGTAGGCATAAGTGCGGAATGCCTATGCTGGCTAAGATTAATATTATACTTTCGAAATGTTTTCTACACTATGCACTAATAATAATATCAAAAATCATTTGATTTTGCGTATCAAGCATCTTTGACTATCATAAGGAGAAATCTCCTCCGATTCTGCGTTTGCATTGTGTGTGTGTGCGGGAGGCCTTATGGTAGTTTCATTTTCCAAAAGCATTGCGAATTTGTTTTATTTTCTTTGTGAAAAATAAATGTTTTACGATCTCACCAGTCACCATGACTGACTCGGAGTTTATTGTTCCCTTCTAAACTCTGGGTGCCCACCAATTTCCACACGGGCAGCCTAGAGTTATGTTATTAGGATATTCTGGAGCTTTGGAAGCAAGCTGGATGACGAGACGTAGTATTTGTATCTGATAGTATTTTTTTTCCGCTGTGTATTCTGTATGAGGATAAGTTTATATAACTGTCCATTGTTGTATATTGACTCTGATGATTGATGTATGTATAAAATGATATAGTTCTTTGTTTTAAAGATTATTCATTTATCTATTATATATTGTTCCGCTGCGATATGTGAGATTCTGATATTGTTTCTGTTCTGATGTTCTTCTGTTGTCTTTTTTTTCCTTTCTCTTTTCTTTCTTTCGCTTCTATCTTTTCTTCTACTTTTTCTTCTATTTAAAACCATCACTATTCGAGTTTCCGGCATTCGATTGCTCGGCGATCGATAAAGGGAGTATCGATGTCGAATTTTCGAAAGTCGAAAATATTGGGATGTTACACTATTGTCATAATAAAAGATAAAAATTTATAATTTCAAACTATTAAAAATTTAAACTTAAAAGTCAAAGTTTGACTATTGACCAAAATTCACATTTTCAGGAAATATTAAATTTAGTCATATTTGGAATTCTAATCCACATCAAAGTCAAAGTTTATATTTAAAATAACAAAATTTATTCTTTTTTCATAAATAAAGCTTTTAAATCTGGAAATATCAATTTAAAAATAATTGAAAAATACAGGGTTGTTACAGATATTTTGAATTTCAAATCGATTTGAAATAAAAGATGAGTGTTTTGACCCACTCACAACTACTAGATTATCTTATGCTAGTTAAATTGAATTTATGGTGCGTTTAGAAATTGATTGGTTGATGTTTGGTATATTTGAACTGTCATTGCAGTTAAATCTGACTTTTATTGAATATTATCTCCATTAATTTAATATTAAATTCTAAATTTCTAGTTAATACTCGTTACTGATAATCAGTCACTTGTTATTGTTTCTTGATTGGCTTGAATGGTGATTGTGATTGGATGTTTGATTGTTGATATTGGATGACTGGATGTTATATTTTATATTGTTAAAACATTGCAAGTTCCCTATGGGTTGAAATGATACATACCCGAACGATCTGATAGATTAGGGAGAAATCGTTATGGGTTGAAAAGATAGACTCGAGCGATTTCATGGATTTGAAGTTAAATTTGGGATTGCGAGTTGAAATGATATATACCCATAAAAATAAAAATAATTGCGGATTGAAATGATAAATATCCATACCACTTGACCATAGGGTAGAAAATTATATACAGACACCGGATTGGTTAAATTAAATGATTTTAAATCCTTAAAATTTGAATTCAGTTAAATAATATTTTGAAATAAAATTTGACTTGTATAAACTGAATTACTTTCAAAATCCAAGCTTTAAATGTTTAAATTGGAGTTGGTTTAATGAATTGTTTAAAAGAATAAAAACGGAAATTTCAAAGTTGAATTTGAAATATAACTGAAATATATAGAAATGGAGTTAAGGGAAATGTTTAAAGATTTAAACTTTGAAATCTGTGAAATTGAAGTGGTTTAAAATTGTAGTTCAACCATGGACTTATATTCAATATAAATTGACATGGTTTAATGAAATTGATTTGAAAGTTTAAATTCGAGTTGGTGATATGAAATCAGGATATGATCCAGATTTGTTGAAAGGCAGAAATAGTTATTTGAATATCAATTTCAAACTTAATTATTTTAATATATACTGTTCAAAGATTTATTATTTTAAAAATCGTGATTTTTAAGATTTTCAAACTATTAAACTAATTTAATCTATTTTCAACTATTTTAAACTATTTTAATCAATTTAAACCATTTTAATTTCTCTTAATCTATTTTAACCTATTTTAAGCTAATTAACCCATTTTATTTTATTTTTTAAATTTATTTAATCTATTTAAACTATCTTAAATCCACCTAAACTATTTTATTCTATTTTTTAAACTATTTTAAAGTATTTTAAACTATTTTAACTATTTTAAACTATTTAAACTATTTTAAAACTATATAAACTATTTTCTAAAGATAAAACGGTGCAAGGTCGGACTGCTATATTTAAATCCTCGATTTAAAAGCGAGTATGGTTAAATGTTGTTATAACCTAAGTTGGGATTTAAATGATATTTTCTAGTGAAATGACATATTTGATTGAATATGAAGATTTTGAAATGAGGTTTAAACTATTTTGTCGATATGATTTCGAAAGTGAATATGATTTCGAAAATGATATGTTTGAATCGAATATGATATTTGGATATCAATTATGACTTGACTTTTGAAATGTAAAAAAACCATCCGGTGTGAAATAAGCGTTTGCTTATTAAAGAGACCGGGATCGGATATTGTCATACTCTCTGCCAATATCGAAAACCACTTTAACAACTGTGTACGTGGTGGAGATTCTAGAATGAAGTAGGATAGTTTGGCGAAGATTCTGTATGAGGTATTTACATAGCCCTGACTCCCGTGAGTTTGCTTGATGTGGCTAAACCAGGAGCTATACCAGGCCAAGTGAAGTCGCTCATCCGATCGGGCACATTTCTTTGATACCATACTATGACTTTGTAATTGATTTGGTGGTTACCCCTCGATTTTGATTTTGGGAGTGTGTTCCAAGGTGGGCGATAGTAGCTGCTATGCGTTACCACCAGTCCGGGAGTGCAAATGGTAGAATCCTACCCTGGCATTGCCTTGTGTGTCGTGTCACATGCCTTATCGCGCCTTCTACGAGTTTGTTTTGTACCGTACCTATGGAGTGCTCCCTGAGTAAACCACAGGTTTGGTGGAGCTTACAGTATCTGTATATAATATAGGAATATATAAAAATGTGTTAAGGGGGGTATGGGTAACGCCTTAACGCTATTTTAATACTTTACTTTACTATAGACACTATTATAATAGCGTATTGTACTATGTATGTAGATAGTTTAACGGATCCTTAAGAGATGGATTCCCTAGCATCTCTTAAGTTATTGCACTCACGTTAGACACTGGATAGGAGATGTCAAACCCCGTAAACATCTCTTACGCCATTACATTCATATTTATTTACCGTTGATTTAACTTACATAAGATCTTTTAGTTCTGAATCGAGTGTTTTGTCTTTTCAATTCGCTCGGGTCAGTCTGAACTTTACATTATATCGAAGACCGCTTTTCTAGAGGACAAAGACGAAGATTTAGTACTATTATTATTCATTATATTTATTCCACAGCATCATGTTGTTCCACTACATTTATTTATTTATTCCTGTTGTATGTAACTCTGATCTGTATTGTAAAAGTGTAATCAAATGTTATTTGTGAAACAACTTCATGAACTGTTTATTTGATTATTGTATTTTGTCCTTTCGTTGTGAGATTCTGTGTTTGTTTTCTTTTTTTCTCTGCTTTTTTCCTTTTTTACCCCATAACAATCCTCCCTTTTGAACGTGTGTGGTTTATCAGCAATTTAAACCGTCCAAAAGGTGTGTCGTTACATTTGGTATCAGAGCTTTGGTTTAGCGATAACCTTAGCTTTATGGGGTCTGACTCATTAGAAATAGGGTAGTAATACCCTAGAATGAGTCGGTGAGTGTATATATATGAGAGAGCGTATTTGTTAGTGTTATAAAAATGTTTTATATTGTGTTAATTTGTTCTGTTTAGTATTTATAAATTCTGTTAGTGTATATATATGTTGTTCGTACCGATAGCGTCATATCGATATGTGATAACCCGGGTTTTTGGGCATCAGTTAATTGGATAATTATCTGATTTTAACTATTGAAAACACTAATTTATAAGGTGAGCAAATTAAATATGTGTTATTTAAATAAATATATATATATTTAAATGAGCTGATTTTAAATTGAGTTTGAATTTTGATAAATATCTTAAAAATAAATCGGATTTTTAAAACTCTATATTTTAAAGTTAATAAGAATTTGTTTTCTAATATGTATATATTTGGAGGTTATGATTTGAGATTAATATAATAATTTTCAAAAGGGTATTTTAAGTTAAATTTATATATACCAAATAAATGTGATTTCTTATTAATGTATAATTAATTCTAAAATCATTTTCTTTAGAATTTTATAAATATAAAGGGAAAAGTATTCATTTACAATTGAAAATAGAATATAAATATAAGTAGGAAATTACATAAAAATATATTTAAACATTTATACATGAAGATAAAGACAAGTGTAATCATCTCATCATGAAATTAGATATGTGTAACCATCTTAATATATGAGATAAACAAGTGTAGATAAATTACCATGCAAATATAAAAAGTGTCCATTTTTAATTATCTTTTATTTTTCTAAAAAAAAGAAACCAGACTATATATATATCCATACTTCCCCTCTTCTCATTTTCTTAGTGAATTCAAGACTAAAACCTAGCAAAACAAAAATCAAAGCATCACAAACCTGAAACAAAAGCAAAAGAAATAAAAATAAATAAATAAACTCAACAAAAGCCTATAAGAAGAAAATCAAACCAGAAATTGAATCAAGCAAATCATCTCAGATCTAAGCAGGATCATTTTAACAACTGAATCAAAGTTTCAGTTCAACTCAAAGAAATCTGAAATCAAAGAAAAAGGGAAGAACAAAATCCGAGGAGGCCAAACCAGAATAAGTATAAAAAACTAAATTCAACAACATCAGATCCAAGTTAGGATTCAGGTCATAATAGCAGTTCAGCTTTCCAGTTTCAATAGAAAATTAACTTCTAGGAAGGAGCTCCTCTTTTCTTCTTTAAACTGTGAGTAAATTCTTTTAAATCTGGATTTTAATTGTGTTTGAAAACATGCTTGAAGTAAGGTTGAAATGGTTTTCATATATACCCAAATAAATAAATAAATATATATATATATATATATATATATCTGTGTATGTGTGAATGTATATGTCACGACCCAAAATTCATCATTCGAAAATAGACATCAAATACTTCACTTGTATTCAACTGCCAGAGATTCGAACGTCAAATTTCAGCTCGGATGGAGCTTATAACAATAATTAGATGAATATAAAACAGCGGAACAGAATCAATATCATAAATACCATCACAGATACAACATCGACATAAAATCCATACTTCATCAGAGTATTTAATACATATACTACAAGTCCAACATCATGATAATATAACAGTGATCATATATCCAAAAGTCATCAGATGAAAGAAAATGATAACGGACTCCCAAAAGCTAAACACCTGAGATCTCCAAAAGCTCCTAAGAATATCTCCAAGATAAGAGCTCCAAAATACTGCTAACTCCAAAATAGGAAAACCTGCTACTAGGCTGCCCGTGTAGAAATTATGGGCACCCAGAGTTTAGGAAAGAAAACAATAAACTCCGGATCAGTCATGGGACTGGTATGAGTAAACAGAAACAGTTGCATTTAAATAAACAAGATTTATAAAAGAATTTTCCGGTATTCTTTTAAAAATGGAACCACCATAAGACCTCCCACCACACACACAATGCAAATGCAGAATTGGAGGAGATTTCTTCTTATGATAGTTAAATATGCTTGGTACGAGGAAATTTCTTTGATATTATTACTAGTGCATAGTGTAGAAAGTATTTCGAAAATAGAATATTAATCTTAGCCAGCATAGACATTACGAACTATGCCTATTATAGCTACCATCTAAATAGTGGTGACCACCATAAGTAAATGGCAGGTTCTACAACTAAAACCGTACAGGGTTTCGTATTGGGAATTGGATTTCTAACAATGGTCAGGCTAAGGAACTTCCTGGGCTACATGGGTACGCATCTTGAAAGACGACCCGAGAAACTAACCGGATCTCTGCCAACACAAGGCCTGGTTACCCCTAACTGGGTAACTACTGACACGAGTATGCCATCTCCCGGTTGCAACCAACCTTTAACCGGGGCCCCAGCAACAAATCACAAAGTAAGATATATATATATATATATATATATATATATATATATATTTGCGACATCCACATAAGTTAAGTATATGGGCTCCATACCATGATACCACTTCTATCCAGAAGGAAATGCACATACCCTAAGGGGCGCTACCCCCAATAACCTTGCTGCATCTTTCCTGTTTCGACCATCCCGGGGTGTGAGGTTCTGACAAAGTCTCATCCTCAAAGCTACGCTTTTTCACAAAGCCATGCTTTGATCACAAATGATCAAATAAATGATCATCACACAGCAACACTCAGCATGCCACAATACCAAATTGGGAATATAACGCTGATAAATTTCAACAACATAACCTCTGAGCTCGTACGTCTCAGAGAAGGGTGTTAAGCTAAGAGAATAAATTCTCCGCCACCAAACAGAAATGTATTTGAAAGAAATCAGCTTTATACCTCAAAATGTAATGTCAGACATGTAACCATACAAGTCTGTTCCGGGTTCGAACAGAACCGAAGGCACTTTAAAAGAAGTCCTTGCAATCCGGGTATTCACAATCTCGATCGGACTTCCCAACACTTAGGGAGTCTCTATACCGTTGCAACTCAGTGCAGAGACAATCGATAGGTCATCCTATCATTTTCGCAAATACCCGGTCTTCACCACCGGTCTTCAAATGCTATCCATAACGTCGAATCACATATTCGGAGTGGGTTATACGACCCAAAGGTCCTTTCCCGGCTAATTCGAATAGTGAGTGTCAAATTTTAAAACGTGGGGAAGTTATTCACAAAAATTCACAAGTTTGATGTGGGTTTTGGATAACAAACTGAAATCCAATTCCCTGTCGCATCGAAATTCAAAAGCCATTTTACGGGCCAAGGGGGTTTCACATTCACATAGCAGCATATTTAATACAAACATCACAGAACAGCACAAAGCATTTCATACTACATAGCATCACATCACATATCAAAAATATCAATCAAACACACCTCATTTAATAACCATCAAACGTTTTCAATTAAGATGAATAAATTGTGTTGTTTTCAATTCATTCACCACATAATTGCTTTCATTAGTAATCCTTAAATCAATGATTAATTTATCATTTCATAATTAATTATCTTAATTAATTAACTCTTAATTGTTAATTTATTTAAATCTTATTTATTCATTCAATCAATCTTTAATATTTAACAATTAATTAAGTAATTACTTCCTAAGAAATGGTATTAACAAAATCATTAGCCGTTTTAATAAACCAAGAGATAATTTAATTTCTTTGATTTTTCTTTTAAACTTTATTAAAAAATCACCTTTATCACAATATTTATTAAAAGGTTAAGATTTTGTTTAAATGACATTTTATCTTAATTCCATTTTAAACTACATCATTTATTTTGAAAGAAAAAGAAATATATATATAATTTTGTAAAATAATGTATCCAATTTAAATAAATTAAAACTTAATTATTTTGAAAATAACTTAGTTAAATTCTTAATTTATTCAAACTTAAGTCAAAATCATAAATTTGAAAACATGTTTATAGTAAAGCCTGTTTAATATATCAGGCTCGAGACCTGCTTCGAGTCAGCCTCGGGAATTTTGCTTGTTTACTTTGGGTTATATCAAAAATAAACCCGAGCTCCAAAAATTTTTTTTTCAACTTAAAATTTTGTCTGAGTATTTTTACCCGGTACTCCATCATTCTACTCGAGTGAAAACTCGAGCTACACATGTCCACCCCGAATCTTGCTTCGAGACAAACCCTGCTCTTTCCTCTAACCAACAACTGACACTCCATCAATTCGCTATGCACATGCACAATCACTCCGGCCGCCACAGCTCGAATCTCTAATCATCGACACGTCCACGACGATGCTCCCGAACCTTACAAACACTCACAAATTCGAAACAATCGCGATTTCATGTTCGACCCACCAGACCCAAATCTAGAACAAAACCAGACTACCAGAAAACACGTCGTTCTTCCACCCCTGGCCATCGGAGGCCATGGAAACTTAACTGAAGCTTCGTCTCGACCATACGCTGCTATCCCCACCAGAGGATCGAAGTCCGATCGCCTATTGATGGCGCAACACCATCATCTCTGACACGAACGAAAATGGATTCTCAACCCTAATTTGATCTCGTATTCAAGATTTAAAGTTTTATAAATTACACTTATATTTTTCTAGCAATCTCGAACGTTGAATCTTGCTACCACAACGATCTCGAGGTCCATAACTACATAGATCACCAGAATTTGTCAAAAGTTCATTTTCTGATCAACTGCCATTTTCTCACTAAAAACTGCATAAAAATTTCAGATTTTACTTTCAAAAATCATTGTTTTCTGAAGTATTTCAATTGGTATAACTGAATTCAAGGATTTTGAAAATCAAATTTTTTTTTTGAACAGGTTTTGTTTTGCTTGTAAATTTGATTTTTCCAGACCACTCTTTAATTAAATTTGCTTGAAGCCATTTTAATACTTGAATTATGCCTAAACAAACCACTTTTGTTTAGATCTTAAGGTTTAATATTGATTGAGGAAGAAGAAATCAAATTTTAAATCACATTTGAGCCTGTCTACTTGGAACAGAGATAATTCAACTTTAAGATGACAGGCATAGGCAAAGATATGCACATATTTATGGATTCTATGTATACAAAAATGTTTCAACTTGTTTAAATTTTCATTCAAACAGCACATCAACAACAGAGCTTAGGAAAGTTCACTCACCTTGAAATATGAAACAGAGACTTGTTTCTGTTTTGAAAAAGAAACAGTTTTTTGATCTTCTTCTCTTTTTCTTTCTTCAGTAATTTATTTTCAACTTTGAAATATAAAGCGATGTCTTGTTTTCTTTTTAATTTCCTATCCTTTGTTAGGGTTTTACTTTGAATGAAATGGAACTATGGTCATGTATATAAGGTGGTGTGCAGGTGAAAGTATAGGCAAGTACAAATTAAAGTATATAAAAGAAACTAAACCATGCTTTAAAATTCGCTGATGTGATTCTTATTTATGGGCTGAGTAAATAGCATTTAATGCTTCGTGCTTCCCATGCTCGTTTACAGCACATGTTGTTAGGTCCTTTTGATAAGTGCTGTTTTGGTTTTATTTTACAGTTTATTTTTCTTCATACTTATATTTTTAGATGTTCCTTTCCTTTGTGAACAAATCTTGTTCTTGTTTTACTGCTAAATGAAAGTGTTTGTTTTGATTTTTGCTTTCTTATGTCTATATTTGAATGTAATATAAATGAATTCCTATTTAAAGTTTTTAACTATTAATATTTAAATTTTTCAACATACCTTTTATTTTATTGTTAAATACAAATTATTCTTTGTTACTTAATTTATTCATTTTTTTATTTTGATATTAACAATAATTTTTTTATTTCTCTTGAAACTCTCAAATTTAAATTCAAAAGTTCAAATAATTTACCGAATTTTATATTCAAAATTTTCGGGATGTTACAATATCCCCTCCTTAAGAAAATTTCGTCCTCGAAATTGAAAGAGAAAGAAATGCAAACAAAGAATATACGAATTCAGAAAAATAAAGAAATGGCTTACCAGTTTAAGCCAAGATGTTTATTCTGCAGTTGGGATATGATTTCTGCATATTATCTTCAGTTTCCCAAGTACAGTCCTTTGGATCGCCACTCCATTGAACTTTAACCGGCTTCACAACTTTGTTTCTTAATCGCTTCTCATCACGATCAACAATTTTTATCGGTTCCCTCTTTACTGCCAAGTTAGGAGTGATTTCTAGATCCTGTTGAGCAGCTTCTTCAATAATACTATCTGGATCGTGCACATACTTCCGAAGATTAGAAATGTGGAACACATCATGCACGCCAGACAACTAGTTGGGTAGCTGTACTCGATATGCTAGAGAACCAATCCTTTCCAGAATAGGAAAAGGACCAATATAACGCAGTGCTAGCTTTCCAGTTTTCTCGAATCTCAATACAACCCGCATCGAAGACAATTTCAGAAATACATAATCTCTAACTTGAAATTCCAAAAATCTTCTTCGACGGTCATAATAACTCTTCTGACGACTTTGAGCAGTTATTAATTTATTTCGAATAAAGTCTACCTTCTCAGTGGCTTCTTTGATCATATCCAGTCCTAAGACGAGTCTGTCACCTGATTCAATCCAGCATGCAGGTGATCGACACGGACGACCATATAAAGCTTCGAAAGGAGCCATTTCTATACTGGCCTGATAGCTGTTATTATATGAGAATTCAACCAGATGTAAATGGTCCTCCCATGAACCACCAAAATCATGAACGCAAGAACGTAATAGGTCTTCTAGAATTCGGTTGACCCTCTCGGTCTGTCCATCAGATTGCGGGTGATAAGCAGTACTGAAATTTAGTTTCGTTCCCAAAGCATCCTAAAACGCCTCCCAAAATCTACTGGTAAAGATCGGGTAACGATCACTCACTATACTACTGGGAATACCATGGAGGCGAACAATTTCCTTTACGTATATACCTGCTAAGCTTGCTGCAGTCCGAGTGGATTTCACTGGAATAAAGTGAGCAGTATTGGTTAAACGATCCACTATAACCCAAATCGCTTCATTACCCTTCTTGGTTCGTGGCAATCCATCGATGAAATCCATCGATACCTGATCCCACTTCCATTTCGGTACTTCCAAAGGCTGAAGTAAACCGACCACTTTCTTTTGATCGCTTTTGATTTGCTGACAAGTAGCACAGCGACCCACATATATCGATATGTCTCTTTTCATCATCCTCCACCAAAATGTTCTTTTAATATCTCGATACATTTTATTAATTCCTAGATGGATACTGAGTTTGGACTTATGGCATTCATTTAAAACTTCACGCTTCAGATCAGGGAAGTCTGGAACACAAATCCTGCCTTTTAATCTTATAACTCCTCTATTATCCATCCCAAAACTTGTGTCTTCTCCTTGGCAAATTCTTTTATAAATTCCCCGAAGAAACTCATCTTGGTATTGCTTGCTCGCGATCTTCTTAAGAAGGGTAGGAGTGATAACAAGATGAGCAAGAATAGCATGCTTCCTACTCAAGACGTCTGCAACTACATTGGCCTTTCCCGGCGTATACATAATATCTAGGTCATAAGATGACAGAAATTCCAACCAACGTTGTTGTCGCAGATTCAAATCCTTCTGGGTAAAGAGATATTTCAAGGATTTATGGTCGGTGAATAATTCAAAATTTTCACCTAAAACAAAGAGAGTTTATTAAGTATATTGTTTTAAGTTATATTAATTTTGTAAATTGTTAAGAAAGCTGAAAAGATTCTTACCCAGAAGATAGTGTCGCCAGATTTTTAAAGCGAAAACAACAGCCAAAAGTTCCAAATTATGTGTTGGGTAGTTCTTCTCATGCGGACGTAATTTTCTACTCGCGTAGGCAACTACCTTCCCATTCTGCATTAATACTGCACCTACCCCATCACCACACGCGTCAGTATAGACAGATAAGCCTTGGTTCCCGTTAATAATAACGAGAACAGGAGTAGTAGTCAATCTCTTTTCCAATTCCTGGAAAGCTTCATCACATCTTGGAGTCCAAACGAATTTAGCATTCTTCATTGTTAGCTTAGTCAATGGGCTAGCCAACTTAGAAAAATCCTGTACAAACTTTCTATAATATCCCGCTAAACCCAGAAAACTTCGAACTTCTCTAGGAGTAGTGGGTTGCTTCCAGTCCAAAATTGCAGAAATCTTGCTTGGATCAACAGAAATTCCTTCTTCACTAACAATATGACCGAGAAATTTGACTTCTTTGACCCAAAAGTGACACTTAGAAAATTTAGCGAATAAGACATTCATCCTCAATATCTCCAAAACAATTCTGAGATGTTCAGCATGCTCCTCTTCAATTTTGGAGTAAATCAAGATATCATCAATAAATACAAGGACAAATTTGTTCAATACCTCTCGAAATACTCGGGTCATTAAATCCACGAAGTACGCGGGAGCATTGGTCAGTCAGAAAGGCATAACTAACCACTCGTAGAACATATCTGGACCTCTAAAAGCAGTTAAATGAACACAATCCTCAGCTATTCGCAGCTGATGGAATCCCTGAGCTAAATCCATCTTAGAAAAGAATCGAGCGCCATGAAGTTGATCAAATAGATCGTCAATTCTAGGTAAAGGGAATTTGTTTTTGAGAGTTTGTTTATTGAGATCGCGGTAATCTACACACAATCTCAAAGATTCGTCCGATTTAGCTGCAAATACAACGGCTGAACCCCATTCGGAAACACTAAGGCGAATCAATCCTTTCTTCAGCAAATCTCGAGTTTGATTGACTAATTCAGTTCTTTCCCTTGGTGCTATCCTGCGACTTGCGTGAACAACAGGACGGGCATTGGGTACTAAGTCAGTTCGGAAATTTATTTCTCTGTGTGGAGGTAAGGAATTTACTTCTTCAAATACGTTGGAAAATTCCCGAACAACAAGTATAGACTACAAACTGGGTTCAGGATATCCCAAAGTATACATCAATCTATCTCTCTTTGGACTCGGATCCTCACAAGAGACTTCAATAAAATTTCCAAGGCTTGTTTTGACTAAAACTGTCTGATTATTACAATCCAATATAGCTTCGTATCTCGATAACCAGTTCAAACCGAGTAAGATTTCAAATTCATTAAATTCGAGGATATAAAGGTTGATAGGAAATTGATAGTGAGCATATGAAATAGGAACTCTCTTACAATACAAACAAAGATTGGCGGGACCCCAACCGGATTCTTCACGCAAATAGGGTTGTCAGCAAATTTTGTTTTAAGTCCTAATTCACTTACGGTTTGTTGAGAGATAAAACTATGTGAAGCTCCCGTGTCAAATAAAACTCTAACAGTTCTACCATAAATAGTAAGGTTACCTTCCAGAACACCCTTCCCTTTATCAGCTTTTGAAGTTGAAGGGTCTTTCTTTATCGCGTGTTTGCACAAAAAATGGACAAACACCTCAAAGTCGTATGATTTAGTAGATCTTATGTTGTTCTTAGTAATTTTGTGGATTCATGCAAATATATGAAAAGACTAAACTGTAAAAAAGACACGCAAATTTATAGTGGTTCAGCCTGAATGTGCCTACGTCCACTTTATATGTTATTTCTCTTCTCTTCTTTTGATTACAAGTACAAAGCTTTGATACTAGTAAAAAGAAAGTTGTTTGAAAGTTCTATCCGTGCTTGAGCTCTCAAAACTTGTCCCCATTGTTGTACCCCTGCCCCTCTATTTATAGAGTGAGGTTGGGAGTAGGGGTCTTGGATGTATATAGCTGCTGGTGGGCCTGGGCTGATGTGATCTGGCCTGGCACGTCTTGGTCCGGTAGCGTTTGGTCCGGTGGTAGGAGATGAATTGGTTCAGCAAAGCTTGGAGATGCTTGGAGGTGAGTTGGTTCGGCGAAGGCTTGAAGGAGGTTGGTCCGGCAGTTGCTTGAAGGAGGTTGGTCCGGCAGTTGCTTGAAGGAGGTTGGTCCGGCAGTTGCTTGAAGGAGGTTGGTTCGGCAGTTGCTTGAGACTGCCGAATGGGTTTCGATGAGACATGGATGCCGAATGAGTTCCTGCCGAATGGGCTCTGGAGAACGAGAATGCCGAATGAGTTCCTGCCGAATGGGCTCTGGAGAACGAGAATGCCGAATGAGTTTAGGCAAGCCTGGATGGATGAATCAAGCTTCGTGGTCTCGAGGTCTTCTGGGTGAGAACACGCCCAACATTTGCCCCCCAAAGTGGGGCATATGCCGGCATGTGCCGCGCTTTGTTTTAAAACTAGTGACGTTAGCTTGGATGCCTTCGCCGAACCATCCGGTCCGGTCGTCTATAGCTGCCTATAAGTAAGGGCCTAGGGCCTCTATTACCTTTCACCAAACGAAACAGCCGAGCCAAGTTAGTCACATAGCCGAATCAATTTCTAACCTTCTGCCGAACCATTTCAGCCTGCCGAACCAGGTACTCAACTTCCCATCGCCGAATGGTTTTCCGTTGTGTTCACCGAATGAAGTGCGCGTGTCATACGTACCGAATGAATATTAGTTGGGAATGCCGAACGAGTTCCTTGAGACGTGACTGCCGAATGGGCTTTCCGGATGAGAATGCCTAATGAAATTTTTACATTTAGTTTACCGAATGACAACGGGAGTTTGAGCATTTTGATCTTATGAGTGAAATTTCATATTACACACATACTTGTTTACATCCTCTGTTCTAACAATGTGTTTTTCGATGTTGCAGATAATGTCTTGTAAAGCGGAAACTCGATCAGACAAAAAGAAATCCGGGGGCGAAGGAGGTTCCTCTGCCATGCCCCCAGCTCAGCCGAATCCAGAACGTCACGGACCTGCCCCGAGAGCACTAGTGGACGGGTACGGCCCTCAGGAGCTTCTGAACTCCCCGCCCGATTGCTTTCCTAGCTCCCTCAAGGAGGAGCAGCTTGATGTCATCTCCCGTTCCTTCGGAATTGATAGGGCGCACTTGCTGTTGCCAGGGAGAGAAGTTATGCCGTATGACCCTCCCGAGGGGTACTTTGCCTACAACAGATACCACTGCATGTGTGGTGCCATTCCGCCTCTTAACGCTTGGTTAGCCAGCTTCCTCACATATCTAAAGGTGGCCCCATTCCAGCTTCAACCCAACTCCTATGCTATACTGGTGAGCCTCTTCGTCATCTTCCAGAGGAAGTATGGTCGTGCTCCTTCCAACCGGGAGATCCGGTACTTTTATAATCTAAGGGGCTATAAGAAGGGGTCCCCATACATCAGCTTGGAGTCAGCTGTAACCTTCAAGCCGGTCTTGGATCTGTATTCCAAATTCAGCATGTTCAAGAAGGAGTGGTTCTTCGTCAGGGACGACTCTGTTTCTATTCGGCGCTTTACTTCAGGATGTAAGTTGATGTTTTATTTATAATTTCCATTCTGATTGCGATGCTTCTTCTCATACGTTTTCATTTTTGCTAGCGACAGGTGGCTTTGCGGTTGTGGAGACTGACCGCCTGGTTCAGACGGCGGCTGAGATAGAAGCTATCCCCGGGAGGGATAGATCAGCTGCCTTCCTGATCAGAAACGCGACCCTTCTGGAGTATAACTTGATCCTTCTACAGCAGTCAGTAGTCAAGCTGAGGGAAACGGCGGAGTAGAGGGCGGTTGCTCAGGCTAAGGGAGGTGTCACGGCAGAGAGTGGCAAGAGGAAACCTTTCACAAAACCTCCAGCTGTCGGAGGTAAGAAACTTAAGAGGTCGGACGGTCCTTCTCCTAGCAATTGTCCACTTACTCAGGGGGAGGAAGACGTGGAGGAGGAAAGAGGTAAGGGTGGAGATGGTCGGGAAGGTGATGAAGGTGGCGATGGAATCGGGGCCTTGCTTCCTGGGCAAGCGGGCGAGATTCAGGAGTGGACGGATGATGCGTTCCACCAGGCTTTCGAGGGGCTGGACGAAGATCCGGCTTTGGTAGAGAAAACCGGGAAAGCGGACAAGGCCGGGACCGGTGCAAGCGAGTCTTCTCAGACCATTCCAGCCAAGGTGGCTTCGACGACTCAAGGTGAACTCTTGACTCCTGCATGCTTCATTAATGATAGGGATCTAGGAATATTTTATGATCCGCTCCCGTCCTGGAATGAAATCCAGGACTCATTGCAGTATCCTACTTCTCCCAAGGGTTTGTATAACAGACGTGCTTTCTTTCTTCTTTTAACTTGTAATTTATCGCGTTTCTCGAATTATATAGTGATGTAAGCTTGTTACACTTGTTCTTCATATCAGGAGCAGGCAAGACATCCAAGGCCTCAGACCTTCGGCATAGGCTTGAGCAATACAAGCTCTTCAAAACTTCTGTCAAGCCGAAACCTTCGACCCAACGCTCCGGGGATGTAGTCGGCTACCGTCCTCTTCTCGGGGTTATCGAAGAAGGTATTCAGCAGAGAATAAGGAGTCATTCCTTATCCGAACATTCACTTGGTCCCCAGCCCCCAATTCAGCCCCTTCATGATATCACAGAGGAGGATACTGAGTTCGTACTCTCTCCGCACCTGTCTGAAAATCCTACCGTCACTCGGATTGATCGTCCTGACTTGGTTCGGAATCCATTTGCGGGTCATCCTGACCTGGATCCAAGCTCCCATGATATTACCTTTGACGAGGTCACCGGTGAGCACCTTCTTCCCTGCAACCCCATGGTACGGGTACTTGATGAGGCTAAGTCCTTAGATCTCGATTTACTCACTACTCGTATAATTACTATGGGAGACGAGGCCAAGGCTAATATTGATCGAGTGGCGGAGGAGACTAAGAAGCTGATGGGGCATCATGCCCGGCTGGTTAAGGCCGGAGAGGAGATTGGGAGTGCCAACATCCGACTACGATTGGTGGTTTCGGATCAGGCCAAACAGCTTGCGGATCAGGCCATTCAGATTTCTCAGCATGAGGCTGCTTCTGGACGACTAAAGAAAACCATGGAAGAGGCCAGCCGGGCCGAACTGCGGAAAATGGAAGCTACTTGCAAAGAACGGATTGACATTGCTATTGCCACGGTGGACGAGGTTCGGAAAGCGGATCTTGAGCAGGTGGAGGAGTTGTCCGGGAAACTTGAGGCTGCAGAGCTTGCTCAAGCCAAGTTGAGGGAGGAGATGGAGGCAATGCGGGAATCCCTTCTGGTTGACTGCTCGAGATACCGATCGGAGAGAGATGCTGCCGTTGAAAGGTTGTCGGCTTCCGAGGCCCGGATGAGGGAGTTTGAGGAGAATGAGGGGATGATGGACGAAATGCTTCAGGACATGTACTTCCGAACCTGGAAGCAGGGCAACCTATCCTGGATGGATGATTATCCTAGGGTCATGGCTAAGATCTATCTTCGGGCTCTGGAGGAGGCCAAGGCCGATGCGGATAAAGATGGTGGCGTGGCCTTCAGCATGGATGTGGTCACTGCCCAGTTTGCCAAGGGGGAGAAGGTGGCGGTGAAGGAGGGTATGCGGTTGCTTGCTGCTGGGGAGGCAGGGGTGCAAGTAGATGATGACGATCAGGATGGCCAAGAAGCATATGTTGGTAAGTCTTCCTTTTTAGTTTCTCCATTAACTTGGTTGCTTGTCACTAATGAATCCTTTCTTTGACTGGTCAGGTGGTCAACAGGACAAGGATAAAACTCCAATGCAGCCAGCCCCTTGATTAGACTTGGAAAAAACTCTTTTTGTGGACTTGACAGGGTTGTATATGTTAGTCTTAAAACAATAAAGTAGCTTTTAGGTTGTATTATTTTGCTACTTGTAATAAATAGCTCCATTCTTGATGTGTAATTCTTTAACTTAAGCTGATTTTGTCGTTTTCTGAATGTTTGTTGCTATTTTGACATGTCGTATGAGAAATATAGCTATGTATATTCTTGTAATTGAATTGTGTTTGATGTCAGGTTCTGGTTCTAAAACATAATTTCATGACTTGCAATATTAGCGTGTGGTGTGAACAAATTATAGTCATGTATTTGTAAACAAAAGAAGAAAATACCGCCTTTCATGTTTTAATCGTAGATGGCAGTTTTGAATATCTTGTATGACCGAGCATGGAATGCAGTCGAATGCCCTTCCATTCAATTGTGAGTCCCTACACCCATTGGCGAGTATCTCCTACTCTGTATCCTGTACTTTAGGGATTGTTATAGAGGATAGGGAAAAAGCTTTTTAAGTAAAATTGAAATATGTGAAAAAGTAAAACTTCCAATCACGGCAGGCCTTCGATGTGCTTAAGTTCGTGGAAAACGGGTTTTGTAGTCACTTTCCCTAGCTGTGGGTCTTGGAGACATTTGTCACCCATCTTACACCTCCGCGGGGAGTTAATTCTTTTTTTTTACCACAGCCGCACTTAAGACACATCGGAGCCGAGATCGCGCACAGTAACTACCCGGGCCATTATGGCCCGTAATCGTGGGTATTATTCGATTTATTGTGGCCGGCTAGCGTGGGTGCCGATCGTCAACTGTGAACTGCCCCTGGCTGGCCACACCTTATGTTGGGGCTTATAGTCGGTTCACAGTTGCCGGCGAGCTTAACGCCGTAATGAACTGCCTCGGCTATAGTCGGCCTTCTCGGTGGCTTATAATCGGCTCATTACAGTTGGCTTTAAGGGCCGTCACAAGCAATGAGCTAACCCGCAGCAGAGGGATGCTGGAGCAAAAGTGTCTCATTGGCGAGGGCATAGATTCGCATAGTACCTGTTAGGTTTTGCCCAGGTGAAGTTGCGCCGCGGAGTGCTTTGAGTGGAAATGCTATACGCATAGTATTTTGTTCAACAGAAAAGGATAAAGCTTAACAAGTAGCCAAGATATAAAGGAACAAGTTAAAAAAGAGACAAGGTTTTTTAAAGTGGTTCGGCATGAAAAGGCCTACGTCCACTGATTCTCTTTGTTAATTCACTTCATATGGGCAGTACAAATTAAGAAAAGTATCGACGGAGGTGCTGGATGTTCCATGCCCTCTGGAACACCTCTCCGTCCACTGTTGACAAAATATAAGCTCCATTGTTGAGATCTTTATGAATTACATATGGTCCATCCCAGATTGGGTCTAGTGCTCCGGAGCGAAGGAAGATTCGCTTGAGGACAAGATCCCCTTCTTGTAAGGTACGATGCTTGACTTTGGAGTTGTATTGTGCTGCCACTTTCTGCTTGTGGGCTGCTGTTTTAAGGACTGCATAATTTTTCTCTCCTCAACTAGATCCAAAGACATGTGGAGGAGTTCTTCATTCTCTTCTGGGTTATAGTGGATCCTACGGTGGGAAGGCACAATGGTTTCAACTGGGAGCATAGCCTCCGATCCGTATGCCAAAGAGAAAGGAGTGTGCCCGTTGATGTTCTGAAAGATGTGCGGTAGGCCTACAGTGCCGTAGGGAGTTCATCCACCCAAGCACCCTTTGACTTTTCGAGCTTCTTTTTGATCAGAGTTTTCAGAATTTTGTTGACTGCTTCGACTTGTCCGTTTGCCTGGGGATATGCTACGGATGAGAAGCTTTTATGAATTCCGTGCTCTCGGCACCAGTTGGCGAATTCCTCGTTGTCAAACTGAAGTCCATTGTCTGATACGATTTTGAGTGGGACTCCGTACCTGCATAGAACATTTTTGATCAGGAAGTTAATAACTTTTGCTGAAGATACTTTATTCAGAGGTTCCGCTTCCACCCATCTGGTGAAATAATCAACTGCCACTATAGCATATTTGGCCCTGCCTCGGCCCATTGGTAGCTCGCCGATTAAGTCAATTCCCCATATTGCGAAGGGCCAAGGGCTGGTCATTTGAGTAATCTTGGTTGTTGGTAGCCGAGGAATCTTAGCAAATCTTTGGCATCTGTCACACTTCTTGACGAAATCTAAGGCGTCCTTGCTTAAGGTGGGCCAGAAATATCCGTATCGGAGTATCTTTTTTGCTAACGTTTGCCCTCCGGAGTGATCTCCGCAACTTCCCTGATGGATGTTGGACAAGATTTCCTTGGCTTCCCTCCCAGCGACACACCTTAATAACGGGTTAGAGAATCTGCGCCGATAGAGGATGTCTTCTTGTATTGTGTAGCGGGATGCTTTCCTCAAGATTTTCTTGACTTCGTTACGCCCGTTGGGTAGTGTGCCACTCTGTAGGTAGTCTCGGATGGGAGTCATCCAAGTTGCTTCTTCGTTTGTAGCTACCAGATTCACTTGTTCAAAACTTGGGGCCAGTTGCTTTGAGATGGTTACTGCCCCGAAGATGGTGACGTCTCTCACACTTGCTTACTTTGCCAATTCGTCGGCCTCTTGGTTCTCTTCCCGAGGGATGTGTTTGACTAAGTAGTGGTCCAATCGGCTGAGAAGTAACTTGGTCTTCTTTAGATATGCTATGAGTAGTTCTTCTCGAGCTTGGAATTCTCCCAGTATTTGATTAACAATAAGTTGAGAATCGCTATAAAGACACAAAGAATCGGCTTCGATTTCTATGGCAATTTCTAGTCCGGCTATCACTGCTTCATATTCTGCATCGTTATTGGTGGCAACGAACTCCAATCTTATAGCATAGTGCAGTTTGTTTCCCCTGGGAGTGATTATTACCACACCTGCCCCCGAGCCTTGTTCGTTTGATGCACCGTCCACAAAGAGATTCCACTTGATATCTTCCGCTATTTCCGATTGCTCCTTATCTTCGTTGGTAGTGAATTCTGCAATGAAATCAGCCATGGCTTGTCCCTTGATGGCGGTGCGAGGGTGATAGGTGATATCATACTGACTTAGTTCAATGCACCATTTAAGTAGTCTCCCAGAAGTGTCGGGACGATGGAGTACCTGCCTTAGTGGTTGATCGGTCAGAACTTTGATGGAATGGGAATGGAAGTAGTGACGCAGTTTCCGTGATGTGATTAGTAAACAGTATGCTAGCTTCTCAAGTTTAGGATATCTGACTTCTGCCCCAGTAAACCTTTTGCTGACGAAGTAAACTGGGCGTTGCGTACGGTTGTCTTCCCTTACCAAGGCAGCGCTTAGGGCGTGAGATGACACAGCGAGGTATAGGTATAATTCTTCGCCTGAGCTTGGAGTCGAGAGTACCGGTGGTTTCTGGAGGTGTTCGATTAGGCTAAGGAAAGCGGTTAAGCATTCGTTGGTCCATTCGAACTTTCCTTTGTCTTTCTTTAGAGCTTCGAAAAAGGGGACGCACTTGTCCGTTGCCTTGGAGATGAATCGGCTTAGGGCGGCCACTTTTCCATTTAGGCTTTGCATTTCCTTTCGGGTGGAAGGTATCTTGATATCCCTTAGCGCTCGGACTTGTTCAGGGTTTGCTTCAATCCCTCTGGCATGGACGATGAACCCTAAGAACTTTCCCAACGACACTCCAAAGGAGCACTTTAGTGGAATCAACTTCATTCCATACTGTCGAAGTACCTGGAACATCTCGCTTAGGTGGCTTACGTGATCTTTGGCTTTCCGCAATTTCACCAGCATGTCATCCACATATACTTCCATAGTTTGTCCTATTAGCCCTGCAAACTTCTTGTTGACGAGGCGCTGGTAGGTGGCTCCTGCATTTTTAAGTCCGAAAGGCATTACCTTATAGCAGTACAAACCCCGGTCGGTGATGAAACTAGTGTGGTCTTGGTCGGGAGCATGCATAGGAATTTGGTTATATCCTGAGTACGCATCCATGAAAGATAGGAGCTCGTGCCCGGCTGTGCTGTCTACAAGTTGATCGATTCTGGGAAGTGGGAAGCAATCTTTTGGGCAGGCGTCGTTTAGGTTGGAAAAGTCAATGCAGGTTCGCCACTTCCCATTAGCCTTCTTTACCAGTACCGGGTTGGCGATCCATTCCGGGTAGATAGCTTCTCGTATGAAGTCATTGGCGAGTAGATCCTTTACTTCTTCATCGAGGGCTGCCGATCGCTCTGCCCCCATACTTCTCTTTCTTCGTTTTACAGGCGCCTTGGTAGGATCAATGTTTAATACGTGGCATGCTATATCGGGGGAGATTCCGGTCATGTCAGCATGTGACCACGCGAATACATCCAAGTTGTGGCGGAGAAAATCGATGAGTTGTTCCTTCAATTCGGTCTTTAGTTGGGACCCAATTTTCAATAGTCTACTTGAGTCGTACTTGTCTACAGATATAAACTCCATAGCCTCTGCAGGCTCGGCGGTGGCCTCCTCCTCTTTGTCCCTAGGGTCTAATTCATTGAAAGGGTCGCTGTTATATCGAAGAGGAGGGGCTTTCTTTAGTTGCTATGCTTCTAGACTTTTTGTGCAGAGGGCAATCTCTACACCCTTCCCTTTATCCTTCCTGTGGTTGTTGCGAAGTTCAGTCACATAGCAGTCTCGAGCAACGTCCTGGTCTCCTTCCACTTCCCCTACTCCATTGTCTGTTGGAAATTTCATCTTTAGGCACCATGAGGCTAGGACAATTTGGAAGTCAGACAAGGATGGCCTTCCTAAGAAGGCGTTGTAGGCTGAATGGTTTTCTACTAGCACAAATGTCTGTTTCCGTACAGCGGAGCGGGGATGGCTTCCAATCTCAACAAAGAGGTCCAGTTGCCCGAGGGGCATCTTCGCATCTCCAGTGAAGCCGTGTAGTGGTTTATCGTAGGGAGATACATCCTTCATTGATAGCTTCATTTTGTCGAACGCGTGTTTGAACAGGATGTTTACTGAGCTTCCAGTGTCTACCAGGATTCGGTAAACTTCAGCGGGACCAAGTCGTGCAGAGATGACCATGGGATCCATATGAGGGTACTGCCTTCCTTCTAGGTCACGCTTACCGAATGTGATGTCATCACTTTCTTTCCGCTTCGGGTGGCGTTCTTCTACAACCGAATTGACATAGTCTTTATTGTCTCTAAGTGACTTTCCGTATCTTTCCATCTCTTTCCAGCTTCTGTCTGCGATGTGCGGCCCTCCTGAGATGGTATGGACCACTATCTTCTCTTGACTAGAGCTGCTAGTGTTGCGGTTTCCTCTGTCGGCCCCCGGTGAGGGAAGCCTTGGGTTTTCATTGGCAGGAGCTGGGGTCCTGTCCTGACCTTTTACATAACGTTCCAGTTTCTTCCTTCTGATGTGTTCCTCAATCAGATCTCGGAGATGATGGCATTCGTTGGTATCATGCCCGTGAGATTCGTGGAAGCGGCAGAACTTTCCAGACTTCTGTGCGTTATCTGATTCCTTCTTGTATGGTGGGCGTTTGTATCTAACTTCGCCTTGGGTGGCAAGGAAGATATTTTCGACGGTCTCGTTCAAGGGAGTGTAAGTGTCGAATCTTGGTCCTGGCCGATATAGGCGCTTTTCTCCCTTCTTGCCCCCAGCATTGTCTCTGGAATCATTTCTTCGAACGTCCCTTGCCACAGCAGGGGCGTTGCCATGGGTTGTCTTATTTTGCTGTCCTGACTGCCCCCTCAACGGTAGCATCCTCAAGCCTCATGTATTTCCCGGCTTCATGGAAGAAATCGGGTAAAGTAGCTGGTTTTTCTTTTGTCAACCTTCTAGCAAATTTAGTGTCCGGATGCACACCACTGCAGAGGGCCATTAGGATAAGCTTCTCATCGGCATCTTGGACTGCGGCTGCTGCGGCGTTGAATCTGGTTAGGTATTGCTGCAGCTTCTCTCCAGGTTTTTGTTTGACGCTGGATAAGGAATAAGCGTCCTTAGGTTGCTCCACATGAATGCGGAACTGACTGATAAATTTTTCTTTCAACATCTCCCACGAGCTGATGGATCCCTGGGGTAGATGACAGAACCAGGAGGTAGCATGATCTGCTAAGAAGAGCGGAAAGCATTTGCACAGTACTCCCTCTGTCGCCCCAGTCATGAGCATATGCTGCGTGTACCTCTGTAAGTGTACAACGGGGTCGGAGGTTCCTTTGTAGGGTTCCATTGTTGGCATCTTCCATTCTCGGAGGGTGATAGCAATTTCGATATTGCGGGCGAAAGGGCTGGTTACCCTAGCGCCTATCCCTTGATCTCTTTGCTCCCATTGGACACACTCTCTGAATAAGCGTGCCATCCTTTCATCGGAACTTGGAGCAGATAGAAATGAGTTTGGTTCTGTTCTGTGGGATTGATTCCGTCCAGATGACCTGTAGGGATGGTATCGTCTATCATCCCTCATATTTTCCAGTGGCTGCCTTTGATCTTCTGGGAGCATGCTAGGGTCAGCTACAGTTGGCCCTTGCCTTGATCTTCCCCTGCCGAGTTCTGATCTAAGCACTTCCTTAGGTCCAACTTCGGGCTGGACTCTAGCTCGGCCCCGTTCACTGGCGTTTCCGTGGTTAGGCAGTATGACCGGCACAGCTACAGTTGACCTCCGTCCGGTACCTCCCCCGTTGGGTTCGGTACTAAACGTTTCCTCAAGCCTAACTTCGGGCTGTGCTCGGTCTCGGCTCCTACCATGGCTACTTCTACCGTTAGCTCCTTCGAAGAAGGAAGATCTTTGTTGTCTCTGAGATCCTCCAGACTGGGACTCGCCCCATGATTCAGTGTTGCGGTTGGATTCTTCAGCGTCCCTTAAGTGTGACATGAGATGGTCCACCAAAGCTTCTTGCTGGGATGTGAAGCGGTTAGTTACTTCAGCCACAACCCTGTCTAGATCTGCCCTAGTAATGGCTGCAGGCTGTCCTGTAGCAGGAGTGGTTGGGTTAGCCTGTCCTTCATTTGTTTCTGGTGCTGGAGGAGGATGATTTCCTTGATTCGTGACAGCTGGATCTGGAAGACTGCTGGATGCGATGTTTTTTCCTTTATTAACATCTTTTCTCGGTTTGGGAGGCATGTTTTATGAGTGGCGAATGATGATGTTAGGAAAACTGTTAAGTGGATGAAGCTGAAGCTTCGAGTTTCTAGTTCTCATTGAAAGCACCAAAAATGTTTGCACAAAAAATGGACAAACACCTCAAAGTCGTATGATTTAGTAGATCTTATGTTGTTCTTAGTAATTTTGGGGATTCATGCAAATATATGAAAAGCATGGACTAAACTGTAAAAAAGACACGCAGATTTATAGTGGTTCAGCCTGAATGTGCCTACGTCCACTTTATATGTTATTTCTCTTCTCTTCTTTTGATTACAAGTACAAAGCTTTGATACTAGTAAAAAGAAAGTTGTTTGAAAGTTCTATCCGTGCTTGAGCTCTCAAAACTTGTCCCCATTGTTGTACCCCTGCCCCTCTATTTATAGAGTGAGGTTGGGAGCAGGGGTCTTGGATGTATATAGCTGCTGGTCGGCCTGGGCTGATGTGATCTGGCCTGGCATGTCTTGGTCCGGTAGCGTTTGGTCCGGTGGTAGGAGATGAATTGGTTCGGCGAAGCTTGGAGATGCTTGGAGGTGAGTTGGTTCGGCGAAGGCTTGAAGGAGGTTGGTCCGGCAGTTGCTTGAGACTGCCGAATGGGGTTCGATGAGACATGGATGCCGAATGAGTTCCTGCCGAATGGGCTCTGGAGAACGAGAATGCTGAATGAGTTCCTGCCGAATGGGCTCTGGAGAACGAGAATGCCAAATGAGTTTCGGCAAGCCTGGATGGATGAATCAAGCTTCTTGGTCTCGAGGTCTTCTGGGTGAGAACACGCCCAACATCGCGTAAACATTTGCCACCTATGCTTGCTTCATCATTGGGCAGTTTTTGATTTCATGTCCCTCCCCCTGACAAGCATAACATTTCTTAGGCTTTGCTTGATCATTCTTCACAGGTTGTTCCTTCTTAACTTGCTTCTTTGGTTTTGTGCAGCTGTTAGAATAATGGCCCTTCTCTTGGCAATTGTAACAAGTTATATTGCTTGTCGAATTTCCTTGATTGCTGTTTGCACAAAAAATGGACAAACACCTCAAAGTCGTATGATTTAGTAGATCTTATGTTGTTCTTAGTAATTTTGGGGATTCATGCAAATATATGAAAAGCAGGGACTAAACTATAAAAAAGACACGCAGATTTATAGTGGTTCAGCCTGAATGTGCCTACGTCCACTTTATATGTTATTTCTCTTCTCTTCTTTTGATTACAAGTACAAAGCTTTGATACTAGTAAAAAGAAAGTTGTTTGAAAGTCTATCCGTGCTTGAGCTCTCAAAACTTGTCCCCATTGTTGTACCCCTGCCCCTCTATTTATAGAGTGAGGTTGGGAGCAGGGGTCTTGGATGTATATAGCTGCTGGTGGGCCTGGGCTGATGTGATCTGGCCTGGCACGTCTTGGTCCGGTAGCGTTTGGTCCGGTGGTAGGAGATGAATTGGTTCGGCGAAGCTTGGAGATGCTTGGAGGTGAGTTGGTTCGGCGAAGGCTTGAAGGAGGTTGGTCCGGCAGTTGCTTGAAGGAGGTTGGTCCGGCAGTTGCTTGAGACTGCTGAATGGGTTTCTATGAGACATGGATGCCGAATGAGTTCCTGCCGAATGGGCTCTGGGGAACGAGAATGCCGAATGAGTTCCTGCCGAATGGGCTCTGGAGAACGAGAATGCCGAATGAGTTTAGGCAAGCCTGGATGGATGAATCAAGCTTCTTGGCCTCGAGGTCTTCTGGGTGAGAACACGCCCAACATTTGCCCCCCAAAGTGGGGCATATGCCGGCATGTGCCGCGCTTTGTTTTAAAACTAATGACGTTAGCTTGGATGCCTTCGCCGAACCAGCCGGTCCGGTCGTCTATAGCTGCCTATAAGTAAGGGCCTAGGGCCTCTATTACCTTTCACCAAACGAAACTGCCGAGCCAAGTTAGTCACATAGCCGAATCAATTTCTAACCTTCTGCCGAACCATTTCAGCCTGCCGAACCAGGTACTCAACTTCCCATCGCCGAATGGTTTTCCATTGTGTTCACCGAATGAAGTGCGCGTGTCATACGTACCGAATGAATATTAGTTGGGAATGCCGAACGAGTTCCTTGAGACGTGACTGCCGAATGGGCTTTCCGGATGAGAATGCCGAATGAAATTTTTACATTCAGTTTACCGAATGACAACGGGAGTTTGAGCATTTTGATTTTATGAGTGAAATTTCATATTACACACATACTTGTTTACATCCTCTGTTCTAACAATGTGTTTTTCGATGTTGCAGATAATGTCTCGTAAAGCGGAAACTCGATCAGACAAAAAGAAATCCGGGGGCGAAGGAGGTTCCTCTGCCGTGCCCCCAGCTCAGCCGAATCCAGAACGTCACGGACCTACCCCGAGAGCACTAGTGGACGGGTACGGCCCTCAGGAGCTTCTGAACTCCCCGCCCGATTACTTTCCTAGCTCCCTCAAGGAGGAGCAGCTTGATGTCATCTCCCGTTCCTTCGGAATTGATAGGGCGCACTTGCTGTTGCCAGGGAGAGAAGTTATGCCGTATGACCCTCCCGAGGGGTACTTTGTCAACAGCAGATACCACTGCATGTGTGGTGCCATTCCGCCTCTTAACGCTTGGGTAGCCAGCTTCCTCACATATCTAAAGGTGGCCCCATTCCAGCTTCAACCCAACTCCTATGCTATACTGGTGAGCCTCTTCGTCATCTTCCAGAGCAAGTATGGTCGTGCTCCTTCCAACCGGGAGATCCGGTACTTTTATAATCTGAGGGGCTATAAGAAGGGGTCCCCATACATCAGCTTGGAGTCAGCTGTAACCTTCAAGCCGGTCTTGGATCTGTATTCCAAATTCAGCATGTTCAAGAAGGAGTGGTTCTTCGTCAGGGACGACTCTGTTTCTATTCGGCGCTTTACTTCAGGATGTAAGTTGATGTTTTATTTATAATTTCCATTCTGATTGCGATGCTTCTTCTCATACATTTTCATTTTTGCTAGCGACAGGTGGCTTTGCGGTTGTGGAGACTGACCGCCTGGTTCAGACGGCGGCTGAGATAGAAGCTATCCCCGGGAGGGATAGATCAGCTGCCTTCCTGATCAGAAACGCGACCCTTCTGGAGTATAACTTGATCCTTCAACAGCAGTCAGTAGTCAAGCTGAGGGAAACGTCGGAGGAGAGGGCGGCTGCTCAGGCTAAGGGAGGTGTCACGGCAGAGAGTGGCAAGAGGAAACCTTTCACAAAACCTCCAACTGTCGGAGGTAAGAAACTTAAGAGGTCGGACGGTCCTTCTCCCAGCAATTGTCCACTTACTCAGGGGGAGGAAGACGTGGAGGAGGAAAGAGGTGAGGGTGGAGATGGTTGGGAAGGTGATGAAGGTGGCGATGGCATCGGGGCCTTGCTTCCTGGGCAAGCGGGCGAGATTCAGGAGTGGACGGATGATGCGTTCCACCAGGCTTTCGAGGGGCTGGACGAAGATCCGGCTTTGGTAGAGAAAACCGGGAAAGCGGACAAGGCCGGGACCGGTGCAAACGAGTCTTCTCAGACCATTCCAGCCAAGGTGGCTCCGACAACTCAAGGTGAACTCTTGACTCCTGCATGCTTCATTAATGATAGGGATCTAGGAATATTTTATGATCCGCTCCCGTCCTGGAATGAAATCCAGGACTCATTCCAGTATCCTACTTCTCCCCAGGGTTTGTATAACAGACGTGCTTTCTTTCTTCTTTTAACTTGTAATTTATCACGTTTCTCGAATTATATAGTTATGTAAGCTTGTGACACTTGTTCTTCATATCAGGAGCAGGCAAGACATCCAAGGCCTCAGACCTTCGGCATAGGCTTGAGCAATACAAGCTCTCCAAAACTTCTGTCAAGCCGAAGCCTTCGACCCACCGCTCCGGGGATGTAGTCGGCTACCGTCCTCTTCTCGGGGTTATCGAAGAAGGTATTCAGCAGAGAATGAGGAGTCATTCCTTATCCGAACATTCACTTGGTCCCCAGCCCCCAATTCAGCCCCTTCATGATATCACAGAGGAGGATACTGAGTTCGTACTCTCTCCGCACCTGTCTGAAAATCCTACCGTCACTCGGATTGATCGTCCTGACTTGTTTCGGAATGCATTTGCGGGTCATCCTGACCTGGATCCAAGCTCCCATGATATTACCTTTGACGAGGTCATCGGTGAGCACCTTCTTCAACGCAACCCCATGGTATGGGTACTTGATGAGGCTAAGTCCTTAGATCTCGATTTACTCACTACTCGTATAATTACTATGGGAGACGAGGCCAAGGCTAATATTGATCGGGTGGTGGAGGAGACTAAGAAGCTGATGGGGCATCATGCCCGGCTGGTTAAGGCCGGAGAGGAGATTGGGAGTGCCAACATCCGACTACGATTGGTGGTTTCGGATCAGGCCAAACAGCTTGCGGATCAGGCCATTCAGATTTCTCAGCATGAGGCTGCTTCTGGACGAGTAAAGAAAACCATGGAAGAGGCCAGCCGGGCCGAACTGTGGAAAATGGAAGCTACTTGCAAAGAACGGATTGACATTGCTATTGCCACGGTGGACGAGGTTCGGAAAGCGGATCTTGAGCAGGTGGAGGAGTTGTCCGGGAAACTTGAGGCTGCAGAGCTTGCTCAAGCCAAGTTGAGGGAGGAGATGGAGGCAATGCGGGAATCCCTTCTGGTTGACTGCTCGAGATACCGATCGGAGAGAGATGCTGCCGTTGAAAGGTTGTCGGCTTCCGAGGCCCGGATGAGGGAGTTTGAGGAGAATGAGGGGATGATGGACGAAATGCTTCAGGACATGTACTTCCGAACCTGGAAGCAGGGCAACCTATCCTGGATGGATGATTATCCTAGGGTCATGGCTAAGATCTATCTTCGGGCTCTGGAGGAGGCCAAGGCCGATGCGGATAAAGATGGTGGCGTGGCCTTCAGCATGGATGTGGTCACTGCCCAGTTTGCCAAGGGGGAGAAGGTGGCGGTGAAGGAGGGTATGCGGTTGCTTGCTGCTGAGGAGGCAGGGGTGCAAGTAGATGATGACGATCAGGATGGCCAAGAAGCATATGTTGGTAAGTCTTCCTTTTTAGTTTCTCCATTAACTTGGTTGCTTGTCACTAATGAATCCTTTCTTTGACTGGTCAGGTGGTCAACAGGACAAGGATAAAACTCCAATGCAGCCGACCCCCTGATTAGACCTGGAAAAAACTCTTTTTGTGGACTTGACATGGTTGTATATGTTAGTCTTAAAACAGTAAAGTAGCTTTTAGGTTGTATTATTTTGCTACTTGTAATAAATAGCTCCATTCTTGATGTGTAATTCTTTAACTTAAGCTGATTTTGTCGTTTTCTGAATGTTTGTTGCTATTTTGACATGTCGTATGAGAAATATAGCTATGTATATTCTTGTAATTGAATTGTGTTTGATGTCAGGTTCTGGTTCTAAAACATAATTTCATGACTTGCAATATTAGCGTGTGGTGTGAACAAATTATAGTCATGTATTTGTACACAAAAGAAGAAAATACCGCCTTTCATGTTTTAATCGTAGATGGCAGTTTTGAATATCTTGTATGACCGAGCATGGAATGCAGTCGAATGCCCTGCCATCCAATTATGAGTCCCTACACCCATTGGCGAGTATCTCCTACTTTGTATCCTGTACTTTAGGGATTGTTACAGAGGATAGGGAAAAAGCTTTTTAAGTAAAATTGAAATATGTGAAAAAGTAAAACTTCCAATCACGGAAGGCCTTCGATGTGCTTAAGTTCGTGGCAAACGGGTTTTGTAGTCACTTTCCCTAGCTGTGGGTCTTGGAGACATTTGTCACCCATCTTACGCCTCCGCGGGGAGTTAATTCTTTTTTTTTACCACAGCCGCACTTAAGACACATCGGAGCCGAGATCGCGCACAGTAACTACCCGGGCCATTATGGCCCGTAATCGTGGGTATTATTCGATTTACTGTGGCCGGCTAGTGTGGGTGCCGATCGTCAACTGTGAACTTCCCCTGGCTGGCCACACCTTATGTTGGGGCTTATAGTCGGTTCATAGTTGCCGGCGAGCCTAACGCCGTAATGAGCTGCCTCGGCTATAGTCGGCCTTCTCGGTGGCTTATAATCGGCTCATTACAGTTGGCTTTAAGGGCCGTCGCGAGCAATGAGCTAACCCGCAGCAGAGGGATGCTGGAGCAAAAGTGTCTCATTGGCGAGGGCATAGATTCGCATAGTACCTGTTAGGTTTTGCCCAGGTGAAGTTGCGCCGCGGAGTGCTTTGAGTGGAAATGCTATACGCATAGTATTTTGTTCAACAGAAAAGGATAAAGCTTAACAAGTAGCCAAGATATAAAGGAACAAGTTAAAAAAGAGACAAGGTTTTTTAAAGTGGTTCGGCATGAAAAGGCCTACGTCCACTGATTCTCTTTGTTAATTCACTTCATATGGGCAGTACAAATTAAGAAAAGTATCGACGGAGGTGCTGGATGTTCCATGCCCTCTGGAACACCTCTTCGTCCACTGTTGACAAAATATAAGCTCCATTGTTGAGATCTTTATGAATTACATATGGTCCATCCCAGATTGGGTCTAGTGCTCCGGGGCGAGGGAAGATTCGCTTGAGGACAAGATCCCCTTCTTGTAAGGTACGATGCTTGACTTTGGAGTTGTATTGTGCTGCCACTTTCTGCTTGTGGGCTGCTGTTTTAAGGACTGCATCATTTCTTCTCTCCTCAACTAGATCCAAAGACATGTGGAGGAGTTCTTCATTCTCTTCTGGGTTATAGTGGATCCTACGGTGGGAAGGCACAATGGTTTCAACTGGGAGCATAGCCTCCGATCCGTATGCCAAAGAGAAAGGAGTGTGCCCCGTTGATGTTCTGAAAGATGTGCGGTAGGCCCACAGTGCCGTAGGGAGTTCATCCACCCAAGCGCCCTTTGACTTTTCGAGCTTCTTTTTTATCAGAGTTTTCAGAATTTTGTTGACTGCTTCGACTTGTCCGTTTGCCTGGGGATATGCTACGGATGAGAAGCTTTTATGAATTCCGTGCTCTCGGCACCAGTTGGTGAATTCCTCGCTGTCAAACTAAAGTCCATTGTCTGATATGATTTTGAGTGGGACTCCGTACCTGCATAGAACATTTTTGATCAGGAAGTTAATAACTTTTGCTGAAGATACTTTATTCAGAGGTTCCGCTTCCACCCATTTGGTGAAATAATCAACTGCCACTATAGCATATTTGGCCCCGCCTCGGCCCATTGGTAGCTCGCCGATTAAGTCAATTCCCCATATTGCGAAGGGCCAAGGGCTGGTCATTTGAGTAATTTTGGTTGTTGGCAGCCGAGGAATCTTAGCAAATTTTTGGCATCTGTCACACTTCTTGACGCAATCTAATGCGTCCTTGCTTAAGGTGGGCCAGAAATATCCGTATCGGAGTATATTTTTTGCTAACGTTTGCCCTCCGGAGTGATCTTCGCAGCTTCCCTGTTGGATGTTGGACAAGATTTCCTTGGCTTCCCTCTCAGCGACACACCTTAATAACGGGTTAGAGAATCCATGCCGATAGAGGATGTCTTCTTGTATTGTGTAGCGGGATGCTCTCCTCAAGATTTTCTTGACTTCGTTACGCCCGTTGGGTAGTGTGCCACTCTGTAGGTAGTCTCGGATGGGAGTCATCCAAATTGCTTCTTCGGTTGTAGCTACCAGATTCACTTGTTCAAAACTTGGGGCCAGTTGCTTTGAGATGGTTACTGCCCCGAAGATGGTGACGTCTCTCACACTTGCTTGCTTTTCCAATTCGTCGGCCTCTTGGTTCTCTTCCCGAGGGATGTGTTTGACTAAGTAGTGATCCAATCGGCTGAGAAGTAACTTGGTCTTCTTTAGATATGCTATGAGTCGTTCTTCTCGAGCTTGGAATTCTCCTAGTATTTGATTGACAATAAGTTGAGAATCGCTATGAAGACACAAAGAATCGGCTCCGATTTCTATGGCAATTTCTAGTCCGGCTATCACTGCTTCATATTCTGCATCGTTATTGGTGGCAGCGAACTCCAATCTTATAGCATAGTGCAGTTTGTTTCCCTTGGGAGTGATTATTACCACACCTGCCCCCGAGCCTTGTTCGTTTGATGCACCGTCCACAAAGAGATTCCACTTGATATCTTCCGCTATTTTCGATTGCTCCTTATCTTCGTTGGTAGTGAATTCTGCAATGAAATCAGCCATGGCTTGTCCCTTGATGGCGGTGCGAGGGTGATAGGTGATATCATACTGACTTAGTTCAATGCACCATTTAAGTAGTCGCCCAGAAGTGTCGGGACGATGGAGTACCTGCCTTAGTGGTTGATCGGTCAGAACTTTGATGGAATGGGACTGGAAGTAGTGACGCAGTTTCCGTGATGTGATTAGTAAACAGTATGCTAGCTTCTCAAGTTTAGGATATCTGACTTCTTCCCCAGTAAACCTTTTGCTGACGAAGTAAACTGGGCGTTGCATACGGTTGTCTTCCCTTACCAAGGCAGCGCTTAGGGCGTGAGATGACACAGCGAGGTATATGTATAATTCTTCGCCTTCGCTTGGAGTCGAGAGTACCGGTGGTTTCTGGAGGTGTTCGATTAGGCTAAGGAAAGCAGATAAGCATTCGTTGGTCCATTCGAACTTTCCTTTGTCTTTCTTTAGAGCTTCGAAAAAGGGGACGCACTTGTCCGTTGCCTTGGAGATGAATCGGCTTAGGGCGGCCACTTTTCCATTTAGGCTTTGCATTTCCTTTCGGGTGGAAGGTATCTTGATATCCCTTAGCGCTCGGACTTGTTCAGGGTTTGCTTCAATCCCTCTGGCATGGACGATGAACCCTAAGAACTTTCCCGACGACACTCCAAAGGAGCACTTTAGTGGATTCAACTTCATTCCATACTGTCGAAGTACCTGGAACATCTCACCTAGGTGGCTTATGTGATCTTTGGCTTTCCGCGATTTCACCAGCATGTCATCCACATATACTTCCATAGTTTGTCCTATTAGCCCTGCAAACATCTTGTCGACGAGGCGCTGGTAGGTGGCTCCTGCATTTTTAAGTCCGAAAGGCATTACCTTATAGCAGTACAAACCCCGGTCGGTGATGAAACTAGTGTGGTCTTGGTCGGGAGCATGCATAGGAATTTGGTTATATCCTGAGTACGCATCCATGAAAGATAGGAGCCCGTGCCCGGCTGTGCTGTCTACAAGTTGATCGATTCTGGGAAGTGGGAAGCAATCTTTTGGGCAGGCGTCGTTTAGGTTGGAAAAGTCAATGCAGGTTCGCCACTTCCCATTAGCCTTCTTTACCAGTACCGGGTTGGCGATCCATTCCGGGTAGATAGCTTCTCGTATGAAGTCATTGGCGAGTAGATCCTTTACTTCTTCATCGAGGGCTGCCGATCGCTCTGCCCCCATACTTCTCTTTCTTCGTTTTACAGGCGCCTTGGTAGAATCAATGTTTAATACGTGGCATGCTATATCGGGGGAGATTCCGGTCATGTCAACATGTGACCACGCGAATACATCCAAGTTGTGGCGGAGAAAATCGATGAGTTGTTCCTTCAATTCGGTCTTTAGTTGGGACCCAATTTTCAATAGTCTACTTGAGTCGTACTTGTATACAGATATAAACTCCATAGCCTCTGCAAGCTCGGCGGTGGCCTCCTCTTCTTTGTCCCTAGGGTCTAATTCATTGAAAGGGTCGCTGGTATATCGAAGAGGAGGGGCTTTCTTTAGTTGCTATGCTTCTAGACTTTTTGTGCAGAGGGCAATCTCTACACCCTTCCCTTTATCCTTCCTGTGGTTGTTGCGAAGTTCAGTCACATAGCAGTCTCGAGCAACGTCCTGGTCTCCTTCCACTTCCCCTACTCTATTGTTTGTTGGAAATTTCATCTTTAGGCACCATGGGGCTAGGACAATTTGGAAGTCAAACAAGGATGGCCTTCCTAAGAAGGCGTTGTAGGCCGAATGGTTTTCTACTAGCACAAATGTCTGTTTCCATACAGCGGAGCGGGGATGGCTTCCAATCTCAACAAAGAGGTCCAGTTGCCCGAGGGGCATCTTCGCATCTCCAGTGAAGCCGTGTAGTGGTTTATCGCAGGGAGATACATCCTTCATTGATAGCTTCATTTTGTCGAACGCGTGTTTGAACAGGATGTTTATTGAGCTTCAAGTGTCTACCAGGATTCGGTAAACTTCGACGGGACCAAGTCGTGCAGAGATGACCATGGGATCCATGTGAGGGTACTGCCTTCCTTCTAGGTCACGCTTACCGAATGTGATGTCATCACTTTCTTTCCGCTTCGGGTGGCGTTCTTCTACAACCGAATTGACATAGTCTTTATTGTCTCTAAGCGACTTTCCGTATCTTTCCATCTCTTTCCAGCTTCTGTCTGCGATGTGCGGCCCTCCTGAGATGGTATGGACCACTATCTTATCTTGACTAGAGCTGCTAGTGTTGCGGTTTCCTCTGTCGGCCCCCGGTGAGGGAAGCCTTGGGTTTTCATTGGCAGGAGCTGGGGTCCTGTCCTGACCTTTTACATAACGTTCCAGTTTCTTCCTTCTGATGTGTTCCTCAATCAGATCTCGGAGATGATGGCATTCGTTGGTATCATGCCCGTGAGATTCGTGGAAGCGGCAGAACTTTCCAGACTTCTGTGCGTTATCTGATTCCTTCTTGTATGGTGGGCGTTTGTATCTAACTTTGCCTTGGGTGGCAAGGAAGATATTTTCGACGGTCTCGTTCAAGGGAGTGTAAGTGTCGAATCTTGGTCCTGGCCGATATAGGCGCTTTTCTCCCTTCTTGCCCCCAACATTGTCTCTGGAATCATTTCTTCGAACGTCCCTTGCCACAGCAGGGGCGTTGCCATGGGTTGTCTTATTTTGCTGTCCTGACTGCCCCTCAACGGCAGCATCCTCAAGCCTTATGTATTTCCCGGCTTCATGGAAGAAATCGGGTAAAGTAGCTGGTTTTTCTTTTGTCAACCTTCTAGCAAATTTAGTGTCCGGATGCACACCACTGCAGAGGGCCATTAGGATAAGCTTCTCATCGGCATCTTGGACTGCGGCTGCTGCGGCGTTGAATCTGGTTAGGTATTGCTACAGCTTCTCTCCAGGTTTCTGTTTGACGCTGGATAAGGAATAAGCGTCCTTAGGTTGCTCCACATGAATGCGGAACCGACTGATAAATTTTTCATTCAACATCTCCCACGAGCTGATGGATCCCTGGGGTAGATGACAGAACCAGGAGGTAGCAAGGTCTGCTAAGAAGAGCGGAAAGCATTTGCACAGTACTCCCTCTGTCGCCCCACTCATGAGCATATGTTGCGTGTACCTCTGTAAGTGTTTAACGGGGTCGGAGGTTCCTTTGTAGGGTTCCATTATTGGCATCTTCCATTCTCGGGGGGTGATAGCAATTTCGATATTGCGGGCGAAAGGGCTGGTTACCCTAGCGCCTATCCCTCGATCTCTTTGCTCCCGTTGGACACACTCTCTGAATAAGCGTGCCATCCTTTCATCGGAACTTGGAGCAGATAGAAATGAGTTTGGTTCTGTTCAGTGGAATTGATTCCGTCCAGATGACCTGTAGGGATGGTATCGTCTATCATCCCTCATATTTTTCAGTGGCTGCCTTTGATCTTCTGGGAGCATGCTAGGGTCAGCTACAGTTGGCCCTTGCCTTGATCTTCCCCTGTCGGGTTCTGATCTAAGCACTTCCTCGGGTCCAACTTCGGGCTGGACTCTAGCTCGGCCCCGTTCACTGGCGTTTCCGTGGTTAGGCAGTATGACCGGCTCAGCTACAGTTGACCTCCGTCCGGTACCTCCCCCATTGGGTTCAGTACCAAACGTTTCCTCAGGCCTAACTTCGGGCTGTGCTCGGTCTCGGCTCCTACCATGGCTACTTCTGCCGTTAGCTCCTTCGAAGAAGGAAGATCTTTGTTGTCTCTGAGATCCTCCAGACTGGGACTCACCCCATGATTCAGTGTTGCGGTTGGATTCTTCAGCGTCCCTTAAGCGTGACATGAGATGGTCCACCAAAGCTTCTTGCTGGGATGTGAAGCGGTTAGTTACTTCAGCCACAACCCTATCTAGATCTGCCCTAGTAATGGCTGCAGGCTGTCCTGTAGCAGGAGTGGTTGGGTTAGCCTGTCCTTCATTTGTTTCTGGTGCTGGAGGAGGATGATTTCCTTGATTCGTGACAGCTGGATCTGGAAGACTGCTGGATGCGATGTTTTTTCCTTTATTAACATCTTTTCTCGGTTTGGGAGGCATGTTTTCTGAGTGGCGAATGATGCTGTTAGGAAAACTGTTAAGTGGATGAAGCTGAAGCTTCGAGTTTCTAGTTCTTAGTGAAAGCACCAAAAATGTTTGCACAAAAAATGGACAAGCACCTCAAAGTCGTATGATTTAGTAGATCTTATGTTGTTCTTAGTAATTTTGGGGATTCATGCAAATATATGAAAAGCAGGGACTAAACTGTAAAAAAGACACGCAGATTTATAGTGGTTCAACCTGAATGTGCCTACGTCCACTTTATATGTTATTTCTCTTCTCTTCTTTTGATTACAAGTACAAAGCTTTGATACTAGTAAAAAGAAAGTTGTTTGAAAGTTCTATCCGTGCTTGTGCTCTCAAAACTTGTCCCCATTGTTGTACCCCTGCCCCTCTATTTATAGAGTGAGGTTGGGAGCAGGGGTCTTGGATGTATATAGCTGCTGGTGGGCCTGGGCTGATGTGATCTGGCTTGGCACGTCTTGGTCCGGTAGCGTTTGGTCCGGTGGTAGGAGATGAATTGGTTCGGCGAAGCTTGGAGATGCTTGGAGGTGAGTTGGTTCGGCGAAGGCTTGAAGCAGGTTGGTTCGGCAGTTGCTTGAAGGAGGTTGGTCCGGTAGTTGCTTGAGACTGCCGAATGGGTTTCTATGAGACATGGATGCCGAATGAGTTCCTGCCGAATGGGCTCTGGAGAACGAGAATGCCGAATGAGTTCCTGCCGAATGGGCTCTGGAGAACGAGAATGCCGAATGAGTTTAGGCAAGCCTGGATGGATGAATCAAGCTTCTTGGTCTCGAGGTCTTCTGGGTGAGAACACGCCCAACAATTGATCTTCTTATCTTTGTTTTGTTGTGGCATCTTGCCCCCAAACTTCCTTTTCTTCCAGTTCTGATTATTTGAATTTCCTCCTTCTTTTGGAATCTCCTACATATCCAGTGTGGCATACCTATATTCCATATCAATAAGATCAAAAAAAGATTCTTTGACGTGTGATGTCATCCTTTCGTGATACTTCTGGTTCATTCCACCGATAAACCTTTCATTTTTCTTAAGAGGCGTGTTTAACAACTCTGGACCAAAACGAGATAGTTCGTTGAACTTGTTTAAGTACTCTTCAAATGACAAGCTTTCTTGCTTTAAATCCAAAAATTCTTGATACATTCTGGAAATTCCCGCCGACGGCATATAGCGCTTTTCAAACACCTCCTTAAAACAATCCCAAGAAAACTCTTCCTTTGGTTCGTCTATAATGACTGTTTCCCACCAGGATGTGGCTTCTTCTTGGAGATTCCAAGAAGCTATAAGTCTCTTCTGCTCGTCTTGCAGCTTAAGCCCTTTAAAAATTTTCTCACAAGATCTTACCCATGCTTGAGTCTCAACAATTGACTCCTTACCGGTAAATGGTTTTCCACCAAGCTTTGCGAAATTTTTATACAAATCAGCCAGATTCGGTTGCTGCTGGATATCTATTTCTTCTACTACTGCTGGAAGATCTTGATTAGGTGCTGCAGCATTCCCATGACCCCTAGCTCTTCCTATGCATCCGCTCATTCTTACTTATCTGAAATTAGTAAGAAAATTGATTTAGATATACAGACGAAATATCTTAAGGAATATCAGCAGTAAAAAGAAATAGACTAAGGAAAATTTAGAGTTTCAGTCTTGGTTATACTCATTCTAGGGTATACTTCACCTTATCTCTAATGAGCCCTCTAATGTGTTATACTCCGTAGCTAAAGTTCTCACTCAACCAGATGCTCTGATACCAATTTGTCATGACCCAAAATTCATCATTCGAAAATAGACATCAAATACTTCACTTGTATTCAACTGCTAGAGATTTGAACGTCAAATTTTAGTTCGGATGGAGCTTATAACAACAATTAGATGAATATAAAACAGCGGAACAGAATCAATATCATAAATATCATCACAGATACAACATCGACATAAAATCCATACTTCATCAGAGTATTTAATACATATACTACAACTCCAAATACAACATCATGATAATACAACAGTGATCATATATCCAAAAGTCTTCAGATGAAAGAAAATGATAACGGACTCCCAAAAGCTAAACACCTGAGATCTCCAAAAGCTCCTAAGAATATCTCCAAGATAAGAGCTCCAAAATACTGCTAACTCCAAAATAGGAAAACCTGCTACTAGGCTGCCCGTGTAGAAATTATGGGCACCCAGAGTTTAGGAAAGAAAACAATAAACTCCGGATCAGTCATGGGACTGGTATGAGTAAACAAAAACAGTTGCAATTAAATAAAACAAGATTTATAAAAGAATTTTTCGGTATGCTTTTAAAAATGGAACCACCATAAGACCTTCCACCACACACACAATGCAAACGCAGAATTGGAGGAGATTTCTTCTTATGATAGTTAAATATGCTTGGTACGAGGAAATTTCTTTGATATTATTACTAGTGCATAGTGTAGAAAGTATTTCGAAAATAGAATATTAATCTTAGCCAGCATAGACATTCCGAACTATGCCTACTATAGCTACCATCTAAACAGTGGTGACCACCATAAGTAAATGGCAGGTTCTACAACTAAAACCGTAGAGGGTTTCGTATTGGGTATTGGATTTCCAACAATGGTCAGGCTAAGGAACTTCCTGGGCCACATGGGTACGCCTCTGGAAAGACGACCCGAGAACCTAACCGGATCTCTGCCAACACAAGGCCGGGTTACCCCTAACTGGGTAACTACTGACACGAGTATGCCATCTCCCGGTTGTAACCAACCTTTAACCGGGGCCCCAACAACAAATCACAAAGTAAGATATATATATATATATTTGCGACATCCACATAAGTTAAGTATCTGGGCTCCATACCATGATACCACTTCTATCCAGAAGGAAATGCACATACCCTAAGGGGCGCTACCCCCAATAGCCTTACTGCATCTTTCCTGTTTCGACCATTCCGGGGTGTGAGGTTCTGACGAAGTCTCGTCCACAAAGCTACGCTTTTTCACAAAGCCACGCTTTGATCACAAATGATCAAATAAATGATCATCACACAGCAACACTCAACATGCCACATTACCAAATTGGGAATATAACGCTGATAAATATCAACTACATAACCTCTGAGCTCGTACGTATCAGAGAAGGGTGTTAAGCTAAGAGAATAAATTCTCCGCCACCAAACAGAAATGTATTTGAAAGAAATCAGCTTTATACCTCAAAATGTAATGTCAGACATGTAACCATACAAGTCTGTTCCGGGTTCGAACAGAACCGAAGGCACTTCAAAAGAAGTCCTTGCAATCCGGGTATTCACAATCCCGATCGGACTTCCCAACAGTTAGGGAGTCTCTATACCGTTGCAACTCAGTGCAGAGACAATCGATAGGTCATCCTATCGTTTTCGCAAATACCCGGTCTTCACCACCGGTCTTCAAATGCTATCCATAACGTCGAATCACATATTCAGAATGGGTTATACGACCCAAAGGTCCTTTCCCAGCTAATTCGAATAGTGAGTGTCAAATTTTAAAACGTGGGGATGTTATTCACAAAAATTCACAAGTTCGATATGGGTTTCGGATAATAAACTGAAATCCGATTCCATGTCGCATCGAAATTCAAAAGCCATTTTACGGGCCAAGGGGTTTTCACATTCACATAGCAGCATATTTAATACAAACATCACAGAACAGCACAAAGCATTTCATACTACATAGCATCACATCACATATCAGAAATATCAATCAAACACACCTCATTTAATAACCATCAAACATTTTCAATTAAGATGAATAAATTGTGTTGTTTTCAATTCATTCACCACATAATTGCTTTCATTAGTAATCCTTAAATCAATGATTAATTTATCATTTCTTAATTAATTATCTTAATTAATTAACTCTTAATTTTTAATTTATTTAAATCTTATTTATTCATTCAATCAATCTTTAATATTTAACAATTAATTAAGTAATTACTTCCTAAGAAAATGGTATTAACAAAATCGTTAGTCGTTTTAATAAACCAAGAGATAATTTAATTTCTTTGATTTTTCTTTTAAACTTTATTAAATAATCACCTTTATCACAATAGTTATTAAAAGGTTAAGATTTAGTTTAAATGACATTTTATCTTAATTCCATTTTAAACTACATCATTTATTTTGAAAGAAAAAGAAATATATATATATAATTTTGTAAAATAATGTATCCAATTTAAATAAATTAAAACTTAATTATTTTGAAAATAACTTACTTAAATTCTTAATTTATTCAAACTTAAGTCAAAATCATAAATTTGAAAACATGTTTATAGTAAATCATGTTTAATATATCAGGCTTGAGACCTGCTTCGAGTCAGCCTCAGGAATTTTGCTTGTTTACTTCGGGTTATATCAAAAATCAACCCGAGCTCCAATTTTTTTTTTCCAATTTAAAATTTTGTCTAAGTATTTTTACCCGGTACTCCATCATTCTACTTGAGTGAAAACTCGAGCTACCACATGTCCACCCCGAATCTTGCTTCGAGACAAACCCTGCTCTTTCCTCTAACCAACAACTGACACTCCATCAATTCGATGTGCACATGCACAATCACTCCGGCCGCCACAGCTCGAATCTCTGATCATCGACACGTCCACGACGATGCTCGCGAACCTTACAAACAATCACAAATTTGAAACGATCGCGATTTCGTATTCGACACACCAGACCCAAATCTGGAACAAAACCAGACTACCAGAAAACACGTCGTTCTTCCACCCCTGGCCATCGGAGGCCATGGAAACTTAACTGAAGCTTTGTCTCGACCATACGCTGCTATCCCCACCGGAGGCTCGAAGTCCGATCGCCTATTGATGGCGCAGCACCATCATCTCTGACACGAACGAAAATGGATTCTCAACCCTAATTTAATCTCGTATTCAAGATTTAAAGTTTTATAAATTACACTTATATTTTTCTAGCAATCTCGAACGTTGAATCTTGCTACCAGAACGATCTCGACGTCCATAACTACATAGATCACCAGAATTTGTCAAAAGTTCATTTTCTGATCAACTGCCATTTTCTCACTAAAAACTGCATAAAAATTTCAGATTTTACTTTCAAAAATCATTGTTTTCTAAAGTATTTCAATTGGTATAACTGAATTCAAGGATTTTGAAAATCAAAATTTTTTTTTGAACAGGTTTTGTTTTGCTTGTAAATTTGATTTTTCCAGACCACTCTTCAATTAAATTTGCTTGAAGCCATTTTAATACTTGAATTATGCCTAAACAAACCACTTTTGTTTAGATCTTAAGGTTTAATATTGATTGAGGAAGAAGAAATCAAATTTTAAATCACATTTGAGCCTGTCTACCTGGAACAGAGATAATTCAACTTTAAGATGATAGGCACAGGCAAAGATATGCACATATTTATGGATTCTATGTATACAAAAATGTTTCAACTTGTTTAAATTTTCATTCAAACAACACATCAACAACAGAGCTTAGGAAAGTTCACTCACCTTGAAATATGAAACAGAGACTTGTTTCTGTTTTGAAAAAGAAACATATTGTTTGATCTTCTTCTCTTTTTCTTTCTTCAGTAATTTGTTTTGAACTTTGAAATATAAAGTGATGTCTTCTTTTCTTTTTAATTTCCTGTTCTTTGTTAGGGTTTTACTTTGAACGAAATGGAACTATGGTCATGTATATAAGGTGGTGTGTAGGTGAAAGTATAGGCAAGTACAAGTTAAAGTATATAAAAGAAACTAAACCATGCTTTAAAATTGGCTGATGTGATTCTTATTTATGGGCTGAGTAAATAACATTTAATGCTTCATGCTTCCCATGCTCGTTTTGCAGCACATGTTGTTAGGTCCTTTTGATAAGTGCTGTTTTGGTTTTATTTTACGGTTTATTTTTCTTCATACTTATATTTTTAGATGTTCCTTTCCTTTGTGAACAAATCTTGTTCTTGTTTTACTGCTAAATGAAAGTGTTTGTTTTGATTATTGTTTTCTTATGTCTATGTTTGAATGTAATATAAATGAATTCCTATTTAAAGTTTTTAACTATTAATATTTAAAATTTTCAACATACCTTTTATTTTATTGTTAAATACAAATTCTTCTTTGTTACTTAATTTATTCATTTTTTTTATTTTGATACTAACAATAATTTTTTTATTTCTTTTGAAACTCTCAAATTTAAATTCAAAAGTTCAAATAATTTACCGAATTTTATATTCAAAATTTTTGGGATGTTATAGTATATGACTGTGCATGTCAGTTATATAATCACTTGCTCTGTTCCAAAATTTACAGGGTTCAAAACTTGTTTAAAAATCAAATTCTTATACTTTAATCCTTTATAAACTTTGATGTCTAAATAAAATGTGTTCGAATTGAAAAGATTTTAATTTCAAAAATATTTTTAAGTAGTAAAAATGATTGGGTTGTCTGAAATTTAAAACATACAGTAAAATCATATTTTGTTCAAATTTTGATTGATTAAAAATTTGGGTTTTGATTTCTTAATCCTGTTCGTTTACATAAACCATGAATTTTAAGATCAAAATCAAGATTTTCAGAGTGATAGATCGTGGGAAATTTGAGATGATCGGAATTTGCAAATTGGCCAAATTCTGGTGATCGGGAAAAGTTTCGGTCTCGGGGTTGTGGCAGGAGGAGGGTCGTGGGTCAGCGACCATGGGAAAATTAATAGTTTGGGTTTTATGGTGTTGTGGTGGTTGGGCAAGGCGAGACTAAGGTTTTAGAAGCCTGATTATTCAATGTCCTTCGCGAGATTTTTTGAGTTCGTCAGCGCATCGGATATGGTCGAGAAAGGTGGATTAGATGCAGGAGGTCCTAGCGAAGATTCTGGTGAACCAGATCGATGGGAGGAGGGTGGTTTCGACGAGAGGTTGGGTTCGAGGTAGTGTTGATTTTCTCGATTTTGTTCCAATCGATTCAGTTGAACCTGGGTGGCCTGAGGATTTGGGATGGTGGTCATCGATTTGTCGAAGGCGTCGACATTGGTCTGAGCGCTGGCGAACTCTCGTGCACGTACACGAGGTATCGTTGATGTCTGGTGTTGTTGAAAATTTGGGAAGAAGGTAGTTGCCTCGGGTATTAGCTTGGGTAAATGGGAGTTTGACACGAAGAAAATTTGACTGTGAGTTGCTCGGGGAATTTAGCTGCTGGGCTCGGGGAAAAACAATTAATGGCCCGGGTTTGTATTAAAGGATGATTAAATAATAACTGTAATTAAGCAATTAATTAAGAAGAGATGTTTTTAAAAGTTAATTAACTTAAAGGTCTAAGTTAATTGGTTAATGATAATTAATTACAAGGTTTATTAATAAAGGTTTAAATAAAAATTAAAGTAAATGATTAAGATAATGGTTTATCTTAGATTAATTAAGGACTTAAGTAATTAAGGGTTAATTAATTAACTTAAGTAATTATAGGATAATTAATTAATGTAATTAAAGGTTAATTACTTAATGAAATTAATTAAAGGATAATTAATTAATGTAAGTAATTAAAGGATCATTAATTAATGTAAGTAATTAAAGGATCATTAATTAATGTAAGTAATTAAAGGTTAATTAATTAATGTGAATGATTAAATGGTTAAAGAATAATTAATTTATGTAATTAATTGAAGGTTAATTACTTAATGTAATTAAAGAATAATTAATCAAGGATGATTAATTAAGATGGATAGTTAAGGGGTGATTAATTAATCGGTTTGTAATTAATTAATGTTAAGTATGCAGGATTTAAAAGTAATTAAAGTAATTAATTTAATTCATTGGTGGTAAATTAAATTAATTAGAGATGGTGTGGTTGATTAATCTTGCTTATGGATGATTGAATGCCTTGAATTATGTGATATCTCTGATATGTGATATGTGCTGCTTTGTGATTTGAGATGAATTGTTGTGTATAAATTGTATTGTTTAAACTTAAACATTTTGGCTTAAAAAGATGGTATTGAATTCGAAGAGACCGGGATCGGATATCAGCGATATCCGGAACCACTTCGATTAGTAATCTATAATTCTTTATAGATTTGATTTGTAAATCAATTAGGCTGGAATGGAATAAATTAAGTAAACTAGACCTTTGAAACTAAGTAACGGTACTTAGATATTATTTTGTGAAATAATTGTTTGACTATAATAAGATAAGAACTCGTAGTGAGGTACGAGTTACCCGGGTTTTCAAAGAAGTTTTACAACCTTAGAGTTTCAAATTATATGGATTTACTCACACTGGTTTCCAGCCTGACTCGGGTGTTACTTTATGGTAATGCTCGGGTCAGATCGAGTATTACAGATTTTTAGGTAAGGTCGTTCTGGAGCTCAGGTGGGGAGTTGGATGGCAGGAACGTATGGAGTATTTTCCGCAGTGTATTGGTGTTATATTGTTGTAGAGAGGGGCAACTTATTTATAACTGTCTAATTTATTTGTGAATGGTTGTAACTCTGATGTATTGTATATGAGTTGGCAAGTACAGCTTTTCTTTGTATAAATGCTATTATTTGATATTTTATTTTGATCCACTGCGAATGTGAGATTTTGTGTTTTGTTTTCTGTTTCTTCTTCTACCACTTTTCTTCTTTATCCTAACAATCGGAAATTTCCGACATTCGGAAGCTCGGAACTTCTACAGTGAACGTATTAGTGTTGAATTTTCGGGGTCAAAAATTTCGGGTCGTTACAGTTGGTATCAGAGCAAAGGTTAAGCGAGAATCTTGGTTCTGGTGGGTGTACTCCTTAAGGATAGGGTCAGTGTTACCCTAGGATGAGTTGAGAGTATTATATATGAGAGCGTACTTGTTATTTTCTTATATAAAGATTTTAAAATGGTTTGAAAAATAAATGATTTTTATATAAGTTTATCTTTTGATATATAAAGAAATAATTTTTCTAATTATTAAATATATTAAAGAAATTGGTTGTTGAATCATTGGAATTAAATAAAATAATAGTAATACAACCAAATTGAAATTGAATGAAGATAAGATTGAAATGGATCCAAACTGAAATTAAAATCTTGAATTTGTAGAAGTGTTTTCAGAATAAAGATAATAATGAATTGGTTTCCAGATATGATAATCTTGGTTATTATCATTAATGGTTGTTGTGTTTAATAATGAAATGTTGTTAATGATTAAGCAAAATGAAATGTTTTAGGGAAGTAAACTTTTAGGTGAGTATGACTTATAAATTGGAATTGAAGATAATTTAAAATTTTGAAGTTTTAAATCTAAATCCAGAAAACTTGAAATTGTTTTAAATAAATTTGTTTTGAATTAAAACCAAAGGTGGTTTAAAAATTTAAGGTATAACTTGGTGTGTAAAGGAAATAAATATGTATAACCGAGGATATACATAATATCAAAGATGATTTGAAATAAACTCTATGTGTTGAGTTTTAAAATTTTTCCTTGGAATGTGATATGAAAACCCAAAGTGATAAGTTTTGAACTTATAAGTGGGAAGATTATTAATATAAAGTTTAAAATTTGAAATGGGAATTCAAATTGGGTAAAGTTGACTGGATTAAATTGAATTTAACTTAAGGGGAGTTAAATGAGTTTAGAATGAACAACCTAAATTGGAAATTTCAAAATGAAATTCGAGATGGTTTTAAGTTGAGATTTGAATTGAATTAGTTCAAATTGAATTTGATTTAAATTAATTGGAATTGTGATTGTAGATGGATAAGAATAAAATTCAAATGGAAAATTTGAATCGAATTAATTTGATGTGAAATTGAAGTTGAATAAGTTTGAAATTCTAATGGGAGTTGATTTGAATTTGGGATAGGAATTGAAGTTAATTTTAATTGAGTTGAAATTGAATCAATTTAAATGGGAGTGGAAATTGGAAATTGATTGGAATTGGAGATTGGGAATTGAACAGTTTGACTCTGAACTATTTTTTTCAAATAAATTATTTTAATATAAACTGTTTTTAATCTATTTCCCTGGCTATTTACTGTACAACTTTCTTTTTAAAACCCAAAACTATATTATACTTATTTTACAATTATTTTGAAAACTAATTACTATTTTACAAGTATTTTGCAACTATCCAACTATTTTACAATTATTTAACTACTTTACAACTATTTTAAAATTGCTTAACTATTCTACTGCTATTTTGCAACTAATAACTATTTTACAACTACTTATTTATTTTTAAAAAAAATTCAAGCTATTTTCTTAATACAAGTTGGTCAAAGTGCAAACTGTCTATAATTGAATACCAATTGAGATAAGAATTGATGTGTTAACCCAAATGGAAATTGGGAGCAATTGTGAATAAGTGAATAGAAATCTAAATGAATGTGAAGTAAAAGAGAACTGATTTAGCTAATAATTAATGGTGATAAATACGTACGATATACGTATATTATTCTAATCGCATACTGATTTGATCCAGATTCGAGCATAGAATTTCGAGATACTATATCGATTCGAGTTGGGATTTTTCACTCGATTTTCGACGGCGAACCTGGATATGGATTTTTGATTGGTTCTGGAAATTCTCTATCATAGTTATGGTTATCCAAGGAAAATGACGGTTTCTGATCTAGAAACCAGATTTGAGTCCGCATTAGGAAGTCGGGTGGACGATACTAGTTCGGTAGAGAAATTGTGCGATCAAGAGAGCGATCAGATTGATATTGCGTACGGATGATATGTGTACATCATACGGGTTTGATGTACATTGATATTGAAAATCTGTGGATAAAAACTGTAAAATGATTTTGAAATGGAAGGGTATATTTTGAAAGATAAATGATGAAATAAAATGGGAGTTGAATATTTCTGTGATTAGAACTCATTTTATAGAAAAGTGATATGGTTAATAACTTTATAAAAGAGTAATCAAATTTGAATATTTGATTTGGAATAAAAAAAGTTATATATCTTTGTTATATATGATAAACTCCCCTTGTTGAATCTATAGCCAAAAGAAAAAGGGGTTTTGAAATATTTGAGGTATAAAAAGAGAATTTATACAAGTATGAAGTGATCCAAGATTTTTCAAGATTATATATATCTATATATATAAAGGATTTTATGAGAATGATTTTGGAAAAGGTTTTGGAACCTATGGATTTTGGAAAGACTTTTGATTTTTGAGAAAAATCAGTTTTGGGAATTTGGAAAGCCAAGTTTGGAACTATCGATTTGGGATATCGATTTTGTGTAAAGGAGATTTTGATATAAATCATAAAGGGTATGATTTGAAAGATACTATAAGTATATAGTATAAAGTGTTTTGAGAATGGCTTTGGGGAAAAGGCGCTCCCATGAAATGAACTTCTCAGGAGTGCCACGGAGTGGTACTGCCTTGAGCCCTAAGGGGGGGTTCTAGCGTTGATCCTGTGAGGAAGTCCGGACAAACTGAAGTTCCTGAGGATTATTGGGTAGCGAAAGTCGAGGGCGTTGATGCCTACAGAGGCATTTGGGTTATGCTGTGACGATAGTGTAACTCGATGTCGCTGCGATCTACTGTGGACCATAGCGGAAATCGTGTGGAGGTGAGTGTCAATAGTCTACATTTGATTTTGTTGGGAAGGCAACGTAGCATCGGTAGACTGCGATCTATGGTCGAGTTGAGAAGTTTCATTTTTTTAGAAGAGAAATTCGAGGGCGCTGATGTGTAACGACCCGTAAATTTTAACTGTTTTAATATCGTAATTTGTTGAAATTTTGTAAAATTTTAAACGATAAAATTTTGAAATATAACTTTGATATTTGGAATGCGTCTAGTTAAACATAGCAACTGGTAAATTTTCGTTCGAAATTATGAAAGTTTATTTCGCGCGTAAATTTACTTCAATTTAATCAGTTAAAAAGCGATGAAAATAAAATGTTTTCGAAACCTAAATATTTTTACATAGAAAAATTCTAAACCATCTTTTGAGCAAGACGTCATTTTTCGTTTTTCAAAATTCGGACATCTTTAGCTCCGTCGATCTTATTTTTCTGTGTTTTTCTTGCATTTCCGCTTGTTTAAAAATTCGAAATTTTATAATACAATCATGCTACTGATATCTGTATACCGTTTTGATCGTCTCGTCGTGCTGATCTCTACGATATATTCAATTATGTGTTTTGTAGTCCGACTAGCGATGGAATTAACGAAACGGCAACCGTATTGGTACATGTTTCGTGCCTTTTGATTTTTTTTGTGACTATTCAATTTTCACTGTTTAAAACCCATGGTCGCCAGCTATTAATAATATAGGCTATTCATTTCCTTAGACCTTTACTATTCCCGATATCAATTTACTACATCATCTCTCCAGTTTCTCTTTTCCTTTGGCTACCGTTCATTCATATGGTCTGAAGGAAATTAGGAATTATTAAAATCTTTTGCACTGGAAGCTTGCCATTTCTTTAGCCTGCTTGCTGAAACCCAATTCCCACTTCCTCCTTCTTCTACAAACATGCAGCCACTAACACACCTTCAACCGTGAACATCGCCGTCCTCCGCCTACACGCGATCTCGCCAGTGTCCCGACCAGAGATCCGCATGGAACCTCACAGCAGCATTTCCCGTCTTCTTCAATGCAAACATCAACAATCTCAGCTTCCTTCGCACCCGACCTTTCCCATCTCCTCCTCTTCCCAGTTAATTCTGCACTCACGCATCCGCCCGTCCTTCCACTTCACGCTCACCCAGGCTCACGCAACCTTGCCTCCACGTCAGCCCATCGAACCACCTCCCCTCTGGACCAACCCACTTCGACAACCAATCATCGCCGGCCATCACCCTTCCCCTCTCGCCTCCGTGTCCAGCCTCCACCTGACACTGGTCCACTCGTGACATATATAAGGTAGATATTATTTAAACTGTTTTGTATCACTTTTACATATTCGTTTATATAACCATTGGATTTAAGTATATATATTAATATGTAAATCTATCTAAGGTATGGCTATAGTTATTATCTACAGATTGTAATAATTTTACATATTCGGTTATATATATATTATTTGTAGTATGCATATGATGTGTTTCAGGTATCCTATAGTTTATATTATGGTCAATTAGTTATATAAAGAAGGAGTATTATATGATAGCTTTTGTACGTATACAGTATAAAATATTGCCCAGTTTCTTTGTTTGTATTATGAAATTTTGAAAAAAATAAAAATAAAATAGATTTTATGATCTTTAAATATGTATATAGATTTTTAACTGGGTTGCTTTAAGTCTGTACCTTTGTTCTTCACTGTGCCACTTTTGTTGTCTACTGCTGTGCCTATCTAGTCCTACCTTCCACTATTACATAACAGTAAACGAAGAGAGGTTGAAGAAGCAACCTGTAATTTTGGGGTACCCGGTCAGTTTTTTTTTCTTTAATCAAAATTTTTATCATTTCGGTTCATAACGACCAAGCTCTATTAATATGCCTCAAAATTTTCTTTATTTCACTGTAATAAGGTGGATTCTTTTTATGATCGCTTGATTTTAATTGAAACTTTGATGCTAATCCAAGCTTTAGTCTTTTATTAGGAAGTTAGCATTTTCAATGAACTGGGTATCCCAAAATGGATCAAATTGCAAAAGTTTCATTGTTGGTTTGCTCTACTGTCACGAAATTGCATTGCGTAAGATTGAGTATTGGAATCAAAACAAGCAGTTGCATTTTTTTTCCTATAGATGTAATTGGGTATCAAATTTTTCAGCTAGTTTTGTTGGTCATAGATGTTTTTGGACCGAAATTCAAAACCAAAGGACCTGTAATTAGTCAGTCATCACCCAAAATTTTAAATAAAGCAGCTTGGGTATGGTACATCTCTTATATATGTATATTATTCTAGGTTGTTTTTTTTTACGTTGTTGTTTATATATTATAATAAACTAAGTTATGTTGGTTTCCATAATAAATATTGATTTTGAAAAGTAATACAATGGTTTTCTTTAGACAACTGGTTTTAAATTTCATATAGGTATATATAGATTTTGATTTATATATATATATATATATGTTTAAGATTTAAGATTGATATAAAAATGAATATGTAATTTAAAATTGAGTATTAGTTTTAAGGAAAAATATTAATCTAATAATAATAGTTATATGTATATTCCATTTACATCGAGCTAATTTGATTTATTTCCATCAACTCTCATTAGTCTTGTACGTCGAATTCGTGCAAATCTTGCTTTGCTTCGAAGTCCATGCCTGGATTCGTATCTCATCGCATTTCGTCCTCGCTCTATCCTCGAAAGGTAAGCAATCACTCACGGTTTACATTCTTTTATTTATTAAATTTGATTTCAATTGAAACGACAATTGAAATATATTGCTGTTAGTTAATTACACTGTTATATATGTTATTACCTGTATTAGTTCACCTATAACATCTGACACCATTATCTGTTAATTATTTATGCGATGATAATACAGTTTGGTTGATAATTGATTGATTGTTGTTTTTATTGGATGTTAAATTGTAATGTATAAAGTGATAAATATTATGCAATTGAATTTGACGTAGGACAGTTAAAATTTTGAATCGACATATGTGTTGAATTTGATTAGTTTATTGGAATAATATGACCCCTTAAATGTTTAATTATTTGACACGTAGAAATGGTAAATTTCCCTTGAACCATTTGAATTTATGATTGTATGAAATCGAATAATAAATGTCAAGTGTAGAACTGTATAAATACTAGTGTAATAATCTTTAATCTACATGAAATGATAGTGTAGATTCTAGAAATAATTATATTAATTTACACAAACAACAATGTGAATTAATACGATTATTTCGGGATTATTTGAAATGATTATTGAATTGATATTGGTTGTTGTTATTGCTTGTTTATTTACTTTGACACCATCCCAGTTATCACATTGCAAGTTCCCTTTGCTATGCTTTGATTTTTGAATTGAAATGGAATCGGGTTGAAATGATAAATACCCAAATTGAACTTTGACCTAGGATAGAGAATTAAATAAAAAATCGATTGGTCAATAATTTGATTTAAAAATAAAATAAAGATTTTATTTAAAAAAAATAATATGGTTTTGAAACAAAGTTGGAATTTGATTTTTAATGAAAGGAAATGTTAATATTTAAAATCTGAAACAAATATTGACATAGTAGTTGTAGAAAGATCGTTATTTTGAAATTAATTATTTGATAATTAAATTTGGAACTTATCATTGAATTAAGTTTGAAATGATTTAATAATTAAGTTTGAAATTATAATTAAGTTTGAAATAATTAAGTTTTGAAATATTAAATAATTAAATGAGATTTGATTATTTGATAATTAAATAAAAATTTGAATTCTTTGATAAGAGAAATTGAACTTTTGAATAAGTGAATTTTTACTTCGTAAATAACTGAAATTGAATTTATTTATTAATTAATTTGGAAAATTATTTAAGTAAATAAATAAGTGAAATTGAATTTCTTTAACAAGAATTAAAATGGGATTTATTGAATTAATGAAAGACTTGGAATTTAAAGAACTTGATTTGATGAATTTAATTTAATTCAATTTGTAAGTTTTGATATAATGAAGTTGAATTTAAATAATGGATTTAATGAATTGGAAATTTAATAGAAATTGTTTTGAATGGCAAATTTACTTAAATGATTATTGAATGAAATCGATAAATGAAGTTAAATTAATTTGAAGGTTAAATCAAATTAATTTAAATGATTTGGAATGAAACTTATATTACAAACTTGAATCAATATTTGAATTGTTAATCCTGACTCGAGTGTTTTGTGTTTTGCTTTATGCTCGGGTCAGACTGAGTGTACCAGTATTCGAGACTCAACTTTGGAGTTGGAGCTTTGCTTGAAGATCCAGCCATCTATTCTGCTTTCAGTATTCGATGATTCCAGTGATGTATTCTGATTTGTATCCGATGTATCGTATTACTCTTCTATTGTATCTGGTTTAACTCTGATGTACTTATACATTTATATAGTAGCTTCATGAACTACCATCTCTTTTATTTCCGCTGCATTTATTACTCTGTGTCTGTGATTACTTATTTACTGTATATGTTCAGTTTTGCCAAATTTAAATTAACAACGCGGTATTTTGAACAATTCAATTCCGGCATGAGTGTCTACCTATACACTTATAATGGATGCGAATGGTGTAAAATACCGGGTCGTTACATGATGCCTACAGTTACATGGGTTTTTGCTGTGATTGCAACGTAAAGCCTGGGTGTAGCTACGATCTATAGTGGGTTCCATGGTGTAATCGAGGGGCGCGGAGGCCTAAAGTTATCTATGGTTTGGCCGGGATGGCGACGTAATAATCGGGTTAACTGCGACCATGGAGGGGGTGATGATTTCCAGAGAATTTTTACCAAAGATGTTTCCTCTATTTTCAAAAATGTTTTCTATATTTTTATTAAAATATTTTCTAAGTGTTTTCACTGGTTGTTGAAAACGGGTTTACGAAGTACTTATAGATTTTCAGTCCTATGCCTGATTAATGTATGGCCGAATTTCTGTGAGAACAAGGATGGACTTGTTGAAACATCGAATTATAAAAAGTATTTTTATAAAAACTAATTTAGTAATATTATATATATTATTAAAGTGTTATAAAAATGTTCAAAGAGTAATTTAACTGATATTAAATATTTTAATAAAATTCTGGCTTCGTTCCTTTTCGAGGACGAAAAGATTCAAAGGGGGGAGGAATGTGATAACCCGGGTTTTTGGGCATCAGTTAATTGGATAATTATTTGATTTTAACTATTGAAAACACTGATTTATAAGTTGAGCAAACTAAATATGTGTTATTTAAATAAATAAATATATATTTAAATGAGCTGATTTCAAATTGAGTTTGAATTTTGATAAATATCTTAAAAATAAATCGAATTTTTAAAACTCTATATTTTAAAGTTAATAAGAATTTGTTTTCTAATATGTATATATTTGGAGGTTATGATTTGAGATTAATATAATAATTTTCAAAAGGGTATTTTAAGTTAAATTTATATATACCAAATAAATGTGATTTCTTATTTGTGACGACCCGGAATTTTGGCAGTAATATTTTAATAAATATTTAATCCAATTAAATAAAATGTAAACTTATCATTTTAAAAACGAATAAGACTTTTGGAATATTTGCCATTTATTTACATACATATGTATTTTTTTTAGAAAGGAAATTTTGATTTGAAAATTTAAAATAAAGTCATTCAAAAATATTTGAAATAAAATTTACCTTATTTAATGAAATTAAAGGGCTCTACATTATTAACATTTAATATAATATATGCAAATGAAGGTAATGTAAATAATAATGTTTAAAATGGAATAAATCTTATCAATACCAAATATAAGTATAAAATATAATTATAAATATGTGAATATAAATTAAATGTTTGAAAGTTAAACTATGAATAGAAATAAAACTAAGAAGTATGTTAACAATAACTTATATGGTTAAATAGAAACATAAGATAATTCTAGTATAAATACTTATGAAGATTCATATGGTATGCAAGACAAAATAAAATCTTTGACCAAAAATAATAATAAGTATGTTTGCTGTGAATGTAACATGAGCAAGGCAAAAGAAAAAAATAATAAACATATAGTCTATATACATACCAAAGATAAAAGGGATAAGGATGTAAACATGAAGGACACTAGCATTTAATGCTAGCATAAAAACAAGGTCATTCGAAATATCTATAAATCATTTTAGCTCAAAATGTTGACTGGCCAAAGAAAGGAAAGAGAAAAAAATCTCTGAGCAAAAACAGAAAATGTTGCACCAGTAAACACCTATCCATGAAAACCTTTTATATATATGAACATCCTCTTTGTTTCAGTTGGTTCTCAAGACTAAACAAACCAGAAAAGAAAATATTGTAAGCATTTCCATTTTTACAAACTTAAACAACATCTTAACTAAATAAAAAAGAAGATCAAAGAGAATCAAGCTAGCAGTTTTTCAAACTACAGGAAGTGCCTCTGTTCAAATTCTTGTTACAGGTGAGTATTCCAACCTGGTTTCCTTTGATTGTGTTTGAAAAGACTGTGAATAACATCACTATTTAGATGTTTAATTATATGATTCTGTGGCCTGCTAAACTCTGAAGTAAGTTTGTTTGGTGAGCATATTTGTAAGTAAATTCTTGCGTATATATATGAACATATGGGTGTGTATTACTGTGTGGTTGAAATTTTTTCTCTGATTTTGGTTCCATGCTCTATATCAAATCAAAAATCATTTGCACATGATCCAATCTTTGTTGAAACTTATGTCTTGAACAAAATAGGATTGTTATACCATAGAGTTTAGTTTAAAATTTTGTTAAGTTAAAAATAAATTTGTATTTTCTCTGGACAATATAAACAACAGAGCAAAACTTAAAATAAGTCAAAATTAAATTGTCATGATAGATGAATTCAGGGATATAAATCAAATACTTAAACTAAAACTTGATTTTTGAAACCAAGATCATGATTTTTAGTAAAGGGATTTGGGTGTGAATCTGGTTTGACCAGAAAATTGAGTTTGAGTAATTCCTGGCATTCTAGTTGATATGGGGTGTCGTGATTCTTCCTGGAGGTGGAAGAGTGATTGGAGAATCAAGTAAAAATATTGGATAGATGATCAATGTACGGTGGCGACCGCGGTTAATCGATGAAGTTGGTGTAACGACCCGATATTTTCAACCATTCGCATCCATTATAAGTGTATAGGTAGACACTCATGCCGGGATTGAATTGCTCAAAATACCGCGTTGTAAATAAAAATTTGGCAAATCTCAGAATATACAGTAAATAAATAAAATCACAGATCACAGACACAGAGTAAAATAATGCAGCGGAAGTAAAAGAAATAGTAGTTCAAGAAGCTACTATGTAAATATATCAGAGTTAAATAAGATACAACAGAAGAAATAAAATACAATAGAAGTCTCAATATGATAACCAAGTACAAGCTGAATAGAACAACAGAACTGAGATAGATAAAACTAGATAAGCAGATAATCTCCAACGATTCCAATCTCTAGAAAGTGGAATCCAAATCTGTGAATACTCAGGCTGACCCGAGCGTAAATAAAAATACAAACACTCGAGTTAGGACATACATACTTATATAATATAAACCAACTCAAGTGAACTGTAATAAAGGTACAAGTAACTTAAAGAATGCTTGGGATCACCCATTCTTTAAGGATCCGTTAAACTATCTACTATGTAGTAATATTCGCTATTATAATAATGTCTAATCTTAAAATAAACATACTTTTAAATAGCGTTAAGGCTTTACATTTTCCACCTTAACACGTAATATGCCAATAGTCTACACAGTACCTGCATAGCCCGAGAGGCTACGAGAAGATACTCCATAGGTACGACACAAATAGAAACTCGTAGTAAAGCTCGATATGGTAGGTGACACGGCACACAAGGCAATGCCAGGGTAGATATACCAATTACGCACACGGACTGTTGGAAACACATAGCAGCCACTACCGCTCCACCTCGAACAACACTCCCAAATCGAGGGTGCGCACCAAATCAATCACAAGTAATAGAATGGTATCGAAGAAGTGTGTCCGATAAGAGGTGCTACCTCACTGGTCCGAGATCACTCCTGTTTTAGCCACCTTATGCCAACTCACGGGAGTTGGGTCCACGTATATACCTTAGGATCGTCGTCACCATCCTACTTCATTCTGGAAACTCCACCGCGTACACAGTTGTCAAAGTGGTTTTCGGTATCGACAGAGAGTATGTCCATATCCGATCCCGGTCTCTTTAACAACCAATTGTTATTATAACCCGTGGTTATAATTTAAAAACAATTTATACTTCAAAATAGAATATCATTTCAAATCCAAATCTTTATCAAAAATAAAGATTAAATCAAATCCAAACCATTTCAATATATTTAAAATATCACATCATCTCAAAAACTTCATTTCAAATCATTTCAATATCAAAATATCATATCTTTCCAAAACTTCATTTCAAATCATCATTTGAGTTCAAATCCAATTATTCAACTTTAAATACCTTTTTAAATTTAAAGATATCATTCATTTGTTATTATTTCAAGTCACCCTTTTAAATAGTTTATATTTCAATCAAAATAATTCATTTAAACCATTTAAAGGTGTAATTATTATACTTTCAAATCAAGTATTAAAATTTCCAAAGTTTCAATTCAATTCAATCATTTATTTCAATTAAATTTCCATAGACCATTTCAAATCTTATAAATTTCAAATATAGATTTAATCCACAAAATAACTATTCAAATTATAAATTAAATTCCAAAGCTTTATTATCCTATATTTCATCAGTCCAATATCTTTTAAATAGACTCAAATTACAAGAAAACCAAATATTTTCATACTAATATAAACTTCAATTATTTATTCCAAGATTTAATATCATTTCAAATTCATTTCAAAATATCAAAATATCATTTCAAAACATCATCTATTTAATTTAAATTTAAATACCATTTAATCATATTTCAAAATAGTTGTATTTCCCAAATCAACTATTCCATTTAAATCATTTAAAGTCAATTTAATTATATTTAATAATAAATATTTAATTTCCAAAATTTATCTTTTTCAAAGATCATTTATTCATTTGAATTTATTAAACAAAGAAAATTCAACTTTCGCAGCACTTAGAAAATGCTACGAAATGTTATGTTTAAAAACAGTTCATTAACAAAAGACAGCATTTAAAATGCTGTAATATCTTAATTTAGTTTCAATTAAAATTTTAGTTAAATTTAACAACTATAGCACTAACAAAGTGCTATAATAACCCTTAGTTCAAATTTGCTATTTGGTTCATTTAAAACAACTACAGCATTTTCCAATGCTGTAAAAACTTTACATTATATTTCAAAAATGCTATCAAATTAAATTCAGAGTTTTATTTACAATTTCACACATAATTAACTTTTAATATAAATCATTTTAACTTATAAAATCAATTATTTTCACATTTAAAAACAATCATTTAAATACCTTTATTTCTATGATTTTATAAAGTCAAATTTCCATACAAAAAAAATCAAATTAAATAACAATTAAATTTCCATTTCTTTAATTAAATTCTTAACTTAACAACTAAGTCTAAATTTCCAAAATATAACTTATTTCCATTTATTTTACTTAATTAAAATTTCACTTTTTAACAAAATTTCACAAAAATTCAATTTAAGTTATATTTCCAAATTCAGCTTAAATATTCATTTATTTTATATTTTAAGTTATACAAAATCATTAACACTTCATAAAATCATTATTTCTTAATAAAAATCATTAAGTTCATCTTTAAATCAAATTTGTCATATTTTCTTCACTTACATAAATTCCATTTATAAACAAAATCATAAATTCCAAAAATAACTTATATTTCAAATTCTACTTCACCATTTACTTAATTCACTTATTTAATTTGTATAAAATCACAAATATTTAATAGAAATCATTTTAATAAAATTTAAATCAAAATATCATAATATTTATACTTTTAAAATATTTTAAAATTTCAGAAAAATATATAAACCACGGGTCTGTATATATAATTTTCTAGCCTAGGTCAAGTGATACAGATATGTATCATTTCAGTCCGCAGTTTACAAAGAAAAACCAGGTTCTATCATTTCAAACCCACAATCCCAAGTTAAAGTAAAATAAATAAAAACCGTTCAAGCCTATCATTTCAGCCCATAACGATTTTTCCCTATTCTAAAGTCCGTTCGGGTATGTATCATTTCAACCCATAGTGATTCTAAGCTACAGGGAACTTGCAGTGTGACAAACTGATAAAATGAACAAAATAACATGATATAACAGTAACATAAGAGATAACAGGTGTATAAGCATGTGTGAACATCATATAATAATAATATAAGCATATATAACATGATGATATACATTACTGATTCAAATGATGTCGGTTTATCAGTTATATAAGTACATATTGTCTGGTGAGAATAACTCACATGTCACAAGCTGGAGATCGACACCAAAGCACACGATACAGACACAACGAAGGCACGACAACACTACCATGATTTGAGAGTGGAGAGGAAAATATAATTGCCTTGTATACATATAAACAAAACAAGACAATGTATACATAAATATGTAACACAAAACAATATCGAAATGGCTTGAAATAAAAAGCAACAAAGGGCAAAGTGATTCGACCTTTCTTTAACCATTCAAGAGCTTGACCAAGGGGATCTTTTGCTCAGCCATAGCTGGATATAATCTCAGGTTATGGCATCAAAATAGTATGGCAACAAGGAGATGATGATGGTAGGAGTTACATATGAATAAGACAAAGGGTCAAGGCAAAATAAGTGGAGTTTTGGTGCATTTTTGGCTCATCCAAAGGCAAGTGGGGATCGGCCCTTGCATAGTTCAGGTCTGGACAGAGGAGATGGTGATGTGTAGTGGTGGTAGCAAGGTGGTGGTGGCGGCTAGAGGTGGTGGCCAAGGTGGTGGACGAAGGTATGTCGCAACTAGTGGAGGCTATGCATTGTTTTAAGGGATTTGTGCAAGGTTTTGTGTGGTTTTCGGTCAAGAGGAGTGCATGGCCTGTCATGGTCAGAGGAGGAGGGGGTTTGGTCGTGGATGGTGTGGGGAAGGAAGTGGTGGTGGTCGGTGGAGGAGATGGTGGAGGTGTTAGGCCAAGCAAAGCAAAAGAAACATGGCAAAAATCATTGAAAAATGAAGAGAAAAGTAGAAAGAAAAGAGAAGAAACCATTATCACTTCCTTTGGCCATGAAGATAAAATGAAAAAGAAGTTTTTCTCGTGAATTATGACTGAGAAACTCACGGCTAAAGATCAGGTAGTGTATGGCCAAGCAAAGTATATGAAAAGACAAAGAAAATGAAAAGACCAGCAGCCGAAAAGTCACACGTTATAAAGCTTTTTAGTCCCTTCAAATTTCCATTTCTATTAAATCAAATAAAATAAATAAATTTCAACAAATGAATTTTAAAACTGAAAACAAAGTAAAATAAAATTAAAATAAATAATTAAATTCAAAGAAAATAGAGAAAGAATAAAAGAAATAGCTTAAAAATTGGAAACAGGGTCCAAAATTTAAAATAAATTATCACTAGCTTTAGAAAAATTTCTACTTCATTCTAAAACAAATAAAAAGTCACCTAAATAAAATAAATGAGGAAAAAAATAAATTGGGAATGAGAAAAAAATAGGATCTTAAGAAAATAGAAAAATAAATGAAGAATTTCTTTAATTAATTGAAACTGGAGATTAGAAATTGTAAACAAAAATACAACTAACACTAGAAAATGTGAATTATACTTTTAAAATGTTTAACAATCAAAATATATACATAACATGTTATTTTACCCATATAAATATAAATTATAACATTACATGACCAAATAAAATATTATTTATATAATTTAAAATAAACAATTTTGTTAAATACACAAATTACACACAATATTCAAAAGGGCATAACTTTCACATTATAAATCAGATTTCAACGAAATGAAAAGCAGTGTTCTTAAAATTTTATTTACTTTCATAATAAAAGATAAAATTCAAAATTTCAAACTTTTAAAATTTTAAATTAAAAGTCAAAGTTTGAATGGTTTGACCAGAAATTCACTTTTCAGTAAAATAACCAATTTATACTAGTTTGAAATTATAGTTCACATAATAATTGACATTTATTTTAAAATGAAATGTTTGAAATCAAACAAGTTAAAAATAGTTTCAAAAATAAAATATAGTCACATTTAAAAATATAGGCCAAAATCTAGGGTTGTTACAGTTGGTAACCGTAGTTTTAGGCATGGCCAAGTTTAGGGGTCGCGTGGGCTCCTCTGATGCATCGAGTTCATCGGAACTTTGGTAATTTGAAGCTTGGACGTCGGAAAAGTGGTGGCTGCATCTCCTAATTTTCTGGTGGCCAGAGATGTGAGTACGAGGCAATTTCAGGTTGATGTGGTGGGTTCAGGTTCTGATTCCAGTTTGGTTTGAACAGCTCGATTTTGTTTTCGAACTTGAATCGATGGTGATGGAGTTTTGATGGTCTGAGCTTGTGGTTGTCGACATGTGGGGATCGTCATTGTTGATCGGAGTTGGCGGCTTCAACGGTGCATGTGCACGACAGTAGTGTTGTATGAGTAGTTTTGTTTGGGAAGATGGGTACTCAAGTTTCTCGAGTAAGTTGGGTGAGTTGCTCGAAGTCCTAAGAGGTGTGACTTGAAGAAATTGTGGAGTAGGCTCGAGTTAGAATTTTGTTACAGGTTTTCTTTTAAAACCTATCAGTTTTTTTTTTGGATTTTAAATTTTAAACTGAAATTTAAAATGAGAAGCAAGTTTTAAATCAAAGATTTGAAGCAAAGTTTTGAAGCAAGTTTTAAAAGCATGGATTCAAAATGAATTTGAATCCTAGTTTTAATTAGATAAGTTTTATAAAAATGAAATGTTTTTAACAACTTAAAATTGTTAAAGTAATTTATAAAATGATTTTTAAATCTGAAATTAAAGATTTAAACAGAGTTTAAATCTAAGTAAATCAGGATTCAAGTTTAGTTTGAATCCTAGATTTAAAAGAAAATAAAGTTTTTGAATTATATAGTAGGTAATTCCTGTAGGTTTTTAAAGATGATTTAAATAATGCAATTGAATAAATACAAATTATTTAATAAGGATGGAAGTTGATTAATGTAATCAATTTAAGGGGATAAATAATTAATTTAATTATTAAGATAATTAGTTAATTAGTTTGAGAAATCAATGAAAGAGATTGATTTATTAATGTGATTAATTTCGGCAATTAAGGCTAATAATTTAATTAAAAGTAAATTACCAAATTGAAATTTATTAATGATAACTACCTAAATTAAAGAATAATCACTAGATATCATTAATTAAGGTAGATAATTAATGGGCAATCACTAAATGTAAATTAATAAATAATAATGACTTAATGTAAGTAATTTAAAAGATTAATTTGTTAAGAATTGATGTGTTAAGCATTAAGTACTTTAATTTGTAATTAAAGGTTAAATTAAGTAAGGGTAATTAACCAATGGATAATTACTTGATAAAAGCAAATAAAAGGTATTTACTTAGTGTAATTAATTCATGATTGGTTAATTAAACAAATCAATTAAGGAGTATGATTAATTAAAGGATAATTGATCAATAGTGATTATAAGATAACTAATTTGAGTAATTAATTAAGGATCAATGTAAGTAATATGGATGGGTAAAGGTTAATTAATTTTTGTAATTAATTAAGAATTAATTACTTATTGTAATTAAAGGATAATTAGTCAAGAGTGGTTAATTAAGATGGATAATAAAAAGACAATTAATTAATTGGTTTGTAATTAATCAATGTTAAGTAAAGGTAATCTAAGTGATCATAGATTAAGTAATTAATTTAATTAGAGATAAATTAAATTAATTTTGGAAGTGATCAATTTTGCTTATGAATGATTGAATGATATTAAATGCCTTGAATTGGTTGATATCTCTGATATGAAATGTTTTGTGATATGATATGTTTGGATGGACAGTGATAATGGGGTTATCTATCAAGATGCATTGCTGTGTAAAGTGATGTCTTGAATTTAAACTTGAATTGTATTTCACTTGAATAACTTGGGTTAAAATGGTATTGAATTTGAAGAGACCGGGGTCGGGTATCAGTAAATACCCGAACCCACTTCGAACTTGTAACCTACAATGATTCTTTATAAATTGATATGTGATATCAATAGGCTGAAATGGAATAATTTAAACGACTGGACCATTTGAAACTAAGTGAAGGTACTAGGGATTGATTTGTGAATATAAGTGTTGACTATAACAAGTTGTGAACTTGTAGAATGAATGAGTTACCCCGGGTTTTAATTAAGTTCTATACATTGGAATTTCATGTTAGATGGGTTTACTCACGCTGGTTTCCAGCCTGACCCGGGTGTTACTTTGGTGTAATGCTCGGGTCAGACTGAGTATTACAGATTTTCAGGTAAGGACGTTCTGGAGCTCAAGAGGCGAGCTGGATGGCAATAACGTATGGAGTGTTTCCGCTGTATTATATTGTTGTATATCTGCGATATGATGATTGTGTATATCTAGTGTTTGTATTTATGTGTAACTTTGATGTATTAAAATGTAATCGACAGATATAGTATTCTTTTGTAAACTGTTATTATTTATTATTATATTTTATCCACTACGAATGTGAGATGTTGATGTTTCTGATCTTCTTCTTCTTCTATCTCTTTCTTCTTTTTCATAACTATCTGGAATTTTCGAGATCGAAAATTTCAGGTCGTTACAGTTGGTATCAGAGCGAAGGTTAAGCGAGAACCTTGGCTCTGGTGGGTGTACTCATAAAGATAGGGTCAATAATACCCTAGAATGAGTTGAGTGTAATATATATGAGAGAACGTACTTGTTATTTTCCTATATAAAGATTTTAAATGGTTTTAAAGGTAAATGATTTTATATAAAGTTATATTTGATATATATAAAGCAATATTCCTTAACCAATAAATGTTAAGGTAACTGGTTGTTAAATTATTGGAATTAAATTAAGAAGTAATAGAAATATAACCAAACTGAAATTGAATAAAGATAAGTTTGAAATAGATTCGAATTAAAATGAAAATCTTGAATTTGGGAAAGAGTTTCAGAATAAGATAATAATGAACTAGTTTCCAAATATGATAATCTTGGTTATTATCATAAATGATTGTTGTGTAAGCAAAATGAAATGTTTTAGGAAAGTTAAACATTTAGGCAAGTATGACTTATAAATTGGAACCGAAGATGATATAAATTGTGAAGTTTTAAATCTAAGCTAGAAAATTTGGAATTTGTTTCAAATTGATAAAGAAATAATAAATAATGTTATTTAATATATTTAAATGGAAGGGTCCTGTTTCAACAAAAGTTGTTGAAAATTTGTTTTGAACCAACGGTGGTTTAAATTTAAAGATAACTTGGTGTGTAAAAGAAAATGTATATATGAGGAATATACATAATATCAATGATGTGTTGAAACAAACTCTAAATGTTGAGTTTTTAATTTCGAATGAGATGTGATACCCAAGGTGATAAGTTTTTGAACTTATAAGATTATTAAGGTGAAATTTAATGTTGAAAAGGGAATTCATTTTGGGTAAGGTTGGCTGGATTAAGTAAATTGAATTTAACTTTGGGAAAGTTAAATAAGTTAACAAGCAACCTGAATTGGAAATTTCAAGATGAATTTGAGATTTAACTTGTGAATTTAAATGGTTAATTTGAATTGGGAGTTTGTGTGATCTCAAAATGGGGTTGAGATCTAGAAATTGGAAATGGATGTATGTTTTAAAATAAATTGGATGATGTCATCGTATTGTTATTAATAACCTTTAAATGGTGAATTGGATTTGTTTAAATGAATGAAGAAATGAATTGTGATAATATATCCATTATTGTGATAAAAAGGGAAATTAAACTTTAATTTAAAATTAAGGATATGGAATTATTTTGAACATAAAATTGGGTAATAAATTGGATTTTTAAGATAAAAAAAATGTTTTGAACTCTTATTTGAACTTTGAAATAAGTTAAGTAAAGACAATTTAAAATGGAATTTTGAGAATTGGACTTAGAATTAAATTGTTTAAAGATTGGAATAATTGATTTGAAAATAAATGTTAATTGGATTAAGGGAATAAATCAACATTTGAAAATTTAACTCGAATTTATATAATTCGAGATGGTTTAAAATTGAGATTTTAATTGAATTAGTTCAAAATGGAATTTGATTTGAATTGTGGATAATTCAACTTGAATTGGGACTGGATCAATTTAATGGGAAATTGATTGAAATTGAGATTGGGAAGTTGAACAGTTTGACTCTAGACTATTTTCAAAATAAATTGTTTAATATAAATCTATTTTCCCAACTATTTACTATACAACTTTTCTTTTTAAACCTAAACTACTTAAGCTTGTTTTACAATTACTTTTGGAACTATTTAACTATTTCACAATTGTTTTATAAACTAATTACTATTTTTCTACTACTTTATAACTGATTACTGTTTTACAACTATTTTGCAATTATTTTACTATTTTCAATTATTTTACGATTACTTAACTATTTTACAGGTATTTTACAAATTAATAATTATTTTTCAACTGCTTATCTATTTTAAAAATTTTCAAGCTATTTTCTAAATATAAAATGGTCGGAGTTCAAACTGTTTATGAGTAAATACCCAACTGAGATAAGAATTGAAGTGATAATCCAAATGGGAATTAAGGCAAATGTGAATAAGTGAATAAAATCAAAGTGAGGATGAATATAAAGGGAATTGATATAACTAATAATCAATGAAGATAGATACGTAGGATGTACGTATATTATTCTATTCGCATAATGATTTGATCCAGATTCGAGCACAGAATTTCGAGATAATATTATCAATCCGAGTTGAGATTTTTTCGCTCGATTTTTGACGGCGAACCTGGATATGGATTTTTGATTGGTTCTCGAAATTCTCTATCATAGATGTGACTATGCAAGGAGAATGACGGTTTCTGATCAAGAAATCTGATTTGAGTCCGCACTAGGAAGTCGGGTGGACGATACTAGTTCGGAAGTGAAATTGTGTGATCGAGTGAGCGATCAGATTGATATTACGTACGAATGATATGTGGACATCGTACGGGTTTGAATGAAATTGATATTGAAATTTTGTGGATAAGAACTGTAAATGATTTTTGAAATTAAAAGTATATTTTGTGAAATATATGATGAAGTAAAGTGGAAATTGGATATTTCTATGGTAAAAATTTACTTTATCAAAGTAAGTAATTTGGTAAGGGAGTTATAGAGTAATCAAATTTGAATTGGAATAAACAAAGTTATATCCTTGTTGAATAAAATAAATCTCCCCTTATTAAATCTATAGCCAGAGAAAAAAAATGGGGTTTTAAAATATTTGAAAGTATTTAAAGTATAAAAGTGAATTTATACAGGTATGAAGTGATTCATAAAAAAAAATTCCAAGGTTATTTTATATATATGTATATATAAAGGCTTCTGTGAAAATGATTTTGAGGAAAGGTTTTTGGAACCTTTAAATTTTGGAAAGGCTTTTGATTTTGGGAAAAATCAATATTGGAATTTGGAAAGCCTAATATGAGAATTATAGATTTTGAGAATCGATTTTGTAAAGGAGATTTATATGAGATTCATACTTGGTGTATGATTTGGAAAATACTATATGTGTATAGTATAAAATGTTTTGAAGTGGCTCTAGGGAAAAAGGCGCTCCCTTGAATGAACTTCTCAGGAGTGCAACAGGGTGGTACTGCCTTGAGCCTCTAAAGGGGAGGTTCTAAAGTTGATCCTGTGAGGAGTCCGGACGAAACTAGTTCCTGAGGATTATTTGTGTAGCAAAAGTCGAGGGGTTGGTGTCTACAGGGGCATTTGAGTTATGTTGTGACGACAGTGTAACTCGATGTCACTACGATCTACTACAGACCATAGCGAAAGTCGTGCGAGCTGCTGAGAGCCAACAGTCTACGTTTGATTTTATATCGGTAGACTGCGACACTTTGGTAACATAGCGAAAGTCGTGTGTGCCGCTGAGAGCCAACAGTCTACGTTTGATTTTATATTGGTAGACTACGACCTATGTAAGAATGGAGAAGTTTCATTTTGACAGCGAAAATCGTGTGTGCCTCTGAGAGCCAACAGTTACATGGACTTTTGCTGTGATGGCAACGTAACCCTGGAATGTAACTGCGATCTGTTGTGGGTTCCATGGCGTAATCGAGGGGCGTGGAGACCTACAGTTACATGGACTTTTGCTGCGATGGCAACGTAACCCAGGATGTAACTGTGACCATGGATGGGGGTGATGATTTCCAAAGCATTCTCACCAAAGATATTTCCTCTATTTTCAAAAATGTTTTCTATATTTTCAATAAAATTATTTTTCAAAATATTTTCACTGGATGTTGGAAATGGGTCTGCCAAGCACTTATAGATTTTCAGTCGTACACCTTATCAACGTATGACCGAATTTCTGTGAAAACAAGGATGGACTTGTCGAAACATCGAGTTATAAAAGTATTTGTATAAAAACTATTTTAGTAATATTATCTAGATTTTTATTAAGCAGTTTAAAGATGATCAAAGAAAATTTAGCTGATTTTAAGCAATTTAATGATTCTGGCTTCGTTCCTTTTCGAGGACGAAAAGATTCAAAGAGGGGAGGAATGTGACGACCCGGAATTTTGGCAGTAATATATTAATAAATACTTAATCCAATTAAATAAAATGTAAACTTATCATTTTAAAAACGAATAAGACTTTTGGAATATTTGCCATTTATTTACATACATATGTATTTTTTTTAGAAAGGAAATTTTGATTTAAAAATTTAAAATAGAATCTTTCAAAAATATTTGAAATAAAATTTACCTTATTTAATGAAATTAAAGGGCTCTACATTATTGACATTTGATATAATATATGCAAATGAAGGTAATGTAAATAATAATGTATAAAATGGAATAAATCTTATCAATACAAAATATAAGTATAAAATATAATTATAAACATGTGAATATAAATTAAATGTTTGAAAGTTAAACTATGAATAGAAATAAAACTAAGAAGTATGTTAACAATAACTTATATGGTTAAATAGAAACATAAGATAATTCTAGTATAAATACTTATGAAGATTCATATGGTATACAAGACAAAATAAAATCTTTGACCAAAAATAATAATAAGTATGTTTGCCGTGAATGTTACATGAGCAAGGCAAAAGAAAAAAATAATAAACATATAGTCTATGTACATACCAAAGATAAAAGGGATAAGGATGTAAACATGAAGGACACTAGCATTTAATGCTAGCACAAAAACAAGGTCATTCGAAATATCTATAAATCATTTTAGCTCAAAATGTTGACTGGCCAAAGAAAGGAAAGAGAAAAAAATCTCTGAGCAAAAACGGAAAATGTTGCACCAGTAAACAACTATCCATGAAAACCTTTTATATATATGAACATCCTCTTTGTTTCAATTGGTTCTTAAGACTAAACAAACCAGAAAAGAAAATATAGTAAGCATTTCCATTTTTACAAACTTAAACAACATCTTAACTAAATAAACAAGAAGATCAAAGAGAATCAAGCTAGCATTTTTTCAAACTACAGGAAGTGCCTCTGTTCAAATTCTTGTTACATGTGAGTATTCCAACTTGGTTTCCTTTGATTGTGTTCGAAAAGACTGTGAATAACATCACTATTTAGATGTTTAAGTATATGATTCTGTGGCCTACTAAACTCTGAAGTAAGTTTGTTTGGTGAGCATATTTGTAAGTAAATTCCTGTGTATATATATGAACATATGGGTGTGTATTACTATGTAGTTGAAATTTTTTCTCTGATTTTTGTTCCATGCTCTAAATCAGATCAAAAATCATTTGCACATGATCCAATCTTTGTTGAAACTTATGTCTTGAACAAAATAGGATTGTTATACCATAGAGTTTAGTTTAAAAATTTGTTAAGTTAAAAATAAATTTGTACTTTCTCTGGACAATATAAACAACAGAGCAAAACTTAAAATAAGTCAAAATTAAATTGTCATGATAGATGAATTCAGGGATATAAATCAAATACTTAAACTAAAACTTGATTTTTGAAACCAAGATCATGATTTTTAGTAAAGGGATTTGGGTCTGAATCTGGTTTGACCAGAAAATTGAGTTTGAGTAATTCTTGGCATTCTAGTTGATCTGGGGTGTCGTGATTCTTCCTGGAGGTGGAAGAGTGATTGGAGAATCAAGTAAAAATATTGGATAGATGATCAATGTACGGTGGCGACCGCGGTTAATCGATGAAGTTGGTAACCCTAGTTTTAGGCATGGCCAAGTTTAGGGGTCACGTGTGTAATGACCAACTATTTTGGACCATTCAAATTGACAATAATCCACACATGTCTGACTTGAATAATTCAAAATAACAGATTGTAAATAAATTCGGAGCAAATGAAATCAAATACACAGAATCACAGACACAGAACATATCAGAATAACTCGCAGCAGAATATAAAAACCATAGTAGTTCATGAAGCTACTATAACAAACTCTCAAAACATAATACATAATATCTGTTTGAAAACATATACAATAGAAATCTCAAATAAATAGAAGTTTATGAATACCAGAACTGAAATAGAACAACTGAACTGAAAGGAATAGATAACTAGACAAGCAGAATCTCCAGCGATTCCTAGCTCCAGAAAAGAAATCCAAAACTAAGCTATAAATACTCAAGCTGACCCGAGCGTAAAGTAAAACACAAAACGCTCGAGTCAGGACAATATATACTTATATAATGTAAACCAACTCAAGTGAACTGTAGTAGAAATGCACCATAACTTAAAAGATGCTTGGGATCGCCCATCCTTTAAGGATCAGTTAAACCATAAATTAAATACAAGCAGTGGTTAAAATTTCAAAATAGTATTTTATACTTCGAAATCAAATATCATTTCAAAATTTAATATCATTCAAAAATCCATTTCAAAATATCAAAATATCATATTTCAAAATAGTTTATATTTCGAAACAAATTACTTCATTTTAAATCATAAAAATGAAGTTATTATATTTAATAATTAAATTATTAAATTTCCAAAATTTTAATCTTTCAAAGTTCATTCGTTCACTTAAATTAATTAAAACAATGAAAATTCAACTTTCACAGCATTTAGAAAATGCTACGGAAAGTCACATTTAAAACAGTTCAATTTAACAAAAGACAGCATTTAAAATGCTGTAATAGGGTTACATTAGTTTCAAATAAACTTAGTTAAATTCAACCATTATAACATTTGCAAAAATGCTATAATAGCCTTTAATTAGATTTAGCCATTTGGTTCATTATTATCAACTACAGCATTTACAAATGTTGTATTATCATTTACATTAGAATTGATAGCATTTCAGAAATGCAGTTAATTAACTTCAAATATTCAGTATAATTTCTCAAACAATTATATTTTTATATAAATCATTTTTTTTACATTTTAAAATCATATAATTTCACTTTTATAGTCATCATTAAATACCCTTATATTCATGATTTTATAAAGTTAAATTTCCATTCAAAAATCAAAATTTAATAATAATTCACTTATTAAATTCCAACATTAAATTTTAAATTCATTAAATTAAATTTAATTAACACTTAAGTTTAAATTTTAAAATATAACTTAATTTCATTTTTATTTACTTAACTTAAAATTCACTTTTAAGCCAAATTCATAAATTTCCAATTTTAGTTATATGTCAAAATTTCAACTTAAATATTCATTCATTTCACATTTTAACTTTATTCAAAAATCATTAATATATTATAAAATCATTTAAATTCACTTTAATCCAAATTATCATGAATTTATCATATTTCATATTTAATTTAAATTCCAAATATCACCAAATTAAAATTTCCCAAAATAACTTACATTTCAGATTTTCTAACTTTACCATTAACTTATAAACTTTCAGAAAATCAATAATGCTTTACAGAAATCATTTTTAATCAAATTTAAATCAAAATATTATAATATTTACATTTCTAAAATATTTTAAAATTTTTAGAAAAACATATTTTAACTACGGGTCTGTATTTCATTTTTTTAGCCTAGGTAAAGTGATACGGGTAATTTATCATTTCAACCCGTAATTTACAAAGATACCCGGGTTTGATCATTTCAAACCCGCAATCACAAGTAAATGAAAATAATTGAAAATCATTCAGGCCTATCATTTCAGACCATAACGATTTTCTCCTATTCTAAAGTCCGTTCGGGTATGTATCATTTCAACCCATAGTGATTCTAATCTAAAGGGAACTTGCAGTGTGATAAACTGATAAAAATAATAGAACAGCATAATATAACAGCAACATATAATATAATAGGTGTTTAAGCATGGGTGAACATCATAAAATCATAACATAGCAAGTCTAACATGATAAATTTTACAGATTCAAAAGGGGTCAATTCACTAGTTATATATGTACATATTGTCTGGTGAGAATAACTCACCTCAAATGCTGGATATTGCAAATTCAACTGACACAACCAAATCCAAAACACAAAGAAAAAGTTACGAACTTGAGTGGAGAGCGATATTCAAGCTATAGATCTTGTGTTACAACCCAAACAAAATCAAAACAAAAGTTAAAAATCAATACGATTGAAATTGTATCTTTGAAACAAAAAGCAGTTTGAATACAAATCTTTTTGCCTTACTTTCTAAAATCTTTTGCACTGCCTAGGGGTTTAATAAGGTCAGGTTTGGGACCTATTTGGATCAGGTATGGGTCACAAAAGTCACGGCCATGATCTGAAACAATGGAGGAAGTTACACTTGAGGTAGGTGAATGGTTTCTAGGCAATTTTAGTGGAAAAGTGATCAAACTAAGGCTCGTCCATGGATGGTTAGGCTCGGCCAGAGGGTCCAGGTGGTAGATACGGGCTGGAGTGGTGAGGTAGGGTCTGGACCAAGAGGTGGTGGCGGCCAAAGATGGTGGTGGTGATGGAAAATGGAGTGGTGATCAACTAGGTGATCGGCTATGCATAGATTTAAGGCATTGTTTGCAATTTTGTGGAGTTTTGTCACCAAGGGAGGTTCGGCCATGGATGGATCTGAAATGATGGCTGGAGATGATTCCAAGGAATAGTGGTAGGGGATGGTGGTCATGTCTATGGTGAGGAGGCCGTGCAAATAGAAGAGGAAACAAGGCAAAAAGTACGAAATAATGGGAAAAAAGTGAAAAGAGAGGAGGCCATTACCAAGGAACTTTGTGAGGTCGTGAAAAATGAATTGAGAAACAAATATTTTCGTGAAAAGTGAATGATAACTCATGGCCAAAACTGAAGAAGTGGATAGAAAAATGAATTAAAGTGAAGGTTATGGAAATAAAGAGTTTCGAAGATGAAAAGGCTTCGGTTTCAAAAGCAATTTTAAACTCTTCATATTTCTTTTTTTTTTAATTTTAAATAAGAAAAATAACTCAGAACTTAAATTTAAGACTGAAAAAAAGAAATATAGAATAAGAATAAATAATTTATTTTAAAGAAATAGAAAAAGAAAATAAGAAATTGCTTGAAAAATCCAAAACAATGTCTAAAAATTAAAAATAAATCACCATTGACTTTGGAAAATTAACAACTTCATTTTAAAGATATTCCAATCAAAAAATTTGAAATAAAAATGATTTTAAAGAATTACCAAAGTGAAATAAATAATTTAAATTTGAAGAAAATGGCCAAATGAACTGAAGAATTGTTTAAAAATAAGAAACAGAACATAAAAATTACAACAAAACTACCATTACTTCGAGAAAAATTTCTACTTCACTATAAAATAATTTCAAAATGAAATAAATTCAAATTAAAATAATTTCAAAAATATTGGGTTGTTACATAAATAAATAAATATTAATTATATATGATTAAAATAAGAAAATAGTAAAAAATGAAAACTAGTCTAGAAAATTTGAAAATAAACAGAATAAACTTTGGAAGATTTTTATGGACCTAGAAAATATTTATAAATAAAGATAATAACATAAAAAAATGCATTTACAAAAATAAATAAATAAATTTTAATTAAATATAATTTAAATGAAGAAAATATCAGAAAAATGGAAACTAGCTTTTAAAAATAGAAAATAAATGCAATAAATTTGGAAAATTTTTATTATCACATTAGAAATATTAAAATACAAAAATATACATAAAATAACATATTAACACATATTAAAATAAAATATAACAAAGAAAATATAATTTATAAAATTTAAAATAAACAAAATTGCTAAATAAAACAAATTGCATTCAATATTGAAATACACATAACTTTCACAATTTAACTCCGTTTTCAACGAAACAAAAAGCAGTATTCATGTTATTAAATCTATTTTCATGATAAAAGATTAAATTTAAGAATTTAAATAATTTAAATTTTAAGTTTAAAAGTCAAAGTTTGAACAGTTTGACCAGAAATTCACTTTACAGTAAAATATTCAAATTATACTAGTTTGAACTATAAATCACTTAATAATCAACATTTATATTTAAAAATGAAATATTTGAAATAAACCATTTTAAAAATAATTTAAATAAAAGAAAATCAAATTTAAAAATATATACAAAAATCTATGGCTGTTACACTCTCCCCCACTCAAATTTTTCATCCTCGAAAAGGAAGGGAGCGGAGAAACAACTAGAAAGAACAATAGGTTGGAAGACATCCCGAAAGAAGGTAGGGAAGAAAAGTAGCTAGGAGGGAAAGCAGGTTGAAAGAGAAGGATGAACCATTATTTAAAATTGTTGGTTAAAGAGGTAAAATATTTAAAACACTTTAAAATCCTTTAAAAAGGAAAGAACTGATCAAAGTATCATTTATATAATATTTTATCAAAATACTTTTATAACTCAATGTCTTAACAAGTTTATCCTCGTTCCTACAGGCTCTGGCAGTGCGTTGATCAGGCGCAAAGCTAGAATTCTCCAAGTACTTAGTAGACTTGTTTCAACACCCAGTGAAAATAGTGGAAAACTTTAAAAAACAGATATGGAAAGTACAATCCAAAAAAAACATGTTGATCATGGATCGCGGATACACAATGGTTTCGCCTGGATCCCCCAGGAAACATCTGTACCCTTAGGCCGCCCCCCTACCTTGCGATTACGCCATGAAGACTGGTAGTACTGCAGATACACAATGGTTATGCCTGGATCTCCCAGGAAACATCCGTACCCTAGGCTCTCGCATCCCCTGCTGATTACGCTACCAAGCGACTCAATAGATCGCAGATACACAATGGTTACGCCTGGGTCTCCCAGGAAACATCCGTACCCGTAGGCCGCCCCCCAACCTTGCGATTACGCTATGAAGTCGCGCTCGTAAGACCATGGAGATTTCCATGGAATTCGATGGAAACTCGAGTATCATATCCGAAAAACCAAAAATCAGAGAAATATCGATAGAATGAATCCACAATATGGCCACAAAGCGGATATCAAGCAGAAGGCACTTTCCATATCTTTACTTCGAAAATATGTATCATATAGTACCTTTTCAAATCACTTTCAAATATCGTACTTATATAAAGTCCATTATATATAAGATTTCATTTTCAAATCAAATACTTTCCAAAATCAATAGTATATCAAATCACACTTATATAGACTTCAATTATATAAGATTTCATTTTCAAATTGAGTACCTTTTCAAATCCATAGTTTTCGAATCAACATCATACTTATACAAACCAAATTTTTTATATAAGTTCGATAACCCCCAAATCAAGTATTTAGTAACACAAGGTTCTCAAATTTCAATTTGTTTCAATATCAGTTCAGTTTCAAAATCATATACAATTCCACCAAATTATTTCTTCTCAAATTAAATATCTTCAGTTCCAAAGTTTCCAAAATAATAAATTTAGAAAATAAATCAAAATTTCCAAATCAATATAGTAAAAGCAAAGAATTCATTTCCAAAATCATCTTATATTTACATAAAGTCCATCTTATATAAGGATCAAAATTTTCAAAAATAAATTTCGCTGTACGAAGAGCTATATGGGATTGAACATCTTTGCTTACTAAAAGGTTTTAATTTAGAATAGTTTTGTATAAAAAAAAGAAAAATAGTTTGTAGAGTAGTTTTGTAAATAAAATGGTTTGTAAAATAGTTTGTATGTAAAATGGAATAAAACAGTTTGTTTGAGAAGAATAAAAGAAAAATAGTTTTGAAAAATGGTTTTAAATTGATAGTAGTTTTTCATAAAAGAAAGAATTCCAATTATATTACAAAGTTATCCAACCCAACAACTTCCAATTTCAGCGGAAAGTATATCAATGACATAAGAATATAAGATGTACATATGTTATCATTTCGCAAAGTCTCATTCGATCGCTCGCTCGATCACACAAGTTCGCTTTCGAACTAGTATTGTCCATTCAACTTCCCTAATGCGGATTTTGATATGGTTTCTCGACTAGAAACCATCAGTCTCCTTGCATAGCCATATACTATGATAGAGAATTCTAGAATCAAGCCCAAAATCCATATCAAATATTCTCCATCAAGAATCAAATGAAAAATCCTAACACGAAATGGTGTAATTCACCTCGAACTTGTGTACTCAACTTGGATCAATTTAATTATGCGAATAAAACAGCATACGTACAACTTATGTATCTATTCCAACTTTTTAAATATATAGTTTCATAAAGATGTTACTAAATTAAACATTCAAACTAAATTTTATTTAAAATATTTTGAAGACCAAATTCTTTTCAAAGCGTTTCAAATATAAATTTCATATTAGAAAAATTCAAAATAGCCTTATTCATTTACTTAACAAAATAGTTTCAACTTATTGAAATCATATTACTACATATTTAAACATACATACCAAACTTATACTTTATACTTTTCAAAATTACTTAGCTTTGAAAAGTTAACCTTGATTTGGAAGTGCTCGAACCCTCAGAATAGTCGAAGAAATCATATTTCAATCCAAGAGTTGGGAATCACATTTTAAATCAGTAAATCAATTCCAAAAATATGGTTATATCAAACCAAATCCAAAACTCAAGGACTGAACACCGGCTCATTTCAAATTGTTCAAATATATATACATATATCTTTCAAATATCACATCACACTTCGGAATTTGAAATCAAAATTAGTTTCACAAGTCACCCACATAACAAAGCTACCGAAGTGGCCTCTCCCCCACTCTGAAACTCGAAAATCAACATCGATGATGCATGCATTCATCACCGAAATTATTTTCCAGCGACATAAGTGGGTTCTGGACTTCTATTTTCTCAAATTTCTTTTGAAATTTCTTCGAAATCATTTGAAACTCATTAAAATCATTTGAAACATTTCATATTCGGAAAATACTTTCAAATCATATTATTTATTATTCCAAAATCTTAAAACCAGTTTCAAAAATGCCGGAGTTCAATCACTCAAATTCAGATTCAAAACCTTCAGTTATAAATTATTTTATATGAAACCATTTCTTATATAACTTTCAAAATTTCAAATCCTTTCGAAATTTCAAATTCTCATTTTAAAAAGGTATATAATCCTTATCGAAAACATTTCATCCTTATATATAAAATATGGTCATCCTTATCAAAATAACAACTACGATGAATACAAAAATTCCAAAAGACAATCAACCACAAATTTTCCAAGGGACGATTCAAGGATGGATTTCAAAGCAAAACAGAGATTCAAATTTTTAAAGGAACTCTAATCAATAGAATTCTGATTCAAAGATAAGCTCGAACAAAGATGAGATAATTAAATTACCAAATAGAAGATGGATAAATTCATATAAATCGCGGGCGACCTTAACCGGTCAACCCTGACTTCAGGAATATAATCGATGCAAAAATCTAAGGCAAATCGACCTTCGATAGCCAGAGATAGAATCTAAATATAGCAGAAGGTAGAAAACATCGTAAACCGAGGATACAGAAATCTCCGGTGAATCAATGCCAATTATAAGGGAGTTTCACCCTTTTACAAATCATTCAAAGATTGGCGGAATCGCCGGTCTTATAGAGGTCATTCAAAGTGGAGTTATGGAATGCTCCAAAAATCAAAAGAGTACAATTAGGGGAGACAGGAATGGATTTCAGAACAAGTGGGAGCGTTCCAAAATTCAAAGGAATCCTAATCGAAGAAATCCCAACTAAGATAGGAGTCCAGAATTTTAAGGAAATCCTAATCAAAGAAATTACTAACAAGGTGGATACGAAAGGGATAAAGTCCAGAAAATTGTCTTTCAAAACAAGAAAATTTTTATATCAAAATAAACTTTAAAAATCCTTTGAGAATCATTTTATACTTCCAAAATACGTTCTCTCACAAAGGAATGATTTTGAGATTGATTTCACTCATTCTAGGTATTTCTACCCTATCTCTAATGAGTTTTTGCTCCACAGGCTAAGGTTTGCCTAAAAGCTCGCTCTGATACCAACTGTAACGACCCACTATTTTGGACCATTCAAATTGACAATAATCCACACATGTATGACTTGAATAATTCAAAATAACAGATTGTAAATAAATTTGGAGCAAATGAAATCAAATACACAGAATCACAGACACAGAACATATCAAATAACTCGCAGCGGAATATAAAAACCATAGTAGTTCATGAAGCTACTATAACAAACTCTCAAAACATAATACATAATATCTGTTTGAAAACATATACAATAGAAATCTCAAATAAATAGAAGTTTATGAATACCAGAACTGAAATAGAACAACTGAACTGAAAGGAACAGATAACTAGACAAGCAGAATCTCCAGCGATTCCTAGCTCAAGAAAAGAAATCCAAAGCTAAGCTGTAAATACTCAGGCTGACCCAAGCGTAAAGTAAAACACAAAACAATCGAGTCAAGACAATATATACTTATATAATGTAAACCAACTCAAGTGAACTGTAGTAGAAATGCACCATAACTTAAAAGATGCTTGGGATCGCCCATCCTTTAAGGATCAGTTAAACCATAAATTAAATACAAGCAGTGGTTAAAATTTCAAAATAGTATTTTATACTTCGAAATCAAATATCATTTCAAAATTCAATATCATTCAAAAATCCATTTCAAAATATCAAAATATCATATTTCAAAATAGTTTATATTTCGAAACAAATTACTTCATTTTAAATCATAAAAATGAAGTTATTATATTTAATAATTAAATTATTAAATTTCCAAAATTTTAATCTTTCAAAGTTCATTAGTTCACTTAAATTAATTAAAACAATGAAAATTCAACTTTCGCAGCATTTATAAAATGCTACGGAAAGTCACATTTTAAACAGTTCAATTTAACAAAAGACAGCATTTAAAATGCTGTAATAGGGTTACATTAGTTTTAAATAAACTTAGTTAAATTCAACCATTATAACATTTACAAAAATGCTATAATAGCCTTTAATTAAATTTAGCCATTTGGTTTATTATTATCAACTACAGCATTTACAAATGTTGTATTATCATTTACATTAGAATCAATAGCATTTCAGAAATGCAGTTAATTAACTTCAAATATTCAGTATAATTTCTCAAACAATTATATTTTTATATAAATCATTTTTTTACATTTTAAAATCATATAATTTCACTTTTATAGTCATCATTAAATACCCTTATATTCATGATTTTATAAAGTTAAATTTCCATTCAAAAATCAAAATTTAATAATAATTCACTTATTAAATTCCAACATTAAATTTTAAATTCATTAAATTAAATTTAACTTAACACTTAAGTTTAAATTTTCAAATATAACTTAATTTCATTTTTATTTACTTAACTTAAAATTCACTTTTAAGCCAAATTCATAAATTTCCAATTTTAGTTATATGTCAAAATTTCAACTTAAATATTCATTCATTTCACATTTTAACTTTATTCAAAAATCATTAATATATTATAAAATCATTTAAATTCACTTTAATCCAAATTATCATGAATTTATCATATTTCATATTTAATTTAAATTCCTAATATCACCAAATTAAAATTTCCCAAATAACTTACATTTCAGATTTTCTAACTTTACCATTAACTTATTTCACTTATAAACTTTCAGAAAATCAATAATGCTTTACAGAAATCATTTTTAATCAAAATATTATAATATTTACATTTCTAAAATATTTTAAAATTTTTAGAAAAACATATTTTAACTATGGGTCTGTTTTTCATTTTTTTAGCCTAGGCAAAGTGATACGGGTAATTTATCATTTCAACCCGTAATTTACAAAGATACCCGGGTTTGATCATTTCAAACCCGCAATCCCAAGTAAATGAAAATAATTGAAAATCATTCAGGCCTATCATTTCAGCCCATAACGATTTTCTCCTATTCTAAAGTCCGTTCGGGTATGTATCATTTCAACCCATAGTGATTCTAATCTAAAGGGAACTTGCAGTGTGATAAACCGATAAAAATAATAGAACAGCATAATATAACAGCAACATATAATATAATAGGTGTTTAAGCACGGGTGAACATCATAAAATCATAACATAGCAAGTGTAACATGATAATGCATTTTACAGATTCAAAAGGGGTCAATTCACTAGTTATATATGTACATATTGTCTGGTGAGAATAACTCACCTCAAATGTTGGAGATTGCAAATTCAACTGACACAACCAAATCCAAAACACAAAGACAAAGTTACGAACTTGAGTTGAGAGCGATATTCAAGCTATAGATCTTGTGTTACAACCCAAACAAAATCAAAACAAAAGTTAAAAATCAATACGATTGAAATTGTATCTTTGAAACAAAAAGCAGTTTGAATACGAATCTTTTTGCCTTACTTTCTAAAATCTTTTGCACTGCCTAGGGGTTTAATAAGGTCAGGTTTGGGACCTATTTGGATTAGGTATGGGTCACAAAAGTCACGGCCATGATCTGAAACGATTGGAGGAAGTTACACTTGAGGTAGGTGAATGGTTTCTAGGAAATTTTAGTGGAAAAGTGATCAAACTAAGGCTCGGCCATGGATGGTTAGGCTCGGCCAGAGGGTCCAGGTGCTAGATCAGGGGCTGGAGTGGTGAGGTAGGGTCTGGACCAAGAGGTGGTGGCGGACAAAGATGGTGGTGGTGATGGAAAATGGAGTGGTGATCAACTAGGTGCTCGGCTATGCATAGATTTAAGGCATTGTTTGCAATTTTGTGGAGTTTTGTCACCAAGGGAGGTTCAGCCATGGATGGATCTGAAATGATGGCTGGAGATGATTCCAAGGAATAGTGGTAGGGGATGGTGGTCGTGTCTATGGTGAGGAGGCCGTGCAAATAGAAGAGGAAACAAGGCAAAAAGTACGAAATAATGGAAAAAAAGTGAAAAGAGAGGAGGCCATTACCAAGGAACTTTGTGAGGCCATGAAAAATGAATTGAGAAACAAAAATTTTTTGTGAAAAGTGAATGATAAATCATGGCCAAAACTGAAGAAGTGGATAGCAAAATGAATTAAAGTGAAGGTTATGGAAATGAAGAGTTTCGAAGATGAAAAGGCTTCGGTTTCAAAAGCAATTTTAAACTCTTCATATTTCTTTTTTTTTTAATTTTAAATAAGCAAAATAACTCAGAAATTAACTTTAAAACTGAAACAAAGAAATATAGAATAAGAATAAATAATTTATTTTAAAGAAATAGAAAAAGAAAATAAGAAATTGCTTGAAAAATCCAAAACAATGTCCAAAAATTACAAATAAATCACCATTGACTTTGGAAAATTAACAACTTCATTTTAAAGATATTCCAATCATAAAATTTGAAATAAAAATGATTTTAAATAATTTCCAAAGTGAAATAAATAATTTAAATTTAAAGAAAATGGCCAAAAGAACTGAAGAATTGTTTAAAAATAAGAAACAGAACATAAAAATTACAACAAAACTACCATTACTTCGACAAAAATTTCTACTTCACTATAAAATAATTTCGAAATGAAGTAAATTCAAATTAAAATAATTTCAAAAATATTGGGTTGTTACATAAATAAATAAATATTAATCATATATGATTAAAATAAGAAAATAGTACAAAATGAAAACTAGTCTAGAAAATTTGAAAATAAACAGAATAAACTTTGGAAGATTTTTATGGACCTAGAAAATATTTATAAATAAAGATAATAACATAAAAAATTGCATTCACAAAAATAAATAAATAAATTTTAATTAAATATAATTTAAATGAAGAAAATATCAGAAAAATGGAAATTAGCTTTTAAAAATAGAAAATAAATGCAATAAATTTAGAAAATTTTTATTATCACATTAGAAATATTAAAAGACAAAATATACATAAAATAACATATTAACACATATTAAAATAAAATATGACAAAGAAAATATAATTTATAAAATTTAAAATAAACAAAATTGCTAAATAAAACAAATTGCATTCAATATTGAAATACACATAACTTTCATAATTTAACTCCGTTTTCAACGAAACAAAAAGCAGTATTCATGTTATTAAATCTATTTTCATAATAAAAGATAAAATTTAAGAATTTAAATAATTTAAATTTGAAGTTTAAAAGTCAAAGTTTGAACAGTTTGACCAGAAATTCACTTTACAGTAAAATATTCAAATTATACTAGTTTGAACTATAAATCACTTAATAATCAACATTTATATTTAAAAATGAAATATTTGAAATAAACCATTTTAAAAATAATTTAAATAAAAGAAATTCAAATTTAAAAATATATACAAAAATCTTGGGCTGTTACAGCGTGGGCTCCTCTGATGCATCGAGTTCATCGGAACTTTGGTAATTTGAAGCTTGGACGTGGGCAAAGTGGTGGCTACATCTCCTGATTTTCTGGTGGCCAGAGATGTGAGTACGAGTCAATTTCAGGTTGATGTGGTGGGTTCAGGTTCTGGTTCTAGTTTGGTTTTAACAGCTCGATTTTGTTTTCGAACTTGAATCGATGGTGATGGAATTTTGATGGTCTGAGGTTGTGGTTGTCGACATGTGGGGCTCGTCATTGTTGATCGGAGTTGGAGGCTTCAACGGTGCATGTGCACGACAGTAGTGTTGTATCAGTAGTTTTGTTTGGGAAGATGGGTACTTGAGTTTCTCGAGTAAGTTGGGTGAGTTGCTCGAAGTCCTGAGAGGTGTGACTTGAAGAAATTGTGGAGTAGGCTCGAGTCAGAATTTTGTTACAGGTTTTCTTTTAAAACCTATCAGTTTTTTTTTGGATTTTAAATTTTAAACTAAAATTTAAAATGAGAAGCAAGTTTTAAATCAAAGATTTAAAGCAAAGTTTTGAAGCAAGTTCTAAAAGTGTGGATTCAAAATGAATTTGAATCCTAGTTTTAATTAGATAAGTTTTATAAAAATGAAATGTTTTTAACAACTTAAAATTGTTAAAGTAATTTATAAAATGATTTTTTAATCTGAAATTAAAGATTTAAACAAAGTTTAAATCTAAGTAAATCAGGATTCAAGTTTAGTTTGAATCCTAGATTTAAAAGAAAATAAAGTTTTTGAGTTATATAGTAGGTAATTCCTATAGCTTTTTAAAGATGATTTAAATAATGCAATTGAATAAATACAAATTATTTAATAAGGATGGAAGTTGATTAATGTAATCAATTTAAGGGGATAAATAATTAATTTAATTATTAAGATAATTAGTTAATTAGTTTGAGAAATCAATGAAAGAGATTGATTTATTAATGTGATTAATTTTGGCAATTAAGGATGATAATTTAATTAAAAGTAAATTACCAAATTGAAATTTATTAATGGTAACTACCTAAATTAAAGAATAATCACTAGATATCATTAATTAAGGTAGATAATTAATGGGCAATCACTAATTGTAAATTAATAAATAATAATGACTTAATGTAAGTAATTTAAAAGATTAATTTGTTAAGAATTGATGTGTTAAGGATTAAGTACTTTAATTTGTAATTAAAGGTTAAATTAAGTAAGGGTAATTAACCAATGGATAATTACTTGATAAAAGCAAATAAAAGGTATTTACTTAGTGTAATTAATTCAGGATTGGTTAATTAAAGAAATTAATTAAGGAGTATGATTAATTAAAGGATAATTGATCAATGGTGATTATAAGATAACTAATTTGAGTAATTAATTAAGGATCAATGTAAGTAATATGGATGGGTAAAGGTTAATTAATTTTTGTAATTAATTAAGAATTAATTACTTATTGTAATTAAAGGATAATTAGTCAAGAGTGGTGTTTGTACCAAAAATGGGCACAACACTCTTCGGAAGTTTTTGAAGAGATAAAAGTGAAGAATGAAAATTAAAACTGTGGATTATCTAACAAAAACTCCAAATAACAGAAAGCAAATTGCAAAGACAAGCGATTTAGAGTGGTTCGGCGTTTTGCCTACGTCCACTATGAAGTTTGATGATTTTATTGCTCGATTACTTGAAGATTACAGTAGTTAATAATGTAATACAACTGAATTCAAATGCTAAGTGTCAATCTAAAGCAGCAGCGGTGTTCTGGAGTAGATCTGGCAGAATCTGGGCGCTCTTCAGTACTTAGAATTCTTCGACCCCTCTTCTGAATGACCAGGGGCTCTATTTATAGGTGTAGGAGGCTGATATTTCGCCTAAAATGAGGGGAGACTAGTTCTGGTACGTCAGGGGGCCCACACGGCCGAAATCTGGAGATCCGGGCCCACTTTGGGATCGATTCGACCCTTGGTTCGAATCGATCAAGAAATCATCCAATCGAGCTGAAATTTGGTGTGAACATTCTTCATCATGTGTTTAAGCTTCTGTGAAAATTTCATGGCATTTGGACTTGTAGAACTCAAGTTATGATCGATTCAAAATCACGTTTCTGGTTGACCAGCCTAGTTCGAATCGACCTTAGTTCGAATCGATTCGTTCGAATCGATCTCCCTGCGCACGAAGGCAATGGTGTGGCGCGCATGCTTCGGGTCATCCCTCTTTTATCTCCGAGTTCTACCAAGTCGTACCCGGGTTTCTAGCTGCGTAGACCATGTGGATTCGAGACTATCGATTCGAAGACGTGCTTTCCTCGAATCGATTGAATTGCGTTCCCTCGTATCGATTGTGGATGGTCATGACTGATCGATACGAAGCGTCTTCTGTCTTTGGGATTCGAAGACAATAGTGGCATGGAATCGAAGCTGAGGTACATCTCCTGGATTCGAAGCTCCTTCTCTTTATGGATTCGAGGTGTAGGAAGTTCCAATGGATTCGAACTTGGGGTACGTTCGAATCGACTCGAAGCACAGCAACTACGATCGATTCGAACCAATACTATCTCGATGTTTTTGAACCAATGCTTGGTCCTGATGGATTCGAACGAGGGCCTCTGTGTTGATGGAGTCGAAGCAAGGCAACGACTCTGTGGATTCGCTGCAATGCTAAGGGGGACGGATCCGACCCTAGGGCCTTCTTCTTTCTAACTGCGATAACTTGGGCATACGAACTCGGATTGCTCCGAAACTTGGAACGTTGGTTTACACGGCTTTGCTTGACGTGCCTTATCAATTGTAGCACGATCCGGACTTGAACAAATTTCATCGATATCCGTAGCGATCCTTACGTGTAACCGACTTCCGAGACGACCTGTCACCGGTATCTAGTCAAGTCCTTGGTGTCACGGCCTTGCCAAAAGGCGGGATAACATTTGCCCCCCAAAGTACGTCTTGTGTAAACATGACGTGCTTTGAAAAGCTGCAGTCTCTCATTGGATTGCTACAACATGCTTTATCGAAAGTTGCATTCTGTATTGCAGTAATCGACTGTCGTATAATCGTGACTGGCCGTTAGGCTTATGAGTCATGACGAGATGAACATTTGATTCCTGTTGATGATAAAGATCAAAACATTAGTCAAAAATACGTGTATACGTGTATTATCTTGACCTTAGTTAACGTTGCGTGATCGCAAGTTGTTATCAGTTCGGTTTGCTATCGAAATCTGCATCGGTCCTCTCTTGAACCGATTTGAGATTTGAGTTAAAACATTGCTTTTATGATTGTCTATGATCATCCTCTCGTATCGATCCTCTCCTGAATCGGTATAAAGAGTAGACAAGCAATTTTTCACATTGGAACGGTTCGTCCATTTGACCGGTGGTATTTGGTGGATGCGAAGCTATGTTTTTTGATCCGCTTCGAGTTGAGGGTTTCGAAGTGGGTACTTCGAATCGATGGTTCTCCGAATCGATACTGCGTGGATTTGAATTTCTCTGAGTTGGTGGAGTCGAAGTCACGAGTGCTCGAATCGATGTTGCTTCGTTTCGATGATGCTGAAATGGATTCGATGTTGTAAAGGATTCGAAACCGGATGGATTCGAACTAAGGGATGGATGCGTAGCAGTTGAACGACTACGTATCGTGAGTGATTCGAAGTAGCGGTTTACAATGGATTCGAACTCGCTGCAACGAATCGATCAGTTTCGATTTTCTTACCTGTAGAAGCCGGTCAAGCGTACCGGGAGGCGAATCGTCCTACTTCCCCTATATATACCGGGGTCCTGTTCATTTTTAACTTTTCACCATTGCTTCAGTTTCTCTGCGTCTTCGAATCGATCTAGCATTCGTGTGAATCGAAGCCATCTGCCCTTCTTTGAATCGCAACAATCCTTTCTAGTTTCATCTCGTATTTAGGTAGGCGATCCGACTAAATACTTTTAAGCTTAGGGCTTCGATGTAATTCCCTTTGCTTACGTTCGTATTGATCTGGATGGAATCGAGTCCAGGGATGAAAAAAGAGACGACTTCCTCGCATCGATCTTGGATGGTGGTTTTCGAATCGATCTCAGATAACCAAATTTTTTGTGGCGTTCGCATCGATCTGTGGAGGTATGTTGATCGAATCGATCGTTGGTGGTGAATCGATCGTATCGATTCGAAGCGACTGATACGAGGAGTTGTGGTATACTTACCTACGATCGATTCAAAGATTATATTACCATGATAGATACGAAGCTTCGTCCATTCGACACACGATTTTTCCAGAGATCGATTCGAAGGATAAACCACCTCAGCCTGAACTGCATCGATTCGGATTGTATCGGTTCGAATCGCCTTGACTTGAGTTCGTATCGATTCGAACCTGTACCGATTCGAAGGCCCACCTTTAAGATCGATTCGAAGCTGTATGGACTCGAAACTTGATCTTTACAAACGAGCTTCCATGGATACGAGAACTTCACATGATTATTGGCATGACTCCGACGAGCTTCATCTCTGCATATTCGGACTAAATTTTTGTTGTGCATATTTGACTGCCCCTCAAAGCTCGTCGATGGAACTGTAACTTTGAAAAAATTAACCCGAACTAATCAATCATGGATTCTGAATAACATGCTTTAATACGGTCAGCAATGACGGTCGCTCTAATTAGCTTCATAATTTCTGAAGCTTGCATCTTGTTCTCAGTTTTGTTAAATCTGTTAAGTAACGCACAGCACTTGCACTGCACGACACATTCATACATACTACACCGGGGCATGCACGGGCTGTTTATGAACTTAACGTTGCTTTCTGATGAGTTAGCTGATTATGGAATCTTCGAGCTCCCAACAACAAGAGGTACAGAGCTCGACTCCTCCGGTGCTTGAGATTCCTGACATTCCTGCCGATGTAATCAATCCGGCTCCAGATGAATTGCCGGAGGCGATATTTATTGAGGACCCTGTTGATTCGGTTCAGTCTAACATCTCTGAATCCTTATTGGGACGAATATGCTTAAAGCATAACATATCTCTAGGTGACGTATTATTGCCCAGCGCCACTGATAGACCGCATAACCCGCCTGAAGGATATACAACATTCTACCGTCATGCTTGTGCGGCCGAAACTCTTCCTCCTTTCAATCAATATATCAGAGGGATGCTGTCATATTTAGGAATCGCTCCTTCACAACTTCATCCCAACGGGCACGCGTTGCTGAACAGTGCCTTCGTAATCTTTATGGACTGTCTCTTTCGCCCGCCAAGGCCCTCCGAAATCAGACACATATTTAACTTCAAGAGTAGGGGTGATAGCCCGTCCTTTACATTTTCGGAGGCAGTCAGGAATTGCCAAGTTGTAGTTGGATCTTGGACTCGACTAAGCTATTTCAAGAACGAGTGGTTCTATGTTCGGTGCCCTCCGGGTTTCGCTAGGCGATGGCTGTCTAGACGTAAGCGCCTTAACCTGTTTCCTTGACCAATAGCTCTTCGGTGTTAAAATTGACATCTCATTCCTTTTACAGCTATTATCTCTAGGCCCGATGGAGGGCGTTTCAAGGGTACCGTCCGGAGTCTTCAAGAAGTCCCAAGCGAGCTGAGGCATATTGACTCGGTGCTGAACGATTACAACTTAAGAGTTCTTGGCTTGATCGACATCAATCAAAGCATAGTTGTTGAGGGATTCGCAAAGTCTGCCTCCAAGAAGGAAAGTAAGAAGAAACCCAAGAAGAGAAAAGCGAAGAAGTCACTCGGAATCAAAATAATCGAGGCGAGTGACGAAGAAAGAACCCATACGGATTCAGAGCCAATGGCTGACCTTTCGGGAAACTTGGAGGAATCGGGAGAAAAACGGAAAGGCAAGGCTGCCGTTTCCAAAAAACTTAAGTCAAAGGGGGGAAAATCTGTAGATGTGTTTCTTCCCGCTTCCGGAGTTATGATTTCTGAGGCCGCCCCTTCTCATTCGAGAGATTCTCTCAAAGGGCTTGACGACATTCCTATCCCAGATTATATATCGATTTCTCATAATCCTGGGTTGGAGGAATTGCAGGATGTCCTAAACATGAACGAGCCCTTTCCTTTAAGTGCGGTCAACACTTCCGGTCGGTTTGGGGGTTTACACTTTTACACACACTTCCACGGCACTTCATGACTTCTGCATAGTAAACATTGCTTTATGGGATTTTAATCCGTAATTTTTCTTATCGCAGGTGAGATGTCAGGACGTGGCTCTACTCTAGATAGGCTTCGGAATGTGCGCCAATCCTCTCCATTTTATGATTCCCGTAGGAGAGAAACGGACAGGGATCATGGGCGAAGCTATTCAAGTCAGGAACGTTATGATAGAGACAGAGATTACTCGCGTAGCCGTTCTGGCTATGATTACTCTGACAGAGACCGGGGATACCAGTACCGACCCCGATCTCGCTCTCCTCCGCCTCCTAGGGCTCCAGTAGACCTCCCAGGGCCATCTCATCAGCAACAGTTGCCTTCTCAATCTTCTCGGCCTGATACTCAGCGGCCAAGAATGGAACCGACAGCAGCCGCTATAATCGAACAAGCTCCGGCTGAGTTGACAAGCGAGGGAGCTGCTAAACTCGCCCAAATGAAAAATGACTACCCGGAAATTTGCATGGATGGCTATATCTTCCCTCCTAACTTTAAAAGAATCCCTCCGGAAGCTGAGACCACTGCTCATAGTTATATCCATGACTTCTACGCTCAGTATAAGGAGTGGTATAAGGCAGCCGTGAAGGCTTCTAGAGTAGCTTTCGACAGGGCGAAGGTCATTGCTGAACGTGATGTTGACATTGCGAAGCAGAAACGCATTATTCAAGTTCTTCAATCTGAAGTGGAAACGTCCTGAAAGTCAGAGCTTGAAACACTTCAGAAACATGAGGGTGTCGTGGCCAAACTAGCGAGGATGCAGCAAGAACATTGCGCCACGGTGGAAGAGATGGGCCATCGCAACACCACCATTGCAGCTGAGCGAGACTTAGCCGTTAAAGAGCTGAATGAGCTCAAGGCCAAATTCGCTGAAATGGTGAAGGAGAAGGATGATGCGAACGCCACTGCTCAAGAGGCTTGCGACCAAGCAGTATCTCTCAGGACCGAACTTGCTGCGGCGGCGGTCAAGGCTAAGTCTGCGGAAGCAGAGATTCAGGAAAAGATCTTGGAGGAGAGGTCTAGGCTAGATGCTGAGTTTGACGATCTCTTAGTCACGTATAACGCTAATGTGCTGGAACACAGAAATTTAGCGTGGCTGGGAGATGACTCCATGATCTTGTACAACGCCTGGACCCGGCTGGTGAATGAAAAAAGAGCAGCGCATCCAGATGGAACATTTGACGACTTTGAACTGGAGATGCGTCTGCTTACCGAGGATGAGAGGAAGACCCTTCATGAGGTGGTGATCTCCATGGCGAAAGAAAAGCTCGGCGTCCAATCTCTAGAGACAGGCGAAGGCTCGGGGATCATGCATCACGGGACAGGTGTTGGAGCTGTAATTCCAACATTGCCCGAAACCACTGGTGCGGTAGATCCCCAATCTGTTCCTGCCTATAATCCTGACCAACCATTATTATCTTCTGCCGAGGATTCTGCCCACGTTTCAGTTCAGACCAAGGAAGGTATTTGAACGCTTCTTGTAGTTTAGTTGTGAAGAACCTTAAGCAACACACTTGGCTAACAATCTTCGTTTTGTCGCATTTCAGTGACTGAAGTTATTGTTTTTGCGCCCCTTGCTCTATCAGTTCCTCATCAAACACAAGGGGTTGTTTTTTCCGAAGCCATCACGACTTCTACTTTGATTGGCGAGGAGGGGGATGCAAATATGTTTTCTTTCAGCGCTCAAATGATTGAGGAGCTTCTCAATGACCCCATCGATCCCTCTGCCAACCCGTCCGATGCTGCGAGTGGGGCTGCTCCGGCCGTTAGTTCATCTATGCCAGCTATTGGCACATCCGATGCGGCCCATGTATCTCGTGAGGACGACGTTATGGCTGAGATTGCTGCCGAGATGGCAGCAGGAAATGTTGGTACGAGTCCCCCCGGGCCTGCCCCGTTAATGGTGATTTCACCGGGCGGTACCGTAGTGATTGAAACTGCTCCTGTCCCTCCTCCTGCTACTACTCCTATGCCTCCAGTTCGACCTCCTAGAAGAACTTCCGTCGCCTCCAGCTCTGAGGAAGACGTTGACATTATATCGCTGCCGGAGGGCAAGCCTGAAAAGAGTAAGCGATTGAGGAAAAAATCAGGCAGTGGATCTGGCGGGGCTACTCCTAAGAAGAAGATAAGGAAGAAGAAAGATTGAACTCTTTCTTTAAATCTTTGTTGCGTAGGGTAGCATTTTGTTGATTTTTCTATAGCCGTGTATAGATGTGGATTCGGCTCCCACTAGCAGAATTTTTCGTAAACACTTTGTAATCAGATTCTTTTTGTCGATAGTGGAAATGAAAATCTATTCCCTTTCTGTCTTCAACTTGTTATGTGTTATGGTTCTGCCCCCGGTATTGGGGATAAGTGTGGAGTTAACGTATGTTTATACCCCGTCTCGCGCTCTGGGAGTACGGAGTTGAATGGATGTTTATACTCCGCCTTGCACTCTGGGAGTACAGAGTTAGGTGAATGTTTATACTCCGCCTCACACTTTGGGAGTACGGAGTTAGATGAATGTTTATACTCCGCCTCGCACTCTGGGAGTACGGAGTTAGATGAATGTTTATACTCCGCCTCGCACTCTGGGAGTACGGAGTTAAGTAAGAAGTTTGTACCCAGCTCGCGCTCTCGGAGTACTCTGGGATTTTAGGAAAATGTTTATACTCCGCCTCGCACTCTGGGAGTACGGAGTTAAGTAAAAAGCTTGTTCCCAGCTCGCGCTCTCGGAGTACTCTGAGGTTTAGGAAAAATGTTTATACTCCGCCTCGCACTCTGGGAGTACGGAGTTGAATGAAAGTTTATACTCCGCCTCGCGCTCTGGGAGCACAGAGTTTAGTAAAATGTTTATACTCCGCCTCGCACTCTGGGAGTACGGAGTTTAGTAAAATGTTTATACTCCGCCTCGCACTCTGGGAGTACGGAGTTGAATGAAGGGTTGTCGTGTATCAACCCATTTCGTGGTCTGATGTGATGGCTTGCCCCCGAGCTCGGGTTTCATTTAGTGAGTGGTTGATTGCTTCATAGCCACTCCCTACTTGAATAAATTCCACTGTGTGATGGAACTTAGCTCTTATTGCATCGTGATGTTGTACATTGTATTTAATGAATCACAGCTCTGGCTCGAAGAGATGGCATTTTATTGCTGAAATAAGAAAATATGGCAAATCAGTTGCCTTATTACAAATTCTAATTTCGAAATGCAAAAGTAAACTGCTGAATAAAAAACATAATGAAATAAATGAAGCCTGTCATATGTAGTAGCGACGGAGACTCTCGCTGTTCCAGGCTCTTGGTAAAACTAGACCGTCCACGGTTGATAGTTTGAATGTGCCATCCCCAAGTCTTTGTGTAATCACGTACGGCCCTTCCCAATTTGGTTTCATGTGTGAAGGAACCGGGTAGATTCTCTTGAGGACCAGATCACCGAGTTCAAAGGTTCAGGGGCGAACTTTGGTGTTATATAACCGGGCGACCCGACTTCGGTAGGCGGCCGCTCTTAAATCAGCTTCTTCTCGTTTCTCGTCCAACAGATCCAAAGATTCAGCGAGCAATATAGCATTTGTTCTTGGATCGTAATAAGTTACGCGGTGAGAAAATACTTCTGTCTCGACTGGAATAACGGCCTCCGAGCCATAGGATAAGGAAAATGGGGTGTGTCCAGTTGCGGTCTTGTGAGTTGTTCGATAAGCCCATAATGCCATAGGAAGTTCATCGACCCATTTGCCCCCAGCCTTTTCCAGTCGTTTCTTTAAGATGGATTTGATAACTTTGTTAATAGCTTCGACCTGACCGTTTGCTTGTGGATGCGCGACTGCAGAGAACTTTTTATGAATATGAAATCGTTGGCAGAAATTCTTGAACTCCGAACTTTCGAATTGGGTCCCATTATCGGTGATGATGGTATGCGGGAGTCCAAATCGGCAAATGATATTGCGGACCACAAAGTTTATCACTTTCTTCGATGTAATCGTTGCGAGAGCTTCGGCCTCGGCCCATTTCGTGAAGTAATCAACTGCGACGATGGCATACTTCGCACCACCTTTTGCCAGAGGCAAAGCGCCAATGATATCGATACCCCACATAGCGAACGGCCAGGGACTGACCATTTGAGTTAACTCGGTAGGCGGGGCTCTTGGAATTCGAGCGTGTTTTTGGCACTTGTCGCACTTTCTGGCGTAATTGGCTGCATCTCGATTCACTGTCGGCCAGTAATATCCATATCGGAGTATCTTCTTAGCAAGCGCTTGTCCACCGGTGTGATCGCCGCATTCTCCCTCGTGTACATCATGTAACACTCGTTTGACTTCGTCGTGAGCGATACACCGGAGGAGTGGAACAGAATAACCTTTTCTATACATGATCCCGTCCTGAATGATGAACCGCGAAGCTTTTCGTAGAATTTGCCTTTTCTCATTTCGGTGTTCAGGCAATATCCCATTCTCAATATAATTTCGGTACGGAGTCATCCATGATTCTCTACTGGGAAAGGTTTCCAACACATCATCCGTTTTGATTTGATCGATGCTTGGGGAAGGCAAAGTTTCGACCGGGACGAGTCCCATTTGCTGTGCTTCACCTGTGCTGGCCAACTTTGCCAATGAATCGGCCTTTTGATTGCGATCTCGTGGTATGTAGTAAATAGCATAATAATCAAACTGATCCAGCGCTTCCTGAACTCGGGCTAGATAAGCAGCTAACCTTCGATCTCTTGCTTGATATTCTCCCCGTACCTGACACACAACCAACTGTGAATCACAATAAACTTCTATAGCGATAATTCTCAGATCTCTAGCAAGCTTTAACCCAGTCAACAGGGCTTCATACTCGGCTTCATTGTTGGTTGCGTGAAAATCAAACTTCAAAGCATAGCATATGGATCGACCTTCGGGGGTTTCTAGTACAACTCCAGCGCCCGAACACTGATCGTTTGATGCACCACCTGTATAAAGTTTCCACACATATTCAGGAGACTCGCTGGTTTCGAGTAAGTCGTCTGGAACAGTAAATTCAGCTATGAAGTCAGCTAGGACTTGCCCTTGAATGGCTCTCCGCGGAGCATAAGTAATGTCAAATTGACTCAGTTCGATATTCCACTTGAGTAACCTTCCAGACGTCTCAGGCCGCGCAAGGACCTGTCGTAACGGCTGATCGATATACACAGTAAGCGGATGAGCTTGGAAATAAGGACGAAGCTTTCTCGAGGCAATGACCAAACAGTAAGCCAGTTTCTCCAACTTGGGGTAATTTCTTTCAGCTCCGGTCAATCGTTTACTAACATAATAGACCGGTTTCTGCACTCGATCCTCTTCACGGACCAGAGCAGCACTGATCGCATGCTCTGATACCGCCAGATAAAGGTATAATTGTTCGTGATCAATTGGTTTCGACAAAATCGGTGGCGTAGAGAGATGCTGAACCAGTGATCGGAATGCGCCTTCACATTCCATGGTCCATTCAAAGTTTCGTTTTCCTTTCCGGATTAGATCAAAGAAAGGGATGCATTTATCAGTGGATTTCGAGATGAACCTGCTTAGCGCTGCTACCTTCCCGTTGAGACTTTGGACTTGCTTTATGGTCCTTGGAGTTTGCAAATTCCTTATTGCCCAGATCTTTTCGGGGTTTGCCTCTATCCCACGAGCGTTGACGATGAACCCCAGAAACTTTCCGGATGCGACGCCAAAGTGGCACTTTAACGGGTTAAGCTTCATTCCATATTCACGCAAGATGCGGAACATTGAATTTAAATCCTTGACGTGATCTGTGGAAAATCGGGACTTAACTAACATGTCATCCACATAGACTTCCATGGTCTTCCCGATCTGATCAGCAAACATTCGATTAACCAAGCGTTGGTAAGTTGCCCCGGCATTCTTTAAACCGAAAGGCATGACTCTGTAACAGTAGAGTCCTAGATCAGTCACGAAACTGGTATGTTCTTGATCGGGTAGATGCATGGGTATTTGATTATAACCGGAATAAGCTTCCATAAAGGATAACAATTCATGGCCTGCAGTTGAGTCTACGAGTTGGTTAATTCGAGGAAGTGGAAAACTATCTTTAGGACAAGCTTTGTTTAAGTCGGAGTAGTCGATACAAGTTCTCCATTTCCCATTTGGTTTCCGAACCATTACCGGATTTGACACCCACTCTGGGTATAGAGCATCTCGGATGAAACCATTTGATTGCAACTTGTCAATTTCTTCTTTAAGGGCGGCAGATCTCTCTGGATCCATACCATGCCTCTTTTGCTTGACCAGAACATGTCGTGGATCAATATTCAAAGAGTGACTTGCAATGTTCGGTGAGATTCCGCACATGTCTGAGTGCGTCCAGGCAAAGACATCAAGATTTGCTTGAAGAAATTCAACCAATTCCAGTTGTATCTGTTTTCCCAGTTGAGATCCAACTTTTAGCACTTTCGAGTCGTCATCCTCACTGACCGGGACGTCCACAGTCAGTTCGGCTGGAGACGCTTGATTCTCTTCTACTTCATCTTTATCTTCGCTATCTCTAGGGTCAAGATCTCTAAGGAATTGGTAGTGGTGCCCGGGCCGGGGCCCAGGCGTTAGTTGTCAATTATCAGTAAAACGGACGCAGAGAGATTCCTCTACGCCCTTTCCTTTCTCCTTCTTCTGTGCTTCACGCAACTCAGCAACATAACAGGCTCTTCCTGCTGCCTGATCTCCTTGAACGATTCCTATACCATGATCGGTTGGGAATTTTAAAGTCAAACACCACGGGGCAATGGCTGCCCTGAATTCAGCAAGGGTTGGTCGACCCAGGAATGCGTTGTACGGTGAAGCGATGTCAAGAACGACGAATTGCAGCAGTCGGACTCTCCTGCGTTCTCCAATCCCCAGTTCTACTGGTAGTTCCACTATTCCAGTAGGTATCGTTGCACTCCCATTGAAGCCATGAACTCGGGATTGGCAGGGTTTCAAGTCTTTGGCTTCCATCTTCATTAAATCGTAAGCTCGCTTGAATAGAATGTTTACAGAACTCCCACTGTCAACCAGGATCCTCTTCATCCAAGCAGGACCAACCTGGGCAGATATGACCAGTGGGTCAATTGTTGGAGCTTCGATTTTGTCAGCATCCCTGCTTCTAAATATGGTATCGTCAGACATCGTTTTTTGTTGCTTAGCCGGGGTTCCATCCTTACAATTACTGCAGCATTCGAAGCTCGCATGCCTGATAGAGCTAGCATACGACTCCATTTCCCTCCAGCTCCTGTCCGCTGGATGAGGACCACCACTTATGGTATTGATAACTAGCCTCCCGCCTGTACGAGCGGGTTCCTCTTGTCTTTCTTGGTCTTGCGCACGGTTTGGATTCGATGGGCCCGCACCACCAGACTGCGGCGCCCGCACGAATTGATCTAATTTCCTCTCCCTGATCAACTTTTCTATGAGATCTTGCAAATGGCGACAGTCATTAGTATTGTGGCCATAACTCTCATGAAACCTACAAAACTTTCATGTTTGAATCTGCCTTTCTGATGACCGCTTCGGAGCGGGTTTCTTATACTGTTCTGTGTTGCAAGTTTGTAGGTACACATTTTCCAGCGAAGTGTTTAACGGTGTATAGCTTTCGAACATCGGAGCCCTACGCCGTGGGCCTGGATTCGGATCTCTCTTCTTATTTTGACCACTGCCACCTCTTGGCTGAGTTTGTTTGTTCTGTATGTTTAACTGGACTTTTCCGGAATTGTCACCGGACTGTTTAACTGCTACTTGCTTTGTATTCCCTCATTCCCAGGTTTCGCATCGTCCTTCTTCCTAGACTGTTTCGCGTCCTCTTGCCGTAAGAATTGAGCGGCTTTGGAGTAGAAACGGTCCAACGACGCGGGTGGTTTTCCGGCTAACCAGTTTCCAAATTCAGAATCGGGATCAATTCCCTTTGTCAATGCCATTAAAATTGAGTTGTCGTTGGGATTACTAATTTCCACACATGCCGCATGGAATCTCTCCAAGTAACGCCTTAATGTTTCCCCACGAGCCTGGGTAACATTGGATAGGGTGTTAACATCTTTGGGTCTAGCGACATGCATACGGAATTGTTCAACAAATTTCTTAGCCAATTGGTCAAATGAAGAGATAGATCTTGGAGGTAGTCTTGTAAACCACATTGTTGCAATTCCTCCCAGTGAAATGGGGAAGCTCCGGCATTTTACTGCATCGTCGGCCCTCGCGGCGCTCATTGACCATTCGTATTTCAATATGTGCTGATTGGGATCAGAACTTCCTTCGTACATAGGGAGAGTTGGCATTCTGAATCGCCGAGGGGGTTCAGCGTATAGTATCTCGTCCGTGAAAGGAGTATGGCTTCGAGAGATCCCCCAATCGTCATTGGTAAGACCTTGGCTTTCACGGATCATCTGACGTATCATAGTCGAGATGTCTGGCATGGCTACATTTTGAGCATGCTGAGCTAAGGTGTGGTCGGGTTCCACAGTGCGAGTTTGGACCGGGCGCTGTCGACGGTCCAAGTTTCGCCTCCTTGGCTCAGCGTCTTCCGGGACGTATGGTTCAGAAGTACGTCCCTGTTGTTGATTACTCGAATCCGGGAGATGTCGGGTATCAACCCTTGTTTCTACTGTGGCAGCTGTGACATGATTGTCCGTAGTATATTGCGGAGTACGACCACCGCGTGCTGATGGCCCCGCCTGGAAGCTGGTTGATGGTCCTACCCTCAATTGCCCGACAGTCAGGGCGGGTTGATATCCAGCAGTCTGAGCATGATCTCCGTCTAATCGGGGACGGGTAGATCTATGATGATAGTCAGATGAGGCAGAACTTTCAGTGGATGAGCGGGAAACATCATCCCTTCTGGACCTTCTACGGCCCTGGCGGTTCAGTTGATTTGTCAATTCAATATTGGCTTGTAACTGTTCGGCTAACTGCTGCCAACTCTGAGTCAACTCTTGAAGTAACACCTGAAATTCTTGTCCAGTGACTGCCCCAGACGGATCCGAGTGGGCAGTGTTGTCTTGGTTGGATGGCTGCTGTTGAGCAGGATTCTGTCCATCCCTACCTTCTTGTCCTGGAGCTGCAGAAGTGGTTCTCGTGCTAACCATTTTGAATGATGAATCCTTTTCCTAGATTTTATGCAAATCTGAGTAGAATGGAAGGACTGTGAATCGAAGATCTGGATCTTCCTCTTGGATTTGTGCAATCCGGTATCGATGGTAGATCCAAGGAGCAGGAGAAAAAAGCTGGTTTTTTCTCGGTGAAAGCACCAAAGTGTTTGTACCAAAAATGGGCACAACACTCTTCGAAAGTTTTTGAAGAGATAAAAGTGAAGAATGAAAATTAAAACTGTGGATTATCTAACAAAAACTCCAAATAACAGAAAGTAAATTGCAAAGACAAGCGATTTAGAGTGGTTCGGCGTTTTGCCTACGTCCACTATGAAGTTTGATGATTTTATTGCTCGATTACTTGAAGATTACAGTAGTTAATAATGTAATACAACTGAATTCAAATGCTAAGTGTCAATCTAAAGCAGCGGCGGTGTTCTGGAGTAGATCTGGCAGAATCTGGGCGCTCTTCAGTACTTAGAATTCTTCGACCCCTCTTTTGAATGACCAGGGGCTCTATTTATAGGTGTAGGAGGCTGATATTTCGCCTAAAATGAGGGGAGACCAGTTCTGGTACGTCAGGGGGCCCACACGGCCGAAATCTGGAGATCCGGGCCCACTTTGGGATCGATTCGACCCTTGGTTCGAATCGATCAAGAAATCATCCAATCGAGCTGAAATTTGGTGTGAACATTCTTCATCATGTGTTTAAGCTTCTGTGAAAATTTCATGGCATTTGGACTTGTAGAACTCGAGTTATGATCGATTCAAAATCACGTTTCTGGTTGACCAGCCTAGTTCGAATCGACCTTAGTTCGAATCGATTCGTTCGAATCGATCTCCCTGCGAACGAAGGCAATGGTGTGGCGCGCATGCTTCGGGTCATCCCTCTTTTATCTCCGAGTTCTACCAAGTCGTACCCGGGTTTCTAGCTGCGTAGACCATGTGGATTCGAGACTATCGATTCGAAGACGTGCTTTCCTCGAATCGATTGAATTGCGTTCCCTCGTATCGATTGTGGATGGTCATGACTGATCGATACGAAGCGTCTTCTGTCTTTGGGATTCGAAGACAATAGTGGCATGGAATCGAAGCTGAGGTACATCTCCTGGATTCGAAGCTCCTTCTCTTTATGGATTCGAGGTGTAGGAAGTTCCAATGGATTCGAACTTGGGGTACGTTCGAATCGACTCGAAGCACAGCAACTACGATCGATTCGAACCAATACTATCTCGATGTTTTTGAACCAATGCTTGGTCCTGATGGATTCGAACGAGGGCCTCTGTGTTGATGGAGTCGAAGCAAGGCAACGACTCTGTGGATTCGCTGCAATGCTAAGGGGGACGGATCCGACCCTAGGGCCTTCTTCTTTCTAACTGCGATAACTTGGGCATACGAACTCGGATTGCTCCGAAACTTGGAACGTTGGTTTACACGGCTTTGCTTGACGTGCCTTATCAATTGTAGCACGATCCGGACTTGAACAAATTTCATCGATATCCGTAGCGATCCTTACGTGTAACCGACTTCCGAGACGACCTGTCACCGGTATCTCGTCAAGTCCTTGGTGTCACGGCCTTGCCAAAAGGAGGGATAACAAGTGGTTAATTAAGATGGATAATTAAAAGACAATTAATTAATTGGTTTGTAATTAATCAATGTTAAGTAAAGGTAATCTAAGTGATCATAGATTAAGTAATTAATTTAATTAGAGATAAATTAAATTAATTTTGGAAGTGATCAATTTTGCTTATGAATGATTGAATGATGTTAAATGCCTTGAATTGGTTGATATCTCTGATATGAAATGTTTTGTGATATGATATGTTTGGATGGACACTGATAATGGGGTTATCTATCAAGATGCATTTCTTTGTAAAGTGATGTCTTGAATTTAAACTTGAATTGTATTTCACTTGAATAACTTGGGTTAAAACGGTATTGAATTTGAAGAGACCGGGGTCGGGTATCAGTAAATACCCGAACCCACTTTGAACTTATAACCTACAATGATTCTTTATAAATTGATATTGTGATAACCCTGATTTTTGTGAGTAATTCCATGATTTAAATTAGTATATGTTTGTTTAAAATTGCATTGAGAAAAATAGGAATGGAAATTGAATGTAAATGTATGGCTTAAGTATGTGCATGTGCACAAGACAGTGCACACACATGCACACATTTTTCTGGATGATAAAATAGGCAACAGTTAATATATATGTTAGGATAAATAAATTACAAATACATATGTAGGTAGATATGATCAGGTCTTTAAAAAGTTTGGCATAAAGGAAACAAATATACATATATATATAGGTAGAAACAGTAAATACAGAGAGTATAGAATAGTTAAAAATTATTTAAAAAAGACTTAGGCAAAAATAGGCATACCTATGTTATACATGTACATAGGCAAACATTGCAGAAAAAAAAGAGAGAAGAAAGAAATAAAGCTTGCATGGAAATGGTATGAACCCTTAAATATACACTTTATCCATTTCCAGCAATTCTTTTGCTTAGGACAAAACTGAAGTCATGCACATAACATGACCCGGGGAAAGATTAAAAGAATGCGGTTTATTTTCTAAAAAAATATATAACAAGGACCACATACCCTTTTCTTTTCATGAATCAAGTGTAAGGCAGATCATATTATGGGGTAGAACTAACATTGGGTAATTCCATAAACCCTAGTAACAACCAGGATTTATATAAGGGAGGCTTAGTGTAGTGAGATCATATACATTTGCTCTTCATAACCTAAAGGAAAAATAAAAATATAAGCCAGAGAAAATGAGGAGCACCGACCATTAGAGTTAAAGGAAGGCAGAGGATCAAAAGAAAAGAAAGGCTTAGGAAAAAGGAATTAATGTGAGTAACCTCACTGAAAACTTTGGCATTAAGTCCTGAATATTGAGGCAGCCTATTTGAATTAATAATTCCCTTTTGCAAGTTAGGTTCATTTTATGATTTGATGACTTTGGTTTGTTAATGATCTGTTCAAGTGTAAAACCTTTTATAGTGATTTACCCAAAAATAAGAGTCATGGATTTCATGTTTAAATTGTTTATCTATGCTGTGAATTAACTATGAGATGGAGTGATTTCTTTTTATGGGTTAACTTTATAAAGTTAATTATAAAATCTCAGGATTCATGTGGTAGATATATGGTCTAAAAATAAAAAGAAATATGGGGCTGTAACATTGTGTTGTTGCTTATGTCTCATGTTAACTGAAACAAAAGAAAATGTAGAAGTGCAATGTTATACATGTGCTGAGCTCCTATATTGTATGAACCACCCAAATCAAAATATACACTTATGGTTTAGCCAGATCTTCAAGATTAATAAGGATCTGATTGAACCAGAGGTAAGAGAAGATAACTAGTAAACTACTTATGACCATATGTGTATAACTTGATCCATTGAAACCCATAAGCAAGATAATATGCTTAGAAATCACATCTGTTTTCATGATTAAATGTTTGCTTCTTAGAACAGGACTTACCAATCTCTGGATGAATACATGTTGGTTGAATTGTTTATTTTTCTTTGATTGAAAAGTGAGATGCAGAAGGGATTAGCACAATTATGAAAAAGAAAATAACACTTAGTAACTTAACTAAGGATTTTGGATCTTAGGGCTACAAAATATAGCTTGGCAAGGGGAACATTGCAAGCTCACACATGGTATGTTTATACCCAGGGGCCTGAGTGTGTTGGGTTAACAGAGAGATGTCCCAGGCAGTGTGTGTTTAAAAAGAGAAAGTAGCTAAAGACCTTATTATATTTGATAGTGAACTTTAGAAATAGGTTCAGGAGAGGCTTGGGCAAAATCCCTGATGGCCAGTAAATTTGTAAAGGGTGCTTGATGACTGAATTGATGATTGCATTGGTTGGTTTATGATGTTTTATTGGTGAATCTTATGATTGTTTTCTCTGAACTAAATCACTGTGATCATATATAATTTGTTTAGTACTGATATGAATGCACATGCCTCACAAAAACATGCACAGAAATGATACTGAGTTTCTTAATTGATTCAAAGTATTTGGATATAAATAGAAGTCATATAAAATCATGTTTTCAGGTAGATTACTCATACCAGGCATTAGTCTGACCCTTGTGTGTTTATGCACCATTGGGTGTCTCATATTTGTATGAGGCGGTTCATGGTGATTATGCAGGAAAATAGGAATTTCATTGATCAAGCTTGGATGAGTTAACTGCTTAAGGAATTGGATGCTATTTTTAAAGACTTTGCTGAAGTTAAATTAGATATTCATGTTGAACTATGTTAAGATATTTTGTTTAAGTTGCTTAGAAAAAACCAATGTATTGTTATTTACTGTTTTGGAAGTGTTGAACTTATATGTATCAGCTGAAACTATGTGCTTTGTTTTGCAATTGCTTTGCTAAGAAATGAAACTCTAAAACTTTAAGAACAGTTAGTTTAAGTGGTAGAAAAATCTGAGATTAAAAGGGTTTAAGTATTGAACATATATCAAGTGGTTGGCATAGGAAAACTCATGATTAGGTGATATAAGATCTGACAGAGTAAAAGGTTTGAGTTGCTTTGAAAAGAAAACAAAATAGCATGTATTTTGTTATGAAATAGTGCAAACTGAAGTTGGCTAACATAACCATTTTATTGAGCCTGGGTTAAGCCAGCACTAAAGAATTTTAAGTTAAGTTTTCAGCTCTGTTTTATAACCCAAGTATAGGGTAGACTCAGACATTTTGTTAACAAGAGAAAAAAAATTAATGCACCTGAATTTCCCACTGACACACACAGGCACAGAAACATGCACACACATACACAGGCAGGAGCACAATTCATATAGTAATAAAATTATGAAAATTCATGCAAAATGATAAGTCTTGAGACATGAAACTAATAGTCATGCAATAATCTATGTATATTTAGAAGATCTGGTTTATTTTGAAACATGGTTGCTATGTAGGGATTATTCTTTAAAATGATCCCCAAATAGATTTTGTTCTTCCAAACTTTTGTACTCTGATTCAAGTAAGAAGTAGCTTATATATCCTCATATATATAAGTTTAAGATAATTTAAGCAAACCAATATTCTTATTGGCATAAAGGTCCTGGATAGAAGAAAATTGGAATTAAATATTTTCTTGATTAAATGGCCACTGTTTAAGAATTTTTTTTTTCAAGTGGGTCATTTCATTTGGTATCAGAGCTATGTTGTAAAATAACATAGCAAAATTTTGTATGAACTTGTTTGCATTGGATATATGGAAGTGTTGGCTGCTTTGGATGCTTTGTTTGTTAATGTTTACACTATTAATATCTATTATGACATAATAAGTGATAGATTAAAAATGAATTAATCTATAGAGTATTAGGCAAAACAGACTAACCTAAGTGTCATATCCATAGAGCTATGGTAGGACCCAGACATCAGAATGTAGGAACAAGTGAACCACACATGGTGAATGTGCAAGAATTCATGAGAGCCATAAGGGATGGAGTAGGCAACAGGCAGGAAAATCCACATGAGGAGCTTTCCAAACTACTCAAGACTTTTACCAATCTTGGAAGCAAAACTTCTGATGGCACAGAAGGAGTTATGGGAGTTCAAAATTGGCTCAGAATTTTGGAAAGAATCTTTGCAGACATGCAAGTTGAAGACCAAAGGAAGAGGCAAATTGCATCTTGGCAATTAATAGGAGCAGCTTTGGATTGGTGGGAGGTTATTATAGCTAGAAGACCAGAAGGAGAAGTGACATGGGATCAATTTAAAGCAATGCTGGAAGGTAGGTTTGTCCCTGCATCAGCTAAAGTGTCTTTGCTAGAGGAATTCATCAAATTAAGGTAAGGGACTATGAGTGTCACTGAGTACACTCAAAAGTTTGAATCATTGGCAAAGTATGGTGCAGTACTCATCACCACTGAGGAGGCTAAGAATGGCAGATATATTCAAGGGCTAAACCCTAGCCTTAGTAGAGCTATGCTACCATACAAGGACAAGACTTTTGATCAAGTTTTAGATTTGACTTTGAGCATTGAACAACGTGATAAAGCTCGAGAGAATTTCAGAGCATTCAGAAATAACCAAAACAAGAAGGGAAAGGGTAAATTTCACCCTTATGATAAGAAGAAAACAGACATGGCTTCCACCAAGAAACCAGAAGAAGTAAATGCAGCTGAAATTAAGAAGAAGATTACTTGTTATAACTGTGGCCAAGAAGGGCATATGAAGAATAGATGCACAAATGTCAGGTCTGCATCCTTCAAATGTCACCATTATGGGAAGGAAGGTCACATAAAGAGGAATTGTCCAGATTTAAGCAAGGAAAATTAGGGGCTTTGGAAGGAAAAGGCAAGGCAGCTGAGGGATCAAGTGTTGAAAAGCATGGTCAAGTTGAAGGTACTTTGCTTATTCACTCAATACCTTTTGCAGTAGTGTATGATACTGGGGCTACACACTCATTGATCTCCCATGACATTGTACAACAATTAAAATTAAATTGTATGATTGTTGATAAGCCACTATTAATTAGAAGCCTTATAGGTAGTTCATGTGTTCGGGGTATGATATGTATGCAACTAGGATTAAATATAGGAGGACATGTGTTTGAGTCAGACCTATATGTGTTGCAATATCCGGGCATAGGGATTATTTTAGGAGTTGATTGGTTGAGTAGAAATAAGGCTATCATAAATATGGAGACATCCACCATATCATTGAAAGTTTATGATGGACAAAGAATAGTTATTCTTTGTGAGGCAAACAAGAATAGAGGTGTAGCCAACCTTTTTACATTGTCTAATGAAAAACCCATGCCTTCATTAGAAGAAATCCCCATAGTAAATCAATATGTTGATGTGTTTGGTGAAGTCAGGGGAATTCCAAACCACAGGCCAGTTGAGTTCTCAATTAAAATTATTTCAGGAGCCAGCCCCGTGGTTAAAAGACCAACCAGAATGGGGCCTAAGGAGTTGATGGAGCTGAAAAAGCAATTGGTTGAACTAGAAGAAAAAGGCTTTATTAGACCCAGTAGCTCATCATGGGGAGCGCCAGTAGTCTTTGTTAAGAAACAAGATGGATCCCTTAGGTTATGTATTGACTATAGGGAATTAAATAAAGTCATAGTTAAAAATAAATATCCCTTACCAAGAATTGATGATCTCTTTGATCAATTGAGTGGTGCAAAAATATTTTCTAGGCTTGATTTAGCTTCAGGCTTTCATCAGATGAAAGTAGAAGAGGAAAGCATTAAGTATTCAACCTTTAACACAAGATATGGACTTTATGAATTTTTAGTAATGCCATTTGGCTTGACAAATGCTCCTTCCTATTTTGTTGATTTGATGAATAGGAATTTTTGAGAATATTTGGATAAGTTTGTATTGATATTTATTGATGACATACTAATTTATTCTAAGTCAGTTAGAGAGCATGAAAATCATTTGCATATGATATTCAAGAAACTGAGGCAGGAAGACTTAAAAGCCAAATTTTCAAAATGCACTTTTTGGCAAAATGAAGTGAATTTTCTAGGTCATATTATATCAGAAAAAGGAATATCTGTGGATCCCAATAAAGTCATTGCAGTGCAAGCTTGGAAAAGGCCTACTAATGTCACTGAGGTCAGATCATTCATGGGAATGGCAGGTTACTATAGGAGATTTATAAAAGATTTTGCAAAAATCTCAATTCCATTAACCAGATTGACTAGGAAAAATCAAGTGTTTACTTGGACAAAAGAGTGTGAGAAAGCTTTTGGGAAATTAAAGGAAGCACTAGTGCAAGCTCTATTCCTTAAAGTGCCTGAAGGAAATGAAAACTTGGTGGTGTATACTGATGCAAGTGGACAAGGGCTTGGGGTAGTATTGATGCAACAACATCAAGTGATAGCTTATGCTTCTAGGCAGTTGAAACCATGTGAGGTAAGGTATGCTACTCATGACCTTGAATTGGCTGCTATAGTGTATGCTCTTAAGTTATGGAGACACTACTTGTTAGGAGCAAAATTTGAAGTTTATACCGACCATAAATCACTTAAATAATTGTTTTCACAAAATGAATTAAATATGAGGCAGCAAAGATGGATTGAACTCCTAGCCTCATATGATTTTGAAATATTATACACCCCTGGTAAGGCTAATAAAGTAGCAGATGCCCTAAGTAGACAACATGCTAACATGGCTAGATTGATGGTAAAAGAGTTTAACACTTTATCATTGTTAATTGATTCAGAAATAGAAAGTGATAATATAGAAAACATGAGCATATGCAGTGAGAATGTAGAAATGGGAAATTAAGTTTTATTACTCTGGGGGTCAGAATTGAAGAATAAAGTTGGAATGCTAAAAGACCAAAATCCAATTTTATTTGAAAAGAAGTCTCAAATATTAAATGGTGAGGCAGTGGAAGGTTTTCAGTTGAATGATCAAGGCCATTTGAAGAAAGGAAAAAGAATATGTGTTCCAGCAATTGATGAGTTGAAGCAAGAGATCTTGGATGCTTACCACAAAAGCAAATACACTATACACCCAGGAAGCACAAGAATGTATCACAACCTCAAGAGGGATTATTGGTGGAGTGGTATGAAGAGTGCAGTGGCAACCTATGTATCTAAATGTATGGTTTGCCAACAGGTGAAGGCTGAGTATCAAAAACCCTCAGGGATGCTTCAACCTTTGCAAATACCACAGTGGAAATGGGAAGACATATCAATGGATTTCATTGATGGTTTGGCTAGAACTAGGAGGGGAAATGATAGTATTTGGGTAGTGGTTGATAGGTTAACCAAGTCAGCCCACTTTATACCAGTAAAATCAAAAAGAAATGCAAATACACTAGCCCAGTTGTTTATTAAGGAAGTAGTCAGACTGCATGGTATACTGTAACGACCCAGAATTTATATTAATTGAAATTTGAATATTTAATTGATTTTAAATATTAACAAGTAGAATTAATAAATCGAATAATTTAAAATTCGAATATCTAGATTTAATTGGATAATTAAATCGATAAATTAATAGTTGAAATTCCAGAAATAATTGAAATCTGGATTTAATGTGATTGAAAATGATTTATAAAGTTATATTAAATCATGTTGAAGTTATAGTGATGTTATAGAACTTTTAAAATTGAATTTAAAGTAAATTTGTGAAAATTGAATATTTTAATATTTAATCGACTAGTGAAATTAGCCATTTTTGGGACAGTCTCAGAATTAGACGAAACTAATTCCATTGGATCCGTAATAGTTTGTTATTATCGGATTTCAATTTTCGTAGCAATCGGAGTTGTCATTTGACCGTGGCAGCTCGAAACGCATTGAAATTGTTTTAATATTAATTTGGCGAGTTAAAATAGTCATTTTTCAAAAAGTCTCGGATTTCGACGAAACCAGTTTCATCGGATCCGTAATGTGTTATTATTGTATGGTTTCAAATTTCATCTCAATCGGATGTACCGTTTGTCTGGGGCAAGCCAAAACGTATCGAAATCGGTTTAAATCGGTTTAATTTAAATTGATCGTTTATTGCCATATCTCGCACAGATGAACGAATTAGCTTCCGAAACACATTCCATTGCGTTCGAAACGCGGTGTAAACCTTACGAACGCTAGGCGGCACGTCAGATTTCGTGATCGTTTGGAAAAGTCGTTTTAAAATGAATTTAACATTATTTATATACGTATATATATACGTTTGCCCAAACCCTAGCCTTATCATTTCGTGGCCGCCACTAACCTTTTCAATGGCCAGAAACGCATCGTCTTTCTCCTCTGATTTCTTTAAATTCGTTAATAATTAGCAAAAAGTTTTAACTACAAAAATGAAGAGATCGAGGAGTACTTCAATCTCAACGGTGGAGATGGGGTTTGGAGCTGTAGATCGAGAGCTATGGGGCTACGTTCGTGGCCATTCAAACCAATGTCGCACGCAAGTAGAGGGGGCCGGCCTTCGAACGGTGGTAGGCGGTGGTAGCTCAGGCGATGCTCATTCTATTGGAGGTGGCTGATCACTTTGGAAGTCGACGATGATGAAGTATAATTCAATGGAAGATCGGCGGCTGTTGGGTTTGTTGCTCATGTATAAACTAGGGAGGAGGAAGAAAGAAGATCACGACCTTGATTTCATGTAGGCAGATCCAACGGCTATTGATGGTTAGGGTTAGAAATGAAGTGAGATTTATAAATTAATTTTATAATTTAAATCGTATAAACTTCTAAATGTCATAACTTGTTCATACGAGATCGGAAAAAATGCGAAATCAGTTGCGTTGGAATCGTATCGTCGAATACTACGCGCTGGAACTGGATTGGAAGCGATCGGAGTCAGTGAAATTTTTGAGTGAAATTAAACGTCTGTTTAATTTTATTCAAAATAAAAAGCTGGAACAGAATTGAAATCAAGGTGAGAACTCCTCACTCAATCGAATCTTTTGTTTTGATTTAAATTTTAAGTAGTTAGATTTAAAATTTCTTGATTGTGTGATTGGATGATAAATTGTTATCTGTATTGTTGAAATAGACATTATACGCCGTTATTAAGCGGATGTTAATTATTAAAAACATATACCGCGATAATTTCACATTGAAGTGGAATTGGTATTATTTATATATATATATAGCGATATATACATATTGACATATGTATATATTGGAGTTGTTGATTTCCCGCATTGTTTAGCGGATGAGACCCTATTGCGCCGCATAATAGCGAATAATATTTATAAAACCCATATACCGCGATAATTCCGTACTGGAGCGGAATTGGTATTGTGCTAACATCTTTGGATGCAGGGAAACAGGTTAGAGGGATCCAACTGGATTCCTCACCGTAGTGATTTATTTACAGATATTGTTATATATTCTGTTATCATATGATGATATATGATGTTTGAATGCTGTGATTGACTATTTGGTGCTGTTGCATCATCGGATCCATTTTTGGAAATTTAAAAATATAGATTTGTAAATTATAAAAAGAATTGATTTATTTAAATTGAGATTCCTGATTTATTTCAAAATGGTTTATATATATAAGATTTATAAAATTGATATTTTATAGATAAAAATAGTTGAGTTATAAAGGAGTTTTTAAAGTGTTAAAATGAAGTATAAGTAAATCTCATAAGTAATAAGATTTATAACTTGTGAAGTTGTAAAAGAATGATTTTTGCAAATAAATGAATTATAAGTATTTAACTTATAATATGGATTTTTGGTATATAATTGAGTTATAAATTGATTTGGTTATTAAAGTGATTTTATAAGTTAAAGTTGTTATAAAATACCAATGGAATTTATAAACATAGATTTGTAAATCCGAGAAACGACTTATTTTGATAAGTTAAATTTTTATAGCTTATTAAAGGAATTATATCCACGATTTTAGACAGTGGATAATCCTTTAAAATAAATGTGTGGAAACATTGAATTTGGATAATAAAGTATATTCACGATTTTGGACAGTGAATATATTATTAGATAAAATGGATATGTTTTGGAAAAGTGATATTATGAAATGAAGTAATTGTTTTAAAAGATGTTTTAAATCGTGTTAAGTATCGAAACATAGATTTCAACAGTTATTGTTGAAATAGACGATTCGAGGAATAAGGAAATGGTGGACTATAACACTGTTGTTATAGTAAATGATTTCCGAAAGGAAATGTTTTATATAGTATTGGGATTTATATATCTATCAAAATTTCAAATCCCTATACTAGTGATTTTGAGTTGTTGTAACGATGTTTTACGCAACATTCGTTTTGACTCAAATAGATGTGTTTAAGAAAATGATTTCCTTAAAGAATGAAATATATACTTAATTTTGATATAAGTATATTGAGTATTTTCAAATGTTGAAAATAAATGGATTTGTGAATTACTTATTATTAAATAAGTATGGAAATGCTTTTCCAATATGAAGTGAAATGTTTTAGATTTATCTTCAAAGATAAATTGAAATGTGGAAATTGATTTGAAATTAATTTCAAATAGTTGAAGTGTGGAAAGTATATATCTTGTAAAGATATTTTTGAAAGATAAATAATTTGGAAAATTATTTGGAATCTGATGATGTTGCGCATCTTTATTGATAGTTAAATAACCGACTATCAATAGTAACCTTGAATGGGTATTTGTTGTGATTTGCTTGAATTTGAATGCCACACTTATTTTTGAATAAGCGCTCACTGTTCGGGTTAGCCGGGAAAGGACCTTTGTGTCGTATAACCCATTCCGAATTTGTGATACGACGATATGGATCGTATTGAAGACCGGTGGTGAAGACCGGGTGTTTATGAAAACGATAGGATGACCTATCGATTGTCTCTGCACCGTTAGCTACGGTATTGAGATTTCCTTTGTGATGGGAAGTTATATCGGGATTGTGAATACCCGGATTGCAAGGGCTTCTTTGGAAGTGCCTTCGGTTCTGTTCGAACCCGGAACGGACTTGTATGGTTACGTGTCTGACATTACAATTTGAGATATAAAGCCGATTTCTTTCAAATACATTTCTGTTGGTGGCGGAGAATTTATTCTCTTAGCTTAACACCCTTCTCTGAGACGTACGAGCTCAGAGGTTATGTAATTGAAAGTTATCAGCGATATATTCCCAATTTGGTAATGTGGCATGCTGAGTGTTGTTGTGTGATGATCAGTGTTTGATCATTTGTGATATGATCATTTATTTGATCATTTATCTTTGTGATCATAGGTTGATCATTTGTTGACCCAAGGCATGGCTTTGTGACAAAGCGTAGCTTTGTGGACGAGACTTCGTCAGGGCCTCAACAACCCGGAAATGGTCGAAACAGGAATGTTGCGGCAAGGTTATGAGGGTCGTGCCCTTTAGGGTATGTCATTTCCTTCTGGAAAAGGGTGGTATCATGGTATGGAGCCCAGATACTTACTCATGTGGATACACTTATTTATTATGTGTGATGATGGTTACCGAGCGCTCGGATAAAGGTCCTAAAGGACCGGGAGATGACATAGTCGTGAGTTACCTGTTACAGAGGTAACCCGGCCTTGTTTGGCAGAGAGCAGTTTGTCTCTCGGGACGTCCAGCAAGAGGCGATCCCATTCGGCAGGAGGAAAGGGAGTTCCTTAGCCTGACCATTTGTTGGAAATCCATTTCTCAATACGAAACTTGTACGGTTTTAGTTGTAGAACCTGCCATTTACGTACGGTGGTCACCACTATTTAGATGGTAGCTATAGTAGGCATACGATACTGGTCGTATGTTGGCTAAGATTAATATTATACTTTCGAAATGTTTTCTACACTAGACATTAATAATAATATCCAATGATTTGCGTAGTAAGCATCTTTGACTATCATAAGAAGAAATCTCCTCTAATTCTGCATTTGCATTGTGTGTGTGGCAGGAGGTCTTATGGTAGTTTCATTTTCTAAAAGCATTGCGAAATTGTTTTATTTTCTTGGTTTTTGATTGTTTAAAGATAAACTGTTTTAGTTCTCACACCAGTCACCATGACTGACCTGGAGTTTATTGTTTCCTTCCTAAACTCTGGGTGCCCATCATTTTCCACACGGGCAGTCTAGAGTTAGGTTATCAGATTATTCTGGATTTTGGAGTGCTGTGGAGCTTAGTGGCGAGCTGGATGGCGAGGCGTACCACTTGTATATGATAGTATTATTCTGCTGTGTATTCTGTATATGGACAAGTTCATATAACTGTCCAGTTGTGTTGTATACTGTTGTTGTAAACTTTGATGATGATGTAATGTATAAAATGATATAGTTCTTTGATTTAAAGATTATTCATTTATCTATTATATGTTGTTCCGCTGCGAATGTGAGATTCTGATATTGTTTCTGTTTCTGTGTTTTTGTTATTTCTTCTTTCTCTTTTTCTTCTATCTTTTCTTCCTCTTCTTCTTTCTTAAACCCTAATGGTTCGATTTTTCGTTCATCTTGAGTTAATCGATGGAGATTAGTGTCTACTCAAGGGGTACGGAAAAGCGGATTATTACAGTATACCAAAGACTATAGTAAGTGATAGAGATACCATCTTCACTTCAAAGTTTTGGCAAAGTTTTCACAAGGCAATGGGGACTGATTTATGCTTAAGCACAGCATACCATCCTCAATCTGATGGCCAAACAAAAATTGTGAACAAATTGCTTGAAGACATGTTAAGAGCTTGTGTATTGGATTGGGGAGGAAGTTGGGAGGATCATATCTTTTTAGCTGAATTTGCATACAACAATAGCCATCATAGTAGCATAGGCATGGCACCCTTTGAAGCCCTCTATGGGAGACCATGTTTATCACCCTCAAGTTGGCTTGAATATGGGGAAAAAGTGGTCTTAGGACCAGAAAATGTGAAGGAAACTTCTGAGAAGATAGCTTTGATCAGAAAAAGAATTACTTCTGCCCAAGATAGGCAAAAGAAATATGCAGATCAAAGAAGAAAGGCAGTACAATATGATGTTGGAGATTATGTATTTATCAAGATATCACCCATGAAAAAGGTTCTAAGGTTTGGGAAAAAAGGAAAGTTGATTCCTAGATATATAGGACCATATAAAATTTTAGAAAGAATAGGAACTTTAGCCTATAAGTTAGAGTTGCCATAAGAAATGAGAGCAATGCATGATGTTTTTCATGTGTCTCAACTTAGAAGATGGGTTCATGATAAGGAGGCAATCCTAGAATCCTCTAAGGATGTGCAGATTGACCCTAGAATGATCTATGAAAAGGAGCAGTGGGCATAGTTTCTAGAGAAACCAAGAAATTGAGAAACAAAGAAATTAAATTAGTGAATGTGCAATGGAGTCTTGACCCAAATGATTGCACATGGGAAGTGGAGGATAAAATCAGAAATGATTATCCACAGCTATTTGATTAAGTGAAAGGTAAATTTATATATATTGATGAATGTTTTGATTGAATATGCATTATGATTTTTTTTATGCATAGTGTTTAATCAAGTGATTGGCTTGAGAATAGTTTGAGGTCAGAAAATTGATTTTTCTGGAGTAATGATACTTAAGTTGAGTATGAGAGAATTGTGGGACACGATTCCTAAAAAGGAGGGGTATATGTGATAACCCTGATTTTGTGAGTAATTCCATGATTTAAATTAGTATATGTTTGTTTAAAATTGCATTGAGAAAAATAGGAATGGAAACTAAATGTAAATGTATGGCTTAAGTATGTGCATGTGCACAAGACAGTGCACACACATGCACACATTTTTCTGGATGATAAAATAGGCAACAGTTAATATATATGTTAGGATAAATAAATTACAAATACATATGTAGGCAGATATGATCAGGTCTTTAAAAAGTTTGGCATAAAGGAAACGAATATACATATATATATATATATAGGCAGAAACAGTAAATACAAAGAGTATAGAATAGTTAAAAATTATTTAAAAAGACTTAGGCAAAAATAGGCATACCTATGTTATACATGTACATAGGCAAACATTGCAGAAAAAAAAGAGAGAGGAAAGAAATAAAGCTTGCATGGAAATGGTATGAACCCTTAAATATAAACTTTATCCATTTCCGACAATTCTTTTGCTTAGGACAAAACTGAAGTCATGCACATAACATGACCCGGGGAAAGATTAAAAGAATGAGGTTTATTTTCTATAAAAAAAATATAACAAGGACCACATACCCTTTTCTTTTCATGAATCAAGTGTAAGGCAGATCATATTATGGGGTAGAACTGACATTGGGTAATTCCATAAACCCTAGTAACAGCCATGATTTATATAAGGGAGGCTTAGTGTAGTGAGATCATATACATTTGCTCTTCATAACCTAAAGGAAAAATAAAAATATAAGCCAGAGAAAATGAGGAGCACCTGCCATTAGAGTTAAAGGAAGGCAGAGGATCAAAAGAAAAGAAAGGCTTAGGAAAAAGGAATTAATGTGAGTAACCTCACTGTAAACTTTGGCATTAAGTCTTGAATATTGAGGCAGCCTATTTGAATTAATAATTCCCTTTTGCAAGTTAGGTCCATTTTATGATTTGATGACTTTGGTTTGTTAATGATCTGTTCAAGTGTAAAACCCTTTATAGTGATTTACCCAAAAATAAGAGTCATGGATTTCATGTTTAAATTGTTTATCTATGCTGTGAATTAACTATGAGATGGAGTGATTTCTTTTTATGGGTTCTCTTCATAAAGTTATTTATAAAATCTCAGGATTCATGTGGTAGATATATGGTCTGAAAATAAAAAGAAATATGGGGCTGTAACATTGTGTTGTTGCTTATGTCTCATGTTAACTGAAACAAAAGAAAATGTAGAAGTGCAATGTTATACATGTGCTGAGCTCCTATATTGTATGAACCACCCAAATCAAAATATATACTTATGGTTTAGCCAGATCTTCAAGATTAATAAGGATCTGATTGAACCAGAGGTAAGAGAAGATAACTAGTAAACTACTTATGACCATATGTGTATAACTTGATCCATTGAAACCCATAGGCAAGATAATATGCTAAGAAATCACATTTGTTTTCATGATTAAATGTTTGCTTCTTAGAACAGGACTTACCAATCTCTGGATGAATACATGTTGGTTGAATTGTTTATTTTTCTCTGATTGAAAAGTGAGATGCAGAAGGGATTAGCACAATTATGAAAAAGAAAATAACACTTAGTAACTTAACTAAGGATTTTGGATCTTAGGGCTACAAAATATAGCTTGGCAAGGGAAACATTGCAAGCTCACACATGGTATGTTTATACCCAGGGGCCTGAGTGTGCTGGGTTAACAGAGAGATGTCCCATGCAGTGTGTGTTTAAAAAGAGAAAGTAGCTAAAGACCCTATTATATTTGATAGTGAACTTTAGAAATAGGTTCAGGAGAGGCTTGGGCAAAATCCCTGATGGCTAGTAAATTTGTAAAGGGGGCTTGATGACTGAATTGATGATTTCATTGGTTGGTTTATGATGTTTTATTGGTGAATCTTATGATTGTTTTCTCTGACTAAATCACTGTGATCATATATAATTTGTTTAGTACTGATATGAATGCACATGCCTCACAAAAACATGCACAGAAATGATACTGAGTTTCTTAATTGATTCAAAGTATTTGGATATAAATAGAAGTCATATAAAATCATGTTTTCAGGAAGATTACTCATACCAGGCATTAGTCTGACCCTTGTGTGTTTATGCACTGTATGGACCCGATTCTTCGACTTCCGAATATCGATATCAATACGTCCACTGTATCGACTGCCGAGCCATCGAATGCCGGAAAACCGAATTCTTAGGGTTTTAAGAAAGAAGAGGTAGAAGAAAAGATAGAAAAAGAAAGAAGAAACCACAGAAACAGAAACAATATCAGAATCTCACATTCGCAGCGGAACAACATATAATAGATAAATGAATAATCTTTTAAAACAAAGAACTGTATCATTTTATACATCACATCATCATCAGAGTTTACAACAACAATATACAACACAACTGGATAGTTATATGAACTTGTCCATATACAAAATACACAGTGGAATAATATTATCATATACAAGTGGTACGTCTCGCCATCCAGCTCGCCACTAAGCTCCACAGCACTCCAAAATCCAGAATAATCTGATAACCTAACTCTAGACTGCCCGTGTGGAAAATTGACGCAGCGGATATTACAAAATCAAGATAATACGATGAAAGTAGCAATAGATGGATTGATGAATGCTGAAATGCCCGAATTCGTTGATCCGAAGATACCGAATTCTAGCTATCTCGAACTCGTTGATCGCGCACGATACCGGGTTCAAAGATCTTCAATTCTTCAAACGTTGATCAAGCGCACTTGATTCCGCGAATCGGCTTCTGCAATCGTTGAATCGAGCGCACTCGATTAACCGAAAGAGGAGATAGGAGATTACACTCAACTACCAATTTGAATGAAAGCACAAAGCAATCAAAAGAGAATTTTATTCAATATTCAACAACCTTTACAAAATGACCATACACGCCTATTTATAGGCTACAACTCAACACAACAGAAACTTCAAAATATTACAAGTACTTAGGTCGAAAACGACCTACGACCTAACATGGCGCGACCTAAGAACAGACACGACTTAGTATAGGTCGGCAGCGACCTAACAGTTCATATTACAATGCAACCATCATACAAGACAAACATACGACTTAAGAACTATACAATCACACGACATACATTGTATCTATCAGCGACCTAAGGAAGCAACGGTCCAGATTAAGTCGGCAATAGAATCCATGGCAACAGGTCTTCAGCGACTTAAAAGCATGCGCATCTTAGATCAGCGATTTAAAGTAAATCAATGGCAGAGATTAACTCGTTAGCAGATTCAACGGTATCCAGAGTTTTGCGACTTAAAACAAAAGCGGCATCAGAACTTCGCGACCTAAGCTTTATGCGACCTAACTTAGGTCGTTCCATTTTAGCTCGTAACACCTTTAACTCGGTATGTCTTTCCAGCGTTCTACCTTCCAACTCGTTAGGTCGTAGACATCCTTCCATAAGTCGTGAGCGACCTAAAAACCCCTTAGGTCGTGAGCGACTTAGAACTTCAGCTTTGAACAAATTAGGTCGTAGCTCTTTCCTTGGTGACACGGTAGGTCGTTCCCACGACTTATGCCTTAGCTCCTTAGGTCGTACGCATTCCTGAGCGTTGGTTCCGTTAGCTCGTAGCCCATCTTCAATAGGTCGTGAGCGACCTAAGAACCCATTAGGTCGTGAGCGACCTAAGACTTCAAATTTTAACAACTTAGCTCGTTCCAACGAGCTATCCCTCAGCTTCTTAGGTCGAACCCGAGTTAACTCGGTTGGTCGCTTGTATGCTTTAGACTTCCCCTCCTTAGGTCGTGAGCAACCTAAGACTTCTTCATTAGGTCGTGAACGACCTAAACCTTGTAAATTTATAACTCGCGCTGCATCATCCTCCCCAGGTTGAGAGAAATTCGACCTCGAATTTGTAAATTCTTCCACATCAGCTCGTTCATCCCCATGATATGGTACGAGATGTTTAACATTGAACACATCAGAAGTGTACACATCTTCTGGCAGCTCCAACTTATAAGCATTTTCGTTAATTCGTTGTACGACCTTTACAGGACCAATTTTTCTGGCTTTCAACTTGGTATAAGCGCCCACTGGAAAACGATCCTTTGTCAACACTGCATAAACTAAATCACCTTCATGAAATTCAACATTCCTTCGCTTCAAGTCTGCAGATCGTTTATATTTCTCATTTGCTTTCTCCAATCGTTCTTGAACGATTTTATGACATTCCGCTAACCCCTCAACAAAATCAGCAGCTTTCTTAACTGTCTTCTTTGATTGTGGCACTACCGTCAAATCCAACGGTCCCTTCGGTAAGCTCGAATAAACAATCTGGAATGGACTAAACCCAGTGCTTCGATTTACAGCATGATTGTGAGCAAACTCCGCCTGGCATAACTTCATATCCCAACTCTTCAGATTATCTTGTACAAGACACCTCAACAAATTTCCCAACGATCGATTAACCACCTCCGTTTGTCCATCAGTTTGTGGATGATAAGCACTACTAAATTTCAGCTTCGTTCCCACCATTTTCCACAAACTCAACCAAAAATGACTCAGAAATCGAGTATCTCTATCCGACACAATAGATTCTGGCAATCCATGAAGTCGATAGATCTCCTTGAAAAACAATTGAGCAACATAAACAGCATCCGCCGTTTTCTTACAAGCAATAAAATGTGCCATCTTCGAAAATCGATCCACTACCACATAGATGGAATCGTTTCCTCGCTGTGTTCTTGGCAGCCCCAACACAAAATCCATACTCACATCAATCCATGGTTTAGTCGGTACCGGTAACGGCATATATAAACCAGCATTAGTCGCAGTTCCTTTCGAAACCTGACAAATATGACATCGTTCCACAAACCTTTCCACCTCTTTCCTCATTGATGGCCAAAAGTAGGATTGTGAAATCAACTGTAAGGTACGGTCTCTCCCAACATGTCCCTCTTCGTGTAACTCCTTGATAATCTTCATTCTCAGACTACCTTCCGGTATGCACAATCGATTTCCTTTAAAAAGAAAACCATCTACCATCACGAACTCATCCGTCACTCCCTCCTTGACTTTATCAACAAACTTTGCAAAGTAAGGATCATCGGTAAATAATTCAGGCAATATTTCAAACCCCGTCACTTCAACCTTCAATGTACTTAACAAGTGACTTCTTCTACTCAACGCATCCGCAACACGATTCGTCACTCCCGACTTGTGTTTCACAACAAATGTAAATTGTTGCAGATATGCAATCCACGATGCATGTCTCGCTGAAATCTTGTCTTGCCCTTGCAAATGCTTCAATGCTTCATGATCAGTATACAGAACAAACTCCTTCTGAAATAGATAGTGTCTCCAGTGTTTAATAGATTGTACAACAGCATAGAATTCCACATCATATGTACTGTATCTCATCTTCGCTCCTGACAACTTCTCACTGAAATATGCAATTGGACGTCCCTTCTGACTCAACACTCCTCCAATTCCAACCTTGGATGCATCAGTATGTAGTTCAAACACTAACTGAAAATCTGGTAATATTAGAATTGGTGCAGACGTCAAAAGTTCTTTGATTCGCTCAAAAGCACCTCCGGCTTCCTCCGTCCATGCAAACTGTTTACCCTTCATACAATCAGTCATAAGCGCCATCACACTACTAAAGTGTGGAATAAACCTTCGATAAAATGAAGCCAACCCATGAAAACTACGAACTTCAGTTATCGTCCTGGGCTGCGGCCAATCTCTAATTGCTTCCACTTTACTTTGGTCAACCTGTATTCCCTTTTCCGACACAACATACCCCAAAAATAAAACACTATGCGTCATGAACACGCATTTCTTTGTTGCAGCATAAAACCGTTCTTGTCGCAATACCATCAGCACTTCTCTAAGATGATTCAAATGTTCCTCTGGACTCCCACTGTAAATCAAAATATCATCGAAATATACCACTACAAACTTCCCAATGAATGGTCGAAAAATCTGATTCATCACTCTCATGAATGTGCTCGGCGCATTTGATAGACCAAACGGCATTACCAGCCATTCATACAATCCTTCCCTCGTCTTAAAAGCAGTCTTCCATTCATCGCCTGGTCTGATACGAATTTGATGATATCCGCTCTTCAAGTCAATCTTAGAAAATATCACGGACCCACTGATTTGATCCAATAAATCATCAAGTCTCGGCATTGGAAATCTATATCTCATTGTGATCTTATTCAATGCTCGACTGTCAGTGCACATCCTCCACGTTCCATCCTTTTTGGGTACCAATAAAGCTGGTACAGCACAAGGACTTAAACTCTCCTGCACACGCCCATGTTCAAGCAATTCCTCTACCTGCCTCCGCAAATCTTCATGTTCCTTCGGACTCATTCGATAATGTGGTCTGTGTGGCAACACAGCACCTGGAACAAGATCTATCTGATGTTGTATATCCCTCAACGGTGGCAACTCCGTTGGTAACTCCTCTGGAAATACATCGTCAAATTCTTTCAAAACTGGTTTAACTTCTTCTGGAATTTCAACTTCTTCACTGCTCTCACGCCCAATCAACAAGAATACTTCCGGCTCTTCTTCAACTTCTTTAACAAACTCCTTTAAAGTCAATAAAGTTTTCAGCTCTTCAATTTCTTCCGACTTACTTTCTCCTTGTGATCTCTTCTTCGGAACTAGGATAATTTTCGTGCCTTCAAACATAAAACTGTAGCTATTGGTCCGACCGTCATGTTGTACTGCTCGATCATACTGCCATGGTCTTCCCAATAATAAGTGGCAAACATCCATCTCTACCACATCACACCAGATTTCGTCTTTGTATTTCTTCCCAATAGAGAATGGAACACGAACTCGTCTATCCACTTTCACTTCTCCTCCTTTCCTCAACCATGCTAACTTGTATGGATTCGGATGTTTCTCGGTCTTCAACTTCAATTTTGTCACAGCTTCGGTTGAAACAATATTGTCACAGCTTCCTGCGTCGATCACAAACTTACACACCTTCCCCAGAATAGTACATGTTGACTGAAAGATATTACTCCTCAACCAACTGGCTTCTTCCTGCTTTGGTGTTAAACACGATCTCCTCAGCATTAGATTACAACCTTCATCTCCTGACGCAATATCTTGCTCATCCTCCTCAACTGGACTAGAACAATCCCCATCACCATCCTCATCCTCAACTTCTGCAATCATGGTTCTTTTCTTTGGTTTTGGACACTCACTGCTTTTATGACCCAATTCCTGGCAATTGTAACATTTGAAACTATTGTTAACTTTCGCCTTCTCAACCTCCTTCACCACTGGTCTACTGATAGTTTTAGAAATATTAGAACTGCCACTAACACCCTTCATTTGATTGCTGGAATTAGTAAACACACCACCTCCTCGTCGTCCCTGCTTCTCCCAAGCCAACGCTTTCTGATGTGCCTCTGCTACAGATCTTGGATCGAACATATTAACCATATCCTGGATCTGCATTCGTAGTCCCCCAACAAATCTGGCTGTCAGTTGTTCTTCCTTCTCCATAATATCATTTCGAGCAATCAGTTGGTAAAATTCATCAGCATAGTCATTAATTGTTTTCGTGCCCTGCCTCAAGTTCTGCAAACGTTGATACATCAAAGATTGATAATTGTAAGGTAAGAACGTTGCTTTCATCATCTTCTTCATCTTCTCCCAAGATTCAACTTTTGACTTTCCCATCCGATCACGTGTAAGTTTGGTCTGCTGCCACCACGCCAAAGCTCTTCCCCTCAACCTTGTAGCAACCAACTTCACTCTCCGATTTTCTGGAACTTCTTTGAAGTCAAAAATTTCTTCAACATTAGCTACCCAATCTAGAAACTCCTCCGCTTGCATACCACCCCTGAATTCAGGAATTTCCGTCTTCATCCCTGTCTCCCACTTGTGATCATATTCAGAGTAATTTCTTCCTTGACCTCGTCTTTGTCCTCGAACACTACCACCATCATACTCCTCTTCAAAGTCAGATGTATATTGTTGTCTATCTCGTCCACCCACATCTCTACTACCATTACGTCTTCCACCATCATCCCTTCTATCAACATTCCTCCGTTCACGATCATTCACGTTCCTCCCACGCCCTTGATCATTTTCAACACTTCTGTCTCGATTTGAATGTGGTGAGACTCTACTACCTCCATGATTAGATTCAGGTGAAACCCTTCTCCGATTTTGATTCATCTCCGTCATAAGCTTCTCTAACCAGCCAATTCCTTCGTTAAGCTTTTCACTAAAATTCTCATTGATTCTTTGCTCCATCTCATCAGCTTCTTCTCTTCGATACAAAGCTTCTACGTTTTGGTGGCGATTAGCTCTTCTTGGCGGCATACTTGAAACTTCACAAAACTTCAAAATTCAAACACTTTTCGGACTTTGATCCAAAATGAAACGGATCGAAAACTTCCACTTTGTAGCAAATCGCGATGAACACGATGGACAAAGTTTCGGCTTCCAATACAAATTCGATCAATCAATCTTCGATATCAAGTCGAACAAATTCAACTTCCTTTCGGCCGTGATAAACAACTTCAAATCTTCAAACTTCTCGGCCAACACTTCAAATTGAATAGGCTCCAAGTCTCGATCTAGCTATGATTGGCTAGAACAGGCTCTGATACCAAACTGACGCAGTGGATATTACAAAATCAAGATAATACGATGAAAGTAGCAATAGATGGATTGATGAATGCTGAAATGCCCGAATTCGTTGATCCGAAGATACCGAATTCTAGCTATCTCGAACTCGTTGATCGCGCACGATACCGGGTTCAAAGATCTTCAATTCTTCAAGCGTTGATCAAGCGCACTTGATTCCGCGAATCGACTTCTGCAATCGTTGAATCGAGCGCACTCGATTAACCGAAAGAGGAGATAGGAGATTACACTCAACTACCAATTTGAATGAAAGCACAAAGCAATCAAAAGAGAATTTTATTCAATATTCAACAACCTTTACAAAATTACCATACACGCCTATTTATAGGCTACAACTCAACACAACAGAAACTTCAAAATATTACAAGTACTTAGGTCGAAAACGACCTACGACCTAACATGGCGCGACCTAAGAACAGACACGACTGAGTATAGGTCGGCAGCGACCTAACAGTTCATATTACAATGCAACCATCATACAAGACAAACATACGACTTAAGAACTATACAATCACACGACATACATTGTATCTATCAGCGACCTAAGGAAGCAACGGTCCAGATTAAGTCGGCAATAGAATCCATGGCAACAGGTCTTCAGCGACTTAAAAGCATGCGCATCTTAGATCAGCGATTTAAAGTAAATCAATGGCAGAGATTAACTCGTTAGCAGATTCAACGGTATCCAGAGTTTTGCGACTTAAAACAAAAGCGGCATCAGAACTTCGCGACCTAAGCTTTATGCGACCTAACTTAGGTCGTTCCATTTTAGCTCGTAACACCTTTAACTCGGTATGTCTTTCCAGCGTTCTACCTTCCAACTCGTTAGGTCGTAGACATCCTTCCATAAGTCGTGAGCGACCTAAAAACCCCTTAGGTCGTGAGCGACTTAGAACTTCAGCTTTGAACAAATTAGGTCGTAGCTCTTTCCTTGGTGACACGGTAGGTCGTTCCCACGACTTGTGCCTTAGCTCCTTAGGTCGTACGCATTCCTGAGCGTTGGTTCTGTTAGCTCGTAGCCCATCTTCAATAGGTCGTGAGCGACCTAAGAACCCATTAGGTCGTGAGCGACCTAAGACTTCAAATTTTAACAACTTAGCTCGTTCCAACGAGCTATCCCTCAGCTTCTTAGGTCGAACCCGAGTTAACTCGGTTGGTCGCTTGTATGCTTTAGACTTCCCCTCCTTAGGTCGTGAGCGACCTAAGACTTCTTCATTAGGTCGTGAACGACCTAAACCTTGTAAATTTATAACTCGCGCTGCATCAAAAATGATGGGCACCCAGAGTTTAGGAAGAAAACAATAAACTCCAGGCCAGTCATGGTGACTGGTGTGAGAACTAAAACAGTTTATCTTTAAAAACAAACAACGATAAAATTTTAACATTGAAAACCGCAATGCTTTTGGAAAATGAAACTACCATAAGACCTCCCGCCACACACACAATGCAAACGCAGGATTGGAGGAGATTTCTTCTTATGATAGTCAAAGATGCTTACTACGCCAATCATTGAATATTATTATTAATGTCTAGTGTAGAAAACATTTCGAAAATATAATATTAATCTTAGCCAGCATAGACATTCCGAACTATGCCTACTATAGCTACCATCTAAACAGTGGGGCGCCACCATAAGTAAATGGCAGGTTCTACAACTAAAACCGTACAATTTCATATTGGGAAATGGATTTTCCAACAAATGGTCAGGCTAAGGAACTTCCTTTCCTCCTGCCGAATGGGATCGCCTCTGGCTGGACGTCCCGAGAGACAAACTGCTCTCTGCCAACAAGGCCGGGTTACCTCTGTAACAGGTAACTCACGAATATGTCATCACCCGGTCCTTTGGGACCTTTATCCGAGCGCTCGGTAACCAACATCACACATAATAAATAAGTGTATCCACATGAGTAAGTATCTGGGCTCCATACCATGATACCACCCCTTTCCAGAAGGAAATGACATACCCTAAAGGGCGTGACCCTCATAACCTTGCCGCAACATTCCTGTTTCGACCATTTCCGGGTTGTTGAGGCCCTGACGAAGTCTCGTCCACAAAGCTACACTTTGTCACAAAGCCATGCTTTGGGTCAACAAATGATCAACCTATGATCATAAAGATAAATGATCAAACAAATGATCATATCACAAATGATCAAACACTGATCATCACACAGCAACACTCAGCATGTCACATTACCAAATTGGGAATATATCGCTGATAACCTTCAACTACATAACCTCTGAGCTCGTACGTCTCAGAGAAGGGTGTTAAGGTAAGAGAATAAATTCTCCGCCACCAACAGAAATGTATTTGAAAGAAATCGGCTTTATACCTCAAAATGTAATGTCAGACACATAACCATACAAGTCTGTTCCGGGTTCGAACAGAACCGAAGGCACTTCCAAAGAAGCCCTTGCAATCCGGATATTCACAATCCCGATAAAACTTCCCATCACAAAGGAAATCTCTATACCATAGCTAACGGTGCAGAGACAATCGATAGGTCATCCTATCGTTTTCTTAAACACCCGGTCTTCACCACCGGTCTTCAATACGATCCATATCGTTGTATCACTAATTCGGAATGGGTTATACGACCCAAAGGTCCTTTCCCGGTTAACCCGAATAGTGAGCGCTTATTCAAAAATAAGTGTGGCATTCAAATTCAAGCAAATCACAACAAATACCCATTCAAGGTAATTATTGATAGTCGGTTATTTAACTATCAATAAAGATGCGCAACATCATCAGATTCCAAATAATTTTCCAAATTATTTATCTTTCAAAAATATCTTTACAAGATATATACTTTCCACACTTCAACTATTTGAAAACAATTTCAAATCAATTTCCACATTTCAATTTATCTTTGAATATAAAATCTCAAAACATTTCACTTCATATTGGAAAAACATTTCCATACTTATTTAATAATAAGTAATCCACAAATCCATTTATTTTCAACATTTGAAAATATTCAATATACTTAAATCAAAATTAAGTATATATTTCATTCTTTAAGGAAATCATTCTCTTTCACAAATTTTATTTGAGTCAAAACGCATGTTACGTAAAACATCGTTACAGAAACTCAAAATCACTGGTATAGGGATTCGAAATTAAGATAGATATATAAATCCCAATACTATTAAAACATTTCCTTTCGTAAATCATTTACTATAACAACAGTGTTATAGTCCACTATTTCCTTATTCCTCGAATCGTCTATTTCAACAATAAATGTTGAAATATATGTTTTCGATACTTAATACGTTTTAAAACATCTTTTAAAACAATTACTTCATTTCGTAATATCATTTCTCCAAAACATATCCATTTTATTTAATAATATATTCACTGTCCAAAATCGTGAATATACTTCCTTTAATAAGCTATATAAACTTAACTTATCAAATAAGTCGTTTCTCGGATTTACAAATCTATGTTTATAAATTCCATTGGTATTTTATAACAACTTTAACTTATAAAAGCACTTTATTAACCAAATCAATTTATAACTCAATTATATACCAAAACTCCATATTATAAGTTAAATACTTATAATTCATTTATTTGTAAAAATCATTCTTTTAAAACTTCACAAGTTATAAATCTTATTACTTATAAGATTGACTTATACTTCATTTTAACACTTTAAAAACTCCTTTATAACTCAATTATTTTGATCTATAAAATATCAATTTTATAAATCTTATATATAAAAACCGTTTTAAAATAAATCAAAAATCTTAATTTAAATAAACCAATCCTTTTAATAATTTACAAATCCTTATTTTTATACTTCCAAAAATAGATCTGATGATGCAACAACACCAAATAGTCAATCACAGCATCCAAACATCATATATCATCATATGATAATAGAATATACAGCAATATCAGTAAATAAATCAATACGGTGAGGAATCCAGTTGGATCCCTCCAACCTGTTTCCCTGCATCCACAGATGTTAGCACAATACCAACTTCACTTCATTGTGAAATTATCGCGGTATATGGGATTTATAAATATTATCCGCTATTATGCGGCGCAATAGGGTCTCATCCGCTATACAACGCGGGAAATCAACTCCAATATATACATATTCCAATATATATATATTGCTATATACATATATAATACCAATTCCACTTCAATGTGAAATTATCGCGGTATATGTTTTTAATAATTAACATCCGCTTACTAACGGCGTATAATGTCTATTTCAACACAACAGATATCAATTTAACATACAATCACACAATCAAAAATTTTAAATCTAACTATTTAAAATTTAAATCGAAACAAAACATTCGATTGAGTGAGGAGTTCTCACATTGATTTCAGTTCAGTTTCTGCGTTTATTTCGAATAAAATTAAACGGACGTTTAATTTTACCCAAAAATTTCACTGACTCCAATCAACTTCAATCCTACTCCATTTCGTAGTGCTCGTCAATACGATTCCAACGCAATTCGTTTCGTGCGAAACGGACCTCGTATGAAAAAGTTATATATTTTTAAATATTACACGATTTAATTATAAACTATTTACAATTTCTTTTAATATTTTTACCCTAACCAATCGCAGCTATTAGATCTGCAACCCTAGAATCCTGGCCACCGGTTTCATCTTCTTCCATCAATTTATGCTCCACCATCGTCGATATTTACGACGATCAGGCACCACCATTGCAAAGCCTTCGACCAAAGCTACCCACGCCTGGAACCCTAGCAAGCTCGGCCACCCCCTTCGTCTCGAAATGCGTGAAAAACGCAGCAGCTTCAAGCACGATTTCCCGTTGATCCCTTGCTCCGTTTTCGATCATCTCCGTATGGATTTGAAGCTCTCATCATCCTCTACAACTTTGTAGTTGGAGGTTTTCGCTAATTGTCTACGGATTGAGAGTGATTGAGGGAGGAAGTTTCGAATTTTCATGGCCATTGAAGATAAACATGGCGGCTGGAGTAAATTAGGGTTAGGGTTTCCTCTTATGAACGTATATATATACGTATATAAATAATATTAAATTTATTTTAAAACGACTTTTTCAAACGATCTCCAAATCACACATGCCGCCTGGCGTTCGTAAGGTTTATCCCACGTTCCGAACACAATGGAACGTGTTTCGGAGGCTAATTCGATCATATGTAAGAGTTACGGAAATAAACAGTCAAATTTAAATCAAATCGATTTAAACCGATTTCAATGCGTTTTCGCTTGCCCCGGACAAACAGTACATCCGATTGACACGAAATTTGAAACCTTACAATAATATCACATTACGGATCCGATGAATCTGGTTTCGTCGAAATCCGAGACTTTTTGAAAAATGACTATTTTAACTCGCCAAATTAATATTAAAACAATTTCGATGTGTTTCGAGCTGCCACGGTCAAACGACAACTCCGATTGCTACGAAAATTGAAATCCGATAATAACAAACTATTACGGATCCAATGGAACTAGTTTCGTCCAATTCTGAGACTGTTCCAAAAATGACTAATTTCACTAGTCGATTAAATATTAAAATAGTCAATTTCACAAATTTACTTTAAATTCAATTTAAAAGTTCTATAACATCACTATAACTTCAACATGATTTAATATAACTTTATAAATCATTTTCAATCACATTTAATCCAGATTTCAATTATTTCTCGAATTTCAACTATTAAATTATCGATTTAATTATCCAATTAAATCCAGTTATTCGAAAAATAAATTATTCGACTTATTAATTCTACTTATTAATATTTAAAATTAATTAAATATTCGAATTTCAAATGTCAGAAATTCTGGGTCGTTACAAACTTCCCCCCTTAAAAGAATTTCGTCCTCGAAATTACCAAGTAAGAAAGATTCACAAAATCCATTAACTTTCCAAAATCCACTTCGTGAAAATTTTATATTCACCTTTTCCAAAACCTTTAACTTCAACCAAAACAATGGTTTCCATTTTTCTAGTTCAATTCCTATATTTTCATTACAATTTAGAAATTAACTTTTCATTAACAAAAATTTCCAAAATTTCCCGAAAATTTTCTAACGCCTTAAATTTCCAAAAATTTTTGCCAGCGTCTCCTTTGCGCGGTTCGATCATAGTAGGATCACAATTGACATAAATATGTATACATCGACCCACCCGGTCGGAAAAGCAGAAAAACAGTTCATATTTCCTATTTTTATTGCGTAGGCGTACCTTTTTAGCATTTTTAAGCAAAGCAATTATTTATTTAGCATTTTAGCGCAACCCTATCAACCGAACGGTAGCCACTACACCTGTACTTACTCAATTAAAACATGTAAGTGACATATATATAAAGTTATTAATAATTTTACTCTTTTAAACGACTACAACACATGCATATTAAGGGAAATGCATACTAACAAGGTTTATAAGCAACTTATAAAATTTCAATATCACTTGTAATTACAACCAATTCATATATAATGACATTCAATTATTTGTTTTCAATTAGTTCATAATCACTAATTTACTGTGACGACCGCCCATGACCCCTGCACCGAATCTAGAAATAGAGCGCTGTAAAGTGTGCCAGGCGACCATGGACGATTGTCAAGGTAAGAATTTAAACAACAGAATCTATCGTATTACTCACAGCGCATGGACAAAATACAATAGAACATAAGTATAGTGAAGCTTTACATAACAAAGTGACATCATATAAAACTCCATAATAGTTGAATACAAGCATCCACATAGTCAATACATCAAGCCTCACTACATTTCTCTCAGAGAATACAAAAACAGCGGAATATCCAGTACATATAAGAAGATAATATGCAACCCTCCAGCTCGTCTTCGATATCAGCATCGTGAGAAGAGAACAGCACCTGTCACCTGCTACCTAGTCTGCCCGTCCCAAAATGGACGAACAGCCCAAGGCAATAAGAATTAGAACATAAAGCCTTGAGTCAGACAACAGTCTTAGTGAGCAGTAAATTAACTAACAACATACCAAAAGAGCATAAAGGAAAAGGAATAGGAATACAACCCTCCCACTCCAACCTTATTCTACAGTGATAGCCCCCAGACACACACTAAGTAGAAGCAAACATAGCAGAGCATACAATTTAAAGTAAAGCTACTATCACTCGAGTCAAGGGCGATGTTTTCCAAGTACCAAGGCCTAAATCAGATAAGCACCCAGAAAATACCGCTCTTGAGTCCGAATGACGATACAACCAAACATCCATGACTCTGGCTATCACTGTTATCATTGCTTCGATATCACCGTTAATTGAATGACCGGCACATTCTTTCAGCCGTCCGTCAAGGGCTAATGGAAACCCCGGTTCTAGACATAACTCCCGCACGTCGTCGCAGCCCGTGCCTAGGACTATCGAATCTGCCCAGAGCACTCGACCATCAACAGTTGGCCGTTGGGACTATCGAATCTGCCCAAACGTACTCTTGCTTAGAGCATGCTAGAACCTTCAACAACGATGCTATCCAAGCCTCCTAGTCATCCTCCTCGATGACTATTCACATATCCATTCATTATCTTCAACTCGAATCATATCACCGAGTTATCAACATGCTTGGAATGATCCCGTCTGGATTAGACCAAGTCTTCATCATGTGATGCCTCGCTTCATTACATCCTTGCAAAGCCTCATCTCAACTTCATATCATCAAATCTATGCATAAGAGCTTCATCATTCCGCTACATATGCCACGAGCAGCTTTCCCAATTCAAGAGCCTTTCCCTTAGCTTTTGAATCACCTTCGGTCTAAATCTAGTCATCAATCATCTAGTTCATAACAATCAATCAAATCAAACATCAATCCAAACAATCAAGCATTCAAATATGATCTAAGTAGACAATTATAACAATAATGGCATTTTCGTAATTAAAGAGTTGAAAGTCCAATAAGCATGAAAACATGGATTATAACTCTACAAACTTGATGAATGAACTTGCATAGGTTAACATATGATAAAATGGATGTAACATCATCATGAACAATGGATCTATATGGATCTACACATAGGATGAAGAAAATGCATGGAAATCTCTATTTTAACACCAAATCGGGCCAACAATCCGATATACTCCTTTGGATCCGTGTGAGAGATAATCACCACTCACCAAATCACCTAAACCAACCCAAATCAACCCGCTTCAGATCTGGACAGCAAAGGATGAAGCTTGATCTTATCACGAATCCGCTTCAAACGAAGAAATCTCTCTTGAAAAGATGAAGATCTTCAACTTTAGCTCTTGAATCTTCAATCTTGATCTTCGATTTGCATGGATGGAAGCACTAAATTAGAGTGGAGAAAAGAAGTGAAGAAGTGTAGAAGTCGAGTTCTCAAAATGGCAGCACTTCGTCGCTTCAAAAATCCCGATCCCAAAAAGTGAGAACAACCCTCTCTATTTATAGCTGAAAACTGCCTAAGTCGTAACTCGGCTAACTCCATAGGTCGTCTCCGACTTACGACCTAAGATTCCTACCGACCTAAGCCTTAGCCAACAACTCCAACTTAACAGACAAGCCTACGACTTAACATGCGCGCTCCCTCCTAAGTCGCCTGGACGACTTAACAACTTAGCACCATTCGACTTAACACTCATACGACTTATAAAACCTTGCGACCTAACAGTGTTATGACCTAACACAGACTGCCTCTACGACCTAACACACAGCCTAACTCTTAAGGTCGCCAACTTGTTAACTCCTTAGGTCGCTAACACGCTAACTCCTTAGGTCGCTAACCCACTCAGTCGACCTAACTACTAAGTCGCTAACCTGCTATCCCAGCTCCTCTAGGTCGTTGCCGACCTAACCATAACTACATCCTATAGGTCGCTCGAAACCTTAACTCGAACTGCCGACCTAACACTTAACACCCAAACACTTAGGTCGCTCACAACATTCTCTTAGGTCGTTGCCGACCTAACTCTACCCCAGAATACTTAGGTCGCCTACTATTCTTCCTTAGGTCGCCTGAACCTCTTAAGTCGGTCACAACTTATCTCCTAGGTCGGTCACTACCTTAAGTCGGTCAACCATACTCCCTTAACTCGGTGAATTCCTTGAGTCGGCAACTCGACCCAGACTTGTTGCTTAACTAGTCCAAAACTCCTAAGTCGCCTACGACTTAGGACTTAAGCAAAAATTCTGCCAAAACCTGAAATGACTTAACAACCATACAACCAAAGGTCAATCATTTTAGAATGTTTTGATCCGTAAAAATACGGGTCGTTACATTCTCTCCCCCTTAGGAATTTCGCCCCCGAAATTCCAAACAAACAAGGCAATCAAAGCTATTCTGTACGCCTATCATCCATAACAATCAATAAACCATGCATCCAATTCTAGCTTAGCGTACAGAATTCTAAGACTTAGAACAAGTTACAATTTCGTTAGATGACACGACACCTTAGGGCCATACCTTGAAGAGTTCAGGATGAGCTGCTTTCATCCTCTCTTCCACTTCCCACGTACAGTCGTTATCATCATCACTCCATTGTATCTTGAGCAACTTAACTACCTTTCTCCTAAGCTGTTTCGTGTCGGTTTCAACAACACGAAGCGGCTTACGAGGTCTTCTATCAACTGGATCAACTTCAAAATCTTCATAGCTATCTGCAGAAACCACCGTATTCGAGTCATGCACATACTTCCGTAGATATGATACGTGAAAAACATTATGCACACTCGACATCTTCTCCGGTAATTCCAATCTATAAGCGAGCTTTCCAATTCGCTCGATAATCGGGAATGGTCCAACAAATCTCGGAGTCAATTTTCCTTTCTTCCCGAATCGAATAACATTCTTCAGAGGAGAAATCTTCACAAAAACCATATCTCCTACATCGAATTCCAAATCCTTTCGACGCTTATCGGCATAACTCTTCTGACGGTCTTGGGCTGCCTTCATTCGTTGCCGAATGATCTCTATGCAATCCGAAGTCTGTCGAATCATCTCTGGCCCAAGCATCAGCTTTTCTCCTGTCTCTATCCAACATGTCGGAGAGTTACACGGTCTTCCATACAACGCCTCATACGGTGCCATACCAATGCTTGACTGGTAACTGTTGTTGTATGCAAACTCTACCAAATGAAGGTGATCTTCCCATGATCCTCCGAAATCTAAAACACAAGCTCTGAGGAGATCTTCCAAAACTCGGTTGACTCTCTCAGTCTGACCATCTGTTTGGGGATGATAAGCTGTACTCAAACACAACTCGGTTCCCAAGACTTCCTGGAAGCTCTTCCAAAATCCACTAGTGAACAATGGGTCTCGATCGCTCACTATACTCTTCGGAATACCATGGAATCGAACTATCCACTTAACATACAACTCAGCCAACTTTGATGCAGTCCTAGTCGATCGAACAGGAATGAATCGTGCACTCTTAGTCAGACGATCCACAATGACCCAAATCCCTTCATTTCCCGTTCTGGTTCTAGGCAATCCATCAATAAAATCCATCGACACTTGTTCCCACTTCCATGTAGGAACTTCTAAGGGCTGAAGCAATCCACTTGGCTTCTTCTGTTCAGCCTTTACCAACTGACAGTTCATACACTTGGAAATGAAATCTCCCACATCCTTCTTCATGTCTTCCCAGTAGTAGGTTCTCTTCATATCCCGATACATCTTATTTCCACCTGGATGAATTGTCAACTTCGAGTGATGACTTTCCTTCAGAACTTCACTCCTCAATTCATCTATATCGGGAACAACTAGTCGTCCTTGCTTCCGAAGCCAACCTTCTCTATCGACCTCGAATCCTTTATCCTTTTCTGGCTCCAATCCAGATTCCAAATCACAGATAATCTTGACAAGCTTATCATCTTGCTTTTGGCTCTCGCCAATTCTTTCCACAAGAGAAGGTCTTATCGATAAGTTTGCCAACATCTCAGGTTCCAATTCACATCTAGGCCTGAAGTCAAACCCAGCTAAATACTCGAGATTCTTCCATTCCGAAAACATGACTCCCAATCCTGCATGTCTTCGACTTAACGCATCTGCCACTGCGTTACCTTTTCCCGGAGTATAAGCTATACCAAAATCATATGATGCTAAAAACTCTAGCCAACGTTGCTGCCGAAGATTCAAATCCTTTTGGGAGAAAAGATACTTCAATGACTTGTGATCCGTGAACAACTCAAATCGAACTCCCAACAGATAATGTCTCCACATCTTCAGAGCAAATACAATCGCCGCTAACTCCAAATCATGAGTCGGGTAATTCCTTTCATGCGGCTTTAGTTGTCGACTGGCATACGCAACAACTTTATCCTTCTGCATCAGCACTGCTCCAAGTCCAGTACCACATGCGTCGGTGTAAACCACCATCTCATCATTCCCACTTGGAATAGTCAAAACAGGAGCACTCGTCAATCTCTCTTTCAAGATTCCGAAAGCTTGCTCACACTTAGCATCCCAACAGAACACTTGGTTCTTCTTCGTCAATCCTGTTAACGGTGCAGCTACCTTGGAAAAGTCTTTGATAAACCGTCGATAATATCCTGCTAATCCAAGAAAACTTCTCACATCCGATGCATTCTTAGGTCTAACCCAATCCTGGATTGCTGCCACCTTAGCGGGATCAACCGCTATTCCACTTCCAGAAATCACATGGCCTAAGAACCTCACTTCACTCTTCCAGAAGTGACACTTCGAAAACTTAGCCTTCAGCTGATGTTTCCGTAAGATCTCCAAAACAATACGCAAGTGCGTCTTGTGCTCTTCTTCCGTTCTGGAATAAATCAGAATATCATCCACGAACACAAGTACAAACTTGTTCAACTGATCTCTGAACACTCTATTCATAAGATCCACAAAATATGCTGGCGCGTTAGTCAATCCAAACGGCATTACCAGCCACTCAAAGAAACCGGATGGTGTCCTAAAAGCAGTCTTCGGCACACTATCCTTAGCCACTCTCAACTGGTGAAATCCCGTTGCCAAATCCATCTGAGAAAACACCTTAGCCTCGTGAAGCTGATCAAACAAGTCATCTATTCTCGGCAATGGATACTTGTTCTTCTTAGTCACCTTATTCAGCTCACGATAATCCACACACAATCTCAACGACCCATCTGCCTTGGTTGCAAACACAACTGGTGCACCCCACTCGGACACACTACGCCGAATGAATCCTTTCTGTAAAAGGTCATCAACTTGCACCCTCAACTCCTGCTGTTCCCTAGGCGCCATCCGCCTAAGAGGCATCACAACAGGTCTGGCTCCTTCAACTAGATCTATTCGAAACTCGATCTCTCTATGCGGCGGCAACCCTTTGACTTCGTCAAAGACATCCTCGAATCTATTTGCGATCGGCACTAAAGACAGTCCATCCCGTGGAACAACTAGCGAATACATGAAGCTCATGAAGACGCCTTCCTCATGCTTACATCGTATCACAATCTTTCACCCTTCCACATTCTCGACTGTCACCTCCAGCCTCTCACAATCAACCTTAGCCGCATACTTTCTAAGCCAGTCCATACCCAAGATAATTCCGAACCCCGCAAAGTTCAGAACAAAGCAATCACAAACAAAAGAGCAATCATGACTCGACACAACTAGACCACGGCATAACATACACAAACAAGACGAACCCCCAACTGGATTAGTCACAACCAATGGCCTATCAACAATATCCGGTTCCAAACCTAACCGGCCTACTAGTTCATTACAAACAAACGAATGCGATGCTCCAGTATCAAACAAAACTCTAACTGGAATACCACATAGGAAAAGAGTACCTTGAACAACCACACTCTTTCCTTTCTCTTCAGCAGTAGGAGCTTTCGAAGACGACGGAACAGCTCCTAAAGCATAGGCTTGCACAATCTGCCTGTCCTTTCTCGGTTCTGGACAATTCTTCCTGAAATGCCCCGGCTTGTCACAGTTGTGACACTTCATCGGTACCTTAGGATTCTTACAATCCTTAGAGAAATGGCCCTTCTGCTGACAGTTGTAGCAAGTCACCTCGCCTTTCGGCTTCTTCTGGCCATCCCTACCCTTCTGCTGCTGCTGCTTCCTCTTCTGGTTTCCACCCTGCTGTGGTTTAGATTCTCCCTTGGTCACAGCAACAACAGATCCTTCCTTAGGAAACAGACTCTCATGCCTAAGAGCTTTCTCCACAAGCTTCTCAAATGAATCGTCCAAATGATCCACCAATTGTCTCCCAAGATAACCATCCAAACCGGTCACAAACTTCTCATTCTTCTGATAAGCAGACTCAATATATGACCGGGCATACTTGGACAAAGCTTCAAACTCAGAAACATACTCAAGAACAGATCTTCCACCTTGCTTGAGCTCTACAAACTTCTTGAACAGAACAGACTTCTGAGCTGTAGAGATGAACTTAGTTTCAAATCTAGCTTGGAATTGCTCCCAAGTGATCTCTTCTTCCGGAGTAGTGATGGTAATAGAGTTCCACCAATCAGAAGCTCTCCCTTGAAGCTGCCTCGATGCCAACTTCCTCTTAGTTGCATCATCAATTCCCAAATCACCAAAGATCCTTCTACAAGCATCTATCCACCTCTGGACCTCAATGGTAGATTCTGTTCCCAAGAAAACCTTCCCTCCAAGGGCAGTATAATTCTTGCACAGCTTAGCAAAATCCACTGGTTTCGGAGTTTGGACTTGAACTCCAACATCTACTGCTGCCCCCGGAACTGGTATCCTTCTCATGATCGAAGTCATCATAGCTTCAAACATGGCTGCATAATCAGCAGTCTCTTCAGTAGCACGGCCTTCCCTAGCAGCTGGTCTCCCTCTTCGACTCATTCTCAATATCTATAAAAAGGAATGATTAGAACATCTAGAGAAACAACTGCATAAAGGGCTCAACTCTACTAAACTACTATATTATATATAGTAATCATCCATCAAAATACAATTACGTCTCTCATACGTAGTTACTTCAGCGAGCGTTGGGTAAAATCGATTAACCAATGCTCTGATACCAAATGTGACGACCGCCCATGACCCCTGCACCGAATCTAGAAATAGAGCGCTGTAAAGTGTGCCAGGCGACCATGGACGATTGTCAAGGTAAGAATTTAAACAACAGAATCTATCGTATTACTCACAGCGCATGGACAAAATACAATAGAACATAAGTATAGTGAAGCTTTACAGAACAAAGTGACATCATATAAAACTCCATAATAGTTGAATACAAGCATCCACATAGTCAATACATCAAGCCTCACTACATTTCTCTCAGAGAATACAAAAACAGCGGAATATCCAGTACATATAAGAAGATAATATGCAACCCTCCAGCTCGTCTTCGATATCAGCATCGTGAGAAGAGAAAGCACCTGTCACCTGCTACCTAGTCTGCCCGTCCCAAAATGAACGAACAGCCCAAGGCAATAAGAATTAGAACATAAAGCCTTGAGTCAGACAACAGTCTTAGTGAGCAGTAAATTAACTAACAACATACCAAAAGAGCATAAAGGAAAAGGAATAGGAATACAACCCTCCCACTCCAACCTCATTCTACAGTGATAGCCCCCAGACACACACTAAGTAGAAGCAAACATAGCAGAGCATACAATTTAAAGTAAAGCTACTATCACTCGAGTCAAGGGCGATGTTTTCCAAGTACCAAGGCCTAAATCAGATAAGCACCCAGAAAATACCGCTCTTGAGTCCGAATGACGATACAACCAAACATCCATGACTCTGGCTATCACTGTTATCATTGCTTCGATATCACCGTTAATTGAATGACCGACACATTCTTTCAGCCGTCCGTCAAGGGCTAATGGAAACCCCGGTTCTAGACATAACTCCCGCACGTCGTCGCAGCCCGTGCCTAGGACTATCGAATCTGCCCAGAGCACTCGACCATCAACAGTTGGCCGTTGGGACTATCGAATCTGCCCAAACGTACTCTTGCTTAGAGCATGCTAGAACCTTCAACAACGATGCTATCCAAGCCTCCTAGTCATCCTCCTCGATGACTATTCCCATATCCATTCATTATCTTCAACTCGAATCATATCACCGAGTTATCAACATGCTTGGAATGATCCCGTCTGGATTAGACCAAGTCTTCATCATGTGATGCCTCGCTTCATTACATCCTTGCAAAGCCTCATCTCAACTTCATATCATCAAATCTATGCATAAGAGCTTCATCATTCCGCTACATATGCCACGAGCAGCTTTCCCAATTCAAGAGCCTTTCCCTTAGCTTTTGAATCACCTTCGGTCTAAATCTAGTCATCAATCATCTAGTTCATAACAATCAATCAAATCAAACATCAATCCAAACAATCAAGCATTCAAATATGATCTAAGTAGACAATTATAACAATAATGGCATTTTCGTAATTAAAGAGTTGAAAGTCCAATAAGCATGAAAACATGGATTATAACTCTACAAACTTGATGAATGAACTTGCATAGGTTAACATATGATAAAATGGATGTAACATCATCATGAACAATGGATCTATATGGATCTACACATAGGATGAAGAAAATGCATGGAAATCTCTATTTTAACACCAAATTGGGCCAACAATCCGATATACTCCTTTGGATCCGTGTGAGAGATAATCACCACTCACCAAATCACCTAAACCAACCCAAATCAACCCGCTTCAGATCTGGACAGCAAAGGATGAAGCTTGATCTTATCACGAATCCGCTTCAAACGAAGAAATCTCTCTTGAAAAGATGAAGATCTTCAACTTTAGCTCTTGAATCTTCAATCTTGATCTTCGATTTGGATGGATGGAAGCACTAAATTAGAGTGGAGAAAAGAAGTGAAGAAGTGTAGAAGTCGAGTTCTCAAAATGGCAGCACTTCGTCGCTTCAAAAATCCCGATCCCAAAAAGTGAGAACAACCCTCTCTATTTATAGCTGAAAACTGCCTAAGTCGTAACTCGGCTAACTCCATAGGTCGTCTCCAACTTACGACCTAAGATTCCTACCGACCTAAGCCTTAGCCAACAACTCCGACTTAACAGACAAGCCTACGACTTAACATGCGCGCTCCCTCCTAAGTCGCCTGGACGACTTAACAACTTAGCACCATTCGACTTAACACTCATACGACTTATAAAACCTTGCGACCTAACAGTGTTACGACCTAACACAGACTGCCTCTACGACCTAACACACAGCCTAACTCTTAAGGTCGCCAACTTGTTAACTCCTTAGGTCGCTAACACGCTAACTCCTTAGGTCGCTAACCCACCCAGTCGACCTAACTACTAAGTCGCTAACCTGCTATCCCAGCTCCTCTAGGTCGTTGCCGACCTAACCATAACTACATCCTATAGGTCGCTCGAAACCTTAACTCGAACTGCCGACCTAACACTTAACACCCAAACACTTAGGTCGCTCACAACATTCTCTTAGGTCGTTGCCGACCTAACTCTACCCCAGAATACTTAGGTCGCCTACTATTCTTCCTTAGGTCGCCTGAACCTCTTAAGTCGGTCACAACTTATCTCCTAGGTCGGTCACTACCTTAAGTCGGTCAACCATACTCCCTTAACTCGGTGAATTCCTTGAGTCGGCAACTCGACCCAGACTTGTTGCTTAACTCGTCCAAAACTCCTAAGTCGCCTACGACTTAGGACTTAAGCAAAAATTCTGCCAAAACCTGAAATGACTTAACAACCATACAACCAAAGGTCAATCATTTTAGAATGTTTTGATCCGTAAAAATACGGGTCGTTACATTTACATTCAAATTGGTTCACTTTCAATTTAAATCAATTTACATAGCTTTCAATTCCATTTATTCAATTTCATTAATACTTAATGAATTATACTACAATCAACCAACAACCATCTTACAATCAAATCAAAACCAATATAACCAAATTATTTAATTTACTTTACTTTCAAATTTGGTTTACCACTTTTAATTAGCTTTATTGAATTTACACTTACATTTATTATTCCATATCTATTTACTTACATCCAATTGATTAACATTAGTTCAATTCAATTGCTAATTCATTTAACAAATAAAGTTGAATTTTATTTATATAGCTCAAGTTCACATTCATTTAATAAATTCACTTTATTAATTTACTTTGATATCACAATCAACTTCATTCAACATTACTTAAGTTATTTTCCATTTCAAACATCATTTGTTTAAATTAACTTAAGTTTCCACTTATTAATCAAATTCAGATTCCAATTCTATTTAACTTTTACCAAAGTCAAATTTATTATCTCATATTATAAGTTCAAAACTTGATTACTTGTATTCAATAATTACAGCTTAGATTTTATTGATTCACTTATACTTACTTTAATTTAACTCCATCCTTTAAGTTAAATTTATTCTACCAGAATTCAAATTGTATAAGTATCAACTCATTTACCATTCCCATAAATATTTTAAATAGGATTCCATAATCTTTTCAACCTTTCAAAAACCATTTTTTTTTTTTTGAAATCAATTCAAATTATCTTTTGAATTTCCAAAACCAAATCCAAATTTCCAAAAATTCTTTCATTTAAAATAATCTGGCAGCAATTCCTCTTTTGGAAACCCGAAAATGAACACCAATGATGTCGCGATCATCATCGGAATTATTTTCCAGCGACCTGAAAAGAGTTTAGAGCTTTCATCTTTCCAAAACAAATTTTTTTTTCCAAAACATCAAATCCTTTTAAAACACTTCCCTGGAATTTTATTTTAGATTATAAATCACATTTACAAATCTTTTACTTATAAAATTTCACTTCTTATATATATAAGATTATTTTTACCATTGTATATCATTTCAATTATAACTTCATACATTATAATTCATTTGCTTATATAATTTATTCTTTCACAATTGTTGTTTTATTTAACTTATTCAAACAACTTTTATTAACTTATATATATTTACATTTTTAACAACCAAACAATCAATTAATTGTATACACTTTAATAATTTCCAAAAATTATTTCCTTTATATACAAAATATAATCAAGGTAAAATTATTTCATTTAACCACTTTTAAAACAATATCGTGCCGAATTGTTCTATACAAGTGTTTAGAGATCCCTATCGATAGAGTTGTACAGACTATACCGACCAGAATCCATATACCACTCAACAAACCAATCATCACAATATAAAACAATTTTATATTCACTAACAAATACGCGCTCATATCTATTATTGCACTCAACTCATTCTAGAGTACTACTGACTCTATCTATAATGAGTAACACCCAACAGAGCAGGGTTGTCGCTTAACCATATGCTCCGATACCAAATTGTAAGGACCCGATTCTTCGACTTCCGAATATTCGACATCAATACGTCCACTGTATCGACTGCCGAGCCATCGAATGCCGGAAAACCGAATTCTTAGGGTTTTAAGAAAGAAGAGGTAGAAGAAAAGATAGAAAAAGAAAGAAGAAACCACAGAAACAGAAACAATATCAGAATCTCACATTCGCAGCGGAACAACATATAATAGATAAATGAATAATCTTTTAAAACAAAGAACTATATCATTTTATACATCACATCATCATCAGAGTTTACAACAACAATATACAACACAACTGGATAGTAATATGAACTTGTCCATATACATAATACACAGTGGAATAATATTATCATATACAAGTGGTACGTCTCGCCATCCAGCTCGCCACTAAGCTCCACAGCACTCCAAAATCCAGAATAATCTGATAACCTAACTCTAGACTGCCCGTGTGGAAAATGATGGGCACCCAGAGTTTAGGAAGAAAACAATAAACTCCAGGCCAGTCATGGTGACTGGTGTGAGAACTAAAACAGTTTATCTTTAAAAACAAACAGCGATAGAATTTTAACATTGAAAACCGCAATGCTTTTGGAAAATGAAACTACCATAAGACCTCCCGCCACACACACAATGCAAACGCAGAATTGGAGGAGATTTCTTCTTATGATAGTTAAAGATGCTTACTACGCCAATCATTGAATATTATTATTAATGTCTAGTGCAGAAAACATTTCGAAAATATAATATTAATCTTAGCCAGCATAGACATTCCGAACTATGCCTACTATAGCTACCATCTAAACAGTGGGGCGCCACCATAAGTAAATGGCAGGTTCTACAACTAAAACCGTACAATTTCGTATTGGGAAATCGATTTTCCAACAAATGGTCAGGCTAAGGAACTTCCTTTCCTCCTGCCGAATGGGATCGCCTCTGGCTGGACGTCCCGAGAGACAAATTGCTCTCTGCCAACAAGGTCGGGTTACCCCTGTAACAGGTAACTCACGAATATGTCATCACCCGGTCCTTTGGGACCTTTATCCGAGCGCTCGGTAACCAACATCACACATAATAAATAAGTGTATCCACATGAGTAAGTATCTGGGCTCCATACCATGATACCACCCCTTTCCAGAAGGAAATGACATACCCTAAAGGGCGCGACCCTCATAACCTTGCCGCAACATTCCTGTTTCGACCATTTCCGGGTTGTTGAGGCCCTGACGAAGTCTCGTCCACAAAGCTACACTTTGTCACAAAGCCATGCTTTGGGTCAACAAATGATCAACCTATGATCACAAAGATAAATGATCAAACAAATGATCATATCACAAATGATCATACACTGATCATCACACAGCAACAATCAGCATGTCACATTACCAAATTGGGAATATATCGCTGATAACCTTCAACTACATAACCTCTGAGCTCGTACGTCTCAGAGAAGGGTGTTAAGCTAAGAGAATAAATTCTCCGCCACCAACAGAAATGTATTTGAAAGAAATCGGCTTTATACCTCAAAATGTAATGTCAGACACGTAACCATACAAGTCTGTTCCGGGTTCGAACAGAACCGAAGGCACTTCCAAAGAAGCCCTTGCAATCCGGATATTCACAATCCCGATAAAACTTCCCATCACAAAGGAAATCTCTATACCGTAGCTAACGGTGCAGAGACAATCGATAGGTCATCCTATCGTTTTCATAAACACCCGGTCTTCACCACCGGTCTTCAATACGATCCATATCGTCGTATCACTAATTCCGAATGGGTTATACGACCCAAAGGTCCTTTCCCGATTAACCCGAATAGTGAGCGCTTATACAAAAATAAGTGTGGCATTCAAATTCAAGAAAATCACAAAAAATACCCATTCAAGGTAATTATTGATAGTCGGTTATTTAACTATCAATAAAGATGCGCAACATCATCAGATTCCAAATTATTTATCTTTCAAAAATATCTTTACAAGATATATACTTTCCACACTTCAACTATTTGAAAACAATTTCAAATCAATTTCCACATTTCAATTTATCTTTGAATATAAAATCTCAAAACATTTCACTTCATATTGGAAAAACATTTCCATACTTATTTAATAATAAGTAATCCACAAATCCATTTATTTTCAACATTTGAAAATATTCAATATACTTAAATCAAAATTAAGTATATATTTCATTCTTTAAGGAAATCATTCTCTTTCACAAATTTTATTTGAGTCAAAACGAATGTTACGTAAAACATCGTTACAACAACTCAAAATCACTGGTATAGGGATTCGAAATTAAGATAGATATATAAATCCCAATACTATTAAAACATTTTCTTTCGGAAATCATTTACTATAACAACAGTGTTATAGTCCACTATTTCCTTATTCCTCGAAACGTCTATTTCAACAATAAATGTTGAAATCTATGTTCTCGATACTTAATACGTTTTAAAACATCTTTTAAAAAAATTACTTCATTTCGTAATATCATTTCTCCAAAACATATCCATTTTATTTAATAATATATTCACTGTCCAAAATCGTGAATATACTTCCTTTAATAAGCTATATAAACTTAACTTATCAAATAAGTCGTTTCTCGGTTTTACAAATCTATGTTTATAAATTCCATTGGTATTTTATAACAACTTTAACTTATAAAAGCACTTTATTAACCAAATCAATTTATAACTCAATTATATACCAAAACCCCATATTATAAGTTAAATACTTATAATTCATTTATTTGTAAAAATCATTCTTTTAAAACTTCACAAGTTATAAATCTTATTACTTATAAGATTGACTTATACTTCATTTTAACACTTTAAAAACTCCTTTATAACTCAATTATTTTGATCTATAAAATATCAATTTTATAAATCTTATATATATAAACCGTTTTAAAATAAATCTAAAATCTTAATTTAAATAAACCAATCCTTTTAATAATTTACAAATCCTTATTTTTAAACTTCCAAAAATAGATCTGATGATGCAACAGCACCAAATAGTCAATCACAGCATCCAAACATCATATATCATCATATGATAACAGAATATACAGCAATATCTATAAATAAATCAATACGGTGAGGAATCCAGTTGGATCCCTCCAACCTGTTTCCCTGCATCCACAGATGTTAGCACAATACCAACTTCACTTCATAGTGAAATTATCGCGGTATATGGGATTTATAAATATTATCCGCTATTATGCGGCGCAATAGGGTCTCATCCGCTATACAAAGCGGGAAATCAACTCCAATATATACATATTCCAATATATATATATATATTGCTATATACATATATAATACCAATTCCACTTCAATGTGAAATTATCGCGGTATATGTTTTTAATAATTAACATCTGCTTACTAACGGCGTATAATGTCTATTTCAACACAACATATATCAATTTAACATACAATCACACAATCAACAATTTTAAATCTAACTATTTAAAATTTAAATCGAAACAAAACATTCGATTGAGTGAGGAGTTCTCACATTGATTTCAGTTCAGTTTCTGCGTTTATTTCGAATAAAATTAAACGGACGTTTAATTTTAACCAAAAATTTCACTGACTCCAATCAACTTCAATCCTGCTCCATTTCGTAGTGCTCGTCAATACGATTCCAATGCAATTCGTTTCGTGCGAAACGGACCTCGTATGAAAAAGTTATACATTTTTAAATATTACACGATTTAATTATAAACTATTTACAATTTCTTTTAATATTTTTACCCTAACCAATCGCAGCCGTTAGATCTGCAACTCTAGAATCCTAGCCACCGGTTTCATCTTCTTCCCAACCTAGATGAACACGCACCAAACAACCCAACAGCCGCCGCTCTCCCATCAATTTATGCTCCACCATCGTCGATATTTACGACGATCAGGCACCACCATTCCAAATCCTTCGACGAAAGCTACCCACGCCTGGAACCCTAGCAAGCTCGGCCACCCCCACCGCCTCGAAATGCGTGAAAAACGCAGCAGCTTCAAGCACGATTTCCCGTTGATCCGTTGCTCCGTTTTCGATCATCTCCGTATGGATTTGAAGCTCTCATCATCCTCTACAACTTTGTAGTTGGAGGTTTTCGTTAATTGTCTACAGATTGAGAGTGATTGAGGGAGGAAGTTTCGAATTTTCGTGGCCATTGAAGATAAACATGGCGGCTGGAGTAAATTAGGGTTAGGGTTTCCTTTTATGAACGTATATATATACGTATATAAATAATATTAAATTTATTTTAAAACGACTTTTTCAAACGATCTCCAAATCACACGTGCCGCCTGGCGTTCGTAAGGTTTATCCCACGTTTCAAACACAATGGAACGTGTTTCGGAGGCTAATTCGATCATATGTAAGAGTTACAGAAATAAACAGTCAAATTTAAATCAAATTGATTTAAACCGATTTCAATGCGTTTTCGCTTGCCCCGGACAAACAGTACATCCGATTGACACCAAATTTGAAACCTTACAATAATATCACATTACGGATCCGATGAAACTGGTTTCGTCAAAATCCGAGACTTTTTGAAAAATGACTATTTTAACTCGCCAAATTAATATTAAAACAATTTCGATGTGTTTCGAGCTGCCACGGTCAAACGACAACTCCGATTGCTACGAAAATTGAAATCCGATAATAACAAACTATTACGGATCCAATGGAACTAGTTTCGTCCAATTCTGAGACTGTTCCAAAAATGGCTAATTTCACTAGTCGATTAAATATTAAAATATTCAATTTTCACAAATTTACTTTAAATTCAATTTAAAAGTTTTATAACATCACTATAACTTCAACATGATTTAATATAACTTTATAAATCATTTTCAATCACATTTAATCCAGATTTCAATTATTTCAGGAATTTCAACTATTAAATTATCGATTTATTTATCCAATTAAATCCAGTTATTCGAAAAATAAATTATTCGACTTATTAATTCTACTTATTAATATTTAAAATTAATTAAATATTCGAATTTCAAATGTCAGAAATTCTGGGTCGTTACATGCACCATTGGGTGTCTCATATTTGTATGAGGCAGTCCATGGTGATTATGCAGGAAAATAGGAATTTCATTGATCATGCTTGGATGAGTTAACTGCTTAAGGAATTGGATGCTATTTTTAAAGACTTTGCTGAAGTTAAATTAGATATTCATGTTGAACTATGTTAAGATATTTTGTTTAAGTTGCTTAGAAAAAACCAATGTATTGTTATTTACTGTTTTGTAAGTGTTGAACTTATATGTATCAGCTGAAACTATGTGCTTTGTTTTGCAATTGCTTTGCTAAGAAATGAAACTCTAAAACTTTAAGAACAGTTAGTTTAAGTGGTAGAAAAATCTGAGATTAAAAGGGTTTAAGGATTGAACATATATCAAGTGGTTGGCATAGGAAAACTCATGATTAGGTGATATAAGATCTGACAGAGTAAAAGGTTTGAGTTGCTTTGAAAAGAAAACAAAATAGCATGTATTTTGTTATGAAACAGTGCAAACTGAAGTTGGCTAACATAACCATTTTATTGAGCCTGGGTTAAGCCAGCACTAAAGAATTTTAAGTTAAGTTTTCAGCTCTGTTTTATAACCCAAGTATAGGGTAGACTCAGACATTTTGTTAACAAGAGAAAAAAATAATGCACCTGAATTTCCCACTGACACACAGAGGCACAAAAACATGCACACACATACACAGGCAGGAGCACAGTTCATACAGTAATAAAATTATGAAAATTCATGCAAAATGATAAGTCTTGAGACATGAAACTAATAGTCATGCAATAATCTATGTATATTTAGAAGATCTGGTTTATTTTGAAACATAGTTGCTATGTTGGGATTATTCTTTAAAATGATACCCAAACAGATTTTGTTCTTCCAAATTTTTGTACTCTGATTCAAGTAAGAAGTAGCTTATATATCCTCATATATATAAGTTTAAGATAATTTAAGCAAACCAATATTCTTATTGGCATAAAGATCCTAGATAGAAGAAAATTGGAATTAAATATTTTCTTGATTAAATGGCCACTGTTTAAGATTTTTTTTTTCAAGTGGGTCATTTCAGATATGTGATATCAATAGGCTTAAATGGAATAATTTAAACGACTGGACCATTTGAAACTAAGTGAAGGTACTAGGGATTGATTTGTGAATATAAGTGTTGACTATAACAAGTTGTGAACTTGTAGAATGAATGAGTTACCCCGGGTTTTAATTAAGTTCTATACATTGGAATTTCATGTTAGATGGGTTTACTCACGCTGGTTTCCAGCCTGACCCGGGTGTTACTTTGATGTAATGCTCGGGTCCGACCGAGTATTACAGATTTTCAGGTAAGGACGTTCTGGAGCTCAGGAGGCGAGCTGGATGGCAAGAACGTATGGAGTGTTTCTGCTGTATTATATTGTTGTATATCTGCGACATGATGATTGTGTATATCTAGTGTTTGTATTTATGTGTAACTCTGATGTATTAAAATGTAATCGACAGATATAGTATTCTTTTGTAAACTGTTATTATTTATTATTATATTTTATCCGCTACGAATGTGAGATGTTGATGTTTCTGATCTTCTTCTTCTTCTATCTCTTTCTTCTTTTTCATAACTATTTGGAATTTTCGGGATCGAAAATTTCAGGTCGTTACATTATTAATGTATAATTAATTCTAAAATCATTTTCTCTAGAATTTTATAAATATTTATAAAAGGGAAAAGTATTCATTTACAATTGAAAATAGAATATAAATATAAGTAGGAAATTACATAAAAATATATTTAAACATTTATACATGAAGATAAAGACAAGTGTAATCATCTCATCATGAAATTAGATATGTGTAACCATCTTAATATATGAGATACACAAGTGTAGATAAATTAGCATGCAAATATAACAAGTTTCCATTTTTAATTATCTTTTATTTTTCTAAAAAAAGGAAACCAGACTATATTTATATCCATATTTCTCCTCTCCTCATTTTCTTAGTGAATTCAAGACTAAAACCTAGCAAAACAAAAATCAAAGCATCACAAACCTGAAACAAAAACCAAATAAAATAAATAAATAAATAAATAAATAAACTCAGCAAAAGCCTGTAAGAAGAAAATCAAACCAGAAATTGAATCAAGCAAATCATCTCAGATCTAAGCAGGATCATTTTAACAGCTGAATCAAAGTTTCAGTTCAACTCAAAGAAATCTGAAATCAAAGAAAAAGGGAAGAACAAAATCTGAGGAGGCCAAACCAGAATAAGTATAAAACAACTAAACTCAACAACATCAGATCCAAGTTAGGATTCAGGTCATAATAGCAGTTCAGCTTTCCAGTTTCAAAAGAAAACCAACTTCCTGGAAGGAGCTCCTCTGTTCTTCTTTAAACTGTGAGTAAATTATTTCAAATCTGGATTTTAATTGTGTTTGAAAACATGCTTGAAGTAAGGTGGAAATGGTTTGCATATATACCCATATATATATATATATATATATATATATATATATATATCTGTGTGTGTGAATGTATATGATTATGCATGTCAGTTATATAATCACTTGCTCTGTTCCAGAATTTACAGGGTTCAAAACTTTTTTAAAAATCAAATTCTTATACTTTAATCCTTTATAGACTTTGATGTCTAAATAAAATGTGTTCGAATTGACAAGATTTTATTTCAAAAATATTTTTAAGTAGTAAAAATGATTGGGTTGTCTGGAAATTTAAAACATACAGTAAAATCATATTTTGTTCAAATTTTGATTGATTAAAAATTTTGGTTTTGATATCTTAATCGTGTTCGTTTACATAAACCATGAATTTTAAGATCAAAATCAAGATTTTTAGAGTGATAGATCGTGGGAAATTTCGAGATGATCGGAATTTGCAAATTGGCCAAATTCTGGTGATCGGGAAAAGTTTGGGTCTCGGGGTTGTGGCAGGAGGAGTGTCGTGGGTCAGCGGCCATGGGAAAATTTATAGTTTAGGTTTTATGGTGTTGTGGTGGTTGGGCAAGGCAAGACTAGGGTTTTAGAAGCCTGATTATTCGATGTCCTTCGCGAGATTTTCTGAGTTCGTCAGCGCATCGGACATGGTCGAGGAAGGTGGATTAGAAGCAGGAGGTCCTAGCAAAGATTCTGGTGGATCGACGTTAATTATGGTGAACCAGATCGACAGGAGGAGGGTGGTTTCGACGGCAGGTTGGGTTCGAGGTAGTGTTGATATGCTCGATTTTTCTCCAGTCGATTTGGTTGAACCTGGGTGGTCTAAGGATTTGGGATGGTCGTCATCGACTTGTCGAAGGCGTCGACGTTGGTCTGAGCGTTGGCGAACTCTCGTGCACGTGCACGAGGTAGTGTTGATGTCTAGTGTTGTTGAAAATTTTGGAAGAAGGTAGTTGCCTCGGGTATTAGCTCGGGTAAATGGAAGTTTGACTCGAAGAAAATTTGACTGTGAGTTGCTCGGGGAATTTAGCTATTGGGCTCGGGGAAAAACATGTAATGACCCGGGTTTGTATTAAAGGATGATTAATTAATTACTGTAATTAAGCAATTAATTAAGAAGGGATGTTTTTAAAAGTTAATTAACTTAAAGGTCTAAGTTAATTGGTTAATGATAATTAATTACAAGGTTTATTAATAAAGGTTTAAATAAAAATTAAAGTAAATGATTAAGATAATGGTTTATCTTAGATTAATTAAGGACTTAAGTAATTAAGGGTTAATTAATTAACTGAAGTAATTATAGGATAATTAATTAATGTAATTAAAGGTTAATTACTTAATGAAATTAATTAAAGGATAATTAATTAATGTAAGTAATTGAAGGATCATTAATTAATGTAAGTAATTAAAGGATCATTAATTAATGTAAGTAATTAAAGGTTAATTAATTAATGTGAATGATTAAATGGTTAAAGAATAATTAATTTATGTAATTAGTTGAAGGTTAATTACTTAATGTAATTAAATAATAATTAATCAAGGATGATTAATTAAGATGGATAGTTAAGGGATGATTAATTAATTGGTTTGTAATTAATTAATGTTAAGTATGCAGGATTTAAAAGTAATTAATTTAATTCATTGGTGGTAAATTAAATTAATTAGAGATGGTGAGGTTGATTAATCTTGCTTATGGTTGATTGAATGCCTTGCATTATGTGATATCTCTGATATGTGATATGTGCTGCTTTGTGATTTGAGATGAATTGTTGTGTATAAATTGTATTGTTTAAACTTAAACATTTCAGCTAAAAAAGATGGTATTGAATTCGAAGAGACCGGGATCGGATATCAGCGATATCCGGAACTACTTTGATTAGTAATCTATAATTCTTTATAGATTTGATTTGTAAATCAAATAGGCTGGAATGGAATAAATTAAGTAAACTAGACCTTTGAAACTAAGTAACGGTACTTAGATATTATTTTGTGAAATAATTATTTGACTATAATAAGATAAGAACTCATAGTGAGGTACGAGTTACCCGGGTTTTCAAAGAAGTTTTACAACCTTAGAGTTTTAAATTATATGGATTTACTCACGCTAGTTTCCAGCCTGACTCGGGTGTTACTTTATGGTAATGCTCGGGTCAGACCGAGTATTACATATTTTCAGGTAAGGACGTTCTGGAGCTCAGGTGGCGAGCTGGATGGCAGGAACGTATGGAGTATTTTCTGCCGTGTATTGGTGTTATATTGTTGTAGACTAGGACAAGTTATTTATAACAGTCCAATTTAATTGTGAATGGTTGTAACTCTGATGTATTGTATATGAGTTGGCAAGTACAGCTTTTCTTTGTATAAATGCTATTATTTGATATTATATTTTGCTCCACTGCGAATGTGAGATTTTGTGTTTTGTTTTCTGTTTCTTCTTCTACCTCTTTTCTTCTTTATCCTAACAATCGGAAATTTTCGATGTTTGGAAGCTCGACACTTGTAATGGTCCTGACTCGGCCTTCGAAAATCGACACCCGTACTTTACTTGTACTCGAATGCCGTAGATTGAAACGCCGAATCTGGCTCGCCGGAGCTTATAACACGTTAAGTATAACAACACAGCGGAAGAAAGAAATGAATGATATCATATACATCAGAAATTATACAATATCCAGAATGATATACAACAATGATATCTATATGATACAAGAATATCAGACAAATAATGATGTTACAGCGGGAAAAACAGAAGTGATAACTCCAAACGATCTTTAAAAGAGAATGAGTCCAACAACTCCAACATCAAGCGAGAACCACCATCACGTTGCACCAAGATAAGCAACGTCGGTCCTCCGTGAACTCCAAAAACTGAACTAGCTCCCGATAATCTACTAAACCTGACTATCTGAAAAACCCAACTCTAGACTGCCCGTGTGGAAAATTGTGGGCACCCAGAGTTTAGGAAGGGAACAATAAACTCCGAGTCAGTCATGGGACTGGTATGAGTAAACAAAAACAGTTTATCTTTAAACAAACAACAAAAGAATTTTAAACATTGAAATCCGCAATGCTTTTTGGAACATGAAACTACCATAAGGCCTCCCGCCACACACACAATGCAAACACAGAATTGGAGGATATTTCTCCTTATGATAGTCAAAAATGCTTACTACACAAAATAATTCGATATTATTACTATTAGTGCATAGTGTAGAAAACCATTTCGAAAGTATAATATTAATCTTAGCCAGCATAGGCATTTCACACTTATGCCTACTATAGCTACCATGTTCAATAGCAGGTTATACAACTAAAACCGTACAAGGTTCGTATTGTTTCTTTGGATTTTCCAACAAATGTTCAAGCTAAGGAACTTCCTATGATACATGGGTACGCCTCTGGAGGGCCGCCCCGAGAGACAACTGCTCTCTGCCAACACAAGGACAGGTTACCTCTTACTAGGTAACTACTACACGAATATGCCACCCCCCAGTCGTTTGCGACCTTTATCCAAGGGCCCTCGATCACAAAGCAACAATCACACAGTAAATGAGATTGGAGCAACCACACAGGTAAAATATCTGGGCTCCATACCATGATACTACCTTTTTCCAGAAGGAAATGACATACCCTAAAGGGTGCGACCCTCATAACCTTGCCGCATCTTTCCTGTTACGACCATTTTCGATTTGTGAGGTTCGATGAGGTCTCGTCCACAAAGCTACGCTTTTTCACAAAGCCATGCTTTGATCAACAAATGATCAACAAATGGTCAGCAACACACAGCAGCGCTCAACATGCCACACTACCAAATTGGGAGTATATCACTGATGACCTTCAACTACATAACCTCTGAGCTCGTACGTCTCAGAGAAGGGTATTAAGCTAAGAGAATAAATCTCTGCCACTAAACAAAAATGTATTTGAAAGAAATCAGCTTTATATCTCAAAGTGTAATGTCAGACATACAACCATACAAGTCAGTTCCGGGTTCGAACGGAATCGAAGGCACTTCCGAAGAAGCACTTGCAAATCCGGGTATTCACAATCCTGATCGGACTTCCATCACATGTGAAGATCTCTATACCGGAGCAACTCAGTGCAGAGACATTCGATAGGTTATCCTATCGTTCTTACAAATACCCAGTCTTCAACACTGGTCTTCAAATGCTATCCATTTACGTCGTATCACTATTCGGAATGGGTTATATGACACAAAGTCCTCTCCTAGCTAAACCGAATAATGAGCGTAATATTTTAAAACATATGGATATTGGGATTTCAGTTAAGTCACAACTTATTACCCAAAACTTTTCTTCGAATGGTTTAAACAAATTACCATTTTAATCTTTTACACAAAAAGATTCATCTCACAAAGTTCACCCAGTTTCACAAAGATCTATTCATAGATTTCCAAATCGATTTCCATTTCAATTGGATTAACTCATGAAATCTTTAAATCAAAGATTTAATTGATAGCTTTCAAAACAATTCCATTTCGACCTTTTATACAAAAGGTACACCTTTCCAATTTCAAAACAAAGTTCAACAATCTTTCACAAAGAATTATTCATAACTCGGAAAACCATTTTCATTTCAAACTTGAAATTCTTTTGACACAAATTGGAAATTCATTCCTTATATGAAAGCTTTTATTATCTGAAAAACATACAGTTGTTATCCCGCCTTTTGGCAAGGCCGAGATATCAAGGAATTGACTAGAGAATATGGATTATGCATCCTCGGCGTCGAGTGACCACTGGATATCCCCAGATATCGATGAATTTTACCTGAGTCCGGATCGGGCTACAATTGGTAAGACACGTCAAGCAAAGTCGTAGAAACAAACAGTCCAAATTTCGAGTCAATCCGAGTTCGTATACTCAAGATATCACCAACGGAAAATGGAGAAGACAGCCTTGTATTCGAATCCATAAAAGGACCCTATGTTCGAATCGATGAGGTAGGAATGCCGTTCGAATCCATCAAAGCAAAATCCATTCGAATCCATCAAGGGTCGACTCCATCGACTTCGTACCCATCAGAGCAAACCCTGTGCTCAAAACCATCGAGTTCGCCCCTATTCGAATCCAACGAATCACTACTTCGAATCCATAGAGAGAAGATGCCTCGACTCCACGGAGCATAGCCTTGCTTCGAATCCAGGAAGAGTACCTAGCTTCGACTCCATCAAGCGTGTCCTCTCTTCGAACCCAACAAGGTAGGAGACCTTCGAATCCGTACATTTAAGGATGCTTCGACTCCATTGCCTCGAATCCATTGGAGCATTCCCCTCTTCGAATCCATTCAGCAATAAAGTCTTCGTATCGATTGACTATGGGAAGCCCTGATCGATACGAGGGAAGCGGACGACTCGATCGATTCGAAGGAGCATACCTTCGAATCCATCGCCTCGAATCCACCAAGTCATAACAGCTGAAACCATGGATTCGACCCAGTCAAACCAGAGTAAAAAGCGGATCGATGCGAGAAGCACGCGCCACAACACCATGAGCATCCAGTCGACCCTATCGATTCGAAGGGATCGATTCGAAGTGTCCAAGTTCACCAGAAATGCAATCTTGAATCGATCATAACTCAAGTTCTACAAGTCCAAATGCCATGAAATTTTCACAGAAGCTTAAGCACATGATGAAGAATGTCCACACCAAATTTCAGCTCGATTGGATTCTTTCTTGATCGATTCGAACCAAGGGTCGAATCGATCCCAAAGTGGGCCCGGATCTCTAGATTTCGGCCATGTGGCCCCCTCACGTGCCAGAACTGGTCTCCCCGAATTTTAGGCGAAATATCAGCCTCCTACACTTATAAATATAGCCGCTGGTCATTCAGAAAAGGGGTCGGACAATTCTAAGTACTAAAGAGCGCCCAGATTCTGCCAGATTTACTCCAGAACACCAGCGCTGCTTTAGATTGACACTTAGCATATAAATTCAGTTGTACTACAGTATAAAGAATTGTAATCTTCAAGTATCGAGCAATAAAATCATCAAACTTCATAGTGGACGTAGGCAAACGCCGAACCACTCTAAATCGCTTGTCTTTGCAATTTACTTTCTGTTATTTGGAGTTTTTGTTAGATAATCCTCAGTTTCAATTTTCATTCTTCACTTTTATCTCTTCAAAAACTTCCGAAGAGTGTTGTGCCCATTTTTGGTACAAACACTTTGGTGCTTTCACTGAGAAAAAACCTGCTTTTTTCTCCTGCTCCTTGGATCTACCATCAATACCGGATTGCATAAATCCAAGAGGAAGATCCAGATCTCTAATTCATAATCTTTCCATTCTATTCAGATTTGCATAAAGTCTAGGAAAAGGATTCATCATTCAAAATGGTTAGCACAAGAACCGCTTCTATAGCTGCTGGACAAGAAGGTAGGGATGGACAGAATCCTGCTCAACAGCAGTCATCCAATCAAGTCAACGTTGCTCATTCAGATCCGTCTGGACCAGTCACCAGACAGGAGTTCCATGTGTTGCTTCAAGAACTGACTCAAAGTCGGCAACAATTGGCCGAACAGTTGCGTGCTAATATTGAATTAACAAACCAACTGAACCGCCAAGGCCGCAGAAGGTCCAGACGGGATGATATCTCCCGATCATCTACTGAAAGTTCCGCCTCATCGGACCATTATCACAGATCTACCCACCCTCGATTAGACGGGAGTCATGCACAAACGACCGGATATCAACCCGCCTTGACTGTTGGACAGTTGAGGGCAGGACCGTCGACCAGCTTTCAGGCCGGGCCCTCAACACAAGGAGGCCCTACTACACAGCATACCACGGACAATCATGCCGCAGCTGCCACAATAGAAACAAGGGTTGATACTTGAAATCTTTCAGAACCAAATAATCAGCAACGTGGGCGTACTTCTGAACCATACGTCCCAGAAGACGCTGAGCCAAGGAGGCGAAATTTGGACCGTCGACAGCGCCCGGTCCGAACTCGTGCTGTGGAACCCGACCACACCTTAGCTTAGCAGGCCCAAAATGTAGCAATGCCCGACATTTCGACTATGATATGTCAGATGATCCGCGAAAGCCAAGGTCTTACCAACGACGATTGGGGGATTTCTCGAAGTCATACTCCTTTCACGGACGAGATACTGTACGCTGAACCTCCTCGGCGATTCAGAATGCCAACTCTCCCTATGTACGAAGGAAATTTTGATCCCAATCAACACATTTTGAAATATGAATGGTCAATGAGCGCCGCAAGGGCCGACGATGCAGTGAAATGTCGAAGTTTCCCCATCTCATTGGGAGGAATTGCAACAATGTGGTTTACAAGATTACCTCCAAGATCTATCTCTTCATTTGACCAATTGGCTAAGAAATTTGTTGAACAATTTCGCATGCATGTCGCTAGACCCAAAGATGTTAACACCCTGTCCAATGTTACCCAAGCTCGTGGGGAAACGTTAAGGCGTTACTTGGAGAGATTCCATGCGGCATGTGTGGAGATTAGTAATCCCAACGATAACTCAATTTTAATGGCATTGACAAAGGGAATCGATCCTGATTCTGAGTTTGGAAACTGGTTAGCTGGAAAACCACCCGCATCGTTGGACCATTTCTACTCCAAAGCCGCTCAATTCTTACGGCAAGAGGATGCGAAACAGTCTAGGAAGCAGGACGATGCGAAGCCCGGAAGTGAGGGAATACAGAGCAATGTAGCAGTTAAACAGTCCGGTGACAATTCCGGAAAAGTTCAGTTGAACATACAGAACAAGCAAACTCAGCCAAGAGGTAACAATGGTCAGAATAAGAAAAGAGATCTGAATCCAGGCCCACGGCGTAGGGCTCCAATGCTCGAAAATTATACACCATTAAATACATCGCTGGAAAATGTGTACCAACAAACTTGCAACACTGAACAGTATAAAAAACCCGCTCCGAACCGGTCGTCGGAAAGACAGATTCAGACGGGGAAGTTTTGTAGATTTCACGAAAGTTATGGCCACAATACTAATGACTGTCGTCATTTGCAGGATCTCATAGAAAAGTTGATCAGGGAGAGAAAGTTAGATCAATTCGTGCGGGCACCGCAGTCTGGTGGTGCGGGCCCATCGAACCCAAACCGTGCGCAAGACCAAGAAAGACAAGAGGAACCCGCTCGTACAGACGGGAGGCTAGTTATCAATACCATAAGTGGTGGTCCTCATCCAGCAGACAGAAGTTGGAGGGAAATGGAGTCGTATGCTAGCTCTATCAGGCATGCGAGCTTCGAATGCTGCAGTAATTGTGAGGATGGAACTCCGGCTAAACAACAAAATAAAATGTCTGATGACATCATATTTAGGAGCAGAGATGCTGACAAAATCGAAACTCCAACAATCGACCCACTGGTCATATCTGCCTAGGTTGGTCCTGCTTGGATGAAGAGGATCCTGGTTGACAGTGGGAGTTCTGTAAACATTTTATTCAAACGAGCTTATGATTTAATGAAGATGGAAGCTAAAGACTTAAAACCCTGCCAATCTCGAGTTCACGGCTTCAATGGGAGTGCTACAATACCCGCTGGGATAGTGGAACTGCCGGTGGAACTGGGGGTTGGAGAACGTAGGAGAGTCCGACTGCTGCAATTCGTTGTTCTAGACATCGCTTCACCGTATAATGCATTCTTGGGCCGACCAGCCCTTGCTGAATTCAGGGCAGCCATTGCCCCGTGATGTTTGACTTTGAAGTTCCCAACTGACCATGGGATTGGAGTCATTCCAGGAGATCAGGCAGCAGGAAGAGCCTGTTACATAGCTGAACTGCGTGAGGCGCAGAGAAAGGAGAAAGGAAAGGGCGTAGAGGAATCTCTCCACGTCCGTTTTACTGATAATTGACAACTAGCGCCTGGGCCCCGACCCGGGCACCACTACCAATTCCTTAAAGATCTTGACCCTAGAGATAATGAAGATAAAGATGAAGTTAAAGAGACTCAAGCGTCTCCAGCCGAACTGACTGTGGACGTCCCGGTCAGTGAGGATGACGACTCAAAAGTACTAAAAGTTGGATCTCAACTGGGAAAACAGATACAACAGGAATTGGTTGAATTTCTCCAAGCGAATCTCGATGTTTTCGCCTGGACGCACTCTGATATGTGCGGAATCTCACCAAACATTGCAAGTCACTCCTTGAATATTGATCCGCGACATGTTCCGGTCAAGCAAAAAAGGCGTGGTATGGATCCGGAGAGATCTGCCGCCCTTAAAGAAGAGATTGACAAGTTGCAATCAAATGGGTTCATCCGAGATGCTCTATACCCGGAGTGGGTGTCAAATCCGGTGTTGGTTCGAAAACCGAATGGGAAATGGAGAACTTGTGCCGACTACTCCGACTTAAACAAAGCTTGTCCAAAAGATAGTTTTCCACTTCCTCGAATTGACCAACTCGTAGACTCGACGACAGGCCATGAATTGTTATATTTTATGGATGCTTATTCCGATTATAATCAAATACCTATGCATTTGCCCGATCAAGAACATACCGGTTTCGTCACCGATCTGGGACTCTACTGTTGCAGAGTCATGCCTTTTGGTTTAAAGAATGCCGGAGCAACTTACCAACGTTTGGTTAATCGAATGTTCGCTGACCAAATCCGGAAGACCATGGAAGTTTATGTGGATGACATGTTAGTAAAGTCCCGATTTTCCACAGATCACGTCAGAGATTTAAATTCAATGTTCCGCATCTTACGAGAATATGGGATGAAGCTCAACCCATTGAAGTGCCACTTTGGCGTTGCATCCGGAAAGTTCCTCGGTTTCATCGTCAACGCTCGTGGAATAGAGGCGAATCCTGAAAAGATCTGGGCAATAAGGAATTTGCAAACTCCGAGAACCATAAAACAAGTCCAGAGTCTCAACGGGAAGGTAGCAGCGTTAAGCAGGTTCATTTCAAAATCCACTGATAAATGCATTCCTTTCTTTGATCTAATCCGGAAGGGAAAACGAAACTTTGAATGGACCATGGAGTGTGAAGGCGCATTCTGATCGCTGGTTCAACATCTCTCTACACCACCGATCTTGTCAAAACCGGTTGATCACGAACAATTATACCTTTATCTGGCAGTATCAGAGCATGCGATCAATGCTGCTCTGGTCCGAGAAGAAGATCGAGTGCAAAAACCGGTCTATTATGTTAGTAAACGATTGATCGGAGCTGAAAGAAATTACCCCAGGTTGGAGAAACTGGCTTATTGCCTGGTCATTGCCTCAAGAAAACTTCGTCCTTATTTCCAAGCTCATCCGCTTACTGTGTATACCGATCAGCCGTTACGACAGGTCCTCACGCGGCCTGAGACGTCTGGTAGGTTACTCAAGTGGAATATCGAACTAAGTCAATTTGACATTACTTATGCTGCGCGGAAAGCCATTCAAGGGCAAGTCCTAGCTGACTTCATAGCTGAATTTACTGTTCCAGACGACTTACCCAAAACCAGCGAATCTCCTGAATATGTCTGGAAACTTTATACAGATGGTGCATCAAACGATCGGTGTTCAGGTGCTGGTGTTGTACTTGAAACCCCCGAAGGACGATCCATATGTTATGCTTTGAAGTTTGATTTTCCCGCAACCAACAATGAAGCGGAATATGAAGTCCTATTGACTGGATTAAAACTTGCCAGAGATTTGAGAATAATCGCTGTGGAAATTTATTGTGATTCACAGTTGGTTGTGTGTCAAGTACGGGGAGAGTATCAAGCAAGAGACCGAAGATTAGCTGCTTACTTGGTTCGAGTTCTAGAAATACTAGATCAATTTGATTATTACGCCATTTACTATATACCTCGAGATCACAATCAAAAGGCCGACTCCTTGGCAAAGTTGGCCAGCACAGGTGAAGCACAGCAAATGGGACTTGTCCCGGTCGAAACTTTGTCCTCCCCAAGCATCGATAAAATAAAAACGAATGATGTGTTAGAAACCTCTCCCAGCAGAGAATCATGGTGAAGTGACCCTCCCATTTTCACCCTAATTTCATAAGGATTTTTTTTTTAGATTTAGTGATGATATATAGATATATCATTCATTACAAATATTATTTCCCAGGGTCATTTTCTTTCTCCAATAAACAAAATATATCCAGGATCAAAATAACTTACCAATATAAATATATCAGTGTATAACTAATAACAAACACATACATATGAAGATGTATATGTTCCTCTTGTTTAAATTCAGAGTATATACTTTATTTTTTGTACAAGAACAATCTGTTTGATTTTGATTTTTTTAGCAATTCAGATTGATTATTGTATCCTGATTTTTGGCCATAAAATCCACTGGAAACATGTATTTTAGTCTGTCATTATAATTAAGAAATGATCAAGTAATAATCAGTGAAAAGCAAGCTTATAATATGGTTGATTGTGTTAAAATCTGTATAGTGTCAAACTCAGGCTAAAAGAAAGCGGATCCTAAGTGAACACAAGCAACATCTAGGCGTAATGGAAACGCGCCTAACTTATACATGAGAGGTCACGAGTTCGAGTACTATGCTGGTCGGTTCAAACACAATTTTTGTTTTCTCTTTTTTTTTCCTGTATGGTTTGAAATCTGATACCTACCTATATTTGTACATATATATTTAAATTTTTCCTATAACCTAACATACAAAACAATTCTTCTTACTTTACTATTTTTGAAATCCATTCCTACAACTGTTCTAGGAATTTATGTTTGTATTTTTGCCCAGATATCAACATGTGCATAGATATACATGTATATGTCAATATCTTTGCTCATTTTCCAGAAAACTGGGTGAAACAATTGCTAAATGTACTAAGCTTTTGAAATGCATCTTTATTTTCAAGATACAATCTGTCATGATCAACCAATACTTCATTTATTTGAAGCTGGTTAACCCATGAGTCCTGTATCTGCTACACACTAGTTCAAAACAATGGAGATACCATTCAGTGCATTCTGTCTGAAGCCTTAAAAAAACATTTTACTTTTCTCAATACAATTCAGAAATGAATTCAAACTTATTTACAAAGAATTTCAGTAAAAAGAAAATAAAATCCTTTTAAGTTTACCTCTTGCTAAATCCAGATTTTGTTCTAAAACTCAGTGCTCTGTTATATCTCAAGATTAGCCAATACATATATAAATTATGCAAAACAGTAGCTCACATAATTGTATATTTCTTACCAGACTTTTATAGCTGATACTTGAGCTTATTTTTCTTGTATATGTTTCAGACCCTACTTCAAAAACAAATCAAACCTTAACACATAACAATTTCAACAGACCAACAAATTTAATCTGACACTTTACAGAGCATAAGGGCAACATGATCTCTAACCATAAAATATTCAATACATGACTGGAAATCTTAGAAACATAAATTTTTTCCTGAATACATGCAGATATAATCAATTTAAGCTCTTATTGAAACTAGCTAGCATGTTCATTCACTCCTCCATAATAGCCATTACTTCATTTTTACTTAGTGCCTGGGTTACCTGAAAGAGCATAAGTGGCTGCCTCATTTTAAAATGAGACACCCCATATGCCATGAGCAAACAAGGGTCAGATCTATGATCTGGTATGAGTAACATCAATTCATTCATGATATTAAGAAATAGAGATTATAAGGGCACCTATTAGTTGTTTAAGCAAATTCCTGCAGTCAATTACTTTAACATAGTATAATTAAGTTGATTCAGGTATGATATATTCATTTATCATCCTTACACTTGCATACATAATCATGCAAACATAATTATCTATTTGCAACAATTGCATTCACTGGAATCATCTTGGTTCCATACCATTCAACCTAAGAAATATCCATATTCCTATTTCTTCATTTACAGGTTGTATTATTCAATTTAAATCCCTGCCTCATCTGCTATTAAGGAATCACTGGGACACATTGCAATGAACTAATTCACATCATTGCACAAAGATCTCAGGGCTTAAACAAACCATGTGCCAACTTGCATACTTCAAATATGACAAGCATTCCAGCAGCCTTCTTGGCCTTCCCTTCCCTAGTTTATTTACTAGTGTATTGTCTTAAATCCTATCATCAAATATGCTAAGTGAACATGTCACTGCAAACATGGAAACATCCATAAATTTTTCCTAGCATAATTCTCCTTAGAAATAAGCAGATAGTTATTTCCTGAATGGGGTCAATATGTCTTGATCTTAGTAAAATATAAGAACATTTTCAATTGTAAAAGAGGCATGGCATGTTATATTGATCTGCAAGCCTTTATGATTGATTCAGATTCAAGATCTGGTTCAATCATAATTTTAGCTTGTGGGTTTTCTTCTTTTTTTTTTTGATTTGATTAAGGGCTCAGCACATAGAAAATTTCTATTGCACCCTTAACATTTTTCTTTTCAAGCCTCAGCACTTATACCAAGTATAATGCAGCTCCAATCATTTTCATAAAGTTTCCATGCCATAGATCTATAACAGCTGAGAGTATTCTCTATATAATTTTTAAGATCATAAACTTTAACATTTATGAGTATAAATAAAACAGTATGATACTCATCCAAAGGCAAATGTCTCAACCAATCAAAGTTCATCAAAATCATCCATATTAAATCATATCAGATTTAAAATAAGACATCCAGAAAGCATTGATGAAATCATATACATCAAAACCAGAAATACATAAATGGCAATATAAAAAGTGGCTGCCTCAACTCAGGTCTTAATGCCATGAACTCAGTGAGATTACTCACCTAAATGTTTCTTCTTATTAATCCAGAAAATTCTTGTTTGAGTGTTTTCTCCTTCCTTCCAATATATTTTTTTTTTCTTCTTTTCTTATTTTTGTGCAGCCCGGGGTAAAGACAATTCTACTGCCTATTTATGTGCATTTTTCCTCTAGGGTTTTGTTGAAACAGAATTCCATTTCTGTCCTGGCTAGCATCATGCATTTTTCATTCATAATACCCCGGCCATATTAACCAATTTAAAGGCTGCATTTTCTTTCTTTTACTTTACAGAAAATGGCCACTCACCTAGTCATGTTAAAAGTGTGACTATCCTATTTTATATTTTAATTATTTCTGAAAATCCCCCTTGCTATTTTTGCCTACACAAGCATATTGACTTGTATCACATTTCATGTCATTTTAATGTTATGGTTTCACTTGCTTATATATATATATGTACTTTTCAGTATTAAAAAAAAAGTATATTTGTATACATATCTTATCTAGGCTTATTTTAATTCCTCTTTTAAATTCAGAAACATATGCACCTATATGTATACAAGTTTACAAATCCTTATAACATATACATATGTATAATTTTCTTTTCTGGGTTTTAATTAAAATCTGTTTACTGATTTAAAGTAAAACTTACTTTTCTTATTTTCTAAGATGATCCATATAATTCCAGAAATCAAATATCCATGTTGCAAAATCATGTTTGTATTGCTTTTTAATTCTTGTTTTAAATCCAAGAAATCTGGAGTTCTTCCTTGTGCCATTTCAGTGTGCACGTGCACACATATACTTGCACACTATTTATTCTAGAAATTTCACCATATTTAAATCTAAATATTTCAAAAATTAAATCATTTTACAAAAATGATTTTTCACAAAATTTTGGGGTATTACATTCACCCCTCCTTTTAGGAATTGTGTCCTCACAATTGTTCTAACATTTATAACAAGCATCATTTTCTTTTCTGAAAACTTATCAAATATATGCATAAGCAAACAAATTCAACCATATCAACCATGCATAACAAAATTTTCCAGAAAAAAAAAATTACCTTTTAATTTGCAAAAAGCTTAGGATAATCCATTCTAATCTTATCCTCTAACTCCCATGTGCAGTCATTAGGATCACTACTCCACTGGATCTTAACTAGTTTCAAAGTTTTGCTCCTTAATTTCTTTTCTTCCTTGGCTACAATCCCCACTGGTTCTTTTTCATAAACCAAGTCAGGGTTTATTTGAATTTTGGTAGGCTCTTCCAAAATGTCTTCTTTATCATGTACCCATCTTCTAAGTTGGGACACATGAAAAACATTATGCATTGCTTTCATTTCCTCTGGTAGTTCTAATTTGTAAGCCAATGAACCAATTCTTTCCAGAATTTTATAGGGTCCAACATACCTTGGTGTAAGCTTACCTTGCTTGCCAAATCTCATGACTTTCTTCATAGGTGAAGTCTTGATGAAAACAAAGTCTCCCACTTCATATTCCACTTGCTTTCTCTTCCTATCTGCAAATTTCTTTTGCCTATCTTGAGCTGCTGCTATTCTTTTTCTTATTAACCCAATTTTCTTTGTAGTTTCTTTAACATAGTCAGGTCCAAGAACAGCCCTTTCTCCAGTCTCTACCCAGCATATAGGTGATAAACATGGCTTGCCATATAAGGCTTCAAATGGTGCCATCCCTATGGTGCTTTGGTAACTGTTATTGTATGTGAATTCAGCTAGATGGAGGTGGTCTTCCCAGTTGCCTCCAAAGTCCAGTGTACATGCTCTCAACAAATCCTCTAAGACTTTGTTCACCACCTCAGTTTGACCATCTGATTGTGGATGGTAGGCAGTGCTTAAGCACAATTCACTCCCCATAGCCTCTTGAAAACTTTTCCAAAACCTTGAGGTGAAGATGGTATCCCTATCACTCACAATGGTTTTGGGTATGCCATGCAACCTTACTACCTCTTTCATGAATATTTGAGCCAATTTTGGAGCATTTCTTTCTGTTTTAACTGGGATAAAATGTGCTACCTTAGTTAGCCTATCCACTATTACCCATATACTTGTGTTTCCCTTCTTAGATCTAGGCAGACCATCTATGAAATCCATAGATATATCCTCCCACTTCCACTGTGGTATGCTAAGGGGTTGCAATAGTCCTGATGGCCTTTGTGTCTCTGCCTTGACTTGTTGGCAAGTCATGCACCTTGCAACATATCTGGCCACATCTGACTTCATTCCCTTCCACCAAAGATTTCTTTTCAAATTTTGATACATCTTGGTGCTACCTGGGTGTATGGAGTATTTACTCCTATGGTACTCATTTAATATTTCCTCCTTCAATTCTATATTTTCTGGAACACATATCCTATTTTTTATTCCTTAAATAACCATTTTTATCAATTTGATAATTTATTACTTCCTCCCCTTTTGATATGAGCATTTTCCTTTCCACCATGTTTAGGTCTTGTTCCTGCATTTTCCCAATCTTAAGAAGTAAATCTGATTGCAGAGATATCATACTTAATTTTCCTTTACCTTCACCTTCTTCAATAGGCATCATTTGTTCCTCACTGTTTTCCTCAATTTCCAAATCAGTAAGTATAGATAAATCCCTAAACTCTTCCATCTTCAACATGGCTACCTTGGCATGTTGTCTACTCAAGGCATCTGCAACTTTATTTGCCTTGCCTGGTGTATATAGTATATCTAGATCATAGGCAGCTAGGAACTCTACCCATCTATGTTGCCTCATGTTCAAATCTTTTTGTGAGAATAAATATTTCAGTGCCTTATGATCAGTGTACAAAATGAATTTGGCACCTAACAAATAATGTCTCCAAAGTTTCAAAGCATACACAACTGCTGCTAGTTCAAGATCATGGGTTGCATATCTGGTTTCATGTGGCTTTAATTGCCTAGATGCATAGGCTACCACCTGGTCTTGCTGCATCAACACAGCCCCTAACCCAGAGCCACTTGCATCAGTGTACACAACCAAATTTTCATTTCCTTCTGGCACTCTCAATACTGGTGCATTAATCAGGGCTTCTTTTATTTTGATAAAAGCTTGCTCACATTTTTCTGTCCATACAAAGGCTTGGTTCTTTCTAGTTAAATTGGTAAGTGGTGATGATATTTTTGAGAAATCTTTTATAAATCTCCTATAATATCCTGCCATCCCCATAAATGATCTAATCTCACTGATGGTGCTAGGCCTTTTCCATGCTTGGATTGCCACTACCTTATTAGGGTTTACTGATATTCCTTTGGCAGAGATAACATGCCCAAGAAAATGCACTTCTTCTTTCCAAAATGCACATTTTGAAAATTTTGCCTTTAAATCATTTTCCCTTAGTCTTGACAAAACTAAATGCAAATGATTTTTATGCTCTTCCACTGTCTTAGAATAAATCAAAATGTCATCAATAAAAATCAGTACAAACTTGTCTAAATAATCTCTAAATATTCTATTCATCAAATCAACAAAATATGAAGGAGCATTTGTCAAACCAAATGGCATAACCAAAAATTCATATAAGCCATATCTTGTGTTAAATGCAGTATACTTAACACTTGAGTCTTCAACCTTCATTTGATGGAATCCTGATGCTAAGTCTAATCTAGAAAATATTTTAGCTTCACTGAGTTGGTCAAAGAGATCATCTATTCTAGGCAATGGGTATTTATTCTTGATGGTTACTTTATTTAGTTCCCTGTAATCTATGCACATTCTCAAGGTACCATCATGTTTTCTTACAAACACTACTGGAGAACCCCAGCAGGAATTGCTTCGCCTTATAAATCCCTTGCCTTCTAATTCTTCCAACTGATTTTTCAATTCTTTCAGTTCACTTGGCCCCATCCTATAAGGTTTCTTGATTATTGGGCTTGCTCCTGGAATGAGATTAATTTGGAACTCAACTGGTCTGTGGTGTGGAACACCCTTAACTTCCCCAAACAAATCCAAGTATTTATTAACTATGGGAATTTCTTCAATAGTTAGTTCACTCAGATCTTTTTCTAAGTCAACTAAATGATACAATTTCCCTTCCTTAGCTATTTCACATAGAACTGTGATTCTCTGGCCTCTAGAATTTTGCAATGATATGGTGGATGAGTCTAAATTAATTATGGCTTTAAATTGCCTTAACCAATCTACCCCCAATATAACTCCTATATTTGGGTAATTTAAAACATATAGATTGGAAATAAAAATATTTCCTCCTATGTTTAACTCCACATCCACACAGTTCATGTTCAAAACACTAGAACTCCCTAGGGGACTTTGTACAAGCAATGGGGTTTCAACCAATATGCAGTTTAATTTTAACACTTTAACTAATTCATAGGAAATCAAAGAGTGTGTTGCTCCAGTATCATATACTACTGGTATGGGTATGGCACAAATGAGTAATGTACCTTCCACTTGGCCATGATTTTCAGCATCAATTTTCACTGCAGATTTGCCTTTACCTTCCAAAGTTGCCAATTTCCCTTGCTGTTTATTCTCAGGACAGTTCCTCTTCATATGCCCCTCTTTCCCACATAGGTAGCATTTGAAGGCTCCTCCTTTTAACTCTGGGCACCTTGGTTTGATGTGTCCTTCTTTTCCACAATGATGGCAAACCAATTTCTTCTTAGTATCATTGGCTTTTGTGTCTTTACTCTTCCTGTTGTCTGCCTCCTCCTTCTTTTTATCATAAGGGTGATATCTTCCCTTATCCTTCTTGTTATTGCTCTTAAAATTCCTATATTTCTCTCTTTCTTTGTCATGTTGTTCCAGTTTCAAAGCCAGATCAATTACTTGATCAAATGTTCTATCTGCATATGGTAGCATAGCTCTGCTAAGTCCTGGGTTCAGTCCTTTTATATACCTATCATTTTTGGATGCTTCATCTGCCACTAGCATTGCTCCATAATTGGATAGCCCCTCAAACTTTTGAGTGTATTCAGTGACATTCAAAGTTCCCTGCCTAAGTTTGATAAATTCTTCAAGCAAAATGGTCTTGGCTGATGCTGGTACAAATCTTGCCTCCAACATCTCCTTGAACTGATTCCAAGTGATTTCATTTTCATTTCTTCCAGCTATGATCACCTCCCACCAGCTTAAAGCTACCCCTTTCAGTTGTCTAGAAGCTACTTGCCTCTTCCTTTGGTCATCCAACTGCATGTCATTGAAAATCCTATCAAGTGTTCTCAACCATGCTTGAATTTCCATCACACTCTCAGTTCCTTCAAAACTCTTGCCTCCCAAATTGGAATAAGTCTTCAGTAGTTTTGAAAGCTCTTCATGTGGGTTCTCAAGCCTATGCCCAATTCCATCTCTTAAAACCCTCACAAATTCTTGCATATCAAGCATTTGAGGTGCACTGGGTCCTGCATTGTGATGAGATCCTCTTCCTACCATGGTCTGCTAACTAAATTCTGGGCAAATGGTATTAGTATATTATGAGTACTTCTATAATTTCTATTTTCTTATCTAAATTATTTCATCCAAAACAAACAGACATAATACATTTCTATAATACTTAACAATCAATGCAACCAAGTGCTTTGATACCAACTGAAGTGACCCTCCCATTTTCACCCTAATTTCATAAGGATTTTTTTTTTTAGATTTAGTGATGATATATAGATATATCATTCATTACAAATATTATTTCCCAGGGTCATTATCTTTCTCCAATAAACAAAATATATCCAGGATCAAAATAACTTACCAATATAAATATATCAGTGTATAACTAATAACAAACACATACATATGAAGATGTATATGTTCCTCTTGTTTAAATTCAGAGTATATACTTTATTTTTTGTACAAGAACAATCTGTTTGATTTTGATTTTTTTAGCAATTCAGATTGATTATTGTATCCTGATTTTTGGCCATAAAATCCACTGGAAACATGTATTTTAGTCTGTCATTATAATTAAGAAATGATCAAGTAATAATCAGTGAAAAGCAAGCTTATAATATGGTTGATTGTGTTAAAATCTGTATAGTGTCAAACTCAGGCTAAAAGAAAGCGGATCCTAAGTGAACACAAGCAACATCTAGGCGTAATGGAAACGCGCCTAACTTATACATGAGAGGTCACGAGTTCGAGTACTATGCTGGTCGGTTCAAACACAATTTTTGTTTTCTCTTTTTTTTTTCCTATATGGTTTGAAATCTGATACCTACCTATATTTGTACATATATATTTAAATTTTTCCTATAACCTAACATACAAAACAATTCTTCTTACTTTACTATTTTTGAAATCCATTCCTACAACTGTTCTAGGAATTTATGTTTGTATTTTTGCCCAGATATCAACATGTGCATAGATATACATGTATATGTCAATATCTTTGCTCATTTTCCAGAAAACTGGGTGAAACAATTGCTAAATGTTTTGAAATGCATCTTTATTTTCAAGATACAATCTGTCATGATCAACCAATACTTCATTTATTTGAAGCTGGTTAACCCATGAGTCCTGTATCTGCTACACACTAGTTCAAAACAATGGAGATACCATTCAGTGCATTCTGTCTGAAGCCTTAAAAAAACATTTTACTTTTCTCAATACAATTCAGAAATGAATTCAAACTTATTTACAAAGCATTTCAGTAAAAAGAAAATAAAATCCTTTTAAGTTTACCTCTTGCTAAATCCAGATTTTGTTCTAAAACTCAGTGCTCTGTTATATCTCAAGATTAGCCAATACATATATAAATTATGCAAAACAGTAGCTCACATAATTGTATATTTCTTACCAGACTTTTATAGCTGATACTTGAGCTTATTTTTCTTGTATATGTTTCAGACCCTACTTCAAAAACAAATCAAACCTTAACACATAACAATTTCAACAGACCAACAAATTTAATCTGACACTTTACAGAGCATAAGGGCAACATGATCTCTAACCATAAAATATTCAATACATGACTGGAAATCTTAGAAACATAAAATTTTTCCTGAATACATGCAGATATAATCAATTTAAGCTCTTATTGAAACTAGCTAGCATGTTCATTCACTCCTCCATAATAGCCATTACTTCATTTTTACTTAGTGCCTGGGTTACCTGAAAGAGCATAAGTGGCTGCCTCATTTTAAAATGAGACACCCCATATGCCATGAGCAAACAAGGGTCAGATCTATGATCTGGTATGAGTAACATCAATTCATTCATGATATTAAGAAATAGAGATTATAAGGGCACCTATTAGTTGTTTAAGCAAATTCCTGCAGTCAATTACTTTAACATAGTATAATTAAGTTGATTCAGGTATGATATATTCATTTATCATCCTTACACTTGCATACATAATCATGCAAACATAATTATCTATTTGCAACAATTGCATTCACTGGAATCATCTTGGTTCCATACCATTCAACCTAAGAAATATCTATATTCCTATTTCTTCATTTACAGGTTGTATTATTCAATTTAAATCCCTGCCTCATCTGCTATTAAGGAATCACTGGGACACATTGCAATGAACTAATTCACATCATTGCACAAAGATCTCAGGGCTTAAACAAACCATGTGCCAACTTGCATACTTCAAATATGACAAGCATTCCAGCAGCCTTCTTGGCCTTCCCTTCCCTAGTTTATTTACTAGTGTATTGTCTTAAATCCTATCATCAAATATGCTAAGTGAACATGTCACTGCAAACATGGAAACATCCATAAATTTTTCCTAGCATAATTCTCCTTAGAAATAAGCAGATAGTTATTTCCTGAATGGGGTCAATATGTCTTGATCTTAGTAAAATATAAGAACATTTTCAACTGTAAAAGAGGCATGGCATGTTATATTGATCTGCAAGCCTTTATGATTGATTCAGATTCAAGATCTGGTTCAATCATAATTTTAGCTTGTGGGTTTTCTTCTTTTTTTTTGATTTGATTAAGGGCTCAGCACATAGAAAATTTCTATTGCACCCTTAACATTTTTCTTTTCAAGCCTCAGCACTTATACCAAGTATAATGCAGCTCCAATCATTTTCATAAAGTTTCCATGCCATAGATCTATAACAGCTGAGAGTATTCTCTATATAATTTTTAAGATCATAAACTTTAACATTTATGAGTATAAATAAAACAGTATGATACTCATCCAAAGGCAAATGTCTCAACCAATCAAAGTTCATCAAAATCATCCATATTAAATCATATCAGATTTAAAATAAGACATCCAGAAAGCATTGATGAAATCATATACATCAAAACCAGAAATACATAAATGGCAATATAAAAAGTGGCTGCCTCAACTCAGGTCTTAATGCCATGAACTCAGTGAGATTACTCACCTAAATGTTTCTTCTTATTAATCCAGAAAATTCTTGTTTGAGTGTTTTCTCCTTCCTTCCAATATATTTTTTTTTCTTCTTTTCTTATTTTTGTGCAGCCCGGGGTAAAGACAATTCTACTGCCTATTTATGTGCATTTTTCCTCTAGGGTTTTGTTGAAACAGAATTCCATTTCTGTCCTGGCTAGCATCATGCATTTTTCATTCATAATACCCCGGCCATATTAACCAATTTAAAGGCTGCATTTTCTTTCTTTTACTTTACAGAAAATGGCCACTCACCTAGTCATGTTAAAAGTGTGACTATCCTATTTTATATTTTAATTATTTCTGAAAATCCCCCTTGCTATTTTTGCCTACACAAGCATATTGACTTGTATCACATTTCATGTCATTTTAATGTTATGGTTTCACTTGCTTATATATATATATGTACTTTTCAGTATTAAAAAAAATGTATATTTGTATACATATCTTATCTAGGCTTATTTTAATTCCTCTTTTAAATTCAGAAACATATGCACCTATATGTATACAAGTTTACAAATCCTTATAACATATACATATGTATAATTTTCTTTTCTGGGTTTTAATTAAAATCTGTTTACTGATTTAAAGTAAAACTTACTTTTCTTATTTTCTAAAATGATCCATATAATTCCAGAAATCAAATATCCATGTTGCAAAATCATGTTTGTATTGCTTTTTAATTCTTGTTTTAAATCCAAGAAATCTGGAGTTCTTCCTTGTGCCATTTCAGTGTGCACGTGCACACATATACTTGCACACTATTTATTCTAGAAATTTCACCATATTTAAATCTAAATATTTCAAAAATTAAATCATTTTACAAAAATGATTTTTCACAAAATTTTGGGGTATTACACATGGATGACTCCGTATCGAAATTACATTGAGAATGGGATATTGCTTGAGCACCGAAATGAGAAAAGACAAATTCTACGAAAAGCTTCACGGTTCATCATTCAGGACGGAGTCATGTATAGAAAAGGTTATTCTATTCCACTCCTCCGGTGTATCGCTCACGACGAAGTCAAACGAGTGTTACATGACGTGCACGAAGGAGAATGTGGCGATCACATCGGTGGACAAGCGCTTGCTAAGAAAATACTCCGATATGGATATTACTGGCCGACAGTGAACCGAGATGCAGCCAACTATGCCAGAAAGTGCGACAAGTGCCAGAAACACGCTCGAATTCCAAGAGCCCCACCTACCGAGATAACACAAATGGTCAGTCCCTGGCCATTCGCTATGTGGGGTATCGATATCATCGGCGCTTTACCTCTGGCAAAAGGTGGTGCGAAGTACGCCATCGTCGCTGTTGACTACTTCACGAAATGGGCCGAGGCCGAAGCTCTCGCAACGATTACGACGAAGAAAGTAATAAACTTTGTTGTTTGCAATATCATCTGTCGATTTGGACTCCCGCATACCATCATCACCGATAATGGGACCCAATTCGAGAGTTCGGAGTTCAAGAATTTATGTCAACGGTTTCATATTCATAAAAAGTTCTCAGCGGTCGCGCATCCTCAAGCAAACGGTCAGGTCAAAGCTGTTAACAAAGTTATAAAATCCATCTTAAAGAAGCGACTGGAAAAGGCTGGGGGCAAATGGGTTGATGAACTTCCTATGGCATTATGGGCTTATCGAACAACTCACAAGACCGCAACCGGACACACCCCATTTTCCTTATCCTATGGATCAGAGGCCGTTATTCCAGTCGAGACAGAAGTATTTTCTCACCGCGTGACTTATTATGATCCAAAAACAAATGCTATACTACTCGCTGAATCTTTGGATCTATTGGATGAGAAGCGGGAAGAGGCTGATTTGAGAGCGGCCGCATACCGAAGTCGGGTCGCCCGGTTATATAACACCAAAGTTCGACCCCGAACCTTTGAACTCGGCGATCTTGTCCTCAAGAGAATCTATCCGGTTCCTTCACACATGAAACCAAATTGGGAAGGACCGTACGTGATTACACAAAGACTTGGAGATGGCACATTCAAACTATCAACCGTGGACGGTCTAGTTTTACCAAGGGCCTGGAACAGCGAGAGTCTCCGTCGCTATTACATATGACAGGCTTTATTTATTTCATTATGTTTTTCATTCAGCAATTTACTTTTGCATTTCGAAATTAGAGTTTGTAATAAGGCAACTGACTTTGCCATATTTTCTTATTTCAGCAATAAAATGCCATCTCTTCGAGCCAGAGCTGTGATTCATTAAATACAATGTACAACATCACGATGCACGAAGAGCTAAATTCCATCACACAGTGGAATTTATTCAAGTAGGGAGTGGCTATGAAGCAATCAACCACTCACTAAATGAAACCCGAGCCCGAGGGCAAGCCATCACATCAGGCCAGAAACGGGTTGATACACGACAACCCTTCACTTAACTCCGTACTCCCAGAGTGCGAGGCGGAGTATAAACATTTTCCTACCAGACTGCGAGGCGGAGTATAAACATTTACTTAACTCCGTACTCCCAGAGTGCGAGGCGGAGTATAAACATTTTCCTAACTTCATACTCCCAGAGTGTGAGGCGGAGTATAAACATTTCACTTAACTTCGTACTCCCAGAGTGCGAGGCGGAGTATAAACATTTTCCTAACTCCGTACTCCCAGACTGCGAGGCGGAGTATAAACATTTTCCTAACTCCGTACTCCCAGAGTGCGAGGCGGAGTATAGACATTTTCCTAACTCCGTACTCCTAGAGTGCGAGGCGGAGTATAAACATTTACTTAACTCCGTACTCCCAAAGTGCGAGGCGGAGTATAAACATTTACTTAACTCTGTACTCCCAGAGTGTGTAGTGGAGTATAAACATTTACTTAACTTCGTACTCCCAGAGCACGAGACGGAGTATAAACATACGTCAACTCCATGCTTATCCCTGATACTGGGGGAAGAACCATAACACATAACAAGTTGAAGACAAAAGGGAATAAATTTTCATTTCCACTATCAACAAAAAGAATCTGATTACAAAGTGGTTCAAAAAATTTCTACTAGTGGGAGCCGAATCCACATCTATACACGGCTATATAAAAATAAAAAATACTACCCCGCACAACAGAAAGTTAAAGAAAGAGTTCAATCTTTCTTCTTCCGTATTTTCTTCTTCGGGGTAGCTCCACCAGATCCGCTGCCCGATTTTCCTCTAAACCGTTTACTCTTTTCAGGCTTGTCCTTCGGCAGCGACATAATATCAACGTCTTCCTCAGAGCTTGAGGCGACGGAGATTCTTCTGGGAGGTCGAGCTGGAGGCATAGGAGTAGTAGCAGGAAGTGGGACAGGAGCAGCTTCGATCACTACAGTACCGCCCGGTGAAATCACCATTAACGGGGCAGGCCCGGGCGGATTCATACCAGCATTCCCTGCTGCCATCTCGGCAATAATTTCGTCCTCATGGGACGCTTGGGCCGCATCGGATGTGCCAGTAGCTGGCATAGATGAACTAACGGCCGGAGCTGCCCCACTCATAGCATCGGACGGGTTGATGGAGGGATCGATGGGTTCATTAAGAAGCTCCTCGATCATTTGAGCGCTTAAAGAAAACATTTTTGCATCTCCCTCTTCGCCAACCAAGGTAGAAGTCGTGATGGCTTCAGTAACAACAGCCCCTTGCGTTTGATATGGAACTGATAGTGCAAGAGGCGCAGAAACGACGACTTTAGTCACTGAAATGCGACAAAACGAAGATTGTTAGCCAAGTGCGTTGCTTAAGGTTCTTCACAACTAAAATGTGGGAAGCATTCAAATACCTTCCTTAGTCTGGACCGGAACATGGGCAGAAGCATCGGCGGAAGATAATAGCGGCTGGTCAGGGTTATATGCAGGAACGGACTGGGGATCTACCGCACCAGTGGTTTCAGGCAGTGTTGGAATTACAGCTTCAACATTTGCCTCGTGATGCGCGATCCCCGAACCTTCACCTGTCTCTAGAAATTGAACACCAAGCTTTTCTTTCGCCACCGAGATCACCACCTCATGAAGGACTTTCCTCTCCTCCTCGGTGAGCAGACGCATCTCCAGCTCAAAGTCATCGAGTGTTTCATCTGGATGCGCTACTCTCTTCTCGTCCACCAGCCGGGTCCAGGCGTTGTATAGAATCATGGAGTCGTCTCCCAGCCACGCTAAATTTCTGTGCTCCAGCACATTTGCGTTGTACGTGACTAAGAGATCGTCAAACTCAGCATCCAGCCTGGACCTCTCCTCCAAAATCTTTTCTTGAATTTCTGCTTCCGCAGACTTAGTCTTGACCGCCACCGCAGCGAGTTCGGCCCTGAGAGATACTGCTTGGTCGCAAGCCTCTTGTGCAGTGGCGTTTGCATCGTCCTTCTCTTTCACCATTTCAGCAAATTTGGCCTTGAGCTTGTTCAGCTCTTTAACGGCTAAGTCTCGCTCAGCTGCAATGGTGGTGTTGCGATGGCCCATCTCTTCTACCATGGCGCAATGTTCCTGTTGCATCCTCGCCATTTTGGCCACGGCATCCTCATGTTTCTGAAGTGCTTCAAGCTCTGACTTCCGGGACGCCTCCATTTCGGATTGAAGAACCTGAATAATGCGTTTTTGTTTAACAATGTCAGCATCACGTTCAGCGATAATCTTCGCCCGGTCAAAAGCTACTCTAGAAGTCTTCATGGCTGGCTTGTACCACTCCTTATACTGAGCATAGAAGTCGCGGATATAACTTTGAGCGACGTTCTCAGCGTCCGAAGGAATTCTTTTAAGATTGGGAGGGAAGACATAGCCATCCATGCAAATTTCAGGGAAGTCATTTTTCATTTGGGCGAGTTTGGCGGCTCCTTCACTAGTCAATTCAGCCGGAGCCTGTTCTACTATAGCGGCTGCGGTTGGTTCCACTCTCGGCCGCTGAGTATCGGGCCGTGAAGATTGAGAAGGCAGCTGTTGCTGCTGAGAAGGCCCGGGAAGATCAACTAGGGCCCTAGGAGGCGGAGGACAACGAGATCGGGATCGGTGCTGGTATCCCCGATCTCTGTCAGAATAATCATGGCCAGAGCGGCCACGCGAATAATCTCTATCATAGCGCTCCTGGCTAGAATAACCATTCCTATAATCCCTGTCAGATTCCCGCCGACGGGACTCATAATAAGAAGACGAATGGCGCACGTTTCGAAGCCTGTCTAAAGTAGATCCTCTGCCTGACATTTCACTTGCGATAAAAGAAAATTACGGGTTAGGATCCAATAAAGCAATGTTTACTATGCAAGAGTCATGAAGTGCTGTGAAAGTGTGTGTAAATGTGTAAACCCCCAAACCGACCGGAAGTGTTGACCGCACTTAAAGGAAAGGGCTCGTTCATGTTTAGGACATCTTAAAATTCCTCCAACCCAGGATTATGAGAAATCGATATATAATCTGGGATGGGAATATCGTCAAGCCCTTTGAAAGAATCTCTCGAATGAGAAGGGGCGGCCTCAGAAATCATGACTCCGGAAGTGGGAGGAGACACATCTACAGATTTCCACCCCTTAGACTTAAGTTTTTTGGAAACGGCGGCCTTGCCTTTCCGTCTTTCGCCCGATTCTTCGAAGTTTCCCGAGAGATCAGCCATCGGCTCAGAATCTGTGTGGGTTCTTTCTTCATCACTCGCTTCGGTTATGGTGATTCCGAGCGGTTTCTTCGCCTTTTTCTTCTTGGTTTTCTTCTTATTTTCCTTCTTGGAGGCGGGCTTTGCCAACCCTTCGATAACTATACTTTGATTGATTTCAATCAAACCAAGAGTTCTTAAGTTATAGTCATTCAGCACCGAGTCGATATGTCTCAGCTCCCTTGGAACTTCTTGAAGACTTTGGACTATGCCCCTAAAATACCCGCCATCGGGTCTGGAGATAATGGCTGTAAAGGAAATGAAATGTCAATTTTAATACCAAAGAGCTATTGGTCAAGAAAACAGGTTAAGGTGCTTACGTCTAGACAACCATCGCCTAGCGAAACCCGGAGGGCACCGAACATAGAACCATTCGTTCTTGAAATAACTCAGTCGGGTACAGGCTCCAACAACAACTTGGCAATTTCTAACTGCCTCCAGAAATGTAAAAGATGGGCTATCGCCCCTACTCTTGAAATTAAATATATGTCTAATCTCGGTTGGCCTTGGCGGGCGAAAGAGACAATCCATAAATATGACAAAGGCACTGTTCAGCAACGCGTGTCCGTTGGGATGAAGTTGCGAAGGAGCGATTCCTAAATATGATAGCATCCCTCTGATATATTGATTGAAAGGAGGGAGAGTTCCGGCCGCGCAAGCATGGCGGTAGAAAGCTGTATATCCATCGGGCGGATTGTGCGGTCTATCATCGGCACTGGGTAATAACACATCGTCCAGAGATATGTTATGTTTCAAGCAAATTCGGCCCAATAAGGATTCGGAGATGTTAGATTGGACAGAGTCAACGGGGTCCTCGATAAATATAGCCTCCGGCAGTTCATCTGGAGCCGGGTCGATTACGTCGGCAGGAATATCGGGAATCTCAAGCGCCGGAGGAGTCAAACTCTGTACCTCTTGCTGTTGGGAGCTCGAAGATTCCATAACTAACTAACTCATCAGAAAGCAACATTAAGTTCATAAACAGCCCGTGCATGCCCCAGTGTAGTGTGTATGAATGTGTCGTGCGGTACAAGTGTTGTGCGTTACTTAAGCAGATTCTACAGATTAAAGCAAGATGTTCGTACGACAAAAACTTAGGGATTTGAGAATGAAGATGACCATCATCGTTGACCGTCACTTCTACACCATCCAGACACTACTGACCACTTCAAGTATAAATCAGTCGTATTATTGGTTAAGTCATAGTTCCATCGACAAGCTTCAAAGGAAATTCAAGTTTAATCTTTCAGTCAAGTTCGATTATGCAAAGCCGAAGCTCGTCGGAGTCAAGTATGCTAAAGTTCATTAAGTTCATCAAAGAATAACTTGAAACTGGTCGTAGTTCAGATGATGGAGCAAGTCAAAAAGTGATGGTCTCATAGGACGAGGACGTTCGAATCCATCGGCACGAATCGATGCGGGTCGAATCGATGAAGTTCGATTCCGGGTGCTTCAAATCCATATGGTTCGACTCGATGTATCTTTAGGATAGAGGAACACTTCGAATCCATGATCTTTGCATAACTTTGAATCGATCAATGCTGAGATCCTTCGAATCGATCGGAGTACCGCTACTTCGAATCGATCGCCACGAGCCTTCTTTCCTTTCTTCTCTTGAAACCATCGATTCAAAGCTATGTGTTCAAAATCGATTCGAATGACTCATCCCTGGATCGATGCGAAGCAGTGAAAGACGACACTCTGACCGATATGACTCGAATGGTTTCGTTCCTCAATTCCATTGAGTCGACCCGCCTCGTTCAGATTTCATCACTCCTCGATATTTTCAGAAGGAAAGACTGGATCAATGCCAAAAAATTCTAAGTTCTATCTTTCTTTCTCATCTCGAATCGATCCCTTGATTACCTGATTTTATTACGAACGAAAGCGTGAAGGGGTTCGATCGATTTGAAGAAAGCACGTTCGCCTTGGCCTTGGAGAGATCGATTCGAAGAAGAGGCTATAGCAACAGTAAAAAGTAAAAAATGAAAGTGACACTGGCCTCGCATATTTATATGGACCTCACGAGGGAAACGGGACGATTCGTCTCCCGGTAAAAACGACCAACTCCAACCGGTCACGCGCTGATCCATTCGAATCCATCACGTTCGAACCCATTGCATTCGAATCCCTCAAAAACTTCGAATCCATCAAGGCTGCATCATTACAAAGCCTCATCGATGCGAAGCTACATCGATTCGAAGCTTTCAAACAAAGCTAAATTGGAGTAATTACGTCCCATCGATTCGAAGTACAAACTTCACGACCAATAGCATGCAGTGATTCAAAACCTATCGATTCGAACGACCATTTCGAATCCATCCCAGCAACATCGATGCGAGACAACATCGATTCGAAGAAACCACCGAGCAAGGGCTGGATTGAAAGTCTTATCGATTCGAAGCACGAGGTCCCTAGGGCCATCGATTCGAAAGCCATCGATTCGAACAAACATAGCTTCGAATCCATCAAAGACCACAGATGAAAATGGACGAATCATTTCAATATGAAAAATTGCTTGTCCACCCTTTATACCGATTCAGGAGAGGATCAATACAAGAGGATGATCATAGGAAATCATAAAAGCAATGTTTTAACTCGAGTCTCAAACCGGTTCAGGAGAGGACCGGTGCAGATTTCGATAGCAAACCGAACTGACAACGACTTGCGATCACGCAACGTTAACCAAAGTCAAGATAATACACGTATGCACGTATTTCTGACTAATGTTTGATCTTTATCATTTACAAGGATCGAATGTTCCTCTCGTCATAACCCCAACGGCAAACAGCCAATCACTATTGAACGACAGTCGGCTACAGCAATACAGAATACGGCTTTCAATGAAACATGCAATGGCCAGTCAGCATAAATCCGCAACTTTTCAAAGCATGCCATGTTTACACAAGACGTACTTTGGGGGGCAAATGTTATCCCGCCTTTTGGCAAGGCCGAGATATCAAGGAATTGACTAGAGAATATGGATTATGCATCCTCGGCGTCGAGTGACCACTGGATATCCCCAGATATCGATGAATTTTACTCGAGTCTGGATCGGGCTACAATTGGTAAGACACGTCAAGCAAAGTCGTAGAAACCAACATTCCAAATTTCAAGTCAATCCGAGTTCGTATACTCAAGATATCACCAACGGAAAATGGAGAAGACAGCCTTGTATTCGAATCCATAAAAGGACCCTATGTTCGAATCGATGAGGTAGGAATGCCGTTCGAATCCATCAGAGAAAAATCCATTCGAATCCATCAAGGGTCGACTCCATCGACTTCGTACCAATCAGAGAAAACCCTGTGTTCAAAACCATCGAGTTCGCCCCTGTTCGAATCCAACGAATCCCTACTTCGAACCCATAGAGAGAAGGTGCCTCGAGTCCATGGAGCATAGCCTTGCTTCGAATCCAGGAAGAGTACCTAGCTTCGACTCCATCAAGCGTGTCCTCTCTTTGAACCCAACAAGGTAGGAGACCTTCGAATCCGTACATTTAAGGATGCTTCGACTCCATTGCCTCGAATCCATTGGAGCATTCCCCTATTCGAATCCATTCAGCAATAATGTCTTCGTATCGATCGACTATGGGAAGCCTTGATCGATACGAGGGAAGCGGACGACTCGATCAATTCGAAGGAGCATACCTTCGAATCCATCGCCTCGAATCCACCAAGTCATAACAGCTGAAACCATGGATTCGACCCAGTCAAACCAGAGTAAAAAGCGGATCGATGCGAGAAGCACGCGCCACGACACCATGAGCATCGAGTCGACCCTATCGATTCGAAGGGATCGATTCGAAGTGTCCAAGTTCACCAGAAATGCAATCTTGAATCGATCATAACTCAAGTTCTACAAGTCCAAATGCCATGAAATTTTCATAGAAGCTTAAGCACACGATGAAGAATGTACACACCAAATTTCAGCTCGATTGGACTCTTTCTTGAACGATTCGAACCAAGGGTCGAATCGATCCCAAAGTGGGCCCGGATCTCCAGATTTCGGCCATGTGGCCGCCTCACGTGCCAGAACTGGTCTCCCCGAATTTTAGGCGAAATATCAGCCTCCTACACCTATAAATATAGCCCCTGGTCTTTCAGAAAAGGGGTCGGACAATTCTAAGTACTAAAGAGCGCCCAGATTCTGCCAGATTTACTCCAGAACACCACCGCTGCTTTAGATTGACACTTAGCATATAAATTCAGTTGTACTACAGTATAAAGAATTGTAATCTTCAAGTATCGAGCAATAAAATCATCAAACTTCATAGTGGACGTAGGCAAACGCCGAACCACTCTAAATCGCTTGTCTTTGCAATTTACTTTCTGTTATTTGGAGTTTTTGTTAGATAATCCTCAGTTTTAATTTTCATTCTTCACTTTTATCTCTTCAAAAACTTCCGAAGAGTGTTGTGCCCATTTTTGGTACAAACAACAGTTTTTTATTTTGGAAAAAATCCGATTCGTTTATACAAGTTAAAGTGATTGGGTTAAATTCAAATTACCAAACCAATACTTTTAAAATGTTTTAAATTCATATAAACACATTCATAACATCTTAACCATAATTTCCAAACATGGAATTCAATTCCAAATTTTGAATTCAAATTCAAATTAAATTATTTAAATTGAAAAACTTTACCAAGTTATTCAAAGTAACTTTTTTCCTTTGAAAACACCTTTTCCAAAGCTTTTCACATTTAACCTGATTCCATGTCCAAACCATTAGAGTTCAAATTTAATTTTTTTTTAAACCATTTCAAAAATCTGTGACTTAATCGATTTCCTCGTGAAATCCATATTTGTGGGTGTAAAAGTGTGGTCCAGGGGTTTCGCACACAATAGTGAAACATCATTCAATCATCACAGATTCAAACACAGAAATGCAGTTGATAAGCGGTATAAACTATAACGCTTATCGTTAATTCATAGATTCACAGATAATATACAAATGTATCACAAAAAAATTAATAAATTATACACAGCTCAATCCATAGAACAAAATATCACAGATCAGATAGGACAATCAATTCAAGGCATCTAAGACAATATAATCATTCATAAGTAAGGTCAAGCATTCAATAATCATTTATAAGCAGGATTAATTAATTGTTTAATCCTAATTAATTCAATTTATTTCCAATTAAATTAATTACTTATGAATTAATTATCCAATCCTGATTTATTAATTACAAATCATTTGATATAAATTAATTTATCAATTACCTTAATTAATTAAAATATTCTTAATTGACCTTCATTTGATCAATAATCCTTAATAAATCATAGTAAATAATTTTCCCTAATTACTTAATTAACTTTAACCATTAGTTAATTTCTTTTAACTAAGTAATTATCTCTAATCATTTCATTAGTTAATTAGCCTTTAATTTAAATTAATTAACCTCGAATTGATTACCTTAATTAATTTATCACATTAACCTTGAATTAATTATTGCTTAATCACTTGATTAATCAACTTTAACCATTAATTAATATTTATTTAATAATCCTTAATTGCCAATTAATTAATCTTTAAATCTTAATTAATTACTTTAACTCTTTAATTACTTATTTAATTGATCCAAATCATTTATTTAATTAAATAGACAAATTTTCCATTTTAATTGACTTAATAATTACTGAATTATAAATCATCATCATATCTTCATTTCTTAAAGTAACTCATGATTTAAATTATTAATTACAATATGTTTGGAACATTGACTTCAAATTTTACTTTGAAATTTCAAATTCAATTTCACGCTTTAGAATAATTACCAATTTATCTTAAATAAAGTTTAAAATCCAATTATTTTTCTAACTTTTAATTCCTCATGTTAAAATAATATTTTTGTTTTAAAGAAAATTTGAGAGTTGAATTCAAATTCCTTTTTAAATCCACATATTTAAAAGTATAATTTAACATTTAAATCTATTTTAAAATTTTAAATTTTTAAAACTTAATTTTATCTCAAAATCTGGAATTTAAGGTAGACTTTAAATCCAGATTTCAAATTTTAATTCCTTGTTTAAATCCTGCATTTACAATTCAAATTCCATTTTAAAATTCAAATCTCCTTTTCAACACTTAAACATTTTTAAGTATTTAAAACAATTTAAATTTGAAACTTTATTTGTTTCCAAACTAAATTCTAATCTAAACTTGAATTCATATTTACACTTGGATTTAAAAATTCATTTTAACCTTTAATTTAAAAATTTAAATCTTAGTTTAAATTTGCAGAAACAAATCAGGTTTGAAACCTGAAAACAAATTTCTACCCGAGTCCCCCACCATTTTACTTCGAGTCCTTTCCCTCAGAACTTCGAGCACACCTTCGAGTCAACCCACACGAGAGCAACCTGGAAACACTTCAGGCTTTCAAAAATTTCCAGACCACCAGGCTCGTGCACGTGCACCGCGCCGTTAATCTTCTCCAGGCGTTGTTGCATCGACGAACAAGTCAGCCACCATCCATAACCCAATTCCCGACCACCAGAACCTCGGCTTCATCTCGAATTTGAAATCGAGCAAAAATCGAAACCTGGAAACAAAACTACACCCAGACTCAAACCTGTCAACGCCTCATTCTCCAAGCTCCGACCATCAGCCAGTCTATGACTCCGGCCAACGACTCGTCTACGACCTAGCTACCATCACCCAAAAGCCCATCACACTCGATCGATTGACGACGACGATCGAATCAACAAACTAAACCTCCTCAAAACTATGAGTTAAACCCTAAATCTCCCTCGTCCCATCATTTCTTGCAACAGAAAAATTAACCAATAATTTTCCCGATATAATCGATTTACAAACTTGCTTCGAGCAAAGTTTCAGTGTTCAACATTTGATCGATCGCTGGAAATAGATTAAAAAGCATATTTTGTTCAACTAAGAAGTGCTCTGAACATACATAACTAAAATTCACCATTTTAGTTTTAAAAATCCTATCTTGCAATGTGGATTCAAGTTATGAAACTTAGTTGGCAATCCATGATACTCGAATTTATCATATATTTAAATTTTTGCTCCGTAAAACTAAATTTACAGAGGCAAAACATTTCCAACATGCTCAAAACAGATTTTAGACCATATTTTAAGTTTAAACAAACATATTTTGTTCGTAACTCTAAGCTTAATACTGTGTGGATGAAGAGGTATAAAATTTTCTCTGGTTTACTTTACCCTGTAACCAGAAACTAGAAAGGACAGGCTATTCAAGTTACACAGTGCAACCATATATACATATAGGATTTACTTACATGAACCTATACAGCAAAACACAAAATTATTAATGAAACAAATACACAAATTTAAGTTTAGAAATGTCATGTTTACTCACCTTGATTTCCAGGAAAAAGAAGAACAGAGTTGCTGAAGCTCCTCATTTTTTTCTTTGATTCCCTGGTTTGCATTTGATTGTGTTGTTGTTTTAGTTTGAATGTTTTGTTTTAGTTTGGTAATGGTATTTGCTTAGCTTAGAATGGACGAACTTGAAATGAAGTTGATATGTGAGAAAGCAAGTTACAGGTTGATAGATATAAACAAGTTACAGGGTGATAGTTTTTTTCTTGTTTGTACAAAGTAAGATCAGAGATATTTTATTGCTTGGTGGCTGAATTGATTTTTAAAACAATTCGAATTGACTAAAATGTTGCTAGCATTTAATGCCAAGGTACTTTATGTCTCAACCTTATTTTATTTGTACATTGCATGAGTAAAATCTGGTGGCTTCCTTTGCAAGTTATTCTCATGAATATGTTTTGTTTTTTTTTCAAGTGTTCATACATAACTTATCTTTCTTCCTTTACAAAGGTACATACTTACATTTTTGTTTACATGCTTAAGTATATTCTTACATATATATATATACTTTATTTGTAAGTATATTTTGTTTATATTTATTTTATAAATCCCAATTTAATTTTAAATTTAAATACATTTTTCCAGTAATTCATAATTTAACTAATATTTTATATCACTTACCAATTACTTTCACAATTTTTATTCAAAAATTTAGATTTATTAAAAAATTTAAACTTAATAAAATTCGGGATCATTACAGGTTCCCCCTTAAGAAATTTCATCCTCAAAATTTGCCAGGGAGACACAAAGATAGATGAAGAATGTTTCATTAAATCAAACTGAACATCTATTCTGCATTTGGCTTACCAAATCAGAATATCAATAACTGATATGAGAATGAGTCTTTTTAAATTTTTTTTCACAAGATACTCGGGTTATCCAGATCTATGAAATATGCAGGGGCATCGGTTAGTCCGAAGGGATAACTAACCATTCGTAGAATATATCCGGACCTAAAAATAGACAGATATATGGATACAATTCCAAAACTTTTAGTTTATAAACTAAAGTATACCTATCAACCATAGCAACCAAAGCAACCAATTCATCCAAACAAACAATTCTGACCTATTTGGAGTTTATGTCCCATGCAAATATATCAAATCTTCTTCCTGGATCTATCAGGAACTATCAAAGAATTGAGAAAAGATGACGAACAAAAGAGATTGATAGAGAAAAGATTGTTTCCTTGTTGTTACAGGGTATTGACCATTTATAGTCGTATTCCCCTGTCCCCTATCTCATCCTCTTCTTGCACTCATACTTACTATCAGTGGATAGTAAGAGAATTTACTGAGGTATACGGACATATATCTTAGTGATTACTCATTCTAGGGTATACTTCACCCTATCTCTAATGAGCTACTTAATGTGTTATACTCCTGAGCTAAAGTTCAACCTTAGCTCTGATACCACTTGTAACGGTCCTGACTCGGCCTTCGAAAATCGGCACCCGAACTTCACTTGTACTCAAATGTCGTAGATTCAAACACAGAATCTGGCTCGCCGAAGCTTATAACACGTTAAGTATAACAACACAGCGGAAGAAAGAAATGAATGATATCATATACATCACAAATGATACAATATCCAGAATGATATACAACAATGATATCTATATGATACAAGAATATCAGAGACAAATAATGATGTTACAGCGGAAACAACAGAAGTGATAACTCCAAACGATCTTTAAAAGAGAATGAGTCCAACAACTCCAACATCAAGCGAGAACCACCATTACGTTGCACCAAGATAAGCAACGTCGGTCCTCCGTGAACTCCAAAAACTGAACTAGCTCCCGATAATCTACTAAACCTGACTATCTAAAAAACCAAACTCTAGACTGCCCGTGTGGAAAATTGTGGGCACCCAGAGTTTAGGAAGGGAACAATAAACTCCGAGTCAGTCATGGGACTAGTATGAGTAAACAAAAAACATTTTATCTTTAAACAAACAACAAAAGAATTTTAAACATTGAAATCCGCAATGCTTTTTGGAAAATGAAACTACCATAAGGCCTCCGCCACACACACAATGCAAATGCAGAATTGGAGGAGATTTCTCCTTATGATAGTCAAAAATACTTACTACGCAAAATCATTCGATATTATTACTATTATTGCATAGCGTAGAAAACCATTTCGAAAGTATAATATTAATCTTAACCAGCAAATGTATTTCGCACTTATGCCTACTATAGCTACCATGTTCAATAGCAGGTTACCGCCACATTCCATGGCAGGTTATACAACTAAAACCGTACAAGGTTCGTATTGTTTCTTTGGATTTTCCAACAAATGGTCAGGCTAAGGAACTTCCTATGATACATGGGTACGCCTCTGGAGGGACGCCCCGAGAGACAACTGCTCTCTGCCAACACAAGGCCGGGTTACCTCTTACTAGGTAACTACTGCACGAATATGCCACCCCCCGGTCGTTTGCGACCTTTATCCGAGGGCCCTCGATCACAAAGCAACAATCACACAGTAAATGAGATTGGAGCAACCACACATGTAAAATATCTGGGCTCCATACCATGATGCTACCTTTTTCCAGAAGGAAATGACATACCCTAAAGGGTGCGACCCTCATAACCTTGACGCATCTTTCCTGTTTCGACCATTTCCGGTTTGTGAGGTTCGATGAGGTCTCGTCCACAAAGCTACGCGTTTCCACAAAGCCATGCTTTGATCAACAAATGATCAACAAATGGTCAGCAACACACAGCAGCACTCAGCATGCCACACTACCAAATTGGGAGTATATCACTGATAACCTTCAACTACATAACCTCTGAGCTCGTACGTCTCAGAGCAAGGTGTTAAGCTAAGAGAATAAATCTCCGCCATCAAACAGAAATGTATTTGAAAGAAATTGTTAACGCTAAAAAGTGAACGCTAACACCCTGTGTGTGTAATAGAATCGTGAAAGCACCACCCGTGTGACGGGAACAGAATTTAAGCAGTAAACTTGCAGAAAAGCAGTAAAAGACAGCAATTTATAGTGGTTCGGCTTGAGATTAAGCCTACGTCCACTTTGAATCTCTTTATTACTGAATTCGGTTACAAATCGATACAAATCTCTTATCAAAACAGTACAACTTGATCAAAAGAAACAATCTTGACTACTAGCTCAATCTTCGTCGATGAAATTCGATGAATCCATGTTGGATGTAAGGAATTATCTCTTGAAGATTGTTGTAGCGTCTTGAATGTTTGAGGATCTTTGATTGCTGGATGAATGGAGACTTCGACGGAGTAACGGCGCTTGAAGAAATGAATGGCCAAAAGTCCTCTTCATGTTGGAAGTGGTGGGGTATTTATAGGAGCTGATTTGGACTCTGGAAATTTTCCTAAGTCCTAAGTCGTAGCCGACTTAGGGTAAGTCGGTGACGAGTTAAGGGATTGGGTTGTTCTGGGCTCATCCTGTGGCTGTCTTCGACAAGTGTTAAGTCGTGGCTGACTTATAGAAGTCTTAGGTCATAAGTCGGCAACGGGATAAAGCACTTGTCGAAGACAGCCACAGGATGAGCCCAGAACAACCCAATCCCTTAACTCGTCACCGACTTACCCTAAGTCGGCTATGACTTAGGACTTAGGAAAATTTCTAGAGTCCAAATCAGCTCCTATAAATACCCCACCACTTCCAACATGAAGAGGACTTTTGGCCATTCATTTCTTCAAGCGCCGTTACTCCGTCGAAGTCTCCATTCATCCAGCAATCAAAGATCCTCAAACATTCAAGACGCTACAACAATCTTCAAGAGATAATTCCTTACATCCAACATGGATTCATCGAATTTCATCGACGAAGATTGAGCTAGTAGTCAAGATTGTTTCTTTTGATCAAGTTGTACTGTAGTGATAAGAGATTTGTATCGATTTGTAACCGAATTCAGTAATAAAGAGATTCAAAGTGGACGTAGGCTTAATCTCAAGCCGAACCACTATAAATTGCTGTCTTTTACTGCTTTTCTGCCAGTTTACTGCTTAAATTCTGTTCCCGTCACATGGGTGGTGCTTTCACGATTCTATTACACACACCGGGTGTTAGCGTTCACTTTTTAGCGTTAACATTTTGGTGCTTTCACTGAGAACCCAACTCAGGCTACTACTCACCATTGCTTCTCAGAAGTTTGCTGAAAGAATTTCCTACAAAACCAGAAATTTATCAGACATAATGGCTCCTGGAAGGAAACGAAAGTCTGTCAGAACTGACGATGACCGTGACAATACTGCCACTTCTCTCTCTCCAAATCAGGCAGCTCCAAGCGTCGGTGTGACGCGACAAGAGTTAGATGCTGCTGTATCCGGGCTGTACCAGCAGATTGAAACTGAGAATAATCTGATGATGGAAAAGCTGAATGCTCTATTTGGTACGAATCAAAGACCAGTAAATAATGAGGGAAACTTTGCTAATGCTGCTCCCAATTCCGAGGGAAGAAATATTCCTCACGGGGGATCAGGTGCTGCCGAAGGGGCACCCCTCCAGGCCGAAGGATCCAGGCCGTCACCAGTTCTTCATGAGCATTTACCTGGACAAACCCCCGAAAAGATGGCTGAGGTCTATTCTGCGAAATCTCTGAACAATGAGGAATATCTTTCTGGTATGATCAAGCAAATAATGAAAGAGAGCATGCAAAGAGATGAAGATGAAAGCGAATGGGGATTTGCACCAAGTAGAACTCCGTTTACCGAGAAGATTCTGAAGGCTGAATTTCCTAGAAAATTTGTTCCCCCCACCATTCCTGCTTATCGGGGAACAAGTGATCCAAATCAGTTCTTGTATAAATACGACTGGCATATGACCGGCGCTAGAGCAACCGACGAAATAAAGTGCCGATATTTCCCAGTTTATTTGGAAGGAGTGGCACTTCTCTGGTTTACCAAGCTTCCTGTCCGATCTGTAGATCAGTTTTCTGATCTGACCCGAAAATTCAAAGAGCAATTCAGGCTATACGCTTCAAAGGCAAAAGATATAATGTCACTGTCCAGTCTTAAACAGAATCCGGGAGAGCCTATTAAGTCATTCTTGAACCGCTTCAACTTAGCTCTGGCAGAAGTCGATAACGCAGAACCATGAATGAACTTGACCTATTTGATGCGTGCTATCGACAAATCGAGCGAATTTGGAAAATGGCTGAAGATGAAGGAGCCAAATTCGCTCGAGAAATTCTACAAAAAGGCTGACGAATTTATACGCCTAGAGAATCTTTCCGCACCAGCTAAAGTTGTGACAACGGTGGTGGAAAATAATGCTACCGTTCAAAGCAAGAAAGAACCTGCAGATCAGAAAAGGGAAAGTAATGGTGGGAAAAGGCAGAAAGACTTAAAAAAGCCCCGCTTCCTTAAACCTTCAGACTTTACTCCTCTGACCGATACCCCGGAGAATATTTTCATCGCCACTAAGGATGCTGTTGAATTTCCAAAACCACCGGCCGTGAAAGTTGGGAAGAATGCTGTTCAAAGCGGAAGATTTTGCAAGTTTCACAACCAGCCATGGCACGATACCAATGAGTGCCGCCATTTGAAAAGCCTGATTGAGGAATTGTTAAGAGAGAATAAGTTGCAGCAATACGTCAAAAGGAATAGAAAAGACCCGTCTTCATCTGACCAGGGGCAACTACCCCCAGCTCATTCATCTGGTTCAGGAGAAAGGCCTGCTGAAAAGGAAAGACCTGTTATCAATGTGATCACAGGAGGACCTCATCCAGCTGGCAGGAGTTGGGGTGAAATGGAAAGGTATGCTAGAGCTTTGAAGTATGCTCCGACTGAATAAAGTGTCTTGATCTTGGAAGATGCTGCACCTCTAAAGCAGCAGAAGACTTTTCACGATGATATTATGTTCAGAACCAGGGATTCTATTGATGTGGAAGCTCCTACTAAGGACCCTTTAGTTGTTTCTGTCGGTATTGGGCCGGCTATTGGCAGAAGAGTTCTGGTTGATAGTGGTGCCTCATGCAACATTCTCTTTAAAAGAACATTTGACCAAATGAAAATTCCGATGACTGATGTACAAGCCTCTTCACACAAAATTGCCGGATTCACAGGAGAGCTGAAACAGCCAATTGGAACGGTGGACTTGTTTGTTGAAATGGGCGAAGGGCAGAAGAAGTTGGTTCGGAAGCAAACTTTTGTAATTGTTGATGGATTCTCCGCCTATAACGCTTTCTTAGGTCGGCCTACTCTTGCTGCTTTCAGGGCCGTCCTCGCTCCTTGGTGCTTAACAATGAAATTTCCTACTGATAATGGGATTGCTGTTATTAAAGGAGATCAGAACGCAGGACGAGAATGTTATCTTGTAGAACTCCGAGAGGCCAGGAAAAGAGAAATGGGGAAAGATGCGGCAGCTCCGCTCCGCATCAAGGAACCAATCCTGTAGCAACTACGGAGCGGCCCCTGTACTGGCGAACACAGCAATGCAAGAAAAGAAATGGATCCTAGGAAAGCCAGTACAGGGGAGAATAGAGTGGTACCCGTGGATGTAACGGTACCAATATCTGTAGACTCGAAAGACCCGAACAAAGTGCTCAATGTGGGTTCACAGCTAAGTATAACAGTTCAAAACACACTGATATCATTCTTAAAAGCCAATCTAGATGTGTTCGCTTGGTGTCACGCTGATATGTGTGGGATCTCCCCGGAAGTTGTTGTACATACTCTGAACATAGATCCGAAATTCACACCAGTGAAACAAAAGAGAAGAACTCAAGGCCCAGAACGATCGACAGCACTAAAGGAAGAAGTCGATCGGCTCATGGAAAACGGCTTTATCAGAAACTCCACTTATCCAAATTGGGTTTCAAATCCAGTATTGGTCAAGAAGGCAAATGGAAAGTGGAGAGTATGCATAGATTTCTCAGATCTAAACAAAGCATGTCCCAAAGATTGCTTCCCGCTGCCCAGAATTGATCAATTGGTGGATGGAACAGCTGGGCATGAGTTGTTATCGTTTATGGATGCTTACTCCGAATATAATCAGATTATGATGCATGAGCCGGATCAGGAAGACACAAGCTTTATTACAGATGTGGGTCTCTACTGCTACAAAGTTATGCCTTTCGGATTGAAGAATGCTGGGGCAACCTACCAAAGACTCGTCAATGCAATGTTCAAGCCTCAGATTGGTAGAACCATGGAAGTTTATGTCGATGATATGTTGGTAAAATCAAAGAAAGCTGTAGATCACATGGGACACTTGGAGGAAATGTTCGCAATTCTTCGAAAGTATGGAATGAAGCTCAATCCATTGAAATGTTCATTCGGGAGTAGAATCTGGGAAATTTTTGGGTTTCATTGTGAGCGCCAGGGGCATTGAAGCCAATCCTACTCAAATCACAGCTCTAAGGGAAGTCAAATCCCCTAAAACAAAGAAAGAAATGCAAAGTCTCAATGGAAAAGTCGCTGCTCTGAGTCGCTTCATTTCCAAGGCCACAGACAAATGCATTCCCTTCTTTGACACTCTAAAGAAAGGAAAGAAAAATTTTGAGTGGACTCCAGAATGCCAGAATGCTTTCGATGAACTAATTCATCACATGGAAACACCTCCGGTTCTTTCCAAGCCTATTGACGGTGAGGATCTTTTCATCTATTTAGCAATTTCATCTCACGCCCTCAGCGCAGCACTTGTACGGGAAGATATGAAAATACATCGTCCAGTCTATTACATCAGTAAACGGTTCACTGGGGCAGAGATGAATTATTCGAAGATAGAAAAGCTCGCCTACTGTTTGCTAATTGCTTCCAGGAAATTGAGACCATATTTTCAAGCTCATCCTATCAAAATTCTTACTGATCAACCTCTAAAGCAAGTCCTGTTTCGTCCTGAAACTTCGGGTCGTCTTTTGAAATGGAACATTGAACTTAGCCAGTATGACATCACTTATCACCCCCGAAGAGCAATCAACGGACAAGCTTTAGCAGATTTCATCGCAGAATCTACTGACAAAGGCGATAGTGAAAATGAAACAACTGACGGCATTCCAATCCAGTGGAAGTTGTATGTTGACGGATCAAGAAATGATTACTGTTCTGGAGCAGGGGTTGTGCTTGAAACCCCCGAAGGACGATCATTGTGTTATGCATTGAGACTGGAATTTCCTTCAACAAACAATGAAGCAGAATATGAAGCACTTATTGCCGGTTTAAGAATCGCCAAGGAACTAAACATCAAAGTATTACAAATTTTCAGCGATTCTCAGCTTATTGTTTGCCAGGTGAAGAAAGAATTTCAAGCCAAAGGAGGAAATTTGCCTGCATATTTAACAAAGACTTCCGAACTCCTCGATGATTTCGATCACTATTCAATAAGCCACATACCCCGAGAGGAAAATATGAAGGCAGATTCTTTAGCAAAGTACTCAAGTTCCGGAGAAGCTCAATTACTAGGATTAGTTCCTGTAGAAGTTCTGTCAGTTACAAGCATTGATGAAATGGATGTTGATTGGATATGACTACGTCTCAAGAGCATGAATCATGGATGACTCCAATCAGAGAATACTTACTTAGTGGTTCCCTGCCAGAAAGTTCTAAGGAACGTCGGAAATTATTGAGAAAAGCGTCAAGGTATATAATTCAAGATGGCCGATTATACAGACGGGGATTTTCAATGCCTCTGCTCCGATGTGTAACTAAGGAAGAAGCCAAAACAATTCTAGCCGAAGTACACGGAGGAGAATGTGGAGATCATTCAGCTGGTCAAACTTTAGCCAAGAAAGTTCTCCGATATGGGTATTTCTGGCCTGACATTAACCGAGATGCTGCTATCTACTCTAGAAAGTGTGACAAATGTCAGAGATTTGCAAAAATCCCAAGCCCATGGCCATTCGCCATTTGGGGGATAGATCTAATCGGACCATTACCAGTTGCCAAATCAGGAATCAAATATGCTATTGTAGCTGTTGATTATTTCACCAAATGGGCTGAAGCTGAACCTTTGGCCACCATTACTTCTAAAAAGATGATAAATTTTGTAACGAAAAATATCATTTGCAGATATGGTGTGCCACAGAAAATAATCACAGACAACGGTACTCAGTTTGAAAGTGAAGAGTTCCAGAATTTTTGTAGACGATTCAGAATTCGGAAAAGCTTCTCAGCAGTGGCTCATCCGCAGGCAAACGGGCAAGTGGAAGCAGTGAATAAAATCATCAAGTCAACCATCAAAAAGCAACTCGAAAGAGCAAAAGGTGGTTGGGTTGATAAGCTTCCATTAGCACTATGGGCATACAGGACTACTCACAAAACTGCAACTGGGCACACTCCATTTTCACTGGCATACGGATCAGAGGCAATGATTCCAGTAGAAGTTCCTTCGCATAGAAGAGTTCATTTCAATGAAGCTGAAAATGAAAAGCTGCAACTTGAAGCACTTGATTTTCTTGATGAGAAAAGAGAAGAAGCTAAGCTCAGAGTTTTAGCTTATCAGCAAAGGATATCCAGGCACTTCAACTCTAAAGTTCGCCAACGCAGCTTTGAGGTCGGGGACTTAGTTTTGAAAAGGATCATGACGGCAACTGGTGTGTTTGGACCAAACTGGGAAGGACCATATGCCATTGGCAGTAAACTTCTTGATGGCACTTTCAAACTCATAACTGTCGAAGGAGATCCAATTCCAAGAGCCTGGAACAGCAACCACTTACGTCCTTATTTTACTTGAAAGAAAAAGCTTTGTTCAAAATTGTAAAATAATGATGAATGTATCAGTTGTATTGTAAAACATTGTAAATCAGTGTGAATGAATGAAAGCTATAAAGTGGATGTAGGCCCGATTCTTGGCCGAACCACTATAAATCTTGTGTTCTTTACTATTTCATAATGCCTGTTTTATTTCGATATGTAAATACTTTAAATGTATTGCTAAAATGTCGATTCAAAATTGCAGGACATCAAAACAATGCTTGCTCGTCACAAAACCAAGCGACCTCTATAAATCACTTGTTATGCAAATACCAAGCGACAAGAAATTCCAAATACAGATCCTATACAAGGAGAACTTCACATAAAAAGTTGGCGACTCCACTGTGACAAACCGTTGTTAACTGGTTGAGATTGTCGATATAAACAAACGTCCAACTAGATAACTTGCGTTTGTCCCGTGAAGTCGTTCAACAGTGAAGTCCACTTCTTCGAACATCGCAATGTAAGGAAAGAAGATACGCTTGGAAACAATAATAAAAGATCGCTAATGAGCAGATGATGAGAGAACATTGCCAAGCAAACAAAGGAGCAGCCAAAAAGAGGTATGCTTCTCAATAAAAGGGCCAGTAAGGACCACCGAAGGGACACCTTCTCAAGCAGAAGGAACAGGGCCCTTGCTGACGGGTCGTGATGCATCCGATCAGGCAGCTTGCGTCCGTCCCGTGGATCTACTTGCCCCTGAGACGCAACCTTCCTGGCACACCAACCAACCAACGCTCCTTCTCAAAGGTCAACAAAGCCCTCCAACGAGGCACGCCAAAAAAAATGAAAGTGCTTTCCTCAATCAAAAAAAGATTGGTGGAACCACCGGAGGGGCACCTTCCCAAGCTGAAGGAACAGGGCCCTTGTTGCTCAATTGCGATCGTTTGTGCAAACAAACATCCAATCAAGCAGCTTGCGTCCGCCCCGTGGATCCACTCAACCATGAGAAAGTAACTTCCAGGCAATCGAAAAGCCCTCTTCGAAGGCACAAGCCCTCTTCGGAGGCACATGACCTCTTCGGAGGCAAAAGCCCTTTTCCAAGGCACCACAAGCCCTCTTCGGAGGCACATGACCTCTTCGGAGGCAAAAGCCCTTTCCCAAGGCACCACAAGCCCTCTTCGGAGGCACATGACCTCTTCGGAGGCAAAAGCCCTTTCCCAAGGAACCGCAAGCCCTCTTCGGAGGCACAAGCCCTCTTCGGAGGCACAAGCCCTTTTCGGAGGCACAAGACCTCTTCGGAGGCACAACTCTTTAAGAGGAGCCCTCTCCGGAGGCATGTCCTAAAATAGAATACTCGAACGAAAAGCATTCTTTGGAAGCACAGTTCAACTCTCAAAGGAAGGATTAACTTGTTCATCTCAAAAAGTTCCTCCTAAAAAAGTTGAAATACTACAAAATTCTTTTAGAAAAGTTCATTTCACTTCATAGGAAAATTCACTTTTTAATAAATAAAAGTGATTATCCCCGAAAGTTGAAGCGTTCTTCAGAAAGAGAAAATAAAAACTTCTCGAAAGACGAGATATACTTCATTAAAAGCAGAATGATTCTTCCCTTAAAAGTGGAATAGTTATTCTCTGGAATAAGAGTATCAGTCTTGAAAAAGCTAGGAATATTGCAATGCACTTGCGGTATGGGGGCAATACTATACGATTCAGTTACATGAACAAAGTAATATACCAGCAACATACCGCGAGTTCATCACAATATCATGAAAAATAGATGATGTGGAATAAATGCATTCTCAAACGCAGATAAAAAGTTTGCACAAGTAAGAAGAATCGTTTGTTCTACACTAAAAATAAAAAACAGATCATTCTCACATACACAAGAGTTTGTACAAGTAAAATAATTGTTTTATTTAGTACTAGGAAAATTCTTTACATGTGCAGATATCTCAAAAAGCAAAAGCAGGGACCGGTACCCGCACAATCCCCGGTCGATACATGCAAAAAGCAAAAGTCAGGAGTAGAAAATCTAGCTTGTTATTCCTTCTTCTCGCCACCTTTGGAGCCTTTCCCCGGCCTAATGATTAGTTTTTGGAGCCGTTGTGAACGGGTCGGGGCAGAAGGAGAAAAAGGCGCGGCTGGATCAACTTCTGCTTCCTCCCCAGTTGAAGCACTTCTCTTCTTCTTCCTTATGCCACGCTTCCCCTTCCTCTTTGAAGAAGATTCGCTCCCCGGAGTAACAAGCAGTGTTGAAAGCTTCGTGTCATCATCAAGGGACTGCTCCGGGGTCTTCTCAACATCTTCAAGGTCCTCCGCCTTCTGTTCCTGCGAAGCTGGCGGGTCATCCAGGCCTTGAAGGGCTTCGATTTTCTCTGCCTGTGATCCCGGCTGGGAAGCAGAAGGAGGAGTAATTTGTGAAGATGGAGGAACGACAACTGAAGGAGTGGAAACTTGTGCAGTGTTTGGTGCCTCCGCTGTAGAAGAAAAGAAGTTAAAATCAACATCTCCCGAAAATAGAGAGGGTATCGGTTCACCAAAGTTCAAGTAACAAGTAAGAAGGTCATCAAACTCGGTTAAGTCAAATAACTGGTTCATTAGACCCGGGACTTCGCCAAAATTACCTGGAGGAGTTGGCTTCGCAAGTTCAATTTCATACTTATCAGCCTCAGTTTCTCCCTGGCTCTTCTCTTCAATTTGGGAAAGAGGAGTCTCAGAAGTATCGAGTTTAGCTTCAGCATCTTTTGCAGTAAGTGGAGATTGAGAGCTAGAACCGATGATATCAACATCGTTCAAAGTCGAAGTATGGACAGGGGCAGTGAAAGGTATTGTTTTTTCTAAATGCTCCTCTGCCACTGTCCCGGCTCTAGCTTCGGCAAGTTGCTCTTTACCTCTAATAAGCGCATCGCGTGCTTCATCATCCAGATAAAGCGCTGCAAGGTCTGCCTCCGCGTAGCCGGCAAATGTATCAAGTATGGTCTCCCAAACTTCAGCAAGTGTAATCTCATATTTGGGACCCAAGAATGAAAGGCTGCCGCGGCCCAAAACGCTGTGCATGTAGAAGTCAAATAGAGTAGAATCGATGCTAGCTTTAGTGGCGTCGTGAGACTCTTCGGCCGCAACCTGTCCAGCGACCGCGTCATCATGCTCCTTCTCAACTTTAAGAAGCTTAGCTTTCAGCATCTCAATCTCTGCATTTTGAGACAAAATTGTTCCCCGTAGCTCAGTGTTTTCTGTACGATATTTCTCAGTTATGTGCTGCTCAGCTGCAAGCTTCATTTCGGCGTCCCTTTGCGCAGCATGTGCGTCCCGCACTTGCTTCTGAAAAACTTCTTCCTTTTGAGTGTGCGATGCAGAAGATGAGGCCAGATCTTCCTTTAGTCGCTTGACTTCAGATGCAAGCTTTGCGTTGTCGTCTGCAATGCTCGTCATCTCCGCATCATGCTGCTTATGCCATTTGTCCCATTCTCATTTATCGTTCTCCATGGTCATCATCGCCTCAAGGTTCAAATGGTTGACCTTTGAAGTTCATCGACAAGTTTTTGCCATTGCGACATCCTCTCGATATTAAGCCTGACCGCGTCAAGACTTTTAAGCATGTCTTGCTTATCAATCGGAACCAAATCCAAGTCAAAGCGCACTCCTTTTAGGCACCAATTTGGAAATCGGCTCTGAAGCGTTGGAGGGCCGTCTTTAACTTGATATTGTGGCCTGTTAATGATTGTTTGAATATCAGACTTCTTTAGAGGAGGAGAGCCGGCCGGAGTATCAGAAGGGATAGGAGCGTCAGTATTTTCAGAAATTTCAGACGCGTCCTTCTCATCAAGTTTAACCCGTTTACTTGGGTCATCGGTAGCATGCTTCTTCTCTTTGTCATCATGATATTTTCTTTTATGAGAGTCATCGTCTCTCCTTCTTTGCTGCTCTTCGTAAGCACGCCTTTCTTGAGCTTTTCTAGCTGCACGCTCTTCGTCAGATTCTTTGCGGGAGGGAAGATAACGTCCATAATCGTAAGAATCACGCCCTCCGTAGCGCCGAAAGTTGTCGTAGTATGAGCCGGTACGTCCCATCGGAGAATCTGAAAAACAGAAAAGAAGTAAAGTTTAGAAATTTCCAGAAAAAGAGGATAAATGCTTATAAGTGCTGAAAAATCCTAAGTGTGTGCGGCGTGCAAGCTACATGCGTCAAACTACAGACCACGCTTTAGTGTGGAAACAGAGACGACTGGCGTAGTAGGCGTCAGGGTTTGTTTTAGGGTGGAAGTCGCTTCGACAACGGGAGAAGTCACTTTTGGATTATTATCCCCGAAAAGCTCTTGAGAAGTTATCATGATATCGCTCAAGCCATCAAAAGTGTCATCACCCTGGAGCTCGGCAGACTTCTCCTTTTCAACTTCCATATCAATTGATTTTTCAGAAGCTCGAGGATTCTCTTCCTCCTCAATAATTGGGGCAAGTGCCGACTTGCTGACTGACCCTACAACATCGATGGATGTGGAACATTTTATCAAAGCAGCCTCTACGATGGGTGTTTTTGATGCAATTTCTTCTACAGAAGTTGGGGCATTCGAGGCCTCTGCTTGAGAGCCCGAAGCAACTAACGTTTCCGCATCAGAACTAGATATTTCATGAATCCGAGTCGACCTGGAGGGATGTAAAAGCCCAAATTGGTGCAAAAGCTCATCGTCTAATAGAAACTGGATACTCTTCTCCTCTACCGGCACCGCCATAAGCCTCTCAAAAGTCACTTTGTGACCAGGGTCTCTAGAAGGAGTAGGAAGTGCTGAAAAGGAAAAAAGACAAAGTTAGCACTTGATAACTCGGACCTCGGTAAGTTTGAAAGAACATAAGAAACAGAGGCAAGTGATCTTACTTCCTACTCTCCAAATGGCGTAAAACCCCGGGGGACAGCGAACATAGAAAAACTGGCTTAGGAAACTATGAACACTTTCAGGAAGACCGGTGATCAACTTACGATTTCTAGCACTCCTCACGACTGTGATAGAGGGATGATCTTTGTTTTTGGCAAAAGTACACAGATAGCGAATTTCTCCAAAACTGGGAAAACGGTCCAGCGTTCTCCTAAAAAGCACACACAGTCCTAGCAGGATGGCGTAGCCATTAGGGTGTAGTTGAAAAGGGGAGATAGATAATCGAAGGAGAAGTTCTCGAAGACAGTCATTAAACGGGGGAATCGCTCCACTCAAGCACATTTGGCGGTTAATGCAACAAAGCCGTGGGGCGGCCTATCAGCAGTGTCATTTACTCCAGGGAGCAAAGCATCAGGCTCAGCAATGCCAAACTGGGTGCATAGTTGACGAAAGGCTTTATGGTTCAGAGTGGTAGGAGTCCTTTCTGGAGGATCATTTAGCGGGACAGCAACTGGAAATGTATCTTCAACTTGCTCTATTCCTTCTTGTGGAGAAGACATTCTACACAATCAGCTGAATGTTCAAATGTGAAGGTGCACGTTTCCTAAAAAAGTGTGGAGTGCTGTGCAAAACTAATGAAAATAAAAGACAAGCATAACTGGAATTAAGTTAGTTGACAATCAATCGATTACAGAATTTCAGAACTTGTTAATGTTCAAGTGCAGTGTTAATGCAGCCAAATCAGTTTCATTTGACTATTACAATTTTGTTTTAATACTTCACTTGAATTAGTTATTGTACAACATCTCATTCATATTCATTCAATTTAACTTTCTCTTTATCAACTAATCTGTCATTCGATGTGGGCAGTCAGTGACAGTATATTCGTCCCAGTATTCTGTGAATGTTGTGTTAAGCAGGATTGTTAACTTGCAAATTGAAGCAATCTGTAAAAAGAAATACATGCAACATAGTTCGTAGTTCAGCAGTTCGAAGTCCAGGCAAAGTTCAAAAGTCATCTGCTTAGTCGTCGAAAACCTAAGTACTAACTCGGTGACGACTTAAGAAAGATTCCCTATGGGTCAAGGTCAGCAGTCCCCGAGTCTTAGGTCGAATAAAGAAGCAAAGACTAGTTTAAGGCAGCAGGAAATCCTAAGTCCTAACTCGGAGGCGACTCAAAACCTAGGACACATAAAATTGCTGAGTCGGTTCCGACTTAAATCAGTGAAATTGCTAAGTCGTGACCGAGTCAGTACATCAACCCACTTTCTTCCATAACTTTTAACTCGTTAGCCCAATGACCTCGCAGTCAGTGGCGATCCTAATTCCATTACACCATTGGATCACCCCAAAAAGCCAATTCGAATTGCCTCGGATTTGCTACGAATCTGACGTATTATTGCCCTACCACAACTGCAACGTGATCAATGGCAATTGCGAAACAGTCGAAGTGTTATTCATAATGAACCGCAGCATTTAAAAACAAATGGAAGTCGAAGACTGGGGAGTTATCGATTCGACAGTGGGCATGGATAAACTCGGATCAGATCAACTTACGATGTATAACAGGAGGATGATCGACGATTGAATGGATGGAATTTATTTCTGAGGACTCTAAATTGCGTCAAGGGCTGAATCGAGAAGAAGAATGAGTGAGGAAGAGGAAGGATGACTCAACTATTTATTCGCAGGAGGGTGAGTCGACTTGTACGTTGCCGACCTAAGACTTCTGTTAATTCGCTTCCGACCTAATCAAAGAGCAGGTTAAGAAAATCGAAGTATATGACCTATGACTTAGGCACACACTTCGAGGGGCAAATGTTAATCCTCTGATTCGCGACTTAACAGAAGACGACCTAACAAGCTAAAGGCGTGACCGACCTAAGGAAGGCTCCGAGTTAACAAGGTCTCCGACTTAACAGGCTACGACCTAAGGAAAGCTCTGACCCAACAGTTGCCGATCTAACTACTGAGAAAAGCTGCCGACTTAAGATATGTGCCGACCTAGGAGCCTGCCGACTTAAGATATGTGCCGACTCAACAGGTCACGACTTAAGGTAATCTATGACTCAAGAGCTAAGACCGAGTTAAGAAGGATTCCGAGTTAAGAAATGCTCCGACCTAACAGTGTACGAGTTAAGGAGTAGTCTGACTTAACCGATTAACAAGTTACGAAGGCCTCCGACTTAGCAGTTCGCGAGATAAGGAGGGGCTCCGACCTAAAAAAGTCTTCGACTTAAGACCTACAACCTATCTCTTAAGTCGTCGCCGACCTACGACTTATACTAAGTCGTGTACAATCTCAGAGCACCTTATACACCTTTACCTCGTCACCGACCTAAGGGAACGAAAACAGTATTGCATCTTTTAGGTCGTTACCGACTTACAACTTAAACTAAGTCGCTCACGACTTACTAACTCTTTCTGGAAGTACCAACTAGTACAAGTGCTTTATCCCGTTGCCGACTTATGACCTAAGACTTCTATAAGTCAGCCACGACTTAACACTTGTCGAAGACAGCCACAGGATGAGCCCAGAACAACCCAATCCCTTAACTCGTCACCGACTTACCCTAAGTCGGCTACGACTTAGGACTTAGGAAAATTTCCAGAGTCCAAATCAGCTCCTATAAATACCCCACCACTTCCAACATGAAGAGGACTTTTGGCCATTCATTTCTTCAAGCGCCGTTACTCCGTCGAAGTCTCCATTCATCCAGCAATCAAAGATCCTCAAACATTCAAGACGCTACAACAATCTTCAAGAGATAATTCCTTACATCCAACATGGATTCATCGAATTTCATCGACGAAGATTGAGCTAGTAGTCAAGATTGTTTCTTTTGATCAAGTTGTACTGTTTTGATAAGAGATTTGTATCGATTTGTAACCGAATTCAGTAATAAAGAGATTCAAAGTGGACGTAGGCTTAATCTCAAGCCGAACCACTATAAATTGCTGTCTTTTACTGCTTTTTTGCCAGTTTACTGCTTAAATTCTGTTCCCGTCACACGGGTGGTGCTTTCACGATTCTATTACACACACCGGGTGTTAGCGTTCACTTTTTAGCGTTAACAGAAATCAGCTTTATATCTCAAAGTGTAATGTCAGACATACAACCATATAAGTCTGTTACGGGTTCAAACAGAACCGAAGGCACTTCCGAAGAAGCCCTTGCAAATCCGGGTATTCACAATCCTGATCAGACTTCCCATCACATGTGGAGATCTCTATACCGGAGCAACTCAGTGAAGAGACATTCGATAGGTTATCCTATCGTTCTTACAAATACCCGATCTTCAAATGCTATCCATTTACGTCGTATCACTATTCGGAATGGGTTATATGACACAAAGTCCTCTCCCGGCTAAACCGAATAATGAGCGTAATATTTTAAAACATATGGATATTGGGATTTCAGTTAAGTCACAACTTATTACCCAAAACTTTTCTTCGAAAGGTTTAAACAAATTACCATTTTAATCTTTTACACAAAAAGATTCATCTCACAAAGTTCACCCAGTTTCACAAAGATCTATTCATAGATTTCCAAATCGATTTCCATTTCAATTGGATTAACTCATTAAATCTTTAAATCAAAGATTTAATTGATAGCTTTCAAAACAATTCCATTTCGACCTTTTATACAAAAGGTACACCTTTCCAATTTCAAAACAAAGTTCAACAATCTTTCACAAAGAATTATCGGAAAACCATTTTCATTTCAAACTTGAAATTCTTTTGACACAAATTGGAAATTCATTCCTTATATGAAAGCTTTTATTATCTGAAAAACATACAGTTTTTTATTTCGGAAAAAATCCGATTCGTTTATACAAGTTAAAGTCCTTGGGTTAAATTCAAATTCCCGAACCAGTACTTTTAAATTGGTTTAAATTCATATAAACACATTCATAACATCTTAACCATAATTTCCAAACATGGAATTCAATTCCAAATTTTGAATTCAAATTCAAATTAAATTATTTAAATTGAAAAACTTTACCAAGTTATTCAAAGTAACTTTTTTTCTTTGAAAACACCTTTTCCAAAGCTTTTCACATTTAACCCGATTCCATGTTCAAACCATTAGAGTTCAAATTTTTTTTTTAAAACCATTTTAAAAATCTGTGACTTAATCGATTTCCTTGTGAAATCCATATTTGTGGGTGTAAAAGTGTGGTCCAGGGGTTTCACACACAATAGTGCAACATCATTCAATCATCACAGATTCAAACACAGAAATACATTTGATAAGCGGTATAAACTATAACGCTTATCGTTCGATCATAGATTCACAGATAATATACAAATGTATCACAAATAAATGAATAAATTATACACAGCTCAATCCACAAAACAAAATATCACAGATCAGATAGGACAATCAATTCAAGGCATCTCATACAATACAATCATTCATAAGTAAGGTCAAGCATTCAATAATCATTTATAAGCAGGATTAATTAATTGTTTAATCCTAATTAATTCAATTTATTTCCAATTAAATTAATTACTTATGAATTAATTATCCAATCCTGATTTATTAATTACAAATCATTTGATGTAAATTAATTTATCAATTACCTTAATTAATTAAATTATTCTTAATTGATCTTCATTTGATCAATAATCCTTAATAAATCATAGTAAGTAATTTTCCCTAATTACTTAATTAACTTTAACCATTAGTTAATTTCTTTTAACTAAGTAATTATCTCTTATCATTTCATTAGTTAATTAGCCTTTAATTTAAATTAATTAACCTCAAATTGATTACCTTAATTAATTTATCACATTAACCTTGAATTAATTATTGCTTAATCACTTGATTAATCAACTTTAACCATTAATTAATATTTAATTAATAATCCTTAATTACCAATTAATTAATCTTTAAATCTTCATTAATTACTTATTTAATTGATCTAAATCATTTATTTAATTAAATAGACAAATTATCCATTTTAATTGACTTAATAATTAATGAATTATAAATCATCATCATATCTTCATTTCTTAAAGTAACTCATGATTTAAATTATTAATTACAATATGTTTGGAACATTGACTTTAAATTTTACTTTAAAATTTCAAATTAAATTTCACACTTTAGAATAATTACCAATTTATCTTAAATAAAGTTTAAAATCCAATTATTTTTCTAACTTTTAATTCCTCATGTTAAAATAATATTTTTGTTTAAAAGAAAATTTGAGGGTTGAATTCAAATTCCTTTTGAAATCCACATAATAAAAGGTATAATTTAACATTTAAATCTATCTTAAACATTTAAATTTTTAAAACCTAATTTTATCTCAAAATCTAGAATTTAAGGCTAAACTTTAAATCCATATTTCAAATTTTAATTTCTTGTTTAAATCCTTCTTTTACAATTCAAATTCCATTTTAAAATTCAAATCTTCTTTTCAACACTTAAACATTTTTAAGTATTTAAAACAATTTAAATTTGAAACTTTATTTGTTTCCAAACTAAATTCTAATCTAAACTTGAATTCATATTTACACTTGGATTTAAAAATTCATTTTAACACTTAATTTAAAATTTAAAATCTCAGTTTAAATTTGCAGAAACAAATCAGGTTTGAAACCTGAAAACAAATTTCTACCCGAATCCCCCACCATTTTACTTCGAGTCCTTTCCCTCAAAACTTCGAGCACACCTTCGAGTCAACCCACACGAGAGCAACCTGGAAACACTTCAGGCTTTCAAAAATTTCCAGACCACCAGGCTCGTGCATGGTGCACGTGCATCGCGCCGTTAATCGTCTCCAGGCGTTGCTGCATCGACGAACAAGTCAGCCACCATCCATAACCCAATTCCCGACCACCAAAACCTCGGCTTCATCTCGAATTTGAAACCGAGCAAAAATCAAAACTTGGAAACAAAACTACACCCAGACTCAAACCTGTCAACGCCTTATTCTCCAAGCTCCGACCATCAGCCAGTCTACGACTCCGGCCAACGACTCGTCTACGACCTAGCTACCATCACCCAAAAGCCCATCACACTCAATCGATTGACGACGATGAACGAATCAACAAACTAAACCTCCTCAAAACTATGAGTTAAACCCTAAATCTCCCTCGTCCCATCATTTCTTGCAACAGAAAAATTAACCAACAATTTTCCCGATATAATCGATTTACAAACTTGCTTCGAGCAAAGTTTCAGTGTTCAACATTTGATCGATCGCTGGAAATAGATTAAAAAGCATATTCTGTTCATCTAAGAACTGCTCTGAACATACATAACTAAAATTCACCGTTTTAGTTTTAAAAATCCTATCTTGCAATGTGGATTCAAGTTATGAAACTTAGTTGGCAATCCATGATACTCGAATTTATCATATATTTAAATTTTTGCTCTGTAAAACTAAATTTACAGAGGCAAAACATTTTTAACATGCTCAAAACAGATTTTATACCATATTTTAAGTTTAAACAAACATATTTTGTTCGTAACTCTAAGCTTAATACTGTGTGGATGAAGAGGTATTAAATTTTCTCTGGTTTACTTTACCCTGTAACCAGAACTGTAACCAGAAACTAGAAAGGACAGGCTATTCAAGTTACACAGTGCAACCATTTATACATATAGGATTTACTTACATGAACTATACAGCAATACATAAAATTATTGATGAAACAGATACACAAATTTAAGTTTAGAAATGTCATGTTTACTCACCTTGATTTCCAGGAAAAAGAAGAACAGAGTTGCTGAAGCTCCTCTTTTTTTTCTTTGATTCCCTGGTTTGCATTTGATTGTGTTGTTGTTTTAGTTTGAATGTTTTGTTTGAGTTTGGAAATGGTATTTGCTTAGCTTAGAATGGACGAACTTGAAATGAAGTTGATATGTGAGAAAGCAAGTTTACAGGTTGATAGATATAAACAAGTTACAGGGTGATATTTTTTTTCTTGTTTGTTCAAAGTAAGATCAGAGATATTTTATTGCTTGGTGGTTGAATTGATTTTAAAACAATTCGAATTGACTAAAATGTTGCTAGCATTTAATGCCAAGGTACTTTATGTCTCAACCTTATTTTATTTGTACATTGTGTGAGTAAAATCTGGTGGCTTCCTTTGCAAGCTATTCTCATGAATATGTTTTGTTTTCTTCTTTTTTTTCAAGTGTTCATACATAACTTATCTTTCTTCCTTTACAAAGGTACATACTTACATTTTTGTTTACATGCTTAAGTGTATTCTTACATACATATATATATACACTTTATTTTGTAAGTATATTTTGTTTATATTTATTTTATAAATCCCAATTCAATTTTAAATTTAAATACTTTTTTCCAGTAATTCATAATTTAACTGATATTTTATATCAATTACCAATTACTTTCACAATTTTTATTCAAAAATTTAGAATTATTAACAAATTTAAACTTAATAAAATTCGGGATCGTTACAGCACTTCTATAGTGAACGTATTAGTGATGAATTTTCGGGGTCGAAAATTTCGGGTCGTTACACGATAGTTCTGCACGTGTTGTCTAATGACATGCCGCTTGCTTTTAGGATCAATCCACATTTCATGCCGAACGATTGAGTCTTTCCTATGTATACGCCTCATTCGTATCGACCCAGTTTTGCTCTATTCGTATCGATCATAACTACTTTGTTCGTATCGATTGTAGCTGCTCTGTTCATATCGATCACTGGCCGATCGATACGAAGTAGCGGCTTTGTGTGGTTTTGTTGGATATGAAGTGAAGTTGGTTGATCGATGCGAACAAGCTAGAGAAGATGGATGCGAAGAACGCTGCTTTCTATGGATATGAAGTGAAGCGATCATGATGGATACGAACTACCGCTTATTTGATGGATACGAATGGGATGGTTGCTAGACTATGGATACGAAATGGGCCAACTTCGATGGATATGAAGGAAGACGCCATTCGATGGGTTCGAACTAGGCCAATGCTGATGGATTCAAACAAGGCTGATGCGAGAGAAGTTGACCGATGGATACGAACAAGTTTACTTCCTTGGCTTGCATCGATCATATCTTGAGCATATGAACTCGGATTGACTTGAAATTTGGAACATTGGCTTTCATTGCTTTTCTTGTCGTTCCACATCAATTATAGCTCGATCTGGACTCGGATAAAATTCGCCAGTATCCATAGTGAATCTGTGTATAACCGATCTTTGGGACGAACTGTCCTCGATTTCCAGTTAAGTTCTTGGTGTTATGGCCTTGCCAAAAGGCGGGATAACATTTGCCCCCCAAAGTACGTCTTGTGAGAACATGACGTGCTTTGAAAAATTGCAATCTTCATCCTGAAATTTTCTATCCGACTTATCTGAATGGTTGTTGTCTTTTCATTGAAAGCTGTGACTTTTGATTAATCTTTAGAAGTGTAAATTATGAACTATTGACTGCCAATTGTTGTACCCTGTACTGTTGTAGCTGAGTGTTGTATGATAGTAATATGTCATTCGTTGTTGTACTTGTCACCAGGTGAGCATTCAATTCCTGTAAATTTGAAGAATTAAATGTTGATTTATGGCATTTATAATATATATAAACTTGGCACTCGTCAACGTTTGTTCGTTCACGAGTCGTTGTCGAGTTCTTTAGTTCTTGCTTAGATCGAGTTTCGTATCGATCCTCTCCTGAATCGATGTGAAATTCAATTTGTAGCAACGATCGATAGTCGTTTTAAGTAACTTCTTTCGTATCGATCCTCTCCTGGATCGATACGGGATGTTGGAATGCATGTTTTGCATCGATGGCTATCGATACGAAATGGACAACCCTCGGAGGTACATCGTATCGATGGATATGAGGTTTAGGTCTTCGAGCAAATGGATACAAAATAAGTGCTTCGTATCGATGAAATTAAATGCCTCGAGTAAAACTTAGTTGTGAGTTTCGTATCGATGATGTTCGAATTGATGGATATGAAACAGATGGTAACTCAATGATGGGTGCAAGTGTCAACCTCTGCATTGCTCTAGGCTGATCGATACGAAGCCATGTCTTCGCATTGATGAAGGGATTCATTCCAGGCATGTTGGCCCAACGCCCTTCGCATCGATAGGCCCCTGACCGTTTCAACCGGTCCATCTACTGGGAGACGAATCGCCTTTGTTCCCTTGAGTTCGAGTCCATATAAATATATTTTGGACTTAGAAAAAATTTCACTTGCGCTTATTGCTATACACCGCCTTCGCATCAATCAGAGTAAAAGAGAAAAGAAACTTGCCTTCACCTTCGAGCCATTTAACCCGTTAATTCCTTGAATTAACTATTTTAATTAGGTAATTAATCAATTAAAATCAACTCCAAATGACGAAACTCGAATTCTTGTGCCATTCCACTCGTATCCCTGGCCGATTCCGATGATATTGTTGTCGGAGTTGGGTCGGAGCGAGGCTAAGGAAGGCTTAATGACGTCTGTGTTGATTGGAGAAGAAGGAGTGAGGAGGGATACGAAGGAGTCACTCGTATCGATGAAGGATGAAGGACGTACTTGCATTGATTGTGGATAGTGAGTGAGTTTGAATCGATGAGGCATAATGGATCTTCATATCGATGAAGCATGTAGTTCGTATCGATCGATGATAGGAATTATCGATCTAGAGTGATCGATACGAAGACTCGGATCTAGTGATCGATACGAAGACACTACTTTTGATCGATATGAAGTTGGGGGTCCTCGATCGATACGAATTGACTTTCTTGCGATCGGTATGAGACGCTGCTTCCACCATCGATACGAATTGCACTTCCGGTGATCGATTCTAATTCAGACTTTAATGGATACAAAATCTTGCATATTCGAACACTTGACTCCGACGAGCTTTAATCCTGCATAATTGGACTTGGCCGTTATGTGAGAAATGCGGATTACAGATCTTAAGGCTAGAATTAACACTAGAGGAGGGAGGGGGTGAATAGTGTTTTAAGAAATTACTAATTCTTTTTGAGTTTATATTAATTTGAACACAAATGTATGCAATATTCAGACACAGATATTGATGCAGCCCAGATTGACGAAGTGTTAGGTCGCGAGCGACCCAACCATGCAGTACAAAATGAAGAAAACTTAGGATGTGTACAACCTAAGTCTAAGGTCGCTGAAGAAGGGTGCGAATGACCTAACTCACAGGCCACTCCTTTAGGTCGCGAATGACCTAACTCACATGCCGCTAATTTAGGTCGCGAACGACCTAACTCACATGCCGCTCCTTTAGGTCGCGAACGACCTAACTCACATGCCGCTCCTTTAGGTCGCGAACGACCTAACTCACGTGTCGTGCTGTTAGGACGCTCAAGTGATAGGTCGCAGGAAGATTGTTATGAAGCCCTGTTCTTAGGTCGCAAGACCTTAGGTCGCTCAGGAGTAGGTCGCGAAGCTTTAGGTCGCATACAAAGCTTAAGTCGCTGATTGCTATAAGTCGCTGAAGCTCATGCCGCCTAGATTTCTTGAGTCGCTGCCTTACATTTTTAGGTCGCTCATATGTTAGGTCGTAAGTCGTGATGGTTTGTAATGTGCTGAGATATAAATATTGTAAATCGTGTGTTGTTCTTATTTCGTACTGTGTTGCTGTGTTGTTTCCTTAGGTCGCAGACGACCTTAGTTAGGTCGTAGGTCGCGTGGTTGTGATAGGTCGTTGCCGACCTAAGTGTTGTCAAATGTTGAGTCGTGTGTGTTGTAAAACTCTATAAATAGCGGGGTTGTGTCATTTTGTAAAGGTGATTGATTTTGAATAAAACTTTTGTTTGTTAGCTTTGTGCTTTCATTAAATTGGTAGTTGAGTGTGATCTCCTATCTCCACTTTCGGTAATCGAGTGCGCTCGATTCAACGACTGCTGAAGCCGATTCATGGTATCTAGTGCGCTAGATCAACGTACGAAGAATCGTAGATCTTTAAACACGGTATCGTGCGCGATCAACGTGTTTGGGATAGCTAGAATCCGGTATCTTTGGATCAACGGATTTGGGTCATTCGGTATCTTCTATTCCATCGATTGCTACTTTCACAGATTCATACATTTTCGTTATCCGCTGCTACATCATTTGGTATCAGAGCTAGACTTAGCCAATCATAGCTAAGCCGAGTCTTGGAGCCAATTTTTATCGAAGTAAAGTCATGCATCATATTGTTATTCAAGCCGAGAGTTAAAGTTGATGTTTGTAAAGATTCAATCATGCCGCCGAGAAGAGAAAATCGCCATCAAAATGTTGAAGCGTTGTATAGAAGAGAAGAAGCCGAGCAAATGGAACAACGCATCAATGAAAAGTTTGATGAAGGCATTGGGAAGTTAGAGAAACTGATGAATGATTTGAACCAAGGACAAAGGAGAAGATCGCCAGTCTCGAACCATAGAGGAAACAGAGTTTCGCCATCGGTTGCGGAAGCGAGAAGGGTGTCTCCATAATCTTATCGAGGAAGAAGATAATCTTCAGTTTCATTGAGAAGAGAACATCGCGAGTATAGAGATGAAGAGAAAAGGACTCCACGTTAGTTTGAGCATGAACCATACCGTGATGATGACAGACAAAGTAGGAGAGATATGCGAGATCATAGAAATGAGGGTGGTCGAGATCGTTACTGAAGTACATCTGTTTTTGATGAAGATGGTTGTAGATGTAGTGTTCATTCACGAGATCGAGACCTAGTATGAAATGCATATCGGGATGTTGAGGATGATCGTAGATGGGAGTCAGGGATGAAAACGGAAATTCCAGAATTCAAGGGTGGTATGTAAGCTGAGGAGTTTTTAAATTGGCTGTCTAATGTGGAGGAGATTTTTGACTTCAAGGAGGTTCCAGAACATCGTAGAGTGAAGTTGGTTGCTAAAAGGTTGAGGGGTAGAGCTTTAGCGTGGTGGCAGCAAACCAAACTTACACGGGAACGGATGGGGAAGTTGAAGATTGAATCATGGGAGAAAATGAAGAAGTTAATGAGAGCAACTTTCTTACCTTACAATATCAATCTCTTATGTATCAACGTTTGCCGAACTTGAGGCAAGGAACGTGGACTGTTAATGATTATGCAGATGAATTTTATCAGCTTATTGCCAGGAATGATATTATGGAAACAGAGGAGCAGCTGACAACTAGGTTTGTTGGAGGGTTGAGAATGCAGATTCAAGATATGCTGAATATGTTTGATCCTAGATCTGTTACAGAAGCACATCAAAAAGCTTTAGCTTGGGAGAAACAAGGAAGGAGAGGTGGTGGTGTGTTTACGAATTCCAACAATCAAGTGAAAGGGGCTAGTAGCAGTGCAAATGTTTCCAAGGCTGTTGTAAAACCGGTTGTTAGTGAAATTGCAAAGTCCAAAGTCAACAGCAGTATCAAGTGTTTCAATTGTCAGGAGGTTGGCCACAAGAGCAATGAATGTCCAAAGCCAAAGAAACGAGCCATGATTGCTGAGGTCGAGGATGAGGATGAGGAGGCTGACTGTTCTAATTCATTACCAGTTGAGGAGGAAGAATTGTTGTCGGGAGATGATGGATATACATTAATGATGAGGAGGAATTGCTTGACACCGAAGCAGGAGGAAGAGACTAGCTGGTTGAGGAATAACATCTTTCAATCAACATGCACTATCTTGGGAAGGGTTTGCAAATTTGTCATTGATGCGGGAAGCTGTGATAATATTATCTCTACAGAAGTTGTGAAGAAGTTGTCATTGAAAACCGAGAAGCATCCGAAACCTTACAAGTTAGCTTGGTTGAGGAAAGGTGGGGAGGTGAAAGTTAGTCGAAGAGCTTGTGTTAATTTTTCAATTGGGAAGAAATACAAAGATGAAATTTGGTGTGATGTTGTGGACATGGATGTATGTCATCTGTAGTTGGGGAGACCATGGCAGTATGATAGAGCTGTGCAACATGATGGACGTACGAACAGCTACAGTTTCATGTTTGAAGGCACCAAGATTACTTTAGTTCCCAAGAAGCGACAACAAGAAGAAAGAAAGTTGGAGGAGATTGAAGAGCTTAAAACTTTGCTATCTTTGAAGGAGTTTGTTAAGGAAGTAGAAGAGGAGCCTGAAGTGTTTTTGTTGATTGGACGTGAGAGTCAAGAAGTGGTTGAAATTCCTGAAGAAGTAAAACCAATACTGGAAGAATTTGAAGATGTATTTCCTGAAGAGTTGCCAACGGAGTTACCGCCATTGAGGGACATTCAACATCAATTGATCTTGTTCCAGGTGATGTGTTACCACATAGACCACATTACAGGATGAGTCCGAAGGAACATGAGGAGTTGAGAAGACAAGTGGAAGAGTTGCTTGAACATGGGCGTGTGCAGGAAAGTCTAAGTCCATGTGTTGTACCAGCATTGTTAGTGCCGAAGAAGGATGGAACGTGGAGGATGTGTACCGACAGTCGAGCACTGAACAAGATTACAGTGAGATATAGATTTCCTATGCCTAGACTGGATGACTTGTTGGATCAACTTAGTGGAGCTGCTATATTTTCGAAGATTGATTTGAAAAATGGTTATCATCAAATTCGAATCAGACCAGGGGACGAATGGAAGACAACATTCAAGACGAGAGAAGGGTTGTACGAATGGCTGGTTATGCCGTTTGGTCTTTCGAATGCACCAAGTACATTTATGCGGGTGATGAATCAGATTTTTAGACCATTCATTGGGAAGTTTGTGGTGGTGTATTTTGATGATATTCTGATATATAGCGGGAGTCCAGAAGAACATTTGCAACATCTGAGAGAAGTGTTGATGATACTGCGACAGGAACAATTTTATGCTGCAATGAAGAAATGCGTGTTCATGACGCAGAGTGTTTTATTTTTAGGGTATGTTATATCGGGAGGAGGTATATAGGTGGATCAGAATAAAGTTGAAGCAATCAGAAATTGGCCACAACCCAAGACGATAACAGAGATTAGAAGTTTTCATGGTTTAGCGTCATTCTACCGAAGGTTCATTCCACATTTCAGTAGCGTGATGGCACCAGTTACTGATTGTATGAAGGGGAAACAGTTTTCATGGTCGGAGGAAGCAGGGGTTGCTTTTGAGCAGATCAAGAAACTTTTGACGACAGCACCAATTCTAGTTTTACCAGATTTCCAGTTATTGTTTGAATTACATACTGATGCATCTAAAGTTGGGATTGGAGGAGTGTTGAGTCAGAAAGGACGTCTTATTGCATATTTCAATGAGAAGCTTTCGGGAGCAAAGATGAGATATAATACTTATGATGTCGAATTTTATGCTATCGTGCAAGCTGTGAAACATTGGAGACATTATTTGTTTCATAAAGAATTGGTTTTATATACTGATCATGAAGCGTTGAAGCATATGCAGGGACATGACAAGGTTGCAGCCAGGCATGCTTCGTGGACTGCATACTTACAACAATTTACATTTATGGTGAAGCATAAATCGGGAATTACAAATCGAGTAGCAGATGCATTGAGCAGAAGGAATCATGTGTTGACTACAATGAAGGTAGAGGTGACAGGGTTTGATGTGTTGCCAGAATTGTTTGTCGATGATCCTTACTTTGCGAAGTTTGTAGACAAAGTCAAGGAGGGAAAGACGGATGAATTTGTATTGGTGGATGATTTTCTTTTTAAAGGAAATCGATTATGTATACCCGAGTGTAGTTTACGATTGAAGATTGTGAAGGAGTTACATGAGGAAGGACATGTGGGTAGAGATCGAACGTTACAGTTGATTTCACATTCTTACTATTGGCCCTCGATGAAGCGAGAAGTTGAAAGGTTTGTGGAAAGATGTCATGTTTGTCAGGTTTCGAAAGGGACAGCTACAAATGCGGGATTGTATATGCCTTTACCTGTTCCTACAAAACCGTGGATAGATGTAAGCATGGATTTCGTGTTGGGCTTGCCAAGGACTCAACGGGGAAATGATTCCATATATGTTGTGGTGGACCGTTTCTCGAAGATGGTACATTTTATTGCTTGTAAGAAGATAGCAGATGCAGTCCATGTGGCATAGTTGTTCTTTAGAGAGATCTATCGATTGCATGGTTTACCAGAGTCTATAGTTTCCGACAAGGATACCAGATTTTAGGGTCATTTTTGGCTAAGTTTGTGGAAGATGGTGGGAACGAAGCTAAATTTCAGTAGTGCTTATCATCTGCAGTCGGACGGACAGACTGAAGTTGTAAACAGATCATTGGGAAATTTATTACGATGTCTTGTAAAGGACAATCTGAAGAGTTGGGATATGAAGTTATGTCAAGCAGAGTTTGCACATAATCATGCTGTGAACCGTAGTACGGGTTTCAGTCCATTTCAGATTGTATATTCAAACCTACCAAAGGGGCCGTTGGATTTGACGATAATACCACAACAAAAGGGGACAGTTAAGCGGGCCGTTGATTTTGTTGATGGATTGGCTGAATGTCGTAAAATCGTCCAGGAACGATTGGAGAAAGCAAATGAAAAGTATAAACGAACTGCGGATTTAAAATGAAGATGTGTTGAATTTAATGAGGGAGATTTAGTATATGCTGTACTAACAAAAGACCGTTTTCCAGTGGGAACATACAATAAACTTAAAGCTCGAAAGATTGTTACTGTAACGATTGAGAAACGAATCAATGAAAATGCTTATAAGTTGAAGCTGCCAGAGGATGTGTATACTTCTGATGTGTTTAATGTTAAACATCTTCTACCATATCATGGGGATGAGTTTGTTGTGGAAGAAGAGGGCGCAAATTCGAGGACGAATGTTTTTCCACCGGGGGAGGATGATGCAGCCTAGATTGACGAAGTGTTAGGTCGCGAGCGACCTAACCATGCAGTACAAAATGAAGAAAACTTAGGATGTATACGACCTAAGTCCAAGGTCGCTGAAGAAGGGTGCGAACGACCTAACTCACAGGCCACTCCTTTAGGTCGCGAACGACCTAACTCACAGGCCGCTAATTTAGGTCGCGAACGACCTAACTCACTTGCCGCTCCTTTAGGTCGTGAACGACCTAACTCACATGCCGCTCCTTTAGGTCGCGAATGACCTAACTCACGTGCCGTGCCGTTAGGTCGCTCAAGTGATAGGTCGCAGGAAGATTGTTATGAAGCCCTGTTCTTAGGTCGCAAGACCTTAGGTCGCTCAGGAGTAGGTCGCGAAGCTTTAGGTCGCATACAAAGCTTAAGTCGCTGATTGCTATAAGTCGCTGAAGCTCATGCCGCCTGGATTTCTTGAGTCGTTGCCTTACATTTTTAGGTTGCTCATATGTTAGGTCGTAAGTCGTGATGGTTTGTAATGTGCTGAGATGTAAATATTGTAAATCGTGTGTTGTTCTTATTTCGTACTGTGTTGCTGTGTTGTTTCCTTAGTTCGCAGATGACCATAGTTAGGTCGTAGGTCGAGTGTTTGTGATAGGTCGTTGCCGACCTAAGTGTTGTCAAATGTTGAGTCGTGTGTGTTGTAAAACTCTATAAATAGCGGGGTTGTGTCATTTTGTAAAGGTGATTGATTTTGAATAAAACTTTTGTTTGTTAGCTTTGTGCTTTCATTAAATTGGTAGTTGAGTGTGATCTCCTATCTCCACTTTTGGTAATCGAGTGCGCTCGATTCAACGACTGCTGAAGCCGATGCACGGTATCTAGTGTGCTAGATCAACGTACAAAGAATCGTAGATCTTTAAACATGGTATCGTGCGCGATCAACGTGTTTGGGATAGCTAGAATCCGGTATCTTTGGATCAACGGATTTGGGCAATTCGGTATCTTTTATTCCATCGATTGCTACTTTCACAGATTCATACATTTTCGTTATCCGCTGCTGCATCAGATATGATCACAGAATCAAACATAGATGCAGATATAAAGTAAAATCAATAAAGGAAAGAACACACCGAATTTTATACTGGTTCGGAGTTACCCTACATCCAGTCCCGCAACACAAGTACAGATTTCCTTTCAAAATCAATTCTTACAATTACACCCACGATTTCAAGGCCACGAGGTACACCGCTCCGGATTCACAATCCTCTGGGTAGAGATACTTGATTTTACGGGCAACAAGTTCACCCGATTGATTTTCCAGGCTACAATCACACCTTATCTCGCTCGATTGATTACAAAGAAATCTATAACTCTGAATAGTACTGGGATCTTGTTGAAATAGTGATAGAGAATCAAACCAGATATGATCTAGTTAGATTCAATGGTGATTTCGGCAGAGTAATGGTAAAAATGTATATAAAGAAATGTGGAAGAAGAAGAGGAGTGAAATTAGAGAAAATATGAATATAAATTCGTTTAGAACATCCCCTATTTATAGTAGAACAATAACCATGTCCATTCGTGAAAGGATATGATGAATAGACACTTCCTTTGAAATTCAAACTTTTGAAATAAACTGTCACCTTGTCGACAAGGGGTACTTGGGGTTGTCGACAGGCCTAAGTTATTTTTGGTAATTTGTTTTTCTTTGAAAATAATTTCTATCTTGTATTAAAACTATTTTAAACTTTATAAATATACTTAACTATAGTTAAAATACATAAATAAGTATAAAGAATAATATTTTGGTATATATAAAATTTTACTATAATTTTATATTTAAATCTAAGTATAAATATTAAAAGTTTATAATTAAAAGATAGTTTAAAACCAAGGATAATTTTATGTTGAAAATAAAGATTATTTTGAGACTAAATGTATTTTAAAACCAGGATAGATGTTTTTGATTTAAAAAGGAAGATTTTGAAATCATTTTGAAAACAAGATATAATTTTGTAAAACATTTGAATAAAAGTTAGTGGATACAAAACAATGTTCCACTAGATTTTTCGTATGTTCCATCCTACTTAGGGTTCCATCCCTTTAACGGGCTCGAAGTGGATTCCATTCCACGAATAAAATGGATTTTAAGATGTTAGTGCTTTTCTAGGAGTTTTAACAAAATTCCTAACTAAATTACTTATACTGAAATCTTGAACTCTTAATAATCTTGATACTCATGAGTCTTGAATCTTGATATCTTCGATCTTGAGTTCATAAGTTCTTGAATCTCTATGCCGTACAGTCTTCATTCTTTGGTACCTGCATATATATCCTGCATATACATATATATCTAAACAATAATGTTAGTATTTATATTTTATAATCTTATTCTAAGGTTGTTGTCATCAAAACCAACTTCCCAGGGACTAACAATCTCCCCCTTTTTGATGATGACAACCTTTGTTTATAAAATATCACTTCTATCCTAATAACTCCCCCTAAAACTAATAACTCCCCCTTAATCTATGCCTAACTATCCTATTTTATACTTCTCCCCCTTTGTCATCAACAAAAACTAACTCCAAACTATATAACTCCACCTTATTCCTGTACTAAAGTACCTGCATTAATAAAATATATAATGGAGTATATAATAGATAGATTAAGAGATAATTATACTGATAGACATGATAACTAATCAAAGATCATATAAATATTAATGTGTATGTTTACATATTATGTTTTGCACACCAATTATCAATCCACACCAAACCAAATCAAATCAAATCAATCCAAGCAATCAATTCAAATTAAACAAAATAATCAAATAAAATCAAACATTACGAGGAACTTCCACCCATCCTTCTTCTCCAAATATAGGGTCTGCTTTAATGGCATCCCAATTTTCATTTTCGTTGGTGAGAGAGACTAGAGGATGTGGTTCATTATCATCTTTGTGCAGGGAGGAAATCATCCATCGAATCGCATCGAAATGTTTTCTTGCTCCTTGATCATCTGCATTTGACTCAACTCTAAGTGTCGCTAATTACGGAGAATGAAAGAAAGAATATTCTTGAAAGAATTAAGAGTTTCTTCAAGATTCTCGGTCAAACTATGAATTGGATCAGCCATATTTGAGTTTGTGAGAGGGAATATAGATTGAGTAGATAAGAAATGATTTTGAGTGATGAATTCTGGAAGAAATATGTATTTATAGGTGTAGAAATTCGTTTGAAATGAATAGACACAAGGTAGTTATTCGAATTCCAAATTTAAAATGAAAAGTCATTTCTGACTAGTACTTGTCGACAGGGTCTCTGGGGGGTTGTCGACAGGGGTCAGTTAATTTTGATGATTCATTTTGATTTTGTGAATAATTGTGTATATATATATATTTATATAATATAATAACATTTATTCTGGAGATAAGATAAGCTAGATAACAGAAAAGTAATTCAATTTCATTTCATAATAGAACGATACAATGATTAAACATTAAGAACTACATGAACATTCAAATCAAAACAAACTAAAATCAATACATGACATGAAAAGATAGAACTAGTTAGAGGATGAGGAAGATGAAGATAATCCAAGCTTCTTGCTGACTTTGGAGAAAAACTTGTTCATCTTGGATGACATTTTATCCAATCTCTTACTAACGGATCGTTTAAGAGTCTGTTGATTCTCTACAATGGTCTTTTGATTTTTAAGTAAGGTTTTGTTGGTTGGATTAGAGGGATAGTCAATACTTTCCAAGGATGTTTCACCTTCTTCTTCTTCTTCTATTTCAATTTCACCCCCTTCTTCTTCTTCTTCTTCCTCTTTCATCTCATCATGAGCCAAACGCTCTTCCTTTTCGGCAAGAGTCTCATATGGTTGAAAAACATATGGAATTTTCATAAGAGAAATGTTTGAGTGAAAACTTTTCTTGAAACAAATTATTCTCCTTTGAAATTCACTCCAAAATAATTAAAAATCCGAGTGAGATAGATTCCATGATACAAAGTATTGTCAACCACTTCAAAATTTTTGGGACGAAGTTCATCCAAAATAATTTGCGCCCAATTAATATCATAATTTCCAAAAATAGCAAAAAGTGCTTTGCAAACTTTTGAAGTTGGATTGTTAAAACTCCCTGATCTTGGGGTCAAAGTATGTTGTAAAAGAAGATTAACAATTCTATCTTTTGGTCGAAAGTTTCAATTTATGAATTCAAAATTATCATTTCCTTCGAAAATGTGATGAAATGTCTCACGATCATTTTCATCGATATTGAAACTAGAAAGATCCATTCCCGTGCTCTTGCAATTGAGAATGGTACCCAAAACATCACAATTTAAAATGATTCTAGTGCCTTTGACACTACTCCAAATTTCATCATCATTTCCATTATAAAATCCATGGTTGAGATTTGCATAGAAAATTTTAATAAGATTTGGATAACAAACAAAGTTATTTTGTGAAGCATCAACAAGACTAAGAACTTGGTTGTTTGCAAAAAGAGAATCGATTTCATAAGTAGAGAAATCTTGAAATAAAGCAAACTTTTCGGGATGGACTTTTCCATAGTTAGCATAGTTGATATATGCTTTTATAGCCTCCGGATTATTGAAAAGTTCCTCTTTTATATTTCTAGAAAATCTCATTGTGGAAGGGTTGCTTGAAGAAGCCATTAGTGTAGAGAGTAGAAAACTTGATATTTTGAAATAAGAGTTTGAATTTTGAAATGAAAGTGAAAAGTTGTGATAAGAGATAGTAAATAAATAGATTCTCAAGGGACGGGTTCTCTGGTCAAAAGGTGACTTTTCAGAGACTTGAATGAAGTGAAAAGATAGAGGGAAATACAAACATTTGAATAAAAATTTGAATTTCAAATTTCTGTACCCTTGTCGACAACGTGGGGGGCCCTTGTCGACAGGTGTCTCTGAATTTTCATGATTTATTTCTCTTAAGTATTCTAATATATATATATATATATATTATTTTTAATGTCTATATAATATCTAGAATATTACTAGAATTATAGTATATTCCATAAAATATTATGATACTATTTAAAAATAAAAATAATAATAAAATAATAGTAAAAATATAATAAAATTATAATAAAAATTTTAAAATTCAAACAACACACCAATTCAAAATCAACCAATCAAACATCCAATCCTAAACATGAAATTTCAACCAATTTATTGTAAACGTGTACCTTTTTCTGAGTTCGTTTCTCTGAATTCGTAGGAGTCTTGAACTGCCGTGAAAAACATATTTGAATTATCTGTCTTCTGATCATCATCGCTTGAGGACAAGTCTGAGTCATCTAGAGTAGCGGTAAATGCACGTGTTCGTTTCTTTGCGGAATCATTGTTTATAGGAAGATTTTGCTTATTGGATGCGGACAGTCTCTTTTGATATGGCCTGGTTCGTCAAAGTTGAAACATTTGATATAGTTTGGCACTACATTCTGATTACCAGAGTTCTTATAGTTGTTTCTCTTGAGATTATTCATCTTTCTGTATTTTATGAATTTCCGAAAGTTCTTGGTCATAAAGGCTATCTCTTCATCATTATCGATGTTTGAGTCTGATCCATCGGTCAATGCATTGAATGCAATTGATTTCTTTTCATATGCTTTGCTTTCTCTTTTCCCAAGAATTTTGACTTCAAACGACATTAGATTTCCAATTAATTCTTCTATCTATAAGGTACTGATGTCATTTGCCTCTTCGATCGCAAGTGTCTTTTGATCTCATTCTGGAGTAAGAGAATTTAAGATTTTTCTGACTTGATCTTCTTCCGAAAATACCTTTCCCAAGGATATTAGAGAATGCACAATATCCTGAAATCTACTATACATGTGACATCCCGGAATTTCTGGCAATATCAATTTAATAATATGTGTTAAAAATTAAATTTATTTGATAATAATTGTTAATAAGATTTGAATTGATTTAATAATCTTCTTTAAATAAATATTTAACTGATAATTTATCTTTTAAAAGCTAATAAATTGTCTTCTATTTATAATGTATATATATATATATTTGTATATATTGTGAATAGATAAGCTTTGTTTTAAATTTAATAAATAAATCTTGTTTCCTAATTTTAATATATTTTGGTAATTTGGGAAATTGATTTAATTTAATATTAAATAAATAACTGTATGGTTTAAAATACTTAAGGAAAATATTAATTGTTTTCAATTTATTTTAGTTTAAGTTTGAATTTAAATAAGATTAAAAAAAAGGTTGTTTTGTTCTTTTTAAATATAGTTTGTTTAAATAAGTAATTTAGTAATAAAGAGATAATTTCTTTTATAAATTATTTTAATTTAATAATGAGTTATTTTTAAACAGTATTAATAATGTAATATTTTTACAAATAGATTCTTAATATATGAATAGAATTGTTATATATATATATATATATATATTGGAAGAAACTATGATTTGTAAATCTGAAATGAAGTCTTTCAAAATATTTAAAATAAAATAAACCTTATTAATATTAAAATTTAGTCTTTCAAACATAAGTATAAAATATAAATAATAATAAGCTAAGTATTTGATAGTTTAAGTTTAAAAATAAACGTAAAATAAAAATAAACACATATGTTAGAAATAAATATGAAAGGGAATATATATGTTATGTAAACACTTAACACATCACCTAAATTCTAACCATATGTTAATAAACTATAGATATACTTATTTATATCACAAAGATTAGACTAAAGCAAGGCCGTAAGTAAGTAAGAAAGGCAAGAATTTAACTAAGTATAAAAGAAAAAATATGTCTTCATGCTTGTACAGGATATGGCTATGTACATAAGAAAATAAAGAAAACTATTATAAGTACCATTCGAAATGAAGTAAAGTATTAAGTTTGTAGACATAGGACAACTTCATAAATGCAAAGCATCTCTAGTACACCAATATATCTCTTTTCATCCACCAAGAAAAACATCTTTGAACAAAGCTTGTACCAGGCAAATTAACTATCCTGTAAACATTTGATCTATATATCCATCTGTCTCAATTCATTTTCATTCAAAAGAAAACTTAGCCTTTCTAGTTTTTAAAGTTTCAAAACTAGATCTGTAAAATCATGCTCAAAAACCAAGCCTGCATTTTTTCTTCAACTTGAGATGTAATCAGGCAGTCCATCTCTGATTTAAATCTGGGTCATCTTGAACAAAGTTCAAGAATCAAGTAGCACTTTCAACATTCAAGTTTTTAAGATCAGAAAGCATTTGTTTTCAACACTCAAGTTTTCAAAGCTTGTTTCAAAAAAATTAAATGCTCTGTCTTCTTTTAATAGGTGAGTAACTTTTTATTTAAAAGCCTAAATATAATAAACCTGTTGCATGTTCATATCTATGTATTTGTATAGTTGTATGTATATATATATAGGTGCATGTCTGTGTATATATGTGAATGTATATATGTGTGTGAATGAATGTTTTCTGTGATATCCCTGTACTTAGTTTTCAAAGCTAAGGTTTTAAATCAAATCCAACTATCTCTTGAACAAATCATTGTTAGGACTGAAGTTTCAAACAAGTTATGTTTGTTATATCATAGATTTAAGTTTAAAAATTTGTTTAAGTAAAAAAAATGTTGTATTGCCTCTGGAAACACTAAACAACACATAAAATTTAAAATAAGAAAAAATCAAGTACCCTGATTCTTTGATTCAGGAATCTGAATCAAATACTAAAACTAAAACTTGATTTTTGAAACTAAAATTACGATTTTTAGAAATGGGATTTGAGTACATTTCTGGTTTGACCAGAAAATGGAAATTTGGGGTTTTCTGGTGATCTCTGTGATCTGGGAGATTGTAGTTTCCAGTGATGATGCACGAATGATCGGAGAGTAGTGGAAAATTATCTGGTGTTAGTGGATTTCAGCGTGGAGGAGATGATTGTGATTTGAAGGCTGGAACCCTAGTTTTAACTAGGAAGAGTGAATCAATCACCACGGCTTGTAGAAGTGATCGAGTTCAACGAGACGTTGGGTGGTGATAGCCCGAACGTAGACGTAGTCGATGACCGGAGTTGCTTGTATTCTCGGGGTCGGAGACGTGAGTACGTGGCGTTGACAGGGATGGGGTTGTATGGGTTCGAGTGTTCTATTTTTGAGCTTGAAGCTCGATCTCGATTTTGGGTGGTTAGTCGAGTTCTGATGGTCGGAATGGGATGCGGGGTTAATCGCTGACGTGGTGAGGCTAGCGTGGTTGGTCGGAGATGATAGGAGCACCGTGCATGTGCACGGTGCATTCTTTTTTCTGGTGGTGCCTATGTTGAGTAGGATTTTGTACTCGGGTTTTACTCGAGTTATGTCGTGGAATGCTCGAAGAATTTGGGGGTTAGTCTCGAAGCAAATGGGAAGTGGTTCGGGATAATGTTTGGTACAGGGTTAAAAGAACACTGTCTTGTTCTAGATTTTAAATATGAAATCTAAATTATAAATCAAGGGTTAAATTGAATTTTTAACCAAAGTTAAATTATAAATTTAAGATCAGTCTTGAAGTTTGTTTGGGCATAAAGTTTTATAAATTTAGATTGTTTTAATAACTTGGAATGTTAAGTAGTTAAGTGTAATTCAAGGGAACTTGAATTTTAAATTGGTTTAAATTCTTTTAAACTTCTTTTATAAGGTATATATTTCTTTAACCTGAGATTTAAAAGGGGGTTTGAATTGTTTAAACTTTGGTAAGGTAAAATTTGTATTCATTTTAAATCTTTAATTTTTAAATGAAATTTGAAGTAAATTTTGAAAGTAAATTGTTTTAAAATGTTTTGTTAATGAATAAGTTAATCATAAATTTGAATAAGTTTTATCTTAAAATTAATTAGAATTTAATGATTGTAAGTCATTAAATTAATAGGATAATTAAAATGGATAATTAACTAATTTAATTAATTAATGATTAGGATTAATTAATTTAGTAATTAAGAGTTTAAAACTAATTAATTAAGTTTTAAGTTAATTAATTAGGAATAATTAATTTGTAATTAAAGATCATTAATTGGATAAAGATTAAATGTTAATTAATGATTAGGGATGAATTAATCAAGTAATTAAAGATTAATTAAGTTCCAGTTAAAACTTAAATTAATTAAATAATTAGTGGTTAATTAATTGGTTATTAAGGATAAATTAACCTGTAATTGATATTGATTTATCTAAGTTAAATTTCTTAAGAAAAGAAATTAAGAATTGTTAATAGTTAATGAAGGTCATTTACTTAAGATTTATTTAATAAATAATAAATGTGATAATTTTAATAAATAATTTGATTGATTAATTAAAGATAATCAATTGTGAAATTGTTTAAGTGTAATTAAAGGAATTCAATACTTAAGGTAATTAATTAAATAAATTTGATTAGTTAAGTTAATTAATTTAGTTTAATTAATTTAAGTTAATCATTGGATGATTTGATAAGTGTAATTACTTAATGTAATTAATGAAGTGTAATTATTTAATGAGGCAATTAATGGTAATTACTATATGTAATTAATTGAAGATGATTTAATAATGGAAGTAATTTGGATTAAATTACTTTGTTAAATTAATCAAGGGATTAATTGAGATAATTAATTAAGGAGTAATTAATTTATTTGATGAAGTAATTAAGGGTAGTTAATTACTGAATGGGATTAATCAAGAGTGATTAATAATTATCGTTTAAGTAAAGTTTAATTTCTTAATGTAATTAATTTAAATAGAATAATAAATTAAAATGTAATTAGGGATCATTAAATTATATAGTTAATGATGTAATTAAAGGTTGATTAATTAAGATTAATTAATCAATAATAAGTGTTTTTGAGTAATTAACTAATATAATTAATTAAGGATTAATGTAATTAATTATAGTTGATTAATTAATAGAGTAATTAAAGATAAATTACTATATTTGGTTATGAATACTTAATTTGTGAAATTAATTAAAGGATAATTACTTGAATGTAATTAAAGGATAATTAATCCAGGATGATTAATTAAGTTGGAAATTAGAGAACGATTAATTAATTGAGTTGAAATTAATTAATGGTTATGTAAGCAAGATTTATAACGATGAAGTAATTAATTTAATTTACTTTAAATTAATTAAAGATAAGGTAATTAATTTAATTCACTTTAAATTAATTATAAATGGTGTGTTCATAAATCATTGCTAATGTATGGATGGATGATATTGATTTCCTTGAATGGTTTGAAATCTCAGATATTAGATAAGTAATGCTGTGTGATATGGATTATCTATCTGTGATATTGTGAATTATCTATCTGTGTATATGGATAATAAAATGAATTGTTTTAACTTTAAAACAACTTGGACCTAAAAGATGGCGATTTGGATTTCGATGAGACCGGGATCGGGTTTCCAGATTTGGATATCTGAAAACCACATCGATCCAAATTAACGATAGGTCGTGAATCTCAAGTGAAGATGAAGATTCAGAGTGCAAGGGTTATTGTCGTTAACTCTGAGGATGATTCTAAAATGAGTGTAACGAGATAATGCCTTCGGTTTCGTTCGAACCCGGAACGAACTTGTATGGATTGAATGCTTTCAGAACATCGTCAGGTGGACGATGAGCATTCTAAGTGATGAGTTATGTTAAGGTAATCGTAGCCTCAAGCCTCATCAACCGGGAATGGCTAAAACAGGGGAGGTGCAGCAAGGCTTCGTGGGTAGCACCCACTTGAGAGTGAGATTTTCCCTTGTCTAGATGTCCCTTTATATTTGGCTGTATGGGCAGTTGTGGCCACAACTGCTCGGGTTATTTCGTTCGGGACTGTCCAGTAAGGGATTGTTCCGGCCTTGTGTTGTAGGGGATTGGGAGTAATCCTTGGTACGCTGATCTAGGCCAGGTACTGTGACGGGCGGTACCCCAGTAGCCCTGCCATTGTATGGAATCCAATCTCCAATAAGTGCCGTACGTATTAGTTGTGCCCAACTATGTTGGAACGTGAGATGTAAGCATTCCAGCTATTTCTGTATTTTACTTGAAAACCCTAGACACTATTATAATATAACTGGATTTCCTATCAAATGTTTGGTTAGCGTAAGGTAAAAACTTTTCCATGTTTATGTGTGGGAAGTCTTACGTGATACCTTTTATTTTCAAAGGATTTTCAAAGTTAAGCAACTGTAACATGTTACTCATACCAGACCCATGTCTGACCTGGAGTTTATTTCTGTTTTTCTTAAACTCTCGGGTACTCAAATTTTTACGAGTAGCCAAGGGATTCAGGTTAGCTTTGACGATTTGTGGAGGAGCAATGGAGCAGGAGGCTTCAACGATATAGATTTGTATAGTGTTCCGCTATATTGGTATCTCTGTATGTATTAACTAGGCAGGTGTTTATAACTGTCTAGTCTGTGATGTATTATCTGTGTAACTCTGATTGATGTTGTATATTATGTAATATTTATATGATTAATATAATTTATTTGTTCCGCTATTGAGATTCTGATGTTGTTTCTTCTTTCTTCTTTATCTTTTCTATTTCTCACACCTTTCTTTCTTTAAGATGATGCAACTTTCTGGTGGTAGAAAGTTGGGTCGTTTCACTTGGTATCAGAGCATAGGTTGAGTGAATACCTAGGCTCTGGAGTGGTGTCTATCTTGAGAGTGCGTATTTGTAATTTTGAATATATTTATTTATATATTTATTTATTTCTACCTATCTGTTGGATTACCTGTTCGGGTTTTCCAATATAAGTTATAAAGGTAGATAGGGTAGTGGTGTGTGTAACACAACTACCAATGGTTGGAGTTTGAATGTTTGAGGTTGGAAGTGTATATGTCGAGACTGTAGACCTAATACCGTCTCGAGTGAACTTTTGTTGTGGTGAAGTGTGACGACCGCCCATGACCCCTGCACCAAATCTAGAGGTAGTGCGCTGTAAAGTGTGCCAGGCGATCATGGACGATTGTCAGGGTAGATTAAAAACAATAGAATCTATCGTATTACTCACAGCGCATGGACAAAATACAATAGAACATATGTATAGTGAAGCTTTACAGAATAAAATGCCATCATATAAAACTCCATAAAAGTTGAATACAAGCATCCCAATAGTCAATACATCAAGCCTCACTACATAACACTCAGAGAATACAAAATAGCGGAACATCCAGTACATATAATAAGAAGATAATATGCAACCCTCCAGCTCGTCTTCGATATCAGCATCGTGAGAAGAGAACAGCACCTGTCACCTGTTACCTAGTCTGCCCGTCCCAAAAATGGACGAACAGCCCAAGGCAATAAGAATTAAAACATAAAGCCTTGAGTCAGACAACAGTCTTAGTGAGCAGTAAATTAACTAACAACATACCAAAAGAGCATAAAGGAAAAGGAATAGGAATGCAACCCTCCCACTCCAACCTCATTCTACAGTGATAGCCCCCAGACACACACTAAACAGAAGCAACATAGCAGAGCATACAATTTAAAGTAAAGTAATAATCATTCGAGTCGAGGGCGATGTTTTCCAAGTACCAAGGCCTAAATCAGATAAGCACCCAGAAAATACCGCTCTTGAGTCCGAATGACGATACAACCAAACATCCATGACTCTGGCTATCACTGCTATCATTGCTTCGATATCACCGTTAATTGAATGACTGGCACATTCTTTCAGCCGTCCGTCAAGGGCTAATGGAAACCCCGGTTCTAGACATAACTCCCGCACGTCGTCACAGCCCGTGCCTAGGACTATCGAATCTGCCCAGAGTACTCGACCATCAACAGTTGGCCGTTGGGACTATCGAATCTGCCCAAACGTACTCTTGCTTAGAGCATGCTAGAACCTTCAACAACGATGCTATCCAAGCCTCCTAGTCATCCTCCTCGACGACTATTCTCATATCATTCATTATCCTCAACTCGAATCATATCACCGAGTTATCAACATGCTTGGAATGATCCCGTCTGGATTAGACCAAGTCTTCATCACATGATTGCCTCGCTTCATCACATCCTCGCAAAGCCTCATTCCAACATCACATCATCAAATCTACACATAAGAGCTTCATCATCCCGCTACATATGCCACGAGCAGCTTACCCAATTCAAGAGCCTTTCTCTTAGCTTTTGAATCATCTTCGGTCTAAATCAAACCATCAATCATCTAATTCATAACAATCAACCAAATCAAACATTAATCCAAGCAATCAAGCATTCAAATATGATCTAAGTAGACAATTATAACAATAATGGCATTTTCGTAATTAAAGAGTTGAAAGTCTAACAAGCATGAAAACATGAGAATTATCTCTACAACTTGATGAATGAACTTGCATAGGTTAACATATGATAAAATGGATGTAACATCATCATGAACAATGGATCTATATGGATCTACACATAGGATGAAGAAAATGCATGAAAATCACTATTTTAACACCAAATCGAGCCAACAATCCGATATACTCCTTTGGATCCGTGTGAGAGATAATCACCACTCACCAAATCACCTAAACAAACCCAAACCAACACGCTTCAGATCTGGACAGCAAAGGATCAAGCTTGATCTACCACGAATCCGCTTCAAACGAAGAAATCTCTCTTGAAAAGATGAAGATCTTCAACTTTAGCTCTTGAATCTTCAATCTTGATCTTTGATTTGGATGGAAGGAAGCACTAGATTAGAGTGGAGAAAAGAAGTGAAGAAGTGTAGAAGTCGAGCTCTTTAAATGGCAGCACTTCGTCGCTTCAAAATTCGGATCCCAAAAATGAAGAGAAACTCTCCTATTTATAGCAGAAATCCTTAAGTCGTCAGCCTTCATAAGTCGTTCACGACTTACGACTTAAAACAGTTATCTCCTAAGTCGGTCACGACTTATAGCATGCGCCTACGACTTAACCAGAACATCTGCGACCTAACAACTCAGACGCTTCAACGACTTAAAGGCTACGACTTAACTCCACCAGCCTACGACTTATCGGACCCCCTGTCTACGACTTAATGCGCACGCGCCTTACTGGTTAGACGACTCAATCACTAAGTCGTCCATGACTTAAAACTTAATTCCAACGCAGATTGTCCATCCTAAGTCGTCTACGACTTATCAGCCCTAAGTCGGTCAGTTCCTTAGGTTGTCTATATCCTTAACTCGACAACGACTTACAACCTACTAGGATACGACTTAATAGACATACGATCTACTCACTTAGCCCAGCTTCGACTTATGAATGCGCGTGACCTAACATATAACTCGGTCACGACTTAACCCTTAGGTCGCCTACGACCTAACCAAATCCAACAACTAGCCTTTCTTAAGTCGTCTAACGACCTAACAAACCAAGCTACCAGACGACCTAATACATAGCGACCTATCTCTTAACTCGGTCACTACGACCTAACTCTAACCTTAAGTCATCTACAACCATAAGTCGGTCAACCCACTAACTCGTCCAACTGACCTAACACATAAGTGTTTTCACGCGACCTAACACATAACAACTCAACGACTCAGCGACCTAACTACTAAGCCAAACCCAGCGACCTAACAACTAATACGACCTACGACTTAACAAACACGCGACCTAACTCTCACGCGACCTACCAACCTATGCGACATAACAACTTATGCGACCTAACACCTTAGGTCGCCAATTCTATAAGTCGGTCACGACCTATCACTTAGGTCGTTCACGACCTAGGACTTAGAAAAATTCTGCCTAAAATCTGAAATGGCTCAAAATGCTAAAATTCCAGATTTTGACAAACTTTTCGATCCGTAAAAATACGGGTCGTTACATGAAGGATTTCACCAATCTCTGAAGGGAATCTGTTAGGGTTCGGAGTCCATTTTTTTGAAGTGCAAGTTTGGATGAGTATAATTTGGATTCTGACAGTTGAGCAGAAGCAAGTTATGGTATCTTGATACCTCAGGATGTAGTAGCTGTGTGATGAGACACAGTGACTATGGATGTCTACGAAGATGTTTCTTTGGAACAAGTTTAAGGAAGTGTGTCTACATCGGTGTTGAGGCTGAGTTCAGCTGGGTGTTTGTGTTTGGCTTTGAGGCCTGAGTTTCTCAAGGAGTTTGGATTAGGAAGTCTTTGTCATCAGTGCAGCGTCGCAGTTCAGATTGTTCTGTGTGCAGGCAAGGAGGTCTTCTATCAGCAGTTTTCTAGAGGTGAAGTTCAGAAGCAGCAGTGTGGACCCATTTCTTCGATGGATTGGCTAGATAAGCTCAAGTTGTTCCGATTGGTAAAGAGAGAACAGTTTTCTTTGGATATTAGATTGGGTTGATCGCAAAAGTGACTTGCGATAGTTGAGTGTTCTCTTGGTTTGTCAGAGATCTTTCGGGATTTCTGAGTTTTCTCTTTATGGATCTGTTGAACCATATTTCTGGGATGTGTTGTCCAGTTTGTGCTCGTGTGTATCATCAGCATTTTCATCTACTCAGATCAGAGTTGTGCAGTGGAAGCAGTTTGGGAGTGCATCTGTTTATCTTTTCGGATAGGAAAAGTAAGTTCAGTCTTCTGATGTTTGAGGAGTAGAGTTGTGTTCTTGGATTGATTGTGAGTGGATCATTTTGATGAGTTATTTGAGAGGCATCAACGAAGGTTGAGCTGGTCAGTAGAGATGAAGGCAGCCCAGGATCGTCAGATGAGTTTTGTGGATAAGAGACGGAGGAATTTGGATTGCGAAGTCGGGAATTTGATTTTAAGTAAGTTTTATCAGATCGAAGGAGCTTTAAGTTTGGTAAGATTGGGAAGCCAGCTCCGAGGTATCTTGGATCTTTTCTGTGTTTGTGAGGATAAGTGTTTGGTCTTCTGGAGTGAATTGTCAGTTTGGATAACTGGGATTCGATGTGTTTCACGTATATCTGAGGGAGTACGTGTGAGATCTATCTATGGTTTTGGAACTAGCAGTTCTAAGGTTTGGTTGTTGAGTCAGACTTATCTATAGTCTGATATCTTGTCTAGTTGTGTGGATCTAGATGAGTAGGAGCTCTGTAGCTTAGTAGTATAGTTTTGTTTGGGTTTTGTAGAGCGAGTATCCCAGTGTTTATACCTGGGAAACTCTAGATAGTCCTATCCTGATTTTGTCTGGATAGTTAGATTTGTTTGATTGGATGAGTTGGTTGCTATGGTTGTTAGCATATGATTAATATATGCTGGTGTTTTTAAAATTAAATATTTAATTAGATTATTAAATTACCTTTGTTTAAAATTTCAGGGACGAAATTCTTTTAAGGGGGGAGGAATGTGACATCCCGGAATTTCTGGCAATATCAATTTAATAATTTGTGTTAAAAATTAAATTGATTTGATAATAATTGTTAATAAGATTTGAATTGATTTAATAATCTTCTTTTAAATAAATATTTAACTTATAATTTATCTTTTAAAAGCTAATAAATTGTCTTCTATTTATAATGTATATATATTTGTATATATTGTGAATAGATAAGCTTTGTTTTAAATTTAATAAATAAATCTTGTTTCCTAATTTTAATATATTTTGGTAATTTGGGAAATTGATTTAATTTAATATTAAATAAATAACTGTATGGTTTAAAATACTTAAGGAAAATATTAATTGTTTTAAATTTATTTTAGTTTAAGTTTGAATTTAAATAAGATAAAAAAAGGTTGTTTTATTCTTTTTAAATATAGTTTGTTTAAATAAGTAATTTAGTAATAAAGAGATAATTTCTTTTATAAATTATATTAATTTAATAATGAGTTATTTTTAAACAGTATTAATAATGTAATATTTTTACAAATAGATTTTTAATATATGAATAGAATTGTTATATATATATTTTGGAAGAAACTATGATTTGTAAATCTGAAATGAAGTCTTTCAAAATATTTCAAATAAAATAAACCTTATTAATATTAAAATTTAGTCTTTCTAACATAAGTATAAAATATAAATAATAATAGGCTAAGTATTTGATAATTCAAGTTTAAAAGTAAAAGTAAAATATAAATAAACACATATGTTAGAAATAAATATGAAAGGGAATATATATGTTATGTAAACACTTAACACATCACCTAAATTCTAACCGTATGTTAATAAACTATAGATATACTTATTTTTATCACAAAGATTAGACTAAAGCAAGGCTGTAATTAAGTAAGAAAGGCAAGAATTTAACTAAGTATAAAAGAAAAAATATGTCTTCATGCTTGTACAGGATATGGCTATGTACATAAGAAAATAAAGAAAACTATTATAAGTACCATTCGAAATGAAGTAAAGTATTAAGTTTGTAGACATATGACAACTTCATAAATGCAAAGCATCTCTAGTACACCAATATGTCTCTTTTCAGCCACTAAGAAAAAAATCTGTGAACAAAGCTTGTACCAGGCAAATTAACTATCCTGTAAACATTTGATCTATATATCCATGTGTCTCAATTCATTTTCATTCAAAAGAAAACTTAGCCTTTCCAGTTTTTAAAGTTTCAAAACTAGATCTGTAAAATCATGCTCAAAAACCAAGCCTGCATTTTTTCTTCAACTTGAGATGTAATCAAGCAGTCCATCTCTGATTTAAATCTGGGTCATCTTCAACAAAGTTCAAGAATCAAGTAGCACTTTCAACATTAAAGTTTTTAAGATCAGAAAGCATTTGTTTTCAACACTCAAGTTTTCAAAGCCTATTTCAAAAAAATTAAATGCTCTGTCTTCTTTTAACAGGTGAGTAACTTTTTATTTAAAAGCCTAAATATAATAAACCTTTTGCATGTTCATATCTATGTATTTGTATGGTTGTATGTATATATATATGGGTGCATGTTTGTGTATATATGTGAATGTATATATGTGTGTGAATGAATGTTTTCTGTGATATCTCTGTTCTTAGTTTTCAAATCTAAGGTTTTAAATCAAATCCAACTATCTCTTGAACAAATCATTGTTAGGACTGAAGTTTCAAACAAGTTATGTTTGTTATATCATAGATTTAAGTTTAAAAATTTGTTTAAGTAAAAACAATGTTGTATTGCCTCTGGAAACACTAAACAAAACAGAAAATTTAAAATAAGAAAAAAATCAAGTACCCTAATTCTTTGATTCAGGAATCTAAATCAAATACTAAAACTAAAACTTGATTTGTGAAACTAAAATTATGATTTTTAGAAATGGGATTTGAGTACATTTCTGGTTTGACCAGAAAATGGAAATTTGGGGTTTTCTGGTGATCTCTGTGATCTGGGAGATTGTAGTTTCCAGTGATGATGCACAAATGATCGGAGAGTAGTGGAAAATTATCTGGTGTTAGTGGATTTCAGCGTGGAGGAGATGATTGTGATTTGAAGGCTGGAACCCTAGTTTTAACTAGGAGGAGTGAATCGATCACCACGGCTTGTAGAAGTGATCGAGTTCAACGAGACGTTGGGTGGTGCTAGCCTGAACGTAGACGAAGTCGATGACCGGAGTTGCGTGTATTCTCGGGGTCGGAGACGTGAGTACGTGGCGTTGACAGGGATGGTGACGCAGCGGCGGTATAACAAAAATGTGTGGTACGGTGAAAGTAGCAGTCGATGGAATGAAGAATACTGGAATGCCGAATTCGTTGATCCGAAGATACCGTATTCTAGCTATCTCTGACTCGTTGATCCGAAGATACCGGGAAAGAGATCTACGATTCTTCAACGTTGATCTTGCGCACAAGATACCGTGAATCGGCTTCAACAAACGAAGATTCAAGCGCACTCGAATAACGTAAGTGGAGATAGGAGACTTCTCTCGACTACCAATTAGAAGAAAGCACAAAGCAATCAAAATGGAAATTTTATTCAAAAGTCAACAACCTTTTACAAATGACATGACTCGCCTATTTATAGGCTTACAACATCACAACACTTTACAAAGTACAACACATTACAAAGCTGTCACGACCTAGTGCAACTCACGCGACCTAAAAAAAAATTCAACGACCTAAAATTTCGCGACCTAAGATTCTTTATCAACAAAGTAATTCGCGACCTTCTGGACTTCGTACGCGACCTAACACTTCACGATATAGCAGCCGCGACCTAGGCTGGAAAGGTCGTACGCGACCTAAATGCTCTGAACCTCGCGATTCAAAGATAGGTCGGAGTTTGCGATCTGGAGAGGTGGAGTGGAGCGACCTGGGCTGGAAGAAGCACGCGACTTAGGTAGTTGGAATTCGCGACCTTCAGAAACAACTCGCGACCTAAGGGTAGGTCGTCCACGACCTAAAATAGGAATGAGCATCTCGCGACCTAGGATAGGTCGTCCCCGACCTAAAACAGAGTTGAGCATCTCGCGACCTACAGGGGTCTCTTTGTCGCGACCTATGACAGCGCGACTCAAGGAGGAGGAGGGGCCTTCTTCTTTGCGACCTAGGAAATCACGCGCGCGACCTAAGGTACGTCGTTCAACTAGATTTCGCGTTGCATCATCCTCCCCTGGTTGGGAAAAATTTGTCCTCGAATTTAAAAGTTCTTTCCCATTAGGTTGTTCCTCTCCATAATAAGGTATAAGATGTTTAACATTAAACACGTCAGAAGTGTAAACATTCTCAGGCAGCTTCAACTTATAAGCATTTTCATTGATCCGCTTTATAATTTCTACTGGACCAATTTTTCGGGCTTTCAATTTGTTATAAGCACCCACTGGAAAACGATCCTTCGTTAACACTACATACACCCGATCACCCTCGTTGAACTCCACACTTCTTCTCTTTTTATCTGCCGCTTGCTTATACTTCTCATTCGTCTTCTCCAAACGTTCCTGAACAATTCTATGATAGTCTTTCAACTCATCAACGAAATCTGACGCTCGTTTAATCACTCCTTTCGGTTGTGGTACTACCGTTAAATCCAACGGCCCCTTTGGCAAGCTTGAATATACAACCTAAAATGGACTGTAACCAGTGCTTCGGTTAACAGCATGATTATGAGCGAACTCTGCCTAACACAACTTTAAGTCCCAACTCTTCAAATTGTCTTGTACAAGACATCGCAATAAGTTTCCCAATGATCTATTCACAACTTCAGTTTGCCCATCCGTCTGAGGATGATATGCACTACTAAAATTCAGCTTCGTTCCCATCATCTTCCACAAACTCAGCCAAAAATGACTCAGAAATCTGGTATCCCTGTCTGAAACTATAGATTCTGGTAATCCATGAAGTCGATATATTTCTTTGAAAAATAACTGAGCAACACGAACTGCATCCGCGGTCTTTTTACAAGCTATGAAATGTGCCATTTTCGAAAATCGATCAACCACCACATAAATGGAATCGTTTCCCCTTTGAGTTCGAGGCAAACCTAAAACAAAGTCCATACTCACATCAACCCAAGGCTTAGTTGGTACAGGTAACGACATATATAATCCAGCATTGGTCGCAGTTCCTTTCGAAACCTAACAGATATGATATCGCTCCACAAACCTTTCAACCTCTTTCCTCATCGATGGCCAAAAGTAAGATTGAGAAATCAGCTGTAGTGTACGGTCTCTACCCACATGACCTTCTTCGTGCAATTCTTTCACAATCTTCAACCGTAAACTGCAATCCGGTATACATAATTGAGTTCCCTTGAACAGAAAACCATCTACCATCACAAACTCGTCAGTACTTCCGTCTTTGACTTTCTCAACAAGCTTTGCAAAATAAGGATCTTCTTCAAACAATTCTGGCAATAATTCAAACCCTGTCACCTCAACTTTTAGTGTAGTCAACAAATGACTCCTCCTACTCAAAGCATCAGCTACTCGATTCGTCACCCCTGACTTGTGTTTAACAACAAAAGTAAACTGTTGCAAATATGTGATCCACGATGCATGTCTCGCTGAAATCTTGTCTTGCCCTTGTAAATGTTTCAACGCCTCATGGTCAGTGTAAAGGACAAACTCTTTCTGAAATAGATAGTGTCTCCAGTGTTTAATAGCTTGCACAACAGCATAAAATTCCACATCATATGTACTATATCTCATCTTTGCTCCCGATAGTTTCTCACTGAAATATGCAATAGGACGCCCCCTCTGGCTCAACACTCCCCCGATTCCAACCTTGGATGCATCAGTATGTAACTCAAACAACACTTGAAAATCTGGTAAAACTAGAATTGGTGTTGTCGTCAAAAGATCTTTGATCCGTTCAAAAGCAACCCCTGCTTCCTCCGACCAAGAAAACTGCTTCCCCTTCATGCAATCCGTAACCGGTGCCATCACGCTACTGAAGTGTGGAATGAATCTTCGGTAGAATGATGCTAGCCCATGAAAACCTCTCACTTCGGTTATTGTCTTCGGCTGTGGCCAATTTCTGACTGCTTCAACCTTATTCTGGTCCACCTGGATACCTTCTCCTGATACAACATACCCTAGAAATAAAACACTATGCATCATGAACACGCATTTTTTTGTTGCAGCATAAAATTGCTCTTGTCGTAGTACCATCAGCACTTCTCTCAGATGAGTCAAATGTTCCTCTGGATTTCCACTATATATCAGAATATCATCGAAATACACCACCACAAATTTCCCAATAAAAGGTCTAAAAATCTAATTCATCACCCGCATAAATGTACTTGGCGCATTTGATAAGCCAAATGGCATTACCAACCATTCGTATAGACCCTCCCTGGTTTTAAAAGCAGTCTTCCACTCATCACCTGGCCTGATACGAATTTGATGATATCCGCTCTTCAAATCAATCTTCGAAAAGATAGTAGCTCCGCTTATTTGATCTAGCAAGTCATCCAACCTCGGTATTGGAAATCTATATCTCACAGTAATTTTATTCAATGCTCGACTGTCAGTGCACATTCTCCACGTCCCGTCCTTCTTCGGTACTAACAAAGCTGGTACAGCACAAGGACTTAAACTCTCCTGCACACGCCCCTGTTCAAGCAATTCTTCCACCTGCCTTCGCAACTCCTCATGCTCTTTTGGACTCATTCTGTAGTGTGGTCTGTGAGGTAACACAGCTCCTGGAACTAGATCAATTTGATGTTGAATGTCCCTCAACGGCGGTAACTCCGTTGGCAACTCCTCTGGAAATACATCCTCAAATTCTTTCAATACTGGTTTAACTTCTTCTGGAATTTCAACTTCTTCACTGCTCTCACGCCCAATTAACAAGAATATTTCCGGCTCCTCTTCGACTTCTTTAACAAACTCCTTCAAGGTTAATAAATTTTTCAGCTCTTCAATTTCCTCCAGTTTGTTTTCTTCTTGTTGACGCTTCTTGGGAACGAGAGTAATCTTCGTGCCTTCAAACATGAAACTGTAACTGTTGGTACGCCCATCATGTTGCACCGCCCTATCATATTGCCACGGTCTCCCCAACAACAAATGGCATACGTCCATGTCCACAACATCACACCAAATTTCGTCCTTGTATTTCTTCCCAATTGAAAAATTAACACAAGTCCTTCGACTAACTTTCACCTCCCCACCTTTCCTCAAACAAGCTAACTTATACGGTTTCGGGTGCTCCTCTATCTTCAATGATAACTTCTTTACAGCTTCTGTAAAGATAATGTTATCACAGCTTCCAGCATCAATAACAAATTTGCAAACCCTTCCCAAGATAGTGCACGTCGATTGAAAGATGTTACTCCTCAACCAGCTAGTCTCTTCCTCCTGCTTCGGTGTTAAGCAATTCCTCCTCATCATTAATGTATAACAATCATCTCCAGACAACAATTCTTCCTCCTCAACTGGTAATTGATTAGAATCTTCAGCTTCCTCATCCTCATCTTCAACCTCAGCAATCATTGCTCTCTTCTTTGGCTTTGGACACTCATTGCTTTTATGACCCAACTCCTGACAGTTGTAACATTTGAAACCGTTGTTAACCTTTGCCTTCTCAGCCTCCTTCACCACTGGTTTACTGATAGGTTTAGAAACATTAGAACTTCCACTAACACCCTTCACTTGATTGTTGGAATTAGTAAACACACCACCTCCTCGTCGTCCCTGCTTCTCCCAAGCCAACGCTTTCTGATGTGCTTCCGCCACAGATCTTGGATCGAACATATTCACCATATCCTGGATCTGCATTCTCAATCCCCCAATGAATCTAGATGTCAGTTGTTCTTCCGTTTCCATAATATCATTCCTTGCAATCAGCTGATAAAACTCATCTGCGTAATCATTAACAGTCTTTGTGCCCTGCCTCAAGTTCTGCAAACGTTGATACATCAGAGTTTGATAATTGTAAGGTAAGAACGTTGCCTTCATCAATTTCTTCATCTTCTCCCAAGATTCAACTTTTGACTTCCCCATTTGTTCACGTGTAAGTTTGGTTTGCTGCCACCATGCCAAAGCTCTACCCCTCAACCTTGTAGCAACCAACTTCACTCTACGATGTTCTGGAACTTCTTTGAAATCAAAAATTTCTTCAACATTAGCCACCCAATCCAAAAACTCTTCAGCTTGCATACCACCCTTTAATTCAGGAATTTCAGTTTTCATTCCCGATTCCCACTTGTGATCATACTCTGACTGATTTCTTCCTTGACCACGTCCTCGTCCATGAACACTACCACCATCATACTCTTCTTCACAATCCGAGGTATATCGATGTCGATCCTGACCACCAACATCTCTACCACCACCATTTCTTCCACCAACATTCCTACGATCAACATTCCTCCGATCTCGATCAGTCACATTTCTATCACGACTTCGATCATCAACATTTCTTTCACAATCTCGATCCACGCTTCTATGATCACTATCGACACTTCTCTCTCGATTTGAATGTGGTGAAGCTCTACTTCTCCCATGGCTCGATTCAGGTGATACCCTTCTCTGATTTTGACTCATCTCCAACATCATCCTCTCTAATCGACCAATCCCTTCATTAATCTTCTCATTAAAATTGTCGTTAATTCTTTGCTCCATCTCATCGGCCTCTTCTCTCCCATATAAAGCATCAATGTTGCGATAACGGTTAGCTCTTCTCGGAGGCATGATCACTCTTCAACAAATTCCAACAAAAACTTCACTTCGATCTAAAAATCTTCAAATCAAAACTACCCACTTGTTGAAAACTTCAAAATTCTCCAAACGAACAAGTCTCTTCAAAATCTCAATAACCCACTTCTCCAAATGATGTAAATCTCGCACAACTCCAAAAATCTACGCAAACTCCTCGCGTTCTAGCTCTGATACCAAATGACGCAGCGGCGGTATAACAAAAATGTGTGATACGGTGAAAGTAGCAGTCGATGGAATGAAGAATACTGGAATGCCGAATTCGTTGATCCGAAGATACCGAATTCAAGCTATCTCTGACTCGTTGATCCGAAGATACCGGGAAAGAGAACTACGATTCTTCAACGTTGATCTTGCGCACAAGATACCGTGAATCGGCTTCAACAAACGAAGATTCGAGCGCACTCGAATAACGTAAGTGGAGATAGGAGACTTCTCTCAACTACCAATTAGAAGAAAGCACAAAGCAATCAAAATGGAAATTTTATTCAAAAGTCAACAACCTTTTACAAATGACATGACTCGCCTATTTATAGGCTTACAACACCACAACACTTTACAAAGTACAACACATTACAAAGCTGTCACGACCTAGTGCAACTCACGCGACCTAAAAAAAAATTCAACGACCTAAAATTTCGCGACCTAAGATTCTTTATCAACAAAGTAATTCGCGACCTTCTGGACTTCGTATGCGACCTAACACTTCACGATATAGCAGCCGCGACCTAGGCTGGAAAGGTCGTACGCGACCTAAATGCTCTGAACCTCGCGATTCAAAGATAGGTCGGAGTTTGCGATCTGGAGAGGTGGAGTGGAGCGACCTGGGCTGGAAGAAGCACGCGACTTAGGTAGTTGGAATTCGCGACCTTCAGAAACAACTCGCGACCTAAGGGTAGGTCGTCCACGACCTAAAATAGGAATGAGCATCTCGCGACCTAGGATAGGTCGTCCCCGACCTAAAACAGAGTTGAGCATCTCGCGACCTACAGGGGTCTCTTTGCCGCGACCTATGACAGCGCTACTCAAGGAGGAGGAGGGACCTTCTTCTTTGCGACCTAGGAAATCACGCGCGCCACCTAAGGTACGTCGTTCAACTTGATTTCACGCTGCATCAGATGGGGTTGTATGGGTTCGAGTGTTCCACTTTTGAGCTTGAAGCTCGATCTCGATTTTGGGTGTTTAGTCGATTTCTGATGGTCGGAATGGGATGCGGGGTTGATCATTGACGTGGTGAGGCCAGCGTGGTTGGTCGGAGATGATCGGAGCACCGTGCATGTGCACGGTGCATTCTTTTTTCTAGTGGTGCCTGTGTTGATTAGGATTTTGTACTCGGGTTTTACTCGAGTTATGTCGTGGAATGCTCGAAGAATTTGGGGGTTAGTCTCGAAGCAAATGGGAAGTGGTTCGGGATAATGTTTGGTATAGGGTTAAAAGAACACTGTCGTGTTCCAGATTTTAAATATGAAATCTAAATTAAAAATCAAGGGTTAAATTGAATTTTTAACCAAAGTTAAATTATAAATTAAAGATCAGTCTTGAAGTTATTTTGGGCATAAAGTTTTATAAATTTAGATTGTTTTAATAACTTGGAATGTTAAGTAGTTAAGTGTAATTCAAGGGAACTTGAATTTTAAATTGGTTTAAATTCTTTTAAACTTCTTTTATAAGGTATATATTTCTTTAACCTGAGATTTAAAAGGGGGTTTGAATTGTTTAAACTTTGGTAAGGTAAAATTTGTATTCATTTTAAATCTTTAATTTTTAAATGAAATTTGAAGTAAATTTTGAAAGTAAATTGTTTTAAAATGTTTTGTTAATGAATAAGTTAATCATAAATATGAATAAGTTTTATCTTAAAATTAATTAGAATTTAATGATTGTAAGTCATTAAATTAATAGGATAATTAAAATGGATAATTAACTAATTTAATTAATTAATGATTAGGATTAATTAATTTAGTAATTAAGAGTTTAAAACTAATTAATTAAGTTTTAAGTTAATTAATTAGGAATAATTAATTTGTAATTAAAGATCATTAATTGGATAAAGATTAGATGTTAATTAATGATTAGGGATGAATTAATCAAGTAATTAAAGATTAATTAAGTTACAGTTAAAACTTAAATTAATTAAATAATTAGTGGTTAATTAATTGGTTATTAAGGATAAATTAACTTGTAATTAATATTGATTTATCTAAGTTAAATTTCTTAAGAAAAGAAATTAAGAATTGTTAATAGTTAATGAAGGTCATTTACTTAAGATTTATTTAATAAATAATAAATGTGATAATTTTAATAAATAATTTGATTGATTAATTAAAGATAATCAATTGTGAAATTGTTTAAGTGTAATTAAAGGAATTAATTACTTAAGGTAATTAATTAAATAAATTTGATTAGTTTAAGTTAATTAATTTAGTTTAATTAATTTAAATTAATCATTGGATGATTTGATAAGTGTAATTACTTAATGTAATTAATGAAGTGGAATTATTTAATAAGGTAATTAATGGTAATTACTATATGTAATTAATTGAAGATGATTTAATAATGGAAGTAATTTGGATTAAATTACTTTGTTAAATTAATCAAGGGATTAATTGAGATAATTAATTAAGGAGTAATTAATTTATTTGATGAAGTAATTAAGGGTAGCTAATTACTGAATGGGATTAATCAAGAGTGATTAATAATTATGGTTTAAGTAAAGATTAATTTCTTAATGTAATTAATTTAAATAGAATAATAAATTAAAATGTAATTAGGGATCATTAATTTATATAGTTAATGATGTAATTAAAGGTTGATTCATTAAGATTAATTAATCAATAATAAGTGTTTTTGTGTAATTAATTAATATAATTAATTAAGGATTAATGTAATTAATTATAGTTGATTAATTAATAGAGTAATTAAAGATAAATTACTATATTTGGTTATGAATAATTAATTTGTGAAATTAATTAAAGAATAATTACTTGAATGTAATTAAAGGATAATTAATCTAGGACGATTAATTAAGTTGGAAATTAGAGAATGATTAATTAATTGAGTTGAAATTAATTAATGGTTATGTAAGCAAGAATTATAATGATGAAGTAATTAATTTAATTTACTTTAAATTAATTAAAGATAAGGTAATTAATTTAATTCACTTTAAATTAATTATAAATGGTGTGTTCATGAATCATTGCTTATGTATGGATGGATGATATTGATTTCCTTGAATGGTTTGAAATCTCATATATTAGATAAGTAATGCTGTGTGATATGGATTATCTATCTGTGATATTGTGAATTATCTATCTGTGATATTATGAATTATCTATCTGTGTATATGGATAATAAAATGAATTGTTTTAACTTTAAAACAACTTGGACCTAAAAGATGGCGATTTGGATTTCGATGACACCGGGATCGGGTTTCCAGATTTGGATATCCGAAAACCACATCAATCCAAATTAATGATAGGTCGTGAATCTCAAGTGAAGATGAAGATTCAGAGTGCAAGGGTTATTGTCGTTAACTCTGAGGATGATTCCAAAATGAGTGTAATGAGATAATGCCTTCGGTTTCATTCGAACCCGGAACGAACTTGTATGGATTGAATGCTTTCAGAACATCGTCAGGAGGACGATGAGCATTCTAAGTGATGAGTTCTGTTAAGGTAATCGTAGCCTCAAGCCTCATCAACCATGAATGGCTAAAATAGGGTAGGTGCAGCAAGGCTTCGTGGGTAGCACCCACTTGAGAGCGAGATTTTCCCCTGTCTAGATGTCCCTTTATATTCGGCTGTGTGGGCAGTTGTGGCCACAACTGCTGGGGTTGTTTCGTTCGGGACTGTTCAGTAAGGCATGGTTTCGGCCTTATGTTAGAGGGGATTGGGAGTAATCCTCGGTACGCTGATCTAGGCCAGGTACTGTGACGGGCGGTACCCCAGTAGCCCTGCCATTGTATGGAATCCAATCTCCAATAAGTGTTGTACGTATTAGTTGTGCCCAACTATGTTGGAACGTGAGATGTAAGCATTCCAGCTATTTCTGTATTTTACTTGAAAACCCTAGACACTATTATAATATAACTGGATTTCCTATCAAATGTTTGGTTAGCGTAAGGTAAAAACTTTTCCATGTTTATGTGTGGGAAATCTTACGTGATACCTTTTGTTTTCAAAGGATTTTCAAAGTTAAGCAACTGTAACATGTTACTCATACCAGACCCATGTCTGACCCGGAGTTTATTTCTGTTTTTCTTAAACTCTCGGGTACTCAAATTTTTACGAGTAGCCAAGTAATTCTGGTTAGCTTTGACGATTTGTGGAGGAGCAATGGAGCAGGAGGCTTCAGCGATATAGATATGTATAGTGTTCCGTTGTATTGGTATCTCTGTATTGTATTTGAGTTATATCGTGTTGTATTAACTAGACAAGTGTTTATAACTGTCTAGTCTGTGATGTATTATCTGTGTAACTCTGATTGATGTTGTATATTATGTAATATTTATATGATTAATATAATTTATTCGTTTCACTGTTGAGATTCTGATGTTGTTTCTTCTTTCTTCTTTATCTTTTCTATTTCTCACCCCTTTCTTTCTTTAAGATGATGCAACTTTATGGTGGTAGAAAGTTGGGTCATTTTAATACATATCTAGAATAGACTCATTAGGATTCATTTTAAATAATTGAAACTGATTTGTGAGCATGGAAATTTTGGTCTGTTTAACTTTGCTTGTTCCTTCGTGAGTAACTTGCAAAGTTTTCCATATTTCATATGCAGACTTACAAACTGACACTCTATTAAATTCATTCCTATCAAGTGAACAAAATAGAATATTCATAGCTTTAGAGTTATTTTGTGTGACGGTCTTTTACTCAGTAGTCTACTGTGCAAAATCATTTTTTGGTTCATAATATTCAGTCTGTGTGATATTCCAAGTGTCTAGTCCTATAGATTGTAAATATATTTTCATCCTACATGCCCAATATGCATAGTTACTGTCATTAAAAAGTGGTGGTTTGACAATAGACTGACCTTCTACAAATGAACTAGTGACAGAAGTAATATAACCAGTGTTGGTAGTAGTAACAGTACCAGTGTTGGTAGCCAGTTTGAAAATTTTCAAATTTCAGATTATGAAACTTTGAAAACCTCGCTCCGATAACAAATGTGAGAAATGCGGATTACTGATCTTAAGGCTAGAATTAACACTAGAGGGGGTGAATAGTGTTTTAAGAAATTACTAATTCTTTTTGAGTTTATATTAATTTGAACACAATTGTATGCAATATTCAGACACAAATATGATCACAGAATCAAACACAGATGCATATATAAAGTAAAAGCAATAAAGGAAAGAACACATCGGATTTTATACTGGTTCGGAGTTACCCTACATCCAGTCCCGCAACAAAGGTACGGATTTCCTTTCAAAATCAATTCTTACAATTACACCCTCGATTTCAAGGCCACAAGGTACACCGCTCCAGGTTCACAATCCTTTGGGTAGAGATACTTGATTTTACGGTCAATAAGTTCACCCGATTGATTTTCCAGGCTACAATCACACCTTATCTCGCTCGATTGATTATGAAGAAATCTATAACTTTGAATAGCACTGGGATCTTGTTGAGATAGTGATAGAGAATCAAACCAGAGATGATCTAGTTAGATTCAATGGTGATTTCGGCAGAGTAATGGTAAAAATGTATATAAAGAAATGTTGAAGAAGAAGAGGAGTGAAATCAGAAAAAATATGAATATAAATTTGGTTAGAACATCCCCTATTTATAGTAGAACAACAGCCATGCCCATTCATGAAAGGATATGACGAATAGACACTTCCTTTGAAATTCAAACTTTTGAAATAAACTGTCACCTTGTCGACAAGGGTTACTTGGGGTTGTCGATTGGCCTATGTTATTTTTGGTAATTTGTTTTTCTTTGAAAATAATTTCTATCTTGTATTAAAACTATTTAAAACTTTATAAATATACTTAATTATAGTTAAAATACATAAATAAGTATAGAGAATAATATTTTGGTAAATATAAAATTTTACTATAATTTTATATTTAAATCTAAGTTTAAATATTAAAAGTTTATAATTAAAAGATAGTTTAAAACCAAAGATAATTTGATATTGAAAATAAAGATTATTTTGAGACTAAAAGTATTTTAAAACCAGGATTGATGTTTTTCATTTAAAAAGGAAGATTTTGAAATCATTTTGAAAACAAGATATACTTTTGTAAAACATTTGAATAAAAGTTAGTGGATACAAAACAATGTTCCACTAGATTTTTCGTAGGTTCCATCCTACTTAGGGTTCCATCCCTTTAATGGGCTCGAAGTGGATTCCATTCCACAAATAAAATGGATTTTAAGATGTCAGTGCTTTTCTAGGATTTTTAACAAAATTCCTAACTAAATTACTTATATTGAAATCTTGAACTCTTGATAATCTTGATAAACATGTGTCTTGAATCTTGATATCTTCGATCTTGAGTTCATCAGTTCTTGAATCTCTATACTGTACAGTCTTCATTCTTTGGTACCTGCATATATATCCTGCATATACATATATATCTAAACAATAATGTTACTATTTATATTTTATAATCTTATTCTAAGGTTGTTGTCATCAAAACCAACTTCTCAGGGACTAACACGTTTCACCGCATATTTGACTACCTTTCGAAGCTCGTCGATGGAACTGTAAATTAACAAAAAATTTAAAAAACTTTAACTCAGATCAGTCTCTAAAGTCTGGATGTTACGGTGGTGACGGTCAGCGATGACGGTCACTCCGGTTGAATCTCGAAATCTTGTCGTTCAAACATTCCTTCAATTTCGTAGAATTTCTTAAGTATCATGTAGCACTGCACTTCACAACACATTCACGCACTTCACATTGGGGAACACATGGGCTTATTATCATCTAATGATGGTTTTTACTGAGTTGACTAGTTATGGAACCTACAAGTTCACAACAGCAGGAGCCTCAAAGCTCATCTTCCTTGACAACAGAGATCTCGGTAATCACAGCCGAAGTAATAGATCCAGCTCTGGACGAGCTTCCGGGAGCAACCTTTATTGCGAGCCCACAAGATTCAATGCCATCCAACGTCTTCGAAGACATGCTAGGGCGAATATGCTTAAGACATGGTTTATCTTTAGACGATGTCCTGCTACCCGGACCAAATGATAGGCCACACGCTCCCCAGAAGGATTCATGGCTTTCAATCGACATTCGTGCACAGCTGGAATACTTCCCCCATTCAACCAGTACATTCGGGAAGTGTTGGCTTTTTTCGTAATTCCCCCCTCGCAATTACATCCTAACGGATATGCGCTGCTGAATAGCCTATTCATTGTATTCATGGAGCAGCTTTTTCGACCCCCAACCCCGATCGAGATCAGATACTTGTTTAATGTTAAGAGTCGGGGAGACAGTCCTTCGTTCACATTTCTAGAGGCAGTTAGGAACTGCCAAGTGGTGGCCAGATCCTGGACCAGACTTAGTTATTTCAAGACAGAGTGGTTCTACGTCCGATGTACTTTAGGGTTTGCTAGTCGATGGTTGGTCAGATGTAAGTGTTGCAATTATTCTAGTAGTTAATGAGATAACCATAATTGATGTTGAAACTAATATCTTCTTTCTTTTACAGCTGCAATCCCGCGACCTGAAGGTGCCCACTTCAAAGAAATAGTGCGAATTCTCCATGAAGTGCCGAGCGAAATGAGAGATATAGACTTGGTGTTAATAGACAGAAACTTGAAGATCGTTGGGCTGATCGAACGAAACCAAAGCATAAGACTTGAAGGAACACTTAGGGCAGCCCCGACGAGGCGGGTGAAGCGTAAAGCACCCAGGGTCGTGATAGCCGAGGAATGCGATGAAGGAAATACACCTATTGACGATGAACCCATAGCCAGGCCTTCTGATAGTTTTCAGGGTTTAGAGAGAAGGTGAAAAGGCAAGGCAGTAACATACAAGCGTCATAAATCTTCAAGATGGAAATTTGTAGTTGTGTACCTGCCAGCCTCCAGCGTTAGAATTTCAGAGGCTCCTCCCTCGCAAGTAGAGAATCCTTTTGAAGGACTTGCTGATATTCCAATTCCGGACTATGTGTCACTTCAACACGACACCGGATTGAGGGGCTTCAAAGTGCTCTAGATTTAAGCGAGTCTCTTCCCACAAGTGTGGCCGACATTACCGGTTGGTCGGGGGGTTGCACACACATATACACTTCACGGTACTACACGGTTTCCAGTCTTAAGTTGTCTGCTTCGGGAGATTATTAACTCTATTTTTCTTTTACTTTACAGATACGATGAGTAGGCAAGATTCTATGCTTGGAAGTCTCCGTTCAGCGCGCTAGTCATCGAGTCCATATTATCAGTCCCACTAGAGGGAGGATGATAGAAACTGCGATCGCGGTTATTCCAGCCAAGAGCGTTATGAGAGGGATAAAGACAGAGAATATAGATATCGATCCCGATCTCGTTCTCCACCTCCTCGAGCTCCCACACAACCCTCAGGTCATGGAAAACAACCAGTGGAGCCTCCACGTCAAAAACCATCTTCCCAAGCTCCCAGGTCCGATCCGCAACGTCGTAGAACCGAGGCCAAACCTCCCCTTGTCACCGAACAGGCCATTACTGAGCCTACTAGGGAAAGAGCGATTAAAATTGCCCGGTTGAGAAAAGATTTTCCGAACATTTGCTTCGACAGCTTTATCTTCCCTCCTCACTTAAAGAAAATCCCATCTGAGGCTGAAAAAACGATGCATGACTATATCCATGATATTTATACCCAATACAAGGAGTGGATGAAAGCCGCAGATAAAGCATCGGCGGTGGCTTTTGAGTGAGCGAAAATAATTAAGAAGTTATAAACCGACCTCGCCCAAAAAAACTGTATTATCCAAGTGCTCAATGATGAAGCTGAATCCTCTCGGAAATCTGAAATAAAGGCCACCCAAAAAGCTGATGAGGTGACTCAATCCATGGAAAGAATGCGACAAATGCACTTCGCTTTGGTGGAGCAGATGGGCCACCGAAACACCACAGTTACAGCTGAAAGGGACGCTGCTCTGAAAGAACTCAACGAGCTTAAAGCCAAATTTTCTGAAATCATTAAAGAAAAAGATGATGCGGACAAAGTAGCCCAGGAGGCGTGCGAACAAGCGGTGGTGCTTCGGGATGAAAAGGATGCGGCCATACTTAAAGTTCGGGTGGCCGAGGCTAAGGTTGAGGAGGAAGTTAAGATGGCAGAGGCCAGGTTAGAGGCCGATATTGAAGATCTTCTAATTACGTACAATGCCGGAGTGCTAAAGTACAGGGATCTAACCTTGCTCGACAATTATCTAACACACCTATATAACGCTTGGGGCCGGTTGGTGCAGGATGAAAAAATTGGACAACAAGCGGAATCGGTTAATGAGTTCGATCTCGAGAACCGGGTGTTGAACGAAGATGAACGGAAAGTTCTCCATGATACGGCGATCTCATACGAAAAGGAGAAACTGAAAGGGAGTGCGGATTAAGGATCTTAAGGCTAATTTAACACTAGAGGGGGGGTGAATAGTGTTTAATGGATTCTAAGACTTATATGGACTAATTTAAAAATTATGTTATAAAAAAATGTAGAACTTAATCATAAAACAATCATAGAATCAAACACAGATGCATAAAGTAAATAAAAAGCGGTAAAAGGAATGAACACGCTGGATTTTATACTGGTTCGGAGTTACCCTACGTCCAGTCCTGTACCAAGGCAAAACACCTCATACAGATTTTTATTAAATCAATGTCGAGATTACAATCCTCAATTTCTAGAGGCCTTGAGGTACCCTCCTGTCTCTTAAGTCCGGGGCAAACTCTCTTGATTTACGGGCCACAAGATTACCTAATTGATTTCCAGGCACAACCACACCTTATAGAGAGACTCGATAAATGTTTGATTATAAATTGATCCTATAACTCTGAATTGCACTTTGATTTTCGAGAGAGGGCGGAGAATCAAACAAGAATGAGATTCTAATTCGATTCACTTGAGAATTCGGAAGAATTTCGACACTATCTTAAAAATATGAAAATTTTAGAATATGGATTTGTGGAGAAGAAGGAGTGAAGAGAATAAGAAAATAGTTAGTTAAAAAATTCGTTTGTCAAGGCTATTTATAGACCAGTAACAGTCATAACCATTCGTAAAGAGATTTAAACGAATAGACACTTCTTTTGAAAATTGAAACTTTTGAATTTAACGGCCACCAGGTCGACATGGGGTATCCCATTATGTCGACATCCCTTAGTTAAAAAACAATGTGAAGTTAAAAAACAATGCTCAACACTCGGAGGTTGGAGAAGGCTCTGGTGTCGAGCATCATGATATACGTTCTGAAACTCTTATGCCGACTCAGCCTGAATCCACACCTACGGTTGGTCCTTAGCCCGTTCCTGCTTATAACCCGGATCAACCACAGTTGTCTCCAGCTCGCGAGCAAGTCTCTGAAGCTGTTTCGCCACTTGCGGGCAAAACTGAGGAAGGTACTCTGAACATTTTCTATGCTTTTCCGAAATCGAAAGCGTCACTTGAAATAATTACTAATAGTCCTTCCTTTGTTTTTATCCAGTGATCGGAGTATCATCGGTCATGCCTCCTACAACTCAAGAATCACATCATGTGCAAGAGGCCATTATAACAGAAGTGACCACCACAACAACCACGACACCAATTGAAGAAGCACACTTACTTTCAATGAGAAGATGATGGAGGAACTTCTCGATCATCACAGTGACTCCTTTGCCGATTTGCTGTTTGTTATGGGTGGAAGTGCACCAATGACAAGTTCTTCAGCCCCAACCATGGGAGTCCCCAGCGATGCACAAACACTTCATGAAGAGGACATTATAACTGAAATCAACGCTAAGATGGAGGCAGCCGCGCGGGGCGGTGGCTTTGGAGGTGGAATGGCGGGACCTGGTCCAGACCCTTTGCGGATGATATCTTCGGGAGGAACGGTCATTGAGACAAGTGTGCCTATCTTGCCTACTACTGTTGATCCTATCCCTCCGACTCCGCCTTCAGGAAGCGTTCCAATACATTTGAATTTGGAGGAGGAAATTGATATAATGCCCCCGACTGGAGATCGGTCGCTGAAAGGCAAGGGCTCAAAGAGAAAACCAAGTGACAGCTTCAGCGGGTCCACACCGAAGAAGAAACCGAGAAAGAAAAAATAGTAAATATGTCTCTTCGGCTCATTTTTGAGTAGATAGGAATTTCTTTAGATTTTGTTGGCCGTGTATAGATGTGGGTTCGGCCCCTGCTACTAGGATTTTTGGGATAAACTTGTATTTAGTTTTCTTCCACAAATAGTTGAAATAAAATTCCATTTTGTGTTCAACTCAATTTCGTTTATTTTCTTAATTGTTTCAGCATTTGAACTCCAGTCCGGTACACTTGTTAAGTTTCGACCTTTGGATTGGATCTGAATTTATTTGTTAAGTCCTGAAATCAAGGCTATGGGTCATGATCGAACGTTAAGCCGGACTCCGATGTTGCACTATCTCGGTCAATGATTTGCACTTAAGTTCCGCCCCCAGTTTCAGGGACGAATTGTAAAGATCAGTTAGCAATTGTACTTCGCCTTCTACACATCAAGCTTAATGTCGTTGAATTGATGCTGAAACAAGGAAATTCGAGTGGTCAAATCATACTTGCTCATCTATTGACGATTGCATCCACACTCCGGGGATTTGCATTTGTACATCGGCGGTCCGTCACGCCTACTTAAGTTTCGAGGATATGTCCACGCTCCGGGGACTTAAGTTATTTTATGGGCCGTTAGTCACACCCGCTTGATACTTAGCATTTCGTCCGTACTCTGAGGACTTAAATTAGTTTGCGGGTGGTCAGTCACACCCGGTTTGTGTTTAAACTCCAATCCGCTCTTTAGTGATTTCGAGTTGATTAGTGTTACGGATGATCGATTCGTATCCAGTTTATGTTTAAACTCCAATCTGTGCTCCGGGGACTTAGAGTTAATTGCTGTCAATACTCTGGTTCGCACTCTGGGAATCCGAAGTTAGTTGATGTTTGTACTCCAGTTCACACTCCGAGAATCTGAAGTTAGTTGATGTTGACACTCCGGTTTGCACTCTGGGAATCCGGAGTTAGTTGATGTTTATACTCCAGTTCGCGCTCTGGGATCTTGGAGTTGGCCGATAAATGGTCAGTTACATCTTTTCAAGCTTTAGGATTTCGTTCGCACTCTAGGAACGATGAATCTATCAGGATCGTGGATGGTCGGTTTATATCCACTCTGGGTTAACAGGCGAGGTCGTTAGATGGACGGATCCATCCTCCTCAAACTTGGTCAAGATACGGGCGAAATCGTTAGGTGGACGGATCCACCCTCTTCGGGACCGCATTTGTATGTTTGTACTCCAGTTCGCACTCTGGGAATCTGAAGTTGGTTAAAGGATTGTCGTGTATCAATCCTTTTTTGGCCTCAGCGTGATGACTTGTCCTCGAGCTCAGGTTTCACTTAGTGAGTGACCGATTATATCACAGTCACTCCCTATTTGAATAAATTCCACCATACGATGGAACTTATCTCTTCGTGCATAGTGATGGCTACATGATGCATTTAAGATAGATCACAGCTCTGGCTCGAAGAGATTGCATTTTATTATTGAAATAAGAAAATACGGCGAAATCAGTTGCCTTATTACAAATTCAAATTTCGAAATGCATAAACAAATTGCAAATGGAAAGTAGACTAAATAAATAAACAGAGCCTGTTATGTGTAGTAGCGACGAAGACTCTCACCGTTCCAGGCTCTCGGAAGAGTGAGACCGTCAACGGTCGATAATTTGAATGTTCCATCTCTGAGCTTTCATTCAATAACATATGTTCCTTCCCATGTTGGCTTCATATGTGAAGGAACCGGGTAAATTCTCTTGAGGACGAGATCGCCGAGTTCAAAGGTTCGGAGTCAGACCTTGGCATTGTATAATCGGGCGACTCAACTTCGATATGTGGCTGCCCTCAAATCAGCCTCTTCACGCTTCTCATCCAATAAATCAAGAGATTCGGCAAGTAATATAGCATTTGTCTTCGGGTCATAATAGGTCATGCGATAAGAAGGTACTTCCAACTCGACTGGAATGACGGCTTCTGAATCGTAGGAAAGAGAAAATGGAGTGTGGTCGGTTGCGGATTTGTGGGTTGTCTGATAAGCCCATAAAGCTATAGGAAGATCATGGACCCATTTTCCCTCGGCCATTTCCAGTCGTTTCTTTAGAATAGACTTTATAACTTTATTAACAGCTTCAACCTGTCCATTCGCTTGAGGGTGTGCAACTGCGGAGAACTTCTTTTGGATGTGAAACCGTTGACAGAAATTCTTAAATTCAACACTGTCGAATTGGGTTCCGTTATCAGTGATGATGGTGTGTGGGAGACCAAATCGACAGATAATGTTATGTACAACAAAGTTGATCACTTTTTTTGTTGTGACGGTAGCAAGTGGCTCAGCTTCCCCCCACTTGATAAAGTAATCAACTACAACAATTGCGTACTTCGCACCACCTTTGGCCAGAGGTAGAGAACCAATAATGTCAATGCCCCACACTACAAACGGTCATGGACTGACCATCTGAGTTATTTCGGTAGGCGGGGCTCTTGGAATCCGAGCATGTTTCTAACATCTGTCACATTTTCTGGCGTAATCTGATGCATCGCGATTTACAGTTGGCCAATAATATCCATATTGGAGCACTTTCTTGGCAAGAGCTTGCCCCCCAATGTGATCACAACATTCTCCTTCGTGCACATCATGCAATACGCGTTTGATTTCATCGTGAGCGACACACCGGAGTAAAGGAACAGAGTATCTCCTTTTGTACATGACTCCATTCTGAATAGTGAACCGCGAAGCTTTTCAAAGAATTTGTCTCTTTTCACTCCTGCGCTTTGGCAGGGTCCCATGCTCGATATAGTTTCTGAACGGAGTCATCCATGACTCATTATCGGGACTGATCTCAAATACCCAATCCGTTTCCATCTGATCGATGCTCGGGGAAGACAAGGTTTCCACGAGAATGATTCCCATCTGATGTGCCTCACCTGTACTAGCTAACTTTGCCAATGAGTTGGCTTTCTGATTGAGCTCTCGGGGTATACAATAAATGGCATAATAATCGAATTGATTTAATATATCCTGGGCCCAAGCTAAGTAAGCAGCCAACCTTCGGTCTTTGGCCTGGTATTCCCCCCGAACTTGACATACCACCAACTGCGAATCACAATAAATCTCCAAGGCAATAACTCCTAAATCTCTGGCGAGTCTCAATCCAGCAAGCAAGGCTTCATATTTGGCTTCGTTGTTGGTTGCATGAAAATCAAACTTTAAAGCATAACATATAGATCGACCTTCAGAAGTTTCAAGTACAACCCCTACACCTGAGCAACGGTCATTTAATGCACCATCAGTATGCAGCTTCCAGATATACTTGAGAGATTCACTGTTTTCGGGCAAGTCCTCTGGGATAGTGAATTTAGCTATGAAGTCTACCAGGACTTGTCCTTGGATGGCTCATCTTGGAGTGTAAGTAATGTCAAACTGACTTAGCTCGATATTTCACTTAAGCAACCTTCTAGACATCTCAGGCCGCGTAAGGACCTGTCGTAACGGCTGGTCGGCGTAGACAACGATCGGATGAGCCTGGAAATACGGATGGAGCTTCCTTGAGGCAATAAAAAGACAATAAGCCAGCTTCTCTAGCTTTGGATAATTTCTCTCAGCTCCGGTTAGTCGTTTCCTAATATAGTAGACCAGCTTTTATACTTGGTCTTCCTCCCGAATTAGGGCAGCACTGATTGAGTTTTTTTACACCGCCAAGTAAATGTACAATTTCTCGTGATCAATAGGCTTTGACAGAATAGGCGGCGTGGAGAGGTGTTGAATTAACGCTCGGAATGCACCCTCACATTCCGTAGTCCATTCAAAGATCCATTTCCCTTTTCTGATCAAATCGAAGAAGGGAATACATTTGTCAATGGATTTTGAAATGAACCTGCTCAATTCTGCTAATTTCCCGTTGAGGCTCTGGACTTGTTTATAGTTCTTGAAGTTTCTAGATTTCTGATTGCCCAGATCTTTTCGGGATTGGCTTCGATTCCTCGAGCGTTGACGATAAACCCAAGGAATTTTCCTAATGCGACCCCAAAGTGACATTTCAACGGATTGAGCTTCATTCTGTATTCTCGGAGGATATTAAACATTGACTCCGGGTCTCTGATATGATCAGTGGAGAAAAGTGACTTGACTAGCATGTTTTCCACGTATACCTCCATGGTTTTTCCAATCTGGTTAGCGAACATTCGATTAACTAACCGTTGATAAGTTGCCCCAGCATTCTTGAGTCCAAAAGGCATAACTTATAGCAGTAAAGCTCCATATTGGTTACGAAGCTTGTATGCTCCTGGTCGGGCAAGTGCATGGGTATTTGATTGTAGCCAGAATACGCATCCATGAAGGATAAAAGCTCATGTCCAGCTGTCGAGTCTACGAGCTGATCAATTCGGGGAAGTGGGAAACTGTCTTTAGGGCAAGCTTTTTTTAAGTCTGAGTAGTCAACACATGTTCTCCATTTCCCATTTGGCTTTCGGACAAGTAAAGGGTTTGACACCCATTCTGGATATAATGCATCTCGGATGAACCCATTCAATTTGAGCTTTTCTACTTCTTCCTTAATGGCGGCAATCTCTCTAGATCCATACCAAGCCTTTATTGTTTGACTGGGACATGTTGCGGGTCAATATTTAATGTGTGGCTCACGATGTCCGGCGAGATCCAACACATGTCAAAGTGCGTCCAAGCAAACACGTCGAGGTTTTCTCGGAGAAATTCAACCAATTCCTCTTACATTCGTTGGTTCAGCTGAGATCCAATCTTTATCATTTCAGAATCATCGTTATTTTCAATCAGAACATCGATCGTTAGTTCGGCCAGGGAGGCTTGAATATCTTTACTTTCGTCTTCACTTTCAGTGTCTCTTGGGTCAAGATCCCTTGGGAATTGGTCGGGGTGCCCGGGCCTGGGCCCAGGCGTCAATTGTCAATTCTCAGCATAGTGGACGCAGAGAGATTCCTCTACGCCCTTTCCTTTTTCTTTTTGTGAGCCTCTCGCAGCTCAGTAACATAACAGGCTCGTCCAGTAGCCTTGTCTCCCTGAACAACTCTGACTCCATTGTTAGTAGGGAATTTTAAAGTCAGACACCAAGGGGCAATAGTTGCCCAAAATTCAGCTAGGGTCGGTCGGCCCAAGAAAGCATTGTATGGCGAGGCTATGTCCAATACAACAAATTGTAATATCCAGACTCTCCAGCATTCTCCAATTCCCAACTCTACTGGCAATTCAACTACTCCAGTGGGTATGGTTGTGCTCCCATTAAAGCCATGAATACGGGACTGACAAGGCTTCAAATCCTTTGTTTCCATTTTCATCTGGTCGTAGGCTTGCTTGAACAGTATGTTCACTGAGCTTCTAATGTCTACAAAGATCCTATTCATCCAATCAGGACCTACCTAAGCCAATATAACAAGTGGATCAATAGTAGGGGCTTCGACCCTATCGGCATCTCGATCTCGAAATACGATGTCGTCTGTCATCGTTTTTTGTTGCTTGTCGGAGCCCCATTTTCCAAATTACTACAACATTCAAAGCCCGCATGCCTGATAGAACTGGCATACGACTCCATTTCCCTCTAGCTTCGATCTACTAGATGTGGACCAGCGCTAACAGTATCTATCACCAACCTCCTGCCAATACGAGCGGGTTCTTCCTGTCTTTCCTGATTTGGCACATGGTTCTTATTCGATAGGCTCGCACCTCCTGACTGCGGTGTCCACACAAACTGCTCTAACTTTCTCTCATGTATCAAATTTTTAATGAGGTCCTGTAAATCGCGACACTCTTTCGTGTTATGGCCATAACTCTCGTGGAATCTACAGAACATCCCTGTTTGGATCTGTTTTTCCGATGATTGTTTCAGAGCAGGTTTCTTATACTGAAAAGTATTGCAGGTATTCAAATACACATTCTCCAACGACGTATTCAAAGGGGTATAATTGTCAAACATAGGAGCCCTGCGTCGTGGCCCACGGTTCTGATCCCGTTTCCTGTTTTGATCTCCATTGCCTTTCTGTTGATTCTGTTTATTTTGTATATTCAGTTGTACTTTTTTGGAACTCTCCCCGGTTTGTTTAACAGCAACATTGCTCCTAATTCCTTCCACACTAGGCCCCGCATCATCCTTTTTCCTAGACTTTTTCGCATCCTCCCTTCTCAAGAATTGGGCTGCCTTGGAATAGAAACGGTCCAATGACACAGGGTATTTTCTGGCCAACCAGTTGCCGAATTCAGAATCGGGGTCAATCCCCTTAGTTAATGCCATCAGAATTGAATTATCATTGGGGTTACTGATTTCAGCACATGCGGCATGAAATCTCTCCAAATAATGTCTGAGTGTCTCTCCAGGAGCTTTAGTGACACTAGACAAAGTATTAACATCTTTCGTCCTTGCGACATGCATGCTAAATTGCTCAACGAACTTTGTCGCCAATTGATCAAAACACGAGAAGATCGAGGTGGTAAACGAGTGAACCACATAGTTGTTATGCCCCCTAGAGAGATCGGGAAACTTTGGCACTTAACTGCATCATCAGCTCGTGCAGCATTCATTAACCATTCATACTTCAAGGTATGTTGATTAGGATCAGAGCTCCCTTCATAAACAGGTAAATTTGGCATCATGAATCACCGAGGTGGTTCAGCATCTCATCAGTAAAAGGAGTATGACTCCGGGAGATTCCCCAATCGTCATTGGTAGGACCCTGACTTTCACGGATTATTTGATGGATCATCGTTGGGATGTCCGACATCCGGACATTTTGAGCATGTTGGGCCAAGGTGTGGTCGGGTTCCACAATGCGAGGAGGGGCCGGTCGATGTCGACGGCCCATGTCTCGCCTCCTTGGTTCTAGGTCTTTTGGGATGTAAGGCTCAGGAGTATGGTTGTGTTGGAGGTGGGTCGGATCCGTTCGGTTCCGAACATCAGCGTCCAATTCAGTAGCGGTGGTAGTAGTGCGGTTATTAGTAATATGATATGGGGAAGCACCCCCTCGGGTGGAGGGTTCAGTCTGATGGCTGGTTGACGGGCCAACTCTCGGTTGCCCAAGATTCAATACGTGTTGATGCCCAGTGGCTTGTGTGTAACTTCCGTCCAGCCGTGGGCCTGTGGATCTATGATTAAAGTCAGAAGAGGCTGAACTTTCAATGGATGAATATGAAGTCCGATCCCTCCTGGATCTCCTTCGTCTTTGACAGTTTAGTTGATTGGTCAATTCTGCGTTGGCACGCAGCTGCTGAGTAAGTTGTTGATGACTTTAAGTAAGCTCTTGCATTAGCAATTGAAATTCTTCGCTGGTGATAGGGCCTTGCGAATCTGATGGTCCGACAACATTCTGATCGGCATGAGGTAGTTGTACGGAGTTCTGTCTATCTCGTCTCTCTGGATCTGCAGCAGTTGAAGTGGTCCTAGTGTTAACCATGATGGATAGCGAAGCTCTTTCCTAGACTTGATGCAAATTTGAGTAGGATGGAAGAACTTTAAACTTGGAAATCTGGATCTTCTTCTTAGATTTATGCAATTTGGTATCGATAGTTGATCCAATGAGCAGGAGAAAAACTGGGTTTTCTCAGTGAAAGCACCAAAGTGTTTTTACCAAAATTGGGCACAACACCTTTCGGATGTGTTTGAAGCGATAAAATGAAGAATATAAATGAAAAAGGAGGCAGATCTAACAAACACACAAAAAATAAGCAAGAAAAACGTGCAGAAACACACAGATTTAGAGTGGTTCGGCGTATGGCCTACGTCCACTATGAAATGATTGACTTTTATTGATTTTTGCTTGCTGGTTACAACAAATTACAGCAGTAAAGCTTGAATACAACAGTGATTTCGGTAGAGTCTGGATGTAGAAGAGAAAAAAGTCCCTTTTCTATAGGTTCTGGGCTGCTATTTATAGGCGTAGGCTGCAAATTTCTCGCTCATATCTCAGAAGACCTCTTCTCTCACGTGGGTGTGCTCCCACGATCGATCCTATGACATTTGCACTCGGTCCATGATCGATACGAACAAATTTTGTATCGATCGAAATTTCGTCCAATCGAGTCGAGAACGATCATGAACATTCTTGAGGATATACGCAAGCTCCTGTGAAAATTTAATGGCTGTTAACGCTAAAAATTGAACGCTAACACCTGGTGTGTGTAGTAAAGTTGTGAAAGCACCACCCGTGATACGGGAATAAGAAAAAAGTAGTAAAATAGCAAAAAACGATAAAAGACAGCGATTTTATAGTGGTTCGGCTCGTAATTAAGCCTACGTCCACTTTATATTCTTTTATTGCTGATTCTGATTAAAAAATGATACAATGCTCTTCAAAATACAACATATTTCGATTCTTAAACACTTTGGACTATTAGCTCAAGCTTCAATGTCGAAGATCTCCTCGAATTCATGTTGAATGCAGTAGATTTCTCTCAAAGCTTGTTGTAATGTCTTGAGTGATTAGAGTTCTTCAAATGTTGGATGAGAATTTGGCAGAATAACAGCGCTCTAGAAAATGATCGGCCAAAAGTCCTTTTGCCGTTGGAGTTAGGGGGTACTTATAGGAGTTGATTCTGGACGGAAATTTTGCCAAGTCTTAGGTCATGTACGACCTAAGTTAGGTCGTAGGTCGCGAGCGACCTAAGGTAGGTCGTGGTCCACTCGCGACTTAGGAAGTTGGTCTGATGGAGTTGTACTCGGTTTCCTCTGAAGTGGTAAGTCGTAAGCGACTTAAGATAGGTCGTGAGCGACCTAAGATAAGTCGTGCACCCTTTCTTTTCTTTTAGCTCGTTAAGCTGCTTTGTGAAGTTAGGTCGTGAAGCTTCTTAACTCGTTGGGTCATGAAGCTTTAAGTCGTTGGCTCATGAAGTCTTTAGGTCGGGAACTCCCTTAGGTCGTGACATTCCTTAGGTCGTGACATTCCTTAGGTCGTGACATTCCTTAGGTCGTGACAATCCTTAGGTCGTGACATTCCTTATGTCGTGACATTCCTTAGGTCGTGACATTCCTTAGGTCGTGACATTCCTTAGGTCGTGACAATCCTTAGGTCGTGACATTCCTTATGTCGTGACATTCCTTAGGTCGCGAAGTCTGGAGCCACTAGGTCGTTAACTTCCTTAGGTCGTTAGGTCGTATCTTGTTAAGTCGCGGGGTTATAGGTCGCAGAGTTTTAGGTCGGCACTAAAATATGAGTTAACATTTGCCCGTCGAAGTACATGCCTATGCCATAGGTCGTGTACTTCGACTTAATTTTGCTAGGTCGTGAACGACCTAAAACTTGCTTGCATATTCGCCTTCCTCTCTCAGCCCCATATAAATTGTTAGGTCGCTTTCTTCCTCCTTATCCTTCTGCTCTGATTTCCCGTTCGTCAATGAACTTCCAAGGGAGAATTCAACTCATTTAGTTGTCGATTCATCCTTGTTAACATACTACGTAAGTGAATTCAATCTCTGTCCCACCATAGTCGCTGCCCAATCATGAGTTCGTGTTTTCTGACCCAAGTCCAATTCCATGCGTTTGTGTCTCATTTTTGAATGATTATTACAATCGGCTTCCGATCGTCGTTTGATACGTTGATGTGATCCATGAATGCACGGTAATGGTTGTAATGGATCGGAGGGGTTCGAAATCGATTTGCTGGGCGATCTGGCGGTATGTGGAGATGAATGGAATTTACGAAGAGGATGATAGTCTTCTTTGTAATGGCGATATCGGGTTATCGGATTCATTAAATGATTGCGTGGAGGGGAAGTCGGTGACTTAATAGATCTGCATGACTTAAGAGTGTGCTAAGCCTTCCGCGACGTACGACTTACGACCTAAGATATTTGACCAACCTAAACATTCTTACGACCTAAGATATTGTTTGGACTCAATCGAACTTTGAACAGAACGACTTAACAATTCAACGACCTAATTACCTCGAGTGAATGCAGGACGACTTAACATGCCAGCGACCTAACTTTTGCGGCATAAGCTCTAAGTCGCGGCCGAGCTAGGACTTGACAAATTTATATCGCCTTGGACTTTCCAACTTGCACTGTGCGACCTAAAAAGGCTCCGACCTATGATAGGTCGTGAGCGACCTAACACTTGGAAATTTGAGCAGAACTTGACTGAATTTTGAACTGTTTGAACTGCTTGGACTTTGTTGAATTTCTTTATAGATTGCTCTAACTCTAATGTTAATAACCTGTTAAACACGACATTTGCAGAAAAACGGGACAAATATACTGCCATTGACTGCCCACATCGAATGACAGATTAGAAGATAAAGAATAATCAACTTAAATGAACTGTGTGAACGAAGTGACGTAAAATAACCAATTCAAGTGAAGTATTAAAGCACAACTAAAATAGTTAATTAAAGCTGGTTTGCTTGCATTAACACTGCACTTGAGTTTGAAATTAACAAGTCCTGAAATCTTATAATCGACCATTTGTCAATTAGTTTAATTTCAGTTATGTTTGTTTTCTATTGTCATTAGTTCTGCACAACACTTCACACTTTTTAGGAAACGTGCACCTTTATATTTGAATATCCAGTTGATTGTGTAGAATGACATCTCAACAAGAAGATTCAGGACCAACCGGAGAAGCTTTCCCGATTGCTAATCCATTGATCGATCCTCTAGAAAGAACTCCGACCACTCTGAGCCACAAAGTTTTCAGACAGTTGTGCATCCAATTCGGGATTGCCGAAACGGATGCTTTATTCCCTGGGGCAAATGATACTGCTGACAGGCCGCCCCTTGGTTTTGTTGCAGTCAATCGCCAAATGTGCTTGAGTGGAGCTATTCCACCTTTCAACGAATTTCTCCGAGAACTCTTTCTTCGATTAGCCATCTCGCCTTTCCAGCTACACCCCAACGGTTACGCCGTTCTGATGGGGTTGTGTGTTCTGTTTAGGAGGATGCTCGACCGTCTTCCGAGCTTTGATGAGATTTGCTATTTATGCACCTTTTCGAAGAACAAAGATCACCCTTCGATTACACTTGTGAGGAGTGCTCGGAACCGTAGACTGATCATTGAACTTCCTGACAGTGCTCATGGATTCTTAAGTCAATTCTTCTTTGTCCGCTGTCCTCCAGGATTCTATGCTGTTTGGAGAGTTGGAAGTAAGATTGCCTTATCTTCATTTTCTGAACTTCTTTTTCAAGTACTGAACTTCAATCTTTACTTTTGTAGTACTTCCTCTTCCACTTCGAAATCCTAGCCACAAGCCAACTCTAGAAACTTTAAGTGCTGTGGCTGCTGAAGAGAGGAGTGCTAAATTCTTGCTGAAAGATGAGTTCCTGCATCAGTTCGGACTTCTACATTCTTCTCGGTCTACTCAAATTCACGAAATTTCTAGTTCTGAGGCCGAAGAATTAGCTGCCCCAAGTTGCCAAGCAGAGACATCCAATGCCCCAGTTTGTGGTGAAAAAATTGGATCGGAAGAACCAATTGTAGAAGCTGCCCTGGTGAAATGTTCTACCATTGTTGATGTTGTGGGATCATCTAGTAAACTCACACTTTCTCCAGTAATTGAAGAGGAAGAAAATCCCCAATTTCCTGAAAAGACGGTTGAGGTGGAAGTTGAAAAAGAGAGTTCTACTGGGCATCACGGCGATGATACTTTTGACAATTTGAGCGATATAATGATAACTTCTCAAGAGCTTTTTAAAGACGACATTTCAAAAGCGATCTCTCCTGTTGTTGAAGCGACTTCTTCTCTGCAACAAACTACAACACCTCCTATACCTGCTGTCTCCATTCCAACACCACAGAGTGGTCTGTAGTCTGATGCGCATAGTTTACACACCACACACACTTAGGATGCTTATCACTTATACGCACTTAGCTTCTTCAATCTGAAGATTTCTAAGACTTGTCTTTTCTTTAATTTTAGGTTCTAAAATAGGGCGTAGTGGTTCATATTATGACGATTTCCGACGCTATGGGGGGCGCGACACTTATGACTACAGACGCTACCTCCCTTCCTGCCAGGAAACTGACGAAGAAAGAGCCGCCAGGAAAGCTCGTGAGAGGCGGGGCTATGAAGAGCGCCGTAGAAGAGAAGATGAACACCGGGATTCATCCCGAAGAGAAGACGATTCACATAAGAGGAAATCTTATGATGACAAAGGAAAAAGTCACGTTGCCAGCGATCCAAGTAAACGAACCAAGCTTACTGACTCTTCTGTTGCTTCTGAAAAGCCTGACACTCCCATTCCTTCTGACTTGCCTGATGATTCTCCTGTTCTTGAGAAGTCTGACATCCAAACAATCATCAAAAGGCCTCAATATCAAGTTGGAGAAGGTCCACCAACTCTTCAAAGTCGGTTCCTGCAATGGTGCTTAAAGGTGGTGCGCTTTGACCTTGACTTGGTTCCGATTGATAAACCGGCTATGTTGTGCAACCTCGATGCCGTCAAACTTAATATTGAAAGGATATCTGGATGGCAAAAACTTGTTGACGAGCTGCAAAGGGTCAATCGCGCGAACCTCGAAGCCATGCTGACCATGGAAAACGATAAGTCTGAGTGGGATAAAGTTTGCAAGCGGCATGATGCTGAAATGAAGAGCATTTCTGATGGTTATCAGAAACTTGAAGCTGAAGTTGAAAGACTAAAGAACGAGCTTGCCACTTCTTCCACTTCTTATTTGCAAAAGGAAGAAATGCTTCAAAGACAAGTTCGAGATGCCCATGCTGCTCAGCGAGATGCTGAAGTGAAAATTGAAGCAGAGCAACATGTTACTAGGAAATATCGTGAAGAAGCTGCTTAGCTTCGGGAGAAAGTCAGCTCCCAAGACTTGGAAATTACAAAGCTGCAATCTCAATTGTTAAGGGTTGAAAAGGAGCGCGATGAGGCTATCGCCGGTAAAGCTGCAGCCGAACAATCTCTTGAAACAACCAAAGCCAACATTAGCTCCACTTTATTTGACTTCTATGTCCACAGCGTTTTGGGGCACGGAAGCCTTTCTTTTCTAGGGCCAAATATGAAATTACTTTGGCTGAAGTATGGGAAGTAATTATCAACATGCTTGGAGGAGCTGGTTACGGTGAAGCGGATCATGAAGCCATTTATCTAAACGATGAGTCCCGTGCCGCTCTTGCTAAAGGAAAAGAGCAACTTGCCCAAGCACGAGCCGAAGTGACGGGAGAGAAACGTTCTGAACAAGAAATACTTCCTACTGCCCCTGTTCATACTTCGGTTTCAGCTGATGTCGATATTATTGGCTCCAGTTCACACTCTCTGCCTCCTGCTAAAGTTGACAAAGAAATTGTGACCACTCCCACCGAGGAAGAGGCCCTGGAAGATATTGAAGCTCAGAAATTTGAGATTGATCTTGCAAAGCCGACTTCTCCAGGTAACTTTGATTCAGATCTGGCTCAAGTAGATTGCTCATTCGATTCAATTGAACTTGACGAATTTCTCGCTTATTACTTAAGTTCTGATGATCTGGTATCTTCTTCTTTTCTTCTGTAGCGAAAGCACCAAGCATTGTGCACTCTCCTCCTCTTCCAGTTGTTCCTCCTCCATCCCTTCAAGTCACCCATGCTTCTCAGCCTGGGTCGCAGGAAGAACAGATAGCAGCCCTTCAAGGCTTGGAGGATCCACCTGCTTCCCAAGAGCAGAAAGCGGAAGAGACGGAGGACAGTGAGAAGACTCCGGAGCAATCATTTGATGATGACACAAAGCTTTCCACGTTGCTCACTCCGGGAAGTGAGTCTTCTTCGAAGAGGAAGGGGAAGCGTGTAATAAGGAAGAGGAAGAAAAGCACTTCTGCTGGAGAAGACCAAGCAAAAGAAGATCCGACTACTCCTCTTTCTCCAACCCGTCCATGCCGGATTCCGAAACTAACCATCAGGCCGGGAAAGAACTCCAAAGGTGGCGAGAAGAAGGAATAATAAGCTGGATTTTCTACTTGTTTTGCTTTTTGCATGTATCGACCGGAGATTGTACGGGTATCGGTCCCCGCTTTTTTGAGATCTGCACATGTAAAGAATTTTCACAGTATTGAATAAAATAATCCTTTTTACTTGTGCAAATTCTTGTGTATGTGAGAATGCATTTATTTCTCATTGTGATATAGAATAAATGATTCATTATTGGCTTTATATGATACCGCAGTGAGCTCGTGATATGATGGTCGAGCGTTGTTTCCATTAATATAGTTATATGCCCCCGTATCACGGCTCACTGCAATATTCTGAAAAGACTTGTATTCTTATTTTAGAGAATAATACTTCCGATTTGAGGAAATACTATTCTGCTTCTAATAGAATACATTTTGTGTGGGAGAAATTTTTAATCTCTCTTTCTTTCTAAAGAACACTTCAACTTTCGGAGATGATCACTTTTATTTGTTAAAAAGTGGATTTTCATACACAGTGAAGTGAGCTTTTGAAGAATGTCCTGATCTTTTTGTCAGACAATTATATTTTATTGTTGAATGGATCCACAGGACAGTCATTGGCTGTTTTACTACATATTTGTTTGTACAAATAATCATAAGTATTCAGCTGCGGTCGTTAGTGGTTCCATCAACAAAGTTTTTTGGATGTGCTTTTTTAAAAGGCTTTATTTGTCTTAGTGCTTCTGAAGAAGGCTTCGTGGTCTCCGAAGAGAAGCAATTTTGGTGAAATGTGCCTTTGAAAAGGTCTTCGTGCCTCCGAAGAGGGCTTGCATTTGGTACTTCAAGCATGGTGAAGTATGCCCCCGAAGAGGTCTTTTGTTCGGTACTTCAAGCATGATGAAGTATGCCCCCGAAGTGGTCTTTTGTTTGGTACTTCAAGCACGGTGAAGTGTGCCCCCGAAGAGGTCTTTTGTTCTCTGAAGAGAAGCAATTTTGGTCTCTGAAGAGAAGCAGTTTTTGGTCTCCGAAGAGAAGCAGTTTTTGGTCTCCGAAGGGAAGCGTTTTTGGTCTCCGAAGGGAAGCGTTTTTGGTCTCCGAAGAGAAGCGTTTTTGGTCTTCGAAGAGAAGCAGTTTTGGTCTCCGAAGAGAAGCAGTTTTGGTCTCCGAAGAGAAGCAGTTTTTGGTCTCCGAAGAGAAGCAGTTTTTGGTCTCCGAAGAGAAGCAGTTTTGGCCTTCGAAGAGAAGCAGTTTTGGCCTCCGAAGAGAAGCAGTTTTGGTCTCCGAAGAGAAGCAGTTTTTGGTCTCCGAAGAGAAGCAGTTTTGATCTCCGAAGAGAAGCAGTTTTGGTCTCCGAAGAGAAGCAATTTTTTCTATTCAATTCTGGTGAAGTGGGCCTCCAAAGAGGAGCATTTTACACTTCAACTCCGATGAAATGTGCCTCCGAAAAGGTCTTTCTGCTCCCGAAGAGGTCTTCTCTGAAGAGTTGTGCCTCAAAGAGAGCTTTGTTGCTTGTGTCCTCCCACCATCTGCTTCTTAGCGATCCCTTTTTACCATTCCAAGTGCATGTTCCACTCTTTTTGTAAGGTGTTTTCTTGTTGCCAGAGGAGTGTACTTCATCGTTGAGTGAATCCATGGGGCAGACTCAAGCTACTTTACCGGATGTTTGTTTAAACAAACGATTGCGATTAGTTAGCAAGAGTCTGGAACCTTCTCGTCAGGAAGGTGCCCGCTTTGGTGGAATCACTAACGGTTTGTGAATAGCACCTCTTTTGCGGCTTAACATTGTTGAGTGATTCGTAGGAGTCGTTGAGTCTTGGGATGTGTGGAGTAAGTCAGCTTTGCTTTGATAGCCTGCAATATATAATCGACATTTTAGCAATATTTTAAAGAAACTTGCATATCGAAATGAGACAGGCATTTTATAGCATTAGGGAACACAAGATTTATAGTTCTTTATTATTGAATCACGCTGATTTCTCAGCAGTTTACAATACAAAAGTTATACATCCACCATCATTTTACAAATTTAAGCAATGCTGTTAAGTAAAACATGGATGTAAGTAATTGTTGTTCCAGAATCTCCAGATTGGATTTCAATTTCTACTGGATTCGTAGTTTTGAATTCATATGCCAAAGAGAGTGAAGGATGCCCCAGCCGCAGTTTTGTGGGTAATTAGAAGTCGTCCCAACTTCCGCTTGCTGGGTATGGACCTCCTGTGACAACATTAATGATAAGCTGTTCGGACTCTTGCATTGATGTGTTATTGCGAGAGCCGGATTGAAGGGTAGGATGTTGTTGCCCCTGAGTGGATGAGGTTGGATCGACTCCGCTTTTCTTCACATATTGTTGAAGTTTACCCTGTTTCAGCAATTCTTCAATCATACTTTTTAACTGGCAACATTGGTCAGTGTCGTGGCCGGGTTGATTGTGAAATCGGCAGAATTTCCCATTACGCACTGCACCTCTTCTCATCTCAGGTGGCTTAGGATAATTGACAACATCTTTCGTTGCGAAAAAGATATTTTCCAGTGTGTCAGTTAAAGGAGTAAAATCTGAAGGATTAAAGCGGCGGAGTTTTTTCTCATTCCCCTGGTTCTTTCCTCCGTCATTTTCCCTTTTCTGATTCCCAGAATCTCTCTTGTTAGAAGCAAGATCATTATTGCTGTCCTTAGCTATCACCACCTTTGCTAGTGCGGAAAGGTTTTCTAGGCGCATGAATTCATCGGCCTTTTTATAAAAAAATTCAAGCGAGTTCGGTTCTTTCATCTTTAGCCATTTTCCGAATTCACTTGATTTATCGACGACTCGCATCAAGTAAGTCAGGATCATACGCGGCTCTGCATTATCCACTTCGGCTAGAGCTATATTGAAACGGTTTAGGAAAGATTTGATTAATTCTCCGGGAGCTTGTTCAAGATTAGACAGTGACATTATATCCTTAGCTTTTGAAGCATATAATCTGAACTGATCTTTGAACTTTCGCGTTAAGTCGGAGAATTGATCCACAGATCGAACCGGAAGCTTTGTAAACCAAAGTAACGCCACACCTTCCAAGTACACTGGAAAGTATTGGCACTTAATTTCATCTGATGCTCTTGCACCGGTCATATGCCAGTCGTACTTATATAGGAAATGATTAGGGTCACTCGTTCCCCTATAGGCTTGGATAGTAGGAGGTGCAAATTTCCTTAGAAACTCTGCTTTCAGGATCCTTTCAGTAAACGGAGTTCTGCTTGGTGCAAATCCCCAGTCACTCTCATTCTCTTCCCTCTGCATGCTCTCTTTCATGATGCGGCCAACCATCTCGGACAGGTACTCTTTATTGTTCAGAGACATCTCCGGGCAGGCATCAGTTCTTCTCTCGGAAGCTTGCCTGGGCACATGTTAATGATAAGTTGGCTGCGGCATAGAACCTTCAGCTTGGAAAGGTGGCATTTTAGGAAAGGTCGTTTGATGGTTTTCTGGCTGACGATTTGCCCCTAGAAGAGCATTTAATCTATCCATCATCAGAGCGTTTTGAGCTTCAATTTGTTGGTATAATCCAGAAACTGCGTCATCTAATTCAGCCCTTGTGACTCCAACGGTGGGAGTTGCTTGGTCTGTTGTTGGTGAAGCGGAGGTCCCTTCATGAACATTTCTGGATTTGGCTAGTCTACCCCTCCTTCGAGGAGCCATTATTTCAAATAAACTTCTGGTTTTTTAGAGAGACTCTTTTCACAAGTTTTTGCGAAGCAACGATGAAAATCTTCCTGAGTTCAATTCTCAGTGAAAGCACCAAAATGTTAACGCTAAAAATTGAACGCTAACACCCGGTGTGTGTAGTAAAGTTGTGAAAGCACCACCCGTGATACGGGAATAAGAAAAAAGTAGTAAAATAGCAGAAAACGATAAAAGACAGCGATTTTATAGTGGTTCGGCTCGTAATTAAGCCTACGTCCACTATATATTCTTTTATTGCTGATTCTGATTACAAAATGATACAATGCTCTTCAAAATACAACATATTTCGATTCTTAAACACTTTGGACTATTAGCTCAAGCTTCGATGTCGAAGATCTCCTCGAATTCATGTTGAATGCAGTAGATTTCTCTCAAAGCTTGTTGTAATGTCTTGAGTGATTAGAGTTCTTCAAATGTTGGATGAGTTGAGAATTTGGCAGAATAACAGCGCTCCTAAAATTGATCGGCCAAAAGTCCTTTTGCCGTTGGAGTTAGGGGGGTACTTATAGGAGTTGATTCTGGACGGAAATTTTGCCAAGTCCTAGGTCATGTACGACCTAAGTTAGGTCGTAGGTCGCGAGCGACCTAAGGTAGGTCGTGGTCCACTCGCGACTTAGGAAGTTGGTCTGATGGAGTTGTACTCAGTTTCCTCTGAAGTGGTAAGTCGTAAGCGACCTAAGATAGGTCGTGAGCGACCTAAGATAAGTCGTGCACCCTTTCTTTTCTTTTAGCTCGTTAAGCTGCTTTGTGAAGTTAGGTCGTGAAGCATCTTAACTCGTTGGGTCGTGAAGCTTTAAGTCGTTGGCTCATGAAGTCTTTAGGTCGGGAACTCCCTTAGGTCGTGACATTCCTTAGGTCGTGACATTCCTTAGGTCGTGACATTCCTTAGGTCGCGAAGTCTGGAGCCACGGTCGTTAACTTCCTTAGGTCGTTAGGTCGTATCTTGTTAAGTCGCGGGGTTATAGGTCGCAGAGTTTTAGGTCGGCACTAAAATATGAGTTAATAGTGGCATTTGGACTTGTATATTTTGAGTTATGATCGATGCAAGTTTGGGTTTTCTGAAGGCTATTGAATTTGTATCGATGCTGTTCGTATCGATGGCGTCGTATCGATAGTTCTACACGTGATGTCTAATGACGTGTCGCTTGCTTTTAGGATCGATCCACATTTCATGCCGAACGATCGAGTCTTTCCTATATATACGCCTCGTTCATATCGACCCAGTTTTGCTCTGTTCGTACCGATCATAACTGCTCTGTTCGTATCGATTGTAACTGCTCTGCTTTGTCCGTATCGATTGTAACTGCTCTGTTCGTATCGATCACTGGCCGATCGATACGAAGTAGCGGCTTTGTGTGGTTTTGTTGGATATGAAGTGAAGTTGGTTGATCGATGCGAACAAGCTGGAGATGATGGATGCGAAGAATGCCGCTTTCTATGGATACGAAGTGAAGCGATCATGATGGATACGAACTACCGCTTATTTGATGGATAAGAATGGGATGGTTGCAAGACTATGGATACGAAATGGGCCAACTCCGATGGATACGAAGGAAGATGCCATTCGATGGATTAGAACAAGGCCAATGCTGATGGATTCGAACAAGGCTGATGCGAGAGAAGTTGACCGATGGATACGAATAAGTTTACTTCCCTGGCTTGCATCGATCATATCTTGAGCATATGAACTCGGATTGACTTGAAATTTGGAACGTTGGCTTTCATTTCTTTTCTTGTCGTGCCACATCAATTGTAGCTCAATCCGAACTCGGATAAAATTCGCCAGTATCCATAGTGAATCTGTGTATAACCGACCTTCGAGATGAACTGTTCTCGATTTCCAGTTAAGTTCTTAGTGTCACGGCCTTGTTAAAAGGCGGAATAAAAGTAAAAAATTATTAGTAAAAATAAATAGTCTTCTGTATAAACTTTGCAATGCATTAATTATGATTTGCAACATAAATAAATGTCAGAACGATTGGTAAATAAGCAAATAAATAATTAACGAGTGGGGTATTTTATAGTTTATGCATATGTACTTTTTTATCGTGCTTGCCCATTTTTAGTCGCATAACTTCTAATTTAATTTAGGGTTTTCTCCCTAGCTCCCCAAAATCATGCCGACTTCAACATCGACAACAGCTTCAACAACTTCAACGACTTATGGCTCAATAAGGTTAACGACTGGACTGGATTGACCTCTCACGACCACTATTATCGTGGAAGTTCTTGTGCCGACTAGATCGACGGCTCAGGCTCGACATCAACGATGTAAATTACTTGAAATTACAGATTTTTTAGGCGACTAGATCATTGTGCGTCATTCTTCAAGCTCGACATCGACAGTAAATTTCCTTTCCTTTCTTTTTGCTATTTTATTTGCTAATTTTAGATTTGTTTGTATTTGGAGAATCCAGTTTAGGTTGATTATAATAAGTGTTTTGGTTGATTATTAGTATGTGTTTGGAGAATTCGGAATTGTTTCCTATATTATATTCTAATCAACGATAGTAAACTAGTGTATAAATTTATTATAATACTTTTCTAAATCATTTTTTAAATTCGTGGAAAATTATATTGTGTTTCATCTTGAACTTTGAGATATACTTTGATTTTGTAAGATATAAAGAAATACGTTTTTTAAAGTATGATTTTTGTAAAGAATATAAATAAATACAATTTAAAGTGGTAAGTTTGAATATATTTTAAAAGATAGTTTGAAATATGATTTTTGAACTTTGAAACTATGTACCTTGAGATAAGATTTTTGAAATATGCATATGAAATATAGTTCAAAATATGATTTTTGAACTTTGAAATTACTTTGAGATATGATTTTTGAAATATGCATACGAAAAAATACAAAGAAATAAAGTTTTATTTTTACAAGATATAAAGAAATATCTTTTTTGAAATATGATTTTTAAGTTATAAACAAACATATTTTGAGATATCAAAGTTTGAAATATGATTTTTGAACTTGAATTAATTTTGAGATAAGATTTTTGGAATATGCATAAAAAAATATAAAGAAATAAGTTTGATTAAACATCGCTTTTGAAATATGATTTTTATAAAGAATATAAAGAAATATAGTTTGAGATATCGAAGTTTGAAATATGCACTAAAAGAAATGCTGAAACTGAGACAGGCAATAGCGATAGAATTTTCCATCGCTAAGTCAACAATAGAATGGTGAGGGATTTGCAAGGGATTATTTTAAGTTGTCTATTTCAAACTTTTTTATATTATCATTGTCTGCTTATTACATCCATCACTGAACCGTTGCAACTTGCATTAATTTACCAACGGATATATTTTGACACTAAATTCCGTTGGTAATTGAGGCAGACTAGCGACGGCATTCTTTCGAAGCTATTTTGTAGTGGATTTCCAAAGAATTTGCAAGGGACGCTTATGTTTAAAAATATAATTTTAAGGAAATTTCACCATCATAAATTTTGTAATATACATATTTAATATTTAAGAACCAATGATTAATAATAAATAATTTAGAGGTTATATTTTTAATTACTTTTTATTAATTAATAAATATTACTAAATAATTGATAATTAATAATAAATATTAAATAATTGCTATTAATAATAATTGATTAATAAAAAAATTAAATAATTACTATAAATAATAAATAATACTATTTAATTAATAATTACTATTATATAATTATTAAATAATAATTAATAACTAAGACTAATATATACTAATTAGTATAATTTATTTATTTTCCATAATTAATGATTAATAAGTAATCTTTTTAATAATTAAATAAGTAATATTTATTATTTAGTATATAATATCTAATAATTATAATTGATCATTATATTTATCATTTTAAAAAAATTTAAAATTTAAAATTTTCTAAAAAAATTTTAAAAATATTCATAAAGTTTATATAAAAAATATGAAACTTTACTAAAATTCGAAAACATAATTTTCAAATCTAAATTTCATAAAAGATTCAAAATTTTAGAAAATTCAAAAATGTTTATAAAGTTCAAAATTTGAAAAATACAAACATTACCTTGCAAATTATTAATTCCATTCGCATCTACAGGTTTCCAAATATAACTATCTTCTTTGACACATATACAAGTTTTGAATATGTTAACAACTATTTAAAATATTATAATAATTAGTAATTTATATTTAATGACTAATACTTAATAGTTAATAATTTATGAGTGCGTTCTTATGCGACACGAAACATACATATGAAATGAACATTTCGGAAGGACACGAAAGATGAATGGTTTACGAAAAAGAAATGCGTTCTTGTGCCACAAAAGTAGTATTCTAAAAGTGGCATTTTAATTATTTTGTTATTGTATTTTTGTTTATTTTTTTATTAATATAGTTAAATAAATTTAGATTATTTATAAATTATGAAATTAGAAAAAAAATGAAATAAAAAAGACAATTTTTTATTACATACTAGTAGTTCGAAATACAAATATAATACTAGTTATATATATTATTTACAAATTAGTCTCGTGTCGCACAACTTTAGTTTATATGCATCTATATAACAATTGATTGCCACTACAGGGGGATCCAATAGGGGTGATGTAGGTGAGGGTGCGTGGTCCGAGCTATGTTTGAATTTGAATTTTGAAAATTGAAATAGTAAATGTATAATAATAATGTATAATATATAGATAATGACATGTACTAAATATTTAATAATATATATAATTAATAATTTATTTATAATTAATGACTTATAATTAATAATTTATAATTATTGGTTAATTTATTTAATAAAAATTATTTATTATAATTAATTGATTTATAAGTAAAATAAATAATAATTTATGTTTAATAATTAGTAACTTATAACATTATCTATTCATTTTCATTCATCCACCTCCTAATTTTCATTCATCTTCCAAAACACTTAGGTAGTGTTTGGTTTGTTATTTTTAGTTTTGAGTTTTCGTCCATACAAAAATGCACACAACACATTTATATTGTTGAAAACGACCAATTTAGAAAACGGAGTTAAAATACAAAATAGAAAATAATTTTTTTTTATTTTCCATGTTTTGAGAAATAAAACAAGCACGTGAAATAATCCATTCTTTCATCGTCCTTTTATCCCCCTTCATCCTCCCATCCATCTTTCTTTCATCCTCTCCGTCGTCCCTCCACCCTTCTCATTTTTAGATACATATTGAAAACCGAAAACGCAAAATTTGTTTTTAAACCAAACACTACCTTAATTTTTCAGAACCCAAAATCTCAAATCTTCATCCCATCACCAACCAACGCGCTCCACCACGTCCACCATATGTGCTTATGGACCATAATTTCTACAAGCAACTTTGACAACAAACTTCGACAGCCTCTATCGATGACGCGACTTTCTTCATCATTTGGTGCTTTGATTAGGAAATCGATTTCTAATCATGTCAAAGATAAACTGATTTTCTTTCTGATTGCATTGGTTAGATTGTTCTATTTCAGATCGTAAAATTTAATCCAATGTTTATCCTAATCAATTTATAATCAGGCAAATAGATAATTTTTTGTGGTCGCTATGTGAAGCACAAGTAACGCATATCAAAACCAATAAAACAAATTTTATAAGCACAATTGAAATCTCATGCAAGTCTTACGGTTTATTTCAATGTAACATATACTGATACATCATGTTCATAATTTGGTAGCATCTTTATGATTTTGTAGTTGATTGATTTGTCGATATTTTAATATTTCAAACAAAAGTCAAATGAATCAATTTTGACTGTATTTTTTTCTACAATGTATATTGTATTAAGTCTTAAAATGGGATTGACTACATGAGTTCAATAAAAAAAAATAACAGTAAATCAAGGAAAAAATATCGTTTGATTTCAAAAAAGACGTCAATGGAATAATGTGTGTACTCAATTGCAATTTCAAGAGGCATACATGCACACACGGGCAATCTAGAGTTTAGGAAGGGAACAATAAACTCCGGATGCCCACCATTTTCCACACGGGCAGTCTAGAGTTGGGTTTCTCAGATATTCAGGTTGAGTAGATTATCTGGAGCTAGTCAGTCCTTGGACGACTGACCTTGCTTTCCGCTAGCTATGGATTGAAGCATTCTATTGGAGGTATTCTATCCGCTGCTGGTGTTATCTATTTTCTTTCCGCTGCTATTTCTTGTATCATATCTCTGAAATTGTATATTGATATCTGTTGTATCATTCTGTTATATCATATTGTATCAGATTTTTGTATCTGTCATTGTACCAATGTTATATATATTGATATATTCTTTTTCTTCCGCTGTGTTGTTATACTTAATGGTGTTATAAGCTCCGGAGAGCCAGATTCGGCGTTTGAATCTACGGCATTTTGAGTACAAGTGAAGTACTGGTGCAGATTTTCGAAGGCCGAGTCCGGGATCTTCACATTTGGTACCAGAGCTCCAAAATGTTTAACAGCATGGCTTCATTATCACAGCAACTCAAACTAACTTGGTTATAGATAAATTATCTTTGAGTATGAAGAATAACTTGTTTACTCACAGCATAAATAAACAAACAGAATAGAGTATGTTTAGGTAGGAGTTTACTCACATTTTTAAACAGAAGACAGAGCACCCAGATTTTTTGAAAACAGGCTTTGCATTTGAAAACTGAGAATGCTTTTAACTGAATCTTCCTTCTCTGATTTGTTTTGATGTTTGATGTTTTCAGTTGAATTTTGTTAAAGTTTGAATGATATTAACTTTAGTTTATTCTCAGCTTCAAGGAACGAAACTGAAATGAAGAAAAGAATATGTGGAGATGAACTATACATGGTGATATATATTTTTATTGGTTTGTACAAATGATATAATATGGGTTTGTACAAATCATCAGTGATATTTTCTTCTTCTCGTGGCTGATAGAGTTCGGTATGGTGGCTGCATTAATTATGTTGTACAACTTTACATATAATACTAGTATCTTGTGTACTAAAGATGATGGCCTTAATTGCTTTGGTACCATTGTTACATAATTTCTCTTTATTTCGGCTGAAGATATTAGCATTAGGTGAATTTGTCTCATTTCTTGTTAATTGTTTTATAAGCTTCATAGATATTGATATTTTTATCTTTACTTTGTTTCTTCTTTGAGTTTGTACATAGATGAATAGAATGTTGTCTTATACTTTCTTTGCTAGTTCATACTTGAGTGTATTTCTAACTTAAATATTCGTTGTCTTGTATTCTTACATATATATATTTTTATACTTTATTCATATGTTCTTCTTTTTGTTTTTGTAAATCTACTTGAATGTATTATTTCTTCTTTCTTGCTTGTCTGGTCTTATTACTTGAGAATGTAAATGAATTTCTATTCTTTTCTTTTATTTGATTTGTTTGTTTAAAATTTATTTAAATGAATTACTATATATTTGTATAACTTATCTTTTATTTATTTCTTATTATTTTGTAACATAGATAATCTCTATTTTTATTAGTTGTTAAAGTTTAGCAAATGTATTTACTTGATATTTTATATCTTGTATATTTTTATTTTGAAACCATTTATTTACAATTTAAATTCAAATCAAATATATATATACATATATATATTATTTCAAATTTACTCATATATGCTCAATTACATATATATCCACATATATACAATATTTATATAATATTTTAATTTTAAATGATTTATACAGAATTTATTTGGATTCGGGGAAACTCGTATCACTTTATTGATAAATTTCTCAATTTTAATTCAAAAACTCAACAAATTATCAATTTAAATATATGTAAAATTCGGGGTCGTTACATCGCGATTGTATCTCGCCGCCTAAAAATATATACATATGAATAAACAATGTTACAAATATGAATAAACAACATTTCCGATTTTTATAAACACAATTTATAAATTTACCAACTCTCTCCTGTATTCCTGGAAGTATTTAGAGCCACCACAGTGCAACGTAGGATTTTTATTCCTATTAGCACGATTCCGGATAATTCCTACAAATTTAGATACACGATTAATGAAATTACTACAACTAACATACGAAATTTAAAAAAAAATTAACAACAATGCAAAAGTATATAACTTATTTCACTTCTAGAGTGTCCCAGAGCCAGAGATACTCAACCCACACACATCTAAGCCCATCCAATTTGTTTTTTTACCTGCATTTTTAGTCTTAGACAGAGTGTCTCTGTAATTTTTTCTCATCCTTTTATTCCAGTGATTGGTAAAAATGTCCATATCCTCTGGATCTACACGCACGGCTGCTTGCATATTGAAATTAGTTTGAATTATCTAAATTATATTAATTTTCAACTGAAATTCAAACTTATACTTACAATTACATCAGCCAAAATAGCATTCTTGATATGTGATGGGATGTCGTCCGAATGAGGCCAACAACTGGACATCCTACTCATAAATACCTTCCTGGAAACTTGTAGGATGAAACCCGAAGGCTCCACCTCAAGGCCTTGTACAAATTTTGATGTAGATATTTAATAAATTTTAAAAAAAATACTTCAAATAAATTTGATACTTACCCGGCGCTTTCCGGAACTACCTCATCCAGTGGGCGTAAATCCGATGTAGTGTTATTGGCACCCACACCGGGAGATGGAGAAGGCTCGGATCTTTGACTACATCTCTTGCCAGACATATCTACCACAGAGAAATAATATCATAGAATGAAAAGATGTAAATTTATTAGTACAAAGCATGTTTCAGTAATCATCACATAAATCTTCCACTAAATCATAATAAATGGGACAAGATCTCATGAATACAAATATAGAAATTTCAAAACAGAATAGTACATAGCTCAGAACATGGTCATCATTATTAATACATATATAGCTCAGAATAATATGCAGCTAAGAATAATACATTATACAACAAGCGATGCAAATATTCAGAGTTTTCAGTCTTCGTCGTTTTCTGATTCAGGCTCAGTCTCGTTCTCTATCTCATTTTCTTCGGTACTTTCAAATGCATCTAATAAAACATTCGATTCATTATTAAACGGTCCTAAATCAATGTCATCGTTTATTATTATTTTTGTATTTGGTTCAAGATACGCTTGATACGCTGCTTTGTCTGGAATATTATTTCCATCAAACGTAAACCTTGGCTTTGTTTTAAAAACAGATGACCAATCCGCTTTATCTCTTTTTAAGGATGGATACGGAGCAAAATAAACTTGTAATGCTTGTTTGGATAATACAAAAGGATCATACTTATAGTAATATGAGGTATGCTATATTTCAATAAGCTTAAAATCTTTGTGCATGTTGATTCCAGAACCAGGAACATTACTGAACATATTGCATTTGAATAAAAAAAACTATTTCTGCAGGTTCTACATAATATGTCAACTCTAGAACCTGTGTTAAGACGCCGTATATTTTTTTTATATGCTCATCTAGATCATCACTACCTTTGAAAAATACACCGATGTTATATGTTAATTTTTCAGCCCCGTAATCTTTCGTGTTGAACTTAAATCCATTGACGAAGAATATTGGATAAGTCTTCACATTTCTTTTTGGTCCGATTACAAGATGTCGTAAACCTTCATCAACGACACAGTTTCTTAGATCATAAACGTAGTTCGAAAACCATTTAGCAAATTCTTTACTGAGATCGCCAAATGGATGCTGTGATTCGTAGATACTGCAAATATGTAATATGAGTTATAATAAATATGTACGTATAAGTGAATTATATATGAATTTATTATTAACTAACAAATGGAACAACTTCAGCACAATTTAGAAGAAAATATATGTGTGCTACATGGTAATCTCTATCGTCTAACCATATTTTCACACATTGTCTAGCAGGTCGACCATGTTGTCTAAAAATAGATAACATTATTTGAGAAGAATCTTGTTCAACGTCTTCATTACGAGGAATGCTTACAAACGATAAGTTCACATCATCATTGAAGTAATGAGAGAAAAAGAATGAAGCTTCTTCTTTAAAATATGATTTTCAAATCGAACCTTTCCTACCAGTTCTGACTTCATACATCTATGTACGATCGAGGAAATAATCGAACATTTTTCCTGATTTGAAAATATATATTACTAATTTTGACAACACTTCAGCTCACTTATTTTCTACGCATAACTTGCACTCAAATGGTATATTGTCGTTGTATTTTCTAAAATAAAGTAAAGCCATTTAGGACTAAAGGCTGGAACACCACACTTCTGTCTAATTTCGACACCATTTCACTTCACTTCTCTTATACGCATAACTTTGCATCCAATGGGTGTATTTTTGTTGTTGTATTTTCTGAACTAAATCAAAACCTTTTGGGACTAAAGGCTTTAATTTTTTAGCGTCAATTATTTGTTGAAATAATATTTAATGCTTATTTTCAAATCAACATTATATTCGTTTCAAATTTGTTTAAAAATCGATTTGGGTAAAATATTTATTCTTGTCATATTTGTTTCTTAATTTTTTGGAAAATCGGTTGTAGTACAATATTTGTTCTTATATTCATTTCTTAATTTCTTTACAAAATCGATTTTAGCAGAATATTTGTTATTATATTCATTTCCTAATTTTTTTTTACAAATTCGATTTTAGCAGAATATTTGTTGTTTTTCATTCCTAAATTTCTTTACAATACAATATTTGTTCTTGTTATATTAATTTCATAACATTTTATAAAATCAATTTTAGAAGAATATTTATTGTTGTTATATTCATTTTTTAATTTTTTTACAAAATCGATTTCATTAGAATTATTTGTTGTTGTTATATTCATTGCTTAATTTTTTTACAAAATCCATTTCACTAGAATATTTGTTGTTGTTATGCTCTTTTCAAAATTTAATAATTCATTCAACTATTTAAATATTTTATTTAATAAATTTGAAAATTTAAAACTTATTTCAACATTTAGTTAACTATTTTAAATGTTAACTTAACTATTTTGTAAACTAAAATTTTAACTTACTATTTTATACTAACCACGAAAACTTATAATTAACACACACTTATCAAACATTGTACACTTATCAATAAGCATATATTAATCAACGATTACAAACTAATTTTTGAGTTTTACATCAACCCTAATTTTTGTTTACAAGTTAAATAATCAAACCACTTATTAACTTCCCTAAATCAACGAACATACCATTATCATCAACTAATACATAGTAATCAACAATTTTAAATCCATTATCAACTAAATTTCTAAATAAGGGTTTTAATTTAAATTCCAAATGAACTAATAAACTATTACCATCATCTAATATCAATTATTCTAACATATTCAAATCCATAACCAAATTATTTTCAGAAATTAAGGATTAGAAATTATACCAAGAAATTGAGAAATCAGAGAAGAAGGAGGGGACGGAGCAGCACCGGAGGGCGGCCACGGCTTCTAGAGGCGGTTGGCGTCGGCGGGAGGAGGGGTTGAAGGTGGCAGCTAATTGATTTGGGGAAATTGGGGGAAATGAAGTGATGAAAGCTCCTCTCGGCCAAACCTGTATAACCGTGATTAGTGACGGCCGACGACGGCTAACCTTTTTTAGCCGTCGTTAGGATCTGTCACGAAACCAAGCCTGTTTTGTAGTGTTTATTTTTAACACTTTTATAATCAGTGAGATTGAAAAAAATTTATGTTAAACTCAAATTTTCTATTTATATTTCTTGATTTATCAGTAGCGGATAGGATAATTATCCGATATCCGTCCGTATCCACGGATGCGGATATTCGATATCTGAAAATGATTTCGGATGCGGATGCAGATGTGGATATGACACTATCTGTATCCGAAAGTATCCGTTGATAGACCTACTCTATTTGCTCTTCTATTAAATTTTGTTATTTGATCAAGTCATGTTTTTTCATGTTATGGTGCTTTGCTACTTTATATTACTTGCAACAATTACTGTCACATTCTACTGTGTTCAACCAGAAAAATAAATAAGAACTAGCGAATGCTTATAGGGTTGCTGAACTATCATACTCCTTTTTTTTGCATGAGGATTATTAAAAATTCATATTGTAGTAAATGCATAAGCTGATACTATGTTTTATGTACTAATGTAATAGCATTATTCAAGTTCAAGTTAGTTATATAAAACATTGTACTTAACTTTTTTATAGTCTTTTTGTCATTATTCGGTATCGTTGAGACATATAAATCTCATTTCAGTTGTTTCACATGTGACATTGTCCAACTAGTAGTATTGACATTACTAAGCATTTGATAGCTAAGAACTTTCTTTTTGGTACCGGTACGTTAGACATATTTGTTGGACGTGTGCGAATAAAATTATGAGCAAATTCATTTTATTGAACTTCAATGGTTGTATGCATATATAACCACTTCATGCAGTAAAAATATACGGATCATAATTTCTCGAAATACTGCAAGAATGTGGGGAATACGATAATAAAAATAACCACATGTACTATTAGTTAAGTTTTTATTATAGTAATAATACTTCTACTAATGTAATATGGCCGTTATTCTAACTGTTGCAAAAATGTGTGTGATTCACAGACATGGTTAGCTCTACACAAGGGTATTTGTATGTTTTCCAAGGACAAGGATAAGTAAAAGTAAAAGGTCGGGGACGAGGATGAGGAAGTGAAAATGGAGATCCTTCACTTATTCGGACTACTCTACTACCTAGTCATACTATTAAACTATGTCCTCAAAGCTAATTTAAAAATGATCAGTAGACATCATTACATCGTCGCTCGACTGCACGGTCTCTTCCATTTCAGCCCACTATATCCGAGGCTCCCACTACTTTGTAGCATATTCCTCCACATTTTACTCCTTCCCAGCCCACCCCCCGCAGCCTAATCGACAATCTACTTCTCCACTGCTTAATCCAAAGTCCAATCCTCTACAGTCCACTCCTCCACAACCTAATGCACAACCCGGTCCTCCACAACAAACTTCCAACACTATTTCTCAACAGAGTCAACATACTCTCTAATATACACCTCAACTTCCTCATCAACCTATGCCTCACAAATCGACTTCTTCCCCTCCCCTTCCTCCTTTGCATTCTTCCTCACATAGTACTAAGAACCAGTATAACCGTCCTATAACTCGATCAACCTTTTTGTGTTCGAATACACATGGTGGTGCAACAATTCTAACAACAAAATCGATTAGTACATCAAGCCGCAACAAACTTCGACTTATAGAAACAAAAGATAAGTATATGTACTATATATATACATATTTTATATTTGTTTAACTTCTATTATGATAAAATAGATACTTTATGTAGCACTTTTTCAATGCATCCTTCTTGTGAACTTTTGAAAAGGATTGTTGCTTCTTTTCATATACGTTTGACTAATTTTTATCCTACTTTTGGAAAGATGCCATCGAACTATAAGGATCTACTATTCAAAGATTTTTTTGGTAAGTTTCAGTTATACAAATATGTGCAACATCTATTACCATCCCTTAGACTTATAATAGATATATGACCGTTGATTCTACTTTTCATGTCAACACATCACCCATATTCAATTAGTTTGTTCAGCACTATTTAAATATAAAAAAGAGTGCTCTACTTATTTTTTAGCACCATGCTAATTTTGTTTAGCACTATTCAAGTAGTATGTTTAACACATATTCACTCATGTTATCAAAAAAATTTATCTATGCGCCATGCTAATTTTTGTTTGTGAAAATAAGGAACACATCCCTAGAATCAAACTTAATACACAAAACATTTTCCTAAAAAAATATAAATTACATTCATATATTCAAATACTACAATTTTCTTCCCTACAATACCTCTTTCCTCCACTGCAGCAATGTTGATTTTTCATACGTGGATGTTATTCTCATAAAATTTGCACCCCATTAATTATCAATCTTTAAAACGCAATAACATTTGTAGAAATGACAGATTAACAAACCATTTTTACCATTAAATCATAAATTTTATTATCTTTCTAATGAGTGACATTATGCATATGTAAATACAACGGCATGCCAAGTTATATGGTATGATTGCACACAATTCAGCAATTATATGTAATAATTGCAGAATTGTCTACAATTATATGCAATAATTACAGAAATGTCTGCAATTATATAGTATGATTGCACACAATTCAGCAATTATATGCAATTGTTGTAGAAAAGTCTGCAATTATATGGTATAGTTGCACTTTTATGTGATTACTTGGAATAATTGCATAGTTTTCTGCAATTATTCGATATAATTACATAAAAGTATGAACTTATCTAGAATAACTGCTGAAAAATCTGCAATTTTTAAGAATATTTGCAAACATTGGGCAAATATTCAAAATAATTGTAGAAAAGTCAGCAAATATTGGAAATTTTTGCATATAAATATGCATTTCTATAGGAATTTTTCTCTGCAATTATTAATTTCAAATTCAGCAAATATTCATAATATTTGCAGCTCTAATGTATATTATTGCATTAGGAAGGTGAATTTTATCTTCATAATTAAGAATACATGCATAAAAACTACATTTATTGAGAATACTTGCAAATATGTGCATTAAAAACTGCAATTACTGAGAATACATGCATGAAAATCTTTAAATATTCCAATATTTGCATTTTTTTCTGTAAGTATTTTCAATATTAGCAGAAAAATATGTAAATATTGAGAATACATGCATAAAAAACTTCAAATATTGTCATTTTTTTCACTAAAAAATCTAATGCAAATATTATGAATATTTTTACTTTTTTCTGCAAATATTATGAATAATTGTAGTTATGGCTGCAATTATTCTTAATAATTACAGAAAAATTTGCAAAATTTGAGAATATTTGATGCAGCTCATATACATACCTGGTGCCGCAATTGCGAAGACGAAGTCGATCGACTCAACTCACACGACCTAAATCCACTTCTCGACCTAATTCAAACAATCTCCGACCTACCGCATCCACGACATAACTTCCCCGACCTAATCCACCCTACCACGACCTACGACTTAACTTCCCCGACCTATAAAACTTCCAGACCTAATTGCCTTTCCCTGATTTTTCCCGACCTAACTCCAGTAAGTCGCGAACGACTTTACTCGCCAATAATCTCCGACCTAACGATAGGTCGCAATCACTTTCCGACCTATCCCTAAGTCGTGAACCATCATCCACGACCTAACCCTAAGTCGCCACCGCGACTTAAACCACCGCGACTTAAACCCTTCCCCGACTTAAATCTGCCGATTCCAGTCAGTCGTCCCTCTCTCCCCTAAATCACATGCCGCCTTCCTTAAGTCGCTGCCAAGTTATAAAGTCATGAACGAGATACTTTAACTCGCGGGATACTGATAAGTCGCGAAATACTGATAAGTCGTGAAATATGTTTAAGTCGTTGAATACTTAGATTGTTCAATTACTGTTGAGTCGTGTACTTTGTAAATAAGTTGAGTCGTTTGTATTTTGTTAAGTCGCGTACGACTTATGGTAAGGCGTAAGTCGGTGCCGACTTAAGAGTTGTAAAGATTTGTGTTGTAATTTGTAACTTCTATAAATAGGCCGGTGGTGCCATTTGTAATAGGTTGTTGGTTTTGAAATAAAATTTCCTTTGTTAGCTTTGTGCTTTCATTCAATTGGTAGTCGAGTGTGATCTCCTATCCCCACCTTCGGTCAATCGAGTGCGCTCGATTCAACGATCGTGAAGCCAATTCGCGGAATCAAGTGCGCTTGATCAACGTCGAAGAATTGAAGATCTACTTTCACGGTATCGAGATCGATCAACGTGACGTAGATAGCTAAAATTCGGCATCTTCGGATCAACAAATTTGGGCATTTCAGTATTCTTCAATTCACCGATTGCTACGTTCATCGATCTATCTTGTTTTGTATTATCCGCCGCTGCGTCATTTGGTATCAGAGCGAGAACACAAGGAGTTTGCGTAGATTTTGGAGTTGTGCGAGATTTACATCATTTGGAGAAGTGGGTTAACGAGAGTTTGAAGAGATTTGTTCGTTTGGAGATTTTTGAAGATTTCAACAAGTGGGTAGTTTTGATTTGAAGATTTTTAGATCGAAGTGAAGTTTTTGTTGGAATTTGTCGAAGAGTGATCATGCCTCCGAGAAGAGCTAACCGTTATCGCAACATTGACGCTTTGTATGGGAGAGAAGAAGCCGATGAGATGGAGCAAAGAATTAACGAAAATTTTAATGAGAAGCTTAATGAAGGGATTGGTCGATTAGAGAGGATGATGTTGGAGATGAGTCAAAATCAGGGAAGAGTTTCACCTGAATCGAGCCATGGGAGAAGTAGAGTTTCACCACATTCAAATCGAGAGAGAAGTGTTGATAGTGATCATAGAAGCGTGGATCGAGATTGTGATAGAAATGTTGATGATCGAAGTTGTGATAGAAATGTGAACGATCGTAATCGGAGGAATGTAGATCGAAGGGATGTTGGTGGTAGACGTGATGGTAGTAGAGATGTTGGTGGTCAGGATCGACATCGATATACATCGGATTGTGAAGAAGAGTATGATGGTGGTAGTGTTCATGGACGAAGACACGGACAAGGAAGAAATCAGTCAGAGTATGATCACAAGTGGGAATTTGGTATGAGGACTGAAATTCCGGAGTTCAAAGGTGGTATGCAAGCTGAGGAGTTTTTGGACTGGTTGTCTAATGTTAAAGAAATTTTTGATTTCAAGGAAGTTCCAGAACATCGTAGAGTGAAGTTGGTTGCTACAAGGTTGAGGGGTAGAGCTTTGGCATGGTGGCAGCAAACCAAACTTACACGTGAACGAATGGGGAAGTCAAAGGTTGAATCTTGGGAGAAGATGAGGAAAATGATGAAAGCCACATTCTTACCTTATAATTATCGATCGCTTATGTATCAGAGGCTACAAAACTTGAGGCAAGGAACGAAGTCTGTTAATGACTATGCTGACGAATTTTATCAACTGATTGCAAGGAATGATATTATGGAGACAGAAGAACAATTAACAGCTAGATTTGTTGGAGGGTTGCGAATGCAGATTTAAGATATGGTTAACATGTTCGATCCTAGATCTGTAGCGGAAGCACATCAGAAAGCGTTGGCTTGGGAGAAGCAGGGAAGACGAGGAGGTGGTGTGTTTACTAATTCCAACAATCAAGTGAAGGGTGTTAGTGGGGGTTCTAATGTTTCTAAACCTATCAGTAAACCAGTGGTGAAGGAGGCTGAGAAGGCAAAGGTTAACAATGGTTTCAAATGTTACAATTGTCAGGAGTTGGGTCATAAAAGCAATGAGTGTCCAAAGCCAAAGAAGAGAACCATGGTTGCAGAAATTGAGGATGAGGATGTTGAAGGAGATTATTCTAGTCCAGTTGAGGAGGATGAATAGGATGTTGCGTCAGGAGATGAAGGTTGTAATCTAATGCTAAGAAGATCATGCTTGACACCGAAGCAAGAAGAAGCTAGTGGTTGAGGAGTAATATCTTTCAGTCGACATGCACTATACTGGGAAAAGTGTGTAAATTTGTGATTGACGCGGGAAGCTGTGACAATATCATTTCAACCGAGGCTGTAACAAAATTGAAGTTGAAGACAGAGAAGCATCTGAATCCATACAAGTTAGCATGGTTGAGAAAAGGAGGAGAGGTGAAAGTGGATAGACGAGTTCGTGTTCCATTCTCTATTGGGAAGAAATACAAAGACGAGATATGGTGTGATGTAGTAGAAATGGATGTTTGTCACTTACTTTTGGGAAGACCATGGCAGTATGATCGAGCAGTACAGCATGACGGTCGGACCAATAGCTACAGTTTTATGTTTGAAGGTACGAAGATTATCTTAGTTCCAAAGAAGAGACAACAAGGAGAAAGTAAGTCGGAAGAGATTGAAGAGCTGAAAACTTTATTATCTTTGAAAGAGTTTGTTAAAGAGGTTGAAAAGGAGACTGAAGTGTTCTTGTTGATTGGGCGTGAGAGCAGTGAAGAGGTTGAAATTCCAGAAGAAGTGAAACCAGTTTTGAAAGAATTTGAGGATGTATTTCCAGATGAGTTACCGAAGGAGTTACCACCACGAAGAGACATTCAACATCAAATTGATCTTGTTCCGGGAGCAATGTTGCCACATAGACCACATTATCGAATGAGTCCGAAGGAACATGAAGAATTGAGGAGGCAAGTGGAAGAATTGCTTGAACAGGGGCGTGTGCAGGAAAGCTTGAGTCCGTGTGCTGTGCCAGCTTTGTTAGTACCGAAGAAGGATGGGACGTGGAGAATGTGCACTGACAGTCGAGCATTGAATAAGATTACTGTGAGATATAGATTTCCAATGCCGAGGTTGGATGACTTGCTAGATCAAATAAGCGGAGCTACTATCTTTTCGAAAATTGATTTGAAGAGCGGATATCATCAAATTCGTATCAGACCAGGTGATGAGTGGAAGACTGCTTTTAAAACCAGGGAGGGTCTATACGAATGGTTTGTTATGCCATTTGGCTTATCAAATGCACCAAGTACTTTCATGAGGGTGATGAACCAGATTTTTAGACCATTCATTGGGAAATTCGTGGTGGTGTATTTCGATGATATTCTGATATATAGTGGGAGTCCAGAGGAACATTTGAATCATCTGAGAGAAGTGCTGATGGTACTACGACAAGAACAATTTTATGCTGCAACGAAGAAATGCGTGTTCATGACACATAGTGTTTTATTTCTGGGGTATATTGTATCGGATGGAGGAATACAGGTTGACCAAAGTAAAGTCAAAGCGATTAGAGATTGGCCACAGCCCAAGGCGATAACAGAAGTTCGTAGTTTTCATGGGTTGGCTTCATTCTATAGAAGATTTATTCCACACTTTAGTAGTGTGATGGCACCTGTTACTGATTGTATGAAGGGTAAATAGTTTTCATGGTCGGAGGAAGCAGGGGATGCTTTTGGAGAGATCAAGGAGTTGCTGACATCTGCACCAATTCTAGTATTACCAGATTTTCAGTTGTTGTTTGATCTACACACTGATCCGTCAAAGGTTGGGATTGGAGGAGTGTTGAGTCAGAGGGGACGTCCGATTGCATATTTCAGTGAGAAGTTATCATGAGCGAAGATGAGATATAGTACGTATGATGTGGAATTTTATGCTGTTGTGCAAGCTATTAAACATTGGAGACACTATCTATTTCAGAAAGAGTTTGTTCTTTACACTGGCCATGAGGCATTGAAACATTTACAAGGGCAAGACAAGATTTCAGCGAGACATGCATCATGGATTGCATATCTGCAACAGTTTACGTTAGTTGTGAAACACAAATCGGGAGTAACGAATCGTGTTGCGGATGCATTGAGTAGAAGAAATCATGTGTTGACTACCATGAAGGTCGAAGTGACAGGTTTTGATGTGCTACCAGAGTTGTTTGTTGAAGATCCTTACTTTATGAAATTTGTAGATAAAGTGAAGAAAGGAGTACCGGATGAGTTTGTGATGGTAGATGGTTTTCTGTTCAAGGGAAATCGATTATGTATACCGGATTGCAGTTTACGGTTGAAGATTGTGAAGGAATTGCATGAGGAAGGTCATGTGGGTAGAGACCGTACATTACAGCTGATTTCTCAATCTTATTTTTGGCCGTCGATGAAGCGAGAAGTTGGAAGGTTTGTGGAAAGATGTCATATTTGCCAAGTTTCTAAGGGAACAGCGACGAATGCGGGATTGTATATGCCGTTACCTGTACCTGTTAAACCATGGGTTGATGTGAGTATGGATTTTGTTTTGGGATTACCAAGAACTCAAAGGGGAAACGATTCCATTTATGTGGTGGTTGACCGATTTTCGAAAATGACATTTATTGCTTGTAAGAAGACGACGGATGTTGTTCATGTTGCTCAGTTATTCTTTAAATAAATATATCGTTTACATGGATTACCTGAATCTATTGTTTCCGATCGAGATACTCGATTTCTGAGTCACTTTTGGGTGAGTTTGTGGAAAATGGTGGGAACGAAGCTGAAGTTTAGTAGTGCATATCATCCTCAGACGGATGGGCAAACTGAAGTTGTGAATAGATCATTGGGAAATCTGTTGAGATGTCTTGTGCAGGATAATTTGAAAAGTTGGGATATGAAGTTGTGTCAAGCGGAATTTGCACATAATCATGCTGTTAACCGAAGCACTGGTTTCAGTCCATTTCAAGTTGTATATTCAAGCTTGCCAAAGGGGCCGTTGGATTTAACGATAGTACCACAACCGAAGGGGACAGTTAAGCGAGCTGCTGATTTTGTTGATGGATTGACAGAATGCCATAGGGTCGTTCAAGAACGTTTGGAGAAGACGAATGAGAAATATAAACAAGCTGTAGATAAGAAGAGAAGAAGTGCGGAGTTCAACGAGGGTGATTGGGTGTATGCTGTGTTAACGAAGGATCGTTTTCCAGTGGGTGCTTATAACAAGTTAAAAGCCCGAAAGATTGGTCCAGTAGAAATTATAAAACGAATCAATGAAAATGCTTATAAGTTGAAGTTGCCCGAAGATGTTTACACTTCTGACGTGTTTAATGTTAAACATCCTATACCTTATTGTGGAGATGAACAACCCAATGGGGAAGAACTTTTAAATTCGAGGACGAATTTTTCTCAACCTGGGGAGGATGATGCAGCTCATATACATACCTGGTGCCGCAATTGCGAAGACGAAGTCGATCGACTCAACTCCCACGACCTAAATCCACTTCCCGACCTAATTCAAACAATCTCCGACCTACCGCATCCACGACATAACTTCCCCGACCTAATCCACCCCACCGCGACCTACGACTTAACTTCCCCGACCTATAAAACTTCCCGACCTAATTGCCTTTCCCTGATTTTTCCCGACCTAACTCCAGTAAGTCGCGAACGACTTTACTCGCCAATAATCTCCGACCTAACGATAGGTCGCAATCACTTTCCGACCTATCCCTAAGTCGTGAACCATCATCCACGACCTAACCCTAAGTCGCCACCGCGACTTAAACCACCGCGACTTAAACCCTTCCCCGACTTAAATCTGCCGATTCCAGTCAGTCGTCCCTCTCTCCCCTAAATCACATGCCACCTTCCTTAAGTCGCTGCCAAGTTATAAAGTCACGAACGAGATACTTTAACTCGCGAGATACTGATAAGTCGTGAAATACTGATAAGTCGTGAAATATGTTTAAGTCGTTGGATACTTAGATCGTTCAATTACTGTTGAGTCGTGTACTTTGTAAATAAGTTGAGTCGTTTGTATTTTGTTAAGTCGCGTACGACTTATGGTAAGGCGTAAGTCGGTGCCGACTTAAGAGTTGTAAAGATTTGTGTTGTAATTTGTAACTTCTATAAATAGGCCGGTGGTGCCATTTGTAATAGGTTGTTGATTTTGAAATAAAATTTCCTTTGTTAGCTTTGTGCTTTCATTCAATTGGTAGTCGAGTGTGATCTCCTATCTCCACCTTCGGTCAATCGAGTGCGCTCGATTCAACGATCATGAAGCCAATTCGTGGAATCAAGTGTGCTTGATCAACGTCGAAGAATTGAAGATCTACTTTCACGGTATCGAGAACGATCAACGTGACGTAGATAGCTAAAATTCGGCATCTTCGGATCAACGAATTTGGGCATTTCAGTATTCTTCAATTCACCGATTGCTACGTTCATCGATCTATCTTGTTTTGTATTATCCGCCGCTGCATCAATATTTGTTTATAATACTGCAAATACGTTCAGTATTTTTGCAAAAAAATACAATAATAATATATGTTGAAGCTGCAAGAGTTTTTTAGCAAGTATTCATAAATTTTACTTTCTTATGCCATTATTATGAACACTTGCGGATATTGCTGTAATTATTCTGAATAATTGCAGAAAAATTAGCAAATATTGTGAATTTTTGCTTATAATACTGCATATATGTACAATTTTGTAGTAAACATGTAATAATATATGTTGGAGTTGTAAGAGTGTTTTATCAAGTAATCAAATTTTTTACTACAAATTTTCATATGTATTTCCAACTAAAATTGCAAATATTATGAATATTTGCAGAAAAAACTACAGATATTATTAATATTTACAATTTAAGCTGCAAATATTTAAAATTGTTGTTGATATATTATAATTTTTTTAATTTTGTGAAGAATGAATTCGTTTTCTTACAAATTATTGTTTTCTTTTGCTATTTCAATTTTATTGTTTGATTTTTATGTTCTAATTGATTATACTTTCCATTATTTGGTTTCAGATTCTTCTCGATTAATTAAACTGAGTTTTTGTTTCATTTTCCTTCTAAATCAATCTTCTAGTTACCTTGATTTCAGTTTATTCACTAGATTATGATTCAATTTTGTTTATTGATTTCATTTTCACAATTTTGATGAAGTGGAGAGAGAAATTACAACGGGAGGGTATTTTTGTCTTTTATTGGTCGGATTTTAAAAATAGGGACCGGAAACTTATTAAAAAAAGAAAGGATATTTTGTGTATTTGCAAACTTATCAGGGATGTATGCCAAACGTACCCTTTTTGTTTAGCACCGTCGATAAAGGTGACATCACATAATTTTTGTTTAGCACCGTGCTATTTTTTTTTCACTTGTTACACTATATATTTGTTATGTGCTTGCAATTGTGTCCAAGATTCAAAATTTGAGTTTTTAGTTCTTGTGTCATTATTAACTTTTAAATTCAACACATATTCATTCTAGAAAATTTAGTAAAATGACATCTAATTCATTTTTTTATAGTATCACATCATTTATTCCATAATATATATTATTTACAATATAATATGAATAAGCATCATTAACATACATTAAAGGGTCTGGTGTATAGTTATGATGCTTATCCAATAGACACCATATGAAAATACTGGAAGACAAAGACAAGTAAAAGATATTCAGATCGATATGGTAAGCGATATAAAGGAAAAGAATGCTAAACCAATCTTTTTGAGTCAAGCTATTTGGGACAAGTGGCTCCAATACTGAGATATTCTAGAAGTTAAAAGAGAAATCAGAGAAAGCTTCCACAAATAGAAACTCTAATCCAACTTTGCACAGTTGCAGATTCATTTCTACACAGGAGCATGCCGAAAGATTGGTAATATTTTTATTCTCATCACTCTAGTTATTTATTTTAACTTCCAGGACTGCCAATATGATGAAATATTTTATATTTAGGGTAAGAAGTATGATAGGCCTACTCGTGTGCTCGAAGTATTTGAGTATATTTGTATCGAAGCTGTGGTGTGTAATAAGGATGACTTCACTCTACTTGCTTGGGTGGATCCTAAAGCTGCGAAATTTTTTGTTGCTAGCTTTCCATTCCCAGTAGTCATTCTCTGCATACATATCAAGTTGAATTTTGCATATTTCTGCTTTTTGGGGGTTAGTAATAGGGTGTAATTGTGGTTGCCACTGATTATTTACAATGATATCAGATACTTTATCATTTAATCCACCACAAATAACTAAACTATTCCACCCAACCTTATTTATAAATGCCTCATTTTTAAACCAAGGATCAAACCATAAACTGGTTTCTTCACCACTTTTAATATTTCTTTCAAGTAAATATTTACCAATTTCCCTACAATTTAATATTTTCTTCCAAGTATTCGATTGGTTACTGTTATGCATATAAGTCCAAAAAAATTTTTGTTTCAAATACTTGGATCTCATCCATCTAGCCCACAAAGAATCTGAATTAAGAAATCTCCAAAATAATTTTAAGTGGCAAGTAGTACTCAGGTCCTTAATACTTCTAATGCCAAGACCCCCTTCATTTTTAGGTCTGCACACATTATCCCAACTAATTTTGTGATACTTTCCTCTCCATAAAAAATCAGCGCATCTACTTTCCAATTTTTTAATGGATGCAGCTGGAATATGAAAAGTTTGAAGCCAATATAAGATAATAGCATAAATCACAGTCTTGATAAGTTCCAGTCTTCTAGCAATGGAAAGTAATTTACAGGACCAAAGTCTCCATTCTATCTTGGATTTTTTCAAATAAAATAGAACAACCTGAATCCTTAATCTGATTTGTAGAAAGAGGCAGGCCTAAGTATTTGATTGGGAGACATCCCTCTTCTATTTGTAAAACATTTAAAAATTCTTTTTTATACTTACAAGACTTACTAAAATAAGCTTTGCACTTATTAATGTTAAGTTGAAGTCCAGCATAAATTTTTAGTTTATCAAAAACTGTTTTTAAAGAGTCTGCATTATCTTTTTTAGCTTTAATAAACACCATGAGATCATCTGCATAAATCAGATGGTTTATACAGGGCTGATTCTGTTTATAGGGTGAACATTACCTTTAATATTTTATATTTCCATAAGAATAGAAAAATATTCCATAACAATAGCAAAAAGGTAAGGTGATAAGGAATCACCCTACCTTAAACCCCTGTTACTCTTAATAAACCCTTCTGCCTTTCCTTGAATAAGAATAGAAAAGGTAGGAGTGTTAATACATTCAAACACCAAATCACAAAACTTAATAGGAAAACCCATGCATTTCATAATATGATGAATAAAGTATCTATTTACCTTATCATATGCTTTTTGTAAGTCAATCTTAATACATACTTTTTCACCCTGTTTTGTGTTAAACTTTCTGACCATCTCATGTGCTAAAAGAGAGTTTTCATAGATAAGTCTACCAGGTACAAATGCACTCTGATTTTCAGAGATAAGAAAAGGCAGAAACACTTTTATTCTATTACAAAGGACATTAGCAATAATTTTGTAAATAAAGTTGCAGCAAGAAATAGGTCTATAACTACCAATATCAGTGGGATTTTTCTTTTTTGGGATAAGGGTAATGAATGTGTGATTTAGACTTTTAAGAATTTTTCCTTTGTCCATAAATTTGTTAACCACTTCCAGCACATGCTGTTTAATATTATCCAAATTATTTTTTAAAATTTTTGCCTCGAACCCATCAGGGCCAGGACTTTTGTTATCCCCAGCATTAAAAACAATAGCTTTTATCTCTTCTAAACTAACAGGGGCAAGCAGGATCTCAGATGCATTTTGATTTAAAATATTTTTACAAGTTATATGAGGAAATTCCTTTTCAGTCATTTCAGAAAAATAAAGTTCCTTATAAAAATTGATTGCTTCTGAAGTAACTTTATCATATGTATTAGATAAATTACCCTCTATATCTATGATACAACTTATATTATTTAAATGTTTTCTATTACTCATTTTAGCATAAAAAAATTTGGTACAGTCATCACCTAGAGTAAGCCAATCAACCTTAGCTTTTTGTCTAGCATTGACAGATTCTTTATGCAATTCACTAGACAATTCATTTTGATTTTGAAAAAATTTATTGATTGTACTTATATCATCAGGCTTATTATCAGAACTCAATTGTAATAGTTTACCTTCTTTTCTCAATCCAATAATCTTATTTTTATTCAAATAGTTATTTTTATTCCAATTTTTGAGATTATTTTTAGTGTATTTCAAAAACATATAAAACTGATATTGCTTAGTTCCTTCACAAGAAAAATTAAGATTGTTTTCCATTAAAGTTTTATAATCTTCTTCAAAAACCCAGCTATTTTTGAATCTAAATGGAGGAACTTTACAATTGAAATCACCATTGAAAAAAAGCTTAACCAATAAAGGAGTGTGGTCACTTAAGTTTTGTTCTAAAGAGGAACAAATACAGTTAGGAAATTTTTCTAAAAAATCCTTGTTATACAAAATCCTATCTAATTTGCAATGAATATTTTTAGCTATTCCAGATTTCCAAGTAAATTTGTTCCCACTGATAATTGGTTCAATAAGACCAGTTTCTAATAGAAATTTATTAGCCCTATCCAATTTATTTTAAGGGATTTTAATTCCACAAAAATTTTCATTAACATGAAAGACTGTATTAAAATCCTCTAACACAATCTAGGGGAAATCATAAGTGAAATTTAAGGATTTAAGTTTTTTCCATAAAGCATTTCTTTCATTCTCAAGATTACTGCCAAATACATTAGTAACTTGTAAAGAAAAACCTCCAATGTTTTTAAATTTGCAGTCAATAAATTGACTATCTTTGTTTATACTTATATTAGTCCAGATATTAGAATCCCAAATAACTATGATTCTGCCTTTGCAACCACAATCATTGTTATGAATAGCTTTCCAATTACTGGACATCTTAAGGCAAATTTTTTCAAAATTCTCATCATTCATTTTATTCTCAATTAAAGCAATAATGGTTGGTTTGTAAACGTTAATCATATAAAGGATATCAGATTGTTTTACAGGGGTGTTCATTCCCCTGACATTCCAAGCAAATATAGTCATATATATTTAATAAAAAACATAAGTATTTAAATAGTAACTGACACTATAGTGCCTTTACCTCTCCTTTTAGTATCAACACCCTTTGCTTTCAATCTGGTAGACATTTGGTCCCATTCTGGATTTATCGAAATGTATTTTTGCTCGAAAGCTTTCTTCTCTTTACTGCTCTTTAGCTTACCTGATGCTTTTGTTTTGGTAATATTAAGATCAGATAAGTCGAATTCTTCTATGTTATCTACTTTCTCAGATTTATCTTCCTCCATTTGTGCAAATTCTGGAATCTTGATTAAGGAAATATCAAACAAAGCTGTGCAAGGCATGGCTGACTCATTACAGTCAGTCACTACAGCCTGCTCTAGGGGAGGAAACAAAGCTGTGCGAGGCATGACTGACTCATTACAGTCAGTCATTGCAGCCTGCTCTAGGGGAGGAAACAAAGCTGTGCGAGGCATGACTGACTCATTACAGTCAGTCACTGCAGCCTGCTCTGGGGGAGGATCACCCTTGCGAGGCAATGTTGAGTTATTGCTTCTCTCAACATCTGCAGCAAGCTTTGAAGAAGATTCTTCCTCGATATCAATTTCCTTGTTCAGACTTTTATCCTGATGAAGATTGTTGACTATTTTTGTAGTATAATGGTCTGTAATTAAACATGACTCTGAAATAGGGGGGTTTTCAGAGTTAAAGAACTTTTTATTTTTACCCTCCTCTCTATTAGTCGGAATCGGAACATTTGATATTTCTTTACATCCTTTAGGCTGATGAACTTCCATTGCCGTGATCTGATCACTTTGGTCAGTGAGCTCTCTTATATTATTTTCTTGATCGGAGATGACATCTTCTTGATAGATTCGATCATTGTCCTTTTGGGTTCTTGATTGGTTTTTTGTGCTTTTACTGATACTCATTTCTTGAATCATTTCAGATCTATTTTCTTGAGTAATAACTCTGTCTTTATCACTATTTTTGGGGATCCATATCTGTTTCGGGTTGCATTGCTCTCTAGTGTGACCGAAACACTTACAGATGCTACACTTTGGTGGAACCCATTCATATTCAACTTTTTGTGTTATGACTTCACCATTATAAAGATTGAGACTAATTTCATCTGGAAGTTCATCAGTCGCAGAAACTTCCACAAGAAGCCGAGCGTAATTCAATCTATTTTCATGGTTGTTGCTGCGTCTTTATGGGTTTTCCGATAATACTTGCCATAATACTGAACGCCTCTCTATCCCATAACTTGAGGTTTACACTGGGTAATCTAACCCATATCGGCATAGTTGACAGAAGATCTATGTCCAACTTCAGTGATTCAGTCCATCTTCTCATGATGATGAGTTTTCCGTTGTAGAAATAAGGACCATTCTGGATAATCAAGTTGCAGTCTTGAGAATCATTAAATTTGAATAGAAAAAACCCATTTTCTCTTGAATAGATTTCGAATTCTCCTTTCGGTTTCCATACTCTTTTTATATATTCTTTGAAGAACAAGAAATATGGTTTGCTACTAACCACATAAACCAAAATGGAGTTATTCCAAAACTCCATGACTCTTTTACATACTGCCTCCTTTACCACACCATATTTCTTGTTACTGATCTGAATAGGAGAAATAGTTTCAAGACTGCATTTTTCATCCCTTGGTTCCTTTGATTGCTCTGAGACGATGTCAGTCCAGGATTTTTGTCCAAGTTCTTTATTCAAAGAGAACTTTGTCGGGTTTTTGATTTGCATCAGTTGGGTCTTTTCTTGAAAGGAGTTGGTCATCTGGCCCTCCTTTTTCCTTTGATCGTTAGCATGAGACCGAATCTGATCATTTCTAGGCTGATATCTTCTTTATGATCTTGGCTGAACCAATTGGAAGTCCTCGTTATCCATGATGACATTGTTCGGCTTTCTGAAATGAGATTCAGGTGGCCTATCCTGAGGAAAAGGACGAGAGAGAGGAGGATTAGATTGGGATTTGAGAGAAAATTTGTTTCCTTCCATGGTAGAAGAAAATCCTAGATTTCAAAAAAATCTATATAACTTGATTCCCTGCTAAGTGGAGTTATAAAGCTGCGAAATTTTATGTAAGTAATATCTTTTAACTAACTACAATTACATGTATAGTCAATAATAATATTCAAGTCATTTCGAAACAACAATTTTGTTCAAGTACAAATGACATCTAAAACTAATTTTACACAGTTGAAAAAATAACATACCTTTACATGTACCAAGACAACATCCTAAAGAAAAACATGCAACTATTACAAATGAAGATAAATTTTTATGATTAAAATAAATTGTTTCTTAATAGGACAATTTGACGAGAGCTTGTGCAAAGCATCTTGCCACCATTCGAGAGACCACCGGAGATGAAACACAGTGGAGTTGCCTCCGGAGACAGTGGATATCATATTCGAATCACTTGTGGTACCAAATGCAAAAAAACATTTTTACCCAATCGGGAATTCAGAGGTTCAAAATTACTATTCTCCTTTTACTTACTAGCATATACGCGTGCATAGTATGTGCATATATCACCACTTTTGTTGTAGTGGTAGATGTGTGTTCAAAACCATAGCTGATGTAATCAGTTGGCCCTATCTTCAGTTCTCACGATTGTCCTTCAACTTTGTTTATTGGCTGCATCATTAACTGATCAGATTCATTTTATTTTTTACTTGCCTGAAACTAGCAGTAGTATCATAGTTTGTAACACTTAAGATATATAGCATGAATAAAACTTTAGGAAGAAGGAAACTATACTTAAGATATATACCAAAATTCGAACTTATAGCTATAAAGTTTCGAAAATGAAGCTCCAAGGCTTTAGTTGCAAGGGAGATATATCTGATAAAATATAATATTGAATTTATAGTAATGTCAAGTGACGATTGCTTGCATTATAAGCCTTGTCGTTATATTATTAACTACTATTGTAATATTAGGTGGACTTGCACTATTAAATAATCAGTTTTGAAATATATATCAGTTTTGAAATCTGTATAGGTTCAGAGATCAGTGCTTGATCTCTCAAATACATATCACGTTCAAAGTACTATTTAGCAGTCCTTCTCAACGTACAAACTGCCTCAGTTTTGAAATATATATCATGATCAAAACTCTACCTACTTGCATTAATATACGTACTGCCTCAGTTTTGAAATATATATTATGTTAAAAGTTAAAACTGATGGAATATTTATCACGTTTAAAGAATGTATTGAAAATCTTTTCGTAGTTCAAAAGACAACAACCTGAAAGATGTACTGGAAATATATATGATATTTAAAGAATGTGCTACAAATATATATATTATGTTAAAGCTGATTTAGTCTAGGATCCTTATATAAAAATTAACCTGAAGGACGACAACAAATAATGATAATTACAATATAGGTAACCTATGAATATTTGCATCAGTACGTTTTGCACATATTATTTGATCAATGGAGTTGTGTGCTAATATGTGTTCATGAGCTAACTTTATAGTTGACTATTTTTATATGCGTTTAGAGCTGTGTGCTAATAAGAAGCTGTTATTTGTCTTAAACATTTTTACATACGGTCATATATATATATATATATATATATATCTTTAATAGTAGTTGTAATATCTTTGGTGTCGCTTATTTTTGGTTTAGCGTGAACTATCAAAAATGTTTCTCTATAAATATTATCAACGCTTAATATCGTTTAAAAATATAATCTAATGTTAAACTTTTTTTACAAATTCAAAACGCTATTCTATAAATATTATTAACTTTTAATAATATCGCTTAAAAATAGAATCTAACAAATAATTCATTTTTACAAATTGTTTTTTATAAATTAATAATATAAAGAAGTATTCAAACTAAAAAATATAATTAGATGTAGAAATAAAAATTCAAACTAAATATATTTCAACATAAAGATATGGTTAAATATTTGTGCAAATCATTTTTACTTGAACGTGTTAAACATATACAGCGTGAAGTTCACGCGCGTGCCGTAACACCCATGTGTGTATATATATATATATATATATATTTATATATATAACTTTGTGGTTGACCATTTTATTCAATATGGTGGTTGTTAATTAGATACCAGTTGTCGTTCCCTTGTTTAAGTTCTATTTCCACTGTTGTTTAGATTTTTAATTTCATTTTTATGTTACAACTTCCCTCATCTTCTCAACGTTCAAAACACCATTGTGGTAGTAATAAAGATGATGTTCATGAGCTAAAAAAAAGGTTGAGAATATGCCCTTTGAGCTCGAGAATGAGAGAGCAGAACGGCTTAGGATTGAGGCATAGAGAGAGAGAGCGATGGAGTTAAGAGCCAAAGACTCGAGGAAGAGCAATCAAGGCTTGCATAAGAGCAAAAGGCAGATAGAGAGGACTATCAGGAACATAAGGTAAAGGAATGACAATGCTTCAAAGGCATGATGAATCTTATTATAAAGACCTTTCGCCATCATGATCTTTGTAAGCACTTCTATTATGATAGTTAGACACATTTTGTTGTAAATGAGATATTATATGGGTTTTTTATAGGTATTTATCACGACTAAGGAACATGTTTTTGTATGGGATACTAAAACTAGTTGAATAGTTTTGTTGTTTAGAATTCAACTTAATGTGTATACAGATTGATGGATGATTTTGTTTTTTGTGTGGGATATCAGCACTAATTGAATAATTTTATTGTTTAGAATTTAACTTAGTGTGTCAGATTTATAATTGCATTTTCGTATTCATTTATGCTATTCATTTTATAAATATGTGTGTATTTCTGTAAATTATTTTATTATCGACTGGTGAACTATTACCAGCTAATATATAGGAAAAACTGTCAAATAACTAAAATGAAAATAAATTAAAGTTACCGATGAAATAGAAAATGTATCAACGGAGTATCCAAATCAAACCGCTGCCAAAGAGTCACTGTAAATGACGAATGGAATGCTAAACTTTTGCAAATCAGCATGTGTTTAGCGACGCAAAAAATGTTTTGACGCTAAATCCTTGCTAATAGCATCAAACTGACGGATTACCGACATATATTTAACAGTAAAAGAACATATAATAAAATTATTTGTCGCTAATTCCATAGAAAATTAGCATGGGTTTACCGTCATATATATATACATATATATAAACACACACACACACATATTAAAAAAAATTGTTTTTTATGTAGACGTCGGGAAAATGTCGATAAATTTTTTTAATTTTTTTATTATTTGAAGGATGACGGAAAATTGTCGGTGAAATTAGGCTAAATTCCGTCATTAAATTGATACAAGATTACCGACTTAAATTTTACAGGCCAATGACATCCCTCGCTAATATCATTTTAGCGATGGATTCCACCGCTGCAACATTAAAGTTTTCTTGTAGTGATGATTTTTGAACTTCGAAATAACTTAAGATAAAAAAGTACAAAGAAATAAGTTTGATTTTTATAAGACATAAAGAAACTTCTCTTTTGAAACATAATTTTTATAAAGAATATAAAGAAATATAATTTGAGATATCGAAGTTTGAAATATAGTTTAAAATATGATTTTTGAACTTTGAAATAACTCAAGATATGATTTTTGAAATATGCAAATGAAAAAAAATCTAAAGAAACGTAGTTTGATTTTTACAAGGCAAAAAGAATTGTCTTTATTGAAATGTGATTTTTATAATGTTTATAAAGAAATATAGTTTGAGCTATTAAAGTTTGATTGTTATTCGTATTACAATGTAACTTTATGGTCCGCCAACAACCAACAACAACCAAAGAATGTCTTCCAATGATAACGAGCCTTCATCATCAGTAAAATCTGGGTGCAATTCATCGCCAAGCATTTGACTTCTAAGAAATTATACCTTAGATATATTATGGAGCAACATTGCATGCTTAATAGTCCATTGTATTTACTTGGTAGTACAGTTTTGGCTTAGTCTCTTCCAACTAGGTACTGTGGTTGGAGTAGGTTTTGTTGCCATGTTGGGGTACTATAAGCTTTGCACCCATACATTGTTCACTTCTACAGTGAAGTAGGTCTTTCCCATTTTAAGTTGCCATGCCAAGGATTAAACTAGCTCATTTAAAAAGAACAAGAATAAGCTGTTGACCTTAAGAGAAGGATTAAAAGGCTCGAAACTAACTTGAAAATTTCCGTTAGTAAACTTTGTTAAAACTAAGCTTGTAGAAGAAATGTGTGAATTTCGAAGTTATTTAACATTTTGGATCTTTATTGGGCCTATGAAGCCTAATTTATGTAGAACATTTCTAAATTACTTTTAAAGAAAATCGTTGTTTTATTTAAATTTATAATAAAATTTTATATTAGGTAATTAATTAATATCATATTATGTATATATATGTGTGTGTATCATACACACATATATGTGTGTGCGCATGTGTCACATATAAAATCCATGCAAGGTATAACATGCCCGTGTATACGTACTGAGATTTACACCGCAATAGACAAGTTAGCCACCTTAAGGTGTGGCTTGTTAGGTACTAATTTAATTTTATAAAATATAAACCATATTTTATATAATGTACATATGTTGATATAATTAATTTACATAATTAATTAATTTAAAAAATATTTAAATAATATATATATATATACTAAAATTATTTTATTTTTTCCAAATATATTTTATGTATTAAACTATTTATATAAAATTACAAAATCATATTTTATACAGAGTAATATATAGTATTTAAATTACAAAGCTTATATATAATTAAATAATGTATATTAAATTAATTAAAAATAAAAAATTGTTTCCTATTTGCACCATGCATATTATATGTAAATTTAGTTATTATATATATATAAGCATATAAACATACAACCATTTGATTGTGATAATATACTGATATACTAACATCGTCACCTAACTAATATAACAGAATATAATATTTAAATAATAAATCAATAATATATATAGATCAGATCATTACCTTACACCAATGCCAAAAACTTACACTTTGTAGCATTGAAATAAACTCCTAAATCAAATTCTAATTTTGAAGGTGTTGTCTCATGAATTGCAGACCACCGACTATCAAATAGTATTTAATTTTATTTGATTAGAGCTTAGAAGAATAAAGGAGAGGGGATGATGATTTCGGCTAGAAGCGCGGGGATTGGATGCTTCAAAAAGTTAGAAATGAGAGTGGGTTAAGATGTTTTTATAAAGGAGTGAATGAAGAGATATTTTAGAATCAAGATCCACATTTCTCTCTTACTCTTTCTTTCCTCTTATCTATTCAAACCCTAACCCCTCTAGCCATCTTATGACCACTCCTTTGTTGGTCTATTATGGCCGAAATGTACATGCCCCAATATTGTGGCCTCCAATTTAAATGTGTATCGATCGTATATTCATTAATATATTTATAACTATTATAAATATATTTATTAATATTGTTCAAAAAATCAAAATAAAATTTCGTGACTAATATTTCATAAATATTAACTAATTTAAATAATTTATAACAATCATAAACTAATTAAATCATGCGGTCAATGGGTATTCAACGATTTGGTTGTGCGACTCTTTAGGTCTAAATTTGATTAGTGATTAATATCGAACTATTCGAATATTAATGTTCATACATCACGTAGCATGTGGTATGACATTTTGGTCAAATTTATCGCTTACTTGGTTTCGGTAAAATCCTATTTTATTTTATTAAGTGTTACCCGATTGTGACTATTATTTACACGAATTCTCTTCATCAAAACTATATCACTTCGGACTTATGAAATTAGGTGATGGTAAAAATTCCAATATCCTAAATGGTGTTTCACTCAATTGCTTCCACTCAACCCAACTATAGTCGTTCGATGGATGTCATGCCATGATTTAACTATAATCAAAGCGGAGCATTCATATTGAAGATCAACAATATTCTCAAGTCAAGAGAAATGTGTAATTTTGTTATATCGATATTTTCTATTTGACTTTAGTTACGTTAACCAGTAGAAAACTATCAGTGAGTCATTCCATAGTTATCCAATGACTATTACTACTAAACCCTTGGTGCCCTCAGTAATCATGATTAATACACTGCCCAACATTTGGAGAGCGTTACGTACTTTAGTCTTAACAGATGCATCGATATCCAGTCTTGATATGTCTTGACTAGTAGTATTTAAAATGTATATTTATTTTATTGTGATAAATCACTTATAGTTACAACGCATTTTAACTACTATCACAAAACATGTCATTTATGGATTTTCTATTAAATATACTTCTAATTAAATTAATTAATTAATTAATATAACATATTATATAAACTATATAATAGAAAGAAAACACCTTTTATTTCAAACAAGATTGGTTATCGAGTTAGATATTGTAAAAAAATTCATAGTTTCCCAGAGACATACCCCTAACTTTATCAATCTCCCACTTCCACTTAAGGTCAATTATGGAATCTCTATTCCATCCCTTTAACCAGTTTGATCATATGGAATCTCTATCACATCCCTTTAATCAGTTTGATAAGAACTGATCGAGTTAGACCTTTCGTGAATAGATCTGTTATGTCGATTTAATTAACTACAATGTCAATCAACTCTCTCCGGTATTGATAAACTACCTTTATCATGTAGAACTATTTGAAGTATCTTTCTTGACTTCTAGTGAGCTCTTTTGTTACATTATTATCTTATAACAATCATGTAGTATTCTTAATACTTGGAATCACCCCTAGCTCAATTATAAATTTATGCATTTTTATTTATATACACTGCTTTTATTGTGACGCTATTCAAGGCGATGTACTTAGCCATTCATTGAATTAGATATAACCTTTCGTTTGGAACATTTCCAATTTAAAGCTTCTTAATTAAGGTTTGAACATGAATTTAATATTGACATATTATACTCGATAGCACTTATGAAGTTCGAACCCGAAAACTTTTTCATAAAGAATTCATTATTTTTATAAACAATTCTATTGTATTTCATAAATACTTGAGAACACTCTAAACTAGCATTTAGTGATCTTAATTCGGATTTGATATCTACTTCATGCATCAAATTCATAAGTAAATTATGATATTATAGACAAGTCAACATGTATGATAATTTCTATTGTCAATACAAAAAGAATCTATCTTACATGTTCCATATTAAACATTTTAATGTGGTGTTTTTGCATATCGTTTGGGACATTTCCAACATCCTTTATGCTTATTATATATGATATAATTTACAAATCCAATGTCGAGCATTAAACAACCAAGCTAATACGGATTTTAAAATAAGTACATCATTAACAATCAGCAGTATGTTGTTTACTTATAGTCTAGAAATTTCTATGTACCTTTTAGTGGTTCTTTCTTATGGACACACGCTTCCTCTACATTTTGACTAATAATTAAAATATTAGCTATTTCTATTAAAATGCTTATTTAATTCCGATGGTTATAAAATGATAATTTCGTATCATTTCTTGGGTCATATCCAAAAATTCACATATAAATATCGCTCCCACTAACTTCGAGACACTTTGATTATTTTGTGTAATCTGTCTATTCTAAATCATTATTTAGAAGTTTCCATTTCAGCACATATGTACCAAACAAAGTCATACCAAGTGATATTTTTGTGATTAAATCCAAATTAACTTGAGCCCGTTGAATAACGAATCTATTACGTAAATTTCAAAAATTGAAATTTGCGATGTTATCCTTATTAATGTGGCTCATTACATTCCAACTGCATTAGTCTTGTTCTTGACGACATGTTCGCGGTTGATGGATCATATCCCTTTAGATAAAATTATCAAAATAATATTTTGATAACATGCTTGGAATTTTTTCGGATTTGTGCACCATACCATATTGTAGATTCAATGCTCCTAATGGCTTAATTGACAACCGACGATTATGTATTCTCGACATTAATAAGACACTCATAGTTTCTCTTCAATATGCTAGAATATTTATTAGAGATTCTAATACATTATGTTCATATATGTTTGGTTAATTTCATTTCATCCTTTATAGTTAGTTTTATCCTTGGATCGTATCCAAATCCATTTTACTACAAACAAAATTTAAAAGGAACTTCTTCACTACAAAGTTGGTATTCTTAAAACATAAATTGTTTCTTAGTACAACGGAATGAGTATTCATAAACACTTTATGAATTTTCTTATATATAGAACTAATTTGGTTTTAGTTTAAAATATTATGTTCATATAAATAGGTAATCTAATGACGGTCGTTCCCAAAATCGTTTTGGGGAGATTCGTACAAGATCCCTTACGAATAATTATTACGTGCAGTCTTTCGACTCCTATAACATGCCAACTCCTTGGTCTAGGATATGTTGGAATTTCTTATAAAACCTTATCTTGTATGGTTTTGTAAACCATTCTTTAGATGAAATTAAGTTTAACCTCATGTACTACTCTTAAGTATACAACCTTATAGAAAGAAGTTAACTCAACTTCACTCACCATTAATCATATACTTTGTTCAACAAAGTTCAATTACTCCTTATCAATACATCATTATATATCTTAAGGAGGAGCGACTTTGAGATTGAATCTTTATTCATTTTTAGGTACATTCGGAACACTTTCCAATATATTCACTTATTTGATCAAATCGAATCATTTTTATATTCTATTGAATGTTAGTTTATTCACTTTCGATTTATACTCTATAAGATTATCATAGACATGCTACGTGTGACAACCCACACCACAGTGGACCTGAATTTTTGCTACATCGAAAACCCAATTCCATCAAAGTACGGACCGTTGGTTTGGTGTCCTGCATATAAATAAATGCATATAAGAGCACTATTTATATAAACTCACAATGGAATAGTAAAGTATAATATAACATACAGTTACTGACCAAGAGTGACACTTCCAGTATCCAGTGTCCTTGTCAGTTTGAGCATGCATGAGCAAACATGTCCCTCCACTGTCCCGCCTTTGTATCAACACCTATCTCTTTAAGTTATCATATGGGTTGTAATGAGGAGGAGGTCAGAACAACGTTCCGGTGACTGGTAAATTACATACTTTATGCATAACACTAGTTTATGATGATTCCTTCCATTACATGTTATGTCTCATATTTTTACTTAATTGTCTCAACTCCACGTACACATACGATATGCCCTATATATCCTAAGTAGACAATAACTACATGACTGTGTATGTGCATAAGTACCATGGTCCGCCTTTGGACCAAGATAGTATCCCCGCTAGTACCGTAACCAAGCACCCCATTAGGATCCATCACCAACGTAGTATCACATCCTCGTCATTATGCATACCAAGGAACTCCCATAGTGCATAATAATAGCGTCATAATGTTTTGTCGTATTCTATCTCTTCTGAGGATTTACCTAAATGCTTCATATTTTGGACTCAGCTCCATGGATATTGAGGACTCAACTCCTCGGACTACCCCAATCATTTGAAAGACCCCTCTTAAGGGTTATCCAGCCTTGCCCTATAACAAACAAACTAGCGAACAACTATGGCGGTGCATGACCTAAGCGTGATCAACACTAGTACGAGGTGTAGCCCATTTAGGTGTAACCCTCGTCTTTCCGTTGACCGCTCAGGACCAATGACATTCTCGACCTATATATGTGTCCTACTCCCTAATATGGTACCAAACACACTGACATAGCATCAAGCCTTGCTCACCATCCCTTTTAGATTGCCTAATGCAATCAAGGCAATACCCCATAAAAGATTGAAGCAGACTCTACTTGGGTATTCCTTTAGCTATATGCGAACATATAATTCCACGGGTCCTATAGTAGGATATGTCCCACATCAGTATAATGTATACACAACTACCAGTTGTTGGAACTGGGCCAGCCCGCAGCGGTAGTGGTCCGTGCATTTCAAATTTTTTTATCCTATTTGATCTTTATTGGGCTTATGAAGTCTATTTCATTTAGAACAATTCTAAATTTGTTTCAAATAAAATCATGTATTTTATTTAAATTTAAGTATTTTTTTATTTAAATTTAAGTATTTTGTAATGTAAAGTTAATTTGAATGATTTAATTTATATATAGATATATATATACATGTATCATATAAATATACATATGTGTGTGCATGTGTAACATAATAATCCGTGAAGGGTATAACATGCCCGTATATAGATGTTGGGATTTACATCGCAACAGACACATTAGCTCATTTCGTTTGTATTGTATGTTGTCTAAATATGTGCATAAATCTATAATGCAAAGTATATTTATATACATACATATACATCTATTTAAAATATATTTTATAACTAAAAGTCTCAAAATTAAATGTATATATAATTTAAAACATTTGTATAAATATATATACATAATTAAACATTTAAAATTATAAATACATATATATATATATAATAATTAAAATTATATATTTATACAAGGTTAAATAAAATGTATATATATGAATAATTAATTACATTCAAATACTTAAAATATAATTATATATATTTTAAAATTATTTCCAGATCGAAATTAGTATAACAAACATAAAATAATAATTTTATAATTTATGGAATTTGGTAACGGTCAACATTGCAATATTTTCCATATTCAACTCTATAGTCCAAACACAAAATCCTTGGTTTAATAATAACAATTATTATTAACAGTACTACTCTCGCCGGAGATTTAGACTTTGGGTTGACTTGAGTTGACCATGATACTAACCTCATATAACTGAAGTGACGAATCCTCTCTTGAATAGTGTCTTCCTTCCAATACTTCCACTCGACCCAACTATAATCACTTGATGGATGTCGTTCCATGATTTGACTATAATCAAAGTAGAGTTGTTTACATTGAAGGTTGACAATATTCTTAAATCGAAAGAATTGTATAAATTAGTCACATCGATATTTTCTGTTAGACCTTAGTTATATTAACCAACAGAAAACTACCGAGTGAGTTGTTCTATATCTATCCAATAACTATCAGTACATAACCTCTCGGTGCCCCCAGCATTCATGAGTAATACACTGCCCAACATTTGGAGAGCATTATGTACTCTAGTCTCAACGGATACATCGATATCCAGTGTCGATGCATCTTGACTAGGAACATTTAAAATGATGTATTTTGTAACAATGTGATCCAATACTCATGATTACAACTAATTGTAATTACTATCATAAACACGTCATTTATGGATTTTCTATTAAATATATTTTTAATTAAACATTTAATTATATATAACACATTATAACAAATATATAACAGAAAGAAGAAACACCTTTATTTCGAACAAGAATTGATTTTGGAGTTAATAAATTACAGAATTGCCCCTAGGGCATACCCTTAACACTATTAATCTACCACTTGCACTTGGAACCAATTATGGATTCTCAATCCCATCCTCTTAATCAGTTTCTTGTGAACTGACCGAGTTAGACCTTTAGTGAATGTATCTGCTATGTTGTCCTTGGTATTTACCCTTTGAATCACAACTTCCTTCTTCTCAAAGAATTCTTTAATCAGGTGGAACTTTCGAAGAATGTGTCGTGACCTCTTATGTTCTCTTGGTTCCTTTGTGATCTCTATCGCTGCATTGTTGTCACAAAACAATGCCATTGGAATAGGTCCTTAGTATTTCTCAAATACTTAAGTATACATTTTACGGTTGTCCAATGTTTTTCTCTGGGATTAGAATGGTATCGGCTTACACATCCTAATGCGTATGCTACATCCGGTCTAGTACATAACATAGCATACATTATGGATCCTATGGCTGAAGCATAGGGAATCCTCTTCATATGCTCCTTCTCATCTTCGGTATGAGGAGCGTCCTTTTTTGAAAGGACAATTCCAGATTGCGTTGGAACACTTTCATGCATGGATTTCTCCATACTAAACCGTTTTAGTATAGTGTCTATGTACAGGGATTGGGACAATCCCAACAGCCTCTTAGACCTATCTCTATAGATCTTTATACCAAGTATATAGGCTTCTTCTCCCAAATCCTTTATGGAGAAGTTTTTGGAAAGCCAAACTTTCACTAATTGCAATAATGAAGTGTCATTGCCAATCAATAATCGATCATCAACAAAGTACTAAGAATACAATAGCATTTCCCTGTTCCTCTCTGTATATGCACGCTTCCTCTGTGTTTTGATAAAATCCAAACCGTTTGATTACTTTATCAAAACATTTGTTCCAACTATTTGAAGCTTGTTTGAGTCCATAAATGGACTTTAACAACTTGCAAGCTCTGCCTTCACTCCCACTGACTACAAAACCCTCTGGCTGTGACATATAAATGATTTCTTCTAAACCACCATTTAGAAAGCCGTCTTTACATCTATTTGTCGTATTTCATAGTCATAGAATGCAGCAATGGCTAACATAATCCGAATAGATTTAAGCATGGCTATGGGCAAAAACGTCTCGTCATAATCAACACCTTAAATTTGATGAAATCCTTTTGCAACTAGCCTTGCCTTATAAGTCTCCACTTCTCCATCCGCATTTAGCTTTTTCTTAAAAATACTTTTACAGCCGATGGGTTTTATCCCTTCAGGTACATCCGACAAAGTCCATACTTTGTTTTCGTACATGGAGTCCATCTCGGATTTCATAGCTTCAAGCCAGAGTATAGAGTCTGTACTTTGCAGTGCTTGTTCGAAAGACAAAGGAGTGTCGCCATCTAAGACACAGTCGTCCTTTTCGCCATCCACGAGAAAACCGTAGTATCTCTTTGTTGTGCAGGATTCCCTACTAGAGCTTTTAATAGGTTGCATGTTTTCGTATACGGCTGACCTTGTTTCTCCTATTGTTTCGGCTTCAGTGTTAGTTTCTCGGATCTCATCCAAGTCTACAACTTCGTTGTTAACATCTTTTAACAGAAATTCCTTTTCTTAAAAGACAGTGTGTCGAGAAACAATGACCTTTTGTTCCTCACTATCATATAATATATATCCCATCGAGTTTTTGGGATATCCTATAAACTTACATAGTACCGATCTTGCATCTAGTTTATTTGGACCAACGTTCTTAACGTATGCTGAATAACCTCATACTTTAAAATATTTGAGTTGGGATTTCTTACCACACCACATCTCATATGGTGTTTTGGGCAAAGATTTAGTGGGTAACAAGTTTAACATATGTGCTACATTTTCTAGCGCATATCCTCAATATGACAGAGGTAACTCAGCCTTACTCATCATGGAACGAACCATATCTAATAGGGTTCGATTCCTTCGCTCCGACACACCATTGCGTTGCGGAGTATAGGGTGGAGTAACCTGAGAGATAATCCCATTATCTTTTGAGTATTGTTGGAAATCATGTCCAACATACTCACCTCCTCGATCTGATCTAAGAATTTTAATTTTACAGCCCATTTGATTTTGTACTACCTTTTTGTACTCAACAAATTTCTCATAAGAGTCGGATTTGTTCTTCATAAGATATACATATCCTAGTCTTGAGAAATCATCAGTGAAAGTAACAAAGTAAGAAATATTATCTTTAGTTAATATAGGCATTGGGCCACATACATCAATATGTACTAACCCTAAGAATTCATTAACTCTTTCATTGCTCCCACTGAAGGGGTGCTTGATCATTTTACCTTTAAGACACGCCTCACAAGTTTCAAATGATTCAGAATCAATTGACGGTAGAAAATCATCGGTTTTCAATTTGTGTAGTCGTTTCTCACTAATATGACCAAGCTTACAATGCCAAAGATAATTGTTCTTTAATTTATTAGAAACTTTATTCACAGAACATGCATAATTAGTATTGTTAGCGCCAAAATTGGTCACTAACACCCAATCATCGATGAAAGCACCAACTAACAGTCACAGATAACAGATAGAGTGTATGTAGAGAGTATAAATATGAAGAGCGGTAAAAATTAAAAAGAAAGTAGTAATAACACAGGATTTATAGTGGTTCGGCTGACTCTGGCCTACGTCCACTCCAGAAATTTCTTTTTTATTGATTAGTGAATCAACTACAGTTAGAATCCGGAGTTTTCAAAACAGTAATGGCAAAGTAGCCTTAACGAAGAAGATGAAGGGAAACAGAATCAAATTCCCTTTTCTTAAGCCCTGCCTGTTGTATTTATAGGCAAAATCTGGGTTACAGGGCTACCTGACTGATGTGGGCCCACCAAAGACATAGCCGAGCCCATATACTTCGTCGTTGCCGACCCTAAGTTTTATATACGCCGACCATAGTTTCCCTAGGTGATGACCCGAAGCAACCTTAAATCTGACCCGAAGCAAACTGCCTCCTGACTCTAAGTAAAACATGCCGACCCCAAGAATGTTGCCGACCCGACCTCCTAATGCCAACCCGAGTTTCCCTAGGTGATGACCCGAAGCAATTTTACATCTAACCCAAAGCAAACTGCCTTCTGACTCCAAGTAAAAACATACCGACCCAAGAATGTTGCCGACCCGACCTCCTAATGCTGACCTAAGAAATACTTTAGCCGACCCGAAGAAAATAAGTTGCCGACCCAAAGAAAACAAGTCACCGACCTGAAGCAAGCATAAATGTGCCGACCCCTCGAATTAAAAACATGCCGATCTGATCCCATATGCCGACCCGAAGATGTGGATGTGCCGACCCGACGCAATCATATATGCGACCTGATTAATGTTGTTGATCCCTCCATTTTTGCCGACCCGAGAAAATTCACATGCTGATCCGAAGCCCATAGCTCGCCGTCCCAAAGTAAGCACCGATCCCTCTAAAATGCACCGATCCCAAGTGATCCGAAGTAGCCATTCAAGTGACCCGAAGTAAACTGCTTCATAACCTGAAGTGGACGCACAAGCGACTCGAAGCAAACTCCAAACATCTCGAAGCGACTCGATTTTTGTCGAAACTCATATTTTAAGTATCCTGTGCCTTTTGTCCATCGACTATGCCGAATCCTAGCTTCATAATCATGTTTATCATCCTTGATTGATCGTTTATCCATCCAGTCGACTCAAACCCATCGTATTCCAGCCTCGATAGCCAAGCAATCGATTTAGTTAAATCCGCCTGTCTACGGCCTTGCTAAAATGCGGGTTAACATTAGCCCCCCAAAACATGCCTTACTATAGGAAGGTATGTTTTGAATAGCTTTAAATCCGATATCCAAAGTCCCTATTCCATCTATTATCAAGCAATTCCATCCAAGTCCTGTAGCCAAATCCGCGACTGTTCCGAGTCATTATCCAATTCTGAATTCATTCCAAATCCATTAATAGAATCCACGACCTCTCCAGATCGTTTTATTCAAGTTAAAGACCTCTCCGGGTCCTGTAATCCAAACCCAGGACCTCGCCGCATCCAAATCCAAAGTCGGGACCTCTCCGGGTCCAAATCCAAGTTCTTAGTTGTTCAAAACCACTATCTGAATCCATATCACATCTTGGAAGTCAGTAATCAGGTCCTATACGATCTCTTCGGATCGTTGACAGCCTATCCAGACCCTTTTTAAGCTCGATCCGAACTTAAAGATTGAATAGGCAGATCCTATCACGCTCTGACGAAGCAACCTATCACTTGCACTCCGGTTCAGTGTCCCTGAACATTAAGCGATGCCCTGGTCGTCCTAGATTGATCTCAGCCTCTCCGGGCTCTTACTAGATCCCATCCTATCACTCTCTGGTGAAGGGGAAACAATGATGTGCGAGTCGATCTTGTCGCTCTCCGGTGAAGCGGCGTCACTCCCTGCACTTCGATTTAGTATCCCTAAACATTAAGCGATGCCATGGACTAAGTCCTAGACTGAATATAGCCTCTCCGGGCTCTTGTTGGATCCCATCCTGTCACTCTCTGGTGAAAGGGAAACAATGACGAGCGAGCCGATCCTGTCGCTCTCCAGCAAAGTGGCGTCGCTCCCTGCACTCCGGTTTAGTATCCATGAACATAAAGAGATTAATTTCCAACCAACTTCCAATATCCATCCCTTAAATCTCCAGTTAGGGATTTGTTTCATAAATCCAAATTCATTTATTAAATCCAGGTCCCAAATGTCCGATAAGAAAAACAAGTGCTACCTCTCCAGGCAAAGCAGCTTATTACCATCTCAAAGCATGTCTAGGGATCGCTCTGGTTCCCTTACATGTGTAAGTGGCATAGCTGCTTTATTTTTTAAAACAAAATCAAAAAAAATTATTTGATGACCGGAGTCCAACTCCTGAACTTGGCCCTTGCCATCACGATCAGTAGATGACGAGTCATAACCCCAATCCAGGGTCATTCCTGTTTGATCCAGGCGGTAGTTGCTCGTGTTCTACCGCTCTCGTCTGATCCCTCACATACTGTGGAAATATACCACTTCTAACATGTTCCTCCACCACATCCTTCAAGTGGCAGCATTCATCCGTGGCATGCCCTTCCAACTCATGGAATAGGCAGTACTTCCCGCTCCTGTGTTCCCGTTCTGTGGGATCCCTCCTGAGTGGTTTCTGATAGGGAGCTGCCCCCGTGTTTCCAAGTAAATATGTTCCAGATTATCTGTCAAGTCCGCATACGTTGCGAATTTGGGTTCTTGACCTCTCCTTCGCTTGTCAGAACAACCATATCCATCGTTCTGCTTGCGCTTTCCTTTATCCATCCCACGTCCTTCTCCAGACGTTCCTTGGCCTTGCACGGCGTTTATCTCTTGCCTTTCAGTGCATGAATCCTCTAACCAAATGAATCTTTCCGTCTCATGATAAAACTCTCCAAGATCCTATGGTGGATCCCATGCTAATGAATCCTTGAACTCAGTACCTTCAGCAATCCCAGCTACCACCGCCATCAAAATCATTGATGGATCCGGGTGATCTACCGAAGCTACAACTGCATTAAATCGCATTAGAAAACCCATCACGGGCTCTCCTATCCTCTGCTTCATTGACGCCACTGTCATTACATTCTTGGGTCGCGTCACGTGAACCCTGAACTGTCTCATGAAGCGTTCCACTTGCTTGCCCCATGTCCTGATCGATCCATTCTCTAGCTTCCTAAACAAGACTGCAGCCAAATCCTTTAAGTATAAAGGGAAACATCTTGCCATCACCTCATCAGATGCCCCCAGCACTTCCATATGTCTGATGTATCTGGTTACATGCATAGTTGGGTCTGATTTTCCATCATAAGCCTCCAATGATGGCAGTTTGAATTCTGGAGGGTTTCTCGTGTTTCTGATATTCGGATTGAATGGACTCCGACTAACTTCATCCAAGCCTCTGCTCGGTAGTCATCCTCTCATGATCCTCCCTATTAATCCGGCCATTAGCTTGTCTCCATCCAAGGGTGGTCCTCTGTTTACATCTCCACCCTGCCCCCCATGTCCTGGAGGATACTCTGGGTAGTACTCTTCATGTTGCTCATTCAAGTTTACGTTAGCACCAGCTCGCTGAACTTCATTCACAGTCCTAGTATCCAATTTCGAGGGTCTGCCCCCATGCGTTTGCTGATTTCCTTCAAGCTCTCCATTCCAGTTCTGGTTCTGATTTCAAGAGATTTTTGCAGCTCTGACTCCTTGCTTCGTATTGCCAGCAGCTGCGGTTGGTCCATTCCCTTGACTTTGCACCCTAACTTGTCTAACCCATCGGAGTAGGTTCTGTATCATGTCCTCCTACCTCTTCACCATCATTTCCATCTCGTCTCTAGTAATATAGACAGAGGCCTAGTTAGCTCCGGAGCAAGCCTCCTAACTTCCTTCTTGCTGACTCCTTTCTGTCCTCTGTCTCCTTGTCGATTGCTTTGCATTAATCTCCAGAATCCGAGTCCCTAAGTATTTAAATCCAAAATCTAAGATTTAGAATCCCTGAGTGCTAGCTTTCTTAGTGAAAGCACCAAAATTGGTCACTAACACCCAATCGTCGATGAAAGCACCAACTAATAGTCACAGATAACAGATAGAGTGTATGTAAAGAGTATAAATATGAAGAGCGGTAAAAATTAAAAAGAAAGTAGTAATAACATAGGATTTATAGTGGTTCGGCTGACTCTGGCCTACGTCCACTCCAGAAATTTCTTTTTTATTGATTAGTGAATCAACTACAGTTAGAATCTGGAGTTTTCAAAATAGCAATGGCAAAGTAGCCTTAATGAAGAAGATGAAGGGAAACATAATCAAATTCCCTTTTCTTAAGCCCTGCCAGTTGTATTTAAAGGCAAAATCCGGATTACAGGGCTTCCTGACTGATGTAGGCCCACCAAAGACATAGCCGAGCCCATATACTTTGTCGATGCCAACCCCAAGTTGTATATATGCCGACCCGAGTTTCCCTAGGTGATGACCCGAAGCAACCTTACATCTGACCTGAAGCAAACTGCCTCCTAACTCCAAGTAAAAACATGCCGACCCCAAGAATGTTACCGACCCGACCTCCTAATGCCGAGCCGAGTTTCCCTAGGCGATGACTCGAAGCAACCTTACATATGACCCGAAGCAAACTGCCTCCTGACTCCAAGTAAAAACATTCCGACCCCAAGTATGTTGCCGACCCGACCTCTGAATGCTAACCCGAGAAATACTTTAGCCGACCCGAAGAAAATAAGTTGCCGACCTGAAGAAAACAAGTCGCCGACCCAGAGCAAGCATAAATGTGTCGACCCCTCGAAGCAAAAACATGCCGATCCGATCCCATATGCCGACCCTAAGATGTGGATGTACCGACCTGAAGCAATCATATATGCTGACCTGATTAATCTTGCCGATCCCTCCATTTTTGCCGACCCGAGAAAATTCACCTGCCGACCTGAAGTCCATAGCTCGCCATCTCGAAGTAAGCACCGATCCCTCTGAAATTCACCGATCCCAAGTGACCCGAAGTAGCCTTTCAAGTGACCCGAAGTAAACTGCTTCATAACCCGAAGCAGACCCATAAGCGACACGAAGCAAACTCCAAACATCTCGAAGCGACTCGATTTTTGTCGAAACTCATATTTTAAGTATCCTGTGCCTTTTGTCCATCGACTATGCCGAATCCTAGCTTCATAATCATGTTTATCATCCGTGATTGATCGTTTATCCATCTAGTCGACTCAAACCCATCGTATTCCAGCCTCGATAACCGAGCAATCGATTTAGTTAAATCCGCCTGTCTACGGCCTTGCTAAAATGCGGGTTAACATTAGCCCCCCAAAACATGACTTACTATAGGAAGGTATGTTTTGAATAGCTTTAAATCCGATATCCAAAGTCCCTATTCCATCTATTATCAAGCAATTCCGTCCAAGTCCTGTAGCCAAATCCGCGACTGTTCCGAGTCATTATCCAATTCTGAATTCATTCCAAATCCATTAACAGAATCCATGACCTCTCCAGATCATTTTATTCAAGTCAAAGACCTTTCCGGGTCCTGTAATCCAAACCCAGGACCTCACCGCATCCAAATCCAAAGTCGGGACCTCTCCGGGTCCAAATCCAAGTTCTTAGTTGTTCGAAACCACTATTTGAATCCATATCACATCTTGGAAGTCAGTAATAAGGTCCTATACGATCTCTCTGGATCGTTGATGGCCTATCCAGACCCTTTTTAAGCTCGATCCGAACTTAACGATTGAATAGGAAGATCCTATCATGCTCTGACGAAGCAACCTATCCCTTGGACTTCGGTTCAGTGCCCTGAACATTAAGCGATGCCCTAGTCGTCCTAGACTGATCTCAGCCTCTCCGGGCTCTTACTAGATCCCATCCTATCACTCTCTGGTGAAGGGGAAACAACGATGTGCGAGTCGATCCTGTCGCTCTCCGACGAAGCGGCATCACTCCCTGCACTCCGGTTTAGTATCCCTAAACATTAAGTGATGCCATGGACTAAGTCCTAAACTGAATATAGCCTCTCCGGGCTCTTGTTAGATCCCATCCTGTCACTCTCTAGTGAAAGGGAAACAATGACAAGCGAGCCGATCCTGTCGCTCTTCGGCAATGTGGCATCGCTCCCTACACTCCGGTTTAGTATCCCTGAACATAAAGCGATTAATTTCCAACAAACTTCCAATATCCATCCCTTAAATCTCTAGTTAGGGATTTGTTTCATAAATCCAAATTCATTTATTAAATCCAGGTCCCAAATGTCCGATAAGAAAAACAACTGCTGCCTCTCCGGGCAGAGCAGCTTATTACCATCTAAAAGCATGTCTAGGGATCGCTCTGGTTCCCTTACATGTGTAAGTGGCATAGCTGCTTTATTTTTTAAAACAAAATCAAAAAAAATTATTCGATGACCGGAGTCGAAATCCTGAACTTGGCCCTTGCCATCACGATCAGTAGATGACGAGTCATAACCCCAATCCAGGGTCATTCCTGTTTGATCTAGGCGGTAGTTGCTCGTGTTCTACCGCTCTCGTCTGATCCCTCACATACTGTGGAAATATGCCACTTCTAACATGTTCCCCCACCACATCCTTCAAGTGGCAGCATTCATCCGTGGCATGCCCTTCCAGCTCATGGAATAGGCAGTACTTCCCGCTCCTGTGTTCCCGTTCTATGGGATCCCTCCTAAGTGGTTTCTAATAGGGGAGCTGCCCCCGTGTTTCCAAGTAAATCTATTCCAGATTATCTGTCAAGTCCGCATACATTGCGAATTTGGGTTCTTGACCTCTCCGTCGCTTGTCAGAACAACCATATCCATCGTCCTGCTTGCGCTTTCCTTTATCCATCCCACATCCTTCTCCAGACGTTCCTTGGCCTTGCACGGCGTTTATCTCTTGCCTTTCAGTGCGTGAATCCTCTAACCAAATGAATCATTCCGTCTCATGATAAAACTCTCCAAGATCCTGTGGTGGATCCCGTGCTAATGAATCCTTGAACTCAGTACCTTCAGCAATCCCAGCTACCACCGCCATCAAAATCATTGATGGATCCGGGTGATCTACGGAAGCTACAACTGCATTAAATCGCATTAGAAAACCCATCACGGGCTCTCCTGTCCTCTGCTTCATTGAAGCCAACGTCATTACATTCTTGGGTCGCGTCACATGAACCCTGAACTGTCTCATGAAGCATTCCACTTGCTCGCCCCATGTCCTGATCGATCCATTCTCTAGCTTCCTAAAAAAGACTACAGCCAAATCCTTCAAGTATAAAGGGAAACATCTTGCCATCACCTCATCAGATGCCCCCAGCACTTCCATATGTCTGATGTATCTGGTTACATGCATAGTTGGGTCTGATATTCCATCATAAGCCTCCAATGTTGGCAGTTTGAATTCAGGAGGGTTTCTTGTGTTTCTGATATTCGAATTGAACGGACTCCGACTAACTTCATCCAAGCCTCTGCTCAGTAGTCCTCCTCTCATGATCCTCCCTATTAATCCGGCCATTAGCTTGTCTCCATCCAAGGGTGGTCCTCTATTTACATCTCCACCCTGCCCCCCATGTCCTTGAGGATACTCTGGGTAGTACTCTTCATGTTGCTCATTCAAGTTTACGTTGGCCCCAGCTCGCTGAACTTCATTCACAGTCCTTCTAGTATCCAATTTCGAGGGTCTGCCCCCATGCGTTTGCTGATTTCCTTCAAGCTCTCCATTCTAGTTCTGGTTCTGATTTCAAGAGATTTTTGCAGCTCTGACTCCTTGCTCTGTATTGCCAGCAGCTGCGGTTGGTCCATTCCCTTGACTTTGCACCCTAACTTGTCTAACCCATCGGAGTAGGTTCTGTATCATGTCCTCCTGCCTCTTCACCATCATTTCCATCTCGTTTCTAGTAATATAGAAAGAGGCCTAATTAGCTCCAGAGGAAGCCTCCTAACTTCCTTCTTGCTGACTCCTTTCTGTCCTCTGTCTCCTTGTCGATTGCTTTGCATTAATCTCTAGAATCCGGGTCCCTAAGTATTTCAATCCAAAATCTAAGCTTTAGAATCCCTGAGTGCTAGCTTTCTTAGTGAAAGCACCAAAATTGGTCACTAACACCCAATCGTCGATGAAAGCACCAACTAACAGTCACAGATAACAGATAGAGTGTATGTAGAGTGTATAAATATGAAGAGCAGTAAAAATTAAAAGAAAGTAGTAATAACACAGGATTTATAGTGGTTCAGTTGACTCTGGCCTACATCCACTCCAGAAATTTCTTTTTTATTGATTAGTGAATCAACTACAGTTTGAATCCGGAGTTTCCAAAAGAGTAATGGCAAAGTAGCCTTAATGAAGAAGATGAAGGGAAACATAATCAAATTCCCTTTTCTTAAGCCCTGCCAGTTGTATTTAAAGGCAAAATCCAGATTACAGGGCTTCCTGACTGATGTGGGCCCACCAAAGACATAGTCGAGCCCATATACTTTGTCGATGCCGACCCCAAGTCGTATATATGCCGACCCAAGTTTCCTTAGGTGATGACCCGAAGCAACCTTACATCTGACCCGAAGCAAACTGCCTCCTAACTCCAAGTAAAAACATGCCGACCCCAAGAATGTTACCGACCCGACCTCCTAATGCCGAGCCGAGTTTCCCTAGGCGATGACTCGAAGCAACCTTACATATGACCCGAAGCAAACTGCCTCCTGACTCCAAGTAAAAACATGCCGACCCCAAGTATGTTGCCGACCCGACCTCCGAATGCTAACCCGAGAAATACTTTAGCCGACCCGAAGAAAAAAATTTGCCGACCTGAAGAAAACAAGTCGCCGACCCAGAGCAAGAATAAATGTGCCGACCCCTCGAAGCAAAAACATGTCGATCTGATCCCATATGCCGACCGAAGATGTGGATGTACCGACCCGAAGAAATCATATATGCTGACCAGATTAATGTTGCCGATCCCTCCATTTTTGCCGACCCGAGAAAATTCACCTGCCGACCTGAAGTCCATAGCTCGCCATCCCGAAGTAAGCACCGATCCCTCTGAAATTCACCGATCCCAAGTGACCCGAAGTAGCCTTTCAAGTGACCCGAAGTAAACTGCTTCATAACCCAAAGCAGACCCATAAGCGACACGAAGCAAACTCCAAACATCTCGAAGCGACTCGATTTTTGTCGAAACTCATATTTTAAGTATCCTGTGCCTTTTGTCCATCGACTATGCCGAATCCTAGCTTCATAATCATGTTTATCATCCATGATTGATCGTTTATCCATCTAGTCGACTCAAACCCATCGTATTCCATCCTCGATAATCGAGCAATCGATTTAGTTAAATTTGCCTGTCTACGGCCTTGCTAAAAGGCGGGTTAACAAGTATTAATCACATAAATGCCATTTTCAAGGACACCTTTGTAGACTTTATTTCCATCCAAACTGATGTTCATAACATTATTTGCAAAATGAAAAATATATCCAGTCTTAGACAATCTAGAAACAGAGATAATTCCATAAATAAATTCTTTTACATAATAGCAATTATTTAATACTAATACTAATCCACTTGGCAAATCTAAACGATTGTCTCCTACTGCCGTTGCATCTACTATAGATCCATCAGCAACTTGGAGCTTCATTTCTCCTTTTTCCACGCGATGCCGGTTTCTAAGCCCCTATAATGAATTACATATATGAGTATTAGATCCAGTATCTAAAACCCATGACATTTTATTGATTACAAAACATTTTTGAATCATAAATGTACCTGATGGAGCTGTAGAACCATTCTGCTTCCTTTCCTTGACAATCTTTAAGTAGTTAGGACAATTTCTCTTCCAGTGACCTTTCCTGTGGCAATGGTGACATTCACCCTTGTCATCGGTCTTCTTACTTTTCTTTTTCTTACCATCTCTTTTCCGCTTCTTTGAACCTTTTGAAGATGATGCATTTCCCTTCACAGCAAGTATGGCACCTTGAGCTTAAGATGTTGACTCGGCTGACCTCAACATATTGAGGAGGTCCATGAGATTCGCATTTAATTGGTTCATGTTGTAATTTAGTATGAATGGTTCATACTAAGTAATGAGAGAACCAAGGACCAAGTCTACTTGCATTTCGTTGCTTATCTCTATGTCTAATTGTGCAAGTCTACCAATATAGCCTTTCATCATCAGAACATAATCGTCCACTTTCTGTCCTTTGGTCATATTGGTGTTAAACGGTTTTTTCAAAACCTCGTACCTTGCGAAACGGGACTGTTCACCAAAAAGAGCTTTGAGACTATTAAAAATCTCATGGACATACATGTTCTCGCGCTGCCTTTGCAACGGTTTGTCTAAGGTAGACAACATGAAAACTTGGGCGATCTCTAAGTCAGATTGCCACTTTAAATAAGCAAGTCGTTCTTTAGGGTCTGCACCATCAGCGGGTTCTGTTTTGAGTTCACATGTAGCAGAAGTACAAAGGCACTCGTAAGTCAATGCTATTTTAATTGCTCTTAGCCGGTCGGTATAGTTAGGTCCGGTGAGTTTGTCACTTTCATAAAACAGTTTTGGAGTTGGCATTTTCTGCAAATTTAAATGGTAGATTACTATGAAAAACATAATAGATGTTCTTATAATATTAGTAATGTTAAATTATGTTTTATTTTACTAATAAGCTCCCACTAGTCATTTATGTTTCGCCAAACCCTAATTCAAAACATAGAAGTCTTATGACTTCACTTGTAGGTGTTAGGACTTGTCCATCTTGGAATTCTGACCTTGAGTTTGCTCAACAAGTCATAGCTCCACGAACAATGGATAACCTTTTATTAGTTGTATCACATACAACTCCTAGCCCTCAGAACCTTGTCCTAATTTCATATTGACTTTGAGTTCGCTCAACAAATCGAAATGAAATTATTCACCGTACCTACCATATCTTGATGGCCTAAGTATAGTATATGTACCTTGAGTTTTCTCAACAAATACATATAGTTATCTTACCTCATCTATTCAATATATTAATAATACTACACATAACATCCTTAGCTTGGGTTTGCTCAACAACAAAGGAGTATGCAAGTAATTTATTAACATATATATGGTAGAGGACAACATTAAATTGAGTGATATCGACTTATGAAATAATATAATTCTTATGAACTGCCCTCGTGATTCAAGTGTCGAACACATCAGAAATCATGATATTACGTACGATTACGTATGTGTTTATTTCTTAAGTCTATTATGGGTTTTATACATTCATATTATATAAGTTTTATTTATATAGTTTTTATATTTCATATTACTTATATAATAGTCTAGTGTATAATATTATATTAATTAAATCATATTTAATTAATTTTAATTAATTTTATATTGATATAACATTTATATTTATTATGTACTATAACCTTTATAGTATAACACATATATCATATACATGTGTAATTATAATTTCAATTAATTAACCTTTTAATTAAATTAATTAAATTATCTTGATTTCGAAAATCATTATTCATATGTGTGCATGCATATTTATGATATCTGAAATGTTTTAAAATATCATAACATATTTAGTAATATATTTACTACATGCATATACATTTTATATTAATTAACTTATTAATAAAATTTATACTTTTTGAAATTATGTTATTTTGTTTTTCGAACATTTTGAAAAATATGTTACATTATAACTATTATAATAAACATATATTTTATTTTAAATTTAAAAATTAAATTTAAAACCTTTTACTTTATTTTTCAAGACAATTATGAAATTAGCCCAAGGCCTAAATTAAGTTGGCCCTTTTCTATTAGGGGCAACCTTTGGGCTCACTTCACCTTTTAGGCCAGGCTGGTAAGCAGGTAGGACAGGATACTTGATTACCCAATTCCAATCCTAGACATTACCTTTCTAGACACCGTACTAAATGGGCAAGCTGAATAAGTTAGCCCTAACATGACTAATTTAGGTCGCATAGGCTACTGGGCTTTAATACCTTTGTTGGAACTGGGTCAGCCCGCAGCGGTAGTGGTGGGTGTATTTCAATTTTTTTAATCCTATTGGTTTTTTATTGGGCCTATGAAGTCTAATTCATTTAGAACAATTCTAATTTGTTTTTAAATAAAATCATGTATATTATTTAAATTTAAGTATTTTGTAATGTAAAGTTAATTTGAATGATTTAATTTATATATATATATATACACATGTATCATATACATATACATGTGTGTGTCCATGTGTAACATAATAATCCGTGAAGGGTATAACATGCCCATATACAGATGTTGGGATTTACATCGCAATGGACACATTAGCTCATTTCGTATGTATTGTATGTTGTCTAAATATGTGTATAAATATATAATGCAAAGTATATTTATATAAATACATACACATATTTTTAAAAATTATTTTATAACTAAAAGTCTCAAAATTATATATATATATATATATATATAATTTAATTTTTTTTATAAATATATATGCATAATTAAACATATAAAATTATACATACATATATATAATAATTAAAATTATATATATAAGGTTAAATAAAATGTATATATATGAATAATTAATTACATTCAAATACCCAAAATATAATTATATATATTTTAAAATTATTTCTAGATCAAAATTAGCATAACAAACATAAAATAATAATTTTATAATAATTATATATATATAATAAATAGTTCCGATCATAATAATTAAAAATATTAGTAATAATTATTAAAAAATCAAATTTAAAAATTTTAAAAAATTTAGGATCATAAAATACAAGTTTAAATTTTTTTTCATGATTTTTTGAGATAAAATATTATTTTTAGTAAATAAAATAAATGTTCAACCGAAGTAATTTAATTATTAAAAATATTAAGTTTTAACAAAAACTTTTGAATATTTTTTCGTGCGTTTCTGCATAGATGTTGTAATTTCAAAAAATATAAAATCAAATTTTCAGTGTAATAATTATTTTAGATATAATAAACAATTCAAATAATCAATAAAAGATAATTTAAAATTATTTATATGTATAAAAAATTTATTTTCGAATTTTATAATTCATATTATGTATAAATAGGTGTGAGGAAAAATTCTAAGCTATTTATACACTATATATATAATTATATGTTTAAAATATCCATTAGTCTATATTTAAATTAATATATAAATATACATAAAATAATTAATAATGACAAAATTTAATTTTACAGAAAATTAGATTTGTTTATACATAAATTATAATACATAATAATATAACCGTGCACATAACCAAACTAATTTTTGATAACTACATATACCTACAAAAATCTCACCTAACTAGATATACAACATTAATACACACACACAGACACAGATTTGGGATTAATCAATATTAAATCATAAAATATGATATGATTAATATAATATATAAACAAAATACTAATTGATGATGCCTTTGAGTCCACTTGAATCAATGAATTCCTTTCTCTAGTTATGCTCGATCCGTCAGATTGCAAGTCTGGAATCGTCGACCTTTTCTATCAAATAGTGCTTTTACTTAACTTGAATTGATTTGAGATTCTTAGAACTGATATGTGGGTTAATTTTGGCCACCAAACTTGATAATTATGGCAGCCAAAAGTTGTCTTTGATTAAGGGTTTAGAGATCCATATATATAGCTTTGTACAAGAGAGATATTAGGACAATCTCATTACCTATTTTCTCTTAATCTTAGCCATCCATCTCTAGGTCTAATCCTAAGTTTTAGCCACCTCCAATAACTTGTCAAAACCGAAATTTGCAGCCCTAGTGATGGGCTTTAAACACATTTAAGCCCAAGCCAAAATGTTATGCAATTAAATCTAATTTAATCGCTTATCGATATCGTATATCGATTGGTACATTTATAACTATTATAAATATATAACAATTTTTATTTCTCAAACCATATTCAAATTTTATAATTAATATTTCATAAATATTAATTAATTTAATTTATTTATAACAATTATAAACTAATTAAATCATTCGGTCTTAAGGGAATTCATTATTTCAGTTGTGTAACTCTTGGGTGTAAATTTGGTCAGCAATTAACACCGAACTATTCGAATGTTAATGTTCACACGTCATTTAGCAAGTGATGTGACATTATGGCCAAATTTATCGTTTATTCATTTTCAATAAAATCTTATTTAATTTAGTAAGCGTTACCCGTTAGTGACATTTATATACACCAATTCTCTTTGTCAAAAACTGTATCACTTTGGATTTATGGAATTTGGTAATGGTCAAAATTCCAATATTGTCCATATTCAACTCTATAGTCCAAACACAAAATCCTTGGTTCAATAATAACAATTATTATTAACTGTACTACTCTGGACAGAGATTTTGACTTTGGGTTGACTTGAGTTGACCATAATACTAACCTCATATAACTGAAGTGACGAATCCTCTCTTGAATAGTGTATTTCTTCCAATACTTCCACTCGACCCAACTATAATCACTTGATGGATGTCGTTCCATGATTTAACTATAATCAAAGCAGAGTTTTTCATATTGAAGGTTGACAGTATTCTCAAGTCAAAAGAATTGTGTAAATTAGTCACATCAATATTTTTTATTTGACCTTAGTTATATTAACCAACAGAAAACTACCCAGTGAGTTGTTCTGTCGCTATCCAATAACTATTAGTACATAAGCCCCAACAGTCATGAGTAATACAATGCCCAACATTTGGAGAGCATTACGTACTCTAGTCTCAACAGATACATCGATATCCAGTGTCGATGCATCTTGACTAGGAACATTTAAAATGATGTGTTTCGTAACAATGTGATCCAATACTCATGATTACAACTAACTGTAATTACTATCACAAACACGTCATTTATGGATTTTCTGTTAAATATATTTTCAATTAAACATTTAATTATTTATAACACATTATAAAAAATATATAACAGAAAGAAGAAATACCTTTATTTCAAACAAGAATTGATTTCGGAGTTAATAAATTACAGAATTGCTCCTAGGGCATACCCCTAACACTATCACCGGTAACCCCTTGCGGTGGGCGGAATTTTGTTGTGTAACACTACCGATCTCGCGTTCCAACCAATTTTGATGACTATGTCGGTCTTATCGAAGCTAAGCTTTAGCTAACTTTAATAATTTACACACGTTATAAACATATACTTGAGGCTACGTGAGAGTGTGTGTGTGTGTGTCTATGTGTGTGTGTATTCATTCTTATTTCATTATTAAGCCTTCAATGTTCAACTACTCATATCCAGTTATTTTTATTTAACCGACTTCTTGTTTCATTAATTTTGGATTAATATCATTTATCGTTTTTCTTGAACTTAAAAGATTTAAGTATCTTTTACTACTTACTTCCTTCTCTTATTATTGAATCTTTATTTCTATCCTTTTTAACCCTTACTATCCTTCCTTGTTTAGTGAGCTTCTCATGCCCATATATATTATGCACTTCTTGCCTTTATTCATTTTATTACTTGCATAGTTTTTTTTCATTTACTATTTGATTTCTATCTTGTCCTTATTGCATATATATATATATATCCGTATGTGTATTAATTTCACAATTTATCCGTTATTATTATCACAACTACAATTCTCTAATTCATACTTAGGGATTTCTACATTTTAATGCATTTGAATTACGTCTCCCTCAAATATAAGGTTAACACTGTAAATCTTTATATCATACCCAAAAAGGAAAATTTGTGTTACGTTTGGAATTACAAGAGATTATATTTTTGTGTTTATTGAAATAGACGGTACAAAATACGGTTAGTATCCATATTATATATATATATTTTGGCCTATTCCTTGTTATTTCAAATGATACACTTTTATTTATTAATATGAACTGATAATCTATAGAAAGTTATGTTGCAACACCCAACATTCCAATGAATTGAAATACTACTTAAATCCCAATAATTTATTGCGATAACTTCTAATTTACATTTACTTGCATAAAGAATTTAACCGACAAATCTGGAACTACTACATAATTTAACAAATTCAGGGACTACTATTACCCAATACTTTCCAAATTCAAGTACATGTAGTATTAAATCTAAGTTATCAATCACATAATATGTAGGCATGGTTTATAAATTCATTATATGTATACAATTAGGCCTATAACACAAATTATATTTAGGCATGCAGGAACAGATTTACAACGATATAAATCTAATATTATATAAACTTCCACTCAACTTTTTAGCTTTCCAAATCGCTAGATCTAATCTTTGTCATTCCAGTTTGATTCCCCTTATCCTCCCTATTTGAATACATATACCGCAAGCATAAATATATATTAGAATCTGGATCTGAGAAGAGATTTGGATTTAATTTAGATACCTTGGCTTTAACGATTCGATTCGACCCTATTCTTCTTCTCTATTATTCTCTACTATTCTCCACTCGTGTAAACGTATATAAACTACAATTTTATTTAGAATTAAGAATTTGTGGAGAAGAAAAAATGGCAGAGCTTTGCAGTCACTTCAGAAAATATGTGAAGAAAAGTTAAGGGTTAGGCCCGTATTTATAGGGTACGAATCCGTTAGATTAAATAATTTTAAATTTGGGCCACTTGACAATGTCAAAATTCACAGCCAACAACTTCAATCGGTCGACCACTGTCCCCTTACCCGGTCCAATCAGGAGTCGACCGATCATTAAATTTTTTGTTAATTAATCGCTACGGTTAACGTTCGTTAATTCTATTCCTTACACAACCAAATTTATATAATTTCTATCTGCTTTCATTAAGATTAACTTAAACGCTAAGTAACCGTTAACGTAAATTTATTTTGTTAACTACATTTTATTCTTTTAATTACATATATAATTATTTTTGATTAAAAAACTTCAAATGTCAATAACTTTTTTGTTTGAACTCTGATCGGGAAACTTTATATATGAAAATTAATCATAAAATCACCACAAACCCAACGGTGTAAGTTTCGTAGCTAAATTCTAACGTTTTTAAAAATATATTTTTTGGCGTTACTATTTATTAATTAATTTCTTTGTAATTAATTATCATTAAAATGGATGGTTGTAACATTCTCCGCCTTTAAAAGAATTTCATCCTCAAAATTCCTCACGGATTGAATTGTGCAACCATTCTAAACCAACCAACTAATTAGTGTGCAACCAATTTTGCAATTAATAGTATACAAATGCACGGGGTATCACAACATATATATGATGTATGCAGTATAATTCTAAATCAACGCCTCCTATATAAATGCATCTTTTAAAACAATTTTGAAAATATGATGCAAACAACATATATATAATAATTTTGAAAATCAAAATCTTTGATTTCGCATCCAAATTTTTCCACACTTCTACAAATATAAGTATAGTTCAACCAATTTTGCATCCAAGTCCTACCATCCAAAATCCTAGCGCACTACTGCTAACATCCAAAATTTTGAAAATTTCAATTTTTTAAACTTATACTCGTGTCGAAAAAGAGTTTAGATGGAGAATTCGATATTTCCATCCTTCTCTTGTGTACCATTTTTTATTGTACCTTGGAACCTTCTCTTTTGCCCCTAATCCTTTTATAGCTTTTCCAAGTACAGTCCACATAAAGAAATTTACTTTTAAATTTTTTTAATATTTAAAATGAAGTTCTTTTAAAACAAGTTTGGCTTACCTATTATCAAGATATGGAAAAAGGATTCCCAAGGATAAAATAGTCTTTTACCTTATCACTAACTACCTTTTACTTTACTGCCACTTCCGTTGCAGAGTAAAATTCATACTTGCTAACCCGTCAACTTTTTTCCCCTTTTAAGCATGTAGCATTTCAAAAATAAAAAATTCTCATTTTCATTTTCAATTAAAATTTAGAAATGGTTAGAAAATTTAAAAATAAAACTTTTTTTTGAAACTTTAACAAAAAACATTTTTTATTGAAAATCAATATTTTTAAACAATTTTTTTTCAAAAGTTTTTGTTTTCATCTTATCAAAATACACTAAGCCACATCCTACGCAGTCGGAATTTAGTCAATGAGTTAACGTCTATGATTGTCTTTTTCCTACTACAGGGTAAATTTTCAATTCTAAAAACTTTTTCCTTTTTATTTTAAACTAGCAATCAACACACAAGTTCCTTTATAAATTTCAGCTTTTAAGGCGTAGAGATAGTGACTCGTGGTTTCACAACAACCTCTCCATGTCCTTCGCTTGCCAAAATTTATCTCCCATAAATTTAACACTTTTTGTGATTTAACTTTACTTTTCTTTTAGTAGCTAATTTATTTTATACACTTCTAGTCTTACGTTGCATTAGTTAAGCATCCATATGAGATTTCCTCAATTACACGGTTTTCCAATAATTATAGCGGTCAATCCAGAAAACCAAATAAAAAAGAACTTTTATCATAATATCCTACGTGTTTTATACAATAGAGAAAACTAATGCTACAACCCAATTATTCTAAAAGAAACAATTGCTAGAAGCTACCCTTCAACATTAACTAATATTAATGTTGTTGTGTCCCTATCACCTTACTTAAATTTAAGGTCCTTTTTAACATTCCATTCTACCATAACCCACATACCTTAACTTTTCTTTATGGCTTCTAATAAATAAGGTTTATCCATTATTTCCATCATCACACTCAATTATGGAATAAATTGAGCATACCCATACTATAGTGGGTAAGAAATATAAACTATGCAGATTTAGAATAACTCATCGGCCAATTGGCTTGATGGAATAACTTTTCCACCATCTATCTTGTCTTCCTTACCCTTGAGTCTGCCACCGTCCTGTGTGTGTTTTTTCCATCCTCATCAGCCTCTGTTATATCTTCTTTTAATCCAAATCTCTTGATAACATTCTCAAATTTTGGTATTTACTTTCTTTATCCTTGATCTTTCATGCAAGCATACTCTAGAACTCATAAAAGTGTACTTTGATAACATTTGTTATTTCTTTGTGGGTTCTTCTTATGGCTTGTGCACATGTCTAATAAAATATTCCTATGTCCTCACCAATATTCCTCATATCTAATGGGGGTTCACTATTGCTATTATACGAGCATTCATCGCTACTCTACTCATAACCTTGACTTCTACGTGGTCTTACCTATGTAATCATCTATATTTACTCCATATTAAAATTTTGGTTTGGTTTTCGCCATTTTTTCTAAAATTAAAACTTCGCAGTTATAAGGTACATAATCCAAAAACTTTATCTTTAAAAATATAAACTTAAAAACTTTTTATTAAATTTAAAAATAACTTGGTGTCTTAACTTTTAAAACTACAATTTTGGATTTTTTTTTGAATTATGATTATTTATCAAGTCCAAAAGAAAATGTTAGCAATTTCATTTTAAAAAGTTCCTTCCAATCAACTTTTCCTTCAAAACCTTTTCACAACAAAGATTTTACTTCTTAAAAGTGGGATTTTTAACTCAAATTATGTATCAAGTTTTGATTTTAAAAACTCAATTGTTATATCAAACCATTTCTTTATAAACTTTACAGTGTTTCTAAAGCATCTTTTATAGTTGTAACAATAAAAGTGGAGTCGACAAGGACACTTCCATCCTATTATTTTCCTATTACACACTATTTCCACTTTCAACCTTAGCAGAGGCTCTGGTAGCATGTGAAGGGGACTTTGAAAGATACGTCCAATCAATGGGCACAATGATGAAAAATATACATTTTCCTTTGTTTTGCCTTTTATCACCGATGTTGCTTTTAATTAGATTACCAATATTATTTGCCATATAATCTCCTAATGTTATTTCTAATTACTAATAATATTTGATATAAATTTCTAATATTGTTTCTATTTATATTTCATAATGTTACTGCTATTTAACTATCTCTACCTAAACTACTCTTATTAAATTGCTTTTATTTATATAGTTTTCCTCTAAATTGATTGTCTTCTTTATTGAACCATTACAGTGTGTTCGCTTAATGCTTTATTTTCGGGTTTTAATCTTCTTTCCCCGTTCCATTTACCTCATTTTAAACTTGTATCACTTCCTATTGTCCACCCCTAAAAAGAATTTTAAAACTTAAAAGTTTTCTTCATCTTAGAAAAATAAATGAGCTATATACGCCCCACTATTTTTTCTCTCAAAAGAAATAATTTTTTATTAAAACCCATTTATTGAAATATTCGATTAAACTAATTTTAATTTCTAAATAAAAAAATTTATTTAAATAAAATGAAGATATTTTATTCTCCTAAAAATTTACTATCTACTTTTTCAAAAATAGGATTTTTCTATCTTCACATAATTGCTTTGAAAATGATTTCAAATATATTATTTATATATTTTTCTCTAACCTATATTTTAAGATCATTTCAACTTTTATAATTCTTTCATATAGGGTCGGACTCGGAGTGGATTTTATTTATCCCTTCTTTGGGACGTTTCTTCTTTTCTACCACTTCCTGACTTATCTTCTTTTTCCAAATTTTAAAATCTGGCTAGCATCTTAGAGTGACTGATACACGCCTTTCTTCGAGAACTTATTTCTTTCGAATATTTGTAACATATAGGTTCCTATATTTTCCCTTATATGGATCTAATGTTCATCATCAATCAACAATCCTGTGGGAATCTACAACTATTGGGCTGTCTAGGACCAACTAGGGAGTCATATACCATCCAGCTTCGAAGACCATTCCATATCCCGCACTCATGCTTTTCTTAAGTCAATGCCTTCCAATATGACTTATTTATTATGGGGTAATCGGGGTAGGTGTACATCTTCAACTTCATCTATGGCTCGACTCATACTCAAAATAACCATCTTTTAAGAGTATGGTTGTAACTATTCTATAGTGGAAATTTATAAGATCTGGCATATATTATTTTATATAATTATAGTAAAAAATACAAATACGCTAGAGTTTCCTAATTCTAAGATCAACTAAAATAAGCTCTGATATCAAATTTGACAACCCGCACCCCAGTAGGCCCGAATTTTCGCTTAATTGAAAACCCAAGTCCACCAAAGTACGGATCATTTGTTTTGTATCCTGCAAAAAAATCCATATCAGACAACATCAATATAAACTCACAGCGGAATAGCAAAGAATAATATAACATATAGTTACTGACCAAGAGTGACAATTCCAATATCTCGTGTCCTTATAAGTACCGAGCATGCATAGGAAACCCATCCTTCCACTGTTCCAGCCTTGTACCAGTACCTACGCCTTTAAGCTATCTTATGGGTTGTAATGAGGAGGGGGTTCGAACAACGTTCTGGTGACTGGTAAATTACACACTTTGTACATAACACTAATTTATGTCGATTGCCTTCCATTACATGTTATGTTTTTTATTTTTACTTAATCATCTCGACCACACATATGCGTACGATATGTCTCATCTACCTTAGGTAGACAATTACTACATGCGTGTATATACGTATAAGTACAACGGTCCCCATTTGGACTAAGATATTATCCCCGCTAGTATCCATAACACAACACCTCGTCATGATCCATCATCAACACAGTATCACTTCCTCATCGTCGTGCATACCAAGGAACTCCTGTAGTGCCTAATAACAATGTTACAATAGTTTAGGCGTATTCTATCTCATCTCGGGAATTTACCTAAATGCTTTATATTATGGACTAAGGTCCACAGACTATTGAGGACTCTACTCTACGGACTGCCCCAATCGCCTGAAAGACTTCTCTTAAGGGTTTTCTAGCCTAGCCTCCTAATAAACAAACTAACAAATAACTGTGGCGGTGCATGACCAAAGAGTGATCTACACTAGTAGGAGGTGTAGCCCATTTAGGTGTAACCTCGTCTTTCCACTGTCCGCTTAGGACTGATGACATTTCTGACCTATATACCACTCCTACTCCCTAATATAGTACCAAACACACTAACACAATACCGACCCTTGCTCACCATCCCATTTAGGTTACCTTATGAAATCAAGGCAATACCCCTTAAAAGATTGAAGCGGACTCTACTTGAGTATTCCTTCACCTATATGTGAACGTATAATTCCGCTGGTCTTTACATTATTATAATGTATACATAACCGCTGGTATCCCCTTGCGATGGGCAGACTCTATTATGTAACAATACTAACCTCCCATTCCAACCCATTTTAATGACTATGTCATTCTTATCTAGCTAAGCTTTAGCTAACTTTAATAATTCTTGCCCGTTATAAACGTATACTTGAGGCTACGTGTGTATATATATATGTATGTGTGTGTGTATTCATTCATTCATATTTCATTAATCTTGGTTTAATATCATTTATCGCTTTCCTTAAACTTAAAATATTTAAATATCTTTTACTATTTACTTCCTTCACTTATTGTTGGATCTTTATTTCTGTCATTTTTAACCCGTACAATCCTTCCTTATTTAGTGGATTTCCCATACCCATATATTTTTTATACTTCTAGTCTTTATTCATTTTATTACTTACCCACTTTTTTCATTTACTATTTGATTTCTCTTTTCCTTCTTGCATGTGTGTGTATGTGTATATATATATTAACCGTTATTAGTATCACAACTATAATTCTCTAGTTCATACTTAGGGATTTATGCATTTTAATGCATTGGAATTACGTCTTTCTCAAAGAAAAGGTTAACACTATAATCTCAAAGGAAAGGGATTTCTGCGTTATTGTTTATTAATTAATTTATTTGTAATTAATTATCGCTAAAATTATGAAGTGTTACAGTACATGTGTATTAAATTCACATGCCTTTGTCAACTATAACTCATTGATGAATATAATGAAGTACATGAAACCATTTTGGTATTAATAGACTTGCTATTGCATATGTTTTTATGTATCAAACAGAAGAGTTCATCAAATCTTATGATTGCTCCCACCGAATGGATGCATTTCCTTTATTTTTTGAGATATAATTCACTAATACCATATGATTCATAATCATATATGTAAAAAGTTATTTCTCTAAACCTTGTCTTAGTCTATAATTCCAAAACAATTGCAAATAATTTAGATACTTCTATATTTTCAAATGCATCACAAATACCACTATTATAGTTTTATTTTATAATGAATATTCATATTAAAATAAAAATAATTCTATTTTTCAGTCAACACTGAAAAATTAGTTATTATTTAATAAATAATGTTTGATACGTTTTATGAAAACAATTTTTGTAATTTGATGTGTCTAATAAATTCTATATGGCATGCTCCCACTATTTCCACCATTATTATAGTAAAGTATAAACTACGAAGCTCTATTCAATCACTTAACATAGGCTATTTATTTCATTTATTTTAACTGGTTTACAGTAAATAATTTTTCAGATCTAGTATCTTAAATTAAAAGAAATAAATATCATAGAAAACAATTTTCTCTGTGAAAATACATTTTGGAATAAAATCATGTTTCTCATTCCAATTTTAAGTATCAGTTATTATTTTACAATTCTCGTCTCTAATATTTCTTTATGAAGCAGAAGTAACCATTCACTTTCTTCATTCTAACTGTGCCTTAGGTTACATCCACTCTTATACATTCGATTTCCTTTCTAAACGGTCGAACCATTCAAAGGAATTCTTTACTACAATATCGTAACGAACTTTTTACAAAGTGAATTTGGTCTTCCTTAGCTTTTAAGGATATCAAATAAATTGCACTTTACATAAACTGATCAAACTGATATTTAAGTGACTAAACTCTTAGATCTATCTTATAGCCTTTGGTCCAGTGTTACATTTAACACAACAAGGTCATTATTGTAATTAATCATGTTGAATACACTATCTCACACTACATTTTACATGCTTATTTCAGCGAACTAATTTCATCTAGGTTTCGAACATTATGAGGTATGTAACACCTTGTAATTTTTATGATAATTAATTGAAAAAATTAGTAAATAGTAAGTAACATCGAAAAGTAGAATTTTTACAAATGATGGAATTTGACTACGAAACTTGCACCATTACATTCATAACGATTTTATGACCCGTTTTCATATATAAAGTTTTACGATCGAAGTTCAAATGAAAAAGTTAGTTAGTTTTGAATATTTTGGACCGTATATAATTATATACGTAATTAAGAAAAAAAAATGTAATTAATATTGGTTAAATCTAATAGTTGTTTCACGGTTAAGAAAGATTAAACTTAATCAAATCTTCTAAATCTATAAAGAAATAGCGTAATTTGGAAACAAATAAACTTCAACCGAAAATGATAACTGGTCGACCCCTTAATTTGGATCGGTTGATGGCTAGCGGTGGCACCGTAGTGGTCAACGGTGGATGTTGTCGGCTGTGAATACTGACGTAACCAAATGGATCAAATTTAAAATAATTGAATCTAAAGATAGACAGTAATTCAAACCCGTATAAATATGGGTTTAACCCCTCACTTTTCTTTTCGTATTTTCTGAAGCATGACGAAGTTCTTCTATTTCCTTCTCTCGACAATTCTTAAATCTAAAAAAATATATAGTTTATATACATATATACAAGTGGAGAATAGCAGAGTATAATTGAGATGAATAATAGGGTCGAATCCAATCATTAAAGCCAAGGTAAATTATAAATCCAGATCCAAATATGAAAAATTCAAATCGCTCTCTGATCAAGATTTCTGATAGATATATGTATGCATGTAGTGTCGGTAGGGAGATAAAGGGAGTCAAACTGAATAACATGGATTAGATCTGGAGAATTGGTAGGCTAAAAAATTGAGTGGGAGATTATATATTTTAATATAATATTGGATTTATATCGTTGTAAGTCTGTTCTGTATGCCTAAATGTAATTTTGGAGTTGTAGGCCCTATATACATATAGTGAATTTACAAGCCCTGCCTACATATTCTGTGATTGACAACTTAAATTTAGTATTGCATGTACTTGAATCTGGAAAGTATTGGGTAGTAGTAGTCCCTGAATTTGATAAATTACATAGTAGTTCTAGATTTTTCGGTTAAATGATTTATGCAAGTAAATGTAAATTGAAAGTTATCACAATAAATTATTAAGGTTTAAGTAGTATTTTAATTCATTGGAATGTAATGTGTTCCAATGTAAATTTCTATAGATTATCAAGTTCAGATTCATACATAATTATAAATCGTTTGAAATGCAAGGAAAACACATTAAAAAAGAGATGTATAAAATAGGGATTATCGTATTTGTATTGTTTATTTCAATAATTATAAAAATATAATCCATTGTAATTCCAAACGTAACTCAAATTCCCTTTTGAGATAAGATATATAGATTTACATTGTCAACCTTTTCTTTTGAGGGAGATGTAATTCCAATGCATTAAAATGAAGAAATCCCTAAGTATGAATTAACGATTTATAGTTGTGATAATAATAATGGTTAAATTGTAAAATTAATATATTTATATATATGTAATAAGCACAAGATAGAAATCAAACAGTAAACGATAAAAACGTAAGCAATTAATAAAATGAATAAAGGCAAGAAGTATGTATAATATATGGGTAGGCAAAGTCCACAAAACCAGAAAGGATTGTAAGGGTTAAAAAGGATAGAAATAAAGATTCAGTAAAAAGAGAAGAAAGTAAATAGTAAAAGATAATTAAATATTTTAAGTTCAAGGGAAGTAGTAAACGATATTACCCAAGATTAATGAAAAAAAAGTCAATTAAATAAAAATAACTGAATATGATTAGTTGTACATTGGAGGTGTAATAATGACATAAGAATGAATACACACACACGTAGCCTCAAGCGTACATTTGTAATGATGTGAATTGTTAAAGTTAGCTAAAGCTTAACTTAGATAAGAATGGCATAGTCATTAAAATGGGTTGGAATGCGAGGTCAGTAGTGTTACACAATTGAAGTCTGTCTACCGCAAAGGGCTACCAGCAGTTGTGTATACACTACATGGATGTGGGACATATCCAATTGTAGGACCCATGAAATTATATGTTCGCGTATAGGTGAAGAAATCCCTAAGTAGAGTCTGCTCCAATATTTTAGGGAGTATTGACTTGATTGCATCAGATAATCCAAATAGGATGATTAGGAAGGCTCGGTGCTATGTTAGTGTGTTTGGTACCATATTAGGGAGTAAGAGCTATACATACGCTGAGAATGTCATCGGCACCGAGCATCAGCGGAAAGATGAGGGTTACACCTAAACGGACTACACCTCCTACTAGTGTAGATAATGTTCAGGTCATGCACCGCTACAGTTGTTTGCTAATTTTTTGTTAGGATATAGGGATAGATAACCCTTAAGAGGGGTCATTAAAACGATTGAGGTCCGAGGAGTTGAGTTCTCGATCAATAGTCTGTGGAGTTGAGTACATAATATGGAGCAGCTAGGTAAATCCCCAAGACGAGATATATTACGGCTAAACTATTGTAATTCCGCTATTAAGCATTACGGGAGTTCCTTAGTATGCACGATGACGAGATCGTGATATTGTGTTGATGATGGATCATGACGAGATGCTGGGTTACTATAATGCCCAGGCTCCAGTGAGCGAAATATCAGAAGGAGTTTACCATCCGATAACTCGGATCAATGGACACGGAAGGAGCGATACCTTGTATACACTGCTTTTGGTCAACATAGATGCGTTTCAACATCTGAATATATCTAAAATAATATATATCTCATCTCGCCGCAAGGAAATGTACTTGAATTATAGACTTCAATAATATAGTATTAGAGACACAAATAAAATTTTCTCAACAGAATCGAAGTGGATAAACATACTGAATTTTATATCATATCTGAATATCTGATACATTATCTCATGCATATATACAATTCATCACTTGAATACATCACAGCAACCAATACAATGGACTTTCAATATAATTATACACAAAATAATCACTCATCGTCATCATCGGCTCCAACTCCATATCGCAGCCCACAAAGCATACAGTTATAATATCAAACTTGTAAAACAACCTCAGTTGGATCCGAGGTTGTTAAACAAATAACAAACCCCGTGTCAGGCTAGAAATCTTACTGTGAGTGTAACCGTGATGGGTTTAAATATAACTCTAAATTCAAATCGCTAACGGTTATCAATATAGTCAACACCCATAAATAATTTTCAGTAAGCTTAGTAAACAAAAAAACATTTTTAAAATAGATTTCTGAATTCCTTTTCTTTCAAATCATTTCTACAAAATCACTACAAAATGGATTTCCAAATTACTTCTATAAAATTACTTTATTCATGGAAATTCTTTATATTCAGAAATCATATACCAAAGGTCTACTTTTCGAACGACGTTAAAATATTGGTTTTATATTCAAATAATTTATCAAAATATTTTTCAATTTTATAAAACCAATCTTTTGCAAATCTGATTTATCACAAAAGACCTTTTCAAAATATTGTACAAAATAGCATTTCCCCTTTATTTGTTTAAAGTTGCTACTTTTCACTTACTGAAACCAATTTCAAAATATTTAATAATCATCAAAACTAGATTTCAAAATTCAATATGCTTTCACCAAATCTAGTTTAAATAAATATGCACATAAGGTGAATTCTCGTAAAAAACAAATCATAACATTACACATCTGCGATCGACGCATAGAGAAGGAACCTTTTAATCCAACCCCTAAGATCTAGGCTTGGGCATCACCTTTGAGCGATATAAAAAGCAGTAATATCTAAACGGATTATAAACAAGTAGCATTCTCTTTTAAGAAGGTAAAATCATCAAAATCATTTCCAAATGGGGAAATACACAAAATCGTAATTTGATTTCTTTCAAATTGAGAATTTTCAATAGTAGAAATACTAACAAAATACCTCTGGTTATTTTTAACAAAACTTTTAAAACAACCTTATGAATAATTCTCCAAAATTACTTTTATAGAAAAGCTTGTATATTTAAACCATTTAAATTTATGGTTTAAATTCAAATTCAATCTATTTTAAAATAAATCAATCTTTATTTTATAAACAGCTTTTCTACTTCAAAATCTAATAAATATTCATATAAGATTTTAAATTCAATTTTCATTGAAATCCAGTTATTTTCCATTTGAAAATAATTCTAAAATTCAAGTTATATTGATGTTAAAATAGTTCAAATCATTTTATAAGAAAATCTTTCTTGTAATACAATCTACCAAAATTCTTTTCAATGAATTTAAATATAAATCTTTCTTCCTTGTATAAATTCAAATAAATCTATTTTCAAAGATAAATTCGAATATATTTCAAAATAAAATTCTTTTAAAACACCATACTAACTTTAAATATTCATATCCTATTTCTTATATAAATAATTCAAATCACTTTCTATCATCCGAAATAACCAATATCAACATTATAACATACCATTCAACCAATATTCGTCCATTTCAAACAATCGATCAAACAATTCGAACATCAATCATCTACTAATAATAACCAAGGCTACCAAGCTATCATCAATCAACATATCATCCAATTTTAATAAGTTGAAATCAAGATATCAAAACTAAGCCTAGTCAGTAAATCAATTTTCCATAAATCCAATCCAAACTTATATGCTTTTCAATTTCATTGGAATGAAATAAAAGAAAGAGAGGAAGTTAACTCACTCAATCTTGTATCTATCATCATACAACTATATTATCAATCCAACATCAATCCAATCAACATGTATTTCAACTAAAACCAAAATTGTATGAGAACCATATAAATTGATTGGTATATTTACTATAAATTTAGAAGAGTTTGGAATACTCACCAAACTTATGTAGAAGAAGAGATTATACTCATTTCCTCTACTTGCTGCCACAACTTAGCCCTAGCTTTCATCATCGTCGAGCCTCCATCTCCTAATTGCGTGCACATAGGTCGCACCACCCCAGGTCTGTGAGGAGCAGTAGCTGCCTCCTCCAACCGAGCTTCTACCCATTCACTGCCATACATGCGTGCCTCTACCTCTACATCATTCATGTCTGCATCGCTGAAGTTCACGCCTCCCTAATGTCGCCTTCGTACCCTCCTGGTCGAGCGCCTCCCATTGTCACGCGTGTGATAGTCCCACGACTCCTTGCAGTCATTGTTGCCCTTGGTAATCGTGCTTACGAGCGACCTTTTCTTCTTCTTTTAATTTAATTTCTGCTTTTTTAATTGGCATTAGGGATTGGGTTTTAAACAAAAGAAGGAACAAGATAAAGATAAACGAACGGGTGGGGAGAATATTGCGAGTGAGTGGGCTGAAATTTTGTGGTCCAATAAAAAGAAAGTGAATTTTTAATTTTCTTTTAATTTTAAAATCAATACCCTTAACCACTCTATTACTCGACTGATATTCGATGATCAAAATTCTGCTTGAAACGTTTTAATCAAAATTTACTTCATTCTCATAATAAATTCTTTTATTAAAATACTATTTTTCAATTTTTAACAATTATAAAATAATTGTTTATTATCAAAATAAATTTCAAAGTTTCATTATTATTTATTTTGCCAAAATAAATTTTCAGAAAACTTTTGGATCTTAAAAATGTAATTCAAGATTAAATTTTGAATTTTAAACCAATATTCTTCTTTTATTATCAAATAAATACCAATATTCAATTTATTGAATTAAATTCAATAAACTATTTAATTAAATTTCCAAAATTCATTTTAAAATATTTATATTAAGTTAACTTCGAAACAGAATGTTACAGACTCCCCTCTTTAAAGAAATTGCATTATCGCAATTTATTGAAGAGTACCATCTTCGACTTAACAATTAACTACAAAATATAACATACAGATTATTCATTACTACACTTTCGTTCTGATAAAATCACGTTTGACGTTTATCGATCGTTCGAATAAATCTAATCGACTCAACCATACTCAAGAAAAATAAACGCTTCATTTCATTCAAATATATCGCATAATATTATATGTATAGCTTTTAAAAGATCTTTTGAAAATCTTTGTTTAAGGTCAAAATTATAAATTTCTAAAAAAATTCTATGTGTTCAAAATTCTGAAAATTTTTAGCAGAGTTTCCTTTGTACGGAGAGCCTTTCGAATAATTGTAATATGATAAATATATATACATCGACCAAAATATGGTCGAAAACAATTTATATATCAAAATTTGCCACAGGGCGATAAAATTCACAATATATATAACTCTTTAAGTTAAAAACAAACTTTGTTTAGCGTTTTTAAGCGAGTTCGCTTAATTTATATGTAATTACGCTCTGTGCAGTTAATGCCCCGCTATTACCCCGCTATAACCCTGTTATATTTCATAGCAGATTTCTACCGCTATGATTTTTCTATATAGCCTCAAATATAGCCTTTCCGCTTTAAGCCCCGCTATTTCCGCTATATCCCACTATTTCCGCTATATTCCGCTATTTCCGCTATATCTTCTTTGAAAGAAATGAATTGAAAACATAACATTTCACAACTAGAATACTTTAAAATGGGGACGAAGCATGGAGTCGGCCGGAGTTGGTTGGGGACGACTTAAAATTTTATAGAACTTTGCGTCGGCTGGAGTCGGCTATTTAATTATTTTCCCAATCTAATTCTTATATACACCTATTTCATTTGAAAAAATGAAAAAAGGTACTAAAATGGCTAAGAAAATAAAATTGACATGTATGATTATTAATATTCACCAAATGACGGGTCATGATAGGTTAAATTGGTATTTTCGATGATATATGTTCGTGTAATTTGAAAAGTTATCGTTGTTGAAAATCTAACTCGCACGACCAATCGATGCAACTTTTAGTCGACCCGCTATACAATTCGATAAAGGTGGTTATATGTAACATTTTAAAGAATTAAAATAATTTTTTAAACCGTTGGGTAATCAATTATGAATTTTTAAATGTATTTGGTATAATAAAATTATATAAAATAAATTATGCAGCGTAAAAATAAATTCTTTGGATCTTATGTCGATTTAAGGTATTTTGGAGATGTTTCCAGAATATGGTTAGAAAATACACGAATCTGGGGTGTTGATCTTGAATTTCAAATTTATGGCCGATCGTGGGCTTTCGGACAAAAAACCTTCGTTCGAAGGCCGAACGACCTTCAAACGAGATACCAAATTTGAACCAGTGATGCTTTGTAGTGTTTTAATCGAATCCGTACGGTTGGATTCGCAAAAAAATCATCGAAAAATAAAATTATCCAAGAAATATGTCATTTTGTAGAAGTTAGCTATAACACTTATAATATTCTTCTAATAGCTAACTCCTACAAAATGACATATTTCTTGGATAATTTTATTTTCGATGATTTTTTTGCAAATTCAACCGTACGGATTCTATTAAAACACTACAAAGCATCACTGGTTCAAATTTGGTCTCGTTTGAAGGTCGTTCGGCCTTCAAACGAAGGTTTTTTGTCCGAAAGTCCACGAACGGCCATAAATTTGAAATTCAAGATCGACACCCCAAATTCGTTTATTTTTAAATCATATTCTAGAAAGGGAAATTTTACCATAAGGGCCTCTTTCCATCAAACAATAAGTTTCTAGGACACAAGTTTAAAATAATTATTTCTAGGACCAAAGTTAATACACGTTACGTCTGTTACTTTATCCCTCCATTCCGTTACTTTTTCTCTCGTTCCTTTTCCTTTTTCAGAACCCAGTAAAACGAAATCAAAATCTAAAATCGAAAAGTAGAGTTTTCTAAACGACTAGACAATTTGTGATAGAAGATTTCTGCCATTATTCAGTTAAACATCAATTTTTCTTCATCGATTCCTCTACAAGTATGTACTATTTTTTTATGTAAACGATTTAGGTACATGTTTTGGAGCTGGTTTATTGTTAAATGATATTAATTAACGAGTTCTTCGTAAAATAGTAAGCGTCAGATCTTACTTTATTCAACTATTTAAAAAGATAGAAGCATTTATCTTCTGATGTAAAGGATTTACGTACATTTTTGAGTTATATTTTCATAATCATTGATACAAATGGTACATTATCTAATGCATGCAAGGTATTTGATGTTTATCTCATGATATTAGTTACTACATATAATATACAGATATGTTAAACCCTAGGTAAAAAAGATAAAAGCATTTATGTTTTTATGTAAATGGTTTAAGTTGTTTGTTGTTTTGGAGCTGGTTTATTGTTAAATGATATTAATTAACGAGTTCTTCGTAAAATAGTAAGCGTCAGATCTTACTTTATTCAACTATTTAAAAAGATAGAAGCATTTATCTTCTGATGTAAAGGATTTACGTACATTATTGAGTTATATTTTCATAATCAATGATACAAATGGTACATTATCTAATGCATTCAAGGTATTTGATGTTTTTCTCATGATATTAGTTACTACATATAATATACAAATATGTTAAACCCTAGGTAAAAAAGATAAAAGCATTTATGTTTTTATGTAAATGGTTTAAGTTGTTTGTTGTTTTGGAGCTGGTTTATTGTTAAATGATATTAATTAATAGTTCTTCACTCTGTCTAACATTTCATTATATATGACATTTTTTATGCAGCGTAAAAATGCATACAAGGTCTTCTAAGTCGAAGATATTCATTCAAAAAACAACTTGCATATTCATAAACGAAGGTGGAACCCAATGCATAAATATTAGACCTATTTCCAGTCCATTTTGTGATGAACACAACCAAAGACCATCACCATTTACAACTCCATTGGTAATTATTTTCATACTTATGTTTCCCATAATATTTAATTCTAATCTTCATTTTGTGTATACGTAATAAATTGGAATCTAGATTCCATATTTTAAATAAAAAAATATCTAAATTTTTTGAGCTTACATTGTTTACCTTGGTTAGTCTGCTATTCTGTCACTACATTTACGTATACATGCGGGTGTGTGTGTGTGTGTTTCTGCATTCACTTCATATATTTTGTATTGGGTTGATGTGCATTGACTTGACTTGTTGCTTTATTTGCAGTCAGTTATCATCTAGCTTGTCTGCACTTGCATTCTCATCTTGTCGACATGTCTGCATTGGACTCTGGTTTCAATGTGTATGATGTTGCAAATTCACTTGATGTTTCATACATGTATATATGTAATTTTCGAACACTTCAGTCAGGTTTGGTTACTTCATTTTCATTGATGTTGAGTTGTTTTTATGGTGCATTTGTTTGTGTATGTTGTGCACTTGTTTGCACTGTCACTTTTGAATCTGAATATTCATTGATGTTGTAGCTTTCATGTTGCATTCATACATGTTGTACATGTAATTACTTCAAGGCTATTGTGATGATGAAGATAAAACACATTATCTTTATATACTTTGAAACTTTCTAATTGTAAATTTTCATTTCATCAAATAAATCTTGTTGGTTTTCAGTTGTGAATGTTCATTTATCTTTCATTGGTCTAAATTATAAATTAGAGAATGCGAAATTTTCAAACTGTGATGATTGAAATAGGTCGAAAAAAAATTCAAACATTTGTTCTTTACAACAAAACCTATTGGATTCAATTTATACTTTTGTTTTTTTTTAAAAAAAACTTTATATACTAAAAAAGTGCTTTATCTTTTATTTTTTTAAATAGAGGTACTTTATGTACTAAAAATTATCTTAACCTCAAAAAAATACAAAATAATGTAAATGGTAAAACATATTATCATTTTATTCAAATTTTTGTGTAGTAAGATATTTTTTGATAATCATGTTATTTTTACCTTCTAATTTATTTTTTGATTTTCCTAAATATAGAACCAAAGTGCACCAACACAAGAATTACCTGATGTGAATGAAAAAGAAGACTTCATATCAGATGATGAAAAACGTTTTCACAGCAACTAGCAGAAGACAGTACTGATTTGGATGATATAGATCAGTATGAAATTAAGAAAATAGATAAGAAGCAAAAAAGGCAGTACACAGGTACTTATAGATGTAATTTGGATGCAGTGTATAAGGTGATGTCAATTATAAAGGAGAAACACATTCTTTCACCGGAAGCAAAAGCTTTTTTAGAAAAAACGCCCTTCAAAAACTTCTTCAACGTTTTTCTTAGTGATTCAATAACAAGACAAGATTTGAGGAAAAGTGCTTCAAATTTAGATGATATCATTACTTCTTTTAATGAAAAAGAAAATGCTTTCACAATTGGAAACAAATTACTCAAAATTACTCCTGAAGAAGTCAGTCTAATTTTTGGAATGCCAATAGCTGGAGAGGACTTGTTTCCTATACCAGCTTCTAACAAAGCCTTAGCCATGGAAAGTTTCTCTAATTTTTTAACTGCCAATTTTGAAGAAGAAGACATAATTAGCGAAAAAACAGTAACTAAAAGACTGAATACACTGTTAGAAGAAGAAAAAGGAAATGAAGATATAGTGAAATTGTTGTTGTTGCTGCTAGTTATAACTTTCCTATTTCCAAACAACCAAAGCTACATGCAATGGGGATTCTTGCCGAAGTTGCTGAACTTAAAAAAATTAAATTCAATTTCTTGGCCGCGAGCGATATGTGAAAATGTGTTGAAAAATGTTAAAAAGTATCATGATGACCCTAGAAGTACACCGGCTGCACTATGGTGTTACTGGTATGCTTTCATAATTTTAACTAAATGTAAATATATTCAAATTTATATTTAATACAAAAATATAAATGCTTTTATCTTTTTCTTGCAGTATTGGATTTGTGAACGAACACAAATAGTTGCTGAGAAGGAAAATCTGCAAACAAAAATCCCAAGAATGGGAAAATGGGATTTATCGAAATTGAAAGATTTGGACCTCACTGAGGTTGACAATGACAAAGTATGCTATTTTCTAACTGTACATTTTTTTTTATTTTTTCGAAAGCAATTTTGTAGAATGTTAGTAGTCATATGTTTAATGTGCAAGCTTAACTTGTCTAGTACTTCAATGACAATATATATGAAAGCTTAACTTTAAATTTATTCATTGCAGATTTTAAAAAATTTTGCAGATGTAACAAAAGAAGAAAAAAAAATTCTTTCCAAAAAAATAAAAGCTATTGAAGTGGAAGTAGACCGAAACAACAAAAGGAAATTAGATGAGTACCAGGAAGACACAAGTTTGAGAAAATCTGAAAAGGAATCTGCTGATAACATAATGGAGCTACAATCAAAAGTCAATTTTTTGTGCTCTGAGATGAAAAATGTTGAAGAACAATTAAAGGAGGAAAGATGTTTAAGAGAAGCAGCTGAAAATAGAATCCAAATTCTTGAAATGAAGCTTCAGAAATTGGAAAATTTAAAAAAGCATGAAGTGGAGGAAAAAGATAATTTCAACAAAAAAACTGAAGCTCAAAAAGGTTAAAAAAAAATTGTTGGTATGATTCACATAAACAGTTCTGCTAATTTTCCAACTTTTGATATTATGCAAACTCAAGATTTCATAGTAGAAAAGCAGACACAAGATAGTTTAAAATCTGACAATCTGAAAGAGCCTGCTCAAGAAAATGTTTCTGAAAATCCAATTGTTGTTGAAGATATTGTCCTAAAAGAACCAAAAAAGAAGAAGAAGCCAAAGAATGTTGACAAATGTCCACTACTCGAATATCTTACCGAAGAAAAGAAAGAAATTGTCAAAAAAAATTTCAAAATTCTTGGACGAAACAAGTAAGTAACTAAACTACTTTTGACTCAATTGAATTATGTTATGGTAGAAGTTCCACTCACGGCGATCTGGTTGAATTGGGGGAAGATGTAGGTATTATTGCGGGGCAATCAATTGGGGAACCTGGGACTCAAGTTGAAACTAATTATTTTTAAGGACAAAACTGGGCCATTAGCATTTCTCTTTTCTTTTTAATGTACTGTCAGCTGTTTTATGTACAATTCATAAAATTCCTATAGAGTATGACAATATATTTTTCTTAAACATGTTATTAATATTTGGTTAACTTATGGTAGATCTGTACCATCCTTTAGTTAATATTGAAGGTGACAATTAAAAAAAGATAAAACTGATTATCTTTTGTATGTACTGTCATATGTTTAATGTACAAGTCACAAATTTGTCAACCATTTTAACCATGTCATAATATGCAAACATTTTAACATTGTCATGTTTGGTAGTGCCATTCAATAAACATCCGATAATGTGTAAACTTTTTAAGTTATGGTTTAATCAGAGTTAATAAACAATTTGTCACTTGTGCCATTCAATAAACAACCTTGTATTGTTGGTGTACTACACAGCGACTTGATGGATTGACTCAGTTTAACTTAAAAATTGCCAAATTGAGTCATTCTATCAAGTAGTTGGGTTGTATTATCGACAATCCAAGACTGTTGAAATTTATTAAAATCTGAAGAAAAAAAAGAAATTTTTGGTGATGAATAGTTTGCTGGTTGATGTTCATGAAGATAAAAAAAGTTATTTAAGCACCTATTATTGTAAGCACCAAGTATTTTTATTTGCAACCTTACCTTTTTTAATGCACTGTACTTTAGTTAATAATCCAAGTGACAACTAAAAAAAGATAAAACAAAATATCTTTTTAATGCACTGTCAGCTGTTTTATGTACAATTCATAAAATTCCTGTAGATTATGACAATATATTTTTCTTAAACCTGTTATTAATATTTGGTTAACTTATGGTAGATCTGTACCATCCTTTAGTTAATATTAAAGGTGACAATTAAAAAAAGATAAAACTGATTATCTTTTGTATGTACTGTCATATGTTTAATGTACAAGTCACAAATTTGTCAACCATTTTAACCATGTCATAATATGCAAACATTTTAACATTGTCATGTTTGGTAGTGCCATTCAATAAACATCCGATAATGTGTAAACTTTTTAAGTCATGGTTTAATCAGAGTTAATAAACAATTTGTCACTTGTGCCATTCAATAAACAACCTTGTATTGTTGGTGTACTACACAGCGACATGATGGATTGACTCAGTTTAACTTAAAAATTGCCAAATTGAGTCATTCTATCAAGTAGTTGGGTTGTATCATCGACAATCCAAGGCTGTTGAAATTTATTAAAATCTGAAGAAAAAAAAGAAATTTTTGGTGATGAATAGTTTGCTGGTTGATGTTCATGAAGATAAAAAAAGTTATTTAAGCACCTATTATTGTCAGCACCAAGTATTTTTATTTGCAACCTTACTTTTTTTAATGCACTGTATTTTAGTTAATAATCCAAGTGACAACTAAAAAAAGATAAAACAAAATATCTTTTTAATGTACTGTCAGCTGTTTTATGTACAATTCATAAAATTCCTGTACAGTATGACAGTATGACAATTCATAAAATTCCCGTACAGTATGTACTATTGTTATTTTCTTTTGTTAAAAAATATTTCATTACATACTAATCTTACTTTTTCAGTATATCAATCTTAATTAATTTTCTTTTATACTGTAAGTGTCATACAACACAGAACATACTAATCTTAATTTTTTAGTGATGAAGCATTTACTTGTGACGATGAAAACTTCATCACCATCACAAAAAGTATGATAGAAGAACTTCTCTATGGAGAATATATTTCTGGTCAAGTAAGTACAAAAAACTATACTTTGCGTCATTATAAATTCTTTTCTTTGCTTCATTATAAAATCTATTCTTAATCCATATTTTTTTTGGAAATGTAGGTTATAGATTGGTTTTGGTTCAGAAAAACAAAATTTTTAGAACAAAGTTCTAGCATTATATATGTGAACACAACAATGACAGTAAGTGTACTATAATGTAAAATTTAATTTGTTTCTAAGATAAATGTTTTGAAATTATTTTTTAACAGAAAAGCGCAACAGATGGAAACCTGGAAAAGATCAAAAAAAAAATGTTTAATCCTTTTATTAAACAAGAACTTCTAAATCCATTATGTTGCAATATATTATTTCCTATACATGGCAACGGACATTGGAGCTTGCTAGAGCTAGTAGTGGAATCATGTTTATGGAACCATTATGATTCTCTACACTTGACCACAAGATCTAAGACATTAAGAAGTGGACATTCAAGGTTTGCTATTAATGTGGTAAGTAAAATACACTGAAAGTAAAAAAGATAAATAGATTCTGGGAAAGTCTTTCATTGATTAAAAATATTAACTGTGCTCAACAAAGCAACGGGTAATTTTCATAATCACTGATTAAAAATGTTTATCTAGGATTTAAGTACATTTTCAGTTATATTTTCATAATCACTGATACAAATGGTACGTTATCTAATGCATTCAAGGTATTTGATGTTTTTCTCATGATATTAGTTGTTACATAGAAAAGATAAAAGCATTTATGTTTTTATGTAAATGATATAAGTTGTTTGTTGTTTTGGAGCTGGTTTATTGTTAAATGAAATTAATTAAAGAGTTCTTCATAAAATATTAAGTGTCAGATCTTACTTTATTCAACTATTAAAAAAGATAGAAGCATTTATCTTTTGATGTAATGGATATAAGTACATGTTTAGTTATATTTTCATAATCACTGATACTGGAGATTTTTATACAACGATGAATGTTACACAATAACTAAAATTTTAAAAAATGCAGGTTCGACTGTGGAATTTTCGTAATGATGTTTATCCAAAAGTTAGCACAAGGAATGGACACAACATCAAAAATCAGTCTAGAACAAGTAAACGCATTTAGAGCACAGATAACTGCACAAATTCTCTCTGATGAACCATACTGTTGGACAATTGAAAAATTCTGCAGTTCAGCTTCAGCAACAAAAGATGTGAACTGACAATGATAGCAACAAATTCTTTGATGTCTAACAGTCCTTTTATCATACATTTGTTAAAATTTTATTTGACTGATGAATTTGTAATGGTTGACTTAGGCCATATTATTTGAATTGTAAAACCTACTTACAGATGTTGTAGACTTGAGTTTGTTTATGTGTATGCTGTGCACTTGTTTGCACTGTCACCTTTTAATCTGACTATACATTCATGTTGTGTCCTAGAAAAAAATTGGGCTGTATAATACAGAGTGTGTTGTGTAATGTGAAGGTTACTGTGATGTTAAGTAATTTGCTAGGATGAGGAAGATAGTGTGGATGGAAGTGCTATGTAGTTAGTGTTGATGGTTGCTGTGAATTTCAGGTTATAAAGGTCGTTTCTGTTGGCGTTGAGGATGTTTTATGTCAAATGACAGAAGTTTGAAGATAGTGATTGGAGTTGCAGTGCAGTGAGAGGTGATGGAAGTCCTGTGAGCTATTTTAGGTTGTGGCAAGTGCAAGGTTGGTCAGTTTTAGGCAGAAGGGTAGATGTTAGTGGAAATGAATGATGAAAGTGATGATGCGTGAGAATGGGAAGAAGGAATGCTGGTTGAATACTGCTCTCTTGAAAAAAGAAGTTATTACAAAAAGATAAATAACTATTGGAGATGGATAGGTATTCCACCGTTATGAAAAATCAACAAATATTTCTGCACAAACAAAATTGAACAAATATTTCTGCACAAACAAAATTGAACAAATATTTCTGCACAAAGAAAATTTAAATCAATGACCGCAAATATACTTGGTCCTAAGCTTGTTTGAGGCCAATGATATATCAATTTATCTTTTTAAACAGAACAATTGCAAACAATAGTTCTTCCATACTTTCCATTTCCTGTTAGAAGAGTAACTACCACCTTCATCATTCACAACTTCAAGTGCCTCTGACTACTACTTACTTCACTGCCAACCTCCACTGCCTCACTTCTTAACTACAACACCTCCTCCTTTACAAAAGTCCAAATACCACTCTGTCATACTTCACTTACTAACCATACTTCCATCCCAAACCATTCACAACCTATAAACTTCACAGTTCTCTGACCATACAAGCAAATACTACTACACCACTGTTTCATTCAATACAAACTGCAGCAACATTCCACACTCAACACTGTCAGAGAAGCCACAACTCACAATTCTTCTTCACTAACCATCATCTTACCAATTCCACACTGACTACCTACCGACAACCATCACAGTGCCTACCAAAAAAGCAGAAACTCATAAACAATTGCATACAACCAAAAGTAATCAAAATCAGATTATATCCAATTCAACATATGCAATAATCCAAATATTCAAGTCAAAGTATTCATAGAACAACCAATCAATCAAATACACTGCACTAATACAATCAACTCAATTATTCAAGTCAAAGTATTCATAGAACAACCAATCAATCAAATACACTGGACTAATACAATCAACTCAATTATTTAAGTCAGAGTATTTATAGAACAACCAATCAAATACATTGGACTAAAACAATCAACTCAAATATTCAAAGAACATCCTCTTCTATTATGTCCTTGTTTTTTACACTTTCCACATCTGTTTTACTTAGCATGAAAGTCAGCCCCTTCAATCCTATTCATCCTAGGCCTACCAGCTCCACGAACAGGCTTAGGAGGAAGAACAATAGATGATTCTTCAGCTTCAATTGCTTCCTTATCAAAAGTTGGAATAGGATTGATCAAATGTGAATATGAAGCTCGATAATACTCAGCAGTAAAGCAATTATCAATATATTCATAAACAGAATTTCTGGTTAAAGAAATACACTTCAAAGCATGCGCACAAGGAAAACCTGTCACTTTCCATTGATTGCAACTGCAAATGCGATTTTTAAGATCAACCTTTTGAGATGTTGGAGAATGAACTTCAAAAATATACCTACAAAATGTAAAATTAAAAACAGTTAAAATATGTACACAGATTGCATTTCCAAAAAATGATTATTAGCACTATATATATTCTCTCTAATCTATCTAATAAATAAGACCCAATTCATGTGCATAGAACTAATAGTGAAAAATAAGACTCATAAACCAAAACAAATAACAACAGGCATACTATTCATATTCTTTAGAGAAAGTATATCTTATGTAAATTTTGATTTTGACTTTCTTTTTAAAAAAAATGATAACCAATCTAGAAAAAAGAAAGCATAAAGGTTATAGTAAGAATTAAAACCAGTAAACCTTGACAGTGATTTCAATGGGTAAGGCATCCACTGATTAAGTGGAATTGACTAAAAACATTCCCTTGATGAACCAGATTTGACTTTTCCAAAAATATCAACAGGATTGTCCAAGTCAAGAACTAATATACCATAAGTAAAATGTACAAACTCATCCAGACGAAAATAATGAAAGAGCTAAGAATTACATACAGTGTTAATTACAATGCCGCGACTGTCAAGATTCAAAAGATCCAGAGGGGTTTAAAATTTATAAATACCAACAAAATGAAATCATAACACAGGCTACATAGCAAGTTGAAAAAAGATAAATGCATTTATCATTTTTTCAGAAACTATGAACATCATGTAAAAATATAGAAATAAATACCTAGATGATTTAGAAACACTCCACCCAAATCCTTCTTCCTTCAATTTCAACAAACGAGCTTCCATTTTTGGACATAGCACACTAGTCCACTTTGATGCCTCTTCTCTACGATTAGACATTTGCATCATCAGTTTTACCCTAATTCCATCAAGACAAGCAGTAACAGGCAAACTTCTTTCATCCAAAATCCAAGAATTAAAACTCTCAGCTACATTGGACTTATTTTTGCCATATCGCTTCCCCGGAAAAAACAAATCAGCCCAATGATCATATGGTTTATCATTCAAGTACTGTATAGCTTTGGCACCTCCAATTTCTTTGTACTTGGACATGGCTTTTTCAAACTCATGATGATTAGAAGCTATAGCACAACGCTCAAGTAAATGAGCTACCCAAACACCCCTTCCACTTTTCACAATGCTAGCAATATTATTTTGCATATGATGCAAACAATAAGAATGATGACTATTTGGAAATTTTTTTGGAATACTTAACAATAAACCCCAGTGTCTATCACTTAAAAAAGTTAATATTCTATCACAACTGAGAGCATTCTTTAGGTGTTTTAAAAACCAACTCCAACACTCTTCATTTTCTTTGGAAACAAGAGCCATTGCTAATGGGAAAAAACCTGGAAAAAAAAAATAATTCACTGTTTATGTATTACATTTGAAACAACAAAAAATTAATTCACTTTTTGTGTAAAAAAAAATTATATTTGAAACAGTATTATCTAATAGTAGACAATCACATGTGTAGTCTACGCAGAAAGGGTAGAAATTGCAAAGATATGATACATAATTCATGCATACAATACAAAGAATAATATTCAAACATCTAAAACATATATGCTTTTATCTTTTCTATATGCTGTTTAAATCATTTGTATACCTTATGTAAGAACTTCAAATAAAGAGAAAAATGATAAATATGTTCAACATGTAGTAGTATCTATGATATATAATGACGGCTTAATATGTTATTTAATTCTTTATATTAAAAGATAAATGCATTTATCCTTTTTAACTCCTGTATACAGTAACATTTTGTATATCAAATTAAAGAACATTATATCTTTTACAGTATTTGTTTTGGATTAAATTTACAATAAGAAGAGCATGACTGTCCATTGAACAATTGTACCTACTTTGTAACTAGTGCAACTAGATTGAAGATGTTAGAGATAAAAACATATATGCATTTATTGTTTGAAATATGACAGATTCTGGTAAATCCAACATAAGCAGTAGGTATCATGATAAACTGAAAAAAATAAAACATCTAGATTATGTATCTATCAAAATAAAAATAAAAAAAACAACCAACATTAATCATCATTAATTTTCAGTTGAATTAAATTGTCAGTTTGAATTCATTTTTGAAACAACCAAAATGCACTATATTTGAAACAGTACTATATAACAGTAGACTAATCACTAGAACAAAATGCAGTATGTACACAATAAAATTCAGTAGAACAATAACTTAAAGAAACAGTACTATGTAACATAAATACAATAGCAAAAAAATATTCAGTACCTTGATTCCCATTTTTCGCAGTGGAAGCCATCAAAGTACCACTTCGCCCTTTCAAAAAGGTAGCATCCAAAAACACCATAGGACGACAATAGTTAAATCCAAATATACATGCCTCATAACATACAAAAACTCTCTCAAATTGATTTGTTTCAGAATCCACATCCATACTTGAATAACTATTTGGGTTATTTCTTTCCAATGCCTTCAAATACCAAACTAATTCATTGTAAGATTTCTTTTCATCACCAAAAATATCATTCATAGCCAATTTCTTACCCTTATAAGCAAAGTAATAGCTTAGCTCCACATCATAATCTCTTCTAAAACTTTTAATGATATCCTTGGTTTTTCTTTTTGGCTCATCACGAATTTGATTGACGATTAAACTTTTCACAAGATCACTATTAATGGTTGGACTACTAAGGGAACGAAATCCACCACCACAAGTATGAATCAAGTTAATGTTTTTAACAAATAGTTGGTCCAATTGCTTCAGTTTGCAAGAAGCATGAATCCTAAAAGGATAGCTAGCTACAGCACATCGAACTGTCAATCGTTCTTTACAATTCTTAATATACTGTACTTTAAATCCATTCTTCAAACAATAAGCACTAACTGTTCTACGGAATCCAATAGCAGAATCAAACTGTTGACCAACGCCAGTAAAAAATTCCATATTTGAATTCTTCTTCAACAACTCATGTAAATCCTTTTGTTGAGTAAAACCAGAATCTAAATCATCATCATAACCTAACATATTATTACTTGACTCATGTGATATCCCGGGTTTTTAGCAATATAAATTTAATAATCTGTATTGATAATTTAATTGATTTGATAATTATCCTATATAATTTTAGTTTAAATTGGTAATTTAATCAATATTTAATCTGGCAATATTGATCAATATCCTTTTAATAATTTAAAATGGATAAAATTTATCTTTGAAAGCTAATAAAATTTATTCTGTATATAATATATATATTTGATATATATTGTGAATAGGATATCTTCTGTTTTAACTAAAAGTTGAATTTTTCAAATTGTATGTAAGTATATGTTATAATTTGAAATTGTTTTGAAATTTAATTTAATCTATTGATATATATATATAGTAGGAATATATTGAGATTTAAAGCTTTGTTTTAAAATTAATATTTTTCAAAAGATAATTTAAGTTTAATTCTATTATTTTAAAAATATAAGATAATTATTTATTTAAAAAAAATGATAGTTTAAATAAAGTTTTATTTTGTATTCTTAAAATTGTTTAAATTTAAGTGGTTATAAGTATATATATAGATTTAATTAGACATTTCTTTTAATATCTCTTAAACTAAAATAGTTTGTAAGTAAATAAATAAAACTTAAATTGATAAATATCAATACATATTCATATTACATAATTAAGAAAACATAAATACTTTTAAGACAAGGATTTAAACATAATTAGGCATTGATTTTAACACTTGTAAACACATAGACCAAGTTGGGACATTTGTAATACTAATAAAAATACAAGTGGCAACATTTTCTTTTATTTAGAAATTTAGATTTATAAAAGGATTATTGTATTAGAGAAACCGGTTTATTTTTCTTTCCAGTTCAAATCTTTCTCCTTTCTAAAATGTTTTCTTCTTCCTAAACTAAAAACTGAAAAGAAATAAAATCAAATTGCTTTCCAATCTTCAACCTGGAATACAAATCTACAAACAAGTAGAAGATCAAGCAACTAAATTAGATTCAACATTAAACAACAAAGAGGAATCAAAAGTATTGCCAGAAAACAAAATCAAATACAAGTTCTTCACTGCAAAATCAAACCAGAAATTAGAAATCTGCAATATTCAAACCTACTGCAACTAAAATGGATGATCCAATACAAGTTTCAGCAGCTTTAAATCAAAGATTTCAAACATGCAAAGGGATTTCAATAGCTAGCACTCAAAGCATCTTATCCAGAACCTAGAAGTATTAATACTGCTGTGCTCTGCAAATTTAATAAGGTGAGTAAACATTTTTCAAAAAACAGTTTTATAAATCTATGATTAAATGTTGATGCATGTGATAGATTGTGTTGTGATGATGTATATATGTTTATATGGATATTGTTTATGAATGCATATGGATAAAATAATATACTGGTGGAATATTTATATGTTCATATCTTCTCTGTTCTTATCCTCAGTTCCAATTTCATAAGAAAAAAATTCATATCTATCCAAATAATCATATTCAGGCTATGATTACTGAAGAAGAAATAATCGTAACGATGTAAGATAGATTTTTGAAATGGTTACCAGTATTTAAATTTAGAAATTATATTTAAAATAGGAAATTATAGTGGTAAACATTTTATATCAGAAATTCAAGTATTTAAATTTCTAGCTCCAGTTATATATTTGAATTCGTATATGAAATCTATGAATTTTAGTAATAATATTCGAATTTTTAAACTTAAAATTTATGGTAGTTGTCGAATTTATCAATATTGGGAGTTTTGACATTTTCTGGCGATGGGAAGATGGAGGAACGTCGAGCTTGTAACCGGAGGTGGCTGGTGTATCGTAGAACCTAGGAAAAATGGTCAGGCATTTTATCATTGTTCGAGGCGATGGGAATTTGACGAGATAGGGTTTAGTGGCAGGTTTTTGTTGTGAGAGATGTTGAGATTCGTTCGACAATGATGGATCATCAGACTCGATCGCATGGGGGGAAATCAGAGTGTGGAGACGTGACGTAGCTTCGGGTTGGTCGGCGAGGCCACCAGTGGACGGAGGCGATGACACGTGAAGGTTTTATCGATCGAGGTTGGAAGTCTTGTGTGGTCGAAGTGTTCGATTTCGAATCTCAGGCGATGCAATGAAGATGGATGGTCGGAGCACTAGTTTGAGTTGTCGGCGACTTGTTGAAGACCAGAGAGTTGGTCGGAGGAGGGTGGAATTTGTGTGCACGTGTGCACGTTGGAGTGCTGGAATTCGAGACGTTTGGGAAGACGAATTGAACTCGGGACGGTCTCGTGTTATTGGCAGTTTTTCTCGAAGTAGGTGAATGATCGCGAGGACTCGAAGACAACTCGGGGTTTTAGAGGGATTGACTCGGGTTTGGGTACAGGGAGTCGCTGGGTTTGCTTTGGGATAGGCGCGAGTAGTTTCTGGGTTTATCTTGAGTTTGATTTGGGTTTCGCTGCGTAAGTTTAAATTGCTGAGTTATCTCGAATATTATAGGTTGTTTGTTTAGTTAGTTCTATAATGTTTTGTACTGTAGGATTAAAGAAAATGTTGCAAAGTGAAATTGAGTGGAATAAAAGAAATTAGACCTTAAACTATAAACGAGCTTATGAAGGTAAACAAATTTATAAAACTTAAATATTATTCCTTGTAATTAAGAAAAGAGAAATTAAAGTGGAAGTAATTAGAGGAATTACTCATGGAAGTAATTAAAGTGGAAGTGATTAATGAATAATCACATGATGTTATTAATTAAGGAATTAATTAATATAAATTGTTTTTGAGTTAATTAATTATGTAGAAATTAATTAAGAATTATTAAATGATGGAATTAATTATTTGTTAAGTAATTAATTAAGAAAGTAATCGAGATCATTTAAATGAAGTAATTAGAAGATAATTACTTATGTAAGTAATTAAGAGTTAATTACTTAATTATTTTAGTTAATTAATTAATGTGATTAAATAATTGTTTTTAATTTAAGATTAATTACTAAGTGTAATTAATTAAAAGTAATTAATTAATAAAGTAATTAATTAAGGATTATTTGTTAAATTAAAATTGATTAATAATAATTAATGAAGTAATTAAAGATTAACTAATTAGATTTATTAATCAAGGTTAATATAATTAATTAAGAAGTAATTAATTAAGATAAGTAATTACAAATTGTTAATTACTGTTTATGATTAATTAAGTCTAATTAATTAATGAAGTGGTTGATTAAAATTAATTATTTAATTAATAAAAAAAAGGTTAATTAATTAATAAGGATTATTGTAATTAATGATAGTAATTAAAGGTTAATTACTGTATATGGTTAAGGATAATTACTTGATGTAATTAAAGATAATTAATCAAAGGAGATTAGTTTAAGGAAGATCATTTAGATGTTTAATTAATTAATTTGTAATTAATTAATGATAGTGAGCAGGATTAAGATAATCCAAGTAATTAAAGGATAGTAATTAATTTAATTAAAGGTTAATTAAATTGATTAAAGTTAATCAATTCTGCTTTAGATGATTGATTAATATTGGATGACTGATATTGGATGATTGATTGATATTGGATGACTCTGATATATGTGATATGCTGATTTGTGAGATAAATGTTGAGATGAATTATCTATTGTAATAATGTGATTTATCTATCTATTTATATCATCCTGAATAAGTTTAAATGTTTAAACCTTTAAACAACTTGGCCTTAAAAGATACGTTTTGGATTTCGATGAGACCGGGATTGGGTTTCCGTATACCGGAATTCCAGGTCTGGAGACCCGAATACCACATCGATCCAAATTAACGATAGGTCGTGAATCTCAAGTGAAGATGAAGATTTAGAGTGCAAGGGTTATTGTCGTTAACTCTGAGGGTGATTCCAAAATGAGTGTAACGAGATAATGCCTTCGGTTTCGTTCGAACCCGGAACGAACTTATATGGATTGAATGCTTTCAGCACATCGTCAGGCGGACGATGAGCATTCTAAGTGATATGTTCTGATTAAAGGTAATCGTAACCTCAAGCCTCATCAACCGGGAATGGCTAAAACAGGGGAGGTGCAGCAAGGCTTCGTGGGTAGCACCCACTGAGAGCAAGATAGATCCCTGTCTAGAGGTCCCTTTTCTTTTATTCGGCTTAGTGTGTGGTTGGTCGCGCCAACTACGGGATTATCTTGTTCGGAATTATCCAGTAAGGGATGGTTCCGGCTTTGTGTTGCAGGGGAGCGGGCGTACTCCTCGGTACGGTGATCTAGGCCACGTACTGTGACGGGCGGTACCCCAGTAGCCCTGCCATTGTATGGAATCCAAACTCCAATAAGTGCCGTACGTATTAGTTGTGCCCAACTATGTTGGAATGTGAGATGTAAGCATTTCAGCTATTTCTGTATTTTACTTGAAAACCCTAGACCTATTATAATATAACTGGATTTCCTATCAAATGTTTTGGTTAGCGTAAGGTAAAAACTTTTCCATGTTTATGTGTGGGAAGTCTTACGTGATACCTTTGTTTTCAAAAGGTTTTGAAGTTAAACAATTTTAACTCGTTTTGTAACGACCCTGAATTTTGAACAATTTAAATTGAAAATATTTAATTAATTTTAAATATTTGAACGATGATTTGACTTGAATTTCAAATTATCAGAAGGAATTGGCGATTAAATTTTTAAATTTAATCTATTGAAAGTTGAATAAAATTTGAATCTTCAATTTTAAGCCGGTTAAAAATAATTTAAAGGCTTAGAAAATTCATATTGATAATACTGAAGGTAATATAAGCTTCAGAATTGAATTTGAAAGCGATTTGTTCAGTTTTGAAATGGTATCGTTTGAATTGAATAAAAAAATAATCTTCCGAGGCACAGTCTCGGAATTTGACGAAACGAGTTTCATTGGGTCCGTAATATTGAATTATTACTGGATTTCAATTTTCGTATTTATCAGAATTGTTTTATGAATATACGGCGTATAAACGCGTAGAGAATTTAATCGAATTCAAATTGAATTTCTGTAACAACCTGGATTTTTGCCCGAATTAAAATCATCGATAAACGATTAAAGTTGACAGATAATTTGTTGTTGTTGTTGGAAATTTTATAACGGTAAAATTTTCGTCAAATTGGCAATATAAATTGATTGTTAATTTTATTTGAATTTGTAAAGGGATTGAAATTCTTTTATTTAATTTTTTTTTGTACGAAATAAATATTATACACATGATTTAAATTTAGCAACATGATTAAACAAAACAAAGTAAAAATTTTAATAGATAAAAACAAAACAAATTGGTTTTAGAAAAAAAGAAAAGAAAAGAAAAAAAAATATAAAACAAGCACCATACCGACCCATCCCTCTAAGCCCATACCCCCCACAAACCCACGTCGCCCCTTTCTTTTGTTAAACCCGTCGCACCCCTCCCCTCTCTCTTCATTATTCAGTCAAACGAAAAAAAAAGAAAAGAAAAATTCGAATGAAGAGAAAGAAAAATGGCGACTTGATAAAATTAGGGCTTCGGCGATTCAACTCCTTCGATCTGCAAAGACTAGGGCTTCGCCTCCCGTTCTCCTTCGATCATCGCGTGCTTCGCTTCGGCAAAGGTGAGTGATTCTTCACTCACATCTGTTCATTCTCGTTTAATTCGTGAATTCCACTGCTGGATTTTTGGATACCACTGTTTTAAATTCTTTGGCATTCGATTCGACTCTGTTTGGCCTTCGACCCTATTTTGAAACTCACTGTTTGATAAATTTGAAAACTTGGATTTCGAAGCAGTTTCTTATGACTTGGTTTAAACTTGTATGTTTTGGGGTTTCGACTTTCTGCAGTCGAATTTGGTTTTAACTCGGTTCAATTTCGTTGGGCATTAGGGTGTGATCGATTCCGATTTGATTCGTTCTGTGATTGGAATGATGATTTCATCTGACTTTGGCTTTGTCAAAACTGTTAACTTGGAATTGCGCTTCCTATATAGGTGTATACATATGCATATACATATGTATATATTTATGAGGTGATTGCATTTTTGTTTCTCTGATTTGTGTTCTGTTAATTTTCCTGCTCTTCACCACCAAATGTCGATGATGATTTGGGTCTCTTTATATAGGAGTCTGACTTGATAAACGTGTTCTACACGTTGCCGATTCTTTCCTGTTTTAAGTTTTGATATTTCTGGAAATTCCTTTATGCCCACGACTTTGATTTTTAAACGTTCGATCGCTTCTCTTGATTGATACAGCCAATACTTTCCTATTTTATAATTCTGGCTTTAACTTTTTCTTAATTTTTTTAACTCTTGAATTTTGAAATTTCTTCACGTCCCTGACCTATTCACTATTGATCATTTTGGTGATGATATTCTGGGTGTTTACTGCACTGGTTCACTTGAACTTCGAGTCACATTCTACTCTGAATTTGACATGCTTTGTGTCATCACCTCACTTTGATCTTCATTCTGCTATTGATATGTATTGTGTTGTCTGGCTATTTGTGTTCTGACCATATTCATTTGCATTGTGTAGTTGACCATGTTGCACTGTACATTTCTGCACTTGACAGTGTAGTCTTCATATAGGTGCATGCTGTTGTGTTGCCATACTGATGTGCTTTGTTGACATTTGAACTTGTAGCTTGAGTCTGCACATTCCTATGCTCTGGTCTCCATAACCTTTGCCTGATCATGGTTGCAGTTGTATTCCATTTCTATTTCATCTATGCTGCATGCTGTTTGTTGTACATATATGTGCTCAGTTGCCTGTAGTCTTTACTTGAATATGGTCTTGTACTTGTGAAATTTTGAACTGGTGCACTTGTGACCATTCACTGCTGCACTCAGGTCTGCGACACCCGTAACCTGTATATTCATGTTGGAGTTGTTCATTGAAGTTCATTCTTTGCATTGTTGAGTAAGTTACCATTTTATGTATATATGTGCTATTCATGTTGAAGCTTGCAGCTGGTTACATTGCTTGTGATCTTGGTTGAGTCTTGACATTTCAGTTGCTTTCACCTGTGTGTACTGCTATATCATGATTCCTTGTTCATTGGGTATTGTTTATGTGTTCACTCTTGTAGCACATTCAAATTCTTGTTTGGGTTCACTACACTTCTAGTTGGATATGTTGAATCATTCACTGTTGCACTTCACTTCTGAATTGAGTTTCACTTATGGTTCCAGTATAGCCGAAACATGATGTTTACTTTGCTCACTTGTGAGTCAGTTTGATACTGTATTGGGCACTGTGTTGTATTGGTCTCGAATCTCACTGTTGCATGTTGCACCGTTATCTATGAACATGAGTTGGCGAGGCCGTGCACGTTAGCGTGCACTGCAGCCACACATTTTAATATGGCGAGGCCGTACACGCGTGCGTGTACGGCAGCCAATCGAGTTCTTGATGAGTTTAAAGTGACAATTTCAATTGTTTTAAATTGATTTAGTCGAGTTGATAAATTGTTTATTTATCTCTGTTGATGATTTAAATCTGCTGATTTATTGTTTAACACTGTTTAGTGTTAAAATTTTCGTTATCCGGTTTCTTTGTTTAAAGAGTCGGATAGACGGGAATTATTGTGACTGTCGTCTATTTAAATTATTATTGCCTCTATGCACTAATAAACTGGTTTGAATTAGACTGACCTGTGTATTATTTTCTTTTGAATATAATACTCGGGTCAGACCGAGTATTTCTACAGCTTGAAGATTTTCGAGCAGCGAAGTTAGAGAGAGAGTAAAGAATCATTTATTTCGAGAAAATTGTATTTTAAATATTCCGCTGTATCAGTATTAAAATTGTATAAACTCTGATGTATATAAAAAGATTTATAGTAATGAAATAAATTCTCATTTGTTTTAATTCAATGTTATTATCTGTGTTTCTGTGGCTGATTCTGTTTAAACCTTATAAACTAAATAACAATTCGTTTTTTTGAACGTTTCGAGTTGGTTTAATTACCGACTAGAGATGGTCAAAAGGGGGAATGTTACAGAGACATCAGTTATATATATATATGAGACTTTTGTTTTTATCTGTGTTCCGCAATTATATTATCTGTGTTATTATTATATCTAATGTCCTAAACTATTATGAACCGTCGTAGTTCGTTTTATACTAGTATTGGGTGTGTCGATGGGAGTAAATAAATAATAGATGAAAAACAAAAAGTATATACTACTTCTATCGAGATAACCAATATTAGTGTAAGGCCAATTACGGATGGTCGCTCCTATCCAGCCTTATTCTTCGTAATAATAGACAGTATTCCTTTTAATACTCTTTGTTATTATGAGCATAGAGGTGGGGTATCAGAGCTTTGGTTTACACAAAGCTTAGTTTATGATGTTTAATATGAATAGTTACTAGAAACACTTTAAAAAGAGAATGTTTTTCAAATCCAAAGAAGTATAAAATTGTTTTTGAAAATTAAGATTTTTAACTTAAGAAAAGTTAAATTGAAGTGAGTTGGCATTAATAAATATATGGATTTGAAAATTTAACTAAAAGAAAAGTTAAATTGAATTGAATTAGTATTAATAAATGAATGGATTTGAAATTTAACTAAAGGAAGTTAAATAAATTGAAATTGATTAGATAAATTAGTGTGATGGAAAATTAAACTAAAAGGGTAAGTGATTACCTAATATGAATGATAATCGTATATATCAGGATAATGTAAATTTACAAATTTGTCTTAGGAAAATGATTGAATAATCCAACCTTTTCTAATGGAATTGTCAATTTTAATAGGAAACTTCGAAACATCTTGTTAATTAAAATGGCGAAAACCGAAGCACAAAAAGCAGCACGTCGTAAACAAAGAGCAATTGCCCGTAGAGAAGCACAATTGACACGTGCGGAAATCGAAAGGAGATTTAATGAAAGGCAAGGACCTGGTCCCTATGATGATGTTACTTGTTATCGATGTCATAAAAAAGGACATTTCGCCGTTACGTGTCGAGAGAAGAGGAAGAAAAGGAATGTGAATGACCGTTTCGCTCGTCCTGAGATAGTATGTTTTAAATGTCAAGAAAAAGGACATTTTCTTAGTCATTGCCCTAAAGTGAAAAGGAAGAAGAGTGCACTAGATTTACCTGTCGATAGATTGACAGTCTGCTATCATTGTCGCCAGAATGGACATATAGCCAGAAACTGCATCGAGAGGCAGCGTGGAAAGCAAGCTATAGCCCGTCCCGCTAGAGCGAAAAGTGTAAAACTGATAGATAAGGATGGGAACGTCACGTATTTTTGCGGGAACTGTAGGAGCTGGGGGCACGTTGACTTTGAATGCGTCAATCCTCCTTTAATCCAACCTGAAATAGTGGAGACCGAAGATGAAAGTTCGGAACAGATGAGTACTACCAGACGGGAAGACGATAGTCCTCTATGAGTCTGAATCTTAAACCAGTCAATATATTTGAAGCGATCAATATATTTTGTAATACTATCTTTTGTAATCTAAAAACTTCTAAGTATGTATTATGAAAACTTTAAGCTATGTATAGTTTGTACGTGAATGTTTATGGTAAGATTTGGAAGAAATATCTTAATGAAATTGTGTTTTGGGGAGAAAAAATTACTTGTGCTTTACCTGTATGAAGTAAACCAGTTGTTAAATGTTTGAACAGTTTTGTTAAGTGAAACAAAATCTGAATTTTGAATGTGATATGAATTTGACTTTAGTACAAGTTAAATAAAATGATTTTTGAAATGAAATCTAAGTTAAGTTAAACAAAATAGAATATCAAATAAATTTGAGACGAACTTAAGTTGTATGGTGAAAATAAATGCAAGTGGAGATAAAATGAAACATGGCTTAAGTAATAGTGAATCAAATTGAATTTGATATCAAAATGAATTGATAAAGTGAAGTAATGAATATGAATTTGAGTTATATAAAGAAAATTCAACTTTAATTGTAAAAGTGAATTAGTGAATATAGTGAATATAAGAATTCGATCAGAATTGGAATATAAACCAATTGAAATTAAGTATGTTGAATCAAATTGAATGTAAGCAAAGTAAATAAATTTGGTTAAGTTAAATGGGCATTGGTTGTTAGTTGATCGTATGGAAATTCATTAAGTGTTAATGAAATTGTATTAATGGAAATTGAAAGCTATGTAATTGAATTCAAATTGAAAGATAAGTAAATCAAAATAGATTTGATTTGAATTGAAGCAAACTAACTTGAATATAAATTAGTGAATGGGAACTAATTGGATATGAATGAATGTTAGTAAAAATCTAATGTGAATGAATCAAATGCGATTAGATTGAAAACCAAGTCGATGAATGGTTTACTAAAGAACTAGTTGATTTTCTTGGAAATGGAAAATTGATAAATTTATATAATAGTTTAAATTGGAAATTTTGAATTATTATAAACGGCTTAAATTGAAGATTTGAAAAGTGTTAATAAAATATTGGAATTGTATAAGTGTTAAAGTGAAATATTTAATGGATTTCATAAGTGAATGGAAGTTACAGAATTAAAAGTTTATAATTGTGAAGTTATAAAATGAATCGAAGTTGCGAAATAAAAGAATTTATAAGTAATTTACTTGTAAATTAAAATTATGATATAAAATTGAGTTATAAAGGAATTGGTTAATAAAGCAATTTTTATAAATTGAAGTCTTTATGAATAGGAATAGAATTTATAAACGTTGTTTATAAATTCGAAACTGACTTATTTTGATAAGTAAAATTCTGTATAGTTTGTTAAATGAAGTATATTCACAATTTTGGACTGTGAATATATTATTGAATAAAAAGGACATGTTTGGAAAAGTGATACTTTAAAACGAAGTTAATTGTTTTAAAAAGATGTTTTCAAGGCATTGAATATCGAAACCATAGATTTCAACATTCATTGTTGAAATAGACGTTTTCGAATATAAGGAAATGGTGGACTATAACACTGTTGTTATAGTAAATGATTTCCGAAAGGAAATGTTTTGTATAGTATTGGGATTTATACATCTATCTAAATTTCGAATCCCTATACTAATGATTTTGAGTTGTCGTAACGATGTTTTACGTAACATTCGTTTTAACTCAAATAAAAATGTGAAAGAGAATGATTTCCTTAAAAGATGAAATATATACTTAATTTTGATTAAAGTATATGGAATATTTTCAAATGTTGAAAATAAATGGATTTGTGAATTACTTATTTTTAAATAAGTATGGAAATGTTTTTCCAAATATGAAATGTTGTGAATATATTCCGTAAGGGATAAATGATTTGAAATTCATTTTTGAAGTCGAAGTTGAAAAGTTAAATGAGAATTTGAACAATTTGTTCAATTTGAAATTTTTCAAAAGATTGAATCGTTAAGTTAAAATTGAGTTTAACTTCGACATCAAAGACAATATAAGTTGAGCTTTGAATTTCAGATGATGATTTGGATTGCATGTCTAACATTGTGAATTGATGACATAGCAATTGATCTCTATTAAATATATATCTGTTGGTGGCGGAGAATTTATTCTCTTAGCTTAACACCCTTCTCTGAGACGTACGAGCCCAGAGGTTATATATCGATAGACATCAATTCTGTGTTGAGAATTGACGATGTAAGCGTGAAACCCAAATCGAATGTGAAAGTCGATAATGAATGAAATTATGAATATGAATTAGGTTTTGAGATAACCTTAAATTTCCAAATCGACTTAGAGGAAAATTTTGAAATCCTCTATTTTGTTATGAATATGGAATATGTAAGTTTTAGAACTTATATATATGAATGCGGTGAATTGAAAACCGTTAGTTTGGAAACACATTGTTATGGAAATCTTATGTATGTTTACATAGATATGATATGTACGAAATGTGAAATGAAAGTACTACATATATGATATTATGTTTTCTAAACTGAGGATGTGGAAAAGTACCTTCCATTTGTTATTATTGGAAAAGGTATTGGAACTCGTGAAGAGTATCCATTTGAAATTCGTAGCTACGTAGAATTTTAGTCAGAGTGACTATTTGAATCGGAAATCCTTCGCGATAGTTCATCGCGATGAGATTAGATTTGATTGATGATGTTAGTGTAATTTGAGGGGCGAGATGCCCACAGTTACGAGCGACTCCACTGGGATAGTGGCGTAACCGCCGAGTAAACTGCAATCTAATGCCAGGCGAAATTTGAGGGGCGTGATGCCTACAGACACGAGCGACTCTACTGGGATAGTAGCGTAACCGCCGTGTGTACTGCAATCTATGGCGACAACCATGGCGAAATTTAAGAGATGTGAAATCTACAGCCACAAGCGACTCTACTGGGATAGTAGCGTAACCGCCGGGTGGAACTGTAATCCATGGGGGAACGTGCTTTCCATATCCATTTTTAAAATAATTTTTAAAAGTATTTTCACTGGGAATTGAAGCAAGTATGTTTAGTACTTGGAGATTTTTAGACCTGCGCCTGGCCAGCGTATGCCTAATGTCTGTGAGAACGAAGATGGACTTGTTAAATTTCGAGTTAGCAAGTATTTTCAAACTGTAAATAGCAAATCAATAGTTTGAAATTAAAATTACAAAATTCCGACTTAATGAACTAAGGAAGAGGATCTTTGTAATGTTTTGAAAGTCCACAGCTTTGGAAGAGATATATATTATATAAATCTCTAATGTGAAGAATTTTAAGTTTGAATCTGAGTTGTAAATCAAAAATGTTGATAAAAGACTTTTGGGTTTTGATTTTTGAAAATCATTGAACAAAAGAGAAGATAAACAGAACTAGTGAGATTAAACAAATGGAATGAATCCTATATTCATTTATTTGTAATAAGTTTTAAGTTTAGTAAAAAATTGACTAGAGCATAATTATCGATGAAATTTTTACAACTTTTCCTTTTCGTGGACGAAAAGTTTTTAAGGAGGGGAGTTTGTAACGACCCTGAATTTTGAACAATTTAAATTGAAAATATTTAATTAATTTTAAATATTTGAACGATGATTTGACTTGAATTTCAAATTATCAGAAGGAATTGGCGATTAAATTTTTAAATTTAATCTATTGAAAGTTGAATAAAATTTGAATCTTCAATTTTAAGCCGGTTAAAAATAATTTAAAGGCTTAGAAAATTCATATTGATAATACTGAAGGTAATATAAGCTTCAGAATTGAATTTGAAAGCGATTTGTTCAGTTTTGAAATGGTATCGTTTGAATTGAATAAAAAAATAATCTTCCGAGGCACAGTCTCGGAATTTGACGAAACGAGTTTCATTGGGTCCGTAATATTGAATTATTACTGGATTTCAATTTTCGTATTTATCAGAATTGTTTTATGAATATACGGCGTATAAACGCGTAGAGAATTTAATCGAATTCAAATTGAATTTCTGTAACAACCTGGATTTTTGCCCGAATTAAAATCATCGATAAACGATTAAAGTTGACAGATAATTTGTTGTTGTTGTTGGAAATTTTATAACGGTAAAATTTTCGTCAAATTGGCAATATAAATTGATTGTTAATTTTATTTGAATTTGTAAAGGGATTGAAATTCTTTTATTTAATTTTTTTTGTACGAAATAAATATTATACACATGATTTAAATTTAGCAACATGATTAAACAAAACAAAGTAAAAATTTTAATAGATAAAAACAAAACAAATTGGTTTTAGAAAAAAAGAAAAGAAAAGAAAAAAAAATATAAAACAAGCACCATACCGACCCATCCCTCTAAGCCCATACCCCCCACAAACCCACGTCGCCCCTTTCTTTTGTTAAACCCGTCGCACCCCTCCCCTCTCTCTTCATTATTCAGTCAAACGAAAAAAAAGAAAAAGAAAAATTCGAACGAAGAGAAAGAAAAATGGCGACTTGATAAAATTAGGGCTTCGGCGATTCAACTCCTTCGATCTGCAAAGACTAGGGCTTCGCCTCCCGTTCTCCTTCGATCATCGCGTGCTTCGCTTCGGCAAAGGTGAGTGATTCTTCACTCACATCTGTTCATTCTCGTTTAATTCGTGAATTCCACTGCTGGATTTTTGGATACCACTGTTTTAAATTCTTTGGCATTCGATTCGACTCTGTTTGGCCTTCGACCCTATTTTGAAACTCACTGTTTGATAAATTTGAAAACTTGGATTTCGAAACAGTTTCTTATGACTTGGTTTAAACTTGTATGTTTTGGGGTTTCGACTTTCTGCAGTCGAATTTGGTTTTAACTCGGTTCAATTTCGTTGGGCATTAGGGTGTGATCGATTCCGATTTGATTCGTTCTGTGATTGGAATGATGATTTCATCTGACTTTGGCTTTGTCAAAACTGTTAACTTGGAATTGCGCTTCCTATATAGGTGTATACATATGCATATACATATGTATATATTTATGAGGTGATTGCATTGTTGTTTCTCTGATTTGTGTTCTGTTAATTTTCCTGCTCTTCACCACCAAATGTCGATGATGATTTGGGTCTCTTTATATAGGAGTCTGACTTGATAAACGTGTTCTACACGTTGCCGATTCTTTCCTGTTTTAAGTTTTGATATTTCTGGAAATTCCTTTATGCCCACGACTTTGATTTTTAAACGTTCGATCGCTTCTCTTGATTGATACAGCCAATACTTTCCTATTTTATAATTCTGGCTTTAACTTTTTCTTAATTTTTTTAACTCTTGAATTTTGAAATTTCTTCACGTCCCTGACCTATTCACTATTGATCATTTTGGTGATGATATTCTGGGTGTTTACTGCACTGGTTCACTTGAACTTCGAGTCACATTCTACTCTGAATTTGACATGCTTTGTGTCATCACCTCACTTTGATCTTCATTCTGCTATTGATATGTATTGTGTTGTCTGGCTATTTGTGTTCTGACCATATTCATTTGCATTGTGTAGTTGACCATGTTGCACTGTACATTTCTGCACTTGACAGTGTAGTCTTCATATAGGTGCATGCTGTTGTGTTGCCATACTGATGTGCTTTGTTGACATTTGAACTTGTAGCTTGAGTCTGCACATTCCTATGCTCTGGTCTCCATAACCTTTGCCTGATCATGGTTGCAGTTGTATTCCATTTCTATTTCATCTATGCTGCATGCTGTTTGTTGTACATATATGTGCTCAGTTGCCTGTAGTCTTTACTTGAATATGGTCTTGTACTTGTGAAATTTTGAACTGGTGCACTTGTGACCATTCACTGCTGCACTCAGGTCTGCGACACCCGTAACCTGTATATTCATGTTGGAGTTGTTCATTGAAGTTCATTCTTTGCATTGTTGAGTCAGTTACCATTTTATGTATATATGTGCTATTCATGTTGAAGCTTGCAGCTGGTTACATTGCTTGTGATCTTGGTTGAGTCTTGACATTTCAGTTGCTTTCACCTGTGTGTACTGCTATATCATGATTCCTTGTTCATTGGGTATTGTTTATGTGTTCACTCTTGTAGCACATTCAAATTCTTGTTTGGGTTCACTACACTTCTAGTTGGATATGTTGAATCATTCACTGTTGCACTTCACTTCTGAATTGAGTTTCACTTATGGTTCCAGTATAGCCGAAACATGATGTTTACTTTGCTCACTTGTGAGTCAGTTTGATACTGTATTGGGCACTGTGTTGTATTGGTCTCGAGTCTCACTGTTGCATGTTGCACCGTTATCTATGCACATGAGTTGGCGAGGCCGTGCACGTTAGCGTGCACTGCAGCCACACATTTTAATATGGCGAGGCCGTACACGCGTGCGTGTACGGCAGCCAATCGAGTTCTTGATGAGTTTAAAGTGACAATTTCAATTGTTTTAAATTGATTTAGTCGAGTTGATAAATTGTTTATTTATCTCTGTTGATGATTTAAATCTGCTGATTTATTGTTTAACACTATTTAGTGTTAAAATTTTCGTTATCCGGTTTCTTTGTTTAAAGAGTCGGATAGACGGGAATTATTGTGACTGTCGTCTATTTAAATTATTATTGCCTCTATGCACTAATAAACTGGTTTGAATTAGACTGACCTGTGTATTATTTTCTTTTGAATATAATACTCGGGTCAGACCGAGTATTTCTACAGCTTGAAGATTTTCGAGCAGCGAAGTTAGAGAGAGAGTAAAGAATCATTTATTTCGAGAAAATTGTATTTTAAATATTCCGCTGTATCAGTATTAAAATTGTATAAACTCTGATGTATATAAAAAGATTTATAGTAATGAAATAAATTCTCATTTGTTTTAATTCAGTGTTATTATCTGTGTTTCTGTGGCTGATTCTGTTTAAACCTTATAAACTAAATAACAATTCGTTTTTTTGAACGTTTCGAGTTGGTTTAATTACCGACTGGAGATGGTCAAAAGGGGGAATGTTACACGTTTACTCACACCAGACCCATGTCTGACCCAAGTGTTTATTTTCTGTTTTATTAAACTCTTGGGTACTCAATTTTTACGAGTAGCCAAGGGATTCAGGTTAGATTTGACGAATCTATGGAGGAGATATGGAGCAGGAGGCTTCAGCATTCGTAGATAGATAGTATTCCGCTGTGTTGGTTGATCTGAGTCTTTTGTTTGAATTGTATCTTGAGCTGTATAATAGACAGAAATTATAACTGTCTATTTTGTTGTATAAGTTGTGTAACTCTGATTATGTAAAGACTATGTAATAGTTATGTGATATATTATATTTTGTTTCGTTCCGCTGTGAGATTCTGATATTGTTGTTGTTCTTTCTTCTTTTCTTTTCTTCTTCTATCCCTTTTCTTTCTTAATTCACGATACGTCTTTCTGGGCATAGAAAGCCGGGTCGTGACAACTCAACACCAACAACTGAACCAGACTTGCTACTTTCACCAACAAAATTATCCATTGAATCATTCTTCAGCCGTAGAAAAAAACCCAAAAATTCTTCCTTTTTAAACCAAGACAAACACAATATAGCTTGAAGATCACTATCTGTTTCAATAAAGGTAGTCTTTGATTCTCGAATATAAAAAATATCAAAGCATAATGGAGTAAAATTATTCCACTGCTCCCAAATCCTATTCCTAACATAAGAAATAGAAGCATCCAATCCAAAACGAGCACTAAAACAATTGTTATTGAAATCAAACACAACTATAACAGATGAATCACACCTGCAAAAAAAATGTAAAAAAAAAATATAACTATGTGAAACTGATCTTAAATAAAAACTAATAGCATAAGACTATTTAAATCATTTTTTATACCACTTTTTGAAAAAGATAAAACAATTTATCTTTTAGAGATCACTATCACTCTTTGGGATGACCTGATTACAACAGTGGAAAATATAACTATGTAAAACTTATCTTAAATAAAAACTAATAGCATAAAACCATTTAAATCATTTTATATACCACTTTTTGAAAAAAGATAAAACAATTTATCTTTTACAGATCACTATCACTCTTTGGGATAACCTGATTACAACAGTGGAACACGTGGAAGAAAAACATTCATTGTGATTGTACCTATTCAAGTTTACATTGTTGAAAAATCATAGGTGAAAAAGATGATCTGCAAAAATATACTTAATGGTGAAAAAGAAGAGCTAAAAAATTATCATAACAAACACACACTAAGATCAATATGGTCTTTAAAACACATAATCACATTCAATGGCTGCCAAATTATTACTAGAGCCAGAATGGAATTTTGATACACCATTCTTAAACATCTAAACAATCAGAGTTTAATTGCAAACTAAAGAACAAACGAAGCTAAATACACAATGATTGTGTTATAAGAATAAAACAATACCATTCAGAAGCCATTATTCCAACTACATCAAACAAAACCTTCCTCCAATAGATGAAAACAGCCTCCTGTGAAAAGAAACATACAGTAACATCATAAAAAATAGAATTGAGAATGAAAAACAGCAAATAAAAAAGAGACTCACCAAATGAAGAAAATCGCCTCACGATTTCCCACAATTAAAGTCGATTTTGATTTGAGAAGAAACTAACGCCTCAAGACCGCTTCAATTGCACAAGAAACGACCGCTTTGATTGAACAAGATACGTCTAATTTTCACGACCGCCTAATTTGCAAGATCGGTAGATTTCAGAAGGTACGTAGTTCTTTGAGAAGATGAAGACGCACGCGCCTAATTTTCACGATCGGTAGATTTCAGAAGATACGTAATTGTTTGAGAAGATGAAGACGCACGCGCCTAATTTCCAAGATCGGTAGATTTCAGAATATACGTAGTTGTTTGAGAAGATGAAGACGAACGCGCCTAATTTCCACGATCGATTTCAGAAGATATTTAGATGTTTGAGAAGATGAAGACGCACGCCGCACATAATTGTCCTCGAAAATAATTATTTCAAACCCGTGTCCTGGAAAAAAAATGGGCCATATAATTAGGCCCTTCGTACCAATTTCCACTTCTAGAAACATGTCCAAAATACCTTAGATCGACATAAGATCCAAAGAATTTATTTTTACGCCGCATAATTTATTTTATATAATTTTATTATACCAAATACATTTAAAAATTCATAATTGATTACCCAACGGTTTAAAAAATTATTTTAATTCTTTAAAATGTTACGTATAACCACCTTTATCGATTTTGTATAGCGGATCGACTAAAAGTTGCATCGATTGGTCGTGCGAGTTAGATTTTCAACAACAAAAAATTTCGAATTAGACGAACATATATCATCGAAAATACCAATTTAACATATCAGGACTCGTCATTGGGTCAATAATAATAATAATAAATGTCAATTTTATTTTATTTTATAATGTAGTAGTGTTTTTTTAAACGAAATAGGTGTAAAAAAGATTTTTTTTTAAAATATATACGGCCGATGCTAGCCGATGCCAGCCGACGCCATATCGCGTATACAGGTTGCAGCCGAACCCTTCTTCCTCACTTTCTTTGCTTCCTAAAAAAATGATTTTTTCTCTTCCTCATCACCGATTCCGACCCTCTCCAACCTTCACCCTCCGTCGTTGTCGACGTAGAAGCCTAGAACTCGCCGGAATCTCTTCTTCTTCTTGAATTTGGTAATTTTCTAAACCCTAATTTCGAATTAAATTGTTTAATTAGGTTTAAATGTACATTATTGTGATGATAATTGGGTGTAGGCATTGCTAATTTAGTTTATTAGGTTATTTTGAATTAGTATGAAATCGTTGAATTTGAAAGTGTGAATTGGGAATAATTGGGTGTAGGTATTTAGAATTTGAAAGTGTGATTTGGAAATTGGGAATTTGAAAGTGTGAAAGTGTGAATTTGAAAGTGTGAAAATGTGAATTGGGAATAATTGGGTGTAGGTATTTTAGTTTATCTCTAATTAATATAAATAATTTAAACGAAAATAAGACAACAACAGCCTTTAGTCCCAAAAGGCTTTGTTAGATTAGAAAATACGATAATAATCACATAAAACTTCAGATGCAAAGTCTATATGCGTATAGGAATAGAAAAGAAATGCTGTCGAAAGTTCCAATATATATATATATATGTTTTTAAATTAGGAAAAATGTTCAACTATCTTCTCGACCGTACCTGGATGTATGAAAGTCGAACATGAACGAAAGGTTCAACGAAAAAACATTTTAAGGATGGTGTACATGAATTTGTTAAATTCGTTAAAGCTAATAATGAAGAAGGAGGCACACAAATTCGTTGTCCGTGTCGTAAATGTCGACATTTGCATTATAAAGAACCAGATTTAGTTATTGTACATTTGTGTAAATCCAGTTTTGTGCCAAACTATTATTTCTGGGATCGTCATGGAGAAAAAATTGGTGCATATAATTCTATAGTGCCCGAGGTTGAGGTGAATAACAATAATGTTACAAAGAATCCAATAGTAGATATGGTGGAAGATGCAACACGGTAAATGTTCCCTACTGATCAAGTTAATGATGTAAATGTCGAAGAAGAACCGACCGAGGGAGTGAAAAGAATTTATGATTTACTGGATTCTGTGAAAAGACCGTTGTGGGAAGGTTGTAGTAGCGGAATAGAATTGTCCGTTACTGCCGAATACATTACTATGAAATCAAAATTCAATTTACAGAAGATGGATTTACAGTAGTTGTACAAGCTGCAAAACGACATATGCCACCCAATAATTTGATGTGCGATAGTCATTATAAAGTGAAAAAACTAATGTCTACTTTTGGTTTGCCCTACCAGAAGATATATACATGTATAAAAGGTTGTATGTTGTATTGGAAAGATGACATTAATCTTAAGAAATGCAGAATATGTAATGAGGAAAGATACAAACTAAGAAAAAAAGGAAAGGAAGTTCCATACAAGAGAATGCATTATTTACCCATCACTCCCAGAGTTCAAAGGTTATATGCGTTGTCTGCGACAGCATCACATATGAGATGGCACAGTGTGAGAACGCAGGAAGAGGGGACTTTGATACATCCATCGGACGGAGAAGCATGGAAACATTTCGATAAGACTTATCCTGCGTTTGCCGCAGAGAGTCGTAATGTGAGACTTGGTTTATGTACAGATGGATTTTCAACATTCTCTCAATTTGTTAGTAAATATTCGTCTTGGCTTATTTTCGTTACACCTTATAATTTACCTCTGTGGATGTGTATGAAAACTCCATATATGTTTCTTACGATTGTCGTCCCTGGTCCTTATGATCCGACACAAGGAATCGATGTTTATCTACAGCCATTGATCGAAGAGTTGAAAACATTATGGTATAAAGGGATGGATACATACGACGTGTCGAAAAAAAAGAATTTTCGTATGTTTGCATCTTTGTTATGGACTATTGGTGATTTTCTGGCTTACGCAAAGCTTTCAGGATGGAGTACGGCCGGTCGTCTGGCTTGTCCTTACTGCATGGAAGATACACGGCCATTTTCATTACCGTATGGAAGGAAAATTTCATGGTTTGATTGTCATCGATGTTTTCTCCATGTTAATCATACTTTTAGAAGAGATAAGAAAAACTTTGTAGTAAATAGAGAAGAGAACAGACAACGACCAACGACTTTATCAGGTGAAGAATTATATGAACTAGTTAAAGAATATCCGAAGATACATGAAACTGGAGTACAGGCTGAAATTCCAAGTAAATCGAACTGGCATAATTAGTGCAAACAAAGTATATTTTGGGAGTTACCTTATTGCAAGCATCTCTTACTATGACATAATATTGATGTCATGCACAACAAGAAAAACGTGTTTGATAATGTGTTTAATACAGTTTTGAATGTCAAGGGTAAAACTGAGGAAGATCTCAATTCAAGACGTGATATAGAACAATATTGTAAACATCCCGAACTTCATATAAACCCTAATGACACTAAAAAACACAAAGCATGCTATGAGCTAGACAGCAATCAAGTAAAACTTGTGTTGAAGTGGATTGAAGGGCTTAGTTGGGCTGATGGGATTTCTTCAAATCTCCGTCGATGTGTTGACTTAAAAAACAATAAATTGAGTGGGAAGAAAAGTCATGATTGCCATGTCATGATAGAAAATTTCTTACCCGTCGTTTTCAAAGAACTATTGCCCGTAAAAGTGTGAAGTGCTATAACAGAATTAAGTCTGTTTTATAAAGAGCTTTGTTCGACCACGTTAAAAGTTGAGCGTATTCGTAAACTTGAAAATGACATCCCTATACTGCTCTGCAAACTTGAGAAAATATTTCCTCTAGGATTATTTAATGTAATGGAGCATTTACCTATTCATCTTCCATATGAAGCACTTCTTCGAGGTCCTGTACAATATGGATGGATGTATCCATTTGAGAGGTAATTATGAATATTTGAAATAATAATTTAAATTTAAATTTGATGTAAGTAAATTTTAATCGAACAAATTTTGTAATAGGTACTTGAATCATCTCAAGAAAAAAGTTAGACAAAAAGCACGAGTTGAAGGTTCGATTAGTAAATCATATATCGAAAAAGAAGTTTCATTCTTTTTCTCTCACTATTTCAGTGACCATGTAAACTTATCATTTGCAAGTGTTTCGCGTAATGATGAAGTCGTTGAACAGGATTGTTCTGAATCAATGTTTTCTATTTTTAGACAGAATGGCCGAGCTGCTGGAAAATGTGTGGAGATATGGTTAGACAATAGAGATTACCATATAGCACACACATGCGTTCTTCTTAATTGTGCTGAAGTTGCACCATTTATTAGGTAAATATTGATTGATAATTCTTGATAATAGTACATATTTGCATTATTTATGAGTTACCCAATTTAAATTGATTTTGCACTTAATATATGTATACATATATTTGCAGTATTTACGAATCAGAACATCCACTTGGCGATCTCAGCAAAGAATTTGCTTACTAGTTTACGAAATACGTTTATGATCAAAGAAATTGTGTCGGTGATGAAGGATTGAAACGTCTTGCGATAGGACCAAAAAGAAATGTCAACACTTTTCCAATATTCTTCGTGAATGGATTTAAATTCAACACCAAGGAATACGGTGCTGAAAAAATGACTTATAACAGCGGTGTATTTGTCAAAGGGACTGATGATTCAGATGAACATATAAAAGATTTTTACGCCGTCTTAACAAAGGTTTTGGAATTGACATATTCTGTCCAATCTGCAGAAAAAGTATTTTTATTCAGATGCAGTTGGTTTAGCAATGTTTCGGGCTCTGGTATCAACGTGCACAAAGACTATAAACTTATTGAAATAAACCATAACCCACGTTACTCAAAGTATGATCCTTTCGTGTTAGCCAAACAAGCATTACATGATTATTTTGCTCCCTATCCATCACTAAAACGAGATAAAGCAGACTGGTTGGCTGTTTTTAAAACAAAGGCAAGATTTACACTTGATGGAAATAATATTCCAAACGAAGCAGTTTATCAAGCAGATCTTGAGCCAAATAATGAATTAATAATAACTGGTTATCATGCTGATATAGGGCCTTTGAACGATGAATCAAATATTCTAATAGAAGCATTTGAGACTTTAGAGGGAAATGACGGTATAGAGTGCGAGACCGAGTCAGAATCAGAAAACGACGAAGATTTATGATTAATTAGTGATGATGTAATGTATATAAGATGGAAATTTGTATCGTTTGTTGTATTATGTCAATTCTAGAACTTGTGTTAATGTAATGGAAATTCATATCATTTGTTGTATTATTCTTTTAGTATTCTGCTGTGAGCTATGTGTATGTGATTATTAATCAGACATGTTTTCTAATTATGAAATGATATATGTTTTTTTCATTATATGAAATGATATATATATATATATGCATGTTTCTAGTAGATATTATGTCACACAGCAGGCGGTCCCAAGGTTCACGAGGCCCTGTTCATGGCGAGGGTAGTAGTGGTGCGGCCGATAATCGCCAGAGAGCATACTTAGTGCGGAAGACCGATGGAGGGTAAGTATTTAATTTACTGCAACTTCATTATATTATTTAGTGCATGCTACTAGTATATTTATGATTTAGTAACTGACAATATCAAAATGTATTCAAGGGTTTTGATTTACAACCGTCCAAGCCCATTCTAACTGTGTCTCAAAATAGCTACCGTAGTAGGATGACAGACTTGTGGGAGCACTGGGATAGTATCCCACTTTATATCAGAGATGCCATATGGGCTGACCTCTAGGTAAGTATAAAATTATAATTAATTTGAGTTTGGCATATTTGATCTTAGAAAATTAATATACAGTTTATATAATTCATTTAAATTTCAACATGCAGGCGTCTTTTATTGTGGATCTCGAAGATCTCGGGACGTTCAGGACGCACTGGGAGAGGAAGATAAGGAAAAACTATAGAGGTACGCTCTTCAAGATAAAAGAGGCCGGTAAAAAGCCAAATTGGATGAGTGAAAATTTGTATGCGCGGTTTCTGCAATATTGGGAAAGCGAAGACGCGAAGGTAAATTTTCTACTTTCATATGTCTCTAATTATAATTCGTTTAAATGTTTATATAATAGTTAAATTATACAGGCGGTAGCATCGAGGAACTCCATAAACATGCTTAGGAATCCTGCAACACACCGCGGTGGATCCAAGTCTTTTCAGCAATATAGAGAAGAAATGGTAAATATAAAATTTGTTATTTGTAATTTACTTATATACATTCTTTAATCATATCTAATTTCAGACGAGGGAGAGAGGTGGTGTTGCACCATCTCATTTGGACGTCTTCACCCGAACACACGCCGTCGAGCATACAGATGAATATGGCAACGTAACATATGAATGGTCAGACGCCAAATCAGCGAATATCCGGGTATAAAGACTATAAATTTTTTCTCTTATTTAACAGTACATTAAATTGAATATTCATCTTCTTAAAATTATATTTCTAAACACAGGAGAGATGCGATCAGAAGATTGCTAGCGTGCTTGCAGAGTCTGGCAGGGAGCACTTGACCGTTGAGGAGACGGACAGGATATTCACTCGTATTACCGACCCGCCGACCAGAAATAGATAGTATGGATATGACAATCAAGCAGTAATATTTATTGAATTTAATTAATTCATTAACCAGTTTATAAATTTTATTGAATATTACGTATAAACTATAACTATGAATTTATTAATATACAGGTCGCGACGCAAGCCGCTTACAATAAACAACAGGTTGAAGAAACAATAGCGGCCCTGCAAGCACAAGTCGCCGAGTTGAACGATTGGAGGAAGACTGGTTTGAAGCAACAACTAGATGAGGCGATTGCTGCTTACATGGCAGAGCACGGGACGAATATGCCGCCATAATAGGGATATGGCGCTGATGATGATTGGGGTGAGTGGTAGCATGTTTTTATATATGTTTTCTAATGAACCTTTGATGAACTTTTGGTTAAATTTTGTAAATATTATGGATATTTGTGATGATGGGCGTTTGGAGATGTATGGACATTTGGAGATGTATGGACGTTTGGAGATGTATATTGATGTTTTGTGGTTCTTAGTTGGACATATTTTTGATGTATATTGTTGTTTGGTGAAGTATATTTGTGGAATATATATGATTGTGTGGATGGATGGTAGAAAAGGGTGCTGGAAATGCAGAAAAAATTTACCCAGATTAGCGTCGGCTGGCGTCGGCTAGGGTTGGCTTGGGTCGGCTAGGGTCGGCTTTGGGGTCACTTATATTTTTACACGTGGACTATGTTTAGCGTCGGCCGGAGTCGGCTAGCCGACTCGAGCCGACGATAAACTAGGGGACGGACCCATCCCCTTTGCCGTCACCATTTCACTTGGCGATGAGCCATTTAGCGTCGGCCTTTAGCGACGGCTCGAGTCGGCTGGAGTCGGCTATATGCCGACGCTAAACAGAATTATCCATGTAGTGTTTATACATTACAAAAATTATGAAATTAAATTATTTAATTGAATTTTTAATATATTTTCAAGAATATAAATAGTTTAATATTCTATTAAACTCAATTATGTTATATAACAGTATTACATTTATTTACAGTATATTCGCATATGTTTTTATTTAAAATTATTTGTTTATTAATTATAATTCAATTGAATGTTAATTTTTCATTTAATTATAATTTATATATTTGTAAAAACATTAAGTACGAGTTTTATATGCTATTTTAGAGTCATTCGCTATATCTTCATTGTATCTCCGTTATGACTTTTTGCACCTCCGCCGCATTGAATATGCCGAGCGCTTTAACTGCACAGATTACACTCCAAAATAAATCCAAATAGTCTTCGTGTAACTGTGCCTAACTCAAACAACCATTAAAATATCGCGAATATAAATTTATAATCATTTCTGAAAATGAAATAATATACAGGCCCACTTAACAAAACAGAAGTTTTCAACTAGAAACATTAAAATTTTGCAAAACATACAAAATAAAAGTTTTTGTTTATTGTCTCAGCTTTCCACAAAGCACAAGATCATCGAAATCGGATAAGGCATTTAGGAGTTATGGTCAAAACAATATGCTGTAAAAATTCTGAAATTACATAGCGCGGGCCAGATTTATGTTTTAACTTAGACCGGGTTTAAACACTAATAAACTTCAAGTTTCCAGAAAGCAAAGTACATAAAAGTCATTCCATATTAAAATATCTTTCAAAATGAAAGAAGATTCATCAAAATCGGACAATAAAATCAAAAGTTACGATCATATTAGTACAACACTTTTAAAGTGGGAAATTTCTAAATTTTGTTATCTCTCACACACATATATATATTTTTAAACCTCTTATTTTTATTGGCTTTGGAAATCAGGAAGCTTGTAAGGTAAACGCGGTTCTTGTTATGTACTTCCCATAAAAGTTTCCATAGTGAAAGTATGAAAACTACAAATATAGGCAACTACTCCAGCGTAAGAAACATAAGCAGAAGAAGACAATGTCTTCTTCTTCATTTTTCCCCTAGTGTGCCTGCCGTCGCCTTGCAGGAAGTTCTTATTTATTTATTTTGTATCTGTGAGTTTTGGATGGAGGGGGGGGGTTGTGGGGGGCGCTTGAATTGTGAACTTTATTCTGTCTTTTTAACACTACAGATTGATCTCTTACTATATGATTTGATTTTTTATTTTTTTATTTTTTTAGGGCTTGAATTGTGCACAACAGTTTATCTTTTTAACACCTACAGATTGATCTCTTACTACTTGATTTGTGTTTATCCTATCACAACATCATATTTAAGTGCTTATAATACGTGGCAGAATATGCAATAATTGGATTGTATTAGTTACTGAAAAGAATTATCTTCCTCTTAGATGCCCATTTCTGCCAGATAAATGTCACTTAATTTGTCTTGCTTTTTTTCCCCGCTCTTCTTAAAATTTCTTTCAACATCTTACTTCTTACAAATTTGATGAAAATCCTTTTTCTCACACCACTATAATATACTTGTGAGAGCTTAGCAAATTTGGCAAGATTTTCTGGAAATCCCAATTGAAGTTTAAATGTTATGCATGCTGACTCAAAAGTACTCATATGCAAAGAAGACTGACTGAACTTTTCATTTTCTTTTTCTTTTTTTTATGTGCTACTGCATGAAAAAAAATTTGTGATTTTTTTATGTGCTGATGCCTCAAAAGTACATGCTTTTTTTTCAGCCTTTCATTTTAGTTGATACTATCACAATTGGAGGAGGGTTGTAATAGTCCGCTTTTCCGTACCCCTTGAGTAGACACTAATCTCCATCGATTAACTCAAGATGAACGAAAAAACGAACCATTAGGGTTTAAGAAAGAAGAGGTAGAAGAAAACAGAAGAAAAGAGAAAGAAGAAATAACAAAAACACAGAAACAGAAACAGAATCTCACATTCGCAGCGGAACAACATATAATAGATAAATTAATAATCTTTTAAACAATGAACTATATCATTTTATACATCACATCAACATCAGAGTTTACAACAACAATATACAACACAACTGGACAGTTATATGAACCTGTACATATACAGAATACACAGCGGAATAATACTATCACATACAAGTGGTACATCTCGCCATCCAACTCGCCACTAAGCTCCACAGCACTCCAAAATCCAGAATAATCTGATAACCTAACTCTAGACTGCCCGTGTGGAAAATGATGGGCACCCAGAGTTTAGGAAGGAAACAATAAACTCCAGGTCAGTCATGGTGACTGGTGTGAGAACTAAAACAGTTTATCTTTAAACAATCAACAACAAAGGAAATAAAACAATTTCGCAATGCTTTTAGAAAATGAAACTACCATAAGGCCTCCCGCACACACACATAATGCAAACACAGAATCAGAGGAGATTTCTCCTTAAGATAGTCAAAAATGCTTACTACGCAAAATCATTGGGTTATTATTATTATTAGTGCATAGTGCAGAAAAACATTTCGAAAGTATAATATTAATCTTAGCCAACATACGACCAGTATCGTATGCCTACTATAGCTACTATGTTCAATAGCAGGTTACCGCCACATTCCATAGCAGGTAATACAACTAAAACCATACAAGGTTCGTATTGTTTCTCTGGATTTTCCAACAAATGGTCAGGCTAAGGAACTTCCTTTCCTCCTACCGAATGGGATCGTCTCTGGCTGGATGTCCCGAGAGACAAACTGCTCTCTGCCAAACAAGGCCGGGTTACTCCTGTAACAAGTAACTCACGAATATGTCATCACCCGGTCCTTTGGGACCTTTATCCGAGCGCTTGATAGCATCATCACACATAATAAATAAGTGTATCCACATGAGTAAGTATTTGGGCTCCATACCATGATACCACCCCTTTCCAGAAGGAAATGACATACCCTAAAGGGCGCGACCCTCATAACCTTGACGCAACATTCCTGTTTCGACCATTTCCGGGTTGTTGAGGCCCTGACGAAGTCTCGTCCACAAAGCTACACTTTATACAAAAGCTATGCTTTGGGTCAAACAAATGATCAACCTATGATCACAAAGATAAATGATCAAACAAATGATCATATCACAAATGATCAAACACTGATCATTTCACAGCAACACACAGCATGTCACATTACCAAATTGGGAATATATCGCTGATAAATTTCAACTACATAACCTCTGAGCTCGTACGTCTCAGAGAAGGGTGTTAAGCTAAGAGAATAAATTCTCCGCCACCAACAGAAATGTATTTGAAAGAAATCAGCTTTATATCTCAATTTGTAATGTCAGACATACAATCCATACAAGTCTGTTCCGGGATCGAACAGAACCGAAGGCACTTCTCACGAAGCCCTTGCAAATCCGGATAATTTTCAATCACGTCCGGACTTCCCGTCACTAAGGTGATAAAACCTCTAAATCAAAGATCAGTCGATGTAGAGTAACTCGACGGTAATCCTTCCGTTTTCAAAAATATCCGGTCTTCAACACCGGTCATCAAATGCGATTCATAACGATGTATCACATATTCGGAATGGGTTATACGACCCCATGGTCCTTTCCCGGCTAACCCGAATAGTGAGCGCTTATTCAAAAATAAGTGTGGCATTCAAATTCAAGCAAATCACAACCAAATACCTATTCAAGGTAATTATTGATAGTCGGTTATTTAACTATCAATAAAGATGCGCAACATCATCAGATTCCAAATAATTTTCCCAATTATTTATCTTCCAAAAATATCTTTACAAGATATATAATTTCCACACTTCAATTATTTGAAAATAATTTCAAATCAATTTCCACATTTCAATTTATCATTGAAGATAAAATCTCAAAACATTTCACTTCATATTGGAAAAACATTTCCATACCTATTTAATAATAGGTAATTCACAAATCCATTTATTTTCAACATTTGAAAATACTCAATATACTTAAATCAAAATTAAGTATATATTTCATTCTTTATGGAAATCATTTTCTTAAACACATCTATTTGAGTCAAAACGAATGTTGCGTAAAACATCGTTACAACAACTCAAAATCACTAGTATAGGGATTCGAAATTTAGATAGATATATAAATCCCAATACTATATAAACCATTTCCTTTCGGAAATCATTTACTATAACAACGGTGTTATAATCTAGCATTTCCTTATTCCTTGAAACGTTTATTTCAACAATAAATGTTGAAATCTATGTATTCGATACTTAATACGTTTTAAAACATCTTTTAAAACAACTACTTCATTTAACAATATTCCTTTTCCCAAAATATATTGATTTTATTCAATAATATATATTCACTGTCCAAAATCGTGAATATAATCACTATTCCAATTTTAACAATTTCTACACAATTTATTTCAATAATAATTCGCTATCCAAAATCGCGAATATACTTCCTTTAATAATTTTCTATATTCAATTTATCAAATTCCATTTATTTCGAATTTATAAACAATGTCGATAAATTCTTTCCCTATTCATAAACTTCGATTTATAAAAATCCCTGAATTAACAAATTTAATTCATAACTCGATTTCATATCAAAAATCTAATTTATAAGTTAATTACTTATAAATCTTTTATTTTACAAAAATCTATTCATTTTATAACTTCACATTATAAATCTATTAATTTCATTCACTTATGAATCCATTTATACTTCCTTTAACGTTTATAAAAACTCATTTTATAATTCCAATATTTTAATTTATAAATATCAATTTTATAAATCTTTTATATAAACCGTTTATAATTATTCCAAAAATCTCAATTTAAATAAACCAATTCTTTCAAAAATCCCTTTTAAAATCAAAATCGTTATCTTAAACTTCAAAAATGAATCCGATGATGCAACAGCACCAAATAGCCAATCACAACATCCAAACATCATATATCATCATATGATAACAGAATATACAACAATATCTGTAAATAAATCACTACGGTGAGGAATCCAGTTGGATCCCTCCAACCTGTTTCCCTGCATCCAAAGATGTTATGTGACATCCCTGAATTTCGAGGAATTTAAAATATGATAATCTCTTAATTAAAGTATTTTAAAATTGATTAAATTGTTATTTTCAAATATAAATAACCAATTAATTTATAATGGGATGTTTTAAATTTTGATTTTAGATTGATTTTAAATAAGAATAATTTAATTTGTGTTATTTTATAAATAGATTTAAATAGTCCTATTACTTCTAATTTAATAAGTATTATATAAATGTGTATATATGTGTGTAGTTAGAGGAAAATTATGATTTGAAAATTTAATATAAAAGTGTTTCAATTTAATTACAATAAAATATATCTTAAATTTTAATAAAGCTCTACTTTTTCACTTTTAATCTATATATAATATTTTGATGGAATTTTGGTAATAATGTTTGTAATTAAAATAAATCTTGTTTATATTAAATAAATATAAAGCAAATATATGGTCTACAATGTAAGTATTAATATATAAACAAATTTAACGTAAATAAAATAAAATAAATAAATATCAATAAAGTGTTTGGTAAATTAAGTTTAAAATAGGAAAATATACGCTAGTTAAATACATTGAGTTATAAATAGAAATAAAATAGTAGACGTGTAATACTAGAAATTAATTCACAAGCTAACATAATAAAATAAATGTAACAACTTTATTGAAGTAGGTAAGTCTAAAACAAAGTTAATATATGTACTAAGTATCTACATTAGCAGGTAAGAAAATAAAGTAATATGATAAACTATCACCATACATTTGCAAGTAACAGGTCATAGCAAAGCTAAATAAATATGCTATCACCTTATATCTCTAAGTAACAAGTCAAAACAAAGTTAAGTAAAAATAAGTCAAGGTATTAAGTTTAAACTAAATAAAAGATGTACAAAGTAATAAGTCAGAGTAAAATAAAAAGATATACAAGTTGTACCTGCAAAGTGAAATAGATATGTACACTCGAATTGTAATAAGATGTATACAAGATAAACAAAGCTAAATAAATATCTGTACTTTGGCCTTGAGACTTGCAGGCAAAGAAAAGAGGCAAGATAACACAAGTACTATACGAATGGAGCTAGAAGATATGTATGACATGCTTAATAAATGACTTGTACAAAATGTCTTCCTTTCAGCCTCCTTAACTAAAAAATCTCTGATCAACCTTTGTACTAATACAACTATCAGGGCCGCATTTGTTTTATTTTTATCAAGTTCCTTTCTTTTTTCGTTCATTTAAACAATGCTAAGAGAAAACAACAAGCATGTGATTTCTTTTCTTTTTCAAAAGCCAAAGCAAAGCATTTCAGTTCTTTCAAGAAAATCAAAGCATTTCTAAGTTTCAGTTTCAAATCTTGTTCAAAAGCTTTTCAAGCTCCAGTTTTAAGAGCTTCAGTTTTAAGTAGCAAGCCATTTTTTGTTCTCTAGAAAATAACAAGTATGCAAGTAGTCAAGTTTTCAGTTTTTAAAGAAGACAAAGATTTCTGGAAGTCAAAACAGTAGAAGCATACAAATTTTCAAGAAAATCAAGTTTAAAAGTTTCTGCCTTTTTCTAGTCAGGTGAGTAAACATCACTTTTAAAAGCTAAAATTTGTTTAATACTCTGTTGCATGTGATAAATCTTTGTAGTTTATGTTGTGAAATATTGCATGACTATATGGATATGTTTGCAGATATATATGTATAAGTTGAATTGTGTGCATGTCTGTGTCTGGAGTATGCAAGGTTCTGTTTTTTTATCAGCAGGGTAAATATATTCGAATTCAATTCCACATTCCCTACCCTCTTTTAGATTGGAATCTTTAAAAGAAAATTGTTTGTATTAACTAAATTCAGTTTTAAAAATTGTTCATAGGAATAATTAGTGGTAGTTTAACTGGGGAAAGAAGATATACAGTAAACCCAAAAGCATGTCAAAAATTTAAATGTCATGACTTCTTGTTTCACCTACATCATCAAATTTGTATTAAAGAACTATGATTTTTAAAAATGAAATCAAGATTTTTAACAGTGTTATAGGGTAGAATTCTCGGGTCGAACGGGAATTGGAATTTTGATGATTTCTGGCGATCGGAGCGTGATGGAATCTCGTGTTCGTTACTGGAGTATGCTGGAGGATAGGGGGTCTCGGCAAAAATACTATTGTAATTTATCATGGGTCGAGATGGCCGGAAATTGAGGGAGTAGGGTTTTATACCCGGGGGTTTTAGTCTGTGTTCATGTGAGTTTCGCGTTGTCGAGTTGTGACCGGAGATGATCGCGAGGGTGGGAATTGGACCATCGAAGCATGGAGTAGCTCCGGGTACGATCGCGTGACCCATAATGGTCAGAGGTGGGTGAACGTGACGATAACGTGATGATTGTGTTTGGGTTCAGTTTTGATCGAAATCCTTATTTTCGATCTTTAGAGTTTGGTGTCGAATCGAGGAGTGATTTTGAGTTTAGAGATGATTCGCGACTTGCCGACATCAGCAGAGTTCGCCGGAGCGGCGGCGAAGTACTGTGCACGTGCACATGGATTTTGATCTGAGTTGGGAGCTTCGGGGAAGACGAGTTCTTTGCGTGTGGTTGCTCGAGATGGTGAGGGGGAAACTCGAAGCGAGAATCGGGTTTTGGGGTGTTAAACTCGAGTTGACACTCGAGTGATTCGAAGAGGATAGGCCTCTGTTTTTTTTTAACTGTAAATTTTTTTTACAAGTTTTGTAAAACCAGGGGAAAATGGGAGCAGACTCGGGATAGACCCGAGTATCCTTCGGGTAGGACCCGAAGTGAGAAGAGAACCCAGTTTTTGTGAAGGTTTTAAAAATAAGGTTTTTGGAATTTAAAAACAAATCTTGTTAAAACTTTCTTGATAACATTACTTTCTAAATATCAAATGGTTTCTTAACATTGTTAAACAGTTTTAGAATTTATTTAATCTAAAATTTGTTTAAGTTAATTTTAAAGATAAAAGAGTTTTAAAGTGTAAATGGTAAGTAATATATTATAAGATAATGTTATCTTAAGTTAAAGGAGTTTTATTATCTTAGAAATTACTTTAGTTAATTAGGAAATTAAGTATAACTGGTTAATTTAATTAATTAAAGATAAAGGTTAATTAAATGGTTAATGTAAGGATAATTAAGTAATTTATTTAATTAATGGTTATAATTGATTAACTAATAATTAGAGATTAATAAATTGGAAATTTATTAATTAAGAAAATTAAAGGTTGATTAATTGTAATTAAGAAGTACTTAGTTTGAAATTGAGTTTTAAATTGATAAATAATTTTGGTTTTTTTTAATTAATAAATGAATAAGAAATAATTGATCTATAAAGATTAATTAAGAATTAATTAATCTGTTATTAAGTTTATTAATTGATAATTAAGGTTTATTAATTAAAAATTTAAGGATAATTAATCTACAGTTAAGATTAATTCATTTGTTTTAAGTTAATTAAGAAATGAATTACAATTGTAATGAATCAAATGAATATGATTGATTCAGGATAATTTATAATTAATGTAAAGATAATCATTTGATGATTATTAAGTATAAACACTTAATGAAATTTGAATAGAGTAATTACTTGGCAAAGTAATAAATGAATAATTACAGGATGTAATTAGTTAAAGGAAATTACTTAAAGGAAGTAATAAAGGTGTAATTACTTAGGAGAAGTAATTAAAGATTTATTATTTGGTGTAATAAATCCGAAGGGTCTATATAATTAATTAAGAAGTTAATTAATTAAGATAAGTAATTTCAAGATGGAAATTTCTGTATATGATTTAGGTTGATAAATGGAAGAGAATAAATTAAGTTAATTAATTAACGTAATTAATTAAGGTTTAATGTAATTAATTAATTAATGAGAGTAATTTATTAAAGATCATTAATTAATGAAATTAATGAAGCATTTAAATGGTAAATTACTGTGAATGGTTAAAGATAATTAATTTGTGAAATTAATTAAAGTTGTAATTACTGGAATGTAATTAAAGGTTAGTTAATCCAAGATGATTAATTAAAATGGAAATTGGGGAATGATTAATTAATTGATTTGAAATTAATTAATAATTTGTAAGCAGGATTTATAAGATGAAGTAATTAATTTAATTTACTTTAAATTAATTAGAGATGAAGTAATTAATTTAATTCATTTTAAATTAATTAGAAATGAGATAATTAATTTAATTCATTTTAAATTAATTATATATGGTGTGATTATTTATCCTTGCTTATGTATGGATGGATGATATTGTTGCCTTGAATGGTTTGAAATCTCGGTTACGAGATAAGTAATGCTATGTGATATAGATTATCTATTCCTGATGATATTGTAGATTATCTATTTCTGATGATATTGTAGAATATCTATCTGTGATATTGTGAATATATATATAGATAATGAATGAATTGTTTTAACTTTAAAACAACTTGGCCTTAAAAGACACGGTTTGGATTTGATGAGACCGGGATCGGGTTTCCAGATTTGGATATCCGAAAACCACATCGATCCAAATTAACGATAGGTCGTGAATCTCAAGTGAAGATGAAGATTCAGAGTGCAAGGGTTATTGTCGTTAACTCTGAGGGTGATTCCAAAATGAGTGTAATGAGATAATGCCTTCGGTTTCGTTCGAACCCGGAACGAACTTGTATGGATTGAATGCTTTCAGCACATCGTCAGGTGGACGATGAGCATTCTAAGATAGATGTGTTCTATTAAAAGGTAATCGTAGCCTCAAGCCTCATCAACCGGGAATGGCTAAAACAGGGGAGGTGCAGCAAGGCTTCGTGGGTAGCCCCCACTTGAGAGTAAGGTCATCCCTGTCTAGATGCCCCTTTTATTTCGGCTTAGTGGTGCGGTTGAATGATCACAACCGTGGGGTGATTTTATTCGGAACTATCCAGTAAGGGATGGGTCCGGCTTTGTGTTGCAGGGGACTTAGGGTGGGTCCTCGGTACGCTGATCTAGGCCAGGTACTGTGACGGGCGGTACCCCAGTAGCCCTGCCATTGTATGGAATCCAAAATCCAATAAGTGCCTTCGGATTTGATTGTATTACCCACGTTGTGGCTAGTATGCTGGAATTTAATGAATGTAACAATTTCGGCTATTTCTTATTTACTTGAAAACCCTAGACCTATTATAATATCACTGGATTTCCTATTAAATGTTTTGGTTAGCGTAAGGTAAAAACTTTTCCATGTTTATGTGTGGGAAGTCTTACGTGATACCTTTTGTTTTCAAAGGATTTTCAAAGTTAAGCAACTTTAACCGTTTACTCATACCAGACCCATGTCTGACCCGAAGTTTATTTCTGTTTTCATAAACTCTCGGGTACCCAAATTTTTACGGGTAGCCAAAGGATTCAGGTTAGCTTTGACGAATACTGGAGGAGCAAATGGAGCAGGAGGCTTCAGTGTATAGATATATATATTGGTTCCGCTGTGTTGATGTTTATGTGTATTTTTTTCGCTGTGTTGTATTGTGTTGTATCGAGTTGTATTAACTAGACATGTGTTTATAACTGTCTAGTATGTGTTGTATATTCTGTGTAACTCTGATGTATATGATACTATGTAATCTCTTATGTGATATATTATATTTTATTCGTTCCGCTGTTGAGATTCTGATGTTGTTTTCTTTCTTCTTCTCTATCTTTTCTATTTTCTCACCCCTTTCTTTCTTAAAAACGATGTGATTTTCCGGTAGTGGAAGGTCGGGTCGTGACAGTGGTATCAGAGCTATAGGTTGAGCGAATACCTAAGCTCTGGAGTGGTATCTTCTTGAGAGAGCGTACTTGTAATTTTTATCTATATATATATATATATATATATATTTATTCCTACCTATTTGTTGGGTTACCTGTTCGGGTTTTCCAATATAAGTTATAAAGGTAGATTAGGTAGTGTTGTGTGTAACACAACTACCGATGGTTGGAGTTTAAATTGTTGAGGTTGGAAGTGTTCTGCCGAGACTGTAGACCTAATACCGTCTCGAGTGAGTTTTGTTTGATGTAAAGATTTGGTTGATCTCTGAAGGAAGACTGTTAAAGATTCGGAGTTCATCGTTGAAGTGCAAGTTTGATCGCGCTCGTGTGAGCGGGTTTTTGAGAGTTTGGATCTGTCAGTTGGACAGAAGTAAGTCATGATATCTTGATACCTCAGGATGTAGTAGCTGTGTGATGAGACACAGTGACTATGGATATTTCCAAAGATGTTTTTTTGGAACAAGTTTAGGAAGTGTGTTTTCTTCGGTGTTGTGGCTGTGTTCAGCTGGGTGTTTCTGTTGTTTGAGGTTCGAGTTTCTCGAGGAGCTTTGGATAGGAAGTCTTCTGGCTGGGCAGTTTTTCTTGAGGTGATTTCAGAAGCATCAGAGTGGTTCCGTTCTTCGACGGATTGGATTCATAAGTGTAAGCTGTTCTGATTGGTAAAGAGAGAGCAATTTTTCTTTGGAATTAGGCCGGATTGATCGCAAAAGTGACTTGCGATAGTTTGAGTGTTCTCTCGATTTGTCCGAGATTTTCTGGATGTTCTCAGGAGGTCAGAGTTTTGTCAGCATATGGAGATTGAGTTTGGTATCGACTGGATTCCAGAAAGGGTACCCATGGTTCAGCTAAGAAGATTTGGTGGAGCATTTGTGTTTTCTCTCTTGTATCTAGTTTCGAGTTTCTTCCAGCTAAGGGTAGCTGAAGACAATACCCTTGACTGAGGACTCATCTATTTCTGGGAGCAGTTCATTCCGTTTGTGATGGATCTGTTATTGTGTGTCCAGAAGATGTTGGTTAAGATTTTTGTTCGAGTTCATCAACATTCTTATCTTCTTCAGATCAGAGTTGTGTAGCGGAAGCATGGTGGCAGCTGTTCTAGAGTGGATACAACCGGAAGTTGTAGTGTTTTGGGATTAGAGGATTTCTACAGGAATTTTTCTGGAATTGAGGCCAGATTGGCAAGTGTTTTGTTTTGTCTTTTCCAGATAGGAGAAGTAAGTGGTAATCTACTGATGATGGTGGAGTAGAGTTATATTCTGGATTTTTGGTAAATCTGGAAAGGATCTTTTGTTGAGTTATTTTGATCCAGTTTGTTTATTGAAGCATTAGCGAAGTTTGAGCTGGTCAGGAAGGGATGTAGGCAGTCCAGGATCGTCAAAGGAGTATTGTGGATAAGGAACGGAAGAATTTGGAATTTGAAGTTCGAGACTTCGTTGTTGTTGGGATTTCTTCGGTAAAGGGAGGAATAAGATTGGGTAAGACTGTGAGGTTAGCTCCGGAGTATATTGGATCTTTCTGTATTCTTGTAAGGATAAGTGTTTTGGATTACAGGAGTGAATTGCCAGTTGGAGAACTGGGATTCGTTGTATTTCATATATCTCTGAGGGAGTACGTGTAAGATTCTATCTCTGGTTTTAGAACCAGCAGTTCAGGGAGTTTTGGTTGTTGAGTCAGACTTGTCTGTAGTCTGATATCTGTCTTATTTCATAGATCTAGTTGAGTAGGAGCTCAGTAGCTCAGTAGTGTAGCTAGTCTGGATTCAGTAGAGCGAGTATTCCAGTATCTATTCTTGGGAAACTCGAGTAATTTTTAGGAAGCTTATCCGGATCTGTATCCGAATAGCTAGTGTTGTTTGGTTGATTGGATTGTTTGATGATTGAAATTGATTGTTTGGTTGTATATGGCTGATATGTATGCTGAATTGGTTTAAAATAAAATAAACTTTGGATTATCTTTTGTTTTAAATTTCGAGGACGAAATTCTTTTAAGGGGGAAGGAATGTGACATCCCTGAATTTCGAGGAATTTAAAATATGATAATCTCTTAATTAAAGTATTTTAAAATTGATTAAATTGTTATTTTCAAATATAAATAACCAATTAATTTATAATGGGATGTTTTAAATTTTGATTTTAGATTGATTTTAAATAAGAATAATTTAATTTGTGTTATTTTATAAATAGATTTAAATAGTCATATTACTTCTAATTTAATAAGTATTATATAAATGTGTATATATGTGTGTAGTTAGAGGAAAATTATGATTTGAAAATTTAATATAAAAGTGTTTCAATTTAATTACAATCAAATATATCTTAAATTTTAATAAAGCTCTACTTTTTCACTTTTAATCTATATATAATATTTTGATGGAATTTTGGTAATAATGTTTGTAATTAAAATAAATCTTGTTTATATTAAATAAATATAAAGCAAATATATGGTCTACAATGTAAGTATTAATATATAAACATATTTAACGTAAATAAAATAAAATAAATAAATATCAATAAAGTGTTTGGTAAATTAAGTTTAAAATAGGAAAATATACGCTAGTTAAATACATTGAGTTATAAATAGAAATAAAATAGTAGACGTGTAATACTAGAAATTAATTCACAAGCTAACATAATAAAATAAATGTAACAACTTTATTGAAGTAGGTAAGTCTAAAACAAAGTTAATATATGTACTAAGTATCTACATTAGCAGGCAAGAAAATAAAGTAATATGATAAACTATCACCATACATTTGCAAGTAACAGGTCATAGCAAAGCTAAATAAATATGCTATCACCTTATATCTCTAAGTAACAAGTCAAAACAAAGTTAAGTAAAAATAAGTCAAGGTATTAAGTTTAAACTAAATAAAAGATGTACAAAGTAATAAGTCAGAGTAAAATAAAAAGATATACAAGTTGTACCTGCAAAGTGAAATAGATATGTACACTCGAATTGTAATAAGATGTATACAAGATAAACAAAGCTAAATAAATATCTGTACTTTAGCCTTGAGACTTGCAGGCAAAGAAAAGAGGCAAGATAACACAAGTACTATACGAATGGAGCTAGAAGATATGTATGACATGCTTAATAAATGACTTGTACAAAATGTCTTCCTTTCAGCCTCCTTAACAAAAAAATCTCTGATCAACCTTTGTACTAATACAACTATCAGGGCCGCATTTGTTTTATTTTTATCAAGTTCCTTTCTTTTTTCGTTCATTTAAACAATGCTAAGAGAAAACAACAAGCCTGTGATTTCTTTTCTTTTTCAAAAGCCAAAGCAAAGCATTTCAGTTCTTTCAAGAAAATCAAAGCATTTCTAAGTTTCATTTTCAAATCTTGTTCAAAAGCTTTTCAAGCTCCAGTTTTAAGAGCTTCAGTTTTAAGTAGCAAGCCATTTTTTGTTCTCTAGAAAATAACAAGTATGCAAGCAGTCAAGTTTTCAGTTTTTAAAGAAGACAAAGATTTCTGGAAGTCAAAACAGTAGAAGCATACAAATTTTCAAGAAAATCAAGTTTAAAAGTTTCTGCCTTTTTCTAGTCAGGTGAGTAAACATCACTTTTAAAAGCTAAAATTTGTTTAATACTCTGTTGCATGTGATAAATCTTTGTAGTTTATGTTGTGAAATATTGCATGACTATATGGATATGTTTGCAGATATATATGTATAAGTTGAATTGTGTGCATGTCTGTGTCTGGAGTATGCAAGGTTCTGTTTTTTTATCAGCAGGGTAAATATATTCGAATTCAATTCCACATTCCCTACCCTCTTTTAGATTGGAATCTTTAAAAGAAAATTGTTTGTATTAACTAAATTCAGTTTTAAAAATTGTTCATAGGAATAATTAGTGGTAGTTTAACTGGGGAAAGAAGATATACAGTAAACCCAAAAGCATGTCAAAAATTTAAATGTCATGACTTCTTGTTTCACCTACATCATCAAATTTGTATTAAAGAACTATGATTTTTAAAAATGAAATCAAGATTTTTAACAGTGTTATAGGGTAGAATTCTCGGGTCGAACGGGAATTAGAATTTTGATGATTTCTGGCGATCGGAGCGTGATGGAATCTCGTGTTCGTTACTGGAGTATGCTGGAGGATAGGGGGTCTCGGCAACAATACTATTGTAATTTATCATGGGTCGAGATGGCCGGAAATTGAGGGAGTAGGGTTTTATACCTGGGGGTTTTAGTCTGTGTTCATGTGAGTTTCGCGTTGTCGAGTTGTGACCGGAGATGATCGCGAGGGTGGGAATTGGACCATCGAAGCATGGAGTAGCTCCGGGTACGATCGCGTGACCCATAATGGTCAGAGGTGGGTGAACGTGACGATAACGTGATGATTGTGTTTGGGTTCAGTTTTGATCGAAATCCTTATTTTCGATCTTTAGAGTTTGGTGTCGAATCGAGGAGTGATTTTGAGTTTAGAGATGATTCGCGACTTGCCGACGTCAGCAGAGTTCGCCGGAGCGGCGGCGAAGTACTGTGCACGTGCACATGGATTTTGATCTGAGTTGGGAGCTTCGGGGAAGACGAGTTCTTTGCGTGTGGTTGCTCGAGATGGTGAGGGGGAAACTCGAAGCGAGAATCGGGTTTTGGGGTGTTAAACTCGAGTTGACACTCGAGTGATTCGAAGAGGATAGGCCTCTGTTTTTTTTTTAACTGTAAATTTTTTTTTACAAGTTTTGTAAAACCAGGGGAAAATGGGAGCAGACTCGGGATAGACTCGAGTATCCTTCGGGTAGGACCCGAAGTGAGAAGAGAACCCAGTTTTTGTGAAGGTTTTAAAAATAAGGTTTTTGGAATTTAAAAACAAATCTTGTTAAAACTTTCTTGATAACATTACTTTCTAAATATCAAATGGTTTCTTAACATTGTTAAACAGTTTTAGAATTTATTTAATCTAAAATTTGTTTAAGTTAATTTTAAAGATAAAAGAGTTTTAAAGTGTAAATGGTAAGTAATATATTATAAGATAATGTTATCTTAAGTTAAAGGAGTTTTATTATCTTAGAAATTACTTTAGTTAATTAGGAAATTAAGTATAACTGGTTAATTTAATTAATTAAAGATAAAGGTTAATTAAATGGTTAATGTAAGGATAATTAAGTAATTTATTTAATTAATGGTTATAATTGATTAACTAATAATTAGAGATTAATAAATTGGAAATTTATTAATTAAGAAAATTAAAGGTTGATTAATTGTAATTAAGAAGTACTTAGTTTGAAATTGAGTTTTAAATTGATAAATAATTTTGGTTTTTTTTAATTAATAAATGAATAAGAAATAATTGATCTATAAAGATTAATTAAGAATTAATTAATCTGTTATTAAGTTTATTAATTGATAATTAAGGTTTATTAATTAAAAATTTAAGGATAATTAATCTACAGTTAAGATTAATTCATTTGTTTTAAGTTAATTAAGAAATGGATTACAATTGTAATGAATCAAATGAATATGATTGATTCAGGATAATTTATAATTAATGTAAAGATAATCATTTGATGATTATTAAGTATAAACACTTAATGAAATTTGAATAGAGTAATTACTTGGCAAAGTAATAAATGAATAATTACAGGATGTAATTAGTTAAAGGAAATTACTTAAAGGAAGTAATAAAGGTGTAATTACTTAGGAGAAGTAATTAAAGATTTATTAGTTGGTGTAATAAATCAGAAGGGTCTATATAATTAATTAAGAAGTTAATTAATTAAGATAAGTAATTTCAAGATGGAAATTTCTGTATATGATTTAGGTTGATAAATGGAAGAGAATAAATTAAGTTAATTAATTAACGTAATTAATTAAGGTTTAATGTAATTAATTAATTAATGAGAGTAATTTATTAAAGATCATTAATTAATGAAATTAATGAAGCATTTAAATGGTAAATTACTGTGAATGGTTAAAGATAATTAATTTGTGAAATTAATTAAAGTTGTAATTACTGGAATGTAATTAAAGGTTAGTTAATCCAAGATGATTAATTAAAATGGAAATTGGGGAATGATTAATTAATTGATTTGAAATTAATTAATAATTTGTAAGCAGGATTTATAAGATGAAGTAATTAATTTAATTTACTTTAAATTAATTAGAGATGAAGTAATTAATTTAATTCATTTTAAATTAATTAGAAATGAGATAATTAATTTAATTCATTTTAAATTAATTATATATGGTGTGATTATTTATCCTTGCTTATGTATGGATGGATGATATTGTTGCCTTGAATGGTTTGAAATCTCGGTTACGAGATAAGTAATGCTATGTGATATAGATTATCTATTCCTGATGATATTGTAGATTATCTATTTCTGATGATATTGTAGAATATCTATCTGTGATATTGTGAATATATATATAGATAATGAATGAATTGTTTTAACTTTAAAACAACTTGGCCTTAAAAGACACGGTTTGGATTTGATGAGACCGGGATCGGGTTTCCAGATTTGGATATCCGAAAACCACATCGATCCAAATTAACGATAGGTCATGAATCTCAAGTGAAGATGAAGATTCAGAGTGCAAGGGTTATTGTCGTTAACTCTGAGGGTGATTCCAAAATGAGTGTAACGAGATAATGCCTTCGGTTTCGTTCGAACCCGGAACGAACTTGTATGGATTGAATGCTTTCAGCACATCGTCAGGTGGACGATGAGCATTCTAAGAGATGTGTTCTCTAAAGGTAATCGTAGCCTCAAGCCTCATCAACCGGGAATGGCTAAAACAGGGGAGATGCAGCAAGGCTTCGTGGGTAGCCCCCACTTGAGAGTAAGGTCATCCCTGTCTAGATGCCCCTTTTATTTCGGCTTAGTGGTGCGGTTGAATGATCACAACCGTGGGGTGATTTTATTCGGAACTATCCAGTAAGGGATGGGTCCGGCTTTGTGTTGCAGGGGACTTAGGGTGGGTCCTCGGTACGCTGATCTAGGCCAGGTACTGTGACGGGCGGTACCCCAGTAGCCCTGCCATTGTATGGAATCCAAAATCCAATAAGTGCCTTCGGATTTGATTGTATTACCCACGTTGTGGCTAGTATGCTGGAATTTAATGAATGTAACAATTTCGGCTATTTCTTATTTACTTGAAAACCCTAGACCTATTATAATATCACTGGATTTCCTATTAAATGTTTTGGTTAGCATAAGGTAAAAACTTTTCCATGTTTATGTGTGGGAAGTCTTACGTGATACCTTTTGTTTTCAAAGGATTTTCAAAGTTAAGCAACTTTAACCGTTTACTCATACCAGACCCATGTCTGACCCGAAGTTTATTTCTGTTTTCATAAACTCTCGGGTACCCAAATTTTTACGGGTAGCCAAAGGATTCAGGTTAGCTTTGACGAATACTGGAGGAGCAAATGGAGCAGGAGGCTTCAGCGTATAGATATATATATTGGTTCCGCTGTGTTGATGTTTATGTGTATTTTTTTCGCTGTGTTGTATTGTGTTGTATCGAGTTGTATTAACTAGACATGTGTTTATAACTGTCTAGTATGTGTTGTATATTCTGTGTAACTCTGATGTATATGATACTATGTAATCTCTTATGTGATATATTATATTTTATTCGTTCCGCTGTTGAGATTCTGATGTTGTTTTCTTTCTTCTTCTCTATCTTTTCTATTTTCTCACCCCTTTCTTTCTTAAAAACGATGTGATTTTCCGGTAGTGGAAGGTCGGGTCGTGACATGTTAGCACAATACCAATTCCGCTCCAGTACGGAATTATCGCGGTATATGGGTTTAATAAATATTATTCGCTATTATGCAGCGCAATAGGGTCTCATCCGCTACACAAGGCGGGAAAATCAACAACTCCAATATATACATATGCCAACATGTATATATCGCTATATATATATAAATAATACCAATTCCACTTCAATGTGAAATTATCGCGGTATATGTTTTTAATAATTAACATCCGCTTAATAACGGCGTATAATGTCTATTTCAACAATAAAGATAACAATTTATCATCCAATCACACAATCAAACAATTTTAAATCTAACTATTTAAAATTTAAATCGAAACAAAACATTCAATTGAGTGAGGAGTTCTCACCTTGATTTCAATTCTGTTCCAGCTTTTTATTTCGAATAAAATCAAACACGCCTTTAAATTTTATCCAAATTTTTCACTGACCCCAAATGACTCCAATTCAGTTCCATAGCGAAGTACACGTCGAGACGATTCCAACTAGGAATGGCAATGGGGCGGGTTGGGGCGGGTTCTTATGCCCCAGACCCGCCCCGGGGTTTTTAGACCCCGCCCCAGACCCGCCCCGTAGACCCGGTGCGGGTCCAGAATTTTGCCCCAACCCCAGACCCGTACGGGTCAGGGTAGACCCGCCCCACCCCGAGACCCGGTGAAGGTTTTTGTATTGATTCAAAATTGTGTGCTAATGTACATGTATTTATATTTGTTGTCACTAAATGATACTTTAAATACAAATAACAATGTGTTTACAATTATAAATGAAGATAATAAAAATGTGGTGTACAAAATAATTCAAAAAAATATGCATATGTTATTTTATAAATATCAATGATGCAGCTTAATACTATAAACTTTTTATAGCTTATTGATTGTAACATTATAATATCCATGTCATAATCAAACATACACACACACACGCATATATATATATATATATATATATATATATATATAAAGATTAACAAATCATCGTTATAATACTAAAGCGATTTCATGAGATCTTAGAAGTGCGGGTCGGGTTGGGGCGGGTCAGCCAAGCCCCGACCCGACCCTAGACCCGTAGCTATCAAGAACGGGTCACGGGTCTACCCGCCCCGATGACCCAATGGGGCAGGTCTGGGCGGGCCAAAATAGGGGCGGGTCAACCGGGTTTGGACCCTAGACCCGCCCCATTGCCATCCCTAATTCCAACGCAAGTCGTTTCGTCGGAATCTGATAACGTATGACCAAGATATGATATTTTAAACATTTACGAATTAAAATAAAATTAAATTACAAATTCCTTTTATATTTTAAACCTTATCAAATCTGGGCCGAATGTTCCCATCACTAGATCAAAGCCGTTCGTGACTTCCTTCTTCCTCCATTCGCATTTTCCCTCCCAGGCAATTTTAAACGCAACGAACCCATCATTTACGAGCTAGGGTTCCACCACGCTCCTCCATCGATCGCCGAGAGTACGATCAGACGCCGCCAAACCGTAGCCCCACGCAACCCCAACCTCTGCCCAGGTTTATGCTCAGCTCGGCCCTCCACCGTGCTCGAAAAACGTGCGTGACTAGGTGAGTTCGAGCACAATTTCTGGCCACCACGTCACAATTTAGGCGATCATCGCCGTATGGATCGATAGAGCTCGCATAGATCTACAATATTGTTGTTGAAAGTTTTGTGAATAAATGCGTGGATTGAAAGAAATTAAGGGAGGAAAATTGATAACTTTCGGCCATTGATAATTGGAGGTGGCGGCTACAGATAATAGATTAGGGTTTTTCTCTTGAACGTATATATATATATATATACGTATATAAATAATATTAAATTCATTTTAAACGACTTTTTCAAACGATCTCCAAATCTGACGTGCCGCCTGGCGTTCGTAAGGTTTACCCCACGTTCCGAACACAATGGAACATGTTTCGGGAGCTAATTTGGTCATCTGTACGAGTTACGGAATTAAACGATCGATTTTAAATTAAACCGATTTAAATCGATTTCGATGCGTTTTGGCTTGCCCCGGACAAACTGTACATCCAATTGACACGAAATTTGAAACCATACAATAATATCACATTATGGATCCGATGAAACTAGTTTCGTCGAATCTGAGACATTTTGAAAAATGACTATTTTAACTCGCCAAATTAATATTAAAACAATTTCGATGCGTTTCGAGCTGCCATGGTCAAACGACAACTCCGATTGCTATGAAAATTGAAATCCGATAATAACAAACTATTACGGATCCAATAGAACTAGTTTCGTCCAATTCTGAGACTGTCCCAAAAATGGCTAATTTCACTAGTCGATTAAATATTAAAATATTCAATTTTCACAAATTAACTTTAAATTCAATTTTAAAAGTTCTATAACATCACTATAATCCCAATATGATTTAATATAACTTTATAAATCATTTTCAATCACATTAAATCCAATTTTCAATTATTTCTGGAATTTCAACTATTAAATTATCCAATTAAATCCAGATATTCGAAAAATAAATTATCAAACTTATAAATTTCACTTATTAATATTTAAAATCAATTAAATATTCGAATTTCAATTGACAGAAATTCTGGGTCGTTACAAACTTCCCCCCTTAAAAGAATTTCGTCCTCGAAATTACCAAGTAAGAAAAATGCCCCAAATTCATTAACTTTTCAGAATCCACTTAGTGAAAATTTTATATTCGCCTTTTTCAAAATCTTTAACTTTAACCAAAACAATGGTTTCCATTTTCTAATTCAATTCCTACATTTTCATTACACTTTAGAAATTGACTTTTTTTTATTAACAAAAATTTCCAAAATTTCTGAAAATTTTCTAACGCCTTAAATTTCCAGAAAAATTCGCCGGAGTCTCCTTTGCGCGGCTCGATCCGAAAAAAATGACAGTGTATATATATCACAAATATACATCTCATCAAGTGATGAGGCATCCCGTAGGGAAAAAGTGTAAAAGTACGATATTTAATCCGAGATATGTACCTTATATATTTTTAGCGAGCGTATACGGATAATATAGTGCGAAAGCGAGCTCCAAAGGCGAAGTAGACGCCATCCGCACCTACTAAACTCTCAATCAAACAAATGAGAACATATATATAGAAAATAATATCGATATACATCATATAGCAACATAATAACTACATATGTGTCAATATAGCAAATGCAACAAACAACAAATGCGACCATCATCCAATAAACATTCAACAAATTTATAACCAAATCAGTTTACTTTCATTTTTCATTAATATTCAAGTTGGTTCACTTTCAATTCAAATCAATTTCTATTTAAATTTACTTCACTTTCAATTTAAATCTAATTACATAGCTTCCAATTTTAATCAATTTAATTTCATTAGCACTTAATGAATTTTACTACATACAATCAACCAACAATCATCTAACAATCAATGTCATCCAATACAACCAAATTTATTAATTTACATTCAATTTGGTTTAACACCTTTAATTCAATTGGTCGATATTAAATTGACTTACATTCGATTATTCAACTTCCAATAACATTTAGCTTTTAATGAATTAACACTTACATTCATTTTTCCATATCAATTTATTCACATTCGATTGATTAACATTCAATCCATTCATTAATTCAATTGCTAATTCATTTAACAAATAAAATTGAATTTTATTTATATAACTCAAGTTCATATTTATTTAATTCACTTGATTAATTTACTTTGATATCAAAATCAAACTCATTCAACATTACTTAAGTTATAATCCAATTTCAAACATCATTTGTTCAAATTAACTTAAGTTTCCACTTATTAATCCAATTCAGATTCCAATTCTATTTAACTTTTACCAAGGTCAAATTTATTATCTCATATTATAAGTTCAAACTTAATCTCTTATATTCAACAATTACGGCTTGGATTTTATTGATTCACTTATACTTATTCTAATTTAACTCCATCCTTTAAGTTAAATTTATTCTATCAGAATTCAAATTTTATAAGTTATCAACTCATTATCATTCCCATATATATATTTTAAATAGGATTCCAGAGTCTTTTCAATCTTCAAAACCATTTTTTTTGAAATCAATTCAAATTTATCTTTTGAATTCTCAAAACAAAATCCAAATATTCCAACCAATTTTTATTTAAAATAATCTGGCAGCAATTCCTCTTTTGGAAACCCGAAAATGAACACCAATGATGTCGCGATCATCATCGGAATTATTTTCCAGCAACCTGAAAAGAGTTTAGAGCTTTCTTCTCTCCAAAACAATTTTTTCCACAATATCAAATCCTTTCAAAAGACTTCTCTGGAATTTTATTTTTAGATTATAAATCACATTTATAAATTTTTTACTTATAAAATCTCACTTTCTTATAGATAAGATTATTTTACCATTGTAAATCATTTTAATTATAACTTCATACAATATAATTCATTTGCTTATACAATTCATTCTTTTACAATTGTTGTTTTATTTAACTTATTCAAACAACTTTTATCAACTTATATACATTTACATTTTTAACAACCAAATAATCAATTTATTATATACACTTTAATAATTTCAGAAAAATTATTTCTTTATATACAAAATATAATCAAGTTAAAATTATTTCATTGACCCAATTTTAAAACAATATCGTGCCGAATGGTTCTGAACAAGTGTTTAGAGATCCCTATCGATAGAGTTGTACAGACTATACCGACCAGAATCCATATACCACTCAACAAATCAATCATCACAATATAAAACAATTTTATATTCACTAACAAATACACACTCATATCTATTATTACACTCAACTCATTCTAGAGTACTACTGACTCTATCTCTAATGAGTAACACCCAACAGAGCAGGGTTGTCTCTTAACCATATGCTCTGATACCAAATGTAATAGTCCGCTTTTCCGTACCCCTTGAGTAGACACTAATCTCCATCGATTAACTTAAGATGAACGAAAAACCGAACCATTAGGGTTTAAGAAAGAAGAGGTAGAAGAAAACAGAAGAAAAGAGAAAGAAGAAATAACAAAAACACAGAAACAGAAACAGAATCTCACATTCGCAGCGGAACAACATATAATAGATAAATGAATAATCTTTTAAACAAAGAACTATATCATTTTATACATCACATCAACATCAGAGTTTACAACAACAATATACAACACAACTGGACAGTTATATGAACCTGTACATATATAGAATACACAATGGAATAATACTATCATATACAAGTGGTACATCTCGCCATCCAACTCGCCACTAAGCTCCACAGCACTCCAAAATCCAGAATAATCTGATAACCTAAATCTAGACTGCCCGTGTGGAAAATGATGGGCACCCAGAGTTTAGGAAGGAAACAATAAACTCCAGGTCAGTCATGGTGACTGGTGTGAGAACTAAAACAGTTTATCTTTAAACAATCAACAACAAAGGAAATAAAACAATTTCGCAATGCTTTTAGAAAATGAAACTACCCTAAGGCCTCCCGCACACACACACAATGCAAACGCAGAATCGGAGGAGATTTCTCCTTATGATAGTAAAAAATGCTTACTACGCAAAATCATTCGGTTATTATTATTATTAGTGCATAGTGCAGAAAAACATTTCGAAAGTATAATATTAATCTTAGCCAACATATGACCAGTATCGTATGCCTACTATAGCTACTATGTTCAATAGCAGGTTACCGCCACATTCCATAGCAGGTAATACAACTAAAACCGTACAAGGTTCGTATTGTTTCTTTGGATTTTCCAACAAATGGTCAGGCTAAGGAACTTCCTTTCCTCCTGCCGAATGGGATCGCCTCTGGCTGGACGTCCCGAGAGACAAACTGCTCTCTGCCAAACAAGGCCGGGTTACTCCTGTAACAAGTAACTCATGAATATGTCATCACCCGGTCCTTTGGGACCTTTATCCGAGCGCTCGATAGCATCATCACACATAATAAATAAGTGTATCCACATGAGTAAGTATCTGGGCTCCATACCATGATACCACCCATGTAACGACCACGACTTTTTCTCCACAGAAAGTCGCATCGTTATAAAGAAAGAAAGGGATAGAAGAAGAAAAGAAAAGAAGAAAGAACAACAACACATCAGAGATCTCACAGCGGAACGAGAAATATATTATATCACATAAGATATTACATAGTATCATATACATCAGAGTATACAATTTATACAACATAGAATAGACAGTTATAAACTTCTGTCTATTATACATCACAAGTACATCAGTACAATATAACATACACAGCGGAAACTCTATATATCTACACGCTGAAGCCTCCTGCTCCTCAGCTCCTCCAGTATTCGTCAAGACTAACCTGAATCCCTCGACTACTCAATACAATATTGAGTACCCAAGAGTTTAATAAAACAGAAAATAAACACTTGGGTCAGACATGGGTCTGGTGTGAGTAAACGGTTAAATTGCTTAACTTTGAAAACCTTTGAAAACAAAAGTATCACGTAAGACTCCCCACACATAAACATGGGTAAGTTTTTACCTTACGCTAACTAAAACATTTGATAGGAAATCCGATTGTATTATAATAGGGTCTAGGGTTTTCAAGTAAATTACAGAAATAGCTGAAATGCTTACATATCACATTCCAACATAGTTGGGCACAACTAATACGTACGGCACTTATTGGAGTTTGGATTCCATACAATGGCAGGGCTACTGGGGTACCGACCGTCACAGTACGTGGCCTAGATCACCGTACCGAGGAGTACGCCCGCTCCCCTGCAACACAAAGCCGGAACCATCCCTTACTGGATAATCCCGAACAAGATAATCCCGTAGTTGGCGCGACCAACCACACACTAAGCCGAATAAAAGAAAAGGGACCTCTAGACAGGGATCTATCTTGCTCTCAGTGGGTGCTACCCACGAAGCCTTGCTGCACCTCCCCTGTTTTAGCCATTCCCGGTTGATGAGGCTTGAGGTTACGATTACCTTTAATCAGAACATATCACTTAGAATGCTCATCGTCCGCCTGACGATGTGCTGAAAGCATTCAATCCATACAAGTTCGTTCCGGGTTCGAACGAAACCGAAGGCATTATCTCGTTACACTCGTTTTGGAATCACCCTCAGAGTTAACGACAATAACCCTTGCACTCTGAATCTTCATCATCACTTGAGATTCACGACCTATCGTAAATTTGGATCGATGTGGTATTCGGGTCTCCAGACCTGGAATTCCGGTATACGGAAACCCGATCCCGGTCTCATCGAAATCCAAAACGTATCTTTTAAGGCCAAGTTGTTTTAAAGGTTTTAAACATTTAACTTATATTCAGGATAATATAAACAGATAGATAAATCACATTATCACAACAGATAATTTATATCAACATTCATCTCACAAAGCAACACATATCATAGATATCATAACCAAAAATCATCCAGTATCAACCAATCACCCAATATCAATCATCTAATATTAACCAATCCAATATAAATCAATCATCCATAAGCAGGTTTGATTAACTCTTAATCAATTTAATTATCCTTTAATTAAATTAATTACTATTCTTAAATCACTTGGATTATCTTAATCCTGCTTCATTGATTTATTACAGATCAATTTATTAATCATTTCTTAATGATCTTCCTTAATTAATCTTCCTTTGATTAATTATCTTAATTACATTCAAGTAATTATCCTTCACATATTCAGTAATTAACCTTTAATTACTATCATTAAATAATTAATTAATGATCGTTCATTTGCTTTCATAAATTAATTAATTATAATTATTTACATTAATCCTCAATTAATTATAATTAATTAATCATACTTAAATTAATTACTTTTATTAATCAAACTTGATTAGTTTTATTAATTATATTAATTAATAATCCTCTAATTACTTCATTAATTAATTAACCTTTTAATTAATTAAATAATTAATCTTTAATTAACCACCTACATTAATTAATCATAATTAATCATAATTTCTATTACTTAAGAAATTATCTTTTATTAATCACCTTCATTAATTATTCACTAATTATTTATTAATTAATCACATTCATTTATTATTCATTAATTAATCACATTAATTAATTAATTAAACTCTAATTAATTATCAAAGTAATTAATCCTTAATTACTTCCCTTAATTACTTCATAAAGTAATTATTCTCTTAAATTAATTATATTAATTAATTACACCTTAGTTACTTACTTTAATTAATTAACTCTTTAATTAATTATATTAATTAATTACTCTTTAATCACTTTTTATTGATTAATTAATCTTAATTAATCAACCCTTAATTAATTAATTACTTCCTTAATTAATTACTCTCTTTTAATTAATTACCTTAACAAATAATTTATCTCATTATTAATTAACCTTAATCCTTAAATTAATTTCAACCTTAATTAATTTAAGATAAATTCTTTTATCTTAATTAAATACTTAATTACATTATTTAATCTTCATTAGAAAACATTTAGAAATAATTTATATATAGTTAAAGATATATAATTTATTTAAATAAAACAAATTAACCATTAAAATTTAACATTTAAAATCTTTGGAAAACTTGATAAATCTTGTTTCATAAATTTAATCAAAACCTCATCCCTTTAAATTCTTAAATTTATTTAAATATACCTTTAAAACTTATACATTTGAACTTGATTAAATTTCTTTATTAAACTTAGTTAAACATTACTTTATTTATATTTATTTTTAACTTGGTCAAGCCTCTATTAAATACCTGGCTTTCAACATTTATCTTACATTAAAAATCTGATCACTGTTTTCTTTAAATTAAAACTTAACATGAGTATTCTTTTAAACTAAAATCTGGAATACTTAAACAACCCAAAACCCGAGTCTAAACAAAAGAAAACCCGAGCAAACATTTCTAAAACCCCGAGTCTTTCTCCCCTCTCGTATACTTCGAGTCGTCACGCAATCTACACGAGAGTTTCCCCGAGTTTCCCCCTTCTTCCCAAACCAAAACAATCCCAGGCACCCAAACGTTCACGTGCACGTGCTGCACTTGCACCATCGTCTCCGACCACCCTAGGTCACCGCGACGATCCTCGACAATCGCCTTCAACCTCACGAACCCACACGCAACTCCAGATCTTCCATATGTCACACGAATCGAAAACGATCCTATCGATCAAAAATCTGGAACCCACAATGATGCAATTGACCTCGCCGCCGACGATCAGAACGACCAGAGTTCATGTCGACTTAACTGAAGCTTCGCCACGTACCCATCCATCGATTTCACTCCTCGCGATCATCTCCGATCTACCCTAGTCATCGAATCAAGCTCCGATAACATCATCGACTAAAACTGGGAAGAAACCCTACTTCACCAACGCCTGGCCACCACGGTCTTCAATAAATAGCTTCGACATTTTTCCCACACTTGCCGACCACCCAGCCATCTCCGACTCAGAATTCACGCCACCCCTTGCCCACCATCGATGGCAATTGATCAAAACGTCCCTGACGTTCAACTCGAGAATTCTAATTGACTATCAAATTATAAATTCAAACTTTAATACCTAAATTCATGATTTCCTACCCTGAATCCATTCATGAAATCAAATTATGAAATTGTCTCCATAAAATTTTGACCAATATCTGATTATCACTGTATTTTCTTATTTCAGAGATAATTTTTTTGAATTTAAACCTTGGAAACATTTTTAGACTTTGCATCATGTTGTTATCTTCAACTTTTATTCAAAGATTCAAGCCTAAAATTTCTTGTATTTGGAGATATGGATTTTTAACAAGAAATTCAAGAACTATAAACAACAAAGACTCAAAATCAAACATTTGTACAGGCATACTTTAAATATTAATTCAAGTCATATTCAATGCTAAAACATCCATGCAATCCATTATTATCACACACATTTCACATATATTTAAGTTCATCTCAAATCTTAAACTGTTTTTAAAAGCAACAGGTTTACTCACTTGTTAAACAGAGCACAGGATATACATTATATACATGCATTCATATCAAATTCATATAAACAATTTAATCTATCACTGAAATCAATTATAATCATCAGGTTAAACTGTTTTTAAAATAAATTTACTCACCTTTTTATTTGCAGAGAACAAAGCAGAGCAGAGGGCATGTTCTTGTTTCCTGGAACTTGTATTTGAATTTGAAACTGAAACTTGCATTTTGAATCTACAATTTCTTGATTAATTAGTTGAATGTGTTCCCAGGTTGAAGCTTGCTTGATCTCAGGTTTATATATGTTGAAGATGTGAAAATAGTTGAATGTTGTTGCTTGATCTCAGGGTAAATAGTTTGAAATAGTTGTTTGATTTACTTTTTAAATTTGATTTTAGATTTTAGAAGAAGAAAGAAAGAATAGAGAGATTTTTAAAACTGAACGACCAGGTTTCTCTAAACATACTTTATTTATAAATTAAATTTTTTAAATGAAGATAATGTTGCCACTTGTTTTATTTTATTGCATTACAAATGTCCAACTTGATTTTATATGTTTACAAGTGTTGAATATATGTAATATTATGTTTTAAACCCTTACCTAAAAGTAATTATGTTTTAAAACCTTATTTACAAAAGTATTTATGTTTTTCTTTAAATTATGTAATATGAATTTGTATTTACTTATGTTAAAATTATTTATATGTTACATATGTCTTCTTTTATATGTTTACAAACCATTTAAGTTTAGGAGATATTAAAAAGAAAGGTCTAATTTAAATCTATATATATTTATAACCATTTTTAGATTAAGTACTTATTAAAAGAAAACAAATTAAAACCTTTACTAATTTTTATTTAAACTATAACATTTTAGAAATAAATAATATCTTATATTTTGAAAATATAAAATTAACCTTAAATTAGCTTTTGAAAAATATTAAATTCAAAACAATATCAAATTATAACATATACATACATATATATTACAATTTGAAAATACAATCTTTAATTTAAAACAAAAGATATCCTATTCACAATATATATCAAATATATATATTATAAATAGAATAAAATTTTATGAGCTTTAACAAACAAATCTTATCAATATTGCCAGATTAAGTATTTATTATCCTTTAAAAGATTAAATTTCCAATTTAAATTAAAATTATAAGGAAAATTACCAAATCAAATTAATTATTAATACAGATTATTAAATTTATATTGCCCAAAATCCCGGGATATCACATTCCTCCCCCCTTAAAATAATTTCGTCCCCGAAATTAAAAGCAAAGATAATTTAATAATCCAGCAAAGATTTTAAAACAGCAAAGCATACCTATCATCCAGTAACTAACAACCATAGCAACCAATCAAACAAACAAACCTAACTAACTATTCTGATACAAATCAGGATAGATCTTCACTAACACTATCTAGAGTTTCCCACATATAACACCGGAATACTCGCTCTACAGAATCTAACAATACCACTATAATCCAGAGCTCCTTTCTTCTCTAGATCCACTAATCTGAAAAAATATCAGACCACACTCAAGTCCAGTTCAACTTCCAAATCCATCTGAACTGCATAACCTACAATCAACAATGAATCATACACGTACTCCCTCAGAAATACGTGAAATACAATGAATTCCAGATATCCAAACTGGCTATTCAATCCTGTAGATCAAAGAACTACTTTTCTCGAGAACACAGGAAAATCCAAAATAATTCAGTGCTAGCTTTCTAATCTTACCAAATCTTATATCTCCTTTTATTGGATACAACTTAAACAATATCCAAATTTCAACTTTAAATTCCAAATTCCATCAATTCTTAACTGTTTAACTCTCCTGACGATCCTGAGTCACTTCATCCTTCCTGATCAGCTTAGCCCTTGCTGATGCTTCCTGAAATAATCTAGACCAACATCAAACCAATTTCCGGATCCTTCTCAACAAAATGGTTTCCCAAAAATCACCGAAATCCAGAACACAACTCTACTCCACAACATTAGAGCACTTCGAACTACTTCTCCTTTCTAGAATAGCCAAACAGTTGCACTTGACAACCTTACCTCCAAATCCTGAAAAATCCTTCATGCTTAGAGATATACTTGAATTTCCTATAGAAATCCTCTACTCCAAGAAAATCACAACTCCCGGTTGTTCCCACCCTAGAATAGCTGCTATCTTGCTTTCGCTACACAACTCTGATCTTGAACAGATGAGAATGCCGTCGGAGAAACTCGAGCACAAACTTGATCATCCACAGTTCACCATACCATAAAATCTTAGTGAACCATTCCATTTGGTCGAAACATCCTAGCAGAATCCCCTCTAGAAAATTAGAACTGATCAATCCCTCTCCAAAGAATCCTGAGCTGCTTCACCAATTTCTTCTCTAGGAGACATCTTCCTACAAAGCTGAACCACCGGTAACTCCACGAATCAAGTCGATACGGAATCTCAATCTCCAATAACCCAAGAGAACACTCAAACAATCGCAAGTCACTTTTGCGATCAGCTCGGCCTAATTTCCAAAGAAAACTGTTCTCTCTTCACTAATCAGAACAGCTTACACTTGATTATCCAATCCATCGAAGAAATGGATCCACTCTGCTGCTTCTGAACTTCTCCTTCAGAAAACTGCTCAGCCAGACACTTCCTTCCAACATACAGAATACTCCGAGCTGCAACGCTGCCACCGATGCCAAAGATTTCCTTATCCAAAGCTCTTCGAGAAACTCGAACCTCAAACCAAACAGAAACACCATGCTGAACTCAGCCACAACACCGAAGCAGACACACTTCCTTAAACTTGTTCCAAAGAAAACATCTTCGGGAACATCCATATTCACTGCATCTCATCACACAGCTACTATTACCTGAGATACCATCACTCACTTCTGTTCTCCGACAGATCCAACTCTACTCATCCAACTCCTAAGATGAACTCCGAACCTTAACAGGTTTCCTTCAGAGATCGGTGAAATCCTTACATAACTGTAAAGTTCACTCGAGACGGTATTAGGTTTACAGTCTCGACAAATACACTTCCAACCTCAACACTCAGACTCCTAATCCTAGATGATAAATTATTATCATCTCAACCAATCATTACAAATACCATATACTTTTAAAATGATACTTTTTATATATAGAAAATATATCTGGGTAAAATTATTTCATCTACCTTTTTAAAACAATATTGTGTCTATTGGCCTGGTCCAAGTGTTTAGAGATCCCTATCAATAACGTTAGCTACTCGTATTGACCAGAATCCATATACCACTCAACCGATCAATTAACACAATATAAAACCATTTTTATATAACTAACAATTACGCGCTCTCAAGATAGACACCACTTCAGAGCCTAGGTATTCACTCAACCTACTGCTCTGATACCACTGTAACGACCACGACTTTTTCTCCACAGAAAGTCGCATCGTTATAAAGAAAGAAAGGGATAGAAGAAGAAAAGAAAAGAAGAAAGAACAACAACACATCAGAGATCTCACAGCGGAACGAGAAATATATTATATCACATAAGATATTACATAGTATCATATACATCAGAGTATACAATTTATACAACATAGAATAGACAGTTATAAACTTCTGTCTATTATACATCACAAGTACATCAGTACAATATAACATACACAGCGGAAACTCTATATATCTACACGCTGAAGCCTCCTGCTCCTCAGCTCCTCCAGTATTCGTCAAGACTAACCTGAATCCCTCGACTACTCAATACAATATTGAGTACCCAAGAGTTTAATAAAACAGAAAATAAACACTTGGGTCAGACATGGGTCTGGTGTGAGTAAACGGTTAAATTGCTTAACTTTGAAAACCTCTGAAAACAAAAGTATCACGTAAGACTCCCCACACATAAACATGGGTAAGTTTTTACCTTACGCTAACTAAAACATTTGATAGGAAATCCGATTGTATTATAATAGGGTCTAGGGTTTTCAAGTAAATTACAGAAATAGCTGAAATGCTTACATCTCACATTCCAACATAGTTGGGCACAACTAATACGTACGACACTTATTGGAGTTTGGATTCCATACAATGGCAGGGCTACTGGGGTACCGCCCGTCACAGTACGTGGCCTAGATCACCGTACCGAGGAGTACGCCCGCTCCCCTGCAACACAAAGCCGGAACCATCCCTTACTGGATAATCCCGAACAAGATAATCCCGTAGTTGGCGCGACCAACCACACACTAAGCCGAATAAAAGAAAAGGGACCTCTAGACAGGGATCTATCTTGCTCTCAGTGGGTGCTACCCACGAAGCCTTGCTGCACCTCCCCTGTTTTAGCCATTCCCGGTTGATGAGGCTTGAGGTTACGATTACCTTTAATCAGAACATATCACTTAGAATGCTCATCGTCCGCCTGACGATGTGCTGAAAGCATTCAATCCATACAAGTTCGTTCCGGGTTCGAACGAAACCGAAGGCATTATCTTGTTACACTCGTTTTGGAATCACCCTCAGAGTTAACGACAATAACCCTTGCACTCTGAATCTTCATCTTCACTTGAGATTCACGACCTATCGTAAATTTGGATCGATGTGGTATTCGGGTCTCCAGACCTGGAATTCCGGTATACGGAAACCCGATCCCGGTCTCATCGAAATCCAAAACGTATCTTTTAAGGCCAAGTTGTTTTAAAGGTTTTAAACATTTAACTTATATTCAGGATAATATAAACAGATAGATAAATCACATTATCACAACAGATAATTTATATCAACATTCATCTCACAAAGCAACACATATCATAGATATCATAACCAAAAATCATCCAGTAGCAACCAATCACCCAATATCAATCATCTAATATTAACCAATCCAATATAAATCAATCATCCATAAGCAGGTTTGATTAACTCTTAATCAATTTAATTATCCTTTAATTAAATTAATTACTATTCTTAAATCACTTGGATTATCTTAATCCTGCTTCATTGATTTATTACAGATCAATTTATTAATCATTTCTTAATGATCTTCCTTAATTAATCTTCCTTTGATTAATTATCTTAATTACATTCAAGTAATTATCCTTCACATATTCAGTAATTAACCTTTAATTACTATCATTAAATAATTAATTAATGATCGTTCATTTGCTTTCATAAATTAATTAATTATAATTATTTACATTAATCCTCAATTAATTATAATTAATTAATCATACTTAAATTAATTACTTTTATTAATCAAACTTGATTAGTTTTATTAATTATATTAATTAATAATCCTCTAATTACTTCATTAATTAATTAACCTTTTAATTAATTAAATAATTAATCTTTAATTAACCACCTACATTAATTAATCATAATTAATCATAATTTCTATTACTTAAGAAATTATCTTTTATTAATCACCTTCATTAATTATTCACTAATTATTTATTAATTAATCACATTCATTTATTATTCATTAATTAATCACATTAATTAATTAATTAAACTCTAATTAATTATCAAAGTAATTAATCCTTAATTACTTCCCTTAATTACTTCATAAAGTAATTATTCTCTTAAATTAATTATATTAATTAATTACACCTTAGTTACTTACTTTAATTAATTAACTCTTTAATTAATTATATTAATTAATTACTCTTTAATCACTTATTATTGATTAATTAATCTTAATTAATCAACCCTTAATTAATTAATTACTTCCTTAATTAATTACTCTCTTTTAATTAATTACCTTAACAAATAATTTATCTCATTATTAATTAACCTTAATCCTTAAATTAATTTCAACCTTAATTAATTTAAGATAAATTCTTTTATCTTAATTAAATACTTAATTACATTATTTAATCTTCATTAGAAAACATTTAGAAATAATTTATATATAGTTAAAGATATATAATTTATTTAAATAAAACAAATTAACCATTAAAATTTAACATTTAAAATCTTTGGAAAACTTGATAAATCTTGTTTCATAAATTTAATCAAAACCTCATCCCTTTAAATTCTTAAATTTATTTAAATATACCTTTAAAACTTATACATTTGAACTTGATTAAATTTCTTTATTAAACTTAGTTAAACATTACTTTATTTATATTTATTTTTAACTTGGTCAAGCCTCTATTAAATACCTGGCTTTCAACATTTATCTTACATTAAAAATCTGATCACTGTTTTCTTTAAATTAAAACTTAACATGAGTATTCTTTTAAACTAAAATCTGGAATACTTAAACAACCCAAAACCCGAGTCTAAACAAAAGAAAACCCGAGCAAACATTTCTAAAACCCCGAGTCTTTCTCCCCTCTCGTATACTTCGAGTCGTCACGCAATCTACACGAGAGTTTCCCCGAGTTTCCCCCTTCTTCCCAAACCAAAACAATCCCAGGCACCCAAACGTTCACGTGCACGTGGTGCACTTGCACCATCGTCTCCGACCACCGTAGGTCACCGCGACGATCCTCGACAATCGCCTTCAACCTCACGAACCCACACGCAACTCCAGATCTTCCATATGTCACACGAATCGAAAACGATCCTATCGATCAAAAATCTGGAACCCACAATGATGCAATTGACCTCGCCGCCGACGATCAGAACGACCAGAGTTCATGTCGACTTAACTGAAGCTTCGCCACGTACCCATCCATCGATTTCACTCCTCGCGATCATCTCCGATCTACCCTAGTCATCGAATCAAGCTCCGATAACATCATCGACTAAAACTGGGAAGAAACCCTACTTCACCAACGCCTGGCCACCACGGTCTTCAATAAATAGCTTCGACATTTTTCCCACACTTGCCGACCACCCAGCCATCTCCGACTCAGAATTCACGCCACCCCTTGCCCACCATCGATGGCAATTGATCAAAACGTCCCTGACGTTCAACTCGAGAATTCTAATTGACTATCAAATTATAAATTCAAACTTTAATACCTAAATTCATGATTTCCTACCCTGAATCCATTCATGAAATCAAATTATGAAATTGTCTCCATAAAATTTTGACCAATATCTGATTATCACTGTATTTTCTTATTTCAGAGATAATTTTTTTGAATTTAAACCTTGGAAACATTTTTAGACTTTCCATCATGTTGTTATCTTCAACTTTTATTCAAAGATTCAAGCCTAAAATTTCTTGTATTTGGAGATATGGATTTTTAACAAGAAATTCAAGAACTATAAACAACAAAGACTCAAAATCAAACATTTGTACAGGCATACTTTAAATATTAATTCAAGTCATATTCAATGCTAAAACATCCATGCAATCCATTATTATCACACACATTTCACATATATTTAAGTTCATCTCAAATCTTAAACTGTTTTTAAAAGCAACAGGTTTACTCACTTGTTAAACAGAGCACATGATATACATTATATACATGCATTCATATCAAATTCATATAAACAATTTAATCTATCACTGAAATCAATTATAATCATCAGGTTAAACTGTTTTTAAAATAAATTTACTCACCTTTTTATTTGCAGAGAACAAAGCAGAGCAGAGGGCATGTTCTTGTTTCCTGGAACTTGTATTTGAATTTGAAACTGAAACTTGCATTTTGAATCTACAATTTCTTGATTAATTAGTTGAATGTGTTCCCAGGTTGAAGCTTGCTTGATCTCAGGTTTATATATGTTGAAGATGTGAAAATAGTTGAATGTTGTTGCTTGATCTCAGGGTAAACAGTTTGAAATAGTTGTTTGATTTACTTTTTAAATTTGATTTTAGATTTTAGAAGAAGAAAGAAAGAATAGAGAGATTTTTAAAACTGAACGACCAGGTTTCTCTAAACATACTTTATTTATAAATTAAATTTTTTAAATGAAGATAATGTTGCCACTTGTTTTATTTTATTGCATTACAAATGTCCAACTTGATTTTATATGTTTACAAGTGTTGAATATATGTAATATTATGTTTTAAACCCTTACCTAAAAGTAATTATGTTTTAAAACCTTATTTACAAAAGTATTTATGTTTTTCTTTAAATTATGTAATATGAATTTGTATTTACTTATGTTAAAATTATTTATATGTTACATATGTCTTCTTTTATATGTTTACAAACCATTTAAGTTTAGGAGATATTAAAAAGAAAGGTCTAATTTAAATCTATATATATTTATAACCATTTTTAGATTAAGTACTTATTAAAAGAAAACAAATTAAAACCTTTACTAATTTTTATTTAAACTATAACATTTTAGAAATAAATAATATCTTATATTTTGAAAATATAAAATTAACCTTAAATTAGCTTTTGAAAAATATTAAATTCAAAACAATATCAAATTATAACATATACATACATATATATTACAATTTGAAAATACAATCTTTAATTTAAAACAAAAGATATCCTATTCACAATATATATCAAATATATATATTATAAATAGAATAAAATTTTATGAGCTTTAACAAACAAATCTTATCAATATTGCCAGATTAAGTATTTATTATCCTTTAAAAGATTAAATTTCCAATTTAAATTAAAATTATAAGGAAAATTACCAAATCAAATTAATTATTAATACAGATTATTAAATTTATATTGCCCAAAATCCCGGGATATCACAACCCATTTCTAGAAGGAAATGACATACCCTAAAGGGCGCGACCCTCGTAACCTTGCCGCAACATTCCTGTTTCGACCATTTCCGGGTTGTTGGGGCCCTGACGAAGTCTCGTCCACAAAGCTACGCTTTATACAAAAGCTATGCTTTGGGTCAAACAAATGATCAACCTATGATCACAAAGATAAATGATCAAACAAATGATCATATCACAAATGATCAAACACTGATCATTTCACAGCAACACTCAGCATGTCACATTACCAAATTGGGAATATATCGCTGATAAATTTCAACTACATAACCTCTGAGCTCGTACGTCTCAGAGAAGGGTGTTAAGCTAAGAGAATAAATTCTCCGCCACCAACAGAAATGTATTTGAAAGAAATCAGCTTTATATCTCAATTTGTAATGTCAGACATACAATCCATACAAGTCTGTTCCGGGATCGAACAGAACCGAAGGCACTTCTCACGAAGCCCTTGCAAATCCGGATAATTTTCAATCACGTACGGACTTCCCGTCATTAAGGTGATAAAACCTCTAAATCGAAGATCAGTCGATGTAGAGTAACTCGACGGTAATCCTTCCATTTTCAAAAATATCCGGTCTTCAACACCGGTCATCAAATGCGATTCATAACGACGTATCACATATTCGGAATGGGTTATACGACCCCATGGTCCTTTCCCGGCTAACCCGAATAGTGAGCGCTTATTCAAAAATAAGTGTGGCATTCAAATTCAAGCAAATCACAACCAAATACCTATTCAAGGTAATTATTGATAGTCGGTTATTTAACTATCAATAAAGATGCGCAACATCATCAGATTCCAAATAATTTTCCCAATTATTTATCTTCCAAAAATATCTTTACAAGATATATAATTTCCACACTTCAATTATTTGAAAATAATTTCAAATCAATTTCCACATTTCAATTTATCTTTGAAGATAAAATCTCAAAACATTTCACTTCATAATGGAAAAACATTTCCATACCTATTTAATAATAGGTAATTCACAAATCCATTTATTTTCAACATTTGAAAATACTCAATATACTTAAATCAAAATTAAGTATATATTTCATTCTTTAAGGAAATCATTTTCTTAAACACATCTATTTAAGTCAAAACGAATGTTGCGTAAAACATCGTTACAACAACTCAAAATCACTAGTATAGGGATTCGAAATTTAGATAGATATATAAATCCCAATACTATATAAACCATTTCCTTTCGGAAATCATTTACTATAACAACGGTGTTATAATCTAGCATTTCCTTATTCCTCGAAACGTTTATTTCAACAATAAATGTTGAAATCTATGTATTCGATACTTAATACGTTTTAAAACATCTATTATAACAACTACTTCATTTAACAATATTCCTTTTCCCAAAATATATTGATTTTATTCAATAATATATATTCACTGTCCAAAATCGTGAATATAATCACTATCCCAATTTTAACAATTTCTACACAATTTATTTCAATAATAATTCGCTATCCAAAATCGTGAATATACTTCCTTTAATAATTTTCTATATTCAATTTATCAAATTCCATTTATTTCGAATTTATAAACAATGTCGATAAATTCTTTCCCTATTCATAAACTTCGATTTATAAAAATCCCTGAATTAACAAATTTAATTCATAACTCGATTTCATATCAAAAATCTAATTTATAAGTTAATTACTTATAAATCTTTTATTTTACAAAAATCTATTCATTTTATAACTTCACATTATAAATCTATTAATTTCATTCACTTATGAATCCATTTATACTTCCTTTAACGTTTATAAAAACTCATTTTATAATTCCAATATTTTAATTTATAAATATCAATTTTATAAATCTTTTATATAAACCGTTTATAATTATTCCAAAAATCTCAATTTAAATAAACCAATTCTTTCAAAAATCCCTTTTAAAATCAAAATCGTTATCTTAAACTTCAAAAATGAATCCGATGATGCAACAGCACCAAATAGCCAATCACAACATCCAAACATCATATATCATCTTATGATAACAGAATATACAACAATATCTGTAAATAAATCACTACGGTGAGGAATCCAGTTGGATCCCTCCAACCTGTTTCCCTGCATCCAAAGATGTTAGCACAATACCAATTCCGCTCCAATACAGAATTATCGCGGTATATGGGTTTAATAAATATTATTCGCTATTATGCAACGCAATAGGGTCTCATCCGCTACACAAGGCGGGAAAATCAACAACTCCAATATATACATATGCCAATATGTATATATCGCTATATATATATATAAATAATACCAATTCCACTTCAATGTGAAATTATCGCGGTATATGTTTTTAATAATTAACATCCGCTTAATAACGGCGTATAATGTCTATTTCAACAATACAGATAACAATTTATCATCCAATCACACAATCAAACAATTTTAAATCTAACTATTTAAAATTTAAATCGAAACAAAACATTCGATTGAGTGAGGAGTTCTCACCTTGATTTCAATTCTGTTCCAGCTTTTTATTTCGAATAAAATCAAACACGCGTTTAATTTTATCCAAATTTTTCACTGACCCCAAATGACTCCAATCAGTTCCATAGCGAAGTACACGTCGAGGCGATTCCAACGCAAGTCGTTTCGTCGGAATCTGATAACGTATGACCAAGATATGATATTTTAAACATTTACGAATTAAAATAAAATTAAATTACAAATTCCTTTTATATTTTAAACCTTATCAAATCTGGGCCGAATGTTCCCATCACTAGATCAAAGCCGTTCGTGACTTCCTTCTTCCTCCATTCGCATTTTCCCTCCCAGGCAACTTTAAACGCAACGAACCCATCATTTACGAGCTAGGGTTCCACCACGCTCCTCCATCGATCGCCGAGAGTACGATCAGACGCCGCCAAACCGTAGCCCCACGCAACCCCAACCTCCGCCCAGGTTTATGCTCAGCTCGGCCCTCCACCGTGCTCGAAAAACGTGCGTGACTGGGTGAGTTCGAGCTCAATTTCTAGCCACCACGTCACAATTCAGGCGATCATCGCCGTATGGATCGATAGAGCTCGCATAGATCTACAATATTGTTGTTGAAAGTTTTGTGAATAAATGCGTGGATTGAAAGAAATTAAGGGAGGAAAATTGATAACTTTCGGCCATTGATAATTGGAGGTGGCGGCTACAGATAATAGATTAGGGTTTTTCTCTTGAACGTATATATATATATATATATATATATATACGTATATAAATAATATTAAATTCATTTTAAACGACTTTTTCAAACAATCTCCAAATCTGACGTGCCGCCTGGCGTTCGTAAGGTTTACCCCGCGTTTCGAACACAATGGAACGTGTTTCGGGAGCTAATTTGGTCATCTGTGCGAGTTACGGAATTAAACGATCGATTTTAAATTAAACCGATTTAAATCGATTTCGATGCGTTTTGGCTTGCCCCGGACAAACTGTACATCAAATTGACACGAAATTTGAAACCATACAATAATATCACATTACGGACCGGATGAAACTGGTTTCGTCGAAATCTGAGACATTTTGAAAAATGACTATTTTAACTCGCCAAATTAATATTAAAACAATTTCGATGCGTTTCGAGCTGCCATGGTCAAACGAAAACTCCGATTGCTATGAAAATTTAAATCCGATAATAACAAACTATTATGGATCCAATAAAACTAGTTTCGTCCAATTCTGAGACTGTCCCAAAAATGGCTAATTTCACTAGTCGATTAAATATTAAAATATTCAATTTTCACAAATTAACTTTAAATTCAATTTTAAAAGTTCTATAACATCACTATAATCCCAATATGATTTAATATAACTTTATAAATCATTTTCAATCACATTAAATCCAATTTTCAATTATTTCTGGAATTTCAACTATTAAATTATCGATTTAATTATCCAATTAAATCCAGATATTCGAAAAATAAATTATCCGACTTATAAATTTCACTTATTAATATTTAAAATCAATTAAATATTCGAATTTCAATTGACAGAAAATCTGGGTCGTTACAAGGGTTCACTAAGCTCTTCAGAAATCTTAATTTAGTAGTAATCAAAAGAGCAATGAATAATACTAAATCATTACACTTTGGCTTATAACCAAAGGAACAATGCACCAACTAGATTATGATGCATAAAGTCAGTTGAAAAGAGATGATCTAACAGGTGAATCTTTTATTTGGTGTACTTCAAAAAGATGATAAAATCTTCAAATAAAGAATTGACTAAAAATGTTTATATGTTATGTAACAACCCGCATATTTGTCGATTTTATATTTAAATATTTTATTTAAATATTTTATCGTTAGTAGGATTTTAGTCCAAAAAGCTACTTTTTACATACGGTCAAATTAAGACTCGATACCACTTCCATTGAGTTCAAAATGATGTTTGCGATCTTTTTGGGTGTAAACTTCGATATGTTTGGAGAGAGTGGAATTTTCATCACTTTTTGCTTTGGGCTTTGATTTGGACTGAACCACTTACTAACTCAGCCCCAACCCATCTCCTCTTCATCACTTCTTCTAAAATAACAAAGCTTCATCAAAATAGTTGGAGGGAATGGGAAATTAAAATTCCAAGCTCAAGTTCATTAGCAAATTCTACATCTAACTCCAAATTCTAAGAGGAGGCATTGGATTCAAGCCTGTGGGTGATTCTTTCATTGTTTTTAAGCTTCTCCATTAACAATTTCGTGAAAAGGTGAGATTTTTGTCTCACATTCTTGCCTATAACTATCTTGGACTGTTGGGAATGATTCCCCATCACGTTTGCATGTGCATTTGCATTTGGTTTGGATTGGATTGGTGAAAAACCCCAATTTTTAGTGTTTTTGTCAAAAAACTGCAGTTAGGTCGTTCTGCCTCGCTAGGTCGCACGGCGTGGAAAAGTCACGCTGGCTATAGGTCTTTTTCCCATAGGTCGCGCGGCGTAGCTCGTTTCAACACTTAGGTCGTTCGCTCCTTAGGTCGTTAGACCATAGGTCGTTCGGAGTTAGGTCGCTCCCTTAGTTGGAAACGGTACTTCGGCGTTAGGTCGCTCGACATTGAGCTGCTAGGTCACTCGGCCTTATCTACCTCGTTAAGTCGCTTTGCACTAGGTCGTTGGTCCTAGGTCGCTTGGCCTCACTTACCTTTAGGTCGCGTACCACTTTATGTCGCACACCCTTAGGTCGCGTACCACTTTAGGTCGCGCACCCTTAGGTCGCGTACCACTTTAGGTCGCGTATCCCCTTAGGTCGCGTACCACTTTAGGTCGCGTATCCCCTTAGGTCGCGCACCCTTTAGGTCGAGTAACCCTTAGGTCGCGTACCACCTAGGTCGCGCACCCTGGCCTTATGCTTACTTTATGTCGCTCGACCTGTTTATCCCCTAGGTCGCTCGGCATGCTACCCTTAGGTCGTTCGACCTATTTTACTTTAAGTTATCACTTTTTAAGACGTTGAACTTTAACTCGGCCACATTAGGTCGCATGTGTACTTCTACTTTGATGCATTTAGAGTTGATTTCCTTGGATTTCATTCACGTCTTCGAACGTGAACTTTTGTGACTTGTTGATTCTACAATCAATTTCTGTGATTTGTCATTTTAAAAACATGAAGGCTTCAATACTAGTAGAAAAATATCAAACTCTTTCATCAAAGCGATTTCAACACTATTCTACTACAAAGCCCTTTTTCCTAAACCGTTTTCCAATCTACTAGTATAAACAAGCCTTTACTTCACTCGAATGAGAAATCTAATTAAACGGCTTAGTAAAACAGGTGGTATGAAATGCTTGCGTTCACTTCGTCGGTTAATTCTTGGACTTGCTCGACTGAACCTTTTGTGACAATTTTCTAGTGAAGATCTACAGTTTGTTCGTAAATATTTAAGTTAAGCAAGTGGTTATGGGACATGAAGCTAAACTCATATATTTACTGGCTTGGTGTGGTTGACACTTCTTGATGATCATGACGATCATTTTTGTGATTTAGACTAGCAATTGTGCGATGTCTCTTTGTCTACGAGGGAGACTAAACCCCGTTTGTGTGATGTTTCTACATCACATATGTGGGGTAGCGCCCCACGGTCTTTGGGCCATTCTTGTGGAGCTTTGGCTCAAAATTAATGGTTAGCTACCATGAGATAGCGTCTCGTCTTGTGTTACACGTGTTGGTGAGTTTTCATACTCCCGTTTTGTGATAGGCCTCCCCCTTCTTGTTATTTCTGGATTTCTTGAGATGATTTCTGGAATTTTGTGCTTCACCAATTTTAGTGATTTCCATTGATATGTTTATCAATTTTTGTGCATTGGTGAATTTGTGTGTCATTGACTTGTTATGAATACAAGTTTAGGGTATGATACCCTATTTCATCTTTGAGAAGATTCTTGTGATATTGATTAATCTCATGTTGATTTTCAATTACCTACTTATAGTAGTATGCCATTATTGTTATTACATGTTCACGCCATATCTTTTACTCTATATCATGTCATCTGATATTGACGCAGCGGATTAATCAAAACGATCTACAATCGGTGAAAGTAGTAATCGATGGATTGAAAGATACTGAAATGCCCAAATTCGTTGATCCGAAGATACCGAATTCTAGCTATCCCGAACTCGTTGATCGCACACGATACCGGGTTCAAAGATCTTCAGTTCTTCAAGCGTTGATCAAGCGCACTTGATTCCGCGAATCGGCTTCTACAATCGTTGAATCGAGCGCACTCGATTATCCGAAAGAGGAGATAGGAGATTACACTCAACTACCAATTTAGATGAAAGCACACAACAATCAAAAGAGAATTTTATTCAAAAATCAACAACCTTTTACAAATGGGACTCACGGCCTATTTATAGGCGGTTTACAACTCACACGAAATTACAACAAAATTATACCATCTCCTAAGTCGGTTCCGACTTACCACCTTTCCGACTTACGACTCATCACACCTTCCGACTTAGCCATGCACACGACTTACGAGTTACAACACAGAAAGACAACTCTACGACTTACCCCTCAAGTACAAACGACTCACGACTTATAACATTTATACAACACAACCGACTTACGACTTAATAGAATACAGACAACACACGACTTACAAACAGAGGCGACTTAACCGTGCCGCGAGTTAACAAATGACTTAAGACAGAAAAATACAAACAGAACCACTTAAGTCGTTGCCGTCTTAACAACTCTACGCGACTCAACTTAGTAACGACTTAAGAATAGCGGTCCAGATTAACTCGTCATAAGGATCAACGGCAACAGCTTCAGCGACTTAAAACATGCGGCATCCCAGAATTACGACTTAAGAAATCCACGGTAGAGATTAACTCGGCAGAGGAATCAACGGCTCAGGCTTCTGCAACTTAAGATGGTACGACTTAACTAAGTCGTAACTCGGTTCCGACTTATCGTTTGACTCGTTAAGTCGGTTACGACCTATTACTTCAACAGTTTGCTTTGCCTTCTCTCTGAGTAACTCGGTAGGTCGTCCTGGCGACTTAAGATCTTTGATAACCCGTACCTCTTCACGAGTTAGGTCTTCCACTCTCCTAAGTCGGTCACGACTTAAGTCTCCCATCATGGTAAGTCGGTCACGACTTACGCTGATGTCTTCTGCTTTCTTGAGTCGGTCATGACTCATAGCTCCTTCCATAAGTCGTGTACGACTTATGCCTTCATCCCTGGCCTGATCTACATCATCCTCCCCAGGTTGAGAGAAATTCGACCTCGAATTTGTAAATTCTTCCACATCAGTTCGTCCATCCCCATGATATGGTACAAGATGTTTAACATTGAATACATCCGACGTGTACACACCCTCTGGCAGCTCCAATTTATAAGCATTTTCATTGATTCTCTTTAAAATTTCCACTAGACCAATCTTTCGTGCTTTCAATTTATTGAACGTTCCCACTGGAAAACGATCTTTTGTTAACACGGCATAAACCAAATCACCTTCATGAAATTCAACATTTCTTCGTTTCGAGTCTGCAGCTCGTTTGTACTTCTCATTCGCTTTCTCCAATCGTTCCTGAACGATTTTATGACATTCCGTCAACCCGTCAACAAAATCAGCAGCTTTCTTAACTGTTCCCCTTGAATGTGGAATTACCGTTAAGTCCAACGGTCCTTTTGGCATACTAGAATATACAATCTGGAATGGACTGAACCCTGTGCTACGATTTACCGCATGATTATGAGCAAACTCTGCTTGGCATAACTTCACATCCCAACTCCTCAGATTATCTTGCACAAGACACCTCAGCAAATTCCCCAATGATCTGTTAACAACCTCAGTCTGTCCATCCGTTTGCGGATGATAAGCACTACTAAACTTCAGCTTTGTTCCCACCATTTTCCACAAACTTAACCAAAAGTGACTCAGAAATCGAGTATCTCTATCCGACACAATAGATTCTGGCAATCCATGAAGTCGATATATCTCTTTGAAAAACAACTGAGCAACATGAACAGCATCCGCCGTCTTCTTACAAGCGATAAAATGTGCCATTTTCGAGAATCGGTCAACTACCACATAAATGGAATCATTACCACGCTGTGTCCTCGGTAATCCCAACACGAAGTCCATACTCACATCAACCCATGGTTTTGTCGGTATAGGTAACGGCATATATAATCCAGCATTAGTTGCAGTTCCTTTCGAAACCTGACAAATATGACATCGTTCCACAAACCTCTCCACTTCTTTCCTCATCGATGGCCAAAAGTAAGACTGTGAAATCAACTGAAATGTACGGTCTCTCCCAACATGTCCTTCTTCATGTAGTTCTTTTACGATCTTCATTCTCAAACTTCCCTCCGGTATGCACAATCGATTTCCTTTGAACAGAAAACCATCTATCATTATAAACTCATCTGTCTCCCCATCCTTGACTTTATCAACAAACTTTGCAAAGTAAGGATCATTGTCAAATAATTCTGGTAACATTTCAAACCCCGTCACTTCAACCTTTAGTGTAGTCAACAAATGACTCGTCCTACTCAAAGCATCAGCCACACGATTCGTCACCCCTGACTTTTGTTTAACAACAAAAGTAAATTGTTGCAGATATGCAATCCACGATGCATGTCTCGCTGAAATCTTGTCTTGCCCTTGCAAATGCTTCAAGGCCTCATGATCAGTGTAAAGAACAAACTCCTTCTGAAATAGATAGTGTCTCCAGTGTTTAATAGATTGCACAACAGCATAAAATTCCACATCATATGTACTGTATCGCATCTTCGCTCCTGACAACTTCTCACTGAAATATGCAATAGGACGTCCCCTCTGACTCAATACTCCTCCAATTCCAACCTTGGATGCATCAGTATGTAGTTCAAACACTAACTAAAAATCTGGTAATATTAGAATTGGTGTAGACGTTAAAAGTTCTTTGATTCGCTCAAAAGCAACCCCGGCTTCCTCCGTCCATGCAAACTGTTTACCCTTCATGCAATCAGTAACAGGCGCCATCACACTACTAAAGTGTGGAATAAACCTCCGATAAAATGAAGCTAACCCGTGAAAACTACGAACTTCCGTTATCGTCTTGGGCTGCGGCCAATCTCTAATTGCTTCAACTTTACTTTGGTCAACCTGTATTCCTTTTTCCGATACAACATATCCCAGAAATAAAACGCTATGCGTCATGAACACGCATTTCTTCGTTGCAGCATAAAATTGTTCTTGTCGTAATATCATCAGCACTTCTCTAAGATGATTAAAATGTTCCTCTGGACTCCCACTGTAAATTAGAATATCATCAAAATACACCACCACAAACTTCCCAATGAATGGTCTAAAAATCTGATTCATCACCCTCATGAAAGTACTTGGTGCATTTAATAAGCCAAATGGCATAACCAACCATTCGTATAGACCCTCCCTGGTTTTAAAAGCAGTCTTCCACTCATCTCCTGGTCTGATACGAATTTGATGATATCCGCTCTTCAAATCAATCTTCGAAAAGATAGTAGCTCCGCTTATTTGATCTAACAAATCATCCAGCCTCGGCATTGGGAATCTATATCTCACAGTAATCTTATTCAATGCTCGACTGTCAGTGCACATCCTCCACGTTCCATCCTTTTTGGGTACCAATAAAGCTGGTACAGCACAAGGACTTAAACTCTCCTGCACACGCCCCTGTTCAAGCAATTCCTCTACCTGCCTTCACAACTCTTCATGTTCCTTCGGACTCATTCGATAATGTGGTCTGTGTGGCAACACAGCTCCTGGAACAAGATCGATTTGATGTTGAATGTCCCTCAACGGTGGTAACTTCATTGGTAACTCCTCCGGAAATACATCGTCAAATTCTTCCAGTACTGGTTTTACTTCTTCTGGAATTTCAACCACTTCCTGACTCTCCCGTCCAATCAACATGAATACCTCAGGCTCTTTCTCAACCTCCTTAACAAACTCCTTCAAAGATAATAAAGTTTTCAGCTCTTCAATTTCTTCTGATTTACTTCCTTCTTGTGATCTCTTCTTCGGAACTAGGATAATTTTCGTACCTTCAAACATAAAACTATAACTGTTGGTCCGACCGTCATGTTGTACTGCTCGATCATACTGCCATGGTCTTCCCAATAATAAGTGGCAAACATCCATCTCTACTACATCACACCAGATTTCGTCTTTGTATTTCTTCCCAATAGAGAATGGAACACGAACTCGTCTATCCACTTTCACTTCTCCTCCTTTTCTCAACCATGCTAACTTGTATGGGTTTGGATGTTTTTCTGTCTTCAATTTCAACTTTGTCACAGCTTCGGTTGAAACAATGTTGTCACAGCTTCCTGCGTCGATCACAAACTTACACACCTTTCCCAGAATAGTACATGTTGACTGAAAGATATTACTCCTCAACCAACTAGCTTCCTCCTGCTTCGATGTTAAACACGATCTCCTCAGCATTAGATTACAACCTTCATCTCCTGACGCAATATCCTGCTCATCCTCCTCAACTGGACTAGAACACTCCCCATCAACATCCTCATCTTCAACTTCTACAATCATGGTTCTCTTCTTTGGCTTTGGACACTCGTTGCTTTTATGACCCACTTCCTGGCAATTATAACATTTAAGGCCATTGTTAACCCTTACCTTCTCAGCCTCCTTCACTACTGGTCTACTGATAGGTTTAGAAACATTAGAACTCCCACCAACACCCTTCACTTGATTGTTAGAATTAGTAAACACACCACTTCCTTGTCGTCCCTGTTTCTCCCAAGCCAACGCTTTCTAATGTGCTTCCGCTACAGATCTTGGATCGAACATATTAACCATATCCTGAATCTGCATTCGCAACCCTCCAACAAATCTGGCTGTTAACTGTTCTTCTGTCTCCATAATATCGTTACTCGCAATAAGTTGATAGAATTCATCAGCATAGTCGTTAACAGACTTCGTTCCTTGTCTCAAGTTCTGCAACCTCTGATACATAAGCGATTGATAATTATAAGGTAAGAATGTCGCTTTCATCAATTTCTTCATCTTCTCCCAAGATTCAATCTTTGACTTCCCCATTCGTTCACGTGTAAGTTTGGTTTGCTGCCACCACGCCAAAGCTCTACCCCTCAACCTCGTAGCAACCAACTTCACTCTACGATGTTCTGGAACTTCTTTGAAGTCAAAAATCTCCTCAACATTAGCTACCCAATCTAGAAACTCTTCAGCTTGCATACCACCTTTGAATTCAGGAATTTCAGTCTTCATCCCCGACTCCCACTTGTGATCATACTCAGAGTAATTTCTTCCTTGTCCTCGTCCTTGTCCTCGAACACTACCACCATCATACTCCTCTTCAAAATCAGATGTATATCGTTGTCTATCTCGTCCACCCATATCTCTACTACCATTACGTCTACCACCATCATCCCTTCTATCTACATTCCTCCGTTCACGATCATTCACGTTCCTCCCACGCCCTTGATCATTTTCAACACTTCTGTCTCGATTGGAATGTGGCGAGACTCTACTACCCCCATGGTTAGATTCAGGTGAAACCCTTCTCCGATTTTGATTCATCTCTAACATCATCTTCTCTAACCGGCCAATTCCTTCATTAAGCTTTTCACTAAAGTTTTCATTGATTCTTTGTTCCATCTCATCAGCTTCTTCTCTTCGATACAAAGCTTCTACGTTTTGGTGACGATTTGCTCTTCTCGGCGGCATACTTGAAAACTTCACAAACTCTTCAACACTTCAAAATTCAAACACTTTCCGAACTTTGATCCAAAATGAAATGGATCGAAAACTTCCACTTTGTTGCAAATCGTGATGAACACGATGAACACAACTTCTCCAAATCACAATTCTCGGCTAGACAATGCAATGATGCTCGGTCTACACTCTTCTTAGCTCGGCTCTCTTCAAACTTCAAAATGAATAGGCTCCAAGTCTCGATCTACCTATGATTGGCTAGAACAAGCTCTGATACCAAAACTGACGCAGCGGATTAATCAAAACGATCTTCAATCGGTGAAAGTAGTAATCGATGGATTGAAAGATACTGAAATGCCCAAATTCGTTGATCCGAAGATACCGAATTCTAGCTATCCCGAACTCGTTGATCGCGCACGATACCGGGTTCAAAGATCTTCAATTCTTCAAGCGTTGATCAAGCGCACTTGATTCCGCGAATCGGCTTCTACAATCGTTGAATCGAGCGCACTCGATTATCCGAAAGAGGAGATAGGAGATTACACTCAACTACCAATTTAGATGAAAGCACACAGCAATCAAAAGAGAATTTTATTCAAAAATCAACAACCTTTTACAAATGGGACTCACGGCCTATTTATAGGCGGTTTACAACTCACACGAAATTACAACAAAATTACACCATCTCCTAAGTCGGTTCCGACTTACCACCTTTCCGACTTACGACTCATCACACCTTCCGACTTAGCCATGCACACGACTTACGAGTTACAACACAGAAAGACAACTCTGCGACTTACCCCTCAAGTACAAACGACTCACGACTTATCACATTTATACAACACAACCGACTTACGACTTAATAGAATACAGACAACACACGACTTACAAACAGAGGCGACTTAACCGTGCCGCGAGTTAACAAATGACTTAAGACAGAAAAATACAGACAGAACCACTTAAGTCGTTGCCGTCTTAACAACTCTACGCGACTCAACTTAGTAACGACTTAAGAATAGCGGTCCAGATTAACTCGTCATAAGGATCAACGGCAACAGCTTCAGCGACTTAAAACATGCGGCCTCCCAGAATTACGACTTAAGAAATCCACGGTAGAGATTAACTCGGCAGAGGAATCAACGGCTCAGGCTTCTGCAACTTAAGATGGTACGACTTAACTAAGTCGTAACTCGGTTCCGACTTATCGTTTGACTCGTTAAGTCGGTTACGACCTATTACTTCAACAGTTTGCTTTGCCTTCTCTCTGAGTAACTCGGTAGGTCGTCCTGGCGACTTAAGAGCTTTGATAACCCGTACCTCTTCACGAGTTAGGTCTTCCACTCTCCTAAGTCGGTCACGACTTAAGTCTCCCATCATGGTAAGTCGGTCACGACTTACGCTGATGTCTTCTGCTTTCTTGAGTCGGTCACGACTCATAGATCCTTCCATAAGTCGTGTACGACTTATGCCTTCATCCCTGGCCTGAGCTACATCAGATATTTATAGCTAGACTGATCCATTTATTATTTTCTTATGAAATAATACTCGGGTCAGACCGAGATGTTACAGGTGCTTCTGCTTGACTTCTCTTCGGGGATTACTCTGACTTTTGGCTAACTACTTAGATTAGTAGTTTTTGTTGTATACATTGAGATATAAACTCCGTGATGTATACTTATTCTTTTGTGTAGCTTGTAGCTATTATTTTGTATTATGTGGATCTTGTTAGACCACTACTCTGATGTACACTTTCATGTGTTATATATTCATATCTTCTTCCGCCCTTGTGATATTGATGTCTGTGACTGATTGATGTTATGTTGATTTCTATGTTTGTTTCCGAAGATTATATATAGCCACTGTGTGATAGCTTTGAGTTTGTATCGGTATGTCGGATTTCCTCCTTAAATGAAATGCATGCTATACTATCTGACATATCGATGCTCGCACAAATAAGTTACAAGGATGGTCGCTCCTCAACAGCCTTATTCTCCACGCTAGTTGACAACACTACACCGTAGTGTCCTTGGCTAGCGTGGGTATAGAGGTGGGGCATCACAGCTTGGTATAAGAGCCAAACTTAGGAACAATGTAGAATAACTTAACAAGGATCATCGTCCTAAGTCCACCTTAGGAGTCGTGCCTTAGGATGTAATTCGAGTCTTTGTACCGATTCATCCTATTTCCTTTTATGCATCCTTGTTTTATCTATCAAGATTTGCTTGATATTTACTTGGAGAATAACTTTTCTTCTTCTCTCTTTCTTAAAGAAGAGAATGTCTAGACCAGGCCATCCCCGAGCCGGACCATCTACTGTTACTCCCCAGGATGGAGTTTTTATGACTGCTCAACAGCTTCTTGATTTAGTAAAGAATGCTCAAGCAGCCGGTCCTAATCAGGAACCTACTCACCCTAAGTCTGGATTTGCACGCTTGTGCAATGATTATACCAACTTGGGTGGGAAGCCATTCAAAGGTTCTAAAACTATTATTGAAGTCCAGGCTTGGTTAAGAACATGCGATCGAATCTTTTCTCGCATGAATCTTATCGGTCTTCCCATGTTCAGGTGGCCTCCAGTATGCTCCAAGAAAGAGCATTGGACTGGTACGAACTTCTTATTTCTGAGATTAATGAAGCGGATCTCACCTGGGAGCAATTCCGGGAACGCTTCGAATTAAAATTCATGCCAGAAGCTGAGAAGGTGACATTGGCTCGTCGTTTCATAGACCTTGTACAAGGTGAATCCTCTGTGATAGATTATGTCGCATCCTTCGAGTCACTGTCTAAATATGGGGTTGAATACATCAACACCCCATTGAAGAAGAACCAAAGATTTGTCTATGGCTTAAACAAAAATCTCAAGAAGCCATTACTTCTAAAATTAGAAGTTTCTTTCGACCAACTCATTGATATCGCTCTTCGTCTTGAAGAGGCGGATAGGGAAAGTGATGTTGAAGTGGTGGGTTCCAAACCAAACTTCAACAACAAGAAGAGGGCAAACAAATTCAAAGGTCCTTATCCCAACAAAAAGGGGAAACCTGCACCTTCGACAGCAAAGACTTCTACCCCTAGTAGCGGGCAATGCTATAACTGTGGTTCTAAGGACCATTTTGCGAACAAGTGTTCAAAGCCGCGTTCTTGTCGTTATTGTAAGAGCCCGGATCATTATATACATTTATGCCCCAGACTTCAAGGAAAGAAGGAGGGAAAGTTAAACGTGGCTCAAGCCCCTGGCAACACATCTCGCGGTCAACGTATGTCTCATTCTGTTCTTGATGGCATCATTTTATTTCATGATCAACCTATTAGAGTTCTCTTTGATACGGGTGCATCCCATTCTTTTATATCAAAGGAACTTGTCGATACTTTCTCCTTAAGTGTTGTTGTTTTAATGACTTCTTTAAGAATTGCGAATCCTGTTGGTGGATCCGCAACTCTTAGTTTGCTTTGTAAAGATGTGGAGATTATTTTGTGTGATTTTCCTTTCCTAGCCGATTTGCATGTCATGCGTTATTTAGGCTTTGGAATGATTTTGGATATGGATTGGCTTAACCGTTATGAAGCTCATATCCTATGTCCCGAGCGGACTATTTATCTCCGACATCCACAATCTGTAAAGCAGATTTCTATTATTCTTAAAGATTCGGATTCCACTTTGGCTGCATCCTTATATTCTTTAAATCCTCATGATGATGATAACGATGATGAGGAAGATGTCATTTCTCGTATTCGCGTCGTTCGTGAATTTTCCGACATATTTGAGCCCGTTTTAGGATTACCACCTAAACGAGCAATTGAGTTTAGAATTAATCTTACACCTGAAGCTCAACCTATTACTCGTCCTCCTTATCGCATGTCCAATAAGGAGAATGAAGAGATGTGCAAACAATTATCCGAATTGGAGACGAAGCAATTTATTCGCTCTAGTTCCTCGCCTTGGGGAGCTTCAGCAATTTTCGTGAAGAAATCCGATGGTACACTTAGGCTTTGCGTAGACTACCGCAAACTTAATGATCTTACTATTAAGAATAAATATCCTTTACCTCGGATCGATGATCTGTTCGATCAACTTAGTGGTGCTAGAGTCTTTTCACAATTGGACTTGGCTACTGGTTTTCATCAGCTTCGTATTGTAGAGGATAGTATTCCTTTGACTTCGTTCCGTAATCGTTATGGATCTTATGAATGGCTAGTTATGCCATTTGGTTTAACGAATGCTCCAGCTTATTTCGTTGACCTTATGAATCGAGTTTTCAAAGATTTCCTCGATCGGTTTGTTCTCATCTTTATTGATGATATTCTTGTGTATTCTAAAACTGAGGAGGAACATGAAAAGCATCTTTGGATTGTATTGGAAACTCTTAGGAGCAATCAATTAAAAGCAAAATTTTCTAAATGCCACTTTTGGCAATCTAGTGTGAAGTTTCTTGGTCATATTATTTCCGAATCCGGAATATCAGTGGATCCTTCAAAGATTGAAGCGATTCAAAATTGGAAGAGACCGGAGAGTGTTACGGAAATCCGTAGCTTTCTCGGATTGGCAGGTTATTACCGCCGTTTCATAAGGGACTTTTCTAAGATTGTCGTGCCTCTTACTGGCTTAACAAAGAAAGGTGTTAAATACATTTGTTCGGACAAATGTGAAACTTCTTTTCATAAATTGAAAGAACTCCTTTCTGATGCTCCTATTCTTGTTATTCCCGAAGGAAATCAAGATCTTGTTGTTTATACCGATGCTAGTCGCGTTGGTTTGGGTGCCGTTCTTATGCAAAAAGAACGGGTTATCGCTTATGCTTCTAGGCAATTGAAGCCGGCTGAGACTAGATATGCCACACACGATTTAGAACTCGCGGCTATCGTTTTCGCCCTTCGAATTTGGCGACATTATCTTTTGGGAGAGAAATTTATACTTTATACTGATCATAAGTTTTTGAAATATTTATTTTCGCAAAAGGAACTTAATTTGCGTCAACAGCGTTGGCTCGAATTCCTTGCCTCTTATGATCTTGACATTCTTTATACTCCCGGAAAGGGAAATCATGTTGCTGATGCTCTTAGTCGTAAGCAACAAGCGGTTGTTTCTATGATGATCTCTGAATGGCATGATCTCGAGGTGTTATCCACTTGTGAGATTAGAGATAGTGTATCCAATTTATGTTCATCTCTGCTTTTATGTAGCCTCGAGGCTCATCCTTCTCTCTTGGACCGCATTCTTGAAGCTCAAAAGCTAGATCCCGGATTGGCTCTTCTTGGCCAAAATGTTAGGGATAAAGTTGATATTGAAAGTTTGAAAGACTTTGATATTGATTCCCGTGGCGGCATTCGAAAATTTGGTAGACTTATAGTGCCAAATATTAGTGATCTTCGTAAAGATATTCTAGAAGATTCTCATCGTTCCAAACTTTCCATTCATCCCGGTAGTAGAAAAATGTACGCGGATATGAAGCGACTTTATTATTGGGAGGGAATGAAATCTGATATTGCTAATTTTGTTAAGTGTTGCATGACTTGCCAACTTGTCAAGGCCGAACATCAAAGGCCCGGTGGGTTATTGCAACCATTGGAAATTCCAATTTGGAAGTGGGATCAAATTTCCATGGATTTTATTAATGGCCTTCCCCGTTCTCGTTCGGGTCATGATAGCTTATGGGTGATCGTTGATAGACTTACTAAATCCGCCCATTTTATTCCCGTTCGGTCGAACCGAACCGTTCCTCTTCTGGCCAAACTCTTTATCAAAGAAATTGTTAAATTGCATGGAGTTCCTACTTCCATTATTAGTGATCGAGATCCATTATTTACAAGTGGATTCTGGAAGAGTCTTCAAAAAGCTTTGGAAACGAAGCTTAATTTTAGCACCGCTTATCACCCCTAGTCCGATGGACAAAGGGAGCATGTGAATCAAATTCTTGAAGATCTTCTTCGTTCTTATGTGCTTGATTTCGGTGGAAGTTGGGAAGATCATATTTCACTTGTTGAATTTTCCTACAATAACAACTTCCAATCTAGTATTGGTATGGCACCTTTCGAGGCACTCTATGGAAGGCCCTGCCGATCTCCTTCTTGTTGGCTTGAGGCCGGTGAGAAGCTGGTTTTAGGACCAGATTTTATTTGTGATTACACAGAATAGATTGAACTTATTCGACATAGGATGAAAGAAGCCCAGAGTAGACAAAAGTCCTATGCCGATAATCGAAGAAGGAAATTAGAATTTTCTGTTGGAGATCTTGTGTTTGTTCGTGTTTCACCTATGAAGGGTGTTGTACGTTTCAGTCGATTGAGAAAGTTAGCGCCTCGATATATTGGGCCATTTCCTATCACCGAACGTATTGGTTCCATGGCTTATCGCCTCTCATTACCGGCTCAGTTTTCTGCCATGCATGATGTGTTTCACGTTTCCCAATTACGGAAGTGCCTTCGGGATTCCGATTCTATTCTTGAGCCCGGTGTTGTGGAAGAAATTGAAGTTTCACCGAATTTAACTTATGAGCAACATCCTATTTGAATTATTGCTTCGGAGGTCAAACGACTTCGAAATAAAGATGTTCCGCTTATGAAGGTTCAATGGTCCTCAAATCCTAAGGATTGCTCCTAGGAAACTAGAGAAATCATCGAGCGAACACATCCGGACTTACTTACTCATGTTGTTTGAGGTGAACTTCTTATTTCAAATTTCTTTTATGTTAATATGTTTTTATGGTTGTTACTTTTTATTTCCATCTTATATATTGCGAGGACGCAATTTCTTTAAGGAGGGGAGTCTGTAACAACCCGCATATTTGTCGATTTTATATTTAAATATTTTATTTAAATATTTTATCGCTAGTAGGATTTTAGTCCAAAAAGATACTTTTTGCATACGGTCAAATTAAGACTGGGGACCACTTCCATTGAGTTCAAAATGACGTTTGCGATCTTTTTTAGTGTAAACTTTGATATGTTTGGGGATAGTGGAATTTTCGTCATTTTTTGCTTTGGGCTTTGGTTTGGGCTGAACCACTTACTAACTCAGCCCCAACCCATCTCCTCTTCATCACTTCTTCTAAAATAACAAAGCTTCATCAAAAATGGTGGAGGGAATGGGAAATTAAAATTCCAAGCTCAAGTTCATTAGCAAATTCTACATCTAACTCCAAATTCTAAGAGGAGGCATTGGATTCAAGCTTGTGGTTGATTCTTCCATTGTTTTTAAGCTTATCCATCAACAATTTCGTGAAAAGGTGAGATTTTTATCTCACATTCTTGCCTATAACTATCTTGGACTGTTGGGAATGATTCCCCATCACGTTTGCACGTGCATTTGCATTTGGTTTGGATTGGATTGGTGAAAAACCCCAATTTTTAGTGTTTTTGGCAAAAAACTACAGTTAGGTCGTTCTGCCTCGCTAGGTCGCACGGCGTGGAAAAGTTACGCTGGTTATAGGTCGTTTTCCCCTAGGTCGCGCGGCGTAGCTCGTTTCAATACTTAGGTCGTTCGCCCCTTAGGTCGTTAGACCATAGGTCGTTCGGAGTTAGGTCGCTCCCTCAGTTGGAAACGGTACTTCGGCGTTAGCTCGCTCGACATTGAGCTGCTAGGTCGCTCGGCCTTATCTACCTCGTTAAGTCGCTTTGCACTAGGTCGTTGGTCCTAGGTCGCTCGGCCTCACTTACCTTTAGGTCGCGTACCACTTTAGGTCGCGCACCCTTAGGTCGCGTACCACTTTAGGTCGCGCACCCTTAGGTCGCGTACCACTTTAGGTCGCGTATCCCCTTAGGTCGCGTACCACTTTAGGTCGCGTATCCCCTTAGGTCGCGCACCCTTTAGGTCGCGTAACCCTTAGTTCGCGTACCACCTGGGTCGCGCACCTTGTCCATATGCTTACTTTATGACGCTCGGCTTCATCCCTTTGTCGCTCAACCTGTTTATCCCCTAGGTCGCTCGACATGCTACCCTTAGGTCGTTCGACCTATTTTACTTTAAGTTATCACTTTTTAAGACCTTGCACTTTAACTCGGCCACATTAGGTCGCATGTGTACTTCTACTTTGATGCATTTAGAGTTGATTTCCTTGGATTTCATTCACGTCTTCGAACGTGAACTTTTGTGACTTGTTGATTCTACAATCAATTTCTGTGATTTGTCATTTTAAAAACATGAAGGCTTCAATACTAGTAGAAAAATATCAAACTCTTTCATCAAAGCGATTTCAACACTATTCTATTACAAAGCTCTTTTTCCTAAACCATTTTCCAATCTACTAGTATATACAAGCCTTTACTTCACTCGAATGAGAAATCTAATTAAACGGCTTAGTAAAACAGGTGGTATGAAACGCTTGCGTTCACTTTGTCGGTTAATTCTTGGACTTGCTCGACTGAACCTTTTGTGACAATTTTCTAGTGAAGATCTACAGTTTGTTCGTAAATATTTAAGTTAAGCAAGTGGTTATGGGACATGAAGCTAAACTCATATATTTACTGGCTTGGTGTGGTTGACACTTCTTGATGATCATGACGATCATTTTTGTGATTTAGACTAGCAATTGTGCGATGTCTCTTTGTCTACGAGGGAGACTAAACCCCGTTTGTGTGATGTTTCTACATCACATATGTGGGGTAGCGCCCCACGGTCTTCGGGCCATTCTTGTGGAGCTTTGGCTCAAAATTAATGGTTAGCTACCATGAGATAGCGTCTCGTCTTGTGTTACACGTGTTGGTGAGTTTTCATACTCCCGTTTTGTGATAGGCCTCCCCTTCTTGTTATTTCTGGATTTCTTGAGATGATTTCTGGAATTTTGTGCTTCACCAATTTTAGTGATTTCCATTGATATGTTTATCAATTTTTGTGCATTGGTGAATTTGTGTGTCATTGACTTGTTATGAATACAAGTTTAGGGTATGATACCCTATTTCATCTTTGAGAAGATTCTTGTGATATTGATTAATCTCATGTTGATTTTCAATTACCTACTTATAGTAGTATGCCATTATTGTTATTACATGTTCATGCCATATCTTTTATTCTATATCATGTCATCTGATATTTATAGCTAAACTGATCCGTTTATTATTTTCTTATGAAATAATACTCGGGTCAGACCGAGATGTTACAGGTGCTTCTGCTTGACTTCTCTTCGGGGATTACTCTGACTTTTGGCTAACTACTAAGATTAGTAGTTTTTGTTATATACATTGAGATATAGACTCCGTGATGTATACTTATTCTTTTGTGTAGCTTGTAGCTATTATTTTGTATTATGTGGATCTTGTTAGACCACTACTCTGATGTACACTTTCATGTGTTATATATTCATATCCTCTTCCGCCCATGTGATATGGATGTCTGTGACTGATTGATGTTATGTTGATTTCTATGTTTGTTTTCGAAGATTATATATAGCCACTGTGTGATAGCTTTGAGTTTGTATCGGTATGTCGGATTTCCTCCTTAAATGAAATGCATGCTATACTATTTGACATATCGATGCTCGCACAAAGAAGTTACATGGATGGTCGCTCCTCAACAGCCTTATTCTCCGGCTAGTTGACAGCACTACAACGTAGTGTCCTTGGCTAGCGTGGGTATAGAGGTGGGGCGTCACATGTTACTACAATGAAAGATCCTCCAAAATTTTGAAAGTTGACAGTCTTTTAACTTCACCATGGTAAAACACATCTAAAATACCTTCTCATATATGTATTTTGTTTCTACAGGATGCCTGATTTTTATTTTTATTTTTTAGGGAGAATTCTCAACCTAGCGAAGCAGACACTGCAAAAGAAGCACTGTTTAGCGACGGTTGTGAGCCGTTGGAGGCCATTGCTAGCCGTCGCTAAAAGCCGTTGCAAAATATCTCGTTGCAACTAAAGTAAGCGACGGCCTTAGCAACGGCTTCGTTGTTCTTTTTGCAACGGCTTGTAACGGCTAAGTGTCTACGTGGAAGCAACCGTTGGGTTGTTGGTTTCGTGGGTTGTTGATGCAAACCGTTGCAAAATGTTGCAAAACTGCCTTCGCTTTATTTGACCACTGGGCCGCTACTAGCCGTCGCTAGTCGTTGCAAACTTGGAAAATATTTGGTGCCACATTGCAGCACATACAACCCTCAATCCCAATCAATCCAAATAATATAATTCCATCATTCCACACATATAATACCATTCCATCATACCATATAATTAATATCAACACAAACAAAATCATCAAATATTGCATATTCCAACATATATTCACAAAATCATATAAGAAAATCACAACATCCAAAATACCAAATCCACCAAAACACTAAGTATCAATCACAACATCCAAAGTACCAAATGTCAAACCCATCATAATATGTGTGTGTATATATATATATATATATAAAAAGCGTACCTATCAAAAAAAACAAACTAAGCATCATCATCATCATCATCATCTGCACCTCCTTCCCCGGGCATTGACCCATGCTCCTGATAGAAGGCAACAATATGCTCATCTATCTATGTCGCCAACTGACTCTTCCGCCAATCATTGAGCTCATCCAATTGAGTTTGCATCCTAGCAATCTCTTCCTCATCTATGGATCTCCTATATGCCCTTTGGAAATTAAGAGCCTGTGAAATAATTCAAGTGAATAAGAAGTTAATGGCATACAATAACAATAAAAAAACTCAAGTTATTGGTAATAAACTCAAGTGAATAAGAAGTTTATGGCATATAGGTTTCTACTGTGTAAACGTTGAGTACATACCTTGGTCAAAGGTAGGAAACATTGATCGTGCAGCATCTTGCACCATGTTTTCTATAGGATTGGTCATAGTATTATCGTCCTCTAACACTACAGGATTAGGTGTAGGTTGAACAAGTTCTCCATGACGATCCCATAAGTAATAATTCGGCACAAAACCAAATTTGTACAAATGTACTTCTACTACATCTGGTTTCCAATGCTTCAGATGTTTGCACTTACTACACGGACAACGAATGTCTACGTTACTTCGATTATTAGATTGAGCAAATCTAATAAATACGTATAAACCGTTACATAAACGTTCTTTTATTGATCCTTTCATACCTTTTTGAGGTTCATACATGCAACTACGATCGAGAAAATAATCGAACATATTTCCTGATTTGTAAAATGTAGGTTAGAAGATTGAATAACACACTTCATATTAAAGTCTTGTAAAAATTCATATATAACCCTTTACTATTAACAAATTCAAATAAATACTGCATTCAAATTTTCGATAGCACTTTAGGACTAAAATCGTATATTATTGGTGTATTTTCTAAAACAAAGTAAAGCCATTTAGGACTAAAGGCTTCACACATTACACTTCTGTCTAATTTCGACAACACTTCACTTCACTTCTCTTCTACGCATAACTTTGCATCCAAGGGGTGTATTTTTGTTGTTGTATTTTCTAAACTAAATTAAAACCTTTCGGGGCTAAAGGCTTTAACTTTTTAGCGTCAATTATTTGTTGTTATATTTGTTTCTTAATTATTTTACAAAATCGATTTTAGTACAATATTAGTTGTTGTTATATTCATTTCCTAATTTTTATTAGAAAATCGATTTTAGCAAAATATTTAATATTATTATATTCATTTCTTCATTTTTTACAAAATCGAGTTTAGTAGAATATTTATTGTTGTTATATTCATTTCTTAATTTTCTACAAAAATTGATTTTAGTATAATATTTGTTGTTGTTATGCTCATTTCAAAATTATATAATTCATTCAACCATTTAAATATTTTATTTAATACATTTGAAATTTCAAAACGTATTTTAAAATTCAGTTAACAATTTAATTTTTTTATCGATTTTGTAAATAAAAATTACATGTTAGCACTTGTAATAAACTATATTAATTTTATTTTATACTAACAGCTTATACTTATAATGTACACATGCTAATTAAATAAAAAATATTACTTCTGTTTAACCTTACTAATCTAGCAGCATATTAATCAACAATTCTACAGTAATGTTTGCGCAAACGATAATAAACATTGTTCTAATTAACTATAACAAATATTCGCGTAAACTTAATTATATATCCATTAGCATATCAATCAGTAATTTACACTAATTTTCGGATTGTAAATAAACCCTAATTTTTGATACAAATTAAACAATCAAACCACTAATTAATATCACCAACTCCACAAATATAATATTATCATTAACTAATACACAATAACAAACCCATAATTAACTAATTTGCCAAATTAGGGTTCTCAACATGTGATATCCCGGAATTTTGGGCAATATAAATTTAATAATCTATGTTAAAATTTAAATTGATTTGATAATCTTTGTTAATAATTTGAATTGATTTGATAATCTTCTTTTAAAATAAATATTTAATTGGTAGATTTTATCTTTTAAAAGTTAATAAATTGGTTTCTATTTATAATGTATATATATATATTTGTATATATTATAAATATAAATCTTTGATTTTCTTTGGTTTGAATTTAATAAATAACTATATGGTTTTAAAATACACAAGATAAATGTTAATTGTTTAAATTTATTTTAGCTTAATTTTAAATTTAAATTAATTAACAAAAAGGTTGTTTTATTTTATTTTTGAATATAGCTGGTAAATATGATTTGAATATATATATATAAAGTTTAAAATACAAATTAATATATGAACCATTAATTCATATAATAAGATAAGGATTTATTTATAAAGAGATAATTTCTTTTATAATTATTTTAATTTGATAAATGAGTTATTTTTAAATAATAATAATAATGTATTGTTTTATTTCTTTTAAAATTATCTATATATATGTATACTTATTATCTAATTAAATAAGCATAACCTTTATTAACATTTAAAATATAACTAAATAACTTAAGATGACATGTGTTATTTTCCTAAGCTTCCAATAACATGTGTAATTTAAAGAATTAGTGTGTGTGACAAGTGTCATTTAATTTTGTTTTTTTCTTTTATTTTTATTTTTAAATAATTTCAGCTTATATAAACAATTGCCTTCTTCCCTTCCATTCTTTTTCTTATTCTTTTTCGAAATCTAAAGCTAAGAAAACAAAATCTGTAATCACTTCCTCAAATCCCTATAATACATTTCCAAATCAAATAATAAACCTGTAGTTCATTTTCTTCAATCTAATCAAAGCCTGTAATCATTTTCCAAATTTTCAAATGCAATCTGGAAATTGTCTACTGCATGCAACTGCAGTTTTAAATCAAGCCTACATTTTCTTTTTAATCTGGGAGCATGCATGTAGTTTGTAAATCAAGGAGCAAAAGCATTTCAACAAAACAAGTTTAAAGTTTTCAAATCAAAGCAAGCACTCAAGTTTTTAAATTCAAAAGCTTTTCAAATCTGGAAGCTCTGTTCTTCATTATTCAATCAGGTGAGTAAACTTTATTTTAAAAGCAGTTTTCAAATCTGAGATTTAACTTTGATTCATGAATGGAATCTTGAAGTAAAATAGTATGAAATAATTTGCATGTATGCTTAGATTTGAATGTGTGTGTATACATATATGTGATATGTCTGTGTAGGTAGATGATCATCTCTGTTGTATTACAATAATACTTTCATCAGTAAAAAAATTTATATCTCCCAAACAAATGAATTTTAGATTAAGATCTTTAAAGTAAAAAGTTTGGAACTTGGTAACGTTAATTTTTAAAAATGATCTCAGGATTTTATATGTAGTAAACATTTCAAATTATAAGGAAATACAGTAATGATCTTAATATAAGTTAAAATCAAACATCTTAATTTCTGATTTGGATTATAGATTCATATTAGAGTTAGAAAATCATGAATTTAGGTACTAAAATCATAAATTTTAGTTTAGTAATCACTGAGAAAATTGGAGTTGGGGGTTTTGGGTTTATTGCCAATTTCTGGCGATCGCCGTGGTGGACGGCGTCGAGTTTGTAGTCGAAGGAGGTTGGTAGGTGGATGGACCCAGGAAAAATGATGGTGGATTTTTCTGGTGATCGTGGCAGCCTATCGGAGGCAAGGTAGGGTTTAGTGTTGTGTTTGGTTTGTCGATGTCTTCGGGGTAATAGCGAAGTCTAGGGTGGGTCGAAGGTGATCGCATGTGGGGGAAAGCATTGCTGGGGTCGTGGCGCAGTTATGGTCGGAAAGACGAGGGTTCCGGTGGTCGTTTCGTCGTCGGCGAAGGGGTTGTTGGTCAAAGTTTGGGTTTCAGGCTCGTTCGTTTTGCTCGATTTTGATTCAGGGTAGGATTGTAAGATCTGGGTGGTCGGAGGGGCTGTGGGAGTCGACGACGAGGTGTTGGAGCCATCGTAGTTGGTCGGAGCGACTTGAAGCCACCGTACACGTGCACTGTGCACGTTTGTATCAAGTGATGGTCGATGGGTTTAGGTAGAAGTCGATGTTGCTCGGGTCGATTCACGTGTTGCCTGCGTGTGTGGCTCAAAGCAGGAGCGAGATAGGGAGGGTCATGGGTAAATCGGGAATTGTCTCGAGAGGCGGTCGGAGTTGGCTCGGGTTGGTTCTTGTGTTGTAACCTGTTTTTAAATTTTAAAAGTAAAGTATGTATAGTTTTTTTTAAAAGGCAAGGTAATTTAAATAAATTCATGTTTTCAAATTGAATCAACTAAGTTTTAAAGTTTAAAATGTTTTAGCTTTCAAAAAGTAATGTTACTAAGCTTTAAAAAAATTGTATATTAAATGGAAATAATTTCAAAAACAAAAGTAAATCTAGTTCTGAAATATATTAACTAGCTTTTAAAAGAAATAAAATGGAAGTTTAAAGGAAGTTTTCAAATATAGTATAAGTGTGATTTTAGTTTACAAAGAAAAGTATTTAACAAGTTTTATACAAGTCTTCAAAATTTTAAATGTTAAGTTAATGATTTAAAATTTGTTTTAAAGGTAATTATATCAATTACCTTATTAATTACCAATGATTTTTAAACAAAGTTAATGAATGTAATTAATTTAAGGATCATTAACTAATGATTAAGAGATAATTAGTTAATGTAATTAATTTAAGATAATTGGTTTAATTAATTAAGATAATTAATTACTTAATTGATTAAAGGTTAATTAATCTCAGTAATTAAAGGTAATTAATTAAAGAGTAATTAATTAGTGGAAGTAATAAAATGGGATTAATTACTCAATGTAATTAATTAAATTAATGTGATTAATTTAAGTTAATTAACTAGTTTAGTTAATTAAAGATAATCACTTGATGATTGATTTAGTATAATTATTTAATGTAATTAATGAAGGTAATTTGAGGGTAATTATTTAATAAAAGTGATTTGAGGATTATTAATAGAAGTAATTAAGGAGTAAGGATTTATGAATGTGATTAATTAAAGATTAATTATAAAATGTAATTATAAGAATAATTAATTAAGGAAAGTAATTAGAGGATAATTAATTAATGTAATTAATGAAAATAATTAAAAGGTTAGTTGATTAATGAATGAGATTAATTAAAGAGTAGTTAATTAATAGAAGTGATTATAGAATAATTAATTAACGTAATTAATTAAGGATCAATGTAATCAATTATAGTTAATTAATCTATGAGATTAATTTAAAGTTAATAAATGAAAAGGGTTAAAGAATAATTAATTTGTGTAATTAATTAAAGGCTAATTACTTAATGTAATTTAAGAATAATTAATCAAGGATGATTAATTCAAATGAATAATTAGAGGATAATTAATTGATTGATTTATAATTAATTAATGGTTTAATAAGCAGGATTTATAGAATGAAGTAATTAATTTAATTTATTTTAAATTAATTAGAGATGGTATAAATCATTACTTATGGATGGCTGAATAATATTGAATGCTTTGCATTGTTTGATATCTCTGATGAGATATGTGCTGATCTATGATATGGATGTTTTGGTTGAATTGTGATGATAATGTGAATTATCTAATTGTGATAATAATGTAGATTATCTATTGTGATATTGTGAATTATCTATCTGTGTGTATATAGATAATGAATTGAATTGTTTTAACTTTAAAACAACTTGGCTTTAAAAGATACGTTTTGGATTTCGATGAGACCAGGATCGGGTTTCCAAATTTGGATATCCGAATACCACATCGATCCAAATTAACGATAGGTCGTGAATCTCAAGTGAAGATGAAGATTCAGAGTGCAAGGGTTATTGTCGTTAACTTTGAGGGTGATTCCAAAATGAGTGTAACGAGATAATGCCTTCGGTTTCGTTCGATCCCAGAACAAACTTGTATGGATTGAATGCTTTCAGAACATCGTCCGGTGGACGATGAGCATTCTAAGATAGATGTGTTCTATTAAAAGGTAATCGTAGCCTCAAGCCTCATCAACCGGGAATGGCTAAAACAGGGGAGGTGCACGCAAGGTTAAGTGGGTAGCACCCAAGTAGGATGAGATTTTCCCTTGTCTAGAGTCCCTTTTTATTTCGACTGTGTGGGCGGTTGCTGGCTCCAACCGCGGGGTTGTCTTATTCGGACTATCCAGTAAGGGGTAGCTCCGGCTTTGTGTTGCAGGGGGTCGGAAGTGATCCTCGGTACGTTGATCTAGGCCACGTACTGTGATGGGCGGTACCCCAGTAGCCCTGCCATTATATGGAATCCAATCTCCAATAAGTGATCTCGGACTTGATTGTATACCTCTGTATGCTGGAATTTAATGAATGTAACAATTTCGGCTATGTGAATATTTATTTGAGAATCCTAGACCCTATTATAATATAAATGGATTTCCTATCAATGTTTTGGTTAGCGTAAGGTAAAAACTTTTCCATGTTTATGTGTGGGAAGTCTTACGTGATACCTTTGTTTTCAAAAGGTTTTGAAGTTAAGCAACTTTAACCGTTTACTCACACCAGACCCATGTCTGACCCAAGTGTTTATTTTCTGTTTTATTAAACTCTTGGGTACTCAAATTTTTATGAGTAGCCAAGAGATTCAGGTCAGCTTTGACGAATTCTGAAGGAGCAATGGAGCAGGAGGCTTCAGCGTTTGTAGATATATAAGTGGTTCCGCTGTGTTGATCTCTGAGTCATTTGTTTGAGTTGTGTTTTGAGTTGTAATAACTAGACATGTGTTTATAACTGTCTAGTATGTGTTTTATAAGCCGTGTATCTCTGATGTATATGATACTATGTAATATCTTATGTGATTAATATAATTTATTCATTCCGCTGTTTAGATTCTGATGTTGTTTCTTCTTTCTTCTCTATCTTTTCTCTTTTCTATACCTTTCTTTCTTCAAGATGATGCGTCTTTCTGTGTAGAGAAAGCCGGGTCGTCACAGTTGGTATCAGAGCATATGTTGAGATAATACCTAGGCTCTGGAGTGGTGTCTATCTTGAGAGAGCGTATTTGTAATTTTTATATATCTATATATATATATCTATTCTACCTATTTTTTGGGTTACCTGTTCGGGTTTTCCAATATAAGTTATAAAGGTAGAAAGGGTAGTGGTGTGTGTAACACGACTACCAATGGTTGGAGTCTAAGTGTTGAGGTTGGAAGTATGTCGAGACTGTAGACCTAATACCATCTCGAGTGAGCTTTGCTATGGTGTAAGGATTTCATTGACCTCTGAAGGAAACCTGTTAAGGTTCAGAGTCCATCATTGAAGTGCAAGTTTGATCACGCTCGTGTGAGCAGATTTTTGAGAGTTTGGATCTGTCAGTTGAGCTGAAGCGAGTGATGGTATCTGGGTACCTCACGAAGTAGTAGCTGTGTGATGAGACGCAGTGACTATGGATGTCTCCAAAAATGTTTTCTTTTGGAGCAAGTTTAAGGAAGTGTGTCAGCATCGATGTTGTGGCTGAGTTCAGCAGGGTGCTTGAGGTAGGAGTTTCTCAAGAAGCTTTGGATTGGAAGTCTTGGCATCTGTGTCGACGGTGCAGCTCGGAAGTGTTTTGTGTTCCAGCAGGAAGATCTTTTGGCTTTGCAGTTTTCTAGAGATAGAATTCAGTAGTAGCTGAGTGGATCCGTTTCTTCGATGGATTGGTTAAATAGCATAAGCTGTTCTGATTGGTTAAGAGAGAATAGTATCTTTGGAATTAGGATGGGTTGATAGCAAAAGTGACTTGCGATAGTTGAGTGTTCTCTTGAGTTATCAGAGATTTTCCGGATGTCTTCAGGGAAGTCAGATGTTTGTCAGCATTAGAGATTGAGTTTCCTTATTGACTAGGATTCCAGGAGTAGTATCGGTGTTCAGCTAGTTAGAAGGATGTCTCCTAGAGAAAGGATTTGGTGAAGCAGCTCAGTATTTCATGGAACTTCTGAGTTATCTTTTTTATGGATCTGTTGAACCATATTTCCAGGATTTGTTGTCTAGTTTGTGCTCGAGTTCATCGACGGCATTCTCATCTTCTCCAGATCAGAGTTGTGCAACGGAAGCAAGATTGCAGCTGTTCTAGAGTGGAAGCAACTAGAAGTTGCAGTATTAGAGAGTTTCTACAGGAAATTTTTCAAGATCTGAAAGCGAGATTGGTAAGTGCATCTATTTTGTCTTTTCCGGATAGGAGAAGTAAGTTGTAATCTACTGATGATGGTGGAGCAGAGTTGTATTCTGGATTTTGGGTAAATTTGGAAAGGATCTTTTTGTAATTTTGATCCAGTTTGTTTATTGAAGCATCAGCGAAGATTGAGCTGATCAGGAAAGGATGCAGGCAACCCAGGATCGTCAAAAGAGTTTTGAGGATAAGAGACGGAGGAATTTGGATTCTGGAGTCGAAGATTTGATTTTGGATAAGTTTTTCTCCGATCTAAGGGAGCTATAAGATTGGGTAAGACTGGGAAGCTAGCTCCGAGGTGATTTGGATCTCTTCTGTATTTTCGTAAGGATAAGAGTTTTGGTCTACAGGATTGAATTGCTAGTTTGGATAACTGGAATTCAATGTGTTTCACGTATCTCTGAGGGAGTACGTGTATGATCTAGGGAGTACGTGTATGATCTATCTCTGGTTTTGGAACTAGCAGTTCTGGAGGATTTGGTTGTTGAGTCAGACTTGTCTGTGGTGTGATATCCTGTTTAGTTTGTTGATCAAAATGAGTAGGAGCTCTGTAGTTTCGTAGTATTGATTGTTCGGATTCTGTAGAGCGAGAATCCCAGTATTTTTACTTGGGAAACTCTAGGAAATTCTATCCAGAATTTTGTTTGGATAGTTAGAATTATTTGATTGGGTGAATTGGTTGCTATGGTTGTTAGCATATGATTGATATATGCTTGTGATTTAAAATTAAAATCTTTAATGAGATTATTAAATTGCCTTTGTTTTAAATTTTGGGGACGAAATTCTTTTAAGGGGGGAGGAATGTGATATCCCGGAATTTTGGGCAATATAAATTTAATAATCTATGTTAAAATTTAAATTGATTTGATAATCTTTGTTAATAATTTGAATTGATTTGATAATCTTCTTTTAAAATAAATATTTAATTGGTAGATTTTATCTTTTAAAAGTTAATAAATTGGTTTCTATTTATAATGTATATATATATTTGTATATATTGTAAATATAAATCTTTGATTTTCTTTGGTTTGAATTTAATAAATAACTATATGGTTTTAAAACACTCAAGATAAATGTTAATTGTTTAAATTGATTTTAGCTTAATTTTAAATTTAAATTAATTAACAAAAAGGTTGTTTTATTTTATTTTTGAATATAGCTTGTAAATATAATTTGAATATATATATATATATATATATAAAGTTTAAAATACAAATTAATATATGAAACATTAATTCATATAATAAGATAAGTAATTTATTTATAAAGAGATAATTTCTTTTATAATTATTTTAATTTGATAAATGAGTTATTTTTAAACAATAATAATAATGTATTGTTTTATTTCTTTTAAAATTATCTATATATATGTATACTTATTAACTAATTAAATAAGCATAACCTTTATTAACATTTAAAATATAACTAATTAACTTAAGATGACATGTGTTATTTTCCTAAGCTTCCTATAACATGTGTAATTTAAATAATTAGTGTGTGTGACAAGTGTCATTTAATTTTTTTTATTTTTTTTTATTTTTAAATAATTTCATCTTATATAAACAATTGCCTTCTTCCCTTCCATTCTTATTCTTATTCTTTTTCTAAATCTAAAGCTAAGAAAACAAAATCTGTAATCACTTCCTCAAATCCCTGTAATACATTTCCAAATCAAATAATAAACCTGTAGTTCATTTTCTTCAATCTAATCAAAGCTTGTAATCATTTTCCAAATTTTCAAATGCAATCTGGAAATTGTCTACTGCATGCAACTGTAGTTTTAAATCAAGCCTACATTTTCTTTTTAATCTGGGAGCATGCATGTAGTTTGTAAATCAAGGAGCAAAAGCATTTCAGCAAAACAAGTTTAAAGTTTTCAAATCAAAGCAAGCACTCAAGTTTTTAAAATTCAAAAGCTTTTCAAATCTGGAAGCTTTGTTCTTCATTATTCAATCAGGTGAGTAAACTTTATTTTAAAAGCAGTTTTCAAATCTGAAATTTAACTTTGATTCATGAATGGAATCTTGAAGTAAAATAGTGTGAAATGATTTGCATGTATGCTTAGATTTGAATGTGTGTGTATACATATATGTGATATGTCTGTGTAGGTAGATGATCATCTCTATTGTATTACAGTAATACTTTCATCAATAAAAAAATTTATATCTCCCAAACAAATGAATTTTAGATTAAGATCTTTAAAGTAAAAAGTTTGGAACTTGGTAACGTTAATTTTTAAAAATGATCTCAAGATTTTATATGTAGTAAATATTTCAAATTATAAGGAAATATAGTAATGATCTTAATATAAGTTAAAATCAAACATCTTAATTTCTGATTTGGATTATAGATTCATATTAGAGTTCGAAAATCATGAATTTAGGTACTAAAATCATAAATTTTAGTTTAGTAATCACTGAGAAAATCGGAGTTGGGGGGTTTTGGGTTTATTGCCAATTTCTGGCGATCGACGTGGTGGACAGCGTCGAGTTTGTAGTCGAAGGAGGTTGGTAGGTGGATGGACCCAGGAAAAATGATGGTGGATTTTTTTGGTGATCGTGGCGGCCTATCGGAGGCAAGGTAGGGTTTAGTGTTGTGTTTGGTTTGTCGATGTCTTTGGGGTAATGGCGAAGTCTAGGGTGGGTCGAAGGTGTTCGCATGTGGGGGAAAGCATTGCTGGGGTCGTGGTGCAGTTATGGTCGGAAAGACGAGGGTTCCGGTGGTCGTTTCGTCGTCGGCGAAGGGGTTGTTGGTCGAAGTTTGGGTTTCAGGCTCGTTCGTTTTGCTCGATTTTGATTCAGGGTGGGATTGTAAGATCTGTGTGGTCGGAGGGGCTGTGGGAGTCGAAGACGAGGTGTTGGAGCCATCATAGTTGGTCAGAGCGACGTGAAGCCACCGTACACGTGCACTGTGCACGTTTTAATCAGGTGATGGTCGATGGGTTTAGGTAGAAGTCGATGTTGCTCGGGTCGATTCACGTGTTGCCTGCATGTGTGGCTCGAAGCAGGAGCAAGATAGGGAGGGTCATGGGTAGATCGGGAATTGTCTCGAGAGGGGATCAGAGCTGGCTCGGGTTGGTTCTTGTGTTGTAGCCTGTTTTTAAATTTTAAAAGTAAAGTATGTATAGTTTTTTTTAAAAGGCAAGGTAATTTAAATAAATTCATGTTTTCAAATTGAATCAACTAAGTTTTAAAGTTTAAAATGTTTTAGCTTTCAAAAAGTAATGTTACTAAGCTTTAAAAAAAGTGTATATTAAAAGGAAATAATTTCAAAAACAAAAGTAAATCTAGTTCTGAAATATATTAACTAGCTTTTAAAAGAAATAAAATGGAAGTTTAAAGGAAGTTTTCAAATATAGTATAAGTGTGATTTTAGTTTACAAAGAAAAGTATTTAACAAGTTTTATACAAGTCTTCAAAATTTTAAATGTTAAGTTAATGATTTAAAATTTGTTTTAAAGGTAATTATATCAATTACCTTATTAATTACCAATGATTTTTAAACAAAGTTAATGAATGTAATTAATTTAAGGATCATTAACTAATGATTAAGAGATAATTAGTTAATGTAATTAATTTAAGATAATTGGTTTAATTAATTAAGATAATTAATTACTTAATTGATTAAAGGTTAATTAATCTCAGTAATTAAAGGTAATTAATTAAAGAGTAATTAATTAATGGAAGTAATAAAAGGGGATTAATTACTCAATGTAATTAATTAAATTAATGTGATTAATTTAAGTTAATTAACTAGTTTAGTTAATTAAACATAATCACTTGATGATTGATTTAGTATAATTACTTAATGTAATTAATGAAGGTAATTTGAGGGTAATTATTTAATAAAAGTGATTTGAGGATTATTAATAGAAGTAATTAAGGAGTTAGGATTTATGAATGTGATTAATTAAAGATTAATTATAAAATGTAATTAGAAGAATAATTAATTAAGGAAAGTAATTAGAGGATCATTAATTAATGTAATTAATGAAAATAATTAAAAGGTTAGTTGATTAATGAATGAGATTAATTAAAGAGTAGTTAATTAATAGAAGTGATTATAGAATAATTAATTAACGTAATTAATTAAGGATCAACGTAATCAATTATAGTTAATTAATTTATGAGATTAATTAAAAGTTAATAAATGAAAAGGGTTAAAGAATAATTAATTTGTGTAATTAATTAAAGGCTAATTACTTAATGTAATTTAAGAATAATTAATCAAGGATGATTAACTGAAATGAATAATTAGAGGATAATTAATTAATTGATTTATAATTAATTAATGGTTAAGTAAGTAGGATTTATAGAATGAATTAATTAATTTATTTTATTTTAAATTAATTAGAGATGATATAAATCATTACTTATGGATGGTTGAATAATATTGAATGCTTTGCATTGTTTGATATCTCTGATGAGATATGTGCTGACCTATGATATGGATGTTTTGGTTGAATTGTGATGATAATGTGAATTATCTATTTGTGATAATAATGTAGATTATCTATTATGATATTGTGAATTATCTATCTGTGTGTATATAGATAATGAATTGAATTGTTTTAACTTTAAAACAACTTGGCTTTAAAAGATACGTTTTGGATTTCGATGAGACCGGGATTGGGTTTCCAGATTTGGATATCCGAATACCACATCGATCCAAATTAACGATAGGTCGTGAATCTCAAGTGAAGATGAAGATTCAGAGTGCAAGGGTTATTGTCGTTAACTCTGAGGGTGATTCTAAAATGAGTGTAACGAGATAATGCCTTCGGTTTCGTTCGATCTCGGAATGAACTTGTATGGATTGAATGCTTTCAGAACATCGTCAGGTGGACGATGAGCATTCTAAGATAGATGTGTTATATTAAAAGGTAATCGTAGCCTCAAGCCTCATCAACCGGGAATGGCTAAAACAGGGGAGGAGCACGTAAGGTTAAGTGGGTAGCACCCAAGTAGGATGAGATTTTCCCCTGTCTAGAGTCCCTTTTTATTTCGGCTGTGTGGGCGGTTGCTGGCTCCAACCGCGGGGTTGTCTTATTCGGACTATCCAGTAAGGGGTAGCTCCGGCTTTGTGTTGCAGGGGGTCGGGAGTGATCCTCGGTACGTTGATCTAGGCCACGTACTGTGACGGGCGGTACCCCAGTAGCCTTGCCATTGTATGGAATCCAATCTCCAATAAGTGATCTCAGACTTGATTGTATACCTATGTATGCTGGAATTTAATGAATGTAACAATTTCGGCTATGTGAATATTTTTTTGAGAATCCTAGACCCTATTATAATATAACTGGATTTCCTATCAATGTTTTGGTTAGCGTAAGGTAAATTTTTTTCCATGTTTATGTGTGAGAAGTCTTACGTGATACCTTTGTTTTCAAAAGGTTTTGAAGTTAAGCAACTTTAACCGTTTACTCACACCAGACCCATGTCTGACCCAAGTGTTTATTTTCTGTTTTATTAAACTCTTGGGTACTCAAATTTTTATGAGTAGCCAAGAGATTCGGGTTAGCTTTGACGAATTCTGAAGGAGCAATGGAGCATGAGGCTTCAGCGTTTGTAGATATATAAGTGGTTCCGCTGTGTTGATCTCTGAGTCATTTGTTTGAGTTGTGTTTTGAGTTGTAATAACTAGACAGGTGTATATAACTGTCTAGTATGTGTTTTATAAGCTGTGTATCTCTGATGTATATGATACTATGTAATATCTTTTGTGATTAATATAATTTATTCGTTCCGCTGTTTAGATTCTGATGTTGTTTCTTCTTTCTTCTCTATCTTCTCTCTTTTCTATACCTTTCTTTCTTCAAGATGATGCGTCTTTCTGTGTAGAGAAAGCCGGGTCGTCACACAACATATCCCCAAATCAATCAATTCGCTACTATCAATAACTATTACCGCATAATCATCAATTTCTATCACATATAATCAACCAATTTTCAAAATTAGGTTTTTGATTAAACCTCGATTAAGCTAAAATTGGAGAGCAATAGCATACCTTCGAGATTTAGAGCGTTGTGGCTTTCGCGATGGGGAGATCGGCAGCTCGCATCGGGGGCGGCGGCTGGGGCGTCGGCGGTGGAGGAGGGGTTTGCTGAAGTGAATTGGGGAAGGGGAAATGTGTTTTTCAGGTCTCTGGTCTGCCTATATATACGCGATAAGCGACAGCTAGCGATGGCTAGCAACGGCCGCTTTTTTTTGCCGTTGCTAGCCGTCGCTAGGCTATGTCGCTTTCTGAAGCCTTTCTAGTAGTGAGACAGGTTCATAAAGTCACTGAGAAGTAAAGCTTTTAATAACATGAAGAATGTGATATGCTCTTATCCACTGTTGCATGATAAACTTCAGTTTCCAAAAATTTGCAGCAAATGCTTGAAAACGCTTGTAACCCAAAGGCAATTACTATGTGTAATTTGAGTTTCCTTTATTTTACCGCATTGCTAAGGTATTCGCATTTTCCATTTTAGTAGTTACATTGACTTTCCTTAAGTTCAAATATATGTATTTGGTTTGTAAATTATGTATCCAATGGTTGTCATCTTATACTGTATTTGGCCACTGTAAATTCTCTCTCTTTAACTTCAATTTCTTTTCTTTTTAGATTAACTCACATATACTATTATCAATGAGACTCCAAACAGACCATTCAAATCATCAAGCAAGCATCCATTACATCCGAATAGAATTTTATGTTACATATCACAATCACAAACAAATATTCACATCATACATGTGAATATTATATTATTTTATTTTATTTGTTTTTTCTAAAAAAAAACTTTTACTTAATCAATTTTCAATACAAATACGTTTATATATACACATATATAAATATTCCACCCAATGATCACACTTTCGATCATTCAATGACACGCACATTACATGTGAGAGTCGAATAAAATTGGGTAAAACAATCTAAGTCTCACTCTTTAAGGCCAAAGTATATCTCTATCTCTATATTATTTCAACCTAAGCTCTGATACCAGCTATAACACCCCGACTCTAGTGACCTAAATATCATAAGTAGTTTACCGTCTGATAACTTAGATCAATGAGCATGGAAGGAGCAACTCTCGTATACACTGCTTTGGATCAACATGGATACGTTTCAATACCTGAATACATCTAAAATAATATGTATCTCCTCTCGACGCAAGACAATGTACACGAGTTATTGGTTTGAATAATACAATATTAGAAACTAAGATAAAAATTTTCCAACTAACAGAATTGAAGTGGATAAAAATACTGAATTTTATATCATATCTGAATATCTGATACATTTTCTCATGCATATATACAATTCATCACTTAAATTCTATATTCAATTTATTGAATTAAATTCAATAAACTATTCAATTACATTTCCAAAATTCATTTTAAAATAATTATATTATTTTAACTTCAAAACGGAATGTTACAGTTACATATACTAGTGGGGATAGTATTTTTGTCCAAAGGGGGACTGTGGTACTTATATATACATATATATATATATATATATATATATATAGACACACACGTGTATGTAGTTATTGTCTATCTGGGGTAGATGGGGCATATCGTACTTGTACGTGGAGTCGAGACGACTAAGTAAAATAAAAGATATCATTACTACTAATAAAGAGAATTCATTGAATAGATTTACTCAGTGTCTTTTTGAAATTCCAAATATACCCTTTTACAACTTATAGAGAAATAGTATTCAAATATAGGAATATAGCCTGTTATTTTCTAAGTACAACTGTCAGTCCCCATGGAGAACTACAGTGTACGTTCACAAGATGAAGTATCCGAGTATTTCATATTGTCCGTAATTTAGGTGGGAGTTAATCGGTCAAAGTCTTACCGGATTCCGATTTAGTATGAAGAAAATATTGCAGTCTACCGTTCTTTAGTTTTTGATTCTACCGTGCTTTTATTTAGCATGGAAGCTCGTCCTAGTTTGTTGGATCGTGTTGCCAATGCCCAGAAACAAGATCCACATATTGCTTATCTTATTCAGAGTTGTAAATCGGAATCCCAAAGTGATGATCTAAAGGATTTCGATATTGATATTCATGGTTGTATTCAGAAGAAGGGAAGGTTAATCGTGTCTGATGTTCCTAATCTTAGAAATGACATTCTTGAGGACTGTCATCTTTCTAAGTATACCATCCATCCGGGTAGTAGTAAGATGTATGCTGATATGAAACGCTTATACTATTGGGAGGGTATGAAGCGTGATATTGCAAGTTATATAAGTCATTGCATGACTTGTCAACTTGTTAAAGCAGAACACCAGTGTCCTAGTGGTCTTTTGCAGCCTCTTGAGATTCCATTATGGAAATGGGATCAGATTTCCATGGACTTCATTGATGGTCTACCTCGTTCGAGGTCGGGCCATACTAGTATTGGGTGATTGTTGACAGATTGACTAAATCAGCCCATTTTATTCCTATCAAGTCCAATCAGACTGCTCCTTTGTTGGCTAAGCTGTTTATTAAGGAAGTCGTTCGACTTCATGGTGTGCCTAATTCTATTGTTAGTGACAGAGATCCGCTTTTCACTAGTGGTTTCTGGCAGAGCCTTTAGAAAGCTTTGGGCACTAAGCTCAATCTCAGTACAGCTTATCATCCACAGTCTGACGGTCAGACTGAAAGGGTGAATCAAGTTTTAGAGGATCTCCTTCGAGCTTGTATTCTTGATTTTGGTGGTGGTTAGGAAGACCACTTACCTCTAGTTGAGTTCTCTTATAACAACAGTTTCCAATCCAGTATCGGTATGGCTCCTTTCGAAGCCCTTTACGGAAGGCCGTGCTGATCACCATCTTGTTGGTTGGAATCGGGAGAAAAGTTAGTTCTCGGCGCCGATTATATTCGTGAATCTTCTGAGAAGATTGATATTATCAGAAAGAGAATGAAAGAGGCTCAGAATAGGCAGAAATCTTATGCCGATCATCGTAGGAAGCCTTTGGAAATTTCTGTTGGAGATCTTGTATTCATTCGTGTTTCCCTGATGAAGGGTGTGGTGCGTTTTAGTAGCTCCGGGAAACTGGCTCCTCATTATATTGGACCGTTTCCTATTACGGAACGCATTTGCCCAGTTGCTTATCATGTATCGCTACCTGATCAGTTTTCGGGAATTCATGACGTATTTCATGTATCCCAGCTTCGTAGATGCCTTCGAGATTCAGATTCTATTATTGACCCTCCTATGTTGCAAGATCTTGAGATCTCAGCCGACTTGTCTATTGTGCAAAATCCTATTCGTGTGCTAGCATCGGAGGTTAAACGCCTTCGGAATAAAGAAGTCCCGCTTGTGAAAATTCAATGGTCCGCAAACCCCAAAGATTGCACTTGGGAAACAAAAGAATTCATCGAGCGTTCTTATCCAGATTTTCTCTCCTCTTCCGATGGGGGTGAGCATTCTTGATCTATTTTTTCTTTTTAAATCTTTGTTGTGATGAATTATTTTCGTTATAGACTGCTCTAGTATGAAAATTGCGGGGACGCAATTTTTATAAGGGAGGGAGTTTGTAACGACCGTGATTTTATTACCGTCGTAATAAAATTTTAAAATAGAATTTTTTTAAATAAATTAAAATTTGAAAAAAAAATTTGAAGAGCTTGCTGTCACTAAAGTTTTAAAAGCAAAGGAATAATACAACGTGTGCATTTGCTCACTGATTAGTAAATGAAGTGCACTTTGTTGGGACAAATTTTGTAAAAGCAAATATGAACATTTTGTGCCATCATTCTTTTGTGCAGCAAGGTCCTTTCCTTCACCTATGCACGTTTCCACAATTAATTCCTTTGTACCTTGCCAGCTTATTTCATTGACTTGAGGCCTGCAACATTTTTTTGTTGTTCAAAATTTTTCCAGAGGTTGCATCTTTCTTTGGTTCGTTCTTCTCCAAGTAGCTCGATTCTATTCATTTTCATTTATTTCCAGTAGCTCTGCAAAAGAAATAGTAATGGCGGTTCCAATAATTTTGCTCAACTCAGTTCTCTGTTGCTAGCTATTTTTACAACTAAATTTGGGGTGAGTGCAAACTCACACTTCTATTTTAATCTATGCTATTCTGTTGTAAATATTGAGTAGTACCAAACTGAGTCTAGGATACACAATTGTTTGGTGTGCATATACATAGTTTTGCCCTAGTATTTTGGTTAATTTATTTTCACGTTACGCTAAAATTTATGCCCAGGTACTTTATTTTGTGCTTACTTGTGTGCAAAGTGTGCGTGCGTGACAAAAAATTTTAGTGTGCGTGTGAAATTTTTATGGCCAGAAAGTTCAATTTATTTTTACTAATATGTGCAAAACGTAGGCAGCCCAGATCATTTCATTTTCTTTTTGCATGTAATAATTATATTGCTCAGATCTTTCATATTGTTGTCTAAAGTTGTTACGTGTTTGCATGTATCATTGCTTAGTCAATTGGGTTTATTTCGTGCAAAGATATATAGCACAAATCTATGATTGCCAGGTTATCTACATTTTCAAATTCATTTCCGTGCAAATAGAGTTACACTAAATTTCCAAGGCCAGGCATTCTTTTTTTTTTATTTCGAACGTGTATGGGAATATTGTCCCGGCCTTGTACGTGTTTTACAAATTTAGTATGTGCATATTTCATTTTGTAGTGTGCGGGAGTGTAAGCTGGTGTAGTACATTTTACAAGTTGCATTACTTTTGGCCGTGCATGCATGCAGGGCCGGCCCAAGCATTCTTGTTGCCCCAGCTCAGTTTTCTGGCATTTGAGCAAAAATATTACAACATAGATAGGAATCGAACTCTGGTGCCCCACCGCATTAGCAATGTCACTTCCACTACTCTACTGCATCTTTTGATTTATTACTGTGTAAAAATATATTTATCTTCAACGGAACACTATACTCATCAAACCTCCTGCTGTTGCCCCTGCCGGATGGGTTGCCCTAGGCGGTCGTCTTGCCAGGCTTACCCTTGGGCCGGGCCTGCATGCATGTATATAACCTGAGTCTTTTTATTTAATTATCAAGTGTGCATGTATTGAGTATGTACATTATTTCATATTTAACATGAGTTGTATCTCAAAAAAATTTCTTGCATGTGTATTTTTTTTTTGAGTACGTTTATTATTTGCATGTAAATGTTATAAGTTCCAGATCATTGTTTTTTTTTTTTGATTATTTCATGAGTTATATAGTGCATGTACCAAAGGGAACCAAATCTAACTCAAGCATTCTTTTATATATTGTGATGTGTCAACATGCGGAGCGGATAAAATTGTTTTGTCCTTGCGTGCATAGTGTTATAGAGTACATACACTATATGTGTTTCGAGCATATTAGTTGTATAGCCCAGCGAATTGTTTACGAAGAACCGGTGTTCTGTTTTAAAATGAATTTTTTTTTTGTGACGTTATTTTTATAACGAAACTTTTACGCCGGTATTATATGGTTGAAGCGTGTTGTTTTGATGACATTTTGATAAAAAAATTTACTGTTATTTTAACTTCAGTAACCGTCAATTTAAAGTGAACTTTTAGCGGTTATTCTGCAACGTTGATTTGATATCCATTTTTTTCGGTGTTTTGTGAAGCGCAATTTCCTCGTCGAAATCGCTACAGATATTGTTGTTTTAATCATGTGTTTTCAAAATTGTTTTAAAATAACATTATTTTCAAAATTTTACAGTTTGCAGTTTCAAAAGAATGAGGAAGCGATTTAAACACTTTAGTAAAATTGAGGACTATGAACCCTTACTTTTACTGATTCGCTTAATTTCGGACTTGTCCGTTTGAGAATGTAAAATGTTCTTTTTCAAATATACAATTTTGCACTTTCAAGGAAACAATGAAGAGATTTAAACGATTTAGCAAAAGTGCGGAGTATGAAACCACACTTTTACTATTTCGGTTAATTCCGGACTCGTTAATTGAAATATTTGCTGAGGATTTGTTATTTGATGATTTTGATGATTTTTGGGCTTTCGAGCCACTATGATGGACCTTCGGGTCAATTACCAATACTAGACCTTCGGGTCATATGTTGGACCTTCTGGTCATTTGTTGGGTGCCAAAAATTATGATGACTTTACTTGGTAGGCTTCGGCCATATGTTGTTGCACGTGCGGCGTAGCTTAGACTCGCCATATGATGGGATTGATCCACTTTTATGTTGATTTTCTAGTTGTCTATTTATGATTTCTAGATTTTGTGAATTGCTGTTTTGAATTCAATGGTGAATTTGAAAGTTGATCTTTATGGAGTTTGATGTGATTATTTCATTTAAACTATGTTGATTGCTTATGTTAAATAGTCTCATTCGAGGTTATTATTATTTTGCTTTGATGTTATTTACGATGGATTCACTTCTAAGATTAAATTAGACTGATCTATTTATTATTTTCTTTTAAATAATACTCGGGTCAGACCGAGTTATTTTAGTGTAATCGCTATCTCTGATTCAGTAGCAGCTTCAGCTTTTGGGATTTCACATCATCTTTTATCTGGCCTTCGAGGAGTTCTTTTGGTTATTTGACTCTCATCTTATGTATGTTGGTATCCATGTATATGTGTATTTGGTTCTTGTGAACTATCGATTGTTGTATCATGTATTCCAGACTTGTCTTCCGCTATATATCTGATATTTCTGTTCTGATGTGATTATACTATCAGTGTTGTTGTTATTAAGAGTTGTTCTAAATTTTCCTTTAGCCACTGTAGTTTCGTTTTAGATTTGAATTGAATTTATATCTTTGGGAGTAATTTTCACAACTCTTATCGATGTAATCAATACTCGTCTAAGACATAACTTATGGATGGTCGCTTCTAACAAGCCTTATTCTTCGCAATAGCAGACGTTATTCCTTGAAATAACCTTTGTTATTGTGAGTATAGAGGTGGGGCGTCACATGATCCAGTTATCCAATTTGCATCACTGTATCCTTCCACTGTTGAAGGATAGTTTGTATAGTGTAGACCATAGTTCTGTGTATACTTTAGATATCCTAGAACTATGATTATCGCTTTCCAATGATGTTTACCAGGATTGCTGGTAAATCTACTCAGCTTACTTACATCGTATGCGATGTCTGGCCTAGTGCAATTCATAACATACATGATACTTCCTAGTATACGAGAGTATTCAAGCAGGTAGATGCCATCACCAGTGTTCTTCACCCAATTTTGGTTCATATCTACTGGTGATTTTGAAATAGTTATACTATATTGCTTGAATTTTTCAAGTATCTTGGCGATGTAATGTGATTGAGATAAGGCATATTCCTGTGGTGTTCTCAAAATTTTGACGCCCAATATCACATCAGGCAGTCCTAGGTCTTTCATATCGAATCTAGAGGATAACATTTCCTTTGTAGATGTTATTATGGCCTTGTTATTTCCTAGGATCAACAGGTCATCAACATAAAGACAAACAATGACATATACTAAATGTGTGTGTTTCATATAGACACATTTGTCTGATTCATTTATTGTGAATCCATTTGATAACATAGTTTCATCAAATTTCTTATGCCATTGTTTTGGAGCTTGTTTAAGGCCATAAAGCGAATTTACTAATTTGCATACTTTATTTTCCTTTCCATAGCTCAGAAACCCTTCAAGTTGCTTCATATATATTTCTTCCTCTAGTTCACCATTCAAAAATGCAGTTTTTACATCCATTTGATGTATTTCTAAATCAAGTATGGATGTGATTGCAATAAGCATCCTAATTGTTGTTATCCTCGTCACTGGTGAATATGTATCAAAATAGTCCAGTTCTTCCTTATCCTTGGACTACAAGACAAGCTTTGTACTTGTCTATTGAACCATCAGGTTTCAATTTCTTTTTAAATATCCATTTATTACCTAAGGTCTTGCATCCTTGAGGTAAATCAACTAACTCCCAGGTATAATTAGCCATAATGGATTCTATCTCATTGTTAATAGCCTCTTTCCAGTAAGGGGCATCGCTGGAGGACATAGCTTGTTTGTATGTCAATGGATCATCTTCTAACATAATGGTATAGAAGTCAGGTCCAAAGGTTTTTGAGGTTCTAGACCTTTTACTTCTTCTTGGTTCCTCCACGTGTTGATCAGCATTAATTTGCTGAAGGTTATCTTCAGTATCATCAAGAGAATTGGAGATTTCATCTTCCCTTGGTCTCTTATGAGTATCACTGTGACGCAGCGGATTAATCAAAACAATGTAGATCGATGAAAGTAGCGATCGATGGTGTGAAAGATACCGAATTGCCAAATTCGTTGATCCAAAGATTCCAAATTCGAGCTATCTCAAACACGTTGATAGCGCACTATACCGTGTTTAAAGATCTACGATTCTTGCACGTTGATCTAGCGCACTAGATTCTGTGAATCGGCTTCTACGATCGTTGATTTAAGCGCACTTGAATTCCGAAAGAGGAGATAGGAGATTACACTCAACTACCAATTTAAATTGAAAGCACAAAGCTAACAAAAGAGAATTTTATTCAACAACCAACAACAAAATTACATCATCTCCTAAGTCGGTTCCGACTTACGACCTATGACATAACTCGGCGACGACTTATCCACAAAAGAGTAGACGACTTAAGAAAACAGTTACAACACAGCGACATAACAACATATTACAACAGAAAGTTACACAAGTCTTAAGTCGGTGGCGACTTATCACTTCTCCGACTCACGACTCATCACATTTATACAACACAACCGACTTACGACTTATAAATGACACGACTTAACAATAAGTACAAAGAAACAATACAGCACGTTACAACACACAACCCCTAACTCGGCTCCGACTTAAGATATCCTCCGACTTAGCATATATGCCGACTTACCCAGTACACGAGTTACGACTCAAACAACAAACGACTTAACCCAGTCCAGGCGACTCATCTTAAGTCGTAACTCGGCAGCGACTCATCCCTTCTCATAAGTCGTAGACGACTTATCCCTTGTTTGTTCTCAACTCGTGTTGCTCCTCCTGAATCCTTCTTCTTAAGTCGTGGATGACTTATGTCAGCCTCTTCCTTGAGTCGTGGACGACTCGTGCCTTCCGCGTCAATAAATCGTGGGCGACTCATGTCTTTGCTTTGGTTAAGTCGTGGACGACTCATGCCAGTTTTGTTAAGTCGGTCACGACTTAGTACTTGGCCTTCAGTTTTCTTAAGTCGGTAACGACTTAGTACTTGGCCTGCATCATCCTCCCCAGGTTGAGAAAAATTCGTCCTCGAATTTGCGCCATCCTCTTCCACGATAAGTTCATCCCCATGATATGGTACGAGATGCTTAACATTGAATACGTCCGACGTGTACACATCATCTGGCATCTTCAATTTATAAGCATTTTCATTGATTCTCTTTAAAATTTCCACTGGACCAATCTTTCGTGCTTTCAATTTATTGTACGTTCCCACCGGAAAACGATCTTTTGTTAACATTGCATAAACCAAATCACCTTCATGAAATTCAACACTTCTTCGTTTCAAATCTGCAGATCGTTTATATTTCTCATTTGCTTTCTCCAATCGTTCCTGAACGATTTTATGACATTCCGCCAATCCTTCAACAAAATCAGCAGCTTTCTTAACTGTCTTCTTTGATTGTGGTACTACCGTTAAATCCAACGGTCCCTTCGGTAAGCTTGAATATACTATCTGAAATGGACTGAACCCTGTGCTACGATTTACCGCATGATTATGAGCAAACTCTGCTTGACATAACTTCAGGTCCCAACTTTTCAGATTGTCCTGTACAAGACATCTCAACAAATTTCCCAGCGATCGGTTAACCACTTCCGTTTGTCCATCTGTTTGCGGATGATAGGCACTACTAAACTTCAACTTCGTTCCGACCATCTTCCACAAACTTAGCCAAAAATGACTCAAAAATCTGGTATCCCGATCAGAAACAATGGATTCCGATAAACCATGTAAACGATATATCTCTTTGAAAAACAACTCAGCAACCCGGACAGCATCAGCTGTCTTCTTACAAGCAATAAAGTGTGCCATTTTCGAAAATCTGTCCACTATCACATAAATGGAATCGTTTCCACGCTGTGTCCTTGGCAACCCCAACACAAAGTCCATACTCACATCAACCCATGGTTTAGTTGGTACATGTAGCGGCATGTATAAACCAGCATTAGTCGCAGTTCCTTTCGAAACCTGACAAATATGACAACGCTCCACAAACCTCTCCACCTCTTTCCTCATCGATGGCCAAAAGTAAGATTGCGAAATCAATTGCAAAGTACGGCCTCTACCCACGTTGTTTGATATGTGTTTAGTGTTTGATGATAACAAAATATATATATCGTATTTTAGATGTGTTTACAGATTATACACATACAGGAATAACAAAAATTTTATCAACACAGAATTTGAATTCAAACTGAAATTTTATTCAAACAATCTTTTTATTACAAATTTTGAATAGTACAAATTCTGACTCTCACTATAACTGTACAATTTCTGAATACATCACAATTCGATTTTACATTAACATCCTCACTACATCACTCATACACTCAGTTGTTTGTCTGCATTTGCACTGTCCAGTCCCAGTATTTGTCCTATCTCCTGTGTACCTGTATAATTGACAATCTACAGCAGTAATCTGAACAGAAACGAATTTAATTTGCAAAAATATAAAATTTGTTTTTAAAAGCTGTCTCAGATATATGGGTTATTGTCATCATCTTTGATTGAGTAGTATCTGTGCATATCAGTATTTATATCAGGGACAGGGAATTACGAGTGGCTGCAGTACACACGCATGCACGTGTGCACTGCCACGCCAACTCGAGTGCACAAGGTCAAATCAAAGTTAGATTCAATTCAAGTACAAATGGTCTCGACCAAAATCAAACATGTACACATGAATGGCAACACAACTACACAATGAAGCAGCGCAAGATGTACAACTCATGACTGGAAATGACCAAGTGAAACATCAAAGCACATATATGAAGACTACACTGACAAGTGCACAGCTACAAGTAACCAGATAAACAACAATGCAACAATATAAGAACAAGATGAATGACTCAAATGTGCACTTGCAAATGATAGAGAAGATAACCAATGGCACAGGCAAAGGCAACAAGACCAGTGCAGATGATCAACCAAGTTCAACAGTTCAAATCATCACAAGTTAAAGACCAGAGCATCAAAACAATGCCGAAGCCATACATATATACAAGCAAACCAAATGCAACAGTTCAAACGATACCAAAGACGAAATTCACAAGAATCACAGAATCAAGCAACAACATGTACAAGTCAGAAGGAATGTGCAGACTCAAGTTAAAGTATCAGATCATCAGCATGCAAATGAAACTGTCCAAGGAACTGTACAACTCATGAATGAACATGTGAAACAGAGTGTCAATAACATCAATGCCAACAGAAAACCAAAACCATAATTCACAGTGAAGTCAACAAGGAGAAAACTGCAGAGAAGCCACAGAATTCACAGTGAAGTCGACCAGGCCAGAAATTCACAAAGTTTCAAAATGATCGAAGCCGTGAGTAGAACAAGTAAAGCATGAAATTCACGGAGGAATAAAAACAAAGCCATGGTCAACACGAAATTAAAGGCAAGTCAAGAATTGCAATATATACTCATTTGAAAAAGTCAAAACTTTATAATTCAGGAAAGTTTCAATACCGTGAAGTTCAAGTAAAATCGCACGTTCAAGAATAAAAGCCGTGAATCAGAAGGAATTTCCCAAAATATCACAACGTATTGAAGGAAAGTTTCAACAACGTGGGAATCATGATATATCAGATCAGACGTCTATATAAAGGACCAAAATCATCATTGACAAGGTGTGGTGAAAAATCAAAGAAAACCCAATCATCACCGACAACAAAGCAATAGTATTCAAGTTCAAATCGAGGAAACAACAGAGAAATACATACCGAACCAAACAGTCGAGATCACAAGCAAATAAGCAACAGCGACGCTGAAGCCACAATCACTACAAAGATCGACAATGTCAAAGCCCATATCTTTCCAGTGAACTGAACGAACGAGGCGAAGCCCTAAATCTCGAAAGTCCCAAGGAGAAAGAGAAGAAGAGAACGAAATTATCTCAAGGCAATCGAGCTCGACAAAGCATCAGACGATAAGCAAACATCAAGCCCTAATCTGATCGAGAAAACGAAGAGAATCGTCGTCGCCATTTTTCTATGTTCAGAGAAAATAAAGGAACGGGCTTGAGAATAAAATGGACTGGCCTAATTAATCAAAGGGGTTTAGTTAATTTAGTTTAGGTCTAGTTTTTTAATTTAGTTTTAATTCACTTTCGGGCCAGGTTTTAATTACTTTGTTTTGGGCCAAATTTATTGAGGGCAAAATCGTTTTAAATTGTCGATTTAAATTTTGCCCTAGGGTTTAAACTGTGTCTTGTTTTTCAGTTTATATTTTCAAAGTCCAGTTAGAGTCAATCACCACCTAGGGTTTAGGTGTTGTCAGATTGTCTAGTTAGGGTTAGTTCAGTGAGCAGGGAGGCTGCGAGTTTGCAAAGCTCTATAGGCGGGAGCAGAGTTTGCGAGTAAACGAAACTCTATAGGCGGAGCAGGGTGTGCGAGTCTGTAGGAGTGTTTGTGAGCGGGAGCGAGTGTCTGCGAGTCTGTCAGAGTGTTTGTAAGCGGGATACTGTTTAACTCTAATAGAAATCTGGGAATGCAGCAGTAGGCAGGGGTTGCCGAAGCTGGGTAAATTCTGTGTGTGATTTACTTTACTGCATATTTATTTATCTGCTGTTTACTTCCGCGTTTAATTTGAGAAAATTTGCGATAACCCTATTCACCCCCCCCTCTAGGGTTAATCTAGATTCTACAAGTGGTATCAGAGCGAGGTAAAATTTTTTAACTCTAGAGTCATGAATCTATCAAATAATGCTTTTTCTGAGGGACAATCTATTGTTAGGCCACCGATGTTTAATGGGAGTGATTATGCATATTGGAAGGTTAGGATGGGTATTTATCTTAGTTCTGTAGATTATGATGTTTGGGATATCATTGAAACTGGCTATACACCTCCCACTATAACCGTTGGTAATACTGAGATTCCTAAACCAAAGGATAGGTGGGATGTTAATGATAAGAAGTTGAAAACCACAAATGCTAAAGCAATGAATGCTTTGATCTGTGCTCTTGATAAAACTGAATTTAATAGAATTTCTCATTGTAAAACAGCACAGGAAATTTGGCATACTTTGGAGGTGACACACGAAGGAACTTCTCAAGTCAAGGAGTCCCGTCTAGCCCTGTTCAGCAATGAATACGAGAACTTTGTGATGGACAAAGGCGAGAGCATTAAGGATATGTTTGGACGCTTCTCAACCTTGGTGTACAATGCTAGAGCGCTTGGAAAGGTATTCTCTGAAGTAGAGCTAGTAAGGAAGATTCTACGAGTCTTACCGATGAACTTTGAGGCAAAAGTCACTGCAATACAAGAATCGAAAGATTTAAGCAAACTGAGCATGGAGGATTTGATCGGAAATCTGATGACGTATGAGCTTGAGTTGAAAGCAAAGGAAGAACGCATCAATTCCGAACCAAAGAAGAAGACGATTGCCTTAAAAAGCAGAGAAGAGAGCGATGAAGACGAAGTTGATCCAATTGAAGGACTTGCAGTGGCTGTCAATAATTTCAGAAGGTGGTCGAAATACAAGCCACGAAAGAAGAAGACCAGTAGTAATAGATCTAAAGATTCTGACAACTCTGAAAACGAACTAATCTGCTATAACTGCAACAAGCCTGGTCACTACAAACAAAATTGTCCACTTCTCAAAAACAACAAAGGAAAGAAAAAGAAGAAGAAAGTCTTTGCAGCAACTTGGGATGATGAGGAAGTTTCAACTGATAGCTCAGAGGAGGCTAACTTGTGTCTTACGGTGAGATCAGATTCAGAAGCAAGCTCAGAGGAATCAAGATCAGATTCAGAAGAAAGCTCAGAGGAATCTAATGAGGTAAAGAATTACACTTATAAAGAACTTGTTTATTTTTGCCTCGATCTTACTAAAACTGTTGAAGCTCTTGATTCTAAAAATGAAAAACTGAAATCTGATAGGAAAGAACTTGCCCGTGAAAATTTTAGGTTAGAATCTGAACTTGAAAAAATTCAAAACCTAGAATGTAAAAACTGTAATACTTTAGATTCAGAATTATCAAAACTGAAGAATAATTTTGAGAATCTTGAAAAAGAAAACTTGAATCTAAAGGAAACCATTGAAGCTAGGAAAAAGGATTTTATAAATAGATGCACTTCACTTGTGTCTGAAAACTCAACATTGAAAACCAAAGTCCAAGATCTTGAGAAATCACTGAATAACTTTTCTAGAGGAGAAAAATCATTCAATATGTTATTAGGAAATCAATTGTTTGCTAACAATCGAAAAGGACTAGGTTTTGGTAAATCACAAGCTGATGATAGTGCAAAAGGAAAGGGCATTTTTACTGAATGTGAAATAATTGGACATCATATTGAAAATTGTAGTCATAGGAACAAGAACACGAAATTTATAAAAGTTTGGGTTCCTAAAAATTCTACAAACAAATTTCATGTCTATTGGAACAAAAATGAAAAGACAAAACAAGTTTGGGTTCCAAAGGGATTGTTTATTGACAATTATTCTGCCACTAACAACCATGGACCTATAAAAACAAATAGGTCACATACATCTTTAAACGTGTAGGTGTGGTGGCAGGCTAAGGAGCAACTTTAGTGTCATCTGGATTCTGGCTATTCCAGATACACAACGGGCGACAAATTAACGTTCCTTAGCCTAGTATAAAGGTGACAGATTCACTATGGGCAAAACAACGATAGATTATCGTACAGGTAAAACAGGTAGTTGTATTTTCTTCCAAAACGATAGATAACCGGTAAGAATCTGCATCTGAATTAAATCAGCCAGTTATGATTGATGATGTTAATTCTGAGTTTTAACCAATCATCTTACTCGAAGTAATTGTGATGGATGACATATTCTGATTTGCTTGATATGATCTTATATGATTAGACTTTAATCTGTGCTTAAAAATTGATCAACCATTTTTTTCTTGAACTTAATCTGTTTGGTCAAACTATGATTGCTCATGCTATAAAAGGTTTTTGAGAAACTGTTGAAACTGTTGCTTCACTGATGAAAACTTCAAATTGTTTTTGAGATAATCTTGATATTTTAACTGTGATACTACGGAAGGTATACACACTCGCTCTTCATTTGATAAAAGTTTGTGTGAGTTTTGTTAACACCGTAGTTTTATTTCTGAAGATGAATCTGATACTGTTGAAATGGTTCTTAACTGCTTCTAGACTCCATATTATGTTTTCTGTGTGTTTGTGTACACGTTTTCAATCTAACTCTAAAGAATCACATTTGAATACCACTAAACGAAATTTTGAGATATTTTTCACACACACACAAATTTGGACTATGATATCTTTCGTGTGAAAACTTTAATTTAGTTGGTTATTCTGATGTTGATTATACGGGTTCACTGGTTGACAAGAAAAGTACTAGTAGGACATGCTTCATGCTAGGACACTCACTAATTTCATTGTCTAATAATCCTGTTCTCCATTCACTCATGAAACATATTGATGTGAAACACCATTTTTTTTATCACATTGCTAGGGAAAACATTTGCATTGAATTCAACTGAGAATCAATTTGCTGATATTTTCACAAACCCCTCCCCGAAGACAGATTTTCCAGATTACGTTTGGATTTGGGGATTATGGAAATTGACTAATCATTTTTCAATCTTTGGTTGAAATATTCTTGGATATTTATTTTCAACTTCAATTTTCTAGAATTCAAACCTGTTTTGGATATCATTCAAAGATTGATTCGAATATGGTATTCAGTAGTGGAAATACGTTTGGTTTATGAAATTTCATAATATGATTAATTTGGTAACTTATTCCACGACCATTTCTATTTCTACCATCTTTCTATCATTCATAACGGTTTTGAAAAATGAGAAGAGTGAATTGCTTTTTAAATTAAAAAGGAAAAATCAAAGAAATTTTTAAAATATTCCTCATGTATCCCTTCTCATTTAAAAGTCCTTATGGTTATGCATGGATGGATCATGAGAGGTTATCATCACTCCATTCTCATTTAAAAGTCCTTATGGTTATGCATGGATGGAGCTTGATAGCTAATAAGTAACTGCTAATCCCATTTAAAAGTCCTTATGGTTATGCGTGGTTAGTAGATGCTTATTTGTTTTTGTGCTTAAATGTCAAATTATTTTTAAAGAAAAAGAGAAAACACTCCTCTTATCATTATATAAAAGTCGAATCATCGATCCATTTTCTAAAATGTGGAAATTGTTATCGTGTTATGATATATTATGATTTTTTTCTTGTTTTTTCCATTTGTTTTCCCCTACTGTTTCATTATTTTTTGTCAGTCTTTTGATGATAACAAAAGGGGGAGAAGGAAGAGATTTTGATAAGAAAATAAGTATTTATGGAATATTTATTTACCAAATTTGTTAAATGTTGTTAGTTATTTTCTATAGTTCTTTTATTCGACTGAATATGGAATAGTCTCAGTTGTAGGGGGAGTATTCATGTAGGGGGAGTATACATGTAGGGGGAGCTAAATATAGTCATATTTAAACACATCTACTGAATTTCAAAATCTTTAATATATATGTTTGTCATCATCAAAAGGGGGAGATTGTTTGATGTGTGTTTAGTGTTTGATGATAACAAAATATATATATCGTATTTTAGATGTGTTTACAGATTATACACATACAGGAATAACAAAAATTTTATCAACACAGAATTTGAATTCAAACTGAAATTTTATTCAAACAATCTTTTTATTACAAATTTTGAATAGTACAAATTCTGACTCTCACTATAACTGTACAATTTCTGAATACATCACAATTCGATTTTACATTAACATCCTCACTACATCACTCATACACTCAGTTGTTTGTCTGCATTTGCACTGTCCAGTCCCAGTATTTGTCCTGTCTCCTGTGTACCTGTATAATTGACAATCTACAGCAGTAATCTGAACAGAAACGAATTTAATTTGCAAAAATATAAAATTTGTTTTTAAAAGCTGTCTCAGATATATGGGTTATTGTCATCATCTTTGATTGAGTAGTATCTGTGCATATCAGTATTTATATCAGGGACAGGGAATTACGAGTGGCTGCAGTACACACGCATGCACGTGTGCACTGCCACGCCAACTCGAGTGCACAAGGTCAAATCAAAGTTAGATTCAATTCAAGTACAAATGGTCTCGACCAAAATCAAACATGTACACATGAATGGCAACACAACTACACAATGAAGCAGCGCAAGATGTACAACTCATGACTGGAAATGACCAAGTGAAACATCAAAGCACATATATGAAGACTACACTAACAAGTGCACAGCTACAAGTAACCAGATAAACAACAATGCAACAATATAAGAACAAGATGAATGACTCAAATGTGCAACTGCAAATGACAGAGAAGATAACCAATGGCACAGGCAAAGGCAACAAGACCAGTGCAGATGATCAACCAAGTTCAACAGTTCAAATCATCACAAGTTAAAGACCAGAGCATCAAAACAATGCCGAAGCCATACATATATACAAGCAAACCAAATGCAACAGTTCAAACGATACCAAAGTCGAAATTCACAAGAATCACAGAATCAAGCAACAACATGTACAAGTCAGAAGGAATGTGCAGACTCAAGTTAAAGTATCAGATCATCAGCATGCAAATGAAACTTTCCAAGGAACTGTACAACTCATGAATGAACATGTGAAACAGAGTGTCAATAACATCAATGCCAACAGAAAACCAAAACCATAATTCACAGTGAAGTCAACAAGGAGAAAACTGCAGAGAAGCCACAGAATTCATAGTGAAGTCGACCAGGCCAGAAATTCACAAAGTTTCAAAATGATCGAAGCCGTGAGTAGAACAAGTAAAGCATGAAATTCACGGAGGAATAAAAACAAAGCCATGGTCAACACGAAATTAAAGGCAAGTCAAGAATTGCAATATATACTCATTTGAAAAAGTCAAAACTTTATAATTCAGGAAAGTTTCAATACCGTGAAGTTCAAGTAAAATCGCACGTTCAAGAATAAAAGCCGTGAATCAGAAGGAATTTCCCAAAATATCACAACGTATTAAAGGAAAGTTTCAACAACGTGGGAATCATGATATATCAGATCAGACGTCTATATAAAGGACCAAAATCATCATTGACAAGGTGTGGTGAAAAATCAAAGAAAACCCAATCATCACCGACAACAAAGCAATAGTATTCAAGTTCAAATCGAGGAAACAACAGAGAAATACATACCGAACCAAATAGTCGAGATCACAAGCAAATAAGCAACAGCGACGCTGAAGCCACAATCACTACAAAGATCGACAATGTCAAAGCCCATATCTTTCCAGTGAACTAAACGACCGAGGCGAAGCCCTAAATCTCGAAAGTCCCAAGGAGAAAGAGAAGAAGAGAACGAAATTATCTCAAGGCAATCGAGCTCGAAAAAGCATCAGACGATAAGCAAACATCAAGCCCTAATCTGATCGAGAAAACGAAGAGAATCGTCGCCGCCATTTTTCTATGTTCAGAGAAAATAAAGGAACGGGCTTGAGAATAAAATGGACCGGCCTAATTAATCAAAGGGGTTTAGTTAATTTAGTTTAGGTCTAGTTTTTTAATTTAGTTTTAATTCACTTTCGGGCCAGGTTTTAATTACTTTGTTTTGGGCCAAATTTATTGAGGGCAAAATCGTTTTAAATTGTCGATTTAAATTTTGCCCTAGGGTTTAAACTGTGTCTTGTTTTTCAGTTTATATTTTCAAAGTCCAGTTAGAGTCAATCACCACCTAGGGTTTAGGTGTTGTCAGATTGTCTAGTTAGGGTTAGTTCAGTGAGCAGGGAGGCTGCGAGTTTGCAAAGCTCTATAGGCGGGAGCAGAGTTTGCGAGTAAACGAAACTCTATAGGCGGAGCAGGGTGTGCGAGTCTGTAGGAGTGTTTGTGAGCGGGAGCGAGTGTCTGCGAGTCTGTCAGAGTGTTTGTAAGCGGGATACTGTTTAACTCTAATAGAAATCTGGGAATGCAGCAGTAGGCAGGGGTTGCCGAAGCTGGGTCAATTCTGTGTGTGATTTACTTTACTGCATATTTATTTATCTGCTGTTTACTTCCGCGTTTAATTTGAGAAAATTTGCGATAACCCTATTCACCCCCCCTCTAGGGTTAATCTAGATCCTACACACGTGGCCTTCTTCATGCAGCTCCTTCACAATTTTCATTCTCAAATTACTCTCCGGTATGCATAATCGATTACCTTTAAACAGAAAACTCTCCACCATTACAAACTCATCCGTCTCTCCATCCTTGACTTTATCAACGATCTTTGCAAAGTAAGGATCATCGACAAATAGTTCTGGCAACATATCAAACCCCGTCACTTCAACCTTCATTGTAGTCAACAAATGATTCCTTCTGCTCAACGCATCCGCAACACGATTCGTCACTCCCGATTTATGTTTCACAACAAATGTAAACTGTTGCAGATATGCAATCCATGATGCATGTCTCGCTGAAATCTTGTCTTGCCCTTGTAAATGCTTCAAAGCTTCATGATCAGTATACAGAACAAACTCTTTCTGAAATAGATAATGTCTCCAGTGTTTTATAGCTGGTACAACAGCATAGAATTCCACATCATACGTACTGTATCGCATCTTTGCTCCTGACAGCTTTTCACTAAAGTATGCAATTGGACGTCCCCTCTGACTCAACACTCCTCCAATCCCAACCTTGGACGCATCAGTATGTAACTCAAACAACAACTGAAAATCCGGTAATATGAGAATTGGTGCAGACGTCAGCAACTCCTTGATCTTCCCAAAAGCATCCCCTGCTTCCTCCGACCATGAAAACTGTTTACCCTTCATACAATCTGTAACAGGCGCCATCACACTGCTAAAGTGTGGAATGAACCTTCGATAGAATGAAGCCAACCCGTGAAAACTACGAACTTCCGTTATCGTCTTGGGTTGCAGCCAATCTTTGATAGCTTTGACTTTACTTTGGTCAACCTGTATTCCTTCTTCCGACACAACATACCCTAGAAATAAAACACTCCTCGCCATAAAAACACACTTCTTTGTAGCAGCATAGAATTGTTCTTCACGAAGAATAATTAACACCTTCTTCAAATGCTAAACATGCTCTTCTGTACTAGCACTGTAGATCAGAATATCATCAAAGTAAACTACAACAAATTTCCCAATGTATGGCCTAAAAATCTGGTTCATCACCCTCATGAATGTACTCGGTGCATTCGATAGACCAAACGGCATTACCAGCCATTCATACAACCCTTCCCTTGTCTTGAACGCTGTCTTCCACTCGTCCCCTGGTCTAATGCGAATCTGATGATAACCGCTCTTCAAGTCAATCTTAGAAAAGATTACGGACCCACTGATTTGATCCAGTAAATCATCAAGTCTCGGCATCGGAAATCTGTATCTGACTGTGATCTTATTCAATGCTCTACTATCTGTGCACATCCTCCACGTTCCATCCTTTTTGGGTACCAATAAAGATGGTACAGCACAAGGACTTAAACTCTCCTGCACACGCCCCTGTTCAAGCAATTCTTCTACCTGCCTCCGCAACTCTTCATGTTCCTTCAGACTCATTCGATAATGTGGTCTATGTGGCAACACTGCTCCCGGAACAAGATCGATTTGATGTTGAATGTCTCTTAGCGGCGGTAACTCTTTCGGTAACTCATCTGGGAATACATCTTCAAACTCCTTCAAAACTGGCTTCGCTTCTTCTGGAATTTCAACCTCTTCACTGCTCTCTCGCCCAATCAACAAAAACACTTCCGGTTCTTCCTCAACCTCCTTAACAAACTCCTTCAGAGATAATAAAGTTTTCAGCTCTTCAATCTCTTCCGATTTACTCTCTCCTTGTTGTCTTTTCTTTGGGACTAAGATAATCTTCGTGCCTTCAAACATAAAACTGTAACTATTGGTCCGACCGTCATGCTGTACTGCCTGATCATACTGCCATGGTCTTCCCAAAAGTAAATGACAAACATCCATCTCTACTACATCACACCAGATCTCATCTTTGTATTTCTTCCCAATAGAGAATGGAACACGAACTCGTCTATCCACTTTCACTTCTCCTCCTTTTCTCAACCATGCTAGCTTGTATGGATTCAGATGTTTCTCTGTCTTCAGCTTCAACTTTGTCACGGCCTCGGTTGAAACAATATTGTCACAACTTCCCGCGTCAATCACAAATTTACACACCTTCCCCAGTATAGTGCATGTCGACTGAAAGATATTACTCCTCAACCAACTAGCTTCCTCCTGCTTCGATGTCAAACACGATCTCCTCAGCATTAGATTACAACCTTCATCTCCTGACACAATATCCTGTTCATCCTCCTCAACTGGACTAGAATAACCTCCATCAACATCCTCATCTTCAACTTCCGCAATCATGGTTCTCTTCTTTGGCTTTGGACACTCATTGCTTTTATGACCCAACTCCTGACAATTGTAACATTTGAAGCCATTGTTAACCTTCACCTTCTCAGCCTCCTTCACCACTGGTCTACTAATAGGTTTAGAAACATTAGAACTTCCACTAACACCCTTCACTTGATTATTGGAATTAGTAAACACACCACCTCCTTGTGTCCTTGTTTCTCCCAAGCCAACGCCTTTTGATGTGCTTCTGCCACAGATCTTGGATCGAACATATTAACCATGTCCTGAATCTGCATTCTCAATCCCCCAATGAATCTAGATGTCAGCTTCTCTTCCGTTTCCATAATATCATTTCTCGCAATAAGCTGATAAAACTCATCCGCATAATCATTAACAGTCTTCGTGCCCTGCCTCAAATTCTGCAAACGTTGATACATCAAAGATTGATAATTGTAAGGTAAGAACGTTGCTTTCATCAATTTCTTCATCTTCTCCCAAGATTCAACTTTTGACTTCCCCATTCGTTCACGTGTAAGTTTGGTTTGCTGCCACCATGCCAAAGCTCTGCCCCTCAACCTTGTAGCAACCAACTTCACTCTACGATGTTCTGGAACTTCTTTGAAATCAAAAATTTCTTCAACATTAGCTACCCAATCTAGAAACTCTTCAGCTTGCATACCACCCTTGAATTCTGGAATTTCAGTCTTCATTCCCGATTCCCACTTGTGATCATACTCTGAGTAATTTCTTCCCCGACCTCTTCCTTGAATACTACCACCATTATACTCCTCTTCAAAATTAGATGCATATCGATGTCGATTCTGACCACCAACATCTCTACTCCCTTCACGTCTACCACCATCCCTTCGATCTACATTCCTCCGAACATGATCTTGGTCATCAACATTTCTATAACTGTCTCGACTCACACTTCTATGATCATTTTCATTACTTCTCCCTTGATTGGAATGTGGTGAAACTCTACTTCTCTCGTGGTTAGATTCGGGTGAAACCCTTCTCCGGTTTTGATTCATCTCTGTCATAAGCTTCTCTAACCTCCCAATGCCTTCATCCAACTTCTCATTGAATTTGTCACTTATACGTTGCTCCATTTGCTCGGCATCTTCCCGTTTATACAAATCTTCGACATTTTGATGACGGTTAGCTCTCCTTGGCGGCATGATTTGAATCTTCTACAAACTCTTCAACACTTCAAAATTCAAACACAATTCGAACTTTGATCCAAAACGAAGTGGATCGAAATCTTCACACTTGTTGCAAATCGCGATGAACACGATGAACACAACTTCTCCAAATGATAAGATCCGATCTCCAAACTACAAAAGTATGCACGACCCACTTCTTCAAACTCTCAGCCGTGAAGAATAACCTCAAATCTTCAAAACTCCAAAATGATTAGGCTACAAGTCTTGATCCAGCTATGATTGGCTAGAACAAGCTCTGATACCAAAACTGACGCAGCGGATTAATCAAAACAATGTAGATCGATGAAAGTAGCAATCGATGGTGTGAAAGATACCAAATTTTCAAATTCGTTGATCCGAAGATTCCAAATTCGAGCTATCTCAAACACGTTGATAGCGCACTATACCGTGTTTAAAGATCTACGATTCTTGCACTTTGATCTAGCGCACTAGATTCCGTGAATCGGCTTCTACGATCGTTGATTCAAGCGCACTTGAATTCCGAAAGAGGAGATAGGAGATTACACTCAACTACCAATTTAAATTGAAAGCACAAAGCTAACAAAAGAGAATTTTATTCAACAATCAACAACAAAATTACATCATCTCCTAAGTCGGTTCCGACTTACGACCTATGACATAACTCGACGACGACTTATCCACAAAAGAGTAGACGACTTAAGAAAACAGTTACAACACAGCGACATTACAACATATTAGAACAGAAAGTTACACAAGTCTTAAGTCGGTGGCGACTTACCACTTCTTCGACTCATGACTCATCACATTTATACAACACAACCGACTTACGACTTATAAATGACACGACTTAACAATAAGTACAAAGAAACAATACAGCACGTTACAACACACAACCCCTAACTCGGCTCCGACTTAAGATATCCTCCGACTTAGCATATATGCCGACTTACCCAGTACACGAGTTACGACTCAAACAACAAACGACTTAACCCAGTCCAAGCGACTCATCTTAAGTCGTAACTCGGCAGCGACTCATCCCTTCTCATAAGTCGTAGACGACTTATCCCTTGTTTGTTCTCAACTCGTGCTGCTCCTCCTGAATCCTTCTTCTTAAGTCGTGGATGACTTATGTCAGCCTCTTCCTTGAGTCGTGGACGACTCGTGCCTTCCGCGTCAATAAATCGTGGGCGACTCATGTCTTTGCTTTGGTTGAGTCGTGGACGACTCATGCCAGTTTTGTTAAGTCGGTCATGACTTAGTACTTGGCCTTCAGTTTTCTTAAGTCGGTAACGACTTAGTACTTGGCCTGCATCACACTGTCCGGGCCATGCTTTAAAGGGAATATATGTTCGAAAAATCTTGCATTTCTCGACTCAATGATGGTATTTTCATGAATATCATCAATTTCAGATTTGTGTACTAAAAATCGATAAGCAGAACTGTTTTGTGCATATCCAATGAATACACAATCAATTGTTTTTGGTCCTATCTTGACCTTCTTTGGTTTAGGTATCTCTACTTTAGCAAGACACCCCCACATTTTAAGTATTTCTAGGACGGTGGTCTATTTTTCCAAAGTTCATGAGAAGACTTGGATGTTTTCTTTCGTCGTATTTTATTTAAAATACGATTTGCCGAAAGAATAGCTTCTCCTCAAAAGTTATTTGGCAGTCCAAAACTTATTAATAAAGCATTCATCATTTCTTTAAGAGTTCTATTTTTCCGTTCGGTTATACCGTTGGATTGAGGAGAATATGGTGCTGTAGTTTGGTGTATAATTCCATGCTCAGCGCAAAATTCTTCAAAAGGAAATTCATATTCTCCTCCTCTATCACTTCTTAAAGCTTTAATTTTCTTGTTGAGTTGATTCTCAACTTCTGCTTTATACTGTTTAAACATATCGAATGCTTCATCCTTGCTTCTAAGGAGATACACATGACAGTACCTAGTACAGTCATCAATAAAGGTAATGAAATACCTTTTTCCGCCTCTAGTTTGACACATTTTCAAATCACATACATCTGTGTGTATTAGATCTAGAGGTCCAGTTTCTCGTTCAACATGATGAAACGAGGTTTTTGTCAATTTTTCTTCTGCACAAATTTGACATTTATAGTTGGAGTCTATGTTACATTTTGGTATAAAATCTAGATTAATTAATTTTCGCAATGTATCAAAATTTACATGCCCTAATCTAGAATGCCATATGTTAGAAGAGTCAACAATATAAGCAGATGATTCACTTTTATTCATATCAGTGTTATTACTTTAAATAAACCATCACACATATATCCTCTTCCTACATAACTTCCAATCTTTGATAATACAAACTTATCAGCCACAAAAGTTAATTTGAATCCATGCTTGCTGAGTAACGACCCTGAAATCAGGTTATTGCGAATTTTTGGAACATGGAGAACGTCACTCAAAGTAAGTTCCTTTCCAGAAGTTAGTTTCAGCACAACCTTTCCCTTGCCTTCGACCTTTGATACAGATGAATTTCCCATGAAAAGTTGTTCATCATTAGTTGTAGTTTTATAGTTTGTAAACATCCACTTATTAGCACATATATGTCGAGTGGCTCCTGTGTCTACAAACCATTCCTTTGAGTTACCAACAAGGTTGCATTCTGATATTACCGCACATAAATCCATATCAGAAACGCCATCTGACGCTTCAGCCATATTAGCTTCTGATTTCTTCTTTTTGGGTGCATGACATTCGACAGCTTTGTGTCCTTTCTTTCCACAGTTATGACAAGAACCCTGAAATTTCTTTGACTTCTTAGGCGCATTCTCACGTTTTCTCTTATTAGGTTTGTCTAACTCAACTACATTTGCTTTGGCCGCCATATTCTGAGAAATCTTTTTCTTAGAATTTCTGTTATCTTCCTCGATTCTTAGCCGAACTATGAGTTCTTCCATTGTCATTTCCTTACGCTTGTGCTTAAGGTAATTCTTGAAGTCCTTCCAAGATGGAGGAAGTTTATCAATGGTTGTGGCAACCTGAAAGGTTTCGCTAAGAGTCATCCGTTCATCTTCTAGTTGACAAATGATGAGTTGTAGTTCTTGAGTTTGGTTGATCACAGTCTTTGAATCTACCATTTTGAAGTCGAGAAATTTTCCAACGATGAATTTCTTCATGCTTGCATCTTCAGTTTTGTACTTTCTATCTAAGGCTGTCCATAGTTCCTTGGATGTTGCTACAATATAGTATACACTGTAGAGGCTATTATCTAGACCATTCAGAATATAGTTTTTACACATAAAATCTGAGTTTTTCCAAACATTGAATGCCTCTACTTTTGTTGAATCGGGTTCGAGTTCGCCTACCACAGGAACATCTTCAGTCAGAAACTTGGCGAGTCCCAATGTTGTTAAATAGAAAAACATTTTCTGTTGCCAACGCTTGAAATCCATGCCGTTGAACTTCTCTGGCCTTTCTCCATGAGACATTGCCATTGTTGGAATCACTGGCGCAGGCTGAGCGTTTGTCACCGTTTGTGTTGGTGTAGAGTTATTGTTGCTATTCTCAAACATCGTCGTCTGCAACAATCAAATATTGTTTCAAGATTGTTATTCGCAACTACCAGAAAGTGTTACGAAACCAATTGTAACTTCAATAATAGTTAAAAAATAATGCAGAAATAGTAACGACAAAAATCGTAACTAATTTGTCAATTAATATTGAGAAATTGTAACACAAAATGCGTGACTAGATGTGCATGAAAAGTATTACCGATTAAAGCGTCCGAGTGCAGTAGAAACTGTTTCCTTGAAACAATATTGTCGGTGTACGTAGTTCACGGGTGTTAGCAATTTGTTTCCAAGGATGAAATGGAGCAGCCCCGCAGCGTGGTGGTTGCAGACGGAGCGTCGACGAACTGAAGAGATTATAGCAACTAGAACAGAGATCTTGTAGGAAGGAGGAACAGAAATCGAGAAGAAAGTGAAAAATGAATCATTATCGGATTTTGGCCGCCTATTTATAGGCTGGAGGAGGTGCCTATTTGGAGCGGTCATTACTATTGGAAAGGTTGTGACCCTTAAACCAACAGCAGTGACCGTTGTGCGCGCGCGTCTGGTTAACGTTCAAACGAATAAACACATCCAATCGAAAAATAGGCTCACGCGGCAGTCGATTTAATCACGAGACCCCAAGAGCCCCAAGGCCCAAGGCCCTATCTTTGAAATATTAATATTAATATGAAGGCCTACATGCCACATTGCCTTATCCCTTCCACACTTTGTCCTCATTCTCCTTTTGTTTGATATACTATGTTGGATTGTAGTATATATAGAAGAATTGGTACAAATATTCCTCGATGTGGGACTTTGTATAATGCTTTCTTCTTTCCAAATCTCTCCACTATCTCATTCATTTCTAACACATTTCTGAAACTATTGGGTTAGGGCTGTTTAGAGGTGAAATCAAATTGAAGAAGATTTTGTAGTGGTTAAGAAGAGAAGTAGAGATCACCTTCAAACTTCTCTTCATCTTGTGCAATAAGAGATGAGTTAATCGCTCACACTACTACCTCTAATACATGAGAATAATTATTAGTTGCTATTTGAATTGAATTGGATTGTTTGTTGATTTAATTGCTTTCAAATTGATTGTGAATTGGTTGCTTGAATTTGATAATTTTAGATTGTTTTCTGAAAATAGATTGTGAAAACCTCTGTTGTAAAATAGTAATATCTTAGTGTATAATGATCCGAATTGGTTCAATCTTTTTGTGGTAGAAAATATTTAAATAAGCTATAAGTTCTCTTTTGGTCATTTTTCAAAATACTGTGGTTAAAAGGGTCTAAATTAAGTTTAAAACTGATGTTATAACACAACCATTTCTAATTTTCTGAGTTGATATCTGACAATAAAATGACCATAACGTTTTACCATAAATTCGAATTAAGTATATTTTTTTTGTTAGAAAGCTAAGACATTAAGGAACAACTTTCATGTTGTAAGTTTCTGCAAATTCTGTGATTTAAAAGGCGAAATTGGGTTTGAAACTGAGATACATGCTCCGCTCTGTCGATTTTCAAAATTGAAAGCTAAAACTAAGATCGCCATAACTTTTTAACCGTAAATCCAAATTGTACAAAACTTATTCTAGTGGAAATCTAAGACTTTAACGAACAACTTTCATGTTGTGAGTTTTTGAAAATTCTTAGGAAAAATGGGTCGAAATGGTGCTTCAAAACTGAAAATCTATTATGATCTATGATTTGTTGCTATGTTTGTGATATTGCTAAATGTACTTTGAATGTTCGGTCGTGATCGTTTTGATATATATATTTCCATTGGTTTGTTAAATTATAAATTGTGTTTAGAGATGATATGAATATCAAACCTTATGGAACTGTGGTCGTTACAATATGGTGATATGTTATAGTGAATTCCTTGTGCTTTATGGACTTTGAATCATTTTTGATTCAAAGATTTGGAAATTTATAAATTTAAATCTACATATTTTGCAAATATATATAGGTGCTTTATTTTGTATATAAATAATTTCGCAAAGAGAGTTTATTAAACTTCTAAATATCAAACATGTTTTCTTAAGTAGTCTAATTACTTTTATAAATGATTTGTGGGTTTGAAATTTAAATTTTTGAAAATATAAGTGTACGAGGTTTTAACTAATTTTAGAATACTAAATTGGTTTTGAAAATGGATTAATGGATTTATAAATAAATGAATTCTTTTATAAGTGGCTTTTGAAATTGATGTGTAAACATTATACCTTTATGGAATTTAAAGAATTAATGTGATTTTGGAACATGGAAAAAAAATCTTGTTTCATAAAACAAATACTCTTGGAACAATTTGGATTAACGCAATATTTTGATAAGTGGCAAATTAAATAAATGTTTTGAGAACCTTAATTCTATAATTTGGGGAGTACTAATAATTGACTTAGTGTCATCAATTGGTTTAAATGCTTTCGAATAACGCTTCGTCGAATATGGTATAACTCATTGAATAGAATGTTTGAGTGGAATTTACTAGCCTATTAACGAATACTTGAATTTCACCGGGTAGTATGGGTTGCCATGGATAAATTCTTCTAATCATATTTGGAAAAGTACTTAACACTTTAGAGTTTTATTCTCTTCTGGTGTGCGACAAGTGGTTGCTAGATCCTTAAGAGAGTATGGTTCAGGTTTTCCAGTGGTATCCGTAATAAGTGATATTTACTAGCTTTAGTGAATTGAATTTCACCATATGGTATGTGACATATTGGTTAAATTCTAGTGATTACTGAAGGTGATAGTATTTGGCACTTTAGAGTTTACTCTCTTTTGGTGTGCAACAAGTGGCTGCTAGATCCTTAAGAAGTTTATTCCTGAATTTCTTTTCAAAACAATAATTTAATAATATTAAATAAATGTGGAATTATCGAGTCATGGTTTCTACGATCACCTTGATCGGTATGGACTATCCTTGAGATCATTCTGTGATTCTGTGTTCCCAGTTTGAGTACGATCCTTGGTATTGGGTCGGTTCGAGTGATACCAATTTTTTTGTTTGTTTGCCATGGGTTTTGAGTACAATCATTGTGATTGTTTTGGATGATCATTACGATCAGTTTGGATTAAGATCTCTTGGATTCTGGATATTTGGATTTTGTGACTGTTTTGTGTTCGTGAAATAAGTATATATACTTGTGTCTTGTGTTTGTGAAATAAACATATATTCTTGTGTCATGTGTTCATGAAATAAATATATGTTCTTATGTCTTGTGATAGATGTTAAGTTAAATCTATTATTTTGTGTTTAGTGACTAGTTCGTGTTTGTGACGTAAACTAATAATCCTTAACTGAGTTAATCACTGATATTTGCGTGCTTGGAGATATTGTGTTTTGTTCTCTGAATTCAATCCTGAACATCTGTATTTACTTATACGTTGTTTGTTCTTGTGTTATATCTTGTTCTCACCCTATTGGATTTTTAGAGATAGTCTGACCCGGGTGTTATTTTGCTCGGGTCAGGCCGAGACTTTTCAGGTTATAGAACAGGTTGACCTTTGAATAGTTGGGATAGCAGAAGTTGGATCTTTGATATTTAGTTATATCACTTAGGAATTTTTGTTTGAAATTGAGATGTATAATTAAGATTAGAAAACCATAACTTGTATATTAATTGAATTTAGTATTTCATTTTGTAAACTAAATAATTTGTATATGTATGAGTTTAGATTTATTCCGCTGTGATCTGTGACTGTTATTTATATGATATATTGTTCTGGTTCTGAAAAATCGGTGTTTCTATTACTTGGTATTAATATTGTACACCTCAAGTTCAGTTCAGATATTAAGTGAAAAAGGTAAATGACGTGTCGGTGTTAGTAGAAAGATATATTCACATTCGATCGCCCCTAACAAGCCGTATTCTCCAGATTAGCAAACGACATTACTTTAACAATATAGAGGATAGGGCCCTCTCCAAAACCCTGCTTAAACTCCAAACTTTTTTTAATGGTTGTCACCATCAAAATGGGAAGATTGTTAATACCAGAATCATTGATTTTGATGACAACAACCATATACAATACGGATACTAATGTTTTATCAAGTTATATAGTATAAAATGCAGAATATTACACAGGTGCCGAATCGAAGACTGTATAATATAAAGACTCAAGATAAAGATTTGAAGACTCGTGAGTTTAAAGATAGATATGAAGAGCTCAGAATTATAATTTAGTGTTCAGATTCATTACAATATACTATTAAAGTCATTGATATCAATTTATGATCTTTGATATTTTAAACAAAAATAGATCACTTTAAATTTCAAAATATATTTCTAAATATTTTATAAATGTTTTTAAGAGTTTCTATAACAACCCTGTTTTAAAGTTGTAATATTAAATTAATTTAATTAAAATAAAGATGTCTGTATTCGATTTTAATCCTTTATTTAGTGAATGAACAGATGTATCCATTCGTGAAGCGTTGTGTCCAAAAGAAACTTCCATTCAAAATTTAAAAAACAAACTAACAACCTATATGTCGACATATAGAAATATGCTTTTTGACATAAGATAGTGAAATTTGAAAAATATTTTCCTTTAAAGTGTTTTGAAAATTCTATACTTTGTAAAATAATTTGAATATAGTTTTTAAATAGTTTTGTACTCTTAAAAACTTTATAAATTTTTTAGAAATATATTTTGCAAAATAATTTATTATTGTTTAAAATATCGATATTAGAATTTGCTATCAAAGACTTTAACAATATATTCTAATGACTTTGAACATTAAATTATAATCTTGAGCTCTTCATGTCATTGTCTTTGAAATCATGAGTCTTTAAATCTTTATCTTAAGTATTTATAATCCATAGTCTTTGATTCAACACATGTGTAATATTCTACACTATATACTATATAACTTGGCAAAACATTAATATCTATATTTGAAATTGTTGTTGCCATAAAAATTAATAAATGAGGTATTAACAATCTTCCATTTTTTATGATGGCACCCAGTAAATATACATGTATATAAAATATGATATAACTCCCTCTGAGTTACATAACTCACCCTAACTATATGCATGTGTATATTTTATATTTTTTTTCCTATTCATCATCAAAAAAATGAGTGAAAAAATAAAACTCTCCTTAATGATATACTTATAAACTATAGAGTCAAAATCAATAATTAAGAATTAAGTGATACGCTAATCAATATGGGTTTAACTATATCATTGTGATTGAACTGAAAGGAAATAAATAAAGCATAAAATAGGGATATTAAATATGGCATATTAATATGTAATATGCGAGACATAAATGAAGAAAATACTGTATATTTAACAGGATATAATCGTGACATATATTAAGATATACAATAACCAAATTTTAAGTTATACACTAAATATTAAGGATAATAAATAAATAGGATAATGCAAACTTTATTTATTTTTTATAATACACACTATAATACAATCAAAAAAAATCACAACCTAATTCAATACCTAACTAATCCAAACCTTAATGTTATACAATTCATACTATTATATAATCACACTAAATTAAACCTATGGTTATCAATCCAAACCCAAGAGTATTAATTATTTATATATCAATCAAATTAAAATAAGTTTAATATCACACTATCAAACAAACATAAATTTAGATATTCCTAGGAACTTCAGCCCAACCTTTGTATCCAAATATTGGATTTGCTTTGATGGCATCACAATCTTCAATATCATCAGTGTTTGATTATTCTGGGTTATTGGTTTGTTCATCTATAATAAGAAAGGAAATTAAACAACGAAGTGCAGCAAAATGCTTCTCCTGTTCTTTAATCATTTGCATTTGGCTTTGTTTCAAATGCCTATGATTTCTTAGTACAAAGAAGAGAATATCTTTGAATGATTGGAGTGTCTCTTCAAGGTTTTCATAAAGATTTTGATGCAGAGAAGTCACTTTTATTAAGGAGAATGTTAAGAACGAAAGAAGATGGAAATTTGAATTGATGAGTGACTTTTTCTAGAAGAAATAGGCTTAAATAGGAGTGAAAAGACATTTGGAATAATTGAATTGAAGATAGTTACAATATTTTAATTTTTTTTCCAAACATATATAGTATGTCGACAAATATAAATATGTATGCTAACATATGTGCTTGAGTTTGAATTTTTTAAGTCTTTGATATAATTTTTGTTTCTACTTAATACCAATATATTTCAATGATGTACAGAGACTGATAGGACATTATATAAAATGAATATTAGGCTCAGGTCCCTAATAAGTTTCAAAACACACAAAAACCCTAGTAAAAAAAAGTATGTAAATTAGGTCCCTAGAATTAAGTTACTAAGTAATTGCATATAGTTATGCAATTATTCAGTGAACAATTGCAGACATTTATGCAATTATATCCAAAAGTTGCATAAATTTATGCAATTTTTTCGGTGAATAATTGCGGAAATTTCTCCAATTTTTTTGGTGAATAATTGCGGAATTTTCCGCAAATTTTTGAAAAAGTTGTGGAAACTTTCGCAATTTTTTGGTGAATAATTGCGGAAATTTCCGCAATTTTTCAGTGAATAATTGTGGAAATGTCTGCAATTTTTTGATATAATTGCATAAATGTCTGCAATTATTCACTGAATAATTGCATAAGTTATGCCATTATTCGGTAACTTAATTCTAGAGACCTAATTTACAAACTTTTCTTTTACTGGGGTTTTTGTGTATTTTGAAACTTATTAGGGACCTGTGCCAAACTGTCCCTTATATAAAAGCAAGAACTAATTTTTGTTGATTAAAACGAGGATACACAAATATGAGAAAAAGTACATGAAAATAACATGAAATGAAAGTAGAAAAGCATGTCACTAAGGAATACAATGCTAGATAAACAAGTCTAAAAAGAAGACGATGAAGAAGAGTTTCCTTCAAGCTTCCTTATGATTTTCCCAAATTATTTGTCCACTTTGTTTGAGGGAGATGTTAACTTTTTACTAAAGGAATGTTTAAGCTTCTTTTGGTTTTCGAGAAGCTTTTCTTGATTTTTGATGATTTCTTTATTGGAATAACTATATGGTTTGTCAAAGCTTTATAGGAGGTGTCCATTTGCTCTTCTTCTTCTTCTTCTTCTTCTTGTTCTTCCTCCTCATCAACAACCATACCATCACCTTTTTTTTCTTGTTGAATCTCTTGCTCTTCATCCCATGCCAATCTCTTTTCTTTTTTAGCAAGAGATTCATATGGTTCAAACTAAAGAGGGATATGCATAGGGAAGAGGTTGATTTTGTCCAAAACTTTATAGGCAAAATATTTAACCTCTTAGATCGATACCAAAATAGTTGAAAATTCTAGTAAGATACACACCATGATAAATTTTGTCTCACACCTATTTTCTTTTGAACAAAGTCACCCAAAATCACTTAAGCCCAATTAATGTCATATTTTTGAAAAATTGCCAAAAGAGCTTTGAAAACTTTTTGAGTCGAGTTATTGTAATTTCCTATCCTCGGTATGATATATTATTGTAAAAAGACTCATTAATCCTACTTTTGATCTATGATTTTTACCTATAAAACCATGCTCTTCATCATTAGAAAATAAATCATGCATAGCTTCATGAATACCATAATCAATTTCAAAAGTGGAGAGGTCATTTTCACTACTTTTACAACAAAAAATTTAACCTAAAATTTCACAATCCAAATACAATAGTAGTGCCATTTACACTACTCTAAACTTGACCTTCTTGTCCTTGAAAATTTTTTCTGTTTAAATTTGTATAAAACATTTTAACTAAATTAGGATAGTAATAAAAATGGTGTGAGATAAATTGGTTAGACAAAAATACCATTTTTGAAAGCAAGGTCTTGTAAACCATAAGAAGAAAATTCTTTAAAATTAGCAAACCTTCCCAAAAAACTTTTCCATAAATAGCATACTCAATATAAGACTTTGTGGAATATTGATCATTAAACTAATAGCTTTTGATCTTTTTGGTAAGCCTAATAGATTTGGATGAGTAGGGTTCGCTTGAGGAAGACATTGTTTTGAGGTTTTGAAGTTAGGAAAGTGAAAAATGATTTTGAATTTTGAAATAAAGTGTAAGTGAATGAAGAGATAGAAATGTGGTGAATTAATAGAGAGTGAACTGACATGTTTCAGGTCAAAAGATGCCTTTTCAGGTTTTTGGAATACATGAAAAAGAGAGAGAAATTCAAATTTTGAATTTGAAAGAAATTTCAAAATTTAGGCTAGTATGTCGACATATGGAATCAGGTATGTCAACATATGGGCCAAAAAATCCAAAAATAAACTAAGGCAAAAGATTCATATATATATATATATATATGTACATCTATATCTATATACTTGTTTGCACCTATTATTATTATTAATTTACTTTTTTACTCATAAAAGTAATGATCCAAAATGAAATAAAATAAATAAAAATTACCGCTTTATTGCTCCTTTCCAGTGATCTATTCTGATTAATCTATGATTGCCGTGAAATACATTTTTGTATCTTCAGTGTCTGGTTCATTGTCACTTGATGTGTATCTAAATCATCTAATGTTGTTGTGTAAGCTCTCTTTCTTTATGGATGAATCAGTGATTGGCGAGATACTTGATTTCTTTCGATGTGGGCAGTCTCTTTGCTGATGACCAAGTTCATCGCAGTTGCAACATTTAATAGTAGTTCCATTTCTAGGAGTTTTTTTTCAAGTCTCTGAAAGTTTTTCATCTTTCTATACTTCAGGAACTTTGAAATTCCTTGTCATGAAGCCAATCTCCTCGTCATTGTCATCATATAAATCCTAATCGTCGGTTATTGCTTTGAAGGCAATGGATTTCTTTTTTGTTGCATTGCTTTCTCTTCTACCCTACAACTGTGCTTCATAGGACATTAAATTACCTATTAACTCTTTAATTTTTAATTAACTAATGTCATTAGCTTCCTCTATCATCAATGTATTTTGATCCCATTTCGAAGGTAATGAATAAATAATTATTCAAACTCGATCATCTTAAGAGAAACTTTTATCGAATGATACTAAAGAATGTACTATATCTTGAAACTATAGTACATGTCAAATATAGACTCATTCTGGTTCATTTTAAATAATTGAAACTGATTAGTTTAACATGGAAATTTAAGTCTATTTAACATTACTAGTGCCCTCATGTGTAAGTTGTAGTGTTCTCCAAATTTCATATGCAGACTTACAAATATACACTCTATTAAATTCATTTTTATCTAATGAGAAAAATATATACTCATGGCTTTAGAATTATTGAGTACTTGTGTCTTTTGGTCAACAGTCCTATGTAAAAAGTCAGTTTGAAGTTCAGTGTACTCATTCTGTGTAATGTGCCAAATATCTAAACTATTGGACTATAAATAAATCTTCATCCTACATGACCAATAAGTGCAATTACTGCCATTATAAAGTGGGGTTCTAACAGTAGATTGTCATTTGACAAAAGTGTTAAAAAGTGAACTACTAGTTCTACTAGCCATTCATATTTTTCAAAAAACAAATTTCAAATTTTTGAAAACCAAATGCTTTAATACCAAATGAGGGTGGTGGAATAAAGGATCTTAAGGCTACTATAACTCTAGAGGGGTGTGAGTAGTGTTTTATAACTTTTTTTGAATTTTTTTATTTGTTTAAATAATTGAATCAAAACATAGATAATCAATCATAGATAACTAAACTTGCAGGCAATCACATAAATAAATATAAGCGATAAAGTAAAATATAAAGAGTCGGAGAGATAAGACTAGGGATTTTATACTGGTTCGTATTTCTCCTACGTCCAGTCCCGTACAATTTCTTGTACAGTTTTCTTTTCAATTGCCTACTTTGTATGGTAGCAAGCAAACCAATTGCAATCTTAATTTCAAGGCTATGAGACACACCCTCCTGTATCATGAGTCTAGGGTAAACTCTCTTGACTTACTAGGCTATAAGATCACCTACCAGATTTAAACGGGCTACTAAGCACACCCACTTGATTTGAACGAGCTACAAGCACACCACAAAAACAATAGTAAAGTTTATGATGTTCCAAAGACAAATACTTATACTTGGGATATAATGGATCCTATAGTCTCTTTGATATCATTTTGATCTTTGAAATGAGAGAGAGATGCGTTCAAAATAGTAAGTAAGTGGTAGTGGATCAATACAATGAAGTATTGATTCTATATGAATTTAAAGGATGTAGAGTATATTTTTCAAGAGAATTTTCTAGAGAGTAAGGAGTGAGAAGAAAGTAAGCCATTAATTAATTAAAAATTCATTTGCAATTCCTTTTATATAGTGAAAGAACATATGTACCTATTCGTAAAGGGTTGTGTCCAAAAGGCACTTCCATTTAAAATTTAAAGAACAAATTAATGGTCTATATGTCAACATATAGAAATATGTATGTCGACATATGTTAGTGAAATTTGAAAAATATTTTCTTTTAAATTGTTTTGAAAATTATATGCTTTTAGACATAATTTGAAAATAGTTTTTAAATATTTTGAAGCTGTAACAACCCCACCGCTATGCCCAGTTTAGCAAAGAACATTACAAGTAATATCGTCTGCTAATCCAGAGAATATGGCTGGTTAAGGGAGATCGAATGTGAATATATCTTTATACTAACACTGACACGTCTTATTTACCTTTTTGAGGATCTAAACTGAAAATTTGACGTGTGCAGTATTAATGCAAAAAAATAAACGCATCGATTGAAATATTTAGAACAGTATATAATATAGATAAATTAGAATTAGAGTCTCAGATTGCAGCGGACTAATATACAATGTATTTCATAATAAGATGTGAGTCTACAAAATGACTATACTAGACTCATTCTAATATACATCATATCTCATACGCTATATCAGGTACATAATGACTACTGAATAATATACATGGCATAACTACTAAATGTCAATATACATAATGATGAAGTAAACTGAAACTGTCAAAATAGTCTACTCCAAAGCTAATCCAAAATCCAAGAGTCAATGAGTCCATATACCTGTAAAGTCTCGGCCGGACCCGAGTATTATTAGAAATAATAAATGGGTCAGACTATATTTAAAGAAAAAGGTGAGATGCTAATATCATAACTATATGACTTAAAATAACAAGTCATAATGAAATATGCCGAACAAACATTCATAATAAGGCATATTAATTAAATTCACTACTTTTATAAATCCATAAATTACTTAACTCTAAAATAAGTCATCTCAAATTATGCCTGAAACTCAAAAATCCATAAAAAGGCATATCAAACCAATAGATACAGATATCACAATTTTGACTTAACAATAACCAAATAAGTCATAAATAAAATACGCCCAAAACAAATACTCAAATAAGGCATATCTAACAAATCACCATTTCACAAATTCATATCAAGTCTGCAATGAACTATCATCTCAAAATATGGTGATAACAAATTCCAAATTCCTTAGAGCCACAAAGGATACAAAATATCCATACTAAAAATCTCTGAAGAAATACTCATCAATAATGAAATAATAATGGTAGTCAACTATTAGCGTGGTACAGTGCGACACGGGGCCTAACTAAAACAAATAAATCCTGCCACGTAACACAATTGTCTAACGAAAACAAATAGACTATCAAGTAAAAACCCCGACTCCTAACGATAAGAAATAGGTAGTCATGTTTATGACAAAACTATGTGAAATTACCTAATGAATATAAATAGGTAAACATTGTCCAGCTGTGAAATAAACTGATAGGGCTGCAATATAACATTTGTCTAAACGACAAAAAGGACAGCCGCGTTATACCAGTATAGACCTAACCCCAAGAATTAGGTCTACCTATCCAAATCTAAAAATGTATCAACTCTTAGATCGATGAAAAATGAGTCGTTGTCTCTTAGGGATCTATCGGCATACTAATAATCCAAACACCCCAAGATATACGACTCTAAGTGTTAATTACTGTCATTCCAGTAATTACAAGAATTTAGCTAACTATCCCATACCAGATAGTAAATCCAAGTATTTACTAAAAGCTAGTAATTTCCACTTTAAATAAATTATAGTAATAAACTAAATAATTGTATGAAAAGTCCCATACCAATCTGACAGTTCAATGGTTTACTAAAATTCTTTGTTTCATAGAAAAGCACGAATTTCAATAGAATATCGTGAAAGCATTAATTGCTCGAAAGCAATGGTTTTGAAGTCACTAAAGAAATATCAATATGGTATATACATATAGCCAAAAGCCAAACAATAAAGGTCAATGATAGATTATAGTTTGAAAGTAAGTAATAAAATTTTATCATATAGGAATGATATCTAAATTGCTTTATCGATAGTTTACTTTCAAATTTATCACTTTTTAAATCCTATAACCCATATATATAAAACAAAAAGAGTAATAACGTTATAAGTCTTAAAAATAAAATTCCTTCATTAGAACTTTAAATCAAAACAATATTTCATAATCGATAATTTACTTTATTTCAAATCTATATAAATATATTTATAATATTACTTCATAACACTTTAAAACCATAAACTATTTGTATACTTGAAAATCATAGTTAATTCATTTTAAAAAAAGGCTTTATATATATAAATAGATTTATTTCTTTAAAATAACATTTAAAAGAATTACTACTGAAAACCAAAAATAGTATAATTTAACTATATTTTATAAATTAAATTCCAATAAAGATGAAAATAGATAAAATCTCATATCGAGAATCTTTTTAAAAAATTTACACCATTCAAACAAGAAATCTATAAAAATGCATCTTCTAGAGCCAACACCGCTCTAAAAATATAATTCCATAATACATAATTATTTAACGACCTGAGTTGCTTTTCGACAACTCCAATTATACAACAGTGTATGTAATTTCAGCCATTGAACAATTTAAACTCATAGCATGCAATTTATTTTAATTATTTTATCCAATTGCTACTAAAATTTTAGGCAATTAATAAGAAATTCCTAAGCTAAGTGAAGCATAAAAGAAAGAGATATAATATAGGTTCAGACATAGCAGTGTGAGTTGAGGATAACTCACTGATTTGAAGGATAGAAGTACACAACGTAGCAGCAGATGTTCTCGCCGCTGCCTACAACAATTCGTGATGCTCCAAAAACATCCTCGTCCCCTTGCCATGATCGATCAGCCCTAAACGTACCAAATCGCCTACATCATCGTGGCTACAACAACCATGCTACCGTCCTCGTGTCCAGCTCCAATAACAATCAGGCGAACGTTACCTATGGATGCATGAAATTCGACCTCCTTCAAAACCCCAGGCTTAAATCGCGTGCACACTTCCAGCTCCAGTCGTCATCGTGACCCTCGCCTTGATGCCAAGGATCGTGACCATCGTCAATCATTGTCATCTTCATGTTCGCATGCTCTCCCCATAATCGCACGCCATCGCCAGTCCGCCCTACCTCGTAGCAGCTCGAATCGCGAGCTTCTCCCGTTGTCGTCCATGCTCCCACATCATCGTGCCCCTCACTAAGTCGAGCTCATGTCTCGATCGAGAATTGTTTGCCGCAGTACTTTTATTTTCTTTTTATTTTTTTCGAACGTTATTTTCCCCATTTTGATTTTATTATAGGGCATTTAAACGAGATAAAGGGTACGAGTTTTTGAGGATTAAGGGGTGCGATTTTCTTTTGTTTTGGCTGGACCTAATCATCAGTTTGAATGGGCTTTTGGTTAGCTTTTATGCCTGATTTGCTCAAGGATTAAATTTCCACTTGCTTTCTATTTAATTCTTTTATATTTGAATTTAAATATTAGCCTTTGTGATTTATTTATAAATATGTCATGATCTAATCTAGATTGATTTATTGATTTTATTAAATATCAATTAAAACGTCTTCATATCTATTTCAATTACATAAAGTATTTACACTTTTGAATATTTCAAATTTAACAATAACACTTTACCCAGTTTAGTATATTTTTTGAAAAGAGTTTATTAATTAAATCAATTTTTTAAAACAAAAATCTATTATTAAATAGGCTTCCATTTAAAAAAAGTGAAATTTCAAAATAATAGTTAAAAAATCGAATACGGACATTTTTATTTTAATTAAATTAATTTAATATTACAACTTTAAAACAGGGTTTTTACAGAAACTCTTAAAAACTTTTATAAAATATTTAGAAATATATTTTGAAATTTAAAGTGAACTATTTTTGTTTAAAATATCAAAGATCATAAATTGATATCAATGACTTTAATAATATATTGTAATGAATCTGAACACTAAATTATAATCTTGAGCTCTTCATATCTTTGTCTTTGAACTCATGAGTCTTCAAATCTTTATCTTGAGTCTTTATATTATACAGTCTTCGATTCGGCACCTGTGTAATATTCTGCACTATATACTATATAACTTGGTAAAACATTAGTATCTGTATTATATATGGTTGTTGTCATCAAAATCGATGATTGTGATATTAACAATCTCCCCTTTTTGATGGTGACAACCATTAAAAAAAATTTGGAGTTTAAGCAGGGTTTTGGAGAGGGCCCTAACCTCTATATTATTAAAGTACAAAAGAATTATAGAGGAAGTACACAGAAGTAGAAGCAAAAGGAGACAAAAGAAAAGTATAAATTACACATCAAAGTAAGCTCACCTATCATAAATAGCCTTATCAAAGCTAGTTATAATCAAATTAGAGCCCCTACACTCATCCTAAATTTTATTTTTTTAGCATAGGCTAACACTATTTCATTGCTAGATCTTACTTCATTATGGAACACATGCTTATTTCTTTCCTTCCACATCTCAACTAAACAGCACTTGAGAGAGCGAAGCGTCATTCCAGCCTTAAAGTTCATCCATCTGGTCATAAGAAAGATGATATACTAGTCCCCATAATAATAATCATACTTAAACTCATTACCTCCTTCCAAATGCCATAAGTACGCAAGCAATTAAAAAACATGTGGACATTAGTTTAATTCTCTTGTTAGCAGTATAAACAACAAGAATATGATATTAACCCAGAGTGACAAAGTTTATCCTACATGAGGATCACATTTTTATAAATCTCCACATATTCAATGCAACGACCCACATTTCGGAAGGTTTAAATCGATAATAATCCACACATGTCCAATTCAAAAAATCCTAAACATAGATAATCAATGGGGTAAATTTAGAAAAATAAGAAAAGAAGAAGGAAACAAACATAGAATCTCGCAGTGGAATGACAAAATATAATAATCAAATAAACAGTTCATGAAGCTGTTTACTATACTTTTGATTATAATTTATACAACATTTATCACAGTTATATATACAACAGATCAAATCAAATAGTGCAGCGGAACAAACAACGATGGAATAATACTAGTAATAATATACGAAAATCTTCGTCTTCATCCTCCAGAGAAAAATCTTCGATAAGCTGAAAAACTCAGGACTGACCCGAGCGTAATGAAAAGACAAAACACTCGAGTCAGGACTAAATATTCTTATGTGAGTCAAATCAATAATATAAAACATGAGTGTTGCGATGTCAGAGATGTTTATAGGGTTTCATATCTCCTATCCAGTGTATAACATGCGTGCAATAACTCAAGAGATGTTACGGGATTTTCCATCTCTTAAGGATCCGTCAAAATATTTATATGTAGTAGAATACGCTAGATATATAATGTCTAATCAATAAAATAAATATTTGCTTAGCGTTAAGGCTTTACATTAACCCCCTTAATGCGTTTTGAAGCATTGTCGTATAGTTTGCATATAAAACACCAGTAAATCGTCGGTGGATAGGGATGCACCATGATATGACAACACTAAACCAAAATCGTAGGGGTCTCATATAGGGATAAAAGTATGACAAGGCACGTTCGGCAATGCTCAATGTAGGATACTACCAGTTTACCCTTCCCGGCTGGTGGTAACACATCATAGCCATGATCGCCCACCGCGTCCAACACTCCCATGAAATCAGAGGTTGCGCACAAATCGATCATAATGTAAAAGATGGTAATACGAAGAAGTGCGTTTGCTCGGGGTAGCTAACCCACTTAGCCAGTACGGCTCTTGTTTTAGTCATTTCAAATTGGCACAAGTGCCAAGCTAATCCATCATCATTCTCTTTCTTCAAATCCAGCAAACGTACGCCAAATCCAACCACTTCGTTATGTATCATCACTCCACGTACATAGTTGTTGATGTGGTTCTGGTATCGACAGAGAGTATGCCCATATCCGGCCTCAGTCTCTTTATCAACCAAACATCATTTTACACACCAGTTGGTACTTTTACATTTCGAAAACAGTTCATGCTTGATATCAAAATATCATATTCGCTTCAAAATCAATTTTATTTCAAAATCATCATATTTACTCAAAATATGCCATTTCATTTCAAAATCATTTTTTTCTTAATATCTGGATTTCAGTTCCAATTTAAAATTGCTTCGAATTTTTCATTTGGGCTATAACTTCAATATATACCAATTCGTATTTTAAATCCTTGATTTAAAAATAAGAATCCCACCCTTGACCAGTTTGAATTTTAGAATAGTTTGAAAATTTAATTTGTTTAAAATAGTTAAATAGTTAAAATAGTTTAATAGAAAATAGTTTGAGTATTAAAATGGTTTATATAGTAAAATAATTTGGAAAATCAAAGTAATTTGAATATTTAAAGAATATAGATTTTAAACAGTTTTATCTGAATAATTCATTTGAAAAATAGTTTCAAGGTCAAACTTATTCAATTTCAAAATCTTCCCAATTCAAATCAATCCAATTTCCATTTCCATTTATATCGACTCAATTTCGATTTCAATTCGAATTAACTTCGATTCAAGTTTATATTCTAATCAATTTCAATTTCTATTCCAATTTTATTTAATTTCGATCCCAATTCTAATTAATTCAATTCAATTCCAACTTGAATTAATTTCTATTCAATTCACAATTTTTAAACCATTTTGACTAATATAAATTCCAAGTTTGATTTTCAAAATATCGATTTAAAACACTTAATCAAATTTACCTTCGATATTCAATTTAAAATCCAAATTTTATAATATAATTCAATTCCGAGCTCAATTTTGAAATATCATTTTATATCACTTTTACTTAGCAATATTCAAAGTTCGAATAAAAAAAACCAATCTTTTAAAAACAAATCAATTATGAAATTCAATCATATTTCAATTATAACTTCAAAATCTCAACTTCAATTATTTATACAATTTCTTTTAACCAAAATTAATTTCAACATTTCAAACTCGAATTCATGATTAATTCAAATTTCATAAATTTGATTTTCATTTCTTGAAATTCAAATAATTTCAAAACCAAGACTTTTAAAATTATTTAATTTAACCAATCCGGTGTCCATATATAATTTTCTACCCTATGGCTAAGTGATCAGTTATTTTAATTTTAATTCAGGGATGGATATATATCATTTCAATCCAAAATAAATGTTATAGGTATATATCATTTCGACCTATTTCTTAATTTAGTCGAAATGATTCAATTTACAGTTTTATATACTGTAAATAGATTACTAGGTGATAACAATATATAAAATAAATAACATCCAATCATCCAAATATCAACCAATTTGCATCCATCGTAATCAATCATCCAAACAGTCAAAATTATTCACAACAATTTCATAGTTATCAATATCTGGTATTTTACTGGCAATTAAATTCCAATTTCAAATTCAACTGTCAACTTGAATTTTTAATGGTTAATTCAAATGACAATTTAGACGATAGTTAAATTTATCAAACATTAATTAATAAATTTGTATCACTTCATAATTTTAAATTTAACTAGCATAAAAAAATATTCTACTACTTGTGAGCGTTATAAAACACTCACCTTTTATTTTCTGTTGTCGATGAGATGTTCCGTTTTGGAACTAAAACCGAACGTCCAATTTTATCCCAAATTTTGACTGTCTCTGAATCCACCCAAACCAGTTTCATTGCGAAGCACTTGCCATCATGATCGCAATGCAAAAAGTTTCGTTCCAATCTGACCTCGTGTGAAGAAGTTATAAAATTTTATAAGTTGTCGAACATTTTAAATTATACAAAATAACTAAATGCAATTTCACACTATTTACGTATCTGCCATCTTCGTTCCTTCTTCTCTTTATGCTCCTATGCATGATCATCCCATCCACTGAATGCAAAAATTCGAGTGATATGGAAATACAAATGACTAAACATCATTCCGTCTTCACCGATGAACATCTCTCGACAAACTCGTCTCGCCCATACCCATTTCGACAAACTCGGCCCATCACTCCACATCGCATCAAAACCCATTTCAGTCATGACAATCTCTGGTCGCATTTCTCCTCGGTCCACCAAACTCCACTAAATTCTGCCGTCGGGTGCCAAACGATCTCCTTAATCCAAAATCAAGCTCCATTATGCAAATCGTTCACCACAAAATCTATAAAAGCTAACCCTAGTTTTCAACTGCCATGCGTACTCACTGTTGAGCAAGAAACATGGATGTCGCATCTCTTAAACAACATCCCAGATCGAAGCTTAAGTCAAAACATGAAACTTGTTTGGGGAATTTTTCATTGAGTCGATATCAAAATATAAATTTTTGAACTTTGCTTCTTTTTTTTCTTTCTGTAAGCTACTATGTTTAAATAAAAAGGGAAGCTTTTGTGTGAAGAAATAGGCACGATCACATCATAGGGAGGCTGATTTGTGACAGAATGCAGGCTAGTCAAAGTCTATATATATATATATATATATTATTTAATTACAAATATCTCGTTTAAAAGCAGCTTAAAATTTCGAACTCCCATCGAGGTATGCCGCCAGGCGTTCATAATGTTATACCCCTATTTCAAACGCAATGGAACAAGTTTCAAGTCCTAATTCGATCATATAGAGAAGAGAGCTTTTGGGACTCAATTATTGTATTGAATTTTCGATATTAAATCAACGCGTTATTATTCTGTATGACCAAACGATAACTTCAAATGCTACGAAATTTGAAATTCGATAATAATACACTATTATGGATCCAATGGAACTGGTTTCGTCAAATTCCGAGACTGTGCCCCGGAAGGCTATTTTTATATGCCAATTAAAACAAGTTAGTTTTAAAATCGAGTAAATCACTTTTAAATTCAATTTAAAAGTTTTATTACCTTCATTTTTATGAATATAAATTTAATATGCTTTTAAACATTTTTTTCCAAATAAAAATCCAAGATTTCAATTATTATCATGATTTCAATTATTTAATTCAACAATTAAATTATCAATAAATCAATATATTTGAAATTCAACCTATTAAATCGATAAAATTTTACTTTCCAATATTTAAAATCAATTAAATAAACAATTTCAAATAACCCAAAATTCTGGGTTGTTTCATTACTCCACCCTTAAAAGAATTTCGTCCCCGAAATTTCCAAGGTAGGAAGAATGGCCTAAAACCCATTAACTTTCCCATAACAAATTAGTTAAAACAACTTCCCAAAATCAATTGGTTAAAACCACATTATCATTTTTACTAATTCCCAAATTCATCCATAGATTCAAATAATATTATTTACTCAATCATTTCAAGTTATAGTCCAAAATGAAATTTTCGTTATTAAAAATTTTCTAACTCCTTACATTTTCGAAAATTTTTGCCAGCGTCTCTTTTGCGCGGCTAGATCCGAACAACTACAAATGAAAACAAAACTTGAAATGACAAAACTACAAATGAAAACAAAACCTAAGTGGCTCAATCATAAAACCACCAAATCAAATGACAAAATAAATATGTACCATTTTGTCGGGCAATCCAAATTTTTTCTTGATTTTAAATACCTACATCTTATTTACCAACGAAATCCAATCATATAATTTAAAATCATTTTATATTTTGCATTTTCAATTTCCAATATTTGCTTTACTTAAGTCCGTGCGATGTACATATATCATCCGTACGCAATATCAAGTCTGATCGCTCACTCGATCACACAATTTCACTTTCGAACTAGTATCGTTCACACGACTCTCTAGTGCGTACCCAGATTTGGTTCCTTGATCAGAAACCGTTATTCTCCTTGCATAGCCATATACTATGATGGAGAATTCCAAAATAAAATCAAACATCCATATTCAGGGTTCGTTGTCGAGAATCGAGTGAAAAATCCTAACTCGTTTCGATATAAATTATCTCAAAATTCTGTGCTCGAATCTGGATCAAATCGTTATGCGAATAAATAATATATGTACACTTACGTATTTATTACTATTGATTCTTGGCTATACCAAATTCCTTTGTTTATGTTTACTTCATTTCCATTCAATTATTTACAATTATTATCCACCTTGCATTATTCACATGGCTTAATTTCTTATTATATTTTTCAATACCACTTTACCACTTAAATTTTATATCCACTTTTATTCAAATTCAAATTCAATTCCATTTAACTCAATTCATCTCCCAATTCTAAATATTGGATTTTATCAACCATATCCCAAACCATATTTACTCGCTAATTAAATTAGTTAGTTCAGTTAGCCCATTTCATTAATGATTTCAAATCTCAATAAATTCCATTTCCAAAATTTATTTTATTTAGCCCCCCACTTAGGCTAAATTTCCAAATTTCACTTTATTAGTTCAATTCAATTCACTTAATTTGTTCACTTCACTATTTTTTTCTACTACCTCAATCACTTAATTTAACTTTCCTTAAGTTAAATTTAATCTCTTTTCTCAATTTCACACATTTCTTTCTTATCTATATCATTTCTCAAATTTATAAGTTCAAACCATATCTCTATTCATTTCACAAACACTTAGAAAATTTTAGAATCTAAACACCCGGTTTAATTTTAAATCATATATATATACACATATCTCACTTTTATATCAAACCAAAATTTTAAATTTCTTAAAATAAAAAACTTATCTATCAAAACAAGACTCCATTAGAAAATTATTACGGTAGCAATCCATTAGTTAGAAACACGAAAATGAACACCGATGATGTCACGATCATCATCGAAATTATTTTCTAGTGACCTAAGTGAGTTCACTACTTTTATTTCTTTTGAAAAAAACCATTCTTATTCAAAAAAACACCTCCAAAATAGTACTATCATTATTATTTCCAAAACACTTTGGAACACGTTTCAAAATATCCGAGACTTAGATTCAAAACTTCTCAATTTAAATAAATTTTTATTTATAAGTCACATTTATAAATTATATTTTCAAAATTTCACTTCCTTAAAATATTTTACAAATGTTTTATCATTGTTTATTTTATAATAAACATCTTTCATTAAGGCGCAACACCCAATTAATGATAATAATCAATATTATCATTCCTAACCACCAACGCACTATATATACCCTAATAATTTATGAAAATTATTCCTTTATATACAAAATATAATCAGGGTAAAATTATTTCATTTACCCAATTTCAAAACAATACTATGTCGAATTGTTCTATTCAAGTGCTTAGAGATCGCTATCAATAACGTTAATTACTCGTATTGACAAGAATCCATAAGCCACTCAACAAATCAACCAACACAATATAAAACAATTTTTATATTCACTAACAAATATGCGCTCTTATGTATATACACTCAACTCATTCTAGGGCACTACTGATCTTATCTCTAATGAGTTACCCCATAAAGCAAAGGTTATCGCTAAAACAAAACTCTGATACCAGTTGTAACGACCCACATTTCAGAAGGTTTAAATCGACAATAATCCACACATGTCCAATTCAAACAATCCGAAACATAGATAATCAATGGGGTTAATTTAGAAAATAAGAAAAGAAGAAAGAAACAAACACAGAATCTCACAGCGGAATGACAAAATATATAATCAAATAAACAGTTTATGAAGCTGTTTACCATACTTTTGATCATAATTTATACAACATTTATCAGAGTTATATATACAACATATCAAATCAAATAATGCAGCGGAACAACCAATAATGGAATAATATTAATAATATACTAAATCTTCGTCTTCGTCATCTAGAGAATAATCTTCGATAAGCTAAAAAACTCAAGACTGACCCGAGCGTAATGAAAAGACAAAACACTCGAGTCAGGACTAAAATATTTTTATGCGAGTCAAGTCGATAATATAAAACATGAGTGGCGTGGCGTCAGAGATGTTTATGGGTTTTCAGATCCCCTATCCAGTGTATAACATGCGTGTAATAACAGAGATGTTACAGGATTTTCCATCTCTTAAGGATCCGTCAAAATATTTATATGTAGTAGAATTCGTTAGATATATAATGTCTAATCAATAAAATAAATATTGTTCTTAGCGTTAAGGCTTTACATTAATCCCCCTTAACGTGTTTTTAAGCATTATTGTACAGTTTGCATATAAAACACCAGTAAACCGTTGGTGGATAGGGATGTGCCGTGATACGACAACACTAAAACAAAATCGTAGGGGTCTCATATAGGGATAAAAGTATGACAAGGCACGTTAGGCAATGCCCAAGGTAAGATACTACCAGTTTACCCTTCCCGGTTGGTGGTAACGCATCATAGCCATGATCGCCCACCACGTCCAACACTCCCATAAAATCGGAGGGTGCGCACCAATCAATCACAATGTAAAAGATGGTAATACGAAGAAGTGCGTCCGCTCGGGGTAGCTAACCCACTTAGCCGGTACGGCTCCTGTTTTAGTCATTTCAAATTGGCACAAGTACCAGGCTAATCCATCATCATTCTCTTTCTTTAAATCCAACAAACATACACCAAATCCAACCACTTCGTTCTGGATCATCACTGTACGTACACAGTTGTTGAAGTGGTTTCGATATCGACAAAGAGTATGCCCATATCCGGCCCCGGTCTCTTTAACAACCAAACGTCGTTTTACACCCCGGTTGGTACATTTACATTTCCGAAACAGTTCATACTTGATATCAAAATATCATATTCGCTTCAAAATCAAATTCATTTCAAAATCATCATATTTACTCAAAATATGTCATTTCATTTCAAAATCATTTTCCTCTTAATATCTCGATTTCAATTCCAATTTAAAATTGCTTCGAATTTTTCATTTGGGTTATAACATCAATTTAACCCAATTCGTATTTTAAATCCTTAATTTAAAAATAAGCATCCCACCCTTGACCAGTTTGAATTTTAGAAAAACGGCTTAAAAAATTAATTTGTTTAAAATAGTTTAATAGTTAAAATAGTTTAATAGAAAATAGTTTGAGTATTAAAATGATTTATATATTAAAATAATTTGGAAAATCAAACTAATTTGAATATTTAAAGAATATAGATTTTAAATAGTTTTATCTCAATAATTCATTTGAAAAATAGTTTCAAGGTCAAACTGATTCAATTTCCAAATCTTCCCAATTCAAATCAATCCAATTTCCATTTCCATTTATATCGATTTAATTTCGATTTCAATTCGAATTAACTTCGATTCCAGTTTATATTCCAATAGATTTCAAGTTCAATCCCAATTTTATTTAATTTCGATCTCAATTCCAATTAATTCAATTCAATTCCAACTTGAATTAATTTTAATTCAATTCACAATTTTTAAACCATTTCGACTTATATAAATTCCAAGTTCGATTTTCAAAATATCGATTTGAAACACTTAATCAAATTTACATGCGATTCTCGGTTTAAAATCCAAATTTTCAAATATAATTCAATTCCGAGCTCAATTTCGAAATATCGTTTTTTGTCACTTTCACTTAGCAATATTCAAAGTTCAAATAAAAAAACCAATCTTTTAAAAACAAATCAATTTATGAAATTCAATCATATTTCGATTATAACTTCAAAATCTCAACTTCAATTATTTATACAATTTCTTTTTAACCATAATTAATTTCAGCATTTTGTAACGACCCAGAATTTTGGACCATTCGCATCCATTACAAGTGTATAAGTAGACACTCATGCCGGAATTGAATTGCTCAAAATACCGCATTGTTAATTTAAATTTGGCAAAACTGAACATATACAGTAAATAAATAATCACAGATCACAGACACAGAGTAATAAGTGCAGCGGAAATAAAAGAGATAGTAGTTCATGAAGCTACTATATGAATATATAAAATACATCAGAGTTTACAACAGAAGAGTAATATGATACATCAGAGTTAAACCAGATACAACGGAAGAGTAACACGATACATCAGATACAAATTAGAATACATCACTGAAATCATCGAATACTGAAGCAGAATAGATGGCTGGATCTTCAAGCAAAGCTCCAACATCAAAGGTGAGTCTCGAATACTGGTACACTCAGTTTGACTCGAGCGTAAAGCAAAACACAAAACACTCGAGTCAGGATTAACATTCTTATATCAATAAATCCAACTCAAGTGAAATAGCAATTGAAATACGAGTAACTCAAAGGATGTTTGGAATAACCATCCTTTAAGGATCCGTTAAACTATCTACTATGTAGTAGTGTACAATAAGTAGATAATGTCTATCAGTAATATAAAGATATCAAAATAGTGTTAAGGAGTTACCATTATCCCCCTTAACACATTTTTATTCCCAAGAGCATATACAAGACCGTAGTTTCCCCAAAACCGGAAGTCACCAGAGGGCAATCCATATACTAAAGGTACAAAACAAATTCGTAGTGATCGTGAATAAAGGGATACAAGTATGACAAGGCACATGAGGCAATACCCAAGGTAGTGATACTACCGTTTCCCTGATCCGGACTGGTGAGAACGCAATGCCGCAGCGCCCGCAACACCGTGAAACAACACTCCCAAAATCAAGGGTGCACCAATCGACAACAAGTAATGAGTAGTTCGAAGAAGTGTGTCCACTTGAGGTAGCTAATCCTCCATTGGCCCGGCACGGCTCCTGTTTTAGTCATTTCCAATTTGACACAAGTGTCAAGGCTATCCATTATCGTTCTCTTTCTTCAGTCAACATGAACACCATTCCAACCACTTCATTCTGGATCATCACTCCGCATATAGTTATTAAAGTGGTTTTCGGTTTAGATAGAGAGTATATCCATAACCGACTCCGGTCTCTTTAATAACTTTCGTAATTTTTACATCGATTGGTCGTTTATATATTTCAAAACCAAATCAAATTCAATTTAAATCAGAGTTCATAAATCAACATTTCATTTGTCTTTCAAAAACCAATTTCCATACTTTACGTTTCAAAACTTCCAAATCATAATTTCAAAATCTTATAATTCAACTTCAATTTCTATTTAAAACAATTCAAATATTGATCCAAGTTCGTATATAAGTTTCAATTCGAAATCATTTAAATTAACTTAATTTTAACATTCAAATCAATTTGAATTCATTTATCGATTTCATTTAATATTCGTTAAGTAAATTTATCATTCAAAACAATTTCTATTAAATTTCCAAATCATTAAATCAATTTCTTAAGTTCAACTTCATTAAATCAAAACTTACAATTTTGAATTAAATTAAATTCGTCAAATCAATTCTTTCAATTACAAGTCTTACATTAATTCCAAAATATCACATTCTCATTTCTTGTTAAAGAAATTCCATTTCACTTATTTACTTCCTTAAATAATTTTCCAAAACTTAATTAATAAAGAAAACTCAATTTCAATTATTTACGAAGTAAAAATTCACTTATTCAAAAGTTCAATTTTTCTTAATTAAAGAATTCAATTTATTTAATTATTAAATAATTCAATCTTATTTAATTATTAAATAGTTCAAAACTTAATTATTAAATAATTTCAAAGTTTAATAATTTCAAACTTAATTATAATTTCAAACTTAATTATTAAATCATTACAAAGTTTAATAACTTCAAACTTAATTATAATTTCAAACTTAATTATTAAATCATTTCTCAAATTAAACAACATTCTTTCATTAATTTCATTGTTAATCTTTTGTTCAGATTATTAAATATTAACATTTTCCTTTCATTAAAAATTCAAATTTCAACTTCATTTCAAAACCATATTCTTTATTCAAATAAAATCTTCGTTTTATTTTTAAATCAAATTATTGACCAATCGGGTTTTATTTAATTCTCTACCGTAAGTCAAAGTTCAATTTGGGTATTTATCATTTCAACCCGATTCCAATTCAATTAAAAATCAAAGCATAGCAAAGGGAACTTGCTGTGTGATAACTGGGATGGTGTCAAAGTAAATAAACAAGCAATAACAACAAACAATAACAATTCAATAATCAATTCAAATAATCCCGAAATAACTGTATTAATTCGCATTGTTATTTGTACGAATTAATATAATTATTTCTAGAATCTACACTATCATTTCATGTAGATTAAAGATTATTACATTACGGTTCTTCACTTGTCATCTATTTACAATTTCATACATCATCAATTTAACAACATACATTCAGTGGTTCAAAATGTAATTAAACAAATCCTACGTGTCAATAAATTCAACAGTTAAAGGGATCATATTATATAATGTCAGTTAATCAAATTTAACAATTAATTATCCTATATCAAGTTCAATTTCACACTATTTATCATTTTAACATTAACAATTTTACGTCCAATATAAATATCAACAATCAATCAATTATCAGCCAAACTGTATTATCATCGCATAAATAATTAACAGATAATGGTGTCAGATGTCACAGGTGAACTGATACAGGCAATAGCATATATAACAGTGTAATTAACTAACAGCAGTATATTTCAATTGTCGTTTCAATTGAAATCAAATTTAATAAATATAAGAACGTTAATCGTGAGTGAGTGCTCACCTTTCGAGGCTAGAGATGAACGACAATGGAATGAGCTATGGATCCAAGCATGAATTTTTGAAGCAAAGCACGATAGATTCAAGTTCGATAGACAAGCTGATAAAATAGGAAGTGATAAAACGAATCAGAATCATCATGATATAACTGAAACAAATCATATACGTTATAATTTTTCTCAAAAATAATAATAATAATAATAATAATAATAATAAAATATCAAATTTTAAATATACGTATTAAAATAATATATACATATACACACTAAAATGTACACAAATATGACTGACACGCTAGAAATTTCAAAACCTAGCTATATAGACAAATATATACCTATACTATATATAACTATCTATGTTTAAAACCAAAAGTAAACAAAATATAACATATTTATTTCACGTACAACAAATATGGCATATAGGACAATCCAACAGTAAAGCCAATAAATCTATGACTAACAATATATATGTTTATTATACTAACCTGTTATAATAGCAATGTAACATATACCTTATTTTTAAAACCATATACTTAATACGCATGCAAACTATTATAAATGTAAATATACTCTTTAGAAAACTGATATATACTGTAAAACAAATTTTATAACAAATACATACTTTATATAGAAACACTTGTATACTTCCTTATTAGCACACGTACTATATCATTTACATACAACATAATATATAACTTAAACAACATATCTTTATTGATATAGATTTAGACAATAGTATACATATAGACTTTATTGTGACGACCGCCCATGACCCCTGCACCAAATCTAGAGATAAAGCGCTGTAAAGTGTGCCAGGCGACCATGGACGATTGTCAAGGTAAGATTTAAAACAACAGAATCTATCGTATTACTCACAGCGCGTGGACAAAATACAATAGAATATAAGTATAGTGAAGCTTTACAGAACAAGGTGACATCTTATAAAACTCCATAATAGTTGAATACAAGCATCCACATAGTCAATACATCAAGCCTCACTACAAATCTCTCAGAGAATACAAAACAGCGGAATATCCAGTACATATAAGAAGATAATATGCAACCCTCTAGCTCGTCTTCGATATCAGCATCGTGAGAAGAGAACAGCACCTGTCACCTGCTACCTAGTCTGCCCGTCCCAAAATGGACGAACAGCCCAAGGCAATAAGAATTTAAAACAAAAAGCCTTGAGTCAGACAACAGTCTTAGTGAGCAGTAAATTAACTAACAACATACCAAAAGAGCATAAAGGAAAAGGAATAGGAATACAACCCTCCCACTCCAACCTCATTCTACAGTGATAGCCCCCAGACACACACTAAGCAGAAGCAAACATAGCAGAGCATACAATTGAAAGTAAAACTACTATCACTCGAGTCAAGGGCGATGTTTTCCAAGTACCAAGGCCTAAATCAGATAAGCACCCAGAAAATACCGCTCTTGAGTCCGAATGACGATACAACCAAACATCCATGACTCTGGCTATCACTGTTATCGTTGCTTCGATATCACCGTTAATTGAATGACCGGCACATTCTTTCAGCCGTCCGTCAAGGGCTAATGGAAACCCCGGTTCTAGACATAACTCCCGCACGTCGTCGCAGCCCGTGCCTAGGACTATCGAATCTGCCCAGAGTACTCGACCATCAACAGTTGGCCGTTGAGACTATCGAATCTGCCCAAACGTACTCTTGCTTAGAGCATGCTAGAACCTTCAACAACGATGCTATCCAAGCCTCCTAGTCATCCTCCTCGACGACTATTCTCATATCCATTCATTATCTTCAACTCGAATCATATCACCGAGTTATCAACATGCTTGGAATGATCCCGTCTGGATTAGACCAAGTCTTCATCATATGATTGCCTCGCTTCATTACATCCTCGCAAAGCCTCATCTCTACATCACATCGTCAAATCTATGCATAAGAGCTTCATCATCCCGCTACATATGCCACGAGCAACTTTCCCAATTCAAGAGCCTTTCCCTTAGCTTTTGAATCATCTTCGATCTAAATCTAATCATCAATCATCTAGTTCATAACAAGCAATCAAATCAAACATCAATCCAAGCAATCAAGCATTCAAATATGATCTAAGTAGACAATTATAACAATAATGGCATTTTCGTAATTAAAGAGTTGAAAGTCCAATAAGCCTGAAAACATGTATTATATCTCTACAAACTTGATGAATGGACTTGCATAGGTTAACATATGATAAAATGGATGCAACATCACCATGAACAATGGATCTATATGGATCTACACATAGGATGGAGAAAATGCATGGAAATCTCTATTTTAACACCAAAACGAGCCAACAATCCGATATACTCCTTTGGATCCGTGTGAGAGATAATCACCACTCACCAAATCACCTAAACAATCCAAAAGATATCAACTTCAGATCTGGACAGCGAAGAACTAAGCTAGATCCGACAAGATCTCACTTCAAACGAAGAAATCTCTCTTGAAAAGATGAAGATCTTCAATCTAAGCTCTTGAATCTTCAATCTTGATCTTCGATTTGGATGGATGGAAGCACTAGATTAGAGTGGAGAAAAGAAGTGAAGAAGTGTAGAAGTCGAGCTCACAAAATGGCAGCACTTCGTCGCTTCAAAATCCGGATCCAAAAAATGAAGAGAAGCTCTCCTATATATAGCTGAAAACTGCCCTTAAGTCGTAACTCGGCTATCTCCTTAAGTCGGTGCCGACTTAACACCATGCCGACCTAGTGCCTTGCCGACCTAGTGCCTTGCCGACCTAAAAACTCATCTGCCTATGACTCGCAACAAAACAGCTGTCTCCTAAGTCGGTTACGACTTATGGCATGCGCCTACGACTTAGCTGAAAAGGCCTCCGACTTAACCAAGCTATACGACCTAACGACTTAACTGCCTCGCCGACCTACGACTTAACCATATGAACGACCCAACGAAGCAGACTCATCATACTGCCGCAAAACCCAAGTCCTAAGTCGGTTGACGACTCAACAACTTAACACAGGAGACGACCTACCGACTCATAACTCAACACACACTGCCGACCTAACACTTAACACCCAAACACTTAGGTCGCTCACAACATGTCCTTAGGTCGTTGCCGACCTAACTCTACTCCAGAGTACTTAGGCTGCCTACTATTCTTCCTTAGGTCGCCCTAACCTCTTAAGTCGGTCAACCCCACTTCCTTAACTCGGCAACGACTTAACAAATAATTTGTCAGATATGCTAACTACTAAGTCGTCCAGGTCTTAAGTCGACCACTATCTTAACTCGTCAGCCGACTTAACACTTAACTCACCACTATCCTTAAGTCGGTTAATACTATAAGTCGGTCACTTCCTTAGGTTGTTATCCCTTAACTCGGCAACGACTTACAACCTACGACTTAACACTTGCCGAGTAAACTTCAACCTACTAACCTAGCCCAGCTACGACTTATCTCCTTGAGTCCTTAACTCGCCCAGAACTCCTCTCCTAAGTCGTATACGACTCACGACTCATGCTAAGTCGTGAACGACTTAGGACTTAGGCAAAATTTGCCTAAAATCTGAAATGGCCCAAACGCTAAAACTCCAGATTTGACGAACTTTTCGATCCGTGAAAATACGGGTCGTTACATTCTCTCCCCCTTAGGAATTTCGCCCCCGAAATTCCAAACAAACAAAGCAATCATAAACTATTCTGCACGCCTACCATCCATAGCAATCAACAAACCATGCATCCAATTCTAGCTTAGCATGCAGAATTCTAAAACTAGAACAAGTTACAATTTCGTTAGATGACACGACACCTTAGGGTCATACCTCGAAGAGTTCAGGATGAGCTGCTTTCATCCTCTCTTCCACTTCCCACGTACAGTCGTTATCATCATCACTCCATTGTATCTTGAGCAACTTAACTACCTTCCTCCTAAGCTGTTTCGTGTCGGTTTCAACAACACGAAGCGGCTTACGAGGTCTTCTATCAACTGGATCAACTTCAAAATCTTCACAGCTATCAGCAGAAACCACTGTTCTCGAGTCGTGCACATACTTCCGTAGATACGATACATGAAAAACATTGTGCACACCCGACATCTTCTCCGGTAACTCCAATCTGTAAGCGAGCTTTCCAATTCGCTCGATAATCGGGAATGGTCCGACAAATCTCGGAGTCAATTTTCCTTTCTTCCCGAATCGAATAACATTCTTCAGTGGAGAAATCTTCACAAAAACCATATCTCCTACGTCGAATTCCAAATCCTTTCGACGCTTATCCGCATAACTCTTCTGACGGTCTTGGGCTGCTTTCATTCGTTGCCGAATGATCTCTATGCAATCCGAAGTCTGTCGAATCATCTCTGGCCCAAGCATCAGCTTTTCTCCAGTTTCCAACCAACATGTCGGAGAGTTACACGGTCTTCCATACAATGCCTCATACGGTGCCATACCAATGCTTGACTGGTAACTGTTGTTGTAGGCAAACTCCACCAAATGAAGGTGATCTTCCCAAGATCCTCCGAAATCCAAAACACAAGCTCTGAGGAGATCTTCCAAAATTCGGTTGACCCTCTCAGTCTGACCATCTGTTTGGGGATGATAAGCTGTACTCAAACACAACTCGGTTCCCAAAACTTCCTGGAAGCTCTTCCAAAATCCACTAGTGAACAATGGGTCTCGATCGCTCACTATGCTCTTCGGAATACCATGGAATCGAACTATCCACTTAATATACAACTCAGCCAACTTTGATGCAGTCCTAGTCGATCGAACAGGAATGAATCGTGCACTCTTAGTCAGACGATCCACAATGACCCAAATCCCTTCATTTCCCGTTCTGGTTCTAGGCAATCCATCGATGAAATCCATCGACACTTGTTCCCACTTCCATGTAGGAACTTCTAATGGCTGAAGCAATCCACTTGGCTTCTTCTGTTCAGCTTTAATCAACTGGCAGTTCATACACTTGGAAATAAAATTTCCAACATCCTTCTTCATACCTTCCCAATAGTAGGTTCTCTTCATATCCCGATACATCTTATTTCCACCTGGATGAATTGTCAACCTCGAGTGATGACTTTCCTTCAGAACTTCACTCCTCAACTCATCTATATCGGGAACAACTAGTCGTCCTTGCTTCCGAAGCCAACCCTCTCGATCGACCTCGAATCCTTTATCCTTTTCTGGATCCAATCCAGATTCCAACTCACGGATAATCTTGACAAGCTTATCATCTCGCTTTTGGCTCTCACCAATCCTTTCCACAAGAGTGGGTCTTATTGATAAGTTTGCCAGCATCTCAGGTTCCAATTCGCATCTAGGCCTGAAGTCAAATCCAGCTAAATACTCGAGACTCTTCCATTCAGAAAACATGGCTCCCAATCCTGCATGTCTTCGACTTAACGCATCTGCCACTGCGTTACCTTTTCCCGGAGTATAAGCTATTCCAAAATCATATGATGCCAAAAACTCTAGCCAACGTTGCTGCCGAAGATTCAAATCCTTTTGGGAGAAAAGATACTTCAACGACTTATGATCCGTAAACAACTCGAATCGAACTCCCAACAGATAATGCCTCCACATCTTCAGAGCAAATACAATCGCCGCCAATTCCAAATCATGAGTTGGGTAATTCCTTTCATGCGGCTTCAGTTGTCGACTGGCATACGCAACAACTTTATCCTTCTGCATCAGCACTGCTCCAAGTCCCGTACCACATGCGTCGGTGTAAACCACCATCTCATCATTCCCACTTGGAATAGTCAAAACAGGAGCACTCGTCAATCGCTCTTTCAGGATTCCGAAAGCTTGCTCACACTTAGCATCCCAACTGAACACTTGGTTCTTCTTCGTCAATCCTGTTAACGGTGCAGCTATCTTGGAGAAGTCTTTGATAAACCGTCGATAATATCCTGCTAGTCCAAGAAAACTTCTCACATCAGATGCATTCTTAGGTCTAACCCAATCCTGGATTGCTGCCACCTTAGCGGGATCAACCGCTATTCCATTTCCAGAAATCACATGGCCTAAGAACCTCACTTCACTCTTCCAGAAGTGACACTTCGAAAACTTAGCCTTCAGCTGATGTTTCCTTAAGATCTCCAAAACAATACGCAAGTGCGTCTTGTGCTCTTCCTCCGTTCTGGAATAAATCAGAATATCATCCACGAACACAAGTACGAACTTGTTCAACTGATCTCTGAACACTCTATTCATAAGATCCACAAAATATGCTGGCGCGTTAGTCAATCCAAACGGCATTACCAGCCACTCAAAGAACCCGGATGGTGTCCTAAAAGCAGTCTTCGGCACACTATCCTTAGCCACTCTCAACTGGTGAAATCCCGTTGCCAAATCCATCTGAGAAAACACCTTAGCTTCGTGAAGCTGATCAAACAAGTCGTCTATCCTTGGCAATGGATACTTGTTCTTCTTAGTCACCTTGTTCAGCTCACGATAATCGACACACAATCTCAATGATCCATCTGCCTTGGTTGCGAACACAACTGGTGCACCCCACTCGGACACACTACGCCGAATGAATCCTTTCTGTAAAAGGTCGTCAACTTGCACCCTCAACTCCTGCTGTTCCCTAGGCGCCATCCGCCTAAGAGGCATCACAACAGGTCTGGCTCCTTCAACTAGATCTATACGAAACTCGATCTCTCTATGCGGCGGCAACCCTTTGACTTCGTCAAAGACATCCTCGAATCTATTTGCGATCGGCACTAAAGACAGTCCATTCCGTGGAACAACTAGCGAATACATGAAGCTCATGAAGACGCCTTCTTCATGCTTACATCGTATCACAATCTTTCGCCCCTCCACATTCTCGACTGTCACCTCCAGCCTCTCACAATCAACCTTAGCCGCATACTTCCTAAGCCAGTCCATACCCAAGATAATTCCGAACCCCGCAAAGTTCAGAACAAAGCAATCACAAACAAAAGAGCAACCATGACTCGATACAACTAGACCACGGCATAACATACACAAACAAGACGAACCCCCAACTGGATTAGTCACAACCAATGGCCTATCAACAATATCCGGCTTCAAATCTAACCGGCCTACTAGTTCATTACAAACAAATGAATGCGACGCTCCAGTATCAAACAGAACTCTAACTGGAACACCACATAGGAAAAGAGTACCTTGAACAACCACACTCTTTCCCTTCTCTTCAGCAGTAGGAGCTTTCGAAGACGACGGAACAGCCCCCAAAGCATAGGCTTGCACAATCTGCCTGTCCTTCCTTGGTTCTGGACAATTCTTCCTGAAATGCCCCGGCTTGTCACAGTTGTGACACTTCATCGGTGCCTTCGGATTCTTACAATCCTTAGAGAAATGGCCCTTCTGCCGACAATTGTAGCAAGTCACCTCGCCTTTCGGCTTCTTCTGGCCATCCTTGCCTTTCTGCTGCTGCTGCTTCCTCTTCTGGTTTCCACCCTGCTGTGGTTTAGATTCTCCCTTGGTAACAGCAACAACAGGTCCTTCCTTAGGAAACAGACTCTCATGCCTAAGAGCTTTCTCCACAAGCTTCTCAAATGAATCGTCCAAATGATCCACCAACTGTCTCCCAAGATAACTATCCAAGCCGGTCACAAACTTCTCATTCTTCTGATAAGCAGATTCAATATACGACCGGGCATACTTGGACAAAGCTTCGAACTCAGAAACATACTCAAGAACTGATCTTCCACCTTGCTTGAGCTCCACAAACCTCTTGAACAGAACAGACTTCTGAGCTGTAGAAATGAACTTAGCTTCAAATCTAGCTTGGAATTGCTCCCAAGTAATCTCTTCCTCCGCAGTATCGATGGTAATAGAGTTCCACCAATCAGAGGCTCTCCCTTGAAGCTGCCTTGATGCCAACTTCCTCTTAGTTGCATCATCAATTCCCAAATCACCAAAGATCCTTCTACAAGCATCTATCCACCTCTGGACCTCAATAGTTGATTCTGTTCCCAAGAAAACCTTCCCTCCAAGAGCAGTATAATCCTTGCACAGCTTAGCAAAATCCACTGGTTTCGGAGTTTGGACTTGAACTCCAACATCTACTGCCGCCCCCGGAACTGGTATCCTCCTCATGATCGAAGTCATCATAGCTTCGAACATGGCTGCATAATCAGCAGTCTCTTCAGTAGCACGGCCTTCCCTAGCAGCTGGTCTCCCCCTTCGACTCATTCTCAATATCTATAAAAAGGAATGATTAGAACATCTAGAGAAACAACTGCATAAAGGACTCAAACTCTACTAAGCTACTATATTATATATAGTAATCATCCATCAAAATACAATTACGTCTCTCATACGTAGTTACGACAGCGAGCGTTGGGTAAAACCGATTAACCAATGCTCTAATACCAAATGTGACGACCGCCCATGACCCCTGCACCAAATCTAGAGATAAAGCGCTGTAAAGTGTGCCAGGCGACCATGGACGATTGTCAAGGTAAGATTTAAAACAACAGAATCTATCGTATTACTCACAGCGCGTGGACAAAATACAATAGAATATAAGTATAGTGAAGCTTTACAGAACAAGGTGACATCTTATAAAACTCCATAATAGTTGAATACAAGCATCCACATAGTCAATACATCAAGCCTCACTACAAATCTCTCAGAGAATACAAAACAGCGGAATATCCAGTACATATAAGAAGATAATATGCAACCCTCTAGCTCGTCTTCGATATCAGCATCGTGAGAAGAGAACAGCACCTGTCACCTGCTACCTAGTCTGCCCGTCCCAAAATGGACGAACAGCCCAAGGCAATAAGAATTTAAAACAAAAAGCCTTGAGTCAGACAACAGTCTTAGTGAGCAGTAAATTAACTAACAACATACCAAAAGAGCATAAAGGAAAAGGAATAGGAATACAACCCTCCCACTCCAACCTCATTCTACAGTGATAGCCCCCAGACACACACTAAGCAGAAGCAAACATAGCAGAGCATACAATTGAAAGTAAAACTACTATCACTCGAGTCAAGGGCGATGTTTTCCAAGTACCAAGGCCTAAATCAGATAAGCACCCAGAAAATACCGCTCTTGAGTCCGAATGACGATACAACCAAACATCCATGACTCTGGCTATCACTGTTATCGTTGCTTCGATATCACCGTTAATTGAATGACCGGCACATTCTTTCAGCCGTCCGTCAAGGGCTAATGGAAACCCCGGTTCTAGACATAACTCCCGCACGTCGTCGCAGCCCGTGCCTAGGACTATCGAATCTGCCCAGAGTACTCGACCATCAACAGTTGGCCGTTGAGACTATCGAATCTGCCCAAACGTACTCTTGCTTAGAGCATGCTAGAACCTTCAACAACGATGCTATCCAAGCCTCCTAGTCATCCTCCTCGACGACTATTCTCATATCCATTCATTATCTTCAACTCGAATCATATCACCGAGTTATCAACATGCTTGGAATGATCCCGTCTGGATTAGACCAAGTCTTCATCATATGATTGCCTCGCTTCATTACATCCTCGCAAAGCCTCATCTCTACATCACATCGTCAAATCTATGCATAAGAGCTTCATCATCCCGCTACATATGCCACGAGCAACTTTCCCAATTCAAGAGCCTTTCCCTTAGCTTTTGAATCATCTTCGATCTAAATCTAATCATCAATCATCTAGTTCATAACAAGCAATCAAATCAAACATCAATCCAAGCAATCAAGCATTCAAATATGATCTAAGTAGACAATTATAACAATAATGGCATTTTCGTAATTAAAGAGTTGAAAGTCCAATAAGCCTGAAAACATGTATTATATCTCTACAAACTTGATGAATGGACTTGCATAGGTTAACATATGATAAAATGGATGCAACATCACCATGAACAATGGATCTATATGGATCTACACATAGGATGGAGAAAATGCATGGAAATCTCTATTTTAACACCAAAACGAGCCAACAATCCGATATACTCCTTTGGATCCGTGTGAGAGATAATCACCACTCACCAAATCACCTAAACAATCCAAAAGATATCAACTTCAGATCTGGACAGCGAAGAACTAAGCTAGATCCGACAAGATCTCACTTCAAACGAAGAAATCTCTCTTGAAAAGATGAAGATCTTCAATCTAAGCTCTTGAACCTTCAATCTTGATCTTCGATTTGGATGGATGGAAGCACTAGATTAGAGTGGAGAAAAGAAGTGAAGAAGTGTAGAAGTCGAGCTCTCAAAATGGCAGCACTTCGTCGCTTCAAAATCCGGATCCAAAAAATGAAGAGAAGCTCTCCTATATATAGCTGAAAACTGCCCTTAAGTCGTAACTCGGCTATCTCCTTAAGTCGGTGCCGACTTAACACCATGCCGACCTAGTGCCTTGCCGACCTAGTGCCTTGCCGACCTAAAAACTCATCTGCCTATGACTCGCAACAAAACAGCTGTCTCCTAAGTCGGTTACGACTTATGGCATGCGCCTACGACTTAGCTGAAAAGGCCTCCGACTTAACCAAGCTATACGACCTAACGACTTAACTGCCTCGCCGACCTACGACTTAACCATATGAACGACCCAACGAAGCAGACTCATCATACTGCCGCAAAACCCAAGTCCTAAGTCGGTTGACGACTCAACAACTTAACACAGGAGACGACCTACCGACTCATAACTCAACACACACTGCCGACCTAACACTTAACACCCAAACACTTAGGTCGCTCACAACATGTCCTTAGGTCGTTGCCGACCTAACTCTACTCCAGAGTACTTAGGCTGCCTACTATTCTTCCTTAGGTCGCCCTAACCTCTTAAGTCGGTCAACCCCACTTCCTTAACTCGGCAACGACTTAACAAATAATTTGTCAGATATGCTAACTACTAAGTCGTCCAGGTCTTAAGTCGACCACTATCTTAACTCGTCAGCCGACTTAACACTTAACTCACCACTATCCTTAAGTCGGTTAATACTATAAGTCGGTCACTTCCTTAGGTTGTTATCCCTTAACTCGGCAACGACTTACAACCTACGACTTAACACTTGCCGAGTAAACTTCAACCTACTAACCTAGCCCAGCTACGACTTATCTCCTTGAGTCCTTAACTCGCCCAGAACTCCTCTCCTAAGTCGTATACGACTCACGACTCATGCTAAGTCGTGAACGACTTAGGACTTAGGCAAAATTTGCCTAAAATCTGAAATGGCCCAAACGCTAAAACTCCAGATTTGACGAACTTTTCGATCCGTGAAAATACGGGTCGTTACATTTATACTTATACATAAAGCCCAAACTTTCCACACATATGTAAACTATAAATCAATATTAGTACTGGTTAGAAGTTTGTAGCATATATAAACGTGCATATAAGATAAAGTACATACCACATATATCTTACTGTAACCTTTATAACATATATATATATTAGAAAATTTATCTAACCTATATAACTTTATATATGAACTAGAAAATATACAGATATATCTCACCAACATAATATAATATACCTCACTACATTTTCGACAAACCCAAGCACATAGGCCAGCTCGATGGACATCAGGCGAGGGAAATAAAAAGGGATCGCCAGCTTGGAGATTTGGAGGGCTTCGGCCGAGCAGTGGAGACGAGGGAAAGAGGGTTCTCGTGCTTGGGTCTGGACGAAGGAAGAATGGCGGTAGACAAGGAGGCGGTCAGGGGAAGCCGCGGGTTGTCGGTTTGATGGTGTAGGCTCGGCGACGTCAGGTGCGGAGGGGTGTCGCCTGCGGTGGCTGTCGTGTGGAGCGGTGGTGGGGCGCTGGCGGAGAGGCCGAGATGGGTCAGGGTGGATCTCAGTTTCTTGTGGGCTGCGTGTGTGACTGCTCTCGGCCATTGGTGGGTCGACGGTGTTTGGGAAAAAGAGGGCGGCTGTCAGTCGTTGGAGGGGATGGCTTCGGTTGAGGGCGGAGATGGTGGAAGGGTGTCGAGTTCTTGTGTTCGGATGAGGCTTCCAGAGGTTGACGGAGATTGGGTTAGTGATAGTGGGATTGAGCAGGCGTGGTGAGGAGGCGGGCAAGGTTCCAGCAAATAGGCAAGCTACAGGCGAAGTTTGGATGGAAGAAGGGAAAGCTATGCGTGCCAGGTAAGGGAAAGGAGGAGAGAAAAGAAGTTGCAGGCTAAGAAATATGAAATGAAATATGAAATGGGTGGAAAAAGAAATGAAGGGGTTGAAGGTGGTCTCGAAACTGATGGCTTCACGGCTCTCATATTTTCTCAAAACAAGTTTGTGAATAAACGTATGGAAAATGTAATGTGCATGGGAATTAATGAATCAATAAAAGCTAAAGGCTGTTCGAATTTCAATAGTTGGAATTTGTGAATGGACATGGACAAACAATAGGTTAGAAACGGTTACAAAAAAAAATAGTCACGAACGGTACCGTTACGCTGGATCGTTATACCGATTTCGTCGTGTATTAGACGTCAAAAATACACAATGAAATATAGTGCGGAGATCAGCAAGACGAGACGATCAAAATTGTATACAGATATTAGCGGTACGACTGAATTATAAAAATTCGAATTTTTCTACAACGGAAAATGCAAGAAAAACACTGAAAAATAAGATCGATGGAGCCAAAGATGTCCGAATTTGAAAAAACTACAAACTAACATCTTGCTCAGAAGATGGTTTAGAATTTTTCCATGTAAAATTATTTAGGTTTCAGAAACATTTTATTTTCATTGCTTTTTAACTGATTAAATTGAAGTGAATTTACGCGCGAAATAAACTTTCATATTTTCAGACGAAAATTTACCAGTTGCTATGTTTAACTAGACGCATTTCAACTATCAAATTTTTATTTCAAAATTTTATCGTTTAAAATTTCACAAAATTTCAACTAATTACGTTATTAAAACAGTTGAAATTTACGGGTCGTTACACTCTCCCCCACTCAAAACTTTTCGTCCCCGAAAAGGAACGAGGTAGGAGAATAGAAACAACCAAAAAGAAAACAGATTTGAAATACAAAATAACAATTAATTTAAACCATATAAATTCAAATTTAAATTAATTGATATTCAATAATTGATTTAATCCATATGATTCACTAAAATCAATCTCAACTATTTCTAAATTCATTATCTTATTATCCAATTATCTTCGATTTACAATTTCTAAAACCATAAATTTGAATAGTTTTTATCATAATCATATTTTTTTTTCAGCAATTTAAATTCTTCCTTATTTCCAAATTACTGTTAAATTTATTCTACTTAATAAATCTACTCACATATATTTAACCCATATAAATTAATTTAAAACATAAAAGTTTCGATTTAAATTAATTTACATCTATTAATTTCCTTTAAATTCAAGGTATTTTCATATGTTGATCAAATTTCAATTTATTAATTCTTTTAAAACAAATTTATTAATTCTTTCAAAACAAATTTATTAATTCTTTCAAAACAAATTTATTTCATTATTAACTGAGTTTACTTATTATCCTATCTAACTCTATTAACATCATTATAATCAAAATTTAGTGTATAACATTTATTATAAACACTCAAATTTTATTTATAATTCAATTTATCTTATATATTATCCAGTTACATATTCAACTTCTGAATGATTTAGGTAAGTTGTATTAGAATGCAGTTGAACAATATACAAATAAAATTTTCCAAATTCAATTATTCAAGTTTAAATATTTATTCCAAATTTTGGTTTATCTATAATTAAAATCATCCTTTAACAAATTTAAGAATTAGATTTCCGATTAACTTTAACAATTTAGAGATATATATAATATATTTATATCAAATCAAATTAAATTTTAAAATAAGATATCTATATATATAAATCAAATTATACTGAAGAAATTTAAATCAAAATATTTTCAAAACAAAACCGTAGCAAAGCTACAGAATGGTTTCTCCACTTCGAACTCGAAAATGAACGTCGATGATGCGGCCGCCATCACCGAAATTATTTTCCAGCGACAAAGAGAAGAGTACTGATTTCAATATTTTAAAAATTCTTTGAAAACGATTTCTATTCGAAAATACTTCCAATAATATATACTTTAAAATTATAAAACCAAAGTTCGAAGTCGCCGGAAACTAAATTCTCAAATTTCTGAATTAAATTCATTTCAAATTCCAAATCAATTTATAAACCGTATTTATAAATTTATTTAGAACAATAAATGATAATCAAATATTATCATTTCAAACAAACAATTTAATTAACCTATTAAATTCCAGAAAAATTTTACTTATATTTTCACAATATAATCAAACAATTTATTTCATTTTCCAAATTTGAAAATAATATTGTGTCAGTTTGCTCTGTTCAAGTGTTTTGGAAATCCCATCGATAGCGTTGATCAGACGAATCGATCAGAAACCCAAATCAACATCAATAACTCAAACAACACAGTATATATTAAAACATTTATATATTAGTTTACAAATACATTTCCTTGCTCGACGATACAGGAATGAATTTTCAAAATAAGAATAGGGTTTCAAATTTGATGGACTCAAATCAAGGAGAATTCTGATTCGAAGATAAGCTCGAACTGAAGAAAGGATGATAAAATAACGAAATAAGAAGATGGATAAGTTTATATAAATCACGGGCTACCTTAACGGGTCGACCGTGACTTCAAGAATAAGATCGATGCTGGATTCCGAGGTAAATCAACATTCGATCTCAAGAGATGGAATTTAGGTATAGCTAGGAGATAGATAGCATCGTAAACCGAGGATACAGAAATCTCCGGTAAATCGATGTTTATTATAAAGGAGTTTTGCTCCCTTACGAATCATTCGAAGTTTGGCGAGACTGCCGATTTATTATAGATATCATTTGAAGTGGAGTTATGGGATGCTCCAGCGTTGAAAGAAGACGAATAGTGAGGGACACGAATGAAATTTGGAACCGTAGGGAACGTTCCCAAAATTCAAAGGAATTGAGTCAAAAGGAAGATATTGAAACTCGAATGAGAGTGATTCTGTAAATACATTTACCATATATGTTAAGTTTTGCCTAGAGCTACCAAAGCTCTGATACCAACTGTAACGACCCAGAATTTTGGACCATTCGCATCCATTACAAGTGTATAAGTAGACACTCATGCCGGAATTGAATTGCTCAAAATACCGCGTTGTTAATTTAAATTTTGCAAAACTGAACATATACAGTAAATAAATAATCACAGATCACAGACACAGAGTAATAAGTGCAGCGGAAATAAAAGAGATAGTAGTTCATGAAGCTACTATATGAATATATAAAATACATCAGAGTTTACAACAGAAGAGTAATACGATACATCAGAGTTAAACCAGATACAACGGAAGAGTAACGCGATACATCAGATACAAATCAGAATACATCACTGGAATCATCGAATACTGAAGCAGAATAGATGGCTGGATCTTCAAGCAAAGCTCCAACTTTAAAGGTGAGTCTCCAATACTGGTACACTCAGTCTGACCCGAGCGTAAAGCAAAACACAAAACACTCGAGTCAGGATTAACATTCTTATATCAATAAATCCAACTCAAGTGAAATAGCAATTGAAATACGAGTAACTCAAAGGATGTTTGGAATAACCATCCTTTAAGGATCCGTTAAACTATCTACTATGTAGTAGTGTACGATAAGTAGATAATGTCTATCAGTAATATAAAGATATCAAAATAGTGTTAAGGCGTTACCATTATCCCCCTTAACACATTTTTATTCCCAAGAGCATATACAAGACCGTAGTTTCCCCAAAACCGGAAGTCACCAGAGGGCAATCCATATACTAAAGGTACAAAACAAATTCGTAGTGGTCGCGAATAAAGGGATACAAGTATGACAAGGCACATGAGGCAATACCCAAGGTAGTGATACTACCGTTTTCCTAATCCGGACTGGTGAGAACGCAACGCCGCAGCGCCCGCAACACCGTGAAACAACACTCCCAAAATCAAGGGTGCACCAATCGACAACAAGTAATGAGTAGTTCGAAGAAGTGTGTCCACTTGAGGTAGCTAATCCTCCATTGGCCCGGCACGGTTCCTGTTTTAGTCATTTCCAATTTGACACAAGTGTCAAGGCTATCCATTATCGTTCTCTTTCTTCAGTCAACACGAACACCATTCCAACCACTTCATTCTGGATCATCACTCCGCGTATAGTTATTAAAGTGGTTTTCGGTTTAGATAGAGAGTATATCCATAATCGACTCCGGTCTCTTTAATAACTTTCGTAATTTTTACACCGATTGGCCGTTTATATATTTCAAAACCAAATCAAATTCAATTTCAATCAGAGTTCATAAATCAACATTTCATTTGTCTTTCAAAAACCAATTTCCATACTTTACGTTTCAAAACTTCCAAATCATAATTTCAAAATCTTATAATTCAACTTCAATTTCTATTTAAAACAATTCAAATATTGATCCAAGTTCGTATATAAGTTTCAATTCGAAATCATTTAAATTAACTTAATTTTAACATTCAAATCAATTTGAATTCATTTATCGATTTCATTTAATATTCGTTAAGTAAATTTATCATTCAAAACAATTTCTATTAAATTTCCAAATCATTAAATCAATTTCTTAAGTTCAACTTTATTAAATCAAAACTTACAATTTTGAATTAAATTAAATTCGTCAAATCAATTCTTTCAATTACAAGTCTTACATTAATTCCAAAATATCACATTCTCATTTCTTGTTAAAGAAATTCCATTTCACTTATTTACTTCCTTAAATAATTTTCCAAAACTTAATTAATAAAGAAAACTCAATTTCAATTATTTACGAAGTAAAAATTCACTTATTCAAAAGTTCAATTTTTCTTAATTAAAGAATTCAATTTATTTAATTATTAAATAATTCAATCTTATTTAATTATTAAATAGTTCAAAACTTAATTATTAAATAATTTCAAAGTTTAATAATTTCAAACTTAATTATAATTTCAAACTTAAGTATTAAATCATTTCAAAGTTTAATAACTTCAAACTTAATTATAATTTCAAACTTAATTATTAAATCATTTCTCAAATTAAACAACATTCTTTCATCAATTTTAATGTTAATCTTTTGTTCAGATTATTAAATATTAACATTTTCCTTTCATCAAAAATTCAAATTTCAACTTCATTTCAAAACCATATTCTTTATTCAAATAAAATCTTCGTTTTATTTTAAATCAAATTATTGACCAATCGGGTTTTATTTAATTCTCTACCCTAAGTCAAAGTTCAATTTGGGTATTTATCATTTCAACCCGATTCCAATTCAATTAAAAATCAAAGCATAGTAAAGGGAACTTGCAGTGTGATAACTGGTATGGTGTCAAAGTAAATAAACAAGCAATAACAACAAACAATAACAATTCAATAATCAATTCAAATAATCCCGAAATAACCGTATTAATTCGCATTGTTATTTGTACGAATTAATATAATTATTTCTAGAATCTACACTATCATTTCATGTAGATTAAATATTATTACATTACGGTTCTTCACTTGTCATCTATTTACAATTTCATACATCATCAATTTAACAACATACATTCAGTGGTTCAAAATGTAATTAAACAAATCCTACATGTCAATAAATTCAACAGTTAAAGGGATCATATTATACAATGTCAGTTAATCAAATTTAACAATTAATTATCCTATATCAAGTTCAATTTCACACTATTTATCATTTTAACATTAACAATTTTACATCCAATATAAATATCAACAATCAATCAATTATCAGCCAAACTGTATTATCATTGCATAAATAATTAACAGATAATGGTGTCAGATGTCACAGGTGAACTGATACAGGCAATAGCATATATAACAGTGTAATTAACTAACAGCAGTATATTTCAATTGTCGTTTCAATTGAAATCAAATTTAATAAATATAAGAACGTTAATCGTGAGTGAGTGCTCACCTTTCGAGGCTAGAGATGAACGACAATGGAATGAGCTATGGATCCAAGCATGAATTTTTGAAGCAAAGCACGATAGATTCAAGTTCGACAGACAAGCTGATAAAATAGGAAGTGATAAAACGAATCAGAATCATCATGATATAACTGAAACAAATCATATACGTTATAATTTTTCTCAAAAATAATAATAATAATAATAATAAAATATCAAATTTTAAATATACGTATTAAAATAGTATATACATATACACACTAAAATGTACACAAATATGACTGACACGCTGGAAATTTCAAAACCTAGCTGTATAGACAAATATATACCTATACTATATATAACTATCTATGTTTAAAACCAAAAGTAAACAAAATGTAACATATTTATTTCACATACAACAAATATGGCATATAGGACAATCCAACAGTAAAGCCAATAAATCTATGACTAACAATATATATGTTTATTATACTAACCTGTTATAATAGCAATGTAACATATACCTTATTTTTAAAACCATATACTTAATACGCATGCAAACTATTATAAATGTAAATATACTCTTTAGAAAACTGATATATACTGTAAAACAAATTTTATAACAAATACATACTTTATATAGAAACACTTGTATACTTCCTTATTAGCACACGTACTATATCATTTTCATACAACATAATATATAACTTAAACAACATGTTGATATAGATTTAGACAATAGTATACATATAGACTTTATACTTATACATAAAGCCCAAACTTTCCACACATATGTAAACTATAAATCAATATTAGTACTGGTTAGAAGTTTGTAGCATATATAAACATGCGTATAAGATAAAGTACATACCACATATATCTTACTGTAACCTTTATAACATATATATATATTAGAAAATTTATCTAACCTATATAACTTTATATATGAACTAGAAAATATACAGATATATCTCACCAACATTATATAATATACCTCACTACATTTTCGACAAACCCATGCACATAGGCCAGCTCGATGGACATCAGGCGAGGGGAAAAAAAAGGGATCGCCAGCTTGGAGATTTGGAGGGCTTCGGCCAAGCAGTGGAGACGAGGGAAAGAGAGTTCTCGTGCTTGGGTCTGGACGAAGGAAGAATGGCGGTAGACAAGGAGGCGGTCAGGGGAAGCCGCGGGTTGTCGGTTTGATGGTGTAGGCTCGGCGACGTCAGGTGCGGAGGGGTGTCGCCTGCGGTGGCTGTCGTGTGGAGCGGTGGTGGGGCGCTGGCGGAGAGGCCGAGATGGGTCAGGGTGGATCTCAGTTTCTTGTGGGCTGCGTGTGTGACTGCTCTCGGCCATTGGTGGGTCGACGGTGTTTGGGAAAAAGAGGGCGGCTGTCAGTCGTTGGAGGGGATGGCTTCGTTTGAGGGCGGAGATGGTGGAAGGGTGTCGAGTTCTTGTGTTCGGATGAGGCTTCCAGAGGTTGACGGAGATTGGGTTAGTGATAGTGGGATTGAGCAGGCGTGGTGAGGAGGCGGGCAAGGTTCCAGCGAATAGGCAAGCTACAGGCGAAGTTTGGATGGAAGAAGGGAAAGCTATGCGTGCCAGGTAAGGGAAAGGAGGAGAGAAAAGAAGTTGCAGGCTAAGAAATATGAAATGAAATATGAAATGGGTGGAAAAAGAAATGAAGGGGTTGAAGGTGGTCTCGAAACTGATGGCTTCACGGCTATCATATTTTCTCAAAACAAGTTTGTGAATAAACGTATGGAAAATGTAATGTGCATGGGAATTAATGAATCAATAAAAGCTAAAGGCTGTTCGAATTTCAATAGTTGGAATTTGTGAATGGACATGGACAAACAATAGGTTAGAAACGGTTACAAAAAAAAAATAGTCACGAACGGTACCGTTACGCTGGATCGTTATACCGATTTCGTCGTGTATTAGACGTCAAAAATACACAATGAAATATAGTGCGGAGATCAGCATGACGAGACGATCAAAATTGTATACAGATATTAGCGGTACGACTGAATTATAAAAATTCGAATTTTTCTACAACGGAAAATGCAAGAAAAACACTGAAAAATAAGATCGACGGAGCCAAAGATGTCCGAATTTGGAAAAACTATAAACTAACATCTTCCTCAGAAGAAGATTTAGAATTTTTCCATGTAAAAATATTTAGGTTTCGGAAACATTTTATTTTCATTGCTTTTTAACTGATTAAATTGAAGTGAATTTACGCGCGAAATAAACTTTCATATTTTCAGACGAAAATTTACCAGTTGCTATGTTTAACTAGACGCATTTCAAATATCAAATTTTTATTTCAGAATTTTATCGTTTAAAATTTCACAAAATTTCAACTAATTACGTTATTAAAACAGTTGAAATTTACGGGTCGTTACACATTTCGAACTCGAATTCGTGGTTAATTCAAATTTCATAAATTTGATTTTCATTTCTTTAAATTCAAATAATTTCAAAACCAAGACTTTTAAATTTATTTAATTTAACCAATCCGATGTCCGTATATAATTTTCTATCCTATGGCCAAGTGATCAGTTATTTTAATTTTAATTCAGGGATGGATATATATCATTTCAATCCAAAATAAATGTCATAGGTATATATCATTTCAACCTATTTCTTAATTTATTCGAAATGATTCAATTTACAATTTTATATACTGTAAATAAATTACAAGGTGATAACTATATATAAAATAAATAACATCCAATCATCCAAATATCAACCAATTTGCATCCATCACAATCAATAATCCAAACAGTCAAAATTATTCACAAGAATTTCATAGTTATCAGTATCTGGTATTTTACTGGCAATTAAATTCCAATTTCAAATTTAACCGTCAACTTTAATTTTTAACGGTTAATTCAAATGACAATTTAGATGACAGTTAAATTTATCAAACATCAATCAATAAATTTGTATCACTTCATAATTTCAAATTTAACTAGCATAAAAAAATATTCTACTACTTGTGAGCATTATAAAACACTCACCTTTTATTTTATGTTGTCGCCGAGACGTTCCATTTTGGAACTAAAACCAAACAACGTCCAATTCTAGCCCAAATTTCGACTGTCTCCGAATCCGCCCAAACCGGTTTCATTGCAAAGTTCGCCATCTTGATCGCAACGCAAAAAAGTTCATTCCAATCCGACCTCGTGTGAAGAAGTTATAAAATTTTATAAGTTGTCGAACATTTTAAACTATATAAAATAACTAAATTCAATTTCACACTATTTACGTATCTGCCATCTTCGTTCCTTCTTCTCTCTATGCTCCCATGGCCGATCAACCCATCCACTGCCGTGCAAAAATTCAAGTGATATGGAGCTACACATGATGTTAACGCTTAAAATTGAACGCTAACACCCGGTGTGTGTAACAAAGTTTCGAAAGCACCACCCGTGATACGGGAACAAGAAATAAGCAGTAAAAGAGCAGAAAACAGTAAAAGACAGCGAATTATAGTGGTTCGGCTTATGATCGAGCCTACGTCCACTTTGAATTCCTTTATTGCTGATTTTTGGTTACAAGTTGATACAATGCACTTCAAAATACAATATACTTCGATTCCAAAACACTCTAGACTAATAGCTCAAACTCCGATGTAGAAGATCTCCTCGAATTCATGTTGAATGCGGTAGATTTCTTTCGAAGCTTGTTGTAGTGTCGTGAATGTTTGGAGTTCTTCAAGTATTAGATGAGTTGAGAATTCTGCAGAGTAACGACGCTTCAGAAAATGATCGGAAAAAGTCCCCTCTAAGTTCGAACTCATGCTGTATTTATAGTGAAATTCCAGGCTGGGTCGTAGGTCGTGACCGACCTAAGATAGGTCGTGGGTCGTGGCCGACCCATTAGGCTTGATGCGCCGCTTCCCAGGGATGCGCCTATTCGTTTGGGAATATATTACAAGTCCCAGGTCGTAGACGAGTCAATAAGATACGGCATAAGTGAGGCGGCATAGGGGTTTATCTTCAACTGCATAGGTCGTGGACGACCTAAGTTAGGTCGTGGACGACCTAAGTTAGGTCGTAGGCCGTTACGTTGCTAGGTCGTGTAGTAACAGTAGCCTTTAGGTCGCTGATCCTCTTGAGTCGTTATCTTCTTAGGTCGGTGGGGTCTGAAGCCACTAGGTCGTTAAACCCTTAGGTCGTTAAGTCGTCTCTGTAGTTAGGTCGTTGGATCCGTTAGGTCGGTGAGAAGTTAGGTCGTTAGCTTCTTAAGTCGGTCCACATCCTAGGTCGTTAACTTCCTTAAGTCATTATGCACCTTGAGTCGCGTACATCTCTTAGGTCGTTAACGAAGAGGGGTTAACACACGACTAAACTTCATTTCATCTTTGCCGATGAACATCTCTCGTCAAACTCGTCTCGCCTATACCCATTTCGACAAACTCGGCCCATCACTCCACATCGCATCAAAACCCACTTCGGCCGCGACAATCTCAGGTCGCGATTTTCCTCGGTCCACCGAACTCCACTAAATTCTTCCTCCGGGTGCCAAATGATCTCCTTAATCCAAAATCAAGTTCCATATGCAAATCGTTCACCATAAAATCTGTAAAATCTAACCCTAGTTTCGAACTACCGTGCGAACTAACCGTCGAGCAAGAAAAATGGATGTCGCACCTCTCAAACAACATCGCAGATCGAAGCTCAAGCCAAAACATGAATTTTAAAACTTGTTTGGGAATTTTTCATTGAGTTGTTTTCAAAATATAAAATTTTGAACTTTGCTTCTTTTTTCTTTCTTTCTGTAAGCTACTGTGTTTAAATAAAAGAGGGAAGCTTCTGCGTGAAGGAATAGGCAAGATTACACCATAGGAGGCTGATTTATGACAGAATGCAGGCTAGTAGGTCATAGGTCGGCAGCGACCTAGGACTTGGACGGTTGTATCATTCTGACTTGAGACCTTTGCTTCTTGCCATGCCTCACGACCTAAAGGATCAACGACTTAGAGAACCAACAATTTAACTTAACTTGCAGCATATTCTTTAGGTCGTGGACGAGCTAGCACATTGAACTGCCTAAGTTTTGAATTGTTTGAACTTTGAACTGTCTGGACTTTTCTACAGATCACATTAACTTGTAAGCTAACAACCTGTTGAACACAATATTTGTAGAAAACTGGGACGAATATACTGCCATTGACTGCCCACATTGAATTACAGATTAGTCGATAAAGAATAATCAAATTAAATGAACTGCACAAATAAAATGCTGTAACTCAACCAATTCAAGTGAAGTATTAAAGCAAAACTGAAATAGTTAACTAAAGCTGATTTGTTTGCATTAACACCGCACTTGAGTTTTAAATTAACAAGTCCTGAAATCTCGTAATCGATCGATTGTCGACTAGTTTAATTCCAATTATGTTTACTTGTTATTTTTATTAGTTCTGCACAATACTTCACACTTTTTAGGGAACGTGCACCTTCGCATCTAAATAACCAGTTGCTTTTGTAGAATGACTTCTCAGCAAGAAGATGTAGTAGACCAAACCGGAGAGGCCGCCCTTATTCCAGCCCCGTTAGTCAATCCTCCAGAAAGAGTCTCAACTACTTTGTCGTACAAAGTTTTCCAGCAATTGTGCACCCAGTTTGGTATCGCTGAAGAAGATGCCATTCTTCCTGAAAAAAGCAACACCGCTGATGTGGCACCCCTGGCTTTGTCACAGTTAACCGGCAAATGTGCCTGAGCGGGGCTATTCCCCCTTTCAACGACTTTCTCCATAATCTTCTTCGTCGACTAGCCATCTCCCCCTTCCAGCTACACCCTAATGGCTATGCCATTCTGATGGGATTGTGTGTGCTATTTAGGAAGACACTTGACCATTTTCCTAGCTTCGATGAGATTTGTTACTTATGCTCTTTCGCTAGAAATAAAGATCATCCTTTAATCACTGTCGTGCGAAGCGCTAGAAACCGCAAACTGATCATTGGCCTTTCGGATAGTGTTCACAGGTTTCTAAGTCAATTCTTCTTCGTCCGCTGCCCTCCGGGGTTTTATGCCGTTTGGAGAGAAGGAAGTAAGATTGTTCATCTTTACTTCTTCTATTCTTTGAGTTTTTCGAAATTCGAAATGTCAAGTGCTAACTTCATCTTTACTTTTCAGCGCTTCCTCCCCCTTCCAGGGAACCCAGCCACAAGTCAACTTTCGAAAGGCTTATGGTTGTGCCAGTTGAGGAGAGAAGCATTAAATTTTTGTTAAAAGATGAATTTCTGCACCAGTTTGAACTTCTTCACCCTTCTCGCTCTACTCAACCTCACGAAGTTCCTGATTCTCCAGGAAAGGCGTCTGATGCCCCAGCTTTTGTTGAAGAACCTATACCGCAAGAACCTACCACTGAGGCCTCGCTGGTGAAGTGTTCTGCTTCTATTGACATTGCGGGGTCGTCCGGCAAATCTACGCTCTCTCCGGTTATCAAAGAGGAGGAGCCTCCTCAATGCCCCGAGAAGGCATCCAATGAAGGGGTTGAGAAAGAGAGTTCCGCCCAGCACGACAGCGAAGACATTTTTGGGGATCTTAGTGACTTAATGGTGACTTCGCAGGAGCTATTTAAAAATGACGCTTCAAAAGCTATTTCTCCTGCTGTCGAGGCGACTTCTTCTTTACAACAAGTTTTGACGCCTTCTATACAAACCGTCGCCATTCCCACACCAAAGAGTGGTTTGTACTTCAACGCGCGTAGCTTGCACGCCACACACACTTAGGATTTTCTACAATTAAATGCACTTGGCTTCTTTGCTTTGAATATTTTTAACACTTCCCCCTTTTTTTTATTTTCAGCTTCTCCGATGGGGCGTAGTGGTTCATACTATGACGAATTCCGACGCTATTGGGGGCGCGACACTTATGACTACAGACGCTACCTCCCTTCCCGCCAGGAGACCGATGAAGAAAGAGCCATTAGAAAAGCTCGTGAGAGGCGGGACTATGAAGAACGCTGCAGGAGAGAAGATGAACGATATGACTCATCCCAAAGAGATGATGACTCTCATAAGAGAAAATCTTATGATGATAAAGGGAAGAGACACGTTGCTAGTGACCCGAGCAAACAGCCTAAGCTTAGTGACGCCTCTACTATTTCTGACAAGCCTGCTGCTTCTATCCCTCTTGACATCCCCTCCAGTTCCCCCACTTTTGAGAAGTCTGACATCCAAACAATCATCAACAGGCCCCAATATCAAGTTGGACAGGGTCCGCCAACTCTTCAAAGTCGGTTCCCGCAATGGTGCTTAAAGGGGGTACGCTTTGACCTTGACTTGGTTCCGATTGATAAACCGGCTATGCTGCGTAACCTCGATGCCGTCAAACTTGATATCGAAAGGATGTCCGAATGGAAAAAACTTTTTGACGAGCTGCAAAGGGTCAATCGCGCGAATCTCGAAGCCATGCTGACCATGGAAAACGATAAGTCGGAGTGGGATAAAATTTGCAAGCAACATGATGCTGAAATGAAGAGCATCGCTGATGATTATGGGAAACTTGAAGCTGAAGTTGAAAGACTAAAGAATGAGCTCGCCGCCTCTTCCACTTCTTATTCACAAAAGGAAGAGGTACTTCAAAAACAGGTTTGCGATGCTCATGCCGCTCAACGGCACACTGAAGCTCAACTTGAAGCTGAACAGAAAGTGACAGCGGTCTATCGCACTGATATTGCCCAGCTGCAAGAGAAGGCGAGCTCTCAGGACGTGGAAATTGAACTGTTAAAAGCTCGACTTCTTAAAGTTGAAAAAGAGCGTGATGAGGCAGTTGCCGGCCAAGTTACAGCCGAAGAATCTCATGAGGAAACTAAAGCCAACATCAGCTCTACTTTGTTCGACTTTTATGTCCATAGCGTTTTGGGGCATGGAAGTTTCTCCTTTCTGGGGCCAAAATATGAAACTACTTTGGCAGAAGTGTGGGAAGTAATAATCGACATGCTTGGAGGGGCTGGTTACAGTGAAGCGGATCTTGAAGCCATTTATCTAGATGATAAGTTCCGTGCCGCTCTTGCTAAAGGGAAGGAGCAACTTGCCCAAGCGCGAACCAAAGCGACGGGAGGAGGGCTTTCCGGAAAAGAAGTACCTCTTGCTCCCCTTGTTCGTACTTCGATTTCAGCTGATATCAATATTATTGGCTCTAGTTCACATTCTTCGCCTCCTGCTAAAGTCGACACTGAAATTGTGACTACTCCCACCGAGGAAGAGGCTCTAGAAGATATTGAGGCTCAGAAATTCGAGATTGATCTTGCAAATCCGACTTCTCCAGGTAACTTTGACATCGACCCGGTTCCAGTGAATCACTTATTCGATTCAACTGAGCTTGATGAACTTCTTACTTATTACTTAAGCTTCGATGAGCCAATATCTTCTCTTTTTACAAAGAATACTGATTTTAACTTCTTTTCTTCTGTAGCGGTGGCACCGAGCGCTATACACTCTTCTCCTCTTCCAAATGTTCCTCCTCCAACTCTTCAAGTCACTCTTGCTTCCCAGCCGGGTTCGCAGGAAGAGCAAATAGAAGCCCTTCAAGGCTTGGAGGATCCACTCGCTTCGCAAGAGCAAAAGGCGGAAGGATCTGAGGGCAATGAGAAGACCCCGGAGCAGTCTCTTGATGATAACACGAAACTTTCTGCACTGCTTACTACTCTGGGAAGTGAGTCTTCTTCGAAGAGGAAAGGGAAGTGCATCATGAGGAAGAAGAAGAAAAGTATTTCAGTTGGAGGAGATGAAGTAGAAGAAGATCCAGCTACACCCTCTCCTCCTTCTTCTTCGACCCGTCCATGCCGGATTCCAAAACTAGTCATCAAACCGGGAAAGGGTACTAAAGGTGGCAGGAAGAAGGAGTGATAAGCTGGACTCTACTTTTCTTATTTTTCTTTTTTGCATGTATTGACCGGAGATTGTGTGGGTACCGGTCCCCACTTTTTTGAGATCTGCACATGTAAAGAATTTTCATAGTATTGAATAAAATAATTCTTTTACTTGTACAAATTCTTGTGTATGTAGGAACGCATTTATTTCTCATTTTAGTGTAGAATAAACGATTCTTTTTACTTGTACAAACTTTTTGTCCGTGTTTGAGAATGCATTTATTCCACATCTTTTTTGCGTGACATTGTAATGAACTTGTGGTATGTTGCTTGAATACTATCTTTTGAATACTATTTTTATTGATGTGGTGTGTGATATTGCCCCTATACCACAAGTGCATTACAATATCTTTCACTTTGACGAGACTTGTACTCTTATTTTAGAGAATAACTATTTCATTTTTTAGAGAAAAATTATTCTGCTTTAATGGAGCATGTCTCGTTTTAGGAGAAGTTTTTACGCTTCAACCTTTGGAAATGGTCACTTCAATTTTTAGAAAGGATTTTTCAAGATGAACGAGTTATTCTTCCTTTAGGAATTGAAGTGTGCCTTCAAAGAGGGCTTTTCTCTTTTTTTTCTTTATTTGTTGTGCCTCGTTAGAGGGCTTTTTGTTTGACACGTTTGAAATTACTTTCTCACAGTTGAATGGACCCACGGGGCCACAAACTGTCCGGTCAGATGTTCGTTTGTATGAACGATTGCGACCAGTTAGCAAGAGTCTTGTTCCTTCTGCTTGGGTAGGTGCCCATACAGTAGTTCTGTCAAATTTATTGTTTGAGAAGAGCATTTCATTCTTGGGACGTGCCTCCGAAGAGGTCTTGTGCCTCCGGAGAGGTCTTGTGCCTCCGAAGAGGTCTTGTGCCTCCGGAGAGGTCTTGTGTGCCTTAGGGAAGGTCTTCTACCTCCGAAGAGGGCAGTATGTGCCTTTGGGGAAGGCTTGTGCCTCGTAAGAGGGCTTGTGATCTCTTGGGAGAGGTCTTCTGCCTCCAAAGAGGGAAGCGTGCCTCTGAAGAGGTCTTGTGCCTCCGAAGAGGTCTTGTGCCTCCGAAGAGGTCTTTAATTGATTGCCTAAAAGTTACTTTCTCACAGTTAAATGGATCCATGGGACGGACGCAAGTTATTTAATTGGATGTTCGTTCGCACAAACGATCGCAATTAGTTAACAAAGGCCTTGTGCCTCAATGGTTCCATCAACCTTTTGTTGAGAAGAGCACTTCCATTTATTGGCGTGCCTCCGAAGAGGGCTTGTGCCTTCGAAGAGGTCTTTATTCTCCGAAGAGTTGCGCCTCCGAAGAGGTCTTGTGCCTCTGAAGAGGGCTTTTTGTTGATTAGCTCGCCCACGTCTCTTTGTCGTTTGCTCATTAGTGGTCCCCTGTTACCGTTTCTGAGCCAGTGTTCCTTTCTTTTGCAAGTAGCTTGCTTCATTCGAAGAAGTGAACTTCACTGTTAAGTGATTTCCACGGGGCAGGCACGAGTTATCTAATCAGATGTCTGTTTGTACAGACGACCGTAATTAGTTAACAAGCGTCTGGTTCCTTTTCTTTTGAAAAGTGCCCTTCGGTGGAATTATCAACCTTTTGTGTGAAGTTCATCTTATGTTCGATTTAAATTTGGAACATTTTGTGGCTTGAAATTTGTTTATTGAATGATTTACGGGGCTCACTTGGCTTTGTGATGGGTAAGCTTTGTTTTAATGACCTGCAATATTAAGTCGATATTTTAGCAATACATTTAGAGTATTTACACATTAAAATGAAACAGGCATCTTATAATAAAGAACACAGAATTTATAGTGGTTCAGCCAAGAATTGGGCCTACATCCACTTTATAGCTCTTTTATTGATCATCACTGATTTTACAATACAATTGATACATCCATTTTCATAATTTCAAGCATTGCTTCTAAGTAAAATATGGACGCAAGTGATTGCTGTTCCAGGCTCTCGGGATTGGATCTCCTTCAACAGTTGTGAGTTTGAAAGTGCCATTGAGAAGTTTATTGCCTATGACATACGGCACTTCCCAATTCGGTCCAAACACTCTAATTGCTGTCATGATCCTCTTCAAGACCAAGTCCCCGATTTCAAAGCTTCGTTGACGGACTTTAGAGTTGAAGTGCCTTGCTATCCTTTGCTGATGGGCCGCAACCCTGAGTCTAGCTTCTTCCCTTCTTTCATCAAGGAAGTCAAGTGCTTCGAGTTGCAATTTTTCGTTTTCAGCCTGGTTGAAATGAATTCTCCTGTGTGAAGGAACTTCTAATTCTACCGGAATCATTGCTTCTAATCCGTATGCCAATGAGAATGGAGTGTGCCCAGTCGCAGTTTTATGAGTTGTTCTGTATGCCCATAGTGCTAGTGGAAGCTTATCAACCCATCCACCTTTTGCTCTTTCAAGCTGTTTTTTGATGGTTGACTTGATAATTTTGTTTACTGCCTCCACTTTCCCATTTGCCTGCGGATGAGCCACTACTGAGAAGCTTTTCCGGATTTTGAATTGCTTGAAAAGTCCTGGAACTCTTCGCTTTTGAATTGAGTACCGTTGTCTGTGATTATCTTATGTGGCACACCATACCTGCAAATGATATTTTTAGTCACAAAATTTATCATCTTTTTAGAGGTAATAGTAGCCAAAGGTTCAGCTTCAGCCCATTTAGTGAAATAATCAACAGCAACAATAGCATATTTGTTCCCTGATTTGGCAATTGGCAAAGGTCCGATTAGATCTATTCCCCAAATGGAAAATGGCCATGGACTGACCATCTGTGTTAGTTCGGTGGAAGGTGCTCTTGGGATTTTAGCGAATCTCTGGCACTTGTCGCATTTTCGGGAGAAGATAGCGGCATCTCGATTAATATCTGGCCAGAAATACCCATATCGGAGAACTTCTTGGCAAGAGTTTGGCCACCTGAATGATCCCCACATTCTCCTCTGTGTACCTCTGCTAAAATTGTCTTAGCTTCTTCCTTGGTTACACATCGGAGTAATGGCATTGAGAATCCTCGCCTGTATAACCGATCGTCTTGAATTACATATCTCGATGCTTTTCTTAACAATTTTCGGCGTTCTTTAGGATTTTCTGGCAAGGAACCGTTGAGTAGATATTCTCTGATCGGGGTCATCCATGACTCTTGTTCTTGAGATACAGCCATGATCTAGTCGATATCCATTTCATTAGTGCTTGGGGCTGACAAGACCTCTATAGGAACCAATCCCAATAATTGAGCTTCTCCGGAACTTGAATACTTTGCAACTGAATCCGCCTTCATATTTTCCTCTCGAGGTATGTGGCTTATCAAATAGTGATCGAAGTCATCGAGAAGCTCACAAGTCTTTGACAAGTAAGCAGGCAGATTTCCTCCTTTAGCTTGAAATTCCTTCTTGACTTGACATACAATAAGTTGAGAATCACTGAAGATCTGCAATGCTTTGATGTTTAGTTCCTTTGCAATCTTTAATCCAGCAATGAGAGCTTCATATTCTGCTTCATTGTTTTTAGAAGGAAATTTCAATCTTAATGCGTAACATAATGATCGCCCTTCGGGGGTTTCAAGCACAACCCCAGCTCCGGAACAGTAATCATTTCTTGAGCCATCAACGTATAACTTCCATCTGGTTGGGATGTCAATTATAACCTCTTCCTCACTATCACCCTTATCTGTATACTCTGCAATGAAATCGGCTAAGGCTTGTCCATTGATCGCTCTTCGAGGATGATACGCGATATCATATTGGCTAAGTTCAATATTCCATTTCAGAAGACGGCCCGAAGTTTCAGGGCGAAATAGGACTTGCTTTAAGGGCTGATCAGTGAGAACTTTGATAGGGTGAGCTTGCAAATACGGTCTTAACTTTCTGGAAGCAATCAGTAAACAATAGGCGAGCTTTTCTAGCTTTGAGTAATTCATTTCTGCCCCAGTGAATCTTTTCCTAATATAGTAGACCGGGCGCTGAACTTTTGCATCCTCCCGTACTAATGCTGCACTCAGGGCATGAGATGAAACTGCCAAGTATATGAAAAGATTTTCACCATTGTTGGGCTTGGAAAGTATTGGAGGCGCTTGCATGTGACGGATTAGTTCATCGAAAGCTTTCTGGCATTCTGGAGTCCATTCAAAGTTTTTCTTTCCTTTCTTTAGAGCGTCGAAGAAGGGAATGCATTTATCAGTGGCTTTGGAGATAAACCGACTTAAAGCAGCAACTTTCCCATTGAGGCTCTGCAGTTCCTTCTTCGTCCTAGGAGCTTTGACTTCTCTCGGAGCAGTAATTTGAGCAGGATTAGCTTCAATGCCCCTAGCGCTTACAATAAATCCCAAGAATTTCCGGGATTCTACTCTGAATGAACATTTCAAAGGGTTGAGCTTCATTCTATACTTTCGGAGAATTGCGAACATTTCCGCTAGATGATCCATATGGTCGATTGCTTTCTTTGATTTCACCAACATATCGTCAACATAGACCTCCATAGTTTTCCCAAGCTGTGATTTGAACATTGCATTAACAAGCCTCTGATATGTTGCCCCTGCATTCTTCAGTCCGTAGGGCATGCCTTTGTAGCAGTAAAGTCTGACATCGGTGACGAAGCTCGTATCTTCTTGATCCGACTCATGCATTATAATCTGGTTATATCCGGAGTAAGCATCCATGAAAGACAACAATTCGTGCCCGGCTATTCCATCTACTAGTTGATCAATCCTTGGCAACGGGAAGCAATCTTTGGGACAAGCTTTGTTTAAATCTGAAAAATCGATGCATACTCTCCATTTTCCATTTGCTTTTTTAACCAGTACTTGATTTGAAACCCAATTCGAATAGGTGGACTCTTTGATGAAACCATTCTCCATGAGTCGATCTACTTCTTCCTTTAGCGCTGCTGACCGTTCTGGACCTTGGGTTCTCCTTTTTGGTTTCACAGGCGTAAACTTCGGATCAATGTTCAAAGTATGTACAGCAATCTCTGGAGATATTCCACACATATCAGCATGACTCCAAGCGAATACGTCCAGATTTGCTTTAAAAAATGATATTAGCATATTTTGGACTGCCACACTTAATTACGAACCCACATTTAGCACTTTGTTCGGGTCTTTAAGATCGACAGGTACTAGTACCGTTACTTCCATCGGTACCACTCTATTCCCCTCAGCACTGGCTTTTCTGGGATCCATTTCTCTCCTTGCACCATTATGCTCGCCATTGCAGGGGCCACCCTGTACTTGCTACAAGGTTGGCTTTTTGATGCGGAGCGGAGCTGCCGCATCTTTTCCCATCTCTCTTCTCCTTGCCTCTCGAAGCTCTATCAAATAACACTCCCGCCCAGCATTTTGATCCCCTTTAATGACACCAACACCATTATCTGTGGGAAAATTCATAGTTAGGCACCACGGGGCGAGAATGGCTTTGAACGCTGCTAGAGTTGGCCGGCCTAGGAAGGCATTATAGGCAGAAAATCCGTCAACAATTACAAAAGTCTATCTCCGAACCACCTTTTTCTGTCCCTCTCCAAGTTCCACGAACAAGTCGACAGTTCCAATTGATTGTTGCGGTTCCCCAGTAAATCCAACAATCTTTTGCGATGAAGCCTGAACGTCAGTCATTGAAATCTTCATTTGATCAAATGTCCTCTTGAAGAGTATATTTCAAGAGGCGCCGCAATCTACAAGTACTCGCCTTACAATAGCTGGCCCAATTCCTGCAGAAATGACCAAGGGATCCATGGTTGGAGCTTCAATACCCATAGAATCCCTGGCTTTAAACACAATGTCATCATTAGAAGTTCTCTGCTGTTTCAGGGGCGCAGCGTCTTCTAGAACAAAAACATCCTCTTCTGTTGGGGCATATTTCAAAGCACGAGCATATCATTCCATATCACCCCAGCTTCTGCCTACTGGGTGTGGGCCTCCTGTAATCACATTGATAACAGGCCTTTCAGATTCACGTGCGGTAGTACCTTCACCCGAGCCAGATGGGTGAGTAGGGGGTTGCTGCCCCTGAGTGGACGAAGTTGGGTCATTTCTGTTCTTCTTAACATACTATTGCAGTTTATTTTCTCTTAGCAATTCTTCAATCAAGCTCTTCAAATGACGGCACTCGTTGTTATCATGACCGGGTTGGTTATGAAATCGACAAAATTTTCCATTTCGCATAGCACCCTTTCCAGGTTTTATCTCAGCTGGTTTAGGATAATTCACGGCATCTTTGGTGGCAAAAAAGATATTCTCCGGAGTGTCGGTTAAAGGAGTGAAATCTGAGGGTTTAAAGAAACGAGGTCTCTTTATATCCTTTTGTTTCTTTCCATCATTATTCTCCCTTTTCTGACCTCCGGAATCTTTCTTAGATGAAGCAGGAATGCTATTCTCCACTCTTGTCGCCACCACTTTCATTGGTGTAGGAAGATTTTCCAAGCGTATAAACTCATCAGCTTTCTTATAAAACTTATCGAGCGAATTCGGCTCCTTCATTTTCAACCATTTACCAAATTCACTTGACTTATCGATAGCCCGCATCAGATAAGTCAAAATCATTCGCGGCTCCGCATTGTCGACTTCAACCAGAGCTATATTGAAGCGATTCAAGAAGGACTTAATAGATTCTCCCGGATTCTGCTTAAGACTGGACAATGACATGATGTCCTTCGCCTTTGAAGCGTACAGTCGGAATTACTCTTTAAACTTCCGAGTTAAATCAGAAAATTGGTCTACAGATCGGGCAGGCAGTTTAGTAAACCAGAGCAGTGCCACTCCTTCCAAGTATACCGGGAAGTACCGGCATTTAATTTCATCTGTCGCCCTAGCACCCGTCATGTGCCAGTCGTATTTGTACAGAAATTGATTGGGGTCGCTTGTCCCTCGATAAGCTGGAATGGTCGGAGGAACAAACTTTCTCGGGAATTCAGCTTTCAGAATTTTCTCGGTGAATGGAGTTTTACTTGGAACGAACCCCCAGTCATTCTCATCTTCATTTCTTTGCATGCTTTCCTTCATGATCTGTCGTACCATTTCTGAGAGGTATTCCTCATTGTTCAGAGGCTCTGCGGGGCAGTCATCAGCCATTTTCTCAGAAGTTTGCTTGAACAAACGTTCGTGCAGAGTTGATTGCGACCTTGTCACTCCGGCTTGAGGAGGTGCCCCTTCGGCAGTGCCAGCTGCCCTTTGAGGAATGTTTCTCCCTTCGGAGTTGTGAACAGCATCAGCAAAGTTTTCCTCATTATTCACTGGTTGACGGTTAGCTCCGAGCATAGCGTTCAACCTTTCTAGCATTAAAGTGTTCTGGGTTTCAATCTGCTGATATAATCCAGATACAGCAGCATCTAACTCCGCTCGTGTCACCCCAATGCTTGGAGCTGCTTGACTTGATGAAGGAGAAGTAGCAGTGTTATCATGAGCATCGACGGATCTTGCAGACTTACGCTTTCTTCCGGGAGCCATTATTTCCGACAGATTTCTGGTTCTCAAAGAAACTTTCTCTACAAACTCTCGTGAAGCAATGATGACAATACTCCTGAGTTAGGTTCTCAGTGAAAGCACCAAAATGGTAACGCTTAAAATTGAACGCTAACACCCGATGTGTGTAATAAAGTTGTGAAAGCACCACCCGTGATACGGGAACAAGAAATAAGCAGTAAAAGAGCAGAAAATAGTAAAAGACAACGAATTATAGTGGTTCGGCTTAAGATCGAGCCTACGTCCACTTTGAATTCCTTTATTGCTGATTTTTGGTTACAAGTTGATACAATGCACTTCAAAATACAATATACTTCGATTCCAAAACACTCTAGACTAATAGCTCAAACTCCGATGTAGAAGATCTCCTCGAATTCATGTTGAATGCGGTAGATTTCTTTCGAAGCATGTTGTAGTGTCGTGAATGTTTGGAGTTCTTCAAGTATTAGATGAGTTGAGAATTCTGCAGAGTAACGGCGCTTCAGAAAATGATCGGAAAAAGTCCCCTCTAAGTTCGAACTCATGCTGTATTTATAGTGAAATTCCAGGCTGGGTCGTAGGTCGTGACCGACCTAAGATAGGTCATGGGTCGTGGCCGACCCATTAGGCTTGATGCGCCGCTTCCCAGGGATGCGCCTATTCGTTTGGGAATATATTACAAGTCCCAGGTCGTAGACGAGTCAACAAGATACAGCATAAGTGAGGCGGCATAGGGGTTTATCTTCAACTGCATAGGTCGTGGACGACCTAAGTTAGGTCGTGGACGACCTAAGTTAGGTCGTAGGCCATTACGTTGCTAGGTCGTGTAGTAATAGTAGCCTTTAGGTCGCTGATCCTCTTGAGTCGTTATCTTCTTAGGTCGGTGGGGTCTGAAGCCACTAGGTCGTTAAACCCTTAGGTCGTTAAGTCGTCTCTGTAGTTAGGTCGTTGGATCCCTTAGGTCGGTGAGAAGTTAGGTTGTTGGCTTCTTAAGTCGGTCCACATCCTAGGTCGTTAACTGCCTTAAGTCATTATGCACCTTGAGTCGCGTACATCTCTTAGGTCGTTAACGAAGAGGGGTTAACACACGACTAAACTTCATTTCGTCTTTGCCGATGAACATCTCTCGACAAACTCGTCTCGCCGATACCCATTTCGACAAACTTGGCCCATCACCCCATATCGCATCAAAACCCACTTCGGCCGCGACAATCTCAGGTCGCGATTTTCCCCGGTCCACCGAACTCCACTAAATTCTTCCTCCGGGTGCCAAATGATCTCCTTAATCCAAAATCAAGTTCCAATATGCAAATCGTTCACCATAAAATCTGTAAAAGCTAACCCTAGTTTCGAACTACCGTGCGAACTCACCGTCGAGCAAGAAAAATGGATTTCGCACCTCTCAAAGAACATCCCAGATCGAAGCTCAAGCCAAAACATGAATTTTAAAACTTGTTTGGGAATTTTTCATTGAGTTGTTTTCAAAATATAAAATTTTGAACTTTGCTTCTTTTTTCTTTCTTTCTGTATGCTACTGTGTTTAAATAAAAGAGGGAAGCTTCTGCGTGAAGGAATAGGCAAGATTACATCATAGGAGGCTGATTTATGACAGAATGCAGGCTAGTCAAAGTCTATATATATATATATATATATATATTAATTAGTTACAAATATCTCGTTTAAAAGCAGCTTAAAATTTCAAACTCCTATCGAGGCATGCCGCCAAATGATCATAATGTTATACCCCTATTCCGAACGCAATGGAACAAGTTTCAAGTCCTAATTCGATCGTATGAAGAAGATAGCTTTTTGGACTCAATTATTGTATTGAAATTTTCGATATTAAATCAACGTGTTTTTATCACGCATGACCAAACGATAACTCCAAACGCTACGAAATTTTAAATCCGATGATAATACACTATTACAGATCCAATGGAAGCAGTTTTGTGGAATTCCGAGACTATACCCCGGAAGGCTATTTTTATATGTCAATTTAAACAAGTTATTTTTAAAATCGAGTAAATCATTTTTAAATTCAATTTAAAAGTTCTGTTACTTTCATTCTTATGAATATAAATTTAATAAGCCTTTAAACTTTTTTTTCCAAATAGAAAGCCAAGATTTAAATTATTATCACAATTTCAATTATTTAATTCAAAAATTAAATTATCAATAAATCATTATATTTTAAATTCAACCTATTAAATCGATAAAATTTTACTTTCCAATATTTAAAATCAATTAAATAAACAATTTCAAACAACCCAAAATTATGGGTCGTTACATTCAAGTTTTTCCTAGGGTCACGGACTTATCCCAAACACGCATGTGCTAAGGGTCATTAACTCCATTATCAACTAGAATATTATGCATAAGCTTTATAGAGTGATGCTTTTGATTCAGGCCTCAAACAACATGGGAAATGGCATTGCCATTAAGAATGTAGTCAGTAGTCTTTGCTCCAGGAAGAACTCCAGATAGCTAAAACTTAAGAAAGCCGAGCTTCTCCTTGAGAATCATACCTTTGCCTGGCCGAGGAGAGAACTAAAATGAAGCTGAATATTCAATCGCCAAGGCTAACTGATAGTGAGGTTTGAGCTCCTCTTTCAATTTGAATAAACTCCTCCACACCCAACTAGCATTTGGCTTAATACACATCTACCAAAAGTCTTTTTTTCTAACATAGTGGTGCATACACCAGGTTTTCCATATTGATGTCATGTTACTAAGAAAAGTAGAGAAGTGAGTAAAATTGGCAACCTTATTCTATATTGATAAGTTAATAATTCCCAAACCACCTTGTTGAGTAGGGAGCTATACTTTCTTCAAAGAGATTGGGATTATCTTCCTAGAAAAAGGAGACCCAGCCTATAAGAAGTGATGACAAGCTTGCAACATCGTTTTATGAAGGATGAAAATCCTAGAGTAGTACACTTGCATGGTGAAAGCTATGGATTTAATTATAATAAGCCTACCAGCGGTTGAAAGTATCTTATTATGTCACACTCACAACCTGCTTGTTATCTTTTTATACAGCTGGATACAATTCCTTTTAAGATTCTTGAGGTGGTAAGTGGAATGCCGAGGTACTTCAGGCCACTGCCATGCATTTGCACACCACAAGGAGCAGCCATAGAATGAATTTCTAAACTAGAAAGCCCAATTAATAATAAGGAAGACTTAGCATAATTAATCTGAAGACCTAAAACAAGCTTGAAGGATGTAACACCACTAATTTTTAATAAATTATTTAGAAGATTAAATTAGATAAATTAAATATAATAATGTAAATATTAGTGTGATAAGGGGATTGGATTTGAAAATTTATTTAGAGACCATGCTTATATAAACATAAAGAATGAGTTAATGGAAATGGTTTATTAGATAATTAATAAGAGAATAAAATAAGGGCATTATGGGTAATAGCCGCACCCATAATCTCATTAACCTTAAAATATCGTTTCCATACTTTACACGTTCATATTTCAAAACTCAAAAACGTACATCAAAGAGAGTTCAAGCCGGCCATAACCTAGGGAAAGAAAAAGGGAAAATCAATTAAAGTCAAGGAATCAAGCAAAGGGAATTAATCAAAGATCAAATCTCAAGTTCCTTATCCTAATTGTAACAACCCTTTATTTTGTGATTATTTTAATTATATATATATTAATTTCTTTAATTTAATTTCCTGATTTAAAAACTTTATTTTATTTATTAAAATGAATAAATTTTGTTATTTTAAATATAAATTTTGATTTTGATGTGAATTAGAATTCCAAACATGACTAAAAAGAATATTTTCCAGAAAAGTGAATTTTGGTCAATATAGTTAGACTTTGACTTTTAATTTAGAAATTTGAAAGTTTGAAAATTTGAATTTTATCTTTTATTATGAAAGTAAATAAAATTTTAAGAATAATGCTTTTCGTTTCGTTGAAATCTGATTTATAATGTGAATGTTATGCCTTTTTCAATATTGTGTGTAATTTGCTGTATTTAACAAATTGTTTATTTTAAATTGTATAAATAATATTTTATTTGGTCATGTAATGTTCTAATTTATATTTATATGGGTAAAATAACATGTTATGCATATATTTTGGTTTTAAAACATTTTTAAAAGTATAATTGACATTTTCCAGTGTCAGTTGTATTTTGCTTACAATTTCTAATTTCCAGTTTCAATTAATTAAAGTAATTCTTTATTTATTTTTCTATTTATTTTTCTTAAAATCTTATTTTATTCTCATTCCCACTTTATTTTTTTCCTCATTTATTTTATTTATTTGACCTTTTATTTGTTTTAAAGTGAAATAGAAATTTTCTAAAACTAGTGATATTCTATTTGTAAATTTTAAGTCCTGTTTTGAATTTTTAAACAATTTCTTTAGTTCTTTTTCTAATTTCTCTAAATTTAATTAATTATTTCATTTTTAAAATATAAATGAATTATTTTACTTCACATTTTTTTTAATATTTTTAAAATGAAGTTTTTAATTTTCCAAAGTCAATAGTGATTTATTTGTAATTTCTGGACCCTGTTTTCAATTTTTAAGCAATTTCTTATATTCTTTTTCCATTTTCTTTAAAATTAATTAATTATTTTTATTTTATATTACTTTGTTTCGGTTTTAAAGTCAATTTACTGATTTTATTTTTGTTTTATTTGAATTTAAAGAAAAAGAAATATGAAGAGTTTTAAAAGCTTATTTACCTTAAGTCCTTTCATCTCCTTTGTCCTTTCATTTGCCATAACTCCTCAATTACTATCTTGGCTGTGCATTTTTGGTTTGTAGCCGTGATTTTTCATCCTCCATTCACCCAAAAACATTTTACCTTCTCATTCATTCATGGCTTCAATAAAAATCTATGGGTAATGGCTACTTTTTTTTACACTTTTCTTCTCATTTTTCATGTATTTTGCCTTGTTTTCTTTGCTTCTTTGAATGGCCTCCACTCCATATCCACGGCCACCACCTCCTACATCTCTTCCCTGCCATCACCACCAGCTACTCCTCTAGTCTTGACCAAGGCCGAGCCACCATGATGCCAAAACTCCACAAAAATTGCAACACAAGCCATAAAAACATGTTGTTTGACCACTATTTGTTCACCACTTCATTTTCCACCACCACCACCACCTTAGGCCGCCTCCACCACCTCTGGCCAGACCACCACACACCTTTCCTTCCACTGACCTGATCCATACCTCTCTGACCTGACCACACAAGCCCATGGCCGAGCCATTTTTTGTGAACAAAACCCACCAATTTTGCCTTAAACTCTTCATATTCCTTTGTATAAACTTTCTCCTCATATTCTACTACCTAGGCCATGCATACACATGACTAAACCTGAGCCAAACTTGTTCAAACCAGAGCCAAAAACATCCCTAGGCCATGACAAAAGAATAGAGAAAGAAGGCAAAAGATTTGGCATTCGTATCTCTTTTTATTTAAAAGTTATGTCATTTCTAGTGTATTGAAATTTATGGTTTGCTTTGATTTTTGTTTGGGTTGTAACACAAGATCTATATCATTGGATTTGCTCTCCACATTCAAATTGTATTAGAGTTGTCGTGCCTTCATAATCTTTTTGTTGTGAGCTTTGTTGGCAAATCTCCAGCTTAACAGGTGAGTTATTCTCACCAGACAATATGTACATATATAACTAGTGAATTGACCCCTTTTGAATCTGTAAAATGCATTATCATGTTACACTTGCTATGTTATGATTTTATGATGTTCACCCATGCTTAAACACCTATTATATTATATGTTACTGTTATATTATGCTGTTCTATTATTTTTATCAGTTTATCACACTGCAAGTTCACTTTAGATTAGAATCACTATGGGTTGAAATGATACATACCCGAACGGACTTTAGAATAGGAGAAAATCATTATGGGCTGAAATGATAGGCCTGAATGATTTTCAATTATTTTTCATTTCCTTGGGATTGCGGGTTTGAAATGATCAAACCCGGGTTTTCTTTGTAAATTACGGGTTGAAATGATATATTACCCGTATCAATTTACCTAGACTAGAAATGAAATACAGACCCGTTGTTAAAATATGTTTTTATAAAAATCTTAAAAATATTTTTGAAATGTAAATATTATAATATTTGATTTAAACTAAATAAAAAAATGATTAATGTAAGCATTATTGATTTTTTGAAAATTTATAAGTGAATTAAATTATTGGTAAAACTAGAAAATTTGAAATGTAAGTTATTTTGGGAAATTTTAATTGGGTGATAATTGGAATTTAAATTAAATATGAAATGTGATAACTTCATGATAATTTGGATTAAAGTGAATTTAAATGATTTTTATATTATATTAATGATTTTGAATAAAGTTAAAATGTGAAATGAATGAATATTTAAGTTGAAATTTTGAAATATAACTAAAATTGGAAATTTGTGAATTTGGCTTAAGAGTGAATTTTAAGTTAAGTAAATAAAAATGGAATTAAGTTATATTTGAAAATTTAAAATTAAGTGTTAAGTTAATTTAATTTAATGAATTTATAATTTAAAATTGGAATTTAATAAGTGAATTATTATTAAATTTTGATTTTTGAATGGAGGTTTAACTTTATAAAATCATGAATATAAGGGTATTTGAATGATTATATATGATTTTATAAGTTAAAAATGATTTATATAAAAATATAATTGTTTGTGAAATTATACTGAATATTTGAAGTTAATTAACTGCATCTCTGAAATGCTATTAATTCTAATGTAAATGATAATACAACATTTGTAAATGCTGTAGTTGATAATAATGAACCAAATGGCTAAATTTAATTAAAGGCTATTATAGCATTTTTGTAATGTTATAATGGTTGAATTTAACTAAGTTTATTTGAAACTAATGTAACCCTATTACAGCATTTTAAATGCTGTCTTTTGTTAAATTGAACTGTTTTAAATGTGACTTTCCGTAGCATTTTCTAAATGCTGCAAAAGTTGAATTTTCATTGTTTTAATTAATTTAAGTGAACGAATGAAAGATTAAAATTTTGGAAATTTAATAATTTAATTATTAATAATAACTTTATTTTTATGATTTAAAATAAAGTAATTTGTTTGGAAATATAAACTATTTTGAAATATGATATTTTGAAATGGATTTTTGAAGGATATTGAATTTTGAAATGATATTTGATTTCGAAGTATAAAATACCATTTTGAAATTTTAACCACGGGGTGTATTTAATTTATAGTTTAACTGATCCTTGAAGGATGGGCGATCCCAAGCATCCTTTGAGTTATTGTGCATTTCTACTACAGTTCACTTGAGTTGGTTTACATTATATAAGTATATATTGTCCTGACTCGAGTGTTTTGTGTTTTACTTTACGCTCGGGTCAGCTTGAGTATTTACAGCTTAGCTTTGGATCTCATTCTAGAGCTAGCAATCGCTGGAGATTCTGCTTGTCTAGTTATCTGTTCCTTTCAGTTCAGTTGTTCTATTCTAGTTCTGGTATTTATAAACTTCTATGTATTTGGGATTTCTATTGTATATGTTTTCAGAATGATATTATGTATTATGTTTTGAGAGTTTGTATATAGTAGCTTAATGAACTACTATGGTATTTTATTTCCGCTGTGAGTTATTCTGATATGTTCTGTGTCTGTGATTCTATGTATTTGATTTCATTTGCTCCAAATTTATTTACAATCTGTTATTTTGAATTATTCAAGTCAGACATGTGTGGATTATTGTCGATTTGAATGGTCCAAAATAGTGGGTCGTTACACTAATTAAGGTGAATAATAATCTAAACCATCTCTATTTTTGGTTTTATAGATCATTTGATTTCGGGATTAAGTTTAAATCCACTACAATGATTTTTGATGATGATATGCTTGGATTTTGATGCGCACGTAAATGTGCATATTTTTACTTCCATATTTTATCAAATTTAATTAAATAAATGATCATATAGTGTGTTTTAACATGTTTAAACCGAAATTCAAATTATTTTCAAATCATCACATATTCATCTTCATACAGGGGAAAATGGTCATTTTTGTGCATATAATAATTTGAGAAAATTTACTTAGACATTTTTATGATTTTTGTACGAATTTGAAGTCAAATTACAAGTGGTTTCATGGAAAATATGCATAAACAAGAGAATACAAAGGAATGAAGATGGAAATAATTCAAACTCATGAACATGGAGGACCCTACCTAGCCACTTACCTTGATCTACCATTAGGAGCTAATGCAGATGCTAAAAGGCTATTATAGTTTCATGTACACTTAATGGAGGATTATCTCATGCTAATGATAACTTGGTTGCCACACTTCCTAAGAGGGTATTTTAGGCATTCCCCAAAAACGTGGATTAGGGTTTCATATATGTATAAGTACCCCTTATGCTTCATGTAACCTCTCTTCCTCTTAGCCTCTTTAGTTTAGTTTAGGCTCAAAAATAAAATGCAGGCTCTCTTTCTTTTCATGGCTACTTAGCCATTTCTTTCATATATTTACCTTTTATGCAATTTTAATATATGCTCTTTTCTTGTTTATTTCCTTTCATGCTAGTAGTGTAGTTTATTTTTCATGCAAGTAGATTAGTTTTATTTCTTTTTAATTAGCTCTCCTTTTATTTTAGATCTATTTTTCTCTTGTTTTTATTTCATGTTGCATGCTATAATTTTTGATATGATAACAAATATGAGAGGCTAAACCCTTTCAATTTAGGACTAATGAAGCTCTCTTAATCATGTAGCTTCAACATTTTGATCATTTATGCTCTCTTTTTGTGCTTAATGGAAATATTTGAAGTGGTTTAACTTGTTGTTTTAGCTTTGAATTTGAAAGCCTATATTGTTGACACCAAATAGGCTATGCTTAAACAAACAACAAACACAAATTACCTCTTCATCTACATATGATGTTGGTAATGAAGTGATTTTAAAGTCAAAATTTGATGGTCTATATTTCTAATCAATAGTTAATAGGCCATGCTTAGAATAGATTTTATTTCAACTTTATTGTCATTTTCATGAGAGTTAAATAATGGTTTAGTGGTTGTGTTATAGTTTGATGGTTTATATTGGGCTAATTAATATCACAAATATGCCATACTTATGATAAGCACATCAACTAATTTCATTAATGATCAAAAGAGGGATTATAATTTCATTTTGTTGATTTATGTGACCTAGAGAAGGACATTGCCTCTAAATTGCCTTCTACTCTCATACTTTTATCCATTTGCCTTTGTTAGTTTGGTTACATTTCCTTTTTATAGTTAACACAGTCTCAAATTTTAGTTTAATTTGATTGAATAAAAAATTAAAATCTACCAATTTCCTGTGGATCGACCCATATTCGCCATGTACTAAAATTGTACGTTGTGCGCTTGCGGTTATTTTTAATTCAAAATTTATTGGTGATTTTCTAAACTCATAGAAAAACCATCGTTGTAACGACCCCGAATTTTATATATATTTAAATTAATAATTAATTGTATTTTTGAATAAAAATAGTAAAATAAATTGATTAAAGTGATGCGAGTTTCCCCGAAAACAAATAAATTGGGTATAAATCATTTAAACTTTAAATATTGTAAATATATAGGATATAAAAGTATAAAATAAATACGTTGGATAAATTTAACAACATAAACTAAATCTAGAAGTTCAACTATATTTCAAAATAAATATAAAATGATATAAACAAATGCACTTATAAAATAAATATATATATATATAGAAATATAAGTATTAAAGTAAAATTTATAATAGAAGTTTATCTATATTGTAAAGTAATATTACAAAACATAAGCGTAGAATAAACATATACCTTCAAACAAATGAACTAAGTATAGGCTGGTAAGCCAAAGCAAAACAAATTTATGTGTTAGCTTGCAAAGGAAGCCAAAGAAAATCATCTTCATTTTTGTACAGCCGAAGGAAATAAGAAAAAGTTGATATTGTACAAAACATTAAATGCTAGCCATAATACATTTCATATTAGCCTCCATTTAGCCAAAGAAAATCTGCATGGTCGAATGAAGCAAGGGAAAAATATCACTGCTAAGTTGTACAATACTTGATATCCTATCTACCTTCTTCTCCTTATATTCCTGTCTTCTTCCTTTATTTGTATCTCAGCCTTTTCATACGTGTTTGCGCCAAAATTGGTCACAAACCCCGAATGTTGTGAAAGCACCAGTATATGAATATAAATCAACAATATTCACACACAAATCTTAAATCTAAGCAAACAGGGTATCACAATTCAGAAATAATGAACAGAAACACAAGATTTATAGTGGTTCGGCGATCTTGCCTACGTCCACTCTGAAGTTGATGATTTTATTAACGTTTACTTGATGATTACAATTTCTTCTGGAGTAAAGTACAACTGATTATATGATTAAAATCTGAATCTAAGGAAGCAGTGGTGTTCTGGAGTAAATCTGGCAGGATCTGGGCGCTCTTCAGTACTTAGAATTCTCCGACCCCTTTTCTGAATGACTAGGGGCTCTATTTATAGGTGTAGGAGGCTGATATTTCGCCTAAAATGAGGGGAGACCAGTTCTGGTACGTCAGGGGGCCCACATGGCCGAAATCTGGAGATCCGGGCCCACTTTGGGATCGATTCGACCCTTGGTTCGAATCGATCAAGAAATCATCCGATCGAGCTGAAATTTGGAGTGAACATTCTTCATCATGCGCTTAAGCTTCTGTGAAAATTTCATGGCATTTGGACCTGTGGATCTCAAGTTATGATCGATTCAAGTTAGTGTTTTTCGTTTCCTGGAGTCGTTCGAATCGATACGTTCGAATCGATTCGTTCGAATCGATCCCCCCGTATGCGAAGACTTCGGCGTGGTGCGCATGCCTCGGGTCAACCCCGTTTTATCTCCGAGTTTTACTGAGTCGTACCCGGGGTTTTAGCTGTGTGGACTCGAGACGTTGGATTCGAAGACAGTGATCATATCTGGATTCGAACAAGGGTTCGTTCGTATCGATCGTGACGTGTTCCATTCGATCGATACGAAGCAACTATGTCTGGATGGATTCGAAGGCTTCAACTGCATGGATTCGAAGACCTTCCCATTGATCGATTCGAAGCTGGATATATTTTGATGGATTCGAACCACGGGAGGCCTTGGATCGATTCGAACGTGGAGGGTGTTTTGATGGAGTCGAAGCAATGGTACTTCTCATGGATTCGAAGTAATGCAGGGACGATGGATTCGAGCTAAGGGTTTGCGCGGATGGATTCGAAGCACAGTGACTTGGTCGATTCGAACAGGATGGTTGTGGTGCTAGTGTGATGGATACGAACTTCATGGATTCGTACTTAGGGTAATTTTCTCCATCTTGAATCGATGATATCTTGAGCGTACGAGCTCGGATTGACTTGAGATTTGGAACGCTGACTCTCATGGCTTAGCTTGTCATGTCCTATCAATTTTGGCTCGATCCGGACTCGGACAAAATTCGTCGATATCCATGGTGAGCCTATGTATGACTGATCTCTAGGACGGACCGTCATTTGTTTTCTAGTCAACTTTTTGGTGTCACGGCCTTGCCAAAAGGCGGGATAACATTTGCCCCCCAAAACATGCCTTGCGATAGGAAGGTGTGTTTTGTAGTTTCACAGGTTGGATGTTCATATCCTGCTGATGACCTGTGGTACAACCTGCGAAGAGTTTGACAGTTTTATATGACCTTAAATGACGACCGTTCGCGATCTAGCCATTTGAGGTGGTATGCGACCGTTCGCGATCTAGCATTTCTACATGGCCCCAAATGACGACCGTTCGTGATCAAGCCATTTGAGGTGAGGGGCGCCGTTCGAGGCGAGTGGTGACCGTTCGAGGTCGGATGTCGTTTTTAGACGAATTGTGATGGATCACGACCGTTCGTGGTCGAGTGCCGTACGAGGCTGAGTGTGATCGTTCGTGATCGAATGTTGTACTAGATGAAGCGTGACCGTTCGCGGTCGGGTGCCGTTCGAGGCGAATGGTGACCGTTCGAGGTCGGGTGCCGTTTGTGGCGAAGTGTGATCGTTCGCGATCGAATTGTGACCGTTCGCGGTCGGATGCCGTTCGAGGCGAATTGTGACCGTTCGTGGTCGGGTGCCGTTCGAGGCAAATGGTGATTTGAGTGTGCCCGGGGAGGGGCTTAGTGTCATCGATACTAGGTTTCACGTTCGGGTGAATTCCCGGATTGTTTGTTGCAGCGGTTTATCGCCATCTCAGAGCATGCCTAGGGACCGTTCGTGATCCCGTACATGTGTAAGTGGCTTAGCCGTTATGAAATCACAAGTAGCATTTTTTCATTGAAAATAAGTCTTTAGCAGAAATGTCAAACAAAGTCAAGTTCAAATGTTCAAATCAAAATGAAGCAAAAGCAAAGCAAGGATGTCAAAGTGTAAACTCCCACAACGATAGGGTCAGTAGTCATTCACAACATGCCTATGGACCGTTCGTGATCTCGCACATGTGTAGATGACTTACCTGTGTTGGTGAGAGGTTTACAACTTGTTCATCGTTATTTCAACTAATTGATAATCATACGATGTCCTGGCTCGGGGGCACCCCTGGCTGATGTAGACGGTGGTTGCTCTGGCTCCACTGCTGGAGCTCGCCCTCTCACATACTGAAGTAGCATACCGTTCCTGATGTGCCCTTCCACCTCATCCTTCAGATGTCTACAGTCGTTAGTGTTATGACCATTCAGTTCGTGGAATAAGCAGTATCTGTCTGATTTCCTCTCGTCAACAGTGGGATCCCTTCGTATTGGCCTACGGTAGGGAACTTGCTCTCGTGTATCTTGGTAGATTCGCTCCAAACTCTCATTCAGCTCTGAATAAGTGGTGAATCGTGGCTCTCTTCGCAGTCGCTTTGACCTGTCACCATTGTCCTCAGCCTTTCGTTTTCCTTTATCCTTGCCTGAATCATTTTCGAGAGGCTTTTTGTCTTTAAGTGCATAAACTTCTATTCCCTCTCCTTCTTCTCTCTCAGCATTAGCATCTTCCAATCGTAAAAACTTTTCTGCCTCATGATAGAATTCTGCTAGATCCATAGGCGGATCCTTAGTTAACGAATTTTTGAATTCCGTGCCATCAGCTATTCCGGACACAACTGCCATCATAACCATGGATGGATCTGGCCGATACACTGATGCTGCTGCCGCGTTGAATCGCGTCAAGAAATTCCTCAAAGACTCCCCAGCTTTCTGCTTTAGCGTTGCCAAACTCATCACATTCTTGGGTCTCGAAATATGAACTCTGAATTGCCTCATAAATTTCTCAATCAAATCGGTCCATGTCCCAATGGAGCCGCTCTCTAGCTGTCTGAACCATAAAGCTGCTATGTCTGTCAAATACAATGGGAAGCACCGGGCCATGACTTCCTGTGATGCCCCCAGCACTTCCATGTGCCTTATATACCTCGTTAGATGGACTGCAGGGTCCGTCCTCCCATCATACCCTTCTACTGTTGGTAGTTTGAATTCTGGTGGGTTCCTAGCCAACCTAATCGCAGGAGAAAAGGGACTCTTGTTCACATCTTCAAGATCTTTGTTTACTAATCCTCCTCTCATGGCTCGCCTGACCATCTCTGCCAATCTATCATTGTCTCCAAGCTGTAGTCCTCGTTCACTACCTTCGATCTGCCCCCCGAGTCCGTGTGAGCTTTCGGGTGTTTGCCCCCCTGACTGAGCGTTCATCCCTCTATTGCTGTCAGGTTGCTCGGATGTCCTTGTCTCTCTTCCCGTGTTCGGATCAACATGTCCTAAGTGGGAGCCCCCCAGCTCCGGCGCTGCGCCAGATGGTCCTGCTCCGTTCTGGATTCCGGTTGTTCCTTGATTTTGTGCTCCGAGTTGTCCAATTTGTTGAAGCAAATTCTGGATCATCTCCTCCTGCCTCTTCATCATTGTCTCCATCTCATCCCTGGTGATGAAGATCGATGCTTGGTTTGCTCCTGAGGAAGCCTCTTGACTTCCTTCGTGCTGACTTCTCTCAGCTCTTTGCCTTCTACTTGTTTGTCGAGTCATTGTCTTTCAAATTTTCAAATCTTGTGTAGCGGGTGCTAGTTCTTCTCGGTGAAAGCACCAAAGTGTTTGCGCCAAAATTGGTCACAAACCCCGAATGTTGTGAAAGCACCAGTATATGAATATAAATCAACAATATTCACACACAAATCTTAAATCTAAGCAAACAGGGTATCACAATTCAGAAATAATGAACAGAAACACAAGATTTATAGTGGTTCGGCGATCTTGCCTACGTCCACTCTGAAGTTGATGATTTTATTAACGTTTACTTGATGATTACAATTTCTTCTGGAGTAAAGTACAACTGATTATATGATTAAAATCTGAATCTAAGGAAGCAGTGGTGTTCTGGAGTAAATCTGGCAGGATCTGGGCGCTCTTCAGTACTTAGAATTCTCCGACCCCTTTTCTGAATGACTAGGGGCTCTATTTATAGGTGTAGGAGGCTGATATTTCGCCTAAAATGAGGGGAGACCAGTTCTGGTACGTCAGGGGGCCCACATGGCCGAAATCTGGAGATCCGGGCCCACTTTGGGATCGATTCGACCCTTGGTTCGAATCGATCAAGAAATCATCCGATCGAGCTGAAATTTGGAGTGAACATTCTTCATCATGCGCTTAAGCTTCTGTGAAAATTTCATGGCATTTGGACCTGTGGATCTCAAGTTATGATCGATTCAAGTTAGTGTTTTTCGTTTCCTGGAGTCGTTCGAATCGATACGTTCGAATCGATTCGTTCGAATCGATCCCCCCGTATGCGAAGACTTCGGCGTGGTGCGCATGCCTCGGGTCAACCCCGTTTTATCTCCGAGTTTTACTGAGTCGTACCCGGGGTTTTAGCTGTGTGGACTCGAGACGTTGGATTCGAAGACAGTGATCATATCTGGATTCGAACAAGGGTTCGTTCGTATCGATCGTGACGTGTTCCATTCGATCGATACGAAGCAACTATGTCTGGATGGATTCGAAGGCTTCAACTGCATGGATTCGAAGACCTTCCCATTGATCGATTCGAAGCTGGATATATTTTGATGGATTCGAACCACGGGAGGCCTTGGATCGATTCGAACGTGGAGGGTGTTTTGATGGAGTCGAAGCAATGGTACTTCTCATGGATTCGAAGTAATGCAGGGACGATGGATTCGAGCTAAGGGTTTGCGCGGATGGATTCGAAGCACAGTGACTTGGTCGATTCGAACAGGATGGTTGTGGTGCTAGTGTGATGGATACGAACTTCATGGATTCGTACTTAGGGTAATTTTCTCCATCTTGAATCGATGATATCTTGAGCGTACGAGCTCGGATTGACTTGAGATTTGGAACGCTGACTCTCATGGCTTAGCTTGTCATGTCCTATCAATTTTGGCTCGATCCGGACTCGGACAAAATTCGTCGATATCCATGGTGAGCCTATGTATGACTGATCTCTAGGACGGACCGTCATTTGTTTTCTAGTCAACTTTTTGGTGTCACGGCCTTGCCAAAAGGCGGGATAACAATACGAATTAAAGATCTAAAGTAAACTATTTCAAACTCAAACAAATATTCACCATCAACAAGTAACCCAGCAAGGCAAGAAGATCAAAGTGGAAAACATTTTCCAGTTTTTCAAGTTCAAACTGTTTCAACATGGGTGCTCTGTTCTTTTTCATAAAGCTGGTGAGTAACATCACTTCTATAAACTCAAGTAACGAATTTGTGTACATATGAATTTCTGGGTGATGATTTCTTTGCATATTTGTATATATGCAAGCCTGTGAGAATTTTAGATAATTTCGTCATTATTAGCTCTAGTATAAACTTATGTTCTTTAAAATGTTAGTAGCTTCATATTTAATAACTTATGTTTTAAATCTAGTCGTGTGATTTAAATCTGAAATTTTGTTGGGTAGGAATACACATATATAAGTGTGGATAAGCCAGTATATATATACAGGACCTCAGCATATAACTATAACCTGGAAATGCTTGAAAATACTTGTTCTCTGGTACTCTTGAAGCCAAATTTGATTTCAAAAATCAATACTGCCTAAACCATGGGATATTTGGACTTGGAATCAAAACAGTTATTGTTTATTTAACTTTGAACTAACATTAAATAAATTCAAATTGAAATCACTTGGTATCATCTCTGGAAGGAGATGTTTTCGAGCACAACTTCAATGGGTCAAAATTCGAATCTCGTTATTTTCGAATTCAACTACATAACTTGAATACTCACTGGAAGACGTGAATTTTAAAGTTCATATCGAAATTTTTAGTGATTAAATGAAAGAGCAGTTTGGATTTCTTTGTTGTTGACATTTTGAGTTGTCGTGGTTAGTCGAGGCGGCTGGAAGGGTCGGGACTTGGACTGGAGACGCGGGGGTGATCGAGGGTCATGGGAAAAATGCGCCGATGGTCGAGCGATGACTATGGTGGTGGCGGTAGGCGATAGAAGTCTGGTGACCTAATTTGGGAAGAGCAGATGTTTTCGATTCGTTCTTCGTCGATAATTGATCGAGTAGCTCGGGGTTTTAGGGAAAGGAGGTCGATGGGTTGTCGAAGCCTTCGCCGAAGTTCGAGTGGCAACGGTGGCCGGAGACGTGAGAGATTGGCGTTGACAGGTCGGAGAGTTAAAAGTGTCGAGTGTTTCCAGGCTTTGTCGTTCTCGAATTCGAGATCGATGGCGAACTGACCGGAGTTGGGTGGCTGGAATCGAAGAGGAGATGACCTTCGATTTGCTCGAAGTCCTGGTGACGACCGGAGGTGGTCAGGTCAGTTGTGCACGTGCACGAGCACGTTTTGTCTGGACGGAGTTTTGCTTTGGGTTGGGAAAGAAAAGCCCGGGTTGATGCTCGAGGCAAGTTCGTGTCTTTCTCGGGGAAGCTTCATGTATTACTCGAAGTAGAACAGGGGAGGCTCAGTGATGTTGTTCAGGGTTTAACCTGTAGAAAATTTTAACAGTGCCCAGTTTTAACAGTTTTTAATTTGTTAAGTTTTAAAGTTGAAACCAATGTTAAAAACTGAGTCTAAATTTAAGTGTTTAAGTTCCAGTTTTTGAAATGGAAGAAGTTTAAAGATTTAAATACTTTAAATAAATAAATATTTTGAAAATTTAGGGGATTTGATTTAAACTCTTTCCATAACTAAGATTTGCTTTTAATTTGTAACTTAAGATTTTTTTTTAAGTTAGTTTATAAATTGATTTAAAATTTAACTGGTATTCGTTTTAAAACTTGAAATTTAAAATGGAAGTTTTAAGGAAGGGTGAAATAGATGTTTCAAACACATTAAAAATGAAAATTCAATCAATAATGGGAAGTGAGTTTTCTTTAAGTAATAAAGATTAAAGCCTTAAATTCATTAACCATTAAAGTATTTAAAGTTGATAATTGATAATTTGTATTGATAATTTGTAATTATAAGTTTAAATGTATTAACTAAGGTTTAAATTAATAATCACTTGACGATTTGGAAAATAAAAAATTACTTAGAGAAGTAATGAATAAATAATTACGGAATGTAATTAATTAAATGATAATTTAAAATGTGAATTAATTATTCGTTAATTAATCAAAGGATTAACTAATAATGGCAATTAATTAAGATTAATTTAATAATTAAAGATTAATTGATTCATTGATTTAAGAAGTGATTAGTTAATAATTAAGGGTTAACTAATAAATTTGAAAGAAAGATTTTCAAATAACTTGTAATTAAATTATGATAATTAACCGGATTAGTAATTGATACATCCGATTTAAATTTATCAGATAATTAAATTATCTTACTTAGGGATGTTTGGATTCTATTGAATGACTTGATTGTTTGATATCCCTGATATATGATGCTTTGTGATACATCCTGATTTATGTTGTGATCTGTAGTTTACTTATCTGTGACCTTTATATATCTATGATCTGTGAATGAACGATAAGCGTTGTTCTTATACCGCTTATCAAATTATATTTCTGTATTCTGATATGTGATGATTCATTGTGTTGCACTACTGTGTGAAACCCCTGGACCACACTTATACACACACCAATATGGATTTCACGTGGAAATCGATTAAGTCACAGATAATTTAAAGTTAATATTTTTGAAATTGAAATTTTAATTTCAATTGATTTTGAAATTTGAAATTTGGGTTTAAACTGAAAAGCTTTTGAAATAGAATTTCAAAGATAAAAGTTATTTTGAATAATTTAATCGAGTTTTGAAAATTTAAATAATTAGATTTAAATTTGAATTCAAGTTTGAAATTAAATCTATGATTTGATAAAAGATGATATAAATGTGTTTGTATGAATTTAACCATTTTAAAAGTATAAGTTGGAAATTTGAATTTAAACCAAGGATTTCAACTCGTATGAATGAATCAGATTTCCAAATTGAAAACTGTTGTTTTCGAATGATAAAAGCTTTTAGATAAGAAAAGAAATTCCAGTTTAAATTAAAGGAATTTCAAGTGAATTGAAAAATGGATTTTCCAAGTTAAGAATGAATTCTTTTTGAAAGCTATGAATTTAATCTGTTATTTTCAACAGATTTAAAATGATGATTCGAAATGAAATTGTTTTGAAAACTATAAGTTAAATCTTTGATTTAAAGATTTAACGAGTTAATTAAACTGAAATGGAAATCGATTTGGAAAATCTGTGAATGAATCTTTGTGAAATTAAGTGAACTTTGTGAATTGAATCTTTTTTGTTTAAAAAGATTAAAATGGTAATTTGTTAAACCATTTGAAAAGAAAGTTTGGGTAATAAGTTGTGACTTAATTGAAATCCCAATATCCGTATGTTTTTAAATATTTCGCTCACTATTCGGGTTAGCCGGGAAAGGACCTTTGGGTCGTATAACTCCTTCCGAATAGTGATACGTCGTATATGGATAGCATTTGAAGACTGGTGTTGAAGACCGGATATTTTTCGAAAATGAAAGGACAACCTGTCGAATGTCTCTGCACTGAGTCGCGCCGGTATAGAGATTTATATCACTCTTTTGTGACGGGAAGTCCGGACGTGATTGAGAATTATCCGGATTTGCAAGGGCTTCGTGAGAAGTGCCTTCGGTTCTGTTCGAACCCGGAACAGACTTATATGGATACATGTCTGACATTACACTTTGAGATATAAAGCCGATTTCATTCAAATACATTTTTGTTTGGTGGCGGAGAATTTATTCTCTTAGCTTAACACCCTTCTCTGAGACGTACGAGCTCAAAGGTTATGTAGTTGAAATTTATCAACGATATATCCCAATTTGGTAATGTGGCATGCTGAGTGTTGCTGTGTGATGATCAGTGTTTGATCATTTGTGATATGATCATTTGTTTGATCTTATATCTTTGTGATCATAGGTTGATCATTTGTTTGACCCGAAGCATGGCTTTGTAGAAAGCGTAGCTTTGTGGACGAGACTTCATCGAGCCTCACACCCCGGAAATGGTCAAAATAGGAAGGATGCGGCAAGGTTCTAGGGAGTAGCGCCCCTTAGTGTATGTCATTCCTTCTGGATAAAGGTGGTATCATTGTATGGAGCCCAGATACTTAACCTCTGTGGTTGCTGCAAATTTATTACTTTGTGGTTGTTGCGAATCGGGGATCCTCGGGAAGATCGGTGACGATCGGGGGATGGCATACGCGTGTCAGTAGTTACCTATTTTTGCAGAGGTAACCCGGCCTTGTGTTGGCAGAGATCCGGTTAGGTTCTCGGGTCGTCTATTCCAGGGACGTACCCATCGTGGATAGGAAGTTCGTTAGCCTGACCATTTGTTGGAAATCCAAAGAAACAATACGTGACGTGTACGGTTTTAGTTGTATTACCTGCTATGGAATGTGGCGGTAACCTGCTATTGAACATAGTAGCTATAGTAGGCATACGATACTGGTCGTATGTTGGCTAAGATTAATATTATACTTTCGAAATACTTTCCTCACTATGCACTAATAATAATATCAAATGATTTGATTTTTGCGTAGTAAGCATCTTTGACTATCATAAGAAGAAATCTCCTCCAATTCTGCGTTTGCATTGTGTGTGTGGCGGGAGGTCTTATGGTAGTTTCATTTTCCAAAAGCATTGCGAATTGACTTTAAAAATCTCTGCTATTTGTTTTAAAAAGATAAACTGTTTTTGTTGCTCACACCAGTCCCATGACTGATCCGGAGTTTATTGTTCCCTTCCTAAACTCTGGGTGCCCACCATTTTCCACACGGGCAGTCTAGAGTTGGGTTTTTCAGATATTCAGGTTTAGTAGATTATCTGGAGCTAGTTCAGTTCTTGGAGTTCATGGACTGACGTTGCTTATCTTGGAGCATTCTATTGGAGACATTCTATTCCGCTGCTGGTGTTATCTATTTTCTTTTCCGCTGCTATTTGTTGTATCATATCTCTGATGTATATAGATATTCATTGTATCATCATTGTATCTGGATATTGTATCAGATGTTGTATATCTATATTCTTTTTCTTTTCCGCTGTGTTGTTTACTTAATGTTGTTATAAGCTCCGGCGAATCGGATTTGAACGGTCGAATCTATGACATTCGAGTACGATGTAAAGTACGGATGTTGATTTTCGAGCGGGCAAAATTCGAGACGTTACAATCGTTAAACAAGTTTTTGGTGCCGTTGCTGGGGAATTGCTTTGATTTTAATTTCTATTCTTTGGATTATTTTTGTTTGATTTTGTGTGTTTGTTTGCATACTAAGAAAAAAAAAATATTGCGTGTTTTTTTTATTGTTGCTTGCATTTGTTGGTGTGTTGTTTGCATTTTTTTCTTTTCATTTTTCATTTGCATTGCAATTATTAAAAAAAATTAACATACACAATTAAAAAGAAATTTTTTTATTTCATTTTATTTTATTTTTACAGTTTCTATTTTTCAACTGCTGTTTTACAATTACTGTTCATATCACAAACTACATTCTGCCTATACCACTTCTTTGTACACTATCAACTTCATCCCATCTTGATCATCAACCACCAACTCTCTATGCACCTTCCCTCTTGCTTACTCTTCATACAAACTTCCCCTTACAACTGCCAAAAACTGCAGCAACACAAACAATTTTCCCTGACCATACTTCTGCACTGTGCACCACTGCATACATTTCCAAAACCACCAACCGTTTCCAACCCCAATTCACGAACAACAATCAACCACTGCCCCAAACCATCCATCACCTCGTTGACCTACAAACATCTGAATGCTAGCATCACTGCAAAATTCACTACCCCTTCGGATTGTCATCACATTTCTAGCCATACAATTGTCTCCACACTGCTATTTCAACTACACTGCTGCGCTGCCAATAAATCAACATTACTGCTTATACTCATTACAGCAGTTAACTTCCCCGACGATCACCCCACAACAAGCAACTCCATCACATTCTTCCACCTCTGCAAGCAAACCATATAGCTAACTCCACTTCTATGATGCCCCACCTCTATACTCACGCTAGCCAAGGACGCTACGGGGTAATGCCGTCGACTAGCATGAAGAATAAGGCTGTTGAGGAGAGACCATCTGTGTAATTGCTGTGTGCGAGCACCGATGTGTCAGATAATATAACTTACATTTCATTTCAAGAGGAAATCCGACATATCCAGTACAAACTCAAAGCTACCACACAATGGCTAGGTGGACTTCGAAAACAAATATAGAAATAAGCATAACACAAATCAGTCACAGATATTCATATCACAAAGGTGGAAACAGATATGAATACAACACATAGAAGTGTACATCAAAGTAGTGGTCAAACTAGATCCACTACATCACAAAATAATATATACAAGTGCTAGACAAAAGAATAAATATACATCAAGGAGTCTCTAACTTGAATGTATACTAAGAAAACTACTATGCTAAAGCAGTTAGCCAAAAGTCAGGTGAAGGACCCTGATAAGAAGTCAAGCAGAAGCACCTGAAATACCTCGGTCTGATCCGAGTATTATTTAAGAAGAAAATAATAAACGAATCAGTCTAGCTATAAATATCAGATAAAATGATTTAGGATAAGAGATATGACCAAAAGCACAAGATAACAAAAATGCCATACTGTGTCAAGTATACATCAAATAACAACAAAAATCATACAATATCTCAAATCATCTCAAAACACTAAAAAGAATCACATTCTTTAAATTATTCACCAAAGCACAAATATTGACAAAACAAATCAATGCCAATCCACGAAAATTGGTGAAACACAAATTCTAGAAATCACAACCAGAAATCGAGAAATCACAAAGGGGGAAGGACTATCACAAACGGGAGCATGAAAACTCCCCAACACGTGTGTCACAAACGGAACGCTATTCCATGGTCGCTAAACATCAATTTGAGCTGAGACTCCACAAACGGCCCGAAGACCATGGGTCGCTACCCTACCAATTTGAGCCGAAACTCCACAAACGGGGTTTGACCCCCACACAAACAAAGAGACATCGCACATCGCTAGTCTAAACCTCAAAATGATCATCATCGATCAATAAGTGTAAATTACACTAAGCTAGTAAATATAAGAGTTTAGCATCATGTCCCAAAACCACTAGCTTAACTCAAATATTTACGAACAAATTGTAGACTTCCACTCGAAATTAAGAGTAAATTACACTAAGCTAGTAAATATAAGAGTTTAGCTTCATGTCCCATAACCACTAGCTTAACCCAAATATTTACGAACAAATTGTAGATTTCCACTCGAAAATTGTCACAAGAGTTTAATCGAACAAGTCCAAGAATTAACCGACGAAGTAAACGCAAGCGTTTCATACCACTTGTTTTGCTAAGCCGTTTAATTAGATTTTTGATACGAATGATGTAACAACCCCAGATTTTTTATATATTTAAATTGATAATTAATTGAATTTTTGAATAAAATTTGTGAAATTAATCGATTAATTGATTGTGAGTTTCCCCTATTAAAATAAAGTTGTGTTAATTCATTTAAATTTAAATATTGTACATATATGTGAATATATATGTTTATGTAATATATGAGTAAATTTGAAATTTTATATATATATTGAATTTGAGTTAAAATCTCAAGTAAATGGTTTAATAATAATTTGAGTTTATATATATGTATATATAGAAATAAAAGACAAATAGTATTAAAGTGAAAATTGATAATAAATAATTTAAGCTAGGAATAAAGATAAATATATACAAGATAAACTATAAAATTACCAAGTAAATACATTTTCTAAACTTTAACAACTAATTAAAAATAGAAATTATCTATATTACAAAATAATAAGAAATGAATAAAAGATAAGTTATGCAAATATAAAGCAATTCATTAAATAAAATTTAAACAACAAATTTAAAATAGGAATTTGGTTATAAAGTAATACTATAAAGATAAGTCAAAAAGAAACAAATCAAAAAATTGAATGTGAATAATAAAATGAAACTTGGCAGGTAACGAATGTATTAGATTGTAAAAGGGAAAAAAGCTAAATATGTAGACAAAATGTAAACTTGTGAATAAAGCAAACAACATACTAATGATTTTGTAAAATAGAAAGTAAACAAATTAGCTATATTATAACGTAATGAAAATAGGACTTTATTCATATTGTAAAGCAACAAGAAAAAAAACCTAAACTAAATATACACTCAAGTATAAACAAAGAATGGAATAAGTAAACACATAAGTATGCAAAGAAACAAATGAAGAAAAAACAAAATATCTACAAAGTACAAGGAAAAATACATACATATAAGTATGTAGACTTGAGAAAATAAAGCACAACAATTATCTTCATATTGTTCAGCCGAAAGAAGAACATATATATGAATGAGGTACAACTGATAATAAATGCATGAAGCATTAGTACACTACACAAAAGCATATCAGCCACCAAAACCTAATGTCAGCTGAATCAAGCAAAGGAAAATATCTCTGATGTTTTGTACCGGAAATTATATCACTTGTACAAAATGAATACCCTGTAAACTCATTTTTATCAAGTCTTCCTCATTTCAGTTCGTAAATCAAGCCGAGGAAAATTTAAAGTAATTATCAACTCAAACTAAAACAAAATTCAACTCAAACAACAATACAACTTCCTATTAACCAGAGATTAAAGAAAAGAATTTCAACTTGCAACTGCAACTTTCACAAGCCTGGTTCAAATAGAAGTAGCTCTGTTCTTTCTTCCAAAACAAGGTGAGTAAACCTTTCTGAAATCTGGATTTATACTTGTTGTTGAGATCATGCTTAAAGTAAAGTTATGAATTTGCTTGCATGTATACCAATTTGTATATATATATATGTGTGTGTGTAGATAGGTTTGAGCATGTCTATTGTACAGGTAGAAAACTCTGTTCCAAGTTATAGGAATTCAAAAACCTGTTCAAAAATTTGATTTCTCTTTCCCTGATCATTGTTGGACTTTAGAATTCAAACAAAAGTTGTTTGTTTAAACATGATTTAAGTTCTAAAAAATAGATTTAAGTAAATGAATCAAAGCATTCTCTGGAAAATTTAAATTACAGGCAAACTTAAAACATCTTGGGAATTTAATTATCATGATCTCTGGTTTCAAGTATATAAGTGGAATCATCAGTTAAACATATGATTTTTAAAACAAAAATTTTTATTTTTCATTAAGTATGTTGAGAGTAGTTCCTAGTTGAACAGAAAACGCCTTTCTACCAATTTCCAGCGATCGAAAAATTATTTGATGTTGAAACTTTGCATGAAGCAAGACTGGTAATCAATTATATTAGGAAAAATGTTAAACAATTTTTCTATTGAAGGAGATGTTGGAGAGAGGCAGCTTTAGGGTTTAACGTTCGAATTTATCGTGGACGGAAAATTGGTGGTCGCGCCACCGTGGAGTCGCCGGAGCAGATCGGTCGTGGGGGGATTGAGAGCTTGGGTTGCGGCGGTGTTACTGATGAAGTTTTAGGGCATTTAGATGTCGGCGTCGCTTGGGCGAGGCGATCAATGGTCGATATGTTTTCTTGTCTGGGAGCTCGACATGTCGATCCTCGTTTTCGAGATCATTTGAGTATCAAGTCATCGAGTTCGCTTGAGAGTGTGAAGGCCGACTTGTTGGCGGTCGACTCTGGCGCTGGAGCATCATCGTGGGTGAGTGCACGTGCACGCGTGTGTTTGTGTGTCTGAGTTTTGTTTAGGCTTTGGGGAAGAAGGGTTCTAGCTCGGGTTGACCTTGAGTTGATTTCGTGAATGTCTCGAAGTAGACTTCGGGAAATTTGTGTTGCTTGCTCGGGTAAGGGCTCAGGTGTGTTCGAGTAAGTTAGCAAGTTAGCAGGTTTTAAAATTTTAAAAGAAAGAAAAAAAACAAACAGAAGGGAAAAAGGGGTGGCTCAGGAAGATTTAAATATTTCTCGAGATTTTGTGGCTTTGTCTCGGGTCTGGAAAAATTGATATAAAAACAGTTTTTTAACTTTTAAAATAAATCAAGTTTTAATATTTATATAAGACCAGTTTTGAATTGTTTTATTAAATAAAATTATTTTTGTAAATAATTGATGCTTATTTAAGTGTTTGAATAAATGAGAGTTGTAAGGTTGTTTTAACTTAAGTTTATTTAAATGATATAATTAATTAATCGATTAGGAAAGAGAAAATGTTTAATTGTTAATTAACTTAAAAGTCTTTAGTTAATTTATGGTATGATAAATAAATTTATTTCAAAGGTTCATTAAAGTAAGATTTAATGTTGTAATTAAGTAGTTAATTAAGATAAAAGGGTTTATCTTTAAAATTAATTAAGGTTTTGATAAATTAAAGAATGATTAATTACTGTGATTAATTTAAGGTTAATTTATGAAATAGTTAATTACTAAATGAAAATGATTAAAAAGAATAATTACTTAATGGAAGTAATTAAAAGGATTAATTATTTAAAGATTTAATTAATGTGATAAATTAAAGGATAATTAATCAAGGTGATTAATTTATTAATGTTAATTAAGGTAATTAATTAAAGGGTAATTAATTTATGTGATTGAATAAATTAATATGATTAATTAAAAGTTTATTTAGCTTATTAAAGGTGAGTTAATTAATGATTAAAGGTGAATTAATCTATGATGAAAATATAATTACTTAATGAAATTAAGAGTTAATTAATTATGAAATTAACTTAAGGTTAATTTAATTATGTGATTAATTAAAGGACAATTAATTAATTAATTAAGGGTAATTAATTAAGATGGATTATTAAGGATTAATTAATTAATTTCATCAATTAATATCAAATGATTGTAATTAATCAGGATTGGGTAATTAATTCATAAGTAATTAATTAGAAATTCAATTGGATTAATTAGGGATTGAACAATTAATTAATCCTACTTATAAATGATTATTGAATGCTTGGATTGCTTATGAATGCTTGAATTGATTGTTATCCCTAATCTGTAATATCCTGTGATGTGAATTGTTTTGAATTGAGCTGTATGTGTAAATTATTTATCTGTGTTGAATTTATATATCTATCTGTGAATCTGTGAATGAACGATAAGCATTATAGTTTATACTGTTTACCAACTATATTTCTATATTCTGATATGTGATGATTGAATGATGTTGCACTATTGTGTTAAACCCCTGGACCACACTTTTACACACACAAATAAGGATTTCACGTGGAAATTGGTTAAGTCACAGATATTTTAAATTTAATATTTTTGAAATTGAAATTTTAATTTCAATTGATTTTGGAAATGGATTTGGGTTAAATGTTAATGCTTTTGAAAAGGAGTTTTTTTTATAAACGTTATTTTGAATAACTTGGTATGTTTTCTAATTCAAATAATTTAATTTGAATTTTGAATTCAAAATTTGGAATTGAATTCAATGGTTGGAAATTTTTGGTTAAGATGTTACAAATGTGTTTAAACCATTTTGAAAGTATTGTTTGAGAATTTGAAATTAACCTAAAGATTTTAACTCGTATAAATGAACCAAATTTTCCGAAATGAAAACTGTTTGTTTCAAATGATAAAAGCTTTCATATAAGAAATGAATTCTAATTTAAATTAAGGAATTTCCAGTTTGAATTAAAAAATGGTTTTCCAAGTTATGAGTGAATTCTTTTTGAAAGCTATGAATTGAATCTGTTTATTTTTAACAGATTTAAAATGGTGATTTATTTAAACCATTCGAAATGAAATTGTTTTGAAAGCTATAATTTAAATCTTGATTTAAAGGTTTAATGAGTTAATCCAATTTAAATGGAAATTGATTTGGGAAATCTATGAATAGATCTTTGTGAAACTGGGTAAACTTTGTGAATTGAATCTTTTTGTTTAAAAAGATTAAAATGGTAATGTGTTTAAACCATTTAAAAGAAAAGTTGGATAATAAGTTGTGACTTAACTGAAATCCCAATATCCATATGTTTTTAAATATTGCGCTCATTATTCGGTTTAGCCAGGAAAGGACCTTTATGTCATACAACTCATTCCGAATAAGTGATACGTCGTATATGGATAGCAATTGAAGATCGGTGGTGAAGACCGGGTATTTGCGAGGACGATAGGATAACCTATCGATTGTCACTGCATTGAGTTGCCCTGGTATAGAGATTTCCTAAGTGATGGGAAGTCCGATCGGGATTGTGAATACCCGGATTGCAAGGGCTTCTTCGGAAGTGCCTTCGGTTCTGTTCGAACCCGGAACAAACCTGTATGGTTACATGTCTGACATTACATTTTGAGATATAAAGCTGATTTCTTTCAAATACATTTCTGTTGGTGGCGGAGAATTTATTCTCTTAGCTTAACACCCTTCTCTTAGACGTACGAGCTCAGAGGTTATGTAGTTGAAGGTTATCAATGATATACTCCCAATTTGGTAATGTGGCATGCTAAGTGTTGCTGTGTGTTGATGATCATTTGTTGATCATTTGTGATTAAAGCATGGCTTTGTGAAAAAGCGTAGCTTTGTGGACGAGACCTCATCGAGCCTCACAGACTGGAAATGGTCGAAACAGGAAAGATGCGGCAAGGTTTCAGGGGTAGCGCCCCTAGGGTATGACCATTCCTTCTAGAAAAAGGTGGTATCATGGTATGGTGCCCTGATATTTAACCTATGTGGTTGCTCCAATCTCATTTACTCTGTGTGATTGTTGCTATGTGACCGAGGCCTCAGATAAAGGTCCCAAAGGACCGAGGGTGGCATATCTCAGGTTTACTACCCGAGAAGGGGGTAACCGGCCTTGTGTTGGCAGAGAGCAGGTCGTCTCTCGGAGCGTCCCGCCAGAGGCATTCCCATGTGGCAGTAGGAAGTTCCTTAGCCTGACCATTTGTTGGAAAATCCAAAGAAACAATACGAGCCATTTACGATTGCAATTGTATAACCTGTCTCCTCAGGCGGTAGCTATAGCAGGCATAATATAATGGTACCTATGCTGGCTAAGATTAATATTATATTTTCGAAAGGATTTTCTGCACTATGCACTAGTAATAATATCAAAAGAGTTTTTCTTGCGTAGTAAGCATGTTTGACTATCATAAGGAGAAATCTCCCCCATGTGTGCGATTGCATTGTGTGTGTGCCGGGAGGCCTTATGGTAGTTTCATTTTTGATACGAATGATGTAACGACCCCGGATTTTTTATATATTTAAATTGATAATTAGTTGAATTTTTGAATAAAATTTGTGAAATTAATCGATTAATTGATTGCGAGTTTCCCCTATTAAAATAAAGTTGTGTTAAATCATTTAAATTTAAATATTGTACATATATGTGAATATATATGTATATGTAATATGTGAGTAAATTTGAAATTTTATATATATATTGAATTTTAGTTAAAATCTCAAGTAAATGGTTTAATAATAATTTGAGTTTATATATATGTATATATAGAAATACAAGACAAATAGTATTAAAGTAAAAATTGATAATAAATAATTTAAGCTAGGAATAGAGATAAATATATATAAGATAAACTATAAAAATATCAAGTAAATACATTTGCTAAACTTTAACAACTATTTAAAAATAGAAATTATATATATTACAAAATAATAAGAAATGAATAAAAGATAAGTTATGCAAATATAAAGTAATTCATTAAATAAAATTTAAACAACAAATTTAAAATTGGAATTTGGTTTTAAAGTAATACTATAAAGATAAGTCAAAAAGAAACAAATCAAAAAATTGAATGTGAATAATAAAATGAAACTTGGCAGGAAACGAATGTATTAGATTGTTAAAGGGGAAAAAAGCTAAATATGTAGACAAAATGTAAACTTGTGAATAAAGCAAACAACATATTAATGAATTTTGTAAAATAGAAAGTAAACAAATTAGCTATATTATAACGTAACGAAAATAGGACTTTATTCATATTGTAAAGCAACAAGAAAAAAAAAACTAAATATACACTCAAGTATAAACAAAGAATGGAATAAGCAAACACATAAGTACGCAAAGAAACAAATGAAGACAAAACAAAATATCTACAAAGTACAAGGAAAAATACATATATATAAGTATGTAGACTTGAGAAAATAAAGCACAACAATTATCTTCATATTGTTCAGCCGTAAGAAGAACATATATATGAATGAGGTACAACTGATAATAAATGCATGAAGCATTAGTACACTACACAAAAGCATATCAGCCACTAAAACCTAATGTCAGCTAAATCAAGCAAAGGAAAATATCTCTGATGCTTTGTACCAGAAATAATATCACTTGTACAAAATGAATACCCTGTAAACTCATTTTTATCAAGTCTTCCTCATTTCAGTTAGCAGGTTTTAAAATTTTAAAAGAAAGAAAATAAACAAACCGAAGGGAAAAAGGGGTGGCTTGGGAAGATTTAAATATTTCTCGGGATTTTGTGGCTTTGTCTTGGGTCTGGAAAAATTGATATAAAACAGTTTTTTAACTTTTAAAATAAATCAAGTTTTAATATTTAAATAAGTCCAGTTTTGAATTGTTTTATTAAATAAAATTATTTTTGTAAATAATTGATGCTTATTTAAGTGTTTGAATAAATGAGAGTTGTATGGTTGTTTTAACTTAAGTTTATTTAAATGATATAATTAATTAATCGATTAGGAAAGAGAAAATGTTTAATTATTAATTAACTTAAAAGTCTTTAGTTAATTTATGGGATAATAAATAAATTTATTTCAAAGGTTCATTAAAGTAAGATTTAATGTTGTAATTAAGTAGTTAATAAAGATAAAAGGGTTTATCTTTAAAATTAATTAAGGTTTTGATAAATTAAAGAATGATTAATTACTGTGATTAATTTAAGGTTAATTTATGAATTAATTAATTGCTAAATGAAAATGATTAAAAAGAATAATTACTTAATGGAAGTAATTAAAAGGATTAATTATTTAAAGATTTAATTAATGTGATAAATTAAAGGATAATTAATCAAGGTGATTAATTTATTAATGTTAATTAAGGTAATTAATTAAAGGGTAATTAATTTATGTGATTGAATAAATTAATATGATTAATTAAAAGTTTATTTAGCTTATTAAAGGTGAGTTAATTAATGATTAAAGGTGAATTAATCTATGATGAAAATATAATTACTTAATGAAATTAAGAGTTAATTAATTATGAAATTAACTTAAGGTTAATTTAATTATGTGATTAATTAAAGGATAATTAATTAATTAATTAAGGGTATTTAATTAAGATGGATAATGTGACGCCCCACCTCTATACCCATGCTAGCCAAGGACACTACAAGGTAATGCCGTCAACTAGCACGGAGAATAAGGCTGTTGAGGAGCGACCATCTGTATAATTGCTTTTTGCGAGTACCGATATGCCAGATAAAAATATAACTTTTCATCTCAAGCGGAAATCCGACATACCGATACAAACTCAAAGCTACTACACAGTGGCTATTTGGACTTCGGAAACAAATATAGAAATAAACATAACACAAATCAGTCACAGACAATTCATATCACAAAGGCGGAAATAGATATGAATATAACACATGAAAGTGTACATCAGAGTAGTGGTCAGATAAGATCCACAAAAACACAAAAGAATAGATACAAGTGCAAGGCAAAAGAATATGTATACATCAAGGAGTCTAAATCTCAAATGTATACAACAAAAAAAAATACTAAACTAGAGTAGTTAGCCAAAAGTCAGAAGATGGCTCCAGATAAGAAGTCATGAGGAAGCACCTGTAAAATCTCAGTCTGACCCGAGTATTATTTAAGAAGAAAATAATAAACGGATCAGTCTAGCTATAAATATCAGATAAAGTGATATAGAATAAGGGATATGACAAAAACGTATAATAACCATAAAGCCATACTGTGATAAGTATCTAATCGAAAATCAATCCAGAGATTAATCGATATCTCAAAAATCTTCTCAAAGATTAAAAAGAATGTCATATTCTTTATTTAATTCACCAGGCCACAATAGTGACATACATATCAATGCCAATTGTAAAAGTTGGTGAAACATAATTCCAGAAATCATCAACAAGAAATCCAGAAAACACAATAAATAGGAACAACGACGTCGTACAGCGTAACGCCCGATGAACCAAAGCACAATAAAATGGAACATCGACGTCGTACAGCGTAACGTCCGATGAACCAAATCACAATAAAAAGGAACAACGATGTCGTACAGCGTAACATTCGACGAACCACCGCATAAGAAAATGGAACAACGACGTCGTACAGCGTAACGTCCGATGAACCAACACATAGTAAAATGGAACAACGACGTCGTACAGCGTAACGTCCGATGAACCAAATCACGATAAAACGGAACAACGACGTCGTACAGCGTAACGTCCGATGATCCAACACATAAGAAAATGGAACAACAACGTCGTACAGCGTAACGTCCGATGAACCAACACATAGTAAAATGGAACAACGACGTCGTACAGCGTAACGTCCGATGAACCAAATCACGATAAAACGGAACAACGACGTCGTACAGCGTATCGTCCGATGAACCGAATCAAAGAGACATCGCTCAATCGCTAGTCTAAACCATAAAATGATCATCATCGATCATCAAGAAGTGTCGATTACACTAAGCTAGTAAATATAAGAGTTTAGCTTCATGTCCCATAACCACTTGCTTAACTCAAATATTTACGAACAGATTGTAGATCTGCACTAGAAAATTGTCACAAGAGTTTCAATATGTGTGAATCGAAATCACACCAATGAGTTATAGACTAACCTTGAAGATAAAGAGATATGTGTGAATCGAAATCACACAAATGGTGTCTAGTCTAACCTCGCAAACAAAGAGACTTTGCTCAATCGCTAGTCTAAACCATAAAACGATCATCATCAATCATCAAGAAGTGTCGATTACACTAAGCTAGTAAATATAAGAGTTTAGCTTCATGTCCCATAACCACTTGCTTAACTCAAATATTTACGAACAGATTGTAGATCAGCACTAGAAAATTGTCACAAAAAGGGTTCAATCGAACAAGTCCAAGAGCTAACCGACGAAGTGAACGCAAGCGTTTCATACCACTCGTTTTACTAAATCGTTTAAGTCGATTTCTCATCCGAGTGAAGTAAAGGCTTGTATATACTAGTAGATTGGAAATCGGTTTGAGAAAATGAACTTTTGATATTTAAAATAGTGTTGAAATCGCTTTGATGAAAGAGTTTTGATATTTAATACTAGTATAGAAAACCTTTATATTTTGAAGTGACAAATCGTAGAAGTGATTGTAGAAACAATCAATCATAAAAATTCACGTTCAAAGACGTGAGTAAAGTTCAAAGAAATCAATCCCAAAACCATCATAGTAGAAATTCTGATGAATGTTTTTCAGATAAGTAAAAATTGATAATAAATAATTTAAGCTAGGAATAGAGATAAATATATATAAGATAAACTATAAAAATATCAAGTAAATACATTTGCTAAACTTTAACAACTAATTAAAAATAGAAATTATATATATTACAAAATAATAAGAAATGAATAAAAGATAAGTTATGCAAATATAAAGTAATTCATTAAATAAAATTTAAACAACAAATTTAAAATTGGAATTTGGTTTTAAAGTAATACTATAAAGATAAGTCAAAAAGAAACAAATCAAAAAATTGAATGTGAATAATAAAATGAAACTTGGCAGGAAACGAATGTATTAGATTGTTAAAGGGGAAAAAAGCTAAATATGTAGACAAAATGTAAACTTGTGAATAAAGAAAACAACATATTAATGAATTTTGTAAAATAGAAAGTAAACAAATTAGCTATATTATAACGTAATGAAAATAGGACTTTATTCATATTGTAAAGCAACAAGAAAAAAATAAACCAAATATACACTCAAGTATAAACAAAGAATGGAATAATTAAACACATAAGTATGCAAAGAAACAAATGAAGACAAAAAAAATATCTACAAAGTACAAGGAAAAATACATACATATAAGTATGTAGACTTGAGAAAATAAAGCACAACAATTATCTTCATATTGTTCAGCCGAAAGAAGAACATATATATGAATGAGGTACAACTGATAATAAATGCATGAAGCATTAGTACACTACACAAAAGCATATCAGCCACCAAAACCTAATGTCAGCTGAATCAAGCAAAGGAAAATATCTCTGATGCTTTGTACCGGAAATAATATCACTTGTACAAAATGAATACCCTGTAAACTCATTTTTAACAAGTCTTCCTCATTTCAGTTCGTAAATCAAGCTGAGGAAAATTTAAAGTAATTATCAACTCAAACTAAAACAAAATTCAACTCAAACAACAATACAACTTCCTATTAACCAGAGATCAAAGAAAAGAATTTCAACTTGCAACTGCAACTTTCACAAGCCTGGATCAAATAGAAGTAGCTCTGTTCTTTCTTCCAAAACAAGGTGAGTAAACCTTTCTGAAATCTGGATTTATACTTGTTCTTGAGATCATGCTTAAAGTAAAGTTATGAATTTGCTTGCATGTATACCAATTTGTATATATATATATATATATATATATATATATGTGTGTGTGTGTGTGTGTGTGTGTGTAGATAGGTTTGAGCATGTCTATTGTACAGGCAGAAAACTCTGTTCCAAGTTACAGGAATTCAAAAACCTGTTCAAAAATTTGATTTTTCTTTCCCTGATCATTGTTAGACTTTAGAATTCAAACAAAAGTTGTTTGTTTAAACATGATTTAAGTTCTAAAAAATAGATTTAAGTAAATGAATCAAAGCATTCTCTGGAAAATTTAAATTACATGCAAACTTAAAACATGTTGGGAATTTAATTATCATGATCTCTGGTTTCAAGTATATAAGTGGAATCATCAGTAAAAGATATGATTTTTAAAACAAAAATTTTGATTTTTCATTAAGTATGTTGAGAGCAGTTCCTAGTTGAACAGAAAACGCCTTTCTACCAATTTCCAGCGATCGAAAAATTATTTGATGTTGAAACTTTGCATGAAGCAAGACTGGTAATCAATTATATTAGGAAAAATGTTAAACAATTTTTCTATTGAAGGAGATGTTGGAGAGAGGCAGCTTTAGGGTTTAACGTTCGAATTTATCGTGGACTGAAAAATGGTGGTTGCGCCACCGTGGAGTTGTCGGAGCAGATTGGTCGTGGGGGAATCAAGAGCTTGGGTTGCGGCGGTGTTACTGATGAAGTTTGAGGGCATTTAGATGTCGGCGTCGCCTAGGAGAGGCGATCAATGGTCGAGATGTTTTCTTGTCTGGGAGCTCGACATGTCGATCCTCGTTTTCGAGATCATTTGAGTATCAAGTCATCGAGTTCGCTTGAGAGTGTGAAGGCCGACTTGTTGGCGGTCGACTCTGGCGCCGGAGTATCATTGTGGGTGAGTGCACATGCACGTGTGTGTTTGTGTGTTTGAGTTTTGTTTAGGCTTTGGGGAAGAAGGGTTCTAGCTCGGGTTGACCTTGAGTTGATTTCGTGAATGTCTCGAAGTAGACTTTGGGAAATTTGTGTTGCTTGCTCGGGTAAGGGCTCGGGTGTGTTCGAGAAAGTTAGCAAGTTAGCAGGTTTTAAAATTTTAAAAGAAAGAAAAAAAACAAACAGAAGGGAAAAAGGGGTGGCTCGGGAAGATTTAAATATTTCTCGGGATTTTATGGCTTTGTCTCGGGTTTGGAAAAAAAGATATAAAAACAGTTTTTTAACTTTTAAAATAAATCATGTTTTAATATTTAAATAAGTCCAGTTTTGAATTGTTTTATTAAATAAAATTATTTTTGTAAATAATTGATGCTTATTTAAGTGTTTGAATAAATGAGAGTTGTAAGGTTGTTTTAACTTAAGTTTATTTAAATGATATAATTAATTAATCGATTAGGAAAGAGAAAATGTTTAATTGTTAATTAACTTAAAAGTCTTTAGTTAATTTATGGGATAATAAATAAATTTATTTCAAAGGTTCATTAAAGTAGGATTTAATGTTGTAATTAAGTAGTTAATTAAGATAAAAGGGTTTATCTTTAAAATTAATTAAGGTTTTGATAAATTAAAGAATGATTAATTACTCTGATTAATTTAAGGTTAATTTATGAATTAACTAATTACTAAATTAAAATGATTAAAAAGAATAATTACTTAATGGAAGTAATTAAAAGGATTAATTATTTAAAGATTTAATTAATGTGATAAATTAAAGGATAATTAATCAAGGTGATTAATTTATTAATGTTAATTAAGGTAATTAATTAAAGGGTAATTAATTTATGTGATTGAATAAATTAATATGATTAATTAAAAGTATATTTAGCTTATTAAAGGTGAGTTAATTAATTGTTAATGGTGAATTAATCTATGATGAAAATATAATTACTTAATGAAATTAAGAGTTAATTAATTATGAAATTAACTTAAGGTTAATTTAATTATGTGATTAATTAAAGGACAATTAATTAATTAATTAAGGGTAATTAATTTAGATCGATAATTAAGGATTAATTAATTAATTTCATCAATTAATATCAAATGATTGTAATTAATCAAGATTGGGTAATTAATTCATAAGTAATTAATTAGAAATTTAATTGAATTAATTAGGGATTGAACAATTAATTAATCCTACTTATAAATGATTATTGAATGCTTGGATTGCTTATGAATGCTTGAATTGATTGTTATCCCTGATCTGTAATATCATGTGATGTGAATTGTTTTGAATTGAGCTGTGTGTGTAAATTATTTATCTGTGTTGAATTTATATATCTATTTGTTAATATGTGAATGAACGATAAGCGTTATAGTTTATACCGCTTATCAACTATATTTCTGTATTCTGATCTGTGATGATTGAATGATGTTGCACTATTGTGTTAAACCCTTGGACCACACTTTTACACACACAAATATGGATTTCACGTGGAAATTGGTTAAGTCACAAATAGTTTAAATTTAATATTTTTGAAATTGAAATTTTAATTTCAATTGATTTTGGAAATGGATTTGGGTTAAATATTAAAGCTTTTGAAAAGGAGTTTTTTGATAAACGTTATTTTGAATAACTTGGTAAGTTTTCTAATTTAAATAATTTAATTTGAATTTTGAATTCAAAATTTGGAATTGAATTCAATGGTTGGAAATTTTGGTTAAGATGTTACAAATGTGTGTAAACCATTTTGAAAGTATTGTTTGAGAATTTGAAATTAACCCAAAGATTTTAACTCGTATAAATGAACCAAATTTTCCGAAATGAAAACTGTTTGTTTCAAATGATAAAAGCTTTCATATAAGAAATGAAATTCCAATTTAAATTAAGGAATTTCAAGTTTGAATTAAAAAATGGTTTTCCAAGTTATGAGTGAATTCTTTTTGAAAGCTATGAATTGAATCTGTTTATTTTTAACAGATTTAAAATGGTGATTTGTTTAAACCATTCGAAATGAAATTATTTTGAAAGCTATAAGTTAAATCTTGATTTAAAGATTTAATGAGTTAATCCAATTAAAATGGAAATTGATTTGGGAAATCTATGAATAGATCTTTGTGAAACTGGGTGAACTTTGTGAATTGAATCTTTTTGTTTAAAAAGATTAAAATGGTAATGTGTTTAAACCATTTGAAAGAAAAGTTTGGATAATAAGTTGTGACTTAACTGAAATCCCAATATCGATATGTTTTTAAATATTGCGCTCATTATTCGGTTTAGCCGGGAGAGGACCTTTGTATCATACAACCCATTCCGAATAAGTGATACGTCGTATTTGGATAGCAATTGAAGACCGGGTATTTGCGAGGATGATAGGATAACCTATCGATTGTCACTGCACTGAGTTGCTCCGGTATAGAGATTTCCTAAGTGATGGGAAGTCCGATCGGGATTGTGAATACCCGGATTGCAAGGGCTTCTTCGGAAGTGCCTTCGGTTCTGTTCGAACCCGGAACGGACTTGTATGGTTACATGTCTGACATTACATTTTGAGATATAAAGCTGATTTCTTTCAAATACATTTCTGTTGGTGGCGGAGAATTTATTCTCTTAGCTTAACACCCTTCTCTAAGACGTACGAGCTCATAGGTTATGTAGTTGAAGGTTATCAGTGATATACTCCCAATTTGGTAATGTGGCATGCTAAGTGTTGCTGTGTGTTGATGATCATTTGTGATCAAAGCATGGCTTTGTGAAAATGCGTAGCTTTGTGGACGAGACCTCATCGAGCCTCACAGACCGGAAATGGTTGAAACAGGAAAGATACGGTAAGGTTTCAGGGGTAGCGCCCCTAGGGTATGACCATTCCTTCTGGAAAAAGGTGGTATCATGATATGGAGCCCTGATATTTAACCTATGTGGTTGCTCCATTCTCATTTAATCCGTGTGATTGTTGCTGTGTGACCGAGGCCTCGGATAAAGGTCCCAAAGGACCGGGGGTGGCATATCTCAGGTTTACTACCCGGGAAGGGGGTAACCGGCCTTGTGTTGGTAGAGAGCAGGTTGTCTCTCGGGGCGTCCCGCCAGAGGCATTCCCATGTGGCAGTAGGAAGTTCCTTAGCTTGACCATTTGTTGGAAAATCCAAAACAATACGAGCCATTTAAGATTGTAGTTGTATAACCTGTCTCCTCAGGCGGCAGCTATAGCAGGCATAATATAATGGTACCTATGCTGGCTAAGATTAATATTATATTTTCGAAAGGATTTTCTGCACTATGCACTAGTAATAATATCAAAAGAGTTTTTCTTGCGTAGTAAGCATGTTTGACTATCATAAGGAGAAATCTCCCCCATGTGTGCGATTGCATTGTGTGTGTGCCGGGAGGCCTAATGGTAGTTTCATTTTCCAAAAGCATTGCGGATTTCAATATCTAAAATTCTATTGTTGTTTGTTTTAAAGATAAACTATTTTTGTTGCTCACACCAGTCCCATGACTGACCCGGAGTTTATTGTTCCCTTCCTACACTCTGGGTGCCTACAATTTTCCACACGGGCAGTCTAGAGTTGGGTTTTTTAGATAGTCAGTGTTAGTAGATTATCTGGAGCTAGTTCAGTTTTTGGAGATCATGGACTGCACTTGCTTAGCTTAGTGCAACGTGATGTTGGTTCGAGCTAGCTATGGATTGGAGCATTTTATTGGAGATATTCTATCCGCTGCTGGTGTTATCTATTTTCTTTCCGCTGTTATTTCTTGTATCATATCTCTGATGTATATTGATATCTGTTGTATCATTCTGTTGTATCATATTGTATCAGATTTTGTATCTGTCATTGTATCAATGTTATATATATTGATATATTCTTTTTCTTCCGCTGTGTTGTTATACTTACTGTGTTATAAGCTTCGGCACGAGTCGAATTTCAATGATTGAATCTGCGGCATGCTAGTACAAATGAAGTACGGATGTCGATTTTCGAATGCTGAAATTTGGATCGTGACAACGTGGTATCAGAGCTAAGGTTGAACTTTAGCTTAGGAGTATAACACATTAAGTAGCTCATTAGAGATAGGGTGAAGTATACACTAGAATGAGTATCTCTAAGATATCCGTCTGTATGCCTCAGTAAATTCTCTTACTATCCACTGATAGTAAGTATGAGTGCAAGAAGAGGATGACATAGGGGACAGGGGAATACGACTATAAATGGTCAATACTCTATAACAACAAGGAAACAATCTTTTCTCTATCAATCTCTTTTGTTCATCATCTTTTCTCAATTCTTCGATAATTTCTGGTAGATCCAGGAAGAGATTCGATATATTAATAGGGGATATAAACTCCAAATAGGCAAAAATTGTTTGTTTGGATGAATTAGTTGCTTTGGTTGTTATGGTTGATAGGTATACTTTAGTTCTAAACTGAAAGTTTTGAAATTGTATCTGTATATCTATACAATTTGGGTCCGGGTATATTCTACGAACGGTTAGTTATCCCTTCAGACTAACCAATGCCACTGCATATTTCGTAGATCTGGATAACCCGAGTATTTTGTGAAGTGTTAAAACAAATTCGTTCTTGATATTCTGATTGGTAAGCCAAATGTAGAATAAATATTCAGTTTGATTTGATGAAATAGGCTTCATCTGTAACGACCCGTATTTTACGGATCGAAACATCGTAAAACAGTTGACATTTGGTCGCACTGTTGATCAGTCATTCAGAGTTTAAGTCCTAGGTCGTATGGGTTAGGTCGGCTAAGAGTTAGGTCGACAACGAACTAAGGATTTGGAGTTAGGTCGTATGATAGATAAGTCGTATGTTAAGCATTAGGTCGTATTGACCGACTTAAAATATTGAGACGACTTAGGATAGTAGACGACTTAAGGTTTTGAGCGACCTAAGAGATAGGTCGGCAGCGACCTAAGGAGAACCAATAGTTAGCGTATTGGTTTAGGTCGTAGGGTGGTTTGGAACGACCTATAGGACTTGACCGACCTAAGCGTTGCGGCATAAGCAAACTGGGGCGAGTTAGCGACCTAAGGAAGTTAAGTCGTGACCGAGTTAAGAGATAGGTCGCTATGTATTAGGTCGTCTGGTAGCTTGATTTGTTAGGTCGTAGACGATCTAAGATTAGTGAAGTTGTAAGGTTGTATGAGTGTTAAGTCGTATCACCAGTTAGGTCGCACCTGTGGTTGAGTTGTTATGTTGTATACCCAGTTAAGTCGTAGGTCGACCACTGTGTTAAGTCGTGACCGACTTAGGAGATTGGCTATTTAGTCGTAGTATTTTTCTAAGTCATAGGTCGAAGGAGCATAAGTCGCGACACTGTTAAGTCGTAGGTCGCAAGGATGCGCGCGTATGCTAAGTCGTTAGGTCGTTTAGGTGCGCATGTGTTGAGTCGGAGCTGTTGTTAGGTCGTAGGTCATCTGGAGTGTTAGGTTGGCAAAGGAGTTAAGTCGGCAACGACTTAAGAAGGCAGACGAGTTAAGGAATATCAGCCTATAAATACTCGTCCATTTCTTCATTTTTGGGATCTGGATTTCGAAGCGACGAAGTGCTGCTATTTTGAGAGCTCGACTTCTACACTTCTTCACTTCTTTTCTCCACTCTAATCTAGTGATTCCATCCATCCATATTGAAGATCAAATCGAAGATCGAAGAGCTTAGATTGAAGATCTACATTCTTCGAAGAGAGATTTCATCGTTTGAAGCGGATTAGTGATAGATCAAGTTAGATCCTTCGCTGTCCAGATCTGAAGTGTGTTGCTTTTGAGTTGTTTTGGTGATTTGGTGAGTGGTGATTATCTCTCACATGGATCCAAAGGAGTATATCGGATCGTTGGCTTGATTTGGTGTTAAAGTAGTGATTTCCATGCATTTTTGTAAACCTAAGTGTAGATCCATATAGATCCATTGTTCATTATGATTTGACAACCATTTTTTACATGATTAACCTATGCAAGTTTATTCATCAAGTTGTAGAGATATTTCTCATGTTTACATGCTTGTTAGACTTTCGACTCTTTATTTACGAAATTGCCATTATTGTTATAATTGTCTATTTAGATCATATTTGAATGCTTGTTTACTTAGATTAATGTTTGACTTGATTGATTGCTATGAATTAGATGATTGATGATTTGATTTAGACAAGATGGTTGAAGGTGATTCAAAAGCTTAGGGAAAGGCTCTTGAATTGGAAAAGATGCACGTGGCATATGTAGCGGATGATGAAGCTCATATGGATAGATTTGATGATGATGTTGAGATGAGAATTTGCTATGATGATGATGAGGCGAAGTATGATGTGAGATAACCTTGGTCTAATCTAGACGGGATCATTCCAAGCATGTTGATAACTCGGTGAAATGGTTCGAGTTGAGGATAATGGTTTGCTCGAGAGGCGCTTGAGCTCGTATGGAAATAGTCATCGAGGAGGATGACTAGAAGGCTGAGATCTTATCGTTGTTGAAGGTTCTAGCATGCTCAAAGCAAGAGTACGTTGGGCAGATTCGATAGTCCCTGAAGACTACTGATTGGGTAGTCAAGTACTCTGGGCAGATTCGATAGTCCTAGGCACGGGTCACGATGACGTGCGGAGTTATGTCTAGAACCGGGGTTTCCATTAGCCCTTGATGGACGGATGAAAGAATGAGCCGGTCATTCAATTAACGATGATATCGAAGCAATGTTAACAGTGATAGCCAAAGTCATGGATGTTTGGTTGTATCGTCATTCGGTCTCAAGAGCGGTATTTTCTGGGTGCTTATCTGATCTTGGTTTAGGCCTTGGGGGTTTGAACTTGGAAAACATCGCCCTTGACTCGAGTGATTATTGCTTTACTTTAAATTGTATGCTTTGGTATGCTTGCTTCTGCTTAGTGTGTGTCTGGGGGCTATCACTGTAGAAAGAGGTGGAGTGGGAGGGTTGTATTCCTATTCCTTTTCATTTATGCTCTTTTGGTATGTTGTTAGTTAATTTACTGCTCACTAAGACTGTTGTCTGACTCAAGGCTTTATGTTTAACTCTTATTGCCTTGGGCTGTTCGTCCATTTTGGGACGGGCAGACTAGGTAGCAGGTGACAGGGGATGTTCTTTCTTTCCACGTTGCTGATGACGAAGACGAGCTGGAGTATTGCATATTATCTTCTTACTATATGTACTGGGTGTTCCGCTGTTTGTATTCTCTGAGTGTTATGTAGTGAGGCTTGATGTATTGACTGTTCAGATGTTTGTACTCAACTATTATGAAGTTTTATTGATGAGATTCTATTCTGTGAAGCTTCACTATATATATATATGTTCTATTGTATTTTGTCCATGCGCTATGAGTAATACGATAGATTCTGTTGTTTTAATTTACCCTGGCAATCGTCCATGGTCGCCTGGCACACTTTACAGCGCACTATCTACAGATTCGGTGCAGGGGTCATGGGCGGTCGTCACATTTGGTATCAGAGCATTGGTTAATCGATTTTACCCAACGCTCGCTGACGTAACTACGTATGAGAGACGTAATTGTATTTTGATGGATGATTACTATATATAATATAGTAGCTTAGTAGAGTTTGAGTCCTTTATGCAGTTGTTTCTCTAGATGTGCTAATCATTCCTTTTTATAGATATTGAGAATGAGTCGAAGAGGGAGACCAGCTGCTAGGGAAGGCCGTGCTACTGAAGGGGCTATTGATTATGCTGCTATGTTCGAAGCTATGATGACTTCGATCATGAGGAGGATGCCAGCTCCGGGGCCATCGGTGGATGTTGGAGTTCAAGTTCAAACTCCAAAACCGGTGGATTTTGCTAAGCTGTGTAAAGACTATACTGCTCTAGGAGGGAAGGTTTTCTTGGGAACAGAACCAACCATTGAAGTCCAGAGGTGGATAGATGCTTGTAGGAGGATATTTGGTGACTTGGGAATCGATGATGCAACTAAGAGGAAATTAGCATCAAGACAGCTTCAGGGAAGAGCTTCTGATTGGTGGAACTCTATCACTATTGATACTCCGGAGGAAGAGATTACTTGGGAGCAATTCCAAGTCAGATTTGAAGCCAAGTTCATTTCTACAGCTCAGAAGTCTGTTCTGTTCAAGAAGTTTGTGGAGCTCAAGCAAGGAGGAAGACCAGTTCTTGAGTATGTTTCTGAGTTTGAAGCTTTGTCCAAGTATGCCCGGTCGTATATTGAATCTGCTTATCAGAAGAATGAGAAGTTTGTGACAGGCTTGGACAGTTATCTTAGGAGGCAATTGGTGGATCATTTGGACGATTCATTTGAGAAGCTTGTGGAGAAAGCTCTCAGGCATGAGAGTCTGTTTCCTAAGGAAGGATCTGTTGTTGCTGTAACCAGGGAAGAGTCTAAACCACAGCAGGGTGGAAACAAGAAGAGGAAGCAGCAGCAGCAGAAGGGTAAGGATGGCCAGAAGAAGCCGAAAGGCGAGGTGACCTGCTTCAATTGTCAGCAGAAGGGCCATTTCTCCAGGGATTGCAAGAATCCGAAGGTACCAATGAAGTGTCACAACTGTGACAAGCCGGGGCATATCAGGAAGAATTGTCCAGAACCACGGAGGGACAAGCAGATTGTGCAAACTTATGCTTTGGGAGCTGTTCCATCGTCTTTGAAAGCCCCTACCGCTGAAGAGAAATGAAAGAGTGTGGTGGTTCAGGGTACTCTCTCCATTTGTGGTGTTCCAGTTAGAGTGTTATTTGATACTGGGGCGTCGCATTCTTTTGTTTGTAGTGAACTTGTAGGCCGGTTGGGTTTAGAACCGGATATTGTAGATAGGCCATTGGTTGTGACTAATCCAGTTGGGGGTTCGTCTTGTTTGTGTATGTTATGCCGTGGTCTGATTGTATCGAGTCATGATTGCTCTTTTGTTTGTGATTGTTTTGTTCTGAACTTTGCGGGGTTCGGAATTATTTTGGGTATGGACTGGCTTAGGAAGTATGCAGCAAAGGTTGATTGTGAGAGGTTGGAGGTGACAGTCGAGAATGTGGAGGGGCGAAAGATTGTGATACGATGTAAGCATGAAGAAGGCATCTTCATGAGCTTCATGTATTCGCTGGTTGTTCCACGGGATGGACTGTCATCGTTGTTAATCGTTAATGGATTTGAGGATGTCTTTGACGAAGTCAAAGGGTTACCGCCGCATAGAGAGATCGAGTTTCGTATAGATCTAGTTGAAGGAGCCAGACCTGTTGTGATGCCTCTTAGGCGGATAGCGCCTAGAGAACAGCAGGAGTTGAGGGTGCAGGTTGATGATCTTTTGCAGAAAGGATTCATTCGGCGTAGTGTGTCCGAATGGGGTGCACCAGTTGTGTTTGTAACCAAAGCAGATGGATCGCTGAGATTGTGTGTGGATTATCGTGAGCTGAATAAGGTGACTAAGAAGAACAAGTATCCATTGCTGAGAATAGATGACTTGTTTGATCAGCTTCACGAAGCTAAGGTGTTTTCTCAGATGGATTTGGCAACGGGATTTCACCAGTTGAGAGTGGCAAAGGATAGTGTGCCGAAGACTGCTTTCAGGACACCATCCGGTTTCTTTAAGTGGATGGTAATGCCGTTTGGATTGACTAATGCGCCAGCATATTTTGTGGATCTTATGAATAGAGTGTTCAGAGATCAGTTGAACAAGTTCGTGCTAGTGTTCGTGGATGATATTCTGATTTATTCCAGAACTGAAGAAGAGCACAAGACGCACTTGCGTATTTTTTTGGAAATCTTGCGAAAACACCAGCTGAAGGCTAAGTTTTCGAAGTGTCACTTCTGGAAGAGTGAAGTGAGGTTCTTAGGCCATGTTATCTCTGGAAATGGAATAGCGGTTGATCCCGCTAAGGTGGCAGCAATCCAGGATTGGGTTAGACCTAAGAATGCATCTGATGTGAGAAGTTTTATTGGATTAGCAGGATATTATCGACGGTTTATCAAAGACTTCTCCAAGGTGGCTGCACCGTTAATAGGATTGACGAAAAAGAACCAAGTGTTCAGATGGGAAGATAAGTTTGAGCAAGCTTTCAGAATCCTGAAAGAGCGATTGAGAAGTGCTCCTGTTTTGACTATTCCAAGTGGGAATGAAGAGATGGTGGTTTATACCGATGCATGTGGTACTGGACTTGGAGCAGTGCTGATGCAGAGGGATAAAGTTGTTGCGTATGCTAGTCGACAACTAAAGCCGCATGAAAGGAATTATCCGACTCATGATTTGGAGTTGGCGGCAATTGTTTTTGCTCTGAAGATGTGGAGACATTATCTATTGGGAGTTCGATTTGAGTTGTTTACAGATCATAAGTCGTTAAAGTATCTTTTCTCCCAAAAGGATTTGAATCTTTGGCAGCAACGTTGGCTAGAGGTTTTGGCATCATATGATTTTGGTATAGCTTATACTCCGGGAAAAGGTAACGCAGTGGCAGATGCGTTAAGTCGAAGACATGCAGAATTGGGAGCCATGTTTTCAGAATGGAAGAATCTTGAGTATTTAGCTGGTTTTGACTTCAGGCCTAGATGCGAATTGGAACCTGAGATGTTGGCAAACTTATCGATAAGACCGACTCTTGTGGAGAGGATTGGCGAGAGCCAAAAGCGAGACGATAAGCTTGTCAAGATTATCCGTGATTTGGAATCTGGTTTGGACCCAGAAAAGGGTAAAGGATTCGAGGTCGATCGAGAGGGTTGGCTTCGAAAGCAAGGACGATTAGTTGTTCCCGATATAGATGAATTGAGAAGTGAAGTTCTGAAGGAAAGTCATCACTCGAAGTTGACAATTCATCCAGGTGGAAATAAGATGTATCGAGATATGAAGAGAACCTATTACTGGGAAGGTATGAAGAAGGATGTTGGAAATTCTATTTCCAAGTGTGTGAACTGCCAGTTGGTAAAAGCCGAACAGAAGAAGCCAAGTGGATTGCTTCAGCCATTAGAAGTTCCTACATGGAAGTGGGAGCAAGTGTCGATGGATTTTATTGATGGACTACCTAGAACCAGAACAGGAAATGAAGGGATTTGGGTCATCGTAGATCGTCTGACTAAGAGTGCAAGATTCATTCCTGTTTGATCGACTAGGACTGCATCAAAGTTGGCTGAGTTTTATGTCAAGTGGATAGTTCGATTCCATGGTATTCCGAAGAGTATAGTGAGCGATCGAGACCCATTGTTCACTAGTGGACTTTGGAAGAGTTTTCAGGAAGTTTTGGGGACCGAGTTGTATTTGAGTACAGCTTATCATCCTCAAACAGATGGTCAGACTGAGAGAGTCAACCGAGTTTTGGAAGATCTTCTTAGAGCTTGTGTTTTGGATTTTGGAGGATCATGGGAAGATCACCTTCATTTGGTGGAATTTTCGTACAACAACAGTTACCAGTCAAGCATTGGTATGGCACCGTATGAGGCATTGTATGGAAGACCGTGTAACTCTCCAACATGTTGGATAGAGACTGGAGAAAAGCTGATACTTGGGCCAGAGATGATTCGACAGACTTCAGATTTCATAGAGATCATTCGGCAATGAATGAAGGCAGCCCAAGACCATCAGAAATGTTATGCCGATAAGCGTCGTAAGGATTTGGAATTCGACGTAGGTGATATGGTTTTTGTGAAGATTTCTCCACTAAAGAATGTTATTCGATTCGGGAAGAAAGGAAAATTGACTCTGAGATTTGTTGGACCATTCTCGATCATTGAGCGAATTGGAAAGCTCGCCTATAGATTGGAATTACCAGACAAGATGTCGGGTGTGCACAATGTTTTTCATGTATCGTATGTACGGAAGTATGTGTACGACTCGAATACGGTGGTTTCTGCCGATAGCTGTGAAGATTTCAAAGTTGATCCAGTCGATAAAAGACCTCGTAAGCCGGTTCGTGTTGTGGAAACCGACACGAAACAACTTAGGAGGAAGGTAGTTAAGTTGCTCAAGGTACAATGGGGTGATGATGATAACGACTGTACGTGGGAGGTGGAAGAGAGGATGAAGGCAGCTCATCCTGAACTCTTCAAGGTATGGCCCTAAGGTGTCGTGTCATCTCACGATATTGTAACTTGTTCTAGTGTTAGAATTCTGTACGCTAAGCTAGAATTGGATGCATGGTTTGTTGATTGCTTTGGATGGTAGGCGTGCAGAATAGTCTTTGATTGCCTTGTTTGTTTGGAATTTCGAGGACGAAATTCCTAAGGGGGAGAGAATGTAACGACCCGTATTTTACGGATCGAAACATCGTAAAACAGTTGACATTTGGTCGCACTGTTGATCAGTCGTTCAGAGTTTAAGTCCTAGGTCGTATGGGTTAGGTCGGCTAAGAGTTAGGTCGGCAATGACCTAAGGATTTGGAGTTAGGTCGTATGATAGATAAGTCGTATGTTAAGCATTAGGTCGTATTGACCGACTTAAAATATTGAGACGACTTAGGATAGTAGACGACTTAAGGTTTTGAGCGACCTAAGAGATAGGTCGGCAGCGACCTAAGGAGAACCAGTAGTTAGCGTATTGGTTTAGGTCGTAGGGTGGTTTGGAACGACCTATAGGACTTGACCGACCTAAGAGTTGCGGCATAAGCAAACTGGGGCGAGTTAGCGACCTAAGGAAGTTAAGTCGTGACCGAGTTAAGAGATAGGTCGCTATGTATTAGGTCGTCTGGTAGCTTGATTTGTTAGGTCGTAGACGATCTAAGATTAGTGAAGTCGTAAGGTTGTATGAGTGTTAAGTCGTATCACCAGTTAGGTCGCACATGTGGTTGAGTTGTTATGTTGTATACCCAGTTAAGTCGTAGGTCGACCACTATGTTAAGTCGTGACCGACTTAGGAGATTGGCTATTTAGTCGTAGTATTTTTCTAAGTCATAGGTCGAAGGAGCATAAGTCGCGACACTGTTAAGTCGTAGGTCGCAAGGATGCGTGCATATGCTAAGTCGTTAGGTCGTTTAGGTGCGCATGTGTTGAGTCGGAGCTGTTGTTAGGTCGTAGGTCGTCTGGAGTGTTAGGTCGGCAAAGGAGTTAAGTCGGCAACGACTTAAGAAGACAGACGAGTTAAGGAATATCAGCCTATAAATACTCGTCCATTTCTTCATTTTTGGGATCCAGATTTCGAAGCGACGAAGTGCTGCCATTTTGAGAGCTCGACTTCTACACTTCTTCACTTCTTTTCTCCACTCTAATCTAGTGATTCCATCCATCCATATTGAAGATCAAATCGAAGATCGAAGAGCTTAGATTGAAGATCTACATTCTTCGAAGAGAGATTTCATCGTTTGAAGCGGATTAGTGATAGATCGAGTTAGATCCTTCGCTGTCCAGATCTGAAGTGTGTTGCTTTTGAGTTGTTTTGGTGATTTGGTGAGTGGTGATTATCTCTCACACGGATCCAAAGGAGTATATCGGATCGTTGGCTTGATTTGGTGTTAAAGTAGTGATTTCCATGCATTTTTGTAAACCTAAGTGTAGATCCATATAGATCCATTGTTCATTATGATTTGACAACCATTTTTTACATGATTAACCTATGCAAGTTTATTCATCAAGTTGTAGAGATATTTCTCATGTTTACATGCTTGTTAGACTTTCGACTCTTTATTTACGAAATTGCCATTATTGTTATAATTGTCTATTTAGATCATATTTGAATGCTTGTTTACTTAGATTAATGTTTGACTTGATTGATTGCTATGAATTAGATGATTGATGATTTGATTTAGACAAGATGGTTGAAGGTGATTCAAAAGCTTAGGGAAAGGCTCTTGAATTGGAAAAGCTGCACGTGGCATATGTAGCGGATGATGAAGCTCATATGGATAGATTTGATGATGATGTTGAGATGAGACTTTGCTATGATGATGATGAGGCGAAGTATGATGTGAGATAACCTTGGTCTAATCCAGACGGGATCATTCCAAGCATGTTGATAACTCGGTGAAATGGTTCGAGTTGAGGATAATGGTTTGCTCGAGAGGCGCTTGAGCTCGTATGGAAATAGTCGTCGAGGAGGATGACTAGAAGGCTGAGATCTCATCGTTGTTGAAGGTTCTAGCATGCTCAAAGCAAGAGTACGTTGGGCAGATTCGATAGTCCCTGAAGACTACTGATTGGGTAGTCAAGTACTCTGGGCAAATTCGATAGTCCTAGGCACGGGTCACGATGACGTGCGGAGTTATGTCTAGAACCGGGGTTTCCATTAGCCCTTGATGGACGGATGAAAGAATGAGCCGGTCATTCAATTAACGATGATATCGAAGCAATGTTAACAATGATAGCCAGAGTCATGGATGTTTGGTTGTATCGTCATTCGGTCTCAAGAGCGGTATTTTCTGGGTGCTTATCTGATCTTGGTTTAGGCCTTGGGGGTTTGAACTTGGAAAACATCGCCCTTGACTCGAGTGATTATTGCTTTACTTTAAATTGTATGCTTTGGTATGCTTGCTTCTGCTTAGTGTGTGTCTGGGGGCTATCACTGTAGAAAGAGGGGGAGTGGGAGGGTTGTATTCCTATTCCTTTTCATTTATGCTCTTTTGGTATGTTGTTAGTTAATTTACTGCTCACTAAGACTGTTGTCTGACTCAAGGCTTTATGTTTAACTCTTATTGCCTTGGGCTGTTCGTCCATTTTGGGACGGGAAGACTAGGTAGCAGGTGACAGGTGCTGTTCTTGCTTTCCACGTTGCTGATGACGAAGACGAGATGGAGTATTGCATATTATCTTCTTACTATATGTACTGGGTGTTCCGCTGTTTGTATTCTCTGAGTGTTATGTAGTGAGGCTTGATGTATTGACTGTTCAGATGTTTGTACTCAACTATTATGAAGTTTTATTGATGAGATTCTATTATGTGAAGCTTCACTATATATATGTTCTATTGTATTTTGTCCATGCGCTGTGAGTAATACGATAGATTCTGCTGTTTTAATTTACCCTGGCAATCGTCCATGGTCGCCTGGCACACTTTACAGCGCACTATCTACAGATTCGGTGCAGGGGTCATGGGCGGTCGTCACATCATCTATCTTTGTGTCTCCTTGGCAATTTCGAGGATGAAATTCTTTTATGGGGGGAAGGTTGTAACGATCCCAGATTTTTTATATATTTAAATTGATAATTAATTGAATTTTTCAATAAAATTTGTGAAATTAATCGATTAATTGATTGCGAGTTTCCCCTATTAAAATAAAGTTGTGTTAAATCATTTAAATTAAAATATTGTACATATATGTGAATATATATGTATATGTAATATATGAGTAAATTTGAAATTTTATATATATATTGAATTTGAGCTAAAATCTCAAGTAAATGGTTTAATAATAATTTGAGTTTATATATATATATATGTATATATAGAAATACAAGACAAATAGTATTAAAGTAAAAATTGATAAAAAATAATTTAAGCTAGGAATAGAGATAAATATATATAAGATAAACTATAAAAATATCAAGTAAATACATTTGCTAAACTTTAACAACTAATTAAAAATAGAAATTATCTATATTACAAAATAATAAGAAATGAATAAAAGATAAGTTATGCAAATATAAAGTAATTCATTAAATAAAATTTAAACAACAAATTTAAAATAGGAATTTGGTTATAAAGTAATACTATAAAGATAAGAAAAAAAGAAACAAATCAAAAAATTGAATGTGAATAATAAAATGAAACTTGGCAGGGAATGAATGTATTAGATTGTAAAAGGGAACAAAGGTAAATATGTAGACAAAATGTAAACTTGTGAATAAAGCAAACAACATATTAATGAATTTTGTAAAATAGAAAGTAAACAAATTAGCTATATTATAACGTAATGAAAATAGGACTTTATTCATATTGTAAAGCAACAAGAAAAAAAAAACTAAATATACACTCAAGTATAAACAAAGAATGGAATAAGTAAACACATAAGTATGCAAAGAAACAAATGAAGACAAAACAAAATATCTACAAAGTACAAGGAAAAATACATACATATAAGTATGTAGACTTGAGAAAATAAAGCACAACAATTATCTTCATATTGTTCAGCCGAAAGAAGAACATATATATGAATGAGGTGCAACTGATAATAAATGCATGAAGCATTAGTACACTACACAAAAGCATATCAGCCACCAAAACCTAATGTCAGCTGAATCAAGCGAAGGAAAATATCTCTGATGCTTTGTACCAGAAATAATATCACTTGTACAAAATGAATACCCTATAAACTCATTTTTATCAAGTCTTCCTCATTTCAGTTCGTAAATCAAGCTGAGGAAAATTTAAAGTAATTATCAACTCAAACTAAAACAAAATTCAACTCAAACAACAATACAACTTCCTATTAACTAGAGATCAAAGAAAAGAATTTCAACTTGCAACTGCAACTTTCACAAGCCTGGTTCAAATAGAAGTAGCTCTGTTCTTTCTTCCAAAACAAGGTGAGTAAATCTTTCTGAAATCTGGATTTATACTTGTTGTTGAGATCATGCTTAAAGTAAAATTATGAATTTGCTTGCATGTATACCAATTTGTGTGTATATATATATGTGTGTGTAGATAAGTTTGAGCATGTCTATTGTACAGGCAGAAAACACTGTTCCAAGTTACAGGAATTCAAAAACCTATTCAAAAATTTGATTTCTCTTTCCCTGATCATTGTTAGACTTTAGAATTCAAACAAAAGTTGTTTGTTTAAACATGATTTAAGTTCTAAAAAATAGATTTAAGTAAATGAATCAAAGCATTCTCTGGAAAATTTAAATTACAGGCAAACTTAAAACATGTTGGGAATTTAATTATCATGATCTCTGGTTTCAAGAATATAAGTGGAATCATAAGTTAAAGATATGATTTTTAAAACAAAAATTTTGGTTTTTCATTAAGTATGTTGAGAGCAGTTCCTAGTTGAACAGAAAACGCCTTTCTACCAATTTCCAACGATCGAAAAATTATTTGATGTTGAAACTTTGCATGAAGCAAGACTGGTAATCAATTATATTAGGAAAAATGTTAAACAATTTTTCTATTGAAGGAGATGTTGGAGCGAGGCATCTTTATGGTTTAACATTCGAATTTATTGTGGACGGAAAAATAGTGGTCGCGCCACCGTGGAGTCGCCGAAGCAGATCGGTCGTGAGGCGATCGAGAGCTTGGGTTGCGGCAGTGTTACTAATGAAGTATGAGGGCATTTAGATGTCGGTGTCGCCTGGGCGAGATGTTTTCTTATATGGGAGCTCGACATGTCGATCCTCGTTTTCGAGATCATTTGAGTATCAAGTCGTCGAGTTCGCTTGAGAGTGTAAAGGCCGACTTGTTGGCGGTCGACTCTGGCGCCGGAGCATCATCGTGGGTGAGTGCACGTGCACGCGTGTGTTTGTGTGTCTAAGTTTTGTTTAGGCTTTGGGGAAGAAGGGTTCTAGCTCGGGTTGACCTTGAGTTGATTTCGTGAATGTCTCGAAGTAGACTTCGGGAAATTTGTGTTGCTTGCTCGGGTAAGGGCTCGGGTGTGTTCGAGTAAGTTAGCAAGTTAGCAGGTTTTAAAATTTTAAAAGAAAGAAAAAAACAAATAGAAGGGAAAAAGGGGTGGCTCGGGAAGATTTAAATATTTCTCGGGATTTTGTGGCTTTGTCTCGGGTCTGGAAAATTTGATATAAACACAGTTTTTTAACTTTTAAAATAAATCAAGTTTTAATATTTAAATAAGTTCAGTTTTGAATTGTTTTATTAAATAATTTTTTTTGTAAATAATTGATGCTTATTTAAGTGTTTGAATAAATGAGAGTTGTAAGGTTGTTTCAACTTAAGTTTATTTAAATGATATAATTAATTAATCGATTAGGAAAGAGAAAATGTTTAATTGTTAATTAACTTAAAAGTCTTTAGTTAATTTATGGGATAATAAATAAATTTATTTCAAAGGTTCATTAAAGTAAGATTTAATGTTGTAATTAAGTAGTTAATTAAGATAAAAGGGTTTATCTTTAAAATTAATTAAGCTTTTGATAAATTAAAGAATGATTAATTATTGTGATTAATTTAAGGTTAATTTATGAAATAATTAATTACTAAATGAAAATGATTAAAAAGAATAATTACTTAATGGAAGTAATTAAAAGGATTAATTATTTAAATATTTAATTAATGTGATAAATTGAAGGATAATTAATCAAGGTGATTAATTTATTAATGTTAATTAAGGTAATTAATTAAAGGGTAATTAGTTTATGTGATGGAATAAATTAATATGATTAATTAAAAGTTTATTTAGCTTGTTAAAGGTGAGTTAATTAATGATTAAAGGTGAATTAACCTATGATGAAAATATAATTACTTAATGAAATTAAGAGTTAATTAATTATGAAATTAACTTAAGGTTAATTTAGTCATGTGATTAATTAGAGGACAATTAATTAATTAATTAAGAGTAATTAATTAAGATGGATTATTAAGGATTAATTAATTTTATCAATTAATATCAAATGATTGTAATTAATCAGTATTGGGTAATTAATTCATAAGTAATTAATTAGAAATTTAATTGGATTAATTAGGGATTGAACAATTAATTAATCCTACTTATAAATGATTATTGAATGCTTGGATTGCTTATGAATGCTTGAATTGATTGTTATCCCTAATCTGTAATATCCTATGATGTGAATTGTTTTGAATTGAGCTGTATGTGTAAATTATTTATCTGTGTTGAATTTATATATCTTTCTGTGAATCTGTGAATGAACGATAAGCGTTATAGTTTATACCATTTACCAACTATATTTCTATATTCTGATATGTGATGATTGAATGATGTTGCACTATTGTGTTAAACCCCTGGACCACACTTTTACACACACAAATATGGATTTCACGTGGAAATCAGTTAAGTCACAGATATTTTAAATTTAATATTTTTGAAATTGAAATTTTAATTTCAATTGATTTTGGAAATGGATTTGGGTTAAATGTTAAAGCTTTTGAAAAGGAGTTTTTTTATAAACGTTATTTTGAATAACTTGGTAAGTTTTCTAATTTAATTAATTTGAATTTTGAATTCAAATTTTGGAATTGAATTCAATGGTTGGAAATTTTGGTTAAGATGTTACAAATGTGTTTAAACCATTTTGAAAGTATTGCTTGAGAATTTGAAATTAGCACAAAGATTTTAACTCGTATAAATGAACCAAATTTTCCGAAATGAAAACTGTTTGTTTCAAATGATAAAAGATTTCATATAAGAAATTAAAGTCCAATTTAAGTTAAGGAATTTCAAGTTTGAATTGAAAAATGGTTTTCCAAGTTATGAGTGAATTCTTTTTGAAAGCTATGAATTGAATCTGTTTATTTTTAACAGATTTAAAATGGTGATTTGTTTAAACCATTCGAAATGAAATTGTTTTGAAAGCTATAAGTTAAATCTTGATTTAAAGATTTAATGAGTTAATCCAATTAAAATGGAAATTTATTTGGGAAATCTATGAATAGATCTTTGTGAAACTGGGTGAACTTTGTGAATTGAATCTTTTTGTTTAAAAAGATTAAAATGGTAATGTGTTTAAACCATTTGAAAGAAAAGTTTGGATAATAAGTTGTGACTTAACTGAAATCTCAATATCCATATGTTTTTAAATATTGCGCTCATTATTCGGTTTAGCCGGGAGAGGACCTTTGTGTCATACAACCCATTCCGAATAAGTGATACGTCGTATATGGATAGCAATTGAAGACCAGTGGTAAAGACTAGGTATTTGCGAGAACGATAGGATAACCTATCGATTGTCTCTGCATTGAGTTGCTCCGGTATAGAGATTTCCTAAGTGATGGGAACCCCGATCGGGATTGTGAATACCCGGATTGCAAGGGCTTCTTCGGAAGTGCCTTCGGTTCTATTCGAACCCGGAACAGACTTGTATGGTTACATGTCTGACATTACATTTTGAGATATAAAGCTGATTTCTTTCAAATACATTTCTGTTGGTGGCGGAGAATTTATTCTCTTAGCTTAACACCCTTCTCTGAGACGTACGAGCTCAGAGGTTTTGTAGTTGAAGGTTATCAGTGATATACTCCCAATTTGGTAATGTGGCATGCTAAGTGTTGCTGTGTGTTGATGATCATTTGTTGATCATTTATGATCAAAGCATGGCTTTGTGAAAAAGCGTAGCTTTGTGGACGAGACCTCATCGAGCCTCATAGACCGGAAATGGTCGAAACAGGAAAGATGCGGCAAGGTTTCAGTGGTAGCGCCCCTAGGGTATGACCATTCCTTTTGGAAAAAGGTGGTATCATGGTATGGAGCCCTGATATTTAACCTATGTGGTTGCTCCAATCTCATTTACTCTGTGTGATTGTTTTTGTGTGACCGAGGCCTCGGATAAAGGTCCCAAAGGACCGGGGGTGGCATATTTTAGGTTTACTACCCGGGAAGGGGGTAACCGGCCTTGTGTTGGCAGAGAGCAGGTTGTCTCTCGGGGCGTCCCGCCAGAGGCGTTCCCATGTGGCAGTAGGAAGTTCCTTAGCCTGACCATTTGTTGGAAAATCCAAAGAAACAATACGAGCCATTTAAGATTGTAGTTGTATAACCTGTCTCCTCAGGCGGCAGCTATAGCAGGCATAATATAATGGTACTTATGCTGGCTAAGACTAATATTATATTTTCGAAAGGATTTTCTACACTATGCACTAGTAATAATATCAAAAGAGTTTTTCTTGCGTAGTAAGCATGTTTGACTATCATAAGGAGAAATCTCCCCCATGTGTGCGATTGCATTGTGTGTGTGCTGGGAGGCCTTATGAATAACAGAAAATTGAGCCGGTAATAAAAGGCGATAAGCCACGGAACCAATACGTTCGGTGATGGGAAATGGACCAACATATCGAGGTGCTAATTTTCCCGATCGACTAAAACGCACAACAACCTTCATAGGTGAAACACAAATGGACACCAATAAAGTCTAGACCTAAAACCAGCTTCTCACCGGCTTCAAGCCAACACGAAGGGAATCGACATGGCCTTCCGTAGAGTGCCTCAAAAGATTCCATACGAATACTATATTGGAAGCTATAATTGGAAGAAAACTCAACGAGAGAAATATGATCTTCCTAACTTCCACCAAAATCAAGAACACATGCACGTAGAAGATCTTCAAGAGTTTGATTCACACGCTCGATTTGTCCATCGGATTGAGGACGATAAGCGGTGCTAGAATTAAGCTTTGTTCCTAAAGCTTTTGAAGACCTTACAAAAATCCACTAATAAAATAATGGACCACGATTGCTAACAATAGAAGTAGGAACTCCATGCTATTTAATTTGACATAGAGTTTAGCCAAAAGAGGTACGATACGATTGGACCGAACGGGAATAAAATGGGCGGATTTTGTAAGCCTATCAACAATCACCCATAGACTATCAAGACCCGAACGAGAACGGGGAAGACCGTCAATAAAATCCATGGAAATTTGGTCCCACTTCCAAATTGGAATGTCCAAAGGTTGCAATAACCCACCGGGCCTTTGATGCTCGGCTTTAACGAGTTGGGAAGTCATGCAACGCTTTATAAAATTAGTGATATCAGATTTCATCCCATCCCAATAATAAAGTCGCTTCATATCCGCGTACATTTTACTATTGCTGGGATGAATGGTAAATTTAGAACGATGAGAATCTTCTAAAATATCTTTACGAAGATCAATAATATTTAGCACAATAAGTCTACCAAATTTTCGAATACCGCCACGAGCATCAATATCAAAGTCTTTCAAACCTTCAATATCAATTTTATCCCTACAACTTTGGCTAAGAAGAACCAATTCGGGATCATGCTTTTGAGCTTCAAGGATGCGGTCTAAAAGAGAAGGATGAGCCTCAAGGCTACACAAAACAAGAGATGAACATGAATTGGATTCACGATCTCGAACCTCATAAGTGGATAAAGTCTCGAGATCATTCCATTCGGATATCATCAAAGAAACAACCGATTGTTGCTTTCGGTTAAGGGCATCGGCAACACGATTCCCCTTTCCGGGAGTATAAAGAATATCAAGATCATAAGACGCAAGGAACTCGAGCCATCGTTGTTGACGGAAGTTAAGTTCCTTTTGAGAAAATAAATACTTCAAAGATTTATGATCGGTGTAGAGAACAATTTTCTCTCCCAAAAGATAATGACGTCAATTTTTTTTAAAAGAGAAAACAATAGCCACGAGCACTAGATCATGAATGGCATATCTAGTCTCGACAAGCTTTAATTGTCAAGAAGCATATGTGATAACACATTCCCTTTGCAAGAGAATGACACCCAAACCAATACGACTAGCATCGGTACAATCAATAAAGTCTTGGTTCCCTTTGGGAATCACAAGAATAGAAGTATCGGAAAGGAGTTCTTTTAAATGATCCTCTTTCTCGAAAAGCTAAAACATTCAAAATTATAATTAACTTTATATAATCATCTTTTTAGAAAAATTTTACTTTTTACAAGTCAATTTACTGTGTCTGACTGTCTCATCATAGTGTTTAAGAGATTCATATCGATAACGTTGATCAAGTGCATCGACCAGAATTCTTAAAGCACTCAATGGGCAAAACAACACAAAATCATCTTCTATATGATAAACATGCCTCTTATAAAATTTTACAAATATTCTTTGCTCGTATAAGAACAAAATCCAATCATACTTATAAATATCTTATTAAAAAGATTTGCAATTTTTTTTTTGTTTTCATCCATAATCAATAAATACAAGGATAAACTCATCGAGATATTCATAGAATACTCGATTCATAAGATGGATGAAATAAGGTAGAAGGTTCGTCAAACCGAATGACATGACGAACCACTCACAAGAATCATAACGAGTGCGGAATGCGGTAAGTGGAATGCTTCCCTCCGCAACTCGTAGCTGATGAAAATCGGTGGCAAGGTCGAGATGAAAGGACCTTAGGACCACACAATAGATTGCTTAGGTGATAATCCTAAGACAAGCTCAAATATACCAGAAAATTCACAAACTACTTGAATGAGAGAAATAACACTTTTCTCATTAACTGGGTTTAAAGAATAAAATGTTGCCACCAAATTTGGAAATCAAAATCTTTAAAAACATTAGAAATCTGCTTAACAGATTGAGAATGTCGAAGATATATAGTCCGCTTAAGACATAGGATATTGGCTTCATAATGATCAAGCCGATCCTTTTTCAAAAATCAATTCTGAAGCCCAAGTAACGCATAACATGCAAATCGGCTCGAAAAGAATAATCACATAAAATAATCTCGACATTTTCACAAAATAAACTGAGTGTTGCGGATCCACCAATTGAATTCGCAATTCTCAGTGAAGTCATCAAGCCCATAATATTTAAAGAAAAAGAATCAACAATTTCTTTTGATATAAAATAATGGGACGCACCCGCATGAAAAGAAATCAAAATAGGATAATCACAAAACAAATTAATGTCATCAAGGATAGAACGAGAATTACCTTGACCAAGAGAAGTGCTAGTAGAGACTTGCACAATTTTCAACTCTCCCTTTCTCCTACTTTGAAGTTTGGGACATGAAGATAAAAGATGACCCAATCCTTTGAAATAGCGACAAGAAAAGGGTTTTGGACACTTATTTGCATAGTGGTCCTTAGAATTACAATTATAGCATCCTCCACGATTAGGGATTGGAGTCTTTGCTACCGAAGTTGCCAGATTCCCTTTCTTGTTGGGATTTGGGCTTTTGAATTTAATATGCCTCTTCTTGTTGATATTGAGGCTCTTCTTGGAACTTCCAACATCACTATCACTTCCTTTATCGGACTCTTCAAGTCGAAGAGTGATATCCATAAGCTGGTCGAAAGGAACTTCAAGTTTCAAAGGTAAAACCTTTTCGGGGTTCTTACTCAAAGCACAGATAAACCTTTGATTCTTTACAATATCCAAAAGTTGTTGGGCAGTCATGAATACGCCATCCAGAGAAGGACTACTGGATTGACTAGCGTTGGGACTGCCAGATCTAACCATCTCTTCTTCTTTAAGAAAGAAAGAAAAAGAAAGAAGAGGAAAAAGGTTATTCACAAAATGAATATCAAACAATCTTGATTTATAAAACAAGGCATCATAAAAAGAAATAGGATAGAACAGTACAAAGACTCGAATTAAATCCTATGGCACGATTCCAAAGAAAGACTTAGGACGATGATCCTTGCTAGATTATTCTACATTGTTCTGAAGTTTGGCTCGGATACCAAGCTGTGATGCCCCACCTTTATACTCATGCGAGCTAAGGACACTACGGGGTAATGCCGTCGACTAGCACGAAGAATAAGGCTGTTGAGGAACGACCATCTGTGTAATTGCTTTGTGCAAACACCGATATGTCAGATAATATAACTTACATTTCATTTCAAGAGGAAATCCGACATATCCAGTACAAACTCAAAGCTCCCACACAGTGGCTAGGTGGACTTCATAAATAAATATAGAAATAAGTATAACACAAATCAGTCATAGATATTCATATCACAAAGGCGAAAATAGATATGAATACAACACATAGAAGTGTACATCAAAGTAGTGGTCAAACTAGATCCACTACATCACAAAAGAATATATACAAGTGCTAGACAAAAGAATAAATATACATCAAGGAGACTCTAACTTGAATGTATACTAACAAAACTACTATGCTAAAGCAGATAGCCAAAAGTCAGGTGAAGGACCCTGATAAGAAGTCAAACAGAACCACCGGAAATACCTCGGTCTGACCCGAGTATTATTTAAGAAGAAAATAATAAACGGATCAGTGTAGCTATAAATATCAGATAAAATGATTTAGGATAAGAGATATGACCAAAAGCATAAGATAACAAAAATTCCATACCATGTCAAGTATACATCAAATAACAACAAAAATCTTACAATATCTCAAATTGTCTCAAAACACCAAAAAGAATCACATTCTTTAAATTATTCACCAAAGCACAAATATTGACAAAACAAATCAATGCCAATCCACGAAAATTGGTGAAACACAAATTCTAGAAATCACAACCAGAAATCCAGAAATCACAAAGGGGGAAGGCCTATCACCAACGGGAGCATGAAAACTCCCCAACACGTGTGTCACAAATGGAACGCTATTCCATGGTTGCTAACCATCAATTTGAGCTGTGACTCCATAAACGGCCCGAAGACCATGGGTCGCTACCCCACCAATTTGAGCCAAAACTCCACATACGGGGTTTGACCCCTACACAAACAAAGAGACATCGCACATCGCTAGTCTAAACCTCAAAATGATCATCATCGATCAATAAGTGTAAATTACACTAAGCTAGTAAATATTAGAGTTTAGCTTCATGTCTCATAACCACTAGCTTAACTCAAATATTTACGAACAAATTGTAGACTTCCACTCGAAATTAAGTGTAAATTACACTAAGCTAGAAAATATAAAAGTTCAGCTTCATGTCCCATAGCCACTAGCTTAACTCAAATATTTACGAACAAATTGTAGATTTCCACTCGAAAATTGTCACAAGAGTTCAATCGAACAAGTCCAAGAATTAACCGACGAAGTAAACACAAGCGTTTCATACCACTTGTTTTGCTAAGCCGTTTAATTAGATTTCTCATACGAATGAGGTAAAGGTTTGTATATACTAATAGATTGGAAAACGGTTTTATAAACGAGCTTTGTATTAAAAATAGAGTTGAAATCATCTTTGTGAAAGAGTTGGAATATTTACTACTAGTATAGAAACCTTTGTATTTTAAAGTGATAAATCACAGAAATGGTTGTAGAAACAATCAATCAACAAAAATTCACATTCGAAGACGTGAATCAAAACTATTGAAATTGATACCGAATCCATCAAAATGGATATTCCCAAAATCCCAAAAAGAAGTCATCAAAGTCGGTAAAAGAGATAACAACTAATCGGATCAACATGAATCAATAAAAATTGGAATCCCACACAAAATAGGCAAATTGGGTGAGACAAGCAGGTTCAGACGTCTGAATTGTATATTTTAGACGTCTGAATCTGTAGCTCAGGCAATTCTTTGCCTAGGCCAATGATGGCCAAATCATATCGGAAGCGATCGGATGAGTGACGATGGCTAGGGGTTTACGCCAAACGACTACCCAACCTTAAAGACTTACCAATACACTCCGACCAACATGTCCAAACATCCATATAAGGATTTTTTTTTATAGATTTTGACTCCAAACACCAAAAATTGGAATATTCATCAAACCAATTCAATTCAAAAGCAAATGGACAAGGAATAGATGTTAGGAATTACTACCTAATACTATCAAAGATATAGATGTAGATGTGAGTTCAAAAACTCACCTTTTCAATCCAAAACAACAAATAAGAAGCTTTGAAATCAAAAGAAAGATCAATCACACTTCAACTTCAACTCTAGAAGCTCCAATCTAAGATTACAACGAATATTTCCTAAGTTAGGTCATAGGAAATTTCTGAAATTAGAGAGAGATTGAGATAGAGAAGAAGAAGAGAATGTTTACCTAAGCTTCACTTTGATTTTGGAGCTAGAACTTGAATTCGCAAAGGAAACTAGGGCTTAGGATTTTAGTTTCCAATCTCTTCCCCCAATTTTATAAAGCTTGAATTGTTAGGAAAATAATAGAATGAATGAAGAGGAGAGGGGGTGGCGTTTGGATATTAGATGAGTTGGGTTAGTGGGCTGAAACCCAAACCCAAGCCCAAAGCCCTAAGTGAAAATGTCCAAATTCTACTCAACTCCAAACATATCGATACTTATACTCAAAAAAGTTGCAAACACCATTTTGGACTCAATGGAAGTGGTCTCAAGTCCAAATTGTTAAATCTCAATTTCATTCTTCATTCAGACGTCTGAAATTTACAAACCAGACGTCTGAATCTGGAAAAATATGAGTTGCCTTTCTTCATTCAGACGTCTGAAATTTACAATTCAGACGTCTGAATTTGTAAAAACAGATGTTGTCAAGTACAATATTCAGACGTCTGAATCATTCATTTCAGACTTCTGAAAATGGTAATTTTAGCCTATTTCCTTTCTGGTTTGACTCGAGCAATTTTAGACGTCTGAATCGTTCATTTTAGACGTTTGAATATTTTTTTGACAGTGTTTTCAAATAGACACTTCCATATAAAACAATCCACATTGTCTTTTCACTAATTCGACTGTTCTTTTTCGAAATAGTGACATTTTTGGACTTAAATCCGACTAACGATGCTATATTTAAATTAAACATTTAAATATACGAATCGTAAAATATGCGGGTTGTTACAACTTCCACACTTCCTCTACTAATACACTTCACCTTTCTAACTTGTTCCTCCAACTCACAACCATAAACTTCTCCACATACTCCTCTATCAATCACTCCCCACATCATACCACAACTTCAAACCATACACTTCAATCATAACAACCAAACATCTTATACACTTCAACTACATCCACCCATTGCTTTGCAACCACAACCACCTCCACAGTCCTGCACATATACCACTGCTTACATAAAAAAAACTGCAGCCACCACTTCATACAACTACAATTGCAAATTGAACTGCAAATTCAACTTCCACAAACAGTTCATCTGTTCACTCCATCTGAAACTCATCTTGAACTAGCATACTCCATTGCTTAAACCAGCATCTTGCTTGAAACTCCAAACTGCTCCTTTACACCACACACTGTGCTTCTCTACTTTATCCAGTTCAACTTCCTTAACACCAGTCACTCCTGCTAGATCGAAGCCTCACAACACCACCAATTCAACTAAACAACGAACGAACGAATTTCCTTGCATACAGGACCATCCTTCACCAAATCATCCACTGCCTTCTCCACGAATTCCAACACCGCCGAGGCAACTCCACAACCAATCACGACTCCCCAACCAAACCCATCTTCTACCTCGACCTATGACCTTCAGCCTACACCACAACAACAGCAGCTCCACGCGACCGAAATTCCCCCCTCCTACCACCGCGAAGACCATTTACCGATCCCCGGACCAGCGTGAGTTTTGATTGAGTTTGAATTTAAAAGGGATTTTGTAAAATTTGGGTTGTGATATTTATTTCTGGAAATTTGATCGAGGATTTGCTGATTTTGAATGGAGAGTTGTGAATATTTTGGGGATGACAGTACTTGATTGTTTTAGCAAGTTCATTTGCTTTGGGCCGGGCCCTTGAGTTATAAAATATAATTTGTTTTGTTTTGTTTTCTTAAAAAAAATAGGGGGGGTTCTCAATTTGTTTTGTTTACCCTTTAAAAAAATAGTTGTAAATTTTTTGTTTTTGTTTTTAAGTTCCATCCTTATATATTTTAAAAAAAAACTTGTATATATCTTGTTTCATTTTCAGGTGGCCAAAGCAGATAGGAAGAGTTGCTTGCTTTGCTTAGCTTGCCAAAAAAATAACTGTTGGCTTGCTTATAAAATATTTTGCTGCTTTTAACCCTTATCTATTGTTTTAATTTGCTTTGCATTGTTGATTGCTTGCATTTTAGAAAAAAAATTCAAATACAAAAACAAAAATCCAGTCGTAGTTGCGTTGTTAATACACGTTTAACTTCTACTTTGCATTTCGTCCTAGAATTTGGATTAATAATAACGGTTAGACATCTATAACGCTTAATTGTATATTGACAATTTGTCCTTTTTCGACAATTTAATTTCTTGGTGTCTAGGCTACGACAGAGCAATAATCAGTTATAAATATTACGGTGATTCGTAAATATTATACTGAATTGTTTCTCTGAAGGTACTTAAACCTTTGGTTGTATTGCTACGGTGATTCGTGGTGCACCGATAAATCCTACCCGTTACCTGGTTAAGAACTATCTTGTTGAATTAAGACAAAGTGTGATTATACAATTATGGGTTAGGAGCTAATTAGGACATAAAATTTGCAATTAAACCATTGCACTCATTTAGTTGCATTAGTTCATGCATATTTAAAAAAAAAGAACAAAAAAATTCAAACTCCAAAACTAAAAAAAATTGTAAATATTTCTTAACTTAGTTTTATTTTAAAATCATTTTTCTTTGAAATTTCTAAAAATCAAAAATCCAAAAAAAAATTAAAATCTTTTCAAAAAAAGAAGAAAGAAACTGAAAATCGAAAAAAAAAATTAGATTTCCTTTTCTGAGAAATAAATTCTTTGTGAATACTTTTCCTTTATAAAAAAATCCCAAAAAAGAAAGAATAAAAACATTCTTAAATTGTTCGAATTTCCATATTCACATGAATTTTACGATAGTTGTGAAAATCAATATAATCCATATAAATTCACTTCAAATTCTTATGGATATTTCAACAACTATTGTTTAAACAATTCGGATTTTGAACCAAAATTTTTTCAAAATAATGACCAACCCTCAACTTTTGAAAAGAGAATGAAATCTTTACTTGAAATTTGTACACAACAAAATCAAGTAATGAATGATTTGTATAATTCATTTCAAAATAATCACAATTTTAATTCACTTTAAAATTTAAATGATTTTGATTATAACCCATGTCAAAACAATTTCGAATTCCAAAATGAATTTCAAAATCAAAAGGGGAATGTGAACCACTTTTTAAATAATTTTGACAATGAGAATAGTTTTAATTTTGGTGCAATGGACAATTTTTGTTCTCAACAAATTCAAATAGAAAATTATCAAATTAATAATCATGAATTTGATTTAGCTGAGCAAATGAAAAAAGATTACGAGGATTTGTTGCGTGAAGCCTACAAAAAATTTCATGAGAAACAAAATCAAATCCCAACTTGTGAAGAATCAAATAATAATTCACCGTTTATTGAAATTGACAATTTTTGTTCTCACCAAGTCCAAATTAGAAGTTCTCACATTAATAATTATAAATTTGATTTTGTTGAGCAAATGGATGAAATTTACAAAAATCACATGGATTTGTTGATTGAAACATACAAAAAAATGCGTGAGCAACAAAAAAAAATCTTAACTTATGACGAGTTAAATTATAATCCATCATTTACCAAAATTGACGATTTTCAAATAACAACTTTTGAAATTGAAAATGACAATCTTACTGAAGTTGTTGAAAAAATGGTAATTGAATTGGATTTTAATTCTTTTGAGGGTAAGAAACTCGATTTGAAATACGATCTTCCTTTCTCCGATTTTAAAATTTTGGATGTAACAACTTTGGATTTGAACTTGATTTATGCAATGAAGTTGTGAATAATTCAATAAAGGAAGACGAATTCAATGAACACAATTTCTTTGGACTTTTCGTAAACGAGTTGTCGAATTCTTAAGGGGAAGATTTAAATCACCATTTTGATTTCGAAATCGATAATTCTGAAGAAGTTTTCAATAATAAGTTTGAACTTCAATTTTGTAAAAATAAACTTGAATTTTAACTAATTATTCTATCAACCCCGAAAATTATCGTAAATAAAACAACTTGTACAATTTTCAATAAAACGACATTCGTTTTTCCAAGCCAACATTCAACTTTGAAATCTTTTATGATTTGGTTTTTAGTGCTTAAGCCGTGTCTCTCACATTAGACGAGACAACTAAATTGGTCTTTGGAAGACCGTTTCATTTACTCCTTAACAGCATATTTTCTAATATCTTGTAAATAATAATCACTTCATGTAAATATAGGTCTTGTATTTATTTTATTTTTCTCCTTTCACTTGGGTTGACTGTGGGGACACAATCAAAATCAAGTGTGGAGGGAGTCTCATTTTCATTTTTTATTAATTTTTCATGGTTTATTTTTTTCCAAAACTCAAAAAAAAATTAAAAAAAATCTCAAAAACAAAAAAACAAAAATGTTAGCATTTTGAATTATTTTTAAAGAAACACTATAGGATAAATATATGGTTTGGGTTAATTAAATTGAAATTTTTGAAAAGTTGTTTGTCTTAACAAAAATAAAAATAAAGTTTGATTATAAATAACGATAGTTTAACTAGTATATAGGAATGTTCATATGTGTTAATTATGAAGTATATCCTAATTGAAAATCTTTGTTTAAAAAACTAGTGAATTTAAAGTAATGGATATAACATTTTTTATCCTCTAAGTTAAATGGTGCTAAGATGAATCGGCAAAACTCTCTCTTCAAAATATATATATACATATATATATATAACAAAAAACACAAAAAAAACAAAAAATTATTTCTTGTATATATTTTATTAACACCTAGAGTCATGTGTTCACACTCGTGTGTTCACTCGCCATGCTCTGCACCCTTCTCACGTAAGCCCGAAAGGCAGTGCACGATCAATATATCTTGCCTCAGTTTATCTAAGTTAGGTGTATGTATATAAAATTCTTTTAATAATGCCTATAGTCGATAAGTGTTCACACTTGTATGTTCACTCGCCACACTCTGTATTGCCCTCACGTAAGCCCGAAAGGTAGTGCATGGGTAATATATCTGGCCTTAGTTTATCTGAGTTAGGCATATGTAAATATTGTTAATATCAATAAAATTTTCAAAAATAAGAGAGAGTAAGAAATTGAAATCCAAACACTATTTTGACTTGTTTAATTTTACTTTTTATTGAAAAGAAATGAAAATACCACTTTGAAAAACATTGATAATCAAATAAGGATCCATTTCATAGTTACATTGTGTTATCAACCGAAACAGCGAGTTAAACTATAGTCTATTTGTTAAGACAACTTGATTTTTGTTGGAAATTTTGACAAGTAAAAGGACTTAAATTTCTTGATAATAACCAAAACCTATACTTAAATTATATGTGTCTATTTAAAAGTAAATCCTCCATTTTTAAATATTTTCAAGAACTTGCATTTAGGAATTTTCACTTTGCATTTGGATTTTGTGGGTTGTATCCACTGAAAACCCTTACGAGACAACACTCGTCCTACTAGGGACACCTAGAGGTTTAACGGCTTGTTGCATACGTTCAATGCAATCATGCTCCCTACGAAAATGGATTTATCTTAGTTTTTCTTTATTCGAGGACGAATAAAAAGATAAGTATGGGGTATTTGATGTGCACGTAAATGTGCATATTTTTACTTCCATATTTTTCAAATTTAATTAATTAAATGATCATATAGGGTGTTTAACATGTTTAAACCAAAATTCAAATTATTTTCAAATCATCACATATTCATCTTCATACAGGGGAAAATGGTCATTTTTGTGCATATATTAATTTGAGAAAATTTACTTGGACATTTTTATGATTTTTTGTAGGAATTTGAAGTCAAATTACAAGTGGTTTCATGGAAAATATGCATGCACAAGAGAATACAAAGGAATGAGGATGGAAATAATTCAAACTCATGAACATGGATGTGACAACCCGGAATTTTTGGATATTTGAAATCGGAATATTTAATTGATTTTTAATATTTAAAAGTTAATTTCTAACTTAAATTTCCAATATCAATATTTATTGGATAATTAATTATTGAATTCAATTTATTGGAATTGGGTAAAATATTGAATCTTGACTTTTAAGCCTGTTAAAAATAGTTTGAAGGCCTATAAAATTCATATTAATAATACTGAAGGTGATAGAACTTTTAAATTTGAATTTAAAGGTGTTTTGTTCAGTTTTAAAAATATATCGTTTAAATCGATATTTAAAATAGCCTTCCGAGGCACAGTCTTGGAATTCGACGAAGCCAGTTCCATTGGATTTGTATTATTATCGGATTTCAAATTTCGGAGCGTTTGGAGTTGTCGTGTGATCGTACGATATATAAACGTGCTGAAATCTATATCGAAATTTAATATAATAACTGAGTCCAAAAGCTATCTTCTCCAAACGATCGAATTAGGACTCGAAACCTTTTCCATTGCATTCAGAATAAGGGTATAACATTATGAACGCCTAGCGGCATGCCTCGTTAGGGGTTCGGGATTGGAAGTTGCGTTCATTGAGATAATTTGAAATTCAATTTAAATTATATATTTATATTCTTTTACAAGCAACTTTCACCAGCCGACATTCTTTTACATCAGAGTCTAGTCTTAACTGACAAAGCAGTGTACCCAAACCCCTCCACGTCTTTCCCCTCTTTCTTTCCATCAGATATTTCAAAAATTCATTTTTAAAACGAAAACTTTTTTTTTTGTTCAATCAAAGATAAATGGCCGAAAGAAAGTATTTATCTAATTCATCATGACAATTCTTTCATTCCCTAGTTCGAATCAAAATCGAGCCTTTCTCCTTCTATCATTCAATTCGACCCATGAAAACAAATTCACTCGATTCAATGAGAGGGCAGGGGACATCGCGCGCTCGCGTGCGAATTGGAATTCGTGAGTTCATCGGTCGAGTCGCGCAGGTGATGTCGTTCGATTGGGGAGAAGCATTCGAGGAAGGGTGGGGTCGCGTTCGAGGCGCGTGTGAGTGTGGTGCAGCGACGAGGGCGAAGTCGAAGTCTCGAGGAGGTTCGCGATGCTGGGCGACGCGTCAAGATGAGGAAGTGGTGGTCGAGGGGTCGACTTCGTGGTAGAGGTGCTCTCGTGTGAAGCTGCCGATCGAGGAGGAGTATCGACAGCCTGTTTGGTGAGAACTTCGATCTGTCTTTATCTCTGCATTTCAATTTTTAGTCTAAGGTATTATTAGTTTTTTTTTAAAATTAACAGAGAAGAATATATGTGTAGGTAAGATTTAGGCAAATAGAAAACTTTAAAAAGGGTAATATAAATTATTTTTATAAGTGTATATATATATATTTATATATATATATATATATAGTTCCAAAGATAAGATTTGGGGAAAATTATATAGCGATTTTAAAAATGTTGAAGAGTTTAGTTAAGTTGGATTTTGTATCTATATAAGTTATTTTATAAGTATAGTATATATATATGTGTGTGATTTCAAAGGAAAAAGGAAAAAAAATATACCTATATATATACACTTATTGTTTCATTTGGAAATAAATATTAAGATGGTTAACTTATTTAATTACTTTTTAATTTATTTTAGTTAGAAAAGGTTTTTAAAGGTGTATATAGGGTGTTTTAATAATAAAAATAAAGTAAAATATACATATATATACTTATATTTATTTACTACCCTAATATTATCATAATGGGGATTAATTTGTCTAACAAACTTATTTTGTCACTAAAAATATTTATTAAAAGGAAAATCAGATTAAAATTTAACTATTAGTTAAATTAAATTATTAGCTAATTTAATTTATTTCAAAATAAACAAATTGTTGATTAAATCAAAATTTTAATAATCGTATAAATGTTTATACAAGGTCTGAAATTGTGAGGAAAACAAGTCAAGTGGAAATGGGTTGCAAACAAGGTCAAAGGTGAGTTAATCTCACTCATCTGGTTGCTATTTAAATTTAAATTGTCAAATTTAAATAATTGGTTGAATGATTGAATTGGTTTGATGTGCTATATTATATATATAGTAGTATATATAGTATATATTGGAGTTGTTGATATTCCCGCATTTTATAGCGGATGAGACCCTATGCGCCGCATAATAGCAGATGATAATATTTAAAACCCATATACCGTGATATTCCACCTCGAAGTGGAATTGGTATTGTGCTAACGTCTGTGGATGCAGGGAAACAGGTTGGAGGGATCCAACTAGATTCCTCAAAATTATTTAGATTATTTATATTTCTGTGTTATGAATATTGATATTCTGTGATGATTTTATTGGTAATTGAAATATTGGATGATGGTTGGATTGTATATGACAGTAAAAGGAGTTATCAAACTATATTGAATTTGATTTTTGGAAAGAAATAAAAGGGTAAAATTTAAGTAAAATAATTCTAGTGAATTTGAATAAATTAAATAATGAATTGTAAAAGGAATAAAAGCGATTCCAAAGTTTTAACAAATATGGGAAAAGGGGATTTGAATTAACAGGGGAATAATAAGTTTTAAACTAAAGTGATATTATTTTAAGGAATAAAAGAATTTATTTTTTGAATTTAATTAAAGGATAAATAAGGAGTTTTTGAAATTTGAAATTGGTATTTTCAGTTAAAAGGGGTTTTAACTCATAATAAAGAAATAAATCTAAAAGTTAATATATTTTGAAATAAATGAAGTAAGTAAAGAAAATTATTTCAAGTGAAGTGAGTTGGAAATCAATTGTAAATTGGTTTAAGTATTTGGAATTGAAATTTTAAAGAGAAGTGAGATTTGGAATTTATAAACTGGGTTTATAAAGTAAAATAAAATATCAGTGGATATTTGAAAATATAAATTCAAGGTGGGAATTTATGAAGGGATATGAATTGGTTTAAAAATAAATGTTGATTTATTTTTAAAAGATGTGAAGAGAAGTGTATTTCCTTGGATAGCCAAGTACGTTTTCAAAGCAATTTTAAATATAAGTTAGAGGTTCTAATTGTGTTTTAAAAGGCATGTTTTAGAAAATTGATTATTCCTAAATGTTAAATCCCAAAGTAAGATTTTCAAAACCTATTATTGTAATAATTATATAAAAGTGACTTAGTATTATGTTAAAAAGAGAAATTTAGTTTATATTTATAAAGTGGTTTTATTTTAAATATTCTTAAAGTATATATTTTAATAAAGTATTAAAGTTGTTTTAAATTTCAATGTTATAAAGTATATTTATAATAAAGTGTTTTTAAATTATTTTAAAATCTAAAAGTATTTTGTACTTGGGGTTTCAGTGGAAATAAAAATTTGGGAAATGCATTCCGTGAAAGGAAACTGTTTTGAAATTGTTTTCAAAGGGTTTGAAAATAGAAATATATCTTGTGAAGATATTTTTGAGGTTAATAAATAATTTGGAAAATTATTTATTGTTGGATGGATGTTTGTGAATGTTAATTGATAGTTAAATCACCGACTGTCAATATTGGCCAATGCGCTGATCATTTCGAAGAGACCGAGATCGAGATTAATTTCTCGAAAACCACTTCGATCTGGTTTGTACATTTCCGGGAAACGATTTCGAAGTCGAAGATGGAGCAGTGAAGTGCAAGGGCTAGTCGCTACTAATCCTGAGGATATTTCCAAATTGGATGTAGTAGGAGTAGTGCCTTCAGTTCTGTTCGGACCCGGGACGGACTTGTATGGACGAATGCTTCCGGAACATCGTCAGGTGGACGATGGGCATTTTAAGGGATAAGTTCTATAAAGGTAACGCTTAGCCTCAAGCCTCATCAACCGGGAATGACTGAAAATCAGGGGTTATGCAGCAAGGCTTCGTGGGTCGCACCCACTTGAGAGTAAGGTCATCCCTGTCTAGATGTCCCTTTTTATTTCGGCTTAGTGGTGCGGTTGCTGATCACAACTGTGGGGTGATTTTATTCGGAATTATCCAGTAAGGGATGGTTCCGGCCTTGTGTTGCAGGCGACTTAGGGTGGGTCCTCGGTACTGTGATCTAGGCCACGTACTGTGACAGGTGGTACCCCAGTGCCTAGTCATTGATGGAAATCCATTCTCGCTACGTGCCTTGTACACTATTTGTTTGTATTACCCACTTTGTGGCTAGTTTGCTGGAATTTAATCATGTAGCAATTTCAGCTATTTGAATAAGTATTTGTATATAGACACTATTATAATATCAGAGGATTTTGATAAAAAGTGATTTAACTATCGTAAGGTAAAAACCCGACATGTTTATTTGTGGCGTGGTCTTACGAGATGCTTTTTGATTTCAAAGAGTTTGGAAAACTTTAATAATCCAATTGAGTGTGTTTTCTCACGCTGGATTTCCAGACTGACTCAGGTGTTGTTTTATATGATGCTCGGGTCAGACCGAGATAAACACGTTCAGTTTATGCTGTGGAGCTCAGGAGACGAGCTGGATGGAGATACGTACTCCCATACTTGTTTTTATATATATTCCGCTGTGTTGAACTCTGTACTCTGTTGTGTTGAGGACAGGATATGATTATTGTCTAGTTGTATGTTTTGTGTACTCTGATGTATACTCGGATGATGTATTGTATAAAACAGATATAGTTTTAATTTGTGTAAAGATCTGGTAGTACATATTATATTTTATTCCGCTGCGATGGTTAGATTCTGCTGTTGTTCTCTTTCCTTCTTTTACCTCTTCTTCTTTAACCTTAATGGTTCGTACTTCCGTTCTCTTTGAGTTGTTCTGATAAAGATTAATGTCAATTCAAGGGGTACAGTTTGCGGGCTGTTACAGTGGTATCAAAGCTTAGGCTAGTGATAACCTTGGCTCTGGTGGGAATTACTCATTGAAATAGAGTCCATAGTACCCTAGAATGAGTTGAGTGTATTTATAGATATGAGTGCGTATTTGTTAGTGAATATAAAATGGTTTTATATTGTGTTGACTTATCGGTTAAGTGTTTATAAATTCTGGTCGATGTGTGGGACACCACGACATCGGTAGGGGTTTCTAAACTCTTAAACAAGATAAACCGACATAGTATTGTTTTAAAATAGGGTAAATGAAATAATTTTGCCCAAATTATTTTTGTATATAAAAGAAATAATTTTTCGTAAATTATTATAGTATATTTGGTTGCTTGGTTGTTAGGAAATGATAATTATCATTTCTGTTAAGGAATTGGATTGAAATTGGAATTTAATCAAAAGTTAAGAAATAAATTCATATAACCAAATGAGATTTGTAAATGTGAATTATAAATGTGGTTGATGATTAAAATGAGATAAGATTCCTGGGTAATTTTTTGGATCTGGGTTAAAAGGATTTGGAATTAGAAATTTTGAGAAAAATTTAAATTCCTTTGAGTTTGAAAATGGTTTTCAAAGGTTTTGAAGGAATAATAGTGATAGTATTTGAGAAATATTTTTGAATAGGATTTGAAATCTGGAGAGATTTGAAATTTAAAAATATTTGAAATGTTTTGGAAGGGAGTAAAAGCACTGAACTCTTTTCGGTCGCTGGAAAATAATTCCGATGATGATCGCGACATAATCGGTGTTCATTTTCGGGTTTCCAAAAGAGAAATTGCTACCAGAAGGTTGGAAATTAGAGTTGTTTGTGGAAACTGGGTATGGTTTTGAAATTTGAAAGGATTCTGGGTATAGTTGATTTCAAGGGAAACTTTGAAATTTTAGGAAATTGTTTAAACTCTGGAATCTTATTTAAAATCTTTATGGAATAATAAAAAGGTTTGAAAACTTATAAAGGATCGAAATTAAGTTCTTACTTAATAGAATTTAAATGAATTGTGTAAAGTATAATATAGTATGGGGATAGACTTAACTAGAGTTAAGTTAAATAAAATTGAATTGTAATAAATAGATTTCGATGGCTTATAAAAGGAATTGAAACTAATGGAGTAAAAATATACGTGGCTAAAATAAATGTATAAATCCGAGTTAAAAGTAAAATGTGAATAGAATTGATTTTAAATAGATGGAAGTACGGATATAAAGAAGTTGTGACTTATAAATTTAGAAATGGAATAAATAAGCCAAATAAAATTATTTTGTAATTTCGAAAATGGATAAAAATAAAATATTGGGTAAAATTAGAATAAATTACTTGATTAATTAATGGAATATGGAAATGAAACTCGAATTGGTTAATTAAAATTTGAATGGTGAATAAATGATAAAATTTTAAAGTGTGGCTTGAGTTATTGATAGTAATTCAACTTGAAATTGTAAGTGAATTAAATATGAATTGCAGTTGAATGGAATTGAATTAAAATAAGAATGATTTATATTGCAAATAAAATTCAAGTGAGTAGAAATAAAATTGAAGTGGCTTTATTATTGAAATAATAAATTCGGAAGTGAATAGAAATGTGAAATAAGTTTAAAATGGAATGAATGAGTACTAATTGAATTAAATTAGTAAAATAAAATGGAATTGATTGATAGAAGTGAAATAAAATTGATTTTGATATAAATGAATATGAATATGTGTTTGTTTGGACCTAAAAATGAATTGGATGAAGGGAAGTGAATTGTAAACCCTTAAGTTGAATGGGATGGCATGTGAATTGATTGCAAACAATTTAAAACTAGTGTTGAAGCCTTGCACATGTGTTTAAGAATATATATTGCATACATTACCTAAGAATCTATGTGTTAGCTATTTGAATATAAGTGAAATGTTAACAAATTTGCATATATATAGTACTTACGTGTTTAAATTGAGTAAGTACAGGTTCGGGGAAGCCATGTGGCTGGATTTGGTAGTGCGAATGCTAAAATAAATTACTGCTTTGCTTAAAAATACTAAATAAGGTACGCCTACGCAATAAAAATAGGAAATATGAACTGTTTTTGTTTTTCCGACCGTGTAGGTCGATGTATATATATTTATCTCTTTTGTCAAATTGCAAAAGCTCCTCCGTACAAAGGAGACTCTGCCAAAAATTTCTGAAAATTTTGGGAGTTAGAAAATTTTTGAAATTTTTGGAAATTTTTCACTAACGACAAGTGATTTAAAATTTGGAATTTGAGATAAAGATAAATAAAATTCAATATTCAGAAGTTGGAGATGAATTGAATTTAAGAAAAATTGGAAATGAAAATGTGGAATAAGTATTTATATTTGAAATGAAGTAGTAAATTGAAGTAAATTGAATTCAAATGGAAGTGTAAAGGCACAATGAATAGAAATGGATATAAACTTCAGTAGTGAAGTAAAAATAAATATAAGAAATATATATAAAATATAGATATTGAACTTAAGAAATGAATGATGAAATTCTTAAGTAAACCGGTATTGAGAAAAAATTTCCTAAGTAAATAATTGAGTGGAGATTAAACCTGAAGTTGTGAAATGGGATAATGGTGGAAAAGTGAATAACAATCAAAATGAATGAGAATAAAAGAAAATCGATATAATAGATAATCAATTGAAATTGTGTAACGAGCTAAATAAAACGATTTTGAACTTGTAAGTGGATATTCTTACTTAGTAAGGTACAGGTGTTTTAAAGGCAGAAAGGGAATTGATGTTTGATTTCAGAAGATAAATTTAAATGGCCCAACAAAAAGGTATGTATTTAAATTTCTGTATGAAATTTGATTGGGTTTTTTATTTTGCCACTTGGCATTTTGATTTCTTTTGGAATCTAGGGGCCCGTAGAGGCATTTTGTAGTAGTACCGAGATAGCCACGCAAAGGAGACGCTGGCGAAATTTTTCAAAAATTTAGAGAGTTAGAAATTTTTTGAGAAATTTTGATAATTTAAAATTTGAATTCAAATTTAAATTTGAATTGAGAAGTATGTGATATTGTTTGGGACTTATGGATAGGTTTGGGAAGTTAATAAGAGGAATATTGTGTCTTTAATAAAAGATTTGTTTGGCAAGTTGTTAAAACTATTTGGGTTGAGGAAATAGTTAATGGGTTTGGGATCATTATTCCGAATTAGTAATTTCGGGGACGAAATTCCTTTAAGGGGGGAGGAATGTGACGACCCGGAATTTTTGGATATTTGAAATCGGATTATTTAATTGATTTTTAATATTTAAAAGTTAATTTCTAACTTAAATTTCCAATATCAATATTTATTGGATAATTAATTATTGAATTCAATTTATTGGAATTGGGTAAAATATTGAATCTTGACTTTTAAGCCTATTAAAAATAGTTTGAAGGCCTATAAAATTCATATTAATAATACTGAAGGTGATAGAACTTTTAAATTTGAATTTAAAGATGTTTTGTTCAGTTTTAAAAATATATCGTTTAAATCGATATTTAAAATAGCCTTCTGGGCCACAGTCTCGGAATTCGACGAAACCAGTTCCATTGGATCCGTAATATTGTATTATTATCGGATTTCAAATTTCGGAGCGTTTGGAGTTGTCGTGTGATCGTACGATATATAAACGCGCTAAAATCTGTATCAAAATTTAATATAATAACTGAGTCCAAAAGCTATCTTCTCCATACGATCGAATTAGGACTCGAAATCTTTTCCATTGCGTTCAGAATAGGGGTATAACATTATGAACTCCTAGCGGCATGCCTCGTTAGGGGTTCGGGATTGGAAGTTGCGTTCATTGAGATAATTTGAAATTCAATTTAAATTATATATTTATATTCTTTTACAAGCAACTTTCACCAGCCGACATTATTTTACATCAGAGTCTAGTCTTAACCGACAAAGCAGTGTACTAAAACCCCTCCTTTACGCTTTTAGTCACGTCTTTCCCCTCTTTCTTTCCATCGGATATTTCAAAAATTCATTTTTAAAATGAAAACGTTTTTTTTTCGTTCAATCAAAGATAAATGGCCGAAAGAAAGTATTTATCTAATTCATCATGAAAATTCTTTCATTCCCCAGTTCGAACCAAAATCGAGCCTTTCTCCTTCCATCATTCAATTCGACCCATGAAAACAAATTCACTCGATTCAATGAGAGGGGAGGGGACATCGTGCGCTCGCGTGCGAATTGGAATTCGCGAGTTCATCGGTCGAGTCGCGTAGGTGATGTCGTTCGATTGGGGAGAAGCATTCGAAGAAGGGTGGGGTCGCGTTCGAGGCGCGTGTGAGTGTGGTGCAGCGACGAGGGCGAAGTCTCGAGGAGGGTCGCGATGCTGGGTAACGCGTCGAGCTGAGGAAGTGGTGGTCGAGGTGTCGACTTCGTGGTAGGGGTGCTCTCGTGTGAAGCTGTCGATCGAGGAGGAGTATCGACAGCCTGTTTGGTGAGAACTTCGATCTGTCTTTATCTTCGCATTTCAATTTTTAGTCTAAGGTATTATTAGTTTTTTTTAAAAAAAAATTAACAGAGAAGAATATATGTGTAGGTAAGATTTAGGCAAGTAGAAAACTTTAAAAAGGGTAATATAAATTATTTTTTATAAGTGTATATATATATATAGTTCCAAGATAAGATTTGAGGAAAATTATATAGCGATTTTTAAAATGTTGAAGAGTTTAGTTAAGTTGGATTTTGTATCTATATGAGTTATTTTATAAGTATAGTATATATATGTGTGTGATTTCAAAGGAAAAAGGAAAAAAATATACCTATATATATATATACACTTACTGTTTCATTTGGAAATAAATTTTAAGACGGTTAACTTATTTAATTACTTTTTAATTTATTTTAGTTACAAAAGATTTTTAAAGGTGTATATAGGGTGTTTTAATAATAAAAATAAAGTAAAATATACATATATATACTTATATTTATTTACTAGCTTAATATTATCATAATGGGGATTAATTTGTCTAACAAACTTATTTTTTCACTAAAAATATTTATTAAAAGGAAAATCAGATTAAAAATTTAACTATTAGTTAAATTAAATTATTAGCTAATTTAATTTATTTCAAAATAAACAAATTGTTGATTAAATCAAAATGTTAATAATCGTATAAATGTTTATACAAGGTCTGAAATTGTGAGGAAAACAAGTCAAGTGGAAATGGGTTGCAAACAACGTCAAAGGTGAGTTAATCTCACTCATCTGGTTGCTATTTAAATTTAAATTGTTAAATTTAAATAATTGGTTGAATGATTGAATTGGTTTGATGTGCTATATTATATATGTAGTAGTATATATAGTATATATTGGAGTTGTTCATATTCCCGCATTTTATAGCGGATGAGACCCTATGCGCCGCATAATAGCGGATGATAATATTTAAAACCCATATACCGCGATATTCCACCTCGAAGTAGAATTGGTATTGTGCTAACGTTTGTGGATGCAGGGAAACAGGTTGGAGGGATCCAACTAGATTCCTCAAAATTATTTAGATTATTTATATTTCTGTGTTATGAATATTGATATCCTGTGATGATTTTATTGGTAATTGAAATATTGGATGATGGTTGGGTTGAATATTTCAGTAAAAGGAGTTATCAAATTATATTGAATTTGATTTTTGGAAAGAAATAAAACGGTAAAATTTAAGTAAAATAATTCTAGTGAATTTGAATTAATTAAATAATGAATTGTAAAAGGAATAAAAGCGATTCCAAAGTTTTAACAAATATTGGAAAAGGGGATTTGAATTAACAGGGGAATAATAAGTTTTAAACTAAAGTGATATTATTTTAAGGAATAAAAGAATTTATTTTTTGAATTTAAGGATTAAATTTAATTAAAGGATAAATAAGGAGTTTTTGAAATTTGAAATTGGTATTTTTAGTTAAAAGGGGTTTTAACTCATAATAAAGAAATAAATCTAAAAGTTAATATATTTTGAAATAAATGAAGTAAGTAAAGAAAATTATTTCAAATGAAGTGAGTTGGAAATCAATTGTAAATTGGTTTAAGTATTTGGAATTGAAATTTTAAAGAGAAGTGAGATTTGGAATTTATAAACTAGGTTTATAAAGTAAAATAAAATATCACTGGATATTTGAAAATATAAATTCAAGATGGGAATTTATGAAGGGATATGAATTGGTTTAAAAATAAATGTTGATTTATTTTTAAAAGATGTGAAGAGAAGTGTATTTCCTTGGATAGCCAAGTACGTTTTCAAAGCAATTTTAAATATAAGTTAGAAGTTATAATTCTGTTTTAAAAAGCATGTTTTAGAAAATTGATTATTCCTAAATGTTAAATCCCAAAGTAAGATTTTCAAAACCTATTATTGTAATAATTATATAAAAGTGACTTAGTATTATGTTAAAAAGAGAAATTTAGTTTATATTTATAAAGTGGTTTTATTTTAAATATTCTTAAAGTATATATTTTAATAAAGTATTAAAGTAGTTTTAAATTTCAATGTTATAAAGTATATTTATAATAAAGTGTTTTTAAATTATTTTAAAATCTAAAAGTATTTTGTACTTGGGGTTTCAGTGGAAATAAATATTTGGGAAATGCATTCCGTGAAAGGAAACTGTTTTGAAATTGTTTTCAAAGGGTTTGAAAATAGAAATATATCTTGTGAAGATATTTTTGAGGTTAATAAATAATTTGAAAAATTATTTATTGTTGGATGGATGTTTGTGAATGTTAATTGATAGTTAAATCACCGACTGTCAATATTGGCCAATGCGCTGATCGTTTCGAAGAGACCGGGATCGAGATTAATTTCTCGAAAACCACTTCGATCCGGTTTGTACATTTCCGGGAAACGATTTCGAAGTCGAAGATGGAGCAGTGAAGTGCAAGGGCTAGTCGCTACTAATCCTGAGGATATTTCCAAATTTGGATGTAGTAGGAGTAGTGCCTTCGGTTCCGTTCGGACCCGGGATGGACTTGTATGGACGAATGCTTTCGGAACATCCTCAAATGGACGATGGGCATTCTAAGGGATAAGTTCTATAAAGGTAATGCTTAGCCTCAAGCCTCATCAACCGGGAATGACTGAAAATCAGGGGTTATGCAGCAAGGCTTCGTGGGTCGCACCCACTTGAGAGTAAGGTCATCCCTGTCTAGATGTCCCTTTTTATTTCGGCTTAGTGGTGCGATTGCTGATCACAACTGTGGGGTGATTTTATTCGGAATTATCCAGTAAGGGATGGTTCCGGCCTTGTGTTGCAGGGGACTTAAGGTGGGTCCTCGGTACTGTGATCTAGGCCACGTACTGTGACAGGTGGTACCCCAGTGCCTAGTCATTGATGGAAATCCATTCTCGCTACGTGCCTTGTACAGTATTTGTTTGTATTACCCACTTTGTGGCTAGTATGCTGGAATTTAATCATGTAGCAATTTCAGCTATTTGAATAAGTATTTGTATATAGACACTATTATAATATCAGAGGATTTTGATAAAAAGTGATTTAACTATCGTAAGGTAAAAACCCGACATGTTTATTTGTGGCGTGGTCTTACGAGATGCTTTTTGATTTCAAAGGGTTTGGAAAACTTTAATAATCCAATTGAGTGTGTTTCCTCACGTTGGATTTTCAGACTGACTCGGGTGTTTTTTTATATGATGCTCGGGTCAGACCAAGATAAACAGGTTCAGGTTATGCTGTGGAGCTCAGGAGACGAGCTGGATGGAGATACGTACTCCCGTACTTGTTTATATATATATTCCGCTGTGTTGAACTCTGTACTCTGTTGTATTGACGACCGGATATGATTATTGTCCAGTTATATGTTATGTGTACTCTGTTGTATACTTGGATGATGTATTGTATAAAACAGATATAGTTTTAATTTGTGTAAAGATCTGTTAGTATATATTATATTTTATTCCGTTGTGATGGTTAGATTCTGCTGTTGTTTTCTCTTTACTTCTTCTACCTCTTCTTCTTTAACCTTAATGGTTCGTACTTCCGTTCTCTTTGAGTTGTTCTGATAAAGATTAATGTCAATTCAAGGGGTACAGTTTGCGGGCTGTTACAATGGAGGACCCCACCTTGCCACTTACCTTGATCTACCATTAGGAGCTAATGCACATGCTAAAAGGCCATTAAAGTTTCATGTACACTTAATGGAGGATTATCTCATGCTAATGATAACTTGGTGGCCACACTTCCTAAGAGGGTATTTTAGGCATTCCCCAAAATAGTGGATTAAGGTTTCATACATGTATAAATACCAATTATGCTTCATGTAACCTCTCTTCCTCTTAGCCTCTTTAGTTTAGTTTAGGCTCAAAAATAAAATGCAAGCTCTCTTTCTTTTCATGGCTACTTAGCCATTTCTTTCATGTATTTTCCTTTTATGCAATTTTAATATATGCTCTTTTCTTGTTTATTTCCTTTCATGCTAGTAGTGTAGTTTATTTTTCATGCAAGTAGATTAGTTTTATTCCTTTTTAATTAGCTCTCTTTTTATTTTAGCTCTCCTTTTCTCTTGTTTTTATTTCATGTTGCATGCTACAATTGTTGATATGATAACAAATATGAGAGGCTAAACCCCTTCAATTTAAGGGTAATGAAGCTCTCTTAATCATGTAGCTTCAACATTTTGATCATTTATGTTCTCCTTTTGTGCTTAATGGAAATATTTGTAGTGGTTTAACTTGTTGTTTTAGCTTTGAATTTGATGGCCTATATTTTTGACACCAAATAGGCTATGCTTAAACAAACAACAAACACAAATTACCTCTTCATCTACATATGATGTTAGTAATGAAGTGATTTTAAATTTAAAATTTGACGGGCTATATTTCTAATCAATAGTTAATATGTCATGCTTAGAATAGGTTTTATTTTCAACCTTATTGTCATTTTCATGAGAGTTAAATAGTGGTTTAGTGGTTGTGTTATAGTTTGATGGTTTATATTGGGCTAATTAATAGCACAAATATGCCATACTTATGATTAGCACATCAACTAATTTCACTAATGACCAAAAGAGAGATCATAATTTCATTTTGTTGATTTATGTGATCTAGAGAAGGACATGGCCTCTAAATTGCCTTCTACTCTCATATTTTTATCCATTTGCCTTTGTTAGTTTGGTTACATTTTCTTTTTGTAGTTAACACACTCTCAACCCTTGGATTAATTTGATTGAATATAAATTTAAAATCTAAAAATTTCCTATGGATCGATACATATTTGTGGCATACTAAAATTGTACATCGTGCGCTTGCGGTTATTTTTAATTCAAAATTTATCAGCGATTTTCTAAATTCATAGAAAACCATCGTTAATATGTTTTATTAAAACAAGTTTGTTTGATAAATGTTTTATTCGATTTTAAGGTTAAAATCGTTTATATTGGGTTTCAAATGCCATGAGGATTTAATATGTTATATAAAACATTATTTTGGTGATGGGTTAAAGTTTTAGTAATTATCCAAGCTATGAATAATTTATTATGGATTTTCAAAGGAGAATTTGAATAATTGGGTTTAGAGTAATTATATAAAGGAATTTGGCTTCTAAATTTATATATGTTAGATAACATATTAAAAGTGAATTTCCATGATTTTTGGAGATTTTTCGTAAGAAATTTACTATGGGAATTAAATTAATTTAGTTAGAGGAATTATATGTTTTGATTAAGGGATGGGCTTCTTTACTAATTGTTTTAATTAAATCTGACATAAATTTGGTAGTATTTTAGGAAAAGATTTTTGTAAAGTTTATGGAAACCAATTAAAGTTTTACAAATAGGCAAGTTAGTTGAAAATCATTTACCTAAAAAGGAAATAATACAGTTTTTGTTCAGAAGCAAGGTTTCGCCACTTCCCATAGTGACCTTTCGAGCACGTACCTTCACCCCCATCTAAGTTGAAACTAATACACATGGATCAATGCTTTGATACGTAGTGGATTGGAGAAAGGCGGAAGGTATGGAGTAGAAACGGTGCTTTCAAAGGGCTCGAGACCATTTTAAATAGCTTTCAAAGGTCTTTTGTTTTACTATCCAAAGAAATGCCACCTGCCTTATTTTCAAAAGAATTCTTTTGAAAGGGTTTAATATAGCTTTCGAAGAAGTTTCCTCCTTTTTGTTTCGAAAGGGTAGCTTTCGAATGAGTTGTCTTGTTTTTAAATCAATGCTTTCGAAAGGGTAGTTTGAACCCAGTCGAAAACCTACAGCCGTCTCTTCGCTTTTTAAAGGGATTGAAGTCATCGGCGAGTTCGAAAGGTAGCTTTTTTTGATAAAAGTAATAAGCCAGTTCCCAATGTTTTCGAAAGTGCTCTAGTAGCCACATAAAGGTTTCGAAGGCAATGGCTTCGAAAAGCGTTTCGAAGCTAGCCTTCCAAATGTTTTATTTAAATGATTAATGCTTTCGAAAGGATGGTTCCGAAGCCATCAGTTTTCCCCAATCACTTTTACTTAAAGGCTAATGGTTTCGAAAAGGGTACTTTCGTTTATATTCACTTTGACCCAAAAGATATTTTTAAGGATAAACCCAATGGTTTCGAAAGGTGTACTTTCAAATGGTTTCGGAGCTATGCTTCTACGAGCTAATAAGTGAAGCTTTAATACTCTCGAAAGGTATGTTTTGATGGTTTAGAAAGAAATGTTTTAAAGTGTTTCAAAAGCCATATGCTTAGTGTTTTGAAAAGAAGATTTGAATGCTTTCGAAGGAGGTTTTCCAATGGTTTCGAAAGTAAAGTTCTAAGGTTTCGAAAGCCTTAGTTTTTGAAACAAAGAACCCTATCTCATTTTTAAAGGAAAACCCATGGCAAAATAAGGGAGTTTTGAAATGGTTTTGGAGTATGGAGTTTTTGAAGAAGCTTTGCTTGATAAAATATTAGGTTAAAGGGATTAACCATGTTATATGTGAAAATGCTTCCAAGGATATTAAACCATAAATGTTGGTATTGATATGTTATTATGCTTGCTTCTTCTATATACATATTCACTAAGTAATGGACCCATAACTGTATTTTAGGGAGAAAAGGACAGAATAAGCAGCTAGGTTGACCCAGTACTGAATATAAATTGAATTAACTCCTGTATGAGTAGAATTGCATCCAGGAGGTCAGATAGACCGGAACTTAGGATGCCCAAAGACTAATTAAGAAGTTGTCAATTTAGACAGGTTCAAAGTGATCTCATGAAAACTATGATTAAAGAGAGTTATTGGCAGGGGCCAACAAGTATGTAATGAACCCATGAAAACTATATCTGGATTAAGTTATTGATAGAAGTCAATAGGTTCTTAGTCAACCCATGAAAACTATGATATGAGGGAAATTATTGGAGATGCCAATAGGTTCAGGGAGAACCCATGAAATAATTAAATGAAGTTATTGGCATGGGCCAATAGGTTCTTAGTGTTCCCATGAAAACAATGAGACTGGATAGATAGTCCATTAGCTTTAAACAGGTTATCAGTCAGTTCATGAAAACTAATAAGTTAATAGTAACCCTAGAAACTATAACTGAGACAAATGGTCAAATGGTCAAATGAATGGGGATGGGAAATCCAAAATATTTTACTTGGTTGCATATCATCATAATATTTTAAATTGCTATGTTTTAACCATTGTGGATGCAGGAGCACAGTATATGGTTACTATAAATTTTTGGATAAGATACTAGTAAGGGGGAAACCCATTTCGATAAGCGGTGTGGTCTCACTAGATATCTAAAATGGTTTAAGATGGTTGGTTATTATTCATACCAGGCTTTATGTCTTTGAGAGAGAGAGAGGGGATCCACCTAGCCTGTCTTGAGACAATCATTAAATATTCTTGTATATAAAATACGACATACCTTCCTCTAAGTTACATAACTCACCCTAACTATATGCATGTGTATATTATATATTTTTCTCCCCCTTTGTCATCAACAAAAATAGGTGAAAAAATAAAACTCCCACTGAATGATATACTTAAAAACTGTAGAGTCAAAATCAATAATTAAGAATTAAGTGATATGCTAATCAATATGAGTTTAACTTTATAGTTGCAATTGGACTGAAATGAAGTAACTAAAGCATAAATAAGGGTATTAAATGTGACATATTAAGATGTAATATGTGAGGTATAAATGAAAGAAATATTATATATTTAATATGATATAATAGTGACATATATTAAGATATACAATGATCAACTTTTAAGTTATATACTAAATATTAAGGAAAATAAATAAACAGGATAATGAATACTTTTTTATTTATTTTATATAATACATATTATAATATAATCAAAACCTAATTCAATACCTAACTAATTTGAATCTAATTATTATACAATCCATAATATTACATAACCAAATCAAACCTATGGTAATCAATCCAAACCTAAAGAGTACTAATTATTTACATATCAATCAAATTAAAATTAAATAAGTTTAATATACACACTTACGAATAAATAGAAATTTAGATATTCTAAGGAACTTCAACCCAACCTTTAGATACAAAGATTGGATTTGCTTTGATGGCATCACAATCTTCATTATCCTTGGTGTTTGAGCACTCTGGGTTATTGGTTTGTTCATCTTTAATAAGGCAGGAAATTAACCAACGAAGAGCATCAAAATGCTTCTCCTATTCATTAATCATTTGCACTTGGCTTAGTTTCAAATGCCTATGATTTCATAGTATAAAGAAGAGAACATATTTGAATGATTGGAGTGTCTCTTCAAGGTTTTCACAAAGTTTTTGATGTGGAGAAGTCACTTTTATTAAGGAGAATGTTAAGAATAAACGAGGATGGAAAGTTGAACTGATGAGTGACTTTTTCTGGAAGAAATAGGCTTAAATAGTAGTGAAAAGACATTTGGAATAATTGAATTGAAGGTAATTACAATATTTTAAATTTTAAATTTTTATCCATACAGCTATAGTATGTCAACAAATATAAATACGTATGCTAACATATATGCATGAGTTTGCATTTTTTAAATCTTTGATATAATTTTTGTTTCTACTTAATACCATTATAATTCAATGATTACAGAGACCGATAGGATATTATATAAAAGCAAGAACTAATTTTCGTTGATTAAAATTGAGATATACGAATATAAGGAAAAGTACACGAAGGAATACAAAGCTAGATAAGCAAGTCTAAAAAAGATGATGATGATGAAGAAGAAGAATTTCCTTCAACCTTCCTTACGATTTTCCCAAAGTATTTGTGTTAAAATCTGCCCCGAAACAAGCCTAAATCCCAACCTAGAAAAGGCCCTTCAAAACTTAGACCCATTCCAAAGCTAGCCGTTGGTTGCTAAAAAGAACAACCCAGAGCTATTTATCTATTCATTCAGAACTCACAGGGGAAGGATAAAATATAATAGCATAAACATGACCTATTTTATTTCAAACTCTGAATGTCACAAAATAAAACCATAACATAATATCGGCAATAACCATTACATCGTTTAGTTCAAAAATACATTTTTAACTTCAAACGGGAATATCAGATAATAGCATAAATAGATAAATAGACTACCGCCACAAGCTCCTATAATCGTCATCTCCATCTTGATCATTGTCACCATACCTATCATGTGATGTAATGAGGAGGGAGTCAAAACAACAATATCTTGTTAACATAAAACTTGAGCCATTCTATATCAGTAATTGGGTAGTATAATATAAATAAGGATGTTCCTTTACCATTTTAAACTATATTCAAAACAATTTAATATTCCATATAAAGGAAAGAGGTGGGCCCTCAAACAACCACTTAATACCTTCAATTCTAGAAGCAGGTTCTCGCATAATTAATAACCCATAACCATCGTTACTAATGTCTACCAATAAGAGAGATAGAACCCAAGCCAATTAATACACTTTAATGGAAAATAGGCAGACTCTGACAATTTAAGACTTCAATTCATGTAGGCCCCCATTATTTAATACTTATTCCCAAGGCGGACTCCCAACAGGTCTCTATCTAGTTGACATTGCATAGAAATCTCTTCGGACACTTAATACTTCAATTGAAATGGACCTTTCTAAGATATCCTTAATCGTGCCTAAACCAAAACCCAACCATTTAATACATCATATAAAGGAAAGAGGTGGGCCCTAAAATAACCACTTAATACCTTCAATTTCCATAAAGCAGGTCCTTCGTATTATGACTCGTACCCCAGGTGATGTCTCACATTAGTCCGACTATTTGTAGTAACTGGTAGCCAGATTAACTAGGCAGGTTTACCTTACAGAATTGGGACGAACCTCACGCAATTTGTATTTACTTATTATAAGCGATGTCTCACATCAGCCATAAAGTCACACTGCTGGTAGCAAATTAGCTGGGTAGACTTCAATGATCTTTGACTGACCTCACATCACAATAACTTAGTCATATTTCATAAGACTCTCGGAATGTATTATCACACATCTCACCATATTCGTTGTTTAGGCCTTATAAGAAATCCTTTTTATTTCGCCTAATTAATTACTTTCCTAAGGGTTTTTTTATATAATGGGTGTATGATCCAAAGATCATACAGCCTACCGTAGAAGAATAAGCAAATAAGCAAGAATAACTGACCAGGCCCTACAACAACAAAATAGTATGATAAAACAAAAACTATAATATAACAAACCAATCGGAATATACCATAACATCTATAGAATTAGATTCCAGTAAAACGACGAAAACAACCGAGAAGCTTCAGGCAGTAACTAGGACAGCGAGGCGAAAAGATATATTTCTGGTCCCAGTCTGGAACATAGAATCCCTTCGTCGTCGGCACCAAACTAACTATCATTGTAGAGTACTAGCTCATTATCTATATGCCAATAGTAGAGCTCCCACTCATCCTTCTCGCTACCAAAAATCCACATAGAGAAAATCTTCCAATTAGAGTGGTAGCATAAACCACTATCTTTGTCGGACCATGTCCCGGCCCTATTTTTCCAAGTCAGTTGAGTACCTTCAAATAATTTTTCAAATAGCTCCAGACCGATCCATTCCGTAGAAGGAGGATCGAAAATGATAGCATTTATAAATTTCTTCTTAAGAGTAGTGATAGGGGTATTGCATGGAGATAAAGGGTGGGCTTGGTGGATGCAAGCTACAGGATCAGGTGGAGGAAAGATCAGAAGGTCTAGAGGGCGAGGGAGAAGCACGGGGGCTAGAGGAGGTGTAGGAAGGATCGGGGTAGGGTAATCTTGAGAAAGGAAAGGGGAAGGTGATGAGGAGCAAGACTGAATAGCTGGGTCAGAGCGGGGCTGGGCAGGAGTTTAGATCCGACAATATCTAGATGGAGTCTTTGGTAGCGGAATCTTAGGGGGAAGCTCATCAGACGCAGCAACGTTTAGAGGGAAAGAGGTAATAATATGACTAAATAAATGGCAATGATCATAGATAGGTGGCTTCCATCGATACGATATGTCTATGAAGGAAATCCTATCCCCGACGAGGGATACTTGAATGCGAGTGGGAAGCTACATGGAGGGGATAATTTCAGTTAGAGCTTTTGCAAACTTAAGTAGCTACCTACGCTCGGTGGAGATGTCAAATAGTCAAGCTAGCTAATGTGATTAGCAATCCAATTTATTCCCTCAAGGGATTGAAAAACTGAGGGAATATTAGAAATATGAGCCTAGACAGAAATGGATAAAACTTTCTCATGGACGAGGTCAACGGATGGATTCCACTAGTAATAGCGAACACTTTACCTTCAATAATAATGGAGTCCATTTACAAAATATGAGGTCTCTCCCGAGGGTTAGAAAATTTAGAAAAGTACATTGAGTTATCACACCTAATGGAAACCAAACCATGCACTTTCCAAATTCCAAGGATCTGTATTTTCACAATAGAGTAGTGGGGAGAATCATCTAAAAAGAAACCGACTAAATAGTCTTCCAAAATGCAATACTGACATCAATAATTTCCTCTGTGGGAGGGACGAGATTATTAGCAAAATCAATATCATATTGCTTAGGAATAAAAGAGCCTGCATTACTAGGCATTTTCCTAAACTGTGAAGATCAAGCACCAACTTGTTTGGGAATTTTAGCAACATTATCAGAACAGTCATTGCAATTAGAAAAGAGAGAGGAGGCTGACAATACCTTAGAGCTTGAACCATCTGCTCCAATAGCACCATCATTCAACAAACCCCCAACGACTGATAGAATCGAGCAATCAGCCTCGACCTGCGAAGTTTCCACAACTGTCGGTGTCTGGCCAACAACAACCTGGGCATATGTGCCCGGCCCAGTTTGCTTGCCTATGCCCAAAAGGGTTTAAAATATCCACTGCACCGAGATCCATCTAGAGGCACGACTTGAAGGGAGTCGATAAGGTAGCGATCTGAGAAAACGCAGCCAGAAATTGCTGCTTTGAAACACACGAACAAAATTGGGAAGAGTAAATGGCGAGTGGAAAATCTGGATAAGACGAAGGGCTAATTTGAGGAGCTTCAATTCAAAATTTCATGAGAAAGTCATGCTTTTAGAATTTTGAAAACCTAGAAAACCAGTCGCCATTACGAAATTGATTTTTCTATTCCTAAGGGGGATTTAAATGACAATTATTAACTTAATTAACTATGCATTTAATACGTTACCGTTATACGTTATTTACGCTAGTGTGTGTGTGTGTGTAAGAGTATGCGTCTATTCATTTTTAGAGATGCAGAGATTACGCTTTAAACTAACGTTCAAATGTATATTCCAATGTTATACAAGTCTTATTTCCACAATAGCATTTTTACCATAATTCCAATATTCCAAAATCAAATCAATAGACTTATACGTAGAATTCAATTCCAACTTATTTTATATTTGTTAACCCAGAAAATGGATCAACACCCAAATATCAGATGAAAGCACCGGTTCTTGAAAAAATAAAGGAAAAAGCAGAAAAATAAAAGGAGACACAAGAATTTACCGTGGTTCGGTGTAATCTCCAGCATGTGTCCACTTTAATCTTTTTTATTAGTTGTTCTCTCTCTGGATTACAACTAATTGTCTCATATCTGACCACAATCTAGTAGATCTTGGATTTACAATGTTGTTTCTAGAGAGTTTAAGAGTCACTAGTACTAGAGATTTGCTGATCTAAGTCCAAGAACAATAAATAGCATCTTTCTAGGTGACTCTAGTGAAGGAGAGGTAAGTTGTAAAGAAGAAGGAGTCTCTAATGGCAGAGAGATCAGATCCCGTTTTGGTTACAGCTAGGCCGGTATTTATAGAGTAACAGAGGCATTGGTCCATAAGACGCTTGCACTAAGGTCCAAGAGATAGCCTGAAGACACACAAAAAAATTAGAGTACCATGAGCCAAAATATAGCTAGGTACTGACCTGTGGTTGCTAATGCAAGTTAAATCATTCCACTTACTTTGCTTTTCTTTCATCTACTCGAGTTGTTCCAAGCTCTTTTCCATTGACTTTGGATTGATTCTAGTGATCTTCCATTAACACTTTAATTATCCAACTTTCTTGGCTTTCTTCGCATTAATCCTTGGAATTGGTCATCCAAACTCTAGGAGAACCACTTTATACCGAGTCATTGGAGTAGTATAAGAGATGAGTGGAGTTTGGGAAGTGAGATGGGGATGATTTATAGGTCAGTACCGACCTTTGATAGCTCGGCACCGAGCAATGGGCTTAGCTATTTTTTCACTCAACTTTCCCAAGTTCAACTCTTTAGTCCTTTTGATCGTGCTTCCATGTTCGTGAATCATTTCGTTTTGGTTTTGATCATCTTTCCGTTTGAAATCTGCTTTGGCTCAAAAGTGGGTTAAAAATTTCCACCTCAAAGTATGCCTTTTGAATGTAAGGTATGCTCTACTCAAGAACAATTTCCGATAATCAGTCTTTGATAGTTGAGCTTTCCGGCTATCCATTGATCTTAATCTTAGTTTATCATCCGGTTCCTTTGGGTTCTCTTGTAAATCAAAGGTTGTTCCAAACCTGTTACAACTAAGGACTCCAGACCTTGTTTATACATCATTATCATTCCAATTTAATTTGGAATTATTATATCACATATCAAAATCGTCCGGTATTCATCTAGGATTTATCGGTTTTACTCTAATTACAAGGCGTTAAAATCCTTTTATCAAATCTGTACACGTTCTAAGATTCGATCTCTTCGGATATTTTAACATTCAACTTAAATGTGATCTCTTCGAATCATTCATATATAATCTAGGATTCGGTTTCTCCGGACCGTTTAACTTATAATCTAGGGATCAATATCTCTGGATTGTTTATCGCCCAATCTAGGATTTTGACCTATCTAGATCGTTTATCACCCAATCTTGGTTTTTGATCTCTATGGATCCTTGTTGAGTCCACTTGGTCTCTGACAAAGGAATTCAACGACCAAGCAAGCCTATCCGCTCACTCTTCGGCAAAGGGACTTACTTTTCATACAAGCCCAGCCGCTCGCTCTTCAGCAAAGGAGCTTGCACCCCATACTCTAGTTCCGTCTCTTTGGATGGGACTTAAAGCAATCAATATTGTACAAGTCCATCTGCTCGCTCTCCAGGGATGGGACTTACACCCTACACTTTGGTTTTGCCTCTCCGGACGGGACATAAAGCAATCAATATCGTACAAGCCCATCCGCTTGCTCTTCGGCGAGGGGACTTGCACCTTGCACTCTGGTTCCATCTCTTCGGATGGGACTTAAAGGACCAATATCGTAGAAGTCCACCTGCTCGCTCTTAGGTGAGGAGAATTACACCTTGCACTCCGCTACCTTATCTTAAGACGGGACTTAAAGCGATCAATATCATACAGCCCATCTGCTCACTCTCAAATGAAGGGACTTGCACATTGTACTTCGGTCCCGTCTCTCCGGATGGGACTTAGAGTGATCAATATCATACAAGTCCATCCGCTTGCTCTCTGGTAAGGGGACTTGCACCCTGCACTTCGGTACGATCTCTTCATATGAGACTTAAAGTGATCGATATCCATCATCACATTCAAGTGGTTTATAATTAAGAGGGTCATCAATCTTCGTTGGTCTTTCCTGATCAGCTTCGGTCATCACTAATGGAGCCTAAGTTAGGGCATCTAGCAAACATTTAATCCTATTAAGGTCACCTTCATACTTCTAACTCAAAGCATGCCCTAAGGACCAATCAGGATCTCGTACACATATAAGTGGTCCGAGGTTAATATTATGCAAATATCCTAAATAGTCATCTTAGGCATCTTACTTAGAGCATGCCTAGGGACTGTTCAGGATCCCGTACACGTGTAAGTGACTCGAGGTTAATATTGCACCATTTATTTAAATAAGGGGTAAGAGAATCAAACCCGACTCAAATCCATCTAGATTATGGGGTTGTCATCCAATGGAAGTCTCTAATCCAAAACTTCATTTTGAACCCCCTCGTTCCTATGGTGAGCTTTTGGTTCCAGCACCTACTGTCGTGCATTGACATTCCGATTTGCCTCTTTGGCTCCAGCTTTGCCTGTTCCAAGCATTAAAGCTCATCTTAGATCCAAATCAATCATGTCCTCGAGTCATGGGAGCATTGTTTCAGTTTTCTTTATCATCAGATGCTCTTGCGTTGGTATCTGGTCTTTTGTTTTGAGTGTCATTATTCCTATATATTCCTTGTTGTCCCATTCTTTGGAAAAATCGTTTCAGCATTTCCTATTGTCTAGCTATCATTTCATCATGCATCTCCTTCATCATTCTCTCCATCTCCTCTCTGGTCATGTAGATGGATTGATAAGAGTATAAAGACACCTCTTGACTGCCCCTAGGCGTTGGTTGGCTTCCTCCAACCTTAGATGTGGTGTTAGGTCTCTTCATCTTCTCCAAATATCATATTCAAGCTTCAAGCCTTCAGATCTAGTTTTTCCTCAGTGATAGCACCATATTAACTCGAAAAATGGATCAACACCCAAATATTAGATGAAAGCACCGTTTCTTGTAAAAATAAAGGAAAAAGCAAAAAAAAGGAGACACCATAATAGTTATAGTGGTATGGTGTAATCTCGGGCCTACGTCCACTTTAATATTTTTTATTAGTTTTTCTCTCTGGATTACAACTAATTATCTCACATTTGACCACAATCTAGAGGATATCAGATTTACAATGATGTTTCTAGAGAGTTTGAGAGTCACTAGTACTAGATTTGCTGATCTGAGTCCTAGTACAACAAATAGTAGCTTCTTAGGTTACTTTAATAGAGGAGAGGTAAGATGTGAAGGAGAGGGAATCTTCAATGACAGAGAGATTGGATCCTATTTTGGTTGCAGCTACATTGGTATTTATAGAGAAACAGAGGTATTGGTCCAGAAGCCCGCTTGCACTGAGGTCCAGAAGATAGCCCAAAGCCACAAAAGAAAAATCAGAGTGCCACAAGCCAAAACTATAGCTAGGTACCGACCTTTGGTTGCTGACACAAGTTGAATCATTCGACTTGCTTTTCTTTTCTTTCATCCTCTCAAGTTGTTCCAAGTTAATTTTCGTTGACTTAGGTTGATTCTAGTGATCTTCCATTAACGCATGAATTATCCTACTTTCTTGGCTTTCCTTTCATCAATCCTTGGAATTGACCGTCCAAAATTTGGAAGAACCATTTGATACCGAGTCATTGGAATAGTATAAGAGATGTGTGGAGTATGGGAAGTGAGAAAGGAATGATTTATTGGTCGATACCGACCTATGAGAGATCAGCATCGAGCAATTGCCTTAATCATTTTTTCACTCAACTTTCCAGAGTTCAAATCTTTAGTCCTTCCGATTGTGCTTGTAACATCCCGTATCTAGAGGCTGATGACATTTCAAAACAAATTCATATCCAAATTACACAATCCCATATTGTTTCCCAGGTAAAGATTAATTATAATCATTACAAAAATACGCCAAGAGCGACATAGGATGATGCCTCCTTGGTTGATCAAAGTAATATAGTCATATCTGACTTAATATACACAGCGGAATCAAAACAAAACGAAACTGCAAATCCTAATTAGCTATCCGTCAGCCACCTGCTAGTCTTTGGAAGCTTTATTCGCCAAAAGACTAAAACTTGAAAACACTGACCCTCAGCCTATTCAAATCAATTTTGAGTACCAAGGTTTAAGGGGAAAAAAACTTATAGTCAGACATAAAGCCTAGTGTGAATAATTATGTTACATCTTGGTTTACTGGTATTAAGTGAGACCACGCTGGTTAGCGGAATGGGTTTCCCCTCACTTATATCCTTTTTAAAACATATATGTCGCAAATCCTTTCCTGCAACCAAACTTGTTTATCAAACTGATTATATCAAAATAGCAATATCCTTTATGCTAATAAATGGACTATCTATCCATAAAATAGGTAATATGTGAGCTATCTACCCACAATATAATAGCAAGGTCCGTTATGCTACAATTGGACTATCTGTCCATACAACTAGGCTGACCGCCCGCAAACTGGACTAACTGTCTGAAATCTAGGCTGACTGCCTGCAAAATGGACCAAATGTCCGAATTATTTTCTTAGGGTTAACTACCCTTTAAATTTTCCTTGAAAACCTTTTCAAAATGATTTATTACTTCAAATAATATATATATACACAAGGAAATTATATCTTTAGCTTTACTCTAAGCCATTTTTCCATGTTATATACACTTTACTCAAAGGGGCATTTCACTAGAAGGACAAACTTTGCAGTCCAATTAGTTTCTAGGACACACATTCAAAGAAATTATTTCAAGGCCAAAGTCAGCAGAATAATTACTTTCAATGACAAAGTCAGCAGTCCAATTACTTTCAAGGACAAAATTTCATAGGTTTTTAGGCCCTAGAAACTAATTATTTTACGTTTTGTCCTTGAAAGTAATTATTTCAGTTGTGTGTCCTAGAAACTAATTCCACTTGCTAAAGAGGCCCTTGTGGCTAATTTCCACTTACTCAAAATAATGTTGATGAGATTTAATAAGGACTAACTATCCTTCCAATACGAGTCAAAACCCTTTTTAACTTGAAAATACTTAGGCGCAATCTTTGTTTAAAACCTTTAAATAACCCTTTCGAAACCTTTGAAGGTAACCCCTTCGAAACCATTGAAAGTCCCTTTCGAAACAAATAAATATAGCCTTTCGAAAACATTGGAAAAAAATTTCTTTCACTTCTCCGAAAGTTTCAAAATATCAGACATCCTCCTTTAAACCTTTTAAATTTTACTTTTCGAAAACATAGGAAAAACCTTCCTTTTAATCCTTTCGAAACCCTGGGGAACCACCCCTTTCGAAACAATTCATTAAAATCTTTCGAAACAGTAAAACTCAATCCTTTCGAAAACACTTTGGGTTCAATTTAAAATATGTGGAAACCTTTCGAAACCATCCAAAAACATCCGATCAAAACCATTTGGATTCTGCCTTCAAGTAGAGCAAAAGGATTGAGAACCCATTAAAGTCGAAAGCATCTGTTTTGAAACCATTTAAAACTATCTCTTTCGAAACCAATTTGGATTTTATTTTACTTATAGAAAAAGGGTCCTAAAACGTTTAAGTCGAAAGAAACTGCTTCAAAAGCATTTCCTAAGTAATGAAGTGATGGTGTTGAAACCATCCCTTCAAAAGCATTAGAGAGGTGGCCCAGTTTTTAGAAAACAAAACAACCCTTTCGTAACCATCTGGGTCGAATGGTAAAATGGCGGTAGCAAAATGGTTTCAATTTAGTCGAAAGTAATTATTTAAAAATAGAGGCACAACTCAATCGAAACCATTTCCTATAAATCATTTGACTTAGTCGAAAGTCATTCGGTCGAAAGCAAGCGGGTGTATTTCTTTACTTTATAAACAAAGGACGACCTTAACCTCTTTGAAACCCCTCGTTTCGACTCCGTACCTTCCGCCTACATCCAATTCACTACATACCAATAAACTAATCCCCTGTGCATCAGTTTTGACTATGTCGGAAGCGAAGGCGTGGAGGCGGAACATAGTACCGACGGTGTCGAAACCGTGAAAAACATGTAGCAAATAGTTCTTTTCACCTAACATGCCTTACATGTCTAATTGTAATTGGTTGCCTCTTTCCTTACCGATAAAACGCACTGCACTTCTCAAAAGTGCTGTTGACTTTCCAGATTTTATAATTCAAATTATTTTACAAAAAGCCATTTCTCCTCTTTTAATTATATAAAACATTTAAGTCCCATACCTTAAATAATTTTATATAACCCTTAAAACACTTAGGAAAATCTACAAAAATTCCAAAAAATTTATTTTAATATGTTTTCCAACATATAAAAGTTTCAGACCCCAATATTTTATTATTTAACCAAAAATAATTATTAACCCAAATTAGCATTTTCTTTACTAGAAAATTCATATTAATTCCACGAAAATTCAAAAAAAATCTAAAAATTGAAACCCATCTCCAAAATAATATTTATGATCTTCATAAAAATTTGCAAGGCATTTGGATGTCATTTTATAGGGCTTTCACCTTAAAACATATCATAAAATCAATATGTACATACATAAATCATTAACATATATCTATAATCATTCCATCATTCAAACTCATGGAAAATCTATGCAAAATATTCGGCAATCATCTTAAAACCAAAAATACAATCAAAATGAGATGTAAACATTATTCACTTTAGCTTTGGAGATTAAAGAGATTGAGATGTGAATAGATTTGATTTGAATTAGCTTCTTCCTAGTTTTTCTTCCTCTTTTCCTTATTAATGGTGGCTGGCCTCTTATTTTAAAATTTGAGAATGAAAATGAACGTGTAAAATTTTACATGGCCAAGGTTTGGAGGATATAGGAATGACCTCTTTCCTATTTTACCCCTCCTTAATTTCAAGTTAACTCTTATTTTAATTCATGGTTAAATAGCACGGCTGCACCTTAATTAAAATCAAATCTCAATCACCTAATCAACACATTATTTTATTTAATTTAACTAATTAATTGTTCTAAATAATGTTACCAAAAATCTGGGGTGTTACAGTGCTTCCAAGTCCGTAATTCATTTCGTCCTAGTTTTGATCTTCTAGGTCCAATTGAAATCTATTTTGGTTCAAAAGCCGGTTAACAATATTAAAAAAATGGAATTAAACAATAATAATGGAAATTTAAAATTTAAATGATTTTATGCTCTATTCAACACCTTTTTACATGAAATCAGATAAGGGAATTTGTATTCAATTTGTAGAAGTAGGCAGTGCAAACTACGAATAATAATTCATATCGTACACACCATTTCTTAATCAAGTCCCTTAATCAAATCCAAAGAAAATGAATAAGAAGTGGAATATAAAGTAAAACACATATATTTCAAAATCCACAAAAAATTCATTATTTTAATACAAAATAATTAAGATTCCAACATAAGAATTCACATTTCTCTTTGGGGGAATTTAGTGGATTTTTATTATGATGTTTCCATAATCCAAAACTCCCCAAAGCATATATCAAATCTAAATAAACTATTTAATTACTAAAATAGAAAAACTGAGATTTCCATTCAAAGAGTTCCTTAGCTTTGTCCTCTCTTAGATTTGACATGCCTTCAATAAGCTCTTTCAGATCTCTTATATTTGATATACATAGCAAGGGATTTGTATATACGTTAGATTCAGAAAATTAGAGGTTTAGAGGAGAAGAGATTGTGGAAATAAACAATAAACATAAATAAATATATAAGATTTCTTACTTGAAACCCTAATGGAGTTTTCTGAATCTATGAAAAGATGAACTGATAGAGCTTCGCTAATATTTCCAAAATATTTTGTGAATAAAAGTAACGGGCTGGGCTCTTATTTATAGTGATTGGAACGCACCAGAACTGTCAAATGAAAGTCGGTTAAAAACAATAAAATCTAGTATGTTAAAATGACAAAAAACCAACCCCCCACTTACAAGCAATGGTCGATCACTACATTCCTTTGGTCAACCGCTCCACCTATTTTTGGAACGTTAGAATCGTTATTGTTGTTAATTTATTTTATTCCTTAATTGTTAATTAACATTAAATTTAATTTTAATGTTTACTTAATCCCCAAGTTTAATTGCCGTTAACTTTTGAATTTCAAAATTGGGAATTAAGTATTTATTTGAATTTGAATTCTAATTAAGTTATTTTAAACCCGAAAACTTCAAACATCCATAACATTTTCGTTTGATCTCCGTTTTTAGCATACTATATATGGAAATTGATCTTAATTTCACCATGAACACAATGACATAACTTTCACGGTCAAATTACAACATGTGCAAAATTTCCACTTTTACCCCTATCTAATTTTAATTAATTTATCCAATCTATTTAGTTATGGTTGATTTTATGGGGTGTTACATTTTAAAAGGATTTTGACCTCGAAATCTTTCCAAGAGGCAAATAGCGTAATGTGTAGTAAACATCCATATTATACAACCAAGTTATCTACAATACCATCTACTCAATCGAAAGTGCAATGTGATTATGTATTGTAGACATACTATAAGTGAGCTCAATCCTAGTGTGAGTGTGTGATCGTGACATAAAAGTATGTATGCAATACCCTAAACATGCATAAAAATTTCTACATGAGTGCAAAATGATAGTGAAAAGTGCAGCGACCACCTCCTGTCATCCAATTTAGAAACCACAATGCAACCAAAAACCTAATTTTGAAGATAGAAGTTTACCAGTGAAAAGCTTAGGATGTGAGATCCACATCTTTTCTTCAGTTTCCCATGTTCTTTTCGTCGGATTATCTCCCCATTGTACTTAGACCAAAATAATTTCTTTGTTGCGAAGCTTCCTAGTTCTGTGCTACATAATGATTGCAGCGGCATGTGATGGTATTAGCTCCATCTCAATATCCTCCAATTGATCAGGCTCTACCATAGCGGCTATGTCATAAAGGCATTTCCTTAAATGTGAGTTGTGAAAAATGTTGTGGACTCCTGCCGATCTATCAGATAGCTCCACGCGATAAGCGAGTCATCTTATCCTTTCCAAAACTCGGAAAGGCCCAACAAATCTTGGTGTCAATTTTCGAGACTTACCAAACCTAATGACTTTTCTTAAAGGGGAGACTTTGATAAATACTGAGTCCCTAACCTCAATCTCGAAGTCTATCCTCCCCCTATCAACAAAGGATTTCTGGTCGTCTTGCGTTGCTTTCGTATGCTACCTAATCAACTCTACTTTTTTCAAAGTATCGCAAATCATATATGGTCCGAGCAGAATTTTGTCAGTGGTTTCACATTAACAATCTAGCGATTTGCATGGCCTCCTATAAAGTGCTTCAAATGAACCATACCAATCATCGCTTGGTAACTATTATTATATGCAAACTCAACCAATGGTAGATGTTAACCCCAATGTCCTCCAAAGTCCATGATGCAAGCCCTCAAGAAGACTTTCAAGATTTTATTCACCCTTTCCGTTTGTCCATTGGTCCGTGGGTGGTAAGTAGTGTTAAGATTCAATGAAGTTCCCAAAGCAGCCTGCAAATTCTTCCAAAAATCGCTAGTGAACAAGAGGTCCCTATTACTAACAATGCTCACCAGAATTCCATGTAATCAAACCACCTCCTTAATATAAATCTTTGTTAGAGACCTCATGGACCTATTGTTCCTAACAGGAACAAAATGGGCACTCCTAGTGTGTCCATCTACTACAACCCAAATTGCTTCATTGCCCCTCGGACTTCTAGGCTATCCTTCTAAGAAGTCCATCGAAATGTGCTCTCATTTCCAACTCAGAATCTCTAATGGTAGCAACAATCCTTGAGGTTTCCCTTGCTTAGCCTTTATTCTTTGACACGTTAAACATTTAAACAAATTCAGCTAATCTCTTCTTCACTCCCAATGAAAAGAACATTCTCTTCATATCCCTATACATATTGTTTCCTCCACAGTGAATGATCATCTTTAAGTTGTGACACTCTATAATTACTTCCTCCAACACACTGTCAGTTATTAGAACACAAAGGCATCCATCAATTCTTAAATGTCCCTTCTCGTCAACTGCATATCTACTGAATTGGGGAAAAAGTTCTCCACTTCTCAACTTATCCAGAATCTTCACTATCCTCTCATCCCTCTTTTGCTTAAGTCTAATGCAGTCCATCAAAGCCGGCCTAACCTCTATCATCGCAAAAAAGCTTTGGATGGGTTCTGTTGGCGGTTGGAAGTTGAAATTTGAGAGGAACTCTAACTTCCTCCATCCATATATAACACCTAAGGTAGCTTGCCTTCGACTGAGGGAATCAAACACAATGTTCCCTTTTTCATGGGTATATTGTATATCAAAATCGAATGATGTTATATACTCCATCCACCTTTACTGCCTAAGTTTTAAATCTTTTTGGGAAAATAAGTATTTGAGTGATTTATAGTCTCAATGAGCCGTCTGCCCTACTTGCGAAAATAATAGGGGATCTCCATTTGAAGTACTTCGTCGAATGTATCCTTTCTGCAACAACTCTGAGATTTGCTTGTCCAACTCACGTCTTTCTTTGGGGGCCATGTGTCTTAACGGAAGAGCAACTGGTCTAGCGTCCTTCTCCAAATCGATTCGAAACTCGATCTCCCTTTGGTGTAGGAGACCTTATCTATAATTTCTCAGGCTACGAGTACGAATGAAAGCTCAATATGAGATAGGCTCAGCGAGTACAAATAGCTTGACTCGATTGAGTCTTGGGGTGTATAGTGGACCTCTATATCTCGACCACTACAAATCTTCAATCGTACAACCCTCCTATCGCAATCTAAAATTTCCCCATAGTATGATAACGAATCCATCCCCAGGATAAGTCCATACCCCTTAAAAAATTTAACGTGCGCATTACATTTGAAATCAACGTCACATATGTCCATAACTGGTCTTTGCAAATTAAAGAGGGATGTATTGACCCCTCAATAGGATTAAAGACTATTATTGGGATGATGACAAATTGAGTTTTAAGATTTAAGGAGTTAAGTACAATCCTAGCTATAAAGGAATGCGATGACCTAGAATCAAATAGAGTACGAATTGTGTCCCCAAAAATAAGAGTTATACCTTCCAATGCTAACTTCCCTTGGTGTCTAGAGAGTGGTCTACTTGAAATAGGGGCAACCTTAATGGCATAGGCTTGTACACTCGGCCCTTCCTTTGCCAGCTTCGGACATTGGTTCTTGAGGTACCCTTCTTCGTGGCAGTGATAACACTTTCCTTTAAAAGCTTCCATCATCAAACTCACCGTACAATCTTTGGCTACATGACCCTTCTTTTGGCATCTCTTACACACCTGACCCTCTTTCTTGAATTTTCCTTTTGACTTCTAATTTGACTAAAAGTTCCCCTTCTTGGTTTGATTTTGAGTAGGTCCTGCCTTTTTCACCTCCTTTTCTTCCTCGCTAGTCATTTGAAGCAAAGCCATCTCAACTAACGTCTCGTATGTGGCGCTAGCGGCACTTAGGGTAACAATAATTCTCTATGCAGGGAGTTCAGACCCTTTATAAACATTATGGCCTTTTTCATAGGTGTATCGATCAAGCTCATCCCATACTTAGCCAACTCTTTAAACTTGCTAATGTACTTCTTCAAAGTGGAGTCTCTCTACCTAAGCTGTATAAATTTTCTAGTTGTAAACTTACTTCTGTCCTTGACATAAACCTTGACTCGAATCTATCCTTGAATTCATCCCAAGTGAAAATCCTACCTACATTCTCCTTAGTCAAAATACTCCACTAATCTCGAGCTTCTCCCTTGAGGTACCAAGCTGCCACTCTCCTCTTCAGCTGATCCTCCCAACTGGTCTCCCAAAATGTATTCTCATAGTCATTTATCCAAGTCATTGACTATATAAATCCCTCTATTCTAGAATATACTCTTCCTTCAATATTAAGAAAGTTCTTACACGTTTTGGGAAAGTCCATGGGATGGGGTGCTGCATCGGTAGATGAGGCAACGGGTGTCGTTGGTGCAACTTGAGGAACAAGGACTTCACCTACTTGCCTAAGGTACCGTTTAAACCATTTGGGCATCCCTCGAATGGTGGATCTTCCTCGGGTAGGGTTCCCAGCCTTAGAAGAAGAATGATTATCAACCATATCAACTATCTGTAGGTTGTGCTTTTAGTTATAACTTTCTAAGATAGAGTTGTTGTTGTTATTATTATTATTATTTTTAAATCTATTATTGTTATTATTACTTTTAAATTGACTTTTTCATTTAGTTTTGGGTTCCATCTCTAGCCGACCCTAACTTATTTAGGAATAATGGCTTAACAGTTGTTGTCGTCCTATATATATAGTAAGGTTTTTGGAAAATATTTCAAAAATAACAAATATGACTTATACTTTTCCCTGTTGATCGGGTAACCTAGGCTCTGATACCAAATGTAACAACCCGCCCTGAAACATGCCTAAACCCGACCCAAAAAAGGCCCAACTAAAGTTAGATCCATTCTATAGCTGGTTGTTGGTTGGTAAAAAGAACAATATAGAGATACTTATCTATTCATTCAGAACTCACAGTGAAATAATAAAATATAATAGCATAAACGATACCCATTTTATATCAAATTCCAAATGTCACAAAACAAAAGCATAGCATAATGTCAAACTTTACATCATCTTGTTCATAAATACATTTTTAAATTCAAATGGATACATCAGAAAATAGCATAAATATATAAATAGATTACTGCCACAAGCTCCTCTCATCGTCTTCTCCATCTTGATCATCGTCTCCTTCCCTAACCTATGTTGTAATGAGGAGGGAGTCATAATAACAATGTCCGGTGAATAGAAAATCTCGAGCCTTTCTATATCAGTACTTGGGAGTATAATTTAAGTAAGGATATGTCTTTCACACTTTAAACTATTTTCAAAACCATTTAATACTTCATACAGGGGAAAGAGGGGGGCCCTCAAATAACCACTAATACCTTCAATTCCTAAAGCAAGTTCTCCTATAATCAATAACCCATAACCATCGTTATTAATGACTACCAGTGCGAGAGATAGAACCCAAGCCACTTAATACCTTTTAATGGGAAATAGGAAGACTCTAAAATTTTAATACCACAATTGAGGTAGGCCCACATCATTTAGTACCTATTTCCAAGGCGGACTCCACATAGGTCTCTATCTAGCTAACATTGCACGGAGTTCTCTTCGGATACTCAATACTTCAATTGAAGTGGACCTTTCCGAGATATCCTCAACCATGCCTAAACCCAATCCCGACCATCTAAAACTTTATATAAGGGAAAGAAGCGGGCCCTCAAACAAACACTTAATACATTCAATTTCCCTATAGCAGGCCCTTCATATTATGACTCATACCTTACGAAAACGTCTCACATTAGTTCGACTAGTCGCTAGTAGCCAGATTAGCTGGGTAGATTTACCCTACAGAATTAGAACTAACCTCATGTCATCCATAGTTACTTATTATAGGCGATGTCTCACACAATCCCCATAGTCACACTGCTGATACCCAAATTAGCTGGGCAGACTTCTATGTGCTTTTGACTGACCTCGCATCCCAATAACTTAGTCATATTTCATAACACTCTCTAAGTGTATTGTCACATATCTTACCGTATTCATTATTAAGGCCTTATATGGTTACCATCTTATTTATCCTAATTAATTACTATGCAAAAAAGGTATTTAAATGACAATTATTAACTTAATTAACTATGCAATTAACACGTTACAATTGTAAGTTATTTACTCAAGTTTATATATATAAGCACACATTTATTAATTCCTAGGTGGTTGGAGATTATGCCCTAAACTAACATTTAAATCAAATCTTCCAATGTTATACAAGTTCCATTTCCACAATATCACTTTTACCGTAAATCCAATATTCCAAAATCAAATCAATAGACTTGTACCTAGAATCCAACTCCAACTTGTTTTATATTAAAACAAAGGAATAAAACAATAATAATGGAAACTTACAATTAAGATTTTACGCTCTATGCAACTCCTTTTTACATGAAATTAGAAAAGGGAATTTCTATTCAATTTGAAGAAATAGGAAGTGCAAACTAAGAATAAAAATTCATACCTTACGCACTATTTCTTAATCAAATCCAAAGAAAAAGGATAAGAAGTGGAATAGAAGGTAAAACACATATATGTCAAAATCCACAAAAACTCCATTATTTTAATACAAAACCATTAACACTCCAACTTAAAATTTGACATTTCACTTGGGGAATTTTAGGGATTTTATTGTGATGTTTTCGTAATCCAAAACTCCCAAGACATATATCAAAACTAAAATACGCTGTTCAATTACTAAAATAGAAACACTAAGATTTCCACTCATAGAGGTCCTTAGCTTTGCCTTCTCTTAGATTTGACATGCCTTTAATGAACTCTTTCAGATCTTTTCTTTTTCAATAAGGGATTTGTATATACATTAGATTTGGATAATTAGAGATTTGGAGGAGAAGGGGTTGAGAAAATAAAAAATAAAACAAAGATAGATACATTGGATTTCTTACTTGAAACCCTAAAGGAGTTTTTGAATCTACGAAGAGATGAACTGATAAAGCTTTGCTACAGTTAACAAGATTTCTTATTAATACTCTCGATGCATCATATAACATTGTTTCCGATGGGCTTAACTTTGTAGTTGAGTAGATTCACATATTTCAAATAACATGACTAGGTCGGAAGGGTTTAAGGCCTTAGTTTTAACCTTAGCCTAAGGTGGTCAATATCGAAAGGTTTTGAGAAATTATTTACCCCTTTCTATGAAATTGAGTAGAAGATTAACTAACCCATTAATCATGTCGAAAGGTTAAGGTTCCATTCACACCTTTCGACTTGGAATAATAGAATTACCGAATCTTTCGTTCTGGCCGGAGGGTTTAAGAAGTCATTTAAACCTTTTGATCAGGTTGCTACTATTATAACTTCCCCTTTTAGGAGCTAGTTATTCGACCTTTTCAATTCATCGAATTTCATCTCCCTTAGAGATCGGGAGCAATCAATCAATGATTCACATCTCCTTTCGATCTTGTCGGAAGGTTGTAAACCTTTCGATGTGGTTGAAAGGAGATGTTACTATGCTTTTCATTATCCTATTGCTTTTGGCCACTTTGGTTGACATTATTTTCATGAAAACCCTTCGAAAAGAATGCATCATCCTAATATGCTCAAACAAAAATAAGAGATGATTTTATATGCTAGGGAACCATATTAGGGGCTGATGTACAAGCTGTATTTCCCTTTTTGTGACCAGAGCCAAGAAAAGGGAACAAGACTTGTGAAAATGTCTAATGATAAACCCATGGCATATACTCGAAATATACAAAGAAGATAAGAATAAATCATATATGATCAGCCATTAATATTGAATTAACTCCTAATCACGATCATCCCCAAATTCAGAGTCGATCGCAAGTCACAATTCTCTTTATTTCCTCATGATGAAGTTTGATACATAATTTAAGGAACCAATCCCCAATTTAATTTCTAAATTGGGGTTACAAAGTAGTGAGTGGAAGTAAGAGTAGTTGAATTATAGTAGAATGAGAAGAAAATTGGATCCCGAAACTGGAACCCTTGAGTCCAATTTATAGATGCAGGCGGCTTTCCCTTCGGCTTCATGCCTTCGACTAGGACGAAAGGTCCTTTTATGTGCAGTTGTAAACCTTCCGACCTTGTCAAAAGGTTTGTCCACTGTACATCATTATGGACCTTTGAACGTTGTCTAAGGGTTTGTATTCATGAACCTTTCGTCTTTTCCGAAGGGTCTGTCTTTTATATGGTATTGTGAACCCTTCGACCTTGTCGGAAGGTTGCTTCGCTACTTGACTGCTGCCGAGAGCTGTCCTTTTTTTGAATGCTGTCAGAAGGTTGTCTTTCATTCTTTGTTGACCTATGTATGCTGCCTTTATCATAAACCTTTCAACACTGTCAAAAGGTACTAAGTATGTGTTCCAACTGGTCTGAAAGGCTTATTATGCTTTTGAAAAGGTCGTTATAGAGTCGCATGCCCTTGCCTTGACTTCTCCATCCTTTTCGGAAGGTAATCAATCTTTGAATGTCGAGAGATGAAACCCTTCATATCCTTCAAAAGGTTTGGGACTGCTACAAACTGTTATCCGCATTCCTTCGACTTTTTCGAAAGGTTTAGCATGTACTTCTTTTCTTTAGTCTTTTTTTTATGTCGAATGGTTACGAAATCATTTTCCTATTTCGTCCGGGAGGTGCTTAGCGGTTTTGTATCTAGCTGCTTCATTGTGCTTTAGTAGTTCTTTTCTTCATGCTTGCGAAAGCTTCATTCTGAAGTTCTCTTGTGCTTCTTCTTTATTAGCGTTGTACAATCCTTTCGACATCGTCGAAAGGTGATTTCTCCTGATGTTCTTTATCTATGCGGAAGGTTTCTGAAATGCCTTCTTTATCTTCATTCATATTTTATGGTTAACATTTAGCCCCCCTTGTATAAAGAAGGCTTTTATTCTTTAGGACAAAGATTCCAGGTCTACCAAATTGTCCCTGCGTTCTTTTAGCGAAAGGGTCATCCTTTAAACCTTCAAGACCCGTAGTGGGCATAAGTATTTGAAGCCCCAGATTCAGGTCTCAGTGGTCGAAATTTATCGGTTTCTTGTTGGATAATAACCAATTCTCTTAGTGAATGGATGTTAGGAGACCATGCCTTGATCATATTAGAAGCCTAAAGTTTTATGTCACTCTGATAATAATAAGAGAGGACCGAAATATCAATTAGAGCATCTATTCTGACATTAATAATGAAAATCCAAGAAATTACTTTTGATTATTAACATTTAGAGGTTCAGATGACTTGTTTTGCCATTCAATAATAGAAGATCGTAAGACCACTTTTGGCTATAAGCGGTAGGAGATTAGAAATCCATATTTGACAATACGTAAGGGGAGTCCAGGAATTCATTGCTGGTAATAAGTAATACAAAGCCAGAATACCGCTTTAATTAATTAATGTCAAAAGACCATAATGCCATACGTAGAATGTTTGTACCAAAATTGGCCACAACACTCTTCGAAAGTTTTTGAAGAGATAAAATGAAGAAATTAAATGGAAAAAGAGCATTATCTAACAAAAACTCCAAATTTCATATATGAAAAAAATTAAAATGCAAAGAGACACAAGAATTTAGAGTGGATCGGCGTATCGCCTACGTCCACTATGAAGTTGATAGCTTTATTGAACTTTCTTTGAAGATTACAAGTGAATCGGTGAGTTACAGCAGATAATTATGATTTGCAGCAGTGAATTTCGTTATTGGCAGTAGCAAGGGTGCTTAGATCTGGATCCGGCAGAGTCTGGGCGTTGGAGCACTCAAAGAGGAAGAAGCCCCTTTTCTGTATGCCCTGGGATTCTATTTATAGGTGTAGGAGGCTAATATTTCGCTCAGATCTCGAGAGACCCTCTCTGGCATGTGACTAGGCCCTCGCGCTCAAGCCCGCGAAGTTTCGGTCCGATCCGTGATCGATACGAACGGATTTCGTATCGATCAAGATTGTGTCCGATGGAGTCGAAATTTAGCGTGGACATTCTTTAGCATGCACGTAGGATTCTGTGAAAATTTCATATCATTTGGACTTGTAGATTAGGAGATATGATCGATACGAATTAGGATCTTCGGATGGCTGTTTCATTCAACTCCCTTATTTCGACTCGGTCCTGTTCGACTCGATCACTTCGAATCGATGGGCGCACGTAATCTGGAAGTGATGAGTTGGCAGAGTCATCATTGATCTTTGCCTTGTTCGCATTGATGAAAGGTGCACAGTTCGCATCGATCAACAGCTTGTTCCTTCGCATCGATCTGTAGCATGCCTTGTTCGAATCGATGGAGGTGGTTCGTTCGTATCGATGATGGTTATGCTCTGTTATGTGGATACGAAGTGGACATTGGATGATTGAGTTGAAATGTGGCTCTCTGATGGATGCGAAGCGGAGCGAGTTGAATAGAGGGTCTCTGATGAATGGGAAGCGGAGCGAGTCTAACAAAGGGTCTCTGATGGATGCGAAGCGGAGCGAGTCGAACAGAGGGTCTCTGATGGATGCGAAGCGGAGCGAGTCGAACAGAGGGTCTTTGATGGATGCGAAGCGGATCGAGTCGAACAGATGCTATTAAATGGATTCGAACGCGAGGCTATTCTATTCAATTTTCCATCGATCGTAACTTGAGCACACGAACTCGGATTGACTTGAAATTTGGAACGTTGGCTCTCGTAGCTTCAATTGTCATGTCATATCAATTTTAGCTCGATCCGGGCTCGAAAAAAATTCATCGACATCCATAGTGAGCCTGCGTACAACCGATCTCCAGGATGAACTGCCCTTGGTTTTTAGTCAAGTTCTTGGTGTCACGGCCTTGCCAAAAGGCAAGATAACATAGAATATCATTTCTGGTAATAAAAGTCCTGTGCACCATTAATAATGTAAGGCCGAAATACCACTTTTGGATAGAAGACCAGAACACCATTCTGGCAATTAATAATAAAAGATCGGGATACCATTTTTGGTAATTAATAATAGAAGACCAGAATACCAATTTGGAAGATGTTTACGAAGAGAAGTTGGAGAATTCTTCCCGATTCTTTTTGTCGAATATGCCATCTTTAGGCTTTGAGGATGTCTTGCATGCTTTTCTTTCTCGGGCCTGAGTTTTTTTGTCCATTTGTTTTGGCTTATTTCAGGCGGGGACTCTTTAGTCCAATTTTGTGCTTATTTAAGCAGAGCCCATTCCAGGCTGTTTGTCATTTTAGACAATGCCAATCCTTTGGCAGTTGCTATTTTAGGCGATGCCTATTTCTAGCGATGCCCATTTTAGGCATGGTCTTTTCTTAGTCCGTCGGAAATTTCATCCGAGTTTCTGTTGTGCCCAACTAGCTTATTCTGAAGCAGGGTTCGAGGACTTACCCGACCTCCCACTAGGAGGCGCCTTAACCTGGCCATAGTGTGACGTGGTTAAGGGCTTGTTCAGTACCTTGGCCAGGCCATGGCGTGGTAGGACCATGGGACTACCCGTCCTCCCTCAAGGTTGTGCCTTATCCTAGCCATAGCGTGACATGGATAAGGGCTTGTGATTGGGTTAATACTAGTAGCTCCTTGATTTTCTCTTGTTTGTTTTTCTCAATGCTGGGATTGGCCTGAAATCCTACAAGCACAATTCGAGTCTTAGGGGCTCCTCTTGAACTTGCCAACTTAGCCAGCGAATTTGCTTAAGAATTGTCTCCTCTTGGTATTTGGTATACAGAGAAATCTTCGAAAAGTGCGAGCATTTTTAAAACTTTCTTCACATACTGAATAAGTTTGGGATCTTTGGTTTGATATACTTGTTTGATTTGGTTAACCATCAATTGAGAATCACTGAATACTTGAATTCTTGGGATTTTGAGTTGTAGAGCGAGGGTTAATCCTGCAACCATGGATTCATATTCTGCTACATTGTTAGTTGCCGAGAACCCTAATTTCATAGCATAATGAAGTTTGTGTCCATCTGGGTAATTATCACATATCTTGCTCCGGCCCCTTTTTCGTTTGAGGCGCCATCCACAAATAACTGCCACTTGGGTTTTACATCCTTTTCCTTTCCGGACTATTCTAAAATGAATCCCGTACACTCGTTAATGAAATCATCTAAAGCTTGCCCTTTTATAGCGGCTCTGGGCTGATATACTATATCATATTGACTTAGCTCAATGCCCCACTTAATCAATCTTCCAGAAGTTTCGGGCTTACTAAAGACTTGTTTCAATGGAAAGTTGGTCAACACTTTCATCGAGTGCGCCTGGAAGTAAGACCTTAAATTTCGAGCTGTCAAAATCAAACAGTATGCTAGTTTCTCAACAACTGGGTATCGAATTTCGGCATCCTCTAGCCTTCTGCTCACATAATAAACCGGTAGTTGCAATCCCTTGTCATTTTTGATCAATACCGAGCTTACTGTGTGTTCAGAAATTGCCATATACAAGAATAGATCTTCTCCATCTTCGGGGCTGGATATAATCGGAGGTTTTTCCAAATGCAACTTCAACTCTTGAATGCTTTTTTACAATCTTCATTCCATTCAAAAAATTTCTTTGTCTTTGTTACCTCAAAGAATGGTATGCACTCATCAGTGGCCTTTGATATAAACCTGCTTAGCGCCACTACTTTCCCATTCAAACTCATGGCATCCTTACTCGTCTTAGGCTCTGTTATATCCTTAATGGCCTCGATCTGCTCCGGGCTAGCCTCAATCCCTTGTGCACTTACAATATAGCCTAGAAAATTTCCAGAGTGGACTCCAAAGTTGCATTTTTGGGGATTGAGTTTCATTTGATATTTACGGAGCACTTTTAACATTTCATCTAAATCTTTAAGATGCTTCTACGCCTCCTAGGATTTCACCAATACGTCATCTACATAAACTTCCATATTTCTTCCGATTTGTTCGTTGAACATTCGGTTAACCAACCTTTGGTAAGTTGCCCCAGCATTTTTCAGTCTAAACGGCATTACTTTATAACAATAGGTCCCCTCATCTGTAATGAAGCTGGTATGTTCCTCATCGAGTTTAAACATAGGGATTTGATTATATCCGAAATATGCATCCATAAGGGAGAGCAGCTTATGTTAACTGGTGGAGTTGACAAATTGATCTATCCTTGGTAGCGGGTAACAGTCCTTTGGACAAGCTATGTTTAAATTTGTATAATCCATGCAAGTCCACCACTTCCTGTTAGATTTCTTTACCAGAACCGGATTCGCCAACTATTTGGGGTAAAAGACTTTTCGAATAAACCCATTTTTCTGTAATTTCTTGACTTCTTCCTTTAAGGCGTTGGTCCTCACCTTATCGAATTGTCTTTTCTTTTGCCTGAATGGAGGGATGTCTGGATTGATATTCAGGGTTTGGCTCATGACCATAGGGTTAATTCCAACGATGTCAGAGTGGGTCCAAGCAAAAACGTCTTTATTGGCCTTTAAGAATTCTGTCAATCCTGAATTTAAGTGCTCCTCAAGATCCTTTCCTACTCTGATTATTTTGGTAGAATTGGTAGAATCTATTACAATTTCTTCGGTTTCTTCAACCGACTTAAATCTCTCAACCTCCCCCCGACAATCTAGCTCTGTAACAATTTCACTTTCCTCTTTCAAGTTGGAATCCATTCTCTTCCTCTTCCCATAAACTGCAAAACATCTTGCGAAAATACGTTTGTTAGTTTTATCAAAAAATTTCTTTGCTTCGAATGATGGATGTAGAAATCCATCGTCTGAAGGCTGTAAAGTAATGGAAGAATCAAAGTAACAAGTGAACTCCTTATTATATTGCTTTAAATTTTCAAAATACATTTTTCTTGAAGCAAATTGCTTGCCTCGGATAGTTCCCCAGCCACTCTTAGTAAGGAACTTAAACATCAGATATTCTGGCGAGACAAATGCGTCCACTTCATCTAGTGCTGGATGTCCAAAGAAAGTATTATAGAATGATGGCTGAAATGTTACCACAAAGGTTGTTTCAAAAATACAGGAGCACGAAGGAAGTACCAGCTAAACCAAAAGCTTTACTTCCTCAAGTGGAGTTGTTCCTTTATTGTTGAACCCAAAGATAGGTTCGGTGCTAGGCTCAAGTTTGTCCTTGGAGATTCCCATCTGATCAAATGCATGTCAAAATATCACATTTACATCACTTCCAATATCAACCAAGATTTTTGTGGCCCCGAGGATCCTATCTGAGCTGTGTCCATTAATGGATCATTGTGGGGATGGTGGATTCCTCTTCTCAGTTCTTGGGGACTGATCACCAAAGCGTGCATGTTAATGTTGTATTTTGTGTTCATAAGTAGTGGTTCTTCTTGCACAGAAAATGCACCCTTCCTGGCTTCACGACTGAATTTATTCCGGCCATTCTAACTTCTGCCCGCGGGATGCGGTCCAATGTATATGACATCAATTCTGTTTTGTGATGGACTCAGGCTTAGTAGGTCTTCGTCTTTTATTATATTCACAGCATTACCAACAGGTTTTATTGCCTTAGCCTCTGGCAGGAAAGTCTACTGCGGATTCTTCACAAACTCCTTCAACTGTCCTTCTCGAATTAATTTCTAAATTATTCTAGCCAGTACCTTACACTCGTTAATTCTGTGACCATTCGCCTTGTGGTAAGCACAATATTTATCTCCTTTCTTCTATTCTGGGTAATTTCGAGGTTTGAACGAGGTCGGAAAATTGACCTTGTCTTGGGTCATTGCATAGATGTAAGAAATTGGTTTGTTTAATGCCACCGCGTTAGTATTAGCCTCATCCCATCTAGCTCTTTTAGGAATCCTTTCTGGGCTGAATTTACCACTATCCTTCTTTTGATTAAATTTTTTCTTTGGATAGTACAATTCATCCATCCGGATGAATTTGTCAGCTTGAAATGGAAGTCTTGTAAATCCCAGCATCCATGGATAAACAATTCCTTCCAGAAAGGAGAATTGACTATGAGACCTGAGTGAACTGCAATGAGCTTGTCTCTATCATTCTTTCCTTTGGTTTTCAAAGCTTCAATGTAGAACTTCTTCAAGTAATCTCCTAATGACTCACCATGGTTTTGTCTGATATTGGCGAGTACTGTATTGTCGATAGAGGGGTCTTTGAAGATGCAAAACTGAGCAGAGAACTCATAAGAGAATTGCTTCCAAGAGTAGATCGTGTTCTCACGATACTATCGGTACCATTTAGCAACAGCTCTTTGTAGCGTGACTGGAAAAAGCCAACATCTAACGGGGCCAGAAGCATTGTACAAATCCATGTGACTGTCGAATGCCATCAAATGGCCGTCTGGATCAGATGTTCCGTTATATTTCATTGTAGGGACCTTTACGTGAGGTGGGATAGGCGTTGGCATTATTACATCAATGAAAGGGGCAACCCTCTCATTGTCATTTACTCTCTCATCCTCTGTTCTCATACACTTGACATTCAATAGATCTTTCACAGCCTTCTCTACTAGTCTTTGAGGTAAGCCTCACAGTTCAAGTAATTCCTTTTATCTGGTTTGTAGCCATCTGATGTAGAGCTGGCGGAACAATCCTTATCTTCCTCTTGGACCCTTCCTTGATAGTTTTCCTTTATTGGGAGGCATTCCTTCTTTTCAGACAAGGAAATATTAGCTTTATTCTTCATGGCATCCGTGTTGATTTTCAAATTTCTTCTAGGAGAGATAACTTCCTCTCCTGCTGTAGCAGCTTTCATGGATAACTGGTGAGATAGTACTTCATTTAGGAGATTCTTCATCTCTGCCATTTGTCGTTCTAAATATGTGATTTGCGGTCCTCAGGGTGAAGATTTTGAGTTGGAGCTAGTTGTGGAGACAGTCGAATTTGAAATGGTGGTGGAGTTGGTTAAGCTAGGGTGGAAGACTACCCCTATTCCCTGTTCTCAGGGATAAAAGATGGTGAGACATTTTCCTCCAGTGAAGTTCCGTGTTCGTCCCTTTCATTGATGGTGGAAAGCCTTTTTGATTTCAATTTCCTATAACAAACCAAATTCCTACAATTAGTTGTACTAATATTGCAAGGTCGGAGGTTCGAACCCTCCCTCTAGCGCAAAAAATGTTAATAAGATTAACACCCCTAATGCTTCATATAAGATTGTTTCAGATGGGCTCAACTTTTAATTGAGTAGATTAACATATTTCGAATAAAATGACTAGGTCGGAAGAGTTTAAGGCCTTAGTTTTAACCTTAGCCTAAGGTGGTCTATATCGAAAGGTTTTAAGAAATTGTTTACCCCTTTCTATGAAATGAGTAGAAGATTAACTAACCCATTTACCATGTCGAAAGGTTGAGGTTCCATTCAAACCTTTCGGCTTGGTTGGAATAATATAATTACTAAATCTTCCATCCTGGCCGGAGGGTTTAAGGTCATTTAAACCTTTCGATCGGGTTGCTACTATTATAACTCCCCCTTTTAGGAGCTAGTTATTCGACCTTGTTAATTCATCGAATTCTATCTCCCTTAGAGATCGAGAGCAACCAATCAATGATTCACATCTCTTTTCGATCTTGTCGGAAGGTTGTACCTTTCGATGTGGTCGAAAGGAGATGTTATTCTGCTTTTCATTTTCCTGTTGCTTTCGGCCACTTTGGTTGACATTCTTTTCATGAAAACCCTATGAAAAGAATGCATCATCCTAATATGCTCGGACAAAAATAAGAGCTGATTTTATGTGCCGTGGAACCATATTAGGGACTGATCTACAAGTTGTATTTCCCTTTTGTGACCGGAGCCAAGAAAAGGGAACAAGGCTTGTGAAAATGTCTAATGACAGTCCCATGGCATATACTCGAAATAAACAAAGAAGATAAGAAATAAATCATATATGACCAGCCGTTAATATTGAATTAACGCCTGATCATGATCATCCCTAAATTTAGAGTCGATCGTAAGCTACAATTCTCTTATTTCCTCATGATGAAGTTTGATACATAATTTAAGGAACTGATCCCCAATTTAATTTATAAATTAGGGCTACAAAGTAGTGAGCGGAAGCAAGAGTAGTTGAATTATAGCAGAATGAGAAGAAAATCGAATCCCGAAACTGGACCCCTTGGGTCCTATTTATAGATGCAGGCGGCTTTCCCTTCGGCTTCATGCCTTCGACTGGGACGAAAGGTTGCCTTTTATATGCAGTTGTAAACCTTCCAACCTTGTCGAAATGTTTGTCCACTGTACATCATCTTGGACCTTTGAACGTTGTCGAAGGGTTTGTACTCATGAACCTTTCGTCTTTTTCGAAGGGTCTGTCTTTTATATGGTATTGTGAACCCTTCGACTTTGTCGGAACGTTGCTCCGCTACTTGATTGCTGCCGAGAGCTGTGCTTTTCTTGAATGCTTTCGGAAGGTTGTCTTTCATTCTTTGTTGACCTATGTATGCTGCCTTTATCATAAACCTTTCGACACTGTCGAAAGGTACTAAGTATGTGTTCCAACCAGTCCGAAAGGCTTATTATGCTTTCAAAAAGGTCATTATAGAGTCGCATGCCCTTTCCTTGACTTCTACATTCTTTTCAGAAGGTAATAACTCTTTGAATGTCGAGAGTTGAAACCCTTCATCTCCTTCAAAAGGTTTGGGACTGCTACAAACTGTTATCCACATTCCTTCGACTTTTTCGAAAGGTTTAGCATGTACTTCTTTTCTTTAGTCTTTGTTTTATGTCGAATGGTTACGAAACCATTTTTCTATTTCGTCCGGGAGATGCTTAGTGGTTTTGTATCTAGCTGATTCATTGTTCTTTAGTAGTTCTTTCCTTCATGCTTGTGAAAGCTTTATTCTGAAGTTCTCATGTGATTATTCTTTATTAGGGTTGTACAATCCTTTCAACATCGTCAAAAGGTGATTTCCCCTGGTGTTCTTTATCTATGTGGAAGGTTTCCGAAATGCCTTCTTTATCTTCATTCATATTTTATGGTTAACAGCTACTGTTCAAAAATATTTTGTGAATACTAGCTAATGGGATAGGCTCTTATTTATAGCGGTTGGAACATACCAGAACCATCGGATGAAGGTCGATTAAAAATAATAAAATCTGTTATGTTAAAATAACAAAAAACCAAGATGTCGCTTATAGGAAACGGTCAACACCACATTCCACGGATCGACGACTCCCTCTATTTTTGGAACGTTAAAACTATTGTTGTTGTTAGTTTATTTTATTCCTCAATTGTTATTTAACGTTAACGTTAATTTTAACATTTAGTTAACCTCCAAGTATAATTACTGTTAACTTTTGAATTTCAGGTTTGGGAACTAACTACTTATTTGAATTTGAATTCTATTTAAGTTATTTTAAACTTGAAAACTTCAAACATCCATAACTTCTTCGTTTGATCTCCGTTTTCAGCATACTATATATAAAAGTTGATTAGAATTTCACCACAAACCCAATGGCATAACTTTCATGGTAAAATTCCAAATTATACAAAATTTTCATTTTTACCCCTATCCAATTTTAATTAATTTTTCCACTCTATTTATTTATGGTTGATTTTATGAGGTGTTACAATTTGTCCACTTTGTTTATGAGAGAAGTGAACTTTTTACTAAAGGAATGTTTTAGCTTCTTTTGGTTTTTGAGATGCTTTTCTTGATTTTTGAGGAATTCTTTGTTGGAATAACTAGTTGGCTTGTCAAATCTTTCTATAGAGGTGTCAATTTCCTCCTCCTCCTCTTCTTGTTGTTCTTCCTTCTCTTCAATATCCATACCATCCCTTCTTCTTCTTGTTGAATCTCTTGTTCTTCATCCTATGCCACTCTCTCTTCTTTTTCAACAAGAGATTCATATGGTTCGAATTCAAGAGGGATATGCATAAGAGAAAGGTTGATTCCGTCGAGAATTTTATGAGGTAAAATATTTCACCTCTTAGATCAATACTAAAATAGTTGAAAATTCTAGTAAGATACACACCATGGTAAAATGTGTTACCATGATTAAACTAAGAATACCATTTTCAAAAGCAAGATCTTGTAAACTATAGGAAAAAAATTCATCAAAATTAGCAAACCTTCCCAAAAACACTTTTCCATAAGTAGCATACTCGATATAAATTTCTACCAACTCTTGATCATTAAAGGGATAACTTTTGATCCTTTTGTAAGTGTAATAGCTTTAGATGAGGAGGGTTGGCTTGAGGAAGTCACTGTTTTGAAGTTTTGAAGGTAGGAAAGTGAAAAATTATTTTGAAATAAAGTGTAAGTGAATGAGAAGATAGAAATGAGGTGAATTATAAAGAGCGAACCAATATGTTTTAGGTCAAAAGATGCCTTTTTGGAATAAATGCAAAAGAGAGGGAAATTCAAAATTTGAATTTGAAAAGAAATTTCAAAATTCAGGCTAGTATGTCGACATATGGATTTGGGTCTGTCGACATATGGGCTAGAAAATCCAAGAATAAAACTAAGGCAAAAGATTCCTATACATACACACACACAGACACACACACACACACACACACACACACACACACATATATATATATATATATATATATATTTACACACATGCACTTGTATGCATCCATTATTATTACTAATCTATATTTTTCTCCTTAATTTAATAATCCAAAAAGAAATAATATAAATAAAAATTACTGCTTTTTACCCCTTTCCTATGATCTGTTTTGATTAATCTATGATTGCCGTGAAACATCTTGGCGTCCGGTTCATTGTCACTTAAAGTAGTATTTGAATCATCTAATGTTGCTGTGTAAGCCCTCTTTCTTTTTTGGATGAATCAGTAATTAGCGTGATTCTTGATTTCTTTTGATGTGGGTCGTCTCTTTGCAGATGACCAAGTTCATCACTGTTGAAACATTTAATTGCAGTTCCATTTTTACAAGTTTTGTTTTCAGGTCTCTGAAAGTTGTTCATCTTTGTATACTTCAGGAACATTATGAAATTCCTAGTCCTGAAGGCAATCTTCTCATCATTGTCATCGTTCGAATCCTGATCGTAAGTTATTGTGTTGAAGGAAATGGATTTATTTTATATTACCTTGCTTTCTCTTCTACCCTGTAATTGTGCTTCATAGGACATTAAATTACCTATTAACTCTTCAATTTTTAACTTACTAATGTCATTAGCTTCCTCTATCGTTAATGTCTTTTGATCCCATTCTGACTGTAGTGAATTAAGAATTTTTCCAACTTGATCCTCTTCGAATAAATTTTTACCTAATGATACTAAAAAAATGTACTATATCCTAAACCCTGCAGTACATGTCAAAAACAAACTCATTCTGATTCATTTTAAATAAGTGAAACTGATTAGTTAACATTGAAATTTTAGTTTGTTTAACTTTACTAGTGCCCTAATGTGTAATTTGCACTGTACTCCACATTTCTTATGTAGACATACAAATATAAATTCTATAAAATTCAATTTTATCTAATGAGCAAAACAAAATATTCATGCCTTTAGAATTATTAAGTGCTTATGTGTTTTGGTCAACATACTATTATGAAAAGTCAGTTTGAGGTTTATTTTACTCATTTTGCATGATATTTCAAATATCTAAACCATTAGGCTGTAAATAAATTTTCATTCTACGTAACCAATAAGTGTAATAACTGCCATTAAAAAGTGGGGGTCTAGTAGTAGATTGTCGACAAAACTGTTAAAAAGTGAATTATTAATGTTACTAGCCGATTATACTTTTTAAAAAACAAATTATGAATTTTTGAAAACCTAGCACTCTAATACCAAGTAAGGGTGGCAGAATAAAAGATCTTAAGGCTACTATAACACTAGATGGTTGGTGAATAGTATGTTTTATAACAATTTTATGAATCTTTCTAATTTTTTTAAATATTTGAATCAAAACACAGATAATCAATCGTAGATAAATAAACTTGCAGGCAATCATAAAAATAAATATAAGCAATAAAGTAAAAAGTAATGAGTTAGAGAGATGTGACTGTTTGTACCAAAATTGGGCACAACACTCTTCGAATGTGTTTGAAGAGATAAAATGAAGAAAATAAATATAAAATGAAGCATATCTAACAAACATACCAATAAACAGATAAGAAAATGCACAGAAACACACAGATTTAGAGTGGTTTGGTGAATTTCCTACGTCCACTATGAAATGACTGATGGTTATTGAACTTCACTCGTTGTTTACAAAAGATTACAATAGTATAACAGAAGTTTGATAATGATTTCGACAGAATATCAGCGTAGAGAGGCCAAAAGTCCATTTTTTGTAGGTCTAGGGTCACTATTTATAGGCGTAGGCAGCAAATATCCTACTAAAATCTCAGAAGACCTCTTCTCCCACGTGGGTGGGCCCACGCGATCGATCCAATGATGTTTGCACTCGATCCATGATCGATACGAACCAAATTCGCATCGATCGAGATTTTGTTCGATCGAGTTGAGATCGATCATGAACATTCCCAAGGTGGTACGCAGGCTCCTGTGAAAATTTGGTGGCATTTGGACTTGTAGATTTTGAGTTATGATCGATGCAAGTTAAGGAAAACAGCTACAATTTGTATCAATCAATGTGAATAGTGAAGTGATGCGAACAGAAGCGATGTAAACAAGATCGATGCGAACAGGATCGATGCGAACAGAAGCGATGCGATCGATGCGAATTTGATAGCCTTCAACAAATTCAAACTTGCATCGATCATATCTTGAGCATACGAACTCCGATTGACTTGAAATTTCAAACGTTGGCTTTCATAGCTTTGCTTGTCATGTCATATCAATTTTAGCTTGATCCAGACTCGGGAAAAATTTGCCAGTATCCATAGTGAACCTATGTATAACCAATCTCCAAGACGAACTGTCATCGGTTTCTAGTCAAGTTCTTGGTGTCACGGCCTTGCCAAAAGGAGGGATAACATTTGCCCCCCAAAGTATGTCTTGTTTGAACAAGACGTTCTTTGGAAAGCTGCATCCTTCATTCTGAAAAAGTTCTATCTGATTCGTTGAGTAGTTGCTATCTTTTTGTTAAAAGATGTAACCTTTGATTAAAACGACAATGATGTAGATGTCGAACTCTTGATTGTCAATGATCATGCAGTGTTTTGTTGTAACTGAGTGTTGAGCACTAGCAATTTGTTGTTCACTATTGTAATTGTCACTTGGTGAGCATCCAACTCCTGTAAATTTTGAAAATTGAATATTAGTTCGTCATATGCGTACGTATGTTAACCTGACTCCCATTAACGTTTGCACGTTCACGAGTCGTTGTCAAGTTCTTTAGTTTTTGTTTGGATTGAGTTTCGTATCGATTCTCTCCTAGATCGAAGTGAAATTCAAATTGTAACAATGTTCGATGGTTGTTTTAAGTCCTTCCTTTATATCGATCCTCTCCTGGATCGATCTAAGAAGTTGGAATGTATGCTTCGTATCGATGGATACGTAATATTAGATCTCGGATTGACGGATACAGGAGTAATGCTTTGTGTCGACGGAGGTGAACGATCTAGACATAATCATGAAGTGATGCTTCACAGAGGATATGCTATTTCTCATTCCTTTATTCAAGAAGAATCCCCGATTATGGATAATATTTGATAGGAGTCATCCATGACTCCTTTTCTAGATCCATCTCTAAGATCTAGTTGATATTCATATGTCAATGCTTGGAATAATAAGTATTTCAACTGGGACAAAGTCTTTTTGCCGCGCATCCCTAGAACTGTCTAGCTTGGCCAATGACTTAGCTTTTTCATTTTGTTCTCCGAGGATGTGTGTAATGGTGTAATAGTTGAAGTCTGCTAGTAGCTTTTGGACCCAGGTAGGATAAGGAGCAAGATGTTGCCCCCTAGTCAAATAATCTTCCCTGACTCGGTATACTACTAACCAGTAATCACATAAGATATGTAAAGTTTCCACTCCTAGTTTTCTTGCAAGTTTGAGCGCCAAGGCTTCATACTTAGCTTCGTTATTTGTTGCAGGGAAGTTGAGTTTGAGAGCGTAGCAGATCGATCTTTCCTTAGTAGTCATTAACGCAACTTCGACGTTAAAAAGCCGATTATCGGAAGTTCCATCTATGTACGTTCTCCATCGGTTGGACGGTTCTCCACTGTTCTTCGGATAGTCGTCTAAAGCAGTGAATTTAGATATGAAGTATGCTAATTGTTTGGCCAAGGATAGCTCTTCGAAGGAGATAAGTGATATCAAATTGGCTTAGATCGGTATTCCATTCGAGTAACCTTCCGAAGATCTAAGGTTGCCATAGGACCTATCATAGCGGCTGGTCAATACAGACGTTAACGGGGTGAGCTTGTCAATAGATAGTTTTCATCATATACTAGTCTTCGAATTCGTTTCTCTTCACATATCATTGCGATGCTTATGGCGTGTGTTCACACGGCCCAATTGATGTATAGATCTTCTTGATCCAAAGGTTTGGGTAAAATGGGAGGTCTCTTTAAGCGATCTATCAGAGCTGGAATTGCATCAATGCAGTTGTTAGCTCATTCAAAAGTTCTCTTCCCTCTCTTGGTCAGGTTGAAGAAGAGAATTCACTTGTAGATGGTCCTAGAGTTGAATCAACTTAGGGCAGTAATCTTACGACTTGGGCTCCGTACCTGCTTGGTTGTCCTCGGTACATGGGTATCTCTAATTGTCGGAATTTTCTGGAAATTAGCCTTGATTCCACAAGAATTGATGGTGAAAACAAAGAATCTTTCTGATGTAATGGCGAAGGAGCATTTCAAAGGATCGAGTTTCATCTTGCATTTTTTGGAGAGCACTGAATATCTCTGCCAAGTCATCGATGTGGTCATTTGATAGTCGTGATCTCACGATCATATTGACCACATCTACTTTCATCGATCGGCCGATCTGATTTTTGAATGATCTGTTAATCGTCCTTTGGTAAGTAGCGTAAGCATTCTCAAGTTTGAATCCAAGGATTTCAGCATAGCACTATAGGCCCAGGTCAATAATAAAAAGTTGTAGACATGCTTCAATATCCGATTGTATCTGGAGTTTGCATCCACGGATGTGAGTAATTCATGTCTGATGGTCGGGTCCATCAGTTGGTTGATCATTGGAAGTGGAAAGCTATGCTTTGTCATACCCCATGCAAATCTGAGTAGTTGACGTATGTCCTCCACTCTCTGTTCATTTTTCTTATAAGTAAAGGATTAAATTCTCATTTTGGTTGGAGGGCATCATGGATAAACCCACTGGTTTTGAGCAGATTCGCCTCCTCTTTAAGTGCAGCAGATCTCTCTGGATCTACGTCACATCGTTTTTGTTCACCGAAACATGCCTCGGGTCGACATTTAACGTAGGGTTCTCAATAGCTGGTGAGAGTCCATATGTATATGTGAGGTTGAGTCCAAGCGAACACATCAAGATTCAACCGGAGCAACACAATTTACTCTTTTGTCATCATTGCGTTGAGTTGTGATCTAATCTTTAGTACTTGTGATGGGTTGCAAGCGCTTTATTGCTTATTTGTAATGGTAAATGATCAACCTTGTAGGGATGTTGAATCAAAGGCTTAGTAGAGTTTAGCCTTGTATCGCGTGCTGCAACATAGCTGGCTCCAGCTATGAGTTTGAATCTACTTGTGTTTCCGAGCAATGCGCTTTCCATTCAAAGTACCCGCGATCCATTGCTCATCGGAAGGGTCAGAATGATGATCAGTTGCCCATAATTCCGGGTGTCGAACTAATGATTCTATTTCTAAGCATCCTCTCGGTCGTAACTTCAAGTTGTTATAAATACTAGGCACGAGCTATAGGATTGAGTAGTCATATACAGCTCTTGGATGATCAGACTCGTGCCCCCCAGTCTTGGGTTGATGGACGTATTGTGCGAATAATCGAGCCTAGCTTCTGCTGTGTTTATACTGTAGTCCAAACTGTGAGAGCCAGAGTTGTTTGATGAACGATCAAATTACATTCATCTTATTTCTCGCACATGCCCTCAAGTCTGGGGAATATCTCGATATGTAGCAAGGTAGATAATGTCCGCTTCAATTTTGCATTCTATCCCGTTGAACCATGGGATCGAGTTAACAAATGGAAGGCTGAGTTGTGCCTTATCCTGCATTCTATCCTAGTTCTTTTTTCTATGAAGAATACTTTGTTGCCTCGCCGACATTCAAACATGAGATATGTTCTGGACGGTCAATGACATTCACTTCACTGCTTATGTTGCCATACTCTGGGTAGAAACTGAAGGGTGAATCATACAGTCAGATCGAATGCGGGATTGATGCTTCCCTTGCCGAATCTAGGGCAAGAATTAGTGTGCAAATGTTTAGGTTGCACTTGTTTTAAATTGCTCTTTTAATCGAATCATGGTAAAAGACAAACAATGAATGGTCACATTGCATTCTTTTGGAGTTAGGCAATTAACTACATCCATTTTGGTTTACATTCTCCCATCGGAACTAGGGATAATGTCAGCTCAAATCAGTCAGGTCATGCCTATCCGGTTTCACGCTTTTCCGCACGGATCAAAGGAACGCGATGGAGGATGAATGGCCAAGTCACGCTCATTCGTGGTTTATTCTTCTATCCATGCTCTGTTGGTCAAAGGTATTCGATGGACGTTTAGGTCACATCGATTTGTAGTCGTAGAGGATCGATATTGACCGTCGATTCAACAGCACGATTTATAATGCTCGGACCTCATTTCCTGTCGATCCAATGGTATGATATGAAAGGTGCAGATCGATATTGCCCTCCGATCCGGCGGTACGATATAATTGGTTGCCCAGAACTTCGGGCATCATTCTAATTGGTTAGCATTAGGGTCTCCTTGTAGTCGTGCCTTAAGTTGTAAAGGATGCTAAGCTAAAGATGTAGCGAGTCACCTTTCTCTTCTTTTAGTGATTTGTACTTCTGCCCCCGGTCTTGGGTTAGTAGAGTTAGTTCGTGGATGGTCTAATTGCACCTGTAGTGAGTTTATACTCCTCATGTCGAGTTTAGGTCAGAGTTGGTGAATGAATGGTCGAGTCACATTCATTCATTTACCTACGCTTGTAGCCGCACCTTGGGGATCATAGTAAGTTGAAGGGCCATTAATCACACCTATTTGATATTTGAACCCCTGTCTGCACTCTAGGGACTAAGAATTTTAGCAAGTAATGGTCGGATTGCATTTTCCTCGATTAATTCCTTTGGCACTCGTCAATGGCGAAAGTCGAAGTATGGTCGGTCACACTACGACAACTTTTATTTAATGCTTCTTCTACTAAATTGTAGGAATGAATTGATTGGTAGGTGGTTGGTTCACACCCATCCATGTAGCATGCACAATCCGTCGGATCACATTTGAGAGTTAGCAGATGAACAGTCATGCCACGTTCATTTGCGGTTGGATGATAGTAATATCAATTCAGAATAGGACATCCATCTAGGTATGCTTTGCGAATCAACATCTCCCTATCGAATCAAGGAAGAAATTTTGTCTTGTAGGGTTGGAGTGCATCCCTATAAATTTATGTTATGGGTCCCATGCTGAGGACAAGAGTTGATGCATGGATGGTCGTGTCATGCCCGCTTAGTGCTGGATGATCATATCGCATCCAATTTTGTGTGATAAGTGTGCCCCCAAGTGAGGGTAGAGTTAGAAAGTGGATGGTTGAACCACATCCACTTTTTATACTACAGAACTTGCTGAGGAAGCAGAGTTGATAGATGGACAGTCAAATCGCATCCTTTCTGGTATTTATATTCCAATCCTGGCTTTGAGGACTGGAGTTGGTTGATGGGTGGTCTGTCATGCCCATTTGGTCTTTATACTCCAGTCTGTGCTCTCGGGACCAGAGTTAGTTGATGCTTATATTCCAGTTCGCATTCTGGGAATATGAAGTTAGTTGATGTTTATACTCCAATTTTCGCTGCAGTCATTTTAATAATCATTGGCTTAGTATGTATATTAATCTTTACTTATAATCTGATGCAATGACTGTAATCTAAACACTTTTTTGTTGTAATGCTGCTTTAGCTATCGATCAGGCATGTTGATCGAACTATCACTATCTATTTATATTTAGCCTAATCGGCTGTGTAGTCCCCTGCTACACAACCGTTCTTCTCAAAAAATTCACACTGTAGGAATCTGGAGTTAATTGATGTTTATACTCCAGTTCGCACTCTGGGAATCTGGAGTTAGTTGATGTTTATACTCCAGTTCGCACTTTGGGAATCCGAAGTTGGTTAATGTTTATACTCTAGTTCGCACTTTGGGAATTTGGAGTTGGTTGATGTTTATACTTCAGTTCACACTCTGGGAATGTGGAGTTGGTTGATGTTTATACTCCAGTTCGCACTCTGGAAATCTGGAGTTGGTTGATGTTTATACTCCAGTTCGCACTCTGGGAATCTAGAGTTAGCTGACAGATGGTTAGTCTCATCTGTTTAGGAATTTGGATCTCGTTCGCACTCTGGGAACAGGAGGTCGATTAAGGTTGTGGATGGTCGGATCACAATCACCTTGATTTAGCAAGCGAAGTCCTATATGGACAGGTCCATCCCCCTCGAGTTTGGATGTGGAATTTTGTACTCCATCTCGCACTCTAGGAATTGGAGTTTGTTTGAGGATTGTCGTGTTTCAAACCCTTTGATTTAAGTGTGTCGGCCCCCGAGCTCGGGTTTCACTTAATAAGTGATTGGTCGGATCTCGATCACTTTCCACTTATCCGCCTTCAACAAAGGATAAGATTTAGTTGATGGACGGTCGAATCACATCCATGTTCGTTTAGATTCCACTTTTGCTAAGCCTAAGGAGTAAGATTAGTTTTCTAGAAAGCTTTGAGCTCGAGCAGAGGAGAGGATGGTCGAACTACATCCACTTTGAGCTGTGTGTTTTTTCTTAAGTCAGGGGTGAGAGTTGGAGAGCAGACGGTCGAGTCATGCCCACTTTATGCTTTTGCACTCTTCTGGTCGAGTTGTGGAAGAGAATCAAAATGATGGCTCGTGATGGTTAGCGAGTAGGCAGTTAGTCGTTGATGACTTTAAGTTGAGGCTTGGGCCCTGGCGAAGTTGGTTTAAGGCATGATTGTTTTTGTCGAATCACAGACGCAAGCTTGAGGGTGAATGGTCAAATCATATCCACTTTAAACATATGTTCTCAAATTACCCCAAGTTCTAATGTAGGATTGGATGCATAGACGATCATGTCACATCCACCCTTGGTGTGATTCCAATTTTACTGGGCATCGGAAGAAGCATAAGTATTTTGTTGAGCTTCAAGTACGAGATGGAGAGTACATTGTAGGACACATCACTCCAAGTCTTTCCCAGATCTCCAATTAAATTGCATAGGCGGATGAGTGGATGGTCGGTTGCATCCACTTTGTACTAGAGTTCGGACCTTGTCGGTATCTTCCACTTTAATGCCTTGCCCCTAGTCAGGGGCATATAGTAGCCGATGAGTGGTTGAATCACGCTCGTCATGATGATACCTCAATGATTTGATCATAGTCCGCGGAGGTTGTTTTTCACCCAACCTTAAGTACTCTGTTACCTGCATCATTTGCAAGTAGTTTAATTCAAGTCGGTCATATTTTGCAACATAAACGAAATTGAAATAGAAATAATTCAAAAGAGATCGGATTAAATCTCATTGATAAGTAAAGCGGCATCGTATGCTCGCTATTGCACTTCGGTCCAGCCCTTTACAGTTGGAAGTCTAAAGAAAATGGTTCAATTTGATCAAAGTTCTTGATCGATAGGGGTCGGGTGTTCTCGGTCCTTCGTTTTATGGGACTTGGACATATTGTCAGAGCTATCCTTTCCGGAGCAGCCTTATGGCGTTGGCATCCATGGTAGCCATCTAAAGAAGAGAAGTTTCCCGATCTAGAGTATGGAGTAGGTTCCCTCCTTATCTCGCCATGTTGATCCTTTATCTGGTTCATCAACTCAATATTGGCCTGGATATGTTGGTGTAGTTATTGACGGCTATCCACTAGTTCTCTTGTCAAGGTCTGGGAATAAGCACTTGTGATGATTTCATTTATGAGTGTTGGGAGCAACTGGCTATGGACTTTGATCAGTTCGTTGGCGGTCACTTCTTTATTCCTGTCAGCGATATGAGAAATAGATCTGGTATGTCTAAGTGTGATTGATGGTCTTCTCTAAGGAATGAGGGAAGACATCTGTGTTTAATGGCATTCATCACCATTGGCAAAATCCACGCACCATTCCCACTTCATAAGATCGTGTCGGGGGTTGTATTTCCATAGTACACTGACATAGTCAACATGTTGAATTTTCACTGGAAATTCTGCATGTAGGATGGTTCAACGAATAAGTTTCGACTAGGAAAGATTCTCCGATCGACATTATGATCAAGTCCATTTTATGGCTACGGGGTCTTGTAACACTAGTGAATGATGTATGCACGATTGTCCAATGATCGAATGGTTTAATGATGCCGATTGGATGGTGAGTTGGTTAAGATGGGCTCATAAATTAGTGATCATTTCTAATTTTCGCCCAAGTAGGAGGCCCATATAAGGTAGTAAGGAAGTCCTCTTAAGGTTGTATGCCATGCTTCTAGTCATATGGACACGGTACGGATAAGATGCGGGCATTTGAAGATAGGTCAGTGGTGACCAGCTATGCTTTGAGTTGGCAGAGCAGACATTGTAAGGCTGTCATCATATTAGCCATCGTAATGTAGTTGTCAATTCAGGAGTTTAAAAACTGGTCAATTGGGGGAAGTTGCAGTCCACCTTAGGAGCATGATATATTAACCAACTCTAGTCCTTGGCATATTAGCTAGGTTCACCTGCCTCTGGGAGCACCGATTGAGAAGTATTCCTTTACCCATTCCTTGAATGTAATTCAGCATTTGTTGTTGTAATCCCCTATGTCCCTTTCAGTCATGGTACGATCAGGAACGTCGATGGAATGTTCCTTCATTAAGTTGAGCTTTGAATTCACTATGTGGGTGCCCTGCGCTGCGGCTAGGGTCATACCCGAAAATATATTTTTTGAAATTTCGTATCGTTTTCAGCAATGTTTGAACGATAAAAATGTTGGTGAAATTGAACGATCCGAAAAGTGGACAATTGGATTGATACAAAGTGTTATCTAAGGATCGGTACAAAATTCATACGGTTGAATTGATACGATGTGGTATTTGAGTATCGATACGAAATGCACACGGCTGGATCGATACGAACTGGTATCTGACGATCGATACGAATTGGCCGCAGCTGGATCGATACGAAATGTGATCGATACGAAAGTCGATCGATACGAATGTTGATCGACACGAAAAGTCATCGATACGAAAATTGATCGATATGAATAGTGATCGATACGAAAGTCGATCGATACGAATGTTGATCGATACAAATAGTGATCGATACGAAAGTCGATCGATACGAATGTTGATCGATACGAATAGTGATCGATACGAATAGTGATCGAAATGAAAGTCGATCGATACGAATGTTGATCGATACGAATAGTGATCGATACGAATAGTGATCGATATGAATAGTGATCGATACGAAAGTCGATCGATACGGATGCTGATCGATACGAATTCTAGTCGATATGAAATTCGATCGATACGAAAACTGATCGATACGAAAGTCGATCAATACGAAAACTGACCAATACGAAATTCGATCGATACGAAAATTCGATCGTTACGAAAACTGATCGATGCGAAGTTCGATCGGTACGAATGTTGACATATTTTCTGGGTGTGAAAACATGGATATGAAAATCTTCATATTTTCTGGATACAAAAATATGGATACGAAAATCTTGATGAGTGTAGTTCCTCTTAGATGTGGAGCAATCTGAATAGAATAGAAGGAACCACTTGACGATAGGTCTGGATCTCCTCCTTAGATTTTTACAATCCAACGACGGTAGTAGATCCAAAGAGCAGGAGAAAAGCTGGGTTTTCTCAGTGAAAGCACCAAAGCGTTTGTACCAAAATTGGGCACAACACTCTTCGGATGTGTTTGTACCAATAAACAGATAAGAAAATGCACAGAAACACACAGATTTAGAGTGGTTCAGCGAATTGCCTACGTCCACTATGAAACGAATGATGTTTATTGAACTTCACTCGCTGTTTACAAAAGATTACAACAATATAACTGAAGTTTAATAATGATTTCGGTAGAATATTGGCGTAGAGAGGCCAAAAGTCCATTTTCTATAGGTCCAGGGTCACTATTTATAGGCGTAGGCAGCAAATATCCCGCTCAAATCTCGTAAGACCTCTTCTCCCACATGGGTGGGCCCACGCGATTGATCCCATGCTGTTTGCACTCGATCCGTGATCGATACGAACCAAATTCGCATCGATTGAGATTTTGTCCGATCAAGTCGAGATCGATCATGAACATTCCCAAGGTGGTACGCAGGCTCCTGTAAAAATTTGGTGGCATTTGGACTTGTAGATTTTGAGTTATGATCGATGCAAGTTAAGAAAAACAGCTACAATTCGTATCCATCAATGTGAATAGTGAAGTGATACGAACAGAAGCGATGCGAACAGGATCGATGGGAACAGGATCGACGCGAATAGGAGCGATGCGAACAGGATCGATGCGAATAGAAGCGATGCGAACAGGATCGATGCGAATTAATAAATAATAATGGTGAACTCATTTTTTAAATTTATGTATAATAATAAACAGTTTGAATAAAAATAATAAAATCAATTGTTAATAAAACGACATGATTTTTGATGACATATTTTTAAATGAATTTATAGGATTTTTCTATAATTTTTAATTTAGAAAAATTTAAATTATCGTTTGATGTATTTTTCGGCAAACATTGGTATTTTTGAAATTTCATAGAATATGGTAACCAATTTATTTTATTGTTGTTTTGTAATCGTGTCGCATTGTTGTGTACGGTTGTATTTTTATTTTTGTCGTTCCAAGTTCATACACGAACGAAATGCTACGTTGTGAGATACCATAATTTTAAAAATATTATAATCTAATTACCCTCTTCTCTTTTATTTTTCTAGTGAACATTTTTAAGAGTCACCACAAATAAAAATCCAAATCTTGAGCCATGGTTAAAAAATATAAAACCATCGGTCCGTTGGGATCGTACGAGTGAGAGCATCGAATCTATATGTAGTTTGTTGGGTATGGTTAAGATTGAGGATGATTGACCCTTAATGCATCAAACCATATTTTAACGATAAGATATTTAAATAATTGATTTAAATATTGAAACGTTAATTAATTGACTGTCCCGAAAATGTGTTATTTCTCATACTATCGAATTAGGACTCAAGACCACTCCCGTTAAGTTCATATCGACATTGCGAATTAAAATAAGTATAAGGATCGCTATATTTAGAGATCGGATCATTCGATGGCCGAAATGGTCTCGGAAAGCGCGAAATTATCATCTCGGAGCGCTGTCTCGGATAGCGATGAAATTTATACCATCGAGATCGGAGCAATGAGGTAAGGTGCGCAAACGATTTTTGTTGCGATCGGACGCACCATTTGATCGTGCGAGCTCGAAATATACGACCGTTTCATTTGAGAATTTAAATAAAAGGAATATAATATTATTTAAACCCACACCCAATCCCTTCTCTTCATTTCCAGGTTACTGTTCCATTCATTTTGAGAAAATACATGGCCACCTTATCTTTCTCTTCAAAAAATAATATCCGTCAATTTGCTTAACTTAAAATCACGAAACTAGTTTCATTGAGTTTGTATCAAAGATATCTTTACAATGACAATGGTGGATTTTAATATCGTGGTGTTTGGCCAAACCCGACCTATCCATGGACTAACTTGGGTTTCACCTTGCCGATGATTGAAGCGATGATACGCGAAACGGAGGGCGCTGTTGTTTTTCTCTTCGCGAGAGACACCTTCCAACCAAAACTTTTCGACTTCGGTTGTTCATAGCCAAATGCATCCATTGCTTAAGGAGGGTGACGTGCCCAGATCGCATCTCATAGGAGGTATCCAAGCTTCTCATATTTGCTAACAAGGCGGAGAGTTCGCGAAAAGGGGCGTTTTGACAAAAATAGCGTCGAAAATTGTTGAGTAAATTGGGAGAAATCGAGGATTGAAGCAAGGGGTTTTGGGTTTGGGCATATGTACATGCACTGCCAGTAGATATTTGGGGAAGAAAGGATTAGCAAGGTAATTAGGGGATTCGGTGATTAATTAAATAATTTAATCTGTTATCTTATGAAATGCGTACCTTTTGCATACGAAGTCCGTTTTGAATGCGGTTTTTTACGCTGCGCTTGTGATGGAGATCTATATGACTAAGCGATGGTTTGGTCAGATTTAGTTGAGATGAGTGATATTGTCTCTCACCATATTATGATTGTCAGTATAGTATTCAAACAACGTTTTGAAATGTTTTCTAACTATAAAATGTGATATCTAAAATAGTTAAACCTATATCTTATTTTGTAAAAAGAATTAAAAGTGTTTTTAAATGGTTTTAAATTAAATACCACATTTTTCTCATTTGATGCACTATTTTGAAGATATCAATAGATTTAGGTTATTACTGATATTTATCCTATATTGGTTACTTTGGATGGATTCTATTGCGTTATTATAGACATATGTAGGCTATTATGGGCATTTATATGCTTGTTGGATGTATGTTAGTTTGGTTATTTTGGTTGAAAATACCGTTCTAAGGTGATATAGTATTAGAATATATCCCATATGATAGAATTTCGTGCATAGAGTATTGTGCATGTCAATTGATATAAAGATGGATGATGTATTTGGAGATTTGCTTTGGATTCCGAGATAGATGTCGGACTTTTTCATTTGGTTCGTATTTAACCAGTTTTGGTTAAGTACATGACCAAAGTGGTCGTTATCGACTACTCTAGGGAGGTCGATATCTACCACTGTTGATGATGGTCGGTTTGGCCAAATTTTACATGGACGATGGAGAGGCTTCGAGGAGCATGATACAATGGTTCGCTCATCCATTTGACGTTAGATTTTGGCGTTACTGCTCTTCGATGAGTGGTTTTAGCGGTGAAGCAAAAATGTGATGCTTCGACGCGATGATTTCAAGATTCGACGATGATGATTCTATTATGGAAAGTGACGGCTTCGATGATGGACAGCTATACTTCGAGACGCAGATTAGTAGACTATGAGTAGAATGAAAGGAACTATAGAGGATGGGTATAGGATGCACCATGATATATATGACAGACGACAATGGTCTAGGATAGTTCCTAACCACGATGATTTAGACGGGAGATGTAAGGACAGTTCCAGGATTAACTCTACCATAAATAACGGTTTCTAATAGGTCATTGATATTCATAGGTTTCGATGTATACTCGTGAAGCAAGGGTATGCGCGATGAGATCCATTTACCCTGGACTGTTACAGAGTATGCAGTCTTGTTCCTGGCCTACTGAGTTGCATGGATTCGAGTACTAAGAAACCATGACATTGAGTAGTCCTTGACATGACGATGGGGTCATACGAATGTCATAAATCAAACACATCGAGTGAGTGAATGTGAGGATGGATGATGGATGGCATGTTTATTTGACTTTTTTTATCACCTTAGGGATGTCATAGGATGTAGATACTACTGATGCCGATATCTATACACCCTTAGTAATTTGATGTATAGTACTTCTATGATGACTATGATATAGAGTATCACATATCACGTGTTATGTGTTAACCCTATGGATGCAGGGACAGGTCAGGTATAATTCTCCATACCCTCTGTTCCATATACTATACTGACTTCTATAGTGTTTTGAGATTATTTATCACTCATACCAGATTATTGTCTAACTCGAGGTTATATACTTTGCTTTGTATTATCTCGATGTGTAAATGGCACTTGGAGTTGTGCAGATGAACTAGCAAAAGGTGACGCTTTCATATTTATACGTTAATTTTATTATTGGTCATTCCGCTGTATGACACCGTGAAGCCTTGACAGTGTTGACTACTATTATTAGAGATAGTTTATCAATTGAGTTTATTAATCTGTTGTATAAACTCTATTGTTGTTTTATATAATTGTATGAGCCTGTGTACTTTGATTATGTGGTTTATACAATTATTACCATCTCACATGTTTTATATCTGTGATGACTATTATATTTTATCTGAAGCACTGCGAGATATACGATAGATTATGTGATTGTGTGATGTTTTATTTCTTTCTCTTCTCTTTTATACCCTTCTCTTATTTTCTATCCCTTATCTTTACTTCTTTTTCTATCACTTGACAATCGTCCTACACCGGCCGGATGCTCCACCGACGCACTATTCGGTTATATAACCATCGGTGGTTTGGGGTTGTCGTCACACTTAACATCTGAACTACGCTTTTGATGTGTTGGCGATTAAGGCAGAGTTTGGTCAAGGCTAGGTTGGCAATGGCTTTCTGGTGATGAGTAGCACCCATGGCCATGAAATGACGATGTTCAGTTGTGTTTGGTGAATAGCGTCGATGTTGAATAGTGCTTGGAGACCATTAGGTCTGATTGGGAATAAGTGTCAAGCTTGACTTTGTAGGGTCGGCGGTGGAGCTTGGGCAAAGTGAAGCTCGTTGGAAAAACCGGTATGTCATTCGTTAAAAAAAGATGAGAATGGGTGGGAGGAAGGTTCGAATTTTCAGGTTTGGGTGTGCATGTTTGTGCACTATGCATGATTGTAAATTTGGGGAAAATGGATATTTTTGGGTAATTAATATTTAATTGAGTAATTAATTTGTTTGATTAATTCCAAATCTTATAAAATCAATAACTACCTCATTCGAGGTCGGACTTGGATGTAGTCTTTTTCATTGGACTCATATCGATGTTATATATGCATTGGAGTTAGATTCATTGAATTTGGAGCTAGTAGAATTTTGGACTAAAATCGAACAGATCAAACCGGAATGCAAAAGCGCTAATTGGAATTTTGGTGAGTTTCTCACCTTTGGATGAACAGTATATGATACATGGTAGATACGAATTATTGTTTGCATGTTTAAATGTTTACTTGTTTGGTTTGGTTGAATTCCTACTTGAAAGGCGGATTGCATAAATAACTATTATTTTGCAGGGGACTTTTTAGAGAGGCCCTAAGGGGTTTCTTGCCATTATTAATTTACTGTTGTATGCATCTTACTTATATTCTTATATTGCTTATATTGATGTTTGGTTAAAAGATTTACGATGTACTTCTTGATTTGTGTAAGTGTCGTTACATCGATTATCGTTGTACCGTCACTTTTGAAATATCATCTCCTTAAATGTGTTTGTTGAACTTGTGCTTGTATTTTTACAAAATAAAGGTTTGCTTGTGTTTTTTCCCTTTGAAAGTTGTTTAAGCTACATTTTCAAGTAATTTGAGAATTTTGAAATAAAGCTAAGTGTTGTTTAAAATTTATAAAAGATCTTATAAATTTGATTAATTATATTCTGGAATAATTAATGTTTTAAAAATTTATAAAAAGATTATAAATTTTATTAATTATCTTTCGAGGTAATTAATGTTGTTTGAAATTTATAAAAAGAATATAAATTTGATTTATTTTCCTTCGAGATAATTAACGTTGTTGTAAATTTATAAAAAGTTTATAAATTTGATTTATTTTCATTTAGGATAATTAATGTTGTTTTAAAATTTATAAAAAAGATTATAAATTTGATTAACATTTTTTTAAATATATAAAAGTGTTTTAAGTTGATTTATTATCCTCCTGGATAATAAATGTTTTTTCAAAGTTATAAATGATAGCTTATAAATAAGAAAATCTTTGAAAATGGATGTCTAAAAGTAAAGCTAATGTAAATTATTTTGGGTTTATAGTAAACTATGTGTTAATGACATTTGTTTTTGACCCTTCCTTTTAATACACTTAGAAATATAAGTTTCTTATTAAAAAGAATATTTTAAAGAGCGTTTTTAACGTGTTTTACAAATATTTGTGATGTGACAATCAAGCAAAAGTATGAGCCAAATTTTTTAAAATGTTTGATTTGTTTATTAGTCCTACACTTAGCACTAAACGTTGAAGGAACTCTTGCTATTCTTAAAGTTTATAAGAATTTTGCCGTGACAAATGGGAAGCAACACTGCCTTTACTTGTCCGGCTTCACTGTTTTCTCCGGGGTAGTGCTAACTTAGGATCAATGAATTATGATAAGTGTAAGAGGTCTAATTTTCATATACAATCAATTTTTATTCCCAATAGTTGACTTATATATCATCGATCCTGCTATCTTCTTTGTATTCATCGATTCAAGTGATTTTGTTGCTCGTTTAGGCATTTAAACTCTTGCTATTCTTAAAGTTAACAATGTTGTCGAGTCAAGATAGGAAGCCACACTACCCTTACTTATCTGGCTTTTCCCCCAGGGTAATACTAGTTTTCTTCCAATAGTTGATCCATCAACTATCGATTTTGATATCCTTCTTTATGCTTCATCAATCTAAGACGATTTGTAGCTTGTTTTGAGAATCGGCATCTAACACCATGAGTAACTAAAATCAATGTGCGAGTGGGTGCCAAGCAATGTAGGTTATTTATCTAGAGATTTGTTGGTAGCATGCATGCGGTGGTGAGAGTATATTTAGATGCCCGCAAAAGTGTACGAGGTCCAGCTTCGAAGTTATCAAGAGTGTTACGTATTTGTGGGCTCTCAAGTATATTTTATCTAGAGGTATATTTTGATGTAGGGGGCGCACCCTCCGAGTCATGTTGGAAAAATTCAATCTCCTTGTTTTGATTTGAACCTTGGAATTAACCTTTTCTTAATTGCATCAAGAAATGCCCTGTGCTCTCCTCTATGTCTAATTATTTTTGTCCATTCTTTAAGTTTGGATTTTCATCTTAATTGTGCCTATTATTTCAACTCTGATCTGTTCCGACTTGTTTTCATTCTTTCATCTAAGTATGTTGTTCTTGTGAGGCAAAACCCGTTCCGCATTTACCAACGTTCACATTTTGTTATATGTTCATCATATTTTTTAATTTTTTTCACGCTGGTTTTCCAGACCGATCCAGGTGTTATTTTATTATAATGCTTGGGTCAAACCGGGTTTTTACACGTCATTGGTGGGATATGGAGCTTATGGAGTAGAGATAGATGTTCACCTACTGTAGTACTTTTATTTTCCGCTATTTTATTATACCCATTACAAATGGTAAAGTTGGGAAATTATAACTGTCCAGGCTGATGAGGTTTGTTTTTAACTCTGATATACCATGTATTTTAGAGTGATAGCTTTACTATCTTTGTTATATTATATGTTGTCCTTCTGCTATGAGATTATGTTTTCCCTGTTCTTTTTCCTTTTACCCTAACAATCTACCTTTCAGGCACTTGGATGCTTGGCATTTGAATACCGTGGATGTATTAAGTGCTGATTGTTCAGGATCAGAAAGGCGGGTCATTATATTTGGTATCAGAGTTGAAGGTTAAGCGAGAACCTTGGCTTTGGTGAGGTAAACTCATTTGAGATAGGGTAAGTGACACCCTAGAATGAGTTGAGAGTATTATATATACAAGAGTGTATTTGTTATTTCTACAAAAACGTATTGTGTGAATTGGTCTGTTGAGTTGTTTATGAATTCTGGTCGAGACGTGGGACACCATTTGTTGATAGGGATTTTTAAACACTCGAACAAGACAAACATACATGATATTGGTTTTTGAAAATTGGTAAATGAAATATTTTACCTAGGATATTGCTAGACTTAAGCTATTTTTTATATTAATCCAGCATTGGTTGCTTGGATGTATTGTATGTGTGTTATTATAGATGTATGTAGGCTATTGTAGATGTTTATATGCTTGTTGGTTGCATGTATGATTGATTGCTTAATTTGGTTGAAAATGTCGTTCGTAAGAAATATAGTGTTAGGAAGTATCCCATAGAATGAAGTTTCAGGTGTACCAACCGATCTGAAAACAAAAGACAATTGATTTGGGTATGTGCTTCGAACTTCAGGATGGATGCCAGACCTTTTCATATGGTTTGTACTAAACCATTTTTGGTTAAGTACATGACCAAAGTGGTCGTTATCGACTACATTGGAGTGGTCGGTGTCTACCGTTATTGATTTTAGCCGATTTGGCCACATTTTTACATGGATGATAGAGAGGCTTCAAGGAGCATGATGTGATGGTTCATTCATTCGTTTGACGTTCGATTTTGATGTTAAGGCTCTTTGATGAGTGGTTTCAGCGGTGATTGTCATCGACGATGATGCGGAGTTCGTCGATGATGATGACATGATCGGAAGTGATGGCTTTGGTGATGGATAGCTGCACTTCCATATGTAGAGTGGAGACTATGAATCATATTAAGGGGACTGCTGGAGGAAGGTTACGGTAGATTTGACAATATTCTATGACTAATGATGGATGTCTAGCGTAATTCCCGACCGTAGTGATTTCATGACGGAAGTCGTAGAGACAGTTCCAGGATGTGTTCTATTAGTGATGATGTGTGCAAAGGGATTATTGATACTCGAGATGATGGGCACACTCGTAAGATAAGGGTATATGAGGATGTGATCATAGTCTATTGATGTTAGGACCTGATCTGCTAAGAATCCAGAGTCCCTTAACGTTAGGACCTTGGTAGGGTTATATACTATAATCTGTTGACATAAGGACATAATTACGTTATGGCAAAGTTCGTTGACGTTAGAACCTGTATGTACCCTAAAGGATCGAGTGGTCGGGGATGTTGAGTAGTCCTTGATGATGAGGTGGAGTATATAAGTATCATGTATCCAACGCATTGAGTGAGTGATGTGAGGATGGATGATATGTTTACTTTGGTTATTTATCACTCTATGGATGTCGCATGATGTAGTTATCTTTGATGTAGATACCCAGATACCCCTTAGTACTTTGATGAATAGTACACCTATGACAACTATGATATAGAGCAGTATATATCCTATGTTATGTGCTAACTCTTTGGATGCAGGGACAGATCAGGTATGATTCTCCATATCCTCTGTTCCATATACTATATCAACTTTTATAGTATTTTGAGATTGTTTATTGCTCATACTAGACTGTTGTCTGACTCAAGGTTTTATGCTTTACCCCATATTACCGTGGGTACTCTTAAATGAGCAGATTATAAAGTAGGTGTAAAAGGTACATGGAGCTTTGCAGATGGACTAGCAGGAGGTGATGCTTTCTCATATTTATATTTGGGCCAATTATTGCATATTCTATTATGTGAAACTATGGAGCGTTGATAGTGTTGACTTACTATAATTAGAGATAGTTTAACGGTTGAGTTTATTTATCAGTTGTATAAACTCTACTACTATTCTGTATAACTGTATGAGCATGTATACTCTGATTATGTGGTTCATGTAGTTATTCTGGTCTCCCATATTTTATATCTATGATGATTATTATATTTTATTCGATGCACTGAGAGATATACGACAAGTTTTGTGATTATATAATGCTTTCTTTATCTTCTCTTTTATTCTCTTCTCTTCTATTTCTCTTATTTTCTCCTTTTCTTTCCATTGACCATCGTCCTACATCGATCAAATGCTTCAACAACGCACTATTCGGTTATATGGGCATCGGGGGTGTAGGGAGGTCGTTACATTTGGTATTAAAGCTTAGGTTATGTAGATGACCTAATTTGATGCCGTGATCTAGTAGAGATTGGGTAAGAGTTATCGCCTTAGACTGGATCGAGAGTGTACCCATATACAAGTGAGTGCGTATTTATTATATATTTTGGTTTTCAAAACTATATAGTAGTATATATAGTATATAAGTTTTATTGCACACACGAGTATCATTGATGCAGTTTTTCTTTATGAGAGACTGATCATTCTTATTATGTACTAGGAGTAATCTGGCATATAAGAAATGTTGTTACTGACTCCGTCTCTAGAGTAAAGGAGTAGGCCAGCTCGGGGGTCACTAACCCTAATTTACATAATATGTTTACTAAGGTTGTGCAAAACATTATACTGAGTGCCTAAGCTGCTCCAAATGATTATGGTGTGCAAATGCCTAGAGTCGGCTTTATCGAGCTGTATAAAGACTACATGAGTATGGGAGGCAGACAGTTCCTTGGAACGGAGTCGGCTATTTAAATGCAAGACTGGTTGGTTACTTATAAGAGTATCTTTGATGTCTTGGATTTAGATGACTCAATAAGGTAGAAGTTGACCTTTAGATAACTCCAGGGATGAGCATGGACTAGTGGAGTACCCTTATAGCTTCAATAACCGAGGATCGATATACTTAGGATCAGTTCATAGTTTGCTTCAAAGAAAATTTATCTCGAATTTTCAAATGTCAGTGTTGTTTGGGAAGTTCATCGGCTTGAAATAAGGCGATATGTCTGTGTTGGAGTATATGGTCGAATTCGTTGCGTTGTTAATGCACATTCTATCTTCCATTGATACTCCACTTAGATGGAATAAAGAATATATCATTTGGTTGAGTGATCATCTTAGAAAGTGATTTAGTGGCCATATTGACAAGAGCTTCAAGAAGTTGATCATGAAGGTTTTACGATGTGAGAGCCTGTACCCAGTGTAGAAGGATTGTCCCAAACAAGCTAAGCGAGGGCAAACTATGGAGGCATATTTCATTGAGCGCTCCATCAACAAAAGAGAAGGGAAATGGTATTACCATTCGAGGTATGCTTTCCACTTATGACATTTCCAAAAGTGTTTTATTTCACGTCGAGGTTTCACATTCCTTCATATCCAGTTATTTGATCGATAGGTTGGATTGAGACCCGAGACAGTTCACCGACCTTTAATTATGGCGAACCTTGTTGGGGGCTCAGCTAGCCTGTACATGGTTTGTCGAGACTTAGCCTTATCGGGTCATGAATGTTTGTTTGTTTGTTATCGATTTGTTTTAGGTTTAATTGGGTTCAGTGTTATAGTCTGGAAATGGACTAGTTGAAGGGATACGAAATAGTGGTGGATTATGAGAGGTCGTTGGTGACGATGGGGGTAGATAATGGGTGGACGGTAGTGCTAGGATGCCTACCGGACGATGACATGATGGTCAGTTTTCTATATTCACTCGATGCCCCACTGGATGAATTACCATTGGTACCTATTGCTAGGGAGTATCAGGACGTATTTAATGAGGTGATCGGATTGCCACCACATAAGGAGATAGAATTCCCTATCAATCTGGTTTGGGGTGCTAGACCAGTAGTTATGGCTTTAAGGCATATGATGTCCAAAGAGAAAAAAAAACTAGAGGTGTGAGAGAATGACCAATTGAGGATAGTGTTTATTCGTAGGAGCACATTTGAGTGGGATGCACATGTAGTATTTGCCACTAAGGCAGATGGCTCTTTGTGGTCGTATGTTGATTACCATGAGCTGAATGGGATGACAAACAAGTATCCACTCCCTCTTATTAATGGCTTGTTCGATTAGCTCTATTGCGTGAATGTGTTCTCTTAATTGGACCTTGCGATGAGGTTTCATTAATTAAGAGTAGTTAGGGAGAGTGTGCCGATCACAGCGTTTCGTGCGCTACCTTGATTTTTGATTGGTTGATCATGCTATTCGGGCTAACTAACGCGTCGGCATTCTTTGTTGATCTCATGAACCATTTTTCGAGGGATCACTTGAGTAAGTCTGTGCTTGTGCTCGTTGATGATGCTTTCGTTTACTTACGGATGAAAGAGGAGCACAAGACATGATTGATGATTGTATTATAGACATTGAGAAAACACCGATTGATGGTGAGATTTTTGAAGTATCACTTCTATAAGAGAGAAGTAAGATGCTTTAGTCATGTTGTTTCGGAGCAGGACATTACTATGGATCCTTTGAGTTACGACAGTCGGGGATTGGAATAGGCCCAAGAGTGCTACGTATATGAGGATTTTTCTTGGATTAGCGAGATATAATAGACGCTATACCAAGGACTTCTCAAAGGTAGCAACACCACTAACTGATTTGATGAGGGAATATTAGACTTTCATTTGAGACACGAGGTGTGGACACACATTTGTGAGTTTGACAGAGTGGTCGATAAGTGCACGGATGTAATTCATTCCGAGCAGGAATGTGGAGTTGATAGCGCACACACATGCTTTTTTTACTTGACTAGGTGTGGTATTGACGTAGAAAGGTAAGGTTGTCACATATGCTAGTCGACAACTGAAAATGCACAAGTGGAAGTATCTGACTCGTGTTTTAGAGTTGGCGGCGATAGTGTTCGTTTTGGAGATTTCAAGGCTCTATCTATTAGGAGATGGGTTCGAGTTATTAATTATCCCACATCATTGAAGTATCTCTTCTCCGAGAAGGATCTTAACCTTCGCCAGCAGCGATAATTAGAGTTCTTAGTCTCCTACGACTTTGACATTTCCTTTATGCCCGTAAGTGAAATATAGTTGTTAATGCTTCGAGTGGAAGACATACCGATTTAGAGGCGATATTTCCTAGAGTGGACATTGCTTGAGTTCATTGCTGGTTATGACTTCAGAACTCGATGCGAGCTACGGCCAAAGATGATGGCACTACAAGAAAATTTGTTATTAATTGCATTTATCGGTAGCGATTCAATGCAAATGCAACTGCTAGTAATTTAGAAAAATAAAATCAAATAAATAAATGCCATAACTTACCTCGCCCGTGATTTGGTGAAATTTTGGGGAAATTTTATTTCGGCCGCTCCTTTTCTCTTTGGTAACACTTAAACAATTTTATTATCCTAAATCCCTAACCAAGCCCAAATCAAAACTATGCATCCAAATTGAAAAAAAAACGCAGATGTGAGAGGGGAGAGACTATGGCGTGGCCGGGAAGAAGAGAGGTTGACACAATGTGAGCTTGGCAGGGTTGGGTGTCGCATGTCAAGTTTCCGACCTGGTGTTGGTCAAATGAATAGCGGTGACACAAGTGAGTCCGGGAAGCACGTGCGGTGGAATAGGTAGTGCCGATGACTAATGCAATAAAACTGTAGGATTACCTAATGCAATAAAACTGCAAGCTTGCATTGATTGTACTTCTTTAGATTTGCAGGCATTTTTTACAATATTTTTTTCCTCTAGTCTAGAAAATTGATTTCTGGTACAAAATAATTTGAAACTAATAACTTTTTTTCTTTTTCTTACTAAAGGTCCAAGTTAATTTTACATCCGTATATGAGGTATTTTGTATAATAATTATGTTTGAACAATTACTTTGAACATAATTTTTTTCTTTTTCTTACTGAAGGTCCACCTTGATTTTACATACATATATGATGTATTTTTTTATATCCATGGACAATCGACTAGAATTATTTTGTGTAATGGTGCTGCATATGCTCCCCATGGACAATTAATTTGAACAAGCAATCGAGTTCAAAGCTCAATTCAGATTAAGGTATCGTTTGTTTAAAGTGCTGATTACTTAATGCTAAACACTGAATGCCGAATGCTAATTTCTGAATGCTGATTGCTGAATACATGAAATATTGTTTGTTTGCTATCTAATTAAAATTTTGTTTTAAGATCATAAATTACCATTTTGACAATATTACCCCTCGATTTTACAAGTAATTATTCTTTGGCACAGTGCCATTGAAAATGCACGCTTAATTAATTTATCTTATGTCTTATATTTTGTATAAAATAAAAGAACGAATGCTTGATAAAATTATTTATTTATATTTTTTTTCACATCTGCACTACATATTTCTTTCTATATATATTTGAATGAAAAATATATCGTAAAAAAATCATATATATTTCATTTTCGTTTTTATTAATCAATTTATAAAGTACTATATTTTAATTTATACGGAAACGTTAGGTAGGATACTATCAATTTTTTTTAGTCAATAGTTTTTTGTATATTTGTTTTCATTTATTGGAAACTACTGAATAAAATTATAATCAAAACAAAACGAAAAAATTAATTCAAAAGAGAAAGAGATAACTAAAAACAATATTGATATTATGTCTAAATTTTATCAATTGTTTGATATACTATATAATACAACTAAATGATGTGTTACATAAGGGTATAATTGAAAATTCAATGCAATAAGGGATCAGCACATCCAATAAGCACTAAAATTTTGCTTATTCATTTCATTTAATAAAAGAGCTTAATGAGGTCACTTGTTTGAAAACAAAAGAGTTATTAAGCTCTTATCACTTGTTCAAATAAGCATTCAGCCTTTTTATCTTGAAACAAACAGATCCATTGTTGCTTGGTTATATAAGGTATTTTACATCCGTAAGTTATATTATCTCCGATCCAATTGGCTCACTCTCCCCTTTGCTATGTAAACAATTTATATGTTTAGTTATTTACCATGGTGAATACTATCTTGAGTTTACTACTTATGTTTATGTACTGTAAACACTATACAACCTATAGCTATATATTATACTACCATTAGTTTTTTAGCATGGTGGATATCATCTTGAGTTTGCAATTTACAAATAGGTATGCACTAAACAGGCTCTAAGTATGCATGTAATTTGGTATTATTTTGCTTCCTAGCACTGTTGGCAATAAGTTAATAACATAAAATATGCTTCAATGATCAGGATTGATGGAGTCACAGTTTTACGTAAAGGGAAATTAGACCTTATCAGTGACGGAGTTACAGGTATCATCAATTTCAGCTACCATGTGTAATACATGCTACCCCACTGATTTGAAGTAATATTAAATCAAAATTGTTGTTTTATAGTTCATAAAGTAGGAACATTTGGTTCTCCTAGACGTTGCGGGGGACAAGATGATATTCTTTCTGGAAGGTATGTTTCATACATATTATTTTCCATTCACTAATTTTCATACATGTTGATCCACTTGCCAAAAAAATACACAGAAAATTTCTCAGAAGGTCTTGAAATTCAACAGTTGCTGATGCGAAAAAACAAAATACTAATATGTTCGTGAAACAAAATACAAATTGTAAAAAATACAAAATACCTTTAGGAAACAAAATACTAATATGTTCAGGAAACAAAATACTAATTGTAAAAATACAAAATACCTTTAGGAAACAAAATACTAATATGTTCAGGAAACAAAATACTAATTGTACAAAATACAAAATACCTTTAGGAAACAAAATACTAATATATTCGAACTAATTGTATAAAATAATTATACTTGAGAAGTGCTGATCATATGCAGCATCAGTATTCGAGGCATGATGCTGTGAACCAAATCATGCACGAAGAGCACTTTTCAATGCAAGAAGCAAGACATTTTGAGGCGGTGGTTGTACACTGGTTTAAGAGATCATCGGACGGTACATTGATAGAAGATCGAGGCATCACGTCAGTTTTTGAATGAGAAATCGCTTGGACATGCAAAAATCAAATGAAGCGAAGGGGGATATTGAAGCAACATTAGTAATTATGATTGATAAGCAGGTGCACACTCTCGTGCATTACGCTGCAAGCAAGGTTAAGGACATGGGGTATTGGTGATGGAAGTCGAAGCCTCTTTGCAAATCCAAACATGCGCATGTGACACACAATAAAAGAAAAATTATTATGGTATTTTATTTTTCATAATTATTTCTATTAATTTTTTGTTCTGTTACTTTTTTTATTTAATAATTTAATTTTCATCTCTGACTTAGGATTCATACAAAGATGCATTTTTCATGCATATATGACAACTAATGTGCTTGCTTGCCTCTTAAAGTCTCATCGCCAACAAGTTTATGACCATGTCAGTTTCGATCTTTAGGTAATCATTAACAAACAACTTTTGAATCATTTGTATGCATAACACTTTGGTCGGTTGCAACATTCTATATTATAAATTTATAGCAACTATATAATATATAATTATTTAATTAAATAACTGATGTCAAATACTCATGCTTGCTATGAAGTTGGGTATGGGAATTCCTTCATTAAGGGACTGAAAAGTAGCCACTGTTTCAAGTTTGCTATTCATTAATGGCAAATTTGTTGACTCTATTTCAGGTTTGCTATATATTTTTAACTCCACTTTATATGTAACTTAAAATTACATAAATCTGGAAATAAAATTTGGGCAAATTTGTAAGATAAGATTTCCGTGTGAATTATCTTATAGCTTTGTTGAATTTGTACTGCTTGGATTAATACCTCTGTTGTTGACAATACAAAAATAAAATAAATTACCACTGTTGTTTTTTCTAAACCAATACAGAATGTAGGTCCAGAACCATACGCAAAGAAACAAAATAAAAGAACTTTTAACCTACTATTCCACCTCATTATCAAGAACTATGATCCATTCTTGTACAAAGATCCTCTGGTTTTTAATCTATGGAGATGGCTGGTGAGCAAGCTAATTATTATTTCTGGATTCAAATTTAATATTTGCTATTATGTATTTTTCAGTTAATTATAATTTATTGAATTTATAGGGTAAAAACTTAGTTGCATGCTTATTATCTAGCATTTGTAAGAGGAAGTAGAGCCTGCCCAAGAAAAGAAAGGAGGATAGCAGAAGTATCACTCTTTTTGTACCATTTTGTAACTAAGTACAGGTAACTTTAAACTTTGTTTGTTTTTTTACAGTGCGTATAACTTGTAAAAGAAATTATTTGTCATAATAATATAGTCTTCTTGAATTGGTGGAGGTTGAAGCAAATGAATATGATCATGAAGGATTATATAATAAAGAGGGGACTATTAGTAATATTAAGACGACGTAGGGTTTTATTTAAGGTGAAAACTATGATGCTTTTAACAGTGTTGAAAGAGGTGACTTGAATATTGCACACCTAGATAATTCTACAGGTAATAGCGTAGAGAGTTTACATTCATTTGAGCTTAGTGATGGAAGTAATGATGATCAGACTATGCACAATGATGGATTTGTACGCTTAGATAATAATGGATTTTAAGGTAAATTATAAATAAGATTCCTTTCGGTTAAGGATAACTAAGAAAATAAGCGAATTTTGGATATGGGGTTTTTTAGGTTTATCTTAAAGTGTTTGTTTTGGACCTTCTGTTTGACTAAATAAATGTTGTTTCACATAGGATGCTTGATTTATAAAAAGCTAAAACTTTAACACTTGCTTCTTAAAGGATTCCAAAATATAACCTACTGGATTCCCGAACACCTTATTATAGTCTTAGGTTAACACCACTTGCTAATTTTCAAACAATGGGAAGTTGAACCACGATTAAATGAACTTCCAATACTAAAACAACAAAACATGAATTATGATATGATACCTTATTTATTTGTTATAGAGTAGGTTGTTACTTAGTTTAATAAACATGAGTTGAAGCACATAAAATTGACTTAGTTGCAACTCAACTATAACATAATAATAATAATAGTAATAGTAATAGTAATAGTAATGATAAATTAACTAAGTTAACTAAGTTAATAAAATTAACTAATTTTTGTTAAAATTAAACAAGTTATGTAAAATTAACTAAGTTTAAGTTAACTAAGTTTTATATAATAATATAACTAATTTAACAAAGTTTTATAAATAATAATAATAACGATGATAATGAATTAACTAAGTTTATAAAAATTAACTAAGTTTATAACAATAACAACAACAATAATAAAATTAAGTTAACTGAGTTTTAATAATATTAATAATAGTAGTAATAATAATAAATTAATCGAGTTTTATAAAGTGAAAATAAGGGACACGTCCCTAAAATCAAACTTAATACACAAAACATCCTCCTCATAAAAAAGATATAAATTACATTGCTATTTTCAAATACTACAATTTTCTTCCCTACAATACCCCTCTTCTCCATTACAACGATGTTGATTCTTCATATATATGCATGTTATTCTCACATCCGTAATTAAAATTTGCACCCTATTAATTATCAATCTTTAAAACGCAATAACTTCTTGTAGAAACGACGGATTAACAAACCATTTTCACCATTAAATCACAAACTTTATTATCTTTCTAACGAGTGACATTGTGCATATGTAAAAACAATGGCATGACAAGCTATTCGCGGAACCAACTCATATGGTGTGATTGCAGACAATTCAACAATTATATGCAATAATTGCAGAAATGTATGCAATTATACCATATAATTGCAGACATGTCTGCAATTATATGCGATAGTTGCAGACATTTCTGCAACTTTATGCAATAATTGCAGACATGTCTGCAATTTTACCATATAATTGCAGAAATGTCTATATGCAATGGTTGCAACTATATGCAAAAATTGCAGATATTATATGCAATAATTACAACTGTATGCAATAATTGCAGACATGTCTGCAATTATATCATATAATTGCAGAAATGTCTGCAATTATATGCAATAGTTGCAGATATTTCTACAACTATATGCAATAATTGTAGACAGGTCTACAATTATACTGTATAATTGTAGAAATATCTGCAGTTATATGCAATAGTTGCAGATTTGAAGAAAAATCGAAGATGTTTAAAATTTGTAGAATTGTCTGCAAATATATGGAATAATCGCACCTTTACTGCAAATATTTTTTTTGGTATCAACAATGGATCTCGTTTTAAAGATCATAATTTTTTTGGTTTTTTGGTAAAAACAGTATGCTGATCGGATGTTTCTACAGAAAGTTGTACGCGTTTGAAATGTTAAAAACGTAAAGGGTATTTGGGTCTTTATGCACGCGTGAATTTGAAAAAATGGACTAGAAGCTTATTGAAAAAACGGAGGGATGTTTTGTGTATTTTCAAACCTTACCAAGAATGTATGCCAAACGCACCCTTTTATAAATAATAATAATAATAATAATAATAACAATAATAATAAATTAACTATGTTAATAAAAATTAACTAAGTTTTTTAAAAATTAAAAAAGTTATAAAATTAACTAAATTTTATAAATAATAATAATATAACTAATTTAACAAAGTTTTATAGATAATAATAATGACGACGACGATGAATTAACAAATTTATAAAAATTAACTAAGTTTTAAAAAATTAACTAAATTTATAATAATAATAATAGTAGTAACAATAACAATAATAATAAATTAAGTTAATCGAGTTTTAATAATAGTACTAAAAATAATAATAATAATAAATTAACTAAGTTAAGTGAGTTTTATAAGTAGTAATAATAATAACAATATTATTAAATCAACTAAGTTTTGTTAAAATTAATCAAGTTTTATAAAATTAACTAAGTTTAAGTTAACTAAGTTTAAGTTAACTAAATTTTATAAATAATAATAATATAACTAATTTAACAAAGTTTTATAGATAATGATGATGAATTAACTAAGTTTATAAAAATTAACTAAGTTTATAATATTAATAATATAATTAAGTTTATTGAGTTTTAATCATAATAATAATAATAATAATAATAATAAATTAACTAACTTAACCAAGTTGATAAAAAATTAACTAAGTTTTGTAAAACTAATCAAGTTTTATAAAATTAACTAGGTTTAAGTTAACTTTAGTTAAATTAGTGACATTTGTACTAAATTTGGGTAGTATTAGATTTGGGTAGTTGTTTCAATTAGATTCAGATACATGCAAAATAATCAGTTTACTTGTACGATAGATGTCCATGGAGACCTCCCACTTTGATCAAATTTGTAAGTGTAATATTTTTGTTTTGCTTCTTATTTCATACAATATGTTAAATAATATCATTTATAGTTTATAATAATGTTCTAATTTGTTGCTAGGAATGTTGTAGAGAACCATTTTGCTCGGTGAATTCTAAATCAATTACAGGGAATAAGTAATCTTGAGTATGAATTTGTCTGTCTTTTTAAAAGTTCCATGATAAATATGTATCAATTATGTTGCCTTATTTTGTAAGTGATATTCATATCAAGATTTTAACTATGCGGGTTTTTTAATTAGTAGTTGTTTCAACCACATGTTAGTTAACCTGCTTTTCGGTTGTTTGAATGTGATAATTATATGAGTTATCAATGGTTTCATACTGAAATATGTTAGTTATTATTATATATAATATATATATGTTGGGAACAAAATGAATTGGAAACTGAACGAGTCACCATAGTGAGGGAAACCTGCACAAAAATCAATAATTTTTAGCAGCGTTTATTAAATGCTATCAAAAAATATATATGGTGGAAAACAAAAAACGCTACTAAAATATTTTGTTGTAGTTGACAGTATTTTTTACCAAACACTACAATAAAGATTTTAGTAGCATTTACAGTGGTGTTTATTAAACCCAACATAATATCTTGGAATTTTAGTTGCATGTATTTTAACGACATTCTCTGAAACGCTACATTAAGTTATGGTAGCGTTTTTTGTGCGCCACTAGAAATACTTTTTTTGTGTAGTATGGTTAGTTTGACTATTATACCTATTAGGATTTAGTGAATTGGTACTAGTCAGAGGCATGAGGCTAGACTAGCAGAGATCATGGATAAATTAGAGGGACGAGTAGTGTCTGTAGAGGTGATGTAGTGCAAACTCGATCGAAACGGTTGGCTCCGTAAGGATGAGATATTGTTTGTTCCCGATGTCGATGGGTTAAGGGATGAGGCACGAAAAGAGTGTCCTAATTTGAGATTGACTATATATCACTATGATAATAAAATGCACTATGATACGAGGTAGACATTTTACTGGGAAAGGATGAAGAAGGATATCTGGCATTCATTTCGAGATGAATGAATCGTCAGCTAGTAAATGTTGAACATAAAAAGCCAAGTGGTTACTATAACCGCTTAAGATTCCTAGGTGGAAATGGGAATAGATATTGATGGACTTTGTCTATGATTTGCCAAGAACTAGATGAGAGTATGATAGCGTTTAGATCACAGTCGATAGATTGATGAAAAATGCTAGATTTATATTCGTTAAGTCTAGTAGAATAACATCCAAATAACCCGACGTATATGTGAAGTAGATTATTTGATTCCACGTTGTGTCAAAGAGCATTGTAAGTGGCCAAAACCCATTGTTTACTAGTGGGTTTTGGGAGACTTATAGGAGACGTTGGGAAAATTTGGCATCGACTCAACTAGATGATATCGAGACTGAACCAGAGACTTCGAGACCTCATAGGCCTATTCATATTGTAGGACGTGATACGAGACAAGTTAGGAGGTAGGCAGTGGAGTAGTAAAGGTTCAGTAGAATGAAAGCGAAGGCGATAGCATATAGGAGACCGAGAAGAGCATAAGGACTACTTATCCGGAGCTCTTTACTTCGTGATATTTCAATTTTCCTCAGCTTTCATATTGTATATCATATTTGATGCCTTATTTTAACGACCCGGATTATTCGACCCTCGAAAATGACCAAAAAATCCGTCCGTTCTAAAACTTTGAATGAAAACTACCAACTTAATACACAATATTTGATTAATATTCAACATTACTAAATGTATAGGATACAATTAGTATTATACAACTTATCAGAGTAATTCATTAATTTATTCTACAAGGTGTGCTTTAATACTTACTTAATACCAATACAAATAAATCTACAGCTGCACAACTCTGATGAGAGAGACAACAATAGCCATTCCTGCTAACTCAATAAACATGTCAAATGCGGAATGAAATAGTAAGTAGGAAAAGTACATAAATACACGATATATGCTAAATAATAAACAAAAAATGTTATGTTATTATTGGAGCTGCATCACTACCACTTGTGACTGCCAACGTACCCCTATCTAATTAGGTACCTAATTAGATACAGGATCAAGCCAACGTAGTTCTTCTACCGCAAATAAGACTCATGGAGCCTACAATGCAACAAACAATATGCAATTCCCAAAACTACCCACTTAAGCATAATCTTTAATTTTAGATTTCCAAAATCTAATTTACTTTATTGTTTTCAAAATATAATTCTTTTCGAAAATAATCTCTTTGGACCAAACTCTTGATTTCATTTCAAATTATTTGAAATATAATATATACATCCTTTGTATCAAACTATACTTTACTTCGGGATCTTAAAATAAATCACTTTTGAAATATTTATTTGAAAATCCCAAAATACTACTGTAACAGCATATCAAAATATATGCAACCAGATCGGGAGGTTTCTCCCAATTACAAGGCATCTGGGTCCCAGCCTTTCGAAAAATAAATATAGATATGTATATCCCTCTTCAACGAGAGCGAACTATACCAAGGCTAAAAAACATCTGCACCTGCCTTGCCTACATTTTTAGTTATGGGTTACTCGAAACTTTGGTAACATAACAAATCTTTTTATATCCTGAAGTGACAAAATCATTTACACTAATAATTACAAATACTTCTAATCTACAATAATTTCCATTTCCAAATCCTTTCAAAGATCATATTAAAACCATCGGGTTTAGTTCTCAAAATTCTTTCCGTTTTATAAAACATTTTTATAAAACCATTCTTTATATAAATCAATTTATATAAAATCACTTTAAAATATTTATTCTCAAATCTCTCTTTTTTCTCTTTTAAAGGAAAACATTTCAACTTGAAACCCAATTTTCAAAACAATTCATTAAATTGAAGTGAACCAAATAATACCACCAAACTCCTTATAGTCAAATCGTGAAATAAATAACAAGGTGTTAGCTACAATTATTTTCTACCCAGCCTATGCATATGGATAGTTAATTGCTTAGAAACTGGTCGAGCAAATTCAATAATCAATAAATAATAATCAGCGCTCATAAACTGACCGAGCCTAATTCAAACAATCAATCAATGAAGTAAACACAACAATAAATGATAACCAATGCTTCATTCTATCAAATATTTATAACACTTTATTTTATCTTGGGTTGAAACAGTTTGATATTTATTTTGGAGCATCCGGGCTTTCCCTTCGATATGTTCCGTCCCTCGCCCAAGTCTCCTTGGATCTCATAGAAGACACATATGTACTAGTCATTTCCGCATACCCCATTAAGTATTTAACTTAATTACTTAATTAACCATCCAAACATAGTCAAACAAGGAAATCAAGCCATTTTTTTAGCAAACAAAGTAAACAAGCATTCAACAAGGGTTTTCAAACAACACTTAGCACTTAAAGTTCTTTCAACTTAGAAATGGTTTTAATGAACTTAAAGGAAGGAATGACTCACTTTGGATTCTACTTTGTCAAACTTTAAGGCAAGAAACTCAAAATCTAAACCATATTTCTTATCAATTTTGTTAACTTTCTCACTACGGATTTGAGTATAGTTTCGCTACTATTTCCTGAAACCTCTTAAAATTCGACTATATCTCTGCTATCCTAGAAGTTGAGATGAAAAGAGGTGGAGATGGCTTCTAGGTGGGCATGGCATTGGATGGATGGAACTTACTATCTTGAACATGACTTAAGTGGTATACTTTTTTGTCGATTATTTTTGCCATAACTTTGTTACGCTTTTGGAATTTTTTAAGAGAGGCATGGAAGTCGTTAAAGAGTGGAAGAAGAGCTTGAAAATGGAGAAGAAAGGTATGAAAAAAGTGAGAAAGTGTGTTGATATTTATAGGAAAAAATTTGGATTAAAATAATATTTTGTAAAAAGACCAAAATACCCTTTGCCTATACTTTAAGCAAACTATTTTTTTCAACACTTAACATCACATTTCAAATCAAAGCTTTATGCCATCTTCACTTAAGTATTAAGTAAAGAATATAACAATTACGTTTGTTTGGTTTAATGTTTACTTTTTGACTTTTATAACACTTTTTGTCTTTTTATGCTTACTTTTTGTTAGTTACATTCTAGAATTTTCTAAGTATGTTTAGTAAAAGTAAACTTTATTAGTGAATTAATTAATACTTATACTATTTGAATATATATTCATATATAAGAAAATAAAGGTGCAACAATGTTGCGACAACTTTAAATCGACAAAACATTGATTTTCGACAAAATGTTTTACGGTCACATTTTGACATTTTAGTTAAACTATTTATTTATGTATACCAAATTTAAAAATAAATTTGTATAATATTATTTAAAAATATAAACACTCATAAATTAATTAAAATAATTTATTTAACCATTAAATTTACTTTTATGAAATCAGGATTTTGCCACTTTTGTCGATATAAGCAATTATTCCTATTTTTGTGTATATTTCTCTTTGAAAATCCTATCTAATATTATTTAAAATCACTTTAAACAGTATATTTTAAAGTGGTCAAATTCTGAGTCGTTACACTTATACTAGATAGTTTATTATCCAACATTCTAGGATAGGCGTAGATGTTACTTTTTGACGTTTGATCTTATATGCGCCTTTTTGATGTTTGATTGTTGGCATTTGATATGATTTCTTATGCTTAATGGTTGTTCGGTATGCGGGATAGCTATGATTTGATATAGCATATTTATTTGAGATGATTTCCATATATACATGATGATGTTGCTATTGTGTTTATTCCTCTTTGTTGAGTACATATTCAGGTACATTGAAGCTAGTGTTGGCTATTTGGATGCTTGTTCACTTTTATTCGCATCTAAATGGTATGCCCTTGCTAAAAAGAGTCACGTAACATCTGTTGTATAGATTTGGGTATATATGCCTGGTTATCCTTGGAAACGAGATACCTCAGATATGAGATGTATATATATTTATGTTATATTAGGATTGTTCTCGGACCTAGCTGCGCAAAGGAGGTGCTGCCGAATTTTTTTGAAACATGAGGGGCTTTGAAATCCTATGGGTTAGGAGACGTTCTCCTTACTTTGGGAATTTCGAGGGTGAAATCCTTAAAGGAAGGGAGAATGTAACAACCCATATTTTAACGATAGGATTGTTAAATAATTAATTTATATATTGAATCGTTAATTAATTGAAGGCCCAAAAATACGATTTTTCTTATATGGTTGAATCAGGTGTTGAGACCACTTCCCTTGAGCTCGAATTGAAGTTTGAATTAAAATAAGTATAAGCATTGCTATACCTGAAGATCAGATGATCCGATGGCCAAACCGATCCCAAAATGTAGGAAATTATCATCCCAAAGGCCTGTTTTGGATAGCAAAAAAATTTATACCATTGGGATCAAAAAAATGAGGTGACCTACGCCGACAAGTTTCATTGCGATTGGACACATCATGTGATCGTACAGGCACGAAACGTATGAAAGTTTATTTGAGAAATCAAATAAATAAAAATATTATATTAATATAAACAAACCCTCACCTAAACCCTCTATCACTCTCACACATTTACCGTTCCATTCCCCTTCTTCAGAAAACATGGCCTCCTTTCTATATCCACTCAAAATCAAAATCAAGAGCTAGAGGCCATGAAAAATTATGAAACCAAATTCATTGAGATCATGGCAAGGAGAGTTTCACATCTATGGTGGTTTGGAGGTGTGTGGCAGCGGATGGCCAAGCTCGACACTTCGGTGCCGTGACCATGGTTTTGGTTTATGGAAGATTGAGGTAGGTAAATTCAAGTGTGGCGTCAAGTTTCTCATGCGAAGTGGAGTAGATATCATCGATTTAGGGAGGTGCGACACCCTGTGGTGGAACGTGACATCAGGGTTGTCGCAACATGCTGCTACTTTCGCGTTTTATAGGGATGTATCGATCTTCACATTTTTGGGTTCGAGGCGATGAGATCACGTGACGAATGCGTTGGCGAAGACGACACGCTATTTTGTTGTGCATAGGGAAAGACTAATGATTAAAGGAGCACGGTGTTGGGTTTCTTATGCCTGTGTATGCATATGTAAAAGGAAGAAGAATGATTATTAAAGGGATTAAGGTATAATGATGTTATTAGTGATTAATTAATTATTTAATTAAACTCATTTCTTATACTACGCAGATCTTTTGCATACGAGATTCGTTTTGGATGTGGTTTCTTGCATTGTGCTCCTGATGTAGAGCTCCACAACTTGACATTGGATTAGTCATCATTTATTGAGTGAGTGATATTGTCTCTCACTGTACTATGATTATTAGTATAGTATTAAAACGATGTTTTGAGTTATTTCTAACTTTAAAACGTAATTTTTATTATACTTAAGCCTACATCTTATTTTATAAAAGAATTAAAAATATTTTTATATTTTTAAATCAACTATCACATTTTCCTATCAACGCACTATTTTGACGATAGTGCTAGACTTAAGCTATTTTTGATATTAATCCCACATTCGTTGCATAACTACCCGCTATTTTTAAAATATATAATCAATTATAAACGATAACAAATATGCTTATAACTAATTTTAGATATAAAAAGTAGTGGACCGTAAGTAGATAAAAAGTTAAAATTTTTAAAATGATGAAATAAAAGGACGAACCTCATAGCGGAATTTAAACATCAGTATATATACAGACACATATACATACACATAATCTCATATTAATAATTAAAACATTACAGAAATTCGGTACATCAAGCATTATATGTATTTCAATACATCAATTATCATTATGATATAACCATGGTATATAATAATATACCAAATCAACTATCTCTGATATGGCCCAGTGATCACCATCTTCCATTTCCCATTCTGCTTTTATCTGCAAATTTACACCTGTAAAGATATATAAGATATAAAAATGGTTTCAACTATGTTTTGGGTTGCACCTAATTTTATACACTACGACCATAGGCTTAATAGATATTGCATAGGAAAAGACTGCCTACGTACCCCTTTTGGGGATTTGGCCGACGTATATCTATTTCTTGCTCTTCTCCTGCATTCATTGTTAGTTCATTAAAACCATTGTATCTATTCAACTATTGTAACCAATGTAATTCAATGCAATCAATACAATCACTACCCTAATGCAACCAACAAGAGCAAAAAATAGTATCCTTACTCATCCATCATAGCTGATCATCATATAGGGTAACCAAAATAATAATAACATGTAGTAGTCAAACACCAATGATATCCAATAACAACCCCAATCCATAAAATAAGAAAATCACAACATAAATGTATTTACATACATTATTAATTATCATTATAATAATACAAACCTTATTAAATTTCTCTAATTAATTTTATTTTATTTTATTCACACATTGCTATATATAAACATCACACAGAAATTATAAATAATTACATTAATCATTTATTTATCTTATTTTATCCTTATTGCATAATTTTCACTCATTTATTTTAATGAATAATACTCATATTCAAATCCACAACTAATTACAATTAAAAATCCAGCAACACAACAATCAATAATAATCAATTAACCCAAGGCTCAACACACCCAAAATGTCCAAAATATTAAACAATTGTCAATATATCGCATCAAAGATCAATAATTATAAACTTCCATCAAGAGATATCTATTTTATAAATTAAATTCAATTAATTATATTAAGTGAACCATACCAATGCGCTTTTTTCAGTAGTCTCCAAACTCAGTCAAACCAATATCAAACCATCCGAAATTTCGATATGAGTCCAATGGAAGAAACTGTGCGTGAATCGGAGTGCGTATGCCAAAGTTATCGCGGTTATAAGATTTAAGATTTAAAAATACATAAATATATTCAATGGCAATTTGGTAATTATTATTACCTTCCTATTTGATACATGGTTCATACATTATCCATTTCCCCGCTGACCATACTTTGACCGCCAAAAACCTCACCGTGCGAACTCCGTTTACCGCGAGACTACCTTCATTCACCTTGTATCGCCGCCGCCTACACATGAACGCAGTCTCGCCACATGAAATCGCCGGAATCAGCTGCCTCCAAATTTTCCACCATGAGCTTCTCATGCTAATTGCCTATGCTACATTGATTTATTTGTCAAATTGAAGCCAGATCTGAGTACCCTTAGTCAAGCTCCTCATACCCATAAATCAATTTCTCCTATTGGTGCCCAAATTGAAAACGCCTAAATCGACGCTTAGGGTTTCACCGTTGCTAACTTTGGCCATGAATTCTGACGGCCTCGTGCATCATATTCTAAAATGAATTTCAGACATCTCTTCACCTTAGCAAGACCTTTCCAACGATATATAATTTGATAGCATTTGGACACTTTGGGTTTTAATTACTTTTAAATTAATTTGCTAATCACCATTAGCATGTAATTATGAAATTTTGGAATTACAGAAGAAACCTAATATCAGAGATGGTGGCTAGGGTTTCATAGTCTTCCTTATATAATTGTTAGGCAGGGTTATGGGCCGCGTATCCAATTCAACCCGAAAGAGCTATGTACGCTGTTTAATCATTATAACATCTATAATTCACAAACCGTAATTCCAAATATATTAAAATTATATATCAAATCGATCGTCTTGGAATGAACTTTGCAACGGTTATGAATACAATACCCATTGCACCATTTTATTAAAAATTCATTTTTAACTAATTTAATATTTTGCAGTGTTGAATTTAAGGATTGTTACATTCTTCCTCCATTAAAAGAATTGTGCACTCGCAATTTCCAAAATACATCCCTTGACCCAATTAATAAGTCATAATTATTGGTTTAACCATTAAACACAAGGAAATACATAAATCACAAGTTAACCACTTATAAATTAATACATAACGACCATATTGATTAGGACACAAAACAATTCATCCACAACAATGAAATTAATTTTCTACATACACATACTATAGTAGCACATGCACTTCCTCATCATTCGTTCCAAGCTATAGTATGTAGAAATAACACTCCATCAAGAAAGGGCGAAACAATATCAATCACATTTTAATTCACATTATACACCATAATAATTCAACCTTAATTGACAATAATTAAAGTCCACAATAAACAAAGGATGATCCAAACATGCATGTGCAAATAAATGCATACACATAAATCGATAATCAACATAGCTCAAAAAAATAAAAATAAAGCACACACATCAAAAAGAGCAATCACTTTAACTGTAAGCCTAAAGGTAAGTCCCCGTCATTTAATACCTAACCCATTTCTAGTCCATTTCCAAACTCTAACTCAATTATTGTTACCGATGCAAGAGAAAGCACCCAAACCACTTAATATTTTTTTGTTGGGAATTAGGCAGACTCTGACCATTTAATACCTATAAGATAGGCATGTCCTCGTCATTTAATACCTAACCCAAGGCGGGTCCCTCTTTGGTTCTGTCTAGCTGACATTGTAAGAAACCCTATAGGTCACTTAATACTTCTTACATAGAAAAGAGATGGACCCTACAATAGCCATTTAATACCCCTAAACCAAAAGCATACCCCTCCAAGGATCTCCTCCTATCGTAATCAAAAAGATCTCATAAGGTCACTTAATACTTATTAAATGGAAGAGTGATGGACTCTACCATAGTCACTTAATACCCCTAAACCCGAAGCGGACCTTCCCTGAGATATCCTCTACCGTATCTAACCGCTAAATCTAACCATTTAATACTTCTTAGGTAGGTAAGAGATGGCTCTCAATCAATCACTTAATACCACCAGCCCAGAAGCAGATTATATAGTCGCATATTCATTTTCCATGGGCCCTATGGTTGAAGATGTCTCACATCAATACAAGTATACACAACTACTAGTAGTCTCAAAGTGAAGGGCAGATGTATGTTGTGTAACCCTATCGACCTCGCATCCCAACCCACTATTGCCAATTAATTATTCTAAACTTCATTGTAAGCTTTATTATTCTAAGTTGAATATTGGACTTTTCTTACTAACTTTTCCTACTAATCCCCTCTTATTTATTAATTCTATAGTGTTTACCTTAAACGTTCAATTATTAACTAACTTCCTTTATTTACTTTTTCCATAAATGTCGACTTGTCCAAAATAAGTGACTATTATTCCAACTGACATTTCCTAAGACATTTATTTACTTATTAAATTCCATTTAGTAATTTTTCTCTATCCATTCCACATTTTTTAACCTAATATCTTTATTTATCAGTCCTATTAATCCATTTACCTATTAATTTTCTATAGCTCCTAAATCAATTCACAGTTATTACCTAATAATTGGAGTTACGACTTTTCTAACTTTCTTTCCATTTTTCTTTATTCATTACTTTATTTACTCCTACATTTAATTTATAATTTAAGCAAATAATATGCGTAAATCATAGTAATAGTTAAGTTTTATTTTAATTTGATTAGCGTAGTTAACTACATATAAATATTTACTTTCGTCAGTTACAGTTCTGGTTATAAACTCCTGACTAGAATATCCTTTTCCATATTTAATTATTGGAATTATATTCTAAAAAGATTCTCCATTATAATTTCCATAAATTTGTTTAACAAAAGAGATTTAGTTTTAACAATAAATGATTTACCTTATTTGAAATTACAGGAATAACCATTTCTTTTTATAGGGAAATATTCTATAGGACAAAATTCAAGACCTTTTTGATGTGTAAGATAGTCCACCAATATTTTATTCCCAAGGACAAAAGAGATAAAAAAATTAAAAATCTCTAACTACTCCACGCGCTTTCTTATTTTCTTCTTTGATCTCGTTTTTCTTCTTCTTTAATTCTTCTTCGATCTCGTTTTATTCTTTTCACGCATTCAGATTTAAATTCTTTTCTTCATTCTTCCTTATTGTTGTGCATGATTCATTCATATTATCCTAATTTCGATTCTCATGCTTTTCTTTCAACATTGGAAATTTTTAGATTTAGGTATGATTCTTTTTTTCCTTTTTCTTCTATCAGAGTTTTAATTTGGTTATTTCTAAAATTCTCTTGTTTTTCTTTTTTAAAATTGAATTCAGTTTCGTTGCTCTGTTTTCTTCTTTTATATTCTATGGCAAATTTGGGCACTAGAAGCAAGTATATGTTTTGTTATCTTTTTTATGTAGCAATGTTTTCTTATTTGTTTTAAATTGAATGTTATTTGGTTTTTGTTCATCATGGATTCGACGAACTCTATTTGAGTATCATTTTTGTTATTAATTTGAGGTTAAGATAATCATTTTTAGAGTCTGTTGGTATCAATTTTGAAAAATATTTGTTATTATTTTGTTTATGATTTTATTTTGTACAAAGATAATTATCATATTATAATAAAATGACTATCTGAAGAAACATTTTTTAGTTGATGTTTTTTTCTTGCATTCATATTTGTTTGATTGATAATGTATTGTTATATTGAGTGTAGTGAGTATCATTTTTTTCTGAGTATCTTTTTTTGCAATAATGAAGTGTGGAAGTTTTTTACTCTTTTGTTTGTTTGAGTATATAAAAAAATGAAGTTGTTACAGAGTAAATATGATGATCATTAAGTTGAATTAGTGTTTTGTTAGTATCAAATATTTAATGAATTTTGTTTGAGTATCGGTTTTCCTATTAATTTGAGGATCAATTTTGAGGTATTAGTTTTAGTGACAATATGTATTATTTTTGTAAAAACTGTTTTATTTTTATGTTTTTGATTTTTTATTTTATAAAGAGAATTTCCATACTAGAATAAAATGACAATCTGAACGAAACTTTTTTGCTGATGCTTTTTTTGAAGTGGCGACAATAGCCTTCTTGTTTTGTTTGTATCCAATGATAGTACATTCAGCACTCGGTTGTTGATTGCTCTTTTTCTGATTTGAAGAATGAAATTTGTCGTCATTAGTCTCAATTACCTCCTTTATTAATTGAGATTTCTTACATGCTTGAGAATAAAGTTATCGTGGATGATACCGGTCCCGATCTTCAAAGCATAATTTGTTTTCAATTGTATAAGAAGAGTGCATTGTTTTCTTTTACCGTTAAGGTCAAGGGTTCTCAATTGGAAAATGATGATGGTGGTTCTATTTCGGTTTCATCCAACCTTCGTAGTTAATCATCTTCTAGTGGATCTTTGTTTTCAAATGTTATTCTTCACAGTAAAAGCTATTTGAATGATATGTCGAAGGGAGGTTCGAAATTATCCATTTCTAATTTCGTTGGTTTTTGTTTTGGAGAAGCTAATGATTTTAGGGAACTTTTGATGGCATACCAAATTCAAAAGGAACATGAATTAGTATTTTTGAAGAATTGTTCTGCAAGAATTACCGCTATTTGCTCTTTATCAACGAATGGATGCACTTTTAAAGTGCATGCTTCTTGTGATTCCAGACAACTTAATAGGTTTTTTATTATAAGTTTCATTAGCAATCCTTCTTGTGGGGCTGGCATTAGAAACTTAAATAATCAACACCTTTTCTAGTGCATTTATTAAATCGTTGATTATTTATGAGATTCGTGATTGTCATAGTAAAAAGACTAAAGATATAGTAAATGATTTTAGAAGAGAATACAATCTTGACTTGTCTTACTCTTTTGCTTATTCCGGAAAACAACTTGCTTTGATGGAATTGCATGGTAATGATGCTATGTCCTATAATGATTTGAATTAGTATTTAGAAGCATTGAAGAAGCATAATCCAGGTAGTTATGCCGATATGGATGTTAATGCTTGTACTAATCAATTTGAGAGCGTGTTTATTGGTTTTGGTGCTTGTTTACTTGGTTTCAAGCATTGTCGAGCTATTATATTTTTAGATGCTACTCATTCAAGGGGAGGGCCAGGTGTTTTGATGGGTGCTACTGTAAAAAATGGTAATCAAGGTATGTTTTTATTTTATGTGTTTTTAAGTTATGTGATGATGTTATGTCAATGTTGTGAAAAATAACGAGTATCAGTTTCTGTTTTTGTTAGTATCATTTTTTTAGTTTCAGCAACTGTTATTTTGAGTTATTTATTACCTTTTTTAGTTCAGTATCAGTTTCTGCTAGTTTTTGTTAATACTAGTATTAGTTTCTGGTAGTATCCTTTTGTTTGTATCATTTTCGGTTGAATGTTTGTTATTTTTAGTTTTAGAAACCGATATATTGTAATGTTGTAGTTTGGCATTGGTGTGTATTAGATTAGCGCTTATTATCCATTTTAGGAATCATAATTTTAAAATGTTTTAATATATAGTATCAGAATTTAGTTATCCATTTTGTAGGTATCAGTTTTTAGTTATTGGTAACCGTTTTTAGGTATTGATTTTTAAGTTAACAGTTGATTGAATTTTGTTTAAATATTTCTTTAAAATTATTATTTACAGGTTTCTCCATTTAGCTGTGGGTATGGTTTCTCTAGAAAATGTGGATAATTGGAAATGGTTTTTGAGCCATTTAAAACAAACGCTTCAAGAAGATCATGATTTGGTTTTTATGTCGAATCACCATCAAGGTTTCATTTTAGGCGTTGGTGAATTTTTTGCTTCAGCATTTCATAGTTATTGCTATCTTCATATGGAACAGAATCTACTTTCAGTAGCAAAGGCAAAGAATTCAAATTTGTCTATCATTGATTTGTTCAAGATGTGTTCTAGAGCTTCTAATATGTATAAATTTGAAGTAGCATATTCCAAATTTGGTGAAATTGGTGGTGTTGTTGCTGTGAATTTCTTGAAGGATAACCCTTTTGATAAGTGGGTTGATTTGTTTTTTTTAGGTAAACGATATGATGAATATAGTTTAGATGTTGCCGAAAGTTTTAATAGTTGGATTTTGGATGAACGAGCCTGGTCTATTACCGCATATTTAGATGGAATTCGAATTAAAGTTATGGAATAAATGGCTAGAAGGAGAGAGGAGTGTCGATTGTGGAATACTACTCTTTATCCTTCCATCGAGTCTCGTTCAAGTGAATTGATTGACGAAGAATTCGGATGAGATGTATACAGGTCTTCAGAGTTTGTTTTTGAAGTGAAATCACCAAACTCTCATCGTGTTGATCTTAAAGAGTGCAGTTGTAGTTGCAATTAAGGGAAAGTTACAGGATTTCCTTGTGCTCACGCTATTAAGTGCATGAACAAGTCAAAATTGTCTTTTTATGATTTTGTTGAGTACTATTTCACCGTGGATGCTTATCATTCTTCTTATGATAATTTTATTAATCATATTCCTAATTTTGGTAAGCAAATTATTGATGCAAGTGTTGAAGATGTTATTAAGCCACTTAAGGAGAAACGAGGTGCCGATAGACCTTCTATAAAACAGAAAGGAGGATTTGCATATTTTCAAAATAAGCAAAATAGATATGGTATATACAAACAATATGGTCACAACAAGCATAATTGTCAAGCTTCTAAGAAGACATAATTTGATTTTCTTGTTTCTATGAATTTGGTGAGACTTATACTTGATTGTATGTCTATTTTGGCAATTTTATGTAATCGAACCTTGTTATATAAGTATATTGGTTTATCATATACTAAATTTGACATTAACTAGCTTTTTGTAGTTGAACTTTGTTATATAGTATCAATATTAGTTGACTTTTGTGTGTTTTGGAATATATAGGTGGCATGGGAAGTGGCGTGTTATTATGTTTTTATGCTGTTCAGTTTATTCATTTTTATTTGTTGTTTGGTATTAGTTTTTGGTGCTATTAGTGTCGGTTTCAAGCATGTAAAAATATGATAGCAGTTTTTGTATGGAATTAGTATTAGTTTCAGGTATTACAAATTACGTTATCGATTTTTTATGCTTTTAATATCAATTTCAAGTATAAACAATGATGGTATCATTTTTGCATGCTATTAGTATCATTTGTACATGGTGATTTTTATTTTTTTCTTAGTTTTGAAGTGACTGAAATTATTTGTTTGCTAAGTTGTGAAGTGCAAAACTATAAGAAGAATTATGAGCTTAAATGTCAATATATAATGTAGACTATGTTATGGTGAACTGTTGGCAACTCAATATATGATGAAAAAGTATAAAAGTGTTGTTTGTTATAGTGTTGTTGTCAAATAATTTCAAACAGCTACTGGGTACCAGTTTTGCATATACGTAGGTATCGGTTTTGTTATAAATTATAGTCAAAGTAATTTATAAAATAATCAAGCGTGAATTTCAATCAAACAACTATTAGGTATGAGTTTGCACTATTTTGTATCACTTTTGCAATACATGAAAATGAAATAAATAATTAAATTTATAAAGCATCATATTATATCAAAAAGCTATTGGGTATCATTTTTGCATAATTATAGGTATTGGTTTTGTTGTAAATAACATTTAAAATAATTTATAAAATAATCAAGCATGAGTTTCAACCATATAATTACTAGGTATAAGTTTTGTACTATTTTTGATATCACTTTTGTTATACATGATAGTAAACTAAATAATTTAATTATAGAGCATCATATTATATGGAACAGATATTGGGTATAATTTTTGCACAAATAAAGGTATCAGTTTTGCTGTAAATAATATTTGAAATAATTTATAAAATAATCAAGCGTGAATTCCAATCATACAATTACTAGGTATGAGTTTTGCACTATTTTGATATAACTTTTGTCATACATGACAGTGAACTGGCATATATACATACTATTCAAAGAGTTGAAATGTTTCAGCTTAGTACAATGAAGATGACAAGGACTTGGAGTGTTGAAAAATTCTTTCAAATACAGATCCACGATCACAATAGAATTCAGGCATTTTTCTAAAGCAAGAAAAAGAAAATAAAAATAATACAAATAATAGTCAGCATCTCAATTTAAGTTATAGGTAATTGTCTAATTTAAATATTAAAAATAAAGAACACAACTTAAATCAAAGTACAAATATCTAATACTACATGCTATTAGTATCATTTTCAAGTATAGTAGAATATGGTATCAAATTTTATTGTTGTATTAGTATCAGTATTAGTTCAGATAGGTGAAAAAATAGTCTCGGCTCATGTAGACTGTTGGTATCATTTTCGGGTGTAAATAAAAATATATTTATAGTTATAAGAGAATATCAAGTGTGAGAGGAGTTAAACAGAGCTAATTTCTACAACATCAGAAATAAGTTCATAGTTTTTACAACAAAATGACATAATATCAAGAAGTGTTTGCATCAACATTAAATAAGAAGCTAAATTCAATTACTTCTAGCACAATATCTCAAATGTATTTTAGTTCAATTGAACATAACATCAATTTTTATAAACAAATTCATTTCTTCATTTTTTTTCTTCTTCCAGGGTTGACATGAACTTGGCTAAATTCCAGCAATGATTATTTCCGTCGGTATCTAATGCACAATTCTTACTCTTGTTTTCAATATTTGTTTAGGTTTTATTTTGATTGGTATTTTGCTTTTGTTCAGCGAAATGATGAATATCATGATGTAAATACCACAGTCAACCCTGTTTAAAGCAAATATATTGATAGTATCAGTTTGCATCACTTGTAGTGTCAGGTTTGTAACAAATATAAAACTTTGTATTTAAGAGATAATGGTGCAAACAGATCGTATGCTTTGAAATAAAGTACTTAATAGTTTTACTACCACAATTAATATTAATTTTAGTATCATTTTTAGTGCATGTAGGTATCATTTTTAAGATTTCTAATAGTTTTGTTTATATACGAGTTTAGTATCATTTTTGTGTATGTAGGTATCAGTTTTGTGTCTGTAGGTATCAATTTTGTGTATGTAGGTATCAGTTTAGATCTGAAGCAAATGTTTATTGAACTGAAAGATAATAGCTTCCGTATCAAGCAAATTCTATTCAATGTACTAGCCATATAAAGATGTATAGTACTTTATATAGTAGATATAATGCAAACAAATAACAAGTTCTAAGTATCAAGTGACTAACAATTTAGTATCACTATAGTTTCAGTTCTAGTATCAATTTTGCACTCAGCAGGTATCATTTTTAATAAATAAAATAGTTTACGTGTCCAATGCTTGATGTGCACACTCAGTTTGATGCATTTTATCTGGCTTCACCTCCATATCTTGTATATTTTTATCTTTCCATAGTGCTTGCAGCATTTCTTCAACTTGATTTCTCTATTAAATACAAAACAATACAAAGTTAGCTAATGTTCACTTTGTTTCAATTATATTAGTTAATCTTTTTGAAAAAAGTATCATACCAATTTCATTGCTTCTTTTAGACTAGGGTTGTTTCTGTCATCTGATCTTCTAGGACATCTAGAATCCACATGACACCATTGCATTGTTGGGTATGTCAAAGTTACTAACGTTTGATGGTCTTCACAATGCAGAAGGAAATAAACAGCTTCTGTATATTTATCTTGCACAATTTCCTCAACCGCAGGCAGGACCAAATGTTTTGTAATATTAATTAGATTACAGACTATTGCTTTCTGTTGAACACAAAAATAAGTTACAATTCAATGTATGTAGCAATTATTATGTACTTGCATATTAAAGTTTTATTTACCGTCATTGTTTTCGTGAATGCATAGTTATTCACTGCCAGACCGCATTTAGATACATACCAATTAATTATCTATATTAACAATAGGAAAATGTAAGTTTTTGTTATTGGTGAAGCAATATTAAATAATAAATAGTATTTGTAATTTTAATAGTGGCAATATATATTGAAAAGTATAAAATAACTAAGTACCAAATCCAATCAAACAGCTTCCGGGTATCATTTTTGCACTGATTTGGTATCAGTTTTGTTGTATATGATACTCAAAATATTTTTCTAAAATTAACGGTCATTATATTTTGTCAACCCGAAACTAGGTATCATTTTTGTTTATATTCTAGTACCTGTTTTGATATAAATTATACTGAAAATAACTTAGAAAGGAAGTAATCATCTACTCCAAACATATAGCTACTAGGTATCAGTTTTGCATTATTTTGGTATCATTTTTATCATACATGACAGTTAAATAAATAATTAAAATTATAGAGCGTCAAGTTTTATCAAACAGAAACCAGGTATCAGTTTTGCATATATATAGGTATTAGTTTTGTTTTAAATAATAGTCAAAGTAATTTATAAAATAATAAAGCATGAATTCCAATCAAACAGCTACTAGACATCATTTTTGAACTATTTTGGTATCACTTTTGTCATACATGAAGGTCAGCTAAATAATTAAATTTACATAGCATTAATTTATAACAGACAGAAACTAGGTATCATTTTTGCATATATATATATAAGTATCGGCTTTGTTATAAATAACAGTGAAAATAATTTATAAACTAACCAAGCATGAATTCTAATAATCAAACATCTATTAGGTATTAGTTTTTGAACTTATTTTGATTGACAGCAGTATTATTAAGGAAAAAAATTTATGTACCTGTCCATCCGTGTAATTTCCTTTAAGAACATGTTGTAGTGTTCTTTTTGTCATTACGCATCCTCCTTTGATTGTCATGGTACTCCCATGCTACTTCACTGTTTTAACAAAAAATATTTTTATCAATTAACTAAAGTTATTTTAATATGTAGCATTAGTGTAAATATTTGTAAACTTACTTTTGTGATGATGTCAGAGGAAAGAAAGTTTTAGTTATATCTTATTGTTCCATGTTCAAATATACTAAGCATTTGCAGTGTCCTAGTCCTATCTCTGAAAGTGTTGGTTCTATTGCTGCAATTGTCTTTGGGAAGGACTCTTCTGTACTCTTTTTTTTCATTATCTTTGTTTTTTCTAGTTTTTGGCTTATCTGCTGTTTTTTTCACTTTTTGACCATAGTCAAAGTTGTCGCTTTGTTTTGTTTTTCTTGTTCTTGCTTTTAATCGTTGCACATAAGAAGTTGGTTTTTTTACCGCTGCTTTGCTTTTTTAGCCAGCAGGTTTTGTTGGTTTCTTATGTTGACCTTGTTGGGTTTTTTGCATTTCAAACTCTTGTGAGTTGTAGAGTTTGAAAGATGGAGGATTGAAGTCAAGTACTGAATCACAGTAGGGTACAATTTGGTTTTTGTTAGTGGTATCTTCTTCCATGTTTTGAGCTTCTTCTGTTTCTTTTTCTACCATTTTTTCCTGATTTGTTGGAAGAACTATGTCATTTGTTTAGTCCACCATGTCTGCATTTTCTTTTGTTGTCTCTATAGCTGTATCTTGTTTTGGTTGGAGCACTTTTTCATGCATTTCAGTTGTTGTTTCTGTCTCTATGCATATATGGTCTTTTTCAGTTTCTTGGTGGGCTTGTTCTATATAAGGCTTAGCAATCGTTTCTTTATTTTGTTCTTTATTTTTTTCAGGTGATGTTTCCTTCTCTTGATTTTCAGGCTTAGCATTTGTCTCTTCATTGTTTTCAGGTTTAAATTTCTTTTATGTGTTTTGTATTTCAGTTTCTACAGGTGTATGTTGATCTAATATTGTCAAGTTCATCTACTATATGCAGATTTTCTACTTCAGCCTCTGTTCTCTCACCATTCTTTTGTAGTCTTGATTTTATTTCTCTTGGTTCTTATTTAAGTTTTAAAATTTCTTCCTTAGCTTCTAATCTCATCTTCTTTTCTTTTTCCAATTGCTTCTTTTTTAGCTTTGTCTTCCAAATATTTTATGTGCATTTGCAAGACTCTAATGCTTACATCTTCTTCAAATGATCTAACACTTTGTTCGGCTTCTTCAATTTTTCTTTTTGTCACTTGCTTTTCTTTTCTTTTGTTGCTTAATTATCCTTTCGTTAATGCCGTGTGAAGAAGCCTTTCTTCATGTGGAAGAATAATAGTTATTTTTTTCACCAGTATAATTCGAAAGGAAATTTTATATTAGTTTTAAGCTATGATATTATATTATGACTAATATGTTATAACTGACAATAATAACTGATTTTTAAATAGAAGCAAAAACAATAATTATGAAGCAGATACTATGCATAGTTATAAACCGATACTGTGTAGTGTTAAAAATTATCCCAAGTATTATAGTGTATTATAACTGATACTATGAAGAAGCAAAACAAATACTATACAGAGGCAAAACTGATACCATGCAGAGACAAAAATGATACCAAGTATTAAAACTGATACTAAGCAGAAGCTAAAATGATACAATATAAAGGCAAATATGATACTATGTACTGAAATTGATACTATGTATTGTCATAAATTATATTAAGAAATTATACTATGTACTGAAACTGATACTATGTAGAGAAACACATTATATTAAGTATTGAAACTAATACTATGCAGAGACAAAAATGATACCAAGTATTGTAATAGATACTTTGCATGAGATAAAAATTATACTAAGTATTGAAATTGATACTATACCGAGGTAAAAACTGATACTATGCATAGTCACAAATGATAGTAGAAAACATATAAAGCTAATATTGATTCTAAGTAGAAGTTAAAATGATATTGAGTAATGTATGTAACATGGAGTTTTAACCTACCTCGCCCTCTTTTACATCATCCAAAAATTGTTTGACTGCTATGTCTTTTAGCTTACGCAAATCTCATCTTGCAAATCTTGGTAAATCCTCACCATGTTGCCGTCTTGGTCGAATGAGCTTCATCTTTGCACAAATGCAATACTATAAACATTTAAAGTACTGATTAGATTTGATTATTAAAAATAATATTTGTTTCAAATAATAATATTTTGAATAACATATCTTACCAATGGAAACATGGAGCATCCGGACATGTTTATTGGCTTGTGACTAAATTTTTAAGAAATTTAGTGAAATTTTTCTCTATTGTCTATGGCCGAGAAATTGTGTGCAATGTGTTGAAATTTATTAAGAAGAGTAGAATTCTCCATCTTAATTTTTTTTAGTTGTTAAGGTAGAAAAATGTAGCAACCCGCCGTTCCGTACCCTTTGAGCTAAAATTACATCACACTTTTCCAACAAAAATGGTACAAAAAGACGAATAACCAAGAGGAAGAAGAGGTAGAAGAAAATAGAACAACAACAACACAGAATCTCACAATCGCAGTGGAACAATATATAATAGATAATAACATGTCTTTATAAAAAAATAACTACAACTGTTATTTATACATTACATCATTATAGTACAACAATCAATAACTCAATACTAGACAATTATAATAACTTGTCCTCACAAGTGCTGAATATACAGCCTATAATACACAACGGAATATAACCAAGTACATGGAATACGCTTCTGTCACCCAGCTCGTCTCCTGAGATCCATAGCATCCTAACCTGAATTTGTAATACTCGGTCTGATCCGAGCATTATAATAAAATAACATCAGAGTCAGTCTGGAAAATCAGCGTGAGAAAACACACTCAATTTGGATTATTACTGTTATCAAAATCCTTTGAAAAACAAAGGTAACTCGTAAAACCACGCCACACATAAACATGACGGGTTTTTACCTTACGATAACAAAAACATTTTATATCTAAATCATCTGATATTATAATAGTGCCTAAGTGCAAGTACTTATTCAAATAACCGAAATTGTTACATTATTAAATTCCAGCATACTAGGCTCTACAACCAAAACCGCAAAGACACGTATTGGAGAATGGATTCCATACAATGACTAGGCACTGGGGTACCACCTATCACGGTACACAACTAGAAAAATGTACCGAGGTCTTCGCCGAGATCCCCTACAACACAAGACCGGTTCTACCCCTAACCTGGATAGTACCGACTATGCTATCACCCCGGGTGTTCCCACCCTTATCGAGAGCTCTTTTTCCATGCACCACTGTATCCATAATTAATAATATATCTGAGGGTATCTAAAAAGGTGATAACAAACCCTAATTGGGTGCGGACCACTTAGCCTTGCTGCATCTCCCCTGATTTTCAGTCACTCCGGTTGATGAGGCTTGAGGCTACGTTTACCTTTTTAAGAAATTATATACTTGGAATGCTCATTGTCCTCCAATGGCAATGTACTGATAGCATCCATCCATACAAGTCCGTTCTAGGTCTGAATGAAACCGAAGGCACTATTCCTCCTACATCCATTTTGGGATCATCCTCATGATTAGTAGCGATTATCCCTTGCACTTCAATACTCCATCTTCGATTCCATGCTCTTGTCTTAACTTGGAAAACGTATTTGTTAGATCGAAGTGGTTTTCGGATAACTTATCCGATCCCGGTCTCTTCGAAACAACGTTTGCTATTTTTGGTAAACTCAACCCCGGTTATTTAGGAAATAAAAGACGAAAATAAGATCAGAGATAATCTCCTAACCGTTAGTGGACGGATTTCCTTATCAACGTCCTCGAAGAACGAAACGAGTTTATACGTACAGTATAGCACCTTCCGACGGTAACTGTACCATATAATTTCCGTGTTTCTCTTGGATATTCCTAAAGTTATGTTTTGGGTCCAGATTTGATAGTCGGTTATTTAACTATCAAATAAACAATCATCCAACCAACCAAAGATTCATTTTCCACTGAAATCACTATTCGATTTACGCAACTTAAAATATCGAACCCCTATCGAGGCGTGACTGTCACGACCCTGAAATTTAAATTTATTTAAATTTATAATTAAATGAATTCTCGAGTTAAATTTATGATTAAATAAATTTTAGATAAAAATTTGTAAATTTAATTGATAAATTGAGAGCGAGTTTCCCCGATATCCAAGTATATTCTGTATAAATCATTTGAGATTAAAATATTGTAAATAGTGTAGTGAGTAAATTTGAAATAATATATATTTGTATATATAGGTGATTTGAATCTTTGATAAATGGTTTAATAAATAATTTAAGTTAAAATAGAAGTAAATGTTTGAAATAGGATAAACCTTATAAATATATATATATATATAGGAAAATACAAGAAAAATATTAAGTAAATACAATCGTTAGAAATTAACAACATATTAAAAATAAATCTCATGTATATTACAAAACGATATAACAAATTATAAAAGAAGATGATAAAACAAAATATCTACAAGCTTGAAGAATAAGATAAAGTAAATATATATATATATATGTAAGTATATATGTAAGCATGAAAGCTGCCAGGAAAATGAAACAAATTCATTTATGTACACTTGCAAAATGAGATGAAGCAAATATATATGTAATTATGTATAAAGGAAATAGCCTGCAAATGAAACAAATTCATCTAAGTTCAAACTCAAACAAAAGAAGTACAAAAGTGGTTTGCTGTAAACAAAATGAAAAAATAAAATAAAATACATACAAAACAAATGTACACACTTGCTCAGCCGAAAGTAAAGATAATATAACATATCTTTGTACAAAATAAATAAAGTATGTAGAATTTAAAATAAAATAGAAAACAAAACAAAGCATATCATACCCACCAAAACATTTACAGCTGAAATGAAGATAAAGTATAAACAAAAGAAAACATAAACAAAGTACAAAAGGAAATAGCAAACAAGACATAAAAGACCATGGTAATAAATGCTACATACTTTCATTTAATGCAAGAGCAACTTCAGCCATGCCCTGTACAAAGATCAATACATCTTCTCTTTTATATACATCACCACTTCATTCCATTCGTTCGTTTTCAAACTGAAAACATCTTTCAATTAAGCAAAACCAGAGAGTCAAGCAAGATGATTTCAATTAGAAGATCACAGCAAAAATATTCTCCAGTTTTAAAAAAAGGAAGTTCAAAGCTTAAACAATAAGGAGTATTATCAGAAAGGAATGCTGTTCAACAACAAAACAAAGCAAGTTTGTAAAGGAAAATAAAAACTGCAGCCTTCAAGCCTCAATCTTCCTCTGTTCTTCTTGGTTTTTATTTCTTTCTTTTCCAGGTGAGTAACACCTTTCTCTTTAAACTTAAACACGATTTTGGTTGTTTGATCTTCTCTAGGAAACATATTGATGTGAGTATATTTACAAGTGCCTATCTGTAGATGGATGAATGTGATGTGTGCATATCTGTTTATGGTGATATGTCTGTTTATTTTATTCCAGACCCAAATTTGCAACCAAACACTATCCTCTGATCTATTTGCTTTTGAACTTAGGATTTAAAAGAAGATTTGTTTGTTTAAGTAAAAAGAAAAGTTTAATAGTGTGATTAAGTCAAAATAATTGGTAATATATCTGGAAACAAAATTTGACAGTGAGATTTCTTGTTCAAGCCAAAAATTCAAACGTGTATATTCTAAATTCCAGGATTATAATTCGAATGCGATAGCCAAAACATGATTTTTAAAATGAAATTTACAATTTTTAGTGGTCGAATTGAAGAGCAGTTCGTAGCTTCCTGTTTTTGACCTTTTTAGTCGCCGTGGTTGATCGAGGCAGCTGGAAGGGTCGGCGTTTAGTCTAGGGATGGAGGAACGAACAGTGTGTGGGAGAAAATTTGTAGAATAGTGGTTAGTTAACGGTGGTGACGATGGCGATGAATGCATTCGTGTAGACCTAGTTTTAAAGGGCCTTGGGTTTGTGTCTCGTTTGAAGCCATAAAGCGATCGAGTGTTACGAGCTGCTGGGGTTGGATACAGGGGAGGTAGACGAGGCTAAGGCCGAAGTTTCGTGATCTCTGATGGCCAGAGGAGGCGCCGCGGGGTTGATTTCTGGTGGTGGCTGTTGGGTTCGTTTAATCGAGATGCCTCGATTTCGTTCTGAGGATAAACTCGAAATTCTGGGCTATCGTGTTGATGAAGGGGGTGATAGGCGACTTGTTCGTGGAGTCGCTGGAGGCGAGATCGTCGTTGACGATCTGTGCACGTGCACGTGCACGCTGGTTCATCTGGGTGGTTGCGTTTTTGGGAAGAAGGGTTGGTCTCGAGTCGATCACGAGGTAAATGAAGTTCTGCTCGAAGCACAGGGAAACGAAGGGAGACTCGAAGCCTTGCTCGAGAAAAATAGGGTTTGTCTCGGGTTTTCTGGAATATTGGTCTTTAACAGGTTTCAAGTTTAAAAGAAAAGTATGTTTCAGGCTTTAAAATGCAACAGTTCTTTTGGTTATAAAAGTAAATTCTTAAGTTAACAAAGTTCAAACCATATTTAAACTAAACAAGTTTCTAAAGGGAAATAAATAAAGTTCCAAATTTTAAAACAAGTTTCAAAGTTTTAAATGTTAAAGTAAATATTTTGAAATCATTTTGTTTATAAATAACCATATGTTGGGTTGATTGTTTTAAAATCTTTAAGTATTTTCAAATGTGATATGGGAAGAAATTGATTAGTTTATCAGTTAAGAGTGATGATTAATTTAAGATCAATTAATCTATGATTAAAAGACAATTATTCAAAGATAATTATTTGAGGACTAATTAATTTTTGTGATTAATTAAGGAATAATTATTTTGAGTAAATTTATTAAGGATAAATTAATCTAATTAATAAATTAAAGATAACTAATTAAATGAGAGTCAAATAGTTAAAGGTTGATTATTTAATAATTAAAAGTTGATGAGTTACATTTAAAGGTTAATTAATTTATTATAAATGGTTAATTTGTAAATGATTAAAGAATAATTAACCAAAATGATTTGTAATATTAATTAACCCAGATTGGAAATTCATAAGAAATAAATCTAATTTGAATTTATCAGATAATAAATCTGACCTTACTTATGGATGTTTGGATTCTATTGGATGACTTGATTGTTTGATATTTCCTGATATATGATGCTTTGTGATACATCCTGATTTGTATTGTGATCTGTAATTTACTTATCTGTGATGTATATATTGTTATCTGAATATGCAAACCCTTGGCCCGTGAAACGGCACTTGAATTTCGATGCGACAGGGAGTCGGATTCCAGTTGGTTATCCGAAACCCACATCGAATTGTAATAGTGAATCTTTGTGACTGATAAATTCATTTTATCTATGAATCTGTGAATGAAGATAAGCGTTATCGATTGTACCGCTTATCGATATATCTGTGATGATTGATATTGTGCACTATTGTGTTAAACCCCTGGACCACACTTTTACACACACAAATATGGATTTCACGTGGAAATCGGTTAAGTCACAGATAATTTAAATTTGATGTTTTCGAAATTGAAATTTTAATTTCAATTGATTTTTGAAATTAGAAATTTGGGGTTTAAAGTAAAAAGCTTTTGAAATGGAATTTCAAAGATAAAAGTTATTTTGAATAACTTAATCGAGTTTTGAAAATTTAAATAATTGAATTTAAATTTGAATTCAAGTTTGAAATTAAATCTATGATTTTGAAACTAGGGATTAAAAATGTTATAAATGTGTTTATATAAAGTTAAACCATTTAAAAGTAAAATTTTGAGAATTTGGATTTAACCCAAAGATTTTAACTTGTATAAATGAATCAGATTTCCAAAATAGAAACTGTTGTTTTCAAATGATAAAAGCTTTCAGATAAGAAATGAAATTCCAGTTTAATTAAAGGAATTTCAAGATCGAATTGAAAAATGTTTTTTCCAAGTTATAAATGAATTCTTTTTGAAAACTATGAATTGAATCTGTTTATTTTTAACAGATTTAAAATGATGATTTGTTTAAACCATTTGAAATGGAATTGTTTTGAAAGCTATTAGTTAAATCTTTGATTTAAAGATTTAACGAATTAATTAAAACTGAAATGGAAATCGATTTGGAAAATCTGTGAATGAATCTTTGTGAAATTAAGTGAACTTTGTGAATTAAATCTTTTTGTTTTAAAAGATAAAAATGGTAACTTGTTTAAACCATTTGAAGAAAGATTTTTGGGTAATAAGCTGTGACTTAATTGAAATCCCAATATCCATATATTTTTGAATATTGCGCTCATTATTCGGGTTAGCCGGGAAAGGACCTTTGGGTCGTATAACCCATTCCGAATAGTGATACGTCGTATATGGATGGCATTTGAAGACCGGTGTTGAAGACCGGATATTTTTCGAAAAATGAAAGGACAACCTGTCGAATGTCTCTGCACTGAGTTGCTCCGGTATAGAGATTTATATCACTCTTTTGTGACAGGAAGTCCGGACGTGATTGGAAATTACCCGGAATTGCAAGGGCTTCGTAAGAAGTGCCTTCGGTTCTGTTCGATCCCGGAACAGACTTATATGGATACATGTCTGACATTACACTTTGAGATATAAAGCTGATTTCTTTCAAATACATTTCTGTTGGTGGCGGAGAATTTATTCTCTTAGCTTAACACCCTTCTCTGAGACGTACGAGCTCAGAGGTTATGTAGTTGAAATTTATCAGCGATATATCCCAATTTGGTAATGTGACATGCTGAGTGTTGCTGTGTGATGATCAGTGTTTGATCATTTGCGATATGATCATTTATTTGATCTTATATCTTTGTGATCATAGGTTGATCATTTGTTTGACCCAAAGCATGGCTTTGTGACAAAGCGTAGCTTTGTGGACGAGACTTCGTCGAGCCTCACACCCCGGAAATGGTCGAAACAGGAAGGATGCAGCAAGGTTCTAGGGAGTAGCGCCCCTTAGTGTATGTCATTCCTTCTGGATAAAGGTGGTATCATGGTATGGAGCCCAGATACTTAACCTCTGTGGTTACTGCATTATTATTATTATGTGGTTGTTGGAAATCGAGGATCCTCGGGAAGATCGGTGACGATCGGGGGATGGCATACGCGTGTCAGTAGTTACCTATTTTTGCAGAGGTAACCCGGCCTTGTGTTGGCAGAGATCTAACCGTAATGTTAGGTTATTTCTCGGGTCGTCTATTCCAGGGACGTACCCATCGTGGATAGGAAGTTCCTTGGCCTGACCATTTGTTGGAAATCCAAAGAAACAATACGATCTTGTACGGTTTTAGTTGTAGAACCTATCATTCACTTATGGTGGTCACCACTGTTTGGATGGTAGCTATAGTAGGCATAAGTGCGGAATGCCTATGCTGGCTAAGATTAATATTATACTTTCGAAATGTTTCTACACTATGCACTAATAATAATATCAAAAATGATTTGATTTTGCGTAGTAAGCATCTTTGACTATCATAAGGAGAAATCTCCTCCAAGTCTGCGTTTGCATTGTGTGTGTGGCGGGAGGCCTTATGGTAGTTTCATTTTCCAAAAGCATTTCGAATTGACTTTAAATTCTCTTGCTATTTGTTTTAAAGATAAACTGTTTTTGTTGCTCACACCAGTCCCATGACTGATCCGGAGTTTATTGTTCCTTTCCTAAACTCTGGATGCTCAAAATTTTTCTACACGAGCAGTCTAGAGTTTGGTTTTTCAGATAGTCAGGTTTAGTAGATTATCTGGAGCTAGTTCAGTCTTTGGATCGGACTGCACTTGCTTATCTTCGTGCATCGTTATTTGGAGTTCAAGCTATATCTGGATTGCTGCTTTGAAGATGAAGATTATCCGCTGCTGTTGTTATCTATTCTTTTCCGCTGCTATTTATTGTATCATATCTCTGATGTATATAGATATTCATTGTATCATCATTGTATCTGGATATTGTATCAGATGTTGTATATCTATATTCTTTTTATTCCGCTGTGTTATTTACTTAATGTTGTTATAAGCTCCGGCGACTCGGATTTGAACGGTCGAATCTGCGGCATTCGAGTACGATGTAAAGTATGGATGTCGATTTTCGAACGCGAAAAATCCGTATCGTTACATTTGGTATCAGAGCTAAGGTTGAATTTTAGCTCAGGAGTATAACACGTTAAGTAGCTCATTAGAAATAGAGTGAAGTAAACTCTAGAATGAGTGTATCCCTAAGATATCAGTCTGAACGTCTCAGTAAATTCTCTTACTATCCACTGATAGTGAGTATGAGTACAAGAAGAGGACGAGATAGGGGACAGGGAGTACGACTATAAATGGTCAATACCCTGCAACAGTGGAAACAATCTTTCTTATCAATATTCTTTGATTCGTTTCCAAATTCTTTTCATTGCTTCGTATCAGCTCCAGAAGAAGTTTCGATGTGATGATGGCTCTACGAACCGTTGTAGGAGATTCTTATTTCGTATCTTCATCGTTTCCTTATCAGCTTGTTGATTTAAACCTTAATGGAATTTGAAATTGAGTAATAAAATATGAGGGTAAATTGAATTGAATCAATTAAAACGATATCGTTTAAAACCGAATTTGAAATTCTATTGTAATTTCTTTTGAATACCGAAGTCCGAAGAGGGACAAATTGGTATGTATTCTGAGATATTCCGACTTGAGTTTGGAATTCGTATCTTGTGTTCGAGGAATTATAAGAGATCGAATCTGTCTATCTCTGTCTTTGTTTTCGTGCCTGCGAATTTCGAGGACGAAATTCTTTTAAGGGGGGAAATTTGTCACGACCCTGAAATTTAAATTTATTTAAATTTATAATTAAATGAATTCTCGAGTTAAATTTATGATTAAATAAATTTTAGATAAAAATTTGTAAATTTAATTGATAAATTGAGAGCGAGTTTCCCCGATATCCAAGTATATTCTGTATAAATCATTTGAGATTAAAATATTGTAAATAGTGTAGTGAGTAAATTTGAAATAATATATATTTGTATATATAGGTGATTTGAATCTTTGATAAATGGTTTAATAAATAATTTAAGTTAAAATAGAAGTAAATGTTTGAAATAGGATAAACCTTATAAATATATATATATATATATAGGAAAATACAAGAAAAATATTAAGTAAATACAATCGTTAGAAATTAACAACATATTAAAAATAAATCTCATGTATATTACAAAACGATATAACAAATTATAAAAGAAGATGATAAAACAAAATATCTACAAGCTTGAAGAATAAGATAAAGTAAATATATATATATATATGTAAGTATATATGTAAGCATGAAAGCTGCCAGGAAAATGAAACAAATTCATTTATGTACACTTGCAAAATGAGATGAAGCAAATATATATGTAATTATGTATAAAGGAAATAGCCTGCAAATGAAACAAATTCATCTAAGTTCAAACTCAAACAAAAGAAGTACAAAAGTGGTTTGCTGTAAACAAAATGAAAAAATAAAATAAAATACATACAAAACAAATGTACACACTTGCTCAACCGAAAGTAAAGATAATATAACATATCTTTGTACAAAATAAATAAAGTATGTAGAATTTAAAATAAAATAGAAAACAAAACAAAGCATATCATACCCACCAAAACATTTACAACTGAAATGAAGATAAAGTATAAACAAAAGAAAACATAAACAAAGTACAAAAGGAAATAGCAAACAAGACATAAAAGACCATGGTAATAAATGCTACATACTTTCATTTAATGCAAGAGCAACTTCAGCCATGCCCTGTACAAAGATCAATACATCTTCTCTTTTATATACATCACCACTTCATTCCATTCGTTCGTTTTCAAACTGAAAACATCTTTCAATTAAGCAAAGCCAGAGAGTCAAGCAAGATGATTTCAATTAGAAGATCACAGCAAAAATATTCTCCAGTTTTAAAAAAAGGAAGTTCAAAGCTTAAACAATAAGGAGTATTATCAGAAAGGAATGCTGTTCAACAACAAAACAAAGCAAGTTTGTAAAGGAAAATAAAAACTGCAGCCTTCAAGCCTCAATCTTCCTCTGTTCTTCTTGGTTTCTATTTCTTTCTTTTCCAGGTGAGTAACACCTTTCTCTTTAAACTTAAACACGATTTTGGTTGTTTGATCTTCTCTAGGAAACATATTGATGTGAGTATATTTACAAGTGCCTATCTGTAGATGGATGAATGTGATGTGTGCATATCTGTTTATGGTGATATGTCTGTTTATTTTATTCCAGACCCAAATTTGCAACCAAACACTATCCTCTGATCTATTTGCTTTTGAACTTAGGATTTAAAAGAAGATTTGTTTGTTTAAGTAAAAACAAAAGTTTAATAGTGTGATTAAGTCAAAATAATTGGTAATATATCTGGAAACAAAATTTGACAGTGAGATTTCTTGTTCAAGCCAAAAATTCAAACGTGTATATTCTAAATTCCAGGATTATAATTCGAATGCGATAGCCAAAACATGATTTTTAAAATGAAATTTACAATTTTTAGTGGTCGAATTGAAGAGCAGTTCTTAGCTTCCTGTTTTTGACCTTTTTAGTCGCCGTGGTTGATCGAGGCAGCTGGAAGGGTCGGCGTTTAGTCTAGGGATGGAGGAACGAACAGTGTGTGGGAGAAAATTTGTAGAATAGTGGTCAGTTAACGGTGGTGATGATGGCGATGAATGCATTCGTGTAGACCTAGTTTTAAAGGGCCTTGGGTTTGTGTCTCGTTTGAAGCCATAAAGCGATCGAGTGTTACGAGCTGCTGGGGTTGGATACAGGGGAGGTAGACGAGGCTAAGGCCGAAGTTTCGTGATCTCTGATGGCCAGAGGAGGCGCCGCGGGGTTGATTTCTGGTGGTGGCTGTTGGGTTCGTTTAATCGAGATGCCTCGATTTCGTTCTGAGGATAAACTCGAAATTCTGGGCTATCGTGTTGATGAAGGGGGTGATAGGCGACTTGTTCGTGGAGTCGCTGGAGGCGAGATCGTCGTTGACGATCTGTGCACGTGCACGTGCACGCTGGTTCATCTGGGTGGTTGCGTTTTTGGGAAGAAGGGTTGGTCTCGAGTCGATCACGAGGTAAATGAAGTTCTGCTCGAAGCACAGGGAAACGAAGGGAGACTCGAAGCCTTGCTCGAGAAAAATAGGGTTTGTCTCGGGTTTTCTGGAATATTGGTCTTTAACAGGTTTCAAGTTTAAAAGAAAAGTATGTTTCAGGCTTTAAAATGCAACAGTTCTTTTGGTTATAAAAGTAAATTCTTAAGTTAACAAAGTTCAAACCATATTTAAACTAAACAAGTTTCTAAAGGGAAATAAATAAAGTTCCAAATTTTAAAACAAGTTTCAAACTTTTAAATGTTAAAGTAAATATTTTGAAATCATTTTGTTTATAAATAACCATATGTTGGGTTGATTGTTTTAAAATCTTTAAGTATTTTCAAATGTGATATGGGAAGAAATTGATTAGTTTATCAGTTAAGAGTGATGATTAATTTAAGATCAATTAATCTATGATTAAAAGACAATTATTCAAAGATAATTATTTGAGGACTAATTAATTTTTGTGATTAATTAAGGAATAATTATTTTGAGTAAATTTATTAAGGATAAATTAATCTAATTAATAAATTAAAGATAACTAATTAAATGAGAGTCAAATAGTTAAAGGTTGATTATTTAATAATTAAAAGTTGATGAGTTACATTTAAAGGTTAATTAATTTATTATAAATGGTTAATTTGTAAATGATTAAAGAATAATTAACCAAAATGATTTGTAATATTAATTAACCCAGATTGGAAATTCATAAGAAATAAATCTAATTTGAATTTATCAGATAATAAATCTGACCTTACTTATGGATGTTTGGATTCTATTGGATGACTTGATTGTTTGATATTTCCTGATATATGATGCTTTGTGATACATCCTGATTTGTATTGTGATCTGTAATTTACTTATCTGTGATGTATATATTGTTATCTGAATATGCAAACCCTTGGCCCGTGAAACGGCACTTGAATTTCGATGCGACAGGGAGTCGGATTCCAGTTGGTTATCCGAAACCCACATCGAATTGTAATAGTGAATCTTTGTGACTGATAAATTCATTTTATCTATGAATCTGTGAATGAAGATAAGCGTTATCGATTGTACCGCTTATCGATATATCTGTGATGATTGATATTGTGCACTATTGTGTTAAACCCCTGGACCACACTTTTACACACACAAATATGGATTTCACGTGGAAATCGGTTAAGTCACAGATAATTTAAATTTGATGTTTTCGAAATTGAAATTTTAATTTCAATTGATTTTTGAAATTAGAAATTTGGGGTTTAAAGTAAAAAGCTTTTGAAATGGAATTTCAAAGATAAAAGTTATTTTGAATAACTTAATCGAGTTTTGAAAATTTAAATAATTGAATTTAAATTTGAATTCAAGTTTGAAATTAAATCTATGATTTTGAAACTAGGGATTAAAAATGTTATAAATGTGTTTATATAAAGTTAAACCATTTAAAAGTAAAATTTTGAGAATTTGGATTTAACCCAAAGATTTTAACTTGTATAAATGAATCAGATTTCCAAAATAGAAACTGTTGTTTTCAAATGATAAAAGCTTTCAGATAAGAAATGAAATTCCAGTTTAATTAAAGGAATTTCAAGATCGAATTGAAAAATGTTTTTTCCAAGTTATAAATGAATTCTTTTTGAAAACTATGAATTGAATCTGTTTATTTTTAACAGATTTAAAATGATGATTTGTTTAAACCATTTGAAATGGAATTGTTTTGAAAGCTATTAGTTAAATCTTTGATTTAAAGATTTAACGAATTAATTAAAACTGAAATGGAAATCGATTTGGAAAATCTGTGAATGAATCTTTGTGAAATTAAGTGAACTTTGTGAATTAAATCTTTTTGTTTTAAAAGATAAAAATGGTAACTTGTTTAAACCATTTGAAGAAAGATTTTTGGGTAATAAGCTGTGACTTAATTGAAATCCCAATATCCATATATTTTTGAATATTGCGCTCATTATTCGGGTTAGCCGGGAAAGGACCTTTGGGTCGTATAACCCATTCCGAATAGTGATACGTCGTATATGGATGGCATTTGAAGACCGGTGTTGAAGACCGGATATTTTTCGAAAAATGAAAGGACAACCTGTCGAATGTCTCTGCACTGAGTTGCTCCGGTATAGAGATTTATATCACTCTTTTGTGACAGGAAGTCCGGACGTGATTGGAAATTACCCGGAATTGCAAGGGCTTCGTAAGAAGTGCCTTCGGTTCTGTTCGATCCCGGAACAGACTTATATGGATACATGTCTGACATTACACTTTGAGATATAAAGCTGATTTCTTTCAAATACATTTCTGTTGGTGGCGGAGAATTTATTCTCTTAGCTTAACACCCTTCTTTGAGACGTACGAGCTCAGAGGTTATGTAGTTGAAATTTATCAGCGATATATCCCAATTTGGTAATGTGACATGCTGAGTGTTGCTGTGTGATGATCAGTGTTTGATCATTTGCGATATGATCATTTATTTGATCTTATATCTTTGTGATCATAGGTTGATCATTTGTTTGACCCAAAGCATGGCTTTGTGACAAAGCGTAGCTTTGTGGACGAGACTTCGTCGAGCCTCACACCCCGGAAATGGTCGAAACAGGAAGGATGCAGCAAGGTTCTAGGGAGTAGCGCCCCTTAGTGTATGTCATTCCTTCTGGATAAAGGTGGTATCATGGTATGGAGCCCAGATACTTAACCTCTGTGGTTACTGCATTATTATTATTATGTGGTTGTTGGAAATCGAGGATCCTCGGGAAGATCGGTGACGATTGGGGGATGGCATACGCGTGTCAGTAGTTACCTATTTTTGCAGAGGTAACCCGGCCTTGTGTTGGCAGAGATCTAACCGTAATGTTAGGTTATTTCTCGGGTCGTCTATTCCAGGGACGTACCCATCGTGGATAGGAAGTTCCTTGGCCTGACCATTTGTTGGAAATCCAAAGAAACAATACGATCTTGTACGGTTTTAGTTGTAGAACCTATCATTCACTTATGGTGGTCACCACTGTTTGGATGGTAGCTATAGTAGGCATAAGTGCGGAATGCCTATGCTGGCTAAGATTAATATTATACTTTCGAAATGTTTCTACACTATGCACTAATAATAATATCAAAAATGATTTGATTTTGCGTAGTAAGCATCTTTGACTATCATAAGGAGAAATCTCCTCCAAGTCTGCGTTTGCATTGTGTGTGTGGCGGGAGGCCTTATGGTAGTTTCATTTTCCAAAAGCATTTCGAATTGACTTTAAATTCTCTTGCTATTTGTTTTAAAGATAAACTGTTTTTGTTGCTCACACCAGTCCCATGACTGATCCGGAGTTTATTGTTCCTTTCCTAAACTCTGGATGCTCAAAATTTTTCTACACGAGCAGTCTAGAGTTTGGTTTTTCAGATAGTCAGGTTTAGTAGATTATCTGGAGCTAGTTCAGTCTTTGGATCGGACTGCACTTGCTTATCTTCGTGCATCGTTATTTGGAGTTCAAGCTATATCTGGATTGCTGCTTTGAAGATGAAGATTATCCGCTGCTGTTGTTATCTATTCTTTTCCGCTGCTATTTATTGTATCATATCTTTGATGTATATAGATATTCATTGTATCATCATTGTATCTGGATATTGTATCAGATGTTGTATATCTATATTCTTTTTATTCCGCTGTGTTATTTACTTAATGTTGTTATAAGCTCCGGCGACTCGGATTTGAACGGTCGAATCTGCGGCATTCGAGTACGATGTAAAGTATGGATGTCGATTTTCGAACGCGAAAAATCCGTATCGTTACAGTGACGCTAGGCATTTATAATGTTATACCCCTATTCCAAATGCAATGGAAAAGGTTTTGAGCCCAATTTGATCGTATCAGAAAGATAGCTTTTTGGACCCAATTATTATATTGAATTTTCGATATTAAATTCAACGCGTTTATATCCCCTACAACCAAACGATAGCACCAAATGCTACGAAATTTGAAATCCGATAATAATACACTATTATGGATTCAATGAAACTTGTTTCGTCAAATTCCGAGACTGTGCCCCGAAAGGCTATTTTTATATGCTAATTCAAACGAGATATTTTTAAAATCGAACAAATCACTTTTAAATTCATTTTAAAAGAGTTTTATTATCTTCATTCCTATTAATATAAATTCAATATGTTTTTAAATTATTTTTATCAAGCTTAAAACTCAAGATTCAATTATTTTAGAAAATTTCAATTATTAAATTATCCAATAAATCATTATATTTGAAATTCAAGTTAAAAATTAACTTTTAAATATTTAAAATTAATTAAATATTCCAATTTCAAATAACCAAAAATTCTAGGTCATTACATTCCTCACCCCTTAAAAGAATTTCGTCCCCGAAATTACCAAGGTAAGAAGAATGGTCAAAAACCCATTAACTATTTCCCAAAACCAATCAGTTGAAACAACTTCCCGAAATCAATTTACTAAAAACACGCTATCACTTCTACTAATTTCAAAATTCATCCATAGATTCCAAATACTATCATTTACTCAATCATTTCAAGTTATAACTCAAAATCAAATTTTAGTTATTAACAATTTCTTCAAAATTTCTATCTCCTTAAATTTACGAAAATTTTCTCCAGCGTCTCCTTTGCGCGGATAGATCCAAACAACTACAAATCGCCACTATGGGCTGAAATCCTCAAAAGAAAACAAAAGCCAAGTGGCTAAATCATAAAACCATCAATTTTAAACAATAATTTAAACATGTACCTTTTGTCTAGCAATCCAATTTTCTCTTGATTTTAAATGCGTGCATCTTATTACCAATAATATCCAATCATATAATTCTATTTTAATTATTTCAAAATCTTCAATATTTCTTTACTTAAGCCCATACGATGCACATATATCATCCATACACAATATCCAATCTGATCGCTCAGTCGATCATACAATTTCACTTCCGAACTAGTATCGTTCACACGACTCTCTAGCGTGGACTCAGATTTGGTTTTTTGATCAGAAACTGTCATCCTCCTTGCATAGACATATACTATGATAGAGAACTCCAGAATCAACCCAAATTCCATATCCAGTGTTCGCCGTCGAGAATCGAGCGAAAAATCCTAATTCAGATCGATATAAATTACCTCGAAATTCTATGCTCGAATCTGGATCAAATCGCTATGCGAATAAAATAATATACGTACAACTTATGTATTTATTTCCAATTGATTTCTTAGCTATATCAAATTCTTTTATTCACATTCATCTCATTTATATTAACTTACTCACAATTATCATCCACACTTATAATTCACATTCACCTATTTACTTGGTATATCCCTTAAATACCAATTCCACTTATGAATTCCACCACCAAATTTCTTAAGTCTATTATAAGCATTTTATACAAAAACTCTTATGTTTATTACCACTTCACCACTTAAGTTTATATCCATTTTTTAATCAAATTCAATTTTAATTTTCCAATTTCACATTTGATTTTTATCAATCAACTTCCAAACCATATCCAAATACAAATCGATTTAATTAGTCCATTTATTCAGCCCAAATCTCAATAGATTCCATTTCCAATAATTTATTTTATTTAGTCCACTTAGGCTAAATTTTCAATCTCACTTTATTTGACTTAATTCAAGTTAAATTCCATTCCATAATTAAATTTCAAATTTTTACTTTTCTTGCATTCTTAATCAACAATTTTAAACGTTGTTGTAACTTGCTAATTTCCAAATTCTATAAGTTATCAACTTACTCATATTTCATAAAACATTTTAAAAAAAATTCCAGAGTTAAACACTTTGTTCTAAGTATTTCAAAATCATTTTTGAAATCATATACACACACACACAAAATCCCTTGTATATCAAATCATTCTTTTGCATTTCAAACCAAAACCAGTTTTACCAAACAAAACCTAATTGTAGCAATCCCTCCCTTGGAAACTCGAAAATGAACGTCGATGATGTTGCAGTCATCATTGAAATTATTTTCCAACGACCGAAGTGAGTTTAGTGCTTTTATTCCTTTAAAATTCCTTTTTAATATTTCCAATTCAAAAATATTCTCCAAATAATATCACTGTTATTTTCCAAGACTTTGAAAAACATTTCAAAACCAATGGGAATTAAATTCCCAAATTCCTAGCCTTCAAACCCTTTTAACAAATCATATTTAAATATACCTTTGGAATTTCATTTCATTTCAAATTATAAATCACATTTACAAAATCACATTTTCGTAATACCATTTCATTATATGAAATTTTCTCTTAAATGTTAACTGTAAAATCAACTTTTATTCAATCACCACAACAACAAATGATAATAGTTTAATATTATCATCTCCTAACAACCAAGCACACCATATACAAATATAATAATTTATGAAAAATTATTTCTTTCATATAAAATAATCTGGGTAAAATATTTCATTTACCCTATTTCAAAACAATACCATGTTGAATTGCTCTGTACAAGTGTTTAGAGATCCCTATCAATAGCATTAATTACTCGTATTTACCAGAATCTATAAGCCACTTGACAAATCAACCAACACAATATAAATCATTTTATATTCACTAACAAATACGCGCTCATATCTATTAATACACTCAATCTCATTCTAGGATGCTACTGACCCTATCTCTAATGAGTTACCCCATCAAAGCAAGGTTCTCGCTTAACCTTCAGCTCGATACCAAATGTAGCAACCCGTCGTTTCGTACCCTTTGAGCTAACAGTACATCACACTTGTCCAACACAAATGGTATCAAAAGACGAATAACCAAGAGGAATAAGAGGTAGAAGACAATAGAACAACAACAACACGGTATCACAATCGCAACGGAACAGTATATAATAGATAATAACATGTCTTTATACAAAAAGAACAACAATTGTTATTTATACATTACATCATCAGAGTACAACAATCAATAACTCAATACTGGACAATTATAATAACTTGTCCTCACAAGTGCTGAATATACAGCCCACACGACGGAATATAACCAAGTACATGGAATACGCCTCTATCACCCAGCTCGTCTCCCGAACTCCATGGCATCCTAACCTGAATCTGTAATACTTGGACTAACCCGAGCATTATAATAAAATAACATCCGAGTCTGTCTGGAAAACCAACGTGAGAAAACACACTCAATTTGAATTATTACTGCTATCAAAATCCTTTGAAAAACAAAGGTATCTTGTAAGACCACGCCACACATAAACATGACGGCTTTCTACCTTACGATAACCAAAACATTTTATATCAAAATCATCTGATATTATAATAGTGCCTAAGTACAAGTACTTATTCAAATAGCCAAATCGTTACATTATTAAATTGCAGCATACTAGGCTCTACAACCAAAAACGTAAAGGCATGTATTTGAGAATGGATTCCATAAAATGACTAGGCACTGGGGTACCACCTATCACGGTACACATCTAGAAATATGTACCAAGGACCTCGCTGTGATCCCCTACAACACAAGACCGGTTCTACCCCTAACCTGGATAGTACCGAATATGCTACGACCCCGGGTGTTCCTACCCTTTCGAAAGCTCTTTCCATGCACAACCGTATCCATAATTAATAATATATCTGAGGGTATCTAGAAAGGTGATAACATACCCTAATTGGGTGTGACCCACTTAGCCTTGTTGCATCTCCCCTGATTTTCAGTCATTCCGGTTGATGAGGCTTGAGGTTACGATTACCTTTTTAAGGAATTTTATACTTGGAATGCTCATTGTACTCCAATGACAATGTACTAATAGCATCCATCCATACAAGTCCTTTTTGGGTCTGAACGAAACCGAAGGCAGTATTCCTACTGCATCCATTTTGGGATCATCCTCAGGATTAGTAGCGATTAGCCCTTGCACTTCAATACTCCATCTTCGATTCCATGCTCTTGTCTTCACTTCGAAAATATATTCATTGGATCGAAGTGGTTTTCAGATAACTTATCCGATCCCGATCACTTCGAAACAACATTAGATATTTTCGGTAAACTCAACCCCGGTTCTTTAGAAAATAAATAGACAAAAATAAGATTGGAGATCATCTCCTAACCTTTAATGGATGGATTTCCTTATCAACGTCCTAGAAGAACGAAACAAGTTTATACGTACAATATAGCACCTTCCGACGGTAATTGTACCATATAATTCTCGTGTTTCTCCTAGATATTCCCAAAGTTATGTTTTGGGTCCAGATTTGATAGTCGGTTATTTAACTATCAAATAAACAATCATCCAACCAACCAAAGATTCATTTTCCACTGAAATCACTATGCCTTATTTAATTTAAATTTCAAACAAATTAAATCTCTTCTCAAAAAGTATAGACTTATCTCACCGGAATAAATATATTAACAAACCATTTCCTTCAAAAATATTTGAAAACTTTTTAAAAATAAATATGGAAAGCACCATGCGGCATCAACCATGGATTCGCAGCTCAACGATTATGTCTCTATCCCAGAGAAATCCAGACTTAACTGTAGGCAATCTTTGCCTTCGGATTCCGCCATGAAAGTATACCATTACTTTTCGAAAACTTTATTTAATAATTATCTTAAAATAATACTTATAAAGTTTCTATAATAATATTTCCAAGTTTAATTTAGGCAAGTACTCTTAAAATAAATTTGTTATATAAAAAAATATTAATATTGAATAATTTACCTTTTTAAAATAATAATACTAATTAATTCTTAAGTAATAATTAACTTTTAAATCAAATCATTATAAAACAGCTTTACTCAATAATTAAATATACCTTTAAACAAGTAAAATAATTAAATACTTTTAAATAATTTTTAAGAATAATAAAATAATTAACTTAAAATCATTTTCAAAAAATTATTAATTATTTTTAAAATATCATTAATAAATAATAATTATCTTTAAATAATTTTGATTCAAAAATCAACTTCCAAATTGGAAAGAGGCTTATTAAATGGTACTTAATCAAGTTACCATTTATTTCATAACAATCCAGTATAGCTGATTCAGATATTCACATTTCCAAAAGAAAAATCTATCATTTCTTTTTAAACCAATTTACCCATCTCATTATAAATTCTAATCGTGAATTTATATCTTCAATTTATAAAATAAAAATCATTTTAGTTTATCTATAAACATTGTTTATAAATCCCATAGTCTCATTTCCAGTTTACAACTGTTTCACATCACTTAAATACATTATAATCGATTTTTAAATTAAATTCCATTTAAAATAAATTTTCTTAAATAACCCAAACTATATTCCAAAACCAACCCAAATTTCGATTCTACTTCTATCTCGTAATTTAGAAGTCTTATTTAAGATCTAATATAACCAATTTTATATTTATTCTCAAATTCCCTTTTTATTCTCCCAATCTATTTTAAATCTCGATTTTTAAAACCTTTTATATTCAAATAAGAATCACTTAATGATTATTATTAAAAATCCTTTATATACATTATTCCAAAATCTCTATTTACAATATCACGAAATAGTTAAGCAAAAATTCAAAACCATTTATTTTATCCAATCAATTAATCCAAACTCTATATAAATATCTTACTTCCAAAATTCCTTGTTAATTTCTTTTCAAATTCAAAACATATATTAATTGTATTTTTAAAAAATATCAAAATCCAGGCCAGTGCTACCATAGCATCCAATAAATTCAAATCACATAAAAATTTATCATAGATTATTCAATCATATCATATATCACTATATATGAAATTAAATTCAACATTTTTGAGGAATCCAGTTGGATCCCTCTAACCTGTTTTCCTGCATCCATAGATGTTAATACAACATAAAAATACCAATCCCGCTTGGAGGCGGGATATCGCAGTAATATAGGGTCGTCCGCTATAATAAGGGGCGCATAGGGTCTCATCCGCTGAAATATGCGGGAATATATCCAACTACCAATATATATACTAGTATATATATAATATCACATTCAAATGATAATAATTTATCAAATTCAACCAGGCATCCAATAATTAATTTTACTGTCTAAAATTAAACTAGAAATCCAAAAACGAGTGAGATTAACTCACCTTTATTTTTATTGTCCCTTTCGCGTTTTGGTTCCGATTAAATTCGAACGCATTCGAATTTATCTGAAAATTCCGCAAGCTCCAAATTCGATCAATCCAGTTCCTATGCATCATATTCGTTGATACGAACACAACACAACGAACCATGTGTCGATTTGGCCTATAACGAACGAGATATGCTTTTTATATGAATTGGAATTTAATAAAACAATATATATATAACTAATTCCTAAACAACAATATACTAGCCTACCCAAAAACAAGCCAGTCCCACACGAGAGCTTTTTTCCCCAACTTAAATTTTCATTTGCACTTCTTCCTGTACAAGAACGCACCCATGGCCATCAATATATTACTCCACACACTACGAAACCAACCGAAACTACTTCCATCACACTTCCCTTGCCGAAATCCACCTCACTGCACTAACCTCTTGAAGCTCGCACCCACCATGCTCCGTGCGACCTGCTCGCTCCCTCCTTCGCCGTGACAATGTCGCACCTCCCCAGGAACCACCGTGCCTCACGAAAACACGTGCCTAGATGCACTTTCCTATGCTGAGCTCGAATACGACATCCACTTCGAGAAATTCGCCCTAAATCTCTCAAAATAGCCAACCCTAGTTCTGCCTCCTCTACGTCGATCATCACCAACGTTGACCGCACCTATCGAGACCGGTACCAGATCGAAGTTCATTGAGAACCATGAATTTACAAACTGGTTTCGAATTTTTTTCATGAAGTATAACTTGAGATATAAATTTTTAAAGTTTGCCATGTTTTTTTTCTTCGTTCTTTGTTGTAGCATGCACGTTTAAATAAGAGAAAAGATGCATGTCTGAATAGGTAAGGTCACGATCGTAGGTGGCTGATTGGATAGGGTATACAGCTGAAAAGGAAAGTTGACTAGACAATATATTAATTTTTCTCAAAAATGTCTCGATTGACACAACTTTAAATCTGGAACCCCTATCAAGGCGTGCCACTAGGCGCTTATAATGATATACTCCTATTTCGAATGCAATGGAAAGGTTTCGAGTCCCAATTCGATCATATGGAGAAGATAGCTTTTTGGACCCAATTATTATATTGAATTTTCGATATTAAATTCAACGCATTTATATCCCGTGCAACCAAACGATAGCTCCAAATGATACGAAATTTGAAATCCGATAATAATACACTATTACGGATTCAATGGAACTGGTTTTTTCGAATTCCGAGACTGTGGCCCGGAAGGCTATTTTTATATGCCAATTCAAACTAGATATTTTTAAATCGAACAAATCACTTTTAAATTCATTTTAAAAGAGTTTTATTATCTTTATTCCTATTAATATAAATTTAATAAGCTTTTAAATTATTTTTATCAAGCTTAAAACTCAAGATTCAATTATTTGAGCAAATTTCAATTATTAAATTATCCAATACATCATTATATTTGAAATTCAATTTAAAAATTAACTTTTAAATATTTAAAATCAATAAAATATTCCAATTTCAAATAACCAAAAATCCTGGATCATTATAAAAAGTGTTAGTAGTATTTCCATTATTATCAATAGTAGAAATTCTTCTTCTGTTAATCCTCTTTGATTCGCGACATAACGAGGTAAAAATGTGACCGACTTAAGAGGAAGACCGACTTAACAAATGTGCCGAGTTAAAGGAAGCTCCGAGTTAAGAAAGCTCCGAGTTAAGGGAAGCTCCGAGTTAAGAAAGCTCCGAGTCAAAGGAAGCTCCGAGTTAAGAAAGCTCCGAGTTAAGAAAGCTCCGAGTCAAAGGAAGCTCCGAGTTAAGAAAGGCTCCGACCTAAAGCCATACCAACTTAGCTACGGCTCCGACTTAAGGCTCTCACCTACTTAACCACAGGACCGACCTAAAACACACCCGCTCGAAGTAAGCTCCGACTTAAAAGTCTACGAGATACATAAGTCTCCAAGTTAAGACCTATGACATATGCTAAGTCGTTGCCGACTTATGACTTAGCTCATTCTGGACGTTCAAGAGTAACCAGTGCATGTTTATCTCGTGGCCGACTTAAGACCTACGACTTACTATAAGTCGGCTACGACTTAGAACTTAGAGGATTTTTCCTATTCAGATTCTGCCCTATAAATACCCCCCAATCTCCAACAAGGAGAGGACTTTTGGCCATTCATTTCTTCAAGCGCCGTTACCCTGTCGAACTCTCCACTCATTCAGCAATCAAAGATCTTCAAACATTCGAGACACTACAACAAGCTTCAAGAGGAATTCCTTACATCCAACACGGATTCATCGAGTTTCATTATTGAAGATTGAGCTAGTAGTCAAGATTGTTTCTTGTGATCAAATTGTACTGTTTTCATAAGTGATTTGTACCGATTTGTAACCAAATTCAGTAATAAAAAGATTCAAAGTGGACGTAGGCTTAATCTCAAGCCGAACCACTATAAAGTGCTGTCTTTTACTGCTTTTCTGCTAGTTTACTGCTTAAATTCTGTTCCCGTCACACGGGTGGTGCTTTCACGATTCTATTACACACACCGGGTGTTAGCGTTCACTTTTTAACGTTAACATTTTGATGCTTTCATTGAGAATTGAACTCAAGCTACTACTCACCATTGCTTCACAGTAGTTTGCTGAAAGAATTTCCTACAAAACCAGAAGTCTATCAGACATAATGGCTCCTGGAAGGAAACGAAAGTCTGTCAGAACTGATGATGACCGTGACAATACTGCCACTTCTCTCTCTCCAAATCAGGCAGCTCCAAGCGTCGGTGTGACGCGACAAGAGTTAGATGCTGCTGTATCTGGACTGTACCAGCAGATTGAAACTCAGAATAATCTGATGATGGAAAAGCTGAATGCTCTATTTGGGGCGAATCAAAGACAAGTAAGTAATGAGGAAAACTTTGCTAATGCTGCTCCCAATTCCGAGGGGAGAAATATTCCTCACGGGGGATCAGGTGCTGCTGAAGGGGCACCCCTCCAGGCCGAAGGATCCAGGCCGTCACCAGTTCTTCGTGAGCATTTACCTGGACAAACCCCCGAAAAGATGGCCGAGGTCTATTCTGCGAAATCTCTAAACAATGAGGAATATCTTTCTGGCATGATCAAGCAAATAATGAAAGAGAGAATGCAAAGAGATGAAGATGAGAGCGAATGGGGATTCGCATCGAGTAGAACTCCGTTTACCGAGGAGATTCTAAAGGCTGAATTTCCTAGAAAATTTGTTCCCCCCACCATTCCTGCTTATCGGGGAACAAGTGATCCTGCTTATCGGGGAACAAGTGATCCAAATCAGTTCTTGTATAAATACGACTGGCACATGACCGGCGCAAGAGCAACTGACGAAATAAAGTGCCGATATTTCCCAGTTTATTTGGAAGGAGTAGCACTTCTCTGGTTTACCAAGCTTCCTGTCCGATCTGTAGATCAGTTTTCCGATCTGACCCGAAAATTCAAAGAGCAATTCAGGCTATACGCTTCAAAGGCAAAAGACATGATGTCATTGTCCAGTCTTGAACAGAATCCGGGAGAGCCTATTAAGTCATTCCTGAACCGCTTTAATATAGCTCTGGCAGAAGTCGATAACGCAGAGCCACGAATGATCTTGACCTATTTGATGCGTGCTATCGACAAATCGAGCGAATTTGGAAAATGGCTGAAGATGAAGGAGCCAAATTCGCTTGAGAAATTCTACAAAAAGGCTGACGAATTTATACGCCTAGAGAATCTTTCCGCATCAGCTAAAGTTGTGACAACGGTGGTGGAAAATAATGCTACAGCTCAAAGCAAGAAAGAACCTGCAAATCAGAAAAGGGAAAGTAATGGTGGGAAAAGGCAAAATGATCTCAAAAAGCCCCGCTTCCTTAAACCTTCAGACTTTACTCCTCTGACCGATACCCCGGAGAATATTTTCATCGCCACTAAGGATGCTGTTGAATTTCCAAAACCACCGGCCATGAAAGTTGGGAAGAATGCTGTTCAAAGCGGAAGATTTTGCAAGTTTCACAACCAACCAGGGCATGATACCAATGAGTGCCGCTACTTGAAAAGCCTGATTGAAGAATTGTTAAGAGAGAATAAGTTGCAGCAGTACGTCAAGAGGAATAGAAAAGACCCGTCTTCATCTAACCAGGGGCAACTACCCCCAGCTCATTCATCTGGTTCAGGAGAGAGGCCTGCTGAAAAGGAAAGACCTGTTATCAATGTGATCACAGGAGGACCTCATCCAGCTGGCAGGAGTTGGTGTGAGATGGAAAGGTATGCTAGAGCTTTGAAGTATGCTCCGACTGAAGAAAGTGTCTTGATCTTGGAAGATGCTGCACCTCTAAAGCAGCAGAAGACTTTTCACGATGATATTATGTTCAGAACCAGGGATTCTATTGATGTGGAAGCTCCTACTGAGGACCCTTTGGTTGTCTCTGTCGGTATTGGGCCGACTATTGTCAGAAGAGTTCTGGTTGATAGTGGTGCGTCGTGCAACATACTCTTTAAAAAGACATTTGACCAAATGAAAATTCCAATGACAGATGTACAAGCCTCTTCACACAAAATTGACGGATTTACAGGAGAGCTGAAACAACCAATTGGAACGGTGGACTTGTTTGTTGAAATGGGCGAAGGGCAGAAGAAGTTGGTTCGGAAGCAAACTTTTGTAATTGTTGATGGATTCTCCGCCTATAACGCTTTCTTGGGTCGGCCTACTCTTGCTGCTTTCAGGGCCGTCCTCGCTCCATGGTGCTTAACAATGAAATTTCCTACTGATAATGTGATTGCTGTTATTAAAGGAGATCAGAACGCAGGACGAGAATGTTATCTTGTGGAACTCCGAGAGGCCAGGAAAAGAGAAATGGGAAAAGATGCGGCAGCTCCGCTCCGCATCAAGGAACCAACCCTGTAGCAACTACGGAGTGGCCCCTGTACTGGCGAACACAGCAATGCAAGAAAAGAAATGGATCCCATGAAAGCTGGTACAGGGGAGAATAGAGTGGTACCCGTGGAGGTAACGGTACCAATATCTGTTGACTCGAAGGACCCGAACAAAGTACTCAATGTGGGTTCACAGCTAAGCATAACAGTTCAAAACACGCTGATATCATTCTTAAAAGCCAATCTAGATGTGTTCGCTTGGTGTCACGCTGATATGTGTGGGATCTCCCCGGAAATTGCTGTACATACTCTGAACATTGATCCAAAATTCACGCCAGTGAAACAGAAAAGAAGAACTCAAGGCCCAGAAAGATCGACAGCACTAAAGGAAGAAGTCGATCGGCTCATGGAGAACGGCTTTATCAGAAACTCCACTTATCCAAATTGGGTTTCGAATCCAGTATTGGTCAAGAAGGCAAATGGAAAGTGGAGAGTATGCATAGATTTCTCAGATCTAAACAAAGCATGCCCCAAAGATTGCTTCCCGCTGCCCAGAATTGATCAATTGGTGGATGGAACAGCCGGGCATGAGTTGTTATCGTTTATGGATGCTTACTCCGGATACAATCAGATTATGATGCATGAGCCGGATCAGGAAGACACAAGCTTTATTACAGATGTGGGTCTCTACTGCTACAAAGTTATGCCTTTCGGATTGAAAAATGCTGGGGCAACCTACCAGAGGCTCGTCAATGCGATGTTCAAGCCTCAGATTGGTAGAACCATGGAAGTTTATGTCGACGATATGTTGGTAAAATCAAAGAAAGCTGTAGATCACATGGGACACTTGGAGGAAATGTTCGCAATTCTTCGAAAGTACGGAATGAAGCTCAATCCATTGAAATGTTCGTTCGGAGTAGAATCCGAGAAATTCTTGGGTTTCATTATGAGCGCCAGGGGCATTGAAGCCAATCCTACTCAAATCACAGCTCTAAGGGAGGTCAAAGCCCCTAAAAAAAAGAAAGAAATGCAAAGTCTCAATGGAAAAGTCGCTGCTCTGAGTCGCTTCATTTCCAAAGCCACAGACAAATGCATTCCCTTCTTTGATGCTCTAAAGAAAGGAAAGAAAATTTTTGAATGGACTCCCGAATGCCAGAATGCTTTCGATGAACTAATTCATCACATGGAAACACCTCCGGTTCTTTCCAAGCCTACTGACGGTGAAGACCTTTTCATCTATTTAGCAATTTCATCTCACGCCCTCAGTGCAGCACTTGTACGGGAAGATATGAAAGTACAACGTCTAGTCTATTACATTAGTAAACGGTTCACTGGGGCGAAGATGAATTATTCGAAGATAGAAAAGCTCGCCTATTGTTTGCTAATTGCTTCCAGGAAGTTGAGACCATACTTTCAAGCTCATCCTATCAAGGTTCTTACTGATCAACCTCTCAAGCAAGTCCTGTTTCGTCCTAAAACTTCGGGTCGTCTTTTGAAATGGAACATTGAACTTAGCCAGTATGACATCACTTACCACCCCCGAAGTGCAATCAACGGACAAGCTTTAGCAGATTTCATTGCGGAATCTACTGATAAAGGAGACAATAAGGAAGAAACAGCTGACTGCATTCAAATACAGTGGAAGTTATATGTTGACGGCTCAAGAAATGATTATTGTTCTGGGGCAGGGGTTGTACTTGAAACCCCCGAAGGACGATCATTATGTTATGCATTGAGACTGGAATTTCCTTCAACAAACAATGAAGCAGAATATGAAGCACTTTTTGCTGGTTTAAAAATCGCCAAGGAACTAAACATCAAAGTGTTACAGGTTTTCAGCGATTCTCAGCTTATTGTTTGCCAGGTGAAGAAAGAATTTCAAGCCAAAGGAGGAAATTTGCCTGCATATTTGACAAAAACTTCCGAACTCCTCAATGATTTCGATCACTATTCAATAAGCCACATACCTCGAGAGGAAAATATGAAGGCAGATTCTCTAGCAAAGTACTCAAGTTCCGGAGAAACTCAATTACTTGGATTAGTTCCTTCAGAAGTTCTGTCAGCTCCAAGCATTGATGAAATGGATGTTGATTGGATTATGGCTATGTCTCAAGAGCATGAATCATGGATGACTCCAATCAAAGAATACCTACTCAGTGGTACCCTGCCAGAAAGTTCTAAGGAATGTCGAAAACTATTGAGGAAAGCATCAAGGTATATAATTCAAGATGGCCGACTATACAGACTGGGATTTTCAATGCCTCTGCTCCGATGTGTAACTAAGGAAGAAGCCAAGACAATTCTAGCCGAGATACACGGAGGAGAATGTGGAGATCATTCAGCTGGTCAAACTTTAGCCAAGAAAGTTCTCCGATATGGGTATTTCTGGCCTGACATTAACCGAGATGCTGCTATTTACTCTAGAAAGTGCGACAAATGTCAAAGATTTGCAAAAATCCCAAAAGCACCTTCCACTGAACTCACACAGATGGTCAGCCCATGGCCATTCGCCATTTGGGGGATAGATCTAATCGGACCATTGCCAGTTGCCAAATCAGGAATCAAATATGCTATCGTAGCCGTTGATTATTTCACCAAGTGGGCTGAGGCTGAACCTTTGGCCACCATTACTTCTAAAAAGATGATAAATTTTGTAACGAAAAATATCATTTGCAGATATGGTGTGCCACAAAAAATAATCATAGACAACGGTACTCAGTTTGAAAGTGAAGAGTTCCAGGATTTTTGCAAACGATTCAGAATTCGGAAAAGCTTCTCAGCAATGGCTCATCCACAGGCAAACGGGCAAGTGGAAGCAGTAAATAAAATCATCAAGTCAACCATCAAAAAGCAACTCGAAAGAGAAAAAGGTGGTTGGGTTGATAAGCTTCCATTAGCACTATGGGCATACAAGACTACTCACAAAACTGCAACTGGGCACACTCCATTTTCACTGGCATACGGATCAGAGGCAATGATTCCAGTGGAAGTAGAAGTTCCTTCACATAGAAGAGTTCATTTCAACAAAGCTGAAAATGAAAAGCTGCAACTTGAAGCACTTGATTTTCTTGATGAGAAAAGAGAAGAAGCTAGGCTCAGAGTTTCAGCTTATCAGCAAAGGATAGCCAGGCACTTCAACTCTAAAGTTCGCCAACGCAGCTTTGAGGTCGGGGACTTAGTTTTGAAAAGGATCATGACGGCAACTGGTGTGTTTGGACCAAACTGGGAAGGACCATATGCCATTGGCAATAAACTTCTTGATGGAACTTTCAAACTCATAACTGTTGAAGGAGATCCAATTCCAAGAGCCTGGAACAGCAACCACTTACGTCCTTATTTTACTTGAAAGAAAAAGCTTTGTTCAAAATTGTAAAATAGTGATGAATGTATCAGTTGTATTGTAAAACATTGTAAATCAGTGTGAATGAATGAAAGCTATAAAGTGGATGTAGGCCCGATTCTTGGCCGAACCACTATAAATCTTGTGTTCTTTACTATTTCATAATGCCTGTTTTATTTCAATATATAAATACTTTAAATGTATTGCTAAAATGTCGATTCAAAATTGCAGGACATTAAAACAAGGCTTGCTCGTCACAAAGCCAAGCGACCTCTATAAATCACCTATTACGCAACTACCAAGCGACAAAAAATTCCAAATACAAATCCTATACCAGGAGAACTTCACATAAAAAGTTGGCGACTCCACTGTGGCAAACCTTTGTTAATTGGTTGAGATTGTCGATATGAACAGACATCCGACTAGATAACTTGCGTTTGTCCCATGAAGTCGTTCAACAGTGAAGTCCACCTCTTCGAACACAGCAATGTAAGGAAAGAAGATGCGCTTGTAAACGATAATAAAAGATCGCTAATGAGCAGATGATGAGAGAACATTGCCAAGCAAACAAAGGAGCAGCCAAAAGGAGGTATGCTTCTCAATAAAAGGGCCAGTAAGAACCACCGAAGGGACACCTTCCCAAGAAGAAGGAACGGGGCCCTTGCTAACTGATCGTGATGCATCCGATCAGGCAGCTTGCGTCCGTCCCGTGGATCTACTTGCCCCTGAGACGCAACCTTCCTGGCACACCAACCAACCAACTCTCCTTCTCAAAGGTCAACAAAGCCCTCTAACAAGGCACGCCAAAAAATGAAAGTGCTTTCCTCAATCAAAAAAGATTGGTGGAACCACCGGAGGGGCACCTTCCCAAGCTGAAGGAACAGGGCCCTTGTTAGTTAATTGCGATCGTTTGTGCAAACGAACATCCAATCAAGCAACTTGCGTCCGCCCCGTGGATCCACTCAACCATGAGAAAGTAACTTCCAGGCAATCAAAAAGCCCTTTTCGGAGGCACAAGCCCTCTTCGGAGGCACATGACCTCTTCGGAGGCAAAAGCCCTTTCCCAAGGCACCACAAGCCCTCTTCGGAGGCACATGACCTCTTCGGAGGCAAAAGCCCTTTCCCAAGGCACCGCAAGCCCTCTTCGGAGGCACAAGCCCTTTTCGGAGGCACAAGACCTCTTCGGAGGCACAACTCTTTAAGAGGAGCCCTCTCCGGAGGCATGTCCCAAAATAGAATACTCGAACGAAAAGCCTTCTCCGGAAGCACAGTTCAACTCTCAAAGGAAGGATTAACTTGTTCATCTCAAAAAGTTCCTCCTAAAAAAGTTGAAATACTACAAAATTCTTTCAGAAAAGTTCATTTCACTGCATAGGAAAATTCACTTTTTAACAAATAAAAGTGATCATCCCCGAAAGTTGAAGCATTCTTCAGAAAGAGAAAATAAAAACTCCTCTAAAGACTAGATATACTCTATTAAAAGCAGAATGATTCTTCCCTTAAAAGCGGAGTAATTATTCTCTAAAATAAGAGTATTAGTCTTGAAAAAGCTAGGAATATTGCAATGCACTTACGGTATGGGGGCAATACTATACAATTCAATTATATTAATAAAAGCAACATGCCACAAGTTCATTGCAATATCACGAAAAATAGATGTGGAATAAATGTATTCCCGAACACAGACAAAAAAGTTTGTACAAGTAAAAGGAATCGTTTATTCTACACTAAAAAAGAGAAACAGATGCGTTCTCACATACACAAGAAGTTGTACAAGTAAAATTACTGTTTTATTTAGTACTATGAAAATTCTTTACATGTGCAGATATCTCAAAAAAGCAAAAGCAGGGACCGGTACCAGCACAATCTCCGGTCTATACATGTAAAAAGCAAAATAAGAAGTAGAAAGTCCAGCTTGTCACTCTTTCTTTCCGCCACCCTTGGAGCCTTTGCTTGGCCTAATAGTTAATTTCGGAATCCGATGTGGACGGGACGGAGAAGGAGGAGTGGTTGGGTCTTCTTCTGTTTTGTCTTCCCCAGTCGAAGCACTTTTCTTCTTCTTCCTTACGGCACGCTTCCCCATCCTCTTCGAAGAAGATTCGCTCCCCGGAGTAGCAAGCAATGTTGAAAGCTTCGGGTCATCATCTAGAGACCGCTCCTGGGTCTTCTCGATATCTTCAAGATCCTCCGCCTTCTGCTCCTGCGAAACAGCCGGATCGTCCAGGCCTTGAAGAGCTTCGATTTTTTCTGCCTGCGATCCCGGTTGGGAAGCAGAAGGAGGAGTAATCTGTAAAGATGGAAGGACAGCAACTGAAGGAGTGGAAACTTGTGCAGTGTTTGGTGCCTCCGCTGTAGAAGAAAAGAAGTTAAAATCAATATCTCCCGAAAATAGAGAAGGTATCGGTTCACCAAAGTTTAAGTAACAAGTAAGAAGGTCGTCAAACTCGGTTAAATCAAATAACTGGTTCATTGGGCCCGGGACGACGCCAAAATTACCTGGAGGAGTTGGCTTCGCAAGGTCAATCTCAAATTTCTCGGCTTCAGTATCGTCCGGTGCCTCATCCTCAGTGGGAGTGGTCGCAGTTTCTTGGGCAATTTTAGCTGGGAGTGAAGAATGGGAGCCGGAATCCATAATGTTTACATCGGCCGAAGTGGAAGTATGAACAGGGGCAGTTAAAGGAGCTTCCTCTTTTGAAAGCTCTTCTCCCGTTGATTCAGCTCGTACTTTAGCAAGCTGCTCCTTCCCCTTAACAAGAGCGGCACGAGCCTCATCATCAAGATAGCGCTCCTCAAGTTCCGACTCATCATAGCCGGCCCCGCCAAGCATGTCAATTGCGACTTCCCACACTTCAGCCAATGTAATTTCATAATCAAGACCCAGAAAAGCGAGGCTCCCACGACCCAGAACACTGTGTAAATAAAAGTCGAATAAGGTAGAGCTGATGTTTGCTTTCGTCGCCTCATGTGATTGCTCAGCCGCTTCCTTTTCGGCAACGGCAGCAACCCGACCAGCAATAGCCGCATCACGCTCTGTCTCAGCTTTAGCAAGTCGAGACTTTAGTAACTCAATCTCTACGTTCTGGGAGGTGACCTTTTCCCGCAGTTCGGCGTTTTCTGTGCGATATTTCTCAGTAATGTGATGTTCAGCGGCAAGCTTCATTTCGACATCTCTTTGTGCAGCATGTGCATCCCGCACTTGCTTCTGAAAGACTTCTTCTTTTTGAGTATATGATGCAGAAGAAGAAGCGAGATTTTCCTTAAGCTGCTTAACTTCAGATCCAAGCTTTGCGTTGTCGTCTGCAATGCTCGTCATCTCCGCATCATGTTGCTTACGCCATTTGTCCCATTCTGATTTATCATTCTCCATGGTCATCATCGCCTCAAGATTCATGTGGTTGACCCTTTGAAGTTCGTCGACAAGTTTCTGCCATTGCGACATCCTCTCAATATTAAGCCTGACCGCGTCAAGACTTTTAAGCATGTCTTGCTTATCAATCGGAACCAAATCCAAGTCAAAGCGCACTCCTTTTAGGAACCAATTCGGAAATCGGCTCTGAAGCGTTGGAGGGCCGTCTTTGACTTGATATTGTGGCCTGTTAATGATTGTTTGAATATCAGATTTCTTTAGAGGAGGAGAGCCGGCTGGAATATCAGAAGAAATGGGAGCGTTAGTCTTCTCAGAAATAACAGACGCGTCACTTGGCTTAGACCGTTTGCTCGATTCGTCAGTAATCTGAGTTTTTCCCTTATCATCATAAGACTTTCGCTTATAAGAATGGTCACTTCTATGAGAAGAATCATATCGATCAGCGTCTCTTCTTCTCTGCCTCTGCTCATAATCCCATTTTTCTTGAGCCTTCCTTTGAGCCCTTTCCTCATCTGTCTCTCTCTGGTCACCAAGATATCTCCTAAAGTCATAAGATCCACGACCTCCATGGCGCTGAAATGAGTCATAGTATGAGCCGGTACGCCCCATTGGAGAATCTGAAAACAGAAAAGAAGTAAAATTTAGAAATTTCCAGAAAGAAAGAGTAAATGCTTATAAGTGCAGAAAAATCCTAAGTGTGTGCGGCGTGCGAACTACGTGCGTCAAACTACAAACCACGCTTTAGTGCGGGAACGGAGACGACAGGTGTAGAAGGCGTCGAAGTTTGTTTCAAAGAGGAAGTCGCTTCAACGACAAGAGAGTTCACTTTTGGAAGATTATCCTTGAAAAGCTCTTGAGAAGTTATCATTATGTCACTCAAGTCATCAAAGGTGTCATCATATGATGCTCAGCAGAATTCTCCTTTTCAACTTCCACTTCGGCTGATTTTTCTGAAATTCGAGGATTTTCTTCCTCTTCAATAATTGGAGCAAGCGTTGGTTTGCTGGACGTTCCCGCAACACCAATAGAAGTAGAACACTTTACTAATGTAGTGTCTACAGTTGGCTCCTTTGAAGCCATATCTTCCGATGAAGCTGGGGCATCTGATGTCTGCGCTGGAAGATTAAAAACTTCACGAGGCTGGGTAAAGTGAGAAGAGTGTAAAAGACCGAATTGATGTAAAAATTCGTCTGTCAATAGAAACTGGATACTCCTTTCCTCAACCGGCACCGCCATAAGCCTCTCAAAAGTCGCTTTGTGACCGGGATTTCTAGAAGGAGGAGGAAGTGCTGAAAAGAAAAGGGCAAAGTTAACACTCGATAACTCGAACTTCGACAAGTTCGAAAAAACATAAGAAACAGAGACAAATGATCTTACTCCCTACTCTCCAGATGGCGTAAAATCCTGGAGGACAGCGGACATAGAAAAACTGACTTAGGAAGTTGTGAACACTATCAGGGAGACCAACGATCAACTTACGATTTCTAACACTTCTCACAACTGTAATGGAAGGATGGTCTTTGTGCTTTGTAAATGTGCACAGGAAGCGAATTTCCCCAAAATTAGGAAAACGGTTCAGCGTTCTCCTAAAAAGCACACACAGTCCCAGCAGGATGGCGTAGCCATTAGGGTGTAATTGAAAAGGGGAGATAGATAGTCGGAGAAGAAGTTCTCGAAGGCAGTCATTAAATGGGGGGATAGCTCCACTCAAGCGCATTTGGCGGTTAACTGCGACAAAGCCGTGGGGCGGTCTATCAGCAGTATCATCTATTCCAGGGAGCAAAGCGTCAGCTTCAGCAATGCCAAACTGGGTGCATAATTGACAAAAGGCTTTATGACTCAAAGTAGTAGGAATCCTTTCTGGAGGATCGTTTAATGGAGTAGCGATTGGAAAAACTCCTCCAGCTGGTTCCAAATCTTCGTGTTGAGATGTCATTCTACACAAGGAAATGGATGATCAAATATTAAGGTGCACGTTTCCTAAAAAAAGTGTAAAGTGTTGTGCAGAACCAATAAAAATAACAAGTAAACACAATTGGAATTGAACTAGTCGGCAACTGGTCGATTATGAAATTTCAGAACTTGATAACATTTAAAGTACAGTGTTAATGCAAACAAGTTAGTTTCATTTGACTATTACGATTTTGCTTTAATACTTCACTTGAATTGGTTATTGTATAACATTTTGTTCATGCAGTTCTAAATTGATTTTTTTTCTTTATCAACTAATCTGTCATTCGATGTGGACAATCAATGGCAGTATATTCGTCCCCGTGTTCTGCAAATGTTGTGATTAACAGGTTGTTGATTTGTAAGATAAATGTGGCATATGGGAAGGTTCAAGCAGTTAAAATTAGACAGTCTGTTCCAGCATTTCAAGTCAAGAAATTCATGTCAAAAGTATGTTCCAAGTTAAAGAATGCAAGTTCAGAAATTTCACTAAGTCCTATCTCGTCTACGGCCTAAGGAACGAGCTACGAGTTAAGTCGACGTCAGTTCTTTAAGTCGTGTTGTGATAAAGGATTTCAGGAGAGCGCAAAAATCCATGTCCTAGGTCGTCGACCGACTTACGACTTACAACCTACTTTAAGTCGTACACGATTCACCAGGTCATCAAAAGTTAAGTCGTGATTTTTAAGGCCTTAAGTCGTCCGTCTTTTCAGTACACCAATTCAACACACTCTTAACCCGTTAACCCATTAACCTCTTCTTCAACCAAAACTCTCGTCCTCTCAACGCATTCAATCAATAGAATCGCCATAAAATCGGTGTGATGTTACTTCATCGCGAACCACGAGTCAGACAAGCTGAATCGCTGCAATCTGTTGCCTCGTTCGTACAGATTGTCCAAGTCCAAGACAAATCGTCTCGAATCCATCGATAATTAATTGAAACGAAGATTGCAATGGAGCATGACATAAGAAGAATAAGTCAGAGATGGAATTCGCAATTTAGTGACAGTCGAAGATTGAATGGGGAAACCAATTTCACTTACGCAATACAATGATGAGAATAACTGGTGATTGGGTAATTGATTTCGCCTTCGAAGATTTCAAATGCTTGTTAATGGCGGAATGAAGTAACGAGAGCAGGTGAAGGAAAAGAAGTGACGACTTAAACTATTTATATACTGGGGCAGTAGAAGACGAATCGGTACGTACGACTTACGACCTACGACTCATCTTAAGTCGTTCACAGAGAAAGCTAGGGGAATTGAAGCACACGACCTACGACTTAGGCGTGTACTTCGAGGGGCAAATGTTAATCCTCTTTGATTCGCGACATAACGAGGTAAAAATGTGACCGACTTAAGAGGAAGACCGACTTAACAAATGTGCCGAGTTAAAGGAAGCTCTGAGTTAAGAAAGCTCCGAGTTAAGGGAAGCTCCGAGTTAAGAAAGCTCCGAGTCAAAGGAAGCTCTGAGTTAATAAAGCTCCGAGTTAAGAAAGCTCCGAGTCAAAGGAAGCTCCGAGTTAACAAAGGCTCCGACCTAAAGCCATACCGACTTAGCTACGGCTCCGACTTAAGGCTCTCACCTACTTAACCACAGGACCGACCTAAAACACACCCACTCGAAGTAAGCTCCGACTTAAAAGTCTACGAGATACATAAGTCTCCGAGTTAAGACCTATGACATATGCTAAGTCGTTGCCGACTTATGACTTAGCTCATTCTGGACGTTCAAGAGTAACCAGTGCATGTTTATCTCGTGGCCGACTTAAGACCTACGACTTACTATAAGTCGGCTACGACTTAGAACTTAGAGGATTTTTCCTATTCAGATTCTGCCCTATAAATACCCCCCAATCTCCAACAAGGAGAGGACTTTTGGCCATTCATTTCTTCAAGCGCCGTTACCCTGTCGAACTCTCCACTCATTCAGCAATCAAAGATCTTCAAACATTCGAGACACTACAACAAGCTTCAAGAGGAATTCCTTACATCCAACACGGATTCATCGAGTTTCATCATTGAAGATTGAGCTAGTAGTCAAGATTGTTTCTTGTGATCAAATTGTACTATTTTCATAAGAGATTTGTACCGATTTGTAACCAAATTCAGTAATAAAGAGATTCAAAGTGGACGTAGGCTTAATCCCAAGCCGAACCACTATAAAGTGCTGTCTTTTACTGCTTTTCTGCTAGTTTACTGCTTAAATTCTGTTCCCGTCACACGGGTGGTGCTTTCACGATTCTATTACACACACCGGGTGTTAGCGTTCACTTTTTAACGTTAACATCTTCATTTTTTTTTTCTTCTTGGCTATCTTTTGTTTTATTCTCCTTTCAACCACATTTCTTGTAACGAAAGTACAATTTCCAAAATTTCTTCTTGCAAATTATTTGCACTCTATTGGAATAGTTTTGCTTGCAATTTTAGGTGGCGACTCTATGTTTCTTCCTTCCAATGGTAGAGCAAAAATGCAAGCTTATATTTGTGACAATTACTTTCATTTGCCTTGTCCAAATATGAAAGTATTAGTTTCAGTTGAGTAGCAGTGGTATGAAGCATCCAAGTTGTGTTGATGTTTTTTGCATTCTTTCATTGTTGTTTTTTCTTCATAGAAGACATTAAAGAAGTTGTAAAATGGAGTCTTTTTCAATATGTCTTTTTGGTCAGCTCATTCTTTTCTTTTACAAATTTTATCATCTTGAAAATTGCTTGCAAGCCACATCTGTATGTTGTATCTGGCTTTGTTTCTTCAACTTTTGCTATTTCCTTCTCTAATCCTTTAGATATCACTTACATGCTTGTAGGAGATGGATTGACAAAATCATCGTCGTCATATCGTATTAAAAAGTGGCATTAAGTTGATAGTGAAACAAATGACATTGAAACATAACAATATATTGGGTATCAACTGCAATGAAATTACTTCATAAAAATATATAAGGGGTATCATTTCTGTAGTACAATGGTATCAGTTTTGTTAAATATAGGTATCAGTTTTCATAAAAATGAGATTGGAAATAATTTTTTAAATTCCAAACTAATAACTTCAAGCATTCAAACTAATAACTTCAAGCATTCAAACAAATGGGTATCATTTTTGTTGAATACTGGTATCAATATTCATAGACATGATAGTGCAAATAATTTTAAAACTCCAAATCATTAACCTAAAACATATAGAATTTGGGTATAATTTTTGATTTGAAATGGTACCAATTTTTAAATAAAATGGAGTGAAAACAATTTATAAAAGTAAAAAAATAAGAGCTTCAAACAAACATGTTAGTGGTATCATTTTTGCAAGCTATTGGTATCATTTTTGCTACAAATTACATGGAAAATATTCTTTAAAATTAAAAAGACATCAACTCTACTAAGAACAGCTAATGGGTATCATTTTTCTTGAATATTGGTATTAGTTTTGATAAAAATGACAGTGGAAACTATTTTGAAAAATCCATATCATTTAACCCAAACATACAGAATTTTGGTATAAGTTTTTATTTATAATGGTATCGGTTTTAAACAAAATACAGTGAAAACAATTCATAAAAGTACAAAGTACGAATTTCAAACAAGCATACTATTGGTGTCATTTTTGTAATGTACAGGTATCATTTTGCTACAAATTACATGAAAAATCATTTATAAAATTAGAAGGGCATCAACTTTAGTGAAAATAGTTAGTGGGTATCATTTTTGTTAGATAAAGGTATCAGTTTTCATAAAAATGACATTTGAAATAATTTTTAAAATTCCAAACTAATAACTTTAAGAATACAAACTACATGTATCATTTTGGTTTATAATGGTATAAGTTTTTATAGAAAATACAGTGAAAACAATTTATAAAGGTATAAAGTACAAACCTCAAACAAAATGATTTTTTGTATCTTTTTCAGTATATCATTATCAGTTTTGCAATAGATGATTTGGAAAATAGTTTATAAAATTAGAAGTCATTACTTCTACTCAAAACAAACAGTGGGTACCATTTTTGTAAAATTGAAAGTATCAACCTCAAATAAATAGATGGTGGGTATGATTTTTGTAAGACATTAGTATCAGTTATGCTACAAAATGGTGGGTATCAGTTTTCCAGTATATTAGTATCAGTTTTTTTAAAAATGACAGTGAAAACTTTTTTAGTACTAAAAATCCTTGTTTTCAACCAAACAAACTGTAGCTATCATTTTTGCAATAAATAATATGTTTTAAAATGATAGTGCTTGTAATTTTACCGAATTGATTTGTTCCTCTTGAGATTCTTCATTTGCAATTTTACCGAATTGATTTGTTCCTCTTGAGATTCTTCATTTGCAATTTTTTTCCCTTCTCTTTTGAGCTTTTTCCGGTTTGAATTTTTTGTTACTATAAGAATATATTTAATAATATGACATGGTTAGTATCAATTTTATAATTTTATAGTATCATTTACCTGTTGAATTATGTTTTGAGTTTCTGTTTGAATTTCCTTCTGAATTGTTTTTTCATTTTTTTCTTTGATCTTCTTTCCTTTTTTTTGCATATGTTCTTTAATTTGTTTTTCAAAGTATATTTTTTGCTAGTTGTTTTCTTCAATGTTATGTCAAATATTTTTGATGATATTACAATTTGATTATATTAATATTGTTGTAATTTATAGTATCATTTACCTTCTCCTATGTTCCTTTTTTTTGATTGAATTTCATCTTTTGTTTGTTTTTCATTTCTTCTCATTGTTCTTTTTTCTCTTTTATGTTGTTCTTCTTATTCATCTGGTCGTTTTTATAGTTTAAGCGTACTAGATTTTATTGTCGTCGCTTGTGGTTTTGGATCATTTTGAGCTAGGGTTCGTGTTTCTCGATTTGGTGATTGTTGTTGAATTGGCGCTTGAGCTAGGTTTTCGTCTTCCTGTTGAATTTCATGCAGAGTTAGGTTTTCGAATTCGTGATTTGGGAATTCCTGTTGAATTTGTTGTCACTGTTCATCGTGGATTTCTATTTGCAGTTCTATTGGAGATGATGACTTATTTCTTTTTTGAGGCGCCATTGCTAGTGCGAATTTAAACTTTAAGAACAAATCGATAGAATATTTGAAAATGGAGAAGAAGGATGAATGGAATGAAACAGATTGATAGAGGGAAAGTGAATGGTATAAGTTTCATATGGGCTTTGGGCTTGTCCTTGAAAAAAAGTGTGGGTGTCCTTATGCCTAAACTTTTAACGTAATTTGTCCTTAAAAAATACTTTTCCTTCTTTTTATTTTGAAATAGGCAGCGTAAACTACGAAGGGTGAATTCATACTTTACACATCTCTTCCTTTTATTTATATCTATCACTTGTTAAATCAAATGTTATATTTTTCTATAAAATTTAGAAAACCAAACCTATTTATAAAAATTAAATGGATCTCAATTCCAACAATGCAAACACAGAAAATTTACATTCTAACAGGATTAGGGTAAGGATAAAAACTATACTAATATTTTTTACAACCTAACAGCATATCTGGAATAAATTACAGATTCAATCAACCTTCATTTTTCGTAACTTTTGAGACTGATTTCTAGATTTTGGTGTGAACAACTTTCCCAATCAAATTCCCTGAATTATGGAATAAGAATATGTAAGCAAAGGGTTTATGCGTTTAATTTGAGCCTATCGTTTAATACCTACATTCAGGGCGGACTCGTCACAGATACCTATCTAGCTAACATTGCAGGTAATCTATTCGAGCCACATAGTACTTAGAGGGTGGACCCTACCACCACTTAATACCTATCCAAAGCGGACTCTTCCTGAGATACCTCCTATCGTGCCAAACCACTAACCCTTGACCTCTTCAAATTGTATAATTATCATACATAGCAAAAAAATAAACAAGCAAGCAAACAACAAACAAACCGATTATATTAAACAAACAATTAAGCGACAAACAAACAAATCAATTATATTAAACAAACAATTAAGCGACAAACAAACAAACTGACCAAATAGGTAGCAACAAATCAAGTAAACAAGCAACAAGCAATCAAGCAAATAATTCAATCAACCTTAGTAAAAGAAACAAACAACCAACAACATAATATAAGTAGGAGAAATCAACGTAAATAAGAATAGCATGAGATAATATGTAAATATAAACAAATAAGCAGGGGCATTTACTTAATTGTAATGATATAATCAATTTTAACAGAAGTAATAACATGTAAAAGGTCACTACCCCACACATCAATTTGACAGTCTTTACATCATTTCCTAATCTCCTCTATAGGAGAGAATAACTAAACATTCCCATAACCAAAGAGAAAGTCACACGCAACAGTCATAAAGTAACATCATCATAATAGGTGTTATGTACACTCAAAACTCATCTTACACCATCGTCTTACATCCCTTGTTATAAAATATATTCTTATAGTCCTCAATTAAAATTTGTCAATAAAACATCCTTTTAATACCTTTTTGACAAACACATCAAAAGTTTTTCATTTAACTAAATATTTAATTTTTTTCAAGGTATTATAAAACTAGATATTTTTATATAGCACGTTTCTTTCCAAATATATTCTCAAATAAACAATTTTCGGATTAGATCCATTTTCAACCAAAATTCTGTACTCTACAAAAAAAATTCTTTTCAAACCATAATTTACCAAAACATCCTTTTAGTGGAAATTCTTACAATCAAGTACAGTTTCCAAACAAAAGCTTTCTAAAATCAAATACGCCTCTTTTGATAAAAATTTCATCTAAAATAAATATTTTTTAGCATTACTTCAAAATGATACTTCCCAAAAATATATCCACCAACTACATCCACCAATAATCTAATTTCACAATTTCGAAATAGCTTGTCGATATATATATATATAATTTTAAATTGTACACTATTATCAAAATAGTATTCTCTTCCTCAAAACTCATTATTAATGGAATATTCTTTAAACCTCACGGCGTGTAATTTAAAATATTCTTTAACGAAGACATTTCTTTTCAAAATAACCCTAAAAAAATAATTTTCTAAAGCACTTCAAATCATAATGGGTTACTACTTACCTTTGAAATATATCTTTTCAAAGGGTGTTACCATATTAAAGATAATTTTAATCTCATTAAAATATTTTAAATCAAACGTCATTTCATAACAATATTTTCATATAGAACACTTTCAACAAAATTCTCCCTTTTTAATAACAAAGTGCTTACAAATCATAACACCATTATAAAATCACTTCTCAAAGGATGCTTAAAAATAATGAAAGGTCTTAATACTGAAATGTTTCTTTAAAACTTAATTCAACTTCCAGTTAAACAATGTTTCGATAGAAGCACTTTCAAATAAAAAATTTATCATGTTCACTTTTCCCTTTTGATAATATCTTAATAAAAACATTTTATTTCCAAATGAAATACTTTGTTCTCATAAAAAAATTTAACAAATCGTTTCATGCCCCAAAATTACCATGTTTCCCTATTTAATAAAAATGTTTTTAAAATCAGAGGTGTATATTTTATAAATTTCCCAAACAAATATTATTTATTTAAAAATTAAAATAATTCCATCTTACTAAGCTCAAGTTTCAATTATAATCTAAAATCATGTGTGTATAGCACCCAGGTCATAACCAAACACTTAACCCCTCCTATACGTGTTCGTTTTACCTCACTCCTACCTTATTTATCTTTCGCACAAGGGTTCTCATAAATAAACATCATTTTAGGGTGAGGTAGTGGTGGTTAAACAAAAAAAAATACACACACAAAGCATACAATATTTAATCAAAACATTCTCTCATTCTATATGATATCCCAACCTAAACTATAAATTATTATAATCTAATGGCTTAACCTACTCAAGGCTCAGGAAATCGCTAAACCTAAGCTCTGATACCAAGTGTAACTACCCACTATTTTTAAAATCTAAAATCAATTAATGCTTAGAACTAACTTCAGATATTAAAAGCAGTGGATGGTAGGTAGATGAAAAGTTAAATTTTCTAAAACAATGAAATAAAAGGAAGAACCTCGCAATAGAATTTAAACATCAATATATATATATATATATATAAAATCTCATACTAATAATTAAAACATTACCAAAATTCGATGCATCAAGTACTATATATATTTCAATACATCGTTATCATTATAATATAACCATGGCATATAATAATATACCAAATCAGCTATCTCTGATATAGCCCAGCAATCACCATCTTCCATTTCCCATTCTACTTTTATCTGCAACTTTACACTTGTACATATATATAAGATAAAATGAAAAAAAAAATAGTTTCAACTATGTTTTGGACTGCGCCTAACCCTATACACAATGACCATAGGCTCGATTGCTACTGCATAGGAAAAGACTACCTACGTACCCCTTTTGGGGATCAAGCCGATGCAGTTTCATTTCCTATTCTTCTTTTGCATTCAAATATTTGTTAGTACATTACAACAATTGCATCCATTCAACTATTGTAACCAATGTAATTTAATGTAATCAATGCAATCACTGCCCTAATGCAACCAACAAGAGAAACAAATAGTATCCTTACTCATCCATCACAGTTGATCATCATATGGGGTAACCAAAATAATAATAACATCTAGTCATTAAACACCAACGGTATCCAATAACAACCCCAATCCATAAAAGAAGAAAATCACAACATAAATATACTTACATACATTATTATTGATCGTTATAATAATACAAATCTTATTAAATTTCCCTAATCAATTTCATTTTATTTTATTCAAACATTGCTATATAAAATTATCACATAGAAATTATAAATAATCACATTAATCATTTATTTATCTTATTTTATCCTTATTACATATTTTCGCTCATTTTATTTTAATGAATAATACTCATATACAAATCCACAACTAATTATAATTAAAAATCCAATAATGTAATAATCAATAATAAACTATCAACCCAAAGCTCAACACACCCAAAATGTCTAAAATATCAAATAGTTGTCAATATATCACATCATAGATCAATAATTATAAATTTCCATCAAGAGATATCTATTTTATAATTTAAATTCCATTAATTAAATTAAGTAAACCATACCAATGTGCTTTTTTCAACAGTCTCTAAACTCAGCCAAACCAACATCAAACCTTCCGAAATGTTGATATGAGTCCAATGAAGAAATTGCTCACGGACCACAGTTTGTATGCAAAAAGTTATCGCGATTATAAGATTTGAAACTTGAGAATACATAAATATATTCAATGGGAATTTTGTAATAATTATTACCTTCCTATTTGATACGTGGTTCATATAAGATCCATTCTCTTCCCCGCTGACCATACTTTGACAGCCAAAAGCCTCGCTATTCGACCTCCGTTTGTTGCGAGACCACCTTCATTGACCTTATGTCACCGCCACCTACACACGAACACAATACCACCACTTGAAATCACCAGAATCAGCCGCTAACAAATCCGCCACCATGAGCTTCTCATGCCAATTGTTGATGCTACGTTGATCTATGATCTAGTTTAACCATAATAAGTCAATTTCTCCGATTGGTGCCCAAATTGAAAATGCCCAAATCGACCCTTAGGGTTTCACCGCTGCTAACTTTGACCATGAATTCCGACCGCCTCATGAATCATATTCAAAAATGAATTTCAAACATCTCTTTGCCTCGTCTAGACATTTCCAATGGTATATAATTTGATAATGTTTGAACACTTTGAGTTTTAATCACTTTTAAATTAATTTGCTAATCACTATTGGCATGTAATTAAGAAATTTCCGGATTAGAGAATAAATCAGAGACGATGGTTAGGGTTTCATAGTCTCCCTTATATAATTGTTAGGCTGAATTATGGGCTGCGTATCTGGTTCGACCCAAACAGCTACGCATGTTGTTTAATCACTATAACATCCCTATTTCACAAACCATAATTCCAATTATATCAAAATTATATATCAAATTGGTCATCTTGAAATGAACTTCGCAATGGTTATGAATACAATACCCAATTCATCATTTTATTAAAAATTCATTTTTAACTAATTTAATATTTTGCAGTGTTGAATTTACGGGTTGTTACAGGTTGCTTAGATGTATTGTATGTGTGTTATTATAGATGTATGTAGGCTATTATAGATGTTTGTATGCTTATTCATTACATGTATGCTTAGTTTGGTCGAAAACGCCATTCGTCGGCAATACAGCGTTAGAAAGTATCGCATAGGATAGAGTTTTGGGCGTACCAACTGATTTGAAGACAAAAAATGATGGACTTGGATATGTGTTTCAAACTTCAGGATAGATGCCGAACATTTTCATTTGGTTTATGCTTAACCATTTTTGGTTATGTGCACGACCAAAGTGGTCGTTATCGACTACTTTAGAGTGGTCGGTGTCCACCACTATTGATGATGGGCGATTTGGTCAATTTTTGACATGGACGATAGAGAGGCTTCAAGGAGCTCAATGTGATGGTTCGTTCATTTGTTTGACTTTCATTTTGATGTTATGGCTCTTCGATCAGTGGTTTCAGTGGTGATTGTCGTCAACGATGAGGTGGAGTTTGACGATGATGATGACATGATGGGAAGTGATGGCTTTGGTGATGGATAGCTATACTTTATGGTGTTGAGTAGTAGACTATGAGTCGTATTGAGGGTACTGTTGGAAGAAGCTTACGAGACATTTGATGATATTCTATGACTAATGATGAATGTCTAGAGTAATTCCCGATAATAGCGACTTCATGACAGAAGTTGTAGAGACAGTTCTTGGATGTGCTCTGCTAGTGATGACATGTGCAAAGGGTTTATTGATACTCAAGATGATGGGGCACACTCTTGAGATAAGGGTATCTGAGGATGTGATTAGATTCCATTGACGTTTAGACCTGCTCTACCGGGATCCCAAAGTCCATTTACTTTAGGACCTGGGTCAGGTTATATACTATAGTCCGTTGATGTAAGGACATAGTAACGATATGGTAGAGTTCGTTGACGTTAGAACCTATCTATACCTTAGTGGATCAAATGGAAGGGACGATGAGTAGTCCTTGATGATGAGATGGAGTATATGAGTATCATGTATCTGACGCACTAAGTAAGTGATGTGAGGATGGATGATGGATGCTATGTTTGCTCTAGTTTATCACTCTATGGATGTCACATGATGTGGTTATCTTTGTTGTTGATACCTGGACACATCTTAGTACTTTGATGTATAGTACATCCATGATGAGTATGATATAGAGTGGCATATATCCTATGTTATGTGCTAACCCTTTCGATGTAGGGACTATCAGGTATGATTCTTCATACCCTCTATTCCATATACTATATCGACTTCTATAGTATTTTGAGATTGTTTATCGCTCACACCGTACTGTTGCCTGATTCGAGGATTTATGATTTGCTTCTTATTACCTTGGGTACTCTTAAATGAGTAGACTAGAAATCAGGTTTGAATGATACTTGGAGTTTTGCAAATGGACTGGCAAGATGCGACGCTTTCTCATACTTATATTTGAGCTTATTATTGCAAATTCCACAGTGTGACACTATAGAGCCTTGACGGTGTTGACTTACTGTTATTAGAGATAGTTTATTAGTTAAGTTTATTTATCAGTTGTATAAAACTCTACTACTATTCCGTATAGCTGTATGAACCTATGTACTTTAATCCTTCATGTAGTTGTTATTATCTTGCCTGTTTTATATCTATGATGACTATTATATTTTATTCGAATGCACTGTGAGATAAAAGACAGGTTCTATGATTATATGATGTTTTCCTGTTCTTCTATTCTGTTCTCATCTCCTTTATTTCTCTTCTTTTCCCATTTTCTTTCCCTTGATCATCATCCTACATTGACAGGATGCTCCAACAGCGCATTATTTGGTTATAGAGGCATCGAGGGTGTAGAGCAATCGTTTACAGCTTGTTTTTTTGTAACGACCCGAAATTTCGCTGCTTTGATTTGCGAATATTTAATTAATTTTAAATATTCAAATAATAGGTTTTATAATTAAAATAAAACTCTTTTAAATAAAAATAATGATGGTGAAATAATTTTCAAAATTAGTTTAAAAAAATAAATAGTTCGAAGAAAAATCGAAAATGTGATCGGTATTCGTTTTCCGAATTTTTGACTTTTCGTCGGCTAAAAGTTGTCGGAAACGTTGTGAACTTTAGTGATAATATATATACATTAATTTATAAATAATTTAGTATATATTCTGGTATACGTACGTACGTACATACATACATACATACATATATATATATATATATATATGTATGTATGTATGTACTTAAGTTATTATAAAAATTGATGTAACATTTTATGAAAAATAAAATAACATAAGTATGTTTAAACATAAATGATGCTTCATGAAACATGTTTAGACATTAGCACATATAGCATTTATTATATGTTGGCTTAAGAGAGAAGGGGGGACATATGGGTGCCGCAAGTACTAGGGAGGAGACAAGGGAAGGTGAGGTGGCAAAGGGGTAGTGGATGGCATGGTACAAAGGATGTTTTAGTAATTTCACTTATTTCATTTATATAAAAACAAATTCTCTTTTTCCTTTTCTATTTTTGTTTCACTTTTCTTTATTTCAACTTAGTTCTTTCTTCCTTAAGCTCCTTTCATGGCTTCCATAGCCATTCTAAATTTAGAAACCATAGCTCAATTCACTTTAAATGCATGAAAAACTTTGTTTTCTTTGGCTGATGTTTTTGTATGATGTTTTTGCCTTTTCTTTTATTGCCTTGTTTGTCTTGTCTTTGTTTTCTGTCCTGCTTTGTTTTTTCCTTTTTTTGGTATCTATGAGCTTGTTCATAGATATGCTTTTTGTTTTTATTTTTTAATAAACTGGTAGGGGACCAGATAACCCCGCTTGCCTTGCAAAAAAAAAAAAACTTTGTTTTCTTGCTTATAAATACCCCTTTCATTTGTTCAAATTTTACTCCTCTTATCACGGCCATAACTCCTTCTAAAATACTCCAAATAAAGAAATTATTTTTTCAAATTCAGAAGAATCGAGTTGGCTACAATTTTCGTTTACACCCATTCTTCAATTTCCGAGTGTTAGTGGATCAAAAATATATTTTTTCCAGACTCGTTTTCGGACATAGATTTTCAAGTCCGAAATACCTTTTCTTATTTTGACCATATCTTCCTCAAAAATGACCCAATTTGAGTGGTTCTTTTAGAAAAGAATTTTAGGAACTTTCACTTTGAAAACTTTCCTAAATTCCGTGAGTTACTTACACAAAAATCAGTTCTAAAATGACCATTTTCGGGCTTGATTTTGTAAATTTGACGATAATACAAAGTCCCCCCACCTTTCAAGGCCAAGCTCCACAACCCCTGGGTCACGTGCACCATACCCTGGTCGAACCATAGAGCCACCACAAGCGCACCAAATCTTGTTTTTACAATAGTCAAAACATGGATCTAGGCTTGGTTCAAAAGTTAGGGAAGTTCAAGTCATTTGGGATAGCTTATGGTGAGTTAAAGCTCACTACTTTCGATAAAGTTTTTAAAAGTTTATTATAGTGTTATCTTGCTTGTTAATATGTTGGATGTTGGTTGAAAATAATGATGTTGTGTATGGTTTATGTATGTGTATATGTAATGTTAATTTTTAGCTTGGAAAACGAAAATGGAAGTTAGTAGCCTTTGAAAGTTTGGACCTTTCTTGTTGTATGTTGATATGGCATGTATAAAAGTTGAGTTCATGGATATGTTGTTATATGTTAAAGAAAAGTTAGTGGTTAGTTGCGACTTCAAAATCCTTTGGTCGAAACTAGTTTTTCTAACTTTCCTTTCTTCAAATGTTTTGATGAAGCTTCTAAACCTTACCTTTGTTTTCAAAAATTTATTCTAAGTTATAAAAGTAAGTTAACATAAAAAGATAGAGTTTTTGAAAGTGAATTAAAACATAAATCAGGTTTTGAAATTACGGGTCATATAGCGATAGTTGTTGTAAATGTCGTTCTAAAACGAACTCTTTTTGAGTTTAAAGCGTTTTTCACTTAAGTATATTTTTGAAAAGTTTTTTCAAAACTTTGATTAAGTAATTAAAATGTAATTATTTAACTAATTAATTAATTATTTATTTTAATGATTAATTAGTAAGACAATTAGTACTTAATCATTAGTTCATAAAGATAACTGTTACTTAAGTGTCAATCAATTAAGTTAATTATAATTAGTTAATTAATTTAAGTTAATTATTATTTAATTAATAATTAGGGATTAATTATTATTTAATTATTTATTTAAGATTAATTATTAATTAATTATTTATTTATAAAATGGGTTTAAATATTTAATTAATCACAAATTAAGCAAGATTACTTTAGACTTGATTAAGATTAATTTAATTATTATTTAAAATTTAAATTAATATTTAATAATTAATTTAAGATTTGGTATGGTTTAATCATTTATTTAAAGGTTAACTATTATTAATTATTTATTTAAGGATAATTTTTTATTGAATGGTTAATTATTATTTAATAATTAATTAAAGGTTTTATTATTTTTAAATAAAAAGTTTAAATGTTATTTAATTATTAAATAAAGTTTTAGAAGTTTAAACCACCTTACTTTTAAAAGATCGGTTTTGTTTTCAAGAAGCAACTTTATTTTAAAGAAAGATTTTAATCCAAGGGATTTTCTTTGTCGACTAACCTTAAGTAACCTCAATTGAATATGAAACCTAATGACATCTGTTTAGCAAGATAAATTATTTTTCTACTAATTAACTTGTATTTGACATATGTTTGGTAGAATAAATCACCGTTCTACCATAGTTCACCAAGTAGATTGTGTTGACATCTATTAGGCATAATAAAAACCCATTCTGCCATTATATTAACTTAGTCACGTGTTTAGCAGAACAAATCCCCGTTTGCTATTTTGGTAAGTTGGACATTTACTTATATAATTGATTATTATTGGATGATTCCGTTATACATATCTACTTGTTATGTAAATACTCATGTTATAACTTGAAAAGTAAAGTCAGTTAAATGAGAATCACTGTGGTCACTAAGCTTCTTTCTGATTTTTAAGGTCAATAATACTTTTTATAATGGTTTCAAGTTAAGCAATGATTTTAGTAAAGGTGTTTTAAATAATCGTTTTGTTTATCAAAAAGGACTTTATTAAATGATTTTATTAAAGGAGTTTTGTTTTAAATAAGGAATACTTATAGAAAGTTTTATACATGATTTTGGATATTTATAAAAGAAGTTTTAAAAATAATTTGGAGATTTATAAAGAGATATATAATTTTTTTTATTTTTTATAAAAGGTTTTTGTAAATTTTACTTGGTTATTTATAAATAGTTTTGTAAATGGGTTTGGAATTTAAGTAAAGAAGATTCGTAAATAAAAGTGATTTATAAAGAGGATTTATAGAAGGAAATTTATAAAGGAAATTTGAGGTTGATTTCCTTTAACCAACCTTCTTAATTCTAGTGGTATGGACATTCGTTCCACATCTAACACCGAAGGAATATTGTTTGAGATTATCTTTATCTCTAATTTAAATAACATTTTGTTTTGATCCTTCTATATGATTTAGAAGTGAGAAATCTTCCACAAATGTTTTATGAATATACTTATGTCAAAGTGATGTGCACGTAAATGTGCATATATTTACATCCATATTTTATCACTTTTTATTTAAATAAACATCATATTTTTTTTTGAGATCATGGGGAACCTTAAGATCATGGTATTCATTGATACTCACTTAAGTAAACCCCACGCCGTGTGTCTACCCCGCTTTTATTTAGTCGTCGCACACGGATGCTTAACGTTGAAACTCCCACTGATGGTTTGGCGTTGGGATTCGAACCTGCCCGGACACAGTCCTTTGGTTCCCATCTCCCAGCTCCCAAACCAACCGAGCTACGAACGGCGGGTAAATAAACATCATATTTGGCCATTTGTACATGTTAAAACCAAAATTCAATTATTTTTCAAACCATCATATTTTCATCTTCATTCAGGGGCAAAATGGTCATTTTTGTGCATGTGTAAATTTGAGAATTTTTACTTGGACATTATTGATGATTTTTATAGGAATTTTGATGCATATGGAAGAGGCTTATATGAAGATACATGCATGCACAAATGAATACAAAGGAAAAAAAGAGGAAAATAATTCAAAGTGAAGATCATGAAGGACCCCACCCACCTACCTACCTTAATGTACAAATTAGAGGCTAATTAACATGCTTATGGAATTAATGGCTTCGTGTACACTTAAATGATGATTAGTAGAAGCTAATGATTACTTAGCCTCCACAGTTCCTAAGGGGTATTTTGGGAAGCCCCCTAAAAATAGAATTATGGTTTTATGCATGTATAAATAGCCCTCTTATGTACATGTAAATGATCTTCTACTCTTTCATTTTACTTAGGAAATTAAGAGATCAAATTGTAAGCTCAATGTTCTATGAAATAAAAATGGCTTCCAAGCCTCTTTCTTCTCCTTTTTCTACATGCTTTTCTTTGTTTTTATGTTAATGCTTTTATTTATGTTCTTTTCTTTTCTTTGTTAGTAGAATAGTTTTACATTCATGCAAGTAGTGTAGCTTATTTTTTTTGTTGTAAGTAGTTTAATTACATTCTCTTCTTTGCTTATTCTCCATTTCCTTCTCTTTTTAATGTTGAAAGTTACTTGTGTTGCTTCAATGCCACAAATGAGTAGCTAAACCCCTTCAATTTAGGGGTAATGAAGCTCTCAAATATTATGTAATTTCAACATTTTATGATTTATGATCTCATTTGGTTTATGCTTCATTAAGCGAGTTTTGATGCAAGTTTATACAAGTGGGTTTGATAGCTTATATTGTTTATGCAAATGAGCTATTCTTATTCAACATAAACACAATTTGCATCATCATTTGCTAATCCATTTTTGATTGTGAAATTAAAGTAAAAATGAAATTTGATGATCTATATTACTAGTTACAATAGTAAATAGATCATACTTAAAATAACTTTTGCTTTGGCTTCATTTTCATGAGAATTATAAGTGGTTTATTTGTTGTATTATAGTTTGATGGTTTAAGTTATGTTAATTAATAATATAAACAAACCATACTTATGATAAATAAAACAATATTTCACTTAATATCAAAGCTAGAGATCACAAATTGTTTGTTTGTTGATTTACAAAAATATGAGAGTGGATTTGCCTCTAAATTGTTCTCTAGTTCAATAGTTTTTAAATCATATTTTAATTCTAGCTTTAGCTTCTTTTTGTAGTTAACAACTTCCATCTCACTTTGGTCTAATTTGATTGAATAGATTTTTAATCTCTCATAATTCCTTGCGGATTGACCCATATTCGTCACGTACTACAAAGTGTACACCGTGCGCTTGCGGTTTATTTTTATTTGAAATTTTTCCGTAAATTTCTAAACCGATAAAAATCTTGTCGATCAACAAGTTTTTGGCGTCGTTGCCGGGGAATTGATTTAATTTTTAACTTCTATTCTTCGAATTATTTTTGTTGAATTTTTGTGTGTTCATTTTGTGTGTTGCATTTAAAAAAAATTGTGTGTGTTTGTTGTTTGATTTTTGTTTTCAAATTGTTTGTGTGCTTGTTGTTTGTTTGTTTGTTTTGCATTTGCATAGTAAAAAAAGAAAAAAAAACATTGCATTTTATTTCACTTCAATTTTGTTTACATTTCAATTGGAATTTTTTTTCCAATTATAGTTCATTTACATTTCTGTACATTTTCAGTTTCTAAAAAAAATATTGCACTGCTTCTTTGTAAAAAAAACCTTGCACACTGCATATCATTTCTGTGCATCATCTCCAAACTTCCCTTCTCTGTGCATCTTTTTCACTCCTCACATCATCAACTGAAACCAAGTTTCACTGCATACCTTCCTCCACATCATCTGAATCTCCAACACCCCTCACCATTGCCTGTAGCAACCACAAAAACTGCAGCTCCTCCTCAAAACTTCAATCGCACCCTAAAATCCAACCACCTCCAAACTCATCAACCTTCACATAAACCACTTCATCATCTCTACTACATCATTTCAAGCTACTGACCACTTACATTCACAACTCTGCTAGACTAATTCACCCGATCACCGAACTCCAGTAACCATCAGCTACTACAAGCTTCTACATCAACTGTTGTGCCTAACCAAAATTGCCCTCTGCCTTACAACCACCCACCGAACATTTCTGTTACCAATACGACCTGCGACCATAATTCAATCACATATCATCTCTATTGACTACCCATTCTCTGCCTACATACCACACCGATACCTCTACAAAACGTTCATCAGCCACTGTCATATACTTCACAACTGCTGCAACCCTCACTGACACAAGAACTGTCATCAGTCGACTCTCCACTTAACTGCCACTTGAACAAACCCGAATCCAACATCATTCCTCGGTCTTGTTCACCTCACCGCCGACAGCATCTCCATAACCACAAATTACATCAACATACTCCTCAGACAAAACTAACAACTTACAACTGTCACTTCCGCATACAACAGTCAGCCGCAATCATCACCGTAGACAATCGGCCTCTATAGCAACTCCACAAACCACCTCCCCAACTTCCAATTCCTACACTCTGAACCTCTCTACCATTCCCAAGTGATCAAAACGCAGCCACAATCTCGAAACAAGCGACGAATCACTAATCACCTACAGACTGCAATCGGGACTACAAACTACCTTCACCACTCCTCCATGGGGGACTGCACCAGGAAATCCCCCAATTACCCTTCGCCTGCTCCAATAGCCGAAACCATGATCGCCACTTCAATTCCACCCTCCGCCCAATCACCTGCAACAATCTCAAACAACCACAAAGTCGAAAAACCTTAAATCGAGCTCCCAAACCATTGTTTCCACTCAAACCACATCCTCAAATCGAACTCGCAGTTCTGGTTTCGAACGCCTATGATCCTATAATAAATTTCGCTTTCTAATTTTTATTTCGATTTCGAATTTTTATTTTGATTTTGATTTTTGAGGATCGCATATTTCCTGTGGATAAAGTGTGAAAAAAAAGAAAGAGAAGAAGGGTCTCTTGTATGCAGTTTAACAAACCGGTGAATTAATTATTGGGCTAGGTGAATTGTGTTTGGGACGGGATTAATTTGTTAAGTTATTTTCATTTGTTTAGTTTAGTTTTAATTTTTAATAGTTTGATTTAGTTTGTTGTGTTAGTTTTTAATTTGTTGAGTGGTTCTTAGTTTGTTTTAGTGTTTATTTAAATCATTTGTTTTGTTTTGAGTAGAATCTTCTGTTTTAATTTTGTTTGACTGTTCAGTATTTTGTTTTGCTTCCTCAAAATTTCTAAAATCCAAAAGAAAAAAAAAGAGTTTGTATTTTGTTCAATATATATATATAACTCATGTGCAGTAATTTTCAGGTTGCAGGAAATAAAAGGAAGAATTGCTTGCTAAAATAATTGCTTGCCTACTTGTTCACTTTTAAGTTTTCTCTCCAAAAAAAAAGTACAAAAAAATTCGAAAAAAAAGTTCAACTTTGTTTATTTTTCATTTTTCATTTGTTTTCACTTGTTTTAGTTTTCATTTATTTTATTTTCAATTGTTTTGTTTTTCGCTTATTTTGTTTTTCATCTTTGATAAACATACTAAAAAGTAATAATAATAAAAATTGTTGAATATATCTTGTTTTTCATTTCAGGTTGCCAAAGCAGATTAAAAGGAAGAACTGCTTGCCCAAAAATAATTGCTGCTTGCTTATAAAAAAATTTGCCGCTTAAAAAGAAATGCTAATAATCTGCACGCTCTGGTATTGTGCTTTCATCTCTAGTGCATTGTTGGTTGCTTGCATTTGCATTTATATATACAAAAAAATAAAATTTCAAAATACAAAAACAAAAACAAACTTCATTTTAGTTGCATTGTAAATTCACGTTTAATTTTTGTTTTGCATCCATCTCGTCTTATTTTCTTTTCTAAGGGCAATATCCCAATTCGCATAAGGTGAAGGATTTCATCACCCTTTCCTTAGCCCACAAACGCATTTCATCATAGAATTTGACTAATAATAAAGGTTAGACATTCGAGTTAAGGGTGTCGCGAGCTCGTCTAGGGCTTAATTGTATCCTCATAATTGTTTTCTTTGAACAATTTTATTTCTTGGTGTCTAGGCTACGGTAGAGTAATAACCAGTTATGAAAATTATGGTGATACATAAATATTATACTGGTTCCTCTGAAGGTACTTAAACCTTCGGCTGCATTGCTATGGTGATTCGTGGTCACCGATAACCCCCGCCGGTTACCTGGCTGAAAAATATTTTTGTTGATTTAAGACAAAGTGTGATTATACAATTTTGGGTTAGGAGTTACTAAGGACAGAAAACTGTAATTAAGTCTTTTGCATTCATTTAGTTGCATTAGTTCATATATAAAAAAACAAAAAAAATTTCAAAAATCCAAAATCCAAAAAAAATTGTTAATTTTTCTTAACTTAGTTTTCAATTCCACAAAAAAAAAATTAAAACCTTTTTAAAAAAAATTTGAAAATTCAAAAAAAAAAATTACAAACACCAAAAAATATAAAAATTTGAAAAACCAAAACCAAAATCAAACTTCTCTTTTGAAAATAAATTTCACTTAGTAAATATTTTTCTTCCTCTAAAAAATTTTCACTTCAATTTTCAAATCTTCTTTCATTCACTAAACTGGATTCTAAATTCTTTCTCTTCTCGACTTTCACTTGTGCTTGAGTACTTGGACTCGTGACACAACAACAAATCGTTAGACTCGCGACCCTTCTACAAACCGTTTAATTCGAACAAACGATCCTCCCGAAATGGCAAACGAAAACGCCCCTCGAACTCTTATGGATAGAATCTTTCCCGATAGAGTTTCTATTCCATCTTGCATCACGTTACCCATCCCTACGGGTAACCATTTCGAAATTCACTCAAACCATATTGCCACTCTTCTGAAATTTGGCAATTTCGAACACGATGATCCATACATCTTCTTGACTAAATTCGAACAAGTTTGTGCAACCATTAAACTCCAACAACTTTCTGATGACTGAATCAAACTTCGATTTATCCCATTAGCTCTTACAGATTACGCTGAAAAATGGTTGTAAAGCTTACCATCGAACTCGATTAAAACGTGGGAAGAATTCGTAAAAGCTTTCATAAAAAAGTTCTACCCTTTGGAAAAAATGAGTAGAATCCAAAACGAAATTATAAACTTTCATCAATTCAAGGGAGAACCATTCGGAAAATATTTTGAAAGATTCAATGAGCTTTCGATAAAATGTCCACACCATAATTTCGAAAAATGGACGATTTGCCAAATTTTATACGATGGACTCGAAAATAGCTCACGTACCATGCTCGAATCAATGTGCCAAGGCAACTTTATTGCCCAACATCACGACGATGCTTGGCAATTTCTTGAAAACCTCGTCGAAAAATCAGCCCAATGGGAACGATCGAACAAAAAATCAATTTACTCACGATTGAGTGCACACTCGATAGGATCTTCTGTTGCTTTGGAAGCTAAGATCGACGCAATGATTAAAAAATTCGATAATGTTTTCTCATCGAATCAAATGAACCAAACTTCCCAACCGATGTGTTATAAATGCAACGATCCTAATCATATAGCCGATCAATGTCCCAATTCTGTCGAACAAATTAATGCTTTCAATAAAGCCAAAAATGACCCGTTTTCTCCAACGTACAACCCTGGTTGGAGAAATCATCTGAATTTTGCGTGGATCCAAAACAATCCCAACAGAAATACGATTCGTCCCAATTTTCAAGCATTTCCGAATAATGCTTCGAATCCTCCCTTTTAGCCCAACGATTTTCAACCAAACCTTGTGGGTTCGTATAATCAACCGCAATAATAAATTTTTCAACCAAATGCTGCTCATCCTCCCCAAGACGATAAACGTTTAACTTCACTTGAGAAAACTATTGAAACGTTGGCTAAAGAAACCACTCAAAGCCTTCAATCAAACAACAATTTGCAAAATTTATTGACTTCATATATGCAAAACACGAACCAATCAATTGCAAAACTCGAAATGTAAATGAGTCAATTAGCCACATCTGAACGTTCCCAAGCCAACCCATTTCAAATCCCAGAAATCAAAACGCAAATTCAAATCAAGCCCATGTTGTTCAAGATAGCAACGTCACCCAATTGAATGCTATCATAACTCTCCATTCCGGTAAACAAATCGATAATCAAGTCGTTAATCCAAATGATTTACCGGAAGCCTCTCTCGACACTTCTAAAACAACGAACGAATCTGAACAGAACGTGGAGCCAAATGTTGAATCAAATGCTAACCATAATTCTTCTTCCCCTACTCGAGTAGACCCACCTACCGAGTATCGTGTTCCATTTCCACATCGTCTTCGACCAAAGAAACACTCGGACCAAGTGGAAAAGATGTTGGAAATTTTAAAAAAAGTCAAAGTTAACATTCCACTTCTTGACATCGTTCACCAAGTCCCAGCATACGCGAAATTCCTTAAGGACTTGTGTACCCAAAAGCGACACACTCAAGTGCCCAAATATGTCTTCTTAGCCGCCAGTTTGAGTGAAGTCTTGTCCCAATCCATGCCCATAAAATACCAAGATCCTGGCTGCCCTACGATTTCATGTACAATTGGAGACAAGACGATTAACAAATGTCTGATAGACTTAGGCGCGAGTGTCAATTTGATTCCATACTCAATGTACGAACAATTAGGCTTAGGTGAGCTCAAACCCACAAAAGTCATGCTTCAATTTGCCGATCGCTCGATTAAGAAAACCGTGGGAGAAATCGAGGACGTGCTTAATCGAGTAGGGCAATTCATATTCCCCGTTGATTTTATCGTTCTCGAAACACAACCCATAACGAATCCCACGAGTCAAATTCCATTGATTTTAGGCCGATCATTCTTAGCCACCTCAAATGCCTTAATCAATTGTCATAACGGGTCGATGAAAATTTCTTTTGGAAACATGACTTTGGATCTCAACATTTTCAATCTTGAAAGCCAATCGAACGAACCTCATGACCAAACGTTGGAAGTTAGTGCCATTCACGAAAACTTCAAAAACGAGACAATTGACCATAGCGACGAACGCGAAGCTGAATATAAAAAATTGTTTCATGAAATTCCCAGCGAAATTTAATACACTCTTCCCTTTGAATCGCTTCCAATAGAGTCCAAATCTCAACCCAATTCTTTGATCGAAAAACTCCTGAAGTTGGACCTCAAACCACTTCCCGATCAACTTAAGTACGCATACTTAGGTGATAACAAAACGTTACCCATCATAATTTATGTGACTCTCTCTCTTGACCAAGAAACCTCCTTACTTTCTATTCTTTCGAAAAACAAGGAAGCGATCTGATGGTCGATCTCCGATATAAAGGGGATTAGCCCTGCTATTGTTCAACATCGCATCCATTTAATCGACGATGCCAAACCTGTTCGTGACGCGCAACGAAGGCTTAATCCAAAAATGAAAGATGTGGTGCGTGATGAAATTCTTAAACTTCTCGACAACGGAATCATTTACCCAATCTCTGATAGTTCATGGGTTAGCCCAATTCACGTTGTACCGAAAAAGTCTAGGCTAACTGTTGTTAAGAACGATTCAAATTAACTTATTCCAACTCGTACTCAAACGGGTTGGCATGTTTGCATTGACTATCGAAAACTAAATGCCGCAACACGAAAAGATCACTTCCCTCTTCCCTTCATTGAACAAATGCTCGAACGTTTAGCTGGCCACGAATTTTACTGCTTCCTTGATGGTTATTCTGGATATAACCAAATTCCCATCACTCCCGAAGATCAAGAGAAAACAACTTTCACGTGTTCATTCGGTATCTTTGCTTATCGACGTATGCCATTCGGACTTTGTAACGCTCCTGCGACCTTCCAACGATGCATGGTTGGAATCTTTTCCGACATGATTGAATGCTTTCTAGAAGTTTTTATGGATGATTTCTCAATCATTGGCGATTCTTTTTCCCAATGTTTACATCATCTCGAATTGGTTCTAAATTGATGTAAAGAAAAACATTTGACTTTGAATTGGGAAAAATGCCACTTTATGGTCAAACAAGGCATGGTCCTTGGACATATCGTCTCAAATAAAGGCATTGAGGTAGATAAAGCGAAAATTGATGTCATTGCAAATCTACCCATTCCCAAAACTGTTAAGGACATTCGATCATTTCTTGGACACGTTGTCTTTTACTAACGCAATGTGAAAGCTTTAGCAAAATTGCTCGTCCTTTGACAACTCTTCTTGGAAAAGACGTTCCTTTCGATTTTAACTCTGATTGTATCTCTTCTTTTGAACGTCTTAAGAACAAACTCATTTTTGCTCCAATCATTTGTGCGCCCAATTGGGATCTTCCTTTCGAAATAATGTGTGATGCTTCAAACTGTGCCGTTGGTGCTGTCTTAGGATAATGCATCAACAAGATCCTTCACGTGATTTACTACGCGAGTATGAGTTTGAATGACGCTCAACTCAACTACAGAACAACCGAAAAAGAGCTTCTAGCTGTCATTTTTGCTCTCAAACCATTCCGACAATACTTGATAGGGTCACACATTACTGTGTACACGGACCACTCTGCGCTTCGATATCTCTTCGCTAAAAACGATGCCAAATCTCGCTTGATTCGTTGGATCCTTTTACTTCAAGAATTTGACCTTGCAATTAAAGACAAAAAAGGATCCGATAATGTCATAGCCGATCACTTGTCTCGTCTTCCGAACGCACCATCTTCTTTGCCAATCAATGAAAGCTTCCCCGATGAACAACCCCTTTCAATTTCTATCGACCCATGGTACGCTGATATAGTGAACTACTTAGTCACTAAAGAAACTCCCTCATCGTGGTCCAAACAGGACAAATGCAAATTCATGTCCCAAGTGAAGTATTTCTATTGGGACGATCCATACTTGTTCTTATATTGTCCCGACCAAATCATCCGACGTTGCATTCCGGATCATGAGATTAGGAGTGTTCTTTCATTTTGCCACGATCAAGCGTGTGGTGGACATTTCGGTCCTCGAAAAACTGTGGAAAAAGTGCTTCAGTGTGGTTTCTATTGGCCTTCTCTTTTCAAAGACTCGTTTGAATTTTGTAAAACTTGCGATCGATGTCAAATGCTTGGATGAATTTCTCGATGAGATATGATGCCTCTAAACCACATTCTTACGATCGAAATCTTTGATGTATGGGGTATAGACTTTATGGGACCTTTTCCCAATTCTTTTGGAAACTTGTATATCCTTCTCGCTGTCGATTACGTTTCAAAATGGGTCGAAGTTGTTCCTTGCAAAACCAATGACCATAAAATTGTTGTGAAATTTCTCAAAGAAAACACCTTTTCGAGGTTCGGCACACCTCACACAATAATCAGTGATAACGGGACCCATTTTTGCAACCGTTCTTTTGAAACTTTAATGAAATAATACTCGATAACCCACAAGTTATCCACTCCGTATCATCCTCAAACTTGTGGTCAAGTTGAAGTTTCAAATCGACAAATAAAACAAATCTTGGAGAAAACTGTCAATAAAAATCGAAAAGATTGGTCTCAGAAATTGACCGACGCGTTTTGGGCTTACCGTACTGCTTTTAAAACTAACCTTGGGATGTCCCCATTTCATTTAGTTTACGGTAAAGCTTGCCGTTTACCCGTTGAAATCGAACACAAAGCGCTGTGGGCAATTAAGAACTTAAACTTTGAACTTGAGAAAGCTAGTGAAAACCAAAAACTACAACTCAATGAACTAGAAGAACTTAGGAACAATGCGTATGAAAACGATAAAATTTACAAAGAAAAAACCAAAGTTTTTCATGCCAAGTCAATCCTAAGGAAAACATTTTCGCCTAACCAAAAAGTTCTTTTATATGACTCAAGACTTCATTTATTCCCTAGGAAACTTAAATCGAGATGGACCGGACCATTTGTGTTACGAACTGTTTTTCCACATGATGCCGTAGAAATAGAAAACCTCAGGGATGGATCGGTTTTCAAAGTCAACGGCCATCGTCTGAAACCTTACTTAGAATTGCCAAATAACCAAGAGGAGGAGCTCATGATCCTTCATGAGCCAAGCTACGTCTAGTAAGAATGTTAACCCTCTTTTGTAAATATGTACATAGTTTTCCCCATTACACTCATTATATCATGCATTGACTATGGGGACACAGTCAAAATTAAGTATGGGGGAGTCTCATTTTCATTTTTTTTAGTTTCATGGCATTTTTGAACTTTCATTTTTCTTTTAACTTAAAAAACAAATCTCAAAATTTCAAAATCTCAAAAACATTTTCTTTTTAGCATTTTGATTTATTTTTGAGGAAACACTATGGGATAAGTATAAGTTTTGGTTAATAAATTGAAATTTTTGAAAATTTATTTGTCTTAACAAAAATAAAAATGAAGTTTGATTACAAATAACAATGGTTTAACTAGTATATAGGAAGGTTCATATGTATTAATTATGAAGTATGTTCTAATTGAAAATCTTTGTTTAAAAAAATGGTAAATTTAAAGTAAAGGATATAACATTTTTATCTTCTAAGTTAAATGGTGCTAAGATGATTTTGCAAAACTCTCTTTTTCTAAAAATAAACATTTGTATATATGTATATATATATTTTTAACTCCTAGAGTCATGTGTTCACACTTGTGTGTTCACTCGCCATGCTTCGTAGCCTTCTCACGTAAGCCCGAAAGGCAGTGCATGATCGGTTTATCTGGCCTCAGTTTATCTGAGTTAGGTGTATGTATATAAAAATTCTTTTTAATAACGCCTACAGTCGATAAGTGTTCACACTTGTGTGTTCACTCACCACGCTATGTATTCCCCTCACATCAGTCCGTAAGGCAGTGCACGGGTAATATATCTGGCCTCAGTTTACCTGAGTTAGGCATATGTAAATATTGTCAATATCAATGAAATTTTCAAGTAAGAGAGAGTAAGCAATTAAAATCCAAGAACCATTTTAACTTGTTTGATTTAACTTGTTATTGAAAAGAAACGAGAATACCACTTTGACAAACTTTGATAATCAACTAAGGATTTATTTCATAGTTACACTTTGTTATCAACCGAAACAACGAGTTAAACTATTGTCTATTTGTTATGATGACTTGAATTTTGTTGGAAATTTTGACGAGTAAATGACTTAAATTTTCAAGATAATGACCAAGACTTGTATTTAACTTCTTTGTGTCGATTTAAGAGTAAATCCGTCATTTGTAAATATTTTCAAGAACTTGCATTCATCCCATTGTAAATAAATCTTGCATTAATGGCTTGTTGCATACACTCAATGCAATCGTCCTCCTTACGAAAATGGATTTATCTTAGTTTTCCTTTATCCGAGGACGAATAAAAAGATAAGTGTGGGGGTATTTGATTTTCACGTAAATGTGTATATATTTACATCCATATTTTATCTCTTTTTTTTTATATAAACATCATATTTGGGCATTTGTACATGTTAAAACCAAAATTCAATTATTTTTCAAACCATCATATTTTCATCTTCATTAAGGGCAAAATGGTCATTTTTGTGCATGTGTAAATTTGAGAATTTTTACTTGGACATTTTTGATTATTTTTATAGGAATTTGGATGCATATGGAAGAGGCTTATATGAAGATACATGCATGCACAAATGAATACAAAGGAAAGAAGAGGGAAATAATTCAAAGTGAAGATCATGGAGGACCCCACCTACCCACCTACCTTAATGTACAAATTAGAGGCTAATGAACATGCTTATGGAATTAATGGCTTCATGTACACTTAAATGATGATTAGTAGAAGCTAATGATTACTTAGCCTCCACACTTCCTAAGGGGTATTTTGGGAAGCCCCATAAAAATAGAATTATGGTTTTATGCATGTATAAATAGCCCTCTTATGTACATGTAAATGATCTTCTACGCTTTCATTTTACTTAGGAAATTAAGAGATCAAATTGTAAGCTCTATGTTCTATGAAATAAAAATGGCTTCCAAGCCTCTTTCTTCTCCTTTTTCTACATGCTTTTCTTTGTTTTTATGTTAATGCTTTTATTTATGTTCTTTTCTTTTCTTTGTTAGTAGAATAGTTTTACATTCATGCAAGTAGTGTAGATTAATTTCTTTTGTTGTAAGTAGTTTAATTACATTCTCTTCTTTGTTTATTCTCTATTTCTTTTTCTTTTTAATGTTGAAAGTTACTTGTGTTGCTTCAATGCCACAAATGAGTAGCTAAACCCCTTCAATTTAGTGGTAATGAAGCTCTCAAATATTATGTAATTTCAACATTTTATGATTTATGATCTCATTTGGTTTATGCTTCATTAAGCGAGTTTTGATGCAAGTTTATACAAGTGGGTTTGATAGCTTATATTGTTTATGCAAATGAGCTATTCTTACTCAACATAAACACAATTTGCATCATCATTTGCTAATCCATTTTTGATTGTGAAATTAAAGTAAAAATGAAATTTGATGATCTATATTACTAGTTACAATAGTAAATAGATCATACTTAAAATAGCTTTTGCTGTGGCTTCATTTTCATGAGAATTATAAGTGGTTTATTTGTTGTATTATAGTTTGATGGTTTGAGTTATGTTAATTAATAATATAAACAAACCATACATATGATAAATACAACAATATTTCACTTAATATCAAAGCTAGAGATCACAAATTGTTTGTTTGTTGATTTACACAAATATGAGAGTGGATTTGCCTCTAAATTATTCTCTAGTTCAATAGTTTTTAAATCACATTTTAATTCTAGCTTTAGCTTATTTTTGTAGTTAACAACTTTTGTGACGACCGCCCATGACCCCTGCACCGAATCTAGAGATAGAGCGCTGTAAAGTGTGCCAGGCGACCATGGACGATTGTCAAGGTAAGAATTTAAACAACAGAATCTATCGTATTACTCACAGCGCATGGACAAAATACAATAGAACATAAGTATAGTGAAGCTTTACAGAACAAAGTGACATCATATAAAACTCCATAATAGTTGAATACAAGCATCCACATAGTCAATACATCCAGCCTCACTACATATCTCTCAGAGAATACAAAACAGCGGAATATCCAGTACATATAATGAGAAGATAATATGCAATCCTCCTGCTCGTCTTCGATATCAGCATCGTGAAAAGAGAACAGCACCTGTCACCTGCTACCTAGTCTGCCCGTCCCAAAATGGACGAACAGCCCAAGGCAATAAGAATTAAAAACATAAAGCCTTGAGTCAGACAACAGTCTTAGTGAACAGTAAATTAACTAACAACATACCAAAAGAGCATAAAGGAAAAGGAATAGGAATACAACCCTCCCACTCCAACCTCATTCTACAGTGATAGCCCCCAGACACACACTAAGCAGAAGCAAACATAGTAGGGCATACAATTTAAAGTAAAACTACTATCACTCGAGTCAAGGGCGATGTTTTCCAAGTACCAAGGCCTAAATCAGATAAGCACCCAGAAAATACCGCTCTTGAGTCCGAATGACGATACAACCAAACATCCATGACTCTGGCTATCACTGTTATCATTGCTTCGATATCACCGTTAATTGAATGACCGGCACATTCTTTCAGCCGTCCGTCAAGGGCTAATGAAAACCCCGGTTCTAGACATAACTCCCGCACGTCGTCGCAGCCCGTGCCTAGGACTATCGAATCTGCCCAGAGTACTCGACCATCAACAGTTGGCCGTTGGGACTATCGAATCTGCCCAAACGTACCCTTGCTTAGAGCATGCTAGAACCTTCAACAACGATGCTATCCAAGCCTCCTAGTCATCCTCCTCGACGACTATTCTCATATCCATTCATTATCTTCAACTCGAATCATATCACCGAGTTATCAACATGCTTGGAATGATCCCGTCTGGATTAGACCAAGTCTTCATCACATGATTGCCTTGCTTCATTACATCCTTGCAAAGCCTCATCTCATCATCACATCATCAAATCTATGCATAAGAGCTTCATCATCCCGCTACATATGCCACGAGCAGCTTTCCCAATTCAAGAGCCTTTCCCTTAGCTTTTGAATCATCTTCGATCTAAATCTAATCATCAATCATCTAGTTCATAACAATCAATCAAATCAAACATCAATCCAAACAATCAAGCATTCAAAAATGATCTAAGTAGACAATTATAACAATAATGGCATTTTCGTAATTAAAGAGTTGAAAGTCCAATAAGCATGAAAACATGGATTATGTCTCTACAAACTTGATGAATGAACTTGCATAGGTTAACATATGATAAAATGGATGCAACATCATCTTGAACAATGGATCTACATGGATCTATACATAGGGTGAAGAAAATGCATGGAAATCACTATTTTAACACCAAATCAAGCCAACAATCCGATATACTCCTTTGGATCCGTGTGAGAGATAATCACCACTCACCAAATCACCTAAACAACCTCAAATCAACACACTTCAGATCTGGACAGCGAAGAGCTAAGCTAGATCCGACAAGATCTCACTTCAAACGAAGAAATCTCTCTTGAAAAGACGAAGATCTTCGATCTAAGCTCTTGAATCTTCAATCTTGATCTTCGATTTGGATGGATGGAAGCACTAGATTAGAGTGGAGAAAAGAAGTGAAGAAGTGTAGGAGTCGAGCTCTCAAAATGGCAGCACTTCGTCGCTTCAAAATCCGGATCCCAAAAAGTGAGAACAACCCCTCCTATTTATAGCAGAAATCTGCCTGAGTCGTAACTCGGCTATCTCCTTAAGTCGTTGCCGACCTAACATATGCCGACCTACGACCTAAAAACCCCTACGACTTAACAGAGCCTCCGACCTAACTTATGCGCGCTTCACTCCTAAGTCGCCTGGACGACTTAACAACTTAGCACCATTCGACTTAACACTGCGCGACTTAACTATGCACGACTTAACACTTAGACGAAACCCAGCGACCTAACACAGACTGCCTCTCTACGACCTACGACTTATAAAACCTTGCGACCTAACAACTCAGCAACCCACGCGATCTAACAGTCTTCGACCTAACGACTTAGCCTATGCGCGACTTAACAATCTCGCGACCTAACACTTAAGCCAATACGCGACCTAAGACTTAGCCAATACAACAAGATACTAACCCCTTAGGTCGTCCAACGACTTAACTACTAAGTCGCTAACCTGCTATCCCAACTCCTCTAGGTCGTTGCCGACCTAACTATACTAAGTACATCCTATAGGTCGCTCGAAACCTTAACTCGCCAGAAACTCTTAAGTCTCCTATCTCTTAGGTCGTCTACGACCTAAACCCTTAAACATCTACGCGACCTAACATAAGTCGCGAACAAACTGGGATACGACCTATCTACTAAGTCGTCTAGACGACTTAACTATCCAATACTTCACTTAGGTCGCTCACCACATTCCTTAGGTCGTTGCCGACCTAACTCTACCCCACGACCTAACCCCAGAATACTTAGGTCGCCCACTACTCTTCCTTAGGTCGCCTAGACCTCTTAAGTCGGTCAGTCTTTAGGTCGTTAACTCGCCCTGCCGACCTAATTACTTAACTAAATCCTAGGTTGCACAATTCTATAGGTCGCTCCAACTAACCCACGACCTAACACTAACTCGCCGAAGTCCTTAACTCGGTCACGACTTAGCTCTTAGGTCGTCCACGACCTAGGACTTAGACAAATTTCCCCAAAAATCTGAAATGACTTAAAAATGCAAAAATTCCAGATTTTGACGAACTTGTCGATCCGTAAAAATACGGGTCGTTACATTCTCTCCCCCTTAGGAATTTCGCCCCCGAAATTCCAAGCAATCAAAAACTATTCTGTACGCCTACCATCCATAGCAATCAACAAACCATGCATCCAATTCTAACTTAGCGTACAGAATTCTAAAATTAGAACAAGTTACAATATCGCGAGATGACACGACACCTTAGGGCCATACCTTGAAGAGTTCAGGATGAGCTGCTTTCATCCTCTCTTCCACCTCCCACGTACAGTCGTTATCATCTTCACTCCATTGTATCTTGAGCAACTTAACTACCTTTCTCCTAAGCTGTTTCGTGTCGGTTTCAACAACACGAAGCGGCTTACGAGGTCTTCCATCAACTGGATCAACTTCAAAATCTTCATAGCTATCAGCAGAAACCACTGCATTCGAGTCATGCACATACTTCCGTAGATACGATACGTGAAAAACATTGTGCACACCCGACATCTTCTCCGGTAACTCCAATCTATAAGCGAGCTTTCCAATTCGCTCGATGATCGGGAATGGTCCAACAAATCTCGGAGTCAATTTTCCTTTCTTCCCGAATCGGATAACATTCTTCAGTGGAGAAATCTTCACAAAAACCATTTCACCTACGTCGAACTCCAAATCCTTACGACGTTTATCAGCATAACTCTTCTGACGATCTTGGGCTGCCTTCATTCGTTGCCGAATGATCTCTATGCAATCTGAGGTCTGACGAATCATCTCTGGCCCAAGTATCAGCTTTTCTCCAGTTTCCAACCAACATGTCGGAGAGTTACACGGTCTTCCATACAACGCCTCATACGGTGCCATACCAATGCTTGACTGGTAACTGTTGTTGTACGCAAACTCCACCAAATGAAGGTGATCTTCCCATGATCCTCCGAAATCCAAAACACAAGCTCTGAGGAGATCTTCCAAAACTCGGTTGACTCTCTCAGTCTGACCATCTGTTTGAGGGTGATAAGCTGTACTCAAACACAACTCGGTTCTCAACACTTCCTGGAAGCTCTTCCAAAATCCACTAGTGAACAATGGATCTCGATCGCTCACTATACTCTTCGGAACACCATGGAATCGAACTATCCACTTAACATACAACTCAGCCAACTTTGATGCAGTCCTAGTCGATCGAACAGGAATGAATCGTGCACTCTTAGTCAGACGATCTACAATGACCCAAATCCCTTCATTTCCCGTTCTGGTTCTAGGCAATCCATCGATAAAATCCATCGACACTTGTTCCCACTTCCATGTAGGAACTTCTAAGGGCTGAAGCAATCCACTTGGCTTCTTCTGTTCAGCCTTTACCAACTGACAGTTCATACACTTGGAAATGAAATCTCCAACATCCTTCTTCATGCCTTCCCAGTAGTAGGTTCTCTTCATATCCCGATACATCTTATTTCCACCTGGATGAATTGTCAGCTTCGAGTGATGACTTTCCTTCAGAACTTCACTCCTCAATTCATCTATATCGGGAACAACTAGTCGTCCTTGCTTTCGAAGCCAACCCTCTCGATCGACCTCGAATCCTTTATCCTTTTCTGGATCCAATCCAGATTCCAACTCACGGATAATCTTGACAAACTTATCATCTCGCTTTTGGCTCTCACCAATCCTTTCCACAAGAGTAGGTCTTATTGATAAGTTTGCCAGCATCTCAGGTTCCAATTCACATCTAGGCCTGAAGTCAAATCCAGCTAAATACTCGAGACTCTTCCATTCTGAAAACATGGCTCCCAATCCTGCATGTCTTCGACTTAACGCATCAGCCACTGCGTTACCTTTTCCCGGAGTATAAGCTATACTAAAGTCATATGATGCCAAAAACTCCAGCCAACGTTGCTGCCGAAGATTCAAATCCTTTTGGGAGAAAAGATACTTCAACGACTTGTGATCCGTAAACAACTCGAATCGAACTCCCAACAGATAATGCCTCCACATCTTCAGAGCAAATACAATCGCCGCTAACTCCAAGTCATGAGTTGGGTAATTCCTTTCATGCGGCTTCAGTTGTCGACTGGCATACGCAACAACTTTATCCTTCTGCATCAGCACTGCTCCAAGTCCCGTACCACATGCGTCGGTGTAAACCACCATCTCATCATTCCCACTTGGAATAGTCAAAACAGGAGCACTCGTCAATCGCTCTTTCAGGATTCCGAAAGCTTGCTCACACTTAGCATCCCAACTGAACACTTGGTTCTTCTTCGTCAATCCTGTTAATGGTGCAGCTACCTTGGAGAAGTCTTTGATAAACCGTCGATAATATCCTGCTAATCCAAGAAAACTCCTCACATCTGACGCATTCTTAGGTCTAACCCAATCCTGGATTGCTGCCACCTTAGCGGGATCAACCGCTATTCCATTTCCAGAAATCACATGGCCTAAGAACCTCACTTCACTCTTCCAGAAGTGGCACTTCGAAAACTTAGCCTTCAGCTGATGTTTTCGTAAGATCTCCAAAACAATACGCAAGTGCGTCTTGTGCTCTTCCTCCGTTCTGGAATAAATCAGAATATCATCCACGAACACAAGTACGAACTTGTTCAACTGATCTCTGAACACTCTATTCATAAGATCCACAAAATATGCTGGCGCGTTAGTCAATCCAAACGGCATTACCAGCCACTCAAAGAAACCGGATGGTGTTCGAAAAGCAGTCTTCGGCACACTATCCTTAGCAACTCTCAACTGGTGAAATCCCGTTGCCAGATCCATCTGAGAAAACACCTTCGCTTCGTGAAGCTGATCAAACAAGTCGTCTATCCTTGGCAATGGATACTTGTTCTTCTTAGTCACCTTGTTCAGCTCACGATAATCGACACACAATCTCAATGATCCATCTGCCTTGGTTGCGAACACAACTGGTGCACCCCACTCGGACACACTACGCCGAATGAATCCTTTCTGTAAAAGGTCGTCAACTTGCACCCTCAACTCCTGCTGTTCCCCAGACGCCATCCGCCTAAGAGGCATCACAACAGGTCTGGCTCCTTCAACTAGATCTATTCGAAACTCGATCTCTCTATGCGGCGGCAACCCTTTGACTTCGTCAAAGACATCCTCGAATCCATTAGCGATTGGCACTGATGACAGTCCATCCCGTGGAACAACTAGCGAATACATGAAGCTCATGAAGACGCCTTCTTCATGCTTACATCGTATCACAATCTTTCGCCCCTCCACATTCTCGACTGTCACTTCCAACCTTTCGCAATCAACCTTAGCCGCATACTTCCTAAGCCAGTCCATACCCAAGATAATTCCGAACCCCGCAAAGTTCAGAACAAAGCAATCACAAACAAAAGAGCAACCATGACTCGACACAACTAGACCACGGCATAACATACACAAACAAGACGAACCCCCAACTGGATTAGTCACAACCAATGGCCTATCAACAATATCCGGCTTCAAATCTAACCGGCCCACTAGTTCATTACAAACAAATGAATGCGACGCTCCAGTATCAAACAGAACTCTAACTGGAACACCACATAGGAAAAGAGTACCTTGAACAACCACACTCTTTCCCTTCTCTTCAGCAGTAGGAGCTTTTGAAGACGACGGAACAGCTCCTAAAGCATAGGCTTGCACAATCTGCCTGTCCTTTCTCGGTTCTGGACAATTCTTCCTGAAATGCCCCGGCTTGTCACAGTTGTGACACTTCATCGGCGCCTTCGGATTCTTACAATCCTTAGAGAAATGGCCCTTCTGTTGACAATTGTAGCAAGTCACCTCGCCTTTCGGCTTCTTCTGGCCATCCTTACCTTTCTGCTGCTGCTGCTTCCTCTTCTGGTTTCCACCCTGCTGTGGTTTAGATTCTCCCTTGGTCACAGCAACAACAGATCCTTCCTTAGGAAACAGACTCTCATGCCTAAGAGCTTTCTCTACAAGCTTCTCAAATGAATCGTCCAAATGATCCACCAATTGTCTCCCAAGATAACTATCCAAGCCGGTCACAAACTTCTCATTCTTCTGATAAGCAGATTCAATATATGACCGGGCATACTTGGACAAAGCTTCGAACTCAGAAACATACTCAAGAACTGATCTTCCACCTTGCTTAAGCTCCACAAACTTCTTGAACAGAACAGACTTCTGAGCTGTAGAAATGAACTTAGCTTCAAATCTAGCTTGGAATTGCTCCCAAGTAATCTCTTCCTCCGCAGTAGTGATGGTAATAGAGTTCCACCAATCAGAAGCTCTCCCTTGAAGCTGCCTCGATGCCAACTTCCTCTTAGTTGCATCATCAATTCCCAAATCACCAAAGATCCTTCTACAAGCATCTATCCACCTCTGGACTTCAATGGTAGATTCTGTTCCCAAGAAAACCTTCCCTCCAAGAGCAGTATAATCCTTGCACAACTTAGCAAAATCCACTGGTTTCGGAGTTTGGACTTGAACTCCAACATCAACTGCCGCCCCCGGAACTGGTATCCTTCTCATGATCGAAGTCATCATAGCTTCGAACATGGCTGCATAATCAGCAGTCTCTTCAGTAGCACGACCTTCCCTAGCAGCTGGTCTCCCTCTTCGACTCATTCTCAATATCTATAAAAAGGAATGATTAGAACATCTAGAGAAACAACTGCATAAAGGACTAACTTACTGCTAAACTACTATATTATATATAGTAATCATCCATCAAATTACAATTACGTCTCTCATACGTAGTTACGACAGCGAGCGTTGGGTAAAATCGATTAACCAATGCTCTGATACCAAATGTGACGACCGCCCATGACCCCTGCACCGAATCTAGAGATAGAGCGCTGTAAAGTGTGCCAGGCGACCATGGACGATTGTCAAGGTAAGAATTTAAACAACAGAATCTATCGTATTACTCACAGCGCATGGACAAAATACAATAGAACATAAGTATAGTGAAGCTTTACAGAACAAAGTGACATCATATAAAACTCCATAATAGTTGAATACAAGCATCCACATAGTCAATACATCCAGCCTCACTACATATCTCTCAGAGAATACAAAACAGCGGAATATCCAGTACATATAATGAGAAGATAATATGCAATCCTCCTGCTCGTCTTCGATATCAGCATCGTGAAAAGAGAACAGCACCTGTCACCTGCTACCTAGTCTGCCCGTCCCAAAATGGACGAACAGCCCAAGGCAATAAGAATTAAAAACATAAAGCCTTGAGTCAGACAACAGTCTTAGTGAACAGTAAATTAACTAACAACATACCAAAAGAGCATAAAGGAAAAGGAATAGGAATACAACCCTCCCACTCCAACCTCATTCTACAGTGATAGCCCCCAGACACACACTAAGCAGAAGCAAACATAGTAGGGCATACAATTTAAAGTAAAACTACTATCACTCGAGTCAAGGGCGATGTTTTCCAAGTACCAAGGCCTAAATCAGATAAGCACCCAGAAAATACCGCTCTTGAGTCCGAATGACGATACAACCAAACATCCATGACTCTGGCTATCACTGTTATCATTGCTTCGATATCACCGTTAATTGAATGACCGGCACATTCTTTCAGCCGTCCGTCAAGGGCTAATGAAAACCCCGGTTCTAGACATAACTCCCGCACGTCGTCGCAGCCCGTGCCTAGGACTATCGAATCTGCCCAGAGTACTCGACCATCAACAGTTGGCCGTTGGGACTATCGAATCTGCCCAAACGTACCCTTGCTTAGAGCATGCTAGAACCTTCAACAACGATGCTATCCAAGCCTCCTAGTCATCCTCCTCGACGACTATTCTCATATCCATTCATTATCTTCAACTCGAATCATATCACCGAGTTATCAACATGCTTGGAATGATCCCGTCTGGATTAGACCAAGTCTTCATCACATGATTGCCTTGCTTCATTACATCCTTGCAAAGCCTCATCTCATCATCACATCATCAAATCTATGCATAAGAGCTTCATCATCCCGCTACATATGCCACGAGCAGCTTTCCCAATTCAAGAGCCTTTCCCTTAGCTTTTGAATCATCTTCGATCTAAATCTAATCATCAATCATCTAGTTCATAACAATCAATCAAATCAAACATCAATCCAAACAATCAAGCATTCAAAAATGATCTAAGTAGACAATTATAACAATAATGGCATTTTCGTAATTAAAGAGTTGAAAGTCCAATAAGCATGAAAACATGGATTATGTCTCTACAAACTTGATGAATGAACTTGCATAGGTTAACATATGATAAAATGGATGCAACATCATCTTGAACAATGGATCTACATGGATCTATACATAGGGTGAAGAAAATGCATGGAAATCACTATTTTAACACCAAATCAAGCCAACAATCCGATATACTCCTTTGGATCCGTGTGAGAGATAATCACCACTCACCAAATCACCTAAACAACCTCAAATCAACACACTTCAGATCTGGACAGCGAAGAGCTAAGCTAGATCCGACAAGATCTCACTTCAAACGAAGAAATCTCTCTTGAAAAGACGAAGATCTTCGATCTAAGCTCTTGAATCTTCAATCTTGATCTTCGATTTGGATGGATGGAAGCACTAGATTAGAGTGGAGAAAAGAAGTGAAGAAGTGTAGGAGTCGAGCTCTCAAAATGGCAGCACTTCGTCGCTTCAAAATCCGGATCCCAAAAAGTGAGAACAACCCCTCCTATTTATAGCAGAAATCTGCCTGAGTCGTAACTCGGCTATCTCCTTAAGTCGTTGCCGACCTAACATATGCCGACCTACGACCTAAAAACCCCTACGACTTAACAGAGCCTCCGACCTAACTTATGCGCGCTTCACTCCTAAGTCGCCTGGACGACTTAACAACTTAGCACCATTCGACTTAACACTGCGCGACTTAACTATGCACGACTTAACACTTAGACGAAACCCAGCGACCTAACACAGACTGCCTCTCTACGACCTACGACTTATAAAACCTTGCGACCTAACAACTCAGCAACCCACGCGATCTAACAGTCTTCGACCTAACGACTTAGCCTATGCGCGACTTAACAATCTCGCGACCTAACACTTAAGCCAATACGCGACCTAAGACTTAGCCAATACAACAAGATACTAACCCCTTAGGTCGTCCAACGACTTAACTACTAAGTCGCTAACCTGCTATCCCAACTCCTCTAGGTCGTTGCCGACCTAACTATACTAAGTACATCCTATAGGTCGCTCGAAACCTTAACTCGCCAGAAACTCTTAAGTCTCCTATCTCTTAGGTCGTCTACGACCTAAACCCTTAAACATCTACGCGACCTAACATAAGTCGCGAACAAACTGGGATACGACCTATCTACTAAGTCGTCTAGACGACTTAACTATCCAATACTTCACTTAGGTCGCTCACCACATTCCTTAGGTCGTTGCCGACCTAACTCTACCCCACGACCTAACCCCAGAATACTTAGGTCGCCCACTACTCTTCCTTAGGTCGCCTAGACCTCTTAAGTCGGTCAGTCTTTAGGTCGTTAACTCGCCCTGCCGACCTAATTACTTAACTAAATCCTAGGTTGCACAATTCTATAGGTCGCTCCAACTAACCCACGACCTAACACTAACTCGCCGAAGTCCTTAACTCGGTCACGACTTAGCTCTTAGGTCGTCCACGACCTAGGACTTAGACAAATTTCCCCAAAAATCTGAAATGACTTAAAAATGCAAAAATTCCAGATTTTGACGAACTTGTCGATCCGTAAAAATACGGGTCGTTACAACTTTCATTCACTTTGGTCTAATTTGATTGAATATATTTTTAATCTCTCACAATTCCCTGCGAATCGACCCGTATTCGCCACGTACTACAAAGTGTACACCGTGCGCTCGCGGTTTATTTTTATTTGAAAATTTTCGGCAAATTTCTAAACCGATAGAAATCTTGTCGATCAACACAAAGAGATAAGTATATGAATGTTTTTAATAAATACTTTTGAAAAGAGTTTTAATAAATGAAAGATTTAGTTTGAGGCTTGGTGGTTGCTATGGGTAATTAAATCGCTAAAATGTTTCTTGTTTGTTTCTTTGATAGTTAAATAACCGACTATAAATTATGGACCAAAATATAACTCCGAAAATATCTAGGAGAAACACGTGAGTTATATTGCATAATCATCTTCGATGATGTTGTACTATGCGTATAAATCTCGTTTCATTCTCCTAGGACAAATAATAAGGAGATCCATCCACTTAAATGGTTAGAGGATGATCCCTACTCCTATGTATTGTTTAATTATTTCCAAAAGAACCGTAGTTGAGTTTATCGAAACTATCTAATATTGTTTTGAAGAGACTGAGATCATATAAGTATAAATTATTCGAAAACCACTTCGATCCAACTCAAGCATTTCAAACTAAAGATATCTTGAAGATGATTGACGATGGAGCTTTTGAAGTGCAATGGATACTTACTACTAATCTTGAAGGTGATTCCAAAATGGATGTAGCAGAGGTAGTGCCTTCGGTTTCGTTCAGACTCAGAATGAACTTGTATGGATGAATGATGCTACTACATTGCTGCTTGGAGGACAATGTTAGCATTCCAAGATGGTTGCTATATAAAAATGTAATCGTAGCCTCAAACCTCATCAACCGGGAAAATGACTAAAGTAAGGACGTGTGGCAGAGTTATGTGGTCATTCACATTAGGGTATGATCATCCCAAGATCCAGTGTCGATAACTCTATATATGCTTCGGGGCCCATTACGGTTGTTCGATCGCAACCAATGAGTGATCATATTCGGTGCTATCTAGTAAGGGGTAGGGCCAGTCTCTAGTAGCAAAGGTGCAACGTGTTGTAGCCTCCCGTACATTTTATCTAGAGGTGTATGGATTTGGTGGGCAGACCCTTACCCTTTCATAGTTGGAATCCATTCTCCAATAAGTGCCTTTGGACTTGATTTTATACCTATTATGCCAAAATTTAATAATATCACAATTTTGGCTATGATTAATATGTATTTGTATCCTAGACATTATTATAATATCACTGGATTTTCTATAGAAAATGTTTTGGTTATTGTTTGCGCCAAAAATGGTCACAAACCCCAAGTATTGCGAAAGCACCAGTGTATGAATACAAATCAGCAATATTCAAACACAAATATCAGATCTAAGCAAGCAACAAACAGCAATCCAGAAACAATGAACAGTGACGCACAATTTATAGTGGTTCGGCTATCTCCGGCCTACGTCCACTTCAAGGTTTTTATGATTTTATTGCTCGATACTTCAAGATTACAATTTAATATGTCGTATTACAACTGATTTTCTGAGCTAAGTCTGAATCTAAGGAAGCAGTGGTGATTCTGAATAAATCTGGCGGAGTCTGGGCGCTTTTTAGCTCTTAGAATTGTCCGGCCTCTTTTCAGAATGACCAGGGGCTCTATTTATAGGTGTAGGAGGCTGATATTTCACCTAAACTGAAGGGAGACCGGTTCTGGCACATGAGGGGGCCCACATGCCCGCTTTCTGGAAATCCGGGCCCACTTTGGGATCGATTCGAAGCTATGTTCGAATCGATCAAGAAATTGTCCAATCGAGTTGAAATTTGGTGTGAACATTCTTCAACATGTGCTCAAGCTGCTGTGAAAATTTCATAGCATTTGGACTTGTAGATCTCGAGTTATGATTGATTCACGATTGCGTTTTTCATTATATCGATTCGTTCGAATCGATATTGCTTCGACTCAATATGGCTTCGACTCGATATGGTCGAATCCATGCTTCTGCACGTGAAAATGGTGACGTGGTACGGGTTTCTCGGGTCGATCCTCCTTTTTCTCCGAGTTTACTGGGTCGAATCCTGGGTTTTAGCCGTGCTTGCTTGGTGGACTCGAGATGTTGGATTCGAAGGTTCGCCTCCTTCGAATCGATGGAACCGGTACTTGTTCGAATCGATCAGGGTATGCTGCTGTGGATCGATTCGAAGTTGTCTCAACATGGGGATTCGAAGGGAATGGAGTCGAAGCACCCTTAATTGTATGGATTCAAAGGTCTTCTACCTCGCTGGATTCGAACTGAAGGAATGCTTGATGGAGTCGAAGCTTGTTGGAGTCCAGCTTGATGGATTCGACCTTAGTGGATTCGAATAGAGCAACTTGATGGTTTCGAACAGCATATCCTTTTAACTTGTATCGATCATATCTCCTTCATACGAACTCTGATTAACCTGAAATTTGAAATGTAGCCTCTCCTAGCATTAACCATCATCCCCAATCGATTCCGACCCGATCGGGACCCGGTCAAATTTTGACGACATCGATCACAACCTTGTCTCTAATCGACTTCTAATCCTGATACCCAACCTTTCTTGTCGATTTGTTTGATATTCCGGCTTTGACCAAAAAGCGGGATAACATTTGCCCCCCAAAACATGCCATGTGATAAGAAGGCGTGTTTTGAATAGTTTCCGAATCCGATATCCAAAGTCCATAGCCAATTCCATCCCCATCCAAACTCGAAGACTGAGTTATTAGTCCATCCTTATCCAACAACCGAGTCCAAGACCTCTCCGGGTTGATATCCAAATCCGTAACCTCTCTGGGCTCTTGCCAAGCGCAATCCACACCTGACGACCGTGGTCCAGTGTCCCTGGACGCTGAGCTAACCTCTCCGGGTTCTTGCCAAGTGCAATCCACACCTGACGACCGTGGTCCAGTGTCCCTGGACGCTGAGCTAACCTCTCCGGGTTCTTGCCAAGCACAATCCACACCTGACGACCGTGGTCCAGTGTCCCTGGACGTAGGTAATGCCGTGGCTTATGTCCTAAGCCGAATCCTGGTCGCTCCGGACCCTTTTTGAGCATAGTCCATACTCAACGACCTGAAATAATAATCGATAATAGGGGGCCTAAGTCCTAGGCCGAATTCTGGTCACTCCGGACACTTGCCGAGCATAGTCCATACTCAACGACCTGAAATAATAATCGATAATAGGGGGCCTAAGTCCTAGGCCGAAGTCTGGTCACTCCGGATCCTTGCCGAGCATAGTCCATACCCGACGACCTGAATGAGTCAATTTACCACGTTCGGGCAAAAAGACTCACCCCTTGCCAGGTGTAATCCACACCTGACGACCATTTATCAAAAACCAAAAAGAATCCAATCAAAATCCAATCCAAAATCCAAATCAAATCGAAAAACCAGAAATCCATACCAAAAAATCAAAATCATCATCCAATACGGAGAACAATCATCCGAATGAATGCCAAAACCAGAAAAACGAGCAAAATCAAGAGTTCAATCCAAACTCCAAAAACCAAATCAGAAAACCAAGTGTCCAATCCAAAAACAAAAGACAAATTTCGCAAACCATGGCTTCGCGGTTTATCATCATTCAAAGCATGCCTAGGAGCTATCTTCGTCCCCATACATGTGTAAATGACTTGGTTGCTTGCCAATGGTTTGTTACTTATTTCATATTATCCCGGTCAATTGATGATCAATCGACCATCATTCCTGGGTCTCATACCATCATGGCTTGAGGTAGGCGGTGGTTGCTCCTGCTCCGCCGCTGCAATCCGAGCCCCAACATACTGCCTCAATTGCCCATTCCTCACATGCTCCTCAATTATGTCCTTTAAGTGCCTGCATCTGTTGGTATCATGCCCGTCCAAATCATGGAAGAGACAGTGCCTTCCTGATGCCCTTTCCCGTTCATATGGTTCTCTCCTAGCCGGCCTTCAGTAAGGAAGGCGATTCCGAGTTTCCAAATAAATCCGCTCCAGCGTCTCATTCAATCCTGTGTATGTGGAAAACTTTGGATCCTTCCATCGCTTCCTAGCTTTTTCAGAATCGTCGTCCAGCTTCCTTTTTTCTTTATCTTTATCCGAACCTCTATTGGATGGTCCTCCACCCTCAGTTGCATTCACTTCCTTCAACTTTAAATCTGCACATGCATCCTCTTGTTGGAGGAACCTCTTAGCCTCATGAAAGAATTCTCCGAGATCCATTGGTGGGTCTCATATTAAAGATACCTTGAAATCCGAATCCTCCCTAACTCCTGAAACTGCCGCCATTAAAACCATTGATGGATCCGGCCGATCCACCGAAGCAACTGCTGCATTGAATCGAGTTAGAAATGCTCTAAGCGATTCATCTGTCCTTTGTTTTACCGATGTTAACGTCATCACGTTCTTAGGTCTTTTGATATGAACCCGAAACTGTCCCAAAAATCTATCCACCAATTCCCTCCAAGTCCTGATAAATCCTTCTTCCAGCTGCCTAAACCACATTGCAGCTAGATCTGTCAAATACAACGGGAAACATCTGGCCATCACCTCCTCTGATGCCCCCAGCACTTCCATGTGTCTAGTGTATCTCATCAAGTGATCAGTTGGGACAGCCTTGCCATTATATACTTCCACGCTAGGTAACTTGAACTTAGGTGGATTCTGAGCTATCCTGATTTCCCAAGCGAACGGACTCCTGTTCACTCTTTCCAAATCTCTATTAGTCAAGCCTCCACGCATAGCCTTCCTAATGATTTCCGCTAATCCAGCGTTGTCTGACGGGGGTTGCCCCCCATGCTCCCGAGGGAACTCTGGCACATATTCTTCATGTGGCTCATTAGCAGCAATGTTGGCCCTAGCCTTTTGGACTCCTTCCAAATGTCCTCCTGTGTTGGATCCTGTAGGCCTGCCCCCAAGCCCTTGTTGATTGCCTTCCGGCTCTGTATTCTGTCCTCCATTGGGATCCATAACCCCAGCTCCTTGTTCCACATTAACAGCCGCAGTGGCTGGTCCTAAGTTCTGCATCCCTGCAGCTCTCATCTGTTCGAAGAAAGTTTGCATCATATCCTGCTGACTCTTCAACAACCTCTCATGCAACGAATTTGCCATAGCTTCCATTTCGTCTCTAGTAATGTAAATCGAAGCTCGTCCTTCTCCAGCTCCGGAGGATGCCTCTTGACTTCCCCCTTGGTGACTTCTTTCGGCTCTCTATCTTGTTTGTCGAGCCATTGTCTTTCAAATCTCAACTCTTCACGCTTTCCAAATCTGAACTTCAATCCGATGTAGCGGGTGCTAGTCGTTCTCAGTGAAAGCACTAAAGTGTTTGCGCCAAAAATGGTCACAAACCCCAAGTATTGCGAAAGCACCAGTGTATGAATACAAATCAGCAATATTCAAACACAAATATCAGATCTAAGCAAGCAATAAACAGCAATCCAGAAACAATGAACAGTGACGCACAATTTATAGTGGTTCGACTATCTCCGGCCTACGTCCACTTCAAGGTTTTTATGATTTTATTGCTCGATACTTCAAGATTACAATTTAATATGTCATATTACAACTGATTTTCTGAGCTAAGTCTGAATCTAAGGAAGCAGTGGTGATTCTGAATAAATCTGGCGGAGTCTGGGCGCTTTTTAGCTCTTAGAATTGTCCGGCCTCTTTTCGGAATGACCAGGGGCTCTATTTATAGGTGTAGGAGGCTGATATTTTGCCTAAACTGAAGGGAGACCAGTTCTGGCACGTGAGGGGGCCCACATGCCCGCTTTTTGGAAATCCGGGCCCACTTTGGGATCGATTCGAAGCTATATTCGAATCGATCAAGAAATTGTCCAATCGAGCTGAAATTTGGTGTGAACATTCTTCAACATGTGCTCAAGCTGCTGTGAAAATTTTCATAGCATTTAGACTTGTAGATCTCGAGTTATGATTGATTCAAGATTGTGTTTTTCATTATATCGATTCGTTCGAATCGATATTGCTTCGACTCAATATGGCTTCGACTCGATATGGTCGAATCCATGCTTCTGCACGTGAAAATGGTGACGTGGTACGGGTTTCTCGGGTCGATCCTCCTTTTTCTCCGAGTTTACTGGGTCGAATCTTGGGTTTTAGCCGCGCTTGCTTGGTGGACTCGAGATGTTGGATTCGAAGGTTCGCCTCCTTCGAATCAATGGAACCGGTACTTGTTCGAATCGATCAGGGTATGCTGCTGTGGATCGATTCAAAGTTGTCTCAACATGGGGATTCGAAGGTAATGGAGTCGAAGCACCCTTAATCGTATGGATTCGAAGGTCCTCTACCTCGCTGGATTCGAACTGAAGGCATGCTTGATGGAGTCAAAGCTTGTTGGAGTCGAGCTTGATGGATTTGACCTTAGTGGATTCGAATAGAGCAACTTGATGGTTTCGAACAGCATATCCTTTTAACTTGTATCGATTATATCTCCTTCATACGAACTCCGATTAACCTGAAATTTGAAATGTAGCCTCTCCAAGCATTAACCATCATCCCCAATCGATTCCGACCCGATCGGGGCCCGGTCAAATTTTGACGACATCGATCACAACCTTGTCTCTAATCGACTTCTAATCATGATACCCAACCTTTCTTGTCGATTTGTTTGATATTCCAGCTTTGACCAAAAAGCGGGATAACAGTTATCATAAGGTAAAAGCCCATCCGTGTTTATGTGCGGCGTGGTCTTATGAGATACCTTTGATTTTAAGATTTTACAAGTTAAATAAATAAATTCCTTGTGATTTGAGTTTCTCACGTTGGCTTTACTAGACTGATCCAAGCGTTATTTTTCTTATAATGCTCGGGTCAGCCCGAGCATATTTTCCAAATTTAGTTGGATTCTTTGGAGCTTTCAGGTGACGAGCTGGATTCTCCAAGACGTATTCACGTACCTTATATTCTTCCGTCGTTCTGTTTTGCTTTTTACTTATCTATATTTATCAGCAATTATAAGGACAGGTTGTTATAATAGTTCAGGCTGATAATAGGTTAATGTACTCTAATGTTGTGTATAATAAAGATGATTTCTTTTTGTAAAGACTTGTTTATATTATATGTTACTTTTTGCTTTTTAAGAGATTATGTTATGTCTTTTCTTTCTTCATCCCCAATGACCTATCTTTCGGACACTTAAATGATCGACACATGAATACCGATGATGTATTAAGTGTTGTCTTTAGGTGTAAGAAAGGCAGATCGTTACAGTTTTGGTCAACAATCCATTGTGAAAAGTCAATTTGAAGTTCAGTGTACTCATTCTGTGTAATATTCCAAATATCTAAACCATTAGACTGTAGATAAATCTTCATCCAACGTGATGAATAAGTGTAATTATTGCCATTAAAAAGTAGGGGTCTAGCAGTAGACCGTCCTTTGACAAGAGTGTTAAAAAGTGAACTACCGGTGTTACTGTTCATTTATACTTCTCAAAAACCAAATTACGAATTTTTAAAAACCTGATGCTCTGATACCAAATGAGGGTTATGGAATAAAGGATCTTAAGGCTACTATAACACTAGGGGGTTAATAGTGTTTTATAAATTTTTATGAACCTTTTTAATTTGTTTAAATAATTGAATCTAAACAAGAATAATCAATCAAAGATAAATAAACTTACAGGCAATCATATATATTAATATAACTAGTAAAGTAAATATACAGAGTTAGATAGATGAGACTAGGAATTTTATACTGGTTCGGATTTCCCCTACATCCAGTCGCAAACAATTTCTTATACAAATTTCTTTTCAATCGCCTACTTAGTACGGTAGTAAGCAAACAAATTACCATCTTGATTTCAAGGCTTTGAGATACACCCTCCTGTATCACGAGTTTGGGGCAAACCCTCTTCATTTACCGGGCTACTAGATCACCCACTAGATTTGAATGGGCTAATAAGCACACCTACTTGATTTGAAAGAGCTACAAGCACACCCACAGAAACAAGAGTACAGTTGATGATTTTCCAAAGACAAATAGTTGCACTTTGGATACAATGGACCAAATAGTCTCTTCAATAATAGTTTGATCTTTGAAATGAGAAAGAGACGCTTTCAAAACAGCAAGTAAGTAGTAATCAATAAAATGAAGTATGAATTAGGTCTATATGAATTTAAAGAATGTAGAGTATATTTTTCAAGAGAGTAAGGGGTGGGTAGAAGTAAGTTGTTTAATAATTGAAAATTCATTTGCAGTTCTCTTTATATAGTGAATGGACATATGTATCCATTGGTAAAGGGTTGTGTCCAATAGACACTTCCATTCAAAAATTAAAAAACAAACTAATGGCCTATATGTCGACATATAGAAATATGTATGTTGACATATACTAGTGAAAATTTTAAATTATTTTCTTTTAAATTATTCGGGTAATTCTATACTTTGTAAAATAATTTGAATATAGTTTTTAAATATTTATGAACTTTTAAAAACTTTTATAAAATATATAAAAATTTATTTTATGTTAAATATCAAAGGTCAGAAATTGCTGTTAAAGACTTTAACAGTATATTCTAATGTTTTTGGACAATAGATTATAACCTTGAGCTCTTCGTATCTTTATCTTTGAACTCGTGAGTCTTCAAATCTTTATCTTAAATATTTATACTGTATAGTTTTTGATTCAGCATTTGTGTAATATTCTACATTATATACTATATAACTTGACAAAATATTAATATTTATGTTTTATATGGTTCTTGTCAACAAAATTAATTGAAGTATTTACAATCTCCCTCTTTTGATGATGACAACGATTGAATATTCTTGTATATAAAATATGATATAACCCTCCTTGAGTAACATAACTCCCCTTAACTATATGCATGTGTATAATTTATATTTTTTCTCCCTTTGTCATCAACAAAAATGAGTGAAAAAAATAAAACTCCCACTACATGATATACTTATAAACTATAGAGTCGAAATCAATAATTAAGAATTAAGTGATATGCTAATCAATATGAGTATAAATATATAATAGTGATTGGACTGAAATGAAATAATTAAAGCATAAAATAAGGATATTAAATGTGACATATTAAGATGTAATATGTGAGACATAAATGAAGAAAATACTCTATATTTAATATGATATATTTGTTAAACCAAAATTTGATTCAACGTTTAAGATATATGTACAAGGAGGCATGTTCAAATTTTTTTTGATAATACCCCTAGGTTTTGTTATTATTCACGGAATAGTTTGAAATATGATCCATAAGTTCAAAAGATAGAATAGACAAATCCAAAAGTTAATTGGAAAATAAGCAAGATAGTAATTATGCATATAACTCCTGTTTAGACCGAAGTCCCTCTGAAATAAATCATATTAAGCTTTGGGCCTAAAGGGCTTTATTATATGCACATCCATGTTTAATAACGTCCAAAGTGCATGATTAAAGTTATAGGCAATATGCTCAAGTCATGTCCTTTATTCACTTATAAACATGTTACAAGATGTGAAAATAGGCAATTATCTAATTGTATAGGTCCTTGTTTACAAATATATCATCTTCTCATTCATTACCTTTTATGCCATTAGTTTGTCCTCGAGCTCTCAATGAAGAGAACTTGGAGAATACCCTAATTGGAAAAAGTGATAAGGGTAAGAAAAAAGTTAAGGGCCCCTTTCCACGAAAGGGTACATCTCTATTTATAGTGGTCGGGAGGAGATAGGCTCGCTTCCATTGACAATGTGCAACTTGGAGTGCTATCTTGGTGATGGCTTCAACATGAAGGCCTTTGAAGATTTATGAAAGGAAATACACTAAATCCCCTTGAATTTGCTCTTGTGAATGATTTTTTAATCCTCTTTCTTTGCATGGCTCTTGACATTCCAATGGTATCGACGTTTCATGACATCAATAATAAGCGATATTTATGAAATTCGACATCAATCAATACATGGTGTTTATTACTTTGTAGACGACTCTCGATATGACAATCTCATCATAACCTTTCGATATTCTTTTGTCCTGATAACATATGGTATTGAATATACATGTTATTGCTTGGATAGAGACATCGAAAGGTTGAAGCGTCAATGAGGTGTGACATTGATGACATATTATGCCGCTTTAACATTGATGGCTTACGACTTGGTTCTATTCGATATCATTGCCCTGACAACATCTAATATTAGTGGTGCGTGGCATCAATTCTTGCCGTAATAAAGTATAGTGCCTTCGCCATTGTTGAAGCACGGCATTGATTAAATGCGGCATGGATGACATACGATATCCTTCTTTGATGGAATTTGGTATTGATAAGCGCAGCATAAATAATATGTGACAAGGAATCAGCGCGGTATGGAATGAGCACGGCATGGAATTAGTGTAACATTGATTCAAGGCGACATGAAGTCGACCTATAGTATCAACGGGCTTTCGATATCATTCTTCGATATTGATTTCTTTGTTTTGACATGATGTCTTTAAATCTTCTACATGAATCCTTAGTTTTTGTAACGACCCTGAATTTTTGACATTGGAAATCAGAATATTTGATTCATTTTAAATATTCAAGAGTGAATTTCTAACTCGAATTTCAAATATCAATATTTGTTGGATAATTTAAATCTTGAATTAAACAATTAAAAATTGGGGAAAATGTTGAATCTGGAGTTTTTGGACTATTAAAAATATTTTCAAGGCTTAGAAAATTTATATTTATGATACTGAAGGTAATGGAACTTTCGAAATTGAATTTGAAACTGTTTTGTTCAGTTTTGAATTTTCATCGTTTAAATCGATATTTAAAAATAGCCTTCCGAGGCACGGTCTCGGAATTTGACGAAACTAGTTTCATTGGATCTGTAATATTGTATTATTATCGGATTTCAATTTTCGTAGTGATTGGAGTTGTTGTGTGACCAGTAAGCAAACGCGCTGAAATTTATATCGAAATTTAATTTAATAACTGGTTCAAAAAGCTATCTTCCCCATACGATCGAGTTAGGACTCGTAGCCTTCTCCATTGCGTTCGGAATAAACGTATAACATTATAAACGCCTGTTGGCACGTTTCAATTGGAATTTGTTTAAAAAGTTAAGTAATTTGTGAAAATATTATTAAATTAATATATAAGTATATATATATATATATATTCATGTTTTAGGGTTGAAACCCTAGTTTTTTCTCTAGCCGCCGACATTGTTTTTCAATGGCCGATACTTCTCCTTTTCATCTTCGGTTAGAACAAAATAAAAATTAATGGCCGAAGCCCTTTTCATTCAAAGAAAAAAAAACAAACGAAATACTTTCGTTCGAAAATCAAAATCAATGGCCGTGCTCCTCATTCCTTTGTTCAAATGAAAAGGGAAATCAAATCTGGCCGCGAGTTTCATTTCGAAATCCCCTTCTTCGTTCGAATCAATTCAAAAAAAAATGGGGGAAACACAACCATGTCGCGATTTTAATTTTGAGCCGGGGTATCTTCGACTTCGAAAGGAAATAGAGCACAAATTTTTCAATCAAGTTCGAATCGAGCAATCAAGGCAGGTGACGATTGGTAGGCTCGGGGAGCTCGAGTTGAGCAAGTGATGTCGTGCTGGCGTACGCGAGTATTTGGGGGATTCGGGGTGAGTCGATCTGGTGGGACTCTCAGCCTCGAGTAAGCGGTGGCACGTTCAATTTTGGGTCAGGCATCGTCTGCACGACAGGATGCTAGGCAGGAGGTCGAGTGAGGGCTCTCGCGTGGTTCATCGTTGGTACGGCGATGGGTCAAGTTCGTCGTGATTGTGGTGACACTGTTCGTCTCCAGTAAGGTATTAATGGTCCTACGTTTAATTTAGTGTTTTTGTTAAGTAAAACTTTAATTTAATTTGTTGTTAATTATTCCAATTATTAGAATTTTTACAGTAAAATAAATGACTGGTTAGGTTATTTTCTGGAAAGAAAAAAAATATAGTATATATTTGTTAGAAACTGTATAGAACAGTAAATATAAGTATATTTGGAAACAAAAGAAAAAAAGGGAAAATTATAAGTTAAATTTAATAGTTAGTTTTTAAACAATAAATTATAGTGGTTAAATTATTTAGTTAATCTGTATAATTATTTTGGTAACTAGAAAATATTTTATTAAAGGAAATTTAGTTTTAAATTTAATTTTTAGTTAAATAAATTTGTTAAAAAAATTCACTAGTTTAAAATTAAAATTTTTAGTTGAATTAAAATTATAAAATGCAATTGAACTGTTCAATTTATTTCGAATATTAATTATATCATCTAATATTATACAAGGTTAAAATCATTAAAACAAGCTGGGATGGAATCAGATATGCAAATAAAAGGGCAAAGGTGAGATCTTCTCACTCAAATAAAATTGGAATTGCAGTTATTGATTAACTGTTTGGATGTGGTAGTATATATAGTAGTGTATATATATATATTTGGAGTTGTTGATTTCCCGCATTATATAGCGGATGAGACCCTATGCGCCGCATAATAGCGGATGATATTTTATAAATCCCATATACCGCGATATTCCACCTCGAAGTGGAATGGGTATTTAATTGTTGTGCTAACATCTGTGGATGCAGGGAAACATGTTGGAGGGATCCAACTGGGTTCCTCAAATTATATGAATTTGTTTTATATGTTGTATGAATTTGTTTCATATGTTGTATGATGAATTATTAAAAATCTGTGAATGATTATATTGACGATTGAATTTGTTGAAGACTATAATTTTGCCGAATGTATTTTTGGGTATCATTGGGTAACAGAAATAAATAAAATTGGATTTTTTTTGAAATTAAAGCAGGAAATTGTAAGTAAATCCTTTTTGAAAGAATTGGGTGAATTTAAAAGAAGGAATTTAAATGCATAAAGTTGATTTTTGAAATCTTATCGAATTATTTCCAAAATATGGGAAAAGATTTTTATAAATTGATTTTGAATAGTATTATTCAAAAGTTGAAGAATTTATTGAAAATGGAATTCTAAATAATTTGGAGAGAATAAAGGGATTTATTTAAAAGGTGATAAATTTCTAGAAATCAATTTGATAATTGATTTGGTATTTGAAAATAAATCTTTGGGAAATCAATATGAAAATTGATTTGGTGTTTGAATGGAAAAAAATTGATTTGTGTTGAAATAAATTTGGAAATCGATTTGTAAAATGATTTGTATTTGGAAATAAATTTAGAAATCAATTTGTAATTGATTTGGTGTTGAAATAAATTTAGAAATCAATTTGGAATTTGATTTGGTGTTTGAAAGTGAATATTTGGAAAACGATTTAAAAATCGTATATAAGTGAATATTTGGAAATTTAAATTCACAATGGAAATAAATAATATCGGGGATTTTATTCCGCGAGTAAAGTGATTTGAAATTTGTTTTCAAAGTGGTGAAGTATGGAAAATATATATCTTACGAAGATATTTGAAATTTAATAATTTAGGAAATTTATTTTAAATTGGTTGATTGTTGTGAATGTTGTTGATAGTTACATAACTGACTATCAATATTTGCCTTTGAAATGGCATTTGAATTTGTTTTTAAAACAAGCGCTCAGTATTCGGTTAAGCCGAGAGAGGACTTTGTGTCATATAACCCATTCTGAATAGTGATACGACGTAAATGGATAACATTTGAAGACCGGTGTTGAAGACCGGGCATTTGCGAGAACGATAGGATTACCTATCGATTTTCTCTGCACCGAGTAGCTACGGTATAGAGATTCCCTATGTAATAGGAGTTCCGATCAGGATTGTGGATACTCGGATTTGCAAGGGCTCCTTTAGAAGTGCCTTCGATATTGTTCGAACGCGGAACAGATTTGTATGGATGTATGTCTGACACTACACTTTGAGATATAAAGCAGATTTCTTTCAAATACATATCTGTTGGTGGCGGAGAATTTATTCTCTTAGCTTAACACCCTTCTCTGAGACGTACGAGCTCAGAGGTTATGTAGTTGAAGGTTATCAGTGATATACTCCCAATTTGGTAGCGTGGCATGCTAAGTGTTGCTGTGTGTTGCTGATCATTTGTTGATCAAAGCATGGCTTTCATGTAAAGCGTAGCGTTGTGGACGAGACCTCATCGGACCTCACAACCCGGAAATGGTCAAAAAATGAAAATGCGGCAAGGTTATGAGGGTCGCTCCCTTTAGGGTATGTCATTTCCTTCTGGAAAAAGGTGGTATCATGGTATGGAGCCCAGATGCTTTACCTGTGTGGTTGCATCAATCTTATTTACTGTGTGATTGTTGCTTTGTGATCGAGGGCCCTCGGATAAAGGTCGCAAACGACCAGGGGGTGGCATATTCGTGTAGTAGTTACCTAGTAAGAGGTAACCCGACCTTGTGTTGGCAAAGAGCAGTTGTCTCTCGGGACGTCCCTACAGAGGCGTTTCCATGTGGCATAGGAAGTTCCTTAGACTGACCATTTGTTGGAAATCCAAAGAGACAATACGAGCCCTTTACGATTGCAGTTGTATAACCTGTCTCCTCAGGCGGCAACTATAGCAGGCATAATATAATGGTACCTATGCTGGCTAAGATTAATGTTATAGTTTTGAAATGGTTTCGACACTATGCACTAATGACAATATTAAAAAGATTTTGCGTATCAAGCATGTTTGACTATCATAAGGAGAAATCTCCTCCAATTCTGCGTTTGCATTGTGTGTGTGGCGGGAGGCCTTATGGTAGTTTCATTTCCCAAAAGCATTGCGGAATTTCTTTTATTTTCTTTGTGAAAATAACTGTTTATAAGATCTCACACCAGTCCCATGACTGACCTGGAGTTTATTGTTCCCTTTCTAAACTCTGGGTGCCCATAATTTTCCACACAGGCAGCCTAGAGTAAGGTTATTTGGTCATTCTGGAATTCAGATGTTGCTGTGGAGATCTGGGGACGAGCTGGATAGCGAGACGTATTACTTATACTGGTATTATTCCGCTTTGTATTATATTGTGTGGAAAAGTTTATATAACTGTCCAGTGTTGTGTGTTGTTGTTGTAAACTCTGATGATGTATTGTATAAACTGATATAGTTCTTTGTTATAAAGATTATTCATTCATCTATTATATATTGTTCCGCTGCGAATGTGAGATTCTGATATTGTTTCTGTTTCTTCTTCTTTATTCTTCTATTTGTTTTCTTCTACCTCTTCTTTTTAACCCTAACAATTCGGTTTTCCGGCATTCGATAGTTCGGCAGTTGATATAGTGGTTGTATTGATGTCGACTTTCGAGCGTTGAAAGATCGTATCGTTACATGTGGTATCAAAGCAATTGGTTAAGCGACAACCCTGGCTCTGTTGGGTGTTACTCATTAGAGATAGAGTTAGTAGTACTCTAGAATGAGTGTGAGTGTAATAACAGATATGAGCGCGTATTTGTTAGTGAAAAAAAAAATTTGTTTTATATCATGTTGACTTATCGGTTGATTGTTTATAGATTTCAGTCGGGGCAGTTTGGCCAACTGTAATCGATAGGGGTTTCTAAACTTTTAAACAAGATAAACTGACACAGCATTGTTTTAAAGTAGGATAAATGAAATAATTTTGCCCAAAACTATTTTTGTATAGAAAAGAAATCATTGTCTATGAATTATTATAGTATATGGATGCTTGGTTGTTAGGAAGAGATAATATTGAATTATTATCATTATTATATGGAAATTGAATGAGAAATAATGGTATAACCAAAGATTTGGAGATAAATTCATTTAACAAATGAAATTTATAAATATGAATTGAAAGATAAAGAAATAAAGTTCATATACGAATGGGATTTGTAAATGTAAATTGTAAATGTGATTTATAATTGGAAATAGAACTCCAGGAAGATATTTGAAAATAAATTCATTATGGAATGAAATTGGTAATATGAATTTATAAATTAGTTTTATAAATTGAAATGAGATGCAGAGTAATTTTTGAAATACGAATTAAAGAATTTGGATTGAAATTTCAAAGTTAGTTTTGAAATGTGAGTAATTGTTAAAAAAAGACTCTGGAATTTCTTTAAAATGTTATGGAATGTAAATAAGTTTGATAACTTATAAAAATATTTGAAATTTGATTGGAATGAGATTCAAATTGAAAAGAAATGAATTTGTGAATGAAGAAATGAGGTTACATTTGTAAATAAATGAATTGGAATTGAAAAATGCAATGAGATTTGATTTGAATCAAGTTGAATAAAAATCCAAACTTGGAAAAAATAAAATAAAATGGATTGAGTTCAAGTAAACTGACTTGATAATTTATTAATTCATAAAATAATGAATTGGAAGTTGAATTAGTTAAATTAAAGTTAAATTGTGAGCTGAATAAAAATGGTTTGAATTTGTATATAAATTCAAGTAAGTAGTAGAAAAAATATATTGAATTTCCTTGTTATTGATAAAGTAAATTCGAGATGAATTTAATATGCAAATTTTTAAATTTAAAAAGAATAAGTGAATATACTAATTGAATTAAATTAGTAGATGGAATGGATTTGATAAATGAAAGATCAAATCAAAGATTAAATTGGAAATTGTTTACAAGGAAAATGAACTTCAGTTTTGAGTTGAAATAACTTAAGCAATATTTGGATAAAAGCTCGACTTAAGAAAAAAATTGTGAAATGGTTGTTGTCGAATTTTATTGAATGATTTTCAATGAAATTTGTTCAGATTAATGAAATAAACCGAATGTGAATATGGAATGCAAATTGATTTGAATGAAACCAATTGGAAATAAAATAGAATAAAGTATAAATTGAGTTGGTATCAATTTAAATTAGTTATAAACTAGAATGAATATTCTATTAAGTGAATATCGTTGAAATTGCGTATAAATGGTTGTCGTTGACGCAAACGAGGTTATATAAAATTCTATGAGTTATTAAAAGGAAATAGAAATTGATTTTTGAATCAATTGAAATGGATATGAATTATGTTTCGCTTAAAAATGAATAGAATGAAGAAAGTGAGTTGTAAATCATTTGAATTGAATAGAAATGATGTGTGAGGTAGTTGTAAGAAATTTAATTTGAATTGAAACTTGATAAATTGCTAATGGAAAGAATTTTGAATGCATTGCTTATGAAAACTATGTGTTTATTGTTGAAAATAAGTGAACTGTAAATAGATTTCCTATATTTGTCACTTACATATTTAAACTGAGTAAGTACAAGTTTTGGAAGCCGTTTAGCTGGATTTGGTCGTGCTAAAATGCTCAAAAATAACCGCTTTGCTTAAAATGCTAAATTAAGGTACGCCTACGCAATACAAAATAGGTAATATGAACTGTTTTTGTTTTCCCGACCGAGTGGGTCGATGTATATATATTTATATCTCTTGTCAAATTGTAAAAGCTCCTCCGTACAAAGGAGACTCCGCCAAAAATTTTCGAAAATTTTGGGAGCTAGAAAATTTTTGAAATTTTTGGAAATTTTCAGTAACGACAAATGATTTCAAAATTGAATTTGAGATAAGGTAAATATAATTCAATATCTAAAATGAAGTAAATTGAATTCAAATGGAATTGAAAATACAAAGTTGAATGGAAATGAATATATAACTTTGTTAGTGAAGTGAAAATAAATATAAGAAGTATGTAAATACTTATGTTGAACTTAAGAAATGGATAATGGAATTCTTAAGTAAAATTTAGAATTGAGGAAATATTCTAAGTTAATAAGTGAATGAAGATTAAATGGGAGGTTGTAAAATGGTGATTGTGAATAAGTGGATAGAAATCAAAATATAAACGTGCAAAAAGATTTTTTTGAACATTGTAATTGGACATTGTTGTTAAGTAAAGTATACAGGGATTATAAAGGCTATAGGAAAATGGAATTGGATTTAGATTTCGAAGATGAATATAAATTTGCTCGACAATAAGGTATGTATTTGAATTTCAGTATGAAATTTAATTGGGTTTTTTATTTTGCCACTTGGCATTTTGTTTTCTATTGGAATTTGGGAGTCCATAGGGACATTTTGTAGTTGTACCGAGCAAGCCGCGCAAAGGAGACGGTGGCGAAATTTTTCAAAAATTTAGAGAGTTAGAAAATTTTTGAGAAATTTTGGATAATTTACAATTTGAATTTAAATTTGAATTGTGAAGTAAATAAAGTTGTTTGGAAACTATGGTTAAGATTTGGACAGTTAGCTGAAATGATGAACTTTAATAAAAAGATTTGGGTTGATAAGTTGATAAAACTGTTTGGTTTTGGGAAAATGATAAACTGGTTGAGGATCATTCTTCTTAACTTTTAATTTCGGGACGAAATTCTTTTAAGAGGGGAAGAATGTAACGACCCTGAATTTTTGACATTGGAAATCAGAATATTTGATTTATTTTAAATATTCAAGAGTGAATTTCAAACTCGAATTTCAAATATCAATATTTGTTGGATAATTTAAATCTTGAAATTAACAATTAAAAATTGGGGAAAATGTTGAATCTGGAGTTTTCGGACTGTTAAAAATATTTTCAAGGCTTAGAAAATTTATATTTATGATACTGAAGGTAATGGAACTTTCAGAATTGAATTTGAAACTGTTTTGTTCAGTTTTTAATTTTCATCGTTTAAATCGATATTTAAAAATAGCCTTCCGAGGCACAGTCTCGGAATTTGACGAAACTAGTTCTATTGGATCCGTAATATTGTATTATTATCGGATTTCAATTTTCGTAGTGATTGGAGTTGTTGTGTGACCGTACGGTAAGCAAACGCGCTGAAATTTATATCGAAATTTAATTTAATAACTGGTTCAAAAAGCTATCTTCCCCATACGATCGAGTTAGGACTCGAAGCCTTCTCCATTGCGTTCGGAATAGGTGTATAACATTATAAACGCCTGTCGGCAGGTTTCAATTGGAATTTGTTTAAAAAGTTAAGTAGTTTGTGAAAATATTATTAAATTAATATATAAGTATATATATATATTCACGTTTTAGGGTTGAAACCCTAGTTTTTTCTCTAGCCGCCGGCATTGTTTTTCAATGGCCGATACTTCTCCTTATCATCTTCAATTAGAACAAAATAAAAATTAATGGTCGAAGCCCTTTTCATTCAAAGAAAAAAACAAACGAAATACTTTCGTTCGAAAATCAAAATCAATGGTCGCGCTCCTCATTCCTTTGTTCAAATGAAAAAGGAAATCAAATCTGGCTGCGAGTTTCATTTCGAAATCCCCTTCTTCGTTCGAATCAATTCAAAAAAAAATGGGGGAAACGCGACCATGTCGCGATTTCAATTTCGAGCCAGGGTATCTTCGACTTCGAAAGGAAATAGAGCGCAAATTTTTCGATCGAGTTCGAATCGAGAAATCAAGGCAAGCGACGATTGGTAGGCGCGGGGAGCTCGAGTCGAGCAAGTGATGTCGCGCTTGCGTACGCGAGTATTTGGGGGATTCGGGGCGAGTCGATCTAGTGGGACTCGCAGCCTCGAGTAAGCGGTGGCACGTGCGATTTTGGGTCAGGCATCGTTTGCGCGACAAGAGGCTAGGCAGGAGGTCGAGTGAGGGCTCTCGCGTGGTTCGTCGTTGTTACGGCGATGGGTCAAGTTCGTCGTGATTGTGGTGACACTGTTTGTCTCCAGTAAGGTATTAATGGTCCTACGTTTAATTTAGTGTTTTCGTTAAGTAAAAACTTTAATTTAATTTGTTGTTAATTATTCCAATTATTAGAATTTTTACAGTAAAATAAATGACTGGTTAGGTTATTTTCTGGAAAGAAAAAAAATATAGTATATATTTGTTACAAACTGTATAGAACAGTAAATATAAGTAAATTTGGAAACAGAAGAAAAAAAGGGAAAATTATAAGTTAAATTTAATAGTTAGTTTTTAAAGAATAAATTATAGTGGTTAAATTATTTAGTTAACCTATATAATTATTTTGGTAACTAGAAAATAATTTATTAAAGGAAATTTAGTTTTAAATTTAATTTTTAGTTAATTAAATTTGTTAAAAGAAATTTGTTTAAAAATTAAAAGTATTAGTTAAAAAAATTCACTAGTTTAAAATTAAAATTTTTAGTTGAATTAAAATTATAAAATGCAATTGAACTGTTCGATTTATTTCGAATATTAATTATATCATCTAATATTATACAAGGTTAAAATCATTAAAACAAGCTGGGATGGAATCAAATATGCAAATAAAAGGGCAAAGGTGAGATCTTCTCACTCAAATTAAATTGGAATTGCAGTTATTGATTGACTGTTTGGATGTGGTAGTATATATAGTAGTATATATATATATATATATATATATATATATATATATTTGGAGTTGTTGATTTCCCGCATTATATAGCGGATGAGACCCTATGCGCCGCATAATAGCGGATGATATTTTATAAATCCCATATACCACGATATTCCACCTCGAAGTGGAATGGGTATTTAATTGTTGTGCTAGCATCTGTGGATGCAGGGAAACAGGTTGGAGGGATCCAACTGGATTCCTCAAATTATATGAATTTGTTTCATATGTTGTATGAATTTGTTTCATATGTTGTATGATGAATTATTAAAAATCTATGAATGATTATATTGACGATTGAATTTGTTGAAGGCTATAATTTAGCCGAATGTATTTTTGGGTATCGTTGGATACCAGAAATAAATAAAATTGGATTTTTTTTAATTAAAGTAGGAAATTGTAAGTAAATCCTTTTTGAAAGAATTGGGTGAATTTAAAAGAAGGAATTTAAAAGCATAATGTTGATTTTTGAAATCTTATCGAATTATTTCAAAAATATGGGAAAAGATTTTTATAAATGGATTTTGAATAGTATTATTCGAAAGTGGAAGAATTTATTGAAAATGGAATTCTAAATAATTTGAAGAGAATAAAGGTATTTATTTAAAAGGTGATAAATTTCTAGAAATCACATTGATAATTGATTTGGTTTTTGAAAATAAATCTTTGGGAAATTAATATGAAAATTGATTTGGTGTTTGAATGGAAAAAAATTGATTTGTGTTGAAATAAATTTGGAAATCGATTTGTAATTGATTTGGTGTTGAAATAAATTTAGAAATCAATTTGGAATTTGATTAGGTGTTTGAAAGTGAATATTTGGAAAAAGATTTGAAAATCGTATATAAGTGAATATTTGGAAATTTAAATTCACAGTGGAAATAAATAATATCGGGGATTTTATTCCGCGAGTAAAGTGATTTGAAATTTGATTTCAAAGTGATGAAGTGTGGAAAATATATATCTTACAAAGATATTTGAAATTTAATAATTTGGAAAAATTATTTTACATTGGTTTATTGTTGTGAATGTTGTTCATAGTTACATAACTGACTATCAATATTTGCCTTTGAAATGGCATTTGAATTTGTTTTTAAAACAAGCGCTCATTATTCGGTTAAGCCGGGAGAGGACTTTATGTCATATAACCCATTCCGAATAGTGATACGACATAAATGGATAACATTTGAAGAACGGTGTTGAAGACCGGGCATTTGCGAGAACGATAGGATAACCTATCGATTGTCTCTGCACCGAGTAGCTACGGTATAGAGATTCCCTATGTGATGGGAGTTCCGATCAGGATTGTGGATACCCGGATTTCCAAGGGGTTCTTCGGAAGTGCCTTCGATTCTGTTCGAACCCGGAACAGATTTGTATGGATGTATGTATGACACTACACTTTGAGATATAAAGCCGATTTCTTTCAAATACCTATCTATTGGTGGTGGAGAATTTATTATCTTAGCTTAACACCCTTCTCTGAGACCTACGAGCTCAGAGGTTATGTAGTTGAAGGTTATTAGTGATATACTCCCAATTCTCATTCCTCCCTCACTTTATTCATAAAAATAAAAATTAGAAACTAAGGCATGCCATCAGTAAAAGCAAAATGGATGAAGAAAAGCTAGGAATTAAGAAGTAAAGCTTAGGGGAAATCAATCAACACTCAAATTTCAACCTTCTTTAACTAATCAAGGTGAATGATAGCTATGCATCTCAAGTTTTAATTAGTATTTTCAATTTTAAGTTTAAATCCAAATCGTTTTATGTTGCTATGCCATGTTTAAAGGATTGAATGATTATTTGCTTATTGATTGAATATTTGGATTTATTTATGAAATTAGTTAATAGATTTGACTGTGAAAACCCATCATATGATACCTAAATGACATAAAATTTTGATATGATGTTAGAAACATTATTTTGAAAGTGGGATTTCAATTTCATAATTTTCCAAGCAAGTATGAATTTATTATGAATTTTCTAAGTGGAGAAAATGGTTTTTTTCGGGTATTAATTATTAAAAATAATTAAATATAGTATTTGGAACTGAAATTTTTATATGTTAAAGAATATGGTAAATCTGATTTAACGTGAAATGTGGGGATTTTTCCCAAGTGTTCATGATTTAATATGAATTATTTAAGCTAAAAAAGCTTTATTATTATATTAAAATAAATTGTACAGTTTGCAAATTATTTTGAAAATGTAAAATATGCTCTACAGTAGTTTTTTCGAAAAGATTTTGGTAAAGAAAGTTGTTAACCAATAAGAATTTGACAAACAATTGGAGTTGGTGAAAAGAAATTGCTTTTATTAGCAATAAAATAGTTTTCCTATTAATTACGGCTTTGCCACGCCGAAGTTCATGATGCCGCCACTCATCTCGCTGCATTTATGGTCCTCGATGCCAATCATGGGCAATGCATAGGGTATCAACTCCGATTGGTATGAAACATATTAGTCTTGGTTGATTAAAGATGTGCAGCATCAAGGTCGATGTCATAGACTTCGTCGAAGACTCTACTGCCTATTTTCAATAGCGTTGCCGGCCCTATTGCTTTCAATGCAACTTATAGTGGTGATAACGATATCGCATGTTTTGATAATGACTCCAAATGGCAAGGAATCCACGTCTTTTAACTTCGGCTATATAGTGCCGTGTTTTTTCAACTTCGACCTTATTCTTTGCTGCTTGTTTTCAAAGAAGGCTATGATGCCGCTTATTTTCAATTCGACCCTAATGATGCCACTTATTTTCTTTAAGGCCTTGATGTCGAGACTCATCAATGTCACCGAGTATCTTCTAAGATTTTATAATATGTTATACGACGTATTTAGCTTCGACTATATAACCTTGTATTTTGTAAATCAAATATTTAACATATTTTGATATTGAAGAGGGACAACGACCCTAGTGGAGATCTTGACATCAAGCTTTATCTTTATGAAAGTTTTATTAAGTTGGGTTTTAAAGCCTATAGCCTTGAAGGCGATGACCTCTATATGTTTTCGAGATTCATCAATACTATTTTATAAAAGCATATATCATAGCATAAATATGTTGAATAAAGTAAATGGCTATATTTTCCTTGTTTTAGTATGATTTCAAGGGTTAAATAATTTATAAAGAACTATGTTTTTAAGGAAATAAAAAGAGTATTTAACCTAGATTTTACTAAGGAGATTGTTGTTCTTATCACCTTTAGATAAATTGTGATAGGATGAATTGACTTGTAGATTAGAGAACGAGATGGGACTAGTGTAGGGTAGCACCCTATACTTCAGCTGTTAGCTCCTAGTTGATATTAGTCCATGGTTCCAATGCATAGGGCTTTGTCATGGGTAAGACTAAAAGAAAGATTACGCACAGAAAGGAATAAAAGATGAGATAGGTAATTGGTGAGCCCGCAAAACCATTAGGATCAAAGTGACCCTAGGAATAGTAAGTTTTGGATAGTTCGTCCAGTTGTCTTCTAACAGTATGTTAGGAAATTCGATATATCTGGTAGGCCTGAGTCAACCATAGGTTTGTAGTTACCTTGGGAAAACTATGATGTTGGGACAGATAGTCCATTGATTTAATCAGATTGGTCATTATTACCTATGTTGCATGCATGCATACAATTGTTACTATTGCCTATTTTAATCACTATGGTTGTAGGAGTTTGATTTGCACAAGATATATTTAAAATGGGATATTAGTGAGGGGAAAACCCATTCCGCTCAGTGGCATGGTCTCACTAGATATCTATAAATCGAGATGACATATTATTATTCACACCAGGTTTTTTGTTCGACTCAAAGTTTATGTTTTCCCCAAACACTCTCGGGTACTCAAAATTTGATTTGATTAGGTCTGGATTAAGTGTTTACAGGATATTTAGATTGGACGAATAAAGCTTCTGGAGACGTGCATGAGCTAGATCTTGCTGTGTAGGAGCTTATATATATTATCCGCTGTCTTAAAACTTCATTTTGTTGTAATGTACGTAATGGAAGATGTTATGACTGCTTAGTAGTAAACTCTGATCAACCATGGGGGCATCTTATATGTCGCTCTTGGAGTATTTTGTAATAATTTTATTTTATTTGAACTGGACGATGTTTGGGATTATGTAATGAACATGAAATATCATCTTTGAATGAAATGAGAAAGTTTGTTTGAAAGTGTGTTTAAAATATTTCATATCCTTGTGTTTTGATGTTATTGATACGATTAACATAGCCGTATTTTGTCGTCAAAAATTAATATTATAGATGACTGCAGTATTTATAACGATTAGTTTCGGGCCTTATAATGAGGGATGTTACAAGGGGTACCAGAAACTCTTCTGGCAATATCGTGAATAGAAGACCAGAAATTCGCCCGATAGCAATAATTTCTTAATTAAGATGCTAGAAATCCATCTAGCAATAATAATTCCTGAATAGAAGACTAGAAAATTATCTGGCAATAATAATAGAATATCAGAAATCTGTTTGGCAAATATAATTGAAGACCGGAAAATCCATCTAGCTATAATAATAGAAGACCAGGAAACCATCGGGCAATAATAATAGAAGTCAAGAAAACCTATATGTCGATAATAATAGAAGACCAGAAAACCCATCTGGCAATAATAGTAGAAGACCAGAAAACCCATTTGACGATAACAGAGGACCAGAAAACTATCTTGCAGTATTAATATAAGACCACAAATCTCATCTGGCAATGATAGAAGACCAGAAAACCATCTAGTAGTAATAATAACAGACCAGAAATCTCATCTAGCAATAGTTTTTCTTTTTGGAGAAATCTCACTTTAAATTACAAGAGACAATATTTGGTAGATCTTTCTCTAGAAGATTAATTGACTTTGTTTTGGAAAGTAAATGGCTTGCTTTGACAGATCTCCTTTAGAAGATTATTTTTGCTTTGGAACACAAACAGTTCACATTTGATGGATCTTCTTCTTGGAGATTGATTGATTTTGTTTTGGAGAGCAAAAGGGTTGCTTTGATAGATCTTCCTCTAGAAGATCGCTTTGGCATCATCTAAAGTGATGATCACAACTTGGATCAAACCCCTTATCACCATCTTAGGTGATAGTTTAGATTTGTTGTCGGGTGCGTTTGGTTTGCTATCTTTAAGCAGAACCAAAGACTTACCCGACCTCCCTCTAGGAGGTACTTCATTAGGCCTTATAGGCGGCACCGAAGACTAGTTCAGTGGTTTGACATGGCCATCTTAGACGGTGCCAAAGGCTCACTCTGTCCTTCCTCAAGAAGGCGCTTCAGTCAGGCCTTATAAGCAGTACTAAAGTCTGGTCGGTGCTTTAACCTGGCCGTCTTAGGCGGTGTCAAAGGCTTACTTCGTCCTCCCTCTCGGAGGTGCCCTGGCCAGGCCATGTAGGCAGGACTAAGGGCTTGTAGATGCTTTGGTTGGATCCTTTCAAACGATAACAAAGGCTTACTCTGATCTCCCTCTTAGAGGTGCTTTGACCGGGTCATCTTTGCAGGGAAAAAGGCTTTTTGCCCCTTACTACCATCTTAGGTAGTGGTTTAGGCTTTTTCTTTTACTTTAGGAGAGTCTTACTCCTCAACCATGTAGATATTCTTATTTCAACTTCTTCACTCATCCATTGTTGGTAAATATGGTGTCAGACATTCAGCATTTTACTTTTATTATCACATTGCCATCATATTGGTGTAGGTGGTGAATTTCCGATGAGATTATTTTAATTTTTTAGAACACCAATCTCCTTTTAGCACGGTCTTTTCTGAATTTGTGTTCATTGTATCTTGATATCGTTTGCAAATATTTGGGCACTTACTTGGCCATCTTATTCCTTAGTTCATTGATCAAATTTGAGGATTTTCTTTTATCTCTTCACCTTCCGATGGGATTCAACCTTAACTTCGATTGGAAGCATTATTTCTTATCCATAGGTAACTTATCCTATCGTGGCTTGATATGCGTAAAGTGTGAGTGGTAATTATTCCGTCTAATTTGCTTTTTATAAAGTATGTAGTAAGAGCTGGGGAGTACTCCTTTATATATGTAACTCTTTAGCAAATTCACGTTTTTAGGGGTAATTTTCCTTTTTGATAAATTTCATGTTCAAATGCACTTTGTGGTTTCATTAAAAATCAGAGACCAGCTTTCTATAATTAATACTCTTGATCTTATAGATGAAAATCCCATAATTATTTAGGATACTTTTCATTGATCTCATGTTGAATCCATTTTAAGGTAAAAATCGTAAACGCTTTTAGAATTCGATAGAAGTTGTAAGTATAGTCATGTTGAAGTCATATGATCCCGGGGTCAATCTACGTAGAACAATTTTATCTAAGTAGAAATCAAGATTACGAGTTTTTTGGAATTCGAAGCAAGTTATGATTAAAAATCACAAGTGCTTTGGAACATGAAACAAGCCATAATCCAAGAGATCTTTTACTACCATGCATCTTGAAAATTACAACATTAAATAATGATTCGACTTCTAAGTTCTTAAATTTCTCCCTTGCTTTGTCTCGATGCAGTAATCATCTTGCTAATGATTTCTTATCTTTTGCTTTGCTCTACCTGACTAAGATAATCCATACAAAAATCTTTTCTTGAATCTTTCCATTTTCAATAAGTTCTGGTTTGACGGATTTGTTCCCTCATGATTCTTAATGAATACCTTTCCATCTTTCCAAAACTTATGTACTCGAGTATTCTGATGGCTTCAATTTAGAGATCCTATTTCGGTTGCTTGAAATCGAAAGGAAGGTTTTTGTAAAACTTATATAATCTCATAATAGAAATGTAAATTTCGAATATAGGACCGAGCGGTTATGATTCATGAACCAGTAGTCCTTTAAATGAGAATAGACTCTTCTAATTATAGTTTTAACAACACAAATGTGTCGTGGTAGTTTTAAAAACTTTTATGAAAGATATAATTTTTAATGGTATACACTTTAAGGACTTTAGTATTTCCTTTTGAAATAAATAGATATATGTTTCCCCCATCGATGAGGCAATTGGTAATAATCCTTTTTATTTTTTTGAAATACTTTTCCCAAAGATTTGTTTAGTAAAACCTTTTGAATAAAACTGGTTGTTAAAAATAATATTGGTGTATATAACCTCGCCCTTTGAATGATATGTATAATTGTACCACTTCAGTTTTTGCTTAACGAAAACAAATGCATGTTTGTAAATCTGAAAAGTCATGATTCATGAACTGATAGACATTATGGACAAGAAAACACTATCCTTTAAGAATCTCTTCTCTTAAGAGGATTTTGAATATTTATCTTTTCCGAAAACTAGCTTGTGATGGAGGATTGATAATGATCCAAAAGCTCATAAAGAAATTGATTATATTATATAACCCAGGCCTAGAGATAGAGAGCCATTTTATCTTAGATATTTAAATTTCCCTCTTCCATAGAAAACTAGAAATCTACTTAATAGAAGATCATAAAATTTATCTGGTATAGAATACTAGAAAACATTTGGTAATAAAATGATCAAAAACTCATCTGATCATAAGAATTCCAGAATACCATCTTCTGATAATAAGAAGTTCAAAATTTCCTCTGACAATAAGAATATTAGAATCTCATCTGATAATAAGAAGACCAGAACCTCATCCGATAACGGAGATTCTCGTTATATTGACAAGAAAATCCAGAACTTCTCAGGTGCCTACTCATAATAGGTTACTCCTTGTTTGAACCAATAAAGAAACTTAAATTTTGTACTAGTACATAGTGAATTTCAAGTATAAATAAATCAAATTGAAATTTTCGAAGAGTAAAATTGATTCATGGTGGATTGTAACTACAATATCTCATGGTTGACCTTATTGAATTGCAGACTTATATATAACACATCTACAAAAAGTTAGCTTTTATAACTTAAAAGCAGCAATAATAATAATAAAAAATAAAAGTGCAATAGCAACAATATAATATGGCCATATTCGCCAGATAATGATAAACTCAGTGCACGTGTAAATAATAAACTCGCATATGTTCATTTTTCATTTGATGTGCACATGTGAAATGTCTTGCATCGCTTTTGGAGGAACTTTATAACTTAGGCTGCCACTATAAAATGTTAGCTATGCATTACATAGACGTGTAGAGTCAAGTTGCTCACGTACTACATATTAATGTAGCTTGCACCAGATCATAATATAGTGTATCAATTTTATTAATCTATTATATTTTAATAGCTATGAATAGCACGTGACTTCGTACTTACAAATCACGACTGGTATGTGAAAGAAATTATTCCTGTGTTGCCTACGAGCATGATAAAGGTCTTTTTATCACACTCTTATTATTATTATTATCATATATATATTATCAATTTGTAGTGATACTTGCTATCTTTCATCATTCTACTTGATAAAATCACTGTCAATTGCTTTGAAATCACTTGATCCGGTACAAAATTGGAACTCATATATTCGAAATTTTATGAATACCTGAAACCCGTATGTATGAAACTAATTCAAAACTTGATAACGTTAAACCTGACACACACATATATTTTCAAAACTTTTATGTTTTTGAAATCTACACATTTAAAATTCATGCATACATCTGAAACCTTTCATGCTTACGAACTTAAATTTAAGTTTTGAAGCTTATATTTATTCAACGCCTTATATGTTGGAAACCATATATACTTGAGACCGCATGCACTTAAAATGTTGTGATACATATATTTAAAACCTGCTGATATAAACCTGATATGTATTTGAAAATTATATACATTCAAAACCTTTGTTTATTCAAAGTTTGATATACGCTGAACTACTATATATATATATATATATATATATATATATATATATATATATATATATATATATATATATATATATATATTCCAAAGAGATAGTATAATAACAAATGGAGAAAAAACGCCTTTCTTCGGAGGCTCACACAAAAACGGCGAAGCATATGAAGGACATATGCCTTCCAGACGCAAAGAGAAAAGACTAACAGCGGAACAAACAAAATAAAAACGGCCACAACAGCCAGAAACAGAAAAACAAAAATACAGAAATAGGAACAAAAACCACCAACAGTCACCACCCCGCCTTTACCCGAAGATAAAGGCCAGACCACCAAGCCAAACCACAAAGAAAGCAAACCGAGCTGCGGCATAAGCAGCCAAACCAGAGAAAGCAGACTCCTGGGGAAGAGGGTAGCGCCGACTGATATGAAGAGTCAACCCAGACTAACCAAGAAGGATCCCACAGAAGAATCAGAGCAGCACGGAAGATATGAATGATGACCGGAAACTCCAACACTCATCGAACAACCTCATCGAGCTCCGGCAAAGCCACCGCCCAATGAAGATGTCCAACGAACCTCGTGCAGAGCAAGACACGGAAAAAAAACCAAAACTGCAACCCTGCCACGACCTGCAAAGGACCAGGCCAAACTACCAAAGATGCTACCAACGCAGTCCCAACCAAAGAGACTTAAGAACAGAAGCAACAACCATCCATAACAGCAGAGCAGCCATACAAACACCACCACAAAACCAGAGACAGACAAAAGCAAGGACACTGAAACACCAGGCTTTGCCAACCAATACTCTCACCGGACCATGGAAGAAACCAAAGATACTTGGATAAGGAAAACTAGCAACCACATTAACCAAATCGGGGGGGGGGGGGGGGGGAGGGGAAAGTGAGCGCTGGATGAAGGCCAGCGTCCGCACGACAAGATTCAACCAATTCCCAGTCTACCGTAAGACAGAGCACACGATATAGAGAGGAGACCTACTAGCTGCTCAGCACGGAAACTCAAAGGACCCCTGAAAGGTCTACCACGGAACGTTAGGAAGACGTCATTCCTCACACGTCGAATAATGGATGGAGGATCCATAGGCGAACTCTCGAAGGTTGCCTTGTTCCGCGCGCACCAGAGGTGCCAGCAGATGAGACAGGAAATCAAACGGAACACGATAGAACGAAGAGATTTCCCAGAGTTCCCAGCCCACCAGTTACTCTGGAGATCAAAAGGAGATCTGGCAATACGTCGAACACCAACAAGGTTGCCGAAGTAATTCCAGCAGGATCTGGTCGAGAAACCATCAAAAAACAAGTGGTTCAAGGATTCCGATTCCCCGTTGCCACAACATATATGAAACTGTATATATGTATTTTAAACTTTATCTATATTTAAAATCATATGTACTTAAAACTTTGTGAATCTTTATATATTCAAAAGCTTGTATATGTTCAAAGTTTATATGTATATATATTTATTCCAATATATATGAAACAATATACGCTCAATACCATATATACCTAAAAACCACATGCATATGAAATTATATTTGTTACGACCCACATTTCGAAAGGTTTAAATCGACAATAATTCACACATGTCCAACTTAAACAATCTAGAACATAGATAATCAATGGGGTTAATTAATAAAAATAAGAAAAGAAGAAGAAAACAAACATAGAATCTCGCAGCAAAATGACAAAATATAATAATCAAATAAATAGTTCATGAAGCTGTTTATATTATACATTTGATTATCATTTTACAACATCTATCAGAGTTATATATACAACAGGGACAAATAAAATAATGCAGCAGACAACATGATGCAAGGAATAATAATAGTAATAATATACCAAATTTTCGTCTTTGTATTTCAGAATAATCTTCAATGCGCTGAAATACTCAGGGCTGGTCCGAGTGTAATGAAAAGACAAAACACTGGAATCATGACTAAAATATCCTTATGTGAGTCAAATCGATATCACATAAAACATCAGTGTAATAGCATCAAAGATGGTTATGGGATTTCACATCTTCTATCCAGTGTATAACGTGCGTGCGATAACTTAAGGGATGTTACTAGATTTTCCATCTCTTATGGATCCGTCAAAATATTATATATAGTAGAATACACTACATATATAATGTCTAATCAGTAAAATAAATATTTTTGTTAGCGTTAATGTAGGATCTAGATTAACCCTATAGGGGGGTGAATAGGGTTATAACAAATTTTAACGAATTAAACACGTAATCAAACTGCAGTGAAGAAAATATGCAGAAAAGTAAATCACACACAAAATTTTACCCAGCTTCGGCAACCCCTGCCTACTGCTGCATTCCCAGATTTCTATTAGGATTAAACAGTATCCCGCTTACAAACACTCTAACAGACTCGCACATCCTGCTCCACCTATAGAGTTTCGCAAACTCGCACACCCTGCTCACTGAACTAACCTAACTAGACAATCTGACACTACCTAAACCCTAGGTGGTGATTTACCCTGCCTTGACTTGAAAATTACAAATTGAAAAACAAAAACACAGTTTAAAACCAGGACAAAAATTTAAATTGGAAATTTAAATCACTTTTGCCCTCAAATAAACCCTAGCCTAAAACAAGCCCGACCCCATTAAAATTAAAACCCTAATTAATATCTAGGCCGGCCCGCTTAATTTTTATATCGATCCCCTTTGTTATTGACCTGATCCTTCTTCTCTTTATTTCCTGGCCCGATCCCCTTTGAGAGAAATATGGTGATTCACAAATTAGGGCTTCGGTGATGTTGTGATTTTCTAGCGATTATGAGCTACTACTTCTCGATTCTCTGTTGTTCTTGAATCTAGGATCGATGCGTTGTTACTTGATGCTCCTTTGCCTCGAGTCTGGATTTAGGGCATTGCCCTGTTGTCTTTTTGCTGGAGAATTGGAGCTTCGGCTTCGACTTCCTTTGTGGTGACTCTGGAATTATCCCTGTTGCAATTTAGAGCTTCAGCTTCGTCTTCCTTTGTGACGACTCTGGAATTGGTATGTGATATCTTCTTTGTGTTCTCTGATTTGAACTTGAATGCTTGAGTGTCAGTGATGATTTGGGTCTCAGTTTTCTTGCTCTGAATCACCACAGTCGATGATGATATTTGGAGTGGTTTATATAGGCGTCTGATTTGATCTTTCTTGATCCCCACGATGTTGATTCTTTCTGTTTTTACACTTTCATATTTTTGGAAATTCCTTTCAAAGCACGGCTTCAATTTTGTACGTTCGATCTTCTGATTTTAAACAGTTTAACCTTTTGATTTCTGATACTTTCCTAATTTATAAATCTTTCTATTTCAACGATATTTAAAACTTGATTTTATATCTGAAGCTTTCCTAATTTAAATTTTGACTTTTTCAAACATACGGCCTTGTTTCTGATCATTTCGACTTTTCTCTGTGATATTCTTTTCTTGTCGGCTTCACTGTGACTTTTTTGCATACTTGCTTCCTGTTGACATTTGCTTTGCTTTTTTTACTTGCGAATTGACTTCGGTCTGACTTTATTATAACACCTTGTTGCCACTGTATATACTTTGTAGCTCTGTTTCCTTGTAGTCTTCATGTATATGACTTGTTTGGTTCATTGCTGTATTGTTATTTTAAGGGTGCACTTGTCTGGTTCATCTTTTGATCATCATATTTCCTGACTTGTACTGTTGTTCATGTATTCACTATGCATTCATTCCAGTAGTTGTCTTTGCATTCTGTAGCCACTGTGTACATTGTTGATCTTGTACCTGACTTTGATTGTTAAACTTGGTTGATCATTTCTGTCATTTGCAGTCGCCATTGTGTCTTGATTGAGACTGCTGTGTTCATATGCTCACTTGTACATGCATTTGCCACTGATTGTTCTATGTAGCTTGTTGTACTTCTGTAGTATAACCTGATGTTTCATTTCTCCATTTGAGTCATTCATGTATTTGCTTAGTCTGGATTGATTTTTCTTGTAGCTCGACCATTTGTTCATCACTGTAGTCATTGCACTGTTGCCATTGGTTGACCTTGTGTGCTTTTGCATTGATGCTGTAGTCTTGATTCACTGTTGTACTGGTTATCTGATTTTCTGGTTTGGGGCTATGGCTTCTTCAATCTGGAATTTTGAACTTTGAATCACTTCATTCTTCTTCAACTGATTGTACTAACCAATTCCCTCTGTTTCAAATTTCTTTGTCTTGACTTTCTTGACCTGTGTACATGCACAGTTTCATTGTTGCAGTGATACTCTGAATTTTGGTCAAGGCCATTTTTTTGTGTTGATTTTGATTTGACCTTATGCACTCTAGTTGGCGAGGCAGTGCACACGTGTATACGTGTGTATTGCAGCCACTCATAATTACCTGTCCCTGATATGAATACTGATATGTACAGATATTACACAATTAAAGATGATGACGATAACCCATATATCTGAGACAACTATAAAAAATAAATTTTATATTTTTGCAAATTTAAAATTTTGTTTCTTTTCAGATTACTGCTGTAGTTATTAATTATACAGGTACACAGGAGATAGGACAAATACTAGAGTTGGACAATGCAGATGTAGAAGACTGAGTGTATGAGTGATGTAGTGAGGACAGAAATGTAACAATGAATTGTATGAATGAGAGTGAACTGTAAATATGAAATTAGTGTAATGTATGAAATTATGAAATGTAAAAATCAGTGTGTGAACTGAAAACATTGTACTGAATAAAATATTCTATTGAATAAAATACTGATTGAATTTTTTAAATTCTGTGCAATAGTATTATTACTCAAAATGAATTTTTATTCCTGTATGTGTATAATCTGCAAACACATCTATAATTCGATATATATTTTGTTATCATCAAACAATAAACACACATCAAACAATCTCCCCCTTTTGATGATGACAAACATATATATAGAAGATTTTGAAATTCTAATAAATGTGTTTAAGCAAATATTTAGCTCCCCCTATATGTATGCTCCCCCTTCAACTGAGACCACTCCCTATTTAGAAGATTTAGGAAATTACAGAAGAATAAAAGAATTATAGACAAATAACTAACAGCATTTAACAAATTTGGTGTAGTATTCCAAAAATACTTATTTCCTTATCAAAATCTCTTTCTTCTCCCCCTTTTGTTATCATCAAAAGACTGACAAAAAATTATGGAACAGTAGGGGAAAACAAATGGAAAAAACAAGGAAAAATCATAATATATCATAACACGATAACAATTTCCACATTTTAGAGAATGGATCGATGATTTGGTTTTTATATAATGAGAAGAGGGATGTTTTTATTTGAACAATTTAAGCACAAAAATAAGCACTTACTAACCACGCATAACCATAAGGACTTTTAAATGGGATTAGCAGTTACTCATTAGCTATCAAGCTCCATCCATGCATAACCATAAGGACTTTTAAATGAGAATGGAGTGATGATAAACTAAAATTCACATGATCCATCCATGCATAACCATAAGGACTTTTAAATGAGAATGAATGCATGAGAAATATTTAAAAAAAATTCTTTATTTTTCCATTATTTTTCTTTTTAATTTAAAAAAAATTCACTCTTCTCATTTTTCAAAACCATTATGAATGATAGAAAGATGGTAGAAATAGAAATGGTCGTGGAATAAGTTACCAAATTAATCATATTATGAAATTTCTTAAACCAAACGTATTTCCACTACTGAATACCATATTCGAATCAATCTTTGAATGATATCCAAAACAGGTTTGAATCCTAGAAATTGAAGTTGAAAATAAATATCCAAGAATATTTCAACCAAAAATTGAAAAATGATTAGTCAATTTCCATAATCCCCAAATCCAAACGTAATCTGGAAAATCTGTCTTCGGGGAGGGGTTTTGTGAAAATATCAGCAAGTTGATTCTCAGTTGAAACGAATTCAATGCAAATGTCTTCCCTAGCAATGTGATCTCCAAGAAAGTGGTGTCTCACATCAATGTGTTTCGTGCGTGAATGATGAACAGGATTATTAGACAAGTCTATTGCACTTTTACTATCACATTTTAATGGAACTAGTTTATAAACTAAGCCAAAATCAGAAAGAGTTTGCATCATCCATAAAATTTGAGCACAACAACTTCCTAAAGCAATATATTCTGCTTCAATGGTGGGTAATGCAACACAATTTTGTTTTCGACTAGGCCATGAAACTAATGAATGTCCTAGCATGAAACATGTCCCACTAGTACTTTTCCTGTCAACCAATGAACCCGCATAATCAGCATCAGAAAAACCAACTAAATCAAAATTTTCACAAGAAGGATACCATAGTCCAAATTTGTGTGTGTGTGAAAGATATCTTAAAATTTGTTTAGTGGCTTTCAAATGAGATTCTTTTAGGGTTAGATTGAAAACGTGCACACAGACACACAGAAAACATAATATCAGGTCTAGAAGCAGTAAGATAGAGAAGTGAACCGATTATCCCTCGATATTTCTTCTTTCAAATTGATTAATTTCAACTTTGCATCTCTCAAATCCAACTTTCATTATTAAGAATCATTTCAACAAAATCAGATTCAATTTCAGAAATAAACCACTATGACAACAAAACGCACACAAACTTTTATCAAATGAAGAGCGAGTGTGTATACCTTCCATAGGATCACAGTTAAAATATCATGATTATCTCAAAAACAATTTGAAGTTTTCACCAGTGAAGTTTCATTAGTTTCAACAGTTTCTAAAAACACTTTTATAGCATGAGTACTCAATAATCAATCAACATCATAATTTGACCAAACAGATTAATTTCAAGAAAAATGGTTGATCAATTTTTAAGCACAGATCAGAGTCAAGTCATATAAGATCATATCAAGCAGGTTAGAATTTGTCAACCATCAACATTAGTTCAAGTAATTCTATTTAAAGATGATTGGTTAAATACCATTGTCAATCATAACTGGTTGATTTAATTATGGTGCAGATTCTTACCAGTTATCTATCGTTTGAAGATAAATACGATTACCTGTTTTACCTGTACGATAATCTTTCATTGTTTGCCCATAATGAATCTGTCACCTTTATACTAGGCTAAGGAACGTTGATTTGTCACCCGTTGTGTATCTGGAACAGCCAAAATCCAGATAACACTAATGTTGTTCCTTAGCCTGCCACCACACCTACACGGTTAAAGATTTATGTGACCTATTTGTTTTTATAGGTCCATGGTTGTTAGTGGAAGAATAATTGTAAATAAACAATCCTTTTGGAACCCAAACTTGTTTTGTCCTTTCATTCTTGTTCCAATAGACATGAAATTTGTTTGTAGAATTTTTAGGAACCCAAACTTGTATAAATTTTGTGTTCTTGTTCCTATGACTACAATTTTCAACATGATGTCCAATTATTTCACATTCAGAAAAGACACTCTTTCCTTTAGCACTATCATCAACTTGTGTTTTTCCAAAACCTAGTCCTTTTCTATTGTTAGCAAACAATTGATTTCCCAATAACATATTGAATGATTTTTCTCCTCTTGAAAAGTTACTCAGTGATTTCTCAAGATCTTGGACTTTGGTTTTTAGTGTTGTGTTTTCAGTCACAAGTGAGGTGCATCTATTTATAAAATCCTTTTTCCTAGTTTCAATGGTTTCCTTTAGATTCAAGTTTTCTTTTTCAAGATTCTCAAAGCTATTCTTCAGTTTTGTTAATTCTGAATCTAAAGTTTTACAGTTTTTACAATCTAGGTTTTGAATCTTTTCAAGTTCAGTTTCTAACCTAAAATTTTCACGGGCAAGTTCTCTCCTATCAGATTTCAGTTTTTTAATTTTAGAATCTAGAGCATCAACTGTTTTAGTAAGATCAAGGCACATAAAGTCAAGTTCTTTATAAGAATAGTTCTTTACCTCATTAGATTCCTCTGAGCTTGCTTCTGAATCTGATCTTGATTCCTCTGAGCTTGCTTCTGAATCTAATCTTGCCGTAAGACACAAGTTAGCATCCTCTGAGCTATCAGTTGAAACTTCATCTCCTTCCTCATCATCCCAAGTCGCTGCGAAGGCCTTTTTCTTCTTTTTCTTTCCCTTGTTGTTTTTGAGAAGTGGGCAATTTTGTTTGAAGTGACCAGGCTTGTTGCAGTTATAGCAGGTTAATTCATTTTCTGAATTGTCAGAATCTTTTGACCTATAACCATTCGTTTTCTTCTTGCGTGGCTTGAATCTTGACAATTTTCTAAGATTATTGACAACCATTGCAAGTTCTTCAATTAGATCTTCTGCTTTATCATCGCTCTCTTCTTTGCTCTTTAAGGTAATCGTCTTTTTCTTTGATTCAGAGTTGATGCGTTCCTCCTTTGCTTTTAACTCAAGCTCATACGTCATCAGATTTCCGATCAAATCCTCCATGCTCAGTTTACTCAAATCTTTTGATTCTTGTATTGCCGTGAATTTTGCCTCAAAGTTCATCGGTAAGACTCGTAGAATCTTCCTCACTAGCTCTACCTCAGAGAATACCTTTCCAAGCGCTCTAGCATTTTACACCAAGGTTGAGAAGCGTCCAAACATATCCTTTATGCTCTCGCCTTTGTCCATCACGAAGTTCTCGTATTCATTGCTGAATATGGCTAGACGAGACTCTTTGACTTGAGAAGTTCCTTCGTGTGTCACCTCCAAAGTATGCCAAATTTCCTGTGCTATTTTACAATGAGAAATTCTATTAAATTCAGTTTTATCAAGAGCACAGATCAAAGCATTCATGGCTTTAGCATTTGTAGTTTTTAATTTCTTATCATTAGCATCCCACCTCTCCTTAGGTTTAGGAATCTCGGTATCACCAATAGTTATAGTGGGAGGTGTATAGCCAGTTTCAATAATATCCCAAACATCATAATCAACAGAACTAAGATAAATACTCATCCTAACCTTCCAGTAAGCATAATCATTCCCATTAAACATTGGTGGCCTAGCAATAGATTGCCCCTCAGAAAAAGCATTATTTGATGGATTCATGACTCTAGAGTTAAAGAAAAAATTACCTCGCTCTGATACCACTTGTAGGATCTAGATTAACCCTAGAGGGGGGGTGAATAGGGTTATAGCAAATTTTAACGAATTAAACACGTAATCAAACTGCAGAGAAGAAAATATGCAGAAAAGTAAATCACACACAAAATTTTACCCAGCTTCGGCAACCCCTGCCTACTGTTGCATTCCCAGATTTCTATTAGGATTAAACAGTATCCCGCTTACAAACACTCTAACAGACTCGCACACCCTGCTCCGCCTATAGAGTTTCGCAAACTCGCACACCCTGCTCACTGAACTAACCCTAACTAGACAATCTGACACTACCTAAACCCTAGGTAGTGATTTACCCTGCCTTGACTTGAAAATTACAAACTGAAAAACAAAAACACTGTTTAAAACCAGGAAAAAAATTTAAATTGAAAATTTAAATCACTTTTGCCCTCAAATAAACCCTAGCCTAAAACAAGCCCAACCCCATTAAAATTAAAACCCTAATTAATATCTAGGCTGGCCCGCTTCAATTTTATATCGATCCCCTTTGTTATTGACGTAATCCTTTTTCTCTTTATTTCCTGGCCCGATCCCCTTTGAGAAAAATATGGTGATTCATAAATTAGGGCTTCGGTGATGTTGTGATTTTCTGGCGATTATGAGCTACTAATTCTCGATTCTCTGTTGTTCTTGAATCTTGGATCGAGGCGTTGTTACTCGATGCTCCTTTGCCTCGAGTCTGGATTTAGGGCTTTGCCCTGTTGTCTTTTTGCTGGCAAATTGGAGCTTCGGCTTCGGCTTCCTTTGTGGTGACTCTGGAATTATCCCTGTTGCAATTTAGAGCTTCGGCTTCGTCTTCCTTTGTGACGAATCTGGAATTTGTATCTGATATCTTCTTTGTGTTCTCTAATTTGAACTTGAATGCTTGAGTGTCAGTGATGATTTGGGTCTCTGTTTTCTTGCTCTGAATCACCACAGTCGATGATGATATTTGGAGTGGTTTATATAGGCGTCTGATTTGATCTTTCTTGATCCCCACGATGTTGATTCTTTCTGTTTTTACACTTTCATATTTTTGGAAATTCCTTTCAAAGCGCGGCTTCAATTTTGTACGTTCGATCTTCTGATTTTAAACAGTCGAACGTTTTGATTTCTGATACTTTCCTAATTTATAAATCTTTCTGTTTCAATGGTATTTAAAACTTGATTTTATATCTGAAGCTTTCTTAATTTAAATTTTGACTTTTTCAAACATACGGCCTTGTTTCTGATCATTTCGACTTTTCTCTGTGATATTCTTTTCTTGTCGGCTTCACTGTGACTTTTCTGCATACTTGCTTCCTGTTGACATTTGCTTTGCTTTTTGTACTTGCGAATTGACTTCGGTCTGACTTTATTATAACACCTTGTTGCCACTACATATACTTTGTAGCTATGTTTCCTTGTAGTCTTCATGTATATGACTTGTTTGGTTCATTGCTGTATTGTTATTTTAATGGTGCACTTGTCTGGTTCATCTTTTGATCATCATATTTCCTGACTTGTATTGTTGTTCATGTATTCACTACGCATTCATTCCAATAGTTGTATTTGCATTCTGTATCCACTGTGTACATTGTTGATCTTGTACCTAACTTTGATTGTTGAACTTGGTTGATCATTTCTGTCATTTGCAGTTGCCATTGTGTCTTGATTGAGACTGCTGTGTTCATGTGCTCACTTGTACATGCATTTGCCACTGATTGTTCTATGTAGCTTGTTGTACTTCTGTAGTATAACCTGATGCTGCATTTGTCCATTTGAGTCATTAATGTATTTGCTTAGTCTGGGTTGATTTTTCTTGTAGCTTGACCATTCGTTCATCACTGTAGTCATTGCACTGTTGCCATTGGTTGACCTTGTGTGCTTTTGCATTGATGCTGTAGTCTTGATTCACTGTTGTACTGGTTATCTGATTTTGTGGTTTGGGGCTATGGCTTCTTCAATCTGGAATTTTGAACTTTGAATCACTTCATTCTTCTTCAACTGATTGTACTAACCAATTCCCTCTGTTTCACATTTCTTTGTCTTGACTTTCTTGACCTGTGTACATGCACAGTTTCATTGTTGCAGTGATACTCTGAATTTTGGTCAAGGCCATTTTTTGTGTTGATTTTGATTTTGATTTGACCTTGTGCACTCGAGTTGGCGAGGCAGTGCACACGTGTATACGTGTGTACTGCAGCCACTCGTAATTACCTGTCCCTGATATGAATACTGATATGTACAGATATTACACAATTAAAGATGATGACGATAACCCATATATCTGAGACAGCTATAAAAAATAAATTTTAGATTTTTGCAAATTTAAAATTTGTTTCTTTTCAGATTACTGCTGTAGTTATTAATTATACAGGTACACAGGAGACAGGACAAATACTGGAGCTGGACAATGCAGATGCAGAAGACTGAGTGTACGAGTGATGTAGTGAGGACAGAAATGTAACAATGAATTGTATGAATGAGAGTGAACTGTAAATATGAAATCAGTGTGTGAACTGAAAACATTGTACTGAATAAAATATTCTATTGAATAAAATACTGATTGAATTTGTTAAATTCTGTGCAATAGTATTATTACTCAAAATTAATATTTATTCCTGTATGTGTATATTCTGCAAACACATCTATAATTCGATATATATTTTGTTATCATCAAACAATAAACACACATCAAACAGTTAAGGCTTTACATTAATCCCCCTTAATGCGTTTTTAAGCATTGTCGTACAGTTTGCATTTAGCATAACCAATAGTACGTCGGTAGCCAGTGATGCGCCGTGATACGATAACATTAAACAAAAATTGTAGGGGTCTTGCATAGGGATAAAAGTATGACAAGGCACGTGAGGCAATGCCCAAAGTAGGATACTACTAGTTTGGGTCGCAGGGCTGGTGGTAACGCAACGTAGCCACGACCGTCCACCACGTCCATCCACCCCGTATCGCGTCAAAGGGAGGCTATCCCAAATTAAGGTGCACCAATCAAAACCAACAACAAGAGTAATAGTATGGACCAAGTCCAATAAAATCGAAGAACAGATGTCCACGAGGGGTAGCTAGCATGCTTGGCCCTATCAAGCCGTTCTGTTTTAGTCATTTCAAATTAGCACAAGTGTCGGGATCTATCCATCATCGTTCCCTTTCTTCAAATCCAGCAAACGATGCCAAATCCAACAACTTCGTTCTGGAGTCTCCTCCGTGTACACAGTTGTCAAAGTGGTTCCAATATCGAAATAAACTATGAAAAATTCTTACCCAGTAAATAACGTCTCCATATCTTTAGAGCGAACACAACGGTTAATAATTCGAAGTCGTGTGTTGCATAAGTCTTCTCATGCGTCTTCAGCTGTCTACTTGCGTAAGCAATCACCTTCCCATCTTGCATTAAAACTGCACCAACTCCTTCTCCACAAGCATTCGTATAAACAGTCAACCCACTATTTCCATTTATAATTGCTAAAACTGGAGCGGTTGTTAACCTGTTCTTTAGTTCTTGAAATGCTTCTTCACATTTTGGACTCCAAACAAATTTAGCATCCTTCATTGTCAACTTCGTTAGGTGATAGGCAACCTTAGAGAAGTCTTGAACAAATCTTCTGTAATATCCTGCCAAACCTAAGAAACTACGAATCTCTTTAGAAGTTTGTGGCTGCTTCCAATCTTGAATAGCTGCAACTTTCCCTGGATCTACTGAAATTCCATCCTTTGATATTATATGTCCAAGGAATCTTACCTCCTTCTCCCAAAAATGGCACTTTGAGAATTTGGCTTTAAGCATGTTATTTCTCCATATCTCCAACACAGCTTCTAGATGTCATGCATGTTCTTCTTCTATCTTTGAGTAGATGAGGATATCATCGATAAAGACTAACACGAATTTGTTTAGCACATCTCTAAACACTCTATTCATAAGGTCAACAAAATAAGCGGGTGCATTAGTCAGCCCAAAAGGCATAACCAACCACTCATAGAAAGTATTTGGACCTTTGAATGCAGTTAGATGGATGCAATCTTCTGCGATCCTTAACTGATGGAATCCTGTAGTTAGGTCCATTTTAGAGAAAACTCGAGCTCCGTGTAATTTGTCAAACAAGTCATCTATTCGGGGTAGAGGATACTTGTTCTTAATGGTTTGCTTATTTAGATCTCGATAGTCTACACACAATCTCAAAGATCCATCTGATTTAGCAACAAAAACTACTACTGATCCCCAACTTGAACGACTAGGTCTTATTAATTCCTTCTTTAATAGCTCTTGGGTTTTGTTATTCAACTCATCCCTCTCTTTCGGAGCCATCCTTCTATCTCGTTGTTTAATTGGCATCGCACTAGGAACTAAGTCCATACAGAATTCAATTTCTCGATGTGGGGGCAAACTTTTTACTTCCTCAAAGACATCTGCAAATTCTTTAACAACGGGTATTGTTTCCAATCTTGTCTGGGATGTATCTAAAGCATAAAGAAAACTATCCCTTCTTGGACTAGGATCTTCACAAGGTATTTCTATGAGTTTCCCTAACTTTGTTTTCAATGCAACCGTTCTTTTCAAACAATCTAGAATAGCTTCATTTTTAGTTAACCAATCCATAACTGGTAAAATTTTGAATCCAGTAAAATCTATGATGAAAAGGTCAAAAGGAAAGTGATGGGGAGGATAGGAAATTGGGGCTTTTTCACAGTGCATACAAAGATTAGTGGAACCTCCTATGGGATTTGTCATGTAGATAGGGTCGTCAACAATTTTAGGGTCAAGTTCTAATTCTTCTACAGTTGTTATAGAAATAAAACTATGAGAAGCTCCTGTATCAAATAATACTCTAACTAAAACATTTTTGATAAAAATTTTACCTTCCAACACTCCTTTGCCTTTCACATCTTTGGAGGTTGAAGGCTCATCCTTGGTAGCGTAAACTTTGGCTTGTTCTCCTTTCTTCATAAAGGGACAATCCTTTATCAGGTGCCCTGGTTTATAACAATTATAGCAGAGATAATTCTGAACCATAGGAGAGGCAACACTCTGAGCTTTGGGACCCCAACAATTCTTCACAATATGGCCTTTCTTCTTACAATTGTTACAAATGAGATCTTTAAAGCGGTTCTCTTGAGATCCTCCTTTGAGTTTTCCCTGCCACGGCTTCTTGCCATTGAACTTCCTTTTTTTCCAGTTATTGTTGTTGCCTTCTTATACTATGTGTGGATCTATCTTATCCAAAGCTACATATCTGTATCCCATGACTATTAAGTCTACAAATGGTTCTTTCACATGCACAGTCATTCTGACATGGTATTGCTTCTTCATTCCAGAAACAAACTTTTCATTCTTTTTGAGGGGTGTATCTATCAATCTAGGCCCAAAACAAGATAATTCGTTAAACTTGTTAGCATACTCCACAAACAACATCTCCTCCTCTTGTTTAAAATCCATAAAATTTCAGTAAAGACGGGATTTTCCTGCTTCTGGCATATACTGTTCCTCTAGAACTTCTTTAAATCGCAGCTATGAGAAATTTTCTTCTGACTCATTCTGAGTAATAGATTCCCACCAAACTAGAGCTCTGTCTTGTAGTTGCCAAGAAGCTAAGAATCTCTTCTGCTCATCTCCAATATTCAGTCCTTTAAAAATTCTTTCACAAGAGCGGATCCAAGCTTGTACTTCAATAATGGTTTCCATTCCTTTGAAAGGTTTACCAATAAGGCTGGTATAGTTCTTGCATAAAGTTGCAAAGTTAATTTGGGGCTGCACCAGAACTACTACTTCCTCGACTACTATAGCTGTAGGAGTTTGACCATTTTTGGTATTACTTCCTCCCCTACCTCGTCCTCTTCTTCCACTCATTTTCTACTATCTATATATAGTAAGAAAAAGATCTTTAGGATACATAGACAAGATATCTAAGGGAATGCTATACAGTACGAATATACTTATTCAAGTTAAAAGTTTTAATTATGCGCTCTATCAGACTAAACTCATTCTAAGGCGTTACTAACCTTATCTCTAATGAGTCATACCCTAACAAAGCCAAGGTTCTCGCTTAACATTAAGATCTGATACCAAGTGTGATAAACTGTCTCCTCGACCCTCAGAAATCGACACTAATACACATCCATGGTTTTCACATGCCATAAATCCAAGTGCCGGGGAGGCAAATTATCAAGGGTGTAAAAGAAAATAAAGATAGAAGATAACACAGTTATAGAATCTCACATCGCATTCAACATTTTAATTATACACAAATGATCAGAGTCAAATACAAATCCAGCGAGATAGTTATAACTGTCTATCCGTACATATGCTGGAAAATACATACTACATAATACAGTGGAAAATGGGTAGATATCTACATAAGGGACTTCAGCTTCATAACTCCAAAAGACTTCTCCAAAATGCTCCCCAACATGCTCCAAAGGTATCCTGACTACTTGGCTACTCGAAAAATAGGGCACCCAGAGTTTAAAGGGAAAAACAAACTCCGAGTCATTCATGGGACTGGTGTGAGAACTTAAAGTACGATGTTTTGAAAACAAAAAGGTATCTCATAAGACCATGCCGCACATAAACACGGAACGAGTTTTTACCTTATGATAACCAAAAATCATTATTACGTAAAATTTAGGGATATTATTATTAATGACTTTCTTTGAAAACATTTGCAAATATACTTATTAATCCTAGCCGAAATGGTTACCCATATAGCATTTCAGGGCTATTCATTACGCCAATACAAACAAAACCGCAGGTTCTTATTGGAGAATGGATTTCCATACAAATGACCAGGTGAAGGGACAACCTTCCGATGGGTACACCTCTAGATGGATATCCCAAGGCATAGAACATCTACCCTCTACCAACACAAGACGGGCCTACTTCTTTGACTAGGTAGTACCGAATATGGCATCCCCTGGTCGTTACCGATCTTTATCCGAGATCTCTCTTCACATACATCCACATTAATTTACATCCCGAACGTCATAGCAGAAAGAAATATATCTAAAAGGGGATGATCATACCTTAATTGGGAATGACCCACTTAGCGTTGCTGCATCTAACCCTGTTTCGGTCATTTCTGGTTGATGAGGCCAAAGAGGTAATGATTACTTTTCACATATCACATATCACATATCACTTTTGAATGCCACTTTCGCCATTTCCATTGACTACTAATTGCCTTTCATAAAAATACAACCCTTGAGCTCGTACGTCTAAATGAAGGGTGTTAAGCTAAGAGAAGTTGCCTTCCCTGCCACCAACCGGATGTACGTTTGTAAAAACCAATGTACGTAATCTCAGAAAATGCAATGTCAGACATTCATCCAAACAAGTTTGTTCTGGGATTGAACGAAACCGAAGGTACTTTCCTCGGCCATTACTAGGCGAGAAGCCCTTATGGTTTTGAGGTTTTTCATAACAAAGAGACCACTGTTATAATATAGTGAATCGAGAGTTTATCCCTAATTAATCAACAAGTAGCCCCTCATTATTATTCGTCTCAATATGTCCATCTTCAAACATCTTTAACCTTTGAACACGTAAATTGGTTTGAAGTGGTTTTCAGATAGGAATCACCCAAATCCTACCCCGGTTCCTTCGAAATCCAATCATCGAAAAAAAATGATGTAATTAGATGATTGTTTTTCGATTCATTCATTTTCCTTTATCAAAATATCTTCGAAATATATATATTTTAAAAATATTCTTTTAGTGAATAGTTAATCATTTAAACCTCTTTTTGAATATTTCTCAAATCACTCTCAAAGAGTATCTTTTGAGAAAATAGGATTATGGAAATCACTCTACTTTTATTCAATATCAACTTCCATATTCAACAAGTGCTACGGGCAGAATAACGGTGAGATCACCTTTTAAATTCCATGAATAGGACAAGTTCCCTTCTCAGATTTTACTAATGAGTATAAGAAGATTATTTCTATAAAATCCAAGTTGAGTATCCGAGCTTTCCCCTTCGATATGTTCCACCCCTCGCCTAAAAGAGAAAAATGAGGTCTGGTAAGTTTCGGGCACTGGTTGCTCCATCCTTAACCTTAGTTACACACATTTTTTTCACTTTTAGATCTCACAGGCAGGACAAATGTACTAGTCGTTTCCGCATACTCATTTTCCCTTTTTAAATCACTTAACTATTTGTTTAACCATCTTTGAAATAATGTTAAATTTTTCAAATTTCTTTTAAAATGCTTTATTATTTGCTTAAAACATTTACTAAGGATTTGGGAAAGAATTGTTTAGTTCCAACCTTTATTTCAAAAGTTATTGAAAAGCGTTGCGAAAAGTGTTGCAAAAAGTGTTACAAAAAGTTTTAAAAGCTATATTCTTCAAAACGAATTTTATATCATTTAGAAAACCATCTTTTCAACTTAAATCACTTTTAAAACATTTTAAAAGATTTTTTAGAATTTATTTCATATTTTTAAAATGATTATTTTATCAATTTCCAACTTTGGTCATTTAGTGCAAAAACTAGATTTTTCTTGAAAATTGATTTTGCCATATTTAAAAATATACAAAATGAAATCTTGATTTACTTATTTCATTTGAAAGATATGGTTATAAGGATTCATAAAATTCTTACTTCGAAGAATTCCGAACTATATTCCACTTTGTATGTTCATTTGAACTTTTGGTGCGAAAACACGAACTACCGTTACGCGACGCGTCAAATTTTAGGCGTATTTTGAGATAAATATCCAAACTTTTGTCGAGACAGGTTTAAACACTTAGGAATCATTTCTAAAGCATATTCAAACATTTTTCGAAGGTATAAATGATTCCATATCACATTTCATTTCTTTTGGAAAGTGATTTCCATGTGATTATATGTCGTGTAAATCCGTGACTTGTTTCAACATATATATTCAATATACAACTAATAAACATCCAAAACAATATTTATAATCATTTTAACATATCATAACATGTCATATGAACTTGCATATCAATTTAACAACTTTCTCATTATAATGTCGCGTGATTGCCATTTATGTACATATTTGCTAACTTACTTTTGCAAATGACTTAAAGGTGGTTGCTTTCTTTTTCAAACACTTATCAAACATCATTATTAACATCCAAACAACATTTATAACTTACAAAACATCATATAAACATTTCCTATTTAACAATCTAGAGTTCTCACCTTTTGTTGCTTTCACTCTAGTTTTAAACCTTTCTAACTTTGCCTTAAGCTCTTAGAACTTGCTAAACTTCCTCGTACTTGCCTTAGGAGGCTACGACCAAGCTTTGAAGGGGAAGATGTGGTTGGTCAAATGGAGAGAGGGGGGCGTGAGCAATAAGAGGGAGAAGGAGGAGTTTGAAGTGGTTCGGACGGCGTTTTGTTGATATTTTTCTTTGTTTTTTTGGAATATTTTGGCATAACTTTGCTAAGGTGAATAACCATTAATGGATGTAAAAGAGCTTGAGAAAGTTGAGAAGAAATTGTGTAAAAGTGAAGAAGAGAGAATGAATATTTATAGAAAATATTTGATATTAAAATATAGATTTGTGTTTTTACTTAAATAACCTTCCTTAAGAATTAAGTAAGCCTATTTAATTCAACACTTACCATCCACATCACATCACACTTTTAAAATTCAAATACTGAAGAGTTAAGTAAAGAATAAGAATGATTACTTTACTTTATGTCACACGAGTACATATGCACGCCCAGGTGGGCCTGCATTTAACCACAACGTGCATGCATTTTTATTTGTACCTGTGGAAGTAGATTTGATAGTAGCATCCCCACATTTAAACGCCGCCTAGGCAGAAACCGCTATTTTTTTGTTCTGACTGCAATAACTTCTTCATACTAACTCGGAATCAGGCAAAACTTCGACCGATGAATTCCTACCTAAATTACAGACAATATGGTGCACTCTAATACTTCATCTTGTGAACGCACACTGTAGTTCTCCAAGGGGACTGACAGTTTACTTAGAAAATAACATGGCACAACATCCTCATATTTGAACTCCGTCTAATGCAGAATCCATTATTTTTTTATTCAGACTGCTATATTTTCTTCATACTAACTTGGAATCCGGCGAAACTTCGACAGATTAACTCCCACCTAAATTACGGACAATATGGAACACTCGAATACTTCATTTTATGAACGCACACTGTAGTTCTCCATGGGGACTGACAGTTGTACTTAGAAAATAACAGGCTAACACATCCCCATATTTCAACTCCGCCTAGTGCAGAAGCCGCTATTTTTGTTGTTCAGACTGCAATAACTTCTTCATACTAACTCGAAATTAGGCGATACTTCGACCGATGAACTCCCACCAAAATTACGGACAATACGGTATAGTAGGATACTTCATCTTGTGAACGCACACTGTAGTACTCCATGGTGACTGACAATTGTACTTAGAAAATAACATGCTATATCCCCACTTCAACACTCATTGTAGCTCTGCATGGTGACTAATAGTTGTACTTAGAAAAAAACAAACTACATCCTCATATTTGTACTTTTCCTAGGAAAAAGCCGCTATTTTTTTGTTCAGACTGCAATAACTTCTTCATACTAACTCGGAATCAGACAAAACTTCGACCGATGAACTCCCACCTAAATTACGAACAATATAGTACACTCGGATACTTCATCTTGTGAACGAACACTGTAGTTCTTCATGGGGTCTGACAGTTTACTTAGAAAATAACATGCTACCACATCCCCATATTTGAACTCCGCCTAGTGCAAAAGCCGCTATTTTTTTTGTTCAGTCTGCAATAACTTCTTCATACTAATTCGGAACCCGGCGAGACTTCGACCGATTAACTCCCACCTAAATTACGGACAATATGGAACACTCGTATATTTCATCTTGTGAACGCACACTGTAGTTCTCCATGAGGACTGACCGTTGTACATAGAAAATAAGAGGCTACCACATCCCTATATTTTGAACTCTGCCTAGTGCAGAAGCCGCTATTTTTTTTGTTCAGACTGCAATAACTTCTTCATACTAATTTAGAATCCGGCGAGACTTCGACTGATTAACTCCCACCTAAATTACGGACAATATGTAACACTCGGATACTTCATCCAGTGAACGCACATTGTAGTTCTCCATGGGGACTGACAGTTGTACTTAGAAAATAACAGGCTACCACATCCCCGTATTTGAACTCCGCCTAGTGCAGAAGCCGCTATTTTTTTTATTCAGACTGCTATATTTTCTTCATACTAACTCGGAATCTGGTGAGACTTCGACCAATTAATTCCCACCTAAATTACGGACAATATGGAACACTCGGATACTTTATCTTCTAAACGCACACTGTAGTTCTCCATGGGAACAGACAGTTGTACTTAGAAAATAAGAGGCTACCACATCCCTAGATTTGAACTCCGCCTAGTGCAGAAGCCGCTATTTTTTTGTTCAAACTGCAATAACTTCTTCATACTAATTCAGAATCCGGTGAGACTTCGACCAATTAACTCCCACCTAAATTACGGACAATATGGAACACTCGGATACTTCATCTTGTGAACGTACACTGTAGCTCTCCATGGGGACTGGCAGTTGTACTTAGAAAATAAGAGGCTACCACATCCCCAGATTTGAACTCCGCCTAGTGCAGAAGCCGCTATTTTTTTTATTCAGACTGCAATATTTTCTTCATACTAACTCCGAATCCGGCGAGACTTCGACCGATTAACTCCTACGTAAATTACGGACAATATGAAACACTCGGATACTTCATCTTGTGAACGTACACTGTAGCTCTCCATGGGGACTGACAGTTGTACTTAGAAAATAACAGGATACCACATCCCCATATTTGAACTCCGCCTAGTGTAGAAGCCGCTATTTTTTTTGTTCAGACTGCAATATTTTCTTCATACTAACTCCGAATCCAGCGAGACTTCGACCGATTAACTCCCACGTAAATTACGGACAATATGAAACACTCGGATACTTCATCTTGTGAACGTACACTGTAGCTCTCCATGGGGACTGACAGTTGTACTTAGAAAATAACAGGATACCACATCCCCATATTTGAACTCCGCCTAGTGCAGAAGCCGCTATTTTTTTGTTCAGACTGCAATATTTTCTTCATACTAACTCGAAATCCGGCGAGACTTCGACCGATTACCTCCCACCTAAATTACGGACAGTATGAAACACACGGATACTTCATCTTGTGAACGTACACTGTAGTTCTCCCTGGGGACTGATAGTTGTACTTAGAAAATAACAGGATATATTCCCATATTTGAATACTATTTCTCTATAAGATGTAAAAGGGTATATTTGGAATTTCAAAAAGACACTGAGTAAATCTATTCAATGAATTCTCTTTATTAGTAGTAAAGATAAAGATAGAGTGAACGATTTTCATTATTATAATGAGGGGTATTTCTGGTATTTTAAAAAGACACGGTTGAATTCCTATTCAAGGAATTCTCATTATTAGTAGTAAAGATGTGATGTGATATGTGTTTTGTCTTTTTTAGTTTACTTTTGCTAATTACTTTCTAGAATTTTCTAAGTGTGATTATTAAAAGTAACCTTGTTTAGTTAATTGTTAACTACTTTTATATGTTAACATGTTTATTAAATTGTGTACATAAAGGTGCAACAACGTTGCGACAACTTTAAATTGACAAAACGTTGGTTTTTGACAAAATGGTCCACGATCATATTTTGACGTTTTAGTTACACTATTTATTTATGTAAACCAAATTTAAAAATAAATTTGTATAATGTTATTTAAAAATATAAACACTCATAAATAAATTAAAATAATTTATTAAACCATTTAAACTTACTTTTTTGAAATCAGGATTTTGTCACTTTTGTCGATGTAAGAAAATGTTACTATTTTTATGTATATTTCTATTTCCAAATCCTATCGAATATTGTTAAAATCATAAAAACTTTTATTTTTTATATTTGAAATCATATTAAATGTTATATTTTGAAGTGGTTAAATTTTGGGTCGTTACAGCTGAATTCCAGAGCTTTAATGTCGCTCAAAGAAACTAAGCCAAAACTAAACTTACTTTGTTATCAATCAGAGGCCAACTCGAATCAAGCCAAGATTCGGCACCTGGGAGAACTACATCCACTAGACTGGGTGGGCAACCAATCGAGTTGTGGAGAGACCATGGATACAGTTCAAGTGCGCCAACAGCCCTGTGGCATGGGGGGCACCGAAAACACTTGAATAGCCATAAGAAAGACCGAGACTAATCATACCACAGTTCTGGTATGCTCGATCAAAAATTCTAGCATTCTGACAACTACTATTTTACCACTCTTAATGACCAATTCATCTTCCTCTTAGACCATATGCGAGTCAAAGACCCATTCTCTAAAGGCAGTTTGGACCAAGAGCTAAGAGTCATGCATGCCCTGAACTCCCATAAGCTCTTTCTTCATAACCATCTCCATGCGGTCGGTTGTAGATCTCTCCACCATGGCAACCTTATCTATTTGGTCGTACACATCTTCCCGAAATACGGGAGGATCGCCCAAGCTACGGTTACGCAATCCAAAAACCAATTATCTGTTTGAACCGACAAAACTGTGTTCACAATAACTACTTGTCGGGTCGATAGAAGCAAATCCTCTCAAACCGATCGATCAGCGAAACCCGATCCTTGCCTTCTAAAAACCGGTGTTGCCCTGGCAACATCGACAAGCACCAAAAAACTAACTTCTCACGTTTCCCAAAGATAGGAAACACCGAGGAGCATTAAAACTTACACTCCTTGCGTTGCCCGGAGATAGGAAACGCCAAGGAGCATCAAAAGCCGAGCATCTCGTAAGCCGCGCACCAAAAACTAACTTCTCGCGTTGCCCAGAGATAGGCAATGCCAAAGAGCACTAAAAAGCTAACTCTTTGCGTTACCTGGAGATAGGCAACGCCGAGGACCATTAAAAACTAAATCCTCGCGTTGCCCGAGGATAGGCAATGACGAGGAGTGCCAAAATATTCGCTCCTTGCGTTGTCCGGAGATAAGCAACGCCGAGGAGCACCAAAATCCACGCATTTCATAAGTCGCACACTAACTCCTAAAACATACGCTTCTCACATTGCCCGAAAATAGACAACACCGAGATGCATGGAAAGCCATGCATTTCGTAAGCCACACACTAACTCTTAAAGAGCTTAAACTGCTCACTTTGCCTGAAGATAGGCAACACCGAAGAAAACTAAAAGCTGCTCATCCAATAAGTCATGCACTAAATTTCAAAACACAAACCCCTCACGTTGCCCGAAGATAGGCAACATGGAGGAATTTCATAAGCCACGCACTCTCAAAAACCAGGCACTTCGATTAAAAAGGATTAACTCCCGCTACCCGAAAGAACTTGCATTGCTTTGGTAGTACCGCAAAGCTCACAAACCAAAAAGTCGGCAAAGAATTCTAATTTTTGACCAAAATTAATGTACAAAATGTCAAAATTCAAGGCATCCAAGTCACGAGTTCCCAGAGATAGGAGCTGCGACGTACCTTTGACCGGGGGCATCCAGGGAGCCATCCTGAACGTCAAGTCTCACATCAATTGTTCAGAATAATTATCCCCGTGGACTAAGGTGCACATAACACATTAACACTTGGTCAGGATTAAAGATCGCTCCAACTTGCAATAAAAGGAGGAACTCACCGTATTCCGGAGATAGACGACGATGGAAGGCTGTTCCAGAATCAAATCATCAATGCACTAGTTTCCAAAGAACAGAAGCAGGTGCTCGACTGAGGTCTCAAACACTAACTTGAAGAAAACTAGCTGTTATCCAAAGACAGACCGTGGTAAGGAGAGAACGCTCGAAATCGAGCAGCTAAACCGTTAATTCCCGAAGATTGGAACCAATGAATAAGGTTGATACCCGCAATAATGCTATTAGCCTAGCATAATGCATATGGCCTGAAACAAGCAAGGTTAAGTGCCACGAATTCAAGACAAACACTCTTGAACTCTACTGGTCCATGATTAGTATAGGAATGAATGTGGTCATACCAGGGGCAATGCGATAACCTTCTCCTCAATTTCAGTTTTTCTATAAGAACCTGAATTTTGGCACCTAGAAATGAAGGGTTCCGCGGGTAGTCATCAGAACATAAAAAAACCGGTTGGAAGAAATTTGATTTTTCATGAATAAGAATAGCTATGGAATTGGTTAAGCAACAGCCTTACATCTCCAAGGGTAATACTTAATGGTTATAAACAAATCTAAACAAAACTAGGTAGCGGAAACGCTTGGGACTCTTACCCTTCCAAAACATGGCATTGCCCAGATATAAGCAACGTTGAGAAAACAGCCACACTAGGTTAAAAGGAATCTACTCAATCTATAGGATCGGATGAATGATTCAACCCTTACCGACATGACTTTAACACTGCCTGAAGACAGGCAACACTCAGAAAATACTTCTACAATCCCACCATCGAAGTGCTAGTTTTAGAAGGCCAAAACTAGTACCCAACTAGATTAAGGGCACCGTCGAATTGACAGGAAAAATCGATCCCAACCTCCGAGTGTCGATGTTGCCCCGCCAATGCCAAGGCCTTCTCTTGTCTTTTAAGTACCGGTGTTGTCCTGGCAACGCCGAGAAAATTTTCTATTTCCTAAGTACCAGTGCTGCCCCGGCAATGCTAGGAAACATTCTATTCATAAGTGCCGGTGTTGCCCCAGCAACTCCGAGAAACATTCTACCCACTAAGTACCGGCATTGCTCCGGCAATGCCAAGAGAACTTTAATCTACAGGGATGATGGGAAACTCTCGTCGCAGCGAACCATCAACGCACTTGCTTCTGGAGGAAGAAGTTGGTCCTCAACTGAGTTTCTACCTTCTCTTCAGAAAACTATTGTTGCCCAATGACAGGCAACGACCGGAAGACATATCCTTTCATAGGTCAGCCAGATGGTTCGACCTTTCATCATAGGAATCAACCACTGCATAGGAATAAAGCAGTGTCAAAAGGAAATCCCAGGGTTGAATTGCCCATATACTAATTTCTAGGGATGAAACTTGGTGCACAGCCGAATTTCCTAAATTCTACTTAGAAAGAATTTAGACACAGCCGAAAGATAGGCAGCCTCAAGGAAATGTTGCTTGGAACCAAGCAGCTAGGTCATCAATTCTCAAAGATAGGAGTTGACATATGAACAAAACTTCCATGATAACATCAACAACCAAGAAGAGCATGCATGGCCAAGGACAAACTGGAGCAGTCATGGAAGGTCAAAAATAAAGTCCCCGAACTTCCTCAATTCTAGAATGGGATTGAGAGCCAGACTGGGGGCAATTGAGCAATTCGCCCCACAAATTTCCATCTCTCCCATTCGCCCAAGTATAGGCATTTGAAATAACTAGTCCCTCAAGAAGGGATAAAAGCACAAATACCTGATTAAAAGAAATGTTTCAAAATTCCAAACATGAATAACTGCTAGGTTGGTCAGGAATATGCCATTACTCGAAGTTTGGTGATGCTAGGAAGAAAGCCCAAAACGAAACTATCGACACATCGGCTTTCGAAAATAGAAGCAAAAACTTGATCGAATCTTTAATCCCACCTACTTGAATCTGATGTTATCCAAAAATCCACAGCATCAAGGTTTGAGTCATCCGTGCATGAGTTTACGAAGATAGAAACCAATACATGATTAGGATCTCAACGTCAGACTCAGAAGAATTTACTTCAGCAAAAGATGACAGAAACACATCTTTCTAATACATACCGGCATCATTACAACACTCAGATCTTGGGATCAAGCAACAAAGTCCCTAATTCCCAAAGATAGGAGCCGTCGTGTCAATCAAACTGGGGAAATCGAACTTATTTCTTAGGAGACCTAGTCTCCCAAAACGTGTTCGTTCAGTATTCAAAGTAATCAGCCATACGGACTAAGGCATTTACACCAACACTTTGTTGAAACAAACTCAATTGGGCATAAGTAAGGATTAGCTATAGAAATGGCTAGACCAAGCTACCTCATAGTTCAATAAAAAGCCATTCTCGAAGCCGAGGAATTAAGCCAATAATCCCTTGAGACAGAAGCTAGCATGCGGATCGAATTCCAAAAACCACAAAGGAAGGATATTCACGATTGAATAACTCATGCACTAGTTTCCGAAGATTGAAGTTGTGCCTGATCGAACTTCAACTACAACTCTACAAGAGCAACCATGCCTTGTAATTTAACTATAATCGATCATCCCAATATGATAGGGGTAATAAGCGAAGCCAAAGTTGCGAAGGATCCAGCTTCTGGAGGAGTGGGAATACCTCCACCAGACTAAGGATTGGATGACCAAAAAGTCATTTTCAAAAACAAAACTTGGGATTCGACCCCATCAGTTATGTTTTACTTTAAATAATCCTTGTATAACCAACGTCCGAAATCCAAGGGAAGTCGACGTGTGTTAACCAGTCGGGTTCTGAGCATTGATTGGGGAAAATGCAGTGTGTTATCTACATGGGAAGAGTCCAGTATCCTAAATACTGCAAACAAACAATCTAGTGTAGATAGCTTGCTTACATTTGAAAAACAGTCCATATCGTTCTTTGAAATTATCTCTTCCACACTTACCCGTTATCGATCAACGATCGATAACGGAGCCGCTGTCTGAAGCGACGCGGGAAGCTTTCTTTTCAGGATCACTAGAATAAGAAATAGGAAGAGCGATACGCTTGAATCATCCGCTATATCCAATTTTGGAATAAATTGTATCATTGGAATTCAAAAACATCGACGAGAACTTAACCAAATTCTCGAAAATAAGAAGTTAAAGACCAAGAGCAAGACTTTGCTCCATAACGACGGACAATCGTTCGAGACAAAACATAGCTTCACCACGGGTTGAATGAGAGAATTGGGTTAGTTCGAGTATAAGTAGGCAAGCAGAAAAGCAAAAATTTTTGCTTAAGTAATCGGGTCGCTAGCGACCCGACCTAACTCTATAGCTTTAAAAATTCTCATATGCAGTTAGGTCGCTAGCGAGCCATCCCACATGGATCGGTAGCGACCTCAAAAAAAAGAAGAGAGGAAGAAGAAAAGAAACTCTACCTATTTTTCTCAGACTCGATCTCTTACAATTGTTCGTCATTCCAAGGCATGCCAGGAAACGGGTAGAAATGTGATACGTAGTGGCAAGCAGTAGCAGTCAGAACCAAAGGAAAATAACCAATGATGTTGGTCTAACCTATGCATAGAGCTCCGATGCAATCACTTGAATGTACGCAAATGGATATGGAAAACGATAATTTCTAGAGCACGCCTTGTTTACAACAAAGACATACTTTAGAGGGCAAATGTTATCCGAGTTTTTAATCCAGTAGATACCAATAGAAATCAAGGAGACCTTAAGCTGGCAGGACGGTTCAGGACTCAACCAGAGAAGTTACGACTAGAAATCAACGAGGGCCAAGCTATACGGTTAAGGCGACAATTAGAATCGGTGAAGCCAAGAGACCAGCATCCTTGCAGCCCAACAAGTATTTGAACGTAAGCGGCTAGTGACTTGTCATCGAAACATGACGGGAACGAGGAATGTCTGTGAAAACATCTTCGATTTCAGATTCCAGGAAAGTCCTCAGTTGCCAGATCATCGGCAACCCATGCACCTCCTCAAAGCCAAAAACAAATGAGTTACGGAAAACGAAGGAAGGAGGCAAAACTTGGCTCATGAAATGAACCAAGTCGATAGGTCGCCGGTGACCTATGGTGTTGGCTCATTTGGCGTGCCAGAACCTCCTGGGTCGCCTGTAGTCCGTGCTGTAAGCTGATAATGATGGGCCTGGCGCAGAAGCCCTCCAACCCCTATAAATATCGTGCCACCTGCAACACAATGGGGATCTTCTTCGGACTGGTTGCGGAAGCTCTGTTGGAATTATTCTTCACTCTCTACCTCCCTCACAACAATCTCCAAAGGAATACACTGTGATTCTCCAGTGGATTCCAACTCTAGAGATTCAACATAGCTAGAAAACAATCAAAGCCTTTTAATTAAACATCTATTGTAACAGCAATTAGTCTATAATAAAACTATAAAGTGGACGTAGGCTTCATTAACAGCCGAACCACTATAAAAATTCTCTGGCTACTTTCTTTTACTGTTCCGTTTCTATATCTGTTATCTGTGATATTGCTCTGTCAGAACAGGGCTGGTGCTTTCGAACTCAAACCAGGGTGTTGGTCCATTTTTTGGGTCAACACTATGGTAGAAATCTTTGGATTCAAATCAAAAATCCATATCGAGTGTTCGTCGTCGGGAATCGAGTGAAAGATTCTAACTCGGACCGGTGTACATCACCTCGAAATCATGCACTCGAATCTGGATAAATTAGTTATGAATGAAATGATCTATGTACAATTTATGTATTTACTTCCATGGTCCCTAGTTTATACCAATTTCTTTTTATTCACATCAAATTTTAAATTTCACTTAATTTTCCAACAATATTTCTTTTAATACTAAAATTCATTTACAACCCATTTCACGATCATACTATTTAACTTTACATTACCTAAGTTAATTTTCATCTCATAGCTCAATTTCCAAATTTGCTTTTCTTAACTATACCGATTATTTTTAATTCACGTTTATTATTTCTTAGTAATTACTTTTAATACTAAAATTATTTATGAAATATTTCATAAATCCATTTTCACTAGACACTGTCATTATTTTAGCCTATTTCAGAACACATTACTTAAGAACTCAAATATTTCACAACTTAAGTTTTAAACATCTTATAAAACACAACTTAGTTTTATCAACACTTTAAAACTCAAGTTTATACACATTTTCAAAAGTCACAACTTCCACTTAAAACTCCTTCATACATAAGTTTATAATAAGCAATTTATAAAGCACACTTATGTTTATTATCCATTTTAAAACTTAATTTCATATCCTCAATAAATACTTACAATTCAATTTCTAAGTCATTTTATAACATATTACTTTAAGCCTACAAATCCTTTGTAAAAATTTATCTTCATTAAATGAACATTTCCTAAGGTTTTTATTACTTCCAAATAATAAATATTTTACTTAAGAAATATTGCCCAAGTTTATATTTGCAAAATACCCTTTTATTCTCCAAGGGTTTATATATACCATAATAGATTTGTTTTTACTTAACATGAATATTCATAATTTTAATCTTGTTTTAAAATTTCCTTCCCTTCAAATTTATAAGTTATAAAACTTATTTTCTTATGTTTTCACAAAACACTTAGCTTAGTTTTCCAATCCAAACTGGAAGTTTTGACCATCCAAAATAGTCGGAAATTCCATTTCATTTAAATAAATGAAAATTACCTAACAACATCTCAAACGAGATGCAAAAACAATACTATTCTAATGGTTATGATACATGAGTACATAATATCACTTAACTGAAAATTTCAGAATTTTAAAACCTGGTTTTTTTCCTTTTCAAACCTTTTGAAATAATAATAATATTCATATATTCCTTATTACAACAAATCATCCTTCGCAAATTTTAACAAATTTTTTTTTCCCAAAACAACTAAAGGACAAATTTCTATTTCGGTAGCAATTCCTCACTTAGAAACTCGAAAATGAACGTCGATGATGCTATAGTCATCACCGGAATTATTTGCTAGCGAACGAAGTGAGTTTAGTGCTTTTTAACTATTCCAAATCCTTTTCGGTATTTCTATTAATCAATACATTCAAAGTAATTTCATTATTATTATTTTTCCTAAAAATTTGAATCCAATTTCCAAATATCGATTTTGAGTTCTAAATTTCTTGGTTTAAGTCCATTTTTATATATAAACCATATTTAAAGACAATTTCTATTCCAAAAACTTTTCAATAATACAATTATTATTCCTCATAACAATTTGAAAAACCATTTAAATTTTCGAGAGTTAAGTACTCAAATTCTCAGTTTTAGATTCTTATTTATAATCTACATTTATAAATCCTACTTATGTATATTCACATTTATATAAGAACCTTTCATAATTGTTTTTCTTTGTATAGGTTATAATAAACAACTTTTATTATAATTTAAAATTCAACTCAACATTTATCGAACACCTTATAATTAAGCCGTGAAACTGAATTCACAAGGTGTTCATATTTAATTTAATCAAACAATAAATGCTCATAAACTACTTGAGCACAAATAATCACATTAAATGATAATAATCAAATATTTTCATTTCTAACAACCAAACACACTACATATAGCTATATTAATTTCTGAAAATTATTCTTTTCATATATAAAATATAATCTAGGTAAAATTATTTCATTTACCCAATTTCAAAACAATACTGTGTTGGTATACCTTGTTCAAGTGTTAAAAAACCCTATCGATACAGTTTTTTCCCTTTGCATCGACCAGAGTTCATAACCACTCAACCAATAAATCAACACAATATAAAACATTTTTATATCACTAACATATTCACTCAAACTCATCCTAGGGTCTCACTTAGGGCTGTCAATGGATACCCGAAAAATCCAAAATCCATCCGCATCCGTATTCGAAAAGCGGATAATATCCGATATCCGAAAAAATAGATGCGGATACGGATACGAAGACATCCGCATCCGAAAATTATCCGTCCGGTCTTTGTCAATATTATAGTATAAATTGTGTGTGTTTTAGTATAATGAAAGATATTTATTTGTTGTTTTATCAAGTTAATAGTTTATATTATATATATTTAATGCTTATTAACCGCTCAAAACTATTTATTATCGCCATATTTCTTTATATTTAACACTTTTATGATCAATTGGATTGAAAAAATGTATGTTAAACTAAAAATTTATATTTATATTTCTTTATTTATCGGTCGTTAGCGGATAGGATAATTATCCGATATCCGTCCGTATCCGCGGATGCGGATATCCGATATCCGAAAATCATTTCGGATGCGGATGCGGATATGGCACTATCTGCATCCGAAAGTATCCGTTGACAGGCCTACTCACTTACCCTATCTCAAATGAGTTAACCCTACCGAAGCCTAGATGTTCGCTCCACCTAAGCTTTGATACCACATGTAACCACCCGCTTTTCCGTACCATTCAAGCTGACAATAAACCACACATATCCAACCCAAATCGAATGGAAAGATGGATAGTTAAAGGAAAGAAAGAAGAAAGAAGAAGAGTAGAAGAAGAGAAAAGAAACAAAAAACAACGCAGAATCTCACTGTAACAACCCGCATATTTTACGATTGTATATTTAAATGTTTTATTTAAATATAGGATCGTTAGTCGGATTTAAGTCCGAAATTTCACTTTTTGCAAACAATCAAATTAGGACTCGAGACCACTTCCATTGAGTCCAAAATGGCGTTTGCGACCTTTTTGAGTATAAACATCGATATGTTTGGAGTTGAGTAAAATTTTGATATTTTCATTTAAGGCTTTGGGTTCAGCCCACCAACCTAACAAATAACCCAACTCCATTCCTCTTCATTCATTCCACTCCTCATTTCCTAAAACTCTCAAGCTAAAGTAAAAATGGGGGAAAGAAGAGGAAATTAAAATTCCTAAACCCTAGCTTTGATTAGGAAACTCAAATTCAAGTCCAAAATCCAAGAGAAGCTTAGGTAAGCATCATCTTCATCTTCTCCATCTCAATCCCTCTTCAATTTTCAGAGATTCCTATAACCTAACTTAGGAAAAACTTCACCTTTGATAATAGATTGAAGATTCTAGAGGTGTTGTTGAAGAGAAATCAATCTTTGCTTGTCCTAGAGCTTCTCATTTGTTGTTTGGGGTTTAAAAGGTGAGTTTTTGAACTCACATCTATGTCTATATCTTTGATAGTAGGTAGTAATTCCTAACATCTATTCCTTGTCCATTTGCCTTTGAATTGAATTGGTTTGATGAATATTCCAATTTTTGGTGTTTTGAAGTCAAATCTTTAAAAATCCTATCTTTGATGTTTGAACATGTTGGTGGGGTGTATCGAAGAGCCTATAAGGCTAGGTTGTCGCTTGACATAAATCCCTAGTCTCCGTTGCCCGTCCGATAACTTCCGGTTTGGATTTTTGCCCTTCTTGGGCAAGACTGGAAATACTGCAAATGAAAGTTCAGTAGACTGAACCGTAAGATCAGTAGACTGAATCTGGGAACAGAAAATTTTCTGGCCTTGTATCAGTCAACAGACCATACAGTTCAGTCGACTGAACCTGGAAACAGAAAGCTTCTGTGACTGCCCATCTATCAATCGACTGACGTATATGGCCAGTCGACTGAACTTGGAAACCGAGAGTTTCTAGGCATGTATCAGTCGACTGACCATACAGTCCAGTCGATTGAATCTGGGAAATGTGCATTTTTCCAATTTTATGCAGTTTTGTGTGGGTTTTCGATTTTTAATCGATTCTTGATGATCCAATTTGTTGTTATCATTTATCAACTTTGATGACTTCTTTCTCGGGATTTTTTTTGGGAATATCTATTTTGATGGATTTGGTATCGATTTCTATGGATTTAATTCACATTGTCGTATGTGAATTTTGGTGATTGATTGTTTTTACAATCAATTTTGTGATTTGTCACTTTAAAATACAAAGGTTTCTATACTAGTAGTAACTATTCAAACTCTTTCACAAAGATGATTTCAACTCTATTTTTAATACAAAGCTCGTTTATAAAACCGTTGTCCAACCTATTAGTATATACAAACCTTTACCTCATTCGTATGAGAAATCTAATTAAACGGATTAGCAAAACAAGTGGTATGAAACGCTTGCGTTTACTTCGTCGGTTAATTCTTGGACTTGTTCGATTGAACTCTTGTGACAATTTTCGTGTGGAAATCTACAATTTGTTCATAAATATTTAAGTTAAGCCAGTGGTTATGGGACATGAAGCTAAACTCGTATATTTACTAGCTTAGTGTGATTCACACTTTTTATTGATCGATAATGATCATTTTGTTATTTAGACTAGCGATGTGCGACGTCTCTTTGTTTGTGTGGAGGTTAAACCCCGTTTGTGGAGTTTCAACTCAAAATTGGTGGGGTAGCGACCTATGGTCTTCGGGCCGTTTGTGGAGCTTCGGCTCAAAATTGATGGTTAGCGACCATGGAATAGCGTTCCGTTTGTGATGCACGTGTTGGTGAGTTTTCATGCTCCCGTTTGTGAAAGGCCTCCCCCTTTTGTGATTTCTGAATTTCTGGTTGTTGATTTCTAGAATTTGTGTTTCACCAATTTTGATGATATGCATTGATAAGCTCTATCAATATTTGTGTTTTGGTGAATAATTTAAAGAATATGACATTCTTTTTGGTGTTTGAGAATATTTGAGATATTGTATGATTTTTGTTGTTACCTTATGTAAACTTGTCACAATATGGCATTTTTGTTATCATACGTTTTTGTCATATCTTTTATCCTATCTCATTCTATGTGATATTTATAGCTAGACTGATCCGTTTATTATTTTCTTCTTAAATAATACTCGGGTCAGATCGAGGTATTTTAGGTGCTTCTGCTTGACTTCTTATCAGGGTTCATCATCTTATTTTTAGCTAACTACTTTAGATTAGTAGTTTTTGTTATTATACATTCGAGATAGAGACTCCTTGATGTATACATATTCTTTTGTCTAGCACTTGTACCTATTCTTTTGTAATGTAGTGGATCTTATATGACCACTATTTTGATGTACTCTTTTATGTGATATATTCATATCTGATTCCGCCTTTGTGATATGAATATCTGTGACTGATTTGTGTTATGCTTATTTCTATATTTGTTTTTCGAAGTCCACATAGCCACTATGTGGTAGCTTTGAGTTTATACTTGATATCTCGGATTTCCTATTGAAATGAAATGTAAGTTATATTATCTGACATATCGGTACTCGCACAAAGCAATTACATAGATGGTCGCTCCTCAAGAGCCTTATTCTTCGTGCTAGTCGACGGCATTACCCCGTAGTGTCCTTGGCTAGCGTGAGTATAGAGGTGGGGCGTCACAGCTTGGTATCAGAGCCAAACTTTGGAACAATATAGAATAATCTAGCAAGGATCATTGTCCTAAGTTTTTCTTAGGAATCGTGCCATAGGATTTAATTCGAGTCTTCGTACTGTTCTATCCTATTTCTTTTTATGATGCCTTGTTTTATCAATCAAGTTTGTTTGATATTCATTCTGTGAATAACTTTTTTTCCTCTTCTTTCTTTCTTAAAGAAGGGAAATGGTTAGACCAGGCCATCCCAGCGCCGGTCAATCCAGTGATACTCCTCAGGATAGAGTATTTATGTCTGCCCAGCAGCTTCTAGATCTTGTGAAGAATGCTCAAGCTGTCGGACCCATTCCAGAGCATACTCATCCTAAATCTGGGTTTGCACGCTTGTGTAGTGATTACACCAACTTGGGTGGAAGGCCTTTCAAGGGTTCCGAAAGCGTTATAGAAGTCCAATCTTGGCTTAGATCGTGTGATCGCATCTTTTCCCACATGAATCTTATTGATCTACATCGAGTCCAAGTGGCTTCTAGCATGCTCCAGGAGAGAGCATTAGATTGGTATGAGCTTTTGATTTCTGAAATTCTTGAAGCGGACCTTACTTGGGAGCAATTCCGGGAAAGGTTCGAGTTAAAGTTTGTGCCAGAAGCTGAAAAGGTATCTTTAGCCTGACGGTTTATTGATCTTGTTCAAGGTGAATCTTCTGTGATGGATTACGTCGCATCTTTTGAATCCCTCTCTAAATATAGGGTCGAGTATATTAATACCACATTGAAGAAAAATCAGAGATTTGTCTATGGGTTGAATAAGAACCTCAAAAGGCTATTACTTCTTAAACTAGAAGTTTCTTTTGATCAGCTTGTTGATATCACTCTTCGACTTGAAGAGGCCGATAAAGAAAGTGATGTTGAAGTCAAACAAAACACCAATAAGAAGAGGCCTTTTAAGTTCAAGCCTTATCCCAACAAGAAAGGGAAGCAAGCAACTTCGGTAGCAAAGACTCCTACCTCTAGTCGTGGAGAATGTTACAATTGTGGTTTTAAGGACCATTATGCAAACAAGTGTCTGAAGCCCCTTACTTGTCGCTATTGCAAAAGTTCGGGTCATACTATATCTTCGTGTCCTTAACTTCAAAGCAAGAAAGAGGGAAAGCTAAATGTGGTGCAAGCCCCTAGTAACACTTCTCTTGTTCCAGGTATTTCTCATTCTATCCTTGATGGCATTATTATATTTCATGATCTTCCTATTCGGGTTCTTTTTGATACGAGTGCATCTCACTCTTTTATATCAAAAGAACTTGTTGATGCTTTGTCTTTGAATGTTATTGGCTTGATGACTTCATTGAGAACTGTGAATCCGGTTGGTGGATCCACAACACTTAGTTTACTTTGTAAAGATGTCTAAATTAGTTTATGTTATTATGCTTTTTGAGCCGATTTGCATGTTATGCGTTACCTAGGTTTCAGAATGATTTTAGGGATGGATTGGCTTAACCATTATGAAGCCCATATCCTATGTCCTGAGCGGACTATATACCTTCGACATCCTTAATCTGTTAAGTAGATTTCTCTTGTTCTTAAAGATTCAGATTCCAATTCGGGAGCATCCTTGTATTCTCTAAATCCTCATGATGACGATAATGATGATGAGGAAGATGTCATTTCCCTCATTCACATTGTTCATGAATTTCCCAACATATTTGAGCCCGTTTTAGGATTACCACCTAAGCGAGCAATTGAGTTCAGAATTAATCTAATCCCTAGGGCTCTACCTATCACTCGTCCCCCTTATCGTATGTCCAATAAGGAAAATGAGGAGATGCATAAACAATTATCCGAATTGGAAGCAAAACAGTTTGTTCGTTCTAGTTCCTCTCCATGGGGAGCTTCAGCTATCTTTGTGAAGAAATCCGATGGTACACTTAGGCTTTGTGTTGACTACCGCAAGCTTAATGATCTCACCATCAAGAATAAATATCCCTTACCTCGGATTAATGATCTATTCGATCAACTTAGTGGTGCTAGAGTCTTTTCACAGTTAAACTTAGCAATTGGTTTTCATCAGCTTCATATTGCAGAGGATAGTATTCCTTTGACTACTCGTTATGGATCTTATGAATGGCTTGTTATGCCATTTGGTTTAACGAACGCTCGTGCTTATTTCGTTGACCTTATGAATCGAGTTTTCAAGGACTTCCTCGATTGATTTGTTCTTATCTTTATCGAGGATATTATTGTTTATTATAAAACCGAGGAAGAGCATGAAAAACATCTTCGGATTGTGTTGGAAACTCTTAGGAGCAACCAATTGAAAGCAAAATTTTCTAAATGCCACTTTTGGCAATCTCGTGTGAAATTTTTGGGACATATTATTTCTGAATCCGGAATTTCCGTGGATCCTTCAAAGATTGAAGCGATTCAAAATTGGAAGAGACCGGAGAGTGTGATGGAAATTCGTAGCTTTCTCGGATTGGCGGGTTATTACCGTCGTTTCATAAAAGACTTTTCTAAAATTTCCGTACCTCTTACTAGTTTGACAAAGAAGGGAGTTAAGTACATTTGGTCAAACAAATGTGAAGTTGCTTTTCAAAAATTAAAAGAACTCTTTTCCGATGCTCCTATTCTTGTGATTCCCGAGGGGAACCAAGACTTTGTTGTTTATACCGATGCTAGTCATGTTGGTTTGGGAGCCGTCCTCATGCAAAGGGAATGTGTTATCGCTTATGCTTTTAGGCAATTAAAGCCTATCGAGAGTAGATATGCCACTCATGATTTAGAGCTCGAGGCCATTGTTTTCGCCCTTAGAATTTGGCGTCATTATCTTTTGGGAGAGAAATTTATTCTCTACACCGATCATAAATCTTTGAAGTATTTATTTTCTCAAAGGAAACTTAATACGTGTCAACAACGTTGGCTTGAGTTCCTTGCATCTTATGATCTTGATATTCTCTATACTCCCAGAAAGGTAAATCGTGTTGTCGATGCCCTTAGCCGAAAGCAATAAGCGATTGTTTCTATGAAGATATTCGAATGGAATGATCTCGAGACTTTGTCCACTTGTGAGATTCGAGGTCGTGAATTCAATTCATGTTCATCTCTTGTTTTGTGTAGCCTTGAGGCTCATCCTTCTCTTTTATACCGCATTCTTGAAGCTCAAAGGCGTGATCTCGAATTGGCTCTTCTTAGCCAAAGTTGTAGGGATAAAATTGATATTGAAGGTTTGAAAGACTTTGATATTGATGTTCGTGGCGGTATTCGAAAGTTTGGTAGACTTATTGTGCCAAATATTTGTGATCTTCGTAAAGATATTTTAGAAGATTCTCATCGTTCTAAATTTTCCATTCATCCCAGTAGTGGTAAAATGTCCATGGATATGAAGCGACTTTATTATTGGGATGGAATGAAATCTGATATTGCTAACTTTATCAAGCATTACATGACTTGCCAACTCATAAAGGCCGAGCATCAAAGGACCGGTGGGTTATTGCAACCTTTGGACATTCCAGTTTGGAAGTGGGATCAAATTTCCATGGAATTTATTGACGGGCTTCCCCGTTCTCTTTCGGGCCATGATAGTTTTGTTAGTTTGTACGGATCGTGCTATATGGATATATGATAATACAGAGTATAGTGATGACAGTAAAACTGTAAATAATGCGGAAATATAAAAGCAGTAGTAAAATAACACCAGATATTTTATACTGGTTCGGAGCACCATCCTACGTCCAGTCCCAGACTCCTTCTGGAATTAACCAACTAACAATACCCTCACTTAACCCGGAGGAATAGGTTTAAACAACCCTTGAGCAGCCGAACAAGGACCTGAGCAACAGAACAGGATTTTGCCTCAGCAACAGAAGAGGTCTTTACTTAACCCGAGCAGCAGAACGGATCAATAGTAAATACAAATTAGTTTATGACTTCTTGTGTTCTTAATAACACTAATGATTCAATGATGTACGGAACTTCCTATAATCTAATCCTCAAATTTGTGAATGTGAATAAGGATTGAAGGAAGAATATGATAGCTTTGTAGAAAAAAATATTAGAGAGTAAGATCAGAAAGCAATAAATAAAATTGATGATATTGATGTAGAACTAACGTGTTTATATAGTTGTCTAAGAGATATAACCATTCACGAATAGTTCTCATCAAAAGAAGCATCTATTTAGAAGAGATATGGATTGAGACTCTTCATTAGAGGAGATGTCTTTTCAGAAAAAATGACAGTTGGAATACAGTAGTCGACTGGTCAAAATCTACCAGCCAACAGGTTGAAAAAGATGTGTGCACGTTTATGTGCATGTTTGCATATATATGAGCAAACTGCTAAACCAGTCGACTGGTTGAAATGCACCGGTCGACTGCTTTAGCTGTTTGTGCATATATATGCATATTTTCCAACTTATTTAAAATTACAATGAAGATGGATATTTCGTTGATGTTTGTGAGAGATTTTGAGGATAGATTTTAACAAAAATAACTACTCTACAAACATAATATATATGTACTAACACATTTATACAATGTGGCCTTGAGATCTCCAAAGTGCTAGCATATCTCCTTTGGTTAGTAGTCGCATCTTCTTTGCTTCTTCTTGTTAATTATTGTACGTTGTCATGAATCAAAATCCATAATTCAACATTCTCCCCCTTTTTGATTGATGACAACCTGTAAAGAAGAATATATATGTCGTGGTAAAAAGAATATAAACTCCCCCTGAATTTATTATTCTTCCTTAATAAATGGCTATCGATTTCCTGCAAATAAAGGTTAGTCCACCTATGTCTCTCCCCCTTTGTCATCGACAAAAAGAAAAAGTAGAAGCATTGCATAAATAGATAGCATACAAAATATGAAGTATGACCAGATAGTAGTAGCAGTAGTTATAGAGAGACTAGTTATACAAGTCTCTTAAAAAAGCAAAAGTAGAGATAAATATTCAAAGAAAAACAACACCAGGAATAACTACGACTAATTAGTCGGAATCTGTTTGCACATCGTCTCCTTCCTCTTCTTCTTCTTGAATTTCTTTCCCTTTGCTTTTGTGTTGCGGTTCAGAAGTAGGTCCGCCAATACTTGGAGAAGAACTAGTAGCTTCATCTGAAGTGCTCCATGTGAATTAAGGTGCAGGACATTTTCCCGGATCTTGAGCAGCATGAGGACTTGATGAAGAGCAGGACATTGCGTCCCATAATTTGACAAAGAATGATTTTACCTTATCGAATTTCTTATCTATTTTAGCATCCATTCTTTTCAAGCGAGCTTCTAGAAGGAATTGATTCCGAGCAACTATATCCAATGAATCTTTTGTTGAGAGAGTTGCAAAGGGAATACAGACATACCTTGGTCTTGAAGATTGAGAAGTAGCAGTTGGTGGTTGTTGTGGTTGTCTTGAATGTGGACGTGCAAGCCAATCTGCATAGGGCATGATGCGAAGAGTGGGAGGAGGCAGCTTCATGAGTTTTATAGTCTTTGAATTAAGAATGCCGACGGTTGAAATTTCAGAATCTGGTTCCGGGACGTCACAATGTTTAAGTAGACGCATTATGTACTCAGCATAGAAAATACGTTTCATAGCACCTTGATTGAAGGCGGGTAACTCGTCTACTATGAGTTGAGTCCAATTAATGTCTTGACCATCATATATAGCATACAAGGCACGAAAATTTTCTTGATAAACCTGATCAAAAGTGCCGGTGCGTTGGAGAATAGAGTGCATCATTGCCCAATGAAGTAATCTGGCAGTAGGACGAAGACCAATCGACTTAGTACCGTCTGAATTATCTTCTATAAAACGGTGACTGACTTCATTTGGTGTATGGACTACACAATCAACTTCATGAAGATTAATCCCATCTGTTGGTGTATCAAGAATATTACCAATACGATCAATTGGGAGGAACACCTTCTTGCCACATACTAAGCTCCAAATGCAATTATCTCGGTTACCTCGTGGATCTTGGTGACCCAAATTCAAGTTAGCCAGAAAAAATTAACCATGATGTGATTTATTGGTAACTTGTTCCTTTCATAGTCGATTAAAGATTCTAATTTACCTTGCCTAGCAATGTTGAGAAGACCGTAGGCTGAGAAATCTGGAAAAACAATAAATGAGCTCTCAAGAATTGGAACATTTTTCAATTTTCTCCATCGTTGAATGGCAGTAGCATCGTACAACCACTGAGCAATATATGTATCAATGGGATCTTGAGTGGAAGAAGATGAAGTTTTTGATTTTTTGGTTTTGGGAGGAGCCATTTTAGTGCTTTTTGAAAATAGTTTGAAGGGGTGTTAGGTTTTGAATTTATGAAACTGAAGAAGGATGAATCGGTTTTAGAATAGATGCAGATGAGGTGTCAAAAAGTTATTGGGTGGAAGAGTGAAAAGGTGTCCCAATTTGCAAAAAAAATTTAAAAACGAAGTCCAGCAGTCGACTGGTGAAAGATATCCAGTCGACTGTTTAAGCCAAACAGAGAAGTACGTAGGTAAACTAGTCGACTGGTGGAACTTAGTCGACTGGATAAGGAAACCAGAGAGCAAATACAGTTAAAACAGTCGACTGGTTGTATTTGAGCAGTCGACTCCTGGAAAAAATTCGTTCAACAGAGATACTGTGACTTGAGAAAATAATATATATAAAAGGTATACTAATATATATATATATAATAGAGATTTTCATACATAACAACAGTATGACCACATTTATTTTGGTTTAGATTTTTGATCATTATTCGAAACAATGAATCAAAATATAACTTAAAAAATACAAATAATGTAAGAAATCATTTTGGAGATTTCATTGGAGTCTTATTTTGAGATTTCTTTGGAGTTGTCTTCGGTGTAGTTTCCTCTCCTGGTTCTATTTTGGTATTCTCAATGTATGGTTGAAGAGGAGACCAAATGTTATTCCGAGACGTATAATTTGGAGAGACTGGAGGAGGTTGAGGACTTGGTTCCCATGGATTATAATGAGAGGAAGATGGTTGAGAAGAATGAGGATGAAAAGATGTTGGTTGATGTACGTTAGATGTAGAACAACCACAAATTTTCGATCTGATATCTGCAAGAAACTAAAGACGTCTTGAATTTGTTTTCTGCTCGTAATACATTTCACGGTTTAGTTCAACCAGTTCCCGTTGATAGTGATGCATATCATTTATCTTTTGTTTAGTATCTGGGGAACCGAAAAACAAAAACCGCCTAGACTTCTTCTTTTCCGAAGTATATCCGGTATGATTTCTAGCAGATGGAGTGGGTAAATGAGAATAAGAAGAATCATATGCAGAAGATGGTGTTGAAAAATCTTCGCATGATGGTTCATCAGAAGAGTTGTGGTTAGAAGCCATAAAGATGATAATATTTGCCAAGATTAGATCTAGAGTCATTGTTTTGAAATGAAAGAAAACTTTACTTTTGTTTTTAAAAGAAAGAGTGAGGATAATATATAAATAGAGAGTATATATATATAGGCGAAAGCTTCAGAAAATATAGATGGCTAAAAAAGCTTTCTACCAGAAGAAAAATAGTGATGGGGAGAAAATAAAGGAAACAGGTAGTTACAAAAAAAACAGATTACATAATAAAGCAAGAAATACATATAGCTTAGTTGGTAATTATATCTTTAAGAGAGACGATACCAAGTTCTCGTCTAAATTTAATAAAAGAATTTTCATTTAAAGGTTTAGTAAAATTATCAGCCAGTTGATTTTCTGTAGGAACAAAATCTAAATCTATTAAATTATTTTCAATACAATCACGAAGAAAATGGTGACGGATGTCAATATGTTTTGTACGTGAATGATTAACTGGATTTTTGGATAGATTTATAGCACTGGAGTTATCACAATATATTGTTGATTTAGATAGGTCGAAACCAAAATCTTTAATTGTTTGTTGCATATATATGACTTGAGCACATGCTAAAGCTGCAGATATGTATTCTGCTTCACAAGTAGATAGTGAAACACAATTTTTTTTTTACTAAACCAAGATACAAAAGACCGTCCAATAAAATGGCAAGTCCCACTTGTACTTTTTCTATCCGTTCGACTTCCTCCAAAATCAGCATCGCTATAGGATACTAATTCGAAAGGACATTCTTTAGGATAAAATAGTCCAAAGTTCTTGGTTTTACTAAGATACCGTAAAATTCGTTTCACTGCTCTCATATGTGATTCTTTAGGATCTGCTTGAAATCGTGCACATAAATAAACACTCATCATTATATCTGGTCTACTAGCAGTTAAATAAAGTAATGATCCAATCATGCTTCGATATAATTTTTGGTCAACACTTTTGCCATTTTCATCTTTTTCTAGTTGTATTGTTGTACTCATAGGAGTTGGTTTGCCAGAAGTATTTTCCATATCAAAACGTTTGATTAAATTATTACAATATTTTTCTTGATTTAAAAAGATACCATTTTCAAGTTGTTTAATTTGTAAACCAAGAAAATAATTTAATTCACCCATATGGGACATTTCAAATTCTTTGGTCATTATGTTTGAAAATTCTTTACATAGTTTTTCATTAGTAGACCCAAAAATAATGTCATCAACATATATTTGAATAACTAAAATATCATTTTTATTTCTTTTGATAAAAAGAGTTTGATCAACCATCCCAATTTCAAAACCAGAATTTATAAGATAACTTTTGAGACGATCATACCAGGCACGAGGTGCTTGTTTAAGACCATATAAAGCTTTCTTTAACTTATAAACATGGTCTGGAAATTGTTCATGTATAAATAGAGGAGGTTGTTCAACATAAACATTTTCTTTTATAAAACCATTTAAAAATGCACTTTTAACATCCATTTGATAAAGTTTAAAATTATGAAAGCATGCATAGGCCAATAAGATATGTATTGCTTCTAATCTAGCAACAGGAGCAAACGTTTCTTCATAGTCAATTCCTTCTTCTTGATTATATCCCTGTGCAACTAATCTAGCTTTATTTCTAATGATATTTCCAAGTTCATCAGCTTTATTTTTGAAGACCCATTTTGTACCAATAACTGATTGATCACTAGGCCTTGGAACTAAATCCCAAACATCATTTCTTTCAAATTGGTTTAGTTCTTCTTGCATAGCGATATTCCAATAATCATCAGTAGAGGCTTCTTTAATATTTTTAGGTTCAATTGAAGAGAGGAAAGCTACATGACCCATTTGATTCAATTGACTTCTTGTTCTAACAGTTGAATTAATTTCTCCAATCACATTTTGAACATGATGATCCCATAAAATTCGAGGTGGAGATCTTATTTCTGTTTGAACAGGATTATCAATTTGATTTTCATTATGAACAGTATTTTCAAAATTCTCAAAATTTGTAGTTTCAGTATTTGTGATATTTTCAGAAAATTCTTCATCATCTTTTCTACTTGGTTTAGTAATAAAATTTTCATCAAAGATTACATGTAATGTTTCTTCAATAATTTTAGATCTTTTATTAAAAATTCGATATGCTTTGCTTCGATCTGAATATTCAATAAAGATTCCTTCATCATATTTTGGATCAAATTTGCCAAGCTGATCTTTAGTATTTAAGATAAAACATTTGGAACCAAAAACTTTAAAATAAGAAATATTTGGTTTTCTGCCATAGAACAATTCATAAGAAGTATTCTTGGTTAGTGGTCTAATAGAAACACGATTCAATACATAACAGGCTGTTGCAACTGCTTCTGCCCAGAAATGTTTTGGTAGCGTACTTCCATTTAACAAAGTTCTTGCACATTCTTGTAAAGTTCTATTTTTCCGTTCCACTACTCAATTTTGTAGAGGAGTTCGAGGAAAAGAAAAATTATGGATTATTCCTTTCTTTTTACAAAAATGTTCAAAAGCTTCGTTTTCAAACTCACCACCATGATCACTTCTAATATTTTTTATTTTTAAATTCTTGAGATTTTGAATTCTTTTGACAAAAGTTTTGAAATACTCAAAAGTATCACTTTTGTTTTTCATAAAAATAGTCCAAGTATATCTAGAAAAATCATCAACAATTACAAACACATACTTATTATGATTTATGGATTGTATTTGAGTTGGTCCAAATAAATCCATGTGTAGTAATTCTAGTGGTTGTATTGTTGAAATAACCTTTTTAGATTTAAAAGATGACTTAGTTAATTTTCCTAATTGACATGCATCACAAATATGATTTACTTTAAAATTCATTTTAGGTAAACCTTTTACTAAATCATTTTTAGAAAGTTTATTTATAGCTTTGAAATTAATATGACAGAAACATTTGTGCCATAACCAAGGATCATTTTCTTTGGCTATTAGACACATATCTGAATTATGATTTATTTTCATATTAAGAACATAAATATTTCTGTCTCTATTACCTTCAAAAATAAGATTTTAATTTTGATCAAAAATACAACATTTATTTTCTGAAAATGTGATTTTGAATCCTTTGTCACACAATTGGCTAATGCTTAAAAGATTATGTTTTAAATTTTTAACTAATAAAACATTTGAAATAAGAGGTAAATTAGATGTACCGTTGTTGCTCACATCGCCTTTGCCGATGATAAAACCTTTGGAGTTGTCTCCAAAAGTGACAGAGCCTCCTTCTGAGTAAATAATATTTGATAGCATATTTTTGTCTCCTATCATGTGTTTAGAGCAACAACTGTCTAATATCCATTTTCCTCTCTTTTTGAGTGGGACCTGCAAAAAATAAGAAAATAACATTGGTACCCACTTTTCTTATATGGTCCTAAGAGTTAGGTCTTAGAAAACCAAACCCAAGAGGGTTCAGTATTCCCTTTAATAATATAATTTTCATTTTTGTACAAAGATTCAAAAAAGGAGTTTATATATTTCTTCCTAATCAAAGTGTTATTTGTTTTAGGAATCCATATTTTTATAGTTTTTGAACTGATCCTCTTAGAATTATCTTTTGTGATCTTACTTTTAGAATCTTTTCTCCATTTATTTTCTTTTTTATGTGGAGCTATTGATTTCTTAACATATCCTAGACCTCTTTTACTTGAAACAGATTGAGAATTTTCAATAATTTTAGACAAATTTTCTCTTCCTTTATTGAAGTTTGAGACATTTTTGGTAATATCTTCTAACTTACTTTTAAGACCAATATTGCCTAATTCAATCATTTTAACTTTAATCTTTAACTCATGATTTTCAAGAACTAAAGCATCATTCTTTTCTTTTTGAGTTTCAATTTCTTGACTTAATAAGGTAAGTTGAGAATTAATATTAGAGAATGATTTTTGAAGATTTTCAAGTTCTTCCTCTAGTATTTTCTTCTCATCTTTAAGCATATCCTTTTCGAATTCTGCTTTATTTTGATTTTCACGAGTTTCCTTATATTTTTTCTTGAGATTTTTAAGAGTGTCTAGAAGTTCTAAATTAATCTCAATTAAATCATCAAATGTGAAATCACTAACCTCATTATCTGTAGCCATAAAGCACACATTAGCTTATTCAGTGTCATTGTCACTTTCACTTCCAGATGATGAAGAGGAATCTGAATCATCCCATGTTACTGAGAAAGCTTTCCTTTTGTAATTGTCCTTCTTGCTCTTGTTTTTGTAGGTTTTCTTCTGTTCTGGACAATCTTTTTGAATATGACCTTTCTTATGACAATTATAGCATTCTAGAGCAAAGTTTGATGGTTTGTTGGATCCGTTATTGAAACTTCTTTTGCTATTATTTTTGTTAACTTTTCGAAATTTCAAAAACTTTTTGAAATTTTTGGCAATGAATGCAAGATCTTCATCATCAGAACCTTCTTCTTCTTCTTGTGCATGAAAAGCTATATTCTTTTTATCTTGTGCCTGTACTCTCTTTGCTTGCAAATTTACTTCATAGGACATTAGATTTCCTATTAACTCTTCTGGTTTCATGGTAGAGAGATCATTAGCTTCTTCGATAGCTAATACTTTTTGTTAATCCTTTTATCTCAGCGACCTAGAACTTAGCGACCTAAAAGATGTCTGCGACCTAGAGAATTCAACAACTTAGGAAAGGATTGCGACCTAACTGTAAGGAAGCTTTGCGACCTAAGGACCTAAGAGATGTTTGCGACCTAAGGACTTAAGAGCAGAAGTCTTGCGACCTAAGGCTACAGGAAAGCTTCGCGACCTAAGATCCAGAAGGGCACGCGACCTAAGAGCAGAAGTCTTGCGACCTTGCAACAGAAAGGATTGCGACCTATGGAACTCAACGACCTAAGGTAGCTAGCGACCTAAAGGACTTAACAACCTAAAGTAGTTAGCGACCTAAGGGACTAGACGACCTAAAGAGGTTAGCGACCTAACTGTTAAAACATGTTCAGCGACCTACGACCTAGAGCTCCCACATCTATTCTTTAACTCGCGTGCGACCTACTACTTGATCAAATGAAGCCCAGTACAGTCTGACCAGCTAACTTCTGAAGCCACAAGGGGACAGCGACCTAGCTTAGGTCGCTCGCGACCTACGACTCAACTAAGGTCGTACGCGACCTAAGACTTAGGCAAATTTCCTGCCCAGAAATCAGCTCCTATAAATAGGACATCACTTCCAACATGAAGGGGACTTTTTTGCCAAATCATTTCTTCAAACGTCGTTACTCTGTCGAAGCCTCCATTCCACCAGCAATCAAAGATCTTCAAGCATTCGAGACGCTACAACAATCCTCGAGAAGAACTCCTTACATCCAACACGGATTCGCCGAGTTTTATCATCAAAGACTGAGCTAGTAGTCAAGAGTGCTTTCGTGATCCAGTTGTATTGCATTTTGAAGGATATTGTATCAAATTGTAACCGAATCAGCAATAAAAGATTATAAAGTGGACGTAGGCTCAATTACGGGCCGAACCACTATAAACCTGTTGTTCATTTACTGCTTTTCTGCTATTTTCAGCTTATATTCTGTTCCCGTACCAATGGGTGGTGCTTTCACAATTCAATCACACACACTGGGTGTTAGCGTTCGTCTTTTATCGTTAACATTTTGGTTCTTTCACTGAGAAGCCAACTCAGGCTACCATTCACCATTGCTTCACACAAGTTTGTTGAAAAAGTTTCCTACAAAACCAGAAATTTATCAGACATAATGGCCTCTGGAAGGAAACGAAAGGCTGTCAGATCTGAAAATGTTCAAGATAATACCGCCACTTCTATTTCACCGAGTCACGCGGCTCCAAGCGTCGGGGTGACGCGAGAGGAGCTAGACGATGCTGTATGTGGACTATACCAACAGATTGAAACTCAAAACAATCTGATGATGGAAAAACTGAACGCTCTGCTCGGCGCCAATCAAAGACCAGTGGGTAATGAAGAAAACATCGCTGATGCTCTTTGCAACTCCGAAGGAAAAAATATTCCTCAAGGAGGATCAGGTGCCGCTGAAGGGGCACCCCTCCAAGCTAAAGGATCTAGGCCATCGCCGATTTTCCGCAAACATCTGCCCGGACAGACTTCTGAGAAAATGGCCAAGGTCTATTCCGCCAAATCTTTAAACAACGAGGAATATCTTTCTGGCATGATCAAGCAAATAATGAAGGAGAGCATGCAGAGGGATGAAGATGAGAGCGAATGGGGATTCGCACCAAGTAGAACTCCGTTTACCGAGAAGATTCTAAAGGCTGAATTTCCTAGAAAGTTTGTTCCCCCCACCATTCCTGCTTATCGGGGAACAAGTGATCCAAATCAGTTCTTGTATAAATACGACTGGCACATGACCGGTGCAAGAGCAACTGATGAAATTAAGTGCCGGTATTTCCCAGTATATTTAGAAGGAGTGGCACTCCTCTGGTTTACCAAGCTTCCTATCCGATCAGTTGATCAGTTTTCCGATCTGACCCGAAAGTTCAAAGAGCAATTCAGGCTATACGCTTCAAAGGCAAAGGACATAATGTCATTATCCAGTCTTGAACAGAATCCGGGAGAACCTATTAAATCATTCCTGAACCGTTTCAATATAGCTCTGGCAGAAGTTGATAACGCAGAGCCACAGATGATCTTGACCTATTTGATGCGTGCTATCGACAAATCAAGCGAATTTGGAAAATGGCTGAAGATGAAAGAGCCAAATTCTCTCGAGAAATTCTACAAGAAAGCTGATGAATTCATACGCTTGGAAAATCTTCCAGCATCGATGAAGGTGGTGGCAGCAAAGGTGGACAATAATACTGCTGCTTCGGAGAAGAAAGATTCCGGAGGTCAGAAAAGGGAAAATCACGAGGGGAAGAAACAAAAGGATACAAAGAAACCTCGCTTCTTCAAACCCTCAGATTTCACTCCATTGACCGACACTCTGGAAAATATCTTCTTCGCTACCAAAGATGCTGTGGATTATCCCAAACCGGCTAAGATAAAACTGGGAAAGGGCGCTATGAGAAATGGAAAGTTCTGCCGTTTTCACAACCAACCCGGTCATGATACCAATGACTGTCGTCACTTAAAGAGCTTAATTGAAGAATTGTTGAGGGAAAACAAGCTGCAACAGTATGTCAAGAAGAACAGAAGTGACCCATCTTCGTCAACTCGGGGGCAGCAACTCCCTACTCAGCCATCAGGCTCAGATAAAGGCACTGCGGCACAAGAATCTGAGAGGCCCATTATCAATGTGATTACGGGGGGCCCACACCCAGCGGGCAGAAGCTGGGGTGAAATGGAACGATATGCTCATGCTTTAAAATACACCCTAGCAGAGGAAGATGTTTTTGCTGTAGAAAATGCTGCACCCCTGAAACAGCAAAGGATTTCAGATAATGATATTATGTTCAAAGCTAGGGATTCTATTGGTATTGAAGCTCCCACCATAGATCCCTTGGTTATCTCTGCAGGAATTGGACCGACAATAGTAAGACGAGTGCTCATTGATTGCGGTGCTTCGTGCAATATACTCTTCAATAAAACATTTGACCAAATGAAGATCCCAATGACTGACGTTCAAGCTTCGTCGCAAAAAATTGTTGGTTTCACTGGGGAACCACAGAAACCGATCGGAACTGTCGAGTTGTTCGTGGAACTTGGGGAAGGGAAGAAAAGAGTAGTTCGCAAGCAAACCTTCGTAATTGTCGATGGATTTTCTGCCTACAATGCTTTCCTAGGCAGGCCAACTCTAGCTGCATTCAAGGCCATTTTGGCCCCGTGGTGCCTAACTATGAAGTTCCCTACAGAAAATGGTGTTGGTGTCATCAAGGGAGATCGAAATGCTGGACGTGAATGTTATCTTATAGAGCTTCGAGAAGCCAGAAAGAGAGAAATGGGTAAAGATGCGGCAGCTCCCCTCCGCATCAAAAACCCAACCTTGTAGCAAATACAGGGTGGTCCCTGCACTGGTGAGCATAGTGGTGCAAGACGAGAAATGGACCCCAGAAAATCCAGTGCAGAGGATAATAGGGTGATGCCCGTGGAAGTTACGATACCAATACCTGTCGACTCCAAAGACCCAAACAAAGTACTTAATGTGGGTTCGCAACTAAGTACAACAGTTCAAAACACACTGATATCATTTCTAAAAGCGAATCTGGACGTGTTCGCTTGGTGTCATGCTGATATGTGCGGAATCTCTCCGACAATTGCTGTCCACACTCTGAATGTTGATCCGAAATTCACACCAGTAAAACAGAAACGAAGAACTCAAGGCCCAGAAAGGTCGGCAGCTTTAAAGGAAGAAGTAGATCGTCTCATGGAGAATATGTAACGTATCGGATTTTGCCCGTTCGAAAATCAACATCCGTACTTCACATTGTACTAGAATGTCGCAGATTCGACCGTTCAAATCCGATTCGCCGGAGCTATAACACAATTAAGTAAATAACACAGCGGAAGAAAAGAATAATACATGGGTATACAATATCTGATACAACAGAGTGCTACAATGAATATCAATATACATCAGAGATATGATACAACAAACAGCAGCGGAAAAGAAAAGATAACATCAGCAGCGGAACAATATCAATAGAAATGATAACTCCAAAATGATCTTCAGACAAGAATGAATCCACAACTCCAAGATAAGCAACTCCGATGAATGAACTAGCTCCAGATAATCTACTAAACCTGAATATCTGAAAAACCCAACTCTAGACTGCTCGTGTGGAAAATTATGAGCACCCAGAGTTTAGGAAGGGAACAATAAACTCCGGATCAGTCATGGGACTGGTGTGAGCAACAAAAACAGTTTTATCTTTAAACAAACACAAAGGGTTTTAAACATTGAAATCCGCAATGCTTTTAGAAAATGAAACTACCATAAGACCTCCCGCCACACACACAATGCAAACGCAGAATTGGAGGAGATTTCTTCTTATGATAGTCAAACATGCTTACTACGCAAAATCATTGGATTATTATTATTAGTGCATAGTGAAGAAAACATTTCGAAAGTATAATATTAATCTTAGCCAACATACGACCAGTATCGTATGCCTACTATAGCTACCATGTTCAATAGCAGGTTACCACCACATTCCATGGCAGGTAATACAACTAAAACCGTACAAGTTCCGTATTGTTTCTTTGGATTTTCCAACAAATGGTCAGGCTAAGGAACTTCTTTCCGCCGCATGGGATCGCCTCTGGCGGGACGTCCCGAGAGACAAACTGCTCTCTGCCAACAAAGCCGGGTTACCCCTGTAACAGGTAACTCACGAATATGCCATCCCCCGGTCCTTTGGGACCTTTATCCGAGCTCGGTATCCAACATCACACATCATAAAGAAAGTGTATCCACATGAGTAAGTATCTGGGCTCCATACCATGACACCACCCCTTTCCAGAAGGAAATGACATACCCTAAAGGGCGCGACCCTCATAACCTTGCCGCAACATTCCTGTTTCGACCGTTTCCGGGTTGTGAGGTCCTGACGAAGTCTCGTCCACAAAGCTACGCTTTGTCACAAAGCCATGCTTTGGGTCAACAGATGATCAACCTATGATCACAAAGATAAATGATCAAACAAATGATCATATCACAAATGATCAAACACTGATCATCACACAGCAACACTCAGCATGCCACATTACCAAATTGGGATATATCGTTGATAAATTTCAACTACATAACCTCTGAGCTCGTACGTCTCAGAGAAGGGTGTTAAGCTAAGAGAATAAATTCTCCGCCACCAACAGATATGTATTTGAAAGAAATCGGCTTTATATCTCAAAGTGTAATGTCAGACATGTATCCATACAAGTCTGTTCCGGGTTCGAACAGAACCGAAGGCACTTCTCACGAAGCCCTTGCAATTCCGGATAATTTCCAATCACGTCCGGACTTCCCATCACAAAGGGTGATAAAATCTCTATATCGGGGCCAGTCGATGCAGAGACATTCGACGAGTTGTCCTTTTGTTTTCGAAAATATCCGGTCTTCACCACCGGTCTTCAAATGCTATCCATATACGACGTATCACTATTCGGAACGGGTTATATGACACAAAGGTCCTCTCCCGGCTAAACCGAATAACGAGCGCAATCTTTAAAAACATATGGATATGGGGATTTCAATTAAGTCACAACTTATTACCCAAAATCTTTCTTTCAAATGGTTTTGAACAAATTACCATTTTTAAATCTTTAAACAAAAAGATTCATTTTAACAACCCTCAACGGTTTAAACAATTTTCACACTTTAATCTTTTAAACAAAAGATTCATTCACAGATTTTCCAAATTAATTCCCATTTTAATTTGATTAACTCGTTAAATCTTTAAAACAAAGATTTAACTTATAGCTTTCAAACAATTCCATTTCAAATAGTTTAAACAAATCATCATTTTAAATCTGTTAAAAATAAACAGATTTAATTCATAGCTTTTCAAAACAATTCATTCATAACTTGGAAAACCATTTTCGCTTCAATCTTAAAATTCCTTTACTTAAACTGGAATTTCATTTCTTATCTGAAAGCTTTTATTCTTTTGAAAACAAATAGTTTCATTTCAGAAAATTTGATTTATTCATACGAGTTGAAATCCTTGGGTTAAATTCAAATTCTCAAACCAATATTTTAAAAGTGGTTTAAATTCATATAAGACACATTTATAATCTCTTTAATCAAAATTCCAGTCATTGAATTCAATTCCAAATATTGAATTCAAATTTAAGTCAAATTATTTAAATTCAAAACTTAATCAAGCTTTTCACTTTAAACCCAAATTCCCAATCTCAAAATCAATTGAAATTAAAATTTCAATTTCAAAAATATCAAATTTAAATTATCTGTGACTTAACCTATTTCCACGTGAAATCCATATTTGTGTGTGTAAGAGTGTAGTCCAGGGGTTTAACACACAATAGTGCAACTCAATGAATCATCACATATCAGAATACAGAAATATAATTCGATAAGCGGTATAAGAACAACGCTTATCGTTCATTCACAGATCATAGATATATAAAGGTCACAGATAAGTAAACTACAGATCACAACATAAATCAGGATGTATCACAAAGCATCATATATCAGGGATATCAAACAATCAAGTCATTCGACAGAATCCAAACATTCATAAGTAAGGTCAGTTAATATCTGATTAAAATTAATTTATACCAGATTAATTACTTATGAATAAACTACAATCTTGGTTAATTAAATAATTAATTACAAATCATTTTGATTAACTATCCTTTAAATCATTTATTAACTAACCATTAATAAATTATCCTTAAATTAATTATCCTTAATTAATCACATTGATTAATTAGCCCTTGATTTATTATCTTTCCTTAATCACCTTCGTTAACTTATAATTCCTTAATTAATTATCTTAATCAATTAATCCTTAATTAAAAATCATCCCTTAATTACTTCTACCGATTAATTAACCATCAATTACTAATTTAATTAAGCTTTAATTAAAGATTTAATTAACTTTAAGTCATTCTTTAATCACGTAAATACTTTAAAGGATAAATAATTTATCTTAATTAAATCACTCGATTATCATTAAAACCTTAGATTTATAAGCTTCATAATTAATCATAATTAACACATAAGTTAGTTCCAAAGTTAAGATTAATTAAAACAACATTCCATTTTAATTAACTTTTTAATCACATTATACTTTAAGAATTAATTTATAGATGATGATCACAAAATTAAATAACTTAAATTTCCTTTTAAATAAATTTATTTAAACCTTTGCTACCCTTCTTCTTCTCTTTTTTCTAACCTCCCAGACCCGAGTATTTTCAATGTTTCCCCGAGCTCGACCCGAGTATTTCCTTAATCATTTTACAAAACTAACCTTTAAACATTTTAAATTACAATCTTAAATACTTTGCTATGTAGAAGGTTTTAAATCTAAATTCTTATTAAATTCAATTATTTAAATTATTTAAAGTATTTAAATTATTTAAAGTATTTAAATTTTTAAACTTTCCTTTTATTTCTAAAATCTGGATTTAAATACATGAACTAAACTCAGTTTTACATTAATCACAAAATTTAACTTAGTGCTTAAAAACTGTAAAACAGTCACTGTTTTTAGCTGGAACATATGACTCGAGACCATCCTCATTTTCCCCGAGTAAAACCTCACGTTGCCTCGAGTAAATCACGACATCACCCGGGAAACTCGCGTCACTTCCCTGTTCTTTCTCCCTTCTCTTTTCCTTTTTAAAACTTGCTTTGCTTAAAATCTGGAAATGTTTTACTTGCATACGAACCCGATATTCACTCGAGCCATAACCCAGTTTCCACGAGATTCGCTTCGACGAACTCCTTCTTCTTCCCCATTCATACGAACTGATACCAGACTCACCACCGTGCACGTGCACAGTTCCTCCACGCCGCCGCTACCTTCGGCGACCCTCCAGACACCTCAGCGAACCACCACCAGAATGAACCCGGCCCACGAAACTGCGCCACGAACCCTCAGTCGAATTCGAGCGTTCTCGAACTCCACCTGATAAAGCAACTCTGACCAAACCTCCTCGTCCAGGTGACCCCCACCATCAGACGACTCGAAAACTTGTCCACACCTCGACGAACTTCCCCACCACCTTTCCTCAGCGTTTCGTCGCACTCGATCAACCACGCCGATCGTGGCGATCAAATTTCCTCAACCCAGTAAACTAGGTTTCCAGAAAGAAACTGATTACCGCACCTTCCCTGATGGACTTCATCACCATTCAGTATTTTTCTCAAGGGCTACGTTCACTCCTCCCTCGATAGGCCCAACCCCGACCACCATTACCTCTTAGATCACCAGAAATTCCTCCACAACCCTTTTCTGAGCGAACCCAAACTGCTCTCAAATTCAATCACTAAAAATTTAGATTTTTATGTTAAAAATCCTATTTTTGTATAAGAAATCGATTTATATAACTGAATATAAGGATTTTAAACACTTGGATTTTGACTTGTTTTAAGTGGTGCTCTGTATTTTCTTATTTTCCAGATGCAACTCAAATTGTTTAACTTAAACCAGTTTGTATTCCAAGATATAACATCCTATATTACTCTAAACTCAGTCACCAATGAAGATTAAACCCTGAGTGTTTAATTTATGCATAGGTTTAGAATCTGAAACCAGTAAACATCCATACCATACTCAAAGTATTACATAATATGTTCACAGAAACAAAACATATTCACATGCATATTTATATCTGGAGATGATCATGTAATTCAACCATGTTCTTATATTTAACGGAAACAATTGTTACTCACTTTGTTTTCAAAAGAAGAACAGAGCTGCTATGCTGAAACCAGATTTTGAAATTGCTAGCTGAAGCCTTCATCTTGATTCTCTGGTTTTTATTGATTGTTTTGATGTTTTAAGTTGATATTTTGTTTAGATTTTAAATGGTATTTCCTCAGTTTTGCACAGCCTATAATGAACGAAACTGAGAGATGAAGGTTGATATATGGGAATTTAGTTTACAAGTGATAATTTATTTTGTACAGGGGAATGTACACTAGTACAAGACTTTTGTATTTGGTCAGGGATATTTTTTTCGAATGGAGGCTGATGATAATATTTGTGGTGGCTACATTAATTGCGTTGGTACCTTATCATCTTTACAATACTATTTCTTTAATTTTGTATGTACAATATATATACTTTGGTTTGTTTCATCCTTATCTTATTTTCCTTTTACTTGTTCTTACACTTTCCTGCATATCTACTTTACAGTCTACATTATATCTTACCTTCCTTTGTCTGGTTTCATTAATTTATAATGTAAATGAACTTCTACATACTCACTTTATTTGCTTGTTCATGAATATACATTGCATTAGAGAAAAATCTGGTGGCTGATATGATTCTTGTTTGTTTTACCAGCCTACATATTTATATTACTTATCCAGTTTTTTTGTTTGTTTGTTCATACATGAATATATTAATGTTTGTTTAATTACTTGGTATAATTTTGTATATAGGTAGTTGTATTTGTTTTATTACTTTGCAATGTAAATGAAATTCTATTTTGTACAAATTCATATTGATTTATCTAAGATGCATATCCTGTTTATTTATTACTCTTTATTTTAACCTTAATTATCAATTATTAAATTTACTTATTACTATTTCAAACCGTAGCTCCTTTCAAAACACACATATTTGTATATATTTTTTTATAAGTAATTTGAAATGACAATTTCTATTTAAAAATAAGAGTTCATTTATAAAGACATTCTACTATTATTTAACTCTATATTTATTTTTAAAACCATTTATTTACAATTTAAATTCAAGTCAAAATATATATATATATACATTTACAATTATTTTAAATAAAAATGATTCATGCAGAATATACTTGAATCCGGGAAACTCGCAGGTAATTTATCGTTTAATTATACAATTTTAATTTAAAAATTAATTTAATTATCAATTAAATATTTATAAAATTCGGGGTCGTTACAGACTTCCCCCCTTAAAAGAATTTCGTCCTCGAAATTGCCAAGGAGATACAAAAACAGATGAAAGACATTTCATCAAATCAAACTGAACAGTTATTCTGCATTTGGCTTACCAAATCAGAATATCGATAACAGATACAAGAACAAATCTATTTAACACTTCACAAGATACTCGGGTTACCCAGATCTACGAAATACGGAGTGATATCGGTTAGTTCGAAAGGATAACTAACCATCCGTAGAATATATTGGGACCCAAAGAATAGATAGATATATGGACACAATTTCAAAATTTTAGTTTAGAACTAAAGTATACCTATCAACCATAACAATCAAAACAATCAATACATCCAAACAAACAATTCTGGCCTATCTGGAGTTTATTGTCCCATATTGATATATCGAATCTTCTTTCTGGATCTACCAGAAACTATCGAAGGATTCAGAAAAGATGACGAACAAAAGAGATTGATAGAGAAAAGATTGCTTCCTTATTGTTACAGGGTATTGACCATTTATAATTGTATTCCCCTGTCCTCTATCTCATCCTCTTCTTGCACTCATACTCACTATCAGTGGATAGTAAGAGAATTTACTGAGGCATTCGAACGGATATCTGAGAATTACTCATTCTAGAGTTTACTTCACTCTATCTCTAATGAGCTACTTAACGTGTTACACTCCTGAGCTAAAGTTCAACCTTAGCTCTGATACCAAATGTAACGTATCGGATTTTGCCCGTTCGAAAATCAACATCCGTACTTCACATTGTACTAGAATGTCGCAGATTCGACCGTTTCCGGGTTGTGAGGTCCTGACGAAGTCTCGTCCACAAAGCTACGCTTTGTCACAAAGCCATGCTTTGGGTCAACAGATGATCAACCTATGATCACAAAGATAAATGATCAAACAAATGATCATATCACAAATGATCAAACACTGATCATCACACAGCAACACTCAGCATGCCACATTACCAAATTGGGATATATCGTTGATAAATTTCAACTACATAACCTCTGAGCTCGTACGTCTCAGAGAAGGGTGTTAAGCTAAGAGAATAAATTCTCCGCCACCAACAGATATGTATTTGAAAGAAATCGGCTTTATATCTCAAAGTGTAATGTCAGACATGTATCCATACAAGTCTGTTCCGGGTTCGAACAGAACCGAAGGCACTTCTCACGAAGCCCTTGCAATTCCGGATAATTTCCAATCACGTCCGGACTTCCCATCACAAAGGGTGATAAAATCTCTATATCGGGGCCAGTCGATGCAGAGACATTCGACGAGTTGTCCTTTTGTTTTCGAAAATATCCGGTCTTCACCACCGGTCTTCAAATGCTATCCATATACGACGTATCACTATTCGGAACGGGTTATATGACACAAAGGTCCTCTCCCGGCTAAACCGAATAACGAGCGCAATCTTTAAAAACATATGGATATGGGGATTTCAATTAAGTCACAACTTATTACCCAAAATCTTTCTTTCAAATGGTTTTGAACAAATTACCATTTTTAAATCTTTAAACAAAAAGATTCATTTTAACAACCCTCAACGGTTTAAACAATTTTCACACTTTAATCTTTTAAACAAAAGATTCATTCACAGATTTTCCAAATTAATTCCCATTTTAATTTGATTAACTCGTTAAATCTTTAAAACAAAGATTTAACTTATAGCTTTCAAACAATTCCATTTCAAATAGTTTAAACAAATCATCATTTTAAATCTGTTAAAAATAAACAGATTTAATTCATAGCTTTTCAAAACAATTCATTCATAACTTGGAAAACCATTTTCGCTTCAATCTTAAAATTCCTTTACTTAAACTGGAATTTCATTTCTTATCTGAAAGCTTTTATTCTTTTGAAAACAAATAGTTTCATTTCAGAAAATTTGATTTATTCATACGAGTTGAAATCCTTGGGTTAAATTCAAATTCTCAAACCAATATTTTAAAAGTGGTTTAAATTCATATAAGACACATTTATAATCTCTTTAATCAAAATTCCAGTCATTGAATTCAATTCCAAATATTGAATTCAAATTTAAGTCAAATTATTTAAATTCAAAACTTAATCAAGCTTTTCACTTTAAACCCAAATTCCCAATCTCAAAATCAATTGAAATTAAAATTTCAATTTCAAAAATATCAAATTTAAATTATCTGTGACTTAACCTATTTCCACGTGAAATCCATATTTGTGTGTGTAAGAGTGTAGTCCAGGGGTTTAACACACAATAGTGCAACTCAATGAATCATCACATATCAGAATACAGAAATATAATTCGATAAGCGGTATAAGAACAACGCTTATCGTTCATTCACAGATCATAGATATATAAAGGTCACAGATAAGTAAACTACAGATCACAACATAAATCAGGATGTATCACAAAGCATCATATATCAGGGATATCAAACAATCAAGTCATTCGACAGAATCCAAACATTCATAAGTAAGGTCAGTTAATATCTGATTAAAATTAATTTATACCAGATTAATTACTTATGAATAAACTACAATCTTGGTTAATTAAATAATTAATTACAAATCATTTTGATTAACTATCCTTTAAATCATTTATTAACTAACCATTAATAAATTATCCTTAAATTAATTATCCTTAATTAATCACATTGATTAATTAGCCCTTGATTTATTATCTTTCCTTAATCACCTTCGTTAACTTATAATTCCTTAATTAATTATCTTAATCAATTAATCCTTAATTAAAAATCATCCCTTAATTACTTCTACCGATTAATTAACCATCAATTACTAATTTAATTAAGCTTTAATTAAAGATTTAATTAACTTTAAGTCATTCTTTAATCACGTAAATACTTTAAAGGATAAATAATTTATCTTAATTAAATCACTCGATTATCATTAAAACCTTAGATTTATAAGCTTCATAATTAATCATAATTAACACATAAGTTAGTTCCAAAGTTAAGATTAATTAAAACAACATTCCATTTTAATTAACTTTTTAATCACATTATACTTTAAGAATTAATTTATAGATGATGATCACAAAATTAAATAACTTAAATTTCCTTTTAAATAAATTTATTTAAACCTTTGCTACCCTTCTTCTTCTCTTTTTTCTAACCTCCCAGACCCGAGTATTTTCAATGTTTCCCCGAGCTCGACCCGAGTATTTCCTTAATCATTTTACAAAACTAACCTTTAAACATTTTAAATTACAATCTTAAATACTTTGCTATGAAGAAGGTTTTAAATCTAAATTCTTATTAAATTCAATTATTTAAATTATTTAAAGTATTTAAATTTTTAAACTTTCCTTTTATTTCTAAAATCTGGATTTAAATACATGAACTAAACTCAGTTTTACATTAATCACAAAATTTAACTTAGTGCTTAAAAACTGTAAAACAGTCACTGTTTTTAGCTGGAACATATGACTCGAGACCATCCTCATTTTCCCCGAGTAAAACCTCACGTTGCCTCGAGTAAATCACGACATCACCCGGGAAACTCGCGTCACTTCCCTGTTCTTTCTCCCTTCTCTTTTCCTTTTTAAAACTTGCTTTGCTTAAAATCTGGAAATGTTTTACTTGCATACGAACCCGATATTCACTCGAGCCATAACCCAGTTTCCACGAGATTCGCTTCGACGAACTCCTTCTTCTTCCCCATTCATACGAACTGATACCAGACTCACCACCGTGCACGTGCACAGTTCCTCCACGCCGCCGCTACCTTCGGCGACCCTCCAGACACCTCAGCGAACCACCACCAGAATGAACCCGGCCCACGAAACTGCGCCACGAACCCTCAGTCGAATTCGAGCGTTCTCGAACTCCACCTGATAAAGCAACTCTGACCAAACCTCCTCGTCCAGGTGACCCCCACCATCAGACGACTCGAAAACTTGTCCACACCTCGACGAACTTCCCCACCACCTTTCCTCAGCGTTTCGTCGCACTCGATCAACCACGCCGATCGTGGCGATCAAATTTCCTCAACCCAGTAAACTAGGTTTCCAGAAAGAAACTGATTACCGCACCTTCCCTGATGGACTTCATCACCATTCAGTATTTTTCTCAAGGGCTACGTTCACTCCTCCCTCGATAGGCCCAACCCCGACCACCATTACCTCTTAGATCACCAGAAATTCCTCCGCAACCCTTTTCTGATCGAACCCAAACTGCTCTCAAATTCAATCACTAAAAATTTAGATTTTTATGTTAAAAATCCTATTTTTGTATAAGAAATCGATTTATATAACTGAATATAAGGATTTTAAACACTTGGATTTTGACTTGTTTTAAGTGGTGCTCTGTATTTTCTTATTTTCCAGATGCAACTCAAATTGTTTAACTTAAACCAGTTTGTATTCCAAGATATAACATCCTATATTACTCTAAACTCAGTCACCAATGAAGATTAAACCTTGAGTGTTTAATTTATGCATAGGTTTAGAATCTGAAACCAGTAAACATCCATACCATACTCAAAGTATTACATAATATGTTCACAGAAACAAAACATATTCACATGCATATTTATATCTGGAGATGATCATGTAATTCAACCATGTACTTATATTTAACGGAAACAATTGTTACTCACTTTGTTTTCAAAAGAAGAACAGAGCTGCTATGCTGAAACCAGATTTTGAAATTGCTAGCTGAAGCCTTCATCTTGATTCTCTGGTTTTTATTGATTGTTTTGATGTTTTAAGTTGATATTTTGTTTAGATTTTAAATGGTATTTCCTCAGTTTTGCACAGCCTATAATGAACGAAACTGAGAGATGAAGGTTGATATATGGGAATTTAGTTTACAAGTGATAATTTATTTTGTACAGGGGAATGTACACTAGTACAAGACTTTTGTATTTGGTCAAGGATATTTTTTTCGAATGGAGGCTGATGATAATATTTGTGGTGGCTACATTAATTGCGTTGGTACCTTATCATCTTTACAATACTATTTCTTTAATTTTGTATGTACAATATATATACTTTGGTTTGTTTCATCCTTATCTTATTTTCCTTTTACTTGTTCTTACACTTTCCTGCATATCTACTTTACAGTCTACATTATATCTTACCTTCCTTTGTCTGGTTTCATTAATTTATAATGTAAATGAACTTCTACATACTCACTTTATTTGCTTGTTCATGAATATACATTGCATTAGAGAAAAATCTGGTGGCTGATATGATTCTTGTTTGTTTTACCAGCCTACATATTTATATTACTTATCCAGTTTTTTTGTTTGTTTGTTCATACATGAATATATTAATGTTTGTTTAATTACTTGGTATAATTTTGTATATAGGTAGTTGTATTTGTTTTATTACTTTGCAATGTAAATGAAATTCTATTTTGTACAAATTCATATTGATTTATCTAAGATGCATATCCTGTTTATTTATTACTCTTTTATTTTAACCTTAATTATCAATTATTAAATTTACTTATTACTATTTCAAACCGTAGCTCCTTTCAAAACACACATATTTGTATATATTTTTTTATAAGTAATTTGAAATGACAATTTCTATTTAAAAATAAGAATTCATTTATAAAGACATTCTACTATTATTTAACTCTATATTTATTTTTAAAACCATTTATTTACAATTTAAATTCAAGTCAAAATATATATATATATACATTTACAATTATTTTAAATAAAAATGATTCATGCAGAATATACTTGAATCCGGGAAACTCGCAGGTAATTTATCGTTTAATTATACAATTTTAATTTAAAAATTAATTTAATTATCAATTAAATATTTATAAAATTCGGGGTCGTTACAGAATAATTTCATCAACTCCGGATACAATCAGATTATGATGAATGAACCAGATCAGGAAGACACAAGCTTTATCACAGATGTGGGTCTCTACTGCTACAAAGTTATGCCTTTCGGATTGAAAAATGCTGGGGCAACCTACCAAAGACTCGTCAATGCAATGTTCAAGCCTCAGATTGGTAGAACCATGGAAGTTTATGTCGACGATATGTTGGTAAAATCAAAGAAAGCTGTAGATCACATGGGGCACTTGGAGGAGATGTTTACGATTCTTCGAAAGTATGGAATGAAGCTCAACCCATTGAAATGTTCATTCGGGGTAGAGTCTGGGAAATTCCTGGGTTACATCGTAAGCGCTAGGGGTATTGAGGCCAATCCTGCTCAAATCACAGCTCTGAGAGAAGTTAAAGCCCCTAGAACAAAGAGAGAACTGCAAAGTCTCAATGGAAAAGTTGCCGCTCTTAGTCGCTTCATCTCCAAGGCCACAGACAAATGCATTCCCTTCTTTGATGCTTTAAAGAAAGGAAAGAAAAATTTCGAATGGACTCCCGAATGTCAGAATGCTTTCGATCAACTGATCCATCATATGAGAACTCCCCCGGTCCTTTCCAAGCCTAGTGATGGCGAAGATCTCTTCATCTATTTAGCAATTTCATCCCATGCTCTAAGTGCAGCACTTGTACGAGAAGATATGAAAATACAACGTCCAGTCTACTACATCAGCAAACGATTCACTGGGGCAGAGATGAATTATTCAAAGATAGAAAAGCTTGCTTTTTGTTTGTTAATCGCTTCCAGGAAGTTGAGGCCCTATTTTCAATCTCATCCTATCAAGGTCCTGACTGATCAACCTCTAAAGCAAGTCCTGTATCAACCTGAAACTTCGGGTCGTCTCTTGAAATGGAACATAGAACTCAGCCAATATGACATCACTTACCATCCCCGAAGAGCAATTAACGGACAAGCTTTAGCAGATTTCATTGCAGAGTCCACTGACAAAGGTGACATCAAGGAAGAAACAACTGACTGCATTCCGGTACAGTGGAAGTTGTATGTTGATGGCTCAAGAAATGATTATTGTTCTGGGGCAGGAGTTGTTCTTGAAACTCCCGAAGGGCGATCATTATGTTATGCATTGAGACTAGAATTCCCTTCGACAAACAATGAAGCAGAATATGAAGCCCTTATTGCCGGTTTAAAAATCGCCAAGGAACTAAACATCAAAGCGATACAGATTTTCAGCGATTCTCAGCTTATTGTTTGCCAGGTGAAGAAAGAATTTCAAGCCAAAGGAGGAAATTTGCCTGCATATTTGACAAAAGCTTCCGAACTCCTCAATGATTTCGATCACTATTCAATAAGCCACATACCCCGAGAGGAAAATATGAAGGCGGATTCTTTAGCAAAGTACTCAAGTTCCGGAGAAGCTCAATTACTGGGATTAGTTCCTGTAGAAGTTCTGTCAGCTCCAAGCATTGATGAAATGGATGTTGATTGGATTATGACTACGTCTCAAGAGCATGAATCATGGATGACTCCAATCAAAGAATACTTACTCAGTGGTTCCCTGCCAGAAAATTCTAAGGAACGTCGAAAATTATTGAGAAAAGCGTCGAGCTATATAATTCAAGATGGCCGATTATACAGGCGGGGATTTTCAATCCCACTACTCCGATGTGTAACTAAGGAAGAAGCCAAGACAATCTTAGCAGAGGTACACGGAGGAGAATGTGGAGACCATTCAGGTGGTCAAACTTTAGCCAAGAAAGTTCTCCGATATGGGTATTTCTGGCCGGATATTAATCGAGATGCTGCAGCTTACTCCAGGAAGTGTGACAAATGCCAAAGATTTGCAAAAATCCCAAGAGCACCCTCCACCGAACTCACACAAATGGTCAGCCCATGGCCATTTGCCATTTGGGGGATAGACCTAATTGGACCATTACCGATCGCCAAATCAGGGATTAAATATGCTATTGTTGCCGTTGATTATTTCACCAAATGGGCTGAAGCTGAACCTTTGGCCACCATCACTTCTAAAAAGATGATAAATTTTGTAACGAAGAATATCATTTGCAGATATGGTGTGCCACAGAAGATAATCACAGACAACGGTACTCAGTTTGAAAGTGAAGAATTCCAGGATTTTTGCAAACGGTTCAGAATTCGAAAAAGCTTCTCAGCAGTGGCTCATCCGCAGGCAAATGGGCAAGTGGAAGCAGTTAATAAGATCATCAAGTCAACTATCAAAAAGAAACTCGAAAAAGCAAAAGGTGGTTGGGTTGATAAGCTTCCATTAGCACTATGGGCATACAGAACTACTCACAAAACTGCGACTGGGCACACTCCATTTTCACTGGCATACGGATCAGAGGCAATGATTCCAGTGGAAGTGGAAGTTCCTTCACATAGAAGAGTTCATTTCAACGAAGCTGAAAATGAGAAACTGCAACTTGAAGCACTTGATTTTCTTGATGAGAAAAGAGAAGAAGCTAGGCTCAGAGTTTCAGCTCATCAGCAGAGAATTGCCAGGCATTTCAACTCTAAGGTTCGCCAATGCAGCTTTGAGATCGGAGACTTGGTTTTGAAAAGGATCATGACAGCAACTGGTGTGTTTGGGCCAAACTGGGAAGGACCATATGTCATAGGCACTATACTTCTTGATGGCACTTTCAAACTCATAACTGTTGAAGGAGATCCAATTCCAAGAGCCTGGAACAGCAACCACTTACGTCCTTATTTTACTTAAAAGAAAAAGCTTGGTTCAAAATTGTAAAATAATGATGAATGTATCAGTTGTATTGTGAAATATTGTAAATCAGTGAGAATGAATGAAAGCTATAAAGTGGATGTAGGCCCGATTCTTGGCCGAACCACTATAAATCTTGTGTTCCTTACTATTTCATAATGCCTGTTTTATTTCGATATGTAAATACTTTAAAATGTATTGCTAAAATGTCGATTCAAAATTTCAGGACATCAAAACAATGCTTGCTCGTCACAAATCTAAGCGGCATCTATAAATCAGCTATTACACGAAAACCAAGCAACAAAATTTTTTTTTTCAAACTCAAATCCCAAGCAAGGAAAACTTCACATAAAAAGTTGGCGACTCCACTGTGACAAACCTTTGTTCACTAGTTGAGATTGTCGTTATGAATAGACATCCAACTAGATAACTTGCGTTTGTCTCGTGAAGTCATTCAACAGTGAAGTCCACTCCTTCGGATGAAGCAATTTACTAGTAAGAGGAAAAGAAGAAGATGTGCTTGGGAACGATAATAAGAGATCGCTAATGGGCAGATGATGAGAGAAAATTGCCAAGCAAACAAAGAGGCAGACAAAGGGAGGTATGCATCTCAACAGGAAGGCCGGAAGATCCACTAAAGGGACACCTTCCCAAGCGGAAGGAACAGGACCCTCGCTAACTGGTCGTGATGCATCCGACCAGATAGCTTACGTCCGTCCCGTGGATCCACTCGCCCCTGAGACGCAACCTACCTGGCACACCAACCAACCAAAGCCCTCTAACGAGGCACGCCAATAAATGGGAGTGTTTTCCTCAATCAAAAAGATCGGTGGGACCACCGAAGGGGCACCTTGTTAATTGATTGCGGTCGTTTGTACAAACAAACATCCAATCAAGCAACTTACGCCTGCCCCGCGGACCCATCCGACCATGAGAAAGCAACTTCCAGGCACTCACAAGCCCTGTTCGGAGGCACAAGCCCTCTTCGGAGGCACAAGCCATCTTCGGAGGCACAAGCCCTCTTCGGAGGCACAGGCCATCTTCGGAGGCACGCTTCACCATGCTTGAAGCACAAAATCAAAAGCCCTTTTCAGAGGCACAAGCCCTCTTCGGAGGCACAGGCCATCTTCGGAGGCACGCTTCACCATGCTTGAAGCATAAAATAAAAAGCCCTCCTCGGAGGCACGTTTCACCAGAGTTGAAATATCAAAATTACTTCTCTCCAAAAACCTCTTCAGAGGCGCACTTCACCTTGCTTGAAGTACCAAAAATAAGCCCCTTCTTGGGACACAAAATCAAAACCTTCTTCGGAAGTTCATTTCACTGCGTAGGAAAATTCGCTTTTAACAAATAAGAGTGATCATCCCTAAAAGTTGAAGTGTTCTTCAGAAGGAAGGAAAGAGTAAAAACTTCTCGAAAGACGAGATATACTTTATTAAAAGCAGAATGATTCTTCCCTTAAAAGTGGAATAGTTATTCTCTGGAATAAGAATATCCATCTTAAAAAAAAATACTAAGAATATTGCAATGCACTTGCGGTATGGGAGCAATACTATACGATTCAGTTACATGAACAAAGTAATATACAAGCAACATACCGCGAGTTCATCACAATATCATGAAAAATAGATGATGTGGAATAAATGCATTCTCAAAAGCAGACAAAAAGTTTGCACAAGTAAGAAGAATCGTTTGTTCTACACTAAAAATAAAAGACAGATCATTCTCACATACACAAGAGTTTGTACAAGTAAAATAATTGTTTTATTTAGTACTATGAAAATTCTTTACATGTGCAGATATCTCAAAAAGCAAAAGCAGGGACCGGTGCCTGCACAATCCCCGGTCGATACATGCAAAAACCAAAAGTAAGGAGTAAAAAATCTAGCTTGTTATCTTTTCTTCTCGCCACCTTTGGATCCTTTCCCCGGCCTAATGATTAGTTTTTGGAGCCGTTGTGGATGGGTTGGGGCAGAAGGAGAAAGAGGCGCGGCTGGATCAACTTCTGCTTCCTCCCTAGTTGAAGCACTTCTCTTCTTCTTCCTTATGCCACGCTTCCCCTTCCTCTTTGAAGAAGATTCGCTCCCCGGAGTAGCAAGCAGTGTTGAAAGCTTCGTGTCATCATCAAGGGACTGCTCCGGGGTCTTCTCGACGTCTTCAAGGTCCTCCGCCTTCTGTTCCTGCGAAGCTGCCGGGTCATCTAGGCCTTGAAGGGCTTCGATTTTCTCTGCCTGTGATCCCGGCTGGGAAGCAGAAGGAGGAGTAACCTGTAAAGATGAAGGGATGGCAACTGAAGGAGTGGAAACTTGTGCAGTGTTTGGTGCCTCCGCTGTAGAAGAAAAGAAGTTAAAATCAATATCTTCCGAAAATAGAGAAGGTATCGGTTCACCAAAGTTCAAGTAACAAGTAAGAAGGTCATCAAACTCGGTTAAATCAAATAACTGGTTTATTAGACCCGGAACTTCACCAAAGTTACCTGGAGGGGTTGGCTTCGCAAGTTCAATTTCATATTTTTCAGCCTCAGTTTCTTCCTGGCTCTTCTCTTCAATTTGGGAAAGAGGAATCTCGAAAGTATCGAGTTTAGCTTCAGCATCTTTCGCAGCAAGTGGAGATTGAGAGCTAGAACCGATGATATCAACATCAGTCAAAGTTGAAGTATGGACAGGGGCAGGTAGTGATGTTGTCTTTTCTGGATATTCTTCTACCGCTGTCCCGGCTCTAGCTTCGGCAAGTTGCTCCTTGCCTCTAATAAGCGCATCACGTGCTTCATCGTCTAGATAAAGCGATACAAGGTCTGCTTCTGCATAACTGGAAAATGTGTCAAGTATAGTCTCCCAAACTTCAGCAAGTGTAATCTCATATTTGGGACCCAAGAAGGAAAGGCTGCCGCGGCCCAAAACGCTGTGCATATAGAAGTCAAATAGAGTAGAATCGATGTTAGCTTTAGTGGCGTCGTGAGACTCTTCGGCCGCAACTTGTCCAGCGACCGCGCCATCACGCTCCTTCTCAACTCTAAGAAGCTTAGCTTTCAGCATCTCAATCTCTGCATTTTGGGACACAATTGTTCCCCGCAGCTCAGTATTTTCTGTGCGATATTTCTCAGTAATGTGCTGCTCAGCTGCAAGCTTCATTTCGGCGTCTCTTTGTGCAGCATGTGCGTCCCGCACTTGCTTCTGAAAGACTTCTTCCTTTTGGGTATGCGATGCAGAAGACGAGGCGAGATCTTCCTTAAGTTGCTTGACTTCAGATGCAAGCTTTGCGTTGTCGTCTGCGATACTCGTCATCTCCGCATCATGCTGCTTGCGCCATTTGTCCCATTCTGATTTATCATTCTCCATGGTCATCATCGCCTCAAGATTCATGTGATTAACCCTTTGGAGTTCGTCGACAAGTTTCTGCCATTGCGACATCCTCTCGATATTAAGCCTGACTGCGTCAAGACCTTTAAGCATGTCTTGCTTATCAATCGGAACCAAATCCAAATCAAAGCGCACTCCTTTTAGGCACCAATTTGGAAATCGGCTCTGAAGCATTGGAGGGCCGTCTTTAACTTGATATTGTGGCCTGTTAATGATTGTTTGAATATCAGACTTCTTTAGAGGAGGAGAGATGGCCAGAGTATCAGAAGGGATAGGAGCGTCAGCCTTTTCAGAAATTTCAGACGCGTTCTTCTCATCAAGTTTAACCCGTTTACTTGGGTCATCAGTAGCATGCTTCTTCCCTTTGTCGTCGTGATATTTTCTTTTATGAGAGTCATCGTCTCTCCTTCTTTGCTGCTCTTCGTAAGCACGCCTTTCTTGAGCTTTTCTAGCTGCACGCTCTTCGTCAGATTCTTTGTGGGAGGGAAGATAACGTCCATAATCGTAAGAATCACGCCCTCCGTAGCGCCGAAAGTTGTCGTAGTACGAGCCGGAACGTCCCATCGGAGAATCTGAAAAACGGAAAAGAAGTAAATTTTAGAAATTTCCAGAAAAAGAGGATAAATGCTTATAAGTGCTGAAAAATCCTAAGTGTGTGCGGCGTGCAAGCTACATGCGTCAAACTACAGACCACGCTTTAGTGTGGAAACAGAGACGACTGGCGTAGTAGGCGTCAGGGTTTGTTTTAGGGTGGAAGTCGCTTCAACAACGGGAGAATTCACTTTTGGATTATTATCCCCGAAAAGCTCTTGAGAAGTTATCATGATATCGCTCAAGCCATCAAAAGTGTCATCACCCTGGAACTCAGCAGATTTCTCTTTTTCAACTTTCGTATCGATTGATTTCTCATAAACTCGAGGATTCTCTTCCTCCTCAATAATTGGGGCAAGTGCCGACTTGCTAGCTGACCCTACAACATCGATGGATGCGGAACATTTTATCAAAGCAACCTCTACAACAGGTGCTTTTGATGCAATTTCTTCTACAGAAGAGGGGGCATTCGAGGCCTCTGCTTGAGAGCCCGAAGCAACTAACGTTTCCGCATCAGAACTAGAAATTTCATGAATCTGAGTCGATCTAGAAGAATGTAAAAGACCAAACTGGTGCAGAAATTCATCTTCCAGCAAGAATTTGGCACTCCTCTCTTCGGCATCAACGGCACTCAAAGTATCTAAAATCGACTTGCGGCTGGTATCTCGAAGAAGAGAAGGAAGTGCTGCACAAAGAAAGAATGGAATTAAGCATTTGATGGTTCGAATCTAGAAAATGAATCGGTAAAAGGTAATCTTACTTCCGACTCTCCATATGGCATAAAATCCCGGAGGACAGCGAACGTAAAAGAATTGAGTCAAGAATCCATGGGCACTTTCAGGCAAGTCCAGAATTAGTTTGCGATTCCTGGCACTCCTCACAAGTATGATAGAGGGATGGTCTTTGTTCTTTGCAAATGTACACAAGAAGCAAATTTCATCAAAAGAGGGAAAACGGTTCAACGTTCTCCTGAAAAGCACGCACAATCCCAGCAGGATGGAGTATCCGTTAGGGTGTAGTTGAAAGGGAGAAATAGTTAGCCGAAGGAGAAGTTCTCGAAGACAGTCGTTAAATGGAGGAATGGCTCCACTCGAACACATCTGCCGGTTCACAGCAACAAAGCCAAGAGGCGGCCTGTCAGCAGTGTCGCTTGACCCAGGAAGTAAAGCATCTGCTTCGGCAATGCCAAATTGGATGCACAGTTGTCGGAAGGCTTTATGACTTAGAGTAGTAGAAGTCCTTTCCGGAGGGTCGTTTAGTGGAGTAGCAATTGGAAAAGCTTCTCCGGCTATCTCCAAGTCTTCCTGTTGAGATTCCATTCTACACAAGGAACTGGACGATCAAATATTAAGGTGCACGTTTCCTAAAAAGAGTGAAATGTTGTGCAAAACTAATACAATAACGAGAAAATATAAATGAAACTAAACTAATTGATACTTGTCAATTATAAAGTTTCAGGGCTTGATATCTTAAGTCCAAGAATAGTGTTGTGTTGATGCAAATAAATCAGCTTTAGTTGATCACTTCAATTTTGCTTTAATACTTCACTTAAATTTGTTAGTTCACCGCATTTCATTCACGAAGTTCATTTAAGTTTGATATTCTTTGTCAACTAATCTGTTGTTTGATGTGGGCAATCAATAGCAGTATATTCGTCCCATTTTTCTGTGGATGTTGCTTCTAAACAGGTTATTAGCATTAAAGTTGAGGCAATCTGAAAAGAAGTGCAAAGTCCAAAACAATTCGAATCCAAATTTAAAAAATCAGTCAAAAGCTATTCAAAGTTCTAAGTGTTAGGTCGCTTACGACCTAACCCAGGTTGCAGTGTTCTTATGTAATGTTGTTCAGGTTGAAAGTTCAGGACTGTGAGAAATTGTCTAAGTGGTAGGTCGTTCAGCGACCTATTGTGAGTTAGGATTTCTGTAGGTCGCACGTTGCAACTGAATGGATTAAGATGGGGCAATTTTCTCTAAGTCCTAGGTCGTGCACAACTGTTTTTAGGATAAAGACCCTCTAGGTCGCAAATGTTGTCAGGTCGCAAAGGCTTAAGTCGCTAAGCATTCCCATGCGACCTAACTCCTAGGTCGTTCAAATCTGGTAGGCTGGTGACTTCCTCTCCAAGCAATATCATATTGGATCCGACAACCCAATACCGCCAAACCAGAAGAATTGATCTTCCCCTTCGTTCTACCTCAACACACCACCAATTAACCAGCAAATCAATTGCAAACCCCATAGATCCGTAGTAAAAGGCTTTCATACGATCATGAATCGCCACGGCACGTCAATTGATAAGCAAAAGTTATTGGAAACAACCGTTCAGAAAGCACAAAGCGCAAAATCAAGCTTGGGACAGGTAGCAGCGATTCATGATCGAGTGATGATTATGGATGAATAAAAGCCGATCCACTTACGAATTATGATCGGCGAGGAGGAATCGTTGGCTGATTGGGTCCAATTTGTCTCTGGAAGCTCGAAAAACTGCTAATGGCGATGGAGGCTCAAAACAGTAGGGTGAGGAAGAAGGTGCGACCTAACCAATTTATATGAAGCTAAGAATGGGAGGCGAACAGGCGCGTAAAGTTCTAGGTCGTCTGCGACTTAGTAAGGGTGAATCGAAGCATACGACCTATGGCATAGTCATATGCCTCGAGGGGCAAATGTTAATCCTTTTATCTCAGCGACCTAGAACTTAGCGACCTAAAAGATGTCTGCGACCTAGAGAATTCAGCAACTTAGGAAAGGATTGCGACCTAACTGTAAGGAAGCTTTGCGACCTAAGGACCTAAGAGATGTTTGCGACCTAAGGACTTAAGAGAAAAAGTCTTGCGACCTAAGGCTACAGGAAAGCTTCGCGACCTAAGATCCAGAAGGGCACGCGACCTAAGAGCAGAAGTCCTGCGACCTTGCAACAGAAAGGATTGCGACCTATGGAACTCAACGACTAAGGTAGCTAGCGACCTAAAGGACTTAACAACCTAAAGTAGTTAGCGACCTAAGGGACTAGACGACCTAAAGAGGTTAGCGACCTAACTGTTAAAACATGTTCAGCGACCTACGACCTAGAGCTCCCACATTTATTCTTTAACTCGCGTGCGACCTACTACTTGATCAAATGAAGCCCAGTACAGTCTGACCAGCTAACTTCTGAAGCCACAAGGGGACAGCGACCTAGCTTAGGTCGCTCGCGACCTACGACTCAACTAAGGTCGTACGCGACCTAAGACTTAGGCAAATTTCCTGCCCAGAAATCAGCTCCTATAAATAGGACATCACTTCCAACATGAAGGGGACTTTTTTGCCAAATCATTTCTTCAAACGTCGTTACTCTGTCGAAGCCTCCATTCCACCAGCAATCAAAGATCTTCAAGCATTCGAGACGCTACAACAATCCTCGAGAAGAACTCCTTACATCCAACACGGATTCACCGAGTTTTATCATCAAAGACTGAGCTAGTAGTCAAGAGTGCTTTCGTGATCCAGTTGTATTGCATTTTGAAGGATATTGTATCAAATTGTAACCGAATCAGCAATAAAAGATTATAAAGTGGACGTAGGCTCAATTACGGGCCGAACCACTATAAACCTGTTGTTCATTTACTGCTTTTCTGCTATTTTCAGCTTATATTCTGTTCCCGTACCAACGGTTGGTGCTTTCACAATTCAATCACACACACTGGGTGTTAGCATTCGTCTTTTATCGTTAACACTTTTCTTTCCCACTCATCCGTTAAAGAGTTAAGGATTTTCGAAACAATATCAAAATCATTATATTTTTCTCCTAGTCCTAATAGTGAATGGTAAATGTCTTGAAATCTAGAATACATGCCATTAATTGATTCATCTTGCTTCATCCTAAAGTTTTGAAATTGATTTTTGAGCATAGAGATCTTACTTTGTTTAACCTTATTAGTTCCTTCATGTGTGATCTTCAGTGTACGCCATATTTCATACGCAGATTCACACATACTAATACGATTAAACTCGTTTTTCTCTAATGCACAAAATAACATATTCATTGCTTTAGCATTGGCAGTTGCATCTAATTTTTGTGTATTACTCCATGTAGAGTATTCTCCAGTAGGAGGAGTGTATTCTTTTTGTGAAATATTCCATGATTCAAAACTATTAGATTGCATATAGATTCTCATACGTGTAGCCCAGTAATTATAGTTCATGCCATTAAAGAATGGAGGTCTTGCTGTAGATTGACCTTCAGTAAAACTAGTGTTAGTGACAGTGCTAGTGTTATTTTCCATATTAGCAAAGTATCAAATAACTGTGTAATGGTTATAGAATGCCTTGCTCTGATACTAAATGTTAGTTTGTACGGATCGTGCTATATGGATATATGATAATACAGAGTATAGTGATGACAGTAAAACTGTAAATAATGCGGAAATATAAAAGCAGTAGTAAAATAACACCAGATATTTTATACTGGTTCGGAGCACCGTCATACGTCCAGTCCCAGACTCCTTCTGGAATTAACCAACTAACAATACCCTCACTAACCCGGAGGAATAGGTTTAAACAACCCTTGAGCAGCCGAACAAGGACCTAAGCAACAGAACATGATTTTGCCTCAGTAACAGAAGAGGTCTTTACTTAACCCGAGCAGCAGAACGGATCAATAGTAAATACAAATTAGTTTCTGACTTCTTGTGTTCTTAATAACACTAATGAGTCAATGATGTACAGAACTTCCTATAATCTAATCCTCAAATTTGTGAATGTGAATAAGGATTGAAGGAAGAATATGATAGCTTTGTAGAAAATAATATTAGAGAGTAAGATCAGAAAGCAATAAATAAAATTGATGTAGAACTAACGTGTTTATATAGTTGGCTATGAGATATAACCATTCACGAATAGTTCTCATCAAAAGAAGCATCTATTTAGAAGAGATATGGATTGAGACTCTTCATTAGAGGAGATGTCTTTTCAGAAAAAATGACAGTTGGAATACAGTAGTCGATTGGTCAAAATCTACCAGCCAACTGGTTGAAAAAGATGTGTGCACGTTTATGTGCATGTTTGCATATATATGAGCAAAATGCTAAACTAGTCGACTGGTTGAAATGCACCAGTCGACTGCTTTAGCTGTTTGTGCATATATATGCATATTTTCAAACTTATTTAAAATTACAATGAAGATGGATATTTTGTTGATGTTTGTGAGAGATTTTGAGGATAGATTTTAACAAAAATAACTACTCTACAAACATAATATATATGTACTAACACATTTATACAATGTGGCCTTGAGATCTCCAAAGTGCTAGCATATCTCCTTTGGTTAGTAGTCGCATCTTCTTTGCTTCTTCTTTTTAATTATTGTACGTTGTCATGAATCAAAATCTATGATTCAACAAGTTTATGGGTGATTGTCGATAGACTTACAAAATCCTCCCATTTTATTCCCATTCGGTCCAATCGGACCGTACCTCTTTTGGCCAAACTCTATGTTAAAGAGATTGTTAAATTGCATGGAGTTCCTACTTTTATTGTTAGCGATCGTGATCCATTATTTACGAGTGGATTTTGGAAAGGTCTTCAAAAAGCTTTGGGAACAAAGCTTCATTTTAGCACCGCTTATCATCCTCAGTCCGATGGACAGATCGAGAGTGTGAATCAAACTCTTGAAGATCTTCTTCGTGCATGTGTTCTTGATTTTGGTGGTAGTTAGGAAGATCATATTTCTCTTGTTGAGTTTTCGTATAATAATAGCTTCCAATCTAGTATTGGTATGGCACCTTTCGAGGCACTCTACGGAAGGCCATGCCGATCTCCTTCGTGTTGGCTTGAAGCCGGCGAGAAGCTGGTTTTAGGTCCAGATTTTATTCATGATGCCACAAAAAAGATTGATCTTATTCGTCATAGGATGAGAGAAGCTCAAAGTAGACAAAAATCCTATGCCGATAATCGAAGAAGGAAATTAGAATTTTCTGTGGGAGATTTTTTGTTTATTCGTGTTTCACCTATGAAGGGTGTTGTGCGTTTCAGTCGATCGGGAAAATTAGCACCTCGATATATTAGCCCATTTTCTATCACCGAACGCATTGGTTCCGTGGCTTATCGCCTTTTATTACCGACTCTATTTTCTGCTATTCATGATGTATTCCACGTCTCCCAATTATGGAAATGCCTTCGAGATTCCGATTCTATTCTTGAGCCCGATGTTATTGAAGAAATTGAAGTTTCGCCTAATTTGACTTATGATCAACATCCTATTCGTATCATTGCTACGGAGGTTAAACGCCTTCGAAATAAAGATGTTCCTCTTGTGAAAGTTCAATGATCCACAAATCCTAAGGATTGCTCTTGGGAATCCAGAGAATTCATCGAGCGAACACATCCGGACTTACTCACTCGTGCTCCTTAAGGTGAACTTCTCATTTCAAAATTTCTTCTTTTTGTGTTGTTATGCCTTTGTATGGTTGTTACTTTTTATTTCTTTTTCTTAAGTATTGCGAGGAGGCATTTTCTTTAAGGAGGGGAGTCTGTAACAACCCACATATTTTACGATTGTATATTTAAATGTTTTATTTAAATATAGCATCGTCAGTCGGATTTAAGTCCGAAATATCACTTTTTGCAAACAGTCGAATTAGGACTCGAGACCACTTCCATTGAGTCCAAAATGACATTTGCGACCTTTTTGAGTATAAACATCGATATGTTTGGAGTTGACTAAAATTTTGATATTTTCATTTAGGGCTTTGGGTTTGGGTTTCAACCCACCAACCTAACAAATAACCCAACTCCACTCCTCTTCATTCATTCATTTCCTCATTTCCTAACACTCTCAAGCTAAAGTAAAAATGGGGGAAAAAAGAGGAAATTAAAATTCCAAAACCCTAGCTTTGATTAGGAAACTCAAATTCAAGTCCAAAATCCAAGAGAAGGTTAGGTAAGCATCATCTTCATCTTCTCCATCTCAATCCCTCTTCAATTTTCAGACATTCCTATAACCTAACTTAGGAAAAACTTCACCTTTGATAATAGATTGAAGATTCTAGAGGTGTTGTTGAAGAGAAATCAATCTTTGCTTGTCCTAGAGCTTCTCAATTGTTGTTTTGGGTTTAAAAGGTGAGTTTTTGAACTCACATCTACGACTATATCTTTGATAGTTGTTAGGTAGTAATTCCTAACATCTATTCCTTATCCATTTGCCTTTGAATTGAATTGGTTTGATGAATATTCCAATTTTTGGTGTTTTGAAGTCAAATCTTTAAAAATCCTATCTTTGATGTTTGAACATGTTGTTAGGGTGTATCGAAGAGCCTTTAAGGCTGGGTTGTCGCTTGGCATAAATCCCTAGTCTCCATTGCTCATCCGATCACTTTCGGTTTGGATTTTTTCCCTTCTTGGGCTAGACTGAAAATACTGCAAATGACAGTTCAGTCGATTGAACCGTAAGATTAGTCGACTGAATCTGGAAACAGAAAATTTTCTGGCCTTGTATCAATCGACTGAACCTGGTAACAGAAAGCTTCTGTGACTGTCAATCTATCAGTCGACAGACGTATATGGCCAGTCGACTGAACCTGGAAACCGAGAGTTTCGAGGCATGTATCAGTCGACTGACCATACAGTCCAGTCGACTGAATCTGGGAAATGTGCATTTGCCTATTTTAGGCAGTTTTGTGTGGGTTTCCGATTTTTAATCGATTCTTGATGATCCGATTTGTTGTTATCCTTTATCGACTTTGATGACTTCTTTCTCGGGATTTTTTTTTTGGAATATCCATTTTGATGGATTTGGTATCGATTTCTATGGATTTAATTCACATTGTCGTATGTGAATTTTTGGTGATTGATTGTTTTTACAATCAATTTTGTGATTTGTCACTTTAAAATACAAAGGTTTCTATACTAGTAGTAACTATTCAAACTCTTTCACAAAGATGATTTCAACTCTATTTTTAATACAAAGCTCGTTTATAAAACCATTTTCCAACCTATTAGTATATACAAACCTTTACCTCATTCGTATGAGAAATCTAATTAAACGGCTTAGCAAAACAAGTGTTATGAAACGCTTGCGTTTACTTCATCGGTTAATTCTTGGACTTGTTCGATTGAACTCTTGTGACAATTTTCGAGTGGAAATCTACAATTTATTCGTAAATATTTAAGTTAAGCCAGTGGTTATGGTACATGAAGCTAAACTCTTATATTTACTAGCTTAGTGTGATTCACAATTTTATTGATCGATGATGATCATTTTGTGATTTAGACTAGCGATGTGCGATGTCTCTTTGTTTGTGTGGGGGTTAAACCCCGTTTGTGGAGTTTCAACTCAAAATTGGTGGGGTAGCGACCCATGGTCTTCGGGCCGTTTGTGGAGCTTCTCAAAATTGATGGTTGGCGACCATGGGATAGCGTTCCATTTGTGATGCACGTGTTGGCAAGTTTTCATGCTCCCGTTTGTGATAGGCCTCCCCCATTTTATGATTTCTGGATTTTTGGTTGTTGATTTCTAGAATTTGTGTTTCACCAATTTTGATGATATGAATTGATAAGCTCTATCAATATTTGTGTTTTGGTGAATAATTTAAAGAATATGACATTCTTTTTGGTGTTTGAGAATATTTGAGATATTGTATGATTTTTGTTGTTACCTTATGTAAACTTGTTACAGTATGGCATTTTTTTATCATACGCTTTTGTCATATCTCTTATCCTATCTCATTCTATATGATATTTATAGTTAGACTGATCCGTTTATTATTTTCTTCTTAAATAATACTCGAGTCAGACCGAGGTATTTCAGGTGCTTCTGCTGGACTTCTTATCAGGGTTCATCATCTAATTTTTGGCTAACTGCTTTAGATTAGTAGTTTTTGTTATTATACATTCGAGATAGAGACTCCTTGATGTATACATATTCTTTTATCTAGCACTTGTACCTATTCTTTTGTGATGTAGTGGATCTTATATGACCACTATTTTGATGTACATTTTTATGTGATATATTCATATCTAATTTCTCCTTTGTAATATGAATATCTGTGACTGATTTGTGTTATGCTTATTTCTATATTTGTTTTCCGAAGTCCACATAGCCACTGTGTGGTAGCTTTGAGTTTGTATTTGATATGTCGGATTTCCTCTTGAAATGAAATGTAAGTTATATTATCTGACATATCGGTACTCGCACAAAGCAATTACATAGATGGTCGCTCCTCAACAGCCTTATTCTTCGTGTTAGTCGATGGCATTACCCCGTAGTGTCCTTGGCTAGCGTGAGTATAGAGGTGGGGTGTCACACTCACAATCGCAACGGAACAACATATAATATAATATCCAAGATTGTTACTAAAGAGAAACTGTTATATCCATATGCCCATCAGAGTACAATAATAATAACAATTATCAGCTTGGAAAGTTATAACAGCTCATCCTCATAATTGCTAATAATTTCAATAACAAAACAGCGGAAAATAAACATATACGAGAATATGACTTGAAGACCTCCAACTCGTCCACTGAGCTCCAATGCATCAATCTGTAAATATGCTCGGTTTGACCTTAGCATTATAATAAAATAACACCCGAGTCAGTCTGGAAAACCGGTGTGAGAAAAAACACACCCAACTAGATTTTTAAGTTATAAAAACTTTTGAAAACAAAGGTATCTTGTAAGACCACGCCGCACATAAACACAGATAGATTTTTATCTTACGATGACCAAAATATTTCATATGAAATCCTCTAATATTATGGTAATGTCTAAAATACAAATACTTATCTTTACTACTAATAATGACAATTCATTGAACTACTTTACTTGGCGTCTTTCTGAAATACCGATAATACCCTTTACCCTTACGTAAACTTCGCATCCACATACCCTTCGTCCGCTCTCCCTTTTTTACCCACAAACCCTTCACCCGCTCTGCTTTTTTACTCAGAAATCCTTCCCCCCGTTCCCATTTCGCATCCACCAAATAGAAAAAAAAATAAACGATCTGCCGATCGTTACCATTCCTTTGAGCCGATCGATACTATCGCCAAATCGATTCCAAGTATCATCGCCAATAAACCATCTGCCGATTATCGATCACTGATGTCCATCGATTTCCGACCACTCCAATGCTGCATCTATCCACTGATCGATTCCAGGTATTTTCTATTTTTTTTCTTCGATTACCAATACAGACCGACTCCAGGTGTCTGTACTCTTTGTCTTTGAGTGGTCATAAAAAATCGTTTTAGGTATTTGCAGATCGATACCACGTATTTTGCATCTACCATCGCCAAATCGATTCCGAGTATCATGCTAATACAACAAAGTATGAACAATCAAATCGCAGAACTATTGAAATTGGTAATAATACTGATATGATTAATCCGCTTGAGACTGATTTTACTATCTACGTGTTAACTATTCTCAGTTTTGCAATGCAAAATCGATGCAAAAAATTCATCTGCTGATTTATTACCAACTACCACCAGTTTATTATTAGGAGCTATTTCATTGTTGTCTAAAGCTAGATCTTTCAGCTTTAGTGCACTTCGATAGCATGTCCATGGAAACCTCATTGCTCTTTATTTTTGTTCCATGTTGGAGAACCATGATTTAGAATAGTTCCACCGGTATAATCAACATTTTTTTTACCTCTTCCCATCATGTTTATTTGTTTACTATTTTCCTTATCTCAATCAGTATTTTCTTTATTACAACAAGGGGAAGAAATTTCATTTATAATTGCAGGTTTGAATGGATTTTTCTTATTAAATTATTTATCACATAACAATTATCAAAATTTTGGAGTCATAAAACACGTAATTCACCCTGCTTTGTTTAATGCTACGTTTTTGTGATTAAATTATAGTAAATTCTTTTTCTATACAGGAAGCACAAAAGTGATGTCACTTTCTTCCTTTTCTGTCATTCTTGGACCATCCATCAAGTGAGTAGATTGCTTTAATGCAGTGATTTTTTTTTTTTACAATTTCAGCTGTTGTGATATGGGAGATGAGGAAGAAGTCATTTTGATTGTTGTTGGCTGATTCTAAACTAATTAAACGTAACACATTCTTATAAATTAGCATTTTATTCTATTGATATTTCTTTTAGTATCATTAACTGTGGTCGAACAGAGAAAAATGAATTGTTTAAAACTTTTTTCATACGATGATTGTACAGTTACCTTGCATGTGTATTAGGCTATTATCTATTCATATGCTTGAGAACTTTATGCAAAAATCTAGGGAAGGTTAATAAGCCAATGCGGTACACGTTGAAATTATGTTATAATCTTCATTATGACTTTTAAATGTTAATCTTAGTATGGTTATTTCACTTTATATAAGAATACAGTTATAATTTATTATGTTTAACTCATTACACCATAAAGGCGTTATTTGTTACACAACAGTTTGGGTGGAAATATTTTTTCCAAAGATTATTGATAATTTACAAATATGTTTTGTAAGATTATAGAAAACTATAGTAACACTAACCTATTATATATTATATATTATAAGAATAAATAATCAATTCCAGTTTGGTAGTTGGTTTTATCTCTTAATTTGGTAAAATTGCAGTTCTTGAAGATGGTAGTTGGTTTGATGCTTTTAATTTCGTCTAATGTCTTTGGAGCTTGATTCTGAATACAATTCGAGTGGGTTAAAATGTTTTCATGTTTCTATGGTAAGTATTATGGAAAATGATTTATTTTTATTTTATTTTACTGTGTTACTCATAATATCTTAAAGTATTAGTTGTTTCCTTTATCATAATGACATGTCGCTTGAAAATGTAATGGGGTGATTTTAAACATGTTTATGATGCATACTTTGCTAGGCCAGACTCTGTATGTATATTGAATATGGTTTTAGTATGGAAAGTGTATTTTCTTCTATCACATTTTGACAATAAGAAAATGGCTGTGTATGGTGTGGGCAATGATGCGGGTCCAGAATGATAACATTACAGCCATAGGAACAGAACAACTTTTATGTACTTTATGACTCTAATATGAATGTTTTGGAATAAGATAAACTTCCTGCATATTTGATAAATTACTTAGAGTTTGTCTCCAATAAGCAGCTTATTAAGTTTTATTTTTCTATAAATTTACTTTACATTAGACTCCAGTATGACAGGCTATTCACCGTGCCTTACGATGAAGTATCAAATTGAAGTAATAGTGATCTGACAGTACATGTAATAGTAGTACTCTACCATTTCTTGAAGTAAGTGGAAGTAAAAGCAACTAAAGGAGTAGCTAGAAATTATGTCAGTTACCATTATATAAAAGCTATAATTCAAAAATAAAAGCATACTATAACTGTAGTCGTGAACTTCTGCAATAGACATTCTTTAAATAATATTAAATTACACAGTAAGGAAGCAACAATATTGGATTTGTAGACATGCATTAACACCAAGATGGATTCAGATTAACCCATAACGATAATATTCTTCTTCTTCATAGTATATATGATAATGCTACACAACCATGTTGCTAAATTTACACATGCACGTTGTGACTAGATGCATGTCCACCTAGATGTGTGTAATTACTTCATAGTATGATAAAGTCGTAGGGAGCTTTCTTGATGCCATTGCTATCTTTATACCATTGATTGATTTTCATCTTTTCTGGTCTTTTACAGGACAAAGAGGTGCATATTCTCTGTATTGTTCATCAACGACATTGCTAAGGAGTTTCTCTATATACGCTTATGAATATTGTAGGTAAGATTAAGTTTTGAATGCAATTTATGCACCACCCAATTTTTAATAATCATATGTTATCCAAATATATATTTCATTGTTAGTGTTATATATATATATATATATATATATATATATTTTGTTGACATATGAAATTAACCATTATATATTATTTTAACAAATACAAAAAAAATTTAAAGTCTTTAGTCCCAACAGACTTTAATTTTTTTTAGAAAATACAATATGAATATACCCCTTGGATGCAAAGTTATGCGTATACGAAAAAGAAGTGAAGTGCTGTCGAAATTAAAGCTTTTAGTCCCAAAAGGCTTTAATTTGTTTTAGACAGAAGGGAGGAGTTGTATGCATTTTAACAGAGGAATTTGGACTTTAACAAATAAGGCAACCAAATATCTTTCATTCACCAAAAACAGCTATACTTATTTTTAACATGCATCTTCTTTTACAGTCAATTATATAATATGTAAGTTGCGATTAAAAATTCTGTGATACTGCTTACACTTGATTATTACTGCATTGCTAAAACCTTACATTTCTTATTATTGCATTGTTAAAAACTTATTCTTCTTATTATTGCATTATTATATTATAAGTTCTTTTGCATTTTTCTTTTTTTGTCTTACTTTCAATTTGTTTGTTCTGCAGTTTATATTATCAGAAGAATTTTTTTGTCTTCATCGCTCAACTTTGATTGTTACTCAAGAGGTACGTCTTGGAAATTCAAATTTGGTAAAAATTGAATAGCAAAAGCAACTTAGTTTGTTGATATCTCATATTCTTTTAGCTTATCCAAACATTACATACGATGATGTTTGTGGAAGATATGTATTTTTATATTCTATTCATAATAACATGCCCCACCTACTAACTGCATAATATAAGTTAAATACTTTTTGTTAAATAATTTTTTTGTTAACTACAATTACTTCCCATTCTATGAAAAATTCTTTTACATATTTTCTACTACATCTACATGATGTAAAGCATGTTCCAATTGTTACTATGAAACACATTATTACTTATATTGGGTATTTTAGTTTTACTAATATATATATATATATATATATATATGTATGCAACTTAGCTCTTAAGGCTTAAATGGTGATGTTCACTTATAATACAAATTGAGTATTTTTTCTAGCATTATAGGTCAAACAAATTCCATTTGAAACTTTGTGAATTTCATCATCAACTCATGGAAGGCAATCAATTTTCCAAGTTAAAACCACGTAGAAATCCTAGAATCAATGAGAGAACTCAACATCAAACAATGGAAGCTAACCAAGTCCCCAACTTACAAAGGGTGGAAATTATTAATAGAGTTCAACGTCACCAAATTGAATCCAACTGCATACCACCCTTATTGCCCCGTAGAAGTCCGAGAATTATTGAAAGAAACCAACGTCAAGAAATGCAATGTACTCAAGCACCCCCAGTACTGCGTAGAAGCCCTAGAATTATTGAAAGAAACCAACGTCAAGAAATGCAATGTACTCAAGCACCCTTAGCATTGCGTAGAAGCCCTAGAATCATTGAGAGGGCTCATCAAGAAGCATTATTGGATGCTCAAATCAAGGCCGAAAGAAAAAGACAACGTCGTTTTGAATTAAGTTCTGAACAAAGGGAAAAACAATTAGAGTACCGTCGTATTCGCTATAAAGAAGGAAAAAAGTCAATGACTGAAGTAGACAAAGAGGAAAAATGTGAACAATACCGTACTATTTATCGTAGTAGAAAATCTAGAAGAGTCGAAAAGAATATCAATGATGATGCATCGCAAACAAGTAGTACCGGTAGTTCTTTTTCGATACCTTGCTCTCACAATATATAAGGTATTACTTCAGAGAACTATTCCTTATAATTCAGTACGTTATATTGTGAGAACAATAAAAGTTATATATTTACCAAAGTTTATTTTGCCTATGTACGAATGCATATAATGATACATAAACAAGTAGTACAAGTAGCTTCATTATCATCATATCATATAATAATATATTTACTAATATAATCAAAGTATAATTTATGAACCCAAGTCATATTAAATTTATCACCCACATAGTTTATCGAGTCACTTCATGTTAAAAAAAACTTACAAAATTTATTTATCAATTTTTTTAAGCAGATCAAGATCTTAGTGGACCAATGAATAATGAAGAACAAGAAGACATTACTACATTACCTTTTGAACATAAAGATGACTAGAATAGAACCATAAGAACAAATAGCATTAGTCAACCATGTAAAAGTTCTACCGCAAGACATAATTGTGCAAGAAGCTTTACAGATCATTCCGGTTTTCAAAAGTTATATTTACCACAATCAAGGATATGTACATATTGCCAAGCAAAACTCTTTTATCGAGAATCAAATAGTTTTTGCTGCTTAAATGGGAAAATAAATTTACAGTCAATTTCATCACCGGATGAGATATTTGAATTGTACACTGACCAATCGAATGAAGGGAAACACTTCAGAAAAAACATACGAGCTTATAACCATATGTTTGCATTTACATCAATGGGAGTACATGTTGATGAGAACTTAGCTAATGGAAGAGATGGGGTATATACATTCCGTGCTCAAGGTAGTATATATCATAAAATAGGTAGCTTGCTACCTATATCCAATGATCGTCCAAGATTTCTACAACTTTACATATATGATACAGAGCACGAAATCGAAAATCGATTGTTTGAAAATAATACTATGATACGAGAAATTGTGGAGAAGTTGCAAAAAGCTCTTAATACATATAATAGATTTGTAGATGTATTTCGACAACTTGGACAAAAACCAAATATCCAACATTGTAAATTGGTCATAAAAGAACAATCTTCAAATCAAAAACAATATACTCTTCCAACTTCTTCACAAGTTGCTGGAATTTGGGTAGAAGGAGCTGAAAATGAAGAAATACATGAAAGAGATATTGTAGTTGAGACAAACTATGGACAACTCATAACTGTTCCTGAAACAGCTGGTTATTATGATCCATTGCAATATCCGCTTTTATTACCATATGGAAGTTACGAATGGGATATAAACAGTCAAGATGAAAATGGCAATAAATTTTCATGTCGTGAGTATTATGCTAATATTCTACAGGTATATACAATTTAATATATAACACGTTTTATATATTTATATTTTTTACTTCTTAATGTTCATCAATATGTAATGTTCTATTATAGATTCGAGAAAATGATAAATCGCTTTTTCTTCGAGGCAGACGATTGTTTCAACAATATGTGGTTGATAACTATGTTAAGATAGATACCAGCAGGCTAAGATGGTATAGGAGTAATCAAAAAACCATCAGAGCTGAAATGTACCAAGGATTACAAGATGCTTTAAACGACGGGGAAAATGATGCAAGTGTGTAGTTTGTGAATTTGAAAACCCGCTCTTATATTAAGTACATTTTTATACATTTACATAATTAAATTTCATATTTATGAAGTTTTTAACAAATTCTCTTATTTAGGTAATGTTGGAACACGGACAATACTACCTTCTTCTTATATTGGTTGTCCACGCGATATGTATCAACGATATCAAGATGCAATGGCTTTATTAAATAAGTATGGCAAACCCGATTTATTCATTACAATGACATGCAATCCACTTTGGGATGAAATTGTTACTGAATTGCTGCCCGGTCAAGACCCTCAAGACAGACCAGATTTGACAACAAGGATATTTCGTGCAAAATACGAGGAATTAAAAAAAGATATTTTCACTGAAGGAGCACTTGGAAAAGTAGCTGCTCACGTCCATGTGATTGAATTTCAAAAAAGAGGTTTACCACATGTTCATATGCTAATTATCTTCAACGATGAAGACAAATTGACTAACCCAGATGAATATGATGAAATTGTTAGAGCAGAAATACAAGATTCTAACGAAGAATCAGAGTTACATGTGGCAGTAATGAAGTGGATGATTCATGGACCATGTGGTACTCAAAATCGAAATTGTCCTTGCATGAAAAATGGTAGTTGCAAAAGAGAGTATCCAAAACAATTTTCAAATGTGACTATTGAAGGCACAGATTCATACCCAATTTACAGAAGACGCGATACTGGAAAATCTATTCCTATTGATAGAAATGAAAAGTTGATGGTAGATAACAGATGGGTTGTACCTTACAATCCTTGGTTACTACGTAAATATAACTATCACATCAATGTAGAGATATGTAGTAGTATAAAAAGCGTTAAATATCTTTACAAATATGTCTACAAAGGTTCAGACCGCATTACAATGCAAGTTCGACCTGGACCTAACTATGATGAGATACCACAATTTATAGATGCAAGGTGGATTTCTGCTCCAGAAGCATTGTGGAAGATTTTTAGGTTCTCTCTTAGCAAGATATATCCATCAGTTGAACGTCTTCAAATACATCTTCCAAATAAACAAAGTGTTATGTTTTCCAATGATCAAACCATCAATGAAGTTTTGGCCGATGAAAGCAACCTACACACAGTGCTCACAGAGTTTTTCTATACCAATTCAGTTGATGAACATGCAAGGCAATTTTTATATCGTGAATTTCCAGAGCACTATTGTTGGATTAAAATCAAAAAAAATGGAAAAGAAGAGTATCTAAAATAAGGGTGATTGGTAGAATATACATAGTCCTACCTCCAGAAGGCGAACGTTTTTTCTTGAGAATACTTTTGAATCACATTAGAGGACCGACTTCTTTTAATGATTTACTTACTGTTAACGAAGTTAGAAGTCGAACATTTAAAGAAGCCGCTGAGAAAAGAGGGCTTTTAGAAAACGATGATAGCATTAAAGAATGTTTGACTGAAGCCTCAAGTACAAAGATGCCAGTTTCTTTGAGAGCATTATTTGTTACTATCTTGGTTTTTTGCAATCCATCAGGTGTGCGAAGGTTATGGGATGATTTTTTTGATCATATGGTAGAAGATTATCGAAATTCAAGTACTACTAACCAAATGCTTCTAACAAATCGTCTTTTGAAAGATTTGAACATGTTACTTCTCCAACACAACAAAAGCACAACTGATTATGATTTTCCAAATATATCAACAGCATATGATTGTGACGAATGTGATAAAATTTCAGAGCTAATAGAAGAAGAGTTAGCGATTCCTATTTCCGAGGATGATTTACTGGCTATTGAAAAATTGAATGAGGAACAATTGAAGGCCTACAATACAATTATGAATGCAATTGTAAAAAAAATGTTTGTTTTTTATAGATGGTCCTGGAGGGACGGGAAAAACATATTTATACCGTGCTATTCTGTCAACGGTTAGGAAAGATGGTGGTATTGCAATTGCAACAGCTACATCTGGTATCGCTGCAACTATACTACTTGGTGGAAGAACTGCACATTCAAGATTTAAACTTCCATTACTACCAAAAGCGACATCAACATGCTCAATAAGCAAACAGTCAAAATTAGCAAAACTTTTAAAACAATCAACTGTTCTTATGTGGGATGAAGCTACAATGGTACATCGTTATGCTTTTGAGGCATTTGATAGAACTATGAGAGATATAATGGATGTAGATGAACCATTTGGAGGTAAAATCCTTATTATGGGAGGAGATTTTCGACAAGTATTGCCAGTTGTGCCGAAAGCTACAAAAAATGAAGCGATTAATGCATGCATCATTAAATCACTTTTATGGGAAAAATTTAAAATTTTGCATTTAAAGAAAAACATGCGAGCGGCAAATGATATCACATATTCAAAATTTCTAATTCAAATTGGAGATGGCACCGAACCTTCAATCAATGAAGAAATGATTCAACTACCAACAAATATGGTCATAACATCAAAAAATGATGTTAATCCACTGACAAAGTTGATAGATACAATTTTTCCCAACTTATCAAAAAATGCATTCGATAAAGAGTACATAGTTAATAGAGCATTAATTACACCACTAAATGAATATGTCGACAAGCTCAATGAACATGTACTCAATATATTTCCTGGAAATGAAATCATTTACTATTCATATGATGTGGTAGAAGACGATGCTCACAATTTATACCAACAAGAATTTCTAAACTCAATCAATCCTGGCCGGCTACCTCCACATTGTTTAAAATTGAAGCTTGGAGCACCGATAATGTTGTTAAGAAATTTGAATCCGAAAATTGAATTATGCAATGGAACGAGGCTTATATGTAAACAACTCAATAAGAATTTCATTGATGCTGAAATCATCACCGGACATTATGTTGGTACTAGAGTTTTCATTCCAAGAATCCCACTAAAGCCACCTAAAAATTTGAATTTACCATTTGTGTTAATACGGAAACAATTTCCAATTCGTTTGTGTTTTGCCATCACTATAAACAAGGCATAAGGGCAAACGATAAAAAATACCGGTATTTTTCTACCTGAGCATGTATTTGGTCATGGACAATTATATGTGGCACTTTCACGAGGAGTTTCAAGTGCTAATACCAAGGTGTTGGTAGAAAAGGGACATATTGTTGGACGAAGCGGAACTTTCACTAAAAATGTTGTCTACAAAGATGTTCTACTGACTGGCTAGGAATAAAGGTACTTAATTTAATCTTCATCTACATACATCATCAATTTTCCAAGGTACATCCTCGCTGTATTTACCTCTTCTTTTACGCTATCTACAGGTGAATCTATAATATATATATGGAATAAAGAAATTTCGTTAAAACATTTCTACAACTTCTAGGATTTTCTGTGTCTTTTATATCTATAGTATATGCAATGGACAAATTCTAGACATGTCATCAACCATTGCGGTACGCGTCTTTTATTCCATTACTTACAGCAAATAATGTTCGTCTGGTTTTCATAATTGATATGATTTTATTCTTACTATATATCTACCATTACTTACAGCAAATCAGTTAATTCTTTTGAATCGGTATTGCTGTAAATATTTTAGAGAGGGCTTTAGACGAATTTGATACATATCCATGTTTTAAATATATATGTATCCATGTTAATTCTTTTGAGAAGGTTTTTAATATATACGTATCCATGTTTCAAGGTGTACATGATGTTAAATGTTTGATAATTTTGTATATGTCGGATTTTATAATATGTAAACTTTGAACAAAAGCAAGATTCAAGTATATATGATTATTGTATGATCTTGGATACACATATGTTTGGATTCTATATATATGCCAGTATAAAAATATATACATCTTCAAATTTCAAATATGAAGTAATTTACATTATTATTGTTGTTTTAACTTGGAAATACAATATGTGAACTTTTCTTGAATCCTAATAATTGGATTGTATGACTGAAGAAATATTCTTTAATCTTCACCGACAGACTTTATTTGTCTATTTTTTATCCACATATAGCAATCTGAAACAAAGTTGTCATGATAAACTGATTTATAAACACAAAGCTAAGCTTTGCCATATCAGTAAGTACGATTGGTACGAAGATAAAATAATATGATTACTTTCTGCTTTTTGTCCATCTAATATGTTTTCTTTCATTGCGTCTTCTCTTTTAGTACGAATGTATGCTTTGTCAAATTCCTAAAAAATGATCAATCCCTCTTTATTTGATTCTTCATTAAATTTAAGTTACCTACTTTCTTTCCAACTTGATTGACTTTAGTGAGAAATGTGCAGGAGGTGAAATGACAGTTTTAGCCAATGAAGCATCTTGACATGGAGAAGGTAGCAGAGGATATTGTTAAGAAGATTAAAAATGTGGGAAGATGATGGATGAGTCCTTACTGTTACCTTCCATTGTATCTTCATTTAGTTTTTTTGTTCAGTCTTTTAAGGCAAGGATTATTTGTTTTGATCCAAAATGTAATCTTATATGTTATCACAATGTGCCTGTCCTTTTTTGTAACTGGGCTGAAGCATTGAGGAGTTTTTATGGCATTGGTTGTGAAGTAAATTAGACTCAGATTTCTGGAAAGTGTTGAACAAAATTTTGGTGAAGTAAGAGGATGAAGAGTTGGGAAGGGAGTGGAAACTAAAGAAGATGATATTTTACAGGTATTGGTCTCCTTATTTGTTTGCCTGGGTATTTTCCTGATTGTACAAGTGAATACTAATCCTGTGACTAAAGTTTAAGCACAAATGAATACTTGAAATAGCCATTCAACTTATGTACGATAATAAATTATAATGACCAATTGCAAGCTTATATGAACTGGCAATTGAATTTTGTACTGTGCTATTCATGAACTGGTGACTGAATTATAATGTACTTGATTAAAACACTCATGCTTTTAAATACAGAGTATATGACAGTGATCATTTCTCTCAAGAGATGACATTTTGTGTGCAAGTAATTAAAATTTTCAGATGTTTATACACTAGCGTATAAACCAGCCTGGTGGTTTGGTTAGGTTCTTCTGTTTTGACCATGACAAATAGTTTTGTAATAATATATTCAAATGTTGTTCAGCATGGTTGTGCGAGTATGCCTCCAAGCTATCCTACTCATAACATTTATACCATCAATGCATGTTTAGTGTATATTTAGCATTAGGTGGCACAATTGAATTGTACGTGAGAGTACGGGTCCTGGAGCAATTCAAGAAAGTAGCAGGCAAGTTCTCAAGCATATTCAGTGGATTTCACTAATGAAGCTTTCTGTGTTATGCTCAGTTGTAGTTTAAGATGAATACTCAATATAACATGTATAGATGAATATACATATCCATATAAACCATAAAGTAAAAGCTTAAATGCTCATGATATATACCCATTAACTCGAAACTAGATCGTCATTTTCTGTTTATCCCTGAATGTGTCATTCTATTCCTTCCTGATGTTTTCCCCTATTGTTGTTGGTATATTTGGCTGCAGTAGGATCTAAAAATCAAAGGACCACAAACCACAATAGCCTGCAATGCTGCAAGTTCTCTTAGTCACAATGGGTGACATAAACTGGAAACCATCTATGTTTGGTCACGTCTATTATATGACTTTGGGCTGCATAAAATCTAGATGACAATATTGGGTTAACTAAAACAAAAGGAAAGAAGTTACAGTGCACATCATCCAAGTTGAAAATATCAATGGTGGTTATCAATAAAAGAATAGAAATTATATATTTAAAAAAAATGATTTTGTAAATGCTTAACCATCTACTTTACCCATCATCTTTACAACCGCTAAAAAAATAATTGCAACATTTTTATTAGTGTAGCATTTGCAAACAGATTTCTGTATCCCTACAACTGATGCAATGTATATTTGTACGTGTACATTTTTTAAACTAAAATGATTTTTATTTCAAATAGAGAACCATGAATATTGATTAAATTTCTAAGACTAGATGATGTTGAAGCACTGTTTGGTAGTTATATATCAAAACAAAATGAATTAGAAGGATGATATTTCGGAAGATTCTTTTTAAAATTCATCAATGAGAAAATAATAAAATTAAATCTGACGATGAATGAGTAAACTGCATAGACTAAGGTGTTCATGCAATTTTGAGTCACAAAACTACATTTTTGTTATCTAAGGACATTATATATTTTGACAAAGCAACATTTAGATAACAGGTCTCAAATGTGAGATTCAAACAATTGCACAAGGAATTGAGACCAAGCAGTTTGAACATCGATTCTAGCTATATTTTTATGTACAAGTATTGGGGAAAGGCCAGAGTATATTAATCGACAAAAATCCCTTGACTGATCTTACTGTTCCTGTGCAATAAACCAATTCATCAGACAATTGAGTATATTTGAATGTGTTGATGTGGTAGACAATCATTGCATTGATTTTATTTTCATTGTTTTTTAATAGCCATGCTATAAAAATATGGCTCAGTGATCAAATGCAGGTCGACCTAGACGTGCGTATATACTCGTTAATCATAACCAAAATTGTTACATTATTAAATTCCAGCATACTAGGTTCTTCCATCAAGACCGAAGGTGCTTATTGGAGAGCGGATTCCAACTATGAAAGGGTAAGGGTCTACCCACCGAATCCATACACCTCTAGGTAAAATGTACGGGAGGTCGCAATCGCAACTGCACCTCAGCTACTCAGCACCAGTCCTACCCTTTACTTGATAGCGTCGAATATGATCACCCTATGGTTGACAAACAACCATCATGGGCCCCAAAGCATAAATAGAGATGTCGACACTAGATCTTGGAATGATCATACCCTAATGGGAGCGACCCACATAGCCCTGCTGCATGTCCCTGCTTTAGTCATTTTCCTAGTTGATGAGGCTTGAGGCTACGATTACCTTTATTTAGCACTTCCCACTTGGAATGCTAACACTGCCCTTCAGGAAACAATGCAATACCAGCATTCATCCATACAAGTTCGTTCTGGGACTGAACGAAACACTTGAGAGCTCCGCCTCTAAATTTCCATCATCTTCATGATGTCTTCACTTCGCAACACTTAATTTGGATCGAAGTGGTTTTTGGATAACATATCCGATCCCGGTCTCTTCGAAACAACATTCGACGATTTCCAGTAAACTCAACCCCGGTTCTTTAGGAAATAAACAGACAAAATTAAAAGCGGATATCACCACCTAACCATTAGTGGATGGATTTCCTTATCATTCGTCCTAAAAGAACGAAACAAGATTTGTACACATAATATATCATCATCGGAGATGACTGTACCATATAACCTACGTGTTTCTCCTAGATATTTCCAAAGTTACATTTTGGGTCCAAATTCAATAGTCGGTTATTTAACCATCGAATAAACAAACATTCAAATCATAGATTTCATTTCATTTCCTATGGAACTAATTGAGCCTCACATTCATAAATTTAAAACCACTTTTCAAATACATGGAAATCACTTCCATACAATTATCTCAACAAAATAAGTATATTCACAAAATGCAATATTTTCGATACTTAGAAAATATAACCATGTATTTATCCTAACGGTATAAATATATTTTCAAATCATTCTTTTCAAAACTTGAAGAACCATTCCCACATACTTGCAAAAATGGTATAAGTATCTTAACCAATCACTTATAAAGATTTATTTATTTCAAGATCAATTAAAATGATTAAACCCAAGTATCCTTTAAAAATAGATATAAATATTCCAAAATACCATTCTTTCTTTAACTATCTTTTCTTTTTACTTTAAATGTCTTCTTTATAAATTCCCACGATCTATTTATAGTTCTTTATAAATCTCCAAGTTTTATTCATAAAAGCCCTCTTTTATAATCTCCTAAACCATTTATAAAATCTCCCTTTTTAATCACTAACCATTTAAAATCCTCTTCCCAAGATTTAAACTCCTTTACATAAATCTTTTTTTTATAACAATTCGTTTATTTTATTATTTTATTTATTTATAATAAATAAACTAAAACATCATAAACTTAGCTTTAATCATTTTTAAATAATATAAAAGAAATATAACTAATTTTTTTTAATAATATAATAAATAAACACTTAAACCTTTAAACATCTTCAATAGGTAAATAAAATTAAATAACTTTAAACAACCTTTTAAATAAAATTAATTATCTTCAACAATATTTTTAATGTAATAATCATATAGTTTTAAATACTAATAACAAGATAATTATTATCTTCGGAAACATAATTAAAATAATTTATTTAAAACAATATAGATAATATAGTAATTAACTTTCAAAGATAATTTTTACAAACATTTGTAATTAATTATTAATAAAGCTCCTTGTATATATAGAAATAATTAAAACATTTTTCTTCCAATTTATAAAATTAGAAGTTAATCCAATCCAAAATTTCCGAATCCTAAAAAGGCTCGGCAATCCCAGTGGTACTTAACAAGCTACAATTACCTTCCATTTAGCTTCTCAAATCAAATTGTTGGTATTTACATAACCAAGCATATATGTAAACCAATCCATACTTAACGATCAATTGACACTCAAATAAATGTCCAAATTTATATAATAGCAAAACAAGGATTTATTCTGCTAATTAATGTCATTCAAAGATAAACCTTTGCAGTTATTAAACGATGTCTATTTGGCCAAATAGATAACACCATGAAGTATACTTGCATTAACTACGTTATAATTTTAAACAACGTAATTATATTAATCAAAATCAATATCAATTTATCACCACATATATATGATCAATTACTTAAAACAAGTTTGAATACAAATTTAAAACTCAAACAATCTAATAGCATTTCAAGATGCTATATCACGATCCTGGATTAGATTCAACCAATCTAATAGCATTTCATGATGCTATATCATGATCCAAGATCAAATTATATCAACCAGCACATTTGTGAGGACCCGTTTCTTCAACACCCAGAAATCGACACTAATACATCCTCGGTATTCACGTGCCGTAAATCCAAGTGTCGGAGAAGCAGATTCTCAAAGGTAAGAAAGAAAAATAAAGACAAAACAGAATCACACATATGTTATTTCAACTTAAAATCTTTACAGTGGAAATAAAAATACAATTATCAAAGTTAAAAATGGACAGTTATAATTCCTATCCTTGCAAATTTGAGGAAAACTATAGTACAAGAGTGTGGTGGAAATAAATAAGAATCTTCAGAAAATCTTCAGACTTCATGCTTTGAGCTCCATCCAGCTTTCTTCTAAACTAAACCCGACTACTAGGCTGCCTAGAGAAAATTAGGGCACCTAGAGTTTAAGGAAAAGGAAAATAAACTTCGGGTCAGTCATGGGACGGGTGTAAGAACTCAAAATACGCGTTTTGAAAACAAAAAGGTATCTCATTAGACCACGCTGCACATAAACACGGAACGGGTTTTTCCTTTATTATATCCAAAACATTCTACGTCAAAATACTTGATATTATTTTTAATGACATATCTTTGAAAACATTTGCAAGTAAACTTATCAATCTTAGCCGAAATTGTTACCATTATTAAATTCTAGCATACTAGGCTCTACGACCAAACTGGCAGGCACTTATTAGAGAAAGGATTCCATACAAATGACCAAGTAAAGGGACTACCTTTTGGCAGTACATCTCTAGATTAATGTACCGAGGTCAACAAAACATCTGCACCTCTACCAATACAAGACCGGCCTACCTTTCCTTAGATAGTACTGAATATGTCATCACCCTGGTCATTACCGACCTATCCGTGCGCTCGATTACCATACACTACATTAATTTACATCTCGAATGTTATAGCGGAAAGAAATATATCTAGAAGGGGATGATCATACCTTAATGGTTGCGAAGCACATAGCCTTGCCGCATCTACCCGATTTCGGTCATTTCCGTGTGTGAGGCTTGAGGTAGCGATTATCTTTCTTATTGCACATCGTCTCTCTTTGAATGCCACACTACCATTTTGGGAGTATGCTAATACTGGATAGACTACTGGGACTATTACGTGTTAAGGTGGAAAATGTAAAGCCTTAATGCTATTTAAAAGTATGTTTATTTTATGATTAGACATTATTATAATAGCGAATATTACTACATAGTAGATAGTTTAACGGATCCTTAAAGAATGGGCGATCCCAAGCATTCTTTAAGTTACTTATACCTTTATTACAGTTCACTTGAGTTGGTTTATATTGTATAAGTATGTATGTCTTGACTCGAGTGTTTGTATTTTTATTTACGCTCGGGTCAGCCTGAGTATTCACAGATTTGGATTCCACTTTCTGGAGATTGGAATCGCTGGAGATTATATGCTTATCTAGTTTTATCTATCTCAGTTCTGTTGTTCTATTCAGCTTGTACTTGGTTATCATATTGAGACTTCTGTTGTACTTTATTTCTTCTGTTGTATCTTATTTAACTCTGATATATTTATATAGTAGCTTCATGAACTACTATTTCTTTTACTTCCGCTGCATTATTTTACTCTGTGTCTGTGATCTGTGATTATATTTATTTACTACATATTCTGAGATTTGCCAAATTTTATTTACAACGCGGTATTTTGAGCAATTCAAGTCCGACATGTGCGGATGCGAATGGTTGAAAATATCGGGTCGTTACAGTTGGTATCAGAGCTTTGGCTTTGAGGCAAAACCTAGAATGTATGGTAAATTTAGTTACGGAATCACTTTCATTCGAGCTTGAATCTCTTCCTTTTGATTCGAATTTCCTTTGAATTTTGGAACATTCCCTGCGGTTCCAAAATCCATTCTTGTCCCTCACTATTCATCTTCTTTTGATTCTGGAGTATTCCATAACTCCACTTCGAATGAGCTTTATAGTGAATTGGCGGTCTCGCCGATACTCTTATGACTTGCAAAAATGGAAACTACTTTACAATTAGCATCGATTCACCAGAGATTTATATTTATCCTTGGTTTAGATGCTAATATCTTTTGTTATTCCAAACTCTATCTCTTGAGATCGAATGTAGATTTACCCCAGAAAAAAATACACACTTGATCTTATGCATTAAGTCACGGTGGACCCAGTTAAGGTTGTCCGCGATTTATCTAAGCTTACCCATCTCTCTACTCTGTTTAACCATCTTGTCTTTGTTTCTAAACCATCTCCAACATTTTGAATTGTACATGTAAATCAATCTTTGTTTTATATATTGTGTTGTTTGAGTTGTTGATGTTGATTTGGGCTTCCGATCGATTCGTCTGATCAACGCTATCGATAGGATTTCTAAAACACTTTGACAGAACAAACTGACACAATATTATTTTAAAATTTGGTTAATGAAATAAATTTTGATATAAGTAAATATTATGGAACTTAATAAATTGATTTAAATTGATTATTTGAAATGATAATACTTGATTTATCATTCTATAAATGTATTTATGAATAGTTGTTTATAAATTTGATTTGGGAACCGAAATGAATTTAAATCAAGAATTTTAGAATTTAATTTCTGATGGTTTCAAACATTGTGTTTAATGTTTTAAAAGGATATATTATTTAAAGTATTTTTGAATAGAAATTTGTTTCCAAAGAATTTTAAAGTTTAAAAATCAGTGCTCTTCTCTTTGTCGCTGGAAAATAATTTCAGTGATGACTGCAACATCATCGACGTTCATTTTCGAGTTTCGAAGTGAAGAAACCATTCTGTAGTTTTGCTACAGCTTTGTTTTGGGAAACTTGATTGATATGAATTTCTAAAATATGATTTGATTTATAAAATATATAGATATATGATTTAAATTTGATTTGACAAATTATGTACATACATTTATTTATCTCTAAATGGTTTGAGAGGAATCGGAAATTTTATTCTTAAAATCTATCTTAAATAATAACTTCAAGTATAAAAAGTAAATAAAATTTTTGAATAAATATTCAAACTTGAAATGATTGAATTAGAATGTTTATATTGTATATTAATTTTAGAAAGTTTTATTTGTATAATTCTCAATTGCATTCCAATATAACTTACCTTAAATTTTAGAAGTTAACAATGTAATTGGATAATACAAAATATAAAAAGATTTTATAAATAAAATTTGAGTGGTTATAATAAATGTTATACACTTAAATTTTAATTATAAAAGATTAACTCAGGTAAATAGACTAAAAGGTTAATTAAATAACTTACAATACAAAATGATGTTAAAGGAACTAAAAATAAATTAAAACAGTTATAATAAGTGTAAGTATATTTAACATAGATGATAAAATATATTGAGAGGAATAAATTTAACTTTAATTAGGAATAAAGAGGAATTAAATTTATTAAGTACATTATGAGTATAATAATGATTTCTCCAATCCATGATTTCTGAAATTGTTAGTTTAAGAAAATTGGATGATAAGATAATGTAATTAGAGGTAGTTAAGATTTATTTAACTTGTGTAAAATTAATTATCAGTTTAAGCTGAAACCATAGAAATTTCAAACCCATTATCTTATTTTGTTTTTCAAAAGTTATTATCTTATTTTGTTTTCAAACTGTCTGTTAGTTGTCCTTATTTTTCCTTATCTTGAAACAGACTGGTATAGGCCTCTTCCTATAATCTTTCTATTTAGAAATCTTTCTATAATCTTTAATAATCTTTCCTACTCATTTTGAATCTGAGCATAGCTTTCATCCATAGACCGTTGGTCAAGCGGAAAGAGTGAATCAGATTTTTGAGGATCTTTTCGTGCTTGTGTTCCTGATTCTGGAGAATCTTGGAAAGATCACCACCTTGTTAAACTTACCTATAACAACAATTATCAGGTATAATTTCAATCTCCTTGTCATCTTGTCTTAATCCTATTTCACTCTATCTTTTCTGTGCTTTCCTGTACTTCATTCCTTTTTGGGGACGAAAAGTTTTGAGTGAGGGAGAGTGTAACAACCCTAGATTTTGGCCTGTATTTTTAAAATTTGACTTTATTTTTATTTTGAAACTATTTTAAACTTGTTTGATTTCAAACATTTCATTTTTAGAAATAAATGTTAATTATTATGTGAACTATAACTTCAAACTAGTATAAATTGGATATTTCACTGAAAAGTGAATTTCTGTTCAAACTGGTCAAACTTTGACTTTTAACTTTTAAATTTAAATATTCAAATTCTTAAATTTTATATTTTATTATGAAAATAGATTTAATAACTTGAATACAGCTTTCGTTTCGTTGGAAACGGAGTTAAATTGTGAAAGTTATGTATATTTCAATATTGTGTGTAAACTGATGTATTTAGCAATATTGTCTATTTTAAATTATATTTTATTTGTCATATTTTGTTCTAATATGTGTTAATATTTCATTTTATGTATAATTTTGTCTTTTAAATAATTTAAAGTGATTATATAATTTTTCCAAAGCGTATTGAATTTATTTTCTATTTTTAAAGGCTAGTTTCTATTTTTCTGCTATTTTCTTCAATTAAATTATATTTAATTAAAATTTATTTCTTCATTTTGTGAATGCATTTTTATTTTATGTTATTATCTTTGTTTATAAATGTTTTACAAGTCCATATGAATTTTCCAAAATTTATTCTGTTTATTTTCAAATTTTCTAGACTAGTTTGCAATTTTGTCCTATTTTCTTATTTTTAACCTTATATAATTAATAAATAGGGGAAATTAATTTAAAGGACAAAGATTTGTATATTTTTTGCCTCAAGGACACAACCTCAATATTTTTACCATAAGGACAAACATTCTTCTAAAAATTATTCATAAGGACAAATATTTTTCAAAATTATTCATAAGGACAACAAAACTGCTACCAAGCTAAAAACTGATACCTAAAACTACTACCGATAACTACAAACTGATACTATCAATGACTAAAAACTGATACCTAAAGAAAGTTGTCCTTCAGGATAAAATATTGAAGGCTTGTCCTTGAGGCAAAAATGCTGAAAATTTTTGTCCTTGATAATAATTTCCTGTTAATAAATATTTATATATATTTTATATTTTGTTAAATTTTCGAAATTTTGACTGAAATTATTAATCTTTCAGTAATATAAACTTATATAAATAAATTAAAGGTAAATTGAAAAGGTTTTGACTTTTTGTTTCCAATGGCTCTTTATTTTCCAACCTTTCAAATTTGTAACTCAGTTTTTCATCAATTAGCCATTATTTCCCACATCTTCAGCTGACCCCATCCATTCCTCATTCACGTACATTATTTTTACTTCTGAAACAAAAAAAACTTTCGGCCTAGCCTTGAGGAAGAAGTTTGGTAAAATCTTTTTCTTCTTTTCTTTGTTTACTTTTATTCTTCTTGGATTTGATTTGCACTTGTTCTCTTATATCATAGGATCGGCCACCTCCACCACCTGACCTGCCACCTCCACCACCCACTGAGAACACCACCATCATCACCTCCTCCCTGACCAAAACCCCAAGCCGTGCTCCTTGTAGATTGATCCATCAACAAAATCCATCAAAACTCCATATTTTTGTCCATAGCCAAGCAATCTTCCACATCCACCACATCCACCACCTATGGCCGCCACTAACATCGCCTTCACCACCTCCAGCACCACCTGGACTGTCGACCACATCATCTCCTTGGCTGCTACAGTGAGGGTCGTGGCCTCTATGCCCTTGGCCGAGCCAAACTATGGCCTTGAATCCTTGTATGTTGCCTTGTTAGTATAATTTCCATCACCACCACCTTCAAACACCTTTTGCCACCACTTCCTCCACCACCACCACCTCAGACCTGACCACCACCCTCTGCCACATCATCCACCACCACCTGGACATCTGGACCTGACCACATAGCCTCTGGTCGAACCCTATTGTGGCATAGAGATGTTGTAATTTGCCTTGTACTTATTGCCTTGTAGTTGTTAAGTGTTGCACCTATATCTCTTCACCATTGAACCCAAGCTAGGCTGACCCTATAGGGATCCAATCCAGACCTTAATTCATTCCTTTGCTGTGCTATTTCAGTTCATAACTGAAGTATGTGAAGTTGAGAACAAGTGCAAAACATTTGCCTTTGTTTTGGGCATTGATTTTTAACATTGTCTAGTGTTGAATTGTTTTGAAACTTATATATATGCATTGTTTTGTGTAAAATGTTATCAAGGCCATTAGCTTTGGCTCTCCACTCTCAAGTCATTTCCGTGTTGTCGTGCTTTTGAGGATCTCAGTTTGTGCTTTTGATCGTTGTCTCCAGCTTATACAAGTGAGTAAATCTCACCAGACAATATGTACTTATATAACTGATAAACTGATGCAGCAGTGGAATTACAAAATGATGATTCTGTGAAAGTAGCAAACGATGGAATGAAGAATACTGAATGGACCAAATTCGTTGATCCGAAGATACCGAATTCTAGCTATCTCTGACACGTTGATCGCGCACGATACCGTGAAGAGAGATCTACAATTCTTCGAGCGTTGATCAAGCACACTTGATTCCGCGAATTGGCTTCAACGATCGAAGATTCGAGCGCACTCGAATGTCGAAGGTGGAGATAGGAGATTACAGTCAACTACCGATTTTAATTGAAAGCACAAAGCTAACAAACAAGAATTTTATTCAAAAATCAACAACCCTTCAAAATGTACAACTCACGCCTATTTATAGCATTATAACACACGCCCAGACAAACTGAACAACTCATAGGTCGGCCACGACTTAACACATCACGACCTAAAAGTACACGACCTAAAACATCACGACTTAAAAACATCACGACTTAAAAACATCACGACTTAAAAACATCACGACCTAAAACAGTACAACATAAGCAAATACAACACAACGCTTTACAACACATAGGTCGGAAACGACCCAAAACTATACGACTTATCACTTGAACGACCTAAAACAAGGTAGCATCTTCCAAGAATCCAGGCGGCAGCGAACTGTAGCAATCGGCGACCTAAAGTTCTCGCGACATAACTTAGGTCGTAGATCGTACGCGACCTAACTTAGGTCGTAGGTCGAGGCATTCTTCATTCTGAATTTCGGAGCGACTTACCTTAGGTCGTAGGTCGTCCATACGACCTAACTTAGGTCGTATCACTTCTTTGCGACCTAAGTCTTCACGACCTAAGGCCTCACAGCTTATAGTGAGTGACCTATCTCTCTGCATCTCCCCGCGACCTAATTTAGGTCGTTCCTTTTCTCTGCGACCTAACATAGATCGAAACATAACTCCGTGACCTAAGGTAAGTCGTAACTCGTTAGGTCGTTTGAGCGCCTTTCCTTTTAGCTCGTTAGCTCACGAGTCTCAAGTAGGTCGTTGGAGCGACTTAAAGACCTCGTTAGGTCGTTCATGACCTAACATTTTACCAACTTGAGCTGCATCATCCTGGAACGACCTAAAGGACTCGTTAGATCGTTCGCGACCTAACACTTCAACATTCTGGTTGTCATTCTAGGTTGCATCATCCTCCCCTGGTTGGGAAAAATTCGTCATCGAATTTGCGCCCTCCTCTTCCACAACAAATTCATTCCCATGATACGGTATAAGATGATTAACATTGAACACGTCAGAAGTGTATATATCCTCCGGCAGCTTCAACCTATAAGCGTTTTCATTGATCCGTTTCACGATCGTTACAGGACCAATCTTTCGAGCTTTAAGCTTATTGTATGTTCCTACTGGAAAACGATCCTTCGTCAGTATAGCATATACTAAGTCTCCTTCATTAAATTCAACGCTTCTTCGTTTCAAATCCGTAGCTCGTTTATACTTTTCATTTGCTTTCTCCAATCGTTCCTGAACGATTTTATGACATTCTGCCAATCCATCGACAAAATCAGCAGCTTTCTTAACTGTTCCCTTCGGTTGTGGTACTACCGTTAAATCCAACGATCCCTTTGGTAAGCTTGAATATACAATCTGAAATGGACTGAAACCCGTACTACGGTTAATAGCATGATTATGAGAAAACTCTGCTTGACATAACTTCACATCCCAACTCTTCAGATTATCCTTCACCAGGCACCGCAACAAATTTCCCAAAGATCTGTTAACAACTTCTGTCTGACCATCGAACTGCGGATGGTAAGCACTACTGAAATTTAGCTTTGTTCCCACCATCTTCCACACGCTTAGCCAAAAATGACTCAGAAATCTGGTATCCCGGTCAAAAAAAATGGATTCTGGTAAACCATGTAAGCAATACACTTCTTTAAAGAATAACTCAGCAACACGGACGGCATCAGCTGTCTTCTTACAAGTGATGAAATGTGCCATCTTTGAAAACCTGTCCACTACAACATATATTAAATCATTCCCCCTCTGAGTTCTCGATAATCCCAAAACAAAATCCATACTGATATCAACCCACAGTCTAATTGGCACGGGTAACGGCATATACAATCCTGCATTCGTCGCTGTTCCCTTGGAAACTTGGAAAATATGGCATCTCTCCACAAACCTTCCAACTTCCCGCTTCATCGACGGCCAATAATAAGATTGAGAAATCAATTGTAAAGTACGATCTCTGCCCACATGTCCTTCCTCATGCAACTCCTTTACAATCTTCATTCGTAAGCTGCACTCCGGTATACATAATCGATTTTCCTTAAAAAGAAAACCATCCACCATTACAAACTCATCCGTCTTTCCCTCCTTGACTTCATCAACAAACTTTGCAAAGTAAGGATCATCGAAAAATAATTCTGGCAATACATCAAACCCTGTCACTTCAATCTTCATTGTAGTCAACACATGATTCCTTCTGCTTAATGCATCTGCAACTCGATTTGTAATTTCGGATTTATGCTTCACCACAAATGTAAATTGTTGTAAGTATGCAATCCATGAAGCATGCCTTGCAGCAATCTTGTCCTGTCCCTGCATATGCTTCAATGCCTCATGATCAGTATATAAAACAAATTCTTTATGAAACAAATAATGTCTCCAATGTTTGATAGCTTGCACGATAGCATAAAATTCCATATCATATGTACTATATCTCATCTTTGCTCCTGAAAACTTCTCACGGAAATATGCAATAGGACGTCCCTTCTGACTTAACACCCCTCCAACTCCAACTTTTGATGCATCAGTATGTAATTCAAATAATAACTGAAAATCCGGCAACACTAGAATTGGTGCTGTCGTCAAAAGCTCTTTGATCTTCTCAAAAGAAAATCCTGCTTCCTCCGACCATAAAAATTGCTTCCCTTTCATACAATCAGTAACTGGTGCCATCACGCTACTGAAGTGTGGAATGAATCTTCGGTAGAATGATGCTAAACCATGAAAGCTTCTAACTTCAGTTATCGTCTTGGGTTGTGTCCAATTTCTGATTGCTTCAACTTTATTCTGATCCACCTGTATACCTCCTCCCGATATAACATATCCCAAAAATAAAACACTATGCGTCATGAACACGCATTTCTTTGGTGCAGCATAAAATTGTTCTTGTCGCAATACCATCAACACTTCCCTTAGATGTTGCAAATGTTCTTCTGAGCTTCTACTATATATCAGTATATCATCAAAATATACCACCACAAACTTCCCAATGAATGGTCTAAAAATTGATTCATCACCCGCATGAATGTACTTGGTGCATTCGAAAGACCAAACGGCATAACCAGCCATTCGTACAACCCCTCACGTGTCTTGAACGTTGTTTTCCATTCGTCCCCTGGTCTGATTCGAATTTGATGATAACCACTCTTTAAATCAATCTTTGAAAATATAGTAGCCCCGCTCAACTGATCCAACAAATCATCATTAGCCACCAACTTCACTCTACGATGTTCTGGAACTTCCTTGAAGTCAAAAATTTCTTCAACATTAGCCACCCAATCCAAAAACTCCTCAGCTTGCATACCACCCTTGAATTCAGGAATTTCAGTTTTCATTCCCGACTCCCACTTGTGATCATATTCCGAATAATTTCTTCCTTGACCTCGTCCTTGCCCACGAATACTACCACCGTCATACTCCTCTTCAAAATCAGATGTATATCGATGTCGATCCTGACCACCAACATCTCTACTACCATCACGTCTTCCACCAACATCCCTTCTATCTACATTCCTTCTATTACGATCATCATCATTCCTACTATGGTTATCAGCACTTCTACGATCATGATTTTCTCTCCTCTCCCGGTCTGAATGTGGTGAAACTCTACTTCCCCCATGGTTAGATTCAGGTGAAACCCTTCTCTGACTTTGATTCAACTCTAACATCATTCTCTCTAATCTACCAATACCTTCATCAAATTTTTCATGCATACGTTGCTCCATTTGATCGGCCTCTTCCCTTCGATACAATGCTTCAATATTTTGATGGCGGTTAGCTCTCCTTGGTGGCATGGTTCAAACTTCTCAAATTCTTCACAAATCAGATGCAACTTTAACACTTTAAACAAAATTGCATGGCTCAAACTTCAAGCTCGGCTAACACTTCAAAACTTTAAATTCTCGGCTCCAAGACTCGATTTAGCTATGATTGGCTAAAAACAAGCTCTGATACCAAAATGATGCAGCAACGGAATTACAAAATGATGATTCTGTGAAAGTAGCAAACGATGGAATGAAGAATACTGAATGGCCCAAATTCGTTGATCCGAAGATACCGAATTCTAGCTATCTCTGACACGTTGATCGCGCACGATACCGTGAAGAGAGATCTACAATTCTTCGAGCGTTGATCAAGCGCACTTGATTCCGCGAATTGGCTTCAACGATCGAAGATTCGAGCGCACTCGAATGTCGAAGGTGGAGATAGGAGATTACATTCAACTACCGATTTTAATTGAAAGCACAAAGCTAACAAATAAGAATTTTATTCAAAAATCAACAACCCTTCAAAATGTACAACTCACGCCTATTTATAGCATTACAACACATGCCTAGACAAACTGTACAACTCGTAGGTAGGCCACGACTTAACACATCACGACCTAAAAGTACACGACCTAAAACATCACGACTTAAAAACATCACGACTTAAAAACATCACGACCTAAAACAGTACAACATAAGCAAATACAACACAACGCTTTACAACACATAGGTCAGAAACGACCCAAAACTATACGACTTATCACTTGAACGACCTAAAACAAGGTAGCATGTTCCAAGAATCCAGGCGGCAGCGAACTGTAGCAATCGGCGACCTAAAGTTCTCGCGACCTAACTTAGGTCGTAGATCGTACGCGACCTAACTTAGGTCGTAGGTCAAGGCATTCTTCATTCTGAATTTCGGAGCGACTTACCTTAGGTCGTAGGTCGTCCATACGACCTAACTTAGGTCGTATCACTTCTTTGCGACCTAAGTCTTCACGACCTAAGGCCTCATGACTTATAGTGAGCGACCTATCTCTCCGCATCTCCCCGCGACCTAATTTAGGTCGTTCCTTTTCTCTACGACCTAACATAGATCGAAACATAACTCCGCGACCTAAGGTAAGTCATAACTCGTTAGGTCGTTTGAGCGCCTTTCCTTTTAGCTCGTTAACTCGCGAGTCTCCAGTAGGTCGTTGGAGCGACTTAAAGACCTCGTCGGGTCGTTCACAACCTAACACTTTACCAACTTGAGCCGCATCATCCTGGAACGACTTAAAGGACTCGTTAGGTCGTTCGCGACCTAACACTTCAACATTCTGGTTGTCATTCTGGGCTGCATCATAAACCGACATCATTTGAATCTGTAATGTATATCATCATGTTATATATGCTTATATTATTATCATATGATGTTTACACATGCTTATACACTTGTTATCTCTTATTTTACTGTTATATCATGCTATTCTGTTATATATATCAGTTTATCACACTGCAAGTTCCCTGTAGATTAGAATCACTATGGGTTGAAATGATACATACCCGAACGGACTTTAGAAGAAGGGAAAATCATTATGGGCTGAAATGATAGGCCTGAGCGGTTTTCAAAATTCATTTATTTTACTTGGGATTGCGGGTTTGAAATGATAGAACCCGGTTTTTCTTTGTAAACTGCGGATTGAAATTGTAATGACCCGTATTTTTACGGATCGAAAGATCGTTAATCAGTTGTCATTAGGTCGTATTATTGATAAGTCGACTGGAGCTATAGTCGTGTAGAAGTTAGGTCGTCCGGAGATAAGTCGTGTTGTAGCTTAAGTTGAGTAGAAGTTTGGTCGAGTGATGGAGCTTAGGTCGTCTGGGAGTTAGGTCGTGTAGTAGCTTAGGTCGTACAGTAGTTTGGGATGACTTAAGAGAGTGGAGCGACCTATAGAATTGACCGACTTAAGAAGAGTAGGCGACCTAAGGAATGGGGCGACTTATAGGAGTTGGCGACTTATAGGAGTTGACGACCTAAGGAGTAGACGACTTAAGGGTTTAGACGACCTAAGGGGTTAGGTCGTGTTGTAGTTTAGGTCGGTTGAGCGACCTAAGGGAGTTAGTGGTAGCAGTTGGCGACTTAAGGGGTTTAGCGACCTAAGGGTTGAGTGAGTTAACGACCTAAGGTAGTTAGGTCGTGGACGAGTTAAGTGTTAGGTCGTTGAGTCTATGCCGTGTTAGTTAGGTCGTAGACGACCTATGTTAGAGCTGGGTGTAGTTAGGTCGTAGACGACTTACGTTAGTACTGGGTGAAGTTAGGTCGTGGTACGACCTAGTTAGGTCGCATAAAGGCTAAGTCGTTAGGTCGCGTGTGTGTTAGGTCGTGACATTTTTAGGTCGTGGAAGCGCATACGCGTTAAGTCGTAGGTCGGAGGATCTGCTAGGTCGTAAGTCGTGATATTGTTAGGTTGTGGTAGGATAAGTCGTTAGGTCGGGGTTTTTAGATCGGCAACTATTAGGTCGGCAATTTTTAGGTCGTGGACGACCTAAGGGCGAACGACCTAAGAATTCAGCCTATCAATACCCAGTTTTTCTTCACTTTTTGGGATTCGGATTTCGAAGCGACGAAGTCCTGCCATTTTGAGAGCTCGAATGCTGATCTTCTTCACTTCTTTTCTCCACTCTAATTTTGTGATTCCTTCCAAGATCAAATCGAAGATCCAAGAGCTTAGATTGAAGATCTTCAACCATCGAAGAGAGATTTCATCGTTTGAAGCGGAATTTTGGCGGATCAAGTTAGATTCTTCGCTGTCCAGATCTGAAGTGTGTTTCTTTTGAGTTGTTTAGGAGATTCGGTGAGTGGTGATTATCTCTAACACGGATCCAAAGGAGTATATCGCAATGGTGGCTTGATTTTGTATTAAATAGTGATTTTCATGCATTTTCTTAACCTTAAGTATAGATCTAATGTTCATGATGATTTGACATCCATTTTACTACATGTTAACCTATGCAAGTTCATTCATCAAGTTATAGAGATATTGCTCATGATTCATACTTGTTAGATTTGGACTCTTTATTTACAAAATTGCCATTTTAGTTATAATTGCTTTTAGATCTTGTTTGCATGATTGATTACTTGGATTAATGATTGATTTGATTGATTGTTATAAATTAGTTGATTAGTTGTTGGATTTAGACAAGATGGTCGAAGATGATTCAAAGGCTAAGGGAAAGGCTCTTGAATTGGAAAAGCTGCTCGTGGCATATGTGGCGGATGATGAAGCTCATATGGATAGATTTGATGATGATGTTGAGATGAGGCTTTGCTATGATGAGATGAAGCGAAGCATGATGTGAGATAGCCTTGGTTTAATCCAGACGGGATCATCCCAAACATGTTGATGACTCGGTGAAAGGGTTCGAGTTTGAGGATAATGGTTGGCTTGAGAGGTGCTTGAGCTAGTATGGAAATAGTCGTCGAGGAGGATGAATCAAAGGCTGAGATTTCATCGTTGTTGAAGGTTCTAGCAGGCTCAAAGCAAGAGTACGCTGGGCAGATTCGATAGTCCCTAAAGACTATGATTGGTAGTCGAGTACTCTGGGCAGATTCGATAGTCCTAGGCACGGGCTGCGACGACGTGCGGGGTTCTATCTAGAACCGGGGTTTCCATTAGCCCTTGACGAACGGCTGAAAGAATGTGCCGGTCATTCAATTAATGATGGTATCGAAGCAATGATAACAGTGATAGCCAGAGTCATGGATGTTTGGTTGTATCGTCATTCGGTCTCAAGAGCGATATTTTCTGGGTGCTTATCTGATCTTGGTTTAGGCCTTGGGGGTTTGTGCTTGGAAAACATCGCCCTTGACTCGAGTGATAATTGCTTTACTTTAAATGTTTGCTTTGCTATGTTTACTTCTGCTTAGTATGTGTCTGGGGCTATCACTGTAGAAAGAGGTGGAGAGGGAGGGTTAGATTCTGATTCCTTTTTCCTTTATGCTCTTTTGGTATATTGTTAGTTAATTTACCGCTCACTAAGACTGTTGTCTGACTCAAGGTTTTATGTTCAACTCTTATTACCTTGGGCTATTCATCCATTTTGGGATGGGCAGACTACGTAGCAGGTGACAGGTGCTGTTCTTAGTGACCGATGATGCTGATGACGAAGACGAGCTGGAGGTTTGCGTATTAGTTTCTTACTATATGTACTGGATGTTCCGCTGCTTGTATATTCTCTGAGTGATATGTAGTGAGGCTTGATGTATTGACTATTCAGATGTCTGTATTCAACTATTATAAAGTTTAATTGATGAGATTCTATTCTGTGAAGCTTCACTACATATATTCTCTATTGTATTTTATCCATGCGCTGTGAGTAATACGATAGATTCTGCTGTTTTAATTTACCATAGCGATCGTCCATGGCTGCCTGGCCCACCTTTCAGCGCACTATTTCTATGTTCAGTGCAGGGGACATGGGCGGTCATCACATTTGGTATCAGAGCTTTGGTTAATCGATTTTACCCAACGCTCACTGCCGTAACTACGCATGAGAGATGTAATTGTATTTTTGATGGATGATTACTATATATAATATAGTAGCTTAGAAGAGTTTGAGTCCTTATGCAGTTGTTCTCAACGTGTATTAATCATTTCTTTTATAGATATTAAGAATGAGTCGAAGAGGGAGACCAACTGCTAGGGAAGGCCGTGTTGTTGAGGGGGCTGCTGATTATGCTGCTATGTTCGAGGCTATGATGACTTCGATCATGAGAAGGATGCCAGCTCCATGGCCAGCAGTAGATGTTGGAGTTCAAGTTCAAACTCCAAAACCGGTGGATTTTGCTAAGCTGTGTAAAGACTATACTACTCTTGGAGGAAAGGTTTTCTTAGGAACAGAGTCAACCATTGAAGTCCAGAGATGGATAGATGCTTGTAGAAGGATCTTTGGTGATTTGAGAATCGAGGATGCAACTAAAAGGAAGCTTGCGTCAAGACAGCTTCAAGGGAGAGCTTCTGACTGGTGGAACTCTATCACCATTGATACTCTGGAGGAAGAATTTACTTGGGAGCAATTCCAGACCAGATTTGAAGCTAAGTTCATTTCCACGGCTCAGAAGTCTGTTCTGTTCAAGAAGTTTGTAGAGCTCAAGCAAAATGGAAGACCAGTTCTTGAGTATGTTTCTGAGTTTGAAGCTTTGTCCAAGTATGCCCGGTCGTATATTGAATCTCCTTATCAGAAGAACGAGAAGTTTGTGACAGGCTTGGACATTTATCTTGGGAGGCAGTTGGTGGACCATTTGGACGACCCATTTGAGAAGCTTGTGGAGAAAGCTCTCAGGCACGAGAATCTATTTCCTAAAGAAGGATCTGTTGTTGCTGTGACCAAGGAAGAGTCTAAACCACATCAAGGTGGAAACAAGAAGAGGAAGCAGCAGCAGCAAAAGGGTAAGGATGGTCACAAGAAGTCGAAGGGCGAAGTGACCTGCTATAATTGTCAGCAGAAGGGTCATTTCTCCAGAGATTGCAAGAATCTGAAGGTGCCGGTGAAGTGCCACAATTGTGACAAGCCGGGGCATATTAGGAAGAATTGTCCAGAACCGCGAAAGGACAAGCAGATTGTGCAAGCTTATGCTTTGGGGGCTGTTCCATCATCTTCAAAAGCTCCTACCACTGAAGAGAAAGGAAAGAGTGTGGTGGTTCAAGGTACTCTTTCCATATGTGGTGTTCCAGTTAGAGTGTTATTTGATACTGGGGCGTCGCATTCTTTTGTTTGTAATGAACTTGTAGGCCGGTTGAGTTTAGAACCGGATATTGTTGATAGGCCATTGGTTGTGACTAATCCTGTTGGGGGTTCGTCTTGTCTGTGTATGTTATGTCGTGGTCTGATTGTATCGAGTCATGATTGCTCTTTTGTTTGTGATTGTTTTGTTCTAAACTTTGCGGGGTTCGGAATTATTTTGGGTATGGACTGGCTTAGGAAGTATTCGGCAAAGGTTGATTGTGAAAGGTTGGAGGTGACAGTCGAGAATGTGGAGGGGCGAAAGGTTGTGATACGATGTAAGCATGAGGAAGGCGTCTTCATGAGCTTCATGTATTCGCTGGTTGTTCCACGGGATGGACTGTCATCGGTGCCAATCGCTAATGGATTTGAGGATGTCTTTGATGAGGTCAAAGGGTTACCGCCGCATAGAGAGATCGAGTTTCGTATCGATTTAGTTGAAGGAGCCAGACCAGTTGTGATGCCTCTTTGGCGGATGGCGCCTAGGGAACAGCAAGAGTTGAGGGTGCAAGTTGATGATCTTTTACAGAAAGGATTCATTCGGCGTAGTGTGTCCGAATGGGGTGCACCAGTTGTGTTTGTAACCAAAGCGGATGGATCGTTGAGGTTGTGTGTGGATTATCGTGAGATGAATAAAGTGACTAAGAAGAACAAGTATCCATTGCCGAGAATAGATGACTTGTTTGATCAGCTTCACGAAGCTAAGGTGTTTTCACAGATGGATTTGGCAACGGGATTTCACCAGTTAAGAGTGGCTAAGGATAGTGTGCCGAAGACTGCTTTCAGGACACCATCCGGTTTCTTTGAGTGGCTGGTAATGCCGTTCGGATTGACCAATGCACCAGCATATTTTGTGGATCTTATGAATAGAGTGTTCAGAGATCAGTTGAACAAGTTCGTACTAGTGTTCGTGGATGATATTTTGATTTATTCCAGAACTGAAGAAGAGCACAAGACGCACTTGCGTATTGTTTTGGAAATCTTACGGAAACATCAGCTGAAGGCTAAGTTTTCGAAGTGTCACTTCTGGAAGAGTGAAGTGAGGTTCTTAGGCCATATTATCTCTGGAAATGGAATAGCGGTTGATCCCGCTAAGGTGGCAGCAATCCAGGATTGGGGTAGACCTAAGAATGCTTCTGATGTGAGAAGTTTTCTTGGATTAGCAGGATACTATCGTCGATTTATCAAAGTCTTTTCCAAGGTAGCTGCACCATTAACAGGATTGACGAAAAAGAACCAAGTATTCAGATGGGATGCTAAGTGTGAGCAAGCTTTTGGAATTCTGAAAGAGCGATTGACAAGTGCTCCTGTTTTGACTATTCCAAGTGGAAATGATGAGATGGTGGTTTATACCGATGCATGTGGTACTGGACTTGGAGCAGTGCTGATGCAGAAGGGTAAAGTTGTTGCGTATGTAAGTCGACAACTGAAGCCGCATGAAAGGAATTATCCGACTCATGATTTGGAGTTAGCAGCGATTGTATTTGCTCTGAAGATGTGGGGACATTACCTATTGGGAGTTCGGTTTGAGTTGTTTATGGATCATAAGTCGTTGAAGTATCTTTTCTCCCAAAAGGATTTGAATCTTCGGCAGCAACGATGGCTAGAGTTTTTGGTATCATATGATTTATTATAGCCTATACTCCGGGAAAGGGTAACGCAGTGGCAGATGCGTTAAGTCGAAGACATGCAGGATTGGGAGCCATGTTTTCAGAAGGGAAGAGTCTCGAGTATTTGGCTGGATTTGACTTTAGGCCCAGATGTGAATTGGAACCTGAGATGTTGGCAAACTTATCGATAAGACCGACTCTTGTGGAAAGAATTGGCGAGAGCCAAAAGCGAGACGATAAGCTTGTCAAGATTATCCGTGATTTGGAATCTGGATTGGACCCAGAAAAGGATAAAGGATTCGAGGTCGATCGAGAGGGTTGGCTTCGGAAGCAAGGACGACTAGTTGTTCCCGATATAGATGAATTGAGAGATGAAGTTCTGAAGGAAAGTCATCACTCGAAGCTGACAATTCATCCAGGTGGAAATAAGATGTATCGGGATATGAAGAGAACCTATTACTGGGAAGGTATGAAGAAGGATGTTGGGAATTTCATTTCCAAGTGCATGAACTGCCAGTTGGTAAAAGCTGAACAGAAGAAGCCGGGTGGATTGCTTCAGCCATTAGAAGTTCCTACATGGAAGTGGGAGCAAATATCGATGGGTTACCTAGAACCAGAGCGGGAAATGAAGGGATTTGGGTCATCGTAGATTGTCTGACTAAGAGTGCAAGATTCATTCCTGTTCGATCAACCAGGACTGCATCAAAGTTGGCTGAGCTGTATGTTAAGTGGATAGTTTGATTCCATGGTATTCCGAAGAGTATAGTGAGCGATCGAGACCCATTGTTCACTAGTGGATTTTGGAAGAGCTTTCAGGAAGTTTTGGGAACCGAGTTGTGTTTGAGTACAGCTTATCATCCCCAAACAGATGGTCAGACTGAGAGAGTCAACCGAGTTTTGGAAGATCTCCTTAGAGCTTGTGTTTTAGATTTCGGAGGATCATGGGAAGATCACCTTCATTTGGTGGAGTTTTCGTATAATAACAGTTACCAGTCAAGCATTGGTATGACACCGTATGAGGCATTGTATGGAAGACCGTGTAACTCTCTGACATGTTGGTTAGAAACAGGGGAAAAGTTGATACTTGGGCCAGAAATGATTCGACAGACTTCGGATTTCATAGAGATTATTCGGCAACGAATGAGGGCAGCCCAAGACCGACAGAAAAGTTATGCCGATATGCGTCGTAAGGATTTGGAATTCGATGTAGGTGATAGGGTTTTGTGAAGATTTCTCCATTGAAGAATGTTATTCGATTCGGGAAGAAAGGAAAATTGACTCCGAGATTTGTTGGACCATTTCCGATCATCGAGCGAATTGGAAAGCTCGCCTACAAATTGGAGTTACCAGAAAAGATGTCGAGTGTGCAGAATGTTTTTCATGTATCGTATCTACGGAAGTATGTGCACGACTCGAATACAGTAGTTTCTACAGATAGCTGTGAAGATATTGAGGTTGATCCAGTCGATAAGAGACCTCGTAAGCCGCTTCGTGTTGTGGAAACTGACACAAAACAGCTTAGGAGGAAGGTAGTTAGGTTGCTCAAGATACAATGGAGTGATGATGATAACGACTGTACATGGGAGGTGGAAGAGAGGATGAAGGCAGCTCATCCTGAACTCTTCGAGGTATGGCCATAAGGTGTCGTGTCATCTCACTACGTTGTAACTTGTTCTAGTTTTAGAATTCTGCATGCTAGGCTAGAATTGGACGCGTGGTTTGTTGATTGCTATGGATGGTAGGCATGCGGAATAGTTTTTGATTGCTCTTATTTGTTTGGAATTTCGGAGGCGAAATTCCTAAGGGGGAGAGAATGTAACGACCCGTATTTTTACGGATCGAAAGATCGTTAATCAGTTGTCATTAGGTCGTATTATTGATAAGTCGACTGGAGCTAGAGTCGTGTAGAAGTTAGGTTGTCCGGAGATAAGCCGTGTTGTAGCTTAAGTTGAGTAGAAGTTTGGTCGAGTGATGGAGCTTAGGTCGTCTGGGAGTTAGGTCGTGTAGTAGCTTAGGTCGTACAGTAGTTTAGGACGACTTAAGAGAGTGGAGCGACCTATAGAATTGACCGACTTAAGAAGAGTAGGCGACCTAAGGAATGGGGCGACTTATAGGAGTTGACGACCTAAGGAGTAGACGACTTAAGGGTTTAGACGACCTAAGGGGTTAGGTCGTGTTGTAGTTTAGGTCGGTCGAGCGACCTAAGGGAGTTAGTGGTAGCAGTTGGCGACTTAAGGGGTTTAGCAACCTAAGGGTTGAGTGAGTTAATGACCTAAGGTAGTTAGGTCATGGACGAGTTAAGTGTTAGGTCGTTGAGTCTATGCTGTGTTAGTTAGGTCGTAGACGACCTATGTTAGAGCTGGGTGTAGTTAGGTCGTAGACGACTTACGTTAGTACTGGGTGAAGTTAAGTCGTGGGACGACCTAGTTAGGTCGCATAAAGGCTAAGTCGTTAGGTCGCGTGTGTGTTAGGTTGCGTGTGTGTTAGGTCGTGACATTTTTAGGTCGTGGAAGCGCATACGCGTTAAGTCGTAGGTCGGAGGATCTGCTAGGTCGTAGGTCGTGATATTGTTAGGTCGTGGTAGGATAAGTCGTTAGGTCGGGGTTTTTAGATCGGCAACTGTTAGGTCGGCAATTTTTAGGTCGTGGACGACCTAAGGGCGAACGACCTAAGAATTCAGCCTATAAATACCCGGTTTTCTTCACTTTTTGGGATCCAGATTTCGAAGTGACGAAGTCCTGCCATTTTGAGAGCTCGAGTGTTGCACTTCTTCACTTCTTTTCTCCACTCTAATCTTGTGATTCCTTCCAAGATCAAATCGAAGATCCAAGAGCTTAGATTGAAGATCTTCAACCATCGAAGAGAGATTTCATCGTTTGAAGCGGAATTTTGGCGGATCAAGTTAGATTCTTCGCTGTCCAGATCTGAAGTGTGTTGCTTTTGAGTTGTTTAGGAGATTCGGTGAGTGGTGATTATCTCTCACACGGATCCAAAGGAGTATATCGGATTGGTGGCTTGATTTTGTGTTAAATAGTGATTTTCATGCATTTTCTTAACCTTAAGTATAGATCTACTGTTCATGATGATTTGACATCCATTTTACTACATGTTAACCTATGCAAGTTCATTCATCAAGTTATAGAGATATTGCTCATGATTCATACTTGTTAGATTTGGACTCTTTATTTACAAAATTGCCATTTTAGTTATAATTGCTTTTAGATTTTGTTTGCATGATTGATTACTTGGATTAATGATTGATTTGATTGATTGTTATAAATTAGTTGATTAGTTGTTGGATTTAGACAAGATGGTCGAAGATGATTCAAAGGCTAAGGGAAAGGCTCTTGAATTGGAAAAGCTGCTCATGGCATATGTGGCGGATGATGAAGCTCATATGGATAGATTTGATGATGATGTTGAGATGAGGCTTTGCTATGATGAGATGAAGCGAAGCATGATGTGAGATAGCCTTGGTTTAATCCAGACGGGATCATCCCAAACATGTTGATGACTCGGTGAATGGGTTCGAGTTTGAGGATAATGGTTGGCTTGAGAGGTGCTTGAGCTAGTAAGGAAATAGTCGTCGAGGAGGATGACTCGAAGGCTGAGATTCCATCGTTGTTGAAGGTTCTAGCAGGCTCAAAGCAAGAGTACGCTGGGCAGATTCGATAGTCCCTAAAGACTATGATTGGTAGTCGAGTACTCTGGGCAGATTTGATAGTCCTAGGCACGGGCTGCGATGACGTGCGGGGTTCTGTCTAGAACCGGGGTTTCCATTAGCCCTTAACGGACGGCTGAAAGAATGTGCCGGTCATTCAATTAACGATGGTATCGAAGCAATGATAATAGTGATAGCCAGAGTCATGGATGTTTGGTTGTATTTTCATTCGGTCTCAAGAGCAATATTTTCTGGGTGCTTATCTGATCTTGGTTTAGGCCTTAGGGGTTTGTGCTTGGAAAACATCGCCCTTGACTCGAGTGATAATTGCTTTACTTTAAATGTTTGCTTTGCTATGTTTACGTCTGCTTAGTATGTGTCTGGGGGCTATCACTGTAGAAAGAGGTGGAGTGGGAGGGTTGGATTTCGATTCCTTTTTCCTTTATGCTCTTTTGGTATGTTGTTAGTTAATTTACCGCTCACTAAGACTGTTGTCTGACTCAAGGTTTTATGTTCAACTCTTATTACCTTGGGATGTTCATCCATTTTGGGATGGGCAGACTAGGTAGCAGGTGACAGGTGCTGTTCTTAGTGACCGACGATGCTGATGACGAAGACGAGCTGGAGGCTTGCGTATTAGTTTCTTACTATATGTACTGGATGTTCCGCTTCTTGTATATTCTCTGAGTGATATGTAGTGAGGCTTGATGTATTGACTATTCAGATGTCTGTATTCAACTATTATAAAGTTTAATTGATGAGATTCTATTCTGTGAAGCTTCACTACATATATTCTCTATTGTATTTTATCCATGCGCTGTGAGTAATACGATAGATTCTGCTGTTTTAATTTACCTTGGCGATCGTCCATGGCTGCCTGGCACACCTTTCAGCGCACTATTTCTATGTTCAGTGCAAGGGACATGGGCGGTCGTCACAGAAATGATACATATCTGTATCACTTGACCTAGGCTAGAAAATTATATACAGATCCGTGGTTTATATATTTTTCTGAAATTTTTAAAATATTTTAAAAATGTAAATATTATGATATTTTGATTTAAATTTTATTAAAATGATTTCTATAAAATATTTGTGATTTTATACAAATTAAATAAGAGAATTAAGTAAATGGTGAAGTAGAATTTGAAATATAAGTTAATTTTGGAATTTATGATTTTGTTTATAAATGGAATTTATGTAAAGTAAGAAAATATGACAAATTTGATTTAAAAGATAAATTTAATGATTTTTTTAAGTAATAATAATTTTTAAAAGTGTAAATGATTTTGTATAAATTAAAATATGGAATAAATGAATATTTAAGCTGAATTTGGAAATATAACTTAAATTGAATTTTGTGAAATTTGTTTAAAAGTGAATTTTTAATTAAGTAAAATAAATGGAAATAAGTTATATTTTGGAAATTTAAACTTAGTTGTTAAGTTAAGAATTTAATTAAAGAAATGGAAATTTAATTGTTATTTAATTTGATTTTTGGTATGGAAATTTGACTTTATAAAATCATAGAAATAAAGGTATTTAAATGATTGTTTTTAAAATGTGAAAATATATGATTTTTATAAGTTCAAATGATTTATATTAAAAGTTAATTATGTGTGAAATTGTAAATAAAACTCTGAATTTGATTTGACAGCATTTTGAAATATAATGTAAAGATATTACAGCATTGGTAAATGCTGTAGTCGTTTTAAATGAACCTAATAGCAAATTTGAACTAAGGGTTATTATAGTACTTTGTTAGTGCTATAGTTGTTAAATTTAACTAAAATTTTAATTGAAACTAAATTAAGATATTACAACATTTTAAATGCCGTCTTTTGTTAATGAACTGTTTTTTTAAACATAACATTTCGTAGCATTTTCTAAGTGCTGCGAAAGTTGAATTTTCTTTGTTTAATAAATTCAAATGAATAAATGATCTTTGAAAAAGATTAAATTTTGGAAACTAAATATTTAATTATTAAATAAAATGAATTGACTTTAAATGATTTAAATGGAATAGTTGATTTGGGAAATACAACTATTTTGAAATGTGATTAAATGGTATTTAAATTTAAATTAAATAGATGATGTTTTGAAATGATATTTTGATATTTTGAAATGAATTTGAAATGATATTAAATCTTAGAATAAATAATTGAAGTTTATATTAGTATGAAAAGTATTTGGTTTACTTGTAATATGAATCTATTTAAAAGATATTAGACTTATGAAATATAGGATAATAAAGCTTTGGAATTTAATTTATAATTTGGATAGTTATTTTATTGATTAAATCTATATTTTAAATTTATAAGATTTGAAATGGTCTATGGAAACTTAATTGAAATAAATGATTGAATTGAATTGAAACTTTGGTAATTTTAATACTTGATTTGAAAGTATAATAAGTACACTTTTAAATGGTTTAAATGAATTATTTTGATTGAAATATAAACTATTTAAAAGGTGACTTGAAATGATAGTAAATGAATGATATCTTTAAATTTAAAAAGTATTTAAAGTTGAATATTTAGATTTATACTCAAATGATATTTTGATATTAAAATGATTTGAAATGAAGTTTTGGAAATGTATGATATTTTGATATATTGAAATGATTTGAAATGATGTTTTGAAATGATATGATATTTTAAATATATTGAAATGGTTTGGAATTGATTTAATCTTTATTTTGATAAAGATTTGGATTTGAAATGATATTCTATTTTGAAGTATAAACTGTTATTAAATTATAACCACGGGTTATAATAACGATTGGTTGTTAAAGAGACCGGGATCGGATATGGACATACTCTCTGTCGATACCGAAAACCACTTTGACAACTGTGTATGCGGTGGAGTTTCCAAAATGAAGTAGGATGGTGGCGACGATCCTAAGGTATATACGTGGACCCAACTCCCATGAGTTGGCATAAGGTGGCTAAAACAGGAGCGATCGACGGGCCAAGGAGGTAGCACCTCTGATCATACACACTTCTTCGTTACCATTCTATTACTTGTGATTGATTTTGTGCACACCCTTGATTTGGGAGTGTTGTTTGAGGTGGGCGGTAGTGGCTGCTATGCGTCACCACCAGTCCGGATGCGTAATTGGTATATCTACCCTGGCATTGCCTTGCGTGCCGTGTCACCTACCATATCGAGCTTTACTACGATTTGTGATTTCTCCCATAGCCTGTGGAGTATCGAGGGTAGCCCCTATTTTGGGAGTATGCTAATACTGGATAGACTACTGGGACTATTACATGTTAAGGTGGAAAATGTAAAGCCTTAATGCTATTTAAAAGTATGTTTATTTTATGATTAGACATTATTATAATAGCGAATATTACTACATAGTAGATAGTTTAATGGATCCTTAAAGAATGGGCGATCTCAAGCATTCTTTAAGTTACTTGTACCTTTATTACAATTCACTTGAGTTGGTTTATATTGTATAAGTATGTATGTCCTGACTCGAGTGTTTGTATTTTTATTTACGCTCGGGTCAGCCTGAGTATTCATAGATTTGGATTCCATTTTCTGGAGATTGGAATCGCTGGAGATTATCTGCTTATCTAAGTTTTATCTATCTCAGTTCTGTTGTTCTATTCAGCTTGTACTTGGTTATCATATTGAGACTTCTGTTGTACTTTATTTCTTTTGTTGTATCTTATTTAACTTTGATATATTTATATAGTAGCTTCATGAACTACTATTTCTTTTACTTCCGCTGCATTATTTTACTCTGTGTCTGTGATCTATGATTATATTTATTTACTACATATTCTGAGATTTGCCAAATTTTATTTACAACGCGGTATTTTGAGCAATTCAAGTCCGACATGTGCGGATGCGAATGGTTGAAAATATCGGGCAGGCCGGGTTTGTGTAGTAATAGGCTGTCTCTTTTTTAAAAAAATTACTTTATATAATTGCTTGAAATAAAATCGGTAAACTTATAAGTCAAATATCTTATTCGTTTTAGATCGAAACCCAACACGGTCAGTCGCGATGGGTTCGTAATGGATGATCTTTGCTATGGAATCAGTTTGGCTCAGTTTAGAGCTTGCAAATTTTTTTGCTAAATTCGAACGCGTTCGAAATTAATCAGAACCAGAATGCAGGAACGGCAATAAAAATAAATGTGAGTAAATCTCACTCATTTGGATGATTGGCATTAATTTTAAATTGTAAAAATTTATTGTTGATTGATTAGTTGAATTGATAAATTATTGTCAGTTGAATGTGATATTATACATAGTAGTGTATATATTAGTAGTTGGGTTGATTGTTCTCGCATATTTATTGGATGAGGCCCTATGCACCCCGCATAATAGCGGATGACGCTATATTACCGCGATATCCTACCTCGAAGTGGGATTGGGATATTATATTGTATTAACATCTGTGGTTGCAGGGAAATAAGTTGGACGGATCCAACTGGATTCCTCAAAATGTTGAATTTAATTTCATATATAGTGATGTGTGATATATTTTAATAATCTATGATAGAATATTGTGTGATTTAAATTCATTGGATACTATGATGGCAGTGGCCTAGATTTTGGTATTTTGAAATACCATAAATATATATTTTGAATTTGAAAAGAAATTAAAAAAGGATTTTGGAAGTGAAATATTTATATAGAGTTTTGGATTAATTGATTGGGTAAATAAATGGTTTTGAATTTGTACTTAACTATTCTGGATATTGTAAATAGAGATTTTGGAATATTATATATATAGGATTTTAAATAATAATTACTAAGTGATATTTGTTTAAATATAAAAAAGGGTTTTTAAGATCGAGATTTTTAATAGAATGGGAGAATAGAAGGGAATTTGGAAATAAATATAAAATTAGTTATACTGGATCTTAAATAAGATTTCTAAGTTACGAAATAGAAGTAGAATCGAGATTTGGTTGGTTTGGAATATAATTTGGGTCATTTAAGAAATTGATTTATAAATGGAATTTAATTTAGAAATCTATGTGATGTGAAACCGTTGTAAACTGGAATTGAGACTATGGAATTTATAAATAATGTTTATAAATAAAATTGAAATGGGTATCATTTGATAAATAGAAGATATAAACTCACGGTGAGAATTTATAGTGAGATGGGTAAATCGAGTTAAAAAGAAATGATAGGTTTTTCTTTTGAAAGTGTGAAAAAAGGGATTTATGAAATTGGGATGTAAACTGATTGGTAATAAATCGAGAGAGATTTATAAATATTAGATTGGATATATTGGAATTTGAAAATATACCTTTATCGAGAAGTTGAGTTTGTTTTAAAAAGAGTATTTTAAATTATTTAACTATGTAATTTAAAGGTGTTTAAAAATATTTCAAAAAGTTAGTTATTTAATATTTTTTTAAATCGTCAAAATGAATTATAAGTTATAAACAAGTCTTGTAAATCAATTAGAATTTTATTAATAAATCAAAATAAATTATTATTCAAAGTTATGTAATTATCTTAAATTGTTTTAAAGGTATATTTTATTATTATTATAATGATTTGTTTTAAAGTTAATTATTAATTTATCTGTATTATTATTTTAAAAGGATAAATTAGTCAATATAAAAATTGTTTAAATACAATAACTTTATTTAAAAAGTATTTGCCTAAGTTAAACTTGGAAATTATATAGAAATTTTATAAGTATTATTTTGAGAAAATTATTAAATTAAGTTTTTGGGAAGTAATGGTATGCTTTCATGGCGTAATTGGGAGGCAGAGATTGCCTACAATTAATTTTGGATTTCTCTGGGATAGAGATGTAACCATTGAGCTGCGAATCCATTGTTGATACCGCAGTGGTGCTTTCCATATTTATTTTAAATGGTTTTCAAATATTTTTAAAAAGAATGGTTGTGAATATACTAAATTCGGTAAGATAAGTATATACTATTGAATAAAGAGATTTAAGTTATTTGAAATTTAAATTAAGTAAGACATAGTAAATTCAGTAGGAAATGGAATCTTTGATTGGATGATTGTTTATTTGATAGTTAAATAACCGACTATCAAATCTGGACTAAAATCCTAACTTTGGAAATATCTAGGAGAAACATGGGGATTATATGGTATAGTTACCGTCGGAAGGTGTTATACTGTACGTATAAACTCGTTTCGTTCTTCTAGGATGATGATAAGGAAATCCATCCACTAATGGTTAGAAAATGATCTCTGATCTTATTTTCGTCTCATTATTTCCTAAAGGACCGAGTTAAGTTTACCACGAACATCGAATGTAGTTTCGAAGAGACCGGGATCAGATAAGTTATTCGAAAACCACTTCGATCCAACGAATACGTTTTCGAGGTGAAGATAAGAGCATGTAATCGAAGATGGAGTTTTGAAGTGCAAGGGCTAATCGCTACTAATCCTGAGGACGATTCCAAAATGGATGTAATAGGAATAGTGCCATCGGTTTCGTTCAGACCCAGAACGGACTTGTATAGATGGATGCTATCGGTACACTGTCATTGGAGGACAATGAGCATTCTAAGAGAAAATTCCTTAAAAAGGTAATTGTAACCTCAAGCCTCATCAACCTGAATGACTGAAAATAAGGGGAGATGCAGCAAGGCTAAATGGGTCGCACCCAATTAGGGTATGTTATCACCTTTCTAGATACCCTCTGATATATTATAAATTATGGATACTGTAATGACCTTGAATTTTTGACAATTGAAATGTGAATATTTAATTAAGTTTAAATATTCGAATGATAATTTAATTTGGAAATTCGGGATATTAGAATGAATTTGGCAATTTAATTAGTGAATTTAATTGTATGAAATTGGGTAAAATTTTGAAATTGGAATTTCAAGCTTGTTAAAAATATTTTCAAGGCTCAGAAAATCTATATTGATTATACTGAAGATAATAAAAGCTTCAGAATTGGATTTGAAACTGTTTTGTTCAAATTTGAATTTTATCGTTTAAATCGATATTTGAAAATAGCCTTCCAGGGCACAGTCTCGGAATTCGACGAAACCAGTTTCATTGGATCCGTAATATTGTATTATTATCGGATTTCAATTTTCGTAATGTTTGGAGTGATCGTTAGGCCGTACGATAAGAAAACGCGCTGAAATTTATATCGAATTTAATATTATAACTGGTCCAAAAAGCTATCTTTTCCATACGATCGAATTTGGAGTCGAAACCTTTTCCATTTGCGTTCGGAATAGGCGTATAACATTATAAACGCCTAGCGGCACGTCTCGGTAGGAGGTCGAGATTTTAAGTTGAGAAATCGGGACGATTTGAAATTTCTAAAAATGTATATGTATATATATATATATATATATTTGTATTTGGTTGATTTGACCAAACTCACATCCACTTCAGTTCTTTCTTTTCCCCAGCCACCCTACTGCCTACTTTGTCTTCAAAAACACGTCTCCTGCCTTTTCAAAACACGTGTTTCCCTACCGATTTAAATCGCGTACAAGTGTCTTTCTTTTTTTACGGCAACAAAATAATGACTTTGTATTGAAAAAAAAAATTCAAAACCACAGCAAATCAAGCGCAAAAGAAAAAAATGGTGGCCGATCGAAATTCCCTCTTTCCCTCAGTTTAAATCCGTGCGAATTTCTTCCTTCCTCTGGAATACTAATCCCGTGTCCATCTCGATTGAACGAGCGCAGGGCACGTAAAGGAATCGAAGTCGAGCCAACATCGTGAAGCTTAAACGTGAGTTCTTTAGTGGAAATTATTTGGGGTGCCGCGTTCGCGGCCAAGGAGAAGGGAGAAAGTGCCGAAAACTTATTCGACTCGGTCTGGAAGGAGAAGGTCAGTCTCGCGCTTATGAACGGTAGCTCGGAGATTGGGCTAATGATTTGGGGTGGGCCTGGTTTCGAGCAGAAGCTCATCGCTTCGTTTTCCTGTTCGAGCTAGATTTTGGGTCAAAAAGGTAAAGTTTTAAGCATTTTTTTAAGTTAACCTTAATTTAATTTAAATCTGAAATTTTATATATATTCACATGTATAGAAACAGAAATATATATAACTGAAATTTTTTAAGATTTGAAGTTGTATAAATTAGATTTTTAGATCTATAAATTATCTAATAAAGATATATATGGGTAGTTTCAAAAGGAAAATTTTAGTTTAAAGGTAAACTATTAGTTTAAAAAATTCAGTAAATAAATAGTGATTAACTGTTTAATTTATTCAAATATTAATGAATTGTATAAATGTTATACAAGGTCTAAAATGGAGAAAAATAAACTCGAATGGAAATGAGTTGGAAATGGATTGCAAAATAAAAGCAAAGGTGAGATCTTCTCACTTAAATTAAAAATTGGAAAATTCAGTTATTGATTGATTGATTGTTTGGGTGATAGTATATAGCAGTATATAGCAATATATATATATATATATTGGAATATGTATATATTGGAGTTGTTGATTTCCCGCATTATATAGCGGATGAGACCCTATGCGCCGCATAATAGAGGATGATATTTTATAAAACCCATATACCGCGATATTCCACCTTGAAGTGGAATTGGTATTGTGCTAACATCTGTGGATGCAGGGAAACAGGTTGGAGGGATCCAACTGGATTCCTCAAATTATATGAATTTGTTTCATATGTTGTATGGATTTGTTTTATATGCTGTGTGATAATTTATTTATAATCTATGGATGATTATATTGACGATTGAATTTGTTAAAGGCTAAAATTTAGCCGAATGTATTTTTGGTATCGTTGGATACCAGAAATAAATAATTTGGATTTTTGAAATTTAAGAAGGAATTTAAAAGTATTAAAGTTGATTTTGGTAATCTCATTGAATTAATTCCAAAATAAAGAAAAGGATTTTTTATAAATGGATTTTTAGAAATATTGTTTAAAAGTTAAAGAATTTATTGAAAATGGAATTTTAAATGGTTTGGAAGAGATAAAGGAATTTATTTTAAAAGTGATAAAATTGTTTGAAATCCAATTGATAATTGATTTGGTATTTGAAAATAAATCTTTGGGAAATCGATATGAAAATTTTATTTGGTGTTGAATTAAAATGGATTTTGTGTTGAAATCAATTTAGAAATCGATTTGCAAATGATTTTGTATTTGAAAAGAACTTAGAAATCAATTTGTAATTGATTTGGTGTTGAAATAAATTTAGAAACCAATTTGTAATTGATTTGGTGTTTAAAAGTGAATATTGGGAAAACGATTTGAAAATCGTATATAAGTGAATATTTGGAAATTTAAATTCACAATGGAATTTATAAAGAAAAAGGGAAATAAATAATATCGGGAATTTTTATTCCAAGAGTGAAAAGTGATTTGAAATTTGTTTTCAAAGTGATGAAGTGTGGAAAATATATATCTTACGAAGATATTTTGAAATTTAATAATTTGGGAAATTATTTAAATTGGTTGATTGTTGTGAATGTTGTTTGATAGTTAAATAACCGAATATCAATATTTTCCTTTGAAATGGCACTTGAATTTGTTTTTTTAAAACAAACGCTCATTATTCGGTTAAGCCGGGAGAGTACTTTGTGTCATATAACCCATTCCGAATAATGATACGACGTGAATGGATAACATTTAAAGACCGGTGTTGAAGACCGGGTATTTTCGAAAATGAAAGGACAACCTGTCGAATGTCTCTACACCGAGTTGCTCCGGTATAGAGATTTATATCACTCTTCTTGTGATGGGAAGTCCGGACGTGATTAGTGAATATCCGGATTGCAAGGGCTTCTTTGGAAGTGCCTTCGGTTCTGTTCGAACCTGGAACAGACTTGTATGGTTGTATGTCTGAATCTGTGCAGTTAATGCCCCGCTATTACCCCGCTATAACCCTGCTATATCTTATAGCGGATTTCTTCCGCTACGATATTTCCATATAGCCCCAAATATAGCCTTTCCGCTTTAAGCCCCGCTATTTCCGCTATATCTCGTTATTTCCACTATATTCCGTTGTTTCCGCTATATCTTCTTTAAAAGAAATGAATTGAAAAATGATATTTATACATTATAAAAACTGTGAAATTAATTTATTTGATTGATTTTTTAATATATTTTTAGAAATGAAAATACTCTAATATTCTACTAAATTCAATTATGTTATATTACAGTTTTACGTTTATTTACAATATATTCGCACATGTTTTTACTTAAAATTATTTATGTACTAATTATAATTCAATTGAATGTTAATTTTTCACTTAATTACCATTTATATATTTGTAAAAACATTAAGTATGAGTTTTATATGATGTTTTAGAGTCATCCGCTATATCCTGCTATATCCTCGCTGTATCCCCGCTATGACTTTTTGCACCTCCGCCGCATTGAGTCTGCCGAGCGCTTTAACTGCACAGGTCTGAATTACACTTTGAGATATAAAGCTGATTTCTTTCAAATACATTTCTGTTGGTGGAGGAGAATTTATTCTCTTAGCTTAACACCCTTCTCTGAGACGTACGAGCTCAGAGGTTATGTAGTTGAAGATTATCAGTGATGTACTCCCAATTTGGTAGTGTGGCATGCTGAGTGTTGTTGTGTGTTGATGGTCATTTGCTGATCATTTGTTGATCAAAGCATGGCTTTGTGAAAAAGAGTAGCTTTGTGGACGAGACTTCGTCGAGCCTCACAACCCGGTAATGGTCGAAACATGAATGTTGCGGCAAGGTTTTAGGGGTCACGCCCCTAGGGTATGTCATTTCCTTCTGGATAAAAGGTGATATCATGGTATGGAGCCCAGATATTTTACCTATGTTGATGCTGCAAATTTATTTTACTTTGTGGTTGTTGCTTTGTGGTTGAGGATCCTCGGATAAAGGTCGTTAACGACCGGGGGACGGCATAGCTTGTGTGTTAGCTACCTAGTTATAGCTGTACAGCATGAGGTAGCGTCGGCCTTGTCTTTGCAGAGATCTGGTTTGGTTCTCGGTGCGTCTTTCCAGAGGCGTTTCCATTTTGGTGTAAGGAAGTTCCTTTGCCTGACCATTTGTTGGAAATCCAAAGAAACAATACGAACCTTGTACGGTTTTAGTTGTATAACCTGCTCTGGAATGTGGCGGTAACCTGCTATTGAACATAGTAGCTATAGTAGGCATAAGTGTGGAATGCTTATGCTGGCTAAGATTAATATTATACTTTCGAAATGTTTTCTACACTATGCACTAATAATAATAATCCAATGATTTTGCGTAGTAAGCATGTTTAACTCTCATAAGAAGAAATCTCCTCCAATTCTGCGTTTGCATTGTGTGTGTGGCGGGAGGTCTTATGGTAGTTTCATTTTCCAAAAGCATTGCGAATTTGTTTTATTTTCTTTGTGAAAATAACTATTTTACAATCTCACACCAGTCACCATGACTGACTCGGAGTTTACTGTTCCCTTTTTAAACTCTGGGTGCCCATAATTTTCCACACTGGCAGCCTAGAGTTATGTTATCAGGATATTCTGGATATTCTGGTGCTTTGGAGATGAGCTGGATGGCGAGGCGTACTCCCGTACTTGTTATTTATTCCGCTGTGTATCATGTGTGAGGACAAGTTTATATAACTGTCCATTGTTGTATGGAATTGTATATTGACTCTGATTGATGTATGTATAAACTGATATAGTTCTTTGTTTTAAAGATTATTTATTCATCTATTGTATATTGTTCCGCTGCGAATATGAGATTCTGATATTGTTTCTGTTTCTGTTTTCTGTTCTTTCTTTTCTTCTGTCTTCTTCTACCTCTTCTTTTTAACCCTAATGGTTTGGTTTTCCGACATTCGATTGCGCTGCATTTGATACAGTGGACGTATTAATGTCGACTTTCGAGCGTCGAAAAGTCAAAACGTTACATGTGGTATCAGAGATGTTGGTTAAGCGACAACCCTGGCTCTGTTGGGTGTTGCTCATTAGAGATAGAGTCAGTAGTACTCTAGAATGAGTTGAGTGTAATAATAGATATGAGTGCGTATTTGTTAGTGAATATAAAAAATTTTTTATATTGTGATGATTGGTTTGTTGAGTGGTATATGGATTATGGTCGGTATAGTCAGTACAACTCTATCGATAGGTATCTCTAAACACTTATACAAAACAAATCGACGCGATATTGTTTTAAAAATAGGGTAAATGAAACAATTTTACCCGAAATTATTTTTGTATATAAAAGGAAATGATTTCCATAAATTATTATAGTATATGGTTGCTTGGTTGTTAAGGGAATGGTAAATATTAAACTATTATCATTATCGAATAAGAAATTAAAATGTTAAACAAAGGGTTAAGAAATAAAATCCATATACAAATGAGATTTGTAAATGTAAATTGTAAATGTGATTTATAATTTGAAATAGAATTCCAGAGAATTATTTGAAAGTAGATTGAAAGGTTTTGAAAATTGAAATTTTGGTGAAAGGTTTAAATTCCCTTTGAGTTTGAAAATGATTTTTCAAAGGTTTTGAAAAAAGTGTTTTGAAGAGATAAAAGCACTAAACTCTTTTCGGTAGCTGGAAAATAACTTCGATGATGACTGCAGCATCATCGATGTTCATTTTTGAGTTTCCAAGAGAGGAATTGTTGCCGAATTATTTTAAATGGAAGTTGTTTGCAAAACGGGGTTTGGGTTTTGGAAATTCAAAAGATAATTTGAATTGGTTTCAAAAAAATGATTTTTGAATGTTGGAAATACTCTTGAATCTTATTAAAATGTTTATGGAATAATAAATGAGTTTGGATGTCTTAGGAAATTCAGATTTAAACTGAAATTGACTTGAGTTAATTTGAATAAATGTGAATTTTAGAAGTCTAATAGACTAAATGATTGGAATAAAATTATTAAGTTGGAAAATAAATTGTGAATGAATAAATAAATTTGCAATTGCAAGTGCAAGAAAATGAAATTGAATGTTGAAATTCATTTTGAATTTGTAAGTAAATAGAACTGGAATTGAATTTGATTTGTGAAAAACAAAGTGAAGTATTAAACTAAAATTAGTAAGTGAAGCTAATTGAAGATTGACCAAATGAATAAGGTTTGAAATGAATTGAATTCAATAATTATAAATGCAAGATTGATTGAATTTATATGGAATTGGCAATCCAGTTTAAATATAAGTGGTTATAAACCAAGTGGTAATTGAAAATTAATATAAAAAAGTATGGAAAATACCTGTATTGAACTTAAGAAATAAGTGTGAAATTCTTAAGTAAATTTGATATTGAAAATATTCTAAGTTGATGATTGAATGAAGATTAAACTGGAAATTGTAAAATGAATCATTATGAATAAGTGAATAAAACTAATTGAATTAAATTAGTAAATGGAATAGATTTGATAAATGAAAACCAATTAAAGAAAATAAATTGGAAATTGTTTATGAGGAAGAAAAAAATAAATGATAAACTTGAGTTTTGAATTGAAACAACTTAAGTAAATATTGGACAATAACTCAATTTAAGTGAAACTTTTGAAATGGTTTGAATGAAAACTTAGTTGATTAATGAGTTGAAAATGTGAAATTGAATAGCGATAAATATATAACTTCAGTAATGAAGTGAAAATAAATACAAGAAGTGTATATAAATATTTGCATTGTTGTTGTCGATTTTTGTACAATGGTTTTAAACAAATCGAATGGTTTTGTGAATATGAAATGTAAATTGAATTGAATAGAAATGGTATGCGAATTGGTCGTAAGCGATTAAAATTGTATTGAAACTTTATAAATTACTAATGGAAATTGTTTTGGATGCATTGCTTATGAAAACTATGTGTTTACTATTGAAAATAAATGAAATATTAATAGATTTCCTATATATGTCACTTACATATTTAAATTGAGTAAGTACAGGTTTTTGGAAGCCGTTTGGCTGCATTTTGGGTTGCACAAAATGCTAATAAATAAGCCGCTTTGCTTAAAATGCTAATAAGGGTACGCCTACGCAATACAAAATAGGAAATATGAACTGTTTTTGTTTTTCTGACCGTGTGGGTCGATGTATATATATTTACATCTTTTGTCAAATTGCAAAAGCTCCTCCGTACAAAGGAGACTCCACCAAAATTTTCAGAAAATTTTGGGAGTTAGAAATTTTTTTTGAAAATTTGGAAAAAAAAATTTACGGTAAAATTGATTTTTAAATTGTAATCGAAATGTAAGAATTGAACTAGAAAAGGAATTTTTGGTTTTTGAAGATAAAATGAATTCAGATAGAATTGAAATTGTAAATTGAATTCAAATGGAATTGAAAATACAAAGTTGAATGGAAATGAATATATAACTTTGTTAGCAAAGTGAAAATAAATATAAAAGTATGTAAGTACTTATATTGAACTTAAGAAATGGAGAAAATTCTTAAATAAAATGGGATTGGGAATACAATAAGTAAATTTGGACATTGTTGTTAAATGAAGTATACAGGGATTATAAAGGCTATAGAAAAATGGAATTTGATTTTGATTTCAAAGGAAAATTTGAATTCGTTCGACAATAAGGTATGTATTTGAATTTCAGTATGAAATTTGATTGGGTTTTTTATGTTGCCACTTGGAATTTTGTTTTCTATTGGAATTTGGGAGTCCGTAGGGACATTTTGTAGTCGTACCGAGTTAGTCGCGCAAAGGAGACGCTGGCGAAATTTTTCGAAAACTTAGAGAGTTAGAGAATTTTTGAGAAATTTTGGATAATTTAAAATTTGAATTTGAATTTAAATTTGAATTGTGAAGTAAATTAAGTTGTTTGGAAACTATGGTTAAGATTTGGACAGTTAGTTGAAATGATGATCTTTAATAAAGAGATTTGGGTTGAAAATTTGATAAAACTGTTTGGTTTTAGGAAAATGATAAACGGGTATTGGAGCATTCTTCTTAACTTGTAATTTCGGGACGAAATTCTTTTAAGGGGGGAAGATTGTAACGACCCTGAATTTTTGACATTTGAAATGTGAATATTTAATTAATTTTAAATATTCGAATGATAATTTAATTTGGAAATTCGAGATATTAGAATGAATTTGGCAATTTAATTAGTGAATTTAATTGTATGAAATTGGGTAAAATTTTGAAATTGGAATTTCATGCTTGTTAAAAATATTTTCAAGGCTCAAAAATCTATATTGATTATACTGAAGATAATAAAAAAGCTTCAGAATTGGATTTGAAACTGTTTTGTTCAGTTTTGAATTTAATCGTTTAAATCGATATTTGAAAATAGCCTTCTAGGGCACAGTCTCCGAATTTGACGAAACGAGTTTCATTCGATCCGTAATATTGTATTATTATCGGATTTCAATTTTTGTAATGTTTGGAGTGATCGTTTGGCCGTATGATAAGCAAACGCGCTGAAATTTATATCGAATTTAATATTATAACTGGTCCAAAAACCTATCTTTTCCATACGATCGAATTTGGAGTCAAAACCTTTTCCATTGCGTTCGGAATAGCCGTATAACATTATAAACGCCTAGCGGCACGTCTCGGTAGGAGATCAAGATTTTAAGTTGCGAAATCGGGACGGTTTGAAATTTCTAAAAATGTATATATATATTTGTATTTGGTTGATTTGACCAAACTCACATCCACTTCACTTCTTTCTTTTCCCCAGCCACCCTACTGCCTACTTTGCCTTCAAAAACACGTCTCCTGCCTTTTCAAAACACGTGTTTCCCTACCAATTTAAATCGCGTACAAGTGTCTTTCTTTTTTTTTACGGCAACAAAATAATGACTTTGTATTGAAAAAAAAATTCAAAACCACAGCAAATCAAACAAAAAAGAAAAAAATGGTGGCCGATCGAAATTCCCTCTTACCCCTCAGTTTAAATCCACGCAAATTTCTTCCTTCCTCTGGAGTACTAATCCCGTGTCCATCTCGATTGAACGAGCGCATGGCACGTAAAGGAATCGAAGTCGAGCCAACATCGTGAAGCTTAAACGCGAGTTCTTCAGTGGAAATTGTTTGGGGTGCCGCGTTCGCGGCCAAGGCAGAGGGAGGAAGCGCCGAAAACTTAGGCGACTCGGTCTGGAAGGTGAAGGTCAGTCTCGCGCTTATGAACGGTAGCTCGGCGATTGGGCTAATGATTTTGGGTGGGCCTGGTTTCGAGCAGAAGCTCATCGCTTTGTTTTCCTGTTCGAGCTAGATTTTGGGTCAAAAAGGTAAAGTTTTAAGCATTTTTTTAAGTTAACCTTAATTTAATTTAAATCTGAAATTTTATATATATTCACATGTATAGAAACAAAAATATATATAACTGAAATTTTTAAAGATTTGAAGTTGTATAAATTAGATTTTTAGATCTATAAATTATCTAATAAAGATATATATGGGTAGTTTCAAAAGGAAACTGTTAGTTTAAAGGTAAACTATTAGTTTAAAAAATTCAGTAAATAAATAGTGATTAACTGTTTAATTTATTCAAATATTAATGAATTGTATAAATGTTATACAAGGTCTAAAATGGAGAAAAATAAACCCAAATGGAAATGAGTTGGAAATGGATTGCAAAATAAAAGCAAAGGTGAGATCTTCTCACTCAAATTAAAAATTGGAAAATTCAGTTATTGATTGATTGTTTGGGTGATAGTATATAGCAGTATATAGCAATATATATATATATATATATATATATATATATTGGAATATGTATATATTGGAGTTGTTGATTTCCCGCATTATATAGCGGATGAGATCCTATGCGCCGCATAATAGCGGATGATATTTTATAAAACCCATATACCACGATATTCCACCTTGAAGTGGAATTGGTATTGTGCTAACATCTGTGGATGCAGGAAAACAGGTTGGAGGGATCCAACTGGATTCCTCAAATTATATGAATTTGTTTCATATGTTATATGGATTTGTTTTATATGCTGTGTGATAATTTATTTATAATCTGTGGATGATTATATTGACGATTGAATTTGTTAAAGGCTAAAATTTAGCCGAATGTATTTTTGGTATCGTTGGATACCATAAATAAATAAATTGGATTTTTGAAATTTAAGAAGGAATTTAAAAGTATTAAAGTTGATTTTGGTAATCTTATTGAATTAATTCTAAAATATAGAAATGGATTTTTTATAAATGGATTTTTAGAAATATTGTTTAAAAGTTGAAGAATTTATTGAAAATGGAATTTTAAATGGTTTGGGAGAGATAAAGGAATTTATTTTAAAAGTGATAAAATTGTTTGAAATCCAATTGATAATTGATTTGGTATTTGAAAATAAATCTTTGGGAAATCGATATGAAAAATTTATTTGGTGTTGAATTAAAATGGATTTTGTGTTGAAATAAATTTAGAAATCGAATTGCAAATGATTTGGTATTTGAAAAGAACTTAGAAATCAATTTGTAATTGATTTGGTGTTGAAATAAATTTAGAAATCAATTTGTAATTGATTTGGTGTTTAAAAGTGAATATTGAACAACGATTTGAAAATCGTATATAAGTGAATATTTGAAAATTTAAATTCACAATGGAATTTATAAAGAAAAAGGGAAATAAATAATATCGGGAATTTATATTCCAAGAGTGAAAAGTGATTTGAAATTTGTTTTCAAAGTGATGAAGTGTGGAAAATATATATCTTATGAAGATATTTTGAAATTTAATAATTTGGGAAAATTATTTAAATTGGTTGATTGTTGTGAATGTTGTTTGATAGTTAAATAACCGACTATCAATATTTGCCTTTGAAATGGCACTTGAATTTGTTTTTTTAAAACAAACGCTCGTTATTCTGTTAAGCCGGGAGAGTACTTTATGTCATATAACCCATTCCGAATAATGATACGATGTGAATGGATAACATTTAAAGACCGGTGTTGAAGACCGGGTATTTTCGAAAATGAAAGGACAACCTGTCGAATGTCTCTGCAGCGAGTTGCTCCGGTATAGAGATTTATATCACTCTTCTTGTGATGGGAAGTCCGGATGTGATTAGTGAATATCCGGATTGCAAGGGATTCTTTGGAAGTGCCTTCGGTTCTGTTCGAACCCGGAACAGACTTGTATGGTTGTATGTCTGACATTACACTTTGAGATATAAAGCTTATTTCTTTCAAATACATTTCTGTTGGTGGCGGAGAATTTATTCTCTTAGCTTAACACCCTTCTCTGAGACGTACGAGCTCAGAGGTTATGTAGTTGAAGGTTATCAGTGATGTACTCCTAATTTGGTAGTGTGGCATGCTAAGTGTTGCTGTGTGTTGATGGTCATTTGATGATCATTTGTTGATCAAAGCATGGCTTTGTGAAAAAGCGTAGCTTTGTGGACGAGACTTCGTCGAGCCTCACAACCCGGTAATGGTCGAAACAGGAATGTTGCGGCAAGGTTTTAGGGGTCGCGCCCCTAGGGTATGTCATTTCCTTATGGATAAAAGGTGATATCATGGTATGGAGCCCAGATATTTTACCTATGTTGATGCTGCAAATTTATTTTACTTTGTGGTTGTTGCTTTGTGGTTGAGGATCCTCGGATAAAGGTCGTTCACGACCGGGGGATGGCATAGCTTGTGTGTTAGTTACCTAGTTACAGCTGTACAGTGTGAGGTAGTGTCGGCCTTGTGTTTGCAGAGATCCGGTTAGGTTCTCGGGGCGTCTTTCCAGAGGCGTTTCCATTTCGGTGTAAGGAAGTTCCTTTGCCTGACCATTTGTTGGAAATCCAAAGAAACAATACGAACCTTGTACGGTTTTAGTTGTATAACCTGCTATGGAATGTGCCGGTAACCTGCTATTGAACATAGTAGCTATAGTAGGCATAAGTGCGGAATGCCTATGCTGGCTAAGATTAATATTATACTTTCGAAATGTTTTCTACACTATGCACTAATAATAATAATCCAATGATTTTGCGTAGTAAGCATGTTTGACTATCATAAGAAGAAATCTCCTCCAATTCTGCGTTTTCATTATGTGTGTGGCGGGAGGTCTTGTGGTAGTTTCATTTTCCAAAAGCATTGCGAATTTGTTTTATTTTCTTTGTGAAAATAACTGTTTTACGATCTCACACCAGTCACCATGACTGACTCGGAGTTTATTGTTCCCTTTCTAAACTCTGGGTGCCCATAATTTTCCACACGGGCAGCCTAGAGTTATGTTATCAGGATATTCTGAATATTCTGGAGCTTTGGAGATGAGTTTGATGGCGAGGCGTACTCCCGTACTTGTTATTTATTCCGCTGTGTATCCTGTGTGAGGACAAGTTTATATAACTGTCCATTGTTGTATGGAATTGTATATTGACTCTGATTGATGTATGTATAAACTGATATAGTTCTTTGTTTTAAAGATTAGTCATTCATCTATTGTATATTATTCCGTTGCGAATGTGAGATTCTGATATTGTTTCTGTTTCTGTTTTTTGTTCTTTGTTTTCTTCTGTCTTCTTCTACCTCTTCTTTTTAACCCTAATGGTTCGGTTTTCCAGCATTCGATTGCGCTGCATTTGACACAGTACTATCCAGGGTGGTAACATATTCGGTACTATCCAGGTTAGGGTTAGAACTGGTCTTGTGTTGTAGGGGATTCCGGCGAGGTCCTCGATACATCTTTCTAGATGTGTACCGTGATAGGTGGTACCCCAGTGCCTAGTCATTGTATGGAATCTATTCTCCAATACGTGCATTTACGGTTTTGGTTGTAGAGCCTAGTATGCTGGAGTTTAATAATGTAACAATTTCGACTATTTGAATAAGTATTTGTACTTAGACACTATTATGATATCAGATGATTTTGATATAAAAGGTTTTGGTTACCGTAAGGTAAAAACCCGTCGTGTTTATTTGTGGCGTGGTCTTACGAGATACCTTTGTTTTTCAAAGGATTTTGGTAACCTTAATAAGTTCAAATTGAGTGTGTTTTCTCACATTGGTTTTCCAGACTGACTCAGGTGTTATTTTATTGTAATGCTCGGGTCGGACCGAGTATTACAGATTCAGGTTAGGATGCTATGGAGCTCAGGAGACGAGCTGAATGACGAAGACGTATTATACGTACTTGATTATATTCCACTGTGTATTGTATGTTGTATATTCAGCATTTTGTGAGGACAATTTATCATAACCATCCAGTATTGAGTTGTTGATTTGTTGTAGTCTGATGATCATATGTATAAATAACAGTTATAGCTCTTTTTGTATAAAGAAATGTTATTATCTATTATATATTGTTCCGCTGCGATTGTGAGATTTTGTGTTGTTATTTTTCTGTTTCCTCTTTTACCTCTTCTTTTCTTTTCCCCTAACTATCGGGTTTTCCAACACTCGATTGCTTGACATCTAATACTATGGACGTATTAGTGTCGATTTTCGAGCGTCGAAAAACCCGGTTGTTACATTCGGTATCAGTGCTGAAGGTTAAGCGAGAACCTTAGCTTTGATGGGGTAACTCATTAGAGATAGGGTCAGTAGTACCCTATAATGAGTTTGAGTGTATTAATAGATATGAGCGCGTATTTTTTAGTGATATAAAAATTGTTTTATATTATGTTGATTGATCTATTGAGTGGCTTATGGATTCTGGTCAATATTAGTAATTAACGTTATTGATAAGGATCTCTAAACACTTGAATAGAGCAATTCGACATGGTATTTTTTTGAAATAGGGTAAATGAAATAATTTTATGCAATTTATTTTTATATATGAAAGAATAAATTTTCATAAGTTATTATAGTTATATATGGTGTGCTTGGTTGTTAGGAAATGATAATATTAAACCATTATCATTTGTTGTTGTGGTGATTGAATAAAAGTTGATATTATAATCAATAGCAATGTGACGACCCGCTATTTTGGACCATTCAAATCGACAATAATCCACACATGTCTGACTTGAGTAATTCAAAATACCAGATTGTTAATTTAAAATTTGGCAAAACTCAGCATATACAGTAAATAAATCAATCACAGAATCACAGACACAGAGTAATACAATAATACGCAGCGGAATAGATAAAATAGTAGTTCATGAAGCTACTATATAAACATCAGAGTTAGAAATAAAATACAACAGAATATCTCAAATCAGTGAAGTCTCCAGTACAACAGATGACCTCTTTGAACAAATCAACTAGAGAAGCTGAAAGCTAAGTCGATAGTTGGATCTCCAAACGAAGCTCCAAACTCCAAAGCTGAGTCTCAAATGATGTATCACTCGGTCTGACCCGAGCGTAAAGCAAAACACAAAACACTCGAGTCAGGATTAACATTCTTATATCAATAAATCCAACTCAAGTGAATATCAACTGAAATACAAGTAACTTAAAGGATGTTTGGGATAACCATCCTCTAAGGATCTGCGGAACTATCTACAAGGTAGAAATATACACTATAACACCGTGGTCATTCAATTTAATTTATACTTTAAACCAAAATATCATTTCATTTCAAATACATCTATTTTCCTAAATAATTTATAAAGCAAAGTATTTAGAATTTCCTCAAGTCTCATAAATCGATTCAAATCAACTCAAATTACAAATTTCAATTTAATTCAATCTAAATTTTTCCATTTTAATTCAATTCAGTTTCTAAATAACAAATTCAAATTATATTGATTTCAAATGCAGATCTGAATAACAAAATAAACCATTTACATTCCAATATATTTCAAATCTTTAATATTCAACCATTTCAAAGTTAAATTTAACAGTTTCATATAGCTCTTGATTTAACTTCATTTATTATTTAATCAGGGAATATTCACTTAATAAATTCAATATCATTTAACTAGCCTTAAATCATATTTTTACTAAATATTTCCCTAAATTTATTTAAACAAGAAATATTTATTAATTTACTTAAATCAAACCCAAGTTATAAATCATATCTTAAATCTCAATTTCAATAAGTTTCAAATCGGTTTAATTAAATAAAATTATCTTCCCAACCTTAATTTATTCAAATTATTACAAAAATTTATTTTGAAATATAATTTTATACTTAAACATATTATATGTATTAAATCAATCTTAATTAAATTAAATATCATTATTCAATCTATATATATATCATTACCATTTATATAATAATTTAAGAATCAACATTTATTAAACCATATATTTCTTCCCAAATCCATAGAAATTTTTTTCAAAATATTTATATATATGGACCAACGGTGTCTGTATATATATCTATCGTATGGTTAAGTTATACGGATATTTATCATTTCAATCCGTAATTTAAATATATACGGGTAGATATCATTTCAACCCGTAATCCCAATTTTAATTCAAATGAAAATCGCTTGGGTTTATCATTTCAACCCATAACGATTTTCTCCTATTCTAAAGTCCGTTCGGGTATGTATCATTTCAACCCATAGTGAATTCTATACTAACAGGGAACTTGCAGAGTGATAACAGATAATATAAAATACAACAATAGACATATATCATAAATAACAATAGAATATAAACAACAGGATATGGTGTCATATCCCACAGGTGAACAGTTACAGATAAAAGCATATATAACAATTTAAATAACTACAGCAACATATTTCAATTGTCGTTTCAATTGAAATCAAATTTAATAAATATAAGAATGTTAATAGTGAGTGATTTCTCACCTTTCGAGGCTAGAGAGGATAGACAACAAGACAAGCTACGATTTGAGTCACGATATAGTCTAATGACCGATCCAACAACAGATCTCAAAGCGATGTAAGCAGAACACGGATTTGACAGTCAAAGCTGATAGATAAGAATCGATGGGAGCTAATCAGAATCAGTTCATAAAAATTGAAATGAAAAGTATATTATATTAATATACTAATAAAATCAACATTTTGATTTAAGAAAATTATTAACTAAATAAAATTCAAAATCATTATACTTAAAACTTAAATATTAAAATCAAGGTATATAAGAAATTGCACAGTATAAACATCCTTTAATATATATTAAAACTAATATCTTGCACATCTATTTTAACAAGACTCGAACCTCTACTATATAAATATAATAATAATAAAAAATACTTAATAGATATTCCAAATCCAACAAAATGTAATATTATACGAACCTTGATAAAATACACAAACTAGACAAATGTCTATATACATCTACTATGTGAAATACTATGGAACATATGCATATGAATTTAGATATTATTATTATTATAACATATACATATTACCAGTAAAATAAAAATAAGTACAGCTTTTATAACCTCCCATGAACATAAGTACACAACTGAATATATAGAGAATTTGTACCGGCAAACATATATACGAAATAATATATACTAAGTTTGGGATGCATATTAATGCATATATGTATATCTTACACATAAAAATCAATATCAAGTTTCTAAACACGTGTAGAACAAAAATCTATACATTTTTAACTTTACCAATACATACTATCCACCAATATACACCTTCATAATAAAATATATATAACACTCTATATACCCACTGCTTCAACTATATAACCCATATTATAACATACTAACGTATGTAGACATATAGAGATACGCCCAAACCAAACCCAAATATATATAAATAGATACAATATGATGTATGCGACTTCAGCACAAATGTGTATAACATATGCAGACCTATTAAAATTTCATAAGTGTATATTATATATAAGTTGACATTATATAAAATCATTACTGCCCACTATTTTATTACCAAAAATCATAACATAACACAGAGTAGAGTTTATAAGATTTTATATATAAATAACTTATGTATATAACTATTGTATAAACTGGTACATATATATACGGCTACGTATAAGCATATAACTTTATAAAAACAAAACATATATTAACAGGAAAAATAATTTACTTATCCGAGAAGAAAAGGTGGTGGCTAGAGGGAAGATGATGGGGCTTCGGTTCCGGGTCGCATGAAAGTGGTTGATCGGCCGAGGTTGGGTGGCGGGCCAGATAAGGACAGCGGAGGGAAAAGCTAGGTGAGGCGAGTGAAGTGAGCCGGGGTGATGGGTTCCATGTGAGGCAGTTTGATGCGGCTGACGTTGGGTTCGGCCTGTGAGCGAGGCAGAGGCCGGTGAGCACGGTGGAGAGCACGGCGGTTGGCTGCTGCGTTTAGGTGTGTAGATGGGCTAAGGCGGATCCGATGGAGATGGGGCGTGACGTCTAGTGGAAGTACGGTGTGGGCTTGGCTGAAGGTCGGGGTGAAGTCGCGGTCAGTGGGGATGGTGATGAGGTGGAGTGGTGTGTTGAACTAGAAGGGCGGTGGAGTAGAGATCGGCAGGAAAGAAAAAGGAAGGTGGAATCTAGGATGGTTTCTTGGCTTGGGGTGGCCTGCGTGGTGGGTTTGCTGGACGTGGGGTCGGAGTTGGGTCGCACACGGCTGGTGGAGAGATGAAGCGTTGGTTGATGGAGTGTTAGAGGGAAAAATGTGGAGGATAGATGGATAGGAATTATAAAGAAGAAGGGATTAGAACAGTTAGGCTGCTGGGGAAAAGAAAAAGGGGAAAGATGACAAGAAGAATGTGAATAGTACACATATATAATTTTGTCTACAGAAATAAAGAAACCGAACTATGGTACAAACGCGTTTCTGTTAGCATGGCAAAAGTCACGCCTAAGAAATAACAGAAATAAATGCAAACAGCTGGAAGGGCAATTTATCGATTTGTAACTGATGTAAGATTTGAATGGACAGGGAAGCAATAAATTATGTGTAACAGTCAATTCCCTTGATTTCGTGCAAATTACTGAAGCAATTAATTATTTGCTTGGGCTGCACGTTTAGATTTGAAAACAAGGGAAAGTGTAAAGTCAAAATGTGGTACCGCTACGGTGAACAGTTTATTGTCTCCGTCGCGTACCGGACCTCAAAATACAGAAATAAATATATCGCAGAGATCAGCACGACGAGATGATCAAAACGGTATATGGATATCTGTGGTACGATCATCCGATCAAAAGTCGATAATCGGTACCAAAAATGCTGCTATTTTGTCAGAAATAAGATAAACGGAGCAATAGCAGACCAAATTTGGGAAAACGAAAGATGTCGACTTATTCAGAAGAGGATTTAGAAATTTTCTATAGAAAAATATTCAGGTTTTGAAATAAATTTATTATCATTAATTTTAACTGATTTAAACTGGAATGGAATTATACAATAAGATAAACTTCCGTATTTTCTGATGAAAATTTACCAATTGCTATACTAAAATAGACGTATTCCAAATAATAAATTTTTATTTTCAAATTTTATTGTTTAAAATTCCATAAAATTTCAATTAATTCAATAAATATATAGGTTAGAAAATATATACAGGCCCGTGGTTATTTTATAAAGTGTTTTGGATATTTTAAGTATTTTAAAAATATAAATTTATGAAATTTTATTTAAATAGATTTTGAAACGTTTTAAAATAAAGAAATTATGATTTTTCAATGAGTTAAAAATGTAATTTATGAATGGTTAAATTGGATTATTGAAATATAACTTAAGTTTGGAATTTGGAATTTTGGTTAAAAATGATATTTAAGTTATATGAATAAAAATGAAAATTTAATTATATTGGGAAATGGTAAATATGATAATTTGATTAAATTTGAATTTAAGCGATTTATTAAAGTATTATTGATTTTTCTATGAGTTTAAGTGGTTAAATAAATGAATGTTTAAAAGTGATCTTTTATAATATAACTTGACTTGGAAATGTGAAATTTGGTTTTTATTTAAAGGTTTAAGTTAATTAAATAAAATTAGAAATTTAGTTAAATTTGTGAAATGGTAATTTAAATTTGAAGTGTTAAGTTATTTGTTGAAATGTGAAGAATTGGAAACTTTTACACTTAAATTTATTAAGTAAATTGTTGAAAATTGGATTTAATTATAAGAAATTTATTGTGAAAAGGATATAATTTTAAATGTTAAAATATGATTTTTAAAATGTTTATGTGTTTTAAATTGAAGTTATTTAGTTGCTGGAAATACACTAAAATCTGGAATTAACTTTTAATAGCATTCAGAAATGCTATAGTTTCTGAATTGAACTAAAATTGTGTAAAAAGAGCTATTACAGCATTTCTGAAATGCTGTAGTTGCTGTAATTGAACTTATAGGCTAATATTGAACTCAGGTCTATTATAGCATTCTCTGGAAATGCTATAGTGGTCTGCAGTCTTTGCTGAAATCAAATAAAACCTTTGTTTTGAAATCTGAGTTACCGCAGCACTTCTGAAATGCTGTCTTTTCTGTTTTGAACTATAATTTAACTAAAAACTGATTTTTGACAGCAGTTTTAAATGCTGTCTTTGCTGAATAAAAATGTTTTCAAGTATAACTTATAACAGCTTTTTCTAAATGCTGCGAAAGGCTGAAATTTTAATAATTATGGTTTTTGACTTAGTAAACGAACTCAGAATGGTTTGAAACTTTGGAAATTGAATACTTGATTTGAAAATATAATAATTACGCTTTTAAAAGGTTTAAATGAATTATTTTGATTGGAATATAAACTATTTAAAGGTGATTTGAAATGATAGTAAATGAACGATATCTTTGAATTTAAAAGGTATTTAAAGTTGAATATTTGGATTTGTAAGGATATGATATTTTATTATATTAAAATGATTTGAAATGAAGATTTGGAAAGATTGATATTTGATATATTAAAATGATTTGAAATGAAATTTTGGAAAGATATGATATTTTGATATATTGAAATGATTTGAAATGAAGTTTTGAAATGATATGATATTTTAAATATATGGAAATGGTTTGGAATTGATTTAATCTTTATTTTGATAAATATATGGTTTTGAAATGATATTTTATTTTGAAGTAAAGTATTGTTTTAAAAGTTATAACCACGGGTTATAATAACGATTGGTTGTTAAAGAGACCGGGATCGGATATGGACATACTCTCTGTCGATACCGAAAACCACTTTGACAACTGTGTACGCGGTGGAGTTTCCAGAATGAAGTAGGATGGTGGTGACGATCCTAAGGTATATACGTGGACCCAACTCCCGTGAGTTGGCATAAGGTGGCTAAAACAGGAGCGATCTCGGACCAGTGAGGTAGCACCTCTTCTCGGACACATTTCTTCGATACCATTCTATTACTTTGTGATTTTTGGTGGCTACCCTTGATTTGGGAGTGTTGTCCGAGGTGGACGGTAGTGGCTACTATGCGCTCCATCAGTCCGTGTGCGTAATTGGTATATCTACCCTGGCATTGCCTAGTTGTGCCGTGTCACCTACCATATCGAGCTTTACTACGATTATGATTTTAAGATCCGACCGCGTTAAGGTTCTCCATCCCCTTAACGCTATTTTCTATATGATTATACTTTACTAATTAGACACTACTGTATATAGCGTATATTACTACATAGTAAATAGTTTAACGGATCCTTAAAGAATGGGCGATCCCAAGCATTCTTTAAGTTACTTGTACCTTTATTACAGTTCACTTGAGTTGGTTTACATTATATAAGTATATATTGTCCTGACTCGAGTGTTTTGTGTTTTGCTTTATGCTCGGGTCAGCCTGAGTTATTCACAGATTTGGATTTCCACTCTCTTGGAGATTTGAATCGCTAGAGATTATCTGCTTGTCATGTCCTATCTATTTCAATTCCGTTGTTCTACTCAGCTTGTACTTGGTTATTATATTGAGACTTTTGTTGTATTCTATTTCTTCTGTTATATCTTATGTACCTCTGATATATTTATATAGTACCTTCATGAACTACTATTTCTTTTACTTCCGCTGCATTATTTTACTCTGTGTCTGTGATCTGTGATTATATTTATTTACTGTATATTCTGAGATTTGCCAAATTTTATTTACAACGCGGTATTTTGAGCAATTCAATTTCGGCATGTGTGTTTACTGATACACTTATAATGGATGCGAATGGTTGAAAATATCGGGTCGTTACCACTAATGTGACGACCGCCCATGACCCCTGCACCGAATCTAGGGATAATGCGCTGTAAAGTGTGCCAGGCAGCCATGGACGATTGTCAAGGTAAATTAAAACAACAGAATCTATCGTATTACTCACAGCGCATGGACAAAAATACAATAGAACATATATATAGTGAAGCTTCACAGAATAGAATCTCATCAATAAAACTTCATAATAGTTGAATACAAACATCTGAATAGTCAATACAACAAGCCTCACTACATATCACTCAGAGAATACAAAGCAGCGGAACATCCAGTACATATAGTAAGAAGAAAATATGCAACCCTCCAGCTCGTCTTCGATATCAGCATCGTGAGAAGAGAACAACACCTGTCACCTGCTACCTAGTCTGCCCGTCCCAAAATGGACGAACAGCCAAAGGCAATAAGAGTTAAAACATAAAGCCTTGAGTCAGACAACAGTCTTAGTGAGCAGTAAATTAACTAACAACTTACCAAAAGAGCATAAAGGAAAAGGAATAGGAATACAACTCTCCCACTCCAACCTCTTTCTACAGTGATAGCCCCCAGACACACACTAAGTAGAAGCAAACATAGCAGAGCATACAATATAAAGTAAAGCAATTATCACTCGAGTCAAGGGCGATGTTTTCCAAGTACAAACCCCCAAGGCCTAAACCAAGATCAGATAAGCACCCAGAAAATACCGCTCTTGAGACCGAATGATGATACAACCAAACATCCATGACTCTGGCTATCATTGTTATCACTGCTTCGGTTTCACCGTTAATTGAATGACCGACACATTCTTTCAGCCGTCCGTCAAGGGCTAATGGTAACCCCGGTTCTAGACATAACTCCCGCACGTCATCGTGACCCGTGCCTAGGACTATCGAATCTGCCCAGAGTACTCGACCATCAACAGTTAGTCGTTGGGACTATCGAATCTGCCCAAACGTACTCTTGCTTGGAGCATGCTAGAACCTTCAACAACGATGAGACCCAAGCCTCCTAGTCATCCTCCTCGACGACTATTCTCATATCCATCCATTATCCTCAACTCGAACCATTCACCGAGTTATCAACATGCTTGGAATGATCCCGTCTGGATTAGACCAAGTCTTCATCACATGATGCCTCGCTTCATTACATCCTCGCCAAGCCTCATCTCAACATCACATCATCAAATCTATGCATAAGAGTTTCATCATCCCGCTACATATGCCACGAGCAGCTTTCCCAATTCAAGAGCCTTTCCCTTAGCTTTTGAATCGTCTTCGGTCTAAATCAAATCATCAATCATCTAATTCATAGCAATCAACCAAGTCAAACATTAATCCAAACAATCAAGCATTCAAATATGATCTAAATAGACAATTATCACAATAATGGCAATTTCGTAATTAAAGAGTTGAAAGTCTAACAAGCATGAAATCATGAGAAATATCTCTACAATCTTGATGAATGAACTTGCATAGGTTAACACTTAGTAAAATGGTTGTCAAATCATCATGAACAATGGATCTACATGGATCTACACTTAGGATGAAGAAAATGCATGGAAATCACTATTTTAAACACCAAATCGAGCCAACAATCCGATATACTCCTTTGGATCCGTGTGAGAGATAATCACCACTCACCAAATCACCAAAACAACCTCAAAACAACACGCTTCAGATCTGGACAGCGAAGGATCAAGCTTGATCTATCACGAATCCGCTTCAAACGAAGAAATCTCACTTCAAAGGATGAAGATCTTCAATCTAAGCTCTTGAATCTTCAATTTGATCTTCAACTTGGATGGATGGAAGCACTAGATTAGAGTGGAAAGAAGAAGTGAAGAAGTGTAGAAGTCGAGCTCTCAAAATGGCAGCACTTCGTCGCTTCGAAATCCGGATCCCAAAAAGTGAGAAAATGGACGAGTATTTATAGCTGAATTCCTCCTTAACTCGTCCGCCTTCCCTAAGTCATCTCCGACTTATAACCTTCCGACTTAACATCCCAGACGACTTACGACTCAACTGCTATGCCAACCTACGACTTATCAAATCCCACTAGCCTACGACTTATAACTTAGCAGAACTGGGTTACGACTCAACTCCTAAGTCGTCTACGACTTAACGCACCCAGCAATCTACGACTTAACGCGCCCAGCAATCTACGACTTAACACATTACGCGACTTACCAGTCTACGACTTAACTGGGATACGCCTTAACGACTTAATAGCTCTACAACTCATCAACCTCACGACTTAGCTAGATTACGACTTATGACTTAGCAAACACACGACCTAACACACGCGCGTTCCCTCCTAAGTCGCCTGGACGACTTAACAACTTAGCACCATTCGACTTAACACTACGCGACTTAACTATAACAGAGCTCACGACCTAACTACGATAACACCTTAGGTCGTAAACCCACTTAGCTCCTTATGTCGCTAACTCGCCTAGTTACTTAGGTCGTTGCCTTACCATAAGTCGTTCAAACGACCTATCTCCGAGCCCTTAACTCGCCATCCCTGGGTCGCTCCTATCCCCTAAGTCATAAACGACTTACGACCTATACTAAGTCGTGAACGACTTAGGACTTAGCATTATTTTGCTCAAAAATCTAAAATGACTTAACAACAATGCAACCAAAGGTCAACTGTTTTACGATGTTTCGATCCGTAAAATACGGGTCGTTACAACTAATGATTCACATTATGCTATTTTTAACTTTAGAAAATTATATTGATCGAGTAACTCAAAAATGATACCAAGGAACTAGGTACTACCAATAGTATCGCATATTTCCTTAACAAGAAGGGTAACACTTAAGAGAAACGTTTACCATCCGAACACATCTCCTGTCCATTTTTAGTTACTTTCGAACCACTTGGATCAACTAATCATAAAATTGTTTTTCGTTATCAAAATCTCATTTTTAGAAATAATATCATTAGTATTCCTTTTCCAAAAATCATCTGAAATTCCTTTCTAAAGTACCAAAATTTAAATTCTCACAAATTCCTTTATAAAGCACATTTTTATAAATCCAGTTTATAAAATTACGTATATAAAACGTATTCATAAGATTTATTTATCTTAAATAAATCCCTTTAATCTTAAATCAACATTATTATTTATCGAATACCGCATAGTCAAATTGTGAAATTAAATTCATGAGGTGTTCGTACTTAAACTTTTAATTATAAAACCGATTAATTAATGATAATACCTGAGTATTGTAGCGACAGGGTGATTTTCAACCCTCGAAAATCGGCACTAATACGTTCACTGTATAGTGTGCCGAGCAATCGAGTGCCAGAAATACCAGATTGTTAGGGTTAAGAAGAAAAGAGATGGAAGAAGAAACAGAAATAACAACAACACAGAATCTCACAATCGCAGCGGAACAAAATATAATATAATAACATATTTTATATAAAGAATTGTAACTATTAATATGCATATAAATTATTAGAGTACAATCAACAACATATAAATCTGGATAGTTATAATAACTTTTCCTCACAAATGCTGAATATACATCCTACAATACACCGTGGAATATAATCAAGTACGTGCAATACGTCTCTGCCATCCAGCTCCTCTCCTGAGCTCCAAAGCATCCTAACCTGAATCTGTAACACTCGATTAGACCCGACCATTACAATAAATTAACATCTGAGTCAGGCTGGAGACCAGCGTGAGTAAACATACTTAATTTGAATTACTTAAGTTATCAAAATCCTTCAAAAAACATGGGTAACTCGTAAGACCATGTCACAAATAAACACGACGGATGTTTATGTTACGATGACCAAAATAGTTTTTTAGAAAATCCAGTGGTATTATAATAGTGTCTAAGTATAAAATACTTATTAAAATAACCAAATTTGTTAAATTAATTAAATTCCAGAAATTAGACTCTATAATCAAAACTATAAACGTTTTTTGTGGTTATTCGATCGAAGTGATTCCGGGTAACACTGATATTCGATCTCGGTCTCTTTGGATCCAAATAATAAATTTTAAAGGCCGAGCCATTTTAAACAACAATTTCACAATCATGGTGTGTTAATATTTACATATGGAAATTCATTCCATATATTTGCTTCCAAATAAACGTGTCAACGTTTTATTCCAACCATTTAAATTCGTTTGGCTACTTAATGGAACAGACAAGAATAATTGAAATAAATATCCAAGAGCAATAAAGCCAAGCACAGATCGTTAACTAATTTAATGATTAATAATTAATGTTTAACAATTCACAAATCAAAATTTAATTAACTTGAATTAACTCAATCCATATATATATATATATCCAAATTACTTATAAATTAAAGAAATTATGAAACAATTAATTATTAGTTAATTAGGATTAAACAACCAAATTAATAACAAATTTATTTATTAACATGAGGTTAGATCAAATAAGGTTTTAATTAATTATCCACTTGACAACTAATTTATTAATTAACATAAGATTTTAACCAAATAAGATTTTAATTAATAACTCACTTTAATTATTATAAAATAATTAAACTTTATATTATAGAAAATTAACAACATTAATTTTAGATTTTACAACTAGGAGGTAGGATTACAATGTAAAAGTTCTTATGACGATTTTGATTTTATATGAATGGGAAAATAAGTTCTTAAGTTACAAGATTTTAACATATAAACCTTTATTTAATCTCATTATCTTTCAATTTTATTTTTCAAAACCAAGCCAGCCCAAACTTCAGTCAATGGAGACAATACCAGGCCTACCTTCCCTTTATTCATTTTTTTAAAGAAAAAAACGAAGCCCAGCCCACCCACGCTCAGCCCAAGAGAAAAAAAAGGCTCCACTCCCCTTTCGTTTTCCCTCTTCTTCATCCTACTCCCTTTTTCCCTTTTCTTCCTTTCTTCACTCGTGTGCACCAAACTGCCATGCAGGTACACACGTCGCCAGCCATCTCTTCTTCGCCGCCGACCACCTCTTTCCACCACCCACGTCCAACTTACTCGTTCACGCATGAAAAAAAAACACATACAACATCAGTTCGAAAAAATCGACTACAGACCCAACACTCGATCAAACACCTCGTCATTAAACCTACTCGACTCGCCACCATACGCCACCATCTACCACCGAACCTTGCCAAAAGGTTCGCCACCACCTCCCCTTGCTTTTCCCCTCATACCGCACGTTCCCCTTGGCCTCTCATCACCGCAGTTCGCCCAAAACCGAACCACAAGAAAATAAGCCCTAAAACCCTAAATCAATTCGAACCTCACGCCACACACACCTATAAAATGCCACACCATTTTTCTTAGCTTCCCCATCACCCCAGCCACCTCCACAACCAACGATGGACCACCCCATCGCCTAGGCCGCCGACAATCGACCACAAACCCTTTCTTAATCAACTTCCTCTAACTCACTCAAAACACGCTTAAAAATCTCTAAACCACCACCAAAAATCATCATTTTCGATAACAAACAAGTTCATGTAATCAACTAATTAATTTATGATATTTGGTTTTTGGTTGTTTCTAGCTTGTTTACTGTAAAAATGTATTTTCTTCTTCGACACTTAAAAATATCAAACGAAACTAATTTTAAAATAAACCACATTAAAAAACAAACCAATTTCCTTTTGGAATCATAACCTAAAACTAATTGGATAAGGAGATAAAGATTTTTAAAAGTTTCAAAAGAGGTTATCTTTTAAAAGAACAGAGAAGCTGTATATGTTTCCTTTGAGTTTCAGGGTGTGCAACATAGCTAAACACAGTTATATACAGCAAAGAAACTCAGCACGCATGAATACTTGACAAAATAAAGGTGTTCAATCAAATATACAAACATATAGAGGCATACAAGATTTCTTGTAAGTAAAGTGATTGAGTTTCACTCACCAGCCCTTTTGAAAATGAGACGTTGCTCCTTTGTTTTGCTATAGCTTTGAGTTCTTAGTTCTACAAAGTTTTTAACGGCAGCTTATTTTCCTTTTTTGTGTGTGAATGGTAAACATGAATAACAACACAGAGGCATATATATATAGAGGAGAGGGACAAGCTGAAGCCAATTACACATGCATGGTGTAACGATCCCGTTTTTAAGCCAAGTTTAATTTGGTAATAAATATAAAATTTTGGATTTAATAGTTATATTTTGAAGTTAATATAATAAATATAATAAGTATGATAACTTAAGTTTAAAAATTTGAATAAATAAAGGAATAATATTCTTTCTCTTTAAAATAATACATATATAAATAGTTATAAAAAGGAAATATAAATAGAAAAATGTATAAAAATATATTTAAACATTTAAACACATACAAAATACATGTGTAAGCATTTTAGCAATAAAATTAACATTTGTAAACATTTTAACAAAGCATTGATACAAGTGTTAACTTATTAACAAGTGGCACACTTTATTTACAATTAGGATTAAATTTTAGTATATTTGAGAAACCAGCTATTTTTATTCTCAGTCCAAATCTTCTTAAAATTTTATCATCTTCTAAAACAAACTAAAACCAAAACCTGGAAGATAAAAAAAATCAAAAATAAAAGCAAACATCAACCTGATTCAAAAGTAATTCAAACAAAAGCAGTAGTTTCAAAGCAAGATTCAATTCAAAACAATCAAGCTTCAGATCAAAAGGGTTCAGATTAAATACAAATTCCAGATTTTAAAAAGGATCAAGAATTCAATTTCAAATTCAAGTTTCAGTTTGAATCAAAACTTCCAGGCTTTGCTTCCTTTTTCCAGGTGAGCAAACTTTCAAATTAATTTGTTTGTGTTGATGTAAAACATATTTTAAAAATAAAAACAAGTAGAATTATTAAGCAATTCATCTAGAAATTGGGAAACAGTGAAAAAATAAATAAAGGTCAGAAATAAATCATTTTAATTCCATACTTTAATTATATAATTGGAATCGTACTGGAAAATGATGAATTTTGATAATCCTATCATGATTTTTAGATTTGTAGTTGTTGTGATTACTCGAGTTGAACGGTTTTGGGATTATTGGAAAATTCTAGTGATCGGAGTAATGATAAATCTCGTAATCGAAGCTGGAGCATGCTTGGTGGTGGGGGAACTCAGAAAAAATGATCAGGGAAATTTCTGATCACCGTGGTGGCCGAACGTAGTCGATTTAGGGTTTTGTGAGCTGATTTGGTCGACGTTGATTTTTGAGTTCGTGCGACGTCGTGGGTTGATGTGAAGCGATCGGACCGGGGGAGAAGTAGCATAGGACAGTGGGGCAGCTATGGTCAAGGTAGCGTCGTTGCTGGTGGCCTGAGGCGGCGAGGTGAATTGATTTTTGGTGATCAAGTTTTTATTCCAGGTTGGGTCGAGTTTCTCGATTTCGAATTCGACGTGGGTTCGCCGATCTGGGTGGTCTGAGGGTGTGAGAAGATCATCGTCGACTTATGGGTGGTCGCAGCTTCGACCGGAGGTGGTCGGAACTTCGGTGCACATGCACAAGTTAACGTTTGTATCTGGCGATGATTTTTGTAGTTGGGGAAGAAGCATTGCTCTGGTCAGGCTCGAAGTAAATGATGGATTGTCTCGAGGAAAGGAGCGTACGCGAGTGTCTCAGGGTTGAGCTCGGGAAAAATGTGAAATGACTCGGGTTTTCTTTAGAAGCTAATAAGTTTAAAGCAAAAGGAAATGTTCAAGTTGTAAGAAGTAAAGCAAACTTTAAATCGGGTTTTAAAATATATTGAAATGATGTTTTAAATGATGTGATTAAGTAATTGATTAAAATAAAGGGTTATTAATGATTAAATGATAATTAAAATAGTTAATTAAGATAATGGATTATCTTTAATTAATAAAAGTCTTAAGTGATTAAAGGATAGTTAATAATTAAAGGTTAATCAATTAATGTAAGTAATTAAGGGATAATTACTTAATGTAATTAATTGATGGTTAATTTATTAATGAGATTGATAAAAAAACTAATTACTTTGTGTAATTGAATAAAAGCTAATTGCTTAGTGTAATTAATTAAGGGTTAACTAATTAATTAATAATTGACGGTTAATTAATTAAAGTGATTAATTAAAGTGATTAATTATTAAATGTAATTAATTAGGGATAATTAATTAAAGAATAATTAAATAATTAAAGGTTAATTATTTAATGATTAAAGGTTGATTTAATTATTAATTAAGGTTGATTAATTAATAATTACAGGTTAATTAATTTATTATTAAAGGTTAATTAATAAATGATTAAAGGATAATTAATTAAAATTGTTTGTAATTAATTAATGTTAATTAAACAGGAGTAGAAATTTATTCATAAAAGTTAATTTCAGATAATGAATTGATCTTACTTATGGATGATTGAATTGTATTGAATGCCTTGAATTGATTGATATCTTTGATGTGTGATGCTCTCTGATATGAATTGCTTTGATTTGAGCTGTGATAAATGTAATTATTTATCTGTGATGAATTTATATATTTACTTGTGAATCTGTGAATGAAGATAAGCGTTATATGATTATACCGCTTATCTATATTGTTGTGCTTGAATTGATGATGGATGTGATATGTTATTGTTGTGTGTAAAACCCCTGGACTACACCACACACACAAATATGGATTTCACGGGAAATTGGTTAAGTCACAGATATTTTGAATTTAGTTATTTTCAATGATGAGAAATTTTAAAGGTTGAATTTTGAATCCAAAATGGTTTGGAAGTGAAATTGTGTTTAATATGAAATACTTTTGAAAAGGAAGTTTTTGAAATTAAACCATTCTGAATATAATAAGGTTTTGAAATTAAATTTGAATATGAATTCAAGAATTGAAGTTGAATTTTTTGGTTTATACTTCAAAAGGCTTTAACTTGAGCAAATTTAATTGGATTTTTCCAAAACAAAAACCTTTTGTTTTCAATTGATAATAGCTTTCACATAAAGGAAGAATTTCCAATTTTTGTTGAAAAAGATTTCCAAGTTGTAAATCAAATTTGAAATGGAATTATTTTGAAAGCTATGAATGAATCTTTGTTAAAGATTTGGGAAACTTTGTTTTCAAATTGAAGTAGATCTTAAAAGTGAATCTTTTGTTTAAAAGATTAAAAATGGTAATTTTTTTAAACCATTTGAAAGAAAGGTTTTGGGAATTAAAAGTTGTGACTTAACTAAGATCCCATATGTCCATATGCTTTTAAAATTAAGCACTCATTATTCGGTTTAGCCGGGAGAGGACTTTATGTCATAAAATCAATTCCAAATTAATGATACGACAAAATGGATAACATTTGAAGACGGTGGTGAAGACCGGGTATTTTTGAAAACGAAAGGATTACCTGTCGAATGTCTCTGCACCGATTGGCCCCAGTATAGAGATTTATATCACCCTTTGTGATGGGGAGTCCGGACGTGATTAGGGATTATCCGGATTTGCAAGGGCTTCTTTGAAGTGCCTTCGGTTCTGTTCGAACCCGGAACGGACTTGTATGGATGTATGTCTGATGTTACACTTTGAGATGTAAAGCTGGTTTCTATCAAATACATTTATGTTGGTGGCGGAGAAATTATTCTCTGAGCTTAACACCCTTCTCTGAGACGTACGAGCTCAGAGGTTATGTAGTTGATGGTTACTAGTGATACATTCCCAATTTGGTAATGTGGCATGTTGAGTGTTGCTGATCATTGGTTGATCGTAGCATGGTTTTTGTGAAAAGCGTAGCTTTGTGGACGAGACTTCGTCGACCCTCACACCCCGGAAATTGCTGAAACAGGAAAGTTGAGGCAAGGTTATTAGGGGTCGCGCCCCTAGGGTATGTCCATTTTCTTCTGGATAAATAGTAGTATCATGGTATGGAGCCCAGATATTTACTTAGGTTGATTTTGAAAGTGGTATCATGGTATAGAGCCCAGATATTTTACTTATGTGGTTGTTGGTAAGGATCCTCGGATAAAGGTCGGTAACGACCGGGGATGGCATACTTGTAGGTGTTACTCCAGGCAGGGGTAACCCGGCCTTGTGTTGGCAGAGATCCAGGTAGGTTCTCGGGGCGTCCCTCCAGAGGTGTTCCCATTCGGTAAGGAAGTTCCTTAGCCTGGCCATTGTTGGAAATCCAATCAAACAATACGAGCCATGTACGGTTTTAGTTGTATTACCTGCCTTTTACTTACGGTGGTGACCTGTCGTTTAATTGGTAGCTATAGTAGGCATAGTACAAAATATCTATTCTGGCTAAGATTAATATTATACTTTCGAAAGGTTTTCTGCACTATGCACTAATAATAATATAAAAGGGTTTTCGCGTATCAAGCATGTTTGACTACCATAAGAAGAAATCTCCTCCAATTGTGCGATTGCATTGTGTGTGTGGCGGGTGGTCTTATGCTAGTTTCATTTTCCAAAAAGCATTGCGGATTTCCTTTTATTTCTTTTTAAAGATAAACTGTTTTGTTTGCTCATACCAGTCCCATGACTGACCTGGAGTTTATTGTTTCCTTTCTAAACTTTGAGTGCCCACAATTTTCCATATGGGCAGCCTAGAGTTAGATTTTCAGATAATCAGCTAGTAGATGTAGATTCGATATCTTTGAAGTATCTGGATTGGCGATCGCATTTGTTTCACTTCAACATTCGGGATCGGACTTGCTTAAGTCCAACTCGATAGTGGTTCGAGCTTTTGGTTTGGAGTCTTTGGCGCTTTGGTATTGAAGACTCAGTTTGTTGGATTCTCACTTGGAAACTTTATTGATGATTATCTTTCCGCTGTCGATGGTTGTAAAGCCTAGACTGTCATGTTATTACCTTTTCCACTGTATTCTGTTGTATATTGATCTCTGAAGTTGGTGAACATTGTTGTATCATTATTGTATCCATTGTTGTATCAATGATATTCATTTTTGTTTCCACTGTGTTGTTGTACTTAATGTGTTATAAGCTTCTACATACTGGATTTCGACGTTTGAATCTGCGGCATTTGAATACAAGTGAAGAATGGATGTCGATTTTCGAGCGCCAAAAAATCTGGGTCGTCACATTTGGTATCAGAGCTAAAGGTTGTGTAAGAACTTTAGCTTTGGAGTATAACACATTAGGTAACTCATTAGAGATAGGGTGAAGTATACCCTAGAATGAGTATCCCTAAGATATCCGTTTGTATGCCTCAGTAAATTCTCTTACTATTCACTGATAGTAAGTATGAGTGCAAGAAGAGGATGAGATAGGGGACAAGGGAGTACCACTACAAATGATGGATACCCTGCAACAACTGGAACAATCCTTTTCTATCAATCTCTTTTGTTCATCATCCGATTTCAATTCTCCGATGTCTTTGTGGCAGCTACAAGAAGAAGCTTCGATGTGATGGTGGCCTTGCGAACCATTGTAGATTGGTTCCCATTTCATTAGTTATCTATCAGCTTTTCGTCTTAACTTTAATGAATTTGAAATTTTATTTGAAATAAATTGGTTAACAAAATATGAAGTTAAATTAAATTGTATCGATGAAATTAAAGGATCTTGGTTAAAACCAAATTTGAGAATTTTGTTGTGATTTCTTGTGTGAATCCAAGTCCGAAGATGGACAAGCTAGTGGGTATTTTGGGATATTCTGAACTGAATTGGATTGTATCCGTTTGTCTATTCTTTGGGTCTAGATATATTCTACGAGTGGTTAGTTATCCCTTCGAACTAACCAATGCCCCTGTATAATTCGTAGATGTGATGACCCAAGTATTTTGTAAAGTATCGAATGAGTTCATTCTCGAATTTATTGATGATGTTCTGATTTGGTAAGCCAAATGCATAATAGATCTTCAAATTGATCCGATAAACCATTTCTGTATCTTTCATCTGCTCTTTGTTGTCTCCCTTTCTAGCAAATTTCGAGGACGAAATTTTCTTAAGGGGGGGAATTTGTAACGATCCCATTTTTAAGCCAAGTTTAATTTGGTAATAAATATAAAATTTTGGATTTAATAGTTATATTTTGAAGTTAATATAATAAATATAATAAGTATGATAACTTAAGTTTAAAAATTTTAATAAATAAAGGAATAATATTCTTTCTCTTTAAAATAATACATATATAAATAGTTATAAAAAGGAAATATAAATAGAAAAATATATAAAAATATATTTAAACATTTAAACACATACAAAATACATGTGTAAGCATTTTAGTAATAAAATTAACATTTGTAAACATTTTAACAAAGCATTGATACAAGTGTTAACTTATTAACAAGTGGCACACTTTATTTACAATTAGGATTAAATTTTAGTATATTTGAGAAACCCGCTATTTTTATTCTCATTCCAAATCTTCTTAAAATTTTCTCATCTTCTAAAACATACTAAAACCAAAACCTGGAAGATAAAAAGAAAATCAAAAATAAAAGCAAACATCAACCTGATTCAAAAGCAATCCAAACAAAAGCAGTAGTTTCAAAGCAAGATTCAATTCAAAACAATCAAGCTTCAGATCAAAAGGGTTCAGATTAAATACAAATTCCAGATTTTAAAAAGGATCAAGAATTAAAGTTCAAAATCAAGTTTCAGTTTGAATCTAAACTTCCAAGCTCTACTTCCTTTTTCCAGATGAGCAAACTTTCAACCCTTAGTCTTGTTGTATGTTGTTATTTGTGAGTAAACTCCACCCTTTAAAAGTTAAATCTGTTAAAATCTTGTAGTGATGTGTGAATAAATGTAGTATAGAATGAAAATATGTCTGCATGTATATATATACATAGGTTGTTGTGCATGTCTGTTTACAGACATATATCTCTCTGTTTAATACTTACAAGCTTTGACTAAGTTCAAAATTCAATTCCTCTTCCCCTGATCTCTTTTAGCACATGATGTTTAAAAGAAATTTGTTTGTGTTGATGTAAAACATATTTTAAAAATAAAAACAAGTAGAATTATTAAGCAATTCATCTGGAAATTGGGAATTTACAGTGAAAAAATAAATAAAGGTCAGAAATAAATCATTTTAATTCCATACTTTAATTATATAATTGGAATCGTACTGGAAAATGATGAATTTTGATAATCCTATCATGATTTTTAGATTTGTAGTTGTTGTGATTACTCGAGTTGAACGGTTTTGGGATTATTGGCAAATTCTGGTGATCGGAGTAATGATAAATCTCGTGATCGAAGCTGGAGCATGCTTGGTGGTGGGGAACTCAGGAAAAATGATCAGGGAAATTTCTGATCACCGTGGTGGCCGAACTTAGTCAATTTATGGTTTTGTGAGCTGATTTGGTCGACGTTGGTTTTTGAGTTCGTGCGACGTTGTGGGTTGATGGGAAACGGTCGGACCAGGGGGAGAAGTAGCATAGGACAGTGGGGCAGCTATGGTCAAGGTGGCGTCATTGCTGGTGGCCTGAGGCGGCGAGGCGAATTGATTTTTGGTGATCGAGTTTTTATTCCAGGTTGGGTCGAGTTTCTCGATTTCGAATTCGACGTGGGTTCGCCGACCTGGCCGGTCTGAGGGTGTGAGAAGATCATCGTCGACTTATGGGTGGTTGCAGCTTCGACCTTAGGTGGTCGGAACTTCGGTGCACGTGCACAAGTTAACGTTTGTATCTGGTGATGATTTTTGTAGTTGGGGAAGAAGCATTGCTTGGGTCAGGCTCGAAGTAAATGATGGATTCTCTTGAGGAAAGGAGCGTACGCGAGTGTCTCGGGGTTGAGCTCGGGAAAAATGTGAAATGGCTCGGGTTTTCTTTTGAAGCTAATAAGTTTTAAGCAAAAGGAAATGTTCAAGTTGTAGAAGTAAAGCAAACTTTAAATCAGGTTTTTAAAATATATTGAAATGAAGTTTTAAACGATGTGATTAAGTAATTGATTAAAATAAAGGGTTATTAAAGATTAAATGATAATTAAAATATTTAATTAAGATAATGGATTATCTTTAATTAATAAAAGTCTTAAGTGATTAAAGGATAGTTAATAATTAAAGGTTAATCAATTAATGTAAGTAATTAAGGGATAATTACTTAATGTAATTAATTGATGGTTAATTTATTAATAAGATTGATAAAAAAACTAATTACTTTGTGTAATTAAATAAAAGCTAATTACTTAGTGTAATTAATTAAGGGTTAATTAATTAATTAATAATTGAAGGTTAATTAATTAAAGTGATTAATTAAAGTGATTAATTAATAAATGTAATTAATTAAGGATAATTAATTAAAGAATAATTAAATAATTAAAGGTTAATTATTAAATGATTAAAGGTTGATTGAATTATTAATTGAGGTTGATTAATTAATAATTAAAGGTTAATTAATTTATTATTAAAGGTTAATTAATAAATGATTAAAGGATAATTAATTAAAATGGTTTGTAATTAATTAATGTTAATTAAACAAGATTAGAAATTTATTCATAAGTAATTAATCTGGTTTAAGTTAATTTCAGATAATGAATTGATCTTACTTATGGATGATTGAATTGTATTGAATGCCTTGAATTGATTGATATTTCTGATGTGTGATGCTATGTGATACGAATTGCTTTGATTTGACCTGTGATAAATGTAATTTATTTATCTGTGATGAATTTACATATTTACTTGTGAATCTGTGAATGAAGATAAGCGTTATAGGATTATACCGTTTATCTATATTGTTGTGCTTGAATTGATGATGGTTGTGATATGTTATTGTTGTGTGTAAAACCCCTGGACTACACCAGACACACACAAATATGGATTTCATGGGAAATTGGTTAAGTCACAAATATTTTGAATTTAATATTATTTTCAATAATGAGAAATTTTAAAGGTTGAATTTTGAATCCAAAATGGTTTGGAAGTGAAATTGGGTTTAATATGAAATACTTTTGAAAAGGAAGTTTTTGAAATTAAACCATTCTGAATAAAATAAGGTTTTGAAATTAAATTTGAATTTGAATTCAAGAATTGAAGTTGAATTTTCCGGTTTATACTTTAAAAGGCTTTAACATGAGCAAATTTAATTGGATTTTTCCGAAACAAAAACCTTTCGTTTTCAATTGATAATAGCTTTCATATAAAGGAAGAATTTCCAGTTTTTTTGAAAAAGATTTCCAAGTTGTAAATCAAATTTGAAATGGAATTGTTTTGAAAGCTATTAATGAATCTTTGTTAAAGATTTGGAAAACTTTGTTTTCAAATTGAAGTAGATCTTAAAAGTGAATCTTTTGTTTAAAAGATTAAAAATGGTAATTTGTTTAAACCATTTGAAAGATAGGTTTTGGGAATTAAAGTTGTGATTTAACTAAGATCCCATATATCCATATGCTTTTAAAATTAAGCACTCATTATTCGGTTTATCCAGGAGAGGACTTTATGTCATAAAACCCATTCCAAATTAATGATACGATGAAATGGATAACATTTGAAGACGGTGGTGAAGATCGGGTATTTTCGAAAACGAAAGGAATACCTGTCGAATGTCTCTGCAACGACTGGCCCCGGTATAGGGATTTATATCACCCTTTGTGATGGGGAGTCCGAACGTGATTACGGATTATCCGGATTTGCAAGGGCTTCTTTGAAGTGCCTTCGGTTCCGTTCGAACCCGGAACGGACTTGTATGGATGTATGTCTGACGTTACACTTTGAGATGTAAAGCTGGTTTCTATCAAATACATTTCTGTTGGTGGCAGAGAATTTATTCTCTTAGCTTAACACCCTTCTCTGAGACATACGAGCTCTGAGGTTTTGTAGTTGATGGTTACTAGTGATACATTCCCAATTTGGTAATGTGGCATGTTGAGTGTTGCTAATCATTGGTTGATCGAAGTATGGCTTTTGTGAAAAGCGTAGCTTTGTGGACGAGACTTTGTCGAGCCTCACACCCCGGAAATGGCCGAAACAGGAAAGTTGCGGCAAGGTTATTAGGGGTCGCGCCCCTAGGGTATGTCCATTTTCTTCTGGATAAAAAGTAGTATCATGGTATGGAGCGTAGATATTTACTTAGGTTTATTTTGAAAGTGGTATCATGGTATGGAGCCCAGATATTTTACTTATGTGGTTGTTGGTGTTGAGGATCCTCGGATAAAGGTCGGTAACGATCGGGGATGACATACTTGTAGGTGTTACTCTGGGCAGGGGTAACCCGGCCTTGTTTTGGCAGAGATCCGGGTAGGTTCTCGGGGCGTCCCTCCAGAGGCGTTCCCATTTGGTAAGGAAGTTCCTTAGCCTGACCATTGTTGGAAATCCAATCAAACAATACGAGCCATGTATGGTTTTAGTTGTATTACCTGCCTTTTACTTACGGTGGTGACCTGCCGTTTAATTGGTAGCTATAGTAGGCATAATACGGAATGTCTATGCTGGCTAAGATTAATATTATACTTTCGAAAGGTTTTCTGCACTATGCACTAATAATAATATAAAAAGGTTTTCGCGTATCAAGCAAGTTTGACTATCATAAGAAGAAATCTCCTCCAATTGTGCGATTGCATTGTGTGTGTGGCGGGAGGTCTTATGGTAGTTTTATTTTCCAAAAAGCATTGCAGATTTCCTTTTATTTCTTTTTAAAGATAAACTGTTTTTTTTTTGCTCATACCAGTCCCCTGACTGACAGTTTATTGTTCCCTTTCTAAACTCTGGGTGCCCATAATTTTCCACACGGGCAGCCTAGAGTTAGATTTTCAGATAATCAGCTAGTAGATGTAGATTCGATATCTTTGAAGTATCTGGATTGGCGACCGCATTTGTTTCACTTCAACATTCGGGATCGGACTTGCTTAAGTCCAACTCGATAGTGGTTCGAGCTTTTGGTTTGGAGTCTTTGGAGCTTTGGCATTGAAGACTCAGTTTGTTGGATTCTCACTTGGAAACTTTATTGATGATTATCTTTCCGCTGTCGACGGTTGCAAAGCCTAGACTGTCATGTTGTTATCTTTTAAGCTGTATTCTGTTGTATATTGATCTCTAATGTTGGTGATCATTGTTGTATCATTATTGTATCCATTGTTGTATCAATGATATTCATTTCTATTTCCGCTGTGTTGTTATACTTAATGTGTTATAAGCTCCGATGTACTGGATTTCGATGTTTGAATCTGCGGCATTCGAATACAAGTGAAGTATGGATGTCGATTTTCGAGCTCCAAAAAATCCGGGTCGTCACACACGGTACCTTTCTTTTTATTTCCTTTTTTTCTCTAATTGCTTTGAAATAAGATGACTTGATTTGAAAACTTGTATTGATTTGATACCTTGAGTGAAAGATTTGAGTTATTTTGTGCTTGACTAGATTTATCTCATCATGATGTCCCCTTGCATATATACATCCTTTCATATATATATATATATATGTGTGTGTGTGTGTGTGTGTGTGTGTATTTCCTATACACTTGGACCATATATACATGTTTTTGACTATATACTAACATAAATTTAACATGCTAAGTTTAATACTTCTTGTATAATTTATTTCATATACACTATATTTTAGCATACACACATATACAAAGCTATTTACAAGCGTTCATTTCTAATATTAATATTTTAATTTTATATTATATCAAAATTTATGTATATACATACATATATATATATATATTATCCTATTTTTGAAGAGTGAAGTTTTATTTAAATTATTTTCAGAAATTAGATTTTTAAACTTTTAAATCAAAGACTCCAGAATATATATATACATACACATATATTTCATAAATTAGAAATTTATTATTTGACTGATAAAAGTTAATATTTCAATATTTAAGATCGGTTAATTATCCCAAAATCAGATGGCTTTAAAATCTGGGTTGTTACAAGTATTATCCTTTCCTTAGTTAAATAATTATATTACCTGAAAAATATTCTTTATATTCAAAATATAATCGTTGGTAAAAATTATTTCATTTACCGATTTTCAAAGCCAAAATCATTTAGATCTTATGGGATAATCTTCCTCGATCGAAAACCCACCATTTCAAGGTGGATATTACGGTTGTTCCTCTTCGTCACTAGAGAGAACTATGAGGCTATCCTTCTCGCCTCAATTCGCTCTAGAGCGCACCAGTTTCGTATAACTTCCCCCATATGGTTTATACAAGGCAAACAATCATTCTTTTAGACACAAGTAGTAGGCAATTGCTAGAGTATTCTTAGGTAGAGAGGTTTGGTCAATACTCAGAAAATGTTTCGAGGTTTCTAAAGATAGCTTTTAAAATTCTTTGTATAAGATGTTTTATTCTTTCAAAAACTCTTTGAAATTTTTTACCAAAATATTCTTTTCTTTTCAAATACATATACATACATATATATATATATATTCTTAGGTAAATTGATTTCATATAAAACCAAATTGATTTATATATTTTACTAACAAATACGCGCTCATATATAATACTCTCAAACTCATCTTAGGGTGTTACTAACCCCATCTCTAATGAGTTACTCATCCTAGGGCATTACTAACCATAGCTCTGATGAGTCTTTTACCCCTATCAGGCTCAAGTATTCGCTCAACCTAAGATCTGATACCATGATGTGTGGACCCGTTTCTTCGACTCCCAGAAATCGACACTAATACATCCTCGGTATTCACATTCCATAAATCCAAGTGCCGGAGAAGCGGATTCTCAAGGGTAAGAAAGAAAAATAAAGATAGAACATAATCTCACATATGTTATTTTAACATAAAATCCTAACAACGAAAATTAAAATACTTTTATCAGAGTTAAACATGGACAGTTATAATTCCTGTCCATACAAATTTTCGGAATACTATAGTACAAGAGTGTGGTGGAAATAGATAAGAATCTTCAAAAAATCTTTAGACTTCATGTTTCGAACTCCATACAGCTTTCTTCTAAATTAAACCTGACTACTAGACTGCTCGAGGAAAATTAGGGCACCCAGAGTTGAAGGAAAAAGAAAATAAACTACGGGTCAGTTATGGGACTGGTGTGAGAACTCAAAATACGCGTTTTGGAAACAAAAAGGTATCTCATAAGACCATGCTGCACATAAACATGGAACGGGTTTTTACCTTATGATAACAAAAACATTTTATGTCAAAATACTTAATATTATTTTTAATGACATATCTTTGAAAACATTTGCAAGTAAACTTATCAATCTTTGCTGAATTTGTTACCACTATTAAATTCCAGCATACTAGGCTCTACAAACAAATTGGCAAGAACTTATTGGAGAATGGATTCCATACAAATGACCAGGTGAAGGGACTACCTTCTGGTAGTACATCTCTAAAGGAATGTACCGAGGACAACATAACATCTGCACCTCTACCAACAGAAGATCAGGCTACCTTTCCTTAGATAGTACCGAATATGTCATCACCCCGGTCGTTACCGACCTACCCGAGCACTCGATTATCATACACCACATTAATTTACATCCCGAACATCATAGGAGGAATAAATATATCTAAAAGGGGATTATCATACCCCTAATGTTTGCGAACCACATAGCCTTGCCGCATCTACCCTGTTTCGGTCATTTCCGGGTGTGAGGCTTAAGGTAGCGATTACCTTTCTTATTACACATCATCTCTCTTTGAATGCCACACTACCATTCTATTGATCACTTGTTGACTTCCACAAACATACAACCTCCGAGCTCATACGTCTCAGAGAAGGGTGTTAAGCTAAGAGAAGTTGCCTTCTCTGCCACCAAACAGATGTACCTTTATAAAATTCAACGATGTAAATCTTAAGAATGCAATGTCTGACATCCATCCATACAAATTCGTTCTAGGACTGAATGACACCGAAGGTATCTCCTACCATATCCTGTTGGGAATTAACATTAGGATTAGTAGCGAGAAGTCCTTGCAACCCAAAGAATTTCAGAAATGAAAGGACCACTCTACTTTAGTATTTGGGAGCTAACCAGAATTATCAACAAGCTGTCCTTTCACACCGAAAATCCACGGTCTTCATCCTTCATTTTCTTTATCAAGTCTTCATTTTTCCGAACGCATACATTAGTTCGAAGTGGTTTTCAGATAGGAATTATCCAGATTCGACCCAAGTTCCTTCTAACCAATCATCGATAAAAAGGCGTTTTGTGAATAGGGAATCATTCTTTATTTGATTAAGTTCTTTTTATCAAAAATCTCCCTTGGAGATATATATTTGTAAAACATTCTTTCGAGTATATACGGAATTATCAAACCTCCCTCATCAAATCTTTGATTACTAAAAACCCTTTTAAACTTAGAATAATACGAAATCATTTCTTTTATACTTAGGGAAATATTCCCAAAATCATTTCATTTAAATCTTAAGATTTCTTAATTCAAAACTCTTTATTTCGATCGAGTCAAAACCATGTTATCTAGGATGGTGATCCCCAAACAAGTAAATATTAAGCGAGCATAATCCATAGAAATCATCTAATTCCACTCAATATCAATCCCCATATTCAAAAAATACTACGGGTGGAATAACGGTGAAATCACCTTTTAAATTCCATGAATAGTACGATTTCCCTCTTCGGGCTTTAACACTAGGTACAAGAAGATCATCTCTATAAAATCCAAGTTGTTTAAATCTTGAAAAATATTTTTCTTTATCCTTTAGAAAATATCAATCCGAGTAAATCAAATTCACTATCCCATCTGTCGGGCCAGTCTGTATAGCCAGGGAGAGTAGGAAACTGGTTTTCCAAACCCAAGCCTAGACATTGTCTCTTTAACACCCATAAGGCGGTCAAGTTATTTGATCGACTCTAAACCATTAAAACATTTTGATCATTTCATAAATCCTACAAATTACCATTAAAACACTTTATTAATCATTTAAAAACAATTATAAAATAATTGGAAAAGAATTGTTAAGTTTAAAACCATATTTCAAAAGTTATAGAAAAGTGCCGTGGAAAAGTGCTACGGAAAGTGCTTTTAAGCTATATTGATCAAAACGACTTTTTATTATTTGAAAATTCATTTTTATTACTCAAATCATTTTAAAATAATTTAAAAGATCTATAAGATTTATTCCACATTTTAAACAATTTTAAAACATCATTTCCAAAGAAATCCAGTTTTGGATTCCGAACTGCAAATTCAGGATTTTTCAAAAAGCTTGTTTTACTCATATTTCATAATCTACCTATCGAAATCTCGATTTATTTCTTCATTGGAAAACTATGGATATAATAGTTCGGAAAATTCTTATCTCGAAGAATTCCAAGCTGCACCCGGCCTAGCCCACGGCCTGCTGCACCAAAGTCGACGCGACTACCAAACTTGCACCGCTATCCATCAAATTCTGGCCAAAGATGACCTCCAAATCGAGTAAACAATTTCTGGCAGCAAGAAAATTAAAGCACAAATGACAACAAAGCGCAAGTTGGTGGCACAACTATTCCAGATCGATGAACAAGAAGACACACAAACTTCAATTCAGTTCATAAAAGTGAAGTAGGAAAGGCAGAGTATTCCAGCTATTCATAACCTCTTCAAGCGCAGCATTCATCTCATCATCATCGGCAACTTCTCGTTCTAGGAAGAACGAAGCAAACTACTGAGTCGAGGCGGTGATTAATTATTAGGGCGAAGTTGAGTTTTTGGAAGGGCACAGCAGCAACGTGAATCATCTTGGCAACCAACAATAATTTCATCATGGAAAATCTGCATACTAATCCCAGATCCAATGTCGCGACATTTCAGCAGCACAATTTTCAAGCCGACGAGCAAAATTTCTATATTGGCAATTTCTTCAGGTTACTTCGAAGGCAAAGGCGGCTGTTTCTAGCTGAAGACGAGGCACGATGGGGGTTGAATACCTAAGCGACGCCGATATCTGATTGCGATTGCAAAGCTCAACAGAAAAATTGGATTTTGAGAAATTGAATTTTTAAAGTTTGAAATCTTTTTTTCTGTTTGATATAGAAGAACGAATATAGGTATGGGGAAGACAATATGAGGGCGGGTCAGAGAAAATGGGGGCTTAGTTTGTACGTATGTCTCTAGTTAGGATTTTAATTATTTTAAATTTTCCAGCATCTTGCCGTCCAGATTTCTATTCACGTACGGACCCCAAATCGACCAAACAATGATACAATCGTGCTCAGGATAGCAACACGATTCAAAAACAATAATAATATACACTAGTTATTGAATTCTGAATAAAAACACTGTCGTTTGCCGAAAATCATCCCAAGACAACTTAAATATTTTTCCGAATTAAAAATCATGGAAAAATCAAATAAAATAAATTAAAAATACGTCGATAGAATTCGACTCATAAAAATAAAAATAAAATTTCTGATTATTCATTTGAACTATTTATTACCGTAAATAACTTACAAATTGAATTTACTGATATTATTTATCATTTAAAAGAAATTAACAAGTCTATTTAATCTATAGAATTAATATTCAATTTAAAATCCAAATATTTAAATCATCATTCAAGTCCACGATTTCAACATTCAAATCACTATTCAAATTTTTATTCACACTTCAAAGATTTTTAAACAATCCTATAATTTAATTTAAGTTGTTTAAAGCTTTTAAACTAACATTTTAATAATTAAAATTAATTAAATATTGAAAATTAAATGACCAAAATTGCGGGTTGTTTCAGGTTGGTACTTTACATTTCAAAAACGATTCATACTTGATACCAAAATATCGTATTTACTTCAAAATCCATTTCATTTCGAAATATCATTTCTGCTTCAAATATGTCGATTTCACTTGAAAGTCATTTTCACACCGAAATTCGATTCGAATTACAATTTAGGTTATGACTTCATTTAACCCACATTGAATTTAAATCCATGATTTAAATATAAACATTCCACTCTTTGACCAGTTTGAATTTTAGAAAATAGTTTGGAAAATTTTTAAATTGTTTAATAGTAGTTTAAATAGTTTGATATAAGATTATTTAAGTATTTAAAATGTTTTATAACATAAAATAGTTTGGAAAATTAAAATAATTTGAATATTTAAAAAGATAGATTTTAAATAGTTTATATTAAAATAATTTATTTAAAAATAGTTTCAAATTCAAACTGATTCAATTTCAAATTTTCCAATTCAAATCAATTTCAATTTCCATTTCAATTTAATCGATTCAATTCCGATTTCAATTTGAATTTAACTTCGATTCCAATTTCATTTCAAAGCAATTTTGATTTCATTTTAAACTTCAAATTCTATTCAACAATTCGAGTCAATGATTTAAATTTCAATTCAATTCTAATTTTAAACCATTTCAATTTATATCAATTTCAAGTTCAATTTCAAAATATCGATTTAAATCACTTAATTCAAAATAAACTTCAATTTTTGAATTTAAATTCAAATCTTAAAATTAGTTCCATTCTCGAGTTCATATATATATATATATATATATATATATCCATTTATATTACTTTTACTTGGCAATAATTCAAAGTTCGAATAAAAGTTCAAATCCTTTAAAAATAAATCAATTTCTGGAATTCAAATCATATTTCGATTATAACTTCAAAATCTCAAATTTCATTTTTAAACAATTTCATTTAACAAATTCTAATTCCAACATTTTGACCTCAAGTTGAAAAATAATTCGATTTCCACAAATTCAATTTTACTTCTTTAAATCAAATCATTTAAATAATTCCAAATTAATTTTTTTTTAAAATCATTTAATTTAACCAATCCGGTGTCCGTATATAATTTTCTATCCTATGGTCAAGTGAATCAATTATTTTTATTTTTATTCCAGTGATGGATATATATCATTTCAATCCAAAATAAATGTCATAGGTATATATCATTTCAACCTATTTCTTAATTTACTCAAAATAATTCAAATAACAATTATATACTGCCAAATGATATCCACGGTGATAACGGGATATATATAAAATAAATAAACATCCAACCATCCAATATATCAACCAACAACATTCAATTTCAATCAACATCGAAATCAGCCAATAATTACAGTAATTCGATGGTTATCAATATTGGGTAATTTACTAGCAATTAAATTCCAATTTCAAATTTAACTGTCAATTTTAATTTTTAACAACCAATTCAGATGAAAATTTAGATGTCAATTTAAATTACCTAATAACAGTCAATAAAACTGATTTACTACATGATATTAATTTAACGAACACAAAATATTTTAGTACGTTGTGAGCGTTATAAAACACTCACCTTTTATTTGAAACTAAAAATATTTCCAGCTTTAAATAAATATCAATTCAATTCCATGATGTAGACGATTCCGATACGAACGCAACGCAAAAGACGACACTCGAATCTGACCTCAGTTGAACAATATACGAATAAATTAGCATAACGGTTAATTTAAAGTTAACTAACGTAATTAACAAAATTTATTTAACGAAATTGATAGGCAATTAAAACCTAACCTATCTTCCATTAACACAGTTACAGCTCCAAGTCGAGCACGCAGAACCCATCATCGACCAAAAATCCTCACGCACACTCAAACCAAAGCCACCGGACCCTCAGAGCCACCATCTCCAGCAACGTGTACACGCAAACGCATTCCCTCCTTCCCAACTCGATCTTGACCTACTGCCTCTCTTCTTCCTTTTTTCTACACGAGCGATCGCCCCTCAACCAGCACCACCGCCTCACTCCCCCATCGCGTCGCCACCCTAACCCGCGACCGTGTCGCCAGCCACAGTTGCATGCATGCCCCAACCTAAAACCCTAAACTATGCCAACGCCGCCCTCAGGCCACGACCGCCATCGCGCCTCTACTCCGGCAACCCTCACACGCCGCACGCGTCTCCCCTTAGGCCATCGCCAACACGCGATTCGATTTGTTGGTTTTTAGTTCGATCGACCTGTTGATTGAAATGAAGGGGGGAAAGGTGAAGTACAGGAGAAAACAAAAGGGGGTTGCCTTGTACAAGTTGTCGGAGGAGAGAAAGTCAATATATATTATTTTAATTTGAAAATATCTAGCTTCATAACGTCCGACAATTCTCGAGCTCCAAACGAGAAGTTCTGCCTGGCGTTCTATATGTTTTAACCATATTCTGAACACAATGGAACTAGTCTCAAGGCCTAATTCGATCGTATTCAGAAGATAGCATTTCAAAATCAAATTATTTCAATTAAATCCTTTAATTAAGTTCTACGCGTTTCAAGCTCGCGCGGCCAAATGACAAGTTCGATCGCTACGAAACTTGAAATCCTATAATAATTCACTATTGCGGATCCGATGAAACTGGTTTCGTCAAAATCCGAGACAATGGCCGAAATGGCTATTTTTACACGTTAATTAAAATATAAAATTTCCAATTTCTATTGATTCACTTTTAAATTCAATTTTAAAAGTAAACAATTTTCATTCTTGTCTATATAAAAATTGAATCAACTTTTGACACCATTTCATCCATATTTAATCCAAAAATCAATTATTTAAATAATTCCAATATTAAATTTAAACAATTTAATTATCCAATAAATCACTATAATTAAAATACAAGTTATTTAACTTATAAAATTTACTTTTAAAACGAATTCAAATAATAAGACAACTATTTTAATTTTACAGAAATTCAACATTATTATTCAATTCCAACCATTGATTATAAGACATTCAATATATAGACTTCCATTTCAATACTAATTATTGCCCAAATCATCGAAATTGGTTATTTCAAAATTTTATCCAAGTTCAAATTCAATAAATTACATAAATAAAACATTAAATTGTTTTATTCCTAACCATTATTATTCAATCATCATATTAAATTTAGTAATTTAAAATGGTTAAAAATACGAGTCGTTACATTCTCCCCTACTCAAAACTTTTTGTCCTCGGAAAGGGGTTAAGTAGAGAGTTTAACATTTGATATATTTTCTTCAAAACAATCAACTTATAAAACATTTAAAATCTTATTTTCAAACTTTTACTACGCTCTCGCTACGCCACTCCGATATTGGTTTTACAGAAATTACAACTTATATATATACAAGTTATAAAATTTTTAAAACCTCAAAATTTTTCTAAGACCCGGATTTGTGGAAAAATTCGCCAGAGTCTCTTTTGCGTGGCTTGATTGGAAATTTTTTACAAAACAATATATAACACAAATATATACCAAATATATCAAATATACATCTCATCTTAATGATGTGGCATCCCGTATGGAAAAATATAAAAGTGTGGTATGTAATCCGAGATATGTACCTTATTATTATTAATATGAGCGAGTTCGCACATATTAAGCAAGCAAAAGCATATAAAATCCGCGTATATGTCGAAACAGTCTTCGTATGTACCTATCTCAACTCAATGTAGAATAATAGTCATTTATAATAAGTTATAGAACATGTATAAGTTCAATAAAACCATTTAACATGAATTCTGAATCCAAATAATAAGCACAAGCATCGATACACAACCATAACAATCGTATGCAATCAAAATCAGTAATAGCAATGGTTTGCAACAAAAGAAACCATCCAACAATCATTAATATTCATCTAATTAATCCAAACTATCACAATTCACATTTCCAATGTCCATATTAATTTATACACTTGATTTTTATTAACATTTAATTGGTTTACTTCTAATTTATACACATCTATTTCATTCACATTCAATTTATTCAATTAAATTTATTAAATTCCAATTGTTTTACTTTAATTTTAACAATATTTCATACAAATTCATTTATGGACCATTTTATAACTCATTTAAGTTAGATTTTATTTCATTTCCACTTAGTATATTCTATTTAATACTAATATCATTTATAAACCATTTAAGTTTATTATAAACATTTTATATAACACAACTCATGTTTATTATTATTACTTTGTATCTTAAGTTCATATTAATTCATTGAGTCACTTCATTTATTCATTTCATTTATTCAAATTCATATTAATAATATTACTTAAGTAAATTTTATTTTATCACTAATATTCATATTAATAATTTCCTTTTATCACAATCAGTTTTATTCAACTTCTCTTAAGTTTACTCTCATTTTTTTATCACTTTAATTCGTTTCATATTCAATTAGTTACCATTCAATTTATTAAAACTCATTCCCTTTGCATTTAACTTATTTACATCTAATTTTAAATTAAATTCAATTACTCGTATTAATTTTTCTTACACTCATTTATTTATTTTTTTCAATTTTTTTCACACCCAAATTGCATTTTATTTTATAATTCAAGTTCGTATTCATACTATTAATTTATTTTATAGCTTAAGTGGAATTAATTCACTTTACTAATTCATCTAGTTTCATTCAAATCTAATTCAACTCATTTAATCTTTATTAAGTGAAATTTTATTTCATCTAATCCATTACTCATTTTATTTAACTTTATTTTAATTTTTTTCTCTTCTTATCATTCACATTGAACAACTTTTTTTTAAATTTGTTTTTAGATTAATATTTCTCAAATTTATAAGTTATACAAACCTATTCATTTAAAATTTCATTTCATATTTTATCTAATTCATTTCAAACACAACTCACTATTATTTAAGCTTCCTGAGTTAGATTTCATTTTATTTACTTCATTTCAATAGCTCAATTTATTTAACATTTCTTGGGTTAATTATTTTATTTCATATCTCAATTTCAAATTTCTTTTGTTTGCTTAACCAAAATGTTCAACAGTAAAAAAATTTGATTTACTTTCCTGTTCAAATTTATAAGTTATAAACTTATTTCTTATATATACTATTTTCAATTTTTAAGTTCAAAACTATTTGAATATGTTTATCAAATCATACTTAGAATATTTTTCACAATCTAAATTTGATTTAACCGCAAATAAATTTCTTTTGGTAACAATTCTCACTCAGAAACTCGAAAATGAATACTGGTGATGCTGCAGTCATCCCTAGAATTATTTCTCAGCTACTAAAGCGAGTTCAATGCTTTTATTTCTTTCAAAAATATTTTCAAAATATATCTCTAGTCAAAACACTTTCAAACAATATTATTATTAATTTTGAAGGCTTTGAAAACAAATTTGAAAACAAAGGGGCTAAAATTCTTAGCTTTTAAATCCTTCCTTTTTATAAGCTATATTATAAATATACTTATATAATTTCATTATCTTAGTACCAAAACATTTCATTAATTTACAACTTTTTTATAATAATTCAATTTAATTATCGAACGCTTCGTGAAATATAGTTCAAAAAGTATTCGTTTTTATTTTAATTCAACCAATAATCAGTGATCACTAAATATTATCATCTCCTAACAACTAACCTTCATTAAAAATTATCATTTTATATATATAAATATGATTTAGGTAAAAATATTCCATTTACCCGATTTTAAAACAATATTATGTCGACTTGCCTCATTTAAGTGTTTAGAAATCCCTATCGATAACATGGCGTACCATGCACCGACCTGAAATCATAAATAACTCAACGGATAAGTAAACAGGATATAAAACATTTTATAACACTAACAAGTACGTGCTCTCATATACACACGCGCACGTGCGCACAAACAACTCATTCTTGGGTATTACTACCCTATCTCTAATGAGTCAAACCCCACAAAGTTAAGGTTATCGCTAAACCAAAACTCTTATACCAATTGTGACGACCCACATTTCAGAAGATTTAAATCGATAGTAATTCACACATGTCCAACTTAAACAATCTAGAAGATAGATAGTCAATGGGTTTAATTAAGAAAAATAAGAAAAGACGAACAAAACAAACACAGGATCTCGCAGCGGAATGACAAAATATAACAATCAAATAAATAGTTCATGAAGTTGTTATATTATACATTTGATTATCATTTTACAACATCTATTAGAGTTATATATAAAACAGGGAGAAATAAAATAATGCAGCAGACAACACGATGCAAGGAATAATAATAGTAATAATATACCAAATCTTCGTCTTCGTCCTTCAGAATAATATTCGATGTGTTGAAATACTCAGGGCTGACCCAAGCGTAATGATAAGACAAAATACTCGAGTCGGGACTAAAATATCCTTATGTGAGTCAAATCAATATCACATAAAATATGAGTGTAATAGCATCAAATATGGTTACGGGATTTCACATATCCTATCTAGTGTATAACGTAAGTGCAATAACTCAAGAGATGTTATGGGATTTTCCATCTCTTAAGGATCCGTCAAAATATTATATATAGTAGAATACGCTACATATATAATGTCTAATCAGTAAAATATATATTTTTTGTAGTGTTAAGGCTTTACATTAATCCACCTTAATGCGTTTTTAAGCATTGTCGTACAGTTTGCATTTAGCACAGCCAGTAGTACGTCGGTAGCTAGTGATGCGCCGTGATACAACAACAGTAAACCAAAATCGTAGGGGTCTCGTATAGGGATAAAAGTATGACAAGGCATGTGCGGCAATGCCAAAGGTAGGATACTACTAGTTCGGGTCGCAAGGCTAGTGGTAGCGCATCATAGACACGACCGCCCACCGCGTCCATCCATCCCATATCGAGTCAAAGGGAGGCTATCCCAAATCAATGTGCACCAATCGAAACCAACAACAAGAGTAATAATATGGACCATGTAACGATCCGGATTTTCGCGTTCGAAAATCGACATCCATACTTTACATCGTACTCGAATGCCATAGATTCGACCGTTCAAATCCGAGTCGCCGGAGCTTATAACACACTTAAGTAAATAACAGCACAGTGGAAGAAAAGAATAATACACTGATATACAATATCTGATACAACAGAGTGATATAATGAATATCAATATACATCAGAGATATGTTACAAGAAATAGCAGCGGAAAAGAAAATGATATCATCAGCAACGGATAATCTCCAATAGAATGCTCCAAGATAAGCAACGTCAGTCCATGAACTCCAAAACTGAACCAGCTCCAGATAATCTACTAAACCTGAATATCTGATAAACCCAACTCTAGACTGCCCGTGTGGAAAATAGTGGGCACCCAATGTCCAAGAAAATCGAAGAACAGATGTCTGATAGGGGTAGCTAGCTCGCTTGGCCCAGTCAAGCCGCCTTGTTTTAGTCATTTCAAATTGGCACAAGTACCGAGGTCTATCCATCATCATTCTCTTTCTTCAAATCCAGCAAACGATGCCAAATCCAACCACTTCATTCTGTAGTCCCCTCGGCATACATAGTTGTCAAAGTGGTTCCAATATTGACAAAAAGTATGCCAATAAGAGGCCACAATCTCTTTAACAACCAAACATCGTTTTACACACTGGTTGGTACTTTTACATTTCTAAAACGATTCATACTTGATATCAAAATATCATATTCGCTTCAAAATCAATTTCATTTCGAAATATCATATCTACTTCAAATATGTTGATTTCACTTGAAAGTCATTTTCACTTCGAAATTCGTTTCGAACTACAATTTAGGTTATAACTTCATTTAACCCACATTGCATTTAAATCCATGATTTAAATATAAACATTCCACCCTTTGACCAGTTTGAATTTTAGAAAATAGTGTGGAAAATTTATAAATTGTTTAAAAGTAGTTTAAATAGTTAAAATAGTTTGATATAAGATGATTTAAGCATTTAAAATGTTTTATAAAATAAAATAGTTTGGAAAATTAAAATAATTTGAAAATTTAAAAAGATAGATTTTAAATAGTTTATATTAAAATAATTTATTTGAAAATAGTTTCAAAGTCAAACTGAATCAATTTCAAATTTTCCATTTCAAATCAATTTCAATTCGAATTTAACTTCGATTCCAATTTCATTTCAAATCAATTTCGATTTCATTTTTAACTTCAAATTCGATTCAACAATTCGAGTCGATGATTTAAATTTCAGTTCAATTCTAATTTTAAACCATTTCAATTTATATCAATTTCGAGTTCAATTTCAAAATATCGATTTAAATCACTGAATTCAAATTAAACTTCAATTTTTGAATTTAGATTCAAATCTTAAAATTAATTCCATTCTCGAGTCCAAATTATATATATATATATATATCCATTTATATTACTTTTACTTAGAAATAATTCAAAGTTCGAATAAAAGTTCAAATCCTTAAAAATAAATAAATTTCCAAAATTCAAATTTATTTCGATTATAACTTAAAAATCTCACATTTCATTTTTAAAAAATTTCATTTAACAAATTCTAATTCCAACATTTTAAGCTCAAGTTCGAAAATAATTCGATTTCCATACATTCGATTTTACTTCTTTAAATCAAATCATTTAAATAATTTCAAATCAATTTTTTTTTAAATCATTTAATTTAACCAATCCGATGTCAGTATTCTATCATATGACCAAGTGAATCAATTATTTTTATTTTAGGGATGTATATATATCATTTCAATCCAAAATAAATGTCATAGGTATATATCATTTCAACCTATTTCTTAATTTATTCGAAATAATTCAAATAACAATTATATACTGCTAAATGATATCCAGGGTGATAACGGGATATATATAAATTAAATAAACATCCAACCATCCAATATATCAACCAATAGCATTCAATTTCAATCAACATCCAAATCAGCCAATAATTCACAATTTATACAACAAATTTAACTGTCGATTTTAATTTTTAACAATCAATTCAAATGACAATTTAGATGTCGATTTAAATTACCAAATAATAGTCAATAAAATTGATTTACTTCATGATATCAATTTAATGAACATAAAATATTTTAGTACGTTGTGAGCATTATAAAACACTCAACATTTATTTGAAACTGAAAATATTTCCCGCTTCAAATAATTATCAATTTGACTCCATGTTGTAGACGACTCCGATACGAACGCAACGCAAAAGATGTCACTCGAATCCGACTTCGTACGAACAATATACGAATAAATTAGCATAACGGTTAATTTTGAAGTTAACTAACGTAATTAACAAAATTTAATTAATGAAATTGATAAGCAATTAAAAACTAACCTATCTTCCACCAACACACTTACAGCTCCAAGTCGAGCACGCAGAACCCATCATCGACCAATAACCCTCGCGCACCCGCAAACCAAAGCTACCGGACCCTAAGAGCCACCATCTCCAGCAACGTGTACATGTGCACGCATTCCCTCCTCCCCAACTCGATCGCGACTTGCTGCCTCTCTTCTTTTTTTCTACACAAGCGATCACCCCTCAGCCAGCACCACCGCCTCACTACCCATCGAACCACCACCCCTACCCACGACCGCATCGACAGCTACAGCCGCACGCAAGCGCCAACCTAAAATCCTAAACTATTCCAACGCCGCCCCCAAGCCGCGACCACCATCGTGCCTCTGCTTCGGCCACCCTCGCTCGCGTTCCCCCTAGAACATCGCCAACGCGCGATTCGATTTGTTGTTTTTTAGTTTGATCGGCCTGTTGATTGAAATAAAGTGAAGGGAAAGATGAAGTACGGGAGAAAACAAAAAGGGGCTACCTTGTACGAGTTGTCGGAGGAGAGAAAGTCAATATATATTATTTTAATTTGAAAATATCTAGCTTCATAACGTTCGACAATTCTCGAGCTCCAAACGAGGCGTATCGCCAGACATTCTATATCTTTTACCCCTATTCCGAACACAATGGAACTAGTCTCGAGGCCTAATTCGAGCGTATTCAAAAGATATCATTTCCAAATCAAATTATTTTAATCAAATCCTTTAATTAAATTCTACGCATTTCAAGCTCGCACAGCCAAACAACAAGTTCGATCGCTACGAAACTTGAAATCCTATAATAATTCACTATTACAGATCCAATGAAACTAGTTTCGTCGAAATCCAAGACAATGGCCAAAATGGCTATCTTTACACGTTAATTAAAATATAAAATTTTCGATTTCTATTGATTCACTTTTAAATTCAATTTTAAAAGTAAACAATTTTCATTCTTATCTAAATAAAAATTAAATCAACTTTTGACACCAGTTCATTAATATTTAATCCAGGATTCCATTATTTAAATAATTCCAATATTAAATTTAAAAAATTTAATTATCCAATAAATCATTATAATTAAAATACAAGTTATTTAGCTTATAAAATTTACTTTTAAAACGAATTTAAATAATAAGACAACTATTTCCATTTTATAGAAATTCAACATTATTATTCAATTCCAACTATTGATTATAACACATTCAATATACAGACTCCCATTTCAATACTTATTATTGCCCAAACCATCGAAATTGGTTATTTCTGAATTTTATCCAAGTTCAAATTCAATAAATTACATAAATAAAACATTAATTTTTTTAATTTCTAACCATTATTATTCAATCATCATATTAAATTTAGTAATTTAAAGTGGTTAAAAATACAGGTCGTTACAATATATATATATATATATATATATCCAAAGCTATATATGTATATATATGAGACTATATAACATTAGAGAACTCTCATATGAGAAACTTTCTATTCAAAAGTAGATATATACATAAATTCAAAATCCTTTTTTTTTTGAATAAAGTTTAAACGGGCCAAGCCCAAAAGTTTACAGACATATAGAATCGGGTTGAAATGCAAATACCCAAAACTAACAAAACACAGAACTTAAACCCTAACAAGGGCAAGCACCAACATAACACACCATCTCTCAGAAAATAAGATAAACTCAAAAATGGCGGATCTCCGAAGCCATTTTCTACAAATCTCTGCCATCCTTCTTAGCACCACTAGTCTCCCCACTCTCCTAATAAGATAGACAGCCATTAGATCTACCTCTCAAACCTTTAATAACCTTGTTGTAGTCAACCCCACTTCTCATCCCTTCAATGTCTTCGTTGAAGTGATTATTTCTCTGATTCGAGTGGGAATAGAGAGGAATTAACAGATCTGTAGTCATTACGACTCAGATCTATTAGTTCCCTCTCAAAAGTAGCTTCGCCGCCTGAAATCAAGTTCCAGTTCAACTCTTTGACATCAGTTACTTGCTGAGTAGCTTGGAAGTCTTTCAGACGAGAAAGAAAATGCTCTAAATGCTTACTTCCTGCTTCTATGTTCCATTCATCAGCTAAAAAAGCAAACTTGGTTTGATCTTTTACTTTTTTTCTTAGATTTACGGAGGATAATTCTGCTGTATATCTCGATAAGTATCCATTTCTACTCTCTGTTCATACTGCCTTTATTATGAGTTCGAAAGTTTCTTTCTTTCCAAATATGAAATACTGTAGTAGTGATTATTATGCGAGCATAATCTCTTTCAATAGATTTGTAACAACCCGCATATTTTACGATTTTATATTTAAATATAACGTCATGAGTCGGATTAAAGTCTGAAAAGCTACTTTTTGCAAATGGCCAAATTGGAGCTCGAAACCATTTCCATTGAGTTCAAAATGGCGTTTGCGATCTTTTTTAGTATAAACTTTGATATGTTTGGAGTAAGATGAATTTTGCTACTTTTTCTAGTTGGGTTTTGGGTTTGGGTTCAGCCCACTAGCTTAACTAAATACCCTAGCTCAGCCATCTCTTTCCATTCACTCATTTTCACCTCCAAACTCAATCAAAAACTGAAAATGGTGGAAAGGAAGAGGAAATAGAAATTACAAGCCTTAGTTTACTTTGCAAACTTGAATTCTTGCTCCAAAATCAAAGAGAAGCTATTAGTAAGCCTCCTCTTCATCTTCTCCAACTCTTTTCTCTTCAATTTCAGAAAGTTTCCTAAACTTAACTTAGGAAAATACTTGTTTTGATCCTAGATTGAAGCTAGTAGAGTTGAATTGGAGAGTGGTTGGTTGTTCCTTTGCTATTGAGCCTCTCTATTCTTGTTTTGAGTTAAAAAGGTGAGTTTTGAACTCACATCTACTTTTCTTGATATCATTGATGTTAGGTATGAATTCCTAACACTTGTTCATGTTCATTTGTTTTCGATTTGGATTGATTCGGTGAAATTGCCAATTATGACTTTTGAAGCTAAATCTATGAAAATCCTTCTATGGTTGATGTTTATGTTGTTCGGAGTGTTTGGGTGTGTCGTTAAGGTTGGGTAGTCATTTGAAATAAGCCCATAATCAACACACATCTGATTGCTATCGATTTGCTTGGCCATAAATGGCCTAGGTTCAGGAAATACCTCACCATCAGGATTCATACGTCTGAATCTGAATTTCAGACGTCTGAATATTATATTGGGGATTTTCTTTCCCCAGTATTCAGACGTCTGAATCAATGCTTCCAGACGTCTGAATTGGCTAAATTACAACCAGAAAGAAAATAGGCAAAATAATGCCTATTTCAGACGTCTGAAGATTTGGGTTCAGAGGTCTGAATTCTGTTTTGGAAAACAAGTAAATTTCCAGATTCAGACGTCTGAATCCCCTCTTTCAGACGTCTGAATATGCTGTCTTTTGCCAATTTACCTAGTTTGTATAGTTTTTCCAAATTTAATCGATTCGCGTTGTTTCCGATTAGTTGTTTATGCATATTTGACCTTGATGATTCCTTTTTGACTTCATTCACGGGTTTTATAAATGATTTCTTCAAATCGTGTTAAAAGCTCGCTTCTCCAATTTATAAATTCCATTTAAAACACACACACAATTTCGCATTCCGAGCGAAGTGGGAGGAGAATTAAATGATTAGATAAAACATGTGCAATGAACACGTGCGTTCATCTTTTCCGTTAATTCTCAATCTATTCGTTTGAACGTTTTGACCTTTGGTCTAGTTCACCGATGAGATGAGGTGAACTTTGTACTGTTTTGAGTGTGAAATTGGCTAATGGTTAGTAAACCGTTTAGTGCGAACGTGGGGTATGGGACTCACGTCAACATTTTCCGGGTTCCTTTCTGAGAGTTGTGACACATTCCGCCGGACAGTGGTGTCCAGTACCGCCACTACGGTTTGTTGCCTTCGGGCGTTGCCTTTTGGCATTGCCTTCGGGCGTTGCCTTCGGGCGTTGCCTTTTGGCGTTGCCTTCGGGCGTTGCCTTCGAGCGTATGGATCCTTGTACTGAGCTTGAGCATCTTTTGTTTCTTTGACTATTACATTTCCCTAGTGTATCGCCCTTCGGGTTAGGTTCTTTGAACCACATGATATATAGCGATTACCTTATGGAAACTTGTGTTACTTTTGTTGGTAATTGTCAATTGCCTTTTGGCTTGTTTGGGCATTTATGTCCTTTGTTACTGAGTTGCCTATGATACGAGGCTTGTTTTGATTCATCTTATGATAGATGATTTGGTTATCTCTTTTGGAGAAAATGGTGGTACCTTATGATCTTGTATGTTCATTTTCATTAGCATATCTAACTGATTTGTTTAGCCAGACTGACCCGTGTATCCTATACTCGGGTCAGACCGAGATGTTTCAGGTTAGGTACTTTGGACTTAACCTATTTTGCTTCCGCATGGACTACTCCGCTAGCTCCTTTTTGTCATAGCTTTTTGTGTAGTCCTTTTTGTCTGTATCTCTGATATGTATTCTTTTGACTCGTCTGTATATTGTGGTTTGCTTTACCACTTGACATGTCTCAATTTGTAAACTCTGTAATGTATCTGTGTATGTGTAAATGTAAGTGATGATTTACTGTTCTATGATGTATATTACATTTGAGTTGTTATATTTTATTCTGATAGGTCCTCAGCCACCTATGGCTTTGTATTAAGTATTTATTGGATATGTCGATCCATTTAAGTAAGAAGTGGCATTATTGGCATATTCGATAGATAATTAAGACAAGGCTATAGATGGTCGCTCCTAACCAGCTCTATTCTCTGCATTAGAAGACAGTGTTACCTTGTATTAATCTTTGCTAATATGGGTCTCGGAGTGGGGCGTCACAAGATTTGACTATAAATTTATTGTTGATATGTTGAATTGCTTGCGTGAGATCCATCTGACCATTGTTTGGAATACCCAGTATAGTTTGAATGCGAGTCCATATGAAATAAGAATAACTGCATTCGAAAAATAGACGATTAACACTTTCATTAACTAAATTGCATAAGGAACAAAGTGAATTATTTATATTGCCGCATTTGTTTATTTTATCCCAAGTTGGCAATCTGTTATTAATAGCGAAGTATGTACAAAAAGCCATCTTGGGACAATTCACTTTGTTCCAAATACATTGATGCCACTCAACAGTGGGTAGTTTATTTCTGATAGTTTCCCAAGTAGTATTAAAAGAAAACTTCACTCTGTTGCTTGCTTTCCACTCCCAGTAGTCACTGTATGCACAAATATCAAGAGGAATTTGGCAGATATTATGTTTATAAGGATTAGTAACTGGATGTAATTGTGGTTGCCACTGATTGTCCTTAAATATCATAGATACTATACCATTAGCACCACCACAGGTAACTAAGTTATCCCATCCAACTTTATTAATAAAAGATTCATTCTTAATCCTAGGGTTAAACCACAAACTAGTTTGTTCACCTAGCTTAAATTTTCTTTCCAAAAAAATTTGCCAATATTCCTGCATTTTAAAATTTGCTTCCAAGCATAAGATTGATTATTTTTTGCCAAAACATTCCAAAAATTACCACTTTTAAGGTATTTAGACCTCATCCATCTGGCCCAAATTAAGTCTACACTAATAAATCTCCAAACTAATTTTAAATGACAAGTTAAAATGAGATCATTCATGCTTCTAATACCAAAAAACCCCCTTCTTTCTTAGGTCTACAGACATTATCCCAGCTAAATTTTTGATATTTACCCCTCCATAAAAGGTCAGCACGTCTATTCAATTTTTTAATATATGCATTTAGGATATGATAAGTTTGTAACCAATAAAAAATAATAGCATATACAACAGTTTTTATAAGTTTCATTCTACCTGCAATAGAAAGTAATTTGCAAGACCAAGTTTCCATTCTCTCTTGATTTTTTTTCAATAAGCATAGAAAAATCAGAATCTCTAATCTGATTAATAGATAAAGGCAGACTCAAATATTTAATAGGTAGGCTACCCTCTGCAATATTTAGAGATTCTAAGATTTATTTTTTATACCTACTATGTTTACTGAAATATGCTTCGCTTTTGCATTCATTAAGTAGAGGGCCTGCATATTTATGTAGTTTTTCAAAATTTGTTTTTATAGTTTCTCCATTAATCCTATTTTCCTTAGTAAAAACCATAAGATCATCTGCATATGTAAGATGATTTATATAATGCTGGATTCTATTAGCTGGAGTAATATTACCCTTGATGGCTTCAATTTCCATTAATATTGAAAAATACTCCATGACCATAGTGAACAGATAAGGTGATAATGGATCACCTTGTCTAATACCCCTATTACTTTTGATAAAATCCTCTGAATTACCTTATAGAAAAAGTAGGAGTATTTATACATTCTAAAATAAAATCACAAAACCTATTAGGGAAACCCATAAATTTCATTATATGATAAATAAAATGTCCATTGACTTTATCATAAGCTTTTTGCAAATCTACTTTAATACAAACATTATCTCCACTTTTAGTATTAAAGTTTCTAACCATTTCATGAGCTAGAAGAGAGTTCTTATAAATAAGTCTGCCAGGTACAAAAGCACTATGATTTTTTGAAATAAGAAAAGGCAAAAATACTTTTATTCTATTACTGAACAAAGTAGTAATAATTTTGTAAATGAAATTGCAGAAAGAAATAAGCTATAGTCACCAATACAAGTAGGGTTTTTATTTTTGGGATTAAAGTTATAAAAGTATGGTTAATACTTTTAAGAATTTTACCTTTATTTAAAAATTCATTAATAACATCTAAAACCTGACCCTTAATGCTATACTGGTGATTTTTATAAAATTTCTCATTAAAAACAGGATATTCAACTTCTTCAAATGAATCTGGAGAAAGCAATATATTAGATGCATTTTCATTTAGAATATTTTTACAGACAATATGAGGAAATTTTTTAACAATAGACTCGGAAAAATATAGCTTATCATAATAATCAATTGCATCTTTAGCTACTTTATTATAGGCATAGATAAATTGCCTGTATTGTCAATAACATTACAAATGTTATTTATATGTTTTCTACTGCTCATTTTAGTAAGAAAATATTTAGTGCAGTCATCACCTAGAGTAAGCCAATCTACCTTAGCCTTTTGCTTAGCATTGATTGTATTAGTATAAAGCTCTGTTGAAAGGTTTCAATGATTAGTAAAGAATTTTTTAACAACTTCTACATCCCCTGGATTTTCATCAACAATATCTTGTAATTGTTTACCTTTTTTTCTCAGTAAGTCCAGCTTAATATTATTCAGAAATTTATTTTTATTCCAGACTTTATGTTTACTTTTGGCGTTTTTTAAAAACATATTGAACTGATACTATTTAGTACCATTACAAGAAAAGTTAAAACAGTCTTCCATCAGAGCTTTATAAATTTCATGTAAAACCCACCCATTCTTAAATCTAAAAGGAGAAACTTTTTTACCAGAGTCAATATTATGAAAACGATTGATAAGTAAAGGAGTATGATCACTTGTATTTTTTTCAAGAGTAGAAACATATAAATTTAGGAAAAACATTTGAAAACTCTTTGTTAATAAAAATCTTGTCTAATTTATAATGAATTTTTCTTTCCAAACAAGATTTCCAAGTAAATTTATTACCACTTATATTTGGTTCTATTAACCCAGTTTCAATTAAAAATTTATTTAATCTGTCTAATTTACTTTGAGGGATTTTACTACCCCCATATTTTTCAGAAGCACGCAAAACAATATTAAAATCACCTATAATAAGCCAAGGAAAATTGTAACTTAAATTCAGGGCTTTTAATCTGCACCACATATCATTTCTTTAACTTTCAAGATTGCTACCTTATATACTAGTGATTTGCAAAGAGAAACCACCAATATTTTTAAATTGACCGTCAATAATTCTTTTATCCTTATTAGCATTCAAAGTAGTCCAAATATTGGAATCCAAAACAACAATAATTCTGCCTTTACAACCACAATCATTATTGTTAATAGCTTTCCAGTTACTAAACGGTTTTAAACAGAACTTCTAAAAATTATCATCATTCAGTTTATTTTCAATCAAGGCCAATACAGAGGGTTTATAAACATTTAGCATATATATAATATCAGATTGTTTAGAAGAGGAATTCATTCTTGTAACATTCTATGCAAGAATAGACATTAATCAAATATGATAAACAAAAAAGAGAGTTTAGATAGTACTTGACACAGTAATGCTCTTACCTCTTCTTTTGTTTCAACACTTTTAGCTTTAAGCCTTGTAGTCGTTTCATCCCATTCTGGATTAATTGAAATATACTTTTGTTTGAAAGCTTTCTTCTCTTTATTACCCTTATTCTTACCAATTTCCTTCAATTTTGGAATGTTCATCATTGAGATATCAAACAGATCAGTAGCATCCACCATCTCTGATTCAGTTCCATCATTATGCACTGTTTCTGGAACTTTAATCAGTGAAATATCGAATTGATTAGTAGTGCGAGGCATAGCTGAGTCACAATCCTCAGCTACTGCAGCAAGCTTTGGAGGAGGGGCTTTCTCTGTGATCCTATCCAGATCTTGATTCTTGGATTGCTGCTGAATTTTATTATTAATGGTTGTAGAAATACTGTCTGTAATTAAACATGAGTCTGGAACTGAGGGGTTTTCAGACTCAAAGACCATTATATTCTTTCCTCCCTCCTCTATGCTGCTCTGTATGTTTTCTTTTGTGATGTTTTCTTTAATATTATGATGAACTTCCTCAGCTATGACCTGATCCTCTTGAACAGAGAGCTCTATAACATTCTTTCTTTGACTGAAAATGATACCTTCTTGGTTGATTCGATCACTTTCACCAAATGATATTAACTATTTTTATGATACTGAAGAATTTCTTAGATCAGAAGATAACTTTTCAGTTTCTTTTTCTTGACTTTCTTGATTACTAGTTTTGAGAATCCATGCTTGTTGTGGACTGCACTATTCTCTGGTGTGGCTGAAACACTTGCATACGTTATACTTCGGTGGAACTCATTCATATTCAACTTTTTGAGTAATTTTTTCACCGTTATACAAAGAAAGATAAATTTCATTAGGAAGTTCATCATTTGCAGCACTTCGAAAGGAGGCGAGCATAATTTAACCTTGTCTTCATAGTTGTGGCTGCATCCATTTTAATGGGTTTTCCTATGATACTAGCCATAACACTGAATGCCTCACGGTCCCAAAGATTTAGATTAACACATAGTAATATTACACATATCGGCATTGTTGTTAATAGATCTCTGTCCATTTTCAACGATTCGGACCACCTTCTCATTATGATGAGTTTTCCATTATAGAAATATGTTCCATTTTTTAGAACTGAGTTGCAATCTTGAGATTCTTTGAATTTCACTAGAAAGAACCCGTTCTCTCTAGTGTAACTTTCAAATTCACCATCTGGTTTCCATACTCGCTGAATATAATATTTGAAATACAAGTAGTATGGTTTGGTACCCACTACATAAACAAGAACTAAATTGTTCCATGATTAAGTTGCTCTTTTACACACTTCTTTTTTAACGAGGCCATACTTCTTGTTATTGATCTTGATGGATGCTATATGCTCAAGATAGCATTCATCTTTAGTGGGCTCTTGAGGCTGATCTACAACTATATTTGCCTATGTTTTTCGACCTTGCTCCTTGTTCAGTGAGATGGCTACCGGCTTTCTCTGCCGTGACATCAGATTTCCTTTTTTATCCGCGAAATGGTGGTTTTCTGACCATCTTTGCCCTTTAGATTGACATTATTGGGAGCCGGTAGCAACTCATGACCTTTCTTATCCTCTCTCCTCCTTTGTTGCCTAGATTAGATCAATTGAAACCCATCATTATCAATGATGATATCCCATGATGGCTTTCTGATGTGAGAAAACTCAGGTGGTCTAAGTTGTGAGATAGAATTAGAGAATTTAGAGGAAATTTGGTGAGGAAATTGGTTTTCCGCCATGGCTGAGTGGAAACCTTAGATTTGTAATTAAATTCGAAATCCTTACATCTGAAACTTTTATGCATTTGAAATCATTTCATCCAAAACTTCATAAACCTGACACATGTAAGGCACTATGCCTTTAAAACCACGCGTTCATTCGAAACCTCTTCTTGCTTACATCATAGCTAGCTATCTAGGTATCCAAATAGATTTATATTTTAGTATTTATATGGAAAAACATATTGTTTACACTATGGTATAGAAGTATTCTGATTGTTATGTTGAGGAGTTATGAAATGCTCATATTTACTTAAACGTGCTCGCAAGTGTGAGCACATATGTATGACATATACACAAGAATGTACACATGAATGTGGACTGATGAGTCCTAATCCCATTTTACGCTTGTGCGAGTGACCGACCTTCGATCCTGTTTTACATACGCATAATGCAATGTGGCTAGATACATGCATCCTAATCGTATTTTACAAAAGTTGATATGCGTTGATCGTTAGTTGTTTGGATTGCATCTTCATATATTGTGTTCCAAAATGACCTTTAATCCAACCTATCATCTATTCGTGCATTTTATGAAGAATAATACATTACATAAACATGACTAGCCATACCTCTATTAAATATTATATACATACACTTGAAAACTCGTATATTTGGAACCCATATATGTGAGACACTTTACACTCAAAACTGATATTTGAAATCATATTCATTCTCAAAACTGTATAGATAGTCAAAGTTTTATACTTTTGGAACCACATGCTTTTAAAAAAAACCATGTATATATGAAACTGTGTATATGTATAAGACCTTATATACATTTGAAAATAGATGCATTCTTGGAACCAGATGAACCTGAGACCATATTCATATTCGGACTCATACATATATGAAACTATATAAAACTTGAAACTTGATAATACATATTTTCGAACCTTTAACATATATATTTAAAACTTTTATACTTGAGATCTATACATTTTCAAAGCTTATGCATATTTAAAACTATGTAAATGTTGCCTTATGTATTTAAGGCTTATATGTTCATTTGAAAATTCTGACAGTCATTCAAAACTGTAAGTTTTTGAAACCAATATGTAACCATATATATATATATATATATATATATATATATATATATATATATATATATATATATATATATATAAAGTTATATTATTTGACACTATTACATATCCCACACCAGATAATATTCGAGTTGTGATTCCTTGGGAATAGATTATATATTTGAAACTTAAGTGCATATGTTAACTCAAAACTCTTGTATTTATGAAATTTGTTAAGCTTGTGAAAACTTTAATTTTGAATCCACTTTGTATGAAGATCTGATATACATAAGATTTGAAATCAAAGTCTGTGAATTTTAGAAAAAAATATACATCCAGAAGATTGTATACTTTATACTCAGATACAAGTTTAAAACTTTATACTTTCAAAATCAGTTATATATGAATTCACAAACTTTTGAAACCTCATTTTCTCAAAATCTTTAATTTATGAAATCGTTAACTTTTGAAATCTCAAATTTACGAAATCGTTAGCTTTCAAAATTATTATTTTATGAAATCAATATATATCTCCTTGAAGCTCTGGTAATAAAACTTCAACTGTGAAGTACTCTATCCTCTAAACCCGTATGTCTACGAAATGAAGCCTGATGAATCACGGTATGGATTCCTCTGCTTTGATATGAGTCAGAATCCAGATCAACATCATAAAGTAAGATTTTGACATTAATTTGAATTTCAATATTAATTTCATTGCTTCGACATAAAGGTCTAATGCAGTCTTCAGTATTGATGTGGATCTAAGTTTTGATATGGATTTCTAGATTCCGACTGTGGAATCATCAGATAACCCCAACATCATTCCCTTCAATTTCATTTTGAACTTGCTGCGTCAAATACTTATGAAATTTAGATATTGTCGGTATTGACCACTTACAACATTGAACTCCTATGATATCGCTACTTACGGCATCACATACCTTCGATATTGCTTACTTAAGGCACCCACTTTCTATGACATAGCTTATTGTCGACATCAATAAGTTCATGTCAGTAATCCCTTCATCATTGACCAACTTGCGATATTGATTAACATGCACCCCTTAATATCTTGCAGCATTGTTTAACTCCTACGACATCAATTTTAAAACTTCGGCATGAGGCCAACCTTCGACATCAGAACTTAGCTACGACATCGTTTACCATTGCGACATAAGGTAATCTACGACATCATATACTTTACAGCATCAGATAACTATGTGCCATCATTATCTTGTGGCATCAATTTCTAATCTTCGGCATAATTTCCTGATATGGCTTCAGTGTCGATATCACCAACTGCATCATAAGTTGCCATCTATAAGTTCGGGATCCTCTGGATCTACAAATTTGGAATCACTCAAATCTTAGATCCAAAATTTTATCTAAGCTTGTCATTCGCTACGAGGTCAGATTTGTTAGGAATTTTCCGGGATCACTACATAATTAGATTTAGAAGAGAAAGTAGTTAAGAAAGCAAACGAAACCGATTCCCTCAAAAACAAAAAGTTTTATTGATTCAACCCAGAAAATACAAAAGAGACCTAAACTTGAGAAGAAATCTCAGTCCTGAACACCCAACTAAATACACTTTTCCTACACATATCTTATGAACCCTAGACATGTCTATTTATAATAGACTTGACAAAATATCTTATTTAAGAAGTTACTGAATACTTCCAAAATCTTTTCCATTTAGATAATTTATTGTCTTCTCTAATGCAATAAAAAAGGCAACTAATCACTCTACCAAATACACAAAATCTCCAAAAGGTACAATTAATCACACTCTAGAATCTAACAAATCTATAAAATAGGCAAAGATTTTGATGCAGCGCGATCTACACCAGAGTTAAGTCGTCCCAGAATTTTAGGTCGCTCACGACCTATGGAACTTATAGGTCACCCACGACCTAAGGAACGTATAGGTCGCTCACGACCTATGGAACTTATAGGTCGCTCACGAGTCAACTGCAAAGTGAAGGCATGCAAACGAGTCGACGAGTTAGAGGAACATGCGCATGAACGACCTAACGAAGAACGAGTTCACGAGTTAAAGGGAAAGACGTTGGAATGACCTAACATGCTATTACGACCTAACGAGTTATGACCTATGATAGGTCGCAGAGAAAAGGAACGACCTAAGTTAGGTCGCGGGAAGATATGGGGAGATAGGTCGTTCACTATAAGTCGCGAGACTTTAGGTCGTTAAGCCTTAGGTTGTGAAGACTTAAGTCGCGAAGTTTCTGAAGCCGCTTCTTTTAGGTCGCTGAAGGGGATGCCGTTCATTCTTAGGTCGCTCGCTCCAGATGCCGTTCATTTGTATAGGTCGTTGTGATGATGTGTTGTAACTTGAATCTGTTAAGTCGCTAACGACTTATGATAGGTCGGATACGACTTATGTGTTGTAAAGCGTTGTGTTGTATGTGCTTATGTTGTACTATTTTTAGGTCGTGATGTTTTAAGTCATGATGTTTTAGGTCGTGTACTTTAGGTCGTGATATGTTAAGTCGTGGCCGACTTAAGTGTTGAACAATTTTGTTTGTGGCGTGAGTTGTAGCCTATAAATAGGCAAGTTGGGTCATTTGTATAAGTTTAGTTGATTTGAATAAAAAATCTTGTTTTGTTAGCTTTGTGCTTTCACCAAATTGGTAGTTGAGTGTAATCTCCTATCTCCACTTTCGGTTAATCGAGTGCGCTCGATTCAACGATTGTTGAAGCCGATTCGCGGTATCAAGTGCGCTTGATCAACGCTTGAAGAATTGAAGATCTTCCTTCATGGTATAGTGCGCTATCAACGTGACGAAGATAGCTAGAATTCGGTATCTTCGGATCAACGAATTTGGGCCATTCAGTATTCTTCATTCCATCGATTGCTATTTTCATAGAATCATCATTTTGTATTTCCGCTGCTGCACCATTTTGGTATCAGATTGTTTTAGCCAATCATAGCTAAATCGAGTCTTGGAGCCGAGAATTTGAAGTTTTGAAGTGTTGATTTGTACGATCTAGGGCTTTGACTGAGCTAAGCAAGTGAAGACCGTGTACATCAGTTTGTTATCATCTTGAAAGTCAAAACCGAGAATTGAAGTGTTTGTGAAGTTTCAAATCATGCCGCCGAGAAGAGCTAATCGACATCAAAATATTGAAGCTTTGTATAGAAGAGAAGAAGCTGACGAGATGGAACAAAGAATTAATGAAAACTTTAATGAAAAGCTTAATGAAGGGATTGGTCGAATAGAGAAGATCATGTTAGAGATGTATCAAAATCAGAGAAGGGTTTCACCTGAATCTAACCATGGGGGAAGTAGAGTTTCGCCACATTCAAATCGAGAGAGAAGTATTGACGCAGCGGATTATACAAAACAATGTAGATCGATGAAAGTAGCAATCGATGGATTGGACGATACTGAAATGCCCGAATTCGTTGATCCGAAGATGCGGAATTCTAGCTATCCCGAACTCCTTGATCGTGCACGATACCGGGTTCAAAGATCTTCAATTCTTCAAGTGTTGATCTAGCGCACTAGATTCCGTGAATTGGCTTCTACGATCGTTGAATCGAGCGCACTCGATTAACCGAAAGAGGAGATAGGAGATTACACTCAACTACCAATTTAAATGAAAGCACAAAGCAATCAAACAAGAATTTTATTCAAAAATCAACAACCCATACAAGTGTGACACTCGGCCTATTTATAGGCGTTCAATTTTACAACAGAAATTTCATCATCTCCTAAGTCGGTTCCGACTTATAGCCTCCGACTTACGACTCAAAAGTAACGACTTAAGACAAAACAGTTACAACACAGAAACACAACGCGACGACTTACGACTTAAGTACAGACGACATACGACTTACAGAAATACAATATAATATCATACAACGACTCATCATTTAAGTACACGACTCAAGAACAAACGACTTATCCCAGCTCACGACTTAAGAAACCAGACGACTCATCTTAAGTCTTAACTCGGCAGCGACTCATCACTTCTCTTAAGTCGTAGACGACTTAACTCTTGTGAATTTCCAGCTTGTGCTGCTCCTCCTGTATCCTTCTTCTTAAGTCTTGGACGACTTATGCCAGCCTCTCCCTTGAGTCGTGGACGACTCGTGCCTTCCGATTCAATAAGTCGTGGATGACTTATCTCCTCGCCTTCGTTAAGTCGGTCACGACTTATGCCTTCTCCCCTGTTAAGTCGGTCACGACTTAGACCTTCAATTTCTTTAAGTCAGTCACGACTTAGTACTTGGCCTGCATCATCTTCTCCCCAGTTAAGTCGCTCACGACTTAGACAGTTAAGTCGGTCATGACCTATGCCTTGGAACATTTGAGCCTGACTTGCATCATCCTCCCCTGGTTGAAAGAAATTCGTCCTCGAATTTGCATTTTCATCTTCCACAACGAACTCATCCCCATGATATGGTACGAGATGCTTAACATTGAATACATCAGACGTATACACATCATCTGGCAGCTTCAATTTATAAGCATTTTCATTGATTCTCTTTAAAATTTCCACTGGACCAATCTTTCGTGCTTTCAATTTATTGTACGTTCCCACCGGAAAATGATCTTTTGTTAACACTGCATAAACCAAATCACCTTCATGAAATTCAACACTCCTTCGTTTCAAATCTGCAGATCGTTTATACTTCTCATTTGCTTTTCCCAATCGTTCCTGAATGATTTTATGACATTCCGCTAATCCATCAACAAAATCAGCAGCTTTCTTAACTGTCTTCTTTGATTGTGGCACTACCGTTAAATCCAACGGTCCCTTCGGTAAGCTTGAATATACTATCTGAAATGGACTAAAACCTGTGCTACGATTCACCGCATGATTATGAGCAAACTCTGCCTGGCATAACTTCATGTCCCAACTTTTCAGATTATCTTTCACAAGGCACCTCAACAGGTTTCCCAACGATCTGTTCACCACCTCTGTCTGTCCATCCGTTTGCGGATGATAAGCGCTGCTAAAATTCAACTTCGTTCCCACCATCTTCCACAAACTTAGCCAAAAATGACTCAGAAATCGAGTATCCCTGTCCGACACAATCGATTCTGGCAATCCATGAAGTCGATATATTTCTTTGAAAAACAACTGAGCAACATGAACAGCATCCGCCGTCTTCTTACAAGCAATAAAATGTGCCATTTTCGAAAATCGGTCAACCACCACATAAATGGAATCGTTTCCCCGCTGTGTTCTTGGCAACCCCAACACAAAGTCCATACTTACATCAACCCATGGTTTAGCTGGTACAGGTAACGGCATATATAAACCCGCATTAGTCGCAGTTCCTTTCGAAACCTGACAGATATGACATCGCTCAACAAACCTCTCCACTTCTTTCCTCATCGATGGCCAAAAGTAAGATTGTGAAATCAATTGCAAAGTACGGTCTCTACCCACGTGACCTTCCTCATGTAACTCCTTCACAATTTTCATTCTCAAACTACCCTCCGGTATGCATAATCGATTTCCTTTGAACAGAAAACCGTCCACCATTACAAACTCATCCGTCTTTCCCTCCTTGACTTTGTCAACAGACTTTGCAAAGTAAGGATCATCGACAAATAATTCTGGTAGTTCTTCAAACCCCGTCACTTCAACTTTCATTGTTGTTAGTAAATGATTCCTTCTACTCAAAGCATCCGCTACACGGTTCGTAACTCCAGACTTGTGTTTAACAACAAAAGTAAACTGTTGCAGATATGCAATCCATGATGCATGTCTCGCTGAAATCTTGTCTTGACCATGTAAATACTTCAATGCTTCATGATCAGTATACAGAACAAACTCTTTCTGAAATAGGTAATGTCTCCAGTGTTTAATAGCTTGCACAACAGCATAAAATTCCACATCATATGTACTGTATCTCATCTTCGCTCCAGATAACTTCTCACTGAAATATGCAATAGGACGCCCCTTCTGACTCAACACCCCTCCAATCCCAAGCTTTGACGCATCAGTGTGTAGCTCAAACAACAACTGAAAATCTGGTAAAACTAGAATTGGTGCAGATGTCAGCAACTCCTTGATCCTCCCAAAAGCATTTCCTGCTTCCTCAGACCGTGAAAACTGTTTACCCTTCACACAATCTGTAATAGGTGCCATCACACTACTAAAGTGTGGAATGAACCTTCGATAGAATGAAGCCAACCCGTGAAAACTACGAACTTCCGTTATCGTCTTGGGCTGCGGCCAATCTCTGATAGCTTCGACTTTACTTTGGTCAACCTGTATTCCTTCTTCCGACACAACATATCCCAAAAATAAAACACTTCTCGCCATAAAAACACACTTCTTTGTTGCAGCATAGAATTGTTCTTCTCAAAGAATAATCAATACTTTCTTCAAATGCTGAACATGCTCTTCTGTACTAGTACTGTAGATCAAGATATCATCAAAGTAAACTACCACAAATTTCCCAATGTATGGCTTGAAAATTTGGTTCATCACCCTCATGAATGTACTTGGTGCATTCGATAGACCAAACGGCATTACCAGCCATTCATACAACCCTTCCCTCGTCTTGAATGTTGTCTTCCATTCGTCCCCTGGTCTAATGCGAATCTAATGATAACCGCTCTTCAAGTCAATCTTAGAAAAGATTACGGACCCACTGATCTGATCCAATAAATCATCAAGCCTCAGCATCGGAAATCTGTATCTGACTGTGATCTTATTCAATGCTCTACTATCGGTGCACATCCTCCGTGTTCCATCCTTTTTGGGTACCAATAAAGATGGTACAACACAAGGACTTAAACTCTCCTGCACACGCCCCTGTTCAAGCAATTCTTCCACCTGCCTCCGCAACTCTTCATGTTCCTTCGGACTCATTCGATAATGTGGTCTATGTGGCAATACTGCTCCCGGAACAAGATCGATTTGATGTTGAATGTCTCTTAGTGGCGGTAACTCCTTTGGTAACTCATCTGGAAATACATCCTCAAATTCTTTCAAAACTGGCTTCGCTTCTTCTGGAATTTCAACCTCTTTACTGCTCTCTCGCCCAATCAACAAAAACACTTCAGGCTCCTCTTTAACTTCTTTAACAAACTCCTTCAAAGAAAACAAAGTTTTCAGTTCTTCAATCTCTTCTGACTTACTCTCTCCTTGATGTCTCTTCTTTGGAACTAAGATAATCTTCGTTCCTTCAAACATAAAACTGTAGCTATTGGTCCGACCATCATGTTGTACTGCTCGATCATACTGCCATGGTCTTTCCAAAAGTAAATGACAAACATCCATCTCTACTACATCACACCAGATCTCATCTTTGTATTTCTTCCCAATAGAGAATGGAACACGAACTCGTCTATCCACTTTCACTTCTCCTCCTTTTCTCAACCATGCTAACTTGTATGGATTCGGATGTTTCTCTGTCTTCAACTTCAACTTTGTCACAACCTCGGTTGAAATGATATTGTCACAGCTTCCGGCATCGATCACAAATTTACACACCTTTCCCAGTATAGTGCATGTCGACTGAAAGATATTACTCCTCAACCAACTAGCTTCTTCCTGCTTCGGTGTCAAACATGATCTCCTCAGCATTAGATTACAACCTTCATCTCCTGACGTAATATCCTGTTCATCCTCCTCAACTGGACTAGAATAATCTCCATCAACATCCTCATTTTCAACTTCTGCAATCATGGTTCTCTTCTTTGGCTTTGGACACTCGTTGCTTTTATGACCCAATTCCTGACAATTGTAACATTTGAAACCATTGTTAACCTTCGCCTTCTCAGCCTCCTTCACCACTGGTCTACTGATAGGTTTAGAAACATTAGAACTCCCACTTACACCCTTCACTTGATTGTTGGAATTAGTAAACACACCACCTCCTCGTCTTCCTTGCTTCTCCCAAGCCAACGCCTTTTGATGTGCTTCTGCCACAGATCTTGGATCGAACATATTAACCATATCCTGAATCTGCATTCTCAATCCCCCAATGAATCTAGATGTCAGCTGCTCTTCCGTTTCCATAATATCATTCCTTGCAATCAGCTGATAAAACTCATCTGCATAATCATTAACAGTTTTTGTGCCCTGCCTCAAATTCTGTAAACGTTGATACATTAGCGACTGATAATTGTAAGGTAAGAACGTTGCTTTCATCAATTTCTTCATCTTTTCCCAAGATTCAACTTTCGACTTCCCCATTCGTTCACGTGTAAGTTTGGTTTGTTGCCACCATGCCAAAGCTCTACCCCACAACCTTGTAGCAACCAACTTCACTCTACGAGGTTCTGGAACTTCTTTGAAATCAAAAATCTCCTCAACATTAGCCACCCAATCTAGAAACTCCTCCGCTTGCATACCACCCTTGAATTCAGGAATTTCAGTCTTCAACCCCGACTCCCACTTGTGATCATACTCAGAGTAATTTCTTCCTTGTCCTCTTCCTTGAATACTACCACCATCATACTCCTCTTCAAAATCAGATGCATATCGATGTCGATTCTGACCACCAACATCTCTACTCCCTTCACGTCTACCACCATCCCTTCTATCTACATTTCTCCGAACACGATCTCGGTCATCAACATTTCTATAACTGTCTCGGCTCACACTTCTATGGTCATTGTCATAACTTCTCCCTTGGTTGGAATGTGGTGAAACTCTACTTCTCTCGTGGTTAGATTCAGGTGAAACCCTTCTCCGGTTTTGATTCATCTCCATCATAAGCTTTTCTAACCTCCCAATGCCTTCATCCAACTTCTCATTGAATTTGTCACTTATACGTTGCTCCATTTGCTCGGCATCTTCCTGCTTATACAAATCTTCAACATTCTAATGACGGTTAGCTCTCCTTGGCGGCATGATTGAATACTTCACAAATTCTTCAACACTTCAAAATTCAAACACAATTCGAACTTAGATCCATGAAATGGATCGAAATCTTCACACTTGTTGCAAATCGCGATGAACACGATGAACACAACTTCTCCAAATGATAAGATCCGATCTCCAAACTACAAAAGTATGCACGACCCACTTCTTCAAACTCTCGGCCGTGAGGGATAACCTCAAATCTTCAAAACTCCAAAATGATTAGGCTCCAAGTCTCGATCTAGCAATGATTGGCTAGAACAAGCTCTGATACCAAAACTGACGCAGCGGATTATACAAAACAATGTAGATCGATGAAAGTAGCAATCGATGGATTGGACGATACTGAAATGCCCGAATTCGTTGATCCGAAGATGCCGAATTCTAGCTATCCCGAACTCGTTGATCGCGCACGATACCGGGTTCAAAGATCTTCAATTCTTCAAGCGTTGATCTAGCGCACTAGATTCCGCGAATCGGCTTCTACGATCATTGAATCGAGCGCACTCGATTAACCGAAAGAGGAGATAGGAGATTACACTCAACTACCAATTTAAATGAAAGCACAAAGCAATCAAACAAAAAATTTATTCAAAAATCAACAACCCATACAAGTGTGACACTCGGCCTATTTATAGGCGTTCAATTTTACAACAGAAATTTCATCATCTCCTAAGTCGGTTCCGACTTATAGCCTCCGACTTACGACTCAAAAGTAACGACTTAAGACAAAACAGTTACAACACAGAAACACAACGCGACGACTTACGACTTAAGTACAGACGACATACGACTTACAGAAATACAACATAATATCATACAACGACTCATCATTTAAGTACACGACTCAAGAACAAACGACTTATCCCAGCTCACGACTTAAGAAACCAGACGACTCATCTTAAGTCTTAACTCGGCAGCGACTCATCACTTCTCTTAAGTCGTAGACGACTTAACTCTTGTGAATTTCCAGCTTGTGCTGCTCCTCCTGTATCCTTCTTCTTAAGTCTTGGACGACTTATGCCAGCCTCTCCCTTGAGTCGTGGACGACTCGTGCCTTCCGATTCAATACGTCGTGGATGACTTATCTCCTCGCCTTCGTTAAGTCGGTCACGACTTATGCCTTCTCCCCTGTTAAGTCGGTCACGACTTAGACCTTCAATTTCTTTAAGTCGGTCATGACTTAGTACTTGGCCTGCATCATCTTCTCCCCAGTTAAGTCGCTCACGACTTAGACAGTTAAGTCGGTCATGACCTATGCCTTGGAACATTTGAGCCTGACTTGCATCAAGTATCGATAGTAATCATAGAAGTATGGATCGAGATTCTTATAGAAATGTTGGTGATCGGAATGTAAATGGTCGAGATCGGAGGAATGGAGATCGAAGGGATGTTGGTGGAAGACGTGATGGTAGTAGAGATGTTGGTGGTCAGGATCGACATCGATATACATCTGATTTTGAAGAGGAGTATGACGGTGGTAGTGTTCGAGGACAAGGATGAGGTCAAGGAAGAAATTACTCTGAGTATGATCACAAGTGGGAATCGGGAATGAAAACTGAAATTCCTAAATTCAAGGGTGGTATGCAAGCTGAGGAGTTTTTGGATTGGGTGGCTAATGTTGAAGAAATTTTTGATTTCAAGGAAGTTCCAGAACATCGTAGAGTGAAGTTGGTTGCTACAAGGTTGAGGGGTAGAACCTTGGCATGGTGGCAACAAACCAAACTTACACGTGAACGAATGGGGAAGTCAAAGGTTGAATCTTAGGAGAAGATGAAGAAATTGATGAAAGAAACGTTCTTACCTTACAATTATTAATCTCTGATGTATCAACGTTTGCAGAACTTGAGGCAGGGCACAAAGACTGTTAATGATTACGCGGATGAGTTTTATCAGCTTATTGCGAGGAATGATATTATGGAAACAGAAGAGCAATTGACAGCTAGATTTGTTAGAGGGTTGAGAATGCAGATTCAAGACACGGTGAATATGTTTGATCCCAGATCTATAGTGGAAGCACACCAGAAAGCGTTGGCTTAGGAGAAACAGGGAAGACGAGGTGGTAGTGTGTTTACAAATTCCAACAATCCAGTGAAGGGTGTTAGCGGAAGTTCTAATGTTTCAAAAGTTGTTGCAAAACCCATTATGAATGAGGTTGGGAAGACGAAAGTCAATAATGGTTTCAAGTGTTATAATTGTCAAGAAGTGGGCCACTAAAGTAATGAATGTCCAAAGCCGAAGAAACGAGCTATGATAGCGGAGGTTGAGGATGAGAATGAAGAAGCTAAATGTTCCAATTCACCACCTGATGAGGGGGAAGAAGAAGTGTCGGGAGACGAAGGTTGTAATCTAATGATGAGGAGGTCTTGTTTGACGCCAAAGCAAGAGGAGGATTGTAGTTGGTTGAGGAGCAATATATTTCAGTCAACATGTACTATTCTGGGGAAAGTTTGCAAATTTGTTATTGATGCTGGAAGCTGTGATAATATAATTTCTTCAGAAGCCGTGAGGAAGTTGGCATTGAAGACTGAGAAACATCTGAAACCGTACAAGTTAGCATGGTTGGGGAAGGGTGGTGAGGTGAAAGTTGGACGTCGAGCTTGTGTGAGTTTTTCAATTGGAAAGAAATATAAAGACGAAATCTAGTGCGATGTTGTGGACATGGACGTATGGCATTTGTTGCTAGGGAGACCGTGGCAGTATGATAGGGCGGTGCAACATGATGGGCGTACAAACAGTTATAGCTTTATGTTCGAAGGCACAAAGATTACTTTAGTTCCCAAGAAACGACAACAAGAAGAAAGTAAGTTGGAAGAGATTGAAGAACTTAAAATTTTGCTATCTTTGAAGGAGTTTGTTAAGGAGGTTGAAGAGGAGCCTGAAGTATTTTTGTTGATTGGACGTGAGAGTCATGAAGTGGTGGAAATACCAGAAGAAGTAAAACGAGTACTAGAAGAGTTTGACGATGTATTTCCAGAGGAGTTGCCAACGGAGTTACCGCCGTTGAGGGACATTCAATATCAAATTGATCTTGTTCCAGGAGCTGTGTTACCTCATAGACCACATTATAGAATGAGTCCAAAAGAGCATGAGGAGTTGCGAAGGCAGGTGGAAGAATTGCTTGAACAGGGGCGTGTGCAGGAGAGTTTAAGTCTTTGTGCTGTACCAGCTTTATTGGTACCCAAAAAGGATGGAACGTGGAGGATGTGCACAGATAGTAGAGCATTGAATAAGATCACAGTCAGATACAGATTTCCGATGCCGAGACTTGATGATTTATTGGATCAAATCAGTGGGTCTGTAATCTTTTCTAAGATTGACTTGAAGAGTGGTTATCACCAAATTCGAATTAGACCAGGGGACGAATGGAAGACATCATTCAAGACGAGGGAAGGATTGTATGAATGGCTGGTAATGCCGTTTGGTCTATCGAATGCACCAAGTACATTCATGAGGGTGATGAATCAAATTTTCAGGCCATACATTGGAAAATTTGTGGTAGTTCACTTTGATGATATTCTGATTTACAGTGCTAGTACGGAGGAGCATGTTCAACATTTGAGGAAAGTGTTAATTATCCTTCATGAAGAACAATTCTATGCAGCAACTAAGAAAAGTGTTTTTATGGCAAGGAGTGTTTTATTTCTGGGGTATGTTGTATCGAAAGAAGGAATACAGGTAGACCAAAGTAAAATCGAAGCAATTAGAGATTAGCCGCAACCCAGGACGATAACGGAAGTTCGTAGTTTTCATGGGTTGGCTTCATTTTATAGAAGATTTATTCCGCACTTTAGTAGTGTGATGGCGCCTGTTACAGATTGTATGAAGGGCAAACAGTTGCATGGACGGAGGAAGCAGGGGTTGCTTTTAAGCGAATTAAAGAACTCTTGACGTCAGCACCAATCCTAGTATTACTAGATTTTCAGTTAGTGTTTGAACTACATACTGATGCATCCAAGCTTGGGATTGGAGGAATGTTGAGTCAGAGGGGACGTCCGATTGCATATTTCAGTGAGAAGTTATCAGGAGCAAAGATGAGATATAGTACATATGATGTGGAATTTTATGCTGTTGTGCAAGCCATTAAACACTGGAGACATTACTTATTTCAGAAAGAGTTTGTTCTCTACACTGATCATGAGGCGTTGAAGCATTTACAAGGGCAAGACAAGATTTCAGCGAGACATGCATCGTGGATTGCGTACATGCAACAGTTTACGTTTGTAGTCAAACACAAGTCAGGAGTGACGAATCGTGTGGCTGATGCTTTGAGTAGGAGGAGTCATTTATTGACAATAATGAAAGTTGAGGTGACAGGGTTTGATGTGTTACCAGCATTATTTGTCGATGATCCTTACTTTGCAAAGTTTGTTGATAAAGTCAAGGAGGGAGAGACGGATGAATTTTTGATGATAGATGGTTTTCTGTTTAAAGGAAATCGATTGTGCATACCTGATTGTAGTTTGAGAATGAAAATTGTAAAGGAGCTACATGAAGAAGGTCATGTGGGGAGAGACCGTACATTACAGTTAATTTCCCAATCTTATTTTTGGCCATCGATGAGAAAAGAGGTTGAGAGATTTGTGGAGCGATGTCATATCTGTCAGGTTTCGAAAGGAACTGCGACCAATGCTGGGTTATATATGCCGTTACCTGTACCAACTAAACCATGGGTTGATGTGAGTATGGATTTTGTTTTGGGGTTACCGCGAACTCAAAGGGGGAACGATTCCATTTATGTGGTGGTTGACCAGTTTTCGAAAATGGCACATTTTATTGCTTGAAAGAAGACGGCAGATGCTGTTCATGTTGCTCAGTTATTTTTCAAAGAAATCTATCGACTTCATGGATTGCCCGAATCTATTGTGTCGGATAGGGATACTCGTTTCCTGAGTCATTTTTGGCTAAGTTTGTGGAAGATGGTCGGAACGAAGCTGAATTTTAGTAGCGCTTACCATCCACAAACTGATGGACAAACAGAGGTGGTTAACAGATCGCTGGGGAATTTATTGCGATGTCTGGTGAAAGATAATCTGAAGAGTTGGGACATGAAGTTATGCCAGGCAGAGTTTGCTCATAATCATGCAGTAAATCATAGCACAGGTTTCAGTCCATTCCAGATTGTATATTCAAGTTTGCCAAGGGGACCGTTGGACTTAATGGTTGTACCACAACCAAAAGGGACAGTAAAACGAGCTGTTGATTTTGTTGATGGATTAACTGAATGTCATAAAATCGTTCAGGAATGATTGGAGAAAGCGAATGAGAAGTACAAACGATCTGCAGATCTGAAGCGAAGGAGTGTTGAATTTCATGAAGGTGATTTGGTTTATGCAGTGTTAACAAAGGATCGTTTTCCGGTAGGAACGTACAATAAATTGAAAGCACGGAAGATTGATCCAGTGGAAATTTTGAAGAAAATCAATGAGAATGCATATCAGTTGAGATTGCCGGATGATGTTCATACGTCTGATGTTTTCAAAGTCAAATATTTGATTCCGTATCATGAAGATAAGACTGTTGTGGATGCAGAAAGTGCAAATTCGAGGTCGAATTTTTGTCAACAGGGGGAGGATGATGCAGCGCGATCTACACCAGAGTTAAGTCGTCCCTAGGTCGCTCACGACCTATGGAACTTATAGGTCGCCGACGACCTAAGGAACGTATAGGTCGCTCACGACCTATGGAACTTATAGGTCGCTCACGAGTCAACTACAAAGTGAAGGCATGCAAACGAGTCGACGAGTTAGAGGAACATGCGCATGAACGACCTAACAAAGAACGAGTTCACGAGTTAAAGGGAAAGACGTTGGAACGACCTAACATGCTGTTACGACCTAACGAGTTACGACCTATGATAGGTCGCAGAGAAAAGGAACGACCTAAGTTAGGTCGCGGGAAGATATGGGGAGATAGGTCGTTCACTATAAGTCGCGAGACTTTAGGTCGTGAAGCCTTAGGTCGTGAAGACTTAAGTCACGAAGTTTCTGAAGCCGCTTCTTTTAGGTCGCTGAAGGGGATGCCATTCATTCTTAGGTCGCTCGCTCCATATACCCTTCATTTGTATAGGTCGTTGTAATGATGTGTTGTACTTGAATCTGTTAAGTCGCTAACGACTTATGATAGGTCGGATACGACTTATGTGTTGTAAAGCGTTGTGTTGTATGTGCTTATGTTGTACTATTTTAGGTCGTGATGTTTTAAGTCGTGATGTTTTAGGTCGTGTACTTTAGGTCGTGATATGTTAAGTCGTGGCCGACTTAAGTGTTGAACAATTTTGTTTGTGGCGTGAGTTGTAGCCTATAAATAGGCAAGTTGGGTCATTTGTAAAAGTATAGTTGATTTGAATAAAAACTCTTGTTTTGTTAGCTTTGTGCTTTCACCAAATTGGTAGTTGAGTGTAATCTCCTATCTCCACTTTCGGTTAATTGAGTGCGCTCGATTCAACGATTGTTGAAGCCGATTCGCGGTATCAAGTACGCTTGATCAACGCTTGAAGAATTGAAGATCTTCCTTCACGGTATAGTGTGCTATCAACGTGACGAAGATAGCTAGAATTCGGTATCTTCGGATCAACGAATTTGGGCCATTCAGTATTCTTCATTCCATCGATTGCTATTTTCACAGAATCATCATTTTGTATTTCCGCTGCTGCACCAGATTTTGAGTCATAATTCCACATAGACTCAAATATCTCTAAGATCTACTTAAATATAGAATATTGTATCACCAAGATCTAACAAAATTCCCGTTCAAACTTGGCTTCATAATTTCAGATAGTGATCTTTACTAGAGTCGAATATATTGATTGATAATTAATTTCCCAATGTTAAATAAAAGTGAGAGGATGTCAGATAAATAAGATTGATATTGAAAGGCTTAGGAGCTAAATAGGATATTGGATGGTAAGGTAAGCTATTGAGTGAGTTGAGCAGAGAAAATGATGGGTGGAAAAGAGTTCACGTGATTGATTTGTACAGGAGAATAAAGCTCTTGTTCATGCCATAAATAGAATGATGTCGCATATGAGCGAGATGGGTTATAAGCTAAATAAACCATCCAATAGGTTCATGCATTTAAATCAATAACGATGATTTTTTAAAATTTAGTAAAGAGATAAGTTAAATAATTCAAATTTTAGGGCATTTTGGTCAGGTACGAGTCCTCCTTATAGCGCCAAAATGTTAAGTGGAAATTTGGTCTAATGTTTAAGATATATGTACAAGGTGGCATGTTTAAAAAAATTTCGATAATACCCCTTAGTTTTTTATTATTCACAGAATAGTTAGAAATATGATTCATACATTCAAAAGATAAAATAGGCAAGTCCAAAAGTTAATAACCAAGATAGTAATTGTGTATATAAACACTTGTTTAGATCGAAGCCCCACTGAAATGAATCATATCGAGGTTTGGACCTAAAGAGCTTTATTATATGCACATTCATGTTTAATAATGTCTAAAGTGCATGATTAAAGTTATAAGTTGTGCCCAAATCATGTCCTTTATTCACTTATGAACATGTTACAAGATGTGAAAATATGAAATTATCTAATTGCATGGGCCCTTGTTTATAAATATATCATCTTCTCCTTCATTACCCTTTATACTATCAGTTTGTCCTCGAGCTCCCAATGAACAGAACATGGAGAAGATCCTAATTGGAAAAGTGATATATATGATTGGGAAAGAAGTTAAGGGCCCCTTTTCATGAAAGGCTACATCTCTATTTAAACTGGTTGGGAGGACATAAGTTCGCTTCCATTGGAGATGTGGGATTTGGAGTATTATCTTGGTGATGGCTTCAACATGAAGGCCGTTGAAGCTTTATGAAAGGAAATATACTAAACCCTCTTGAATTTGCTCTTGTGAATGAATTTAATCCTCTTTCTTTTCATGGCTCTTGACAATCTTATGGTATCGACGTTGTGCGACATTAATAATAGGCGATATTTATGAAATTCGGCATCAATTAATACATGGTGTCTATTATTATACAGGCGACTCTCGATATGCCAATTTCATCATAACCTTACGATATTATTTTGTCTTGATAACATGCGACATTGAATGGACATGCTATTGCTTTGATGGTGACATTGAAAGGTTGTGACATCAATGGGATGCGACACTAATGATATATCATGTCGCTTTAACATTGATGGCTTACGACCTGGTTCAATTCGATATCATTGCCATAAAAACATGCGATATTAATGGCAAACGACATTAATTTCTGCCTTAATGAAGTATGGTGCCTTCGACATTAATGAAGCGCGGCATTGATTACATGCGGCATTGATGACATTGTTAGTCCTTGAGATGATGGCTTTAATGACAAAAACCTTAGAATAAGATTATAAAATATAAATACTAACATTATAGTTTAGATATATATGTATATGCAGGATTTAACCATGCAGGTATCAAGAATGAAAACTGTACAGTATAGAGATTCAAGATATCAAGATTGAAGACTCATGAGTATCAAGAATATCAAGAGTTCAAGATTTCAAGAATAAGTAATTTAATTAGGAATTTTGTTAAAACTCCTAGAAAAGCACTGGCATCTTAAAATCCAATTTAGTCGTGGAATGGAATCCTCTTCGAGCTCGTTAAAGGGATGGAACCCTAAGTAGGATGGAACCTACAAAAAATCTAGTGGAACATTGTTTTGTATCCGCTAACGTTTATTCAAATGATTTTACAAAATTATCTTGTTTTCAAAATGATTTCAAAACCTTCTTTTAAAAAAAAAGAATCAAAAACATCTATCCTGATTTTAAACACTTTTAGCCTTAAAATAATCTTTATTTTCAAAATCAAATTATCCTTAGTTTTAAACTATCTTTAATAATAAATTTTATATTTATACTTAGATTTAAATATAAAATTATAGTAAAATTTTATATATATTATTCTCTATATTTACTTATGTATTTTAACTATAGTAAAGTATATTTATAAAGTTTAAAATAGTTTTAAATATAAGATAGAAGTAATTTTCAAAGAAAAACAAATCACCAAAATTTCCTTTGGGATATCGACATACCCAAGATACCCATGTCGACATAGTGGCAGTTGGTTTCAAAAATTTGAATTTCAAAAGAAGTGTCTATTCGCCATAGCCTTTCACGAATGGACATGGCTGTTGTTCTTCTATAAATAGGGGGTGTTTTCAACGAATTTTATATCATATTTTTCTAGTTTTCACTCCTCTTCTTCTTCTTCCACATTTCTTTATATATATTCTTACCATTACTCTACCGAAATCACCATTGAATCTGTGAAAACTGTGAAATGGATTCAAAGGGTGTGCCCCTCCTATTATAGGCTTCAAAGGGTGTTGCCTAACATTCCTCTCACCCCCACCATGCCATGGAAGGCTCGCCCCTCCACATGCCCAACGCTTCTCCTTTACACCTCTTACTTTAACAAATAACCATTTTACCCCTTTCATTAAAATATCTCTTATCCATTAGAAGCTTCTAGAACAGTCCAATTATCCCATAAAGAAATGTATGTTAATTAGCTCCTGATGTGTTCATATTTTTAGTAGCTTGGTGCAAAAGAGTTTTAACAACTTATTTTGAAGAAAATGCTGTTTATCGATAAACCAATTTCCAGTCATATTGTTGATTTTTCTTCGAAGAATTTATTATTGTAACAAACTTCAAAAACAAGTTTCTTATCATTATTCATTATAAAATCATATTTATAACACTTAACTATATTTCAAAATATTTCGATATTCAAAGATGAAGTGTTCAAATTTACATGCCGCTGCCTTCTTCCTCACTTAGAACATTTCGTCCCCGAAATTCAAATAAGAACGATACTTAAAGAAGATAGAAGAAACAAGATACATATATAAACATCTGCTAAACTATATATAACCTAAAATACAAACCAAATGCAAACAAAGTAATTCCACCTCAAACGGTGAGGACATTACAAAAGATATATGACACTAAGATAAGAAACCACTAATTTGATAACAACTCTAGATAGGACACCCTCAAACTATCATCTGCCTCCCATGTACAATCTCAAGCATCTCTCTCTACTATACCTTAACTAACTTGACAACCATAGTCCTCAATCTCTTCGTATCTCGATCTACGATATGAACAGGCTGTCGCAATATAGTCAAGTTCGTCTCAATCTCCAAGTCCTCCTGTTGTAACGCTTCCACTATCATCGAAGGATAATGTACAAACTTATGCAAATGTGATACATGAAATACATTATGCACACCTGATAGTCTAATCGGTAACTTGACTCTATACGCGAGTGTACCAATCTTCTCTAGAACCGGGAATGGTTCTATATAACGAGGAGCCAACTTCGCATCCCTTTCAAAGCAGACTATAGTTCTCATTAGAGAAACCTTCACAGACACAATGTCTCCAACTAAGAAGTCTAGCCCTCTATGCCTCTCATCTGCATAGTTCTTTTGTTGATTACGCACTTCCTTGATTCGCTTTCTAATATTGGTTACCTTATTCGAAGCCTCCCGAATCATATCTGACCCAAGCACTAGACGATCTCTATAACAACCTAGGTGAAGATTACTTGGAATAAAATCTATAAAATATGATTTAAATTATCTTAATTAATTTCTAGATGAATTTGAGGAATTTTAAATATTAATTTTCAAATTAAAATAGATCTGGGATTAATTAAATTGGATATTTCATAAAATATCCTTTTGTGTAACTTAAATCTTATATTTGTTAATATAAGAATAATCTAGGTTAAAAATAGAATTTTGATAAAATATATGGAAATAATTTTTATGATTAAGATGAGAATAAAAATATCACATTCACTTAATTATTTGAACAAAAAGCTATGATAGATAATTTCCATTTGATACAATTGCAACAAAATGGTTGTAAATTTAATAGAAATGTTAATGTTGATATTTATTGTTAAAAATGATATTTTTAGCAATTAATACTTTATTTTATCAAATAATAATAAAACCTTTCATTTGCAAAAGTTTTATTCAATATTTTTAAAACCACCTCAATATCGATAATGAACAGTAACTTTTGTTATTTTGGTGTTTGTCAAATTTTTAGGAATCAATATATGCTATATATAACATAGTTTAAAAGTCTAAAATAAGTGTTTTGTGAATAAAAATGAAAAGAAAATGATAATTCCTTCTTGTTGGGTCCATGATACTCTTCTTGGCCCATGTTGTAGCCTAAAAATGAGCGTATACACTCATTTCTCATACACTAGAATAATTTTCAGGTTAAGCAAAAATCTAAAAATAAACCATTCATATAAGCAATCCCTAGAATTAAGAATTTATCGCCAAATTTGAATCAAATCAAAGAGCTTTTGATTATTTATTGAAGATATAAGGCCGTGGTAATCTCTACTACCCTATCTTGCATCCAATTGGGTTCAAATTTTAGTTTTGATCATGGTTGTAATTCATTATTTTGCAATTGCTCAAAATAAAACTTAGATTGTAGCTTAAACTTAGTGGCCTAGGAGAATCTGGGTTTCTAGCATCAATTCTGTAATGATTCGGAATTTTTGTCGTCTTGAGTTATGAATATTTGTTTTTAATATTCAATAATACGACCTTTTAATCAAAATAAAAATCCTTGGTAAATGACAATTGGAAATAATATATAGTTTTAAAACAAGATAATAATTGAAATTTTCCAGATTTTATTTATAAAATAGAAAATTGATTTAAATTGGAATTTCTTATAACAATGAAATTTAAATGTAAATTAAAAACAAATTCATAGCAAATGAAAATGAATGAGAAGAATGTGTGTGTGTGTGTGTGTGTGTGTGTGTGTATATAAAAGAAATATGTAATAGTTATAAACTAAATAAAAATAGTATATTAAAAACAATATATATATATGTGGGAAGTAAGAAAAGAAGGAAATTATATGAAAATTTTAATATGATGGTAATGAGAGAATACTGAATAAAATCATCAAACCATTTTTAAAGGAGAACCTTTTGCAAAATATATTTTTAACAAAAATGTTATTTTTATGCATAAGAATAGAATAGCAAACTTTGTTCCTTGTATTATACAAGTATATGAATATGAAGACTTAAAATTGTTTTTAGTCAATACCACTTTTCAAATTGTCCTAAAAAATATAGTGAAGCATGTTTTAAAATCAAATGGAAGTGAAAAGTAAAACATAAAAATTTACAAGTCATATGAAAGAAAATAAAATAAAGCATTTGCGTGGTAAAAAAATGTATAACCAAAATTATAAGTAAAATAAGCATTGCCTAGACAAAGAGAACGAAGGCTGAAAACATTATTTCATCTCAAACATCATATTTCAGCCACCAAAATTTTCAACTCATCAGCCACCAACATTTCAATGCCAAACAGTCCAAATTCTTGTACATCAATCCATCACTACATAGTATAGCAGACCACAAATCTCTTGAGCCCTAAAATATTGTACAAAGGTATCATTATGTTTTGGATAAACATGTATATATAGGGGTATGTATGTGTGTATGTTTCAGTTCTTTCAAACCTGTAAACACTCTGTAAAATAAACACTAAGAAGAAAAAAACAAGAAGAAAAAAACAAGAAGAAAAAAACAAGAAGAAAATAACAAACCTGCTCTGTCAAGATCAAAAACAAGACAAGTGATCAAGTATGCAGATCATAAACTAAGATTCAGGTGGAAGTCTTGGATGATTTCAACATGATTAAGGTGAGAAATTAGATTTGGATGCCAATACATTTTCAAATATCACTCTGCCACGTTGATAGAGTTAAATTTTTATATATGCTCTAACTTTAAAAATCACTATCTCTCAATTTGATTCGAATTTGCCAATGATGCCAACTAATGAAATGTTTGTTTTTGAGTCTAGATCATACTAAAAATAGTTGAAGCTTGTTCATTTTGTATATTGTGTGAAATTGCAAAAATATAGTAAATAACCAGTTTTCGACGAATTTCAACGTGTTCAAATCATCGAATCAAGTATGTAATCGTGATTCTCGTATGAAGATAGGAATTTTAGTGAAGAAATCGTAATTTTTAGTGGCACAGTTTTTGAGAAATGGGAAGATGATCAAAATCCACTTAAAAATTAATTTCTGGCTATGTAGTTGACGAGGGGCGGAGAGGCTTGGCCGAGGAGGAGCGTTGCGACATGGTCGAGGGGTTCACCGTGGCCAAATTTCAATTTTGGCTTTCATTTGGGGTAGCGTGGGAATTTTAGGGTTTAAGCCACTTATTTCTTGAGGTGGGGAAAACAAGGTGCAGGCAGACGAGGAAGATGATCGGACTTAGTCGCAGTTGGCTGGAAGGAAGCGGCGGCGATGGGGGTTCGTGCAGTGGTGGTGGCTTGGCTGCAGGTGGTCAAGGTTGTGGAAAATCGAAGGTTTTGTCGAAGGCATTTTCATGTTCAAGTGGAAGGTACTGTTCATGTAACAACACGCATATTTTACGATTTTATATTTAAATATTTTATTTGAATATAGCGTCGTTAATTGGATTAAGGTCCGAAAAGTTACTTTTTGCAAACGGTCGAATTAGGACTCGAGACCACTTCCATTGAGTCCAAAACGGTGTTTGCGACTTTTTTGAGTATAAGCTTCGATATGTTTGGAGTAAGTTGAATTTTGCTATTTTCTGTTGGGCTTTTTGGGTTTGGGTTTTACCCAACTCATCAAATAACCTAGTTCAGCCCCTCTCTTCTCCTCTTCACTTCATTTCTATTTTTCTTAAACACTCAAGCAACTGAAAATGGGGAGAGGAAAGAGAAATTAAAATTCAAAACCCTAGATTCAATTGCAAACTTTAAATTCTTGCTCCAAATTTGAAGAAAAGCTTAGGTAAGCTCCATCTTCATCTTCTCCATCTCAATTACTCTTCGATTTCTGAAATTTCCTAAACCCTAACTTAGGAAAATACTTGTTTTGATCTTAGATTGAAGCTTGTAGAGTTGAAGTGAAGAGTGATTAATCTTTTCCTTGTGTTTGTGCTTCTCATTTGTTTTTGAGTTAAATGTGAGATTTTTGAACTCACATCTATGCCTATAGTTTGTGTTGTAGTTGGGTAAGAATTCCTAACATCAATTCATGTGCATTTGTGTTCGATTTGGATCGATTCGGTTGATTGTCCAATTTTTGGTTTTTGAAATCCAATTTTGTAAAAATCCAATCTTTATTGTTTGAACACGTTAGCGGAGTGTTTCGGAGGGCCATACGAGGCTGGGTTGTCGCTTGACGTAAGTCCTTGGCTGTGGTCGCTCGCTCGTCGCTCCTGTTATGTGTTTTCGCAATTGGCCCAATTGGGGCTAGGCTAATTTCTGCTCTGGTAGTAGGTTCAGTCGACCGAACCAGTAGGTCAGTCGACTGAACCAGACCCCAAGAATTTGCCTGGGTCTGTATCAGTCGACTGACCCTCTTTGTCAGTCGACTGACCCTGGGGTAGAAAACTGCGTACCCCTGTGTCAGTCGACTGACACTTTGGGTCAGTCGACTAACCTGGAAACAAAAAGTTTCCATGCACTAGTCCAGTCGACTGACCCCCTGGTTCAGTCGACTGACCTGCTTGTCTCAGCCCATTTGTTATTTTGCTTTGGTTTTCCAATTTCGATCGATTCGTGTCGATCCAATCAGTTGTTATCACATTTTTGACTTTGATAATTCCTTTTTGAGTTCGTGCATGGGTTTTTATAAAATGATCTTTTTAAAGTGTATTAAAAGCTCGTTCCTCCAATTTATAATTTCTATTTAAAACACACACACGATTTTGCACCTCGAGCGAAGAGGGAGGAGAATTAAATGATTAGATAAAACGCGTGCTATGAACACGTGCGTTCATCCTTTCAGTTAGTTCCTAATCTATTTGTTTGACCATTTTGACCTTCGGGTCTGGTTTACCGATGAGATGAGGTGAATTTTGTACTGCTTTGAGTGTGAAATTGACAAACGGTTAGTAAACCGTTTAGTGCGAACGTGTGGTATGGGACTCACATTAACATTTTTTGGGTTCCTTTCTGAGAGTTGTGACACATTCTGCCAGTTAGTGGTGTCCAATACTGGGCCTCCGGACCTTCGCCACTACGGTTTGTTGCCTTCGGGGTTTGTGGCCTTCGGGCTTGAGCCTTCGGGGTTTGTGGACTTCGGGATTGAGCCTTTGGGGTTTGTTGCCTTCGGGTATGTTGCCTTCGGGTGTGTGCCTTCAGGTTTGTTGCCCTATAGTATCACTTTTGGAGTTGGTCCATCGTCACCGCTCAAGTGATATTGGGTTTGTGCCTTCGGGTTTGTGGATCCTTGTTATACAGTACTGAGCTCGAGCATCTTTTGTTTCTTTTACAATTATATTTCCCTAGTGTATCTCCTTTCGGGGTAGGTTCTTTGAATCACACGATATATAGCGATTACCTTATGGAAACTTGTGTTACCTTTATTGGTATTTGTTAGTTGCCTTTTGGCTTGTTTTGTGATATTCATATCCTTTGTTTATTTGAGTTGCCTATGATATGAGGCTTGTTATGAATCATCTTATATTAGATGACTTGGTTATCTCTTTTGGAGATATTTGTGGTACTTTATGACTTTGTATGTTCATTATCATTTAGTATATCTAACTGATTTGTTTAGCTAGACTGACCCGTGCATTTTATACTCGGGTCTGACCGAGATGTTTCAGGTTAGGTACATTGGACTTAGCCTATTTTGCTTCCGCATGGACTACACCGCTAGCTCCTTTTTGTCATAGCTTTTTGTGTAGTCCTTTTTGTCTATAACTCTGATATGTATTCTATTGACTCGTCTGTATATTGTGGTTTGCTTTACCACTTGATATGTATCATTTTGTATACTCTGTAATGTATTTGTATATGTGAAAATGTATGTGATGATCTACTGTTCTGTGATGTGTATTACATTTGAGTTGTTATATTTTATTCTGATAGATCCTCAGCCACCTATGGCTTTGTATTAAGTATTTATTGGATATGTTGATCCATTTAAGTAAGGAGTGGAATTGTCGGCGTAATCAATAGATAATTAATACGAGGCTATAGATGGTCGCTCCTAACCAGCTCTATTCTCCGCATTAGCAGACGATGTTACCTTGTAATACTCTTTGTTAATGTGTGTCTCGGAGTGGGGCGTTACAGCTTGGTATCAGAGCTAGGTTCAGAACAAAATATGATAAACATAGAACAGAGACAGATATTACGGTACATCAAAGAGTAGTATGAATGTTATGAATCTTTAAATCATCGTGCCTTGATTCTTTCTGTGCCTTTAGGGTAGATAGAATTTTGGGAATACGTCTAGGAATGCATTTTATTCCTAGTATTCCATATTTGAATTAATGATATCTACCTTATGAATAATCTTTTTCTTATCTTATCTTTCAGCTAATGGCCGGAAGAGGCCGAGGAAGACTCTCGGATGCTGGGCAATCCAGCGGCTCGCATCTGGATGGCGTTTATATGTTTGCCGATCAGTTCTTGGAGTTATTTAGGAGCACTCAGCCTCCAACTCCTATTCGTGCGTCTCCTTCACGCAAGTCTGCCTTTGAACGTCTGTGCAGTTATTTTTCTCATTTTGGTGGAAAGTCATTCAAAGGCTCTGAGTCCGTTCTTGAGGTCCAAGCTTGGATTCGCACATGCGAGCGTATCTTCTCTCGCATGGATCTTTCTGACCATGATCGAGTTCTTGTAACTTCTAGTTTATTACAAGAGCGTGCACTTGATTGGTACGAGCTTCTTATATCTGAACTTGATGAGTCTGTTCTTTATTGGACTCAGTTTCGGGAGCGATTCAAACTCAAATTCGTTCCTGCATCTGAGAAGGTTTTATTAGCCCGTTGCTTTCTTGAGTTGAAGCAAGGGAAGTCTTCCGTCTCTGAATAAGTTGAATCATTCGAGGCCTTATCTAAGTATGGTCTTGAATTCATTAGCACTTCTTATAAGAAGAATATGAAGTTTGTCTCTGGTCTTAAGAAATATCTTAAGAAGTCTTTGATGCTCCAGCTTAAGCTTTCTTTTCAGGAGTTGGTTGATTCGACACTTCATCTCGAAGCCATCGAGAAGGAGTTTGATAGTGGTGATGATGTTGAGGTTCGCAAGAACCCCAATAAGAAGAAGTTTCCATTTCATAAGCAGGGATTTCTCCCTTCCAAGAAGAAAAAGCCTATTGAATCGGGTTCTAACTCTCAATCTGCTGGAACACCTTCCATTCGGAAGTGTTTCAACTGTGGTTCTCTTGATCATATGATTCGAGCTTGTCCTAAGCCTCTCTTCTGTCGTTATTGCAAGAAGGAAGGTCATCATGTTTCCTCCTGCCCTACTGTTCCTAATGCCAAGTCTGGCAAGCTTTATGTTGCTAAGGCTTCTGGAGGTTCTTCTCAGCCCAGAGGTATATCTCCATCTATATTGGAAGGTTCTATTTTATTTCATGACCGTAGTATTCGAGTTCTTTTCGATACGGGTGCTTCGCATTCATTCGTATCGAAGAAGCTCATCGATGATTTGTCTCTGGATGTTTCTTGTATGGTTACTTCGTTGAGGATTGCAAATCCTATTGGGGGATCCGCAACCCTTAGCATGCTTTGTGATGATGTTGAGATTGTTTTATGTGGCTTTTCTTTTCGTGCGAATCAGCACGTTATTTCTTATTTGGGATTTGATATGATTTTGGGTATGGACTGGCTAGTGAGGTACGATGCCAGGATTATTTGTTCTGAAAGAATTTTATATCTTCGACATCCGGATTCGTCTTCTCAGCTATCACTTGTTCTTCGGAATGTGGATAATTCTGAAATGGCCTTACATTCTCTTGACTCACGAAATGGTGATGATATATCTCACATTCCTATTGTTTGTGACTTCTCTGATGTTTTAGAGCTGGTTTTGGGTTTGCCACCCAAGCGGGCGATCGAGTTCCGCATTGATCTCATTTTAGGCGCGCAGCTAGTTGGCCGTCCTCCCACGAGGATGTCTACAAAAGAAAATGAGGAACTCAAGAAGCAACTTTTAGAGCTTGAGTCCAAGCAGTTGATTCAATCCAGTTTTTCACCGTGGGGTACTGCGGTCGTCTTCGTGAAGAAGTCTGATGGAACTCTTAGGCTCTGCATCGACTATCGCAAGCTTAACGAGTTGACCATCAGGAATAGGTATCCTTTGCCGAGGATCGATGATATGTTCGATCTATTCAGTGGCGCTAAGGTCTTATCTCAGGTCGACCTTGCCACTGGTTTTCATCAGCTTCGAGTCGCGGAAGATAGCATACCTCTTACGGCTTTCCGCACTCGATATGGTTCTTTCGAGTGACTCGTTATGTCGTTGAGTTTGACGAATGCTCCTGCTTTCTTTGTTGATCTTATGAATCGAGTATTCGGGAATATCTCGATAAGTTCGTCCTTGTGTTCATTGACGACATTCTTGTTTATTCTAAATCTGAAGCTGAGCATGCTAATCACTTGAGAATTGTCTTGAGTACTCTTCGTCACCATCAGCTTAAAGCCAAATTCTCCAAGTGCCATTTTTGGGAGAATAAGGTTAAGTTCTTAGGCCATGTTGTATCTTCTGATGGCATTTCTGTCGACCCCTCAAAGATCGAAGCTATCCAGAATTGGAAGAGGCCTGAGAATGTTCATAAGATTCGTAGTTTCCTTGGATTGGTGGGTTATTACCGTCGGTTCATTAAGGATTTTTCACGTGTTGTGCTTCCTCTCACCAGCCTTACTCGGAAAGGCATTCGTTATATTTGGTCCGACAAGTATGAAGCTTCCTTTCAGACAATAAAGGAACTTCTCACTAATGCTCCTATTCTTGTGGTTCCCGAGGGGAATCATGATCTTGTTGTCTACACCGATGCTTGTGGTAGTGGTCTCGGTGTCATGCTTATGCAGAAGGATCGGGTAGTTGCTTATGCTTCTAGGCAACTACGTCCGAATGAAATTCACTATGCCACTCATGATCTTGAGTTAGCCGCCATTGTCTTCGCCTTGAAGATTTGACGACACTATGTTTTAGGCGAGCGCTTCATTCTCTATACCGATCACAAATCCTTGAAGTATTTGTTCACTCAGAAGGAACTCAATATGAGGCAACAGCGTTGGCTCGAGTTTCTTGCCTCCTATGACTTTGATATCCAATATACCCCTAGTAAGGGTAATCGTGTTGCCGATGCGCTTAGTCGCAAACATTCGGCTGTTGTTTCTTTGATGCTTGCCGAATGGGATAGTCTTGAGACTCTATCTTTTTGTGATATTCGTGATCGAGCTCCATCTCCTGATTCTCCGATAGGATTATTCAGCTTGGAAGCTCGACCCTCTCTATTGGATCGTATTGCCGAAGCTCAGCGGCATGATCCTGATCTAGTGCATCTTATTCAACTTTGTGTGACTGAATCCGGTGATGAGGCGTTGCGGGACTTCAGCATTGATCTTCATGGGTGTCTTCGCAAGAAGAACCATCTTGTTGTGCCTTCTGATTCTGCACTTAGGCATGACATTCTTGATGACTGTCATCGGTCTAAGTATACTATTCATCCCGGTAGTAGTAAGATGTATGCCGATATGCATCGTCTTTATTATTAGGAAGGCATGAAGCGCGATGTAGCGAGTTATGTGAGTAATTGCATGACTTGTCAACGTATTAAAGCCGAACATCAGCGCCCTTCTGGTCTCCTTCAGCCTCTAGAGATTCCATTGTGGAAGTGGGATCAGATTTCGATGGATTTCATTGATGGCCTAACTCGTACGAGATCGGGCCATTCTAGCATTTGGGTAATTGTTGATCGCCTTACCAAGTCAGCTCATTTTATTCCTATTAAATCTAATAGGACTGCTTCTCTTTTGGCTAAGTTATATATAAAGGAAATTGTGACACTTCACGGTGTTCCTAGTTCGATTGTGAGTGACCGTGATCCATTATTCACAAGTCATTTTTGGAAGATTCTTCAACAATCTTTGGGAACAAAGCTTAACTTCAGCACAACTTATCATCCACAATCTGATGGACAGACTGAACGGGTGAATCGTATCTTAGAGGATCTCCTCCGTATTTTTATTCTTGGTTTTGGAGGTAGCTGGGAGGATCATCTACCCCTTGTAGAGTTTCCTACAACAATAGTTTTCAGTCTAGTATCGGTATGGCTCCTTTCGAAGCCTTATATGGAAGGCCATGTCGATCACCTTCTTGTTGGTTGGAATCTGGGGAGAAGCTTATTCTTGGCCCAGATTTTGTTCATGATTCTTCTGAGAAGATTGTTCTTATTCGTCAGAGAATGAAAGAGGAACAGAGCCGCCAGAAATCCTACGCGGATAACCGTATGAAGCCTCTCGAGTTCTCGGTTGGTGATCTCGTCTTTATTCGTGTTTCTCCTTTGAAAGGGGTTATGCGCTTCAGTGTGACAGAGAAATTGGCTCCTCACTTTGTAGGACCATTTCCTATTACTGAACGTATTGGCCCTGTGGCTTATAGAGTTTCACTTCAAGCTCATCTATCTGGAGTTCACAACGTGTTTCACGTCTCTCAGCTTCGGAAGTGTCTTCGAGAATCGAATTCTGTTCTCCTGATTTGCAAGGGCTTGAGATCTCACCAGATTTATCTATTGTATAGCAGCCTGTTCGCGTACTTGCCACGGAGGTGAGACACCTTCGAAACAAGGACGTATCGCTTATTAAAGTTCAATGGTCCGCTAATCCCCATGACTGTACTTGGGAAACCAGAGAGTTTATCAAGCGATCCTATCCGGGTTTTCTATCTTTTCTTAGCAATGGTGAGAATATCTTTTATCTCAAGCTTATTTTTCTTGTCTTCTTGATTGTAAGTATGTAGTTGTTGCAAATTCTTCGCTAGGAATTGCGTGGACGCAATTTTGTTAAGGAGGGGAGATCTGTAACAACCCGCATATTTTACGATTTTATATTTAAATATTTTATTTAAATATAGCGTCGTTAATCGGATTAAGGTCCGAAAAGATAATTTTTGCAAACGATCGAATTAGGACTCGGGACCACTTCCATTGAGTCCAAAATGGCGTTTGCGACTTTTTTGAGTATAACCTTCGATATGTTTGGAGTAAGTTGAATTTTGCTATTTTCTGTTGGGCTTTTTGGGTTTGGGTTTGACCCAACTCATCATATAACCTAGTTCAGCCCCTCTCTTCTCCTCTTCACTTCATTTCTATTTATCTTAAACACTCAAGCAACTGGAAATGGGGAGAGGAAAAGGAAATTAAAATTCAAAACCCTAGATTCAATTGCAAACTTCAAATTCTTGCTCCAAATTTGAAGAGAAGCTTAGGTAAGCTCCATCTTCATCTTCTCCATCTCAATTCCTCTTCGATTTCTGAAATTTCCTAAATCCTCACTTAGGAAAATACTTGTTTTGATCTTAGATTGAAGCTTGTAGAGTTGAAGTGAAGAGTGATTGGTCTTTTCCTTGTGTTTGTGCTTCTCATTTGTTTTTGAGTTAAAGGTGAGATTTTTGAACTCACATCTATGACTATAGTTTGTGTTGTAGTTGGGTAAGAATTCCTAACATCAATTCATGTGCATTTGTGTTCGATTTGGATCGATTCGGTGAATTGTCCAATTTTTGGTTTTTGGAATCCAATTTTGTAAAAATCCAGTCTTTGTTGTTTGAACACATTAGCGAAGTGTTTCGGAGGGCAATACGAGGCTGGGTTATCGCTTGACGTAAGTCCTTGGCCGTGGTAGCTCGCTCGTCGCTCCCGTTACGTGTTTTCGCAATTGCCCCAATTGGGGGTAGGCTGATTTCTGCTCTGGTAGCAGGTTTAGTCGACTGAACCAGACCCCAGAAATTTGCCTGGGTCAGTATCAGTCGACTGACCCTCTGTGTCAGTCGACTGACCTAGGGGCAGAAAACTACGTACCCCTGTGTCAGTCGACTGACACTCTAGGTCAGTCGACTGACATGGAAACAAAAAGTTTCCAGGCACTGGTCCAGTCGACTGACCCCCTGGTTCAGTCGACTGACCTGCTTGTCTCAGCCCATTTGTTATTTTGCTTTGGTTTTCCAATTTCGATCGATTCGTGTTGATCCAATCAGTTGTTATCGCATTTTTGACTTTGATAATTCCTTTTTGAGTTCGTGCATGGGTTTTTATAAAATGATCTTTTTAAAGTTTATTAAAAGCTCGTTCCTCCAATTTATAATTTCTATTTAAAACACACACACGATTTTGCACCTCGAGCGAAGAGGAAGGAGAATTAAATGATTAGATAAAACGCATGCTATGAACACGTGAGTTCATCCTTTCAGTTAATTCCTAATCTATTCGTTTGACCGTTTTGACCTTCGGGTCTGGTTTACCGATGAGATGAGGTGAACTTTGTACTGCTTTGAGTGTGAAATTGACTAATGGTTAGTAAACTGTTTAGTGCGAACGTGTGGTATGGGACTCACGTTAACATTTTTCGGGGTCCTTTCTGAGAGTTGAGACACATTCCGCCTGTTAGTGGTGTCCAGTACTGGGCCTCCGGACCTTCGCCACTACGGTTTGTTGCCTTCGGGGTTTGTTGTCTTCGAGGTTTGTGGCCTTTGGGCTTCAGCCTTCGGGGTTTGTTGCCTTCGGGTATGTTGCCTTCGGGTTTGTTGCCCTATAGTATCACTTTTGGAGTTGGTCCATCGTCACCGCTCGAGTGATATTGGGTTTGTGCCTTCGGGTTTGTGGATCCTTGTTATACAGTACTAAGCTCGAGCATCTTTTGTTTCTTTGACAATTATATTTCCCTAGTGTATCGCCTTTCGGGGTAGGTTCTTTGAATCACACGATATATAGCGATTACCTTGTGGAAACATGTGTTACCTTTATTGGTATTTGTTAGTTGCCTTTTGGCTTGTTTTGGGATATTCATATCCTTTGTTTATTTGAGTTGCCTATGATATGAGGCTTGTTATGTATCATCTTATGTTAGATGACTTGGTTATCTCTTTTGGAGATATTTGTGGTACTTTATGACTTTGTATGTTCATTATCATTTAGTATATCTAACTGATTTGTTTAGCTAGACTGACCCGTTGATTTTATACTCGGGTCAGACCGAGATGTTTCAGGTTAGGTACATTGGACTTAGCCTATTTTGCTTCCCCATGGACTACTCCGCTAGCTCCTTTTTGTCATAGCTTTTTGTGTAGTCCTTTTTGTCTATAACTCTGATATGTATTCTATTGACTTATCTGTATATTGTGGTTTGCTTTACCACTTGATATGTATCATTTTGTATACTCTGTAATGTATCTGTATATGTAAAAATGTATGTGATGATCTACTGTTCTATGATGTGTATTACATTTGAGTTGTTATATTTTATTCTGATAGATCCTCAGCCACCTTTGGCTTTGTATTAAGTATTTATTGGATATGTCGATCCATTTAAGTAAGGAGTGGCATTGTCGGCGTATTCAATAGATAATTAAGATGAGGCTATAGATGGTTGCTCGTAACCAGCTCTATTCTCCGCATTAGCTGACGCTGTTACCTTGTAATACTCTTTGTTAATGTGGGTCTCGAGGTGGGGTGTTACAGTTCGAATTAGCGTATTAGAGATGTTGGTGACTAGAGCTTCTAATCGTGGATGATCGAGATGGCCAGAGTGAGGTGCATGTATGAGTGTCGTTGCAGCGGAGCATAGGCGAAGCAGCTCCTGTGCACGTGTACGCGTGCACTTCTGTGTGCATGTTTCTCTTGTCTCTTTCGTTGCCTTGAATGAAAGAATGGTGGAGGAAGATGATGATTATTGTGCGTACGTATGTTTGATTAAGAGCTTGGCCCGCTTGCATTTGAGTGGAAACGGTTCGTTCTATTGGTATAAAATGAAAAAAAGGGAAATAATTTTAACTGAGACGTGAAAATGGGAATTGGAGAGTATTGTGGAAGAAAGGGGCATAGCAGGGTTCTGGTATGTAGGCTTGGGCTTCGGCCCAAAGATTATGAAGGTGGAAAGTAATTATCTTAAAATGTTTAAATATCATATATATTTAGTTAATTTTTAAACGCTATAACTTGTTCATATGAAACCCGATTAACGCACGACTTTTTGCGATGGGTTCGTATCACCGAGTACTTCGTTGTTATAAAGCCTGTTGTCAGATTTGACCAAGTAATAATTTATGGTACTTTAAAATGGATAGATTTATAATACGTGATTTAAATGAATTTAGCCGTCTAAAATTTATATGTTCTATCTATCGACGTAAATTGCCAAATAAAAATATTAATGAATTAATTTGGAGTAAGTAAGATGATTTGACATCCGTTTAGCGGAATAAAATATTGTTCCGCTAACTGTATTTAATTGGTTCTCTGTTGGCAGAATAAATCACCGTTCAGTCTTTATTACTGAGTAAGTATGTTTTTGGACATCGATTAACAGAAATAAACCCTGTTCTGCTATCACATTTGTATGGACCCCTAATTATTATCCTATTGATTATATTAGGCAATGTGATGGATTGATTCTATAAATATCTGAATCTGTTATTCGAGATTGTTTATGAAATACATGGTGACTTGATTAAGTACCATTGGAGTTACTAAGCTTCTTTCCCAATTTGGAAGTTGACTTTTGAACCAAAGTTGTTTTAAGGATAATTATTATTCATTAATGATATTTTGAAGATAATTAATTATTATTTGATAATGATTCAAAGATAATTATTTTATGATTCTTAAAAGTTATTTAAAGGTATTTCATTATTTTCCTCAAAGTTATTTAATTATTTAAATGTTTAAAAGTATATTTTAAGTATTAAATTAAAGTTATTTTATAATGATTTGATTTAAATGTTAATTATTATTTAAGAATTAATCAGTATTAAAATATTATTATTTCTAAGATAATTTGTTCAAATATTAATATTGTTTCAAAAATAATATATTATATAGTAAACTGTTATAAAAGAGTATTTTCCTAAATTAAACTTGGAAATTTATATAGGAACGATATAATTATTAAAATTAAAGATTTTCTTGAAGTAATGGTATATTTTCATGTAGTAATTCAAGAGGCAGAGATTGCCTGCAGTTAAGTTTGGATTTCTTTAGGATAGAGACGTAATCATTGAGCTCGACCCAAGGTTGATACCGCATGGTGCTTTCTATATTTATTTTAAAAGTTTTCAAATATTTTTGAAAGATATGATTTGTTAATATACTTATTCCAGTGAGATAAGTATATGGCTGTTTTTGACAAAGAGATTCAATTTATCGAAAATCAAATTAGATGAGGCTTGGTGATTTCAGTGGGTGATGAGATCTTTGGTTGAATGTTTGTTTATTTGATAGTTAAATAACCGACTATCAAAACCTGGCCAAAATAAGTAATCCTTCTTAATTTTGGTGGTATGGAAGTATTCCCTACTTAACACCGGAGGATTTTAACTCTGGATTTATCTAGGGGAAACACGAGAATTATATGGTACAGTTACCATCGTGTTGCTATATTGTACGTATAAACTTGTGAATCTTCTAGGATAAATGATAAGGATATCCGTCCACTTAAACGGTTAGGGGGTGATCCCCGATCTTATGTATTGTCTGATTATTTCCTAAAGAACCGGTCTTGAGCATTCCAGAAATCGATGAATGGTTTTTGGAGAACCCAGGAAATGGAGAGTGTACTCGTAAGAGATGACTCGAAATTCATGACCTACTCCGAAAACATATACGGTTAAATGGAGGAGATGCGTTATATTTTGGGATGCTGAAATCCATATATGGTTCCATGACTCGTTGGAGTGTGGGAATCTGTGTGAGATTCCAAGATCTGTTGAGATGTAGGAATTTGTATGCGATTCCGAGGTCATTGTGGTATGGGAATCCATATGGGATTCTGTGATCTATTTTTGGAGTGGTGCGTAAGCTGGAACGCCGGACGTAGCCTCATCAGCGGAAATGACTAAAACCAGAGATAGGAGGCATGGCCAGTAGGGTTGGCAAACCCATAGGGTGTATTCGGCTGCTTTTCTAGCAATACGGATACCTTCGGTTATTTTTGGCATGCCGGAGCGATGCACTCGGTCTTAGCGAGACCACTTCTGTTTTCCTATAATACCTCGGCTAGACGGGTACGATGCTCCGGAAGGATAACTCTGATCCTTGTGAAGGAGGACTGTTCTCGAAGAACTGAGGGCACCTCCATGGAAATCCTATACAATTAGCGAACGAGCTTTATCGAATTTTGATTTTATGATTAGTATCGTTGTGATGTACACAACACATGCATCGTAGCTACTTGTTATTATTACTTTGCCGATTAGACACTATTATAATATCAGATGATTTTCTATAAAGGAGTTTTTGGTTACATGCATCGTAGCCCCACCCAGTGACCCACAATAATTTGATTTGGGAACTGAAATGAATTTAAATCAAGAATTTGAGAATTTAATTTCTGATGGTTTCGAACTTTGTGTTTAAAGCTTTAAAAGGATATATTATTTAAAGTATTTTTGAATAGAAATTTGTTTCCAAAGAATTTTAAAGTTTAAAAATCAGTGCTCTTCTCTTTGTCGCTGGAAAATAATTTCGGTGATGACTGCAGCATCATCGACGTTCATTTTCGAGTTTCGAAGTGAAGAAACCATTCTGTAGTTTTGCTACAGCTTTGTTTTGGGAAATTTGATTGATTTGAATTTCTAAAAGATGATTTGATTTATTATATATATAGATATATGACTTAAATTTGATTTGACAAATTATGTACATACATTTATTTATCTCTAAATGGTTTGAAAGGAATTGGAAATTTTATTCTTAAATTCTATCTTAAATAATAACTTCAAGTATAAAAAAATCAAAATTTTGAATAAATATTCAAGCTTGAAATGATTGAATTAGAATTTTTATACTGTATATTAATTTTAGAAAGTTTTATTTGTATAATTCTCAATTGCATTCAAATATAACTTACCTTAATTTTTAGAAGTTAACAATGTAATTGGATAATATACAATATAAAAAGATTTTATAAATAAAATTTGAGTGGTTATAATAAATGTTATACACTTAAATTTTAGTTATAAAAAGATTAACAGAGGTAAATAGAGTAAAAGAGTAATGGAATAATTTACACAATAAAATGATGTTAAAGGAACTAAAAATAAATTAAAGCAGTTATAATAAGTGTAAGTATATTTAACATAGGTGATAAAATAGATTGAGAGGGATAAATTTAATTTTAATTAGGAATAAAGAAGAATTAAATTTACTGAATGTTATACACTTAATTTTAATCAAATCCATTATTTTTGAAATTGTTAGTTTAAGAAAATTGGATGATAAGATAATGAAATTAGAGATAGTTAAGGTTTATTAAACTTGTGTAAAGTTAATTATCAATTAAACTTGAAACCATGGAAATTTCAAACCTATTATCTCTTTTTTTTCAAACTTATTATCTTATCTTGTTTTCAAACTGTCTTTAGTTGTTCTTATTTTCCTCATCTTGCTACAGACTGGTATAGGCACCTTTCTATAGTCTTTCTGTTTAGAAATCTTCCAATAACCCTTGATAACCTTTGATACTTATTTTAATCTGAGCATTGCTTGCCATCTCCATCTTGTTAAACTTACCTATAACAATAGTTATCAGGTATAATTTCAACCACTTTTTCATCTTGCCTTAATCTTATTTCACACTATCTTTTTCTATGCTTTCCCGTACCTCATTCCTTTTTGGGGACGAAAAGTTTTGAGTGGGGGAGAGTGTAACAACCCTAGATTCTTGTATATTATTTAAATTGGACTTTATTTTATTTTTAAATTATTTTAAATTTATTTTATTTCAAACATTTCATTTTAATATATAAACGATGATTATTAAGTGAATTATTGTTTCAAACTAGTATAAATTGGATATTTCACTGAAAAGTGAAATTCTGGTCAAACTGTTCAATTTTTGACTTTTAAACTTCAAATTTAAAATATATAAAATCTTAAATTTTATCTTTTATTATGAAAATAGGTGTAATAACTTGAACACTGCTTTTTGTTTCGTTGAAAACGGAGTTAAACTGTAAAAGTTATGTATATTTCAATATTGAGTGCAATTTGTTTTATTCTGCAATTTTGTTATTTTAAATTTGTATAAATTATATATTCTTTGTCATATTTTATTTTAATATGTGTTAATATGTTATTTTATGTATATTTTTATCTTTTAAAAATTTTAAAGTGATAATATAATTTGTCCAAAGTTTACTTGAATTTATTTCAATTTATAATGCCTAGTTTCCATTTTTCTGCTATTTTCTTCATTAGAATTATATTTAATTAAAATTTATTTATTTATTTTGTGAATTCATTTTTATTTTGTGTTCTTATCTTTATTTATAAATACTTTTCAAGTACATAAAAATTTTCCAAAGTTCATTGCATTTATTTTCAAATTTTCTAGACTAGTTTGCAATTTTGTGCTATTTTCTTATTTTAACCTTATATAATTAATAAATATTTATATATATTATCTTTTGTTATATTTTCGAATTTGTGACTGAATATATTATTATTTTCAGTAATATAAACTTATATAAAGAAATTAAAAGAAATTGGAAAGGTTATGACTTTTGATTTGCCTAAGGCCTTTTATCTTCCAACCTTTCACATTTGTAACTTACCTTTTCATCAATTAGCCTTTACTATCCACATCTTTCAGCTGCATACTCTATTTTCTATTCACGTACATTCATTTTCATTTCTGAAACAAAAGAATTTCGGCCATGGCTATTGAGGAAAGTTTGGGTAATGATTTTCAACTTTTTCTTATTCTTTTTCTACTTGTTTACATTGATTTTTGCACTTGCTCTCTTCTTCTAGGCTTGGCTCCTCCTCAACCAGATCTAACCTGACCTCCACCACCCCCTTCCAATGACCATCACCCATCCTACTACCTCTCCATTTCAGGCCGAGACAATCCAAGGTGAAGACCACCACAAAATCCACCAAAAACCATCACAAACTATCACTTATGGCCTAGAATTGTCATCTCCTCCTACCACCATTTTCCGCCACTACCTCCACCACCACCACCTCTGACCTAACCTCCACCCTCTGCCACATCACCCACCACCACCTGCACCATTGGTTGGGCCCACCTAGCCTCTGGTCAAATACATTAGGAGCTTAGAGATGAAGTTGTTGCCTTGTAGTTGCCTTGAAATTGTATAGTTTTGCACCTAGATCACAACCCACCTTCAAACCCATGTGTAGGCCGACCCTTGCACACCCAAACCTGACCCAATTCCCTGAGTTAGCTGAGCCTAATCACTGCCTAACTGAAGTACATGAGGTCAAGAACAAGTGCTATTCATTCGATGTTGTTTTGGACTTTGAATTCTAATGTTATTTGATATCTAAATCGCGTTGAAACTTACATATATTTGTATTGTTTTGTGTAAATGTTTGAACAAGGCTATTAGCTTTGGCTCCACTCTCAAATCATAATCGTGTTGTCGTGCCTTCGAAGCTTCTCTGTTGTATGTTGTTGTTTGTCATCTCCAGCTAATACAAGTGAGTAATTCTCACCAGACAATGTGTACTTATATAACTAGTAAACTGACACCATTTGAATCTGTAAAATCATATCATCTTGTTGTAACTGTTATATTATGATCATATAATGTTTACCCCTGTTATTACATGTGTTATATCATCTATTACTGTTATATGATGTTATTCTGTTCATTTTATCAGTTTATCACACTGCAAGTTCCCTGTAGATTAGAAATCACTATGGGTTGAAATGATACATACCCGAACAGACTTTAGAATAGGGAAAGATCGTTATGGGCTGAAATGATAAGCCTGAGCGACTTTTTATTTATTTTATTTAACTTGGGATTGCGGGTTTGAAATGATAGAACCCGGTTTTTCTTTGTAAACTGCGGATTGAAATGATACATATCCGTATCACTTGACCTAGGGTAGAAAATTATATACAGACCCGTGGTTTATATATTTTTCTGAAAATGTTAAAATATTTTAAAAATGTAAATATTATGATGTTTTGATTTAAATTTTATTAAAATGATTTCTATAAAGTATTTGTGATTTTCTACAAATTAACAAAGTGAATTAAGTAAATGGTGAAGTAGAATTTGAAATATAAGTTAATTTTGGAATTATGATTTTGTTTATAAATGGAATTTATGTAAAGTAAGAAAATATGACAAATTTGATTTAAAAGATGAATTTATTGATTTTATTAAGTAATAATAATTTTTAAAAGTGTTAATGATTTTGTATAAATTAAAATATGAAATAAATGGATATTTAAGGTGAATTTGGAAATATAACATAAATTGAATTTTTGTGGAATTTGTTTAAAAGTGAAATTTTAATTTAGTAAAATAAATGGAAATAAGTTATATTTTGGAAATTTAAACTTAGTTGTTAAGTTAAGAATTTAATTAAAGAAATGAAAATTTTGATTGTTATTTAATTTGATTTTTGTATGGAAATTGGACTTTATAAAATCATAGAAATATACGTATTTAAATGATTGTTTTTAATGTGAAAATATATGATTTTATAAGTTAAAATGATTTATATTAAAAGTTAATTATGTGTGAAATTGTAAATAGAACTCTGAATTTAATTTGACAGCATTTTTGAAATGTAATGTAAAGATATTACAGCATTGGAAAATGTTGTAGTTGTTTTAAATGAACCAAATAGCAAATTTGAACTAAGGGTTATTGTAGCACTTTGTTAGTGCTATAGTTGTTAAATTTAACTAAATTTTTAATTGAAACTAAATTAAGATATTACAGCATTTTAAATGCCGTCTTTTGTTAATGAACTGTTTTTACACATAACATTTTCGTAGCATTTCCTAAGTGCTGCGAAAGTTGAATTTTCATTGTTTTAATAAACTTAAATGGATAAATGATCTTGGAAAAGATTAAATTTTGGAAATTAAATATTTAATTATTAAATATAATGAATTGACTTTAAATGATTTAAATGGAATAGTTGATTTGGGAAATACAACTATTTTGAAATATGATTAAATGGTATTTAAATTTAAATTAAATAGATGATACTTTGAAATGATATTTTGATATTTTGAAATGAATTTGAAATGATATTAAATCTTGGAATAAATAATTGAAGTTTATATTAGTATGAAAAATATTTGGTTTACTTGTAATTTGAATCTATTTAAAAGATATTGGACTTATGAAATATAGGATATTAAAGCTTTGCAATTTATTTTATAATTTGAATAGTTATTTTGTGGATTAAATCTATATTTGAAATTTATAAGAATTGAAATGGTCTATGGAAATTTAATTGAAATAAATGATTGGATTGAATTGAAACTTTGGAAAATTTAATACTTGATTTGAAAGTATAATACTTACACTTTTAAATGGTTTAAATGAATTATTTTGATTGAAATATAAACTATTTAAAAGGTGTTAACCCCTTTTCGACTCACGACCTAGCAGTATGCTGAGTTAAGGTGTTTGACGACTTAAGAAGGTATGCCGAGTTAAGGTGCTTGCCGACCTAAGAAAGAGGACGACCTAACAATCTAAAGGCGTAACCGACCTAAGGAAAGTTTCGAGTTAACAAGATCTCCGACTTAACGAGCTACGACCTAAGGAGAGATCTGACCCAACAGTTGCCGATCTAACTACTGAGAAGAGCTGCCGACTTAAGAGGTGTGCCGAGTTAGGAGCCTGCCGACTTAAGGTAATCTGTGACTCAAGAGCTAAGACCGAGTTAAGAAGGATGCCGAGTTAGGAGCCTGCCGACTTAAGGTAATATGTGACTCAAGAGCTACGACCTAAGGAAGATTCCGAGTTATGAAAGGCTCCGACTTAAGAAGGTTCCGACCTAACGGGTTACGACTTAGTGGGTTTACGACTTAAAGGCTGCAAGTTAAGGTCTTACGAGTTAAGGTCTGATAAGTCGGCAACGACTTAATACTTGTCAAAGACAGCCACAGGATGGGTCGGCAACAACCATTCCTTAACTCGCCTCCGACCTAACCCTGTTCCTTAACTCGTCACCGATCTACCATAAGTCGGCTACGACTTAAATACTTAGAGAAATTTCCTGAGTCCAGATCAGCTCCTATAAATACCCCACCACTTCCAACATGAAGAGGACTTTTGGCAATTCATTTCTAAAGCGCCGTTACTCTGTCAAACTTTCCAATCATTCAGCAAACAAGGATCCTTCAAGCATTCAAGACACTACAACAAACTTCGAGAGAAATTCCTAATATCCGACATGGATTCATCGAGTTTCATCGCCGAAGATTGAGCTAGTAGTCAAGATTGTTTCTTGTGATCGAGTTGTACTGTTTTCATAGGAGATTTGTATCAATTTGTAACCAGATTCAATAATAAAGAGATTCAAAGTGGACGTAGGCTAAATCTCAAGCCGAACCACTATAAATTGCTGTCTTTTACTACATTTCTGCTATTTTCCTGCTTGATTTCTGTTCCCGTTACACGGGTGGTGCTTTCACAATCTTACTACACACACTGGGTGTTGGCGTTCACATTTTAACGTTAACATTTTGGTGCTTTCACTGAGAACTCAACTCAGGCTGCCACTCACCATTGCTTCTCAGAAGTTTGCTGAAAGAATTTCCCACAAAATCAGAAGTTTATCAGACATAATGGCTCCCGGAAGGAAACGAAAGTCTGTCAGAACTGATGATGACCGTGACAATACTGCCACTTCTCTCTCTCCGAATCAAGCAGCTCCGAGCATCGGTGTTACGCGACAGGAGTTAGATGCTGCTGTATCCGGACTGTACCAGCAGATTGAAACTCAGAATAACCTGATGATGGAAAGGCTGAATGCTCTATTTGGTACGAGTCAAAGACCAGTAAATAATGAAGGAAACTTTGCTAATGCTGCTCCCAATTCCGAGGGAAGAAATATTCCTCACGGGGGATCAGGTGCTGCCGAAGGGGCACCCCTCCAGGCCGAAGGATCTAGGCCGTCACCAGTTCTTCATGAGCATTTACCTGGACAAACTCCTGAAAAGATGGCTGAGGCCTACTCTGCGAAATCTCTGAACAATGAGGAATATCTCTCTGGTATGATCAAGCAAATAATGAAAGAGAGCATGCAAAGAGATGAAGACGAAAGCGAATGGGGATTCGCACCAAGTAGAACTCCGTTTACCGAAAAGATTCTGAAAGCTGAATTTCCTAGAAAGTTTGTTCCCCCCACTATTCCTGCTTATCGGGGGACAAGTGATCCAAATCAGTTCTTGTATAAATACGATTGGCATATGACCGGCGCAAGGGCAACCGACGAGATAAAGTGCCGATATTTCCCAGTCTATTTAGAAGGGGTGGCGCTTCTCTGGTTTACCAAGCTTCCAGTCCGATCTGTAGATCAGTTTTCCGATCTCACCCGAAAATTCAAAGAGCAATTCAGGCTATACGCTTCAAGGGCAAAAGATATAATGTCACTGTCCAGTCTTGAACAGAATCCGGGAGAGCCTATTAAGTCATTCTTGAACCGCTTCAACTTAGCTCTGGCAGAAGTCGATAATGCAGAGCCACGAATGATCTTGACCTATTTGATGCGTGCCGTTGACAAATCGAGCGAATTTGGGAAATGGCTGAAGATGAAAGAGCCAAATTCGCTCGAGAAATTCTACAAAAAGGCTGACGAATTTATACGCCTAGAAAACCTTTCCGCACCAGCTAAAGTTGTGACAACGGTGGCGGAAAATAATGCTACTACTCAAAGCAAGAAAGAACCGGCAGATCAGAAAAGGGAAGGTAATGGTGGGAAAAGGCAGAAAGACTTCAAAAAGCCCCATTTTCTTAAACCATCAGACTTTACTCCCCTGACCGATACCCCGGAAAATATCTTCATCGCCACTAAAGATGCTGTTGAATTTCCGAAACCACCGGCTGTGAAAGTTGGGAAGAATGCTGTTCAGAGCGGAAGATTTTGCAAGTTTCACAACCAACCAGGGCATGATACCAATGAGTGCCGCCATTTAAAAAGTCTGATTGAAGAATTACTAAGAGAGAATAAATTGCAGCAATACGTCAAGAGGAATAGAAAGGACCCATCTTCATCCAGCCAAGGGCAGTTACCTCCAACTAATTCATCTGATTCAGGAGAGAGGCCAGTTGGAAAGGAAAGACCTGTTATTAATGTGATCACAGGGGGGCCTCACCCGGCTGGCAGGAGTTGGGGTGAAATGGAAAGGTATGCAAAAGCTTTGAAGTATGCACCAACCGAAGAAAGTGTCTTAATCCTGGAAGATGTTTCACCTCTAAAGCAGCAAAAAACTTTCCATGATGATATTATGTTCAGAGCCAGGGATTCTGTTAATGTGGAAGCTCCTACTGAGGACCCTATGGTTGTCTCTGTCGGTATTGGGCCGGCTATTGTCAGAAGAGTGTTAGTTGATAGTGGTGCCTCGTGCAACATCCTCTTTAAAAGGACATTTGACCAAATGAAAATTCCGATGACTGATGTACATGCTTCTTCACACAAGATCGCCGGATTTACAGGAGAGCTGAAGCAGCCGATCAGAACAGTGGACTTGTTTGTTGAAATGGGTGAAGGACCCAAGAAATTGGTTCGGAAGCAAACTTTTGTAATCGTGGATGGATTCTCCGCCTATAACGCTTTCTTGGGCCGGCCTACTCTTGCTGCTTTCAGGGCCGTCCTCGCTCCTTGGTGCTTAACAATGAAATTTCCTACTGATAATGGGATTGCTGTTATTAAAGGAGATCAAAATGCAGGACGAGAATGTTATCTTGTAGAACTCCGAGAGGCCAGGAGAAAAGAAATGGGGAAAGATGCGGCAGCTCCGCTCCGCATCAAGGAACCGACCCTGTAGCAACTACGGAGCGGCCCCTGTACTGGCGAACACATCAATGCAAGAAAAGAAATGGATCCCAGGAAAACCAGTACAGGGGAGAATAGGGTGGTACCCGTGGAGGTGACGGTACCAGTATCTGTAGACCCGAAAGACCCAAATAAAGTACTCAATGTGGGTTCACAGTTAAGTATAACAGTTCAAAATACACTGATATCATTCTTAAAAGCCAATCTAGATGTGTTTGCTTGGTGTCATGCCGATATGTGCGGAATCTCTCCTACAATTGCTGTTCACACCCTGAATGTCGATCCGAAATTCACGCCAGTGAAACAGAAAAGAAGAACTCAAGGTCCAGAAAGGTCAGCAGCTTTAAAGGAAGAGGTAGATCGTCTCCTAGAGAATAATTTCATCAAGGAATCCACTTATCCAAATTGGGTTTCAAATCCAGTACTAGTTAAGAAGGCAAATGGAAAGTGGAGAGTATGCATTGATTTCTCAGATCTGAACAAAGCTTGCCCCAAAGACTGCTTCCCGTTGCCTAGAATCGATCAACTAGTAGATGGGACGGCTGGACATGAGTTGTTATCTTTTATGGATGCCTATTCCGGATACAATCAAATTATGATGAATGAACCAGATCAGGAGGACACAAGCTTTATTACAGATGTGGGACTCTACTGTTACAAAGTCATGCCATTCGGGTTAAAGAATGCAGGGGCAACATACCAAAGACTTGTCAACGCTATGTTCAAGCCACAGATCGGCAAAACAATGGAAGTCTATGTTGATGATATGTTAGTAAAGTCAAAGAAGGCAGTAGACCACATGGATCACTTGGCAGAGATGTTCTCAATTCTTCGGAAGTACGGAATGAAGCTCAATCCATTGAAATGTTCATTCGGAGTAGAGTCTGGGAAATTCCTGGGTTTCATTGTGAGCGCTAGGGGCATCGAGGCCAATCCTGCTCAAATCACAGCTCTAAGAGAAGTTAAAGCCCCTAGAACAAAGAAAGAACTGCAAAGTCTCAATGGAAAGGTTGCCGCTCTTAGTCGCTTCATTTCCAAGGCCACAGACAAATGCATTCCCTTCTTTGATGCTCTAAAGAAAGGAATGAAAAATTTCGAATGGACTCCTGAATGTCAGAATGCTTTCGATCAACTGATTCATCATATGAGAACTCCTCCGGTCCTTTCCAAGCCTAGTGATGGTGAAGACCTCTTCATCTATCTGGCAATTTCATCCCATGCTTTAAGTGCAGCACTCGTACGAGAAGATATGAAAATACAACGTCCGGTTTACTACATCAGCAAACGGTTCGCTGGGGCTGAAATGAATTATTCAAAGATAGAAAAACTTGCTTATTGTCTGCTAATCGCTTCCAGAAAGTTGAGGCCTTATTTTCAATCTCATCCTATCAAGGTCCTGACTGATCAGCCTTTGAAGCAAGTTCTGTATCGTCCTGAAACCTCGGGTCGTCTCTTGAAGTGGAACATAGAACTCAGCCAATATGACATCACTTACCATCCCCGAAGAGCAATTAACGGACAAGCTTTAGCAGATTTCATTGCAGAATCCACTGACAAAGGTGACAGTAAGGAAGAAACCACTGACTGCGTTCCGATACAGTGGAAGTTGTATGTTGATGGCTCAAGAAACGATTATTGTTCTGGGGCAGGAATTGTGCTCGAAACTCCCGAAGGACGATCACTATGTTATGCATTGAGGCTGGAGTTTCCTTCGACAAACAATGAAGCAGAATATGAAGCCCTTATTGCCGGGTTGAAGATCGCCAAGGAATTGAATATCAAAGTGATACAGATTTTCAGTGATTCTCAGCTTATTGTCTGCCAGGTAAAGAAGGAATTTCAAGCCAAAGGAGGGAATTTGCCTGCATATTTGACAAAAACTTCTGAACTCCTCAATGATTTAGATCACTACTCAATAAGCCACATACCCCGAGAGGAAAATATGAAGGCGGATTCTTTAGCAAAGTACTCGAGTTCCGGAGAAGCTCAATTACTAGGATTATTTCCTGTAGAAGTTCTATCAGCTCCAAGCATTGATGAAATGGATGTTGATTGGATTATGACTACGTCTCAAGAGCATGAATCATGGATGACTCCAATCAAAGAATACTTACTCAGTGGTTCCCTGCCAGAGAGTTCTAAGGAACGTCGGAAATTATTAAGAAAAGCATCAAGGTATATAATTCAAGATGGCCGATTATACAGGCGGGGATTGTAACAACCCGCATATTTATCGATTTTATATTTAAATATTTTATTGTTAGTCGGATGTTAGTCCGAAAAGCTACTTTTTGCATACGGTCAAATTAGGACTCGAGACCACTCCCATTGAGTTCAAAATGACGTTTGCGATCTTTTTGAGTGTAAACTTCGATATGTTTGGAGATAGTGAAATTTTCGTCACTTTTTGTGTTGAGCTTTTGGTTTGGGCTGCACCTCTTCTACCTCAGCCCAACCCCTTCCTTCTCTTCATCACTTCATCAACTTTGAAGCTTTAGCAACAATGGTGGAGGGAGTAGGAAATTAAAATTCCAAGCTCAAGTTCTTTTGCAAATCCGAGATTCAACATCAAATTCACGTGAAGACCATTGATTCAAGCTTGTTGGTGTTCTTGCTTTGCTCTCAAATCTCCATCTTCATCAAATTCCGTGAAAAGGTGAGATTTTTAGTCTCACATCTTGCTTAAATTGTCATTGGGCTGTTGGGAATGATCCCCTATTGCATTTGTATGAATATTTGCATTTGGTTTGGATTGGATTGGCGAAAAACACCATTTTTGAGCGTTTTGACGAATTCTCCAGCCCCTTGGAGCTGTTCGGCATCGTTGAGTCGAACGGTTCGGCCTATTTAAGCCGTTCGGCATCTTTAAGGCGTTCGGCATATTCGAGCGTTCGGCATTTTCGAGCGTTCGGCATCTTTAAGGCGTTCGGCATATTCGAGCGTTCGGCATTTTCGAGCGTTCGGCATCTTTAAGGCGTTCGGCATATTCGAGCGTTCGGCATTTTCGAGCGTTCGGCATCTTTAAGCCGTTCGGCATATTTGAGTGTTCGGCATTTTTGAGTCGATCGGCACACTTAGAGCGTTCGGCATTTTTGTCGTTCGGTCTCCTTAAGTCATTCGGCCTCGTTCGGCGTCCTTGAGTCGTTCGGCTATTAGGTCGTCCTGCATCCTTTGGTCGCTTTCCTTCACTAAGTCGTACCGTGACGGGGCGCTGCCCCGCACCCCGCCGTGGGCGCTGCCCCCTGGACCCCCGCGACCTGACCGGGCAGGTCGAACCCCATATTACTCTGCGTAGGCAATCTCTTCTGAAAAACATTTATCAGAATTTCTACTTTGATGGTTTTGGGGTTTGACTTCTTTGGACTTTACTCACGTCTTCGAACGTGAATTGATTTGTTTCTACAATCGTTTTATGACTTGTCACTTTAAAGATATATGAAGGTTTCAATACTAATAGTAAATATCAAAACTCTTTCATCAAAGCGATTTCAACACTATTTTAAATATCAAAAGTTCGTTTTCTCAAACCGGTTTTCAATCTACTAGTATATACAAGCCTTTACTTCACTCGAATGAGAAATTGACTTAAACGACTTAGTAAAACGAGTGGTATGAAACGCTTGAGTTCACTTCGTCGGTTAGCTCTTGGACTTGTTCGATTGAACCCTTTTCGTGACAATTTTCTAGTGAAGATTTACAGCTTGTTCGTAAATATTTAAGTTAAGCAAGTGGTTATGGGACATGAAGCTAAACTCATATATTTACTAGCTTGGTGTGATTGACACTTCTCGCTGATCATGATGATCATTTTATGATTTAGACTAGCAATTGTGCGATGTCTCTTTGTCCGTATGAAGGACTGTACTTCATTTTATTGAGCTTCGTCTCATTTCTTGGTGGGCTGGCAACCCAAGTACTTTTAATGTGTTTCGATTCATCTGATGTACCGTTTGTACTACATCGATGTCTCTGTCTTTCTGGTTCATTGGACGTACCGATTGCACTGCGTCAATGTTCGATTCATCTGATGTACCGTTTGTACTACATCGATGTCTCTGTCTTTCCGATTCATTGGACGTACCGTTTGCACTGCGTCAATGTTCGATTCATCTGATGTACCGTTTGTACTACATCGATGACTCTGTCTTTCTGGTTCATTGGACGTACCGATTGCACTGCGTCAATGTTCGATTCATCTGATGTACCGTTTGTACTACATCGATGTCTCTGTCTTTCCGATTCATTGGACGTACCGTTTGCACTGCGTCAATGTTTGAATCATCTGATGTACCGTTTGTACTACATCGATGTCTCGGCTTTCTGGTTCATTGGACGTACCGTTTGCACTGCGTCAATGTACCGGCTTTCATGCTCCTGTTTGGGATTGGCCATCCTTTTCTTGTGATTTCTGGATTTCTAATTATTGATTTCTGGAATTTTATGTTTCACCAGCTTTTACCATTGACATTGATGAGTATGTCATTTTATTGTGGCTTGGTGAATTAAATTAAGAATATGACATTCTTTTCTATGTTTTGAGATTATTGAGATATTGTATGACTTTTGTGGGATTTCTAATGTATACTTTTCATAGTATGACACCTTTTTGTTATCATACGTTCTATTATCATATCTCATATTCTATCTCATTTTATCTGATAATTATAGCTAGACTGATCCGTTTATTATTTTCTTCTTAAATAATACTCGGGTCAGACTGAGATTTTACAGGTGCTTCCTCATGACTTCTTATCTGGAGCCATCTTCTGACTTTTGGCTAACTACTCTAGTTTAGTAGGTTTTTGTTGTATGCATTTGTGATGAGACTCCTTGATGTATACGTATTCTATTGTCCTGCACTTGTATCTATTCTTTTGTGTTATTGTGGATCTTATTTGACCACTACTCTGATGTACACTTTTAGGTGTAATATTCATATCTTATTCCGCCTTTGTGATATGAATTGTCTGTGACTGATTTGTGTTATGTTTATTTCTATATTTGTTTCCGAAGATTATATATCGCCACCATGTGATAGCTTTGTGTTTGTATCGGTATGTTGGATTTCCTCTTTAAAAGATATGCATTAAATTCTATCTGACATATCGGTGCTCGCGCAAAGAAGTTACATGGATGGTCGCTCCTCAACAGCCTTATTCTCCGTGCTAATTGACAGCACTACATCATAGTGTTCTTGGTTAGCGTGGGTATAGAGGTGGGGCGTCACAGGGATTTTCAACCCCACTACTCCGATGTGTAACTAAAGAAGAAGCCAAGACAATCTTAACAGAGGTGCACGGAGGAGAATGTGGAGACCATTCAGGTGGTCAAACACTTGCAAAGAAAATTCTCCGATATGGATACTTCTGGCCAGATATCAATCGAGATGCTGCAACTTTTTCCAGGAAATGTGACAGATGCCAACGATTTGCAAAAATCCCAAGAGCACCCTCCACTGAACTCACACAAATGGTCAGTCCATGGCCATTTGCCATTTGGGGGATAGACCTAATTGGACCATTACCGATCGCCAAATCAGGAATTAAATATGCTATTGTTGCCGTTGATTATTTCACCAAGTGGGCTGAAGCTGAACCTTTGGCCACCATCACTTCTAAAAAGATGATAAATTTCGTAACGAAGAATATCATTTGCAGATATGGTGTGCCACAGAAGATAATCACCGACAATGGCACTCAATTTGAAAGTGAAGAATTCCAGGATTTTTGCAAACGGTTCAGAATTCGAAAAAGCTTCTCAGCAGTGGCTCATCCGCAGGCAAGTGGGCAAGTGGAAGCAGTTAACAAGATCATCAAGTCAACTATCAAAAAGCAACTTGAAAAAGCAAAAGGTGGTTGGGTTGATAAGCTTCCATTAGCACTATGGGCGTACAGAACGACTCACAAAACTGCGACTGGGCACACTCCATTTTCACTGGCATACGGATCTGAGGCAATGATTCCAGTAGAAGTAGAGGTTCCTTCACATAGAAGAGTTCATTTCAATAAAATCGAAAATGAAAAACTGCAACTTGAAGCGCTTGATTTTCTTGATGAGAAAAGAGAAGAAGCTAGGCTCAGAGTTTCAGCTCATCAGCAGAGAATAGCCAGGTATTTCAATTCCAAAGTTCGCCAACGCAGCTTTGAAGTCGGAGACTTGGTTTTGAAAAGGATCATGACAGCAACTGGTGTGTTTGGGCCAAACTGGGAAGGACCATATGTCATAAGCACTAAACTTCTCGATGGCACTTTCAAACTCATAACTGTTGAAGGAGATCCGATTCCAAGGGCCTGGAACAGCAACCATTTGCGTCCTTACTTTACCTGAAAAGAGCTCAGCTCAAAATTGTAAAATGATGATGAATGTATCAGTTGTATTGTGAAACATTGTAAATCAGTGTAAATGAATGAAAGCTATAAAGTGGACGTAGGCCCGATTTTTGGCCGAACCACTATAAATCTTGTGTTCTTTACTATTTCATGATGCCTGTTTTATTTTGATATGTAAATACTTTAAATGTATCGCTAAAATATCAATTCAAAATTGCAGGACATTATAACAAGGCTTGCTCATCACAAATCTAAGCAACTTTCATAAATCAGCTATTACACGAAAACCAAGCCACAAAAATTTTGTCCAAATTCAAATCCCAAGCAAGGAAAACTTCACATAAAAAGTTGGCGACTCCACTGTGACAAACCTTTGTTCACTAGTTGAGATTGCCGTTATGAATAGACATCCGACTAGATAACTTGCGTTTGTCTCGTTAAGTCGTTCAACAGTGAAGTCCACTTCTTCGGATAAAGCAATTTACTTGTAAGAGGAAAAGAAGAAGATGTGCTTGGAAACGATAATAAGAGAGCGCTAACAGGCAGATGATGAGGGAAACTCGCCAACCAACCAAAGCCCTCTAACGAGGCACACCAATAAATGGGAGTGCTTTCCTCAACCAAAAAGATCGGTGGGACTACCGAAGGGGCATCTTGTTAATTGATTGCGGTCGTTTGTACAAACAAACATCCAATCAAGCAACTTAAACCTGCCCCGCGAACCCATCCGACCATGAGAAAGTAACTCCCAGGCACTCAAAAGCCCTCTTCGGAGGCACAAGCCCTCTTCGGAGGCACATGACCTCTTCGGAGGCAAAAGCCCTTTCCCAAGGCACCACAAGCCCTCTTCGGAGGCACATGACCTCTTCGGAGGCAAAAGCCCTTTCCCAAGGCACCACAAGCCCTCTTCGGAGGCACATGACCTCTTCGGAGGCAAAAGCCCTTTCCCAAGGCACCACAAGCCCTCCTCGGAGGCACAAGCCCTTTTCGAAGGCACAAGACCTCTTCGGAGGCACAACTCTTTAAGAGGAGCCCTCTCCGGAGGCATGTCCCAAAATAAAATGCTTAAACAAAAAGCATCGTCCAGAAGCACAGTTCAACTCCCAAAGGAAGGAAGGACTAACTTGTTCATCTAGAAAGGTTCCTCTATAAAAAAAAAGGGGTTGAAAAAGGCTACAAAATTCTTTCAGAAAAAGTTCATTTCACTTCATAGGGAAATTCACTTCTTAATAAATAAAAGTGGTTATCCCCGAAAGTTGAAGCGTTCTTCAGAAAGAAAAAATAAAAATTCTTCTAAAGACTGGATATACTCTATTAAAAGCGGAATAATTGTCCTCTGAAGTAAGAGTATTAGTCTTAAAAAAAAACTAGGAATATTGCAATGCACTTATGGCATGGGGGCAATACTGTACAATTCAATTACATTAATGAAAGCAACATGCCACAAGTTCGTTGCAATACCACGGAAAACAGATGTGGAATAAATGCATTCTCAAACGCAGACAGAAAGTTTGCACAAATAAGAAGAATCGTTTGTTCTACACTTAAAATAAAAGATAGATCATTCTCACATACACAAGAGTTTGTAAAAGTAAAATAATTGTTTTATTTAGTACTATGAAAATTCTTTACATGTGCAGATATCTGAAAAAGCAAAAGCGAGGACCGGTACCCGCACAATCCCCGGTCAATACATGCAAAGAGCAAAAATAAAAAGTAGAAAATCCAGCTTGATTATTCCTTCTTCTCACCACCCTTGGAACTCTTTCCCGGTCTGATGATTAGCTTTTGAAGTCGTTGAGAACGGGCAGGGGCAGAAGGAGAAAGCGGTACAGCCGGATCAACTACTGCTTCCTCTTTAGTGGAAGTCTTCTTCTTTTTCCTTACAGCACGCTTCCCCTTCCTCTTTGAAGAAGACTCACTCCCCGGAGTAGTCAGCAATGTTGAAAGCTTTGTATCGTCGTCAAGAGACCGCTCCGGGGTCTTCTCGATGTCTTCAAAATCCTCCGCCTTCTGTTCCTGAGAAGCAGCCGGATCATCCAAGCCTTGAAGAGCTTCGATTTTCTCTGCCTGTGATCCCGGTTGGGAAGCAGAGGGAGGAGTAATTTGGGAAGACAGAGGAACGACAATCGAAGGAGTGAAAGCTTGTGTAGTGCTTGGTGCCTCCACTGTAGAAGAAAAGAAGTTAAAATCAGCATCCCCCGAAAATAAAGAAGGCATCGGTTCATCAAAGTTTAAGTAACAAGTAAGAAGATCATCGAATTCGGCCAAGTCAAATGACTGGTTCATTAGACCCGAGATGACACCAAGAGTACCTGGAGGAGTTGGCTTTACAAGATCCACCTCGAACTTCTCGGCTTCAATATCATCCAGTGCCTCATCTTCAGTAGGAGTAGTTGCAGTCTCCTGGGCAACTTTGGCTAAATGTAGAGAATGAGGGCTGGAATCTATAATATTAACGTCGGCTGAAGTGGAAGTCTGAACGGGGGCAGTTAAAGGAGCTTCTTCTTTTGGAGGCTCTTCTCCCGCTGTTTCAGCTCGTACTTTGGCAAGTAGCTCCTTCCCCTTAACAAGAGCGGCGCGATCCTCATCATTGAGATAGCGCTCCTCAAGTTCCAGCTCATTATAGCCAGCCCCGCCAAGCATATCCATCGCGACTTCCCACACTTCAGCCAATGTAATTTCATAATCGGGACCAAGAAAAGAGAGGCTCCCACGACCCAGAACGCTGTGTAAATAAAAGTCAAATAAGGTAGAGCTGACGTCTGCTTTCGTCGCCTCATGTGATTGCTCAGCCGCTTCCTTTTCGGCAACGGCAGCGATCCGGCCGGCGGTAGACTCATCACGCTCTGCCTCAACTTTAGCAAGTCGAGACTTTAGTAACTCAATCTCCATGTTCTGGGAGGTGACCTTTTTCCGCAGTTCGGCATTTTCTGTGCGGTACTTCTCATTAACGTGCTGTTCGGCGGCAAGCTTCATTTCTACATCTCTTTGTGCAGCATGTGCGTCCCGCACTTGCTTCTGAAAGACTTCTTCTTTTTGAGTATATGATGCAGAAGAAGAAGCGAGATTTTCCTTAAGCTGCTTAACTTCAGACGCAAGCTTTGCATTGTCATCTGCAATACTCGTCATTTCCGCGTCATGCTGCTTACGCCATTTGTCCCATTCTGCTTTATCATTCTCCATCGTCATCATCGCCTCAAGGTTAAGATGGTTGACCCTTTGAAGTTCATCAACCAACTTCTGCCATCCAGACATTCTTTCAATATCAAGCTTGACAGCGTCGACATTTCTCAGCATTGCCTGCTTATCAATCGGAACTATGTCCAAGTCAAAGCGCACCCCTTTTAGGCACCAATTCGGAAAACGGCTCTGAAGTGTTGGGGGCCGTCCTTGACTTGATATTGCGGTCTGCTAATGATAGTCTGAATGTCAGATTTCTTCAAAGGAGGAGAGCTAGCCAGAATATCAGAAGGAATGGGAGCGTCAGTCTTTTCAGAAACTTCAGACGCGTCAGTCGGTTTAGATCGTTTGCTCGGTTCATCGGCAATCTGAGTTTTTCCCTTATCATCGTAAGACTTCCGCTTATGAGAGTAGTCACTCCTATGCGAAGATTCATATCGCTCGGCATCTTTCCTTCTTTGCCACTGATCGTAATCCCGCTTCTCCTGGGCTTTCCTTCGAGCCCTCTCTTCATCTGTTTCTTTTGGGGTATCAAGGTACTTCCTAAAGTCATAGGTGCCGCGGCCTCCACGGTACTTGAATGAGTCATAATATGAACCTGTACGTCCCATTGGAGAACCTGAAAGCAGAAGAAGGGTAGAATTTAGAAATTTCCAGGAAAAAGAGGATAAATGCTTATAAGTGCTGAAAAGTCCTAAGTGTGTGTGGCGTGCAAACTACATGCGTCAAATTACAGACCACGCTTTAGTGTGGAAACAGAGACGATTGGCGTAGTAGGCATTTGGGTTTGTTTAAGGATAGAAGTCGCCTCGACAACGGGAGAAGTCGCTTTTTGATTGCTATCCCCGAAAAGCTCTTGGGAAGTTATCATAATGTCACTCAAGCCATCAAAGGTGTCGTCGCCCAAATGTTCGGCAGATTTCTCCTTCTCAACTCCCACATCAATTGATTTTTCAGAAGCTCGAGGATTCTCTTCTTCCTCAATAATTGGGGGAAGTGCCGACTTGCCAGCCAATCCTACAACATCAGTGGATCCGGAGCACTTTATCAAAGCAGTATCCATGACAAGTGTTTTTGATGCAGCTTCTTCCGTAGAAACTGGGGCATTTGACGCCTCTGCTTGAGAACCCGAAGCAGCCGATGTTTCTGCATCAGAGCTAGGAATTTCATGAATTCGAGTCGACCTGGAAGGGTGCAGAAGCCCAAATTGGTGCAAAAGCTCATCATCTAATAGAAATTGGATACTCCTCTCCTCTACAGGCACCGCCATAAGCCTCTCGAAAGTCACTTTGTGACTGAGATTTTTGGAAGGAGGAGGAAGTGCTGAAAAGGAAAAAAGAGCGAAGTTAGCACTTGATAATCCGAACTTCGGTAAGTTTGAAAGAACATAAGAAACAAATGCAAGTGATCTTACTCCCTATCCTCCAAATAGCATAAAACCCAGGAGGGCAGCGAACATAGAAGAACGGGCTCAGGAAACTGTGAACACTTTCAGGGAGACCGGTGATCAACTTACGATTTCTCGCACTCCTTACAACTATGATGGAGGGATGATCTTTATTTTTGGCAAAAGTACAAAGATAGCGAATTTCTCCGAAGGTAGGGAAGCGGCCCAGTGTTCTCCTAAAAAGCACGCATAGTCCCAGCAAGATGGCGTAGCCATTGGGATGTAACTGAAAAGGGGAAATAGATAGTTGGAGAAGAAGTTCTCGAATGCAGTCATTGAATGGGGGGATAGCCCCGCTCAAGCACATTTGGCGGTTAACTGCGACAAAGCCACGGGGCGGTCTGTCAGCAGTATCATTTATTTCGGGAAGCAAAGCGTCAGCCTCAGCAATGCCAAACTGGATGCATAGTTGACGAAAGGCTTTATGGCTCAAAGTAGTAGGAGTCCTCTCTGGAGGATCGTTCAGCGGGATAGCAACTGGAAATACATCTTCAGCTTGCTCTGTTCCTTCTTGTGGAGAAGACATTCTACACAATCAGCTGAATGTTCAAATGTGAAGGTGCACGTTCCCTAAAAGTGTGAAGTGTTGTGCAAAAAACTAATGAAAATAAACGACAAGCATAACTGGAATTAAATTAGTTGACAATCAATCGATTACAGAATTTCAGAACTTGTCAATGATCAAGTGCAGTGTTAATACAGACAAGTCAGTTTCACTTGACTATTATGATTTTGTTTTAATACTTCACTTGAATTGGTTATTGTACAGCATCTCGTTCATATTCATTTAATTTAACTTTCTCGTTATCAACTAATCCGTCACTCGATGTGGGCAGTCGGTGATAGTATATTCGTCCCAGTATTCTGTGAATGTTGTATTAAGCAGGATTGTTAGTTTGCAAAATTGAAGCAATGTGTAAAATGCATGCAACACAGTTCATAGTTCAACAGTTCGAAGTTCAGGCACAGTTCAAAAATCATCTGTTGGGTGGCCGAAAGCTTAAGTACTAACTCGGTAACGACCTAAGGAAGATTCCCTATGGGTCAAAGCCAGAAATCCTCTAAGTCCTAACTAGGTGACGACCTAAGGAAGATTCCCTATGGGTCAAAGCCAGAAATCCTCTAAGTCCTAACTCGGAAGCGCCTCAAAACCTAGGTCGCATGAAACTGCTAAGTCGGCTCCGACTTAAGTCAGGAAAGTCACTGGATCGCGTGAAATCCCTAGGTCGTGACCGAGCCAATACCTCAACCAATTTTCTTCCCTAACTCTTAACCCGTTAACCCAATAGCCTCACAGTCAACAACGATCCACGTTCCATCACACCATTGGACCACCCAAGGAGCCAATTCAAATCGAATCAAATTTGCTGCGAATCCAATGTATTACTGCCCTATTACAATTACAACACGGTCGATGGCGATTGACGAACAATCAAAAAGTTATGCACAATGAATCGCAGCATCTAAACACAAATGGAAGTCAAAAACTGGGGAGTTATCGATTCGACAGTGAGTATGGGTGAACGATGACCAGATCGACTTACGAAGTATAACAAGAAGATGATCGGCGATTGGATGGTTGGAGTTTATCTCTGAAAGCTCTAAAGTGCGTCAATGGCAGATTCGAGAAAAGGAACAGATGAGGAAGAGGAAGAAGGATGCAACTATTTATATGCTGGAAGGCGAGTCGACTTGCACGGTGTACGACTTAAGGCATTTGTTAAGTCATTACCGACCTAACCAAAGAATTAAGAGAATCGAAGCATACGACCTATGGCTTAGGCATATACTTCGAGGGGCAAATGTTAACCCCTTTTCGACTCACGACCTAGCAGTATGCCGAGTTAAGGTGTTTGACGACTTAAGAAGGTATGCCGAGTTAAGGTGCTTGCCGACCTAAGAAAGAGGACGACCTAACAATCTAAAGGCGTAACCGACCTAAGGAAAGTTTCGAGTTAACCAGATCTCCGACTTAACGAGCTACGACCTAAGGAGAGATCTGACCCAACAGTTGCCGATCTAACTACTGAGAAGAGCTGCCGACTTAAGAGGTGTGCCGAGTTAGGAGCCTGCCGACTTAAGGTAATCTGTGACTCAAGAGCTAAGACCGAGTTAAGAAGGATGCCGAGTTAGGAGCCTGCCGACTTAAGGTAATATGTGACTCAAGAGCTACGACCTAAGGAAGATTCCGAGTTATGAAAGGCTCCGACTTAAGAAGGTTCCGACCTAACGGGTTACGACTTAGTGGGTTTACGACTTAAAGGCTGCAAGTTAAGGTCTTACGAGTTAAGGTCTGATAAGTCGGCAACGACTTAATACTTGTCAAAGACAGCCACAGGATGGGTCGGCAACAACCATTCCTTAACTCGCCTCCGACCTAACCCTGTTCCTTAACTCGTCACCGATCTACCATAAGTCGGCTATGACTTAAATACTTAGAGAAATTTCCTGAGTCCAGATCAGCTCCTATAAATACCCCACCACTTCCAACATGAAGAGGACTTTTGGCAATTCATTTCTAAAGCGCCGTTACTCTGTCAAACTTTCCAATCATTCAGCAAACAAGGATCCTTCAAGCATTCAAGACACTACAACAAACTTCGAGAGAAATTCCTAATATCCGACATGGATTCATCGAGTTTCATCGCCGAAGATTGAGCTAGTAGTCAATATTGTTTCTTGTGATCGAGTTGTACTGTTTTCAAAGGAGATTTGTATCAATTTGTAACCAGATTCAATAATAAAGAGATTCAAAGTGGACGTAGGCTAAATCTCAAGCCGAACCACTATAAATTGCTGTCTTTTACTACATTTCTGCTATTTTCCTGCTTGATTTCTGTTCCCGTTACACGGGTGGTGCTTTCACAATCTTACTACACACACTGGGTGTTGGCGTTCACATTTTAACGTTAACAAAAGGTGACTTGAAATGATAATAAATGAATGAAATCTTTGAATTTAAAAGTATTTAAGGTTGAATATTTGGATTTGAACTCAAATGATGATTTGATAATGAAGTTTGAAAGATATGATATTTTGATATATAATAAAATGATTTGAAATGAAGTTTTGAAAGGATATGATATTTTGATATATTAAAATGGTTTGAATGAAGTTTTGAAAGGATATGATATTTTGATATATTGAAATGATTTGAAAAGAAGTTTTGGAGATATGATATTTTAAAAATATTGAAATGATTTGAAAAGAAGTTTTGGAAAGATATGATATTTTAAAAATATTGAAATGGTTTGGAATTGATTTAATCTTTATTTTGATAAAGATTTGGATTTGAAATGATATTCTATTTTGAGGTATAATCTGTTTTTAAATTATAACCACGGGTTATAATAACGATTGGTTGTTAAAGAGACCGGGATCGGATATGGATATACTCTCTGACGATACCGAAAACCACTTTGACAAATGTGTACGCGGTGGAGTTTCCAGAATGAAGTAGGATGGTGGCGACGATCCTAAGGTATATACGTGGACCCAACTCCCATGAGTTGGCATAAGGTGGCTAAAACAGGAGCGATTGACGGACCAAGGAGGTAGCACCTCTTATCGGACACACTTCTTCGATATCATTCTATTACTTGTGATTGATTTGGCGTGCACCCTTGATTTGGGAGTGTTGTTCGAGGTGGGCGGTAGTGGCTGCTATGCGTCACCACCAGTCCGGATGCGTAATTGGTATATCTACCTTGGCATTGCCTCGTGTGCCGTGTCACCTACCATATCGAGCCCACTATGATTTTGGTTTAAAGATCCGACCGCGTTAAGGTTCACCATCCCCTTAACGCTATTTTCTGTATGATTATACTTTACTGATTAGACACTACTATATATAGCGTATATTACTATATAGTAAATAGTTTAACGGATCCTTAGAGGATGGGCGGTCCCAAGCATCCTTTAAGTTACTTGTACTTTTACTACAGTTCACTTGAGTTGGTTTACATTATATAAGTATATATTGTCCTGACTCGAGTGTTTTGTATTTTTATTTACGCTCGGGTCAGCCTGAGTATTCACAGATTTGGATTCCACTTTCTGGAGATTGGAATCGCTGGAGATTATCTGCTTATCTAGTCTTACCTATTCCAGTTCTGTTGTTCTATCCAGCTTGTACTTGGTTGTCATCCTGAGACTTCTGTTGTACTTTATTTTCTCCTGTTGTATCTTATGTAACTCTGATATATTTACATAGTAGCTTCATGAACTACTATTTCTTTTACTTCCGCTGCATTATTTTACTCTGTGTCTGTGATCTGTGATTATTTATTTACTGTATATTCTGAGAATTTCCAAATATTATTTACAACGCGGTATTTTGAGCAATTCAAGTCCGACATGTGCAGATGCGAATGGTTGAAAATATCGGGTCGTTACAGTTGGTATCAGAGCTTTGGCTTTGAGGCAAAACTTAGAATGTATGGTAAATTTAGTTACAGAATCACTTTCATTCGAGCTCGAATCTCTTCATTTTTATTTGATTTCCTTTGAATTTTGGAACGTTCCCTGCGGTTCCAAAATCCATTCTTGTCCCTCACTATTCATCTTCTTGTGATTCTGGAGTATCCCATAACTCCGCTTCGAATGAGCTTTATAGTGAATTGGCGGTCTCGCCGATACTCTAATGACTTGTAAAAGGGGGAAAACTCCTTTACAATTAGCATCGATTCACTAGAGATTTATATCTATCCTTGGTTTAGATGCTAATATTTTTAGTTATTCCAAACTCTATCTCTTTAGATCGAATGTAGATTTACCCCAGAAAATCCACATTGAACTTATTCTTTAAGTCACGGTTGACCTGGTTAAGGTTGCCCGCAATTTATCTAAGCTTATCCATCTTCCTATTTTGTTATTAAATCATCTTGTCTTTGTTTCCAAAATATCTCCAAACATTTTGAATTGTACTTGTAAATCTATGTTTTGTTTTATATATTGTGTTGTTTGAGTTGTTGATGTTGATTTGGGCTTCCGATCGATTCGTCTGATCAACGCTATCGATAGGATTTCTAAAACACTTTGACAGAACAAACTGACACCATATTATTTTAAAATTTGATTAATGAAATAAATTTTGATATAAGTAAATTTATGGAACTTAATAAATTGATTTAAATTGATTATTTGAAATGATAATACTTGATTTATCATTCTACAAATGAATTTATAAATAGTTGTTTATAAATTCGATTTGGGAACTGAAATGACTTTAAATCAAGAATTTGAGAATTTAATTTCTGATGGTTTCGAACTTTGTGTTTAAAGCTTTAAAAGGATATATTATTTAAAGTATTTTTGAATAGAAATTTGTTTCCAAAGAATTTTAAAGTTTAAAAATCAGTGCTCTTCTCTTTGTCGCTGGAAAATAATTTCGGTGACGACCGCAGCATCATCGACATTCATTTTCGAGTTTCAAAGTGAAGAAACCATTCTGTAGTTTTGCTACAGCTTTGTTTTGGGAAATTTGATTGATTTGAATTTCTAAAAGATGATTTGATTTAAGTCATATATAGATATATGACTTAAATTTGATTTGACAAATTATGTACATACATTTATTTATCTCTAAATGGTTTGAAAGGAATTGGAAATTTTATTCTTAAATTCTATCTTAAATAATAACTTCAAGTATAAAAAAAATCAAAATTTTGAATAAATATTCAAGCTTGAAATGATTGAATTAGAATTTTTATACTGTATATTAATTTTAGAAAGTTTTATTTGTATAATTATCAATTGCATTCAAATATAACTTACCTTAATTTTTAGAAGTTAACAATGTAATTGGATAATATACAATATAAAAAGATTTTATAAATAAAATTTGAGGGGTTATAATAAATGTTATACACTTAAATTTTAGTTATAAAAAGATTAACAGAGGTAAATAGAGTAAAAGAGTAATGGAATAATTTACACAATAAAATGATGTTAAAGGAACTAAAAATAAATTAAAGCAGTTATAATAAGTGTAAGTATATTTAACATAGGTGATAAAATAGATTGAGAGGGATAATTTAATTTTAATTAGGAATAAAGAAGAATTAAATTTATTAAATGTTATACACTTAATTTTAATCAAATCCATTTTTTTTTGAAATTGTTAGTTTAAGAAAATTGGATGATAAGATAATGAAATTAGAGATAGTTAAGGTTTATTTAACTTGTATAAAGTTAATTATCAATTTAAGCTGAAACCATGGAAATTTCAAACCTATTATCTTATTTTGTTTTTCAAACTTATTATCTTATCTTGTTTTCAAACTGTCTTTAGTTGTTCTTATTTTCCTCATCTTGCTACAGACTGGTATAAGCACCTTTCTATAGTCTTTCTGTTTAGAAATCTTCCAATAACCCTTGATAACCTTTGATACTTATTTTAATCTGAGCATTGCTTGCCATCTCCACCTTGTTAAACTTACCTATAACAATAGTTATCAGGTATAATTTCAACCTCTTTTTCATCTTGTCTTAATCTTATTTCACGCTATCTTTTTCTATGCTTTCCCGTACCTCATTCCTTTTCGGGGACGAAAAGTTTTGAGTGGGGGAGAGTGTAACAACCCTAGATTCTTGTATATTATTTAAATTGGACTTTCTTTTATTTTTAAATTATTTAAAATTTATTTTATTTCAAACATTTCATTTTAATATATAAATGATGATTATTAAGTGAATTATTGTTTCAAACTAGTATAAATTGGATATTTCATTGAAAAGTGAAATTTTGGTCAAACTGTTCAATCTTTGACTTTTAAAATTCAAATTTAAATTATATAAAATCTTAAATTTTATCTTTTATTATGAAAATAGATGTAATAACTTGAACACTGCTTTTTGTTTCGTTGAAAACGGAGTTAAACTGTAAAAGTTATGTATATTTCAATATTGAGTGCAATTTGTTTTATTCTGCAATTTTGTTATTTTAAATTTGTATAAATTATATATTCTTTGTCATATTTTATTTTAATATGTGTTAATATGTTATTTTATGTATATTTTTATCTTTTAAAAATTTTAAAGTGATAATATAATTTGTCCAAAGTTTACTTGAATTTATTTCAATTTATAATGCCTAGTTTCCATTTTTCTGCTATTTTCTTCATTAGAATTATATTTAATTAAAATTTATTTATTTATTTTGTGAATTCATTTTTATTTTGTGTTCTTATCTTTATTTATAAATACTTTTCAAGTACATAAAAATTTTCCAAAGTTCATTGCATTTATTTTCAAATTTTCTAGACTAGTTTGCAATTTTGTGCTATTTTCTTATTTTAACCTTATATAATTAATAAATATTTATATATATTTTATCTTTTGTTATATTTTCGAATTTGTGACTGAATGTATTATTATTTTCAGTAATATAAACTTATATAAAGAAATTAAAAGAAATTTGAAAGGTTATGACTTTTGATTTGCCTAAGGCCTTTTATCTTCCAAACTTTCACATTTGTAACTTACCTTTTCATCAATTAGCCTTTACTATCCACATCTTTCAGCTGCATACTCTATTTTCTATTCACGTACATTCATTTTCATTTCTGAAACAAAAGAATTTCGGCCATGGCTATTGAGGAAAGTTTGGGTAATGATTTTCACCTTTTTCTTATTCTTTTTCTACTTGTTTACATTGATTTTTGCACTTGCTCTCTTCTTCTAGGCTTGGCTCCTCCTCAACCAGATCTAACCTGTCCTCCACCACCCCCTTCCTCTGACCATCACCCATCCTACTACCTCTCCATTTCAGGCCGAGACAATCCAAGTTGAAGACCACCACAAAATCCACCGAAAACCATCACACACTATCACTTATAGCCTAGAATTGTCATCTCCTCCTTCTACCACCATTTGCCGCCACTACCTCCACCACCACCACCTCTGACCTGACCTCCACCCTCTGCCACATCACTCACCACCACCTGCACCATTGGTTGGGCCCACCTAGCCTCTGGCCGAATACATTAGGAGCTTAGAGATGAAGTTGTTGCCTTGTAGTTGCCTTGAAATTGTATAGTTTTGCACCTAGATCACAACCCACCTTCAAACCCATGTGTAGGCCGACTGTGACGACCCGACTTTTTCTCCACAGAAAGTCGCATCATCTTGAAGAAAGAAAGGGATTGAAAAGAGAAAAAATAGAGAAGAAAGAAAGAACAACACTAGAATCCCAACAGCGGAACGAATAAATTATATTAATAACATAAATATTACATAGTATCATATACAACAACTATCAGAGTTACACAGCTTATACATCACATACTAGACAGTTATAAACACCTGTCTAGTTATTACAATTCAAGATACAACTTAAACAAAAGACTCAGATATCAACACAGCGGAACCACTTATATATCTACAAACGTTGAAGCCTCCTGCTCCATTGCTCCTTCAGAATTCGTCAAAGAAAACCTGAATCCCTTGGCTACTCGTAAAAATTTGAGTACCCAAGAGTTTATAAAATAGAAAATAAACACTTGGGTCAGACATGGGTCTGGTGTGAGTAAACGGTTAAAATTGCTTAACTTCAAAACCTTTTGAAAACAAAGGTATCACGTAAGACTTCCCACACATAAACATGGAAAAGTTTTTACCTTACGCTAACCAAAACTTTTTGATAGGAAATCGAGTTTATATTATAATAGGGTCTAGGGTTTTCAAATAAATATTCGCATAGCCGAAATTGTTACATTCATTAAATTCCAGCATACATAGGTATACAATCAAGTCCGATGGCACTTATTGGAAGTTGGATTCCATACAATGGCAAGGCTACTGGGGTACCGCCCGTCACAGTACGTGGCCTAGATCAACGTACCGAGGATCACTCCCGACCCCTTGCAACACATGGCCGGAACCATCCCTTACTGAATAATTCCCGCATAAGAAACCCCAGCGGTTGTAGCTATTCAACCGCTCACTCGGCCGAAATAAAAAGGGACTCTAGACAGAGGAAATCCTATCCTACTTGGGCGCTACCTACTAACCTTGATGCACCTCCCCTGTTTTAGCCATTCCCGATTGATGAGGCTTGAGGCTACGATTACCTTTATAGAACACATCTATGTTAGAATGCTCATCGTCCACCTGACGATGTTCTGAAAGCATTCAATCCATACAAGTTCGTTCCGAGTTCGAACGAAACCGAAGGCATTATCTCGTTACACTCATTTTGGAATCACCCTCAGAGTTAACAACAATAACCCTTGCACTCTGAATCTTCATCTTCACTTGAGATTCACGACCTAACGTTTAACTTGGATCGATGTGGTATTCGGATATCCAAATCTGGAAACCCGATCCCGGTCTCATCGAAATCCAAACGTATTTTAAAGGCCAAGTTGTTTAAAGGTTTAAACATCAATTCAATACTTGAATTCACATAGCATTTAACATAGATAAATATCACACATTTATCACAGATATATTCAATATCATATCACAGAATATCATAGCATATCATCCAATAGATATCATCCAATTCAGATATTCTATACTAACAATTATCCATAAGCAACAATTATTAACCCTATGTTATAATAAATTTAATTAACTTAAATTAAATTAATTAGTTAAGAATTAATTATCTAATCTTGTTTAATCCATCATTAATTAATTACAACCTTTAATTAATTAATTACTCATTAAATATTAATCATCCTTGATTAATTATTCATTAATTACATAAAGTAATTATCCTTTAATTAATTTCACAAATTAATTATTCTTAACCATTAACAGTAATTAACCTTTAATTACTCTCATTAATTACATTAATTAATGATCCTTAATTAATTACTTCCATTAATTAATTAACTATAATTAATTACATTGACCCTTAATTAATTACATTAATTAATTAAACTTTAATTAATCACTTCCATTAATCCACCTTAATTAATCATAAACAGTAATTATCATCCTGTAATTACTTACCTTAATTAATTAACTTCTTAATTAATTTTATTAATCTTTTAATAAATTACACCAAGTAATACATCCTTAATTACTTCTCATTAAGTAATTTTCCTTTAATTAATTACATCAAGTAATTATACATTAATCACTTATACTAAGTATTCATACTTAATCCTTTATTAAGTGATTATCTTTAATTTATTTACAAATTAATTAACTTAAATTAATCACATTCATTTTATTAATTACACTTGAGTAATTCATCCCTTAATTACCCTTAAACAAATTAATTAATCTTTAATTACAGATTAATTATTCTTTTAATTATTAATTAATAAACCTTAATTATCAATTAATAAAACTTAATAACAAATTTATTAATCCTTAATTATCAGTTAATCATTTCTTAATAACAGTTAATTAACCCTTAATTAATCTTTATAGATTAATAATTTCTTAATTATTAATTAACAAAACCTAATTATTAATTAATAAACTAAATCAAGTACTTCTTAATTACCAGTTAATCAACCTCTAATTACTTAATTAATTAATCTTTAATTACTAATTAATTAATCTCTAATCATTAATTAATCTCTAATTACTTTTATTAATTAATCTCCAATTTCTTTCATTAATTAATTACTCTTTTAATTAATTACATTTAACAAGTAACTTTAATTAATCACATTCTTAATTAAAGATAAATTCCTTATCTTCATTATTTACCTAATTATATCATTGGAAAAACATTTAGGGATTAATTACATGATTTAAAAACTATATAATTTACTTTAAACAAAACAATTTAAACATTTAATTTGTTTTAAAACAATTTAATCTTTGAAACTTTATTTGGAAACTTGTTGAACTTTTCTTTGGAAACTTTCATTTTATTTATTTTAAAAACTTGATCATTTCCCTTTGCTTTTAGAAACTTATTAGCTTACAAAAGAAACCCGAGACAAACAAACAAAATCCCGAGCCAATTCCCGAGCAACTTACGAGTATCTCTCGTACCTTCTTCTTCTTCGAGTCGCACCAACATCTACGCGAGATCGATCCCGAGCCCGACCCCTATTTCCCAAACCAACCACCCAGATACACACAAACGTTCACAGGTGCACGTGCACCGACCATCTGGTCATCTCTGACCATCACCAAGGCTTTCGACATGTCACTGATGACTTCGCCAACGATATCGATAACCCAGATCGTCGAAATTATCAAGAAAACGAAATCGAGCTGATCGATAGAAAAACTGTAGCCAAACGTGAACGGAAATCCACCAATCGCCGATGATCTCGTCCACGATCATCCACGCCTTCATCACCCAAGCTTCACCTCGGTCTCCAGCTTTGATTCCTCCACTTGCGGTGAAGTCCGATCAACCCCTGACATCACAGCGAACTCAAACACATCGGCGACTCAACCATCTCACAAAACCCTAAAATCATTCCGCTTGACCATCATGATCGATGAAAATTTTTGCGAGTATTTTTCCTGGAATCGCCAACATCCAAGCTAACTTCACCCACGATCTCGTTGCCCAATCATCCCCCGATCACCAGAAAAAGCATAAAACCCATTTCCCGATCAACACTTGAATTCTCTCTCGATTTCAAGTTAAAAATTGTGATTTAACTTTTAAAAATCATGGTTTTTAATAGAGGTTATGATTATATAGGTGAATCCAAGAATTTATTATACTTGAGTTTTACCTATTTATAAATTTACACTGTCTTTTATTTATTTCCAGAAAAATACAAGCTTATTTTTCTTAAAAATAATTTCTAACTTTAGCTTATGACTAAACAAACACAATTTGTTTAAATTCCTAAGCCTAATAGAATCTGGACAAAGAGAATTGAAATTAATTTTTTTAAAACTTTGAACTCTGTAACTTAAACAGAGATAATCTCTGATACATCCATACATGCACACGGTTCTATATTCATATTCACAACAACAAGCATATATATATTCAACATGCATCACAATTTTTACTTCAAACATCTATCACATGAATCTAATTAAAACTGTTTAAGCTTAATTTAATTTACTCACATTAAATAACAGAGAAGCATATATTTATACATACTGATTTTAGTACAGGCATTTTATTTATACAAGCATGCATTCACAGATAAAATCATATGCAAACCATATTGCTATAAAGATTCATCACATCATTTAAGTTTATTCTCAGATCTAAAAACTGTTTTTTTTTAAAAATAAAGGTTTACTCACATTTGAAAATGCAGAGAGTTTGAAATGAACTGCGAAGCTTTTGAAACAGGAATGAAATTTGCATGCATTTGTTTTTGATTCCAGCAAACTGAATACTATGATGATCTTTGAAAGCTTGTTACTGGGAAACTTGATCTTTGAAAACTGAGATGTTCTTGGTTTCAGCTTGAATTGGTTTACAGGATTTAAATGTTTACAGGTTTGGGAATTTGAACTTGAGTTTGAGAATTTTACAGGCTTTAGTTTGAGAAGGTTACAGGGTTTAGATTTGTTTGATTTGAGATTTGTTTTGGAAATGGTTTTACAGGTTGTTTCTTTGTTTTAGGATTGAGAAGATAGAAAAAGGAATGAAGGGGAAAGATAGAAGTTTATATAAGTTAATTTAGATTTTATTAAAAATAAAAGAAAATCAAAATAAATGTGACACTTGTCTTTTACCTTGATTAATATGTTAACACATGTGCTTAGATAGTATAATATGTTAACACTTGTAATTATCTACTTTTTATATTATTTTTATATGATTTTAAAAGCTTTTATATTTAATTCTCCTAATTAATAAATACATTTCTAAATTAATAATTGCTTTTCTTAATTTATAAAAATAAAAACTTTAAAGGAAAATAGAATAAAAACCAATTATATTCTAAATAAAATCATAAATAATATTTTTAATCCATTTTTAAATGTTAATGTAAAACTTTTGTATTTATTTCTATTAAATAAATACTCTTCCAAATTTATATAAAAGAAATTCTTTTTAGGAAATTAATATAAAACAAAATCTTATTTTAAATAAAACCTTATTCATATATTTTAAATCCAAACTATATTATTATTTTTATTTTAAGATATATATATATATATATATATATATATATTTCTTTAAATTCAATTCTTAAATTCAATTTCAAAGTTAATTTAAAATCTAAATTTAAAATCAATTCAAATAAATATAGATATCAATTTTAAACAAACACATTATTAATTGTAAATAATTATCCTATTTAAAACCACTTTAAATACACATATATATACATTTAAACGACACTTATTAAATTAGAAAATAATAAGTCTATTTAAAATCTATTTCTAAATAACACAAATTAAACTTTTAACTAATTATTTCATTTAAGAATCTATTTATAACTATATTTAAAAACAACTCATTATTAAATTGTTTGAAAATAACAACTTTACCAATTAATTTAAAAGATTATCACATTTTAAATTCCCTGAAATTCCGGGATATCACACCGACCCTTGCACACCCAAACCTGACCCAATTCCCTGAGTTAGCTGAGCCTAATCACTGCCTAACTGAAGTACATGAGGTTGAGAACAAGTGCAATTCATTCGATGTTGTTTTGGGCTTTGAATTCTAATGTTATTTGATATTTAAATCGCGTTGAAACTTACATATATTTGTATTGTTTTGTGTAAATGTTTGAACAAGGCTATTAGCTTTGGCTCTCCACTCTCAAATCATATTCGTGTTGTCGTGCCTTCGAAGCTTCTCTGTTGTGTGTTGTTGTTTGTCATCTCCAGCTAATATAAGTGAGTAATTCTCACCAGACAATGTGTACTTATATAACTAGTAAACTGACACCATTTGAATCTGTAAAATCATATCATCCTGTTGTAACTGTTATATTATGATCATATAATGTTTACCCCTGTTATTACATATGTTATATCATCTATTACTGTTATATGATGTTATTCTGTTCATTTTATCAGTTTATCACACTGCAAGTTCCCTGTAGATTAGAAATCACTATGGGTTGAAATGAAACATACCCGAACGGACTTTAGAATAGGGAAAGATAGTTATGGGCTGAAATGATAAGCATGACCGACTTTTTATTTATTTTATTTAACTTGGGATTGTGGGTTTGAAATGATAGAACCCGGTTTTTCATTGTAAACTGCGGATTGAAATGATACATATCTGTATCACTTGACCTAGGCTAGAAAATTATATATAGACCCGTGGTTTATATATTTTTCTGAAAATTTTAAAATATTTTTAAAATGTAAATATTATGATGTTCTGATTTAAATTTTATTAAAATGATTTCTATAAAGTATTTGTGATTTTCTACAAATTAACTAAGTGAATTAAGTAAATGTTGAAGTAGAATTTGAAATATAAGTTAATTTTGGAATTATGATTTTGTTCATAAATAGAATTTATGTAAAGTAAGAAAATATGACAAATTTGATTTAAAAGATGAATTTATTGATTTTATTAAGTAATAATAATTTTAAAAAGTGTTAATGATTTTGTATAAATTAAAATATGAAATAAATGGATATTTAAGTTGAATTTGGAAATATAACTTAAATTGAATTTTTGTGGAATTTGTTTAAAAGTGAAATTTTAATTTAGTAAAATAAATGGAAATAAGTTATATTTTGGAAATTTAAACTTAGTTGTTAAGTTAAGAATTTAATTAAAGAAATGAAAATTTTATTGTTATTTAATTTGATTTTTGTATGGAAATTTGACTTTATAAAATCATAGAAATATAGGTATTTAAATGATTGTTTTTAATGTGAAAATATATGATTTTATATATTAAAATGATTTATATTAAAAGTTAATTATGTGTGAAATTTTAAATAAAACTCTGAATTTTATTTGACAGCATTTTTGAAATGTAATGTAAAGATATTACAGCATTGGAAAATGCTGTAGTTGTTTTAAATGAACCAAATAGCAAATTTGAACTAAGGGTTATTATAGCACTTTGTTAGTGCTATAGTTATTAAATTTAACTAAAATTTTAATTGAAACTAAATTAAGATATTACAGCATTTTAAATACCGTCTTTTGTTAATGAACTGTTTTTACACATAACATTTTCGTAGCATTTCCTAAGTGCTGCGAATGTTGAATTTTCATTGTTTTAATAAACTTAAAGGGATAAATGATCTTGGAAAAGATTAAATTTTGGAAATTAAATATTTAATTATTAAATATAATTAATTGACTTTAAATGATTTAAATGGAATAGTTGATTTGGGAAATACAACTATTTTGAAATATGATTAAATGGTATTTAAATTTAAATTAAATAGATGATACTTTGAAATGATATTTAGATATTTTGAAATGAATTTGAAATGATATTAAATCTTGGAATAAATAATTGAAGTTTATATTAGTATGAAAAATAATTGGTTTACTTGTAATTTGAATCTATTTAAAAGATATTGGACTTATGAAATATAGGATAATAAAGCTTTGGAATTTATTTTATAATTTGAATAATTATTTTGTGGATTAAATCTATATTTGAAATTTATAAGAATTGAAATGATCTATGGAAATTTAATTGAAATAAATGATTGGATTGAATTGAAACTTTGGAAAATTTAATACTTGATTTGAAAGTATAATACTTACACTTTTAAATGGTTTAAATGAATTATTTTGATTGAAATATAAACTATTTAAAAGGTGACTTGAAATGATAATAAATGAAAAAAATCTTTGAATTTAAAAGTATTTAAGGTTGAATATTTGGATTTGAACTCAAATGATGATTTGATAATGAAGTTTGAAAGATATGATATTTTGATATATAATAAAATGATTTGAAATGAAGTTTTGAAAGGATATGATATTTTGATATATTAAAATGATTTGAATGAAGTTTTGAAAGGATGTGATATTTTGATATATTGAAATGATTTGAAAAGAAGTTTTGGAGATATGATATTTTAAAAATATTGAAATGATTTGAAAAGAAGTTTTGGAAAGATATGATATTTTAAAAATATTGAAATGGTTTGGAATTGATTTAATCTTTATTTTGATAAACATTTGGATTTGAAATGATATTCTATTTTGAAGTATAAACTGTTTTTAAATTATAACCACGGGTTATAATAACGATTGGTTGTTAAAGAGACCGGGATCGGATATGGACATACTCTCTGTCGATACCGAAAACCACTTTGACAAATGTGTACGCGGTGGAGTTTCCAGAATGAAGTAGGATGGTGGCGACGATCCTAAGGTATATACGTGGACCCAACTCCCATGAGTTGGCATAAGGTGGCTAAAACAGGAGCGATTAACGGACCAAGGAGGTATCACCTCTTATCGGACACACTTCTTCGATACCATTCTATTACTTGTGATTGATTTGGTGCGGACCCTTGATTTGGGAGTGTTGTTCGAGGTGGGCGGTAGTGGCTGCTATGCGTCACCACCAGTCCGGATGCGTAATTGGTATATCTACCCTGGCATTGCCTCGTGTGCCGTGTCACCTACCATATCGAGCCCACTACGATTTTGGTTTAAAGATCCGACCGCGTTAAGGTTCACCATCCCCTTAACGCTATTTTCTATATGATTATACTTTAATGATAAGACACTACTATATATAGCGTATATTACTATATAGTAAATAGTTTAACGGATCCTTAGAGGATGGGCGGTCCCAAGCATCCTTTAAGTTACTTGTACTTTTACTACAGTTCACTTGAGTTGGTTTACATTATATAAGTATATATTGTCCTGACTCGAGTGTTTTGTATTTTTATTTACGCTTGGGTCAGCCTGAGTATTCACAGATTTGGATTCCACTTTCTGGAAATTGGAATCGCTGGAGATTATCTGCTTATCTAGTCTTACCTATTCCAGTTCTGTTGTTCTATCCAGCTTGTACTTGGTTGTCATCCTGAGACTTCTGTTGTACTTTATTTTCTCCTGTTGTATCTTATGTAACTCTGGTATATTTACATAGTAGCTTCATGAACTACTATTTCTTTTACTTCCGCTGCATTATTTTACTCTGTGTCTGTGATCTGTGATTATTTATTTACTGTATATTCTGAGATTTGCCAAATATTATTTACAACGCGGTATTTTGAGCAATTCAAGTCCGACATGTGCGGATGCGAATGGTTGAAAATATCGGGTCGTTACAGGAAGTCTGTATCAACCCTGGTTGAGATTACTTATAATTAAATTTTAAAAATATGATTTAAATTATCTTAACTAAATTTAAGATGAATTTGGGGAATTTTAATTATTAATTCAAATTGAAATAGATTTGGGATTGATTAAATTGGATATTTCATAAAATATCCTTTTGTGTAACTCAAATTTTATATTTGTTAATATAAGAATAATCTGGGGAAAAAATAGAATGTAATAAAATATATGAAAAATAATTTTTTATAATTAAGATGAGAATAAAGATATTACATTCACATATTTAGTTAAATGAAAAGTTGTGGTAGACATTTTAATATCAGCCCTAACCTCAATTAACGATCTGGAGAGATCATGGATTTAAATATCGGCCCTGAATGATCATTAATTTGATTACCGATCCAAAGAGATTACACGTTAAACTAAATATAAAATAATCCAGAAAGATTAAACCTAAAAATGAAAACAAATGTGATTTTCATCAAAGGATTTGACAACCTTATAATCGGAATAGAATTGACAAATCTTGTATAAACACGGGACGATTCTGATATGTGATGTAATAACTCCGAATGAAATCAGAATTATGTTGATGTATAGATAACACTTAGCCAAAGTCTAAAGTCTTAGGCTATGATAGGTTTGGAACGACCCGTGATTAACAAGAAAATCCAATGGAACATGATGATTTGCAATGGCTTGATCGGCTGATAATTAGGAAATTCAATTACTAAAATCTCATCAACACGAACATTTGTTCTTGAGCAAAGCACACCTTCTATTTGCAAGGCATGCTTTGGAGGGCAAGTGTTATCTTGCCTTTTGACCAGGCAGAATACAGACTAACTCGACAAGTCAATCTTCAAAGTTATCAAGGCAAGACACCTAGAGAGACAACTGTGAAGCCCAAAACTCAATGCAACCAAGACCACAAGGCAAATACAAGTCCACCGTAGAAATTTGAAACACCTAAAGCCATACGTGTTGGATTGGTATCGACCCCAGCCTATGGGTCGGTAGCGACCCCTATATACTCCACCATGATCACCCATCTTCTGCCTACTAGTCCCACTAGATGTTGAAAACTTATTTCCAGAGTTGTGTTATTGATTCAATATAATTCTCTATCGATCTCCATGAACTCCTAAATCAACAATTTCGTTCATACGTAACTATGTCATTTGGACTTAGAAACAAGCTAACATTTGTGCAAATAACTATTGAATCACGAAGCAAACCATAAGACGATTCAATGTGAAGAGTTGAGGTAGCCAATTTGGAAATATTATGGGTCAATACCAACTCCTGCCCTTGGAGTTGTACCGACCCATCCAAGTTGATGAGGTAGCGACCTATTTTCATGTAGAATAGGTCTATAGCAAAGAGAACGGTCTGGAGATCTTTTTTGCGAGATTTTAGGCTCTTTAACTCTAAAAATAGAGGGATAGGGCTCATTTTTTAGGTCTTTGGCTCTTTCTCTTCTTACTCTAATTTCTTATAATCTCTGCCGGGGTTGTACCAACCCATAGTGGGAGTTGTACCAATCCATAAGAACTTCTATCTGTAATCAGCAAGACAAGCAATAAAAATCATTACGTAAATGTAGGCCAGAGTACGCCAAACCACTATAAACTCTGTGTGTTCTTTCTTACTTGTTTTTCATTTATTTTCTTCACTTTTATTTATCTACTTACTTTCCTTGGGTGTTTGTGCCATTTTTGGTTCAAATAGCATAATACATTTAGGATACGAAAGGATAGAGTCGTTTCAAAGAGTTTATTCCTAAGGAAAAGCTAAAAATGGGTGTAGGTTTATATAAATATGCAAATACGCTCTCGTATATATAATACACTCGACTCATTCTAGGGTGTCGCTTACCCTATCTCTAATAAGCCATACCCGACCAAAGCCAAGGGGTTTGCTCAACCTTGAGCTCTGATACCAAATGTAACGACTCGACTTTTCAACCCTTGAACGTTGACATTAAATACATCCACTGTATTCGTGTGCCGAGCACCTAAGTGCTACAAAGACAGATAGTTCGGGCAAGCTAAAAAAGAATAGAACAAGAAAGAAAGAACATGACATCAGAATCTCACAGCGGAATGATAACATGTAAGATCAAAAGAACAGTACAAAGGGTTACTCCGAATACAGAATTTCAAAGTTACAAAACCTAAGCTCTATCATCGGCCTGGATGGTTATAACTGCCTGTCCTCTCAATGCTAATATAAATATATATACACATAATATGGTGCAATAGAAATAGAAATAGATAGATAAGGAAGGCTCCAGCTCATCTCTTGAACTTTGAAGTGTCCAAAGTAAACCTGCTATGCTTAGCCTACTCGAAAGAGTACACGAGGAATTTAGAGAAATCAAAAACCACATGTCAAACATAAGTCTGGTATGAGAAAAATCAAGATACATGCAACATGCAATAGTAACTATTAAGACCGTATGGATTACCGTAACGGTTTTCCCCTAAAAAATAAACCAATCATTCACTAAGTTAATGTCATGATATAATAGATATCGAGGCCGTAGAATATAAATTAGATCAAATAGTTGTGATGCTTATATTAATCACACCACAACAATATTAGAGCATATTTAAAACCGTTAATGTACGTTCACATATGGATTTTCTGTTTAAGAAATCCCAGAACAATCAGGGCCAGCATCTTGACAAGGTTCAGAAACTACCTCTGAGCGTTGTAATCTTTGCATAAAATATATCAATAAGGTTAACATAGCTGGTCCACTCACAAACACTAATGATCCTGAATATCATCAACTCCCGCTAGCAACATTGGTAAGCATACTCTAGATATGGAGTTGATATACCCTATAGGTTAGCTAAACACCGTTGGCTATGCTTCTACAATGTTTTTTGTCATTTCCGACGCCGAGGTCACCTTCAGCATCTCTTACATGAGTCTTCATCACTCGAACAAAACATATATCTCCATAAAGATTCTGGCATAAGTTATCCAACGAATGCTAACGCTGAATTCTCCCTGTGTCTTAACCTTAGGATAGACAAATCAACTCTATAACATTCCACTTCACAGCCACTTTCGAAACATAGAACTCGTATACTAGTTTTGAAGTAGTATTTGAAAGTAAAACACTTACCGATCCGGTCTGTTAAAAACCAATTCGATGAATCTTTGGTAAGCTCAATTCAGATTCTTTCATAAGTGAGCGAACTATATAAAGAGGAGTCCTCCCCAAGGGATCTCATACATACATATATATACACACATACACACATATATAAGCTCTTAAAGCTAGAGACATTTCATAGCAATGCTTCTCCCTAAGGGTACTCAAAATGTAAGAAGTAATGAAGCTTTTAAATACTTCCTAAGTTATATTAGGTGAAGTTCAATAGTCGACTAATTAACTATCAACTAAAAAACAATTGCTTATACAAATCAAGGTTTGTATACTTAACACATTTCTGACATTCCAGCTTATACTATCTCTCGGTCATGAGTGAAGTCAGGTGAGCTAAAGCGCTGGTTTCATATGAAAGCCTTACCTAAACACTTTATTCTTGACTCGCATAAATAGACAAGTCTACCTTATCTGATTTTAGTGTTAAGCATGGTATTAATGACTTCCATAAATGAGTAAGTAATCAACAAGATTAACATGATTTTGACATTCCAACTTAACTATTCCTTAGTGAAGAGGGTAGTCAGTAGGTTAGAGCAGTATTACTTCCATCCCTACCCGAACTTCAACCTTCACTCCCACAAATAGAGAAGTCTACTTCATCAGCTTTTAGTGTTAAGCGTGGTTAATTACTTTTTAAACAAGTAAACAAAACACGATTTAGCCACTAAGCAATTCCTAACCCCTTTTGAAATAATTTGTTTATACTTTTAAAAATTCTTTTAAAATACTTATAATACATTTTAAAACATTTTCTCAAAATATTACTTTAAGATAATGAGTTTATAAAAATACTTTGAAACTTGGAAAACCATGGTTTCCTTATATTTTAAAAGTAAACACTCTTCTTCAAAAATTCACAACTAATTCTTAAAAATACTCAAAAATCTCAAACCACTTTCAAAATACTCGAATAAGAGTTAGCAAACACATATAAAAAATGAAACAAAATACATAAAATTAAACATCTTATCAAACATTAAAGTCCAAAACAAAGGCTATAGCGGGATAATTTTTGCACAAGTGTAAGTTTGGCCACTTTTCGATATGTTAGTTAACTATTTAACATTCAAAATTTTTATGGAAGCAAGCATACATATAAAACATTATAAATATGGAGATAAACCCCTAAGAATATCTCTACAAAGTTCCATAGAAATTTCTGAACACAAGGTAATTCCTAAGTGCATCTATAGCAACTATCGGTAAAGAGCACTTCCAAATACAAGTCCAATTCAAAAAATTTATTCAACTACAACATATGTTCTTTGTTTCAAGGCAATGCTACAAGTCCATAAGTCCATTCAAGTCCATATATATGGATTACATATGCAATATGCTTTCAAAGCAAGAACTGAAAGAATATTACACACATATCGATATTACAATATATATCAAAACTCGTTCAATCACAAAGCGAAAATCAATCACAAGCAAATATACGCTATATATTTATGTTTCAAAAAAATTTGTTGACCTAAATATGCAATGTAAGGCAAGTCAAGTTTCGATACTGGCTTAAGTAGCCTTATGCAAAGATCAAGTGAAGTATGCTAGTAAAAGTTCAAGTACAAGAGAATCAAATATGCATGTCCATAGTTCGAATCAAGTACAAGAAGCTATATGCATGCCATGGGTTAAATAATTGGTCAAATATCTTTATTCGATTGAAGTATGCTATGCAAAGTTTATTGTCAATGACCTTATGTGCAAAAAGTCAAAAATGTACAATCGCCTCTAAAATCCCCAATTTGATTTAGGGTTGCAACTTTGAAAATGTAGGAAAATGGGAGAAGAAGAATTCATCCCTCTTTGAATGGCTAAGGAAGTCTATTTATATGGGTACTCCTATGCGGAATGATTGAAATGTAGCATAGTCCCAAATCCAATGGTTTCGATAACTTCATCTTAATAAACTTTGGCATCTGGTTGTAGATATTTGGTATCTCTTACATCTTTAAAACATAGATATCTCTGGTTGTTTATAAAAGTTCAAAACCCTCTTGTGGTTTTATGTGCGTTACAACAGCTATTGTTGTAAAGCTCGATAATGTTCAAGACTCGATATCATCTCAATCATTGATGAAGTTTGACATTGCTCGTTCTAATAAGTTTGGTAATACTATCTCCCTTTATTAGCTACTTAATAGCCTTTATTATGGTATATACTCAATAACAGTTATCGTGGTAATAGCTTGATGACAGTTGGTATAGCGTAGACTTATTATCTCTCGAAACTCGACATCTTCATTCTAAGTCTAATTGCTCGACATTCTTCTTTTGACTTGTTCTACGACACTATTTATCATCGTGGCTCGATATCTATATGTGTTTGTTGATTCCTGACCTTCATTTCCTTGTGGACTCGACACCTTGATTTGTTGTTGATATTCGACATTACCTTTGCTTGTCATACTCTTGGAATCTTTAGAAGTTGTTGATGGTTTGATACCCTTCCACCTTTCATGCTTGACAACCTCTATAGTTGTTGAGGCTCGATACCTTTCCTTTTCTTTATTCAAGTTCGATAATTCTTCGCATTTGTTGAACACTTGGAGCTTGGCTTCTTTAATGGTTCAATACCCTATTATATCTGTTAATCGCTTATTTATGCGACATCTTTCCTACTATAATGGTTTGACAACCTTTTTCTTTAAGATATTTGGCATCTCTTGTCAAGTGTTTGAAGCTTGCTATTCCTTGTTTAACATCAAGTGCTTGATAACGCTGCTTTCTTCTGGCTTGAAATCCTCTATTTTCCTTGAATTTCGACATGTTCTTCTTTAGTAGCTCGATATGAATATTTATAGTAACATTTCCCCCTTCCCTTGTATAGAAGAAACTTATTATACTTTAGTATAACCTGCCTTTTCAAGTTGCTTCCTCGACATTAACTTTACTACCTCGATATTGACGTTGCATTTTTTCGATATCAACACTGCCTCCTGTTAGTATTCTACTTTAATCTTATTCATTTATTTAAATTGAAATCAACGCTTCACATTACTTCTCTTTCCTCTTATTAGTACTTTCTTTCTTCATCTTTGAACTTTTACCTGCAAGCTAATCTTGAAATAGAAATTTTAGTTTCCCTATTTTAATAAAAAAATTTCAATCTTTATAACATTCGAGCTCGATTTTCAAGGTACGACTTCTACTTCTAATTGATTAAACAAAAAATAAAGAAGGAGGTTTTCAATTATGAATTTAAGGTTTTGTGGCAATTGGGCGTTTTTATGATTGAGAAGTCTAGTGTTTGGATTCAAACATCAATTTGGTTATACCACTTTATTGGTTGATAGAAACTTGATAATTTGATAGTTACCGTGAATTCAACCACTTTCTGGAAACTGTGTAGCTAATTAGAGTGTTGATAACTATAAGGTCGACATCTATTTTAGAAATTCGACACTCAATCGCGAGTTAAATTAATTATTTTAAGAATCGATATTCAATTAGAATTCGATAACCTGTTTGGGGGCTTGTTAATTAGTTACTGATTCACATGTTTGTCAACCATCTTAAAATTTGACACCCAATTAAAGTTTCTATATCCTGTTAAGGTCTTGTTAACTAGTTATGATTTCGACATTGAATTAGTGATATGGCAACTAACAAATACTTGGTAACTAGTTGTAAATATGACAACTATTCGAAGAATTGATATTTAGTTATAAACTTAATAACCTTTTAATGAGTTGCTAACTTCTAAAGTTCGACAACAATTTGAGAGGTTGTCATTTAGTTGTAAGTTTGACATCTTGTATAAATACTTCATCCTGATTTGGACTCGATGACGAATCATAATGCTTCCAAATAGTTATAAATTCGACCACAATTTATATATTTGATACCTTGTTACAAATTCAACAACTAGTTGAAGCGCTTTCTAATTAATTTCAAACTCATTAAAAATTTATAATCTCAACACTTTGTCATGGATTCAACAATTGATCACAAGTTCAACACAACATTGTGAATTCAACAATAGGACGTAAGTTTGATACTTTGTTATGAACCAAATGGCTAGTTACAAACATGGCATCTAACTGTGAACTTAATAATTATCAATGGGTTTTCAATTAGTTATAAAGGTGATAAACATTTATAAACTCGACATCTCATTATTGGTTTGTTATTCAGCAATAGGCTAAGCAAATTGTCAAGTAGTCATAAATTAATAATTATTCATAGGTTTAGCATTTTATTATAAGCTTAATAATTAGTTCCATGGCTTTTACTATGATTTCATTAATTGTTCATAGGTTTGACGCCTTAATATTCATTCTTATATTATACTTAAAGACTCAACTTTTACTTAACATTTTTCTTAAGTATTCTAAACTTTTATAGAATGTATAATACTTCCCTGATCTTGTGAAATATTATTTGGCTGATAAATGGCTAGCAACAAATTTGATAAGACCTCCAAATCTTCTCCTGCCTCAAAGAAGGGGATTATAGGCATGCTCAATCCTTTATAACTACCTAGGATTAAGTGGATACTATCCTTCAACAATTTTGCATTTTCAATATTGAAGCCATGGTTGTTTGACCAACTGGTGGGATGGACAATCCTCCAGAAGGAATTTCGGTTTCACTCCTATCCACATTTGGCATTCAGGCTACCTTCCCTTTCTAGAATACCTTATGCAGTTTTTGGAATACTTGGGTATTACTCTGATACAACTAACTCCCAGTTCTTATATTTATTTGAGTTGCCTGGACATACTTGCTAGGGAAGCCAACCTCCCTTCACTTTGTGTCGAAACCCTTAATTCATTAGTAAATATTATAAAAGTGGGCGAGCAATTAGAGGGTTCCATATATCACCTTCTTCCTCATTTGAAGAGCTTAAGTACTAATCTAGCTAACAAAACGAGGGCCCGGGAACAACAATTCTTTTACATTAAGTGTGATACCCCTAGAATTAAGAGGCCCTTCTCTATTCCTAGTAAGATTTACTACCTTTTATTGTTTATACTATTTTTTTGTTTTCTTACGATAACTATAATGACTCGCAAATTTATCACTTTGATAAACTATATTTATTGTTTAATTTATTCAAATAAAAGATTGATAATAAAAATAATATTGTTTTGAGTGATAATAAGTATTAGTAATTTTAGTTTGAATAAGTATTTACAAAAATATTTTCCTTGAAATGTAAATCGATAAAATGGATGAAAACTATTTTATAGATAAACAGCTCTATAATCGTAAAATGTCGTGCATGGAGCTGGATACATACACTTATTTTTATAATTGAACAAAAATATAAAATAAAATCAATTGATTTGTTTTTGAAAATAAAATATTTTTTTGACATTGTTAGTAATGCCCTTAAATATGATAATTGATTTATTTAATTTAAATTGAGATTTAATGATTAAATAATTATTCTAATTAATCAAAAAATTATTTTAATTATTCAAATAATTATTTTAAATGATGATAATTCATTTTGAATAGTTATAAAGTGAAAATAAGTCATTTATAATAGTTTTATAAAGATATATATTTGATTTGAAAATATAGGGAAAAATCGATATCGCTTTATCGGTATAATAGCAATTTTTGTAAATACTTGTTAATATTAATTTATATGGTTTTTTAATTCAAATATGATCATCTTAATTCATTTAAAATGATAATAAAATGTTTTTCAAATTTTTTTACAAATATATGTACGGTAAAGTATAAGTGAAAATGTGACTTGGAATCGGTTCTCCGATTGGCAACGGTTTATCGAACAAAATTTGTTCGAAATCAATGCAACGTTGTTTATATGTCATGTACACATTTGTAACATACAAATGCATCCATAACATGCACATGAAAATATGTATACATACATATATACTTATACACTTGAAAATACATACATAATACAAAAATCAAAGATATTTTAAGTAAGCTTCCTCCTTAAGCTTACATAAGTCAACTTATGCATACATGAAGTGGATGGAAGTGATGGGCACATGGAGGGGTGATAATGGTTTTGCCTAGGGAGGGGGAAGGTGTATTGGAGAAGCCATGAAGTGATGATGTGTGTATAGATTATTTACACTCTTCCTCTGGTTATAAATAGCCCACCCTGTCATCACATTTTTTCACCTTCTTCACTCTAGCCTAACTTCTTCATATTAGACTGAAATGATGAAATTCTTTTCTTAAAACCATTCAAACATTGAACGGCTACAACTTTCTAGTTGATCACTTATTCCTATTTTAAAGTTAGCCATCCTCAAAACTCCATTTTCTCCAAAGCATTTTAGAGCCCAGTTTTAATGGATGCAAATATCTCCTTTTCATTCGAGTATAACTCCTCCAAAACAGATCCAAATGAAGTAATTCTTTTTTTCAAACCATGTGAAATTCTAGTGGCTACAACTTTAATATTTAGTACTTCTACTAGTTAAAGTACCACTTTTTATAGTGCATTTCCAGGATTTGTTTTTACAAACCCGAGAATACCCTACCTTCTTTTGATCATAACTTCCTCAAAGAAAATCGAAATCAAGTGTTTCATTTTTTCAAATTCAAGAGAAAATAAATTTCAACAACTTTCCAACTAACAACTTTTACAAATTTTGAGAGTAAGAGGGTCAAAAATCAAAGAGAAGATGGCCTATTTTCGGGTCTAGTTTTGTGAATTTAAGGTCGAAGCCCTACCACTTCTCTTCCATACTTTTGGCCATCCTCTTCAAGTCTTGGTCGAGCCTTCTCAACGGTCTAAGGACCAATTTCAAAAGCTTTCATGCGATTGTAATGGAGCTATTGTCCAGTTAGCAAAGTTATGAAGCAATAATGGTGAGAACTCCTAAACTATTATACTATATGCTGGATGATGATATGATGTTTACAAATGGATGTTTAATATGCTTCGATCATCAACTTTGGTTGTTTTCATATGAATGTTGAAATTATATGCAAGTCACGAATATACACGTCGATAAGCACAAAGGAAATCACTTTCCTTGATTTAATAAGTTGGTGTATATGGAATGTTAAACCTCTTTAAAAATGGTTTAAATGTATTTGAAATATTTTATAAACATTTAAAAGTGTTTTAGTGAAGTTTGAAAAGAAATGGAAATTTTAGTTAAAAATAAGCGTGCCACGTAACGGTAGTTCGCGATTTCGCGCTATAAAAGTCAAACAAGTGTAAAAGTAGGAATATAGGTCAGAATTCTTCGAGATAAGAATTTCCGAACTATTATATCCATAGTTTTCGAATGAAGAAAGAAAATCAAGATTTTGATAAGTAGATTTTGAGTTATGAGTAAAACAAGCTTTTTGAAAAATCGTGGTTCTACAGTTCGGAATCCAAAACTGGATTTCTTAGAAAATGATATTTTAAAATTGTTTAAAAATGTCGAATAAATTTTATAAATCTTTTAAAATGTTCTAAAAGTGAGTTGAGTAATAAAAATGAGTTTTCAAATAATAAAAAGTAATTTTATTAATATAGCTTATAAAAGCGCTTTACGCAGCACTTTTTCGTTGCACTTTTCTATAACCTTTGAAATATAGTTTTAAACTTAATCACTCTTTTCCAATTATTTTATAACTGTTTTAAAATGATTTATAAAAAATTTTAAAGGTAATTTGAAGGATTTATGAATGATTTAAGGTTTAATGATTTAGAGTCGATCAAATTACTTGACTGCCTTTTAGGTGTCAGAGAGATAGTGTCTAGGCTTGAGTTTGGAAAACTAGTTTCCTGCTCTCCCTGGCTATCCGGACTGGCCCGACGAAGGGGATAGTATATTTAGTTTAATAGGATCGAAATTTCAAAAAGATAAAGAAAAATATTTTTCAAGATTTAAACAACTTGGATTTTATAGAGATGATCTTTTTGTACTCGGTGTTAAAGCCCGAAGAGGGAACCTGTACTATTCATGGAATTTAAAATGCGATTTCACCGTTATTCTGCCCATAGTATTTTTTGAATACGAGAATTGATATTGAGTAGAATTAGAAGATTTCTATAGATTATGCTCACTTAATATTTACTGGTTTTGGATTAACATCCTAGATAACATGGTTTTAACTCAAACAAAATTATGAGTTTTGAATTAAGAAATCTTTGCTAAGATTTAAATGCAATGATTTTGGAAAAAATTTCCTAAGTGTAAAATGAAATGATTTAGAATTATCCAAGTTTAGAAAGATTTTAAGTAATCTTAGGTTTTGATAAGAGGGGTTTAATATTCCGTATATACCGGAAAGAAGTGTTTTAAAAGTTATATATCTCCAAAAGAGAGTTTGATAAAAAAAAAGAACTTAATCAATTAAAGAATGATTCCCTATTCACAAAACCTCTTTTTATCAATGATTGGAACGAAGGAACCGGGGTCAGATCTTGGGAAATCCTTATCCGAAAACCACTTCTAACCAATGTATGCGTTCAGAAAATAAAGATCTGATAGAGAGAATGAAGAATGAAGATCAGGGATTTTCGGGATGAAAGGACTGCTTTTTGATAATTCTGGTTAGCTTCCAAATACTAAAGTAGCAGTGGTCTTTTCATTTCTAAAACTCTTTGGGTTGCAAGGACTTCTCGCTACAAACCCTTGGGTTAATTCCCGATAGGATGTGGTTGGAGAGTGCCTTCGGTTTCGTTCAGTCCCAGATTGAACTTGTATGGATGGATGTCTGACATTGCATTCTTGAGATTTCATCGTTGACTTTTATAAACATACATCTGTTTGGTGGTGGAGAAGACAACTTCTCTAAGCTTAACACCCTTCTCTGAGACGTATGAGCTCGAAGGCTGTATGTTTGTGGAAGTCAATAGAGATCGACGGAAGTATAGTGTGGCATTCAAAGATAGATGATGTGCAATAAGAAAGGTAATTGCTACCTCAAGCCTCACACCCAGAAATGGTCAAAACACGGTAGATGTGGCAAGGCTATGTGGTTCGCAACGATTAGGGTATGATCATCCCCTTCTAGATATATTTCTTCCCGCTATGACGTTCGAAGTGTAAGTTAATGTGGTGTATGGTAATTGAGCTCTCGGATAGGTCGGTAACGACCGGGGTGATGACATATTCGGTACTATCTAGTGAGAAAGGTAGTCCAGTCTTATGTTGGTAGAGTTGCAGATGTTCTGTTGACCTCGTTACATTCCTCTAGAGATGTACTATCGAAAGGTAGTCCCTTCACCTGGACATTTGTATAGAATCCATTTTCCAATAAGCGCTTACCATTTTGTTTGTAGAGCTTAGTATGCTGGAATTTAATAATGGTAATAATTTTGGCTAGGATTAATAAATTTACTTGCAAATGATTTTAAAAATATGTCACTAAAAATAATATCAAGTGATTTTACGTAATAATGATTTGGTTATCATAAGGTAAAACTCGTTCCGTGTTTATGTATAGTGTGGTCTTATGAGATACCTTTTTGTTTTCAAAACATGTATTTTGAGTTCTCACACCAGTCCCATGACTGACCCGGAGTTTACTTTCCCCTTTCCTTAAACTATGGGTGCCGTAATTTTCCCCGGGCAGCCTAGTAGTCAGGTTTAGTTTAGAAGAAAGCTGGATGGAGCTCAAAGCATGGAGTTAGAAGATTTACTGAAGATTTTTATCTATTTCCACAACACTTGTGTAGTATTGTATCTCACCTTTGTAAGGACAAATATTATAACTGTCCATGTTTAACTATGATAAATGTATTTTAATTTCCGCTGTAAACTTTATTTGAAATAACATATGTGAGATTATATTCTGTCTTATTTTTCTTTCTTATCCTTGAGAATCCACTTCTTCGACACTTAGAGTTACAACACGTTAATACTAAGAATGTATTTGTGTCGATTTCTGGGAGTCGAAGAAGCGGGTCCTCACATCGTGGTATCAGAGCTTAGGTTGAGCGAACACCTGAGCCTGATAGGGGTAAAAGACTCATCAGAGATAGGGTTAGTAAAACCCTAGGATGTGTAACTCATTAGAGATGGGGTTATTAATGCCCTAGAATGAGTTTGAGAGTATTATATATGAGTGCATATTTATTAATAAAATATACAAAAGAATTCAGTTTTATATGAAATCATTTTACCTAAAAATATATATGTGTATTTGAAAGAAAATAATATTTTAGTAAAATTTTCAAAGAGTTTTTGAAATAAATAAACATTGCGCAAAGAATTTTAAAAGCTATCTTTAGACATGAACCTCGAAACACTTTCTGAGCATTCACCAAACCTCTCTACCTATGAATATGCTAGCAATTACCTACTACTTGTGCCTAAAAGAATAATTGTTTGCCTTGTAGAAACCATATGGGGTATTCAATAAATCATAAATAATTATTAAAGGAATTTATTTAAATCTTATAAATATGTTTTATATAAGTGATTTTGTGAACTGGATTATAAAACGTGCTTTATAGAGGAATTTTTTGGAATTTTAATTTTGGTATTTTTGAAAGGAATTTCAAATGATTTTTGGAAAAGGAATAATAATAGTATTATTTCTAAAAAGGGATTTTGAAAATGAAAAATAATCTTATGATTAATTGATCTGAGTGGCTCGGAAGTAACTAAAGATGGGCAGGAGATATATTCGGATGGTGAACACTTCTCTTAATTATCCCCCTTATTGTTAAAAAAATGTGATACTATTGGTAGTATCCAGTTCCTTGGTATCATTTTTGAGTTACTCGATCTATATAATTTTCTAAAGTTAAAAAGATAAGATAATGTGATTCACTTATTTGACAAATTAATGGTTGTCAATTTTTATCATAGTGTATTATCTTAATTGATAAGCATGGGTATGCTTTGATATTTAAAATTAATGTTTAAAGATATTGATGAATGGTTTTGAGTTGATTGTAAATGATGTTTTAGCAACATTTGTTTTTAAACCCTTGAATGACACTTTGGAAAAAATCTTATGGGTGTACATTTAGATCTTTAATAATGGAATTTTAATTATAATAACAAGAATTAGAGTCTTTTATAAAAAGATGAAAATATTATAATTAACATGTTATAAAAAAGAGAAGTTCATTATAATAATTTTTTGTAGTAATTGTTTTAATCTCTTCGATTATATTTTAAAGTAAGTAAAACTTGTTAAGTAAATTATGAATATACTTATAGCAACTAAATAAGTATATGAATACTTTTATATATTGAAACTGTAAAGGTAAAGAGAATATATATATATAAAGGAAGTTTTAATTAATAAAGGAGTGTTAAATTGATTAAGTAAGTTTTAACTAAATAAAAAATGTCTTCACATTTGATATTAGCTAAAGGAAGTTTATGGTAATTTATCAATTTAATGAATTATTTTGAAAATAAATTTTTCAGAAACCATTAAGATATGTTTAGAGATGTGTTATAATAAAAAGATATTTATCTTTTAAAAAGAAATGTGTTTTTAAGTAGAAATATTTTGGAAATAAAAATGTAAAATGGTTATGTATAACAAAGTATCTTTATAAAAGTTTGAATAAAAGATGAAAGTTTTATGAAATATTTTCATAAGCGTTTATTTTGTCGTACAATTTAATCTATGATTCGAGTACAGTACTTTGACGTCTCTTGGCACTTATCCAAAAGAGGATTTATCACTCAATTCTTGACGACGAATATTGACGAGGGTTTATGGTTAGATGCTTGAGTTTTCTATTATAGTTGAGAGCTACGCAAGGAGAACTAAAGTTCTGATCAGAAATCCTGGTTAGATCCGCACTAAAGGATGAGGGGATCAATACTAGTTCGAAGATAAAGTTGTGAATTAGAATAATAGATCTTGTGTATGGGTGATCTATATGCATCATACGAGTATAAATTTAAATATTTTGGGAAAATCCTTTGAGATTTTGTTCTGAGTAATTTCGGGGACGAAATTCTTTTAAGGGGGGAAGTCTGTAACGACCCGCAAATTAATCACTTTGATAAATCATATTTATTTTTAAATTTATTCAAAAAAAAGTTTGATAATATAAATAATATTGTTTTGAGTGAAAATATGTAATAGTAATTTTATTTTGAATAATTATTTACAAAAATATTTTCCTCAAAATGTAAATCGATAAAATGGCCGAAAACTGTTTTATTGATAAACAGCTCTATAATCGTATAACGTCACGCACGGAGCTGGATACATACACTTATTTTTATAATTGAACAAAAATATAAAATAAAATCAATTGATTTGTTTGAAAATAAAATGTGTTTTTGACATTGTTAGTAATGCCCTTAAATATGATAATTGATTTATTTAATTTAAATTGAGATTTAATGATTTAATAATTATTTTAATTATCCAAATAATTATTTTAAATGATGATAATTCATTTTGAATAGTTATAATGTGATAATAAATCATTCATAATAGTTTTTTAAAGATATATATTTGATTTGAAAATATATGGAAAAATCGATATCGCTTTGTCAGTATAATAGTAATTTTTGTAAATAATTGTTAATATTAATTTAGATGGTTTTATAATTCAAATATGATCATTTTAATTCATTTAAAATGATAAGAAATTGTTTTTTAATTTTTTTTATAAATATATGTACGTTAAAGTATAAGTGAAAATGTGACTGGGAATCGGTTCTCCGGTTGGCAAAGGTTTATCGAACAAAATTTGTTCGGAATCAATGCAACGTTGTTTATATGTCATGTACACATATGTAACATACAAATGCATCCACTAACATGAAAATGAACATATGTATACATACATATGTACTTATACACTTAAAAATACATACATAATACAAAAATCAAAGATATTTTAAGTAAGCTTCCTCCTTAAGCTTACATAAGTCCACTTATGCATACATGAAGTGGATGGAAGTGATGGGCAAGTTGAAGGGTGATAATGGTCATGCCTAGGGAGGGGGAAGGTGTATTGGAGAAGCCATGAAGTGATGATGCATGTATGGATTCTTTTACACTCTTCCTTTGGCTATAAATAGCCCACCCTCTCATCACATTTTTTCACCTTCTTCACTCTAGCCGAACTTTCTCATATAAAGCGAAATGAGGAAATTCTTTTCTTGAAACCATTAAAAATTTCAGTGGCTACAACTTTCTAGTTGACGACTCCTTCCCATTTTAAAGTTAGCCATGCTCAAAACTCCATTTTCTCCAAAGCATTTTCAAGCCCGGTTTTAATGGCCGAAAATACCCCGTTTTCATTCAAGTATAACTCTCCAAAACAGATCTGAATGAAGTAATTATTTTTTTCAAACTATGTGAAATTCCAATGGCTACAACTTTAATGTTTAGTACTTCTACTAATTTTGGGCCTAACTATGTCAAAATACCATTTTTTACAGTGCATTTTCGAGCTTTGTTTTTACAAATTCAAGAATACCCTATTTTCTTTTGATCGTAACTTTCTCAAAACCAATCAAAATCAAGTGTTTCTTTTTCTCAAATTCAAGAGAAAAGAAATTGCAACAAAATTTTCAAATTTCGAGAGTAAGGGAGTTAAAAATCAGAGAGAAGATGACCTATTTTCGGGTCTATTTTAGTGAATTTAAGGTCGAAGCCCTACCACTTCTCTTCCATACTTTTGGCCATCCTCTTCAAATCTTGGTCGAGCCTTCTCAAGGGTCTACGGACCAATTTTAAAAGCTTTCATGCACTCATAATGGAGCTATTGTCCGGTTAGCAAAGTTATGAAGCTATAATGGTGAGAACTCCTAAACTATTATACTATATGTTGAATGATGATATGATGTTTGCAAATGGATGATTAATATGCTTTGATCATCAAGTTTGGTTATTTTCATATGAATGGTTAAATTATATGCAAGTCACAAATATACGCGTCGATAAGAACAAAGGAAATCACTTTCCTTGATTTAATGAATTGGTGTATATGGAATGTTAAACCTCTTTAAAAATGGTTTAAAATGTATTTGAAATGTTTTATAAATATTTAAAAGTGTTTTGGTGAAGTTTGAAAAGAAATAGAAAATTTAGTGAAAAATAAGTGCATCGCGTAACGGTAGTTCGCGATTCCACGCTATAAAAGTCATATAAGTGTTAAAGAAGGAATATAGGTCGGAATTCATCGAGATAAGAATTTTCCGAACTATTATATACATAGTTTGAAAAGAATCGCAGTTCTGCAGTTCGGGATCCAAAACTGGATTTCTTTGAACTGATGTTTTAAAATTGTTTTAAAATGTGGAATAAATCTTTAAAAATATTTTAAAAGTTATTTGAGTAATAAAAATGAAATTTCAAATAATAAAAGGTTGATTTATTAATATTGCTTATAAATGCGCTTTCCGCAGCACTTTTCTATAACATTTGAAATATATTTTTAAACTTAACCACTCTTTTCCAATTATTTTATAAATGTTTTTAAACGATTTATAAAATGTTTTAAAGGTAATTTAAAGGATTTATGAAGTGATTTAAAGGTTTAATGATTTAGAGTCGATCAAAGTACTTGACCGCCTTATGTGTGTCAGAGAGATAATGTCTAGGTTTGAGTTTTGAAAACCAGTTTCCTGCTCTCCCTGACTCTCCGGACTGGCCGATGGAGAGGATAGTAAATTTGATTTACTCGGATCAAAATTTCAAAAAGATAAAGAAAAATATTTTTCAAGATTTAAACAACTTGGATTTTATAGAGATGATCTTCTTGTACTCGGTGTTAAAGCCCGAAGAGGGAACTCGTACTATTCGTGGAATTTAAAAGGTGATTTCACCATTATTCCGCCCATAGTATTTGTTGAAACGGGAATTGATATTGAGTAGAATGATTTCTATAGATCCTGATCACTTAATATTTACTGGTTTTGGATTATCATCCTAGATAAATGGTTTTAACTCAATCAAAATTAGGAGTTTTGAATTAAGAAATCTTTGCTAAGATTTAAATGAAATGATTTCTGAAATGTTTTCTTAAGTGTAAAATGAAATGATTTCGAATTATTCTAAGTTTAAAAAGATTTTAATTTATCTAAGATTTTGATAAGAGGGGTTTAATAATTCCGTATATACGAAAAAGAAGTGTTTTAAAAGTTATATATCTCCAAAAGAGAGTTTGATAAAAAAAAGAACTTAATCAATTAAAGAATGATTCCCTATTCACAAAACCTCTTTTTATCGATTATTGGATTGAAGGAACCGGGGTCGGATCTGGGAAAATCCCTATCCGAAAACCACTTCGAACCAATGTATGCATTTGAAAAATAAAGATCCAATAGAGAGAATGAAGAATGAAGACCAGAGATTTTTGGGATGAAATGACTACTTGTTGATAATTCCGGTTAGCTCCTAAATACTAAAGTAGCAGTGGTCCCTTCGTTTTTGAAACACTTTGGGTTGCAAGACTTCTCGCTACTAATCCTAAGGTTAATTTCCAATAGGATTTGGTAGGAGAGTGCATTCGGTTTCGTTCAGTCCTAGAACGAACTTGTATGGATGGATGTCTATCATTGCATTCTTGAAATTTCATCGTTGACTTTTATAAACATACATCTGTTTGGTGGTGGAGAAGGAAACTTCTCTTAGCTTAACACCTTCTTTGAGACGTATGAGCTCGGAGGTTGTATGTTTGTGGAAGTCAATAGAGATCGATGGAAGGGCAGTGTGGCATTTAAAGAGAGATGATGTGCAATAAGAAAGGTAATCGCTACCTCAAGCCTCACACCCAGAAATGGCCGAAACAGGGTAGATGAGACAAGGCTACGTGGTTCGCAACCATTAGGGTATGATCATCCCCTTCTAGATATTTTTCTTCCCACTATGACGTTTGAGATGTAAATTAATGTGGTGTATGGTAATCGGGCGCTCGGATAGGTCGGTAAGGACCGGGGTGATGACATATTAGGTACTATCTAGTGAGAAAGGTAGGCTGATCTTATGTTGGTAGAGGTGTAGATGTTTTGTTAACCTCGGTACATTCCTCTAGAGATGTACTGTCGTAAGGTAATCCCTTTACATGGTCATTTGTATGGAATCCATTCTCCAGTAAGTGCCTGCCATTTTGTTTGTAGAGCCTAGTATGTTGGAATTTAATAAAGGTAAAAGTTTCGACTAAGATTAATAAATTTACTTGGAAATGATTTTAAAGATATGTCACTAAAAATAATATCAAGTGATTTTACGTAATAATGATTTGGTTATCATAAGGTAAAAACCCGTTCCGTGTTTATATGCGGCATGGTCTTATGAGATACCTTTTTTGTTTTCAAAACACGTATTTTGAGTTCTCACACCAGTCCCATTACTGACCTGGAGTTTATTTTTCCCTTTCCTTAAACTATGGGTGTTCTAATTTTCCCTAGGCAGCCTTGTAGTCAGGTTTAGTTTAGAAGAAAGCTGGATGGAGCTCAAAGCATGGAGTCAGAAGATTTACTAAAGATTTTTATCTATTTCGACCACACTTGTGTAATATTGTATCCCGCCTTTGTAAGGACAAATATTTATAACTGTCCATGCTTAACTCTGCTAAATGTTTTTTAATTTCTGCTGTAAACTTTTATTTGAAATAACATATGTAAGATTATGTTTTGTCTTATTTTTCTTTCTTACCCTTGAGAATCCACTTCTCCAGCACTTGGATTTACAGCACGTGAATACCGAAGATGTATTAGTGTCGATTTTTGGAGTCGTAGAAATGGTTCTTCACAATAACTATTCTCTTTCAAAAACTTCTTCTAAAGAGACTAATTCCTCTATTGCCACCACAATTAGTACGTTGAATCTGGCTTCCAAAAGTAAGGGGACAGACTTTAATTTCTGACTGAAGCCAATCTTCGTAAATACTCTTTGATCTTGGAAAGTAGCAGAGTGCTTGGGGAACCTCAGATGGTTAAGGGAAATGCTCATGGGCAACAAACGTTGGTTGTTAGCAATCGAAAAGCATTTTCTACTAAGTCCCCTATTCAATGTGATTCCTCTGGTGATTTCTTAATCTTTTTTTATGATTTTAACGCAGTCTCTTATTTTGGTATTGTAACACTCCTAACCTTTATTTAAAATTATTCAGGAGATTTAGTTAGATTAATTAAATATAATAATGCGTGGTGTGATAATAAGATGATATTTGATAATTAATTGGGTTAGGCCTTGACTAATCAATAATAAGATTGTTTTAACTTATAAATAACAAGGAGGCTTTATGAGAGGAGCAAAATAGGAATAGGCCTCATTTCCTAAATATAAACCCTTCCACTTTCATATCCTCATTCATATTTCATTCACACAAATATAAACAAAGCAGAGGCTGGCCATTGGTAGGAGATTTAAGAGGGGAAAAGCTACAAAATTAAGTTAAAGCTAAGGGGAATCAAATCAGCACACTCAAATCTAAACACTCTTTATCGAATCAAAGTGAATAAAAGTATCCATCTCATCTTAATGTGTCCATCTCATCTTTATTGGTTTGATTTTTGGATTTTGATTGTTTCTGAATTGGTTGATGATAATATGTCATGATATGGTTGACTTTACCCATGTTTGGTTGAACGATGATTTATTGGAATTTTTATAGAATTATAATGTTAGGTTTTAAAGTCAAAACCCTAGTTTTGTATCTCCAAATGATTTAATTTTTGGATATGTTGTGTAAAATTTTATTTTAGAGATAATTTTTTAGTTTCATAATTTTCCGAGTCAATAAGAATATTTTATGAATCTCCTAAGGCAGAAAAGTTGTTTATTTCGGGTTTTAATTATTAAAATTAATTAAATAATTATTTTGGCATGAAATTTGTACATAAGAAAGAAGATGGAAAATAAGATTTTCTATGATTTTTGGAGATTTTTCCCAAGTGTTTATGATTTATTATGAATTTATTAGGCTAGAAAAGCTTAATAATTATGAAAAAAATATTAATATAAATTTAATGGTTTGCAAGTTATTTTGGAAATAAAAATGCTAATCCACAGCAGTTTTCTAAAAATAATTTGGCAAAGTAAGTTACTATCCAATAGAAATTTGAAAAAGGATAAGAGTTAGTGGAAAGTATTATCGTTAAAAAGAAATAATTCAGTTTTCTTGTTAATTACAGATATACCATTCCTTTGGCTGATGTCGCCTGAGATCAATATTGATGCCACCCTTTATTAATGTCACTCTTTATTGATACCACCCTTCATTGGTATCGCTCTGTACTAGTGCCACCCTTTATTGATGGCGCTCTTAAATAATGGCACCCTTTGTTGATGTCGCTCTTTATTGATGCCACCCTCTATTAATAGAGCTCTTTATTACTGCCGCCCAGTTGTAATGCCATCAATTTAGTAAATGCCACCATTTTTGTTTTATGCCACCGGTCTAGACTTATAACAACCAGCTTTATGCCACCATTCTCGACTTATAACGACCTATTTTATGCCATCAGTCTAGACTTATATGACCTGCTTTATGCCACCAGTTTAGACTTCTAAGAACCTATTATGCCATTAGGTCAGTGCTTTGGCACAAGATTTTGACTAAGTAACGGGTGAAGTTTTCCTTGTTTTAAAGAATGATTTTAAGTGGTTTGCTAATGTTAAAAATAAATGTTTTCGAGGAAATAAATTGTGTTTTAGCCCAATTTTGTGTGAAGTTTGGTGACGGAAAATATTACTTAACTATATTTATTGTGTATGTGACTATTGATTGAATATAGTTTACTGAATGATGCTATATGTTCTTATTATCAATTGATCAGTTAAATATACATGTTTTATCATTGTCATACTCACATTTCATAATCCACTATCACATCTTGTGATTTTGGGGGCAGAATTACCAATTAGGTTGTCCCAGTAGTGAGTATGGTTAGACTAAACTCTAGATTGAGTAGCATTACATCCAAAAGATTAGATAGATAAATTGCGTTAGGATGCCCTGAACTGAATAAAGGACCCGAATGATGAATTTATAACTAGATAAGATTGTAGGTGGGACTAGTGTAGAGTCACGCACTATGCTTCTGCCGTTAGGCCCCAGTTGGTAAATATCCGCTATTCCAATGTGTAGGGCTTTGTCGATACTGAGAATAAAAGGGATGTTTATGCACAGAAAGGAACTCATAGCTCTATATGCCCACTAGATTATTTAGGTTGTTTTACTCCTAACCGTATTTGGAGAATTGTGGACATTTGGTTATGTTTTGGCCCGAGTCAGCCCGATAGTTTATTAGTTGGCATGCAAAACCATTAGGTTCATGGTGACCCTAGGAAAACTATGATTTGAGATAGATGGCCAATTGTTGGGAAGGGTAAACCTTGGGTGTACATAACCCTAGGATGACAAGCTAGCCAGACTTACCATGGTTGCATGCATGCATATGAACATATTATATTTTGTTATAATCATTGTGGTTGCATGTGCATGATTTATGATTGACATGTTTTGATAAGATACTATAGTGAGGGGAAAACCCATTATGTTCAACGGCGTGGTCTCACCAGATATCTATTTTAGTTCAAGATGGAATATTATTATTGACACTAGACTTTTTGTCTAGTCCGAAGTTTTTGTTTTCCCCCTTAAACTCTCGGGTACTCATTTAAGCAGGTCGGGAGTAGGGATTTTCAAGTCAGATGAATAAGATTTCAGAGACATGTAGGAGGCAAGCTAACTAATATTAGGAGTTTTTATTTCTGCTATTGTTTTTAGCTTATGCTTTGTTTAAATGGATGTAATGACAAAATTTATAACTGTCAAGTATTAGACTGCGATCAATCAAAAGGCGTCTTCCTTTGTCGCTCTTAGAGTATTTTATAACTATTATATTTTTTCTAAATGTGATCAATGAATAAGATTATGTAATGAATTTGAAAGTCTTATTTTTGAAATGTAATGAAAGTTTACTAATGAAAATGTTTGAAAAAATTTCGTATTCATGTGCTTTTGATGTTATTGATATGATTAGCATAACCGCATTTTGTCATTGGAGAAGAACACTACTGATGACCGTAGCATCAGTAGCACTTATTTTCGGCCTCAAAATAGGGGATGTTATAAATATATTATAATCCCTTCCTTGACTTAAGTCCGACTCTTATCATTTTGACTGTTAAGTCTAAGAAAACCAAGATTTCTACCTCTTCTTCAGTTGTGACTGTTTCAATTAAGGATTCCATCATTAATGCCTAGAAAACTCCTGAAGACCCAAAGAGGAAGGTAGCCGCTGGTGACTTGTTCAGTTCTTCAATTCTTCCCTCTAGCAAAAAGGTTAAACTTGGGGATGGCCAAATCCTTCCTACCATTACTGAAGTAACAAATGAAGATATAGTTGTACTCAACCAAAATCCTCAAGGTGGGAGATGTTACTAACACCCCAAGTCTTTCTCTTAACATTTCATTACCTTCATCAATGAATGCCCTTCTTTTCATGTATCATGATGTAGGGTTTACCCCCCTGTTCCTGAAAATCTTCTTTTTGAGGCTCCGGCTCAAAATGTTCCTTTCAATTTTGAGGACTTAATTCGTTCAACTATTCAATCTTTACTAGTAGCCTCCTTAATGCCATTCCAGCCCTCCACCTTCTCTAGGGATCACCTTCAGATCCTCTTTCAACAGCTTCTTTTGGTACGTTCCTTTATGCACAAATTTTTTTTACTATTTTTTTACCATACACCTTTATTTATCTTATGCTTGTTATTTATTTAATGTTTCCAAACACATGTTCTTTCTTCAGCAAGCTTCTCAGGAATCTACTAACCAAGTTTTGAATTTTAAGGAACAAATCTCATCATTGACATATAAAGTTTGATTTCTTGAAGGTCGATGTCACAATAAAAAAGAATAAAATCATTTCTAATAAGGATAACTTGCTTCCGACTTAAATGAGGAAAAGAAAACAAGGCTTGCTGTGGAAGTGAGAGTGAAATTTTTAGAAAAAGTGGTTGTTCAAGCCCATTATGAAAATATTCAGATGTCTACAGAGTTCACGTCTTTAAAAGGTCGGTTGGAAAGAAAGGAGGCCGCTCTCTCCCATGCCAAAGAGAAAGTTTCTTCTTTTATTGGTCAAGCTCTTCTAATGATAAGGGAACAATGCTATGAAAAGATGCTTTTTATTAAATAGCATGATAATATAAAGAACTTTCCGAAGATGTATTTTTCCTCGCTCTTATCTCTGGTAATAATTTCAAGAGGAAATTCGACCTCAAGTTAGGGAGAGTTTTGGGTAATTGTAAGAAGAATTTCTAGAGGAGGAATCCAAGAATTCTCTGGTTTAACTAATGTTATCGTGTATGTGACGGCGGCGTTGATGATGAAGATGAAGAAGATGATGATTTGGGGAATAATAGATGTAATGGCAGTAATGATCCTAAGGGGCCAGGAAATAGTGGTGACAGGTCAGGTGGTTATGGCCCGGGCTCATCTGTTCCTGATGTGGGTCTTCTTGACCTTTTTGGGTCTCAGAATGCTCTTCAAGAGGATACCTTGTCGAAAGATGCCCTTCCTCTCGGTTATCAAGAATAAGGGATGACCCGAGCTACCATCCCTTAAGCTCCGACGGTGCAAGTATTAAACTTAACATTTCTAAATGTTCTATAATTATCCATTAGCTTTAGTTAATAAGTTTGCCTTTTTAGTTAAGAAAAAGAAACAAGTATCATTTCGAGATTTTGTATGAGAAGAGTGAGAAGAAAGTGCAGCACTTAAATAGAGAGATTAAGAAAATGGTTCAAGATTGCAATAGTTTATCCGAGAAGTATAGGTGTCTTTGTATTTATGTTAATTGATTGAAAGAGTTCGAAGAAAAATTGGAAGTACCACTCTTAAGAAGATCCCGCCTTCATCGGGAAAAGTCGTAAAGGGGAATGCAGAGTCAACCACACTCTTTTCGATGCTTATTGAAGATGGGGAAATTTTAGTGGAATCCTTTATAAAGTTTATTCTAGAAATCTTTTTACTGATTTTTCCTATATGGGGAAAAAAAGTGGTGGATTACTTAGGTGTTTGCATAATAGATACTTGAATGAACACGGGTCTGATCCTCATTATAGGAATGCTGGAACCTTCCTAGAATTAAGGCTATTCCACTATCCTTACATACTCTTCCCCTTAAAGAGATTTGATCTGATTATGGTAAATTGTTATGTGGAGAATCCAGACCCTCTGCTGCGAAATAGGATTATCATCGCTTTCCCCCAATTAGTGCTCCTTAAGGATTCAATGTCTCCTTCGATTCTACTATCCATATGTCTATGGATTCACTTAAAAAGGCTCAAAATACCGTGTCTAAATTCTAAGAGTCGAATGTACAAAGCTTGTATTGTTAACGTAGTTTGACCTTTTTATGTTTGTAAATCTTGTTGCTATTAATTAAATAGCACACTTTTCCGTGTATATATTTTGTTTTCCTTTATTTATAGGAAAGTCAATTGACACTTGCATCTAGTGATCCAAATCTCCTTTCTCGGTTAGACAATATCAAAACCAAATTGATGTTGGATATCAAGAAGAAACACTCTTCTCATGAAGCTTTTGTCTTGCCACTTCTGAATAACTCTGAAGCTTGGAAATGGTACACCAAGTATTATAAACCGAGATTGACAATAAGTTATGTGAAAGAGAAGGCCTAAGGTTTGGAGGAGAAAATTAAAAAGACAGATAAGGGGATTCAGGAGATGAAGGAGTGCATAAATACATTTGGTCAATCTTGTGTTTCAAACCAAAGAATCGAGGCCGATGCAGAAATTGTTTGACTATATCAAAGGATAAAGGATCTTGAAGTGGATTTGTTAAAAAGTCAAGTATCCTATCAATCTTTGAAACTTATTATGAGGGGAGGTGAATCCAGCCTTCCCACTCCTATTCCTGTTAGAATGACTGGGTCACAATCTTCAACTGCCAAAGAGAAATTTCTCTCCTTGTTAAACCCATCTTCGGATTTAGACCATGGAGAAATCTCCAGATGGTGCCAAAATGTTAAATAAGAATGCTTCCAATATTTGAAGGGTAAATGGGATGATCAGGTCTCTAAGTATCTTAACCATTAGCAGAGTCAAGTCGAGGAGTTGGGACATGAAAGATACGCCCTTGAACAGATAGTCAAGAAGCTAGAGAACAAAGTCAAAACCCTTTTGGGAGCTAATAAAATGCTCAAGCATGCACTGGAGATTCAAGTAAACTCTATTGATAATATAAATAGTATTCAAAAGAAATAAAGGAGGCTTAAAGAACTCATGGGGTGGAAGTTTCAATTTTCCATATTACTGAACCTTCCTCTTCTATTGAAATTTTGGCGAAAAATGTACGAGACCTTGAATCTTAACTAAAGATAACTGCAATGATGTCACTGGAGAAATCTCGATTGGATTCACTTGTAGGCTATTTACTTAAAGTAATAGTTACTTTGGGCCTAGAAATTGATTATTCCTTCCTAGGTCCAGATATGAACTCGAGGTTGAGAAGAGCCGCTGAAATAGGGTATAACGATATCAGCATTTCTTTCTATATGGTTGTTCCAATCACCAAAAATATATTAGGGGCCCTCCCCATTTGCTTAGAGATGGGCCTTCTTCAAGTGGAAGCCACCATTGTCTTCTTTAGTTCGAGGGAAAGATGAAAGAAAGTGTATCAACATCATCCACTCCCTTAACCTCCTCCACATTCTTAGGAAGATTTAGTTTCCTTTGATATTTGTAATTTTACATGTATAATAACAAATAAATTTGTACCTGGGTAATTGATACCTTGAATGGATCTTGTGTTTTCTTTCTTGTTTTTATCTTGCATTTGAACTTTATTGAGCTATTTGAGATTTGTAATTCACAGAAGAGCTTTAATCTGATTCCAAATTATCTATAGTTGTAGATTTGATTGTTCTTTATTTCTTCGCAGAATGCTTTAAGTCAGTCTTTGTGGTCCTCACTTTTTATGAGACTCTCTTGTTTTCTTTTGGAAATGGATAAAGTGAATAATGATGATTTCCATGATTTTGAGAAATTGCCTCTTTTTCAAATTGATCCTTTTGTTTTGCAAATGCTAGAGAATATTTTTGAAAAAGTTGTCTTCTGGATCCTTGAAATTTTGAAAACTTAGTTTTGAAATTCATTTTTCAGAATGATTATTAGCAAAACTTTAGATAAGTCAGGTCAATTTGTTTTCTCGCCTTTCTTTTATAGACAAATTATCACTATCATGGCCAGTTATTCAGAGTAAATGTCTATTCGATGACTTTTCTTTATGACATGAGATTATTAAAGCATAAATAGTCACTACTCACTTTAATAAAGGACCATAAATTCATCTAGAAAGAAGACTAGAAATTTAATTGAAAAGAAGACCAGAAATCAAAAATCAAAAATCCACTTGATAATAAAACCAAAATTTAATCTGATAGGAAAGCTAGGCATCCACTTAATAATAAGACCAGAATCTCATCTAGTAGGAAAATCAAAAATCCACATAATAATAGGACCAGAATCTCATCGGAAATCCACATGATAATATGACCAGAATCTCGTATGGTAGGAAAATCAAATACCCACTTGCTAATATGATATGAATCCCATCTGGTAGGAAATAAAAAATCCACTTGATAATAAGATCATAATCTCATTTAGTAGGAAATTAGAAATCCGATTATTAACGGAGATTACCATCATTTGATAATCTGAATTATCATTCAAAAATCAAGGATTTAGAGCTATATTTTAAAGAATGAAGCCTTTAAGCCCAAGAAATAAATTAGAATTTCTTAGTTGTCCATATCTGACATTAAAATCTTCAATTCTAGATAATAGATAGTTATTGATCCTTACTTTGAAGTTTATTTAATTTTTCCTTGGTGCAGAACTAAATGTATCTGACTGTTCTTCCTCTAGAAAATTGCTTTAACCCATCTTTAAGATAGATTTAAACATCCTTGATTGATTTCTTTTTCCCTTTATCACTTTTTGGGTGATGATTTCGGCTTTTATTACCTTCGCCTCTTATCACTCTTTGGACGGTGACTTAGGCTTTGATTGAGCCCCCTGTAACCCTATAGGTAATTATTAGTCCTTGAGATGATGGTTTTGATGACAACAACCTTAGAATAAGATTATAAAATATAAATACTAACATTATAGTTTAGATATATATGTATATGCAGGATTTAACCATGCAGGTACCAAGAATGAAGATTGTACAGTATAGAGATTCAAGATATCAAGATTGAAGACTCATGATGTAACAACCCGCATATTTTACGATTGTATATTTAAATATTTAATTTAAATATTTCACCATTTGTCGGATTTTAGTCTGAAAAGCTACTTTTAGCAAACAGTCGAATTAGGACTTGAGACTCCCTCCTTCCATTGAGTTCAAAATGCCGTTTGCGACCATTTTGAGTATAAACTTCGATATGTTTGGAGCTGAGTGGAATTTTGACATTTTTCACTTAGGGCTTTGGGTTTGGGTTCAGCCCATTTGCCCAATTCTGGTTTTATCAACCCAACTCCACTCCAACTCTTCATTACTTCATTTCTAATTCCTAATACTCATGCTTTAGCAACAATGATGGGAGAGATGGGAAATGGAAATTCCTAAGCCCTAATTTCATTTGCAAATTCATGCTCTTGCTCCAAATTCAAGAAGAAGCTATTGGTAAGCATCCTCTTCTCCTTCTCCAACTCTTTCTCCTTTCAATTTCAGAAATTTTCTAAACCAAACTTAGGAAATATTTCTCTTTTAAGCTTAGATTCAAGCTTCTTGAGTTGAGATTGAAGAGGAATTGGTCTATCCTTTGTTTCAAAGCTTCTCCCTTGTGTTTTCGTGTATAAAGGTGAGATTTCTATCTCACATCTATAACTATAATTATCTTTGGTTGTTAGGTATGAATTCCTAACACTTCTTCATGTGAATTTGCTCTTGATTTGGATTGGTTTTGTGAATATTTCAATTTTTGGTTTTTGAAGTCAAATTTGTGTGTAAATCCTTTTATGGATGTTTGATCATGGTTTGGTAATGCATTGAAGAGCTTATAGGGCCGGGTTGTCGATTGGCATAAATCCCTAGCGCCCATTGCTCGTCCGGTTGCATTTGCGAAGAGATTGCCTCTTCATTTTTAGGTTGAAAATACTGGAAATCCCTGTTCAGTCGACTGACTCAGAGCGTTCAGTCGACTGAGATGATGCCAGGAAATTTCCTAGGCCAGTATCAGTCGACTGAAATCTCTGTTCAGTCGACTGAACCTGGAACCCGAAAGTTTCCAAGCATGATTTAGTCGACTTAAATCACTGTTCAGTCGACTGAACCTGGAAACAGAAAGTTTCCAGGCATGATTCAGTCAACTGAAATCTCTGTTCAGTCAACTGAATTTGTTGTTTCAGCCCACTTTGCCTTTTGGGACTGAATTTACAATTAGAATCGATTCGTGATGATCCTATTTGTTGTTATCATTTATTATGACTTTGATGACTCCTTTTTCGGGAATTTTTAATATCCATTTCGATGGATTCATTATCGGTTTAATTGGATTTGATTCACGTCTTCGAATGTGAATTTTAATGATTGATTGTTTCTAGAATCATTTTTGTTGTTTGTCACTTTAAAATACAAAGGTTTCTATACTAGTAGTAAATATTCAAACACTTTTACTAAAATGATTTCAACTCTATTTTTAATACAAAGTTCGTTTATAAAACCGTTTTCTAATCTATTAGTATATACAAACCTTTACCTCATTCGTATGAGAAAATCTAATTAAACGGCTTAGCAAAACAAGTGGTATGAAACGCTTGCGTTTACTTCGTCGGTTAATTTATGGACTTGTTCGATTGAAACTCTTGTTACAATTTTCTAGTGGAGATCTACAATTTGTTCGCAAATATTTAAGTTAAGCTAGTGGTTATAGGACATGAAGCTAAACTCATATATTTACTAGCTTATTGTAATTGACACTTCTAGATGATCGATGATGATCATTTTATGGTTTAGAGTAGCAATATGCGATGTCTCTTTGTCCACAAAGAGGACCGTACTTCATTTTATTAAGCTTCGTCTCATTTCTCGCATGGGTCGTACCTATTTACGTGTGTCGATGTTTGTTTACTTCGTGGAGCAATCGGCTCAATAAGTCTATGCATGGGGCGTATCTTTCTAGGTGCGTCGGTGTTCGGCTTTGCATGGGGTGTATCTTTCTAGGTGCATCGATGTTAGACATTACATGGGGCGTATCTTTCTAGGTACGTCGATGTTCGTCTATGCGTGGGGCGTATCTTTCTAGGTGCGTCGATGCTAGACTTTGCATGGGGTGTATCTTTCTAGGTGCATCGATGCTAGACTAATCATGGGGCGTAACTTTCTAGGTGCATCGATGTTTAGTTATACATGGGGCATATCTTTCTAGGTGCGTCGATGTTCGACTGTGCATGGGGCGTATCTTTCTAGGTGCATCGATGTTCGGTCTATGGAATCGCGTTCCACTTGGGATTGGCCATCCTCTTATTGTTGTGATTTCTGGATTTCTAATTATTGATTTCTGGAATTTATGTTTCACCACCTTTTTCAGTTGGCATTGTTATGTATGTCATTTATTGTGGCTTGGTGAATTAAATAAAGATTATGACATTCTTTTTATGCTATGAGATTCGTGAGATATTTGTATGATTTTCCTTTGTTGATTTTCTAATGTATACTTGTCGAGGTATGACATTTTTGGTTATCATAGGTTTTTATTATATCTCTTCTTATATCTCATTTTATCTGATAATTATAGCTAGACTGATCCGTTTATTATTTTCTTATTAAATAATACTCGGGTCAGACTGAGATATTCCAGGTGCTTCCTCTTGTCTTCCTATTTGGAACCATCATCTGACTTTTGGTTAACTACTTAGCTTGTAGTTTTTCTTGTATACATTTAAGATTTAGACTCCTTGATGTATACATATTCTTTTGTCTAGCACTTGTATCTATTCTTTTGTGATATTGTGGATCTTGTTAGACCACTACTCTGATGTACACTTTCATGTGTAGTATTCATAACTGTTTCCACCTTTGTGATATGAATTGTCTGTGACTGATTTGTGTTATGTTTATTTCTATATTTGTTTCCGAAGTATATATACGTAGCCACCGTGTAGTAGCTTTGAGTTTGTATCGGTATGTTGGATTTCCCCTTGAGATGAAAAGTTACATTTTTATCTGGCATATCGGTACTCGCACAAAAAAATTACACAGATGGTCACTACTCAACAGCCTTATTCTCCACGCTAGTTGACGACATTACCCCGTAGTGTCCTTGGCTAGCGTGGGTATAGAGGTGGGGCGTCACGGCATGGTATCAGAGCCAAACTTCGGAACAATGTAGAATAATCTAGCAAGGATCATTGTCCTAAGCCTTTCTTAGGAGTCGTGCCATAGGATTTAATTCGGGTCTTCGTACCGTTCTATCCTATTTCTTTTATGATGCCTTGTTTTATCAATCAAGGTCGTTTGATATTCATTTTGAGAATAACCTTTTCCTCTTCTTTCTTTCTTTCTTAGAGAAGCAAAATGGTTAGACCTGGCCGTCCCAGCGCCGGTCAATCTAGTGCTACTCCTCAGGATGGAGTATTTATGTCAGCTCAACAACTTTTAGATCTTGTGAACAATGCCCAAGCTGCCGGACCCGTTCCAGCGCCTACTCACCCTAAAACCGGGTTTGCACGCTTGTGCAGGGATTATACCGCTTTGGGTGGAAGGCCATTCAAGGGTTTGAAACCGTTATAGAAATCCAAGCTTGGCTTAGATCATGCGATCGCATCTTTTCCCACATGGATCTTATTGATTCACTTCGAGTCCAAGTGGCTACTAGCATGCTCCAAGAAAGAGCATTAGATTGGTACGAGCTTTTGATTTGTAAAATTATCGAAGCGGATCTTACTTGGGAGCAATTCCGGGAAAGGTTCGAATTGAAATTTGTGCCGGAGGCTGAAAAAGTAACTTTAGCCCGACGCTTTATTGACCTTGTTCAAGGTGAATCTTCTATGATGGATTACGTCGCATCTTTTGAATGTCTCTTTAAATATGGGGTCGAGTATATTAATACCCCATTGAAGAAAAATCAGAGATTTGTCTATGGATTGAATAAGAACCTTAAGAAGCCTTTACTTCTGAAACTAGAAGTTTCTTTTGATCAGCTTACTGATATCTCTCTTCGACTTGAAGAGGCCGATAATTAAAGTAATGTGGAAGTTGTGGGTGCCAAACAGAACTTCAACAATAACATGAAGATCCTTATAAAGTTCAAAGGCCCCAATCCCGACAAGAAAGGGAGGCAAGAAACTTCTATAGCAAAGACTCCTACCACTAGTCGTGGACGATGCTACAATTGTGATTCTATGGACCACTATGCAAATGAGTGTCCGGAACCCCTCTACTGTCGCTATTGCAAAAGTTTGAGTCATCATATATCTGTGTGTCCCATACTTCAAGCAAGAAGGAGGGAAAGCTAAAGGTTGTGCAAGCCTCTACTAGCACTTATCTTGGTCAAGGTATTTTCTACTCTTGATGATATTTGTTTTGAGATTATCTTATTCGAGTTCTTTTTGATCTGGATTCATCTCATTATTTTATATCAAAAGAACTTGATAAATTCTTTCTCCTTTAAATTTTTAAGGGCTTGATGACTTCTTTGAGAATTTCGAATCCGGTTGGTGGATCTGCAACACTCCATTTCTTTGTTTTGATGTCGAGATTGTTTTATGTGATTTTTCTTTCCAAGCCGATTTGCATGTCATGCGTTACTTAGGCTTCAGAATTAATTTTTATTTTAAAAGGGTTGGCTTAATAATTATGAAGCCATATCCTAAGTCTCGAGTGGACTATTTATCTTCGACATTTTCAATCTGTTAAGCAGATTTCTTTTGTTCTTAATGATTTTGATTTCCAAATTTGGTGATATCATTTTAGTTCTTTAAACTCACTTGATGAGGAAAGTGTTATTTCTCATTCGGGTAGTTTGAGGAATTTTCTGGTATTTTTGAGCTTGTCTTAGGATTATCACCTAAGCAGTCTTTTGAGTGGTGTTAAGGTCTTTTCAGCTCAACCTTGCCACCGGTTTTCATCAGCTACGAGTTGCGGAAGGTAGCATCCTCTTACTGCATTCCGCACTCGTTGTGATTTTTGTGTTTGGTTCGTTATGTCGTTCAGTATGACGAACCTTCTACCTTATTTCATCCATTTTGTGAATCAAATATTCTACGAATATCTCGATTAGTTTATCTTTATATTTATTGATTATGGATGAAAATAACAATTTAAAATTTTGCAAATCTTTTTCGTAAGATTTATTCATAAGTTTGATTGGGTTTTGTTCTTAAATGAGCAAAGAGTATTTGTTAATTTTATAAGAAATATATTTATCATATAGAAAATGATTTTGTGATTGTATTGCCCATTGAGTGCTTTAATAATTCTTGTCGATGCGCTTGATCAACGTTATCGATAGGAATCTCCTAAACGCTATGATGAGACAATCAGACACAGTAAATTGACTTGTAAAATGTAATTTTTTATGAAAAGATTATTACATAAAGATAATTGTAATTTTGAAAGTTTTAGCTTTTCGGGAAAGAAGATTATTTAAAAGAACTCTTTTCCGATACTCTTATTCTTGTGATTCCCGAAGGGAACCAAGACTTTATTGTTTATACCGATGTTAGTCGTATTGGTTTGGGTGCCGTTCTCTTGCAAAAGAGAACTTTCTATCACTTTTGTTTCTAAATCATTGAAGCCTATCGAGACTAGATATCCCACTTATGATCTAGTGCTCGCGGCTATTGTTTTCGCTTTTAGAGTTTGGCATCATTATTTTGGGGAAGAAATTCATTCTCCACTCCGATCATAAATCTTTGAACTGTTTATTTTCTTATAAGGAACTTAATGTTGGCTCGAGTTTCTTGCATCTTATGATCTCGATCTTCTTTGTACCTCGAAAAAGGGTAATCGAGATTGCGATGCCCTTAGTTGTAAGCAACAAGCAGTTGTTTCTTTGATGATATCTGAATGGGATGATTTCGAGACTTTATCCACTTGTGAGATTCGAGATCGTGAATCCAATTTATGTTCATCTCTTATTTTGTGTAGCCTGGCGGCTCATCCTTCTTTTGGACCGTACTTCTTTTGGCTATACTCTATGTCAAACTAAAATTGCATGGATTTCCTACTTCTATGGTTAGCAATCATGATCCATTATTTTATTAGTGGATTTTGGTTAGGTCTTAAAAAGCTTTGGGAAAAAAGCTTAAATTTTTGCACCGCTTATCATCCTTAGTCCGATGGACAAACCGAGCGTGTGAATCAACTCTTGAAGATCTCTTTCGTTCATGTGTTCTCGATTTTTGTGGAAGTTGGGAAGATCATATTTCTCTTGTTGAGTTTTCTTCCTATAATAGCTTCCAATCTTGTATTGGTGTGGTACCTTTCGAGCCAATCTACGGAAGGCCATGCCGATTCTCTTTGTGTTGGCTTGAAGCCGGTGAGAAGCTGGTTTTAGGTCCAGATCTTATTGGTGTTCATTCATGTTTCACCTATGATGGGTGTTGTGCGCTTCAGTTGATCGGGAAAGTTAGCACCACGATATTTTGGTCCATTTCCCATCACCGAACGTATTTGTTCCGTGGCTTATCGCCTTTTTATTACCAACTCAATCTTTTGCTATTTATGACGTTTTCCACGTCTCTCTACTACGGAAATACCTTAGGGATTCCGATTTTATTCTTGAGCCCGGTGTTGTTGAAGAAATTGAAGTTTCACCAGATTTGACTTATGAGAAACATCCTATTCGCATCATTGCTTCGGAGGTTGAGCGCCTTCGAAATAAAGATGTTCTTCTTGTGAGAGTTCAATTGTTCTCGAATCATAGGGATTTCTCTTGGGAATCCAGAGAATTCATCGAGCAAACACGTTCGGACTTACTCTTTCGTGCTCTTTATGGTGAACTTCTCATTCTAAATTTTCTTTTGTGTTGATATGCCTTTATGGTTGTTACTCTTTATTTTCATCTTAAGTATTGCGAGGACGCAATTTCTTTAAGGAGGGGAGTCTGTAACAACCCGCATATTTTACGATTGTATATTTAAATATTTCATCATTCGTCGGATTTTAGTCTGAAAAGCTACTTTTTGCAAACGGTCGAATTAGGACTTGAGACCCCTTTCATTGAGTTCGAAATGCCATTTGCGACCTTTTTGAGTATAAACTTCGATATTTTTGGAGCTGAGTGGAATTTTGACATTTTTCACTTAGGGCTTTGGGTTTGGGTTCAGCCCATTTGCCCAATTCTGGTTTTATCAACCCAACTCCACTCCAACTCTCCATTACTTCATTTCTAATTCCTAATACTCAATCTTTAGCAACAATTGTGGGAGAGATGGGAAATGGAAATTCCTAAGCTCTAATTTCATTTGCAAATTCATGCTCTTGCTCCAAATTCAAGAAGAAGCTATTGGTAAGCATCCTCTTCTCCTTCTCCAACTCTTTTCCTTTCAATTTCAAAAATTTCCTAATCCTAACTTAGGAAGTATTTCTCTTTTAAGCTTAGATACAAGCTTCTTGAGTTGAGATTGAAGAGGAATTGGTCTATCCTTTGTTTCAAAGCTTCTCTCTTGTGTTTTCGTGTATAAAGGTGAGATTTTTATCTCACATCTATAACTATAATTATCTTTGGTTGTTAGGTATGAATTCCTAACACTTCTTCATGAGCATTTGTCCTTGATTTGGATTGGTTTTGTGAATATTTCAATTTTTGGTTTTTGAAGTCAAATTTGTGTGTAAATCCTTTTATGGATGTTTGATCATGGTTTGGTAATGCATCGAAGAGCTTATAGGGCCGGGTCGTCGATTAGCATAAACCCCTAGCGCCCATTGCTCGTCCGGTTGCATTTGCGAAGAGATTGCCTCTTCATTTTTAGGTTGAAAATACTGGAAATCCCAGTTCAGTCGACTGACTCAGAGCGTTCAGTCGACTGAGCTGAAGCCAGGAATTTCCTGGGCCAGTATCAGTCGACTGAAATCTCTGTTCAGTCGATTGAACCTGGAACCCGAAAGTTTCCAGGCATGATTCAGTCAACTGAAATCTCTATTCAGTCGACCGAACCTGGAAACAGAAAGTTTCCAAGCATGATTCAGTCAACTAAAATCTCTGTTCAGTCAACTGAATTTGCTGTTTCAGCCCACTTTGCCTTTTGGGATTGAATTTACAATTAGAATCGATTCGTGATGATCCTATTTGTTGTTATCATTTATTATGACTTTGATGACTCCTTTTTCGGGATTTTTGAATATCCATTTCGGTGGATTCTTTATCGGTTTAATTTGATTTGATTCACATCTTCGAATGTGAATTTTAATGGTTGATTGTTTCTAGAATCATTTTTGTGGTTTGTCACTTTAAAATACAAAGGTTTCTATACTAGTAGTAAATTTCAAACTCTTTTACTAAAATGATTTCAACTCTATTTTTAATACAAAGTTCGTTTATAAAACCGTTTTCTAATCTATTAGTATATACAAACCTTTACCTCATTCGTATGAGAAAATCTAATTAAACGGCTTAGCAAAACAAGTGGTATGAAACGCTTGCGTTTACTTCGTCGGTTAATTTATGGACTTGTTCGATTGAAACTCTTGTGACAATTTTCTAGTGGAGATCTACAATTTGTTCGCAAATATTTAAGTTAAGCTAGTGGTTATGGGACATGAAGCTAGACTCATATATTTACTAGCTTATTGTAATTCACACTTCTTGATGATCGATGATGATCATTTTATGGTTTAGACTAGCAATGTGCGATGTCTCTTTGTCCACATGGAGGACTGTACTTCATTTTATTGAGCTTCGTCTCATTTCTCGCATGGGTCGTACCTATTTAGGTGCGTCGATGTTTGTTTACTTCGTGGAGCAATCAGCTCAATAAGTCTATGCATGGGGCGTATCTTTCTAGGTGCGTCGGTGTTCGGCTTTGCATGGGGTGTATCTTTCTAGGTGCATCGATGTTAGACATTACATGGGGCATATCTTTCTAGGTACGTCGATGTTCGTCTATGCGTGGGGCGTATCTTTCTAGGTGCGTCGATGCTAGACTTTGCATGGGGTGTATCTTTCTAGGTGCATCGATGCTAGTCTAATCATGGGGCGTATCTTTCTAGGTGCGTCGATGTTTAGTTATACATGGGGCGTATCTTTCTAGGTGCGTCGATGTTCGACTGAGCATGGGGCGTATCTTTCTAGGTGCGTCGATGTTCGGTCTATGGAATCGCGTTCCGCTTGGGATTGGCCATCCTCTTATTTTTGTGATTTCTGGATTTTTAATTATTGATTTCTGGAATTTATGTTTCACCACCTTTTTCAGTTGGCATTGATATGTATGTCATTTATTGTGGCTTGGTGAATTAAATAAAGAATATGACATTCTTTTTATGCTATGAGATTCGTGAGATATTTGTATGATTTTCCTTTGTTGATTTTCTAATGTATACTTGTCGAGGTATGACATTTTTGGTTATCATAGGTTTTTATTATATCTCTTCTTATATCTCATTTTTATCTGATAATTATAGCTAGACTGATCCGTTTATTATTTTCTTATTAAATAATACTCGGGTCAGACTAAGATATTCCAGGTGCTTCCTCTTGTCTTCCTATCTGGAACCATCATCTGACTTTTGGTTAACTACTTAGCTTGTAGTTTTTGTTGTATACATTTGAGATTTAGACTCCTTGATGTATACATATTCTTTTGTCTAGCACTTGTATCTATTCTTTTGTGATATTGTGGATCTTGTTAGACCACTACTCTGATGTACACTTTCATTTGTAGTATTCATAACTGTTTCCACCTTTGTGATATGAATTGCCTGTGACTGATTTGTGTTATGTTTATTTCTATATTTGTTTCCGAAGTAAATATACATAACCACCGTGTAGTAGCTTTGAGTTTGTATCGGTATGTCGGATTTCCCCTTGAGATGAAAAGTTATATTTTTATCTAGTATATCAGTACTCGCACAAAGCAATTACACAGATGGTCGCTCCTCAACAGCCTTATTCTCCGCGCTAGTTGATGGCATTACCCCGTAGTGTCCTTGGCTAGCCTGGTTATAGAGATGGGGCGTCACACATGAGTATCAAGAATATCAAGATTATCAAGAGTTCAAGGTTTCAAGAATAAGTAATTTAATTAGGAATTTTGTTAAAACTCCTAGAAAAGCACTGGCATCTTAAAATCCAATTTAGTCATGGAATGGAATCCACTTCGAGCTCGTTAAAAGGATGGAAGCCTAAGTAGGATGGAACCTACGAATAATCTAGTGGAACATTGTTTTGTATCCGCTAACTTTTATTCAAATGATTTTACAAAATTATCTTGTTTTCAAAATGATTTCAAAACCATCTTTTTTTTAAAAAAAGAATCAAAAACATCTATCCTGATTTTAAATACTTTTAGCCTCAGAATAATCTTTATTTTCAAAATCAAATTATCCTTAGTTTTAAACTATCTTTAATAATAAATTAATATTTATACTTAGATTTAAATATAAAATTATAGTAAAATTATATATATATTATTCTCTATATTTACTTATGTATTTTAACTATACTTAAGTATATGTATAAAGTTTAAAATAGTTTTAAATATAAGATAGAAGTAATTTTCAAAGAAAAACAAATCACCAAAATTTCCTTTGGGATGTCGACATACCCAAGATACCCATGTCGACATAGTGGCAGTTGGTTTCAAAAATTTGAATTTCAAAAGAAGTGTCTATTCGCCATAACCTTTCACGAATGGACATGGCTGTTGTTCTTCTATAAATAGGGGATGTTTTCAACAAATTTTATATCATATTTTTCTGGTTTTCACTCCGCTTATTCCACATTTCTTTATATATATTCTTACCATTACTCTGCCGAAATCACCATTGAATCTAACTAGATCATTTCTGGTTTGATTCTCTATCACTATCTCAACAAGACCTCAGTGCTATTCAGAGTTATAGACTTCTTTGTAATTATTCAAGTGAGAAAAGGTGTGATTGTAGCCTTGGAAATCAATCAAGTGAGAAAAGGTGTGATTGTAGCCTAGGAAATCAATTGGGTAAACTTGTTGCCCGGGAAATCAAGTATCTCTACCCAGAGGATTGTGAATCTAGAGGGGTGTACCTCGTGGCCTTGAAATCGAGGGTTGTAATTGTAAAGATTGTTTTTGAAAGGAAATCCGTACTTGTGTGTGGGACTGGATGTAGGGTAACTCCGAACCAGTATAAAATCCGGTGTGTTCTTTCCTTTACTGTTTTTACTTTATATTTGCATTTTTGTTTGAACTTATGATCATATCTGTGTCTGAATATTGCATACATTTATGTTCAAATTAATATAAACTCAAAAAGAATTAGTAATTCCTTAAAACACTATTCATCCCCCTCTAGTGTTTATACTAGCCTTAAGATCCATAATCTGCATTTCTCACATTTGGTATCGGAGCAAGGTTTTCAAAGTTTCATAATCTGATTTTTGAAAAAGTTTTTAAAATGACTATGTTTAAGAAATTTGTTAATACTAGTTTAGAAATATTCAGATCATCATTGTCTCTTGAGTCTGCATATAATCAATATTCAAATACAAGTTGTCTACTAAGATTGTTTGATATGCAGGAAACATGCTTTATGGGAGTTGAAGAATCAATCCACAACGGACAAATTGTGCAGATAAAAAAGAATAAATGGATACTCGATAGTGGATGTTCTAGACACATGACTGGGAATCCATATATGCTGAATGATATAATATACAAAGACGGAGGACTGGTTAACTTTGGAGACAATTCAAAAGGATATGTGATTGGCATCGGCAAAGTCGGTAACTCTGAAACTCCTATTATTACTAATGTTTTGCTAGTTAAGAATCTGAAACATTATCTGCTAAGTATAAGTCAACTTTGCGATAAAGGATATAAAATTAAATTTGAAAAAGATAAGTGTCACATTGAAGATAATAATTCAACCATAATAATTGATGGAATTAGGAAAAAGAATATTTATATTCTTAGTATGAAAGTTTCAAATGATAACCTGTGTCTTTGGGAAAATACAAGTGACCCTTGGATTTGGCATAAGAGATTTGGGCATTTGAATTTCAAACTCTTATCTAGACTGTCAAAACATGATCTAGTAAGAGGTCTCCTTAAAATGAATTTTAAAGTAGATAGTTTATGTGATGCATGTCAATTAGGAAAACTTAGAAAAAGTTCCTTTAAATTAAAAGATATGATTCCAACTTCAAAACCTCTTGAATTACTTCATCTTGATTATTGGTCCATCTCAAATTCTGTCAATAAATCATAGTAAATATTTTTTTGTAATTGTAGATGATTATTCTAGATTTACATGGACAATATTTTTGAAACATAAAAGTGATACTTTTGAATGTTTTAAGAACTTTACAAAAAGGATTCAAAATCAACTTTCTCTAAAAATTATAACCATCTGTTGTAATCAGGGTGGTGAATTTGAAATGAAAAGTTTGAGGAATTCTGCAATAAAAAGGGAATAACTCGCAATTTTTCATTTCCAAGAACTCCACAACAAAATGGAGTAGTAGAACGTAAAAATAGGACGATTCAAGAGTGTGCGAGAACTATGCTTTCAGATAGTAAATTACCAAAGTATTTTTGGGCAGAAGCAGTTGCTACCTCCTGTTATATTTTAAATAGAATTTTAATTAGACCGTTAACTGATAAGACATCTTATGAACTTCTTCACTCAAAGAAACCTAAGGTATCTTATTTTAGAATTTTTGGAAGTAAATGTTTTATTTTAAATACAAAAGATAACTTAGATAAATTTGATCCTAAATCCGACAAAGGTATCTTTATCGGATATTCTAATAGAAGCAAAGCATACAGAGTGTTTAATTTAAGAACTAACACCATTGAAGAAACAATGCATGTTTCATTCGATGAAAATTCCAAAAATTTTGAAGATATGAATGATGAAGAGGATTTAATCTCTCAAAATCAAGAGTCAACTAAAACTAATAATGAAATAAATCATCCTAATAAAAGGATTAAACTTTTAAAAGATCATCCTATAGAAAATGTACTCGGAGATATGCAATCTGTTGTTAAAACTAGAAATCAACTAAGTCAAATGAGCAGTGTTGCTTTTATATCAACTATTGAACCCAAAAATCTGAAATAAGCATCAACTGATGATTCATGGATTTTGGCTATGCAAGAAGAATTAAATCAATTCACTATAAATGATGTCTGGGAACTTGTTCCTAGACTTGAAAATAAAACTATAATTGGAACAAAATGGGTTTATAAAAATAAAATGAATGAACAAGGTGAGGTTGTTAGAAATAAAGCCCGGTTAGTCGCTCAAGGTTATTGTCAAGAAGAAGGAATAGATTGTGATGAAACCTTTGCTCTCATAGCAAGATTAGAAGCAATTAGGAATCTACTTACTTTCGCAAATCATAATAATTTCAAATTATTTCAAATAGATGTTAAAAGTGCTTTTTTAAATGGATTTGTAAAACAAGAAGTATATGTTGAACAACCACCACTTTTTGAAAATGAAAAATTTCGAAATCATGTTTACAAACTTAAGAAAGCTCTATATGGTCTAAAACAAGCTCCTAGAGCCTGGTATGATAGACTAAGATCCTACTTATTACAATCAAACTTTGAAATTGGTAAAGTAGATAATACTCTTTAAAAGAAATAAGAATGATATTCAACTAGTACAACTTTACGTAGATAATATCATTTTCGAATCAACTAATTTTGAAATGAATAAAGAATTTTCCAAAAGAGCTTGAGATGCGTCATATGGGTGAATTAAACTTCTTTCTAGGATTATAAATAAAACAATTAGATAATGGTATCTTTATTAGTCAAGAAAAATATGCTAAAGACCTAGTTAGTAAATTTGGTTCGACTACTGCAAGTGGAAAACCCACTCCCATGACAACCAATGAGTACCTAAGTAAAGAAGATCTCTCAAAAGATGTAGATCAAAAGTTATATAGAGGAATGATTGGATCACTACTCTATATCACTGCTAGTAGACCTGATATCATGCATAGTGTTTGCCTCTGTGCAAGATATCAATCCCAACCTAAAGAAACCACTTAAAAGCTGTAAAACGTATCATAAGATATATTAAACACACTATTGACTATGGCTTATTTTATCCTAAAAATGATTCTTTTGAATTAATATCTTACTGTGATGCTGACTATGCTGGTTGTAAGTCAGACCGAAAAACTTGTCACTTTTTGGGGCATTCTCAGATTTCCTGGTTTAGTAAAAAGCAAAACACAGTTTCTTTATCAACAACTGAAGTAGAGTATATTTCTGCTGCTTTAGCTTGTTCTTAAGTAATATATATGCAACAAACTTTAAAAGATTTTGGTTTAAATATCTTAAAATCACCAATTTATTGTGATAATACCAGTGCAATAAATTTATCCAAAAATACTACTCATCATGCTCAAACTAAACATATTGATATCAAACATCATTTTCTCAGAGATAATATAAGCAAGGAAGTAATTACTCTCGATTATATCAATTTTGAGAATCAAATTGCTGATATACTAACAAAACCCTTAAATGAATCAATATTTACTAAATTAAGAAGAGAATTAGGTATTTGTTCAATAACTGAAATATAAAATATAAATAACAAAGTATAATTAAACTTAAATCAAATAGTAAAAATATCAAGCACCATGTCGACATCCCCCTCCTACCCATGTCGACATATAACGATTTTTTTATTTTTGAATTTTTCCCACCAAAATTCAAATAAGTGGTTATATATTCTTCTTATTTCGAAATTTGGATCATTCTTTCTATTTCTTCTCTGTTCTATCTTCTGAAAACATTTAAACAATGGCCTCCTCTTCCAAATTAAACATAAATTCAACCTTTTTGTTCCTTTGTCCTACTTCTGGACCGTTTCAACGAACAACGCTCGCACGAGTGACGAAAATGGAGGATTCTCTGAAGGATGCACTGCAATTAATGAATGAAATTCAAGTGGTACAACTTAGAATGGCCAAGGAAAAAGAAAGGCAAGGAAAAATCCTTAGAAATTTGAAAAAATTTCTAATGGACAATCATGCTAATCCAATCTTGATTGACGAAGATTCTTCAGGAGATTGAGTGCAAGAGGACAGCGAGGAAGAAGAAGAAGAAGTCCCCATCGAAGAAGAGCACGCTGAAGATGACAACAAAGTCATTCGCGTTGGCGAAGTGTGCTTTGACAAAGATGGAAATCTTGTCGAACAATGTGGAAATTTCTGTTTCCACTTCCCAAATTGTTTGGTTCATAGATCTTCTATGTTCAAAGACACACATTAGTTTCTTCTCTTTCTTTCCTATTGTTGTTTGTTTTTTCTTACGTTCTCTATGAAAATGTAAATATAAACAAATATATAATTAATAAATAATGCGGGTTCTTATATATGTTCTATTAAAAGTATTATTATATGGATACTTGGTTAGGAAAGTTAGTAGTCTAGGACTAAGTTTTAGTTTTAGAATTAAGTGTTGATTATCTATGATAACACTATCCTTATAATCACATGTCATATATTAAGGGGGAGTTATATAGTTTGGAGTTAATTTTTTGTTGATGACAAAGGGGGAGAAGTATAAAATAGGATAGTTAGGCATAGATTAAGGGGGAGTTATCAATTTTAGGGGGAGTTATTAGGATAGAAGTAATATTTTATAAACAAAGGTTGTCATCATCAAAAAGGGGAGATTGTTAGTCCTTGAGATGATGGTTTTGATGACAACAACCTTAGAATAAGATTATAAAATATAAAAACTAACATTATAGTTTAGATATATGTATATGCAGGATTTAACCATGCATATATCAAGAATGAAGATTGTACAGTATAGAGATTCAAGATATCAAGATTGAAGACTCATGAGTATCAAGTATATCAAGATTATCAAGAGTTCAAGGTTTCAAGAATAAGTAATTTAATTAGGAATTTTGTTAAAACTCCTAGAAAAGCACTGGCATCTTAAAATCCAATTTAGTCGTGGAATGGAATCCACTTCGAACTCGTTAAAGGGATGGAACCCTAAGTAGGATGGAACCTACGAAAAATCTAGTGGAACATTGTTTTGTATCCGCTAACTTTTATTTAAATGGTTTTACAAAATTATCTTGTTTTCAAAATGATTTCAAAACCTTCTTTTTTTAAAAATAGAATCAAAAACATCTATCCTGATTTTAAATACTTTTAGCCTCAAAATAATCTTTATTTTCAAAATCAAATTATCCTTAGTTTTAAACTCTTTAATAATAAATTTAATATTTATACTTAGATTTAAATATAAAATTATAGTAAAATTTTATATATATTATTCTCTATATTTACTTATGTATTTTAACTATACTTAAGTATATTTATAAAGTTTAAAATAGTTTTAAATATAAGATAGAAGTAATTTTCAAAGAAAAACAAATCACCAAAATTTCCTTTGGGATGTCGACACACCCAAGATACTCATGTCGACATAGTGGCAGTTGGTTTCAAAAATTTAAATTTCAAAAGAAGTGTCTATTTGCTATAACCTTTCACGAATGGACATGGCTGTTGTTCTTCTATAAATAGGGGATGTTTTCAACAAATTTTATATCATATTTTTCTGGTTTTCACTCCTCTTCTTCTTCCACATTTCTTTATATATATTCTTACCATTACTCTACCGCAATCACCATTGAATCTAACTAGATCATTTCTGGTTTGATTCTCTATCACTATCTCAACAAGACCTCAGTGCTATTCGGAGTTATAGGCTTCTTTGTAATTATTCAAATGAGAAAAGGTGTGATTGTAGCCTTGGAAATCAATCAAGTGAGAAAAGGTGTAATTGTAGCCTAGGAAATCAATTGGGTGAACTTGTTGCCCGGGAAATCAAGTATCTCTACCCAGAGGATTCGGAATCTGGAGTGGTGTACCTCGTGGCCAAATCGAGGGTTGTAATTGTAAAGATTGCTTTTGAAAGGAAATCCGTACTTGTGTGCGGGACTGGATGTAGGGTAACTCCGAACCAGTATAAAATCCGATGTGTTCTTTCCTTTACTGTTTTTACTTTATATTTGCATCTATGTTTGAATCTGTGATCATATCTGTGTCTGAATATTGCATACATTTGTTTTCAAATTAAAATAAACTCAAAAAGAATTAGTAATTCCTTAAAACACTATTCACCCCCCATAGTGTTTATACTAGCCTTAAGATCCGTAATCCGCATTTCTCACAGTAATGATTTAGGCTGGTCAGTGCGTTTGGTTAGCCATCTTAGGCAGAACAAAATTCTTACTCGTCCTTCCTCCAGGAGGCACTCCAGTCAGGCCTTATATGCTGAACTGAAGGCTGGTTCGGTGCTTTTTCCATGCCATCTTATGCAGGACCAAAGGCTTACTCCTCTTTCCTCTAGGAGGTATTTTAGTCAGGCCTTATAAGTGGAACTGAAGGCTGGTTCGATGCATTGGCCAGGCCATCTTATGTGGGACCAAAGGCATATTCCATCCTCCCTCTGGAAGGTGCTTCGGTGAGGCCACGTAGGCAGGACCTAAGGCTTGCAATTCTCTAAGAAGGCCTCATAGGCGGAACCAAAGGCTTACTCTGACCACCCACTAGGAGGTGCTTTGACCAGGCCATCTTAGCTAGATCAAAGACTTTTTCCTTTATTTTATAAATCCTTTTCAGGAAGCATTCCTCTTTATTAATCACTTGATCTTTGTAGATACATTTTCTTTTTGCTCGGACCTTGTTAATAAATTCTTGAGTTTCTCATTTTCCTATGAAATTCTCAATCATTTCCTTTAAGGCTTGGCATTGATTAGTATTATGCCCATTTTTGCAGTGGTATCGGCAATAAACACCTCCAAGATTTCTTCCATTTCTCGGTTTCTTTTTCCTCGAAGACTAATGGTTCCATCTTTCCTTAGTACGAGATAGATATTCTCATAGGAGGTGGTAAGTGAATGAGTCTTAGCGGATCGGAAACTTGTAGGGTATTATGCTTTTTGTTCTCATTTGACTTTTTTATAACATTGGATTGGTGCATTAACTTTGTTTGTAAATTTTCTCTTTAATAAATCTCGAGTTTTGACTGATGTAGGAAAGCGATCAACTACTCATTTCCATTTTCGGGCAACCTTGTTGAAGTATTTTGTTACTTCTCTTTCAAAAATAGTTCCCTTAGATTGAAGTTGTATGGCCTACCTCATTTGTGACAAGCCATCCTTTTTTATGTTCTCCTCTCCCGGACCAAGATAATAGCTATTGATCGGGGTTGAGCCTACATAGAATGGATTTATCCTCCACTTATCCAGATTATAAAGGGTCACTTATCTCCTTTCTTCAATAATTATTAGTGCCAATAACTTCAATACTTGTTTCACATGGAATCGCAAACTATGAGTGACTTGATAAACAGGTTTGACCAAGTCTTAGAGAATCCTTGTTTCGAAATGGTCATTATGCCATTCAAGATTGGTTATGCAAGATTTGGAAAGTTCTTTAAGAAAATATGCAGGTTGGGAAAGTCCTCTATATCCTTTATATGCAAACTCAGGGGAAGTTCTTTAAAGGTTATTGTAGGAGATCGAAGGTTCAAGCCCTCATTCTAGCGCCAAAATGTCAACAAATTTCTTTGTTAACCTAAATATGCAAGGTATGGCAAGTCAAGTTTAGATAAGTGCTTTTATAGCCTTATGTAAAGCTCAAGAGAATCATGCAAGTCAAAGTTCAAGTCCAAGAGAATGAAATATGCATGTCCATTTTCGAATCAAGTATAAGAAGTTATGTGCCTTTCATGAGTTCAATAATTGGTCAAATGTCTATATTTGGTTGAAGTATGCTATGCAATGTTCATTGTCTAAGACCATATGGAAAACAGTCAAAAATGTACAATCGCCTCTAAAATTCCCAATTTGATTTAGGGTTACAATTTTGAAAATGTAATAAAATGGGGGAAGAAGAATTCACCCCTATTTGAATGGCCAAAGAAGTCTATTTATAAAGGTGCTTCTATGCAGGATTATTGACACATGGCACAACCTTGAATCCAATGGTTTCGATGGCTCCATCTTGATAAAATTCACATCTAGTTGAAAATATTCGATATCCATTACATCTTTAAAACCTCGATATCTCTTGTCGTTTATAAAAGTTTGAAACCCTCTTACCGCTTTTGTATGCTTCACAACAACTATTGTTGTACAGGCTCGATACTGGTTAAAGACTCGGTATCATCTCAATCGTTGATGAAGCTTGACGTCGGTCCATCTTAAAAGTTCAGCGGTACTATTTCTCTTTGGTAGCTACTTAATAGCCTTTATTATGGTAGATATTCAACAACAGTTATCGTAGTAATAACTTGATGACAATTGGTGTAACGTAAACTTATTATTTCTAGAAACTCGACACCTTCATTTTGAGTCTAAATGCTTGACATTTTTATTTTTACTTGTTCCACGACACTCTTTGTCGCAGTGGCTCAATATCTACATGTGTTTGTTGGTTTGTCACCTTCATTTCCTAATGGACTCAACACCTTGATTTGTTGTTAATATTCGACATTACCTCTACTTGTCGTATGCTCGGAATCTTTAGAAGTTGTTGAAGGTTTGATACCCCTTTCAGCTTTCATGCTCGACAACCTCTATAATTGTTAAGGATCGATACCTTTTCTTTTCTTTATTCAAGTTCAAAAATTCTTTGCATTTGCTGAACACTTGGAGCTCGGCATCTTTAATAGTTTGATACCTTGTTATATTTGCTAATCGCTTATATATGTGACATCTTTCCTATTTTAAAGGTTCGACAACCTTTTTCTTTAAGATATTCAGCATCTCTTGGCAAGTGTTTGAAACTCTCTACTCTTTGTTTAAAATCAAATGCTTGATAACTCTACTTTCTTCTGGCTTGACATCCCCTGTTTTTCTTGAATTTCGACATGTTCTTCTTTAGTACTTCGATGTGTATATTTGTAGTTACAATTTACATTCAAGGTGGTGAGTTAGCTTACCCTTAAACAAGAAAACAAGCAAGTCCAAGCAAACTAAGTCCTACCTCTACCTTTGCAACACCTAACTTCCTACCTTCTTTCTAGCTTTGCACTTAATTTCAAGGCAATTTTTCTTCTTATAGCTCACGGCCTTCCTCTGGGGGTTGAGATGTGCTTTGATTCCTCCAAATCCAAGTAGCTTGGAGTTGTTGTGATGTTGTCCTAAGAATCTAGTCCAAGTTTGAGTTGAATTGGAGTTGTTTTAGAAAACAAGTTCTTAGAAAATTTACGAAGAGTGAAAGAGTGATAACTTTTTGAGTAAAAATTGTAAAATGGATTCAAGGGGTATGCCTCTCCTTTTATAGGCTTCATGTGACGCCCCACCTCTATACCCAGGCTAACCAAGAACACTACGGTGTAGTGCTGTCAATTAGCACGGAGAATAAGTCTGTGGAGGAGCGACCATCCATGTAACTTCTTTGAGCGAGCAACGATATGTCAGATAGAATAGAATGCATATCTTTTAAGGAGGAAATCCGACATACCGATACAAACACAAAGCTATCACACGGTGGCTATATATAATCTTCGGAAACAAACATAGAAGAAATCATAACATAAATCAGTCACAGACATCCATATCACAAAGGCGGAAGAAGATATGAATAAATATATAACACATGAAAGTGTACATCAGAGTAGTGGTCAGAAAGATCCACGATAATACAAAAGAATAGCATCATGTGCTATACAAAAGAATAAGTACACAACATAGAGTCTATATCTCAAAGGTGTACATCCAAAAACTACTAATCTATGTAGTTAGCCAAAAGTTAGAATAATCCTGAAGAGAAGTCAAGCAGAAGCACTTGTAACATCTCGGTCTGACCCGAGTATTATTTATAAGAAAATAATAAACGGATCAGTCTAGCTATAAATATCAGATGATATGGTATAAAGTAGAAGGCATGACATGAACATGTAATAACCATAACGGCATACTACTATAAGTATGTAAATGATAATCAACAAAAGATTAATCAATATCACAAGAATCTTCTCAAAGATAAAATAGGGTATCATACCCTAAACTTGTATTCATAACAAGTCAATAACACATAAATTCACCAATGCACAAAAACTGATATCATACCAATGAAAATCATGAAAATTGGTGAAGCACAAAATTCCAGAAATCATCACCAGAAATCCAAAAAACACATAAAAAGGAGGGGAGGCCTAACACATGAATGGGAGCATGAAAACTCACCTACGCGTAAACACATGAATGAGAAGCTATCTCATGGAAGCTATCCATTAAATTTCCACACAGAAATGGCCCGAAGACCATGGGGTGCTACCCCATATATGTGATGGCGAAACATCACAAAAAGCGGGGTCTAGTCTCCCTCGCAGACAAAGAGACATCGCTCAATCGCTAGTCTAAATCACAAAAATGATTGTCATGATCATAAAGAAGTGTCAATCACACCAAGCTAGTAAATATATGAGTTTAGCTTCATGTCCCATAACCACTTGCTTAACTTAAATATTTACGAACAAGCTGTAAATCCTCACTAGAAAATTGTCACAAAAAGGGTTCAATCAAACAAGTCCAAGAGCTAACCGACGAAGTGAACGCAAGCGTTTCATACCACTCGTTTTACTAAGTCGTTTAAGTCGATTTCTCATCCGAGTGAAGTAAAGGCTTGTATATACTAGTAGATTGGAAATCGGTTTGAGAAAAGAACTTTTGATATTTAAAATAGTGTTGAAATCGCTTTGATGAAAGAGTTTTGATATTTACTACTAGTATTGAAACCTTCGTATCTTTAAAGTGACAAGTCACAAAATGATTGTTGAAACAATTCGAATCACATCAATTCACGTTCGAAGACGTGAGTAAAGTCCAAAGAAGTCAATCCCAAAACCATCAAAGTAGAAATTCTGTTGAATGTTTTTTTTCCAGATAAGATCCCCTACGAAGGGGGAAACGGTACGACCTAAGTGAAGACAAGCGGCCTACGACCTAAAGCAAAATGAGGTCTAACGACCTAAAGAGTTCGCGACCTAAGGGATACGACCTAAGTGGCGCAACCTAGTGGGGCTTAGGTCGGAGACGACCTACGAGGTAAACTAGGTCGACTTAGTAGACGAGCGACCTAAGGTGAATGGTCGAACGACCTAGAGGGTCGAACGACTTAACTGGAGGATAGGTCGGAGACGACCTAGTGGAAATGGTTGAGCGACTTACGAGCTACGACCTAAAGTGACGAGGGAAGTTAGGTCGGAGACGACCTAACTCTTGACTCGCGAGCGACTTATGGAAAAGAAGTGGCGAGCGACTTATGGTCCAGCGACCTAAGATGAAACGACCTAAGATCGAAAACAGGGTCACGCGACCTAACAGGAAACAAGGTCAGGCGACTTAAAGAAGTTCGCGACCTAAAGGTGCACGACCTAAGGTCTTACGACCTAAGGAATTAACTCGCGAACGACCTAACTCTCTAACTCACGAACGACCTAAGCCTTTAACTCGTGGACGACCTAAGCCTTTAACTCGTGGACGACCTAAGCCTTTAACTCGTGAACGACCTAAGCCTTTAACTCGTGGACGACCTAAGCCTTTAACTCGTGAACAACCTAAGAAGGCGGTGACTTTTCCACGCGCGTGAGCTAGCAGCCTGGACGACTTAACCTGGGCAGAACGACCTAAGGGCTGGAACTCACCAAAAATGCTAAAAATTGGAGTTTTTCGCCAATTCAATCCAAACCAAATGCAAATGAGCATGCTAAAGTGATAGGGAACCAATCCCAACAGTCCAAGATAGTTATAAGCAAGAGTGTGAGATAAAAATCTCACCTTTTCACTAAAATGGATGAAGATGGAGATTGAAAGCAAGGAGAAACAATCCAAAGCTTGAATCCACTATCTTCTACTTGAATTTGGAGTTGAATCTCGGATTTGAAATAGAATTTGAGTTTGGAGTTTTAATTTCTCTTTCCCACCACCATTTTTGACAAAGCTTGAAGTGTTTGATAAAGTGAGGAAGAGGGTTGGGCTGAATTAAGAAGGTGCAGTCCAAACCAAAGTCAAAGGCGGGAAAAAGTGATGAAATTTCCACTTACTCCAAACATGTCGAAGTGTATACTCAAAGAGATCTCAAACGTCATTTTGAACTCAATGGGAGTGGTCTCGAGTCCTAATTTGACCGTATGCAAAAAGTAGCTCTTTGGACTAACATCCGACTTAACTATAAAATATTTAAATAAAATATTTAAATATAGAATTGATAAATATGCGGGTTGTTACACTTCAAAGGGTGTTTCCTAACCTTCCTCTAACCCCTCCCCCCTTCCCCACAAACCATGTGATGTGCACGTAAATGTGCATATTTTCATCACCATATTTAATCTATTTAAATTAAATAAATGATCATATCCGGCATTTTAACTTGTTTAAACCAAAATTCATATTATTTTCAAAACGTCACATATTCATCTTCATCCAAAGGCAAAATGGTCATTTTTGTGCATATATTAATTTGAGAAAATTTAATTGGAAATTTCTATATTTTTTTATAGGAATTTGGCTACATATACAAGTGGTTTCATGAAGATATATGCATGCACAAGAGTGAAGATAAAGGAATGAAGATGGAAATAATTCAAAGGCATGATAATGGAGGACCCCACCTACCCACCTATCTTCATGTACAAATTAGAGGCTAATGCACATGCTTATGGAATTAATGGCTTCATGTACACTTAAATGATGATTAGTAGAAGCTAATGATTACTTGGCCTGCACACTTTCTCAAGGGCAATTTGGGCTTTTCCCAAAAATATGAATTAGGGTTTAACACTTGTATAAATACGCCATATCTTCATGTAACTTGCTCTTCCTTCTTAGTCTCTCTTAGGCCTCCTTCTCTTTAGTTTAGTTTAGATTAAATAAAAGAAAGCTCTCTTTCTCTTTTCATGGCTACTTAGAAATTTTTATTTCTTGTAATTTTTCTTTTCTTTCTTATGAAATTCAATATATACTCTTTACATTTACATGCTCTCCTTCTTATGTTGTAGTGTAGATTTCTTTTCTTTTATGCAAGTAGAATAGATCTCTTTTACTTTATGCAAGTAGAATAGTTTTCCTTACATTTTGCTCTCTTTTTCCTTTTGCTAGTTTCATGTTGCTTTCTACATTTGTTCATATGATAACAAATATGGGGTGTTAATCCCTACAATTTAGGGGTAATGAAGCTCTCTAGTATGTAGATGCAACATTTTGAATGTTTATGCTCTCTTTTTGTGCTTAGTGAATCATTTGAAGTGGTTTAACTTGTTGTTTTTTATGTGAATTTGATAGCCTATATTGTTGACACCAAATAGGCTATGCTTAAACAATCACAAACAATGATTACCTCTTCATCTACATATGATGATGGTAATAAAGTGATTTTTGAAATTAAAATTTGATGGCCTATATTTCTAAACAATAGTTAATAGGTCATGATTAAAATAGATTTAGCTTTCAACTTTGTTGTCATATTTCATGAGAGTTAAATGTGTATTAGTGGTTGTGTTATAGTTTGATGGTTTATATTGTGCTAATTAATAGCACAAATATACCATACTTATGATAAGCACATCAACTAATTACACTAATGACAAGAAAAGAGAGATCATAACTTAATTTTGTTGATTTATGTGATCTAGAGAGTGGAAATTGCCTCTAAATTGCCTTCACACTCTCATAATTTTATCAATTTTCTTTTGCTAGTTTTCTAAATTTTTAGCTAATCACATTTTCAACTTTGGTTAATTTGATTGAATAGAGATTTAAAATCATCAATTCCTGCTGATCGACCCATATTCGCCACATACTACAAGTGTACGCCGTGCGCTTGCGGTTATTTTTAATTTAAATTCGTTCGACGGTTTTCTAAACTGATAGATAATTTCATCGATGAACACCATGCCATGGAAGGCCCACCCCTACAAATGCCTATCACTTCTCCTTTACACCTCTTACCGTTAGCAAATAACCATTTTACCCCTTTCATTAAAACATCTCTTATCCATTAAAGCTTCTAGAACCTTCCAATTTTCCCATGAAGAAAAGTGTGTTAATTAGATCCTAATGTGTTCATATGTTCGTTAGCTTAGTGCAAAAGGGTTTGAACAATTTATTTTGAAAAAAAAGTTGTGTATCTATAAATCGATTTTCGATCACATTATCGATTTTTCTTTAATAAATTTATTTTTGTAAAAAAACTTTAAAACAAGTTTCTTGTCATTATTCTATAATTAAAAAAGCTTAATAAGCTTATAAAATCATATTTATAACACTTAACTATTTTTCAAAGCGTTACGATATTCAAAGATGAAGTGTTTGAAGTTACAGATCACTACATTTACGTATCAATCAAGTTAAAAATAAATACGGCTTGTCAAAGCTTTCTAGGGAGGTGCCATCTCCTCAACTTCTTCTTGTTGTTCTTCCTTCTCTTCAATATCCAACCATCACATTCTTCTTCTTCTTCATGTTTAGTCTCTTGTTCCTCTTCCCATGCCAATCTCTCTTCTTTTTCAGCAAGAGATTCATATGGTTTGAATTAAAGAGGAATATGCATAAGAGTGAGGTTAATTTTGTCAAAAACTTTGTGAGGAAAAAGATCTCACCTCTTAGATCAATACCAAAATAGTTGAAAATTCTAGTAAGATATACACCATGTTAAAGTGTGTTCTCATGCCTAGAAATTTTCCTTTGAAAAGAGTCATCCAAAACCACTTGAGCCCAATTAATGTCATATTTTCCAAAATTAGAAAAAAAGTGCTTTGAAAACTTTTTGAGTCGAGTTATTGTAATTTCCTATCCTCGGTGTAATACATTATTGTAAAATAAGACTCGTTTTATCTTACTTTCGGTCCATGATTTTTACCTTTAAATTATACGCTTCATCATTAGAAAATAAATCGTGCATAACTTCACGATTCCCATAATCAATTTCAAAAGTGGAGATTTCATTTCCACTACTTTTACAACCAAGATTTTGACCTAAAATTTCATAATCCAAAATAATAGTAGCGCCTTTTACAGTACTCTATACTTGACCTTCTTGTCCTTTAGAAAAAAATTCCATTTAAATTTGCATAAAACATTTTAACTAAATCGAGATAGCAATCAAAATTGTTTGGAGATAAACTGGTTAAATAAAAAATACCATTTTTGAAATCAAAATCTTATAAACCATAAGAAAATAATACACCAAAATTAGCAAACCTTCCCCAAAACACTTTTCCATAAGTAACATACTTGTTATCCCGCCTTTTGGCAAGGCCGTGACACCAAGGACTTGACTAGATACCGGTGATAGGTCGTCTCGGAAGTCGGTTACATGTAAGGATCGCTACGGATATCGATGAATTTTGTCCGAGTCCGGATCGGGCTGCAATTCATAAGACATGCCAAGCAAGGCCAGAGGAAACGACGTTCCAATTTTCGAGTCAATCCGAGTTCGTATGCTCAAGATATCACCGATGGAAAATGGAGGAGACAGCCTTGTATTCGAATCCATTAAGGTCGACTCGATCATCTTCGTATCCATCAAGTTTTACACGCTTCGTATCCATCGTGGGAGCCTTCATTCGAATCCATCCCCTTTGCCTACTTCGAATCCATCGTGGAAGCCTTCCTTCGAATCCATCCCCTTTGCCTACTTCGAATCCATATAATAGATGCGCCTCTACTCCATCCTATAAGCTACTTCGAGTCCACCCTGTTAAGGTAACCTCGAATCAATTAAACCAAGGTAAGCCTTGATCGATTCGAACGAGTATGTCTACGAGCCCACTACCTCGAATACACTAGGCCACGGCAGCTAGGAACGTGGAGTCGACCCAGTCAATCCGGAGTGGAAACCGGATCGATACGAAGCATATGCACCACGTCACCATCTTCACGAGCAGGAGGATCGATTCGAGCATATCGATTCGAACGACTCCCGAATACGAAAAACACCAACTTGAATCGATCATAACTCGAGTTCTACAAATCCAAATGCCATGAAATTTTCACAGAAGCTTGAGCACATGATGAAGAATGTTCACACCAAATTTCAGCTCGATTGGATGATTTCTTGATCGATTCGAACCAAGGGTCGAATCGATCCCGAAGTGGGCCCGGATCTCCAGATTTCGGCCATGTGGGCCCCCTGACGTGCCAAAACTGGTCTCCCCTCATTTTAGGCGAAATATCAGCCTCCTACACCTATAAATAGAGCCCCTGGTCATTCAGAAAAGGGGTCGGAGAATTCTAAGTACTGAAGAGCGCCCAGATTCTGCCAGATTTATTCCAGAACACCGCCGCTGCTTTAGATTGACACTTAGCATCTAGATTCAGTTGTATTGCCTTATTAACTACTGTAATCTTCAAGTAATCGAGCAATAAAATCATCAAACTTCACAGTGGACGTAGGCGAAACGCCGAACCACTCTAAATCGTTTGTCTTTGCAATTTACTTTCTGTTATTTGGAGTTTTTGTTAGATAATCCACAGTTTTAATTTTCAGTCTTCACTTTTATCTCTTCAAAAACTTCCGAAGAGTGTTGTGCCCATTTTTGGTACAAACACTTTGGTGCTTTCACTGAGAAAAAACCAGCTTTTTTCTCCTGCTCCTTGGATCTACCATCGATACCGGATTGCACAAATCCAAGAGGAAGATCTAGATCTTCGATTCACAGTCCTTCCATTCTACTCAGATTTGCATAAAATCTAGGAAAAGGATTCATCATTCAAAATGGTTAGGACGAGAACCACTTCTGCAGCTCCAGGACAAGAAGGTAGGGATGGACAAAATCCTGCTCAACAGCAGCCATCCAACCAAGACAACACTGCCCACTCGGATCCGTCTGGGGCAGTCACTAGACAAGAATTTCAGGTGTTACTTCAAGAGTTGACTCAGAGTCGGCAACAGTTAGCCGAACAGTTGCGAGCCAATATTGAATTGACAAATCAACTGAACCGCCAGGGCCGTAGGAGGTCCAGAAGGGATGATGTTTCCCGCTCATCCACTGAAAGTTCTGCCTCATCTGACTATCATCATAGATCTACCCGTCCCCGATTAGACGGAGATCATGCTCAGACTACGGGATATCAGCCCGCCCTGACTGTCGGGCAATTGAGGGTAGGACCATCAACTAGCTTCCAGGCTGGGCCATCAGCACGAGGTGGCCGCACTCCACAATATACTACGGACAATCATGTCACAGCTGCCACAGTAGAAACAAGGGTCGATACCCGACATCTTCCAGATTCGAGTAATCAACAGCAAGGACGTACTTCTGAACCATACGTCCCGGAAGACGCTGAGCCAAGGAGGCGAAACTTGGACCGTCGACAGCGCCCGGTCCAAACTCGCACTGTGGAACCCGACCACACCTTAGCTCAGCATGCTCAAAATGTAGCAATGCCAGACATCTCGACTATGATACGTCAGATGATCCGTGAAAGCCAAGGTCTTACCAATGACGATTGGGGGATTTCTCGAAGCCATACTCCTTTCACGGACGAGATACTATACGCTGAACCTCCTCGGCGATTCAGAATGCCAACTCTCCCTATGTACGAAGGAAGTTCTGATCCCAATCAGCACATACTGAAATACGAATGGTCAATGAGCGCCGCAAGGGCCGACGATGCAGTAAAATGCCGCAGTTTCCCCATTTCACTGGGAGGAATTGCAACAATGTGGTTTACAAGACTACCTCCAAGATCTATCTCGTCATTTGACCAATTGGCTAAGAAATTTGTTGAACAATTCCGTATGCATGTTGCTAGACCCAAAGATGTTAACACCCTGTCCAATGTTACCCAGGCTCGTGGGGAAACATTAAGGCGTTACTTGGAGAGATTCCATGCGGCATGCGTGGAAATTAGTAATCCCAACGACAACTCAATTTTAATGGCATTGACAAAGGGAATTGATCCCGATTTTGAATTTGGAAACTGGTTAGCCGGAAAACCCCCCGCATCGTTGGACCGTTTCTACTCCAAAGCCGCTCAATTCTTACGGCAAGAGGACGCGAAACAGTCTAGGAAGCAGGACGATGCGAAACCCGGAAGTGAGGGAATACAAAGCAATGTAGCAGTTAAACAGTCCGGTGACAATTCCGGAAAAGTCCAGTTAAACATACAGAACAAACAAACTCAGCCAAGAGGTGGCAATGGTCAGAATAAGAAGAGAGATCCGAATCCAGGCCCACGGCGTAGGGCTCCGATGTTCGAAAGTTATACACCGTTAAACACTTCGCTGGAAAATGTGTACCTGCAAACTTGCAACACAGAACAGTATAAGAAACCCGCTCTGAAGCGGTCATCAGAAAGGCAGATTCAGACGGGAAAGTTTTGTAGGATTCATGAGAGTTATGGCCACAATACGAATGACTGTCGCCATTTGCAAGATCTCATAGAAAAGTTGATCAGGGAGAGGAAGTTAGATCAATTCGTGCGGGCGCCGCAGTCTGGTGGTGCGGGCCCATCAAATCCAAACCGTGCGCAAGATCAGGAAAGATAAGAGGAACCCGCTCGTACAGGCGGGAGACTAGTTATCAATACCATAAGTGGTGGTCCTCATCCAGTGGACAGGAGCTGGAGGGAAATGGAGTCGTATGCTAGCTCTATCAGGCATGCGAGCTTCGAATGCTGCAGTAATTGTGAGGATGGAACCCCGGCTAAGCAACAAAAAACGATGTCTGACGATATCATATTCAGAAGCAGGGATGCTGACAAAATCGAAGCTCCAACGATTGACCCACTGGTCATATCTGCCCAGGTTGGTCCTGCTTGGATGAAGAGGATCCTGGTTGACAGTGGGAGTTCTGTAAACATTCTATTCAAGCGAGCATACGATTTCATGAAGATGGAAGCCAAAGACTTGAAACCCTGCCAATCCCGAGTTCATGGCTTCAACGGGAGTGCAACGATACCTACTGGAATAGTGGAACTACCAGTAGAACTGGGGATTGGAGAACGCAGGAGAGTCCGACTGCTGCAATTCGTCGTTCTTGACATCGCTTCGCCGTACAACGCATTCCTGGGTCGACCAGCCCTTGCTGAATTCAGGGCAGCCATTGCCCCGTGGTGTTTGACTTTAAAATTCCCAACCGATCATGGTATAGGAATCGTTCAAGGAGATCAGGCAGCAGGAAGAGCCTGTTATGTTGCTGAGTTGCGTGAAGCACAGAAGAAGGAGAAAGGAAAGGGCGTAGAGGAATCTCTTTGCGTCCGTTTTACTGATAATTGACAACTAACGCCTGGGCCCCGGCCCGGGCACCACTACCAATTCCTTAGAGATCTTGACCCTAGAGATAGCGAAGATAAAGATGAAGTAGAAGAGAATCAAGCATCTCCAGCCGAACTGACTGTGGACGTCCCGGTCAGTGAGGATGACGACTCGAAAGTGCTAAAAGTTGGATCTCAACTGGGAAAACAGATACAACAGGAATTGGTTGAATTTCTTCAAGCAAATCTTGATGTCTTTGCCTGGACGCACTCAGACATGTGCGGAATCTCCCCGAACATTGCAAGTCACTCTTTGAATATTGATCCGCGACATGTTCCGGTCAAGCAAAAGAGGCGTGGTATGGATCCAGAGAGATCTGCCGCCCTTAAAGAAGAAATTGACAAGTTGCACTCAAATGGTTTCATCCGAGACGCTCTATACCCAGAGTGGGTGTCAAATCCGGTGATGGTTCGGAAACCGAATGGGAAATGGAGAACTTGTGTCGACTACTCCGACTTAAACAAAGCTTGTCCTAAAGATAGTTTTCCACTTCCTCGAATTGACCAACTCGTAGACTCAACTGCAGGCCATGAATTGTTATCCTTTATGGACGCTTATTCCGGTTATAATCAAATACCCATGCATCTACCCGATCAAGAACATACCAGTTTCGTGACTGATCTAGGACTCTACTGTTACAGAGTCATGCCTTTTGGTTTAAAGAATGCCGGGGCAACTTACCAACGCTTGGTTAATCGAATGTTCGCTGATCAGATCGGGAAGACCATGGAAGTCTATGTGGATGACATGTTAGTTAAGTCCCGATTTTCCACAGATCACGTCAAGGATTTAAATTCAATGTTCCGCATCTTGCGTGAATATGGAATGAAGCTTAACCCGTTAAAGTGCCACTTTGGCGTCGCATCCGGAAAGTTTCTGGGGTTCATCGTCAACGCCCGTGGGATAGAAGCAAACCCCGAGAAGATCTGGGCAATAAGGAATTTGCAAACTCCAAAGACCATAAAGCAAGTCCAGAGTCTCAACGGGAAGGTAGCAGCGCTAAGCAGGTTCATCTCGAAATCCACTGATAAATGCATCCCTTTCTTTGATCTAATCCGGAAAGGAAAACGAAACTTTGAATGGACCATGGAATGTGAAGGCGCATTCCGATCGCTGGTTCAACATCTCTCTACGCCACCGATTTTGTCGAAACCAATTGATCACGAACAATTATACCTTTACCTGGCGGTATCAGAGCATGCGATCAGTGCTGCTCTGGTCCGGGAAGAGGATCGAGTGCAGAAACTGGTCTATTATGTTAGTAAACGATTAACGGGAGCAGAAAGAAACTACCCCAAGTTGGAGAAACTGGATTACTGTTTGGTCATTGCCTCGAGAAAGCTTCGTCCTTATTTCCAAGCTCATCCGCTTACTGTGTATACCAATCAGCCGTTACGACAGGTCCTTGCGCGGCCTGAGACGTCTGGAAGGTTACTCAAGTGGAATGTCGAACTGAGTCAATTTGACATTACTTATGCTCCGCGGAGAGCCATTCAAGGGCAAGTCCTAGCTGACTTCATAGCTGAATTTACTGTTCCAGACGACTTACCCGAAACCAGCGAGTCTCCTGAATATGTCTGGAAACTTTATACAGATGGGGCATCCAACGATCGGTGTTCGGGCGCTGGAGTTGTACTAGAAACCCCCGAAGGTCGATCCATATGCTATGCTTTGAAGTTTGATTTTCACGCAACCAACAATGAAGCCGAGTATGAAGCCCTGTTGACTGGGTTAAAACTTGCCAGAGATCTGAGAATTATCGCTATAGAAGTTTATTGTGATTCACAGTTGGTTGTGTGTCAGGTACGGGGAGAATATCAAGCAAGAGATCGAAGGTTAGCTGCTTATCTAGCCCGAGTTCAGGAAGCGCTGGATCAGTTTGATTATTACGCTATTTACTACATACCACGAGATCGCAATCAAAAGGCTGATTCATTGGCAAAGTTGGCCAGCACAGGTGAAGCACAGCAATTGGGACTCGTCCCGGTCGAAACTTTGCCTTTCCCAAGCATCGATCAAATCAAAACAAATGATGTGTTGGAAACCTTTCCCAGTAGAGAATCATGGATGACTTCGTATCGAAATTATATTGAGAATGGGATATTGCCTGAACACCGAAATGAGAAAAGGCAAATTCTACGAAAAGCTTCGCGGTTCATCATTCAGGATGGGATCATGTATAGAAAAGGTTATTCTGTTCCACTCCTCCGGTGTATCGCTCACGACGAAGTCAAACGAGTGTTACGTGATGTACACGAGGGAGAATGCGGCGATCACACCGGTGGACAAGCGCTTGCTAAGAAGATACTCCGATATGGATATTACTGGCCGACAGTGAATCGAGATGCAGCCAATTACGCCAGAAAGTGCGACAAGTGCCAAAAACACGCTCGAATTCCAAGAGCCCCGCCTACCGAGTTAACTCAAATGGTCAGTCCCTGGCCGTTCGCTATGTGGGGTATCGATATCATTGGCGCTTTGCCTCTGGCAAAAGGTGGTGCGAAGTATGCCATCGTCGCAGTTGACTACTTCACAAAGTGGGCCGAGGCCGAAGCTCTCGCAACGATTACGTCAAAGAAAGTGATAAACTTTGTGGTCCGCAATATCATTTGCCGATTTGGACTCCCGCATACCATCATCACCGATAATGGGACCCAATTCGAAAGTTCGGAGTTCAAGAATTTCTGCCAACGATTTCATATTCATAAAAAGTTCTCTGCAGTCGCACATCCACAAGCAAACGGTCAGGTCGAGGCTGTTAACAAAGTTATCAAATCCATCTTAAAGAAACGACTGGAAAAGGCTGGGGGCAAATGGGTCGATGAACTTCCTATGGCATTATGGGCTTATCGAACAACTCACAAGACCGCAACTGGGCACACCCCATTTTCCTTATCCTATGGCTCGGAGGCCGTCATTCCAGTTGAGACAGAAGTATTTTCTCACCGCGTAACTTATTACGATCCGAAAACAAACGCTATATTACTCGCTGAGTCTTTGGATCTGTTGGACGAGAAACGAGAAGAAGCTGATTTAAGAGCGGCCGCTTACCGAAGTCGGGTCGCCCGATTATATAACACCAAAGTTCGCTTCCGAACCTTTGATCTCGGTGATCTGGTCCTCAAGAGAATATACCCGGTTCCTTCACACATGAAACCAAATTGGGAAGGACCGTACGTGATTACGCAAAGACTTGGGGATGGCACATTCAAACTATCAACCGTGGACGGTCTAGTTTTACCGAGAGCCTGGAACAGCGAGAGTCTCCGTCGCTATTACATATGACAGGCTTCATTTATTTCATTATGTTTTTTATTCAGCAATTTACTTTTGCATTTCGAAATTAGAATTTGTAATAAGGCAACTGATTTGCCATATTTTCTTATTTCAGCAATAAAATGCCATCTCTTCGAGCCAGAGCTGTGATTCATTAAATACAATGTACAACATCACGATGCACGAAGAGCTAAGTTCCATCACACAGTGGAATTTATTCAAGTAGGGAGTGGCTGTGAAGCAATCAACCACTCACTAAATGAAACCCGAGCTCGGGGGCAAGCCATCACATCAGGCCATGAAATGGGTTGATACACGACAACCCTTCATTCAACTCCGTACTCCCAGAGTGCGAGGCGGAGTATAAACATTTTACTAAACTCCGTACTCCCAGAGTGCGAGGCGGAGTATAAACATTTTACTAAACTCTGTGCTCCCAGAGCGCGAGGCGGAGTATAAACTCTCATTCAACTCCGTACTCCCAGAGTGCGAGGCGGAGTATAAACATTTTTCCTAAACCCCAGAGTACTCCGAGAGCGCGAGCTGGGTACAAGCTTTTTACTTAACTCCGTGTTCCCAGAGCGCGAGGCGGAGTATAAACATTCTTCCAACTCCGTGCTCCCAGAGCGCGAGGCGGAGTATAAACATTCTTCCAACTCCGTGCTCCCAGAGTGCGAGACGGAGTATAAACATTCATTCTACTCCGAACTCCGGAGCACGAGACGGGGTATAAACATACGTCAACTCCACACTTCTCCCCAATACAGGGGGCAGAACCATAACACATAACAAGTTGAAGACAGAAAGGGAATAGATTTTCATTTCCACTATCAACAAAAAGAATCTGATTACAAAGTATTTATGAAAAATTCTGCTAGTGGGAGCCGAATCCACATCTATACACGGCTATAGAAAAATCAACAAAATGCTACCCTACACAACAAAGATTTAGAGAAAGAGTTCAATCTTTCTTCTTCCTTATCTTCTTCTTCGGGGTAGCTCCACCCGATCCGCTGCCCGATTTCTTCCTCAATCGCTTGCTCTTTTCAGGCTTGCCCTCCGGCAGCGATATAATGTCGACGTCTTCCTCAGAGCTGGAGGCGACGGAAGTTCTTCTAGGAGGACGAGCTGGAGGCATAGGAGTAGTAGCAGGAGGAGGGACAGGAGCGGTCTCGATCAATACAGTACCGCCCGGCGAAATCACCATTAACGGGGCAGGCCCGGGCGGACTAGCACCAACATTCCCTGCTGCCATCTCGGCAGCAATCTCAGCAATAACGTCGTCCTCACGAGATACTTGGGCCGCATCGGATGTGCCAATAGCTGGCATAGATAAACTAGCGGCCGGAGCAGCCTCACTCACAGCATCAGACGGGTTGGCAGAGGGATCGATGGGTTCATTGAGAAGCTCCTCAATCATTTGAGCGCTGAAAGAAAACATATTTGCATCTCCCTCCTCGCCAATCAAAGTAGAAGTCGTGATGGCTTCGGAAAAAACAACCCCTTGTGTTTGATGAGGAACTGATATAGCAAGGGGCGCAGAAACAATAACTTCGGTCACTGAAATACGACAAAACGAAGATTGTTAGCCAAGTGTGTTGCTTAAGGTTCTTCACAACTGAACTACGAGAAACGATTAAATACCTTCCTTGGTCTGAACCGAAACGTGGGCAAAATCCTCGGCAGAAGATAATAATGGTTGGTCAGGATTATAGGCAGGAACAGATTGGGGATCTACCGCACCAGTGGTTTCGAGCAATGTTGGAATTGCAGCTCCAACACCTGTCCCGTGATGCACGACCCCCGAGCCTTCGCCTGTCTCTAGAGATTGGACGCCGAGTTTTTCTTTCGCCATAGAGATTACCACCTCATGAAGGGTCTTCCTCTCATCCTCGGTAAGCAGACGCATCTCCAGTTCAAAGTCGTCAAGTGCTCCATCTGGATGCGCTGCTCTCTTCTCATTCACCAGCCGGGTCCAGGCATTGTACAAGATCATGGAGTCATCTCCCAGCCACGCTAAATTTCTGTGTTCCAGCACATTAGCGTTATACGTGACTAAGAGATCGTCAAACTCAGCATCTAGCCTAGACCTCTCCTCCAAGATCTTTTCCTGAATCTCTGCTTCCACAGACTTAGCCTTGACCGCCGCCGCAGCAAGTTCGGCCCTGAGAGATACTGCTTGGTCACAAGCCTCTTGAGCAGTGGCGTTCGCATCATCCTTCTCCTTCACCATTTCAGCGAATTTGGCCTTAAGCTCATTCAGCTCTTTAACGGCTAAATCTCGCTCAGCTGCAATGGTGGTATTGCGATGGCCCATCTCTTCCACTGTGGCGCAATGTTCTTGCTGCATCCTCGCTAGTTTGGCTACGACACCCTCGTGTTTCTTAAGTGTTTCAAGCTCTGACTTTCGGGACGTTTCCACTTCGGATTGAAGAACTTGAATGATGCGTTTCTGCTTCGCAATGTCAACATCACGTTCAGCAATGACCTTCGCCCTGTCGAAAGCTACTCTAGAAGCCTTCACGGCTGCCTTATACCACTCCTTGTACTGAGCATAGAAGTCGTGGATGTAATTATGAGCAGTGGTCTCAGCTTCCGGAGGTCATCTTTTAAAGTTAGGAGGGAAGATATAGCCATCCATGCAAATTTCCGGGTAGTCATTTTTCATTTGGGCGAGTTTAGCAGCTCCCTCGCTTGTCAACTCAGCCGGAGCTTGTTCAATTATAGCGGCTGCCGTTGGTTCCATTCTTGGCCGTTGAGCATCAGGCCGAGAAGATTGAGAAGGCAACTGTTGCTGATGAGATGGCCCTGGGAGGTCTACTGGAGCCCTGGGAGGCGGAGGAGAACGAGATCAGGGTCGGTACTGGTATCCCCAGTCTCTGTCAGAGTAATCATAGCCAGAACGGTTACGCGAGTAATCTCTGTCTCTATCATAACGTTCTTGACTCGAGTAGCCTCGCCCATGATCCCTATCTGTCTCTCTCCTACGGGAATCGTAAAATGGAGAAGATTGGCGCACATTCCGAAGCCTATCTAGAGTAGAGCCACGTCCTGACATCTCACCTGCGATAAGAAAGAATTACGGATTAAAATTCCATAAAGCAATGTTTACTATGCAGAAGTCATGAAGTGCCGTGGGAGTGTGTGTAAATGTGTAAACCCCCAAACCGACCGGAAGTGTTGACCGCACTTAAAGGAAAGGGCTCGTTCATGTTTAGGACATCTTGCAATTCCTCCAGCCCAGGATTATGAGAAATCGATATATAATCTGGGATAGGAATGTCGTCAAGCCCTTTGAGGGAATCTCTCAAATGAGAAGGGGCGGCCTCAGAAATCATAACTCCGGAAGCGGGAAGAAACACATCTACAGATTTTCCCCCCTTTGACTTAAGTTTTTTGGAAACGGCGGCCTTGCCTTTCCGTTTTTCTCCCGATTCCTCCAAGTTTCCCGAAAGGTCAGCCATTGGCTCTGAATCCGTATGGGTTCTTTCTTCGTCACTCGCCTCGATTATTTTGATTCCGAGTGACTTCTTCGCTTTTCTCTTCTTGGGTTTCTTCTTATTTTCCTTCTTGGAAACGGACTTTGAAAATCCCTCAACAACTATGCTTTGATTAATGTCGATCAAACCCAGAACTCTTAAGTTGTAGTCGTTCAGCACCGAGTCAATATGCCTCAGCTCGCTTGGGACTTCTTGAAGACTCCGGACGGTACCCTTGAAACGCCCTCCATCGGGCCTAGAGATAATAGCTGTAAAAGGAATGAAATGTTAATTATAACACCGAAGAGCTATTGGTTAAGGAAACAGGTTAAGGCGCTTACGTCTAGACAACCATCGCCTAGCGAAACCCGGAGGGCACCGAACGTAGAACCATTCGTTCTTGAAATAGCTCAGTCGAGTCCAAGCTCCAACTATAACTTGGCAATTTCTAACTGCCTCCAAAAATGTAAAAGACGGGCTATCACCCCTACTCTTGAAGTTGAATATGTGTCTGATCTCGGAGGGCCTCGGCGGGCGAAAGAGACAGTCCATAAATATTACGAAGGCACTGTTCAGCAACGCGTGCCCGTTGGGATGAAGCTGTGAAGGAGCGATTCCTAAATATGACAGCATCCCTCTGATATATTGATTGAAAGGAGGAAGAGTTCCGGCCGCACAAGCATGACGATAGAATGCTGTGTATCCTTCAGACGGGTTGTGCGGTCTATCAGTGGCGCTGGGCAATAATACGTCACCTAGAGATATGTTATGCTTTAAGCATATTCGTCCCAATAAGGATTCAGAGATGTTGGACTGAACCGAATCAACAGGGTCCTCAATAAATATCGCCTCCGGCAATTCATCTGGAGCCGAATCGATTACGTCGGCAGGAATATCAGGAATCTCAAGCACAGGAGGAGTCGAGCTCTGCACCTCTTGTTGTTGGGAGCTCGAAGATTCCATAATTAGCTAACTCATCAGAAAGCAACGTTAAGTTCATAAATGGCCCGTGCGTGCCCCGGTGTACTGTGTATGAACGTGTCGTGCAGTGCAAGTGCTATGCGTTACTTAAGCAGATTCTACCGAATGAAGCAAGATGTTCGTACAACATATCTTGGGAATTTGAGAATGAAGATGACCGTCATCGCTGACCGTCACTTCCACAACATCCAAACGCTAAGAACCAACCTCGTGTATAAATCAGTTGTATTATTGGTTAAGTCATAGTTCCGTCGACGAGCTTCAAAGGAAATTCAAGTTCAAGATTTACAGTCGTGTTCGACTATGCAAGGCCGAAGCTCGTCGGAGTCAAGTGTGCTAAAGCTCGTTAAATTTATCAAATTTCAACTTGAGATTGGTCGTAGTTCGGATGTTGAAGCAAATCAGGAAGATTTAGGTTTCGAAAATCAGAACGTTCAAACCCAGAAGTTCGAATCCATGCGGTTCGAATCGATACGAATCGATTCGAAGGTAACAAGGTCCAGATCTTCAAATCCATGCGGCTCGAATCGATAAAGCCTAAGGGAGGACGGATACTTCGAATCCATGAATTTAGTACAGATTCGAATCGATTGGAATATCACGTCTTCGACTCGATAATAGCGGCATTGCTTCGAATCGATCGCTTCGATACAATCTCCTTTCATGATCATCGATTCGAAATCTGACACTTAGAATCGATTCGAACAAATTACTCCCAGATCGATGCGAAGCAACGAACAAGAACGATGTCCACCATGACAAGTTTCTTTCCCCAAGTCTATCGATTCGACCCATTCCAGATCTGACGATCCTTCAAAACTTCTCAGAAGATATGATGGGATCACTACCAAGAATCCAAAGTTTTTACGTTCTACACTCGAATCGGTTCCATATTTACCTGATTGGATTCGATTATAAAACAAAAGCTTGGGAGAATGTTGTCGATTCGAACGAAGACGTGGAACTTCCTAATCTGAAGGATTGATTCGAAGAAACAGCTGAAACAATGAGGAAAAGTAAAAAGTGAGAAGTGAATAGGAGCCCGGTATATATAGGGGAAATGTGGCGATTCGCCTCCCGGTATATCTGACCGGCTTCTATAGGTGAGAGAATCGACTCGAATCGATTCGTTGCGGCATGTTCGAATCCATTGTGACCACTAGTTCGAATCCATCACGACATAGAGTCGTCCCACCAGTTCGAATCCCTCCCTTGGTTCGAATCCATCCGGTTTCGAATCCTTTACAACATCGAATCCATTTCAGCAACATTGAAACGAAGCAGCATTGATTCGAGCACTCACAACTTCGACTCCACCAACTCAGAGAACATCAAATCCACGCAATATCGATTCGAAGAGGCACAGCTTCGAATCCATCGCCAACCACTAATGAAAATGGACGAAACGTTTCAATGTTAAAAATTGCTTGTCTACTCTTCATACCGATTCAGGAGAGGATCGATGCGGGAAGATGACCATAGACAATCATAAAAGTAATGATTTAACTCAAATCTCAAATCGGTTCAGGAGAGGACCGATGCAGATTTCGATAGCAAAACCGAACTGACAACAACTTGCGATCGCGCAACGTTAACCGAGGTCAAGATAATACACGTATACACGTATTTTTGACTAATGTTTTGGTCTTCATCATCAACAGGAATCAAATGTTCATCTCGTCATGACTCAAAAGCCCAGACAGCCAGTCACGATTATACGATAGTCGATTACTGCAATATAGAATGCAACTTTCGATAAAGCATGTTGTAGCAATCCAATGAGAGACTGCAGTTTTTCAAAGCACGTCATGTTTACACAAGACATACTTTGGGGGGCAAATGTTATCCCGCCTTTTGGCAAGGCCGTGACACCAAGGACTTGACTAGATACCGGTGACAGGTCGTCTCGGAAGTCGGTTACACGTAAGGATCGCTATGGATATCGATGAATTTTGTCCGAGTCCGGATCGGGCTGCAATTCATAAGACATGCCAAGCAAGGCCAGAGGAAACGACGTTCCAATTTTCGAGTCAATCCGAGTTCGTATGCTCAAGATATCACCGATGGAAAATGGAGGAGACAGCCTTGTATTCGAATCCATTAAGGTCGACTCGATCATCTTCGTATCCATCAAGTTTTACACGCTTCGTATCCATCGTGGGAGCCTTCCTTCGAATCCATCCCCTTTGCCTACTTCGAATCCATCGTGGAAGCCTTCCTTCGAATCCATCCCCTTTGCCTACTTCGAATCCATATAATAGATGTGCCTCGACTCCATCCTATAAGCTACTTCGAGTCCACCCTGTTAAGGTAACCTCGAATCAATTAAACCAAGGTAAGCCTTGATCGATTCGAACGAGTATGTCTACGAGCCCACTACCTCGAATCCACTAGGCCACGGCAGCTAGGAACGTGGAGTCGACCCAGTCAATCCGGAGTGGAAACCGGATCGATACGAAGCATACGCACCACGTCACCATCTTCACGAGCAGGAGGATCGATTCGAACGAATCGATTCGAGCATATCGATTCGAACGACTCCCGAATACGAAAAACACCAACTTGAATCGATCATAACTCAAGTTCTACAAATCCAAATGCCATGAAATTTTCACAGAAGCTTGAGCACATGATGAAGAATGTTCACACCAAATTTCAGCTCGATTGGATGATTTCTTGATCGATTCGAACCAAGGGTCGAATCGATCCCGAAGTGGGCCCGGATCTCCAGATTTCGGCCATGTGGGCCCCCTGACGTGCCAGAACTGGTCTCCCCTCATTTTAGGCGAAATATCAGCCTCCTACACCTATAAATAGAGCCCCTGGTCATTCAGAAAAGGGGTCGGAGAATTCTAAGTACTGAAGAGCGCCCAGATTCTGCCAGATTTATTCCAGAACACCGCCGCTGCTTTAGATTGACACTTAGCATCTAGATTCAGTTGTATTGCCTTATTAACTACTGTAATCTTCAAGTAATCGAGCAATAAAATCATCAAATTTCACAGTGGACGTAGGCGAAACGCCGAACCACTCTAAATCGTTTGTCTTTGCAATTTACTTTCTGTTATTTGGAGTTTTTGTTAGATAATCCACAGTTTTAATTTTCAGTCTTCACTTTTATCTCTTCAAAAACTTCCGAAGAGTGTTGTGCCCATTTTTGGTACAAACAATACTCAATATAAGTTTCTACGAACTCTTGGTCATTAAAGAGCTAACTTTTGATTTTTGGTAATCCTAGTAGCTTCCTATGAGAAGGGTTGGTTTGAGGAAGACATTATTTAGAAGTTTTGAAGGTAGAAAAGTGAAGAATGATTTTGAATTTTGAAATAAAGTGTAAGCGAATGAAGAGATAGAAATGAGGTGAACTAATATAGAGTCAATTGACGTGTTTCAGGTCAAAAGATGCCTTTTCGGTTTTTAGAATAAATGCAAAGGAGAAGGAAATTCAAATTTTGAATTTGAAAATAAATTTCAAAATTCAGGCTGGTATGTCGACATATGGATTTGGGTATGTCAACATCGGGCCAGAAAATCGAAAAATAAAATTAAGGCAAAAATTTCTCTATATATATACTTGTATGCATCCACTATTATTATTAATCTATATTTTCCTCCTAAATTTAATAATCGAAAAGGAAATAAAAAAATAAAAATTACTACTTTTGGCTCCTATCCTGTGATCTATTCTGATTAATCTACGATAGCCGTGAAACACATGTTTATATCCTCAGTGTTCGGTCCATTGTCACTTGAAGTAGTATCTAAATTATCTAAGGTTGTCGTGTAAGCCATCTTTATTTTTGGATGAATTAGTGATTGGCGAGATTCTTGATTTCTTTTGATGTGGGCAGTTTCCTTGCAAATAACCAAGTTCACTACAATCAAAGCATTTAATTACAGTTCCATTTCAATGAGTTTTTCTAGGAGTTTCGTTTTTAGGTCTTTGAAAGTTGTTCATCTTTCTATACTTCAGGAACATTCTAAAATTCCTAGTCATGAAGGCAATCTCCTCATTATTGTCATCATCTGAATCTTGATCATTAGTTATTGCTTGAAGGTAATGAATTTCCTTTCTGTTGTCTTGCTTTCTCTTTTACCCTGCAATTGTGCTTCATTAGACATTATATTACTTATTAACTCTTCAATTTTAATCGACTAATGTCATTAGCTTCCTCTATCGCTAATGTCTTTTGATCCCATTTTGAAGGTAGTGAATTAAGAATTTTTTTAACTTGATCCTCTTCGGAGAAATTTTTACCCAATGATACTAAAGAGTATATTGTATCTTGAAACCTATAGTACATGTAAGAAATAGACTCATTCTGATCCATTTTAAATAATTGAAACTGATTAGTTAATATGGAAATTTTAGTCTGTTTAACTTTACAGCGCCCTCGTGTGTAACTTGTAGTTCTCCAAATTTCATATGCATATTTACAAATAGAAACTCTATTAAATTCATTTTTATCTAATGAGCAAAACAAAATATTCATATATTTAGAATTATTAAATGCTTGTGTCTTTTAATCAAAAGTCCATTATGAAAAGTCAGTTTTAGGTACAATATACTCATTTTGTGTAATATTCCAAATATCTAAACCATCAGACTGTAAATAAATCTTCATGCTACATGACAAATAATTGTAATTACTGCCATTAAAAAGTAAGTGTCTAGCAGTAGATTGTCCATCAACAAAAATATTAATAAGTGAACTACCAGTATTACTAGCCATTTATATTTTCAAAAGACAAATTACAAATTTTTGAAAACCTAGTGCCCTGTTACCAAATGAGGGTTGCGAAATAAAGGATCTTAAGGCTACTATAACACAAGAGGGGGGATAGATAGTGTTTTGTAACTTTTTATGAATCTTTTTAATTTGTTTAAATGATTGAATCAAAACACAGATAATCAATCATAGATAAATAAACTTGCAGGTAATCATAGAAATAAATATAAGCAGTAAAGTAAAAATTAAAGAGTTGGAGAGACGAGACCAAAGATTTTGAACTGGTTTGGATTTCTCCTACATCCGGTCCTATACAATTTCTTGTACATATTTCTTTTCAATCGCCTAATTTCTGATGTAGCAAGCAAACTAGTTACAATCTTGATTTCAAGGCTATGAGAGACACTCTCCTGTATCATAAGTTTGGGGCAAACTCTCTTGATTTACCGGGCTATAAGATCATCCACTAGTTTTGAATAGGCTACTAAGTACACCCACTTGATTTGAACGGGCTACAAGCACACCCACATCAAGAGTAGAATTGATGATTTTCCAAAGACAAATAGTTATACTTTGGATATAATGGGTCCTACTTCGATAGCACTTTGATCTTTGAATAAGAGAGAGATGCTTCCAATACAGTAAGTAAGTAGTAATGAATCAATACAATGAAGTATGAATTGATTCTATACGAATTTGAACAATGCAGAGTATATTTTTTGGAAGAATTTTCAAGAGAGTAAGGAGTGAGAAGAAAGTAAGTTATTAATTAATTAAAAATTCGTTTGCACTCTCCTATATATAGTGAAGAATAGATGTATCCATTCATGAAAGGTTATGTCCAAAAGATACTTCACTTAAAATTTAAAAAACAAACTAATGGCCTATATGTCGACATATAGAAATACATATGTTGACATATGCAAGTGAAATTTAAATAATGTTTTTTTACAATTGTTTTGCATATTCTATTCTTTGTAAAATAATTTAAATATAGTTTCTAAATATTTTTGAACCCTGGAAAACTTTCATAAAGTATTTAGAAATATATTTTGGTTTAAAATAATTTATTTTTGTTTAAAATATCAAGGACCAGAAATTGCTATCAAGGACTTTGATAATATATTCTAACGACTCTGAACATTAAATTATAATCTTGAGCTGTTCATATCCTTGTCTTTGAACTCCCGAGTCTTCAAATATTTATATTGAGTCTTTATATTGTATAGTCTGCAATTCAGCACCTGTGTTATATTCATCTCTATATACTATATAACTTGGCAAAACATTGGTATCTATATTTTATAGGTTGTTGTTATCAAAATCAATAATTAAGGTATTAATATATATGTTTTATTATGTTTTACTATTCTGCTATGAGTTTAAATTGATGGCGCTATGACATGCATTTTTTTATTTGCAAGATACTAAAAATCAATGATTTGTTTGGTAGACTTAGGTTTTCGATTTGGGGAAAATTTGGGCACACTCTGTGTGGTTTGTCACAAGTTACAACCGTTCACCATATAACATTTTTATGTGATTGAAAATGAATCAAATATTCATATCCTTGTATTGCTTTTAGAATTTGAAACTCATTGAGGACAATACACGGTCTTAGGCAAGTAATAAGTTACCAAGTTATGAACAATTAGGCACTTGCTTGGGTCAACATGCAAAAATTTATTGGTAAGTATATTTAATATTTCTTTGTCAATATTTCATTCAGTTCCTTTGTATATTTTGGTAGATAAACATTTTATCAATTATGTTTAATGAAAAATTTTATTGAAGTAGATTATTTTAATTATACATAGCAGATGTTCTTATAATATTAGAAAGGTTAAATGTTACCATTTCAGTTTTCTTATAAGGCTCCCACTAGTCTTTTATGTTTCTCCGAACTCTAAGACGAAATATGAAAGTCTTTCGACTTCACTAGTGGGTATTCGGAGTTGTATATCTTGGGATTATATCATATACAACTCCATATTGGTTGTATCATATACAACTCCTAACTCGTGGTTTCTTGTCCTAATCTCATCTTTATCTTGAGGAAAGCTAAACAAATAAAGATAGATTATTTACCCGTACCCTTCATTTAACGATGGCCTAATATATATATATATATATATATATATATATATAGACCTTGAGGAAAGCTTAACAAATATATATAAGCCTCTTACCTCGTCTAGTCTATATATTAATGGTACTGCGCATAACATTCCTAGCTTGAGGAAAGCTCAACAACTAAGGAGTATGCAAGTAATCTATTAATATATAAATGGTAAAGAACAAATTTATATTAAAGATTCATAATCTTTAATATATTTAATTGAGTGATATCGACTTATGGAATAATGTAGTTCTTATAAAGTACCTTCGTGATTCAAGTGTCAAACACATTGAAAATCACGATATATGTAGGTTTATGCATGTATATATTCCTTAAGTTTATTTAGGGTTTCTTAATATTCCACTTTTAATTTATAAATTTTTATTATATAATTTTTATTGTTATATAACAATTATATTTTAATTTACTTATATAATAATCTTATGTATATACTTATATTGATTAAACCTTATTTAATTAATTTTAATTAATTAATTCTTAAATTAGTTTTATTTTATTCTTATATAACATTTATATATAATATTATTATAGTATAACACGTATATCATACATATGTGCATATCATTTAATTAATTACTCTTTAATTAATTTACTTAATTAACATTTTAAATTAAATTAATTTTGAAATTCGTTTTATATACATACATATATACTTATGTTATTTTAACATTTAAAACAACATAACATATATCATAATATATAACACATGTATATATTTACTAATAAATTAACTCATTTAATTAAAATATTTTATATTCTTATTAATAAATTTTAAAATTCTAAATTAATTTTAATTAATTTTCAAATATTTTAAAAAAAAATATTATATTATAACTTATACAATATATGTATATATTATTTTAAATTTATCTTTTAAATTTAAAGTCTTATATTTTAATTTTCAAACAATTCTGAAAATTTGTCAAAGGCTCAATTTAAATTGGGTTTTTTATATTAGGTATAATGTGACGCCACCCCTCTATACTCACACTAGCCAAGGACACTACGGGGTAATGCCATCGACTAGCATGAAGAATAAGGCTGTTGAGGAGTGACCATCTGTGTAATTGCTTTGTGCGAGTACCAATATGTCAGATAATATGACTTACATTTCATTTCAAGAGGAAATCCGACATATCCAATACAAACTCAAAGCTACCACACAGTGGCTAGGTGGACTTCGAAAACGAATATAGAAATAAACAACACAAATCAGTCACAGACATTCATATCATAAAGGCGGAAACAGATATGAATATAACACAAAGAAGTGTACATCAAAGTAGTGGTAAAACAAGATCCACTACCACATAAGAGAATAGATACAAGTGCTAGGCAAAAGAATAATTATACACCAAGGAGTCCATATCTCAAATGTATAATAACAAAAACTACGAATCTAAAGTAGTTAGCTAAAAGAATCAGATGATAATCCCTGATAAGAAGTCAAGCAAGAGCACCTGAAATACCTCGGTCTGACCCGAGTATTATTTGAGAAGAAAATAATAAACGGATCAGTCTAGCTATAAATATCAGATAAAATGATATAGGATAAGAGATATGACCAAAAACTTATGATAACATAAATGTCATACTGTGTCAAGTATACATCAAATAACAACAAAAATCATACAATATCAAATCAACTCGAAGCACCAAAAAAGAATCACATTCTTTATATAATTCACCAAAACACAAATATTGACAAAACATATCAATGCCAATCCACGAAATTTGGTGAAACACAAATTCTAGAAATCACAACCAGAAATCCAGAAATCTCAAAAGGGGGAAGGCCTATCACAAACGGGAGCATGAAAACTCACCAACACGTGTATCAAAAACGAAACGCTATTCCATGGTCGTTAACCATAAACTGAACATCGACGCACCTAGAAAGATACGCCCCATGCACAGTCGAACATCGACGCACCTGAAAAGATACGCCCCATGTATAAACTAACATCGATGCACCTAGAAAGATACACCCCATGCCTAGTCGAACGTCGATGCATCTAAAAAGATACACCCCATGCACCGACTTAATGAGCCGATTGCTCCACGAACGGTCCAAAGACCATGGGTCGCTAGCCCATAATAATGAGATGAAGCTGAACAGAATGGGGTATAGTCCCCCACGTGGACAAAGAGACATCGCACAATGCTAGTCTAAATCACAAAATGATCATCATCGATCATCAAGAAGTGTCGATTACGCTAAGCTAGTAAATATAAGAGTTTAGCTTCATGTCCCATAACCACTTGCTTAACTCAAATATTTACGAACAGATTGTAGATTTCCACTCAAAAATTGTTACAAGTGTTCAATCGAACAAGTCCAAGAATTAACCGACAAAGTAAACGCAAGCGTTTCATACCACTTGTTTTACTAAGCCGTTTAATTAGATTTCTCAAACGAATGAGGTAAAGGTTTGTATATACTAATAGATTGGAAAACGGTTTTTAAACAAGCTTTGTATTAAAAATAGATTTGAAATCATCTTTGTGAAAGAGTTTGAATATTTACTACTAGTATAGAAAACCTTTATATTTAGAAGTGACAAATCACGAAAATGATTGTAGAAACAATCAATCACCAAAGATTCACATACGAAGACGTGAATTAAATCCAAAGAAATTGATACCAAGTCCATCAAAATGGATATTCCCAAAAATCCCGAATAAGAAGTCATCACGGTCGATAAAAGTGATAACAACTAATAGGAGCAACTAAAATCGATAACCGATGAAAATTAAATCAAGAAAAACCTAAATAGGCAAATATGCATAGTTCCAGACGTTTGGGGGTCAATACAGACGTATGGATTTAGGTTCTGGAAAATCTAGAAAAACCCTTCCAGACGTCTGGTTCGGCAAACCAGACGTCTGAAACCTTTTCAGACGTCTGAACCAAAAACTCAGACGTCTGAATTTAGGTTCTGTCTTTTTTTTAAATACTGCGTGCATATATTTTTGCTCCAGGTCCAAACCATACTTCTAGACTTGGTCACCAGACGTCTGGTCACCTGGTCTGGGCAACATTTTGCCTAGGCAAAAGTGGCCAAAACGTATCGGGAGCGATCGAACGAGCAACGACGACTAAGGATTTACGCCAAGCGACAACCCGGTCTTAAAGGCTCTTCGATACACCCCAAATATCAATGTCCAAATATCCATAGTAGGATTTTCATAAAATTGGACCAAAACACCAAAATTTGGAAAATTCACCAAATCAATTCAAATCAAAAGCAAATGAATATGCACAAGTGTTAGGGATTCATATCTAACAACAAAGAAAGTTATAAACGTACATGTGAGTTAAAGAACTCACCTTTAAACCCAAAAACGATGAAGGAGAAGCTTGCAAACAAAGGAAGATCAACTACTCTTCAACTTCAACTCTAGAAGCTTGAATCTAAGCTCAAAAGAAGAACATTTCCTAAGTTAGGTTTAGGAAATTTCTGAAATTAAAGAAAGAATGAGTTGGAGAAGATGAAGAGGATGCTTAACTAAGCTTCTCTTTGATTTTGGAGCTAACACTTGGATTTGTAAAAGAAACTAGGGCTTAGGAATTTCTAATTTCCCATTCCTCTCCCCTTTATTTACTTAAGCTTGAATGCATTAGGAAATGAGGATGAATGAAGAGGGGAGGGGCTGAGTTAGGGTATTAAGATGGGTTAGTGGGTTGAAACCTAAACCCAAAGCCCTAAGTGAAAAATAGCAAAATTTACTTAACTCCAAACATATCGATGTTTATACTCAAAAAAGTTGTAAACGCCATTTTGGACTCAATGGGGGTGGTCTCGAGTCCCAATTCGACTGTTTACAAAAAGTAGCTTTTCGGACTCTAATTCGATTAACGATTCTATATTTAAATAAACATTTAAATATTCAATCGTAAAATATGCGGGTTGTTACATATAACCTTTAGGCTCAAATATTTTCTTGGGCCAGGTTGGTAGCTAGGTAGGGAAAAGTACTTGGTTACCTAAACATAATCCTCTGACACTACCTTTCTAGATATCTTACTATTTGGATTATGAGCTTAACTAGTTAACCATAACATGAATAATTTATAATGCATAGGCTATTAGGCTATGATACCATTATTGGAACCGGACCAGCTCGTAGAAGAAGAAATATATGAACTTCATTTTTTTTTACAAATTTTGGATCTTTATTGAGCCTATGAAGTATAGTTAATTTAGAACATTTCTACAAAAAATTTTGAAAACCAGGGAAACCTGTTCAATCACTACCGACATTGCGATTCCTGAACGGTAAACCTAGGGAATAGACGGCTGGCCCGCCACAACCACTATTCCAAGCTAGCCAGACCTTTCGGTTGGCATGGTGCAGGAGGTGAGAATCGAACCTCAAAAACATTTCTAAATTACTTTTAAATAAAATCATTATTTTATTTAAATTTATAATATAATTTTATATTGGGTAATTATATTGTATTATGTATATACATGTTTATATACGTGTAATGAATATATATACATATATATATATATATATGTATGTATGTATATATATATGCTTGTGGTATATGTATTCAAATAGGGAGAATAAGGGGATTCAAACTAGAATAACAAGAATTAGATCTGTAGATTTAAAAAGCTAAAGAGGTGAGTGAGAAATTATATATTTTTATATAATACTGGATTTATATCATTGTAAATTTATTCTTGTATACCTGAAATGTAAACTTGGAGTTGTAAGCCTAATCGTATACGTGTAATGAATTTATAAATCATTTCTACATATTCTGTTATTGATAACTTAAATTTAGTATTGCATGTATGTGAAATTGGAAAATATTGGATAGTAGTAGTCCTTGAATTTGATAAATTATGTGGTAATTCCAGATTTGTAGATTAAATGATTTATGCAAGTAAAATGTAAATTTGAAAGTTATATTAATAAATTATAGGGTTTTAAGTAGTATTCTAATTCATTGGAATGTCGGGTGTTGCAATGTAAATTTCTATAGATTATCAAGTTCAGATTCATAAAAAAGAGTGTATCGTTTGAAATAACAAGGAACGTGTCTAAAGAAAGGGATGTGTAAAATAGGGATATTTACTGTATCTTGTATTTCTATTTCAATAACTATGAAAAGATAATTCCTTGTAATTCGAAACATAACAAAAAAACACTTTTTGGATAAAATATAGAAAGGGGCATTTCACCAGAAGGACAAATTTTGCAGTCCAATTAGTTTCTAGGACACACATTCAAAGAAATTACTTTCAAGGCCAAAGTCAGCAGAATAATTACTTTCAAGGACAAAGTCAACAGTCCAATTACTTTCAACACTACAAGAAAATATGTTATTGATAACGCAATTTAATAGCGCATTTATTCTAAGCGTTATTATTTAGCTTTTTGATTTGTTTTATACTTGTTTAATTTGTACTCTAGGTATGTAACACTGGTCCCAAATTTTTCGATTGCCTCCAAAAACACTTAACCATTTCGTTTCCCTCGCTTAACACTTTTCGTCTCCCTCCCAAAACAAAGAAAGCCCTAATCCACGTTCTACTCTATTTCCATCTCCATTTCGTCTCCTTCGCTTAGCAGTTGAGAAGTCAACGACGTCAACAACCCTAATCTCCAATTTCAGACTTCAATTTCGCTCAGGAACAAACTTGAAGGTATATTATCAAACGTGTTGACTTATAATCGATTTTGCTCTTCATCAATCTCCAAACTAATTGATTCTTCTTTGTTCATATAATTGTTAGTTGAACCAGTTTGTTGAGTTTGAATTCATAATTGAACCAATTTGTTGAGTTTGAATTCAAGGTTTAAGGAATTCATAATTCATATTTCAATAATTGAACCAGTTTGTTAACTAAATGATTGTTAGTTGAACCAATTTGTTGAGTTTGAATTCAAGGTTTAAGAAATTCATAATTTTCTATAATACTGCAAGAGGTCTTAAAGATATTGTTTTTGTCCTATATATTTTACTTTCTATGTTTTATTTTTAATCTTGGTATATTTTTTTATGGTAAATGATATCACTTTTATTGATATCGAACCTAGTATTAAGGTTAAAATCACTATTGCTGATTCTTAATTTTATTATAGCCATTTGTCCTCTGTTTTTTAGCTTATCAAGTTTGAACAGTTTTCAAGCATAATACATGTTCGAACTTTATTTATGAGACTTTAATCATAATGTATACAAGTACATCATAGGTTGTACCCATCCAAGCTATAAGTACGACATCTGCTTAATGGCATGTTTCAAAGCTAGTGCGTAGATAAACATAGATCCATTTTTTAGCTGGATGTAACGACCCGATATTTTCAACCATTTGCATCCGCACATGTCGGACTTGAATTGCTCAAAATACCACGTTGTAAATAAAATTTGGCAAATCTCAGAATATACAGTAAATAAATATAATCACAGATCACAGACACAGAGTAAAATAATGCAGCAGAAGTAAAAGAAATAGTAGTTCATGAAGCTACTATGTAAATATATCAGAATTAAATAAGATACAACAGAAGAAATAAAGTACAACAGAAGTCTCAATATGATAACCAAGTACAAGCTGAATAGAACAACAGAACTGAGATAGATAAAACTAGATAAGCAGATAATCTCCAGCGATTCCAATCTCCAGAAAGTGGAATCCAAATCTGTGAATAACTCAGGCTGACCCGAGCGTAAATAAAAATGCAAACACTCGAGTCAGGACAATATATACTTATATAATGTAAACCAACTCAAGTGAACCGTAATAAGGTACAAGTAACTTAAAGAATGCTTGGGATCGCCCATTCTTTAAGGATCCGCTAAACTATCTACTATTTAGTAATATTTGCTATTATAATAATGTTTAATCATAAAATAAACATACTTTTAAATAGTGTTAAGGTTTTACATTTTCCACCTTAACACGTAATATGCCAATAGTCTACACAGTACCTGCATACCTCGCAAGGCTATGAGAAGATACTCCATAGGTACGACACAAATAGAAACTCGTAGTAATGCTCGATATGGTAGGTGACACGGCACAACTAGGCAATGCCAGGGTAGATATACCAATTACGCATCCGGACTAGTGGTGACGCATAGCAGCCACTACCGCCCACCTCGAACAACACTCCCAAATCAAGGGTGCGCACCAAATCAATCACAAGTAATAGAATGGTATCGAAGAAGTGTGTCCGATCAGAGGTGCTACCTCCTTGGTCCGTCAATCGCTCCTGTTTTAGCCACCTTATGCCAACTCACAGGAGTTGGGTCCACGTATATACCTTAGGATCGTCGCCACCATCCTACTTCATTCTGGAAACTCCACCGCGTACACAGTTGTCAAAGTGGTTTTCGGTATCGATAGAGAGTATGTCCATATCCGATCCCGGTCTCTTTAACAACCAATCGTTATTATAACCCGTGGTTATAAATTAAAAACAGTTTATACTTCAAAACTGAATATCATTTCAAATCCAAATCTTTATCAAAATAAAGATCAAATCATTTCCAAACCATTTAATATATCAAAATATCATATCTTTCCAAAACTTCATTTCAAATCATTTCAATATATCAAAATATCATATCTTTTCAAAACTTCATTTCAATACATTTTAATATATCAAAATATCTTATCTTTCCAAAGCTTCATTTCAAATCATTTTAATATATCAAAATATCTTATCTTTCCAAAGCTTCATTTCAAATCATTTTAATATATCAAAATATCTTATCTTAAACACCCCTTTAAATTCAAAGATAACATTCATTCATTTTCAATTCAAACCACCCTTTAAATGATTCATATTTCAATTAAATTACTTCATTTAAACCCTTTAAAAGTGTAATTATTATTCTTTCAATTCAAGTATCCAATTTCCAAAGTTTCAAACCATTCTGAGTTCGTTTACTAAGTCAAAAACCATAATTATTAAAATTTCAGCCTTTCACAGCATTTAAAAAAAACTGTTATAAGTTATATTTGAAACTTTTAATTCAGCAAAGACAGCATTTAAAACTGCTGTTAAAACTCAGTTTTAGTTAAATTTTAGTTCAAAACAGCAAAGACAGCATTTCTAAAAATGCTGCGATAGCTCAGATTTCAAAACAAAGGTTTTAATTGATTTCAGCAAAGACTGCAGACACTACAGCATTTCCAGAAAAATACTGTAATAGACCTGAGTTCAATTTAGCCTATATGTTCAACTATAGCAACTACAGCATTACAGAAATGCTATAATAGCCCTTTATACTTAGTTTTAGTTCAATTCAGAAACCATAGCATTTCTGAATGCTATTAAAAGTGAATTCCAGATTTTAGTGTATTTCCAGCAAACAAATAACTTCATTTTAAACTCTTTAAACATTTTAAAAATCATAATTTAACACTAAAACTGTTCATTAACATATCATTAAACATATTTATTTTTATAAAACCAATTTCTTATAAATAAATCCAAATTTCAATAATTCCACTTATTAGTTCAAGTGTAAAATTTCATTTTCTTCACTTTCAACAAATAAACTTAACACTTCAAATTTAAATTACCATTTCACAAATTTAACTAAATTTCCAATTTTATTTAACTAATTTAAACCTTTAATTAAAACCAAATTTACATTTCCCAGTCAAGTTATATTTTAAAATTACAATTTAAGCATTCATTTATTTAACCACTTAAATTCATAGAAAAATTAATAATACTTTAATAAATCACTTAGATTCAAATTTAAATCAAATTATCATATTTACCATTATCCAAATATAAATTAAATTTCCATTTTTATTCATATAACTTAAATATCATTTTAACCAAAATTCCAAATTCCAAACTTAAGTTATATTTCAATAATCCAATATAACCATTCATTAATTACATTTTTAACTCATAGAAAAATCATAATTTCTTTATTTTAAAACATTTAAAAATCTATTTAAATCAAATTTCATAAATTTATATTTTTAAAATACTTAAAATATCCAAAACGCTTTATAAAATAACCACGGGCCTTTATATAGTTTTCTAACCTAGGTCAAGTGATACGGATATGTATCATTTCAATCCGCAGTTTAAAAAGAAAAATCCGGGTTCTATCATTTCAAACCCGCAATCCCAAGTTAAATAAAATAAATAAAAATCGTTTAGGCCTATCATTTCAGCCCATAACGATTTTTTCCCTATTCTAAAGTCCGTTCGGGAATGTATCATTTCAACCCATAGTGAATCTAATCTACAGGGAACTTGCAGTGTGATAAACAGATATAAATGAACAGAACAACATCATATAACAGTAACAGATAAGATGATAGGTAAATTAACAATTTAACATCATATATAAATGATCACAGGCAGTTATAACATCACATAATAGTTCTACATATTCAAATGGTGTCAATTCACATTTGTATAAGTATAAATGTCTGGTGAGATTTACTCACCTTTTTGTGCTGGAGTTAGCGATCAAAACACACAGAATAGATTCCAGAAAGCACGACAAGCATGATACAGCACGACTTTGATTCAAGTGAGAAGAGAGAGCCAAGATATGATCTTGTAAACAATACCCAAATAATACAAAACAATATAGCACATGAATATATTTAACATAAAACAATGTTGAGCAAATTGAAATACAAAGCAACAAGGAACAAGACCTTGTCTTTACCAATCAAATGCTTGGCCTAGGGGTTCATGTGCTCGGCTATGATGGTTTACATGCATGTTAAGCTTGGCCATAGAGGAAGATGGCAAGGCAAAACAAGTGGAAGATGAAGGCAAGCATGTGGAAGGGTTTGGGTCAAGGAATGGAAGGTTTTGGTCAAGAGATGTAAGGATTTGGTGCATCTAAGGTTCAGCCATTGTCAGGTCAGAGGGGAGGCTGATGGTTAGGGGTCAGGTCATGATGGTGGTGGAGCAAGGGGAGGTGGCCAAGGCAAGATATGAAGGTGGTGGTGAAGTTTAGGTCGGCTATGCATAGTTTGCAAGGTTTTTGAGATGTTTTTGTGGTGTTTTCTCCATGGGATGGTCACGGCCTGTTATGGACAGAGGAGAGGGATGGTTGAAGGCTGTGGATAATGAGGAGGAGATGATGGTGGTGGTTGGTGGAGATGATGGTGGTTGTGGCCAAGAAAAACTAGAGAGAAGCAAGGCAAAAACATAGAAAACAATGGAAAAAAATGAAGAAAAAGAGGAGAAATGGAAGAGGCCATTACTAAAATCTTTTTTCAGGGATGATAGTCGAAAATTTTCTAAAATGAGAAGATTTCATTCACGTGAAAACAATAAAACTCACGGCTAGCAATAAAGTTTTGAACGGCCAAGAGAAATGAAGAGTTTAGCAAATGAAAGGTCATTGTTTTTAAAGCTTTTGTCTCTTTGATTTCCAAATTCTTTTAAACAAAATAAACTAAATAAATTTCAGTAAATACTTTTAAAAACCGAAACAAAGTGAAAAAAATGAAAATAAATAAATAAATTTTAATTATATAAAATTAAATGAAAAAAATAGCAGAAAAATGGAAACTAGGCATTATAAATTGAAATAAATTCAAGTATACTTTAGAAAAATTATATTATCATTTTAAAAATATTAAAAGACATAAAATAACCTATTAACACATATTAAAACAAAATATGACAATAAAAATATAATTTATATGATTTAAAATAAATAATATTGCAAAATAAACAGTTTATACACAAAATTGAAAATTACATAACTTCTACATATAAGTCCGTTTTCAACGAAACGAAAAGCAGTATTCATGGAATTAAATCTATTTTCATAATAAAAGATAAAATTTAAGAATTTGAAATATTTAAATTTAAAGTTCAAAAGTCAAAGTTTGACCAGTTTGAATAGAAATTCACTTTTTAGTGAAATATCCAATTTATACTAGTTTGAACTATAAATCACTTAATAATCAACATTTATATTTAAAATGAAATGTTTGAAATAGAACAAGTATAAAATAATTTAAAATAAAAATAAAGTCAAAATTAAAATAATATACAAAATCTAGGGTTGTTACACTCTCCCCCACTCAAAACTTTTCGTCCCCGAAAAGGAATGAGGTACGGGAAAGCACATAAAAAGATAGAGTGAAATAGGATTATGATAGGACGACAAGGAGATTGAGATTATACTTGACAACTATTGTTATAGGTAAGTTTAACAAGGTGGTGGTGATTTTTCCAAGATTCTCAAGAATCAGGAACACGAGCACGAAAAGATCCTCTAAAATCTAATTCACTCTTTCCGCTTGACCGACGGTCTGTGGTTGAAAGCTGTGCTCAGATTCAAAATGAGTAGCAAAGATTATAGATAGATTTCTAAGAAAAAGATTATAGATAGATGCCTATACCAATCTGTAGCAAGATAAGGAAAATGAGGACAGCTACCAAACAGTTTGAAAACAAAATAAGATAATAAGTTTGAAAAACAAAATAAGATAATAGGTTTGAAATTTCCATGGTTTCAGCTTAAACTGATAATTAATTTTACACAAGTTAAATAAATCTTACTATCTCTAATTTCATTATCTTATCATCAAATTTTCTTAAACTAACAATTTCAAAAATCATGGATTTGATTAAAATTAAGTGTATAACATTCAATAAATTTAATTCTTCTTTATTCCTAATTAAAATTAAATTTATCCCTCTCAATATTTTATCACCTATGTTAAATATACTTACACTTATTATAACTGCTTTAATTTATTCCTAATTCCCTTAACATCATTTATATTGTAAATTATTCAATTAACCTTTTAGTCTATTTACCTCTCTTAATCTTTTTATAACTTAAATTTAAGTGTATAATATTTATTATAACCACTCAAATTTTATTTATAAACTCTTTTTATATTGTATATTATCCAATTACATTGTTAACTTCTAAAAGTTAAGGTAAGTTATATTGGAATGCAATTGAGAATTATACAAATAAACTTTCTAAAATTAATATACAATATAAACATTCTAATTTAATCATTTCAAGCTTGAATATTTATTCAAAATTTTGATTTTCCTTTTATACTTGAAGTTATTATTTAAGATAGAATTTAAGAATAAAATTTCCGATTCCTCTCAAACCATTTAAAGATAATTAAATGTATGTACATAATTTGTCAAATCAAATTTAAATCATATACCTATATATATTATAAATCAAATCATATTTTAGAAATTCAAATCAATTAAATTTCCCAAAACAAAGCTGTAGCAGGACTACAGAATGGTTTCTTCACTTCGAAACTCGAAAATGAACGTCGATGATGCCGCGGTCATCACCGAAATTATTTTCCAGCGACAAAGAGAAGAGCACTAAAATTTTAAAACTTTAAAATTCTTTGGTAACAAATTTCTATTCACAAATACTTTAAATAATATATCCCTTTTTAAAACTTTAAACACAAGGTCTGAAACCATCGGAAATTAAATTATCAAATTCTTGATTTAAATTCATTTTAGTTCCCAAATCAAATTTATAAACAACTATTTATAAATTCCTTTATAGAATGGTAAAATCAAGTATTATCATTTCAAATAATCAATTTATTAAGTTCCATAATATTTACTTATATCAAAGTTTATTTCATTAACCAAATTTTAAAATAATATTTGTGTCAGTTTGTAACGACCCAGAATTTTGAATAAATTAAATTGAAAATATTTAATTAATTTTAAATATTTGAACGATGATTTAATTTGAATCCCCGATATAACTTTGAAATTGACGATTAAATTACAAAATTTAATCTATTGTAAGTTGAACGAAAATTTTAATATTCAATTTTAAGCTGAAGAAAAACATTTCAAAAGCTTTTAAAATTCGTATTGATAATACTGAAGATAACAGAAACTTCAGAATCGAATTTGGGAGTGAATTGTTCAGTTTGAAATTAAATCGTTCGAATCGATATTTAAAAATAGCCGTCCAAGGCGCAGTCTCGAAATTAGACGAAACCAGTTCCATCGAGTCCGTAATATTGAATTATTGTTGGATTTCAAATTCCGTATTTTTCGGAGTTGATATGTGACCGTATGGTTGCAAAACGCGTTGAAGTTTTAAATCGAATTTGATTTAAATTTAAATTTTTAACATAATCAATTGCAGCACGTTGTCTTCCCTATGATTACGCCTTAAAACACGCCGAGTCTTCTAAAAACAAACAATTAAACGAACCCTCTTCAGATTCGAACGAACGAAAAACAACATCAAATTAATGGCCGCTCTCCCCCTTCAATATTCTTCACGAATTCAAAACCATACTCTCGTTCAAATCCCTAGCCGAAGCGTTGTTTTAAAATCCCAAATCAAATTAGCAAGGTCGATAATCAAATTAGTGGGAATCTCGAATCGAACAGGAAAAGTGCGATCGCGATTGCAGAACGACAGTCGTTCAGGTCTCGCAGTGGTCAGAGTGGGTTAGGCGGAGTTCGTGGCGATGCTCGACGATTCTGATAGGAGGAGGAGGAGGCCGGGGTGTCGACGTTAGTGTGATCGAGGCATTCGCGAGGGGGCTGGAACGCATGGCTCTCGATGATGTGTGTGTACAGTCGCGATGGGCTTGTGAGTCAGAGCCGTGAGATAGGGCAGGAGCTCGATGTCAGAGATTTGCTCGCAATGGCGTGAGCAGGTTGGAGTTGATCACGAGTTCGAAGAGGTGGCACGCGAGTCGTTCATCGCGCCGGCGTGCGATGATGGAAGTTCGATCGAATCAGGGAGGCTCGAAAGATTGTGAAGGTATAAAGATCTTTGTTTTAAAAATAAATTTATCATATATATATGAATGAATACAGGTTTGGAAAGTTAGGCAGTAAAAGTCTATTTATTTATCTTTGAATTTATTCAGTATTTATCTGTTAGAAAATGAATTTTTGTGGAGTCTAAAATGGGTTAACTAAAGTATTTTTATTTACTAAAAGATATTTTTAAAAAGGGAATTCAGTTTAATTAAATAAATTGGTAAGAGAAAATTTGTTTAATAGAATCATTTGGATAATTTAATTTATCTAATAGGAAATTAATTGTTAGATTAGTTCAAATTAAAATTGTTAAACAATTTAATCCATTGAAAAGAAACTGATTGTCGATAATTTCGAATATTAATAAATTGTATAATTATTTATACAAGGTTAAAAATGGAGAAAACAAACTGGAATGGAATGGGATAGCAAAATAAAATCTAAGGTGAGATTTTTCTCACTCAAATTGAATGTGGAATTTTTGCAGTTATTTATTGATTGATTGTTTGATGTTTGGATGTGATATTAGATATAGTAGGATATATCTATATATATATAGCAATATATACATATTGGCATATGTATATATTGGTTTGATGATTTCCCGCCTCGTATAGCGGATGAGACCCTATTGCGCCGTTAGTAAGCGGATTATTTTTATAAAACCCATATACCACGATATTCCACCTCGAAGTGGAATTGGTATTGTGCTAACATCTTTGGATGCAGGGAAACAGGTTGGAGGGATCCAACTGGACCCCTCACATTGATTGAATTTATTTCTATTGTGATGTGATAATCTGTGAATGATTATTGATGTTATTGAATTGATGTCTGGAAATTGTTTGAAAGCTAAAATTTAGCTGAATGGATGTTTGATATCATTGGATTCCAAAGATAAACGAAGTTGAATTTTTGAAATTCAAGTAGAAAATTTCTAAGTGAATCAATTTTTGAAATTGAAGAAATTTTGAAGAAAGGAATTTTAAAGTATAAAAAGTTAATTTTTATAATCTTATCGAATTAATTCCAGAATCAAGTGAAAATGTTAAATAAATGGATTTCGTAAAAATAGTGATTATAAACTGAAGAATTTAATTTAAAATTTGGATTTTTAAATAGATTGAAAGAAACAAATTGAAATTTATTTTCTTCAAGAGGAATTTATTTAAAAGGAAATAAGTTGGAAGTCCAACTATAAATTTAATTGGAAAATGGAAACGAATTTGGAAAGTCAATATAAAATGTGAAGGAAATTGTGGAATAAAATATTTATAAGAAAATTTACTTATAAATTAGATTTTTGCCCTTAGATGGAATATAAATAGAAATTGCTAATAAAATGATTTTTGAAGTTGAAATTGTTATAAAGTATAAAAGCAATTTATAAATGTTGTTTTATAAATCTAGAATCACTAAATTTTGATAAGTGAATTATAGAAGGTTATTAAAGAAGATTTATAAATCAAAGTTGTTATAAGAGAGAAATAGAATTTTTAAACGTTGTTTTATAAATTCGAAATCAATTGAATTTGATAAATTAAATATAGAAGGTTATTAAAGAAGATATATTCGCGATTTTGGATAGCGAATTATTTTTGAAATAAATGTGTAGAAAAGATTGAAATTTGGTTAAGTGAAGTATATTCACGATTTTGGGACAGTGAATATATTATTGAATAAAATGGATTCATTTTTTGAAGAAAATGATATTAAAAATGAAGTTAAACATTTTAAAGATGTTTTAAAATGTATTATGAATCGAAAGCATAGATTTCAACAGTACTTGTTGAAATAGACGTTTTCGAGAAATAAGGAAATGGTGGACTATAACATTGTTGTTATAGTAAATGATTTCCGAAAGGAAATGTTTTATGTAGTATTGGGATTTATATATCTATCTTAAAATCTGAATCCCTATACTAGTGATTTCGAGTCATCGTGGCGATGTTTTACGCAACATTCGTTTTGACTCAAATAGATGTTAAAATTAATGATTTCCTTAAAGAATGAATGTATACTTAATATTGATTTAAGTATACCGAATATTTTCAAATGTTGAAAATAAATAGATTTGTGAAATACTTATTATTAAATAAGTAAGGAAATACTTTTCCAATATGAAATGAACGTTTTGAGATTTTATCTTCTTAAAGATAAATTGAAAGTGAATATTGAAATCGATTTGAAAATCGTATATCAGTAGATATTTTGAAATATAAATTCACTATGGAATTTATAAAGGAAATGGAAACTGTTTAGAAAAATAAATATTGATTTATTTTTGAAGTGTGGAAATTTTATATCTAGTAAAGATATTTTGGAAATAAATAATTTGGAAAATTATTTGGAATCTGATGATGTTGCGCATCTTTATTGATAGTTAAATAACCGACTATCAATAATTACCTTTAGATAGGTATTTGTTGTGAATTGGATGAATTTGAATGCCACACTTATTTTTAAATAATCGCTCACTATTCGGGTTAGCCGGGAAAGGACCATGGGGTCGTATAACCCATTCCGAATATGTGATACGTCGTTATGAATTGCATTCGAAGACCGGTGTTGAAGACCGGATATTTTTGAAAACGGAAGGATTACCGTCGAGTTACTCTACATCGGCTGATCTCCGATTTAGAGGTTTTATCACCCTTAGTGACGGGAAGTCTGGACGTGATTAGAAAATTATCCGGATATGCAAGGGCTTCGTGAGAAGTGCCTTCGGTTCTGTTCGATCCCGGAACAGACTTGTATGGATTGTGTGTCTGACGTTACAAATTGAGATATAAAGCTGATTTCTTTCAAATACATTTCTGTTGGTGGCGGAGAATTTATTCTCTTAGCTTAACACCCTTCTCTGAGACGTACGAACTCAGAGGTTATGTAGTTGAAATTTATCAGCGATATACTCCCAATTTGGTAACGTGGCATACTGAGTGTTGCTGTGAAATGATCAGTGTTTGATCATTTGTGATATGATCATTTGTTTGATCTTATATCTTTATGATCATAGGTTGATCATTTGTTTGACCCGAAGCATGGCTTTGTAGAAAGCGTAGCTTTGTGGACGAGACTTCGTCGAGCCTCACACCCCGGAAATGGTCAAAACAGGAAGGATGCGGCAAGGTTCTAGGGAGTAGCGCCCCTTAGTGTATGTCATTCCTTCTGGATAAAGGTGGTATCATGGTATGGAGCCCAGATACTTAACCTCTGTGGTTGCTGCAAATTATTACTTTGTGGTTTGTTGGAAATCGGGGATCCTCGGGAAGATCGGTGACTATCGGGGGATGGCATACGCGTGTCAGTAGTTACCTATTTTTGCAGAGGTAACCCGGCCTTGTGTTGGCAGAGATCCGGTTAGGTTCTCGGGTCGTCTATTCCAGGGACGTACCCATCGTGGCATAGGAAGTTCCTTGGCCTGACCACTTGTTGAAAATCCAAAGAAACAATACGAGCCTTGTACGGTTTTAGTTGTAGAACCTATCATTCACTTATGGTGGCGCCCCACTGTTTGGATGGTAGCTATAGTAGGCATAGTTCGAAATGTCTATGCTGGCTAAGATTTATATTATACTTTCGAAATGTTTTCTACACTATGCACTAATAATAATATCAAAAATGACTTGATTTTGCGTAGTAAGCATCTTTGACTATCATAAGGAGAAATCTCCTCCAATTCTGCGTTTGCATTGTGTGTGTGGTGGGAGGTCTTATGGTAGTTTCATTTTCCAAAAGCATTGCGAATTTGTTTTATTTTCTTTGTGAAAAATAACTGTTTTACGATCTCACACCAGTCACCATGACTGACTCGGAGTTTATTGTTTCCCTTCTAAACTCTGGGAGCCCACCAATTTCCACACGGGCAGCCTAGAGTTATGTTATCAGGATATTCTGGATATTCTGGAGCTTTGGAAGCAAGCTGGATGGCGAAACGTATATCCGTATTTGTTTATTTATTCCGCTGTGTATTCTGTATGAGGACAAGTTATATAACTGTCCATTGTTGTATATTGACTCTGATGATTGATGTATGTATAAACTGATATAGTTCTTTGTTTTAAAAGACTAGTGTTTATCTATTATATATTATTCCGCTGCGATGTGTAAGATTCTGATATTGTTTTCTGTTCTGATGTTGTTCTGTTGTTCTCCTTCTCTTCTTTCTTCTCCCTTCCTCTGTTTTCTTCTTCTTCTGCCTTTTTCTTCTTTCTAAACCATAATATTTCGGGTTTCCGGCATTCGATTTCTCGGCAGTCGATAAAGTGAGTATCGATGTCGAATTTTCGAAAGTCGAAAATTTTCGGGATGTTACATTTGGTATCAGAGCATATGGTTAAGCGACAACCCTGCTCTGTTGGGTGTTACTCATTAGAGATAGAGTCAGTAGTACTCTAGAATGAGTTGAGTGTAATAATAGATATGAGTGCATATTTGTTAGTAAATATAAAATTGTTTTGTATTGTGTTGACTTATCGGTTGATTGTTTATGGATTCTGGTCGGTGCAGTCTAGCTAACTGTAATCGATAGGGGTTTCTAAACTCTAAACAAGATAAACTGACACAGTATTGATTTTAAAATAGGGTAAATGAGATAATTTTGCCCAAAACTATTTTTGTATAGAAAAGAAATGATTTTCTATGAATTATCATAGTATATGATGTTTGGTTGTTAGGAAAGTGATAATATTGAAATGTTATCATTATTATAAAAAAAATTGAATAAGAAATTGAAATCATAACTCCAAAGTTAAGAAATAAATTCATATACAAATGAAATTTGAGAATGTAAATTGTAAATGTGAATTGTAATTTGAAATAAAATTCCAAAGAAGAATTTGAAAATTTTGGAGATTTGGAAAGTTTAAATCATTTTTGATTTGAAAATGAATTTCAAAGGGTTTGAAAAGTATTTTGGAGAGTTGAAAGCTCTAAACTCTTTTCGGTCGCTGGAAAATAACTTCGATGATGACCGCGGCATCATTGATGTTCATTTTCGGGTTTCCAAAAGAGGAATTGTTGCCAAATTGTTTTAAATGGAAGTTGTTTGGAAAATTTGGGTTTTGTTTTAGAAATTCAAAGGATAATTTGAATTGTGTTCAAAATGATTTTTGAAATGTTGGTAAGACTCTGGAATGCTATATAAAGATATTTATGAAATATTACTAAATTGATAACTTATACAATTTGAATTTTGATAGGATAAAATTAACTTAAAGGATAGAGTTAAATTAAAGAAGTATAAGTGAATAAATTTGAATAAATGAAAGTGCAATTGAAAATTGAGATTCATTTTGAAGTTGTAAGCAATGAATTGAAATTGAAAAATGAAATGAGACTTGAATCAAATGGAATAAAATCCAAACCTGAGAAAAAATAAAATGGATTGAATTCGAATAAGCTACTTTGATAATTTATTAATTCACGAAATATAGAAATGGAAGTTGAATTAGTTAAATTGAAACTTGAATTGTGAACTAAATAAAAGAATGGTTCGAAATTGAAGATAAATTCAAGTAAGTAGAAATAAATTTCAAATGAATGGAATTTACAATTGTAAGTGAATAAAATGGAAACTGAATGTTGAAAACAAATTTGAATTTGTAAGTAAATTGGAATTTGTGATAAATTAGTAAATGAAACTAATCTAAAATAGTGCAGTTGAATAAAAGATAGCTGATGATAAATTCAATATTCAAAAGTAAATTGAATCCAAATTAGATTGGAATTGTGAAATTGAATTCAATGAAATCGAAATGTAAAATTGAATGATAATGAATATGTAACTTCAATAGTGAAGTAAAATTGTATAAGCAGTTCATATTGAAAATTTTGTAATTGAATTTGCAAAATGGATTGAATAATGTAACTAGATATTATGGCTAGTAGGATATACAGGTGTATTAAAGGGATTGGATTTGATTTCAAAGATAAATTTGAATTGCTCGACAAAAAGGTAAGTATTTAAATTTCTATATGAGATTTACTGATTTCTTCTCTAGCCGCTTGGCTTTTTCTTTTTCTTTTTGAAATCTGAGAGTCCGTAGGGACGTTTTGTAGTTGTGCCGTATTAGCCGCGCAAAGGAGACGCTGGCAAAAAATTTCGAAAATTTTGGGTGTTAGAAAATTTTTGAGAAAATTTTGAAGTTAAAATTTGAATTTAAACTCGAATTTGAATTTAGAAGTTAAACAATGTTGTTTGAAACTTATAATTGAAGTTGGAAAGCAAATTGAAATAATAACGAATCTTTAGTAGAAAGATTAGTTTTGAAAATTTGATAAAACTAAGGATGTTGAAAAATAGTAGACGAGTTAAGGACCATTTTTCCTAACTTGTAATTTCGGGACGAAATTCTTTTAAGGGGGGAAGTTTGTAACGACCAAGAATTTTGAATAAATTAAATTGAAAATATTTAATTAATTTTAAATATTTGAACGATGATTTAATTTGAATCCCCGATATAACTTTGAAATTGACGATTAAATTACAAAATTTAATCTATTGTAAGTTGAACGAAAATTTGAATATTCAATTTTAAGCTGAAGAAAAACATTTCAAAAGCTTTTAAAATTCGTATTGATAATACTGAAGATAACAGAAACTTCATAATCGAATTTGGGAGTGAATTGTTCAGTTTGAAATTAAATCGTTCGAATCGATATTTAAAAATAGCCGTCCGAGGCGCAGTCTTGAAATTAGACGAAACCAGTTCCATCGAGTCCGTAATATTGAATTATTGTCGGATTTCAAATTCCGTATTTTTCGAAGTTGATATGTGACCGTATGGTTGCAAAACGCGTTGAAGTTTTAAATCGAATTTGATTTAAATTTAAATTTTTAACATAATCAATTGCAGCACGTTGTCTTCCCTGTGATTACGCCTTAAAACACGCCGAGAATCACGAAAGTTTATCGTGTAAGCACGTATTCCTCTGCAAAGGCACGATCTCTTGTCCCTTCCATCTTCTTCTAAAAACAAACAATTAAACGAACCCTCTTCAGATTCGAACGAACGAAAAACAACATCAAATTAATGGCCGCTCTCCCCCTTCAATATTCTTCACGAATTCAAAACCATACTCTCGTTCAAATCCCTAGCCGAAGCGTTGTTTTAAAATCCCAAATCAAATTAGCAAGGTCGATAATCAAATTAGTGGGGATCTCTAATCGAACAGGAAAAGTGCGATCGCGATTGCAGAACGACAATCGTTCAGGTCTCGCAGTGGTCAGAGTGGGTTAGGCGGAGTTCATGGCGATGCTCGACGATTCTGATAGGAGGAGGAGGAGGCCGGGGTGTCGACGTTAGTGTGATCGAGGCATTCGCGAGGGGGCTGGAACGCGTGGCTCTCGATGATGTGTTTGTACAGTCGCGATGGGCTTGTGAGTCAGAGCCGTGAGATAGGGCAGGAGCTCGATGTCAGAGATTTGCTCGCAATGGCGTGAGCAGGTTGGAGTTGATCACGAGTTCAAAGAGGTGGCACGCGAGTCGTTCATCGCGCCGGCGTGCGATGATGGAAGTTCGATCGAATCAGGGAGGCTCGAAAGATTGTGAAGGTATAAAGATCTTTGTTTTAAAAATAAATTTATCATATATATATGAACGAATACAGGTTTGGAAAGTTAGGCAGTAAAAGTCTATTTATTTATCTTTGAATTTATTCAGTATTTATCTATTAGAAAATGAAGTTTTGTGGAGTCTAAAATGGGTTAACTAAAGTATTTTTATTTACTAAAAGATATTTTTAAAAAGGGAATTCAGTTTAATTAAATAAATTAGTAAGAGAAAATTTGTTTAATAGAATCATTTGGATAATTTAATTTATCTAATAGGAAATTAATTGTTAGATTAGTTCAAATTAAAATTGTTAAACAATTTAATCCATTGAAAAGAAACTGATTGTCGATAATTTCGAATATTAATAAATTGTATAATTATTTATACAAGGTTAAAAATGGAGAAAACAAACTGGAATGGAATGGGATAGCAAAATAAAATCTAAGGTGAGATTTTTCTCACTCAAACTGAATGTGGAATTTTTGTAGTTATTTATTGATTGATTGTTTGATGTTTGGATGTGATATTAGATATAGTAGGATATCTATATATATATATATAGCAATATATACATATTGGCATATGTATATATTGGTTTGATGATTTCCCGCCTCGTATAGCGGATGAGACCCTATTGCGCCGTTAGTAAGCGGATTATTTTTATAAAACCCATATACCGCGATATTCCACCTCGAAGTGGAATTGGTATTGTGCTAACATCTTTGGATGCAGGGAAACAGGTTGGAGGGATCCAACTGGACCCCTCACATTGATTGAATTTATTTCTACTGTGATGTGATAATCTGTGAATGATTATTGATGTTATTGAATTGATGTCTGGAAATTGTTTGAAAGCTAAAATTTAGCTGAATGGATGTTTGATATCATTGGATTCCAAAGATAAACGAAGTTGAATTTTTGAAATTCAAGTAGAAAATTTCTAAGTGAATCAATTTTTGAAATTGAAGAAATTTTGAAGAAAGGAATTTTAAAGTATAAAAAGTTAATTTTTATAATCTTATCGAATTAATTCCAGAATCAAGTGAAAATGTTAAATAAATGGATTTCGTAAAAATAGTGATTATAAACTGAAGAATTTAATTTAAAATTTGGATTTTTAAATAGATTGAAAGAAACAAATTGAAATTTATTTTCTTCAAGAGGAATTTATTTAAAAGGAAATAAGTTGGAAGTCCAACTATAAATTTAATTGGAAAATGGAAACGAATTTGGAAAGTCAATATAAAATGTGAAGGAAATTGTGGAATAAAATATTTATAAGAAAATTTACTTATAAATTAGATTTTTGCCCTTAGATGGAATATAAATAGAAATTGCTAATAAAATGATTTTTGAAGTTGAAATTGTTATAAAGTATAAAAGCAATTTATAAATGTTGTTTTATAAATCTAGAATCACTAAATTTTGATAAGTGAATTATAGAAGGTTATTAAAGAAGATTTATAAATCAAAGTTGTTATAAGAGAGAAATAGAATTTTTAAACGTTGTTTTATAAATTCGAAATCAATTGAATTTGATAAATTAAATATAGAAGGTTATTAAAGAAGATATATTCGCGATTTTGGATAGCGAATTATTTTTGAAATAAATGTGTAGAAAAGATTGAAATTTGGTTAAGTGAAGTATATTCACGATTTTGGGACAGTGAATATATTATTGAATAAAATGGATTCATTTTTTGAAGAAAATGATATTAAAAATGAAGTTAAACATTTTAAAGATGTTTTAAAATGTATTATGAATCGAAAGCATAGATTTCAACAGTACTTGTTGAAATAGACGTTTTCGAGAAATAAGGAAATGGTGGACTATAACATTGTTGTTATAGTAAATGATTTCCGAAAGGAAATGTTTTATGTAGTATTGGGATTTATATATCTATCTTAAAATCTGAATCCCTATACTAGTGATTTCGAGTCGTCGTGACGATGTTTTACGCAACATTCGTTTTGACTCAAATAGATGTTAAAATTAATGATTTCCTTAAAGAATGAATGTATACTTAATATTGATTTAAGTATATCGAATATTTTCAAATGTTGAAAATAAATAGATTTGTGAAATACTTATTATTAAATAAGTAAGGAAATACTTTTCCAATATGAAATGAACGTTTTGAGATTTTATCTTCTTAAAGATAAATTGAAAGTGAATATTGAAATCGATTTGAAAATCGTATATCAGTAGATATTTTGAAATATAAATTCACTATGGAATTTATAAAGGAAATGGAAACTGTTTAGAAAAATAAATATTGATTTATTTTTGAAGTGTGGAAATTTTATATCTAGTAAAGAAATAAATAATTTGGAAAATTATTTGGAATCTGATGATGTTGCGCATCTTTATTGATAGTTAAATAACCGACTATCAATAATTACCTTTAGATAGGTATTTGTTGTGAATTGGATGAATTTGAATGCCACACTTATTTTTAAATAATCGCTCACTATTCGGGTTAGCCGGGAAAGGACCATGGGGTCGTATAACCCATTCCGAATATGTGATACGTCGTTATGAATTGCATTCGAAGACGGTGTTGAAGACCGGATATTTTTGAAAACGGAAGGATTACCGTCGAGTTACTCTACATCGGCTGATCTCCGATTTAGAGGTTTTATCACCCTTAGTGACGGGAAGTCTGGACGTGATTAGAAAATTATTCGGATATGCAAGGGCTTCGTGAGAAGTGCCTTCGGTTCTGTTCGATCCCGGAACAGACTTGTATGGATTGTGTGTCTGACGTTACAAATTGAGATATAAAGCTGATTTCTTTCAAATACATTTCTGTTGGTGGCGGAGAATTTATTCTCTTAGCTTAACACCCTTCTCTGAGACGTACGAACTCAGAGGTTATGTAGTTGAAATTTATCAGCGATATACTCCCAATTTGGTAACGTGGCATACTGAGTGTTGCTGTGAAATGATCAGTGTTTGATCATTTGTGATATGATCATTTGTTTGATCTTATATCTTTATGATCATAGGTTGATCATTTGTTTGACCCAAAGCATGGCTTTGTAGAAAGCGTAGCTTTGTGGACGAGACTTCGTCGAGCCTCACACCCCGGAAATGGTCAAAACAGGAAGGATGCGGCAAGGTTCTAGGGAGTAGCGCCCCTTAGTGTATGTCATTCCTTCTGGATAAAGGTGGTATCATCGTATGGAGCCCAGATACTTAACCTCTGTGGTTGCTGCAAATTATTACTTTGTGGTTTGTTGGAAATCGGGGATCCTCGGGAAGATCGGTGACTATCGGGGGATGGCATACGCATGTCAGTAGTTACCTATTTTTGCAGAGGTAACCCGGCCTTGTGTTGGCAGAGATCCGGTTAGGTTCTCGGGTCGTCTATTCCAGGGACGTACCCATCGTGGCATAGGAAGTTCCTTGGCCTGACCATTTGTTGGAAATCCAAAGAAACAATACGAGCCTTGTACGGTTTTAGTTGTAGAACCTATCATTCACTTATGGTGGCGCCCCACTGTTTGGATGGTAGCTATAGTAGGCATAGTTCGAAATGTCTATGCTGGCTAAGATTTATATTATACTTTCGAAATGTTTTCTACACTATGCACTAATAATAATATCAAAAATGACTTGATTTTGCGTAGTAAGCATCTTTGACTATCATAAGAAGAAATCTCCTCCAATTCTGCGTTTGCATTGTGTGTGTGGTGGGAGGTCTTATGGTAGTTTCATTTTCCAAAAGCATTGCGAATTTGTTTTATTTTCTTTGTGAAAAATAACTGTTTTACGATCTCACACCAGTCACCATGACTGACTCAGAGTTTATTGTTTCCCTTCTAAACTCTGGGTGCCCACCAATTTCCACACGGGCAGCCTAGAGTTATGTTATCAGGATATTCTGGATATTCTGGAGCTTTGGAAGCAAGCTGGATGGCGAAACGTATATCCGTATTTGTTTATTTATTCCGCTGTGTATTCTGTATGAGGACAAGTTATATAACTGTCCATTGTTGTATATTGACTCTGATGATTGATGTATGTATAAACTGATATAGTTCTTTGTTTTAAAAGACTAGTGTTTATCTATTATATATTGTTCCGTTGCGATGTGTAAGATTCTGATATTGTTTTCTGTTCTGATGTTGTTCTGTTGTTCTCCTTCTCTTCTTTCTTCTCCCTTCCTCTGTTTTCTTCTTCTTCTGCCTTTTTCTTCTTTCTAAACCATAATATTTCGGGTTTCCGGCATTCGATTTCTCGGCAGTCGATAAAGTGAGTATCGATGTCGAATTTTCGAAAGTCGAAAAATTTTGGGATGTTACACAGTTTGTTCTGTCAAAGTGTTTTAGAAAGCCTATCGATAGCGTTGATCAGACGAATCGATCGGAAGCCCAAATCAACATCAACAACTCAAACAACACAATATATAAAACGAAACATAGATTTACAAGTACAATTCAAAATGTTTGGAGATATTTTGGAAACAAAACAAGATGATTAATTAACAAAATATGAATATGGATAAGCTTAGATAAATCACGGGCAACCTTAACCGGGTCAACCGTGACTTAATGAATAAGATCAAATGTGTATTTTTTTCGGGGGTAAATCTACATCCGATCTCAAGAGATAGAGTTTGGAATAACAAAAGATATTAGCACTTAAACCAAGGATAGATATAAATCTCTGGTGAATCGATGCTAATTGTAAAGGAGTTTTCCCCCTTTTACAAGTCATTAGAATATTGGCGAGACCGCCAATTCACTATAAAGCTCATTTGAAGTGAAGTTATGTGATACTCCATAATCAAAAGAAGATGAATAGTGAGGGACAAGAATAAATTTTGGAACCGTAGGGAACGTTCCAAAAATTCAAAGGAAATTCGAATCAAGAGGAAAAGATTCAAACTCGAACGAAAGTGATTCTGTAAATAAATCTACTCCATATGCTGAGTTCTGCCTCAAAGTCAAAGCTCTGATACCAACTGTAACGACCCGATATTTTCAACCATTCGCATCCGCACATGTCGGACTTGAATTGCTCAAAATACCGCGTTGTAAATAAAATTTGGCAAATATCAGAATATAAAGTAAATAAATATAATCACAGATCACAGACACAGAGTAAAATAATGCAGCGGAAGTAAAAGAAATAGTAGTTCATGAAGCTACTATGTAAATATATCAGAGTAAAATAAGATACAACAGAAGAAATAAAGTACAACAGAAGTCTCAATATGATAACCAAGTACAAGCTGAATAGAACAACAGAACTGAGATAGATAAAACTAGATAAGTAGATAATCTCCAGCGATTCCAATCTCCAGAAAGTGGAATCCAAATCTGTGAATAACTCAGGCTGACCCGAGCGTAAATAAAAATACAAACACTCAAGTCAGGACAATATATACTTATATAATGTAAACCAACTCAAGTGAACCGTAATAAGGTACAAGTAACTTAAAGAATGCTTGGGATCGCCCATTCTTTAAGGATCCGCTAAACTATCTACTATGTAGTAATATTCGCTATTATAATAATGTCTAATCATAAAATAAACATACTTTTAAATAGCGTTAAGGCTTTACATTTTCCACCTTAACACGTAATATGCCAATAGTCTACACAGTACCTGCATACCTCGCAAGGCTATGAGAAGATACTCCATAGGTACGACACAAATAGAAACTCGTAGTAATGCTCGATATGGTAGGTGACACGGCACAACTAGGCAATGCCAGGGTAGATATACCAATTACGCATCCGGACTAGTGGTGACGCATAGCAGCCACTACCGCCCACCTCGAACAACACTCCCAAATCAAGGGTGCGCACCAAATCAATCACAAGTAATAGAATGGTATCGAAGAAGTGTGTCCGATCAGAGGTGCTACCTCCTTGGTCCGTCAATCGCTCCTGTTTTAGCCACCTTATGCCAACTCGTGGGAGTTGGGTCCACGTATATACCTTAGGATCGTCGCCACCATCCTACTTCATTCTGAAAACTCCACCGCGTACACAGTGGTCAAAGTGGTTTGCGGTATCGACAGAGAGTATGTCCATATCTGATCCCGGTCTCTTTAACAACCAATCGTTATTATAACCCGTGGTTATAATTTAAAAACAGTTTATACTTCAAAATTGAATATCATTTCAAATCCAAATCTTTATCAAAATAAAGATCAAATCATTTCCAAACCATTTAATATATCAAAATATCATATCTTTCCAAAACTTCATTTCAAATCATTTCAATATATCAAAATATCATATCTTTTCAAAACTTCATTTCAAATCATTTTAATATATCAAAATATCTTATCTTTCCAAAGCTTCATTTCAAATCATTTTAATATATCAAAATATCTTATCTTTCCAAAGCTTCATTTCAAATCATTTTAATATATCAAAATATCTTATCTTAAACACCCCTTTAAATTCAAAGATAACATTCATTCATTTTCAATTCAAACCACCCTTTAAATGATTCATATTTCAATTAAATTACTTCATTTAAACCCTTTAAAAGTGTAATTATTATTCTTTCAATTCAAGTATTCAATTTCCAAAGTTTCAAACCATTCTGAGTTCGTTTACTAAGTCAAAAACCATAATTATTAAAATTTCAGCCTTTCACAGCATTTAAAAAAAACTGTTATAAGTTATATTTGAAACTTTTAATTCAGCAAAGACAGCATTTAAAACTGCTGTTAAAACTCAGTTTTAGTTAAATTTTAGTTCAAAACAGCAAAGACAGCATTTCTAAAAATGCTGCGATAGCTCAGATTTCAAAACAAAGGTTTTAATTGATTTCAGCAAAGACTGCAGACCACTACAGCATTTCCAGAAAAATACTGTAATAGACCTGAGTTCAATTTAGCCTATAAGTTCAACTACAGCAACTACAGCATTACAGAAATGCTATAATAGCCCTTTATACTTAGTTTTAGTTCAATTCAGAAACCATAGCATTTCTGAATGCTATTAAAAGTGAATTCCAGATTTTAGTGTATTTCCAGCAAATAAATAACTTCATTTTAAACTCTTTAAACATTTTAAAAATCATAATTTAACATTAAAATTGTTCATTAACATATCATTAAACATATTGATTTTTATAAAACCAATTTCTTATAAATAAATCCAAATTTCAATAATTCCACTTATTAGTTCAAGTGTAAAATTTCCTTTTCTTCACTTTCAACAAATAAACTTAACACTTCAAATTTAAATTATCATTTCACAAATTTAACTAAATTTCCAATTTTATTTAATTAATTTAAACCTTTAATTAAAACCAAATTTACATTTCCCAATCAAGTTATATTTTAAAATTACAATTTAAGCATTCATTTATTTAACCACTTAAATTCATAGAAAAATTAATAATACTTTAATAAATCACTTAGATTCAAATTTAAATCAAATTATCATATTTACCATTCTCCAAATATAAATTAAATTTCCATTTTTATTCATATAACTTAAATATCATTTTAACCAAAATTCCAAATTCCAAACTTAAGTTATATTTCAATAATCCAATATAACCATTCATTAATTACATTTTTAACTCATAGAAAAATCATAATTTCTTTATTTTAAAACATTTCAAAATCTATTTAAATCAAATTTCATAAATTTATATTTTTAAAATACTTAAAATATCCAAAACACTTTATAAAATAACCATGGGCCTGTATATAGTTTTCTAACCTAGGTCAAGTGATACAGATATGTAGCATTTCAATCCGTAGTTTAAAAAGAAAAATCCAGGTTCTATCATTTCAAACCCGCAATCCCAAGTTAAATAAAATAAATAAAAATCGTTCAGGCCTATCATTTCAGCCCATAACGATTTTTTCCCTATTCTAAAGTCCGTTCGGTTATGTATCATTTCAACCCATAGTGAATCTAATCTACTGGGAACTTGCAGTGTGATAAACAGATATAAATGAACAGAACAACATCATATAACAGTAACAGATAAGATGATAGGTAAATTAACAATTTAACATCATATATAAATGATCACAGGAAGTTATAACATCACATAATAGTTCTACACATTCAAATGGTGTCAATTCACATTTGTATAAGTATAAATGTCTGGTGAGATTTACTCGCCTTTTTGTGCTGGAGTTAGTGATCAAAACACATAGAATAGATTCCAGAAAGCACGACAAGCATGATACAGCACGACTTTGATTCAAGTGAGAAGAGAGAGCCAAGATATGATCTTGTAAACAATACCCAAACAAGACAAAACAATATAGCACATGAATATATTTAACATAAAACAATGTTGAGCAAATTGAAATACAAAGCAACAAGGAACAAGATCTTGTCTTTACCATTCAAATGCTTGGCCTAGGGGTTCATGTGCTCGGCTATGATGGTTTACATGCATGTTAAGCTTGGCCATAGAGGAAGATGGCAAGGCAAAACAAGTGGAAGATGAAGGCAAGCAAGTGGAAGGGTTTGGGTCAAGGAATGGAAGGTTTTGGTCAAGAGATGTAAGGATTTGGTGCATCTAAGGTTCAGCCATGGTCAGGTCAGAGGGGAGGCTGATGGTTAGGGGTTAGGTCATGATGGTGGTGGAGCAAGGGGAGGTGGCCAAGGCAAGATATGAAGGTGGTGGTGAAGTTTAGGTCGGCTATGCATAGTTTGCAAGGTTTTTGAGATGTTTTTGTGGTATTTTCTCCATGGGATGGTCACGGCCTGTTATGGACAGAGGAGAGGGATGGTTGAAGGCTGTGGATAATGAGGAGGAGATGATGGTGGTGGTTGGTGGGGATGGTGATGGTTGTGGCCAAGAAAAACTAGAGAGAAGCAAGGCAAAAACATAGAAAACAATGGAAAAAAATGAAGAAAAAGAGGAGAAATGGAAGAGGCCATTACTAAAATCTTTTTTTCAGAGATGATAGTCGAAAATATTCTGAAATGAGAAGCTTTCATTCACGTGAAAACAATAAAACTCACGGCTAGCAATAAAGTTTTGAACGGCCAAGAGAAATGAAGAGTTTAGCAAATGAAAGGTCATTGTTTTTAAAGCTTTTGTCTCTTTGATTTCCAAATTCTTTTAAACAAAATAAACTAAATAAATTTCAGTAAATACTTTTAAAAACTGAAACAAAGTGAAAAAAAATGAAAATAAATAAATAAATTTTAATTATATATAATTAAATGAAGAAAATAGCAGAAAAATGGAAACTAGGCATTATAAATTGAAATAAATTCAAGTATACTTTAGAAAAATTATATTATCATTTTAAAAATATTAAAAGACATAAAATAACCTATTAACACATATTAAAACAAAATATGACAATAAAAATATAATTTATATGATTTAAAATAAATAATATTGCAAAATAAACAGTTTATACACAAAATTGAAAATTACATAACTTCTACAATATAAGTCCGTCTTCTACGAAACGAAAAGCAGTATTCATGGAATTAAATCTATTTTCATTATAAAAGGTAAAATTTAAGAATTTGAAATATTTAAATTTAAAGTTCAAAAGTCAAAGTTTGACCAGTTTGAATAGAAATTCACTTTTTAGTGAAATATCCAATTTATACTAGTTTGAACTATAAATCACTTAATAATCAACATTTATATTTAAAATGAAATGTTTGAAATAGAACAAGTTTAAAATAATTTAAAATAAAAATAAAGTCAAAATTAAAATAATATACAAAATCTAGGGTTGTTACATTGGAGTTGGTAGGCACAATGACTTTGGGTTTTTATTATTTAGTGTTTTTACTAGCTAGTATGGCATGTGCTCAATGGCATTATTATGTTAGTGTTTTTGTTTATAGTGTTTTACTGATAGACATGTTTTATGAAAGCCTAAAAACAATACAAACGCATGCAAAGTTGTGTTACTTAACCAATATTCATGTTCCATCAGTAACGATATTGTTTCATCGGTAACAAAATTCATGTTTTAGTTTGTGATGTTCACGAAAATTCAATTATTAGGTTCATGACTCTGTTTGAATTACACAATTTTGAATTAAGTACCTATGTAAAATTATAGGCTTAGCTGTCTGAATGGCACGAGGCCATCTTGCATCCAATACTATTCTGGATCATTTGAAACTGAGACATCAGGCATTGTTTTATATAATAATTTTTAGTTTTATTTGAAACTGAAACTGAAACTGACAGCACACAACTTTCAGCTTTATTTATACAATTTAGTTACGAAATTTGTGCACATGATTTTTAGCATAAGACAATGAGTTTGGAATAAAATTTTGCTAATTATGTCTTAGGTTTACTTTGGAGATTTAGTACATTGTAGTATCTGAGTAAGGTTACAAATGCAAATATTTGAAGTATTTCTGTACCAACCCTACTTTAGTTCTATTTCTTAGGTCAAATGAACAGAACTGATTTCAAAACATTTTTATAACCGTTCTTGAACATAAAAAATATTTTGCAGAAGCATAATGTTAAATAAGAAATCAACAGTACATATTAAGATTTACCAACTAATGAATTTTGCAACATCTGGTATAATACTATTGATTGTTTTTGTAAACATTACAATGATTATTTGCAGGTCCTCTATATAGCAGTAGCATTACATTGGTTAGCTATCTAAATTTTCATAGTTAACTAGAATGGAGATGGTCACATAGTAGGAAAATTTAACTAATAGATTATCATTATCACCTTTGTCTTTTTTCCAAATGAATAGGTTGGTCACTTGAATTATTGTGTTACCTCGTCCTGTAATTGTACCTCCTATCAGCTATGACATGGTATGTTCCCCTTCAAAAGCCTCCCCCTCATGTTTGGTGTGTTAAGGACAATATAGTGACTCTTATCGAATTTTTGCCCTCAAGTGAAATCCTTTCTGAGAACACCAAAAACTGGAAGTCCTTTGTAGTTGAATTCGTGAACTAGGATTACTTTAGAAATATATTATAAGGTACAAACAATTAGCCAGTCTTTGTTTCAATATAAAATTCTAGTAAAAGACATTCATTCATCATCCTCTCTTTCCTTTCCCAGGAGACATTTCAAATAAGTATTCAGAATAATTATCCCTATCAGTTAAGTCAACGAATAACCAAATTCAACTACCTTCTTGTACCTGTAGGTGGTCATATACCCTTAATCATCATGAATTCTTCACTAATCTATTTCATACTAATATTCGTTCTCACAATAAACCTATTATCATTGGTATGTATCTCAATCGATCATTTCATAACAGCTAATTTTGCTGTGTTTGCATACACACCAACTACATGCTTATGATTATATAACTTCATAAATATCAAAAAGCAGAACATAATAGCTCAAGTAAGCGTAGATTCAAGGTTGAACTGTGGTTGTTCTAAATAATTATAGTTCTAAAATCTATGTATTGGTCGTAATCTCTTATGCCCCTTTGGCCGAAGATATTGATCTGCGGTTTGGATATATTGTTCCCTATTATAAGGTTTTATGCAGTGTTTATTAGACAGAATAATTCTGATATTGAAATGAATGTAAATGGTAAATCCAGATCACTATTGACAGCCAATACAATAAAGTTCAACTTCGACCAGTTCTGGCTTCGACTCTTTACACCGTACAAACCCAAATCACCATTGACAGCCATTCGCCTATTCATGCTCTACAGCCTTAGACCTTTGGGTGAGATAGAGAAATAGGTGCAGGCTGCATGCAAAAGTGGGATTTTGGGTTACTATTCACAACATGGAATTTGCAACTTAGACCTTTGGCAATATGTTCAATTGCACGTGAGCAAGGAGTTTGTTTTGTTCGCATTGTTCTCAGGTGCAGGTTTGTTTGCATGGGCCGTTGGCCTTGGGTGAGAGTACGAGTATAGATTATTTTATTATGTTAAGAAATTTAGTTTACTAACTAGTTAATTAGTTTAGTCTAACTTTGAAAAAGTATAAATCATTCATACGAAGTTCGTTTAACTCGAGATCTTTGACGTTAGATTCGTATTAACGAATAAAACACATTAGTGTAAAATATTGATGCATTTGACAAAATATAAAATATTAATAAAATATTAGTGGTTGAATTTAATTACAAATAACATAATTAAATTGAATAGACTATTTTCTGAAATGAGAGGCAATCTTTTTTCTCTTTAGCTTTGAGCACTCTTTCTTCCCGTGTGTATCCTTAATTATATGCTAATGGAAAAAGATTGGGTTCATTTACACAGGTAAGTAGATAATTCAATATTCTCAACCATGTTTAATTTCATAAAATAAAAATATTTGATGTTAAACTCAACTATTATGTTGAACTTTTTTCATTATAGAACTTCCAAGGAGTACTCGCAAGGGGCAAGATGTTTCGTAGAAGCTGCAAAGAGAAATATAAGAAATGTAGAGAAGCTTTTATGTCCTTGTTTAGATTGCCGAAATCTTAGTCGACAACATGATGATATTATCGTTGAACATTTAATTATAAGGGGGATGGATCCTAAGTACAAGAGTAGTACTAAGTGGTATCATCATGGTGAATAATTAAATATGGGCGTAAACATGAAGTTGGACAATACATTTGATCTACTTAAAGCTATTCATTTTGAAGATATAATAGAACCGTGTACATGTTTGTCAGGGAATGTCTAATTTCTACTACATTTTGTATATTATAATATTATAAGTTAGTTACATTGAAATTTTGCTTTCTTTTTTAGCCTTTTTATAGATTAAATGCTGCAAGGTAAAAAAGGGGAGGGATGAGTTTTTATTTTAATCAGTTGGTAGATGTACTCAATTGTGGAACTTACCTTCGCAGTATTGAAGGCTACAGTTTTACAGGCAGACAGAATGCTGATAGATTTTCTTGGCAATTGATATGCATTTCCCATAAACTGAACAGTTGCATCAATCTGTGTATCGTTGTTAAGAAGAAATGCAGCACAGGTATTTGTTGCCTGGAAAACATATGCCTAGAAGAAATTTTCGATGTTTAGAAAAGTATTTTTCATGGTTTCTAGTGCATTTTAATTTTTGGTGAAGCAACAAATTTACAATTTTCTCTTATCCAAGTGAAAATTTAGTATGGTTTCCTAAAAGTAATGGATAAGATGATGCTTTTATTGCTGAATGCAATCCCATTAGATGACCCCATTTTGGCTGATTGATTAAACCTGTAGCAAAAATCATTAGACTGGAAGTACAAAAATATACTCATGATTTCATGTATATAGTTTATGAAGAAATTACACCAACCATATTCATCAAGAGGAGCATCATCGTAATAACTTGTTGTCACTTGTTTTAACATTTTCTGTTTCTTTGTGTTAACTTTGCAGGCTTATTTGGAAGGAAGCAAGGTCCTTAGTACGCAACTAGATCAGATCTTGCATGTTGGAACTCTGTAATGTTTGTACTCTGTAATATTTGGAAGGATTGTTTTAATGTTTGTACTCTGTAATATTTGTACACTTATTAAATTGACATTATTTTCTGTTTCTCTGTGTTAACTTGGCTGTAGGCTTATGTTTTATTCAATGGTTATGCACTGTCTTTAATGTTTGTACACTGTAATGAAAAATATATCACATTTCTTTCTGAGCATGCTCTTGTGTTATATTTATTGATTATAATCTTTATTCGTTTATGAAGATTTAGTTTGATTGCTATTATTAAAATGTAATATATAGGCATAGCTCTTGAAAAGTGTATCTACGATTTTTATAGCGGCATATATGAGCTGTAAAAGAATTTATCAATACTATAACATGTTGATTTAATAGCGTGAAATGACCGCTATTGAATAAATATTTTATAGCGGAAAAATGGTGTTATAAAGATTTCCAATTCCGTTGAGATTTAGCTGTATTATAGCGGCTAAAATGAGCCATTGAATAAATATTTTATAGCGGCAAAATGGTGTTATAAAGATTTCCAGTTCCATTGAGATTTAGTTGTATTATAGCGGCTATAATGAGCTATTGAATTAACGTACCATAGCGGCGAATTTGCGTTATAAAACTAAGCTCAACCATAGCGGCATATTTTGTGTTATAAATATTCAACAGTTTTTTATAACATGTCGATATACAGCGCTTATCAAACCGCTATGGTTGTGATTAATAGCGGCTATATGCCGCTATAAAAGACACTTTTGTTGTAGTGCAAGGACATAATTTCATAGATTTTTAGGCCCTAGAAACTAATTATTTTACGTTTTGTCCTTGAAAGTAATTATTTCACTTGTGTGTCCTAGAAACTAATTCCACTTGCTAAAGAGGCCCTTGTGACTAATTTCCATATATAGAAATTTATTATGTTAACCTTTCCTTTTAAGGGAGATGTATTCTAGCGTATTAAAATGCAGAAATCCCTATGGACAAATTAAAGAATTGTAAATGTGATAATAATAACAGGTTAAGGGAAAAATTAATATATATGCAATAAAGATAAGATAGAAGCCAAATAATAAACAACAAAAAGGTAGGCAAATCATAGAATGAATAATAGCAAGTAACGATATAAATAAAAAGGTAATGAAAAGTTCACTAAATAAGGAAGGGCGGTAAAAGTTCAAAATGATATAAATAAAAGTTCAATAATAAAAAAGGGAATAAGAAAATATATTTCAATCTTTTGAAGAAAGCGGTAAATGAATTTAAATTTATATAAATGGAATAAGAAGTAAACGTTTGAAAATGAAAAGGAATACTAATAACAGTTGAACATTGGAGGCGCGATAATTAAACAAGTATGAATTAACATATGTACACACACACGTAGATATATATATATATATATATATATATATATATAAGTAGCCTTAAGTATACAATGATTATTGGTGTGAATTATTAATGTTAGCTAATAACTTAGATCAGATAAGAATGACAATTGTAAAATGAATAGGAAAGCGAGGTCAGTAGTATTACACAATAGAAATCTACCCACCGTAAGGGGCTATCAGTAGTTATGTATACAATATACTACTGTGAGACATATTCAACTAAGTGGAATTATATACGTTTGTGTATAGGTAAAGGGTACCCAAGTAGGAAGGTTTGCCATGGTCGGTGTCAAATGAAAAGTAGAGTCAACTTCAACCATTTAGGGGATATTAAGTAACAAGTGAGTATTACCTTGATTACGTTAGGCAATCTAAATGGGAGGGTGAGCAAGGCTCGGGCTATGTCAGTGTTTATTTGGTACCATCTTAGGGAGTATGAGCTCTACATAGGTCGAGAACGTCATCAGTCCTGAGTGGTCAGTGGAAAACAAGGGTTGCGCCTAAATGGCTACACATTCTACTCGTATAGATCACTTTAGGTCATGCACCACAATAGTTATTTGCAAATTTGTTTGTTAGGGGCAAGGCTAGATAATCCTTTATGAAGTTATTTTAAATACAAATAGAATACAGTTAAACTATTGTGATGTCGTTATTAGGCACTACGGAAGTTCCTTGGTATCCATGACGACGAGGATGTGATACTGCATTGATAATGGATCCTGAGGAGGCATTGGGTTATGGATACTAGTAAGGATGATATCTTGATCCAAATGGGGACCGTGGTACTAATACACACACATGTGTGCACGTGCATATGTAGTTATTGATAGGGTGGATTGTATGCGTACGTAGAGTTGAGACGACTAGATAAAAATAAGAGACATAACATGTAATGAAAGGCAATCGGCAAAACCAGTATTATGTATAAAGTGTGTAATTTACCAATCGCTAAAACATTGTTCTGACCCCCTCCTCATTACAACTTATTGGAAGCTCACTGGTACAAGGCAGGAATAGTGGAAGGACATATTTCCTTATGCATTCTCGGTACTGACAAGGACACTAGTTATTGGAAGTGTTATTCTTCATCAGTAACTATATATTTTCTTATACTTTATTATTCCATTGTGATTTTATATCAATAGTGTTGTGACATGCATTTATTTAATTGTAGGATATCAAACCAACAATCCATACTTTGGTGGACTTGGATTGTCAATTTAGCGAAAATTCGAGTCTATTAAGGTGCGTGTTGTTACATTTGGTATCAAAGCTTAGGTTAGCCGATTTTAAGAATTAGGATATAAGAAGTGAATGTATTTGTAATTTTTACTATAATTATGAATTATACGCCAAACTCTACCAATTCCGACTATAGAAGTAGTTACAATCATATTTTGAAAAGATGGATAATGCGATTATGAGTTTGAATAATAAGTGAAGCTGAAGGTATGCACCAATCCCGATTACCCCAAGGGAAGTAGACCGTATTAGAAGGTGTTGACATAAGAAGAGCATGAATGCAACATATGGAAGGGCCCCTGAAGCTGGATAGTAATTGACTCCCTTGTGGAGCACAAATTGCTCTATAGTTGTATATCCACGTAGGGTTACCGATTGATAATGTACAGTAGGTCCAGAAAAGTAGGAAAGTAAGAAACTGTATATTGCAGATATCTAGAAGTAAGAGTTAAATAAGTTCCCAAAAGAAAGTGTGTAGTAATCACTCCAAGATGGTAACTGGATTTTTTATATTCTAGGAGTAGATAAGTTAGTGAGTAAGTAGAAAAGAAGAAAGGTCCAAAAGAATAGACAAATAACAATCCACTCTGAGTTTGGCACCACATGAAAGAATTTAATATAAAAGTAAAATGATTTTACTATAATAGTTTGAGAAAACTATGTAAATAACCTATTTGAAATGACTTTTAAAGGGTTTATTGAAGATAGAAAAACCCTATTTTTGAAAGGTCGGTAAATAATCTTTAGAAAAAAGAAAATATCTACATTTTATTCGATTGAATTTTTTAGTAGAAATTAAAATTAATTGAAGTGGAAATTTCAGTAAATGGATTTTAATAAAATATTATTTCCTTTAAAAAAATAGTAGAGTGTATATAGCTCATTGATATTTCTGAGATGAAAGAAAAAAATTAAATTATAAATTTTTTAGGGGTGGACAATAGGAAGTGATACAAGTTTTAAATGAGGCAAATAGAATGGGGAAAGAAGATTAGAACCGAAAAACAAAGCAGTATGCGAATGCATTGCGATGGTTTAATAAAGAAGAAAGTCAATTGAGAGGAAAGCTATGAATAGAAGCAATTTAAATAAGAGCAGTTTAGGTAGAAGACGGTTTAATAATAGGAACATTATGAAATATAAATAGAAAAAATATTAGTATTTTTTATAAAATATTGTTAGTAATTAGAAATAAAGTTCGGATATTATATTAAAAAATAATACTAGTAATCTAATTAGAAGAAACATAAGAAATTAATAGAAAAAGAAAGGAAAATGAATATTTTCCATTGTTGTGCATGTTGATTGCACGTGTCTTTTGAAAAGTCTCCCTCACATGCTATTAGAGACTCTAATAAGGATTGAAAGTGGAGATAGAATGAGTAATAGAAAAATAATAAGATGGATGTGTCTTTGTCTACTTTAGTTTTTAGTATTATTTAAAATTGTAAAAGATATTTTGGAAACATTGTAAAGTTTATTTTTTAAAGAAAGGGTTTGGTATAAGAATTGAGTTTTTAAAAGCAAAAATTAATAAATGTTTTGAATTAAAAATCCTTGTTGAAAAAAAGGCTTTAAAAGAAAAGGTTAAATTGAAGAAAAAGAAAAGGAACTTTTAAAAAAATTAAATTGTAGTTTTAAAAAAGTTAAGACAGCAAGTTTTTGAATTTAATAAAAAGTTTCCAAGTCTGTACTTTTAAAGATAAAAGTTTTGGAATTAAACACTTCACAACTGTGAAGTTTTAATTTTAGAAAAAGTGACGAAAACCAAACAAAATTTCTAGTATGGAGTACATAAAGATGATTTCCTAGGTAAGACGGGGTAATAGATAAGGCTACGAAGAAAATAACAATGATTACTCATAGAATAGAAATAAGGAATCCCCGTTAAATGTAAGGAATATTGGTAAAACCCTAGGAATATTTAGTAAGACATGTGAAAACCGTAAGAAGAACCCGCGAATGGATGATGAATGGTATCAAAGTACACTACTGCTAGTTCTAGAGTATACTCGCATGAAATATCAAGATAAAGGAAGTAAAAACCAAAATTTGAGAATACTATCAAGAGAGTTGGATTAAAATACGATAGTAATAAAAGGTAATGAGACAGAAAATACACATAGAGGACATCTGTTGGCTCATGATTAAAGAGGGTGGGATAGAAGGTAGGATATTTATTTCATCAAGCTAAATTTATCGGTAGTTATTTTAAATGTGCACAGTTGTATTCCTAAGCCCACTACAATGTGGAAATGCACAGTTCCGCCTATATTGGTGGTGGTAGTTAAAAGTAATGAGTGGACTATATTTATTAAAAGCTAAGAAGGAAAGTTAAGATATGTGAGTTACAGTAAAATGATATGTTAGAAATGTCCATTTAGTTTAAGTTAGAAGTGATATAGCCACAACGTCATTAATGTCAGTTGATGTTGAAGGGCAGCTTCCAGCCATTGATTCTTTTAGATTTTGGGTTGTAAGCTTTAGTTGTTTCTATTATATAAAACGCATATGATATTATGAGAAATGTTACTTCTGAAATTGTTTTTCTGGGTCGACCGCTATATTAATTGGAAAACCGAGTAAGGAAATCTCATGTAGACACTTAACCAATGCAAAGTAAGACTGGAAGTTATAAAATAAATTGGGAATTTTTTTAATAAATACTAAAAGAAGATTTTATGTTAAGTCCCAAAAAGTAGTAAAGTTTTAAGAGATAATTTTTGGTGAGTAAAGACCAGTAAAAGGTTGTCGTGAAGCCATGGGTCAGTGTTCCTGTGCCTTAAAAGCTGTAATTTATAAATAAACTTATGTGTTGGTTGTTATTCAAAAATTAAAAGAAAAGTTTTCAAAAATGACATTTACCTTATAAGAGAATAAAGTCCATTATAGATGTTAAACTATAGACTATACCCCGATTGCGTAGGATGTGGCATGAATTGTATTAAAAAAAACATATACCTTTGAAAGTTTTGTTCAAAATACATGATTTTGAAAATGAAATAATTTTATGGAAAGTTTTGAAAAAAGTAATGAAATTGTTAATTTTTAAAAAAATTTCAAAGTTTAATCATAAAAGGTTTTGTGCGGAATAAAGCAGTAAAAAGTTTATTTTTGAAATGTAACATGTTTAATAGGGGAAGAAGTCAATGGGTTAGGATGTAGAAATTTTACTTTGCAGTAGAAGTGACAGTAAAATAAGATATAGTTAGTGACGAGCGAAAAAACAGTTTTAGTTATGGAATCTCTTTATCCATACATTGACGATAGGTGAACCAAAGTTGTTTTAGAATAACTCTGTTTTAAATTTTTAAAATTTAAACGCAAAGTTTCTTGTGTGAACCGTACTTGGAAAAGTTGGAAAAGGATTTGGCGCAAAAGAGAAGGTTCCAAGGTACAGTGAAAATGGTATACAAGAGAAAGATGGAAATACGAAATTCTCCATCTAAACCCTCTTTCGACATAGGAATATAGATTTTAAAAAAATGATTTTTTTGAATTGGATGTTAAAAATAGTGTGCTAGGATTTTGGATGGTAGGGACAGGACCCGAAATTGGTTGAACTATACTTCTATTCGTAGAAGTGTGAGAAAAATTGAATGTAAAAACAAAAATTTTGATTTTCAAATTTTGTATGCTGCCAGTATATATAGGTTTTTTGCATCATATTTTCAAAATTATTTTAAAAGATGAATTCATATAGGAGGCGCCGATTTAGAATTACCCAGTATGCATGTCATATATGTTGTGACACACTGTATATTTGTACATGATTGGCTGCAAAATTTGATGCACGCTAATTGATTGATTAGTTTAGAATGGTTGCGCATTACGTTACACGGTTCAGCCCTTGAGGAATTTCGGAGACGAAATTCTTTTAAAGTGGGAGAATGTAACACCTCGTAATTTTTACGGTAAATAATTAAAAAATAATAATTAATAGTAACACTGAAAAATAGAATTTTTACACACTTCAAAATTTGGCTACAAAACTTGCACCGTTGGGTTCGTGGTGATTTTTATATATAAAGCTTTAAAATAAGAGTTCAAACGAAAAATTTATTAACATTTTAATATTTCAGATCATAAATAATTATAAATGTAATTAAGGAAATAAAGTGTAACTAGTGAAATAAATTAACGTTAACAATTGCTTAGGGTTTCAATAAGCTTAAAGCAGAAATAAATTATCTCAAACAAACATTTAAAGTGGAAAATTAATGAACGTTACTAAGAACTGTTAATTAACAAAATAATCAATATCCAGTCGATACCTAAATTGGGCCGTTCGGCCACTAGAGGTCGACCGGTAAGGGCGGCGGTCAACTAGTTGGTATGTCGATTGTGAAATTTGACATGGCCGAATGACCTGGATTTAAAATAATTTAATTTAACAATTGGCATTGATTTGAACCCTTATAAATATGGGAATAACTCGTCACTTTTCTCATCATATTTTCTGAAGCGACGACATAGCTCTGTCATTTTCTCTCCTCCGCAAATTCTTAATTCTAAATAAAATTATAGTTTATATACATATATATAAGTGGAGGATAGTATAGGGTAATTGAGAAGAAGAATAGGGTCGAATCAAATCGTCAAAGCCAAGGTAAATTATAAAGCCAAATTTGAATTTTAATTAAATCCAAATCTCTTCTCAGATCTACATTTTTGGTAAATATATATATGCTTGCGGTATATGTATTTAAATAAAGAGAATAAGAGGAGTTAAACTGCAATAATAGAGATTAGATTTGGATATTTAGAAAGCCAAAAACAAGGGTGAGAAATTATATATTTTTATATAATATTTGCTTTATATTGTTGCAAATATATTCATGTATGACTAAAATGTAAACATGGAGTTATAGGCCTAATTGTATGCGTGTGATGAATTTATAAATCCTACCTATATATTCTGTGATTGACAACTTAAATTTAATATTGCATGTAGGTGAAACTGGAAAATATTGGATAGTAGTAGTCTCTTAATTTAATAAATTAAGGATTTGTAGATTAAATGACTTATGCAAGTAAAATGTAAATTTGAAAGTATAACAATAAATTATGGGGATTTAAGTATTATTTTAATTCATTGAAATGTAGGGTATTGCAATGTAAATTACTATAGATTATCAAGTTTAGATTCATAAATAAGAGTGTATCGTTTGAAATAACAACGAACGCACCTAAAAGAACGAGACGTATAAAATATTGATATTTACTGTATTATATACTGTTTATTTCAATAACTATGAAAAGATAGTTCCTTATAATTCCAAACATAACACAAATTCCCTTTTTTAATAAAATATAGAAATTTACAGTTTTAACCTTTCCTTTTGATGGGGATGTATGCCAACGCATTAAAATGCAAAAATCTCTAAGGATGAATTAAAGAATTGTAAATGTGATAATAATAATGGGTTAAGGGAAAATTAATATATATGCAACAGAGGTAAGATAGAAGTCAAATAATAAACGACAAAAAAGTAGGCAAATCAAAAAATGAATAATGGCAAGTAACGATATAAATAAAAAAAGTAATGGAAAGTCCACTGAATTAGGAAGGGCTGTAAAAGTTGAAAATAATAGAAATAAAAGTTCGATAATGAAAAAAGGAATAAGAAAAGATATTTAGATCTTTTAGAAAGGCAATAAATGAAATTAAATGAAATAAGAAGTATATGCATGAAAAAGTAAAGGGATGCCATTAACAGTTGAACACTGGAGACGTAATAATTAAACAAGAATGAACGCACACACACGTAGCCTCAAGTATGCGTTTAACGGGTGTGAATTATTAAAGTTAGCTAATAACTTAGATCGAATAAGAATGACATAGCCATTAAAATGAGTTGGAATGTGAGGCCAGTAGTGTTACACAACAGAAGTCTACCTAACGCAAGGGGCTAACAGCAATTGTGTATACATTATACTGATGTGGGACATATCCACCTATAGGACCCGTGTAATTATATATGTTTGCTTATAGGTGAGGGATGTCCAAGTAGGAAGCTTCACCTTGGTCGAAGTGACAAAGGGCAAGTAGAGTCTGCTTCAACCTTTTAGGGGGTATTAAGTAACAAGTGAGCATTACCTTGCTTGCATTAGGCAATCTAAATGGGAGGGTGAGCAAGGCTCGACGCTATATCAATGTGTGTTTGGTACGATCTTAGGCAGTAGGAGTTGTACATAGTAGAGAACGTCATCAGTAGTCAGCGGAAAGACAATGGTTTTTCCTAAACGGCAACACCTTCTACTAGTGTAGATCACATTTAGGTCATGTACCGCTACAGTTGTTTGCTTTTTGTTTTCTAGGGACAAGGCTAGGTAACCCTTTATGAAGGTCTTTCAAATATGAATAAAATACTGCTAAACTATTGTGATGCCATTATTGGATACTATAGGAGTTCTTTGGTATGCACAACGACGAGAATGTGACACTGCATTGATGATGGATCCTGACAAGGTATTGGGTTACGGTAACTAGCGGAGATAATATCTTGGTACAAAGAGGACTATGGTAGTTATACACACATATACGTATGTAGTTATTGTCCACCTAAGGTAGATTGAGCGTATCATATGCGTACATTGAGTCGAGACGACTAAATAAAAATAAAAGACATAATATGTAATTGAAGGCAATCAGTATGGACTAATGTTATGTATGAAGTGTGCAATTTACCAGTGTCCAGAACGTTATTTTGACCCCTTTCTCATTACAACCCACATGATAGCTTAGAAGGACGGGTACTGGTAGGGAGAAGGGGGAACAAGCACACTTGAAGAACGCAGTACAACGGAGAGTTGTATGATGCGTTCGGGAAGGATGAATCGCTCCCGAAAAAGAATCTATTGATTCTCTCCCGATTGGTTGGATGCTTGGCACCGACATTGACACTAAATATTGAAAGTGTCACTCTTTGTTAGTAACTATATATTTTATTATACTTTATTATTCCACTGTGAGTTTATATCGGTAGTGCTCTGATATACATTTATTTATTTGCAGGATACGAAACCAACGATCCGTACTTTAGTAGACTTGGGTTTTCAATTTGGAAAAACTTCGAATCCATTAAGGTGAGGGTTGTTACAATGCTATATTAAAATCTATAGTTCAAAAAATGCTAAATTAAATTAGCTTTATATGAATATAATGTCATATACATATTTACATTTCAAAAAATGCTAGTTTCAATTAGCATTACTATGGTGAAACTTCATAAAAAATAATCGCTGCCACCATCGCCACTGTCAACCAATCAGGTCGGTGTCGCCTCCATCACCTCGTCGCCACCTATAGTCGTCATCCCCTCCATTACTTGTGGCCTCCACCGGCTCTTATTTTTATTTGAAGAGGTTCGTTGTAACGACCCTAATTTTTAGTAACATTATTTAGGACATTTAATTAGTTAAATTAAATGAAATAATGTAAATGATTAAGGGATTGAGGTTTGTGTAATTAGAAGGTAACCGTGCCATTTAAACAAATTAACTAAGAGAAAATGAAATAGAATAAGTTAGGGTAGTTGATAAAGACAATATAGGAATAAGTAACATTCTTATACCCTAAACCCTCATACCACTTCATTTTACACGTTCACAATCAAAAGTCAAATATTAGAGGCCGACCACTATTAGACAGAGCTAGAAGAAGAAAAGCTAAAGATCAAGAGGAAGATTAATCAAATCCATTCTCAAATCTCAACTCCTTAGCAACAAAGCAAAAGGTGAATAATATGTTACATCTGATGTTTTTATTATTCTCGGTTTTAGATTGAAATCCGAATTATTTTGCAATGTTTTGCCATGTTTTTTATTTTTAAAATGGACATATATGCTTGTTGATGATTTATGCTATTTCATATGAACTTTATGATAATTTTTAATGTGAAAACCCTATTACATGGCATCCAAATGCCTTGTAATTTTTTGATAAGGTCGGAAATAATATTTTAGAGATGGGTTTCAAATTTCATAATTTTTTAATTAATGTGGATTTATTATTAATTTTCTAGTGAAGAAAATAGTTAGATGGGTTTAAAAATATTTATGGTTATTTTATGTATGTTTTCGGTCAGAAATTTAAATATGTTAGAAAACATATTAAAAACGATTTATGGGAATTTTTGTAGAATTTTCCTAAGTGTTTTAATAGGTATATAAAATTATTTAAGGTATGTGACTTAAATGTTTTATATATTAATAAAAGAAGAAGGGGCATTTTGTAAACATTTTAAATTATTTACTTCTGAAATTTCGGCAGCACTTTTAGAAAAGAATTTGGAAAAGAAATTAGCAACCAATCATCTATTGACAAACAAGGCAGGCTAGTTGAAAAGAATTGCTTTTAAAAGATAAAAATCAGTTTTACTTTATTTCTATTGTTTCGCCACTTTCGGCACCTAGATTTTGACCAAGTACTCCCCCCTTCATCTTCATCGAAACCAATGCGCATGGTACCAATGACTTGGTACGTAGTGAATTGGACATAGGCAAAAGGTATTGGGTCGAAACAAGTGGTTCTGAAGGGGTCGAAACCTTGTTTTGCTTTTAAAAGGAAATGCGCTTGCTTTGCTTTCGAAAAGAATGCTTTCGACTTAGATAGCTTTCGACTTGGTTAAATAGTTTTAAAGAATGGTTTCGAAAGAGGTTGTGCTTTTGTTTTATAAAGAAGCTTTCGAAGGGGTCGAAACCCCTAGCTGTCGCATCTTACCTTTTGAAGCAATGCTTTCGAAAGGGTTTCTTCATTTTAAAACTGAAGCCGCTTCTCCAATGCTTTCGAAAGGATTGGTTTTGACACCATTTACTTCTTTTACTTAGGAAATTATTTTCGAAAGAGTGCTTTCGAGTTAGTTGTTTTACGACCCATTGTGCTATTGAAAGTTAAACCCAAATGGTTTCGAAAGGAATGGTTTCAAAAGGTTGTTCCACATGTTTTACTTGAACGCAATGCTTTCGAAAGGTTTGATTTATGCAAAGAACTTAATGCTTCGAAAGGTTTAAGATAAAGGTTTCGAAGGGGTGGTTTCCCAATGTTTTCAAAAGGTTTTAAATGAAAGGTTTCCAATGGTTTCGAAAGACACATTTAAAGTGTTTTGAAAATAAGATGTCTATGGATCAATAAAGCTTTCGAAAGAGATGATTTCAATGTTATCGGAAGGTTTAATGTAAATGGTTTCGAAAGGTATGTTTTGGCCTTTGGCCTAGGTCATAAAGTAAAGTAGTTTACTTATATCGAAATGGGTACTTTCAATGATTTCGAAAGGGGTACTTCAAAGGTTTCGAATGTTTTTTCAACAATGTTGTGTAAAGTATATATAACATGACAAAGGGATTTGAGTAAAGCAAATAATATTTTTTTTTGTTTAAGTATGATTTAAAGGGTTAAATTAATTTGAAAGAAATATTTTCGAGGAAAATTTTAAGGGTAGATGGCCCTAAGTAAACTGACTTAGATATTAGAATACCAGATGGGACTGGTATGGGGTGGCGCCCTACACTTTTTCTAGTAGCCCCTGGCTAATATAAGTCCAAAATTCCAGTATGTATGGCTTTGTCATAGATAAGACTAAAATAATATTACACACAAAAAGGAATATATAGAGTAAAGATAGGTTACTGGTGTGCCTGCAAAACCATTAGGATCAGTTGACCCTAGGAGAAGTAAGTTAGGGATAGACCGTCCAGAAGAGTATCTAACAGAATTAGACTATTTATTTATTTTGTCTGGTAGGCCCGAGTTATCCAAAGGTTAGTAGTTAGCCAAACAAAACTATAGTGTTCGGACAGATAGTCCATTGATTACCTGATTTGTATGCTTACATGATATTGATATTATTGTTTTAACCAGTTTGGTTGCAGGTTTTGATTTGCAAAAGATATGTTTTTAAAAGGATATTTATGAGGGAAAACTCGTTCCGCTAAGCGGCGTGGTCTCACTTAATATCAGATAACCGAGATGTATAGTATTATTCACATCAGGCTTTATGTCTGACTCGAAGTTTATGTTTTTTCCCTTAAACTCTTAAGTGCTCAAAATTGATTTGAGTAGATTGAGAGTTTGGGTTTACAGGTTTAGTAGGTGGACGAATAAAGCTTTCGGAGACGAGCATGAGGCTAATGCTAGCTATTTAGGTGTTGTTGTGTTTTTATTTACACTGTGTTGTATTAAATCTGTTATGACTATTTAGTACTTTGGTCATCCAAGGGGACATCTTCATATGTCACTTTTGGCGTATTTATGTAATAATTATATTTGATCTGAATTTGTGAAACGATTGGGGTTATGTAATGGAATATGAAGCAGGTTTTGTGAAATGTAATCGGAAAAGTTGTTTTTGAAATCTGTGATTTTGTTCCATATTCATGTGCTTATGATATTATGGATACCATTAACATTATCGTACTTTGTCGTCGGAAGTTAATACTATGAATGACTGCAGCATCTGTAGCGCTTAGCTTTGGGTCTCAAGATAGAGTATGTTACATTCATCCTTAGGGCCAAAAAATAAAACGCTTGCCCTTGAAACTAAGTTTTTGTATATGCTTTTCCTCATGCCTATCTTGTTATTAAAATTTATAAATTATATATTATTTTAAAGTTTAAATAATAAAATGAAATTTAAGGTTTAATATTATTTAAATTGTACACTATTTCATAATATTTATTAAAATTAGAATTAGAATTATGATAAATTATATAACACTTTAAAATTTAAATAATGTTCAATGATAAAATTAAGTGGAAATTTGGATTCATCCTTTATTTTCAAGTTTGATGCTCGAAATACTCTCCTCAAAAGCATGTTTTAGATTAGACCTCTTAATCATAGGTTTCTTTGAACAAAAATATTTTTTTTTAAATTTTTTTGGATTTTTTAATGAAATTACAAATGTTTATTGTTTTTACTCTAAATATCTATAGTGAAAAATGCAATATATGCAATGAAAACTGCAAATATTTGCAGCAGCGTATACCACAAACTTTTGTAGTTTTCACTGCGTATATTTTCAATTCACTAAACAACAGCAAATCTATACTGTTAATATTAGTGTTTGAAATGCAAATATTTGCAATTTCAGAAATTGCAAATATTTAAAGGTTGGTGAAAACTAAAACCATGAGTGTTTTTTGCCGTAGGCTTTTGAGAATAATGGCTATTTATTTTGAAACTTAAAGAGTGTGTCTAACAAAAGTTCCCTAAAATTAAACTATAATAATTTCTTTTGATATTATTGTATATTTTTGTATGTAATAATTAATGATTAATATATAATATTTATTATTTGCTATTTATTATATGATAGCTAATAATATTAATTAATATCTAACTAACAAGAATTCATGTAGTTCATATTTGATTATTGATAATCCATAATTCATATTTATTTTATTTGATAATTCATATTTAGTATTGATTACCAATAAGTAATAATTAAGTTTTTAATAATTAATAGTTAATTTCCCTAAATGAAACCCCAAACAACCCACTTAGATAGTTCATTCAAACAAAAAAACTACACGTTCAAACAAATAATAGAAACACACATAAACAACTAGATTGAAAACAGCATAAGGAATTTTCTAATTTTTATCCTTTGTCAAACGGCATGTGGCTAGAAATGAGAAGAAACTAGTCAAAGCAGCTATATAAAACCGAAAGCATGTCTATTCATGTTATCTTTTTTTTCTTGATGCATACAAGTATATACACCAAATCAATTTTAAGGCAATGACTTTAATTATACCCACAGCTCTTCTTCATCAACAAAAAATCGAAAGCAATGACTGGAATAAGTCAATATTGGAGTCTGTGGTTTGTATTCATTTGTATGACGGGAATAAGTCAATATTGGAGTCTGTGGTTTGTATTCATTTGTATTTATAATTTTAATGCGCTGGATCCATAGCGTTATCAGTAGTGTGTAAACATGAGTAAGTCAATGTTATCATTTGTTCAGCCCGATGAACAGAAGAATGAAATGCAGTATATCTGAATATAACAAAATGAAATATGCCCCTAAAATTATGATGCTAGAAAATTATTTCAGAAAACCACTTGGTATTTCCATAAAATGAAGGTAGTGTTTGGTATAAAAACGAATTTTGTGTTTTCGGTTTTCAACCTGTATCTCAAATATGAAAAGAATGAAAAGATGAAAGAAAAACGGATGAGAGAACAAAGGGGATAGAGTGACGACGGAAGAATGAATTGTTTCACGTGCTTGTGTTATTTCCCAAAACGCGGAAAATAAAAAAAAAAAATTGTTTTCTATTTTGTATGCTAAGTTCGTTTTCTAAATGGGTCGTTTTCGACAACTTAAATGCGTCGTGTGCATTTTTGTATAGACGAAAACCCAAAACTAAAAATAACACACCAAACACTATCGAAGTGTTTAATATGACAGAAATTTCCTAACATCTGTACACTATCGTGTGTTTGTTGTTTTTTGATGTGGAACTATTATTGGGACACACAGTTCAATATCTCAATAGTCCATGAATTAAAGATTCAAACTCATTCGGAGACCGACTTATGTTTAAAGGGATACTTTTCTCCACAATTTAATTACAATCAGCTGTGCAGAATTGAAGTAGCTGCAGCTGTGCAGAATTGAAATTGCTGAGGGTTTAACGCTTAGCCACCTACTTTCACTTTCATCTCTAAACCTCGTTTTAAAATCATGGCGCTTTCAGGCACCAGTCTGCTGAAAAGCTATTTCTTCTTCCTCTTCTTCAACATCGCCTACGCGTCAAAAAACTCTATTACCCTTGACCAATCCATTAATGGATTTCAGAAGCTCACCTCTAAAGGTGGTAAATTTGAACTAGGGTTTTTCATACCAGGAAATTCTCCATACTACTATCTCGGAATTTGGTACGGTCTTAAATACATACCTGAACAAACTGTAGTCTGGGTCGCCCACAGAGAAACCCCCTTAGCTAAAATTTCCCAAACAACCCTTGCAATCTCCGAAAATGGAAATTTAGTTCTTTCCAACCAGACAGACCCTATGATCTGGTCCACAAACATTACCCATAATACCCCTACTGTTGTAGCAGCTGTTCTTCTTGATAGTGGTAATTTTGTATTGAGAGACGCATCAAATCCCAATGTAACTTTATGGCAGAGTTTTGATCATCCTACTCACGTTTGGCTACCAGGCAGCAAAATCGGTCTAAACAAAGTAACCAAACAGCTGCAAAGGTTAACTTCCTGGAGAAATCAAGATGATCCATCCCCTGGAATTTTCAACCTTGAAATCGATCCCAATGGCACAAGTCAACTCTTCTTAATTTGGAACAACTCCATCGCCTTCTGGAGAAGTGGCACATGGAACGGTCGGATTTTCAATCTGACCCCTGAATTGAACCCAAATTACATCCTCGACTTCGATTACATTTGCAATGATAAAGAGAAGTACGTAACGTACACCATAAAACACGACTACCAAGTCATGTCTATGATCATCATGGACTTATCCAGTCAAACCAAGCAAATGACTTGGGTGACAAATGTTGGCTGGCTAAATTTCTGGTTACAAATCCGCCAACAGTGCGATGTACATGCTTTATGCGGTCCATTCGGTGTCTGCAACGAGGCTGCTTTGCCATTTTGTAATTGTATCAGGGGGTTCAGTGAAAATTCTCGATCAGATTGGGCTTGGGGATATAGGGCGGGAGGCTGTGTTAGAAATACAAAACTGGAGTGCGAAAGCACTGGCAAGGGTGAAAAAGATCAGTACTACATGATGCCCAACACTAGAATGCCAGATAATCGGATAAGTGTACGAGCAGCAAGTGCTTCTGATTGTGAGTTGAACTGCTTGAACGACTGTTCATGTACAGCGTACAGTTACAACTCTTCCAGTTGTTCTGTTTGGCATGGCGGTTTGCTCAATCTTCAAGAGAACTACAATGGTCCTAATGGAGGCACTCTCTTTGTTCGCCATGCTGCTTCCGAACCTCTGGTTGTAAACAAAAGCAAAGCAGTTATAATCCCTTATGTGGTAAGCTGTACACTTGCTTTCTTGATATTTCTCATTGCTGCATGGTTGATATGTTGCTGTATGAAGAGAAGTTCACGTAAATCAAACATTACAGAAGGAGGTTTGACAGTATTTCGATACAGCGAACTGCGAATCGCAACTAGAAATTTCTCAGATAAATTAGGAAGAGGAGGATTCGGTTCGGTTTTCAAAGGAATTCTACCCGACTCTTCGTCGATAGCCGTGAAGCAACTAGAAGGAGCGAAGCAAGGAGAAAAGCAGTTCAGAGCAGAAGTGAGCACGGTTGGAATAATTCAACACGTGAATCTTGTTCGACTTCGCGGATTCTGCTCCGAAGGACTACACAAGATGTTGGTGTACGACTACATGCCAAATGGTTCTCTAGACAGAATACTGTTCAATGACTTGAGTTTAGATTGGAAAACAAGGTACCAAATAGCACTTGGAACTGCACATGCTCTAACATATTTGCATGAGCATTGCAGAAACTGCATCGTGCACTGTGATATTAAACCGGAGAACATACTTCTAGATGCTTCTTTTGTGCCCAAAATAGCAGATTTTGGATTGGCTAAGCTAGTAGGACGGGATTTCAGTAGGGTTTTGACTACAATGAGAGGGACCATAGGTTACCTAGCTCCAGAATGGATATCCGGGGTGGCGATAACAGCAAAAGCTGATGTGTACAGTTACGGAATGGTGCTTTTTGAGCTAATCTCGGGTAAGAGAAATTCGCAAAAATTGCAAGGACAGGAAATGAACTATTTTCCTTCACTAGCAGCAAGTAAAATGAAGGAAGGGGATGTAATGAGTTTGTTAGATTGGAAACTAAAAGGAGAAGATATTTCAGAAGAGGAGGTTGTTAGGGTTTGTAAAGTTGCATGCTGGTGTATACAAGACGAAGAAGACTGCAGACCTTCGATGAGCCAAGTGATTCAAATGTTAGAGGGTGTTATAGAAGTTAGCATGCCACCCATTCCCAGAATGTTGCAGATTCTGGCTGAGAATCCTGAAAGCGTTGATTTCTATTCTATTTTTTTTTTGAGTGCTGCTAGTAGCAACCACAAAAGTTTGAAGGTCAAAAGTTTTTCTAAGAGTTCCAGAGATTTATGATCTATGAGGTTTTGCCTCAAAAGTGTGTGATTAAAGCTCAAAATATATTATTCTTCTATTTGGGAAATCCTACCAAATATAGAAGCCGACTAGTATTGGATGCTCTACAGGTTTAAAAATAGGACTTGGGGATAGAAATACCTACAGTTGTAAGTTACAAATGGACACAATTGGGCTTTCAGTGAAATAGTATATAAATCATGTTTGATATATAGCATGATTGTCTCACATAGGCTAGCCCTGTACTAAAACAATGAATCATTTAAAAAGGTTAGATAAAATTAGCTAGTAAGTTTGACACCTTTTTGACGAAACATACCACAACTCATAGTATTGATAAATAACATCAACCTTCAGATATACCTTAAGTTAAAGAGTTTCGTTTACATTGCAGTATGAATAGTATGTATGACTTGGGAGTGTTTTTGTTAAAAAATAAACTCAAATTAATAATAAGGTGAAGAGTCGTGTCTATTGAGTGAAGAGTCGTGTCCATTAAAGTGAAGAAGTGTCTATCTAAAGGGTCGTATCTGTTTGTAAGGGCCACTATTAATATGTGGTTATTTTGTGTTGTTTGTAAGCAAGAAAATTTATATGAAATATTTTATGAAATATAATTAATTTCTTCTCTCCTCCTCGTTTCTAACAAATTGGTATCGGAGCTATAACAAATTTCGGGAGTTTATCGGTGGGGCAAATACCGATTCCACGACTAACCAAGTTGAATTATGACAATTGGAGCATTCAGATGCGTGTGTTGCTAGGTGCACAAGATGCATGGGAAGTAGTCGAAAATGGCTACACAGAAACAGAAAATACTACGAACTTGACTGCGATGCAGTTAAAGACATTGAAAGAAATGTATATGAAAGACAAGGCCGCTCTCTATCTCTTGTTCCATGCAGTGGATGAGTCGGGATTTGAGAAAATTACCAATGTAGCAAATTCGAAGGAAGCATGGGACATTTTACAAAAAGTCTATAAGGGAGCAGACCGAGTTAAACAAGTGTGGCTTCAAACTCTTCGAGGCGAATTAGAAGCGATGAAAATGAAAGAATCGGAAGGAATATCCGACTACATCACACGTGTCCAAACAGTGGTTAATCAACTCAAACGCAATGAAGAAAACCTAATCGATGCAAGGGTTGTGGAGAAGATTTTGCAATCATTGACCGACGAATTCGAGAACATCGTATGCGCAATTGAGGAGTCGAAGAATTTGGCAGAAATGACCATCGATGATCTTGTAGGTTCTCTTGAAGCACATAAACAACGGAGGATGAAAAAGAAACAAGAGCTACTCGAAGAGGCTTTACAAGCTAAGGCAATTATTAAGGAAGACAAGGCGATATATGCACAACAAAATCGGGGAAGGGGATGCGGTCATGGAGGTCATGGTTTTGACCGTAGTGGAGGCCGTGGATTTGGAAACAATCCTAAAGAAAAAGGCCAGCCGAGACAACAAAATTGGCGTGGTCGAGGACTTGGTCGTGGAAGAGGTGGCCGGTCAAATCGTCTAAATGTTGAGTGCTACAACTGTGGCAAATATGGGCATTATGCAAAAGACTACTATTCCAAGAAAAGGGTGGAAGAAAACGCGAATCTGATTGCAGAAGAAGAAACAAGAGACGATGGTGTTCTCTTGATAACCTACAAAGACAATGCTTCTGACAGCGATATAATGTGGTATCTCGACACCGGTGCTAGTAATCATATGTGCGGACAAAAACATCTTTTCGTGGAGATGCAAAAGGTAAAGGATGGACATGTGTCATTTGGAGATGCGTCAAAAGTTCAAGTCAAAAGCCAAGGCAAAATATGTTTTTCTCAAAAGGATGGTAAAGAAGGGTCGATTGAAGACGTCTATTACGTGCCTGAACTGAAGAGCAACATCCTTAGCATGGGGCAACTATTGGAGAAGAGATATTCAGTTTTCATGAAAGATCGAATGGTACATTTGAAGGACAAAAATGGCTATTTACTTGCAAATGTAGAGATGACCAAGAATCAAACGTTCAAACTCAATCTGGGAAAAGTGCGAGAAAGGTGTTTGTAAGTCAACGTGGAGGATAAAGCCTCACTGTGGCACTTACGGTTCGGACACTTACATTATGACGGTTTGAAAGTGTTAGCAAAGAAGGATATGGTTTACGATTTACCAGACATGGATTACACAAAGAAATTTTGCGAGGGATGTGTGCTCGGCAAGAAAACAAGAAATTCTTTTCAAAAGAAAGCTGATTATCGCGCAAGGAGGTCTCTAGAGTTGATACACACCGACATATGTGGCCCGATCACACCTAAGTCATTCAGCGAGAAGAGGTACTTTATCACTTTCATTAACGATTACACAAGAAAGACTTGGGTTTATTTTTTGAAACAAAAATCTAAGGCACTTGGAATATTCAAGAAATTCAAAGTATTAGTAGAGAAGACGACCGGTCTTTATATCAAGGCCTTACGATCAGATAGAGGTGGAGAGTACATGTCAACAGCATTCACAAGCTATTGCGAGGAACAAGAGATCAAAAGATTTTTAACCGTACCATACTCACCTCAACAAAACACTGTAGCTGAAAGAAAAATCCGAACTATTCTTGACATGGTTCGATCAATGTTGAGAAGCAAAGGCATGCCAAAAGAATTCTGGGCAGAAGCAGTATAATGTGCAGTGTATGTGCAAAATCAGTGTCCACATTCGATATTGGCAGATCAAACACCACAGGAAGCTTGGAGCGGACAAAAACCAACTATATCACACTTAAAAGTATTCGGTAGTTTGGCATATGTGCGTATACCAGATCAAAGAAGAACCAAATTAGATGATAAGAGCAAGAAGTATGTATTCATTGGATATGATGAAAAGACAAAAGCTTTCAAGTTATTTAACCCAATTGAAAAAAGGTGGTTGTGAGCCGAGATGTGCAGGTGAATGAAGAAAGCGTGTGGGATTAGAACAACCAAATGGAAGTGACACAGAAGGAAGAAAAAGGAGAATCATTAACTACTACATCGATACGCACACCAATAACACCTCAAATATCTGATGATGAAGATGAGCCAAGGCAACCAAAGATGCGAAGTTTGCAAGACCTATACGAGTCAACATATGAAGTACACTTGATATGTCTCTTGACAGATGCTGATAATATTACTTTTGAAGAGGCAGCGAGAGATAAGAAATGGAAAGCTTCGATGGATGAAGTGATGAAGGCTATCGGTAGAAATGAAACTTGGGACTTGGTGGATTTGCCAGAAGGATATCAACCCATAGTAGTAAAATGGGTATATAAGAAAAAGATGAATGCCCACAGTGAGATAGAAAGGTATAAGGCACGCCTAGTTGCGAAGGGCTACAAAAAAAGGCAGGGATCAATTATGAAGAAGTCTTTGCCCCGGTAGCGAGAATGGAAACAATCAGGCTTCTCATATCATAAGCAACACAATTCAAGTGGTCAATCTATCAGATGGATGTAAAATCAGCATTTTTAAATGGTGTGCTTGAAGAGGAAGTATACGTGGAGCAACCACCAGGGTACATGAAAGCTGGGGAGGAGAGTAAAGTATTTAAGTTAAGAAAGGCGCTATATGGGCTAAAGCAAGCGCCTTGTGCATGAAACACCCGAATGGACACCTATTTCAAGGACAACGGGTTCGTACAATGTCCTTACGAGCATGCACTATACGTGAAGAAAGAAAAATGAAACTTGATATTTGTTGCTCTTTATGTTGATGATCTAATATTCATGGGCAATAATATGGAGATGATAAAAGATTTTAAAGAGGCCATGACTCGAGAGTTTGAAATGACAGATTTAGGGTTAATGAAATACTTTCTTGGTCTTGAAGTTAGACAAGGAAAAAATGGAATATTTGTGTCACAAGAGGCTTATGCAAAAGACATTTTGAAGAAGAACAAGATGGAAGAGTGCAATCCAATAGCAACGCCGATGGAACTTGGTACGAAACTCTCTATATTTGATGAAGGAGATCGAGTGGATGCAAACAAATATCGAAGTTTGATTGGAAATCTACGGTATCTCACATGCACAAGGCCAGACATTGCGTATATTGTCGGCATAGTAAGTTGGTTCATGGAGAAGCCAAAATATTCACATTTGAAGGCTGTTAAGAGGATCCTTCGATATATACGAGGAACGGAGTCACTTGGGTTACTCTACTCTAAGGAAAATGAATACAAGCTGGTGGGTTACTCTGATAGCGAGTGGTGTGGAGATGTAGATGATCAAAAAAGCACATCGGGATATGTCTTCTATATGGGAGATACTGCTTTCACGTGGCTCTCAAAGAAACAACCAATAGTGACATTGTCAGCGTGTGAGGCAGAGTATGTGGCAGCATCTTTGGGTGTATGCCATGCGGTATGGTTGAGAAATTTGTTATATGAGTTAAAACTCCAGCAGCACGAAGCAACGGAAATACGAATCGATAATAAATCAGCAATTGAGTTGGCAAAGAATCCAGTGCACCATGAAAGGAGCAAGCATATAGATGTTCGCTTTCATTTTATTCGGGAACATGTGAAGGAAGGCAACGTGCGAATGAGTCATGTTGCAAGTCGTGATCAAGTGGCGGATATATTTACAAAGCCGCTACCAAAAGTGCAGCTCGAAAATTGTAAGATGATGATTGGAATGAAGGGTGGAAAATGTTTGAGTTTAAGGGAGGAATTTGTTAAAGAATAAACTCAAATTAATATAAGGTGAAGAGTTGTGTCTATTGAGTGAAGATTCGTGTCTATTAAGTGGAGAGTCATGTCCATTGAAGTAAAAAGGTGTCTATCTAAAGGGTGGTGTCTATTTGTAAGGGTATGTAAACCTCTATAAATATGTGGTCATTTTGTGTTGTTTGTAAGCAAGAAAATTTATATGAAATATTTTATGAAATATAATTAGTTTCTTCTCTCCTCCTCGTTTCTAACAGTTTCAACTGCAATTTGAGAGCATTTTTACATAGCAGTTAGAGAAATTTGTTAGGATCTTTAATGAGTTTTATTTAACATAAAGTTTTACTTTCTTCTTGCCAAATTTGTGTTTGTAAAAGTTCTCCTACGTATCGTGCATTATACAAAACTATAATCTAAGCTAAATACGATACCTAAGTTGATCTCGTTGGCCGCCGACTGCATTGCCTGCTAATTGCCAAGGCATATGATTTTGTGGTTCCTAAACAGCTCTTGTAAACCCATCCTTTGTGCTCGTATCATCAAATCCAAGCAAAGAAACAAGATGAAATAAAACGTTATGAATTTGACAGTTAAATCGATTTAAAAAAATCATATCTAGTGTCTATAGTCTAGACCACTTATTGAAGGAAAAAAAGTCAAAAGAGGAAATGATAGAACTAAATAGAAACTATGTTAATTTATGTGAATATTAATTTGTTATGGAAAAATTTACACTACAGTACACTCAATATGTATACAGAAGTTGACACATATTAGACTATATGTAATAGTGTCCATTAAAACCAATCTTTAACACACCTATCTTTAACCCACATATAATCATAATACAAATAGAGATAAGGTACACAATTACACATACAGAAAGTACATAAATAAATTCCAAAATACTTGAATCCAAATTATATGCATCAACTTCCATTAGCTACAAATTATAAGCATATGTTATTCAGTTAATTTTCAGATGTTTGCTTTTGAATTTTTTTTTCAAATATTGGTAAACTCCCCTTGTAATTTCTAATTGTATACTAACTTAATAATTTATATAAGTCCTTTCTACCTTTTTTCAAACAAAGCTTTTTGTTCATGTGTCTCCACTTGTTCCTCAGACCCTCATGTTCATAAATAAAGGAAATAATAAAAAGGAATGATATACAACTATAAATAAGAAAAAATTATCAGTAATGGGTTGTTTACTTAATAATTTTACCACTATTTGCACTGAAATTCTGGACATGTGCTTCGTATTAAGTTCCAACTACATGTATCATGCCTTCAATGAAAAATTAAAATAAAATAAGCAGTATATCCAAATTGATTAGAAGCTGAAATGGAAATAACTCATTAGACAATATTAGTACTGATAATAATAATAATAATAATAATATAATTGAAGTTATCCAGTTTTTCAAGGTTTATGTTTACTAAAGAGGCCTAACGTAAATTAGGTTTTATGCATACCATGTTACCATTTTAAGTTTAAAAAATAAGAAACAAGACTGAGTAAACAATAGATAGGATTCTTTTATACGAATGTAATAAGGGTTTCAGGGTCATTATAGTAATTTTCCCTTTGAGCGTTACTTTAGATAATACGTACAGAATGTAATACATTATGAAGACTAAATCATTTTTCTCTTCAATAAAACAAGAATTCCATTGTGGTATCAGAGGTATGCGCCTAACGGCAACAGAAACATTATTTCAATTCCTTCGTCAGATCAATATCCTCATTTGAGAGATAATTGTATTAATTCTCCTCAGAGATTAGACCCATCATCATAGATTAACTCATCTCTTAATCAAGTATTCAATGCTCAGTCGTCAGAATCACAAATTAACAGTTTACTGTTAATTTTGACTACTGCCACGTCTAAATCTCATCAGAGAGACCTTATCACACAAGATAGGTTGTAGTTTATCTTCTCCTTAGATCATATCCTCACCGAAGAAGTGAGCTATCATCTCTTACTCATCGGATTTCAATCAAGAATCAGATTCTTGATTGAAGGAAGGCAGTTTCAAGCCTATTTCTTGGAAATATATCACTTGACTGCATACTTTAAGTTTGCCACGCCAAGACCAACTATTTTAATCCATTTCTGTGAATCAAAAGTGACAGCATGGCCGAAGAAGATGATAATAATTCTGCAACTACATCACCCACAAGAAGAAATACCACAACCTTAACCAAAGAAACCTCAAATATTTCCATCATAAAACTAAAAAGTCAGTTAGCAGTTCAACTAGATGAGAATAACCTCCTACCATGGAAATATCAAACAGAAACTGCAATAAGAGGCTATGGACTTGAAGAACATTTCAATGGTACAATTGCAATTCCACCAAAAATGACAAAAGATGGTAAGGGAAATTTGATAGCAAATCAAGATTATATAAACTATCAAAGACAAGATAGTTTATTAGCTTCTTGGTTAATGTCATCGATTAGTGTAAATCTTTTATCCCAAATTGTTGGATGCAAGACATCTCAAAAAATATGGGCAATAATTGGTCAAATATTCAATTCTCAGACAGCAGCAAGAATCATTCACTACATGAATTATCATGAATTTTTGCAAGTGAGGAAATGGATGATTTCAAAATTTAATTATTAAAATTATTAAAATAATAATTTTGGTCTGATATTTTTATATAATGTGAACAAGGAAAATATTGAGTTTTGGGGATTATTTTGGATTTTTCCAAAGAGATTATAATTTAATATAAATTGTTTTATGAAAAATGGGTTTACTTGCAAAGTGCAACAAATAGTATAATTTAAGGAAAAATTATATTTTGGAAGATTAAAGTGAATTTTCCACTATAAAATTCTACTTGGATTCTGAAAAGATGTTTGTTGACTAATGAGATTTTGACAAATGATATTGGTTTGGTGAAAAGTTAATACTTTTAAAGGAAAATTTTCAGTTTTGAACTATAGTATATAATTGCCATTACAACCTTCAAAAGCCATCACTTTTCAACCCATGATAGCTATCCATTTCAACATGCGACGGCATGTGCTTTTAACCTGTGATAGCTATTAGTAACAACCCATGAAGGCTAGGTTTTATCAATACACGATGGCTTTGTTCTTATCAACTAAAGATGTCTTTGCTTTATTAACCTTCGAAAACCTTGTTTTTCAAGTAATGATGGAATTACTCTTGTTAACATGCAATGGCTTTATTTTTGTTAACTCTGGATGGTTGTCTATTATATCAAGTCCAGATAACTTTGTTTTACCAACCCACAAAGGCTTGTTCTATCAAATCACGATGACCTAGTTTTTATCAACCCACGATGACTTCAATTTCTTTAACATGGGATTGCTTTGGTTTTTGTTAAGGCAAGATGAATATATTTTAAGGTGCGATGACTATATTTTTATCATGTCCTATGACTATATTTTGCTAACTTTATAAAGTTGTGTTTTAATAAGGCTATTTATTGACGGTACGAGATAGCCTATATTTTTAACAAACGAAGGAATGTAATCTATCAAAGCACGATAGTCTATATTGTTAACATGTGACGGCTTGAAATTTACCGCGGTTCAAAAGCACACGATAGAAAGGAAAGATGGCTGCTTTGTAATATTTGGAAGATTTTTAACTCTATGTTGGGCTATGTTTTACTTAATCAAAAGAAGGATTTTGTCAAGTATTTTTATGGGGTTTTCAAAGGAAAAAATGATATTTTAGTCCATATTTAAAAGAGTAATTAATAAAGGAAATTTTTGCTTTGAATATGTAATTTTGTGTATAAATCGGCTATCACATTAAATGTATATTGGATGATTGCTAATGTGCTAGATGTTCACCTTTACACATTGGTCGGTGTTATTGCATAAAATTAATTGTTGACATACTCAATTGTGTGTTAAATGTTGTCACCCAACATTTCGACCTTGAAGAATTTTGGAACCGATGACCGAGTAGGGTTGTTCCTATAGCAGGTATGGTCAAACTTAAACTCTTGAGTGAGTAGAAATACATTCAGGACATCAAGAAGATCGAATTGAGTTAGGATTCCTTTGACTGATCAAAAGACGGACTCAAACTATTTTAAACCAGATTTTGGGTAGAGATTGGAGTAGGATCTTGCCCTATCCTCAAACCTTTAACGCTCAATTGGTCAGGTCCATAGTTCCAATGCATAGAGCTTTGCTTATTAATGATAAAATTTTGAGTGACGCATCCGAAGGAACTCGTAGCAGTTTTTTGACCCATGTTATTTTCGCCTACTTTTTAGGCGATCGTGAATATTTTCTCCTAACATTCTTAAGAGAACATTATTTCTTTCTCCTACCATATTTAGAAGATCGTTGTTATCTTCTACCAGCAATCTTTGGAGACCGTTGTTAATCTTTTCTCAATGAACTAGAAGACCGTTGAACCATTTGATATTTCTGGGACCAAATCAGCCAGATATGTTTTCAGTTGGCCTGAGAAAACTAATATAGGTTCATAGTGACCTTGGAAAAACTATGTCGTTGAATGGACCATTTTATGGGATTGGGTGGTTTTAGGAATATGTAACCCTTAACCCTTATGAATGATGGATTGTTCATTTTATCTCATACATGCATGAAATGTTATTGATGTTATGGTTATGTTCTAATCACTTTGGATGCAGGATATGTTATGAATGACATAATGTTTGATAGGGTATTAGTAAGGGAAAACCCATTCTGCTCAGGGACGTGGTCTCACTAAACAACCATATTTTGGTTTGAGATAGACTAATGTTATTCGCACAAGAATTTTCATCTGACCCAAAGTTTTTGAATTCCCTATAAACTCTCAGGTACTCAATTTTGAATTGGGTAGGTTGAGAGTAGGGTGTTTCATGTATTTTCGAATAAACTTCTAGAATCGTGCAAAAGGCAAGCTGCTATTTAAATTTTATTTCTGATTTGTTGTATTACAACTACTTCTTATTGTTTTAGATGTGTGGGTATTATAGCCGTCTAAGTAGTTAAGACTCTGATCATCTAAGGGGCCATCTTCATATGTCACTCTTGAGATTATATTTGTAACTATTGTATTTTACCTGAATGATGTAATCATGGGGTTATGAGATTAAAATGTGAATTTGAAAATTAAAGAATGAAATTGTTTTGTGAAAATTTATAAATTCTTGACCTCGTTATGTTAATGATATAATAACTAATCAAATTTTTTCATTGGGAAATAATTCTAATGATGACTGCAGCATCACCGGTATCCATTTTCAAGCCTTAAAATGGAGGATGTTACAAAGAATTTGATCAAGTCGTTGAATGGTGGCATGGCTCTAGACATACACATGTACCTATTACATGCCATGTAGCTTGGATGCGGTAGATGAGCCCGTTGGTTAAGCGTTGGTAGGAGGACCTCGTCCTCGGTAATCCTGTGTTTGAAACAAATTAATTAAAGTCCCTATATAGTTAGCTTAGATGGTGTTTGTCCCAGGAATTATCCAAGGCCATTAACATAGGTCGTTCATCCATTTGAAGAGCTAAACCTTGAGGCTAGAAAAGCCTAAAGTTGAAGTTCTCGATTTATAGAATGCCTCACCTCGGATGGAGTTTATGTAGAGGCATGAGTGGTATAAGAGTCCTTCTCTAGAAGGGTAGAAGGGCCAGCACTTACTCTAATGCGAGGAGATAGTTTCGTCATTTTGAACTAAAAAGCTGGATGGCAAACATGGTCAGGTAAATTTTATTTTAATGAATTACTTTAATCAGAACCAATGTTGCATATGTATAGAATCCAATGGATGTCATGTATTGACTAATCGGGTTTTGCACTTTGATCGGGGCAGTATGAAGTGTTAGTCCATTAAATGTGTGTCCTTTGTTCAGAGCATGGTGTACACAAACACTTTGTGTAGATAGCCTGCTCCTATTGACAAATGAGCTCTGTCATAATATGGAACCGTGTGTTAGATTTTACCCATTATTGTAAAATGTGCGAAAAAGAAATAGTTGTCTAGAGCGACATAGAGTTTTTTATAGGAACGTAGGATCGTGATGTTTAGCCTAAAGTGTCAGCATGTGTGTTCTATTCGGATGTTAAAGTGCACAGGATGTGACCGTTCCCGAAAACCATCCCATCGAAATTGAGCCATCGATCCACATTCAACTAAAGTTCAAAGAAAGTTGATTACACCACTATTATTTATGAAATTTTATCACATATAAAGTCAAGTATTGACTATAGAAAGAACTCGGAGCATAGGCGTTTAGAACTCAAAGCCAACACCAAGTAAGGAGAATTTGGAAAACTTGGGCGGACGCCTAGGGTTGCTTAGTGTCAAACTTACGAAAATAAAATTGTCCTTAAAATCATTGTCCTAATCTAGCCAAGTAAACTGGAGCACTGAGTTATAGTCCATTATGGATCAACAGTGGCAACCATTGCATCAACCATGACAAGAAGGCGGCATCGACGACGATGAGATGATGGCAATAACGATGGCACAACAGCGACATCAGGATTAAGGTTGGAAACCTAACTATATGTAAAGTTGGGATCAAGAAGAAGAGAATGGGTTGAAAAAACTGGCGATGATTTGATGGCGTTGGTGGCAAAAACAGGCCACAACGATGTTAAAAGTGATGACAGCTTTGTGGTGAAGGCTAATGACTTGGAAAATGAAGCCGCAAAAGGGAAAAGGAGATGCTTGCACATGAAACGACGGTGAAGAAAATTTTCTATGTCTTGAAGTATATATAAAACATTTCAGGAATTATGTCGATACCGACATGACTGTGGTCGGTACCAACATGTTTAGCTTGTCATAAAAAAATAGGGAAAGAGAAAGAAAGGAAGGGAAGTCTACCTATTCGAGACATGATGTAGCTTCCAGAGAGTTAAGAATTCCAACTTTGCTGCAAAAAGAATGATATGCAAACTACCTAAAGTGATGAATGGATATCCTTGGAAAAGATGTAATGCTTTATAGATGACGGTTAGTCTCTGATGAATCTTGTGCAACTAACTCAATATCGCTTGTCTTGATCCAAGACATGCTTTATTTTCACAAAAGCATAATTTGAGGGCCAAATGTTATCTAGCATTTGAACCAAGCGACTTATTAGTGAATATGACCTTTTAGACGAAGGCGAAATGGATCAAGAACTCGGGGTATGCTTATGATGATAGAATGATATAGCACAAATAGTTTTGGAGAAAATTGGAACAACTCAACTATGGTTGTATCGACCACAATCATGTCGGCACCGACTTGACTTGGCTAGTACTAAGATGATTTTTGAAGGGTCCACTTCTGAGTAATTAGGTGAACGACTCCAATACTTTGTAGAGAAAGACAAATCTCGCATAGGGCAAATCATGTCGGCCAAACATAATTTGACGGAGCAATTTTGGGAAATGAAGCTTGGAAAGTTAAAGATATGAACAAGTATGGGAGAAAAGTGGTCTACCGCTTATCGAATCATGGTTGGTGCTAATATGGTTGTGGTTGGCACTAACATGATTCTGTTTAGTACCACCATGATTTTGTGCACGAATTTTACTCGTTCTTCCTTTCTACTTGTGTGTATCCAAGTTCTTACCTCGTCTTCCATGATCTAACGACTTTGGTGGATGATTTCGACTATAAATACGAGTGTTAGAGCAATGTGAAAATGACTTTTTGACACTTATTCTTCACTCTCTTCTCCATATACTCAACTTTTCCATGAATTGCTGTCAAACCTAAAATTGGATTGTTTTATAGACTTGAAATCTTGTAATTCATTTGTGTTTGTGTCAAATATTTAAGTAATAAAATTAAGTCAACATAGGCAGTTATTTGAGGCCGAACCTGTAATGACCTAGAATTTTTGGTTATTTGAAATTGTTTATTTAATTGATAAATATTGAAAGGTAAATTTTATCGATTTAATAGGTCGAATTTCAAATATAATGATTTACTGATAATTTAATTGTTGAATTAAATAATTGAAATCATTAAAGTAATTTGAATCTTGGATTTTATTTGGAAAAAAATAGTTTAAAGGCTTATTTAATTTCTATTAATAAGAATGAAGGTAAATAAACTTTTAAATTGGGTTTAAAAGTGATTTAACTGATTCCTGAAATAACTCATTTTAATTAACAGATAAAAATAGCCTTCCGGGGCACAGTCTCGGAATTCGACAAAACTTGTTCCATTGGATCCGTAATAGTGTATTATTATCGAATTTCAAATTTTGTAGCATTACGGGATAAAAACGCGTTGAATTTAATATCGGAAATTCAATATAATAATTGGGTCCAAAAAGCTATCTTCTCCATATGATCGAATTAGGACTCGAAACTTGTTCCATTGCATTTGAAATAGGGGTATAACATTATGAACGCCTGGCGGCATGCCACGGTAGGGGTTCGAAATTTTAAGTTACTTAAATCGAGATATTTTGAAAATTCTATTAATATATTTTTCAAGTCAACCTTTCTTTTCAACCGCTTATCTATCTCTTCCAACCACCCTATGATGTGATCGTGCCTATTCCTTCTACAGAACACTTCCCTCTTCTTCGTTTTAAAAGCACGCAACAGATAGGAGAAAAAAGAAGAAAACAAAACTTCAAAAATCTTCATCTCATAAATTACTCAACTAAAAATCCCCAAACGAATTTTATAATTCATATTTTGTGGAGAGCTTCGATCTGGTAGGCGGTTTAAGGGGTTCGGTGATGACTTGGGCAACTCGACAGTGATAGTCGAATGGCTATGCGAGCTAGGGTTAGGGTTTCTAGAATTTGTGAGCATCGATTTGCTTGGTTGAGGTCATATTTGGATTCTTAGTGTGAAATAGCATCTAGGCATCGAATTTGGTGAAGATCGATCAACTTTGGGGGTGTGCGACCATGGCTACAGTGGCTGAGACCCATCAGGTCGTGAAACATATGGGGGTTGTGTGACGACCCAAAACTTTTGGATATTTGAAATTGGAATATTTAATTGATTTTAAATATTTGAAAGATAGTTTAACTTGAATTTCAAATATCATTGTTTATTTGGCAATTAAATTATTGAATTTAATAATTAGAAATTGGGAAAATTGTTGAATCTAGATATTCCAGGCTTGTTAAAAATATTTTTAAAAGCTTAGAAAATTCATATTGATAATACTGAAGGTAATAGAACTTTTAAAATTGAATTTGAAAGTGAATTGTTCAGTTTTGAATTTATATCGTTTAAATCAATATTTAAAATAGCCTTCCGAGGCATAGTCTTGGAATTTAACGAAACCAGTTCCATTGGATCTGTAATAGTGTATTATTATCGGATTTCAATTTTCGTAGTGTTTGGAGTTGTCGTGTGATCGTACGGTATATAAACGCGCTTAAATCTATATCGAAAATTTAATATAAATAACTAAGTCCAAAAAGCTATCTTCTCCATACGATCGAATTAGGACTCGAAACCTTTTCCATTGCGTTCGGAATAGGGGTTTAACATTATAAACGCCTAGCGGCATGCCTTGATAGGGGATCGAGATTGTGAGTGCGATAATCGAGACGATTTATATTTGAATTTAAAATTTAAATATAAATAATATTGTTGCATTTAAAATACTATGTCAAGACCCTGCATAACACGTATTGAAATTTTTAGCACGTGTTCACAAGTATAACACACGTCCCTTCCTCTTTGTAAAATCGAAACCAGATAAATAAATAAAAGAAAAATCGATTTCCTCTTCAAAAATAAAATCAATGGCTGAACGGATTCGTTCGTAAATCAGAAAATAAATGGTCGAGCTAAAATTCATGAAATTAATACCACCTTCTTCCATTCCCTACCCTTTTTCATTCCCAATTTGATTTCGATTTAATCAAGCAACAACCACTCTCATTCATTTCACAAAATCGAGCTCGCGAGCGTGGTCGCGTAGAGGGAATCGAGCCTAAGCTCGAGCGAAATCGATCGAAAGTAAGGGCAACGCGATAGTGGGTCGTTGGAGGAGGGAGCACATGCGCACGCGAGGGAAGACCAAAGTTCTAGATGGCGAAGACTGCGGCGTCGAGAACGGGAGGGGGGTTCGTCGATGTTGAGGTCACGATTGCGTTCGCAAGGCAGTGGAGTCGACTTCTCCGGCATGTGCGACGCGTTGACGGCTAAGGTTGGAACATCGATGCCGCATTTATCGGTGAAGCAGTTAGGTATAATTTTTATAGCTTAATTTAAGTTAAAAGGTTAAGGTAATTTAGAAGTTTTAAATAAAATTATTACAATAAGGCTGTTTGTTTTTAAAAAGTTTAAAGTTCATGTAAAAAAATTGGATTTTAACCTATATAGATTATTTTATATACAGTTTGAAATAAAGGAAAAATAAATACAATTTACTAGGTTATAAAAAAATAATATATAATTTATTAAGGTGATTGATTTATTTAGTAAACGTATTCAATTATTTTAGTTATTAAAAATAATCTATTAAAAGAAATTAGTTTAAGTTAAATTTTTAGCTTAAAAATTTGTTAAGTAATTAATAAATGATAATTGATTGTTCGATTATTTCGAATATTAATAAACCATAAATGTTTGTACAAGGTCTAAAACTGTGAAGAAACAAGTCGGAATGGAAATGGATTGCAAAACAAAAGCAAAGGTGAGAACTTCTCACTCAATCGGATTACCCGGTTTAATTTAAATAGTTAAATTTAAATTATTGGTTGTTTGCTTGGATTGATAATTGTTATCAGTTGGATCGGTATGTTATATATAGTAGTATATATATATGTATATTGGAATGATTGATTTCCCGCATTATATAGCGGATGAGACCCTATGCGTCGCATAATAGCGGATGATATGATATGACCCCATATACCGCGATATTCCACCTCGAAGTGGAATTGGTATTTTAAATTGTTGTACTAACATCTGTGGATGTAGGGAAACAGGTTGGAGGGATCCAACTGGATTCCCTAAATTGTTTGAATTTATTTCATATGTTGTGATATGATTTGTTAATGAATTATGATTGATTTTATTAATAATTGAAATTATTGAAGGCTATGGTTTAGCCGAATATATTTTGGTATTTTAAAACACCAGAAATATAAAAATTGGATTTTTGGAAGGAAATTAAAATAGAGAATTTTAAGTAAAATAATTTTTGAGAATTGGATAAATTGAAAGAAGGAATTTGGAAAGGATAAAAGTTGATTTTTGAAATCCTATTGAATAAATTCAAGTATGGGGAAAAAGATTTTTTAATAAATGAAAATAAATGGATTTTGAGAACTTAAGTAGTATTGTTTAAAAATTGAAGAATTTATTTAAAATCCAGATTTTAAATGGTTTGGGAGAAATAAAGGGAGAATTTTGAAATCAAGTATGAAATTGGTTTTTCTGATTTAAATGAAATTTAAATCATAAATATAGGTGTGAATATTAGATTAATGGGTTTTGAAATAAATTTAGATAAGTAAAGGAGAAATTTTAAATGGGGTAAATTTTGGAAATCGATTTGGAAATTGATTTAGTGTTTGAAACTGTGTTTTGAAAAGAAAATGAGACTATGGAATTTATAAACTAGATTTATAAAATGGAATAAGATATCAGTGGATATTTGGAAATATAAATTCACGATGGGGATTTATAAAGGAATGGGTAATTTGTTTTAAAAATAAATATTGGTTTATTTTTAAAAGTATGGAAAGAAAATTTACGAATTTGGGATGTAAATTGAGATAAATCGAGAAGGATTTATTAATTGTTTTAAATGGACTATTTTGGAATGGAAAGTGTATTTTCCCTGGAAAGTCGAGTATGTTTTCAAAATAGCTTTTAAGTATAAATTAAAAGCTCTAAAGTTGGTTTTAAAAAGAATGTTTTTGGAGAAATTATTTTCTTAAATTGTTTTTAAACTTTTGAAGTAAATATTTATTAAGTTAATTATAGAAGTGGTTATTTTAAAGATTCAACTAGTATTTGATTTATAAGATGGTTATTTAAATAATTATACTCTATCTAATAATTTTATTTTTAAAATTAGTTTGGGCTTAAGTTTTACATGAGATACCAGTATAAAATGTCATAACTAATATTTTAAATAAAGTGTTTAAAATAGTTTTTATTTTAAGTGTTTCCAAGTATATATTTTTGGATAAGCAATTTAAATTATTTTAAAAACCTAAATTATTGGGACTTGGCAAATTTTTTAGTGGAAATAAACAATGTTTGGAAATTTATTCCGTGAGAGGAAAGTGATTTGAAAACTGTTTTCAAAAGGTTTGAAGTGTAGAAAAATTTATATCTTGCGAAGATATATTGAGATAAATAATTTGGGAAATTATTTAAATCTGATGGTTGTTTTATGGATGTTATTTAATAATTAAATAACCGACTATCAATATTGGCCTTTAAGATGGCATTTGAATTTCGATGAGACCGGGGGTCGGATTCCAAATGGTTATCCGAAAACCACATCGAATCTTAATGGTGGATCTTCTGTTTAAAAGATCAAAAATGGAAATTTGTTGTGACTTAATTTAGATTTGAATGTACGCACTTGTTTTTAAATTAAGCGCTCATTATTCGGATAAGTCGGAGGAGGACATTAAGTCATAAAACCCATTCCTAATAATGATACGACGGAATGGAATTGCATTTGAATATGGTGGTTGAAGACCGGGTATTTTCGAAAACGAAAGGATTACCAGTTGAATGTCTCTGCACTGAGTTGCTCCGGTATAGAGATTACCCTATGTGATGGGAAGTCCGGACGTGATTAGGGGATATCCGGATTTGCAAGGACTTTTTCCTTAATTGGACGAAGTGCCTTCGGTTCCATTCAGACCCAGGATGGACTTGTATGGACGTATATCTGACATTAAACTTTAAGATATAAAGCTGGTTTCTATCAAATATATTTCTGTTGGTGGCGGAGAATTTATTCTCTTAGCTTAACACCCTTCTCTGAGACGTACGAGCTCAGAGGTTATGTAGTTGATTGTTACTAGTGATATATTCCCAATTTGGTAATGTGGCATGCTAAGTGCTGATCATTGGTTGATCGAAGCATGGCTTTTGTGAAAAGCATAGCTTTGTGGGACAAGACTTCATCGAACCTCACACCCCAGAAATGGTTGAAACAAGAAGGATGCGGCAAGGTTATGGGGGTCGCGCCCCTTAGGGTATGTGCATTTCCTTTTGGATAAAAAAGTGGTATCATGGTATGGAGCCCGGATATTTTACTTATATGGATAAAAAGTGGTATTCTGGTATGGAGCCCAGATATTTTACTTATGTGGTTGTTGGAATTTGAGGCGCCTCGGTAAAGGTCGGTTACGACCGGGGGATGGTATACTCGTGACAGTTAGTTACATAGTTACAGAGGTAACCCGACCTTGTGTTGGCAGAGATCCGGTTAGGTTCTCGGGGCGTCCCTCCGGAGGCGTACCCATTCGGATAAAGGAAGTTCCTTAGCCTTGGCCATTTGTTGGAAATCCAATCACTCAATACGAGCCCTGTACGGTTTTAGTTGTAGAACCTGCCATCTAACGTGGTGGCTACAGTAGGCATACTATAATGGTACGTATGCTGGCTAAGATTAATATTATACTTGCAAACGTTTTCCACACTATGTACTAATAATAATATCAAAAGGATTTTCGTGTATCAAGCATGTTTGACTACTATAAGGAGAAATCTCCCCCAAGTGTGCGATTGCATTGTGTGTGTGCCGGGAGGCCTTATGGTAGTTTCATTTTCCTAAAGCATGAAAGGATTTCGTTTTCTTTTCGTTTGTCACAAATAACTGTTTTTAGTTCTCACACCAGTCCCATGACTGACCTGGAGTTTATTGTTCCCTTTTCTAAACTCTGGGTGCCCATAATTTTCCACACGGGCAGCCTAGAGTCAGGTTATCAGTAGATTCTGGATGGATTGTTGTGGAGCTCAGGAGACGAGCTGGATGGCGAGACGTACTTCCATATTTGATTATTATTCCGCTATGTATTCAGTTATGAGGACAAGCTTATATAACTGTCCAGTTGTGTGCTATGAAACTGTTGTACTCTGATGATGTAATGTATAAACAGATATAGTTCTTTTGTTTTAAAGCTATTATATATTGTTCCGCTAAGATTGTGAGATTCTGATATTGTTTCTGTTTCTTTCTTCTACCTTCTTCTTCTTTAACCCTAACAGTCCAGTTTTTCGACATTCGATTGTTCGGCATTTGATACAATGGACGTATGGATGTCGATTTTCAGGCGTCGAAAAATTAGGTCGTTACAAAGTGGTATCAGAGCATAGGTTGGCGATAACCTTAGCTTTGGTGGGGATTACTCATTAGAAATAGAGTCCGTAGTACTCTAGAATTAGTTTGAGTGTATTAATAGATATGAGCGCGTAGTTGTTAGTGAATATAAAAATTGTTTTTATATTGTGTTGACTTATCGGTTGAGTGTTTATGGATTCTAGTCGATATGTGGGACGCCATGTTATCGATAGGGATTTCTAAACTCTTAAACAAGATAAACCAACACAGTATTGTTTTAAAATAGGGTAAATCAAATAATTTTACCCAAATTTTTTTCTATAAAAGAAATAATTTTCTGTAAATTATTATAGTATATATGGTTGCTTGGTTGTTAAGAAGTGATAATATTAAATTATTATCATTGTGTATGGAAATTGAACAAGAAATTAAGGTAATAACCAAAGATTAAGGAAATAAATTCATATACAAATGAAGTTTATAAATGTGAATTATAAATGTGATTTATAATTGAATATGAAAAAAAATTCCAGAGTAATATTTGAATATGAATTGAAAGGATTTGGAATTTAAAATATTTGAAATGTTTTTGAAAAGATAAAAGCACTAAATTCTTTCTGGTCACTGGAAAATAATTTCGATGATCATCGTGACATCATCGGTGTTCGTTTTCGAGTTTCCAAAGAAAGGATTGCTACCTGAAGGTTTTTAATTTAAATTGTTTGCAAAGCTGGTTTTGGTTTTAAACTTCAAAGGATAATTTGATATGCAAATGAATTATGTATATGATTGATTTCAAAAATGATTTTTGATACGTTGAAGTTTTGGTTTGGTGAAACCGTTTTGATTTTTGAAATAAAAAGAAATATTGGATATACTAAAGAATTTTTGGGATACAATTGATTTCAAAAATGTTTTGAAATATTTAAGCAATCGTTTAAAACTCTGGGATCTTATTTAAAATGTTATTTGATACAAATAAGTTGGACTTATAAGTTGGAAATTTGTAACGACCCAGAATTTTGAACGAATTAAATTGAGAATATTTAATTAATTTTAAATATTTGAACGGTAATTTAATTTGAATCTCGAATATAATTCAGAATTTGGCGATTAAATTTTATAATTTAATCTATTGAAAACTGGATAAAAATTTGAATCTTCAAATTTAAGCTGAAGAAAAATATTTCGAAAGCTTTTAAAATTCGTATTGATAACACTGAAGATAACAGAAGCTTCAGAATCTAATTTCAAACTGTTTCGTTCAGTTTTGAAATTATATCGTTCGTATCGATATTTGAAAATAGCGTTCCGAGGCACAGTCTCGGAATTTGACGAAACCAGTTCCATTGGGTCCGTAATATTGAATTATTGTCGGATTTCAAATTTCGTATTTATCGGGATTGATATGTGAGCACACGGTGAGTAAACGCATTGAAGTTTTATCGAGATTAAATTTAGATTTAAAAATTTAAAACAAACGACATCGTCCCTAATTTCGTGCCTAAAATCACGCAGAGACCACGAATTCATCGTGCAGACCATACTCCCTTCAACCTTAAATATCTCATCCCCTCCCTCTTTTAAAAACAAAACCGAGCTCTCCAGTTCAAAAAAAATAATATGCCGAGTTCCTCCCTTCTAAACAAAATCAAAAAGAAAATGGTTGCTTATATTCAAATCTAAAGTCGCGTGTGTGGGTTCCGATCGCATGATTTTGGGGAAGTATTTGGTCGCAATGGCGACTCGTTCAAATTCACGAACGGCGGCGTCTTCATGCTCTCTTCGAAAAGCAGAGGTAGGGGCGGCCTCGTTCTAGTACTAGCTCGAGGAAGAAGGAAACAGTGGGATTCACGGTCAAGCTAGGGAAGTCGACTCGCGATTGAATCAAGTGAGGCATCGACTAGGGTTTCGCATAGGGGTTTGGGGATTCGCCGACGTCGTAGCTTGGTCGACTTCGTCTCTGGTGTTGATGGCAGCCACGAACACGTGGGAAGACCGGAGTCGCGATGGATCTTCGGCAATGGGAGGTCGCGATCCAATCGCGTGTGCTTCAGGGGAAGAGGTGGTGCTGGGGTCAGTCGCGATGCCAGAGGGAGCTCGCGTGTGAGCAGCGTGCGAAGGGGCTTCGATCGACGGTGGGGTTGAAATTTGGTTGTGGTGGTCGTTCTTGTTGCTGTGAGGTATAATCGTATATACATTTATTTATTTTCCCTTTAATTCAAATACATATAGAATGCAGTTTTGAATTACAGTAAGGTTTAAAAATAAAATAAATATAACTTAACTAATTTATTTTTTTATAATAACGTATTATGGAAATTAAATTGTGTGGATTAACTTATCTAAATCATTTTTTGTTACTAAAGGATTTTATAAAAGAAAATTTGTTCAAAATTTAAATTGAATTGTTAAATGGAAATTGGTTATTCGATTTAATTCGAATATTAACGAATTGTGTAAATATTTATACAAGGTTAAAAAAAATCAAGAGGAAAGGGTCAAAATGGAAATGGATGCCAATAAAAGCAAAGGTGAGATTTTCTCACTCAATTGAAAAGTGAAATTTTCAGTTATTGATTTGATTGCTGTTGAATGTGCTATTAGATATAATAGGATATATTTATATATATAGCAATATATACATATTGGCATATGTATATATTGGATTGATGATTTCCCGCCTCGTATAGCGGTTGAGACCCTATTGCGCCGTTAGTAAGCGGATTTATAAAAACCTATATACCGCGATAATTCCGTACTGGAGCGGAATTGGTATTGTGCTAACATCTTTGGATGCAGGGAAACAGGTTGGAGGGATCCAACTGGACCCCTCACATTGATTGAATTTATTTCTATTGTGATATAAATCTGTGAATGATTATAGTGATGCTATTAATCATATTGATATCTGGAAATTGTTTGAAAGCTAAAATTTAGCTGAATGGATGTTTGACATCATTGGATTCCAAAGATAAACGAAATTGAATTTTTGAAATTCAAGTAGAAAATTTCTAAGTGAATCAATTTTTTAAATTGAAGAAATTTTGAAGAAAGGAATTTTCTTTTTAAAGTATAAAAAGTAAATTTTTATAATCATATTGAATAAATTCCAGAATCAAGTGAAAACGTTAAATAAATAAATTTCGTATAATAGTGATTTTAAATTGAAGAAATTAATTAAAATTTGGATTTCTAAATAGTTGGAAAAAGATAAAAGGGATTTATTTTCTTTAAGAGGAATTTGTTTAAAATGAAATAAGTTGGAGGTCCAATTATAAATTTAATTGGCAAATTGAAACAAGTTTAGGAAAAAATCAATATAAAATGATTTGGGATGGGAAATAATTTAGAAATGAATATTGAAATTGATTTGGTATTGAAGTAAAATTAGAAATCAATTTGAGATTTGATTTTGGGGTTAAAAGTGAATATTTGGGAATGTGGATTTAAAACTGGAAATGATGTTAAAATGGGTTTATTTACAGTTTGTAAAGTTTAAAAGAACGATTTCTTTTAAAATAAATAAATTATAAGTATTTAACTTATAATATGGATTTTTGATGTATACGTTGAGTTATAAAATTGAATGGGTCATTAAAGGAAATTTATAAAATCGAAGTTGTTATAGAATAGAAAATAGAATTTATAAACGTTGTTTTATAAATTCGAAATCAATTGGATTTGATAAATTAAATATAAAAGGACATTAAAGAAGATATATTCGCGATTTTAAATAGCGAAATTTTATTGAAATAAAATGTGTAGAAAAGACTGAAATGTGGTTAGTGAAGTATATTCACGATTTTGGACAGTGAATATATTTTTAAGAATAATGGTTATGTTTGGGAAAGCGATATTATAAAGGAAGTTAATTGTTTAAAAGATATTTTAAAACGTGTGAACTATCGAAATCATAGATTTCAACATTTATTGTTGAAATAGACGTTTTCGAAAAATAAGGAAATGGTGGACTATAACACTGTTGTTATAGTAAATGATTTCCGAAAGGAAATATTTTATATAGTATTGGGATTTATATATCTATCTTAATTCTGAATCCATATACTAGTGATTTCGAGTCGTCGTAACGATGTTTTACGCAACATTCGTTTTGACTCAAATAAATGTGATTTAAGAATGATTTCCTTAAAGAATGAGATATATACTTAATTTTGATTTTAAGTATATCGAATATTTTCTAAGTGTTGAAAATAAATGATTTGTGAATTACTTATTTTTAAATAAGTATGGAAATGCTTTTCCAATGAAAAATGAACTGTTTGAGTTTTTATCTTTTAAAGATAAATTGAAAAGTGAATATTTGAAATTGTTTTCAAATGGTTAAGTGTGGAAAGTTTATATCTTATAAAGATATTTTTGAAGAATAAATAATTTGGGAAAATTATTTGGAATCTGATGATGTTGCGCATCTTTATTGATAGTTAAATAACCGACTATCAATAATTACCTTTAAATAGGTATTTGTTGTGAATTGGATGAATTTGAATGCCACACTTATTTTTAAATAATCGCTCACTATTCGGGTTAACCGGGAAAGGACCATGGGGTCGTATAACCCATTCCGAATATGTGATACGTCGTTATGAATCGCATTTGAAGACCGGTGTTGAAGACTGGATATTTTTGAAAACGGAAGGATTACCGTCGAGTTACTCTACATCGGCTGATCTCCGGTTTAGAGGTTTTTATCACCCTTAGTGACGGGAAGTCCTGACGTGATTGAAAATTATCCGGATATGCAAGGGCTTCGTGAGAAGTGCCTTCGGTTCTGTTCGATCCCGGAACAGACTTGTATGGATTGTGTGTCTGACGTTACAATTTGAGATATAAAGCTGATTTCTTTCAAATACATTTCTGTTGGTGGTGGAGAATTTATTCTCTTAGCTTAACACCCTTCTCTGAGACGTACGAGCTCAGAGGTTATGTAGTTGAAATTTATCAGCAATATATCCCAATTTGGTAACGTGGCATACTGAGTGTTGCTGTGAAATGATCAGTGTTTGATCATTTGTGATATGATCATTTGTTTGATCTTATATCTTTGTGATCATAGGTTGATCATTTTGTTTGACCCGAAGCAGGGCTTTTTGAGAAAGCGTAGCTTTGTGGACGAGACTTCATCGAGCCTCACACCCCGGAAATGGTCGAAACAGGAAGAATGCAGCAAGGTTCTAGGGAGTAGCGCCCCTTAGTGTATGTCATTCCTTCTGGATAAAGGTGGTATCATGGTATGGAGCCCAGATACTTAACCTCTGTGGTTACTGCATTATTTTTTCTATGTGGTTTGTTGCGAATCGGGGATCCTCGGGAAGATCGGTGACGATCGGGGGATGGCATACGCGTGTCAGTAGTTACCTATTTTTGCAGAGGTAACCCGGCCTTGTGTTGGCAGAGATCCGGTTAGGTTCTCGGGTCGTCTATTCCAGGGACGTACCCATCGTGGATAGGAAGTTCCTTAGCCTGACCATTTGTTGGAAATCCAAAGAAACAATACGCGACTTGTACGGTTTTAGTTGTATTACCTGCTATGGAATGTGGAGGTAACCTACTATTGAACATAGTAGCTATAGTAGGCATAAGTGCGGAATGCCTATGCTGGCTAAGATTAATATTATACTTTCGAAATGATTTCTACACTATGCACTAATAATAATATCAAAAAGAATTTGATTTTGCGTAGTAAGCATCTTTGACTATCATAAGAAGAAATCTCCTCCAATTCTGCGTTTGCATTGTGTGTGTGGTGGGAGGTCTTATGGTAGTTTCATTTTCCAAAAGCATTTCGAATTGACTTTAAAATTTTTCTGTTGTTTATTTTAAGAATAACTGTTTTTACGATCTCACACCAGTCACCATGACTGACTCGGAGTTTATTGTTTCCCTTCTAAACTCTGGGTGCCCACCAATTTCCACACGGGCAGCCTAGAGTTATATTATCAGGATATTCTGGATATTCTGGAGCTTTGGAAGCAAGCTGGATGACGAGACGTAGTATTTGTATTTGATAGTATTTATTCCGCTGTGTATTCTATATGAGGACAAGTTATATAACTGTCCATTGTTGTATATTGACTCTGATGACTGATGTATGTATAAACTGATAAAATTCTTTGTTTTAAAGATTATTCATTTATCTATTATATATTGTTCCGCTGCGATATGTGAGATTCTGATATTGTCTCTGTTCTGTATCTGTTGTTGTTTTGTTGTTCTTCTTCTCTTTTTTTTCTATCTTCTCTTCCTCCTCTTCTTTTAAATATTAAAGTTTCGCGTTTTCGCCATCCGATTGTTCGGCAATTGCTACAGTGGACGTAGCAGTGTCGGGTTTTCGGAAGACGGATTTGCGGGCCTTTACAGTTGGTATCAGAGCATATGGTTAAGCGACAACCCTGCTCTGTTGGGTGTTACTCATTAGAGATAGAGTCAGTAGTACTCTAGAATGAGTTTGAGTGTAATAATAGATATGAGCGCGTATTTGTTATTTGAATATAAAATTGTTTTGTATTGTGATGATTGGTTTATTGAGTGGTATATGAACCTTCGTCGGCACAGTCTTGCAAAACTGTATCGAAGGGGTTTCTAAACACTCGAATAGAACAATTCGGCACAGTATTGTTTTGAATAGGGTAAATGAAATAATTTTACCCAAAACTATTTTGGATAGAAAAAGAAATGATTTTTCTATAAAGTACTATAGTATATGGTTGCATGGATGTTAGAAAGCGATAATATTGAAATTATTATCATTGTTATATTGAAATTGAATGAGAAATTGGAATTATAACTCCAAGGTTAAAATAAAATTCACAGACAAGTGAAATTTGAGAATGTAAATTATAAATGTGAATTGTAAATTAAAACGGAATTCCAGAGAAGTTTTTGGAAATGTTTTGAAAGAAATTTGAAAAATTTTGGAGATTTGGGAAGTTTAAATCTTTTTGGAGTTGAAAATGAATTTCGAAGGTTTTGGAAAGTATTTTGTAGAGATGAAAGCTCTAAACTCTTTTCGGTCGCTGGAAAATAATTCCGATGATGATCGCGACATCACCGGTGTTCATTTTCGGGTTTCCAAAAGAGAAATTGCTGCCAAATTATTTTAAATGGAAAGTTGTTTGGTTAATAGAATAAACCGAATGAAAATATGAAATGCAAATTAAATTGAATGGAATCAATTGCAAATGAAGTAGAATTAAAATAAATTGAATTTGTATCAATTTGAATTGGTTATAAACTAGAATGGATATGAATTCATTTTGTTTAAAAACGAATGTAACTTCAACCGTAAATATATAAGCATATATTGAAAAATTTGTAATCGAATTTGCAAAATGATTGAATGCTGTAATTAGATATAATGGCTAGTAGGATATACAGGTGTATAAAGGGATTGGAAAATTTATTTCACAGATAAATTTGAATTGCTCGACAAAAGGTACGTATTTGAATTATAATATGAGTTTTTGATGATTTCTTGTCTAGCCGCTTGGCTTTTTCTTTTTCTTTTTGAAATCTGAGAGTCCGTAGGGACGTTTTGTAGTCGTACCGTATTAGCCGCGCAAAGGAGACGCTGGCGAAATTTTTCGAAAATTTAGGGTGTTAGAAAATTTTTGAGAAAATTTTGAAGTTAAAATTTGAATTTAAACTCGAATTTGAATTTTGAGGTTAAACAATATTGTTTGAAACTTTAATTGGAGTTGGAAAGATAGTTGAAATGATAACGAATCTTTAGTAGGAAGATTTGTTTTGATAAATGTGATAAAACTACTGGATTGTGAAAAATAGTAGACGAGTTAAGGACCACTTTTCCTAACTTGTAATTTCGAGGACGAAATTCTTTTAAGGAGGGAAGTCTGTAACGACCCAGAATTTTGAACGAATTAAATTGAGAATATTTAATTAATTTTAAATATTTGAACGGTAATTTAATTTGAATCTCGAATATAATTCAGAATTTGGCGATTAAATTTTATAATTTAATCTATTGAAAACTGGATAAAAATTTGAATCTTCAAATTTAAGCTGAAGAAAAATATTTCGAAAGCTTTTAAAATTCGTATTGATAACACTGAAGATAACAGAAGCTTCAGAATCTAATTTCAAACTGTTTCGTTCAGTTTTGAAATTATATCGTTCGTATCGATATTTGAAAATAGCGTTCCGAGGCACAGTCTCGGAATTTGACGAAACCAGTTCCATTGGGTCCGTAATATTGAATTATTGTCGGATTTCAAATTTCGTATTTATCGGGATTGATATGTGAGCACACGGTGAGTAAACGCATTGAAGTTTTATCGAGATTAAATTTAGATTTAAAAATTTAAAACAAACGACATCGTCCCTAATTTCGTGCCTAAAATCACGCAGAGACCACGAATTCATCGTGCAGACCATACTCCCTTCAACCTTAAATATCTCATCCCCTCCCTCTTTTAAAAACAAAACCGAGCTCTCCAGTTCAAAAAAAATAATATGCCGAGTTCCTCCCTTCTAAACAAAATCAAAAAGAAAATGGTTGCTTATATTCAAATCTAAAGTCGCGTGTGTGGGTTCCGATCGCATGATTTTGGGGAAGTATTTGGTCGCAATGGCGACTCGTTCAAATTCACGAACGGCGGCGTCTTCATGCTCTCTTCGAAAAGCAGAGGTAGGGGCGGCCTCGTTCTAGTACTAGCTCGAGGAAGAAGGAAACAGTGGGATTCACGGTCAAGCTAGGGAAGTCGACTCGCGATTGAATCAAGTGAGGCATCGACTAGGGTTTCGCATAGGGGTTTGGGGATTCGCCGACGTCGTAGCTTGGTCGACTTCGTCTCTGGTGTTGATGGCAGCCACGAACGCGTGGGAAGACCGGAGTCGCGATGGATCTTCGGCAATGGGAGGTCGCGATCCAATCGCGTGTGCTTCAGGGGAAGAGGTGGTGCTGGGGTCAGTCGCGATGCCAGAGGGAGCTCGCGTGTGAGCAGCGTGCGAAGGGGCTTCGATCGACGGTGGGGTTGAAATTTGGTTGTGGTGGTCGTTCTTGTTGCTGTGAGGTATAATCGTATATACATTTATTTATTTTCCCTTTAATTCAAATACATATAGAATGCAGTTTTGAATTACAGTAAGGTTTAAAAATAAAATAAATATAACTTAACTAATTTATTTATTTATAATAACGTATTATGGAAATTAAATTGTGTGGATTAACTTATCTAAATCATTTTTTGTTACTAAAGGATTTTATAAAAGAAAATTTGTTCAAAATTTAAATTGAATTGTTAAATGGAAATTGGTTATTCGATTTAATTCGAATATTAACGAATTGTGTAAATATTTATACAAGGTTAAAAAAAATCAAGAGGAAAGGGTCAAAATGGAAATGGATGCCAATAAAAGCAAAGGTGAGATTTTCTCACTCAATTGAAAAGTGAAATTTTCAGTTATTGATTTGATTGCTGTTGAATGTGCTATTAGATATAATAGGATATATTTATATATATAGCAATATATACATATTGGCATATGTATATATTGGATTGATGATTTCCCGCCTCGTATAGTGGATGAGACCCTATTGCGCCGTTAGTAAGCGGATTTATAAAAACCTATATACCGCGATAATTCCGTACTGGAGCGGAATTGGTATTGTGCTAACATCTTTGGATGCAGGGAAACAGGTTGGAGGGATCCAACTGGACCCCTCACATTGATTGAATTTATTTCTATTGTGATATAAATCTGTGAATGATTATAGTGATGCTATTAATCATATTGATATCTGGAAATTGTTTGAAAGCTAAAATTTAGCTGAATGGATGTTTGACATCATTGGATTCCAAAGATAAACGAAATTGAATTTTTGAAATTCAAGTAGAAAATTTCTAAGTGAATCAATTTTTTAAATTGAAGAAATTTTGAAGAAAGGAATTTTCTTTTTAAAGTATAAAAAGTAAATTTTTATAATCATATTGAATAAATTCCAGAATCAAGTGAAAACGTTAAATAAATAAATTTCGTATAATAGTGATTTTAAATTGAAGAAATTAATTAAAATTTGGATTTCTAAATAGTTGGAAAAAGATAAAAGGGATTTATTTTCTTTAAGAGGAATTTGTTTAAAATGAAATAAGTTGGAGGTCCAATTATAAATTTAATTGGCAAATTGAAACAAGTTTAGGAAAAAATCAATATAAAATGATTTGGGATGGGAAATAATTTAGAAATGAATATTGAAATTGATTTGGTATTGAAGTAAAATTAGAAATCAATTTGAGATTTGATTTTGGGGTTAAAAGTGAATATTTGGGAATGTGGATTTAAAACTGGAAATGATGTTAAAATGGGTTTATTTACAGTTTGTAAAGTTTAAAAGAACGATTTCTTTTAAAATAAATAAATTATAAGTATTTAACTTATAATATGGATTTTTGATGTATACGTTGAGTTATAAAATTGAATGGGTCATTAAAGGAAATTTATAAAATCGAAGTTGTTATAGAATAGAAAATAGAATTTATAAACGTTGTTTTATAAATTCAAAATCAATTGGATTTGATAAATTAAATATAAAAGGACATTAAAGAAGATATATTCGCGATTTTAAATAGCGAAATTTTATTGAAATAAAATGTGTAGAAAAGACTGAAATGTGGTTAGTGAAGTATATTCACGATTTTGGACAGTGAATATATTTTTAAGAATAATGGTTATGTTTGGGAAAGCGATATTATAAAGGAAGTTAATTGTTTAAAAGATATTTTAAAACGTGTGAACTATCGAAATCATAGATTTCAACATTTATTGTTGAAATAGACGTTTTCGAAAAATAAGGAAATGGTGGACTATAACACTGTTGTTATAGTAAATGATTTCCGAAAGGAAATATTTTATATAGTATTGGGATTTATATATCTATCTTAATTCTGAATCCCTATACTAGTGATTTCGAGTCGTCGTAACGATGTTTTACGCAACATTCGTTTTGACTCAAATAAATGTGATTTAAGAATGATTTCCTTAAAGAATGAGATATATACTTAATTTTGATTTTAAGTATATCGAATATTTTCTAAGTGTTGAAAATAAAAGATTTGTGAATTACTTATTTTTAAATAAGTATGGAAATGCTTTTCCAATGAAAAATGAACTGTTTGAGTTTTTATCTTTTAAAGATAAATTGAAAAGTGAATATTTGAAATTGTTTTCAAATGGTTAAGTGTGGAAAGTTTATATCTTATAAAGATATTTTTGAAGAATAAATAATTTGGGAAAATTATTTGGAATCTGATGATGTTGCGCATCTTTATTGATAGTTAAATAACCGACTATCAATAATTACCTTTAAATAGGTATTTGTTGTGAATTGGATGAATTTGAATGCCACACTTATTTTTAAATAATCGCTCACTATTCGGGTTAACCGGGAAAGGACCATGGGGTCGTATAACCCATTCCGAATATGTGATACGTCGTTATGAATCGCATTTGAAGACCGGTGTTGAAGACCGGATATTTTTGAAAACGGAAGGATTACCGTCGAGTTACTCTACATCGGCTGATCTCCGGTTTAGAGGTTTTTATCACCCTTAGTGACGGGAAGTCCTGACGTGATTGAAAATTATCCGGATATGCAAGGGCTTCGTGAGAAGTGCCTTCGGTTCTGTTCGATCCCGGAACAGACTTGTATGGATTGTGTGTCTGACGTTACAATTTGAGATATAAAGCTGATTTCTTTCAAATACATTTCTGTTGGTGGCGGAGAATTTATTCTCTTAGCTTAACACCCTTCTCTGAGACGTACGAGCTCAGAGGTTATGTAGTTGAAATTTATCAGCAATATATCCCAATTTGGTAACGTGGCATACTGAGTGTTGCTGTGAAATGATCAGTGTTTGATCATTTGTGATATGATCATTTGTTTGATCTTATATCTTTGTGATCATAGGTTGATCATTTTGTTTGACCCGAAGCAGGGCTTTTTGAGAAAGCGTAGCTTTGTGGACGAGACTTCATCGAGCCTCACACCCCGGAAATGGTCGAAACAGGAAGAATGCAGCAAGGTTCTAGGGAGTAGCGCCCCTTAGTGTATGTCATTCCTTCTGGATAAAGGTGGTATCATGGTATGGAGCCCAGATACTTAACCTCTGTGGTTACTGCATTATTTTTTCTATGTGGTTTGTTGCGAATCGGGGATCCTCGGGAAGATCGGTGACGATCGGGGGATGGCATACGCGTGTCAGTAGTTACCTATTTTTGCAGAGGTAACCCGACCTTGTGTTGGCAGAGATCTGGTTAGGTTCTCGGGTCGTCTATTCCAGGGACGTACCCATCGTGGATAGGAAGTTCCTTAGCCTGACCATTTGTTGGAAATCCAAAGAAACAATACGCGACTTGTACGGTTTTAGTTGTATTACCTGCTATGGAATGTGGCGGTAACCTGCTATTGAACATAGTAGCTATAGTAGGCATAAGTGCGGAATGCCTATGCTGGCTAAGATTAATATTATACTTTCGAAATGATTTCTACACTATGCACTAATAATAATATCAAAAAGAATTTGATTTTGCGTAGTAAGCATCTTTGACTATCATAAGAAGAAATCTCCTCCAATTCTGCGTTTGCATTGTGTGTGTGGTGGGAGGTCTTATGGTAGTTTCATTTTCCAAAAGCATTTCGAATTGACTTTAAAAATTTTCTGTTGTTTATTTTAAGAATAACTGTTTTTACGATCTCACACCAGTCACCATGACTGACTCGGAGTTTATTGTTTCCCTTCTAAACTCTGGGTGCCCACCAATTTCCACACGGGCAGCCTAGAGTTATATTATCAGGATATTCTGGATATTCTGGAGCTTTGGAAGCAAGCTGGATGACGAGACGTAGTATTTGTATTTGATAGTATTTATTCCGCTGTGTATTCTGTATGAGGACAAGTTATATAACTGTCCATTGTTGTATATTGACTCTGATGACTGATGTATGTATAAACTGATAAAATTCTTTGTTTTAAAGATTATTCATTTATCTATTATATATTGTTCCGCTGCGATATGTGAGATTCTGATATTGTCTCTGTTCTGTATCTGTTGTTGTTTTGTTGTTCTTCTTCTCTTTTTCTTCTATCTTCTCTTCCTCCTCTTCTTTTAAATATTAAAGTTTCGCGTTTTCGCCATCCGATTGTTCGACAATTGCTACAGTGGACGTAGCAGTGTCGGGTTTTCGGAAGACGGATTTGCGGGCCTTTACAAAATTTGTTAGTATAAAATTCATATGGAAATTAGAGAACCAATTTGAATAAAAGTAGGCTAAGTAAAATGGTTATCGAAATAAAATTTATTGGTTGGAAATAAATTTGTGAATATTCAAATTCATTCTGAATTGAGTTAAGTAAAGTTGTAAAATTGATTCGAAGTGGAACTAATTAAAGAAATGATTAATTGAATATGGTTTAAGATAAAGTGAATAGAATTCAATATTGAAAATTGGAAGGTAAATTGAATTCAAATGGAATTGAAAATGTAAAGTGAAAATAGGTATAAGAGGTTGTATAAAATAATTATATTGAACTTAAGAAATGGATGATGGAATTTTTAAGTAAATTTGGAATTGAGGAAATATTTTAGGTTAATATTTGATCGGAGATTAGTGTGTGGAATGATAAGTGTGGATAAGTAAATAAGAATCAAAATAAATGTGAATAAAAGAGAATTGTTATAATTAAAAATCAATTGAGATAAATACGTAGGATGTACGTATATTATTTATTCGCATAACGATTTGATCTAGATTCGAGCACAGAATTTCAAGATAGTTATATCGATCCGAGTTGGATTTTTCATTCGATTTTCAACGACGAATTCTGGATATGGATTTTTGATTTATTCTCGATATTCTCTATCATAGTTTACGCTATGCAAGGAGAATGACAGTTTCTAATCAAGAAATCAGATCTGAGTCCGCACTAGGAAGTCGGGTGGACGATACTAGTTCGGAAGTGAAATTGTGTGATCGAGTGAGCGATCGAATTTGATATTGCGTACGGATGATATACGGACATTGTACGGGTTTGAATAAAATAGATATTGAAAATTTTGTAAGAAAAAGAATAAAATGATTCTGAAATCAGTAATTGGATATTATTGCTGAGTAGTATACAGGTGTTATAAAGGAAAAGAAAATTGGGATTTTTGATTTCAGAAGATAAATTAAATTGCTCGACAAAGATAAGGTATGTATTTAAATTTTTATATGAAATTTGATTGGGTTTTTGATCTAGCCACTTGGCCTTTTGTTTTCTTTTGGAATTTGGGGGCCCGTAGTGGCATTTCGTAGTAGTACCGATCTAGGCGCGCAGAGGAGACGCCGGCAAAAAATTTCAGAAATTTAGGGAGTTAGAAAAAATTTTGAGAAAATTTTGAGAATATAAAATTTGAATTAGAATTAAAATTTGAATGGTTGAATAAATAGTATTGTTTGGAAACTATGGTTGAGTTTGAGAAGTTAGTAAGAGTAATAATGTGTCTTTTATTAAAAGATTGTTTTGAGAAGTTGTGTGAAAATATTTAGATTGGGAAATAGTAAACGGGTTATAGATCATTCTACTTAACTAGTAATTTCGGGACGAAATTCTTTTAAGGGGTGTAACGACCCAGAATTTTGAACAAATTAAATTGAGAATATTTAATTTATTTTAAATATTTGAACGATGATTTAATTTGAATCCCCAATATAACTTGGAATTTGACGATTGAATTATAAAATTTAATCTATTGATAATTGAATAAAAATTTGAATCTTCAATTTTAAGTTGAAGAAAAATATTTCAAAAGCTTTTAAAATTCATAGTAATGATACCGAAGATAACAGAAGCTTCAGAATCTAATTTCGAATTGATTTGATCAGTTTTGAAATTCATATCGTTTGAATCGATATTTAAAAATAGTCATCCGAGGCACAGTCTCGGAATTCGACGAAACCTGTTCCATTGGGTCCGTAATATTGTATTATTACCGGATTTCAAATTTCGTATTGATCGGAGTTGTTTTGTGACCGTACGGTTAGAAAACGCGTGGAAATCCATATCGAATTCAAATTTAAAATCTATATTTATATTTATTAACATCACACGTTATCTCCCCTAATTCTACGCCTAGAATCACGAACGAGATCGTGTAAGCAGACCTACTCTCTGCAATGTCGCGTACGTTGGTCTCCCCTTCTTCCTCTGTTAAAATTCACGAGATAAAAAAAAATATAAACGAGAAATCTTCATTCGTTCGAAAAATCAAAACAATTGCAGCCGAAGCCTCTTCCTTTTATCTTCCAGATTCAAAACAAAATAATGCCGAGCTCTCATTTTAAATTTTCTTCATTCCTCTTCTCTTGAATTCAATTTCGCAATGTCCGATACCTCTTTAAAAAAAATGATTTCATCGATCTCGCAATCGACTCGGTAGAGGGGGAAATCGTGAGTCGACGATGACGAAAGGGTGGCAGCCCTCAAATGGTGAAGAGGGAGGCAGGCGGCGTTTGGTCGACGGCTGGGGGAAGGTAGGATTGAAGGCAACTTCGATTTTGTCGTCTGGAGTCGCGAAGGGGGGTTCGTGATGATCGGGGGATGGCTGGAGCTCGGCGGCAATTATGGTGATGACATCAATTGTGTGTACGATGGGATGGAGGCGACTGTGCAGTTCGAGGCTTGAGAAGGAGTGCGTCGCCACCGGGGTGATGACCGAGGCGAAGGAGGGTCGGTGGGGTCTGGGACTGCTCAGGGTCGACGTGGGAAGGCTGGACTCGTGAATGTTCAATGGTGATTTTGACTGTGGATTTTTTTTGGAGATGGGTTCGGGCCTGTAAGGTATCGTTTTTAATTGATTTAAAAATATTATATACACGCATACAGATTAAGAAAGAAGAAAATTTAACAGGAAGAAATAAAGGTAATATTTTTACAGTAATTTTACTTAAGACAAAATTTAAAAGGAATTATAGGGGTTTTAAAATTGTCCGAAGAATTTATTAAAGGTTGGATTAACTGGAGTTTTGACTGGGAATATAAATTTATTTTGCTAACCTATGTAATTATTTTGGTAATTAGGAAATATTTTATTAAAAGGGAAATTTGTTTGAAAATTTAAATCAGGTAAGATAAAACTTTTGGTTAAGTAAATAAATTAAATGATAATTTAATTGTTCGATTTAATTCGAGTATTGATAGATTGTATAAATTGTTATACAAGGTATAAATCAAGGAAAACAAGCCGGAAAAGAAAATGGATGGCAAATTAAAAGCGAAGGTGAGATTTTTCTCACTCGAATGAAGTGGATTTTTTTGCAGTTATTGATGATTGCTATTGGATGTGATATTAGATATAGTAGGTTATATCTATATATATATAGCAATATATACATATTGGCATATGTATATATTGGATTGATGATTTCCCGCCTCGTATAGCGGATGAGACCCTATTGCGCCGTTAGTAAGCGGATTTATTATAAAAACCCATATACCGCGATATTCCACCTCGAAGTGGAATTGGTATTGTGCTAACGTCTTTGGATGCAGGGAAACAGGTTGGAGGGATCCAACTAGATTCCTCACCAGTAGTTATTTATTTACAGGTATTGTGATATTTGTTGATTATCATATTGATATATGATGTTTGTTGTTGTGATTGACTAATTGATGCGTTGCATCATTGGATTCAAGTTTTGAAGTTTTAAAATAACGATTTTTACTTTAAAAGAGATTTTAAAAGTGATTATTTGAAAGTATACGTTTATTAAAATTTTGAATTGATTTACAAACGTTAAAATTATTAAAGTTATAAAAGTTAAGATTTTTGGTGAAATTTAACCAAAGTGTGACTTTTGAAATAAATAGTTGATTTATTTATTAAATGGTTTAAGTTGGGATTTTTGAATAACTATAAACGATTTGTATAAAAAGGTTTATAAATTTGATAATTTATAAATCAAAATATTGGACTTATAAAACGAATTCTTTTATAAGTGTTAAAAAGAAGTATAAGTGAATGAAATAAATAGATTTATAACGTGAAGTTATAAAGTGAATAGATACTGTAGAATAAAGGATTTATAAGAAATTTACTTATAAATTTGACTTTTGCACTTAGATGAGATATGAATAGGAATTGCTAAATGAAATGATTTTATAAGTTGAAATTGTTATAAAGTATAAATGCGATTTATAAACGTTGTTTATAAATCCGAAATCACTTATTTTGATAAGTAAATTATAGAAGTAAATAAAAGAAAATTTATAAGTCGAAGTTGTTATTAAAATAGAATTTATAAACGTGTTTATAAATTCAAAATCAGTTGAATTTGAGAAATTAAATATAGAAGATTTTTAAAGAAGATATATTCGCGATTTTGGATAGCGAATTTTTATTGAGATAAAAACGTGTAGAAATGATTGAAATTGGGTTAAGTGAATTATATTCACGATTTTGGACAGTGAATATATTATTAAAATAAAATGGGTTTATTTTTGAAGAAGTGATATTAAAAATGAAGTTAAACATTTTAAAGATGTTTTAAAATGTATTATGAATCGAAAGCATAGATTTCCACAGTTCTTGTTGAAATAGACGTTTTCGAGAAATAAGGAAATGGTAGACTATAACACTATTGTTATAGTAAATGATTTCCGAAAGGAAATGTTTTTATATAGTATTGGGATTTATATATCTATCTAAATTTCGAATCCCTATACTAGTGATTTTGAGTCGTCGTAACAATGTTTTACGTAACATTCGTTTTGACTCAAATAAATATTGTTATAGTAAGTGATTTCCTTAAAGAATGAAATTATACTTAATTTTGATTTAAGTATATAGAATATTTTTCAAATGTTGAAAATAAATGATTTGTGAAATGCTTATTATTAAATAAGTATGGAATTACTTTTCCAATATGATATGAAATGTTTGTTAAGAATTTATCTTTGTAAAGATAAATTGAAAGTGAATATTGAAATCGATTTGAAAATCGTATATCAGAAGATATTTTGAAATATAAATTCAATAGGGAATTTATAAAAGAAAAGGGAAGTTGAGTAAAAATAAACGTTGATTTATTTTTGAAGTGTGGAAATTTTATATCTAGTAAAGATATTTTGAAAGATAAATAATTTGGGAAAATTATTTGGAATCTGATGATGTTGCGCATCTTTATTGATAGTTAAATAACCGACTATCAATAATTACCTTTAGATAGGTATTTGTTGTGAATTGGATGAATTTGAATGCCACACTTATTTTTGAATAATCGCTCACTATTCGGGTTAGTCGGGAAAGGACCATGGGGTCGTATAACCCATTCCGAATATGTGATACGTCGTTATGAATCGCATTTGATGACTGGTGTTGAAGACCGGATATTTTTGAAAACGGAAGGATTACCGTCGAGTTACTCTACATCGGCTGATCTCCGGTTTAGAGGTTTTATCACCCTTAGTGACGGGAAGTCCGGACGTGATTAGAAATTTATCCGGATATGAAAGGGCTTCGTGAGAAGTGCCTTCGGTTCTGTTCGATCCTGGAACAGACTTGTATGGATTGTATGTCTGACGTTACAATTTGAGATATAAAGCTGATTTCTTTCAAATACATTTCTGTTGGTGGCGGAGAATTTATTCTCTTAGCTTAACACCCTTCTCTAAGACGTACGAGCTCAGAGGTTATGTAGTTGAAATTTATCAGCGATATATCCCAATTTGGTAACGTGGCATACTGAGTGTTGTTGTGAAATGATCAGTGTTTGATCATTTGCGATATGATCATTTGTTTGATCTTATATCTTTGTGATCATAGGTTGATCATTTTGTTTGACCCGAAGCAGGGCTTTGTAGAAAGCGTAGCTTTGTGGACGAGACTTCGTCGAGCCTCACACCCCGGAAATGGTCAAAACAGGAAGGATGCAGCAAGGTTCTAGGGAGTAGCGCCCCTTAGTGTATGTCATTCCTTCTGGATAAAGGTGGTATCATGGTATGGAGCCCAGATACTTAACCTCTGTGGTTGCTGCAAGTTTATTACTTTGTGGTTGTTACGAATCGGGGATCCTCGGGAAGATCGGTGACGATCGGGGGATGACATACGCGTGTCAGTAGTTACCTATTTTTGCAGAGGTAACCCGGCCTTGTGTTGGCAGAGATCTAACCGTAACGTTAGGTTCTCGGGTCGTCTATTCCAGGGACGTACCCATCGTGGAATAGGAAGTTCCTTGGCCTGACCATTTGTTGGAAATCCAAAGAAACAATACGTGACTTGTACGGTTTTAGTTGTATTACCTGCTATGGAATGTGGCGGTAACCTGCTATTGAACATAGTAGCTATAGTAGGCATACGATACTGGTCGTATGTTGGCTAAGATTAATATTATACTTTCGAAATGTTTTCTACACTATGCACTAATAATAATATCAAAAAGGATTTGATTTTGCGTAGTAAGCATCTTTGACTATCATAAGAAGAAATCTCCTCCAATTCTGCGTTTGCATTGTGTGTGTGGCGGGAGGTCTTATGGTAGTTTCATTTTCCAAAAGCATTTCGAATTGACTTTAAAATTTCCTGTTGTTGTTTTAAAGATAAACTGTTTTACGATCTCACACCAGTCTTGCTATTACAGCATGATAGGGGATTCTCGCTTCGCAGTTAGGTGGCGAACGGGAGACTCTTACCCCTACATGTCCCTGAGAGGGATGGGTTGGTTAGGAAGAGGCCGTGACAGTCGAGAGGCTGGCCGTAAAAGCAAGTTTGGGGTACCAGTGTAAGCCACGGTGGGGCTGGGATGGTTGAAAAGCCTACCAGTTGTGACCGCTTCCTCCGGGATGTTACATTTGGTATCAGAGCATATGGTTAAGGGACAACCCTGCTCTGTTGGGTGTTACTCATTAGAGATAGAGTCAGTAGTACTCTAGAATGAGTTTGAGTGTAATAATAGATACGAGTGCGTATTTGTTAGTGAATATAAAAATGTTTTATATTGTGTTTGCTTATCCGTTGAGATGTTTGTGAATTTTGGTCGGTATGTGGGACGCCATATTATCGATAGGGATTTCTAAACACTTAAACGAGGCAAGACGACATAGTATCATTTTAAAATAGGGTGAATGAAATAATTTTGCCCGAAACTATTTTTGTATAGAAAAGAAATGTTTTCTATGAAGTACTATAGTATATGGATGTTTGGTTGTTATAAAATAATAACATTGAAACATTATCATTGTTATATTGAAATTGAATAAGAAATAAAGTAATAACCAAAGATTTAAGAAATAAAATTCACATACAAATGAAATTAAAGAATATAAATTATAAATGTGATTTGTAATTTAAAACGGAATTCCAGAGAAGTTTTTGGAAATGTTTGAAAAGAATTTGAAAATTTTGGAGATTTGGAAAGTTTAAATCTTTTTGAATTTGAAAATGAATTTCAAAGGTTTTGAAAAGTATTTTGGAAAGATAAAAGCTCTAAACTCTCTTCGGTCGCTGGAAAATAACTTCGGTAATGACTACAGCATCATCGATGTTCATTTTCGGGTTTCCAAAAGAGGAATTGCTGCCAAATTGTTTTAAATGAAAGTTGTTTGGAAAATTTGGATTTTGTTTTAGAAAATTCAAAAGATAAATTTGAATTGTTTTCAAAAATGGTTTTGAAAAGGTTGAAAAGACTCTGGAATTGAGAATTGAATTATGAAAATAAATTGTGAATGAATGAATCAATTTGCAATTGCAAGTACATGAATGTAAATTGAATTCGAATTAAAATCCAGTTTAATATAAGTGGTTATAAACCAAAATAGTGAATTGTAAATAAATTTTGGGAGCGAACAAAAGTGAATAAAACTGGAATTGAAACTGAATGTTGAAGACAAATTTGAATAAATGAATTAGAATTTGTGATGAATTAGTAACTGGAACTAATTTAAAATAGTATAGTTGTAAAGGAAAGTAAATCGATAAAAATTCAACATTCAGAATAGAAGGTAAAATTGAATTCAAATGAAATTGAAATGTAAAGATTGAACAAAATTGAATAGGTGTAACTTCAATAGTGAAGTAATGATGATATAAGCAGTTTATATTGAAAATTTTGTAATCAAATTTGCAAAAATGGTTTGAATGCTGTAACTAGATATTATGGCTAGTAGGACATACAGGTGTTATAAATTGGATTTGATTTTCAAAGATAAAATTGAATTGCTCGACAAAAGGTAAGTATTTAAATTTCTATATGAGATTTGATGATTTCTTGTCTAGCCGCTTGGCATTTTCCTTTTCTTTTTGAAATCTGAGAGTCCGTAGGGACGTTTTGTAGTCGTGCCGTATTAGCCGTGCAAAGGAGACGCTGGCGAAATTTTTAGAAAATATCGGGCGTTAGAAAATTTTTGAGAAAATTTGGAAGTTTAAAATTTGGATTTGAATCTAAATTTGAATAGAGTAGTAAACAAAGTTGTTTGAAACTTATAATTGAAGTTAGAGAGTTAGTTAAAGTAATAATGAATCTTTAGTAGAAAGATATGTTTTGAAAATTTGATAAAACTATTTGGTTTGTGAAAAATAGTAGACGAGTTAAGGACCATTTTTCCTAACTTGTAATTTCGGGACGAAATTCTTTTAAGGAGGGAAGTTTGTAACGACCCAGAATTTTGAACAAATTAAATTGAGAATATTTAATTTATTTTAAATATTTGAACGATGATTTAATTTGAATCCCCGATATAACTTGGAATTTGACGATTGAATTATAAAATTTAATCTATTGATAATTGAATAAAAATTTGAATCTTCAATTTTAAGTTAAAGAAAAATATTTCAAAAGCTTTTAAAATTCATATTAATGATACCGAAGATAACAGAAGCTTCAGAATCTAATTTCGAATTGATTTGATCAGTTTTGAAATTCATATCGTTTGAATCGATATTTAAAAATAGTCGTCCGAGGCACAGTCTCGAAATTTGACGAAACCTGTTCCATTGGGTCCGTAATATTGTATTATTACCGGATTTCAAATTTCGTATTGATCGGAGTTGTTTTGTGACCGTACGGTTAGAAAACACGTGGAAATCCATATCGAATTCAAATTTAAAATCTATATTTATATTTATTAACATCACACGTTATCTCCCCTAATTCTACGCCTAGAACCACGAACGAGATCGTGTAAGCAGACCTACTCTCTGCAATGTCGCGTACGTTGGTCTCCCCTTCTTCCTCTGTTAAAATTCACGAGATAAAAAAAATATAAACGAGAAATCTTCATTCGTTCGAAAAATCAAAACAATGGCAGCCGAAGCCTCTTCCTTTTATCTTCCAGATTCAAAACAAAATAATGCCGAGCTCTCATTTTAAATTTTCTTCATTCCTCTTCTCTTGAATTCAATTTCGCAATGTCTGATACCTCTTTAAAAAAAATGATTTCATCGATCTCGCAATCGACTCGGCAGAGGGGGAAATCGTGAGTCGACGATGGCGAAAGGGTGGCAGCCCTCAAATGGTGAAGAGGGAGGTAGGCGGCGTTCGGTCGACGGCTGGGGGAAGGTAGGATCGAAGGCAACTTTGATTTTGTCGTCTGGAGTCGCGAAGGGGGGTTCGTGATGATCGGGGGATGGCTGGAGCTCGGCGGCAATTATGGTGATGACTTCAATTGTGTGTACGATGGGATGGAGGCCACTGTGCAGTTCGAGGCTTGAGAAGGAGTGCGTCGCCACCGGGGTGATGACCGAGGCGAAGGAGGGTCGGTGGGGTCTGGGACTGCTCAGGGTCGACGTGGGAAGGCTGGACTCGTGAATGTTCAATGGTGATTTTGACTGTGGATTTTTTTGGAGATGGGTTCGGGCCTGTAAGGTATCGTTTTTAATTGATTTAAAAATATTATATACATGCATACAGATTAAGAAAGAAGAAAATTTAACAGGAAGAAATAAAGGTAATATTTTTACAGTAATTTTACTTAAGACAAAATTTAAAAGGAATTATAGGGGTTTTAAAATTGTCCGAAGAATTTATTAAAGATTGGATTAACTGGAGTTTTGACTGGGAATATAAATTTATTTTGCTAACCTATGTAATTATTTTGGTAATTAGGAAATATTTTATTAAAAGGGAAATTTGTTTGAAAATTTAAATCAGGTAAGATAAAACTTTTGGTTAAGTAAATAAATTAAATGATAATTTAATTGTTCGATTTAATTCGAGTATTGATAGATTGTATAAATTGTTATACAAGGTATAAATCAAGGAAAACAAGCCGGAAAAGAAAATGGATAGCAAATTAAAAGCGAAGGTGAGATTTTTCTCACTCGAATGAAGTGGATTTTTTTGCAGTTATTGATGATTGCTATTGGATGTGATATTAGATATAGTAGGATATATCTATATATATATATATCAATATATACATATTGGCTTATGTATATATTGGATTGATGATTTCCCGCCTCGTATAGCGGATGAGACCCTATTGCGCCGTTAGTAAGCGGATTTATTATAAAAACCCATATACCGCGATATTCCACCTCGAAGTGGAATTGGTATTGTGCTAACGTCTTTGGATGCAGGGAAACAGGTTGGAGGGATCCAACTGGATTCCTCACCAGTAGTTATTTATTTACAGGTATTGTGATATTTGTTGATTATCATATTGATATATGATGTTTGTTGTTGTGATTGACTAATTGATGCGTTGCATCATTGGATTCAAGTTTTGAAGTTTTAAAATAACGATTTTTACTTTAAAAGAGATTTTAAAAGTGATTATTTGAAAGTATACGTTTATTAAAATTTTGAATTGATTTACAAACGTTAAAATTATTAAAGTTATAAAAGTTAAGATTTTTGGTGAAATTTAACCAAAGTGTGATTTTTGAAATAAATAGTTGATTTATTTATTAAATGGTTTAAGTTGGGATTTTTGAATAACTATAAACGATTTGTATAAAAAGGTTTATAAATTTGATAATTTATAAATCAAAATATTGGACTTATAAAACGAATTCTTTTATAAGTGTTAAAAAGAAGTATAAGTGAATGAAATAAATAGATTTATAACGTGAAGTTATAAAGTGAATAGATACTGTAGAATAAAGGATTTATAAGAAATTTACTTATAAATTTGACTTTTTCACTTAGATGAGATATGAATAGGAATTGCTAAATGAAATGATTTTATAAGTTGAAATTGTTATAAAGTATAAATGCGATTTATAAACGTTGTTTATAAATCCGAAATCACTTATTTTGATAAGTAAATTATAGAAGTAAATAAAAGAAAATTTATAAGTCGAAGTTGTTATTAAAATAGAATTTATAAACGTGTTTATAAATTCAAAATCAGTTGAATTTGAGAAATTAAATATAGAAGATTTTTAAAGAAGATATATTCGCGATTTTGGATAGCGAATTTTTATTGAGATAAAAACGTGTAGAAATGATTGAAATTGGGTTAAGTGAATTATATTCACGATTTTGGACAGTGAATATATTATTAAAATAAAATGGGTTTATTTTTGAAGAAGTGATATTAAAAATGAAGTTAAACATTTTAAAGATGTTTTAAAATGTATTATGAATCGAAAGCATAGATTTCCACAGTTCTTGTTGAAATAGACGTTTTCGAGAAATAAGGAAATGGTAGACTATAACACTATTGTTATAGTAAATGATTTCCGAAAGGAAATGTTTTTATATAGTATTGGGATTTATATATCTATCTAAATTTCGAATCCCTATACTAGTGATTTTGAGTCGTCGTAACAATGTTTTACGTAACATTCGTTTTGACTCAAATAAATATTGTTATAGTAAGTGATTTCCTTAAAGAATGAAATTATACTTAATTTTGATTTAAGTATATAGAATATTTTTCAAATGTTGAAAATAAATGATATGTGAAATGCTTATTATTAAATAAGTATGGAATTACTTTTCCAATATGATATGAAATGTTTGTTAAGAATTTATCTTTGTAAAGATAAATTGAAAGTGAATATTGAAATCGATTTGAAAATCGTATATCAGAAGATATTTTGAAATATAAATTCAATAGGGAATTTATAAAAGAAAAGGGAAGTTGAGTAAAAATAAACGCTGATTTATTTTTGAAGTGTGGAAATTTTATATCTAGTAAAGATATTTTGAAAGATAAATAATTTGGGAAAATTATTTGGAATCTGATGATGTTGCGCATCTTTATTGATAGTTAAATAACCGACTATCAATAATTACCTTTAGATAGGTATTTGTTGTGAATTGGATGAATTTGAATGCCACACTTATTTTTGAATAATCGCTCACTATTCGGGTTAGCCGGGAAAGGACCATGGGGTCGTATAACCCATTCCGAATATGTGATACGTCGTTATGAATCGCATTTGATGACCGGTGTTGAAGACCGGATATTTTTGAAAACGGAAGGATTACCGTCGAGTTACTCTACATCGGCTGATCTCCGGTTTAGAGGTTTTATCACCCTTAGTGACGGGAAGTCCGGACGTGATTAGAAATTTATCCGGATATGCAAGGGCTTCGTGAGAAGTGCCTTCGGTTCTGTTCGATCCCGGAACAGACTTGTATGGATTGTATGTCTGACGTTACAATTTGAGATATAAAGCTGATTTCTTTCAAATACATTTCTGTTGGTGGCGGAGAATTTATTCTCTTAGCTTAACACCCTTCTCTGAGACGTACGAGCTCAGAGGTTATGTAGTTGAAATTTATCAGCGATATATCCCAATTTGGTAACGTGGCATACTGAGTGTTGCTGTGAAATGATCAGTGTTTGATCATTTGCGATATGATCATTTGTTTGATCTTATATCTTTGTGATCATAGGTTGATCATTTTGTTTGACCCGAAGCAGGGCTTTGTAGAAAGCGTAGCTTTGTGGACGAGACTTCGTCGAGCCTCACACCCCGGAAATGGTCAAAACAGGAAGGATGCAGCAAGGTTCTAGGGAGTAGCGCCCCTTAGTGTATGTCATTCCTTCTGGATAAAGGTGGTATCATGGTATGGAGCCCAGATACTTAACCTCTGTGGTTGCTGCAAGTTTATTACTTTGTGGTTGTTGCGAATCGGGGATCCTCGGGAAGATCGGTGACGATCGGGGGATGACATACGCGTGTCAGTAGTTACCTATTTTTGCAGAGGTAACCCGGCCTTGTGTTAGCAGAGATCTAACCGTAACGTTAGGTTCTCGGGTCGTCTATTCCAGGGACGTACCCATCGTGGAATAGGAAGTTCCTTGGCCTGACCATTTGTTGGAAATCCAAAGAAACAATACGTGACTTGTACGGTTTTAGTTGTATTACCTGCTATGGAATGTGGCGGTAACCTGCTATTGAACATAGTAGCTATAGTAGGCATACGATACTGGCCGTATGTTGGCTAAGATTAATATTATACTTTCGAAATGTTTTCTACACTATGCACTAATAATAATATCAAAAAGGATTTGATTTTGCGTAGTAAGCATCTTTGACTATCATAAGAAGAAATCTCCTCCAATTCTGCGTTTGCATTGTGTGTGTGGCGGGAGGTCTTATGGTAGTTTCATTTTCCAAAAGCATTTCGAATTGACTTTAAAATTTCCTGTTGTTGTTTTAAAGATAAACTGTTTTACGATCTCACACCAGTCACCATAACTGACTCGGAGTTTATTGTTTCCCTTCTAAACTCTGGGTGCCCACCAATTTCCACGCGGGCAGTCTAGAGTTAGGTTATCATGATATTCTGGATATTCTGGAGCTTTGGAAGCAAGCTGGATGACGAGATGTAGTATTTGTATCTGATATTATTTATTCCGCTGTGTATTCTGTATGAGGACAAGTTATATAACTGTCCATTGTTGTATATTGACTCTGATGATTGATGTATGTATAAACTGATATAGTTCTTTGTTTTAAAAGACTAGTAATTATCTATTGTATATTGTTCCACTGCGATGTGTAAGATTCTGATATTGTTTTCTGTTCTGATGTGTGTTCTGTTGTTGTTCTTCTTCTTTCTTCTCTTCTTCTTCTACTCTTTCCTTCTTCTTCTACCTTTTTCTTCTTTTTAAAAACCATAACTTCTCGGGTTTCCGGCATTCGATGGCTCGGCAGTCGATAAAGTGAGTATCGATGTCGAATTTTCGAAAGTCGAAAATTTTCGGGATGTTACAAAGGGGGAAGAATGTGACGACTTGGAATTTTTGGATATTTGAAATTGGACTATTTAATTGATTTTAAATATTTGAAAGATAGTTTAACTTGAATTTCAAATATCACTGTTTATTTGGCAATTAAATTATTGAATTTAATAATTGAAAATTGGGAAAATTGTTGAATCTGGATATTCCAGGCTTGTTAAAAATATTTTTAAAAGCTTAGAAAATTCATATTGATAATACTGAAGGTAATAGAACTTTTAAAATTGAATTTGAAAGTGGATTGTTCAGTATTGAATTTATATCGTTTAAATCGACATTTAAAATAGCCTTTCGAGGCACAGTCTCGGAATTCGACGAAACCAGTTCCATTGGATCCGTAATAGTGTATTATTATCGGATTTCAATTTTCATAGTGTTTGGTGTTGTCGTGTGATCGTACGGTATATAAACACGCTAAAATCTATATAGAAAATTTAATATAAATAACTGAGTCCAAAAGGTTATCTTCTCCATACTATCGAATTAGGACTCGAAACCTTTTCCATTGAATTTGGAATAGGGGTTTAACATTATAAACGCCTAGCGACATGCCTCGATAGGGGATCGAGATTGTGAGTGCGATAATCGAGACGATTTATATTTGAATTTAAAATTTAAATATAAATAATATTGTTGCATTTAAAATATTGTGTCAAGACCCTACATAACACGTATTGAAATTTTAGCACATGTTCACAAGTATAACACGCGTCCCCTTCCTCTTTGTAAAATCAAAACCAAATAAATAAATAAAAGAAAAATCGATTTCCTCTTCAAAAATAAAATCAATGGCTGAACGATTTCGTTCGTAAATCAGAAAATAAATGGCCGAGCTAAAATTCGTGAAATTAATACCACCTTCTTCCATTCCCTACCCCTTTTCATTCCCAATTTGATTTCGATTTAATCATGCAACAGTCGTTCTCATTCATTTCTCAAAATCGAGCTCACAAGCGTGGCCGCATAGAGGGATTCGAGCCTAAGCTCGAGCGAAATCGATCGAGAGTAAGGGCAGCGCGATAGTGGGTCGCTGGAGGATGGAGCACATGCGCTTGCGCACGCGAGGGAAGACCGAAGTTCGAGATGGCGAAGACTGCGGCGCCGAGAACGGGAGGGGGGTTCGTTGATGTTGAGGTCACGATTGGGTTCGCAAGGTAGTGGAGTCGACTTCTCCGGCATGTGTGACGCATTGACGGCTATGGTTGGAACATTGATGCCGCGTTGATCGGTGAAGAAGTTAGGTATAATTTTATAGCTTAATTTAAATTAAAAGGTTAAGGTAATTTAGAAGTTTAAAAAAAATTATTACAGTAAGGCTGTTTGTTTTTAAAATATTTAAAGTTCATGTAAAAAAATTGGATTTCAACCTATATAGATTATTTTATATACAGTTTGAAATAAAGGAAAAATAAATACAATTTACTAGGTTAAAAAAAAATATAATTTATTAAGGTGATTGATTTATTTAGTAAACGTATTCAATTATTTTAGTTATTAAAAATAATCTATTAAAAGAAATTAGTTTAAGTTAAATTATTAGCTTAAAAATTTGTTAAGTAATTAATAAATGATAATTGATTGTTCGATTATTTCGAATATTAATAAACCATAAATGTTTGTACAAGGTCTAAAACTATGAAGAAACAAGTTGGAATGGAGATGGATTGCAAAACAAAAGCAAAGGTGAAAACTTCCCACTCAATCGGATTACCCGGTTTAATTTAAATAGTTAAATTTAAATTATTGGTTGTTTGCTTGGATTGATAATTGTTATCAGTTGGATTGGTATGTTATATATAGTAGTATATATATATATATTGGAGTGATTGATTTCCCGCATTATATAGCGGATGAGACCCTATGCGCCGCATAATAGCGGATGATATGATATGAACCCATATACCGCGATATTCCACCTCGAAGTGGAATTGGTATTTTAAATTGTTGTACTAACATCTGTGGATGCAGGGAAACAGGTTGGAGGGATCCAACTGGATTCCTCAAATTGTTTGAATTTATTTCATATGTTGTGATATGATTTGTTGATGAATTGTGATTGATTTTATTGAAAATTGAAATTATTGAAGGATATGGTTTAGCCGAATATATTTTGGTATTTTAAAACACCAGAAATATAAAAATTGGATTTTTGGAAGGAAATTAAAATAGGGAATTTTAAGTAAAATAATTTTTGAGAATTGGATAAATTGAAAGAAAGAATTTGGAAAGGATAAAAGTTGATTTTTGAAATCCTATTGAATAAATTCAAGTATGGGGAAAAAGATTTTTTAATAAATGAAAATAAATGGATTTTGAGAACTTAAGTAGTATTGTTTAAAAGTTGAAGAATTTATTTAAAATTCGGATTTAAATGGTTTGGGAGAAATAAAGAGAGAATTTTGAAATCAAGTATGAAATTGGTTTTTCTGATTTAAATGAAATTTAAATCATAAATATAGGCGTGAATATTGGATTAATGGGTTTTGAAATAAATTTGGATTAGTAAAGGAGAAATTTTAAATGGGGTAAATTTTGGAAATCGATTTGGAAATTGATTTAGTGTTTGAAACTGTGTTTTGAAAAGAAAATGAGACTATGGAATTTATAAACTAGATTTATAAAATGAAATAATATATTAGTGGATATTTGGAAATATAAATTCATGATGGGGATTTATAAAGGAATGGGTAGTTTGTTTTAAAAATAAATATTGGTTTATTTTTAAAAGTGTGGAAAGAAAATTTACGAATTTGGGATGTAAATTGAGATAAATCGAAAAGGATTTATTATTATTTTTAAATGGACTATTTTGGAATGGAAAGTGTATTTTCCTTGGAAGGCCGAGTATGTTTTCAAAATAGCTTTATTGTATAAATTAAAAGTTCTAAAGTTGGTTTTAAAAAGAATGTTTTTGGAGAAATTATTTTCTTAAATTGTTTTTAAACTTTTGAAGTAAATATTTATTAAGTTAATTATAAAAGTGGTTATTTTAAAGATTCAACTAGTATTTGATTTATAAGATGGTTATTTAAATAATTATACTCTATCTAATAATTTTATTTTTAAAATTAGTTAGGGCTTAAGTTTTACATGAGATACCAGTATAAAATGTCATAACTAATATTTTTAATAAAGTGTTTAAAATAGTTTTTATTTTAAGTGTTTCCAGGTATATATTTTTGGATAAGAAATTTAAATTATTTTAAAAACCTAAAGTATTGGGACTTGGCAAATTTTTCAGTGGAAATAAACAATGTTTGGAAATTTATTCCGCGAGAGGAAAGTGATTTGAAAACAGTTTTCAAAAGGGTTGAAGTGTAGAAAAATTTATATCTTGCGGAGATATTTTGAGATAAATAATTTGGGAAATTATTTAATTCTGATGGTTGTTTTATGGATGTTATTTGATAGTTAAATAACCGACTATCAATATTGGCCTTTAAGATGGCATTTGAATTTCGATGAGACCGGGGGTCGGATTCCAAATGGTTATCCAAAAACCACATCGAATCTTAAAGGTGGATCTTTTGTTTAAAAGATCAAAAATGGAAATTTGTTTTGACTTAATTTAGATTTGAATGTATCCACTTTTTTTTAAAATAAGCGCTCATTATTCGGATAAGCTGGGGGAGGACATTAAGCCATAAAACCCATTCCGAATAATGATACGACGGAATGGAATTGCATTTCAAGACGGTGGTGGAAGACCGGTTATTTTCGAAAACGAAAAGGTTACCTGTTGAATGTCTCTGCACCGAGTTGCTCCGGTATAGATATTACCCTATATGATGGGAATTCCGGACGTGATTAGAGGATATCCGGATTTGCAAGGACTTTTTCCTTAATTGGACGAAGCGCCTTTAGTTCCATTCAAACCCAAGATGGACTTGTATGGACGTATGTCTGATATTACACTTTGAGATATAAAGCTGGTTTCTATCAAATATATTTCTGTTGGTGGGGGAGAATTTATTCTCTTAGCTTAACACCCTTCTCTAAGACGTACGAGCTCAGAGGTTATGTAGTTGCTTGTTACTAGTGATATATTTCCAATTTGGTAATGTGATATGCTAAGTGCTGATCATTGGTTGATCGAAGCATGGCTTTTGTGAAAAGCGTAGCTTTGTGGGACGAGACTTCATCGAATATCACACCCCTGAAATGGTCAAAACAGGAAGGATGTGGCAAGGTTATGAGGGTCGCGCCCCTCAGGGTATGTGCATTTCCTTCTGGATAAAAAAGTGGTATCATGGTATGGAGCCCGGATATTTTACTTATATGGATAAAAAGTGGTACTCTGGTATGGAGCCCAGATATTTTACTTATGTGGTTGTTGGAATTTGAGGCGCCTCGGTAAAGGTCGGTTACGACCGAGGGATGGCATACTCGTGACAGTTAGTTACCTAGTTATAGAGGTAAACCGGCCTTGTGTTGGCAGAGATCCGGTTAGGTTCTCGGGGCGTCCCTCCAGAGGCGTACCCATTTGGATAAAGGAAGTTCCTTAGCCTTGGCCATTTGTTGGAAATCCAATCACTCAATACGAGCTCTGTACGGTTTTAGTTGTAGAACCTGCCATCTAACGTGGTAGCTACAATAGGCATACTATAATGGTACGTATGCTGACTAAGATTAATATTATACTTGCAAATGTTTTCCACACTATTCACTAATAATAATATCAAAAGGATGTCGCATATCAAGCATGTTTGACTACTATAAGGAGAAATCTCCCCCAAGTGTGCGATTGCATTGTGTGTGTGTCGGGAGGCCTTATGGTAGTTTCATTTTCCAAAAGCATGAACGGATTTCTTTTTCTTTTCTTTTATCACAAATAAATGTTTTTATTTCTCACACCAGTCCCATGACTGACCTGAAGTTTATTGTTCCCTTTTCTGAACTCTGGGTGCCCATAATTTTCCACACGGGTAGCCTTTAGTTAGGTTATCAGTATATTCTGGATGGATTGCTGTGGAGCTCAGGAGATGAGCTGGATGGCGAGATGTACTTCCGTATTTGATTATTATTCCGCTGTGTATTAAGTTATGAGGACAAGCTTATATAACTGTCCAGTTGTGTGCTATGAAACTGTTGTACTCTGATGGTGTAATGTATATACAGATATAGTTCTTTTGTTTTAAAGATTAGTTATTTATCTATTATATATTGTTCCGCTGCGATTGTGAGATTCTGATATTGTTTCTGTTTCTACTTCTTTATCCCTAACGGTCCAGTTTTCTGGCATTCGATTGTTCGGTATTAGATACAGTGGACGTATTGATGTCGATTTTCATGCGTCGAAAAATTGGGTCGTTACAGGTTGCGAGCTTGAAGATTTTGATATGGGAGGATGGAGGTTTCGAAGAGAAGTTGATCGGTGAAGATGGATTTAAATTTCATCAACTAATGCTCTGTATCAGTGTATTTGATGCATGCATATGTGGGTTGTATTCATCATGCATGCACAGGGAAGAACTGGAATGCTTCTGGAAGGAGGAAGATAAAAGAGAGAGTATAAGCGTAATTTAAATATAAGTGATTTGATTTAAATTTTAATTATTGATAACTTACAAATTGTATATCTCTCTAATACGAGGTCCGATTGGGAGGAAACTTTTTGTGTTGCAATTGTGATGACGAGAGCTTCGCAATGAAACTAGTTTGGACAGATTTGGATACTGTCAAAATTTGGGCTAAAATCGGACGTTGTTCGGTTTTAGTTCCAAACTGGAACACCTCGGCGACAACAGAAAAGAAACGTGAGTGTTTTATAACGCTCACAATGTACTAAAATATATTTTTTTGTTGGTTAAATTTGAAAAGTGATATAAATTTATCGATTTTTCTGATAAATGTTATTGTTAGCTGAATTGTCATTTGAATTAACTGTTAAAAATTGAAATTGACATTTAGATTTGAAATTTAAATTTAATTGCCAGTAAATTACCAGATATTGATAACTATGAAATTATTGTGAGTTACTGGTTGATTTGGATGATTTCTTGTGATGGATGTCAATTGATTGACATTTGGATGATTGGATGTTTAGTTATTTTATTTATATCCTGTTATCACTTGGTAAATTATTTACAGTATATAAAACTATAAATTGAATTATTTCGAATAAATTAAGAAATAGGTTGAAATGATATATACCTATGACACTGTGATTTGGATTGAAATGATATATATCCATCCTTGAAATTAAATTGAAACAACTGATCACTTGGTCATAGGATAGAAAACTATATACGGACACCGGATTGGTTAAATTAAAGGATTTTAAATTTTTTGATTTGAAATCTATTTAAATGATTGATTTTAAGAAAATGAAAATCGAATTTATGGAAATTGAACTATTTCAAGATTGAGCTCGAAATTGAATTATATTTAAGGATTTGGATTTCAAATTTGATATTGAAGGTAAATTTGATTTAAGTGTTTTGAATCGATGTTTTGGAAATCGAACTCGGAATTGATATAAATTGAAATGGTTCAAATTTGAAATTGAAATTATTTTGGAATTGTAATTGAAATTAATTAGAAATTGGAATTGAAATTAATTTGGAATTGACATTGAAATTAATTTGGAATCGAAGTAAAAATTTGACTTGAAATCGGAATTGAATCGATTAAATCGAAATGGAAATTTAAAGTGATTTAAATTGGGAAATTTGGAATTGAATCATTTTGACTTTGAAACTATTTTTAATAAAATTATTTAATATAAATTATTTAAAACCTATCTTTTAAACATTCAAATTATTTTTATTTTCCAAACTATTTTACTATATAAATCATTTTAATACTTCAACTACTTTATGTTAAACTATTTTAACCATTTAAACCATTTTAACTATTTTAATTATTTAAACTATTTTAAAAACTATTCAAACTATTTTCTAAAAATTCCAGCTGGTTAAGGTTGGAATATTTATATTTAAATCATGGATTTAAATATGAGTTGGGTTAAATTGAATTTATAACCCAAATGGAAATTCAAAGCAATTTTGAATTGGAACTGAAAATCGAGATACTAAAGCGAAAATGATTTTGAATTGAAATAGTATACTTTGAGTAAATATGATGATTTCAAAATGAATTTGATTTTTGAAGCAAATTTGATATTTTGATATCAAATACGAATTGTTTTCGAAATGTAAAAGCACCAACCGGTGTGTAAAACGACGCTTGGTTGTTAAAGAGACTGGGGCCTCTTATTGGCATACTCAATATCAATATTGGAACCACTAATAACAACTGTGTACGTGGAGTGATGATCCAGAACGAAGTGGTTGGATTTGGCATCGCTTGCTGGATTTGAAGAAAGAGAACGATAGTGGATTTGCCTGGCACTTGTGCCAAATTAAAATGACTAAAACAGGAGCCGTACCGGCCAAGCGAGCTAGCTACCCCGAGCGGACACACTTCTTCGTATTACCATCATTTACATTGTGATTGATTGGTGCGCACCCTCGGATTATGGGAGTGTTGGACGCGGTGGGCGATCATGGCTATGATGCATTACCACCTGCCGGGAAGGGTAAACTGGTAGTATCCTACCTTGGACATTGCCTCACGTGCCTTGTCATAGTTTTATCCTTATATGAGACCCCTACGATTTTGGTTTAGTCTTGTCGTATCACGACACATCCATATCCACCGATGGTTTACTGGTGTTTTATATGCAAACTGTACGACAAGGCTTAAAAATGCATTAAGGAGGATCAATGTAAAGCCTTAACGCTATTTTAATATTTATTTTACTAATTTGACATTACACATATAGCGTATTCTACTACATATAAATGTTTTGACGGATCCTTAAGAGATGGAAAATCCTGTAACATCTCTTGAATTACTACACGCACGTTATACACTGGATAGGAGATGTGAAACCTCATAAACATCTCTAACACCACGGCACTCATGTTATATGCGATATCAATTTGATTTAGATAAGGATATTTTAGTCCTGACTCGAGTGTTTGTCTTTTCATCGCGCTCGTGTCAACCCTGAGTTTTCAGCTCATCGAAGATTTATTCTTGAGGGCGAAGACGAAGATTTGGTATATTATTACTATTATTATTCCTGCATCATGTTGTCTGCTGCATTATATTTTTTTCTGTTGTATATGTATAACTCTGATAAATGTTGTATAAATTATAATCAAATGTATGGTAAACAGCTTCATGAACTGTTTATTTGATTATTATATTTTATTGTTCCACTGCAAGATTCTGTGTTTGTTTTCTTCTTCTTTTCTTATTTTTCTTAATAAATCCCAATGATTATCTATGTTCCGGATTGTTTTAGTCAGACATGTATGGATTGTCGATTTAAACCTTCTGAAATGTGGGTCGTCACAGGACCACTATAAAAATTCTTGTTTTTTTTGCTGTTGTATTTCTTTTTTAGTTAATCTATACTTTTTTGTGATTGGTCTGGGTTGCTGTGTCCATTTTTAACCCAATATTCACTTACTCAAAACAACTTAATTTTTACAAACACATATTACAATTTACGAAATCCCACTTTATTTTATAAATAAAAATAATAAACAGTCAAATTTATTTTAAAATATATTTTATGTTATTATTTGTGAATTTTCCTAGAAATTCAGAATAATAATCTTATTAAATTTCTCCCATTAAATTTATTTAATTCATTAAAGTACTATTACTTACAAACATCATCCAAAATCTATATATAACATTATTTATCATTACTTACTTAATTCTCCTATTATTACTCAATTTCATCCATTTTATTTCAATTAAATACACCCAAAATCCATTATTTATTATAATTAAATATTCAATAGTACTATAATAAACAATAAACAATCAACAAGGCATAATATGTCCAGAATATTCATAATATCCAAACATATAGCACACATCAATAATTGTGAATTTTCATCAATGAATACACATTCAATATCTTTAAACATTAGCTAATTAATTAATTAAATCATACCAATATAGTTTTGCAAACAACCCCAAAACTCGGTAAACCTCATTATAACTATCCAGAATTTCACCATGAATCCAACAGAACAATCCATGTGTGAAACAGAGTTCGTATGCAAAAGATATGATGATTAGAAGATTGAGAGTTTTAAATTTGAAACTAATTAAAAGTCAGAGGCCTACATGTAAATTACCACCACCGGTAAACTTTCCCTCTCATATATGTAACCCTAATCACCATTAACTTTAGCTAACCACCACCGCCTCAACAATTTCTGGCCAAATCCAACATAAGCACCAAACTGCCCGCCCAAATCTATGCTAAACCCGATCATCCCCTTGACATGTGACACTACCCTCCGCTTATGACATCACACGACCACCGCCACCTTTATCACCGAATTTTAGCAAATTTTTGCGCCTTTAACAAGATCCCATCGTAACGATGAGCTCACCTTTCCTTCCTTAACAATCCAGTAACCTCCGATCTTCGATTGGATTCAAATCTACTATTGAACTAAAACCTAGAATCGACGGTCGAGAATAATTCGTCAGTGCCTTGTTGACTCTGGCAATATTTCAACAAATAGACATGCCTCTCCCATCCATTGAGGGCTTCAAAACGAAATATACTTTGATGGGTTTGATTGTTTCAAATTTTTAATCACTTTTTAATTATTTTGCTAATCACCATTAGAGAGGAATTTGGTGATTTCGTGACTAGAGAGAAGAGACTGACGTGACAGCTACTCTCTAGGGTTACTAGGCATCATTCATATGGATAATGAGGCAGGTTCAGTTTTGTGTAACCATTCGATCCCAATATGGCTGCATCATCTATTTAAACACTATAACACCTCTATTTTGCAAACCGTAATTCCAAATCTACCAAAATTATATACCAAACTAATCAGCTTGGAAAAGGATTCACAATGGTTACGATACCCAATTCACATTTTAATTAAAAATTCATTTTTAATTAATTCAAAATTAACAGCATCAAGTTTGTGGGTCGTTACATAAAGAGTACAAGTGATATCATTGTTCGCCACTATGGGCAACCTAGATAACAAGCAGTATCATGATGGGTTATTTTGTTCTTTTCTATCTGGAATATCTGATTTGACTTTTAACTTTTATGATTCCTCTAGTCTGATATGTTTACTATATCATATGTCGTAGGGATTAACTTGTATTTCACACATTTCATTTCTTACACATATGGAGAGCATGATTTTATTTTAAAAAATAAAATCCAAGAAATGTTTTTACTTGCTCAGATTTTTTTTCAAAATCCCAAAATATGTTTTTTCTTTCTAAGGTTTTTTTGCTCTCAATATTTATTGATGAAGTGAATATTTAAAATAAGACATTTTGGTTAAATCTTTGACATGACTTTTTCGATGAAAAAGCTTCCTTTGATATGAGAGTATTGGCTAGAGAATTATATGACTTGAAAATGTTAAAACTTCTTCAGATGATAATTCTTTTAGATACCTGATATGACTTTTTGGAGATGAGTTTGTGAAATGATTTATTTATTTATTTCGAGCTCTAGGATGAAATCATTTGTGATTAGTATTTGGTGCTTACTTCGATATATTAATATTTATACTATTAGACCATATGTTCCTCCTTACACAAATTACTTTAAAACAAATTTATATATTTTTTTCAGCATTTGAAAATAAAATTGAAAATATTTTAAGATTTCAATAGAGAATCTGCTTTTGAAACCATATTATGATGATCGAACTTTCTTCTGTGATTTTTAAAAGTATTTATATTGGTTACATTGATGATTAAGGATATTGCATTTTGTACTTGATTAAATAATGACATTATAATATATTTTTTATAATCAAGCATATATTGACATTTCTATTTTCGAAAATAGCATATCCCACATCATCTCTAAATCTACCAATTGATTTTCATATTCTATCGACTCTTATTTTTTAGTTTTATGTTTGTGTTGGCTAAATTGAAATAAACCGAATAGAGATAGAGATTAGTTGGCTTAAAAGTAAACATCGGGGACAAGTCATGTACACGCTCCACACGAAAAGTAAAACACATAATCTATTATAAATTTAAATTGCTAAAAGGTTACGTTTGAAAAGTGGATGCAGTATGGGCGTAGAGATATATCACCTAAGGGTATTCGGTCAATATTGAAAATTCTTTAGCGCCGGTGTATATACACTCATCATGTAATTCTTCTTCCTTATATAACAGTCCTCATGGAAATGCATGGTTGTAAGTATCTCGATCTCAATATAATAAGTTAGGAAAAAACTATCCTTATATAAATAATTCACTTGGTTTATTTTTTGGTTTATGGTTAGAACGGTTAACTTTATTGTCATTTGAACCTCATCCAATATAACTGTACTTGTTTTTATCACCTTATTTCCCCTCATGGAATATGACTTTGATCAATATAGTAACCATGATTTATGGTTGACTTTTCACTAAATATTTAGAGGTCATATTTAAATCAAGTTTCATCATTCGCTATCACTTTCACTATATTAATTTGATATTTATACCTTGATGAAAATAAAAGGGAGAGAGATCAATTAAGATTTGGTGATATTGTGAATTCATTGTTAATGTTTTAGAAATATTATTTGTTTAATATTTTATTCTCGATCACATATGCCACATATGTAGAGGGAGCACATCAATAAGTGGAGCATGTTATATATAGTGAAACATTGTGGTGCGATTTTGATTTATGGTATCGAGTACACACTCAACCCGTGATACACTTGTCAATCTTAATATCATCAAAATGGGAAGATGATGAAGTATATATATCTTGTCTAATGATAACAAAGATATATTTTTATATTTGATTTTTTCTCGAGTGTTTTATAGTTCAAAAATCATAAAAACACAAGTTTTTTTTCAATTAACTTGTTATCAATTTTTTTCAATCAACGCATCACATATCAAACCCTTTTATATTTTTATTTCTAAACCTTAATTTATGTTTGCTATTACCAAACAAGAGATATTATGAGATGTTACAATTAATTTTTGTTTGATATTAATAAACATATGTTGTATTTAATGTGTTTGTTCAGTGTTGTTTATTTACATAATAACAAGTGTTTTTCTTTTGGACTAATGACATGGATAAAATGGTAATTAATGTTATCAGTCCATTGTCTTTCGTGTTTGAGCCACATCAGTATAAATTTTAGTATAGATTTTTTTTCCCTTTTTTTGGAAATGGGTTCCTTTATTGATAAAAGATAGTATACAATATATGCATACCATGGACAACAAATACAATAACATAACAGCTCACTACCTGAAAATACAAAGTAGTGGGTAAGAAGGCAAGACCGCTACCAAAATCCTTAATAGCCCTAATTCATTCGAGCTGCCTAGTATACAATATATATACACACACATACACACACACACACAAATATAGGAGCGTTCAATGACACTCAAACAATGCAACACCACAATTGCCTCCTGATTTCCAACGCTACTTCATATTTAAATAACACTTCTCTCTCTCCCTCCCTTTCGCTAACTCCATTATTTAAATAGGAAGTTGTGGTTGAATTCAAGGGAAATTAGAATGTTGCACTGTTTGGGTTTTCATTGATGTCATTGAACGCTCCTTACACACACACAACACAAGCGTTACGACACGCGCTTCGTATGTGATTATGGCACGTGCTTCGTACGTGAATTGTTTTTCTACAAACTGTATATGTTTAACTTATTCAAAAGAACATGATTTGTGCGAATATTTAGTTATATTATTGCATTGAAATCATGTGTAGTTGGTTTGAATTTTTATTTCTAAGTTGTAATATTTGATTTTTTATTAGTTTTTATTTTTATTTTTATTATTAGTTAATAAAAAATAATTTTATAATTGAATTTTATTTTTTAGATCCTATTTTTAAGTGATATTAAGATTTGTTAATATTTGTTGAAATGCGATTTGAATTTGTAAAGAAAGTGCAATTGTTAGATCCTATTTTTTAGTGATATTATAGAGGTATTTTTGGTAGTTCGTGCTGAAACCAAAAAATTGTGATAGCAAATATATATATATATATATATATATATATATATATATATATATATATATATATATATATATATATATATAGTTCTTTGTTAACTTTCGTAAAAGTAAAATACATAGGTAGACAAGCATTCTAACCCACATAATAGTACGTATATACACAAAATACAAGGCCCAAAGTACATAAATTACAAAAAAAGATGCATACAAAGGTAGGCCTAGAATCTCAAGCCCAGTTAACTACCATTTCCCCATAGCGCACAAAGTTTCGAACACGTTTACTGAAACTGCGTCACGTGCAGTTGTTCTTCTCCCTCAGCAACTGCCTTTGCAGTTGCCAAAATCGCAACTTTCTCTCTGAACAATTTCCAACCGCCACGTCCATCTTCCTCTTTTAACACCACTCTTAGATCTGAAGTTGAATCCACCTTCTCATCTTGAATTCAAATTCATTCAACTACCTAGATCCGTATTTGAGATATCGATTCATTGTTTTTTCAATTTTATGACCCGCATCTATCAGTTGCTTGCATACTAAGCTTTTTCTTCTCTACATCACAAAATCACGACTCGTCTTCACGAATTCCCAGATCCTACGGCTTGATGTATTGTGCCTTGAGCCTTGACTTCCTTTTATCTCAACGTTGATCGCTAAGTAAAAATTCAATCACTCCTTGTTAAGGATCAACCACTCCCATTACCTTTATCTAAACGCAAAAATAGAGTATATAAATTCATTTGCAGGCCTAAAAATGATTGTAGGATGTTGTTAGGGATGAAGAGAGAAGGTCGAACATGTTGAGGATAAAGGAAGATAAAGCAAGCATTTCATCAAACACTTGGGAGTCTCCACTGAATATGGACAATATTGCAAACACCTTGGTACCCGAAGCCTCCATGGCCAACACCGATGATCTAGGACAAAAGAGGATCCACTATCAACATGGATCGAATGAGCGAGGTGAGGTGAGCATTTCAGCACCAAGCATCAGTTCCAGTGATGGTTAGAGCAGTTGTGCATGTGCACAGGCCACGCACGTGTACACGACCAAAATGAATATGGACATCCTGAATTGTTGGACTTCTAATTCAAAATTTGTTGCGTAAATTGATGATGTAATAGTTGAATTAGTCTCCTCATGTTCATTATAAATACACAGTATGATCAATTTGTAAAGGTATTGAGTGATTGAATTAATAAAAAAACTTCTTCCATTTTTTCCTGAAATATGTTGCTTTTCTACAATTCTTTCTTCATTCTACTTTTTGAATTCTCTCTTATTCTTTATCTTCTATTACATGCAAACTTCTACATCACCCTCTTCTAACTTTCCTGAAACGCATCCTTACATAGCCAATCTTCAACATAACTTCACCACCATTATTCTTCTCAACTAGTCCATGTTAACTCGATTATAGATGAAACAAAAAGAGCATAACAAATTGGTATCAGAGCCATAAAATTGGGGTATACAAACTGACCTTTCTGATAATGAAAATGCAGACAGATTTAGTGATACACCTGACCAATCACCTCAGGGGTCAAGACAGGAGAAAGTCAACATTATGACTGGAGGCCATTAGGGAACTACAAGAATCGAATCAAACATTACAAGAAACTACTCAAGAACTCAATATGAAGATGGACAGCATTAGTGAAGTTAACAATGGCATAGCAAAGGAGTTGAAGGAGCTCAAGAATCAACCCAGAACACCCTATGTACCACCTGTACAAAGAAATCAATCAAGAAATAACCAAGAATACACCATGTCTGAACTACACCGCCAAAGCCACACTACTTCTCCAAGAAACAATCCATCTCCTCCTAATGATACATCAAGAAACACTGCTAGCATTATATCAAGTTCCCCGGTCCATATTACTCCAACCCCCAAACAAACACCAAAACTCTAACAAAATATTATAATTAAACTAGTGTTTCCCACATATAATGGAGACAGTGGTGTGATAGAGTGGATTAGACAGGTAGAGCACTCTTTCAATACCACAACACACTAGAAATAGAATGGGTACCCACTTGTTCCTTCCATTTAAAGGGGGGAAACCCATTTATGGTAGGTTGGCTTACAAAAAGGTAAAAACTATGATCAATGGGCGATATTCAAGGAGGAGTTGCTAGTAAGGTTTGCACTTGAGGATCTACAAATTCCCTATGGAGTAATTCTAATCTTAAACAAACATACATTGTCCTAGCCTACCTCACCAAGTTTGAACTGCTGCAAGGGATGTGTGATGCCCTACCAGATCAATTTTTGTTAGAGAAGTTTATTGCTGGTCTCGAAGAAGATATAAGGTATGATGTTCTAGCACTACACCCTGTTGATTTTAGCGAGGCGATGAATCTTGCCAAGGTATTTGAATGTAAAAGAGCCAGCAAAAAGAAGAATAAATTTAGTAATGTATCAAGAAGTAGTGGCCAAGGTAATGCAAATAGAGTAATTAGTACTAAAGAAAATACTAAAGAATCATTTGCTAGAAGTTTAGGCCTCACTCCATAAGAAATAATTGATAGGAGAAGGAAATATTTATGCTTGGATGTAATGAAAAAAGGCATCCTGGCCATGTGTGTAAAAATATACTAGTATATATTATAGAAGGCCTCATGTTACTTCATGATGAAGGTATGGTAATGCCGAGAGATGATTCAGTGTCAGACAATAAAGAATTAATTGGGGTACTAACCCTACCAGAGGAAAACAAGGAAGAATCCTACGCCATAACCCTTAGTGCCATATGCAGTATCCCCACTCTCTACATCATAAGAGTAGAATGGCTAATAAATGGCAAAGCAATCACTGTTCTTATCGACTCAGGGTCCACACATAGCTTTATAGATACTAAGCTATCAAAGAAATTGCATTTGAATATACAAGACTCTTTATAGTACTCAGTGCAGATAGCCAACGGTGACAAGATATAAGGCAGAGGCTTATGTAAGGGTGCCATATTTAAATGTATAGGGTGTACCATGCCTATTGATTTGTTGGTGATACCATTAGAAGGTTGTCAGGTCGTTCTAGGAGCATAATGGATGAAGTATTTGGGAGATGTACCCTTTAAATTTTCAAATTACAAGTTAAACTTTTTTATCATGGACAAACATATATTTGGCAGGGTATTAAGGACAACAACAAGTTGGTGAATGGTAAGGATATATCCAAAGAATGTGCACAGGGTCAATTATAATTTCTCTTGTATTCAAAGGAACTTCAAGTACAAGCAGCTAGTACTCCTCCCATTCTCTCTCCAGAATTACAAACAATCCTACAATAATATTCACAAACCTTACACCTCCCTTACCACCTAAAAGGAGCTGTGACCATAAAATACCATTAGTACCAAACTCCAAACCTATATGCCTCAGACCTTATAGACACTCATATTATATTAAAAATAAGCTAGAAAAACTTACCCAAGAAAAGTTTAAAGCTGGACTATTCCACCAGTACCAGAGAATACTCTTCTACAGTAGTCATGGTTAGAAAGAAAGATGGATCATGGAGGATGTGTATTGACTACGGATCCCTCAACAACCAAACAATCAAAGATAAATTTCCAATACCCTTGGTTGATGATTTACTAGATGAATTATATAGCTCAGATTACTTTACTAAACTTGACTTAAAATCTGGTTATCATCAAATTCGAATGCATGCCTTAGATATTCATCAAACTGCTTTTAAAACCGATGAAGGACATTATGAGTTCATTGTAATGCCTTTTGGTTTATCAAATGCATCTTCAACTTTTCAGGCTTTAATGAATGACATATTTAAACCTTACTAAAGAAAATTTATCCTTGTATTTTTTGATGATATTCTAATCTATAGCCAGACTTGGTCTGATCATATGTTGCATATTAAATTTACTGTTCAAGTACGAGAGAATAATCAACTAGTTATCAAGATTTCAACATATACCTTGGCCGAGAGACGAGTATCATACCTACGTTATGTTATATCAAAGGATGGCATTGCTGTTGAACTAGAAAAGGTCAGAGCTATTAGGCAGTGGCCTCAACCAAAAAGTATCAAGGGCTTGAGAGGATTTTTAGGGCTCACCAGCTACTATAGAAAATTCATAAGGAATTATAGGACCATTGCCAAGCCAATAACAGATTTATTAAAAAAGAATGCATACAAATAGGATGATAAAGATATAAAAGCCTTCAAGAAACTAAATCAATGTTCGATGGAACCACCAATACTCAATATACCGGATTTTAAGAAAGATTTTGTTATCGAATGTGATGCCAGTGGAGTGGGAATAGGGGCAGTTTTAACACAGGATGTAAAACCAATAGCCTACCTTAGTCAAGCACTTAATGGAAAAAATTAATTACTATCAACATATGAGAAAGAATTACTGGCATTGATTTTAGCCACATAAAAGTGGTCATAATATTTAATTGGAAGAAAGTTTATCATAAAGACTGACCATCAAAGCTTAAGGCATTTTCTATGAAAGAGATTAACAACAGAAATCCAAGGAAAATGGTTGGCTAAATTACATAGATTCGACTACAAGGTTGAATATAGGAAAGGAAAAGAAAACACTGTGGCTGACTCACTCTCTAGACTACCTGAAGACCAGAAGATGTCCACTACCACTATGCAATGCTATGCCACATCCACTATTGAAAGTAGTTGACTACGACAATTAAAAAATCACATGCTACAATCAGAGGATTATAAGGATAAATACAAAAAAGTACTGAAGGTGGGGTCAATACTGATAAGTATAAGTTAGTGGATGACCTCATATTTTATAAAAGAAAAATATACCTGGATTTTAACAACAAAGATATTATCATAAGCAAACTAAAGGAATATCATTCCACTCATTTAAGGGGTCATGCTTGAGTCAAAAAGACCAAAAATAGATTGAAATGTATTCTATTGGAAAGGAATGAAAGCAGATGTGGAGAGATTTATCAAAGAATGTGATAGCTGTCAAAGGAATAAGCATGAGAATATACCAGTACTTGGGTTACTACAGCCCCTACCTATACCCAAAAGAATTTGGAGTGATGGTTTAATGGATTTTATCATTGGTTTACGAAAAGAGTCAAAAGTATACGACCATTTATGTAGTGGTTGGTAGATTAACTAAATATTCCCATTTTTTCCCATCAAAACACCCTTACACAGCTCACGACATAGCTAAAATCTTCTTTGAAGGGGTCTTCAAACTTCATGGGATGCGACAAAGCATAGTGAGTGATAGGGATGCGATTTTCACTAGTAATTTTTGACAAGAACTCTTTAAACTTCAGGGATGCTCACTTAAGCTCAGTTCAGCCTACCACCCCTAATTCGATGGCCAAACCGAAGCAGTAAATAAGATTCTAGAAGGCTATCATTAATGCTTTGTTTGCCCTCAACCTCAAGAATGGTCACAATGGCTAGCTGCAGCAAAGTACTGGTATAATACTAATTGGCATAACTCAACAAACAATACCCCTTTCACATCAGTATATGGTGTTTCCCCAGTCACTCTTTCATCATATGTTCCCTATACGGCCAAGTTAACCCAAGTGGAACAAGAATTATTTTCTATAGAATTAGTGTTACATCTTGAAAGATAGCTTGGTTCTTAACCAAGAAAGAATGAAAAGATACACTAATGCGAAGAGGACAGAAAGAGAATTTTAGATAGGGGACTGTGTGTATCTCAAACAGTAACATTATAGGTAGGTTTCCGTTGGCAACTTGAAGACAACCAAGCTTTCACCTAAGTTTTACGGCCCCTATCAGATCAAACAGAGGATTGGTGAAGTTGCCTACAAATTAGAATTGCCACTTGAGGCAAAAATTCACCAAATCCTTCACGTTTCTGAAAATTTGGAAAAGGGGTGGTTGTACAACACAATGTCCTAACTTATATTGAAGAGATAATTGATGAACCTAAAGCGATTCTAGATAGAAGGATTTTCTTTAAGCACAATAAAGCGGTAACCCAACTACTGATCAAATGGAACTAAAGATCTAAGAGTGAATCGACATGGGAGAACTATTAGGAGTTGATTAAAAGATTCCCAGCTTTTGATCTTGAGACAAGGTCAAATTTTGAAGGGGAGGGGGTTTTTGAACTGAAGAGAGAAGGTCGACCATGCTAAGGATAAAGAGGACAAAGCAAGTATTTCATCAAACACTTGGCAGTCCCCATTGGATATAGACAATATCACAAACACTTTTGTACCCGAAGCCTCCATGGCCACCGTCGATGATTTAGGACGAAAGAGGGTCCACTATCAACATGGATCGGATGAGCTAGGCGAGGCGAGCATTTCAGCACCAAGCATAAGTTCCAGTGATGGTTAGAGCAGTTGTGCACGTGCACAGGCCATGCGCGTGTACATGACCAAAATGAATATGGACATCCTGAATTGTTGGGCTTTTAATTTGAAATTTTTTGTGTAAGTTGATGTGATAGTTGAATTAGTCTTCTAATGATCATTATAAATAGACTGTAAGATCAATTTGTAAAGGTATTAAGTGATTGAATTAATAACAAATCTTCTCCTATTTTTTCTTGAAATCTGTTGCTTTTCTTCAATTCTTTCTTCATTCTACTTTCGGAATTCTCTCTTATTCTTTGTCTTCTATTACATACAAATTTCTACATCACCCTCTTCTAACTTTTTTGATACTCATCCCTACATAGCCAATCTTCACCATAACTTCACCATCATTGTTCTTCTAAGCTAGTCCATGTTAACTCGATCACATATGAAACAAAAAGAGCATAATAGAATTCTGCCAACATCAAATTTTCACTAACCAAAGCTTCATCGCCTTGTAAACCGACGAACATAATCACCATTACTGCACACATCGTATCACTGAAACCATTCATCAAACATCAAGCAGTATCTCAAAGTAATACAGTCACACCATTCTCTTCATCAACTCAGATACGCAAAACAAAGGAACACTGCATCGGCATCAGCAGTAGTTTACCTTCAGGCAGAAACGCAAGCATGGCAACACCAATCACGAGCAGGCCATGGTATCTCGACCATGCACCAACATCATCGGTGACATCTCCAGGCATCGTGAGTTCAGATCTTGTGAAAGCAAGCGACGAGACTATCTCTATATTGTCATCAAGTGTCATGGCATCAGAACGAGAGTAGTCCTGCCGGCACGAGCATCAACTTAAGATCACCTTAGAATGTCGAGCTCTAGATTTTAGCAAATGTTTCAGCATCAGTCGAACTCAGAGAAGCAAACAAGATTCTACGTCACCGGCAAATACTCGCATAGCACGGAGCATCAAATTTCAGATCACTGTATCAAGATTTGACCCACATAGCAGGTCCAGATCGAAGAAAATAATTTTAATCTTGGCGAATGACCCATCTAAGGATCCTAACGCGGCATCCGTTAGATCGCGGAATTACAATGTAAAGCCCGACAAGCGACATTAGACGAGTTGACATCGCCCTTTTTTAACTCGGAGTAAAGTTCTGATTAGCGGTGGAAAGGAAGAGAGTTTTCTTAGATCTAAAAAAGCAAAACACGAGCATTAGTTAGCTGAGTGAAATGAAAGCCAAAAGGAGAACATGTTGGTCCCCTACTTTCCATGTACACACGTCAGTAATCCGTGCATTGCACTCGGTATATTGTAAAAAAATTATAATATTTATGAAGAACAGAATTTATCATGCAATATATGATGAATAAGAAGAATAAATGGGTTATTAATTGAATTTACTATATTTCTAAGTGTGTAGTTTTTGTTAAGAGATTTATATATTCTTTCATTTAAATAAAAAATAAATTATCATTTATTTAGATAAAAATGGGTTACACATTGACTTATTATTTCTTAGGATTCAATGTCTATTGGGAAAATAAACAAAAAATGGTATTTTTAGTTAATATTGAAATTAATATTTTTATAAAAATTTAGATAAATTTTCATGTACATCGATTTTGAAATTGATATTTAGCTTTTGATACATTTCACTCATATATAAACAATATATAGGCTGAGTTTCAAATATCACTTGATAGAATGATGAAAATACCTAGAAATATGAGTGTAACAGTAATGAATCAATGCATTTTTACGCATTTAAAGTTCTTGCAGCATATATTTATCAAAAATAAGTATTTGATATAATCAAAGTGATAAACAAGATATTTGTTTAACTACTAAAAGAAATCTTTAGTGAAGATAAGACCTGAAAAATTACAAATTATTTTGTTATTTTAATTATGTAGAAAAAAAGATTTTTGATCTATTGTTTCATACCTCGAAAATATTAATTTATAATAAAAAATTTCAGAAATATTTCACATTTACCTCAAACAATAATAAAATATAATAAACAAATATTTAAAACCAAAATATGGTATAATTTTTGCCCATGAATAACATAAATTATGAATATAAATAATTAAAATTTAACTTATTTAGGAACATACTAACTGAAAATATTTTTTACTTTTCAACATTATAGAGGACAAACATTCATTACTTATCATTAGGTTTAGTGTCATTCTTCCCAAATTTTTTATTGATAATAAAGAATCCATTTGGCATACCAATTTTGGAAAGAAAAAACATTATATATGTTTGTAACACTCCATAAAATTTAATAAGAAATTAAATAATTAAAATAAGGCTAAAAAGAGGATTTCAATACATGTCAGAACTAGAGCACGAAGTTGCACCATTGCGTCCGCGGCGAGTTTTGATCAATTTTCATATATAAAGTTTTGAAATTGGAGTTATAAAGAAAAAGTTATGGACGCTTGATGTTTTTGAGTTTAAAATGATTCAAACGAATTTAAAATTTGAATATATGAAAATTTAAAATTTTGAAACTTGAATTTAACATTAACTTAAGGTTAGAGTAAACGTTAAATATAACGCTAACGCATAAATTAATTAGAGCAATAAATATATAATAAACGGAAAGAAATCATTCGTTCCCATAACGATTAACCGGTCGACCACCCAATAGGTAGAGACCGGTGGGGAGTTTTGGGTAAGGAAAACCCTATGCCAGAACAACATAGATTTAATGATTTAATTATATTTAATTCAACGGCTCTCGTTGTAACGACCCGAAATTTTCGACCCAGAAAATTTCAGATCGTTAGGAAAAGAAGAAGTGAGATAGAAGAAGAAACAGAATACCCAACTCAAAGTCTCACATTCGCAGCGGATAAAATATTATATCAGATAATATTCTTTACACAAAGAAAATTGTATTAGTCAATTACATTTAAATACATCAGAGTTACAACATTTCACAATCACCGGACAATTAAAACTAACTTGTCCCAGATAAATAACAATATATCACAGCGGAATACACTCCGTACGTTCCAGCCATCCACCTCGCCCCCTGAGCTTCAGAACGTCCTTACCTGAAAATCTGTAATACTCGATCTGACCCGAGCATTACATCAAAGTAACACCCGGATCAGGCTGGAAACCAGCGTGAGTAAACCCATATATCTTGAAATACTAAGTTATAAAGCTTCTTTGGAAACCAGGGTAACTCGTACCTCACTACGAGTTCTTATCTTATTATAGACAAACAATTATTTCACAAAATAATATCTAAGTACCGTTACTTAGTTTCAAAGGTCCAATTTACTTAATTCATTCCATTCCAGCCTATTTGATTTACAAATCAAATCTATAAAGAGTTATAGATTTCAAATCGAAGTGGTTTCGGGTATTTACCGATACCCGACCCCGGTCTCTTCGAATTCAAATGTCATCCTTTTTAAGCCAAGATGTTTAAGTTAAACAATTTAATTTAAATTCAGGATATCATATTCACATAGAAATTCTGTCACAGGTAGATAACTTACATTATTACAATTCATCCAAAACATCTCATATCACATAGCATCATAATCACACATCAAATATATCAAATAATCCAAGGTATTCAATATTATTCAATCATCCATAAGCAAGATTAATTAGATGTACAATTCCCAATTAATTTAACTTGATCTCCAAATAAATTAAATTAATTACTTTAATTACTTTTAAATCCTGCCTACTTAACATAATTTAATTACAAACCATTTTAATTGATTATAATTAATTAATCACATAGTTACTTTCATTAATTATCCTTTAATTACTGATTAATTATCCTTAATTATTAATTAATTAACCTTAATCATCAATTAATTAACCCTTAATTATTCTTTAATTATTATTGATAAATCACATTAATTAATCACCTTAATTTATGACACTAAGTAATTAACCTTATATTACTTATTTATGATTCCTTAATTTCTTACATAAAGTAATTACCCTTTTTAATTACTTTAGTTAATTAACATTTAAATCTCATATAATAACCTTTGGAATTAATTCTCAATTACCAATTAACTTAAAACTTTTGAGTTAAATCATTCTTTAAAACATTTCATTTCTTAATTACCCACTTAATTTTCAATATTAAGTTTATTTAAAGTAAACTTTAAAATAAAGTTATATATATATAACACTTTTAAACTCAAAATAATTTGTTTTAAAATCTTAATAAATCCCGACTTAAATCAACATTCATTATTCAAAAAGAAATGGGTAAGAAATTGTTTAAACTTGACCAAGTTTTTAAAATTTAAAACCTGATATTACACTTAATTCCCAGACCCGAGCAAAACTGCAAAAAATCTCGAGCTTTACTCAGAGTTTTCCCCCGCCTCACTCGTCTTCGAGTCAACACGCGTATAACTTCGAGTCACCCACGCAAAAACTCGAGAACGACTCCGGGCTAACCCTTCTTCCCCAACTCGAACGAACGTACCCAGAATAACATCGTGCACGTGCACAATCGCCAGCCCCATCTCTGATCAACGCCGAGATCACCCGTAAGTCCCCGATGATCATCTCAAACCAAACGACCACCCAGCTCCGTCAATAACATCGGAAATCGAAATGGAGCTATACGACACCACTGGAACCCAAAGCTTGATCGACAAAATCGCCCCATGCCATCGCCTTCGATCACCTGAGGCCTCGCGATCACATCCCCAGCCTCGTCGTTGACTCACGCTCCGATCTCACCTGGTTTGATCGTCTCCGGTCCACCCACGACGTCTCACAAACTCAAGGATCAACGTCGACCAATCCTAGTCCTTAAACCCTACAAAGCTACCGTACCGCCACCATGGTGATCGGAAAATTCACCGATCATTTTTGCCGAGGTCCCCCACCCTCAAGCATGCTTCAGCAAAGATCCCGAGACCTACCACTTCGCTGATCACCAAAAATCGAATAAAATCCCAATTTTGATCAACTCAAAATCCCTCTTCAAATATAGGCTTAAAAATTATGAAATGATTTTCAAAAATCATTGTTTTGCAATACGAATTCACTCATATGATCAGAACTTGAAATCCAAATGTATGATTTTGGACTTATTTTGATTTTCTACTGTTATTTCTCATTCTTGAAATAAATACACAATATAAAAACTTGGATTTATTTTTAACATTGATGTTATACTGTTTCAATCATCTTTTCTTCAGTAATCATAGCTCGAATTTGTATGAATTGGAAGATATGAATTTTTAAAATAAATTCTCAAGCCTGTAGAACATAACAGAGCTTTTAAATGTATATACCCAGACATGCACACCCATTCATCACCAAATTCAACAAAATACATCCACATTTACAATGTAACTACACATATTTATCAAGATCTATAACCAGAATTTAGTTTTAAAGGGGTTTAGTTTACTCACAGTATTTTTTTTGGTTTGAACAGAGAAGCCTGGGAATTTGTTCTTGATCAATCTTTGAACCTAAAAACTGGAAACTTTTTTTTCTTTTACTTCTTGTTCGAATGAGATGAATGAAGACAGGTGGAAGTATATGTGGAGGAGATAAGGCTTACAGGGCAAGCCAAGGCTGATATTTGTGTGTGTGTGTGTGTGTGTTGTGCAAGCTAGAGAGAGGGGATATGTACTTGTACAGTTCTTTTCTTTTTCTTTTTTCTTTTCACATTTTGTTTATGACTCTATCTTAAGGTTTTTGTGTGCTTGAAAAGATATGCCTTTAATGTTATGTCCCCTAAGTTGATTACAAATACTATTATATGAATTTGACATGTACATGTATATATACTTAAGTGTATAGCCCTACTTATATATATATATATATATATATATATATATATATTTCTTTACTTATCTTTTTTTTTATTTTAACATATGTTCATGGAAATAAGTTTTCAAATCTTACCGTTCTGAATTTATACATTCATGTATATGTATTTATCTATACAATATTTTCCATAACATACATACACATGTATATATTCTATAAATGGATATTTTACATATATACAAATATATGGATATTTTTCTAAAGTTCAAATGGTTGGGTTTATTTATATTTTTATAAAATTTATTATATCCAGAGATTTTATAACCCAATATCAATTTATATATATATATATATCCAGATATTTAATTATTAGAAATTTAATCGTTCGACATATAAAATCAATATTTCAAAAATTAAAATCAATTAATTATCAATTTACATCCGTTAAAAATCTAGGTCGTCACATTCCTCCCCCCTTTAGAACTTTTCGTCCTCGAAAAGGAACGAAATCAGAATTAATAAAAATGTTTAAAATTAGATAAATATTCTTAGATCATTTTTAAAACGCTTTTTAATAACCATATAATATTATTTCAAAGTAGTTTTTATAAAAATACTTTTATAACTCAATGTTTCAAAAAGTTCATCCTTGTTCTTACAGAAATTCAGTCAAACGTTGATCAGGCACAGGACTGAAAATCTATAAGTACTTAGTAAACCCATTTTAACACCTAGTGAAAATACTTGGAAAATAATTTTATTGAAAATATCGAAAACATTTTTTGAAAATAGAGGAAATATCTTTGGCGAGAATGCTCTGGAAATCATCACCCACATCCACGGTCGCAGTTAACCCGATGGTTACGTTGTCGTCCCGGCAAAATCCATAGATAACTGTAGGCCTCCACGCCCCTCGATTACACCATGGAACCCGCTACAGATCGTAGTTATACCCGGGCTTTACTTTACGTTGCTGTCACAGCAAAAACCCATATAATTGTAGGCATCAGCGCCATGGAATTTCGCTGCCAAAAGAATGAAACTCCTCCACTTGACCATAGATCGTAGTCTACCGATGTTACGTTGCCATCCCGACAAAATCAAGTGTAGACTGTTGGCACTCATCCTCCATACGATTTTCGCTATGGTCCACACAGTAGATCGCAACAACATCGAGTTACACTGTCGTCGCAGCATAACCCAAATGCCACTGTAGGCATCAGCGCCCTCGACTTTCGCTACCCAATAATCCTCAGGAACTAGTTTTTCCCCTCACAGGATCAACTTTAGAACCCCCCCTTAGGGCTCAAGGCAGTACCACCCTGTGGCACTCCTGAGAAGTTCATTCAAGGGAGCGCCTTTTTCCCCAGAGCCACTTTAAAAACACCTTATACTATAGACATATAGTATTTTCCAAATCATACACCAAGTATGAATCTCATATAAATCTCCTTTCCCAAAATCGATTATCCCAAAATTGATAATTCACAAACTAGGCTTTCCAAATTCCAAATTTGATTTTCCACAAAATCAAAAGCCTTTTCAAATCCATAGGTTCCAAAATCCTTTTTTCAAAATCATCCACATAAGATCCTTTGCATATATATATATAGATATATATATATATATATAACTTTAAAAATCTTTGGATCATTTCAAACTTGTATAAATTCCCTCTTTATACTTCAAACACTCTCAAAAACCCATTTTCTCTGGCAAAAGATTCAACAAGGGGAGTTTTATCATATATATAACAAAGATACATAACTTTGTTTATTCCAAATCAAATATTCAAATTTGATTTCTCTATAAAGTCACTTACCAAATTACTTACTTCCATAAAGTAAATTTTTACCATAAAAATATCCAATTTCCACTTTACTTCATCATATATTTCACAAAATATACTTTCAATTTCAAAAATCATTTACAATTCTTATCCAAAAAAATTCAATATCAATTTTATTCAAACCCGTACGATGTACACATATCATTCGTACGCCACATAAATCTGATCGCTCATCGATCGCATAATTTCTCTTCTGAACTAGTAACGTCCACCCGACTCCCTAGTGCGGGCTCAGATTTGGTTTCTTGATCAGAAACCATCATTCTCCTTGCATAGTCACAACTATGATAGAGAATATCCAGAACCAATCAAAAATCCATATCCAGGTTCGCCGTCGAAAATCGAGTGAAAAATCCCAAATCGGATCGATAGTACTATCTCAAAATTCTGTGCTCGAATCTGGATCAATCACTATGCGAATAGAATAATATACGTACATCCTACGTATTTATCTTCATTGATTATCAGTTAAATCAATTTCCTTTCTATTCATCCTCACTTTGATTTTATTCACTTATTCACATTTTCCTTAATCCCCATTTGGATTATCACTTCAATTCTTATCTCAGTTGGGTATTTAATCAATAACGGTTTAAACTCCGACTAGTTTATATTTAGAAAATAGCTTGAAAATTTTAAAAATAGATAAGTAGTTGAAAATAATTATTAGTTTGTAAAATAGCTGTAAACAGTTAAGTAATTGTAAGATAGTTGAAAAATAGTAAAATAATTACAAATTAGTTGTAAAATAGTAACTAGTTATAAAGTAGCTGGAAAGATAGTAATTAGTTTATAAAATAGTTGTAAAATAGCTAAATAGTTTCAAAAGTAGTTGTTAAATAAACATAAGATAGTCTTGGGATTTAAAAAAAAGTTGTCTAGTAAATAGTTAGGAAAATATATTTAAAATAGTTTATATCAAAATGATTTATTTAAAAAAATAGTCCAGAGCCAAACTGTTCAATTCCCCATCAATTAAATTTAAATTTCCACTTCCATTTAAATTTGACTCAATTCAAATTTGAATAACTTCAATTTCCCTTGAACTTGATTTATTCCCAATTCAAGTTGAATTAACCTTAATTTCTTTCCAAATTCAGATCAAATTCCATTTGATTTTAAACATATTCACTTTAATTACAATTCCAAATTATTCAAATTAATTTAGACTAATTTCAAATTGAATCCATTTCAATTTCAAATCATTCAATTTCTATATGAATTAATTCCAATTCCCATTTGAATTTGAACTCATCCAATCTTCAATTTTAGTTAATTCAAACTAAATTCAATTTGAACTAATGAAATCTGAATCTCAACTTTAAACCATCTCGAATTATATAAATCCGAGTTAAATTTTCAAATGTTGATTTAACCCTTAAATCAAATTAACCTTTATTTTTAAATCAATAATCCTAATCTTTAAACAAATTTAATTCTGAGTATAATTCTCAAAATTCCATTTTAAATTATCTTTACTTAACTTATTTCAAAGTTCAAATAAGAGTTCAAAACAATTTTAATTTACAAATTCAATTACTCAAATTTTTTGTTCAAAATAATTCCATATCCTTAATTTCAAATTCCATTTCAAAAGAAGGTGATTTTGTTAGATCATACTGCCACAAAAATATTTCATACATTGGTAGACTGCATACTAGCAGTTCAACATTACATCCATTTATCACAATAAAAGTCTTACAAAGTCATAAATTTAGATGTCTTCACCATCACCTAAGTTTTAGAGTACTAGCATTTTCTATCAGAATCCTTCCTATGGACTTCCTTCCAATGTGCAAAGCCCAAACATGCATTTTTCAATAGGATGTCCCCACTTATAGAATTTTCCACAAAAAGTTTCTACCCTCTCATCAACCGGATGACCTCCATGCTCCCTACTGGATGTTCCACAACCTTAATCTTCTTCTTCTGTCTATTGGGACAATTCCTCGCGATATGTCCCAGCCCTTTACAGTGATAGCAAATGGTTGACTCGTTGACCGGTTCCATTGGTTTTCGCTTCACCTTCCTCACTTAAGGACAATGGTTAAGGAAATGTCCCTTCTTATGACACTTAAAGCATAATATCTCGGCGCGAAATCGTTGGGATGTACCCTTTAATTCCTTCCTAGTTTTACCACACTTAGCTGCGTAATGACCCTTATTGAAGCATCTATAGCAGGTGACATTATCATAAGGTCCTGGTCCATTTCTTTCCTTAATCCGATTTTCATACTCCTGAATTGCTATTTCCTGTTCCTTACGTGCAGCTGCTCTTCGTTCCCTATGCCTGGCCTTCCATTCTTCACTCTTAGCCATTTCTTTCAAAGACTGAATTCTAGAGGGACTTCCTTCCCTGTAAATTAGACTTAGTTAGAAGAATTCAACTCTTATATATCAATTTACTTACCTAGTTATTCCCTAAGTTTGAACCACCGTTTAATTCCAAACAAAGTTTTCAAACAACTTCTTATTTTAAAATAAGATTACTTTCAAAAATATTCTGAATAATACTCTTTATTACTTCTATTAACATTTGAAACAATTTCAAAACCTTTCAATTTACATCCTTTCTAATTTACAAGTTATTCACATCTAATGATTACTTCCTTAAAACATTTATTTGTTTATTGGAAAATAATCATCCTATTTAAACTCAATAACCATTTATTTTCTGGTTTGAAACCAATTCTAATTCATCTTATTTGTATAGTTCATTTTATCCAATCCTTATTTGGATATGTATATATATGTTACTTAATTTCTTATTTAATAACCATTTATTGCTTTATACATATGATATAAGCTTTTATAAAATCATCCAGTTTTAAAACCATTTTTAAAACCTTTATATAAGAAAATAACAAGTACGCTCTCATATATATACACTCAACTCATTCTAGGGTACCATTGTCCCTATCCTTAATGAGTAAACCCCACCAGAGCCAAGGTTCTCGCTTAACCTTTGCTCTGATACCAAGTGTAACAACCCGAAATTTTCGACCCAGAAAATTTCAGATCGTTAGGAAAAGAAGAAGTGAGATAGAAGAAGAAGAAACAGAATACCCAACTCAGAGTCTCACATTCGCAGCGGATAAAATATAATATCAGATAATATTCTTTACACAAAGAAAACTGTATCAGTCAATTACATTTAAATACATCAGAGTTACAACATTTCACAATCACCGGACAGTTAAAAATAACTTGTCCCGGATAAATAACAATATATCACAGCAGAATACACTCCATACATTCCTGCCATCCAGCTCGCCCCCTGAGCTCCAGAACGTCCTTACCTGAAAATCTGTAATACTCGGTCTGACCCGAGCATTACATCAAAGTAATACCCGGGTCAAGCTGGAAACCAGCGTGAGTAAACCTATATATCTTGAAATACTAAGTTATAAAGCTTCTTTGGAAACCAGGGTAACTCGTACCTCACTACGAGTTCTTATCTTATTATAGACAAACAATTATTTCACAAAATAATATCTAAGTATCGTTACTTAGTTTCAAAGGTCTAGTTTACTTAATTCATTCCATTCCAGCCTATTTGATTTACAAATCAAATCTATAAAGAATTATAGATTTCAAATCGAAGTGGTTTCGGGTATTTACCGATACCCGACCCCGGTCTCTTCGAATTCAAATGTCATCCTTTTAAGCCAAGATGTTTAAGTTAAACAATTTAATTTAAATTCAGGATATCATATTCACATAGAAATTCTATCACAGATAGATAACTTACATTATTACAATTCATCCAAAACATCTCATATCACAGAGCATCACAATCAAACATCAAATATATCAAATAATCCAAGGCATTCAATATTATTCAATCATCCATAAGCAAGATTAATTGGATGTACAATTCCTAATTAATTTAACTTAATCTCCAAATAAATTAAATTAATTACTTTAATTACTTTTAAATCCTGCCTACTTAACATAATTTAATTACAAACCATTTTAATTGATTATAATTAATTAATCACATAGTTACTTTCATTAATTATCCTTTAATTACTGATTAGTTATCCTTAATTATTAATTAATTAACCTTAATCATCAATTAATTAACCCTTAATTATTCTTTAATTATTATTGATAAATCACATTAATTAATCACCTTAATTTATGACACTAAGTAATTAACCTTAAATTACTTATTTATGATTCCTTAATTTCTTACATAAAGTAATTACCCTTTTTAATTACTTTAGTTAATTAACATTTAAATCTTATATAATAACCTTTGGAATTAATTCTCAATTACCAATTAACTTAAAACTTTTGAGTTAAATCATTCTTTAAAACATTTCATTTCTTAATTACCCACTTAATTTTCAATATTAAGTTTATTTAAAGTAAACTTTAAAATAAAGTTATATATATATATAACACTTTCAAACTCAAAATAATTTGTTTTAAAATCTTAATAAATTCCGACTTAAATCAACATTCATTATTCAAAAAGAAATGGGTAAGAAATTGTTTAAACTTGACCAAGTTTTTAAAATTTAAAACCTGATATTACACTTAATTCCCAGACCCGAGCAAAACTGCAAAAAATCCCGAGCTTTACTACGAGTTTTCCCCCGCCTCACTCGTCTTTGAGTCAACACGCGTATAACTTCGAGCCACCCACGCAAAAACTTGAGAACGACTCCGAGCTAACCCTTCTTCCCCAACTCGAATGAACGAACCCGGAATAACATCGTGCACGTGCAGAATCGCCAGCCCCATCTTCGATCAACGCCGAGATCACCCGTAAGTCCCCGATGATCATCTCAAACCAAACGACCACCCAACTCCGTCAATAACGCCGGAAATTGAAATGGAGCTATACGACACCACTGGAACCCAAAGTTCGATCGACAAAATTGCCCCACGCCATCGCCTCCGATCACTTAAGGCCTCGCGATCACGTCCCTAGCCTCGTCATTGACTAACGCTCCGATCTCACCTGGTCCGATCGTCTCCGGTCCACCCACGACGTCGCACAAACTCAAGGATCAACGTCGACCAATCCTAGTCCTTAAACCCTACAAAGCTACCGTGCCGCCACCATGATGATCAGAAAATTCACCGATCATTTTTGCCGAGGTCCCCCACCCTCAAGCATGCTTCAGCAAAGATCCCGAGACCTACCACTTCGCTGATTACCAAAAATCGAATAAAATCCCAATTCTGATCAACTCGAAATCTCTCTTCAAATATAGGTATAAAAATTATGAAATGATTTTCAAAAATCATTGTTTTGCAATACGAATTCACTCATATGATCAGGACTTGAAATCCAAATGTATGATTTTGGACTTATTTTGATTTTCTACTGTTATTTCTCATTCTTGAAATAAATACACAATATAAAAACTTGGATTTATTTTTAACATTGATGTTATGTTGTTTCAATCATCTTTTCTTCAGTAATCATAGCTCGAATTTGTATAAATTGGAAGATATGAATTTTTAAAATAAATTCTCAAGCCTGTAGAACATAACAGAGCTTTTAAATGTATATACCTAGACATGCACACCCAGTCATCACCGAATTAAACAAAATACATCCACATTTACAATGTAACTACACATATTTATCAAGATCTATAACCAGAATTTAGTTTTAAAGGGGTTTAGTTTACTCACAGTATATTTTTTTTGGGTTTGAACAGAGAAGCCTGGGAATTTGTTCTTGATCAATCTTTGAACCTGAAAACTAGAAACTTTTTTTTCTTTTACTTCATGTTCGAATGAGATGAATGAAGACAGGTGGAAGTATATGTGGAGGAGATAAGACTTACAGGGCAAGCCAAGGCTGATATTTGTGTGTGTGTGTGTTGTGCAAGCTAGAGAAAGGGGATATGTACTTGTACAGTTCTTTTCTTTTTCTTTTTTCTTTTCACATTTTGTTTATGACTCTGACTTAAGGTTTTTGTGTGCTTGAAAAGATATGCCTTTAATGTTATGTCCCCTAAGTTGATTACAAATACTATTATATGAATTTGACATGTACATGTATATATACTTAAGTGTATAGCCCTACTTATATATATATATATATATATATATATATATTTCTTTACTTATCTTTTTTTTTATTTTAACATATGTTCATGGAAATAAGTTTTCAAATCTTACTATTTTGTATTTATACATTCATGTATATGTATTTATCTATACAATATTTTCCATAACATACATACACATGTATATATTCTATAAATGGATATTTTACATATATACAAATATATGGATATTTTTATAAAGTTCAAATGGTGGGGTTTATTTATATTTTTATAAAATTTATTATATCCAGAGATTTTATAACCCAATATCAATTTATATATATATATATATATATCCGGATATTTAATTATTAGAAATTTAATCGTTCGACATATAAAAATCAATATTTCAAAAATTAAAATCAATTAATTATTAATTTACAACCGTTAAAAATCTGGGTCGTCATAGTCGTCCCTTCTCACATCTATAAATAGACCCCTAGACCCCCACCGTCCTTCACAAAATTCTAAGAACAACAGCCAAAGCTCTGCCAGGTTCTTCTCCCATAGATTTTCAAAAACAATTAGGGTTTTACCAAGTAAGTAATTTAGATCTCTAATTGTTTAAAATTTCTTCTTATATTCCACTCTAGAATCTGATTTTAAATCTGATCTACATACAATCCACTTGTTGTATGTTCAAAAAGAAGATCTAAAGTAGAATTGGAAGCAGTATTGATCAAATCCGGTCTAAAAAACAGGAAATCTCCCATGAGTGGAATTTCAATTTTTCCTACCTAGTAATTGTATGGTTTTATTTGGATTTCATGTATATGCCATGGGGAATTCTGTAAATGAAAACCCTAAACAATAAAACCCCGGAATTCCCCCAAGTAAAATGTTAATCTTTGAATACGTTAGAATTGCAATTGTTTTATGTCAATATATTAAAATCTAATCTGTTGTTTTAAATTAGATAATTTATAGTCTATTCAATTTTACCCCTTTTAATTTCGTTTGTAATGTTAAAGCTGTTGGAACTAGGACAGCCCACAGCGGTAGTGGTGGGTGTATTTCAATTTTTTTTATCCTATTGGATCTTTATTGAGCTTATGAAGTCTAATTCATTTAGAACAACTCTAAATTTGTTTTAAATAAAATCATGTATTTTATTCAAATTTAAGTATTTTGTAATGTAAAGTCAATTTGAATGATTTAATTTATACATATACATGTATCATATAAATAAACATATGTGTATGCAAGTGTAACATAATCATCTGTGAAGGGTATAACATGCTCGTATATAGATGTTGGGATTAACATCGCAATGGACACATTAGCTCATTTTGTATGTACTGTATGTTATCAAAATATATGCATAAATCTATAATGCAAAGTATATTTATATAAATACTTATACATATATCTAAAATATATTTTATAACTAAAAGTCTCAAAATTAAATATATATATATATAATTAAAACATTCGTATAAATATATATACATAATTAAACATATAAAATTTTACATACATACATTTATATATAATAATTAAAATTATATATATAAGGTGAAATAAAATGTATATATATGAATAATTAATTACATTCAAGTACTTAAAATATAAATATATCTATTTAAAAATTATTTACAGATCGAAATTAGCATAAAAACATAAAAAAAATTTTAATCATTTTATCATTATTATATATATATATATAGTTTTGATCATAATAATTAAAAATATTAGTAATAAATATTAAAAATTAAATTTAAAATTTACAAAAATTTAGGATCATAAAATACAGGTTCAAAATTTTTTTTCATGATTTTTTTTTGAAATAAATATTATTTTTAATAAATAAAAGAAATGTTCAACTGAAGTAATTTAATTATTAAAAATATTAAATATTATTAGAAAATTTTGAAATTTTTTCCCTGGGTTACTGTATAGATTTAGTAATTCAAAAAAATATAAAATCGAATTTTCAGTGCAATAATTATTTTAGATATAATAAACAATTCAAATAGTCAATAAAAGATAATTTAAAATTATTTATATATAAAAAAAATTAATTTTCAAATTTGATAATTCGTATTATACATATATTGGTGTAAGGAAAAATTTAAGATACATTATAAATATACATACATGTAATTATATGTTTAAAATATACATTAGTCTATATTTAAATCAATATATAAATATACATAAAATAATTAATAATGACAAAATTTAATTTTTACAGAAAATTATATTTTTTTATACATAGACTATAAAACATAATAATATAACCATGCACATAACCAAACTAATTTGCGAAAACTACATATACCTACAAAAATCTCACCTAACTAGATATACAACATTAATATATATACAGATTTGAGATTAATCAATATTAAATCATAAATATGATATGATTACTGTAATATATAAATAAAATACCAATTTATGATGCCTTTGATTCGACTTGAATCAATGAATTCCCTTCTCTAGTTTTGCTCAATTCGTCAGATTGCAAGTTTGGAATCGTCAACCTTTTCTATCAAATAGCACTTTTACTTAACTTGAATTGATTTGAGATTATTAGAACTGATATGGGGATTAATTTTGGCCATAAAAATTGATAACTATGACAGCCAAAAGTTGTTTTTGATTAAGGGTTTAGAGATCCATATATAGAGCCTTGTAAAAGAGAGATATTGGGACAATCTCATTACTTTTTCTCTCTTAACCTTAGTCATCCATCTCTAGGTCTAATCCTAAGTTTTAGCCGCCTCCAATAACTTGTCAAAACCGAAATTTGCAGCCATAATAATGGGCTTTAAATCCATTTAAGCCCAAGCCAAAATGCTATGCAATTAAATCTAATTTAATCGCTTATGGATATCGTATATCGATTGGTACATTTATAACTATTATAAATATATAACAATTTTTATTTCTCAAACCATATTCAAATTTTTATAATTAATATTAATTTAATTTATTTATAACTATTATAAACTAATTAGATCATTTCGTCTTAAGGAAATTCATCATTTAAGTTGTGTAACTCTTGGGTGTAAATTTGGTCAGCAATTAACACCTAACTATTCGAATGTTAAAGTTCACACGTCACTTAGCAAGTGGTGTGACATTATGGCCAAATTTATCGCTAATTCATCATCAGTAAAATCTAATTTAATTTAATAAGCATTACCCGTTAGTGACATTTATATACACCAATTCTCTTCGTCAAAACTGTATCACTTTGGATTTATGGAATTTGCTAACGGTTAAAATTCCAATATTGTCCATATTCAACTCTATAGTCCAAACATAAAATATTTGGTTCAATAATAACAATTATTATTAACCGTACTACTCTGGCTAGAGATTTTGACTTTAGGTTGACTTGACTTGACCATGATACTAACCTCATATAACTGAAGTGACGAATCCTCTCTTGAGTAGTGTCTCCCTTCCAATACTTTCATCGAACCAACTATAATCACTTGATGGATGTTGTTCCATGATTTGACTATAATCAATGAAATTTTTTTCATATTGAAGTTTGACAGTATTCTCAAGCTGAAAGAATTGTATAAATTAGTCACATCGATATTTTCTGTTTGACCTTGGTTGTATTAACCAACAGAAAACTACCAAGTGAGTTGTTCTATAGCTATCCAATAACTATCAGTACATAACCTCTAGGTGCCTCTAGTAGTCATGAGTAATACACTGCCCAACATTTGGAGAGCACTACATACTCTAGTCTCAACAGATACATCGATATCCAGTGTCGATGCATCTTGACTAGGAACATTTAAAATGATGTGTTTTGTAACAATGTTATCCAATACTCATGATTACAACTAATTGCAATTACTGTCACAAACACGTCATTTATGGATTTTTTGCTAAATATATTTTTAATTAAACATTTAATTATTTATAACACATTATAACAAATATATAACAAAAAGAAGAAACGCCTTTATTTTGAAGAAGAATTGATTTAGCAGTTAATAAATTACAGAATTGCTCCTAGAGCATACCCCGAACACTATCAATCTCCCACTTGCACTTGGGGCCAATTATAAAATCTCAATCCCATCCTATCAATAAGTTTTTTGAGAACTGGCCGAGTTAGACCTTTAGTGAATGGATCTGCTATGTTGTCCTTGGTATCTGCCCGTTTGAACCACAACTTCTTTCTTCTCAATGAATTCTCTAATCAGGTGGAACTTTCGAAGAATGTGTCGTGCCTTCTTATGCGCTCTTGGTTCCTTTGTGATCTGTATCGCTGCATTATTGTCACAAAACAATGTCATTGGATTCTAAGTATCGGGAATCACTTCGAGCTCACTCAAAAACTTGCACATCCATACTGCCTCTTTTGCTGCTTCATTTAGGGCGATATACTCGGCCTCCATCGTAGAATCAACAACTGTTTCTTGCTTGGAATTTTTCCTGCTAACAACTCCACCATTATTGTAAAGACATAGCCGGACGTTGATTTACTGTCATCTTATCACTTTGATAGCTCGAATCCGTATACCCCTTCATAAGGAGGTCTCCATTCCCAAAAACGAGGAATAGGTCCTTAGTATTTCTCAAATACTTAAGTATACATTTTATGGTCGTCCAATGTTTTTCTCCGAGATTAGACTGGTATCGGCTTACACATCTTAATGCGTATGCTACATCCAATCTAGTACATAATATAGCATACATTATGGATCCTATGGCTGAAGCATAGGGAATCCTCTTCATACGCTCTTTCTCATCATCAGTTTGAGGAGCGTCCTTTTTAGAAAGGACAATTCCAGATTGCGTTGGAACACTTCCAAGCTTGGAATTTTCCATAATAAACCATTTTAGTATAGTGTCTATGTACAGGGATTGGGACAATCCCAACGGCCTCTTATACATATCTCTATAGATCTTTATACCAAGTATATAGGCTGCTTCATCCAAATCCTTCATGGAGAAGTTTTTGGAAAGCCAAGCTTTCACTGATTGCAATAATGAAGTGTCATTGCCAATCAATAATAGATTATCAACACAGAGTACTAAGAATACAATAGCATTTCCCTGTTCTTTTCTGTATACGCACGCTTCCTCTGTGTTCTGATAAAAACCAAACTGTTTGATTACTTTATCAAAACACTTATTCGAACTCCTTGAAGCTTGTTTGAGTCCATAAATGGACTTTAACAACTTGCAAGCTCCGCCTTCACTCTCACTGACTATAAAACCCTCTGGCTGTGACATATAAACAATTTCTTCTAAATCACCATTTAGAAAAGCCGTCTTTACATCCATTTGCCATATTTTATAGTCATTGAATGCGGCAATGGCTAACTTAACCAAATAGATTTAAGAATGGCTATGAACGAAAAGGTCTCGTCATGATCAACACCTTGAATTTGACAAAATCCTTTTGCAACAAGCCTTGCCTTATAAATCTCCACTTCTCCATCCGCATTTAGCTTTTTCTTAAAAATCCATTTGTAGCCGATGGGTTTTATCCCTTCGGTTATGTCCGACAAAGTCCAAACTTTGTTTTCGTACATGGAGTCCATCTTGGATTTCATAGCTTCAAGCCAGAGTGCAGAGTCTTTACTTTGCAGTGCTTGTTGGAAAGACAAAGGAGTGTTGCCATCTAAGACACAATCCTCCTTTTCGCCATCCACGAGAAAACCGTAGTATCTCTCTAGTGCACGGGATTCCCTACTAGACCTTCTAATAGGTTGCGTGTTTTCATATACGGGTGACCTATTTTCTCTCACTATTTCGGCTTCAGTGTTAGTTTCTCGGATCTCATCCAAGTCTACAACTTCGCTTTTAATTTATTTTAACAGAAATTCCTTTTTTAAAAAGACAGCATGTCGAGAAACAATGACCTTTTGTTCCTCGGTATTGTAGAATATATATCCCATCGAGTTTTTGGGATATCCTATAAACTTACATAGTACCGATTTTTCCACTAGTTTATTTGGACCAATGTTCTTAACATATGCTGGACAACCCCATACTTTCAAATATTTGAGTTGGGGTTTCTTACCACACCATATCTTATATGGTGTCTTGGGCACAGATTTTGGTGGGTAACAAGTTTAACATATATGCTGTAGTTTCTAGAGCATATCCCCGATAGGACAGAAGTAACTCAGCCTTACTCATTAAGGAATGAACCGTATCTAATAGGGTTCGATTACTTCACTCTGACATACCATTGTGTTGCAGAGTATAGGGTGGAGTAACCTGAGAGATAATCCCATTATCTTTTAAGTATTGTTGGAAATCCTGTCCAACATACCCACCTCCTCGATCTGATCGAAGAATTTTTATTTTACGGCCCATTTGCTTTTCTACTACCTTTCTGTACTCAACAAATTTCTCATAAACATTGGATTTGCTCTTCATAAGATATACATATCCTAGTCTTGAGAAATCATCAGTGAAAGTAACAAAGTAAGAACTATTATCTTTGGTTAATATAGGCATTGGGCCACAAACATCACTATGTACTAACCCTAAGGGTTCATTAACTCTTTCATAGCTCCCACTGAAGGGGTGCTTGGTTATTTTACCTTTAAGACACGCCTCACAAGTTTCAAATGATTTAGAATCAACTAACGGTAGAAAAAAATTGGTTTTCAATTTGTGTAGTTGTTTCTCACTAATATGACCAAGCCTACAATATCAAATATAATTGTCCTTTAATTTATTAGAAACTTCATTCACAGAATAGACATGGTTAGTATTAATCACATAAATTCCATTTCTAAGGACACCTTTAAAGACTTTATTTCCATCCAAACTAATGTTCATAAATTATTTGCACAATCAAAAATATATCCAGTCTTAGACAAGCTAGAAACCGAGATAATTCCACAAATAAAGTCCTTTACATAATAGCAATTATTTAATACTAATACTAATCCACTTGGCAAATCTAAATGATAGTCTCCTACTGCCGTTGCATCTACTATAGATCCATGAGCAAATTGAAGCTTCGTTTCTCCTTTTGCCACGCGATGCCAATTCCTAAGCCCCTGCAATGAATTACAGATATGAGTACCAGATCCAATATCTAAAACCCATGTCATTTTATTGATTACAAAACATTTTTGAATCATAAATGTACCTGATGGAGCTGCAGAACCATTCTGATTCCTTTCCTTGACAGTCTTCAAGTAGTCGGGACAGTTTCTCTTCCAGTGACCTTTATTGTTGCAATGGTGACATTCACCCTTGTCATCGATCTTCTTACTTTTCCTTTTCTTACTATCTCTTTTCCGCTTCTTCGAACCTTTCAAAGGTGATGCATTTCCCTTCACAGCAAGTACGACACCTTGATCTTTAGATATTGACTCGCCTAACCTCAACATATTGAGGAGCTCCACGAGATTCATATTTAATTGGTTCATGTTGTAATTCAGTATGAATGGTTCATACTGAGGAGTGAGAGAACCAAGGACCAAGTCTGCTTGCATTTCATTGCTTAGCTCTATGTCTAATTATTCAAGTCTATCAATATTACCTTTCATCATTAGAACATAATTGGCCACTTTCTATCCCTTGGTCATTTCGGTGTTAAACAGTTTTTTCGAAAGCTCGTACCTTGTGGAACGGGACTGTTCACCAAAAAGAGCTTTAAGACTATTAAATATCTCATGGATAAGCATGTTCTCATGTTGCCTTTGCAACGGTTTGTCTAAGGTAGACAACATGAAAACTTGGGCGATCTCTAAGTCAGATTGCCACTTTAAATAAGCAAGTCGTTCTTCAAGGTCTACACCATCAACGGGTTCTGTTTTGGGTTCACATGTAACAGAAGTCCAAAGGTGCTTGTAAGTCGATGCTATTTTAATTGCTCTTAGCCAGTCGGTATAGTTAGGTCCGGTGAGTTTTTCACTTTCAGAAAACATTTTTGGAGTTGACCTTTTTTGCAAGTTTAAATGGTAGATTACTAGGACAAAACATAATAGATGTTCTTATAATATTAGTAAGGTTAAACACTATGTTTCATTTTACTAATAAGCTTCCATTAGTCTTTTATGTTTTGCCAAACCCTAAGTCAAAATATAGAAGTCTTATGACTTCACTAGTAGGTGTTAGGACTTGTCCATCTTGGAATTCTGACCTTGAATTTTCTCAACAAGTCATAGCTCCATGAACAATGGATAATCTTTTATTAGTTGTATCACATACAACTCCTAACCCTTGGAACCTTGTCCTAATTTCATATTGACCTTGATTTTGCTCAACAAGTCGAAATGAAATTATTCACTCGTACCTACCATATCGTGATGGCCTAAGTATAGTATATGTACCTTGAGTTTGCTCAACAAATACATATAGTTATCTTACCTCAACTATTCAATATATTAATAATACTAAACATAACATCCTTAGCTTGAGTTTGCTCAACAACTAAGGAGCATGCAAGTAATTTATTAACATATATATGGTAGAGGACAACATTAAATTAAGTGATATCGACTTATGAAATAATGTAATTCTTATAAACTACCTTCGTGATTCAAGTGTCCAACACATCAGAAATCACGATAAACGTACGATTACGTATAAGTCTATTATGGGTTTTATACATTCATATTAGATAAGTTTTATTTATATGGGGCAGACATGAGAGGACTTTCCCCTAACCCATTAGTCTACTCAGTAGTACCTTCCCTTACCTCCTCTGACACCACAGCCGAACCTCCCCTTTCCACTGCTGTACCTCCCCTTTCCACTGCAGAAGTGCCTGTCCCTTCAGCAAGCACCTCTTCTCCAACGCCCACTGTCCCTTCTATCACCTCAGTCAGCAATCCACCATGCCCACTTCCCTTTCTCCCAAAGGTGCCCCCGCTTGTTCCCCCTGACCCTTTACCATCTCAAAACCAACCACCAACTACCCTAAATGACCTAACTCCCCCTACTTTTCAGGGTGAACGGAAATGGACTTCCCTCTTTAAGCACAAACCGAAAAATGCTGGGAAGTACATTCCAGTTGACCTGAAACCAGAGTACGAAGATGATGTTTTAGTCCCAACGCCAGATGTTCTTGAAGCTGGAGCAGAGATTTGGAATGAAACACTGGTTGGTTTTTTCTTAGACAAGCCTATGTCTTATACAGCAGTAATTACTAAACTCAAGAAAATTTGGAAGTTAAAAGGCTCTGTTACAGTCAAGTCAGATGGAAGCATCTTCTTATTTAACTTTACGTGTTCAGAAGATAGAGTTAAAATTCTACAAAGCGATCCTATTATAATGAATAATAAGATGTTCATAGTTAAACCTTATGACGCTGCTATTAGTAATGCTCCAGGCTCAATCACTACTGTTCCCGTTTGGGTTCAGTTGTACAACCTACCTATATTTGCTTGGTCGCCACTTGGTATCAACTGGCTTAGTAGTCACCTAGGGAGGATGTTATGTATGGATGAGATGACGGAGAAGCAAGAACGACTAAGCTTTGCGAAGTGCTTAATTGAAGTCAAGCCAGACAAGGAGCTTACTGATGAGTTCATGGTTAAATTAGCAGAAGGGGGGTATCAAAAAATCTACGTTCAGTATCAGTGGAAGCCGGATATATGCGTAACATGCAAAAAATTTGGACATAAAGCAGATAGTTGTGACGGTAAGGAAAGGAGACAAAGCGACAAAGAAAAGGAAGTAAGAAAAAATGCAAGTAAAGAAAAATTGGTTGTGACATCAATGTTACCCCATGACAATAGAACTGTCAGACCAGTTCTGCAACGAAACAACAGAATATGGCAACGTGTTAGCAATAAGAAGGCAGAGACAGAAGAAAAGGAAAATATTACGGTTCAATATAGAACAGGAAATGAGGAAAGCAAGAATGTGAAAGAGCAGAAAAGTGATGACCATGAAAATGGTATGTGCGGTGATAAAGTAGATAATAACGAAGACATAATTGAAGGAGTAACTGCCAACAATCAGACTGCAATAGATAAGGTGGCTAAGGGGACAAGTCCTGAAAAGGTGGAAATAAATGAAGATTCCGGCTCAAATCGAAAAATTCTGACATACAACAAATTTGATGCTCTCCTAAATCTGGAAGATGAAGAAAACATGATTGATATGCTGGATGTAAGTATGGAAGATGAGATGCAAGGCCGAGCAGCATTAGAAAACATTGAAGCAGAGGTTCAAAATGAATTTGAGAACCAAATACTCCAAGAAGAAAACAGGAGAGAAGACACAATACGAAGGAAACAAGTGGTAGAACTAACAGTGAATGAGAAACAACAACCTGTAACTAGTGATGTTGGATGCGGAAGTGCTGAACCAATCAGTGAAAGTCAAAAAGGAGAAGATTCCAGCTCTCCAGGCAGAAAAGAGAGAAAAAACAGCAAGAAAAACTCCAAGCGGAGGAATAACGAACAGAAGAAAGAAAACATGCACAGCGAAACCGACACATGCACTGAGTATCAGTCAATATTACAACCAATAAAATCCTTGCCTCCAGGAACTGCCTCAATGCTCATCCTTTCCCCGCAACACTCTTACAACAAAATCAAACCACCATCAGCTTACAAAGCCCCTCCTATGCAACCCACCCCTGTAGAAACTTCACAGACCTCCTCCCCCTTGCCTGACGAAACAAAAAACCATGAAGTTACTCCCCTTTCAGCTACAATTCCTAACTACCTGTCTTCGAACAAGGCAGTAACTAGGAGAATGAAGATAGAACTTCTTAATGCTCGGGTTATCCAATGATGGCACGTATTGGAGCATGGAATATACGAGGTGGAAACCAAGTTATCAAGCAAGAACAGTGTACACAGCTCATAAAAACACATCAACTGTCAATGTTAGCAATTCTTGAAACAAAGTTAGACCTGACCAAGGCCAACAAGGCGGCCGCTTACATTAAACCAAATTGGAGAATCATCCACAATTTGAATGATGCTCCGTATGGCAGAATATTGATTCTATTCGACCCCAGCAAATTTCAGCTAACCCCCATCCTAACTTCTTCCCAGCTAATACATTGTCATGCTATTGATCTAACTGATAAATCAACCTTCTATGTTTCCTTTGTATATGCATTCAATTCAGCAGCATCCAGAACAACGTTACTTACGACCATTCCAACTCTCAGACAGTCCACCCACCCATGGATTATTCTTGGGGACTTCAATTGTAGTTTCTCTCTTACTGATAGAGTAGGAGGCATTCCTCTCTCTCTTAATGAAATTAAACCACTTGCTGATACTCTAATTGATGCGGAACTAGTTATGGTCAAGTCTGTCGGTATGCGGTTCTCGTGGAACAATAAGAGGAGACATGGGTGCAGAACTTTTTCTAGGATAGATCATACTTTTTCTAATCAATCTGCCCTTACCAAATGGCCTCTTCTCTTCAACTACCTTCCTCCCCCTCTCCTTTCCGACCACTCACCTCAAATTATTCACCTACGTGGAGCGGACAAGAGGGGAAAACCAAATTTTAAATTTTTTAATTCTTGGGTCTCTGAACCTGACTTTAAATCTACAGTGTTAGAATCATGGAACAAGCCTAAATACGGTAATCATTTGTTTGTTTTGCAGGAAAAAATAAAAGAGATGAAAGTGGTCTTGAGACAATGGGCTTATCAAAGATTTGGTACTGGTGACAAACTGAGCTCTTTGATTAGAGAACAACTTATTGAGGTCCAAACAGCTATGCTGTCTAATGTGAATAATACAAATCATGCTGCAACTGAAAGTTACTTGTCTCAGCAGTACTATGACGCCTTAATTAAAGAGAATGAGATGATTAGACAGAAGACGAGAATAAAATGGAGGGAGAAGGGAGATAGAAACAGTGCCTATTTCCACGCTAATCTCAAAAATAATCAGAGAAGAGATAATATTACTACTATCTATGACATGAATGGTGCTCTTCACTCTAGCCCTGATGAGGTCCAAGATGCTTTTGTTAAACACTTCTCTGGCCTGTATAGCAACCAGCATAACTTCATTCCTAACATTGATCAGATCCCTGACGACATCCTGCCTAGACTTTCCCTCGATGATTATACTTACCTCTGCAATGAAGTCACCCCTGAGGAGATTAAACTAGCTATGTTCTCCCTTAATACCAATTCGTGCGGAGGCCCTGATGGGTTAAATGCCTTCTTCTACACTTCTTGTTGGTCGATTATCTCAGCTGACGTTATCAATGCCATTCTACTTTTCTTCAGAAGTTGTAGAATCTTCAGATCTTATAACTATACGAATATAGCACTTATTCCCAAACTCAAAAACGCTCACTGCGTAAATGAATTCCGCCCTATATCCTGTTGTAATACGATTTATAAATGCATCTCAAAAGTAATTGCTACAAGGCTTAAACATGTCTTACCAAAAATTGTCTCCAAAAACCAAGCTGCCTTTCTTCCTGGACGGAATATTCTGGACCATGTTCTACTCTCGCATGAACTTATTAAGGGCTATAAACGTAAGAATACTCCTCCAAAAGCGATGATGAAACTTGATATTATGAAAGCTTTTGACACGTTGCAATGGGATAGCATTGTACGAATAATGGGGTACATGAACTTCCCTCCACATTTTATATCTTGGATATATGAATGCATCTCCACTCCAACATTTTCTGTTACTGTTAATGGTAAGAATGAAGGCTTTTTTACTAGCAAGCAAGGGATTAGACAAGGAGATCCGCTATCTGCATATGTTTTCATACTGGTCATGGAACTTCTTACGAAGTTGTTTGATAAACAGATAAGCCAAGGTAGATTCAAACTTCATCCTGCTTGCAAAGAACCTCAGATCTCTGCACTTATGTTCGCGGATGACTTAATTGTTTTCTGTTCTCCTGATATTGATACTGTCACGAACATAATGCACACACTTGAACAATTCTACTCTATGACGGGGCTACAAGTTAATATTGACAAATCTGAAATTATTACTGCTGGTCTTAACACTGAGCAGTACAATCAAATCGCACATATCACTGGCTTGTCTCAGAACACAGATACGGTCTCTTACTTAGGTCTTCCTCTAGCAACGGCAAAAATCTCAACCAGTCAATGTCTTCCTCTTTTTGAAAAGATAACTGCGAGGCTTAACTGCTGGACCACCAAGTCTCTAAGTCAAGCTGGTAGATTGACCCTGATTAAGTCGGTTACTTTTTCTATGCAAGTGTACTGGGCTAGAACGTTCATTCTCCCCTTTAAGTTGATAAACATGATTAGAAGTGCTATTATGAGATTCCTGTGGACAGGCAAAACAAACGGCAGATATATAGCTCCCATTAAATTTGGCAGAGTAGAGATGCCAATGAGTAAAGGAGGTCTTGGAATTCTAAATTTAAAACAATGGAACAAAGCTGCCTTTGCGAAACATATCGACACCTACTATAACTGTCCTGAAAGCCTTTGGGCAATGTGGTCTGAGAAAAATGTGATAAAACGAAGGAGTTTGTGGAATATGCCCAAGCCTCAAAACTTGAGCTGGACCTGGCAGAGCATATTCAAAATTAAAGAGCTGTTTCTACCACTAATACGAATGAATACGATGACAACTGATAGCGTGAGTTTCTGGGAGGATCCGTGGTTGGACAAGGGGTTCATCCTAAGACGGCACCTAACGTACACTGAAATACAGCAAACTGGGATACATTTGGCTACTAAGGTCAGTGATGTTATCTTCAATCTTCAAACTACACGTCGATTTTCCTCCAATTATAGGATCCAAAATATTTGGAACAAAGTAGCCACGTTTGTTGCTCTGTCCTCTACTTCTGCACGTCTTGTTTGGGGTAACAAAAATTCCTTGTTCAAAACTGGAGATGCATATGAATTTATCATGCAGAATGGTAACTGCCCAACCTGGAGATGGTGGAAAAGAACCTGGTGCATGGATAGTAAAATGCGACAAAATTTGTTGCTTTGGAAAGTACTTAATCGTGCAATTATGACTAAAGCTAAACTTGCCTGCATGGGAATGAGTGTTAACATTTACTGTTCTTTCTGTAGTGAGCAACCAGAAACTGTGGAACATTTATACTTTGAGTGCCCATTTATCAAACAAACCTGGATACGCATCATGGCGAAGCTTCAACGTACTAATGTCTCTGACGACAATCAGGTGGAATGGAAGAGGATCTACACGAGATCGGGAATTAAAAATGAACGTGACCGAGTATTCAACGCTGTGATGAAGAGCTTCATCAGCTCGGTTTGGAGAGAGCGAAATACAAGATTATTCGATGCAAGTAATGCCAAAACAGACGAAGCATTCAAGCAGTGGATATCGCAGGAAATCAAAAATGATATTAGTCTTCTATCTTTCTCTTTCGATCCAGGGATTACTGCCCCACTCCACATATAACTCTGTGTTGTTTTCCTTTTCTGTTTTTTGTTTCCCTTGTGCTTGCTGTGCCTTGTTCCCCCTGTATTCTTAGATGTTATGTAATTTTCTGATTGGTGCAGCAATAAAATGGTCGGGGACCATCTAACCCCGTCGGCCTTGCCAAAAAAAAAAAAAAAAAAAAAAAAGTTTTATTTATATAGTTTTTATATTTCACATTACTTATATAATAGTCTTGTGTATAATATTATATTAATTAAATCATATTTGATTAATTTTAATTAATTAACATTTTAATTAATTTTATATTGATATAACATTTATATTTATTATGTACTATATCCTTTATAGCATAATACATATATCATATACATGTGTAATTATAATTTTAATTAATTAACCTTTTAATTAAATTATCTTGATTTCGAAAATTATTATTCATATGTATGCATGCATATTTATGATATCTTAAATGTTTTAAAATATCATAACATATTTCATAATATATTTACTACATGCACATACATTTTATTAATTAACTTATTAATAAAATTTATAATTTTCGAAAATTATGTTATTTTGTTTTTCAAACATTTTGAAAAATATGTTACATTATAACTATTTTAATAAATATATATTTTATTTTAAATTTAACAATTAAATTTAAAATATTTTAGTTTATTTTTCAAGAAAATTTTGAAAATTGGCCCAAGGCCCAAATTAAGTTAGGCCTTTTCTATTAGGGGCAACCTATAGGCTTACTTCACCTTTCAGGTCAGGCCGGTAACCAGGTAGGACAGGGTACTTGATTACCCAATTCCAATCCTAAACATTACTTTTCTAGACATCGTACTGAGTGGGCAAGCTTAATAAGTTAGCCCTAACATGACTAATTTAGACCGCACAGGCTATTGGGCTCTGATACCGTTATTGGAACTTGACCAGCCCACAGCGGTAGTGGTGGGTGTATTTCAATTTTTTTTAATCCTATTGGATCTTTATTAGGCCTATGAAGTCTAATTAATTTAGAACAATTCTAAATTTGTTTTAAATAAAATCATGTATTTTGTTTAAATTTAAGTATTTTGTAATGTAAAGTTAATTTGAATGATTTAATTTAAATATATACATGTATCATATAAATATACACATGTGTGTGCATGTGTAACATAATAATCCGTGAAAGGTATAACATGCATGTATACAGATGTTGGGATTTACATTGCAACAGACACATTAGCTCATTTCGTATGTATTGTATGTTGTCTAAAAATATATGCATAAATCTATAATGCAAAGTATATTTATAAAAATACGCATACATATATTTAAAATATATTTTATAACTAAAAGTATCAAAGTTAAATATATATATATATATATAATTTAAAATTTTTGTATAAATATATATACATAATTAAATATATAAAATTATACATACATATATATATATATATAATAATTAAAATTATATATATAAGGTTAAATAAAATGTATATATATAAATAATTAATTACATTCAAATACTTAAAATATATATATATATATATATATATTAAAATTATTTCCAGATCGAAATTAGCATAACAAACATAAAATAAAAATTTTATAATTTTATCATTATTATATATATATAATAAATAGTTTTGATCATAATAATTAAAAGTATTGGTAATAAATATTAAAAAATAAAATTTTAAAATTTACAAAAATTTAGGATCATAAAATACAGGTTCAAAAAAAATTTCATAATTTTTTAACATAAAATATTATTTTTAATAAATAAAGAAATGTTCAACCGAAGTAATTTAATTATTAAAAATATTAAATATTAACGAAAAATTCTAAAAAACTTTTCATCGGTTACTACATAGATGTAGTAATTTTAAAAAATATAAAATCAAATTTTCAGTGCAATAATTATTTTAGAGATTATATACAATTCAAATAATCAATAAAAGATAATTTAAAATTATTTATAAGAATAAAAATTATTTTCGAATTTGATAATTCATATTATGTATATATAGGTGTAAGGAAAAATTCTAAGCTGTTTATACATTATAAATATATATACATGTAATTATATGTTTAAAATATACATTAGTCTATATTAAACTAATATATAAATATACATAAAATAATTAATAATGTCAAAATTTGATTTTTACAGCAAATTAGATTTGTTTATACATAAATTATAACACATAATAATATAACCATGCACATAACCAAACTAATTTGTGACAACTACATATACCTATGAAAAGCTCACCTAACTAGATATACAACATTAATATATATACATATTTTGGATTAATCAATATTAAATCATAAAATATGATATGATTACTGTAATATATAAATAAAATACCAATTGATGATGTCTTTGAATCCACTTGAATCAATGAATTCCCTTCTCTAGTTATGCTCGATTCGTCAGATTGCAAGTCTGGAATCGTCGACCTTTTCTATCAAATTGCGCTTTTACGTAACTTGAATTGATTTGAGATTCTTAGAACTGATATGGGGATTAATTTCGGCCAACAAACTTGATAATTGTGGCAGCCAAAGGTTGTTTTTGATTAAGGGTTTAGAGATCTATATATAGAGCCTTGTACAAGAGAGATATTGGGACAATCTCATTACCTATTCTCTCTTAATCCTAGTCATCCATCTCTAGGTCTAATCCTAAGTTTTAGCCACCTCCAATAACTTGTCAAAACCGAAATTTGCAGCCTTAATGATGTACTTTAAACTCATTTAAGCCCAAGCCAAAATACTATGCAATTAAATCTAATTTAGTCGCTTATCGATATCGTATATCGATTGGTACATTTATAACTATTATAAATATATAACAATTTTTATTTCTCAAACCATATTCAAATTTTTATAATTAATATTTCATAAATATTAATTGATTTAATTTATTTATAAATATTATAAACTGTTTCAATCATTCGGCCTTAAGCGAATTCATCATTTTAGTTGTGTAACTCTTGGGTGTAAATTTGGTCAGCAATTATCACCGAACTATTCGAATGTTAACGTTCACAGTCACTTAGCAAGTGGTGTGACATTATGGCCAAATTTATCGCTTATTCATTTTTAGTAAAATCTTATTTAATTTAATAAGCGTTACTCGTTAGTGACATTTATATACATCAATTATATTCGTCAAAACTGTATCACTTTGGATTTATGGAATTTGGTAATGGTCAAAATTACAATATTGTCCATATTCAACTCTATAGTCCAAACACAAAATCCTTTGTTCAATAATAATAATTATTATTAACCGTACTACTCTGGTTAGAGATTTTGACTTTGGGTTGACTTGAGTTGACCATGATACTAAACTCATATAACTGAAGTGATGAATCCTCTCTTGAATAGTGTCTTCCTTTCAATACTTCCACTCGAACCAACTATAATCGCTTGATGGATGTCGTTCCATGATTTGACTATAATAAAAGAAGATTTTTTCATATTGAAGGGTGACCGTATTCTCAAGTCGAAAGAATTGTGTAAATTAGTCACATCGATATTTTCTGTTTGACCTTAGTTGTATTAACCAACAGAAAATTACCGAGTGAGTTGTTTTATAGCTTTCCAACAACTATCAGTACATAACCTCTGTTATCCCACCTTTTGGCAAAGCCGAGATACCCAAAAATTAACTGAAAATCAATGATTACTAGTCATGAACATCGATTGTGCATCGCAGGTTCACCATGGATATCGATGAATTTTGTCCGAGTCCGGATCGGGCTACAATTGATAAGACATGTCAACCAAGGCCAGAAAAGGCAACATTCCAAATTTCAAGTCGATCCGAGTTCGTACGCCCAGGATATCATCGACGCAAGTGAAGGACATAGCCTTGTGTTCGTCTCCATATGGTTCGAATCCATTAAGGTCGAATCCATCAAGGACGACTCCAACAAGTTTCCCCTGATTGCTTCAAATCCATGAGAAGTACTTTAGCTTCGACTCCATCAAGCATGCCTTCAGTTCGAATCCAGCGAGGTAGAAGCCCTTCAAATCCATACGATTAAGGGTGCTTCAACTCCATTGCCTTCGAATCCCCATGTTGAGACAACTTCGAATCGATCCACAGTGGCATATCCTGATCGATTCGAACAAGTACCAGTTCCATCGATTCGAAGGAGGCAAACCTTCGAATCCAACATCTCGAGTCCACCAAGTAAACTCGGCTAAAACCCAGAATTCGACCCAGTCAACTCGGCATGGAAGTCGGATCAATACGAAGGAGGCGCACCACGTCATCACGAAGACACGTTGAACCATCGAGTCAACCCTATCGATTCGAATGAATTGAGTCGAAGGCATCGATTCGAAGAAGCCAATTCGAGGAGGATCGATTCGAAGAGGATTCACAACCAAGAACATGATCTTGAATCGATCATATCTCGAGATCTACAAGTCCAAATGCTATGAAATTTTCACAGTAGCTTGCTGGCAACCTAAGGAATGTTCACGCCAAATTACATCTCAATCGGAGCAGATCTTGATCGATTCGAAGTTGAGTTCGAATCGATCTCGAAGTGGGCCCGGATTTCCTAAAAGCGGGCATGTGGGCCCCCTCACGTGCCAGAATTGGTCTTCCCTTAATTTAGGCAAAATTTCAGCCTCCTACAACTATAAATAGAGGCCCTGGTCATTCGAAAAAGGGGTCGGACAATTTTGAGAGCTAAAGAGCGCCCAGATTCTACTAGATTTACTCCGGATCACCATTGCTGCCTTAGATTCAGATTATAATCATAAAATCTGCTGTACTACGTGATAAGAAATTGTAATCTTCAGGTATCGAGCAATAAAATCGTAAAAACCTTGAAGTGGACGTAGGCCGGAGATAGCCGAACCACTATAAATTGTGCGTCACTGTTCATTATTTCTGGATTGCTGCTTGTTATTTGCTTAGATCTGTGATTTGTGTGTGAATATTGTTGATTTGTATTCATACGCTGGTGCTTTCACTACATTTGGGGTTTGTGACCAACTTTGGCGCAAACACTTTGGTGCTTTCACTGAGAACAACTAGCACCCGCTACACCAAATTCAAAGTTTAGGTTTGAAAGTTTGAAGGATTCAGATTGACTCTACAATGACTCGACAAACAAGACAAAGAGCTGAGAGGAGCCAACAGGGGGGAAGTCAAGAGGCATCCTTTGGCGCTGGAGAAGGACAAGCTTCGATCTACATTACTAGAGATGAGATGGAGGCTATGAATAACCTAATGCATGAAAGAATGATGAAAAGCCAACAAGAGATGCTGCAGAATTTCTTTGAACAGATGAGAGCTGCAGGAATACAAAACCCAGGACCAGCTACAGCGGCTGTGAATGTGGAACCAGGAGCTAGGGTTGCGGAACCCAATGGAGGACAGAATGCAGAACCAGAAGGCAGTCAACAAGGACTTGGGGGCAGACCCTCAGGATCCGATACTAGAAGGCCAATGGACGGAGCTCAACAGGCTAGGGCCAACACAAATGCTAACGAGCCACCCGAAGAGTACGTACCAGAATTCCCCACAAGACTCGGAGGGCAAGACAGAGACATGACAAGGGGGCAACCCCTGGATGGAGATGAAAGAATGATTGGCCTAGTAAGACGGATCATGAGAGGGGGATTGTCAGGCGGAGGATTGGAAGAGGTTAGTCGAAGTCCGTTCGCTCCGAATATCCGGAATGCAAGGAACCCTCCAAAGTTTAAAGTACCAATGTTGGATCCTTATGACGGAAAGTCAGACCCGACCATGCATATCACCAGATATATCAGACACATGGAAGTGCTGGGAGCATCCGAGGAAGTAATGGCACGATGTTTCCCCTTATTCTTATCAGATTTGGCTGCGCTTTGGTTTAGACAGCTAGAGACTGGATCAATCAAGACATGGGGCGAGCTTGTGGATTGCTTCATGAAGCAGTTTAGGGTTCACGTAACGCGACCCAAGAGCGTGATGACTTTGGCATCAATAAAACAAAGGACCGGAGAGTCCATAAAAGATTTTCTGTTACGATTTAATGCAACGGTGGCTTCTGTAGATCGCCCGGACCCATCGATGATTTTGATGGCGGCAGTGGCAGGAGTTGGAGAAGGCACCAAATTCAAAGACTCTTTAACAAGAGACCCACCGCAAGATCTTGGAGAGTTTTACCATGAAGCTGAACGATTCATTCGATTAGAAGAATCGCGAGCCGAGAGGCAGGTAATAAACGCTGTACAAGGCGAAGGAACCGCCAGGGAACAGCCCACGGCGGACAAAGGAAAGAGAAAGCAGGATGACGCGCATGATGGTCCTAATAAACGGAAGAAATTCCGAGAGCCCAGATTCAGGCAATACACAGACTTGGTGGCAGGACTGGAACGAATTTACACCGAAACTCGGGGGCAACTCCCCTATCGAAAACCACCGAGGAGAGATCTCACAGAGCGGGAACGTAGAACCGAAAAATATTGCCTATTCCATGAGTTAGATGGGCACACAACCGACGAATGCCGCCACCTAAAGGATGAGGTGGAAGAACATGCCAGGAGTGGTAGATTGCCACAATATGTCAAAGAACAGGTAGCGGTAGTAAGGCTTGAACAACTACCGCCTCCACCTAACAGAAACGATCCTAGATCAGGATCACGACTCATCATCCACTGATTAAGATGGTAAGGGCCAAGTTCAGGATTTGGACTTCGGTCAAATAATTTCGTTAGATTTAATTTCCAAAATAAAAAGGCTATCCCACTTACTCATGTACGGGAACCGAAGAGATCCCTAGGCATGCTCTAAGATGGTAATAGACCACTTCGCCCGGAGAGGCATTGTCTTGTTTTTCCTGGTGTTTGAGATTGAACATCAAGGATTCGAATTTAATAAAGAAACACTTATTAAAATAAACCTTTTAACCGGAGAGTTAAAGGATGAGCATTAAATATCAATATAAACATGATCGCTTTATGACCTTACCCGGAGAGGCGGGGTCCGGAGTGCAAGAAGTGAGTTGCTTCGCCGGAGAGTGACAGGATCGACTCACTTAAGCATCATTTCCTATTCACCGGAGAGTGATTGGATCAGGATTCGATAAGAGCCCGGAGAGGCTATGATCGGCCCACGATTTAGGCCATGACATCGCTTAATGTTCAGATACACTGAACCGGAGTGCAAGAAGTGAGTCGCTTCGCCGGAGAGCGACAGGATTGACTCACTTAACGCTGTTTCTCCTTCACCGGAAAGTGATAGGATGGGATCCAACAGGAACCCGAAGAGGCTACGATCGGTCCAGTACGACCAAGACATCGCTTTACGCCCTAACTGGGGCCAGAGTGCAAGGTGTAGAAAGCAACACCGGAGTGCAATAGGATCTTTCTATTTGATCGCTAAGTCTGGAATGGGCTTGGCAAGGGTCCGGAGTGACCATCGATAGTACGAAGAGACTGGAGAGTTTCATTCTTAACTTCTACTGGAAGAAATTGATAACGATTCGGCTTCGAACAGCCATGAACTTGATTGAAAAAGCCGCAAGCTCCGAGTAAAACATGAACTCACTGCATTGAATTTAAGACTGATCAAAACACACCTTTTACCAAAAGGCATGTTTTGGGGGGCAAAGTGTTATCCCACCTTTTGGCAAAGCCGAGATACCCAAAAATTAACTGAAAATCAATGATTACTAGTCATGAACATCGATTGTGCATCGCAGGTTCACCATGGATATCGATGAATTTTTTTCGAGTCCGGATCGGGCTACAATTGATAAGACATGTCAAGCAAGGCCAGAAAAGGCAACATTCCAAATTTCGAGTCGATCCGAGTTCGTACGCCCAGGATATCATCGACGCAAGTGAAGGACATAGCCTTGTGTTCGTCTCCATATGGTTCGAATCCATTAAGGTCGAATCCATCAGGCACGACTCCAACAAGTTTCCCCTGATTGCTTCGAATCCATGAGAAGTACTTTAGCTTCGACTCCATCAAGCATGCCTTCAGTTCGAATCCAGCGAGGTAGAAGCCCTTCGAATCCATACGATTAAGGGTGCTTCAACTCCATTGCCTTCGAATCCCCATGTTGAGACAACTTCGAATCGATCCACAGTGGCATATCCTGATCGATTCGAACAAGTACCAGTTCCATCGATTCGAAGGAGGCAAACCTTCGAATCCAACATCTCGAGTCCACCAAGTAAACTCGGCGAAAACCCAGGATTCGACCCAGTCAACTCGGCATGGAAGTCGGATCGATACGAAGGAGGCGCACCACGTCATCACGAAGACACGTTGAACCATCGAGTCAACCCTATCGATTCGAATGAATTGAGTCGAAGGCATCGATTCGAAGAAGCCAATTCGAGGAGGATCGATTCGAAGAGGATTCACAGCCAAGAACATGATCTTGAATCGATCATATCTCGAGATCTACAAGTCCAAATGCTATGAAATTTTCACAGTATCTTGCTGGAAACCTAAGGAATGTTCACGCCAAATTACATCTCAATCGGAGCAGATCTTGATCGATTCGAAGTTGAGTTCGAATCGATCTCGAAATGGGCCCGGATTTCCTGAAAGCAGGCATGTGGGCCCCCTTACGTACCAGAACTGGTCTCCCCTTAATTTAGGCGAAATTTCAGCCTCCTACACCTATAAATAGAGGCCCTGGTCATTCAGAAAAGGGGTACTCGGACAATTTTGAGAGCTAAAGAGCGCCCAGATTCTGCCAGATTTACTCCGGATCACCATTGCTGCCTTAGATTCAGATTATAATCATAAAATCTGCTGTACTACGTGATAAGAAATTGTAATCTTTAGATATCAAGCAATAAAATCGTAAAAACCTTGAAGTGGACGTAGGCCGGAGATAGCCGAACCACTATAAATTGTGCGTCACTGTTCATTATTTCTAGATTGCTGCTTGTTATTTGCTTAGATCTGTGATTTGTGTGTGAATATTGTTGATTTGTATTCATACGCTGGTGCTTTCACTACATTTGGGGTTTGTGACCAACTTTGGCGCAAACAACCTCTAGGTACCCCCAGCACTCATGAGTAATGCACTGCCCAATATTTGGAGAGCATTACGTACTCTAGTCTCAACAGATACATCGATATCCAGTGTCAATGTACATTGACTAGGAACATTTAAATTGATGTGGGTTTGTAACAATGTGATCCAATACTCATGATTACAACAAATCGTAATTACTATCACAAACACGTCATTTATGGATTTTCTATTAAATATATTTTAATTAAACATTTAATTATTTATAACACATTATAACAAATATATAACAAAAAGAAGAAACACCTTTATTTCGAAGAAGAATTGGTTTCGAAATTAATAAATTATAAAATTTCCCTAGGGCATACCCCTAACACTATCAAAAGGGTTATAAATGCAAATGAATTGAAAATGGTGTGCGAAGTAAGAATATGATTAATTGTAGTTTACACTGTCTATTTCTGTAAAATGAAAAAAATATGAACTCATTTCTCACTCCAAGGTCGTATTGCAAAAGTTGAATGGAATATAAAAAAAGGCTTATATTGTAAGATCTATTTCTCTAAAATAGAAAGAGTAATTCTTGTATATTAATATGAAACAAGTTCGGTGGCCATTTTTATACATTTCTAGTTTTGTTGGTTATGGGTACTAGCCGTCGTTGTTTGGAATTTGAAGATTTATATGAGTTTGACATTTTAATTAATTTTCAAGAAAATTATTGTGCGTATGATTATGAATATTTATTTAGACCTTATATCTCATATTGATAACGTATTGAATATATATACATCTTTGTGTGTGTGTGTTATTACCGTATTGATAGTATCTTGTTGAATTTATTGGATATAATTAATAGGTTAGTAAATAGTATTAACTTTCCTAGAAAGGAAGTTAGTAAAAATTATGGAAACTAATCCATGATTAAAGGCGTAATTAGGAGTGGCCTTAACTATTAATAACTTAGTTATTGAAATTGATGATAACAACCTTAATAATAATAAGTGTCTATTCATCGTAACACTTTGTGAATGGACAAGTCTGTTTATTCTCTATATATAGGAGATTTCAAATGAATTTTTTAACAAATACTTTCTTATTATCTTCTCTCCTCTTACTCTTCCAAAATTTTAAATTAAAATTTATTCAAATCTTCTCAAATTCAAACCAGAATCAGTTCAATCTTCATTGTATTGATTATCTACTATTTACTCCCTGATTTTGGTCATATCTCTCTTAATCAAAGATCAAAGTGCTATCCAAGAGGCTATAACATTAATTGTAATAAAAGATCAAGAAATTGCCTTTGAAAAAACCATCAAAATCTAGTTGTATTTGTGTGGATGTGATTGTAGCCCATTCAAATCAATTGGGTGCACTTGGTGTTCCGAAAATCCAAGTAGGTAAGTATTTTGCCCATCCAAATCAAATGAGTGTACCTAAAGCTCGGAAAATCTGGAGGGTGTGTCATGTAGCCTTGAAATCGAGATTGTATTGGGTTTTTCTTCTACCCATTTAAGGATTGGCATTTGAAAGAAATCTGTATAAGCAATTGTATGGGACTAGATGTAGAATAACTCTGAACCAATATAAAATTTCTGGGGTAATCTCTCTAATTCTCTACTTTTTACTTTATTGCACTTATACTTATCTATGGCTGCATCTGTGATTGTTCATTCTATGTTCATCAATAATAATCTTGAAAGAATTTTTAAAAAGATCCATAAAAATTAGAAAGCACTATTTGCTCTCCCACAAGTGTTTAATTAGGCTTAAGATCCATAATTCTGCAACCCACACTTGGTACCAGAGTATTAGACTTTCAAAAACTCGTGATTGATTTTTGAATAGTTTAATTATAACAATTTTGTAGAAAAACAATTTTGTGAAACCAATATGTTTTTAGAAATTAATTGTTTTGAAAAGTCACTTGATTTTTTGGAAAGGTGTGATTTTGAATTACAGGAACAAGTTTGTTACATGGCTGACGGTGAACAGACACTTGAAAATGAAATATCATAAATCAAAAGGGATAAGTGGACACTAAATAGTGGATGTTAGAGACACATGACTGGAAATCCAGAAAATTTAAAAGGTATAGTCTATAAAGATGGTTGATTAGTAAACTTTGGAGAGAACTTAAAAGGATATGTGATTGGCATTGGCAATATCGATAACTCTAAATTTTTCTACTATTTCCAATGTTTTGCTAGTTAGGAATCTAAAACATAATTTACTTAGTATTAGTCAATTGTGTGATAAGGGTGATAAAATTAAGTTTGAAAAGGATATGTAACACCCTATCTCTATACCCCTACTATCCAACAGTATTACAGAGTAAAACTATCAGATAATAAGGAGATTGAGGTCATATGGAGTACAAACATGAATATTCTCTTGGATTAACACTGTTATGTATAAAAACATCTTGATAAAACTTGCATGTACATACATAGTATTAGTACAAAGTAATGGACACGTGTGCCTCCAGGATAGAACAATACATAATATACAGAATAACACAGGGAATCCAGAGTCAATCGTAGTGATAAAATATAATATATATACAGTAATGTTATAAAACATTGTAATACCAATTATATACACATACAGTAAATCAATTATATTATACAAATGTCAGATAACTATTCTAATAATATACTCCTCTAAGCCCAAAGCAATATATCCTGGTTAAGTCGTCCCTGTACCTGAAAAGTCTCAGACTGACCCGAGCATTATAAAATAATACATGGGTCAGACTATGTCTAATCAAGAATCATAAGAAGGTGATACTGTATAAACAAGGAACAATATGATATCGCTATTAAAGATACATAATACATCAGATGACATATCAAAGCGTATATATATACATATATAATAATCCTTAAGGCATTAAATCATCCAAACATTTCAAATCCATATAATGATGTCATCACCCATTTTAAACAAATCAAATTAAAATTCATGTAAAACATTGAACAGGTGAATCCTCCAAATCTTGGAATCATTATCAAATCTAAAAATAACCATCAATAAGACATCCTCAAGTGAAATCGAGCAGTAATAAAACAATGTCCACTATATCACTTAATCTTATATTATAAAATACCAATATCAAATTAATAGAATCAATAAGGAAGATAACAATTTCCAAAAATAATCAATAATAAGTAAGTCGTCTGCCTGCAAAAGATTGGCCATCTACCTAAGAAGGATATGGGGTTGACCATACTCTGGACACTGTCTTAGGTATAATCTTACCCATACATAATATATGTCTATCTTCTACACATATACATAGACATACATCCACATACGGTAGACTGACAGCACATCTGCTTACCCCAAGAGCCACACGTGGTCTATATGACACGACTCCTACAGTCATCGGTTACCATTAACTCTTCCCTCTCGATATCGTGACAATGATCCACCATAGGCTCAACAATGCGTAGCTTCTTCGGCCATGACTACCGACATGTGCCCTTATGGCAACTGACTGCTGGCCTATGCGACACAAGGGGCAACCGACTATCTATCTCATGATGCACATTAAATATAATACAATAACGTTGCCGCAGATCGGGGTGCGACCTCCTTGATTAGGCCGTTAGGGTGGATACTGGCCAATCTGGTTCACTCCCAAAACATAAAGGGAGTCGGACTAAGGTAGACATACATATAATGTACACAACTACGTGGCTAACAAGTAACCTCCATACATGCTTCCCGCATCGAGTTACAGTCAACATACCCCGCATAGAGTATCATCCACGAGCAAAAGAATAACTGAATAAATAACACAAAGGTGTCCCATACCACCGTGTGTTATCAGTCCGTTTATTCAGTGCTCATACATCACACTCACCCTTTTTTATTCTATATAACGAGTCCAAAGAATAACCGAAAAAGTGTTACTGAAAGCCACATACCAGACGGTATCACTAAATCGTTTATTCAAATTTTTCATTACACGAAAATAAAATATCTCAAATTAAATAAAAAGATGTCATTACCGTATCATCAAATCGATAACCAAATCAATATCAATGGTGAATCACTCATATCATTGAAATTAATAATAAGAAGATAGGAAATCAAAAATATGCACTGATGTAAAAATTGATTATTTAAATAAATATAAATCAATCAATCAATACTTGTTAATAAACATTAAAACTTATAATTTCATATAATAGAATAAATATTAAGAGATGATTAGTAATTAAGTATTTCAGAATTAATTAGATAATTACAAATATCTTAATCTTTTATAAAATCATAGAATCAATTAATATACATTAATAATATTGGAAAACTCATTATATTCCTAAATTAACTTATATAGCTAAATGTCACATTTATGAATTATTTTGTAAACTTACTTAGGATTAAATAAAAGAATTTTTACACAAAATGCATGCAAGAATGGTTTGCTTGTGAACAAATGATTTCCTCCAAAATAATACTATGTAAAGGCTCAATTATATAAGATAATGGGACACATCAGCAAACATATAAACAAATAAAAGAAAATCGAGGCACGGAAGTTTGCACCAGACATTTTTTACTTAAAACCTACATGCATAAGCATAATCCCAGTGCTTTATTCATGAAAGCAACTTGACTGTTTATGTGCAAGAAGACCCTAAAGTGTGCGTATATGTATATTAGAATAAGTTAGCAGAAGTTTTATTTGAAACTGAAATTTTTTTTAGGGTTTTCTTCTGCCATGGGGGAAACCATCTCTCCTCATAAAAATCAATCCAATCTTCCTCTTCCTTGTCCTTCTCCTCAGGATAAACCACATGAATCTCATATCAGAAAGCCGAATGGTATCATCATAACAAGGGCTTCCAATTGGTTCAGCCAAGATTGCAAAGAAGATACCAGCCCAAAAATGATCAAGTTCGGTCATTTAATAATGGTGCCCTGAAAAGGAAGGAGGTCTGCCGACCAACTCCAATCAGATTAAGGCTAAACCGATGCAACTGTGTAAGCTGACCAATTTCTCTTCGAATAAAGAACAAGGACACAAATCCTGGGCTGATATTGTCTCAGAGCAATCAGAGGAACCAAGAGATGCAGAATGCAGTCTTGAAACCATTTCTCCTATACAAATCAATAACAAAAAATATGGTTTGGTGAAGGAGGCAGTTTGTAAACGAGCCATAGAAAGTTGGAATAACTCTGTTCTTATTTATGTGGTAGGCACTAAACCCTAGTTCTTGGTTTTTAAAGAGTAAATAAAACGAGTTTGGAAACCGGTTAGAGTGTTCAAAATCTTTTCTAGAGAAAATAGGTATTTTCTTGTCAAATTCAATGAATCTCAAGATTGCAAATCAATTATTCAAAACGGTCCTTATTTTTATAACGGCAAGCTCATCATCATGAGAAGGTGGTCTGAATCACTAAAGTTGGACAGGGATTTACTGTCAACTATGCCGATATGGGTTAAACTTCCCAATGTAAACCTCAAACCATGGGATCATGAGGCTTTTAGCATTATGGCAAGTATTATCGGAAAATCCATAAAAATGGATGTAGCTACTACCATGAAGACGAGATTGAATTACGATCGGCTTTTAGTGGAAGTATCTACGACTGTTGAACTTTCAGATGAAATCAGTCTCAATCTTTATAATGGTGAAATTATTACACAAAAAGTTGAATATGAATGGGTTCCACCAAAGTGTAGCATTTATAAGTGTTTCGGTCACACTAGAGAGCAACGCAACCCGAGACAGATGTGGATACCCAAATCCAGTGATCAATATAGAGACAATGTTCAAGAAAATAGATCTGAAGAGATTTAAGAACCAATTCTCAGTAAAGATACAGAAAATCAATCAAGAACTCAATGGGGCAGCGATCGAATCAACCAAGATAGTATCATTTTCGATCAAGAAAACAATTCAAAGGAGCTCACTGATCAAGATGATCAGATCACTGCTATGGAAGTTCATCAGTTAAAAGATTATGAAAGAAATTCAAATGATTCGATACAGAGTAATACAGAGAAGGGTAAAAATAAAAAGGCCTTTAACTCTAAAACCCCTCCTATTTCAGAGCCATGTTTAGTTACAGAGAATAATGCTACAAAAATAATCAACAACTCTCATCAAAGTAATAGCCCGAATTGAGAAAATGATATAGAGAAGGAGTCCCCTTCTGAGCTTGCTGTAGATGTTGAGGAGAGTAATTGCATCCACTCAGCGTTGCCTCACAACTGTGCTTCTCCTCCAAAGCAGGCTGCAATGACTAAATGTAATGACTCAGCCATGCTTCGCACAGCTTCTTTTGATATTTCCCTAATTAAGGTCCCAGAATCTACACAAATGGAAGAAGATGAAACCGAGATGGTTGATGCTAATGAAGGGTTTGATATAGAATTACATACCTCAAAACCAAGAGCATCTGGCAAGTTAAAGGGAAGCAAAGAGATGAAAGCTTTCAAGCAAAAATACATTTCAATCAATCCACAATGGGATCAAATGTCTACTAGACTAAAAGCTAAGGGTGTAGATAATAAAAGGAGAGGTAAAGGTACTATAGTGTTAGGTACCATTTAAATTTCTTCTTTTTATTAGATATATATGGCTCTATTTGCTTGCAATGTCAGGGGGATGAACACCCCTGCCGAACAATCTGATATTCTTCATATGCTTAATGTCTACAAACCTTTTATTATTGCTCTAATTGAGAATAAATTGAATGATGAGAATTATGATAGGTTTTGTCTCAAGTTGTCTAGTAATTGGAAATCTATAAATAACAATGGTTGTGGCTGTAAATGTAGAATCACTGTTATTTGGGATTTTAATATCTGGACAAATATGAATATAAACAAAGATAATCAATTTATAGATTACAGCTTTAAAAATATTGAGGGTTTCTCTTTGCAGGTTACTAGTGTTTATTGTAGTAATTTTGAATATGAAAGAAATGGGTTATGGCATAAACTTAAATCTATGAATTTTATATATGATTTCCCTTGGATTATTTTAGGTGATTTTAATACTGTTTTTTATGTCACTGAAAAGTTTGGAGGTGTTAAAATTCCTCAAAGTAAGTTTGATAGATTTAATAAATTTTTTATAGATTTAGGTCTTATTGAACCAATTGTTAGTGGGAACGAATTCACATGGAAATCTAGTCTAGCTAAAAATATTCACTGTAAGCTAGATAGAATTTTATATAATAAAGAATTTTCAAAAAAGTTTCCTAATCGTGTCTGTTCCACTTTATAACAAAATTCGAATGATCACACACCTTAATTGGTTAATCTTTTTGTTATCTAGTAGTACAGTATCCCCTTGTAGATTAAAAAATGGTTGGGTTTCTGAAGAAGATTATAAAGTTTTGACGAAAAACAGTCTGAACTTCTCTTGTGTGGGTACTAAACAATATCAGTTTTGTATGTTTTTGAAATACACTAAAAACAATCTTAAAAACTGGAACAGAAATAACTATATGAATAAAATTAAGCTTATTAGCTTAAGAAATGAAGGAAATTTTTTACAGGATATATCGGACAATAATCCTGATGATATCAATGTTATCAACAAATTTTTCAATAACCAGAAAGAGCTTTCTATTGAAATGTATAAAGAATCTATTAATGCTAGACAAAAAGCTAAATTCTTTCATGCTAAAATGAGTAATAGAAAGCACTTAAACAACATAGGTAACATTATAGGCAAAGAGGGTAATTTGTCAAATGCATATGATAAGTTGCTAAAGAAGTTATCAGCTTCTATGAGGATTTTTATTTTTCTAATAGTACTGTAAAAAAATTTCCTCATATTACTTGTAAAAATATTTTGAAAGATAATGCATCTGAAATTTTACTTGCTCCTGTCAATTTAGATGAAATAAAACACATTGTTTTTAATGCCGGTGATAATAAAAGTCTTGGTCCTGATGGGTTCAATTCCAAATTTTATAAAAATTATTGGGATAATATTAAGGAGCAGATTTATGAAGTTATTAAAGAATTTATGGATAAAGGGAAAATTCTCAAAAGTATAAACCATACATTCATTACTCTTATTCCTAAAAATAAAAATCCCACTAATATTGGTGATTATAGACCTATTTCTTGTTGCAACTTTATTTATAAAGTTATTGCTAATGTTCTTAGTAATAGAATAAAAGTGTTTTTGCCTTCTCTTATTTCTGAAAATCAAAGTGCTTTTGTCCCTAGTAGACTTATCTATGAAAATTCTCTTTTAGCACATGAGATGGTCAAAAAATTCAATACAAAGCAGGGTGATAATGTTTGCATCAAAATTGACTTGCAAAAAGCATATGATAAGGTAAACAGACATTTTATTCATCATATTATGAAATGCATGGGATTTCCTACAAAGTTTTGTGATTTTGTTTTTGAATGTATTAATACTCCTAATTTTCTATACCGATTCAAGGAAAGGCTAAAGGATTTATTAAAAGTAATAGGGGTATAAGGCAGGATGATAACTTATCACCATATCCTTTTGCTATGGTTATGGAATATTTTATATACTTATGGATATAGAAGCTATTAAAGGTAATATTTATCCTATAAATAGGATTCAATCATGTATTAACCATTTGATTTATGCTGATGATCTCATGGTGTTTGTGAAAGCTAATAAAGATAAAACAGACACTATAAAGAAATTTTTTGAGAATCTGAAGTCTTTTGCTGGGCTGCAGCTTAATGTTAATAAGTGTAAAGCTTACTTTAGTAAATATAATAAGTATAAAAAAGATTTTTTAGATGTTTTAAAAATAGCTGAGTGAAATCTTCCAATTAAATATTTGGGACTGCCTCTTTCTATAAATCAGATTAAAGGTACAAACTGTTTTGTTCTTATTGAAAAAATCCAAGAAAGAACGGAGTCTTGGTCTTGTAAGTTACTTTCTAGTGCTGGTAGACTTGAACTTATTAAGACTGTGATTTTTGCAACTATTTTATATTGGCTACAAACTTTTCATATTACAGCTGCATCTATTAAAAAATTGGAAAGTGGATGTGCTGATTTCCTATGAAGGGGTATATATCACAAAATTAGGTGGAAAAAAGTTTGTAGACCAAAATTGTGACGCCCCACCTCTATACCCACGCTAACCAAGAACACTACGGTGTAGTGCTGTCAATTAGCACGGAGGATAAGGCTGTTGAGGAGCGACCATCCGTGTAACTTCTTTGTGCGAGCACCGATATGTCAGATAGAATAGAATGCATATCTTTTAAGGAGGAAATCCGACATACCGATACAAACACAAAGCTATCACACAGTGGCTATATATGATCTTCGGAAACAAATATAGAAATAAACGTAACACAAATCAGTCACAGACATCCATATCACAAAGGCGGAAGAAGATATGAATAAATATACAACGCATGAAAGTGTACATCAGAGTAGTGGTCAGAAAGAACCACGATAATACAAAAGAATAGCATCACGTGCTATACAAAAGAATAAGTACACAACATAGAGTCTATATCTCAAATGTGTACATCCAAAAACTACTAATCTATGTAGGTAGCCAAAAGAAAGTCGGAATAATCCTGAAGAGAAGTCAAGCAGAAGCACCTGTAACATCTCGGTCTGACCCGAGTATTATTTATAAGAAAATAATAAACGGATCAGTCTAGCTATAAATATCAGATGATATGGTATAAAGTAAAAGGTATGACATGAACATGTAATAACCATAACGGCATACTACTATAAGTATGTAAATGATAATCAACAAAAGATTAATCAATATCACAAGAATCTTCTCAAAGATAAAATAGGGTATCATACCCTAAACTTGTATTCAGAACAAGTCAATAACACATAAATTCACCAATGCACAAAAACTGATATCATATCAATGAAAATCATGAAAATTGGTGAAGTACAAAATTCCAGAAATCATCACCAGAAATCCAGAAAACACATAAAAGGGGGGAGGCCTATGAGCCGAATGCTCCACGAATGGTCCGAAGACCGATGAGCCGAATGCTCCACGAATGGTCCGAAGACCGATGAGCCGAATGCTCCACGAATGGTCCGAAGACCGATGAGCCGAATGCTCCACGAATGGTCCGAAGACCGATGAGCCGAATGCTCCACGAATGGTCCGAAGACCGATGAGCCGAATGCTCCACGAATGGTCCGAAGACCGATGAGCCGAATGCTCCACGAATGGTCCGAAGACCGTAGGGTGCTGCCCTACATACGTGATGGCGAAACATCACATAAACGGGGTATAGTCTCCCTCGCAGACAAAGAGACATCGCTCAATCGCTAGTCTAAATCACAAAAATGATCGTCATGATCATCAGGAAGTGTCAATTACACTAAGCTAGTAAATATAAGAGTTTAGCTTCATGTCCCATAACCACTTGCTTAACTCAAATATTTACGAACAAACTGTAGATCTCCACTAGAAAATTGTCACAAGAGTTTTAAATATGTGTGAATCGAAATCACACCAATGAGGTATAGACTAACCTTGAAGATAAAGAGATATGTGTGAATCGAAATCACACAAATGGTGTCTAGTCTAACCTCGCAAACAAAGAGACATCGCACATTGCTAGTCTAAACCATAAAATGATCATCATCGATCATAAAGAAGTGTCGATTACACTAAGCTAGTAAATATAAGAGTTTAGCTTCATGTCCCATAACCACTTGCTTAACTCAAATATTTACGAACAAATTGTAGATCTGCACTAGAAAATTGTCACAAGAGATTCAATCGAACAAGTCCATAAATTAACCGACGAAGTAAACGCAAGCGTTTCATACCACTTGTTTTGCTAAGTCGTTTAATTATATTTTCTCATACGAATGAGGTAAAGGTTTGTATATACTAGTAGATTGGAAAACAGTTTTATAAACGAGTTTGATATTGAAAATAGAGTTGAAATCGTTTTGATGAAAGAGTTTTGATATTTACTACTAGTATTGAAACCTTTATATTTTTAAAGTGACAAATCATAGAAGTGATTGTAGAAACAATCAATCATAAAAATTCACGTTCGAAGACGTGAGTAAAGTTCAAAGAAATCAATTCTCAAAACCATCAAAGTAAGAAGTTCGGTTAAATGGCTTTCGGATAAGATTGCTTACGGAGAGTTGTACGGGGTACGACCTAGAGAGGACAAAATGAGGTCTAACGACCTAAGGGAGATAGGGTCGAGCGACCTAACGAGGTACCATCCCGAAAGAGGAGTCATCAAAGTCTTAGAGATGATAACAACAAATAGGAGGCACACGAATCGATTAAAGTTGGAAATTTAAACAAATAAGCAATATAGGAAAAATTGGCAAATAGGAGCAGGTCGGTCAACCGGACTCTCTGAGTCGGTTGACCGGACCAGAGACAGAAGTGCTCGGGTAGCAGGTCGGTCGACCAAACCCTGAGGTCGGTCGGCCGAAGCCTGTAACCTGCACTTCCAAACAGAGGCAGGGAGATGCTAGAGTAGCAGGTCGGTCGACCGGACTCTGAGGTCGGTCGACCGGACTCTGAGGTCGGTCGACCGGAGCCTGTTTCCAACACTCCCACGCCAAATCAAATGAATGCCAATCCCTTTCGAAATGCAATCGGTCGAGCAACGGCGCTAAGGGTTTATGCCCATCGACTACCCGGCCTTATAAGCTCTTCAATGCATCACAAAAATCATGATCAAAGATCAAAGTTTGGATTTTTAAAGAATTGAACTCAAAACACTAAAAATTGGAATATTCACCAAATCAATCCAAACCAAAAGCAAATGCACATGAAGAAGTGTTAGGAATTCATACCTAACAATCAAAGGTAATTATAAACATAGATGTGAGATAAAAATCTCACCTTTGAACCCAAACGAATGAAGAAGATGCTATGGAGCAATGGCAAGAGCAATTACTCTTCAATTCCAACTCAACAAGCTTTAAAAGAGAAATATTTCCTAAGTTAGGTTTAGGAAATTCTGAAATTGAAAGGAGAAAGAGTTGGAGAAGAAGAAGATGAAGCTTACCAATGGGGTCTCTTTGAATTTGGAGCTAGAACTTGATTTGCAAATGGAAACTAGGGCTTGGGAATTCTAATTTCCCATTCCACTCACCATTGTTGCTCAAGAACTGAAATGAGGAGGAAGTGAGGGAGAATGGAGAGGAGTGGTTCAGATTTGGGGGTTAAGTTGGCTAGTGGGCTCAACCCAAAACCAAACCCAAAGTGCAAATGGTCAAATTTTTGACTAGCTCCAAACATATCAAAGTTTATACTCAAAAAGGTCGCAAACGGCATTTTGAACTCAATGGAAGTGGTCTCGAGTCCCAATTCGAATGTTTGCAAAAAGTAGCTTTTCGGACCAAAATCCGACGAACGACGAAATATTCAAATAAAATATTTAAATATAAAATTGATAAATATGCGGGTTGTTACAAAAATGAAGGGGGTTTTGGCATTAGAAACATTAGTGACCTTAGTGTTACTTGCCACTTAAAATTATTTTGGAGATTCCTCAATTCGGACTCTTGTGGGCTAGATGGATGAGATCTAAATATTTGAAACATAAATTTTTTTGGACTATTGTGCCTAACAGTAATCAACTAATGCTTGGAAGCAAATATTAAATTGTAGAGAGTTAGGCAAAACAATGCTTGAAAGAAAATTTAAACAAGGTGAAGAAATCAATTTATGGTTTGATCCTTGGTTTAAAAGTGAGTCTTTTATAAATAAAGTTGGTTGGAACAGTTTGGTTATCTATGGTGGCTCAAATGCTAAAGTATCTGATATTATTATAAATAATCAGTGGCAACCATAGTTACACCCTATTACTAACCCTTATAAATATGAAATATGCAAAAGTCAACTTGATCCTTATGCAGAAAATGACTACTGGGAATGGAAAGCAAGCAAAAGAGGGAAGTTTTCATTCAAATCAGCATGGAATCACTACTAGAAAATGGCTGAATAGCGACGGGGGAGAGCGACGGCTTCCGACGGCTATTTTCCAATGGCTTCCGACGGGCCGTCGGCGGCCGTCGGAAAATCGCGAATACCTGCAGCTCGGCCGAGCCCTTCTTCCTCATTTTACAGCCAACTCAAATTAAAAAAGAACCCCCAAATCACCATTTTCCACCTCCAATCGTTGATTTCGTGATTTTTTCTCATCCCCCACTGTGAATTCAACACCTCTTGCTCTTAATCTCAGGTATAATCTTTTATTTTTGTGAAAAATTCAGTTTTTACCCTAATTCTAGATTTGCATAAATTGATAAATTAGGGCGAATTAGTGATTGCAATTGTTTCCAATAGCGTAATAACGGTTTATAGCATCACACGGTATACCTATTTCATCTTTTATCGTGAAATTGTGAAAAACATGTATAATTTGTGGTTGTTCATGTATATGTAAATCGTTGTGTATGCCTTGATTCTACGATTGTATATGTGTGTAGCGCTGCTATCATTGTATTGTGTTATTTGGAATAAGATAAAAATGAATGAACGAGCTAGGAGTATTATATTGTGCACGTATTGACTTATGAAACAAACAAAAATGCATGAGTCTAAATTATAATTGTGTGTATTGAAAAATGACAATATCGATCCCATTATTTACAATATCGATCCCATTATTACCAACCTTTTATATGCTGGCGACATTTTAATAATGGCTAAAGCCACTATAAAGAACGCTGAATGCATTAAGCACTCTTTACAGTAGTTAAAGCTTTTTACTGGTTTAGACATGAATAAGTCCAAATCAATTATATTTTTTAGTAAAGGGGCTTCGAACAAATAGCAAATAGCCAACTTACTAAATATCAGTATGGGCAGTCTACTAGTAATGTATTTAGGAATCCCTCTTTTGAACAATAAGCTTAATGCCAGGGATTATGGCCCTCTTATTGACAAAATTCATAAATAATTCAATTACTGGTAAAGCAAACTGCTAAATATAAGTGGTAGAATAGAACTAGTGAACACAGTAATACAGCCCATGATCCGATTTTGGATTCAAATTTTACAAATTCTTGGATCAATTGTCCAGAGAATTAACTCCTTATGTGCTAACTTCATATATAATTCGAAAGCACATAAGTTGAGATAGGATGAAGTTTGCAGGACTAAAGCTGAAAGGGGTCTTGGCATTCAAAAAATAGAAGACATATCTGAGATGCTTGGAATCAAATTAGGAATAAATACACAGAACACAACGGGGCCAATATAATTTGTGATCAATATTATACCTATATATATTATAATGGGATGAAGAAGATGCGCAAGAACTACAGGGACACGATATCTGAGATTAAGAAATCTGGTAAGAAACCACGGTGGATGGGGGAGAGCGTATGGCAAGCTTGGTTGAGATACTGGGAGACAGACGAGGCGAAGGCAAGTATACTAATTTTTTTTGAATTATTAATTTGACGTGATCGAAAAATAATGTATCAAATTTTGAATGTACAGGCAGAGTCAGATATGAACTCTGCAAATAGAAATAAGAATCCCGTCACTCATCGCGGAGGATCGAAGTCGTTTCAGTAGTATAGGCAGGAGTTGGTAAATTTACTGAATAATAATTATAAATAGTTTATGCTATATAATTTTAAATGTATAATAATTGTATGTAAAAATCAACTTCAGGAAGCTGAGGCACATTGTCCTGTGGGCTATATGGACGTGTTCACCCGTACGCATGCTGTCGAGCATGTAAATCCAGACGGGAGTGTTTCGTATACATGGCAGGACGATAAATCCAGCAAAAGCCATGTAAGCATATTTCATTTTATTCAGTATTAGTAATTGTTGTGCTTGTTAAACTATAATGAAATAAGATATGATATTATTACTTTGTTAATGCAAGAGAAGTTTATGGAGCAGCGGCAGAAACTCCTTGCTGATACGGGTCGAGATCAGCTGACGACTAATGAGGAGGACACTATTTTTGAGTCCGTTATGGATCCAGCAGAGCATGGCAGACGATACGGATTTGGCAATCAAGTGGTAAATAATTTATTTTATCTTAAAATACTTCAAATATGATATTTTGACCTTTACAAAACAATAAACTTGAATTTTATTCATTTTTCCATTATTGCAGACCAGCAGTCAGAGTAGGGGACGACGGAATAGGGCTCAGAGCGATCTAACCGATATAGAAGAATTGCGGACTAGAGTGTCCCAACTGGAGGAGCAGAACCGCCAACAGGCCATGCAGACCACACAGTTGCTAGAGTACATGCAGCAGTTTGGTGGCCACTTCCCTTCCTCGGCTGGCTCTGGATCTAGAGGAGATTGATTCATTTCTTGCTTGCTTGTTCGTTCAGGTATGTTTTGTTTTAGTTTTGAATGATTTTGTAGACGGTGTAGGTAATTGTTGATTTATATATGTATACTTATGTTTGATACACTTGGTTTTGTGGTTGGATGAGGATGTGGAAGAGGATGTTGATGATTTTGTGTATTAATAACATGGTAGAACACTTATTGTTAGGATTATTGTAAATGTTGGAATGGTTATGTATATTATGTATTTTATTTTGATGTAATTTTATTTATTTGTGTGTTTATTAAATATTGTGTAGTTTGGGTTTTGATATTTGATTGGAATATTGTACACTGGATTGTGCAGTATTGATATAATTGTGTTTGGAAGAGAAATTTGGATGGAAGGCTACATTTGCAGCAAAATTTAAAAAAAAACAGCAGATTTCCGACGGCTACCGTCGGAAGCCGTCGGAAAATCGCACGACACCCTGTGTCGGAAGCCATCGGAAATACTGCTTCCCGACGCAGTAAATTCCGACGGCTTTTTCCGACGGCCGCCGACGGCTTCCGACGGCCGCCGACGGTTTTCAGCCGTAGGAAATCGTTAATCTCCTTGTAGTGAATATTATTAGAAATAAATTCCAAAAGGAAGATTGGTATCAATGCATATGGAACAGAGTGAATCGTCCTAAGATGGCGTTTTGTACATATTTTGCAATTAAAAATAGATTGCCAATTTGGGATAGACTTAATAAATGAGGCAATAATTTGAATTCACTCTATTCCTTATGCAATATGTGTAATGAAAGTGCAAATCACCTATTTTTTGAATGCAGTTACTCTTACTTTATATGGAATCAAATTAGAGCTACTCTGGATAATGATGACAACAATCAAATGGACCTGGTGCATATTATCAAAATGATTAATAAAAAATTCAGATCTAAGTCTAAGAAAAGAGATCCTATGCTCATGTTGTTTTAACTACTGTATGTTCAACTTGTGGAAAGAAAGAAATTTGCGTGTGCATAACAAAGGCAGCCGAAATAAAGATCAAATTTGGTTACTTATTAGCACTGACAGCAAGATTATTCTTTAAAAATCAAAGAAAATATTTAAAAACCAAACCAAGTTCGCTTCCCTTGCCGATGACTGGAGTTCTGAAGCTGAGAGCAAATATTTAGAAGCCGATCTTTTGCGTCCGAAAAGCTTACAGACTGATAAGCATGCTGACAGTATGATTCGAGAGTCTAGCTTCCACAACCAGCGAAGACTTACTGCTAATACTGATAGTATGTGCTCTCATGTGGCCGATAACAGTTATTTTCATCCCCAGCAAGCTCCAGTTATCAACAACTCGAATCTTAGAGCTAATTTGGGTGGTAGCAGCAATTCGAGGATGACATCGTTAGATCTAGGTCGCGATGACGTTAGATCTAACAATTCACCGCTTCTCAGCAAAAGTTTTGGAGATTCGAGCAATTTTGGGAGCGGTAGGGCTATGAGAGAAGGTTTTAATAATAGTTTATCTTATTGGGAGCACGGAGAAGTTAGTGGAGTGAAGAAAGACGAAGATTTGACTAAGATTTCATGAATCGCCTCCGCCATTTTTAAGGCTTCTGCTTTGCTTTGGAAGAGATTATGGTTATGTCGACAACCCTAGTTGCTGTGTTGTTTTATCTTTTGTGTTTTCGGGTTTGCTCTTTTATGCACCCGACCCTATTTGTTTGGGTGGGCCCTTTTTAACAATCTTCAAAAAAAAAAGTATATTAGAATAAAATAAATATAAAATACGCTCTCACACAATATTACATTAACATAAACCCATCAGCAAAGGTCTACACGTGTAAACTATATTATACAGGATTATCAAACCATTTTTATCAAACTCCATTTTATATAAAAAAAAAAAATTGGCTGTAATAACTAGCACTGCTATATTTTAACTTAACCTACTACTGAATACACAGTTTTTACTCACTCATATACAAAACACAAGACACCAACACACCATACATTCACGAAACCACACATATATATACCTACACGTTCACAGTGCGCACACACATATATATGAGTATACACTAATGCCCAGCATCTTATGTAAGGAATATAAAAATATTTTGTTCATCTAAATGTACAGGCCCATGGAAATATAAACAAAAGTTCCAAACCTTTTAACACCTTCTTTCCTTGACTACTCACGCACCCAGTCTCAGATGCCTTGAACAATCCCATACACACGCAGGAGCGAGCAGCTTCAAGAAAAAAATTCAAACGTGTGTGTGTCTATATATAAATTACTGACACTTGTAAGTATATAAAAGGTACATGCATGAATCCTTGTTTAAATATATATACCAGGACATATATATTATCATTTAAGTGTATTATTTTATAATTTTATTATACTTTAATATAGTGAATATTAGGCACGCATCCTTAAAACAGAACTTAATTCAAAGCGGATCCCTGTGAAAAAAATTATACTTTCTACGTTCCTGTTTTTGGTTTTCGTCTATTTTTTTCCCAAATTACCCCTACGCTTCACTGTCGAGCTTCAGTTCTTCTTCTTCAGTTTTCTTCTGATCAAATGAAAAACCGAGCCGAGTCTATAAACTATGAGAATCAAGAAATTAAATTGAAGACTCTATAAAATCGAAGGTTTATTTTTCGATTTATTATGAATAATTGCAGAGAAAGATGAATTTAGTATTGAAATGATTTTACAAGAAAAATTGCAGATAAGAATGCAATTATTCTGAATATTTGTAGAAATAAATGCAATTGTTTGAGAATAATTGCTGAAAACTATGCAATTATTATGAATAATTGCAGAGAAAGATGAATTTAGTATTGAAATGATATTACAAGAAAAATTGCTGATAAGAATGCAATTATTCTGAATATTTGCAGAAATAAATGCAATTGTTTGAGAATAATTGCTGAAAACTATGCAATTATGAATAATTGCAGAGAAAGATGAATTTAGTATTGAAATGATTTTACAAAAAAAATTGCTGATAAGAATGCAATTATTCTGAATATTTGCAGAAATAAATGCAATTGTTTGAGAATAATTGCTGAAAACTATGCAATTATTATGAATAATTGCAGAGAAAGATGAATTTAGTATTGAAATGATTTTACAAGAAAAATTGCTGATAAGAATGCAATTATTCTGAATATTTGCAGAAATAAATGCAATTGTTTGAGAATAATTGCTAATAAATATGCAACTATTACAAATAATTGCAGAGAAAGATAAATTTAGGATTAAAATGATTTTACATGAATAATTGCTAATAAGAATGTAATTAAGAAAGATGAATTTCGGATTGAAATAATTTTACATGAATAATTGCTGATAAGAATGCAATTATTTTGAATATTTGCAGAAATAATGCAATTATTGAGAATAATTGCCGATAACTATGCAGTTATTATGAATAATTGCAGAGACAGATGAGTTTAGAATTGAAATGATTTTACATGAATTTAGAATTGAAATGATTACATGAATAATTGCTGATAAGAATGCAATTATTCTAAATGTTTGCAGAAATAAATGCAGTTATTGAGAATAATTGCTGATAACTATGCAATTATTATGAATAATTGCAGAGAAAGATGAATTTAGGATTGAAATGATTTTACATGAATAATTGCTGATAAGAATGTAATTAATCAGAATAATTGCAGAAATAAATGCAATTATTGAGAATAATTGCTGATAACTATGCAAATATTATGAATAATTGTAAAGAATGATGAATTTAATCTTCATAATTGAACTAAAATTCTTTATTTTGTTATTTATAGTTATAAATGTCTAGTTTTGTATTGAAATGCTTTTATATGAATAGTTGCCGATGAGCATGCAATTAATCAGAATATTTACAGACATACATGCAATTATTAAAGTTAATTGCAGATTTATATGCAATATTTGCAAACAATTCAGCAATTATATGCAATAATTGATGAAATGCCTGCAAGTATACGCAATAGTTGCAGACAATTCAGCAAGTATATGCAATAGCCGTTGGCATTTGAAGAAAAATCGATAATGTTTAAAATTTGCAGAATTCTCCGCAAATATATGGAATAATTGCACTCTTACCTTAAATATGTTTTTTTGGTATCAACAATGGATCTCATTTTAAAGATCAAATTTGTGATTTTTTGGTGACAACGGTATGCTGATCTGATTTTTCTACATAAAGTTATACGCGTTTGAAATGTTAAAAACGTAAAGGTTATTTTGGTCTTTCTGCGCGCGCGAATTTGAAAACAGGGACCGAAAATGTATGTTAAGTTTGGCAAGGATTTTTTCTCTATTTTGAAACTTATCAAGGATGTGAGCCAAACTATCCCTTTAATATATATATATAAAAGCAGGTTACTATTTAGTGTAAATATAATAGCAACAGGTTGCTTTGCATCCTCAACAGCCATGCATTGAAGTGCGTGTAAATGCAGGTTTCTATTTATATGTAAATTCATTTAGATCAATTCAATTTATTTATATATATAAAAACATATTCTCCCGCACACATTCTCAACAGCTTATGTACAGGGAGGTTCACGCATGAGTATACTACACAGCCATGCATTTACACGCTCCTTTGCATAAATTTTTTGCTTGCACTTGCATTAACCAGATTAAAGTAAGGGCAGAGCTCTGGAAATATAAAACAGAGCATCACAAGGTATAGGATGGCAAGTGCTCAATTTAATAGTGTAACCAGGTAGATAGGGGAAAAACGCACGATGCATTCACATAAAAATATACCATCCTCAGGAGTGGTTTTTCAACACACGCGCAGACAACTATATATATAACTAGTGTGAACACGTGGTTCGCACACGGACGGAAGTTAATTTCTATGTGGTTAATGACGAATTTGATGAAAACAGGGATAAAACCTTATGAACGAATGGAAAGTTTACGTTTTAACCGTTGGATCACTCAAATAATCCTTGGAACTCTATGGATGAGTAACGTAGACAAAACAGTATGAGAAACATATATTTTGCGGTGAAAAACGTAGACATTCTGTTTTTTGCAGTAATAAAGGCTGAACATTGGTTGTAAAGTTAAATTACGGAACTTGGACGCCAAAAATTCAAGTTGTTGTACTCGAGCACATAGCAAAGGGGGAGATGATTCAAAGCACAAAAGTGATATGACATAAAAATAGAAATAAATAATATATAAAGAAAGATAAGTATTATTTTTTGTCCACGCAAAACTCAATATTATGACAGTGGTTGATGATGGTTCTAAGTCGAAATGATACAGTTTGCATATATATAGGGCAAGTCTGGACAAAGAAAAAAGACGGTACAAACTCTATGGAAACTGCTTCTGTATGGCAAATAACATGTCTACTCATCATTCCACTCCATCTGGAAGTAAGAAATGAACTCATGTCAGAAAGTTGAAGAAACCGGTTCATTTATGTGTACAATAAAAGATTAAAAAAACTTTGAAAACTGGAATTTATATATAGGCCGAATGCTTTATGAATTTAAATGTTATAAAAATTATATAAAAATTATCTACTTTGACTGTAGCTAGAATGTAACAGGCATAGAGCAGAAGCAAGCAACAGTCCTTACCATGTTATATTAAAACAATGTTGGAATCAAACAGATGTCCAAATGCATCCATTGCAGTTGATGAATTTAAAGGTTTACTTTGATCAAACATCAACGTAATATACTATTTGAGATGCTAAATTATTTGTATGCCACTAAATAATAACTTAGAAGAAAAATGATACAAAGGAAATATGTACTGCTAATGTGATGCAGTTCTAAATTATACTGCACTTTATCTGTTCGAGACTTTAAAAACAATTAATCATGCCAAATGATATCGCATGTAGTTGCAGAACTGAGTTGAATAGGTATGTATTTTAGCTTGTCATATTCCTTGTAGCCGCAGATTAATTTTACCATAGCAGATCAGTCGTGCAGCAGGCATTACAACAGATGGCAGCAAAAATAAATTTTCAGTATTGAGTGGACAAATAGAAATCTGCCGTAAAAGGCATAAACCGAACAGCAATCAAAATATGTTTGGCAGAAGTTGTATTTTATTATGTACAGTGCAAAACGAAAATATTGTACTTCGTTCTGGGAATGTAATAAATAGCCGGTCTTACTCCTCAGTCTGAAGGTAATAAATGTGGAAGCAAGGTGCGCGGTAGAGGTTTATCCAGAATGGCAGATAGTTATCTGTGGAGGGAAAAAAAGAATCTAGCATAAGTAGCTGCATAATGTCACAAACTTTAACAGCATGTGCGAATATGGTATTAGAACCGTAAATGAACAGATAATAATAACGATTGATAGTCACCATCAACAAAGTTAAATAGGAAGCAAATCAAAGAAATAGAATTAAAAACTACTTCCCATTCATAGTAACGGCAGCAAAAATGAAACTACTAAAACAGAGTATTTGCTAAAATTTCAACGTAGCATCAGTGATGTTTGAGCTAAAAAATCCAGGTATTGTTAGAAGAAAAAGAAATATTTTTGAAAGCCTTTAATAGGAATGAACTAATGTGTTACTATGATGAGAGAGGAGGAGACATTAATAGGATTGCAAAAAGATGCGGAACTTGAAAAATACAGATTTGTGAAATGAATCGAGGGAGTACATGTCAAATTAATAAAGGAAATGTATTGTTTAGTCCTAATATAATATACTGTAAAGCAATTACAGTCTAAAAGAATCCATCCTTTCCAAATTATATTTTAGGACAACCAATAGGCACGTAGCAAAACAAAATGAACCATGTCCATAAGCCTTTTCACTTGTGAAACTAAAAGGGTACCGATTTTTATCCAGGTTTGCATATAAATTTTATCAGAGTGCTCGGTACAGCCGTATTCAATTTCACCTAACCACTTAATGCATACTTTTACTACACGAATATACTCCACTATATGATTATTATTTTTCCTTTAAACTTAAGCAGATAATTAGTTTCAGGAACCAACTGCAATGGCAAAAGGTTAAATCAACGGGATAAAGATTCAAATTAACATGCGTGACATTGGAATTTTAAATATTAATATTTTTTACAGAAACTGGTCAGATATATGTAAAATAAAAGTAGTCAGGCTGTAATATTTCAGAAATTATACTCATTTCATAGTAGATATGAAATTAAAGTAGTTAGACCATGATATTTTAGAAATCATACTCATGTCAATGATCAAATAAAAAAAAGAAATTAGCAGAAAAACTTTCATCAGCACAAAACAGGAAACCCAAATAATGATAATGTTAGAAATATATTTGTGAAAACAAAATTAACTGTAAAATTGAAATAATAGTTGATTTTAAAAAGTATAATTCAAATGGAGCACATAAATTATATTACACTTCTTTGCACACAGTTGTTAGCTATATATTTGGTTATTATATTTGTTTGTATGTTTGCATAATTAAATGAATTTGGACTTTAGTTCACTTCAATTCTTATCTAATGAAATTAGAATTAGACATCCAATAAATACAATTTACCTTTTTAACAGCTTTTCTACTGAACATAGTATTATATTATTGTACTTCATGCCATTAAATAGATCTATCAATCTTCTTGTTCCATTAAAGTAGCATGCCCATAAAGATATAATCGTACAATTTGTGTGTTAAGATACATTGGGCTCTTTACTCAAAAGACACACTGGTCTCAAAGCGGAATGAAGGTAGAAGGAGAATTAAGTTAGAAACATACAGATCCAATTCTCTTAGCGATAATGAAAATGCAAATGACGCCTACTTTGTATGTAATTTTGTACTGTCAATTTACATAGGAAATCATTGAAATACATAAAATAGTTCAAAATTCAAGAACCATCAAACTTTAATTATATGCGCATAACATAAACATGAACATATAAGGTAAATTTTTAAATTTAATAAATAAGGCAAGAATAGATAAATACAAATATGCATATGTACAATTTATTCTTACTTTTAACAGAACAATAAAAGCTTTCCATTCAATATCATAATTAAAAAAGCATTACATCAAAACTTTATCATAATTTAAAACGGTAAACAGTGTTAATCCACAGAATGAAACTCTGTAAACTTCATTTACCATGCTTTGCGTTAGAAGCAACTTGAGTTAGTTGTTTTTGTAAGCCATACATTGCTAGGTTGGAATGCAAACTTGCTAATGATTATAATATTAAAATTCAAGTAAGTTGAATATTCAAAAATAATTGGTGTGTACCCGAGCTAAGGACATGGACTGTAGTTCATGATCAGTTTTAGCATGTTTCGATTTAAAAAATGACAACAATCCCTGACAATATATTACAAAAAATTCCGAATATCAAATCCTAAATTACTCTATAGCTTGTTGGGAAACTTTAACGTGAATAATAATGATTTTCCTTGGTAATACCTTGTAATATATTAAAATCATGTACTTTGTTTCAGTACAAAGTATAACTATTGAAATGCTATACAGTAAGCATATACACTATGTTTGAAATTTCATTGACGGTAACAAACCACTAATTTGACGATTAAACAACTGAAAGGGATAAAAGCAAGCAATGATTTTTTTTCCAAACTATTACCTTAAATGTCTAAAGTTAAAATAACTTCCTTTTAAAAAGGGGGGAAAAATCTTCCTGCATGTTGTACCCCTAAAAGAGTTTGAAAGATTATCAAAGATGTATGGAATTTCGAGAATAAGCAAAATAAATATAACGATGAAAGAAAATATGGTTGAAGTTTTAGGTTATACGAAACTCAAAATCAAATAGGAATTTCAACACGGTAACCATTATTTTAATGAAACTCACATGCATTTTGTCAACTGTAAGGAAGGGCATCACCCTGAACTACCACCACCGATGCATTACCATCAATATGACATACTAATATATTTGAGATTATACACAACGTAAGGAAACAATTACTATATTAAAATTCAAATAAAAATAAAGTTTTTAACATGACTTCAGTTAATTGATAAATTATTCATGTTGATCATAAAAATATAAGTGTCTAAATATTATACCTAGGTCAACTTGAGCATCTCTTTATCATTTTTAGCATGGTTTCATAAAGTATACTCATTCCATAGTAGATATGAAACTAAAGTAGTTAGACCACGTTATTTTAGAAATTATACTGATGTCAAAGATCAGATAAAAAAAGAAATTAGCAGTAAAACTTTCATCATCACAAAACAAAAAACCAAAATAATAATAATATTATAGAAAACATATTTGTGAAAAGAAAATTAACTATAAAAATGAAGTAGTAGTTGATTTAAAAAAGTATATTTGTCATCCTGTAGTTCATAAACCTAGCGAAAACCAAAGCATAGGTTTAAAAATTATAAGGAAATGAGGCATTGAGCATCCTAGCCAAGTGGCAATTCTATTTCAATCCAGAAATAAATTATTTATCTTATTACTTGTTAGGAGACATGTTGCAACTGAACAAATCAGGTGATGCGCTTAATAAAGCGGAAGCAATGCTGCTATTAACATGTACTGTAACAAACAAACATTTGAGAGATGATATAAACCTACACTAATGTTAGTAACCTACTTTATTTCGCGTCTCCGTAACAAATCCTAAAACAATCAGATCAACCATACTGAAGTCATATAGTGAAATTGTAACAGGTATACAATCACATTCAGTGGCTGCTGCAAGCTCACCCAGAAGCGTACTCAATTATTGGCGGTATCAGTTAGACAAAAAACAGACATCAAATTTTACCTCCAATTGGGCAGAGATGCAGGCTAACAACACGTTCAGATCCTCTACAGGTATAAACCCAAGCGAACCAAGCGTGTCCGAGATCCGTTGCACTGAAATCAGAAGCAAAATTCAGAAAACAACAACAATCCCTGACAGTATATTACAAAAAATGCAGAAAATCAAATCCTGAATTACTCCATAGCTTGTACGGGAACTTTATCGTGAATAACGTTGATTTTCCTTGGTAATACCTTGTAATATATTGTTCTTGCGCCAAAACTGTGAGAATGAAGGTACGAAGAGATGGAGAGCCGAAAATGATGTTGACGTCGAGGGTAGGGTACACAGCGTGGCGTAAAAAATGGTGTAAAGGAACGGCTGAGGTCGAAATCGAACGGAATTTATCGATTCCCGAGGGAACGAAGGAAAAAGGGAGAAGTGGAGAGAAGCGAAAGGGGATTCGATCTGTAGTGGGCGGCGTAAATTGGGAGAAGGAGAGAAGGGGTCGATAGAAGGGAAGGGCTTGTGGAGGAAAAGGGGAAAGATAGAAATACGTATAAACTGGGAGAAGGATTAAATGATGGTCTTTCGTAAAAGGGTAGAAAATATGGAAGGGACGAAAGAGAAAGAGAAGCCGCGACGACAATTGAGTTGAGAAAGAGAAAGAATGATTTAGTGTTAACGCGGAGACTGTTCCGTTGCTAAATTTCAAGGGGGTCTGTGTGAGCTCCGTGCTACGCACACGGAGTTCGTCTTCTATCGCTTGAATTTTATTTATGTACGCTATCCCAGATGAGCGATATCATTTTCTGTTTCTTTAGAGTGGTACGCTTGAAAATAATTGGAAACTAAGCGTCGCTAAACCATGGTATTTTATCATTCGTAAGGCAACGTTTGATGTTATGCTTGTTATCGATGATTTCAAAACATAATGTTGAAGAACGTAAAATTATAGAAAACATCTTGAGTAGCCTCATGCATATGTTATGAAAATGCCTTTTATTATAAGTAATCAAACTAAAATTGTGTGGTAATTAACGCGAATTAATTTAGGAACACAACACATTGTTGAGAATATGTAGTAAAATGAATTTGTGCATAAGTCAACAATGTTTACCTATCCTTAACATTTTTTATATTACACCTATAAATTTAACAACCTTGTTATCCTAACTTTTGTCAAAGCCGAGATACCCAAAGATTAACTAAAAATCAATGATTATTAGTCATGAACATCGATTGTGCATCGCAGGTTCACCATGGATATCGATGAATTTTTTCCGAGTCCGGATCGGGCTATAATTGATAAGACATGTCAAGCAAGGCCAGATAAAACAACATTCCAAATCTCGAGTCAATCCGAGTTTGTACGCTCAAGATATCATCGATGCAAGTTGGAGGAAATAGCCCTAGGTTCGAATCCATAAGCCCAGCCTTGGGTTCGAATCCCTCGAGAATAGCATAGGCTCGAATCGATCAGAAGAAAGCCATGCTCTGAATCCATCGACCACACATTGGTTCGAATCCATCCACGAGGCCTTGGTTCGAATCCATCAGCACCGAGCTTTAGTTCGAATTCATCAAAGGGAAGATCTTCGAATCCATGAACTGGATTCAATTCGACTCCATCCCATGAGTGATTTCGAACCCATCAAGACACCATGCTTCGTATCCATTACCTCGAGTCCATGAGCGAAGGAGCATGCCTTCGAATCCATTACCTCGAACCCACCAAGTCAAAGCGGCTAGAATCATGGAGTCGACCCAGTCAACTCGGCATAGAAGTCGGATCGATACGAAGGAGGCGCTCCACGTCATCACAGAAGTGCATGCTTGGATCGATTCGAAGCAATCGATTCGAACGTAATCGATTCGAGCAGAGCACTGCAACCAGACAAGCGACCTTGAATCGATCATAACTCGAGATCTACGAGTCCAAATGCTACGAAATTTTCACAGTAGCTTGAGTACATGATGAAGAATGTTCACACAAAATTTCAGCTCGATTGGACAATTTCTTGATCGATTCGAACATAGCTTCGAATCGATCCCAAAGTGGGCCCGGATTTCCAAAAAGCGGGCATGAGGGCTCCCTCACGTGCCAGAACTGGTCTCCCCTCAATTTAGGCAAAATATCAGCCTCCTACATCTATAAATAGAGCCCCTGGTCATTCAAAATGGGTGTCGGACAATTTTGAGAGCTAAAGAGCGCCCAGACTCTGCCAGATTTACTCCAGATCACCATTGCAGCCTTAGATTCAGATTATAATCATAAAATCTGCTGTACTACGCGACAGGAAATTGTAATCTTCAAGTATCGAGCAGTAAAATCATAAAAACCTTGAAGTGGACGTAGGCCAGAGATAGCCGAACCACTATAAATTGTGTGTCACTGTTCATTATCTCTGGATTGCTGTTTGTTGCTTGTTTAGATCAGATATTTGTGTTTGAATATTGCTGATTTGTATTCATACACTGGTGCTTTCACAACACTTGGGGTTTGTGACCATTTTTGGCGCAAACACTTTGGTGCTTTCACTGAGGAGAACTAGCACCCGCTACACCAGATTCAAAGTTTAGATCTGAAATTTTAAGGATTCAGATTTGGCTCTACAATGACTCGACAAACAAGACAAAAAGCTGAGAGGAGCCAATAGGGAGGAAGTCAAGAGGCATCCTCTAGCGCTGGAGAAGGACAAGCTTCGATCTACATTACTAGAGATGAGATGGAGGCTATGAATAACCTAATGCAGGAAAGAATGATGAAAAGCCAACAAGAGATGCTGCAGAATTTCTTCGAGCAGATGAGAGCTGCAGGGACACAGAACCTTGGACCAGCTACAGCGGCTGTGAATGTGGAACAAGGAGCTAGGGCTATGGAACCCAACGGAGGACAGAATACAGAACCAGAAGGCAATCAACAAGGGCTTGGGGGCAGGCCCGCAGGATCCAACGCAGAAGGACCTTTGGAAGGAGCTCAACCGGCTAGGGCCAACACAAATGCTAACGAGCCACCCAAAGAGTACGTACCAGAATTCCCTACAAGACTCGGAGGGCAAGATAGAGACATGACAAGGGGGCAACCCCTGGATGGAGATGAAAGAATGATTGGCCTAGTGAGACGGATCATGAGAGGGGGATTGTCAGGCGGAGGATTGGAAGAGGTTAGTCGAAGTCCGTTCTCTCTGAATATCCGGAATGCAAGGAACCCTCCAAAGTTCAAACTACCAATGCTGGATCCTTATGACGAAAAGTCAGACCCGACCATGCATATCACCAGATATATCAGACACATGGAAGTGATGGGAGCATCCGAGGAAGTAATGGCACGATGTTTCCCCCTTATTCTTATCAGATTTGGCTGCGCTTTGGTTTAGACAGCTAGAGACAGGATCAATCAGGACATGGGGCGAGCTTGTGGATTGCTTCATGAAGCAGTTTAGGGTTCACGTAACGCGACCCAAGAGCGTGATGACTTTGGCATCAATAAAACAAAGGACCGGAGAGTCCATAAAAGATTTTCTGTTACGATTTAATGCAACAGTGGCTTCTGTAGATCGCCCGGACCCATCGATGATTTTGATGGCGGCAGTGGCAGGAGTTGGAGAAGGCACCAAATTCAAAGACTCTTTAACAACAGACCCACCGCAAGATCTTGGAGAGTTTTACCATGAAGCTGAACGATTCATTCGATTAGAAGAATCACGAGCCAAGAGGCAGGTAATAAACGCTGTACAAGGCGAAGGAACCGCCAGGGAACAGCCTACGGCGGACAAAGGAAAGAGAAAGCAGGATGACGCGCATGATGGTCCTGATAAACGAAAGAGATTCCGAGAGCCCAGATTCAGGCAATACACAGACTTGGTGGCAGGACTGGAACGAATTTACACCGAAACTCGGGGGCAACTCCCCTATCGAAAACCACCGAGGAGAGATCCCACAGAGCGGGAACGTAAAACCGGAAAATATTGCCTATTCCATGAGTTAGATGGGCACACAACCGACGAATGCCGCCACCTAAAGGATGAGGTGGAAGAACATGCCAGGAGTGGTAGATTGCCACAATATGTCAAAGAACGGGTAGCGGCAGTAAGGCCTGAACAACTACCGCCCCCACCTAACAGAAACGATCCTGGATTAGGATCACGACTCGTCATCCACTGATTAAGATGGCAAGGACCAAGTTCAGGATTTGGACTTCGGTCAAATAATTTCATTAGATTTTCTTTCCAAAATAAAACGGCTATCCCACTTACTCATGTACGGGAACCAGAGAGATCCCTAGGCATGCTCTAAGATGGTAATGGACCGCTCCGCCCGGAGAGGCATTGTCTTGTTTTTCCTGGTGTTTGAGATTGAACATCAAGGATTCGAATGTAATAAAGAAACACTTATTAAAATAAACCTTTTAACCGGAGAGTTAAAGGATGAACATTAAATATCAAAATAAACATGATCGCTTTATGACCTTACCCGGAGAGGCGGGGTCCGGAGTGCAAGAAGTGAGTTGCTTCGCCGGAGAGCGAGAGGATCGACTCACTTAAGCATCGTTTCCTATTCACCGGAGAGTGATTGGATCGGGATTCGATAAGAGCCCAGAGAGGCTATGATCGGCCCACGATTTAGGCCATGACATCGCTTAATGTTCAGATACACTGAACCGGAATGCAAGAAGTGAGTCGCTTCGCCGGAGAGCGACAGGATTGACTCACTTAACGCTGTTTCCCCTTCACCAGAAAGTGATATGACGGGATCTAGAAGGAGCCCGGAGAGGCTACGATCGGTCCGGAACGATCAAGACATCGCTTTACGCCCTAACTGGGGCCAGAGTGCAAGGGATAGAAAGCAATGCCGGAGTGCAGTATGATCTTTCTATTCGACCGCTAAGTCTGGAATGGGCTTGGCAAGGGTCCGAAGTGACCACCGATAGTATGGGGAGACTGAAGAATTTCATTCTTAACTTTCGCTCGAAGAAATTGATAACAATTCGGCTTCGAACAGCCATGGACTTGATTAAAAATGCTATAAGCTATGAGTAAAACATAAACTCACTGCATTTGACTTGAGACTGATCAAAACATGCCTCTTACCAAAAGGCATGTTTTAGGGGGCAAAATGTTATCCCAACTTTTGGCAAAGCCGAGATACCCAAAGATTAACTAAAAATCAATGATTATTAGTCATGAACATCGATTGTGCATCGCAGGTTCACCATGGATATCGATGAATTTTTTCCGAGTCCGGATCGGGCTACAATTGATAAGACATGTCAAGCAAGGCCAGATAAAACAACATTCCAAATCTCGAGTCAATCCGAGTTCGTACGCTCAAGATATCATCGATGCAAGTTGGAGGAAATAGCCCTAGGTTCGAATCCATAAGCCCAGCCTTGGGTTCGAATCCCTCGAGAATAGCATAGGCTCGAATCGATCAGAAGAAAGCCATGCTCCGAATCCATCGACCACACATTGGTTCGAATCCATCCACGAGGCCTTGGTTCGAATCCATCAGCACCGAGCTTTAGTTCGAATTCATCAAAGGGAAGATCTTCGAATCCATGAACTGGATTCAATTCGACTCCATCCCATGAGTGATTTCGAACCCATCAAGACACCATGCTTCGTATCCATCGACACGCAACGCTTTGTGTCTATCAGCCAAAGAAAGTAGTTCGAATCCACCAATATTCGTATTCAATAAGGTGTCTTACTTCGCATCCATCCAGTGACGTAGCTTCGAACCCATCCTGCTATGATGGCTTCGAATCGATGGGCTACAGTGCAACACAATCGATTCGAACATGCACACGTTCGAGTCCATGAGCGAAGGAGCATGCCTTCGAATCCATTACCTCGAACCCACCAAGTCAAAGCGGCTAGAATCATGGAGTCGACCCAGTCAACTCGGCATAGAAGTTGGATCGATACGAAGGAGGCGCTCCACGTCATCACAGAAGTGCATGCTTGGATCGATTCGAAGCAATCGATTCGAACGTAATCGATTCGAGCAGAGCACTGCAACCAGACAAGCGACCTTGAATCAATCATAACTCGAGATCTACGAGTCCAAATGCTACGAAATTTTCACAGTAGCTTGAGTACATGATGAAGAATGTTCACACAAAATTTCAGCTCGATTGGACAATTTCTTGATCGATTCGAACATAGCTTCGAATCGATCCCAAAGTGGGCCCGGATTTCCAAAAAGCGGGCATGAGGGCTCCCTCACGTGCCAGAACTGGTCTCCCCTCAATTTAGGCAAAATATCAGCCTCCTACATCTATAAATAGAGCCCCTGGTCATTCAAAATGGGTGTCGGACAATTTTGAGAGCTAAAGAGCGCCCAGACTCTGCCAGATTTACTCCAGATCACCATTGCAGCCTTAGATTCAGATTATAATCATAAAATCTGCTGTACTACGCGACAGGAAATTGTAATCTTCAAGTATCGAGCAGTAAAATCATAAAAACCTTGAAGTGGACGTAGGCCAGAGATAGCCGAACCACTATAAATTGTGTGTCACTGTTCATTATCTCTGGATTGCTGTTTGTTGCTTGTTTAGATCAGATATTTGTGTTTGAATATTGCTGATTTGTATTCATACACTGGTGCTTTCACAACACTTGGGGTTTGTGACCATTTTTGGCGCAAACACTTTGGTGCTTTCACTGAGGAGAACTAGCACCCGCTACACCAGATTCAAAGTTTAGATCTGAAATTTTAAGGATTCAGATTTGGCTCTACAATGACTCGACAAACAAGACAAAAAGCTGAGAGGAGCCAACAGGGAGGAAGTCAAGAGGCATCCTCTGGCGCTGGAGAAGGACAAGCTTCGATCTACATTACTAGAGATGAGATGGAGGCTATGAATAACCTAATGCAGGAAAGAATGATGAAAAGCCAACAAGAGATGCTGTAGAATTTCTTCGAGCAGATGAGAGCTGCAGGGACACAGAACCTTGGACCAGCTACAGCGGCTGTGAATGTGGAACAAGGAGCTAGGGCTATGGAACCCAACGGAGGACAGAATACAGAACCAGAAGGCAATCAACAAGGGCTTGGGGGCAGGCCCGCAGGATCCAACGCAGAAGGACCTTTGGAAGGAGCTCAACCGGCTAGGGCCAACACAAATGCTAACGAGCCACCCAAAGAGTACGTACCAGAATTCCCTACAAGACTCGGAGGGCAAGATAGAGACATGACAAGGGGGCAACCCCTGGATGGAGATGAAAGAATGATTGGCCTAGTGAGACGGATCATGAGAGGGGGATTGTCAGGCGGAGGATTGGAAGAGGTTAGTCGAAGTCCGTTCTCTCTGAATATCCGGAATGCAAGGAACCCTCCAAAGTTCAAACTACCAATGTTGGATCCTTATGACGAAAAGTCAGACCCGACCATGCATATCACCAGATATATCAGACACATGGAAGTGATGGGAGCATCCGAGGAAGTAATGGCACGATGTTTCCCCCTTATTCTTATCAGATTTGACTGCGCTTTGGTTTAGACAGCTAGAGACAGGATCAATCAGGACATGGGGCGAGCTTGTGGATTGCTTCATGAAGCAGTTTAGGGTTCACGTAACGCGACCCAAGAGCGTGATGACTTTGGCATCAATAAAACAAAGGACCGGAGAGTCCATAAAAGATTTTCTGTTACGATTTAATGCAACAGTGGCTTCTGTAGATCGCCCGGACCCATCGATGATTTTGATGGCGGCAGTGGCAGGAGTTGGAGAAGGCACCGAATTCAAAGACTCTTTAACAAGAGACCCACCGCAAGATCTTGGAGAGTTTTACCATGAAGCTGAACGATTCATTCGATTAGAAGAATCACGAGCCAAGAGGCAGGTAATAAACGCTGTACAAGGCGAAGGAACCGCCAGGGAACAGCCTACGGCGGACAAAGGAAAGAGAAAGCAGGATGACGCGCATGATGGTCCTGATAAACGAAAGAGATTCCGAGAGCCCAGATTCAGGCAATACACAGACTTGGTGGCAGGACTGGAATGAATTTACACCGAAACTCGGGGGCAACTCCCCTATCGAAAACCACCGAGGAGAGATCCCACAGAGCGGGAACGTAAAACCGGAAAATATTGCCTATTCCATGAGTTAGATGGGCACACAACCGACGAATGCCGCCACCTAAAGGATGAGGTGGAAGAACATGCCAGGAGTGGTAGATTGCCACAATATGTCAAAGAACGGGTAGCGGTAGTAAGGCCTGAACAACTACCGCCCCCACCTAACAGAAACGATCCTGGATCAGGATCACGACTCGTCATCCACTGATTAAGATGGCAAGGGCCATGTTCAGGATTTGGACTTCAGTCAAATAACTTCATTAGATTTGCTTTCCAAAATAAAACGGCTATCCCACTTACTCATGTACGGGAACCGAAGAGATCCCTAGGCATGCTCTAAGATGGTAATGGACCGCTCCGCCCGGAGAGGCATTGTCTTGTTTTTCCTGGTGTTTGAGATTGAACATCAAGGATTCGAATGTAATAAAGAAACACTTATTAAAATAAACCTTTTAACCGGAGAGTTAAAGGATGAACATTAAATATCAAAATAAACATGATCGCTTTATGACCTTACCCGGAGAGGCGGGGTCCGGAGTGCAAGAAGTGAGTTGCTTCGCCGGAGAGCGACAGGATCGACTCACTTAAGCATCGTTTCCTATTCACCGGAGAGTGATTGGATCGGGAATCGATAAGAGCCCAGAGAGGTTATGATCGGCCCACGATTTAGGCCATGACATCGCTTAATGTTCAGATACACTGAATCGGAGTGCAAGAAGTGAGTCGCTTCGCCGGAGAGCGACAGGATTGACTCACTTAACGATGTTTCCCCTTCACCGGAAAGTGATAGGACGGGATCCAGCAGGAGCCCGGAGAGGCTACGATCGGTCCGGAACGATCAAGACATCGCTTTACGCCCTAACTGGGGCCAGAGTGCAAGGGATAGAAAGCAATGCAGGAGTGTAGTAGGATCTTTCTATTCGACCGCTAAGTCTGGAATGGGCTTGGCAAGGGTCCGGAGTGACCACCGATAGTATGGGGAGACTGAAGAATTTCATTCTTAACTTCCGCTCGAAGAAATTGATAACAATTCGGCTTCGAACAGCCATGGACTTGATTAAAAATGCTATAAGCTATGAGTAAAACATGAACTCACTGCATTTGACTTGAGACTGATCAAAACACGCCTCTTACCAAAAGGCATGTTTTGGGGGGCAAAATGTTATCCCAACTGGAATGAATTTACACCGAAACTCCCCTATCGAAAACCACCGAGGAGAGATCCCATAGAGCGGGAACGTAAAACCGGAAAATATTGCCTATTCCATGAGTTAGATGGGCACACAACCGACGAATGCCGCCACCTAAAGGATGAGGTGGAAGAACATGCCAGGAGTGGTAGATTGCCACAATATGTCAAAGAACGGGTAGCGGTAGTAAGGCCTGAACAACTACCGCCCCCACCTAACAGAAACGATCCTGGATCAGGATCACGACTCGTCATCCACTGATTAAGATGGCAAGGGCCATGTTCAGGATTTGGACTTCGGTCAAATAACTTCATTAGATTTGCTTTCCAAAATAAAACGGCTATCCCACTTACTCATGTACGGGAACCGGAGAGATCCCTAGGCATGCTCTAAGATGGTAATGGACCGCTCCGCCCGGAGAGGCATTGTCTTGTTTTTCCTGGTGTTTGAGATTGAACATCCTGGTGTTTGAGATTGAATATCAGCCTCCTACATCAAGTATCGAGCAGTAAAATCATAAAAACCTTGAAGTGGACGTAGGCTAGAGATAGCCGAACCACTATAAATTGTGTGTCACTGTTCATTATCTCTGGATTGCTGTTTGTTGCTTGTTTAGATCTGATATTTGTGTTTGAATATTGCTGATTTGTATTCATACACTGGTGTTTTCACAACACTTGGGGTTTGTGACCATTTTTGGCGCAAACAAACCTTTTGTTTTATAACATAATCAACAAAGTTGGACTCATCAAATCAAACCCTTGGGTTATATAGTTCTTGTGTTCCATCGCTCTAAGAACAGAAAAAACTGATTATGCTAGTAAATTCAACTTCATCCAATGTTGATAGAATGAGAAAAAAATTCCTAGAAATAGAGCCTATTGCGGATGATATATGATAAATTTTCACACCATTTTTCACTTTGTTTTTCATTATTAATTTGGCTGAGTTGTTCTTTGTAAATTGTTATAACAAAATTTACTAACATAGATGATCTTGGTTTCTTTGTTACATACAATTAATACCACATTTATTCACTTAATAGTAAATTGTGCCAAATTTAAACAACAATTTTCCTCTTTTATAGCTTCAATTGAAATATTAGATTAAACAATATAAAATTTCATGATTGTCATAAAGCAAATTTAATGATTCAATGCGAATTAAGTGTACCGTCTTTGGCCATACAGCAAACTGAATGATATTCTCTATCCTTACTATCTCCAACCAAAGCTAGTTTTATAGACAATAGTATCGTTCGCATTGAATCCAATATCCGTGGAAACAAAGATTATTCTCTTACATGGTCAGTACAATCTTCATTATCCATGGAAATAAAGAATATTGAATTCACATTTCATCAAGTGCTGAATAAATCGTATTGAAGATGTACCCTACTTTGGTATGTAATGCAGCTAGCTAGATCAGATACATACCCAATGTGAGTCCTTTTTTTGATCATTGATGTGCAATTAGATAGCTCAAAATGAAATAGCCAGAGCACTCATTTGGAACACAAATATACTACATAAATAAGAAATGTTTGCATAAACGGGCAATCATAAAACACAAACCAATTGTGGTATAAATTTAGCTCTAGACAGTTATTTGACACTCATGTAAGATCCACCCAAATTTCTTTCCAAGGTTTAAAAAAACATGATATACATATACATTTAGAATGCATTTTATATTTTGTATCGAGTGGATATTTGATTGTACTTGGAATCACAACAAATTTGTTACATTAATTAGAATCAAAGTTTGCAAAACATAAAATCTTTCTATATTTAATTTAACCTGTTCCCATGTCTTTATTCTTCACCCATTTTTGCTGCTAGTAAATACTGTTGATATTACTGTTACATTCTGGACTTCCTCTTCTTGATTTTCTTTGCCTAAACTCCAAATGATGCATATATCCTTTAACTCAAGCACTACATTTTGGAAGTGAGTTTTGATATGCAGTTTAAGCGTACAGACCTGATACCATGACCTAGACTGCAACTTGCTCGATCCATAGGTTAGTCGTGCCTGATCCAATAGAAATGCAATCATCTTCTATCTTGATTTGAGTCCCACTCACTGTAATATCCGTTGACATCTGAATGTGAATTCCATCTGTATTAGGAACTAAACATATAAAACTGCAGGGAGCAAAGTGCAAGTGTTAAGTTCCAAATCCAAGAAAAGATTAAAAGATGGTACAGGTTAAAAAGTGGATGTGTATATACAACGTTTATCTACACAAAAAAGTGTAAAACTTGATCAGAATGGTATATCACTTGGTCAAACTTAGCTTCTATTCATCCGATCATCAGTCCAACCCACTTGCACACTTATTTATTCGATCACTTCTATTCTTCATTTTATTTATTCATTCATGTATATGTGAGATTCATCTACATGTGAGAGAAGTTAAAGGTAAAATGATGATTTTGTACCTTTGCCTTCAAAACTACATAGTTTCATTTGTAGAGTCATTTACACATCATTAGCTGAAACATAGCTGAAGTCCTATGCTTTGCCACTGTCCCAAAGCATACATTTATATCAGAACTGTAATTCATAATAAAACAGCGGATAATAAATTTCAATGACAGGTTTCATAAAATTCCTCATCTGTAATATTTTATATGAAAAATTGTAGCATGTAGGAAGAAGAAGATAATGTCCAAAAAGACCATGCTTAGTTCCCATCAACTAATGGTTGATTAGCTTATTCAGTCTATTCCACCATGAGTGGATTTGAAATCATACTTAACTTATATGTCAGATATATTCTGCTAAACATGTTTAATAATGATTTCTGATTGATAATATGTCAGGTATAATCACTTATTACATATATAAAATTACAATATTACATGTTTCTTTAGTATTGTACGATTGCCTTCATCAAACGTATCAAATTGATATAATAAAACAACCCCAACCACATTTTATCCACCATATTATTAACGCTCATAATTCAAGAATATCAATTATGAAAAAGTTATGGTATCCCATGTACAATATGATACGATAAGCATTTTATTCATTTGTACTTGAATCGTGTAAGTACAAATGATCAGTTATATAAAAAGTATATATATTTTCAATAGTGCCAACAATAAAGTCAGAAAATGAACATTGTTAGAAACACGTCTATTATGGGTACTCTCTCCGGGTTTTAGTTTAAAGGAATTTTTTCTATTTTTTCAAATGTTGTAGCATGGGAGAATTACATTTAATTAATTGACTCAAGCATCTTATCTGAAAATCTAAGTCACTTGGTTTTTATTCACCATATTTTTTTGTTATGTTTCAAAATCCAGAACCTTATATGTAAAATTTTGATACTATCATCAGTATCTTTCAAAAATAGTAATAAACTCACATTAACGGTACTAAACACCTTAAATTTGTGGGATCTACCACTATTTACATTTAGGATAGGCTTAAAGTAATTGAAACTTATATTCATAATTATCAAAAGAATAATATCATTAAAATAAAGTATTACCTCATTTGTGTCCAGTTCCAGTTAAAAAACATAGACTATTTCAATTGCAATCCTAATCCTTTTCTCAATGACATCCTCCACCTATCATCGGTATGTGAACATAGCCTACACACCTTAAAAAAAATCCAAAAATTGTTAGATCCCAAAACTTGAAAATTTACTCCATCTAATTTAAATGTTAACAAAATCAAAATTACTTAATTCAAAATTGAAATTGCCTTACAGTATCAGTCGAAGAAAGGGTAGAAAAGCTGTTGGAAAAGGCAATGGGAAAGAGAAGCAACTATTGACGTCGACGCGGAGAATAGCCGTCGGAGAAACCAAACCGCAACGACCAGCTGTGGCACATATCGAAGTGAATTTGATTGACATTCCCTTAAATTAAAATTAGGGAAGTAGTATTGACGGGAGAAGAAATTAAAAAAATGAGAATTATATGTTGAGACGATTTAGTTCGGGATACCTCAGTTAGGATATACGGTTGGGTTATCAAAGGCAGTGCGTAATCCAATCGACGATTGTGTAATGAGAGTCGAAAAGGATGGAGAGGCATAGGCAGGTGGTTGTCATTCGAGCGAAGACTCGGAGTTGTAGGGGCTGGCGACGACTGTAGGAGAAGAGAACGGTTGGCAGCCATTCAGATTAGGTTTTTCTTCAGGAGGAAGTGGAATAGGGATGTTAATATACCTCAGAGCTAGTTACGAACATAAGAAAAAAAAAGACTCTTCGTTTCACAGAAATATTGGGGTCTTCTGTGCTCTTTTGGGAACGTAAGTTTCAGCCGGAGGAAAGGGAAAGATAAAAACAACACAGTGTAGAGGAAGAAAATTCTGGAGACTGTTCGGTTGCCAAATTTCAAGGGGGCCTGTGTGAGCTTGAAATTCAACTCACTAATAATAGTATAGTATAGATAAATATATCAAGATGCATGCACTCTCGTATTTAATGTTGCACTGTAAAGATAAAGTTGAGAATGAATGATGAAAAAGAATCTCTTTTTTATTGAATGAGAATTGATATTCAGTCCATTCCCCCGGCCAGTACTTAACCAGGCCGGGTTATTACATTACTTCTGATGAATCAATCATTTCATAGATCAAATGATTTCATTTATTGTTTTTATTATATCAAATCAAAGATACTTGTTATTGAAGTTATTGAAGTAACAATAAAGACAATTTTTATCTCCATTCCAAGTGTAATTTCTTAGTATTAGTAATATAATACTATAGAAAATACTATAAAATATACTATAAAATATGAAAATGAAAGAATATTCAAATTAATAATTTTTTTATTAGTATTTATTAATTAGTATTAAGTAGTATTTTTAATTAAGTAGTATTTTGAATTTTGAGTCTTTTTCCTCAATTTAGTTAATTATTTAACTGGAAAAAAGCACATACAGATATTAAATAATATAATATAAAAAATGAAACACACATATGTTATAACATATATAACATAACTCTTTTATTTGTTCAAGGGACATTGAACATTTAAGATCCAATTAATCCGAGTTCAAATTCAAAAATAGGCCAGTTGAAGGGAAAGTAAAAAAAATTGAGGAATTCGTCTTGGTTATAGCCCAGCTTCAATAATTCCTTCAATTTTGGACTGTCAGTAATGACTTATAACAAGTGAAAAATGAGACTTTTTGCTTTATTCTAACTTTATTATAATTTGGTTATTTTAAAAACTTTCTGTACTTCGACTTCAAGTACCCCTGGTCGGGGAGGATGAAGTGTCAACGCTCAAGTTTTAATGAGTCTGATGCTATTAAGATTAAGATAGCATCTCATTCCTTTGTTCGACAAAAGGTATATTCATATATAATAATGAATATGAAGCGGGTATAGTTTAGTGGTAAAAGTTTGATTCGTTCAATTAATAACTTAAAAAGTTAAGGGGTCTTTCGGGTTTTTCATATTCCGAACAAAAAATAAACTTTATTTCCTAAAAAGAGTTTAATCCTTTTCCCCTCAATAGCATATTTGAGGAAAAATAGAAATTCTCACGATTTATATCCAAAGTTCAATTTCAATTGAATAAAAGGGTTATAGAGTCACGAAGCATAACAAAAAAAAATTGGATCAAATCTTCCAATTAATAAATATAAGTAAAGGAACTATGGATGAAGATAAAAAACAAAAGTGCATTTCCAATCGTAACTAGATCTTAAATTTTTGTCTTGTATAAGCGAAGATTAAAGCCAAATAGCTAGAAAATGGTAGTTTTGGTTTACTAGAACCATCAGCATATTATTTTAGCTCGGTGGAAACTAAATAAAATTCTTTTCCTCAGGATCCCTCGAGTGGAAATAGGGAATGAAGTAACTAGATTAGACGGATTTGGATAATAGAATCCCCCTTCTCTAGAGGGATCATCTAGAAAGCGAGTGGCTTTGGGTGTCTTTAATAAGAAAAGATGAAATAGATGTTATGGATCTAATTTTTGTTTCTGGGAATACATCAATTTTCCATAAAGGAGCCGAATGAAACAAAATTTTCATGTTCGGTTTTGAATTAGAGACGTTAAGAATGATAAATTAACGTCGACTATAACCCCTAGCCTTCCAAGCTAACGATGCGGGTTCGATTCCCGCTACCCGTCCCATATTCCTTATTCTATATGCATCATGGATTCGAATATGCATTCTTTTTTTTTACCCAAAAAAATTTTCATTTATTTTTCTCAATAAAAGAAGATAAAGGGAGAATGCGAAAGAATGAAATAAGAATGAAAAGCGTCCATTGTCTAATGGATAGGACAGAGGTCTTCTAAACCTTTGGTATAGATTCAAATCCTATTGGACGCAATTTTTTCCATCTATTTTTAAAGTGGCGATACCAAGAAACCCCTTTTTTGAATGATTTGAATCAGAAATAATTCGCAATAATAACTCTTGTTCTAACAATAGAATTAAAGTTATAAATTTATGCTTGTTCCTCAAGTAGAAACAGTTCAGTGTGCTCCTGAATAGCTTCCTTCAAAAAGGTTTCCGCTTCCTCGGTGAATGTCTTGTAGAAGATAAAATTTCTTGAAATTGAGGTTTATTCTTTTTTAAGTAGGTACGTAACTTAATGAGAAATTTCTTTATCTATCCAATTTCTAACGAATCAAGATATCCATTTGCTCCAATATAAATTGTAGCTATCTGTTCTTCCACAGTAAGAGGGTCTGATTGGGATTGTTTTAGCAACTCGCGTAATCGTTGACCTCTTGCCAATTGATTCTGAGTAGCTTTATCGAGATCAGAAGCGAATTATGCAAAGGCTTCTAACTCTGCGAATTGAGCTAATTCCAATTTTAATTTGCCAGCTACTTGTTTCATGGCTTTAATTTGAGCTGCGGATCCCACTCTGGAAACAGAAATGCCTACATTAATAGCAGGTCGGATTTCCGCATTGAATAAATCAGCAGATAAGAATATTTGTCCATCTGTAATGGAAATTACATTAGTAGGGATATAAGCCGAAACATCTCCAGCTTGAGTCTCAACTATTGGTAAAGCAGTCATACTCCCTTCACCTAAACTGGAACTTGATTTAGCAGCTCTTTCCAAAAGGCATGAATGCAAATAAAAAACATCTCCTGGATAAGCTTCACGACCAGGCGGTCTTCTTAAAAGAAGAGACATTTGGCGATAAGCTTGTGCTTGTTTGGAGAGATCATCATAAATTATTAAGGTATGGCATTCACGATACATAAAATATTCAGCTAAAGCCGCACCTGTATAAGGAGCAAGGTATTGTAATGTAGCAGGTGAGTCCGCGGTTTCGGCTACCACAATAGTATATTCCATTGCCCCTCGTTCCTGGAAATTAGTCACTACCTGAGCCACAGAATATGCTTTTTGACCAATAGCTACATAAACACAGATTACATTTTTCCCTTTTTGATTGAGAATTGTATCTGTGGCTACTGCTGTTTTGCCGGTCTGTCTGTCCCCAATAATTAATTCTCGCTGGCCACGTCCTATAGGGATCATCGCATCAATAGCAATAAGTCCTGTTTGAAGAGGCTTATATACGGAGCATCTTGAAATAATACCCGGAGCAGGAGATTCAATTAATCGAGATTCAGAAGCAGAAATTTCACCTCTTCCATCAATAGGTTTAGCCGGAGCAATTATAACACGACCCAAATAAGCCTCGCTTACAGGTATTTGAGCAATCCTTCATGTTGCTTTTACATAACTTCCCTCTTGTATCATCAAACCATCACCCATTAATACAACACCAACATTATTTGATTCCAAATTGAGAGCAATGCCTATTGTACCCTCTTCAAATTCTACTAATTCACCTGACATTACTTCATCAAGACCATGAATACGAGTAATGCCGTCCCCCACTTGAAGTACGGTACCAGTATTCACAACTTTTACTTCTCTATTATATTGTTCAATACGTTCACGGATAATATTACTAATTTCATCAGCTCGAAGAGTTACCATTAGTGTCTCTTTGTTCTTTTTCGGAAACAAAGGGAAAAAATAATGCCTAAACTCTAAACTAAAGTAAAAAAATAGAAGGGCTAATCAGTTATTTCTTCCATTGCCCCAAGGATTCCAATATTAGCACTGATGGTATGGAAATGTAACTCGCTATTCAAACAACTATTCAGGGCTCCTATAGCCCCCTGTAAGGCTTGTTGGAAAACTTGTTGTCGGACCTGATTAATTGCTCTTTGTTGTTCAAAATGAAGGGTTTCATTTTTGTAATTTTCTAATTGTTCCAAACTTTCAGAAGTCGCATTAATCAAATTTACTTTTTCTCGTTCTATCTCAGAGTATCCATTTATTCGATATTCCTCTGCTTCCATTTCCACTTTCCATAAACGAGCCCGAGCTCGTTCGAGCTGCTCAATGGCCCCTTTATGCAATTCTTCCGAATTTAGAATAGTACTCAAAATCCTCTGTTTTCGATTATCTAATAAATCATTTAATGAAAGTAGATTATCTTACCATTAATTTTACAACTTCCATGATCTCTTCCCGAACCAAACATGAATCTTTCGATTCATTTGGCTCTCACGCTCAAATTTTTATTTTATGGGCACTTTCATATCTTTTTTTAATGTAATGAACCTATCCTCCCTAGTTCTGTTTGTATGCAAACATATCAAAACCGATACAAGACCAGAATATTATAAGGACTCTTCCGACCAGACAAAAATCTCTAATTGTCAGCAAACTTGTTTCTTTATTTGTTCTTTATTTAAATTTCAATGAAATTTTTATTCAAATCCAAAAATTTATCTTTTTTATACATAGGTCGTCGATTCGGCATTGGATATTGGATAATAAAACGCAGGGCACCCTTTTATTTATTCTAGTAAACGGTTCAAATGATTTTATTGATATGAGTGTTATATATCAGAAAAATTACCAACTATTCTTTTTTAAACCATTTCGATATTAACATAATGGTAGAAAGAGTACCATGTTCTGCCCGGACTTCAAACAGTTTAGCTTTAACCATGTTAATGGTCTCACTTTATTGGTTGATAGAGAATCAAAGTTGACTTACCAATAAAGAACGAAATGCTATGATTCTTACATATGATTTATTAATTTATTCAGAAGGAATTCGTCGAGATTGTACACTTTTTTCCTATTTATCTTATTCTAAAAAAAATATGTATATAAATAACACAAATAAATAAAGTGCAGCCGGTTGGGTCCAACATATTCTTGAAATATACAACTCACACACACTCCCTTTCCAAAAAAATCAATACACCAAGCACTACACTTAGATTTATTAGATTTGTTGCTAAAATATCGGTATTAAGCCCGAAACTCCCGGCAGATGGCCAGTGGCCTAAGGAAGCGAAAGAATCGGTTACATTTTTCATATGCTCTCCTCTTATAGATAGGACTAACAAAGAACAGAGTTCTTTTTGTATCACTTGACTTGCCCTTTTTTGATCGATTTCTTTTTCTTAATTTTTTTCTTAGTTTTAAGTTTCCGATAAGATACTTATTAAGTTGGGTCCTAGGTCTTGTAGAAATTGCAAAATATTTCCCCTGTTCAAACACTTCCTAAAAAGAAAGTAAAAATTCCATCGTACTAACCAAAGAACGGGAAGGAATAAAGCGAGCAAATCCACTAATTCGTGATCCTCAAATCAGTCTTTCCCGGGGTATTGTTCCAACAAATACATAATTGTAGGAGTAAAGTAGTGATATAATTCATAGAAGCAAACCGCAACGAATTAATAAAATAAGAAAAAGTGTGTCATGCACTTTTTTACATTTTCGTTCTAGGATGAAATTAAACAAAAGGATTTGCAAATAAAAGTGCTAATGCCACAACGAGCCCATAAATGGTTAAAGCTTCCATAAAAGCTAGACTAAGCAATAAGGTGCCTCTTATTTTTCCTTCTGCTTCTGGTTGTCTCGCAATACCTTCTACGACTTGGCCTGTAGCAGTACCTTGACCAACTCCAGGTCCAATAGAAGCAAGCCCTACGGCCAATCCAGCAGCAATAACGGAAGCGGTAGAAATCAGTGGATTCATGATGATAGGATCCTCGCACTAAAAAAATGGTTAATGATACAATCAACCAAGGAATTCTTACTTATTTGATCACTAAAAAATATCGAATCGAAGTAACTAAAACTTCGAAAAAATATATATATAGATAGGGATAAACCCTATATATAACTAATATATATCTACTATCATATATACATTTGTTTCTTTCATAACGGAAACCGCCCGCATTTTTTATTGAATCAGATTCTAGAATAATTCGTCGAAAATATACAAGAACTGTAGCTGGACTTATAGACATTACATATAGACATATATCTAGTGTGATCTCCCTAACCCATCCTTCGTAATATCGTCTATCTTTCCTCTTAGAACTCTAGTCATATATACATATGGATTTCTTATTTCTATCTATATATGTATATGTTACCGAACCAAGTATATTTTCTTGAACCATGCATTGCCTCAGTCGGGGTAAGCTTAAAAAAAGAAGACTCTTTTGAAAACTAATCAATGATGACCCTCCATGGATTCCCCTATATAAGCCGCGGCTAAAGTTGCAAAAATGAGAGCTTGAATACCGCTTGTAAATAATCCAAGAAACATGACAGGGATAGGAACTACTGAAGGTACTAAAGAAACAAGAACAACAACTACTAATTCATCCGCCAATATATTTCCGAAAAGTCGAAAACTCAGAGATAAAGGTTTTATGAAATCTTCTAGGATGTTAATTGGTAAAAGGATTGGAGTTGGTTGAATGTATTTTCCAAAATAAGCCAATCCTTTTTTGGTAAGACCCGCATAAAAATATGCCACGGACGTGAGTAAAGCTAAAGCAACAGTAGTATTTATATCATTCGTGGGGGCAGCCAACTCTCCATGAGGTAACTGTATGATTTTCCAAGGTAAAAGAGCTCCAGACTAATTAGAAACAAAAATAAATAAGAACATTGTTCCAATAAAGGAAACCCAAGGCCCATATTCTTCTCCAATCTAAGTTTTACTCAAGTCTCGAATAAATTCAAGAACATATTCAAAGAAATTCTGCCCGTCGGTAGGAATAGTTTGTGGATTCCGAACAGTTATGATAACTGACCCTAATAAGATAGCAATTACTACCCAAGAAGTGATAAGTACTTGAGCATGAATTTGTAAACCTCTTATTTGCCAATATAAATGTTGGCCTACTTCTACACCTGATATATCGTAGAATCCTTTGAGTGTTTTAATGGAACATGGTATAACATTCATATTGCCCTCTGACAGAAGTCAAACTAAAAAAAAAATTATTTTGATTCAACTATCTCTTTTTCAACTTATCTACTTTCATCATTAATCATACATTTAAAATACCAAGAAATCACATAACATAATATCCCATTTTATCTCTTTTTAAAAATGCAAGACAAGATATAGTAACCAATCTAAGAAATCAAAATAATTAACTAATCTTATTATTCTTAATCATAACATAATCATAATCAATGACTTCTTATATAGCTAGAACGACCCTCACAAATTGCGGATACTAATTTGTTAAGAATCAATCGGATTGAAGCTATAACGTCACCGTTGATTGGAATCGAAATATCTGCAAGATCCGGATCACAATTTGTATTGATTAAACAAATTGTTGGAATTCCCAAAATGACACATTCTCGAAGAGCTGTATATCCTTTTTGCTGATCAACGATGATTACAATATCGGACAACCCAGTCAGATATTTGATCCCACCCAGATATGTTTCCAAAGTCAATAATTTTCTCTTTAACATTGCTGCATCTCTTTTAGGGAGACGATTGAGTTTCCCCATCTTTTGTTCTCCTCTTAAGTCTCTGAACTTATGAAGTCTTGTTTCTGTAGTGGACCAATTCATTAACATACCACCGAGCCATTTTTTATTAACATAATGACATCGAGCCCTTATTGCAGCTGAGACTACTAAATCCATTGCTTTATTTTTCAACCATTAAAAAGGTTTTCCTCGACTTGCTGCATCAAAAATGAAATCACAGGCTTCTGATAAAAAACGAGCAGTTCTAGTAAGATTTGTAATATGAATACCTTTACACTTTGCAGAAATGTAAGGGACCATTCTAGGATTCCATTTCTTAGTACCATGATCAAAATGAACTCCCGACTCCATCATCTCTTCCAAATGGATGTTCCAATACCTTCTTGTCATTTTTCACGCGCTTTTTTTTAGAAATAACTAATTGTTCCTACGGAACCTTATAATGAGGTTGACCATTGATACATAGTCCGAACTATTAATTTTTTTTATTACTTACTTCATTTTTTTTACTTAACAAAACTAGAAAGGAAAAAGAAAAAATATCTGCTTAGGAATTATGAAATCGCATAAATGAATTTTCTAATGTGTCATGGAAATTCTTTGGGCTACAAGAACAAAAAAATTCTCGATGGTGTAACAAAATATCTCTCATTTCCAACTTGAATACATTTTTCTCTTTTGTTTCAAAATGAATGTTTTTGTCTTGCCTTGAACGGTGCACTAATTTTTTAAATCCGGTACCGATAGGGATAATTCCCCCCAGAACTACATTTTCTTTCAGACCCTTCAACCAATCAATACGCCCCCGTAGAGCAGCTTTTGCTAAAACTCTAGGAGTTTCTTGAAAACTTGCTTCAGATATGAAGCTTTGAGTATTCAGAGATGCCCTTGTTATTCCTAATAAAATTGCCCGATAACAGATCGCTTCGTCTAAAGCACGCCCTGCTCGTTCTGCTCGCAGCAATCCGATTAATTCTCCAGGCGAAAAAACATTAGACATTCCGTCTTCTGAAACCAACACTTTTGATGTTACTTGTCGTACAATAATCTCTAGATGTCTATTATGGATCTGCACCCCTTGAGATCGATAAACCTTTTGGATCTTATTAACCAAAGAGATATGGCTTTGGGCTATAGTTAGCTCAGCTCCAATTAAGAATCCCCAAGGAATTCCAAGAATTCTTGGTATACGTTCGTTCCAACCTTCGACTCTCCTTTCAAGGTTCATCGATATTGAACCAATCGAACGCACTTCCAAGATTTGCTCCACTTTTGGAAGTCCCTGCGTTATGTCACCAAATCGGGATTTTTCATATATAAATGTAACTAATGTATCTCCTTCAGAAAGGGTTTCTCCGTAATGTCCGTGAACAGTCGCTCCTGGAGTAGCCAAATACGGCTTAGCTGATCTTATAACTAAGGAATCAACATGAACAATTAAAATTTGACTAGATTTTTTTATATGTGTCCCATATTTAACTAGACATAGATTTTCACAAATAAATTGTCCAATGCTAATTATTGTGGATGTTACTTCACAATAATTGTGATGTAAAAAGCACCAATTCAAAATGATGGTATTGCATGGGTAGGGATTATAAATCCTTATATTTTCATCTATTAAACAGTATTTAAGTACTTCAAGTACTTGGAAAGTCGCTTTCAAATTATCAAGTATCCAATATTTGTTTACCAAGATCTGATTATGAGTTATTAAATAGTAAGCTGAATAAAAGTTCACTATTTTAGATACAATAGTACCTAGGGGACCCAACAAACCCCTAATTAGAATTATGGGATTCAATTCTTTTGCCGTGATGTTATATTTCGAACCATTGAATGGACATGGGCCAACTCGAGAACAATTGAATGATGACAAAATTATCAAAGCCTTATTTTGATTCAACAATGAACCAATAGTTGCTTGATGCTGAGTAACTACTGAAATCTTCACTTTCGAAAAAAAGGGTTGATATTGGTGCAATATAATCCATTATCGGGGGTCAATCCCGAACCCGCCGTATCATACCTTTTTTCGGCATATGAAAGACTAGACTTTTCTAACTCAATTTTTATGAAATTTTGAATCATATCATTTGCCCTTACCTCAACAAGAGAAGCATGAACTTCTTCTATAGAACCATTTTTTTCTTGGTCCCAATTCAATATTAAGCAAGTCCGAACTAATTGAATACTTGTGTGAAAAATTCCACGAATTGACTTTCCATTTCCATAAAGGATATAATTGACAATTCTAAGTTGGACGTTATCTTTTTCCTGCAAGAGATCTTGAGTGAAAATTTTTGCTAAATTTATCCCATCAGCTATTCCATATGTGATTACGGGCCGAACCAAAACAAAATACTTTTTTTTAATGGGTGTGATTCGTTGGACATAAATCCAATTTTTCAAAATTTTTGATTCCTTAGAATTTTTTTTTCATTCCCGGTGGTATTAAAATGCCGCTGTGTCTAGATATCTTATCTGTTTCTTTGGGAAAATGAATATCCCCAGAAAATTTTTTTAGTTCAATACTTTTTTTTAATCTCCACTCGGACTAATCCACCTACTTGGCTTCTTGTATTTAAAGCGAGTTGTGTATCTACTTCAATGATACTATTGTTCCGGGCCATTAGGTACAAAGATCCGGGTAAGATATGCACCTCTTCAGGAATAAAAAAAACCGATCCACTTTCATTTTGTATTTTGGACTAAATTCTTTTACTCCTCGATACTCAATCAAATCTTCTTTTTTTACGATTGAATCCACCTCTACGGTCCCATATTTAATAATTCCCGAACTGTTTCTTCTATATTGTGGATCGTCAAAATAAGCAAGAATACTATTTCTATGTAAAATACCATTTGTGGGTATTTCAATCGAAATACCAAAAGAGGGTATTAGTTCTTTCTCTCCTTCTGGATTATATTGTAATGGAATGCTAAATCTATTTCTTCGCCTTTTCGCCAATAAATCAGAATTCTCTTGGAGAATCGAAAGATATATAAAATCCAAATGCCTATTGCGGATGATTTGATCAAGTCTTGAATAGTAAAAAATTTCCCTATCTTTTTTAACAGAAGGATCCAACAATTTATGCCTTACTTGATCATTAGTAATTGAGAAGTCAGAGATATATCTTTCGTCGACAGAAAAAGAATAAAAATGAATTTGATCTTGATCTTTGTGGAGTGAAAAAGACACTATAATGGATCCGCACGGAATTCCTGCTAATAGCCATAAATGACTTGTTTTTGGTAATAGATGAATGTTACTATATGTATATTCGGGTGCATGGTAGACATTGGTACTCCAGTGCATTTCTCCCTCTGATTCAGAATAAATATGTTTTCGGACCTTCTCTTTAAAATGAAAAGTTGACGTTCCAGTACGAATCTCAGCAATAACTTGTTCAGATTCTACATATTGATTATTTTGAACTAAAATCAAACTTTTGGGAGGAATATTCACACTATGTAGAATATCCCAACTCTCAATAGTTACATACAAGTCTATAGAACATAGAAAAGCAGGATGCCCGTGACGGGTACGTGTGGGATGAACCAAATACTCGTTGAACTTTTTTTTCCGTTAGAAGTAGCTCATACATGGTCGGCAGTACCGCCCGTGAATACTCCACCCGTATGAAAAGTTCTTAATGTTAGTTGAGTCCCTGGTTCCCCAATTGATTGCCCCGCAATAATACCTACAGCTTCCCCTAATTCAACCAGATCGCCGTGAGTGGAACTTCTACCATAACATAATTGACAGATCCAAGATGTATTCCTGCAAGTAAAGGGGGTTCGAATATATATTGGTTGTGCTCGAAAAGTTATGAATCGATTGGCAAGTCCAATCCCAATATCTTGATTTCGAGTGGCAATGCAGCGTATCCCCATATATATATCGTCCGCTAATACACGACCAATTAGGGTTTGGACAAAAAAATTTCCTGTCACCCCATTTCGAGGACTCACGGAAATACCTCGGATAGTACCACAATCTGTTCTACGTACAATAGTGTGTTGAACTTCTTCAACAAGTCTACGCGTGAGGTATCCAGCATCTGATGTTCGTACAGCAGTATCCACGACTCCTTTTCGAGCTCCGTAGCAGGAAATTATATATTCTGTCAAAGAAAGTCCTTCACGTAAATTTCTTTGAATGGGTAAATCAATCATTTGTCCTTGGGGATCCGACATTAATCCTCTCTTACCTACTAATTGATGTACCTGAGATGCATTTCCTCAAGCTCCCGAAAAGGACATTAGATGGACTGGATTAGATGGATCAGTCATCCGAAAATTAGGATTCATTTCTTGTCTCAAATATTCACTTGTAGCATACCATATCTCAATGGATTGACGTAATTTTTCTACCGCGTGTACATTCCCATAATGATGGTGTTTATCTAAAATAAAACTTTGTTGTTCAGCATCTTGGACTAACCATCCCTTAGAAGGTATTGTTAAAAGATCATCAATCCCTAATGAAATAGATGTAGAAGTGGCTTGTTGGAAACCCAGAGTCTTCACTTGATCCAGGATGTGTGATGTATATGCCATTCCGAAATGATCTATTAATCTGCTAATAAGTCGTTTCATAGTAGTTCCATCTATCACTTTATTGTGAAAGACCAGATCGGCTCGTTCTGCCATAAGTACCTCCATATTTCGCTGAGTAGGATCCGACAATGGACTTGAGTCAGTGATTCGAAAACTTCCTTTCCTCAATCTTGATTCGCATAGAAATTAAGAAATTCTTATAATACCGATGAAATTGGATAAACCTGACTTCCCAAGGAAGGACGTCTAATCTTATTTATTTAGATAGCGTATAAATATTAGATAGCGTATAAATAGGCTCGACAAAACCCCTGTATGGCTTCTTCTATTTCTCGATAAAAAGAAACATGACCAACAGCAGTTCGAATGTATATACAACGGATTTTCTTTTTAATACTTCCTACTATTAGATAGTGTCCATAAATCTCATGATAAGTACCAAAAGATTCATATTGAACTTTGATGGGAACCTCTTTTGAGCCAATGACACGTTGATCTAGTCGCCACCGGAGCCAAAAGGGACTGTCTAATTTGATTCGTTTCTGCCGATAAGCCCCAAGTACATCGTAGGAACCGCCAAAATATGATTCTTTTTCTTTCGTATACTCATAGTTATTATTATCAACTATTTTATTTTTATAGTTCGCACAATTATATGGATTATACCTATTTTCACAAATACCCCGCCGATTTCCCATCGTTAATACATAGAGTTCGATAAGCATATCTTGACTTGGTACAGAAATGGGATCCCCAATAGCTGGAGACAAAAGATTCATATGAGAAAACATAAGTAAGCGGGCCTCCGCTTGAGCTTCCAAAGATAAAGGTACATGAACAGCCATTTGGTCCCCACCAAAGTCTGCATTGAAGCCCTTACAAACTAATGGGTGTAAACAAATAGCGCGCCCCTCCACTAAAATGGGTTGAAACGCTTGTATACCCAATCTATGCAGGGTAGGTGCTCTATTCAACAATACAGGATGCCCCTGCATAACTTCTTGAAGTATTTCCCATACAATCGGTTCTTTTTCCCGAATTTTACTTTTTGCAATCTCGATGTTAGAAACAATATGTTGTCTAATTAGACCACGAATTACAAATGTTTGGAAAAGCTCTATTGCTATTTCTCGAGGTAATCCACATTGATGTAATGAAAGCGAAGGACCGACGACATTGACGGAACGTCCCGAATAATCGACCCGTTTACCAAGCAGAGTCTCACGAAATCTTCCTTCTTTGCCTTCAATTACATCTGAAAATGATTTGTAAACTTTATTATGACCATCCCTCATTGGTTGTCCGCGTATCCCATTATCAAGAAGTGTATCCACAGCCTCTTGTACTAATTTTTCCTGACACATTACTAATTCCCCTGGCGTAGACCTACTTGTTGCTAATAGATCAGTAAGAGTATTGTTCCGATAGATAACTCTTCTATAGAGTTCATTAATATCTGAACTCATTAGTTTACCCCCATCTATCTGAATGATTGGTCTCAACTCAGGAGGAAGGACTGGTAACAAACATAAAACCATCCATTTTGGTTCTACATTTGTTCGGATAAAATGTTTAGCTAATTCCATGCATCTAACCAAAAAAATCCTTTCTTCTTCTAATTTTTCTATCTTCCCATTCGTTTCCAGCGGATTCTTCGTCTCCTAATTCCTTCCATTCTACTAATGAATTTTCTATAATAATTCGCAAATCTAAATCGGCTAATTGTTCTCTGATAGCACCTGCTCCTGTAGAGATTTCTCGGTTTCGAAATGTCTCAAAGCCTTGGGTAGTAAAAAAAAGTGGGATGCTGTATTTCCAGGATTGGATTTCATACTCGAATAAGCCCCGTAATCGTAGGAAAGTAGGTTTTTTAGCTATGGGCCTAGCAAAAGAAAAATTTGGGTAGGTTCCTATAAGATTGGATCCCCCCTTTAAAAATCGGACGTGAAGGTTTCCTCTCATCCGTCTCAAGTAGTTATACCAAATAAGGAAGGGAGTTTTTTTTACTTTGTTCGATAAAAAGAAAAGCCTACAAAGAACTACTCTTTACTCAAGTTCTCCATCCAGTAAGGACTTTATTAATTCATTTTTTTTACTTTCACTTTTCAACTTTCTGAATTTATTATTTACGACAAAATACAATTTAAATGTGAAATTATTGAGTAGTCTACTTCCTTTCAAATGATGACCCCCCTTAAATTAAAGGAATACTTTGGGACTCATAAGGGATTTACTTGTCTATATATCATTTCATTCCATTCGATCTTTTAGGTCCCTACTTACCTCGACGGCTATGTCATTATGCCCCTTGAAGCATATATGCGATAAATAGACTTTTGTAACCATGTCATATTTACTTGCTTTAACGGAACCTCTCTCTAAAAGAAATGGAATGGCGCATTCCACTAAAAAATCATTTTTTTCACGAGGTATAACTAGCAATTCCTATTTAGCTGTTATGGAATCGACCATGGATCAATTCCCCCTTTATTTGGGGATATTGAACACACCCAGAATTCTGAGCTTCATGTTACTCCTTCCAAGAACCATGTCAGAGTCGGGGGCATCCCAATCAGATTGAATGGGATGACAGTTTAGTAGTGCAAATCTGTAAAATGCGAATTTCGATCAAATCACACATCGCAATATACTAGGCCTCCTTAAGCGGTTTATCTAAAAGATTCACGATATAACTAGGAAGGCATTTCAAATACCACACATGAGTTACTGGACATGCGAGTTTGATGTATCCCATTTGATATCTTCGTATCCGAGAATCAACAAATTCCACCCCACATTCTTCACAAAATTTCGGGTCCTCTTTTTCCGCTCCGATCACTCGATAATTTCCACAAGCACAAATTCCACTTTTTATGGGTCCAGAGATTCTTTCACAAAACAATCCATCTTTTTCCGGTTTATTGGTTTTATAATGAAAAGTATAGGGCTTTGTCACCTCTCCAACTATCTTCCCATTTGGTAGGATTTTGTTGGCCCAAGCCCTTATTTGTTGAGGAGACACTAATCCAATTCGAAGTTGTTGATGTTTATACCAGTCGATCATAGAATAGAAATTCTGATTCATTCGGATCAAACTTCCTTCCGATTAATCTGAAAATACTTTTCAGATACAAGGAAATGGTTCAGTTCTAGAGCCAAAGATCGTAGTTCTCGAACGAGTAATCGAAAAGATTCTGGGGCATCCTCAGGATTAGGTACTGTTCCTCCAATGATCGTAGCACCAAGTAATTCTTGACGAGCTCTAATATGATTAGATTTATAAGTAAGCATCTCTTGTAAAATATGAGCAACACCAAATCCTTCTAGAGCCCAAACTTCCATTTCCCCTACTCGTTGCTCCCTTGCTTAGCCCTTCCTCTAAGGGGTTATTGTGTAACAAGTGCGTAATGCCCACTCGAACATCCATGGATTTTATCATCAACTTGATGAATTAATTTTTGGATATAGGACTTGCCTATTAGAACAGGTTGTTCAAAAGGATCTCCTGTTCTTCCATCAAATATTCTGCTTTTTCCCGGAAACTCGGGTTCAAATACCCATGGGTTTTTTGTTTGCTTACTGGCTTCATATAATTCGGAAAACACTAGTTTTCTCGAAGCCTCTTGCTCGTATCTCTCATCAAAAGGTGCTATTATATAATGTCTCTTTAGTATATCCCCTGCTAACCCGAGCGAACATTCAAATATCTGTCCTACATTCATTCGTGAGGGTACTCCTAATGGATTGAAGACCATATCAACAGGTGTTCCATCTTGCAAGTAGGGCATATCTTGTCTAGACAAAATTTTAGAAATGATACCTTTATTCCCATGTCTTCCAGCTACTTTATCACCCACTTTGATTTCACGTTTCTGTAAAATATATACACGAATCTTTTCTGGATTATAGCTGGAACCCATCTTTTTCTAGATCCATCTCACATCAATAACTCGACCTCTTCCGCCTATAGGTAGTTTTAGAGAAGTTTCTTTTGAAGTGGATACCTGAATGCCAAGTATGGCTCGTAATAATCTATCCTCGGGGGCATACGAGGATTTGTTCGCTGTCTGAGGTGTTAATTTACCTATTAAAATATCGCAGGTTTCTATCCAAGATCCCAGCATTACAATTCCATTTCTGTCTAAATTTCGGAGTAAATGAGCCTCTAAATGGGGTATTTCCTTAGTAATTCTTTCGGGACCTTGACTTGTCACATGAGTCTGAATTTCATATTTCCGTATGTTAAAAGAAGTATAAATATCTTCACACACTAGCCGTTCGCTAATTAGTACCGCGTCTTCAAAATTGTAACCTTCCCATGGCATATAAGCGACTAATACGTTTTTTCCTAAAGCGAGTTCCCCACAACTGTAGCCGCCCCGTATGCTAAAATTTGCCCCTTTTTTATACATTTACCCTGCTGAACCTGAGGTTTTTGATGCATACAAGTATTTTTGTTGAAACGTTGATACATAATTAATGGAATGCTTATAGTGTCCCCATTACTTGATAAAATGATCTTGTGAGTATCAGTATAAATGATCTTTCCTTCGCGTTCAGCTATAACAGACACCCTCGAATCTAGAGCCGTTTGGCGTTCCAGCCCAGTTCCAACAATGGACTTCTCGGATCGAGAAAGAGGAACTGCTTGGCGCTGCATATTAGAACTAATTAAAGCCCGATTCGCATCATTATGCTCAATAAACGGAATGAGGGAAGCTCCAATAGAAAAATATTGGAATGGAAAAATACTTCTAAAATGAATCTGTTCCCATGCAATAGTAAAAAATTCTTGACGATATCGAGCCGGAACAACTTGTTCCTCTTGAACACCCCGATTCATGGCCAAAGAATTTCCTGCAGCTACCATATAATATTCATCTCTATTTGGTGATAAATAAATTATCTGTGCCTCTTTTGATCTCTCAGACATTTCATAAAGCGGACTCTCTATAGATCCCCAAGGACCAATCCTCACATGAATAGCTAAAGATCCAATAAGTCCAACATTGATTCATTCAGACGTGTCAATTGGGCAAATACGCCCATAGTGGCTCGGGTGGATATCTCGTATCCGAAAGCTAGCAGTTCGTCCCGTCAATCCTCTAGGACCCAAATAACTCAATTTTCGCCCATGAACAATTTGTGTCAATGGATTAGTTCGATCCAAAACTTGAGATAAAGGGTGTAGGCCAAACAAGGATTCATAAGTGGTTGTTAATGAAGTTGAAGTTACCAAATTTTGAGGAGTCGGTATCAATTTATGTCGGATTGCTCCACATATAGTTCCTCGAATCGAATTTTCTAAACGAACAAGAGCCAATCCGAATTGATCTTGTAACAGATCTGCTACAGAACGAATACGTTTATTTTTTAAGTGATTCATATCGTCAAATGTACCCATTCCAAATTTAATTCCGTTCAAATGATCCGCTGCAGCCAATAAATCTCGTGGTAACAAAAATGTATTGTTCTGAGGTATATCAAGATTCAGTCTCCGGTTCATATTTTGTCGACCAATCCTTACTAATTTACATTTTTGTTGAAAAAAATTCTTTTGTAATTCCTTACATAAGGACTCAGAAAATACCGGATCCCCACCGACACAAGCAAATTGTTGATAAAACTCCAAAATGGCATTTTCTTTTGATCCAATCTTTTTTTTCTCCTTATCATTCGAGAAAGACAAGAAAATTTCAAGGTAACAAACATTATCTAGAATTTCTCTTAGATTTGAACCCATAGCTGATGAAAAAACTAAAATAGATATTTTTTGTTTCCTACTTACACGTGCCCATATCCTTGTTCTTCTATCAATATCTAATTCTGATCTTCCTCCCCGATCTGATATTATAGTGCTGGTATAAACAGCATTTCTGTTATGATCCAATTCTGAACGATAGTAAATACTGGGACTTTGCAATATTTGATTGATCACAATTTTGTATATTCCATTTACTATAGAGGTTCCCAGGGAATTCATTAGAGGAATGTTTCCAATAAAAATAGTTTGTTGTTGCATATCCCTACTGGTTTTCCAAATTACTCCCGCAGGGACATATAATTCAAAAGAATATGTGAGTGATTCATACACAGCATCTCTTTCCTTTATCAGGGGCTCCACCAATTTATACCTTTCCACAAATAATTGAAATTCCATTTCTTGATCTCTATCTTCAATTTTTAGAAACTTATGAAATTCTTCTATTAAACCGTGATTAATGAACCTACAAAATCCCTCAAATTGTATCTGACTAAATCCAGGTATTGTGGACATTCCCTCATTTCCATTCCAAAGCATCTTAATCTTAAGTTTCCTATTTATTTTTATTGGAAAAAATCAATTATTGATTCACTATTCATCGACCCATATGGATCGACTTAGCAATAATAGAATGTATATTCTGTTTACTGAATCACATAAAATTTTAGTCAACTCCATATATCTATTTCAAACGTATGAACGGAGATGGAACGGCGGAATAAAGAACATTTTGGGCGCAGGTTCAAATTTTCGACGGGTTAAATTGAAAAAAAATTCTGGAAAAAAATTCTGTTACTTACACTTATGGAGCCTTGTTCAAAATTGGTCCAACTTCTACCTAACGTATTAGTATGATATTACGATCCGATGGGATACCACAAATAGGAATGATTGAGATTGAATCTCCTCTTTATATCTATATAAATGAAATAAAGACAGAATAATCAGAAGTAGTATAGAGTTTTCCCTTTTTAACACAAAAAATAGAATTTCATGTTCCAAAAAGAATTGGCGGATTTTTTTTGGTAGGGAGGGAAATTTATAGAATACGCTTGAATTGTGTAACTTAATATAAATATACTAAAAAAAATATTGTATTTATTAAGTACATGTTGATACGGCTATCTATCCATATATCACATCCTTTCTTGCAATTTCTGGAGCAACATTAACATGGATCACACTCCACCAAAATTCGTATTTTATATTCAATATTTCAATCTATTTATTCAATGAAAAATTGAAACATGAGAATTCTCTCTAGGGATATGTACATAAGAGAGAGACCCGTCTTGGTATCTAGGTAACAATTTGTGTTTTGGGGTTTACATATACACATATATGTTGTTATAATTGAAATAGAAAAGTATTTTTATTGAAAAAAAATGAGATTAGTCATAAATCGGTCATAAATCAATTTTCTTTTTCCATTCAAGGAAATACAATTTTATCTCCGATAAAAATTGAGGAACCATTCACTAATTTCAATTTAAAGACTAATTTAAAGTAAATTGTTAATGGTTCCAATTTGCCCTGAATTTTGCAGTCTGTCGCCAGAATTTGACTCTTAATAGAAAAGAAACGAGAAGGGAAATTATTAACTGATGTATATTTTGAGATATAATAAATCGAAGAAAATAATAGAAACCGGAAAAAAAAGAATGTGTTTTTGAGGATTAAGTACAACGGGATTCAAGATAAAAAAAAGAGTTAGTAGTAGAAATAGAATATGGCTAATATTTTTATCCATTTTATTTTGGATCGAATTTGGCGGCATGGTCAAGTGGTAAGGCGGGGGACTACAAACCCTTTATCCCCAGTTCAAATCCGGGTGTCGCCTGATCAACCAAAGATTTTTTATTTCTTATTCTGCCGATCTAATTCGATGAATTATTGCTCCGCAAGAAGTGGAGGTGTGGACGTGTCAATACTTGATTTTTATAAACTAAAGCATAGGTTTTAGAAAAGGCTGTATCTTTTTTTCTTAAAATCTTAGTCTAGCCCAAATCAAATCGGCAGTAATAGGGATGAAGCAAAAACCTCAATTATTAATTTAATCATTGGTAATGATTGATTCTCACCATTTATTTCAAAAAAAATTGAAATAAATGGTGAGAATCAATTCCAGAATGGAATTAAGAACTAAGATCGGAAATCTCGATATACAAAGATTCCTAAGAGGCACCCCATTTTTACTACTAGAATAAAAGATTATATAAAAGACTAGCATATCAAAATCTCTTAAACAATTTTTAATTTTAAGTAGCGTCTCATGATTCTGTTGGGTATTAAATTAGATTGGATACAATGATGGGAAATAAGTTTAGGGCTTGTAGAAAGGCACGAAGATACTTTGTATATAAACTCACGAAAGGCATGAGTGCTCAGACATAGAATCAGAATAGTTGGTCGACTTTTATAATATAGAGTAAAGGTAAAAATTGAAAAAAAAAGAATATATGTATGTAGTAATAGTGGCAGTGGGTTCTACCGATTCTTTCATAGAAAGATAGTAAGCTTAGATCAAATAGAAAATAGAGGTATCTGATATATAGTTGTGTATAAAAAAGGCGCGTGTATCATCTTGTACTTAATACTTCCTGATTCTACCGGAAATCTTAAAATATTGAAACTTGTTGCAAATGTATTCATTGAATTGATTTGGTTCATCAATAGTCTTAAGTCAGAATCCTATTTTGACTCTGTGCCATTGATTCCACTATGATTATTAAATAATAATCGAATAATTCTTTCATAGAAATAAGGGACATAATTCACATGGATATAGTAAGTCTTGCTTGGGCTGCTTTAATGGTCGTCTTTACATTTTCTCTTTCACTTGTAGTATGGGGAAGGAGTGGACTCTAGTGCTGTGGACACTACAAATACTAAATTGAGTAATCGATTGCTTAATCCAACTGTATCAATTCTTTATTAATCGTTTTGCGAAGCCTTGCCTTAAAAAAAGTATTCAAAATTGTACTGGAATAGAGTAATAAATCATTATCATAATTGTATTTTGCAACTCAAATCTACGCATAATAGAAGATTCTTTCCAACCGAATTTTGACTAATTTGACTAAATAATCTTTTTTTTTCTTTTAGAAATTTTTTTTTGTTATTATGACATTATATATTTTCTTTCCACTGTAAGCGAAACAATTAGTGATTGTCCAAAGAGGTCCTACCCATAATAAAATTAGATCTTTCTTCTGTTAGGCTATTTACATATCACACATTTCACATTTGTTTTAAACTTCTAGAAATTATACTTTTTGACCCATCTCATGTTTTGTTTAAACATGAAAAATGGCCAGGTTTACTATAACCCCTTTTCCAAATCCGAAGAAGTTATCATATAACTACGCGGATCATCCATTAATTGTTCAATCAATGACTTCTTGAGATGAAAAAAAAGAAATAGAATTAAAGTTTTATCTTATCTATATGTACATCTACTATATACATATTGTAATTTTATCTATATGAAGTCTATATTAATATTAGTATACAATACTAGCTAGTGTGATAGAAAGAACTATATATTATAGTTCTTTCTATCACACTTGCTTAGATACTTAATAAGCTACTTCTGTTCTGATTCCAGCTCAGCGCAATCATTTCATTTAAGACTTAGAGTTTGAATTCTTTTCTTTCATTTCTTGAATCATTGAATTGAATTGAACTGCTAAAAACTGAGAATTAAAGTTTCATTCAAATTAATCATTTTGGTTAACTGTTTTTACATAGATAATAAGTAAAAAAGCAGTAGGAATTAGAATGAACAGTGCAGTAGCAATAAGTGCGAGAATATTGACTTCCATAATCTAATCTATTTTTTTCGCAATAACTTAACTTGGGATCTAATCCCATAGAGATGATAAATTTGATTCCTGTAAATTCAATGGGATGAATTGTATCATGATGATACTGAATCAGATCAATATTATGAATAAAAATTTCTGATCTATCAAATCAATTTCTCGTTGAGAATTGAATAGTATAACATAGGGAGATCTTTTATCCATACAAAAAACCATTTTTGATTAGATCATAAATACCTATCATTAGGTTTTCATCCTTTTCCCACTTGTTCTTTTCTATAACCTAGCATCTTATCTTCCTTATACAATTCTTCTACTTATACATATACATAGGATTTTGTATATAGAATTATTAAGGTATTATATAACCGGTATTCTCTAGGACATACAGAGAGACGAACAGTATAAGTATAAGTGAGATGTAAAAAAGGTAAGGTTAAGTCTAAAAAATCGACTATTCAAGTTTTACCTTTACTAAGAATAAGAAAAGAAAGGAGCCCTACTTGGTTTTGTTGGTCTTTTTTTAATGTTATTTTATTAGTATACTCTTTGTTTTGTTGGATTGGAGTTGGAACGTATACATCAAAAATTCAATATAAAATTAGAATGAGAATGAAATAAATTGTTTCAAATCAGTAGTCATAATTGAGGCTAAAAAAATTTAGATTTAGAAAAGATGTGCTTTAACCTAAAAAGTACTTTGCCGGAGAATTAAATTCTATGAAGATTAAATTCATTATATATCATATAATAAACAAAATATAATAAACAAAGCTATTTTGTGTCTGTACCCCCCCCAAAAATCTGAGCACTCTATTCCATTTCATTGATCAAGAGCAGAATGATGGAAAAAAAGGGCTTAAACTTTAAATACCGAATATAGCACCAATTGTACTAAATCTACATATATTTTTCCTGATCAATTAGTACTGGGGAAGAAATGAAACTTCCCATATTTATCTGATGAGACATGCGAAACAAAAGAAATAATCTCCACGGTGCGAATTTGTTTGATTCCATTTTGCTCTTCGTCTTCCCTTTCGCAAAAATAGAGAAATGAATTTCTCAATTCATGAGATCCTAGTTCGGGACTGACGGGGCTCGAACCTGCAGCTTCCGCCTTGACAGGGCGGTGCTCTGACCAATTGAACTACAATCCCGGCGAGGTGTATAGCATACATATACTTAGGATTTTATAAGAATATTCTACTCGTCATGTTGGAACGTAACAGATATGCAAATGCTATATTGATATTATATCCACATAAACACGAGCTTTAGTGAGAGTGAGACGGATTATTAGTAACTAGTGATTTTTGATTTTATTGTTAAATAAAAATAATCAATCTTTCAATGAGATGAAAAAAAAAAGATAGAGAAATTTTTTTCTTTATTTCTCTACGAAGCAGGCATTACCCTTTCTTTTCTATAGGATAAATTAATTATATCTTACTCATGGGGCGGTGAATTCTTGGGCCGAGCTGGATTTGAACCAGCATAGACAGTAATCAACGAATTTACAGTTCGTCCCCATTAACCGCTCGGGCATCGACCTAGGAAGAATTCTTTATATGCTTATTGATAATCCATGATCAACTCCCTTTCGTAGTACCCTACCCCCAGGGGAAGTCGAATCCCCGCTGCCTCCTTGAAAGAGAGATGTCCTGAACCGCTAGACGATGGGGGCATATTCGCCCGACCGTCATCATACTATAATGATATTATGAATAGTTTTTTGGAATTGTCAATATAATCTAATGGTATGGCTAGATTCGAACAGTCTTTTTATATTCTGATTCTATAAGATTTGAATTTGAATTAAACGTTTTTTTTCTTCAATTTTAACTCATTGCTTCGTTTCTTGTTCAGATAAAATATGCCTAGCACCATCTCACATTAAGTCCTCACATTAAGTCAGAAAATTCAAAAACGATAAAAAAATTACCCCTTTTCCAGGTAAATAGAATTTATTTTTCCATTATTTCCATTATGATTCTACTGCATATATACATATATGTAGTAGACTCATAATGGAAAATGGCTAAGTCATGAATTGAGGAAGCCCTTTTAACTCAGTGGTAGAGTAACGCCATGGTAAGGCGTAAGTCATCGGTTCAAATCCGATAAAGGGCTTTTTTCATGAAACTCGAGTCTTTGTCTTCCTCTTTATCGAAGAATACATATAAGATAATAAAAAAAGGCAAACACTATTGTATTATTTATAATATAATGAGTTCTTATTATTTTATTTTGAGTTCTAATTAATAATTAAAAAGTTGAACATTTAATTATTATTATATTGACTAATTAAACTTAGTGGGTGGGGGCTTCTAGCCTGTAGTGACATAGTAGTGACATAATAGTCCTCTTTATATCTTATTATTATTTATTAAAATATTCCAGGAAACATAACATAAATATTCTAGATATCCAACCCCTATTTATTAATCACAAACCAAAATATTCCTACTTCCCTATTGTTCCCACCGAACCTACCATAAAAATGGTAACTAAAAAAAAGTAAGTGGACCTGACCCATTGAATCATGACTATATTGGCTATTCTGATATTTAAATTCGATATATATTAAATTGTAGAAAGCGGGTTTTTTATTTCCTTTTTTAGTTTCTTAGATCACAAAAGACAAGAATTTGTGATCACAAAAGACAAGAATTTGTCGATATTTATGATTTGATTCTCTTGTTAATGGACGCTCTATAGAAATAAATCGCTATTCTTTATCCGATACATATAATATATTCTTTTCCGATACATATAATATATATATAATATATTGAAAAATCCATTTTTCAATATCTTTCCTTAATTTAAAAATCTGATTCCCATATTGTTTTGTTGTTTTGTTTCAGCAATGCAAATAAAGACTAGTCGAATTGCACTCATGAATTTACCTAGGCCGGTTTATCAACCAATAGAAAATAAAAAATAATTCTTCTTTTTTTTCGAAACCCATTGTATTCTAAAGGGCATGCACTACAAGAAATATTATTTTTAACAGCACAGAAAGACAGCGACCGTATACTAATTGCTGTAGTCGATTTCATCCAAAATGGAAAACCTAAACACTGCAGAACATAACGCTGTATTAGGTTCACCATCAAATACATTTTGATACTCCCGCCTAAGTTTCCTCTGTTATTTTTATTTACCGCTTAAAACTTATCTCCCCTTTACCCTATCCCCTATCCCCTATCAAACCTGAAGCCGATCGAACTCCCTCCTCATTTGCAAAAAAATCCCTAAATACCCAACCCTCGCATTCTCCTCCCGTCGCAAGCCACCAGCCCTAAGCATCCATCTCCGCAGCAGGTTGCCAATCCTGAGCATCCGTCTCTAGTCATCGCAGCCCTTCTCTAGTCACTGCAAGCCCCGAGCATCTGATATAGATCAAATTATCGATGATGGGAAAAACGGAAACAAGGTAGTCCATGCGACCAAACTAATTAAGAGCGTGAGAGGGATGCTTGTTAATTGAGAATGATAAATTATCATTCCGTATAAATTTAGCTACTGAAAATGGGTATATTATTTTTTCCTTTAATTGTCTTTTTTCTCGTGCCATCTTGTTACTAAATAACATTTAATATACATTATCATCTTGTATAAATACTGCATTGTCTAACTATTGATAATGGTGGTGAAATTTAACTATTCCATTGTTTATCCACTTACAAACTTGAATCTATAAAACCGTACCTTTTTTCATTGGAAAATGTCTGTATTTTGGTGCTTAAATGAACACTGGTGGAACAGAAATTTTAGTTGGTAAATTTGCAATATAGCTGTGGAGGATGGCTGGAAGAAAATAGTTGAACCGGTCATCAAGCAATACACAGAGGCAACTGACAGGTCATACATTGAACATAAAGAAAGTACATTGGTTTGGCATCATAAAAAGCAGATCCTGATTTTGGTTCATGGCAAGCCAAAGAGCTTATCGATCATCTTGTGAAAGTACTCGGCAATGAAACTGTATTGTTAGAAAACGCCAATATATAGTTGAATTAACCCTCGGGTACAATAAATACTCTGATCAACTTTGTTACTTAGATTGTGTTTGTTTCAATCAAAAATCTTATTACTGAATGTAGATTGGTTTTAAATGCGTTTATTATCAATCAGAATTTTGTGCTTATGTAGTGTTTTTATAGCTTCAATTTGCACTGCAAAATGCTAATGTTCAGTAATTATAATTATTGAAACCAACTTGTTGCTGTAATTGTTTAGCTTTCACAGAAAAAACCTTTGATACGTATGTCTCTATTAAAGCTTTAATGCAAACTCTTTTGAATTCTATCATGTGTACAAAATAACAAATGAAAATGTTTACTAGATAAAATAAAAAGAAACGTTCTTGTTTTGTAGCACACCTGTAGAGTTTGAAGAGATTACATCAACACTTTGACACATATGTGCCTGGACTGGAAAATAAAATAGATAAGTATAAATAAATTTAAAATGTCACATCTTAGAAAGAAAATTCAAGTTTTGTAGTTTATATTGGAATAGGGTGTAGCAAAAGTGCCTTGACTGGAAAATAGAAGTGCAAAAATAAGCATCTTAAAAGTTGTTAATGGGATCATCAACGATCTAGGAAAGTATATAATATTTTACTTACAACCAGAACAAAAATAAAATAGATAAACTTAAAAAAAAGTATAGCTTAAACTATGATTGAAATAACATTCATGTACATTTTTTACATAACAAGTATCAGCATCTCCTTTAATATAACAGTTGAAGTTAACTTACAAATTGTATGTTTGATCACTTGCAGCATGACATTTTTGCTAGGACCACCAGGATATGGAAAGACCACCCTGTTGCTAGCACTTGTAGGAAAATTAAACAATTCCCTTAAGTTTTAGCCTAATTATTTTATCCTGAACCTAATATAAGTATTAGAAGTACATTTAGTCAAAAAATATTATTAACTAACCACTGTGATTTTTCTAACAGACTACTGGAGAAATCTTATAACCTATATTAATTAAATGAGTTTGTACCACATACTTCATCTGCTTATGTAAGTCAATACGAACTGAGATGACAGTAAGAGAGTTGGATTTTTAGCACGTTTTCAAGGAGTTGGATGTAGAGCAGGCAGTCTATTTAATTAATTATCTAGTGCCTCCATGCAAGTTATCCTAAGTTAAACTGGCTTATTGTGTGAAGAAATTATGAAAGAAGTAAGTAGAAGAAAGAAGCAAGCTGGTATTGTCCCTGAACTAGATACTGATTTACACATGATGGCTAATACACGTTCAAGTCCGATATGCTTAACCACACTGTTCTTAAATTAGTTTAAGTACGAAATCTAACTTTGATAAAATGGTTTAAATATTACATTTTCTGAAGGATGTGTACTTTTGAACACATTACAAGAAAATCTACCATTAACACTTAGTACGGTGTTTTAAATAAAAAACCTATTGGTAATACTTTTTCTAAAATAAATAAAAAAAAACGATGTCGGTTTTCTTCCATATTACCGCAAAGTGAGAAAAATATTTTCATTTTGCAGCTGCCTATTATTGTATCTTTGCACTTCACAGTTTTAAAAAAAGGCTATTCCAGACTAATTTGATGTGATTTTAGGTTTTTCAGGCATATGATGAATGTTTATGTATATCAATGTAAGCATTCACAACTAGTTATGTACTTTTTACATGGGGAAATATGGTAACTATTTGATAAGCAAATGTATGTAAGAAATACAAGTGATCTGAAAAGATTTTTCAAATGTGCAAAATAAAGATTTTTCAAATGCGCAAGATACTAAACTATTATTGGCCATGTTAGTGTATTTATCAAGCAAATCATTACTTATTGTAGTTGAGAATTGGATGGTATTAAATTCTACTCAATATTTCCTCATCATTAAAAGAAAGAAACAAATGAGTAATTTTCGATTATCCATATGCAAAGAAAAAGGAACAGGAGTTGGCTAAAGAACTTTTACAGGAAAGAATAGTATTCATTTTATTTAGTTTGAAAGCTCAAAAGCCATTGCATTATTCTGCAAAATATAGTAAACTACTGGTACTTGTATTCTTGTATTCTATTCCATTAAGCTGTATATATCATTATTAAGAATTTACATTTTTCAAAAAAATTGAACTTTATGTACTGTATCAGCTATCGACCACCACCGTACATTGCGATAATGTTGTTGCATATTTTTATGCAATTCATCTTGGTTAATTTCAGCCCATGTACCATTTTTGAATGCTAAGTATAATCATCTACAAATAAGTGTATTTTATAATAAAAAATCAAACGATAGTTTAATTTTTAGAAATATTTTTTTACAATGGTTTATAATAAATTTTGACATATAGTTCAAACAGTTTAGGTGCTTAGAAAGTACTTACTCTTCCATGATTAATACATTATGATTTATCTCATATTTTTAGTATCATACCATTATATCAATGCTTTTTGGAAAAAGAGAGAATCATTTAGTACAAAATTAGCAGTATCATTTGTTAATGCATGTAAGAGATATGATACACATCATTATATTATTGGCTGATAGGCAAAACAAAAGCTTGAATGGGGCTCTGTATTTTATAAATGAGATTGAACACACACACACATGCACATGCCATATATGCATGTATTATATTATGTCATATCGTATTAAATATTTTATCTAAGCATGTAAGTATAAGTGTGGGTACAGCTAAAACCACAGTGGTAACCCGATTATTATGTATTGAAAACAATGTCTTACCACTAACAATAAACAAGATATTTTCTTACTAATGATTTTTTGAGGGCATGTGCTTTGTTTTATTCTCTCTTTTCAGCATTGTGATGCAATTAAAGCATCCCATGAACTGAAGACAAATCAATTTTATGGAGAAATGGGAGTTGATCTATGGATTGCAGAAACATGGACGAAAGAAATAACCGATATCCAGGTTTCCATTGCCTTGCTTTTTGTTAATTTAACTCTATTAGTTTTTATTTTATTTTAATGGTTTGGGGGAGGGGAGGTGGGGCTGGTCTGTTTTGTTGGAGTTTTTTGGGGGGGGGGGGTATGTATGCTCTAACTGATGCACATCACAACTGAGTGAGTAATTATGCTGCAATTACACAACCGTTGATTATACAGTCAAGTGCGTATCATTTGTCGACATTTACATATACGTAAATACACCCATACAGCTATACACATTCATACATGCATTTTAAAGTCCAATTACTGTAACATTAGAAGTGAAGAAATTTTACTAGCATCAAATCCTTGCTATCTTACATGAATGAGACAGGGTCAAAGTAGCATTAGATTGTTGACTGGTCGTTAATGAGACTGTTTTTTTTTCTTCCAATTTCTTGAGAAGTGCATTCTTATAATATTTTCTGCAACTATTTTAGCACTGTAATTGTAAAGTTCATTTTGCACGACGAATCATATGCAGGTACTTGTCATGACACCTCGGGTATTACTGGATGCTTTGACGAAAGCATTCTTGACGATAGAAATGATTGAACTACTGATATTTGATGAATGCAACCATGCTACGAGAAACCATCAATACACCAAAATAATGAAGGTATTGCAAATTATACAAGTTTTTATCAGTATTGTTCCATTATTTTCGTAGTGATGTTCATACATCAGCCCATAATCCCTTCTTATGCTGCACAATGAAGGAATTCTATCACAAGTGTCAGAAAAAGCGGAAAGTTTTTGGGAAATGACTGCATCTCTAGCAAAAAAAGGTATTCTCGGTTTCTTTGATGTTTTTTTACAGTATGAAGCTTCACTGGCTCAATTTGAGGCATCTCCTTTATATGAGTCGAGTAACAATGCATATATGATTAGTAGACTAAGGAATGATTGTTTGAGCTTGCATGCAATGATATATCATTGTCTTGACGATCTTGGTTTAATTTGTGCTAATGAGGTATCATATATGATGCGTTTTACTATTTACATGCATTACGGCTTTTATTGTCTAGGCTGTCAGAGATTCTGCCAAAGTAACAAGTTATTTGCAAATATTAGTTAAATATATACTGAAACAAATATTGAAAACATTCTCATTGACAGTTGTAGTAGATGAGGTGAAATTTTTATTTGATTCTATGAAGGGTGGTACCATTTTATTAATGACTGGAATCAATTGGTGGCTAAACTAGGGAGTGTTGTTTATTGACAGAAGATATTTGACTTTATTGAAAAAAAAGTATTTATGCCCTTTGTAATGTCCAAATTTACATAATTTATTAAATTAGTACTAGTGTACTAGTACTAGTAGACATTTTGGCAAAACCCAAATATTTGCAGTATTAGCAAAGATTATTCAGTTCTCCAGTTCTCTTCAAGGTCAACTATTATCCTTCCTATTTTCCATCTACATGGATGAAAATGGAGGAGGAAGGAGGTGTTCTATAAGAAAAGAAATGATGGAAGCGGTATAACTCATTCCTTTTTTCTTGATATATATTAAACCTCCCACAAAATCTTCCTCCATGTTCTTTTGAATATCGGTGATGCGTCGGTTACCTTGAAACGATAATATCTATGAAGATTATCGATTAGTGTCCCCCACTTCTTGCTTCATTCACATGCACAGTATTTGAAAACATCAATTTTTTTGTGTGTTACCTTGTCAGTTGTCATTTCAGTGTCAATAGTTATTGCTTGATTTTATTTATTCTTGCATTATGTGTGCCTTGATAATTTTGTTTGTGCTAATTCCACTGCCCTTAATTTTACATGGTCATTCCAAAAAATGCTTCTGCAAATTTATATTAACAGATCGTCTAAATCCTTGCATCTTCAGCCAAGTCTAAGTTTTGAATAATAAAAGGAAGCAACTTACATAAGGTTTCCCAACCTTCCCCACCTGCCTTCACTCAAGCGCTCAAACACTGAATCACTTTTTTTTACCTGTTATAGGAGGCATTGCATGATGTCTATTTCTTCCAATATATCCGTATTTTGCTGTATTGATAGTATGATCCTCTTGCTTTAGCTTAGTTCTTTTCTTTAAAATAAAATACAATAAATTTTGGGACTACATTTTAATCTTATTTTCTTGTGTAAGTTAGGGGTTGTCTGGTGATTCAAGTTGTTATAGGCACGTATTCATTAATTTTGAGCTTCTAAATGCATGGTTCTGACACACACATTTAACTATTGTTTGTCCGTTTGAAATGATGCAATCGTCTTTAAGATGAGGCTCTCATTTATCAAAATATATATTTTATGGTTTGATTTACATCACTAGAATCTTACTCTAAGTGATTTTTTTTGGTAACAGGTTACTAAACTCTCTCTAGAATCCGTTAATGGTTATTCCTTTTCTATAGGAGGGATATCTGTATGCAAAATTTTCCACGAGGAAGTCATCTCTACAATCAACAATTATTTACCCAAAGGCAAGCCTTATTGCATTCTTGTTTTCCTTTTGCAAATATGATGTTATTATGTATGTGTGCATGTCATACAAACTATACACAAATTGGTAGTTTTATGGTGCATGCATTCTTCATATGAATGGTAATTTAGTGAACCATGGCATCTTCCACACTCGCCACCTGTTGAAGTAATGGAGATTGTGTATGTTTGGATTTGAAAAATTATATAACTTGCGGATAATGTTTGGATTTGAAAAATAACTTATGTGCTTCGTTTTGACAGGTGCTGTATGATGATACCGGGGTTACTACAAGCTGGAAGGAAGGAAAAATTATTTTGCTGCATTCATTCTCTTTCAAATCGGTCATGCTTGGGTTAACGTATTTTGTATTGACGTTCATATATCTTTGCTTTTAGTATGTATCGTTTTGGTCAGCTATGGTTGTATGTATTGTTTTTTTTTTTTTAAGATCACAAATATTTGAAACTTCGTGTACGAAATATTATGGATATATTTAAATATATATTGAGGTTTGGTTTATGTCTTCATTTGATTACGTACATCATTATGTGATAATTGTGTTTTTTGAAATTTTATAATATATTAGTAGAATTGTAAGCTTGAATGTACCTAGTAAAAAAACCGCAGGGATAAAAATTTATAGCGTTTTAATTGTGCTATGGAAAGGTTGTTTTTCCAGTTTTATATACTATAGCATTATGATAGTGCTATAAACAATTTTCCTAACAAAAAAACAACGCAATAAAAGACAGCAAACCGCTATAGAAAGTAGTTGTACTTATACATACAATGTACTATTGCAGCAGATAACGCTGTAAAATATTATGTTCTATAGCGTCTATAGACGCTGTTGTATATTTCATATGTGTACCAGCCTGTTTTTACATAGCAGACATTAAAACGCTATAATTTCACTTCATAGCGACTTTCCAAGGCTATTAAAAGTCATGTTTACAGCACTCGTAAAACGCTATGAAATGTCCTTGTCCATAGCGTCTCTTATAGCGTTTTGTATGTTGCTGTTATAGGTCACTGACCTATTACAACATGTTAATATACAGCGTAAGAAAAAACGCTATAATAGCTCCTAATAGCGTTTTTTAAATGCTATTAAAGGGTGTTTTTGTTGTAATGATGGAACAACGAATCGTCCATACATAATTGAACTATCGCATGCCCTGAAAATGAGATGACGTGTTCAGAAATGGTTGAAGTAGTTGAATAGGAGGATCACTATGACTATAGCTCTTAGTAAAATTACCAAAGAAGAAAATGATTTATTTGATATTATGGATGACTGGTTATGGAGGGACCGTTTTGTTTTTGTAGGCTGGTCCGGCCTATTGCTCTTTCCTTGTGCTTATTTCGCTTTAGGGGGTTGGTTCACAGGTACAACTTTTGTAACTTCATGGTATACTCATGGATTGGCCAGTTCCTATTTGGAAGGTTGTAATTTCTTAACTGCTGCGGTTTCTACCCCTGCAAATAGTTTAGCACATTCTTTATTACTACTATGGGGACCTGAAGCACAAGGGGATTTTACTCGTTGGTGTCAATTAGGAGGGCTGTGGACTTTTTTTGCCCTCCATGGTGCTTTCGGACTAATAGGTTTTATGTTACGCCAGTTTGAACTTGCTCGATCTGTTCAACTACGACCATATAATGCAATCGCATTCTCTGGTCCAATTGCTGTTTTTTTTTCTGTATTCCTTATTTATCCATTGGGTCAATCTGGTTGGTTCTTTGCACCCAGTTTTGGTGTAGCAGCTATATTTCGATTCATTCTCTTCTTCCAAGGGTTTCATAATTGGACATTAAACCCATTTCATATGATGGGAGTTGCTGGAGTATTAGGTGCTGCTTTGCTATGCGCTATTCATGGTTCTATCGTAGAAAATACTTTATTCGAAGATGGTGACGGCGCAAATACATTCCGTGCTTTTAACCCAACTCAAGCTGAAGAGACTTATTCAATGGTCACTGCTAACCACTTTTGGTCCCAAATCTTTGGGGTTGCTTTTTCCAATAAACGTTGGTTACATTTCTTTATGTTATTTGTGCCAGTAACCGGTTTATGGATGAGTGCTCTTGGGGTAGTTGGTCTGGCTTTGAACCTACGTGCCTATGACTTTGTTTCCCAAGAAATCCGCACAGCGGAGGATCCTGAATTTGAGACTTTCTACACCAAAAATATTTTATTAAACGAAGGTATTTGTGCTTGGATGGCAGCTCAGGATCAGCCTCATGAAAACCTTATATTCCCTGAGGAGGTTCCACCCCGTGGAAACGCTCTTTAATGGAACTTTAGCTTTAGCTGGTCGTGACCAAGAAACTACCGGTTTCGCTTGGTGAGCCGGGAATGCCAGGCTTATCAATTTATCTGGTAAACTACTTGGGGCTCACGTAGCCCATGCCGGATTAATCGTATTCTGGGCCAGAGCAATGAACCTATTTGAAGTGGCTCATTTCATACCAGAGAAATCCATGTATGAACAAGGATTGATTTTACTTCCGCACCTAGCTACTCTAGGTTGGGGGATAGGTCCGGGGGGAGAAGTTATAGACACCTTTCCATACTTTGTATCTGGAGTACTTCACTTAATTTCCTCTACAGTCTTGGGCTTTGGGGGTATTTATCACGCGCTTCTTGGACCTGAGACTCTTAAGGAATCCTTTCCATTCTTTGGTTATGTATGGAAAGATAGAAATAAAATGACGACAATTTTGGGTATTCACTTAATTTCATTAGGTATAGGTGCTTTTCTTTTAGTATTCAAGGCTCTTTATTTTGGAGGTGTATATGATACCTGGGCACCGGGGGGGAGATGTAAGAAAAATGACCAATTTGACACTTAGCCCAAGTGTTATATTTGGTTATTTACTAAAATCCCCTTTTGGAGGAGAAGGATGGATTGTTAGTGTGGATGATTTACAAGATATAATTGGAGGACATGTATGGTTAGGTTCCATTTGTATACTTGGTGGAATTTGGCAAATCTTAACCAAACCCTTTGCGTGGGCTCGCCGTTCACTTGTATGGTCTGGAGAGGCTTACTTGTCTTATAGTTTAGTTGCTTTATCTGTCTTTGGTTTCATCGCTTGTTGTTTCGTTTGGTTCAATAATACCGCTTATCCTAGTGAGTTTTACGGGCCCACCGGACCAGAAGCTTCTCAAGCTCAAGCATTTACTTTTCTAGTTAGAGACCAACGTCTTGGGGCCAACGTTGGATCTGCCCAAGGACCCACCGGTTTAGGTAAATATCTAATGTGCTCCCCTACGGGAGAGGTTATTTTTGGAGGAGAAACTATGCGTTTTTAGGATCTCCGTGCTCCCTAGTTAGAACCTCTACGGGGTCCCAATGGTTTGGACTTGAGTAGGCTGAAAAAAGATATACAACCTTGGCAAGAACGACGTTCGGCAGAATATATGACTCATGCTCCTTTAGGTTCTTTAAATTCTATAGGTGGCGTAGCTACCGAGATAAATGCAGTTAATTATGTCTCTCCTAGAAGTTGGTTAGCTACCTCTCATTTTGTTCTAGGATTTTTTCTATTTGTGGGTCATTTGTGGCATGCGGGAAGGGCCCGTGCAGCTGCAGCAGGATTTGAAAAAGGAATCGATCGTGATTTGGAACCTGTTCTTTTTATGTAACGACCCGTAAATTTCAACTGTTTTAATAACGTAATTAGTTGAAATTTTGTGAATTTTAAACGATAAAATTTTGAAATAAAAACTTAATATTTGGAATACGTTTAGTTAAACATAGCAACTGGTAAATTTTCGTCCGAAAATACAGAAGTTTATTTCGCGCGTAAATTCACTTCAATTTAATCAGTTAAAAAGCGTTGAAAATAAAATATTTCCGAAACCTAAATATTTTTACATAGAAAAATTCTAAACCATCTTCTGAGCAAGATGTCAGTTTGTCGTTTTTCCAAATTCGGACATCTTTGGCTCCGTCGATCTTATTTTTCAGTGTTTTTCTCGCATTTTCCGCTATTAGATTTTTCGAATTTTTATAATTCGAATCATACCACTGATATCCGTATACCGTTTTGATCGTCTCATCGTGCTGATCTCTATGATATATTCATATGCGTGTTTCGACGTCCGACGAACGGCGAAATCTATGGAAACGATTTCCGTATCGGTTCCATATTCAACCTTGTGTTCCCAAATGGCTATTCGTTTAACTACTGTGAAAAACTGAATGGCCACTAGCTTTTATTGTGCTCCTGAATTCAATTCAATTGGCTTTTACCATTCCAAATTTTTATGCAACGTTGGTCCATTCATTTTTCTTTGGCTCTTCGTTCTGTCAATTCCATTGAAAGAAAAGAGAAATATTATTCTTTGTTTCTGGAAATCTGCTCATCTACTTCCCATCCACGTGCCTTGCTTATGATAATATAACTAAGTTTATATTTGTATTGTGCCTGTTCAGTTCTCCCCATCTGAAACTCGCACCTTCTTCTTTATCATTCTCGAATCTGCTTTTCACTTTCTTTGAAGAAGAAAAAGTATATGTTATATATATAACAGTTTATAAAATCAGAGGATTTGGAAACTGCTTCTCCCCTTATTGTCGATACCATTCCACTATCCCATAGAGAAGCCACACAACTCCCACCCCAGCCATGTCCATCACCACCCAAAACCCTCGTTTCCACTCTATTCCCCTCTCTCTCTCTCCACTTATCTGATCCACGGCAACAACCACTTGCCGCCTCCACTTAGCCAAGCGTAAAGCCGAAAAACACCTTTTTGGCCTATCTCCACCAGTGTCGATTCATTTTTTCCCACACCAAAGCACCTGAACACCCACTGTCTCTTCATTTCCAAATCGCCACAAAATATCCTTCCTCCGCTTAAAGCTCCATCTAAATACTGTCGAGCCCACAACAGCAGTCCGCCAATCCCTCTGGTTTAGCCTCAGCATAACGTCAGCCGCAGCCCCTCTTGCTGCCATGTATTGCAGCCACGTCTCCATGCTACACAACCCGAAGCCGCTTGCCCTCCTATCCGTACACCTGACACCGTCCTCTCCGAGTTCGCCAGCAGCTCCCCTCGCCTGCCACAGCCTATGGCCCCACATCCCAGTCCACCACGCGAGAACCCACGCATCCCCTTCACCTCCAGCATAGCCCTCCACCAAAACTCTCCGAGCGCCTACTGCCTCTTCGCCTTACACCCCGAGCCAGCCGAAACCTTCCCTTCCCCGCCAACGAGTGCGACTGACCCAAACTACCCTGCTGACCAACCTCAGGCCGAACAACCACCACCAGTAACCGCTTCATACCCGAGTCCTTGTCATCTGCAGTAGCATCCACGCCCCTCTTCTCCTCCACCACCTTTCGAAGCCGCTGGTTGCTCGCCACCGACCAAGCAGCTTGCAACACCAAGGCCGAAGCTCACCCAAGACAAACGCCATCAGCACCCCGACTCACCCAAGTAGTCGCATGGCCACCTCTTATTTGCTGCCAGTCTTCCCTCAAATCCTTGTGTACGTCATGTATATAGGTTCGTACACTACAAGTTTGTATATTCCGGGTTGAGATTTAAACTTCATATATCTTAGCTTATATTTACATTCTACCTACTTTTATATATAGGTTACGTCAGTTTATATATAGTAGCTGGGTAGATTTATTTAGTATAAAGCTTTGTCAACTTAGTATATATTTTACCTGCTATCGAAAACTTTTACAAGTGTGCAGTATAAATCTATATATGTTATGATGATAATAATATTTTAAGTTTGTTTATATATTGGTTTTTCTGTATACAGCAGTTTAGTTTCAAGTTATATATATAGAAGTGCCAGCTATATTGTTATGGAAGTGTTAATCGTATATTATATAGGTTTATAAACTTTTGGATTCGCTGGTTTTACTTTATAAGTATGTTTATAGATTAAGATTTTGTTTACTGTTAGTGTATATGTACGGTTTATTTGAATTTTATGTTAGTTTATAAAGATATAGGCTTAAATTAAATATTGATTGTGAAGTATATAAGGGTATATGTTATAATAATATCTGTTTAAATTATGTATATACGTAAGTATCTTTCATTTTTTTTATGAATATATTTATTTTATATGTTCATGAGTATTGATCCAAAAATATATTATCCGTCTATCAAGCTAATTTGTTTTGATTTCGTAAATTTTTTTATCTATCAGCTTGTACGTCGAGTTCGTATCCATCTAGCTTTGATTTGAAATTCGTGCTCGGATCCATACCTCAATTCATTGTCTATTCTCTCTAGCCTCGAAAGGTGAGCACTCACTCACGATTAACGTTCTTTTATTTATTAGATTTGATTTCAATTGAAACGACAATTGAAATATACTGCTGTTAGATAATTACACTGTTATATATGCTATTACCTATATCAGTTCACCTGTGACATCTGACACCATTATCTGTTAATTATTTATGCGATGATAATGTAGTTTGGCTGATAATTGATTGATTGTTGATGTTTATATTGGACGATAAATTGTTAATGTTAAAATGATAAATAGTATGAAATTGAACTTGATATAGGATAATTAAATGTTAGATTTGATTAACTGACATTTGTATAATATGGCCCCTTTAACTATTGAATTTATTGACACGTAGGATTTGTTTAATTACATTTTGAACCACTGAATTTATGTTGTTAAATTGATGATGTATGAAATTGTAAATAGATGACAAGTGAAAAACCGTAATAATCTTTAATCTACATGAAATGATAGTGTAGATTCTAGAAATAATTATATTAATTCGTACAAATAACAATGCGAATTAATACGGTTATTTCGGGATTATTTGAATTGATTATTGGATTGTTATTGTTTGTTGTTATTGCTTGTTTATTTACTTTGACACCATCCCAGTTATCACACTGCAAGTTCCCTTTGTATGTTTTGATTTTGAATTGAATTGGAATCGGGTTGAAATGATAAATACCCAAATTGAACTTTGACCTAGGATATGAAATTAAATAAAACCCGATTGGTCGATAATTTGATTTAAAAATAAAACAAAGATTTTATTTGAATAAATAATATGGTTTTGAAATGAAGTCGGAATTTGAATTTTTAATGAAAGGAAAATGTTAGTATTTAATAAATCTGAAACAAAATATTAACAATGTAATTGTTGAAAGAATGTTGTTTAATTTGAGAAATGATTGAATTAAGTTTGAAATTATAAAACTTTGGAATTATTTAATAATTAAACATTGAAATTATTTAATAATTAAGTTTTGAATTATTTAATAATTAATTAAGATTGAATTATTTAATGATTAAATTAAATTGAATTTTTGAATAAGTGAATTTTACTTCGTAATAACTGAAATTGAGTTTCTTTATTAATTAAGTTTTTGGGAAATTATTTAAGTAAGTAAATAAGTGAAATGGAATTTCTTTAACAAGAAATGAAAATGTGATATTTTTGGAATTAATGTAAGATTTGTAATTGAAAGAATTGATTTGACGAATTTAATTTAATTCAAATTGTAAGTTTTGATATAATGAAGTTGAATTTAAATAATGGATTTAATGAATTGGAAATTTAATAGAAATTGTTTTGAATGACAAATTTACTTAACGAATACTAAATGAAATCGATAAATGAATTTGGAATTGATTTGAATATTAAATGAAATTTTATTTAAATGATTTCGGCATGAAACGTATATACGAACTTGAATCAATATTTGAGTGTTGTAAATAAAATCTGAAATTGTATTATAAGATTTTGAAATGGTAATTTGAAAGTTTTGAAATGTAAATTTTGGAAATTGATTTCGAAAGAGAAATGAAATGTTGATTTACGAATTGAAATTGAAATTGAATTTGATTTGGTTTTTGAAATATATAAACGACCAATCGGTGTAATAATTACGAAAGTTATTAAAGAGACCGGGATCGGTAATGGATATCTCTCTATCTGAACCGAAACCACTTTAATAACTATACGCGGAGTGATGATCCAGAATGAAGTGGTTGGAATGATGTACGTGATGACTGAAGAAAGAGAACGATAATGGATAGCCTTGACACTTGTGTCAAATTGGAAATGACTAAAACAGGAGCTGTGCCGGGCCAATGGAGGATTAGCTACCTCAAGTGGACACACTTCTTCGAACTACTTATACTTGTTGTCGATTGGTGCACCCTTGATTTTGGGAGTGTTGTTTCACGGTGTTGCGGGCGCTGCGGCGTTGCGTTCTCACCAGTCCGGATCAGGCGAACGGTAGTGTCACTACCTTGGGTATTGCCTCATGTGCCTTGTCATACTTGTATTCCATTTATACGCGACCACTACGATTTTGATTTGTACCTTTAGTATATGGATTTCCCTCTGGTGACTTCCGGTTTTGGGGAAACTACGGTCTTGTATATGCTTTTGGGAATAAAAATGTGTTAAGGGTGGAATGGGCCATGACTTAACGCTATTTTGATATCTTATTATTACTGATAGACATTATCTACTTATCGTACACTACTACATAGTAGATAGTTTAACGGATCATTAAAGGATGGTTATTCCAACATCCTTTGAGTTACTTGTATTTCAATTGCTATTTCACTTGAGTTGGATTTATTAATATAAGAATGTTAATCCTGACTCGAGTGTCTTGTGTTTTTGCTTTACGCTCGGGTCAGACTGAGGGTACCAGTATTCGAGACTCACCTTTGAAGTTGGAGCTTGATTGAAGATCCATCCATCTATTCTGCTTTCAGTATTCGATGATTCCAGTGGTGTATTCTGATTTGTATCTGATGTATCGTATTACTCTTCCGTTGTATCTGTTTTAACTCTGATGTAACTTATACATTTATATAGTAGCTTCATGAACTACTATCTCTTTTATTTCCGCCGCATTTATTACTCTGTGTTTGTGATCTGTGATTATTTATTTACTGTATATGTTCAGTTTTGCCAAATTTAAATTAACAACGCAGTATTTTGAGCAATTCAATTCCGGCATGAGTGTCTACCTATACACTTATAATGGATGCGAATGGTCCAAAATATCGGGTCGTTACATTTTATGACCCCACTTAGTTAAGTTTTTTTTCTTTATATCTATTGTTTTTCTCTGTTCTGGCTCGGCTATCCCACCTAGCCGAGCCATGCTTCTTTATTTTATGAAAGATAACAAGTCAATACTTTATGAAAGATAACAAGTCAATCCAAACGAATAAATAAAAAATTTAATTCCACAATAAAGAAAAAGGAGAGAGAGGGATTCGAACCCTCGATAGTATCAAAACTGTACCGGTTTTCAAGACCGGAGCTATCAACCACTCAGTCACCTCTCCCAGAGGTAATCTCCATTTTATTCCTACGAATAGAACATGACCATATGAGATGATACACTAACTACCTGTATGTAGAAACCTCCCGGATTGAATCTATGTTTCGATATATCTATCTAATATACTATATATATATAATATGCATAATATAGTATATTATATCCATTTGTGAAGTAATTACGAAACTCCCTTCGACTCCATGTCCGAATAAAATAAAGTGGTAATAAGTTCTAAAAAAATCAATTGATTAATTCATGGTAAAATCCCTCCACGATGCATTTTATTCCAATTTTAACGATAACGAAGCGGGGGATCAAATGGTATAGTTCATTTGTTGGTAACTTGGAGGATTAAAAATATGACTATTGCTTTCCAATTAGCTTTTTTTGCATTAATTGTGACTTCATCAATCTTACTTATTAGTGTACCCGTTGTATTTGCTTCTTCTGATGGTTGGTCAAGTAACAAAATTGTTGTATTTTCTGGTACATCATTATGGATTGGATTAGTCTTTCTAGTAGCTATCCTTAATTCTCTCATCTCTTGAACTTCTTTGGCATTTTCTCGACCCCAAAATGCCATTCTTTCTCCAAATTTTGGATTGTGAGACACATGTAAATTCAATCTGAGTAAAAAAAATTCTATGAAATTTGTTATTAGTTATTAATTAGCTATTTGGAGACAATAAGAATCTTATCTTAATTGGAATCTTACTTTACTAGTATTTATCTATGGCCCTGCGCAAATATGATCCAGACGCATATATGATATATCATATATGTCATATATGTGTGGACATATGCATACGTTTCAGAAATGCAAAAATGCGGATATGGTCGAATGGTAAAATTTCTCTTTGCCAAGGAGAAGATGCGGGTTCGATTCCCGCTATCCGCCCATGATGAAGTAATGTACTATAATTAGAATAATAAAAAAAATGAAAAATTCAGTATAGTTTATTATGATACTATTATGATACTTACTATAATGATATTATAGTAGTCACTATAGCACTTCTATTTATATTTTTTTTCTAGTAGTTTTATCTTTCCTTTTGTTCTTGTTTCCCTATCATCCAAAAACAAAAATAGTAATTAATTACTAGTTAACAGAATAACACAAGACCTAAAAATAATTTTTTTTATTTTTTGTGACAAAAAAAATGTTGCGGAGACAGGATTTGAACCCGTGACCTCAAGGTTATGAGCCTTGCGAGCTACCAAACTGCTCTACTCCGCGCTAAAGAACTAGGAACTAACGGGTCAAGAAAGATTGGATATGCCCTCTACCATATCTATACAAATAGAATAGTCTATTTATACAAAATGGTAAAGAGGGCCCCTCTATGATCTATGATCGAGATCCATACAAACCAGAAACGAGATTTTTATCCTTACCAATTGGATCTTGTTGTGCCGGGTAACAAACACGCATGAACTATTTCTCGAAGTACGTGTCTGGATAGTCCAAAGTCTCGATAGTTAGCTCTAGGTCTTCCAATCAAAAAACAACGTCGATGAAGACGTATAGATGCACTATTACGTGGTAAGGATTGCAATTTTCCATGAATTTCCCAATTTTCACTCAATGACGGAACCTTGCTTATTTCTTTTTTTAAGGACCGACGAATCAAATGATATTTTTGTTCCAATTTCTGTCGTTTCTTCTCCCTCTGAATCAAACATTTTCTTGCCATAATGTTCAGTTCCTATTATTATCAATAATTCAGTTCGAATCCTAGATGTAAAAATAAAAGAAGTGGGACCCCCTCTTCATCGAAAGAAATGAGATTGTTGCTGACACGGTAAAAAAAGAACTAAATTAACCAAATTTTCCTAATGTAGAGGCAATCAAGAAAGCTGCATAAGTGAATATATAACCTACAGAAAAATGTGCTAATCCAACCAATCTTGCTTGCACGATGGAAAGAGCCACTGGCTTATCTCTCCATCGAATCAAATTAGCCAAAGGTGTGCGTTCATGAGCCCATGCTAAAGTTTCAATTAATTCCTGCCAATGTCCCCGCCAGGAAATTAAGAACATAAATCCAGTAGCCCAAACAAGATGTCCAAATAAAAACATCCACACCCATACCGATAAACTATTCATACCAAAAGGGTTATATCCATTGGTAAGTTGTGAAGAGTTTAACCATAGATAATCTCTTAACCACCCCATCAAATAAGTGGAAGATTCATTAAATTGTGAAACGTTACCCTGCCATAATGTAATATGTTTCCAATGCCAATAAAAAGTGACCCACCCAATAGTATTTAACATCCAGAAAACTACCAAATAAAACGCGTCCCAAGCAGAAATATCGCAAGTACCCCCACGTCCCGGGCCGTCGCAAGGAAAACTATAACCGAAATCCTTTTTATCTGGCATTAATTTAGAACCACGTGCATCTAAAGCACCTTTTACTAAAATCAATGTAGTTGTATGCAAACCTAGAGCAATTGCATGATGAACCAAGAAATCTCCCGGACCTATTGTTAAGAAGAGCGAATTATTATTTTCATTAATAGCATTTAACCAACCGGGTAACCATATGCTTTGACCTGCATTGAATGCTGGTCCAGTTGTTGAAGATAAGAGTACATCAAACCCATATGACGTCTTACCATGAGCAGATTGTATCCATTGGGCAAATATAGGTTCGATCAAGATTTGTTTTTCCGGAGTACCAAAAGCGAGCATGACGTCATTATGAACATAAAGACCTAAGGTATGGAACCCTAGAAAAAGACTGGCCCAACTTAAATGAGATATGATAGCTTCCTTATGGTCTAACATTCTTGCCAATACATTATCCTCATTCTGCTCCGGATTATAATCTCTAATGAAGAATATAGCTCCATGAGCAAAGGCTTCTGTCATTATGAACCCTGCGATGTATTGGTGATGAGTATATAATGCAGCTTGAGTAGTAAAGTCTTGTGCTATGAATGCATAAGCAGGTAAAGAGTACATGTGTTGAGCTACTAAAGAAGTAATAACCCCTAAAGAGGCTAGAGCAAGGCCTAATTGAAAATGAATCGAATTGTTGATTGTATCATAAAGACCCTTATGTCCACGTCCTAATCGACCCTCTGGAGGAGTATGTGCTTCTAAAAGATCTTTGATACTATGTCCAATTCCAAAGTTCGTTCTATACATATGGTCAGCAACAAGAAAAATAAATGCAATAGCTAAATGGTGATGAGCCATATCGGTCAACCATAAACTTTGTGTTTGTGGATGGAATCCCCCAAGAAGGGTTAGAATGGCAGTTCCTGCTCCTTGGGAGGTACCAAATAAATGACTACTGGAATCAGGGTTTTGGGCATAAAGATTCCACTGACCCGTAAGAAGTGGTTCCAACCTTTGGGGATAGGGTAATACGTCTAAGAAATTATTCCATCTTACGTACTCTCCCCTAGATCCGGGAATAGCGACATGAACTAAATGTCCTGTCCAAGCCAAGGAGCTTACTCCAAAAAGTCCTGACAGATGATGATTGAGACGAGATTCGACATTTTTGAACCAGGAAACACTCGGTTTCCATTTAGGTTGTAGGTGTAACCAACTCGCTATTAAGGGTATAGCAGAAATAAATAATAAAAAAAGAGCTCCGGTATAAAGATCTTCGTTAGTGCGTAATCCAATTGTATACCACCACTGATAAACACCGGAATAAGCGATATTTACTGGGCCGGTAGCACCTCCTCGAGTAAAGGCTTCTATGACCGGTTGACCAAAATGAGGATCCCAAATTGCATGAGCAATAGGTCTCACATGTAAAGGGTCCTATATCCATGACTCAAAATTTCCTTGCCAAGCTACATGAAACAGATTTACGGACGTCCATAGAAAAATTATTGCTAACTATCCAAAGTGAGAAGAAAAAATATTCTGATAAAGACGTTCCTCGGTAATATCTTCATGACTCTCAAAGTCATGTGCGGTAGCAATACCAAACCAAATACGATGAGTAGTGGGATCCTGAGCTAAACCTTGGAAATCTTAATGCCATAATGCCTTTCAAATCCTCCTAGCCATTATCCTACTGCAATAATTCTTGCTAAGAAGAATGCCCATGTTGTGGCAATTCCACCCAGAAGGTAATGCGTTACTCCTACAGCACGTCCTTGTACAATGCTCAAGGCTCTAGGCTGAGTAGCAGGAGCAACTTTTTATTTGTTATGAGCCCAAACAATGAATTCAATGAGTTCTTGCCAATAACCGCGGCCGCTAAATAGAAACATTAAACTAAAAGCCCAAACAAAATGAGCACCTAAGAAAAAAAGACCATATGCAGATAATGAAGAACCATAAGACTGAATTACCTGAGATGCATGTGCCCATAAAAAATCCCGAAGCCAACCATTAATAGTAATGGAACTCTGTGCAAAGTTTCCTCCTGTTATATGAGTTACCACCCCCTGATCACTTATTGTACCCCAAACATCCGACTGCATTTTCCAACTAAAATGGAAAATGACTACTGAAATTGCATTGTACATCCAGAATAAACCTAAAAAGACATGATCCCAGGCGGATACTTAACATGTCCCCCCTCTTCCAGGCCCATCGCAAGGGAAACGAAAACCGAGATTTGCTTTATCGGGTATCAAACGGGAACTACGAGCAAATAGAACACCTTTCAGTAGTATCAATACAGTTACATGAATCGTAAATGCATGAATGTGATGGACCAAAAAATCTGCAGTTCCTAACGGAATAGGTAACAAAGCTACTTTTCCACCTACTGCCACTAACTCACCCCCCCCCAAGTTAAGCTGGTACTTGTTGTTGCACCAGGAGCTGTTACGCCAGGTGCTAAAGCATGGGTGTTTTGTATCCATTGAGCAAAGATAGGATGTAATTAGCGGTATCTGAAAACATATCTTGGGAACGTCCTAAAGCGCTCATGGTATCATTATGAATATACAAACCAAAACTGTGAAAACCTAGAAATATACATGCCCAGTTTAGGTGTGATATGATTGCATCGCGGTGCCTAAGGACACGATCTAATAGATCATTGTATCAAGTAGTTGGATCGTAGTCTCTTACCATAAAAATGGCTGCATGTGCAGCAACACCAACTATAAGAAAACCACCGATCCACATGTGATGTGTAAACAACGAAAGTTGTGTACCATAGTCAGTAGCAAGATATGGATATGGGGCATGGAATACATATGGTGAGCTACAACAATAGTTAAAGAACCTAACATAGCTAGATTAAGAGATAATTGAGCATGCCATGACGTTGTTAGGATTTCATAAAGGCCTTTATGGCCCTGGCCTGTAAATGGACCTTTATGAGCCTCTAAAATGTCTTTAAGGCCATGACCAATACCCCAGTTGGTCCTATACATATGCCTCGCGATCAAGAAAAGAATTGCAATAGCTAAATGATGATGAGCAATATCGCTCAACCACAGACCTCCTGTTATTGGATCTAATCCTCCACGAAAACTCAAAAAATCCGCGTATTTTGACCAATTCAAGGTGAAAAAGGGGGTTGCTCCCTCGGCAAAACTGGGAAAAAGTTGAGACAAAAGATCCCGATTCAAGATAAATTCATGAGGAAGTGGGATCTCTTTAGGATCAACTCCAGCGTCGAGAAATTGGTTAATTGGTAAAGATACATGGATTTGGTGTCCCGCCCAAGAAAGAGACCCAAGTCCTAGTAACCCTGCTAAGTGGTGATTCAACATCGATTCTACATCTTGGAACCAAGCTAATTTTGGGGCGGCTTTGTGATAATGGAACCAACCAGCAAAAAGCATTAACAATGCAAAGACCAAACCACCAATTGCAGTACAATAGAGTTGTAATTCACTAGTTATTCCAAATGCTCGCCAAATCTAAAAAAAACCGGAGGTTATTTGTATTCCTCGGAAACCACCGCCCACATCGCCATTTAATATTTCTTGACCCACTATTGGCCAAACTACTTTAGCACTGGGTCCAATGTGAGTAGGATCACTTAGCCATGCTTCATACCTGGAAAAACGGGCGCCATGGAAGTACATACCACTCAGCCAAAGAAAGATAATGGAGAGTTGACCGAAATGAGCACTAAATACTTTTCGAGAGATCTCCTCCAGATCGCTGGTATGACTATCGAAATCATGAGCATCAGCATGTAGGTTCCAGATCCAAGTGGTAGTATCAGGGCCTTTAGCTATTGTTCTTGAGAAATGACCAGGTCTGGCCCATTCCTCGAAAGACGTTTTTACAGGATCCGTATCTACAACAATTTTCACTTCGGGTTTCGGCAAACGAATAATCATTAAGTCCTCCTCTTTCCGGACAACACATACAAAGAGACCTGCCAACAGTCAAGTTTTTAGTGAACCTATGAAAGACAGATATTTTTTTTATATTTATAATAATAATTAGTTTCCTTCTTTCCCTATCTCCCATTCAGCTATTTATTTTAGTTATTCACTAGAGCAATTATGATATTGAAGTCGATCCGGGGCAAGTGTTCGGATCTATTATGACATAACGATTAGGTGCCTAACGGACTCTTTTGGCGGAAAATCTTTTCTCCGCATAATGAAAAAACTATTTTTTTGCAACCTAGTCTAATTTATTTCTATCTAAATATAGAAGTGCCCATATAAATCTAATTTCATAGAGCATAATACCCTATTACTTACTTTTTTAGTACTTTATTACAAATTACAAGATCTCGTTCATTAAAATTAATAAGATACATCAAAGGTATCTTTTTTAGTTCTACTTCTACTCTTATTCTGTACGGTATCCATATCATTTATACCTATGAGATACCATACAAAATAGAATGATTTTACAAGGAAGGGATATAATGAAATTAGAAATTGGATCTTATCATGTCATGGTAATGATCTATTTTATTTGATTGATGGATCCAAGAATAAATTCTACTGAATTAACGAATGGTTTTATTCGAAACGTCTCGTGATTTTTAACCAATTATGTGCTTCAATATAATTACCTGGAGTAAGCGCTATAGCCTGTTTCCAATACTCAGCAGCTTGATCGAACCACGCCTCCACAATTTTAGAATCACCCTGTAGAATGGCATGTTCTCCGCGGTTGGAATAGGTGGTTCAATTCCTTCCCTTAGAACCGTACTTGAGAGTTTTCTACCTCATATGGCTCAGCAATCAATTCTTTTTTCGGTATCATCTTATATTTACCCTATTCCCCTAGACTAACTGAATTCTATTTATGAGAAATAAATCCCATTTTTCTTGGGTTAACCAGAATAATTACATAAGTTTAAAATTCTAATTATGATCAATAATTAGTTTTATCTTTTTTCCCACCTTAAGAAAAATAAAACATAGATATCCCCTATATCGTTATAATTTTCTGAAAGGTAACTATCTTGATTTCATATATGAAATTTATATAGAATCTTTGAAAAAGACTTTCTTCCATAAGAAAAAAGAACTTACTATCTTTGGGATCTGATGCTACACCACTGCTCAATACTTTAGTGGATCGACTCTATTACATAAGTTGATTCCTAACTTTATATATCATTTCATGACATAAGTAAGCAGTTTTTAACTGTATCGACCCAAAAGCGTGCTAATTAATCTTTACGATGCTTTTTTTATCAATTTGATTCTTTATCCATAGAATATAGTATGTAGGCTTTATCTATTTATTTCCTTTTTTGTTATCATGAGGTTTCTTTCCTTGCTACAGCTGGTAAAAATCGTTGCTTTGAACGATGCATATGTAGAAAGCCTTTTTTTCTAGTATTGACTAGTTAATTTTATCTTTTTTCTTTCTTTCTATAGTGGAGATAGTCGCACGTAATGACAGATCACGGCCATATTATTAAAAGCTTGTGGTAAGAATGGGTTTCGTTCTAATGCCCGGAAATAGTATTCCAAAGCCTTTGTATACTCCCCGTTGCTTGTGTGTATAAGGCCTATATTATAAAGTATATAACTTCGATCATAGGGATCAATTTCTGATCGCGTAGCTTCATAATAATTCTCCTTCAGATTGAGCTGACATCCGTTACGGTTGTTCATTTATTTTATTCAAAAAATCTCCGCTCCAGAACCGTACGTGAGATTTTCATCTCATACGTCTCCTCCCTTCTATGCATAGTAGTAAGGGGAATAAGTCATGGAATCTAAATTTCACTATTCTCATTATGAACTGACAAGAGCTGGTATTTTTACAAGAAATCTCTAGCTAGCCTTCCCGCAAGAGGTTTTTTTAAGATCTATCATATTAGTACTAGATAGAAACGGTAACTCCAACGATTTCTTTGTCATCAACGCTTACTATTTCCAGGAATTAGTCACTTCAACAATCTTTGATGGTTATACGAGTATCCAAAGTACGAACGAGATGGATGTTTGTTGTCCCCACCATTCTTGTTAGCCCCGATACCGATAAGGAAAAGGGTAATTTTTACCAAAGTTTTTGTGTTGTTGATTCCTAGTGTAGTGCTTCTTCCCCTATGCCGCCTATTGGTACTAGTGGAGTAGGATTGACCTGCAATACAGAACCTATAGGTATAACCTTTCGTTTAATACTAAAATCGACAATAAAGGTATTTGAGGCTGGATCAATCGAGGATACACGACAGAAGGAATTGTTCTATCTCCAAACTTTACCTTCACTAAGCGTAACTTTATTTCAATAATTTGGTTCTTTATATTCCGAACTGCGTCTTTTTCTCGTAAGACTTCGTTGAGGGCTAAAAAAATAAGAACAAAAAATCAAATCACACCATCTCTATAATAGGTAAATGCTTTTTTTTCTCCTGAAGTTGTCGGAATTATTCGTAATAAAATATTAGCTATAATTGAGGAGGTCTTATCAATAAAATTTCCATTTATCCGAGATCTAGGCATAATTAGTAATCCATTCTATAATTCGTCTCATTACCCTCTCGGGGAAAATGATCCCACAAAAAGGAATTGTAGAGTACAAAATAACATAAAAATAGAAAAATGATTGTGTACCTTCTGTTCAAATTTTACTTTTTTTGACAAAGAAAGATGGGTTTGAATCAGATTGAATTTTATAAAATATAAATTTTGTAGTATACAAATGCACGGAACTATTACTATTTCATCTAAGTTAGATAACCAAGGACTTTATTTTACTATGTATTCTTATAACTCGAATCTAATAACTCAATAAATTTAGATTTGGTTATGACCCAAAAAGGAAAAGGATGACTAATGATTATACAATTGAATGAAATGTCATAGAAAAATTCATGGTATGATTCATAAATTTATAATAGGGTAGATGGATGATAAGAGAGGTTATTTATAAATATGGAATTGGAAAAGAAACTTTTTTTCCTATGGACTCACTATTCATTGGGTTTCCGGTCAATAATAGGATTATATAGGAAAGATGGCCGAGTGGTTGAAGGCGTAGCACTGGAACTGCTATGTAGGCTTTTTGTTTACCGAGGGTTCAAATCCCTCTCTTTCCGTTTCTGTTAATTCACCATTGTTACCAACTACAATATATCAAATCAAATAAAAATGAATATCATTATATTATTCCAATAGCTTTATTTGATATAAAATTATGATTCCTAATTACTGTGGTATGGATACGTAAAAGAAAAATCTTGTGGAAAGAGCAAAAAAAATTTCTACTGCGTATCAATTTGTAATACGTGAATAACAAAATACAGATTAAGGCCCTTAGATCTATTTCCTTCGTCGATAAAGGGACAGAATTGTCTAAACCCCTTTTCTTGTTATGTTCATTAGGTTCAAGTCTGACGAGAATAATATTCTACGACTAACAACTCATTTATTTTTAAACCGATCCATTTATTATCTATTATTTGATTTACTAAGCCTTTATATTGGAATGAGTCAATAGTCAAATGGTTTGGCACTCCTTCCTGAGGAGATGAAGCAATATAATTTTGAATCAGAGCTTTTGATCTTTGTTTATCCTTCGTAGTAATAATATCTCGGGGTTTGCAACGATAACTTGGTATATCCACCATATGACCATTAACTAAAATATGTCTATGGTTAACTAATTGCCTGGCTCCGGGAATGGTCGAAGCCATACCCAATCGAAAAAGGATATTATCCAACCACCTCTCAAGTAGTTGTAGTAAAACCTGGCCTGTTGACCCTTTAGCTTTTCCAGCGATATGCACATATCTAAGTAATTGTCGCTCTGTCAGACCATAATGAAAACGCAATTTCTGTTTTTCTTCTAAACGAATACGATATTGCGATCTTTTCCCAGAACGCAATGGGTTTTTAAGATCACTTCCGGATCTAGGTCTTTTACTAGTTAATCCCGGTAAAGCCCCCAGACGGCGTATTTTTTTGAAACGAGGTCCTCGGTAACGAGACATAAAGTAAAGACTCCTTTTTATTTTATTGAAATTTCATTCATTTTACAGAAGAAATCAAAATTAAGACTGAACTAAAGAATAAACAAAGCAAAGCGAAATCTATATATCTATATAGAATGAAATGTATTGTGTTAATATCCAGATTTTTTGTTGTATATATATAGAAAGAAGATTAAGGCTAGAAAGAAGATTAAGGCTCTGTTTTATGATTTATTATATATATAAAATATAAATCTAATTGGATCTAATCAACTTTTTTTTAGAATTACCACGACATAATAGATTAGTGACTCAACATTTGTAGAAATGGAGAGGAGGGATTCTCAATTATGGAAAAATCGATAGAGAAAAAAGCCGGCTATCGGACTCGAACCGATGACCATCGCATTACAAATGCGATGCTCTAACCTCTGAGCTAAGCGGGCTCATATAACAGAAATAATGCATAGGAATTCAAGAGACTACCAGATCCCCGCTATTAGCTGTAAAGTTCGTAGGAACTATATATATATAATATATATATATATATATATATATTTAATATAAACTATTTAATATAAACTATATATTATATATTCTAGTTCATAATTCTATTTCTATCCATAACATAATATAACTAATAAAAAATATAAAATTAATATGCAAATTAATATTAATAATATATTTAATAAATAAATAGAATAATATGACTAAATAGAATTCTATTCTAATAATGTAATAGATCTAATAATGTAACGGAAATAAAATATCTGACTAATTTCAATTTTATTATTATACATAATAATTATTGATGATATACATTTACATTGCTGTTATTTTTATATTTTTTATATTTCGAATTTACATTATTTATCTTAATTTAATATATATGTTTAATATATATTTTTTACATTCCATTCTATAATAAACTCTAATAAATTTGAAATATAAAAAAAATTATAATAATTAATTTATAATAATAAGATATTGAAAATACCAAAAAATTGGAATTCCTTTTTTAGATTTGAGAATAGTTATAACAAATAATATTAATTATATTCATATTATAGCGGATCAGTCCTAAGAAAAGTATAAAATAAGGATAAAGATTCAACAATAAAAATTATAATCAGACATTCCTCTGATTTCGTTCGAAAAAGGATGAAGATAGGAAAAAAAACAATAAGGAAGAATATCGACCCTTCCAGTATTACAAAGCACACTCTAAAAATAAAAGGGGAGGGGGACGTATATATATGTGGTATATACCTCTCTATATTGAATTGTGGATACATCAATGATAGAATAATTTCTGATTGAAACAAAGATGATTCATACAATAGAGGTGGAACGAGAGGGGATAACCAAATAAATAAAATAGGCATACACAATTTTTTAATATAGGAATCATTATATAATGAACTCAATGGTTCCAAGATAAATGAAAAAGTTGGGTAAAATTACAACTGGATCCTTGTCTAAAAGTCTAAAAGGGGGATATGGCGAAATTGGTAGACGCTACGGACTTGATTGGATTGAGCCTTAGTATGGAAACCTGCTAAGTGAAAACTTCTAAATTCAGATAAACCCTGGAACTAAAAATGGGCAATCCTAAGCCAAATCTTTATTTTTTGAAAAACAAGGGTTTAAAAAAGAGAATAAAAAAGGATAGGTGCAGAGATTCAATGGAAGCTGTTCTAACGAATGAAGTTGACTACGTTGCGTTGGTAACTCAAATTCTTCTATAACAAAAAATGATTAATCGGACAAGAATAAAGAGAGAGTCCCATTCTACATGTCAATAGCGACAACAATGAAATTTATAGTAAGAGGAAAATCCGTCGACTTTAGAAATCGTGAGGGTTCAAGTCCCTCTATCCCCAGTAAAAAGCCCGTTTTACTTCTTTACTATAATTCTCCTTTTTTTTATAAGTGGTTCAAAGAAAACAAAGAAAATTCAATATCTTTCTTATTCATTTTACTCTTTCACAAATAGACCCAAAGCGCATTATTCACAGCCCATCCCATTTTCCTTACATTCACAAAGAAAGTCTTCTTTTTGAAAATCGGAAAAATTAGCGAATAGCTCAGTTGTGTAGAGCAGAGGCTTGAAAATCCTTGTGTCACCGGTTCAAATTTGGCTCCTGAATTGTAGGGATAGCTCAGTTGGTAGAGCAGAGGACTGAAAATCCTCGTGTCACCAGTTCAAATCTGGTTCCTGACACATAACTAATCGATTGAAAAGATATTTATACCTCTTCAAATTAATTGAAGCGGGTCAGCATACAATACATATTAATAATCTAGAGCGCAATACATATTTTTTATATAGATGTATAGATCTATCTATGTTTGGAGATGGTAATAAAAAAAAGAAGTTGTCTAAAAAACTTCCAAGTTTATTTTATAGGAGTTGAAGGATAGAAAAAGTAAGGATATATTTTATACACAGTAAAAAAATCTGTTCTTTTTTCATTTCATTTCGTATTTTCTTTCCTATTTATTCTATTTCTTCATTCTTGTTTATGCTACTTTCAAGGGTTCATCTAAGTGACATGCGCGGTACAAAGTTCATAGTGCAGAACTTTTTTGATTTATCTATTATATTGTTTCTGCTCAAATGAAATTCATAATATCTTCAAAATTGGCCAATGAAGTCTTTTTTAGCTTAGTCTTAATACGAATTAGAATCCAATTATTATCTTTCATCTAGAAAAAAATGAAAAATATTCCTTGACTTGAATAAAAAAAATCTGGAGTCATGTCATATAAGTGAACATTCGTTTCTTATCATTCACTGAGCATCTTGTATTTCATAAAAATTGAGGGTAATATAGTCCTTACGTAAGGGCCAGCCTATCCAACTTTCAGGCATCAAGATACGTTTAAGACGTGGATGATTATCATAAGAGATTCCCAACATATCATAAGATTCTCGTTCTTGAAAATCGGCAGTTCTCCAAATCCAGAAAATAGACGGGATTCTAGGATTACTTCTTTGGGCAAACACTTTTATGCATACCTCTTCCGGCTTATCTATACCATACCGTATTTTCGTAAGATGATACACACTAGCTAAAAATCCGCCAGGTGCTACATCATAGGCACATTGGGAGCGTAAATAATTGTAACCGTATACATATGAAATGACAGCAATGGAGTCCCAATCCTCGATTTTTATTTGTAGAGTCTCTATTCCTCGGCAATCGAAACCCAAAGATCTATGAATTAGTTCATGCTTGACTAGCCAATCAGATAAACGAACCCTCATCTTCCCGATTTCTCCCACATTTGTATTTGTATGAGTATTTCAAATTTCCAATGAAATTTTGAAAGATTGACTTGACCCACTCTTTCTTATTCTGCATAAAGGAACCTTGCCTAATTCACTAATTCATGTAAAGATACTAAATTTTTGGATTTGAAAAATACTTCAGAGATACTTTCTGAAGTAGATGTGATTGATAGAGTAATCCTTGATCGTAATTTCCAGTATGAGTACTACGTCGAACATAAAACTTGTGATTAGCAGTAAACCATCTATTTTCCTGTTGGGACAAAGTTCTATCTTCAAATATTTCTCGGGATATCTTCTTATGAAGTTTCGTTATAGCATCTATAACTGCTTCTGGTTTAGGCGGGCAGCCCGGCAAATAGACATCCATGGGAATTAACTTATCGACTCCCCGAACAGTACTATAAGAATCAGTACTGAACATTCCTCCTGTAATAGTACAAGCTCCCATAGCAATGACATATTTTGGTTCAGGCCTTTGTTCATATAATCGTACTAAAGACGGAGCCATTTTCATTATTACTGTACCGGCTGTTAAAATTAGGTCTGCTTGCCTAGGGCTCGATCTTGGTACTAATCCGTAACGATCGAAGTCGAATCGCGAGCCTATTAATGAAGCAAATTCAATAAAACAACAACTGTTACCATAGAGAAGAGGCCATAAACTGGAGAGTCTTGCCCAATTCGAAAGATCGTTTAATGTAGTTGAAATAACGGAATTCGGGGTTGTTTGGTCAAGTAACAGAAAATCAATCAAATTCATAACTGTCTCAATATAACCTTTTCCTTCCTTTTTCTTTTTTTTGTTGTCTGAATATTCAGTTAAGACCATTCTAATGCTCCTTTTCGCCATGCATAAACTGAACCAACAATTGGGATAAGCACGAAAATGAAAGCTTCTATAAATACGGATACACCCAATACATCAAAACTCATCGCCCATGGATAAAGAAAGACCGTTTCAACGTCAAAAACAACAAAAACTAGAGCAAACATGTAATAGCGGATTCGGAATTGTAACCAAGCGTCTCCCATGGGTTCTATACCTGATTCATAACTAGAGAGCTTCTCTGGTCCTTCACTAATTGGGGCTAAAACTCCGGAAATTACAAATGCCAAAATAGGAATAGCACCCGATATTATTAGAAATGCCCAGAAAATATCATATTCGTGAAGCAGAAACATAAATGGACTCCTATTAATGTGGAATAGGTTGAATTATTCGATTTAAATTTCAATTGTAAATTCATCCATAACTTCTTAAAGGAAAGGGGAATTTTTTTGATCAAATAAAACTACATAGTTTAGAGTTTGTTTGCCATGGTGCATGCCTTATTTAAAGATTCATACAATGGAACCCCACTTACCATTTTTTTTTTATTCCATTCACTTGCACACTTATTTATTCGATCACTTCTATTCTTCATTTTATTTATTCATTCATGTATATGTGAGATTCATCTGCATGTGAGAGAAGTTAAAGGTAAAATGCTGATTTTGTACCTTTGCCTTCAAAACTACACAGTTTCATTTGTAGAGTCATTTACACATCATTAGCTGAAACATAGCTGAAGTCCTATGCTTTGCTACTGTCGCAAAGCATACATTTATATCATAACTATAATTCATAATAAAATAGCGGATAATAAATTTCAATGACAGGTTTCATAAAATTCCTCATCTGTAATATTTTATATGAAAAATCCAAGTAGCATGTAGGAAGAAGAAGATAATGTCCAAAAAGACTGTGCTTAGTTCCCATCAACTAATGGTTGATTAGCTTATTCAGTCTATTCCACCATGAGTGGATTTGAAATCATACTTAACTTATATGTCAGATATATTCTGCTAAACATGTTTAATAATGATTTCTGATTGATAATATGTCAAGTATAATCACTTATTACATATATAAAATTACAAATATTACATGTTTCTTTAGTATTGTACAATTACCTTCATCAAACGTATCAAATTGATATAATAAAACAACCCCAACCACATTTTTGCCATCATATTATTAACGCTCATAATTCAGGAATATCAATTATGAAAAAGTTATGGTATCCCATGTACAATATGATACGATAAGCATTTTATTCATTTGTACTTGAATCATCTAAGTACAAATGATCAGTTAGATAAAAAGTATATATATTTTCAATAGTGCCAACAATAAAGTCAGAAAATGAACATTGTTAAAAACACGTCTATTATGGATACTCTCTCTCCGGGTTTTAGTTTAAAGGAATTTTTTCTATTTTTTCAAATGTTGGAGCATGGGAGAATTTCATTTAATTAATTGACTCAAGCATCTTATCTGAAAATCTAAGTCACTTGGTTTTTATTCACCTTATTTTTTTGTTATGTTTCAAAATCCAGAACCTTATATGTAAAATTTTGATATTATCATCAGTATCTTTCAAAAATAGTAATAAACTCACATTAACGGTACTAAACACCTTAAATTTGTGAGATCTACCACTATTTACATTTAGGAGAGGCTTAAAGTAATTGAAACTTATATTCATAATTATCAAAAGAATAATATCATTAAAATAAAGTATTACCTCATTTGTGTCCAGTTCCAGTTAAAAAACATAGACTATTTCAATTGCAATCCTAATCCTTTTCTCAATGACATCCTCCACCTATCATCGGTATGTGAACATAGCCTACACACCTTAAAAAAATCCAAAAATTGTTAGATCCCAAAACTTGAAAATTTACTCCATCTAATTTAAATGTTAACAAAATCAAAATTACTTAATTCAAAATTGAAATTGCCTTATAGTATCAGTCGAAGAAAGGGTAGAAAAGCTGTTGGAAAAAGCAATGGGAAAGAGAAGCAACTGTTGACGTCGGCGCGAAGAATAGCCGTCGGAGAAACCAAACCGCAACGACCAGCTGTGGCACATATCGAAGTGAATTTGATTGACATTCCCTTAAATTAAAATTAGGGAAGTAGTAATGACGGGAGAAGAAATTAAAAAATGAGAATTATATGTTGAGACGATTTAGTTCGGGATACCTTAGTTAGGATATACGGTTGGGTTATCAAAGGCAGTGCGTAATCCAATCGACGATTGTGTAATGAGAGTCGAAAAGGATGGAGAGGCATAGGCGGGTGGCTGTCATTCGAGCGAAGACTCGGAGTTGTAGGGGCTAGCGACGACTGTAGGAGAAGAGAACGGTTGGCAGCCATTCAGATTAGGTTTTTCTTCAGGAGGAAGTGGAATAGGGATGTTAATATACCTCAGAGCTAGTTACGAACATAAGAAAAAAAAACTCTTCGTTTCACAGAAATATTGGGGTCTTCTGTGCTCTTTTGGGAACGGAAGTTTCAGCCGGAGGAAAGGGAAAGATAAAAACAACACAGTGTAGAGGAAGAAAATTCTGGAGACTGTTCGGTTGCCAAATTTCAAGGGGGCCTGTAGTGGAGCAGATCAACGGTTAATGTGAGATAGCTGAGATATAAGAGATTAAAGTATCGATCTGTTTTCATTATTTCCCCCCTTAGAACCCTAATACAATTTCTAGGGTTTGGGTTTGTGAGACGATATCAGCCGATTTTCTGAATTCGGTGAAATTGCTTGATGCGATTCACAAATTCTGATTTCTTCTTAATCTCTTGTCTTTCTCCTTTCTAATTTGAGTTGTAGAGTTGGATCCTTTGAGGATTTGAGCTGTCTCGATTTGAATTGAGAGAAAGTTGACGACTTTGTGGTCACTTCTTCTCCTGCTTCTTAATTTGATGAGAGTATGTCTGATTAAGCTCCACAGAGGCCTGATTTTCTTTGGTTGAATTGCAAAGTTGGATCTTTTGAGAACTTGAGCTGTCTCTTTTTGAGTTGGAAGAAAGTTGACAACTTTGTGGTCGCTTTTCCTTCTGGTGCTTAATTTGGTGAGAGTATGTCCGAGTGAGCTCTGGAGAAGCGTGATTCTCTGCGACTCCCGGATCAGATTTGAATCTTGTGAAATTCCTCTTTGACGGAGATTTGGTAAGCGTGTCAGCCTTCTGGTAGGTAGCGGGTATATGATTCACTTGTAAGTTTCCTTTTAATATTTGATCTCAGACAAAATGCAAGTCAATTTCAATATGTTTAGTTCTGGAGTGTGGTGTAGGATTGGCAGTCATGTAAACAGTGCTTTGATTGTCACACCAGTGTTGCTTTGATGTTTGAGTCCAGTTTTAGTTCTCTTAGTATTGACTGCAACCACATTACTTCAGCTGTTGCACTTGCTACACTCCTGTACTCTGCTTTAGTGCTTGATCTTGAAATAGTAGATTGCTTTTTTGAACACCATGATATTAAGTTTCCTCCAATAAATATGCAGTATCCAGTGACTGATTTTCTGTCATCTGGATCTGTAGCCCAATCAGCATCAGCATATCCAGTTATGTTAAGATTTTTGCTAGCTTTGAGTGATAGACCATGATTTATAGTTCCCTTTAAATATCTGAGTACTCTCTTCACTACTTTCCAGTGCTCATCTAGGGGGTTCTGGATAAATTGAGAAAATTTGTTAACACTAAATGCAATGTCTGGTCGTGTTATAGTAGCACACTGTAATGCTCCTATAACACTTCTGTCACTAATTATGGCTTCTCCTCTGTTTTTTGATAGACTTTGATTGCTTATCATTGGTGTTGACATAGCTTTGCATCTTCCATTTTTGTCTTAGCAAGCAGTTCTGATATGTACACTACAACAAAACAGTCTTTTTACAACGGGCAATGCCCGTTGTAATATGGTTTTCGTAACGGGCATGTGCCCGTTGTAATAGGCCTCGTTGTAACAGATCCACCACATTTTACAACGGACAAAGCACGTTGTAAAAACCGTTGCAGTATACCTTTTTACAACGGTCAAAACCCGTTGCAAAATAAATGCAAATAAAAAAAAACAGCATCCATGCAATACATCCATACTAATACTAAATATTATCGTAAAATAATTAAAATCACATACGAAAAGACTAAAAGTTAGAGTCATAGAATTGTAACATTCCAAAAAGTTAGATAAGTTTACATGTCAAATACATAAAGCATTAACACATAACAGTCCGCTACAAATATCATGTTCTAAGTACAAATTTAGGTGTAAATTTCTGTTAAACAATCATGGAAAACAAGAATATATTTGCACAAAGAATTACTGAAGTATTCGGAATGTGATTCTTTAAGCTCTTTAAATATCTCTTTGTGAAAATTGGAGTCGTCAAGAAGTTCAGGATCTCCACCGCCACTTGCATCCTACATAAATACATCACAGAGCATAACTTGCATGTGATAACTTATTAAGGTAAACTACCTGAATATTCACACTTTATATTTCCAGATGTGAAGTGATTACAATGAGGAGAGAGGGAAAGCTAAACAAATCATCCTAACTGTTGCATCTGATATGCCAAATAGTAGGTACAGGGGAAAAAAAATAGGTTGAAACTAAACAACACTAATAAAAGCATAATTAGCCACTCAGCAAAAATAAGCAAACAAACAAAAATGCGTAGGTGTTTTTTTGTTTTTTTTATTAAAAGGGAGCACTAGAATGGCTAGTTATAATCTCTTATTTCGTACTACAACAAAAAAACCTAAATGCACTTTCTGAAATATAATCTCTCCAAAGAGCATAAAAGAACAAGCTACAAAATTTACAAAAACATGTGATTCAATACTCAAACATAGAGAAACAGAATACAATCTAATCTAATAGCACTATTGCAGAAAATGCTCCACAGACAAGAAATAATCGACAAAAGACTTAAGTTTTCTTACCTCCCCTTTTGCATATTCAGGCTCTCTGTGAATCTGGGTAACAAAAAATACATGATTCAATGATTTAAAATTAATAGAAGTTACATATATGTTACAAACAGAAGAAGAAAAAAAAGAAGACAAATTATCAGTGTCATAGGTTGTTTCTTGTTATCCCCTTAGGACATATACAAAACATTATTGATAAAATTTGTACATAGGTTGCATTGTACAATGCTCTCAATGTCATAGGTTTAAATCACTGATTGAACTTAATGCTGAAATGGTGCTAACTATAAATTATTGATAAAAGTTAATGCTCAACTATGATTATATATTTTGTACAATAATATTATAATAATCATTACTATTCAGCAATTTACAAAAATGTCTAACATGCATCAGTGGGAGTAGCACAACCTAAATACCATTAGTCCAAAAATATAACTCTGGAACTAGAAAGCCAGTTCCTGAAGGATTTGAAGTGTTGTTTGATGAACCTGTAAAAGGAATACGTTGATATTTTTTATCTAAAACCAATCATAAAGATTATCATTATCATTATTATTATTAAAAAGCATAAAAGCAGTACCCATTCTAAATGTTAAGCTGTAATTCCTGATTCATTTGTGGTGTATATTCCGCTTAGAACCTATACAAAACAAGAAGAAACCTTAGCAATGTAACAACATGTAGGTCAATGCCCACCAGTACAATAGTAAGATTTTAGATTGTTGATCTAGAAGACCTGAGATCAAATCCTATGGCATCTTTAACCAATTTGCGGTTGAAGAAGAGGGAGGGAGGAAAAAAACGGTATCAATATATATATATATATATATATATATATATATATATATATATATATATAAAAAATCTCAAATCACCTTGGAAACAGTCTCAAGGAACATTCCAGGACGAACAGGACGTGGCTTGCGACCACTCACACTACCCTATAGAGACTGATGATTTTAGTTCATAAGGAACAACATACATGAAGAACTAATAGCTAGTTAATAGAAACTATGCATTCTGTGAAAATCAGAACTCACCCTTCCTGCTATTCCATTTAATGCGTGTCCATTGTCATCTTCTTTGTTATCGGCTCCCTCGTCTTTATCTTCCATCACATTAGTAATCATTTTTTTTGACCGTTTCTCCAGGCTTCAGTGAAACAAGCTTGCTCAAGTAGTTCACCTGATAATTGAATATTATGTGTTGCAATTAAACAAACTGAATACGGGAATGAATTAGCAGTATGTATGCTACTTGTATCAACATGTCAATGTACAGTTTTTAGTTGTGTTGTAAGTTGTAAAGTAAAGGTTATTCTGTTAATAATAAAAATGAATGTTGTTCATTGAAATCTTCATTTTCATGCGAATACAATATACCTTTTATCTTAGTTAACAGAATACTTGTTGATGTATTTCTGTAGAAAATAAATATTGAAATTTAAAACCGAAATTAAAACATGAAATGTGAATTAATTCATACTGCCAAGCATGAATGTAAGACCATTTGTTTTCAAAGACCCTATCAACAAGAAAGGTGAGTATGTAAATATATGTATGTTAGCTTATACTTGGATCCAAAATATTCGATTTAATTATATAGCATTTCGGTACATGGATGTTAATTATATTAACAGTGCAGGTCCATTTGTAACTACGTAGTTGCTCACTTTATATGCAAACTAGTCTGAATACCGATTTGAAAAAAAAAATCTAACGTAATTGAAATGTTAACTTACAAAAACTAATATTTGCTTACAAATCGATGTGTTTACTTGCAAATATGTTTGTTTTTTCTTTTACATGTACAGTTTCTTGCACATTTTAACTGTAGTTGTACATAGTTTGTTTATTATTGCTCGGTAAATCTACAGCTGAGGATAAATTGAGTCCTTGCTTGTCTCATTGTTCTACCCCTGTATATAAAATATTTACATAAGAGAACACATTTTCACATACAACAGATCACTTATCTGACACAAATTATTAACTGATACAGCAAGAGTATAACAATAATACTGTAAAAGTTTTAGGAAGTTAATAAAATTGTAAAAATATCTCAGAAACCAATGGCAGAGCAATATGTAACAGATGAATGCCTTATACCACCAATATGATTTTATTTCCTATCATGTTTTGCTCAGATTTAGATTGCCTGTAGTAATATTGAATAGGTTAACGTGCTCCATTTTAACATGGATCCAAAATATGCCAATACAGTCACCTGATTTCAACATTAATCAACCATCGGTAAGAATCCTTTACCAAAGTAGAGGAACAAACATATTAAAGCTGGAATAAACCACACCTTCTTGGCCTTCGACGCAGCAGCAAGAAGCTCAAACACCTCGGGATCAACGTTACTGATTCCGTACTACTTCATCAAATTCATTTCCCTGAACTCATCCAAAGGAATAAGAGCTGCAATCGTTCAACCAAATCGATTACATCGGATAATACTACCCGTAAACGACTGATTTACACATGAGAGATCGAGTACTTACGCGTTCCTGTTTCAGCCCAAAGCTTTTTCTGAGCGCTGTCGATTTTGTAAGAGACCATGTGAATTAGGACGATTCGATCGCATTCTAGAGCGAGGTTGTCGATGACCCATCTGACGGCGGATTTGCTCATCGGCGAGTAGTCCATGCCGATTCCGACGGTTCGATTTTCGGTTTAGGAGCGAACTCGATCTAAAAGGAAACTAGAAGCTGTAAAGAGTAGAAGAAGCGCGCTTCTATGACCTTGTTCAACCGCTCTGAATCTTGTATGGAAAACTTTATTCCGCAGTAATGATTTGTAAAAAATTAGCGTTGAACAGATGACTAGGGTTTTGGAGTAGATCTGGTGGAGGAGAGAGAGGGAGGAGGGAGAGAATAGGAGGACCAGCGTAGGAGTTTTAGAAATTTGGGAATTAGGGTTTGGGAGGAGGAAAGGATCGGTAATAAATAAAAAAAGAACATCAATTAAAATTTGGGAGAGATGAAAATAAAATTTGTTTAGAGCCAAAATTTCATAGTTGGAGCCAAAAAATTTGGTTTGAAGACTAAAAGAAAATTGTATACTAGGTTGCAATACAATGTTGCAAAACATTTTGCAATAAACTTTGTCTTCAAATATTATGAATATTTTTAAACTTTTTACAGAAAATTTTGTCTTTAAGTTCTATAAATATTTTCTAATTTTTTATAAATTTCAATTTTCCTTAAATATTAGATACAATTATTAAAATTTTAATACTAAATAATAAATATCACTTCCTAATCATTAAATATTATTATTAATTATCAATTTTTAAACATGAAATATTAATTTTATAATTAATTATGTAATATTATTAATTATTAATTATTAAATTAAGTATTAAATACCAATAGTAATTATTAAATATTTATATTTATTACTAATAGTTAATTACTAATTATAACATTAATTATTAAATATTAATAGTAATAGCAATTATTTAACATTAAATATTTTGCGACCGTTGTAAAATTGTCGTCTCTTACAACGGGCATTTTTGTGAACGTTGTAAAATTGACATGTATTACAACGGGCTTGAAAGGACCGTTGTAATAGCATTCTATTACAACAGGCTATCATCGCCCGTTATAAAAAGGGCGTTGTATAAGACATCTATTACAGCGGACCTGAATGGCCCGTTGTAATAGTCTTCTATTACAACGGGCTATCATCGTCCGTTGTAAAAAGGGCGTTGTATAGGGCATCTATTACAACGGGCCTGAATGGACCATTGTAATAGCCTTCTATTACAACGGACAGCCAATGCCCGTTGTAAAAAGGGCGTTGTAATAGGGTATTTTTGTTGTAGTGGTACTTTCTTTGGCGTAATATGATTTCTGAGTTTGATGTCTTGTTTGCTTCAATTCCCAAAAAGTAATTGAGGTTCCCAAGATCTTTAATTGAGAACTGCTTGTTCAGATAACAGATGATTTAATTAATTTCACCCTGGTTGTCACCTGTAATGATTAAATCATCAACATAGATTAATATGTAAATAGTTGAAGATGGATTAACTTTGATGAGCAGTGAAGTGTCTGATTTGGTAGACTGATATCCTATTGACATTAGAGTTGATTTTAGTCTATCAAACCATATTCTTGGTGCTTGTTTAAGGCATATATTGTCTTATTTAGTTTGCACACAAGGTTTGTATTTTGTTCATAACCAGGTGGTTGCATCATGTAGATTTCCTCTTCTGATATACCGTTCAAAAATGTATTGTTGACATCTAATTGCCTTATGTTCCAGCCTTCGTGTAAGGCAACTATAAGTATAAGTCTTATGGTAGTGGATTTAACCACTAGAGAAAATGTCTCAGTGAAGTCAAACCCATACTGTTGGGTATAACCTTTGGCAACTAGTCTTGCCTTATATTTATTGATGGTACCATCAGGGTTTCTTTTTATCTTGTATGTCCATCTACAGCCTACAACATTTTTATGTGCAGGTGGACATACAAGATTCCATGTTCAGTTTTTCATAAGAGCATTATATTCTTCATCCATTGCTTCTTTCCAGTGTTTGTCCTTTGTAGCCTGATCATAGGAGTATGGTTCATTTAAGCTTGTGTTGGCCATATATATCTTTGGCATGAAAATTCCACTCTTAGTTTTTGTGATTATGGGATGACTTGGCCTGACAGAGATTTCAGTGTGAGGTAAGTCTACAATTCTGTTATGACTTGTGCTGTCTCTAGAATCACCGTGTTGACTTTCTTCATTCTGATCTTCAGGTGAGTGACTGGCATGACTGTGATCATCTTCCTACTCATAATTTTGTTGAGCAGATACGGTTGGATGAGTTTGGTGATCACCAGTAGTCCTCCTCACCTCTGCTGGATTCTCATTCTCAGAGTTTATAGGCAACTTAGGCATAGAAATATGTGGATGGTATACCTTATTTCTTGTTTTCACTTCAGATTTTCTGAAGGGAAAAACATTTTCATTGAATACAACATCTCTGCTAATAAAAGGTTTCCCATTATCATCAAGACATTTGTACCCTTTTTGATTAGTAGCAAAACCAAGAAAATTACATTGCTTAGATCTGAAATTTAATTTATTATTATAAGGTCTTAGATATGGGAAGCATAGACACCCAAAAGTTTTTAAGCTATGGGTGTCTGACTTTACCCCTTGCATTTTTTCTATGGGAGTTATACCCTCTAGAATTCTGATTGGCAATCTGTTAATAAGATAGACAGCTGTATTAAAGGCCTCAGGCCAGAATTTTAGGGGTAAATTTGCATGAGCCAATAAACTAAGCCAGATTCAACTATGTGTCTATACTTCCTCTCAACTAAGCCATTTTGCTCAGATGTGTAGGGACATGTAATTCTATGAATTATTCCATTCTCTTTAAAATAATCCTTAAGAGGCTTGTATTCTGACCCCCCATCAGATTGTATGATTTTAACATATGTGCCAAGTTGTTTTTCAACCATTGTGATAAAATTTATCACAAACTTGTATGTGTCAGACTTGTTTTTCAAAAAATATCCAAGTGTATCTTGTGTGTGCATCAATAAAAGATATATAATATTTGTACCCATAATCTGAATATATTTGGGCTGGTCCCCAAAGGTCAGTAGCAATGAGCTCAAGGGGTTTAGAGTACTTGGTTAGAGAGTCATTAAATGGTAATTTGTGACTCTTGTCCATTTGACAGTAGGTGCATATATAAGGAAGAGAGATATTATCACAAGATATATTATTTTCAGTAAGAACTTGCTTTACAGCTTTAATACTGGGATGACCAAGTCTGTAATGCCACAGATCAAATACACTATTGCTGTTTTTTTATTTCACACTGATTACAATAGTTTTGCTCATTTGTAGAATTAGCACAGTTAGATTTAATCTATATAGCCCCTTTTTTGCATCACCCTGCAATAAAATATCTTTAGTTAGTATGTCTCTAACAAGGCAATATTTAGGATAGAATTCAAAGTAAACCTTATTGTCATTAACAAATTAAGACACTTTTAAGATTCTTTTTTATTTTTGGCACTCTTAAGAAATTATGTAAAAATAATTGTTTCTTCCCCTTAATAATAGCACTTCCTACATGAGAGATTTTGATGCACTTACCTTTACCCATGCAAATAGATTGTTTACCTCTATACTCCTTATTGCCAAGATTCAAATTGTCAAGATTATTAGTTATATGATTGGTGGCTCCTGAATCGGGGTACCAGCAATCATCATGCACATGTTCAGATCGAGTATTTTCACTGCAATTGTGATCTTTATTATCTGATTGATTGCTAGAACTAGCTTGAGCCACATTAGCACTATAGTTACCACTTCTTTGATTGTTATTGTTGTTATTGGAATATCTGAAATAGCACTTCACTGCAGTATGCCCAATCTTTTCACAGATTTGGCATTTGGGCCTGCTGTTGTTGTTGTATCTGCCTCTTCCCCTTGACCTGTTAGAATGTCCTCCTCTCTGTGGTGGTTGATCGCCTTTGTTGTTGTTTTAATTCTTGTTTTTGATGTTAGCAGTATAGTTGATAGCGAACTCAGATTCTTGAGGTCTTTTATTGTCTACTCTGGCTTCATGAGCCTATAGAATAGAGTGGACATCATCAATATATGGTAAGACTTTATGAGAGGTAATAACAACAACTACTGCTTCATAATCATCACTCAAACCATTCAGTATGGTTAATATTTGCTCAGAATCAAATACTTTGTGACCTGCAGCTTCAAGGTCACAAATTGTCTTGATTTTTTAAAGATATTCTCTCATGGAGTAATTGTCCTTTCTAATACTTTGTAGTTGTCTCTTGTGATACATTACTTTGGCTGCTGATTGAGTATTGAACACTTTCTCAATAGTTGACCATATTTCACTTGCTGATTTGCATCTAATTACATGTGATAAGAGATTTGTGTTTATGGAAGACAGTAGCCAAGAACATATGAATTTGTCATGCCTGTGATGCTTGATATATTCTTCATTATTGATAATTTTGTTTTCTTGAACAGTTATGCACTTGGGTGGAATTGGTATTGTGCTAAGAAGAAAGCCTTCAAGGCCATATCCCTGCATAACAGTTTCAATTTGCAGTTTCCACAATAGATAATTGTTTTCATCTAAGTGCACCGTGATCAGTTGGCTCTGTGGGCTTGTGACAGATTTGATCAACTAGTCATTAGAAGCCATCGAAAAATGCTGACCTGTAAGTCATTGCCAGTCGTTGGAAACCGTTGGAATACCTAAAGCATTATTCCAGATTTCTGCTACATGCTAGCCTCACATACAAAATTCAGAAATATAATATAATCACACATAAACACGTATCGAATTCTGATATTCAATATAATCTCAAATCATACAAATATACTCAAATCACATAAAAAAAATTAAACCAACCATAACTCACATAACATCAAACCAACCAATACTTCTTAACATAATATACATACATGTCATCATACAATATATACGTTGTGAAACACCAACAAATCTCACACCATCAATAACTCAAATGCCATCATTAACAACTCATCAACTCACAAATGTCAAACTGGCCATCACCAAATGTACTATCAAATAATATACAAAACATCTCAAAGTATCCAACTGCATCATTTCAATGTATCATCAAACAATACTAAACAATGTTGCATAACAAAAAAAACATACATATTACTCCTGTCAATCACCTCCAGAACCTCCAGAACCAACTGAAGATGGAAATCGGCCAGCATACTGCTGCATGTACTCAGCAATACGCTGGTCCAGTAGCTGTGTCAACGCAATGGTCTCCTGATGGTTCTGCTCGTCATCCTAGCTCTTAATTCCTCGATCTCTGCTAGATCGATCTGAGCGTTGCTTTGGCTGGCTCTCCTCTGTAATGCATGTTATATCTAAATTGTTCTTTAGAACTAAAAGGTTAATAAATTATTGTATCTAAATATATTATTCATCACTGCTTGATTATCAAAACCGTAACGCTTGTTCCGTTAAGGTGGGTCCATGAATAACCCAAAAAAAACATCCTCCTCGTCCGTAGTTAGCTGCTATCGGCATGTTTCCTCTAGGAAAATTAATAGCATAATATCTTAATTCATTATACTTTAATAATTAAAACAATTACAAATAGTATATAAACTAAAATATGCTTACATGGCTCTCCCACGATTTATCATCATGCCATGTATATGAAACAATCCTGTTTGGATGTCCATGCTTGACGGCATAAGTACGGATAAATACATTCATGTACGATATGGGACCCTACGCCTCCGCTTTCTGAAATTGATTATTATGTGTTGTTAATGTATATTCAAAATTATACAGCATAATAACTATTAACAGTTAATAAATTTACCAACTCCTAACGATATTGTTGGAATGACTTGGACCCTCCTCGATGAGTGACAGAATTTCTATTCCTACTTGCAAAGTTTCTGTAACGACCCGTATTTTACGGATCGAAAAGTTTGTCAAAAATCTGAGATTTTCAGATTTTGGTTGAAATTGCCTAAGTCCTAGGTCGTACGCGACCTAAATGTTGTTGGCGACATAGGAGATAAGTCGTGAGCGACTTAGAGAAGATCTGCGACCTAAGGGGATAGGCAAGTTAAGGGATAAGTCTGGGTCGAGTTGCCGACTTAAGGTAGTGACCGACCTAAGTGATGAGTCGTGACCGACTTAAGAGGTTTAGGCGACCTAAGGAAGAGTAGTTGGCGACCTAAGTATTCTGGGGTAGAGTTAGGTCGGCAACGACCTAAGGAGATGTTGTGAGCAACCTAAGTGTTTGGGTGAGTTAAGTGTTAGGTCGGCAGTTCGAGTTAGCGACCTATGGGATTGACCGACCTAAGTGTTAGCGTAGTTAGGTCGTTAGATCTGTGTTGAGTTAGGTCGTAGGCGACCTAAGATGGTTAGGTCGCGTGTGTGTTAGGTCGCATGGGAGTCTAAGGTATTAAGTCGTAACCTCGTTATGTCATAGGTCGGCAAGGCAGTTAAGTGTTAGGTCGGCAACGACCTAAGTTAGGTCGTAGACTCCTATGGTTGTTAAGTCGCGATGTGTTAGGTTGCTGAGGAGTTGAGTCGTAGCCTGTGTGTTAAGGCGCGCGTTGCGTTAGGTTGTAGGTCGCTGGGTGTTTGGATGTGCTGAAGGGTTAGGTCGGAGAGGCTTAGGTCGTAAGTCGGAAGCGACTTAGGGAGATAGCCAGATTTCGACTTAAGGAATTTCAGCTATAAATAGGAGGGGTTGTTCTCACTTTTTGGGATCCGGATTTTTGAAGCGACGAAGTGCTGCCATTTTGAGAGCTCGACTTCTACACTTCTTCACTTCTTTTCTCCACTCTAATCTAGTGCTTCCATCCATCCAAATCGAAGATCAAGATTGAAGATTCAAGAGCTTAGATTGAAGATCTTCATCTTTTCAAGAGAGATTTCTTCGTTTGAAGCGGATTCGTGATAGATCAAGCTTGATCCTTCGCTGTCCAGATCTGAAGCGTGTTGATTTGGGTTTGTTTAGGTGATTTGGTGAGTGGTGATTATCTCTCACACGGATCCAAATGAGTATATCGGATTGTTGGCTCGATTTGGTGTTAAAATAGTGATTTCCATGCATTTTCTTCATCCTAAGTGTAGATCCATATAGATCCATTGTTCATGATGATGTTACATCCCTTTTATCATATGTTAACCTATGCAAGTTCATTCATCAAGTTTGTAGAGATATAATCCATGTTTTCATGCTTATTGGACTTTCAACTCTTTAATTACGAAAATGCCATTATTGTTATAATTGTCTACTTAGATCATTTTTGAATACTTGATTGCTTGGATTGATGTTTGATTTGATTGATCGTTATGAACTAGATGATTGATTACTAGATTTAGATCGAAGGTGATTCAAAAGCTAAGGGAAAGGCTCTTGAATTGGGAAAGCTGCTCGTGGCATATGTAGCGGGATGATGAAGCTCTTATGCATAGATTTGATGATGTGATGATGAGATGAGGCTTTGCGAGGATGTAATGAAGCGAGGCAATCATGTGATGAAGACTTGGTCTAATCCAGACGGGATCATTCCAAGCATGTTGATAACTCGGTGTTATGATTCGAGTTGAGGATAATGAATGAATATGAGAATAGTCGTCGAGGAGGATGACTAGGAGGCTTGGATAGCACCGTTGTTGAAGGTTCTAGCATGCTCTAAGCAAGAGTACGTTTGGGCAGATTCGATAGTCCCAACGGCCAACTGTTGATGGTCGAGTACTCTGGGCAGATTCGATAGTCCTAGGCACGGGCTGCGACGACGTGCGGGAGTTATGTCTAGAACCGGGGTTTCCATTAGCCCTTGACGGACGGCTGAAAGAATGTGTCGGTCATTCAATTAACGGTGATATCGAAGCAATGATAACAGTGATAGCCAGAGTCATGGATGTTTGGTTGTATCGTCATTCGGACTCAAGAGCGGTATTTTCTGGGTGCTTATCTGATTTAGGCCTTGGTACTTGGAAAACATCGCCCTTGACTCGAGTGATAGTAGCTTTACTTTAAATTGTATGCTCTGCTATGTTTGCTTCTGCTTAGTGTGTGTCTGGGGGCTATCACTGTAGAATGAGGTTGGAGTGGGAGGGTTGTATTCCTATTCCTTTTCCTTTGTGCTCTTTTGGTATGTTGTTAGTTAATTTACTGCTCACTAAGACTGTTGTCTGACTCAAGGCTTTATGTTTTTAATTCTTATTGCCTTGGGCTGTTCGTCCATTTTGGGACGGGCAGACTAGGTAGCAGGTGACAGGTGCTGTTCTCTTCTCACGATGCTGATATCGAAGACGAGCTAGAGGGTTGCATATTATCTTCTTATTATTATGTACTGGATATTCCGCTGTTTTGTATTCTCTGAGAGTTATGTAGTGAGGCTGGATGTATTGACTATGTGGATGTTTGTATTCAACTATTATGGAATTTTATATGATGTCATCTTGTTCTGTAAAGCTTCACTATACATATGTTCTATTGTATTTTGTCCATGCGCTGTGAGTAATACGATAGATTCTTTTGTTTTAAATCTTACCTTGACAATCGTCCATGGTCGCCTGGTACACTTTACAGCGCTTTATCTTTAGATTCGGTGCAGGGGTCATGGGCGGTCGTCACAGTTTCTCAGCGTCTTTGTCTATACATTTAAATAAATAATACATTATTTACTTACCAAATATTGTTTGATATTTAAATATCAATCAAATAATTAATAAAAGATTTGTACATTACCTTCGCTTCGTCACTTTCCCAATGCACCAGCCAACCCTCCCATACACTCGCTCCCATCCAGTTCGAATTCTCCCTTTTATGCTTCACAGCCGACATAGAATCTCGGTAATTCTTTCTCATCTTCTGCATTCAGTAGTGTCGTACATGCGGCGTGTCATTTGCTTGGACATCGACTGCGGCCTGCATTTCATGATAAACAAGCGACAAATAATTAAACAATATAAAATGAACAATAAATAAGCAACAAACAAATTGAGAATAGAAAATAGAAGATTATACTTACAATGAAATCCTGTCATATACACTATATGATGTAGGAAGGGATATTACCTCACTTGGACCAGCAAGCCATCATCCTACTCTTATATGAATCTCTAGAAACTGATAGAACAACAGATAACGAATGTTGGTCAAACCCCCTGTACTAAATATGATACAGATTATTATATCGTACATAAAATATTTATGTTGCTGAAAAAAAATACTTAGGCACCAGATACATAGTTGGACGATGTGGCGGTTGTAATGGGACGCTGTCATCGCTTCCGAACGAATGGGATAAGCTCCTCCTTCTAGACGACATGATATTTATCACAGACACATCATTTATAAAAGAATGATAGTATGATAATGACATATATTGTATAATGATGACATAAATGACATAAAGTACATAAATTGCAAAATATACCTGTTTCAGATTGGGTCTCATATTCTGACATAGCAAAATATAGCATTTTTAACATAAATTGCTAAATAAATGACATAAATGGTATAAATGACACGAATGATGTAAATTACATAAATGAATAAATTACGTAAATGACGATAAGCAGATTCGGTTTCATAAATGATATTATTACGTAACTTGCAAAATAAATATCATCAAGTACATAAATTACATAATACATCAGAATTCAACATAATATTTTTTATCAATCCTCATCGTCTTCTAATTCAGATTTGGTCATATCTACATTATTTTCCTCTCAACTCTCAAATGCTTTTACCAAAACGATTGATTCATCGTTCAAAGGTCCAAAATCAGTATAATCGTCTGTTATTATTATTTCGTTGTTTTGCTTAAGATCTGCCTGATAACCTTGTTCGTTTGGAATATTCTTTCCATCAAACGTAAATCTTGCATTTGTTTTAAAAGCTGTTGATCTGCTTTATCTCTTTTTAGAGAAGGAAAGGAGTGTAATAGACTTGCAATGCTTGTTTCGTAGTACAAAAGGATCGTACTTATGATAATGCAATGTGTGCTTTATTTCAATAAGATTATAATCCTTGTGCACATTAATTCCAGAACATGGAATATTGCTAAATCAATTGAATCTAAATAAAAAAACATCCTCGGTGGGTCGTGAGAAATATTTCAGTTGCAAAATTTGGGTTAAAATGCCATAAAAATCATTTATGTGATTTTTTGAATTATCACTGTTTTTAACAAATACACATGTATTATTAGTTAATTTTTCAGTATCATATTCTTTGGTGTTGATTTTATATCCATTGACGAAATATATTGGATATGACTTGACATTTCTTTTTGGTCCCAGCGCAAGATGTTTCAATTCTTCGTCGACCACACAATTTCGCGGTTCATAAATGTTTTTTGAAAACCAATTAGAAAATTCTTTACTGAGATCCCACGTGGATGTTCTCTTTCATAAATACTGCATATATAAATAAAATATTGCATTAAAATCTACATGTGCATACATTATTGAAATGAATAAATCAAGAATTATTATTTCATATTACCTAACAAATGGTGCAACCTTAGCACAATTAAAAAGAATATAAGTGTGTGCTACATGAAGATCTCTATCGTCTAACCATACGTCTACAAATTTTACAGAAGGACAACCATGTTGTCTAAAAATAGATAACATTGTTTAAGAGGACTCTTGTTCGTCGCCTTCATCATTACATGGAACGCTTCCAAATGATATGTTCATATGATCACTGATATTTCATCACTTGAGAAGCTTCTTCTTCGATGTAAGATTTACAAATCAAACCTTCAACTCGTGCTTTTTGCCTTACTTCTTTCTTCAGATGATTTAAGTATCTATGAAAAATTAATTTACATTAACTTTAACTTCCGAGTGTAATTAAATTAATAGGTAAAATATTTCATACATCTCGAATGGATACATCCATCCATATTGCACAGAACCTCGAAGTCGTGCTTCAGATGGGAGATGAACAAGTAAATGCTCCATTACTGTAAAAAAAACCTGATGAAAATATTTTCTCCAATTTGCAGAGCAATATAAGAATATCTTCTTCAAGTTTACGTAAACGTTGAACTTTAAATGTAGTCGAACAAAGATGTTTGTAAAACAGACTATGTTCCGTTATTACCTTCTAAACTTTTAAGGACAATAGTTCTTTGAATACAACGAGTAATAAATTTTTCATCATTATGTCACAGTCGTGGCTTTTCATTCCACTCAATCTACCGTTTTTAAAGTCAACATATCTTCGAAAATTTGATGAAATCCCATCAGGAAATCTTAATCCTTCCACCCATTTTAACACAACTTTAACTTGATTATTATCTAACTCATAACATGCATTGGGTTTTTTATTGTCGTTTGGTTTCATATAAAGATCGGGACATTTGCATAATTCTTGTATATCGCGTCTTGATTTCAAATCGCTCTTAGTCTTCCCCTTGATATTCAAAATTGTGTTAGAAACATTATCAAAGACATTTTTCTCGTTATGCATCACATCAATATTATGACAAAGCAGAAGATCTTTCCGATAAGACAACTTCTAAAATATACTTTATTTGCCTAATTATGAATATTCGATTTACCTACAATTTCATTTTGTACTCCAATTTCATGTATCTTTGGATAATCCCTTACAAGTTCATATATGTCTTCGGCTTACCAAATCGTTGGTGGTTGTCTGGTTTCTACTCTATTAGCTAAAATGTTTTTTCTATCTCCTCAAGTTTTTTCTATCACCTCTGAAGGGATGATTGACATGGAGAATACATCGATGATAGTCAAACTATAAAATTTTCGTATCATTCGATAAAGAAAATGCCCGTGTTTTTTCCAGCTAGACGATCGGATGTACTCCATCCTCAAAGCATTGCATAAGCAGGAAAATCACTTATAGTCCACAACAAAGAAGCAAACATACGATTTTTTTTTCTTTCTGCTCCTTCGTTCCACAGTTTTTAACTCCTCAATCAACGGTTGTAAATAAACATCAATTCCTTGTGTCGGATCGTCAAAGCCAGGAACGACAACGGTAAGAAACATATATAGAGTTTTCATACACATCCATGGAGATAAATTATAAGGTGTGATGATAATGGGGCAAGATGAAATTTAGCACCAAATTGAGAAAATGGTGAAAAACCATCCATACATAATCGAGTCTAACATTACGACTCTCCACTGCAAAATTGGCATAAGTTTTGTCAAAATGATTCTATGCTTCTCCATCAACCGGATGTGTCAACGTACCTTCCTCCTCTATTCTCACACTATGCCATCTCATATGAGGTGCAGTAACATAAGATGTGTATAATTTTTGAAGCCTAGGAGTGATAGGCAAGTAGTGCATACGTTTGTATGAAACTTCTTTTCCCTTCTTTTTCCTTGGTTTGTACGTTTCCTCGTTACATATTCTACACTTCCAAAGATTGATGTCCTCTTTCCAAAACAACATGCAGCTATTTAAACATGTATCTATTATTTTATATGGTAAATCAAAAGCCGACATAACTTTTTTAACTTCATAGTGATTTTCACATTAAATTATCGCGGGCATATGTCATTTTGCAGCTTGTACAATAGCTGTAAATCCGACGTCAGTAATGTTGTATTTTAAACGTTGAACTTTAAATGTAGTCGAACAAAGAACTATAAGAATATCTTCTTCAAGTTTACGTAAACGTTGAACTTTAAATGTAGTCGAACAAAGATGTTTGTAAAACAGACTATGTTCCGTTATTACCTTCTAAACTTTTAAGGACAATAGTTCTTTGAATACAACGAGTAATAAATTTTTCATCATTATGTCACAGTCGTGGCTTTTCATTCCACTCAATCTACCGTTTTTAAAGTCAACATATCTTCGAAAATTTGATGAAATCCCATCAGGAAATCTTAATCCTTCCACCCATTTTAACACAACTTTAACTTGATTATTATCTAACTCATAACATGCATTGGGTTTTTTATTGTCGTTTGGTTTCATATAAAGATCGGGACATTTGCATAATTCTTGTATATCGCGTCTTGATTTCAAATCGCTCTTAGTCTTCCCCTTGATATTCAAAATTGTGTTAGAAACATTATCAAAGACATTTTTCTCGTTATGCATCACATCAATATTATGACAAAGCAGAAGATCTTTCCGATAAGACAACTTCTAAAATATACTTTATTTGCCTAATTATGAATATTCGATTTACCTACAATTTCATTTTGTACTCCAATTTCATGTATCTTTGGATAATCCCTTACAAGTTCATATATGTCTTCGGCTTACCAAATCGTTGGTGGTTGTCTGGTTTCTACTCTATTAGCTAAAATGTTTTTTCTATCTCCTCAAGTTTTTTCTATCACCTCTGAAGGGATGATTGACATGGAGAATACATCGATGATAGTCAAACTATAAAATTTTCGTATCATTCGATAAAGAAAATGCCCGTGTTTTTTCCAGCTAGACGATCGGATGTACTCCATCCTCAAAGCATTGCATAAGCAGGAAAATCACTTATAGTCCACAACAAAGAAGCAAACATACGATTTTTTTTTCTTTCTGCTCCTTCGTTCCACAGTTTTTAACTCCTCAATCAACGGTTGTAAATAAACATCAATTCCTTGTGTCGGATCGTCAAAGCCAGGAACGACAACGGTAAGAAACATATATAGAGTTTTCATACACATCCATGGAGATAAATTATAAGGTGTGATGATAATGGGGCAAGATGAAATTTAGCACCAAATTGAGAAAATGGTGAAAAACCATCCATACATAATCGAGTCTAACATTACGACTCTCCACTGCAAAATTGGCATAAGTTTTGTCAAAATGATTCTATGCTTCTCCATCAGCCGGATGTGTCAACGTACCTTCCTCCTCTATTCTCACACTATGCCATCTCATATGAGGTGCAGTAACATAAGATGTGTATAATTTTTGAAGCCTAGGAGTGATAGGCAAGTAGTGCATACGTTTGTATGAAACTTCTTTTCCCTTCTTTTTCCTTGGTTTGTACGTTTCCTCGTTACATATTCTACACTTCCAAAGATTGATGTCCTCTTTCCAAAACAACATGCAGCTATTTAAACATGTATCTATTATTTTATATGGTAAATCAAAAGCCGACATAACTTTTTTAACTTCATAGTGATTTTCACATTAAATTATCGCGGGCATATGTCATTTTGCAGCTTGTACAATAGCTGTAAATCCGACGTCAGTAATGTTGTATTTTGACTTCATCGCAATGTATTCTGTAGTTACTAATAGCTGAGCGTCGCTTTTACTACCATCCCAAAATGGTTTCTTAGCCGCATCCAATAAATCGTAAATTTATTTTGCTTCAATATTTGGTTCTTCAACATTTACATCATCTTTATTAACTTAACTGTATGGAACATTGATCATATTGTATCTTCAACCATACTTTCTATACGATTCGTCATAACAATTTCATTACCAGCCACCTCTAATTCAGACTCTGTAGGAGTATGTGCTACACTTTCTCCACGACGATCCCAAACATAATACTCCGGTACAAAATCGTTTTTGCACAAATGAACAGTCACAATATCTGATAACAAATACTTCAAATGTTTACACCTACCACACGGACAACGAATTGTTACATCGTTTTCCTTATTACTTAAAGCGAATTCAACAAATACGTTTATACCATTATAAAAATCTTCCTTTATTGAGCCTCTCAGCCCCTTCTTTGATACATTCATCTCCTCCGATCAATAAATTAATCGATCATTTTCCTATTTAAAAAAATATGTCACAAATTAAAATATAAATATTGGTCATTTTACGAGTCGACGTTTTATTTTTCAATTTATTGATACATAATCTTATACGCGTTAATTTAACCCAACTTAAAAATACAATATTGAAATGTTGATTTATGGTTTTCTATTTTGATGGTCAGCCATCCTACTTCCTATTATAAACACAGTAAACAATTGCATTTCGTAAATTATTTTTTTCAAACGATTCAACAAAATTTCGGCAGCACTTCCTTTTTGTTTCATGTATTGTACACAAATGTGTGTACATAGAAAACGAAAAAGAAAAGTGACGGTGAAATAACTAAGTGCCGCTTTTACAACCATCCCAAAGATCTTTCTTAGCAGCATCTAATATATCGTAAAAAAATTTCTTTAATATTTGGTTCTTCAACATTTACATCGTCATCATCAACTTCAACCGTAGGGACATTAATCGTGCTGCATCTTCAACCATATTTTCTATATGATTTGTCATAACAATTTCATTACCAGCCGCCTATAATTCAGACTCTACCGGAGTATGTGCTACAACTTCTCAATGACGATCCCAAACATAATATTCCGGTACGAAACCGTTTTGCAAAACTGAACTTTCACGGTATCCGGTAACAAATACTTCAAATGTTTACACCTACTAAATGCACAGCGAATTTTTACATCGTTTCCATTATTACTTAAAACGAATTCAACAAATACGTTTATACCGTTATAAAAATCTTCCTTTATTGATCTTCTCAATCTCCTTCTTTGATACGTCCATCTCCTTCGATCAACAAAATAATCGATCATTTTTTCTATTTAAAATATGTCACAATTCAAAAATAAATATTAGCCATATTATGAATTGACATTTTATTTTTCAATTTATTAATACATAATGTTATACGCATCGATATAACCCAACTTAAGAATACAATATTGAAATGTCGGTTTACGGTTTTCTGTTTTGATGGTCAGTCATCCCACTTCCCATTACAAACACGATAAACAATTACATTTCGTAAATTATTTCGTTTTGAACGGTTCAACAAAATTTCGACATCACTTCTCCTTTGTTTCTTGTATTGTACACAAATGCATGTACACAAGAAACAAAAAATAAAAGTGATGACGAAATTTTGTGAACCGTTTAAAACGAAATAACATACAAAATGTAATTGTTTACTGTGTTTATACTTGTCCAATACAGGGACAAATCCAACAAGTATTGTACCAGATGAATATAAGTGTCTGTTTTATGACAAAAACGAATATCTAAATAACGATCACGTACAACACTTGTTGGACGAAGCCAAAAACTCTTTAAATGACGTAGTAAAGTAGTTTATACAAAAATTTGAAGTTTTATAGTTTGACTTCTTATTTATTATATAATATATTATTGTTTGTAAATGGTTGAAAATTTACTAATTTTATATATTTCAAAAAATTATTAATTCACTACAAAAGTAGTTATAAAAGACATTTTTACAACTGTCTTTTGCATTTGTGATAAAGTATATCGCAACAGTTAATGGTTGTTGCATTAACAGTTGTTATAGGTCTCTTTTGTAACCGCTAATGGCAGTTACAATAACAACATTTGCAACTGCTTTTGTCAGTTGTAATAGATTTAATTAGATGTTGTAATTAAATCAACTATAACTATTTTTTAATGTTGTGAGATACTATTATAGAATTATATTTCATGTTCACTTTTTTAATAAATTTAATTCTTTTCTAAATTAAAGAATACATTTTTTCATGAATACACTATTTTATCCTCAATACAATCAACATAGAATACATCATTTTATATTTACTTTCTTTAATGCATTTAATAATCAGCCTGGCTCGTCTTTTAATCCCAATTGACCTGAGTTCATTAAATCCTCACCGTTTATTCACTCAGCTAAATTCTCTTTATAAGCCGAGTTTTTTAAGCCCAGCAAGGCCACAAGGATGCAGCCCGCTCCCTTGCTAGCCATACGTACTCTCAACATGCCTCGGCTAGCATTTGCAATCCATAATCCAATCCCTATATTGAATATCCTGATTCCCATCGTATGCTGCATAGTAGCCCAAGCCAAACACTCGAAAATCCGGCTTCCCTTCATATACAGCTCAGCAACCAAAGTCAACCACGTCTGAAGCTTCCAAGCTCTAATGTTTTGACATAAGTAGTTGAAAACAACTGACATCTAACACGGCTCTAATGTTTTGACAAAAACAAGCTTCAATTAACTAGAAGCAAAAGAATTGCTTATATCCCATGCATTCTTAAGTTTTCAATTTCTTGTTTTGATCCTTTAATGGGGTATTGTTGTTGATAGGAAGCCTGCGGTGAGGTTTTTGATGGTAATCTTTGTTCAGCATTTTATATATTTCAACGGTAGCTTCTAGAAGCTTTTACGCCTCCATGTTTTGGTATATATCCCATGTAGGAAATTTATCTCATCATTAGGTGAATGAGAAAACTTTATTGAAGATTATATATCCTTCACTGCATGGGAGAAAAAAAGGAAAAAAACAAAGAAAAAAAGAAATGTGCAAATACGAACATATAAATTTAACTATCAATAGTCCAGCAATGCAGACGTAAGTAGGCATACAATAAGCAAATACCACACAATCAGATGCTTTGTAAATCGACACAAACATATAAATCTAAAGAAGTCTCAGGTGAAATTTCCTAACAATCCTGTATTCCTGTATAAAAAATAAAGTTTCAAACATCATATGCGTCTACAATTAACAACTATGAGGCTTATTTTTTGAAAAATGCTTTCAATATTATCTCATTCATTCTGAACAGAGTTGAAGGATCATATGTGTTTTCTTTTGGCAGATGGATCGGTAATATGGGCATATAAAGAAGTAGTGTAAAAGGAGAGTCTAATTTATTCTGAACAGTTATAACCGAACCACACAAAATAAGTCAACGGCCTAATTCGTGTTATCCAAATATGAACATAGTTAAAGGATCATCAGAGCAAAGTGCGTATGAAGATATTACCAAAGAACATAAAATTCATATCATCAGTTTCAATTTAGCTATAAATCAGTAGATTACTGACCAATTAAGTTCTATCTTTGCTTTAAGAAAACAAATATAGTAAAATGAAGAAACGTTAAATTACCCGAGACTCCTTCGGATGGCAGGCATGACACAGTCAGGATGACGATCGATACACCAAAGCTTGGAGGTAATAAAAAGCTCTTCCCTTGACCGTATGAATCCTCTTTTTACATGGCTTCTCCAAGCGGCTTTTCTGACCCGTAAAGTGATGCACTATCGAAGTGGCGATAGCCATTCTCGATCGCATCTAATACTACCTGTTTGTGTCTTTTGAAGCAAATGGATATGCGGCTGTGCCCATGCCAATGATTGGCATCGATCTGCTACCTTCACATATAAGGACCTCTTGTATTCCAATATGCATCGACAATCAAGTTTCAAACATCAAATACATCTAAGAAGTCACTCTCCTGCAGTTGCACAGTCATATTTATAGAAATAAGGAAAAAGAAACCACATGTACAAAAATATAAATACTGAACATTAATAGCCATAAGCACAACTCTCCCAAAGTCAAACACAGCCACAACTAAAAGCTGTAGAAGATCGCCAACAGCTCTCAATCTCCTCCCGCCTGCAGGCCTCCTCCTCATTGGCTCAGCTGCCACTCACTCAACTATCAGAACAAAAACGTGAACCCTTTCGGCAACAACTCATTCTTGGTTTTAGCAGATCCATTGCTGGAAAAGGACAAGACTTTTGACAGCAAGGTAGCCGCTCAAACAACCTCCCCCCACTGTTGCGCCGTTTTGGTCGATTATTGCTAGTTGAGGATGATTCGCTAGATGATTTGATAGAAGAGGATGATTTCATGTTGAGATGAAGAAGCGTTGAGATGATTGGTGCTTGAAATCTCGTTACTTGGATTTGATTATTAGGGTATGATGATTAAAATTAGTAATATGAATAAAGGTTTTTGGCGACTCTGTTATGCCAAGGTCGGACTAGGGTTTAGTTAGATAAGGGTTGGAGGGAAATTTTTTGGTAATGGAGGGAATTTTTTTGACTTTGGAGCCAAGAATTTTGGACTTTGAAACCAAGGTTTTCCTTATTAACAATAAATTATTAGTCATTAATTATAAATTACTAATTATTAGTTATTATAGTATTATAAACAATTGTAAACGCATTAAAAAGAGAGCGACCATTAACACACTGAATTAAACATAAAATTTGACACAACAAATATAGACCGTTGGATCCTTTGTCTTTACATGAGAGATGAAAATTATAGGTAGATCTAATGTCAAGTTCTCTTGTGTTCCATTTTGTGTGTATATTTTAGTCAACTTGAATTTCCCCTTTCAAAACTTATATTTAAAACTCGTATCTTATCAATCATTAATTACTAAAAATTAATTAGTAAAATGCAAATATTAAACATCAATCTTAATTATTACTTCTTACTAATTTAATAGTAATGATTTATTCTTAATTATTATACGTTAATTATTAATAGTAATTATTTAACAGTAATTATTATTATCGATTATTTAATAGTAACTGTTAAATATTAACTATTTAATAGAAATATCAATTACTAAAATTTAATTCTTAAATATTAAATATTACTTCTTATTTATTAATTGGTAAATATGTTTATATGAAAATTTATATTTAAATATTATATGAGTTTCTAAGTTAATTAAGTAGTATATTTCATTTAGATGGATTACTAATTATAAATCTATAACTTTTAATTAATTCTTAACTTTTAACTATTGTTATTTGATTATTATTTAATTAATTATTATTTATTATAAAATTATATTATTAATTATTAGTTACAATTATTTAATAGTAATTATTATTTATTAACTATTAATTATTAATTATTAATTAATATTTATAGTTTATTTATTGATTATTATTATTAATTTCTTAATTATTAATTTATATTAATTACTAATTAATAATTAATAGGAATTATTTCATAGTTCAAATTAATTGTTAGTTATATTTAGTAGTAGTCATTAATTATTATATATTAATATTCAGTTTTTATTTTTGAAGTACTATTTATTTAATTATTATATAATATTAATTTTTTACTAAATTTAGTGTTTAATTTTAATTATTGATTATAATTTTAATTATTTAATATTCATTTTATTAAATTTTAATTATTATTATTTAATTATTGTTAATTAATTGTTATTTATTATAAAAAAATTGTTAAATATTAGTGACTATTATTTAATAATTATTATTATTTAATAATTATTATTATTTACAAATTATCGATTATTAATTAAATATTTATTATTGATTATTTATTTCTTAATTATTAATAATTACTTCTTAATATTAATAATTACTTCTTAATATTAATTATTACTTCTTAATCATTAATTATTAAAAATTAGTTCTAATTTATTAGTTATGAATTATTTAATAATAATTATTATTATTTATTAATTATTATGTTAACTATTAATTATTGAATATTAATTATTAATAGTAATTATTTCATATTTTAAATTAATTATTAATTATTATTTAATAGTAATTATTAATCATTAGTAAAAAATATAAATTATTTAATTATTAATAATTTAGTATTATTACTTAATTATAATTAGTAATTAATTATTACAATGGGAAAACGAAAATGGTTGTAATAGGCATCTATTACAACTGACAAAAAAGAAGAGTTGTTAAAAATCGACGTTTATTACAACTGGCCAAAAAATAGGTTTTGATAGACATCTATTACAACTGCCAAAAAAGAAAAGTGGTGAAAATAGACATTTATTACAACTAGCATAACTAAAGGAAAGGTTGTGATAGGCATCTACTACAATTGGCAAAATAAAAGAGTTGTTAAAAATAAATTTATTACAATTTTTTGAAAAAAAACGTTGTAAAAAACCTCTATTACAACTAACATTTTGCGGCCGTTGTAAAAATGCAGTTGTAATAGGATCTTTTTGTTATAGTGATTTACCGTATTCCGCGTATTTTATCGAACAAGGTTAATTCAGCGTATTATAGTAGATATGTAAATTATTTTTTTACGACGTTTTCGATAGAAAACAATTTATTTAATTATTAGTATGTGTGTGTGTATATATATATAATAATTAACACATATACACACACATATATGAATACATTAAACACCTCAATTAACACAAGATAATGCTAAAAATAACACATATATAATGGTTTACGCATATATATAAATTCATGAATTATACGTAGTTTTCACAATTTAAAGCTAACAAATGAAATAAGTATTTCATAGGATACTATAAACTATCATTAGGCTAATAGAAACAATTAGAATTATCAATTAGCTCTAATTTATCAAATTAGGAAAATCTAGATTTAAGTTAAAAAACTTAGTTTTTCGCAAAAATTAGAGACTATACCCGAGATTGGAAGCAATAGAAAGTGATTAAGGAGCCGTGCAAGATCCGGAATCTTGAATTTGGGTTTGGAAGCTTGAAAATGGATTTTAGGGATTTTAGGAAAAAAATCCGTTAAGCCGTAATGAGGAAGAAATGTCCCGACCGAGACCTGGATAATGTGAATTTTCAACGGCCGCTGACGGTCCGTCGAAAACCGTCGGAAACCGTCATACTTAGGTCATCAGAAACCGTCGCCAAGGGTCGTCGGTATTTCAAGCTATTCTTGTAGTGTGTGTAACAATGAATAAAGTTAACCGCGTATTCCGAAAAGTTTTCAAAATATAAAAAATTGAATTTCTTTATTCGTATATAATCATAACTGTTATTTACGTATAATTTTATTAAAAAACTACATTTTTTTGCCATTACATATTTTATGGAAATTTTGTTACGATTTCAAAAAAGTAAGTTAAAATGTGTTTTCTAGTAGAATAGTGCAAAACTAACTAGCTTTTCCCATTTTTCGAAAATATGGACATAATTTACATATTTAAATGTTCATTACTACCTGAAATTTTATTTTAACATCATTAAAAAAACATGAACTTATAACCTTTTTACCAAATTTTTTGAGTAATTCTGAAGCAGAATGGAATGGCCATGATAATAGGATTTGTGCCATCTGATAAGAAACATATGCCTGCCTCACTGCATAATCATATGCATTCAATGTAACTGGTCCACAACATACAAACATGTACCAATTAACTGTTCCTTTTCAATAGTGAAATTTTAATCACAAGATTGCTGTTTGCTTCCACTATTGTCATGTTCATCCACGAGTTAAAGTAACAAAGCACCAACAAACCAATAAAGGTACAAAAATGCTGACATAAATGTACATGAACAGAGGATAAACATGAAATGGAGTAAAATATTCATATTTTGTTTGGGAGCATGCATCCTAACACTTGATGTACCCTGCACATTATTTATATTCCAACACAGTAGTACATGATTTATTCCAGCACAGTCATCCCTTCCATTTTAATATTCCAACTAATGCCAATAAAAAACGCCATGATTCATACTATTGAATGCATCATTCTTCATGTATAAAATTCCTAAGTGGGCAGGTACACAATAAGAACAAGCTGAAAATTCCTAAGTGGGCAGGTACAAAATAAGAACAGGCTGATACCAAATACAATAACGTTTATATATTTATATAGCATTGTTGCCCCCACTTGCCTGTTTACTTACATTTAATACTAATATACTGGAATACTGTTGTAGACAATTTGATGAATATATCATATATCTCTCTTTTTTCTCCTTCTCTCTTCCCCGATGCTAACAAAAAAAATTCAATAAATAAAATTTACACGGTGTCTTTTTAAAATTTCAAAAATACCTCATTCAACAAAGAAATGTCATCATCGATTTGTAACCTCCACCACTAACCCCTTTCGGACCATTCATCAACAGAATTTTGCTATCAATTTGACATCAACGACGTCAACAAAATTATCTGAAACGGAAGTGTTGTGACTATCAAAGATTTTGGTTTTATAGCACACGTTCATACATTAATTTTTTTATTAAATTAAAGTTAAATATCTTCAAATGTTAGATAGACTTAGTTACGTTTTATACTACTAGTGTAAATGTTGAATTTTGGTTAACGAAGTTGTGGTAGAGCCAAATCTGCGTTGGCGTTTGAATTGATGGGTTCCTACTCCTACTTTGACCTACATATTTATTGGTAGAGTAGACCTCGTAAACAATATTTTACAGGATCTAAGAGGGTAAAATAAAAATATATTTCAAGTAAAAAAAACTTGAAATTTAGGGTTTTCCTCAACCATGGGGGAAAATCTCTCCCCTCACAGAAATCTCCCTCATCTTTCTTCCTCAAATCTTCTAAACAGACCACCTGAATCTCACATCAGAGAATCAAGCAATGGAATCATCATAGATAAGGATGAGTTTCAATTGGTTCAATCAAGATCACAGAAGAAACGACAACCCTTGATGAATGAGTATCAGAGAAATTCGCGGGGCGGCTATACTCAAACAAAGAAGACAAATGGTCAGAATTCAACCATTCCTCCTCCAAATTCAAGAAATCATTTGTACCAACCAAAGAAACCCACAAATTTTTCTCTGAACAAGACGCAAGGGCAAAGATCTTGGGCTGAAATCGTTTCTGAGCAATCTAAAGAACCTAACAATGATGAATGCAATCTTGAAACTATTGCTCCGATCAAAATCAATAGTAAGAAATTCGGTTTGATAAAAGAATCTGTTTGCAAAAGAGCTATTGATTGTTGGAGTAATTCGATTTTAGTTTATGTTGTTGGTACCAAACCATATTATACATATTTCAAAGCTTACATTCAACGTGTTTGGAAACCTGTTGGAGAATTTGAAATTTTTACCAGAGAAAATGGGTTTTTTATTGTTAAATTCAAAGAAGTTCAAGATTGCGATTCGATCATTCAGAATGGCCCATACTTTTATAATGGAAAGCTCATCATAATGAGAAGATGGTCTGAGTCCCTTAATATGGATAGGGATCTCCTTAGTACGATGCCGATATGGGTTAAGCTACCCAATGTTAATCTCAAACTTTGGGATCGCGAAGCCTTCAGCGTAACGGCTAGCATTATTGGAAAACCCATTAAGATGGATGCAGCTACCACCTTGAAAACGAGATTGAATTATGCTCGTCTTCTGGTGGAGGTATCTGCAAATGATGAACTTCCTCAAGAAATAAATCTTACGTTATACAATGGAGAAAACATCACCCAAAAGATTGAGTATGAATGGGTTCCACCGAAGTGTAGTATCTGTAAATGTTTTGGACACATCAGAGAGCAATGTGTCACAGAACAAAGATGGATACCCAAAGCTCACAATCAAAATAAGGAAATAGTCATTGATCAAGAAAATGATGCAGATAAAACTCTTCAAAATTTGCATCTCAACAAAGAGATACCAAAAGAATCAAATATTCAAAAGAATAAAGATCGAATCAACCAGAACGGTATCATATTCGATCAAGAAACAACATCTCTTTTGCTCACAGATCAAAATGACCAGATCCCTGCTGAGGAAGTTCATCATTCTGGGAAAATAATAGAAAATTCAAAAGGCAGTTCTCAACGCAGATCAGAGGAGGGAATCTATAGTAAAGAGGTCTTTAACTCTGAAATCCCCCCAATTTCAGAGTTATGTTTAATTACAAACAATCATGAGACAGACACAAACAATATTCAGCATCTGTGCGACAACCAGAGTCCTGAATTTGCAATGGAGAGTGAACCACCATCAGACAAAGCTGCAGAAGTTGAGGACAATGGTGGCATCCACTCAACCTTGCCTCGCAATACTGAGGAGTTTGACATCTCTCGCATTCTAATCCCTGAAAGTTATATTGTATCTGAATCTGATAATGTTATGGGGGAACCTGAAAAACAATTTGATATATCAGAATTACATATTCCTAAGACTAAAGCTATTGGCAGACTAAATAGCACAGGCAAAGGGAGAAAAGCTTTTGGGCAAAAATACATATCTTTTTTTTTAACCAAAAGATTGTATATAGCAGAAGGAGAAAAAACGCCTTTCTCCGGGGGCTCACAGGAAAATGGCGAAGCATATGAAGGACATATACCTCCCAGACGCTAATAAACAGCGGAAAAAAAAACGAAAAAGACCAAATCCAGTATTACAACAAGCAAAGATAAGACATCCTGCCAGAAAAATCAGCGAGAGTCACCAACAAGCATACCACCCACCCGCCTATACATGGAAGTATAGGCCAGACCACCAATCCAAGCCACAGTGAAAACAAACCGAACAGACAAAGACCCAGAAACCAGCTAATGAATCAAGCGCGTATATGAATGGAGAGCCAATCGCTAACCAGAGAGCCTAATCCCACAGAAGAACCAGAACTAACAAGAGATATCAGGACTAGCTCCGACTAACCAAAGGTAATCGAACTTCCTCATCGAGATCGAACAAAGCCAACAACCCAATGAATAAGGAAGAAGAATGCCCGATACCCTCCACAGCACCCCAAACACCAATCCAAGCCAAGATAGCAGACCGGAGACGAAGCCAAAGAGTCTCCTCCAAATAGCGAGTACTAAACCAGACTATGCTAACCATAGCCCAAACACTGAAGGGAAACCGAAGCTACCTGGACTAGAAAACAAGCAACCACATCAAACCAACAAAAAGGGGGGGGGAGGGGAACGGAAACGTTGGGTGAGAGCCAACGCCCGATTGCAAGGATTCAGCCAACTCCCTGTCTAGCGTAAGCCAGACCACACGATATAGAAAGAAGTCCCACCAAACGCCCAGAACGGTAGCTCATGGTTCCCCTAAAAGGTCTACCGCGAAACGCCAGGAAAACGTCATTTCTCACGCGACGAATAATGGATGGAGGATCCATTGGAGAATCCTCGAATATTGCCTTATTCCGTGCGCACCAAATGTGCCAGCAGATAAGACAGGGGATCAAACGGAACACGATTGATCGAAGAGATTTACCAGAAATCCCAGACCACCAGGAATGCTGGAGTTCTAGAGGAGATCTAGTAGTACTTCTCACACCAACAAGGTTGCCGAAATAGTTCCAGCAAGATCTGGCCGAGGCACTATCAAAGAACAAATGGTTTAAAGATTCCGTAGCCCCGATGGCACAGCAACGACACCGGGAAACAAAGGGGATGCCGATCTTTTGAAGGTTCACGTCTAGTGGCAAACCATCGTGTAAAATTCGCCACATGAGAATTGAAGCCTTCGGAGGAATTCGGCGATCCCAAATGAAAGAGAACACTGGACGAATGGGACTTGGCGATCTAAACGATGACCAAGCTTTCAAGATGGAAAATGGAGCGCCATCCCATCCAGATAAACCTCCGTGAGAATCTGTAAAAGGTTTCACAGACTGCATGTGCTTCCAGGTCACGCTAGCATAGGACGGAGACCCGGAGAAATTAGAGTTAGCAAGCCTCCGATACTTAGCGTGAAGGAAGGTTGCCCATAAAGAATTGTTCGCACCAAACCTGAACCATAGCTTACAAGCAAAAGCCACACAAAGGTCCTTGGGATTACGGAGGCCAAGACCACCTTCATTCTTGGGACGGCAAACTACATCCCATGACACCTAGTGATGACGACGAGCGTCGTCCTTGTTGCCCCAAAAAAGGACGAGGCCAACGACCGATACGATCGGAAGAAGGAAGATGTAGGAGTCATCGCCGCGAAAATATGAGTACCCATAGAGTCTAAAACAGACTTTATTAGCACCAATCTGCCTGCTTGGGAAAGAAGAGACGCATTCCAACGTGTTATCTTACCCCTGACTTTATCAGCCAGTGAATCAAACAGACCATTGAGCTTTCTACCTCGGTAAAGGACAATACCCAAATAGGGGAGAGGGAGGGAAGCTTCTTTGAAACCCGATACAGCCTCGATCCAGGAAGCACGAGAAGGAGGCAAGTCCTTCGCATGGACAAAGCAGCTTTTGGAGGGGTTAACGAGTTGGCCCGAGGACCTCTCGTACTGATGGAGGAAGCAGAGGAGCCGCCGCACGGAGGAGCGACTGCCATTTGAAAAAATGACAATGTCGTCTGCAAAGGATAAGGAAGAGATAAGAGGACAACCCCTCGGAATTCCGAAGCGTTGGACTTGCCCGAAAATAGTTAAGGTATGGAGGCCGCGGGTGAAAGCCTCCGCCGCGATCACGAACAGGGATGGCGAGAGAGGGTCTCCTTGACGGAGACCCCTCCCAGCCCTGAAGTAACCGTGAGCCGACCCATTGATGAGAACAGAGAACCAACAGTTGGGGATGAGCCTCCACACCAAGTCAATAAGGGTTTCCGGGAACCCGAAGGCCCTTAGCACCTTAATGACGAAAAACCAAGACATGCGATCATAGGCCTTGGCCATGTCCAGTTTGAAGACAACATTAGAGCCCTGAATCTTCCGATCAATCTGGGAGATAAGTTCCTGGGCGAGAAGGACGTTATCAATGATCAAACGACCTTTAACAAAACCCGCTTGCGAAGACGAGATTATACGTTCAAGGAACGGGGCCAAGCGAATGGCAAGAATCTTAGAGATAACCTTATTCGAGAAATTACAAAGACTGATCAGCCGAAAATCCACGCACGATCTAGGATTATCGCACTTAGGAATGAGAATAAGGTTGGTGGAGGTCCAGCCGGTAGGAAGAGATTCCCCGGAGAAGAAGGATTGGATAGCCAGGCAGAAGTCAGCCTGAATAATAGGCCAGGAACTTCTATAAAAAACACCGTTGAAGCCGTCCGGACCACTAGCACTGTCCTTGCTTAAGGCGAAGACACATTTCCTGATCTCCTCTGCCGTTGGCACATCCGAGAGAAGAAGACTATCCGAAGAGGGGACGATGCGAGGAATAAAGGCTAAAAGAGTTGGATCAGCAACCGAGGCTGACTGGACACCAAGAAAAGAATGAAAATGGGCCAGAATGGTTTCTTTTACTTCCTCCGGAGAGGAAGCTGTAGAAAGATCAGGCCGAAGAATCTCGCGAATCGTAAGAAAACTATTCTTCTTACGAATAGATGAATGGAAGAATTTGGAGTTCGTATCGCCATCGACTAGCCACTTGATCCTAGCCTTTTGACGGAGGAAGTCATTCTTGATACGAAGTTCAGAAGAGAAAATGGTTTGCGCGAGAGCCCAAGCCTCCATATTAGACGATGACGGGTCTTCGTCTAGCAAAGATTCGGCTAATATAAGAGACTCTTCAGCCATTCGAACACGATCAAAAATGTTCTTAAAAACCTGGCGGTTCCATACCTTAAGGCTCTCCTTGAGGCGCTTAAGTTTAAGACTGAATACTGCACAAGAAGAGGCGACAATTGGATTGCTCCAAGAATTTTCAACCTCTTGCAGATAGGAGTGGTGCGATCTCCACATGCTCTGAAACCTAAAGGAAGAAGGTCCCGATAGAGAGAATGGAGAACAACGAACAATCATAGGGGCATGATCAGAGAAGGACCGGTGGAGGTGAGCGATCGAGAAAGAGAAGGGAAGACGAAACCAATCCTCTGACCCGAAAACACGGTCAAGTCTAGAGAGAATGCGGTGCGGACCTTCTTGGTTGTTAGACCAGGTAAAAGCAGAGCCAGTAAAAGGAATCTCGGAGAGGCCCGAGGAGACAATGAAAGAATTGAAATCCGCCATCGCTGTACGGTTGACGGCCGCTCCACCCTGTTTCTCCGCTTGACAGGCGACGATATTAAAATCCCCGCCGATCACTGAAGTAGACAAACCTATAGATCCAAGACTAAGGATGTCGGACCAAAGATCTAGTCTAGCCGAGCGGTCACATTTGGCGTACACCCCCGAGAATAAAAAGGAAGAGGGAAAAAAGGGAGACGAGCACGCCACTGAGAGTAGCTGGGAAGAATCAAGGACGGGGGTGACCGTCACAGATTTGGATCATAAAATCCAAATCTTTCCCGAGATGTTGGCGGATCCGCCGCCAAATCCTAAGGATAAGACGACTGAGGGAATACCAGCTGGGGCTAAAAAAGGTTCCAAAAGAGCAATCAAACCAACAGAGTGTTTTTTTGACAATGCGTTTTAGCCTAGCCAGAGACGCTTCGTTGCCAATACCACGAACATTCCAGTAAAGAATGTTAGCCATGAGGGAAAAAAACAGAAACTGGAAGAAGAAAGAAGCTATTACCAGACACCGGACAAAGGACAAAAAGACAAAAAGAAACTCAAATAAGATACAGCGAAAATCGAGCAGATCGATCGATCTGCTCGGACGCCGCTATAGATCGTGTGCGGATGGTGCGGGGTGTGGTCGGGGCTCTACGCGATTTGCGTCGAGAAGGTCGCTGAGAATGGGCGGAGGGCTGGGGAACTGTCTCAAAAGACACCACAACATCGTTCACCCTCAAGGGTGATGGCGAAGAAGTAGACCGCGAAGACGAGGGAGATGAGTTTCTAGATAAGCAATCAAGGCGCTCATTAAGGAGCGAAATTTCTTCCCGACTCATAAGAGGGATGGAGATGAAAATGGAGCAAGCAGACGAATGGAGAGAGCACGCCGCTGAGCAATGAGATGAAGAAGGGACCTGACGGTCCGGCAGCTCAGCAGACAGACGATGGAAACTAGGGGCGCTAGGGGCGCGAACCAATCGCAAACCATATGCCCTAGAGAGCCACGAAGGAGAAGACATAGTCGACCTGAAAAAGGATAAGAAGGGGAAGCAGCAACCATTGTCGGACAACGAAGAATCAGTCAAAGACAGGAAAGAAGAACAGGACGAAAGAGGGGAATGGAGGACACAAGAAGACTCCGACGGATAATATAAGTGTGTGGGAGAGCAGCCAAACTGCTTCCCATATTGCTGTGGGAGTCTTACCAAAGCCGGACTGTTACTAATGAAACGGCCCCGCACTACTGGTAAGAGTCGCTGGTCGGTTCCTACCACAAGACTGGAATGAAATGACCACAAGACTGAAAGCTAAAAGATCTGAGAAAAAGAGAAAGGGTAAGGGTAGGAGTGTATCAGGTTCAATCTGAAACCTTGATTGTTTTTTGTTTTCCCTTTATCATTATTTTTATGACTATCATGGCATGGAATGTTAGGGGTATGAATTCCCCTGCTAAACAAACTGACATTCTAAATATGGTTAGAATTTACAAACCATCTGTAGTTGCTCTCATTGAAAACAAAATGGATGACAATAATACTGATAAATTTTGTTTTAAGCTATCCAATAACTGGAAATCCATTAATAATAATGATTGTGGTAGTAAAGGTAGAATCCTTGTCATTTGGGATTCTAATATTTGGAAGTTGGTTAATGTTAATAAAGATATTCAATATATTGATTGTAATTTCAAAAATGTTGGTGGTTTCTCCCTTCAAATTACTAACATCTATGGTAGCAATTTTGAGAATGAAAGAAACAGTTTATGGTATAGATTAAAAGCTCTCAGTCAAAGCTATGACTTTCCTTGGATTATTTTGGGTGACTTTAATACTGTTTTTCATGCTAATGAAAAATTTGGTGGCAATAAAATCCCCCACAATAAGCTTGAAAAAATTAATAAATTTTTACTTGAATCTGGGCTTATTGAACCTAATATGAATGGCAATAAATATACTTGGAAATCTGGAAAAGAGAAAAACATTCACTGTAAGCTTGATAGAGTATTAATTAATGAAAAATTTTGTAATGCTTTTCCAATTTCTGTTGTTACTCTATTGAGCAAAACCACTAGTGACCATACCCCTTTACTGATAAACTTTTTTCAAAATCAAACTACTACTAATATTATTAATAATAAAGCTGCTCCTTTTAGATTTAAAAATGGGTGGGTCTTAAACAATGAGTATAATGATATTATAAAAGAGTGTTTTACTTTTACAAATAGTGGATCTTTTCAAGTCCAGTTTAACATGTTTCTTAAGAATACTAAAAACAAAATTAAGAACTGGAATAAAGCCAACTCTAGTAAAAATGATTGTCTTAATAATTTAAGAGAAAAAGGGAAATTTTTACAAAAACTTGCTGATGATAATCCTGGCAATTCTGATATAATTGACAAATTCTTTTCTAACCAAGCTAAGCTTTCTCATGAACTTTATATTAACACTATCAATCATAAACAAAAAGCTAAAGTTGATTGGCTTACTATGGGGGATGAGTGCACCAAATTTTTTCATGCTAAAATGAGCTGCAGAAAGCATATTAACAATATTGGCAAAATTATTGACAATAAAGGGGAGTGTATAAATAACTTGGAAAAAATTGTCAATGAAGCTATTGATTTTTATTCGCATTTATATTTCTCTGACTCTAATGAAATTAGCTTTCCCAATATTGTTTGTAAGAATGTGTTAAAGGATAATGCTACTGACATCTTACTTGCCCCTGTTAATATAGAAGAAATTAAAGCTATTATTTTCAATGCAGGAGATAATAAAAGTCCTGGTCCAGATGGGTTTAATGCCAAAATTTTCAAAACTCACTGGGATAATATCAACGATTTTATTACTAATGTAGTTAATGAATTTATGATTGATGGTAAATTGTGAAAGTCTATATGGATCGATAATATAGTTAAAACACGACTAGCAAGTGCGGAATTATAAATAATAGTAAATTGCAGTAATAAAAATGACACCAGAGTTTTTTATACTGGTTCGAACTTCTCGTTCTACGTCCAGTCCCAGACTGCTTCTGGAATTTCTCGAATAACCCTCACTTAACCCGAAGGAACAGGTATTACACCGCCTGAGCAACCGATCAGGACTTTCCGCCTAAGCAACCGAATAGGACTTTTCCGCCTAAGCAACCGAATAGGACTTCAAATACAATTTGGTAAATTGTTTCTTGACTTGTGTGTTCTTTGAATAACACGAATATAGTCAATGTAGTACACCCTTCCTATAATCTTCTTGATATGATGATTTGAATGTGCAAAGATAGGAAGTAGAGAATTGAAAAATCGCTTGTGATTATGATAATACAAAGCAAGTATAGATAGAAAGAATTGGTTGTTGAAATAGTGAATTTTCATCTCTATTTATAGTGTTGAATAGTTTTAATTCAATAGTTGCAACTATTAGAAGGAGTGCAACTGTTGGTGAAGAAGACAACTCTTCAAAATTTGAATTTTCATGAAGAGATGCTTCAGTTCGTCAAGTTCAGATGTCTGAGAGAAAAGTGACAGATGTTTGAATAAAGTTTAAAAAGTCAAAAAATAGAAGAAACAAAAAATCAGCCATTTAGACGTCTGTTTATTTAATTTAGACGTCTGTTTTTATGACAGACGTCTGTATTAAAGTGACAGACGTCTGTTTTTATGACAGATGGCTAAATAAAAGTGACAGATGTCTGAATTTGTACTGATTTGTTCCTCTTCTTTATTTTAGTGATTCTGAACTTGAGAAACTTTTGAAAATACTTTTATGTCTATAAAAAGATATTTTATATTTGTAGAACATGTTTTCCAAAAACTATTTGTGTGTGTGTGTTATCATCATATCAGAGATTGTACAAAAATATCTAACCGGAAATAATAATCAATATCTTTGAGCTTTGTTTGTTGACGATATGATAATAGCTTTTCTTTGTGGATTCCTGCAAGAATATTTGTTATCATAGTATATAGTTTGAAATATATAGTTGTCACATTAAAATCGAAGAAGGCAGGTTCCAACATTCTCCCCCTTTTTGATGATGACAACTATATAATTCAACGGTTAGTATAAACCATACCTTTTGCTCCCCCTGTCAACATGACCATATTATATAGCAGAATGATTAATATTTCTCCCCCTTTGTCATTAACAAAAAGGAATTTGTAAGGGGTTTCGTTAGAAATGTGATGATAAAACACATTGTTGAATAGCAATATGAACTTTGTTCAGAACATACCAATGATAAAATTTTGTTGTGGAAGAGTCAGAATATTTGGAGTATAAAAACAGATTTGAACATATGTTTGAACAGGTTCCATATCTTAATATACTAATCAAAGAGAAACAGTGATATAGGACATAAATACTTATTTATAAAAAGATACAGAACATAAGAATAAATTACTTAAGTCACATAACAGACGTCTGATGTTCTGTAGAAAATAAAAAAGATTGAAAAAATTAATAGATTTAGACGTCTAAAAATTATATTAGACGGCTAAGTATGATGACAAACGTCTAAAAGATTTTGTTCAGACGTCTTAGAGGTCTTAATTTTAAACAGAGAGTAAAAAACATTTTGTACTAAATTCAGACGTCTAAATTTTTGTTGCAGACGTCTATATTTGATGACAGACGTCTGTTACAAAATGTTCAGACGACTCAAACAAAAAAATAGGTATACAGACGTCTGTTAATAACTATCAGACGTCTGTTTGTCTGATTTTTAGTTTTTGAATAAATTTAAAGGTCCCCCTATGTATAACATCTCCCCCTAAGTATAATATCTTGTAAATAACGAGATAAACTCATTATTAATTATGAAGGAAAAATAAAATAGATTTTACCATATTTGTTGAAGTCCATATTTCATTATAAGCACGTAATTCTATTAATCGTATGGAACATTCTTTAAAATTCCAAAATCTATCCTTTTCCTTTTGTTTCTTTGAGTACCTGCAAAAAATAATAATCATTTTTGGTACCCACTTATTATGTTAGGGTCCGGGGGGTTAGGTCTTAGGAAACCATACCCATTTGGGTGTGGTTGATCCTTTATAAATATAATTTTCATTATTGACTACCATATCAAAATAATCATCAATGTATTTTTCTCTATTTTTCCAATTAATAGGAACCCAAATATTTAGATAATTTTTATTCATATTTCTGGTCAATGATTTTGTACTTCTAGGGAAATTATAAACATTATTGGTCATAGCAGTATTCGAATTTCTATAAAAATTGGATTTAGACTTTACTCGAAATTTAGTACTAGCACTAACATTTTTACTATTCATGAAAGCATATCTAGTGCTATTTCTACGATCAATTTTATTATAACTTAAACCACTTTTATCATTGTGAGCTTTTGAATTTGTAACTAAGGAAGATAATATATCTTTACCTTTGTTAAAATTTATGATTTTTGTATTTAATCTTTCAAAATTAGCTTTAGAATCACAAACTTTTTTTTGAAAAATATTATTATTAACTTTTAAAATCTTACATTCTTTAGATAATTCTAAATTCTTTTTAATTAAAGCTTCATTCTCTTTTTCAAGACACAAAATTAAAGAACTAGAATTATTTAAAGAATTTTCCAAAAAAATATTTTTATTTTGCAAAAAATTGATTTCCTCCAAAAGATCATTGTTTTTATCTTCTAACTGCTCATTTTCTTTTTGTAGGAAATCTTTTTGTAAAACAAGTTCTTCGACGGTATTTTCAAAACATTTAGTTTGTTTTACCAAAAATTTATTTTCCTCTTTTAAATTTGAAATTTCTTGCTCACAATCTTTTAACTTAGCTAAAGCAATTGTATTAACTTTATTCAAAGTTTTACAATCTTTTAATAATTCCTCATGTGCTAACAGAAGATCTTTATATAAAGAATCTGAACATACCGATTGTGATCTGAGTTTAGCTATGAAGCATTTGTTTGTTTGCTCCTTTGATTCTTCTTTATTGCTTTTCCTCTTCTTATTGCCTTGACTAGATCTCTTTGTAGCCATTTATTCTAGGATGTTGTTACGATCTCTAGAATCCCAGGCTCTGATACCAAATGAAAGTCTATATGGATCGATAATATAGTTAAAACACGACTAGCAAGTGCGGAATTATAAATAATAGTAAATTGCAGTAATAAAAATGACACCAGGGATTTTTATACTGGTTCGAACTTCTCGTTCTACATCCAGTCCCAGACTGCTTCTGGAATTTCTCGAATAACCCTCACTTAACCCGAAGGAACAGGTATTACACCGCCTGAGCAACCGAACAGGACTTTCCGCCTAAGCAACCGAATAGGACTTTTCCGCCTAAGCAACCGAATAGGACTTCAAATACAATTTGGTAAATTGTTTCTTGACTTGTGTGTTCTTTGAATAACACGAATATAGTCAATGTAGTACACCCTTCCTATAATCTTCTTGATATGATGATTTGAATGTGCAAAGATAGGAAGTAGAGAATTGAAAAATCGCTTGTGATTATGATAATACAAAGCAAGTATAGATAGAAAGAATTGGTTGTTGAAATAGTGAATTTTCATCTCTATTTATAGTGTTGAATAGTTTTAATTCAATAGTTGCAACTATTAGAAGGAGTGCAACTGTTGGTGAAGAAGACAACTCTTCAAAATTTGAATTTTCATGAAGAGATGCTTCAGTTCGTCAAGTTCAGATGTCTGAGAGAAAAGTGACAGATGTCTGAATAAAGTTTAAAAAGTCAAAAAATAGAAGAAACAAAAAATCAGCCATTTAGACGTCTGTTTATTTAATTTAGACGTCTGTTTTTATGACAGACGTCTGTATTAAAGTGACAGACGTCTGTTTTTATGACAGATGACTAAATAAAAGTGACAGATGTCTGAATTTGTATTGATTTGTTCCTCTTCTTTATTTTAGTGATTCTGAACTTGAGAAACTTTTGAAAATACTTTTATGTCTATAAAAAGATATTTTATATTTGTAGAACATGTTTTCCAAAAACTATTTGTGTGTGTGTGTTATCATCATATCAGAGATTGTACAAAAATATCTAACCGGAAATAATAATCAATATCTTTGAGCTTTGTTTGTTGACGATATGATAATAGCTTTTCTTTGTGGATTCCTGCAAGAATATTTGTTATCATAGTATATAGTTTGAAATATATAGTTGTCACATTAAAATCGAAGAAGGCAGGTTCCAACAAATTGCTCAAAAGTTTTAATCATACTTTCATTACCTTAGTCCCTAAAAACAAAAATCCAACTTGTATAGAAGATTATAGACCTATATCTTGTTGCAATTTTGTCTATAAAATCATTGCTACTATGTTAAGTAATAGAATCAAGCTTTTTCTCCCCTTTTTAATTTCTGAAAATCAATGTGCTTTTATACCTGGCAGATTAATATATGAAAATTCTTTGCTAGCACATGAAATGGTCAGGAATTTCAATTATAAAAAAAGGAATAATATGTGTCTCAAAGTGGATCTTCAAAAAGCCTATGATAAAGTTAACAGAAATTTTATTATCCATATCATGAAATGCATGAATTTTCCTGATAAATTTTGTAGGTTAATTTTTGAATGCATAAGTACACCCACCTTCTCGATTTTATTTCAAGGTAAACCTGAGGGTTTCATCAAGAGTAACAGGGGTATTAGACAGGGAGACCCTCTCTCTCCCTATCTCTTTACTTTAGCCATGGAATATTTCTCTATTCTTATTGATATTGATACTATCAAAAACAAAATATCTCCAATTAATAAAGTTCAACCATCCATTACTCACCCGATTTATGCTGATGATCTTATGTTGTTCTCTAAAGCTAACAAAGATAATGCAGAGGCCATTAGTGAGATTTTTGGAAAAATGCATAATTATGCTGGTCTCAAAATTAATGAATTTAAAACAAAAGCTTACTTTAGTAAACACTGCAGATACAAAAATGAAGTTCTAGAAGTTTTTAAAGTTAATGAAGGTAATCTTCCTATTAAATATCTTGGACTTCCTTTATCTGCTAATCATATAAAAGATAGTGATTGTTCCTATCTGCTAGATAATATTCAAAGCAAAATGAAAACTTGGTCATGCAAGCTTCTATCCATTGCTGGTAGGATTGAATTAATCAAAACTGTTGTCTATGCTATTATTTTATATTGGTTTCAAACACACCACATCCCTATTGCAACAATTAAAAAAATTGAGAGCAGATGTGCTGATTTTCTTTGGGGTGGTAAATACCATAAAATCAGTTGGGACAAAGTATGCAAACCCAAAAATGAAGGTGGGCTTGGTATCAGAAATCTTAATGATCTCAGTTTAACTTGTCAATTAAAGCTTTTTTGGAGATTTTTAAGTGGAGATTCTTTATGGACCAAATGGATGACTTGTAAATATCTCAAAAATGGTAATTTTTGGACAATTTTACCTAAAAATAATCAATCAAATGCTTGGAATCAAATTTTAAAATGCAGAGATTTGGGAAAATCTCTAATCCAAAGAAAATTCAAATCTGGTTGTGAAACTAGTCTTTGGTTCGATCCTTGGTTTCAAAATGACTCTTTTATAAATAGAGTAGGTTGGGATAATCTTGTTATATGTGGTGAAGCTAAAGCTAATGTTAATGTCATAATTAAAAATAATCAGTGGCAGCCTCATCTACATCCAATTACTAATCCTCATAAAAACTTTATTACTAATATCCCTTTAGACCCTAATGCAGAAAGTGATCATTGGGAATGGTTAGCTAGCATCAAAGGTAAGTTTTCCTTTAAGAAAACTTGGGAGCATATTAGAAACAAGCAGCCTACTGTTGAGTGGTACAAATGCATATGGAACAAGGTGAATAATCCTAAGATGGCCATCTGTACATATTTTGCTATCAAAAACAGATTGCCAACTCTGGATATAATCAATAAATGGGGAAGGAATAATCTTTCTCTTTGTTCCTTATGCAACTTAGAAAATGAAACTATTACTCACTTATTTTTTGAATGCAGTTTCAGTTATTACATATGGAGCCAGATTAAAAATAAGCTGAGCATATACAATGAAAGCAGCATGGATCTTAAGCAAATCATCATGGATATCTACAAACATTTTAAAGGAAAATCTCTTGAAAGAGATCTGGCTCATGTTCTAATTACCACAGCAGTTTACCATATTTGAAAAGAGAGAAATAATCGTACTCATAACAAGCAGATAATGTCCAAAGAGCAAAGATGGCTTATTATAGAGAATGACAACAGAATTACTCTTCAGAAATCAAAGACAAAAGTTAAAGACCAAACCAAATTTGACTTCCTTGCGGATTTGTGGAGCAAAGAAGCTGGTAGCAAGAATATAGAGCATTATCTCCTCAATCCGAAGGCATATCAAACTGACTTAGACTTTCATCAGCAATCTACCCAAAGTGACAAAGAGCTCCAAATCACCAGGCATCTTAGAACTGATGATAATAGCTACAGATCTACAGATTTGGGTCGCGATGACACCAGATCTGTAAATCTTAGCTCGAGAAACCGAAGTGCTGACTTGAACAAATACGCCAACTCTAGCAAAGCTGATAGCAGTATGAGAAACAAGCTCAATCAGGGGCTTTCGTATTGGGAAAGGGGAGAGAGCAGCGGTAAGGGGAAGGCAAAGGAGATTTAATCTCTCGCGATTGAGAATATCTCGTCGCCATTTGTTTGATTTGAGTCTGCTGTATGTTTTGTGTCGGCAACCCTAGATAGGGTTTTGTGTTTTATTGGTGTTTTCGGGTTTGTTTGTTTACACTCGGTTGTGTTTTCTTGTAAATTTGGGCCGGGCCTATTACCTTCCTTCAAAAAAAAAATATATTTTACAGGATCTATGTACTCTGTTAATGTGAATGATGGAAGTTTCACATAGTTATATGACAAATGGCTGTACCTAGTTTAATTTCATTATAAAAAGACTACGGACTTCAACGCAAGCCATTAACCTACTTTATAAACAAAACCTGTGTAGACCATATATACGCAAATTTAAGTTAATAATTGCTCTATGTACAATTATTTAAATAAAGACGCAGATCAACATGTCAAATCGACATGTGGGGTTGACAAAAGAGGATCGATCCATTCCAAAGAAATCTATGGTTAAAGAATGATAAAACTACGGATGCAAGTTTCAGAAAAGTCATTGAGAACTGTGCTTATAGTTCAATTCAACTGGGATGATAAGCAAACAAACATAGGCATGCATGTATTATATTGTTATAGTAGTAGAAGAGGAATACGTTGGGATTGAGCTCTACAGTAGGAACTCAGAACATGCCAACTTTGACCAACATTTTAAAAAACTTTTAATTTTCCATGTGAAAGGAAGAAGAAGAAATGGTGAAATATGAGAAGTTTCATTTACTTGTTTTCTAATGTATTTGAAAAGAAAAAAGAAAAAAGAAAACTTTTGGATAAGAAGGTTCATGGTCACAGTCTAAGTAGAGCATGTGAACTCTGTCAATCATTTTATGAACACGGTTAATAGAGTTTATATTGCCTAGGGCACTTTTTACTTCCGAGGTGCGACCAGCAAAGTTAACTTAGAATTTTGATAAAGACGCGGTATTAGATGAAGAGCTAACTAATTGTGGTTACATGTGACTTTTGTACTATAAATTCATATATTACTGTAGAGGACAAAATTTTTATTTTAGGCTTTGCCAAAAATCCTTCCTCTTTTCCACTATGCATCATTTTTGTACTTGGTATGTTAAAATTAATGAGGTTACTCGCAAGTGCGCGCACGCGTGCACACACTATTTCTTTGTGTGTATACGGAGATGACTATTTAAACACAAAATAAAACACAATTGATCATACGACAGATCCGGTTCATTGAATCTTTTTCTTCTTATATAAATTAGGAGATCCAATGGTTAAGATATCTTGTGCCAACATTTATACCTACAAATTGTATTCAAATAGTGTGTGTCTATATATATGCATCCATGCGCGCGCGCATGTGTGCATGTGTGTGTGGGGTGTGTGTGTGTATGTTTACATACATACGCACGATAAACATACTTATGTATAGCAGACGTACTTGCAAGCATGTTGTATCTTAAGCAAGATCGCGTAATGATTCGGTTGACATGGAGTATGTGTGGTTGTTAAGAGCACATGAAAGGAAGTTGTGTTGATATCATATTAGAGAACCACTTATTATCGCAAAACAATTTGGTTAATATAAAGTGTGGCCTTTTAGCATTTACTTGGTGTTCATTGTATGTATTTTTGCATTAATGGTCATGGATGAGTATTTTGATGGGTGGATCAAGCTATGGGAGAAGAAAGTTTTGTGGTGATTGTTGAATAATGCAATTTGTGGAAGATGGAGTGGTGAAGTTTGGTTCAATGGAGAATAAATCAGTTGTTATGTTATATTTGGAGGTTGTGATGACTGAATTATAAACATAGTTATCATGATCGGCCCATGAGTCCAACCGTGACGATTTAAGGTCTAACATTTTGATGCCTCAAGCAGTCAAACTATCAGAAATGTGCATTTTTCTAGAAATTTAGACGTTTAAATACAAACTATATGCAGAAATATTAAAAGAAAAGTATTAGTTAGGTGAACCATAAAGGATGTTCAATGTCTACAACCGAAGTTGTATGCGGCTGTAGTGCACAACGTAGAAGCTTAGCGATGACAAATTTGACCAAGCTTCTATTGGTCTTACAGAAGCTAAGTGGCGAAGAATGAGTAGTGGAGCTTGCTGTTCAAATTTTAGGACGATGATAATTTTTGTGAAACTGGTTTGTTTTAATTTCTTGAAAATAATATAGAATGTATGAAAACTCGTCCTTCATAATACCCTGATTCAATGTTGAATGATAATGTATGGCATTCAAATACCACAAAAGATAGTCCATCGGGGTAAAATTAATACTAAACATTATACTAAGGCACATCGATGCAAACTCACAACGAGAAGATAACATATAATATACCGAATATACATGAACATAATATGATAAATAATATGAAAGAGATTGCATTGGTGGAATCAATCGATAAATAAAAATGAATACAGAAAGTTGAAATGCATCAACTCCATTCGTATAGAGTGCTAAATATAATAACTAATATCACAAGCTTCATATACATAATAGCTCTGCTATGTACTACATCAATATGTATACATATTCAAAATATTGTATTCACGTCTCTAGAATACTCCAACAATTCTGTAAGCATCTCCCGAAAAGCACTCGACTCCCAAACTACTCAATCGAGCACCCGAGAGTTGTCATGATTTATATAGACGAAGACAAAATATGAAACAAACATAAAACCTGGTGTGATTGTAACTATCTAAAAAATATTGTATATTAAAGCTATGTACATATATAAAACATGAAACAATTCATGCACAGCCGGTCCTCTCCACAAACGTGACTTGGGAGTAATCCAGACTGTCTATAAACAAGTAAAGTAAACTCATTCCAAAGGATAAGGAATTATATCTTACCATACTCTCCTCATGTGTTCCTAAAGTCAACCCCGAAAAATTATAATGTTATGACCATAAACTGGCGTGCGCAACAATGAAATGTAAAGTACATCCTAGTATATGAGTGTAAGATCAATACTATACTCTCTTGAGAGTAGTGGTGATATAGGCATCCTAATCTAGGTCTACCTCTAATGACAAGTAAATAATAAAACCGCACGAGAATTTCATAATAGAACCATACCACCCGCTATCCGTTATAAACTGTCTATTATACGATATACTATTAATCATCTAGTATATGATATAGTATCGATTGTCTGATATACGATATACTACTAATCGTCCACTATACGATATAATATAAATCATGTACTATACGATATACTACTAATCGTCTACCATACGATATAGTACCAATGTTCTACTATATGATGCAATATTAACCGTCCATTATACGATATACCCATCAATCGATGGCGGGTAGAGTCCTTAGGATCTCCTATGCAATTGGCCTTCCATTGACTATTCATTGAAGAATAAACAAAAATAAGCCGGTAACTAAATATACCATAGACTTCGAGTCACATCATAATGTAATAGACTTTATAAACAAAACTGTGTAGACCATATATACGCAAATTTAAGTTAATAATTGCTCTATGTACAATTATTTAAATAAAGACGAAGAACATGTCAAATCGACATGTGGGGTTGACAAAAGAGGGTCGATCCACTCCAAAGAAGTCTATGGTTAAAGAATGATAAAACTATGGATGCAAGTTTCAGAAAAGTTATAATAAATGAGAACCGTGCTTATAGTTTAATTCAACTGGGATAAGCAAACAAACATAGGCATGCATGCATGTATTATATTGTTATAGTAGTAGAAGAGGAATACGTTGGGATTGAGCTCCACAGTAGGAACTCAGAACATGCCTATTTTAATCAACATATTAAGAAACTTGTAATTTTCCATGTGAAAGCAAGAAGAAGAAATGGTACAATATGAGAAGGTTCATTTACTTGTTTTCTAATGCATTCAAAAAGAAAAAAGAAAACTTTAAGATAAGAAAGTATAAAAGATAGAGCAAAGAGAAACTGAACTTTTATTAATAGAGTTTTGTTGTACAAAGATATCTCTATAAAAGTGAAAGTTTCAAATATTGCTCGCATATGATCTGTATTTATATAGAAGAATATATTAAGTATTGGGCCTAATATCAAGCCCACAGCCTATATATCAATGTTCGGTAATATTGTCTTTGTATATTCATTTCTGCCTTGTATTCAGTCATATTACGCCCCTCTCAAACCTAGCTCCGAGTCTAGGGTTTGCGATCTTCACCAGAAAAATGCGCCGCCATGAAAAATCGTTTGTAATAACCCAGATCTGATGCAAAGTTAGGATATTCTCAATTTTGCTTGAGTATCTGCGCAAGTTTTGTGAGATCTGAGGAAAAGATAAAAGAAAGATGCGCCGCTATTGAAGAATCGTCTATGGTGATTCAAATCTGACACAAAGTTGAGCTCTTTTCAACTTTACTTGAACATCTATATGAGTTTTGCTGGCTTGGGTATATTCTGTAAGCACAAAGTTGAGCTCTTTTCAACTTTACTTGAGCATCTATATGAGTTTTGCTAGCTTGGGTGTATTCTGTAAGATGTTCTTGCAGAATATTATACTTACTGCCTTCAGATTGAGGTGAATGCTTCATGAGAGTAAAGGTTGGTTTTTTTTTTGTGTTGGAGAAAGATGCTTGCTGCAGCCTTGACTCAGAGTGAAAAGCATCATGTTCAATCTGGCATGTGAGGTCTGTAACCCTAAGCTTATCTCTGAATCGAGTAAAGTTCATCTTTGACAGTGATTTTGTTAGAATATCAGCAACTTGGTAAGTAGCAGGTTTGTGGTTAATATCTAATTTTCCCTTAGCAACTTTCTCACGAACAAAATACAGATCTAACTCCATGTGCTTTGTTCTAGAATGCAAAACTGGGTTTGCAGTGAGTGACACTTCACTTAAGTTATCACACCATATATAATGTAGTCTTGCTATCAGTTTTGATTTGTAGTTCATTCAATAATGACTCTATCCACATTGTTTCTGCCACGGCATTAGCAACACTTCTGTACTCTGCCTCTGTACTAGACCTGGATACAGTTGTTTGCTTTTTTGAACACCATGAAATCGGATTTTTTCCTAAGTAAATACAGTATCCACTTATAGATCTTCTGTCATCTGTGTCGCTTGCCCAGTCTGCATTTGCATATCCAGTAATACTAATAGTTTGACATGCTTCAAAAGTTAGACCATAATTTAATGTTCCCTTGAGATATCTGTATTTTTTTGACTGCTCTCCAATGCTTATCTATTGGACATTGCATGAATTGACTTACTTTATTTACACCGAAAGAGATTTATGGTCTGGTGATTGTTGCATACTGAAGTGCACCTACAATACTCCTGTATTGACTGTCATTTGTGATTACTTCACCTTTAGTCTTTGATAGATGAGCATTGGTTATCATAGGTGTTGAGATTGAATTTGATTGATCCATTTTGGCTCTAATGAGAATTTCATTGATATATTTTTTCTGGCTGAGATGTATCATGGATTTTGAGAATTTATTTACTTCAATTCCCATAAAGTAACTTAAACTTCCAAGGTCTTTAACTGAAAATTCTTTGTTTAGATGCTGAGTAAGATTGTTGATTTCTTGATCACTACTGTCTGTAATAATAAAATCATCAACATAAATTAGTATATAAGTAATAGTGTCAGAATCAAACTTTGTAAAGAGAGAATTGTCTGATTTTGTGATGTTGTAGCCCAAACCGAATAATGTTGTCTTTAATTTTTCAAACCAAACCCTTGGTGCTTGTTTGAGACCATAAATTGCTTTGTTCAACTTGCATACTAGTTTTTCATTTCCTTTCTTGATGAATCCATGGGGTTGCTCCATATAAACCTCTTCCTGCAAAACACCATTTAAAAATGCATTATTTACATCTAGTTGCTTTATATTCCCGTTTCTATATAAGGCAGTACTATGAACAATTCTAATAGTAGAGGGTTTTACAACTGGAGAGAATGTCTCAGTAAAATAAAAACCATTTTGTTGTGAATATCCCTTTGCCACTAGTCTTGCCTTATATTTGAAAATTGATCCATTAGCATTTCTTTTTAATTTGTATGTCCATTTACAGCCTACTATATTTTTATTAGTAGGTTGAGGAGCAAGATCCCAAGTCTTGTTCTTCATAAGAGCAACATATTCTTCATTCATTGCTGCCTTCCATTTGTCATTTTGTATAGCTTGCCAGTATGTGCTTGGTTCATCATTTTCTAAAGCTGCATTGTATAGTTTTGGTTTGAATATACCACTTTTTGCTCTGGTGATCCTATGATGTCCAGTTCTTTCAGCAATTTGTTGATGAGCATTGTTATTCACTTCAGTCTCTTGAAACATATGCCTGCGTCACTGCATAATCATATGCAGTCAATGTAACTGGTCCACAACAAACAAACATGAACCAATTAACTGTTCCTTTTCAGTCGTGAAGATTGCTGTTTGCTTCCACTGTATATCATGTTCATCCAAGAGCTAAAGTAATTACAAAGCATCCACAAACCAATAAAGGTACAAAAATGCTAACATAAATGTACATTTCATGTTAAAATATGTAGTATGCAAGTGTCATATGCATGAATAGGAAGCAACATAACCATATAAAAAGCTTATAAACATCAATCATGTACTTGGTTTTCTATTTTAAATATGAACTCGGAGGCAATGGTATATTAGGTATTATTGTATGGTACATACATGAAGAGAGAGGATAAACATGAAATGGAGTAAAATATTCATATCTTGTTTGGGAGCATGCATCATCCTAAGTACACTTGATGTACCCTGCACATTAATTATATTCCAACACAGTACATGATTTATTCCAGCACAGTCATCCCTTCCATTTTAATATTCCAACTAATGCCAATAAAAATCGCCATGATTCATGCCATTGAATGCATCATTCTTCATGTATAAAATACCTACGTGGGCAGGTACATAATAAGAACAAGCTGGTAGCAAATACAATAACGTTTATATATTTATATAGCATTGTTGCCCCCACTTTGCTGTTTACTTACATTTAATACTAATATTCTGGAATACTGTTGTAGACAATTTGATGAATACAATGTATGTCTCAGACTTCCTCTTCTCTGTTGTTATCTCTTTTGTTAACAAAAGAGAGTTCAATGAATAGATTTTCACGATATCTTTATGAAATTTCAAAAATACCCTCATCTATCAAAGAAATCGCACAATTGTTTTTGCAATCTCCACCATCATCTTCTTTTCGACCACCCATCAGCGAAATTTTGCTATCAATTTGCCACCAACGACATCAACAAAATTGTTTGAAATAAAAATGCTGCGACTATCAAAGGTTTTGCACTAGCAATACATATTTGTTCATTATTTTTTTTAATTAAATGAAAATTAAATATCTTCAAATATTAAATGCACGTACGTGCGTTTTATACTAGTTGTTGATAAAAAGAATTCAATAAATATGATTTTCACGGTGTCCTTTTGAAATTTTAAAAATACCTCGTCCAACAAATGAATGTTACAATCAGTTTGCAACATCCACCATCATCGTCTTTCCAACCAGCCATCAACAAAATTTTACTTGATTTGCAACCAACGACATCAATTAAATTGCTTGAAATAAAAATTTTGGTACCATCAAAATTTTTACACTTATAACACAATCCATCCATTAATTTTTTTATTGAATAAAAGTTAAGGCCCCGTTTGGCGTCAAAATGAATTTTGAGTTTTCAGTTTTTAATTCGTAATAAAAGAGGGGTGGAAGATGAGGGGAGGTGGAAGGGGATTGAGGGGAAAGTTTTTCATATCCTCAAAAAGCGGAAAAGAAGAGCAATTTGTTTTCAAAAATTCGCTCTTCGTCTCTTCTTTTTTCTTTCCTTCTCTCCGTGCTGCACTCTTCTTCCGTGCCATTTGAAGTATGAATTGAAAACAGAAAACACAAAATTCATTTTAAAACCAAACGGACCCTAAATATCTTTACCTAACGCAAGTTCATTGCGTATTATACTAGTGTGTTAACGGTGAATTTTTGATTAATGAAGTTGTGGTAGAGCCAGAGCTGTCCTTGGCGTTTGAATTGATGGGTTCCTACTCCTACTTTGACCTACATATTGAGTATATATTGATAGAGAAGACCTCGTAAACAATATTTAACAAAATTTTGCATAATCTAGGTACACTGTTAGTGTGAATGATGGAAGTTTCACATAGTTATATGACAAATGGCTGTACCTAGTTTGATATCGTTATAAAAAGACCACGGACTTCAGTCTTCAACGCAAGTTATTAACCTACTTTATAAACAAAACCTGTATAGACCATATATACACAAATTTAAGTTAATAATTGCTCTATGAACAATTATTTAAATAAAGACGCAGAACAAGTCAAATCGACATGTGGAGTTGACAAAAAGAGGGTCGGTCCACTCCAAAGAAGTCTATGGTTAAAGAATGATAAAACTACGGATGCAAGTTTCAGAAAAGTGAGAACTGTGCTTATAGTTCAATTCAACTGGGGTGATAAGCAAACAAACATAGGCATGCATGTATTATATTGTTATAGCAGTAAAAGGGGAATACGTTGGGATTGAGCACTACAGTAAGAACTCAGAACATGTGACGCAGCGGATATTCTAAAAATGGATATAATGATGAAAGTAGCAATCGGTGGATTGAAAGATACCAAAAGGCCCAAATCCGTTGATCCAAAGATACCGGATTCTAGCTATCCCAAACACGTTGATCGCGCACGATACCGTGTTTAAAGATCTACGATTCTTCGACGTTGATCAAGCGCACTTGATTCCGTGAATCGGCTTCAGCAGTCGTTGATTTAAGCGCACTCGAATGCCGAAAGTGGAGATAGGAGATTACACTCAACTACCAATTTAATGAAAGCACAAAGCTAACAAACAAAGTTTTTATTCAAAATCAACTAAACTTTACAAATGACACCACCTTGCCTATTTATAGGCGTACATCTCAACACATCACTAGGTCGTTCACGACCTTACAACACACACGACCTATAATAGCCAGCGACCTAATACAAAGACACGGCACAACACAGTTCACCGACTTAGCATAGGTCGCTAACGGCTTAACAACATACAAGGAAACGATCTAAGTACATACAACACTATATACGACTCAACAAATAACGTCTTAAAATATGTACAACACAAAGGTCGACAGCGACCTATCACTTCACGCGACTTACAAAAATATAGCATCACAATATTACAATGGAAACGACACACGAGTTATAAAAGAAGCGACCTACGACCTAGCAGGACCCACGACTTAACAAAACAGCTTTAGGATCTTTTCACGCGACCTAACTTAGGTCGTAACTGATTGCAGCGACCTATCCCTTGAGCGACCTAAAGAAACGCCTGTGAATTAGGTCGTTCGCGATCTTCTTTAACGACTTTGGACTTAGGTCGTAGCCCTTCTTCAGCGACCTTGAACTTAGGTCGTACGCGACCTAAGTTTACCTCAGTTTGTGTTGTCGAGTTAGGTCGTTCGCGACCTATACTTTCTTCCATTTGCACCGCGTTTTTGGATCGTTCGCGACCTAAGGCTTTGTTAGCTCGCATTGCTTCCTCGCTGGTTTCTACATCCATAGGTCGTAAACGACCTAAAGTACTCAAGCGACCTATTGATATGTTAGGTCGTTCGCGACCTAATACTTAGGCTACACCATCCTCCCCCGGTTGAAAGAAATTCGTCCTCGAATTTGTACCTTCCTCTTCCACCACACGCTCATCCCCATGATACGGAATTAAGTATTTGACGTTGAAAACATCAGAAGTATGAACACTATCTGGCAGTTTCAATTGATACGCATTCTCATTGATTTTCTTCAAAATTTCTACTGGACCAATCTTTCGCGCCTTCAATTTATTGTACGTTCCCACTGGAAAACGATCTTTTGTCAACACAGCGTAAACCAAATCACCTTCTCTGAAGTTCACACTCCTTCGCTTCTTATCCGCCAGTTGTTTATACTTCTCATTTGATGCCAGTAATCGCTCACGAACGGTTCTATGACATTCCTGCAATTCAGTCACAAATTCACAAGCTCGCTTAACAACTCCCTTCTGATATGGCACTGTCGTCAAATCCAACGGTCCCTTTGGTAAGCTTGAATACACAACTTGAAACGGACTGAATCCCGTTCTTTGATTGACCGCATGATTATGTGCAAACTCTACCTGACATAACTTCATATCCCAGCTCTTCAAGTTATCTTTTACGAGACATCTCAACAAGTTTCCCAATGACCTGTTAACCACCTCCGTTTGCCCATCAGATTGCGGATGATAGGCACTACTAAAATTCAGCTTCGTTCCAACCATCTTCCACAAACTTAACCAAAAATGACTTAGAAATCTAGTATCCCGATCTGAAACAATAGACTCTGGTAGTCCATGCAATCGATACACCTCTTTAAAGAATAACTGAGCAACACGGACGACATCTGCTGTCTTCTTACATGCTATGAAATGTGCCATTTTCGAAAACCTGTCCACCACAACAAATATAGAATCATTTCCCCTTTTGAGTTCTAGGCAAACCCAAAACAAAATCCATGCTTACATCCACCCATGGTTTAGTAGGCACAGGTAACGGCATATATAATCCTGCGTTTGTAGCGGTTCCCTTCGAAACTTGACAGATATGACATCTCTCCACAAACCTCTCAACTTCTTTTCTCATCGACGGCCAAAAATAAGATTGAGAAATCAGCTGTAATGTACGGTCTCTACCCACATGGCCTTCCTCATGTAACTCTTTCATAATTTTCAACCGTAAACTGCAATCTGGTATACACAATCGATTTACTTTGAACTGAAAACCATCCACCATCATAAACTCATCCGTCTCTCCCTTCTTTACTTCATCTACAAACTTCATAAAGTAAGGATCTTCAACAAATAATGCTGGAAGTACCTCAAACCCCGTCACTTCAACCTTCATTGTAGTTAACAAATGATTTCTTCTGCTCAACGCATCCGCCACACAGTTTGTAACTCCAGATTTGTGTTTCACAACAAATGTAAACTGCTGCAGATACGCAATCCACGATGCATGTCTTGCTGAAATTTTCTCTTGTCCTTGCAGATGTTTCAAAGCCTCATGATCAGTGTATAGCACAAACTCCTTGTGAAATAAGTAATGTCTCCAATGTTTAATGGCTTGCACAACAGCATAAAATTCCACATCATACGTACTATATCTCATCTTTGCTTCTGATAACTTCTCACTGAAATATGCAATAGGACGCCCACTCTGACTCAACACCCCTCCAATTCCAACCTTGGATGCATCAGTATGTAGCTCAAACAGCAACTGAAAGTCTGGTAATACTAGAATTGGTGCTGACGTCAACAGCTCCTTGATTCGCTTAAAAGCAACCCCTGCTTCCTTTGACCATGTAAACTGTTTGCCCTTCATACAATCAGTAACAGGCGCCATCACACTACTAAAGTGTGGAATAAACCTTCGATAAAAGGAAGCCAATCCGTGAAAACTTTGAACTTCCGTTATCGTCTTGGGCTGTGGCCAATCTCTGATCGCTTCAACTTTACTTTGGTCCACCTGTATTCCTTATTCCGATACACCATATCCCAAAAATAAAACACTTCGTGCCATAAACACACATTTCTTCGTAGCAGCATAGAATTGTTCTTCACGAAGAATAATTAACACTTTCCTCAAATGCTGAACATGCTCCTCTGTACTAGCACTGTAAATCAAAATATCATCAAAGTAAACCACCACAAATTTCCCAATGTACGGCCTGAAAATTTGGTTCATCACCCTCATAAATGTGCTTGGTGCATTCGATAGACCAAACGGCATGACCAGCCATTCATACAATCCTTCCCTTGTCTTGAATGTTGTCTTCCACTCGTCTCCTGGTCTAATTCGAATTTGATGATAACCACTTTTAAGATCAATCTTCGAAAAGATCACAGACCCGCTGATTTGATCTAACAGATCATCAAGCCTCGGCATCGGAAATCTGTATCTAACAGTTACCTTGTTCAGTGCCCTGCTATCCGTACACATCCTCCACGAACCATCCTTCTTTGGTACTAGTAATGCTGGTACTGCACACGGACTCAAGCTCTCCTGTATATGCCCCTGTTCAAGCAATTCCTCTACCTGCCTTCGCAACTCCTCATGTTCCTTCGGACTCATCCTGTAGTGTGGTTTATGTGGCAACAGAGCACCCGGAACAAGATCTATTTGGTGTTGTATATCCCTCAATGGTGGCAACTCCGTTGGCAGCTCCTCAGGATATACATCGTCAAATTCTTCCAGCACTGGCTTTACTTCTTCAGGTATTTCAACCACTTCATTTCTCTCTCGCCCAATCAACAAGAACACTTCAGGCTCCTCTTCAGCTTCTTTAACAAACTCCTTCAAAGATAGCAAAGTTTTAAGTTCTTCAATCTCCTCAAACTTGCTTTCTTCTTGTTGTCGTTTCTTGGGAACTAAAGTGATCTTTGTGCCTTCAAACATGAAACTATAACTGTTGGTACGACCATCATGTTGCACCGCTCTATCATACTGCCACGGTCTCCCCAGCAACAAATGGCATACGTCCATGTCCACAACATCACACCAAATTTCATCTTTGTATTTCTTCCGAATCGAAAAATTAACACAAGCTCTTCGTCCAACCTTCACCTCTCCTCCTTTCCTCAACCAAGCTAACTTATATGGTTTCGGATGTTTCTCAGTCTTCAATGCCAACTTCTTCACAGCCTCGGTAGAAATGATGTTATCACAGCTGCCCGTGTCAATAACAAACTTGCAAACCTTCCCCAGAATAGTACATGTTGACTGAAAAATGTTTCTCCTCAACCAGCTAGAATCATCCTCTTGCTTTGGTGTTAGACAAGACCTCCTCATCATCAAATTACACCCCTCATCTCCGGACAACTCTTCTTCCTCCTCGACATATGGTGAATTGGAACATTCAGCTTCTTCATCCTCATCCTCAACTTCAGTTATCATAGCTCGCTTCTTCGGCTTCGGACATTCATTGCTTTTGTGGCCCACTTCTTGGCAATTATAACACTTAAAACCATTATTGACCTTCGCCTTCACACCCTCATGTACAACCGGTTTACCAACTGCCTTTGGAACATTGGAACTTCCACTAACACCCTTCACTTGATTGTTGGAATTTGTAAACACACCACCACCTCGTCTTCCCTGCTTCTTCCAAGCCAACGCCTTTTGGTGTGCTTCCGCCACAGATCTGGGATCAAACATGTTCACCATATCTTGAATCTGCATTCGCAACCCTCCAACAAACCTAGTTGTCAATTGTTCCTCCGTCTCCATGATATCATTCCTTGCAATCAGTTGATAAAATTCATCGGCATAGTCATTCACAGTTTTCGTCCCTTGCCTCAGATTCTGCAACCTCTGATACATAAGCGATTGATAATTATAAGGTAAGAATGTAGCTTTCAATAACTTCCTCATCTTCTCCCATGATTCAATCTTCGACTTCCCCATTCTCTCACGTGTAAGTTTGGTTTGCTGCCACCACGCCAAAGCTCTACCCCTCAACCTTGTAGCAACCAACTTAACTCTTCGATGCTCAGGAACCTCCTTGAAGTCAAAAATCTCTTCAACATTAGATAACCAATCAAGAAATTCTTCCGCCACCATTCCACCCTTGAACTCCGGAATTTCCATCTTCATCCCCGATTCCCATCGACGATCATCCTCTACATCCCGATATGCATTTCTTACTTGGTCTCGATCTCGATAATGAGCACTGCATCTATCACCATCTTCATCAAAAACAGATGTACTTCGATAACGACCTCGACCATCAGCATCTCTATGATCCCACATATCCCTTCTACTTTGTCTTTCAATATCACGACGTGGCTCATATTCATACTCCCGTGGAGTTCTTCTCTCTTCACTTCTGTGCTCATGATGTTCTCTCCTTATTGAAACTGAAGACTCTCTTCTTTCTCGATAAGATTGCGGCGACACCCTCCTCGCTTCCGTAACCGATGGCGAAACTCTGTTTCCTCCATGGTTCGAGACTGGCGACCTTCTCCTTTGACCTTGATTCAAATCGTTCATCAGTTTCTCTAACTTCTCAATGCCTTCGTCAAACTTCTCATTGATTCGTTGTTCCATTTGCTCGGCCTCTTCTCTTCTATATAATGCTTCAATATTTTGATGTCGATTGGCTCTTCTCGGTGGCATTGTTGATAATTTCACAATCTCAAAATTTCAATGAACTCAAAGTAATCCTCCAAACTTCAAAACTTTGACCAACACTTAGCTCGCTCGGCTCGAACGACCTAGCTTGGCTCGGCTCGGTTTGGATTCAACTCGCGATCTAACACTAGCTCGGTTTGGCCTAGGAACGACCTAACTCAAGCTCGGCACAACCCTTCACTTATTCAAACTCCTTTTGGCGCGCAAACACTTCCCGCGCAATCTCAAACACTTTTCCTCCTTAGATCCAAAATGAGATGGATCGAAATCTTCAAACTTGTTGCAACTTTATGATGATCACGATGAACTCCAATCTTCTCAAAATGCAAATCCGATCTCCAACACTTCAAAACAAATATGAACAACTTCAACTTACTCTCGACCTTGCTCAAAATCGTACAAATCAACACTCCGACTTCAAAATTCTCGGCTCCAAGACTCGGTTTAGCTATGATTGGCTAAATCAAGCTCCGATACCAAACTGATGCAGCGGATATTCTGAAAATGGATACAATGATGAAAGTAGCAATCGGTGGATTGAAAGATACCAAAAGGCCCAAATCCGTTGATCCAAAGATACCGGATTCTAGCTATCCCAAACACGTTGATCGCGCACGATACCGTGTTTAAAGATCTACGATTCTTCGACGTTGATCAAGCGCACTTGATTCCGTGAATCGACTTCAGCAGTCGTTGATTCGAGCGCACTCGAATGCCGAAAGTGGAGATAGGAGATTACACTCAACTACCAATTTAATGAAAGCACAAAGCTAACAAACAAAGTTTTTATTCAAAATCAACTAAACTTTACAAATGACACCACCTTGCCTATTTATAGGCGTACATCTCAACACATCACTAGGTCGTTCACGACCTTACAACACACACGACCTATAATAGCCAGCGACCTAATACAAAGACACGGCACAACACAGTTCACCGACTTAGCATAGGTCGCTAACGGCTTAACAACATACAAGGAAACGATCTAAGTACATACAACACTATATACGACTCAACAAATAACGTCTTAAAATATGTACAACACAAAGGTCGGCAGCGACCTATCACTTCACGCGACTTACAGAAATATAGCATCACAATATTACAATGGAAACGACACACGAGTTATAAAAGAAGCGACCTACGACCTAGCAGGACCCACGACTTAACAAAACAGCTTCAGGACCTTTTCACGCGACCTAACTTAGGTCGTAACTGATTGCAGCGACCTATCCCTTGAGCGACCTAAAGAAACGCATGTGAATTAGGTCGTTCGTGATCTTCTTTAACGACCTTGGACTTAGGTCGTAGCCCTTCTTCAGCGACCTTGAACTTAGGTCGTACGCGACCTAAGTTTACCTCAGTTTGTGTTGTCGAGTTAGGTCGTTCGCAACCTATACTTTCTTCCATTTGCACCGCGTTTTTGGGTCGTTCGCGACCTAAGGCTTTGTTAGCTCGCATTGCTTCCTCGCTGGTTTCTACGTCCATAGGTCGTAAACGACCTAAAGTACTCAAGCGACTTATTGATATGTTAGGTCGTTCGCGACCTAATACTTGGGCTACATCAACATGCCAATTTTAGTCAACATATTAAAAAACTTGTAATTTTCCATGTGAAAGCAAGAAGAAGAAATGGTACAATATGAGAAGGTTCATTTACTTCTAATCCATTCAAAGAGAAAAAAGAAAACTTTAGGATAAGAAGGTTCATGGTCACAGTCTAAGTAGAGCATGTGAACTCTGCCAATCATTTTATGAACATGGTTACTAGAGTTTATATTGCCTAGGGCACTTTTTACTTCCGAGGAGCGACCAACAAAGTTAATTTAGAATTTTGATAAAGACGCGGTATCATAAGTAGGCTAACTAATTGTGGTGACATGTTTGTACTAAACATTCATATATTAATGCATAGGACAAATTTTCATTCTAGGCTTCGCCAAAAAACCTTATTTTAAATTTAGACCTTGCTCAAAACGTATTATGATAGTATACCTCTTTCCCACTATGCATCATTTTTGTACTTGGTATGTTAGAACTAATGAGGTTACTCGCAAATGTGCATACACACACACACACACACACACACTATCTCTATGTGTGTATACAGAGATGACTAGTTAGAAACAAAATAAAACACAACTTATGACACGACAGATCTGGTTTATTGAATCTTTTTCTTCTTATATAAATTGGGATATCTAATGGTTAAGATATTTTGGGCCAACATTTATGTCCAGAAATTGTATCCAAATAGTGTGTGCATATAATTGTGCGCGCGCGTATGTGTGTATGTATGTATATATGTATACATACACGTGCACGATAGACATACTTGTGTGATTTGGTTGACGTGGAGTATGTACAAAAGAGCACATGAATGGAAGTTGTTTTGATATCATATTAGAGAACCACTTATTACCGCAAAACAATTTGGTTAATATAAAGTGTGGCCTTTTAGCATTTGCTCGGTGTTCATTGTATGTATTTTTGCATTAATGGTCATGGGATAGCATTTTGATGGGTGGATCAAGCTATGGGTGAAGAAGGTTTTGTGGTGATTGTTGAATAATGCAATTTGTGGAAGGTGGAGTGATGAAGTTTGGTTCTGTAGAGAATAAATCAGTTGTTGTGTTATATTTGGAGGTTGTGATGACTGAATTATAAACATAGTTATCATGATCGGACCATGAGTCCAACCATGACGATTTAAGGTTTAACATGTTAATGCCTCAATCGGTCAAACTATCAAAAGTGTGCATTTTTCTACAAATTTAGACGTTTAAATACAAACTATATGCAGAAATATTTAAAGAAAAGTATTAGTTAGGTGAACCATAAAGCATGTTGAATGTCTGCAACCGAAGTAGTATGCGGCTGTAGTGCACAACGATAAAAGCTTAGCGATGGCGAATTTGGCGAAGTTTCAAGTGGTCTTAGAGCAGCTAAAGCGGCGAAAAACGAAGCGGTGGAGCTTGCTATTCAGATTTTGGGACGATGACAATTTTTTGCGATACTGATTTGTTTTAATTTCTTCAGAATAATATAGAGAATGTGTGACAACAAGCCCTTTGTAATACCTGACTCAATGTTGAATGACAATGCCTTACTCCCAAATACCACAAAACACAGTCTGTCGGGGTAAAATTAATACTAAACATCATACCAACGCACATCAATACAAACTCACAACGAGAAAATAACATATAATATAACGAATATACATGAACATAATATGATAAACAATATGAAAGAGATTGCACTAGCGGAATCAACCGATAAATAAATATCAATACAGTTAGTTGAGATGCATCGATCAACTCCATTCGTATAGAGTTTTAAATATAATATATAATATCACAAGCCTTTTATACATGATAGCTCTGCCATGTACTACATCAATATGTATACATATCCAAAATATCGACTTCACGTCTCTAGAATACTCCAGCAGTCCTGTAAGCATGTCCCCAAAAGCACCCGACTCCCAAACTACTCAATCGAGCACCTATGAGTTATCATGATATATACATATAAAGACAAAATACGAAACAGAGATAAAGCATGATGTGAGAGTAACTATCTAAATGTACTATATATTAAAGCTATGTATATATATAAAACATGGAACTACTAAGGCATGGTCGGTCCTCTTCACAAATGTGACTCGGGAGTAAACTAGGTTGTCCATAAACAAGTAAAGTAAACTCATCCCAATGGATAAGGAATTATACCTTACCATACTCTCCTTCTGCATCCCTAAGGTTAGTCCCTCAAAAGTATAATTCTATGACTATAAACTGGTTTGCGCAACAGTGAAAGGTAAAGTACATCCTAGTATATGAGTGTAAGGTCAATATTATACTCTCTGGAGACTAGTGGTGATATAGGCATCCTAATCTAGGTTTACCTTTAATGACAAGTAAGTAATACAACCGCATGAGAATTTCACACGAGAATTTCATAATAGGACTGTATCACCCACTACCCATTATAAACCATCTATTATACGATATACTATTAATCGTCTAGTATATGATATAACATCGATCGTCTACTATACGACTACTAATCATCCACTATACGACATAGTATTAATCATCTACTATACGATATACTACTAATCGTCTACCATATAATATAGTGCCAATGTTCTACTATACGATACACTATTAATCGTCCACTATACGATATACCCGCCAATTGATGGCGGGTAGAGTCCTTAGGACCTCTTACATGGTCGGCTTTCCATTAACTAGCCATTGGAGAATAAACCAAATAAGTCAGTATCTAAATATACCATTGACTCCGAGTCACATCACAATGCAATAGACTTGTATAAATCTCACCTTGGCCTCTATTATAGGCATGGGTGATATGTGATCTATTCTAGATAGTCATCACCATCTCTCTCCGTACATGCTCTGGAACTCGTACGCAAGTCGTGTGATTCTCCTATGGTATCATGGATTACCTGTTTAATCATTATATATCCATAACATATGGATAATGAGCGTGTCATGTATAACGTGCTCTCAGTGGCTCGAATCGGCCCATCGAAGCCGCATAGAATGTATCCTCTCTTAAACAAATGTATCAAGTAACGGGAGTCAATATATAGCTCTAATCCCCTCTAACAAGTCGTACCATCATCACCTCTTGCGGGTTACTTCTAGCTCGCATCGAGTGAAAACATCGCACAAGTCCTATGAGAACCGTTTCCTTCATTTGAAACCACAAGAGTTTCTCCCTTGATTTGCGTCGAGTCTGATGATTCTATGTCCTCATAGAAGTCTCTTAGAACCTACACGATGTATTGGAAGGATCAGATCGAGATTCGAGTGAAAATTACCCCGGAACTAGGATCATTGCCCATTTCAGCCAACAATCGGTCATTAACCAAATGTCATTTCAACTACGTTCATTACATCATCTTGCTACCAGAACGCGATACTCGATCCTTGACAAAAAACTACAATCTACAACATCTCCCTCCTTTAATTAATTAACTTATTAATATACTTTTGGAATATCATACTCAGCTAAATATATTCCTGTGAGCTTACATTGAATATATAGACCATGTATAAATGTATGCATATTCTTTCATGCAGTTTAAACATTCAATTTATTTAATTATTTAATATACTTCATATGTAAATTCTATACAACTATCCAGCCAATTCACACCATGAAGCAGTTCCTATAAATCGTAACATCCAATTCGACAAAATGCAACTTACTTAAGTAATTAATCTAACAATTAATTGATTCCGCCCCACTATTTGATTGTGTAGCTATTCAGTCGAATAACAATTTACCCAAATCATATCTTCTTAGTATTAGTTTATAGAAGACTCAAACTTATTTTATAAAATAATACACGGGCATATCAATCATATTATAGCTTAATATCACGTAATTCTTCTATTAAATTAAGTTAGGTATTAATAAGGCCTCAAAATATTATATAGCTCATGTATATAATTTATGTGCGTGCGTGTGAGTCACGTTCCATTTCTTTGGGGTCTAAAGTTAATAAATCACGTTATTGCAATATTCGGGATTTTATAACATTAACCATATCCTATTAAATAATACAAAATCTCTTTTGTAATTTACTAACTTCTCAAATCTCTTTTAATAAAAATTCACCAATTAGTTAAATATTGAATTACACCGCAATAAACCATTATTAAGACCAGATAAAACAAAGGCATTTTAATATAAGTTTAACTTGCCAAAATAAGTAATTTAGCCTTCTAGCTTATTTTTAAGAGTTATTCTCTTAACTTCCAATTAGTAATAAACTATATAATAATATTCCTATCACTAATATGACTACAAATTAGAGTTCAATTAATTAACAACCATGTTATAAATTTATATCAACTTTATCTAACGTTATTCAATACGAATAGAAAACAATACATAAATACGGGACCTTAATCAACTATCCTAAATATCTACTCAAACCAATCCAATCAAATGAGGCGATTAATTACTTATATATATATATATTACTCTACCTCTTCTCGGTAATATTTCTAAATATATATAAATACAGGGATTTATACAGAAATATAAATTCAAAGTATTAATTCCACCCACCCGAGCTGTAAGTAATTAGCTATCTGAATCAAGTCTAAAACTATACCATGGCATTAATAATCTCACTACGAATGCAACAATGAACACCGTGTCTCGATTGGATCTCATATGCAAAAGATACGAATTAAATACGAAATGAGATTAATTAAAAAAATTAAATAATTTAATTATCTTAATTAACTCATCTTCCCCAAATCAATTCCTGTAAAAGGCCTTACATGTACGACTTTATACACACCCATGACATCTCATTGTTATCGCTACCATGGACGCCTCTAGCCACCACCTACGAAGTCCCCTTCACGAGCTGAGTCCAACCGTACCACCACCATATCCTCCGCCCTCCAGTAAATCATGACACTCCTACCCCAAACCCTTGACTAATGTTTAACCATGCCTACCAGACACCACGACCATCGATGGCTATCGCCACCACTGACGAGCTCCTTCTTTAGCCGAGCCTCACCTGATAGTAGCCATCACTCCACTTCCGGCTCTCCTTCCTCGAATAGAACATCGAGACCTCCCATTGTAACACCCCTTCAAAATGGGAATAATAGTCCCATACTATGAAGTGGGTGCTTATATACCAAAGCCTTCACTTCATAACAATGCCGACGCCTTCTGAGGAACAAAACCCCACACCTTGGCTTGGCCCATGAGGCGAAGATGACTAAGTTGGGGACAATATCTGCGTTAAGTGAGGTGCGGGCTGTTACAATGGTATCAGAGCCATACCCAACCCGAGTTGTGGTATGTACGTGTTACAGCCACGACGCTTGGGTGGTGTTGTGTTCATGAGCCAACGAGGACGTTGGGCTCTAAAGTGGGGAGATTGTAACACCCCTTTAAAATGGGAAAAATAGTCACATACTATGAAGTGGGTGCTTATATGCCAAAGCCTTCACCTCATAACAACGTCGAGGCCTTTTGAGGAACAAAACCCCACACCTTGGCTTGGCCCACGAGGCGGAGGTGACTAAATTAGGGACAATATCTGCGTTAAGTGAGGTGCGGGCTGTTACACCCATGCTACCACCACATGTTATGTCGATGACCCATTGTCGATGTGGTTGAGGAGAGAACCTGTAACGACCCTAGATTTTTATGTTAATTTAAATTAATAATTTATTGAATTTCTGAATTAAAATTGTAAAATTAATTTTTAATTTCAAGCGAGTTTCCCCGATCGTAATAAATTTGATATAAATCATTTTAATTTAAATATATTGTAAATATTGTATATATATATATATATGTATTTGAGCATATATGAAGAAAATTTGAGATTTATGAATAATAAAAATAATTAGTATTAAATTTAGAAATAAATATAAAAATAATATAAAACAATATATAGCATATGTAAGGAAAACAAATAAATGCAGTTACCAAAACAGAGCTATCAGCCAAGCAAAACAAAGACCTGGAGGAAGAACAAAAGCATGGAATACAAAGCCATGTCAAATATATATATATGGGATGTACTAAATAAATACATAAAATCTAGGGAAAATATTTGTAAACGTGGGAAGGACCGAGGCATTAAATGCCAGCAGCTCTAGCATGGTCGAAGTCATCTCAGCTATGCTTATTAAACAAAGATAACACCCTATTGTATAAATAAAATAAAAGATAGCCTGCAAACTTGCTTTCTTTTATACCTCAACTTCTCATTTTTTTTATCTCAGTTTCTTCCATTCAAAACAAAAGTAAATAAAACTAAAGTAACATCATCCTCAACTTAACAAAGCTACAACTGGAAACAATTAAATCAACAACTTCAAGCTTGAGAGAAGAATCAACTTGATTCGAACCTGCAAACCAACAAAAATACAACAAAGCAGATCATCAAAGCAAGAACAAACACTTCCAGTTTGAAAATTTCCAGGCCTTCTTGTCTCTGCTCTTTCAAAAGTCAAGTGAGCAAACTCTCTGTTTTCAAATTTCCAAGTGAGTAACTTTAATTCAAACTTGCTTAAGTATATTCATAAAGTTGCTTATGTCTGAAATGACGATGTTTATGTATATATATATATGTATGCAATTCAGTGATGCCTGCATGTTGTTCATCAGTAATACCTCTGTAACTAGATTTCTAACTCTGGATTGATTCAAAAATCATCTCTTCTTAATCCATTGATTGATAGGATTTAGTATCTAGACAAGATAGGTTTGTTTGATCATAAAACAATTTTAAAAATCTGAACTTGAGTTAATAAGATAGAACTGCTCTGTAAAAACACTTAAGAACAGTCAATGGTTAATATAAGTGAAATTTCAAACATTTTAAAATATCAATTCAAGTTTATAATTTGAATTCTTATCTGTAATTAGGAATTTTAAAAAGAAAATCATGATTTTTAGTGTAGTATTGGAGATGCTTTTCGAGGTTGACCGGAAATTAGTTTATGAGTGTTTTCTGATGATCTAAGCGATCTGAGTGGTCTGGGTTTTTGTCAAGGCTAGGGTGGTGATCGGAGTGTTTGGCAAAAATGGAGGTAGTGGCGGCTGATCGCCGTGGCACCGGGTATTAGTCGATTTGGGTTTTAAACCCTAGAATGGGTCGAGGCTGGAAATGTGATTGCGGCGACGTCATCGTGGCACCGAGTCTGACGTGGCTTTGGGGAATGATAGAAGGCATAGCGACGAGGTCGTGGCCGAAGTGTCGCATTTTCTGGTGGTTGGAGGGGTGAAAACGAGATGATGACAGGAGTGGGTGGTGATGGGGCTAGTTGTTCCAGGTTTCGTTTTGTGACTCGATTTCGATTTCGAGTCTACGGCAAAGTTCGAATGGTTGGAGTTTGATCTGGGAAGAAGTGGCGACTTGCTCGACGAAGTGGTAGTGCCGGAACATCGCCAGCGGCGATGTACACGTGCACAGGGATATATCGGCAGAGACGAATTTGAGAAGGAGCTGAACTCGAAGTCGTTTTCTTGAATTCTCGTGAGTGACTCGTGGAAACGTAGATCGGGCTCGAGTATTTTACTAGGCTTGAATTGTTTGATAGCGAAACAGGTTTTAAAAAAAAGGGTAAAAACAAAATTTAGTTTTAAAGAAAAATTAGAAGAAGAAAAAGTTGCGTACCTGGGATTGTGCCTCGGGTAAATTGGACGAGCAACTCGAAGCAACACTCGAGATTTTGAAGGGGATGACTCGAAGCGGTGAGGGTTGTCTCGAGCATATGGTTTGTTCCAGACTTGTAAAACCTGGTAGCAAGAATTTTGTTATAAACAAATTCAAATGAAAACTTAGATTTGCATACCAGATTTAAATCAATGTTTAAATAATAAATTCAAGTTTGTCTTAAAACTTAGTTTGTGAATAGATCAAGTTTTAGAGTTTTAAATTGCGTTAATAATTACAAGCGTTAAGGAATTTGAATTTAAATTGGAGTTTGAAATGTAAAGAAACGATTTAAACAAAGTTAAATCGTAGTGGTAATCTGATTCAAATCTAAATTTGAATCTTAGTTTTGAAATAAATTTAAGTTCATAAGTTTAAAAGTTTTAACAATTTTGAATGTTAAAATAGAAATTTAAATGTTTTAAACTTATATTTGAAAAGGGTTTATTTTAAATAAAACTTAATTAAGTAATTAAGAAGTTGATTAAATGTTTTAATGTGTTAACTTAAAAGTTAAGTAAATTTTATATTGATGAATGATTTAAAATTAACTAAAGGTCAATTAATTATAAATTTAAAGCTAATTAATTTATAAGAAAGGATAATTAATTAAATGGTAATAAATTAAAGGTTAATTTATTAATTGAAGATAATCAATTAATTGGTGAAGTTTATAATTAAAGATTAATTAATTAAAATAAAATTTGAATTAGTAAATGTTAATTAACCAGGATTAGTGACTAATCAAATTTAATTTAATCAGATATAAATTGACCTTACTTATGAATGTTTGGATTCTGTTGAATGATATGAATTGTTTGATATCCCTGATATATGATGCTTTGTGATACGTCCTGATTTATGTCGTGATCTGTGATATTTCTGTTTCTGTGATATATTACTATGCATATATGTGAAAACCCTTGGCCCGTAAAACGGCACTTGAACTTCGATGCGACAGGGAGTCGGATTCCAGTTGGTTATCCGAAACCCACATCGAATTGTAATAGTGAATCTTTGTGACTGATAAATTTATTTTATCTATGAATCTGTGAATGAAGATAAGCGTTATCGATTATACCGCTTATCGATATATCTGTGATGATTGATGTTGCACTATTGTGTGTGAAACCCCTGGACTACACTTTTACACACACAAATATGGATTTCACGTGGAAATCGGTTAAGTCACAGATAATTTAAATCTGCTGTTTTTGAAATTGAAATTTTTATTTCAATTGATTTTGAAATTTGAAATTTGGGTTTAAAAGTGAAAAGCTTTTGAAATGGAATTTCGAATCTAAAAGTTATTTTGAATAACTTAATCGAGTTTTGAAAATTTAAATAATTTGATTTAAATTTGAATTTAAGTTGAAATTGAATCCTATGATTTGAAATTACGGTTAAAGATGATATAAATGTGTTTGTATGAATTTAAACCATTTTAAAAGTATTGTTTGAGAATTTGGATTTAACCCAAGAACTTTAACTCGTATAAATGAATCAGATTTCCAAAATGAAAACTGTTTGTTTTAAAGGAATAAAAGCTTTCAGATAGAAAATGAAATTCCAGTTTAGTTAAAGGAATTTCAAGTTTGAATTGAAAATGGTTTTCCAAGTTATGAATGAATTCTTTTTAAAAGTTATGAATTGAATCTGTTATCTTTAACAGATTTAAAATGATGATTTGTTTAACCCATTCGAAATGAAATTGTTTTGAAAGCTATGAGTTAAATCTTTGATTTAAAGATTTAACGAATTAATTAAATTCGTAATGGAATTTTTTTTGGAAAATCTGTGAATGAATCTTTGTGAAATTAAGTGAACTTTGTGAATTTAATCTTTTTGTTTAAAAAGATTAAAATGGTAACTTGTTTAAACCATTTGATGAAAAGTTTTGGGTAATAAGTTGTGACTTAATTGAAATCCCAATATCCATATATTTTTAAATATTGCGCTCACTATTCGGGTTAGCCGGGAAAGGACCTTTGGGTCGTATAACTCATTCCGAATAAGTGATACGTCGTATATGGATCGCATTTGAAGACCGATGGTGAAGACCGGATATTTGCGAAAACGAAAGGACAACTCGTCGAATGTCTCTGCATCGAATGGCCCCGATATAGAGATTTTATCACCCTTTGTGATGGGAAGTCCGGACGGGATCGTGAATACCCGGAAATGCAAGGGCTTCGTAAGAAGTGCCTTCGGTTCTGTTCGAACCCGGAACAGACTTGTATGGATTGTATGTCTGACATTACACTTTGAGATATAAAGTCGATTTCTTTCAAATACATCTCTGTTGGTGGCGGAGAATTTATTCTCTTAGCTTAACACCCTTCTCTGAGATGTACGAGCTCAGAGGTTATGTAGTTGAAATTTATCAGCGATATATCCCAATTTGGTAATGTGGCATGCTGAGTGTTGCTGTGTGATGATCAATGTTTGATCATTTGTGATATGATCTTTTGTTTGATCATTTATCTTTGTGATCATAGGTTGATCATCTGTTGACCCAAAGCGTGGCTTTTTGAAAAAGCGTAGCTTTGTGGACGAGACTTCGTCGAGCCTCACAACCCGGCAATGGTCGAAACAGGAATCGTGCGGCAAGGTTTTCAGGGGTAGCTCCCCTAGGGTATGACCATTCCTTCTGGAAAAGGGTAGTATCATGGTATGGAGCCCAGATACTTACTCATGTGGATACACTTTCTTTATGATGTGTGATGTTGGTTATCGAGCGCTCGGATAAAGGTCCCAAAGGACCGGGGGTGGCATATCTGAGGTTTCTTTTATCCCTTGGGAAAAGGGGTTGTCGGCCTTGTTTGGCAGAGAACAGTTGGTTCTCGGAACGTCCCGCCAGAGGCGTTTCTTTCGTGGAATAGGAAGTTCCTTAGCCTGACCATTTGTTGGAAATCCAAACAAAACAATACGAGCCCTGTACGGTTTTAGTTGTATTACCTGCCATGGAATGTGGTGGTAACCTGCTATTGAACATGGTAGCTATAGTAGGCATAAGTGCGAAATGTCTATGCTGGCTAAGATTTATATTCTACTTTCGAAATTGTTTTCTACACTATGCACTAGTAATAATATCAAATGATTTGATTTTGCGTAGTAAGCATCTTTGACTATCATAAGAAGAAATCTCCTCCAATTCTGCGTTTGCATTGTGTGTGTGGTGGGAGGTCTTATGGTAGTTTCATTTTCCAAAAGCATTGCGAATTGACTTTAAAATTCTCTGCTATTTGTTTTAAAGATAAACTGTTTTTGTTGCTCACACCAGTCCCATGACTGATCTGGAGTTTATTGTTTCTTTCCTAAACTCTGGATGCTCAAAATTTTTCTACACGAGCAGTCTAGAGTTGGGTTTTTCAGATAGTCAGATTGGTAGGTTTTCTGGAGCCAGTTCAGTCTTTGGATATGGACTGCACTTGCTTATCTTGGTGTATCGTTATTAGGAGTTCAAGCTATTTCTGGATTGATGCTTTGGAGTTGGAGATTATCCGCTGCTGTTGTTATCGTTTTCTTTTCCGCTGCTATTTGTTGTATCATATCTCTGATGTATATTGATATTCATTGTATCATTCTGTTGTATCAGATATTGTATATCAATGTATTATTCATTTCTTCCGCTGTGTTATTTACTTAACTGTGTTATAAGCTCCGGCGACTCGGATTTGAACGCTCGAATCTACGACATTCGAGTACGATGTAAAGTATGGATGTCGATTTTCGAACGCGAAAATCTGGGACGTTACATTTGGTATTAGAGCTAAGGTTGAACTTTAGCTCAGGAGTATAACACGTTAAGTAGCTCATTAGAGATAGAGTGAAGTAAACTCTAGAATGAGTAATCCTTAAGATATCCGTCTGAACGTCTCAGTAAATTCTCTTGCTATCCACTGATAGTGAGTATGAGTGCAAGAAGAGGACGAGATAGAGGACAGGGAAGTACGACTATAAATGGTCAATACCCTGCAACAGTGGAAACAATCTTTCTCTATCAATTTTCTTTGATTCGTTTCCAAATTCTTTTGATTTCTTCGTGGCAGCTCCAGAAGTAGTTTCGATATGACGATGGCTCTACGAATCATTGTAGAAAATCCTTACTTCGTTTCTTCATCGGTTTCTTATCAGCTTTTTGATTTAAACCTTAACGAATTTGAAATTGGAAATTTTAATTGAGTTTAACTGATTAATAGAATATGAGGATAAAATTGAATTAAATCGATAAAACGATTTCGTTTGAAACCGAATTTTGAAATTCTATTAAAATTTCTTGTGTATATCGAAGTCCGAAGAGGGACAAATTGGTATGTATTCTGAGATATTCCGACTTGAATTCGGAATCCGTATCTTGAGTTTGAGGAATTATAGGAGATCGAATCTGTCTATCTCTGTCTTTGTTTCGTGCCTGCGAATTTCGAGGACGAAATTCTTTTAAGGGGGGAAATTTGTAACGACCCTAGATTTTTATGTTAATTTAAATTAATAATTTATTGAATTTCTGAATTAAAATTGTAAAATTAATTTTTAATTTCAAGCGAGTTTCCCCGATCGTAATAAATTTGATATAAATCATTTTAATTTAAATATATTGTAAATATTGTATATATATATGTATTTGAGCATATATGAAGAAAATTTGAGATTTATGAATAATAAAAATAATTAGTATTAAATTTAGAAATAAATATAAAAATAATATAAAACAATATATAGCATATGTAAGTAAAACAAATAAATGCAGCTACCAAAACAGAGCTATCAGCCAAGCAAAACAAAGACCTGGAGGAAGAACAAAAGCATGGAATACAAAGCCATGTCAAATATATATATATGGGATGTACTAAATAAATACATAAAATCTAGGGAAAATATTTGTAAACGTGGGAAGGACCGAGGCATTAAATGCCAGCAGCTCTAGCATGGTCGAAGTCATCTCAGCTATGCTTATTAAACAAAGATAACACCCTATTGTATAAATAAAATAAAAGATAGCCTGCAAACTTGCTTTCTTTTATACCTCAACTTCTCATTTTTTTATCTCAGTTTCTTCCATTCAAAACAAAAGTAAATAAAACTAAAGTAACATCATCCTCAACTTAACAAAGCTACAACTGGAAACAATTAAATCAACAACTTCAAGCTTGAGAGAAGAATCAACTTGATTCGAACCTGCAAACCAACAAAAATACAACAAAGCAGATCATCAAAGCAAGAACAAACACTTCCAGTTTGAAAATTTCCAGGCCTTCTTGTCTCTGCTCTTTCAAAAGTCAAGTGAGCAAACTCTCTGTTTTCAAATTTCCAAGTGAGTAACTTTAATTCAAACTTGCTTAAGTATATTCATAAAGTTGCTTATGTCTGAAATGACGATGTTTATGTATATATATATATATGTATGCAATTCAGTGATGCCTGCATGTTGTTCATCAGTAATACCTCTGTAACTAGATTTCTAACTCTGGATTGATTCAAAAATCATCTCTTCTTAATCCATTGATTGATAGGATTTAGTATCTAGACAAGATAGGTTTGTTTGATCATAAAACAATTTTAAAAATCTGAACTTGAGTTAATAAGATAGAACTGCTCTGTAAAAACACTTAAGAACAGTCAATGGTTAATATAAGTGAAATTTCAAACATTTTAAAATATCAATTCAAGTTTATAATTTGAATTCTTATCTGTAATTAGGAATTTTAAAAAGAAAATCATGATTTTTAGTGTAGTATTGGAGATGCTTTTCGAGGTTGACCGGAAATTAGTTTATGAGTGTTTTCTGATGATCTAAGCGATCTGAGTGGTCTGGGTTTTTGTCAAGGCTAGGGTGGTGATCGGAGTGTTTGGCAAAAATGGAGGTAGTGGCGGCTGGTCGCCGTGGCACCGGGTATTAGTCGATTTGGGTTTTAAACCCTAGAATGGGTCGAGGCTGGAAATGTGATTGCGGCGACGTCATCGTGGCACCGAGTCTGACGTGGCTTTGGGGAATGATAGAAGGCATAGCGACGAGGTCGTGGCCGAAGTGTCGCATTTTCTGGTGGTTGGAGGGGTGAAAACGAGATGATGACAGGAGTGGGTGGTGATGGGGCTAGTTGTTCCAGGTTTCGTTTTGTGACTCGATTTCGATTTCGAGTCTACGGCAAAGTTCGAATGGTTGGAGTTTGATCTGGGAAGAAGTGGCGACTTGCTCGACGAAGTGGTAGTGCCGGAACATCGCCAGCGGCGATGTACACGTGCACAGGGATATATCGGCAGAGACGAATTTGAGAAGGAGCTGAACTCGAAGTCGTTTTCTTGAATTCTCGTGAGTGACTCGTGGAAACGTAGATCGGGCTCGAGTATTTTACTAGGCTTGAATTGTTTGATAGCGAAACAGGTTTTAAAAAAAAGGGTAAAAACAAAATTTAGTTTTAAAGAAAAATTAGAAGAAGAAAAAGTTGCGTACCTGGGATTGTGCCTCGGGTAAATTGGACGAGCAACTCGAAGCAACACTCGAGATTTTGAAGGGGATGACTCGAAGCGGTGAGGGTTGTCTCGAGCATATGGTTTGTTCCAGACTTGTAAAACCTGGTAGCAAGAATTTTGTTATAAACAAATTCAAATGAAAACTTAGATTTGCATACCAGATTTAAATCAATGTTTAAATAATAAATTCAAGTTTGTCTTAAAACTTAGTTTGTGAATAGATCAAGTTTTAGAGTTTTAAATTGCGTTAATAATTACAAGCGTTAAGGAATTTGAATTTAAATTGGAGTTTGAAATGTAAAGAAACGATTTAAACAAAGTTAAATCGTAGTGGTAATCTGATTCAAATCTAAATTTGAATCTTAGTTTTGAAATAAATTTAAGTTCATAAGTTTAAAAGTTTTAACAATTTTGAATGTTAAAATAGAAATTTAAATGTTTTAAACTTATATTTGAAAAGGGTTTATTTTAAATAAAACTTAATTAAGTAATTAAGAAGTTGATTAAATGTTTTAATGTGTTAACTTAAAAGTTAAGTAAATTTTATATTGATGAATGATTTAAAATTAACTAAAGGTCAATTAATTATAAATTTAAAGCTAATTAATTTATAAGAAAGGATAATTAATTAAATGGTAATAAATTAAAGGTTAATTTATTAATTGAAGATAATCAATTAATTGGTGAAGTTTATAATTAAAGATTAATTAATTAAAATAAAATTTGAATTAGTAAATGTTAATTAACCAGGATTAGTGACTAATCAAATTTAATTTAATCAGATATAAATTGACCTTACTTATGAATGTTTGGATTCTGTTGAATGATATGAATTGTTTGATATCCCTGATATATGATGCTTTGTGATACGTCCTGATTTATGTCGTGATCTGTGATATTTCTGTTTCTGTGATATATTACTATGCATATATGTGAAAACCCTTGGCCCGTAAAACGGCACTTGAACTTCGATGCGACAGGGAGTCGGATTCCAGTTGGTTATCCGAAACCCACATCGAATTGTAATAGTGAATCTTTGTGACTGATAAATTTATTTTATCTATGAATCTGTGAATGAAGATAAGCGTTATCGATTATACCGCTTATCGATATATCTGTGATGATTGATGTTGCACTATTGTGTGTGAAACCCCTGGACTACACTTTTACACACACAAATATGGATTTCACGTGGAAATCGGTTAAGTCACAGATAATTTAAATCTGCTGTTTTTGAAATTGAAATTTTTATTTCAATTGATTTTGAAATTTGAAATTTGGGTTTAAAAGTGAAAAGCTTTTGAAATGGAATTTCGAATCTAAAAGTTATTTTGAATAACTTAATCGAGTTTTGAAAATTTAAATAATTTGATTTAAATTTGAATTTAAGTTGAAATTGAATCCTATGATTTGAAATTACGGTTAAAGATGATATAAATGTGTTTGTATGAATTTAAACCATTTTAAAAGTATTGTTTGAGAATTTGGATTTAACCCAAGAACTTTAACTCGTATAAATGAATCAGATTTCCAAAATGAAAACTGTTTGTTTTAAAGGAATAAAAGCTTTCAGATAGAAAATGAAATTCCAGTTTAGTTAAAGGAATTTCAAGTTTGAATTGAAAATGGTTTTCCAAGTTATGAATGAATTCTTTTTAAAAGTTATGAATTGAATCTGTTATCTTTAACAGATTTAAAATGATGATTTGTTTAACCCATTCGAAATGAAATTGTTTTGAAAGCTATGAGTTAAATCTTTGATTTAAAGATTTAACGAATTAATTAAATTCGTAATGGAAATTTTTTTGGAAAATCTGTGAATGAATCTTTGTGAAATTAAGTGAACTTTGTGAATTTAATCTTTTTGTTTAAAAAGATTAAAATGGTAACTTGTTTAAACCATTTGATGAAAAGTTTTGGGTAATAAGTTGTGACTTAATTGAAATCCCAATATCCATATATTTTTAAATATTGCGCTCACTATTCGGGTTAGCCGGGAAAGGACCTTTGGGTCGTATAACTCATTCCGAATAAGTGATACGTCGTATATGGATCGCATTTGAAGACCGATGGTGAAGACCGGATATTTGCGAAAACGAAAGGACAACTCGTCGAATGTCTCTGCATCGAATGGCCCCGATATAGAGATTTTATCACCCTTTGTGATGGGAAGTCCGGACGGGATCGTGAATACCCGGAAATGCAAGGGCTTCGTAAGAAGTGCCTTCGGTTCTGTTCGAACCCGGAACAGACTTGTATGGATTGTATGTCTGACATTACACTTTGAGATATAAAGTCGATTTCTTTCAAATACATCTCTGTTGGTGGCGGAGAATTTATTCTCTTAGCTTAACACCCTTCTCTGAGATGTACGAGCTCAGAGGTTATGTAGTTGAAATTTATCAGCGATATATCCCAATTTGGTAATGTGGCATGCTGAGTGTTGCTGTGTGATGATCAATGTTTGATCATTTGTGATATGATCTTTTGTTTGATCATTTATCTTTGTGATCATAGGTTGATCATCTGTTGACCCAAAGCGTGGCTTTTTGAAAAAGCGTAGCTTTGTGGACGAGACTTCGTCGAGCCTCACAACCCGGCAATGGTCGAAACAGGAATCGTGCGGCAAGGTTTTCAGGGGTAGCTCCCCTAGGGTATGACCATTCCTTCTGGAAAAGGGTAGTATCATGGTATGGAGCCCAGATACTTACTCATGTGGATACACTTTCTTTATGATGTGTGATGTTGGTTATCGAGCGCTCGGATAAAGGTCCCAAAGGACCGGGGGTGGCATATCTGAGGTTTCTTTTATCCCTTGGGAAAAGGGGTTGTCGGCCTTGTTTGGCAGAGAACAGTTGGTTCTCGGAACGTCCCGCCAGAGGCGTTTCTTTCGTGGAATAGGAAGTTCCTTAGCCTGACCATTTGTTGGAAATCCAAACAAAACAATACGAGCCCTGTACGGTTTTAGTTGTATTACCTGCCATGGAATGTGGTGGTAACCTGCTATTGAACATGGTAGCTATAGTAGGCATAAGTGCGAAATGTCTATGCTGGCTAAGATTTATATTCTACTTTCGAAATTGTTTTCTACACTATGCACTAGTAATAATATCAAATGATTTGATTTTGCGTAGTAAGCATCTTTGACTATCATAAGAAGAAATCTCCTCCAATTCTGCGTTTGCATTGTGTGTGTGGTGGGAGGTCTTATGGTAGTTTCATTTTCCAAAAGCATTGCGAATTGACTTTAAAATTCTCTGCTATTTGTTTTAAAGATAAACTGTTTTTGTTGCTCACACCAGTCCCATGACTGATCTGGAGTTTATTGTTTCTTTCCTAAACTCTGGATGCTCAAAATTTTTCTACACGAGCAGTCTAGAGTTGGGTTTTTCAGATAGTCAGATTGGTAGGTTTTCTGGAGCCAGTTCAGTCTTTGGATATGGACTGCACTTGCTTATCTTGGTGTATCGTTATTAGGAGTTCAAGCTATTTCTGGATTGATGCTTTGGAGTTGGAGATTATCCGCTGCTGTTGTTATCGTTTTCTTTTCCGCTGCTATTTGTTGTATCATATCTCTGATGTATATTGATATTCATTGTATCATTCTGTTGTATCAGATATTGTATATCAATGTATTATTCATTTCTTCCGCTGTGTTATTTACTTAACTGTGTTATAAGCTCCGGCGACTCGGATTTGAACGCTCGAATCTACGACATTCGAGTACGATGTAAAGTATGGATGTCGATTTTCGAACGCGAAAATCTGGGATGTTACATTTGGTATCAGAGCTAAGGTTGAACTTTAGCTCAGGAGTATAACACGTTAAGTAGCTCATTAGAGATAGAGTGAAGTAAACTCTAGAATGAGTAATCCTTAAGATATCCGTCTGAACGTCTCAGTAAATTCTCTTGCTATCCACTGATAGTGAGTATGAGTGCAAGAAGAGGACGAGATAGAGGACAGGGAAGTACGACTATAAATGGTCAATACCCTGCAACAGTGGAAACAATCTTTCTCTATCAATTTTCTTTGATTCATTTCCAAATTCTTTTGATTTCTTCGTGGCAGCTCCAGAAGTAGTTTCGATATGACGATGGCTCTACGAATCATTGTAGAAAATCCTTACTTCGTATCTTCATCGGTTTCTTATCAGCTTTTTGATTTAAACCTTAACGAATTTGAAATTGGAAATTTTAATTGAGTTTAACTGATTAATAGAATATGAGGATAAAATTGAATTAAATAGATAAAACGATTTCGTTTGAAACCGAATTTTGAAATTCTATTGAAATTTCTTGTGTATATCGAAGTCCGAAGAGGGACAAATTGGTATGTATTCTGAGATATTACGACTTGAATTCGGAATCCGTATCTTGAGTTTGAGGAATTATATGAAATCGAATCTGTCTATCTCTGTCTTTGTTTCGTGCCTGCGAATTTCGAGGACGAAATTCTTTTAAGGGGGGAAATTTGTAACGACCCTAGATTTTTATGTTAATTTAAATTAATAATTTATTGAATTTCTGAATTAAAATTGTAAAATTAATTTTTAATTTCAAGCGAGTTTCCCCGATCGTAATAAATTTGATATAAATCATTTTAATTTAAATATATTGTAAATATTGTATATATATATGTATTTGAGCATATATGAAGAAAATTTGAGATTTATGAATAATAAAAATAATTAGTATTAAATTTAGAAATAAATATAAAAATAATATAAAACAATATATAGCATATGTAAGTAAAACAAATAAATGCAGCTACCAAAACAGAGCTATCAGCCAAGCAAAACAAAGACCTGGAGGAAGAACAAAAGCATGGAATACAAAGCCATGTCAAATATATATATATATGGGATGTACTAAATAAATACATAAAATCTAGGGAAAATATTTGTAAACGTGGGAAGGACCGAGGCATTAAATGCCAGCAGCTCTAGCATGGTCGAAGTCATCTCAGCTATGCTTATTAAACAAAGATAACACCCTATTGTATAAATAAAATAAAAGATAGCCTGCAAACTTGCTTTCTTTTATACCTCAACTTCTCATTTTTTTTATCTCAGTTTCATCCATTCAAAACAAAAGTAAATAAAACTAAAGTAACATCATCCTCAACTTAACAAAGCTACAACTGGAAACAATTAAATCAACAACTTCAAAGCTTGAGAGAAGAATCAACTTGATTCGAACCTGCAAACCAACAAAAATACAACAAAGCAGATCATCAAAGCAAGAACAAACACTTCCAGTTTGAAAATTTCCAGGCCTTCTTGTCTCTGCTCTTTCAAAAGTCAAGTGAGCAAACTCTCTGTTTTCAAATTTCCAAGTGAGTAACTTTAATTCAAACTTGCTTAAGTATATTCATAAAGTTGCTTATGTCTGAAATGACGATGTTTATGTATATATATATATATATATATATATATATATATATATATATATGTATGCAATTCAGTGATGCCTGCATGTTGTTCATCAGTAATACCTCTGTAACTAGATTTCTAACTCTGGATTGATTCAAAAATCATCTCTTCTTAATCCATTGATTGATAAGATTTAGTATCTAGACAAGATAGGTTTGTTTGATCATAAAACAATTTTAAAAATCTGAACTTGAGTTAATAAGATAGAACTGCTCTGTAAAAACACTTAAGAACAGTCAATGGTTAATATAAGTGAAATTTCAAACATTTTAAAATATCAATTCAAGTTTATAATTTGAATTCTTATCTGTAATTAGGAATTTTAAAAAGAAAATCATGATTTTTAGTGTAGTATTGGAGATGCTTTTCGAGGTTGACCGGAAATTAGTTTATGAGTGTTTTCTGATGATCTAAGCGATCTGAGTGGTCTGGGTTTTTGTCAAGGCTAGGGTGGTGATCGGAGTGTTTGGCAAAAATGGAGGTAGTGGCGGCTGATCGCCGTGGCACCGGGTATTAGTCGATTTGGGTTTTAAACCCTAGAATGGGTCGAGGCTGGAAATGTGATTGCGGCGACGTCATCGTGGCACCGAGTCTGACGTGGCTTTGGGGAATGATAGAAGGCATAGCGACGAGGTCGTGGCCGAAGTGTCGCATTTTCTGGTGGTTGGAGGGGTGAAAACGAGATGATGACAGGAGTGGGTGGTGATGGGGCTAGTTGTTCCAGGTTTCGTTTTGTGACTCGATTTCGATTTCGAGTCTACGGCAAAGTTCGAATGGTTGGAGTTTGATCTGGGAAGAAGTGGCGACTTGCTCGACGAAGTGGTAGTGCTGGAACATCGCCAGCGGCGATGTACACGTGCACAGGGATATATCGGCAGAGACGAATTTGAGAAGGAGCTGAACTCGAAGTCGTTTTCTTGAATTCTCGTGAGTGACTCGTGGAAACGTAGATCGGGCTCGAGTATTTTACTAGGCTTGAATTGTTTGATAGCGAAACAGGTTTTAAAAAAAAGGGTAAAAACAAAATTTAGTTTTAAAGAAAAATTAGAAGAAGAAAAAGTTGCGTACCTGGGATTGTGCCTCGGGTAAATTGGACGAGCAACTCGAAGCAACACTCGAGATTTTGAAGGGGATGACTCGAAGCGGTGAGGGTTGTCTCGAGCATATGGTTTGTTCCAGACTTGTAAAACCTGGTAGCAAGAATTTTGTTATAAACAAATTCAAATGAAAACTTAGATTTGCATACCAGATTTAAATCAATGTTTAAATAATAAATTCAAGTTTGTCTTAAAACTTAGTTTGTGAATAGATCAAGTTTTAGAGTTTTAAATTGCGTTAATAATTACAAGCGTTAAGGAATTTGAATTTAAATTGGAGTTTGAAATGTAAAGAAATGATTTAAACAAAGTTAAATCGTAGTGGTAATCTGATTCAAATCTAAATTTGAATCTTAGTTTTGAAATAAATTTAAGTTCATAAGTTTAAAAGTTTTAACAATTTTGAATGTTAAAATAGAAATTTAAATGTTTTAAACTTATATTTGAAAAGGGTTTATTTTAAATAAAACTTAATTAAGTAATTAAGAAGTTGATTAAATGTTTTAATGTGTTAACTTAAAAGTTAAGTAAATTTTATATTGATGAATGATTTAAAATTAACTAAAGGTCAATTAATTATAAATTTAAAGCTAATTAATTTATAAGAAAGGATAATTAATTAAATGGTAATAAATTAAAGGTTAATTTATTAATTGAAGATAATCCATTAATTGGTGAAGTTTATAATTAAAGATTAATTAATTAAAATAAAATTTGAATTAGTAAATGTTAATTAACCAGGATTAGTGACTAATCAAATTTAATTTAATCAGATATAAATTGACCTTACTTATGAATGTTTGGATTCTGTTGAATGATATGAATTGTTTGATATCCCTGATATATGATGCTTTGTGATACGTCCTGATTTATGTCGTGATCTGTGATATTTCTGTTTCTGTGATATATTACTATGCATATATGTGAAAACCCTTGGCCCGTAAAACGGCACTTGAACTTCGATGCGACAGGGAGTCGGATTCCAGTTGGTTATCCGAAACCCACATCGAATTGTAATAGTGAATCTTTGTGACTGATAAATTTATTTTATCTATGAATCTGTGAATGAAGATAAGCGTTATCGATTATACCGCTTATCGATATATCTGTGATGATTGATGTTGCACTATTGTGTGTGAAACCCCTGGACTACACTTTTACACACACAAATATGGATTTCACGTGGAAATCGGTTAAGTCACAGATAATTTAAATCTGCTGTTTTTGAAATTGAAATTTTTATTTCAATTGATTTTGAAATTTGAAATTTGGGTTTAAAAGTGAAAAGCTTTTGAAATGGAATTTCGAATCTAAAAGTTATTTTGAATAACTTAATCGAGTTTTGAAAATTTAAATAATTTGATTTAAATTTGAATTTAAGTTGAAATTGAATCCTATGATTTGAAATTACGGTTAAAGATGATATAAATGTGTTTGTATGAATTTAAACCATTTTAAAAGTATTGTTTGAGAATTTGGATTTAACCCAAGAACTTTAACTCGTATAAATGAATCAGATTTCCAAAATGAAAACTGTTTGTTTTAAAGGAATAAAAGCTTTCAGATAGAAAATGAAATTCCAGTTTAGTTAAAGGAATTTCAAGTTTGAATTGAAAATGGTTTTCCAAGTTATGAATGAATTCTTTTTGAAAGTTATGAATTGAATCTGTTATCTTTAACAGATTTAAAATGATGATTTGTTTAACCCATTCGAAATGAAATTGTTTTGAAAGCTATGAGTTAAATCTTTGATTTAAAGATTTAACGAATTAATTAAATTCGTAATGGAAATTTTTTTGGAAAATCTGTGAATGAATCTTTGTGAAATTAAGTGAACTTTGTGAATTTAATCTTTTTGTTTAAAAAGATTAAAATGGTAACTTGTTTAAACCATTTGATGAAAAGTTTTGGGTAATAAGTTGTGACTTAATTGAAATCCCAATATCCATATATTTTTAAATATTGCGCTCACTATTCGGGTTAGCCGGGAAAGGACCTTTGGGTCGTATAACTCATTCCGAATAAGTGATACGTCGTATATGGATCGCATTTGAAGACCGGTGGTGAAGACCGGATATTTGCGAAAACGAAAGGACAACTCGTCGAATGTCTCTGCATCGAATGGCCCCGATATAGAGATTTTATCACCCTTTGTGATGGGAAGTCCGGACGGGATCGTGAATACCCGGAAATGCAAGGGCTTCGTAAGAAGTGCCTTCGGTTCTGTTCGAACCCGGAACAGACTTGTATGGATTGTATGTCTGACATTACACTTTGAGATATAAAGCCGATTTCTTTCAAATACATCTTTGTTGGTGGCGGAGAATTTATTCTCTTAGCTTAACACCCTTCTCTGAGACGTACGAGCTCAGAGGTTATGTAGTTGAAATTTATCAGCGATATATCCCAATTTGGTAATGTGGCATGCTGAGTGTTGCTGTGTGATGATCAATGTTTGATCATTTGTGATATGATCTTTTGTTTGATCATTTATCTTTGTGATCATAGGTTGATCATCTGTTGACCCAAAGCGTGGCTTTTTGAAAAAGCGTAGCTTTGTGGACGAGACTTCGTCGAGCCTCACAACCCGGTAATGGTCGAAACAGGAATCGTGCGGCAAGGTTTTCAGGGGTAGCTCCCCTAGGGTATGACCATTCCTTCTGGAAAAGGGTAGTATCATGGTATGGAGCACAGATACTTACTCATGTGGATACACTTTCTTTATGATGTGTGATGTTGGTTATCGAGCGCTCGGATAAAGGTCCCAAAGGACCGGGGGTGGCATATCTGAGGTTTCTTTTATCCCTTGGGAAAAGGGGTTGCCGGCCTTGTTTGGCAGAGAACAGTTGGTTCTCGGAACGTCCCGCCAGAGGCGTTTCTTTCGTGGAATAGGAAGTTCCTTAGCCTGACCATTTGTTGGAAATCCAAACAAAACAATACGAGCCCTGTACGGTTTTAGTTGTATTACCTGCCATGGAATGTGGTGGTAACCTGCTATTGAACATGGTAGCTATAATAGGCATAAGTGCGAAATGTCTATGCTGGCTAAGATTTATATTCTACTTTCGAAATTGTTTTCTACACTATGCACTAGTAATAATATCAAATGATTTGATTTTGCGTAGTAAGCATCTTTGACTATCATAAGAAGAAATCTCCTCCAATTCTGCGTTTGCATTGTGTGTGTGGTGGGAGGTCTTATGGTAGTTTCATTTTCCAAAAGCATTGCGAATTGACTTTAAAATTCTCTGCTATTTGTTTTAAAGATAAACTGTTTTTGTTGCTCACACCAGTCCCATGACTGATCTGGAGTTTATTGTTTCTTTCCTAAACTCTGGATGCTCAAAATTTTTCTACACGAGCAGTCTAGAGTTGGGTTTTTCAGATAGTCAGATTGGTAGGTTTTCTGGAGCCAGTTCAGTCTTTGGATATGGACTGCACTTGCTTATCTTGGTGTATCGTTATTAGGAGTTCAAGCTATTTCTGGATTGATGCTTTGGAGTTGGAGATTATCCGCTGCTGTTGTTATCGTTTTCTTTTCCGCTGCTATTTGTTGTATCATATCTCTGATGTATATTGATATTCATTGTATCATTCTGTTGTATCAGATATTGTATATCAATGTATTATTCATTTCTTCCGCTGTGTTATTTACTTAACTGTGTTATAAGCTCCGGCGACTCGGATTTGAACGCTCGAATCTACGACATTCGAGTACGATGTAAAGTATGGATGTCGATTTTCGAACGCGAAAATCTGGGACGTTACAGAACCAATGCCTAGGGGTGCGTGTGCTTTCTTCTCCTTCATTTTGCCTTTTTTTAGCTCAAGCAGTAAGTAGGGAAGAGATAGAAAAGTAAGAGGAAGGGAAAAGTCAAAGTGTTGAGGTGTGTGTATATATGTTAAAAAATATATTTTTTATTTAATTTCTTAATTGTCACATGTTTTAAGCTTATACAGTTACATGGTTCATCAGATCTCCGGGACAATCGTCAGCGTACATCGCCTTATTTTTCGGTCCTGAAGGTATACATTTCATCGACATTTGGGAGGCGCTTTGGGATGGAAATTTCTTGCATTTTGAGGTCGTTTTGCAATCGGAAAGCCCGATTTCAAAAATTCTTCAACCGTACATCACATAATGAAGTCATCGTCCCAGAAACACGAGCCGTCGATCGAGATTCCATCGGACAAGACTATGCACGTAATTTTGTAAAATACGTATAACAACACATAAAACGTAAAAATGTCGTGACTTCAAACATAGCAGTATATATACTCATTTGGATTCACAACATCAATCCAGATTCAATAGAAATGGTCTTGAGTCCTAATTCGATCGTATACGAAAAGTCAAATTTTGGACCATTAACTAATTATCGATACAATATTTAAATTAATTATTTAAATATTCACTAGTTAAAATGTGGGTTGTTACATTCTCCCCTGCTAATAGAATTTTGTCCCCGAAATTCCTATGAGTATGACAATGCAACCCGACGGACAAAAATTTCCAAGCACCAGCTTTCGAAATTTTAGCAGTTCTTCCTTTACTTTATTAGCATTTCAGAAACTCCAAATATATCTCCTAACCCTTAGGCTTTTAAAACTCCTCCTTCTTTGCAAAAATTTGGTAGCACCTCCTTTGCTCAGCTAGCTCCCAAAAAAACTCAAAACAACATATATACATCTCATATCTACAAACATGTATATCCATTCTATCTACACTAAAGATCTTATGTACCTCTTTCATAGTAAGAGCGTATCATTTAGATGAGAATAAAAGCAAGTAAGCATCTAAATAACCAATGCATGCTTCCATATATCTAACATGTACTCAATAAAGTGGATTAAACACAATTACAACATTAAACCTTGTACATAAGCATGCTAAATCATATATATCAACTATCTCAAAGAAATATGCTATAACAAACCATACAACAAGCACATCTAATGCAACAAGCATCCCCGATAAACATGTCATAACACTACAAGAAAATGTGTTTTCAACTGCAATAGTAGACAGCGTTTTTACAATAACTGCTGATAAAAGAATTTTGCAAAATAAAAATTAGAACCCTGAACGCTGTTTAAACTAGCCCAATTCATTTTGAGAATTTTTTTCATTACACGGTTACTTGGCCGCCTTCCTTTCTTCCTTTTCAATTTCACTCCGCGTAAAAGTAAAATCCTAAATCCTCCTGCGAAATTTAAACCTAATTAAACATGAATTCTCCCATGAAAAATTGTTTCTCCCCTGACCTCTCCTGCAATATCCGATAAACTCGAGCCCTAATTCCCTTTGAATCCATCATTGGCAATCACTTGAGCCCTAAAGCACCGTGAATCCTTCATTGGCAAACACGAGAACATGAATCTGATTCTAAGTCCACTCAATAAATAAGAGGCCTCACTCAAGAATTCTTGGTTGATTCGCTTTAGAAATTCGGTTTGAGATAATTTATTTAATCTTTAGATGCAACATGTGAAATTGCTTTTTTATATTATCATGCATAATACTGCGGTTATGTTTGCAAGTTCTAGAGAAAAAAGACAGGCCTTTGTATGGTAGGGTTAGTCAATAACAGTTTGTTTACAAATGGTTAGTCAAGATTTCATCGTTGCTCACCATAGAAAGTTTTAATTTTTATCATTGTTTTAATTACAAAAAGTACAAATAATTTGATTATAAAGCATTTCGAAATCGACATGATTGGCGATAAAATAGTTTTTACCTACTAAATATCATCGTTTTTTTATTCATGAATTAAAATCCAATGAAGATCCACATGCTGAAATACTTTACTTGTGTCTCAACTCTTAATGGTCGCTCCTTAATACAATGCATTCACTTATTATCTAGTTTTAACTTTGTTTAGTGATGTATGTTTTTTCTTCAATCTTGCACATACTTCCTTCTATTTGTGTTTAATTATCATTTTCTCTCTTTTTTAATTTTATAGTTTGCAAGCTACCAATCAGCACTAGATCGAGTTATCAGCAATTGCTCAATGAATTTTACTTTTAGTGATTGAGGATGGGCTTCTTAACATAAAAAATGAAGTCTAATGCAATGTCGGCTTTATATTGGAATTGATTGTCAAACATTTTTAGTCTTATGGTTATGATGCTGCAGTTTGTTTATCAAAAGGGATAGCTTGGGGGAAGTCCCTAGAGGTACTTTTATTCACATTACATAACCTATGATGTGTAAAATTCTCTTTTACTATTTTTTGATCAAAACTATTAGGTCTGTAGTTTCAGTGTTGGGCCTTCTTGATTTAATCTACTGCGATTATTTTCATACATTCTAGAGTAGGTTTGAACAAACTAGAAGATGCCCAAACTGACCAACACATGAGGAACCATTACAATTTACACACACACGTATGTTTGTGAGTGTTCGTACACACACACATACATACACATGTGTGTGTATTTTTTTTTATTTTTCTTTACAACTTATGCCTGCTTAATGAGTTTAAAGAGAAAGAATTGGTATGGAATCATAAAGCAGCGTCTTAAAGTATAATTTCCTTATTCTAGTTGCATCTAAATTTAATTACTTTATTGATGTTTATTTAAAATTCTTAAGATGTTATATATTTAATAATATATCAAACCTTAGTCATGTACGATTAAAAAAAACCTACCAAAATTAGTTTTCACAAATGTAAATACTTGATGACCATTTAATGATTTTGAAAGTGATGATACTGAAAGTGAATAACTGATACTATAATTAGTTTTCAATAAATGTAAATACTTGATGACCATATGATCTGAAGTGCTGTAGGCTTTTCTACAATTCTAACAATATAGTTACTATGACAATGCATACATTTGTTTACCGGATCACATTGTTCTGCTTACTGTATCACAGTATCAATATCTCAGCTCCAATGGAATGTATAATCTATGTGTTGATGTCTATGTACTAAATGCATGTTCAATTGCATCAACTTCTATATTTGAGTATCTACTCACTATTGGGTGTATTGTCTTGTTCTAAATGAAATTCTAAATGACTCGGCTTTGAAAGAATGACTGAAATCGAGTACATACATTAATATTGCAAAATTAGCTAGTCACGGTTTATTTTGCTCTAAATCAATTCCTTTTGTTTCTAACTCTATACATCACAATATTTAGAAGGCTATAGATAAAAGATAGAACATGTGGATACACCTTAAACTCTATTAAAAATTCCTCTTCTTCACCAAGAAATCAAGCGCCAACATACTTTATGATAGCTCTTGAATCTATCATATTTAGATAACTCTAAGTACTAAAAACTCTTGAGTTGGCTTTGGTTTAGCGGTATATTCTATCGAGTACAGCAAGGTACGATGATTGTTTGTATTTTGTTATTAACATACAATAATGAAAATAAGTGTACAACACATGAATATAATTTGCAATCGATGAGCTTGCATAAATAGCGTAAAATAGCATGCTTAATACCAGGTGATTCTATAAACTATGGATACACTTTATTATTTTGTTGTTATTGCATAGAAATGATAGTGACATGAAGGTTTGATGTTGTCAATGTTATTTATAAAAAAATTTCATTGAAGTTTATTAGTGCGAAAATAATATATTTCTTCATAACTAAGGCTTGACTTATTTTCTAATCTACTGCTGCTAGGATATAATTTTTTGTTGCTCATGGATTTGGTAGTATTAAATTTAATTAGTTAATACTAATTTGTAAATGGTTGCTCATGTTATGACACTAGAAGTAGATTCATAGTTTATACATTATATTTGTGTGAAAAGAATATATTTATTTATAACTAAGCTTTTAATTATTTCCCAATTAATTTTTGCCAGGTTAACAATTTTTTGATCTTCATGGAAATGGTACATATTGAATTTAATTGGCTAATATTGATTTGTAAAGAGTTGCTCGTGTTATGACATTAGAAATATGTGTAAACAAGTTAACTTGAATGATATTCTAGGTTTCCATGTAAGATTAATATGTTACTAAATTTTGATATTTTCTATTTTTGGATTGATATTTTCGTCTTTCAACTTCATTATTATGATGTAATCAACTTGTAACAATAGAAGGAATATAAAAAAGGTTGCTTTAATCAAGTATAAGGTATCATTATCTTATTCATATTCCAAAATGGCCATGGAATTTCCTTTTATATTTTAGCATTGTGAAATATAAATTGGTAAAGAATACATTCCATAAATTTAGGCTCAAATTCAAGTCACATTATTATTATTTTCTAGGCTATTAATTTTGTGATTTGGCAGAACTAAATGTTTGCCATTTTTATTTCAATTTGTACATTTTTCTTCCAAATGTATCATCCTAGTGAGAATTTTTTTTACAAAAATTTAACCAAGTTTGTATGTGCGAATTTACTCATGGATGCTTAGGGTCACATAATAACTAGCATACCCTCAAGCAGGACATATATGTACAGTTTTTTTGGCTAACATCAAACTGGAAGAGTGACTGAAGCCCATTTTCCATTGTCACAATTTAAATATGAAAAGCTCACTTGAACCTTTAATCCCCAATAAATTAAAACCAATATTTTTGTGCCATTGCTATTGGATGTGCATGATGAACCATCATAGGTGGATATACCAATGCTTACCTTCACAATGTAGTTTAGTTGCTTCTGAGCTTATTTCTGAACTACTCAAACATGGAACTAATTAATTATTGCATAATTTGGATATATTATAGCTATATATAATGGAGATGATTATCCTCCAGTGACTTGATTTAAAGTTCAGTTTGTTAATATTATTTTCATCTTTAGTTGTATCGTTACCTGCCTTGGAATTGAATTCCTATCTATGTTGCGGCCTGTTTACAATTTGTGGTGACATTCATGGATGGTTCCATGATCTTGCTGAACATTTTCGAATTAGAGGAAAGGTACCTTTTGTACCCTTGACCATTGATAGTACTCGATTTTTTATTAACTTAGTTGACAGTACAAAGATGAAGATAGTGGTTGGTGGTATAACACAATATAGTTGAACCAAATGCATCTGGTAGCGGAACAACAATTGAAACTTGAAAGTGGACGAACTTCAGCTACAAACATGGTCGGAACGGCAAAAGAGGATGGACTGAAGTAACATGTGAACTGGTGCAGCTGTTGAATTGGAGCTGAGTGCAAGTTAAAACTTAAAAACTGAGACGTGCAAGAACAAAGCTATCCAAATAGTCACTGGCTTTAAAGCGCATCCGAAATCTAGGCAACAAAGGCAACCAAAATGTAGACTGAAGCACCAAGATGCAGTTAACTCTACTGAAGCTAAGCAGAAACACATCCAACCTAACATGGTAAAAATAAGATACGGGGACATGCACAGGCTGCAAGAACAACTGTATACTGCGAGTAAACAGAAGTGCATTAAGGAGTTTGGGGGAGCACACTGGAATATGGGGACATGCACGTTTACATAGCTACATACCGAGAGAAGAACAACTACATGAGACTTAAGGTTGCAACATTGAAACAGAAGATGCAAGCAAATTAAGTTAGGTATGAGTAGTGCAATACAGGAGGCATGAGAGTAGATTGAGCTGCAACACGAGAACAACAAGAGGAAGTGCTAAGGCTGTGGTAATGGTGAGATATTTGTTCACCTTTTGTTGATTTCATTTAGATTTATGCAAAAGCAGAGCTCTTGAATCACGAATGTAGGGTTCAAGGTAACTTTTCCTATGTGCTTGTATTTTAGGTCTAGTAAGTATCTGAACTTCATTTATCTTTGTAGTGGTTTCAGTCTCTTTAACGAGAAAACTTGTATGAAATATAATGCATAGTTCTGGCAGCATAAGGTCAATAAGTAAGTGGAATAAACAACAAGAAAGCTGGAAAAATATAAAATCGACTGAACTAATACTAAAAACTGAAAGTGAAGACGATGTGTAGCAAAAGTGAGGCTTGTTGCAGCTAGAGATAAGCACGATGCTGAAATACTCATGATGCATAGCCAAGATGCAGCTAGAGATAAGAACTTACAGGTTTGTCGAAGCATTTTATAATTTATACTTATAGTTCCAGACTATATTATTTCACCTGATCAATAATATAATGTTTGTATCATAATATACAAGTTAACAATGTCCTTAATTTGCAATTATGCATTTCTGTCACCCATTAGGATCTATGATTGTCCTTTCTTAGAAAAATAATGGGTTATAACAAAATATATCATGCCCTCTATCTATTTTGTATAACTACCGACTACATTTTTAAAACTAGTTAGAATAGAATCGAAAATAGTACAGTGCATTCTTACATCTTGCTTCAATTACTACAATCATATGCTTATCTCTTCAATTTAATGTCTGAAACATATTGTCATTGACATGAAATGATTACTGTTTTGTGAACCCTTGTCACATTATATATGAGAATACATAGTGGATGTTGTTGATCTAATCTTCTTGACCTTCTAAATTCAACCATTTAATTATAATTCTAATTTTAACTCTTTATAAGCCATTCAACCATTTAAATATTTTATTTAACTATTTAATAACTACATTATAATCCATTCAACTATTTATAAATATTTAAATATTTTATTAATTACAATTCTAATTTTAACTATTTATAATTCATTCAACTACTTAAATATTTTATTAAACTATTTTATTAGTTAAATTTTAAATCATGTTTTATAATTTATATAACTATTAAAAAATTTTATTTAACTACTTTATTTAGTAAAACTTAAATTTAACTGTTTCAATCAACTAAAAAATTTATAATTCAAAAGTTAACTATGCGCTTATAATAATAATTATATGTATATATGCGCTTATGTATACAACCATCAACATGTGAAAATCTATCAATATACCGATTCGTGATGTTTCTAACTAGCAACATATGAAACAATGAATATATAAACATTATTATATAATAATAGACCAATAAAGTACCTTTTACCAAAACCCAAAGTTCGCACGTTGAAACGAAGAAACAGACTCCATGAATCCAATCCCAATCCCGAAGTTCGCATCTCTTACGGTATATGTTTATATTGCTAATATCTATCTATAAGATTTTTTGATAATGTATCAACATTTTTTTAATATGATTAAAGTGCAAATTTCACGGTGAATACCAAGTGCAAGATGTTTGACGTGGAGGGCACGGGAAAAATAGTAGCTGAAGGCACCGTATGTTATTAGCTTATCTCTAGTTGCTGGTTTGTAACTTGTTGTTTCTGCTGGTATGCATCTTTAATTTTCTCTTCCATTTTTTTTGTTTTTTGCTCGTTTTGTTGTGACTTAATTTATTGCAATAATAATTCATCTACATTATATGATAGGTAATATTCTTGGTGTTCCATTTTGAGATATATGGAGGTGTTGGGATTGCATGCTTTCCAATGGATTTAGATTTTCATTCGTACGATGCCTAAGGTAATCATCACTCATTCACAATATATAATTTTTTTTCTTGGGTATTGTCTATGAATAAATCATTACTTAACATAAGCAAGGTGTGGTAACTTTGATTGTTTACTCTGAATTTTGTAGGAAGCAACTTAACTTGGAAAGAAATCTAGAGAACTTAAGAAAGTCATTGAAGCACTTCACCAGGATGAATAAAATGGTGTTAAAGGGAGAAAATGACGTAAAAATGTAGAGGCTGTTTAAAAGGTATAGAATTATGCTTAAGCAAATGCTATTTTTTATACACCCTCTACCAGCATCTTAATTCTTAAATTATTTTGCATGTTTTTATGATGACCGTAAAATTTATACATACTGGATGTGCTCATAAGCCGATAAATTTCACTTGAAACCCCAAGTATGTACTTTACTTAAGTTATACTTCTTACCAAAATTTTGCTCCTGAAACCAGATAGCTTACCCTTCTTACTAAATGTTCTATATGAGTGATGTTGGCACCTGTGTTCTGATTGTTTTTATCATGACATGTTAATGCCATAAACATAGTAAATATGGAGTCCCAAATAGAGATTAGGAATTTTCATGCATATAATTTAGGAACACATCAATTATTAGCACTATAGAAAGTGGTCAGTGTATGCAACTCGTATAGAAAGGATAGTACTGCACTTCTTCTGACATTTTTATCTTACCACAAACAAACTATTTTGTGCTGCGATAAAGTTGAAATAAAAATGTCATTATACTTTCCTTGAAATAAAAACTTCAAATTGATTTATAAAATATGAACATCTCCATAACTCATCTATTATGAAGACTAGAAATGTTAAAATTTTAAATACTCGATAAATATTCTGAGCTAAATAAAGTAAAATTTCTTTTTTTTCCAATAGAAATTTGGAGATCAATGGATTCAAAAGTGCTTGTACAAGATTGCTCGGGCTGGAAAAATCAAATGTTTTACTGGAGTAGTTGATCCATATGAGCACCATTGAATAATGAGGTACAACAATTTATGAATCAGCTGAGATTTTTATTTCAATATTGAATTATGTGAACATGCTTCCTACTGACATTTCAAATAATATTGCAAGCACATGAACTATTCCTGCCACTACTGCTAATCTATAAAAGCATAAAGTATAGATTTTGAGAAAATGAAATGGTTTTGATGGATTGAGATTTGCTTATTATAGAATATATTACATAAATCATGTATTGTCTCGGTAATAGCCAAGTGTCATTAAATTTTTCTTGCTAAAAGTTCATTGTTTAATTTTAAAATTAGTGAGGAACTGAGGATAATGACCACTGGCATTCAAGATGGTATACACGATTTAGTTTAGTGTTTGTATGATGAGTCCAATTTATCATCTCACATTATGGTGTATAAAGCAAACTATGAAATAAAAATGAAATAAGAGAGAAAAATTAATTTCTAAATTTAGTTTAACGTTAAAACATCAAAATCAGTTTCAAATTATGCAGAAACCTTAAAAATAAATCAAATACGTGTGTTTTTATTTTGTTGGGTTTACTTGAGTGAATTTAATAAAGTAAGTAGTGTCAACTTAGTGGCTACACTTCAAAATAGTTATGCGATATTAAGAATCAACCAAGAAAATATACCTTAATTATTTGCAAGAGCTTAGGCTTAATTAATTTGCTCTAATGGATCATTGTTTCCATGCTAACCTAAAACTTAGTGTACGTCACTTTCATACGGCTCAAAAAAGTTATATATATATATATATATATATATATATCCGATACAACATTTAATGATTTGGCTATACCTATTTACTCAGAAATCATACAACTTAATGACGTGGTAATATTTAGTGGGTTGACTAAACAATAACATTTCAAAAAAAGTTCCTAATCACTTTCACTAAAGAAAAAACAGAACTGTGATTATAAGATAATGTTTAGTTCTATATAGGCATTTAGCTTTAGCTAATATTTACTTTAAAGCTGCGAATTAGCTGTCATTTATGGATAAAAGATTTGTAATATCATTATTTACTTTAAAGCTACGAATTAGTTGTCATTTATGGATAAAATATTTGTAATATCTGAAAAAATAGATATTAAAAAATTCAAGAAGAAAAAAAAAGGAAAAAGGGAAAACTGAAGAAGCAGAACAAAGAAACTGCAAAAATTCAATACTATGCTTGAGGATGTGAGTTACGTCTTAGCAGTCTTAGCAGTATGATTCTCTTTGTCTATCAGTTCTGTGATGTAGTTATGCAACATTGGAAGTCCCTAACAAATTATTTCATTGCATGATGCAGTGTACCATATATGGAAAAAGTTTATTTGATACGATTTTTAGTATTAGTGTTAATTCTACTTTCTTTTCCATCACAGCGTTTTAAATCAGGTGCGTTAGAGGCTAATCATTTGCTTAATGATCTGCAAAGAAGTCTCTTCAACCAAAGGGATAAACTGACTTCATTTGCAAACCAGCAGCGTGAGGTTGATTCTAGACTACTGGTTTGAAATTCAGTTTTATTCCTTTTGTTATTCCCAACAAATTTATTAAATTGGCTAACTATTAGGGGCACTTAAGAGTTGTAGAGACAAGTAGTACAATTTCAAAGGTTACAACCAATTTTTTCTGCACTTTGGATAGTCATGTATCTAAGTTGAGTAGTATATTGAAGGAAACACAAAATATACAAGTCCAACTACTTTATGATCTTGAGAAGAAGTTTGAGGTAGGTCTCGTTGCTGATAAAATATTTTATTGGCCAGCAGCAATACGGTCTTGTCTATTTTCTCTGATGATTATTATACATTTTATGCTTTTACAAGGAGTGTGCTGCAAATGAAGAAAGAGAGTTGCTTGAAAAGGTAGCAGAGATGCTTGCTAGTTCAAGTGCTAGAAAGAAGAAGCTGGTATACTTTCTCTATTCCTTTGATATAATTACTGATAAAACATCAGCAATATATTTCTAATTTTTATACTACCTTGGTTAGTATATTTTTTACTTGCATTTAAAAGCTAACATATATATGCAACAAAATTATATGTCCATCTATAAGGCTTAGCTGCTGTCTTTCCAAATCTAAGGTAGTCTGTAATTATGCATACATGATGGTTAACATGTTTGAAACATTATTTGGTTTTGTAACGAATCTACTATGAAATTCCACACATTGCCACATTGGCATAATTGCACACTATATGTACCTGGTATCAGGTAGCAAGTGCTTTCATAATAATATTGTTATGTTGCAACTTATGTATTCATAATTTATACTACTTTTTCTTCCATTCAATTTCCTTGGTTTTGAGCTCAAGGCTTGTAACATCTGGGATCAACACAATATTTTGATTCAAAATCTGCCATGGGACAATTATGTGGCTTCTTATTCCTCTTTTTCTATAAACCCATTCAAACAATAATATTGCTCAAATATATCAGGTCTTTTCTGCAACTTCTACATAATATTGAATTAGTTACCGGTAGTTATATAGTTAGCATATGAAATGACTATAGTTTGAAATGAATAGTTAATGAACATGCTTATGAAATGAATTAGAGGTAGCATCCACCTATATGATATTTGTATATTGATAACCAAATTCATTTTGGTTAGGTTCAAACTACTATTGATGGTCTTAGAGCAAGTGCTTCTGATAGAACAGACGATTTACAGAAAGAAATGTCAACAGCTCATGTTTTTATATCCACTGTCAAAGAACAATGGTCACGGTACATGGAAGACACTTAAATCCGATACAATGAAGATACTGCTTCAGTAGAAAGAGGAAGGTCTGGCTTGAAACAAGGTCTTCAAGATTGGTATTGACGCTATGCCAAATCTATTTTACTTCTCGTTTTGATTATACACCAACCATTGATAAGAAAAAAGGAATTGCTAACAAAAAGAGACAACTATTAAAAATAAAAAAGCCTTAAAAAAAGAAAGCTTTTATAACAATGCTACATATACGATTGACATTAGCACAAGGAAAACCGAGCCATTCACATTGCGCATAGATGCTGTACGAATATGTGGAATACACATTGAAGCTTCAGAAGATTTTTTTAACTATTTTTTTATTTATATGCTTTTCTACACTGTGTAAATTTGTTTATACTTTTGTTAAACTTAGTCCCAAAAATTAAAATTAATTTCATTATAATTTTAGCATATGATCACACAACTATCTTCACAGTAGCAATGTTTTATGTTCATTTTTCATTCAAGTAATGAATGTGATTAGAATCCTTGCCCATACCGATAAGAATGTTTTATGGGGGATGACAACACTAAAGCTTACTGTAATTACTACTCATAGGATGTTGACAAAGCCATGGTTAGTGATAGCTCAACAACAAAAAGTCAAGAAAAAAAGATGGAAGGAGGAATCTTGCCGAGTTCAGACTGCCCTGTTGGCAACAATTCAGTAAACCAATGTCTAACTATCTTCGTACTGCCACTTTTCATTTTCAGCCTGTATTTGAACTACTTTTATGCACGTTTTGTCGATAATATTAGATGCAAACTTGCTTTCTAGATATTGTGCATTTGTCTAATTTTGTATGCAGTTGGTTTATAAATTTTATCTCTCTTTACGGGTTTATGTAAACTTTGTTCATGGATATTGTGTTCAACTTATTTTATGGAAGTGATTAATAGTTATGCTTTTATTTTACAATTTTTAGTTTGATTTGTTTATGTTATGTACATTAACTGATTAAAATATAATTAAATGTAGTTTATATTAATGATATGTGTGAATATTGCAATGGCACAACATTGCTGTCAATTCTTTGGAAAAAAAATGCATATCCCTACGACAGCGTTTATACATTGCTGTCAATTCTTTGAAAAAAAATGCATATCCCTACGACAACGTTTATACATTGCTGTCAATTCATTGGGAAAAAAATGCATATCCCTACGACAGCGTTTATACCTTGCAGTAGAAAACTATTAACAGCGTTTATGCCTTGTAGTAGAAAAATTATTAACAGCGTTTAAAAAACGCTGTAGAAAGTGGGTTTTTGACAGCGTTTATATTTTGCAGTTAAAAATTTAGGGTCAACGACCGCATGTCGTTATACAGCGTTTTTAAAAACGCTGTGAAAACTTTTAACAGCGTTTTTCAAACGCTGTGAAAACTCTTTTTTGTTGTAGTGTAACAAACTATGCAACGGGAATCTCTAATGCAATATGCATCTCTGATAAACATGTCATATCAAACTATGCAGCAAGCATCTCCAATGCAACAGGCACATCTGATAAACATGTTGTGCAACAACCCTTCCTATCTGATAGAAAAAGACCCCATGATCCTGAACCGATCTTACCTGGGATCGCAAATCCCAAGTTTGTCTATGAAGAGCGGATCTAATTGTATTAGTTTCTATAATTGATCCGCCTCAAGAATCCGACTCAAGTACCATCCTTTAAGAATCAAGTGAGAAATCCTTGCCCAACTGGTGCAAATCACCTAGAAACCCTACGCTTGAACTAGGGATTAGGAAATAGTACGTGAATGGACTGATCCCTAGAAAACACCACTACAACACGTAGGATTAACCCCCACTATGTAAGGTTCACTATGAAAAGAACGATATTGGTAAATCACCAAATCCTACTTGGATACAGAATCTAAGTCACACTTCACCAGGCAACCTCACTCTTTCCTTTTTACATAAACTTCTTTCCTTTCCTCTGAGCAGTCGGCTGCTAAGACCCTATAGTGCATGTAAGATATTCAAGCAACCAAGCTAATCGCAATTGAAGCACTCTCACTTAGCCTAAACTTCATGGCATTCTATACTGAAATGCACCTTTATATCATGAGAGTGGCACACTATATAAGCTCTCTTCTTCGCATAAGCATGATCTAACCCCAAATCTTAGCCTTTGTGCTTCGATTAGAGCTTTGATTTGCTTTCCAACTTTGCAACCTCCAATGGTACATCACGGGTGCTCTCATGAAGAAGTGCCATCACTAGGAGACCCTCAAGAGTGGTCCATACTGAGATATGATCAATGCATCAAGACCTTAGGCAAGCTTCCTTGCCTACTTTAAATGAGTATTAACTATCTCCAATTTGAATTTAGCCAAAAGGTTAAATCGGCTAACATACTCTTTTATTGACAAGTTACCATGCAGAAAATGGATGAAATGCTTAAACTGCACGTCCCTCTCAATAATCTGAGAATCAAAGCGACATCTAGAATCAATCCAAGTCTTGGCTTACTCATTAACCACCTCTACTATTATGCCTAACCAAGCCAATGCCTCCCCCTCTAGATACAGGGAAGAAATCCACCTTATAAAAACATCCTTAATGTCCATAATAGCAAAAGCCCTCTCATATTCACGTATCCAAGTTTTTGTCTCAGCAATAGTCTCAGAACCTAAAAACGGCTTCCCACCAAGGCTAAGGAAATCCCATCATAAATTTGGAAAGTCTAGAACTAATGGAGCAAGAAATACTGGTGCCCTAGGGCCTACATCACCTCCAACACCTACCATAGTAGCAAGAATGTCTGCAATTTGCAAAACATCCCCTACGACAGCTCAGTTGTCACTAAACCTATCAGGCATCTAAGACTACCTATCCTCTGTCACTAGTGTACACCGTCTGCTCAAATAGAGAGCCCTACACGAAGATACCTTAGTAACTAGCGATAGAAATTAATAAATGTCCAAAAGATGAGTGGTGTATGTTGTATTATATAGTAGAAAAATACAAGTACGCTCTCTCAACGTAGCTCCGTCTACCAAGTTTCTTAACCCAAATTGGTCTACGTGGACTTGAGTGTTGTGCCTAAGCTCCGATACTTACTGTGACAGCCCGCCCTTCATATTACCCTGACTCAACGTCGAATGATAATGTATGACCCTGAATACCATAAATAAATAGTCTGTCGGGGTAAAATTAAACCTAAACATCATACCAGGGCACATCGATACAAACTCACAATGGGAAGATAACACACAATATACTGAATATATGTAATAGAATAAGATAAACAATATGCAAGAGATTGCACAAGCGAAAGCGTCCAATAAATAAATATCAATACAAAAGTCAAAATATGTCAACTCCATTCATATGGAGTTCTGAATATAATATCTGATATCACAAGTCTCATATATAAAATATCCTATCTGCCATGTCCACATCAACAACAAGTACACATATCCAAAATATCAACTTCACGCCTACAAAAACTCCAATTGTCCTATAAGCCTGTCCACAAAAGCACCAGACTTCCGTACTACTCAATCAAGTACCGGAGAGTTATCATGACTTAAACAGACGACGACAAAATATAGGTTGGACATAAAGCCTGGTGTAAGGGGAACTATCTCAAATACTGTATATCAAAGCTACATACATATATAAAATAGGAAACTACTAAGGCATAGCCAGTCCTCTCCAAAAATATGAATCGGGAGTAACTCGGACAACCCATAAACAAATAAAGTAAATCCATCTCAAAGGATAGAGAATTATACATTACCCTACTCTCCTCTTGTATCCCTAAGGTATGTCCATCATAAATATAATGCTATGACTATAAACTCACATGTGCACCAATGAAATGTAAGGTACATCCTAGTATATGAGTGTAAGGTCAATACTTCACTCTCTCGAGACTAGTGGTGATATTGGCATCCTAATCTCGGTCTACCTCAAATGACAAGTAAATAATAAAAGCGAATGATAATTTCATAATAGAACTATACCACCCATTACCCGTTATAAACCGTCTATTATATCATCTCTCACCGAACATGCTCCGAGATCTCATGTGCAAGTCTTGTGTTCTCCTGTGGTATCATGGATTACTTGTTTAATCACTATATATCCATACTATTTGGATAACAGGCATATTCCATATAATGTGCTCTCAGTAGCTTGAATTGGCCCACCGAAGCTGTATAGAAAATATCGTCTTTTATGCATACGTATCAAGTAACGAGAGTCAATATATACCTCTAGTCCCGCCTAATGAGCTGTACCATCTTCATGTCTTTCAGATTTTGTCTTGCTCACATCGAGCAAAAACATTGCACAAGTTCCACCTCGTTCCAAGCATCGTTTCCTTCATTCAAAACCACATGTGCATCTCGCCTTGCTTTGCGTCGAGTTCGATGATTCTAGCCATCTTATAGAACCTACACACCAAGTGTCAGAAGGATTAGATCAAGATTCGGGTGCAAGTCACCCCAGACCTGGGCTCATTGCCCATTTCAACCAACAATCGGTCATTAACCAAACGTCGCTTCGACTACGTTCATTACATCGTCTTGCTACCAGAACACGATACTCGATCCTTGATAATAAAATATGATAAAAAACATCTCTCTTCTTTAATTAATTAGCCCATTCAAATATACATCTTGAATATCATACTCAACTAAATATACTCTTGTGAGCTTACATTGAAAATATAAACTATATATAAATGTATGCACATTCTTTCGCACAGTTTACACATTCAGTCTATTTAATTATTTACTATAATTTATACACATTCCATATAACTATATGAACAAATCAGCCAATTCACACCATCAAGCAATTCCCATAAATCTCAACATCCAATTCAACAAAATGCAACTTATTTAAGTAATTAATCTAACAATCATATTATTTATTTATTTAGTCAAATTATATCTTCTTTGTATTATTTTATATAGTCTCGAACTTATTTTGTAAAATAATCCACTTGCCTATCAATCATATTATAGCTTAATATCACTTAATTCTTCTATTAAAATTAAGTTTAGCTATTAATAAGGCATTAAAGTAATATATATCATATGTATGCGTGTACGTACGTACGTATGTATGTATGTATGTATGTGTGTGTGTGTATGTGTGTGTGTGGCTATGTGTGTTTGTATCTCAAACCATTTCTTAAGATCTGAAGTTAATAAATCATGTTATAAAATATCCATAATTTTATAGCTTTAATCAAACCTTATTAAATAATACAAAATCTCTTTGTAATTTACTAATTTCTAAAAATGCCTTTACAAAAATTCACCAATTAGTTAATTATTGAATTGCACCAAAATAAACCACTATCAAGGCCAGATAAACTTCAAAGCCCATTTTAAAATAAGTTGAACTTACCAAAACCATTAATATAGCCTTCTAGCTCATTTCTAAAAGTCATAATCTTAACTTCCAATTAGTAATAAACTATATAATAATATTTATATCAGTAATATAACTATAAATTGGTGTTTAATTAATTCATAACTGTGTTATAAATTAATATCAATACGAATATAACACAATATATAAATATGGTATCTTAATCAACTATCTTAAATATCTACTCAAACCAGTCCAATCGAATGAAGGGATAATTACACACTCACGTATATATTGTTCTACCTCATCTAGGTAATGTTTCTCAATATATATAAATACGAGGATTTATATGGAAGTCTAAATTCAGTATTAATTCCGTTTACCCGAGCCATAATTTATCAAGTGTTCGAATTCAGTCCAAACCTATACCATGACATTGATAATATCACTACAAATGCAATGGTGAAGAATGCATCTCGATTAGACCTCGCATGCAAAAGATACGAATTAAATAAGAAATGGGATTAATTAAAATAATTAAATAATTTAATTATCTTTATTAACTCATCTTCCCCAAATCAATTCCTATAAAAGGTCGTGCACGCATAACCCAATACATACCCATAACTGAAAGTGACTACGCTATAGGATCGTGTAATATGGATAAACTACTTGTGCGGAATAATAATTAAGTAAGTAAATAATTAAAGCAGTAAAGTAAATGACACCAGAGATTTTTATACTCGTTCGAACTCCCGTTCTACGTCCAGTCCCAGACTCCTTCTGAAATTAAACTAGCAACCCTCACTTAACCCAGAGAAATAGGTTTACACCGCCTGAGCAACCGAACGAGACTTCTACCACCTAAGCAACCAATAGGACTTCTAGCGTCTGAGCAACCGAATAGGACTTCTTTACAAATAACAAAAGTATCTGACTATAGTATAATCTTTAAATAGCACTGATAAGTCAATTTAGTACAATCTTCCTATAATCTTCTCCTTTTTGATATATAGTGTAATGTGCTTGAGAAATGTGGAAGATGGAGTGATCAACGATCAAAGTTTGTATGTAGTTAGAGTGCAAATTGAAAATAGATTGAGAGATAAGAATTCAAGAATATTAAAATCAGTTAGATTAATTGTTTATTGAATTCTGAAATCTATTTACAGAGATTTAAAAGTTGCGATCATTCATGAAAGACAACACTGAAAAGAAATAGGTGCAACTGTTGATTTAAAGATGTTTCTCTTCGATGAAGAGAAGTGCATTTTCATAAAAAATAGTCGTTATAAATATTCAGCTGGCTGATAATATAATTCAGCCTTCTAAATTTGTTAATTTCGAAAATAGCAAAGAAATAGGCATTTTCAGGCCTAATTCAGCCGGTTGAATGAAACCATTCAGCCGGCTGAAACTGCATAAAAATTTATGCTTTGTTTCAGCATTCAACCGTCTGAATGATATTATTCAACCTGCTGAATTCTGTTGATAAGCAAAAGTTACCATAGCTCATTTGGTTAGAGCACTTGCCTTCTAAACTAGTGACATGGGTTCGAGCCTCACTCCATGCAATTTTTGAAAACTTGATTTTTCATTTAAAATATGAATGTATATGTGTATATACCATTTTGAGAAGATTTTAACATTTGTAAACTCTAGACACGACACTCTATGACTAATAATACTTTGTTTGTCACTTTCGTCTTGTCTCTATCGTGTATATTTCTTCTTGTATCTCCATATACCTACCTTCATCCTTTTTTGTACCGTGTATCTTTATTTTGAACATATTTGTTTGTGTCTTTTGATGCTCATGTATCTGCAAATTAGCTTAGAGATTCTTTTGCATAATTGTATAGCTGTTGTCATTAAAATCCAAAGATAGAGGTTCTAACAATAACACCTCGCCTTTGCCATAGCCATGGATCGTTGGATTGCCTCCATTCACCACCAACGACGTCCCTTTGTAAGCCGGGTCCAACCGCACCACCACAACAACCTACGGTCCCCTCCAACAAGTTGCGACACTCCTACTTCAAACCCTTGACCAATGTTTGAACACGCCTACCTGATGCCATGAACATTGATGGCCATTGCCGCCACCGACGAGCTCCTTCTCTGGTCGAACCACACATGATGGTAGCCATCACTCCACTTCTGGCTCTCCTTCCCGAAACCCGACGTCGCCTCCATCGGCCGAACATCTAGACCTCCGACACCATCACCACTTGTTATACTGAATACCCATTATCGATGTGGATAAGGAAAGAACCAATGCCTAGGAGTGAGCATGCTTTCCTCTCCTTCATTTTCCCTTTTTGGCTCAAGCAGTGAGTTAGGAAGAGATAGAAAAGTAAGAGGAAGAGAAAATTTAAAGTGTTGAAGTGTGCGTAGATACATTAAAAAATATTTTTTTATTTAATATCTTAAATAAATCGCCACACATTTCGAGCTCGTACGATCACACGGTGCACCAGATCATCATGAAACTCTTCAACTTACATCATCTTATTTTTCCAGTCCCACTGGTATAAATTTCGTTGCCATAAGAGATGACGCTTTGGGATGATAATTTCACATTTTTCGAAGTTATTTGGCCATTGGGTAACCCAATTCTAGAAATTTTTCAACCTTACGTCTCATAATAAAGTCCTAGTCCCAGAATCGCAAGTCGTCATTCGATTCCACTTGACCCGACTATGCATGTATTTTTGCAAAATTCGTATAACAACATGTAAATCGTAAAAAAGGCGTGACTCCAAACATAGCGATATTTATACTCATTTTGATTTGGAACGTTGACCTCGACTAAATGGAAGTGGTCTCAAGTCTTAATTCGACCAAATGAAAAAGTACATTTTAGATCTTCAAATAAATAACGATTCAATATTTAAATTAATTATTTAAATATCCAATCGTTGAAATGACGGTTATTATAGAATGAGTGGGAGTAAACATGACGTGGTGAGAAAGTTAGGAGAAAATTAAAAAATCGTGGTTCAATTAGGTAAAATGGATTTTTGGACCACTGATTCGAAAGTACAGCCTTCTGTTCATGCACTACTAAGGTCTAATTGAGTCCTGAACCGAAGAAGCCTATAGTCCATGGTTTTCTGCAGTCAGATTGCTATTGGGTTTACTCATGATAACGTTAGCTATATGTAGCCAGTTGAGGTTAATGTCATACCCATATTTCGAAGGTACTTAAAAGACTTATTCTTGTCAAAAGATAGTTCTCTATGATCGTCAATTTGACAAAAATGATAGTAGAAGACAATATAATTTACGAATATAACTACTTTTGATTTTATTGAAAAATCTATAATTTGAAGATCGAAGTACTACTTAAAACAAAGTGGACGTACTCGGGAAAATACTCAAATATTTGTCTGGAACACTACTCAAAGTATGTTTGAAGAATCGCTCGAAGATACATTTGGAAAATAATTCAAAAAAGCATTAGAAACCAACTTGGAGTTTTGCTCATGCAATGCTTGAATCACCTAAATTTTGGATCAAATAAAACTTCAGAATCAAACCTAGGATTTCAACATTATGACCTAAACTCACTTTGGAGACAAATTTGGAGCAATCCAGTTCAAGATAGTAATGGGTTTGATAAAAAGTGCAGCGTTTGAAGACATGAAAAGGCTCAAAGAATCTTAGCAAATTGTTGAGAATAGGTGAGCTCGACTTTGTATTTGCACTCAAATTTAACTACAAACTCCACTTAAAACATGCTTAAACTTGACCCAAAGTTCACTTAAGTTCGACCCTAAAGCATGCTCGAGAAGCCCTAACTCGATAAAGAGCAAAGCGCTCCAACTTGACCTTTGAAAGCATCCCAACTCAACTTGAAGCAACACCGTGCCAACCCTAATTTATTCGAACTAGACCTTGAGCAAGGCTAGAGTTCACTCAAGGAAACACTCGAATTTACCATGAGCGATGCTAGAATATCGCACCTGAATGGCTCAATCCATGTCTAGATGAAGTTCTCCTGGATGGAGCAAAAGCTAAAGCATAACATTCACACTACGAGGGACGAAGAAATATATCATAAAAATGCTAGGAGAGACTTGAAATGGAGACAAGCTAGCAAAGATTCAGACTCTGATGATGGTTACTGAACCCTTTTACTACCTCATATCACCAATTTGTCAAATCCACAAGGATACAAAACTCCCTAGTTGACTCATTACGATGGAACTGCAAATCAAGTAAATCACCTTAGAAGCTATATTACTATTGCCATGGATGTATCACATGCTCCAGTCCCCCTATGATGTTGAATATTTCCGATAATCCTAACTTGAGTTGCTACCAAATGGTTCGACCTTATTGCCTTTTTAAATGATACTTGCTGATCCATAAGAAGAAGACTAAATTAAAGATGCCATAGCTTTAGATGACATCAAATAGAAGGAGAACGGGATAGTTAGAGAGTGTGTAAAGTGATTTAATCTAGTATCTTCTAAAGTACAAGCATAGGACGATAACATAAAGGCATTACACCTTAACTGTTGGAGCAAGGAAAGGCAACAAATTTTCAAAGAAACTAGCGTTGAATTAGATGATTAGTCTAGGAGACTTTTATGAAAATTTTGAATATTATATGTAGTTGGAGGAAATGGAAACTAAGGAAGGAACTAAAGCGTTCGCTGAGCTAGTAGTCCCTCAAGTCATACTACCAAACAATCAGAATAACAAGGTAGATAGAGGATTTGATGGAGGCAATATAGATTCCAAGTGGAGATGGGTAGACAATTTTAACTAACACAACATTACTAATCGACTTTAGAATCATCCCTTTAGTTGAAAACTGAGAAAATATTTTGTTAGCCAACTGACATGTTGGAATAGTCTAAAAATAGCCACTAAGGAGGTGACTCGTAAGGATAGAAGACTCGGAAGACTTTATCGTTTCCAAAATTTCATTATCTATACCTTTTAATTAATACTTTTAAAGATTTATAGTATACAATCGTTTATGAATATATTTATCCTTCAACATATACTTGTCCCTTAAATGTTTCAGAAGTTAGGAGTTAAATACCTCTTTTGGCTTAGGTATGGATAGGACAAGAACTACTGTTGATAACATAGTAATAACCATCTTTATTTGGCATAGTTCTAGCATAACAATATCTACTAATCAAGTATCACCTTAGGATCTTTTGAGGTATTATATGATCGGTCATGCAAATAAGCATCATATTAGCCTAAAACTAGTGATTAATTAATGCTTAGACTCAAAGTGGTTCTGGAGACAACTGATCAGACGATCTTATTCGTGTTCAGATGTAAAGGCTTGAGGTAGATAAAAGAGTTTCACTGATGGGAGGTTTATGGATTTGGAATTCTCAATTAGGGATTTTGTGTCTGTAAAAATTTATTTTATAAGGAATGTTATTTTGTGCGTGTGCACACAACATATTGCGTTCTTTTTTCTTCTTTAACTTATAGTTAGAGTGTGTGTGCACACAACATGTCACATGTTTTGAATTTGAGAAAGTGTGTAACAACCCTATTTTTGGTGTCTTTATAATAGATATTTGTTTGCGCCAAAAATGTCACAAACACCCAGTTGTATGTGAAAGCACCAATTTTCAAAAATAATAACCAAATAGAAAGATCAGCACGGATTATAGAATAAATAACATAAAAAGTAAAGGAACACACAGTTATATAGTTGTTCGGCTATCTCCGACCTACGTCCAATCCAATGATCTTTTGTTTATACTATTTGATTACAGTTACAAATGTTTTTGCCTTAGAAAAATAATGGAGGAAGAGATAAGAAGTGATGAAGGAGAGCCAAAAGAAAATCCCTTTGCAATAATCCAAGTCCGACGTATTTATAGGTGAAAACGTGCATGGACCAGGCTGAAATTTCGACAGAAATATCTACAGGCCCATACAACCCTACCCATAAAATTTAGAATCGATCGGACACCAAAAAATAATTTAGGTCAATCATTCCATACTAACTCCAATGGAGCTGCGGTCGATTTTATGGGGTCTCTCATGCCTCTAGTCCATGCTCCTACAGTTTCACGCCATTCCAACTTACCATTTGTGAGACATCGATCTTCGCTATTTTAACTAGAAATTGGATCATAGGAGATCATTCCATGCTTTATCCTTTTGAGCTTCGATCAATCTTGTGGGTTCTCCATGATGTTAGCTACTTGTTCTCCAAATTTCGTGTAATTTCGACATACCGTTTGTGAGATATCGCATTTTCTATAAAACTACGAATTGTTGTGCTGATCTTATATGATCGTTATGGAACGATGGTATATTTTTCTGATATTTGTGAGTTTTGACGTGCGATCGATTTTAGGGACTCCTTTCTTCAATATATTGGTGTTCCCAGAGTTTTAAGGGTAATAGAGTTATAGATCCTGAGTTATAGACCGATCATCATCGAAAATGGCCAAAACGGTCGTCGAAAACCCACTTTAGGGTTGACTCGAAGCGAGATCCAAGTAATCACCCTTCTGACGCAGAGAAGATGTGTAAGATTCTGGCCAAGGGCTAGACTTGGGTAAAATTGAAATTTTCCTCAAGCAAACATGATTCTGAATGCAATCCCGAAAAACGACTAGGGTCGATCGTTTTTCTCCAAGCGCTTATCGATCTGACTCAAAGCTGACTCTAAGCACGAAAAACGATCGGGGTCGATCGTTTTTCTCAAAGCACCAATCCTTCTATCTCCAAGCCAACTCTAAGCAATCATTTGTCCGACACCAAGCACGATCCAACACTTCAAATTCCTACGACTCTAAGCGAACCATGCGCCAACTCCAAGCAAGTAGCAAATTTTCCTAGGTCTGACTCTAAGCAAATTACCACAGATCCGTTGATATCGATCCATCTTCTTTTATCCATAACTCTAGAATACAAACTTCGATCGACTTGAAATTTGAATGTAGCCTCATGGGACCTTCCTTGTCATTTTATGTTAATTGCACCTTGATCGGGACACGATCTAAATCTGCTCGACCGTCGTCAATAGTTTTGTATATACGCGATTCTCAAGGATGATAACCAACGTTCTTAACCAAATCTACGGTATCACAGCCTTGCGAAAAGGCGGGATAACATTTGTCCCCAAAAACATACCTTGTGATAGGAAGGCGTTTTTTGAATTGCTATAAATCCCAAATCCAAAATCCATAATCCATTGATAGCCGAATATTCCAATCCAGAATCCAATCCTGCCAATCCAATTCCTTGATCTCTTCGGAACTTTAGCAAAATCCATGACTGTTCTAAGTCGTTATCCAATTCCAAATCCATTCCAACTTCATCAACCAAGTCTGCAATCTCTTTGGATTGTTTTATCCAAATCCATATCCATCCAAAGCCAAATTCATTGCTGTTCAAAGTTGATATCCGAATCCATGACCTCTCCAGGTCGTTAGCCAAATCTGCGGCCGCTCTGGGTCTATATCCAAATACGGGACCTCTTCGGGTCGATCATAGCTTCTTCGAGCTCTTGCTATACTCCATTTGCTCTTTGGTAAGAAAGGCATAATGATAAGCAGGTCGATCCTGTCGCTCTTCGGTAAAGCAGCCTACTTCTTTCTTTTTCCAGTCCCTTCTCTTCAGTCAGGACATAGCACGATATTTGGGGTATCCTTCTCTGGTCTCGATCCCCAATCAAGGACTTAATCCATGCGGTATCCTTCTCCAGCCTCGATCCCCAGTCGAGGACTTAACCCTTGGGGTATCCTTCTCCGACCTCGATCCTTAGTCGAGGGTTTAATCCATGGGGTATCCTTCTTCGGCCTCGATCCTCGGTCGAGGACTTAACCTATGGACGAATCCTTCATGTTGCTCTCCAGCGAAGGGACTCGCGACTTGTAGTTATTGCCCCATTTCTCCGGTCGAAGCCACAACTGTGACTTGTGTTATTTATTACATTAACCCAGATTTATGCATTCCAAAGCCCGTTTACCAAAATATAAAATAAGAGTCTGTACAACCAAAAAACTAATAAACTAAAATATCAGATAAACCAAAGTTCGAAGTAAACAAGAAAAAACAAAATTTCACAAACCCGAGCACTACGGTTCATCATCATCTCAGAGCATGCCTACGGACCATCCTCGATCTTGTACATGTGTAAGTGACTTAGCCATATTACTACAAGTTTATTACTTATTCCATGCCATGTTAATCAATTGATGACAAGTTGACGATGATACCTTGATCCAATGCCATTTTCATTCAAGGTGGACGATGGTTGCTCTTGTTCCACCACCGCATCCCGTGTCCTCACGTCTTGTGGCAACTGACCACTCCTCACATATTCGTCAACTATGTCCTTTAAATGCTTGCAGTCATTTGTATTGTGCCCATCCAGCTCATGGAATAGGCAATGCTTTCCTGATGCTCGCTCATGTTTGGAGGGTTCCCTCCTTGTCGGCCTTTGGTACGAAAAGCATCCTCAAGTATCCAAATAAATCCTTTCTAGAGATTCAGTCAAATCCGCATAAGAAGATAATTTTGGTTCTCTCCATTGCCTCTTCGACACATTAATGCCATCATCCATTTCTCGTTTTCCTTTATCATTCTTGTTTACATCTCCTAATGATCTTCCACTTTGTACAGCATTAACTTCCGCTTTGTTGGCTCGTGCGCCTTCCTACCGCAGGAACCTTTCTGCTTCATGGTAAGACTCCTCGAGATCCATAGGTGGATTCCGCACCAGTGAATTCTTGAACTCCATGCCATCATCAATTCTAGATACAACTTCCATCAAACCATTGATGAATCTGGATGATCCACTGATGCTGTCGCGACATTAAACCGTGTTAGAAAACTCTTCAGGGACTCCCCGGTCCTCTATTTCAGTGTTGCCAGACTCATCACGTTTTTCGGTCTCGAGATGTGAAAGTTAAACTGCCTCATGAACTTTTTGATCAATTCTATCTATGTGCTAATAGAACCGCTTTCCAACTGTGTGAACCATAGTGCAGCTATATCCGTTAAGTACAAGGGGAAGCACCATGCCATGACTTTCTCCGATGCTGCCACTACTTCAATGTGTCTCATGTATCCGTTAGATGAACAGCGGGAGCCGTTGTTCCATCATATGTCTCAAGCATTGGTAGTTTGAACTCTGGTGGATTCCTAACTTGCCTGATATTAGAAGCGAATGGACTCCTATTCACATCTTCTAGATCCCTATTTACCAATCCTCCTCCCATAGCCTGTCTGATCATTTCCGCCAACCAGTCGTTGTCATCCAGTGCTAGTCTTCGATCATTGTCTCCAACTTGCCCCTCGAGTCCACGGAGGAATCTTGAAATTTGCTCTTCTAGATGAGCATTCGTGTAACACCCCTAATTTTAAATAAAATTATTTAGGAGATTTAATTAGATAAATTAAATAGAATAATATAAAGATTAAAATGGTTAAGAGATTGATATTTGTATAATTATTAGGTAGCCATGCCTTAGTAATGAAGAAACAAATTGAAATCTAAAATGAAGTAAGTAGATGTAATAAGATAAGGGCTAAATAGGAATATGTTATATTCTTATACCCTAAACCCTTATACCATTCTCATTTCCAACATTCACAAACAAAAATAAACATAGAGTTTGGTCGGCCACCTTTAGAAGAAAACAAGAGGAAGTTAAGCAAGAATTCAAGAAGGAAGCTTAATCAAATTAATTTAAGGGAAAACCTCAAACTCCTTAACAACAAGCTAAGGTGAATAATAGATTACATCTCATTTTTACTGCTTTCGATTTCTAGATAAGGTCCAAATTTATTTTGCAAGAAAAAAGCCATTTATTGATTGTTTTAATGGTTATATATGCCTGTTGATGGTTTATGTTGTTTCATATAGATTTTATGATAAGATTTCATTTGAAAAAACCTATTAAATGACATCTAAATGACTTGCGTTTTTGATATAAGGTCAGAAAAATTATTTTAGAGATGGGTTTCAAGTTTCATAATTTTCTAAGTTGTTATGGATATATTGTGAATTTTCTAATAAAGAAAATGGTTAAATTGAGTTTAAATTATTTCAGCTATTATATGTTAGCTTTGGGTCAGAAATTTAAATTTATTTGAAAACATATTAAAAGTGATTTATGGAAATTTTTAGAGAATTTTCCTAAGTATTTTATTAAAGGTATAAAATTATTTAAGGTATGAGACTTAAATGTTTTATATGTATACAAAAGGAGAAGGGGCAATTTGCTAAATGTTTTAAATTATAAATTACTGAATTCTGCAGCACTTTTAGAAAAGATTCTGAATAAGAATTGGCAACCAATTATATATTGACAAACACGGCAAGTTAGTTGGAAAGGTATCACTTTAAAAAGTTCAAAATCAATTTTGTAAAGGATTACTACTTCGCCACTTATATCAGCCACCTTTCGACACCATACATCTGTCCCCAACCAAGTCGAAACCAATACACATGGTATCAATACCTTGGTATGTAGTGGATTAGTGTTACGCGGAAGGTATAGAGTCGAAACGTGCTTTCGAAGGGGTAGAAGTAGCTCTTATAAACCTGGAACTATTTTAATTACAAATGAGGCTTTCGAAGGGGTTGGAGTTTGCTTTCGACTTAACCAACTTGCTTCTATTTATATAAAGAAAGGGCTTTCAAATGGGTTGCCACCATTTGTTTTTAAATTAAGCTTTCGAAGGGGTCGAAACCTCTCTTCTGCCACATTCAACCTTTCAAATCAATGCCTTTGAATGGGTTCTTTTGCCTTAAACTTTGAAGCTGCCTCTCCATGCTTTCAAAAGGGTTGGTTACGAAACCATCCACTTTCTTTTACTTAGGAATAATGTTTTCTAAAGTAATGCTTTGGCTTAAGTTCTTTTAAGACCCTTAGATATATTGAAAGTTAAACCCAAAGGTTTCGAAATGAATGGTTTTAAATGGTTTCGAAGCTATGTTCCACAAACTTTTACTTGAACCCAATGCTTTCAAAATGTTTGGTTTAAGTAAAGGACTTATTTCGAAAGATATATAATGAAGCTTTCGAAGGAGAGATTCCCCAATGTTTTCGAAAGGTTTACTTTTAGTATTTGAGTGGAAGGTTTTTAATGCTTTCGAAAGGCAAGTTTAAAGTGTTTTGAAAAGAGGATGTCTAAGATTTTATAAAGCTTTCGAAGGGACATTTTCAATGATTTCGAAAGGTCTAGTTTTAAAAGTTTTAAAAGGTATGCTTTGGCCTTTCGGCTTAGTGTTTCAAGCTAAAGTTGTTAACCTATTTTGAAAGGGGTACTTTTAATGGATTCAAAAGGGGTTGCTTAAAGTTTTTAAATAAAGGTTTCGACGGTGATATCTTGGATATAAAACCTAATGTTTTCTAAGTTAAAGAAGGACTTTGACTTGTTTTAAAGGGATAGATAACCCTATTGATTTAGGTTTTCATCAACATTGTTTTGTGTAAAGCATATCTCATGGAAAAGATATTTGAGTAAAGCAAAATGTATATTTTCCTTGTTGAAGTATGATTTAAAGGTTTAAATCAATTTGAAAGAAATGTTTTCAAGGAAAATTTAATGGGGTAGTTAACCCTAAGTAAATGATTCAGATATTAGAATACCTGATGCGACTAGTATAGGGTCGCGTCCTATACTTTAGCTAATAGTCCATAGCTAATATAAGTCCAAAATTCCAATGTGTAGGACTTTGTCAAAGGTAAGACTAAAATGGTGTTGCACACGGAAGGGAATATACAGAGAAAGATAGGTTATTAGTGAGGCCGCAAAACCATTAGGATCAGTTGACCCAGGAGAAGGAAGTTAAGGATAGACCGTCCAGGAGTGTGTCTAACAGAAGATAGATTATTTATTTTGTCTGGCAGGCCCTAGTCAGCCAATGGTTTGTAGTTAGCCAAACAAAACTACATTGTTTAGACAGATAGTCCATTGATTACCTGATTTATGTGCATATATGATGTTAAGCTAAAAATGTACGCTAACACCCCGGTGTGAGTTATGATATAGTGAAAGCACCACCCGTTGGTACGGGAACTAAAAGCAAGCAGAAAATCGTAGAAAATAGTAAAGAGGCAACAATTTTTATAGTGGTTCGGCTCCAAATCAAGCCTATGTCCACTTAATCTCTTCTATTACTGGTTTGATTACAAATTCTACAATAATTCTTCAATTACAACACAATTAAGACAGGTTGTTAGAACTTTGATGCAGAAAAGCTCTTTGAATTCATGTTTAATGAACTTGATCTTTTCCGAAGGTTCTTTGAAGTGTCTTTTGCATTTGAAGTGTTGGAGCAAGTGTAGAAGTAGTGAAAACAGCAAAGTCTTGGCGCTTGAAAAAATTCTCATCCCCTTTTCAGTGCGGAGTAGGCGGGGTATTTATAGGAGAAGTTGGGCTTAGGTCGGCCATGTCATAGGTCGTGAGCGACCTAGGGAGTTGCGACCTAAGAGCGATCCCGAGGTAGCATAAGTCGTTAGCGACTTAATGGAGCCATCCTGGACGAGATATATGTTGTGACCGACTTAGCATGTGTAGCACAGGAGTTATCTCGGCTTGCTAAGGTCATAAGCGACCTAATGGAAGAGGCAGTGCGCATGCGGCTTAACTCTGAAGCTTGCTAGGTCGTTAGGTCGCTCTTTCCTTAACTCGTTAGGTCGTTAACCCATTGAATCGCAAGAGTCTTTAGGTCGCTGGAGCTCCTTAAGTCGTTGAGTCGTGTCATATTGAGCCGCTCTGTGCTTTAGGTCGTTAGATCGTTCCCTGCTATAGGTCGTTAAGTCGTTTATGCCTTGGATAGTTAAGTCACTTATTCCCTTAGGTCGTTGAGTCGAATAGGTCGCTAAGTCGTGAATAAGAGAGGTGTTAACACTTGCCCCTCGAAGTATACGCCTAGGGGCTAGGTCGTGTGCTTCGATGCCTCTTAACTCGCGCCATCCTGAGTCGCTAAGTCGTGAGCGACTTATGAGAGAGCTAGGTCTTTCGCGCCGATTCGAGTTCTATTGCCCCTGTATATAAGTCGCTTAGGTCGCTCCTTCTTCTCTTCACCTACTCTAACACTCTAACCCGCCATTGAAGAATCTCCGAGCTCTTGAAGACGAATTCAAACTAATCAGTCGTTGATCATCTTCACCATCTCATTATGTAAGTGAATCCGATCATTATCCAACCACGACCATCACCGAATCGTGAATCCCTCATTTTCCGACCCTAATCCGATTTCATGTGCCGCATTTCACCACGAGTCATGTTACGATTGATCTTTGATCTTCATTGGACATGTTGTCATTGTAATTCATGAGAACACAGCAGTGCATCGGATCTATGATGGATCTGAGGCAATTTGAATCGGTCTTGGATGATTTGGCGGTGTGGAGAGATGATGGATTTCATTGTGGAGATGCTAACGGGTTATCGGGTTACGAGTTAACGGGTTAGCGAGTTAGGCGAGTTGTTGAATGAAGAGGAGTTAGCGGGTTAAGGAGAGTTAGGAAGTGCCCGACTTAGGAGCTTCGAGCGACTAGGGCTTAGCAGTTTGGACATGAATCGCACGACTTAATTTAACCCGCAGCATAGCTTTAACTCGTAGGAACATGACTGATGAACTCCATAACTCGAGCAGAGCGACTTAGGGAAGCCCGACCTATGTTAAATCGTTTGGACATGATCTGGACGACCTAAAGAGTCCCGAGCTAACTTAAGTCGTTCCTACGACTTAAGGAATGAGCAGGACTTGAACACTTATAGAATTTTACAGAACTTGATTGAATTTCCAACTTGAACTGCCAAAAAGAACTGCTTGAACTTGTTGCACTCTTTCACAGATTGTATTAACTTTTAAGCTAACAACCTATTAAATACAACATTTGTAGAAAACTAGGACGGATATACTCATCATCGACTGCCCACATCGAGTGATGGATTAGGTCAAAGAGATAATATTTTACTTAAGTAAAATAATATGAATCTAATTAAAAATGAAATGCTGTGAATCAACTGCCTTAAATGAAGCATCAATGCAAAATTCATACAGTTATAACTACTTATCGCTGAATATTATCTGCATTGATACTACACTTAATTTTGATCCAATAACAAGCCTTGAATCTTCCTGAATTGACGTGCGCCAACCAGTATTATTTCAAGTTTTACTTCATTTACTTGTTATTTCAGTAGCTTTGCATAACACTTCACATGCTTTTAGGAAACGTGCACCTTCATATTTGAATGTCCAGTTCCTTGTGTAGAATGGTTTCTCAACAAGTGCGAGAAGGGATAGTAGGACGGGCCGATGAGGTTTTCCCAATTGCTGACCCTTTGGAGAATCCTTCGGAAAGAGTTTCAACTACATTGAACCAACGGGCTTTCAGCCAGCTATTTATTCAATTCAGCATTGCTGAAGTGGATGCTCTGCTTCCTGGGGTAAATAACACTGCCGATAGGCCGCCATCCGGCTTCATTGCAGTCAATCGTCAAATGTGTCTGAATGGAGCTATTCCCCCCTTCAACGATTTTCTTAGAACACTCCTCCTTCGACTAACTATTTCTCCATTCCAGTTGCACCCTAATGGCTATGCCATTTTGATGGGGTTGTGCATACTATTTAGGAGGACGCTTAACCGCCTCCCAAGCTTCGAGGAGATCTGCTATTTGTGTTCATTCGGGAGGAACAAAGATCACCCTTCCATTACTCTTGTAAGGAGCGCAAGAAACCGCAAGCTGATTACGGATCTTCCCGAGAGCGCTCACGGGTTTTTAAACCAGTTCTTCTTTGTCCGTTGCCCCCCGGGATTCTACGGTATCTGGAGAGTAGGAAGTAAGACTACCTATCTCCATTTACTTCATTTCTAAGACTTTCAAAATTCGAGTCGTCAAGTGATAACTTCATTCTTTACTTTTGCAGCACTTCCTCCTCCCTCTAAAGATTCTAGTCACAAATTGACTTTCGAAAGATTGAGTGCCATAGCTATCAATGAGAGAAGTATTAAGTTTCTACAGAGAACAAATTTTTGCACCAATTCGGACTCTTTCACTCTTCTCGATCCATTCAGTCCCGTGATGCCCCCAGTTCTCAAGCAGAAGCATCAGATGCCCCAGCCTCCGCAGAGGAATTCGCACTGAAGGAACCTATTGTAGAGACTTCATTAGTGAAATGCTTTAGTTCCGCTGACGGTGTGGGGTTATCTGGCAAATCTAATCTTCCCCCAGTTATTGAAGAAGAGGAATTTCCTCAACATTCTGGGAAGGCTACTAGAGAAGCTGATAAGGGAGCTGAGAAAGAAAGTTCTGTTACGAAGAGTGTAAAATGTGTTGAAGAGGGCACTGCTGATATGACCCATTCCGTTGGGCATGATGGTGATGGTATCTTTGGAGGACTGAGCGATCTTATGGTGACTTCCCATGAGCTCTTTAAAGATGACACCACCACTTCTAAGCTTGTTTCTCCAGCAATCGAAGCGACATCCATCCTACGATCAATTCCATCAACCCAAGAGTTGACTCCTGCTGCAAAAGCTGACATTACTCCTAAGCCAAAGAGTGGTTTGTAGCTTGACGCGCGTAGTTCGCACGCCACACATGCACTTAGAATTTTTGGTAATTATGCGCACTTAGCTTCTTTATTTCGAAGATTTCTAAATTTGATCTCTTCTTCACTTTCAGGTTTTCCCTGGGACACAAGCTAGGAAAGCTCGCGAAAGGCAGGCTTATGAGGAGCGTTATGGAAGAAGAGACGATCGACATGACTCTTACCAGAGGGATGATGATTACCATAAGAGAAAGTCTCATGACGGTAAGGGGAAGAGTCATGTAGCTGAAGATTCAAGCAAGCGAGCCAAGCTCAGCGAAAAGTCTACATCTAAAATTTCTAAAGTGCCTGCTGCTTCTATCTCTCTAGACATCCCTTCTAGCTCTCCTGCCCTTAAAAGAGCTGAAATTCAAGCAATCATTAATAGGCCTCCTTATCAAGTTGAGAAGCCTCCGTCTGCACTTCAAAGCCGATTTCCGCATTGGTGTTTGAAAGGAGTGCGTTTCGATCTGGACTTGGTTCCAATTGATAAACAGTCCATGTTAAGAAATCTCGACGCTGTCAAGATTGATATTGAAAGAATGTCCGGCTGGCAAAAACTAGTTGATGAGCTTCAAAGAGTAAATCGTTTAAATCTCGAGGCTATGCTGACCATGGAAAGCGATAAGTCTGAGTGGTCAAAAGTTCTTGATCAGCATGATACGGAGATGAAGAACATCACCGCCCATAACGAGAAACTTGAGGCTGAAATCAAGAAGCTTAAAGATGATCTTGCCACCTCTTCCACTTCTTATACTCAAAAGGAAGAGGTTCTTCAAAAGCAAGTAAGAGACGCCCATGCTACTCAATGAGATGTTGAGGCTAAACTTGAGGCGGAGTGGAAAATCGTGGAAATCTACCGCAATGATGCTGCTCAGCTGCGGGAAAAGACTAGCTCCCAAGATTTGGAGATTACAATGTTAAAGGTCTAGCTTTCTAAGGCTACAAAGGAGCGTGACGAGGCCATCGCTGGAAAAACAGCAGCTGAACAATCACATAAGGCGACTAAGGCCAACGTTAGTTCCACTCTATTCGAGTTTTATGTTCTCAGCGTCTTGGGGCGTGGCAGTCTTTCATTCTTGGGTACAAAGTATGAGGTTACCCTGGCTGAAGTGTGGGAGACAGCAATTGAAATGCTTAGAGACGCTGGCTACGCTGAGGAGGATCTTGAGGCTTATTATTTGGATGATGAGGGTCGTGCCGCCCTTGCCAGAGGGAAAGAACAACTTGCTAAGGAACGAACCGACGCGGCGGAAGGAGAGCATCTAGTGAAGGCATCTTTGGCCGACCCAACTCGTCCTTCGGCTTCGGTCGACATCGATATTATTGGCTCCAGTTCCCACTCTTCACCTCCTTCCAAAGCCGAAACCAAAACTACAACTGAAACTACAACTGCTCATGCCGAAGACGAGGCCCAAGAAGACATCGAAGCCCAAGATTTTAAAATTGATGTGATAAAGCCAATCTCTCCAGGTAACTTCAACACTGATCCAGCTCAAGTGGACTACTCGTTTGCTTCACATGAGCTTGATGAACTTCTTGCTTATTACTTAAGCCTCGACGTGCCACTATCTCTTCTCTTTGCGAGGAATACTGATGTTTAAGTTTTCTTCTTCTGTAGTGAAAACAATAAGCGTTGTACAGGCTTCGCCTCCTCCAGCTGTTGCCCCTCTACCTCTTCAAGTTACTCCTTCTTCTGCTTCTCAACCGGGGTCGCAAGAAGAACAAATAGGAGCTCTTCAAGGCTTAGATGACCTGGCCGCTTCACAAGAGCAGAAAGCTGAAGAACTTGAGGAGGGTGAGAGGACCCCGGAGAAATTTACTGCCGATGATACAAAGCTGATTGATCTTATCAGTCCGGGTAGCGAATCTTCTTCAAAGAAGAGGGGAAAGCGTGGAATTTCGAAGAAGAAGGGCACTTCTGCTAGCGATGAGAAAGCGGAAGGGGGCCCAATTGCACCTCTTTCTCCTTCTTCCCCGACTCGTTCAGGCCGACTCAAGAAGTTAACCATTAGGCAAGGCGAGGGCTCCAAAGGCGGCGGGAAGAAGAAGTAATGAGTCTGGTTGTATCCTTCTTCTTCTGCTTTTTTGCTTTTTGCTTGTATCTAAAGACTTGTATCGACCAGAGATTGTGCGGGTACCGGCCCCCGCTTTTTGAAACTTGCACATGTGTACAAATCTTTTATAGTATGGAATAGAATGACTCTTTTTACTTGTACAATCTTTTGTCTGTATTTGTGAATGCATTTATTCCTTATTTTCACACAAGTTTCTTTATTTTCTTTGTATGATACTGCAGTGAGCTCGTGGTATGCTGCTTGAGCGTTGCTTTATTAATGTAGCTATATTGCCCCCATACCACGACTTATTGCAATATTCTCCATTTTGAAAATAATTGTACTCTTACTCTGGAGAATAATTCTTCCATTTTGAGGAAATATTATTCTTCTCTAGTAGAGTGTGCCTTGTATCGGAGAAGTTTTCTGTTTTTTTTAGAAAAAGTTTTTGCACTTCAACTTTCGGAGATGGTCACTTTTATTTTTGAGAAGTGGATTCCCCTACGCGGTGAAGCGGGCCTCCGAAGAAGACTTTGATTTGTTTGCCAGAAAGTTATATCTCATCGCTAAGTGGGCCCACGGGACCGGCGTCAGCTGCTTTATCGGATATTTGTTTGCACAAACGATCGCGAGTAGTTAGCTGCGGCCTAGAACCTTCTTTTTGAGAAGGTGCCCCTTTGGTTGTTCCACCAACGATTTTTTTTCAAGAGATAACATTTCATTTTTGGGCGTGCCTCGTTAGAGGGCTTTATTTGGCACTTCAACTTTTTTGGGGAAGAATGTTCTCATTATGGAGAAATTGATCTTCCCTTGAGAGTAGAAGTGTGTCTCCGAAGAGGGTTTTCTTGTTTGCCTGAAAGTTACTTCTCACAGTTAAATGGATCCACGGGGCGGACGCAAGCTACCTAATTGGATGTTCGTTTGTACGAACGATCACAATTTGTTAGCAAGGGCCTAGTGTCTTCATTTTGGGATGGTGCCCATTCGATGGTTCCACCAACCTTTTTGTTTGAGAAAAACATTTCATTTTTCGGCGTGCCTCGTTGGAGGACTTTCTTTCGCACTTCAAATTTTTTAGGGAAGAATGTTCTCATTATGGAGAAATTGATCTTCCCTTGAGAGTAGAAGTGTGCCTCCGAAGAGGGCTTTCTTGTTTGCCTAAAAGTTACTTCTCACAGTTAAATGGATCCATGAAGCGGACGCAAGCTACCTAATTGGATGTTCGTTTGTACGAACGATCACAATTTGTTAGCAAGGGCCTGGTGCCTTCATTCTGGGAAGGTGCCCCTTCGGTGGTTCCACCAACCTTTTTGTTTGAGAAAAACATTTCATTTTTCGGCATGCCTTGATTGAGGGCTTTCTTTGGCACTTCAACTTTTTTAGGGAAGAATGTTCTCATTATGGAGAAATTGATCTTCCCTTGAGAGTAGAAGTGTGCCTCCGAAGAGGGCTTTCTTGTTTGCCTGAAAGTTACTTCTCATAGTTAAATGGATCCACGGGGCGGACGCAAGCTACCTAATTGGATGTTCGTTTGTACGAACGATCACAATTTGTTAGCAAGGGCCTGGTACCTTCATTTTGGGAAGGTGCCCCTCCTGTGGTTCCACCAACCTTTTTGTTTGAGAAAAACATTTCATTTTTCGGCGTGCCTCGTTGGAGGGCTTTCTTTTGCACTTCAACTTTTTTGGGGAAGAATGTTCTCATTATGGAGAAATTGATCTTCCCTTGAGAGTAGAAGTGTGCCTCCGAAGAGGGCTTTCTTGTTTGCCTGAAAGTTACTTCTCACAGTTAAATGGATCCACGGGGCGGACGCAAGCTACCTAATTGGATGTTCGTTTATACAAACGATCATAATTAGTTAGCAAGGGCCTGGTGCCTTCATTTTGGGAAGGTGCCCCTCTGGTGGTTCCACCAACCTTTTTATTTGAGAAAAACATTTCATTTTTCGGCGTGCCTCGTTGGAGGGCTTTCTTTGGCACTTCAACTTTTTTAGGGAAGAATGTTCTCATTATGGAGAAATTGATCTTCCCTTGAGAGTAGAAGTGTGCCTCTGAAGAGGGCTTTCTTGTTTGCCTGAAAGTTACTTCTCACAGTTAAATGGATCCACGGGGCGGACGCAAGCTACCTAATTAGATGTTCGTTTGTACGAACGATCACAATTTGTTAGCAAGGGCCTGGTGCCTTCATTTTGGGAAGGTGCCCCTCCGGTGGTTCCACTAACCTTTTTGTTTGAGGAAAACATTTCATTTTTCGGCGTGCCTCATTGGAGGGCTTTCTTTGGAACTTCAACTTTTTTGGGGAAGAATGTTCTCATTATGGAGAAATTGATCTTCCCTTGAGAGTAGAAGTGTACCTCCGAAGAGGGCATTTTTGTTTCGTTTGCTAGGAAGGTTGCATCTCATAATTAAGTGGGTCCACGGAGCAGACGCAAACTACGTAACTGGATGTTTGTTTGCACAAACGATCAAAATTAACTAGCAAGGGCCTGGAACCTTCACTTTAGGAAGGTGCCCCTTTGGTGGTTCCACCAACCTTTTTTTTTAGAGACAAGATTGCATTTTGGCTATTTTCGTCTGCTTGCCCATGTCTTTTCACCATCTGTCCCTCAGCGATTCCTCGTTATCACCTCTAAGTACATGTTCCTTTCTTTTGCAGGTTGTTTGATTTTTCCAGAGAAGTGTACTTCATTGTTAAGTGAATCCACGGGGCAGGCACAAGCTACTTAACCGGATCTCTGTTTGCACAAATGATCGCAATTAGTTAGCAAGGGCCTGGAACCTCCATGTTAGGAAGATGCCCCTTCGGTGGAATCACCAACTGTTTGTGAGAAGCACTTCTTATGTAGGAATTGAATTTGGAATTTTTGTGGCTTGACATTTGCTTGTTGAGTGATTTGTAGGAATCGCTTGGCCTTGTGATGTGTTGAATAGGTAAGCTTTGCTTTGATAGCCTGCAATATTAAATCGACATTTTAGCAACATATTTAAGATATTTGCACATCGAAATGAAACAGGCATTTTATAGTAGTAGAGAACACAAGATTTATAATAGTTCGGCCAAGAATTGGGCCTACATCCACCTTATAGGTCTTATTATTGATTCACACTGATTTTTCAATGGCTTACAATACAAGAATGATACATCCACAATCATTTTACAAATTTAAGCATAGCTTCTAAGTAAAATATGGACGCAAGTGATTGATGTTCCAGGCTCTCGGAATTGGATCTCCTTCGACAGTTGTGAGCTTGAAAGTGCCATCAAGTAGTTTTTTGCCTATGACATATGGTCCTTTCCAATTTGGCCCAAACACTCCTGTTGCTGTCATGACCATTTTCAAGACTAGATCCCCAATTTCAAAGCTGCGTTGGCGAACTTTAGAATTGAAGTGGCTGGCTATCCTTTGCTGATGATCTGCAACTTTGAGCTCAGCCTCTTTCCTTCTTTCATCAAGCAAGTCAAGTGCTTCAAGTTGCAGCTTTTCATTTTCAGCTTGGTTGAAATGAATTCTCCTGTGTGAGGGGATCTCTATTTCCACTGGAATCATTGCTTCTGATCCAAATGCTAATGAGAATGGAGTGTGCCCAGTCGCAGTTTTGTGGGTAGTTCTGTATGCCCAAAGTGCTAGTGGCAGCTTATCGACCCAACCACCTTTTTCTTTTTCCAGCTGTTTTTTGATGGTTGATTTGATAATTTTGTTCACCGCTTCCACTTGCCTGTTTGCCTGCGGATGAGCCACTGCTGAGAAGGTTTTTTGGATCTTGAATCGCCTGCAAAAGTCCTGGAATTCTTCGCTTTCGAATTGGGTACCATTGTATGTGATTATCTTCTGAGGCACACCATACCTGCAAATGATATTTTTAGTCACAAAGTTTATCATCTTTTTAGAGGTAATAGTAGCCAATGGTTCAGCTTCAGCCCATTTAGTGAAATAATCAACAGCAACAATAGCATATTTGATTCCGGACTTGGCAATCGGCAAAGGCCCAATGAGATCTATCCCCTAAATGGCGAATGGCCATGGACTGACCATCTGTGTTAGCTCGGTGGAAGGTGCTCTTGGGATTTTTGCAAATCTCTGGCATCTGTCACACTTTCGGGAGTAGCTAGCAGCATCTCGATTAATATCTGGCCAAAAATACCCATAGCGGAGAATTTTCTTTGCAAGAGTTTGGCCACCTGAATGATCCACACACTCTCCTCCATGCACCTTAGCTAAAATTGTCTTAGCCTCTTCCTTGGTTACACATCGGAGTAATGGCATCGAGAATCCTCGTCTGTACAAACGACCGTCTTGAATTACATATCTCGGGGCTTTTCTTAACAGCTTCTGGCGCTCTTTTGAGTTTTCTGGCAGGGAGCCGTTGAGTAGATATTCCTTGATCGGGGTCATCCACGACCCCTCCTCTTGAGATACAGCCATAATCCAGTCAATATCCATCTCATCAGTACTTGGAGCTGACAAGACTTCCACAGGGACCAATCCCAATAATTGAGCTTCGCCAGAGCTTGAATATTTTGTGAGAGAATCTGCCTTTATGTTCTCTTCCCGGGGTATATGGCTTATTGTATAATGATCAAAATCATCAAGAAGCTCCCAGGCCTTTGACAAGTAAGCAGGCAAATTTCCTCCTTTAGTTTGAAACGCTTTCTTGACTTGGCATACAATAAGATGGAAATCACTGAAGATCTGCAATACTTTGATGTTCAGTTCTTTAGCAATCTTCGAGCCGGCAATAAGAGCTTCATATTCTGCTTTATTATTTGTCGAAGGAAATTCTAATCTCAATGCATAGCACAATGACCGCCCTTCGGGAGTTTCAAGCACAACCCCAGCTCCGGAACAATAGTCATTTCTTGCACCATCAACATATAATTTCCATCGGATCGAGATGTCATCAGTCACCCCTTCCTCGCTGCCACCATTATCAGTGTATTCTGCAATGAAATCTACTAAAGCTTGTCCATTGATTGCTCTTCGGGGATGGTAGGTGATATCGTATTGGCTGAGTTCAATATTCCACTTTAGAAGACGACCCGAAGTTTCAGGGAGAAATAGGACTTGCTTTAGAGGTTGATCAGTGAGGACTTTAATAGGATGAGCTTGGAAATATGGCCTCAATTTTTCGGACGCAATCAACAGACAATAGGCGAGCTTTTCCAGCTTTGAATAATTCATCTCTGCCCCAGTGAATCTTTTGCTGATGTAATAAACCGGGCGCTGAACTTTTGCGTCTTCCCGTACCAATGCTGCATTGAGAGCACGAGATGAAACCGCTAAGTATATGAAAAGATCTTCACCATTGCCGGGCTGAGAAAGTACTGGAGGCGTTTCCATGTGACAAATCAGTTCGTCAAAAGCTTTCTGACATTCAGGAGTCCATTCAAATTTTTTCTTTCCTTTCTTTAGAGCGTCAAAGAAGGGAATGTATTTATCAGTGACCCTGGAAATAAACCGACTCAAAGCAGCGACTTTCCCGTTGAGGCTTTGCAATTCCTTCTTTGTTCTAGGGGCTTTGACTTCTCTTAAAGCAGTAATCTGAGCAGGATTAGCTTCGATGACCCTAGCACTCACAATGAAACCCAAGAATTTTCCGGACTCTACCCCGAATGAACATTTTAGAGGATTTAGCTTCATCCCATACTTTCGAAGGACCGCGAACATTTCTGCCAAATGATCCATGTGGTCTACGGCCTTCTTCTATTTCACCAACATATCATCAACATATACTTCCATAGTCTTGCCAATCTAGGGTTTGAACATGGCATTAACAAGTCTTTGATAAGTTGCCCCTATGTTCTTTAGTCCGAAGGGCATGACTTTATAGCAGTAAAGACCAACATCAGTGATGAAGCTCGTGTCCTCCTGGTCTGGCTCATGCATCATGATTTGATTATATCCTGAGTAAGCATCCATAAAAGACAATAATTCATGCCCGGCTGTTCCATCCACCAACTGATCAATCCTGGGCAATGGGAAACAATCTTTGGGGCATGCTTTGTTCAAGTTTGAAATGTCGATGCATACTCTCCACTTCCCATTTGCTTTTTTAACCAACACCGGATTAGAAACCCAATTTGGATAAGTGGATTCTCTGATGAAGCCATTTTCCATGAGCCGATCTACTTCTTCTTTTAATGTTGTCGACCTTTCAGGACCCTGGGTTCTTCTTTTCTGCTTTACGGGTGTGAATTTTGGATCAATATTCACAGCATGCACCGCGATTTCTGGAGATATTCCACACTATCGGCATGACTCCAAGCGAATACATCCAGGTTTGCTTTCAAAAATGATGTCAATATATTCTGAACCGTCATATCGAGTTGTGAACCCACATTCAACACCTTGTTTGGATCATTCAGGTCAATAGGTATTGGCACCGTCACTTCCACCGGCACCACTCTACTCTCCCCTGCACTGGTTTTTCTGGGATCAATATCTTTTTGTGCATCACTATGCTCACCAGTGCAGGGTCCACCCCGTAATTGCTACAAGGTGGGCTCTTTGATGCGGAGCAGAGCTGCCGCACCCTTACCCATTTCTCTTTTTTTCTTTCCCGCAACTCTATGAGATAGCATTCTCGCCCGGCATTTTGGTCCCCCTTCATAACACCGACGCCATTATCAGTGGGGAACTTCATAGTCAGGCACCATGGGGCGAGAATGGCCTTGAATGCTGCAAGAGTCAGTCGACCCAAGAAGGCATTGTAAGCGGAGAATTCATCAACAATCACAAAAGTTTGTTTTTGGACCACCTTCTTTTCCCCTTTTCCGAGCTCTACAAATAAGTCAATAGTCCCAATAGGCTGTTTTGGTTCTCCAGTGGACCCAACAATTTTCTGTGAGGAAGCTTGGACATCAGCCATGGGAATTTTCATCCGATCAAATGTCTTTCTAAAGAGGACATTGCAAGAGGCGCCGCAGTCAACAAGCACCCTTCTTACAATGGCTGATCCGATGCCTGCAGATATCACCAAGGGATCCATGGTGGGAGCCTCAACACCAACAGAATCTCTAGCCCGGAATATGATGTCATCGTTAAAAGTTCTTTGCTGTTTTAAAGGTGCAGCATCTTCCAAGACAAAAACATTTTATTCCGCCGGGGCATATCTCAAAGCGTGAGCATATCTCTCCATCTCACCCCAACTTCTTCCCGCTGGGTGAGGACCCCCTGTGATAACATTAATGACAGGCCTCTCAGATTCCTGCGCTGCAGTCCTCTCACCTGAGTCGGATTGATGAGGCGGAACTTGCTGCCCTTGAGTAGACGAGGTCGGGTCACTTCTGTTTCTCTTCACATATTGTTGTAGTTTATTCTGTCTCAACAGCTCTTCAATCAAATTTTTTAAATGGCGACATTCATTAGTGTCGTGGCCAGGTTGATTGTGGAACCGACAGAATCTCCCGTTATGCACAACATTTTTCCCAGGCTTCATCTCAGGTGGTTTGGGGTATTCGACAACATCCTTGGTTGCGAAAAAGATATTTTCTGTAGTATCAGTTAAGGGAGTAAAATCTGAAGGTTTAAGGTAGCGAGTTTTCTTCACATCTTTTTGCTTTTTCCCACCGTCATTCTCCCTCTTCTGGCCACCGGATTCCTTTTTGTTAGAAGCAACATTGTTATTCTTAACTTCAGCCACGTCTACTTTTGCTGGCACAGGAAGACTTTCTAAGCGCATGAATTCATCGGCCTTCTTATAGAACTTCTCAAGTGAATTTGGCTCTTTCATCTTTAGCCATTTTCTGAATTCACTTGATTTGTCAATAGCTCGCATCAAGTAAGTCAGAATCATCCGAGGCTCTGCATTATCAACTTCGGCCAAGGCTATATTGAAGCGGTTTAAGAAAGATTTGATAGACTCTCCGGGGCTTTGTTCGAGGCTGGATAGTGACATTATGTCCTCGACCTTCGAAGCATATAACCTGAACTGATCTTTGAATTTCCGAGTTAGGTCGGAGAACTGATCCACGGATCGAACTGGCAGCTTCGTGAACCAAAGCAAGGCCACTCCCTCCAAGTACACAGGAAAGTATCTGCACTTGATCTCGTCTGTTGCTCTGGCACATGTCATATGCCAGTCATACCTGTATAAGAACTGGTTAGGATCGCTTGCCCCCCAATAAGCTGGAATAGTTTGGAGAACAAACTTCTTTGGAAATTCAGCCTTCAGAATTCTTTCAGTGAAAGGAGTTTTGCTTGGAGCAAACCCCCAGTCACTTTCATCTTCCTTCCTTCGGATGCTCTCCTTCATAATTTGTCGAATCATTCCCGAGAGGTACTCCTTATCGTTTAGAGGCCCCGTAGGACAGACGTCGGCTACTTTTTCGGAAGTTTGCCTGGACAAACTCTCACGAAGAGTTGGCTGCGGCCTTGAACCTCCGGCTTGGGGAGGTGCCCCTTCGGCGGTGCCAGCTGCCCTCTGAGGAATACTTTTCCCTTGGGAATCATGAACATCCTCAGCAAAGGTTTCTTCATTATTTTCTGGTTGCTAGTTAACTCCAAGCAAAGCATTCAACTTGTCCAACATCAAAGTGTTCTAGGCTTCCATTTGTTGATACAACCCAGACGCTACAACATCCAATTCAACCCTTGTAACTCCAACACGAGGGGCCGCTTGATTTGACGCGAGAGATGTGGCGGTGTTGTCATAAGCATCTCCAGATCTAGTAGATTTACTTTTTCTTCCAGGAGCCATAATTTTGGATAGACTTCTGGTTCTTAGGGAGAGTCTTTCCACAAATCTTTGTGAGGCAATGATGAGAGCAACCTTGAGTTCGCTTCTCAGTGAAAGCACCAAAAATGTTAACGCTAAAAATGTATGCTAACACCTCGGCGTGAGTTATGATATAGTGAAAGCACCACCTGTTGGTACGGGAACTAAAAGCAAGCAGAAAATCGCAGAAAATAGTAAAGAGGCAACAATTTTTATAGTGGTTCGGCTCCAAATCAAGCCTACGTCCACTTAATCTCTTCTATTACTGATTTGATTACAAATTCTACAATAATTCTTCAATTACAACACAATTAAGACAGGTAGTTAGAACTTTGATGTAGAAAAGCTCTTTGAATTCATGTTGAATGAACTTGATCTTTTCTGAAGGTTCTTTGAAGTGTCTTTTGCATTTGAAGTGTTGGAGCAAGTGTAGAAGTAGCGAAAACAGCAAATTCTTGGCGCTCGAAAAATTCTCATCCCGTTTTCAGTGTGGAGTAGGCGGGGTATTTATAGGAGAAGTTGGGCTTAGGTCGGCCATGTCATAGGTCGTGAGCGACCTAGGGAGTTGCGACCTAAGAGCGATCCCGAGGTAGCATAAGTCGTTAGCGACTTAATGGAGCCATCCTGGACGAGATATATGCTATGAGCGACTTAGCATGTGTAGCACAGGAGTTATCTCGGCTTGCTAAGGTCGTAAGCGACCTAATGGAAGAGGCAGTGCGCATGCGGCTTAACTCTGAAGCTTGCTAGGTCATTAGGTCGCTCTTTCCTTAACTCGTTAGGTCGTTGCCTTCATTGAGTTGCTAGGTCGTTAACCCGTTGAATCATAGGAGTCTTTAGGTCGCTAGGTCGCTGGAGCTCCTTAAGTCGTTGAGTCATGCCATATTGAGCCGATCTGTGCTTTAGGTCGTTAGGTCGTGCCCTGCTATAGGTCGTTAAGTCGTTTATGCCTTGGATAGTTAAGTCGCTTATTCCCTTAGGTCGTTGAGTCGAATAGGTCGCTAAGTCGTGAATAAGAGAGGCGTTAACATATGATAATGCTATTATTTCTTTAATCAGTTTGATTGCAGGATTCTCATTTGCAAAAAGATTTTTTTAAAAGAGATATTAGTGAGGGAAAACCTGTTCTGCTAAGCGGCGTGGTCTCACTAAATATCAGTAAACTGAGATGTAATAGTATTATTCACACCAGGCTTTATATCTGACTCAAAGTTTATGTTTTCCCCTTAAACTCTTAGGTGCTCAAAAATTAATTTGAGTAGACTGATGGTTAAGGTTTTATAGGCTTAGTAGGTTCGACGAATAAGCTTCCAAAGACATGCAGGAGGCAAAGTTAGGAGCTATTTAGTTTTATTTGCACTGTGATGTATTATGGCTGATATGTCTATTTAGTACTCTGATCATCCAAAGGGGCATCTTCATATGTCGCTCTTGGCGTAACTTGTAATAATTATATTTGATCAAAACCTAGGAATCGTTTTGGGATTATGTATCTGAATATTAAATATTGATTTAAAATGTAATCAAAAAGGTTATTTTTAAATCTTTGTTGATTTTTTTTTCATATTTATGTGCTTCTGATATTATGGATACCATTAACACTACTGTATTTTGTCACCGGAAGTCAATACTATAGATGACTGCAGCATCTGTAGCACTTAGCTTCGGGCCTCAAGATAGAGGATGTTACAACTTGGTATCAGAGCATAGGTTTATGAAAACTTAAAAGAAATTTGAAACTTAACTTGATCTTGGAAACATAATCCTAAGGAATTGGAGAAAAGATTAGGGTATGGGATAACGCTATAATAACGTACTTGTATTTACTATATATATAAGTTTATGCTTTATCTCTATTCTCTTATCTCCTTAGTCTATTCTTATGTATTTTACAAAGACTCGAATGCAGATTTTACGGATGTAAGATTTGGATGCTAGAAGTGGAAGAGTTAACATTGGTGGGGGAAGCACCTCAACTTATGGGAATGCCAGACCAAACACAAGAAGGATCCCAGTCAGGCTCAAGCTGCAAATGTCCGTGTTGGAATACCACAAGTTGATATGGGAGCTATGTATCAGTTCTTCGTTAACATGTTGCAGGCTGGAGTTGCTGCGCGTTTAGTTGGAGGAAATGCTCAAGGAGGAAATCAAGGAGCCCTAGTGGTCAATAATTATGTTGTGTTGAGTAGAGATTATGCCAGGCTGGGAAGGAAACCATTTATCGGGACTGAGGACGCAATTGAAGAGGAGAATTGGTCACTTTATTATGAGAGGATTTTTGTTGATTTGGGACTTAATAATGAGTAGAAAAAGAGACTCGCTTCTAGGAAGTTACAAGGAGCAGCACTGTACCGGTGGAATAATATTATGGTCGGAGTCAATAAGGAGACTATGACTTAGGCTGGTTCAGGAGAAGGTTTGAAGAGAGGTTTATGTCGGAGATTGCGAAGTCAACTCTTCTCAGGAAGTTTGCTGAGTTGGAGCAGGGAGATATAACAGTGCTTGATTATGCAACCAGATTTGAAAAGCTATCGAGATACGGATACACTACGGTTGATACAATTATTAAAAGGAGTGAGAAGTTCATCCGTGGGTTGAAGCCTAAGTTTGCTAAGGCCACATTATCGCATATTAGAGATCCATGCGATGTAGTTGTTGAGATGGCTTTGAGGCAGGAAGATATGCTTGATTTTCTTGAGGGTAACAAAGAAGGGGAGTTCAAGGAGGGCAGAACCAGAAGAGGAAATTTTTCTAGAAGAATGGAGCTTAGAAGAGTGGAGCTGCCAAGAAGGGAAAGGCAGAAGTTATCTGTTATAAGTGCGATAAGAAGGGACATTATGCTCATGAGTAGTCAAAGGGAAGAAAGCTGCTGACAAGAAAGGAGTGAGATGTTTCAACTGCGATCAAATTGGATATTATAAGAACCAGTGCAAGGAGCTAGCCAAGGATTGAAATGGCAAAGTGTTTGCATTGGAGCCAACTACCTCGAGACCAACAACAGTGGAGAAAGAAAAAGCTGTGTTGGGAGGTACGCTTTTGATTTATAGTGTATTGGTTAGAGTTCTATTTGATACTGGTGCATCACATTCTTTTATATCTAATTATTTGGTAGATAAGCTTAATCTAGAAACCTCATACCTAGTTACTTCCTTAAGGGTTGCGAATTCGATAGGAGGATATGCGACTCTTGGGATGAGATGTGACCACCTAGAGTTTGAATTGTTAGGTCATGTGTTTGCTTGCATTTTCCATGTGTTTGATTTCGTAGGGTTTGGAATTATTTTGGATATAGATTGGTTAAGTAAATACGATGCTAGGATATTTTGCCATGGTAGGAATATATCACTTAGACACCCTGATTGTAGTGATCGGATAATATACTCTGTAAAAAACCCTAGTTTTAAGGATGATGCTTTGTTGGGTGTTATGGAGAAGGAAGATGAGTTAAATCAAGTTTTCGTTACTAGAGAATTCACAGATGTCTTTGAACTCGTAGTAGGATTGCCACCGAAACGAGCTATTGAGTTTCAGATAGATTTAGTACCAAGAGAAGAACCGATGAGTAGACCGCCAGGCAGAATGACACCTACCGAGAAGAGGGAGCTAAAGGTGCAGTTGGTGGATTTGGAAAATAAGAACTTTATCAGACCAGACAGTTCACCACGGGGAGTAGCCGAAGTGTTTGCAAGGAAACCAGACGGATCGTTAAGGTTATGTATCGATTATCGTAAGTTGAATGAGAAGACGATAAAGAATCGATATCCGTTATCTAGAGTTGATGATTTGTTCGACCAATTAAGTGCAGCCAAAGTATTTTCTCGGTTGGATTTGGCAACAGGATTCCATCAGCTTAGAGTGGTTGAGGATTGTATTCCTTTGATGGGGTTTAGAACCAGATGTGGATCATACGAATGGTTAATAATGTCGTTCGAACTAACTAATGCGCCGGCATTCTTTGTAGGTTTGATGAACCGAGTTTTCCGATAGCACTTGGATAGGTTTGTATTGGTGCTCATAGATGACATTTTTTATACTCTAAAGATGAAAGTGAGCATGAAGTTCATCTTAAAGTGGTGCTTGAGACGTTGAGGCAGCATCAACTAAAAGTGAAATTTTTGAAGTGTCATTTTTGGAAGAAGGAATTGAAGTTTCTTGGTCATGTAGTCTCAGAAAAAGGGTTGTATGTAGATCCGGCTAAGATCGAGGCGGTAAATAGTTAGAAGAGACAGGAAACAGTGACTAAGAAAAAGAGTTTTATTGGATTAGCTGGTTAATATTGGAGATTCATTAAGGATTTTTCGAGGATAGCGGCACCGATGACTAAGCTAACGTGGAAGGATGTGAAGTTCGTTTGGATCGATAAGTGTGAGGAATCATTCCAGAGGCTGAAGCACTTATTGACAAATGCACCTGTGCTAGTTGTTCCAAAGGGGAATCAGGAATTACCGGTGTCACTGATGCATGTGGAGTAGGATTAGGAGCTGTGTTAATGCAAAGAGGTAAAGCGATTACCTATGCTTATCGATAGCTCAGACCGCATGAGGTTAGATATCCAACTCGCAATTTGGAATTAGCTACGGTAATTTTTGCATTGAAGGTGTGGAGACATTACCTTTTGGGAGAAAGATTCGAGTTGTATTCGGATTATAAGTCACTAAGATATTTATTCTCTCAAAAGGAGTTGAATATGAGACAGCAAAGGTGGTTAAAGTTTTTAGCCGCTTATGACTTTGGTATTGAGTACACATCGGGAAAAGGCAATAAGGTGGAAGATGCACTTAGTAGAAAACATCAGAATGTAGTATTGGCAATGATAGACAAGTGTAAAGATTTGGAAGCATTGGCTACATGTAGAATATAGTGGAGATCTGAAGCTAGATCTAGTAAGGAAACCGCTATAATGTCGTGTTTAGAAGTTCGACCAGTGATGATTGAAAAGACTGCTTCTAAACAAGGAGAGGATCCATTATTAGCCAAACGAATCAGAAAGTTAAGGAATGGAATGAAGAGCGATGACTTAAATTATTTTAGTCTTGACCAGAATGGATGGTTAAGGAAGAAAGGAAGACGATGTGTTCCAAATGTGAGAAACATTAGGAAGGAAGTTCTTGGAGAATGCCATCGTTCGAAGTTCACCATTCATCCGAGAGGAACTAAGATGTATTAGGACATGCGAAAAAGTTTCTTCTGGGAAGGCATGAAGAGGGATGTAGGCATATGGGTGAAGCAGTGTTTGAACTGTCAATAGGTAAAAGCCGAATATCAAAAACCAAGTGGGTTACTTCAGCCTTTAGATGTTCCAGTATGGAAATGGTATTCTATCTCAGTGGATTTTATAGATGGGTTGCCAAGATCGAACCGAGGAAATGAAAGTATTTGGGTTATAGTGGACAGATTGACCAAGAGTGCCCATTTCATTCCAGTTAATTCAACCAGGACGGCACTTGTTTTAGCTAAGTTGTTTACGAAGAGTATAGTTAGACTGCATGGAATTCCTAGTAGTGTAGTAAGTGATAGAGATTCCTTATTTACTAGCGAGTTATGGAAGAGTCTACAGGAGACATTGGGTACCAAGCTCAAAATGAGTGTCGCTTACCATCCGCAGATAGATGGGCAAACAGAAAGAGTTAACAAAGTCGCGAGGGATGAGAAGAGGTTAAGGAACAAAACAGTCAGATTAGTCAAAGTCCAGTGGTGTGACGACGAGAGAGACTATACTTGAGAAACTGATAGCAAGGTTAGAGACACTTATCCTGACTTATTTCATGGTTGTTTTACCTTTATGATTGATTGTTATGAGTACCTTATCGTAATTTCGAGGACGAAATTCTTTGAGGAAGGGAGTCTGTAACACCTCTAATTTTAAATAACATTATTCAGGAGATTTAATTAGATAAATTAAGTAGAATAATGTAAAGATTAAAGTAGTTAAGAGATTGAGATTTTTATAATTATAAGGTAGTCGTGCCTTAAGTAATGAATAAACAAATGGAAATCTAAAATGAAGTAAGTAAAGGTAATAAGATAAGGGCAAAATAAGAATAGATTATATTCTTATACCCCGAACCCTTATCATCTTCTCGGTTACAACAATCACAAACAAAACTAAACATAGGGTTTGGCCGGCCACCATTGGAAGAAAATAGGAGAAAGTTAAGCAAGAATTCAAGAAGAAAGCTTAATCAAATTAATTCAAGGGAAAATCTTAAACTCCTTAACAACAAGCTAAGGTGAACAATAGGTTACATCTCATTTTTATTTCTTTCGATTTCTAGATAAGATCCGAATTTATTTTAAAATAAAATTGTCATGTTTTGATTATTTAAATGGTTCCATATGCTTGTTGATGATTTAGGTTGTTTCATATCGATTTAATAATAAGATTTTATTTGAAAAACCTATTAAATGACATCCAAAAGGCTTGCTTTTTTGATATAAGGTCAGAAACATTATTTTAGAAATGGGTTTCAAGTTTCATGATTTTCTAAGTTGTTGTGGATTTATTATGAATTTTCTAGTAAAGAAAATGGTTATATTGGGTTTAAATTATTTTCAGCTATTATATATTAGCTTTGGGTCAGAAATTTAAATATTTTAGAAAACATATTAAAAGTGATTTATGGAAATTTTTGGAGAATTTTCCGAAGTATTTTATTAAAGGTATAAAATTATTTAAGGTATGAGACTTAAATGTTTTATATGTTTATAAAAGGAGAAGGGACAATTCGCTAAATGTTTTAAATTGTTAATTACTGAATTTGGCAGCACTTTTAGAAAATATTTTGAAGAAGAATTGGCAATCAATTACATGTTGACAAATAAGTCGAGTTAGTTGGAAAGATATTACTTTAAAAGGTTAAAAATCAACTTTGTAAAGGTTACTACTTTGCCACCTATAGCAGCCACCTTTCGACACCATACATCCACCCCCAACCAAGTTGAAACCAATACACATGGTATCAATGCGTTGATACGTAGTGGGTTGGAGTTAGGCAGATGGTATAGAGTCGGAACGTGCTTTCGAAGAGGTAGAAGTAGCTCTTATAAACTTGGAACTATTTTGATTACAAATGAGGCTTTCAAAGGGGTTGGAGTTTGCTTTCGACTTAACCAACTTGCTTCTATTTATAAAAAGAAATTGCTTTCGAATGGGTTGCCGCCATTTGTTTTTAAAATAAGCTTTCGAAGGGGTTGAAACCCCTACTGCCACATTCAACCTTTCGAATCAATGCCCTCGAAAGGGTTCTTTAGCCTTAAACTTTGAAGCCACCTCTCCATGCTTTCGAAAGGGTTGATTACGAAACCATCCACTTTCTTTTACTTAGGAATAATGTTTTTGAAAGTAATGCTTTCGCCACAGTTCTTTTAAGACCCTTAGATATATTGAAAGTTAAACCTAAAGGTTTCGAAAGGAATGGTTTTAAATGGTTTCAAAGTTATGTTCCATAAACTTTTACTTGAATCCAATGCATTAGAAAGGTTTGTTTTAAGTAAAGGACTTTAATGCTTTCGAAAGATATATAATGAAGGTTTTGAAGGGGAGATTCCCCAATATTTTTGAAAGGTTTACTTTTAGTATTTTAATGGAAGGTTTCCAATGCTTTCGAAAGGCAAGTTTAATGTGTTTTGAAAAGAGGATGTCTAAAGTTTTATAAAGCATTCAAAGGGACATTTTAAATGATTTCAAAAGGTCTATTTTTAAAGGTTTCGAAGGGTATGCTTTGGCCTTTCGGCCTAGTGTTTCAAGGTAAAGTGGTAAACCTATTTTGAAAGGGGCAACAGATTCGAAAGGGACTGTGTAAAGTTTTTAAACAAGGATTTCGAAGGTGATATCTTGGATTTAAAACCTAATGTTTCTAAGTTAAAGAAGGGCTTTAACTTGTTTTAAAGGGATAGACAACCCTATTGATTTAGATTTTCATCAACATTGTTTTGTGTAAAGCATATATCATGGAAAAGATATTTGAGTAAAGAAAAAGTATATTTTCCTTGTTTAAGTATGATTTAAATAGTTAAATCAATTTGAAAGAAATGTTTTCAAGGAAAATTTGATGGGGTAGTTAACCTCAAGTAAATGACTCAGATATTAGAATACCATATGGGACTAGTATAGGGTCGCACCCTATACTTTAGCTAATAGCCCATGGCTAATATAAGTCCAAAATTCCAGTGTGTAAGGGTTTGTCACAAGTAATACTAAAGTGATGTTACATACAGAAGGGAATATATAGAGAAAGATAGGTAATTGGCAAGGCCGCAAAACCATTAGGATCAGTTGACCTTGGGAGAAGTAAGTTAAGGACAGACCGTCTATGAGTGTGTCTAACAGAAGATAGATTATTTATTTTATCTAGCAGGCCCGAGTCAGTCAATGGTTAGTGGTTAGCCAAACAAAACTACATTGTTTGGACAGATAGTCCATTGATTACCTGATTTATGTACATATATGATAATGCTATTATTGCTTTAATCGGTTTGATTGCAGGATTCTCATTTGCAAAAAGATTTGTTTTAAAAAGGATATTAGTGAGGGAAAACCTGTTCTGCTAAGCGGCGTGGCTCACTAGATATCAGTAAACCGAGATGTAATTGTATTATTCACACCAGGCTTTATATCCGACTCAAGTTTATGTTTTCCCCTTAAACTCTCGGGTGCTCAAAAATTAATTTGAGTAGACTGATGGTTAAGGTTTTACAGGTTTAGTAGGTTGGACGAATAAGCTTCTGAAGACGTGCAGGAGGCAAAGGTAGGAGCTATTTAGATTTATTTACATTGTGATGTATTATGACTAATATGCCTATTTAGTACTCTGATCATCCAAGGGGCATCTTCATATGTCGCTCTTGACGTAACTTGTAATTATTATATTTGATCAAAACCTGGGAATCGTTTTGGGATTATGTATTTGAATATGAAATATTGATTTAAAATGTAATCAGAAAGGTTGTTTTAAAATCTGTGTTGATTTTTATTTTATATTCATGTGCTTCTGATATTATGGATACCATTAACATTACCGTATTCTGTCACCGGAAAGTTAATACCGTGGATGACTACAACATTTGTAGCGCTTAGATTCGAGCCTCAAGATAGGGGATGTTACAATTTTATATCGATCAATGCCACACTACACTGCACTGCCTGGTATCCTACCTGGGATCGATACAGCATGACCCGGGGGCATGCCCCCAAGTATGGATGGATCGACACTGATCATTCTAGAATGATTGGCCCCGATCATTTCTGGTTGGTCAAGGGCCACTACCGGCTATTCCACTCCATCATGCATCCTGTTAGCTTCGTTTCCTTGGTCTTTATTTTGATTTTCCTCAGCTTATGTTGCTCCAACTGGTGATCCATATTTCTTGTGTTTCCTGCTACTCAATTTCCTTGGTTTTGCACTCCAGCTTGTCCAATCTGTCGTAGTAGATTCTACATCATCTCCTCCTGTCTCTTTAGCATCCTCTCCTGCGTAGCATCCATCATTGTTCCCATTTCATCTCTAGTGATGTAAATAGATGTCTGATTTGCTCCAGCTCCAAAAGAAGCCTCCTAACTCCCTCCATGATGACTCTTATCTTCTAATGGTCTCCTTGTTGATTGCTTAGTCATTGCTTAATAGATCCAAGTATCTAAGCTTCCAAATCCAAGATCCTAACTTTCAAATCCACATATACAAGTTCTTCTCGGTGAAAGCACCAAAATGTTTGCGTCAAAAATGGCCACAAACATCTAGTTGAATGTGAAAGCACCAATTTCCAAAAACAAAATCTGAATAGAAAGATAAGCACGCGGATCACAGAATAAATAGCATAAAAAGTAAAGGAACACACGAGTTTTATAGTTGTTCAGCCATCTTCAACCTACGTCCGCTCCAATGATCTTTTCTTTATATTATTGCATTACAGTTACAAACGTTTTTGCCTTAGAAAAATAATTTAGGAAGAGACAGAAAGTGATGAAGGAGAGCCAAAAGAAAAGCTCTTTGCAATGAGCCAAGTCCGTTATATTTATAGGTGAAGATGTGCATGGATAATAATGAAATTTCGACAGAAAAACCTCCATGCCTGTACGACCCGACCCACAAAATTTGGGATCGTTCGGACACCAAAAAATAATTTAGGCTGATTGTTCCATACTAACTCCAATGGGGCTACGATCATTTTTATGAGGTCCCCCATGCCTTTAGTCTATGCTCCCAAAGTTTCACACCATTTCGACTTACACGTTCGTGAAATATTGATCGATCTTGGCTGTTTTGAGTAGAAATTGGATCATAGGAGGTCATTCCATGCTTCATCCTTTTGAGCTGCGATCGATCGTGTGGGTTCCACATGATGTTAGCTACTTGCTCTACAAATTTCGTGCAATTCCGACATCCTGTTTGTGAGATATCACATTTTCTGTAAAATTATGGATCGTTATGCTGATTTTGTACGATTGTTATGGAATGATCGGTATGTTTTTATGATATTTGTGAGTTTTGATATGGAATGATTTTGGGGACTCATTTCTTCGGTATATTGATGTTCCCAAAGTTTCATGGGTAATGAAGTTCTTAAGTTATAAACCGACCGTCGACAAAAATTGCCAAAACGGTTGTCGAAAAACTCACTTCAGGGTTGACTTGAAGCGAGACCCAAGTAACCACCCTTCTGACTTGGAGCAGATGCTGAAGATTCTTGCCAAGGGTTAGACTCGGGTAAAATCGAAATTTTCCCCAAGCTAACGTGATTTTGACTCCAAGCAAGAAAAACGATCGGGGCCGATCGTTTTTCTCCAAGCACCGATCGATCTGACTCCAAGAACGAAAAACGATCGGGGCCGATCGTTTTTCTCCAAGCACCGATCGTTCTGACTCCAAGCCGACTCAAAACAATCATGTGTCCTACACCAAACACGATCCAACACTTCAAATTCCTGCAACTCCAAGCGAACCATGTGCAAACTCCAAACAGGCATAAAATTTTCCTAGGTCCAACTCGAAGCAAATTACCACTGATACGTCGATACCGATCCATCTTTTGTCCATAACTTGAGCATACGACCTCCGATCCACTTTGGAATGTAGCCTTATGATGCCTTCTTTGTGACTTCATATTAATTGCAACTTTATCGAGATGCAGTCTAAATCTGTTCGACCATCGTCCATAGTCTTATATATAACCGGTTCTCAAGACTAGTATCCAACCATGGCTGGCGTGCTAATTTGGGAGGCGTGGCGGCTAGAAGCTTGAGCGCAACCATGGATAAGTGCGGAGGAAGATGAAGTCGGCGACGATGTGGCTGATTCGCTGTGGCCTTTGGCGAGGGTTGGCGATTGGAATTTGGGGAAGGAGAAAGGGAGTGATGAAGAAGAAAGGCTGAAATTGTGGAGTGTATTCAACCTTCCGTAGCATATTTTTAAGTGTAAATCATTTACTTTTTGATTAATTTTCGTGCCCAATTCATTGAAATCTTCTCCCACTTGATTTAGTTTGCATTTACGAATCACTGAGCGACATACATGTTGAAATTATAGTCGTCGACTGAATGAAATTATAATTTGTCTGGGTTAAATCCTTTTCTTTCGATTTATGTCATAGACACTTCACTAAATTGATTGAATGTCACAATTATGTGAAGTATATCACCTCCATTCCGATTTGATTTGGAGTTGCAAATTATTACATGCATGTTGAAATTATAGCTATTGAATGAAATAAATTATAGATTGCTTGGGTTTAATCCATTAATCTGAATCCATCTTTTATTTTATCCATTTTGGGCTATTGAGATTTCTAGTTTTAACTTCAAATATATTTTAAATCGCTTATAAAAGTTTGGATGTATAATAAAGTTAAATAGATTTGTTGAAAATATTATTAATAGCATATAAAAAAACCTTAGTGAATAATGGAAATTAAATAAATTTGTTGAATATGGAAATTTTTTGTAAATATTCAAAAAACTATTTTTTATAGTACCATAAATATATCCTATTTTATTTTGAATTATAAAAAATGATTTTTATTCACAAATCTATTTTTATAGTTAGAATTCGAATTTATTATTTACCCCTTATTTTAAAATGAAGTAAAATTATCCTTCTTTTATTACAAAATAATATATTTGTTTTTTATTGCAAAATAATAATTTCCTTAAGAACAGTTTCATATAAATCATAGTTTTTAAAAAAAGTAAATACAATTATTTTTGTACAAAATTAATACCCATATGGATTTAATCCAACCAAGAACCGTTCAGTAGTGAATTTGAAGTTGTGACGTTTAATCTACGTACAGTATTTATTTAAATCAGACTTTGATAACATTAAATTTTACTTTGCTAATGGTATGGGATGCTAGCCTTGTATTATAGGTGTCAAATAATTAATTAACTTAAGGTACTTGGTTTAGCCACATATATATAAATATATACATACATACATATATATATATGTACATAAACGTACGTATATGTATATATATGTATATGTATATGTATATGTATATACATATATCTATCTATATGTATATATGTATGTATGTGTAGATACACACATCTTTGAAATATTCAGAGTGATATTTTCATATATCACTAATTATTTTGTATTAACAATATTGTTAATCTTCTGAAATATCGATGATATTAACGTATATCATTTAAATTGAGTTAATTAATAATGATATTATCATATAACATTAATTTTGGGAATATTAAATGATATTTTCTAATATCATTTATTTTGAAATAAAATTTAGTGATGGTATTATCTAATATCATTTAACTTTGAGATTATTTAGTGATATTTGGATATCACTAATGCATGATATTTTCTAATATATAACGTAACATTAATATTTAATCTATGCTATAAATAATTACTTTAAGGGTAACCAGACTTCTTTGGCCAGATGAGCAAACTTCCAAGCATTAGCTGACTGACTTGGGACCTCGACTTGAGTGGACGACAACTTGCCACTGTCATCCCAATCAACGGCCTCCTATCAAGGTCTATGATGTTTTCAGGCATCACTTTTAACCTATGCGAGTTCCCATGGGAAAGTATTTGGCAATGATATATATGTATGTATATGCATATATCTATATATGTATGTATGTATGTATGTATAGGCTGATAGACACACACATCTTTGAAATTTTTAGAGTGATATTTTCATTTATCACTAATTATTTCGTATTAACAATATTGTTAATCTTCTAAAATAGCGATGGTATTATCGAATATCGTTTAACTTGAGTTAATTAATAATGATATTATCAGATAACATTAATTTTGGTAATATTAAATGATATTTTCTAATATCATTTATTTTGAAATAAAATTTAGTGATGGTATTTTCTAATATCATTTTACTTCAAGATTATTTAGTGATATTTGGATATCCCTACTACATGATATTTTCTAATATATAACATAACATGAATATTTAATTAAGTATTTTTAAGCTATAAATAATTACTTTAAGGGTAGCTAGACTTCTTTGGCCAGATGAGCTAACTTCCTGGCGTTAGCTGACTGACTTGGGACCACGACCTGAGTGGACGACAACTTGCACTGTCATCCCAATCAACGGCTTGTTATCAAGGCTTATGATGTTTTCAGGCATCACTTTTAATCTGCGCGAGTAACCATGGGAAAGTATGGTGTTTGTGTGCGTCTTTTGTTTTACTTTAGGCTATTACTACATCTTTGTTAGGGATAAGTGAGTAGAAAAGTGCAATCGACGATTTCTGTTTGATGATAATAAACATTTATTTTATTTAACATGTTTGTCTAGGGTTGTATATTTACAGGTTTTTTTATAAAATACTGGTCGTGGAAAAAGTTTCATTTTAGTACAATAAAAGGTTGCCTATGCAGAGAAAAGAAAATAAATAAAGATCTAAGGGAGGAAATATTTCAGCACGCAATCAGAAACTGTATATATAAAGAAAGTGAAACAAATACAAATCAAAAGCAAGAAAATACACACACAATCAGAGGCAACATATATAAAGAAAGTGAAATAAATAGAGAATGGAAGCGAAAAAATGTATACACAATCAAACGATATATTTTGAAAGATACAATATAGTTTATTTTCCATTATATACATATTTTATTTTGTATACATGGAAACAAACTACTTCACAAATCAAATCCTTCTCCATACATACTCACACGTTATATAGGGAAATAAACTATCGCACAAATCAATTCCTTCTCCATATATCCTCACATATTTGTTTCCATTCATACACTTCCCCTCCATGAGCCTATATAAACACACATTATAGCAAAAAAAGGTCATCAGATTACATAACAAATAGAATTCTCTCTTTATTTCTACTCTCATTATCCGATCAAAGCTTGTGCATTAATTCCTTTTTCAACACACTCACTCTCCTATCATTTTCAACACATGAACTTTCATCCCTCAACAACATCCCCTCAACTTCAACTAGATGTGCATGAGTTTTAGCAACAAAGCAAGGCATACAAATTCCGGTGCAACTAGAATTCAAGAAAATCAAAGGTGGCATCAAACTTTTGACATCGAATTTGAAGAAGAAATAAAAGGCATTGAATTATGAAGGAGAGTAGGTCAAATGAGACAGAGATTGGGAAGATTTTTTTAGTTTTTTTTGCCATTTTGTTTCTGTATTTCTTTTTAACTCTTTTTTTCTTAGAGCTATATTGTAGTTCAGGGATTCTGATTTCAGAGAATTAAGTTCAGGTAGATTTAATAAGCATAGAGTTAAAATATTTGTTAACAGTGTTTGCAAGTTTACCGTTTGTAAGCATTTGAATATTTAACTCTAGTTATAGTTTTGTGGGGAAACAGTAGACATTAGGTCGAAGTTGGGTACATTTGGAATTATTTATTTTCTGCCTTTACGTTTCCGCACTCTGTTTTACCTGTTTACTTGTGAATTTTTTAAATACCCTATTCATCTCCCTCTAAGGTATATTACTCGATCCTACAAGTGGTATCAGAGCATAGGTGCTAGGTTTTCTCTAGAGTCATGTCTGTTCCAAATAATGCTTCTGAGGGTCGGCCAATAGCTAGGCTACCTATGTTTAATGGTAGTGATTATGCTTACTGGAATGTGTCATGAACTTACTGGAACGATTGATAGTTTTAATCTGAAAAACAAAAAGTTGAAATATGAAAAAGCCGAGTTGCTTCGTATAGATGATAGGTTAGAAACTAAACTTGAAAAAATTAAAGAATCTCAAAACCTTGAATGTGAAAAGTGTCAGTCTTTAAAAGATGAATTGGATGAATGCAAGACAAGTCTAGAAACTCTTAAAAATGAGATTTTGGTTTTGAACAAAAATGATGGTGCAAAAAGGAAAACTTTTATTAACAGATGTACAATGCTTGTGAAGAACACACATTACGTAAATCAAAAATTCAAACTCTTGAATCAACTATTAATAAATTTTCTAGAGATTAATAGTTATTATATATGCTTTTGGGAAATCAGTTATTCGCAAAAAATAGGAAAGTACTTGGTTTTGGTAAATCACAACACAATATGGAAAATAGGACTGACAATGTCCGTGGTAGAAGCGTATTACCAAAATGTATAGGGAGTGGTAAAAAATGGACATAGCTTTGATAGATGTTGGTATAGGAAAATATGTAAACATGTTAGACAAATTTGGCTTTCTAAAGGCTCTCTTGATACATTTGGATTAATAAACTCTTCCATTGCAAATGCGGATAGACCTATGAAGTTTTCTAGGTCATCTTTTTCTTCCTACTTGTAGATATGCTGCGAGCTAAGGAACAAGACTGATACTTGGACTCACATTGTTCTAGATATATAATGGGCGATAAATCAAAGTTCCTTAGCCAAAAAGATTATAGAGGTAGAAGTTTTACTATGGGCGACAATGGTAAGTGTAAGATAGTTGGAAAAGTTAACGTGGGTAACGTCTTCTTTTTGACTGATGTTCTTTATGTCGAAAATATACATCATAATCTCATCTCTATTAGCCAACTCTGTGATAAAGGTATGACTGTAACTTTTGATGTTGATATATGTAAGATCATTGACAAGTCTTCAAGTGAGGTTGTATTTACATGTTAGAGAAAAGGGAATGTCTACGCTACGTCTTTTGATGATCTAACACTGTCTAGGTGCTTAGTGGCTAAAGACGAGGAAGTCACCTTGTGGCACAGAAGGTTGGGACATGCTAGTGTGGGACTATTGGAGAAGCTTGAGAGAAAAGAGTTAGTTAGAGGGCTGCCATATCAAAAATTCAAGAACAATAAAGTGTGCAAAGTTTGTACAAAAGGTAAATTTAATAGATCATCTTTTCATGCCAAAGACACCGCTAGTACCTATAAAGTTCTTGAATTGATTCATATGGATTTATTTGGTCCCAACAATATTTCTAGCTTAAGTGGAAAGAAGTATTGTTATGTGTTGGTGGATGATTACACTAGATCTACTTGGGTTTACTTTCTAGCCCAAAAGTCTGAAACTTTCGATTATATTTCAAAATTTGTAAAATGTGTTCAGAATGAAAAAGGAGGTTCAGTAATAACTATAAGAAGTGATCATGGTGGAGAGTTTGAAAATTAGAATTTTGAAAATTTCTATGAACAAAATGGTTTTAAACATGAATTCTCCGCACCACGAACACCTCAACAAAATGAAAAAGTGGAAAGAGAGAATCGTACATTGCTAGAATTGGCTAGATCAATTTAATTGAATATAGGCTTCCTTTGTCATTTTGGGCAGAGGCAGTTCATACTTCATGCCATGTAATGCATAGAGTAATGATTAGACCAATATTTAATAAAACTTCTTATGAATTATGGTTCAACAGAAAACCTAACATTACATATTTCAAGGTATTCGAGTGCATGTGTTTTATTCTTAACACTGGCGATCAACTAGGGAAGTTTGAGTCAAAACAAATGAAGGAATTTTTATGGGATACTCATCAAGGAGCTAAGCTTATAGAATCTACAACAAATGCTTGAAAATAATTATGGAATCAATAAATGTGAAGTTTGATGAGTCAGATATCGATGCAACCACAGGGAAGGACAAAAGTGATGATGGAAACGATGATGCAAATGAGAAATGTGGTGAAGACAACACCGAAGGCAATCCGTGCACTACCAATCCTTCAAAATCAAGTTTGGAAACTGAGAATTTGAAGTTTAAAACAAGTCATCCACCAGAATTGGTTACAGGTAATCCAACGGCAGGTATACAAACACATTCTTCATTCAATAAAATTTTTTGCGCTTTGTATGTTCATAGTGGTTTTATTTCTAAAATCAAACCAAAAAAATGTTGATGTTACACTTAGTGATGAATGTTGGCTAATTGCCATGCAAGATGAACTTAACTAATTTGTGAGAAATAATGTTTGGAAATTAGTTCCTAAACCAAATAACTATCCAAGGAACTAAATGGCTATTCAAAAATAAACATGATGAATCCGGAAATGTAATTAGAAACAAAGCTAGATTGGTTGCAAAAGGATGTAATCAAATAGAAGGCATTGATTTTGATGAAACATTTGCCCTAGTTGCTAGGTTAGAGGCCATTAGAATTTTTATAGCATCTGCATGTTTTAAAGGTTTTAAACTTAAGTAAATGGATGTAAAAAGTGTCTTTCTGAATGGTTATTTGAAAGAAATTGTTTATGTAGAAACCTCCTAGTTTTGAAAGTCTAGAATTTCTAAATCATGTGTACAAACTTGAAAAAGCATTATATGATCTCAAACGAGCTCCTAGGGCATGGTATGAGTGTCTTAGTGCATATCTTTTGGAAAATAGATTTAAGAAGGGAAGTGCAGACACTACTTTGTTTCCATTACATGAGCATGACGACTTTTTGATGGTATAAATTTATGTTGATGGTATCATCTATGGTGCTACTAATGAAAAATTGTGTGAAAAGATTGAAAAATTCATGCATGATAAGTTTGAAATGAGCTTGGTAGGGGAGCTAAAGTATTTCTTAGGATTTCAAGTCATGCAAAGCAATAAGGTAATTTTCATCTCTCAAACCAAATATGTGAAGGAGCTGTTAAAAAGATTTGGTGTTGAGGACGCAAAGCCGCTTCGATCTCCCGTGAGCCATTCAACCAAGCTTGACAAAGATGAAAATGAATCGTAGCCGATCAGAAAAAGTATCGAGATATTATTAGTTCTCTTCTTTATCTTACTGCTTCCAGATCCAATATCATGTTTTCTTTCTGTCTATGCACGTTTTTAAGCAAACCCAAAAGAATCTCATTTAAAAGTCACAATTTTTTTTGGAGATATTCTTGCACACATAAAAGTTTGGATTGTGGTATCATTCTTGTGATAATTTTGATTTAATTGGATATTCTGATGCTGATTATGCAGATTGTCTTGTGAATAGAAAAAGCACTAGTGGGACATGTTTCATGTTAGGCCAGTCATTAGTTTCATGGTCAATTCGAAAACAAAACTGTGTTGCATTGTCTACCACTGAAGTAAAATATATTGCTTTAGGTAGTTGTGATCAGATTTTATGGATGAGACAAACCTTGTTAGACTTTGGCTTAATACTTTAACATGTTCTCTTAAAATGTGATAGTAAAAATACAATTGACCTTTAAAACAATCCTTTTAACCACTCACGTACTAAACATATAGACGTAAGACATCATTTCAATCGAGATCATATTTCAAAAGCGGACATTTGCATTGTAATCATCTCTATCGATTTACAACTTGCTGATATCTTTATAAAACCTCTTTCAGAAGATAGATGTTCACGATTACGTCTAGATTTAGGGTCATGGATATGGATTAGTACAATGTCTATCTCAGTGTTTGTTTTTTATTTCTACTAATTTTTCAGTTTTTTTCTCTCTTTTATTTTTTTTTTCTTGCTCCCTCTTTTAGTTTCTTTTAGAATTTTTTCTTCCACTCTAAAAAAACAAACAAAACCAAAAAAATTAGGATTATATATTTTTTAACCTTTCTAATTTTTTTTACAAAACATCAAAGATGAGGGAAACATACCCTTAGATTGCCTCAAGGTTCTTGCTTTTGGAAAATATGGCTGTTATCCTGCCTTTTGGCAAGGCCGTGACACCAAGGAATTGACTATAAACCAAAGATAGTTTGTCCTGAAGATCGATTATACACAGGTTCCCTATGGATATCGATGAATTTTATCCGAGTCCGGATCAAGCTACAATTGATAAGACGAGACAAGCAAAGCTATGAAAGCCAATGTTCCAAATTTCAAGTCAATCCGAGTTCATATGCTAAAGATATGATCGATGCGATTCAAGTGATTCCTTTGTTCGTATCCATCAAACAACCAGAGAAAACCTTCCTTCGTATCGATCTAGTTCGAATCCATCAGATGTGCGAGGTTTCGTATCGATCAAGAGAGCAGCGTTCTTCGTATCCATCCTTCCTCGTACGGCTTCGTATCGATCATCTCCAACTTGTTTGTATCGGTCAACCCAAGTCCAATTCATACACATCCATGACTGGCTACTTCCTACCCATCGGTTTGTAATGCAGGAGTCAATTTCATATTGATCTAGTTTCAAAATAATTCGTATCGATCGGCTACAGGTCGATACGAAATCAATATCTCCCATCGATACGAAAGCGACTACTTAGCGACCGATACGAATAGAACAATGACGATCGATACGAACAGAGCAGTTGCGAACGATTTGAACAAGGCTCAACTGGATCGATACGAACAAGATACACCCTATGAAAGACTCGGTCACTCGGCATGAAAAGTGGATCGATCCAAGGAGTTAGCGCCATGTCAACTTTCAAGCACGTGCCCAAAAAGCGATATGAATAGATCGATGTGAAGGGAATCGATACGAATTCAACAGCCTACAGAAAACCAGAACTTGCATCGATCATAACTCACAATCTACAAGTCCAAATGCTACCAAACTTTCACAGAAGCTTGCGTACATACTCGAGAATGTTCGTGATCAATATCGACTCGATTGGATGGATTATTGATCGATACGAAGCTCATTCGTATCTATTACAGATCGAGTGAAAACCACATGGGATCGATCGCGCGGGCCAACCCACGTGCAAGAAGAGGTCTCCCGAGAACTGAGTGAGATATTTGCAGCCTACGCCTATAAATAGCAGCCCAGGACCTACATAAAGGGGACTTTTTGGCTCTTCGACGTCCAGACCCTCCGAAATCACTATTACACTCGAAAATCACTGTTTTACTCGAACTTTACTATTGTAATCCGTTGTAACCAAAAAGTAAAAGTTATTAAAATTGAATCATTTCATAGTGGACGTAGGCAACACGCCTAACCACTCTAAATCTTTATGTTTCTCAACTATTTCTCTGATTATTATTTGGATCGTTTGTTAGATAATCCTCTTTATACATTTACTCTCTTCATTTTATTTCTACAAACACTTTCGAAGATGTTGTGCCCAATTTTGGTACAAACACTTCGGTGCTTTCATTGAGAAAACACGATTTTTCTCCTGCTCGTTTGATCTACTATCGATATCGGATTGCACAAATCTAAGAAGCAGATCCAGATTTCAAAGACTAAATTTCATCCATCCCATTCAGATTTGCATCAAGTCTAGGAAAGAGCTTCGCTACCCACAATGGTTAACACTAGGACCACTTCAACTGCTGCAGATCCAGAAGCACGGGACAGGTAGAATCCCGTACAGCTACCTCCGGCCTATCAGAATGCTGCCGGACCATCAGATCCGCATGGCCCTATCACTAGGGAAGAATTCCAAATGCTAATGCAAGAACTGACTCAGAGCCGCCAACAGCTTACTCAACAGCTCCGTGCTAATGCGGAACTGACCAACCAACTGAACCGTCAACGATGAAGGAGATCTAGGAGGGATCATGCTTCCTATTTCTCCACCGAGAGTTCAGCCTCTTCAGATTACCATCATAGATCTACGCGCCCACGGCTAGATGGGAGTTACACTCAAGCTACTCAGCATGCACTGAACCTTGGACAACCGGGAGTTGGCCCGTCAGCCAGCCATCAGACTGGACCCTCCTCCCGAGGAGGTACTATTCCATATCATGTTACAGACAATCGCACTAACACCACTGCCACTGAACCAGGAGTTGATGCTCGAAATCGGATAGATCCGAACCATCGCCAGCATGAACATACTCTTGAGCCATATGTTCCAGAGAAATTCGAACCAAGGAGGCGAGACATGGACCGTCGACCGCGACCGGTCCAACCTCGCATTGTGGAACCCGACCACACCTTGGCCCACTGTGCTAAAAATGTACAAATGTTGGACATCCCGACGATGATCTGTCGGATGATCCAAGAAAGTCAAGGCCTCACTAATGACGACTAGGGAATCTCCGAAAGTCATACTCCTTTTACTGATGAGATACTCTATGTTGAACCACCTCGGCAATTCCCGACTTTAAACGTTTTATGAAGGGAGCTCTGATCCCAATCAACACATCTTAAAGTATGAGTGGTTAATGAATGCTGCATGAGCTGATGATGCAGTTAATTGCCGAAGCTTCCCGATCTCTATAGGGAGCATAGCGACTATGTGGTTTACCCGACTGCCAACTCGATCTATCTCGTGTTTTGATCAGTTGGCAGCAAAGTTTGTTGAGCAGTTCCGGATGCATGTTACGAGGTCGAAGGATGTTAATACTTTGTCTAGTGTCACTCAAGCTCCTGGAGAGACACTTCACCGTCATTTGGAGAGATTTCATGCTGCGTGTGCTGAGATTAGCAATCCCAATGATAACTCTATTCTGATGGCACTAACTAAGGGGATTAATTCTAATTCCGAGTTCGGCAACTGGTTGGCCGGAAAGCCTCCTGCGTCATTGGACCGTTTCTTTTCCAAAGCAGCCCAATTCTTGAGAAGGGAGGATACGAAATAGTCTAGGAAAAAGGACGACATAGAGCCCAGTATGGACGGAATTCAGAGTAATGTTGCTGTTAAACAATCCGAGGAGAGCTCCGGAAAATTGCAATTGAACATTCAGAATAAACAAAATCAGCATAAAGGCAACAGTAATCCAAATAGGAAAAGGGATCAGAATCGTGGTCCGCGACGTAGGGCTCCTATGTTCGACAATTATACTCCTTTGAATACGTCATTGAAGAATGTGTATGTACAAACCTGCAATACTATTCAGTATAAGAAACCTGCTCCGAAACAGTCATCGGAAAAACAGATTCATGCAGGAAAGTTTTGTAGATTCCACGAAATCTACGACCATAACACGAATGAGTGCCGTCACTTGCAGGATCTCATTGAAAATTTGATACGTGAGAGAAAGTTGGAGCAGTTTGTGCGGGCGCCGCAGTCTGGAATGCGGGCCCATCAAATCAAAATCATGTACCGAATCAGGCAAGACAGGAGGAACCCGCTCGTACCGGTAGGAGGTTGGTAATAAATACTGTGAGTGGTGGTTCTCATCTAGCAGACCAAAGCTGGAAGGAAATGGAGTCGTATGCCAGTTCTATTTGGCATGCGAGCTTCGAGTATTGTAATAGTTTGGAAGATGGAGCTCCGGCCAAGCAACATAAGACAATGATTGGTGACATCGTCTTCCAAGATAGAGACCCCGACAGGGTCGAAGCCCCAACCATCGAACCACTTGTCATATCAGCTCAAGCAGGTCCCGCTTGGATAAAGAGGATCTTGGTAGACAGTGGAAGTTCTGTGAATATATTGTTTAAGCGAGCCTATGACCAGATGAAAATGGAGACTAAAGATTTGAAGCCTTGTCAGTCCCGTATTCATGGTTTCAACAGGAGTGCGAATATACCCGCTGGAGTGGTGGAATTTCCAATGGAGTTAGGAGTTGGAGAACGCCGGACAGTCCGAATATTACAATTTGTTTTGCTGGATATAGAATCGCCATATAATGCTTTCTTGGGCCGACCGGCCCTAGCTGAGTTCAAGGCTGCTATTGCCCCGTGGTGTTTGACTCTAAAGTTCCCCACCGATCGTGGAGTTGGAGTCGTTCAAGGAGATCGGGCTATCGGATGAGCCTGTTATGTTGTTGAGCTGCGCGAGGCACAACAAAAGGAGAAAGGAAAGCGCGTAGAGGAATCTCTCTGCGTTCGTTTTGTTGAGAATTGACAATTGATGCCTGGGCCCAGGCCCGGGCACCCCAACCGATTCCAAAGGGATCTTAACCCGAGAGATACCAAGAGTGAAGATGAAAGTAAGGACAATCAAGTTTCTCCGGCCGAACTGACGATCGATGTCCCGATCGATGATAGCGATGATTCTAAAATGATAAAGATTGGATCTTAGTTAAGCCAACAAATGCAAGAGGAATTGGTTGAATTTCTCTGGGAAAACCTCGACGTGTTTGCCTCGACACATTCTGACATATGTGGAATCTTCCCGGACATTGTGAGCCACACGTTGAACATTGACCCGCGGCACATCTCGGTCAAACAAAAAAGGTGTGGTATGGATCCAGAGAGATCTACCGCCCTTAAGGAAGAGGTAGATAAGCTAAAATCGAATGGATTTATTCGAGATGCATTATACCCGGAGTGGGTATCCAATCATGTACTTGTCCAAAAGCCAAATGGGAAATGGAGAACGTGTGTTGACTACTCAGACTTAAATATGGCTTGCCCTAAAGACAGTTTTCCACTTCCTCGACATGATCAACTCGTAGATTCAACGGTCGGGCATGAACTCTTATCCTTCATGGATGCATATTCCAGTTACAACCGGATACCCATGCACTTGCCCGACCAGGAACATACCAGCTTCGTGACTGATCTGGGACTCTACTGCTACAAAGTCATGCCTTTCGGACTCAAGAACGCCGAAGAAACTTACCAACGATTAGTTAATCGAATGTTCGCTAACCAGATCGAAAAGTCCATGAAAGTATATATAGACGATATGCAGGTGAAGTCACGGTTCTCCACCGATCATATTAAAGACCTGGAATCAATGTTTAATATCCTTCGGGAATATAAAATGAAGCTCAACCCACTGAAATGCCACTTTCGGGTCGCATCCGGAAAGTTCTTTGGGTTTATCGTCAATGCTCGAGGAATCGAAGCTAATCCCGAAAAAATATGGGCAATCAGAAATCTTGAGACTCCGAGAACTATAAAACAAGTCCAGAGCGTCAACGGGAAAGTAGCAGCGCTGAGTAGGTTCATTTCAAAATCCACTGACAAATGCATTCCCTTCTTCGATCTGATCCGAAAAGGGAAGCAAAACTTTGAATGGACTATGGAATGTGAGGGCGCATTCCGAGCACTAATTCAACACCTCTCCACACTGCTTATTTTTTCAAAGCCTATTGATCACGAGAAATTGTACATTTACTTGGCAGTATCAGAAAACACAATCAGTGCTGCCCTAATTCGAGAGGAAGACCGAATACAAAAACCGGTCTACTATATTAGCAAACGACTAACCGGAGTTGAGAGAAATAATCCAAAGCTAGAGAAATTGGCTTATTGTCTCGTTATTGCCTCAAGGAAGCTCCATCCATATTTCCAAGCTCATCCTATCACTGTTTACACCGACCAGCCACTACGACAGGTCCTTACGCAGCCTGAGATGTCTGAAAGGTTACTCAAGTGGAATATTGAGCTAAGTCAATTTGATATTACTTACACTCCAAGGCGATCCATTCAAGGACAAGTCCTAGCAGATTTCATAGCTGAATTTACCATCCCAAAGGACTTTCCCGAAACCAGTAAATCTCCCAATTATATCTGGAAGCTACATACTGATGGTGCATCGAACGACCATTGCTCGGGTGCTGGGGTTGTACTTGAAACTCCCAAAGGTCGATCTATATGTTATGCTTTGAAGTTTGATTTCCATGCGACCAATAACGAAGCCGAATATGAAACCCTGCTTGTCGGATTGAGACTCACCAGAGACTTAACAATCATTGCTGTGGAGATTTATTGTGATTCACAATCGATCGTATGTTAAGTTCGGGGGGAGTACTGGGCCAAAGACCGAAGACTAGCTGATCATCTAGCTCGGATCCAGGAAATATTAAATCAGTTTGATTATTATGCCATCTACTGCATACCCCGAGAGCACAATCAAAAAGCCAATTCATTAGCAGAGTTAGCCAGTACAGGTGAAGCACAATAAATGGGACTCGTTCCTGTGGAAACTTTATCTTCCCCGAGCATCGATCAAATGGAGACGGATTAGGCATTTGAGGTTATTCCCGATAAGGAATCATGGATGACTCCGTTCAGAAATTATATCGAGCATGGGATCCTGCCTGAGCGCGGGAGCGAAAAGAGACAAATTCTCCAAAAAGCTTCACGGTTCCCTATTCAAAATGGAGTCATGTATAGAAGAGGATACTCTGTTCCTCTACTCCAGTGTATCGCTCACGATGAAATCAAACGAGTATTGCATGAGGTGCACGAAGGAGAATGTCGTGATCACACCGAGGGACAAGCTCTTGCCAAGAAAGTGCTTCGATATGGATATTATTAGCCGACTATAAATTGCGATGCATCAGATTACGCCAGAAAATGTGACAGGTGTCAGAAGCATGCTCAGGTTCCTAGAGCCCCACCTACCGAAATAACTCAGATGGTCAGTCCATGGCCATTTGCAGTATGGGGCATTGATATTATTGGCTCTCTACCTTTAGCCAAAGGTGGTGCGAAGTACGCCATCATCGCAGTTGATTACTTTACCAAGTGGGCGGAAGCTGAGCCCCTTGCTACAATCACGACTAAGAAGGTGATCAACTTTGTAGTCTGCAACATTATCTGCCGATTTGGTCTCCCATATACCATCATCACCGATAACGGAACCCAATTCGACAGTATTGAATTCAAGGATTTCTGTAAGCGATTCCACATCCATAAGAAATTCTCTGCAGTTGCACACCCTCAAGCAAATGGACAGGTTGAAGCTGTTAATAAAGTTATAAAATGTATTCTGAAGAAACGATTGGAAAAGGCCAAGGGCAAGTGGGTTAATGAACTTCCTATGGCCCTATGGGCTTATCGAACAACCCACAAGTCCACGACCGGACACACTCAATTCTCTCTTTCCTGCGGTACAAAAGCCGTTATTCCAGTCGAGATAGAAGTACCTTTTCATCGTGTGACTTATTATGATCCGAAAACGAACGCCATATTACTTGCTGAATCTATGGATTTACTGGATGAGAAGCGTGAAGAGGCTGATTTGAGGGCAGCCGCATACCGAAGTCGAGTCGCCCGATTGTACAATGCCGAGGTCCGACCCCGAACCTTCGAACTCGGTGACCTCGTCCTCAAAAGAATCTACCCGGTCCCTTTGCACCTGAAACCAATGTGGGAAGGGCCGTATGTAATCGAACAAAAGCTTGGAGATGGCACATTTAAATTATCGACCGTTGACGGTCTTACTCTACCAAGAGCCTGGAATAGCGAGAGCCTCCGTCGTTATTACACATGACAGGCTTTATTCGTTAAGTCTACTTTTCATTTGCAATTTGTTTCTGCATTTCGAAATTTGAATTTGTAATAAGGCAACTGACTTTGTCGTATTTTCTTATTTTAGCAATAAAATGCAATCTCTTCAAGCCAGAGCTGTGATTTACTATGCATGAAGAGCTAAATTCCACCCGACGGTGGGGTTTATTCAAATAGGGAGTAACTGTGATATGACTGGTTACTCACTAAGTGAAACCCGAGCTCGGGGGCAAGTTATCACACAAAAGCCAAAAAAGGATTGATACACGACAATCCTTTGACTAACTTTGGGTTCCCAGAGTGTGAGCCGGAGTATAAACTTATAAATACCGTCTCGAAGAGGGTGGATCCGTTCACCTAACGACTTCGCTCGTATCTTGACCAAGTTTGAGGAGGGTGGATCCGTCCATCTAACAACCTCGCTTGTTAAATCAGCGTGGATGTGAACCGACCGTCCACGATCCTGATATATTCGTCGTTCCCGAAGTGTGAACGAAATCCTAAAGCCTGAACAGATGTGACTGACCATCTGTCGGCCAACTCCAAGTTCCCAGAGTGCAAACTGGAGTGTCAATATCAACCAACTCCGAATTCCCAGAGTGCGAATTAGAGTACCGACATCGACAAACTCCAGATTCCTGGAGTGCAAACTGGAGTACAAACGTCGACTAACTACGGATTCCCAAAGTGCGTACCAGAGTATCAACGACAATTAACTCTAAGTCCCCATAGTACAGATTGGAGTTTAAGCATAAACCAGATACAAATCGATCATCTGTAACACAACTTCGAGTCCCCAGAGCGCGAACAGAGTATAAACATTAATCAGGTGTGATTGACCACCCACAAATCAATACAAAGTCTCCAGAGTGTGGACGTAATTATAAATGTTAAATAGGCTCGACTGGCTGCCCCTTAAAATAACTTAAGTTCCCGGAGCATGGACGTAACAGAAACTTAAAGCAGTCATAATCGACTGCCGATGAGCGAGTGTGATTCAACCACTTGAATTTTCCTTATTTCAACATCAATTCAACGACGTTAAGCTCAATGTTAAAGGCGAAATACGATTGCAAACCGATATTTACAGTTTGTCCCTAAACCCGGGGGCAGAACTTAAGTGCCAATCACTGACTGAGAAAGTGCAGCATCAGAGTCCAGCTTAACATTCGGTTATAGGAGCCACAGCCATGATTTCAGGACTTAACAAATAAACTAAGACCTAATCCCAAGGTCAAGATTCCACAAGTGTACTGAACTGGAATTCAAATGTTGAAACACTAAAGCAATTAAACGAAAGTTGAGTTGAAGACAAAATGGAATTTTATTTCAACTACCTGTGGAAGAAAATTAAGTAAAAGTTTATCCTAAAATCCTACTAGCAGGGGCCGAACCCGCATCTATACACGGCCTACAAAAGATAAAGAAATTCCTATCTACTCAAAAATAAGCCGAAGAAATGTGCATCTCTCTTTTCTTTTTCGGTTTTCCCTTCGGTGTGGACCCGTTGGAGCTGTCACTTGGTTTTCTCTTTAAGCCCTTGCCTTTCGACGGTCGATTATATCAACTTCCTCCTCCGAACTCACGTGTATGGGAACGTTTCCTGAAGGCGGAGTCGGAGGGACCAGATCAACTGTAGGAGGCGGGACATGCATGCTGGTGTCGAAAACCGTACCACCGGGAGATATCATTCTTAACAGAGCTGGGCTGGGTCCCGCCATCCCACCTCCAAATCTATTAGCTCGAGCGGCTTCCTCCATTTCTGCGTTAATCTCAGCTATTTATCTCTTCTTCATGAGTTGTTTGAGCCTCGCCGGGAACATTAGTGGTTGGAACTAAGGAGCTGGTCGCTGGCGCTACTCTACCCATAACAAATGGTAAATTAGCGAAGGGGTCGCTGTGATGATCGAGGAGTTCCTCCATTAGTGGTTGGAACTGATTCACCCTGATGCGCAGCCTTTTCATCTTCAACCAATAGGCCCCAGGCGTTGTACAGATGTATCGAATAATTTTCGAGCTAGGCTAGATTCCAGTGCTTCAAGACGTTAGCATTGTAAGTAATGAGGAGATCCTCAATATCAGTTTCTAGCCTGGACTTTGCCATTTTGATTTCCTCCTCAACTTTGGCATCCACCTCCTGAATTTTGAGCACTGCTGCATCCCTTTCACCCTGGAATGCCACAGCTTGGTCACATGCCTCCTGGGCTGCTCTGTTCGCATCATCTTTTTCTTTGACATTTTCGGAGAATTTGGCTTTAATTTCATTAAGTTCTTTCAGAGCAGCGTCCCTTTCGGCTGTGACGGTGGTGTTTCGATGGCCCATTTCCTCCACCAAAGCAAAATGTGTTTGCCGCATCCTCTCCATAGCCAGATTTGCCTCATTGGCTTTTTGGGTGGCCTCTATTTCAGATTTCCGAGAGGATTCGGCTTCGTCGTTGAGCACTTGAATAATGCGGTCCTTTTGAGCGAGTTCGGTTTCTAGTTTCTCGATTGTTTTTTCCCATTCAAAGGTCACCACCGATGCTTTATCTGCGGCATTTATCCATTCCTTGTATTGGGTATAGATATCATGAATGTAGTCATGCATCGTGTTTTCTACTTCTAATGGAATTTTCTTTAAGTGAGGGGGGAAGATGAAGCCGTCAAAACATATATTCGGGAAATCTTTTCTTAACTGGGCAATTCTGATAGCCCCTTCCCCAGTGGGCTCAAAGATGTCTTGTTCAGCAACAATGGGAGGTTCGGTCTCAGTTCTACGACGTTGGGATTTAGGCCTAGAAGATGGTTTTTGATGAGGAGGCTCTATTGGTTGTTTTGCATGGGTAGAAGGTTGTGTAGGGACTCGAGGAGGTGGAGAACGCGATCGGGATCGATATCCATATTCCCTATCCCTATCTTTGTCCCTCTCATAACGCTCTTGGCTGGAATAGCCACGATCACGGTTTCCATCATCCTCCCTCCGACGTGATTCATAATGTGAACTCGATGACTGGCGCGCTGAATGGAGACTTTCGAGCATAAAGTCTCGCCTACTCATCGTATCTGTGAAGTAAAAGAAAAACAGAGTTAGTAACCTCCCGAGGCGGACAACTTAAGACTGGAAATCGTGAAGTGCCGTGAAGTGTATATGTATGCGCAACCCCCCAACCAACCAGTAATGTCGGCCACACTTATGGGAAGAGACTCGCTTAAGTCTATAGCACTTTGAAGACCCTCCAATCCGGTGTCGTGTTGAAGTGACACATAATCCAGAATCAGAATATCAACAAGTCCTTCGAAAGGATTCTCTACTTCCGAGGGAGGAGCCTTCGAAATTCTAATACCGGAGACAGGCATAGACACAACTACAGATTTCCATCTCAGGGACTTATGATGCTTATGCACTGCAGCCTTGCCTTTTCTCCTTCCCTCAAGGTCTTGAAAGCTGTCAGAAGGCCCGACTACGGGTTCATTGTCAGTAGGAGTATTTTCTTCGTCGTCCTCCTCGGCTATTACAACCCCTAGCATTTTACGCTTCACCTACCTCGTCAGAACTGCCCTAAGCATCCCCTCCAGTCTGATGCTTCGTTTTCGATCGATCAACCCGACAACCCTTAAAAATCTGTTTGTTAGCACCGAGTCTATATCTCTCATTTTGCTTGGCACTTCTTGAAGGACCCGTATAGTTTCTTTAAAGTGTGCCCCTTCGGGTCATGGAATTGCGGCTGTAAAGGAAAGAAGATATTAGTTTCAGTGTTAGTTACGGCTATTCTACCAATTACCAAAAACATTGCAGCACTTACGTCTGACTAGCCATCGGCTGACAAACCTTGGAGGGCATCGGACATAGAACCACTCAGTTTTGAAGTAGATCTGTCTGGTCCAAGACCCCATCACCACCTGACAGTTCCTAACTGCTTCTAGGAATGTAAATGAAGGAATGTCTCCCCAACTCTTAACATTAAACAAGTATCTGATTTCGATCGGGGTTGGGGGTCGGAAAAGATGCTCCATGAATACAATGAATAAACTGTTCAGTAGAGCGTATCCGTTTAGATGTAACTGTGATGGGGCGATTCCAAAGAAAGCCGGCACTTCTCTAATATATTGATTGAATGAAGGAAGCGTCTCGGCTGCACATGAATGCCTGTTAAAGGCAGTAAACCCTTCCGGGGAGCATGTGGTCTATCATTCAGTCCCGGTAATAAGACGTCATCTAACGACAAACCGAGTCTTAGGCATATCTGTCCCAACATATCTTCGGAGACGTTGGATGGCATAGAATCTTGTGGGTTTGCAATAAAAGTTGCTCCTGGCAGCTCGTCCGGAGCTGGATGAATAACCTCAACCGCGATGGCCGGTATCTCTATTACTAGGAAATGTGAACTTTGAAGCTTTTGCTACTGTGAGCTTGTGAATTCCATAACTAATCAACTTATCAAAAAACCATCATTAGATGATAATAAGCCCGTGTGTCCCCAGTGTGAAGTGCATGAGTGTGTTTTGCAGTGAAGTGCTATGTAATACTTAAGAAATTCTATAAAAATTCGAGGAATGTTAAAACGACAAGACTTCGAAATTCAACTGGAGTGACCGTCATTGCTGACCATCACAACCATACCATCCAGACTACAGAGAACGATCCGGGTTAAAGTTCATTAAATTTTGTTAAGTTATGGTTCCATCGACGAGCTTCAAAAAATAGTCAAATATGCAGTTTAATGGTCAAGTTCAGTTATGCAAAGCTAAAGCTCGTCGGAGTCAAGTGTTCGAGTATGCAGAGGGTAGTTAACTTCGTATCCATCAAGGTTTGAATGAGATCGTTCTCCCGAAGCCTAAATTCGTATCGATCAAAAGCATGGACCAATGACTAGTTCGTATTGATACGTCGTATCGATACTCCATTCGTATTGATTGATCCATGCGTATCGGTCGGCTCGTATCGATCACCAATTTTCAATTTCGTATCCATCGGTCTTCATCGATACACACCGCCTCACTTCCCAGATCGATACGAAGCTACTTCCACCATCTTGTATCGATACGAGTTTGAAGCCAGCGACTCCCATGTCTCCATCGGTTTCCCTTCTTCTTCCCCAAGCAGCCAAGGCGCCATTGGAATACCTCATCAACCTCACTCCAGCCCTATTCCAACATCGACAACGTCGAAACTGGCCATTACTCTGGACGAGATGGCATCAAGACTCGAGTCTCATCATTTTTAAATGGCTTTAATTGTTTGTTTACCTGGTTTCAAGTGATTGGTATAGAGATTAAAAGTTGACTATTTTGGAGACGAAGGTTTCTACAGTTCTATCTCTATTCGAATTGATGCGAAGTGGAAAGTATAAGCAAAGGAAATGGAAAAATTTGTCTAAGTCCAATTCGTATTTATATGGTCTCGTATCCAAGCAAGAAAACGATTCACCTCGCAGTAATAGAAACCGATTAAAATGGTCGCGAATTCTATCGACACAAAGAGACTCGTTCGTATCCATTAGCAAGTTACCCCCAGCTTCGTATCCATTAGCAAGTTACCCCCAGCTTCGTATCCCTCTATTCAAGTCTCATCGATACGAAACTCCCAACGAAGTCTTGCTTGAATAACTGGATTTCATCGATATGAAGTGTTATGTCATATCCATAAGCTTGGTAGCCTAAGCTTCTTATCATCGATACGAAATGACAACTTCGTGTCCATCATTTTGAAGGCCGTCTAAATTCGTATCCATCGATACGAAATGATTCAAAGAACCAACTAATTCATATCGATTGCCATCGATACAAAGAATGACTTTGTTAAATTTTCACATCGACCCAGGAGAGGATCGATGCGAAGGGACACTCTAAAACAACCGTCAAGCATTGTTATAGATCGAATTTCACATTGATTTAGGAGAGGGTCAATACATAATTCGATACAAAAAAAACCTAACAACGACTCGTGAACGTGCGAACATTAACGGGAGTCAGGCTAACATACATACATGTATAAACGGACTAACATCCAATTTTTAAATTTACAGGAATTGAATACTCGTCTGGTGATGATTACAACAACAAACAGCAGTTTGCTATCATCTAATACTCAGTTACAATAGCGCACAGTACAACAATTGGCAGTCAATAGTTCATATTACTGAAGATCAATCAAGGGTTACATCTTTCGACGAAAAGACAACAACCATTCAGATAAGTCAGATAAAACTATTCAGGATGAAGACTAAAACTTTTCAAAGCACGTCATGTTCTCACAAGACGTACTTTGGGGGGCAAATGTTATCCCGCCCTTTGGCAAGGCCGTAACACAAATGAATTGACTATAAACCAAAGACAGTTCGTCCAGAAGATCGGTTATACATAGGTTCCCTATGGATATCGATGAATTTTATGTCTGGATCAAGCTATAATTGACAAGACGAGACAAGCAAAGCTATGAAAGCCAGTGTTCCAAATTTCAAGTCAATCCGAGTTCATATGCTCAAGATATGATCGATGCGATTCAAGTGATTCCTTTGTTCGTATCCATCAAACAACCAGATAAAACCTTCCTTCGTATCGATCTGGTTCGAATCCATCAGATGCACGTGGTTTTGTATCGATCAGGAGAGCAATGTTCATCGTATCTATCCTCCATCATACGGCTTCGTATCGATCATCTCCAACTTGTTTGTATCGATCAACCCAAGTCATATTCGTATCCATCCATGACTGGCTACTTCGTACCCATCGGTTAGTAGCGCAGGAGTCAATTTTGTATCGATCTAGTTTCAACATAATTCGTATCGATCGGCTATAGGTCGATACAAAATCAATATCTCCCATCGATATGAAAGCGACTACTTAGCAATCGATACGAATAGAACAATGACGATCGATATGAACAGAGCAGTTGCGAACGATACGAACAAGGCTCAACTGGATCGATACGAACAAGATAAACCCCTATGAAAGTCTCGGTCACTTGATATGAAAAGTGGATCGATCCGAGGAGTTAGCGCCACGTCAACTTGCAAGCACGTGCCCAAAAAGCAATACGAACAGATCAATTCGAAGGGAATCGATATGAATTCAACAGCCTACAAAAGACCCGAACTTGCATCGATCATAACTCACAATCTACAAGTCCAAATGCTACCAAATTTTCACAGAAGCTTGCGTACATACTCGAGAATGTTCATGATCGATATCGACTCGATTGGATGGATTATTGATCGATACGAAGCTCATTCGTATCAATCACAGATCGAGTGCAAACCACATGGGATCGATCGTATGGGCCCACCCACATGCAAGAAGAGGTCTCCCGAGATCTGAGCAAGATATTTTCGGCCTATGCCTATAAATAGCAACCCAGGACCTACAGAAAGGGGACTTTTTGGCTCTTCGACGTCTAGAACCTGTCGAAATCACTGTTGCACTCGAAAATCACTATTGTACTCGAAATTTACTGTTGTAATCCGCTGTAACCAGAAAGTAAAAGTTAATAAAAGTGAATCATTTCATAGTGGACGTAGACAACACGCCGAACCACTCTAAATCTTTGTGTTTCTCCGCTCTTTCTTTGATTATTATTTGGAGCGTTTGTTAGTTAATCCTTTTTTTACATTTACTCTCTTCATTTTATCTCTTCAAACACTTCCGAAGAGTGTTGTGCTCAATTTTGGTACAGATAATGGCTATGACCGAGTTGAAACTATTTGTGCTTATCAAATCGTTGAGTATTGATTACATAGTTGTTGGGAAATGAATTGTTGTGCTCTTGAGGAGAATACTAGTACTATATATCACAGTCTAAGTTAAGCATGAGTTACTAGCATTCTACTTTGTATTATTACATATCCCACAACATTTTCTTATCTATCACATTCTATTGCTCCATGTTTTAATTATTTTATGTATGGGTGGGTAAGATTGACATTAACCAGTACATGGTAAAATTTGATTGGAAAATTGTTAGTTCCTGAGATGATGGTTTTGATGACAACAACCTTAGGACTTGTTATAAAATATAAATACTAATATTCTTGTCTAGATAAATATGTATATGCAGGATATATATATCCAAGTACTAAGAATGAAGACTATACAATATAAAGATTCAAAACCGAGTATAAAGATTCAAGACTGAGTATATAGCTTCGAGACTGACGAATTCAAGATTGAAGAAATCAAGACTGAAGACTCATGAGTATCAAGAGTTCAAGAGTTAAAGATATCAAGATAAGTAATAGAGTGTAGATTTATGTTAAAACTTCATAATAACACTAAAATCTTTATTCGGATTTTATTTGTGGAATGGAATCTACCTTCTCGCTTTAATAGTGGGATGGAACCCACGACCTCTTTAGTGGGATGGAACCCACGACCTTCTCTAGTGGAATGGAATCCACGATAATTTTAAAATAATTTATTTTTTCATAACTATCTTTTTAAAGTCATCTCTATCAATTTAAATATTTTAGCCTTAATTCAAAAACTATTTTTAATCATATTAGTTTCAAAATCATCTCTTGTTTTTTTAAACTATCTCTTGAATTTAATATTTTAGCTTTAGTATATTTTAAAGAAATCTTTACTTGGTTTTTAATATTACTTTTATATTATAGATTATATATTTTATTACTTTCTAAAACTCTTTTATAAGTTTAAACTATATTTAAAATGGTCTACAAAATTTGGAAATTGTTTTGACAGGTTTTAGAATAGAAATCATTTTAAAGCAAAATCTATTTTCTAAAATAACATAGACATGTCGACATCCCCCTACCCCCCATGTCGACATGTAACGACCAGAAAATGGTTTTTGTTTTGAAATTGAAATTGACATAACTACCTTGTGTCTTTTCATTTCAAACGACTTTCTAACTCTTTAAATACCTGTTTCTTCTAGAAAAATGCATACTTTCAACTCTCTTTATTTTCTATTGAATTTCTTCATATTTTATCAAAAAATGGCCTCTCCTATTCAAATAATCTAAGTGAGAATCTTGAAGAAACTCTCAATTTCTTCAAGAACATACTTACTTTTATCCTTCGCAATCAACGTTACTTAGAACTAAGCCAAATACAGATGATAAAAGAACAAGAAAGGCATTTCGATGCAATTCGATGGATGTTCTCAGCCCTCAACAAAGAAGAACTTGAAGCGAATCCAGAAGGAACTCTGAATAATGATAATAAAGAATGGGATGCTATAAAGGCAGATCCTATCTTCGGTGAAGAAGGATGGGTTGAAGTTCCAAGAAATGTTTGATTTGACATGTGTGGTTTGATTTACTTTGATTTGGTTTGAATTGTTTGGTTTGATTTGATTTGATTTGGTATGGTTTGGATTGATTTGAATATGGTGTGTAATATATGATTAAACATGGTGCGGTTAGATAAGAAGATGAAGTACATATTGATTGATTATGTTTGAAATTTTCATATCTCTCACATTTACCTTACTATATTTTATTCATATTATTATTTGTCTCATTTATATTTTACTATACTGTGTTATTATCCTATGGAGTGCTATAGTATAAGATTTAGGGGGAGTTATGTAGTTTAGGATTAGTTTTTTTGATGACAAAGGGGGAGAATTATAAAATAGGTTAGTTAGGCTTAGATTAAGGGGGAGTTAGTAGATTAAGGGGGAGTTGTTGGAATAAGGGGGAGTTAGAGTAAAATCAGAGTTTGGTGGAGTATATTTTATAAACATAGGTTGTTATCATCAAAAAGGAGGAGATTGTTAGTTTCTGAGAATGGTTTTGATGACAACAACCTTAGGACTTGTTATAAAATATAAATACTAATATTATTGTCTAGATATATATGTATATGCAGGTACCGAGAATGAAGACTTTACAGTATAAAGATTTAGGACTGAGTATAAAGATTCAAGACTGAGTATAGAGATTCAAGACTGATGAATTCAAGATTGAAGAAATCAAGACTGAAGACTCAAGAGTATTAAGAGTTCAAGAGTTCAAGATATCAAGATAAGTAATAAAGTTTAGATTTATGTTAAAACTTCATAATAGCACTAAAATCTTTATTCGGATTATAATTGTGGAATGGAATCCACCTTCTCGCTTTAGTAGTGGGATGGAACCCACGACCTTCTCTAGTGGAATGGAATCCACGAAATTTTCAAAATAATTTATTTTTTCAAAACTATCTTTTTAAAGTTATCTCTATCAATTTAAATATTTTAGCCTTAATTCAAAAACTATTTTTAATCATACTGATTTCAAAATCATCTCTTGTTTTTTTAAATTATCTCTTGATTTCAATATTTTAGCTTTAATATATTTTAAAGTAATATATACTTAATTTTTAATATTACTTTTATATTATAGATTATATATTTTAAGATTACTTTCTAAAACTTTTTTATAAGTTTAAACTATATTCAAAATGGTTTACAATGTTTAGAAATTGTTCTAACAAGTTTTAGAATAGAAATCATTTTAAAGCAAAATCTATTTTCAAAAATAAAATAGGCATGTCGACATCCTTCATCCCCCCATGTCGACATGATAGCTGTAGAATTCAATTTTCAAAAGAAGTGTCTATTCGTCATAACCTTTCGCGAATGGACATGACCATTGTTCTCCTATAAATACCAGTTGTTTTCAATGAATTTTAAGTTATTTTTTCTTCAATTCTTCACTACTTCTTCTCCATCAAATATTCACTTATATTTCAAATGCTTTAACAAAACTCTACCGAAATTCTAAGTGAATCAAACTCGATCATCTCTAGTTTGATTCTCTGCCACTCTCTTTCAAAGATCTCAGTGCTATTCAGAGTTATAGGATCATTTGTAATCAAAGAAGTGTATCGAGTCTCTCTCTATCAAAGTGTAATTGGAAATGGTGTGATTGTGGTCCGTAAATCAATTGGGTGTGATTGTAGCCCGTAAATCAATTGGGTGTGATTGTAGCCCGTAAATCAATTAGGTGATCTTATACCCTGGTTAAATCAAAAGAGTTTGCCCTGGACTCGGAGACAGGAGGGTGTATCTCGTGGCCTTGAAACCAGGTTTGTAATATCGACATTATATTTAAAAAGAAATATGCACAAGAAATTGTGTGAGACTGGATGTAGGGTAACTCCGAACCATTATAAAATTTTGGTGTGTTCTTTCCTTTACTGCTTTCATTTACTATTTGCATCTGTTTCTGATTTTGTGATTGTCTTTGTGTTTGTGAAATTACATCTGTATGTGTTTAATTTGAAAAGATTTCAAAAATTCCATATACTCCATTAAACGTATTCACCCCCCCTCTAGTGTTAATCTAGCCTTAAGATCCGTAATCTGCATTTCCTACAAAAATAGTAGGTATTGTGGGCAATTCATGTACATGCTCCATATGAAAAGTAAATCATGCGTCAAATATTTTATAAATATATAAAAGTTCTAAAATTTAACGGTTAAAGGCTTACGCATGAAAAATGGATGCGGTATGCATGTAGAGTTACATTACTGAAGGAATCCGATCCATGCTGAAATTTTTTTTGTGTCGGTGTATATTAACCCATCAAGCAATGCTTATTTTCCTCCATCTAAGGGACCTCATGGCAATGTATGTGTATTAGGAATAAAACTATTCTCACATAAATACATTACTTGAAAAACAAAGCAAAAGTTGCCAAACTCTGTCTTTTTTTTTCTTTTTTTGAAATGGTACTTAGATACAATATGTCACTGGGACAACAAACCACAAATCATGTGTCAATAAATGTTCAAATCACGCTATGCAAGTTTTGAACTTGTGACCTCTTACACTAAAGTCGAATCACTTAACCACTGAGACAATGGTGCTTGTCAACCAAACTTTGCTTATTGTTGTTTGAACCACATGTCATAGAATTAATAAATTTTAAAAAAAATACCATCCATTTTCTATTTTGGGATATGCGTTTGATCAATAATGAGTGCTACAATTCATATCTGATATCAAGTTTGAAGTATACGATTTGGTTATTTTTACTCTTGGGTTATAACTCTTTGTTTTTCTCTTTGACTTTTTTGACTGTCCACTCATACTTTTGATGAAAACAAAAAGGGGATAGAGGTTATGATTTGGTGGTTGCAATTGATTTGAAATTTTTTAAGATGTGTTCCCTTCTTGTCTCTTTGGTGTAACTAACTTTTAATCATTTCTTTAATTTTTCTCTTTTCTGATTTAACCTCTTATCATTTCACATATTTGAAACATGATAGAAAAGGAAAATTTTGTATAGGAGAACATATGAATAAGGGGAGTAAGTGTATAAGGGGAGCATGCTAGAATTCATTAAGTTTCACACACTACATTCACACACGACAAACACATCTGTATTTTATCTGTAAACCATAACATATGTTTATTATCATCAAAATGTCGAGATTGTAGAAAAGTGCAATCGACGATTTCTGTTTGATGATAATAAACATTTATTTTATTTAACTTGTTTGTCTAGTATTGTATCTTCAAGGTTTTTTTTCAAAATACTAGTCATGGAAAAAGTTTCATTTCAGTATAATAAAAGGCTGCCTATATAGAAAAAATGAAATAAACAAGGATCTAAGGGAGGAAATAGTTCAGTACGCAATCATAGACTGTATATATAAAGAAAGTAGCGATTAGAGATTGTATATATAAAGAAAGGAAAAAATACAGATCAGAAGCAAGGAAATACACACAAAGAGGGGCAGTATATTTGAAGAAAGGGAAATAAGTAGACAATGGATTTGAAGAAATATGTCTTGAAAGATACAACATAGTTTATTTTCCATTATATATAGATTTTATTTTGTATACAGGGGAAACAGACTATCTGACAAATCAATTCCTTCTCCATACATCCACACACATATTTGTTTCCATACGTACACATCCTCTCCATGAGCCTATATAAACACACGTTACAGCAAAAGAAAAGATCATTGAATTACACAACAAATAGAATTCTCTCTCTTTGCTTTTACTCTCATTATCCAATCAAAGCTTGTGCACTAATTCCTTTTTCAATGCACCCACTCTCCTATCATTTTCAACACATCAACTTTCGTCCCTCAATAACATCCACTCAACTTCAACTATGCGTGCATGAGTTTCAGTAATAAAGCAAGGCATACAAATAGGGGTGCAACTAGAATTTAAGAAAATCAGAGGTAGCATCAAACATTCTGGTATCAAATTTGAAGAAGAAATAAAAGGCGCTGAATTGTGAAGGGGAGTAGGTCATGTAAGATAGAGATGAGGAAGATTTTTTTAGCTTTTTTTTGTCGTTTTTATTTTTGCATTTCCTTTTTAATTCTCTTTTTATTTGAGCTACACCGTAGTTCGATGATTCTGATCTCAGATGGGAATTGAGTTCAGACAAAGTTATTAGGCATAGAGTTAGAATATTTGTTAGAAGTGTCGGCAAGTTTACTATTTCTAAACGTTTGAATATTTAATTCTAATAGCTTTGGAGGCATAAGTAGGCATTAGACCGAAGCTGGATATATCTTGAGTTATTAATTTTCTGCATTTACATATCCGCACTCTGTTTTATCTATTTACTCGTGAATTTTTTGGATATCCTATTCATCTCCTCTAGGGCATGTTACTCGATCCTACAAAGTGACGTATACTATTGGGGGTAGCTGAGAGGTCGATGGAATTGCCCATATTTTTATGAATTATGAGCTACTTATGGTGTTAATATTCACGACACGTTGAATATTATTACTATAAGATGCGAAATGATTCCTTTTGGTGATCCTAGCACTTGACCTTTCGGATTTAGCTCATCACTCGCCTCATAATAATTATTTAAATCCAAACTCGCTCTGAGTATATATATATATATATATAACCCACCTTTTCACATGGACTCATATATGCACATAGCTTGAAAATTTGTGTTATCGTATTTTTGTTGGTAATAAAGACTTTACACATCACTACGTGTATTGTCCTCCATTTCACCTAACATGTGGGGGCATTTGTTAAAATTTTGTTGGAATTTATGATCGGTAGATCATCAGTTTTCATTCTCCTCCATTGCCCTGCTTAATTGACTAAATTAAGTATCTTTTTAAGATTCGGAATATTCATTATATGTGCATATACCTATATGCATGTAAAATCTAGAATTTTCATGTATATATACTTATAATATTGACATTTAACATACGCTAATATATATCGATAACTATGTTATTTTTTTATGTCATTGTTGATAGTTTTGCTTAGTTTATTCTTGTTATGGTTTAACTCACACTAGATTATCTAGTCTGACCCATGTATTATTTTCTTATAATGCTTGGGTTAGTCCTCGAGTTACTTTGCAGGTTAGATTTATCTCATCGGCTTGACCTGAGTAGAAGATTTTCTTTTCCATTATTTTTTGTTGTTATTGTGCATTAATGTATTATATTATCCAGTGGTGTATCTATTGGGACCTCTTATGTATTTGTAGTCGGATAGAGAATTGATTATCAAATTGATGTATTATTATGGAGACATATGTCTGTATTAAACATGAGTATTCTATTACGATTTCATTTCTATTTATATTCTGTGTGCTTTCTATGTTGGGAAACTATACCATGCATTAATGCTTTGTGCCGAGATTGAATATGAATTTAGTAAACGATATTGACTATATCGTATCCAGTTTTGGCCCAAGGAAATAAATACATAGGTTCATTCACCAATCGTTACATTCTCGGAGTTTACCAACAATATTACTACTGTAATATTCTTTATTACCTGGGTATGGGGGCATGTGTTATAGTGTGTGTATGAATCTAGTAAGACAATTGAATTTTCACTATTAGAGAACCTTGAGTTTGAAGCAGATGCGATAGAAAAGTATTATATTGGTGGAGTTTTAAATGGAGATTAAGATGATCAGTGGTACGATTTTTTCTTTATCATCTTCATCGTTTTACATTTTATCCATATTCGAGAGTAAAATTGTTGAATTAGAATGTGGTTGTTAACTATAAAGAATCGATGAAAAATATATATTTTAGAAGTATGTTTTTCCACATCTATAATGCTTCTTTACTGAACATTCTCTAGGAAATTTGTTAGAAGTTATTATAATATTTAGTTTACTTTTAAGTAAGTGTGATTGTAACATTTCAATTATTTAGAAGTATATTTGAAAGTATATATGCTTTGATGTCAAAAGGTAGTATAAGGGCGTGTTCATAATTTTATTTTGCTCTAGTCAAACGATTGACGCGATAACGGGCCAACCGTTCAAGATGGCCTGTTTACTTGGCACGAAGAAATCGATCTGTTGGCGTCGGAAGTCTGATGCCAATGGTAAAATTTTCTAAAACGGTAAAAATTTCTCCTTCCCCGTATGCTTTACGCTCCATTTACCTTCTACTCCACACCAAAATCAAAACTTCTTCTTTGTTTTTACCCTCTTCACTCACCATATTCAAATCAAAATGTTGCAAAAATAATGAAGAAGTCCGAAAATATGGTCTACAACAGTGGCAATGCATTTTTTCAATGTGCAGCTGCGACATATGAGGCTATTGGCAATAACAAGAAATGAGTTCACAAAACAATAGCGGTAACACTAAAACATCTTGAAGGAATGCCTTGGAGAACTAGAGGTGACCGACGATCACGTCTAACACAAATACGAAGCGCTTAAAACAGTGATTGGCTTAGCAAAGTCCGTGCAATAAAATAGAGTCTCGATGAGATCCGGTTAAGAGAACCACCGAGGAATGATTGGTTGATCGTGTATAGGTAGATATCTTTTCTTTAATTTTAAATAAGTTACTTATAAGAAAAATGATAAATATTATTATTTGAGTTTGGTAATAATATTTTGAAGTATCAGAGATGACCGATTAAAAATATGGAACTACTACAAATAATATTTCAAGATACAAATGCAACTAGAGTTGCTGCCTTTACGATTGTTACTGCAGATGAAAATGAGTCCCCAAATATTCCACGATCTCCTCCACATTTTCAAACACTCTAAATCTCTTTTGCTTGAACGTGGGAATTCGATGAAATGTATATGAATCTCACAGATGTACACGTACAACCAAAGCAGTTCTTTCCTAGTATGGGGGACAACCTTCTATGACTCCACCTTTCATGGATTCACTTTCTATGGCTCTACCCTTTATGACTACACCACCTTTCAATCTGAAATCAACATTTGAAGGTCGTGGTGGGACAAGTAGAAAACGCCGTGCAAAAGAAAACTCGATGAAGCAAAAGTTATCTACTCTTATTGATTAAATATACGAGAGGCACTTGAAGAAACCTCGTTTTGATATGAGAAGCTTTAATACTAATCCAAGTCCAAACAGTGCTTCTCTACCCGTTCGCCTTTTTCGTACATCGCTCTTACTAATTGGTTCATCAATTTAACATTGGCGAAGCATTAACAATTCTTATGGACAAAGATAAAAGAGAAATATTTATTGTTTTGGACGATGATAGCTAGTGCGAGGAGCTGATTGACGGTCGAGATAGCACAGATAAATCACAACGTTTAATACCAATAATACTTGATCAACAAGTCGGACCTTAATCCATAGGATTTTATTTTTTGTTTGCACTGTTTATGTACTTTTTTTCTATGTGTTTCTATTTTTTTTTTAAGTTGCAGACTATTAATTTTTATTTTTAATTTACTATTTATTTCCTATAACATCGATTATTAACGATTATTCTAAAATATTTAAAATAAATAAAACCAAACATGCAAATATACATAGAAAATTATTCTTGTTTCGCATTGAATACCATTATACCTGATGAAGCACTTACCCTCTTGAGTCGCGGCCGACCTACCCAAGGTCGTAGACGACCTAACTCTGCCGACCTACCCCTTCCCATTGCCGAGCTACAACTTATCACCTCCGACCCAATTACCTCCGACCTAACTTCCACCTTCACGCCGACTTACGACCTAACTCCCACCTCAAACCTATTCCCCAGTTCCGACCTATCATCGCCGACCCACGACCTAAAGTTGTCTCCGACCCATCACCGCGACTCACGACACCACTTCGCTGCCGCCCAAAACCCTAGTTCGCGACACGATCTAAAGCCTAAGTTGGAGCCGAGATACCCCATAAGTCGGCGACGAGATACCATAAGTCGGAACCGAGATATTTCCCATGAGTCGATTGCCGAGTTTGCCCTAACTCGTGAAGCTCCAGTCGCGGCAATTTCATAAGTCGACGCCGAGTTATCTGTAGATCGCAAGCTTGTTGCCGAGTTATCTTTAGTTCGCGAAATTCGTTGCCGAGTTATCCATAAGTCGTCACCGAGTTAGCATTAAGTCGTGCATTTTTTTTCCCTTAAGTCGTGTGACCATTGTACTTGTAATTTTTTTAAGTTTTCTGAAATGTTGTTAAGTCGGCTGCCGACTTAGGAGTTATATTTTTTCTGCTTGCGTGTTGTAGCCTATAAATAGGCGAGTGTTTTCATTTGTAAAAGGTTGTTGAATATTGAATAAAATTCTCTTTTGTTAGCTTGTTGCTTTCAATTTCAATTGGTAGTCGAGTGTATCTCCTATCTCCACTTACGTCATTCGAGTGCGCTCGAATCATCGTTTGCTGAAGCCGATTCACGGAATCTTGTGCGCAAGATCATCGTTGAAGAATCGTGGATCTCTTTCCCGGTATCTTCGGATCAACGAGTCAGAGATAGCTAGAGTTCGGTATCTTCGGATCAACGAATTCGGGCTTTTCAGTATCCATCAATCCACAGATTGCTATTTACGTCGATTGAAGATCGTTTTGAATTATCCGCTGCGTCAGTTTGGTATCAGAGCTTGTTTTAGCCAATCATAGCTAAATCGAGTCTTGGAGCCGAGAATTTGAAGTGTTGAAGTTGTGTTCATCGTGTTCATCATATTTTTGCAACAAAGTTGGAGTTTCGATCCATTTCATTTTGGATCAAAATCCGGAAAGTGTGTGAATTTGTTGAAGTGTTTGTGAAGTATTCAATCATGCCGCCAAGACGAGTTCAACGTCATCGCAATATTAATGCTTTGTATGGAAGAGAAGAGGCCGATGAAATGGAGCAACGAATCAACGAGAATTTCAATGAGAAGCTTACGGAAGGGATTGGTCGATTAGAGAGGATGATGTTGGAAATGAGTCAAAATCAGAGAAGAGTATCACCTGAATCAAGTCATGGAAGAAGTAGAGTTTCACCACATTCTAATCGAGAGAGAAGTGTTGATAGTGATCATAGAAGCGTGGATCGAGATTGTGATAGAAATGTTGATGATCGAGGTCGTGATAGAAATGTGACTGATCGAGATCGGAGGAATGTGGATCGTAGGAATGTTGGTGGTAGAAATGTTGGTGGTCAGGATCGACAACGATATACATCGGATGGAGAAGAAGAGTATGATGGTGGTAGTGTTCATGGACGAGGACGTGGACGAGGAAGGAATCAATCGGAGTACGATTACAAGTGGGAATCGGGAATGAAGACAGAAATTCCAGAATTCAAAGGTGGTATGCAGGCTGAGGAGTTTTTGGATTGGATGGCTAATGTTTAAGAAATTTTTGATTTCAAAGAAGTTCCAAAACGTCGTAGAGTGAAGTTGGTTGCTACAAGGTTGAGGGGTCGAGCTTTGGCATGGTGGCAGCAAACTAAACTTACACGAGAACGAATGGGGAAGTCAAAAGTTGAATCTTGGGAGAAGATGAAGAAATTGATGAAAGCAACGTTCTTACCTTACAATTATCAATCTTTGATGTATCAACGTTTGCAGAACTTGAGGCAGGGCACAAAGACTGTTAATGATTATGCGGATGAGTTTTACCAGCTTATTGCGAGGAATGATATTATGGAAACGGAAGAGCAGCTGACATCTAGATTCATTGGGGGATTGAGAATGCAGATTCAGGATATGGTTAATATGTTCGATCCAAGATCTGTAGCAGAGGCACATCAAAAAGCGTTGGCTTGGGAGAAGCAGGGTAGACGAGGAGGTGGTGTGTTTACGAATTCCAATAATCAAGTGAAGGGTGTTGGTGGAAGTTCTAATGTGTCTAAACCTATCAGTAAACCAGTGGTGAAGGAAGTTGAGAAGGCAAAGGTTAACAACGGTTTCAAATGTTACAACTGTCAGGAGTTGGGTCATAAAAGCAATGAGTGTCCAAAGCCAAAGAAGAGAGCAATGATTACTGAGGTTGAGGATGAGGATGAAGAAGCTGAATGCTCTAATTCTTTACCAGTTGAGGAGGAAGACTTACTGTCGGGAGATGACGGATACGCATTGATGATGAGGAGAAGTTGTTTAACACCAAAGCTAGAGGAGGAAAGTAGTTGGTTGAGGAACAATATCTTTCAATCTACATGCACTATTCTGGGAAGAGTTTGTAAATTTGTTATTGATGCTGGGAGTTGTGATAATATTATCTCTACAGAAGCAGTGAAGAAGTTGGAGTTGAAAACTGAGAAACATCCTAAACCGTACAAGTTAGCTTGGCTGAGGAAGGGTGGTGAAGTGAAAGTTGGACGTAGAGCTTGTGTGAAGTTTTCAATTGGGAAGAAATACAAGGATGAGGTTTGGTGTGACGTAGTAGACATGGACGTTTGTCATTTGTTGCTGGGAAGACCGTGGCAGTTTGATAGAGCAGTACAACATGATGGACGGACCAACAGTTACAGTTTCATGTTCGAAGGTACAAAGATTACTCTGGTTCCGAAGAAACGCCAACAGGAAGAAAACAAAGTGGAGGAAATCGAAGAGCTGAAAACTCTATTGACTTTGAAGGAGTTTGTTAAAGAAGTTGAAGAAGAGCCGGAAGTATTCTTGTTGATTGGACGAGAAAGCAGTGAAGAGGTTGAAATTCCAGAAGAAGTTAAACCAGTTCTGAAAGAATTTGACGATGTATTTCCAGAGGAGTTACCAACGGAGTTGCCACCGTTGAGGGATATACAACATCAGATAGATCTTGTTCCCGGTGCTGTATTGCCACACAGACCACATTATCGAATGAGTCCGAAGGAACATGAAGAATTGCGGAGGCAGGTAGAGGAATTGCTTGAACAGGGGCGTGTGCAGGAGAGTCTGAGTCCTTGTGCTGTACTAGCTTTATTGGTACCCTAGAAGGATGGGACATGGAGAATGTGCACTGACAGTCGAGCATTGAATAAGATTACCGTGAGATATAGATTTCCAATGCCGAGGTTGGATGACTTGTTGGATCAGATAAGCGGAGCTACTATCTTTTCTAAGATTGATTTGAAGAGTGGGTATCATCAAATTCGTATCAGACCAGGAGATGAGTGGAAAACTGCTTTTAAAACCAGAGAGGGTCTGTACGAGTGGTTGGTTATGCCGTTTGGTTTATCAAATGCACCGAGTACTTTTATGAGGGTGATGAATCATATTTTTCGACCGTTCATTGGGAAATTCGTGGTGGTGTATTTCGATGATATTCTTATTTACAGTGGGAGTCCAGAGGAACATTTGAATCATCTTAGAGAAGTGCTGATGGTATTGCGACAAGAACAATTCTATGCTGCAACGAAGAAATGCGTGTTCATGACGCATAGTGTTTTATTTCTGGGGTATGTTGTTTCAGAGAAAGGAATACAGGTTGACCAAAGTAAAGTTGAGGCGATCAGAAATTGGCCGCAGCCCAAGACGATAACGGAAGTTCGTAGTTTTCATGGGTTGGCTTCATTTTATCGAAGGTTTATCCCACACTTTACTAGTGTGATGGCGCCTGTTACAGATTGTATGAAAAGCAAACAGTTTTCATGGTCAGAGGAAGCAGGGATTGCTTTTGGAAAAATCAAGGAATTGCTGACATCTGCACCAATTCTAGTGCTACCTGATTTTCAGTTGGTGTTTGAACTACATACTGATGCATCCAAGGTTGGGATTGGAGGGGTGTTGAGTCAGAAGGGGCGTCCTATTGCATATTTCAGTGAGAAGTTGTCCGGAGCAAAGATGCGATACAGTACATATGATGTGGAGTTTTATGCTGTTGTACAATCTATTAAACACTGGAGACACTATCTATTTCAGAAGGAGTTTGTTCTTTACACTGATCATGAAGCATTGAAGCATTTGCAAGGTCAAGACAAGATTTCAGCGAGACATGCATCGTGGATTGCATATCTGCAACAGTTTACTTTTGTTGTTAAACACAAGTCAGGGGTGACAAATCGTGTGGCTGATGCTTTGAGTAGGAGGAGTCATTTGTTGACTACACTAAAGGTTGAAGTAATGGGGTTTGAAATATTGCCAGACTTATTTACTGATGATCCTTACTTTGCAAAATTTGTTGATAAAGTCAAGGAAGGAGAGACGAATGAATTCGTGATGGTAGATGGTTTTCTATTCAAAGGAAATCGATTGTGCATACCGGAGGGTAGCTTGAGAATGAAGATTATCAAGGAATTACATGAAGAAGGGCATGTTGGAAGAGACCGTACCTTACAATTAATTTCACAATCCTACTTTTGGCCTTCGATGAGGAAAGAAGTGGAGAGGTTTGTTGGGAGATGCCATATCTGTCAAGTTTCGAAAGGAACTGCGACTAATGCGGGTTTATATATGCCGTTACCCGTGCCTACCAAACCATGGGTTGATCTCAGCATGGATTTCGTGTTGGGATTACCGAGAACTCAGAGGGGAAATGATTCTGTATTTGTTGTGGTGGACCGGTTTTCGAAGATGGCACATTTTATAGCCTGTAAGAAGACAGCGGATGCAGTTCGAGTGGCACAGTTATTCTTTAAAGAAATATATCGTTTACATGGTTTACCCGAATCTATTGTTTCTGACCGAGATACTCGATTTTTGAGTCACTTTTGGTTGAGTTTGTGGAAAATGGTGGGAACGAAGCTGAAATTTAGTAGTGTTTATCATCCGCAAACGGATGGACAGACTGAGGTGGTTAATCGATCGTTGGGAAACTTGTTGAGGTGTCTTGTTCAAGATAATCTAAAGAGTTGGGATGTGAAGTTATGTTAGGCAGAATTTGCCCATAATCATGCTGTGAATCGAAGTACTGGGTTCAGTCCATTCCAGATTGTTTATTCGAGCTTACCGAAGGGACCTTTGGATTTAACGGTAATACCACAATCAAAGAAGACAGTTAAGAAAGCTGCTGATTTTGTTGAAGGGTTGACGGAGTGCCATAGAATCGTTCAGGAACGATTGGAAAAGACAAATGAGAAGTACAAACAAATGGCGGATAAGAAACGAAGGAGTGTAGTCTTCAAAGAGGGTGATTTTGTTTACGCGGTATTGACGAAAGATCGTTTTCCAGTTGGGACTTACAACAAGTTGAAAGCACGAAAGATTGGACCAGTAGAAATCTTGAAGAAAATCAATGACAATGCTTATCAGTTAAAGTTGCCAGATCATATTCACACTGCAGACGTTTTCAACGTTAAACATTTGGTTCCATATTATGGGGAGGAATTTGTCGAAGGTGACAAGGGTGTGAATTCGAGGACGAATTCTTTCCAACAAGGGGAGGATGATGAAGCACTTACCCTCTTGAGTCGCGGCCGACCTACCCAAGGTCGTAGACGACCTAACTCTGCCGACCTACCCCTTCCCATTGCCGAGCTACAACTTATCACCTCCGACCCAATTACCTCCGACCTAACTTCCACCTTCACGCCGACTTACGACCTAACTCCCACCTCAAACCTATTCCCCAGTTCCGACCTATCATCGCCGACCCACGACCTAAAGTTGTCTCCGACCCATCACCGCGACTCACGACACCACTTCGCTGCCGCCCAAAACCCTAGTTCGCGACACGATCTAAAGCCTAAGTTGGAGCCGAGATACCCCATAAGTCGGCGACGAGATACCATAAGTCGGAACCGAGATATTTCCCATGAGTCGATTGCCGAGTTTGCCCTAACTCGTGAAGCTCCAGTCGCGGCAATTTCATAAGTCGACGCCGAGTTATCTGTAGATCGCAAGCTTGTTGCCGAGTTATCTTTAGTTCGCGAAATTCGTTGTCGAGTTATCCATAAGTCGTCACCGAGTTAGCATTAAGTCGTGCATTTTTTTCCCCTTAAGTCGTGTGACCATTGTACTTGTAATTTTTTTAAGTTTTCTGAAATGTTGTTAAGTCGGCTGCCGACTTAGGAGTTATATTTTTTCTGCTTGCGTGTTGTAGCCTATAAATAGGCGAGTGTTTTCATTTGTAAAAGGTTGTTGAATATTGAATAAAATTCTCTTTTGTTAGCTTGTTGCTTTCAATTTCAATTGGTAGTCGAGTGTATCTCCTATCTCCACTTACGTCATTCGAGTGCGCTCGAATCATCGTTTGCTGAAGCCGATTCACGGAATCTTGTGCGCAAGATCAACGTTGAAGAACCGTGGATCTCTTTCCCGGTATCTTCGGATCAACGAGTCAGAGATAGCTAGAGTTCGGTATCTTCGGATCAACGAATTCGGGCTTTTCAGTATCCATCAATCCACAGATTGCTATTTACGTCGATTGAAGATCGTTTTGAATTATCCGCTGCGTCAATACCAGAGAGGGAATAACATACCCTTTGCTAAAAAAACAAACCCTATCTATGTTTTAAATATCGGAAATGCATATTGGATTATTAAATTATAGTTTCCCTGTTTGAATTGGCATATTTTACTTCCCGCTCGAATCAGCAACATTAGAAGTAGAAATAAGAAAGTTAATTAAATCCAAGTTGGTCTTAAACAATTGGAAGAAGAAAATGTTCAGCTCATATATAAATGTGTCAAGGGCCATAGAAATAGATCACATCCTTCATTACCTCATCTTCACTAAAAGCAAGTTCTTAAAATCAAGGTTTCAGTGAGCGCCAAGAAGCTTGCTTGAGGTACTTACTCCACTATTTTCTGTTAAGCCAAAAGTCAGTAAGCTATACACAAACTCTGTTCCACAATCCTGATTTCACATGAAAAATTGCAATGTGACGAGCCCTAATTTCCCAAACAAGCATTAACAAAATTTGATCTTTTTCATTTATTTCAGAAAAAAAGGCAACCCACATTGTATTACTATTTCATGGATACCTATAGAAATTCGTTTGATAGGAAACAAAATAATCAAACGGTGGTACCAATACTAGAAGAAGAAGAAGAAAGCACTAAAGAGTCTAGAAACATAAACTCAAAAAATAAACCCCGAATTCAAATTCCAGTACCTGAAATTGGACTGCCATCAGACCCTAGCCCCAATAAGCCTACAAGACCACCAAGGCCTGGAGGTATGACCCAATGCCCGGGACCTCTAACTCCAAGTCATCGAGCCCTAAGCCGCCGTATATCGATTTCAAAGCCAAAATCTAGGTTCGAAGAGCCTTTCCAAGATTCAAGTGGCCCTTTAACCAACAGTTTTTCAGGCACTCATGTACCAACCGATGACATAGATGAAGTGGATGAGGAAGAAGAAGAAGAAGAGATATACAAGAAAGAACTGCTTACAGACAATCCAAAAAGGCGAAGGAAGTACAGGTTCAGAGACTTGATTGAATGGTCAGTATTGCTATTCTCAATAGCTTTTTGCATAGCAAGTGTAAACGTGGATAGGTTGAAAGGGCATGTAATATGGGGGTTGGAGATATGGAGGTGGTGTTCAATGGTAGCTGTTGTGTTCTGTGGTAGGCTTGTTTCACATTGGTTTATTGCCATACTTGTTTTCTTCATAGAGAGGAACTTTCTACTGAAGAAGAAAGTGATGTACTTTGTTTATGGGTTGAAGAAGAGCGTTGAAGTGTTTCTTTGGTGGAGTCTTATCCTTGTAAGTTGGTTGTTTGTGTTCGAACGCGATCGTCATAAGTCGGAGAAGACCAAAAACATTCTCTGGTTCGTGACTCGTTTGCTGATTTCTTTACTGGTTGGTTCGGTTCTCTGGCTTGCTAAAACTTTGCTTGTGAAGATATCAGCTTCTTCTTTTCATATGAATCGATTCTTCGACCGGATTCAAGAATCTATATTTCATCAGTATTTACTTCAAGTGCTTTCCGGCCCCCCTGTGATGGAAATAGCTGAGAGTGTAGGAAGGGTAACAAGTGCTGGGATGCTAAGTTTTAGAAGCAATATGAAAGGCAAAGGGAAGAAGAAAGAAGAAAAGATCGATGTCTGGAAGCTCTATAAGTTAAGGCAAGAAAAGGTTTCTGCCTGGACCATGAAAGGGTTAGTGAACGTGATTAGCACATCTGGCCTCTCTACCATGTCTAGTACTATTGATGAGAGTTATAATCAGAAGCAGAGGGAGATAACTAATGAGTGGGAAGCTAAAGCTGCTGCTATTAGAATTTTCAAAAATGTTGCAAAGCCTGGCAACAAGTGAGTATTGTTATTAATTTCTACAAAAAAAAAAAAAAAAAAGTGCTCTTCATGCTAACTAAACTTTTTTTGTTGATGTCAACGTAGGTATATTGAAGGAGAGGACCTTTTGAGATTTTTGACCAGAGAGGAAGCTGAGTATGTGCGTCCATTGTTTGAAGGTGCTGCAGAAACTGGACTTATCGGAAAATCAGCTTTAAGGAACTGGGTGGTATATTACTACTTCTCCATCATTCACTATATTTTCTTACATCTTATGATCATAGACCGACAATTCTATATCTTTTGCAGGTGAAATGCTACATAGATCGAAAATCACTTGCACATTCTTTAAACGATACCAACACAGCAGTGAAGCAACTGCACACTATCACAACGTGCATCGTGCTTGTAATAGCACTTGTTGCAACACTTATTATAACTGGAATTGCTACTACAAAAGTGCTTGTTTTCATTTCCTCGCAGCTGTTATTGGTAGCGTTTATCTTCGGCAACGCTTGCAAAACTGTATTTGAAGCCCTTATATTTGTGTTTGTCATGCACCCTTACGATGTTGGTGATCGCTGTGTTGTAGATGGAAACATGGTAACTATATGTATATATTCTTATTTAAAATTCTCATATATGAATAAGGTTAAGTGAAGCCTTAAACTTAAACCTGATACTCTTATTTGCTTCACAGATGGTGGTGGAAGAGATGAATATATTAACAACAGTGTTTCTAAAGTTTGATTTGGAGAAGGTGTACTATCCAAATTCTGTACTGTCAACCAAAGCCATCAGTAATTTCTACAGAAGTCCTGATATGTGGGATACACTAGCGTTTTCGGTAAGCATGTCAACTTCCATGGAAAAAATTGGAGCTATGAAGGCTAAAATTAAGACGTAAGTTTATTATACGTACACAGACATACATTACATAAATGTGCTAATATATATAAGCTAATAATGGTAATGTAACAGGCATTTGGAGACACATCCGAATCACTGGCATCCAAGTCACAGTGTAGTGGTTCTAGGAATTGAAAACATGAACAAGATGAACATGGCTTTATATTGCTACCATACAATGAATTTTCAGGCGATTATCGAGAAAAATAATAGAAGAACAGAGCTTATGTATGCGCTGAAGAACATATTTGAAGAGCTATCGATTCAGTACAGTTTGCTGCCTCAAGAAGTCGGGTTTAGATATTCAGGTTCTGCTCCTTTGCCAATGGCTATTTCTAAGAAGACTGAGTGAACTAGTTTGTGCTTCCCTAATATCATTGGTACCTAAGACTAAATCAAAAGTCGTCAACTGATGTTTGCATGTCGATCTCAAGCAATAAAGATATGATTTAACTTATGTTTAATGTCAATCTCTAGCAATAAAGAATATGATTTGTCGGCTGAATGACTAAAAATTGATAACTGAAGATAATACACAACATAATAACTGAACACAATACAAAACAGAAAAAGATATAATTTGCAAATACAACTACCATGGACTTTATTAGAAAACTATTGGAAGTTAGACAGCATACTACTTTAACGTCAAGTTGGAATACTTAAGAGTGTACTCAAGACTTGGTCGAAGGACCTACTCTGAGAAATGCTCAAAGTTTTGTTGAAAAAAGTACCCGAAATTATGTTAAATAATCGGGGGTTGTTAAGGGTGGAATGGTTTTGGATAACGACAAAAAATGATAAGGGACAATTGTTAAAAAAAAACATTGGAATCTTCCAGAGGAAAAATTGTTCGTTGGAAACTTATTTTTTATATAATAAATATTACACCCTTCCCAAAATATCCATCTCATTCTCATTCTCATGTACAAAATGTAATCCACGTTGGTCCTTCAGCTAGGCAACAACAAGAGCCTAGTAACTAAGGCCGAAATGGGCCAAAATATACTTAAATAGAAGGCCTCTTTGAAAAAATAATTTAGCCTATCAAAAGAGCTATTATGGGTGAGTACCAACTTGGTTCTTTCCCAGTTGAAGAACTGAGGACCGCGAGAACTGTTGACGTAGAAATCCTTGAAAAGATAGTATACAAAGATAAAGTTAAAAGAGACAAAAAGGTACGAGAAGACAACATGCGAAAAGATGAAAAAACAAAGACATATAATGTGGTCCGACGACATGATGTTGGGTCGGCAACATGTGACTGGATCGACTACATGTGGTATAGTCGTCGACATAAAACAGGCCCGGCAAGTGTAAGGTCTTGAAACACTGGATCAGTTACTGGTTGGATTGGCTCATCGACAAGAACCAGTCGTCCCATAAAATCGGGTCGGTTTAGTAATTGAATTGTAATTTTTTTTAACTACATCCATATGTTCAGAAGTTCAATTAATCTTTATTTAAGTGGAATTATTTATTTAACCGCATAAGTGTAACGCAGATGTAAATAAATTCTATAGTTGGTAAAAATTTTAAACGCACAAGTATAATGATGCTAAAAATGAACATGTTTAAACTAATATATATATATATATATATATATATATATATGTTTTAACTTATAAATTATATCATATAAGTAATATAATTATATAATTCAATATATTTATAATTATTAAAACTTGAATATTAAGTATATATTTCCTTATTGCAAGTTTAATTAATTTTTAATCAAATTTAATTATTTATATAACTGCAGAAGTGTAATGCAGTTAAATGTAATACTGAATTCTATAGTTGATAAATTCTTTAAATGCATAAGCATAATGCTGTTAAAGATGAATAGATTTGTACTAATATGTGCATCTGTTTTCGCTTATACCAATAGTATATAAGTAATATAATTATATAATTCAATACTTTTTGCTAGTCCTTATCTATCTGCAACAATAACTAGAAATTTTAATTAATTTTTAACTCAATTATTTATTTTGCATAAGCATAATGCATTCAAATGTAAATAAACATAAAAGTGAACTCTATAGTTGATGATTTTTTTAAATGCATATTTATAATGTAGTTGACAATATAATTATATAATTCAATACATTTAAAAACTGATACCAATACTTGTTTACATTAGGTTCTGCAGCAATTGTTGGAAGTCGATTTAAATCCAATGAAGACACCGGACATCTAGATTCTTCCGAAGATTTGGATTCCTATGGTGGAAGTTGATTTAAATTCATTGTAATTTCTGATCTACTAATAAAAATAAATTCAAATAACTAAAATTTATGAAATACAATACTAAAATTAGCTAGAGATTTATTCTGTAGTTGTACGTGGTTTGTAATTTGGATTAGATCGATCGTCGATCAAATTGATCAGTTGTTTGCTGATTCATTGGATTTAATTTGTAGAATTAAAAATGAATTTAAAATTGATAAGTTCTATTCATACATCGAAAATTACTTAACATACACCATTATTTTTTCTAAAATAATTTATTACTAAAATATCCTATTTTTTAATTTCATTCTTTATCATTCTTTTATATTCCATCAAATTAAAAGCTTAAAACTAATGAAATTTGATCAAATTTATACATTTTTATGAAGAAGTTAATGAAATAGGAAAGTAGGCACAAGGACAAATTAAAAAAAAAATTAGACTGAAGGACAACAAGTTTGTTTTTTAGGCTGAAGGACAATGCTAGTTATAACTAGCAATTTGTATAGTGTAAAACTGAATATAATGCTAGATAATCTTACCATTTTGTATAGTGTAAAAGTTGAATATAATGCTAATTATAACTAGCATTTGTCTTTCAGCCTAAAAATAAAACTTCATGTCCTTCAGCCTAATTTTTTTTCAAAGTCATTTTCCCTAATTCCCTCTTAATGAAATTTATTATCATGAAACCTAAATATTAATTAGAAAAAACTTCCACAACAACTTGCAACAATTTGAAAGTATTTATCTTTCTAAACAAGTGTTAACTTTGTTGAAATTGAAATTTTTTTTAGAAAATTATTGAAGTTACAATATTAGTATTAAAAGTTAAAGTTAACTTTGTTTAATTTTAACTTAATTTGTTTTTTGGAATTTTTAATTCTGTGTAAATGAGTTTAAGTTTGAAAAAGGGAAGATAATGAACATGAAAACAAAAATAATTTTGTAAAAAGAATGGTGTATTATAGTAGTTTTTGCTGTGTACTATTTTATTGTAATTGTTAGTGTATGTAAAGTAATTGTTGGCGTATGAATAGAATTGGCCTTTAAAATTTAAGAAGAACGTAATTTGTATGAAAATAGAAGTAAAACGGAGTAGGGATGGAAACGAAGAAGGGTAATTTGGATATTTTAATATGGACCGTAAATAATTTTAGTTTCTAAAATTTGAGTGTATTGTCTATGACCAAATCTGAAACCCCGATATGGGAAACTTCCGCACATTTTTTCCTACCAATTTTCCATCTGCTAAATCTAAGCTATTCTCCTCACATCGACGTTCATGGAACGAACTTTCTTTTGCTTCTATTCGCCAATCCTTGTGAATTCGTACCCGATCGATTATCCTAGCTTTGGATTTACAGGGTCCTTGTAGAACTAAAATTCCGACAGTTGGTCTATGAATTTAGGATTTTGCTACAGTTCGTCCAATTCAGAAATCCTGTGACTATAGCTCCGCGACTATGGTTCCATGATTATCTCCCATCGAAGTGGATTTAGATTCCAGATGTTGCCTTATTTTGTCCACTGCAAATCCAATTATCAGACCTGGAAACCAATCAACTTGACATCCCCTTTCACTAATTGTGATGACGTCTTGGCACCTTGAAATATGATCGCTTTGTTCTTCGCTTACCCATAACCAAAAAGAAAGAGTTCACTTCCGTTGTCCCCAAGTTATGTGTCTCTGTATTCCCATCAAATCATAATCATTAATTATTTGTATAAATAAATAAATAATGGGACCCACACTTAGAATAAATGGTTGAATTTCAAAAGGGATAAGGGGCACATCAATATTGGGGATAAAGAAATTGGTCTGGAAAAGAAAGTTGAAACCAGATTGGAATTTCGTTTTGTTCACTTTGACAAGAACCATTTTGCAGTTTTGGGTTAACTTTACACAACTTCTCATACTAAGATGCATATAATTGTGACGTTAGCATCTTCCTCTCAATTAATTCTCATGTGGAGTGGATATATATGGAATCTAACACTCTTCTATCCCTTTTAGAAGTTCCTCTATAAGAGATATTTTTCTTTATACACACACACACACACACACATATATATATAGAGTGTTTTCGATCATGTTTCAATCGATGTCAATCGTCTACGATGGATGTATATATTGTTTTGCATAATATTTTTTATTGAAAGGCTCCCCATACAGAGGAGGCTTTGCTGAATATTTTCCAAAATTTTGGTACTTGATTTCTGGGATTTTATATGAGTTTGGTATGCATGATAATTTTTGATAAAATTGTTTTAGAAAGGAAGCATATTATTTTCTATGATGGTGTAAGTGTATGGTGTATTTTATATGATAATGCAAGTATGTGGTAACCTATATTGCATTAATTGCACTTATGAAGTGATGCATTTTGAATGAGAGGTGTTGTTGGAAATTGAGGTTATATAGATGTTTGCTGGTTGTTGTATTATGTATGCCTATATGATTGCTTAGTGTTTTGATTTATTATGTGTGCATATGGGTATGTGTATTAGAGAGAGAGAGAGAGACATGTGTTGTTTTGATTTGATTATTTGTGTTGCTTATCGTGGCTTTCATTTTGTGTATGTATAAGTGTATAGGTATTTTTTGTGCATGCGTACATGCGTATTGTGATATTGGTTGGGAGGAAATCAGTATAGAATCCTTGTAAATTATGGCGATGTAGTTTATTTAAGGAAGGAATCCGTAATGTCCTGGTATGGAGATATACCTCATATTCCAAATTAAATATATTTTTATAGGTGGAAATTAGGTTGAAGGGCATCTCATTTCAACGTAATAAGTTTTAAGGATAATACTTCTAAATAATTAGTGTTAAGGACAATTTACAAGAAAATGATAAATTCATTTTTCATTTTAAGTTTTATAGGAAAATGATAAATTCATTTATTATTATTTCTATATAACTGAAAATGATAACTTCATTTATTTTTTAATTGTAAATTATCCTTAAAACTAATTTTCTAGAAGTGATGTCCTTAAAACTTATTACCGTGCACAAAGAAGCCCTTTGAGTGAAAATTCCCTTTTTAAAGAGTGATGAGTATATAATTAAAGTAATATCTTTAATTCTAGAAATTTTTGTGTATTTAGTGTATATAAACTCATTTAAGTGAGTTAAAATATTTAATAGTGAAATAAAAGGAGAAATATTTTATAAGTGATTTTAAATTGAATTTTAAATTTTAGTTCTTATAAAGATTTATGAAATATATCGATGTATATATTTTGATTTATAAAAGGGAAATTAGGAAAATAAGGTATTTATATTGTTTCAAATTTCATTATGAGCTTTAAAATATTATTTGAAGTGAATACAACTAGAAAAACCTTTTGAGATTTTAAATTATATGGTATAGTTGATATAAATTTATAACCTTATACATATAAAGAAATTTCATTTGTATTCATTAAATGGGCAAGAAATGTTAGTAATCAACACATGAAGCCCATTATCATTTTTATTTTAGTAAGGGAAAATTAATTCCTTCTTATTTCTAACTCCTAAACATAAAAAAAAATCCAGGATCACTGTGACGCCCCACCTCTATACCCACGCTAGACAAGAACACTACGGTGTAATGCTGTCGACTAGCACGGAGAATAAGGCTGTTGAGGAGCGACCATCCGTGTAACTTCTTTGAGCGAGCACCGATATGTCAGATAGTAGAGAATGCATATCGTTTAAGGAGGAAATCCGACATACCGAATCAAACTCAAAGCTATCACACAGTGGCTATATAAAATCTTTGGAAACAAACATAGAAGTAAACATAACATAAATCAGTCACAGACATCCATATCACGAAGGCGGAAAAAGATATGAATATATATAAATAACACATGAAAGTGTACATCAGAGTAGTGGTCGGAAAGATCCACGATAATACAAAAGAATAGCAGCACGTGCTATACAAAAGAATAAGTACACAACGTAGTGTCTATATCTCAAATGTGTACATCCAAAAACTACTAATCTAAGTAGTTAGCCAAAAGTTAGAATAATCCTGAAGAGAAGTCAAGCAGAAGCACCTGTAACATCTCGGTCTGACTCGAGTATTATTTATAAGAAAATAATAAATGGATCAGTCTAGCTATAAATATCAGATGATATGGTATAAAGTAAAAGACATGGCATGAACATGTAATAACTATAATGGCATACTACTATAAGTATGTAAATGATAATCAACAAGAGATTAATCAATATCACAAGAATCTTTTCTAAGATAAAATAGGGTATCATACCCTAAACTTGTATTCATAACAAGTCAATGACACACAAATTCACCAATGCACAGAAATTGATATCATATCAATGAAAATCATGAAAATTGGTGAAGCATAAATTCCAGAAATCAACACACGAAATCCAGAAATCACATAAAAAGGGGGGGAGGCCTATCACAAGAACGGGAGCATGAAAACTCACCAACGCGCGTAACACATGAACGAGAAGCTATCCATTAAATTTTGACACACGAACGGCCCGAAGACCATGGGGCGCTACCCCAATATGTGATGGTGAAACATCACACAAACGGGGTTTAGTCTCCCTCGTAGACAAAGAGACATCGCTCAATCGCTAGTCTAAATCACAAAAATGATCGTCATGATCATAAAGAAGTGTCAATTACACTAAGCCAGTAAATATATGAGTTTAGCTTCATGTCCCATAACCACCAGCTTAACTTAAATATTTACGAACAAACTGTAGATCTTCACTAGAAAATTGTCACAAAAGGGTTCAATCGAACAAGTCCAAGAGCTAACCGACGAAGTGAACGCAAGCGTTTCATACCACTCGTTTTACTAAGTCGTTTAATTCGATTTCTCATCCGAGTGAAGTAAAGGCTTGTATATACTAATAGGTTGGAAAATGGTTTAGGAAAAAGAGCTTTGTAATAAAATAGAGTTGAAATCGCTTTGATGAAAGAGTTTTGATATTTACTACTAGTATTGAAACCTTCATATTTTTAAAGTGACAAATCACAAGAATGATTGTAGAAACAATCTATCACAAAAATTCACATTCGAAGACGTGAACAAAATCCAAGGAAATCAGCTCAAAATGCATCAAAGTGGAAGTTCTGTTGAATGTTTTTCAGATAAGATCGCCTACGGAGGGGGGGTCTAGGGGGGTGGCAACGCCCCCGCTACGGGGTTCGACCTGCCAAACGACCTAAGGGGCCATACGACCTAATGGGTCATGCGACCTACGACCTAAGTACAGGTCGAGCGACCTAAGGGATATGAGGTCCAGCGACCTAATGGATATAAGGTCCAACGACCTAAGTGAAGCAAGGCCTAGCGACCTAAGGAAAATAAGGTCTAACGACCTAAGGAAAAGAGACTCGCGACCTAAAACTCGCGACCTAAGGACACGCGACCTAAAACTCGCGACCTAAAGATACAGCAAAGAGGCGCGCGACCTAAAGGGGTACGCGACCTAAAGGGTTTCGCGACCTAACTGGGTACGCGACCTAAAGGGGTACGTGACCTAAAGGGTTTCGCGACCTAACTGGGTACGCGACCTAAAAGGTTTCGCGACCTAAAGGAGGCGCGACCTAACTCAAACAAGCCGGGCGATATAAGGTCGGAGACGATCTACGACTTAACTCCGAGCGACCTAAGGCCAGAAGCAATAGCGAGCGACCTACGACTTAACTCCGAGCGACCTAAGGCCAGAAGCAATAGCGAGCGACCTACGACTTACTCCGAGCGACCTAAGGCCAGAAGCAATAGCGAGCGACCTACGACCTAACTCCGAGCGACCTAAGTCCAGAACGAAAATCTACAGGCAGTGACTTCTAGACAGAGCAACCTAAGGCCCAAAATTTGCCAAAAACGCTGAAAAATTGAGTTTCTCACCAATTCAATCCAAACCAAATGCAAACATTCATGCTAAAGTGATAGGAAGTCATTCCCAACAATCCAATGATAGTTATAGGCAAGATGTGAGATAAAAAACTCACCTTTGCACCAAAAACCAATGAAGATGAAGCTTGAAACAAAGCAAGAATAGCCCCAAGCTTGAATCAATGTCTTCTTCTTGAATTTGGAGTTAGATGTTGAATTTGCTAATGAACTTGAGCTTGGAATTTTAATTTCCCATTCCCTCCACCATTTTTGATAAAGCTTGAAGTGTTTGATGAAGTGATAAAGAGGAGATGGGGTTGGGACTGAGTTAACAAGTGCAGTCCAAACCAAAGCTCAAAGCAAAAAGTGACGAAAATTTCACTATCTCCAAACATATCAAAGTTTACACTCAAAAAGATCGCAAACGTCATTTTGAACTCAATGGAAGTGGTCTCGAGTCTTAATTTGACCGTATGCAAAAAGTAGCTTTTCGGACTAACATCCGACTAATGATAAAATATATAAATAAAATATTTAAATATAAAATCGATAAATATGCGGGTTGTTACAATCACCTTCCTTGAGCTTCCTAAACCTAAAAATCAAATTTCAAGAAAAATTAAGTGCAAAAGTGTATAAAATCAAAAGGAAACTGCTCCTAACCATCTCCCAGCCCCATATCACTCATTGGTTGCTTTAGAATAGTTTAATTCATCATCGTTCACTTAAGATCAAAGGTCAAAGAAGGGATTTGGTGAGCTAAAAGGTGAAGGCAAGTGGTTTTGAGCCTCTTTGCTTCCTTACGTGAGTGTAACACCCATTTTAGGTCTTGCATGTTTAAATTAGTGATGGGTTATGATGCTATTTGTGTATAATGCTTTGACCACGTATAAATGATGTTGAATTGGTTGATATTTGTTGCTGAAGTGATGATTGTGAATGATATAGTTTGAAAACCCTTGGTTGCAAATGAAAACATTGTCAAATTCATGAAGTATTTGGATGATTTCTGTTGCATGCTGCATATAGGTTGAATAATATGTTAATCCATGTTTAAATTCATGTCGAAATCCATCAAAAAAGGGTTCAAGCCGACGATCGCTTGTACCCCAAGATGACGGCCGTTTGTTCCCAACGTGGAATAGTTTACTCCAAGCAGATAGTTTAAGAATTTTCTTTATATATGTTTGCATGCGTGTTATTTTATTGATTACATAAAATGGGTTTATACAAATATTAACAACAACAGAGTCAAAATAAAAATTCATTTATAAAGGGATTATATATGTATGTATGTAAGAACGTATTGTTTGTATATAAAATTAATAAAGGAAAATATTTTATGTGTTGTCTTTCAATAAAAACTATGTTTATACAGTGCATAAATATTTTAAGTATGGAAAGATATATTTAATAAATATATTAAATAATTTCAAGTAATAGAGTTTCATTTCAAATTTCGTTTTCAAAAGTTATTAAAAAAATTGGTACATACACGTTGAAATAGCATTATTCATATATTAGTGATTTAGTGATATTCAAATGCATGAGATTAAGTGTGTGAAGTGGGGAGGTATTTGTCTTGCTACATAGAATTGATATCACCATGAAGTGGTTGTTTTCTATGAAATGTTTCATATACATTTAACTGATATAGATTTACCTATTATCTTCTATGTATAGACCAACATGTTATATTACGAAGTTAAGTGTGTGTGTGTGTGTGTGTGTGTGTGTGTGTGATTGTGCTAATGATCAATGGAAATATGATTATTAAACTTGTTAACAACCATTTAGTGACACTGAAAATAAATGACATTTAATAGAGGTAATGTCGTTAATGAGGACGTGTTAATAATAATAATAATTTTATTGAAGCATGGTGAGACACTGTAACATCCCCTATCTTGAGGCCCGAAGTTAAGCGCTACAGGTGTTGCAGTCATCTATAGTATTAACTTTCGGTGACAAAATATGGTAATGCTAATGGTATCCATAATATTAGAAGCACATGAATATGAAATAAAATCAACATAGAATTAAAACATCTTTTCTGATTACATTTCAGATCCATATTTAGTTTTCATATACATAATCCCAAAACGATTCCCAAGTTTTGATCAAATATAATTATTACAAATTACGCCAAGAGTGACATATGAAGATGCCGCCTTAGATGATTAGAGTACTAAATTGACATATCAGTCATAATACATCACAGCAGAAATAAAATTAAATAGCTCCTAACTTTGCCTCCTGCACGTCTTCGAAAGCTTATTCATCCAACCTACTAAACCTGAAAAATCTTAACTCACAATCTACTCAAATTAATTTTGAGCACCCGAGAGTTTAAGGGGAAAACATAAAGTTCGAGTCAAAAATAAAGCTTGGTGTGAATAATACTATTCATTTCAGTTACCTGATATTAAGTGAGACCTCTCCGCTTAGCGGAACGGGTTTCCCCTCACTAATATCCCTTTTAAAACATATCTTTTGCAAATCAGAATCCTGCAATCAAACTGATTAAAGCAATAATAGCAATATCATATATGCACAAAAATCAGGTAATTAATGGACCATCTGTTCGACCAATGTAGTTTTGTTTGGCTAACTACTAACCTTTGGTTGATTCGGGCCTAGCAGACAAAATAAATAATCTAACTTTTGTTAGACACACTTCTAGATGGTCTGTCCTTAACTTACTTCTTCCAGGGTCAACTGATCCTAATGGTTTTGCGGGCTCACCAATAACCTATCCTTCTCTGTATATTCCTTTCTGTGTGTAATATCATTTTAGTCTTACCTATGACAAAGCTCGACACACTGGAATTTTGGACTTATATTAGCTAGGGGCTTATTAGCTAAAGTATAGGGCGTGACCCTATACCAGTCTCATTTGGTATTCTAATATCCGAGTCGTTTATTTAGGGTTAACTACTCCATCAAATTTTCCTTGAAAAAATTTCTTTCGAATTGATTTAACCCTTTAAATTATACTTAGACAAGGAAAATATACTTTGATTTACTTAAATATCTTTACCATGATATATGCTTTACACAAAACAATGTTGATGAAAACCTAAATCAATAAGGTTATCTATCCCTTTAAAACAAGTTAAAGCCCTTCTTTAACTTAGCAAACTTTAGGTTTTAATATCCAAGATATCACCTTAGAAACCCTTATTTAAAATCTTTAAACATTCCCTTTCGAATCCATTGAAAGTACCACTTTCAAAATAGGTTACCTACTTTACCTTGAAACACTAGGCTGAAAGGCCCAAACATACCTTTCGAAATCATTGAAGTATCCCTTCGAAAGCTTTATAAAACCTTAGATATCCTCTTTTCAAATCACTTTAAACTTGCCTTTCGAAAGCATTGGAAACCATCCATTTAAAGACTCAAGTAAACCTTTTGAAAACAATGGCGTGCCTCTCCTTCGAAATCTACGTTATATACCTTTCGAAAGTATTAAAATTCCTTACTTAAAACAAACCTTTGGAAAGCATTAGGTTCAAGTAAAAGTTTGTGGAACATAGCTTCGAAACCTTTTAAAACCATTCCTTTCAAAACCTTTGTGTTAAACTTTCAATAGACCAAAGGGTCTTAAAAGAACTGGGGCGAAAGCATTGCTTTCGAAAACATTATTCCTAAGTTAAAAGAAAGTGGATGGTTTTGTAACCAAGCCTATCGAAAGCATGGAGAGGCGACATCAAAGTTTAAGGCAAAAGAACCCTTTCGAAGGCATTGATTCGAAAGGTTGAATGCGACAGCAGGGGTTTCGACCCCATCAAATGCTTATTTTAAAAACAAAAGCCATCAACCTCTTTCGAAAGCTCTTTTCTAAATCAAAGGCGTATTTGACTAAGTTGAAAGCTATTTTCTTCGAAAGCCTCATTTTGTAACCAAAATAGTTCTGAGTTCATAAAGACTACTTCTACCCCTACGAAAGCAAGATTCTACTCTATACCTTCCGCCTATCTCCAATCCACTACGTACCAAAGCATTAATACCATATGTATCGGTTTCGACTAGGTTGGAGGCGGCAGTATGGGGTCGAAAGGTGGCTGCTATAAGTGGCGAAGTAATAAACCATTACAAAATTGATTTCTAACTTTTTAAAGTAATACCTTTCCAACTAACTTGCCTTATTTGTCAACATATAATTGGTTGCCAATTCTTTTTTAAAATCTTTTCTAAAAGTGCTACCGAATTCAGTAATTAACAATTTAAAACATTTAGCAAATTACCCCTTCTCCTTTTCTAAACATATAAAACATTTAAGTCACATACCTTAAATAATTTTATATCTTTAATAAAATACCTAAGAAAATTATCTAAAATTTCCCATAAATCACTTATTATATGTTTTCTAACATATTTTAATTTCTGACCCAAAGCTAACATATAATAGCCGTAAATAATTTAAACCCAATTAAACCATTTTCTTTACTAGAAAATTCATAATAAATCCACAACAACTTAGAGAATTATGAAGCTTGAAACCCATCTCTAAAATAATGTTTTTGACCTTGTATCAAAAACGCAAGACATTTAGATGTCATTTTATAGGTTTCTCAAATCAAATCTTATTATAAAATCTATATGAAACAACATAAATCATTAATAAGCATATATATAACCATTTAAACAATCAAAATACGACATTTTTCTTGCAAATATAAATTCGGATCTTATCTAGAAACCGAAAGCAATAATAATGAGATGTAATCTATTATTCGCATTAGCTTGTTGTTAAGGATTTTGAGATTTGCCCTTGAATTGATTTGATTAAGCTTCCTTCTTGAATTCTTGCTTATCTTCCTTTAGATTTCTTCTAATGGTGGCCGACCAAGCACTAGGTTTATTTTTGCTTGTGAATATTGTAAATGAAATTGGAATAAGAGTTTAAGTTGTAAGAATATAACCTATTCCTATTTTGCACTTATCTTATTACCTTTACTTACTTCATTTTAAATTTTCACTTGTTTATTCATTACTTAAGGCATGGCTACCTTATAATTATACAAATCTCAATCCCTTAACCATTTACATTATTTCATTTAATTTATCTAATTAAATGTCCTAAATAATGTTAGTCAAAATTAGGGTCATTACAGACTCTCCTCCTTAAAGAATTTCGTCCTCGAAATTACGATATGGTACTCATAACAATCAATCATAAAGGTAAAACATACCATGAAATAAGTCAGGATAAGTGCCTCTAACCCTGCTCTAAGTTTACCAAGTACAATCTCTCTCATCGCCACTCCACTGGACTTTGACTAATCTGAGTGTCTTGTTCCTTAGTCTCTTCTCATCCCTTGCGATTATACGAACTGGTTTTCTAATTATAGTCAAATTCAGTTCAACTACTAAGTCATCTAACACAGTCGGTGCTATAGTAGTCTCTGGATCTCGAATACACTTCCTTAGATGAGAAATATGGAAAATATTGTGGACTCCTACCAAACTACTTGGTAACTCCACTCTATACGCGAGTTTCCCAATCATTTCTATAATAGGAAATGGTCAAACAAATCTCAGCGCCAATTTCCCCGATTTTCCAAATCTGATTACACCTTTCATTTATGATACCTTGACGAAAACATGATCTCCAACCGAGAACTCTAAGTCATTTTGTCTTCTATAAGCATAGCTCTTTTGCCTAGACTGAGCTTCCTTCATTCTGGCTCGAATTAACTCAATCTTTTCTGCAACTTCTCTAACCAAATCCGGGCTAAGAACTAACATATCTCTGGTCTCTTATCCACAAACAAAAGATTTGCATGGCCTTCCATACAAAGCTTCAAACGATGTCGTCCCTATACTAGTCCGATAACTGTTATTATATGAAAACTTGACTAAGTGTAGATGGTCTTGCCATGATCCCTCAAAGTCTAGCACACAAGCTCTTAACAAATTCTCTAAGACTTTGTTAACCCTTTCTGTTTTCCCATTCGTCTACGGATGGTAAGCGATACTCATCTTGAGCTTGGTACCTAAAGTCTCCTGTAGACTCTTCCAGAACTTGCTAGTAAATAAGGAATCCCTATCACTTACTACACTACTTATAGGAATTCCATGCAGTCTGACTATATTCTTCACAAATAATTTAACCAAAATAGGTGCCATCCTGGTTAACTTAACTGGAATGAAATGGGCACTCTTGGTTAATCTGTCCATTATAACCCATATGCATTCATTTCCCCCATTTGACCTTGGTAACCCGTCTATAAAATCCATTGAGATAGAATCATATTTCCAATCCTGTAACGACCCGGAATTTTCGACTCCGAAAATTCCAGATAGTTAGGTAAAAGAAGAAAGAGAAAGAAGAAGAAGAAGAAGAAACAGAAACACCAAAACACATATTCTCACATTCGCAGCAGATAAAATATAATATCAAATAATATTCTTTACACAAAGAAAGCTGTATCAGTCAATTACATTTTAATACATCAGAGTTACAACCATTTATACATGAACTGGACAGTTATACAACTTGTTCCAGACTACAATCTAAACAGACTACACAGTCTCTTATACACAGCGGAATACTCCATATGTTCCTGCCATCCAGCTCGCCACCTGAGCTCCAAAACGTCGTTACTTGGAAATCTGTAATACTCGGTCTGACCCGAGCATTACATCAAAGTAACACCCGAGTCAGGCTGGAAACCAGCGTGAGTAAACTTATTTAAATTGAAATACTAAGGTTGTAAAGCTTCCTTGAAAACTAGGGTAACTCGTACCTCACTACAAGTTCTTATCTTATTATAGTCAAACAATTATTTCACAAAATATTATCTAAGTACCATTACTTAGTTCAATGGTCTAGTTTACTTAATTTATTCCAGCCTATTTGATTTACAAATTAATCTACAAAGAATTATAGATTACTAATCGAAGTGGTTCCAGATATTGCTGATATCCGATCCCGGTCTCTTCGAATTCAATACCATCTTTAATCCAAATTGTTTTAAGTGAATACAATTAAGTAAAAACAAACTGGATGTCATATTTCACAACAATTCATCATCGATAGTTAACCCACATTATCACAGTTCAACCCAACATATCATATCATAGTACATCATAATTTATCAGACTAGAGATATTAATCACTCCAAACATTCAATACAATTTAATCATCCATAAGCAAGATCAATCACATAATTTATAATTAATTTAATTAATCTCAAAATAGATTAATTATATGTAAATGAATTACCTAACCCTGCTTGATTAACATTAATTAATTACAACCCATTAGTTATTAATTAATGAAATTAATTAATCATCCTTAATTATCCATCTTAAGTTATTATCCTTAATTACTTATATTAATTATTTATTCCTTAATTAACCACATAAATTAATTAACCATTAATTAATTAACCCTTAATTAATTATTCTTTAATCATAAATTAATTAACCTTTAATTACTAATTATATTTTTAATTACTTACATTAAGTAATTAACCTTTAATAACTTAAGTTAATTAATTAACCCTTAATTACTTAAGTCCTTAATTCATCTAAGATAAACCATTATCTTAATTAATTACTTAATTATTATTTAAATCTTATTTAATAAACCATGGAAATAAATTTATTATTGACATATGAATTTACGGAAGATCCTAAGTTTAATTAATGATAAAAACATTTTACTTTCTTAATTAATTACCTTTAATTTATTTTAAATAAACTTAAGAATTTACTTAATTAATTCTAGTTAAAATAAATTATACAACTTTTATCTATCCAAACATTTAAATAAACATTTATTATTTAAAAGAAATTTATTTAAGAAAATAGTTTAAAACTTGATTTATTTAAATTTTTAAATACTTGATTCATTTTAATATACTTTAAAACTTGTTATTAAACCAAAGAACCCGAGCCCATAGCTAAATCCCTCGATCCAAACAAGCAAAATTCCAAGCAAATCCCCGTGCAACATCATTTCTTTTCTTCCTCGAGAAAATTCCTCGTTTACTTCGAGCAAAACCCGAGAAGAACCTTTCTTCCCAAACATCAAAACGAACCCAGATTTAAACGTGTACGCGTGCACGTACACCAGAGCTCAGATCATCTCTGACCAACCTCGCCCATCTCAACACGTCGACGATGACCATCCCAAACCAACTGGCCTCCCAGAATCCATGATATCACCGTAGTTCGAAATCGAGAATACCAGCAGCCCATTGAAACTTCATTTGATCGGAAATTCTTCCTCACGCCGACGATCTAGTCCACTATAGATCACACGACTTCGTCCAAAGCTTCACCACATCTCACCGCATTGATCCCCCCAGGTCCGGCCCCTTCCGGTCTCCTCACGTCGACGAACTCCCTCTTCAAACTTCGACGAGCAAACTGGGTTTAAAACCTTAATTCCATCTACTGCCATCGCCACGACGATCGAATCACCACTTCCACCATTTTCTCGAACTTCCCAGTTTATATGAATTTAAACCATTTTAAAAGTATGGTTCTGAGAATTTCAATTTAACCCAAGGACTTTAACTCGTATAAATGAATCAGATTTTCTGAAATGAAAACTATTGGTTTTCAAATAATAGAAGCATTCATATAAGGAATGAATTTCTAATTTGTGTCAAAAGAATTCCAAGTTTGAAATGAAAATGGTTTTCCGAGTTATGAATAAATATTTGTGAAAGATTGTTGAACTTTGTTTTGAAATTGGAAAGGTGTGCCTTCCGTATAAAAAGGTCGAAATGGAATTGTTTTGAAAGCTATGAATTAAATCTTTGATTTAAAGATTGGACGAGTTAATCCAAATTGAAATGGAAATCGATTTGAAAATCTATGAATAGATCTTTGTGAAACTGGGTGAACTTTGTGAGATGGATCTTTTTGTAAAAGATTAAAACAGTAATGTGTTTAAACCATTTGAAAGAAAAGTTTGGGTAACAAGTTGTGACTTAATCAAAATCCCAATATCCATATATTTTGAAATATCGCGTTCATTATTCGGTTTAGCCGGGAGAGGACCTTTGTGTCATATAACCCATTCCGAATAGTGATACGGCGAAATGGATAGCATTTGAAGACCGGTGTTGAAGATCGGGTGTTTGCGAGAACGATATGATAACCTATCGATTGTCTCTGCACTGAGTAGCTACGATATAGAGATTTCCTAGGTGATGGGAAGTCCGATCGGGATTGTGAATACCCGGATTGCAAGGGCTTCTTTGGAAGTGCCTTCGGTTCTGTTCGAACCCGGAACAGACTTGTATGGTTGTATGTCTGACACTACACTTTGAGATATAAAGCTGATTTCTTTCAAATACATTTCTGTTTGGTGGCGGAGATTTATTCTCTTAGCTTAACACCCTTCTCTGAGACGTACGAGCTCAGAGGCTATGTAGTTGAAGGTTATCAGTGATATACTCCCAATTTGGTAGTGTGGCATGCTAAGTGCTGCTGTGTGTTGTTGATCAAAGCATGGATTTGTGAAAAAGCGTAGCTTTGTGGACGATACCTCATCGAGCCTCACAGACCGGAAATGGTCGAAACAGGAAAGATGCGGCAAGGTTTCAGGGGTAGCTCCCCTAGGGTATGTCCATTCCTTCTGGAAAAAGGTGGTATCATGGTATGGAGCCCAGATATTTACCTGTGTGGTTACTCCAATCTCATTTACTCTGTGTGATTATTGCTTTGTGATCGAGGGCCCTCGGATAAAGGTCCCAAAGGACCGCGGGTGGAATATCTCAGGTTTACTACCCGGGAAGGGGGTAACCGACCTTGTGTTGGCAGAGAGCCAGGTGGTTCTCGGGGCGTCCCTCCAGAGGCGTTCCCATGTGGCATAGGAAGTTCCTTAGCCTGACCATTTGTTGGAAAATCCAAAGAAACAATACGAGCCCAGTACGGTTTTAGTTGTAGAACCTGCCATTTACTTATGGTGGTCACCACTGTTTAGATGGTAGCTATAGTAGGCATAGTTCGAAATGTCTATGCTGGCTAAGATTAATATTATACTTTCGAAATATTTTCCACTATGCACTAATAATAATAATCCAATGATTTGGCGTAGTAAGCATATTTGACTATCATAAGAAGAAATCTCCTCCAATTCTGCGTTTGCATTGCGTGTGTGGCGGGAGGTCTTATGGTAGTTTCATTTTCCAAAAGCATTGTGGATTTCAATGTTTAAAATTCTTTTGTGGTGTGTTTTAAAGATAAACTGTTTTGTTACTCACACCAGTCCTATGAATGACTCGGAGTTTATTGTTCCCTTCCTAAACTCTGGGTGCCCATAATTTTCCACACGGGCAGTCTAGAGTTGGGTTTTTCAGATAGTCAGGTTTAGTAGATTATCTGGAGCTAGTTCAGTTTTGGAGTTCACGCATGATTGACGTTGCTTACCTTGGTGCAACGTGATGGTGGTTAGAGCTTGATGTTGGAATTGTTGGATTCATTCTCTTCAGATCATTTGGAGATATCAGTTCTGTTTTCTGTTGTATCATTATTTATCTCTGATATTGTTGTATCATATTGATATCATTGTTGTATATCATTCTGGATATTGTATTCATTGGAGTTGTATATGATATCATTCATTTCTTTCTTCCGCTGTGTTGTTATACTTAATGGTGTTATAAGCTCCGGTGAACCAGATTCGGCGTTTGAATCTGCGGCATTTTGAGTACAAGTGAAGTACAGGTGCCGATTTTCGAAGGCCGAGTTCAGGATCTTCACATTTGGTATCAGAGCTAAGGTTGAACTTTAGCTATGGAGTATAACACATTAAGTAGCTCATTAGAGATAGGGTGAAGTATACCCTAGAATGAGTAATCCCTAAGATATCTGTCCGTACGCCTTAGTAAATTCTCTTACTATTCGTTGATAGTAAGTATGAGTGCAAGAAGAGGATGAGATAGGGGACAGAGGAATACCACCACGAAATGGTCAATACTCTGTAACAACAAGGAAATAATCTTTTCTCTACCAATCTCTTTTGTTCGTCATCTTTTCTCAATTTTTTGATAGTTTCTGGTCGATCCAGGAAGAGATTCGATATATTAATATGGGATGTAAACTCCAAATAAGTCAGTCAGAATTGTTTGTTTGGATGAATTAGTTGCTTTGTTTGCTATGGTTGATAGGTATACTTTAGTTCTAAACTAAAAGTTTTGAAATTGTATCCATATATCTATCTATTCTTTGGGTCCGGATATAATCTACGAATGGTTAGTTATCCCTTCGAACTAACTGATGCCCCTGCATACTTCGTAGATCTGGATAACCCGAGTATCCTGTGAAAAATTCAAAAGATTCGTTCTTGTATCTATTATTGATATTCTGATTGGGTAAGCCAAATGCAGAATAGATGTTCAGTTAATTTGATGAAATATTTTTCATCTATCTTTGTGTCTCCTTGGCAAATTTCGAGGACGAAATTTTTTTTAAGGGGGGAAGTCTGTAACGATCCCGGATTCTATATAATTTTAAATTGATAATTAATTTCATTTTTTGAATAAAAATTATGAAATGATTTGGCAATTTATATAAAATATTAGTTAAATTATGAATTAGTTTGGATATTTGAAAAATAAAATATACTCCAATATGAATCAAGAAATAAAATACATCAAAAAAATAAATATACAATATAAACTATTGAAATAAAAATATAAAGTAAACAAATAATTGCTAAAATTTTAACAACAAAATAAAATATGGAAATTCATCTATATTATAAAATAAATAAATTATATAGTTCATACAATATAAAGTAAAATAAGATACAAACAAATTGCACTTACAAAAAGAAGAACATATTAAGTATAGCATTTCACTTATATTATAAAAACAAAGAAATACAAACACTAATATATATTCATTTATGAACCACTTGAAAAAAAATTATAAATTATAAAACAAAATAAAATGAATACATTAGATAAATTATAACAACGTATTAAATATAGAAATGCAGTCAAAAAATAATAAAAGAAAAAGAAAATGAAATAGAATCTCACTTATATTACAAAGTGATAAAGAAAACAAACAAAAGAAAAAAATTCAAATAAGAAAATAAAAATACATGTATAAAGGCTTGCATAGGAAGCCAACACTATCTCATATATTTTGTATAGCCGAAGAAAATAAAAATTTGTATGCTACAATGCTAATTAATGCAAATACCCATCAGTCCCAAAGCAAAGAAAATATCCCTTATTTTTGTACAACAAGTTATATCACCTTGTACAACATGAATCATCACACTGTTAATCTCATTTCCATATACATCAATTCTTTTCACCTCAGTTCGTCTATCAAAACTGAGGAATAACTGAAGTAAATACCATTTCAAATTAAACCAAAGATTCAATTAAAACAACAATTCAAATCAATACAAATATATGAAAGTAAAGATTAAGCAAGACAGTTTCGAAACAAGAAAAACTTCAAGCCTGATTCAAAATCTTGGAAGCTCTGTTTACTTTCAAACCACAGTGAGTAACTTTTGTTGTTATTAAACTTAAAAGTATAATCTGTTGCATATATCTGTGAATGAGTATACTTACACACACACACACACACACATATATATATATATATGTATATATATATATCTGAACCCTTTGTGAATATTTAAATGGTTGAAGTATTGGTGTGCAGGATATTGTTTTCATATGATCTTTGTCTTAGTTTATAAACAAAGATTTCAATTCAAAAATCTTCTCTGCACAATCCACTCATTGTTTGGATTTAAAATCAAAACAACAACTGTTTGTTTGACCATGAACTAAATTTTAAAAATCAATCTAAATTAAAATAGTTTGTAAATATCTCTGAGAAGCAAGAAATCTGAGCTAATCTCCACATTTGTCAAAATGCAAACATTTTTGTTTACAAACTCAGGTATGTAAATGAAACTCTTATACCTTAAAATGATTTTTTAAAACAAGAACTAAAATTTTTAGATCAAGGATTCAAGAGCAGTTTTGGTTTGTTCGAACTCCTTTGTTTTGAAGAATTCTGGTGATCACGTCAATGGGGGAGGTCGGGGTTCTCTATGGTGATGGAGGAGTGATCGGAGGGTCGAGGAAAAATGGTGGAAGGCGGTGCAGTTGGATGTGGTGGCGACGACGACGTATTCTTATCTGTAAACCTAGTTTTAGTGAGGTCAAGTATTTCGATTCGTATGCCGCCTATAGTTGACCGAGTGCGAAGCGGTTCTGGGTGATGGAAGAGGAAGTGTCGAGGGGTTGGTGGCCGGAGTTGTGTAGCCGCTGGTGGTCGGAGTCTCATGAATGCTGTGATTACCAGGTTTTGTTTTCTGGTACCTGTATCGAGCTTGAATGCTCGATTTTGTTTTGATGATTTCATCATCGATCTGATGATCGAAATAGGACTGAGGGAAGATCGCCGATGTGGGAGGGTGGTCAACGTTGGTCAGAGAAGGCTAGAGCCACAGTGCATGTGCACCGTGCACTTTCTGATTTCTGGTGAAATCTAGAAGCAGTGTAGAGGGAGACTCGAATTTTTCTCGAGTATTCATCATGTTTTACTCGGAGTGGTTTAAGTTTGGACTCGAAGAAAATTTTGGTTTGCTCGGGTAGTTTGCTTTTGTGACAGGTTTTTAATAAAAACTTGTCTGTTTGATTTTTAAAACAGAATTTGATATTTAAACCCAGATTTTAAATAAAATTTAAAATCAGAAATTGAAAGATGGATACAAATTAGTTTTTGTATCCTAGTTTGAAATTTAAGGAAGTTATATAAAATTTAAATATTTAAACAACTTGAAGGGTATAAAGTATATTTAAAATATTTTGAATTCAAAAGAAATTTGGTTAAAAGCTCATATAAATTTCTTTATATATGATAAATGTTCTTGAACATTTGTTTTAAAAAGGGTTTAACTTGATTTAAATTTGTTAAAGTTAATTTGTTTTCATTTTTAATCTTAAATTTAAAATGAAATTTATAGAAAATTTGAAAGTAAATTGTTTTTAAATACTTCGTTAATTATAATTTGATCATTAATAAGAAAAATGTTTTTATCTTTAAATAAATGAAGATTTAATGATTTGTAATTATTAAGTTAATTGAAATGGATAATTAATTAATTTAATTTATAAATGATTTGATTAATTAAATAGTAATTAAAGTTCTTAACTAATTAATTAAGGTTTAAGCTAATTAATTAAGAATAATTAATTTGTAAATTAGGATCATTAATTAGATAAGGTTAGACTTTTAATTAATGATTAAGAATTAATTTATCAAGTAGTTAAGGATTAATTAAGTTACAGTTAACACTTAACTAATTAAATAATTAGAGATTAATTAATGAGTTAATAAAGATTAATTAAATTGTAATTAATAATGATTAATCTTAGTTAATTACTTTAGTAAAGTAATTAAAGAATTGTTATTCGCTAATGAAGGTCATTAACCAAGGTTTTTAAAATAATTAATTGATGTGATTAATTTTAACAATTAATTAGATTATTTAATTAATGATAATCATTTATGAAATTGTGTAAGTGTAATTACTTTATGATAAGTAATTAAAGGTTTAATTTCTTTAAATAATTAATTAAGGGGTTAATTAATTATGTAATTGGTTTAAAGGTTAATTTAATTAATATGATTAATTAAGAATAATTAATTAAGGTGATTGATAAATTAATTTATATCAAAAGATTTGTGATTAATAAATTAGGAATGGATAATTAATTCATAAGTAATTAATTTAATTGGAAATAAATTGAATTAATTAGGATTAAACAATTAATTAATCCTATCTATGAATAATTTTGAATGCTTGACCTCACTTATAAATGATTATATTGCATGAGATTCTTGAATTGCTTGTGATATATCCTAATTTGTGTGTGATCTGTAGTGTAGTTAATTATCTGTGATGTAAATTATTATCTATGATCTGTGAATGAAAGATAAGCTTTATAGTTTATACCGCTTATCAATTATATTTTCGTGTTTTGATCTGTGATGACTGGATGATGTTGCACGATTGTGTTAAACCCCTGGACCACACTTTTACACACACAAATATGGATTTCACGAGGAAATCGGTTAAGTCACAGATGATTTAAATTTAATATTTTTGAAATTGAAATTTTAATTTCAATTGATTTTGGAAATGGATTTGGGTTAAATGTTAAAGCTTTTGAAAAGGAGTTTTTAAGATAAAAGTTATTTTGGATAACTTGGTAAAATTTCCAATTTAAATAACTTAATTTGAATTTGAACTCAAATTTTGGAATTGAATTCCATGTCTGGAAATTTTGGTTAAGATGTTATAAATGTGTTTATATGAATTTAAACCATTTTAAAAGTATGGTTTTGAGAATTTCAATTTAACCCAAGGACTTTAACTCGTATAAATGAATCAGATTTTCTGAAATGAAAACTATTGGTTTTCAAATAATAGAAGCATTCATATAAGGAATGAATTTCTAATTGGTGTTAAAAGAATTCCAAGTTTGAAATGAAAATGGTTTTCCGAGTTATGAATAAATCTTTGTGAAAGATTGTTGAACTTTGTTTTGAAATTGGAAAGGTGTGCCTTCCGTATAAAAAGGTCGAAATGGAATTGTTTTGAAAACTATGAATTAAATCTTTGATTTAAAGATTGGACGAGTTAATCCAAATTGAAATGGAAATCGATTTGAAAATCTATGAATAGATCTTTGTGAAACTGGGTGAACTTTGTGAGATGAATCTTTTTGTAAAAGATTAAAATGGTAATGTGTTTAAACCATTTGAAAGAAAAGTTTGGGTAACAAGTTGTGACTTAATCGAAATCCCAATATCCATATGTTTTGAAATATCGCGCTCATTATTCGGTTTAGCCGGGAGAGGACCTTTGTGTCATATAACCCATTTCGAAAAGTGATACGACGAAATGGATAGCATTTGAAGACCGGTGTTGAAGACCGAGTGTTTGCGAGAACGATAGGATAACCTATCGATTGTCTCTGCACTGAGTAGCTACGGTATAGAGATTTCCTAAGTGATGGGAAGTCCGATCGGGATTGTGAATACCCGGATTGCAAGGGCTTCTTTGGAAGTGCCTTCGGTTCTGTTCGAACCCGGAACAGACTTGTATGATTGTATGTCTGACACTACACTTTGAGATATAAAGCTGATTTCTTTCAAATACATTTCTGTTTGGTGGCGGAGATTTATTCTCTTAGCTTAACACCCTTCTTTGAGACGTACGAGCTCAGAGGTTATGTAGTTGAAGGTTATCAGTGATATACTCCCAATTTGGTAGTGTGGCATGCTAAGTGCTGCTGTGTGTTGTTGATCAAAGGATGGCTTTATGAAAAAGCGTAGCTTTGTAGACGATACCTCATCGAGCCTCACAGACCGGAAATGGTCGAAACAGGAAAGATGTGGCAAGGTTTCAGGGGTAGCTCCCCTAGGGTATGTCCATTCCTTCTGGAAAAAGGTGGTATCATGGTATGGAGCCCAGATATTTACCTGTGTGGTTGCTCCAATCTCATTTAATCTGTGTGATTGTTGCTTTGTGATCGAGGGCCCTCGGATAAAGGTCCCAAAGGACCGGGGGTGGAATATCTCAGGTTTACTACCTGGGAAGGGGGTAACCGGCCTTGTGTTGGTAGAGAGACAGGTGGTTCTCGGGGCGTCCCTCCAGAGGCGTTCCCATGTGGCATAGGAAGTTCCTTAGCCTGACCATTTGTTGGAAAATCCAAAGAAACAATACAAGCCTAGTACGGTTTTAGTTGTAGAACCTGCCATTTACTTATGGTGGTCACCACTGTTTAGATGGTAGCTATAGTAGGCATAGTTCGAAATGTCTATGCTGGCTAAGATTAATATTATACTTTCGAAATATTTTCCACTATGCACTAATAATAATAATCCAATGATTTGGCGTAGTAAGCATATTTGTCTATCATAAGAAGAAATCTCCTCCAATTCTGCGTTTGCATTGTGTGTGTGGCGGGAGGTCTTATGGTAGTTTCATTTTCCAAAAGCATTGCGGATTTCAATGTTTAAAATTCTTTTGTGGTTTGTTTTAAAGATAAACTGTTTTGTTACTCACACCAGTCCCATGACTCACTCGGAGTTTATTGTTCCCTTCCTAAACTCTGGGTGCCCATAATTTTCCACACGGGCAGTCTAGAGTTGGGTTTTTCAGATAGTCAGGTTTAGTAGATTAGCTGGAGCTAGTTCGGTTTTGGAGTTCACGCATGACTGACGTTGCTTACCTTGGTGCAACGTGATGGTGGTTCGAGCTTGATGTTGGAATTGTTGGATTCATTCTCTTCAGAACATTTGGAGATATCAGTTCTGTTTTCCGCTGTATCATTATTTATCTCTGATATTGTTGTATCATATTGATATCATTGTTGTATATCATTCTGGATATTGTATTCATTGGAGTTGTATATGATATCATTCATTTCTTTCTTCCACTGTGTTGTTATACTTAATGGTGTTATAAGCTCCGGTGAACCAGATTCGGCGTTTGAATCTGCGGCATTTTGAGTACAAGTGAAGTACGGGTGCCGATTTTCGAAGGCCGAGTTCAGGATCATCACATACGAAATTCTAGCATCCATATTAGCAGTTTGTGCCTGACCTGGATTCTTTCTAGTATTTGGTCTGGCATTCCCATTGGTTGTGGTGCTCCTCCACCAATGTTAACTCTTCCCCTTCTGGCATCCATATCTTACGTCCGTAAAATCTGCATTCGAGTCTTCGTAAGATACAGAAGAATAGCCTAAGAGAGATGAGAGAATAGAGATAAAACGTATATTTATACACAGAAAATACAAGTACATTACTATAGCGTTATCCCATACCCCAATCTTTTCTCTAATTCCTTAGGATTATGTTTTCAAAATCATTTTAAGTTTGAAATTTCTTTGATGTTTTCCATAAACCAATGTTCTGATACCAAGTTGTAACATCCCCTATCTTGAGGCCCAAAGCTAAGCGCTATAGATACTGCAATCATCTATAGTATTAACTTCCAGTGAAAAAATACGGTAATGCTAATGGTATCCATAATATCAGAAGCACATGAATATGAAATAAAATCAACACAGAATTAAAACATCTTTTTTGATTACATTTCAAATCCATATTTCATATTCAGATACATTTTCCAAAAACGATTCCCTGGTTTTGATCAAACATAATTATTACAAATTACGCCAAGAGCGATATATGAAGATGCCCCCTTGGACGATTAGAGTACTAAATAGACATATTAGTCATAATACATCACAGCGGAAATAAAATTAAATAGCTCCTAACTTTGCCTCATGCACGTCTTCGGAAGCTTATTCGTCCAACCTCCTAAACCTGAAAAACCTTAACTCTCAATCTACTCAAATTAATTTTGAGCACCCGAGAGTTTAAAGGGAAAACATAAACTTCGAGTCAGACATAAAGCCTGGTGTGAATAATACTATTACTTCTTGGTTAACTGATATTAAGTGAGACCTCTCCGCTTAACAGAACGAGTTTCCCCTCACTAATATCCATTTTAAAACATATCTTTTACAAATCAAAATCCTATAATCAAACTGATTAAATCAATAATAGCAATATCATATATGCATAAAAATCAGGTAATTAATGGACTATCTGTCCGAACAATGTAATTTTGTTTGGCTAACTACTAACCATTGGTGACTCGGGCCTACCAGACAAAATAAATAATCTAACTTCTATTAGACACACTTTTGGACAGTCTGTCAACTTACTTCTCCCAAGGTCAACTGATCCTAATGTTTTTGAGGGCTCACCAATAACCTATCCTTCTCTGTATATTCCTTTTTGTGTGTAACATCATTTTTGTATTACCTGTGACAAAGCCCTACACACTATAATTTTGGACTTATATCAGCTATGGGCTTATTAGCTAAAGAATATGGCACAACCCTATATCAGTCTCATCTAGTATTCTAATATCTGAGTCATTTACTTATGGTTAACTATCCTATCAAATTTTCCTTGAAAACATTTCTTTCAAATTGGTTTAACCCATTAAATCATACTTAAACATGAAAAATATACTTTTTGCTTTACTCAAATATCTTTCCCATGATATATGCTTTACACAAAACAATGTTGATGAAAACCTAAATCAATAGGGTTATCTATCCCTTTTAAAAAATTAAAGCCCTTCTTTAACTTATAAAATTTTAGGTTTTAATATCCAAGATATCACCTTCGAAACACTTGTTTAAAATCTTTAAACATTCCCTTTCGAATGTGTTGAAAGTGCCCCTTTCAAAATAGGTTAACTACATTACCTTGAAACACTAGGCCGAAAAGCCAAAATGTACCTTTCGAAATCATTGAAGGTATCCCTTCGAAAGATTTATAAAACCTTAGAAATCATCTTTTCAAAACACTTTAAACTTGCCTTTCGAAAGCATTGGAAACCTTCCATTTAAAGACTCAAGTATTTCGAAAACATTGGGGTACCCCCCTTCGAAACCTACGTTATATACCTTTCGAAAGTATTAAAATTCCTTACTTAAAAACAAACCTTTTGAAAGCATTGGATTCAAGTAAAAGTTTGTGGAACATAACTTCGAAACCTTTTAAAACCATTCCTTTCGAAACCTTTGGGTTAAACTTTCAATAGAACAAAGGGTTTTAAAAGAACTAAGGCGAAAGCATTGATTTCGAAAACATTATTCCTATGTTAAAAGAAAGTGGATGGTTTCGTAACCAACCCTTTCGAAAGCAAGGAGAGGCGGCTTCAAAGTTTAAGGCAAAAGAACCCTTTCGAAAGTATTGATTCAAAAGGTTGAATGCGACAATATGGGTTTCGATCCCTTCAAATTCTTATTTTAAAAACAAAAGGCGTCAACCTCATTCGTAAGCCCTTTTCTAAGACAAAGGCGTATTTGACTAATCGAAAGCTATTTCCTTTGAAAGTCTCATTTTGTAACCAAAATAGTTTTGAGTACATAAAGACTACTTACCCCTTCGAAAGCATGATTTGACTCTATACCTTCCGCATATCTCCAATCCACTGTGTACCAAGGCATTGATACCATGTGTATTGGTTTCGACTAGGTTGGAGGCAGCAGTATGGGGTCGAAAGATGGCTGCTATAAGTGGCGAAGCAATAAACCTTTACAAAACTGATTTTTAGCTTTTTAAAGTAATACCTTTCCAACGAACATGCCTTATTTGTCAACATATAACTGGTTGCCAATTTTTTTTAAAATCTTTTCTAAATGTACTGCCAATTCAGTAATTAACAATTAAAAACATTTAGAAAATTACCCCTTTTCCTATTTTAAACATGTAAAACATTTAAGTCACATACCTTAATAATTTTATGTCTTTAATAAAATACTTAGGAAAATTCTCTAAAAATTCCCATAAATCTTTTTTAATATGTTTTCTAACATATTTTAATTTCTGACCCAAAGCTAACATATAATAGCCATAAATAATTTAAACCTAATTTAACAATTTTCTTTACTCGAAAATTCATAATAAATCCACAACAACTTAGAAAATTATGAATTTGAAACTCATCCCTAAAATAATATTTTTAACCGTATATCAAAAATGCAAGCCATTTGGAAGTCATTTGATAGGTTTTTCAAATCAAATCTTATCATAAAATCTATATGAAACAACATAAATCATCAACAAGCATATATAACCATTTAAACAATCAAAACATGACATTTTTCTTGCAAAAATAAATTCGAATCTTATCTAGAAACCGAAAGCAATAAAAATGAGATGTAATCAACTATTCACCTTAGCTTATTGTTAAGGAGTTTGAGATTTGCCCTTGAATTGATTTGATTAAGCTTCCTTCTTGAATTCTTGCTTATCTTCCTTTAGATTTCTTCTAATGGTGGCCGGCCAAGCTGTAGGTTTGTTTGTGAATATTGTAAATAAAATTGGAATAAGAGTTTAGGGTATAAGAATATAATCTATTTCTATTTTGCCCTTATCTTATTACCTTTACTTACTTCATTTTAAATTTTCACTTGTTTATTCATTACTTAAGGCATGGCTACCTTATAATTATACAAATCTCAATCCCTTAACCATTTACATTATTTCTTTTAATTTATAAAATTAAATGTCCTAAATAATGTTAGTCAAAATTAGGATCGTTACAGACACAAAATGGGCTTGTAGATCCATCCTAGCTAAAATGATTTGATTTCCCACCCTGAATTATGGTGATTCAGCCCTATTGCCAAACAAAGTCCAAATGATCTTCTGCATGAATGTAAAAAGAAATGTGAGGCAATTTGATGTGATGGTGTGTATTGATGGATAGTGAGGTGAGCCAATGAGGTATTGTGGTAGTGAGCGAATAGTGCAATCAAAAGATGCGTTAGGTACCTAAAACAGTTGATCAAGTTGATAATGGGATCCCCTATGTCAATTCAACATTTGGTAGAATTAGTGTGAATTGGGATGAGCTAGTGACTTGTATATATCATCCACCTCTATATTTACATTTCGTTCTTAATAATAGAGGTGCAACTGATAAAGATGAATATGAGTGTATTCTTAGTTGATTAGAATTGCATTTGTGAGACAGTATAAATAGAGCTATGATATATGTTTTATAACCTTATGTGAACGATGACATGTGGGTAGGTGTAGATTAGTATGTGTGACATATAATCCATATATAACTGACATTAACATTATGATTGGATATAATTCACTATTTCACTCATAGATATATTCTAGCCTGACTTAGGGTGTGTTATTTGTTTAATGACCTTAGCTCTGATTGAGGTTGTTTTGACAGGAAGTATTACCGTGATTCAGTACTCTTTTGGACAATGATTTAGTGATTAAGTAGATGATGATGGTGGTTCTTAGTCCATCTTGTTTTATAATGTTAGCTTATATGACGTTGGATATATGTTGTTTTGATTTAGCTGTATAATATGGTCATGATGTATCATTCTTGGGTAGACATATACTTAGTGTGTTGCTAAAAGCACCCAGAAAAGTACTACCTAATACCATTGCTAAAGAACACCATTAATAATTTCAATACATGCTACCTACTACCAAAAAAATAAAAACAGGCACCCAAACATTAACCATAATTCTTATATCGTCTGTGCTTTCTTCTTCTACACTCTAAACCTATGTATCTTTACTCAAATCCACCGTGATACAAACTTGCTTAAATACATTGCAACTGTGAAACTCTGCCGTCGAACTAGTCTTATAGGATAACAACCCACTATTCGGCTACTTTACATTTGGACGGTGACAAGCAACTGTGGAAATCATCAGTTGTAAAGCTAACTCAAACTTCGGCTCTTAATAAACTGTGCGTGGTGATTTAATTTCTACCATGGTTTAATATGAATGAGCGGTGATTAATCATCGAGTGAAGAAATAAAAGTGGTACTAGGTAGCACGTTAGTTTATTAAGCTTGATTAAAAAAATTATGGTACTAGATAGCACTTTTCTGGGTGCTTTTAGCAATACACTATACTTAGACATGTGATGTATTATTATGTGACACACTGACATAATTTTTTTATATATACGTATATTATCTTTTGTTGGCTTCTGATGGTGTTATTTTAGGATTATATATATATATATCTATGTGTGTGCACGCACACTACTTCTGAATTATTTAATCCTGGGAATTCCTCGTGTACATTGCTTTGTGTAGAGATGAAATATGTATTACTGAAAATTTCTACTATATTGAAACATATCCGTGTTGGCCCAAGAGAGTTTATACGACAGATTACACCTATTGATTTCTTTATTCCATGCTTTTGGGGTGGTTAACTCCCTTTGATAGCGTAGGTATATGGCTAGGACGTCACACTAAATCCCCAAAACCCTTTTATTAGTCACCACCAAATATGATTTAGTATAAAATTATTATTCATGTAAACATATAATAAGATCTGGTGTAAATTAATAAAAGTTTTCTTTTGAAATTTCCACCTTTAACCCTCCACCAATCACCTGATCTAGTAATGGTTTTAAAGCCAACTTTGTGTTTGATAGAGTTAGTGGTATGCCCTATGGGAAATTATGCAATTTGTTACATATAATTAGCTTTGTGGTCAATCTTGTTCAAAATAAAAGATGGTTTGTTTCTGTTATATACTTGTTATATAATGATATAAATAAATTAAGTAATTAATTTGAAGTACATAGTTAGAAAAATCCTTAAATGATTTGTTGTGCGATATTAATTACAATGTGTTGTGATCATGAGAATTTTATCACATTGAAAATAACATATTTTTTAAAATATTCCAAGTCAAGATGTTTTGAGAAAGGATATCGGTTCATCTTTTGAGACTAGAGTATGTAACGCTCTCCAAATGTTGGGCAATGTATTTCTAGTGACTACTTGGGGAACCAGGGAGCTACATACTGGTAGTTATTGGATAACTATGGAATGACTTACTCAAGATTTTTCTGTTGGTTAATATAACTAAGGTCAAATACAGAATCTTGAGGTGGCGATGTTATATAGTTCACTCCACTTGAGAATGCTATTGAACTTTAGTGTGAACACTCCACTTTGTTTATAGTTAAATCATGGCATGACATCTATTGAGCGTTTATAGTTGGGTTTGAGTTGAAGTATTGGAAGTGAAACATTATTCAATAGAGAATTTGTCTCCTTGGTTATATGGGCTTAGTATCATGATCAACTGTAGTCAACTCAAAGTCAAAATCTTTGGCCAAAGTAGTATTGTTAATAATAAATCTTATTATTGAACTAAGGACTTTGTTTATGGACTAACCATGTTGAATGTGGAAAATATTGGAATATTGACCAAAACCAAATTCCATAAGTCCTAATGTGATATTGAGTTGACGAAGAGAATCGGTGTAAATAATCGTTACTACCGGGTGCTACTTATAATGTGTAAAATTTGATTTTATCGAAAGATGTGTAAGCGATAAATTTAGCCAAAATATCATGCCACTAGCTAAGGTAACGCGTGAACATTGATACTCGAATTGTTTAATGTAAATCGATGTCTGAATTTACACCTTTGAGTCGCACAACCGAGACGATGAATACTATAAACAACCATGTGATTTAATTACTGTATAATTATTATAATTAATTAAATTAATAAATATATGTGAAATACTAATTATTCAAATTTTATTTTTGTTCATTTTAATATCATTAGTATTTAATTAAGTGCATATGTAGAAGTTATAAATGCGTGTAGCTATATAAGATATCGGTAGAACATTTAAATTTGATTTAAATGGAATAATACTAATTGGATTTTGGAATGTTTTTTACGCCCATCTCTCTTGTTTTGACCAGCAAACAAAGAAGGGGAAAGGAGGAGTTCTTGAATTTGAAATGAAGGTGGCTATAACTTAATCAAAGGAAGGCGAATCACCCATATCCTTAATTATCTTTTATTGCCTCCTTTATGTGATTCATTATTTATTCTATCTGTAATTTTCACATCCTCTCCTCCTAAGAAATGGTCAACAATTTTATAGTCACTAAGATAAAAAATTCCGAAATATAAAATCAAACAAAATTAAAATAAAAGGATGGTTTTACCTCTTGATCTTCGCAAAATCTAGAAGTTGATTCATGAATCTAGGAGCTTTTGATTCATCATTCATGGTGCAACTTTTGGAAACATCTCAATGTACTTTTCTAATTTAATTTATCCATGGTTATCCCTTGTTCGCATGGATTTGATCATATTTGTCTCATATCATCCGTTTAAAAATTCACCTTAAAATGTATAATTTAAATCCCTTATGTTCATATCAACTAAAAGTATGTTTATTATGTTGATTTGTTTCAGATGTACCTTTTGTTATATATCTCCATATACTATGTGTTCAATATGATTGAAATAATTTTCATCCTTTATCTCCTTTAATTATTTATTGTTTCTCTCTATATATTATAGATCTAATGTTTTTGCTACGAATTTACATATGTCTAAATTGTTTGATTCCCTTTTTGTTTTGGAAACTTTTATTTTAAAAAAATTGATTGAAATATTAGTTTTAAATTTTGGAACATATGCATATCCTGAATATATAAATAAACTATAGATGCTAATCATTTAGTCTTGCTTTGAAAATTAAATTCTAATATTATATGGTTAATGTTTAAAATATAATCATTTTGAGATATTATTTTACATAAGAATAAAAATTTCAAATTTAGAATTCGTGAAAGAATTTTATGTAAAATCCTAAATCTCGTGTTTCCTTTCTGTATTTAAGTTTTATGTAAAATCCTAAATCTATATTTTCTTTTCTAAATTAAAAGGTTTGTTTTAAAGTGTTAACTTTAAATTTGAACACACACACACACACATATTAATTGTAATCTTTACACATAAGTTATTTCAAAATTTATAATATTACTTGCACTTATTTATATATCATATGTTTTAAACTCATCATTGTTAATTTTAGATTTCAAAATATATAAAATAGTCAAACTTGATTTGAGTACATATTCACGTATATTCATTGATTTATATCATATATGTATATATATTAAATAAAAATTTTAGACAATAAAGGCATATCTCAAAGGACAAATGGGCTGTTGCAGTGTAAATCCCAACACCTACGTACTGTCATATTAACCATGACACATCTAATCTAGAGCATGTGCACTTCACATGAACAATGTATTTGATACACTTATAATTAAATAATAAAAAATTATTTTATACAAATTTAAATAAAATAAAGATTTTATTTAAAATAAATTTTAGATTGGATCTAAAATCCTTTTAGACTTCACAGGCTTAACAAAGATCAAAATGGATTTTTTTTGAAATTCACCCATTTTACCCGCTTTTGACTGGCTCGGTTCTAACAATGACATTAGATCGAGGTTGGTTGAGGCATTCACCTAGTACATTAGATGTCCCAAGTCAGATATTTGCGACTAGCATGATGAGGTTTTCTCACATTGCAATATGTGATGAAGCATTGCCTCTTACCCCTGCATGCCCTATAATGCATATGCTAGTCGAAAGGCTGCATGTAAAACCAGCTCATAAGGTACCTAGAAGGGTCACCCTAAAGGGTTTGGGCCCGACCTTTAATGGTATGATTGATATCAGTGCCCAATGGTATATGCGGTCTAAATTAGCAATGTTAGGGCTAACTGATTAAAACCTACTCATTTAGTAGAGTGTCTAAAAAGATATTATCTAATGTTGGGTTTGGGTAATAAGTACTCTGCCCTACCTGGCTACTGGCTAGGCTCGAAGGATGAAGTAAGCCCAAAGATGATCCTCAATATAAAGGCCCAAATTGATTTTGGGCCTTGGGCTAATTTTCAAAATCTATTTGAAAATTTAAAAGACATTTGAATTAAAAGTTAAATTTGAAATGTGAAATAAATTTATAAAAGTTATAAAATGTATTTTCAAAATTGTTTTGAAAATAAATAAATATACAAAAAATTATTTGAAATTTAATTAATTGTATTATTAGGAAAATTAAAATAATTTTAAATTTATTAAAATATTTGATTAAAATTATTTTAATTAAAAATATATTCATTTGATAAATAAATAAATTAAATGTTAATTAATAAAATAAGATGTATATATATAATGATATACGTATGTAAAACTATAAGTGTTATACATAATATTCATCTTAAATTGCTTAAGGTAAATAAAATAATTTTTTTGAATTTCAAGAATAATTTGATCAATTAGTTAAGTAAACTAATAAATTAAAATTATTTAAATATAATTTAATTAATATTATATGTAAGACTATTATATAAGCTAATTAAATTATAAAATGTTATAATGAAATAAGCTTATATAATATGAATGTATACATCTTAAGTGGAGAAGTAAGAAACCTAATTAATATTTAAGGAATAAATACATACGTATAGTATGTATACCATAATTTCAGATGTATTTGAGACTTGAATCACGAGGGTATTTCATAAGAAATAAATTATTTCCTAAGTCGATATCACTCAAATAAAGGTATATATTAAAGATTGTGAATCTTTTATATAAAATTGTCCTCTACCATTTATATATTAATAAATTACTTGCATACTCTCTAGTTGCTGAGAAAACTTAATCTAGATATGTTATGTGTAGTATTATAAATATATTGTTATACGAGGCAAAGTACATCCATGTATTTCTCTAGAAAACTGAAGGTATGTTCATTATACTTAGGTCATCATGAAAAAGTGGGTATGAGTGAATAATCGTTTTTGATTTGTTGAGAAAACTCAAGGTCGAGATTGAGATTAGGACAAAGACCACGGGTTAGGAGTTGTATACAATTCAACCGATAAAGTGTTATCCATCACTTGCGGGCATATGATTTGTTGAGCAACTCAAAGTCAGAATTCCAAGGCAAGCAAGTCCGAACGCCCACTAGAGAAATCAAAATTTTCTATGTTTTCTTAGGATTTTGGGAAACATAAACAATCTAGTGGGAGTTTTATTAGAAAAATGAAATGGTAACATTTAACCCTTTTAATATTGTAAGAACATTTGGTATATAAAGTTACAATAATCTACATTGATAAATTTGCGCAACTAATAAAACTGATAAAATGTTTATCAGTAATGTAACGACCCGTATTTTTACGGATCGAAAAGTTTGTCAAAATCTGGAATTTTCAGCATTTTTTTGGGTTGTTTCAGATTTTGGTTGGAATTTGCCTAAGTTCTAGGTCGTACGCGACCTAAGAGAGTCATGGGTTGTTAGCGACTTAGGTGATAAGTCGTGAGCGACTTAAAGAAAGTCTGCGACCTAAGGGGATAGGCGAGTTAAGAGTTAGATCGTGGACAGTTTGGAGCGACCTATGGGAGTAGCAAGTTAAACCCAGTAGTTAACGACCTAGGGATGAGCGACCTAGTGGTTCCGAGTTAGCATTGTTAGGTCGGCAACGACCTAAGGAGTTTGGAGATAGCTGTGTAGCGACCTAGTGTCTTGGTATGACCTATAGGTTAGCGACTTAGGGAGTATACGACCTATGGGAGTTAAGTCGTACGAGTTAAGTCGTAAGTCGTAACATGTTTTAGGTCGCGTGAAGACTTAAGGTTGTTAGGTCGTTGGGTTTTGGCTTAGTATTAGGTCGCGCATAGTTAAGTCGCGCAGTGCTTTAGGTCGTTAGTGTGTTAGGTCGCTGAGGCGCTACGATTGTTAGGTCGCGTAAGCGCTTAAGCGTTAGGTCGCTGATGTGTTTAAGTGTTAGGTCGTAGCACTGTTAGGTCGCACCTATGGTTAAGTCGCTAAGTCATAGGTCGTAACCTTGTTAAGTCGTAGGTTGCAGTGGCCTGGGTTGTTAGGTTGAAGAGGCTTTAGGTCGGTGGGGTTTATAGGTCGTAGATCGTAGGTCGTATACGACCTAACTCCGAGCGACCTAGGGGCGATTTTCAGCTATAAATAGAGGGGGTTGGCTTCATTTTTGGAATCCGGATTTCGAAGCGACGAAGTGCTGCCATTTTGAGAGCTCGACTTCTACACTTCTTCACTTCGTTTCTCCACTCTAATCTAGTGCTTCCATCCATCCAAGTTGAAGATCACATTGAAGATTCAAGAGCTTAAATTGAAGGTCTACATCCATTGAAGTGAGATTTCATCGTTTGAAGCGAATTCGTGATAGATCAAGCTTGATCCTTTGCTGTCCAGATCTGAAGCGTGTTGATTTGGGGTTGTTTAGGTGATTTGGTGAGTGGTGATTATCTCTCACACGGATCCAAAGGAGTATATCAGATTGTTGGCTCGATTTGGTGTTAAAATAGTGATTTCCATGCATTTTCTTCATCCTAAGTATAGATCCACATAGATCCATTGTTCATGATGATGTTACATCCATTTTATCATATGTTAATCTATGCAAGTTCATTCATCAAGTTTGTAGAGATATTGTTCATGTTTTCATGCTTGTTAGACTTTCAACTCTTTAATTACGAAAATGCCATTATTGTTATAATTATCTACTTAGATCATATTTGAATGCTTGATTGCTTGGATTAATGTTTAGTTTGATTGATTGTTATGAATTAGATGATTGATGGTTTGATTTAGACCGAAGATGATTCAAAAGCTAGGAGAAAGGCTCTTGAATTGGGTAAGCTGCTCGTGGCATATGTAGCGGGATGATGAAGCTCTTATGCGTAGATTTGATGATGTGATGTTGAGATGAGGCTTTGCGAGGATGTGATGAAGCGAGGCAATCATGTGATGAAGACTTGGTTTAATCCAGACGGGATCATTCCAAGCACGTTGGTAACTCGGTGATGTGATTCGAGTTAAGAGTAATGGATGCTTGAGAGGCGCTTGAGCTAGTATGGAAATAGTCGTCAAGGAGGATGACTAGGAGGCTTGGATAGCATCGTTGTTGAAGGTTCTAGCATGCTCTAAGCAAGAGTACGTTTGGGCAGATTCGATAGTCCCAACGGCCAACTGTTGATGGTCGAGTACTCTGGGCAGATTCGATAGTCCTAGGCACGGGCTGCGACGACGTGCGGGAGTTATGTCTAGAACCGGGGTTTCCATTAGCCCTTGACGGACGGCTGAAAGAATGTGCCGGTCATTCAATTAACGGTGATATCGAAGCAATGATAACAGTGATAGCCAGAGTCATGGATGTTTGGTTGTGTCGTCATTCGGACTCAAGAGCGGTATTTTCTGGGTGCTTATCTGATTTAGGCCTTGGTACTTGGAAAACATCGCCCTTGATTCGAATGATTATTACTTTACTTTAAATTTTATGCTCTGCTGTGTTGCTTCTTCTTAGTGTGTGTCTGGGGGCTATCACTGTAGAAAGAGGTGGAGTGGGAGGGTTGTATTCCTATTCCTTTTCCTTTATGCTCTTTTGGTATGTTGTTAGTTAATTTACTGCTCACTAAGACTGTTGTCTGACTCAAGGCTTTATGTTTTTAACTCTTATTGCCTTGGGCTGTTCGTCCATTTTTGGGACGGGCAGACTAGGTAGCAGGTGACAGGTGCTGTTCTTGCTTCTCACGATGATGATATCGAAGACGAGTTGGAGGGTTGCATATTATCTTCTTACTATATGTACTGGGTGTTCCGCTGTTTTGTATTCTCTGAGTGTTATGTAGTGAGGCTTGATGTATTGGCTATTTGGATGCTTGTATTCAACTATTATGGAGTTTTATATGATGTCATTTTGTTCTGTAAAGCTTCACTATACATATGTTCTATTGTATTTTGTCCATGCGCTGTGAGTAATACGATAGATTCTGTTGTTTTTAATCTACCCTGACAATCGTCCATGGTCGCCTGGCACACTTTACAGCGCACTATCTCTAGATTCGGTGCAGGGGTCATGGGCGGTCGTCACATTTGGTATCGGAGCATTGGTTAATCGATTTTACCCAAGGCTCGCTGACATAACTACGTATGAGAGACGTAATTGTAATTTTGATGGATGACTACTATATATAATATAGTAGCTTAGTAGAGTTTGAGTCCTTTATGCAGTTGTTTCTCTAGAAGTTCTAATCATTCCTTTTTATAGATATTGAGAATGAGTCGAAGAGGGAGACCAGCTGCTAGGGAAGGCCGTGCTACTGAGGGGACTGCTGATTATGCAGCCATGTTCGAAGCTATGATGACTTCGATCATGAGAAGGATACCAGTTCCGAGGGCGGCAGTTGATGTTGGAGTTCAGGTTCAGACTCCGAAACCAGTGGATTTTGCTAAGTTGTGCAAGGACTATACTGCTCTTGGAGGGAAGGTTTTCTTGGGAACAGAATCAACTATTGAGGTCCAGAGGTGGATGGATGCTTGTAGAAGGATCTTTGGTGATTTGGGAATTGAGGATGCAACTAAGAGGAAGTTGGCATCAAGACAGCTTCAAGGGAGAGCTTCTGATTGGTGGAACTCTATTACCATCAATACTCCGGAGGAAGAGATTACTTGGGAGCAATTCCAAGCTAGATTTGAAGCTAAGTTCATTTCTACAGCTCAGAAGTCTGTTCTGTTCAAGAGGTTTGTGGAGCTCAAGCAAGGTGGAAGATCTGTTCTTGAGTATGTTTCTGAGTTTGAAGCTTTGTCCAAGTATGCTCGGTCATATATTGAATCTGCTTATCAGAAGAATGAGAAGTTTGTGACCGGCTTGGATAGTTATCTTGGGAGACAGTTGGTGGATCATTTGGACGATTCATTTGAGAAGCTTGTGGAGAAAGCTCTCAGGCATGAGAGTCTGTTTCCTAAGGAAGGATCTGTTGTTGCTGTGACTAGGGAAGAGTCTAAACCCCAGTAGGGTGGAAACAAGAAGAGGAAGCAGCAGCAGCAGAAGGGTAAGGATGGCCAGAAGAAGCCGATAGGCGAGGTGACTTGCTACAATTGTCAGCAGAAGGGCCATTTCTCGAAGGATTGTAAGAATCCGAAGGCACCGATGAAGTGTCACAACTGTGACAAGCCGGGGCATTTCAGGAAGAATTGTCCAGAGCTGAAGAGGGACAAGCAGATTGTGCAAGCTTATGCTTTGGGAGCTGTTCCGTCGTCTTCGAAAGCTCCTACTGCTGAAGAGAAAGGAAAGAGTGTGGTTGTTCAAGGTACTCTTTTCCTATGTGGTATTCCAGTTAGAGTTTTGTTTGATACTGGAGCGTCGCATTCGTTTGTTTGTAATGAACTCGTAGGCCGGTTAGATTTGAAGCCGGATATTGTTGATAGGCCATTGGTTGTGACTAATCCAGTTGGGGGTTCGTCTTGTTTGTGTATGTTATGCCGTGGTCTGATTGTGTCGAGTCATGGTTGCTCTTTTGTTTGTGATTGCTTTGTTCTGAACTTTGCGGGGTTCGGAATTATTTTGGGTATGGACTGGCTTAGGAAGTATGCGGCTAAGGTTGATTGCGAAAGGTTGGAGGTGACAGTCGAGAATGTGGAGGGGCGAAAGGTTGTGATACGATGTAAGCATGAAGAAGGCGTCTTCATGAGCTTCATGTATTCGTTGGTTGTTCCACGGGATGGACTGTCATCAGTGCCGATCGCTAATGGATTCGAGGATGTCTTTGACGAAGTCAAAGGGTTGCCGCCGCATAGAGAGATCGAGTTTCGTATAGATCTAGTTGAAGGAGCCAGACCTGTTGTGATGCCTCTTAGGCGGATGGTGCCTAGGGAACAGCAAGAGTTGAGGGTGCAAGTTGATGATCTTTTGCAGAAAGGATTCATTCGGCGTAGTGTGTCCGAGTGGGGTGCACCAGTTGTGTTTGCAACCAAGGCAGATGGGTCATTGAGATTGTGTGTGGATTATCGTGAGCTGAATAAGGTGACTAAGAAGAACAAGTATCCATTGCCGAGAATAGATGACTTGTTTGATCAGCTTCACGAAGCTAAGGTGTTTTCCCAGATGGATTTGGCAACAGGATTTCACCAGTTGAGAGTAGCTAAGGATAGTGTGCCAAAGACTGCTTTTCGGACACCATCGGGTTTCTTTGAGTGGCTGGTAATGCCGTTTGGACCGACTAACGCGCCAGCATATTTTGTGGATCTCATGAATAGAGTGTTCAGAGATCAGTTGAACAAGTTCGTACTTGTGTTTGTGGATGATATTCTGATTTATTCCAGAACTGAGGAAGAACACAAGACGCACTTGGGTATTGTTTTGGAAATCTTACGGAAACATCAGCTGAAGGCTAAGTTTTCGAAGTGTCACTTCTGGAAGAGTGAAGTGAGGTTCTTAGGCCATGTGATTTCTGGAAGTGGAATAGCGGTTGATCCCGCTAAGGTGGCGGCAATCCAGGATTGGGTTAGACCTAAGAATGCATCTGATGTGAGAAGTTTTCTTGGATTAGCAGGATATTATCGACGGTTTATCAAAGACTTCTCCAAGATAGCTGCACCGTTAACAGGATTGACGAAGAAGAACCTAGTGTTCAGTTGGGATGCTAAGTGTGAGCAAGCTTTCGGAATCCTGAAAGAGAGATTGACGAGTGCTCCTGTTTTGACTATTCCAAGTGGGAATGATGAGATGGTGGTTTACACCGATGCATGTGGTACTGGACTTGGAGCAGTGCTGATGCAGAGGGATAAAGTTGTTGCGTATGCCAGTCGACAACTGAAGCCGCATGAAAGGAATTACCCAACTCATGATTTGGAGTTAGCGGCGATTGTATTTGCTCTGAAGATGTGGAGACATTATCTATTAGGAGTTCGATTCGAGTTGTTTACGGATCACAAGTCATTGAAGTATCTTTTCTCCCAAAAGGATTTGAATTATCGGCAGCAACGTTGGCTAGAGTTTTTGGCATCATATGATTTTGGTATAGCTTATACTTTGGGAAAAGGTAACACAGTGGCAGATGCGTTAAGTCGAAAACATGCAGGATTAGGAGCCATGTTTTCAGAATGGAAGAGTCTCGAGTATTTAGCTGGATTTGACTTCAGGCCTAGATGTGAATTGGAACCTGAGATGTTGGCAAACTTATCGATAAGACCTTCTCTTGTGGAAAGGATTGGCGAGAGCCTTTAGCGAGACGATAAGCTTGTCAGGATTATCCGTGATTTGGAATCTGGATTGGATCCAGAAAAGGATAAAGGATTCGAGGTCGATCGAGAGGGTTGGCTTCGGAAGCAAGGACGACTAGTTGTTCCCGATATAGATGAATTGAGGAGTGAAGTTCTGAAGGAAAGTCATCACTCGAAGTTGACAATTCATCCAGGTGGAAATAAGATGTATCGGGATATGAAGAGAACCTACTACCGGGAAGGCATGAAGAAGGATGTTGGAAATTTTATTTCCAAGTGTATGAACTGCCAGTTGGTTAAAGCTGAACAGAAGAAGCCAAGTGGATTACTACAGCCATTAGAAGTTCCTACATGGAAGTGGGAGCAGGTATCGATGGATTTTATTGATGGATTGCCTAGAACCAGAACGGGAAATGAAGGGATTTGGGTCATTATAGATCGTCTGACTAAGAGTGCATGATTTATTCCTGTTCGATCGACTAGGACTGCATTAAAGTTGGCTGAGTTGTATGTTAAGTGGATAGTTCGATTCCATGGTATTCCGAAGAGTATAGTGAGCGATCGATACCCATTGTTCACTAGTGGATTTTGGAAGAGCTTCCAGGAAGTTTTGGGAACCGAGTTGTGTTTGAGTACAGCTTATCACCCTCAAACAGATGGTCAGACCGAGAGAGTCAACCGAGTTTTGGAAGATATTCTTAGAGCATGTGTTTTGGATTTCGGAGGATCATGGGAAGATTACCTTCATTTGGTGGAGTTTGCGTACAACAACAGTTACCAGTCAAGTATTGGTATGGCACCGTATGAGGCATTGTATGGAAGACCGTGTAACTCTCCGACATGTTGGTTAGAGACAGGAGAAAAACCGTTACTTGGGCCAGAAATGATTCGATAGACTTCGGATTGCATAGAGATCATTCGGCAACGAATGAAGGCAGCCCAAGACCGCCAGAAGAGTTATGCCGATAAGCGTCGGAAGGATTTGGATTTTGATGCTGGTGATATGGTTTTTGTGAAGATTTCTCCGCTGAAGAATGTTATTCGATTCGGGAAGAAAGGAAAATTGACTCCGAGATTTGTTGGACCATTCCCGATCATCGAGCGAATTGGAAAGCTCGCCTATAGATTGGAGTTACCAGAGAAGATGTCGGGTGTGCACAATGTTTTTCACGTATCATATCTACGGAAATATGTGCACGACTCGAATACAGTGGTTTCTGCTGATAGCTGTGAAGATTTCGAAGTTGATCTAGTTGATAGAAGACCTCGTAAGCCGCTTCGTGTTGTTGAAACTGACACGAAACAGCTTAGGAGGAAGGTAGTTAAGTTGCTCAAGATACAATGGAGTGATGATGATAACTACTGTACGTGGGAGGTGGAAGAGAGGATGAAGGCATCTCATCCTGAACTCTTCAAGGTATGGCCCTAAGGTGTCGTGTCATCTCACGATATTGTAACTTGTTCTAGTGTTAGAATTCTGTACGCTAAGCTAGAATTGGATGCATGGTTTGTTGATTGTTATGGTTGGTAGGCGTACAGAATAGTCTTTGATTGCTTTGTTTGTTTGGAATTTCGGGGGCGAAATTCCTAAGGGGGAGAGAATGTAACGACCCGTATTTTTACGGATCGAAAAGTTTGTCAAAATCTGGAATTTTCAGCATTTTTTTGGGTTGTTTCAGATTTTGGTTGGAATTTGCCTAAGTTCTAGGTCGTACGCGACCTAAGAGAGTCATGGGTTGTTAGCGACTTAGGTGATAAGTCATGAGCGACTTAAAGAAAGTCTGCGACCTAAGGGGATAAGCGAGTTAAGAGTTAGATCGTGGACAGTTTGGAGCGACCTATGGGAGTAGCAAGTTAAACCCAGTAGTTAACGACCTAGGGATGAGCGACCTAGTGGTTCCGAGTTAGCATTGTTAGGTCGGCAACGACCTAAGGAGTTTGGAGATAGCTGTGTAGCGACCTAGTGTCTTGGTATGACCTATAGGTTAGCGACTTAGGGAGTATACGACCTATGGGAGTTAAGTCGTACGAGTTAAGTCGTAAGTCGTAACATGTTTTAGGTCGCGTGAAGACTTAAGGTTGTTAGGTCGTTGGGTTTTGGCTTAGTATTAGGTCGCGCATAGTTAAGTCGCGCAGTGCTTTAGGTCGTTAGTGTGTTAGGTCGCTGAGGCGCTACGATTGTTAGGTCGCGTAAGCGCTTAAGCGTTAGGTCGCTGATGTGTTTAAGTGTTAGGTCGTAGCACTGTTAGGTCGCACCTATGGTTAAGTCGCTAAGTCATAGGTCGTAACCTTGTTAAGTCGTAGGTTGCAGTGGCCTGGGTTGTTAGGTTGAAGAGGCTTTAGGTCGGTGGGGTTTATAGGTCGTAGATCGTAGGTCGTATACGACCTAACTCCGAGCGACCTAGGGGCGATTTTCAGCTATAAATAGAGGGGGTTGGCTTCATTTTTGGAATCCGGATTTCGAAGCGACGAAGTGCTGCCATTTTGAGAGCTCGACTTCTACACTTCTTCACTTCTTTTCTCCACTCTAATCTAGTGCTTCCATCCATCCAAGTTGAAGATCAAATTGAAGATTCAAGAGCTTAGATTGAAGATCTACATCCATTGAAGTGAGATTTCATCGTTTGAAGCGAATTTGTGATAGATCAAGCTTGATCCTTTGCTGTCCAGATCTGAAGCGTGTTGATTTGGGGTTGTTTAGGTGATTTGGTGAGTGGTGATTATCTCTCACACGGATCCAAAGGAGTATATCGGATTGTTGGCTCGATTTGGTGTTAAAATAGTGATTTCCATGCATTTTCTTCATCCTAAGTATAGATCCACATAGATCCATTGTTCATGATGATGTTACATCCATTTTATCATATGTTAATCTATGCAAGTTCATTCATCAAGTTTGTAGAGATATTGTTCATGTTTTCATGCTTGTTAGACTTTCAACTCTTTAATTACGAAAATGCCATTATTGTTATAATTATCTACTTAGATCATATTTGAATGCTTGATTGCTTGGATTAATGTTTAGTTTGATTGATTGTTATGAATTAGATGATTGATGGTTTGATTTAGACCGAAGATGATTCAAAAGCTAGGAGAAAGGCTCTTGAATTGGGTAAGCTGCTCGTGGCATATGTAGCGGGATGATGAAGCTCTTATGCGTAGATTTGATGATGTGATGTTGAGATGAGGCTTTGCGAGGATGTGATGAAGCGAGTCAATCATGTGATGAAGACTTGGTTTAATCCAGACGGGATCATTCCAAGCACGTTGGTAACTCGGTGATGTGATTCGAGTTAAGAGTAATGGATGCTTGAGAGGCGCTTGAGCTAGTATGGAAATAGTCGTCAAGGAGGATGACTAGGAGGCTTGGATAGCATCGTTGTTGAAGGTTCTAGCATGCTCTAAGCAAGAGTACGTTTGGGCAGATTCGATAGTCCCAACGGCCAACTGTTGATGGTCGAGTACTCTGGGCAGATTCGATAGTCCTAGGCACGGGCTGCGACGACGTGCGGGAGTTATGTCTAGAACCGGGGTTTCCATTAGCCCTTGACGGACGGCTGAAAGAATGTGCCGGTCATTCAATTAACGGTGATATCGAAGCAATGATAACAGTGATAGCCAGAGTCATGGATGTTTGGTTGTGTCGTCATTCGGACTCAAGAGCGGTATTTTCTGGGTGCTTATCTGATTTAGGCCTTGGTACTTGGAAAACATCGCCCTTGATTCGAATGATTATTACTTTACTTTAAATTTTATGCTCTGCTGTGTTGCTTCTTCTTAGTGTGTGTCTGGGGGCTATCACTGTAGAAAGAGGTGGAGTGGGAGGGTTGTATTCCTATTCCTTTTCCTTTATGCTCTTTTGGTATGTTGTTAGTTAATTTACTGCTCACTAAGACTGTTGTCTGACTCAAGGCTTTATGTTTTTAACTCTTATTGCCTTGGGCTGTTCGTCCATTTTTGGGACGGGCAGACTAGGTAGCAGGTGACAGGTGCTGTTCTTGCTTCTCACGATGATGATATCGAAGACGAGCTGGAGGGTTGCATATTATCTTCTTACTATATGTACTGGGTGTTCCGCTGTTTTGTATTCTCTGAGTGTTATGTAGTGAGGCTTGATGTATTGGCTATTTGGATGCTTGTATTCAACTATTATGGAGTTTTATATGATGTCATTTTGTTCTGTAAAGCTTCACTATACATATGTTCTATTGTATTTTGTCCATGCGCTGTGAGTAATACGATAGATTCTGTTGTTTTTAATCTACCCTGACAATCGTCCATGGTCGCCTGGCACACTTTACAGCGCACTATCTCTAGATTCGGTGCAGGGGTCATGGGCGGTCGTCACAAGTAAAATATACAAATGAATTGAATTAAGATTGAGATAGTATTCACCAATATATCTTTTGGCATGTTGTTATTCTAAGACCCATGCAAGAGCCAAATTCAATATATACTAAATACGTTCGTACCGTGGTCGCTTAGAAATTTATTTGCTCGAGATCATGTATTATCTTTTGAGTTTTGAAAACGTAAGCAATACATGAAAATGGATATTTAATACATATTTAATTGCATATAAAGATATATGTTGAAAAGATGTAGTTTGTATTGTATGAATATTCAATGAAATTAGTTCATTCAGAATAAGAAAATAAACCATAGTGCGATATCATGTATTCAATATGATTGATTATAGTGAGGATCATCTTTAAATGTTTCGACAATTTTAGAAAGAAAAGCGAATGTACTACAATGGATGTAACTTTGGCGTGGTTGGGATAAAGAGAGCGATTGGTCACCTCTTCATGTAGAGACATCAGAAACGAGAATTCTATAAAATACTAAAAGATATTTAATATGGAATGAAAAATATGTTTTCAACTCCAAAAGGTATTTTCATATAGGAAAATTAATTTCTATAACATTTATTTATTTAAGTTTAAGATATTTGATCAAAAACTCTCGATTGTAACCTAATTACAGTGAATGAAATAAAATCCAGTAATAAGTGGTTGAATGGAGCTTTGTATATTTTACGATATTGTAGTAATGGTGGAAATAGTGGGAGCACACCATATAACACCTATTAATGGTCGCATCAAGTCATGAAAGATAGTCTTCATAAACATATCAAGTATTATTTATGAAATAATAACTATTCTTCAGTATTGACTGAAAATAGATATAGCTTTATTTTAATATGATTATTATGAATATCCGTTAGTAATAAGTCTATAATAATGGTATTTATAACAAAAGTGATGCATTAGGAAATACAGTAGTGTCTAAAATTTTTACAACTATTTTGGAATTACGGACTAAGCCATATCTTTGAGTAATTTTCAATAATCATATTATTATGAATCACATGGTACTAATGAATTATATCTCAGAAGATTGAAGATGAAGCACCCATTAAGTGAGAGTGACAAAAGAGTTAATGAACTTTTCAGATTGATACATATAGACGTAAGCAATTCAAAGTCTAATGATACCAAAACGGTTCCATATACTTTGTTGAAATTCATTGATGAATTATTATAGAAATGAACATGTGCATATAATCCATAAGTAGTATGTTTATGATAAGTTCCAAAATTTAATATGGAAGTAGAAAACATAACATTTAGAAGAAACTAAAATGATTCGATTTGATTGAATGGATGAGTGTATTGGAAAGGAGTTCAAAATGTATCTACAAGGAATAAGGTTCAGTCTCAAATGTCACTCCCCCTATAATACATAATGATGTGTCGATAATGAATAATCGGACATGGTTGGACAAAATACGATTGATGATAAGTGATGTTGAGAGAACTTCTTTCTACAAGGTCGTGTACTTAAGAGTAAGTACATAAGGTTAATATTAATTTCATCTAAAACATAGTTTACGAGATCATAAAAGATGAGTGTTTATAAGAAACAACACCTACATATCCTAGGAGTTGATAGGTTATGTGAGTCGAGAGACTGGATGTAATATTTATTCATGAGGGATCTTGTGTCAACCACCCAAAAGGACTTTAGGACAGAACAATACCGATTGATAAATTTTTGATATGAACACAAGTATCGTAAAGTTAAATAGTTTCATACATATATTTAGGAAGTTCATAAGATGTTTATGAATACTTATTCCATTACATCGAGAAACAATTATTGTTTCAAGAAATGCCAACTTCATAACGAAGGTATTTCTTTTAGAAATTATTGGTAGTAAAATGGATTCGGATAGGATCCAAAGATAAAACTGAAAACGAAGGATGGAATAAAACTAATCGAACTAAGTAGACATGACACATTAGAATGTCTGATGATAAACTTCGCACATCAAAGAGAAAATTGTTAATTTTATTAATATTGAAAAAAGAACTACCTCGATCTTAAGTAGGCTATTAAGAGTGTTGATTCCACCATGTGACACGGTGCATAAATCCAAAATGGATTCCAAGTTTGTTATCAAAATATGATTGATATTAGTACCTGAAAGGATATGATCCATCGACTGCAAAAGTGTCTTCAAAAGGATGATTAATGCAGTTGGAATATAATCCACATTGATAAGAATAACATCGTATATTTCAATTTTTGAAACTAATGTAACAGATTCGTTATTCAATGTGCTTCGGTTAATTTGGATTTTACTCACAAAATTTATTGTCTAGTATGACTTTGAGTTTTCGTGTATATATATGCTAACAACAAAATTATAAATAATGATTTAGAATATACCGTTTACACATAACAACCAAAATGTCTCGAAGTCAGTGGGAGCGATGACTAAGTTTGTGAGTGTTGGATATGATCCAAGAAATGGTACAAAAATGTTATTTGATAAGCATTAGAGTTAAGTAAGTATTTTGACAAAGAAATCAAATAATTTGAATTTTAGTCGAAATGCAAAGGAAGTGTGTGTCTATAAGAAAGAATATTAATAGGTACTAAAATATATTTAGAACTAAAAGTAAATGACAATGTTAACAATGTACACATGTTAAAATCATTTATTTTGGGTGTTCGATTTTCGGTACAGGATTTGAAAAAACATCTTTTATAATAAGTATAAAAGGATGTAGGGAATGTCCTAAAACAATATATGTAGTCACTGTATTAAAGTTTTTAATATGGAGCATGTAAAGTGGATTCTTTATGCATTGGCAATAGGAATTATTGTAAATGTTATATTATCTACAGTTTCACACTTTGCTTATGTATTTAATACATTGAGAAAATATCAAATCCGAATTAAAGATGACTAAATAATGGTTAAGAGTGTTCTCGAGTATTTGCAAAATAGTAGAGAATTGTTTGAGAAACAACTAGCTCCTTATAAAGAAATATTTGGACTCAAACTGTAACAACCCGGAATTTTGTCATTTGATTTTGAATATTTAATTAATTTTAAATATTGAAATAATTGGTTTTTAAAGTTTAAAAACTTGAATTCAAATATAGGGATTAGTTTAAATATTTGAATTGTGAATTTAATATTTGAAAAGTGATTAAAAATATTTGGATTTTGAATTGAATATTAATTACATGGATTTAATGGTCTTATTTAACTCCTTTTAATTAATAAATAATAACGATGAATTCATTTTGTAAATTTATTTGAAATAATAAATAATAAGAAAAATTTAATATTAATAAAATGAATTGATTTTAAATGATGTATTCTTATTTTTATTTATTTGATTTTTCCGTGATTTTTAATTGGGAAAATATTTAAATTATCGTTTGACGATTTTCCAACAAACGATGGTGTTTATGTGATTTTACATATCAGATAACCTGTGTATATTATTATTGTTTTTGGATCACATCGCATTTTTGTGTGCGATCGTTTTTTTTTTGTCGTTCGCAGTTCATATGCGAACGAAATTTTGTGCAGCGAAATACCTGAAATCTTGTCATAAACCCTGACCAAACACCTAACTTACTCAACACACTTACTTTCTTTTCCTCTTACAGTATTCCATCCATCACTCCCTGTAACTTTCAAAATAAAAATAAAGAAAAGAAAAGCAAAGCAAACATCAAAAATTAAGAACTCAAAATCTGCTCAGCTAAAAATCTACTCAACTAAAAATTACCAAACAACTTTAATTGAGATTGTTTTAGAGAGTGCTACAATCTCATACCCATTCTATCATGTTCAGTTGTGTTTTGGAGTAGTAAAAGTTCAGCCTTGGAGCTAGGGTTTCACCTTTTTGATGATTTAGGGGGAGATAGGCTAAACAGAGGTTGGATCTGGGTTTCGAGAGTGTAGAGCATTCTTTTACTGAGGTTTGGTGGAGTGCGGTTCATTATGGAATCGTGCGACAATCTCGTATGGTCGAAGAAGACCTATAGGTCGTGGTCCGTATAACTTGACCGAGTTCGAGATGGTGTGGTTGTTGCGTTGCTTGCATGAAGAGAGATTGATCGATGGAGTCAGAATTTGTTTTCATGGAAGGATTTGGGAGATAAGTCATGTATGCATGTGGCCATGGATATATATAACATGTACAAGGAAGATGTGAGTTTAGGGAAGAAGGGAGAGATAAGTTTTTAAAAGGGGTAATTAAGTTAAAATGGTAACTAGTGATTTAAATAATATAATTTAAAATCAATAACTTATGAAATGTATATCTCTCTCTTATAGAAGGTCCAATCGACATGCGGTCTTTTGCGTTGCGCTCTTAATGGCGATAGCAACATGATGGAACTAGTTTCGTTGAATTTGGAGCAAGTGAAATTTTGGGCTAGCCTAAGCTTCCGTTGGAATTTCGATGAGTCAAACTCACCTTTTTGGATAATCAGTATGATATATAGTAAATAAAATTTACTGTTTGTGTTTGGATGAATTTTTGGTTGATTTGGTTAAACATCCGCTTTTGAAAAGCGATTAACATTTAAATTGAAAATACATGAATTTAGTAGAGAAATTCAGATTTCTCGATATTGTGGTTTTTAATTTCCAGTTATATTCCTGTTGATTTTATTTTAGCTATATACCTGTGATATAGATTGTTAAATTTCAAAAATTGATAGTTTGGCAATATTGGATGTGACACCGACATATGTTAAAGGTTGAACCTTTTTAGAGAAAAGGGTTAGTAATATCCCTGGTTAAGTGCTATAGTAATTATTGGTCTCGATATAGTATTTTGGAAATATTATTAAGTGTTGTGTGATTTGGAAATGGTTTTCAATTTGAAAAGTTATTTTTAATCTACCCTTTTGATTTTCTATGATATGTTGTTTAATATAAAATATAGTTACCAAACTTCTCCATTTCCATTAACTTCCTTATTTATTCTTATAATATATATATATATATATATGTGTGTGTAAATAGTTTAAAATTATTTTGGAAAGTATTTATCTTGAAAGGTTATTATAATAAGGAATGTTTATTTTAAAGGAATAAAAGGGGTTTGTTTTTATTTTAAAGAGATTTTTATTTTAAAAAAAAGAAGATAGAAATATTTTGGATAAAAATTTGTAAAGCATTTTATATAAAATGTTGTAATAAAAGAATGGTTTTATAAATGGTAATTTATAAGTTAAAGAGAGATTTTTATAAGCAGTGTTTTATAAATAAAAGGACAGATTTATAAATGGTATTTGAATAGGGGATATATTATCATTTGATAAATTCAGGCAATAAATTATCATAGTGAATTAATTGTAATATAGAATGATCGTGTTATAGAAATATATTTAAGTTTTATAGTTGTATTTGGAGTTGGGTTTTATAAAATGATTTTTTTAAATATATTTAGGAGTTTATAAAAAGAAGTTTTATAAAATTAATTTGGAATTTTATAAAAAGAGTTGCAGATATATTTTGGATTTATAAAATGGGGTTTATAAATGACTATTTTATAGAAGAAGTTTTATAAAGAGTTATAAATAGTACAAAGGAGGTTTATAAAGGAGTTATTAAATAAATTTAGAGATTTATAAAAGGAGGCTAAAATTATGTCTTAGATATTTATAAAGGAATTTATAAACAATATTTTATGAAAGGAGTTGTAAAAGTAAGGTGTTTTATAAAGGAATACTATAAAAGGGGTTTATAAGAAGAATGAGACCCGATTTCCATAAACGACCATTTCAACTCAGGGTGGTATGGAAATGTTCTTTTCATACTTAGCACCAAATTCCAAGGTATGAAAACTTGTCTCTATCTTGAGAATTAAGAATGTGTGCCGAGGCAGGGATAGTTTTCTAACTTGTCAGATTTCATTATTAATCGAGAGATAGTACTGGTTGAAATCGAAAGGTGGTGGTAAGTATACTGGTTTAATTTCCATACAATCCATTTACTTACACCAAAGGTGTTTTGGGTTTATTGTTGTCAATATTTTTAAATAACATTTATTTAAACCCAATTAAATATGATTTTGGAAATAAAATCCTTCTTAAGATTTGTAAACATACTCACTGTTGATATAAGTATGTGGAAAAGTTTTCTAAGTATTAAAGGGTGAAATGGTTTTGTGAATATACTTATATCGTCTAGATAAGTATACAAAAATATTTTTCAAGTGTTGGAAAGGAGTAGAGGGTTTGTGAATATATCTTTGTAAAGTATTTTAATACAAGAATTTACAAAATTGTTTAATTAATGAAAGGATTAGTTAAAGAGGGTTAGTGGTTACTTTGTGCTTAACCATGCTTAGTTAAATCTCTGGTTGAATTGTTGTTTATTTCGTAGTTAAATAACCGACCATCAAATGTTTTCCTACTTTTAAAATTATCGTTGTCGGTTCGGATAGACCAGGATCAGATATATTATCCGAAAACCACTTCAAATCAGCATAAGCATTCGAATTGGAGAAATCCTGAAGTTGATGAAATCTAAGATGGAGACCTTTGAATTGCAAGGCTTACTTGCTACTAATCCTGAGGGTGAGTCCAAAAGGATGTAGTAGAAGTAGTGCTTTGGTTTTGTTCAGTCCTAGAACAAACTTGTATGGACGAATGCTGGCATTACATTTGTAACGACCCAAAATTTTAGTCGTTTGAATTTGGAATATTTAATTGATTTAAATATTGAAAAGTTAATTTTATAAGTTAAATAACTTTAATTTCAAATAGAGCGATTTATTTGATAATTAAATTGTTGCATTTAATATTTGGAATTGTTTAAATAATTAAATCCTAAATTTAATGTGAATAAAAATGATTTTTAAAGTTGATTTAAATTCTATTTAAATAAGGATGAAGATAGTAAACTTTTAATTTATATTTAAAAGTGATTAATTTGGTTTTTATAATAATTCGTTTTAACTAATGTGTAAAAATAGTCTTCCGGGGCACCTTCTCGGATTTCGACGAAACCAGTTTCATTGGATTCATAATAATGAATTATAGTATGCCGTCGAATTTCGTGGTGATCGGACATATCGTTTGGTCGTGAGAGCTTGAAACACGTAGAAATTAATTAAAGGAATTAATATAATATAATTGAGTTTGAAAAGCTATCTTCTGTATATAATCGAATTAGGTCTCGAGGCTAGTTCCATTGTGTTCGAAATATGAGTATTTAGTATAGAACGCCAGGTGGAACGTCTCATTTGGAATTCGAGATTTTAAGTACATCGAGCTAGATATTTTCGAATATAAAATATTTATATATATATATCTTTACCATGCCCACACCCTACCCTATGTACTCACCATCCCTGACCCATGCCCTACACTATGCTGACCATACCCTCCCTCCTCTATTTAAAAATCACGCTTTACCAGAGATTGGTTTGCACCTTTTTCATTTTAAAACTTCCCTTCATCTAACAATTGTTATTCATCGGCGCCACTACGAGCATTTTCAACCATCGGCATCAATTGAGAAAACATCGGCGACGACGAGATATAGGCAATCAACGGTTGTATTGTAGTATGGCGTGGCATGGTGGTCGAATTTCTCCTCCGTTCGTGGACGTTTCTTGGATCTGCGGAGGCAAACGCGGCGATTGGGGTGCTCGTTCTGATGGCGTTGGGAAGCTTAGGGGCAGGGCGATCTTTGGTGGTGAAGCGGTAATAGCCAAAGACCTAGAAGCATGGTAGCGAGGCATGAAGTCACGACCATCTTGTTTACCTAGAAATGACATACACAATTTTGAACGAGATGGATTAGGGCAGTTGATGATGGTAATTAAAAATTAATGATTGTAATTGTTAACCCGCCTTTTGGCAAGGCTGTAGGCAAGCAGATTTAACTAAATCGACTTCACGATTATCGAGGTAGGAACATAATGGATTCGGTTTAAAAGGATGAAGTTCACCTGGATATGTTGTTCGGTTGAGAAATGGAGAAGTTGCACGGCTTGGTCTAGATGCTCTGGATCGCTCGGCATTGAGGTGACAACAAGGTGGCTCGGCATTGGACATCGCTCGGCATCAAACCTCGCTCGGCATCGGACATCGCTTGGCATCGGACCTCGCTCGGCATCGGACCTCGCTCGCCATCGGACTTTATTCGGCATTTGTGGTTCGGCCTGAGAGTCACGGGTCGTTCGACAATGGTGGATCGGCATAGGCCGGTTGACCTTGGTGGGTCGGCTTGGGCCGTTCGGCCTTGGTAGGTCGGTCATCTGGATTCGATTGACTAGTTTGAACTCAAGAATGAGGAAGTGGGTTCGACATTGGGCTACTTCGAGTCTTATCACGAGTTACTTCGAGTCTCTCTCGGGATGAAACTGGGTCGGCTTGCTTAGATTTTAGGTTCGGTCACAATGATGATTCTGGTTCGGCAATGGCCTTAATGGGCCCGGATTGCTCAGGAGGCCCAACTACATGGATTTGCCTATAAATACAGAATGTGGGGGTTCAGAAAAGGGATATTCTTTCTGCTCTCTTACTTTCTCTTTTCTAAGGCTAAGGCTACTCTACTACTTTGTAACTGTAATCGGTTTTTACAGCAATAAAAAGGAAACTTCTGGAGTGGACGTAGGCCGGAGTTAGCCGAACCACTATAAAACTTGTTGTTCTTTACTGCTTTCATTTTAATTTTTATAATTCTTCACGTTTATATTCTCTACATACATTCTATCTCTGATTTGGTGCTTTCATCTGGACCTGGGTGTAAGTGACCAATTTTGGCGCTAACATTTTGGTGCTTTCACCGAGAGGCAAGCACTCGGGGATTTCGGAGCTAGGATTTTGGATTCAAAAGCTTTGGAACTTGGATTCTAGGAATAATAATGTTATTTAAAAATCGAAATCTTATAACTGTAGTAACTCATTCATGTTAGGTCCAAACTGAATGTAGTCAGTCGCGTCAAGTTCGTATTGACGAGCGCTACGTTATGGAATTGATTTGGTGACAATTAGAGCTAGTTGAAGTTCATGCTAAATCGAACGTTGTTCAATTAGACGGAACCAGAACTTCTCGCCAACAACAGGAATTTTGGTGAGCTAAACTCACCTTTTTGGCTAACAAGTAATATTATATTGTTGATAAAAATTGTTGATTGGATGTTTGGATGATTTACTGTTTTATCAGTTGGTTTGGGTTTATTCCCACCTCTATAGCGGATGACCCTTTATATATACCCGCATAGTAGCAGATGATCCATATTATATAATTATATACCGATTGTGATGTAGAGGGATAGGTTGGAGGGATCCAACGAGATTCATAGCCATTGTTGAAATGTTTTCCAATAATATTCTTGTTATATGATTGTTAACTATCAAACCTGTTTGTTAACCTTATGGGTTATGACATTGTTATATGTTCAACTCAAACCTTATAGTGATAGAAAATCAATATCGATATTCGTTAAATATTGGGTAGCTATTGGCCTCAAATTAGTATTTTTAAAACGCTATAAATTTCCATTTGAGTTGGGATTGATTTTGAGACATGAAAGGATTTTAAATCTAGAATTAGGTTTCGAAAATATTTTGTTTTAAGGATTTAATTTCTATTTTACTTTAACTTTATTATCTGCCTTTCTAAGTCATTAGAAATGTTTTAAAAGTTACTTATTTATATTTAATATTTTTTTAAATTTATTTATTTATATTTAATATTGTTTTAAATTAATTTATTTATAATTAATATGGTTTTTAAGGTTATTTATCAATATGTTAATATTTTGAAGATTAATTATTTAAATAATTAATATGGTTTGAAATTTATAATAATGATTTATTAATACTGTTTTAGAAATTTAATTATTATTATTTATAATAAGGTTGAAAATTTATTTATTAGTACTTTATTAATAATGTCTTTGAAATTATTAATTATTACAAGATAAAAAGAGTTTATAAATGATTTTAGATATTTATAAAAGAATTTTAGAAATGGGTTTATAGATTTATAAGAAGATTTTTATAAATAGTTGTATGGATATATAAAGAGTTTATAAATGTTTTGAAATTTATAAAAGAGTTTATAATTGGAAATGGAGGTTGGGTTTTATAAGGGGTTTCTATAAAGAGTTTTATAAACGGTTTCAGAGATTTATAAAATAGTTTTTACAAATGGTTTTTTAGATTATAAGGGATTTATAAATGATTTTAGAATTGTATAGAAAAGAAATCTTTCTTAGTTTTGTGAATATACTTATTGCGTTAAGATAAGTATATAGATATTTTCTAAGTATTGAAAATATAGGGATTTGTGTGTATATCTTTGTAAAGGTATTTACATACAAGTATTACCAGGTGATTTTTATTAATGAAAAGATTAATTAAAAGGAGGCTAGTGGTTACTTATGTGCTTAACCAATGTTGGCTTTCCCAATGGAATTAAATCTCCGATTTAGATGTGTGTTTGTGGATAGTTAAATAACCGACTATCGAATATGGACCAGAAATGTGACTTTGGAAATATCTAGGAGAAACACGTGAGTTATACGGCACAGTCATCTCCGATAATGTTGTACTATGCGTGTAAATCTCATTTCATTCTCCTTGGACAAATGATAAGAAAATCCATCAATTAACGGTTAGGAGGCGATCTCCGCTTTTATCTTTGGTAGTTTATTTCCTAAAGAACCGGGGTTGAGTTTACCAGAAATTATCGAAAGTTGTTTCGAAGAGACCAGGATCAGATATGTTATCTGAAAACTACTTCGATCCAACTCAAGCATTTTGAAGTGAAGATATTTTAAAGTTAATGGAATTGAAGACGGGGCTCTTTGAGGTGCAAGGGCTGCTTGTTACTAATCCTGACGATGATCTCAAAATGGATGCAGTCGAAGTGGTGCCTTCGGTTTCGTTCAGTCCCAGAACAAACTTGGATGGATGAATAACTAGCATTATATTGTTGTCTAAAGGGCAGTGTTAGCATTCCAAGTGGGAAGTGCTATATAAAGGTAAAACATAAACTCAAGCCTCATCAATCGGAAATGACTAAAACAAAGGAGATGCAACTGGGCTAAGTTGGTCGCTCCCAAGTAGGGTATCCCTATTTAGAATCGATATTATCTCTCATTTGTATGCTTCGGGGCCCATTAACGGCGAGGTGATCATATTTGGTACTATCTAGTAAAGGGTAGGCCGGTTCTGTGTTGGCAGGAGATCTTGGCAACATCCTCGGTGTTATTTTATCTAGAGATGCACCATGATGGGTGGTACCCCAGTAGCCCAGTCATTGTATGGAACCCATTCTCCAATAAGCACCATACGCACTTAGTTGTGCCTAACTATGTTGAAATATGAGATGTAAGCATTTGAACTATATTCATATTTTAATTTGATCCTTAGACATTATGATAATATCACTGGATTTTCTACAGAGAATGTTTTGGTTATCGTAAGGTATAAACCTGTTCGTGTTTATGTGCGGCGTTGTCTTATGAGATACCTTTATTTCCAAAAGATTTTTGAAATATTAAAATTCCATTTGGGTGTGTTTTCCAACGCTGGTTTTTCCAAACCGACTCGGGTGTTATTTCATTATAATGCTTAGGTCAGACTGAGCATATTGCAGATTTAGTTTGGATGCTTTGGAGCTTCAGGAGTTGAGCTAGAGGCCCAGAGACGTATTCATGTATACGGTTATTCTTTCGCTTATTCATTGTTGTATTTAACATCAATTGCGAGGACAGGTTGTTATAATTGTCTGGGCTGAAATAGGTTATATACTCTGATTAATGTTTTATATATATATATATATATATATCTGTGTGTGTTACAGTTTGCTTTTGGGTAAAGATTTGTTGCATATTATATATTATTCGTTCCAAATGAGATTTTGTGTTGTTTAGTTTCTTCTTGTCTTCTTCATTTTTCTTTTTCCCTAACAATCGGGCTTTTCGACATTTGATTGCTCGGCACGCAATACAGTGGACGTAATAGTGTCAATTTTCGAGGTTCAAAAATCTCGATTCACTACAACATTGTTGCCTAGAGGGCAGTGTTAGCATTCTAAGTAGGATTTACTAAAAAGGTAATCGTAGCCTCAAGCCTCACAATCGGTAATGACTAAAGCAGGGATGTGCCGCATGGCTATTTTGGTCACTCCCATTAAGGTATGATCATCACTTGTATCTAGATCAACATTTATTTATGGATTGTGTATGTTTGTGACCACGGAAACGGTCTGTCGAGGACAACCGGGGGGAGGGGGTTGATCATATTTTGTACTATCCAGGAAGGGGTAGGCCGGTCCTAAGTAATAGAGGTGCAAATCAAGGCAGCCTCGATATATTTTCTCTAAAGGTGTACTATATGGAAGGTAGACTGTTACCTTGTCATATATGGAATCAATTCTCTAATAAGTGCCTTCGGAGTTAGTTGTATACCTATTATGCTGGAATTTATTTTAAACCATGGACATTATTATAATATCAGAAGATTCCTAAAAATGATTTGGTTATCATAAGGTTAAAACCCATCCATGTTTATGTTCACCATGGTCTAAAGAGATACCTTTATTTTGAAAGATTTTATAACATTAAAATCCATTTGAGGTGTGTTTCTCACGTTAGTTTACCAGACTGATCCGGACGTTATTTTTCTTATAATGCTCGGGTCAGACCGAGCATATTTCAGATTTAGATACGGATGCTTTGGAGCTTCAGGACATGATCTTGAGGCCTCCAAGTCATTGTGACGACCGCCCATGACCCCAGCACTGAACCTAGAAAGTGCGCTGTAAAGTGTGCCAGGCGACCATGGACGATTGTCAGGCAAAATTAAAACAGCAGAATCTATCGTATTACTCAAAGCGCATGGACAAAATACAATAGAATATATATAGTGAAGCTTTACAGAATAGAATGTCATCATATAAAACTTAATAATAGTTGAATACAAACATCTGAATAGTCAATACATCAAGCCTCACTACATATCACTTAGAGAATTATACAAAGCAGCGGAACATCTAGTACATATAGTAAGAAGATAATATGCAACCTCCAGCTCGTCTTCGACATCAGCATCGTGGAAAGCAAGAACAGCACCTGTCACCTGCTACCTAGTCTGCCCGTCCCAAAATGGACGAACAACCCAAGGCAATAAGAGTTAAACATAAAGCCTTGAGTCAGACAACAGTCTTAGTGAGCGGTAATTTAACTAATAACATACCAAAAGAGCATAAAGGAAAAGGAATAGGAATACAACCCTCCCACTCCACCTCTTTCTACAGTGATAGCCCCCAGACACACACTAAGCAGAAGCAAACATAGCAGAGCATATAATTTAAAGTAAAGTAATTATCACTCGAGTCAAGGGCGATGTTTTCCAAGTACAAACCCCCAAGGCCTAAACCAAGATCAGATAAGCACCCAGAAAATACCGCTCTTGAGACCGAATGACGATACAACCAAACATCCATGACTCTGGCTATCACTGTTATCATTGCTTCGATATCATCGTTAATTGAATGACCGGCACATTCTTTCAGCCGTCCGTCAAGGGCTAATGGAAACCCCGGTTCTAGACATAACTCTGCACGTCATCGTGACCCGTGCCTAGGACTATCGAATCTGCCCAGAGTACTTGACTATCAATCATTAGCCTTCAGGGACTATCGAATCTGCCCAACGTACTCTTGCTTTGAGCATGCTAGAACCTTCAACAACAATGAGATCTCAGCCTTCTAGTCATCCTCCTCGACGACTATTTCCATACTAGCTTAAGCGCCTCTCGAGCAAATCATTATCCTCTAACTCGAACCATTTCACCGAGTTATCAACATGCTTGGAATGATCCCGTCTGGATTAGACCAAGACTATCTCATATCTCATATCATGCTTCGCCTAATCATCATCATAGCAAAGCTTCATCTCAACATCATCATCAAATCTATCCATATGAGCTTCATCATCCGCTACATATGCCATGAGCAGCTTTTCCAATTCAAGAGCCTTTCCCTTAGCTTTTGAATCATCTTCGACCAACTTGTCTAAATCAAATCATCAATCATCTAATTTATAGCAATCAATCAAGGCAAACATTAATCCAAGTAATCAAGCATTCAAATATGATCTAAATAGACAATTATAACAATAATGGCAATTTCGTAAATAAAGAGTCCAAAGTCTAACAAGCATGAAAACATGAGCAATGTCTCTATAATCTTGATGAATGATCTTTCATAGGTTAACACTTAGTAAAATGGTTGTCAAATCATCATAAACGATGGATCTATATGGATCTATACTTAAGTTTACAAAGATGCATGAAAATCACTACTTTAACACAAAATCAAGCCAACGATCCGATATACTCCTTTGGATCCGTGTGAGAGATAATCACCACTCACCAAATCACCTAAACACCTCAAAAGCAACACACTTCAGATCAGGACAGCGAAGGATCTAACTCGATCTATCACAAATCCGCTTAAACGATGAAATCACTCTTCGAAGAATGTAGATCTTCAATCTAAGCTCTTCGATCTTCGATTTGATCTTTGATTAGGATGGAAGGAATCACTAGATTAGAGTGGAGAAAAGAAGTGAAGAAGTGTAGAAGTCGAGCTCTCAAAATGGCAGCACTTCGTCGCTTCGAAATCCGGACCCCAAAAAGTGAGGAAATGGACGAGTATTTATAGCTGAAATCCTCCTTAAGTCGTTCACTCGGAATTAGGTCGTCCACGACCTATAGAGCATCACGACCTACGACCTAACAAAACCCCTCAATCTACGACCTAACGACTTAGCAACTCAACACATCCTACGACTTAACAACTTTGCCGACCTAAAAACCCACACGACTTAACAGGGTTGCGGCTTAACAGGGTCTCTGACCTAACGCAGGCGCGACCTAATCCATGCACGTCTTAACACATGCCGAGTTAACACGGAATATCTCTATAACTCCTAGGTCGCTCACGACTTAGCGACCTAACCCCTTAAACCTTCACGCGACCTAAAACAATGCGCATCCACGACCTAACTATACCCAGTACTATCATAGGTCGTCTGCGACCTACTACTCATGCTACAGCGACTCAACGACTCAACTGGTTTACGACTTAACTAAGACGCGACCTAGCCATAGTTCCGACCTAACGACTTAGCGCATCAGCGCACCCAAGCGACCTACAACCTAACAAACCTGCGACCTAACACACACACGCGACCTTACTAACTTAGCCAGGCTACGACATAACTCCTTAGGTCGTCTAACGACCTAATTTTGCTAACCCGCTAACCACTAGGTCGCTAACCCCTATAGGTCGCTGCCTCTTATAGGTCGCTAACTCTTAGGTCGAAAATCCTTAAGTCGCCAGTTTCTATAAGTCGCCTATTCCCTTAAGTCGTCTACGACCTAAGCCTCAACATACGACTTATCTATCATACGACCTAACTGCTTAGGTCGTTCCAACCACTTAAGTCGCTCCACTTCTTAGGTCGTCTACTACGATCTAACCACCATACGACCTAAGACTTAAACTCTGGACAACTTATCAACAATGCTACCAAATGTCAACTGTTTTACGATGTTTCGATCCATAAAAATACGGGTCATTACATTCTCTCCCCCTTAGGAATTTCGCCCCTGAAATTCCAAACAAACAAGAGCAAACAAAGGCTATTCTACATGCCTACCATCCACAGCAATCAACAAACCATGCATCCAATTCTAGCTTAGCATGCAAAATTCTGAAACTTAGAACAAGTTAAAATGTCGTTAGATGACACGACATCTTAGGGCCATACCTTGAAGAGTTCAGGATGAGCTGCTTTCATCCTCTCTTCCACCTCCCACGTACAGTCGTTATCATCATCACTCCATTGTATCTTGAGCAACTTAACTACCTTCCTCCTAAGCTATTTCGTGTCGGTTTCCACAACACGAAGCGGCTTACGAGGTCTCTTATCGACTGGATCAACTTCGAAATCTTCACAGCTATCAGCAGAAATCACTGTATTCGAGTCGTGCACATACTTCCGTAGATACGATATATGAAAAAAACTGTGCACACCCGACATCTTCTCTGGTAACTCGAATCTGTAGGCGAGCTTTCCAATTCGCTCGATGATCGGGAATGGTCCAACAAATCTCGGAGTCAATTTTCCTTTCTTCCCGAATCGAATAACATTCTTCAGTGGAGAAATCTTCACAAAACCCATATCACCTACGTCGAATTCCAAATCCTTACGACGCTTATCAGCATAACTCTTCTGACGGTCTTGGGCTGCCTTCATTCGTTGCCGAATGATCTCTATGCAATCCGAAGTCTGTCGAATCATCTCTGGCCCAAGTATCAGCTTTTCTCCAGTCTCTAACCAACATGTCGGAGAGTTACACGGTCTTCCATACAATGCCTCATACGGTGCCATACCAATGCTTGACTGGTAACTGTTGTTATATGCAAATTCCACCAAATGAAGGTGATCTTCCCATAATCCTCCAAAATCCAAAACACAAGCTCTGAGGAGATCTTCTAAAACTCGGTTGACTCTCTCGGTCTGACCATCTGTTTGGGGGTGATAAGCTGTACTCAAACACAACTCGGTTCCCAAAACTTCCTGGAAGCTCTTCCAAAATCCACTAGTGAACAATGGATCTCGATCACTCACTATACTCTTCGGAATACCATGGAATCGAACAATCCACTTAACATACAACTCAGCCAACTTTGATGCAGTCCTAGTCGATCGAACAGGAATGAATCTTGCACTCTTAGTCAGACGATCTACGATGACCCAAATCCCTTCATTTCCCATTCTTGTTCTAGGTAGTCCATCAATAAAATTCATCGATATTTGTTCCCACTTCCATGTAGGAACTTCTAATGGCTGAAGCAATCCACTTGGCTTCTTCTGTTCGGCTTTTACCAACTGGCAGTTCATGCATTTGGAAATAAAATTCCCAACATCCTTCTTCATACCTTCCCAGTAGTAGGTTCTCTTCATATCCCGATACATCTTATTTCCACCTGGATGAATTGTCAACTTCGAGTGATGACTTTCCTTCAGAACTTCATCTCTCAACCCATCTATATCGGGAACAACTAGTCGTCCTTACTTCCGAAGCCAACCTTCTCGATCGACCTCGAATCCTTTATCCTTTTCTGGTTCCAATCCAGATTCCAAATCACGGAAAATCTTGACAAGCTTATCATCTCTCTTTTGACTCCCGCCAATTCTTTCCACAAGAGTCGGTCTTATCGATAAGTTTGCCAACATCTCAGGTTCCAATTCACATCTAGGCCTGAAGTCAAACCTAGCTAAATACTCGAGATTCTTCCATTCTGAAAACATGGCTCCCAATCCTGCATGTCTTCTGCTTAACGCATCTGCCACTACGTTACCTTTTCCCGGAGTATAAGCTATACCAAAATCATATGATGCCAAAAACTCTAGCCAACGTTGCTGCCGAAGATTCAAATCCTTTTGGGAGAAAAGATACTTCAACGACTTATGATCTGTAAACAACTCGAATCGAACTCCCAATAGATAATGTCTCCACATCTTCAGAGCAAAAACAATCGCCGCTAACTCCAAATCATGAGTCGGGTAATTCCTTTCATGCGGCTTCAGTTGTCGACTTGCATACGCAACAACTTTATCCCTCTGCATCAGCACTGCTCCAAGTCCAGTACCACATGCGTCGGTGTAAACCACCATCTCATCATTCCCACTTGGAATAGTCAAAACAGGAGCACTTGTCAATCGCTCTTTCAGGATTCTGAAAGCTTGCTCACACTTATCTTCCCATCTGAACACTTGGTTCTTTTTCGTCAATCCTATTAACGGTGCAGCCACCTTAGATAAGTCTTTGATAAACCGTCGATAATATCCTGCTAATCCAAGAAAACTTCTCACATCAGATGCATTCTTAGGTCTACCCCAATCCTGGATTGCTGCCACCTTAGCGGGATCAACCGCTATTCCATTTCCAGAGATAACATGGCCTAAGAACCTCACTTCACTCTTCCAGAAGTGACACTTCGAAAACTTAGCCTTCAGCTGATGTTTCCGTAAGATTTGCAAAACAATACGCAAGTGCGTCTTGTGCTCTTCTTCAGTTCTAGAATAAATCAGAATATCATCCACAAACACAAGTACGAACTTGTTCAACTGATCTTTGAACACTCTATTCATAAGATCCACAAAATATGTTGGCGCATTAGTCAATCCAAACGGCATTACCAGCCACTCAAAGAAACCGGATGGTGTCCTAAAAGCAGTCTTCGGCACACTATCCTTAGCCACTCTCAACTGGTGAAATCCCGTTGCCAAATCCATCTGAGAAAACACCTTAGCTTCGTGAAGCTGATCAAACAAGTCATCTATTCTCGGCAATGGATACTTGTTCTTCTTAGTCACCTTATTCAGCTCACGATAATCCACACACAATCTCAATGACCCATCTGCCTTGGTTGCGAACACAACTGGTGCACCCCATTCGGACACACTACGCCGAATGAATCCTTTCTGTAAAAGGTCATCAACCTGCACCTTCAACTCTTGCTGTTCCCTAGGCGCCATTCGCCTAAGAGGCATCACAACAGGTCTGACTCCTTCAACTAGATCTATACGAAACTCGATCTCTCTATGCGGCGGTAACCCTTTGACCTCGTCAAAGACATCCTCAAATCCATTAGCGATTGGCACAGATGACAGTCCATCCCGTGGAACAACCAGCGAATACATGAAGCTCATGAAGACGCCTTCTTCATGCTTACATCGTATCACAATCTTTCGCCCCTCCACATTCTCGACTGTCACCTTCAACCTTTCACAATCAACCTTTGCCGCATACTTCCTAAGCCAGTCCATACCCAAAATAATTCCGAACCCCGCAAAGTTCAGAACAAAACAATCACAAACAAAAGAGCAACCATGACTCGATACAATCAGACCACGGCATAGCATACACAAACAAGACGAACCCCCAACTGGATTAGTCACAACCAATGGCCTATCAACAATATCCGGTTCTAAATCCAACCGGCCTACAAGTTCATTACAAACAAAATAATGCGACGCCCCAGTATCAAATAACACTCTAACTGGAACACCACATATGGAGAGAGTACCTTGAACCACTACACTCTTTCCCTTCTCTTCAGCGGTAGGAGCTTTCGAAGACGATGGAACAGCTCCCAAAGCATAAGCTTTCACAATCTGCTTGTCCTTCCTTGGTTTCGGACAATTCTTCCTGATATGCCCCGGCTTGTCACAGTTGTGACACTTCATCGGTACCTTCAGATTCTTACAATTCTAGAGAAATGGCCCTTCTGCTGACAATTGTAGCAGGTCACTTCGCCCTTCGGCTTCTTCTGGCCATCCCTACCCTTTTTCTGCTGCTGCTGCTTCCTCTTCTTGTTTCCACCCTGCTGGGGTTTAGACTCTTCCCTGGTCACAGCAACAACAGATCCTTCCTTAGGAAACAAATTCTCGTGCCTGAGAGCCTTCTCCACAAGCTTCTCAAATGGATCGTCCAGATGATCCACCAACTGCCTCCCAAGATAACTGTCCAAGCCTGTCACAAACTTCTCGTTCTTCTGATACGAAGATTCAATATACGACCGGGCATACTTGGACAAAGCTTCAAACTCAGAAACATACTCAAGAACTGGTCTTCCTCCTTGCTTGAGCTCCACAAACTTCTTGAACAGAACAGACTTCTGAGCTGTAGAAATAAACTTAGCTTCAAATCTAGCTTGGAATTGCACCCAAGTAATCTCTTCCTCCGGAGTATCAATAGTGATAGAGTTCCACCAATCAGAAGCTCTCCCTTGAAGCTGTCTTGATGCTACCTTCCTCTTAGTCGCATCCTCAATTCCCAAATCACCAAAGATCCTTCTACAAGCATCTATCCATCTCTGGACTTCAATGGTTGATTCTGTTCCAAAGAAAACCTTTCCTCCAAGAGCAGTATAATCCTTACACAACTTAGCAAAGTCCACCAGTTTTGGAGTTTGAACTCGAACTCCAACATCCACCGATGGCCCCGGAGCTGGCATCCTTCTCATGATCGAAGTCATCATAGCTTCGAACATAGCAGCATAATCAGCAGCCCCTTCAGTAGCACGGCCTTCCCTAGCAGCTGGTCTCCCTCTTCGACTCATCCTTAATATCTATAAAAAGGAATGATTAGCACACCTAGAGAAACAACTGCATAAAGGACTCAAACTCTACTAAGCTACTATATTATATATAGTAATCATCCATCAAAATACAATTACGTCTCTCATACGTAGTTACGTCAACGAGCGTTGGGTAACATCGATTAACCAAAGCTCTGATACCAAATGTGACGACCGCCCATGACCCCTGCACTGAACCTAGAAAGTGCGCTGTAAAGTGTGCCAGGCGACCAAGGACGATTGTCAGGGAAATTAAAATAGCAGAATCTATCGTATTACTCACAGCGCATGGACAAAATACAATAGAATATATATAGTGAAGCTTTACAGAATAGAATGTCATCATATAAAACTTCATAATATTTGAATACAAACATCTGAATAGTCAATACATCAAGCCTCACTACATATCACTCAGAGAATTATACAAAGCAGCGGAACATCCAGTACTTATAGTAAGAAGATAATATGCAAGCCTCCAGCTCGTCTTCGACATCAGCATCGTGGAAAGTAAGAACAACACCTATCACCTGCTACCTAGTCTGCCCGTCCCAAAATGGACGAACAGCCCAAGGCAATAAGAGTTAAACATAAAGCCTTGAGTCAGACAACAGTCTTAGTGAGTGGTAAATTAACTAATAACATACCAAAAGAGCATAAAGGAAAAGGAATAGGAATACAACCCTCCCACTCCACCTCTTTCTACAGTGATAGCCCCCAGACACACACTAAGCAGAAGCAAACATAGCAGAGCATATAATTTAAAGTAAAGTAATTATCACTCGAGTCAAGGGCGATGTTTTCCAAGTACAAACCCCCAAGGCCTAAACCAAGATCAGATAAGCACCCAGAAAATACCGCTCTTGAGACCGAATGATGATACAACCAAACATCCATGACTCTGGCTATCACTGTTATCATTGCTTCGATATCATCGTTAATTGAATGACCGGCACATTCTTTCAGCCGTCCGTCAAGGGCTAATGGAAACCCCAGTTCTAGACATAACTCCGCACGTCATCGTGACCCGTGCCTAGGACTATCGAATCTGCCCAGAGTACTTGACTATCAATCATTAGCCTTCAGGGACTATCGAATCTGCCCAACGTACTCTTGCTTTGAGCATGCTAGAACCTTCAACAACAATGAGATCTCAGCCTTCTAGTCATCCTCCTCGACGACTATTTCCATACTAGCTCAAGCGCCTCTCGAGCAAACCATTATCCTCTAACTCGAACCATTTCACCGAGTTATCAACATGCTTGGAATGATCCCGTCTGGATTAGACCAAGACTATCTCATATCTCATATCATGCTTCGCCTAATCATCATCATAGCAAAGCTTCATCTCAACATCATCATCAAATCTATCCATATGAGCTTCATCATCCGCTACATATGCCACGAGCAGCTTTTCCAATTCAAGAGCCTTTCCCTTAGCTTTTGAATCATCTTCGACCAACTTGTCTAAATCAAATCATCAATCATCTAATTTATAGCAATCAATCAAGGCAAACATTAATCCAAGTAATCAAGCATTCAAATATGATCTAAATAGACAATTATAACAATAATGGCAATTTCGTAAATAAAGAGTCCAAAGTATAACAAGCATGAAAACATGAGCAATGTCTCTATAATCTTGATGAATGAACTTGCATAGGTTAACACTTAGTAAAATGGTTGTCAAATCATCATAAACGATGGATCTATATGGATCTATACTTAAGTTTACAAAGATGCATGAAAATCACTACTTTAACACAAAATCAAGCCAACGATCCGATATACTCCTTTGGATCCATGTGAGAGATAATCACCACTCACCAAATCACCTAAACACCTCAAAAGCAACACACTTCAGATCTGGACAGCGAAGGATCTAACTCGATCTATCACAAATCCGCTTAAACGATGAAATCACTCTTCGAAGAATGTAGATCTTCAATCTAAGCTCTTCGATCTTCGATTTGATCTTTGATTAGGATGGAAGGAATCACTAGATTAGAGTGGAGAAAAGAAGTGAAGAAGTGTAGAAGTCGAGCTCTCAAAATGGCAGCACTTCGTCGCTTCGAAATCTGGATCCCAAAACTGAGGAAATGGACGAGTATTTATAGCTGAAATCCTCCTTAAGTCGTTCACTCGGAATTAGGTCATCCACGACCTATAGAGCATCACGACCTACGACCTAACAAAACCCCTCAATCTACGACCTAACGACTTAGCAACTCAACACATCCTATGACTTAACAGCTTTGCCGACCTAAAAACCCACACGACTTAACAGGGTTGCGGCTTAACAGGGTCTCCGACCTAACGCAGGCACGACCTAATCCATGTGCGTCTTAACACATGCCGAGTTAACACGGAATATCTCTATAACTCCTAGGTCGCTCACGACTTAGTGACCTAACCCCTTAAACCTTCACGCGACCTAAAACAATGCGCATCCACGACCTAACTATACCCAGTACTATCATAGGTCGTCTGCGATCTACTACTCATGCTACAGCGACTCAACGACTCAACTGGTTTACGACTTAACTAAGACGCGACCTAGCCACAGTTCCGACCTAACGACTTAGCGCATCAGTGCACCCAAGCGACCTACGACCTAACAAACCTGCGACCTAACACACACACGTGACCTTACTAACTTAGCCAAGCTACGACCTAACTCCTTAGGTCATCTAACGACCTAACTTTGCTAACCCGCTAACCACTAGATCACTAACCCCTATAGGTCGCTGCCTCCTATAGGTCGCTAACTCTTAGGTCAGAAATCCTTAAGTCGCCAGTTTCTATAAGTCGCCTATTCCCTTAAGTCATCTACGACCTAAGCCTCAACATACGACTTATCTATCATACGACCTAACTGCTTAGGTCGTTCCAACCTCTTAAGTCGCTCCACTTCTTAGGTCGTCTACTACGACCTAACCACCATACGACCTAAGACTTAAACTCTGGACAACTTATCAACAATGCTACCAAATGTCAACTGTTTTACGATGTTTCGATCCGTAAAAATACGGGTCGTTACAGTCATACTCACGTATATTTTATTTTCCGCTGCATTCGTTGGTTGTATTTATTAGCAATTGTGAGGACGGGTTGTTATAACTATCTAGGCTAATGATAGATTAGTGTACTCTGATTTGATGTATGTATATTATAGTTTTCTATTGTAAAGATCTGTTCTATATTATATATTACTTGACACAATGTGAGATTCTGTTCTATCTTTTCTTTCTTTTTTACCTAACAGTCTATCTTTTCGGCACTTGGATTGTCGTCATGTGAATACCGTGGATGTATTAGTGTCAACTTTTAAGGGTCAAAAAAGGCGGGTCATTACATAAACTTCATAAGTGATTTTGAGTAGAGTACGTCAATCATAAATTCATATTCAATCTAAAGTTAAGAACTTTATGATGGAAATGTTCCAAACATTAAGTAGTAGCTGATTCAACCAAAGGCTACTGCAATGTAAAAGCGTAAATAAAAGCACAAATTTATCAATGAGCTAGGGGTGATTCTTAATATTGAGAATCCTATGAAATTGTTTTATGATAAAATGCTATGATACAATTCGTATGAGAACCCAAACCTCACTAGAAGTCGAGAGACATACTTCGAATAGTGCCACATGGAAGGCAGATTATCAATGTCGGAGAGAGTTGATTGACGGAGCGTAAATTTAAACACTATAGCATATTCGTTCACTAAGGGACTGATCCGAGAAGTTTCCATAAAATCAATAGAAGAAGTTAGAACATGATTCCATAATTGAGCTCAAGTGCAAGTGGGAGATTGATAGAGTTAGGGGTATGCCCTAGGGGTAATTATTTAACTACATATAACCAACTCTGTGACCAATCCTATTCAAAATAAAAGCTATTTTTCTTTTTATTATATACTTGTTATATAATGATATAAATAAATTAAGTAATTAATTTGAAGTATATAAATAGAAAATCCTTAAATGATATATTATGTGATAGCAATTACAATGTGTTGTAATTATGAGATTTTTTTCATGTTGAAAATAAGATATTGCTTTAAATATTCCTAGTCAAGATGTTACGAGAAATGATATCGATTCATCCATTTAGACTAGAGTACGTAACACTCTCCAAATTGTGGGCAGTGTATTTGTCATGACTGTTATGGGCACCAAGGGGTTACGTATTAGTTGTTATTGGATAATTATGGAATGACTCACTCAAGAGTTTCTACTGGTTAATATAACTAAGGTCAAATAGAGAATCTTGAAGTGATGATGTTATGCAGTTCTCTCGGCTTAAATGTGCCGCTGAACTTCAATGTGGACACTCCACTTTGATTATAGTTAAATCATGGCATGGCGTTCATCGAATGATTATAGTTGGGTTACAGTTGATGCATTAGAAGTGAAACACTATTTAAAACAGAATTCATCATCTCAATAATATGGGGTTCGTATCACGGTCAACTATAGTCAACTTAAAGTCAAGGTCTTCAACTAGAGTGGTAAGGATAATAATCAATGTTATTACTAAACCAAGGACTTTGTTTATGGACTGACCATGTTGAATGTGGATGATATTAGAATTTTGACCAAAACAAAATTCTGTAAGTTCTAATGTGATATAGTGTTGATGAAAATAATTAGTGTAAATAATCATTACTACCGGATATCGCTTATAATAAGTAAACTTGATTTTACCGAAAGATGTGTAAGCGAAGAATTCATCCAAAATGTCATGATACTAGCTAAGTCGACATGTGAATGTGATATTTGAATTGTTCAGTATTAATTACAAACTGAATTTACACCTCTGAGTCGCATGACCGAAATGATGAATACTTCGAATAACATTACTCAAAATGGCCGGGTACTCGAAAATATTATAATTTTCCTCTATGGATGTATATGAAGAATCCATTTATCTTTTTAGCTATTATTGTTCCTAGAACAAAAATCCCCCAAGGGATATGTATATGTGTGCGTGCATGTTCCCTTTAGTCGATGAAAAAACCGTGGACAGATGGTGTTTTCAATTATGACATGTCAAAAGAAAATAATTAAAATACTTGCTTCTTTGTTGTAGACAATAAGTGAATTTCATGCATATGAGATGCTTTTTTGGGGGAGTACTAGTGGCAATTTTTCTTGTCCTATTTGCATGGTGGAAAGATCTTCTTGATTAAAATATGGTGGCAAACAGGGATGGTAGGATCGCCATTGTCATTTTTTAGATCCAAATGATTATTTTATATTTAATAAGAAAAAATTCAAAGAAATACAACTATTACTTTAGAGCCACCTAGCATTCTGAATAGTCAACATGTGAAAATGCTTGTACAAGATTATCCCAAAATACACCAGATAGAAAAAAAACCAAAAATCTCTTGTACTAGATGGAATCATGAATGATACCAACGATACAGAACCACTTGTAACAGTCGTGATTTTACTGCCGTCAAAATAAAAATTTTAAATGGAAATTTTAAATTGAGATTTGAAAAAAAAATGATGCAGATTCATTTGCAAAGTCAGTTGCATTGAATATAACTAAGTTGTGTTATATTTACATATAAGCCTTCACGTGTGAAAGAAAATATGAGTCCAATGTAAAACTAATTAGCTTGTGCTGTCACTTTCAGTTTATAAAGCAAGTGAAAACATTGCTTTTGCTATCACAAAGTTGGAATATTTTTTGTCTATGCTTCCACTAATTTTGAAAGAACAACGTTGATCAATTTGTTTTTACTGTCACATTAATGCAGTGTGTGCTTTTTCTTTCCTATTGCACGTTTGCCTTTAATGAATGTGTACAAAGTATTGCCAACACCTTATTTCTTTTGACTTATACACATTTTGAGGAGAGAGGAGTATCCTGCTCTGTTGGTGGTATCATTCGTTTGTTTTCAAAAATCTTTTCTGAAGCTCAAAGATAGAAACACATTAATGGCAGTCATTCTTGCTTTCTTTGGATTCCATCTTGCTAGTTGTTTTGAAACAATCTAAGGTGAGTGCAACTCATTTCTAATTTTTATCTTTGTGCCCAAATATTTTTGTTTCAAAGAAAAATGAGTTACAGGACACATTGTCTTACTACCCATATACACGTGTAGCACAAGTTAGGTGAATATATGCATTCCAGTTTTCGAAAGAGAGGACCTGGTCTTAAAAATTTTCAGTTGCAATATACTTTCAGTCAGGTTATTTGATCTCTTTTATTTTTAGTTTTCTTTCGTATGTAAAGTTGCATTTTACAAAGAAAATGAGTCCAGACACCTCCTTTTCATTTTATATTCGTGCGTAGGTGTAAGGCTTTGACTGGCCATCATCTATTATTTTATCAACTTCATTTGCGTGCTAAGTTATAAAACACGAAAGCTAGAACCATCTTTTTTGTATATATAAATGCAAGATGCATGGCACGAAAGTGCTTTGGAACATCAGTATATCGTGCGTACCTGTTTAGCTTTGTCATGGTACCTTTTGTGGTTAGTGCATTCATGGAAGTGAAGTCCTGGTCACTTTGTTTACATTTATTAATTGCATGCATAATATTGTGTTGCCAGGTTACATATTTTTGTAATTCATTATGAGTAAGCACGTGTAAAATGCCCAAACCCTTAGTTTATTTCATACTTGCATGCAAAAAATTATAGTATCCAGACCCTTTTAAATTTGTTACGTGCGTGTGTCAGTTGTGTTTAAGAAAAACTATATCCATGGCACATTATTTTGGTATTGGTTATATTCATGTGTGCACATACTGCATATTTTTACTTCAAATCGTGTGTTGTGTACGAGTAAAATGTTTGCAAGTTAATTTTTCGAGGTAATTTTGTATTTGATTAAATCTATTTCGTATATATATTAGGCTCAAGTCCAGGCAGTGTTATATTCGTTGAATATATAGTATTGTAGTCTAATGTTTAATTTACTTTGAATCGATGTTTCGTTTGAAACGTATTTTGTTGCCGTTATTTTTATAACGGGTTTTTTCTCCGGTATTTATATTTGAAGTGTGTTGTTTTGTTGAGATTTTGACGAATAAAAATTACTGTTGTTTTGACTTCAGTAACCGTCAATTTAAAGTGAATTTTGTAGCGTCTATCTTGCAACCAAGAAAACCCGCAACGCTGATTTGATATCCGTTTTTACGGTGTTTTGTGAAGCGCAATTTCTTTGTCGAAATTGCTATAAATGTTGCTGTTTAAATCACATGTGTTCAAATCGTTTTAAAATAAAATTGTTTCCAAAAATTTCACAGTTTACGCTTTCAAAAGAATGAGGAATCGATTTAAACGCTTCAGCAAAATTAAGGACTATGAACTCTTACTTTAACTGATTCGGTTAATTTCGGACTTGTCCGTTTGAGAACGTAAAATGTTATTTATTTAAAATACACAATTTTGCACTTTCAAGGAAACGATGTAGAGATTTAAACGATTTAGCAAAAGTGCGGAGTATGGAACCACACATTTACTATTTCGGTTAATTCCGGACTCGTTAATTGAAATATTTACGGGGGATTTGCTGCTTGAAGATTTTATTGGGCTGCCGAGCAACTCTGCTGGACCTTCGGGTCATCTGATGGACCTTCGGGTCATCTGATGGACCTTCGGGTCAATTACCAGTACTAGACCTTCGGGTCACTCTGTTGGACCTTCGGGTCATCTGTTGGGCGCCAAAAATTATGATGATAGTACTTAGTAGGCTTCGGCCATTCGAGATGCACGTGCGGCATAACTTAGACTCGCCATCTGCTGGGATCGATCCACTTTTATGCTGATTTTCTAGTTATCTATTTTTGTTTTCTAGACTTTGTGAATTGTTGTTTTGAATTCAATTGTGAATTTGAAAGTTAATTTGATGGAGTTTAATGAGATTTCTTCATTTAAGCTATGTTGATTATTTATGCTGAATAGTCTCGTTCGAGACTATGATTGATTTGCTTTGTTGTTGTTTATAATGCTTTCACTTCTAAGTTTAAATTAGACTGATCCGTTTATTATTTTCTTTTAAATAATACTCGGGTCAGATCGAGTTATTTTAGGATAATCGCTATCTCTGATTCAGTCGCTGCTTCAGCTTTTGGGATTTCACTTCATCTTTTGTCTAGACTTCGAGGTGTTACTTTTAGTGTTTTGACTCTCATCTCATGTATGTATTGATGGCTATGTATATGTACATTTGGTTCATGTGAACCATCGTTTGTTGTAGCATTTATCCAGACTTATCTTCCGCTATACATCTGATATTTCTTTTCTGATGTGATTATACTTATCTGTGTTGTTATTATTAGGAGTTGTTCTGAATTTTTCTTTAGCCACCGTGGTTTCGTTTTAGATTTGGATTGAAATTATATTGTTGGGAGTAGTTTACATAACTCCTATCGATGTAATCAATACTCGTCTAAGGCATAACTTACGGATGGTCGTTTCTAACAATCCTTATTCTTCACAATAGCAGACGTTATTCCTTATAATAACCTTTTTTATTGTGAGCATAGAGGTGGGGCGTCACAGTTGGTATTAGAGCTAAGATTCAGAACAAACTATAATAAACACAGAACAGAAGAAGAATGGAACATGCGTTACAACTGTTCGAGGGTTTTATTCGTGCCTTTCTAATCTATTCCTTCCATTTTAACATGTTAGAATATGTCTAGGAATGAATCTCATATTTCCGTAGTATTCCATTTGTTAAGTTTCTTATCAATTGTGTACGGTTTTAACTAATCTTTACCTTCTCTAGTCTTTCAGCCTATGGCTGGAAAAGGTAGAGGGAAGCGTTCTTCTGCAGGCCCGTCTAGTGGTTCTCATCCGAACGGAGTCTATATGTTAGCTGATCAGTTTATGGAGCTATTTAGGAGTACTCAGCCTTCTGTTGCTACTCCCGCAGCTCCCTCTCAAAAGTATGCCTTCGTCCGCATGTGTAATGACTATTCCCACCTTGGAGGTCAGCCTTTCAAGGGATCGGAAAGTGTATTGGAGGTTCAGACTTGGTTGTGCGCTTGTGAGCGCATATTTTCTCGGATGGATCTTTCTGATCATCATCGCGTTCTCGTGGCATCTAGCATGTTGCAAGAGCGTGCGCTCGATTGGTATGATCTTTTTATTGCGGAAGTTGATGAGTCCTCTCTCTCGTGGATCCAGTTTAAGGAACGTTTCGAACTTATGTTCGTTCCTGAATCGGAAAAGGCTAATCTTGCTCGTAGTTTCCTTGAGTTAAAACAAGGAAAGTCCTCTGTTTTTGATTATGTTGCATCTTTTGAGGACTTATCCAAATATGGAGTTGAGTTCATTAAGACTCCGCGTAAGAAGAATCTTCGTTTTGTTGATGGTTTGAAGAAGTATTTGAAGAAAGTCCTTTTGCTTCAGCTTAAGCTCTCTTTTGAGGAACTTGTTGATTCGGCACTTTGTCTTGAAGCTGTCGAAAAGGAACGTGATAGTGGTGATGAGGTTGAGGTTTCCAAGAATCCCAATAAGAAGAGGTTTCCATTTCATAAGCCTAATTCTTCCAACCAAAAGAAGAAGAAGCAAGCTACCTCTAGTTCTCAGCCTAGTAGTGCACCTCCTATTCAGAGGGCGTGCTATAATTGTGGTTCTTTGGATCATCTTCTTCGTAGTTGTCCTAAGCCTTGTATTTGCCAGTATTGCAAGAAAGAGGGTCATTAGATTTCTGATTGTCCTACTGCTTCTAAGGGTCTCAAATCTGGGAAGCTTAATGTTGCTAAAGCTTCCGGTGATTCTTCTCAGCCCAAAGGTATTACTCCTTCTGTTTTGGAAGGTTTTATTTTATTTTCATGGTCGTTTTATTAGAGTTCTTTTCGATATGGGTGCATCACATTCATTCATGTCGAAGGAGCATGTTGATGTTATTCCTTTGGATGTTATTAGTCTTTGTGACTCTTTGAGGATTGTGAATCCTATTAGTGGATCCGCTACTCTTGGTTTGTTATGTGTTGATGTTGAGATTATTCTATGTGGTTTTTCCTTTCATGCGAATCTGCATGTTATGGATCATCTTTGTTTTGATATGATTTTGGGGATGAATTGGCTCGTTCGTTATGAAGTTCAAATCCTATGTCCCGAAAGAACTTTATATCTCAAGCATCCAGATGCTATCGAGCAGTTATCTATTGTATTTCAGGGCATGGATCATACTTCGAATGCTCTCATTTCTTCCTTCGAATCGGAGGATGTCATAGCTTATATTCCAGTTGTTTGTGATTTTTCTGATGTCTTCGAGCCTATTTCGTGTTTGCCGCCGAAGAGGGCAATTGAGTTCCGTATTGATCTTATCTCTGGTGCTCATCCTGTCAGTCGTCCTCCCACGAGGATGTCTGCTAAGGAAAATGAGGAACTCAAGCTATAATTATCTGAATTGGAAGCCAAGCGATTTATTCGTTCTAGCTCATCTCCTTAGGGCGCCACCGTTGTCTTTGTTAAGAAGCCAGATGGTACTCTTAGGCTTTGCATTGATTATCGCAAGCTTAACGAGCTCACTATCAAAAATAGGTATCCATTACCTAGGATCGACGACATGTTTGATCAGTTAAGTGGCGCTAAGATTTTCTCCCAACTCGATCTTGCTACCAGATTTCATCAGTTACGAGTTGCGAAAGATAGCATTCCTCTTACCGCATTCCGTACTCATTATGGTTCTTACGAATGGCTTGTTATGCCGTTCGGTTTGACGAACGCTCCAGCGTATTTTGTTGATCTTATGAATCGGATATTCCGGGAATATCTCGATAAGTTCGTCTTGGTTTTCATTGATGATATTCTTATTTATTCCAAATCTGAAGCCGATCATATTCTGCATTTGGAGATTGTTTTGATAACTCTTCGTCAGCATCAGCTTTATGCCAAATTCTCCAAGTGTCACTTTTGGGAGAATAAGGTGAAGTTTCTCGGTCATATTGTTTCTTCCGATGGTATCTCTGTCAATCCTTCTAAGATTGAATCTATTCAGAATTGGAAGAGGCCCGAGACCGTTACTGAGATCCGTAGTTTTCTTGGATTGGAGGGTTATTATCGCCTGTTCATTAAGGACTTTTCTCGTATTGCTTTACCGCCTACCACTCTTACGAGAAAAGTTGTTCCTTTTATTTGGTCTGATAGGTGTGAGAATTCTTTCTTGAAGTTAAAAGATCTCCTTACTCATGCTCCTATCTTAGTGGTTCCCGAGGGGAATCATGATCTTGTTGTTTATACCGATGCCAGTGGTTATGGACTTGGTGTTGTTCTCATGCAAAAGGATAGAGTAGTTGCCTATGCTTCTAGACAACTAAAGCCTAACAAGATTCGTTATGCTACCCATGATTTGGAGTTAGCCGCTATAGTCTTTGCTCTAAAGATTTGGCGACATTATTTATTGGGCGAGCGTTTTGTTCTCTTCACTGATCACAAATCTTTGAAGTACCTCTTCACTCAGAAGGAACTTAATATGAGGCAACAGCGTTGGCTCGAATTTCTTGCTTCATATGATTTCGATATTCAGTATACCCCTGGTAAGGGTAATCGAGTTGCTAATGCGAGCAGCAAGTTGTTGTTTCCATGATGCTAGCAGAGTAGAATATATTGGAAGCTTTATCTCATTGTGATATTAGAGACCGTCCTTCAGTTTCTGATTCTCCCGTGCTTTTATTTAGCATGGAAGCTTGTCCTAGTTTGTTGGATCGTATTGTCGATGCCCAGAAACAAGATCCAGATATCTCTTATCTTATTCAGGGTTGTAAATCGGAATACCGAAGTGATAATATAAAGGATTTTGATATTGATATTCATGGTTGTATCCGGAAGAAGGGAAGGTTGATCGTGCCTAATGTTCCTAATCTTAGAAATGACATTCTTGAGGACTGTCATCATTCTAAGTATACTATCCATCCAGGCAGTAGTAAGATGTATGCTGATATGAAACGCTTATACTTTTGGGAAGGTATGAAGCGTCATGTTGCAAGTTATGGGAGTCGTTGCATGACTTGTCAACTTATTAAAGCAGAACATCATCGTCCTAGTGGTCTTTTGCAGCCTCTTGAGGTTCCATTATGGAAATGGGATCAAATTTCCATGGACTTCATTGATGGTCTACCTCGTTCGAGGTCGGGCCATACTAGTGTTTGGGTGATTGTTGATCGATTGACCAAATCAGCCCATTTTATTTCTATTAAGTCCAATCAGACTGCTCCTTTGTTGGCTAAGCTTTTTATTAAAGAAGTCATTCGACTTCATGGTGTGCCTAGTTCTATTGTTAGTGACAGAGATCCGCTTTTCACCAGTGGTTTCTGGCAGAGTCTTTAGAAAGCTTTAGGCACTAAGCTCAATCTCAGTACAGCTTATCATCCACAGTCTAATGGTCAGACTGAAAGGGTGAATCAAGTCCTAGAAGATCTCCTTCGAGCTTGTATTCTTGATTTTGGTGGTAGTTGGGAAGACCACTTACCTCTTGTTGAGTTCTCTTATAACAACAGTTTCCAATCCAGTATCGGAATGGCTCCTTTCGAAGCCCTTTACGGAAGGCCGTGTCGATCACCATCTTGTTGGTTGGAATCGGGGGAAAAGTTAGTTCTCGGCCCCGGTTATATTCGTGAATCTTCTGAGAAGATTGATATTATTAGACAGAGAATGAAAGAGGCTCAGAATAGGCAGAAATCTTATGTCGATCATCGTAGGAAGCCTTTGGAATTTTCTATTGGTGATCGCGTGTTTATTCGTATTTCTCCGATGAAGGGGGTGTTGCGTTTTAGTAGCTTCGGGAAATTGGCTCCTCGATATGTTGGACCGTTTCCTATTACGGAACGCATTGGCCTAGTTGCTTATCGTGTATCGCTACCTATTCAGTTTTCGGGAATTCATGACGTGTTTCATGTATCCCAGCTTCGTCGATGCCTTCGTGATTCAGATTCTATTATTGATCCTCCTATGTTACAAGATCTTGGGATCTCACCCGACTTGTCTATTGTGCAAAATCCTATTCGTGTGCTAGCTTCGGATGTTAAACGCCTTCGGAATAAAGAAGTTCCGCTTGTGAAAATTCAATGGTCCGCAAACCCCAAAGATTGCACTTGGGAAACCAAAGAATTCATCGAGCGTTCTTATCCAGGTTTCCTCTCCTCTTCGGGTGGGGGTGAGCATTCTTATTCTTCTTTTCTATTTTAACCTTTGTTGTGATAAATAATTGGTGTTATAAACAACTTCTAGTATGAAAATTGCATGGACGCAATTTTTATAAGGAGGGGAGTTTGTAACAGCCGTGATTTTACTGCCGTCAAAATAAAAAATAAAAAGGAAATTTTAAATTGAGATTTGAAGAAAAAAATGATGCAAATTCATTTGCAAAGTCAGTTGTATTGAATATAACTAAGTTGTGTTATATTTACATATAAGCCTTCACGTGTGAAAGAAAATATGAGTCCAATGTAAAACTAATTAGCTTGTGCTGTCACTTTCAGTTTATAAAGCAAGTGAACACATTTCTTTTGCTATCACAAAGTTGGAATATTTTTGTCTATGCTGCCACCAATTTTGAAAGAACAACGTTGAGCAATTTGTTTTTACTGTCACATTAATGCAGTGTGTCCTTTTTCTTTCCTATTGCACGTTTGCATTTAATGACTGTGTACAAAGTATTGCCAGCACCTTATTTCTTTTGACTTATACACATTTTGAGGAGAGAGGAGTAGCCTGCTCTGTTGGTGGTATCATTCGTTTGTTTTCAAAAATCTTTTTTGAAGCTCAAAGATAGAAACACATTAATGGCAGTCATTCTTTCTTTCTTTGGATTCCTTCTTGCTAGTTGTTTTGAAACAATCTAAGGTGAGTGCAACTCACATTTCTAATTTTTATCTTTGTGCCCAGATATTTTTGTTTCAAAGAAAAATGAGTTACATGCCACATTGTCTTTCTACCCATATACACGTGTAGCACAAGTTAGGTGAATATATGCATTCCAGTTTTCGAAAGAGAGGACCTGGTCTTAAAAATTTTCAGTTGCAATATACTTTCAATCAGGTCATTTGATCTCTTTTATTTTTAGTTTTCTTTTGTATGTAAAGTTGCATTTCACAAAGAAAATGAGTCCAGACACCTCCTTTTCATTTTATATTCGTGCGTAGGTGTAAGGCTTTGACTGGCCATCATCTATTATTTTATCAACTTCATTTGCGTGCTAAGTTATAAAACACGAAAGCTAGAACCATCTTTTTGGTATATATAAATGCAAGATGCATGGCACGAAAGTGCTTTGGAACATCGGTATATCGTGCGTACCTGTTTAGCTTTGTCCCGGTACCTTTTGTGGTTAGTGCGTGCATGGAAGTGAAGTCCTGGTCACTTTGTTTACATTTATTAATTGCATGCATAATATTGTGTTGCCAAGTTACGTATCTTTGTAATTCATTATGAGTGGGCACGTGTAAAATGCCGAAACCCTTAGTTTATTTCATACTTGCATGCAAAATATTATAGTATCTAGACCCTTTTAAATTTGTTACGTGCGTGTGTCAGTTGTTTTTAACAAAAACTATATCCAGGGCACATTATTTTGGTATTGGTTATATTCATATGTGCACATACTGCATATTTTTACTTCAAATCGTGTGTTGCGTACGAGTAAAATGTTTGCACGTTAATTTTTCTAGGTAATTTTGTATTTGATTAAATCTATTTCGTATATATATTAGGCTCAAGTCCAGGCAGTGTTATATTCGTTGAATATATAGTAGTGCAGTCTAATGTTTAATTTACTTTGAACCGATGTTTCGCTTGAAACGTATTTTGTTGCCATTATTTTTATAACATGTTTTTCCCCGGTATTTATATTTGAAGTTTGTTGTTTTGTTGAGATTTTGACGAATAAAAATTACTGTTGTTTTGACTTCAGTAACCGTCAATTTAAAGTGAATTTTGTAGCGGCTATCTTGAAACCAAGAAAACCCGCAACACTGATTTGATATCCGTTTTTACGGTGTTTTGTGAAACGCAATTTCTTTGTTGCAATTGCTATAAATGTTGCTGTTTTAAATCACGTGTTTTCAAATCGTTTTAAAATAAAATTGTTTCCAAAAATTTCACAATTTACGCTTTCAAATAAATGAGGAATCGATTTAAATGCTTCAGCAAAATTAAGGACTATGAACTCTTACTTTTACTGATTCGGTTAATTCCGGACTTGTCCGTTTGAGAACGTGAAATGTTATTTATTTAAAATACACAGTTTTGCACTTTCAAGGAAACGATGAAGAGATTTAAACGATTTAGCTAAAGTGTGGAGTATGGAACCACACATTTACTATTTCGGTTAATTCCGGACTCGTTAATTGAAAAATTTGCTGGGGATTTGCTGTTTGAAGATTTTGTTGGGCTTTCGAGCCACTCTGCTGGACCTTCGGGTCATCTGATGGACCTTCGGGTCAATTACCAGTACTAGACCTTCGGGTCACTCTGTTGGACCTTTGGGTCATCTGTTGGGCGCCAAAAATTATGATGATAGTACTTGGTAGGCTTCAGCCATTTGAGATGCACGTGCGGTGTAGCTTAGACTCGCCATCTGCTGGGATCGATCCACTTTTATGCTGATTTTCTAGTTATCTATTTTTGATTTCTAGATTTTGTGAATTGTTGTTTTGAATTCAATTGTGAATTTGAAAGTTGATTTGATGGAGTTTAATGAGATTTCTTCTTTTAAGCTATGTTGATTATTTATGCTGAATAGTCTCGTTCGAGACTATGATTGATTTGCTTTGTTGTTGTTTATGATGCTTTCACTTCTAAGTTTAAATAAGACCGATCCGTTTATTATTTTCTTTTAAATAATACTCGGGTCAGATCGAGTTATTTTAGGATAATCGCTATCTCTGATTCAGTCGCTGCTTCAGCTTTTGGAATTTCACTTCATCTTTTGTCTAGACTTCGAGGTGTTACTTTTGGTGTTTTGACTCTCATCTCATGTAGGTATTGATGGCTATGTATATGTACATTTGGTTCATGTGAACCATCGTTTGTTGTATCATGTATCCAGAATTATCTTCCACTATACATCTGATATTTCTGTTCTGATGTGATTATACTTATCTGTGTTGTTATTATTAGGAGTTATTCTGAATTTTTCTTTAGCCATCGTGGTTTCGTTTTAGATTTGGATTGAAATTATATCGTTGGGAGTAGTTTACAAAACTCCTATTGATGTAATCAACTCGTCTAAGGCATAACTTATGGATGGTCGCTTCTAACAAGCCTTATTCTTCACAATAGCAGACGTTATTCCTTATAATAACCTTTGTTATTGTGAGCATAGAGGTGGGGTGTCACACCACTTGACGAAGAAGTATTTAGTATAGTCAAATTAAATGAGGATGTCAAAGATGATGATGATGTCAAAGTAAATGGAGATGAGTATGAAGATGAAGATAGTAATGTAAATGATGGGTTTGATGATGATAATGTAGATTGATAGCATGTATACTAAATTGTTAAACGTCTTTTATATGTGTGTTCATTCTATTGCTTTTTGTTGTCATAAATATATGGTTCAGTTACTTTCATATGCTTAGCTTCATATATTTAATTCTACTATTCATTTTATATCGATGTTGATTAGATTTCTTTCACGTGGATACTTAATAATATACATTGATATATATATGTTGTAATATATATGTCTACCCATAGGGGTTGTGGCCATCATTCAAAGCGACCTACAAATCGTGGCACACCATATGCTGAACATCATAGTCCATTACCATCAGATTGAGGGGTTCAAACTCAATAGAGTAGCAATAACATCTCATGTCTCTTATCATTGAGCATGATGCCACTATGTCTGTTTTGATGCTACTGTTCCATCGGCGCATGCATCAACGATGTACCCTATTGTGTCACGGATCAATGTCTTTTCGAAAGCCAAAGGGGAGAGGGTAAGTAATCATATTAATACAGTTAACACATACATGTAACTGTATTGTTTGTGTTGAACATTCTATATTTAGAAATTAAGAATATTTGGAAGTTTCACTGTTTAAATTAATCACTGCACCAAATGTTAATTAGTATTACATACACATATACATTGATATATGCACACTATATAAGTTTTTGAGAAAAATGAGTGATCCACTAGATAAAGAGAGCACTCATATAATTTTATTCCACGTTGGAAAATGGAGCTACAAATAAGCCTAATAGTAAGCAAAAACCCCTCTGCACAATGAAGAAAAGAAAACCCTCTTACGACCTAATAGAAGACTCATGTAAACAAGGAAAAGACCAAAACAATGTACTAAAATTAAACGATACTCAGACCTATAAGTGAAGATAAAATAAAATACCAAATCATCAAGAGAGCCATATACACTAAGCATATATATATATATTATGTATAAAGAGAAATGTTCCATAGAAATTGAATTGAAGAATAATATAGACAACTAATGTAGGAACGTTTGGTAAATCTATTCTATTATGTATAAAAGGGAATTTTTGACCATTTGTATTCTTAGCACTTATTCCTACTTTTTACCTTAACTTCTGAATACTAAAACCTCTCGAAGGCACTACCTTATACCAAGCTAGAATATTATAACTTAGATTACAATATGGATACTAAAACTTGGTGTTGGGTTAAAGGAAAAATGTACTCTTCAAACTCGACATACAAGTTCTTAAATTTCTCAAGGACCAAATCAAATAATTTCAAATCTATTTGGAAAGATGCTCCTCCCAAATCAAAGTCACACATAAGGTTAATCCTATACAAGAAATTAAATTCAATTAAATTCTTTAAGACAAAAGTATGCATTTATAGATAAAAATTTGTTTTATACAACTTTGGCTTAGAATAAAAATAACACACCTATATTAGAATTGTCCATTAACTTTTTCTATTCTTGTAAACACTCTTAACATCATTGACTTTAACATGACCAACAATGACCTCAATTGTAACGACTAACGAAACAATCTTAGAATTTGATGGACTAAAGACCATAGAATATTACTTGATTCCATGTTCACTATCACCTATTGCTATATATGGTTTGAAAAGAATCAAAGAATGTTTAATAATGTAAGCACCCCCGTTGATTACCTTATCTACGCAATCACACTATTCATTTATAATTAGGTTGCATTATAAATTGCTAAAAATGATTTTTTTAGGGATTTTATCAAAAAAGTAAGAACCTTGATATCTTGAAGGTAAAAATTATTTATAATAGTGGGAGACACAATAGGATCTTAAGCAATAATCCATTAGATACCGTTAATGAAGATAACTTTTTGAACATTGTAATCTTGACTGGTAACTAATTCAGTTTAACTTTGCTTTTTTATTTTATTTTACTCACTTATATATGTATATAACTTTTTGCTATATATATATATATATCTGTGTGTGTGTGTGTTGGACTCGTGTTTTTTGTCAAGTTTTATAGTTTTATTGGTTGTAGTGGTCTGGACTACTTATGCCGACGAATTGAGGATGACTGATTACTAAGATCGGTTTCGATTACTTAGCACATCATGGCTTATTCTTTATTTGGATTCGTTTCAAACCCTGGGAGTATGTGTGATGCCCTGGCTTTAGTTACTGAATTATTAGTAGGAGTTCACTATCTGATAGCTCAGATTAATGGGCACAGAAGGAGCGATCTCTCGAATACACTACTTTGGATCAACAAGGGTATGTTTCAATGCTTGAATATATTTGAAATAATACATATCTCATCTCGATGCAAGGTAATGTACATGAGTTGCCAGACTGAATACTATAGTATTAGAGACATGATTTTTTTTTTCCAACTATTAGAATCGAAGTGAACAAAAATGATGAACTTTACAATATTTTTGAAAATATGATACATCATCTCATACATACATGCATACGTACATACATACATATGTACATTTGTATATATTTACACATAACTCATTAAATCACTTCGACCAATACAATGACATTTCAATATAAAAACAAATTAAATACTTGTCATCGTTATCAGCTCCTACACCATATCGTAGCCCACAAAGCATATACAGTCATGCTATTGACTTGTAAAAGAACCTCAGTTTTACCCGAGGTTGTTAAATACATAAAAACCCGAGGTCAGGCTAGAAATCCAACTATAAGTTTAACCGAACTCAAATAATAATATAATGATCATGACAGATTTAAATATACTACATAATATATAACCGTACTCAGTTATAAACTCAAATTTGTCATAATAGTTAGCACCCATAAATAATTTCATACAAGCTCAGTAGTCAAAACCTTTATTAAAATTGATTTCCAAAAAATGTTTTCTTTTAAATCATTTCCACTAAATTACTTCAAATTGAAGTTCCAAATCACTTTCATGAAATTACTTTACACACAAAAATCCTATATATTTAGAAATCGTATACCAAAAGTCTACTTTTCAAATAATGTCAAAATACTGGTTCTATTTACAAATAATTTATCAAAACCATTTTTTCCAAATCAAGTATGAAACCAAATTTTGCAAATAATTTATTAATATATTTCCCAAGTTGTATAAAACTAATTTTTGTAGTATATTTCACTTTGCAAATCTTATTTATCTCAAAAGTCATTTCCAAAACATTGTGAAAAATAGTATTTCACTTTCTTTGTTTAAAATTTTCTACTTCTCTGTTAATTCGTACCGATTCCATAATATTCGATAATTTCATCAAAACTAGATTTCAAAATATAATAGCTTTTATCCAAATTTAGTTTAACTAAATATCTTCATAAGATGAATGCTCGCTATGATAGATCATAACAGAGCATAACATTACTCATCTACAATCGACACTCGTAGAACGAACCATTTAATCCAACCCCTATGAATCGGGCTTGGGCATTACCTTTGAGCGATATAAAAAATAATAATATCCAAACGGATTATAAAACAAGTAGCATTCCCTTTTGAAAATGTAACATCATCTAAACCATTTCCAAATAGGTAGCTTTATTTCTTTCAAATCGGAAAATTATCATTAGTAGAAATGTGACGACCTAAAATTTTTAGATATTTGAAATTGAAATATTTAATCGATTTTAAATATTTGAAAGTTAATTTTTAAATTGAATTTCAAATATCACCATTTATTGGATAATTTAATCTTGAATTTAAACTAATGGAAATTGGGTAAAATGTTGAATCGGGAGTTTTAAGCCTGTTAAAAATAAATGGAAGGCTTGTAAAATTATTTTGATAGTACTGAAGATAAGAAAGGTATTAAAATTTAATTTGGAAGTGTTTTGTTAAGATTTGCAATTTTATCGTTTAAATCGACGTTTATAAAATAATAATAAAATATAATATATACATATAAAAGAAAAATCAAATCTATAGTCAAACCTTCTTCTATACGCTTCTTCGTTTAATAATTTAAAATAGGAGATATTTTCTTCGTTCGGAACAAAAAATACAAACCGAACTTCTCTCGTTTCTTCTTCGAATTTGAAGCAGTTCAAGCCCTAACACCTCCTTCATTTTCATTTCAAAATCGAAAATACCAGAAAAAACAAATAAACGAACGAGCAAATTTCCGTTCGAATCAGCTATCAATTGAGCGACCTCGTTCGAATCATTTGCAAACTCGTCGAGGGGTAGGCGTTCGAAGTTGCTCGAGCCCAACGAGCTCGTGAACCTAGGGCGAGGCGCGATGGGGTCGAAGGGAAGTCGCGAGTTCAGTGGAAGCTGGCGCGTTGTCGACCATGGCGCTACGATGCGAGATGGAGCTCGAAGTCGCGAGTCGAAGAATGGTGGTTGGTAGTTGCTCGCACGTTGAGGCCGATGCTGGTGATGTTCGAATCAGTGGGTCTGGTCGAGAGCATGTTTGGGTCGCGATGGAGAGATGAGGATGGTGGCGTGCGGTTCTCGAGGCAGCGTGCTAGGGTTGGCTGGCTTGTGGCGTTCTGGTCGATCGAGTGTGAGGTACGAAATCTATTCTTTCAATTTAATAAACATATATATGCATTTACCAGGAAGGAATTTTACAGTAAGATGAAAGTTTTAATTTTAAGAAAAAAAGAAAATAGAATTTTAAAAATGATTGGAAGTTCGTATAAAGTTAGACTTTGGAATCTACATAAATTTTTAAGCATATATGTAGTTTCAAAGACGAATCAATATACAATTACACATTCTTATTTTAAACAGTAAATGTGTAAAGGTAAGTTAGGAATCTTTAATGTTGTAGGGTTTGAAAAAAAAAGAAGAAGAAGGGGGTATGGGATTCTCAAATCTGTATGTATATTTTTAGTATAGTAGTTCTAAGAAAAGGAATCAAAATAAATATACTTATATACGTATTAAATTTACTATTAAAATTTAAAAGAAATATATAGGTGATTAACTTGTTCCATTAACCTATAAAATTATTTTAGTCACTAGAAAATACTTATCTTAAGAAATTGATTAAAATTTAGGTTGTAATAATCAAAGAAGTAATTGATTATTTAGGGTAAGTAACTGTTTGACTATTTTGAATATTGATAAATTATATAATGTTGTTCAAGGTCTAAAGTTATGGTGGAACTGGCGAGATGGAAATGGATTGCCAAACAAAATTTAAAAGGTGAGTTAATCTCACTCATCTGGCTTTATTTTAAATTTAAATATTTGATTGAATGATTGCATTGATTGGATGTGCTATATAATATATAGTAGTATATACCAATATATATATATTGGCATATGTATATATTGGAGTTGTTATTCCCGCATTATATAGCGGATGAGACCCTATGCGCCGCATAATAGCGGATGATATTTTATAATCCCATATACCGCGATATTCCACCTCGAAGTGGAATTGGTATTGTGCTAACATCTGTGGATGCAGGGAAACAGGTTGGAGGGATCCAATTGGATTCCTCAAAATTTTCTAGACTGTTTTATATTCTGTGTTATGAATATTGATATCCTGTGATGATTTTATTGATGATTGAAATATTGGAAGATATTGTTGGATTGAATATCTAAGTAAAATGAGTTATTAAATTCTATAGAATTGGATTTTGAAATAAATAAAAGAGTAAATTTTAAGTAAATAATTCAAGTGAATTGGAATAAGGGAATTTTGAATTAACAGGGAAAATATAAACTTAAAAACTAAAGTGATATTATTGTAAAGAATAAAGGAGTTATTTTTGAAATTAAGGATTAAATTTAATTAAAGGATAAAGAAAGCATTTTAGAAGTTTGAAATTGGTAATTTCAGTTAAAACGGGTTTTAACTCACAATAAAGAATTAAATCTAAAGGTTAATGTATTTTGGAATAAATGAAGTAGTGAAGAGAATTATTTCAAGCAAAGTGAGTTTGAAATCAAATGTAAATTGATTTAAGAGTTTGGAATTGAAATTTTGAAGAGAAGTGAGATTTTGGGATTTATAAACTGGGTTTATAAAGTAAAATAAAATATCAGTGGATATTTGAAAATATAAATTCAAGATGGGAATTTATAAAGGGATATGAATTGGTTTAAAAATAAATATTGATTTATTTTTAAAAGATGTGAAGAGAAATGTATTTCCTTGAATAGCCAAGTACGTTTCCAAAGTAAACTTTTAAGTATAAGCTAAAGGTTTGAAAGTTGATTTAAAGTATGTTTTGGAAAATCTATTCTTTTTAAATGTTTAAACTTTAAAGTAAGATTTTCAAAATCTATTATTGTAGTAATTATATAAAAGTGATTTGGTATTATGTTTTAAAAAGGAGAAATTTAGTTTATATTTATAAAGCGGTTTTATTTTAAATATCCTTAAAGTATATATTTTAATAAAGTATTAAAGTAGTTTTAAATTTCAATGTTATAAAGTATATTTATAATAAAGTGTTTTAAATTATTTTAAAATCTAAAGGTATTTTGTACTTGGTGATTCAGTGGAAATAAATATTTGGGAAAATGCATTCTGTGAAAGGAAACTGTTTAGAATTGTTTCAAAGGATGGAAAATGGTAATATATCTTGCGAAGATATTTTGAGGTTAATAAATAATTTGGGAGAATTATTTATTGTTTGACGGATATTTATGAATGTTGATTGATAGTTAAATAACCGACTATCAATATTGGCCAATGCGCTGATCGTTTCGAAGAGACCGGGATCAGGATTTTTTCCCGAAAACCACTTCGATCCGGTTTGTACGTTTCGTGGAAACGATTTCGGAGTCGAAGATGGAGCAGTGAAGTGCAAGGGCTAGTCGCTACTAATCCTGAGGATATTTCCAAAATGGATGTAGTAGGGGTATTACCTTCGGTTCCATTCGAACCCGGGACGGACTTGTATGGATGAATGCTATCGAAACATCGTCAGCGGACGATGGGCATTCTAAGGGATATGTTCTATAAAGGTAACGCTTAGCCTCGAGCCTCATCAACCAGGAATGACTGAAAATCAGGGGTTATGCAGCAAGGCTTCGTGGGTAGCGCCCACTGGAGAGTATGGTCATCCCTGCCTAGAGGTCCCTTTTATTTCGGCTTAGTGATGCGGTTGCTGATCCCAACCGTGGGGTGGTCATATTCGGAATTGCCCATAGGTGATTCCGGCCTTGTGTTGCAGTGGATTGGGAGTAATTGTAATACCCCAAAATTTTGTGAAAAATCATTTTTGAAAAATGATTTAATTTTTGAAATATTTAGATTTAAATATGGTGAAATTTCTGGAATAAATAGTGTGCAAGTATATGTGTGCACGTGCACACTGAAATGGCACAAGGAAGAACTCCAGATTTCTTGGATTTAAAACAAGAATTAAAGGGCAATACAAATATGATTTGGCAACATGGTTGTTTGATTTCTGAAATTATATGTATCATCTTAGAAAATAAGAAAAGTAGGTTTTACTTTAAATCAGTAAACAAAATTTTATTTAAAACCCAGAAGAGAAAATTATGTATATTAGTAAACCTGTGTACATATAGGTACATATGCTTCTGGAATTAAAGAGAAATTAAAATAAGCTTAGATAAAATATGTGTACAAATATATATATATTTTTAAGCACTGAAAAGTATATATATATATATATATATATATAAGCAAGTAAAAACTATGACATTAAAATGACATGAAATGTGATACAAGTTAATGAGCTTGTATAGGCAAAAATAGCAAAGGGGATTTTCAGAAATAATTAAAATAAAAATGGGATAGTCACACTTTTAACATGACTAGGAGAGTGGCCATTTTCTGAAAAGTAAAAGAAAGAAAATGCAGCCTTTAATTTGGTTAATATGGCCGGGGTATTATGAATGAAAAAATGCATGATGCTAGCCAGGACAGAAATGGAATTCTGTTTCAACAAAACCCTAGAGGAAAAATGATTATAAATAGGCAGTTTAGCCAGTAGAATCATTTTTACCCCGAGCTGCACAAAAATAAGAAAAGCAGGAAAATATTGGAAGGAAGGAGAAAACACTCAAACAAGAATTTTCTGGATTAATAAGAAGAAACATTTAGGTGAGTAATCTCACTAAGTTCATGGCATTAAGACCTGAGATGAGGCAGCCACTTTTTATTTCCATTTATATATATTTCTGGTTTTGATGTATATGATTTCATCAATGCTTTTTGGATGTTTTATTTTAAATCTGATATGATTTAATATGGATGATTTTGGATGATCTTTGATTGGTTGAGACATTTGTCTTTGGATGAGTATCATACTGATTTATTTATACTCACAAATGTTAAAGTTTAGGATCTTAAAAATTATATAGAGAATACTCTCAGCTGTTATAGATCTATGGCATGGAAACTTTATAAAAATGATTAGAGCTGCATTATACTTGGTATAAGTGCTGAGGCTTGAAAAGAAAAATGTTAAGGGTGCAATAGAAATTTTCTAAGTGCTGAGCCCTTAATCAAATCAAACAAAAAAAAGAAACCCACAAGCTAAAATTATGATTGAACCAGATCTTGAATCTGAATCAATCATAAAGGCTTGCAGATCAATATAACATGCCATGCCTCTTTTACAGTTGAAAATATTCTCATATTTTACTAAGATCAAGACATATTGACCCCATTTAGGAAATAACTGTCTGATTATTTCTGAGGAGAATTATGCTAGAAGAAATTATGGATGTTTCCATGTTTGCAGTGATATGTTCACTGTTTGCACCAAAAATGGTCACAAACCCCAAGTGTAGCGAAAGCACCAGTGTATGAATACAAATCAGCAATATTCAAACACAAATATCAGATCTAAGAAAGCAGCGAACAACAATCCAGAAATAATGAACAGTGACACGCAATTTATAGTGGTTCGGCTATCTCCGGCCTACGTCCACTTCAAGGATTTTTATCTTTTATTGATGTTCTTCACTGATTACAGATGATTACAGCAAATACAATGAATGAATCTGAATATAACAGCAATGGATAGGAGTAGAGTTGAATCCGGCAGAGTCTGGACGTTGAATCGCTGAAAAAGATCCCTTTTCTGTAGGCTTCAGGGGGCTATTTATAGGCGTAGGAGGCCCAGATCTCGTCCAATCTTCAGGAGACTTCTTCTGGCACGTGAGGGGGTCCACGCGCCCGGTCCCACCAAGTTTCAGCTCAATCTATGATCGATTCGAATCAACTTCGTATCGATCAGGAAAAGCTCCAATCGAGCTGAAACTTGGCAGGATTGCTCTTTACCTTGTGTGGAAGCTACTGTGAAAATTTCGTTGCATTTGGATCGAGGGTTTGCGAGATATGGTCGATACGAAATTGGTTTGCTCGATGGCTGTTAGGTTCGAATCCATTTATTCGAACTGATCACTTCGACTCGATGGCAACGCGCGTGAGCAGGTTGACGTGGCGCGCGCTCTTCGTGTCGATCCGCTTCTCACTCCGGTTTGCTCGAGTCACTCCGGGTATTTCTCCGCGTTTGCATCCATAACTCACGCGTCATCTCTGGCTGTTTGACTCAGTGGATACGAACAAGCAATTATTCGCGGATGTGAGCGAGGATTCCTGATGGATACGAAGTGGTCAGCGCCTCATGGATGCAAAGTCATCTGATGGATTCAAGACAGATGGGTACGAAGGACTTGCATCCCCGATCGATACGAAGACGATGGATTCGAATGGAGTCTCATCCATGGATACAGACCGTGTTTGGTTGGATGGATACGAAACAGGGCGTTGCTGATTGATACGAAGCGCATGTCCTGTTGATGGATACGAACTCGGTCAATGCTAGCTGAGGTTCACTGATGGATTCGAACTCGATCGATGCGAGGTTGATGGATACGAATGGAGACGTGATGGTGAATACATACTCTATCGATACGAAGCTAATGCTGCCTGATGGATACGAAAGTGTGACTTTTTTCATCAACTTGCATCGATCATATCCTGAGCATATGGACTCGGATTGTCTTGAAATTTGGAATGCAGGTTTCCATGGCTTTGCTTGCCATGTCTCGTAAATTGCGGCCCGATCCGGACTCGGACAAAATTCATCGATATCCATGGTTATCCTGTAACACATAGTTGACATTAATGACTTGTTATTATCGATTTCCAGCAAATTATTGGGTATCCCAGCTTTGCCAAAAAGTGGGATAACATTTTGCCCCCCAAAACATGCCTTTTTTTTTGTAAAAGGCGTGTTTTGAATAACTTCAAATCGAATGCTGTGGGCTCATGTGTTATTCATAGCTAGAGTGTTATCAATCAAATTCATGGTCGTTCGAAGCCGAATCGTTATCAATTTCTTCCAGTGGAAGTTTAAGAATGAAGTTCTACAGTCTTTCCGGACTGTTGACGATCGCTCCGGACCCTTGCGAAGCCCATTCTAGACTTAGCGGTTGAATAGAAAGATCCTATTGCAATCCGGCGTTGCTTTCTATTCCTTGCACTCTGGCCCCAGTTAGGACGTGAAGCGATGTCTTGGCCGTTCTGGGCCGATCGTAGCCTCTCCGGGCTCCTGCTGGATCCCATCCTGTCACTCTCCGGTGAAGGGGAAACAACGTTAAGTGGGTCGATCCTGTCGCTCTCCGGCGAAGCGATCCACTTCTTGCACTCCGGTTCAGTGTATCTGAACATTAAGCGATGTCTTGGCCGTTCCGGGCCGATCATAGCCTCTCCGGGCTCCTGCTGGATCCCATCCTGTCACTTTCCGGTGAAGGGGAAACAACGTTAAGTGGGTCGATCCTGTCGCTCTCCGGCGAAGCGATCCACTTCTTGCACTCCGGTTCAGTGTATCTGAACATTAAGCGATATCTTGGCCTAAATCGTCGGCCGATCATAGCCTCTCCGGGCTCTTGCTGGATCCCATCCTGTCACACTTCGGTGAAGGGGAAACAGCGCTTAAGTGAGTCGATCCTGTCGCTTTCCGGCGAAGCAACTCACTTCTTGCACTCCGGACTCCGTCTCTCCGGGTAGGGTCATAAAGCGATCATAATTTTGTATTAGTACGTAATATTCGTCCTTTAACTCTCCGGTCAAAGGCTTGTTCAGGAAATTCAAGTTTATTTATTAAATTCAGACCCTAGATGTTCAATCTCAAACATCAGGGAAAAAGTAAACAACGCCTCTCCGGGCTGAACGGTCTATACCATCTCAGAGCATGCCTAGGGGTCTCTCTGGTTCCCGTACATGAGTGAGTGGAATAGCCGTTTTATTTTGAAAGCAAATCTAATGAAAGTGATTGACCAGAGTTCATATCTTGAACTTGGCCCTTGCCATCATGATCAGTTGATGATGAGTCGTGATCCCGATCCTGGATCGTTCCTGTTATGTGGAGGCGGTGGCTGTTCAGGCCTTACCGCTGCTGTCGGTTCTCTGACATATTGTGGCAATCTACCACTCCTAGCATGTTCTTCCACTTCATCCTTTAGGTGGCGGCATTCATCGGTCGTGTGCCCATCCAGCTCATGGAATAGGCAATATTTTCCAGTTCTGCGTTCCCGCTCTGTGGGATCTCTTCTCGGCGGCTTTCGATAAGGGAGCTGCCCCCGAGTTTCAGTGTAAATTCGTTCCAGGCTTGCCGTCAAACCGGTGTATTGCCCGAATCTGGGTTCCCGGAATTTCTTCCGTTTATCAGGACCGTCTTGTGCATCGTCCTGCTTTCTCTTTCCTTTGTCTGCTCTAGACTGTCCTCCTGCGGTTCCTTCGCTTCGTGTAGTGTTTATTTCCTGCCTCTCGGCTCGTGATTCCTCTAGTCGAATGAATTTTTCAGCTTCATGATAGAACTCTCCTAGATCTTGCGGTGGATCTCTGGTCAGAGAATCTTTGAACTCGGTGCCTTCTGCAATTCCTGCTACTGCCGCCATCAAAATCATTGATGGATCCGGGCGATCTACAGAAGCCACCGTTGCATTGAATCGCAATAGAAAATCTTTTATGGACTCTCCGGTCCTTTGCTTTATCGAGGCTAAAGTCATCACACTCTTGGGTCGCGTCACATGGACCCTAAACTGTCTCATGAAGCATTCCACTAGCTCACCCCATGTCCTGATTGATCCAGTCTCTAGTTGTCTGAACCAAAGCGCAGCCAAATCTGATAGAAATAAAGGGAAGCATCGTGCCATCACTTCCTCGGATGCCCCCAGCACTTCCATATGCCTGATGTATCTGGTAACGTGCATGGTCGGGTCTGACTTTCCGTCATACGGGTTCAGCGTCGGCAGTTTGAACTTTGGAGGGTTCATTGCATTCCTGATATTTGGGGTGAACGGACTCCGACTGACTTCCTCCAATCCTCCGATAGACAATCCTCCTCTCATGAGTCGTCGGACTAATCCAGCCATCTTTTCATCTCCATCTTGGGGTTGCCCTCTTGGTCTTGAAGGGTATTCTGGTATGTACTCTTCGTGTGGCCCGTTAGCATCAGCATTGGCCCTAGCTTGTTGAGCTCCGTCTGTCGGCCTTCCAGTATCGGATCCCGTGGGTCTGCCCCCGAGTCCTTGTCGATTGTCCACTGGATCTGCATTCTGTCCCTCATCAAGCTCCGCAGTCCCAGCTCCCTGTTCCACATTCATAGCCGCTGTAGCTGGTCCTAGGCTCTGCGTCCCTGCAGCTCTCATCTGTTCAAAGAAATTCTGCAGCATCTCTTGTTGACTTTTCATCATTCTTTCGTGCATCAGATTGGTCATGGTCTCCATTTCGTCTCTAGTGATGTAGATCGAAGCCGGCTCTTCTCCAGCACCAGAGGATGCCTCTTGACTTCCTCCTTGATGGCTTCTCTCAGCTCTTTGTCTTCTACTTGTTTGTCGAGTCATTGTCTTCAAATCTTCGAGTCTTCAAATCTGAACTTCGAATCTGGTGTAGCGGGTGCTGGTTCGTTCTCAGTGAAAGCACCAAAGTGTTTGCACCAAAAATGGTCACAAACCCCAAGTGTAGCGAAAGCACCAGTGTATGAATACAAATCAGCAATATTCAAACACAAATATCAGATCTAAGAAAGCAGCGAACAACAATCCAGAAATAATGAACAGTGACACGCAATTTATAGTGGTTCGGCTATCTCCGGCCTACGTCCACTTCAAGGATTTTTATCTTTTATTGATGTTCTTCACTGATTACAGATGATTACAGCAAATACAATGAATGAATCTGAATATAACAGCAATGGATAGGAGTAGAGTTGAATCCGGCAGAGTCTGGACGTTGAATCGCTGAAAAAGATCCCTTTTCTGTAGGCTTCAGGGGGCTATTTATAGGCGTAGGAGGCCCAGATCTCGTCCAATCTTCAGGAGACTTCTTCTGGCACGTGAGGGGGTCCACGCGCCCGGTCCCACCAAGTTTCAGCTCAATCTATGATCGATTCGAATCAACTTCGTATCGATCAGGAAAAGCTCCAATCGAGCTGAAACTTGGCAGGATTGCTCTTTACCTTGTGTGGAAGCTACTGTGAAAATTTCGTTGCATTTGGATCGAGGGTTTGCGAGATATGGTCGATACGAAATTGGTTTGCTCGATGGCTGTTAGGTTCGAATCCATTTATTCGAACTGATCACTTCGACTCGATGGCAACGCGCGTGAGCAGGTTGACGTGGCGCGCGCTCTTCGTGTCGATCCGCTTCTCACTCCGGTTTGCTCGAGTCACTCCGGGTATTTCTCCGCGTTTGCATCCATAACTCACGCGTCATCTCTGGCTGTTTGACTCAGTGGATACGAACAAGCAATTATTCGCGGATGTGAGCGAGGATTCCTGATGGATACGAAGTGGTCAGCGCCTCATGGATGCAAAGTCATCTGATGGATTCAAGACAGATGGGTACGAAGGACTTGCATCCCCGATCGATACGAAGACGATGGATTCGAATGGAGTCTCATCCATGGATACAGACCGTGTTTGGTTGGATGGATACGAAACAGGGCGTTGCTGATTGATACGAAGCGCATGTCCTGTTGATGGATACGAACTCGGTCAATGCTAGCTGAGGTTCACTGATGGATTCGAACTCGATCGATGCGAGGTTGATGGATACGAATGGAGACGTGATGGTGAATACATACTCTATCGATACGAAGCTAATGCTGCCTGATGGATACGAAAGTGTGACTTTTTTCATCAACTTGCATCGATCATATCCTGAGCATATGGACTCGGATTGTCTTGAAATTTGGAATGCAGGTTTCCATGGCTTTGCTTGCCATGTCTCGTAAATTGCGGCCCGATCCGGACTCGGACAAAATTCATCGATATCCATGGTTATCCTGTAACACATAGTTGACATTAATGACTTGTTATTATCGATTTCCAGCAAATTATTGGGTATCCCAGCTTTGCCAAAAAGTGGGATAACATTCACTTAGCATATTTGATGATAGGATTTAAGACTATACACTAGTAAATAAACTAGGGAAGGGAAGGCCAAGAAAGCTGCTGGAATGCTTGTCATATTTGAAGTATGCAAGTTGGCACATGGTTTGTTCAAGCCCTGAGATCTTTGTGCAATGATGTGAATTAGTTCATTGCAATGTGTCCCAGTGATTCCTTAATAGCAGATGAGGCAGGGATTTAAATTGAGTATTACAACCTGTATATGAAGAAATAGGAATATGGATATTTTCTTAGGTTGAATGGTATGGAACCAAGATGATTCCAGTAAATGAAATTGTTGCAAATAGATAATTATGTTTACATGATTTTGTATGCAAGTATAAGAATGATAAATGAATATATCATACCTGAACCAACTTAATTATACTAAAATAATTGATTGCAGAAATTTGCTTAAATAACAAGTTAGTACCCTTATATTCTCTATTGCTTAATATCATGAATGAATTGATGTTACTCATACCAGATCATAGATCTGACCCTTGTTTGCTCATGGCATATGGGGTGTCTCATTTTAAAATGAGGCAGCCACTTATGCTCTTTCAGGTAACCCAGGCACTAAGTAAAAATGAAGTAATGGCTGTTATGGAGGAGTGAATGAACATGCTAGCTAGTTTCAATAAGAGTTTAAATTGATTATATCTGCATGTATTTAGGAAAAATTTTATGTTTCTAAGATTTCCAGTCATGTAATGAATTCTATTATGGTTAGATGAACTAGTTGTATCATGCTAAATATACTGTTATGCATTAAGGTTTAAAATCTCAAGGGAAAAATCTGAGTGGGAAACAATGAAATGATTTTAATTATTGATATGGATGTTTGGAGGAGAAACATGCATATGTAGTTGAGCTACTGTTTTGTATAATTTATATTATGTATTAGTTAATCTTGAGACATAACAGAGCACTGAGTTTTAGAACAAAATCTGGATTTAGCAAAAAGAAAACTTAACAGGATTTTATTATCTTTTACTGAAATGCTTTGTAATTAAGTTTGAATTCATTTCTGAATTGTATTGAGAAGAGTAAGATGTTTTCCTAAAGCTTTAAACAGAATGCAATGAAATTGAACTAGTGTGGCAGATACAGGATTCATGAGTTAACCAGCTTCAATTAAATGAAGTATTGGTTGATCATGATAGATTGTATTCTGAAAATAAAAATGCATTTCAAAGCTTAGTACATTTAGCAATTGATTCACCCAGTTTTCTGGAAAATGAGCAGAAATATTGACATGTACATGTATATCTGTGTACATGTTGATATTTGAGCAAAAATATGATCATAAATTCTTAAAACAGTTGTAGGAATGGGATACAAAAATAGTAAAGTAAGAAGGATTGTTTTGTATGTTGGGTTATAGGCAAAAATTAAACATATATGTACAATTATAGGTAGGTATCAGATTTCTAACCTTTCAGAAGTAAAAAAAAAAAAGAAAACCAAAAATTGTGTTTGAACCGACCTGCATGGTACTCGAACTCGTGACCTCTTGTGTATAAGTTAGGCGCGTTTCCATTACGCCTAGATGTTGCTTGTGTTCACTTAGGATCCACTTTCTTTTATACTGAATCTAATATTATACAGACTTTAAACACAATCATCTACATTAAAAGCTTGTTTACTACTGAATATTACTTGAACATTTCTTGATCCTAATGACAGACTAAAGTACATGTTTCTAGTGGATTTCATGGCCAAAAATCTGAATACAATAATGTATCTGAATTACTAAATCTCTAAATCAAACAGGATGTTATTGAACAAAAAAAAAATAAAGTATATACTCTGAATTTAAACAAGAAGAACACATACATCTTCATATGTATGTGTATGTTATTAGATATGCACTGATATATTTATATTGGTAAGTTATTTTGATCCTGGATATATTTTGGTTATTGGAAAAAGAAAATGACCTTGGAAAATATGTTTGTAATGAATGATATATCAATATATCATCTCATAGCAAAAAAAAAATCCTTATGAAATTAGGGTGGAAATAGGAGGGTCATTTCAGTTGGTATCAGAGCTATGTTATTCAACATAGTAGAAGTAAGGATCGAGTTCTTAGATAGAAATAAAATTAAAAGGAACTAAATACCAAACTAACCAGCTATGTAAATTATTATTAGCAAACTATGGTAGGGAGACCACCAAATCAGGGAGCAGGATCTTCCCATGCACCACCAATGGTCAATCTGCAAGACTTGGTGAGAGCATTTAGGGATGGGGCAGGACAAAGGCAAGAAAATCCCTATGAAGAACTCTCAAAACTGCTTAAGACATATACTCATTTAGGAGGCAAAAGCTTTGAAGGGACAGAGAGTATCATGGAAATTCAAACATGGTTGAGAACATTGGAAAGAATTTTCAATGACATGCAACTTGATGATCAAAGAAAGAGGCAAGTGGCTTCAAGACAGCTGAAAGGAGTAGCTTTAGGCTGGTGGGAAGTAATCATTGCAGGAAGGAATGAGAATGAAATCACTTGGAATCAATTCAAAGAGATGTTGGAGGCAAGGTTTGTACCAGCATCAGCAAAGACTACCTTGCTAGAAGAATTCATTAGGCTTAGACAAGGAACCATGACTGTCACAGAATACACTCAAAAGTTTGAGGGACTTTCCACATATGGAGCAATGCTTGTGGCAGATGAAGCATCTAAAAATGATAGGTACATAAAAGGTCTAAACCCAGGACTTAGCAGAGCTATGTTACCTTATGCAGACAAGACTTTTGATCATGTGATAGACTTAGCTTTGAGGTTGGAGCAGCATGACAAGGAAAGGGAGAAGTTCAGAAATTTTAAGAGCAATAATAACAAGAAAGGTAAGGGGAGGTATCACCCTTATGATAAGAAGAAAGAAGAGGCTAGTAACAAAAGCACTGGAGATGTCAAAGCTAAGGAAGACAAGAAGAAAATTGTGTGCCATCAGTGTGGAAAGGAAGGGCATATCAAACCAAAATGTCCAGAGTTGAAAGGAGGAGCTTTCAAATGCTATCTATGTGGGAAAGAGGGACATATGAAGAGGAATTGTCCTGAGTATAAACAGCAAGGCAAATTGGCAAATTTGGAAGGAAAAGGCAAAGCCACAGTGGAAAGTAACACTGTAAACCATAGCCAAGTGGAAGGTACATTACTTATTTGTACCATACCCATAACAGTAGTGTATGATACTGGGGCAACTCACTCCTTAATTTCTTATGAATTGGTTAAAGTGCTAAAACTGAATTGCATATTAGTTGAAACCCCATTGCATATACACAGTCCATTGGGGAGTTCTAGTGTTTTAAATATGATTTGTGTGGATGTGGAGTTAAACATAGGAGGAAATATTTTTATTTCCAATTTATATGTTTTGAATTACCCAAATATAGGTGTTATATTGGGGGTAGACTGGTTAAGGCAATTTAAAGCCATAATTAATTTAGACTCATCCACCATATCATTGCAAAATTCTAGAGGCCAGAGAATCACAGTTTTATGTGAGGTAGCTAAGGAAGGAAAACTATATCATTTAGTTGACTTAGAAAAAGATCTGAGTGAACTAACCATTGAAGAAATTCCCATAGTTAATGAATACTTGGATGTGTTTGGGGAAGTTAAGGGTGTTCCACACCACAGACCAGTTGAGTTCCAAATTAATCTCATTCCAGGAGCAAGTCCAATAATTAAGAAACCTTATAGAATGGGGCCAAGTGAACTGAAAGAATTGAAAAATCAGTTGGAAGAATTAGAAGGCAAGGGATTTATAAGGCCAAGCAATTCCTGCTGGGGTTCTCCAGTAGTGTTTGTAAGAAAACATGATGGTACCTTGAGAATGTGCATAGATTACAGGGAGCTAAATAAAGTAACCATCAAGAATAAATACCCATTGCCTAGAATAGATGATCTCTTTGACCAACTCAGTGAAGCTAAAATATTTTCTAGACTAGACTTAGCATCAGGATTCCATCAAATGAAGGTTGAAGACTCAAGTGTTAAGTACACTGCATTTAACACAAGATATGGCTTATATGAATTTTTGGTTATGCCATTTGGTTTGACAAATGCTCCTTCATATTTTGTTGATTTGATGAATAGAATATTTAGAGATTATCTAGACAAATTTGTACTGATTTTTATTGATGACATTTTGATTTATTCCAAGACAGTGGAAGAGCATAAAAATCATTTGCATTTAGTTTTGTCAAGACTAAGGGAAAATGATTTAAAGGCAAAATTTTCAAAATGTGCATTTTGGAAAGAAGAAGTGCATTTCCTTGGGCATGTCATCTCTGCCAAAGGAATATCAGTAAACCCTAACAAGGTAGTGGCAATCCAAGCATGGAAAAGGCCTAGCACCATCAGTGAGATTAGATCATTTATGGGGATGGAAGGATATTATAGGAGATTCATAAAAGATTTCTCAAAAATATCATCACCACTTACCAATTTAACTAGAAAGAACCAAGCCTTTGTATGGACAGAAAAATGTGAGCAAGCTTTTATCAAAATAAAGGAAGCTCTGATAAATGCACCAGTGTTGAGAGTGCCAGAAGGAAATGAAAATTTGGTTGTGTACACTGATGCAAGTGGCTCTGGGTTAGGGGCTGTGTTGATGCAGCAAGACCAGGTGGTAGCCTATGCATCTAGGCAATTAAAGCCACATGAAACCAGGTATGCAACCCATGATCTTGAACTAGCAGCAGTTGTGTATGCTTTGAAACTTTGGAGACATTATTTGTTAGGTGCCAAATTCATTTTGTACACTGATCATAAGGCACTGAAATATTTATTCTCACAAAAAGATTTGAACATGAGGCAACATAGATGGGTAGAATTCCTAGCTGCCTATGATCTAGACATACTGTATACACCAGGCAAGGCAAATAAAGTTGCAGATGCCTTGAGTAGACAACATGCCAAAGTAGCCATGTTGATGATGGAAGAGTTTAGGGATTTGTCTATACTTACTGATTTGGAAATTGAGGAAAGTAGTGAGGAACAAATGATGCCCATTGAAGAAGGTGAAGGTAAAGGGAAATTAAGTATGATATCTCTGCAATCAGATTTACTTCTTAAGATTGGGCAAATGCAGGAACAAGACCTAAACATGGTGGAAAAGAAAATGCTCATATCAAAAGGGGAGGAAGTAATAAATTATCAAGTTGATAAAAATGGGTATTTGAGGAATAAAAACAGGATATGTGTTCCAGAAAATATAGAATTGAAAGAGGAAATATTAAATGAGTACCATAGGAGTAAGTACTCCATACACCCAGGTAGCACCAAGATGTATCAAAATTTGAAAAGAAATCTTTGGTGGAAGGGGATGAAGTCAGATGTGGCCAGATATGTTGCAAGGTGCATGACTTGCCAACAAGTCAAGGCAGAGACACAAAGGCCATCAGGACTATTGCAACCCCTTAGTATACCACAGTGGAAGTGGGAGGATATATCTATGGATTTCATAGATGGTCTGCCTAGATCTAAGAAGGGAAACACAAGTATATGGGTAATAGTGGATAGGCTAACTAAGGTAGCACATTTTATCCCAGTTAAAACAGAAAGAAATGCTCCAAAATTGGCTCAAGTATTCATGAAAGAGGTAGTAAGGTTGCATGGCATACCCAAAACCATTGTGAGTGATAGGGATACCATCTTCACCTCAAGGTTTTGGAAAAGTTTTCAAGAGGCTATGGGGAGTGAATTGTGCTTAAGCACTGCCTACCATCCACAATCAGATGGTCAAACTGAGGTGGTGAACAAAGTCTTAGAGGATTTGTTGAGAGCATGTACACTGGACTTTGGAGGCAACTGGGAAGACCACCTCCATCTAGCTGAATTCACATACAATAACAGTTACCAAAGCACCATAGGGATGGCACCATTTGAAGCCTTATATGGCAAGCCTTGTTTATCACCTATATGCTGGGTAGAGACTGGAGAAAGGGCTGTTCTTGGACCTGAATATGTTAAAGAAACTACAGAGAGAATTGGGTTAATAAGAAAAAGAATAGCAGCAGCTCAAGATAGGCAAAAGAAATTTGCAGATAGGAAGAGAAAGCAAGTGGAATATGAAGTGGGAGACTTTGTTTTCATCAAGATTTCACCTATGAAGAAAGTCATGAGGTTTGGCAAGCAAGGTAAGCTTACACCAAGGTATGTTGGACCCTATAAAATTCTGGAAAGAATTGGTTCATTGGCTTACAAATTAGAACTACCAGAGGAGATGAAAGCAATGCATAATGTTTTTCATGTGTCCCAACTTAGAAAATGGGTACATGATAAGGAAGACATTTTGGAAGAGCCTACCAAAATTCAAATAAATCCTGACTTGGTTTATGAAAAAGAACCAGTGGGGATTGTAGCCAAGGAAGAAAAGAAATTAAGGAGCAAAACCTTGAAACTAGTTAAGATCCAGTGGAGTAGTGATCCTAATGACTGCACATGGGAGTTAGAGGATAAGATTAGAATGGATTATCCTAAGCTTTTTGCAAATTAAAAGGTAATTTTTTTTTTCTGGAAAAATTATTTGTTATGCATGGTTGATATGGTTGAATTTGTTTGCTTATGCATATGTTTGATAAGTTTTCAGAAAAGAAAAAGATGCTCACTATAAATGTTAGAAAAATTGTGAGGACACAATTCTTAAAAGGAGGGGTGAATGTAATACCCCAAAATTTTGTGAAAAATCATTTTTGAAAAATGATTTAATTTTTGAAATATTTAGATTTAAATATGGTGAAATTTCTGGAATAAATAGTGTGCAAGTATATGTGTGCACGTGCACACTGAAATGGCACAAGGAAGAACTCCAGATTTCTTGGATTTAAAACAAGAATTAAAGGGCAATACAAACATGATTTGGCAACATGGTTGTTTGATTTCTGAAATTATATGTATCATCTTAGAAAATAAGAAAAGTAGGTTTTACTTTAAATCAGTAAACAAAATTTTATTTAAAACCCAGAAGAGAAAATTATGTATATTAGTAAACCTGTGTACATATAGGTACATATGCTTCTGGAATTAAAGAGAAATTAAAATAAGCTTAGATAAAATATGTGTACAAATATATATATATTTTTAAGCACTGAAAAGTATATATATATATATATAAGCAAGTAAAAACTATGACATTAAAATGACATGAAATGTGATACAAGTTAATGAGCTTGTATAGGCAAAAATAGCAAAGGGGATTTTCAGAAATAATTAAAATAAAAATGGGATAGTCACACTTTTAACATGACTAGGAGAGTGGCCATTTTCTGAAAAGTAAAAGAAAGAAAATGCAGCCTTTAATTTGGTTAATATGGCCGGGGTATTATGAATGAAAAAATGCATGATGCTAGCCAGGACAGAAATGGAATTCTGTTTCAACAAAACCCTAGAGGAAAAATGCTTATAAATAGGCAGTTTAGCCAGTAGAATCATTTTTACCCCGAGCTGCACAAAAATAAGAAAAGCAGGAAAATATTGGAAGGAAGGAGAAAACACTCAAACAAGAATTTTCTGGATTAATAAGAAGAAACATTTAGGTGAGTAATCTCACTAAGTTCATGGCATTAAGACCTGAGATGAGGCAGCCACTTTTTATTTCCATTTATATATATTTCTGGTTTTGATGTATATGATTTCATCAATGCTTTTTGGATGTTTTATTTTAAATCTGATATGATTTAATATGGATGATTTTGGATGATCTTTGATTGGTTGAGACATTTGTCTTTGGATGAGTATCATACTGATTTATTTATACTCACAAATGTTAAAGTTTAGGATCTTAAAAATTATATAGAGAATACTCTCAGCTGTTATAGATCTATGGCATGGAAACTTTATAAAAATGATTAGAGCTGCATTATACTTGGTATAAGTGCTGAGGCTTGAAAAGAAAAATGTTAAGGGTGCAATAGAAATTTTCTAAGTGCTGAGCCCTTAATCAAATCAAAAAAAAAAGAAGAAACCCACAAGCTAAAATTATGATTGAACCAGATCTTGAATCTGAATCAATCATAAAGGCTTGCAGATCAATATAACATGCCATGCCTCTTTTACAGTTGAAAATATTCTCATATTTTACTAAGATCAAGACATATTGACCCCATTTAGGAAATAACTGTCTGATTATTTCTGAGGAGAATTATGCTAGAAGAAATTATGGATGTTTCCATGTTTGCAGTGATATGTTCACTTAGCATATTTGATGATAGGATTTAAGACTATACACTAGTAAATAAACTAGGGAAGGGAAGGCCAAGAAAGCTGCTGGAATGCTTGTCATATTTGAAGTATGCAAGTTGGCACATGGTTTGTTCAAGCCCTGAGATCTTTGTGCAATGATGTGAATTAGTTCATTGCAATGTGTCCCAGTGATTCCTTAATAGCAGATGAGGCAGGGATTTAAATTGAGTATTACAACCTGTATATGAAGAAATAGGAATATGGATATTTTCTTAGGTTGAATGGTATGGAACCAAGATGATTCCAGTAAATGAAATTGTTGCAAATAGATAATTATGTTTACATGATTTTGTATGCAAGTATAAGAATGATAAATGAATATATCATACCTGAACCAACTTAATTATACTAAAATAATTGATTGCAGAAATTTGCTTAAATAACAAGTTAGTACCCTTATATTCTCTATTGCTTAATATCATGAATGAATTGATGTTACTCATACCAGATCATAGATCTGACCCTTGTTTGCTCATGGCATATGGGGTGTCTCATTTTAAAATGAGGCAGCCACTTATGCTCTTTCAGGTAACCCAGGCACTAAGTAAAAATGAAGTAATGGCTGTTATGGAGGAGTGAATGAACATGCTAGCTAGTTTCAATAAGAGTTTAAATTGATTATATCTGCATGTATTCAGGAAAAATTTTATGTTTCTAAGATTTCCAGTCATGTAATGAATTCTATTATGGTTAGATGAACTAGTTGTATCATGCTAAATATACTGTTATGCATTAAGGTTTAAAATCTCAAGGGAAAAATCTGAGTGGGAAACAATGAAATGATTTTAATTATTGATATGGATGTTTGGAGGAGAAACATGCATATGTAGTTGAGCTAATGTTTTGTATAATTTATATTATGTATTAGTTAATCTTGAGACATAACAGAGCACTGAGTTTTAGAACAAAATCTGGATTTAGCAAAAAGAAAACTTAACAGGATTTTATTATCTTTTACTGAAATGCTTTGTAATTAAGTTTGAATTCATTTCTGAATTGTATTGAGAAGAGTAAGATGTTTTCCTAAAGCTTTAAACAGAATGCAATGAAATTGAACTAGTGTGGCAGATACAGGATTCATGAGTTAACCAGCTTCAATTAAATGAAGTATTGGTTGATCATGATAGATTGTATTCTGAAAATAAAAATGCATTTCAAAGCTTAGTACATTTAGCAATTGATTCACCCAGTTTTCTGGAAAATGAGCAGAAATATTGACATGTACATGTATATCTGTGTACATGTTGATATTTGAGCAAAAATATGATCATAAATTCTTAAAACAGTTGTAGGAATGGGATACAAAAATAGTAAAGTAAGAAGGATTGTTTTGTATGTTGGGTTATAGGCAAAAATTAAACATATATGTACAATTATAGGTAGGTATCAGATTTCTAACCTTTCAGAAGTAAAAAAAAAAAAGAAAACCAAAAATTGTGTTTGAACCGACCTGCATGGTACTCGAACTCGTGACCTCTTGTGTATAAGTTAGGCGCATTTCCATTACGCCTAGATGTTGCTTGTGTTCACTTAGGATCCACTTTCTTTTATACTGAATCTAATATTATACAGACTTTAAACACAATCATCTACATTAAAAGCTTGTTTACTACTGAATATTACTTGAACATTTCTTGATCCTAATGACAGACTAAAGTACATGTTTCTAGTGGATTTCATGGCCAAAAATCTGAATACAATAATGTATCTGAATTACTAAATCTCTAAATCAAACAGGATGTTATTGAACAAAAAAAAAATAAAGTATATACTCTGAATTTAAACAAGAAGAACACATACATCTTCATATGTATGTGTATGTTATTAGATATGCACTGATATATTTATATTGGTAAGTTATTTTGATCCTGGATATATTTTGGTTATTGGAAAAAGAAAATGACCTTGGAAAATATGTTTGTAATGAATGATATATCAATATATCATCTCATAGCAAAAAAAAAATCCTTATGAAATTAGGGTGGAAATAGGAGGGTCATTTCAGTAATCCTCGGTACTGTGATCTAGGCCACGTACTGTGACAGGTGGTACCCCAGTGCCTAGTCATTAGCTGGAAATCCATTCTTCCTACGGGCCTTATACGGTATTTGTTTGTATTACCCACTTTGTGGCTAGTATGCTGGAATTTAATAGATGTAACAATTTCAGCTATTTGAATAAGTATTTGTATATAGACACTATTATAATATCAGAGGATTTTGATAAAAAGTGTTTTGGCTATCGTAAGGTAAAAACCCGACATGTTTATTTGTGGCGTGGTCTTACGAGATGCTTTTGATTTCAAAGGATTTTTGAAACTTTAATAATAAATTGAGTGTGATTTTCTCACGCTGGTATTCCAGACTGACTCGGGTATTGTTTTATATGATGCTCGGGTCAGACCGAGTATTATAGATTACAAGATATGATGCTGTGCAGCTCAGGGATGAACTGGATGGAGTGACGTATCTCCCGTACTTGTATATATATATTCCGCTGTGTTGATTACTATACTCTGTTATATTAAGGACATGATATGATTATTGTCCAGCTGTATGTACGTGTACTCTGATGTATACTCTGATGATGTATTGTATAAACAGATATAGTTTTGATTTGTGTAAAGATCTGTTATTGTCTATTATAGTTTATTCCGCTGCGATGGTTAGATTCTGTTGTTATTTTATTTTCTTCTTCTACCTCTTCTTCTTTAACCCAAATGGTTCGTATTTCCGTTCTTCTTGAGTTCATTAATGGAAATTAATGTAAATTCAAGGGGTACGGATTTGCGGGCTGTTACAAGAAACATTATCAAAATACCTTTGGTTTATTTTCTACAAAACCTGCAAAACAACCTTTCGGATAATTATTCAGAATTCCTACTATAGAAAAGCTTATAAATTTGTTTAAACTCAAATTCAAATTACTCTAAAACAAATTACTTCATTCCCTAATAGCTTTTCCCACTTTTAAATACAAAAGAATAATCATCTCATTTAATATTCATCAACAAATATATTTATAGTACTCATTACATAGGATTTAAATTTAACTTCAATATAAATCTCTTTACTTTCTATCTAAAATAATATTAATTGAAATTGAAATTAGCATCCATTATTTTTGATTCAAAAATAATTTAATTATATTTCAAAATAAAATTCTTTTAAAACACCATACTAGCTTTAAATATTCATATCATAATTTTCACTTAAATCATTCAAATCACTCGTTTTAATTAAATCTGTACCACCTAAAACAATCAATAGAAAAGTATATAGCACACTATTTAACCATAGTTCAATTCACACAATCATCCACTAAGCAATTCAACCACCAAACATCTACTAATATAAATCAAGGCTACCAAGCCATCATCATTCATTTTGATCAAACCATAAAATATAAATCAACTTCATCAATTTGCAGTCATATGGGTATATCAAATAAATCCCTAGGAACCATTTACTTCGATGTAGAGAAATCAAAGAAAAGATTTCAATTACGCTCTCTTAACACATACAACTTATTCAATAATGTTTATTAAATCATTCATCACTAAAAGTATTATTTAATATATACATATGTTTATTCAAATCATTTATCTCTTAAATTCAAAATTTAATTCAAACCCTTTTTATTCCTCCTTTCTGAAAATAATTCAAATTTGGTTTATCAAATATCCGCAAACCAAAATCCATCGAATACTAAACTTGTAGCTAAACAGTGAGACGAAGCAATCAAGTAATACGGAGGATTATATTGTGGTGTTTACTAACCTAGATATTTACTGGTATTGGATATAAAATAAAAACAAGTTGTTCTCACTGATATGGATATAAAACTTTGAAAAAAGAATTATAGTCACTATTCATCATTACTTACATTTTTTGCTTGATCTCCTCTTTTGACATTGGCAAGCCAAGCTAATAGTTGTCCCCGCGTTGAAGTTCAATGGTGTCGTCCTCTTCTAGCACATCCATAAGCACAACATAGGCATGTTTAACCTCCCATTATGAGCCATATTCACGCATCACCTGACGTCTCCACAATCAAACTCAAGTCGCACTGCCATCCAACATCTCTCGCGGTCGTCCCAGACTCATGCACAACCGCAACCAAGATTTGCCTCTGCTTCGCATCGCCGCCATCTATCAACTGCACATGCAAGTCAAGGTGCCTGCCACCTCATCATTGCATTGATAACGCCTTCGTGCACTTTGCCAAGTCATTTCCTTTCTGAAATTTTATTTCATTTGCGTTAGGGCATGGGATTATTGGGGCAAATAGGTTGCGAGATGAAGAAATGGGGTTGGGTTTTTATTTACTTCGGGGTTAAAGTGCCTAATACGTTAAAATATAATGATAGTTAATTTTATAAGGATGAAATGTGTAGTCTAATGAAAAAGAAGGGAAGCATAGTTTCCTTTATAAATAAACCAATACCTCTATCCACTTATAAATCCAACCGCTTTTTGATCAACATTTTACATCCGTTTCAAAATTCGCTCGAGCCGTTTTATAAAAATTTTATTTCATTTTTATAATAGTTTTTCGTTTATTAAAATATCACTTTTCGTTTTTTTAACAAATATAAATAATTATTTTATTTCCAAAACGATTCCAAAATTTCACAAATATTTTGCCAAAATAAATTTTCAAACAACTTTTGGATTTTTAAAACATAATTCAAATTACAAATTTCAAATTTTAAATTAATATTCCCTAAAAATTCAATATATTGAATTAAATTTAACAAAATATTCAATTAAATTCCCAAATCCGTTATAATATATATTTATTTCGTTTATACCATGAATAGGGATGTTACAGACTCTCCTTAAAGAAATTACGTCCTTGCAATTTACTGAAGAGAACTATATTCGATCTAACCAATAACATTAACTATATAATATAATACACATACACATCATTCTTTATTGCGCTTTCACTGTGCCATTCTGATAAAACCTCATAATCTATATTACTAATGTAAATTTACTTTGTCAACACAACCATATACAAGAAAAGTAAACATTTTATTTCTTTCAGATGTATCACATTATATTATAGGCTTAACGATCAATATATATATATAGCTTTCAATAGTTCTTTCGAAAGTTTTCTAAAGTTTCAAAACATTAAAAAGCAACTTGCAATGCCACGACTCCAGTGACGGAATATTAGAGGGAGTTTACCATCTGATAGCTTGGATCAATGGGCATGGAAGAAGCAATCTCTCATATACACTACTTTGAGTCAACATGGATACGTTTCAATATCTGAATACATATGAAATAATATGTATCTTGTCTCAACGCAAGGCAATGCGCACGAGTTATCGGCTGAATAATACAGTATTATAGACCGAATAATATAGTATTAGAGACATAAATAAAAATTTCGTAATTAATAGAATCGAAGTGAATAAAACCGATAAATATTATAACATTTCTGAAATCTGATACATCATCTCATATATATACACAATTCATCAAGTCATATTGACTAATACAATAACATTTCAAATAAATCACAAGCTAAGTAAATACTTTCCGTGGTCATCTTCTCCAACTTCATATCGTAGCCCACAATGCACATACATTCATAATATCAACCTGTAAAACAACCTTAGTATGATTTGAGGTTGTTAAACAAATAACAAACACAAGTTAGGCTAGAAATCTTGTTGTGAGTGTAACCAAGCTTGAATAATATCATAATGAGTGTGACTAGTTTAAATATAACTCTACTTGGTTATAAACACAAATTTATTACTATAGTCAACACCCATAAATAATTTTAAATATGCTTAATAACCAAAACCTTTATTAAAATACATTTCCAAATTTGTTTCCTTCCAATTCTCTTTTAAAAAATCAATTCAAAATGGATTGCCAAATTACTTTCATGAAACCACTTTGTTTACGAAAATCTCGTTTATTTAGAAATTAGATATCATAGGTTTACTTTGCAAACGAAGTCAAAATACTAGTTTTATATACAACTACTTTATCAAAATATTTCCCAATTTGTATGAAATCAATCTTTGTAATATATATCTCAAATCACTTCTCAAATCTGATTTATCCCAAAATATATAGTATTTCCCCTTTCTTTGTTTAAAAATCGCTACTTTTCCAGTAATTGAAATAAATTCCAAAATATTAGATAATTTCATCAAAACTAGATTTCATAATATAACACAATTTCACCAAATATAGTTTAACCAAATATCATCATAAAGTGAACGTTCGTCATAATATATCATAACATTACTCATCTGCAATTGACGTCTAGGGATGGAACCTTTCCAACCCCTACGATCCAAGCTCGGGCATTACCTTTGAGCAATATCAAATGCAATAATATCCAAATGGATTATAAAACAAGTAGCAATCCCATTTAAAATAGTAAAATCATCCAAACCATTTTCAAATGGGAAAATACACAAAATCAAAAATTTTATTTCTTTCAATTTGGAATTTTTAATTTTAAAAATACTATCAAAATACCTCTAATTTATTTTCTACAAAACTTGTACAGCAACCTTTCGGATAATTCTCCAAAATTACTGTCATAGAAAAGCTTACATATTTAAACCATTTATGGTTTGAATTAAAATTCAAATTATTTCTAAAATAAATTACTTCATTCCATAAAAGCTTTTCCCACTTTCAAATCCATAAAAATATTCATCACATTCAATATTCATTAACAAATATATTTATATTACTTTCACATAGGATTTAAATTTAACTTTGATTTAAATCTTTTTTTCTATTAAAAATAATAATAACTCAAATTCAACCTCTATTATTTTCAAATCAAAATAATTCAACTCAAACAAACATTGTTCGAAAAATCAACCATCAAACATCTACTAACAATAACCAAGGCTACCAAGCCATAATCAATTAATATAGTTATAATTACTATCTAGCCAACATCATCCATTTCAATCCAAACTGTTACTGTCTTGAATAAAAATTCATGGTTTTCAATATATAAATTATCTTATGAGCAAATAGAAATATGAAACATCATAAATAAATTCACAAGATCATGTTATACTCACTTAAACCAATCTATCAATAATCATTTAACCTCAGTGATATAGTGGGATTTGAAGAACACGATGAGTGGTTATACTCACTATATGTATATTTGTATTTCAACCAATCTACTAGCTATTTGATTATTGGTTATGTTCAATCACTATAATTTGATTTTTAATGATATTGGTTGATTAAAAGGGTAACTTCATTCCATAGAATGTGTGTGTGTATTAAAGATTAATAGAGTTTAAACTCACTAAAATGAAGAAAGTAGGGTTTTACCCACCAAAACAGTTGTACATCAAATCTTCATTTTTATTAAGTCGTTTCAAAGATTCTAGTTTATGCAATTTGTTAAACACCTTTTATTCATTCTTATAACCCATTATATGTTTATATAACTCAACTCGATTTATTTTCATTTCTTATTTTATTTCAATCAATGTTTTAAATTTTTTATCACTAACATTCAAATTCAAGTCTTTTGATATGATAGGGAAACATAAAAATCATCTAGGGCATAGAATTATCATATAGAAATAAAGGTTTGATTTACTATATTTAAAATTGAATAGTTATACTCACTATTAATTTTCTGTTGTCGCCATCCTCTGCCTTAACTTTGCTGGACTCATCCTACCATAGGTCACACGAACAAATAGCCTAAACCCGAGCCAACATCGCAGATATCATCTTCACCACCAGCATAAAGCTCAAGCACATCGACCGGTATCACCAAACCACGCTCCAAAACTCCCACACCTTAGTTTTGTCACCTGCGAGCAAATGCACCAGCTCCCATCGATATCGTCTTCATCATCGCGTGGCACAAGCTCGGTACCATCAACTTACCGTGCCTTCTCCATGCGGCGCCTTGCCACACGTTGTTCAATTTGTTTTCTCTGTTTCTTTTTTTTTTCAAACTGAATTTGGAAATTGCTTTGGGGCTTGGGTACTTAGGTATACAGGTTTTATTAGGTTTTACTTAGGGTTGAACTATTGAATAAAGATTAAGGGGAAGAGGTACGTATGGGCTTAAGAGTTGTGGTCCAATAGAAGGAATAGAAAGTTTAAAATTTTCCTTTAATTTTTAAATCAATATCCTTTAACCACTCTATTACTCGACTGCTATTTGAAATCTGATTAAATTTCTGCTTAAGGCATTTTAATCTAAAATTTAATTCATATCCATAAAAATGTATCTTTTATTTAAAATATTAATTTTCAATAATTATAAAATAATCGTTTTATTTTCAAAAATAAATTTCATATTTCCATAAATATCATTTATTTTTATCAAAATAAACTTTCAAACAACTTCTGTATTTTAAAACATAATTCAAAGTTCAAATTTGAAATTTTAAATAAATATCCTTATTTTATTATCGAATAAATCAAACGATTCAGTTTATAGAATTAATTTCAATACAATATCAATTTTAAAATATCTATTTTGCTTTAACTTTGGAATGGGATGTTACATACTCCTTGTAACGTCCCGAAAATTTTCGACTTTCGAAAATTCAACATCGATACTCCTTTATCGACTGCTGAGCCATCGAATGCCGGAAACCCGAAAAGTTATGGTTTTAAGAAAAAGAAAAAGTAGAAGGAGAAGAAGATAGAAGAAAAAGAGAAGAAGAACAACAAAACAACAACAGATACAGAACAGAGACAGTATCAGAATCTCACATATCGCAGCGGAACAATATATAATAGATAAATGAATAATCTTTAAAACAAAGAATTTTATCAGTTTATACATACATCAGTCATCAGAGTCAATATACAACAATGGACAGTTATATAACTTGTCCTCATACAGAATACACAGCGGAATAAATATATCAGATACAAATACTACGTCTCGTCATCCAGCTTATCTCCAAAGCTCCAGAATATCCAGAATATCCTGAATAACATAAGTCTAGGCTGCCCGTGTGGAAATTGGTGGGCACCCAGAGTTTAGAAGGGAACAATAAACTCCGAGTCAGTCATGGTGACTGGTGTGAGATCGTAAAACAGTTTATCTATCTTTAAAATAAATAGCAGAGAATTTTAAAGTCAATTCGCAATGCCTTTGGAAAATGAAACTACCATAAGACCTCCCACCACACACACAATGCAAACGCAGAATTGGAGGAGATTTCTTCTTATGATAGTCAAAGATGCTTACTACACAAAATCAAATCATTTTGGATATTATTATTAGTGCATAGTGTAGAAAACATTTCGAAAGTATAATATTAATCTTAGCCAGCATAGGCATTCCGCACTTATGCCTACTATAGCTACTATGTTCAATAGCAGGTTACCGCCACATTCCATAGTAGGTAATACAACTAAAACCGTACCAATCGCGTATTGTTTCTTTGGATTTCCAACAAATGGTCAGGCTAAGGAACTTCCTATCCACGATGGGTACGTCCCTGGAATAGACGATCCGAGAACCTAACCGGATCTCTGCCAACACAAGGCCGGGTTACCTCTGCAAAAATAGGTAACTACTGACACGCGTATGCCATCCCCCGATCGTAACCGATCTTCCCGAGGATCCCCGATTTCCAACAAACCACAAAGTAATAATAACTGTGCAGCAACCACAGAGGTTAAGTATCTGGGCTCCATACCATGATACCACCTTTATCCAGAAGGAATGACATACACTAAGGGGCGCTACTCCCTAGAACCTTGCTGCATCCTTCCTGTTTCGACCATTTCCGGGGTGTGAGGCTCGACGAAATCTCGTCCACAAAGCTACGCTTTCTCAAAAAGCCCTGCTTCGGGTCAAACAAAATGATCAACCTATGATCACAAAGATATAAGATCAAACAAATGATCATATCACAAATGATCAAACACTGATCATTTCACAGCAACACTCAGTATGCCACGTTACCAAATTGGGATATATCGCTGATAAATTTCAACTACATAACCTCTGAGCTCGTACGTCTCAGAGAAGGGTGTTAAGCTAAGAGAATAAATTCTCCGCCACCAACAGAAATGTATTTGAAAGAAATCAGCTTTATATCTCAAATTGTAACGTCAGACACACAATCCATAAAAGTCTGTTCCGGGATCGAACAGAACCGAAGGCACTTCTCACGAAGCCCTTGCACATCCGGATAATTTCAATCACGTCAGGACTTCCCGTCACTAAGGGTGATAAAACCTCTAAATCGAAGATCGGTCGATGTAGAGTAACTCGACGGTAATCCTTCCGTTTTCAAAAATATCCGGTCTTCAACACCGGTCTTCAAATGCGATTCATAACGACGTATCACATATTCGGAATGGGTTATACGACCCCATGGTCCTTTCCCGGTTAACCCGAATAGTGAGCGTTTATTTAAAAACAAGTGTGGCATTCAAATTCATCCAATTCACAACAAATACCTATCTAAAGGTAATTATTGATAGTCGGTTATTTAACTATCAATAAAGATGCGCAACATCATCAGATTCCAAATAATTTTCCAAATTATTTAATTTCCAAAAATATCTTTACTAGATATATTATTTCCACACTTAACCATTTGAAAACAATTTCAAATCAATTTCCACATTTTAATTTTATCTTTAAAAGATAAAATCTCAAAACGTTTCATTTCATTTTGGAAATCATTCCATACTTATTTAAAAATAAGTGTTTCCCAAATCTATTTATTTTCAACACTTGGAAAATATTCGATATACTTAAATCAATATTAAGTATATATTTCATTCTTCAAGGAAATCATTTTCTATAACAACATCAATTTGAGTCAAAACGAATGTTGCATAAAACATCGTTACGACGACTCAAAATCACTAGTATAGGGATTCGAATTTAGATAGATATATAAATCCCAATACTACATTAAAAACATTTCCTTTCGGAAATCATTTACTATAACAACAGTGTTATAGTCCACCATTTCCTTATTTTTCGAAAACGTCTATTTCAACAATAAAAATGTTGAAATCTATGTATTCGATACTTAACACGTTTTAAAACATCTTTTAAAACAATTAACTTCATTTTATAATATCGCTTTCCCAAAACATATCCATTTTACTCAATAATACATTCACTGTCCAAAATCGTGAATATACTTCACAAATTACATTCCACTATTTTCTACACATTTTATTTCAATAAAAATTCGCTATTCAAAATCGCGAATATATCTTCTTTAAAAATCTTCTATATTTAATTTATCAAATTCTATCGATTTCGAATTTATAAAACAACGTTTATAAATTCTATTTCTATTTTCTAACGACTTCAATTTAATAAATCTCCTTTAATAATAATTCGATAAATATTCCATCTAAAGGTAAAAATCCAATTTATAAGTTAATCTCTTATAAATCTTTTATTCTACAGTTTCATCCATTTTATAACTTCACAATTTATAAATCTATAAATTTCATTCACTTACGGATTCCATAATATTTCATTTTTAACACTTATAAAAATTCGTTTTATAAGTCCAATATTTTGATTTATACAATATCAATTTTATAAATCTTTCTATACAAATCGTTTATAGTTATTCAAAAATCCCAACTTAAACCGTTTTATAAATAAATCGACTTTTGTTTCAAAAACGACACTTCGGTTATATTTCACTAAAAATTATAACTTTTATAACTTTAAAATTTTACGTTTGTAAATCGATTCAAAAATTCCATAAAACGTATATTTTCAAAAATCACTTTAAAAACCTTTTTAAAGTAAAAGTCGTTATTTTTACATTTCAAAACTGAATCCGATGATGCAACAACACCAATCAGTCCATCACAACAGTCAAATATCATATATCATCATATGATAACAGAATATATCAAAATATCTGTAAATAATCAATACGGTGAGGAATCCAGTCGGATCCCTCCAACCTGTTTCCCTGCATCCACAGATGTTAGCACAATACCAATTCCGCTCCAGTACGGAATTATCGCGGTATATGGGTTTTTATAAAAATCTGCTTACTAACGGCGCAATAGGGTCTCATCCGCTATACGAGGCGGGAAATCATCAATCCAATATATACATATGCCAATATGTATATATTGCTATATATATAGATATATCCTATAATATCTAATATCACATCCAATATAGCAATCATATCAATCAATAATAACTGCAAAAATTCCACATTCGATTTGAGTGAGAAGATCTCACCGTGATTTTAATTCTGATTTCAGCGTTTATTTCGAATGAAATTAAACAGCCGTTTAATTTCACTCAAAATTTTCACTGACCCCGATCGCTTCCAATCCAGTTGCACAGCGAAGTGCTCGATGAAACGAAGACAACGCAACTGGTTTCGTCGAATTCTGACCTCGTACGAACAAATTATGATATGTTAAACATTCACGAATTAAAATTAAATTAAATTACAATTTCTTTAATTATTTACAACCTAACAGATCTGGGCCCTCCAACTTTCCTTCACGAGATCAAGGCCATACAGGCCATCTTCTTCATCACGTTCAAAAACGTGACCACGAGACCCAACAGCCGCCCCCAAGCCCTAATTTACGCGACCACCTCGATCGATTTGACGATGATCAGGCAACTCCATTCGACTCGCCTATCCAAACACTACCCACGGCCATGACCACGTGGCACTCGGCCACCTCCCTTGCACGCACATCAAGGACGAACGGCACTGCCTTGAACGAAAACTGCCGATGATTTCCTCAACTACAAATGATCATATCCGTATAGATATGAAGCCCTCGAGATGCCCTTCTAGTTTCATTTAGGAATTTTCGTGAATCGTTGCTTGGATGTGAAGAAATTGAGGGGGAACGATGATTGTTTTCTGGCCGTTGTTTCTAGGGGTGGCGGCTGCTCAAACTAACCCTAGCTCAGTCTTTTTATTGCAAAATGAAGAATATAGGTCCTTATATAGAAAATTGCCCAATTTACTATTCATCGAAATTTTCCGAACTCCGAATCGAACGTGCCGGCTGACGTTTCTAAGGTTTACCCCGCGTTCCGGACACAATGGAAAAGGTTTCGGAAGCTAATTCGATCGTATGTGTGAGATATGGCAATAAACGATCAATTTAAATTAAACCGATTTAAATCGATTTCGAGGCGTTTTAGCTTGCCCCGGACAAACGGTAAATCCAAAAATTACGAAATTTGAAATCTTACAATAATATCACATTACGGATCCGATGAAACTGGTTTCGTCGAAATCCGAGACTTTTTGAAAAATGACTATTTTAACTCGACGATTTAAAATTAAAATGATATCGATGCGTTTCGAGCTGCCACGGTCAAACGATAACTTCGATTGCCACGAAAATTGAAATCCGATAATAACTAACTATTACGGATCCAATGGAACTGGTCTCGTTCAATTCTGAGACTGTTCAAAAATTGCCTATTTTTACAGTCGATAATTAAATATTAAAATATTCGATTTTCACAAATTAACTCCAAATTCAATTTTAAAAGTTCTATAACTTTTCTATAACTCCAGTATGATTAAATAAAATTTCCCTAATCAATTTAAATCATTTTAAGCTCGATTTTTCAATTATTTCTGAAATTTCAATTATTAATTTATCGATTTAATTATCCAATTAAATCCAATATTCGAAATTAAAATTATTCAACTTATTAAATTCACTTATTTATATTTAAAATCAATTAAATATTCAAATTTTAATTATCCAAAATTCTGGGTCGTTACAGACTTCCCCCCTTAAAAGAATTTCGTCCTCGAAATTACAAGTTAGGAAAAGTGGTCCTTAACTCGTCTACTATTTTTCACAATTCAATAGTTTTATCAATTCATCAAAACAAATCTTTCTATTAAAGATTCGTTATCATTCAATCTCGTTTTCCAATTTCAATTATAAGTTTCAAACAACATTGTTTAACTTCAAAATTCAAATTCGAGTTTAAATTCAAATTTTAAACTTTCAAAATTTCTCAAAAATTTTCTAACACTCGAAATTTTCGAAAAATTTCGCCAGCGTCTCCTTTGCGCGGCTAATACGGCACGACTACAAAACGTCCCTACGGACTCTCAGATTTCAAAAAGAAAAAGAAAAAGCCAAGCGGCTAGACAAGAAATCATCAAAATCTCATATTCAAATTTAAATACATACCTTTTTCGAGCAATTCAAATTATATCTTCAAATTTAAAATCCCAATTCATAACACCTGTATATCCTACTAGCCATAATATCTAGTTACATATCCAAATCATTTTGCAAACTCCATTACAAAATTTTCAATATCAATTGCTTATACATCTTTACTTCACTGTTGAAGTTACATATTCATTATCGTTCAATATTTACAGTTCACATTCATTTTGAATTTAATCACTTTGCTTCTAATTTGTCGATTCAATTTCATTAACCCTTAATGAATTACACATAATCAACTAACAATCAATCTAACTACCAATGTATAACCAATCATAACCAAATTTATTCAATTTACATTTCTTTACATTCAATTTGGTTCAACACTTTAAATTTCAAGTGGTTGATATTAAATTGATTTCCATTCAATTATTCAATTTCTTTAGCTTCTAATGAATTAACGTTTATATTCATTGCTTCATATCAATTAGTTACATTCGGTTGATTAACATTCAATCCATTTATTTATTCAATTGATAATTCACTTAACATTTCAAGTTGAATTTCACTTATACTTACTTTAATTTAACTCCATTCTTTAAATTGAATTTATTCTATCAATTCAAATTGTATAAGTTATCAACTTAATAATATTTCATAAATATTTCTACATAGTATTCCAGAGTTTACCAACATTTCAAAAACCATTTTTGAAAACAGTTCAAATTATCCTTTGAATTTTCTAAAACAAAATCCAAATTTTCCAAACCACTTCTATTTAAAACAATTTGGCAGCAATTTCTCTTTTGGAAACCCGAAAATGAACACCGGTGATGTCGCGATCATCATCGGAATTATTTTCCAGCGACCGAAAAGAGTTTAGAGCTTTTAACTCTCCAAAATACTTTTCAAAACCTTTGAAATTCATTTTCAAATCAAACAGATTTTTAAACTTTCCAAATCTTCAAAATTTTCAAATTCTTTTCAAAACATTTCCAAAAACTTCTCTGGAATTCCGTTTTAAATTACAAATCACATTTATAATTTATATTCTCAAATTTCATTTGTATATGTGAATTTATTTCTTAACTTTGGAGTTTATAATTCCAATTTCTCATTTAATTTCACTGATAATAGATTAATATTATCACTTCTAACAACCATGCAACCATATACTATAGTAATTTACAGAAAATCATTCCTTTTATATACAAAAATAGTTTTGGGTAAAATTATTTCATTTACCCTATTTAAAACAATACTGTGCCGAATTGTTCTATTCAAGCATTTAGAGATCCCTATCGATAGAGTTGTACGGACAATACCGACCAGAATCCATATACCACTCAACAAACCAATCATCACAATATAAAACAAAAATTTTATATTCACTAACAAATACGCACTCGTATCTATTATTACACTCAACTCATTCTAGAGTACTACTGACTCTATCTCTAATGAGTAACACCCAACAGAGCAGGGTTGTCGCTTAACCATATGCTCTGATACCAAATGTAACGTCCCGAAAATTTTCGACTTTCGAAAATTCAACATCGATACTCCTTTATCGACTGCTGAGCCATCGAATGCCGGAAACCCGAAAAGTTATGGTTTTAAGAAAAAGAAAAAGTAGAAGGAGAAGAAGATAGAAGAAAAAGAGAAGAAGAACAACAAAACAACAACAGATACAGAACAGAGACAATATCAGAATCTCACATATCGCAGCGGAACAATATATAATAGATAAATGAATAATCTTTAAAACAAAGAATTTTATCAGTTTATACATACATCAGTCATCAGAGTCAATATACAACAATGGACAGTTATATAACTTGTCCTCATACAGAATACACAGCGGAATAAATATATCAGATACAAATACTACGTCTCGTCATCCAGCTTATCTCCAAAGCTCCAGAATATCCAGAATATCCTGAATAACATAACTCTAGGCTGCCCGTGTGGAAATTGGTGGGCACCCAGAGTTTAGAAGGGAACAATAAACTCCGAGTCAGTCATGGTGACTGGTGTGAGATCGTAAAACAGTTTATCTATCTTTAAAATAAATAGCAGAGAATTTTAAAGTCAATTCGCAATGCCTTTGGAAAATGAAACTACCATAAGACCTCCCACCACACACACAATGCAAACGCAGAATTGGAGGAGATTTCTTCTTATGATAGTCAAAGATGCTTACTACGCAAAATCAAATCATTTTGGATATTATTATTAGTGCATAGTGTAGAAAACATTTCGAAAGTATAATATTAATCTTAGCCAGCATAGGCATTCCGCACTTATGCCTACTATAGCTACTATGTTCAATAGCAGGTTGCCGCCACATTCCATAGCAGGTAATACAACTAAAACCGTACCAGTCGCGTATTGTTTCTTTGTATTTCCAACAAATGGTCAGGCTAAGGAACTTCCTATCCACGATGGGTACGTCCCTGGAATAGACGATCCGAGAACCTAACCGGATCTCTGCCAACACAAGGCCGGGTTACCTCTGCAAAAATAGGTAACTACTGACACGCGTATGCCATCCCCCGATCGTAACCGATCTTCCCGAGGATCCCCGATTTCCAACAAACCACAAAGTAATAATAACTGTGCAGCAACCACAGAGGTTAAGTATCTGGGCTCCATACCATGATACCACCTTTATCCAGAAGGAATGACATACACTAAGGGGCGCTACTCCCTAGAACCTTGCTGCATCCTTCCTGTTTCGACCATTTCCGGGGTGTGAGGCTCGACGAAGTCTCGTCCACAAAGTTACGCTTTCTCAAAAAGCCCTGCTTCGGGTCAAACAAAATGATCAACCTATGATCACAAAGATATAAGATCAAACAAATGATCATATCACAAATGATCAAACACTGATCATTTCACAGCAACACTCAGTATGCCACGTTACCAAATTGGGATATATCGCTGATAAATTTCAACTACATAACCTCTGAGCTCGTACGTCTCAGAGAAGGGTGTTAAGCTAAGAGAATAAATTCTCCGCCACCAACAGAAATGTATTTGAAAGAAATCAGCTTTATATCTCAAATTGTAACGTCAGACACACAATCCATAAAAGTCTGTTCCGGGATCGAACAGAACCGAAGGCACTTCTCACGAAGCCCTTGCACATCCGGATAATTTCAATCACGTCAGGACTTCCCGTCACTAAGGGTGATAAAACCTCTAAATCGAAGATCAGTCGATGTAGAGTAACTCGACGGTAATCCTTCCGTTTTCAAAAATATCCGGTCTTCAACACCGGTCTTCAAATGCGATTCATAACGACGTATCACATATTCGGAATGGGTTATACGACCCCATGGTCCTTTCCCGGTTAACCCGAATAGTGAGCGTTTATTTAAAAACAAGTGTGGCATTCAAATTCATCCAATTCACAACAAATACCTATCTAAAGGTAATTATTGATAGTCGGTTATTTAACTATCAATAAAGATGCGCAACATCATCAGATTCCAAATAATTTTCCAAATTATTTAATTTCCAAAAATATCTTTACTAGATATATTATTTCCACACTTAACCATTTGAAAACAATTTCAAATCAATTTCCACATTTTAATTTTATCTTTAAAAGATAAAATCTCAAAACGTTTCATTTCATTTTGGAAATCATTCCATACTTATTTAAAAATAAGTGTTTCCCAAATCTATTTATTTTCAACACTTGGAAAATATTCGATATACTTAAATCAATATTAAGTATATATTTCATTCTTCAAGGAAATCATTTTCTATAACAACATCAATTTGAGTCAAAACGAATGTTGCGTAAAACATCGTTACGACGACTCAAAATCACTAGTATAGGGATTCGAATTTAGATAGATATATAAATCCCAATACTACATTAAAAACATTTCCTTTCGGAAATCATTTACTATAACAACAGTGTTATAGTCCACCATTTCCTTATTTTTCGAAAACGTCTATTTCAACAATAAAAATGTTGAAATCTATGTATTCGATACTTAACACGTTTTAAAACATCTTTTAAAACAATTAACTTCATTTTATAATATCGCTTTCCCAAAACATATCCATTTTACTCAATAATACATTCACTGTCCAAAATCGTGAATATACTTCACAAATTACATTCCACTATTTTCTACACATTTTATTTCAATAAAAATTCGCTATTCAAAATCGCGAATATATCTTCTTTAAAAATCTTCTATATTTAATTTATCAAATTCTATCGATTTCGAATTTATAAAACAACGTTTATAAATTCTATTTCTATTTTCTAACGACTTCAATTTAATAAATCTCCTTTAATAATAATTCGATAAATATTCCATCTAAAGGTAAAAATCCAATTTATAAGTTAATCTCTTATAAATCTTTTATTCTACAGTTTCATCCATTTTATAACTTCACAATTTATAAATCTATAAATTTCATTCACTTACGGATTCCATAATATTTCATTTTTAACACTTATAAAAATTCGTTTTATAAGTCCAATATTTTGATTTATACAATATCAATTTTATAAATCTTTCTATACAAATCGTTTATAGTTATTCAAAAATCCCAACTTAAACCGTTTTATAAATAAATCGACTTTTGTTTCAAAAACGACACTTCGGTTATATTTCACTAAAAATTATAACTTTTATAACTTTAAAATTTTACGTTTGTAAATCGATTCAAAAATTCCATAAAACGTATATTTTCAAAAATCACTTTAAAAACCTTTTTAAAGTAAAAGTCGTTATTTTTACATTTCAAAACTGAATCCGATGATGCAACAACACCAATCAGTCCATCACAACAGTCAAATATCATATATCATCATATGATAACAGAATATATCAAAATATCTGTAAATAATCAATACGGTGAGGAATCCAGTCGGATCCCTCCAACCTGTTTCCCTGCATCCACAGATGTTAGCACAATACCAATTCCGCTCCAGTATGGAATTATCGCGGTATATGGGTTTTTATAAAAATCCGCTTACTAACGGCGCAATAGGGTCTCATCCGCTATACGAGGCGGGAAATCATCAATCCAATATATACATATGCCAATATGTATATATTGCTATATATATAGATATATCCTATAATATCTAATATCACATCCAATATAGCAATCATATCAATCAATAATAACTGCAAAAATTCCACATTCGATTTGAGTGAGAAGATCTCACCGTGATTTTAATTCTGATTTCAGCGTTTATTTCGAATGAAATTAAACAGCCGTTTAATTTCACTCAAAATTTTCACTGACCCCGATCGCTTCCAATCCAGTTGCACAGCGAAGTGCTCGATGAAACGAAGACAACGCAACTGGTTTCGTCGAATTCTGACCTCGTACGAACAAATTATGATATGTTAAACATTCACGAATTAAAATTAAATTAAATTACAATTTCTTTAATTATTTACAACCTAACAGATCTGGGCCCTCCAACTTTCCTTCACGAGATCAAGGCCATACAGGCCATCTTCTTCATCACGTTCAAAAACGTGACCACGAGACCCAACAGCCGCCCCCAAGCCCTAATTTACGCGACCACCTCGATCGATTTGACGATGATCAGGCAACTCAATTCGACTCGCCTATCCAAACACTACCCACGGCCATGACCACGTGGCACTCGGCCACCTCCCTTGCACGCACATCGAGGACGAACGACACTGCCTTGAACGAAAACTGCCGATGATTTCCTCAACTACAAATGATCATATCCGTATAGATATGAAGCCCTCGAGATGCCCTTCTAGTTTCATTTAGGAATTTTCGTGAATCGTTGCTTGGATGTGAAGAAATTGAGGGGGAACGATGATTGTTTTCTGGCCGTTGTTTCTAGGGGTGGCGGCTGCTCAAACTAACCCTAGCTCAGTCTTTTTATTGCAAAATGAAGAATATAGGTCCTTATATAGAAAATTGCCCAATTTACTATTCATCGAAATTTTCCGAACTCCGAATCGAACGTGCCGGCTGACGTTTCTAAGGTTTACCCCACGTTCCGGACACAATGGAAAAGGTTTCGGAAGCTAATTCGATCGTATGTGTGAGATATGGCAATAAACGATCAATTTAAATTAAACCGATTTAAATCGATTTCGAGGCGTTTTAGCTTGCCCCGGACAAACGGTAAATCCAAAAATTACGAAATTTGAAATCTTACAATAATATCACATTACGGATCCGATGAAACTGGTTTCGTCGAAATCCGAGACTTTTTGAAAAATGACTATTTTAACTCGACGATTTAAAATTAAAATGATATCGATGCGTTTCGAGCTGCCACGGTCAAACGATAACTTCGATTGCCACGAAAATTGAAATCCGATAATAACTAACTATTACGGATCCAATGGAACTGGTCTCGTTCAATTCTGAGACTGTTCAAAAATTGCCTATTTTTACAGTCGATAATTAAATATTAAAATATTCGATTTTCACAAATTAACTCCAAATTCAATTTTAAAAGTTCTATAACTTTTCTATAACTCCAGTATGATTAAATAAAATTTCCCTAATCAATTTAAATCATTTTAAGCTCGATTTTTCAATTATTTCTGAAATTTCAATTATTAATTTATCGATTTAATTATCCAATTAAATCCAATATTCGAAATTAAAATTATTCAACTTATTAAATTCACTTATTTATATTTAAAATCAATTAAATATTCAAATTTTAATTATCCAAAATTCTGGGTCGTTACACTCCTTCCTTAAAGAAATTGCAACCTCGCAAATTAATGGAGAGAACTCTAATTGATTTAAAAAATAAAATTTACACAGTATTCTTCATTGTGCTTTCACTGCATCAATCTGATAAAATCTCACATATAATCTATATTAGTTACTCAAATTTACTTTATTAACAAAAATTTGCACAAAAAAAGTAAACATTCTATTTTAGTCAAATTTATCATATAATTTTATAGGCGTAGCAATTATTATACGTATAGCTTCAATAATTCCTATGAAAATTTTCTTAAATTTCAAAATGTATAAAATGTTCAAAAAAATTCCAAGTGTTGAAAATTTTGAAAATTTCGATATATTCTCCTTCATAAGGAGAGCCTACCGAAAAATAACAATATGATAAAATAGATATACATGGACCAAACATGGTCTGAAATAAAATATATAACCAGATTTGTCACATGGCATATAATCCAAAAAATATATATCTATTTAAGTAAAACATATCTTGTTTTTAGCATTTTTAAGCGAGTATAAGAGAATACGTGTGTAACGACCTGCCCTTTTTGGACGATTTAAACCGACGATAAACCACACACGTCATACTCAAACCATTCAAAAGGGCAGATTGTTATGGGGTAGATAAGAAAAAGAAGAGAAAGAAAACAAATACAGAATCTCACAGCGGAATGACAAAATATAATAATCAAATAAACAGTTCATGAAGCTGTTTATAAATAACATCGATTAAACCTTTATAATACATATCAGAGTTACATAAAACAAGAACAAATAAAAAATAAATGCAGCGGAACAAAATGATGCAGTGGAATAAATATAATACATAATAATCGTACAAGATTTTCGTCTTCATACTCCAAAAAGCCATCTTCGATAAACTGAAAAGCTCAGAGTGACCTGAGCAAATTGAAAAGACAAAACACTCGAGTCGGAACTAAAAGATCTTATGTAAGTTAAATCAACAGTAAATAAATATAAGTGTAATGGCGTCGGAGAGGTTTACGAGGTTTGACATCTCCTATCCATTGTCAACGTGAGTGCAATAACTTAAGATATGTTCGGGATTCCCATCTCCTAAGGATCCGCTAAACTATCTACATACATAGTACAACACGCTATTATAATAGTGTCTACAGTAAAGTAAAGTATTAAAATAGCGTTAAGGCATTACCCGTATCTCCATTAACACATTTTTATATATTCCCATAGTCTATACAGTACCGTAATTCCTCCGTAAACTGGAGGGCCATCAAAGGGTACTCCATAGGTATGGTACAAACCAAACTCGTAGACGACGCGATAAGGCATGTGAACACGGCACACGAGGCAATGCCACGGTAGATATACCAATTGCAGAACCGGGCTAGTGGTAACGCATAACAGCTACTATCGCTCACTTGGGAACACACTCCCATGATCAAATCAAGGGGTGGCCACAAAATCATCACAAAGTCATAATATGGTATTGAAGAAGCATGTCCGATCGGAGAAATGACCTCACTTGGCCCAGGTATAGCTCCTATTTTAGTCACATCTAAGCTGACTCAAGGGAGTCAGGGTCATGTAAATACCTCATACAGAATCGTTTGCCAAACCATCCTATTTCATTTCTGGAATCTCCACCACGTACACAGTTGTTAAAGTGGTTTTCGGTATTGGAAGAGAGTATGACAATCTCCGATCCCGGTCTCTTTAACAACCAAATGTTTATTTCACACTGGACGATTATTTTACATTTTCAAAACAAATTCATAATTGATATCAAAATATCATATTCAATTCAAACCGTATCACTTTTGAAATTATATTCACAATTAGGATTCTTATTTCAAAATCATCATATTTACTCAAATATGTCATTTCACCAGCAAATATCATTTCAAATCCCAACTTATGTTATAACATTTTTAACCGTATTTGCTTAAAAATCAAGGCTTTAATTATAAACATTTCCACTTTACACCATCTGAAATTTGGAAAATAATTTATATAGTATAAATAGTTTAATTAGTTTAACGTAGTTTAAATAGATATAAATTAGGTTAAATAGGTTAAAATAGATTAAAATACTTTAAATAGATTTAAAATAGTTTAAATGGTTTAAAATAGATTAAATAGGTTTATTATGGATTAATTAGATTTAAAATAGATCAAATGAATTTAAATTAGACTGAATAATAGAATTAAAAATATATTAAATAGTTAAAATAAATTAAAATAGTTTGAAATAAATCAAATTAGTTTAATATAGTGTAATAAAGTTTAAATGAGTTAAAATATATTAAAATATATTAAAATAGATTAAATTAGATTTAGATACATTAAACACGTTAATTAGTTTAAAATAAATTAAATAGTTTATATTGATTAAAATAGTTTTTAAATCAGTTTAAAATAGGTTTCAAATTTATATCCAAACATTTCAATGACTCAATTCCAATAAATTCATTTATATATGACACTTCAACTTTGAAATTCCAATCTAAAAATCCTTTGAACAATTCATTAAATAAATTCCAATTTCAGCATTAACGCTTGGATTATCGAAAATAATTCAGTTTATATAAATCAATTTCTATTTCAAAAATGCCAGTTAACTGAATTCAAAATTTAAAGAATTAAAATCATTTAATTTAACCAATCTAGTGTCCGTATATAATTTTCTACCTTATGGTCAAATGATATGGATATTTATCATTTCAATCCGCAATTTAATTTTTTTTAAGGTTATATATCATTTCAAACCGCAATCCCGAATTAAATAAAAGTCCATAAAATCGCTCGAGTCTATCATTTCAACCCATAATTATTTTTCCCTAATCTATAGATCGTTCGGGTATGTATCATTTCAACTCATAGGGAACTTGCAGTGTTATAACAATATAAACATATACCATCCAGTCATCCAATATCAACAATCAAACATCCATCACAATCATCATCCAAATCAATCAATAAACATCAATAGATAACTGATTATCATTAATAGGTATTAAATTGACAATTAAATTCAGTATTAAATTAAACGATGATTAAATGGGATAAAAGTCAAATTTAACTAGAATGACAATTTAAACATACCAAACATCAATTAATAAATTTCTAATCACATCATAAATTTAATTTAACTAACATAAGATAATCTAGTAGTTGTGAGTGGGTCAAAACACTCACCTTTGAATTTCAAATCGATTTGAAATTCAAATAAAGGCCCAAATTTGAACAATCGCAGAATTCATCCAAACTAGTTCCATAATGTCAGGAATTATGATACGATCGCAGCGGAACAAATCGCGCATAAATTCGACCTCGTATGCAAAATTTATTAACATTAGAAGATAAACAATTTAAATTATATAATAATTTAAATTAACACGTATACTTCCACGTCATCATAACTGATAGCATCTCCGAAACCCTAATTCGCTACCCTGAACATCGTGACCGAACCCTACAACAACAGCCGCTACAAAATGCGAGCATGCCGCACCTTCTACCGACCGTGATACGACCATCTGACCACGTCATTGACCAACCCACCTCTGGCCGCTACATCGTAGATCGCGCGGCCCACCTTCTCCTCCTGAAACCGAGTCACCGCCGCCTCCATTTAAACGTCGATTTTGGCGAAATCATGGCTCCAGTGAAACAACGAACCCCACTGATGATCACTGCTCGACACCACCTTCTCAACACCGCCTCCCGATCGTCGATCGGACGATGATCCACCGTTGGATCGTCAAAACCCTAAAATGGACAGCCGAGGTTCAACCTCGATTTCTGGAAAAATGGTGAATCTAATTGAAAAAAGAATCACACCAGTGAATTACGCTCTTCGAGAGCTTCGAATTAATATATAATTTGATATGGTTTGGCGGAGTTTGATTTTGAAATTGATTTGGAGATTGAAATTTAGGGTTTGAATGTAAATTGGGTTTCTGCCATTGGAGAAAGGAGCAGACAGAAGTTGATGTAAGTATAGAAATAAGAAATAGAAAGACTGCTAGGGTTAGAACATAACAATATATACTAACGAAGCCCGATAAGAAATGAATAATACCTGAATTGATTTGAAACGACAAATACGACCCGAAAAGCCCGTTCTGTCTCCGGAACAAAAATGGGTCATCCCATATATAAAAATAGATGTTTTCGATATGAAGCAGTTAGCATTAAATTCGCTTATTTCAAATTGATTTTAATTGAATTTAATTAAATCGATTTCTACGCGTTTTGAGCTCGTACGATCAAACGATAAGTCCGATCGCTACAAAACTTGAAATCCTACAATATTTCACCATTACGGATCTGAGGAAACTAGTTTCATCGAAATCCGAGACAGTGGCCAAAATGGCTATTTTTACGTTAATTAAATAAATTAATATTAAATTAATTAAATCATTTTTTCCATTCAAATTTGATAATTAACAAATTTCATCATTTTTGATCACTTAGACATTTACAATGATTTAATACAAGTTTACATATCAATTCAGTGTTAAATATTGCACTAATTACAGTGTTCAATTTCAATTGTAAATATAATCCAATTAATTATAATTTAATTCCAATAAATTGATTTAATTTGATTTCAATCTTTTTATTTCATCATTCATTACTCTATGCATATATTCAACATTGGTTTATAGCTTATTACATTAATATTCTCCAATTTCATCTTTTACCTTATTAGTAGCCATATTTCAATTACCTTGAATTTTTATCAATTTTATTATAATTTAAATCCCAATAAATTTATTTATCTTTGGTTTACTCTTTTTTTAATTCAATTATTGCCTTGCGAATATAATTAACATTTCTATACATTTTATTGCATTCACCTTTTACCGTTATCGTCTTAACTCATTTTACATATCATTTAATTGCAATTGATTAAATATATTGGTAACAAACAACACTTGTTACCATTTCTACATTTAATAACATTTGTAAGTTTATTATTTACAAACAAATGTCATAACAACTTACACAATACCAATTCTATCCAATAACAATTTACTACACTTTATTTCATTAATAAATCAACATTTACATTATCTATTACTCTTTTAATCAAATTGTCAATTGATACACACATTATTGCAATTTATTTAAAATCTATAACCAATTATAACTTTTTATCATTTCAATAAATTGAAATTACATTTAAAGCGGTTATCAGTTACCTTAAATTAATACTATTACATTTCATTCCAATTATCTTCTTATTATTAAATCACAAATTTTTATTTCTCCCAACATTAAATCACAAAATCTTATTAAATTAACTATTTTTAATTATCAAAAATTACAGATCGTTCCACTCTCCCCCACTCAAAACTTTTCGTCCTCGAAAAGGGAAAAGAAGGAATTAATTAATCAATATATCTTATTCAAAATATTTAATTTATAAACAATTAATTTACATAATTAATCAATATATCATTGTATATGGTTATGCAAGGGAATGGCAGTTTCTAATCAAGGAACCGAATCTGAGTCTGCACTAGAGTGGTCGTGTGAACGATACTAGTTCGGAAGTGAAATTGTGTGATCAAGCGAGCGATCGGGTATGGTTTTGCGTACGGATGATATATGTACATTGTACAGGCTTTAATAAATTAAATTTGACATTGGAAAATGCAAATTGATATGGTTATGAATTAATTGAATGAATATTAATTATTTGATGGTTTCTCTTGTTACATTTGCTATATTTGCGTATAGTTATTGTATAGTCTATGTTATATATTGATATTACTTTTTCTATACTTGTTCTCATTGGTTGTTGAGTGATCGGTAGGTGTGGATGGCGTATGCTTTGCATTTGTAGCTCCCTTTCGCATTTTATTGATTATATGTGCTTGCTAATACTAATAAAAGGTACACATCTCGGATTACATATCGTATTTTTATATTTTTTCCTACTGGATGCCTCATCCTTGAAGATGAGATGTATATTTATGATTTATACATATTGTAAAAAATTTCGATCAAACTGCGTAAAGGGGACGTTGGAAAAATTTACCGTAAATTAAAGGCGTTAAAACCTTTTTTGAGAATTTTGGAAAAAAAATTGATAACTAAAATTTAGATATTGGTTTTATAACTTAGAATGGTATTAATTAGTAACTATGAATGGATTTGAAAGAATTAAAAATTTTATAATCCATTTTAACTAATTCTTTTTAAAAGTTAAAGGGTTTGGGGCATTTTTCTTACTTGGTAATTTCGAGGACGAAATTCTTTAAGAAGGGGAGCTTGAAACGACCCAGAATTTTCAATCATTCGAATTTGGAATATTTAATTGATTTTAAATATTGAAAAGTTAATTTCATAAGTTAAATAACTTATGTTTCAAATATAGTGATTTATTTGATAATTAAATAGTTAAATTTGAATAATTGGAATTGTTTAAATAATTGAATCTTAAATTTAATACGAATGAAAATGATTTTGGAAACTGATTTAAATTCTGTTTAAACAATATTGGAAGATAGCAAACTTTTATATTGGATTTAAAAGTGATTAAACTGATTTTGAAAATTACTCGTCTTAATTAACGTGTAAAAGTAGTCTTTTGGGACACTGTCTTGGATTTTGACGAAACCAGTTTCATTGGATCCGTAATAGTGAATTATTATACGCTGTCAAATTTCGTAGTAATCGGACGTATTGTTAGGTCGTGCGAATTCGAAGCGCGTAGAAATTAATTAAAGAAGTTTTAATTTATATAATTTGATTTGAAAAGTTAGCTACTGCATATGATGGAATTTGCTTTTGATATATATTCCATTGCGTTTCTAATAGGGGTATAACATATAGAACGCCAAGTGACACGCTTCGTTTGGAGTTTGAAATTTTCACGGATGAATAATGCCATTAAAATTTTCTATATAAGGCCATCCATTCTCTCCATTTGCTAAAACCCTAAACTAAATTCACAGCTGCCATTAAACCCTACATCCAACAGCCACGACTAATTGAAGCCACCATAGGTCGTATTGGCCAATGACTTCAACATGAAAGTTGGAGAGCTCGATGAGCTCTACGCAATCAACGGTGGGATTTAGCTATGGCGGCGCATTGTGGCCAGGGGGAGGCTCTATTCAAGGAGCAGTTTTTGGGGTTTCGCACGATCGTGGCATACGCGGGCAGCATGTGGTGGTGAGAGGCATGCAGCGGCGACGCTGATGGAGGGGCGGCGAGCTGGGCGATTAGCGATCGTTTGAAAATAAAAAAAATAAAAAAAAATAAAAAATAAGTTCAGCTTGGAAGAACATCACGTGAGTGAGAGAAAGAAGAAGAAGGTTAATTTTTAAAAGTTAATTAATTATGTTAATTATAAATTAAATTATCTCAAAGTTCGTTAATCCATATTTAATTCATACGAGGTCGGTTTTGAGCGCGACAAGTTGTGTTGCGTTTGTATCAATGAGTGCTATGCTATGGAGTTGGATTAGATGGATTCAGAGCTAGTGGAAATTTTGGGTTAAATTGAACGACCGTTCAATTTTAATTCAAACCGGAGCGCTTTGGTGATTTCTGAAATTTTTGTGAGTTAACTCACCTCTCTGGCCCACTTATATTTTTATATAAGTGTGAATAATTATATTTATGCCATTTATTGCTTGTTTGGATGATTTAATATATTTATTAGTTAGTTTGGATATATTCCTACCTATTGGAGTGGATGAGACGCTATTACGTTCCCGTGTATGAACGGATGACCCTTTGTATACGAATCCCGCCTCAAAGCGGTAGATTTATATTTGGATGATTATATACTGTATGTGATGCAAGGGAACAGGTTGGAGGTATCCAATAGGATTCCTCACATTGTTGATTTATTTTGCATTTATTTTGATATATGATGTGTTGGATGCCATATTTGATGACATGGATTGTTTATGCTTATTTAGTGCTATAGTAGCACTGTGCCATATTTTTTTAGTATTTTGAAATATTATAAAATAGTGATTTTGAACTGAAATGATTTCAAAGTGATTTTTGAATGTATATTTTTTAATAATTTTTAAATTATTAAAAGGAATGAATTTGTTTTTAAATAAATAAAAAGTATAGTTTTTGAGATATACTTTAAATAGATTTTTTTGAATAGTTTATATAAAGGATTTATAAAAATGATATTTTATAAATAAAGAAATTGATTTATAATCAGAATTTGTAAATATTTTGTAAATGGATTTGAAATTAATTTGGTAAATGGATTTATAAATGGATTTTATAAATAAGTTAGATTTATAAAGAAATGGATTTATAAGTGGATTTTGATAGTAAAACGAGTTTTTATAAAGAATGATTTATAAATAGAATTTTATAAATAAAGAGATTTTATAAAATAGAAGTTTTATAAAATAGAAAGGAGATTTATAAACATAGTTTTATAAAGATGAAAATGATTTATGTTGAGATTTAAAATATGGATTTTTAAATAAAGGAAATGCATTCAAGTTTTTAAAAGTTAAATAATCTTTTAAAGGAATGTTTTGAAATTAATATTTTGATGGAGTTAATGGTTTTAAAAAGTAATTTGTCTTTTGAAAGGAATGTTTTGAAAGTAATAATTCCAAGTGGAATTTTATAGTTTGAAAAGTGATTTAAAATGTGATGTGTATCGAAAACATATATTTCAACATTTATTGTTGTAATAGACATATTCCGGCGAAGTACGAAGGGCATGGACTATAACACTATTGTTATGGTAAATGATTTCCGAAGGGAAATGTTTAATATAGTATACAGGATTTATATATATATATATTAAATCAAATCTCTATACTAGTGTTTTGGGTTGTCGTAACGATGTTTTACTCAACATTCATTTTGACCCAATAAATTGTGTTTTGACATTCCATTGTGAAATACAAGAATTGGTTCTTATTATCGTACTAAAGGCTTGGTGGTGTAGGAAGCATTGCTTCTCATACTTAACACCCGTCCAAAGGCATACGAACTCTAGAGTTTTATGGTTATAGAAATCTATTTGGCGTGTCTCCAAAATGGTAGTGTTATTAAATATACTTATACCATTGATATAAGTATATGGAAATGTTTTCCAATATCAAAGGATTGAAATGGTTTTGTGGATATATCTTTTTAAATATTTGGAAATTGATTTAATTAATAAAAAATTAATTAAATGGGCCTAATGACTGCTTATGTGCTAGATATTGTTTGTTGCTTTGATAGTAAAATAACCGACTATCAAACTTTGCCAATTTTGTGTTCCTTGACTATATATGGGAACTAATTGGTCGTGTACTTAGCACGAAGCCGATTGAGTAGACTTGATTATCGTTTGGGTTAAGAATGTTGATTCTGGTAGTGTGGAGTGTCCATGGTACTCTAATCTACCAGGCATCCTTTTTGGCCGAAAGATAGCAAGTTGAGAGTTGGAAACATGATAAATCTACGAAACTTGGTTTCCGTACGAGGTTAAGGGCTTCTTTATCGTTGTTGATCCTGAGAGACCGGGGTCGGATTTATCCGAGAACCACTTCGGACTAATGTATGTATTCTAAAGTGCAGGTTTATGATGATGATTTTGAAGACAGAGATCTTCATGATGCTGGGCTACTTGCCACTAGTCCTTCGGGGTGAAATTTACCGTTATATATATATATAGTGGCAGTAGTGCTTCGTTATGAAAATCTACACTATGCAAGGACTTCTAAGCTACTAATCCTAGGGGTAGTTCCTGATAGGATGTGGTAAGAGAGTGCTTTCGGTTTGTCCTGTTCTTGGACAACTTGTATGGACGAAGGTCTGACATTGCATTTTTGAGATCACAATGTTGACTTTTACAAACGTACATCTGTTTGGTGGCAGTGAAGACAACTTCTCTTAGCTTAACACCTTTCTTTGATATGTACGAGCTTAGAGGTTGTATGTTCGTGAAAGTCAGTAGTAATCGAAGGAATGAAGTGTGACATTAAAAGTGGTATGTTTTATGTGAAAGGTAAACGTTACCTTAAGCCTTGTCACCTGGTAATGGCTTAAACAGGGTACGCCGCAAGGCTATGTTGTTCGCTACCATAAGGGTATGTTCATCACCTTTCTAGATAACCCTTTATATGTCGAGTATGTGGTGTATGCTATGAGACGTCTTAGATAGGTCGGTAACAATCGGGGTGATGACATATTCGGCTTCTATCCAGCCATGTATGAGTGCCAAATAAAGATAGACCGGTCTTGACAAATGCATAGGATTGTTTGTGTATCCTCGGTACATTCCTCTAGAGATGTACTATACGGGAGGTAGTCTCTTACCTTCCATTATATGGAAATCTATTCTCCAATACGTGCCTGCCATTTTATTTGTAAACCTATTACACCATCAAACTTAATAAATGTAACAATTTCGGCTATTTTAAATATTATTTGTATACTAGACTAGTATAATACAATAGGATTTGATATGAAATGTTTTGGTTATCGTAAGGAAAAAACCCATCCGTGTTTATGTGCGACGTTGTCTTACAAGATACCTTTTTTGATAAAGAAAAGTTTTTATAACTTTAAAATGCAGGGGAGATGTGTTTTCTCACGCTGGTTTATCAGAATGATCCAGGTGTTCTTCCCTTTCATTGCTTGGGTCAGACTGAGTATATTTACAAATTCAGATTTGGATGCTTTGGAGCTTTAGCAGACGAGTTGGAGGCCTTTAGGTCGTATTCATGTATATGTTTATTTTCTACTGCATTTTTGTTTAAATTATCAGCGATTGTCTAGAATTCAAATACATATTATTCATAGTTAAAATATTTACATTATTAAATTCTAGCGTAATGGATAAACAATCAAGTCCGATGGCACTTATTGGAGAATGGATTCCAACTATGAAAAGGTAAGGGTCTACCCATCGAATCTGTACACCCCTAGGTAAAATGTATGGGAGGCTAAACACATTGCACCTCTTCTACTCAGGACCGGCCCTTCCCCTTACTGGATAGCATGGAATATGGTCACCCCTTGGTTGCGATCGAACAACCATAATGGGCCCCAAAGCATACATAGAGATATTAACACTAGATCTTGGGATGTTCATACCCTGATGGGAGCGATCCAGATAACACTACGGCACATCCTTGCTTTATTCATTTATCGGTTGTGGGGCTGGAGGCTACGATTACCATTTATACAACAAACCATCTTGAAATGCTGACACTACCCTCTAGGCAGAAATGCAATGCCAGCATTCATCCATACAAGTTCGTTCTGGGTCTGAACAAAACCGAAGGCACTACCTTTACTACATCCATTTTGGAATCACCCTCAGGATTAGTAGCAAGTAGCCCTTGTACATTAAAAGCTCCGTCTACAATCATCTTCAAGATATCTTCAGTTCAAAATGCTCGAGTTAGATCGAAGAAGTTTTCGCTTAATTTATTATACTTATCCAATCTCGGTCTCTTCGAAATAACATTCAATAGTTCCGGTAAACTCAACCCCGGTTCTTTTCGAAATAATCCAACAATACATAGGAACAGGCATCACTCCCTAACTGTTTATATGGATGGATCTCCCTATCATTTGTCCTAGGAGAACAAAACGAGATTTATACACACAGTACAACATCATCGAAGATGACTGTGCCATATAACTCATGTGTTTCTCCTAGATATTTCTGGAGTTATATTTCGGTCCAAATTTGGTAGTTGGTTATTTAACTATCAAATAAACAAATAAAAAAATTCAGAGATTCAATTACCCATAACAATCACTAAGCATCAAACTAAATCTTTCATTTATTAAAACTCTTTTCAAAAGTGTTTATCAAAAACATTCATATACATATCTCTTTGACATAAGTATATTCACTAAATATTTGTGAAAGATTCCTCATTTCCAAATCATATCAAAGGATCAAAACAAAATGTTATTTAAATTAGAGATAAAAATAACCTCAAACAATATTCCTTCGGTGTTAAGAGTGGAGCGAATATCCATACCATCAAAATTAAGAAGGCTAGTTAAAGGAAATCAAATCTCAAATCCTTTTATAAATTTCCTTCTATAAATCCTCTTAATAAATCACTTGTATTTATAAGTCTCCTTTACTAAAATTCCAAACCCATTTACAAAAATCTTTATAAACCAACAAGTTAAATTTATAATACTCTTTTATAAATAACAAAACCATTTATATATCTCTTTATAAACCTCTAGAATTATTTATAAAACTTTCTTTATAAATATCCAAAATTATTTATAAAACTTCCATATAAATATTCCTTATTTAAAACGAAACTCCTTTAATAAACTCATTTAATAAAGTCCTTTTGATAAAACAATGATTATTTAAAACATCTTTACTAAAATCATTACTCAACTTTAAACCATTATTAAAAGTATGATTGAGCTTAAAAATTAGAATGAAGCTTAGTGACCACAATGGTTCTTATTTAACTGAGTTTACTTTTCAAGTTATAAAATGGGTATTTACACAACAAGCAGATATGTATAAGGGAATCGGCCAATAACAATCAATCATATAAGTAAATGCCCAAGTTACCAAAATAGCAGACGGGGATTTATTCTGTTAATGAATGTCCACACAATCAACAATCAAACAATTTACAATTTAGCAGAAGGCATTTTGTTCCACTAAATGGATGTCCACCTATTCAATTCAACTAAGTATAACTCATTCACATTCATTTAGTTCTAAATATCATGGACAAGAGATCCCTTGATTGAAAATCAATTCACTTATAAAAGAAAACCAAGTTAAAATATAACTAATAAAGTTTAAAATAACTTTTAATAATTAAATCTTAATTTAAATTGTAAACTAAAACTTAATTAAATCTTAATAGATCAGAAATAAATCATAATTAAACCTTAATTAATCTTAGTCAAGTCCAACTAATTAATGATTATACCCTAATTAATTAATAATTAATTAAATAATTAATCTATAATTAAATAATAATTAATTAAATAATTAAACCTCTAACTAAATAATAATTAATTAAAATAATTAAACTTGGTTAATATAAAAATTAATACTTAATTATCTCTTAACTTTATTAATCATTAATTAAAAATTCCTTCATTAATTAATGATAAACTTACTTAATTACTAATTACTAATTAATTAATAAATAATTATTCTTAATTAATAAATTCATTCATTATTAAAACATACTTGATTAAGTAATAATTAACTTATATGCTTACTAATTTAGTTTGAAAATGGTGTTTCAAAAATATTTAAAAGAAACACTTTTAAAACTTGAAAATCGTTAAATTCCCCAAACTGCATCCATAGCGACTATGGCTATGAATGTAATAACTTAGAATTACTTTTCTAAATTACCATCGAAAACTTTAACTTTTCACTTTTGCTTACATTAAAACATAATTAAAAAGAGTTTTAAAAACTTTAACTAAAGTTAGAAACTAAAATAAAATAAAACAAAACATTTACTAAATCAAAACAAGTAAACAATTTGATTTTCAAAATGGATCTCAAGTCCTTTTCAACGTCTCAAGTTCTAAACTTCCAAACCATTTAATCACATATCCAAGATTACGAATACTAAATCATATCATCACCATGCATCACAAAGATCACAACTTTAAATCCATACACATCATTTTAATCCATCGATTCAAGTCAAATGCTAAAAAACAAGCTATCACATACATGTACATCCAAACTAAATCATAATCCAAACATGAACTTCATATATAAATAACAAATAACCATCATATATGCAAAGACAACATCTTTCCAAAAGTTAGAAGTTTACTCACCGAAAATTTGCAAAACCCTTTTGAAAAATTGAAATAACTTTAGAACTATGCAAAACTTGATCTTTGGACTTAAAACTTGGACATCGACTTAGCCATGGTAGAGTATGGCTCAGCCATGACATGTTTATGTGAGGTGAGGACTTGTTTTGGAGAGGTGGAAGGAGTTCGGATAATGTTGAATTCACAAAACTGGACCCAAAATTTAGTCATCTCTTGGATTTTTGACTATGTTACTCTTGGAATTTGGAGAAGTTGGAAAATAGAAAGTTCTTGCACATTCTCTTCTCTACCATTTAAATTTTTTTTTACTCAATTTGGATTTGTTTTGAGGAAGATATGGTCAAAAGAAGAAGAGGTATTTTCGGACTTGAAAATCTAGGTCCGAAAATGCTTTGCAAAATAATGAGATTTGGACTTGGTTAAGCTTCAAAATTAAAGAAGTAGTACAGATGAAAGTTTAGCCACTGGAATTTTATATGGTTTAGAAAAAATCTCTATTTGGATCAGATATGAGAAAGATATGGTAAAAAGAAGAGGAGGCAAAATTGAATAAACAAAAGGTGTATTTATAAGCAAGAAACAAAGTAATTTACCTTAATGCCCTCGGTCCTTTACCCTTCATGTCCTCTTGCCACATCACCATTCCACATCATCTTCGTGTACTTCAGCCCAGAAGCTTGTGCATCCCTTTGCTTTAGCCAACATGTTTTTAATACCAAATGTACTTATGTTTACAAATATTTCCCAAGGCATCTATATATTTTATTTTAAAACCTTATATACTTAAGTATGCATATAAACCATAATATATCCTAACTAATATGTAATTATATGTATATATTTATACTGACAAAGTTTACGCACTTCCGACAACTTTCAACCGACGAAAAGTCGAAAATTCGGAAAACGAATTTCGGTCACATTTTCGGTTTTTCTTTGAACTAAATATTTTTTTAAACAAATTTGGAAAACTATTTCACCATCATTATTTACTATTTAAAGGCATTTTATTTTAATTATAAAATCTATTATTTGAATATTTACAATTAATTAAATATTCACTAATTAAAGCGGTGAAATTCTGGGTTGTTATACTCTCCACCTTAAAAGAATTTTGACCCCAAATTTCACTACAACCTTAACCCAGAAACAACAATCCCAAGCATAACTTACACTACTCATCAGTCTGTATGATGTACCTAGATCACTTCCATGCCAAATTTGATTTGATCACTCACTCAAATACGTAACCTTACCTCCGAACTAGTATCGCTCACCCGACTCCCTAGCGCGGACTTGATCAGGATTCTTAATTCTAAACCTCTGTTCTCCTTCCATAGCCATATACTATGATAGAAAATTTTGGTTTCATATTAAGAACCCTCATTAGGAGTACACCGTCAAAATTCGGGTGATAGATCCTTATTCAGAATGGTGTGAAACGCCTTAAGTCCTGTACTCAAACCTTGGATCGAGAATTATGTGAAAATGAAAAATGACCTACGTACAACCTACATACTTATCTTATTGTTCTTACCACCCTACTATTTTCTACCCTCCCCAAATATTTATGAAAACATTTCATAACAATTCAAACTTAAGTTCAAACATTTTTAAATGATACAACTTATTGATGAAACCTTTTTGTAAATTCATTTCAATTCATTAACTTGTATAATACTCTCCTACATCCTAAGAATATATACAAAACATCTGATTTTTAATTCTATTCCCTTCATTCTATTCAGATGTAGGATCAAAATAATTTGGGTCTTAAATTGAGTCGACCAATCCAACCTTTTTACCCAATTGGTCTGTCATGTAGCTAAGAAGAGTAGGATGTTGGAATCCAAACCCAGTCTTAAACTCTACTTTTTCTTAGAAACCTCTAAGGTAAAGACGTTTTTTAGCCGGCCCAATAACATCAAATAATTTTTCACTTCCTAGATGTTAAAATCAAAAGACGCATTTTATGAAACCCAAGTTTATTAATCCACCTTATTAAGTTAATTCAGTTTTAAAACTTCATTTATTAACCCATTCTTTAACCAAAATACCTTTTTATATGAAATTTAGGAGCCAAATACCTGGGTTTTATTTCAAAAATCTTTTTGAAATGATACTTTATTTTTAACCTTTAGAAAATATACATATAGTCCGAGTGTGACGACCGCTCATGACCCCTGCACTGAACCTAGAGAAAGTGCGCTGTAAAGTGTGCCAGGCGACCATGGACGATTGTCAGGGTAAATTAAAACAGCAAAATCTATCGTATTACTCACAGTGCATGGACAAAATACAATAGAATATATATAGTGAAGCTTTACAGAATAGAATGTCATCATATAAAACTTCATAATAGTTGAATACAACATCTGAATAGTCAATACATCAAGCCTCACTACATATCACTCAGAGAATTAAACAAAGCAGCGGAACATCCAATACATATAGTAAGAAAATAATATGCAAGCCTCCAGCTCATCTTCGTCATCAGCATCGTTGGAAGCAAGAACAACACCTGTCACCTTCTACCTAGTCTGCCCGTCCCAAAATGGACGAACAGCCCAAGGCAATAAGAGTTAAAACATAAAGCCTTGAGTCAGACAACAGTCTTAGTGAGCGGTAAGTTAACTAACAACATACCAAAAGAGCATAAAGGAAAAGGAATAGGAATACAACCCTCCAACTCCACCTCTTTCTACAGTGATAGCCCCCAGACACACACTAAGCAGAAGCAAACATAGCAGAGCATACAATATAAAGTAAAGCAATTATCACTCGAGTCAAGGGCGATGTTTTCCAAGTACAAACCCCCAAGACCTAAACCAAGATCAGATAAGCACCCAGAAAATACCGCTCTTGAGACCGAATGACGATACGACCAAACATCCATGACTCTGGCTATCACTGTTATCATTTCTTCGATATCACCGTTAATTGAATGCCGGCACATTCTTTCAGCCGTCCGTCAAGGGCTAATGGAAACGCCGGTTCTAGACATAACTCCGCACGTCATCGTGACCCGTGCCTAGGACTATCGAATCTGCCCAGAGTACTTGACTATCAATCATTAGCCTTCAGGGACTATCGAATCTGCCCAACGTACTCTTGCTTTGAGCATGCTAGAACCTTCAACAACGATGAGATCTCAGCCTTCTAGTCATCCTCCTCGACGACTATTTCCATACTAGCTCAAGCGCCTCTCGAGCAAACCATTATCCTCTACCTCGAACCATTTCACCGAGTTATCAACATGCTTGGAATGATCCCGTCTGGATTAGACCAAGGCTATCTCACATCATGCTTCGCCTCATCATCATCATAGCAAAGCTTCATCTCAACATCATCATCAAATCTATCCATATGAGCATCATCATTCGCTACATATGCCACGAACAGCTTTTCCAATTCAAGAGCCTTTCCCTTAGCTTTTGAATCATCTTCGACCAACTTGTCTAAATCAAATCATCAATCATCTAATTCATAGCAATCAATCAAGGCAAACATTAATCCAAGTAATCAAGCATTCAAATATGATCTAAATAGACAATTATAACAATAATGGCAATTTCGTAAATAAAGAGTCCAAAGTCCAACAAGCATGAAAACATGAACAATATCTCTATAATCTTGATGAATGAACTTGCATAGGTTAACACTTAGTAAAATGGTTGTCAAATCATCATAAACAATGGATCTATATGGATCTATACTTAAGTTTACAAAAATGCATGAAAATCACTACTTTAACACAAAATCAAGCCAACAATCCGATATACTCCTTTGGATCCGTGTGAGAGATAATCACCACTCACCAAATCACCTAAACACCTCAAAAGAAACCCACTTCAGATCTAGACAGCGAAGGATCTAACTCGATCTATCACCAATCCGCTTCAAACGATGAAATCTCTCTTCGATGGATGAAGATCTTCAATCTAAGCTCTTGAATCTTCAATTTGATCTTCGATTTGGATGGAAGGAATCACTAGATTAGAGTGGAGAAAAGAAGTGAAGAAGTGTAGAAGTTGAGCTCTCAAAATGGCAGCACTTCGTCGCTTCGAAATCCGGATCCCAAAAAGGGAGAAAAACCCTCCTATTTATAGGCTGAAATATCCTTAGGTTGTCCACTTTTAGGTCGTCCACGACCTAAAGACCCCTCGACCTAACAAACCCTTCGACTTACGACTTAACAGTTCCTCCGACCTACGACTTAACAGTTCCTCCGACCTACGACTTAAGCCATAGCACACGCGCACGCGAACCAGGACTCAACGAGATACGACTTAACAACTTAACTCCTAGGTCGCTTGCGACTTAACACATGCGCTTCCACGCGATCTACGACCTAACACACCCAACGACTTAAAACAATGCGCGACCTAACTACTTAATACCCACGCGACATAACTGGGTTACGACCTAATCGACTTAACACACACACGCGACCTAACTCTTAGCCAGGATACGACCTAATTCCTTAGGTCGTCTAACGACCTAACTATGCACTAGGTCGCTAAATACTGAAGGTTACTAACCCCTAGGTCGCTAACTCCTATAGGTCGGAAATCCCTAGGTCGTCTGATTCCATAGGTCGCTCCTATCTCTTAGGTCGTTCACTCGACCTAACTTACCCTACGACCTAAGCTATCCCACGACCCAACTCCTATACGACCTATCCCCAACATCCTTAGGTCGCCAGTTTCTATAAGTCACCTATTCCCTTAAGTCATCTACGACCTATCCTCCTTCACGACCTAAGCCTCAACATACGACTTATCTATCATACGACCTAACTGCTTAGGTCGTTCCAACCTCTTAGGTCGCTCCACTTCTTAGGTCGTCTACTACGACCTAACCACCATATGACCTAAGACTTAAACTCTGAACGACTTATCAAAAATGCGACCAAATGTCAACTGTTTTACGATGTTTCGATCCGTAAAAATACGGGTCGTTACATTCTCTCCCCCTTAGGAATTTCGCCCCCGAAATTCCAAACAAACAGAAGCAATCAAAGACTATTCTACATGCCTACCATCCATAGGAATCAACAAACCATGCATCCAATTCTAGCTTAGCATGCAGAATTCTAAAACTTAGAACAAGTTACAATGTCGTTAGATGACACGACACCTTAGGGCCATACCTTGAAGAGTTCGGGATGAGCTGCTTTCATCCTTTCTTCCACCTCCCATGTACAGTCGTTATCATCATCACTCCATTGTATCTTGAGCAACGTAACTACCTTCCTCCTAAGCTGTTTCGTGTCGGTTCCACAACACGAAGCGGCTTACGAGGTCTCCTATCGACTGGGTCAACTTCGAAATCTTCACAGCTATCAGCAGAAACCACTGTATTCGAGTCGTGCACATACTTCTGTAGATATGATACATGAAAAACATTGTGCACACCCGACATCTTCTCTGGTAACTCCAATCTGTAGGCGAGCTTTCCAATTCGCTCGATGATCGGGAATGGTCCAACAAATCTCGGAGTCAGTTTTCCTTTCTTCCCGAATTGAATAACATTCTTCAGTGGAGAAATCTTCACAAAAACCATATCACCTACGTCGAACTCCAAATCCTTTCGACGCTTATCGGCATAACTTTTCTGACGGTCTTGGGCTGCCTTCATTCGTTGCCGAATGATCTCTATACAATCCGAGGTCTGTCGAATCATCTCTGGCCCAAGTATCAGCTTTTCTCCTGTCTCTAACCAACATGTCGGAGAGTTACACGGTCTTCCATACAATGCTTCATACGGTGCCATACCAATGCTTGACTGGTAACTGTTGTTATATGAAAATTCCACCAAATGAAGGTGATCTTCCCATGATCCTCCGAAATCTAAAACAAAAACTCTGAGAAGATCTTCCAAAACTCGGTTGACTCTCTCGGTCTGACCATCTGTTTGAGGGTGATAAGCTGTACTCAAACACAACTCGGTTCCCAAAACTTCCTGGAAGCTCTTCCAAAATCCACTAGTGAACAATGAGTCTCGATCGCTCACTATACTCTTCGGAATACCATGGAATCGAACTATCCACTTAACATATAACTCGGCCAACTTTGATGCAGTCCTAGTCGATCGAACAGGAATGAATCTTGCACTCTTAGTCAAACGATCTACAATGACCCAAATCCCTTCATTCCCCGTTCTTGTTCTAGGTAACCCATCAACAAAATCCATCGATACTTGCTCCCATTTCCATGTAGGAACTTCTAACGGCTGAAGCAATCCACTTGGCTTCTTCTGTTCGGCTTTTACCAACTAGCAGTTCATACACTTGGAAATAAAATCTCCAACATCCTTCTTCATACCTTCCCAGTAATAGGTTCTCTTTATATCCCGATACATCTTATTTCCACCTGGATGAATTGTCAACTTCGAGTGATGACTTTCCCTCAGAACTTCTTTCTTCAATTCATCGATATCGGGAACAACTAGTCGTCCTTGCTTCCGAAGCAAACCCTCTCGATCGACCTCGAATCCTTTATCCTTTTCTGGGTCCAATCCAGATTCCAAATCACAGATAACCTTGACAAGGTTATCATCTCGCTTTTGACTCCCGCCAATCCTTTCCACAAGAGTCGGTCTTATCGATAAGTTTGCCAACATCTCAGGTTCTAATTCACATCTAGGCCTGAAGTCAAATCCAGCTAAATACTCGAGATTCTTCCATTCCGAAAACATGGCTCCCAATCCTGCATGTCTTCGACTTAACGCATCTGCCACTGCGTTACCCTTTCCCGGAGTATAAGCTATACCAAAATCATATGATGCCAAAAACTCTAGCCATCGTTTCTGCCGAAGATTCAAATCCTTTTGGGAGAAAAGATACTTCAACGACTTATGATCCGTAAACAACTCAAATCGAACTCCCAATAGATAATGTCTCCACATCTTCAGAGCAAACACAATCGCCGCTAACTCCAAATCATGAGTCGGGTAATTCCTTTCATGTGGCTTCAGTTGTCGACTGGCATACGCAACAACTTTATCCCTCTGCATCAGCACTGCTCCAAGTCCAGTACCACATGCGTCGGTGTAAACCACCATCTCATCATTCCCACTTGGAATAGTCAAAACAGGAGCACTTGTCAATCTCTCTTTCAGGATTCTGAAAGCTTGCTCACACTTATCATCCCATCTGAACACTTGGTTCTTTTTCGTCAATCTTGTTAATGGTGCAGCTACCTTGGAGAAGTCTTTGATAAACCGTCGATAATATCCTGCTAATCCAAGAAAACATCTCACATCAGATGCATTCTTAGGTCCAACCCAATCCTGGATTGCTGCCACCTTAGCGGGATCAACTGCTATTCCATTTCCAGAGATAACATGGCCTAAGAACCTCACTTCACTCTTCCAGAAGTGACACTTCGAAAACTTAGCCTTCAGCTGATGTTTCCGTAAGATTTCCAAAACAATACGTAAGTGTGTGTTGTGCTCTTCCTCAGTTCTGGAATAAATCAGAATATCATCCATAAACACTAGCACGAACTTACTCAACTGATCTCTGAACACTCTATTCATAAGATCCACAAAATATGCTGGCGCATTAGTCAATCCAAACGGCATTACCAGCCACTCAAAGAAACCGGATGGTGTCCTAAAAGCAGTCTTCGGCACACTATCCTTATCCACTCTTAACTGGTGAAATCCCGTTGCCAAATCCATCTGAGAAAACACCTTAGCTTCGTGAAGCTGATCAAACAAGTCATCTATTCTCGGCAATGGATACTTGTTCTTCTTAGTCACCTTATTCAGCTCACGATAATCCATGCACAACCTCAATGATCCATCCACTTTGGTTGCGAACACAACTGGTGCACCCCATTCGGACACACTACACCGAATGAATCCTTTCTGCAAAAGGTCATCAACCTGCACCTTCAACTCCTGCTGTTCCCTAGGCGCCATCCGCCTAAGAGGCATCACAACAGGTCTGGCTCCTTCAACTAGATCTATACGAAACTCGATCTCTCTTTGCGGCGGTAACCCTTTGACCTCGTCAAAGACATCCTCAAATCCATTAGCGATTGGCACAGATGACAGTCCATCCCGTGGAACAACCAGCGAATACATGAAGCTCATGAAGACGCCTTCTTCATGCTTACATCGTATCACAATCTTTCGCCCCTCCACATTCTTGACTGTCACCTCCAACCTATCACAATCAACCTTTGCCGCATATCTCCTAAGCCAGTCCATACCCAAAATAATTCCGAACCCCGCAAAGTTCAGAACAAAGCAATCACAAACAAAAGAGCAATCATGACTCGATACAATCAGACCACGGCATAGTATACACAAACAAGACGAACCCCCAACTGGATTAGTCACAACCAATGGCCTATCAACAATATCCGGTTCTAAACCCAACCGGCCTACAAGTTCGTTACAAACAAACGAATGCGACGCCCCTGTATCAAATAGAACTCTAACTGGAACACCACATATGGAAAGAGTACCTTGAACCACCACACTCTTTCCTTTCTCTTCAACTGTAGGAGCTTTCGAAGACGATGGAACAGCTCCCAAAGCATATGCTTGCACAATCTGCTTGACCTTCCGCGGTTCTGGACAATTCCTCTTAACATGCCCCGTCTTGTCATAGTTGTGACACTTCACTGGCACCTTCGGATTCTTGCAATCCCTGGAGAAATGGCCCTTCTGCTGACAATTGTAGCAGGTCACTTCGCCCTTCGGCTTCTTCTGGCCATCCTTACCATTCTGCTGCTGCTGCTGCTTCCTCTTCTTGTTTCCACCCTGCTATGGTCTAGACTCTTCCTTGGTCACAGCAACAACTGAACAGTCTTTAGGAAACAGATTCTCGTGTCTGAGAGCTTTCTCCACAAGCTTCTCAAATGGATCGTCCAAATGATCCACCAACTGCCTCCCAAGATAACTGTCCAAGCCTGTCACAAACTTCTCATTCTTCTGATATGCAGATTCAATATACGACCGGGCATACTTGGACAAAGCTTCAAACTCAGAAACATACTCAAGAACTGGTCATCCACCTTGCTTGAGCTCCACAAACTTCTTGAACAGAACAGACTTCTGACCTGTAGAAATGAACTTAGCTTCAAATATGACTTGGAATTGTTCCCAAGTAATTTCTTCCTCCGGAGTATCAATGGTGATAGAGTTCCACCAATCAGAAGCTCTCCCTTGAAGCTGTCTTGATGCAAGTTTCCTTTTAGTTGCATCATCGATTCCCAAATCACCAAAGATCCTTCTACAAGCATCAATCCACCTCTGGACTTCAATGGTTGATTCTGTCCCTAAGAAAACCTTCCCTCCAAGAGCAGTAAAGTCCTTACACAACTTAGCAAAATCCACCGGCTTTGGAGTTTGAACTTGAACTCCAACATCCACCGATGGCCCCGGAGCTGGCATCCTTCTCATGATCGAAGTCATCATAGCTTCGAACATAGCAGCATAATCAGCAGCCCCTTCAGCAGCACGGCCTTCCCTAGCAACTGGTCTCCCTCTTCGAATCATCCTTAATATCTATAAAAAGGAATGATTAGCACACCTTGAGAAACAACTGCATAAATGACTCAAACTCTACTAAGCTACTATATTATATATAGTAATCATCCATTAAAATACAATTACGTCTCTCATACGTAGTTACGTCAGCGAGCGTTGGGTAAAATCGATTAACCAAAGCTCTGATACCAAATGTGACGACCACCCATGACCCCTGCACTGAACCTAGAGAAAGTGCGCTGTAAAGTGTGCCAGGCGACCATGGACGATTGTCAGGGTAAATTAAAACAACAAAATCTATCGTATTACTCACAGCGCATGAACAAAATACAATAGAATATATATAGTGAAGCTTTATAGAATAGAATGTCATCATATAAAACTTCATAATAGTTGAATACAACATCTGAATAGTCAATACATCAAGCCTCACTACATATCACTCAGAGAATTAAACAAAGCAGCGGAACATCCAGTACATATAGTAAGAAAATAATATGCAAGCCTCCAGCTCGTCTTCGTCATCAGCATCGTTGGAAGCAAGAACAACACTTGTTACCTGCTACCTAGTCTGCCCGTCCCAAAATGGACGAACAACCCAAGGCAATAAGAGTTAAAACATAAAGCCTTGAGTCAGACAACAGTCTTAGTGAGCGGTAAGTTAACTAACAATATACCAAAAGAGCATAAAGGAAAAGGAATAGGAATACAGCCCTCCCACTCCACCTCTTTCTACAGTGATAGCCCCAGACACACACTAAGCAGAAGCAAACATAGAAGAGCATACAATATAAAGTAAAGCAATTATCACTCGAGTCAAGGGCGATGTTTTCCAAGTACAAACCCCCAAGGCCTAAACCAAGATCAGATAAGCACCTAGAAAATACCGCTCTTGAGACCGAATGACGATACGACCAAACATCCATGACTCTGGCTATCACTGTTATCATTGCTTCGATATCACCGTTAATTGAATGACCGGCACATTCTTTCAGCCGTCCGTCAAGGGCTAATGGAAACCCCGGTTCTAGACATAACTCCGCACGTCATCGTGACCCATGCCTAGGACTATCGAATCTGCCCAGAGTACTTGACTATCAATCATTAGCCTTCAGGGACTATCGAATCTGCCCAACGTACTCTTGCTTTGAGCATGCTAGAACCTTCAACAACGATGAGATCTCAGCCTTCTAGTCATCCTCCTCAACGACTATTTCCATACTAGCTCAAGCGCCTCTCGAGCAAACCATTATCCTCTAACTCGAACCATTTCACCGAGTTATCAACATGCTTGGAATGATCCCGTCTGGATTAGACCAAGGCTATCTCACATCATGCTTCGCCTCATCATCATCATAGCAAAGCTTCATCTCAACATCATCATCAAATCTATCCATATGAGCTTCATCATCCGCTACATATGCCACGAGCAGCTTTTCCAATTCAAGAGCCTTTCCCTTAGCTTTTGAATCATCTTCGACCAACTTGTCTAAATCAAATCATCAATCATCTAATTCATAGCAATCAATCAAGGCAAACATTAATCCAAGTAATCAAGCATTCAAATATGATCTAAATAGACAATTATAACAATAATGGCAATTTCGTAAATAAAGAGTCCAAAGTCCAACAAGCATGAAAACATGAACAATATCTCTATAATCTTGATGAATGAACTTGCATAGGTTAACACTTAGTAAAATGGTTGTCAAATCATCATAATCAATGGATCTATACTTAAGTTTACAAAGATGCATGAAAATCACTACTTTAACACAAAATCAAGCCAACGATCCGATATACTCCTTTGGATCTGTGTGAGAGATAATCACCACTCACCAAATCACCTAAACACCTCAAAAGAAACCCACTTCAGAGCTAGACAGTGAAGGATCTAACTCGATCTATCACCAATCCGCTTCAAACGATGAAATCTCTCTTCGATGGATGAAGATCTTCAATTTAAGCTCTTGAATCTTCAATTTGATCTTCGATTTGGATGGAAGGAATCACTAGATTAGAGTGGAGAAAAGAAGTGAAGAAGTGTAGAAGTCGAGCTCTCAAAATGGAAGCACTTCGTCGCTTCGAAATCCGGATCTCAAAAAGGGAGAAAAACCCTCCTATTTATAGGCTGAAATATCCTTAGGTCGTCCACTTTTAGGTCGTCCACGACCTAAAGACCCCTCGACCTAACAAACCCTTTGACTTACGACTTAACAGTTCCTCCGACCTACGACTTAACAGTTCCTCCGACCTACGACTTAAGCCATAGCACACGCGCGCGCGAACCAGGACTCAACGAGATACGACTTAACAACTTAACTCCTAGGTCGCTCGCGACTTAACACATGTGCTTCCACGCGATCTACGACCTAACACACCCAACGACTTAAAACAATGCTCGACCTAACTACTTAATACCCACGCGACATAACTGGGTTACGACCTAATCGACTTAACACACACACGCGACCTAACTCTTAGCCAGGATACGACCTAATTCCTTAGGTCGTCTACCGACCTAACTATGCACTAGGTCGCTAAATACTGAAGGTTACTAACCCCTAGGTCGCTAACTCCTGTAGGTCGCTAACTCCTATAGGTCGGAAATCCCTAGGTCGTCTGATTCCATAGGTCGCTCCTATCTCTTAGGTCGTTCACTCGACCTAACTTACCCTACGACCTAAGCTATCCCACGACCCAACTCCTATACGACCTATCCCCAACATCCTTAGGTCGCCAGTTTCTATAAGTCACCTATTCCCTTAAGTCATCTACGACCTATCCTCCTTCACGACCTAAGCCTCAACATACGACTTATCTATCATACGACCTAACTACTTAGGTTGTTCCAACCTCTTAGGTCGCTCCACTTCTTAGGTCGTCTACTACGACCTAACCACCATATGACCTAAGACTTAAACTCTGAACGACTTATCAAAAATGCAACCAAATGTCAACTGTTTTACGATGTTTCGATCCGTAATAATACGGGTCGTTACACCGAGTAACTCCAAAATGATATCAAGGAACTAGGTACCACCAAATAGTATCATATATCCCTTTACCAAGAAGGATAATACTCAAGAGAAGTGTTTACCATCAAAACACATCTCCTACCCATTTTAAGTCACTTTCGACTAACTCGAACTAGTTAATTATAAAAATATTTCTTCTTTTCAAATCCTCATTTTGAAACAATACTATATATATATATATATCTTTTTCGACAAATAGTTTTTTTTACAAATACTTATCATCTACTTACTTTGGATTCATTTGGATTCGAACTCGTTTCGATCGTACAATGACAAAAAGAATAATTTACTAAGTGCACTATCACATCCGCCTAAGAAAACATCCAATTCTCACTTAGAAGATTATTCAAATCACCATAAAACATAATCAAGGCTTATTTCCCTAACTATCCAAAGAAAAATCTTACTCTCATATTTCCCATCAAAATATTTATACCTTAAAGCATTTTTAAGTAAAATTACTATTACATATTCCAAGGATCATTTGAAAACTTTATCAAAGCCACTGGGATTTTAATTCTTTGAAAGTCCATCTTATTTTCAAAGTATATTTTATAATCCTAATTTATAAAATCAACTTTTTAAAAAATCGTTAGAAATATATCTTTTTAATAAACACCATAATTTTAACCCAACATTATCAACGAAGGCCTTAGAGTCAAATTGTGAAATTTAACTTACAAGGTGTTCGATTCAACATTCCCACAAATTCTATCTACCCAACCTAAGATGGAAAAAGGAAACTACTAATAAATTAGATAATAGTCAATGCTCAGAATTGGACGAGCATGACTACTCAAATCCTATATGATAATAATTAAATATTATCAACTCGGAACAACAATCTCATCATATATAACTATACTATATTTTTGAAAATTATTTCTTTATATAAAATATATTCCTAGGTAAAATTATTTCATTTACCAGATTTTAGAACAATACTATGTCGATTTTCCTAGTTTAACAGTTTAGAAACCCCTATCGACACCGTGGTGCCCCACGTCTCGACCAGAATTAATAAACCACTCAACCGATAAATCAACACAATATAATTTTTTTATAGCACTAACAAATACACACTCAATACATACATTCAAACTCATCCTATGGTCTTACTTACCCTATGTCAAATGAGTTTACCCAACCAAAGCCTAGATGTTCGCTTAACCTAAGTTCTGATACTACGTTGTAACGATTTACCATTCTTACACCTAAAAACGACACTTAATATGTAATGACCTGGATTTTTCGATGATTAATTTTGAATATTTAAATGGTTTTAAATATTGGATTTTGAATTATAATTTAGTTAGTAAGATTTTAAAAACTGGGATTCCAAGCGATTTCGTAAATTTTTGAAATCGTCGATTTAACCGACGCGTTGAAATAGCGATCTGAGGCACAATCTCAAAATTCGTTGAAATCAATTCCATTGGATCCGTAATATTGAATTATTATTGAGTTCTAAATTTCGTAGTGTTTGGAGTTATAGTTTGATCATACGTGATAGAAACGCGTTGGGATTAATATCGAAATTTAATATAATAATTGGGTCCAAAAAGCTATCTTCTCCATATGATCGAATTAGGACTCGAAACCTTTTCCATTGCATTGGAGTAGGGGTATAACATTATGAATGCCTAGTGGCATGCGTCGATAGAATATCATAATTTTAAGTTACATTAAAGTGAGATATTTATAATTAAATAATATTTTAATCTGTTAAAGATAAGACCCTGCGTTCTACTACATGTCGTTCCCTCAACTTTAAATCATGACTTCTCCCCTCAGTCCAAAAATCAAATCGAGCCATTTCCCTTTCACTTTCAATTCAAATTCACGACAATCTTTCTCGCCCTTCAAATTAAATCGATTCATAATAAAAAAAAGGAGAACGAAGGCGTGAGCACGCGAGGCCTAGGGAAGCGCGACGTGAATCGCGATGGTGGCGATTGGTCACTTGGAAATCGAGAGGCCGGGGGAAAGCGATGGGAGTCGTGGCAAAGTCGTGAGGTCTGGAGTTGGAGAGGGAGTCGCGGTCGTGGATGGATTCGAGCTCGACGGAAAACCCGAGCGAGGAGGGCGATCGGAGGTGCTGTTTGGGCGAGCACGCGCACAGAGGAGAGGAGGTCGCGGCGGTAGGCAAGGACATGAGTCGTGATCGAAGGTCGCGATTTGGAAAATGGAGAGGCCGACATCTTTGAGTTTTGGCGGTGCGATGGAGTTTGGATGGTGCAGCGCGTCGATCGAAGATTAGGGTTTCAGGTGTGGTCATAGCAAGCGTAGTGGTGGATGGTCATGAATGACAGTGACTTGATTATTAGGGAGGCTGCGGGGGTTGATTGTTGAAGGTGGTGGGAAGCTCGGTGAGGTTTGAAGTCTGGGCGATGGTCATTGGCAACATGAAGGGCCAATAGCGGCTGACAGGGGAGCAGGTGTTCTGGGTAGAGTCGGGATCGAAGTCAATCGATAGGGAGGTGGTCTTTGAGATTAGAGCAGAGAGTAATTTATTTAAAACGATTTTTTTATCTAAGTAAATTGTCAATTAATTTATTTGTGGTTTATTAATCCATATAAAATTCATACGAGGTTCAAAAATCGCAAAATCAGGAGCATTGGATTCGAAATGACGTAGGAGATGAAATAAAATTGGAACGGATTGCAATTAAAATCAAAGTGAGAATTTCACACTCATTTGGATTGCCACAGTTTTAATTTAAAATGTTGAAAATTTAAATTATCAGTTGGTTGAATGATTTGATAATTTTAATTATTTGTTGGATGATTATATAATGTATAGTAGTATATATATATTAGTACTTGGATTGATATTCCCACACACTATAGCTGACGAGACCCTATACGCCCCGCAGAATAGCGGATGACCATATATACCGCGATATCCCCCTCGAAGTGGGATTGGTATTTTTATGTTATGTTAACATCTGTGGATGCAAGGAAATAGGTTGGAGGGATCCAATTAGATTTCTCAAATATATTGTTTATTTTTCTTATATAGTGATATATGATGTGTGTAGATAATCTATTATAGATTATTGTTGTAATTTGAGTTATTGGATGCTATGGTAGCACTGGCCTGAATTTTGATATTATAAATACCATAAATATATTTTTAAAATTTAAGGGACAAAAGGAATTTTTTGATATAAAAATATTTATATTGGAATTGGGTTTATTTTAATGAAAATTGAGTTAGAGAAATATATTTGATTTTGGTTATACTTAACTATTGTAAATTTTTAAATGGAGATTTTAAAAATGAATTATATAAAAGAAGTTATAGATGGGATTATAAAGAAATGGATTTATAAAATGGAATTTTATAAATAAGATTGTTTTTATAAACAATTAAAATTCAAAGGAGTATAAGAATTTATAAACAATGTTTATGAATAAGGTAAGCAATATCAGTTGCTAAATTGGGAATATAAAATTAATGAGTTAATTTATATTAGAATATGGAAATAGGGTGAGGAAAATAGTGGATACTATTTTTTAAAAGTGAAAAATGGTTAAGGGGATCGAAATGGAAGTGATGTGATGTGATTCGAGACGAATTTATAAAAATTGAATTGGTTATTGAGGTTTTTAAAAATATACTTTGAATTCTAAGAAGTTAAGTTTGTTTTTAAAGAAAAATTTTATTATTTAAAACTATAAAATTTTAAACTAGTTAGGATTGAAATACTTCGGTAAGTAAATTTTCAAATACTAAGTATCTATTTTAGTAAATTCTAACTTTTACAAAAATCAGCTGTGAAAATTGGTTTGTTTATCTAAAAATGAGTATTGAAGACTATAAAAGTGTTTCGCTATCTTAAATAAATAACTTGAACATGTTTTAAAAATAGATTATTTTTCTTTAAAAATACTTATTTTTTATATATATAAGAATTTGAAATGATTTTCGCTTTATTCTCCCGAGATTTATAGGCGGGTTTATCCAACGGGAAGGTTTTATAAGAGAAGTTTTATAACGGGATGCTGGGAACTTAAGACATTTTCTAAACGTTGGAATACCGAAACTTGAAAAAATGAATTCGAGTTAAATAAAGAAGTTATAAATTGTTAGATGGGATTATAAATAAATATAATCGGTTTTGGAAATTGTAAGAACAAATTTATTAATAGTTTCGAAAATGCTGGAGAAATGCTAAAAAAATTCTTAAGTTTTGATACTCGAGATGATTTTGGAAAATGAACTTAGAATATTTTCCTAAGTGTTGAAATGTTTTGGGATATCCTGTTATGGATTTAAATATTGAAAATTATTTTCAAATATTTGAATATGGAAAGGAATTGGAATATATACAAGAAGAATATTTTTGAGGAAATGTATAATAAAGCCCGATGTCTACCTATGGATGTTTTATTGATAGTTGAATAACCGACTGTCAATATTGGCCAATTTTGTTAATCGTTTCGAAGAGACCAGGATCAGATTTAATTATCCGATAACCACTTCGATCCGGTTTGAACGTTACGAATGAATATCGGAAAGACGATGAAGACGGTGATTCGGTTTGTCTAGACCCAGGACAACTTGTATGGACGAATGCTATTAGAACATCGTCATTAGAGGACGATGAGCATTCTGAGTAGAATTGTTTCTTGAAAGGTAAGGCTTAGCCTCAAGCCTCATCAACCGGGAATGATTAAAACAGAGGAGATGCAGCAAGGCTAAGTGGGTTGCACCCAATTAGGGTATGTTATCACTTTTCAAGATATCCTCGGAAACCAATATATTATGGATATGGTTGTGCATGAAAGAAGGAGCGCTCGATTGTAAGGGTGGGAACACCCGAGGTGATAACATATTCGGTCTATCCAGGTTAGGGGTAGGCCGGTCTTGTGTAGTAGGTGATCCCGGCGAGGTCCTCGGTACATTGTTCTAGAGGTGTACTGTGATGGGCGGTACCCCAGTGGCCCAGTCATTGTATGGAATCCATTCTCCTATAAGCGTCGTACGGTTTTGATTGTGCCCAACTATGCTGAAACGTGAGATGCAAGCATTTCATCTATTTTCTATTTACATGGTTTAGACACTATTATAATATCAGACGATTTTGATAAAAAAAGGTTATCGTAAGGTAAAAACCTGTCGTGTTTATGTGTGACGTGGTCTTACGAGATACCTTTGTTTTTCAAAAGATTTTGAAAATAATAGTCATAATTCAAATTGAGTGTGTTTTCTCACGCTGGTTTTCCAGACTGACTCGGGTGTTATTTTATTATAACGCACTGGTCAGACCGAGTATTACAGATTCATGTCAGAATGCTATGGAGCTCAGGAGACGAGTTGGATGATAGAGACGTATTTTCGTACTTGACTTGTATTTCCGCTGTATAGGGACAAGTTATTATAACTGTCCAGATTGATGTATTGATTATTGTACTCTGATGATTGTAAGTATAAAACAGTTATTGATTCTTTTGTATAAAAATCTATTATTATATATTATATTTTGTTCCGCTGCGACTATGAGATTCTGTGTTGTGGTTCTATGTTCATCTATCCCTTTCTTCTTCTTTACCCTAGTTATTCGCTCTTTTGTACAATTTGGGTTGAACAGGAGTGGATCATCATCAACTCAAAGGGTACAGAACTGTGGATCGATACACTTGGTATCAGAGCTGAAGGTTAAGCGAGAACCTTGGCTTTGGTGAGGATTACTCATTAGAGATAGGGTCAGTAATGCCCTAGAATGAGTTTGAGTGTATTAATAGATATGAGTGCATATTTGTTAGTGAATATAAATGGTTTTATATTGTGTTAATTTATCTGTTGAGTGGTATACAAATTATAGTTGAATAGTGGGACGCCACTAAATCGATAGGAGTATCTAAACACTTGAACACGATAAACTGGCACAGTATGGTTTTGAAGCGCGTAAATGAAATAATTTTACCCAAATTATATTTTTATATAAAGGAAATAATTTTCAGAAATTATTATGGTATATTTGGAGTGTTTGGATGATAATATTATAATCAAAACAAGATTATAAAAAAAATGAAATGGGTTTATAAAAACCAAAATTAAAATTGTATAAGTATGAATTATAAAAATGAGTTAAAAACTACAAATGGGTTCAAACCAAAATTTGAAAAATTTAAATCCCAGAGATTTTTAGAAGTAATTTCCAAAGTGTTTGAAGATAAATAATAATATTATTATTTTGGAGATATTTTTGAATAGAAAAATAGTTTTAAATGGATTTTGGAAGTGATATAACACTGAACTCATTACAGTCGCTGGAAAATAATTCCGATGATGATCGCGACATCATTGGTGTTCATTTTCGAGTTGCTAAGTGATGGATTGCTACCAAGGTGATTTGATATGGAGATTTTTGGTGAAAACAAGTGTTCTTTTGAAAATTCCAAAGGAATTGTTTTGGATAAAATCAGGTTGATTTTGAAATTCGAAGGAAGTGGTTTGTTAAACCAAAAAGGGTATATATGTATATGCTTGATTTCAAAGTAATTTGAAAAATATACCGGGTGTTTGAATTCTGGAATTTTAATATAAATGTTGGGAAAAACCTCGGAAATAAGTTATGAACTCAATAAGAAAGGAAAATATGGAATTTGAGTTTTGGGAAATAAATTTTAACTCAAGTAAGTTGAAATAGATTGTGTGAATTGAATTTAACTTAAGGAAAGTTAAATAAATTTATTGGAAATTGAGACAATATTAAATTCGAATGGTGAAATTGCTATATAAGTAAGGAAGTGGAAAATTTTGAAATTGGAATTGAATTCTTACTTGATTTAAATCGAAAGGTTTAAAAATAATATTTGTTTGGAGTGAAATTAGTTGAAGTGTGAGTAACTCGAATTTGGTTTTGAAATGTTGGTTAAAAGGAATTGAAATTTAAATAAAAAGGTGAATTGGATTTGAATTATATTGAATTGAATTAATTGTGTAAATGTGAATTATAAAGTGACCATATAACTATAAGTTATTAAATTTGGATTGGATTAGAAATAATATTTAATTGAAGTAAATATAAATTGTGAATTGTGAAATATTATATAACCATAAGTTATAAATTTTGAATGAAATAAAATTTGAGTCAAAATCTGGAATTTTGAACAAATAAATTGGAATAGGTTATGTAACGTTTCTGGATTTTCGACTTCCGAAAATCGACATTAATACGCCCAATATATCAACTACCGAGCAATCGAATGCCGGAAAACCGAATTGTTATGGTTAAAAAGAAGAGGTAGAAGAAAAAGAAGAAAAAGAAACAGAAACAATATCAGAATCTCACATTCGCAGCGGAACAACATATAATAGATAATGAATAATCTTTAAATCAAAGAACTATATCAGTTTATACATTACATCATCATCGGAGTCAATATACACACAATACATCAATGGACAGTTATACAAACTTGGCCTCATACAGAATACACAGCGGAAAAGATAATATCATATACAAGTGATACGCCTCACCATCCAGCTCGCCACTGAGCTCCACAGCATCTCCTGAATCCAGAATGACCTAATAACCTGACTCTAGGCTGCCCGTGTGGAAAAGTATGGGCACCTAGAGTTTAGGAAAGGAACAATAAACTCCAGGTCAGTCATGAGACTGGTGTGAGAACTAAAACAGTTTTTATCTTTAAAACAACAACAACAAAGGAAGTAAAAGACATCCGCAATGCTTTTGGAAAATGAAACTACCATAAGACCTCCCACCACACACACAATGCAATCGCAGACTTGGAGGAGATTTCTTCTTATGATAGTCAAACAGGCTTACTACGCAAAACAAATCATTTTTGATATTATTATTAGTGCATAGTGCAGAAAACATTTCGAAAGTATAATATTAATCTTAGCCAGCATAGGTACCATTATATTATGCCTGCTATAGCTGCCACATTAAATGGCAGGTTCTACAACTAATACCGTACAAGGTTCGTATTGGAAGATGGATTTCCAACAAATGGTCAGGCTAAGAAACTTCCTACTGTCAATGGGATCGCCTCTGGCGGGACGTCCCGAGAACTAACTAGCTCTCTGCCAACACAAGGCCGGGTTACCCCTTACACTGGGTAACTACTACACGAATATGCCACCCCTCGGTCCTTTGGGACCTTTATCCGAGGCGCCTCAACAAAACAACAATCACACAGTAAATGAGATTGGAGTAACCACATAGGTTAAATACCAGGGCTCCATACCTGATACCACCCTTTTCCAGAAGGAAATGCCATACCCGAAAGGGAGCGACCCTCATAACCTTGCCGCATATTCCTGTTTTGACCATTTTCGGGTTGTGAGGTCCGAAGAGGTCTCATCCACAAAGCTACGCTTTATCACAAAGCCATGCTTTGATCAACAAATGATCAATAAATAATCATCACACATCAACACTCAGCATGCTACATTACCAAATTGGGAGTATATCGCTAATAACCTTCAAATACATAACCTCTGAGCTCGTACATCTCAGAGAATGGTGTTAAGCTAAGAGAATAAATTCTCCACCACCAACAGAAATGTATTTGAAAGAAATCAGCTTTATATCTCAAAATGTAATGTTAGACATGTAACCATACAAGTCTGTTCCGGGTTCGAACAGAACCGAAGGCACTTCCAAAGAAGCCCTTGCAATCCGGGTATTCACAATCCTGATCGAACTTCCCATCTCAAAGGAAATCTCTATACCGTAGCTAACGGTGCAGAGACAATCGATAGGTCATCCTATCATTTTCACAAATACCCGGTCTTCACCACCAGTCTTCAAATGTTATCCATATCGTCATATCACAAATTCGGAATGGGTTATATGACACAAAGGTCCTTTCCCGGCTAAATCGAATAGTGAGCACAATATTTTAAAACATATGGATATGTGATTTCAATTAAGTCACAACTTATTACCCAACCCTTTCTTTCAAATGGTATAAACAAATTACAATTTTAAATCTTTAAACAAAAAGATTTACTTCACAAAGTCTACCCAGTTTCACAAAGATTCATTCACAGATTCCCAAATCATTTTCCATTTCAATTGGATTAACCCATTAATTCTTTAAATCAAGATTTGACTTATAGCTTTCAAAACTATTCACAATTCAAGTCTTTTATAATATAAAAGATACACCTTTTAAAATCTTCTTTGATTTCAAAATAAAGCTTAATCATCTTCACAAAGGTTAATTTATAGTTTTTCCAAACTATTCACAATTTCATTTCAACTTGAAATGTTTCGATACAAATTGGAAATCTTTTCACTTTATGAAAGCTATTATTATTTGAAAACAGATAGTTTTAGTTTTGGGAAAAACTGGTTACAATTACACGGGTTAAAGCCATTCAACTATAAAACTTGGATTTGAATTTAAATTTCCAAAACCATATTTTAAATGGTTAAAAACCCATATAAACACCTTTTATACTTGCATAATCTTTTAGGCCAAAATTCCCAAATTCATTGAATTCAATTTCAAAATATTGAATTCAAATTTTAAATCAATTTATTCAAATTTCAATTTTTATTAAGTTATTTAAAATAACTCTTATTTTTGAAACTCATTTTCAAAAACTTTCAATTCCAATTTCCAAAACTATTTTGGATTCAAAAATTCAATCTTTAGAATTGTCAAAAATCTGTGACTTAACTGATTTCCACGTGAAATCCACATTTGTGTGTGTATTGTGTAGTCCAAGGGTTTAACACAATAGTGCAACATTCAACCATCACAGATCAAATATATCAATATAATTGATAAGCGGTATAAACTATAACGCTTATCTTTCATTCACAGATCATAGATATTCATATCACAGATATTCATATCACAGATTTTTATATCACAGATAAACAAATTATAGATCACAACACAAATCAGGATATATCACAAAGCATCACATATCAGAGATGTCAAACAATTCAACATCCAATATAATCCAAACATCCATAAGTAGGATTAATTTAATTATCTGATTAATTTAAATCAAATAAATTTCTATAAATAAATTTTACTAGTTATGGTAAATTAATAATCAATTAATTTCAAATTTATTTCAAATCCCAAATAAATTTCCCTTGAATTTACAAATTATTTCCTTTTTAAAATAAATTTCTTTATCTCTTCAAATCTATTTAAAAATCCAAATTTTAAATAAATTCTTTAACTTATAAATAATATTTTCGAAATCCATTTATTAAGCCCTTTTTCCAAAAATTTGAAATTTAATTCAATATAGTTCAAAAATAAGACTTTTATCTTTTTAAAACTCCATTTAAATTTATCCAATTCTCAAAAATAAAATTTTCGATAAAATTTCAACTTGAATTTCGAAAATCCAATTTTATTTATTTCTGATATCCAACGATACCAAAAATATACTCGGCTAAATTATAGCCTTCAACAATTTCAATCACAAAGATAATCACACGGAGATTATAAAAGATCAACACACAACATTGAAATAAATTCAAATGTTTGAGGAATCCAGTTGGATCCCTCCAACCTGTTTCCCTGCATCCACAGATGTTAGCACAATACCAATTCCACTTCAAAGTGGAATATCGTGGTATATGGGATTTATAAAATACTATCCGCTATTATGCGGCGCAATAGGGTCTCATCCGCTATAAAATGCGGGAAATCAACTCCAAATACATATATAATACCAATTCCATTTCAGGGTGGAATATCGCGGTATATGTTTTTAATATAATAACCTCCGCTTAATATGCGGCGTATAGGGTCTATTTCATCACAATATATAACAATCGTCATTCAATCACACGATCAAGCAATTTTAAATTTAACTATTTAAAATTTAATTCGAAACACAATTCGATTGAGTGAGGAGTTCTCACCTTGCTTTCAATAACGGTTGTAGTATTTTATTTTGAATAAAATTAAACACGCGTTTAATTTTACTCAAAATTATCACTAGCTCCAAACGACTCCAAACCAGCTATATTGTGTAGTGCTCGACAAAATGAACCCAACGCAATTTGTTTCATAAAAAATGGACCTCGTATCAAAAAGATATGATGTTATAAAGTTTATACGATTTTATATAAATCAATTTCAATTTTAATTTTTTTATTTCAAACCCTAGAATCAATCAGACCCGTGCGTTTCTTCCACTTCAGATCTGAGCCGCACGTATCTTCTTCCTCCTCACGAAAACTTCCCAAGCAATCACGACGCGAAACAACCCAATAGCCGCCACTACCAATTGAATTATACTTCCTCCACGATCATCTATACGATGATCGAGCACCATCGTTCGAAAGCTCGTACTGCCATGCGCCACCACCTTGAACACCACAAAGCTCGGTCCCACCTATATCAAGAAAAACACACGCAAACCCTAGGCGAACACGGCCTTCTAGCTCTCTCCACGTTGCTCCATTTCCAATCTCGACCATTGGATCTCGAGATCTCGGAGGGCTCTTTCATTTTGTAGTTGAACATTTCGCATAATTGTTCACGGATTAGAAGAACGAGAGGGAAGAGTGCGACGAGTTTTCGGCCATTGAACGTGAGGGTGGCGGCCTGACCTAGTTTCTTTAGGGTTTTAGTGCAAATGAAATAATGGGGGGGCCTTTTATAGAAAATTGCAAAACACTATTCACCTTGAAAATTTCCGAACTCGAAACGAAGCATGCTGGCTGGCGTTTCTAAGGTTTTACCCGCGTTTCGAACACAATGGAACATGTTTCGAAAGTTAAATTGATCATATGTGCAAGTTACAGAAATAAATGATCAAATTAAAATTAAATCGATTAAAACGATTTCTATGCGTTTTAGCTGGCCCCGGACAAACCGTAAATCTGATTGACACGAAATTTGAAATCTTACAATAATATAACATTATGGATCCGATGAAACTTGTTTCGCTGAAATCCGAGACTGTTTGAAAAATGACTATTTTTAGTCGTCAATTAAATATTAAAATATTCAATTTTCACAAATTAAATTTTAATTCAATTTTAAAAGTTCTATAACATTATTTTAACTCCAATATGATTTAATATAACTTTATAAATCATTTTTATACATATTAAATCAAATTTCCAATTATTTACGCAATTTCAAATATTGAATTGTCGATTTAATTATCCAATTAAATCTCTATATTCGAAATTTAATTTATTCAGCTTATAAAACTTACTTCTTAATATTAAAAATCAATTAAATATACGAATTTCAAATGATAGAAATTCTGGGTCGTTACAATCTTCCCCCCTTAAAAGAATTTCATCCTCGAAATTGCAAAGTAAGAAAAATGCCCAAATCCATTAACTTTTCAAACAATTCGTTCAAATTAGATTTCAAAATCACTTAAGTGTACAACTTCCCCAAAATCCAATAGTTAAACTCTTTCAAAAACTTTACTAAGTTTTTCAAATCTATACTTAGTTATACTTTTCAAAACAAACTATATCGTTTAACATTTAACTCCAAATCCAAAATTTAGTTTTCACAAATTTTCCAAAATTTCCCGAAAATTTTCTAACGCCTTAAATTTTCAGAATAATTCGCCATAGCCTCCTTTGCGCGGTTCGATCGTAGTAGGATCACAATAGACATAAATATATATACATCGACCCACACGGTCGGAAAAGTAGAAAACAGTTCATATTTCCTATTTTTATTGCGTAGGCGTACCTTTTAGCATTTTTAAGCAAAGCAGCTATTTATTTAGCATTTTAGCGTGACCAAATCAGCCAAACGGTAGCCCCGGTACCTGTACTTACTCAATTTAAACACGTAAGTGACATATATATAAAGTTATTAACATTATACTCTTTTAAACAACTACAACACATGCATATTAAAAGAAATGCATACTAAACAAGGTTTATAAGCAACTTATATAATTTCGACATCACTTGTAATTGTTTATAACCAATTAAATATACAATGACATTCATTTCTTCATTTTCAATTAGTTTACATTCACTAATTTAAATTCAAGTTGATTCGCTTTCAATTGGATTCAATTACATAGCTTTCAATTTCACTAATTCAATTTCATTAACACTTAATGAATTATATACAATCAACTAACAACCATCTAACAACCAATGTCTATTCAACACAACCAAATTATTAAATTTACATTCAATTTGGTTCAACACTTACAATTAGCTTTAATGAATTAACACTTACATTCATTATTCCATATCAATGTATTCACATTCGATGGATTAACATTCAATCCATTTATTAATTCAATTGCTAATTCAGTTAACAAATAAGGTTGAATCTCCTTTATATAACTCAAGTTCATCTTCATTTAATTTACTTTGTTATTTTATTTCGATACCAAAATCAAATTCATTTAACATCACTTAAGTTATATTCCATTTCAAACATCATTTGTTTAACTTAACTTAAATTTCCCCTTATAAATCCAATTCAGATTTTATTTTTTATTTTTTTCTTAACAAAATTGTTTAACCATTTTAATAATTGGTTTTGCTTACATTCACTCATTTTATAAGTTATGCAACTTATTTATTTAATCTTCCAAATTATATTAAATAATCACCTATTAAGTCCAATTCAGACCTGATTTAATTTACTTAACTTTACCAAAGCTGAATTTATTATCTCTTATTATAAGATCAAAACTCATTTTTACTTATATTCATTAATTTCAACTTGAATTTTTAAATTAAATTTGTTTATCACAACAAAACTTCAATTTTAAATTTACTATGGTAGCAAATCCATCACACAGAAACTCAAAAATGATACTGATGATGCTGCAGTCATCACCCTTATTATTTCCTAGTAACAGTAGTGAATTCAGTGCTTAATATTCTTTCAAAATTTCCCTTTTATTTATAAATCACATTTATAAATCTTTTTCTCATATAATTTCACTGTTTTACTTTACTTATACAAGATTATTTCAAAATTGTAAATCATTTTAATTATAATTCTATACTTATACAATTGTTGCTTTTATTTAGATTATTCAAACAACTTTCATTAATTTATATATATTCTCATTTTCAACAACCAAACAATTTAATTTTATATACATTTTAATAATTCTGAAAGAATTATTTCCTTTATATGTAAAATATAATCAAGGAAAAATTATTTCATTTACCCAATTTAAAATGATACTGTGTTAGTTCATCATGTTTAAGAGTTTAGAAACCCCTATCGATACAGTTAGCTAGACTGCACCGACCAGAATCCATAAACAATCAACCAATAAGTCAACACAATACAAAACAATTTCATATTACTTAATAAATACGCGCTCATATCTATTATTACTCTCACACTCATTCTAGAGTACTACCGACTCTATCTATAATGAGTAACACCCAACAGAGCCAAGCTTATCGCTTAACCATATGCTCTGATACCACATGTAACGTTTCTGGATTTCCGACTTCCGAAAATCGACATTAATACGTCCACTGTATCAACTGCCGAGCAATCGAATGCCGGAAAACCGAATTATTATGGTTAAAAAGAAGAGGTAGAAGAAAAAGAAGAAAAAGAAAAAGAAAAGGAAATAGAAACAATATCAAAATCTCACATTCGCAGCGGAACAACATATAATAGATAATGAATAATCTTTAAATCAAAGAACTATATCAGTTTATACATTACATCATCATCCGAGTCAATATACACACAATACATCAATGGACAGTTATACAAACTTGTCCTCATACAGAATACACAGTGGAAAATATAATATCATATACAAGTGATACGCCTCGCCATCCAGCTCGCCACTGAGCTCCACAGCATCTCCTGAATCCAGAATGACCTGATAACCTGACTCTAGGCTGCCCGTGTGGAAAATTATAGGCACCCAGAGTTTAGGAAAGGAACAATAAACTTCAGGTCAGTCATGAGACTGGTGTGAGAACTAAAACAGTTTTTACCTTTAAAACAACAACAACAAAGGAAGTAAAAGACATCCGCAATGCTTTTGGAAAATGAAACTACCATAAGACCTCCCACCACACACACAATGCAATCGCAGACTTAGAGGAGATTTCTTCTTATGATAGTCAAACATGCTTACTACGCAAAACAAATCATTTTTGATATTATTATTAGTGCATAGTGCAGAAAATATTTCGAAAGTATAATATTAATCTTATCCAGCATAGGTACAATTATATTACGCCTGCTATAGCTGCCACATTAAATGGCAGGTTCTACAACTAATACCATACAAGGTTCGTATTGGAAGATGGATTTCCAACAAATGGTCAGGCTAAGGAACTTCCTACTATCAATGGGATCGCCTCTGGCGGGACGTCCCGAGAACTAACTAGCTCTCTGCAAACACAAGGCCAGGTTACCCCTTACACTCGGTAACTACTAAATGAATATGCCACCCCCGGTCCTTTGGGACCTTTATCCGAGGCGCCTCAACAAAACAACAATCATACAGTAAATGAGATTGGAGTAACCACATAGGTTAAATACCAGGGCTCCATACCTGATACCACCCTTTTCCAGAAGGAAATGACATACCCTAAAGGGAGCGACCCTCATAACCTTGTCGCATATTCCTGTTTTGACCATTTCCGGGTTGTGAGGTCCGAAGATGTAACATCCCGTATTTTTAAGCTATTGAATTTGAACATTTAATTCGTTTTAAACGTTAATGTGGATTCTTAATTGATTTTGAAATGAATGGATTTGGGTTCAATCAATGAAAATGAGCTATAATTTTAATTTATAGCAATTCTGGTTGAATTTGATTAATGGAAAAATAATAATTAAAATATTTGGACTAAGAAAATTGGGGATTTGGGTGTAAACAGCTGTAAAATGGTGTTTAAATGTATTTTTAGGTTCGATTGGTTATAAATAATATGGTTGGATTTTTAGATGAATTTTAAGGTGAATAAATTAATATTTGGGATTTTATATTAATTTAAAAATGAATTTAATATTATTAAAATGTAGTTTAATCAGATTTTTGGTCCGGATTGAGCCGGAATGATTTTAAATGTGGTTATACATTTTATATGATTTATTGTTAAGTTATTAAAATTTTAAAAGTGAAATTTTACGCGTTTTCGTCAATTTTGACAAATCGCCTGATTTAATAGACGAGTTAAAATAGCCTTCCGGGGTACAGTCTCGGAATTCGACGAAACCAGTTCCATTGGATCCGAAATAGTTAGTTATTATCGGATTTCAATTTTCGTAGCAATCGGAGTTGTCGTTTGATCGTGGCAGCTCGAAACGCATCGGAATCGATTTAACCGATTTAATTTTAAATTGATCGTTTTATTCCGTATCTCGCACATACGATCAAATTAGCTTACGAAACCTGTTCCATTGTGTCCGGAATGCGGAAAAACCTTAGGGTAGCCTGTCGGAACATGAGAAATAGAGGTCGTTTGCATTAACTGTTAATTTGAGGAATTTTATTAATTAAATAATATTGAAAACCCTTATATATTTATTTATTTATCTAAACCCTAGAGAGATTACACGGCCGCCACTTTTATTGTTTAATGGCCAAGAATCATCTCCGTTTCTCCTCAGATTCCTCGAGATCAATCGAGTTTTAGGCGATTCGTTCAACTGGAAAAGTGTTTCACTCGTTGAGCTCGGCCAGATCCAACGGCGGAGTGGAGCGTAGTTCGACGAGGTGGCCAGGAAAGGATGGGAGGCGACGACCGTTCGATTGGGTTTTGCGCGCACCTGGGACAGCCGAGCGCGATGTGTTTTCGACCGGAGGAGGAGCTCGAGATGACGAACTAGGTGATGGGGTCTGATCGTTCTCGAAGTCGACGTGTGGGTTGCGATTTTAAACCCTAGGAGCGGCCTATGGGTTCGGTTGTCTGATGGGAATCGCGTGAAGGAGATGGTAGGGAAGCGGGCGTGTGTGATGAAGGGCTGAAATGGTAGTTTTAAAAATATAAAAGGATATTTGTTTCAAATTTAAATTCAAACTTTAAAATTTAATAACTCATTCATATGATATCAGAATTTAACGAAACTAGAAGCGATGGAATCGTAGAAACGAGCACTACGTGATGGTGCAGATCCGGGGTCATTCCGAGCAAGTAGGAATTTGGGTTAAATCGGACACCGTCCGGTTTAATTTGAATTTCGAACGCTTGCCGAAACTCAAGGTGAGTTATTCTCACTCACATCTGGATGCTAGACATTATAAATAATTGATATTTAAATATCTGTGTGGTTGATTGTCTATATTTGTGTTTATCTGTCTGGATTGATATTTATATTGTGATGTGCTAACATTTGTGATGCAGGAAGAAACAGGTTGGAGGGATCCAACTGGATTCCTCACAATGTAGCAATTATTTTATAATTGATAATGATACCTGTTTATATGTTGTGATTGATAAATCTGGAATTTTAAATTGATCTGTGAAATTGTTGTATAAATTATAATTCCAGAATTAAATTATAAATGAATAAATTGGGGATTTAAAAGAAATTAAAGAAATTGTTAAATAAGGAATTTGAAGGAATATAAAAATTGGATTCTGTTTGAAATGGAAAAGGTAAATTGGTAAAATTGGGATTTTAAATATTGGGGAAAATTTATCAATCGTTAAATGTGAAATATAATTTTCTGGAAATGAATTCTATGAAATTATAAATTGAGTAAAATAACAGTGGTTTATTTTAATAATGAATAGTGATATCCGGAAAAGTAAAATATGTTCAAATGAAGCTTCCGAATAATAAATGTACAATTTTTAAGTGTTAATAGAATATTTTAAAATACCGTTTCCTCTATTGGGATTTTATTTAAGTAAATGGGAAATCTGGCTTTCATTGAAGAATTCTCCAAATTTACCTTACTTAAAAATGTCTTAAACTATATTTTAAAAATGAATTTCCGGGTATGGGAAATTGAGTGCAAACTTCGGATGAAGTTATAGATAAGTATGGAAATTGGAAATTTATGTTGTAAACATAAATTGAATTGAAATAAAATGTTTGGATTTATATGGAGGATACTTTGGAATGTTTGAACGGGATAGTGTTCCCTGGGAAAAACCAAGTTAGAGTTTAAAGGTTTTTATTTAATTAAAAGTTTTAAAGTTTAAATTGTTTAAAGAGTATTTTCAAGAAATTATTATTTTTAAAGAAGAAAAGTTAAATTATTTTAAAGTTATTTGTTTAAGTTATGGAAAAGTTTAGTATTATCTTTTTAAAAACACTACCTATAAATAATTAGTAAATTGAACCTTATTTAAATCGAGTTATATCCTATTAATAAATACTATTTAAAGTAGTTTTGAAATTATATTTTGAGTAAATAACTAGAAGTACATTTATATATTTATAAGTATATTTCGCTATAAAGTATTTTAATTGTTTTTAATCTAAATTGTTTAAGCTTGGTTTTTCCAAATGGGAATAAATGGTAAGGCTTTACCTGTAAAGGAAGAAATTGGGAAGTCGTTTAAAATGAGTTTTGAAATGTGAAAATATATCTTTTAAAGATATTAAAGGGAAGAATAAATAATGTGTGAGATTATTTATTGTGTGATGGATGCTTATGGACGCTTGTGAATGTGAATTGATAGTTAAATCACCGACTATCAATATTGGCCAAATGCGCTGATCGTTTCGAAGAGACCGGGATCGAGTTTCCGTATACCGGGATTCTAGGTCTGGAGACTCGAAAACCACTTCGATCCGGTTTGTACGTTTCGCGAAAACGATTTCGGAGTCGAAGATGGAGCAGTGAAGTGCAAGGGCTAGTCGCTACTAATCCTGAGGATATTTCCAAAATGGATGTAGTAGGGGTAGTGCCTTCGGTTCCGTTCGGACCCGGGACGGACTTATATGGACGAATGCTTTCGTGACATCGTCAGGTGGACGATGGGCATTCTAAGGGATATGTTCTGAAAAGGTATCGTTTAGCCTCAAGCCTCATCAACCGGGAATGACTGAAAATCAGGGGTTATGCAGCAAGGCTTCGTGGGTAGCCCCCACTTGAGAGTAAGGTCATCCCTGTCTAGATGTCCCTTTTATTTCGGCTTAGTGGTGCGGTTGCTGATCACAACCGTGGGGTGATTTTACTTGGAATTATCCAGTAAGGGATGATTCCGGTCTTGTGTTGCAGGGGAGCGGGCGTACTCCTCGGTACTGTGATCTAGGCCACGTACTGTGACAGGTGGTACCCCAGTGCCTAGTCATTCGTTGGAAATCCATTCTCCCTACGTGCCTTGTACGAGTTTTGTTTGTATTACCCACATTGTGGCTAGTATGCCGGAATTTAATAGATGTAACAATTTCGGCTATTTTATAAGTATTTGTAAATAGACACTATTATAATATCAGAGGATTTTTATAAAAAGTGTTTTGGCTATCGTAAGGTAAAAACCCGACATGTTTATTTGTGGCGTGGTCTTACGAGATGCTTTTGTTTTCAAAGGATTTTTGAAACTTTAATAATCAATTGGGTGTATTTATGATGCGCTGGTATTCCAGACTGACTCGGGTGTTATTTTATTATAATGCTCGGGTCAGACCGAGTATATTACAGGATAGGTTGCTATGGAGCAGAAGAGGAGCTGGAGTCGAGGCGTATTATTCGTACTTGTTTATATTCCGTGGCTATGATTGTTGTTAGTCATGTATCTGATTACTGTTGATTGTGTTGTGATGGACTCTGATGATGATGTATTGTATATAAACAGATATAGTTTTCATTTGTGTAAAGATCTGTTCTATATATTATATTTTATCCGCTGCGACTGTGAGGTTCTGATTTTGTTTAGTTCTTTCTTCTTCTATCTACTTTCTTATTCTTCTACAATCTGTCTTTTCCGGCATTCGATCGTCGGCATATTATACTGTTGAGTATTTTGTGTCGATTTTCGAGGGTCCAGAAGGGCGGGTCGTGACAGTTGGTATCAGAGCTTAAGTTGGCGACAACCTAGGCTTTGGTGGGAAAATTACTCATTTATAAATAGAGTCAGAAGTACTCTATAATGAGTTGAGTGTACTAATAGCTATGAGAGCGTACTTGTTAGTGGATATAAAATTGTTTTTATACTGTGTTGACTTATCGGTTGAGTGTTTATGAATTCTGGTCGGTGCGGGAAGTACAACCGTATCGATAGGGGTTTCTAAACTCTTAAACAAGGTAAACCGACATAGTATTGTTTTAAGTGGGTAAATGAAATAATTTTACCCAAAATTGTATTTTGATATAAAAAGAAATAATTTTCTAAATTATTATATGTATTGGATGCTTGTTTGGTTGTTTCTTCTATAATCAAATAAGAAATTAAAACATGATCTAAAATTTGAAATGATATATATAAGAAAATAAGAAGTTAAAATATTAAAATGGTTTATAACCAAATGGAATTGACTGGATATGTTTTAAATAAGAAAAGTAAATATTAAAATTTGATTTAAACTAGAATTTTGACCCCGGAAATTTTGAAAGGGCTTTCAAATGGAATTAAACAAAGCTTTGGGAGTTTGACTTTGTGGAAATGTTAGAAATGTTTTCAAAAGCATTTGTAAGAATGGAGTATATTTTGGGGAAATATTTTTGAATAGAAATTGTTTTGATGTGAATTTTGGAAGTGGAAAGCATTGAACTCACTTCAGTCGCTGGAAAACAATCCTGATGATGCTGGCCACATCATCAGAATTCATTTTCGAGTTTCTAAAGTGATGGATTGCTACCGAAATAGTTGATTTTGACATTGTTTGGACTTGTTTGGGAAACAAGTGATTTTGGAATTTTCAAAGGAAAATTGTTTGGTAAAAACAGTTTTGGAATTTGGTATTTGATTTGAATATCAAAAGAGAAGTGTGTTGATTTTTATTTCAAAATGGTTTTGAAATAAATCCGGGTAAATTGAATTCTGGGAATTCTATTTTAAAATAAAAATGTGGAAGTTGAAATGATTCAACTATATAACTTATAAAGGAAAGTTGATTTAAAGAAGAATTGAGTATATATGGAATGTAAATTTACTTTGAATAAATGAAGGTGAATGGAATATATTTGGATTTAACTTATGATAAGTTAAATAAAATTAAGAATTTGAAATTGAATTAAATCTAAATGAATTGGAATTAAATGGAAGTTGAGATAAAGGTGAAATGTAAATGCTTATGATTGTGCAAATGAATTCATATTCTTAAGTTATTAAGTGTTAAAATTTGACGTTGTAATTATAAAAATGTGGATTGGTTTGAAATGAGCAATATAAACTTACAAGTAAATAAGTTGGAGAACTTGAGAATGGAAGATTTGATTTTAACTCAAGTAAAATGGAATTATAATCACAAATGGAAATTTAATTTAGTTGAGGTAATGATGAATGAAGTAAATGTTTACTCAACTAAATCCAAAATGATTGTTTGGAAATAAATCTTGTGTAAGCTAAATTAAATAGAGTTTGTATTGGCATGGCTGAAATTTTGATAGTTGTTAGAATTTGGAAAGTAAGAATAAGACCCAGTTCTGGAATGGAATTTAATTTTGGTAACAAATGTTGGAAGTGAGAATGAAAAATGTAATTAGCTTATAATAGTGATGGTTTGAATTGTAAAGGAAATTCAAATGAGTGAAATAATTTAAATGGTCTCCTTGTTAATAAATAAATTCATACATGGATTGGATAAGTAAACAAAGAGCATTAAAGTTGTAAATGAATTGGAATTTGATTGAATGAGAATCAAATGGAAATAAAATAAAATTGATATAAGAAGATAATGAAAATATTGAGAAAGAACTTAAGCAAATTGAAAGAAAAACAAAATGATTGTGAATGAGCTTTATTAAGTACTCTTGAATGAAATTTGTTGGGAAATAAACTGAATTGCAAGTGAAATGGTATTAATTAATTATTGTGATAACTTAACGATGTGTGGGCTGTAAATAATCCAGGATGGAATGGTATTAATATAAACCTGAATTGGTTAATGAAATTAAAATGTAAGGGAAAATTTTAATTTAACAATTGCATTGGAAGGAGAAAATACTTGGATTGTGAACCATGCAAATGGAATAAAAATTTATATGAATCTAAGTTGGGAATTAATTTTAAATGGTTATAAGCTTAAGTGGTGATTATTTTGTTTGAATAACGTGAAATTGACATGTATTCGGAGTTGAGTTGTTTAACAAGCAATTGAAATTGATTTTTGAATAAATTGATATGGATTGAAATCTAATTCAAAAAGTTGTAAATGAATGCAAGTGAATTGGTTTTAAGTAGCAAATGGAATGAATTTAAAATCAATTGGAATGAATTGACATTTTAATAAGTAACGGTTGCATAAGAATTGAATTGAGAATCGATTTGGAAATAGATCATAAAAGAAGTGTAAATGCTTCAGATTTAAAATAAGAATTGGTCGGTGAATCAATTTGGAATTTGGATTAAAATAGATTGACGTTTGTGAAGCACATGTTAACCATATGTTAAATAGAAATGAATTGGAAGAGACAAATTTGGATTGTATGTAGTGAACTTGAATTTAAATCATTCAAGCGAAATAAAAAAAAAAAAATGAAGTTTGGGTTTGTAAAGAGGATTTAAAATGATGTCGAAATTGGGAAATTGTTTATAAGATGGTTAACATTGTTAAATGATGAAATTTCTTGGTTTGGTTATACAATGGGTATGTTTAGCTTACATTTACATTGTAAATGTGAAACATATGTTATTAATATTGAAGTAAATATGAATTGGAAATAGCAAACGTGTATGTAAATCGTTTGTGTGAAATAAAATGGAATTTGGAAGTTAGAAGGAAACCCTGTATATGTTAAAGCATGATTTATGTATGAATTATGAAAACTATTGATTGGATTATGAAATGGATATGTTTGGCTTGCATTTATTTTGGAAATGTTATTAAAGTGCTCATATCTTGAAACTGACGAAGTTGCTTGAGCTTAGTACAGGTGCGGGAGGCGTTCGAGAGAGTTGGAGCGCGTATATGCGTTATATTAGCCGCTCGCTATTAAAATTTGCTTAAAAGGTACGCCTACGCAAATATAATTGGGAAAATGATATATATATTGTGATATATTTTGGTTTCCGGCCGTGTGAGCCGATGTATATATATTTGTGTATCCTGCGATATCGCAGAAGCTCCTCCGTGCAAAGGAGACTCCGCCAAAAATTTTCAGAAATTTTGGGAGTTAGAAATTTTTGGGGTTTTGGGAAAATTTTTAATAACTAGTAAAGTTATTTTGAAATAAAGTGAAACTAAAGCTTTTGAATGAATTTGGGTTTGGGCTAAAGGATTTTGGAAAGTGAATATAAGCTTTTAACTAAGCAAATTTGGGTAAGTGAATGAGTTGGGAGGTAGTTTCTACCTTAGCAAATTTCGGGGACGAAATTTTTATAAGGGGGGAGGAATGTAACATCCCGTATTTTTAAGCTATTGAATTTGAACATTTAATTCGTTTTAAACGTTAATGTGGATTCTTAATTGATTTTGAAATGAATGGATTTGGGTTCAATCAATGAAAATGAGCTATAATTTTAATTTATAGCAATTCTGGTTGAATTTGATTAATGGAAAAATAATAATTAAAATATTTGGACTAAGAAAATTGGGGATTTGGGTGTAAACAGCTGTAAAATGGTGTTTAAATGTATTTTTAGGTTCGATTGGTTATAAATAATATGGTTGGATTTTTAGATGAATTTTAAGGTGAATAAATTAATATTTGGGATTTTATATTAATTTAAAAATGAATTTAATATTATTAAAATGTAGTTTAATCAGATTTTTGGTCCGGATTGAGCCGGAATGATTTTAAATGTGGTTATACATTTTATATGATTTATTGTTAAGTTATTAAAATTTTAAAAGTGAAATTTTACGCGTTTTCGTCAATTTTGACAAATCGCCTGATTTAATAGACGAGTTAAAATAGCCTTCCGGGGTACAGTCTCGGAATTCGACGAAACCAGTTCCATTGGATCCGAAATAGTTAGTTATTATCGGATTTCAATTTTCGTAGCAATCGGAGTTGTCGTTTGATCGTGGCAGCTCGAAACGCATCGGAATCGATTTAACCGATTTAATTTTAAATTGATCGTTTTATTCCGTATCTCGCACATACGATCAAATTAGCTTACGAAACTTGTTCCATTGTGTCCGGAATGCGGAAAAACCTTAGGGTAGCCTGTCGGAACATGAGAAATAGAGGTCGTTTGCATTAACTGTTAATTTGAGGAATTTTATTAATTAAATAATATTGAAAACCCTTATATATTTATTTATTTATCTAAACCCTAGAGAGATTACACGGCCGCCACTTTTATTGTTTAATGGCCAAGAATCATCTCCGTTTCTCCTCAGATTCCTCGAGATCAATCGAGTTTTAGGCGATTCGTTCAACTGGAAAAGTGTTTCACTCGTTGAGCTCGGCCAGATCCAACGGCGGAGTGGAGCGTAGTTCGACGAGGTGGCCAGGAAAGGATGGGAGGCGACGACCGTTCGATTGGGTTTTGCGCGCACCTGGGACAGCCGAGCGCGATGTGTTTTCGACCGGAGGAGGAGCTCGAGATGACGAACTAGGTGATGGGGTCTGATCGTTCTCGAAGTCGACGTGTGGGTTGCGATTTTAAACCCTAGGAGCGGCCTATGGGTTCGGTTGTCTGATGGGAATCGCGTGAAGGAGATGGTAGGGAAGCGGGCGTGTGTGATGAAGGGCTGAAATGGTAGTTTTAAAAATATAAAAGGATATTTGTTTCAAATTTAAATTCAAACTTTAAAATTTAATAACTCATTCATATGATATCAGAATTTAACGAAACTAGAAGCGATGGAATCGTAGAAACGAGCACTACGTGATGGTGCAGATCCGGGGTCATTCCGAGCAAGTAGGAATTTGGGTTAAATCGGACACCGTCCGGTTTAATTTGAATTTCGAACGCTTGCCGAAACTCAAGGTGAGTTATTCTCACTCACATCTGGATGCTAGACATTATAAATAATTGATATTTAAATATCTGTGTGGTTGATTGTCTATATTTGTGTTTATCTGTCTGGATTGATATTTATATTGTGATGTGCTAACATTTGTGATGCAGGAAGAAACAGGTTGGAGGGATCCAACTGGATTCCTCACAATGTAGCAATTATTTTATAATTGATAATGATACCTGTTTATATGTTGTGATTGATAAATCTGGAATTTTAAATTGATCTGTGAAATTGTTGTATAAATTATAATTCCAGAATTAAATTATAAATGAATAAATTGGGGATTTAAAAGAAATTAAAGAAATTGTTAAATAAGGAATTTGAAGGAATATAAAAATTGGATTCTGTTTGAAATGGAAAAGGTAAATTGGTAAAATTGGGATTTTAAATATTGGGGAAAATTTATCAATCGTTAAATGTGAAATATAATTTTCTGGAAATGAATTCTATGAAATTATAAATTGAGTAAAATAACAGTGGTTTATTTTAATAATGAATAGTGATATCCGGAAAAGTAAAATATGTTCAAATGAAGCTTCCGAATAATAAATGTACAATTTTTAAGTGTTAATAGAATATTTTAAAATACCGTTTCCTCTATTGGGATTTTATTTAAGTAAATGGGAAATCTGGCTTTCATTGAAGAATTCTCCAAATTTACCTTACTTAAAAATGTCTTAAACTATATTTTAAAAATGAATTTCCGGGTATGGGAAATTGAGTGCAAACTTCGGATGAAGTTATAGATAAGTATGGAAATTGGAAATTTATGTTGTAAACATAAATTGAATTGAAATAAAATGTTTGGATTTATATGGAGGATACTTTGGAATGTTTGAACGGGATAGTGTTCCCTGGGAAAAACCAAGTTAGAGTTTAAAGGTTTTTATTTAATTAAAAGTTTTAAAGTTTAAATTGTTTAAAGAGTATTTTCAAGAAATTATTATTTTTAAAGAAGAAAAGTTAAATTATTTTAAAGTTATTTGTTTAAGTTATGGAAAAGTTTAGTATTATCTTTTTAAAAACACTACCTATAAATAATTAGTAAATTGAACCTTATTTAAATCGAGTTATATCCTATTAATAAATACTATTTAAAGTAGTTTTGAAATTATATTTTGAGTAAATAACTAGAAGTACATTTATATATTTATAAGTATATTTCGCTATAAAGTATTTTAATTGTTTTTAATCTAAATTGTTTAAGCTTGGTTTTTCCAAATGGGAATAAATGGTAAGGCTTTACCTGTAAAGGAAGAAATTGGGAAGTCGTTTAAAATGAGTTTTGAAATGTGAAAATATATCTTTTAAAGATATTAAAGGGAAGAATAAATAATGTGTGAGATTATTTATTGTGTGATGGATGCTTATGGACGCTTGTGAATGTGAATTGATAGTTAAATCACCGACTATCAATATTGGCCAAATGCGCTGATCGTTTCGAAGAGACCGGGATCGAGTTTCCGTATACCGGGATTCTAGGTCTGGAGACTCGAAAACCACTTCGATCCGGTTTGTACGTTTCGCGAAAACGATTTCGGAGTCGAAGATGGAGCAGTGAAGTGCAAGGGCTAGTCGCTACTAATCCTGAGGATATTTCCAAAATGGATGTAGTAGGGGTAGTGCCTTCGGTTCCGTTCGGACCCGGGACGGACTTATATGGACGAATGCTTTCGTGACATCGTCAGGTGGACGATGGGCATTCTAAGGGATATGTTCTGAAAAGGTATCGTTTAGCCTCAAGCCTCATCAACCGGGAATGACTGAAAATCAGGGGTTATGCAGCAAGGCTTCGTGGGTAGCCCCCACTTGAGAGTAAGGTCATCCCTGTCTAGATGTCCCTTTTATTTCGGCTTAGTGGTGCGGTTGCTGATCACAACCGTGGGGTGATTTTACTTGGAATTATCCAGTAAGGGATGATTCCGGTCTTGTGTTGCAGGGGAGCGGGCGTACTCCTCGGTACTGTGATCTAGGCCACGTACTGTGACAGGTGGTACCCCAGTGCCTAGTCATTCGTTGGAAATCCATTCTCCCTACGTGCCTTGTACGAGTTTTGTTTGTATTACCCACGTTGTGGCTAGTATGCCGGAATTTAATAGATGTAACAATTTCGGCTATTTTATAAGTATTTGTAAATAGACACTATTATAATATCAGAGGATTTTTATAAAAAGTGTTTTGGCTATCGTAAGGTAAAAACCCGACATGTTTATTTGTGGCGTGGTCTTACGAGATGCTTTTGTTTTCAAAGGATTTTTGAAACTTTAATAATCAATTGGGTGTATTTATGATGCGCTGGTATTCCAGACTGACTCGGGTGTTATTTTATTATAATGCTCGGGTCAGACCGAGTATATTACAGGATAGGTTGCTATGGAGCAGAAGAGGAGCTGGAGTCGAGGCGTATTATTCGTACTTGTTTATATTCCGTGGCTATGATTGTTGTTAGTCATGTATCTGATTACTGTTGATTGTGTTGTGATGGACTCTGATGATGATGTATTGTATATAAACAGATATAGTTTTCATTTGTGTAAAGATCTGTTCTATATATTATATTTTATCCGCTGCGACTGTGAGGTTCTGATTTTGTTTAGTTCTTTCTTCTTCTATCTACTTTCTTATTCTTCTACAATCTGTCTTTTCCGGCATTCGATCGTCGGCATATTATACTGTTGAGTATTTTGTGTCGATTTTCGAGGGTCCAGAAGGGCGGGTCGTGACAGAAGAGGTCTCGTCCACAAAGCTACGCTTTATCACAAAGCCATGCTTTGATCAACAAATGATCAATAAATAATCATCACACAACAACACTCAGCATGCCACATTACCAAATTGGGAGTATATCGCTAATAACCTTCAACTACATAACCTCTGAGCTCGTACGTCTCAGAGAAGGGTGTTAAGCTAAGAGAATAAATTCTCCACCACCAACAGAAATGTATTTGAAAGAAATCAGCTTTATATCTCAAAATGTAATGTCAGACATGTAACCATACAAGTCTGTTCCGGGTTCGAACAGAACCGAAGGCACTTCCAAAGAAGCCCTTGCAATCCGGGTATTCACAATCCCGATCGAACTTCCCATCACAAAGGAAATCTTTATACCGTAGCTAACGATGCAGAGACAATCAATAGGTCATCCTATCGTTTTCACAAATACCCGGTCTTTACCACCGGTCTTCAAATGTTATCCATATCGTCATATCACAAATTCAGAATAGGTTATATGACACAAAGGTCCTTTCCCGGCTAAACCGAATAGTGAGCACAATATTTTAAAACATATGGATATGGGATTTCAATTAAGTCACAACTTATTACCTAACCCTTTCTTTCAAATGGTTTAAACAATACCATTTTAAATCTTTAAACAAAAAGATTTACTTCACAAAGTCTACCCAGTTTCACAAAGATTCATTCACAGATTCCCAATTCATTTTCCATTTCAATTGGATTAACCCATTAATTCTTTAAATCAAGATTTGACTTATAGCTTTCAAAACTATTCACAATTCAAGTCTTTTATAATATAAAAGATACACCTTTTAAAATCTTCTTTGATTTCAAAATAAAGCTTAATCATCTTCACAAAGGTTAATTTATAGTTTTTCCAAACTATTCACAATTTCATTTCAACTTGAAATGTTTCGATACAAATTGGAAATCTTTTCACTTTATGAAAGCTATTATTATTTGAAAACAGATAGTTTTAGTTTTGGGAAAAACTGGTTACAATTACACGGGTTAAAGCCATTCAACTATAAAACTTGGATTTGAATTTAAATTTCCAAAACCATATTTTAAATGGTTAAAAACCCATATAAACACCTTTTATACTTGCATAATCTTTTAGACTAAAATTCCCAAATTCATTGAATTCAATTTCAAAATATTGAATTCAAATTTTAAATCAATTTATTCAAATTTCAATTTTTATTAAGTTATTTAAAATAACTCTTATTTTTGAAACTCATTTTCAAAAACTTTCAATTCCAATTTCCAAAACTATTTTGGATTCCAAAATTCAATCTTTAGAATTGTCAAAAATCTGTGACTTAACTGATTTCCACATGAAATCCACATTTGTGTGTGTATTGTGTAGTCCAAGGGTTTAACACAATAGTGCAACAACATTTAACCATCACAGATCAAATATATCAATATAATTGATAAGTGGTATAAACTATAACGCTTATCTTTCATTCAAAGATCACAGATATTCATATCACAGATAAACAAATTACAGATCACAACACAAATCAGGATATATCACAAAGCATCACATATCAGAGATGTCAAAAAATTCAACATCCAATATAATCCAAACATCCATAAGTAGGATTAATTTAATTATCTGATTAATTTAAATCAAATAAATTTCTATAAATAAATTTTACTAGTTATGGTAAATTAATAATCAATTAATGTCAAATTGATTTTCAAATTTATTTCAAATCCCAAATAAATTTCCCTTGATTTTACAAATTATTTCCTTTTTAAAATAAATTTCTTTATCTCTTCAAATCTATTTAAAAATCCAAATTTTAAATAAATTCTTCAACTTATAAATAATATTTTCGAAATCCATATATTAAGCCCTTTTTCCAAAAATTTGAAATTTAATTCAATATAGTTCAAAAATAAGACTTTTATCTTTTTAAAACTCCATTTAAATTTATCCAATTCTCAAAAATAAATTTTTCGATAAAATTTCAACTTGAATTTCAAAAATCTAATTTTATTTATTTCTGGTATCCAATGATACCAAAAATATATTCGGCTAAATTATAGCCGTCAACAATTTCAATCACAAAGATAATCACACGGAGATTATAAAAGATCAACACACAACATTGAAATAAATTCAAATGTTTGAGGAATCCAGTTGGATCCCTCCAACCTGTTTCCCTGCATCCACAGATGTTAGCACAATACCAATTCCACTTCAAAGTGGAATATCGTGGTATATGGGATTTATAAAATACTATCCGCTATTATGCGGCGCAATAGGGTCTCATCCGCTATAAAATGCGGGAAATCAACTCCAAATACATATATAATACCAATTCCACTTTAGGGTGGAATATCGCGGTATATGTTTTTAATATAATAACCTCCGCTTAATATGCGGCGTATAGGGTCTATTTCATCACAATATATAACAATCGTCATTCAATCACACGATCAAGCAATTTTAAATTTAACTATTTAAAATTTAATTCGAAACACAATTCGATTGAGTGAGGAGTTCTCACCTTGCTTTCAATAACGGTTGTAGTATTTTATTTTGAATAAAATTAAACACGCGTTTAATTTTACTCAAAATTATCACTAGCTCCAAACGACTCCAAACCAGCTCCATTGTGTAGTGCTTGACAAAACGAACCCAATGCAATTTGTTTCGTCAAAAATGGACCTCGTATCAAAAAGATATGATGTTATAAAGTTTATATGATTTTATTTAAATCAATTTCAATTTTAATTTTTTTATCTCAAACCCTAGAATCAATCAGATCCGTGTGTTTCTTCCACTTCAGATCTGAGCCGCACGCATCTTCATCCTCCTCACGAAAACTTCCCAGGCAATCACGACGCGAAACAACCCAATAGCCGCCACTACCAATTGAATTATACTTCCTCTACGATCATCTATACGACGATCGAACACCATCGTTCGAAAGCTCGTACTGCCGCACGCCACCGCCTTGAACACCACAAAGCTCGGTCCCACCTATGTCGAGAAAAATGCACGCAAACCCTAGGCGAATGCGGCCTTCTAGCTCTCTCCATGTCGTGCCATTTCCAATCTCGACCGTTGGATCTCGAGATCTCGGAGGGCTCTTTCATTTTGTAGTTGAACATTTCGCATAATTGTTCACGAAATGGAAGAATGAGAGGGAAGAGTGCGATGAGTTTTTGGCCATTGAACGTGAGGGTGGCGGCCTGACCTAGTTTCTTTAGGGTTTTAGTGCAAATGAAATAATGGGGGGGCCTTTTATAGAAAATTGCAAAACACTATTCATCTTGAAAATTTCCGAACTCGAAACGAAGTGTGCCGGCTGGCGTTTCTAAGGTTTTACCCGCGTTCCAAACACAATGGAACATGTTTCGAAAGCTAATTTGATCATATGTGCGAGTTACGGAAATAAACGATCAAATTAAAATTAAATCGATTAAAACGATTTCTATGCGTTTCAGCTTGCCCCGGACAAACCGTAAATCTGATTGACACGAAATTTGAAATCTTACAATAATATAACATTACAGATCCGATGAAACTAGTTTCGTCGATATCCGAGACTGTTTGAAAAATGACTATTTTTAGTCGTCAATTAAATATTAAAATATTCAATTTTCACAAATTAACTTTTAATTCAATTTTAAAAGTTCTATAACATCATTTTAACTCCAATATGATTTAATATAACTTTATAAATCATTTTTATACATATTAAATCAAACTTCCAATTATTTACGCAATTTCAAATATTGAATTGTCGATTTAATTATCCAATTAAATCTCTATATTCGAAATTTAATTTATTCAGCTTATAAAACTTACTTGTTAATATTAAAAATCAATTAAATATACGAATTTCAAATGAAAGAAATTCTAGGTTGTTACAGGTTATAAAAATTGAAATTAATTGAATAAAAATATACTTAGGCTATAAATAAATGTGTAATCTCGAGTTAAAAAATAAAATGTGAATATATTCGAGAATAGAATTGATGGAAATGTGAAAAATAAGTTGTGTGACTTATAAAATTGAAAAGTGAAATACAAAACCCAAAATGTTAAAATTGGATTGATATTTTGGTGAAGGAAATTATATCCAAACTTGAATTATAAAAGGAATTTGAACTCAAGAAAATTAGAAGAAGTGATTTTTGAGATAAAAATCAGATATTGAGTTATAAATTTGAAGTGAACTAATTAGATAGCCAATTAGTTAATTGAATATAGAATGGATATTAACTTGGCTGAATAAAATTGGATTATGGATTAAAAGTGGAACTTGAGTTATAAATAGAATCCGACTTAAATTGTAAGCGAATTAAATATAATTGGAAATATCGTCGAATAAAATAGAAATGGATTGAAATAGTGACGACTTAAGTTATAAATAAATTCAGTTTAAAGTGTAAATAAATTAAATGTAGCCTTCGATACGAATTAAATAAATTCGAGAATGAATTGGAGTATGGAGTTTAAAATTGAAGTGGATTAAATGAATGAACTAATTAATTAGTAAATGAAATGGAAGTTGGTTGAAATGAAAATAAACCTAAGTTATAAGGTGGAAATAATTTAAAATAATGGATTAGCTTAAGTAAATATTTTGAATGGAAGCATGGTTTAAATAAATTAGTGAAATGGTTGTTTAATAAAATAGCATGGAATGATTCTGAGTTTAATAAAATGGATTTGAATATAATGAAAGTGGATATGAATGGAATGTAAATGAATTGATTGAGAATCAATTTGAAATGGAGTAGAATTAAATATAAATTGATTTGGAATCAATCTAAAATGGCTATAAACTGGAATGGTTATTTTATTAAATGAATATCGCCGAATTTGCATAAAAAAATTTGTTGTTCGACGCAAACGAAGGTAAATAAAATCCTATGAGTAAATAGACTGTGAACAAATTGATTTTTAATCAATTTGGAATGGATATGAGTTTGTTTGGTATAAAATGAATTGGATGTAAATAAATTTGGTTGTAAATCATTTCGGATTGAATAAAATGATATATGGATCGATGGAAAGTAATTAAATTGGTATCAAAACCTTATAAATGCTTATGATTATATGTTAGAATGCATTGTTATGAAATTTATGTGTTTAACTAGTTAAATGAATGAAATGTTAGTAAATTTTCATGTTTTGGTACTTACGTGTTTAAATTGAGTAAGTACAGCTACCCGGAGGCCGTTTGGCTGATTATTGGTCGTGTAATATTGCATATAAAAATAAGTCGCTTGCTTAAAAATGCTAAATAATGTACGTTTTCGGATTAAATACCGCAAAATATAAAATATTGATATATATTTTGTTTTCCGAACGTGTGGGTCGATGTATATATATTTATCTCTTTTGTCATATTGCAAAAGGTCCTCCGTACAAAGGAGACTCTGCCAAAAAATTTTGGAAATTTAGGCTAGAAAAATTTTGAAAATTTTTGGGAAATTTTTTTCAACGATAATCCAATTTCGAATTGTAATTGGAATAAAGGATTTTGGAATTAGAAATGAAAACTAATTGTTTTGGACGGAACTAAAAGATTAGAAAAATGGATGTCGAGTTTTAACTAAGTGGGTTTTGTTAAGTTAATGGGTTTGGATCATTCATCCTATCTTAACAATTTTGGGGACGAAATTCTTTTAAGGGGGGAGGAATGTACGACTCGGATTTTTCAATGTTTAATTTTGAATATTTAAATGGTTTTAAATATTGGATTTTTAATTATAATTTAGTTAGTAAGATTTTAAAAACTGGGATTTCAAGCGATTTCGTAAATTTCTGAAATCATCGATTTAACCGACGTGTTGAAATAGCAATCCGAGGCACAATCTCGAAATTCGATGAAACCAATTCCATTGGATCCGTAATATTGAATTATTTTCGAGTTCCAAATTTCGTAGTGTTTGGAGTTATAGTTTGATCGTATGGGATAGAAACGCGTTGGGATTAATATCAAAATTTAATATAATAATTGGGTCCAAAAAGCTATCTTCTCTATACGATCGAATTAGGACTCGAAACCTTTTCCAGTGCATTCATAATAGGGATATAACATTATGAACGCCTAGCGGCATGCCTCGATAGGATATCGGAATTTTAAGATACATTAAAGTGAGATATTTATAATTAAATAATATTTTAATCTGTTAAAGACAAGACCCTGCCTTCTACTACACGCCGTTCCCTCAACTTTAAATCACGTCTTCTCCCCTCAGTTCAAAAATCAAATTGAGCCATTTCCCTTTCACTTTTAATTCAAATTCACAGCAATCTTTCTTCCCCTTCAAATCAAATCGATTCGTAATAAAAAAAAAGAGAACGAAGGCGTGAGCTGGCGAGGACTAAGGAAGTGCGATGTGAATCGCGATGGTGGCGATTGGTCGCGTGGAAATTGAGAGGCCGAGGGGAAGCGAGGGGAGTCGCGGCGAAGTCATGAGGTCAAGGGTTGGAAAGGGAGTCGCGACCGTGGATGGATTCGAGCTCGATGGAAAACGCGAGCGAGGAGGGCGATCGGAGGTGCTGTTTGGGCAAGCGCGCGCACATGGGAGAGGAGGTCGCGGCGGTAGGCAAGGACGTGAGTCACGATCAAATTTCATGATTTGGAAAATGAAAGGCCGACATCTTTGAGTTTTTGGCGGTGTGATGGAGTTTGATGGTGCAGCGCGTCGATTGAAGATTAGGGTTTCGGGTGTGGACATGGCGAGCGCAGTGATGGATTGTAATGAACGACAGTGACTTGATTATTGGGGAGGTTGCAGGTGTTTATTGTCGATGGTGGTGGGAAGCTCGGTGAGGTTTGAAGTCTAGGTGATGGTCCATGGCAACGTGAAGGGCCAGTGGTGATTAACAGGGGAGCCAGGTTTCTTGGTAGAGTCAGGAGTGAAGTCAATTGATGGGGAGGTGGTCTTTGAGATTAGAGTAGAGGGTAATTTATTTAAAACGATTTTTTTATATCTAAGTTAATTGTCAATTAATTTATTTGTGGTTTATTAATCCATATAAAATTCATACGAGGTTCAAAAATCGCAAAATTAGGAGCATTGGATTCGAAATGACATAGGAGACAAAACAAAATTGGAACGGATTGCAACTAAAATCGAGGTGAGAATTTGTCACTCATTTGGAGCCACAGTTTTCATTTAAAATGTTGAAAATTTAAATTATCTGTTGGTTGAATGATTTGATAATTTTAATTATCTATTGGATGATTATATAATGTATAGTAGTATATATATTAGTACTTGTATTAATATTCCCGCACACTATAGCGGATGAGACCCTATGCGCTCCGCATAATAGCGGATGACCCTATATACCGCGATATCCCCCTCGAAGTGGGATTGGTATTTTTATGTTGTGTTAACATCAATGGATGCAGGGAAACATGTTGGAGGGATACAACTGGATTTCTCAAATATATTGTTTATTTTTCATATATAGTGATATATGATGTGTGTAGATAATCCTTTATAGATTCTTGTTGCAATTTGAATTATTGGATGCTATGGTAGCACTGGCCTGAATTTTGATATTTTAAATACCATAAATATATTTTTAAATTTAAGGGAGAAAAGGAAATTTTTGATATAAAAATATTTATACTGGAATTGGGTTTATTTTAAAGATAATTGAGTAGAGAAATATATTTGATTTCGGTTATACTTAACTATTGTAAATTTTTAAATGGAGATTTTAAAAATGAATTATATAAAAGAAGTTATAACTGGGATTTATAAAGAAATGTATTTATAAAATGGAATTTTATAAATAAGATTGTTTTTATAAACAAGTAAAATTCAATGGAGTATAAGAATTTATAAATGATGTTTATAAATAAGGTAAGCGATATTAGTTGCTAAATTGGGAATATAAAATTCATGAGTGAATTTATATTAGAATATAGAAATAGGGTGAGGAAAATAGTGGATACTACTTTTGAAAAGTGAAAAATGGTTAAGAGGATCAGAATGGAAGTGATGTGATTCGGGAGGAATTTATAAAAATTGAATTGGTTATTGAGGTTTTTAAAAATATACTTTGAATTCTAAGAAGTTAAGTTTGTTTTTAAAGGAAAATTTTAATATTTAAAACTATGAAATTTTAAACTAGTTAGGATTGAAATACTTTGGTAAGTAGATTTTCATATACTAAGTATTTATTTTAGTAAATTCTAACTTTTAAAAAAATCAGCTGTGAAAATTGATTTGTTTATCTAAAATTGAGTTATTGAAGACTATAAAAGTGTTTCGCTATCTTAAAACATTACTTGAACATGTTTTAAAAATAGATTATTTTTCTTTAAAAATACTTATTATATATATATATAAGAGTTTGAAATGATTTTTACTTTATTCTCTCGAGATTTGTAGGTGGGTTTATCTAACGGGAAGGTTTTATAAGAGAAGTTTTATAACGGGATGCTAGGAACTTAAGACATTTTCTAAATGTTGGAATACCGAAACTTGAAAAAAAAAGAATTCGAGTTAAATAAAGAAATTATAAATGGTTAGATGGGATTAAAATAAATATAATCGGTTTTAGAAATTGTAGGAAGAAATTTATTAATAGTTTCGGAAATGCAGGAGATAAGCTAAGAAAAATTCTTAAGTTTTAATACGTAATATGATTTTGGAAAATGGACTTAGAATATTTTCCTAAGTGTTGAAATGTTTTGGGATATCCTGTTATGGATTTAAATATTGAAAATTGTTTTCAAATATTTGAATATGGAAAGGAATTGGAATATACACCTTGTAAAGGTATTTGGAAAAGAATATTTTTAGAGAAATGTATAATAAGGCATGATGTCTACTTATGGATGTTTTATTGATAGTTAAATAACCAACTGTCAATATTGGCCAATTTCGTTAATCGTTTCAAAGTGACTGGGATCGGATTTAATTATCCGAAAACCACTTCGATCCGGTTTGAACGTTACGAATGAATACCATGAAGAGGATGAAGACGGTGATTCGGTTTGTCCAGACCCAAGGCAACTTGTATGGACGAATGCTATAAGTACATTGCCATTGGAGGACGATGAGCATTCTGAGTAGAATTGTTTCTTGAAAGGCAACGCTTAGCCTCAAGACTCATCAATTGGGAATGACTAAAACAGGGGAGATGCAGCAAGGCTAAGTGGGTCGCACCTAATTAGGGTATATTATTACTTTTCTAGATATCCTCGGAAACCTATATATTATGGATATGGTTATGCATGAAAGAAGGAGCGCTCGATTGTAAGGGTGGGAACACCCGGGGTGATAACATATTCGGTCTATCCAGGTTAAGGGTAGGCTGCTCTTATGTAGCAGGGGACCCGGCGAGGTCCTCGGTACATTGTTTTAGAGGTGTACTGTGATAGGCGGTACCCCAGTGGCCCAGTCATTGTATGGTATCCATTCTCCAATAAGCGCCGTACGGTTTTGATTGTGCCCATCTATGTTGAAACGTGAGATGCAAGCATTTCATCTATTTTCTATTTACATGGTTTAGACACTATTATAATATTAGATGATTTTGATAAAAATGTTTTGATTATCGCAAGGTAAAAACCCGTCGTGTTTATGTGTGACATGGTCTTACGAGATACCTTTGTTTTACAAAGGATTTTGAAAATAATAATAATAATTCAAATTGAGTGTGTTTTCTCACGCTGGTTTTCCAGACTGACTCGGGTGTTATTTTATTATAATGCTCGAGTCAGACCGAGTATTACAGGTTCAGGTTAGAATGCTATGAAGCTCAAGAGACGAGATGGATGATAGAGATGTATTTCCGTGCTTGACTTGTATTTCCGCTGTATGGGGACAAGTTATTATAACTGTCCAGATTGATGTATTGATTATTGTACTCTGATGATTGTAAGTATAAAACAGTTACAGATTCTTTTGTTTAAAAATCTATTATTATATATTATATTTTGAACCGCTGCGACTGTGAGATTATGTGTTGTGGTTCTATTTTCTTCTATCTCTTTCTTCTTCTTTACCCTAGCTATTCGCTCTTTCGTACAATTTAGGTTGAACAGGAGTGAATCATTATCAACTCAAAGGGTACGGAACTGCGGGTCACTACACTTGGTATCAGAGCTAAAGGTTAAGCTAGAACCTTGGCTCTGGTGGGGATTACTCATTAGAGATAGGGTCAGTAATACCCTAGAATGAGTTTGAGTGTATTAATAGATATGAGCGCATATTTGTTAGTGAATATAAATGGTTTTATATTGTGTTAATTTATCCGTTGAGTGGTATAAAAATTCTAGTCGAATAGTGGAGGCCACTTAATCGATAGGAGTTTCTAAATACTTGAACGAGATAAATTAACATAGTATGGTTTTGAAGCGGGTAAATGAAATAATTTTACCCAAATTATATTTTTATATGAAGGAAATAATTTTCAAAAATTATTATGGTATATTTGGAGTGTTTGGATGATAATATTATAATCAAAACAAGATTATAAAAAAAATTGAAATTGGTTTATAAAAACCAAAATTAAAATTGTATAAGTATGAATTATACAAATGAGTTAAAACTGCAAATGGGTTCAAACCAAAATTTGGAAAGTTTAAATCCCGGAGATTTTTAGAAGTATTTTACAAAGTGTTTGAAGATAAATAATAATCTTATTATTTTGGAGATATTTTTGAATAGAAAAATAGTTTTAAATGGATTTTGGAAGTGATATAGCACTGAACTCACTACAGTCGTTGGAAAATAATTCTGATGATGATCGCGACATCATCATTTTTCATTTTTGAATTGCTAAGTGACAGATTGGTACCTGGGTGATTTGATATAGAGATTTTTGGTGAAAACAAGTGTTGTTTTGAAAATTCCGAAGGAATTGTTTTGGATAAAATCAGGTTGATTCAATCATTCATCCAAATATTTTCTTCCCACTGAGAACATTTAGTCTTATTTTAATTTAATTTTATAAATTAAATCTCTTTATCCAAAATATATATTTACCTTATCGAATTTAGTAAGTTCACCAACTATTCCCTTTCAAAAAGAATATTTGAAAAACCCTTTTAAAAAGAATAATACGGAAAGTACCACTGTGGTATCAAACCATGGATTCACAGCTCAATGGTTATGTCTCTATCCCAGAGAAATCCAAGACTTAACTGCAGGCACTCACTGCCTCCGATTTCGCCATGCAAGTATACCAATACTTCCCGAAAAAAACTTTGTTTAATAATTTCAAAATAGTACTTATGAAATCCCTATAATACTTTTCCAAGTTAAACTTTAGGCAACTACTTTTAAGTAAAAGTTATTATATAAAATTTTAATATTGAATAGATTATCCTCCGAAGCAAGTGGTTTGTTAAACCAAAAAGAGTATATATGTATATACTTGATTTCAAAGTAATTTGAAAAATATACCTGGTGTTTGAATTCTGGAATTTTAATATGAATGTTGGGGAAAAACCTCGAAAATAAGTTATGAACTCAATAGGAAAAGAAAGTATGGAATTTGAATTTTGGGAAATAAATTTTAACTCAAGTAAGTTAAAATAGATTGTGTGAATTGAATTTAACATAAGGAAAGTTAAATAAATTTATTGGAAACTGGGACAATAATAAATTCGAATGGTGAAATTGCTATATAAGTAAGAAAGTGGAAAATTTTAAAATTTGAATTGAATTTTTACTTGATTTAAATTGAAAGGATTAAAAATAAAATTTGTTTGGAGTGAAATTTGTTGAAGTATGAGTAACTCGAATTTGGTTTTGAAATGTTGGTTAAAAAAATTGAAATTTAAATAAAAAGGTGAATTAGATTTGAATTGTATTGAATTGAATTAAATACGTAAATGTGAATTATAAAGTGACCATACAAATTTATTTGATATAAAATGAATTGGATGTAAATAAATTTGGTTGTAAATTATTTCGGGTTGAATAAAATGATATATGGATCGATGGAAATTAATTAAATTGGTATCAGAACCTTATAAATGCTTATGATTATATGTTAGAATGCATTGTTATGAAATTTACGTGTTTATCTAGTTAAATGAATGAAATGTTAGTAAATTTTCATGTTTTGGTACTTACGTGTTTAAATTGAGTAAGTACAGGTACCCAGAGGCCGTTTGGATGATTTTTGGTCGCGCAAAATTGCATATAAAAATAAGCCGCTTGCTTAAAAATGCTAAATAAGGTACGTTTTCGGATTAAATACCGCAAAATATAAAATATTGATCTATATTTTATTTTTTAACCGTGTGGGTCGATGTATATATATTAATCTATTTTGTCATATTGCAAAAGGTCCTCCGTACATAAAAGACTCTGCCAAAAAATTTCGAAAATTTAGGGTGTTAGAAAAGTTTTGAAATTTTTGGAAAATTTTTGTTAACGACAATTCGATTTGAATTGCAATTGGAATAAAGGATTTTGGAAATAGAATTGAAAACTAATTGTTTTGGGCGAAACCGAAAGATTAGAAAAATGGATGTCGAGTTTTAACTAAGTGGGTTTTGTTAAGTTAATGGGTTTGGATCATTCTTCCTATCTTAGCAATTTCGAGGATGAAATTATTTTAAGAGGGGAGGAATGCAACGATCCGGATTTTTTGAATTTTAATTTTGAATATTTAAATGGTTTTAAATATTGGATTTTAAATTATAATTTAGTCAGTAAGATTTAAAAAACTGGGATTTCAAACTATTTCGTAAATTTCTGAAAGCTCTAAAGAATCTAGTTAAATCTGGAAAATATGCTTGGGCTGGCTCGAGCATTATAAGAAAAATAATACCCGGATCAGTCTGGTGAAACTAGCGTGAGAAACTAAAATCACAAGGAATTAATTTATTTAACTTTTAAAATCAAAGGTATCTCATAAGACCACGCCGCACATAAACACGGACGGGTTTTACCTTACGGTAACCAAATCCTTTTTATATAAAATTCAATGATATTATGATAATGTCCAGAATACAAATATCTATTAATCAAAGCCGATATTGTTACATTATTGAATTCCTGCATAATAGGTATACAATCAAGTCCGAAGACGCTTATTGCAGAATGGATTCTAATCATGAAAAGGTAAGGGTCTACTGTAACGACCTATAAATTTTTAACGATTTAAATAACGTAATTAACTAAATTTTTCTTGAAATTAAACCAATTAAATTTTGCTATGAAAATTTGATATTTGGTATGCGTATATTGAAGCATAGCAAGTGGCAAATTTTCATTTGAAAATATGTAAGTTAGTTCTGTTGTGTAATTTTCAATTTCAATTTAAAGTCAGTTAATTTGATGAAAATAAAATATTTTCGAAATCTGATTATTTTTATATAATAAAATGTAGAACATTTTCAAAGAGATATATCATATTTCGTTTCGCCAAATGTGGACTTCTCTAGCTTCGTTTTTCTTTTTTTTGGCATTTTAGCAGCATTTTCGACAACAAATATCGAGTTTTGATAGGATGGTCGTATCATTGATATCTGTGTACTATTCCATTCGTCTTGTCATGCTGATCTCCGCAGTATATTCATTTGTGCATTTCGGCGTCCGGTACGCGGCAAAATCTACGAAACGGTTAGCCGTACCGGTGCCTAATTTTAACCTTTTGGTTTCCCTGAGCTCTTTTATCTGCCTGCTGGTTGAATATAAATAGCCAATTTGCTTTTAATTTTTCCTTGAATTCAGCTTTGACTTGTTCTTTTCCACTGTATAATTAATTATACGTGCTGGTTCATTCCCTCATTCTCTTTCTCTCATTATCTTGCTCTCCTCATTTTCTTCTTCGTGTTGTGCTCTCTATAAATTTTTTTTATAAAAATTGATAAAAATTGAAGGCAAGCATTTGTATTGGGTAAATATATGTATGTTGTTTTGCAAAGCTGCTCACTGCCTCCTCCGCCTTCTTACACCAACCGCCTCCCTGCCCACTGCTCTAACCCGCCATCCACCACCTGACCGAGGACCCTCCACCCGAGCCTTCTCCTCCGCCCATAGCCTTCTCTTGCACATAGATCCGCCTCCGTCTTCCAATACCACTGCCCTCCACATCGCCACTTAGCAACCGCGACCACCGCCTTCTTTGCCTTCAAGTCACCGAGTGTGCCTCCCACCATCAATCCATCCACCTTGTATTTCAAGCCATCCAAGCACCATCTCCCCTTCCACGCAAATGCGAAGAGCCACCATGACCTTCCTCCTCCCTTCACTCAAAACTTGGCACTACCACTGCCGCGCAACAGCGCCGCCTTTCTCTTCCATCACTGCTGAACCGAAGCCACTAGACAGACTCCCCTCGACCACTGTAGTTCGCCGAACCACCTCCAACAGCCAAGCCTCACTCGACCGCCACTCTCCTCCCACAACAGCCACCCAACCGATCATGCAAGCCAACCCAAGCAGCCGCCCTAGCACCCATAGCAAACCCGACCAAGACCCAGCCGAACCCCGCTGCATACCAGGCCTCTACCATGCCACTCGAACCCGCTACCCAGCCTTCTCCAAGCATGCAGCTGCAATACTCCTTTATTTAAAAAATAATAATGGAGTTCATATGATAATGGATACTTGATATATAAGTTTATATTTATCAGTTGCTTATATAGTTTCTTGAACCTGCTCCATCAATTTTTTTTCCTCCACTCACCCGGCCTTGGTTTTGGGAGCATTATGTCATATGTTTACATTATTCTTCATATATGATGTGAACATTGGCAAGCATACAGTGGTTGCAATGTTAACTCCAGCCTCTAGCCTAAAATCCAGTAGCCTTCTCTTTCTTTAAATGTGTGTGTGTGTTGTGTGTATATTGCATGTATATTTTTTTTTGTTTCCTTCGATATAAGCTTATATATATAAAAGTTTACTTAGATATATTTTAATTTTTGGATCCATTCGCTTAGATTTGCTTTTGTGCTTATCGCTGCTCTTTGGCGTGTCGTGTCCATATCCGTGTGTGAGTCTGTGTCGCTGTTTCTATTCTCGTCGTTTCTCTAGCCTCAAAAGGTGAGCGATCACTCACGATTAACATTCTTATGTTTAGAAAATTGATTTCATATGAAATGACAATTGAAATATGTTGTTAAATTGAACTGGTTAGAAAATTTAATTATTTAATATGATATGTTATTATTAAAATTTGTTTACCTATGTAAATTGACCCACGACACCATCACCTATTGTATATATATTACATTTAAAATGTTAATTATGATATATGCTTGTTATTGATATGTTATGCTATTTTATATTATTATTTTATTTGCTCTCACATTGCAAGTTCCTTGTTAGTTTAGGAAATCCCATACCCGAATGATATTTTAGATTAGGGAAAATCGTTATGGGTTGAAATGATAAACCCATATGATTTTATTGATATTGAAATTTTGGGATTGCGAATTGAAAAGATATATACCCGTTGTGATGCCCCACCTCTATGCTCACAATAACAAAGGTTATTATAAGGAATAACGTCTGCTATTGCGAAGAATAAGGCTTGTTAGAAGCGACCATCTGTAAGTTATGCCTTAGACAAGTATTGATTACATCGATATGAGTTGTGTAAATAACTCCCAAAGATATATATTCAATCCAAATCTAAAACGAAACTACGGTGGCTTAAGAAAAATTCAGAACAACTCACAATAACAAAAACTCAGATATGTATAATCTCATCAGAACAGAAATATCAGATATATAGCAGAAGACAAGTCTGGATACATGCTACAACAATCGATAGTTTACATGAACCAAATGTACATACACATGTCATCAACATACATGAGACGAGAGTCAATGCACCAAAAAGAAACACCTCAAAGTCTAGACAAAAGATGATGTGAAATCCCAAAAGCTGAAGCAGCAACTGAATCAAATATAGCAATTATCCTGAAATAACTCGGTCTGACCCGAGTATTATTTAAAAGAAAATAATAAATGGATCTGTCTAATTTAAACTCAGAAATAAGTGTATGATAAACAACACTTAAGCAAATGAATCATAATCTCGAATGAGATTATACAGCATAAATAATCAGCATAGTTTAAGTGAGGAATTCTCATTAAACATCATCAAAATCAATTCTCAAATTCACAATTGAAATCAAAACAGCAATACACAAAATTATAATCTCGGATGAGACTATACTCAAAATTATAATCTCGTATGAGACTATACAGCAGAAATAATCAACATAGTTTAAATGAAGAAATCTCATTTAAACACCATCAAATCAACTTCCAAATTAATAATTGAATTCGAAGCAGCAATACACAAATATCTAGAAATCAAATAAGATAACTAGAAAATCAGCATTCACCAAATCTAGAAATCAAATAAAATACTAGAAAATCAACATAAAAGATGGATCGATCCCAGTAGATGGCGAGTTTTAGCTACGCCGCACGTGCATCTCATATGGCCGAAGCCTACCAAGTACTATAATTTTTGGCGCCCAATAAATGACCCGAAGGTCCAACAAATGACCCAAAGGTCTAGTACTGGTAATTGACCCGAAGGTCCAACAAATGACCCGAAGGTCCAGCATAGTGGCTCGAAAGCCCACAAAACCATCAAAATCATCAAACAGCAAATCTTCAGCAAATATTTCAATTAATGAGTCCAAAATTAACCGAATAAGTAAAAGTGTGGTTCCATACTCCGCACTTTTGCTAAATCGTTTAAATCTCTTCATCATTTCCTTGAAGGTGCAAAATTGTGTATTTTATTTAAATAACATTTTACGTTCTCAAACGAACAAGTCCGAAATTAAGCGAATCAGTAAAAGTAAGGGTTCATAGTCCTCAATTTTGCTGAAGCATTTAAATCGCTTCGTCATTCTTTTGAAAGCGCAAACTGTAAATTTTTTGAAAACGATTTTATTTTAAAACGATTTTTAAAACACGTGATTAAAACAGCAACAACTTTAGCAATTCTGACTAGGAAATTGCGCTTCACAAAACACCGTAAAAACGAATATCAAGTCAACGTTGCGGGATAACTGCTTAAAAATTCACTTTAAAATTCACGGTTACTGAAGTCAAAACATCAGTAATTTTTATTTGTCAAAAATGTCATCAAAACAACACGCTTCAAAATATAATACTGGCGTAAAAATCCGTTATAAAAATAACGGTAAAAAAATACATTTTAAAACCAAACATCGGTTCAACGTAAATTAAATAGTGGACTGCACCACTATATTTTCACCAAAATATTGCACTGCCCCAACATACACGTATACATACAAATGAAATAGGTGATTTAAAAAATGCTTGAACACATTCACGTATACTACAACTTTCTATACAAAGAATGCATTAAAAGTTTTAACCAGGCAATACTACTATAATTAGCACGCAAAAGATGATGTAGATGTCTAGACCCTTGTAACCATTTTACGCAAGGATAAAAGTGGTCTGAATTCTCACATAAAAACATTTCTATCACAGAATGTATGCAAAAAAAAAATTGTAAAATAAAGTTACTAGAAGCTTGGTTTAGATAAAAACAAATGAAAATATAATAACACTACCTGGACACACAATAATCAAAATAAAAATGCAATTCATCTTCTATGCATTCATGCAATACAACCGACCACGCACGCAAGTGTTGGCCCTGACTTAACTTTGCTTTCTACGAGTAAAAAGTTGATGGTATTGTATTACAACACTTAATAATATGAAAAAGGGGTCTCTGGAAATATTACCCAATACCTAGAAGTAGTATATAAAAAAATAACAACCTGGGTTTATATTTGCCCAGACAAAATAATTAAAATATGCAAAAGTGGTGATCTGGACTTGCTTATTCACGCAAGTGCAAAAAAATGAGTTTTAGTGCTGCACAAAAATGCATGCACGAATTACAAAGTTTTAAAACATTTTTTTTTCATATATCACGCGCTCATGCTATCATATTCACAAATAAAATGCAAGCCTGGGTTTACACGTACACGTGAATTACAGGGATGGAAAAACACAATGACCTGGACGCATATACGCAATCAAGAAGTTGAACAAAAATTAAAGCTACCAGTAACCTAACTTTAGTGCTACACGTCTCTATACAAAAGAAAAGATAACATGGACTCACTTGTGCGCAATACACTTACACGCAATGATGAAGATAATATATAAAAGACGCACAAGTTTATTCAACAGCATGGGTTCGTTACCACATTTAAGGCATAGACTATATTGAGATATAAGTTTATATTTATACATGCGTAGCAATTTCTCAAGTCACAGAATAAAACGAACCAAAGGGTAGACAAAAATATAAATTGAACTGATAAACCACTTAACGAACGAATGTTGCAAACCAATATAAACAACAAAACATCAAATCTAGGAAGCATAGTTTTTAAATTAGAAATGTGAGTATAAAACTCACTTTAGATTGTTTCGAAATCAGCTAGTAATCCGGATTCAAAGAAGCAAGAACTGGAGTAGCCATTAACATGTTTTATCTAAGCACTGGAAGAACGAAAAGAATGCAAGCTACGGGAAATAGAATGAAGCAAAAATGTAGCAGGCATACACTCTTCTTTCTTTCAAAATGTGAACAAGTCAACGTAATTAATGCCGGCAGTGATTTTGTACAAATGCATTAATTGTGGGAAACGTGCATAGGTGAAGGAAAGTACCCTACTGCACAAAAGAATGATGGCACAAAATGTGTTCAATTTGCTTTCCAAGGCTTTACTGACACAAGTGTTTACAGCAAGGCAAAATGTTTATATTTGCTTTAAGATGGACCCTTATATTTTCTCACGTGAATGAATTATGCAATTCATTCCACTGCTACTACCATCAATGTTTCAACTGACTTTGCAACAAGATTTGTATCATTTTTATTTTTTTTTATTTTTTTTATATTTAAAACATTTATTTTGACAGTAATTCAAAAATCACGGTCGTTACAGACTCCCCCCTTATAAAAATTGCATCCCCGCAATTTTCATACTAGAAGCAGTCAATAACACAAATAATTTATCACAACAAAGATTTAAAAATAGAAAAGATAGATCAAGAATGCTCACCCCCACCCGAAGAGGAGAGAAAACCCGGATGAGAACGCTCGATGAATTCTCTGGTTTCCCAAGTGCAATCTTTGGGGTATGCGGACCATTGAATTTTCACAAGCGTGACTTCTTAATTCCGAAGGCGTTTAACCTCCGTAGCTAGCACACGAATATGATTTTGCACAATAGACAAGTCGGGTGAGATCTCAAGATTTGCAACACATGGGGATCAATAATAGAATCAGAATCTTGATGGCATCAACGAAATTAGGATACATGAAATACGTCATGAATTCCCGAAAACTGAATAGGTAGCGATACACGATAAGCAACATGGCCAATGTGTTTCGTAATAGGAAACGGTCCAATATATCGAGGAGCCAATTTCCCGGAGCTACTAAAATGCACTACACCCTTCATCAGGAAAACACGAATGAATACGAGATCACCAACAGAAAATTCCAAAGGCTTCCTACGACGATCGACATAAGATTTCTGCCTATTCTGAGCCTCTTTCATTCTCTGTCTGATAATATCAATCTTCTCAGAAGATTCACGAATATAATCGGGGCCGAGAACTAACTTTTCCCCCGATTCCAACCAACAAGATGGTGATCGACACGGTCTTCCATAAAGGGCTTCGAAAGGAGCCATACTGATATTGGATTGAAAACCGTTATAATAAGCAAATTCAACAAGAGATAATTGGTCTTCCCAACTACCACCAAAATCAAGAAGCAGTCCGATTGGACTTGATAGGAATAAAATAGGCTGATTTGGTCAATCGGTTAACAATCACCCTAACACTCGTATGGCCCGACCTCGAATGAGGTAGACCATCAATGAAGTCTATAGAAATTTGATTCCATTTCCATAATGGAATCTCAAGAGGCTGCAAAAGACCACTAGGACGCTGGTGTTCTGCTTTAACAAGTCGACAAGTCATGCAACGACTTACATAATTTGCAAAATCACGCTTCATACCCTCCCAAGTATAAGCGTGTCATATCAGTATACATCATACTACTACCCGGATGGATAGTATACTTAGAACAATGACAGTCCTCAAGAATGTCATTTCTAATATTAGGAACATTAGGCTCGATCAACCTACCCTTCTTCCGAATACAACCATGAACATCAATATCGAAATCCCTTAGATCATCACTACAGGATTCCGATTTACAACTCTGGATAATACTAGAGATATTTGGATCTTGTTTCTGGGCATCGGCAACACGATCCAACAAACTAGGACGAGCTTCCATGCTAAATAAAAGCACGGGTGAATCAGAAACTGAAGGACGGTCTCTAATATCACAAAGAGATAAAGCTTCCAATATATTACACTCTGCTAGCATCATGGAAACAACAACTTGCTGCTTGCGACTGAGCGCATCAGCAACTCGATTACCCTTACCAGGGGTATACAGAATATCGAAATCATATGAAGCAAGAAATTTGTGCCAACGCTGTTGCCTCATATTAAGTTCCTTCAAAGTGAATAGATCCTTCAAATATTTGTGATCAATGAAGAGAATAAAACGATCGCCCAATAAATAATGTCGCCAAAGCTTTAGAGCAAAGACTAGGGCGGCTAACTCCAAATCATGAGTAGCATAACGAATCTCGTTAGGCTTTAGTTGTCTAGAAGCATAGACAACTACTTTATCTTTTTGCATGAGAACAACTTCGAAACCAATACGGCTAGTATTGGTACAAATAATGAAGTCTTGGTTCCCTTCGGGAATCACAAGGATAAGAGTATCGGAAAAGAGTTCTTTCAAATAATCTTCTTTCCTGAATAGCTAAAACTTCCAAAATTACAATTATCTTTATGAAATCATTTTCTAGAAAAATTTACTTTATATAGGTCAATTTATTGTGTCAAATTGTCTCATCAAAGCGTTTAGGAGATTCCTATCGATAACGTTGATCAAGCGCATCGACCAGAATTCTTAAAGCACTCAATGGGCAATACAATCACAAAATCATCTTCTATATGATAAACACAATCCAATTATACTTGTAAATAAATCTTATGAAAAAGATTTGCAAAATTTTAAATTGCTGTTTTCATCCAAAATCAATAAATACACAAATGGAGTCATCGAGATATTCGTAGAATATTCGATTCATAAAACGGATGAAATAAGCTAGGCAAGCCGAATAACATAATAAGTCATTCATAAGAATCATAACGAGTGCGGAATGCAGTAAGTGGAATGCAAACTTCCGCAACTCGTGGCCAAAGGAAAACCGGTGGTATGGTCGAGTTGGGAGAAGAGCTTAGCGCCACTTAATTGATCGAACATGTCGTCGATCTTAGGTAATGGATACCTATTTTTGATAGCGAGCTCGTTAAGCTTGCAATAATCAATGAAAAGCCTAAGAGTACCATCTGGCTTCTTAACGAAGACAACGGCGGCGCCCCAAGGAGATGAGCTAGAACGAATAAATTGCTTGGCTTCCAATTCAGATAATTGTTGCTTGAGTTCCTCATTTTCCTTAGTAGACATTCTCGTAGGAGGACGGCTGACAGGATGAGCACCAGAGATAAGATCAATACAGAACTTAATTGCCCTCTTCGGCGGCAAACACAAAATAGGCTCAAAGACAACAGAAAAATCACAAACAATAGGAATATTAGCTAAGACATCCTCCGATTCGAAGGAATAAATAAGAGCATTTGAAGTATGGTCCATGCTTCGAAATATAATAAATAACTACTCGATAGTATCAGGATGCTTGAGGTATAAAGTTCTTTCGGGACATAGGATTGAACTTCATAACGGACGAGCCAATCCATTCCCAAAATCATATCAAAATCAAGATGATCCATAACATGCAGATTCGCATGAAAGGAAAAACCACATAGAATAATCTCAACATCAACACACAACAAACCAAGAGTAGCGGATCCACCAATAGGATTCACAATCCTCAAAGGGTCGCAAAGAGTAACAACATCCAAAGGAATAACATCAACAAGCTCCTTTGATACGAATGAATGTGATGCACCCGTATCGAAAAGAAATCTAATAGAACGGTTATGAAATAAAATAAAACCTTCCAAAACAGAAGGAAGAATACCTTTGGACTGAGAAGAATCTCCAGAAGCTTTAGCAACACTAAGCTTCCCAGATTTGAAACCCTTAGGAGCAGTAGGACAATCGAAAACAGAGGACTTTCCTTGTTTTAACTCAAGGAAACTACAACAAGATTGATAAGGAATTTAACAAATGCAATACTACGGAAGTATGAAATATATTCCTAGACATATTCCAACTTGTTAGAGAGGATAAGAAGTTTAAGAACAACGAAGGAATCGATTAGAAAGGCACGAACAAAACCCTCGAATAGTTGTAACACATGTTCCATTCTATTTCTGTTCTGTGTTTATTATAATTTGTTCTGAATCTCAGCTCTGATACCAAGCTGTGACGCCCCACCTCTATGCTCACAATAACAAAGGTTATTATAAGGAATAACGTCTGCTATTGCGAAGAATAAGGCTTGTTAGAAGCGACCATCCGTAAGTTATGCCTTAGACAAGTATTGATTACATCGATAGGAGTTGTGTAAATTACTCCCAAAGATATATATTCAATCCAAATCTAAAACGAAACTACGGTGGCTTAAGAAAAATTCAGAACAACTCATAATAACAAAAACTCATATATGTATAATCTCATCAGAACAGAAATATCAGATATATAGCGGAAGACAAGTCTGGATACATGCTACAACAATCGTTAGTTTACATGAACTAAATGTACATACACATGTCATCAACATACATGAGACGAGAGTCAATGCACCAAAAAGAAACACCTCAAAGTCTAGACAAAAGATGATGTGAAATCCCAAAAGCTGAAGCAGCAACTGAATCAAAGATAGCGATTATCCTGAAATAACTCGGTCTGGCCCAAGTATTATTTAAAAGAAAATAATAAACGGATCAGTCTAATTTAAACTCAAAAATAAGTGTATGATAAACAACACTTAAGCAAATGAATCATAATCTCGAATGAGATTATACAGCATAAATAATCAGCATAGTTTAAGTGAGGAAATCTCATTAAACATCATCAAAATCAATTCTCAAATTCACAATTGAAATCAAAACAGCAATACACAAAATTATATTCTCGGATGAGATTATACTCAAAATTATAATCTCGTATGAGACTATACAGCAGAAATAATCAACATAGTTTAAATGAAGAAATCTCATTTAAACACCATCAAATCAACTTCCAAATTCATAATTGAATTCGAAGCAGCAATACACAAATATCTAGAAATCAAATAAGATAACTAGAAAATCAGCATTCACCAAATCTAGAAATCAAAATAAGATACTAGAAAATCAACATAAAAGATGGATCGATCCCAGCAGATGGCGAGTTTTAGCTACGCCGCACGTGCATCTCATATGGCCGAAGCCTACCAAGTACTATAATCTTTGGTGCCCAACAAATGACCCGAAGGTCCAACAAATGACCCGAAGTGTAAAGATCCCGGACTCGACCTTCGAAAATCGGCACCCGTACTTCACTTGTACTCAAAATGCCGCAGATTCAAACGCCGAATCTGGCTCTCCGGAGCTTATAACACCATTAAGTATAACAACACAGCGGAATAAATAAATAGATGATATCATATACAACTCCAATGAATACAATATCCAGAATGGTATACAACAATGATATCAATATGATACAACAATATCAGAGATAAATAATGATACAGCGGAAAACATAAGTGATAACCTAAATCATCTTCAAAAGAGAATTGAATCCAACAACTTCAACATTAGCTTGAACCCCCATCACGTTTCACCAAGAGAAGCATTGTCAGTCGTGATCTCCAAAAATCGAACTAGCTCCAACTAGTCTACTAAACCCGACTATCTCAAAAAAAACCCAACTCTAGACTGCCCGTGTGGAAATTGTGGGCACCCAGAGTTTAGGAAGGGAACAATAAACTCCGGGTTAGTCATGAGACTGGTGTGAGCAACAAAAACAGTTTATCTTTAAAACAAACAACAAAAGAATTTAAACATTGAAATCCGCAATGCTTTTGGAAAAATGAAACTACCATAAGGCCTCCCGCCACACACACAATGCAAACGCAGAATTGGAGGAGATTTCTCCTTATGATAGTCAAACATGCTTACTACGCAAAACAAACTCTTTTGATATTATTACTAGTGCATAGTGTAGAAAACCATTTCGAAAGTATAATATTAATCTTAGCCAGCATAGACATTCCGAACTATGCCTACTATAGCTACTACGTTCAATAGCAGGTTACCGCCACATTCCATAGCAGGTTATACAACTAAAACCGTACAAGGCTCGTATTGTTTCTTTGGATTTTCCAGCAAATGGTCAGGCTAAGGAACTTCCTATGCCATATGGGAACGCCTCTGGAGGGATGCCCCGAGAACCACCTGTCTCTCTGCCAACACAAGGCCGGTTACCCCCTTCCCGGGTAGTAAACCTGAGATATTCCACCCTCTGTCCTTTGGGACCTTTATCCGAGAGCTCTCGATCACAAAGCAACAATCACACATGAAATGAGATTGGAGCAACCACACAGGTAAATATTTGGGCTCCATACCATGATACCACCTTTTTCCAGAAGGAATGGACATACCCTAGGGGAGCTACCCCTGAAACCTTGCCACATCTTTCCTGTTTTGACCATTTCCGGTCTGTGAGGTTCGATGAGGTCTCGTCCACAAAGCTAGCTTTTTCACAAAGCCATGCTTTGATCAACAAATGATCAGCAACACACAGCAGCACTCAGCATGCCACACTACCAAATTGGGAATATATCGCTGATAACCTTCAACTACATAACCTCTGAGCTCGTATGTCTCAGAGAAGGGTGTTAAGCTAAGAGAATAAATCTCCGCCACCAAACAGAAATGTATTTGAAAGAAATCAGCTTTATATCTCAAAGTGTAGTGTCAAACATACAACCATACAAGTCTGTTCCGGGTTCGAACAGAACCGAAGGCACTTCCAAAGAAGCCCTTGCAAATCCGGATAATTTCTAATCACGTTCGGACTTCCCATCACAAAGGGTGATCAAATCTCTATCCCGGGGACCAGTCGATGCAGAGACATTCGACGAGTTGTCCTTTCGTTTTCAAAAATATCCGGTCTTCACCACCAATCTTCAAATGCAATCCATATACGACGTATCATTATTCGGAATGGGTTATATGACACAAAGGTCCTCTCCCGGCTAAACCGAATAATGAGCGTAATATTTAAAACATATGGATATTGGGATTTCAGTTAAGTCACAACTTATTACCCAAAACTTCTCTTTCAAATGGTTTAAACACATTACCATTTTAATCTTTTAAAACAAAAAGATTCAATTCACAAAGTTCACCCAGTTTCACAAAGATCCATTCACAGATTTTCCAAATCAATTTCCATTTCAATATGGATTAACACGTCCAATCTTTAAAACAAAGATTTAACTGATAGCTTTCAAAACACGTTTCCAAAGATTTATTCGTAATTTGGAAAACCATTTTCAATTCAAACTTGAAATTCCTTTAATTAAATTGGAATTTCATTCCTTATATGAAATCTTTTATCATTTGAAAACAAATAGTTATCATTTCGGAAAATCTGATTCATTTATACGAGTTAAAGTCCTTGGGTTAAATTTAAATTCTCAAAACCATACTTTTTAAAATGATTTAACTTCATCTTTAACCATAATTTCTGAACATGGAATTCAATTCAAAATTTTGAATTCAAATTCAAATTAAATTATTTAAATTGGAAATTTTACCAAGTTATTCAAAATAACTTTTATCTTGAAAACTTCTTTTCAAAAGCTCTAACATTTAACCCAAATCCATTTCCAAAATCAATTGAAATTAAAATTTCAATTTCAAAAATATTAAATTTAAATCATCTATGACTTAACCGATTTCCACGTGAAATCCATATTTGTGTGTGTAAAAGTGTAGTCCAGGGGTTTAACACACAATAGTGCAACAACATTCAAACATCACAGATCAGAATACAGAAATATAGTTGATAAGCGGTATAACTATAACGCTTATCTTTTATTCACAGATCACAGATATATAAATTATAGATAATATATTACATTCATCCCAGATAAATGAACTACAGTACAGATCACACACAAATCAGAATATATCACACAACATCACAGATCAGGGAATATCAACAATTCAATCATCCAGTCAGGTCCAACATTCATAGGTAAGGTCAATTTATTTATCTGATTAAACTGAATCAGATTAGTCACTAATCCTGGTTTAATTAACATTAATTAATTACAAACCATTTTAATTAATAATCCTTTAATCATTTATTAATTAACCTTTGATAATAAATTAATTAACCCTTAGTTATTAATTAATCAACCCTAATTAATAATTCAATCAACCTTTAATCATTAAAAAATTAACCTTTAATTATTTAATTATCCTTTAATTAATTATCTTTAATTAATTACATTAATTAATTAAACCTTAATTAATTGCCATTTAATTAATTATCCTTAATTAATTACAATAAGTGATTATCCCTAATCACTTATATTATTAAATCACAAATTAATTACATTGAGTAATTATCCTTTGATTAATTTCATTCAGTAATTACTCCTTAAATAACATTAAATAATTAATCCTTCATTTAATTACATTTGAAAACAATCTGAGATTTAATAAGATAATTGCCTTAATACAAAACTTATATAAACCAAACAATTTTAAAACAATTTAACTTTAAATTTTAAATCCTTGAAAGCTTGTTTTAAAAACTTGTTAATACTTTACCATTGGAAACTTAGTTTATATTTCTTTAAAACTTTGTTTTAAATTGGTTTGAAAACTTAATCCCTTCGTAACTTTAAAACTAGTTAAATTATCAAGTTAAAGAAAACCCAAGCCCATTTATCAAAAACCCGAGCAAACCTAGGATCTCACTCGAGTCAAACTCGAGTTTCTCTCGTCCCTTCCCCGAGTCTATCTCCTTCCCCCACCTACTCTTCTTCTTCCTGTTCTTTTTTTTTTCAATCAGAGTTTAAGTTAAACTTAAGTGTTCAAACTAAAATAACAGAAAGGATACTCGGGTATGCGAGTTTCTTCCCGAACCCAAGCACCATCTTCCCCGAAAATCCACTCTAGTTCCTACCGCGAAACCTCCTAATACCCAAACCAACTTCCTGACATGACTTCGACGTTGTGCACGTGCACATCATCGCGCTGCCGTTCTGGCGAACGCCACCGGCCTCGGCAAGTCGCAATTCAACCCAATACTCGAAATCGAAACACGATTTGACACAGAACACTCGAAATCAAAAATGAGCATTTCGCTCGACACTATCACACGAACTCACCAACGAAAATGCCTCGCCGTCACGCCTCAGACCACCAGAGATGCCACAACTTCGGCCATATCACGTCAACACTCCACTCTTCCATTTCCTTGAATCTCAAGGAACTCGATCAAAACAAGAGGACGCAATCCTCTTTCCAGCGAACACGTTCAAAACTCGAGCTATAACCCTAAATCGAACTCGATTCATCAATCTACACAATAGAAAAATTCTTCGACAATTTTCCTGAAGTCATGGATCAACACGCTAGCTTCACACAAATTTTTATCAATTATCCTTCGATCGATCATCAGAAATTTGAAAAAGAACGAAATTGGTTCAAACGTGAACTGCTCTTGAACCACTTAAATAAAAATCATCATATTAATTTTAAAAATCATCTCTTTGTGTGATTATTCAAATTATATAATCAAAACAATGATTTAAGACACTTGAATTTATCATGAGATTTTGTTTTTACTGTAAAACTTTAGTTACAGAAACAAACCCCTCATGATCAAGCTTTAATTTGACTTGATTCAAATTTTAAATCTTAATCTATGTTAAATCAAACATCCTTTGTTTGTAATCTAAGTTCTAACAACAATTAGTTTTAGAGAAAATAAATTTAAAACCAAACAGAAGAACTGGAACTATAAACAAAGTAGGTTCTGATGGAAACAAACATGCATACTTCATACCTATATATACACAGTAGATTCACACAAATTCATTTCAACATCACTGGCATACAACTAAATTTTACTTGAAAGTTGACAAAGTGAAGTTACTCACCGATTTCCAGAAGAAGAACAGAGCTTCTTTCATGTTGAAACAGGCTTGTAAACTGCAAGCTGAAACCCTTTCTTCACCTGATCTCTGGTTTAAATTGTTGTTTTTAGGTTATATTTGTTTGGGTTTTAGGATGGTATTACTTCAGATTTTCTTGTTTGGAATGGACGAAACTGAATGAAGATGATGGATATGGAAAAGAAGGTTCACTGGGTGATAATTTATTTTGTACAGGTGATATTTCTATTCTTGTTTGTACAATGTTTAGCAGTGATATTTCTTGCGTTAGTGGCTGATGATAATATTTGTGGTGGCTAACATTAATTGCCTTGTACTTATTTTCATTTCATGCTTATCTCTTTTTTTTCGTATGTACATATATGATTATATACATATCTTCTTTTGCTTTGTATATTTGACTATGCAGATGTTTTTGGTGGCTGAAGTGATTTATATTTTGTGTGCTAAGATTTGGCATTAATTGCTTTGTACAACTTATATATTTGCTTTCATCTCGGCTGTACATGTTTGAGATAATTGGTGGCTTCCTTAGCAAGCTTCACACTTTATATTCTTGTTTTTGTTTCATATTTGCAAGTTACATTCTAGACTTGTTTTGCTGGTTTCATGTTTACATATGTAATTTGTTTTCCTTTTGGTTTGTCTTGTATTTTCTTTGTCTTTGTTTCATTCATGCATATATATGTTTTCTTCTTCATTTTACAAGTGTTCATGAATATGTATTTGTTTTGTTTCTTTTCTTTTTGTTTGCTTTATTACTTTATAATGTAAATCTTTAATATGTTATTAGATTTTATTTTGCCTTGTCTCATTATTTTATAATATGAGTAAACTTGTATTTTTACTTTATTTTATTTTTCTTTTATTATTTTGTAGTCTATTCTATTTGTATTGTTTTGTATTGATTTATTAACATGAGATTAAGATATATATATTTACTTTATATTGTATAAAACTATATAATTTATTTATTTTGTAATATAGATGAATTTCTATTTTTTAACAAATGTTCTACTTTCTATTTTTATAATAATTTATCTTATATTTATTTCTAACCCATTTATTTAAGATTTAACATAGAATTTATTTGAATTCGGGGAAACTCGCATCCATTTATCGATTAATTTCACAATTTTTATTCAAAAACTAAATTAATTATCAATTTAAATTTATATAAAATTCGGGGTCGTTACAACCTTCCCTCCTTAAAAGAATTTCGTCTCCGAAATTTTCCAAGGAGACACAAAGATAGATGAAGAATGTTTCATCAAATCAACTAAACGTCTATTCTGCATTTGGCTTACCAAATCAGAATATCAATAATAGATACGAGAACGAATCTTTTTAATTTTTTTTCCATAGGATATTCGGGTTATCCAGATCTACGAAGTATGCAGGGGCATCGGTTAGTTCGAAGGGATAACTAACCATTCGTAGAATATATTGGGACCCAAAGAAATAGATAGATATATGGATACAATTTCGAAACTTTTAGTTTAGAAACTAAGGTATACCTATCAACCACAGCAACCAAAGCAACCAATACATCCAAACAAACAATTCTGGCCTATTTGGTGTTTATGTCCCATACAAATATATCAAATCTTCTTCCTGGATCTACCAGGAACTATCAAAGAATTGAGAAGAGATGTTGAACAAAAGAGACTGATAGAGAAAAGATTATTTCCTTGTTTTTACAGAGTATTGACCATTTATAGTCGTATTCCCCTGTCCCTTATCTCATCCTCTTCTTGCACTCATACTTACTATCAGTGGATAGTAAGAGAATTTACTGAGGCATACAGACATATAACTTAGGAATACTCATTCTAGGGTATACTTCACCCTATCTCTAATGAGCTACTTAATGTGTTATACTCCATAGCTAAAGTTTAACCTTAGCTCTGATACCACTGTAATGATCCCGGACTCGGCCTTCGAAAATCGGCACCCGTACTTCACTTGTACTCAAAATGCCGCAGATTCAAACGCCGAATCTGGCTCTCCGGAGCTTATAACACCATTAAGTATAACAACATAGCGGAATAAAGAAATAGATTATATCATATACAACTCCACTGAATACAATATCCAGAATGGTATACAACAATGATATCAATATGATACAATAATATTAGAGATAAATAATGATACAGCGGAAAACAGAAGTGATAACCCAAATCATCTTCAAAAGAGAATGAATCCAACAACTTCAACATCAGCTCGAACCCCCATCACGTTTCACCAAGAGAAGCAATGTCAGTCTTGATCTCCAAAAGCTGAATTAGCTCCAACTAGTCTACTAAACCTGACTATCTGAAAAAAAACCCAACTCTAGACTGCCCGTGTGGAAAATTGTGGGCACCCAGAGTTTAGGAAGGGAATAATAAACTACGGGTTAGTCATGGGACTGGTGTGAGCAACAAAAACAGTTTATCTTTAAAACAAACAACAAAAGAATTTAAACATTGAAATTCGCAATGCTTTTGGAAAATGAAACTACCATAAGGCCTCCCGCCACACACACAATGCAAACGCAGAATTGGAGAAGATTTCTCCTTATGATAGTCAAACATGCTTACTACGCAAAACAAACTCTTTTGATATTATTACTAGTGCATAGTGTAGAAAACCATTTCGAAAGTATAATATTAATCTTAGCCAACATAGACATTCTGAACTATGCCTACTATAGCTAGTATGTTCAATAGCAGGTTACCGCCACATTCCATAGTAGGTTATACAACTAAAACCGTACAAGGCTTGTATTGTTTCTTTGGATTTTCCAACAAATGGTCATACTAAGGAACTTCCTATGCCACATGGGAACGCCTCTGGAGGGACGCCCCGAGAACCACCTGGCTCTCTGCCAACACAAGGCCGGTTACCCCCTTCCCGGGTAGTAAACCTGAGATATTCCACCCCCGGTCCTTTGGGACCTTTATCCGGGAGCTCTCGATCACAAAGCAACAATCATACAGGAAATGAGATTGGAGCAACCACACAGGTAAATATCTGGGCTCCATACCATGATACCACCTTTTTCCAGAAGGAATGGACATACCCTAGGGGAGATACCCCTGAAACCTTGCCGCATCTTTCCTGTTTCGACCATTTTCGGTCTGTGAAGTTCGATGAGGTCTCATCCACAAAGCTACGATTTTTCACAAAGCCATGCTTTGATCAACAAATGATCAGCAACACACAGCAACACTCAGCATGCCACACTACCAAATTGGGAATATATCGCTGATAACCTTCAACTACATAACCTCTAAGCTCGTACGTCTCAGAGAAGGGTGTTAAGCTAAGAGAATAAATCTCCGCCACCAAACAGAAATGTATTTGAAAGAAATCAGCTTTATATCTCAAAGTGTAGTGTCAGACATACAACCATACAAGTCTGTTCCGGGTTCGAACAGAACCGAAGGCACTTCCAAAGAAGCCCTTGCAAATCCGGATAATTTCTAATCACGTCCGGACTTCCCATCACAAAGGGTGATCAAATCTCTATATCGGGGACCAGTCGATGCAGAGACATTCGACGAGTTGTCCTTTCGTTTTCGAAAATATCCGGTCTTCACCACCGGTCTTCAAATGCAATCCATATACGATGTATCATTATTCAGAATGGGTTATATGACACAAAGGTCCTCTCCCAGCTAAACCGAATAATGAGCGTAATATTTAAAACATATGGATATTGGGATTTCAGTTAAGTCACAACTTATTACCCAAAACTTCTCTTTCAAATGGTTTAAACACATTACCATTTTAATCTTTTTAAACAAAAAGATTCAATTCACAAAGTTCACCCAGTTTCACAAAGATCCATTCACAGATTTTCCAAATCAATTTCCATTTCAATATGGATTAACTCGTCCAATCTGTAAAACAAAGATTTAACTAATAGCTTTCAAAACACGTTTCCAAAGATTTATTCGTAATTTGGAAAACCATTTTCAATTCAAACTTGAAATTCCTATAATTAAATTGGAATTTCATTCCTTATATGAAAGCTTTTATCATTTGAAAACAAATAGTTATCATTTCGGAAAATCTGATTCATTTATACGAGTTAAAGTCCTTGGGTTAAATTTAAATTCTCAAAACCATACTTTTTAAAATGATTTAACTTCATATAAACACATTTATATCATCTTTAACCATAATTTCCAAACATGGAATTCAATTCAAAATTTAGAATTCAAATTAAATTATTTAAATTGAAAATTTCACCAAGTTATTCAAAATAAATTTTATCTTAAAAACTTCTTTTCAAAAGCTCTAACATTTAACCCAAATCCATTTCCAAAATCAATTGAAATTAAAATTTCAATTTCAAAAATATTAAATTTAAATCATTTGTGACTTAACCGATTTCCACGTGAAATCCATATTTGTGTGTATAAAAGTGTAGTCCAGGGGTTTAACACACAATAGTGCAACAACATTCAATCATCACAGATCAGAATACAGAAATATAGTTGATAAGCGGTATAACTATAACGCTTATCTTTTATTTACAGATCACAAATATATAAATTACAGATAATATATTACATTCATCCCAGATAAATGAACTACAGTACAGATCACACACAAATCAGAATATATCACATAGCATCACAGATCAGGGAATATCAACAATTCAATCATCCAGTCAGGTCCAACATTCATTGGTAAGGTCAATTTATTTATCTGATTAAACTGAATCAGATTAGTCACTAATCCTGGTTTAATTAACATTAATTAATTATAAACCATTTTAATTAATTATCCTTTAATCATTTATTAATTAACCTTTGATAATAAATTAATTAACCCTTAGTTATTAATTAATCAACCTTAATTAATAAATCAATCAACCTTTAATCATTAAAAAATTAACCTTTAATTATTTAATTATACTTTAATTAATTATCTTTAATTAATTACATTAATTAATTAACCCTTAATTAATTGCCATTTAATTAATTATCCTTAATTAAATACAATAAGTGATTATCCCGAATCACTTATATTAATAAATAACAAATTAATTACATTGAGTAATTATCCTTTGATTAATTTCGTTCAGTAATTACTCCTTAAATAACATTAAATAATTAATCCTTCATTTAATTACATTTGAAAACAATCTGAGATTTAATAAGATAATTGCCTTAATACAAAATTTATATAAACCAAATTTTATAATATGAGTAAACTTCTATTTTTACTTTATTTTATTTTTCTTTTATTATTTTGTAGTATATTCTATTTGTATTGTTTTGTATTGATTTATTAACATGAGATTAAGATATATATTTACTTTATATTGTATAAAACTATATAATTTATTTATTTTGTAATATAGATGAATTTCTATTTTTTAGCAAATGTTCTACTTTTTATTTTTATAATAGTTTATCTTATATTTATTTCTAACCCATTTATTTAAGATTTAACATAGAATTTATTTGAATTCGGGGAAACTCGCATCCATTTATCGATTAATTTCACAATTTTTATTCAAAAACTAAATTAATTACCAATTTAAATTTATATAAAATTCGGGGTCGTTACACGAAGGTCTGGTACTGGTAATTGACCCGAAGGTCCATCATATGACACGAAGGTCCAACAAATGACCCGAAGGTCCAGCATAGTGGCTCGTAAGCCCACAAAACCATCAAAATCATCAAACAGCAAATCTTCAGCAAATATTTCAATTAACGAGTCCGGAATTAACCGAATTAGTAAAAGTGTGGTTCCATACTCCGCACTTTTGCTAAATCGTTTAAATCTCTTCATCGTTTCCTTGAAGGTGCAAAATTGTGTATTTTATTTAAATAAAATTTTACGTTCTCAAACGAACAAGTCCGGAATTAAGAGAATCAGTAAAAGTAAGGGTTCATAGTCCTCAATTTTGCTGAAGCGTTTAAATCGCTTCCTCATTCTTTTGAAAGCGCAAACTATAAAATTTTTGGAAACAATTTTATTTTAAAACGATTTTTAAAACACGTGATTAAAACAGCAACAACTATAGCAATTCTGACTAGGAAATTGCGCTTCACAAAACACCGTAAAAACGGATATCAAATCAGCGTTGCGGGATAACTGCTTAAAAATTCACTTTAAAATTTACGGTTACTGAAATCAAAACATAAGTAATTTTTATTTGTCAAAAATGTCATCAAAACAACACGCTTCAAAATATAATACTGGCGTAAAAATCCATTATAAAAATAACGGTTAAAAAATACGTTTTAAAACCAAACACTGGTTCAACGTAAATTAAATAGTGGACTGCACCACTATATTTTCACCAAAATATTGCACTGCCCCAACATACACGTATACTACGAATGAAATAGGTGATTTAAAAAATGCTTGAATACATTCACGTATACTACAACTTTCTATACAAAGAATGCATTAAAATTTTTAACCAGGCAATACTACTATAATTAGCACGCAAAAGATGATGTAGATGTCTAGACCCTTGTAACCATTTTACGCAAGGATAAAAGTGGTCTGAATTCTCACATAAAAACATTTCTATCACAGAATGTATGCAAAAAAAAAATTGTAAAATAAAGTTACTAGAAGCTTGGTTTAGATAAAAACAAATGAAAATATAATAACACTACCTGGACACACAATAATCAAAATAAAAATGCAATTCATCTTCTATGCATTCATGCAATACAACCGACCACGCACGCAAGTGTTGGCCCTGACTTAACTTTGCTTTCTACGAGTAAAAAGTTGATGGTATTGTATTACAACACTTAATAATATGAAAAAGGGGTCTCTGGAAATATTACCCAATACCTGCAAGTAGTATATAAAAAAATAACAACCTGTGTTTATATTTGCCCAGACAAAATAATTAAAATATGCAAAAGTGGTGATCTGGACTTGCTTATTCACGCAAGTGCAAAAAAATGAGTTTTGGTGCTACACAAAAATGCATGCACGAATTACAAAGTTTTAAAACATTTTTTTTTCATATATCACGCGCGCATGCTATCATATTCACAAATAAAATGCAAGCCTGGGTTTACACGTACACGTGAATTACAGGGATGGAAAAACACAATGACCTGGACGCATATACGCAATCAAGAAGTTGAACAAAAATAAAAGCTACCAGTAACCTAACTTTAGTGCTACACGTCTCTATACAAAAGAAAAGATAACATGGACTCTCTTGTGCGCAATACACTTACACGCAATGATGAAGATAATATATAAAAGACGCACAAGTTTATTCAACAGCATGGGTTCGTTACCACTTTTAAGGCATAGACTATATTGACATATAAGTTTATATTTATACATGCGTAGCAATTTCTCAGGTCACGGGATAAAACAAACCAAAGGGTAGACAAAAATATAAATTGAACTGATAAACCACTTAAGGAACGAATGTTGCAAACCAATATAAACAACAAAACATCACAACTAGGCAGCATAGTTTTTAAATTAGAAATGTGAGTATAAAACTCACTTTAGATTGTTTCGAAATCAGCTAGTAATCCGGATTCAAAGAAGCAAGAACTGGAGCAGCCATTAACATGTTTTATCTAAGCACTGGAAGAACGAAAAGAATGCAAGCTATGGGAAATAGAATGAAGCAAAAATGTAGCAGGCATACACTCTTCTTTCTTTCAAAATGTGAACAAGTCAACGTAATTAATGCCGACAGTGATTTTGTACAAATGCATTAATTGTGGGAAACGTGCACAGGTGAAGGAAAGTACCCTACTGCACAAAAGAATGATGGCACAAAATGTGTTCAATTTGCTTTCCAAGGCTTTACTGACACAAGTGTTTACAGCAAGGCAAAATGTTTATATTTGCTTTAAGATGGACCCTTATATTTTCTCACGTGAATGAATTATGCAATTCATTCCACTGCTACTACTAGCTATGTTTCAACTGACTTTGCAACAAGATTTGTATCATTTTTATTTTATTTTATTTTATTTATTTATTTATTTTTCTTTTTAAAACATTTATTTCGACAGTAATTCAAAAATCACGGTCGTTACACCCGTAAAGATTAAATTATTGCGGATTGAAATGATAAATATCTGTATCACTTGACCATAGGATAGAAAATTATATGTGGACACCATTGGTCTATTTTGAAAAAAATGATTTCCAAGGTCTTGAAAGGAAATATATGGATTTTGATGAATACTAATTTTAAATATAATATAAAGATTTTTATTTTAATATGTGTAAAATTTAAATTTTAAATTATATGTTTGGAAATTTTAAATTTATAAGTTAAATTTTGAAAATATTTATTTTAAGATCATACTTATAATTTTATTATTTAAATATATAAAATAAGACTTAGTTTAATATTAATTAATATAATAAAATTAATTTAAATTTTTTATTTTAATTAATATATAAACATAATATGTTTTTAATATTTATTTAAATTTATATTAATATTTTGAAAATAGATTTTGTAATAATTTTAATAAATTAGGGTTGGAAAGATAAATCAAATTGATATGTAATTTAATTTGTAAGAATTGTATTTAAATAAGAATTGATTTGGACTTATTGATTTTGAGATTTTAAAGATATGGAATTTATAACTTAATAACTTGATTTGATAAAAAATGATTAAATGAATTTGAGATTGAATAGTTAATACTAACTTAAAGTTGTTATATGAGATTTTATTTAAATGTTATTAAAAATGATCAAGTGAATATTTTAAATTTTTTGCTAGGACTATAGCTGAATTTTGAAATATAAATGAAATTTATTAAATTTATTATTGTAAATGTTTTAATAATTAAACTTTGAAACCTATTGAATTTGAAGTGGTTTAAATTTGTGGTTCAAATCTGTATTTGAAATCGATATAGAAATTAAAAATGGTTTTATTGAGAATTTGAATTGAATTGTAATTGATGGACTGAGATGGATTTAATGAATTTTGGAACTAAAGTTGATTGAATTGATTTGTGAAATTGGAAGAAACAATTCTAATTTTAAACTATTTTTGACATATAAACTATTTAAATATATATACAATTTTTAATATATAATTATTTTTAAATATAAACTATTTTTAATATATAACTAATTTTAAATATAAACTATTTTTAATTTATAACTATTTCAATATATATACTATTTTCTATATTTAAACCGTTTAAGTTGGAACTGTTATGATTTAGATTTAATGGATTTAAACGCGAAAATTTTAATACGATGGTTTAAACTATTTTGTGGTTATGATTTCGAAAGTGATATGATTTCGAAAGTGATATGATTTCGAAAGTGAATATGATTTCGAAGTGATATGATTTTGGAATGAATATGATATTTTGATATGAAGTATGAACTGTTTGAAATATAAAATGACCATGGTGTGAAATAAGCGTTTGGTTGTTAAAGAGATCGGATCGGATATTGTCATATTCTCTACCAATACCGAAAATTACTTTAACTACTGTGTACGTGGTGGAGATTCCAGAACGAAGTAGGATGGTTTGGCGACGTCTATACGAGGTATGAACGCAGCCCTGACTCCCTCGAGTCAGCTTGATGTGGCTAAAACAGGAGCCATGCTGGGCCAAGTGGGGTCGCTCCCCCTATCAGGCACATTTCTTCGATACCATTCTATTGCTTTGTGATTTGATTGGGTGCACCTTTGATATGGGAGTGTGTCTCGAGGTGGGCGGTAGTAGCTACTATGCGTTACCACCAGTTCGGATCCGCAAAACGGTAGTATCCTACCCTAGGCATTGCCTCACGTGCCTTGTCACATGCCTTATCGCGCCTTCTACGAGTTTGGTTTGTGTTGTACCTACGGAGTGCTCCTTGATAGCCCACCGGTTTGGTGGAGTTTACAATGTATAGACTATGACATTTATATAAAATGTGTTAAGGGGGATATGGGTAACGCTTTAATGCTATTTTAATAGTTTACTTTACTATAGACATTATCTATATAGCGTATTGTACTATGTATGTAGATAGTTTAACGGATCCTTAAAGGATGGGAATCCCATACATCCTTTAAGTTATTTTGTATTTCAGTTGACATTTCACTTGAATTGATTTACTGGTATAAGAATGTTAATGCTGACTCGAGTGTTTTGTGTTTTGCTTTAGCTCGGGTCAGACTGAGTGTCATAGCATTTGAGACTCACTTTTGGAGCTTCGCTTGGAGATCTATCTTCATCTACTCAACTATTCTGTTATTTCAGTTTATTCCAGTTGTTCGTGGTCAGACTTGTCATCTGCTTTTGTATTCGAGACTACATTGTATTTAAGATTTCTATTGTATCTTGTTTAGACTCTGATGTTTATATAGTAGCTTCGTGAACTACTATTTATCTATTCCATTGATATTGTTGTACTACTCTGTGTCTGTGATTCTATGATTGATTTTATTTGCTGTATATGCTAAGTTTTGCCAAATATAAATTAACAATCTGTTGTTTTGAGCAATTCAAGTCTGACATGAGTGTATGATTGTCGATTTGAACGGTTCGAAATGCTAGGCCGTTTCAGTTGGTATTAGAGCTCTGGTTTAGGCAAAACTTAGCATATGGAGTAAAATTTTGTCATAGAATCATCTTCGTTCGAGCTTGAAATTTCTTTGTTAGGGTCCTCCTAGATTAGGATTTCCTTAGAATTTTGGAACTTTCCCTTTTGTTCTAAAATCCATTCATGTCTTTTCTTGTTTGTGTTCTTCTTGACTGGAGCATCCCATAACTTCAACATCAATTGGCAACTTCGTCCTCATATGTGACTGATCCCATCGGTGGTCCCGCCAACCTCAGTATGATCTGTAAATGGGTGAAACTCCTCTACAACATGCGTCGATTCACCGGAGATTTCTATGTCCTTGGTTTCGATGCTGTTATTTCTTGCTAAGCCCGAATAGTTTCTCTAGTAGACGATTCGGGTAATTCTCTTGTGATCGAATGTCGAATGCCTCGGGTTGTGCAGGCAGTATTATCTATCGCTTGATTTGTAGCCTAGTGATTTGGACTCCACCCGATATTCAGGGATTATCTTGATGTTTGGTGAAGTCACTTCTCTCCCTCTTATTAGTGGGAAATTGAATTCCATATCGATTTATTCATAGAGCTCGACCTATTGTCCTTCCTCCCGGATGAATAGTTTTTATGAACGGTTAGTCATGCCTTTGGGTTAACCAATGCTTCTGCCTTCTTCGTCGATCTAATGAATTGCGTTTCCGCGATGTTCTCAGCGAGTTATCATGGTTTTCATTGATGATATTCTCGTCTTTTCTAAGTCTCGATAGACCCGGCAAAGGTCGCCGCGATTAATACAAGTCTATCCATCTTTCCTCTTTGTAATTTAATTACCTTATTTTTCCTTTCAAGCCAATCTTCGTAGTTAGAAATTCTCCTTGAATTGGTTCCTCTAAATTTGAATCTCTATCCTTATTTTAGAATCCATTCTTGAATCATCCTATGAGGGTGGGTATCTATAATTAATATTAAAATGTTTTATATTGTGTTGTTTGAGTTGTTAAGTTTGATTTTGAGTTTCGATCGATTCGTCTGGCCAACGCTATTGATAGGAATTCCAACACATTTAAAAGAGCAAACTGACATAGTATTGTCTTGGAAATTTGTAAATGAAATAATTTTATGTATGATTATATTTTGTATATAAAGGTATAATTTTCTGAAATTAGATAGTTAAATAAATTGGTTGTTAGAAATGATAGTACTAGATTATCATTTATTGTTTTGTCAACATTCCTAAACCATTAGCTATTATTGTATGTTATAAGAAGTTGAAATTTTATAAACATGGTTTATAAATCCGATTTGCAATGAATTGAATTTAAATTAAGGATATAAGGATTAAATTTTTGGTGCTTTTCAAAATTTGTTTTTCAAAAGTTTTGAAAAATATATTATTTGAAAGTATTTCCGAATGGAAATTGTTTCCGAAGAATTTTAAAGGAAGTAAGTCAGTACTCTCCTCTTTTGCCGCTGGAAAATAATTTCAGTGATGACTACAGCATCATCAACATTCATTTTTGAGTCTCAAAGTGGAGAGACCACTTAATAGCTTTGCTACACTTTTGTTTTGGAAAATGGATATGATTTGAATTTCTTGAGTATGATTTGAGTATAATATATATATATATATATATATATAATATGTAAATATTTCAAAATGTTTTGAAGTGAATCCGGAAATTTAACCCTTAAGTTTTATGTTAAAAGATGATTTTCAATTATTAAAATAAAGCAAATTTTTTGAATAATTGGAGTGTCTAAAATGAGAAATGGAATTGAAACAACTTGAAACAGATGAACTAGGATAAAAATTAATTTGTATAATGTTCAATTGCATTCTAAAACATATATAACTTACTTGAAATATTCAAAAACATATACAAGAGAAAACTTAAGTAATAAAATGTTCAACTAAATTTTGCTTTATAGAAATGTTGTAAATAAAAGGTAAATTTGTATAGTGTTCAATTACACTCAAAACATTAATAAAACTTACCTGGAAAGGTTTGAATGTAATGAGAATATGTAGTTGAATAATATACAATATAAATCTAAGTAATAAGATGTCCAAAAATGAAATTTTGTTAAGGGAATTTATAAATAAAAATTTGGTGGTTATATTGAATGTTTATACACTTGATCTATGTTATAAGAATTGTTAAGTGAGTAAATTAAATAATAAATGAGCTAAATAAAATATAATTTGTTTTGAAAGAAAAATGAACTTAAGTTAAAGAAAAGTGAATTGGATGGGAATGTAAGTTAATTTAAAAGTGAGTTAATTAGAATAATAATAATAAATGAAATTTATATGGTTTAAATGAATTGTTGTATCTGATACTATGTATTTCGAATCTATCTTTCCCTTCGGTTGCTTCTATTCTCCTATCTCGTTCCTTTTCAGGGACGAAAAGTTTTGGGTGGGGGAGAGTGTAACGACCCGTAAATTTTTAACGATTTAAATAACGTAATTAACTAAATTTTTCTTGAAATTAAAACAATTAAATTTTGCTAAGAAAATTTGATATTTGTTATGCGTATATTGAAGCAAAGTAAGTGGCAGATTTTCATATGAAAATATGCAAGTTAGTTTTGTTGTGTAATTTTCAATTTCAATTCAAAGTCGGTTAATTTGATGAAAATAAAATATTTTCGAAATATGAATATTTTTACATAATAAAAATGAAGAACATTTTCCGAGTGAGACGTCATATTTCGTTTCGCCTAATTTGGACTTCTCTAGCCCCGTTTTTTTTATTTTCGGGGTTTTAGCAGCATTTTCGACAGCAAATATCGAGTTTTGATAGGATGGTCGTATCATTGATATCTGTGTACCATTTTATCCATCTCGTCATGCTGATCTCCGTAGTTTATTCATTTGTGCATTTCGGCGTCCGGTACACTGCAAAATCTGTGAAACGGTTAGCCGTATCGGTACCCAATTTTAACATTTTGGTTTCCCTGTTTCTTTTATCTACCTGTCGGTTGAATATAAATAGCCAATTTGCTTTTAATTTTTCCTTGAATTCCGCTTTGACTTTTGCTTTTCCACTGTTCAATTTATAATACGTGCTGGTTCATTCCCTCATTCTCTTGCTCTCTTCATTTTCTTCTTTGTGTTGTGCTCTCTATAATTTTTTTAAAAGAATTGATAAAAATTGAAGGCAAGCATTTGTATCGGGTAAATATATGTATGTTGTTTTGCAAAGCTGCTAGCTGCCTCCTCCGCCTTCTTGCACCAACTGCCTCCCTGCCCACTGCTCTGACCCGCTATCCACCACCTGACCGAAGACTCTCCACCCGAGCCTTCTCCTCCTCCTATAGCCTTCCCTTGCACCCAGATCCGCCTCCGCATGCCAATACCACTACCCTCCACATCGCCACTTAGAAACCGCGACCACCGCCTCCTCTACCTTCTAGTCACCGAGCGCGCCTCCCACCACCAATCCATCCGCCTTGCATTTCAAGCCACCCAAGCTCCATCTCCACTTCCACGCAAACACGAACAACCACCATGACCATCCTCCTCCCTCCACTCGAAACTCGGCACTACCACTGCCGCGCAACAGCGCTGCCTTTCCCTTCCGTCACTGCTGAACCGAAGCCACTACATAGACTTCCATCGACTACTGTAGTTCGCCGAACCAGCTCCAACAGCTAAGCCTCACCCGACTGCCACTCTCCTCCCAAAACAGCAACCCAACTGAGCTCATAAGCCAACAAAAGCAGCCGCCCTAGCACCCATGGCAAACCCGACCAAGACCCAGCCGAACCCCGCTGCATACCACGCCTCTACCACGCCACTCGACCTCGCTACCCAGTCTTCTCCGAGCATGCATCTGCACTACTCCTTTATTTAAAAAATAATAATGGAGTTCATATGATAATGGAGAATTGATATATAAGTTTATATTTATCAATTGCTTATATATAGTTTCTTGAACCTGCTCCATCAATTTTCTTTCCTCCAATCACCCGGCCTTGGTTTTGGGAGCATTATGTCATATGCTTACATTGTTCTTCAGATATGTTATGAACATTGGCAAACATACAATGGTTGCAATGTTAGCTCCAACCTCTTGCCCAAAATCCGGTAGCCTTCTCTTTCTTTGAATGTGTGTGTGTGTGTATTGCATGTGTGTATATATATATATATATATTTTTTGTTTCCTTCGATATAAGCTTATATATATAAGTTTACTTAGATATATTTTAATTTTGAATCCATTCGCTTAGATTTGCTTTTGTGCTTGTCGCTACTCTTTGGCGTGTCGTGTCCATATTCGTGTGCGTGTTTGTGTCACTGTTTCCATTCTCGTCGTTTCTCTAGCCTCGAAAGATGAGTGATCACTCACGACTAACTTTCTTATGTTTAGTAAATTGATTTCACATGAATTGACAATTGAAATATGTTGTTAAATTGAACTGGTTAGAAAATTTAATTGTTTAATATGATATGTTATTATTAAAATTTGTTTACCTGTGTAAATTGACACAAGACACCATCACTTGTTGTATATATCTTACATTTAATCTGTTAATTATGATATATGTCTGTCGTTGATATGTTATGTTATTTTATATTATTATTTTATTTTTTCTCATATTGCAAGTTCCTTGTTAGTTTAGGAAATCCCATACCCGAATGATATTTTAGATTAGGGAAATCGTCATAGGTTGAAATGATAAACCCAAGCGATTTTATTGATTTTGGAATTTTGGAATTTTGGAATTGTGGGTTGAAATGATATATACCCGTAATGATTAAATTATTGTGGATTGAAATGAACAATAACAGTATCACTTGACCATAGAATAAAAAATTATATACGGACACTGTTGGTCTATTTTGGATAAAATGATATCCAAGGTTTTGAAAGGAAACATATGAATTTTAATGAATACTAATTTTAAATATAATATAAAGATTTTTATTTTAATATGTGTAAAATTTAAATTTTAAATTATATGTTTTGAAATTTTAAATTTATAAGTTAATTTTTGAAAATAATAATTTTAAGATTTTACTTATAATTTTATTATTTAAATATATGAAATAAGATTTAGTTTAATATTAATTAATATAATAAATTTAATTTAAAAAATATAATTTAATATATATATATAATATTTTTAAATATTTATTTAAATTTATATTAATATTTTGAAATTAGATTTTGTAATAATTTTAATAAATTAGGGTTGGACATATAAATTAAATTGATTTGTAATTTAATTTGTAAGAATTATACTTGAATAAGAATTGATTTGGACTTACTGATTTTGAGATTTTAAAGATATGGAATTTATAACTTGATAGCTTGATTTGATAAAAAGTGATTAATTGAATATTTTTAACTTTAAATGAATTTGAGACTGAATAGTTAATATTAACTTAAAGTTGTAATATGAGATTTGATTTAAATGTTATTAAAAATGATTAAGTGAATATTTTAAAATTTTTGATAGGACTAAAGCTGAATTTTGTAATATAAATGAAATTTATTAAATTTAGTATTGTAAATGTTTGAATAATTAAACTTTGAAACCTATTGAATTTGAAGTGGTTTAAATTTGTAGTTCAAATCTGTTTTTGAAATCGATATAAAAATTAAAAATGGTTTTATTGAGAATTTGAATTGAATTGTAATTGATGGACTGAGATGGATTAAAATAGAATTTTGGAACTAAAGTTGATTGAATTGATTTGTGAAATTGGAAGAAACAATTCTAATTATAAACGATTTTTGATATATAAACTATTTTAATATATATATACTATTTTTAATATATAATTATTTTTAAATATAAACTATTTTTAATATATAACTATTTTTAATATATAACTATTTTTAAATATAAACTATTTTTAATTTATAACTATTTCAATATATGTACTATTTTTATTTAAACTGTATAGACTACGGCATTTATATAAAATGTGTTAAGGGGGATATGGGTAACGCCTTAACGTTATTTTAATAGTTTACTTTGCTATAGGCATTATCTATATAGCATATTCTACTATGTATGTAGATAGTTTAACGGATCCTTAAAGGATGGGAATCCCAGAAATCCTTTAAGTTATTTTTTATTTCAGTTGACATTTCACTTGAATTGATTTACTGGTATAAGAATGTTAATCCTGACTCGAGTGTTTTGTGTTTTGCATTATGCTCAGGTCAGACTGAGTGTTATAGTATTTGAGACTCACCTTTGGAGCTTCGCTTGGAGATCTATCTTCATCTACTCAGCTATTATGTTATTTCAGTTTATTCCAATTGTTTATGGTCAGACTTGTCATCTGCTTTTGTATTCGAGACTACATTGTATTTAAGATTTCTATTGTATCTTGTTTAGACTCTGATGTTTATATAGTAGCTTCATGAACTACTATTTATCTATTCCGCTGCTTATTGTTGTATTACTCTCTGTCTGCGATTCTGTGATTGATTTTATTTACTATATAAGCTAAGCTTTGCCAATTACAAATTAACAATCTGTTGTTTTGAGCAATTCAAGTCTGACATGAGTGGATGATTGTCGATTTGAACGGTTCGAAATGCCAGGCCATTACATCTACCCACCGAAGCCGTACATCTCTAGATAAAATGTATGGGAGGCTACAACACGTTGCATCTCTATGACTCATGATCTGCCCTACCCATTACTGGATACCGCCGAATATGATCATCCCTTAGTTGTGATCGAACAACCATAATGGGACCCGAAGCATACATAAAGATATCGACACTAGATCTTGTGATGATCATACCCTAATGGGAGCAACCCGCATAGCCCTGCGGTACGTCCCTGCTTTATTCATTTGTCGGTTGTGAGGTTGGAGACTAAGTTTACCTTTTATATAGCAAACCATCTTGGAATGCTAACACTGCCCACCGAGTAGAAATGCAATGCTAGCATTCGTCCATACAAGTTCATTTTGGGTTTGAACGAAACCGAAGGCACTACCTCTACTACATTCATTTTGGAATCACCCTCAAGATTAGTAGCAAGTAGCCCTTGCACTTCAAAAGCTCCGTCTTCAATCATCTTCAAGATGTCTTCAGCTTGAAACGCTTAAGTTGGATCGAAGTGGTTTTCGGATAATTTATACTTATCTGATCTCGGTCTCTTTGAAATAACATTCGATAGTTCTGGTAAACTCAACCCCAGTTCTTTTGGAAATAATCTAACAATACATAGGAGCAGGGATCACCCCCTAACTGTTTAAGTTGACGGATCTCTCTATCATTTGTCCTAGGAGAACAAAACAGGATTTACATGCACAGTACAGTATCATCGAAGATGACTATGCCATATAACTCATATGTTTCTCCTAGAAATTTCCGAAGTTATATTTTGGTCCATATTTGATAGTCGGTTATTTCATTATCAAATAAACAAACAACAACAAATTCAAAGATTTAATTACCTATAACAACCACTAAATCTCAAACTAAATCTTTCATTTATTAAAACTCTTTTCAAAAGTGTTTATAAAAAACATTCATATACTTATCTCACTGACATAAGTAAATTCTTAAAACATTTGTAAGAGATTCCTCATTTCCAAATCATATCAAAGGATCAAAACAAAATGTCATTTATGTAACAACCTGGAATTTTGGACATTTGAAATTGGAATATTTAATTTATTTTATATATTTAAAAGTTAGATTTTAACTTGAATTTCAAATATCACTATTTATTGGATGATTTAATTATTGAATTTAGCAATTGGGTAAAATATGGAATCTTGAGTTTTAAGTTTGCTAGAAATAATTTGAAGTCTTACAAAATTTATATTGATGATACTGAAGGTAATAAAAGTGTTAAAATTGAATTTAATAGTGATTTGTTCAGTTTTGAAAATATATCGTTTAAATTGACAGTTAAAAATAGCCCTCCGAGGCATAGTATTGGAATTCGACGAAACCAGTTCCATTGGATCCGTAATAGTGTATTATAATCAGACCTTTAATTTCGTAGTGTTTGGAGTTGTCGTGTGATCGTACGGTATGTAAACCCGCTGAAATTTATATCGAAAACTCAATATAATAACTGGGTCCAAAAAGCTATCTTCTCCATATGATCGAGTTAGGAATCAAAACCTTTTCCATTACATTCGGAATAGGGGTATAACATTATAAACGCCTGGCAGCACGCCTCGATAGGAGGTCGAGATTTTAAGTTGCGATTACGAGATGATTTAAATGTAAATATAATATATATATATATATTGTTTGACTGGTCAAAATTGTTCACATCAACTGGTTCTTTTCCATCATCTTTTTGTTTTTCAAGTCACGGTACAAATCTCATCCAACACGCAAAGCATTTAAAACACGCCACCTCCTCTTTAAAAATCACGTCTCCCTCCTTTATATTTTCACAGCCGAACTCAGATAGAAAAAAAAGCGTTTCCCTCTTCTCATTTAAAACCGAGGCCTTTCCCACTTAATAACTTTCAGATGAAGCAATTCGAAAAGAAAAAAATGGCGAACGAGCAGAGTGCAAAATCAAAATAAGCAGCGACTCCCCTCTTTTCGCCTTCAGTTTAACGAATTCGAATTTCGTTCATCAAAAAAAAAATGGAGGACGCGAGCGAATCGCGAGTGAGCATATAGGGAAATGGCTACGTACTCGAGTGGAGCAGTGGCAAGGCGTGGCATCGGCTTTGTGGCTGGAAGATGCATTGATTTTGGGCGAGGTTTGGCAGCGTCTCAGTCAACCGGCAGTGGCGATCTGGGTGGATGTTGGGCGGCGAGGCTTTGTCATAGGTAGAGCTACGTCGATTTGGGGTTCGATTGGAGATGTTGATGGCAGGGTTTGGGTTCGCTGATCGATGGTGGATTCGAGAGAGTCGAAAAGGCTGTTGAGTGGTAGGCAGTGAGGTATATCAGCAGTTTATCTTTTATCCTTCATTTTTCAATTTAAATTTAATAATATATATATATATATATATATATATATATGTATATATATAGAAGAAGGGATTTTAAAACCAGATTTTTACAAATATATATATATATATATATATATATATTAAAGAAGAAAAGTTTTTAAAGTAAAGAAAATTACTATTTTTGTCAATTACAGAAAAAGAAAAAAATATAAATATAAATATATCTATATAAAATATATACATACGTATTTTCACTTACTAGTTTATTTTAAAATAAGGGATTGTGATGATTAACTTGTTTAATTTACTTATTCAATTATTTTAGTTTATCATAGGAAAATTAGTTTAAATTAAATTAATAAATGGTAATTGACGGTTCGATTATTTCAAATGTTACAAAACCATATAATGTTTATACAAGGTCTAAAATCGTGAAGAAAACAAGTCGAGATGGAAATGGGTTGCATATAAAATCAAGGTGAGAATCTCTCACTCATTTGGATTACCGTTTAAATTTAAATGCTTAAATTTAAATTATTGGATGTTGATTGGATCGATAAGTTTATAATTTATCTGTTGGATGTTATATATATATAGTAGTATATATATTAGCATTGGAGTGATTGATATTCCCGCATTATATAGCGGATGAGATCATATGTGCCCCGCATAATAGCTGATGGCCCTACATACTACGATATCCCCCTCGAAGTGGGATTGGTATTTTTTATATTGTGCTAACATCTATGGATGTAGGGAAACAGGTTGGAGGGATCCAACTGAATTCCTCAAAAATATCAAAATTTATTTTCAAATTTAGTGATACGATTTATTTGATAATCTGTGATAGATTATATTGAAAATTGAAATTATTGAATGCTATGGTTTTGCTGAATATATTTTGGTATTTTAAGATATCAAAAAAATATAAAGATTTGATTTTTTAAGGAAAATAAAAGAAAATTTTAAGTAAAATATGTATAGTGAAGTTGGATAAATTAAAGGAATGGATTTGGAAAAAGGTAAAAGGTTTGATTTTAGGGTCCTATTAAATAAATTCCAAGTATAGAAAAATAGAGATTTTGAATAAATGGAAATAAAAGAGTTTTATGGACTTAAGCGATATTGTTTAAGAATGAAAGGATTTATTTTTAAATTCAAGATTTAAATGGTTTTGGGAAAAATAAAAGGAGAATTTTGAAATAAAGTAAGAAATTAATGTTCCAGATTTAAATAAGACTTTAAATCAGAAAAGGGCAGTAAATCTGAAATTAGGGTTTGGGGGTAATTTGGGTAAATCAAGAAATAAATTTCAAAATGGAATCGATTTGAAAATCGATTAAGTGTTTTCAAACAGTGGTTAAAAGGATAATGAGACTATGGAATTTATAAACTGGGTTTATAAATAAATTAAATATTTATCAATGGTTAATTTGGATTTAAAATTCACGGTGGAAATTTATAAGGAGATGGTAATTTGTTTTAAAAATAAATAGTGGTTTTATTTTTAAAATGTGAGAAAGGAAGTTTACGGAGTTGGAACATAAATTTAAACTGGAGGTAAATCGAGGAGGATTTATAAATGACAAGACCGGTTTTTATTGAAGTGGAAATGTATTTTTATGGAATGTTAAATATATTTTAAAGGAAAGGTTTTTAGGTATAAATTATAAGTTTTAAAGATGTTTTTAAAAAAATATTTTTAGAAATTTTTTATTATTTAATTGTTTTAAAATGATTAAAGTAAATATTAATTAAGTTAATTTTAGTAGTTAATTATTTTAAAATTTAAATTAGTATTATGATTCAAAGGATTATTATTAAATTTTTATACTCTATATAATAGTTTTATTTTCGAAAGTAGTTTTTGGCTAAAGTTTTTACTTGGAGAATTATTATAGAATTTCATAAGCATTATTTCGAAGAAATAATTTAAGTAGTTTTATTTTAAATATTTAAGTGTATAGTTTTGGATAAAGTGATTTAATTTATTTAAAAACTAAATTTAATAAGGCTTGGTGTTTTCAGTGGGAATAAAGTATTTGATTGAATTGATTATTTATTTGATAATTAAATAACCCACTATCAAATCTGGACCCAAATATGACTTTGGAAATATCTAGGAGAAGTACGGGAATTATATTACATTTACCGTTCGAGGTGCTATACTGTATGTATAAACTTGTTCGTACTTCTAGGATGTTTATAAGGAAATCCGTCCACTAACGGTTAGGAGGTGATCTCCGATCTTATTTTCGTCTGTTTATTTCCTAAAGAACCGAGGTTGAGTTTATCGCAAATAGCGAACGTTATTTCGAAGAGACCGGGATCAGATTTGTGATTCGAAAACCACTTCAATCCAATGAGTACGTTTTCAGAACGAAGACAAGAGCTTGGTGTCGAAGATGGAGCAGTGAAGTGCAAGGGCTAATCGCTACTAGTCCTGAGGGTGATTCCAAAATGGATGTAGTAGGATTAGTGCCTTCGGTTCCGTTCGGACCGGGAACGAACTTGTTGAAAGGGAGTGCGAATTAAGGATCTTAAGACTAATTTAACACTAGAGGGGGGGTGAATAGTGTTTAATGGATTCTAAGACTTATATGGAGTAAATTAAAATTATGACACAAACAAATGTAGAACTTAATCACAGAACAATCACAGAATCAAACACAGATGCAGAAAGTAAATAAAAAGCAGTAAAAAGGAAAGAACACACCGGATTTTATACTGGTTCGGAGTTACCCTACGTCTAGTCCTGCACTAAGGAAAACACCTCGTACAGATTTTTATTATAACAATGTCGAGATTACAATCCTCAATTTCTAAAGGCCTTGAGGTACCCTCCTGTCTTCGAGTCTGTGGCAAACTCTCTTGATTTACGGGACACAAGATCACCCAATTGATTTCCAGGCACAACCACACCTTATAGAGAGACTCGATAATCTTTTGATTACAGATTGATCCTATAACTCTGAATAGCACTTTGATCTTCAAGAGAGGGCAGAGAATCAAACAAGAATGAGATTCTAATTTGATTCACTTGAGAATTCGGCAGAATTTCGGCACGATCTTAAAAATATGAAAATTTTAGAATATGGATTTGTGAAGAAGAAGGAGTGAAGAAAATAAGAAAATAGTTAGTTAAAAAATTCGTTTTTGAAGGCTATTTATAGACCAGTAACGTTCATAACCATTCGTGAAGAGATTTAAACGAATAGACACTTCTTTTGAAAATTGAAACTTTTGAATTTAACGGCCACCATGTCGACATGGGGGTATCCCATGATGTCGACATCCCTTAGTTAAAAATAATGTAAAATTTGTTTTGAAAATGGTATTGAAAGGAAAACAAGATGAAATGATTATGGAGTAAAATAAACTAATTTTTCTATGTTTTAAAATAAAGAAGAGTAGAAAAATATATTTTTAGAATGTATATATAAATTTGATTTTAAATCTCAAGTATATATATATTATAAAGAATATTTAAAAATTAGAAGATAGTTTTAAAAACAAAAGAAGTTTAAAACAATAGTTTATTTAAAAACAAAAACAAAGAATATTTTCAGGCTATTGAAAATCATTTGAAAAGATAATTTTTAAGGCTAAAACATTTTGAAAAGCAGTTTTGAAAATCATTTTGAAAAACCATTTTGAAGTAGTTTTGCAAGCTTCTTCCTGCAGAATATCTCATCACATCAGGACTCGAGAACTTGTACAAAACCAAGAAGTTCGTGGGTTGGTAAGCCACTTGTCGTAGGTTTGTAAGCTACTTGTCGTGGGTTTGTAAGCCACTAAGAAGATAGAAATGGGTTCCATCCCAAATGAAATTTGGAATGAAGATTTCCATGCTATTATTAAGTTAATTTTAACAAAAACTAGACACTTATCTTGAAATCTTGACCTTGATACTCTAGAGTCTTCAATCTTGATATCTCCATTCTGAATCTTGAGTCTTGAGTCTTTATACTGATCAGTCTTCAATAATCAATACCTACATATATATATATATATATATATATATATCCTGCATAGTTCCTGCATATACATATCTATCTAGACAATAGTGTTAGTATATATTTTATAATAAGTTAAGTTAAAAAGGTTGTTGTCATCAAAACCAACATCTCAGTTCCTAACAATCTCCCCCTTTTTGATGATGACAACCTGTATTTATAAAATGTACTTACCATACCATAACTCCTATCATAACTCCCCCTTACTCCATGACTCCCCCTTACTCCAATCATAACTCCCCCTTACTCCAAGCCAACTACTATTTTATAGTTCTCCCCCTTTGTCATCAACAAAAACTTCTTACTAATAAATTCCCAGGACTTGATATAAGATAATCAACCATAATACAATAGAGTAATCCATATATAAGTGTAATAAGTGCTAAGTGTGATCATAAGTATGAAATGTGATCATAAATGTGAAATGTGATCATGAGTGTGATCATAAGTGTAATCCAGAAGTAAATCAATCATCATCCAATCATATTTACAGTAATTATTCAATCCAATCATATATACAAACCACACCAAATGTTTTAAATAAGTCAAGTCAATCAAGTTTAAAACACACCAATCAAATCAAACAAATAACATACAGAATGACTAGACATTCCTTGGTACTTCCACCCATCCATCTTCTCCAAAGATAGGGTCTTCTTTGATGGCATCTCATTATTCTTTATCTTTGTCGAGAGTGACTGGTGGATTTCCTTCGAGATCGTCCTTATTAAGGGTTGAGATCATCCAACGAAGGGCGTCGAAATGTCTCTTTTGCTCCTTGATCATCTGCATTTGACTCAATTCTAAGTGGCGCTGATTACGAAGTATGAATGTAAGGATATTCTTGAAGGAAATGAGAGTTTCCTCAAGATTATCACTTAGATTCTTAATCAGAGAAGCCATAATTCAAGAAATAGGAAGAAATATGAAAGGGAGTGATTAGAAATTAAGTTTGATAATTTATTCTGGAAGAAACAGGTATAAATACGGGTAGAAAGTCGTTTAAAATGAATAAACACAAGTTAGTTACATGAAATTAAAATTTGAAAGTGTAACTACTTTTTGCCTGTTGCATGTCGACATGGGGGGATAGGGGATGTCGACATGCCTCTGCCTAAAGTGACAATTTGCTTTGTTTTGAATATTATGAACAAATCTATGCAACTAAAATTTGTATAATATAAAAACAAGCAATTACAGAGACAAGTGAAGTTGAATAACAGGAAATAAAAGATTTCATTAATGATTCTAGTCAACATTACATAAAATAATATAATATTAACTAAAATAAAGGAAAATACATGGATAGAACTTGAAGCAAACAAGATAACATGAACTAAAACTAATTATATGAAGATGAAGAAGATGATAGTCTAAGCTTTCTACTAACTTTCCCGAAGAACTTGTTGATTTTAGTGGAAATCTTATCCATTTTCTTACTCATTGATCTTTTGAGTGTCTTTTGATTTTCCACTATAATTCTTTGATTATTGAGAATGGTCTTATTGGATGGATTAGTGGGATTAGTAGGATATTCAATAATCTCTAAGGAAGTTTCTTGATCTTCCTCTTCCTCCTCTTCAATTTCCATTCCTTCCTCATCCTCTTCTTCTTCTTCCTCCATTTCTTCCATCTCTTCGTGAGCAAGCCTTTCTTCCTTTTCCGTAAGTGTTTCATATGGTTGAAACACTAATGGAATTTGCATAAGGGAAATGTTTCCATGGTTGAACACTTTTCTAGTTATAATTTCTTCCCTTTTGAAATCAACTCCAAAGTAATTAAAAATCTGAGTGAGATAAACTCCATGATATAATGTGTTTTCACCCATAGTAAAATTCTTGGGCCTAACTTGAGCCCAATTGATATCATAATTTCCAAAAATTGCAAAAAGAGTTTGGCAAACTTTCAAAATTGGGTTGTTGTAGTTTCCCGATCTTGGTATAAGGGTGTGTTGAATAAGAAGGTTAACAATTCTTGCTTTTGGACAAAAATAACGATTTTTGAATTCAAAATTGCCATCCCCTTCAAAGATGTGATGAAATGTCTCTTGATCATTTTCATTTATTTGAAATTCCGAGAGATTCATTCCGGTACACTTGCATCCTAAAATATTTCCTAAAATTTCACAATCCAAAACTATTTGTGTTCCTTTAACACTACTCCAAATTTGTCCATCTTGCCCATTATGAAAACCACGATTCAAATTCGCATAAAACATCTTAACAAGATTTGGATAACATACAAAATCATTTTGTTTGTTATCTACTACACTAAGAATAGAACATTGTTGAATAAGATTTTCAATTTCATAAGAAGGAAAATCTTCAAAAATAGCAAATTTCCCCGTATGAATTTTACCAAAGTTTACATAGTTGATGTAAGCTTTGATAGCTTTCAGGTCATTAAAAAGAAAGTTTTTGATAGCTTTTAGAAGCCAAATGGTGTTAGGAGTGCTTGAAGAGGCCATTGAAGAAGTTTGAGAGGAGTTTAAGATAATGAAGATAAATTTGAAATTTGAAATAAAAGTGAAAAGTGATGATAAGTAGAGTGAATTAAATAGAGATTCTATAGACATGTTCTCTGGTCAAGAGGCATCTTTCCAGAGCATTGAAGTTAGTGAAAAGGTGGAGGGAAATTTAAAAGTTTGAATTCAAATTTTGAAATCAAATTTCTGAGGGGCATGTCGACATGAGGTATCCAGGTATGTCGACATGTGTCTATTGAATCAAAGGACAAGTGTCTATTCCTAATTTCAAATAAATGTATATATTATATCTTATATTCTACTTATATAATTCCTGCGATAACATTAAATATAATAATACTTAAATATTAATAATTTAATATTTAAAATATTATTAAAATAATATTATTTTTGGATTTAAATTCAAATTTCAAGGGATAAATTTGAATTTAAAATTCAAGGAATTTAAAAAAAATCAAGCAAACAAACAAGCATCCTGTTATCCCGCCTTTTGGTCAAGGCCGGAATATCAACAAATTAGTTGGAATGAATGGATATCAGGATTAGAGATCGATTGGAAACAAGGCTGTGATCGATGTCGTCAAAATTTGGCCGAGCTCCCATCAAGGCGGGATCGATTGGGAATGATGATCGAGGCTAGGAGGGGCTACGTTTCAAATTTCAGGTCGAACGGAGTTCGTATGCTCGAGATATGGATGGATCAATGTTGGAAGGGAATGGTTTGGTATCGATACTATTCGCATCCATACATTTCGTATCGATGGAAATGGACTCGGCTGTGCACTTCGAATCGATACTATTTGTATCGACCAGCATGGATACGAACAGTGCATTCGTATCGATCAAGAAGGGAAGCTAGATGGATTTCGACTCGGTGGATATGAACTTGGATTGAGTAGATGGGTGCGCGATGGTTCGTTCAGCTCGAAGGTTTCGTCCCGATACATTCGTATCGATACATTTCGTATCGATAGAAATGGATTCGGTTACCTACTTCGAATCGATACATTCATATCGATCAAGATGGATTTAGGCCACAGATCTTGTATCGATACATTCGTATCGATGGGATGGTGAAGCATAACGGTGCATTTCGTATCGATCAGGACCGGAATCGATATGAAGGATGGAGCAGTGGTCGTAGAAACTTGGACAAACGTTTCTTGTCGATCGTTTAGAAGCAGTCAAGGCAGCACAAAGCCTGGAGACGAACTAGAGATATGCATGATTTGAAAGGAGAAGCGTTGAACACGGCTTGGAGAACGGATCAAGCCTTAAGGATAGAGCCACGTCACTAGAGCGCACATGCTTGATATCGATACGATTGGATCTCGATAAGAATTGATCGATACGAATGAACCAGTATAACGAAAGTTCTATTTCGTATCGATCATAACTGGAGATTTATAAGTCCAAATGCCATGAAATTTTCACAGGAGCTTATGCACAAGATGAGGAATGTCCACCCCAAATTTTGACCCCATTGGATGAAATCCTGATCGATACAAATTACGTTCTTATAGATCACGGATCGAGTCGAAACTTCATGGGATCAGTCGCGTGGGCCCACTCACGTGCCAGAAGGAGTCTCCCGAAGTTTGAGCGAGATATTTGCATGGAACGCCTATAAATAGCACCCCAGAGCCTACAGAAAAAGGACCTTTTTGGCTTGTCAACATCCAGACTCTGCCCGACTCAACTTTGTACTCCATAGCTGCTGTTATACTCGAATTTTATCATTATAATCTGCTGTAATCAGTTGTAACCAGGAAGGAAAGTCAATAAAAGATCAACTTTTGGAGTGGACGTAGGCCGGAGATAGCCGAACCACTATAAATCTTGTGTCTCTGTCTATTTCTTTCTGTTTTAAGTTCATTATTCTTCCCTTTTTATCCTCTACATTACTTAGATCTGTGATCTGTAATTATATACTGCTGATTTGTGTTCATACACTGGTGCTTTCACGATATTTGGGGTTTGTGACCATTTTTGGCGCAAACACATCCATTTAAACAAGAAAAATTAAAGATAATATAAATGCGTACCTATTTTTAGATCCATACTCCCATCGTCGTCTGATTCATGAATAGCAGTGAAACACATATTTGAATTATCCATCTTCTTTTCATCGTCACTGGATGATGAGTCTGAGTCATCAAGAGTTGCTGTGTATGCTTTCTTTCTTTTCCTTGACGAATCATTGTTTGGAGGGAACAACTGTTTATCTGGATACAAACAATCTTTCCTATGATGTTCGACTTTATTGCAATTATAGCATCTATCACTGTTGACGTTCTCCGTATTATTTCTGGAATTCCTTTGATCATTTCTTTTGTAATTATTCATTTTTCTATATTTTAGGAATTTCCGGAAGTTTCTTGTCATGAAAGAAATTTCCTCATCACTGTCTGGTTCCGAATCTTCATTTGTTGCATTGAATACTAATGGCTTCTTTTTGTAGCCTTGTTTTCTCTTCTTCCTTGCAGTTGAACTTCATAAGACATAAGATTTCCAATCAATTCTTCTATTTTCATTAGACTGATATCATTTGCTTCTTCGATTGCAAGTGTCTTTTGATCCCATTCTGGAGTGAGTGAATTTAGAATTTTTCTGACTTGGTCTTCCTCTGAAAAGCTTTTTCCCAGTGCAATTAGTGAATGAACAATATCTTGAAATCAACAATACATGTCGGAAATGGACTCATTTGCATGCATTTTAAACAATTGAAACTGATTGGTTAATACGGAAATTTTAGTCTGTTTAACTTTGTTTGTTCCTTTATGAGTAACTTTTAAAGTTTTCCAGATTTCAAATGCAGACTTACAAACAGATACTCTATTAAACTCATTCCTATCTAGTGAACAAAATAATATATTCATGGCCTTTGAGTTATTTTGTGCAACACCCTTCTGCTCAACAGTCCACTAGGACAAATCGGTAGTTGGTTCAACATACTCAGTTTGTGTGATATTCCAAGTGTCTAATCCTACCGATTGTAAATAAATTTTCATTCTACACTCCCAATATGCATAATTACTGCCATTAAAAAATAATGGTCTGACAGTAGACTGACCTTCTACAAATGAACTAGTGTTAGTGTTAACAGAACTAGTGCCAAAGTTGACATTACCAGTGTTGGTAGCCATTAAAAAAATTTCCAAGTTTCAGATTATGAAAACTATGAAAACCAATGCTCTGATACCAATTGAAAGGGAGTGCGGATTAAGGATCTTAAGGCTCATTTAACACTATAGGGGGGGTGAATAGTGTTTAATGGATTCTAAGACTTATATGGACTAAATTAAAATTATGACACAAACAAATGCAGAACTTAATCACAAACAAATCACAGAATCTCAGATGTAGAAAGTAAATAAAAAGCAGTAAAAGGAAAGAACACACCGGATTTTATACTGGTTCAGAGTTACCCTACGTCTATTTCTGCACCAAGGCAAACACCTCGTACAGATTTTTATTATACCAATGTCGAGATTACAGTCCTCAATTTCTAAAGGCCTTGAGGTACCCTCATGTCTTCGAGTCCGGGGCAAACTCTCTTCATTTACGGGACACAAGATCACCCAATTGATTTCCAGGCACAACCATACCTTATAGAGAGACTCGATAAACTTTTGATTACAGATTGATCCTATAACTCTGAATAGCACTTTGATCTTCGAGAGAGGGCAGAGAATCAAACAAGAATGAGATTCTAATTTGATTCACTTGAGAATTCGGCAGAATTTCGGCACGATCTTAAAAATATGAAAATTTTAGAATATGGATTTGTGGAGGAGTGAAGAAAATAAGAAAATAGTTAGTTAAAAAATTCGTTTGTGAAGGCTATTTATAGACCAGTAACGGTCATAACCATTCGTGAAGAGATTTAAACGAATAGACACTTCTTTTGAAAATTGAAAATTTTGAATTTAACGGCCACCATGTCGACATGGGGTATCCCATGATGTCGACATCCCTTATTTAAAAACAATGTAAAATTTGTTTTGAAAATGGTATTGAAAGGAAAACAAGATGTAATGATTCTGGAGTAAAATAAACTAATTTTCCTATGTTCTAAAATAAAGAAGAGTAGAAAAATATATTTTTAGAATGTATATATAAATTTGATTTTAAATCTCAAGTATATATATATTATAAAGAATATTTAAAAATCAGAAGATAGTTTTAAAAACAAACAAAGTTTAAAACAAGAGTTTATTTAAAATCAAAAAAGAAGAATATTTTAAGGCTAAAACATCTTTTTGAAAATCATTTGAAAAGATAATTTTTAAGGCTAAAACATTTTGAAAAGCAGTTTTGAAAATAATTTTGAAAAACCATTTTGAAGTAGTTTTGCAAGCTTCTTCCTGCAGAATATCTCATCACATCAGGACTCGAGAACTTGTACAAAACCAGGATGTTCGTGGGTTTGTAAGCCACTTGTCGTAAGTTTGTAAGCTACTTGTCGTGGGTTTGTAAGCCACCAAGAAGATAGAAATGGGTTCCACCCCAAATGAAATTTGGAATGAAGATTTCCGTGCTATTATGAAGTTTTAACAAAAACTAGACACTTATCTTGAAATCTTGATCTTGATACTCTAGAGTCTTCAATCTTGATATCTCCATTCTTAATCTTGAGTCTTGAGTCTTTATACTGATCAGTCTTCAGTAATCAATACCTTTATATATATATATATATATCCTGCATAGTTCCTGCATATACATATCTATCTAAACAATAGTGTTAGTATATATTTTATAAAAAGATAAGTTAAAAAGGTTGTTGTTGTAACGACCCTAGATTTTAATTAAATTTAAATTGATAATTAAATGAATTTTTGAATAAAAATTGTAAAATTAATTATAAATGGAAGCAAGTTTCCCCGATTCAAATCGAAAATATATTAAGTCATTGATTTTAAAATTTATATTTATGTGAATATATATATATATATATGTATATATTGGATTTGAAATAAATTCTTAAATAAATGGTTTTAAAAAATAAATAAATATAGATATATATATATATATACTTTGGATACCGGATAAATAAAAGATTTAAAATTTAGAATTGATGTCAATTTAAGTTTTAAAAATAAAATAAGTTGAATTGTGTAAAGTAAAACTAATAACAAATATAAAAGTTAGAAATAGAAAATTGATTTATATCACCATAAAGTAATATTGTAAAGACAAAAAAAAGAGAATACATTCAAGTGTGTTCAAACAAAAATATAAATATGTAAAGCCAATCAAGTCACAAAGATATGAAGCAAGAAAGAAAATGTACACAAATGTACTTACCAAATAAAGATAAATATATGTGCAAACAAACAAAAATATAAGTATAAAGATGAATAAAATGAAACAAGTGTGTATATATGAAAGCAAGAAACAAAGTATATATCCAAACCTGAAACCAGCAAAAATATGTGAACAAAGAAAAGTCAAAGCACTTAAAAAAATTATCTCCATATATAAAAGTACAAGATAGTAAAACAAAGACAAAGAAAAGGTAAGTGTGAAAACAAAGACAAGTATGTATATCTTTAAATCTTTGTGCAGCTGAAATAAAGGAGGGGAGGATGTAAATTGTACAAATTTAATTAATGAAAGCATGCTAAATATTATCATCAGCAAGCAAAAGAAGTGAACAGTCTCCACCTATTGTGCAAAATAGCATGATCATTTGTACTAAAAGAAAATATAATATACAACCTGTATACCCCATTTCCATATATTATCATCAGTTCGTTCCACAACTTTAGCAAATCAAAACCAGAAAAGAAAAACTGAAGTGAATATCAACTAAAATAAAATTCAGTTTAAAAACACCAAAACAGATCAATATAAAACAGGGATCAAAGAAGCAAGAATTTAGCAAGCAATTTCAAAAACAACTGTGTCAACATGAAGAAGTCTCTGTTCTTCTTCTCAGACCATGTGAGTAAACATTTAACTTTAAAATTAAAGTTAATGAATGCTGGAATCTGTGAATTCAAAATGATATTGTGTTATATGATTTTATATATATGAGTATATCTACATATGTTTTGATGATATTGGTGCTGAGTATGAATAGGTCACCTCTGTTCCTTTTAAGTTCAGAGTTCAATCAAGAAAAAAATTTGAAACTTCACTTCCCTAACTGCTAATAGGTTTTAATCTTCAATAAATAAGTTAGTTTAAGCATCATCTATGAGCTGGATTTTGGTTTAAGCTTGAAAATGAACACTTGACTCTGTAAACTTGGTTTACAGTAAAAGAAAGATTCATGTGATAAATTCAAGTATTTTAAATTATTGATTTGATTACATAATTTGAATAAGCATACAAAGATATGATTTTTAAAATTAATATGATGATTTTCAATATGGTAATAAGTGAGTAATCCTAGTTTAACCAGTAAGTGGTCTCGGAGGGTTTTCTGGCGAACGGTAGCGTCGAGGTGGATGGGAACTTCGCTGAAGGTAGGTGGAAGATGGGTGGACTCGGCAAAAGTGCGAGGTGATTTTATTATTCGCGGTGGCGGCAGGAGTTCGTCGTCGTAGGGTTTTAGCTCAATACTGGGTCGAAGGTCTTTGCGAGGTGTTACTGAACTCGTCGACGCATCAGGCATCATCGGGGTTGATCGAATAGGAGCGTATGACGTTGCCGAAGACTTGGGTGGAGACTCGTGACCTCCGGTGGTCAGAGATTGGGGGTACCAGGCGATTTTTGATAATCGCGGTTTGCTTCAGCTTGGACCAGAATGCTAAATTGGGTTTGGCTCATGAACTCGACGATCTGATTGCACTGGAGGCTTGGGCAGATGGTCAGTGACTTGTCAGTGATGGCGACGATGGCCGGAGGTGATCGTGGCAGAGGTGCACGTGCACGAGGTGGTGAGTGTATCTGGGTTGTTTTGTTTTGTTGGAGAAGAAGCTGCTAAACTCGAAGTCGTTCTCGTGAATGTTTGTGAGTGACTCGTGGAAACGTGGATTGGGTTTGAGTATTTTTTTTACTAGGCTCGAGTTGTTTAATAATTTAACAGGCTTTAAAAGGTTGAAATCAAAATTTAGTTTTAAAGAAAAAAATTAAAGGAAGGGAGAGGTCGCCAATAAGTGTTTGACAAACTTAAGTTAAGACTTTATTTCAAGTGTAATTATTTAAGAAAATACTTAACGATGTTTTCTAAAATCTTAATTAATATTGTAATTGAGTAGATAATTTAAGTTAAGTATTAAAGTTAATTACCATCAAAGTTTCCAAGTTAATAATAATTTCATTTCAAAGTTATGAAGGTAGATTTTTAATATTAACTTAGATATAATAATTATTATCAATTGATTGTCTAAAAAGGATATATAAGAATGGTTAATTAATTTATAATTGTAATTAACTAAGTGATTAGAGATTTATCAATTTGTTTAAAAGATTGGTTGATTTATAATTAAGTGTCTAATTTATCTGTAATTAAGAATTGTAAATGTAATAAATTAAAGTTAATTGATTAAGATAATTAATTAAGGATTAATCAATTTAATTAATTAATTAAAGATAATTAATTAAATGGTGAATTAAATAATTAAAGGTTAATTATTTAATAATTAAAGGTTGATGAATTATAATTAAAGGTTAATCAATTTATTATTAATGGTTAATTAATAAATGATTAAAGGATAATTAATCAGAATGATTTGTAATTAATTAATGTTAATTAACCAGGATTAGAAATTCATAAGTAATTAATCTAATTTGAATAAATCAGATAATTAACTAATCTTACTTATGAATATTTGGATTCTATTGGATGATTTGATTGTTTGATATCCCTGATATATGATGCTTTGTGATACATCCTGATTTGTGTTGTGATTGTAATTTATTTATCTGGGATGAATGTAATTGATTATCTGCGATATATATATCTATGATCTGTGAATGAACGATAAGCGTTATAGTTAATACTGCTTATCAACTATATTTCGGTATTCTGATCTGTGATGATTGAATGATGTTGCACTATTATGTGAAACCCCTAGACTACACCTTTACACACACAAATATGGATTTCACGTGGAAATCGGTTAAGTCACAGATAATTTAAATTTGATGTTTTTTGAAATTGAAATTTTAATTTCAATTGATTTTGAAATTGGAAATTTGGGTTTAAAGTGAAAAGCTTTTGAAATAGAATTTCATAGATAAAAGTTACTTTGAATAACTTAATCGAGTTTTGAAAATTAAATAATTTGATTTAAATTTGAATTCATGTTTAAAATTGAATCCTATGATTTGAAACTAGGGATTAAAGATGCTGTACAAGTTATATATGGGTTAAACCATTTTAAAGGTTTTGATTTGGGAATTTGAATTTAATTCAAGGGTTTTAACTCGTGTAAATATAATTGGATTTTACCAAAATGAAAACTACTTGTTTTCAAATAATAATAGCTTTCATTTTAAGAAAGGATTTCTAAATTGTGTTGAAAGGTTAAATTGAAATGTTTTGAAAACTATGAAATGAGTCTTTGATTCAAAGACCAAATGAGTTAATCCAACTTGAAATAAAATTGTTTTGAAAACTATGAAATTAGTCTTTGATTCAAAGACCAAATGAGTTAATCCAACTTGAAATAAAATTGTTTTGAAAGGCTATGAATGAATCTTTGGAAACGAGTTTTGAAAGCTATAAGTTAAATCTTGACTTAAAGATTTAACGAGTTAATTCAATTGAAATAGAAATTGTTTTGAAATCCATGAATGGATCTTTGTGAATGGGGTTAACTTTGTGAATTGAATCTTTTTGTTTAAAAGATTGGAAATGGTAATTTGTTTTAACCATTCGAATGAAAAGTTTTGGGTTTTAAGCTGTGATTTAACTGAGACCCCAGTATCCATATGATTTTTAATTGCGCTCGTTATTCGGGTTAGCCGGGAAAAGACATTTGCGTCATATAACCCATTCCGAATAATGATACGACGTATATGGATAGCATTTGAAGATCGGTGGTGAAGACCGGATACTTTCGAAAACGAAAGGATTACCATCGATTGTCTCTGCATCGGCTGATCCCCGGTATAGAGATTTTAGCACCCTTTGTGATGGGAAGTCCGGACGTGATTAGAAATTATCCGGATTTGCAAGGGCTTCTTCGGAAGTGCCTTCGGTTCTGTTCAAACCCGGAACAGACTTGTATGGTTACATGTTTGACATTACATTTTGAGATATAAAGCAAATTTCTTTCAAATACATTTCTTTTTGGTGGCGGAGAATTTATTCTCTTAGCTTAACACCCTTCTCTGAGACGTACGAGCTCAGAGGTTATGTAGTTGAAGATTATCAGCGATATACTCCCAATTTGGTAATGTGACATGCTGAGTGTTGCTGTGTGATGATCATTGTTTGATCATTTGTGATATGATCATTTGTTTGATCATTTATCTTTGTGATCATTACTTTGATCATCTGTTGACCCAAAGCATGGCTTTGTGGATGAGACTTCGTCGAACCTCACACCCCGGAATGGTCAAAACAAGAAAGATGCAGCAAGGTTATTGGGGGTAGCGCCCCTTAGGGTATGTACATCTCCTTCTGGATAGAAGTGGTATCATGGTATGGAGCCCAAATACTTAACTTATGTGGATATCGCAAACATATTTATATCTTACTTTGTGATTGTTGTTGGGGCCCCGGTTAAAGGTTGGTTACAACCGGGAGATGGCATACTCGTGTCAGTAGTTACCCAGTTAGGGGTAACCCGGCCTTGTGTTGGCAGAGATCCGGTTAGGTTCTCGGGGCATCTTTCCAGAGGCGTACCTATGTGGCAATGGGAAGTTCCTTGGCCTGACCATTTGTTGGAAATCCTAACAAAACAATACGAACCTTGTACGGTTTTAGTTGTAGAACCTGCCATCTAATATGGTAGCTATAGTAGGCATACTATAATGGTACCTATGCTAGCTAAGATTTATATTGTACTTTCGAAATGTTTTTCCTCACTATGCACTAATAATAATATCCAAAATGTTTTGTTTTGCGTAGTAAGCATCTTTGACTATCATAAGGAGAAATCTCCCCCAAGTTTGCGCTTGCATTGTGTGTGTGGCGGGAGGCCTTATGGTAGTTTCATTTTCCAAAAGCATTGCGAATTGACTTTAAAATTCTCTGCTATTTGTTTTAAAGATAAACTGTTTTTGTTGCTCACACCAGTCCCATGACTGATCCGGAGTTTATTGTTTCTTTCCTAAACTCTGGATGCTCAAAAATTTTCTACACGGGCAGTCTAGAGTTGGGTTTTTCAGATAGTCAGATTAGTAGATTTTCTGGAGCTAGTTCAGTCTTTGGATATGGACTGCACTTGCTTATCTTTGTGCATCGTTATTGGGAGTTCAAGCTATTCTGGATTGGTGTTTTGAAGATGGAGATTATCCGCTGCTGGTGTTATCTATTTTCTTTTCTGCTGCTATTTCTTGTATCATACCTCTGATGTATATTGATATTCATTGTATCACTCTATTGTATCGGATATTGTATCAGTGTTGTATATCAATGTTTTATTCATTTCTTCTGCTGTGTTGTTTACTTAATTGTGTTATAAGCTCCGGAGAACCAGATTCGGCGTTTGGATCTACGACATTTTGAGTACAAGTGAAGTACGGGTGCCGATTTTCGAAGGCCGACTTCAGGATCTTTACATTTGGTATCAGAGCTGAGGGTAAAACTTTAGCTCAGGAGTATAACAAATTAAGTAACTCATTAGAGATATGGTGAAGTATCCCTAGAATGAGCATATCCCTAAGATATCTGTTTGAATGCCTCAGTAAATTCTCTTACTATCCACTGATAGTGAGTATGAGTGCAAGAAGAAGACGAGATAGGGGACAGGGAAGTACGACTATAAATGGTCAATACCCTGTAACAGTGGAAACAACTTTCTTTATCAATTTCCTTTGATTCGTTTCCAAATTTTTTTTTGATTGCTTCGTACCAGCTACAAGAAGAAGTTTCAGTATGATGATGGTTCTACGAATCGTTGTAGAAAATCCTTACTTAGTATCTTCATCGTTTTCCTATCAGCTTTTTGTTTTTAAACTTTAATGAATTTGGAATTGGAAATTTGAAATAGGAAATTCTAAATAAATTGGAAATTTAGAATTAATTGAAAATTTTAAATTGTTGATATTCTGCTTTGATGAGCCAAATACAAAATGGATATACAGTTTGATCTAGAAAGATATTTCTCTATCTTTGATCTATCTGTGTTATTTTTCGTGCCTGTAAATTTCGAGGACGAAATTCTTTCAAGGGGGGAAGTTTGTAACGACCCTAGATTTTAATTAAATTTAAATTGATAATTAAATGAATTTTTGAATAAAAATTGTAAAATTAATTATAAATGGAAGCAAGTTTCCCCGATTCAAATCGAAAATATATTAAGTCATGGATTTGAAAATTTGTATTTATGTGAATATATATATATATATATGTATATATCGGATTTGAAATAAATTCTTAAATAAATGGTTTTAAAAAATAAATAAATATAGAGATATATATATACTTTGGATACCAGATAAATAAAAGATTTAAAATTTAGAATTGATGTCAATTTAAGTTTTAAAAATAAAATAAGTTGAATTGTGTAAAGTAAAACTAATAACAAATATAAAATTTAGAAATAGAAAATTGATTTATATCACCATAAAGTAATATTGTAAAGACAAAAAAAAGAGAATACATTCAAGTGTGTTCAAACAAAAATATAAATATGTAAAGCCAATCAAGTCACAAAGATATGAAGCAAGAAAGAAAATGTACACAAATGTACTTACCAAATAAAGATAAATATATGTGCAAACAAACAAAAATATAAGTATAAAGATGAATAAAATGAAACAAGTGTGTATATATAAAGCAAGAAACAAAGTATATATCCAAACCTGAAACCAGCAAAAATATGTGAACAAAGAAAAGTCAAAGCACTTAAAAAAATTATCTCCATATATAAAAGTACAAGACAGTAAAACAAAGACAAAGAAAAGGTAAGTGTGAAAACAAAGACAAGTATGTATATCTTTAAATATTTGTGCAGCTGAAATAAAGGAGGGGAGGATGTAAATTGTACAAATTTAATTAATGAAAGCATGCTAAAGATTATCATCAGCAAGCAAAAGAAGTGAACAGTCTCCACCTATTGTGCAAAATAGCATGATCATTTGTACTAAAAGAAAATATAATATACAACCTGTATACCCCATTTCCATATATTATCATCAGTTCGTTCCACAACTTAAGCAAATCAAAACCAGAAAAGAAAAACTGAAGTGAATATCAACTTAAATAAAATTCAGTTTAAAAACATCAAAACAGATCAATATAAAACAGGGATCAAAGAAGCAAGAATTTAGCAAGCAATTTCTAAAACAACTGTGTCAACATGAAGAAGTCTCTGTTCTTCTTCTCAGACCAAGTGAGTAAACATTTAACTTTAAAATTAAAGTTAATGAATGCTGGAATCTGTGAATTCTAAATGATATTGTGTTATATGATTTTATATAGATGAGTATATCTACATATGTTTTGATGATATTGGTGCCGAGTATGAATAGGTCACCTCTGTTCCTTTTAAGTTCAGAGTTCAATCAAGAAAAAAATTTGAAACTTCACTTCCCTAATTTCTAATAGGTTTTAATCTTCAACAAATAAGTTAGTTTAAGCATCATCTATGAGCTGGATTTTGGTTTAAGCTTAAAAATGAACACTTGACTTTGTAAACTTGGTTTACAGTAAAAGAAAGAATCATGTGATAAATTCAAGTATTTTAAATTATTGATTTGATTACATAATTTGAATAAGCATACAAAGATATGATTTTTAAAATTAATATGATGATTTTTAATATGGTAATAAGTGAGTAATCCTAGTTTAACCAGTAAGTGGTCTCGGAGGGTTTTCTGGCGAACGGTAGCGTCGAGGTGGATGGGAACTGCGCTGAAGGTAGGTGGAAGATGGGTGGACTCGGCAAAAATGCGAGGTGATTTTATTATTCGCGATGGCGGCAGGAGTTCGTCGTCATAGGATTTTTAGCTCAATACTGGGTCGAAGGTCTTTGCGAGGCGTTACTGAACTCGTCGACGCATCGGGCATCATCGGGGTTGATCGAATAGGAGCGTATGACGTTGCCGAAGACTTGGCTGGAGTCTCGTGACCTCCGGTGGTCAGAGATTGGGGGTACGAGGCGATTTCTGATAATCGCGGTTTGCTTCATCTTGGACCAGAATGCTAAATTGGGTTTGGCTCATGAACTCGACGATCTGATTGCACTAGAGGCTTGGGCAGATGGTCAGTGACTTGTCAGTGATGGCGACTGTAACGACCCGACTTTCTATGCCCAGAAAGACGCATCATTATGAAGAAAGAAAGGGATAGGAGAAGAAAAGAAAAGAAGAAAGAACAACAACACGTCAGAAATCTCACAGCAGAATGAGAAATATATTATCACATAAGATATTACATAGTATCATATACATCAGAGTACACAACTTATACATCACAGAATAGACAGTTATAAACTTCTGTCTATTATACAACACAAGTACATCAGTACAATACAGACTAATACAAACACAGCGGAAACTCTATATATCTACTCGCTGAAGCCTCCTGCTCCACAGCTCCTCCAGAATTCGTCAAGACTATCCTGAATCCCTCGACTACTCAATACAATATTGAGTACCCAAGAGTTTAATAAAACAGAAAATAAACACTTGGGTCAGACATGGGTCTGGTGTGAGTAAACGGGTTAAAATTGTTTAACTTCAAAACCTTTTGAAAACAAAGGTATCACGTAAGACTTTCCACACATAAACATGGAAAAGTTTTTACCTTACGCTAACCAAAACATTTGATAGGAAATCCAGTTATATTATAATAGGGTCTAGGGTTTTCAGATAAATATTCACATAGCCGAAATTGTTACATTCATTAAATTCCAGCATACATAAGTATACAATCAAGTCCGAGATCACTTATTGGAGTTTGGATTCCATACAATGGCAGGGCTACTGGGGTACCGCCCGTCACAGTACGTGGCCTAGATCACCGTACCGAGGAGTACGCCCGCTCCCCTGCAACACAAAGCCGGAACCATCCCTTACTGGATAATCCCGAACAAGATAATCCCGTAGTTGGCGCGACCAACCACACACTAAGCCGAATAAAAGAAAAGGGACCTCTAGACAGGGATCTATCTTGCTCTCAGTGGGTGCTACCCACGAAGCCTTGCTGCACCTCCCCTGTTTTAGCCATTCCCGGTTGATGAGGCTTGAGGTTACGATTACCTTTAATCAGAACATATCACTTAGAATGCTCATCGTCCACCTGACGATGTGCTGAAAGCATTCAATCCATACAAGTTCGTTCCGGGTTCGAACGAAACCGAAGGCATTATCTCGTTACACTCGTTTTGGAATCACCCTCAGAGTTAACGACAATAACCCTTGCACTCTGAATCTTCATCTTCACTTGATTCACGACCTATCGTTAATTTGGATCGATGTGGTATTCGGGTCTCCAGACCTGGAAATCCGGTATACGGAAACCCGATCCCGGTCTCATCGAAATCCAAAGCGTATCTTTTAAGGCCAAGTTGTTTTAAAGGTTAAAACAATTCAATTCAATTATCTTTATACACAAAGAAAGATAATTCACAACAGATAATCAACATTATCAGATAATCCATACAATTCAACTAACATCCATATCACACAGCATATATCTCATCAGAGATATCAATCAATGCAAAGCATTCAATATTATCATCCATTCTTAAGTAATGATTTATATCATCTCTAATTAATTTAAAGTGAATTAAATTAATTACTTTATTTTATAAATCCTTCTTACTTAACCATTAATTAATTCATTTTAATTAATCATCTTTGATTAATTATCTTTTAATTTCATCCAAGTAATTTTATTTCAATTAATTACTTAACTTAATTATTCTTAACCACTTTTAGTAATTAACCTTTAATTACTTCATTAATTAATTAACTAAAATTAATTAAGTTAATCAACTATAATTAATTATATTAATCCTTAATTAATTACATTGATTAATTATTTCATTTATTAATTATTACTAAATTAATCAATCTTAATTACATCATTAATTATATTAATTAATGATCCTTAATTACAAATTAATTATTAATTACTTTAATTAAATTAATTACATTAAGTAATTAACTTTAATTAAATCATAATTATTAATCACTCTTGATTAATCACATTCAGTAATTAACTACCCTTAATTACTTTATCAAATAAATAAATTACTCCTTAATTAATTATCTTTAATTAATCCCTTGATTAATTCCATTAAGTAATTACTCACTAATTACTTCCATAAGTAATTCCTCTTAAATTAATTACATTTAGTAATTATTCATTAATTACTTCACTAAGTAATTACACTTAATTAATCATAAGTGATTATCTTTAATTAATTGGACTACTTAATTAACCTAAAATTAATTACATTAATTAACCTTAATTAATTATCTAAGTAATTAATCCTTAATTACCTTTCATTAATTACTTCCATAAAGTAATTATTCTCTTTAATTAATTACATTTAGTAATTACAAATTAATTACTTACACTAAGTAATTTACTTAATTAATTACATTAAATAATTAATACTTAATCAAATTCAAAGTTTAACTTTAATTAATTACATTTATTAATTAACTTAATTTAATTACCTAAATTAATCACTTCTTAATCACTAGTTAATGTTCCATTATTAACTACCCATTAATTACTTACTCTAAGTAATTATCTCATTATTAATTAATTACCTTTTAAATCTCTTAATAATTAATGAATTACAAATCATTAATCTTAATTTACTTAAGATAACAACATCATTCTTATTAACAATTAAATTATCATTTACAAGTCATTTGAAACCTTTTACTTTTAAATTTACCTTTACATTCCAATTCAAATTATACTTTAAACTTTAACTTGTTTAAATATTTGATTTTATAAAACTTTAATTTATCTCAAAACTAGGATAAAAAGTTCAATTTGAATCCATACTTAAACTTGATTTTAAAAACCTGTTTAAATCTGCTTTCAAATTTTTAAAACCATTTTAAATTTCTAAAATACTGACAGGTTACAAATCTGTAACCAAACCCGAGCCTATACTCAACAACTTCGAGTCATCCACCATCCTACTCGAGAGTGTCTCGAGTTCCCTCCCCATCATCTTCTTCTTCTCTCAATTCCTATATAAAACTAAAACTGCCAGTTCCTAACCTCACGAACACGAGCAAGTACTCGAGCTTTTACCCAGAATCCCCGACATCCCTTCGAGTCGCACGAACCCATACTCCCCTGACACACTATCATTGTTGTGTACGTGCACAACTATCTGGCCACCCTCCGATGAACTTCACCACCTCCGGCAAGTCGTAAAACCCTTCGACAATCGATTACAAACCTTCAATCGACAGTATCTAGTTTAAATCGAATTCGAGTGTTCCACTCGAAACAGATATTCGACAACGTCAGAAAGCAACGCCACGCCACCTCGTCTCCGACCATCATATCACCTGGAACTCCGGCCACGAGTTACTGACACACTACGCATCATTCCTCTACAATTTTATACCACTCGATGCAATTTTGAAGATGCAGTAGTCAAAATTCTCAAGTTCAACAAAACTAGGGTTAAAATTAAAATCAAGCAATTTCAATTATCAAAGAGATTTATAAATTCAACAACCATTTTTACTAAACTCTCCAATGCTTCACCTAGCTCCATCAACAATCTCGAGCAACCCAGATGCCCAGGTCATCAGATAATGACCAAAAACCAAATTCTAGCAATATCCCAAATACACATTCAATACTTTACTAAAAATTATGATTTTGATTTTAAAAATCCTAACTTTAAGAGATGATTAAAGATGTATATTTGAATCAATACAAGTTGACATTTGATTTTTATCATATAATTAAGATTTACTGTATTATCTTGATTCCAGTAAATTTCCAACTAAAAATACTCGAACTTATCACTATAACTAGATGATGTTTAAACTAACATAACTTGTTTGTATATCACAACCTATCAGAGTTTAAATGAAGAGATTTTGAATTTTTCTCTTTGTTTAAAAACTCTGTAAAATAAGAACAGGGTATAATTTGTACACAAACATGCACACTTAACTGCTTCATATTTATAAACATGCAAGCCTAATTTCCATTTATACAAACAATTATTACAACATTATTTCATACATCCATCACTTGTAACAAATTAAACAGGTTAAAGTTTGTTTACTCACTTTAAAAAACAGAGAAGCCAATATTTATACATACTGGAAAAACAAGTAAGTTGTTATATATATATCCAGATAAATAAGCATGCAAATCATATCATAACTTTATCACCCTAAATCATCACATGCTTAAAAATTTAATCACTGATTTAAAACTGTTTTTAAAGAAAGTGTTTACTCACTTGAAAACAGGAGATGAACAGAGCACAGATTATTGACCCTTGAATCTTTGAAACAGAATTGTCCATGCTTTAAAAACTTGAATGTTGCTTTAAAAAATGCTATTGCTCTTGAAAACTTGAAGACGACATGCATGCTTGCTTTAGATAATTTCCAGATTAGAAGGAAATGCTTGCAGTTGCATGCACTTGGAAAGGATCTCAGACTTGAAGAACATGGTTACAGATCTTTGAATTTGAGAAATGTTTGTAGGGTTTCAGGTTGTATAATAAATGGTTTCAGGCATTTGAGAATCAAACTTTTTGAAGATGAATTCAGGTTTGAGGATTTTTGATTACAGACCTAGTTTACAGGCTTTGATTTTTATTGGAGTAAATGTTCTCAGGTTTTGAACATTATCTGGTTTGAGAAATGAATCCAGCTTTTGGTTTGAGAAGATTTTGGTTTCAGGTTATAGATTTCTTTTGTCTGGTTTTAGTTTCATTTTTTTAAAACGTGAAGATGAACAAAGAAATGGAAGAGAGAAGGATATAGATTTATATAGATTTGTTTTTTTAAAATTAAAGAAAATAGAAATTATGACACTTGTCTCATACATTGTTTAATTACCTTACACATGTATTTTACATGTTTTAAAAATTTAACACTTGTCCTTAATCTTTTTATATTATTTTTAAAAAGATTTTAAAAGCTTTTATATGTATTTCCTAAATAGATAAATACATATCTTTTTAAATAAATGCTTTTCTATATTATAAATAAATAAAACCTTTAAAAGAAATACAATAAAACTCATTTATATCCTAATAAAATTATATACAATATTTTTAATTCATTTTTAAGTGTAAACATATCTTTTGTATTTATTTACTATTAAATAAACACTTTCTAAATTTATATGAATAAAATTCCTTTTAAAGAAAATATTGTAAAACAAATCTTATTTTAAATAAAAGCCTTGTTCATATATTTTATAACCAAATATATTAAAATATTTATCTTTAAAGATTCAAATTTAAATCCAGATTCAAATTCAAATTTGACTTTTAAAATCCAATTTAAAAATCAACTCAACATTTATATTTTTAAATAAACATTTTATTAAGTTTGAAATTGATATATTTCATTTAAAAACAACTCAAGACATATATATATACACATATTTAAACAATACTTATTAATTTTGGAAATGATAAATCTAAATACAATTTAAATTATTATTCTTATTATAATCAATCTATACTATAATTAAAACATCATATTATTATTATTTGGTTATAAAATATTTGAAAATAACAAATTTATCAATTTAAAATAATTTAAATTAAGAGATTATCACATTTTAAACTTCTCGAAATCCCGGGATATCACATTCCTTCCCCCTTAAAAGAATTTCGTCCTCGAAATTTAAAACAAAAGATAATCCAAAGATTTTTATATTTATTTCAACCAATTTTAAAACAATTCAATTATACTTAACAGCCATATACTATCAATCAAACAATCATTCATCCAAACAAACAATTTTATCTAAACAAACAATTTTATCCGAACAAACAACTCTAGCTATCCGGACATAGATCCGGATAAACTACCTAAAATTATCCCGAGTTTCCCCGATAAAGATACTGGGTTACTCGCTCTATTAAATCCAAACTGGTAATTCAATACCGAAGCCAAAACACATATCCTCACAAAAACTCAGAAAGATCCAATATACTCGGAGCTATCTTCCTAGTCTTACCCAAACTCAATTGCTTCCTTTACCGAAGAAATAACAACGAAGTCTCCAACTTCGAATTCCAAAATTCTCCATCTCTAATCCACAGAACTCTTCTGATGATTCTGGGCTGCCTTCATCCTTCCTGATCAGCTCAACCATCACTGATGCTTCCCGAAATAAATCGGACCACAAACAATCCAACAAACGGATCCTCTCAAGATCTACGGAAATCCAGAACTCAAACTCTACTCCTCAATCATCAGTAGATTCCAAATACTTCTTTTATCAAGACAAAACAGATTCTCTCACCAATCTGACCTTCAAATCTTGAAAAGCTTCCTGTAGGAACCCTTTAATCCAAACACTGCAACTTCCGGTTGCTTCTACTCTAGAACAACTACTACCAAGCTTTCGCTGCTCAACTCTGGTCTGGATGTCGTCGATGAACTTGAGTACAAACTTGATCATCATATTCCAGAAAATATCGGATAATCTCAAAAGAATACTCAAACTATCGCAAGTCACTTTTGCGATCAACCCAGCCAAAATGCAAAGAAACTGTTCTCTCTTTACCAATCAGAACAGCTTACACTTAATTATCCAATCCATCGAAGAAATGGATCTACTCTACTGCTTCTGAACTTCACCTTCAGAAAAAAAACTGCTCAGCCAGAAAACTTCCTGCCATCACGGAATACTCCGAGCTGCACTGCTGCCACAGATGCCAAAGACTTCCTAACCAAAGCTTTTCGAGAAACTCGGACCTCAAACAGAATCACCATGCTGAACTCAGCCACCACACCGAAGCAGACATACTTCCTTAACTTGTTCCAAAGAAAACATCTTCGGGAACATCCATAGTCACTGCATCTCATCACACAGCTACTACTCTCCGAGTTACCCAATATACCATCACTTACTTCTGCACAACTGATAGATTCAACTCTAGAAAATCTGCTCACCCGAGCTCAACCAATCTTACATTCCAATAATGGACTCCGAATCTTGAAAAGGATTTCTTCAGAGATCCGAGACATCCTTACTCCATACTGCCAATTTACTCGAGACGATATTGGGTTTACAGTCTCGATATATACTTCCAACCTCAAACATTCAAACTCCAACTATTGGTAATTGTGTTACACACACTACCACCTTATCTACCTTTATAACTTATATTGGAAAACCCGAACAGGTAACCCAATAAATAGGTAGAAATACATAAATATATATATTTAAAATGATATATTTTTTATATAGAAATTTTATCTGGGTAAAATTATTTCATCTACCTTTTTAAAACAATATTGTGTCCGTTGGCCTGGTCAAGTGTTTAGAGATCCCTATCAATAACGTTAGCTACTCGTATTGACCAGAATCCATATACCACTCAACCGATCAATTAACACAATATAAAACCATTTTATATAACTAACAAATACGCGCTCTCGTATATATATACTCAGACTCAAACAGGTTGCTACAAATCCTATCTCTAATGAACAATCCTTCCGAACCTAGGTATTCACTCAACCTAGTGTTCTGATATTCACTTAACCAAAAGCTTAGGCATTCGCTCAACCTATGCTCTGATACCAAATGTAACGACCCGACTTTCTATGCCCAGAAAGACGCATCATTATGAAGAAAGAAAGGGATAGGAGAAGAAAAGAAAAGAAGAAAGAACAACAACATGTCAGAAATCTCACAGCGGAATGAGAAATATATTATCACATAAGATATTACATAGTATCATATACATCAGAGTACACAACTTATACATCACAGAATAGACAGTTATAAACTTCTGTCTATTATACAACACAAGTACATCAGTACAATACAGACTAATACAAACACAGCGGAAACTCTATATATCTACTCGCTGAAGCCTCCTGCTCCACAGCTCCTCCAGAATTCGTCAAGACTATCCTGAATCCCTCGACTACTCAATACAATATTGAGTACCCAAGAGTTTAATAAAACAGAAAATAAACACTTGGGTCAGACATGGGTCTGGTGTGAGTAAACGGGTTAAAATTGTTTAACTTCAAAACCTTTTGAAAACAAAGGTATCACGTAAGACTTTCCACACATAAACATGGAAAAGTTTTTACCTTACGCTAACCAAAACATTTGATAGGAAATCCAGTTATATTATAATAGGGTCTAGGGTTTTCAGATAAATATTCACATAGCCGAAATTGTTACATTCATTAAATTCCAGCATACATAAGTATACAATCAAGTCCGAGATCACTTATTGGAGTTTGGATTCCATACAATGGCAGGGCTACTGGGGTACCGCCCGTCACAGTACGTGGCCTAGATCACCGTACCGAGGAGTACGCCCGCTCCCCTGCAACACAAAGCCGGAACCATCCCTTACTGGATAATCCCGAACAAGATAATCCCGTAGTTGGCGCGACCAACCACACACTAAGCCGAATAAAAGAAAAGGGACCTCTAGACAGGGATCTATCTTGCTCTCAGTGGGTGCTACCCACGAAGCCTTGCTGCACCTCCCCTGTTTTAGCCATTCCCGGTTGATGAGGCTTGAGGTTACGATTACCTTTAATCAGAACATATCACTTAGAATGCTCATCGTCCACCTGACGATGTGCTAAAAGCATTCAATCCATACAAGTTCGTTCCGGGTTCGAACGAAACCGAAGGCATTATCTCGTTACACTCGTTTTGGAATCACCCTCAGAGTTAACGACAATAACCCTTGCACTCTGAATCTTCATCTTCACTTGATTCACGACCTATCGTTAATTTGGATCGATGTGGTATTCGGGTCTCCAGACCTGGAAATCCGGTATACGGAAACCCGATCCCGGTCTCATCGAAATCCAAAGCGTATCTTTTAAGGCCAAGTTGTTTTAAAGGTTAAAACAATTCAATTCAATTATCTTTATACACAAAGAAAGATAATTCACAACAGATAATCAACATTATCAGATAATCCATACAATTCAACTAACATCCATATCACACAGCATATATCTCATCAGAGATATCAATCAATGCAAAGCATTCAATATTATCATCCATTCTTAAGTAATGATTTATATCATCTCTAATTAATTTAAAGTGAATTAAATTAATTACTTTATTTTATAAATCCTTCTTACTTAACCATTAATTAATTCATTTTAATTAATCATCTTTGATTAATTATCTTTTAATTTCATCCAAGTAATTTTATTTCAATTAATTACTTAACTTAATTATTCTTAACCACTTTTAGTAATTAACCTTTAATTACTTCATTAATTAATTAACTAAAATTAATTAAGTTAATCAACTATAATTAATTATATTAATCCTTAATTAATTACATTGATTAATTATTTCATTTATTAATTATTACTAAATTAATCAATCTTAATTACATCATTAATTATATTAATTAATGATCCTTAATTACAAATTAATTATTAATTACTTTAATTAAATTAATTACATTAAGTAATTAACTTTAATTAAATCATAATTATTAATCACTCTTGATTAATCACATTCAGTAATTAACTACCCTTAATTACTTTATCAAATAAATAAATTACTCCTTAATTAATTATCTTTAATTAATCCCTTGATTAATTCCATTAAGTAATTACTCACTAATTACTTCCATAAGTAATTCCTCTTAAATTAATTACATTTAGTAATTATTCATTAATTACTTCACTAAGTAATTACACTTAATTAATCATAAGTGATTATCTTTAATTAATTGGACTACTTAATTAACCTAAAATTAATTACATTAATTAACCTTAATTAATTATCTAAGTAATTAATCCTTAATTACCTTTCATTAATTACTTCCATAAAGTAATTATTCTCTTTAATTAATTACATTTAGTAATTACAAATTAATTACTTACACTAAGTAATTTACTTAATTAATTACATTAAATAATTAATACTTAATCAAATTCAAAGTTTAACTTTAATTAATTACATTTATTAATTAACTTAATTTAATTACCTAAATTAATCACTTCTTAATCACTAGTTAATGTTCCATTATTAACTACCCATTAATTACTTACTCTAAGTAATTATCTCATTATTAATTAATTACCTTTTAAATCTCTTAATAATTAATGAATTACAAATCATTAATCTTAATTTACTTAAGATAACAACATCATTCTTATTAACAATTAAATTATCATTTACAAGTCATTTGAAACCTTTTACTTTTAAATTTACCTTTACATTCCAATTCAAATTATACTTTAAACTTTAACTTGTTTAAATATTTGATTTTATAAAACTTTAATTTATCTCAAAACTAGGATAAAAAGTTCAATTTGAATCCATACTTAAACTTGATTTTAAAAACCTGTTTAAATCTGCTTTCAAATTTTTAAAACCATTTTAAATTTCTAAAATACTGACAGGTTACAAATCTGTAACCAAACCCGAGCCTATACTCAACAACTTCGAGTCATCCACCATCCTACTCGAGAGTGTCTCGAGTTCCCTCCCCATCATCTTCTTCTTCTCTCAATTCCTATATAAAACTAAAACTGCCAGTTCCTAACCTCACGAACACGAGCAAGTACTCGAGCTTTTACCCAGAATCCCCGACATCCCTTCGAGCCGCACGAACCCATACTCCCCTGACACACTATCATTGTTGTGTACGTGCACAACTATCTGGCCACCCTCCGATGAACTTCACCACCTCCGGCAAGTCGTAAAACCCTTCGACAATCGATTACAAACCTTCAATCGACAGTATCTAGTTTAAATCGAATTCGAGTGTTCCACTCGAAACAGATATTCGACAACGTCAGAAAGCAACGCCACGCCACCTCGTCTCCGACCATCATATCACCTGGAACTCCGGCCACGAGTTACTGACACACTACGCATCATTCCTCTACAATTTTATACCACTCGATGCAATTTTGAAGATGCAGTAGTCAAAATTCTCAAGTTCAACAAAACTAGGGTTAAAATTAAAATCAAGCAATTTCAATTATCAAAGAGATTTATAAATTCAACAACCATTTTTACTAAACTCTCCAATGCTTCACCTAGCTCCATCAACAATCTCGAGCAACCCAGATGCCCAGGTCATCAGATAATGACCAAAAACCAAATTCTAGCAATATCCCAAATACACATTCAATACTTTACTAAAAATTATGATTTTGATTTTAAAAATCCTAACTTTAAGAGATGATTAAAGATGTATATTTGAATCAATACAAGTTGACATTTGATTTTTATCATATAATTAAGATTTACTGTATTATCTTGATTCCAGTAAATTTCCAACTAAAAATACTCGAACTTATCACTATAACTAGATGATGTTTAAACTAACATAACTTGTTTGTATATCACAACCTATCAGAGTTTAAATGAAGAGATTTTGAATTTTTCTCTTTGTTTAAAAACTCTGTAAAATAAGAACAGGGTATAATTTGTACACAAACATGCACACTTAACTGCTTCATATTTATAAACATGCAAGCCTAATTTCCATTTATACAAACAATTATTACAACATTATTTCATACATCCATCACTTGTAACAAATTAAACAGGTTAAAGTTTGTTTACTCACTTTAAAAAACAGAGAAGCCAATATTTATACATACTGGAAAAACAAGTAAGTTGTTATATATATATCCAGATAAATAAGCATGCAAATCATATCATAACTTTATCACCCTAAATCATCACATGCTTAAAAATTTAATCACTGATTTAAAACTGTTTTTAAAGAAAGTGTTTACTCACTTGAAAACAGGAGATGAACAGAGCACAGATTATTGACCCTTGAATCTTTGAAACAGAATTGTCCATGCTTTAAAAACTTGAATGTTGCTTTAAAAAATGCTATTGCTCTTGAAAACTTGAAGACGACATGCATGCTTGCTTTAGATAATTTCCAGATTAGAAGGAAATGCTTGCAGTTGCATGCACTTGGAAAGGATCTCAGACTTGAAGAACATGGTTACAGATCTTTGAATTTGAGAAATGTTTGTAGGGTTTCAGGTTGTATAATAAATGGTTTCAGGCATTTGAGAATCAAACTTTTTGAAGATGAATTCAGGTTTGAGGATTTTTGATTACAGACCTAGTTTACAGGCTTTGATTTTTATTGGAGTAAATGTTCTCAGGTTTTGAACATTATCTGGTTTGAGAAATGAATCCAGCTTTTGGTTTGAGAAGATTTTGGTTTCAGGTTATAGATTTCTTTTGTCTGGTTTTAGTTTCATTTTTTTAAAACGTGAAGATGAACAAAGAAATGGAAGAGAGAAGGATATAGATTTATATAGATTTGTTTTTTTAAAATTAAAGAAAATAGAAATTATGACACTTGTCTCATACATTGTTTAATTACCTTACACATGTATTTTACATGTTTTAAAAATTTAACACTTGTCCTTAATCTTTTTATATTATTTTTAAAAAGATTTTAAAAGCTTTTATATGTATTTCCTAAATAGATAAATACATATCTTTTTAAATAAATGCTTTTCTATATTATAAATAAATAAAACCTTTAAAAGAAATACAATAAAACTCATTTATATCCTAATAAAATTATATACAATATTTTTAATTCATTTTTAAGTGTAAACATATCTTTTGTATTTATTTACTATTAAATAAACACTTTCTAAATTTATATGAATAAAATTCCTTTTAAAGAAAATATTGTAAAACAAATCTTATTTTAAATAAAAGCCTTGTTCATATATTTTATAACCAAATATATTAAAATATTTATCTTTAAAGATTCAAATTTAAATCCAGATTCAAATTCAAATTTGACTTTTAAAATCCAATTTAAAAATCAACTCAACATTTATATTTTTAAATAAACATTTTATTAAGTTTGAAATTGATATATTTCATTTAAAAACAACTCAAGACATATATATATACACATATTTAAACAATACTTATTAATTTTGGAAATGATAAATCTAAATACAATTTAAATTATTATTCTTATTATAATCAATCTATACTATAATTAAAACATCATATTATTATTATTTGGTTATAAAATATTTGAAAATAACAAATTTATCAATTTAAAATAATTTAAATTAAGAGATTATCACATTTTAAACTTCTCGAAATCCCGGGATATCACAGCGACGATGGCCGGAGGTGATCAAGGCAGAGGTGCACGTGCACGAGGTGGTGAGTGTATCTGGGTTGTTTTGTTTTGTTGGAGAAGAAGCTGCTGAACTCGAAGTCGTTCTCGTGAATGTTCGTGAGTGACTCGTGGAAACGTGGATTGGGTTTAAGTATTTTTTTTACTAGGCTCGAGTTGTTTAATAATTTAACAGGTTTTAAAAGGTTGAAATCAAAATTTAGTTTTAAAGAAAAAAATTAAAGGAAGGGAGAGGTCTCCAATAAGTGTTTGACAAATTTAAGTTAAGACTTTATTTCAAGTGTAATTATTTAAGAAAATACTTAACGATGTTTTCTAAAATCTTAATTAATATTGTAATTGAGTAGATAATTTAAGTTAAGTATTAAAGTTAATTACCATCAAAGTTTCCAAGTTAATAATAATTTGATTTCAAAGTTATGAAGGTAGATTTTTAATATTAACTTAGATATAATAATTATTATCAATTGATTGTCTAAAAAGTATAATTAAGAATGGTTAATTAATTTATAATTGTAATTAACTAAGTGATTAGAGATTTATCAATTTGTTTAAAAGATTGGTTGATTTATAATTAAGTGTCTAATTTATCTGTAATTAAAAATTGTAAATGTAATAAATTAAAGTTAATTAATTAAGATAATTAATTAAGGATTAATCAATTTATTTAATTAATTAAAGATAATTAATTAAACGGTGAATTAAATAATTAAAGGTTAATTATTTAATAATTAAAGGTTGATGAATTATAATTAAAGGTTAATCAATTTATTATTAATGGTTAATTAATAAATGATTAAAGCATAATTAATCAGAATGATTTGTAATTAATTAATGTTAATTAACCAGGATTAGAAATTCATAAATAATTAATCTAATTTGAATAAATCAGATAATTAACTGATCTTACTTATGAATATTTGGATTCTATTGGATGATTTGATTATTTGATATCCCTGATATATGATGCTTTGTGATACATCCTGATTTGTGTAGTGATCTGTAATTTATTTATCTTGGAAGAATGTAATTGATTATCTGCGATATATATCTATGATCTGTGAATGAACGATAAGCGTTATAGTTAATACCGCTTATCAACTATATTTCGGTATTCTGATCTGTGATGATTGAATGATGTTGCACTATTATGTGAAACCCCTGGACTACACCTTTACACACACAAATATGGATTTCACGTGGAAATCGGTTAAGTCACAGATAATTTAAATTTGATGTTTTTTGAAATTGAAATTTTAATTTCAATTGATTTTGAAATTGGAAATTTGGGTTTAAAGTGAAAAGCTTTTGAAATGGAATTTCAAAGATAAAAGTAACTTTGAAAAACTTAATCGAGTTTAGAAAATTTAAATAATTTGATTTAAATTTGAATTCAAGTTTGAAATTGAATCCTATGATTTGAAACTAGGGATTAAAGATGCTTTACAAGTTATATATGGCTTAAACCATTTTAAAGGTTTTGATTTGGGAATTTGAATTTAATTCAAGGGTTTTAACTTGTGTAAATATAATTGGATTTTTCCAAAACGAAAACTACTTGTTTTCAAATAATAATAGCTTTCATTTTAAGAAAGGATTTCTAAATTGTGTTGAAAGGTTTCAAGTTTGAAATAAAATTGAAATGTTTTGAAAACTATGAAATGAGTCTTTTATTCAAAGACCAAATGAGTTAATCCAACTTGAAATAAAATTGTTTTGAAAGGCTATGAATGAATCTTTGGAAACGTGTTTTGAAAGCTATAAGTTAAATCTTGACTTAAAGATTTAACGAGTTAATTCAATTGAAATAGAAATTGTTTTGAAATCCATGAATGGATCTTTGTGAATGGGGTTAACTTTGTGAATTGAATCTTTTTGTTTAAAAGATTGGAAATGGTAATTTGTTTTAACCATTCGAATGAAAAGTTTTGGGTTTTAAGCTGTGATTTAACTGAGACCCCAGTATCCATATGATTTTTAATTGCGCTCGTTATTCGGGTTAGTCGGGAAAAGACATTTGCGTCATATAACCCATTCCGAATAATGATACGACGTATATGGATAGCATTTGAAGACCGGTGGTGAAGACCGGATACTTTCGAAAACGAAAGGATTACCATCGATTGTCTCTGCATCGGCTGATCCCCGGTATAGAGATTTTAGCACCCTTTGTGATGGGAAGTCCGGACGTGATTAGAAATTATCCGGATTTGCAAGGGCTTCTTCGGAAGTGCCTTCGGTTCTGTTCAAACCAGGAACAGACTTGTATGGTTACATGTCTGACATTACATTTTGAGATATAAAGCAGATTTCTTTCAAATACATTTCTTTTTGGTGGCGGAGAAATTATTCTCTTAGCTTAACACCTTTCTCTGAGACGTACGATGATGAAGCTCAGGCCAGAGTCGAAGCAGTGCAAGCTACGAATTCACAAGGCCTAGGTCGTCCACAACCTAAGGAAGGAGATTTAGGTCGTCCATGACTTAAGGGAAAGAGGCTACGACTTAGCTTAAGTCGTTCGGGATCTTTAGATCGTGTACGATCTAAGGCTACAGGAGGAGCACCACGAGATAACAAAGTAGCAGCACGAGTTGAGAATACGCAAGGCTTAAGTCGTCTACGACCTAAGTAAAGTGTTTTAGGTCATCTACGACCTAACGAGTATGCTGAAGAAGGGAGCTCACGACACAAGATAAGTCACGTACGACCTACGACCTAGTTAGGTCGCGTGACGTGATGTAGCAGTTTTTTCTCTTGAGTCGCTGAATTTTAGGTCATGGCAATGTTAAGTCGTTTGTGTTGAGTCATTTGTACTTTGTGCGTTGTATCTTAGGTCGCAGGCTTGTCATTCTGTGTTGTAACTTGTACTTGTTAATTCGCTAACGACTTATGATAGGTCGTATACGACCTAAGTGTTGTAAATTTGTGATGTTGTGTGGGTTGTAATACAAGTGCTTGAGTCGTGGATTGTTGAGTCGTTGCCGACCTTAGTTGGGTCGTAAGTCGTGAACGACTTAAGGGTCTGGATTGTAAAATGCTATAGATAGGCGTGAGTTGTACATTTGAAAGTTAGTTGATTTGAATAAAAAACTTTTGTTTTGTTAGCTTTGTGCTTTCACCAAATTGGTAGTTGAGTGTAATCTCCTATCTCCTCTTTCGGCATTCGAGTGCGCTCGAATCAACGATCGTAGAAGCCAATTCATGGTATCTAGTGCGCTAGATCAACGTCTGAAGAATTGCAGATATTCCTTCACGGTATCGTGCGCGATCAACGTGACGAAGATAGCTAGAATTCGATATCTTCGGATCAACGAATTTGGGCCATTCAGTATTCTTCAATCCATCGACTGCTAATTTCACCGTATCACACATTTTGTTATTCCGCTGCGGCGTCATTTGGTATCAGAGCTTGTTTTAGCCAATCATAGCTAAATCGAGTCTTGGAGCCAATTCTTTTTGAAGAAGTTTGGGGAGTTAGAGAGGCCGAGCTACGTCAAGCAAAGCCGAGTTGAAATCGAAGACTTTGGGGGATCGGATTTGCGTTTTTGAGAAGCTTGTGTTCATCGTGTTCATCCTATTTTTGCAACAAAGTTGAAGTTTTCGATCCATATCATTTTGGATCTAAGTTCGAAAGGTGTTTGAAATTTGGAGTTGGAACCGAGAGTAGATTGAAAGTGTATCATTTGGTATCATTTGATCATTTGTTTGTTCAAGGCCGAAAGCCAAAGATTATTTGAATCAATCATGCCACCAAGAAGAGCTAATCGCCATCAGAACGTAGAAGCTTTGTATAGAAGAGAAGAAGCTGATGAGATGGAGCAACGAATTAATGAAAACTTTAGTGAAAAGCTTAATGAAGGGATTGGACGATTAGAGAAGATAATGTTGGAGATGAATCAGAATCGGAGAAGGGTTTCACCTGAATCTAACCATGGGGGAAGTAGAGTCTCACCATATTCCAATCGGGAGAGAAGTGTTGATAATGATCACAGAAGTGCGAGCCGAGATTGTTATAGAAATGACGATGATCGAAGACGTGATAGGAATGTGAATGATCGAGAACGGAGGAATGTAGATAGAAGGGATGTTGGTGGAAGACGTGATGGTAGTAGAGATGTTGGTGGTCAGGATCGACATCGATATACATCAGATTTTAAAGAAGAGTATGATGGTGGTAGTGTTCATGGACGAGGACGTGGACAAGGAAGAATTCAGTCGGAGTATGATCACAAGTGGGAATCTGGGATGAAAACTGAAATACCAGAATTCAAGGGAGGTGTGCAAGCCGAGGAATTTCTGGATTGGATAGCTTATGTTGAGGAAATATTTGACTTCAAGGAGGTTCCGGAGGATCGTAAAGTGAAGTTGGTTGCTACTAGACTGAGGAGGATAGCTATGGCATGGTGGCAGCAAACCAAACTTACTAGAGAACGGATGGGGAAGTCAAAAATTGTTGCTTGGGAAAAGATGAAGAAACTGATGAAGGCTACGTTCTTGCCCTATAATTACCAATCACTAATGTATCAGAGATTACATAATTTGAGGCAAGGAACGAAGACGGTTGCTGATTATGCTGATGAGTTCTACCAATTAATTGCTCGAAATGATATCATGGAAAGAGAAGAACAATTGACCGCGAGGTTTGTCGGTGGACTTAGAGCACAGATCCAAGATATTGTGAACATGTTCGACCCCAAATATGTGGCCGAAGCACATCAAAAGGCGTTGGCTTGGGAGAAACAAGGAAGGCGTGGGGGAGGTGTGTTTCCGAATTTTATGGGGCAGAACAAAGGAGCGGGTAGTAGTTCTAATATTCCTAAAGCATCGAGTAAGCCGGTTGTTTATGAAGTGGCTAAACCTAAGTCAATACCAATTTCAAATGCTATAATTGTCAGGAAATGGGTCAGAAGAGCAGCGAATGTCCAAAACCAAAGAAGAGAACTATGATTGTTGAGGTGGAGGATGAGAATGTCGAAGAAGATCTCAATTCACAGCATGATGAGGAGGAAGAAGAAGTGTCGGGAGACGAGGGATGTAATCTGATGCTACGAAGATCTTGTTTAACCCCGAAGCAGGAGGAAGAGTCGAGTTGGTTGAGGAGTAACATCTTTCAGTCAACATGCACTATTTTGGGAAAGGTCTGTAAATTTTTCATTGATGCTGGGAGTTGTGATAATATCATTTCAACGGAAGTTGTGAGAAAGTTGAAACTGAAAACGGAGAAACATCCTAGTCTATATAAACTTGCTTGGTTGAGGAAAGGAGGAGAAGTAAAGGTAGAGAGGCGAGCTCATGTTCCATTTTCTATTGGAAAGAAATACAAGGATGAGGTTTGGTGTGACGTGTTTGACATGGATGTTTGTCATTTGCTGTTGGGGAGGCCGTGGTAATACGATCGTGAAGTACAACATAATGGTCGAACGAATAGTTACAGTTTCTTGTTCGAGGGCACGAAGATCACCTTAGTTCCGAAAAAGCGACAGCAGAATGAGAACAAACTGGAGGAGATCGAGGAATTGAAAACTTTGTTGACATTGAAGGAGTTCATGGAAGAGATAGATGAGAGTCCTGAAGTTTTTATGTTGATTGGGCATGAAAGCAGTGAAGTTGGTGAAGTTCCAGAGGAAGTGAAACCAGTTTTGGAGGAATTCAACGATGTGTTTCCAGAGGAGTTACCGAAGGAGTTACCACCGCTTAGAGACATACAACATCAGATTGACTTGGTGCCAGGTGCTGCATTACCTCATAGACCACACTATCGGATGAGTCTAAGGGAACACGAAGAGTTAAGGAGACAGGTGGAGGAATTACTGGAACAGGGGCGAGTTCAGGAGAGTTTGAGTCCTTGTGTAGTGCCAGCTTTGTTGGTACCCAAGAAGGATGGAACGTGGAGGATGTGCACAGATAGTAGAGCATTGAACAAGATAACAGTCAGATACAGATTTCCAATGCCGAGGCTTGATGATCTGTTAGATCAAATCAGTGGGTCTGTGATCTTTTCAAAGATTGATCTTAAAAGTGGTTATCATCAGATTCGCATTAGACCAGGGGACGAATGGAAGACAGCATTCAAGACGAGGGAAGGATTGTATGAATGGCTGGTAATGCCGTTTGGTCTATCGAATGCACCAAGTACATTCATGAGGGTGATGAACCAAATTTTCAGGCCGTACATTGGGAAATTTGTGGTAGTTTACTTTGATGATATTCTGATCTACAGTGCTAGTACAGAGGAGCATGTTCAGCACTTGAGGAAAGTGTTAATTATCCTTCGTGAAGAACAATTCTACACTGCTACGAAGAAGTGTGTTTTTATGGCGAGGAGTGTTTTATTTCTGGGGTATGTTGTATCGAAAGAAGGAATACAGGTGGACCAAAGTAAAGTTGAAGCTATCAGAGATTGGCCGCAACCCAAGACGATAACGGAAGTTCGTAGTTTTCACGGGTTGGCTTCATTTTATCGAAGGTTTATTCCACACTTTAGTAGTGTGATGGCGCCTGTGACTGATTGTATGAAGGCTAAATAGTTTTCATGGACGGAGGAAGCAGGGGTTGCTTTTGAACGAATCAAAGAACTTTTGACGTCAGCGCCAATTTTAGCATTACCAGATTTTCAGTTATTGTTTGAACTACATACTGATGCATCCAAGGTTGGCATTGGAGGGGTGTTGAGTCAGAGGGGACGTCCTATTGCATATTTCAGTGAGAAGTTATCAGGAGAAAAGATGAGATATAGTACATATGATATGGAGTTTTATGCTATCGTGCAAGCCGTGAAACACTGGAGACATTACTTGTTTCATAAAGAATTTGTTTTATATACTGATCATGAAGCGTTGAAGCATATGCAGGGACAGGACAAGATTGCAGCAAGGCATGCTTCGTGGATTGCATACTTACAACAATTTACATTTGTGGTGAAGCATAAATCGGGAATCACGAATCGGGTAGAAGATGCATTAAGTCGAAGGAATCATCTATTGACTACAATGAAGGTTGAAATGACAGGGTTTGATGTGTTGCCAGAATTATTTGTCGATGATCCTTACTTTGCAAAGTTTGTTGATGAAGTCAAGGAGGGGAAGACGGATGAGTTTGTAATGGTGGATGGTTTTCTTTTTAAAGGAAATCGATTATGTATACCGAACTGCAGCTTACGTATGAAGATTGTAAAGGAGTTACATGAGGAAGGTCATGTGGGAAGAGACTGTACATTACAATTGATTTCGCAGTCATATTTTTGGCCTTCAATGAGGAAAGAAGTGGAAAGGTTTGTGGAGCGATGTCATATCTGTCAGGTGTCGAAAGGAACTGCGACCAATGCTGGATTATATATGCCGTTACCTGTACCAACTAAGCCTTGGGTTGATGTGAGTATGGATTTTGTTTTGGGGTTACCGCGAACTCAAAGGGGGAACGATTCCATTTATGTGGTGGTTGACCGATTTTCGAAAATGGCACATTTTATTGCTTGTAAGAAGACGGCGGATGCTGTTCATGTTGCTCAGTTATTTTTCAAAGAGATATATCGACTTCATGGATTGCCAGAATCTATTGTGTCGGATAGGGATACTCGTTTTCTGAGTCATTTTTGGCTAAGTTTGTGGAAGATGGTCGGAACGAAGCTGAATTTTAGTAGCGCTTACCATCCACAAACTGATGGACAAACGGAGGTGGTTAACAGATCGCTGGGGAATTTATTGCGATGTCTGGTGAAAGATAATCTGAAGAGCTGGGACATGAAGTTATGCCAGGCAGAGTTTGCTCATAATCATGCAGTGAATCGTAGTACGGGATTCAGTCCATTTCAGATTGTATATTCAATTTTACCCAGGGGACCGTTGGACTTAACGGTAGTACCACAACCGAAGGGGATGGTAAAACGAGCTGTTGATTTTGTTGATGGGTTGACTAAATGTCATAAAATCGTCCAGGAACGATTGGAGAAGGCGAATGAGAAGTATAAACGCTCTGCAGATCTGAAGCGAAGAAGTGTTGAGTTTAATGAAGGAGATTTGGTATATGCTGTGTTAACAAAGGACCGTTTTCCAGTGGGTGCTTATAACAAGTTAAAAGCTAGAAAAATTGGTCCTGTAGAAGTTGTGAAACGAATTAATGAAAATGCTTATAAATTGAAGCTACCGGAGGATGTGTACACTTCTGACGTGTTCAATGTTAAGCATCTCGTACCATATTTTGGGAATGAACAATCTGATGTGGAAGAATTTACAGACGAATTTTTCTCAACCTGGGGAGGATGATGCAGCTCAGGCCAGAGTCGAAGCAGTGCAAGCTACGAATTCACAAGGCCTAGGTCGTCCACAACCTAAGGAAGGAGATTTAGGTCGTCCACGACTTAAGGGAAATAGGCTACGACTTAGCTTAAGTCGTTCGGGATCTTTAGATCGTGTACGATCTAAGGCTACAGGAGGAGCACCACGAGATAACAAAGTAGCAGCACGAGTTGAGAATACGCAAGGCATAAGTCGTCTATGACCTAAGGAAAGTGTTTTAGGTCATCTACGACCGAACGAGTATGCTGAAGAAGGGAGCTCACGACCCAAGATAAGTCGCGTACGACCTACGACCTAGTTAGGTCACGTGACGTGATGCAGCAGTTTTTTCTCTTGAGTCGCTGAATTTTAGGTCATGGCAATGTTAAGTCGTTTGTGTTGAGTCGTTTGTACTTTGTGCATTGTATCTTAGGTCGCAGGCTTGTAATTCTGTGTTGTAACTTGTACTTGTTAAGTCGCTAACGACTTATGATAGGTCGTATACGACCTAAGTGTTGTAAATTTGTGATGTTGTGTGGGTTGTAATACAAGTGCTTGAGTCGTGGATTGTTGAGTCGTTGCCGACCTAAGTTGGGTCGTAAGTCGTGAAGGACTTAAGGGTCTAGATTGTAAAATGCTATAAATAGGTGTGAGTTGTACATTTGAAAGTTAGTTGATTTGAATAAAAAACTTTTGTTTTGTTAGCTTTGTGCTTTCACCAAATTGGTAGTTGAGTGTAATCTCATATCTCCTCTTTCGGCATTCGAGTGCGCTCGAATCAACGATCGTAGAAGCCAATTCACGGTATCTAGTGCGCTAGATCAACGTATGAAGAATTGCAGATCTTCCTTCACGGTATAGTGCGCGATCAACGTGACGAAGATAGCTAGAATTCGGTATCTTCGGATCAACGAATTTGGGCCATTCAGTATTCTTCATTCCATCGACTACTACTTTCACCGTATCACACATTTTGTTATTCCGCTGCTGCGTCATACGAGCTCAGAGGTTATGTAGTTGAAGATTATCAGCGATATACTCCCAATTTGGTAATGTGACATGCTGAGTGTTGCTGTGTGATGATCATTGTTTGATCATTTGTGATATGATCATTTGTTTGATCATTTATCTTTGTGATCATTACTTTGATCATCTGTTGACCCAAAGCATGGCTTTGTGAAAAGCGTAGCTTTGTGGACGAGACTTCGTCGAACCTCACACCCCGGAATGGTCAAAACAGGAAAGATGCAGCAAGGTTATTGGAGGTAGCGCCCCTTAGGGTATGTACATCTCCTTCTGGATAGAAGTGGTATCATGGTATGGAGCCTAGATACTTAACTTATGTGGATATCGTAAACATATTTATATCTTACTTTGTGATTGTTGCTGGGGCCCCGGTTAAAGGTTGGTTACAACCGGGAGATGGCATACTCATGTCAGTAGTTACCCAGTTAGGGGTAACCGGCCTTGTGTTGGCAGATATCCGGTTAGGTTCTCGGGGCGTCTTTCCAGAGGCGTACCTATGTGGCAATGGGAAGTTCCTTGGCCTGACCATTTGTTGGAAATCCTAACAAAACAATACGAACCTTGTACGGTTTTAGTTGTAGAACCTGCCATCTAATATGGTAGCTATAGTAGGCATACTATAATGGTACCTATGCTAGCTAAGATTTATATTGTACTTTCGAAATGTTTTTCCTCACTATGCACTAATAATAATATCCAAAATGTTTTGTTTTGCGTAGTAAGCATCTTTGACTATCATAAGGAGAAATCTCCTCCAAGTTTGCGCTTGCATTGTGTGTGTGGCGGGAGGCCTTATGGTAGTTTCATTTTCCAAAAGCATTGCGAATTGACTTTAAAATTATCTGTTATTTGTTTTAAAGATAAACTGTTTTTGTTGCTCACACCAGTCCCATGACTGATCCGGAGTTTATTGTTTCTTTCCTAAACTCTGGATGCTCAAAAATTTTCTACACTGGCAGTCTAGAGTTGGATTTTTCAGATAGTCAGATTAGTAGATTTTCTAGAGCTAGTTCAGTCTTTGGATATGGACTGCACTTGCTTATCTTTGTGCATCGTTATTGGGAGTTCAAGCTATTTCTGGATTGGTGTTTTGAAGATGGAGATTATCCGCTGCTGGTGTTATCTATTTTCTTTTCTGCTGCCATTTCTTGTATCATACCTCTGATGTATATTGATATTCATTGTATCACTCTGTTGTATCGGATATTGTATCAGTGTTGTATATCAATGTTTTATTCATTTCTTCCGCTGTGTTGTTTACTTAATTGTGTTATAAGCTCCGGAGAACCAGATTCGGCGTTTGAATCTACGACATTTTGAGTACAAGTGAAGTACGGGTGCCGATTTTCGAAGGCCGACTTTAGGATCTTTACATTTGTCATCAAAACCAACATCTCAGTTCCTAACACTTGTATGGATGAATGCTATCAGTACATTGTCACTGTAGGACGGTGAGCATTCTAAGTGAATTTGTACTAAAAAGGTAATCGTAGCCTCAAGCCTCATCAACCGGGAATGGCTAAAACAGGGGAGGTGCAGCAAGGCTAAGTGGGTAGCACCTAAGTAGGGTAATTCCTAGAGTCCCTTTATTTCGGCTGTGTGGCGGTTGCTGATCCCAATCGCGGGGTGATCTTATTCGGACTATCCAGGTTAGGGGTAGCTCCGGTCTTGTGTTGTAGGGGATCAGGAGTGGTCCTCAGTACACTGATCTAGACCAGGTACTATGACGGGCGGTACCCCAGTAGCCCTGCCATTGTATGGAACCCAATCTCCAATAAGCGCCGTACGATTTTGATTGTGCCCAACTATGCAGGAATGTGAGATGCAAGCATTTCAGCTATTTGAATAAGTATTTGTACTTAGACACTATTATAATATCAGAGGATTTTGATATAAAATGTTTTGGTTATCGTAAGGTAAAAACCCGACATGTTTATTTGTGGCGTGGTCTTACAAGATACCTTTAATTTTCAAAGTATTTTGAAAACTTTAATAATTCAATTGAGTGTGTTTTCTCATGCTGCCTTTCTAGATTGACTCGGATGTTATTTTATTATAATGCTTGGGTGAGACCGAGTATTAAAGATTCAAGATAGGATGCTATGGAGCTCAGGAGACGAGCTGGATGTCGAGACGTATCACACCTACTTGGTGTATATTCCGCTATGCATTGTAAGCTGTATAGTCAGTTTTGTGAGGACAAGTTATTATAACTGTCCAGTATTGTGCTATTGTTTTGTGTTGTACTCTGATGTTGTAATGTATAAAACAGTAATAGTTCTTTTTGTATAAAAAAATCAGTTGTTATCTATTATATATTGTTCCGCTGCGATTGTGAGATTCTGATGTTGTTTTCTATTTTCTTCTTCTACCTCTTTCTTCTTTCCCTTACGGTCTAGTATTTCCAGCATTCGATTGTTCGGCATGTAATATAGTGGACGTATTGATGTCGATTTTCGGAGGTCGAAAATCGGGTCATGACATCTTAGTATCAGAGCTGAAGGTTAAGCGAGAACCTTGGCTCTAGTGGGGATTACTCATTAGAGATAGGGTCAGTAGCTCCCTAGAATGAGTTTGAGTGTATTAATAGATATGAGCGCATATTTGTTAGTGAATATAAAATTGTTTTATATTGTGTTGATTGGTTTGTTGAGTGGCTTATGGATTCTGGTCAATACGAGTAATTAACGTTATTGATATGGATCTCTAAACACTTGAACAGAACAATTCGAGACGGTATTGTTTTAAATGGGGTAAATGAAATAACTCTACCCAAATTATTTTGTGGAAAATAGTCACAAGGACAAATTTTCATAAAATTTTTGGCTGAAGGACAACAAGTTTTATTATTAGGCTGAAGGACAAACTTTGGAAGATAATTAGGCTGAAGGACAATGCTAATACAACTAGCATTTTGTACAATGTAAAACTGGATATAATGCTAGTTATAATTAGCATTTTGTACAATGTTTGCACTGTACAAAATGCTAACTATATTTAGCATTTTCCTTCAGCCTAATTTTCTTTCAAAGTTTGTCCTTCAACCCAAAAATTAAACTTTGTGTCCTTCAGCCTAAATTTTTTTCAAAGTTTGTCCTTTTGCCTAATTCCCTCAATTATTTTTGTATATAAAAGAAATAATTTTCATAACCTATTATAATTAGATATGCCTTGCTTGGTTGCTAGGAAATGATAATATTAAATTATTATCATTGTTGTTGTGGAAATTGAATAAAAGATGATATTATAACCAAAAGTTAAGAAATAAATTCATATAACAAAATAGGATTTGTAAATGTGAGCTATAAATGTGATTTATAATTGAAATGGGATAAAATTCCAGAGTAATATTTGAATATAGATCGAAAGGATTTGAAATTCGAAAATTGGGAAAATTTAATTCCCTTTGAGTTTGAAAATGATTTTCAAAGGCTTTGGAGGAATAATAGTGATATTATTCGGAAATAATTTTGAATTGGATATGAAATCTAGTGAGATTTGGAATTTAAAAATATTTGAAATGTTTTTAAAAGAATAAAAGCACTGAACTCACGTCGGTCGCTGGAAATAATTTCGATGATGACTGCAGCATCATCGATATTCATTTTCGAGTTTCCAAGGGAGGAATTGCTACCTGAATGTTTTAAATTGGAGTTGTTTGCAAAACTGGGTTTGGTTTTGAAATTGAAAGGAATAGTTCGATATACCAATGGAATTTAGGACACAATTGATTTCAAAAATGATTTTGAAATGCTTAAGTAATTGCTTAAACTCTGTAAGTTATTTAAAAATGTTTATGGAATATAAGTAAGTGGAAACTTATAAACTTGAAAATTGAATTGAAGGAAATTAAACTTGAATTAAGTTGAATAAAGAAAGTTTGAGGGATCTACCCCAAGTAGGCTAAATGAAATGGTCATTGAAATAAAGTTTAATAGTGGAAATAAATTTGGGGAGGAACAAATTAAATTAATTAGCAAGTAGATGAAATTGGAATGATGTTTAATTTGAATTATGAGAATGAAGTGAGAAAAAAAAATTAGCTTGAGTTGGGCTAAGTAAAACCAAAAGTATGGAATTAGATTTGATCGAGAAATGAAATAAATTAGTGAATCAAATATAAAATTCAATATTAAATTGGATTGGGAATAAATTAGTGAAGGGAAGGTAAATTGAATTCAAATGAAATTGAAAATGTAACTGAATAAAAATGGATATAAACTTCAGTGGTGGAGTGGAAAATATATATAAGGAGTTGTATAAAATATTTATATTGAACTTAAGAAGAAAAGGGTGAAATTATTAAGTAAAATTGGTATGGGGAAAATATACTAAGTTAATATTTGAATGAAGATTAAGTAAAGTTGTGAAATGGGATAATTGTGAATAGGTGTATGGAAATCAAAATAAATGTGAATAAAAAGAGAATTGATATAGCTAATAATCCATTGAGATAAATACGTAGGATGTACGTATATTATTTTATTCGCATAGCGATTTGATCCAGACTCGAGCACAGAATTTCGAGATAGATATATCAATCCGAGTCGGGATTTTTCACTCGATTTTTGACGGCGAACCCTGGATATGAATTTTTGATTGATTCTGAAAATTCTCTATCATGGTATATGGCTATGCAAGGAGAATGACGGTTCCTGATCAAGAAACCAGATCTGAGTCCGCACTAGGAATCGGGGGAACGATACTAGTTCGGAAGTGAAATTGTGTGATCGAGTGAGCGATCAGATTTGATATTGCGTGCAGATGATATATGTACATCGTACGGCTAATGTAGAATAGACATTGAAAATTTTGTAAAGGAATGAATAAAATGATTTTTGAATTGAATGGTCAGGATTTGATTAGTAGATAAGGTGCAGGTAATTAAAAGAAAAAGAAAAAACTGATGTTTTCGATTTCAGAAGATAAATTTAATTGCCCGATAAAAGGTATGTGTTTAAATTACCATATGAAATTTGATGACTTTTTGATCTAGCCACTTGGCTTTTGTTTTCTTTGAAACTTGGGCCCGTAAAGACGTTTTGTAGTTGTTCCAATCTAGCCGCGCAAAGGAGACGCTGGCGAAATTTTCGAAAATTTAAGGAGTTAGAAAATTTTTGAAGAAATTTTGATAATTTAAAATTTGATTTTAAATTATAATTTGAATGGTTGAGTAAGTAATATTATTTGGAACAGATGGATGGGTTGGGAAAGTTAGGAAGAGTGATAGTGAGTCTTTAATAAAAAGATTGTTTTGGGGAGTTGTTAAAAACAGTTGGCTTTGGGAAAATAGTTAACGGGTTGTGGACCATTCTTCTTAACTAGCAATTTCGGGGACGAAATTCTTATAAGGGGGGAAGAATGTAACGACCCCGAATTTGGAACATATGAAATTGGAATATTTAATTTATTTTAAATTTTTAAAAGTTAGCTTTTAACTTGAATTTCAAATATCACTATTTATTGGATGATTTAGTTATTGAATTTAGCATTTGGAATTGGGTAAAATATGGAATCTTGAGTTTTAAGCTTGCTAAAAATAATTTAAAGGCTTACAAAATTTATATTGATGATACTGAAGAAAATAAAAGTGTTAAAATTGAATTTAATAGTGATTTGTTCAGTTTTGAAAATATATCGTTTAAATTGACAGTTAAAAATAGCCCTCCATATATTAACAACCTAACTCATTCATCTAATATTTCACTTTAAAAATGGCTTCCGTCCCCACTCCTGCCCCCAACCCCGTTCCCGATCAACCTTATGCCCCAGGTCCTACTCCGATCTCCACTATCAAGCATCATCCCGCCTCTATTCCTTTCTCTGTCAATGTGCATGACCACCCTCCCGACCCTGTTCCAGCGCCTGTCCTGACGTTTGTTCAGCTTTCCGTTTCGGCTCCCGCACCTATCCAGACTCATGTTCACCCTACCGTACCGGTTCCTGCCCCTGCTCTCGATCAACCTTCTATCCCGCCTCCTCCTCCATCTCTCGCCCCCAGACCTCCGTCGTCCTCTATCCCGATCCCGACACTACTCTCTAAATCTTCATTCCCACCACAATCGGCGCCCATCCACAAAACCATCGATGCCGGGCCGGTCAAAAAATCGTACGCCCAAGTGGCGGCCTCCTCCCCGCAAGCTCCCCTGCTTCCTAACCCACCAATCATCAAGCGGCACAAATACCTACCCATATTTAGATCGACTCATTTGACAATTAAATTTCTGAAGTCCAACCGTCGCTGTCTACATTGTGCAGGAAAAGACCACGTGGCAAGATCGTGTAGGGAAGCAAAAATTTGCTTCTTTTGTGGATTTTTCGGGCAATCACAATCGTTGTGTCCCAAGAAGAAAAAAAATCATTCCATCGCTTCATTTTCTGTGCATGCAATGCCAGCTCCCCAGAAAGTTCAAATCACACAGACTAAAAGGGTCCCACCCTCTATTCCTATTGGCAAACGAGATAACATATCTCATACCAATATTCACACTCAACCTCCCTCCCAATTCTCTCTCACAAAATCCTCCTCTCCTCTTCGCTTTCCAATGGAAGATCCTTCCAGATATTTCACTGCAACCATTATCGACGGTTTTTGGACTGTCGAAATGCTCTCCATCGTCCTAGAAGCCCATCTACAGATTCATGAATGGCCGATATGGATTTTATCTGACAAACGCTTTCTTGTATACTGCCCCTAAGAGATTGTCCGCGAACGAGCTCTGAGTCTCATATCGATTTCCAAAAGCTCTGGAACGATTTTAATTGAACCCTGGTCTGACTTCGTGCCGCCGTCTGCACCTAGCCTAGAACCTCCGTCTTGGGCTAGGGTGCAAGGCTTCCCTGAGCTGTTGCGGAACAATCTTGATGCGGTGAGTACCGCCTTGAATTCTATTGGCAGGCCTATTGGTCTAGACGAATGCGACTGGGCTCACTTCGATCACCGTTTCCTATACCTGCAAATTCAGTTCTTTGAAGGCATAACCACCCCATGTACTTTTGTAACCCGTCTCAACAACGCAGATCATTTACTCACTGTTGACCGTTGCAACCATGATCATCCCAACAAATGCCCGGAGACTTTCATCCTTGGCACGGACTTCGAGCGAGACTGGCGATGCTTCACTGAACCCCTACTCATCCCGTCTGACCAATCTGACTCAGACGCACCCTTCGACGACATGAATTTTGAAGCGACCATGTCTCCGCCCAATCTCCCTCCCGCCCCTAAGCAATTTATTCCGGACAACTCTCCGGAGTTGATGGCCATCGCATTGATGCTGATTGGCCTAACTTGGAGCCTCGCTGGGACCCGATGGCAGATTTCGACCTCTCTATCCCAATTCATCTTCAGATCCCCCAAACTGAGTCGCCTCCCCCGCCTGTGTCCCATCCTCTACCGCAGGTCTCTGCTCCTGCCCCTCAACAAATACCTGCACTCTCCCCAGCTCTGGTTCGCCGAAGCAATAGGCTCAACCATGAGGCGGTCACCCCTGGAGGCTCTGGTAGTTTTCTTAAACCAGTTGTTTTTTCCTCTGCTAATTCTAAAATAAATTAAAAAAATGGGTCGTTGCATGGGCATAAAGATATCTGATGATCAATACACAGCCATGCAACTTCTAGAAAACTGAGCACATGTCCTTATCCCAATGAAAATAATCTCATGGAATGTTCGGGGTTTGGGGGACCCCTCTAAATGTCATGCCATCAATCTTCTTCTGCCCCCCTCACAAAATCGATATCCTCCTTATTCAAGAATCCAAACTTTCAGACCTGTCCCCATCCATCATTAGACTTATAGGTGGCCCTTTCCTGTCTGGTTGGGCCCACATAGATGCAATTGGCTCAAAAGGCGGTATAATCATTGTTTGGAACGAATCGAATTGGGCCTTGTGTCAATCTATTCACCATCCCGCTGCCATTCATATAATCCTTCGTCACCTTCAATTAGGCATACTATATCTTTTCTCCAATGTTTACGGTCCTCGCAACTCTCAAGAGCGAGAGGCTCTTTGGTCAAACTGCCTACAAACTGCCTCTCTTTTTAATGGTCCCTGGCTTATCGGGGGAGACTTCAATATAACCAGATCTCCCTTTGATAGAAATTCAGGTAACTATTCACAAGACTCTGTAGCTTTCAATGATTTTATCAATTCCTGTGCTCTCATCGACCCACCCATCAACAACCGCCTCTTCACATGGTCAAATCGCAGATCTGCTCCATCTCTAGCAAAACTAGATCGCTTCTTATTCAATCCCGCTTGGGATGATCTCCACCCACTTACGCTCATTAATGGCCTTGCTTCGACCCTCTCGGACCACTGCCCTATCCTCCTCAATTATGGATCCACCCCGACCCCCCTAGACAATTCAGATTCGAGCGTCTTTGGCTCCTCGAGCCTTCTTTCGATGACTTTATCAAACTTGCTTGGTCCCAACCCTCCCAGCTCCTATCGGCCACCGCTAGAATGGTTTCCAAACTCCGTTCGCTCAGAAGGCTCATTAGACCATGGGTAAAAAACATCCGGGGATCGATCCGCACTTGCATTGCGGAGACCCAATATAGCATCTTACATCTCAACATTCTTGAAGAATCCCGCCCCTTATCCGATTCGGAATCTGCCCGCCTGCATGAGTTGGAACTAGAACTTGACAGACGAATCAAGTAGTAGGAGATTGGTTGGAAGCAGCGCGCCAAAGCCAAGTGGATTGATGACGGGGACAAGAACACTGCCTACTTTCATCGAATCGCTAATGGCCGCCGCCGATCCACGTTCATCTCGGAAATCCTCCATAATGATGCCAGCTTCACCAACCAATCCGACATCCTTTGCCTTTTCACCCAATACTACCGCAACCTCCTTGGTAAAACCTCTCCTCGGCTCCCTCCTATTGAATGGAATCTCCTTTACCCCAACCCTTCCCACATCCTTGTTGACTCCCCCTTCACTGAAGAAGAAATTTGGTCAGCTTTAAATGGCATGGCTGATGATAAAGCTCCTGGTCCTGATGACTTCGGAACGCTTTTTTTCAAACATTTCTGGACAACCATCAAGTCTGACATTATTGATATGTGTGTAGAATTCCAATCCAATCCCCCTCTGATTGCAAGACTGAACTATGCCAACATCATCCTCTTACCCAAATCCCCCGGTTCCACCACCCTTCCCTCCTTTCGCCCAATCAGTCTCCTCAACACAACTTTCAAAATTATCACTAAACTCCTTGCTAATCGTCTGCAAAAGGTCATCGGTTCTCTGGTTGGAGTGGAACAATCGGCGTTCATCCAAGGCCGAAGCATCTTAGACTGTGTTGCAGCTACTCAGGAAGTTATCTCATTTTGTCATCACTCCTCCACCCCAGGAGCCCTCCTTAAATTAGACTTCTCCAAGGCTTTCGATTCTGTTAACTGGAATTTTTTGCTTGACCTTATGAAACACAGAGGCTTCTCAAACACTTGGTGTACCTGGATCAAAAGCATTCTAGACACAAGTTTGTCAGCTATTTCTATCAACGGCTCCTTTGGGGGGCATATAAAATCAGCCAGAGGTCTTCGACAAGGCGACCCACTCTCGCCACTTCTTTTTGTTCTCATCTCAGATGTCTTTAATCGTATGATCTAACTCGCAATCTCCAATAACCTCCTAGCCGGCATCAAGCTCCCCAACTCTGAGTTGTCTATCTCCAACCTCCAATTTGCTGACGACACCATATTATTGATCTCCCCAAAGCCAGACCACCTCCACTGTCTCAAGATCCTATTATATATCTTCGAACTCATCTCCGGTCTATCCATCAACTTCTCCAAGAGTTCCATCATTATGCTCGACAACGCCCACCACCTTGGCCTTTTTTCTACCTCCTTGCTTAACTGTAAACTCGACCACTTCCCTATCACCTATCTTGGAATCCCCATTCACCCCACCAAGCTCGCTCAATATGACTGGCTCCCTCTAACCTCCAAGATCGAATCTCGACTATCAACATGGAAAGCCAACTCTCTATCTACTGCAGGCCGCCTCGTCCTTGTCAAATCAGTGCTATCCGCCCTCCCCTCATACTGGATTTCGTTCCATGTACTACTGAAATGGGTTATAAACAAAATTGATTCTACTAGGCGTTCTTTTCTCTGGAATGGCACTAAAGGGAAATGTTTAATCAATTGGGAGTCTGTCTGTCTGCATAGAGATCATGGTGGTTTGGGGCTACTGGCACACAGCTAAAATTAATATACTGGTCGGGTGCCTGTTTGAAATGTTACGCTACGCACCTCGCTACCGCATAAGCTGCACCAACCAGAAGGCCAAGCAATCTCCGCTCTTTCAACATCGCCCTCTTATCCAAATGGCTTTGGCGTATCATCACTCCTGGCAGTTTCATTTGGAAAGACTGGATCCTCCAGTGCCACTACCGATCCAACCATCATCTCGTCCTTCACACACCCCCGAGTCTTTCACCCTCTCCCTTCTGGTCAGGTATTTCAAAATTCATACCCCGAGTCAAATCCCTATTCCATGTATCAGTAGGCAATGGTCATAATTTCCTTTTCTGGCTTGATACCTGGCACGATCAATTGCCCCTTGCCCGCTCACTCACCTATTTATTTCCCCATATCTCCCTCCACAACTGTTCTGTTGTTGATCTAACCTCTCTCGGCCCAACCAGCTTATGCCCCTCAGCTCTTTTCGACCTCAACACGCTGAACGACCTCAACTCTGCCTCAAACTTAATCCTTTCCTTCCAACCCACTGACACACCAGACTGCTATATCTGGGCACGTTCCCCAGCAAAAGGCTTTTCGGTTGCCTCTTGCTATACATTCCTCAACCATCCAGGTAGGTCCTTCTCTTTTTCAAGACTTTGGAAATGCAGACTCCCTCTTCGCATCCTTTTTTTTACAATAGTGCCTCATTCACGCTCGCATTAACACTAAAGACAGACTCAGACTCTGGAACACTCAGCTTGACCCTCATTGTGTCTTCTGTTCTTCGCAGGAAGAATCTATTGTTCATCTTTTTTTTGAATGTGACTTCTCCTACTATATTTTAGCCTCGCCAGCGCCAACCTTATTGGCTACATCCCCACCATACACTCATTCTTCGACTACTCGCAATATGGCAAACCAGATAAAATCCTTGATTCCTTCATCGCTATATATAGTTGGTGCATCTGGATAGAAAGAAATGCTTATGTTTCAATAAACCCACAAATAGTAATGCTAAAATTTGTAACAAAATCTACTATTTGTTTTCTCTATGGACAGGCTCAGTGCATATGTGCCCCTTCACCTGGCGCCTTCCTTCCAACAGCAATGAATCTTCAAATGATTAGCTCACAATCGAGTCTGACAGGCGGACTGGGCTGTACGCCCATCAACTACCCTCAGTTTGTCTGAATACATTATAACTCTGTATATAAGCCTGATTGTGTTTGTTCTTTTGGGTTTGTACTTTACCTGCGAACTATCATTTTGGCTACTGACCAGGCTTGTTGGTCGACCAGACTTCTACTATTTATAATATATATTTTCTACTCGGCTGTGTAACAATGCGCTACACACCCGCTCCTCTAAAAAAAATTGCCCTCCGAGGTATAGTCTCGGAATTCGACGAAACCAGTTCTATTGGATCCGTAATAGTGTATTATTTTCGGATTTTAAATTTCGTAGTCTTTGGAGTTGTCATGTGATCGTACGGTATGTAAACGCGTTGAAATTTATATCGAAAACTCAATATAATAACTAGGTCCAAAAAGCTATCTTCTCCATATGATCGAGTTAGGACTCGAAACCATTTCCATTGCGTTCGGAATAGGGGTATAACATTATAAACGCCTGGCGGCACGCCTCGATAAGAGGTCGAGATTTTAAGTTGCGATTACGAGACGATTTAAATTTAAATATAATATATATATATATATAAATATAATATATATATATAAATATAATATATATATATTGTTTGACTGGTCAAAATTGTTCACATCAACTTTTTGTTTTTCAAGTCACTGTACAAATCTCATCCAACACGCAAAGCATTTCAAACACACCACCTCCTCTTTAAAAATCACGTCTCCCTCCTTTATATTTTCACAGCCGAACTCAGATAGAAAAACGTTTCCCTCTTCTCATTTAAAACCGAGGCCTTTGCCACTTAAAAACTTTCAGATGAAGCAATTCGAAAAGAAAAAAATGGCGAATGAGCAGAGTGCGAAATCAAAGTAAGCAACGACTACCCTCTTTTCGCCTTTAATTGAACGAAGTCGAATTTCGTTCATAAAAAAAATAGAGGAAGCGAGCGAATCGCGAACGAGCATACAAGGAAATGGCGATGTACTCAAGTGGAGCAGTGGCAAGGCATGGCATCGGCTTCGTGGCTGGAAGATGCGTAGATTTTGGGCAAGGTTTGGCAGTGTCTCAGTCAACCGGCAGTGGCGATCTAGGTGGATGTCGGGCAGCGAGGCTTTGTCATAGGTGGAGCCACGTCGATTTGGGGATCGATTGGAGATGTTGATGGCGGGGTTTGGGTTCCCTGATCGATGGTGGATTCGAGAGAGTCGGAAAGGCTATTGCATGGTAGGCAGTGAGGTATATATGTAGTTTATCTTTTATTCTTCATTTTTCAATTTAAATTTAATAATATATATGTATATATATAGAAGAAGTGATTTTAAAACCAGATTTCTACAAATATATATATATATATATATATATATATATAAATGAAGAAAAGTTTTTACAGTAAAGAAAATTACTGTTTTTGTTATTTAAAGAAAAAGAAAAAATATATAAATATAAATATATCTATACAAAAAATATACATACCTATTTTCACTTACTAGTTTATTTTAAAATAAGGGATTGTGGTGATTAACTTGTTTAATTTACTTATTCAATTATTTTAGTTACTAAAAATTATTTATCATAGGAAAATTAGTTTAAAATTAAATTATTAGTTTAAATTAAATTAATAAATGGTAATTGACGGTTTGATTATTTCAAATGTTAATAAACCATATAATGTTTATACAAGGTCTAAAATCGTGAAGAAAACAAGTCGAGATGGAAATGGGTTGCAAATAAAATCCAGGTGAGAATCTCTCACTCATTTGGATTACCATTTAAATTTAAATGCTTAAATTTAAATTATTGGATGTTGATTGGATTGATAAATTTAAAATTTATCTGTTGGATGTTATATATATAGTAGTATATATATTAGCATTGGAGTGATCGATATTCCCGCATTATATAGCAGATGAGACCCTATGCGCCCCGCATAATAGCGGATGACCCTATATATGGTGATATCCCACTCGAAGTGGGATTGGTATTTTTTATATTGTGCTAACATCTGTGGATGCAGGGAAACAAAGTGGAGGGATCCAACTGGATTCCTCAAAAATATCGAAATTTATTTTCATATTCAGTGATATGATTTATTTGATAATCTGTGATAGATTATATTGAAAATTGAAATTATTGAATGCTATGGTTTTGCTGAATATATTTTGGTATTTTAAGATATCAGAAAAATATAAAGATTGAATTTTTGAAGGAAAATAAAAAGAAAATTTTAAGTAAAATATTTATAGTGAAGTTGGATAAATTAAAGGAATGGATTTGGGAAAAAGGTAAAAGGTTTGATTTTAGGGTCCTATTAAATAAATTCCGAGTATGGAAAAATAGAGATTTTAAATAAATGGGAATAAAAGAGTTTTATGGACTTAAGTGATATTGTTTAAGAATTAAAAGATTTATTTTTAAATTCAAGATTTAAATGGTTTGGGAAAAATAAAAGGAGAATTTTGAGATAAAGTAAGAAATTGATGTTCCAGATTTAAATAAGACTTTAAATCAGAAAAGGGCAGTGAATCTGAAATTAGGGGTTCGGGGTAATTTGGTTAAATCAAGAAATAAATTTCAAAATGGAATTAATTCAAAGAATCAATTTGAAAATCGGTTAAGTGTTTTGAAATAGTGGTAAAATGGAGAATGAGACTATGGAATTTATAAACTGGGTTTATAAATAAATTGAATATTTATCAACGGATAATTTGGATTTATAAATTCACAGTGGAAATTAATAAGGAGATGGTAATTTGTTTTAAAAATAAATAGTGTTTTTATTTTTAAAATGTGATAAAGGAAGTTTACGGAGTTGGAACGTAAATTTAAACTGGAGATAAATCGAGGAGGATTTATAAATGACAAGACCGGTTTTATTGAAGTGGAAATGTATTTTTCTGGAAAGTTAAGTATATTTTAAAGGAAAGGTTTTTAGGTATAAATTAGAAGTTTTAAAGATTTTTTTAAAAAATGGTTTTAGGAAAATTTATTATTTAATTGTTTTAAAATAGTTAAAGTAAATATTAATTAAGTTAATTTTAGTAGTTAATTGTTTTAAAGGATAAATTAGTATTATGATTTAAAGGATAATTATTAAATATTTATAATCTATATAATAGTTTTATTTTCGAAAGTAGTTCATTGGCTAAAGTTTTTACTTGGAGAATTATTATAGAATTTCATAAGTATTATTTCAAAGAAAGAATTTAAGTAGTTTTATTTTAAATATATAAGTGTATAGTTTTTGATAAAGTGATTTAATTTATTTAAAAACTAAATTTAATAAGGCTTGGTGTTTTCGGTGGGAATAAAGTATTTGATTGAATTGATTGTTTATTTGATAGTTAAATAACCGACTATCAAATCTAGACCCAAATATGACTTTGGAAATATCTAAGAGAAGTACGGGAATTGTATGTTTCATTTACCGTTCGAGGTGCTATACTGTACGTATAAACTCGTTCGTTCTTCTAGGATGTTTATAAGGAAATCTGTCCACTAACGGTTAGGAGGTGATCTCCGATCTTATTTTCGTCTGTTTATTTCCTAAAGGATCGGGGTTGAGTTTACCGAAAATAGCGAACGTTGTTTCGAAGAGACCGGGATCGGATTTGTGATCCGAAAACCACTTCGATCCAACGAGTACGTTTTCGGAACGAAGACAAGAGCTTGGAGTCGAAGATGGAGCAGTGAAGTGCAAGGGCTAATCGCTACTAGTCCTGAGGGTGATTCCAAAATGGATGTAGTAGGAGTAGTGCCTTCGGTTCCATTCGGACCGAGAACGGACTTGTATGGATGAATGCTATCAGTACATCGTCATTGGAGGACGATGAGCAATCTAAGTGAATGTGTGCTAAAAAGGAATCGTAGCCTCAAACCTCATCAACCGGGAATGGCTAAAACAGGGGAGGTGCAGCAAGGTTAAGTGGGTAGCACCCAAGTAGGGTAAGATTTCCCCTGTCAAGAGTCCCTTTATTTCGGCTGTGTGGCGGTTGCTAATCCCAACCGTGAGGTGATCGTATTCGGACTATCCGGGTTACGGGTATCTCCGGTCTTGTGTTGCAGGGGATCGGGAGTGTTCCTCGGTACGCTGATCTAGACTAGGTACTGTGACGGGCGGTACCACAGTAGCCCTGCCATTGTATGGAACCCAATCTCCAATAAGCTCCATACGGTTTTGATTGTGCCCAACTATGCTTGAACGTGAGATGCAAGCATTTTAGCTATTTGAATAAGTATTTGTACTCTATTATAATATCAGAGGATTTTGATATAAAATGTTTTGGTTATCGTAAGGTAAAAACCCGACATGTTCATTTGTGGCGTGGTCTTACGAGATACATTTGATTTTCAAAGTATTTTGAAAACTTTAATAATTCAATTGAGTGTGTTTTCTCACACTAGTTTTCCAGACTGACTCGGTTGTTATTTTATTATAATGCTCGGGTCAGACCGAGTATTACAGATTCATGATAGGATGCTATGGAGCTCAGGAGACGAGCTGGACGTCGAGCGTATCACACGTACTTGGTGTATATTCCGTTGTGCATTGTAAGCTATATAGTCAGCTTTGTGGAAAAGTTATTATAACTGTCTATTATTGTGCTATTGTTTTGTGTTGTACTCTGATGATGTAATGTATAAAATAGTAATAGTTCTTTTTATATAAAAAAATTAGTTGTTATCTATTATATATTGTTCCACTGCGATTGTGAGATTCTGATGTTGTTTTCTATTTTCTTCTTCTACCTCTTTCTTCTTTCCCTTACAGTCTGGTATTTCCGGCATTCGAATGCTCGGCATGTAATATAGTGGACGTATTGATGTCGATTTTCGGAGGTCGAAAACCGTGTCGTGACAATTTAAATTAGAGATAAAGATAACCTCAAACAATATTAATTCGTTGTCAAGTGTGGAATGAATGTCCATACCACTAGAATTAAGAAGGTCAGTTAAAGGAAATCAAATCTCAAATCCTTTTAAAAAATTTCTTCTATAAATCCACTTAATAAATCACTTTTATTTATGAATCTCGTTTATTTAATTCCAAACCCATTTACAAAACTCTTTATAAATCACTAAATTAAATTTATAAAAATATTTTATAAATATCAAAACCATTTATATATCTCCTTATAAATCTCCAAAATTATTTATAAACCTTCCTATGTAAATATCCAAAATCATTTATTAAACATTCTTATAAATATTCCTTTTTAAAACAAAACTCCTTTAGTAAACTCATTTAATAAATTCCATTTGATAAATAAAATGATTATTTAAAACACCTTTAATAAAATCATTACTTAACTTGAAACCATTATTTAAAGTATTATTGACCATTAAATTAGAAAGAAACTTAGTGACCACAATGGTGCTCATTTAACTAAGTTTACTTCTCAAGTTATAATATGAGTATTTACATAACAAGCAGATATGTATAAGTGAATTATCCAATAGCAATCAATCATATAAGTAAATGTCCAAGTTACCAAAATAGCATATGGGGATTTATTCTGTTAATGAAAGTTCACACAATCAAAAAGTTTACAATTTAGTAGAACGGTGTTTTATTCCGCTTAATGGATATCCACATAATTCAATTCAACTAAGTATAACTCATTCACGTTCGTTTGTTTCTAAATGTTGGTTCTAAATGTCATGGACAAGAGATCCCTTGATTGAAAATCAATTCACTCATAAAAGAAAACCGACTTAAAATGTAACTAATAAAGTTTAAAATAACTTTTAATAATTAAATCTTAATTTAAATTATAAATTAAAACTTAATTAAATCTTAATAAATGAAAATTAAATCATAATGAAACCTTAATTAATCTTAGTTAAGCCCTAATTAATTAATGATTATACCCTAATTAATTAATAAATAATTAGTCTCCAATTAAATAATAATTAATTAAATAATTAACCTCTAATTGAATAATAATTAGTTAAATAATTAAACTTGGTTAATATAAAAATTAATAATTAATTATCTCTTAACTTTATTAACCATTAATTAAAATTTCCTTAGTTAATTAATAATAAACTTACTTAATTAATACTAATTAATTACTAATTACTCATTAATTAATAAATAATTATTCTTAATTAATAAATTCATTAATTATCAAAACATGCTTGATTAAGTAATAATTAACTTATATGTTTACTAATTTAGTTTGAAAATGGTAGTGGCTGTTCTTCTCCGAAGGGTGCATAGTCTTAGTTGTTTAGTAGATTAGGCTACTTTTGCCTAGCTCCTGTACTTTATTTTCTCATTGCTTTGGGCTCTTTGAGCCAGATTGGCTGTTCTATGCATGTGCAGAGCACCTGTTTTTCCCCATTATTTATACAGTGGTACGGTCCACTTTAAAGCCGGCTAGATTTGCTAAAAAAAATTTAGTATGAAAATGGTTTTTCAAAAACATTTAAAAGAAACACTTTAAAACATGAAAATCGTTAAGTTTCCCAAACTACGTCCATAGCATGGATGTAAGAACTTAGAATTACTTTTCTAAGTTACCATCCAAAACTTTAAGTTTTTACTTTTACTTATCTTTAAAACATAATTAAAAAGAGTATTAAAAACCTTAACTAAAGTTAGAAACTAAAATAAAATAAAACAAATCATTTACTAAATCAAAACTAGCAAATGATTTGATTTTCAAAATGGATCTCAAGTCCTTTTCAACATCTCAAGTTTTAACTTCCAAACCAACTATCACATATTCAAGATTAGGAATACTAAATCATATCATCACCATGCATCAAAAAGATCACAACTTTAATTCCACACACATCACTTTAATCCATCGATTTAAGTCAAATGCAAAAACAAAAGCTACCACATACATATACATCCAAACCATATCATAATCCATATATTAACATCATATATAAATAAGATATAACCATCATATATGCAAAGGCAACATCTTTCCAAAAGTTAGAAGTTTACTCACCGAAAATTTGTAGAACCCTTTTGAAAAGTTGAAATAACTTTAAAACTATGCAAAACTTAATCTTTAGACTTAAAAATTGGACATAGCCGTGTCCATAATAGAGTATGGCTTGGCCATGACATGTATAGGTGAGGTGTGGACTTGTTTTGGAGAGGTGGAGGGCCTTCGGATAATGCTGAATTGACAAAACTGGACCCGAATTTAGACATCTTCTCTTAGATTTTTGGCTATGTTACTCTTTGAATTTGGAGAGGTTGTCAAATAGAAAATTCTTTCAAATTATCTTCTCTACTATTTAAAATAAATAATTACTTAATTTGTTATTTTGGTTAATATATGGTCAAAAGAAGAAGAGGTATTTTCGAACTTGAAAATCTAGGTCCGAAAATTCTCTACAAAGAAATGAGATTTGAACATGGTTAAACTCGAAATTTAAAGAAGTGGTACACATGAAAGTTGTAGCCACTAGAATTTTATATGGTTTTAAAAAACAAAAATCACAATTTGGATCAAATAAGAGAAAGATATTGCAGAACGAAGAGGAGGAAAAATTGAAGAAATGAAAGGGGTATTTATAAGCAAGAAATAAAGTAAATTACCTTAATGCCCTTGGTCCTATACCCTCCACATCCTCTTGCCACATCACTATTCCACATCGCCTTCATGTACCTCACCCAAAATCTTGTCCCCTTTCCCTTTGCTTAGCCAACATGTTATTAATGCCTAATGTACTTATGTTTACAAATGTTTCCTGAGGCATCTTTATATTTTATTTTATATCCTTATATAGTATGAATATGAACTATAATATATCCTAACTAATATGTAATTATATGTATATATTTAAACTAACAAAGTTTACACACTTTTGACAACTTTCAACCGACGAAAATTCGAAAATTTGAAAAACAGATTCCGGTCACATTTGGATTTTTCTTCGAACTAAATTTTTTTGTTAACAAATTTGGAAAGCTATTTCACCATTATTATTTACTATTTAAAGGAGTTTTATTTTAATTATAAAATCTAATATTTAAATATGTAAAATTAATTAAATATTCCCAAATTAAAGCAATGAAATTCCAGGTCGTTATAGCATGGTCTTACGAGATACCTTTATTTTAAAAGATTTTATAACAGTAAAATCCATTTGTTTTGTGTTTCTCACACTGGTTTACCAGATTGATCTGGACATTATTTTCTTATAATGCTTGGATCAGCCCTAGCATATTTTCAGATTTATTTATGGATGCTTTGGAGCTTCGGAAGATGAGTTGGATGCCTCCAAGACGTATTTATATATCTTTATTTCTGCTGCATTTGTTGTGTTGTGTTTATCAGCATTTATGAGGATAGGCTGTTATAACTGTCTAGACTAATGATATGTTAATTTACTCTGATTGAGATATGTATAAAAATCTTTTCTTTTGTAAAGATTATTTTTATATTATATATTATTCATCACGGTGTGAGATTCTCTTTTGTCTTTTCTTTCTTTCTCCTCAACAATCTGTCCTTCCGATACCCGATTGCTCAGCACGTGAATACCGTGGATTATTAGTATCAACTTTTAAGAGTCAAAAAGGCCGGTTGTTACAATTAATATCATGTTGGTACCAACCAAATGATGGCTGTACCGACACGATTTCTTTGTTCTAAACTTCACCAAACTTCATGTGTTTCTTTCTTTCATCATTCTTGATATCCTTTAAGTTTCTAAATCTACTCCTTTATCATTCCATAGTCCAGTTCATTCTTTTGAATATGTTTCATGACTATGGAAATTTTTTTGGTAACACTTCCCCCTAAAGTACGTCTTATGAACATAAGGTGTGCTTTGCTCAAGAGAAAAAATTCAAAACTAGCAAATTGACACCAATTGTGCTCTCCGACTATTCATCAATCAAAACCATGGGGAATCATCTAATTCCTTTGGATCCATCTGAAAATCAAAGGTTCCCATCATCACTAAGGACATAAATCCTTGCTTAAATGTTTGTCATAAATCATAGCCATTCCTTGTTCTCTGAAATCATTAAACGTTCCTTCTATGGAATTATCATATCATAAGTCAGTATCGATATCGTCCCGTGTTTGTCCAGGATTAAGTTATCGTAAATTAAATCTATATTGCCCCGAGTTCGCCTAGGATTTACCTAACTTAGGTTAATCATATACCATGCAATCATGCATCATTAATCATAGGGGTGTATTGCCATCGATTGTAACATTACATACAAATCATCTAGTATCACCAAATATTCCATCATAAGTAAGTCCAATCGAATTGAGGAAACAACAATCATTAATTATAATATCATCATCAAATCATATGGCACTGAATTTCTAAAGTTAGGTTTAGATCTCTTCATATCACATAATCATAGCTAGTTTAGTTTGTGATCTCTCCAAATCATGTTATCATATCCATAGTTTTTGATCACTCTAAATCGTATACCCAATCCAATTTCTGATCTCTTTGGATTATATATCCAGATTGAGCCTGATTCACTTGCTCTTTGGCGAGGGGACCCAATATCCGAGCACGTCCATCCACTCACTCTCTGGTGAAGGGCCTTCCTATCCCATAGAGGTCCAAACACTCGCTCTCTGGCAAGGGAACTTGTACTTCACGATTCATTGCTTCATCTCTACGGTCGAGGGAACCATGTCCAATCATTTTATATATCAAGTTTAGTAAATGACCAAGCTCCATTAGTATTCCGTACTAATATCAACATCAATTATCATATTCAAATGATTTCAAATCCAATTATCCATTATTTATTCACAAAGTCAAAATCAAATGCATCAAGCAAAAATCAAAAATCAAAAATCAAAAATCAAAAATCCACTCTTACCCTCGGATCGTAACTTGAAGCATGCCTTAAGACTGATTGAGATCCCGTACATGAGTAAGTAACCTAAAGGTAATCCTTCATAGTTTATTCAAAGAAAAATCAAAATCTAAAAAGAAACTTATCCTACTTTATCATGATCATGTGATTATGACACCTGACCTCAATCACCATCGGGTACATCAGCAACAGATGGTGGTTGCTCATGCGGCACCACTGCGGTTTTGCTCTTCATGTACTATTGCAAGTGGCTACTCCGAACCTGCTCCTCAATCAAATGTTGCAGGTGTCTGCATTCATTCGTTTCATGCCCATCCACCTCATGGAACATGCACTATTCTTTTCTCCCAGTTAGTGGGCTCTCTTTTTGCAGGATTTTTATAGGGAATCTGCTCCCAAGTGTTTAGGTATATCCTCTCTGAGGTCTTTGTTAATTCAGTGTATAAGGAAAACTTCTACTATTTCTACATTTGCTTCAGTCCTCTAAAGCCATCATCAGCCTTTTGCTTTTCTTTATCCTTTCCATATTCCATTTTGGGTTGTCCTCCATTGTCGATGGCATTCACTTTAGCACTCTCAGATTCAGCATTTTCCTGACGCGGATATTTTTCAGCTTGATAGTACCATCGGCGGATCCCTTTCTAAAGCAATTTTGAAATCTATCTTATTTGCAACTCCTGAAACCACCGCTATTAATACTCTTGATGGATCAGGCTTATGCACTACAGCGGATGCTGCATTAAATCTGGTTAGATAACTCCGTAGGGTCTCACCGGCCCTCTGCTTCACACTCAAAAGCGTCATCAAATTCTTTGGTTGTAATCTGTAAACACTAAACCAACTCATAAACTTTTCCAATAACCTAATCCATGTGCTAATGAACCCATCCTCCAGCTGTTGAAACTATATCACTGTCAAATCTATCAAATACAATAGGAAACACAGCCCCATTACCTCCTTCGAAGCACCCAATACTCCCATATGTTGGATGTGTCTCATCAGATGCAATGTTGGATCCTTCTTATTATCATACAGCTCCAAAGTCGGTAGTTTGAAGTCTGGTGGATTCCCAGCATTTTGGATATTTGTACTGAAAGGATTTCTGTTTACACTCTCCAAACTACGATCAGAAGCACTTGTCTTACCATATCAGCATTTCTGTCATTATTCTTTCGCTACATCCTTTGGGGCACTATATGCCTTTGATCCAAATCTGCTTCTTTTCCCCCATTCCTATGGGGATTTTCTAGTCTTAATCGCTGTGGTTTCATGTTCACATTATGGCCCGCATCTTTAACTCCAACATTGCCCGTTCTCGGTATCCCATCTTGCCTTAGTCCCAAACCATCCATGCCCTCTGGCCAATCATGTTGGTATCGACCTGATTTTGGTTGGTATCGAGTTGTTCTTACGCTGGGGGGTTGGCTCCAGTTCACTTTACTCTATTTTTCTATCCATTTGCTTTTCCTTCTGGCCTTTGAATCTAAACTTCAACTGCTCTAGCTCTCCTTTGTCGTTCCATTCTTATGAAAATCCATTCAGCATCTCTCCCTATTTAGCTAGCAATCTAGTTTGTATCACCATCATCATCCCTTCCATCTCTTCTCTGGTGACACAGATAGAAGGTGAGTTTGATGTGGACACATCCTTGCCACCCCATGTCCTAGTTTACTTCCTTCACTAGCATTAGCTCTTGTTGTAGGCCTCGTCATCTTCTCCAAATCTCAAGTCCAAGTAGTTCTAAGTGAAATCACCAAAATGTTACATCAAAAATGGAACAAACACCCAACCAAGAAATCTAGCAAGTATAAATAACAAGAAGCACAAAAGAAACACAATAAAAAACATGATTATTATAGTGGTTCGACAAATACTCTCACCTACGTCCACTTAATCCATTCTTGTTGATGTTTTCACTTTGGAAATTAAAATCGAATCTGAGCTACTATCTTGTAGATCTTGGTTTTACATGAATTTTATGAGTTAGGAGAATAAGAAGGCCACATTTTTATCCGAAGCGCCCATCCCCTTTCTAGTTGAATTTCCCTTGCTGTTTATAGGCAAATTCAAGCACGAATCTCGTTATCCAGGCTTGAATATGTCTTAAACTCAAAACCTGAACATTCAGGCATGAAGATCGAGTCAAGACGACCAAATCTCCCTGATCTAAAACAACTCGGTACCAACATGAATTATGTTGTTACTGACCTGTTTCTCTCTCCACTTGTCCAAGTTCTACTTCAAGTTTGTCTTCACCTAATTTTGCTAGGATCCCAAAAGATCAAAAACTCGGTACTGACCAAAATCATGTCGCTATTAAGATTTTCCTTAATCAATTTTCCTTAATTTTCATCACACTCAAGTCTCCTTCCTTCAAGCTTTGCCAATCCAAGTCCTAACATTATGTCGGTACCGACCAAATCTGGTCAACATCGATATGATTTCTCAGTTTCAAATTTCTCCAAACTTCACATGCTTCTTTCTTTCATCATTCTTGATATCCTCCAAGTTTGTGGAACTACTCCTTTATAACTTCGTAGTCCAGTTCATCTGTTTGAGTCTGTTCCAAAACTGTGGAAAATTTGTCAGTAACAAACATCATAATGGAAAAGGTCCTAGCATAGTGAACATGGTACCAAACTCATGTCTACTTTTGTACCTTGCTATATGTTTGTGCCTTGCTATATGATTACTTTCGTATTATTTCATATGGATATCGTCATTTGGCCAGACATGTTGGCTCCTTGTTTTCTGGTTTTACTTGCTACTTGCCAGGCATATTGGAAGCTATACTGTGGAGCAGGCCTTTTCGTCTAGGACTCCTTTATCTTTCTATTATTATAATATAATATAGATGTATGATTTTCGGATCATACATCCTTTATATCAAAAAAATAACTTCCTTTTCTGGTAGCTTTCAACTTATCAAGTCAAAATAAATATGTATGGTGTAACGTTATCCACAAGTTCCAATTAACAACGCCCATCCATAGTCAAAACAAATCCTCTACAAAATAAGTATGTGTGGTGTAATGTTACCCGTAATATCAAATTAAAGACACCTATCCACAAATTAACACAATCATCTATAAAATAAACACATGTAGTGTAACATTATCCGCAACATCGGATTAACCACTCCCAACCACTATCCAGTGAAATCATTTATCCACATCAGTGATATCTGAAAACAAAGCATCTATATATATATCACCGCCATCTCCAATCACTACTGCAATGATAAAGAACAAAAGAGTGCAAATGCCAATTATTTCAGAATATGTATTATGGACCAATACCGAGTCAGGTCACATTATAGCTTGGGTCACTGGGACCCTATCTCAAAGTAAACTCTAGGCCCTTCAAAATATAGACTTCAAATAGTTTCAATTAAATGGTTAAAGGGATCAAATCAATTGAAAATCTGGTATCAATAATGTCCCATTTTACTATTCTAACTTTTTGACTGAACTTTACTTGAAATATATCTTCAAAATTTTCAGTGCCATGCAAATACCCTTTCGGTCCAACCTCATTCATATAGATCACCGTCTAACAATTTCGTACTATGCTGACATATCTTTTCCATGACATTTCAACAAAAATTATTTAAATTTACTTAACTAAATTATGATCTCCCTTTTTTTGTGCACTCGGAAACTTTCCCTATCAAATTTTGAATCTACTCCAATTATCATATGCCAAAATGGTATATCGATGGGCCTAAAAAACTTATACTTTATTAAGGAGGCCGAAATAAGAATTGAGTATTAAATGTGTATGGAATTCCTAGTTTAGAGGACTAGTAATAACTCATCAAAGGGAGACAATCAGGATCACGTACTACAACAAAACCATGCCCAGTATTCCACTCCTTATCCAAGTCAACCTCCTTATCTTTATCTAATATCATCCCACAACAAGTCATCTAATCTATTTTTAAATCAGTCCATACAACTAAAGACTTAGTGCATACGCATCACTAAAGGACTCTACACTGCATAAACAAATTCAAGTCAAGGCAAATCATAAATAGATGGGTGATCCTTAGGATGGATTCGACACCAATATTGATTTATGAACTATGTGAGATTTACTATATAAATTATCTACCATATTCCACTAATTAAAAGTAACGACTCACCTACAGTCATGGTCTACTCTCCTTCATTCTAAGCAACCGGTGGTATACTTACACTTGGGATAGCTTCTAGTGCATAGACTTTCACTATTTTACCTCCTTTCGACATGCTTGGGCAATCCTTCTTCATGTGGCCACACTGATTGCACTTATAACACTTAATCTTTGATATGTTCCCCCTATAATCCTTTGAAATAGATCCTTCATCTTACACCTCCTTCATGTGATCGTCGGTTTCTTCTTTTGATCTCCTTGGAGTTCATTCCCTTTTCACTTGCCATGCTATTGGTTTACCTCTTTCTTATGATCCTCTTTATTAACTAGTTCTCCATTAAGTGAGTTCAACAGCGCTGCATTAACCAAATCTTTAAATGTGGATCAATACGGTATTTGGTTAAGTGCTAATTCCTTTAATGGCAAATTTAATCCTTTTGTGAATTTTAGTGCTTTCTTATCCAGTGTATTGATCAAATCGAATCCAAACCTTGCCAATTCATTAAACTGATTCATGTACTCTCCAACTGATAGCTTTACTTATTTAAAATGGATTAATTTCTCTAACAACAATCCTTTCTCTTCTCCTATGTAAAACTTAACTTCGAATTTCATTTTAAAATCTACTCAAATTATATTTTCCTCCTCGACCTCTGAAATTACTATCACTTACCAATTAGCCGCTTCTCTTTGAGGATGCTAGGAACCTAGTTGTCTCCTTGTAATATCACTCAAACCTAACAAACTAAATATTTTCCCACAAGTGCAAAGCTAAGCTCGTATCATTGAATAACGTTCGGTCCCTACACATGGTTTCCTACCTAGTCTAGCAAAGTGTCTACCTAGTTTTTGAAAGTATACCATGGGCGATGGTTAAATGGGAACAACTCCTTGGGTAGTAGGTATGGGTTCTGTGGGATAAACATTGGCCTGGTCAACAGTAGTCTGACCAATTATATGTAAATATCTTCTAAACCATGTATTCAGTCGACTTAATGAAGTGTTTTAGTCGACTGACACTACCATTTTTTAAACTAATTCCTTTCTGGTTTGAAACATTGATTTTTGATCAAATTTAGTCAGGTGGTTAATTTCATTCAGTCGACCAAGCGTCGCAACAACTATTTTTTAAATTCAAATTTCTAAAGAGATGCTCTTCTCTATGAAGAGTTACATTTCTTCAGCAATGGCTACAACCTTTCTTTTGTTCATCCATCTTCACTAAAAGTTGCATCCAATTGTTTTATGTATAAAGCAATCTGTTTTATGAATTAAGAACAATTTCATTCTTTCTTTTCTACATCTTTGATTTGAATTCTCAAAGCATTCAGCGTTTTACATTGCTTTTACCTTTTGATCACTTAGAGTTTCAAGAATATTTTTCTTATGATCAAAATATTTCCATTTCTTCACAAACACACATTATACCATCAAGAAGAAGATTATAGGAAGGTTGTACATATTAGCTCATTGTTCTATTCAAAGAGCACACAAAGTCACAAACTCGATTATTTTTAATAGTCGAAGTCCTATTGGATTTCGTCAGGCACAAAGTCCTGTTCAGCAACTTAGGCGATCTGTAACACCTATTTCTTCAGGTTAAGTGAGGGTGTTGTTAGTTAAATCCAAAAGGAGTCTAGGATTGGACGTAGAACGGGAGTTCGAACCAGTATAAAAATATCTGGTGCACTTTACTTTATTATTCTTTATTTTCGTTGTTAATTTTATACAAGTTATAAAATAGTAGAATTATTCATACTACTTTATCCATAGCGACTTTCAGTAGGTATCAGAGCAAAGTCATCATATAACCATAACAAAGTTTTTGATAATTCAAGTAATATGGATAGTACTACATCAAGTTTTGTTAAAGGCCAATTAACTGTGCGCCCTCCACTATGTAACAGACTAAATTATAATTATTGGTCAACTAGGATGAGGAAATACATGCAAGCTAATGGTTATGAAACTTGGAATATCACTCAACAAGAATACATTTTACCTATCACAGACTATGCACAATGGTCAAATAACCGAAAACTTGATACTACTAGTAATGTTAAAGCAGTTAACATGTTATTTTGTACTTTAGACAAAAACGAGTTTAATAAAGCAAGTATGTGTACATCTCCATATTAAATTTGGCATACTCTTAAAATTACTCACGAAGGTACAAACCAGGTCAAACAAAGCAAGATTTGCATGCTTAAAAATCAATTTCAAAATTTTAGAATGAAGCAGATGAAACTATAAATGACATGTACTCTAGATTTTATGACATATATCACTCACTTCTAGAAATAGGAGAAAAATACCATGAATTTGATATTGTATCAAAAATCCTAAATTCTTTAATGGATGAGAGGGAACGAAAGGTCTTAGCTACTGAAGAAGCTAATGACATTTCAACTATTAAACCAAAAGAGTTAACTGGAAATATCATGTCCAATGAAGTGAATTTGCAAGCAAAGTGAATACAAGCTCAAAATAGAAAAACAATTGCATTTCAAGCAAAAAATGAAGATTCGAATGAAGATGACGATGACATTGCATTTCTTGCCAAAAATTTCAGAAAATTTTTGAATTTCAAAAAGAGTAAGAAATTTGGCAATTATATAAATAGCAATAACAATCAGTCAACAACCTCACTCAAGTGCTATGAATGCAGCACGATAGGTCATATAAAGAAAGATTGTCCAGGCCGTAAGAAGGAGATAATTAACTTCAAGAATAAGAACGAGAAATTTCATAAAAAGAAGAAGCAAGACTTTGTAGTGACTCAGAATTATTCAAACTCTTCTTCTTCATCAAATAGTAATAGAGACCCCGAACAAGCAAATGTATGCTTCATGGCTACAAATGACGATGTAAGTGAAATCTCATTCGATGATCTAGTTGAAATAAATTCTGAGTTATTAGATAAGATAAAAGGTTTGAAAAGAAACTATAAAGATGCATTAGGAAAGTTAAAGAGAAGTGAACTAGAAGTCGATATGCTAAAAGATGAAAAGAAAATTCTAAAAGAGGAATTAGTAGAATCATAAGATTTATGTGTTCATATAACATATCAACTTACAATGCTAACTAATGAAAGAATGATAAATTAACAAAAGAAAATTATGATTTAAATTCTAGTGTTAAAATATTAGAATTAAAAGTAGTAGGACTTAAAACCGAGTTAGAAGACATTACTAAAAATATTTTGAATTTTAGTAAAGGTAGAGAAAATCTTTCTAAAATTCTTGACAACTCTCAATCATCTTTTAATAAAAAGGGTATAGGTTATCATAAAAAAATAAAGAAGTAAAGGTTTGTCCTAAAAGATATAGCTCACTATATAAAAATTTCAAAAAGAAGGATGGTAGTTAGAAGAAACCGATAAAATCTATAAGATTTGGGTTTTAAAGACTAATAAACTTGATAAAAAATAAGTATATAAATACATTTATGTCTACTATTCACAAAATTCTAATTATATTTTAAAAGGGAACATAAAGCCTCTTGGGTATGGCTTCCTAAGGCCTAACTCTTAGGGCCCTAACAGAGGAAGTGGGTACCAATACAATTTAATATTTTTTACAGGTACCAAATAAAAAAAGAGGAAAACAGATACTCGACAGTGGTTGCTCCAAGCATATGACGAAGAATAAAGATATATGAACAAATATTATCTACTCAAATAGAGGTTCCATTACTTTTGGAGATAACTCTAAAGGGTACGTCATCGGAAAAGGAGACATGAGCAACAACAGTATGTCTAATTCATCTCTTATCACTAATATTTTATTAGTTAAAAAATTTAAAACATAATTTACTAAATATTAGTCAATTATGCGATAAAGGTTTTAGTATATCTTTCTTAAAAGATAAATGCAATATTTTCAATCAAAATAAAAATCTAATTTTCGAAGGAATTAGAGAATGAAATATTTATGTTTTAAATATGAAAATTAATCACAGTATAGACATGTATTTAATAGCCAAAGATAATGATCTTTATGCATTTCTTTTTAAGCTTTTATGAGTGTTGTGTTGTGAGGTAATCATGTTATGTTTCTTTCTAGACTTGTTATGTTGGTACTCATTTTATGTTTATCATAGTGTTTTGTGTGACAAATTATGTGATAATGTTGTTTATTCTATGTGATGTTCTATGTGGTACTCTATGTGATACTATGATGATTTAAATTGGTGACTATGGTAAGTGATATGTTCTTTAAAAACCTTAACATATTTTTTATGTTTTATGAATTTATACTATAGCGTTCTACCCTTATAATCATTTAAATTACTCCTACTTATATTTATTTCCTTTTTTGTCGATGACAAAGGGGGAGAAAAACTAGACATAAATAGCTATATCGATAGGGGGAGTATAGTCTTAGGGGGAGAACAATCTTTTAATCGATTAATTTGAAAATTAGCTTGTACAATTGTCATCATCAAAAAGGAGGAGAATATTAAAACCTCATACTTTAGTGTTTTGATAGTGGCAAGTAAATATGATATATACTAACCGCTATTGCAAGAAAAGATATCAATCAATAAAGAGATCTACGTAACAAGAAGAAGGCCATGATGACACAATAATGTAATATCGGTCATAAAGTCTTAGTCTTGAGTTGCATAAATCGTTAAAAACTTTTCTGGTGGTATTTACACGTACACATTCAATCAAAAATCATTTTAGAACTCAGAAAACCAAAATCATCATCAGTCAATCGAATGAAATTGTCATGTCAGTCGACTATCCGAGAGCACTTAGCACAAATATACACTGACGAAGTCGAAACTTCAAAACAATCGACTAACAATGTATTCAGTCGATTGAATGAAGAGTTTCAATTGACTGAAACTGCCATTTTTAAACTAATTCCTTTCTAGTTTGGAACATTAATTTTTGATCAAATTCAGTCAGTTGGTTAATTTCATTCAGTCGATTTAGTGTCACAATAGCTATTTTTTAAATTCAAATTTCTAAAGTGATGCTCTTCTCCTTGAAGAGTTTCTTCTCTTCAGTAATGGCTGCAACCTTTCTTTTGGTCATCTCCATTCGCTAGAAATTGTATCCAATCATTTTCTATATAAAGCAGTCTGTTTTATGAATTCAAGAACAATTCCATTCTTCTTTTTCTATATCTTTGATTTGAATTCTCAAAGCATTCAACATTTTACATTGCTTTTACTTTTTGATCACTTAACCTTTCAAGAATATTTTACTTATGATCAAAGTACTTCCATTTCTTCATAAACACATATTATAACATCAAGAAGAAGATTATTGGAAGGTTGTACATATTGGCTCATTCGTGCCGTTCAAAGAGCACACAAAGTCATAAACTCAATTATTTGTATAGTCGAAGTCCGGTTCAGCAACTCAGGCGGTCTGTGATACCTATTCCTCTAGGTTAAGTGAGAGTGTTGTTATTTAAATTTAGAAGGGGTCTAGGATTTAGACCCGGCCCTTTACTAAAGCGGTAGAAGCTACCGCTTAGGCCCCAAAAAAAACTAGGGCGCCAAGTCGCCAATGCATATGCGAGTAACAAAAAAAATTGAATCATGATTCACGAATTGCAAACCGGTGGCATTAGACGATCTCCATCTAGACGGTGACAATGGACTGCCAACAATGACTCTCCTCCAGCCTCAAGGCAGCAGGCGACTATAGGTACTACTTAAAACTTAATTTGGATTTTTCATTTTTGTATGTTTTAAACATTAATTTTTGATATTTTGATTTTGACAATTCGTCGTTCACATCCATGTCAGTGATTTGATGCAAATTCAATTGATATTCAACTGAATTAAATGATTTTAGATTTGTAAAATAAATAGCATGTTAGCATCTATTGATTCAATGTTGTTCATGTGAGTTGAGTGCAAATATCTTCAATTTAACAAATCACTGATGCACTGATTCAATTAAAGTTATTCATATTGTATTGTAATTTACTTATTCAGTGAATCAGTGATTTGTAAAATTAACAGCATGTCAGCATCTATGTTCTACAGACTACAATGCAAATTCAATTTTGATAATTTTGTCCTACATTCTAATTTTAGGTTACATAGTTGTATATTAATTTAAGGATTGATTTGTACATGTTATCCCGCTTTTTGGCAAGGCCGTGACACCAAGGACTTAACCAGAAACCGAGGACATTTCATCTTGAAGATCAGTTATATGAAGGCTCACTATGAATATCGATGAATTTTGTTCGAGTCCGGATCAAGCTATAATCAACATGACACGACATGCAAAACTATGGAAGCTAACGTTCCAAATTTCAAGTCAATCCGAGTCCGGATGCTCAAGATATGATCGCTGCAAGCCAAGGAAGTTGGTTTGTTCGAATCCATCATTGCACTCTCTTCGCATCGATTCCGCTTTCCTCCATCTGGAACCACACTCTTTGTATCCATCAACTGAAAGACCTTGTTCGCATCTATCAAGCTTCGTCTGTTCACATCCATCAGTTAGTTGTTGTTCGTATCCATCAATTGGAATCAATTCGCATCCATCAATTATCTGTTTTTCGTATCCATCAATGAACATTGATTCGTATCCATCAATTATATGTTGTTCGTATCCATCACGTACGCCCAACTTCGTATCCATCAATTGGAATCAATTCATATCAATCCCGATTGCACAACTCGTATCGATCGATCAACGATCGATACGAATAAAGCATCAAACGATCGATACGAAATGGCCCCCGGCTATCGATACGAAGTAACCCATTAAGCGATCCATACGAACAAAACAATGGTAATCGATATGAACAAGGCAGAGATGATCGATGCGAATGAGATACACTCCAATGAAAGACTTAGTCACTCGGCATGAAAAGTGGATCGATCCAAGGAGTTAGCGCCACGTCGACTTGTGAGCACGTGCTCGGAAAACGATACGAACAGATCGATGCGAATGACATCGATACGTAGAAAACAACCTTTGATAAATTCGAATTTGCATCGATCATAACTCACCATCTACAAGTCCAAATGCTACCAAATTTTCACAGGAGCTGGCGTACATCCTCAAGAATGTTCAAGATCGATCTCGACTCGATTGGACCAAATTACGATCGATACGAAATTCATTCGTATCGATCACAGATCGAGTGCACACCGCATGGGATCGATTGCGTGGGCCCATCCACGTGCCAAAAGAGGTCTCCCAAGATCTAAGCGAGATATTTGCAACCTACGCCTATAAATAGCGGCCTAGAACCTACAGAAAAGGGACTTTTTGGCTCTTTGACGTCCAGACTCTGCCGAAACCATTGATGCGCTTAAAAACCACTATTGTACTCGAAATTTACTGTTGTAATCCGCTGTAACCAGCAAGCAAAAGTTAATAAAAGTCAATCATTTCATAGTGGACGTAGGAAACACGCCGAACCACTCTCAATCTCTATGTTCTTTTGCTGTTTTTCTGATTATTGTCTGGAGTGTTTGTTAGATAATCCTCTTTTTATATTTTATTTCTTCAAACACTTCCGAAGAGTGTTGTGCCCAATTTTGGTACAAACACTTTGGTGCTTTCATCGAGAGAACGAAGTTTTTCTCCTGCTTATTGGATCTACTATCGATATCGGATTGCATAAATCAAAGAAGAAGATCCAGATTTCAAGTTAAGAGTTCTTCCGTCCTATTCAGATTTGCATCATGTCTAGGAAAGAGCTTCGCTATCCATCAGGGTTAACACAAGGAATAAGTCAACTATCGCAGATCAAGAAGGACGGGACAGACAGAATCCCGTACAACCACCCCCAATCGACCAGAATGCTGCCGGACCATTAGATCCGCAAGGCCGTATGACGCAGTGGATTAAACAAAACAATCTTCGATCGGTGAAAGTAGTAATCGGTGGATTGGAAGATACTGAAATGCCCAAATTCGTTGATCCGAAGATACCGAATTCTAGCTATCCCGAACTCGTTGATCGCGCACGATACCGGGTTCAAAGATCTTCAATTCTTCAAGCGTTGATCAAGCGCACTTGATTCCGCGAATCGGCTTCTACAATCGTTGAATCGAGCGCACTCGATTATCCGAAAGAGGAGATAGGAGATTACACTCAACTACCAATTTAAATTGAAAGCACAAAGCTAACAAAAGAGAATTTTATTCAATATTCAACAACCTTTACAAATGAGAGACCCGGCCTATTTATAGGCGTTTTACAACTCACACAAAAAACAACAAAATTCACCAACTCCTAAGTCGGTTCGGACTTAACAACGTCTCCGACTTAACATAAGTCGTACACGACTTACTACTTAAAAGAATATAGACATCATATGATTTACAACAGACGACCTACGACTTATAAAATATACGACTTAAAAACAGGTACGAGCTACGAGTTAACAAATACAAATAGATTACATCACTTAAGTCGTAGACGACCTAGCAGCTTCCCACGACTCAATCTTCAGACGACTTAATATGAGGCAACTTACGACTTAGTATAAGTCGGTGGCGACTTAACAGCAGTTTCTTCACGACTTAAAGAATCAACGGTTCAGATGGACGCGACATCAAGATCTTCGGCTACAAGTTTCTGCGACTTAAGAAACAGAGAATACAAATACATCACTTAGGTCGTTGACGACCTAACAACTTCCACGACTTACGACTTATAACAGTTGCGACTTAACAATAGCTTCTTCACGACTTAAAGAACCAACGGCAGAGATTGACTCGGCAGACGAATCAACGGCATCCAGTGCTTCGCGACTTAAAACATGACTGGTTAGGTCGTTCAGACGACTCAAAGGACTTGTTAACTCGCAGGTATCTTCCTTAAGTCGTTGCCGAGTCATACTAGGTCGTTGATACGACTTAAAGACTTCGTTAGGTCGTGAACTCAACGTACTCTCTTCCTCTGGCTTCCAACTAAGTCGTGGACGACTTATAATCTTCCCTTTAGGTCGTAACCGACCTAGGCCTTTGTTATCTCGTGGCGCTCCCTTAAGTCGTAGGCGACTTTTGTCAGTTTCCTTAAGTCGTGACCGACTTATACCTTCTCCTTTGGGATGAGCTGCATCATCCTCCCTAGGTTGAGAAAAATTCGACCTCGAATTTGTAAATTCTTCTCCATCAGCTCGTTCATCACCGTGAAATGGTACGAGATGTTTAACATTGAACACGTCAGACGTATACACATCATTTGGTAGTTTCAATTTATAAGCATTTTTATTAATTCGTTTCACGACTTCTACCGGACCAATTTTCCTGGCTTTCAACTTGTTGTAAGCGCCCACTGGAAAACGATCTTTTGTTAACACCGCATAAACTAAATCACCTTCGTTAAATTCAACACTTCTTCGTTTCAAATCTGCAGATTGTTTATACTTCTCATTTGCTTTCTCCAATCATTCTTGAACGATTTTATGACATTCTGTCAGCCCCTCAACAAAATCAGCAGCTTTCTTAACTGTCTTCTTTGATTGTGGCACCACCGTTAGATCCAACGGTCCCTTCGGTAAACTTGAATACACTATCTGAAATGGACTGAACCCAGTACTTCGATTTACAGCATGATTATGAGCAAATTCTGCTTGGCATAACTTCATGTCCCAACTCTTCAGATTATCTTGCACAAGACATCTCAGCAAATTTCCCAATGCTCTGTTCACAACCTCGGTCTGTCCATCCGTTTGTGGATGATAAGCACTACTAAACTTCAGCTTCGTTCCCACCATCTTCCACAAACTTAGCCAAAAGTGACTCAGAAATCGAGTATCTCTATCCGACACAATAGATTCTGGCAATCCATGAAGTCGATAGATCTCCTTGAAAAACAACTGAGCAACATGAACAGCATCCGCCGTCTTCTTACAAGCAATAAAATGTGCCATTTTCGAGAATCGGTCAACTACCACATAAATGGAATCATTACCACGCTGTGTTCTCGATAATCCCAACACGAAATCCATACTCACATCAACCCATGGTTTAATTGGTACAAGTAACGACATATATAACCCAGCATTAGTTGCAGTTCCTTTCGAAACATGACAAATATGACAACGTTCCACAAACCTCTCTACCTCTTTCCTCATTGATGGCCAAAAGTAGGACTGTGAAATCAACTGTAAGGTACGGTCTCTCCCAACATGTCCCTCTTCGTGTAACTCCTTGATAATCTTCATTCTCAGACTACCCTCCGGTATGCACAATCGATTTCCTTTAAAAAGAAAACCTTCTACCATCACGAACTCATCCGTCTCTCCCTCCTTGACTTTATCAACAAACTTTGCAAAGTAAGGATCATCGGTAAATAATTCTGGCAATATTTCAAACCCCGTCACTTCAACCTTCATTGTAGTCAACAAATGATTCCTCCTACTCAAAGCATCAGCCACTCGATTCGTCACCCCTGACTTGTGTTTAACAACGAAAGTAAACTGTTGCAGATATGCAATCCACGATGCATGTCTCGCTGAAATCTTGTCTTGCCCTTGCAAATGCTTCAATGCTTCATGATCAGTATACAGAACAAACTCCTTCTGAAATAGATAGTGTCTCCAGTGTTTAATAGATTGTACAACAGCATAGAATTCCACATCATATGTATTGTATCGCATCTTCGCTCCTGACAGCTTCTCACTGAAATATGCAATAGGACGTCCCCTCTGACTCAGCACTCCGCCAATCCCAACCTTCGATGCATCAGTATGTAATTCAAACAATAACTGAAAATCTGGTAACACTAGAATAGGTGCAGATGTCAGCAACTCCTTGATCTTCTCAAAAGCACTCCCTGCTTCTTCTGTCCATGCAAATTGTTTACCTTTCATGCAATCTGTAACAGGCGCCATCACACTACTAAAGTGTGGAATAAATCTTCGATAAAATGAAGCCAACCCATGAAAACTACGAACTTCCGTTATCGTCTTGGGTTGTGGCCAATCTCTAATCGCTTCGACTTTACTTTGGTCAACCTGTATTCCTTCTTCCGATACAACATACCCCAGAAATAAAACACTATGCGTCATGAACACGCATTTCTTCGTTGCCGCATAGAATTGTTCTTGTCGCAACACCATCAGCACTTCTCTAAGATGATTCAAATGTTCCTCTGGACTTCCACTATATATCAGAATATCATCGAAATACACCACCACAAACTTCCCAATGAATGGTCGAAAAATCTGGTTCATCACCCTCATGAATGTACTTGGTGCATTTGATAAACCAAATGGCATAACCAACCATTCGTATAGACCCTCCCTGGTTTTAAAAGCAGTTTTCCACTCATCGCCTGGTCTGATACGAATTTGATGATATCCGCTCTTCAAATCAATCTTCGAAAAGATAGTAGCTCCGCTTATTTGATCTAACAAGTCATCCAACCTCGGCATTGGAAATCTATATCTCACAGTAATCTTATTCAATGCTCGACTGTCAGTGCACATCCTCCACGTTCCATCCCTTTTGGGTACCAATAAAGCTGGTACAGCACAAGGACTTAAACTCTCCTGCACTCGCCCCTGTTCAAGCAATTCTTCCACTTGTCTCCGCAACTCTTCATGTTCCTTCGGACTCATTCGATAATGTGGTCTGTGTGGCAACACAGCACCTGGAACAAGATCTATCTGATGTAGTATATCCCTCAACGGTGGCAACTCCGTTGGTAACTCTTCTGGAAATACATCGTCAAATTCTTTCAAAACTGGTTTAACTTCTTCTGGAATCTCAACCTCTTCACTGCTCTCTCGTCCAATTAACAAAAACACTTCAGGTTCCTCCTCTACTTCCTTCACAAACTCCTTCAACGATAACAAAGTTTTGAGCTCTTCAATCTCCTCCAACTTGTTTTCCTCCTGTTGTCGCTTCTTTGGAACTAGAGTAATCTTTGTGCCTTCAAACATGAAACTGTAACTGTTGGTACGCCCATCATGTTGCACCGCCCTATCATACTGCCACGGTCTCCCCAGCAACAAATGACAAATGTCCATGTCCACAACATCACACCAGATTTCGTCTTTATATTTCTTCCCAATGGAAAACTTCACACGAGCCCTTCGTCCAACCTTCACCTCCCCGCCTTTCCTCAACCAAGCTAGCTTGTACGGTTTCGGATGTTTCTCAATCGTCAATGCCAGTTTCCTCACAGCTTCTGACGAAATTGTATTATCACAGCTTCCAGCATCAATAACAAATTTACAAACATTCCCCAGAATAGTACATGTTGACTGAAAAATATTGCTCCTCAACCAACTACAATCCTCCTCTTGCTTTGGTGTTAAACAGGACCTCTTCATCATTAGATTATAACCTTCGTCTCCCGACACTTCTTCTTCCTCCTCATCAGGTGGTGAATTGGAACATTCAGCTTCTTCATTCTCATCCTCAACCTCTGCTATCATAGCTCTCCTCTTCGGCTTTGGACATTCGCTACTTTTGTGACCAAATTCTTGACAATTGTAACATTTGAAACCGTTGTTAACCTTTGTCTTCTCAGCCTCCTTCACTACTGGTTTACTGATAGGTTTAGTAACATTAGAACTTCCACCAACACCCTTCACTTGATTGTTAGAATTAGTAAACACACCACTTCCTCGTCGTCCCTGTTTCTCCCAAGCCAACGCTTTCTGATGTGCTTCCGCTACAGATCTAGGATCGAACATGTTAACCATATCCTGAATCTGCATTCTCAATCCCCCAATGAACCTAGATGTCAGCTGCTCTTCCGTTTCCATAATATCATTCCTCGCAATAAGTTGATAGAATTCATCAGCATAGTCGTTAACAGACTTTGTTCCTTGTCTCAAGTTTTTCAAACGTTCATACATCAAAGATTGATAATTGTAAGGTAAGAACGTTGCTTTCATCAATTTCTTCATCTTCTCCCAAGATTCAACTTTTGACTTTCCCATTCGTTCGCGTGTAAGTTTGGTTTGCTGCCACCACGCCAAAGCTCTACCCCTCAACCTCGTAGCAACCAACTTCACTCGACGATGTTCTGGAACTTCTTTAAAGTCAAAAATCTCTTCAACATTAGCTACCCAATCTAGAAACTCCTCTGCTTGCATACCACCTTTGAATTCAGGAATTTCAGTCTTCATCCCCGACTCCCACTTGTGATCATACTCAGAGTAATTTCTTTCTTGTCCTCGTCCTTGTCCTCGAACACTACCACCATCATACTCCTCTTCAAAACCAGATGTATATCGTTGTCTATCTCGTCCACCCACATCTCTACTACCTTCTCGTCTACCACCATCATCCCTTCTATCTACATTCCTTCGTTCACGATCATTCACGTTCCTCCCACGCCCTTGGTCATTTTCAACACTTCTGTCTCGATTGGAATGTGGCGAGACTCTACTACCCCCATGATTAGATTCAGGTGAAACCCTTCTCCGATTTTGATTCATTTCCGTCATAAGCTTCTCTAACCGGCCAATTCCTTCGTTAAGCTTCTCACTAAAGTTTTCATTGATTCTTTGCTCCATCTCATCAGCTTCTTCTCTTCGATACAAAGCCTCTACGTTTTGGTGGCAATTAGCTCTTCTTGGCGGCATACTTAAAATCTTCCAAACACTTTTCGGACTTTGATCCAAAATGAAACGGATCGAAAACTTCCACTTTGTAGCAAATCGCGTTGAACACGATGGACAAAGTTTCGGCCTCCAATTCAAATCCGATCAAACAACTTCGAACAATGATGAACACTTCTTCCTCTCGGCCACGGCTCAAACTTCAAACTTCTCGGCCAAACAACTTCAAATTGAATAGGCTCCAAGTCTCGATCTAGCTGTGATTGGCTAGAACAAGCTCTGATACCAAAACTGACGCAGCGGATTAAACAAAACAATCTTTGATCGGTGAAAGTAGTAATCGGTGGATTGGAAGATACTGAAATGCCCAAATTCGTTGATCCGAAGATACCGAATTCTAGCTATCCCGAACTCGTTGATCGCGCACGATACCGGGTTCAAAGATCTTCCATTCTTCAAGCGTTGATCAAGCGCACTTGATTCCGCGAATCGGCTTCTACAATCGTTGAATCGAGCGCACTCGATTATTCGAAAGAGGAGATAGGAGATTACACTCAACTACCAATTTAAATTGAAAGCACAAAGCTAACAAAAGAGAATTTTATTCAATATTCAACAACCTTTACAAATGAGAGACCCGGCCTATTTATAGGCGTTTTACAACTCACACAAAAAACAACAAAATTCACCAACTCCTAAGTCGGTTCCGACTTAACAACGTCTCCGACTTAACATAAGTCGTACATGACTTACTACTTAAAAGAATATAGACATCATATGATTTACAACAGACGACCTACGACTTATAAAATATACGACTTAAAAACAGGTACGAGCTACGAGTTAACAAATACAAACAGATTACATCACTTAAGTCGTAGACGACCTAGCAGCTTCCCACGACTCAATCTTCAAACGACTTAATATGAGGCGACTTACGACTTAGTATAAGTCGGTGGCGACTTAACAGCAGTTTCTTCACGACTTAAAGAATCAATGGTTCAGATGGACGCGGCATCAAGATCTTCGGCTACAAGTTTCTGCGACTTAAGAAACAGAGAATACAAACACATCACTTAGGTCGTTGACGACCTAACAACTTCCACGACTTACGACTTATAACAGTTGCGACTTAACAATAGCTTCTTCACGACTTAAAGAACCAACGGCAGAGATTGACTCGGCAGACGAATCAATGGCATCCATTGCTTCGCGACTTAAAACATGACTCGTTAGGTCATTCAGACGACTCAAAGGACTTGTTAACTCGCAGGTATCTTCCTTAAGTCGTTGTCGAGTCATACTAGGTCGTTGATATGACTTAAAGACTTCGTTAGGTCGTGAACTCAACGTACTCTCTTCCTCTGGCTTCCAACTAAGTCGTGGATGACTTATAATCTTCCCTTTAGGTCGTAACCGACCTAGGCCTTTGTTATCTCGTGGCGCTCCCTTAAGTCGTAGGCGACTTTTGTCAGTTTCCTTAAGTCGTGACCGACTTATACCTTCTCCTCTGGGCTGAGCTGCATCACCGTATCACCAGGGAAGAATTCCAGATGCTTATGCAAGAACTAACTCAGAGCCGCCAACAGCTCACTCAACAGCTCCGCGCTAATGCAGAATTGACCAACCAGCTATCAAAGACGAAGGAGATCCAGAAGGGATCAGGCTTCCTATTCATCCACTGAAAGTTCAGCCTCTTCCGACTACCATCATAGACCCACGCGCCCGTGACTAGACGGAAGTTACACACAGGCCATTGGGCATCAGCGTACATTGAGTCTTGGGAAACCGAGAGTTGGCCCGTCAACCAGCCATCAGACTGGACCCTCCTCCCGAGGAGGCGCTACCCCATACCATATTACTAACAAACACACTGCCACTGCTATCGATTTGGGAATAGACGATCGAAACCGAACGGATCCGACCCACCACTAACGCAACCATACTCATGAGCCTTATGTCCCCGAAGACGTAGAACCAAGAAGGCGAGACATGGACCATCGACAGCGACTGACCCCTCCTCGCATTGTGGAACCCGACCCCACCTTGGCCCAACATGCTCAAAATGTCCAAATGCCCAACATTCCGACGATGACCCGTCAATTGATCCGTGAAAGTCAGGGTCTTAGCAATGACGACTAGGGAATCTCCCGGAGTCATACCCCTTTTATTGATGTGATACTCTATGCTGAACCACCTCGGCGGTTCAGGATGCTAACTTTACCTGTTTACGAAGGGAGCTCTGATCCTAATCAACATATCCTGAAGTATGAATGGTTGATGAATGCTGCACGACCCGATGATGCAGTTAAGTGCCGAAGCTTCCTGATCTCTCTAGGGCATAGCAACTATGTGGTTTACTCGTTTACCACCCCGATCTATCTCTTGTTTTGACCAGTTGGCAACAAAGTTTATTGAGCAGTTTCGCATGCATGTCGCAAGACCGAAAGATGTTAATACTCTATCTAGTGTCACTCAAGCTCCTGGAGAGACACTCAGACGTTATCTGGAGAAATTACATGCTGCATGCGCTGAGATCAGCAACCCTAACGATAACTCCATTCTAATGGCATTGACTAAAGGGATTGATCCTGATTTTGAGTTCGGTAACTGGTTGGCCGGAAAGCCTCCTACGTCATTGGACCGTTTCTATTCCAAGGCAGCCCAATTCTTGAGAAGGGAGGATGCAAAACAGTCTAGGAAAGAGGATGACGTAGGGCCCAGTATGGAAGGAATTCAAAGTAATGTTGTTGTTAAATAATCCGGGGAGAGCTCTAGGAAAGTGCAATTGAACATTTAGAATAAACAAAATCAGCAGAAAGGCAATGGTAATCAAAATAGAAAACGGGATCAGAATCGTGGTCCGCGACGTAGGGCACCTATGTTTGATAACTACACTCCTTTGAATACGTCGTTGGAGAATGTGTATTTATAGACCTGCAATACTATTCAGTATAAGAAACCTGCTCCGAAACAGTCAGCGGAGAAACAGATTCAGACAGGGAAGTTTTGTAGATTCCACGAAAGCTATGGCCATAACACGAATGAGTGTCGTCACTTGCAGGATCTCATTGAAAAGTTAATAAGAGAGAGAAAGTTGGAGCAGTTTGTGTGGGCGCCGCAGTCTGGAGGTGTGGGCCCAAAGTCATGTACCGAATCAGGCAAGACAGGAGAAACCCGCTCGTACTGCCGGGAGGTTAGTGATAAATACTATTAGTAGTGGTCCTCATCCAGTAGACCGAAGCTGGAAGGAAATGGAGTCGTATGCCAATTCTATTAGGCATGCGAGCTTCGAGTGTTGTAGTAGTTTGGAAGATGAGGCTCTAGCCAAGCAACAGAAGAAGATGACTGACGAGATCGTCTTCCGAGACAGAGATGCCGACAGGATCGAAGCCCCAACCATCGATCCACTTGTCATATCAGCTCAAGTAGGTCATGCTTGGATAAAGAGGATCGTGGTAGATAGTGGAAGTTCTGTGAATATATTGTTCAAGCGAGGCTATGACCAGATGAAAATAGAGACTAAAGAATTGAAACCTTGTCAGTACCGTATCCATGGTTTCAATGGGAGTGCGACCATACCCGCTGGAGTGGTGGAATTGCCAGTGGAGTTAGGAATTGGAGAACGCTGGAGAGTCCGGATGCTACAATTTGTGGTTTTGGATATAGACTCGCCATATAATGCTTTCTTGGGCCGACCGACTCTAGCTGAGTTCAGGGCTGCGATTGCCCCATGGTGTCTGACTCTGAAGTTCCCCACCGATCATGGGGTTGGAGTCGTTCAAGGAGACCAGGCTACTGGACGAGCCTGTTATGTTGCTGAGTTGCGAGATGCGCAGCGAAGAGAAAAAGGAAAGGGCGTAGAGGAATCTCTCTGCGTCCGCTTTGTTGAAAATTGACAATTAACGCTTAGGCCTAGGCCTGGGCACCCCAACCAATTCTAAAGAGATCTTGACCCGAGAGATACCGAAAGTGAAGACGAAAGTAAAGATAATCAGGCTTCTCCGGCCGAACTAACGATCGATGATAGCGATGATTATAGAATGATAAAGATTGGATCTCAGCTAAGCCAACAAGTGCAAGAGGAATTGGTTGAATTTCAACGGGGAAACCTTGATGTGTTTTCTTGGATGCATTCTGACATGTGTGGGATGTCGCCGGGCATCGCGAGCCATGCATTGAACATTGACCTGCGACACGTCCCGGTCAAACAAAAAAGGCGTGGTATGGATCCAGAAAAATCTGCTGCCCTTAAGGAAGAGGTAGACAAGCTTAAATCGAATGGATTTATTCGAGATGCATTATATCCAGAATGGGTGTCAAATCCTGTACTTTTCCGGAAGGCAAATGTAAAATGGAGAACGTGCATCGATTACTCTGATCTAAATAAAGCTTGCCCTAAAGACAGTTTTCCACTTCCTCGAATTCATCAAATCGTAGATTCAACGGCCAAGCATGAACTCTTATCCTTCATGGACGCGTATTCCGGCTATAATCAAATACCAATGCACTTACCCGACCAGGAGCATACCAGCTTCATAACTAATATGGGACTTTATTGCTACAAAGTTATGCCTTTTGGACTCAAGAACACCGGGGCAACTTATCAACGGTTCGTTAATCGAATGTTCTCAAATCAGATTGGGAAAACCATGGAGGTATACATGGATGACATGCTAGTCAAGTCACGATTCTCCACTGATCATATCAGAGACCTGGAGTCAATGTTTAATATTCTCCGAGAATACAGAATGAAGCTTAATCCGTTGAAATGTCACTTTGGGGTCGCATTAGGAAAATTCCTTGGGTTTATCGTCAACGCTCGAGGAATCGAAGCCAATCCTGAAAAGATCTGGGCGATTAGAAACCTTGAAACTCCGAAAAATATAAAGCAAGTCCAAATCTCAACGGAAAAGTAGCAGCACTGAGCAGGTTCATTTCAAAATATACTGACAAATGCATTCCCTTCTTCGACCTGATCCAAAAAGGGAAACAAAATGTTGAATGGACTACGGAATGTGAGGGCGCATTCCGAGCACTAATCCAACACCTCTCCACACCGCCAATTTTTTCATGGCCTATCGACCATGAGAAGTTGTACATTTACTTGGCTGTATCAGAAAACGCAATCAGTGCTGCAATTCGAGAGGAAGACCGAATACAAAAACCGGTCTACTATATTAGCAAACGACTAACCGGAGCTGAGAGAAATTATCCAAAGCTAGAGAAGTTGGCTTATTGTCTTGTTATTGCCTCAAGGAATCTTCATCCGTATTTCCAGGCTCATCCTACCATCGTTTACACCGACAAGCCATTACGACAGGTCCTTACGTGGCCTGAGACGTCTGGTAGGTTACTCAAATGGAATATCGAGTTAAGTCAGTTTGACATTACTTACACTCCAAGGCGAGCCATTCAAGGATAAGTCCTAGCAGATTTCATAGCTGATTTAACATCCTAGAGGACTTACCTGAAACTAGTGAATCTCCCAAGTATATCTGGAAGCTGCATATCGATGGTGCATCAAATGATCGTTGCTCAGGTGCAGGGGTTGTACTTGAACTCCTGAAGGTCGATCTATATGCCATACTTAAAGTTTGATTTTCACACGACCAAAAATGAAGCTGAATATGAAGCCTTACTTGCCGGATTGAGACTTACCAGAGATTTGAAAATCATTGCTGTGGAGATCTATTGTGATTCACAATTGGTCGTGTGTCAAGTTCGGGGGGAATACCAGACCAAGGACCGAAGGCTGGCTGCTTACCTTGCTCGGGTTCAGGAAATATTAAATCAATTCGATTATTATGTTATCTACTGCATACCCTGAGGGCGCAATCAAAAGGGAGACTCATTAGCAAAGTTAGCCAGCACGGGCGAGGCACAACAGATGGGATTCATTCCCGTAAAGACATTAGCTTCCCCGAGCATCGACCAAATGGAGACAAATTGGATATTTGAGGTTGAACGCGATAAGGAGTCATGGATGACTCCGTTCAGAGATTATATCGAGCATGGGATCCTGCCAGAGCGCGGGAGTGAAAAGAGACAAGTTCTTCGAAAAGCTTCATGATTCACTATTCAAAATGGAGTTATGTATAGAACTGGATACTCTATCCCTTTACTCCGGTGTATCGCTCACAATGAAATCAAATGAGTGTTGCATGACGTGCACGAAGGAGAATGTGGTGATCACACCGGGGGCAAGCCCTTGCCAAGAAAGTGCTCAGATATGGATACTATTGGCCAACCGTAAATCGTGATGCATCGAATTACGCTAGAAAGTGTGACAAATGCCAGAAGCATGCTCGGATTCCGAGGGCCCCACCTACCGAAATAACTCAAATGGTCGGTCCATGGTCGTTTGCAGTATGGGGCATTGACATTATTGGCTCTCTGCCTCTAGCCAAAGGTGGTGCGAAGTACGCCATCATAGCTGTTGATTACTTTACCAAGTGGGCGGAAGCTGAACCCTTTGCTACAATCACAACAAAGAAGGTGATAAACTTTGTAGTGCGCAACATCATCTGCTGATTTGGTCTCCCACATACTATCATCACCGATAACGGGACCCAATTCGACAGTGTCGAATTTAAGGATTTCTTTCAACGATTCCACATTTAGAAGAAATTCTCCGTAGTTGCACACCCTCAAGTGAATAGACAAGTCGAAGCTGTTAATAAAGTTATAAAGTCTATTATGAAGAAACGACTGGAAAAGGCCGGGGGAAAATGGGTTGATGAACTTCTTATGGCTTTATGGGCTTACCGAACAACCGACAAATCCGCGACCAGCCACACTCCGTTTTCTCTTTCTTATGGTTCAGAATCTGTTATTCCAGTCGAATTAGAAGTGCCTTCTCATCGTGTGACATACTATGATCCGAGGATGAATGCTATATTACTTGCCGAATCTCTGGATTTATTGGATGAGAAGCGTGAAGAGGCTGATTTGAGGGCAGCTACATACCGAAGTCGAGTCGCCCGATTATACAATGCCAAGGTCCGACCCCGAACCTTTGAACTCGGTGATCTCATCCTTAAGAGAATTTACCCGGTCCCTTCGCATATGAGGCCAACCTGGGAAGGGCCGTATCTTATTGAATGAAAGCTCAGAGATGGTTCATTTAAATTATCGACCGTTGACGGTCTCACTCTTCCGAGAGCCTGGAATAGCGAAAGCCTTCGTTGTTACTACACATGACAGGCTCTGTTTATTTATTCAGACTATTTTTCATTTGCAATCTGTTTCTGCATTTCGAAATTTGAATTTGTAATAAGGTAACTGATTTTGCCATATTTTTTATTTCAGCAATAAAATGCAATCTCTTTGAGCCAGAGCTGTGATTTATTGAATGCGTCATACAACTATCACTATGCACGTAGAACTAAATTCCACCTAATGGTGGAATTTATTCAAGTACGGAGTGACTGTGATATGACCGGTCACTCGCTAAGTGAAACCCGAGCTTGAGGGCAAGTCATCACACTGAAGTCAAAAAAGAATTGATACACGATAGTCCTTTAACTAACTACAGATTCCCAGAGTGCGAACTGGAGAATAAACTTACAAATACGGTCTCGAAGAGGGTGGATCTGTCCACCTAACGACTTCACCCATACCTTGACCAAGTTTGAGGAGGATGGATCCGTCCATCTAATGACCTCGCTTATTAACTCAGGGCGGATGTGAACCGACCATCCGCAATCTTGATAGATTTTTCGTTCCTGGAGTGCGAACGAAATCCTAAAACCTGAACAGATGTGACTGACCATCTTTTAGCCAACTCCAATTTCCCGGAGTGTGAACTGGAGTATAAACATTGACTAACTTCGAATTCCCAGAGTGCGAATCAGAGATCAACATCAACCAACTCCATGTTCCCAGAGTGCGAACTGGAGTACAAATGTCGACTAACTCCGGATTCCCAGAGTGCGAACCAGGGTATCGACAACAATTAACTCTAAGTCCCCAGAGAGCAGATTGGGGTTTAAACACAAACCGGACTGGAATCGACAGTCCGTAAAACAACTTTGAGTCCCTAGAGTGCGGTCGAAGTATAAATGCAGATCGGGTGTGACTGACCACCCGTGAAAATGACTTAAGTCCCCAGAGCATGGACGTATCCTTGAAATTTAAGCAGGCGTGACCGACCACCAACATACAGATTCAAATCCCCAGAGTGTGGTTGCAATCATCAATAGATGAGCGAGTGTGATTCGACCACTCGAATTTCCTTGTTTCAGCATCAATTCAACGACATTAAGCTCGATGTGTTAAAGGCGAAGCACGATTGCCATCTGATCTTTACAATTCGTCCCTAAAACTGGGGACAGAACTTAAGTGCCAATCACTGATTGAGACAGTGCAGCATTGGAGTCCAGCTTAACTTCCGGCCATGATTCATAGTTACGATTTCGGGACTTATCAAATAAATTCAGATCCAATCCAAGGGTCGAAGCTTCACAAGTGTACCAGACTGGAGTTCAAATGCTGAAACACTTAAGAAAATAAACAAAAATTGATTTGAAGACAAAACAGAATTTCATTTCAACTATTTGCGGAAAAGAATTAAGTACAAGTTTATCTCAAAAATCGTATTGGCTGAGGCCGAACCCGCATCTATACACGGCCTACAAAAGCTAAAGAAATTCCTATCTACTTAAAAACGAGCCGAAGAGATGTATCTACTCTTTTTTCTTCTTTGGCTTCCTCTTCGGTGTGGACCCGCTGGAGCTCTCACTCGGTTTTCTTTTTGAACCCTTGCTTTCCGACGGCCGATCTCTAGTCAGGGGCATTATATCAATTTCCTCCTCCGAACTCAGATGTATTGGAACTGTCCCTGAAGGCGGAGTCAGAGGAATAGGATCAATAGTAGGAGGCGGGATAGGAACACTTGTCTCAACGACCGTTCCACCCGGAGATATCATCTGCAAAGGAGCTGGACCAGGTCCCGCCATTCCACCTCCAAGGTCACTGCCCCGCGCTGCTGCATCCATTTCAGCGTTAATTTCAGCTATAATTTCCTCCTTATGAAATGTTTGCGCATCGCTGGAGACTCCCGTAGTTGGGACCGAGGAACTTGTCATTGGAATGCTTCCACCCATAACGAACGGCAAGTCTGCAAAACGGTCACTGTGATGACTGAGGAGTTCCTCCATAATCTACTCATCAAAAAATAAGTGTGCTCCCCTGCGCTCCATCAGTCGGTGCCGTGGTCGTTGTGGTGGTCGCTTCAGTTATAATGGCCTCCTGCATATGATGTGGCTCTTGAGTTGCAAGAGGCACGACTGGTTTAGCTTCAATCACTGGATAAAAGAAAAAGAAGAACTGTTAATAATCACTTCATATACGCTTCCGGTTTTGGACAAACATACAAAATGTTCAGAGTACCTTCCTCAGTTTGACTTGTGAGCGGCTGAACGACCTTAGAGATTTGCTCGCTAGCTTGAGATAACTGCGGCTGATCCGGGTTGTAAGTAGGAACAGATTGAGAATCAACCATGGAAGTCGGTTCAAACTGAGTCGACACAAGAGTTTCAAGACTTGTATCATGGTGCTCGACACCAAAGCCTTCTTCAACCTCCGAATGCTGAGTGCCAAGCTTCTCCTTTTCATATGAAATCATGGCATCGTGGAGAACTTTCTGTTCATCTTCGCTCAATATCCAGTTCTCAAGCTCGAACTCGTCAATTGATTCAGCTTGGTGGGCAGCTTTTTCATCTCCTACTAATCGGCCCCAGGCGTTGTATAGATGTGTCGAATAATTTTCTAGCCAGGTTAGATTCCTATGCTTCAAGACATTAGCATTATAAGTGATGAGGAGATCTTCAATATCAGTTTCTAGCCTGGACTCCGCCATTTTGACTTCCTCCTCAACTTTGGCCTCCACCTCCCGAATTTTGAGCACTACTGCATCCCTTTCATCTCGAAGCACCACCGCTTGCTCGCACACTTTCTGGGCTGCTTTATTTGCATCATCCTTCTCCCTGATGATTTCGGAAAATTTGGCTTTAAGCTCGTTGAGTTCTTTAAGAGCAGCATCCCTTTCAGTGGTAACTGTGGTGTTTCGGTGGCCCATCTCCTCCACCAAAGTAAAATGCGTTAGTCGCATTCTCTCCGTAGATTGAGTTGCCTCGTAAGCTTTTTCGGTGGCCTCCATCTCAGATTTCCGGGATGATTTGGCTTCATCATTAAGCACTTGGATAATGCGGTCCTTTTGAGCAAGTTTGATTTCTAGTTTCTCAATTGCCTTTGCCCGCTCGAAGGCCACTGCCGATGCTTTATCTATGGCTTTCATCCACTCCTTGTATTGGGTATAAATATCGTGAATATAGTCATGCATTGTTTGTTCAGCCTTAGATGGAATTTTCTTTAAATGAGGAGGGAAGATGAAGCCGTCAAAACATATGTTCGGAAAATCTTTTCTTAATTGAGCAATTCTGATAGGCCCTTCCCCAGTGGGCTCAGTGATGGCTTGTTCAGCGACGACGGGAGGTTCGGCCTTAGTCCTACGATGCTGAGACTCAGACCTTGGAGCATGAGATGATGGTTTTTGGCGTGGAGACTCCAAGGGATGTGAGCTGTGAATAGAAGGTTGTGTAGGGAGTCGAGGAGGTAGAGAACGCGATCGGGATCGATAACTCTGTTCTCTGTCTCTGTCTCTATCCCTCTCGTAACGCTCTTGGCTGGAATAACCGCGATCATGGTTTCTGTCATCCTCCCTCCGACGGAACTCATAATACGAACTCGATGATTAGCGCGTTGAACGGAGGCTTCCGAGCATAGACTCTCGCCTATTCATCGTATCAGTAAAATAAAAGAAGAACGGAGTTAGTGAATTCTCGAAGCAGGCAACTTAAAGCTGGAAACCGTGTAGTGCCGTGAAGTGTATATGTGTGTGCAACCCCCTGACCAACCGGTAATGTCGGCCGCACCAATGGGTAGAGACTCGCTTAAATCTAGAGCACTTTGAAGCCCCTCTAATCTGGTGTCGTGTTGAAGTGACACATAGTCCGAAATCGGAATATCAGCAAGTCCTTCAAAAGGATTCTCTACTTGCGAGGGAGGAGCCTCCAAAATTCTAATGCCGGAGGCTAGCAGGGACACAAGTACTGATTTCCATCTCGAAGATTTATGACGCTTGTGTGCAACTGCCTTGCCTTTCCTCCTTCCCTCTGAACCCTGAAAAATGTCAGAAGGCCCGGCCACGGGTTCATCGTTCTTGAGCGTGCTTTCTTCATTACCCTCCTCGGCTATTACGACCCCAGGTGCTTTGCACTTTACCCGCTTTGTCGGGGCTGCCCTAAGCACTCCTTCAAGTATTATGCTTTGTTTTTGTTCGATCAGCCCAACGATCCTCAAATTTCTGTCTGTTAGCACCGAGTCAAAATCTCTCATTTCGCTCGGCACTTCCTGGAGAATTCGCACTATTTCATTGAAGTGAGCACCTTCAGGTCGTGGAATTGCAGCTGTAGAGGTAATACGATATTAGTTTCAACATCAATTACGGCTATCTCGTTAACTACTGAAACAAGTGCAATACTTACGTCTGGCTAACCATCGACTATCAAATCCTGGGGGGCATCGAACGTAGAACCACTCAGTTTTGAAGTAGCTCAGTCTGGTCAAGGCACCAGTCACAACTTGACAGTTCCTGACCGCCTCCAGGAATGTGAAAGAAGGGCTATCTCCCCGACTCTTAACATTAAAAAGGTATTTGATTTCGATCGGAGTTGGGGGTCGAAAAAGATGCTCCATAAATACAATGAATAGACTGTTCAACAATGCGTATCCATTGGGATGTAACTATGATGGGGCAATTCCAAAGAAAGACAACACTTCAAGAATATATTGATTGAATGAAGGAAGCATCCCGGCTGTACATGAATGCATGTTGAAGACAGTAAACCCTTCCGAGGGAGCATGTAGTCTAACATTTGGTCCTGGTAATAAGACGTCGTCCAACAGTAGACCATGCCTTAGGCATATCTGCCCCAACATATCTTCGGAGATGTTGGACGGCACAAAATCTTATGGGTTCATGATAAACTTGGCACCAGGTAGCTCGTCCGGTACTAGATCTATAACTTTGGCCGTGATGACTGGTATCTCTATGACTAAGGGAGATGAACTCTGAGGCTCCTGCTGTTATAAGCTTGTAGACTCCATAACTAATCAACTTATCAAAACCCATCATTAGATGATAATAAGCCCGTGTGTTCCCTAGTGTGAAGTGTGTGAATGTGTTGTGTAGTGCTACATAATACTTGAGAAATTATACGAGATTAACAAGGTGTTTGAACGACAAGACTTCAAAATCGAATCGGAGTGACCGTCATCGCTGACCGTCACAACCGTGCCATCCAGACTTCGGAAACAGATTCAGGTCAAAGATCGTTAAATTTTGTCAAGTTACAATTCCATCGACGAGCTTCGAAAGGCAGTCAGATATGTAGTAAAACGGTTAGGTCAAATTGTGCAAGGCAGAAGCTCGCTGGAGTCAAATGATCGATTGTACACAAGATTTCGTATCCATCAAGGGTGAAACTTAGATCGATCGTCAGAGGCCCCATTCGTATCGATCACAAAGGATGAGACTTCATACCGATCGCCATAACGCTAGTTTGTATTGATTCCAAGCACTTCATCTCGTATCGATCACGGGCTGCATCTTCATATCGATTTGTAGAACTGACGCTTCGTATCGATAGCGCAGGTAGGTTTTCGTATCGATCGTTCTGAATCGATGCGAACTCCCCCCATCTCTAATCGATATGAGACCACTCCTTCCTTCGATATGATTCTCTATCGATATCCATCAATACGAACTGGAATGGCTTATGAACGATACGAATTACTCTTTCTCGATCGGTGTGAATGGTCCCTTCGTGTTCATCATCCCTTCTCCTTCTCCAACAGATTCGATTACCATTTCCTCCCGCAACAATGCTCCGACCTAATTCTGGCATCAACCTCATCAGGATTGGCTACAAAGTTGGACAAATTGATTTCAAACTCGAGTCTCATCGTTCTAGAATGGATTATTTCAGCTAATTACCTAATTTAGACGATTGGTTCAAAGTATTAGCAAGTTATGTTGAGTTGAGAACGAAAATAGTTCTGATTCCTCAGTTTTTCTATCGATACGAAGGTAAGGATATAGTGAACAAGTGAAAATTTTCTAAGTACAGAACGTATTTATATGGATACAAAAATAAGAAGGAAATGATTCGTCTCCCAGTTGTTTCGACCGGTTAAAACAGGTTTCCCCTCTAAATCGATACGAAGAGAGCTATTCGTATCCATGGACCACCTAGTTGAGGCAATGCCTGTTCGAAACCATCCAGCTATCGGTACGAAGCATCAGTTCTAGCTATGAAGAATGATCAATCTGTTCGCGTCCATCAAACATCTATCGATGGGGAATGGAAAGTTCGTGTCCATCACTTTGAAGACCATAGGAATTCGAATCTATCGATGCGAAGAAACTTTGTGAAACCGCTTAATTTCGAATTGATAACCAACGATACGAAAATCACTGCAAAATTATATCTGGACCATTCATGACCATCGATATGAAGCGTGCATTCTATTTTCTCGTATCAATTCAGGAGAGGATCGACATGAAAAGATGGATCAAAGCAACCATCATTGTTGCTACTACTCGAATTTCACATCGATTCAGGAGAGGATCGATACAAAATTTGATCTAAAAAAACTGAAAAACTGACAACGACTCGTGAACGTACGAACGTTAACGGGAGTCAGTCTAACGTACATTCATGTACAACGGACTAACATCCAATTTTTAAAATTCACAAGGATTGAATACTCGTCTGATGACGATTACAACGATCACTATCTTACAGCACTCGGTTACAACAATACATGGTACAACAATTGGCAATCAGCTATTCATGATTTATGTTCCTGTGGATCAATCAAAGGTCACATCTTTCGACAAAAAGACGACAACCATACAGACAAGTCAAATGGAAATGTTCAGAATGAAGATTACAACTTTTCAAAGCATGTCATGTTCTCACAAGACGTACTTCGGGGGGGGAAAATGTTATCCCGCCTTTTGGCAAGGCCATGACACCAAGGACTTAACCAGAAACCGAGGACATTTCATCCTGAAGATCGGTTATATGTAGGCTCACTATGAATATCGATGAATTTTGTTCGAGTCCGGATCAAGCTACAATCAACATGACACGACATGCAAAGCTATGGAAGCTAACATTCCAAATTTCAAGTCAATCCGAGTCCGGATGCTCAAGATAAGATCGATGCAAGCCAAGGAAGTTGGTTTGTTCGAATCCATCATTGCGCTCTCTTCGCATCGATTCCGCTTTCCTCCATCGGGAACCACACTCTTCGTATCCATCAACTGAAAGTCCTTGTTCGCATCTATCAAGCTTCGTCTGTTCGCATCCATCAGTTAACCGCTATTCATATCCATCAATTGGAATCAATTCGCATCCATCAATTATCTGTTGTTAGTATCCATCAATGAACATCGCTTCGTATCCATCAATTATTTGTTGTTCGTATCCATCACGTATGCCCAACTTCATATCCATCAATTGGAATCAATTCGTATCGATCCTAATTGCACTGCTCGTATCGATCGATCAACGATCGATACGAATAAAGCATCAAACGATCGATATGAAATGGCCCTCGGCTATCGATATGAAGTAACCCATTAAGCGATTGATATGAACAGAACAATGACAATCGATACGAACAAGGCAGAGGTGATCGATGCAAACGAGATGCACTCCAATGAAAGACTTAGTCACTCGGCATGAAAAGTGGATCGATCCGTGGAGTTAGCGCCACGTCGACTTGTGAGCACGTGCCTAGAAAACGATACAAACAGATCGATGCGAACGACATCGATACGAAGAAAACAGCCTTTGATAAATTCAAATTTGCATCGATCATAACTCACCATCTACAAGTCCAAATGCTACTGTTCATACCAAAATTGAGCACAACACTCTTCGGAAGGGTTTGAAGAGATAAAATGAAGAAATTAAATGGAGAAAGAGGATTATCTAACAAACACTTCAAAAAAAGATAAGAAAAATACGTAGAAACACAGAGATTTAGAGTGGTTCGGCGTATGGCCTATGTCCACTATGAATTTGATGACTTTATTGATGTTTGCTTGCTGATTACAACTAATTACAGTGGATTACAGTGATGAAATTCGAGTACAACAGCAGCTTTGTTATGCAAAAATGTTTTCGGCAGAGTCTGGACGTCAAAGAGCCAAAAGATCCCTTTTTGGAGGCTCTGGGATGCTTTTTATAGGCGTAGGATACAAATATCTCGCTCAGATCTCGGGAGACCTCTTCTGGCACGTGAGCGGGCCAACGCGATTGATCCCACGTGATTTGCACTCGGTTTGTGATCGATACAAACCAATTTCGTATCGATCATGATTTGGCCCAATCGAGTCGAAATTGAGTGTGAACATTGTTGATGATGTACGCAAGCTCCTGTGAAAATTTGGTGGCATTTGGACTCGTAGATTATAAGATATGATCGATGCAAGTTTGGGTTTTCGGTAGGCTGTGGAGTTCGTATCGATCCTTTCGTATCGATCTGTTTGCATTGATCCAGGCACGTGTCTGAAAGTTGGTGTGGCACTAGTTTCCAAGATCTATCCACATTTCGTGCCGAATCGGCCAAGTATTGCTAAGATTTTCGCCTCGTTTGTATCGACATGGGCTAGCTTTATTCGCATCGATCCACTACTCTGTTCGTATCGATCAATTATAAAGGCATTTCGTACTATTCGTATCGATCAGAGCTCGTTCTGTTCGTATTGATCACTCATCTCTGTTCGTATCAATCGGAGTGGGTCTGTTCGACTCGATTCACCATGGCTTTGTTCGTATTGGTTGAAGTCGTCATGTTTGTATTGGTAGACTTGGTTTTGTTCGTATCGATCGGAATTAACTTCAGTCGATCGATACGAAGTTGAACCAGTAGCATGGATACGAACAAATGATAACACGATGCATACGAGCTACAGGTAACACGATGGATTCGAACAGAGGGATATTTGATGGACGCGAACAGAGGATCGTGAGTTGATGGACACAAACAGATGGATGCGAACAACGTGGTTATGGATGGATTCGAACAGATCGACTCGAAAAATGATTTTTTGATGGATGCGAACAGTGCTACTGCAGGGTGATGGATACGAACAGAGTCCTTCCCCCTCGATCTTGATCGATCCATATCTTGAGCGTACGAACTCCGATAGACTTGAAATTTGGAACTTTGGCTCCCATAGTTTTGTTTGTCTTGTCTCGTCAATTATAGCTCGATCCGGACTCGGAAAAAATCTATCGATATCCATAGCGAACCTGGGTCTAACCGATCTTCGGGATGGACTTTCCTTGGTTTCCCGTCAAGTTCTTGGTATCGCAGCCTTGCCAAAAGGCGGGATAACATTTGCCCTCCAAAGTACGTCTTGTGAAAACATGGCGTGCTTTGAAAAGCTACAATCTTTATTCTGAATAGTTCCATCTGACTTGTTAGATAGTTATCGTCTTCTCGTCGAAAGCTGTAATCCTTTGACTGACTTTCAGTAATATGAATCGTTGATTGCCAACTGCTATATCGTGTACTGTTGTAACTGATTGTTGTATGATAGCGATTATTTGTTTGTTGTTGTAACCGTCATCAAGCAAATATCCAATCCCTGTGAATTTTGAAAATTGAATATTAGTCCGGCATACATGCATATAGGTTAACCTGACTCCCGTTAACGTCGCACGTTCACGAGTCATTGACAGTTCTCTTGTATCGAATTCCGTATCTATCCTCTCCTGAATCGATGTGAAATTCAAGATGTAACAGCGCTTGATGGTTGTTTTCGAATGTTCCTTCGTATCGATCCTCTCCTGAATTGATTCAGGATGAATAAACATGAATCTCGTATCAATAGAGTTGAATTATCCAAATATTATTCTATGACGATCTTCGCATTGATGGCTGTGAACCCCTGCAACTTTTAAAGTGATAGATACGAACAGTTCAGTTCGTATCGATGAGTCTCGGATGGAGTCGAAAACAGTGGATACGAACAACTGTTTCGTATCGATGGAACCATGCTGCACTAGTGCAGTCTTGACGTTTCTTTTGCATCGATGCATCTTTATGGACTCGAACAATTCGTGCGAGCTTTGCCTTTGTCGCTTGTCGGGTTTCTTTTCATATCGAGGGACTTATGATGGATATGAATAGTCCAATCAGTCATTCGGGCGTTGTTCGTATCGATGGATACAAATTTTCATGGGCCGTGTGCTGATGGATACGAACAGTGCAGTTCACATCGATGGAGTTACACGGTTCAAGTGCAATCTGGCTGTTCCCTTCGTATCAATGGATCGATGTGGAAGGTTGAAAATTCATCTTCGCATCGACTGTGAACGAACACGAACAGCTAGATTTAGGATCGCTCTAGATTGAGGGATACGAATAAGCTTATTCGTATCGATGGTGGTTGTGACCGTTCCAACCGGTACTTGGCTACTGGGAGATGAATAGACTCTTTCCTAGTATAAATACCTTGGCACTTAGAATTTTTCCATTTACTTATTCCCTTGTCTCGCTTTCGTATCACTATGAAAAATGAGAACTCAGAACTGTCTTTGCTTTCCAATCGAATCAAGCCTTCGAATCTCTAAACCAAACACCACTTCTAGGTAACTAATCAACGAATCTGTATTAGAATCGATGAGACATGAAATATTTTGCCACTCTGGCCACTTCCGTGATCGATTCTGGTAAAGCGAAGGTCGTATATGGTCGAAGCGAGGTCGAGGGAGGCCAGCATGGCATTCGTGCTATTTGGAGAAGAAGGATAGATGGACATGAAGGGATCGCTCGCACCGGTTGAGGAGGAGCGATTCGCATCGATCATAGGATGGTCGACGTTCTATTGATTGGAGAAGAAGGAGTGTTGAGGGAGCGACTTCGTATCGATAGGAGACGGTGATCGATACGAAGTAGCGACCCTATTTATCGATACAAAGACGAAAGGCTTGCCGATCGATGCGAATTGGAACCTCGTGTGATCGATACGAAATCTCTTGCTCAACGATCGACACGAAGGAGAGGATTTGTGGTCGATACTAGCCAACCAATTATGCATGAATCGATCGATATGAATAGAGTATCGATACGAATTGCATTGAGGCGAACAAATTATTGGCCGAAGTTTCCGATTGATATGCACTTAAGCTTCGGGAGAACGTTCTCATTCCACCCTTGATGGATACGAATTCAACTACTTTAGGCATATTCGAATACTTGACTCCGACGAGCTTCAGCCTTGCAAAATTGGACTTTGACTATTTCACTGCATATTTAACTGCCTATCGAAGCTCGTCGATGGAACTGAAACTTAACAAAATCTTAAAGAACTTTAACTTGGATCGGTCTCTAAAGTCTGGATGGCACGGACGTTATGGTCAGCGATGATGGTCACTCTAGTTGAATTTCGAAGTCTCATCGTTTGAGTGTTTTCTTTAAATCTGTAGAAATTCTTCAAGTAATATGTAGCACTGCACAAAACATTCACGCACTTCACACTGGGGAACACTTGGGTTTTTATTGTCTAATGATTGTTTCTAATAAGTTGATTAGCTATGGAATCCACAAGTTCACAATAGCAAGAGCTTCGGGATTCATCTCCTTTTGTCCTAGAGATTCCGGCCATCGCGGCCGAAGTTATAGACCCAACTCCGGACGAGCTGCCTGAGGCTAGGTTTATAGGAAATCCTCAGGATTTTGTATCGTCTAACGTCTCCGAAGACATGTTGGGACGGATATGCTTAAGGCATGGCTTGTCATTGGACGATGTACTATTACCAGGACCAAACGATAGACCACATGCTCCCCCAAAGGGGTTTACTGCCTTCAATCGCCATGCTTGCACAGTAGGAACACTTCCTCCGTTCAACCAATACATTAGCAAAGTGTTGTCTTTCCTCGGAATTGCTGCATCACAACTACACCCGAACGGATACGCTACGCTGAACAGTTTATTTATTGTATTCATGGAGCATCTCTTTCGGCCACCGGCTCCAACAGAAATCAGATATCTTTTAACTTCAAGAGTAGGGGAGATAGTCCATCTTTTACATTCCTAGAGGCGGTCAGGAATTGTCAAGTAGTAACCGGATCCTGGAAAAGGCTGAGTTACTTTAAAACAGAATGGTTCTACGTCCAATGCCCCCCAGGATTTGCTAGTCGATGGTTAGTCAGACGTAAGTGTTGCAGTCTTCTCCAAGAGTTATCAAGATAATAGTAGTTAATGTAAAACTAATATCTTCTTTTCTTTACAGCCGCAATTTCATGACCTGAAGGTGGGTACTTCAAAGAAATAGTAAGGGTCCTTCAAGAAGTTCCAAGTGAAATGAGGGACATGGATTCGGTTCTAACCGATAGAAATTTGAGAATCGTCGGGCTGATTGAGCGGAATCAAAGCATAAGGCTTGAAGGGACACTGAGGGCAGCCCCGAAGAAGCAGTTGAAACGCAAAACACCCGGGGTCGTAATAACTGAAGGGGGTGACGAAGAGAGAACGCCCACGGATGATGAACTTATAGCTGGGTCTTCGGCCAGATTTCAAGCGACAGAAGGAAGAAGAAAAGGCAAGGTCGCTGCTTACAAATGTCTTAAGTCTTCGAGGTGGAAATCAGTTGTGGTTTCTTTGCTGGTTCCCGACATCAGAATCTCGGAAGCTCCTTCCTCACCAATAGAGAATCCTTTTGAAGGGCTTGCCGATATCCTTATTCCGGATTATGTGTCACTTCAACATGACACTAGGTTGGAGGAGCTTGATAGTGCTCTATATTTGAGCGAGTCTCTTCCTATAAGTGCAGCCGACATTTCCGGTTGGTCAGGGGGTTGCACATACATACACACCTCACGGCACTACACGATTTCCAATCACAATTTGTTTAATTCAAGAAACCACTAAGTCTCCCTCTCTTACTTTTTTTACAGGTACAATGTCCAGAAGAGGGTCGATGTTAGGGAGACTTCGCTCAGTTCGCCGATCTGCTTCATATTATGAGTCACGTAGGAGAGAGGAAGACAGAGACCGTGATCGCGGGTACTCTAGCCAGGAACATCATGAGAGAGATAGAGATAGGGACTACAGATATCGATCCCGATCCCGCTCTCCTCCTCCTAGAATTCCTACGCAACCTTCGGGCTAAGGAAGACAGCCGGTAGAGCCCCCTCGTCACAAACCATCTTCGCATGTTCCTCGGTCCGAGTCGCAACGTCATAGAACTGAGGTTGAGCCTGCCGTCGTTGTTGAGCAAGCTATCACTGAGCCCACTGGGGAAGGTGCTATTAAAATTGCTCAGCTGAGGAAAGAGTTCCCAAATATATGTTTCAACGGCTACATTTTCCCCCCTCATCAAAAGAGAATTCCATCGGAGGCGGAGAACAAAATGCATGATTACATTCATGAAATCTACTCCCAGTACAAAGAGTGGGTGAAGGCTGCAGAGAAAGCATCAAAGGTGGCTTTCGAGCGGGCTAAAATAATCGAAAAGTTAGAATCTGATCTCGCTCAGAAGGACCGCATCGTCCAAGTGCTCAACGATGAAGCCGAGTCCTCTCGGAAATCAGATATAGAGGCAACCAAAAAGGCCGATGAGGCGAATTTGGCCATGGAGAGGATGAGGCAGACACACTATGACTTGGTGGAGCAGATGGGCCATCGCAACACCACTGTCACAGCTGAATGGGACGCCGCTCTGAAAGAACTTGCTGAACTTAAAGCTAAATTTTCCGACATCATCAAGGAAAATGATGATGCAAATAGAGCGGCCCAAGAAGCTTGTGAACAGGCTGTGGTGCTCCGGTGCGAGCGGGATGCGGCAACGGCTAAGGTCCGTGTGGTGGAGACTGAGGTCGAGGAGAAAGTCTGAATGGCTGAGTCTAGGCTAGAAGCTGATATTGAAGATCTCCTCATTGTTTATAATGCTAATGTCTTGAGGCACAGAGATCTAGCCTGGCTCGACAGCTACCCGACACATCTGTACAATGCTTGAGGCCGATTGGTTGAGGAGGAGAAGGCGGTGCATCTGGGTTAATCAATCGATGAGTTTGAGCTCGAGAATCGTATGCTTAATGAAGATGAAAGAAAGATTCTCCATGAGTCGATGATTTCGCATGAGAAAGAAAGGCTCGACACCTAACACTTGGAGGCCGTAGAAGGTTCAGGTGTTGAGCATCACGATGCGAGTGCTAAAGTTCCTACGCCAACCTAGCCTGAATATGCACCTGTGGTTAATCCCCAGCCCATTCCTGCTTATAATCCAGATCAGCCGCAGCTATCTCCGACCAAAGAACAAGTTTCTTAAGCCGATCAGCCGTCAACGAGCCAAATTGAGGAAGGTACTCTGAACATTCCGCATACTTGCTCAACGTCAGGAGCTTGATTTGAAACGTTTAATAACAATCTTCCTTCTTTCTCTATCCAGTGACTGGAGTTACACCGATTGCGCCTCCTGCAACCCAAGAATCACATCAAGCGTAGGAGGCAATCATTACTGAAGCGACCACCATAACAACAACCTCGCCGATTGATGGAACGCAGGGGAGCACGCTTATCTTCAATGAACAGATGATGGAGGAACTCCTCGGTCATCACAGCGACCCCTTTGCAGACCTACCATTTGTTATGGGTGGAAGTGTACCTGCTACCGGCTCTTCAATTCCAACCACTGATGCTCCCAGCGAGGCTCAAGCAATTCGTGAAGAAGAAATATTGGTCGAAATCGACGCTGAAATGGAGGCAGCGGCTCGTGGTGGTGGTTTTGGAGGTAGGATGGCGACACCTGGTCCGGCTCCGTTAAGGATGATATCACCTGGTGGTACAGTTATTGATACCAGTGTGCTTATCTCGCCTCATATAGTCGATCCAGTTCCTCTGACTCCACCTTCTCGGAGCATTCCTATACACTTGAGTTCGGATGAGGAAGTCGATATCATGCCCCCTACTAGAGGTCAGCCGCTGAAAGGCAAAGGCTCAAAGAGAAAAATAAGTGGCAGCTCCAGTGGGTCCACACCGAAGGGAAAGCCAAAAAATAAGAGAGAGTAGACGTGCTTCTTCGGTTTACTTTTGGTAGATTAATAGGAATTTATCTTTGCTTTTCTTTTGTAGGCCGTGTATAGATGCGGGTTCGGCACCTGCTATTAGGAATTTTGGAATCAACTTGTACATAATTTTTTTTCACAAACAGTTGAAATGGAACTTTATTTTGTTTTGAACTTGATGTGTGTTTATTTGCTCTTCCAGCATTTGACTTCCTTGTTCAATACACTTGTGAAGTTTCAACTTCTGAATCTCGTTTGAGTTTATCCATCAAGTTCTAAAATCACGGCCACAAGTCATGACAGGATGTTAAGTAGAACTCCAATGTTGTTCTGCTTCAGTCAGCGATTAACACTTAAGCTCTACACCCAGTTTCAGGGATGAATTATCGAATAGCGATCGTATTTCGCTTCCAATGCAGCATGCTCAGCATCATTGAATTGATGTTGAAACAAGGAGAATTTGAGTGGCCGAATCATACTCGCTCTTTTATTGATGATTGCATCCACGCTCCGGGGACTTAAGTTATTTTCACGGGCGATCAGCCATGTTTGCTTGACTCTTATCATTCCGTTCGCATTTTGGGGACTTAAATAAATTCGTGGGCGCTCGGTTACACCCAACTTGAGTTTATACTCCGGTCCGCGCTCTGGGGACTTAGAGTTGATTAACATTTTATAATCCAGTCCATGCTCTAGGGACTTGGAGTTGGTTGACATTTACTTTCCAGTTCGCAATTTGGGAATCCGGATTGTTTCGATGTCTATACTTCGGTTCGTGCTCTGGGAATCTGAAGTTAGGTGATGTTTATACTCCAGTTCGCACTCCGGGAACTTCGGGTTAGTTGATGTTTATACTTCGGTTCGCACTCTGGGAATCCGAAGTTGGTAAACAGACGGTCAATCACATCTATTGTGAGTTTTTGAATTTTGTTCGCACTCTGGGAACGAAAGGTGTATCAGGATCATGGATGGTCGGATCACATCCACCCTGAGTTAACAAGTGAGGTCGTTAGACGAACGGGTCCATCCTCCTCAAACTTGGTTTGAATATGGGCGAAGGCGTTAGGTGAACGGATCCATCCTCTTCGAAACCGTATTAGTAAGTTTATACTCTAGTTCGCACTCTGGGAATCTGGAGTTAGATAAAGGATTGTCGTGTATCAATCCTTCTTTGACTTTAGTGTGATGGCTTGTCCCCGAGCTAGGGTGTAACTTAGTGAGTGATTGGTCGTATCACAGTCACTCCCCATTTGAATAAATTCCACCATATGATGGAACTCAGCTCTCCGTGCATAGTGATGGTCATATGAAGTATTTCAAGTAAATCACAGCTCTGGCCCGAAGAGATTGCACTTTATTGCTGTTATGTATAGTAGCGACGAAGACTCTCGCTGTTCCAGGCTCTCGGAAGAGTGAGAACGTCAACGGTCGATAATTTGAATGTGCCATCTCCGAGCTTTCGTTCAATAACATACGGTCCTTCCCAAGTTGGCTTCATATGCGAAGGGACCGGATAAATTCTTTTGAGTACGAGATCGCTAAGTTCGAAGGTTTGGGGTCGGACCTTGGCATTGTATAATCGGGCGACTCGACTTCGATATGCGACTGCCCTCAAATCAGCCTCTTCACGCTTCTCATCCAATAAATCGAGAGATTCAGCAAGTAATATAGCATTTTTCTTTGGATCGTAGTATGTCACACGATGAGAAGGTACTTCTAATTCGACTGGAATCATAGCTTTTGAACCATAAGAGAGAGAGAATGGAGTGTGATCGGTCGTAGACTTGTGGGTTGTACGGTAGGCCCATAAGGCCATAGGAAGTTCATTGACCCATTTTCCCTCGGATTTCTCCAGTCGTTTCTTTAGAATGGATTTTATAACTTTATTAACAGCTTCAACCTGTCCATTCGCCTGAGGGTGTGCGACTGCGGAGAATTTCTTCTGAATGTGGAATCGTTGACAGAAATCCTTAAATTTGGCACTGTCGAATTGGTTCCCGTTATCAGTGATGATAGTATGTGGGAGACCAAATCGACAGGTGATGTTGCGCACTAAAAAGTTGATCACCTTCATCGTTGTGATTGTAGCAAGGGGCTCGGCTTCCGCCCACTTGGTAAAGTAATCAACTGCTACGATGGCGTACTTCGCACCACCTTTGGCTAGAGGTAAAGAGCCAATAATATTGATGCCCCATACCGCGAATGGCCATGGGCTAACCATCTGTGTTATCTCGGTAGGTGGGGCTCTAGGAATTCGAGCATGCTTCTGATACTTATCACATTTCTTGGCATAATCCGATGCATCACGATTTACAGTCGGCCAATAATATCCATATCGAATTACTTTCTTGGCAAGATCTTGCTCCCCGGTGTGATCGCCACATTCTCCTTCGTGTACACCATGCAATATTCGTTTGATTTCATCATGAGCGATACACCGGAGTAAAGGAACAGCGTATCCTCTTCTATACATAACTCCATTTTGAATAGTGAACCGTGAAGCTTTTCTAAGAATCTGTCTCTTTTCACTCCTACGCTCTGGTAGGGTTCCGTATTCGAGATAATTTATGAATGGAGTCATCCACGACTCCCTTTCGGAAACGACATCAAATATCCAATCGGTTTTCATTTGTTCAATGCTTGGCGAAGATAATATCTCTACGGGAACAAGTCCCATTTGCTGTGCTTCACCTGTACTGGCTAACTTTGCCAACGAATCAGCTTTCTGGTCGTGTTCTCGTGGTATGTAATAAATAGCATAATAGTCAAACTGATTCAATGTCTCCTGAACCTGAGCAAGGTACGCGGCCAGTCTTCGATCTCTGGCTTGGTACTCCCCTCGAATTTGACACACGATCAATTGAGAATCACAGTAAATTTCCACCGCAATGATTCTTAAATCTCTGGCAAGTTTCAATCCAGCCAATAAGGCTTCATATTCGGCTTCATTGTTAGTTGCACGGAAGTTGAAATTTAGAGCGTAACATATAGATCGACCTTCAGGAGTTTCAAGCACCACCCCTGCACCTGAGCAACGGTCATTTAATGCACCGTCTGTATGCAGCTTCCAGAGATATACTTGGGAGATTCACTGGTTTCGGGCAAGTCCTCTAGGATGGTAAATTCAGCAATGAAATCTGCTAGAACTTGTCCTTGAATGGCTCGCCTTGGAGTGTAAGTAAGGTCAAATTGACTTAACTCGATATTCCATTTGAGTAACCTACCAGACGTCTCAGGACGCGTAAGGACCTGTCGTAACGGCTGGTCGGTGTAAATGATGATTGGGTGAGCCTGGAAGTATGGATGGAGTTTCCTCGAGGCAATAACAAGACAATAAGCCAATTTCTCTAGCTTCGTATAATTTCTCTCAGCTCCGGTAAGCCGCTTGCTTATGTAGTAGACCGGCTTTTGTATTCGGTCCTCCTCCCGAACTAAGGTAGCACTGATTGCATTTTTTGATACTGCCAAGTAAACGTACAATTTCTCATGATCAATAGGCTTTGACAAAATTGGCAATGTGGAGAGATGTTGAATTAGTGCCCGGAATGCGCCCTCACATTCCGTAGCCCATTCAAAGTTTAGTTTTCCTTTTCGGATCAGATCGAAGAAGGGTATGCATTTGTCGGTGGACTTTGAAATGAACCTGCTCAATGCTGCTACTTTCCCGTTAAGACTCTGGACATGCTTTATAGTTTTCGGAGTTTCAAGATTTTTGATCGCCCAGATCTTTTCGGGATTGGCTTTGATTCCTCGAGCGTTGACGATAAACCCAAGGAATTTTCCGGATGCTACCCCAAAATGAAATTTTAATGGGTTGAGCTTCATTCTGTATTCTCGGAGGATATTAAACATTGACTCCAGGTCTCTGATGTGATCAGCAGAAAATCGTGACTTGACTAGCATGTCGTCCACATATACCTCCATGGTTTTTCAAATCTGGTTAGCGAACATTTGATTAACTAACCGTTGATAAGTTGCCCCAGCATTCTTGAGTCCAAAAGGCATAACTTTATAGCAATAGAGTCCCATATTGGTTACGAAGCTAGTATGTTCCTGGTCGGGCAAGTGCATGGGTATTTGATTGTAGCCAGAGTACGCATCCATGAAGGATAAAAGTTCATGTCCAGCCGTTGAGTCTACAAGTTGATCGATTCGTGTAAGTGGAAAACTGTCTTTAGGGCAAGCTTTGTTCAAGTCTGAGTAGTCAACACATGTTCTCCATTTCACATTTGGATTTCGGACAAGTATAGGATTGGATACCCATTCCGGGTATATTGCTTCTCGAATAAACCCATTCGTCTTAAGCTTATCTACCTCTTCTTTAAGGGTGGCAGATCTCTCTGGATCCATACCACGCCTTTTCTGCTTGACCGGGACGTACCACGGGTCAATATTCAGTGTATGGCTCGCGATGTCCGGCGAGATCCCACACATATCAGAGTGCATCCAGGAAAACACATCAAGGTTTACCCGGAGAAATTCAACCAATTCCTCTTGCATTTGTTGGCTTAGCTGAGATCCAATCTTTATCATTTTCGATTCATCATTATCGTCGATTGGAACATCGATCGTCAGTTCGGCCGGAGAAGCTTGACTGTCTTTACCTTCATCTTCACTTTCGGTATCTCTCGGGTCAAGATCTCTTTGGAATTGGTTGAGGCACCCGAGCCCGGGCCCAGGCGCTAATTGTCAATTATCAGCAAAGAGGACGCAGAGAGATTCCTCTACGCCCTTTCCTTTTCCTTTCCGTTGTGCCTCGCGCAGCTCAGCAACGTAACATGCTCGTCCTGCGGCCTGATCCCCTTAGACAACTACGACACCATTGTCGGTAAGGAATTTCAAAGTTAAACACCATAGGGCGATGGTAGCCCTGAATTCAGCTAGGGCTGGTTGGCCCAAAAAAGCATTATATAGGGAGTTTATATCCAAAATAACAAACTGCAGTATTCGGACTCTCCGGCGTTCACCAATTCCCAACTCCACTGGTAATTCCACCACTCAGTGGGTATAGTTGCACTCCCGTTGAAACCATGAATGTGAGACTATCATGGCTTCAAGTCTTTAGTCTCCATTCTCATCTGGTCATAAGCTCGTTTAAACAAAATATTCACAGAGCTTCCACTGTCTACCAAGATCCTCTTCATCCAAGCAGGACCTACTTGAGCTGATATGACAAGCGCATAAATAGTAGGGGCTTCGACCCTATCGGCATCCCGACCTCGAAATATGATGTCATCTGCCATCGTTCTTTGCTGTTTGGCCGAAGCCCCATCTTCAAAATTACTACAACATTCAAAGTCTACATGCCTGATAGAGCTGGCATACGACTCCATTTCCTTCCAGCTTCGGTCTGCTGGATGAGGACCACCACAAACAGTGTTTATCACCAACCTCCCGCCAGTACGAGCGGGTTCCTCCTGTCTAGTCGGATTTGGTACATGACTTTGATTCGATGGGCCCGCTCCTCCAAACTGCGGTGCCCGCACAAACTATTCTAACTTCCTCTCTCTTATCAACTTTTCGATGAGATCCTACAAGTGACGGCATTCATTTGTGTTATGGCCGTAGCTTTCGTGGAATCTATAAAATTTCCCCGTCTGAATTTGCTTCTCCGAAGACTGTTTTGGAGCAGGCTTCTTGTACTGAATAGTATTGCAGGTTTGTAGATATACGTTCTCCAGCGATGCATTCAAAGGAGTGTAATTATCAAACATTGGAGCTCTACGTCGTGGACCACAGTTCTGATCCCGTTTTCTATTTTGGTTACCATTGCCTTTTTGCTAATCTTGTTTATTTTGAATGTTCAATTGCACTTTTCCGGAACTCTCCCGGGATTGTTTAACGACAATATTACTCTAAACTCCTTCCACACTAGGCCCCGCATTATCCTTCTTCCTAGACTGTTTCACATCCTCCCTTCTCAAGAATTGGGCTACCTTGGAATAGAAACAGTCCAATGATGTGGGGGGTTTTCCGGCCAACCAGTTGCCGAAATCAAAATCGGGTTCAATCCCTTTGGTCAGTGCCATAAGAATAAAGTTATCATTTGGGTTGCTGATCTCAGCACATGCAGCCTGAAATCTCTCTAAATAATGTTTAAGTGTCTCTCCAGGAGCTTGAGTGACACTAGATAAAGTATTAACATCCTTCGGTCTCGCGACATGCATATGAAATTGCTCAATAAACTTTGTCACCAACTAATCAAAGCATGAGATAGATCGAGGTGGCAGTCGGGTAAACCACATAGTCGATATACCCCCAGTGAAATCAGAAAGCTTCGACACTTGACTGCATCATCAGCTCGTGCAGCGTTCATCAACCATTCGTACTTCAGAATATGCTGATTAGGGTCAGAGTTCCCTTCATAAACGGGTAAAGTCGGCATCCTGAATCGCCGAGGTGGTTCAGCATAAAGTATCTCATCAGTAAAAGGAGTATGACTCCGGGAGATTCCCCTGTCATCATTGCTAAGTCCTTGACTTTCACGGATCATTTGACGGATCATTGATGACAGATAGGGCATCTGGGCATTTTGAGCAGGCGAGGCCAAGGTGTGGTCGGGTTCCACAATGCGAGGAGGGGCCGGTCGCTGTCGACGGTCCATGTCTCGCCTCCTTGGCTCTATGTCTTCGGGGACATAAGGCTCAGGATGGTATTCACGCTGGTGATGGTTCGGATCTGTCCGATTTCGGGTCTCAGCACCTAAATCAGTGGCTGTCGTGGTACGGTTATCAGTAACATGATGTGAGGTAGCGCCTCCTCGGGAGGAGGGTCTAGTTTGATGGCTGGTTGATGGGCCAACTCTCAGTTGCCCAACATTCAATGTATGCTGATGCCCAGTGGCCTGTGTGTAACTTCCGTCTAGCCGTGGGCGTGTAGATCTGTGATGATAATCAGAAGAGGCTGAACTCTCGGTGGAAGAATAGGAAGCCTGATCCCTCCTAGATCTCATTCATCGCTGACGGTTCAGTTGTTTGGTTAGTTCTGCATTAGCATGGAGCTGTTGAGTGAGCTGTTTGCGGCTCTGAGTCAATTCTTGCATCAACATCTGAAATTCTTCCCTGGTGACAGGGCCTTGTGGATCTGATGGTTCGTTAGCATTCTGATCAGTTGGAGGCAGTTGCATGGGATTTTGTCCGTCCCGTCCTTCAGGAGCTGCAGCTGTGGAAGTAGTCCTTGTGTTAACCATGGTGGATGATGAAGCTCTCTCCTAGACTTGTAGCAAATCTGAGTAGGATGGAAGAACATCTAAAATTGAGATCTGGATCTTCTCCTTGGATGTTGGCTATCCGATATCGGTAGTAGATCCAATGAGCAGAAAGAAAAAAACTGGTTTTTCTCAGTGAAAGCACCAAAGTGTTCGTACCAAAATTGGGCACAACACTCTTCGGAAGGGTTTGAAGAGATAAAATGAAGAAATTAAATGGAAAACGAGGATTATCTAACAAACACTTCAAAACCAGATAATAAAAATACGCAGAAACACAGAGATTTAGAGTGGTTTGGCGTATGGCCTATGTCCACTATGAAATTGATGACTTTATTGATGTTTGCTTGCTGATTACAGCGGATTACAGTAATGAAATTCGAGTACAACAGCAGTCTTGTTATGCAAAAATGTTTTCGGCAGAGTCTGGATGTCAAAGAGCCAAAAGATCCCTTTTCTGGAGGCTCTGGGATGCTATTTTTAGGCGTAGGATGCAAATATCTCGCTTAGATCTCGGGAGACCTCTTCTGGCACGTGAGTGGGCCCATGCGATCGATCCCACGTGATTTGCACTCGGTCCGTGATCGATACAAACCAATTTTGTATCGATCAAGATTTGGCCCAATCGAGTCGAAATTGAGTGTGAACATTATTGATGATGTACGCAAGCTCCTGTGAAAATTTGATGTCATTTGGACTCGTAGATTGTAAGATATGATCGATGCAAGTTTGGGTTTTCAGTAGGCTGTGGGGTTCGTATCGATCCTTTCGTATCGATCCATTCGCATCAATCCAGGCACGTGTCTGAAAGTTGGCGTGGCACTAGTTTCCAGGATCGATCCACATTTCGTGCCGAATCGACCAAGTATTTCCAAGATTTTCGCCTCGTTTGTATCGACCTTGGCTAGCTTTATTCACATCGATCCACTGCTATGTTCGTATCGATCAATTATAAAGGCATTTCGTACTTTTCGTATCGATCAGAGCTCATTTTGTTCGTATTTATCACTTATCTCTGTTCTTATCGATCAATGTGGGTCTGTTCGACTCGATTCACCGTGGCTTTGTTCGTATCGGCTAAAGTCGTCTTGTTTGTATTGGTGGACATGGTTTTGTTTGTATCGATCGGAATTAACTTCAGTTGATCGATACGAAGTTGAACCAGTAGCATGGATACGAACAAATGATAACACGATGAATACGAGCTATAGGTAACACGATGGATTCGAACAGAGGGATATTTGATGGACGCGAACAGAGGAATGCGAGTTGATGGACACGAACAGATGGATGCGAACAGCGTGGTTATGGATGGATTCGAACAGATCGACTCGAACAATGGTTTTTTGATGGATGCGAACAGTGCTACTGCAAGGTGATGGATACGAACAGAGGCCTTCCCCCTCGATCTTGATCGATCCATATCTTGAGCGTACGAACTTCGATTGACTTGAAACTCGGAACGTTGGCTCCCATAGCTTTGTTTGTCAGGTCTCGTCAATTGTAGCTCGATCCGGACTCGGACAAAATCATCGATATCCATAGCGAACCTGCGTCTAACCGATCTTCGGGATGGACTTTCCTTGGTTTCCAGTCAAGTTCTTGGTATCACGGCCTTGCCAAAAGGCGGGATAGCAGCTACCAAATTTTCATAGGAGCTTGCGTATTACGATCGATTTCGAGTCAAGTTCTTGGTATCCTCAAGAATGTTCAAGATTGATTTCTTGGTATCCTCAAGAATGTTCCAGAATGATTTCGACTCGATTGGACCAAATTACGATCGATACGAAATTTTCCAGTCAAGTTCTTGGTATCCTCAAGAATGTTCAAGATTGATTTCGACTCGATTGGACCAAATTACGATCGATACGAAATTCGTTCGTATCGATCACAGATCGAGTGCACACCGCATGAGATCGATTGCGTGGGCCCACCCACGTGCCAGAATAGGTCTCCCGAGATCTGAGCGAGATATTTGAAACCTACGCCTATAAATAGCGGCCCAGAACCTACAGAAAAGGGACTTTTTGGCTCTTTGACGTCCAGACTCTGCCGAAACCATTGATGCACTCAAAAACCACTGTTGTACTTGAAATTTACTGTTGTAATCCGCTGTAACCAGCAAGCAAAAGTTAATAAAAGTCAATCATTTCATAGTGGACGTAGGCAACACGTCGAACCACTCTAAATCTCTGTGTTCTTTATCTGTTTTTCTGATTATTGTCTGGAGTGTTTATTAGATAATCCTCTGTTTACATTTACTTTCTTCATTTTATCTCTTCAAACACTTCCTAAGAGTGTTGTTCCCAATTTTGGTACAAACAATACATTTGTATAATAATTAATAAGGACAAATTCAAATTGATATGTGACATAATTGGTAATTGTATAATAATGACTTATTTGATAGTAGTTAATGAATTTTTTAATATTAATCTTGTTGTATAACTTGAATTATTGTTAAGAATGAAGTTGTCTCTTTTTTTCCTCTTCTCATTATTTATAAAAAATATAAATCACTTTGATGATTTGATTAAAGATAATATCATTAGTTTTTATATAAGGGCCATGTTTTCGCTTTTGGCTTAAGTACCAAAACTCCTAGGACTGGCTCTGCTGGGATTGGACGTAGAAAGAGAGTTCGAACAAATATAAAAATATCTAGTGCTTTTACTTTATTATTCTTTATTTTCATTTCTATTTTTCTACAAGTTCTAAATTAGTCTATTATTCATATTACTTAATCCATAGTGACTATCATAGGGCGCTGCACTCTATACGTCTGACACTCTCTTTACACATGTCGACTTTTGATTTATGTGACCTAGTCATTTCAGACCGTTTTTTATATGTTTAGCCTAAATTGTGGATCTGATCTACTGACCCAATATTAATTACTTAACTAAATTAATTTACCACCCGACCTTTATATATTTACCCTTTGATATCTATATTAAACCCTTCAGTCGTGCTTATTTACCTTCAAAAATTACCTAGTTTATTTCTAGAATTTCTATAGTAAAATTTACAATGATTTTTTTTCTTATAATTTCCTAAATCCCTTGGTTTCTAGTTGATTACTTTTCCATGATTCATAATCAAATCATATCAACCGATTTTCTTAAGGAAACATTAAACAAGTTTAGACTTTTGGCAAATCAAGTGTTCTCTATTATTTATAACATTCTTAGATGACAAAATCATGATAAATCCCTCACAAAACCCAGCCATGGGAGATTTAGGAGAGAAAAAAAGATACTACAGAATATGTTACTCGTGTATTCTTTTTTATTACGAAGCATAATATATTCCTTGCTTTAATACTCTTCTCTTCCTCTTCCTTCCTTGTTAACGGTGGCCGGCTAGGGTTTTCTTTTTATTTTAATCTACAAAGAATGTAAAGTGAGGAAAGAGATACTTTTGGGGCACTTATACAGTAACTGTTTTGGATTTAGTTACCTTTTTCCATTTATTTATTTCCCTCTTTTCCTCACTTTATAAAATATAATTTTAATTACTCTTACTTATAACCTCATTAAATTTTTTCAATTCATTTTAAATACACCATTAATGACTTGTCTAATTTCACTTGATTCACCTATTTATAATAAGTAAATGACCATCCTACGGATACTTAACCCACATTATTTATTTAATTTCTTTATTTAATAATTAATTTTTTAATTGACTATCATTGATTTATAGGGTTTACAAGCTTCCCCTTATAGGAATTTCATCCTCAAAATTCAAATAAGGTACGATAATGACCTTTAGTCTTTCTTATGCCTACACTAGCATATACACATAAGTTCCCTACCCATGTGTTTCAAAAAGAATGTACTGATGTATCTACCAATACACAAAAAAATCAACCATAACATCATACATATATATGGTTCACAACAAAACATACCAAACATACATGTTAATCTAAACAAACAACTCAGGATAAGTCTCATTGACCGTATCTTCTATTTCCCATATACAATCATCTATGTCTCACTCTATTGGACTCGAACAAGCATCGCTTCTTTATTCTGAAGCTTCTTCATATTCTGATCTACAATTCGAATAGGCATTGTAGCATACATCATATTTGATTCAACAGCCAAGTCTTCCATTACTCTTGGAACAATAACATCTCTAGGGTCTTAGACACACTTCCATATATGTGAAACACATTATGGATCTTAGCAAAAACACTTGGCAATTCAACTTTATAAGCCATTCTGCTAACTCTCTTAAGTATTGGAAATGGGCTAACATATCTTGGCACTATTTTTTCGGCTTTTCCAAACCTCACAGTGCCTCTCAAGTGCGCCACTTTAACAAAAACATGATCCCCTAGATCAAATTCTAAGTGTTTCTGCCTTTTATCGGCATAACACTTATGCTTGAATTGAGCATCCTTCACTATAATAACCCGGTGTTGAGAAGTAATTAATTAAAGTTTATAATTGAGACTCAATTAATTAAATGGAATTTTAATGAAATAATGAGAATAAATTTGGAAATGTTTTAAACTAATGGAATTTTGTAATGAAATGTTATTGGTAAATTTATTTATTTTAAGGAAAAATGTTATTTCTTGAAAATGAAATGAATTATTTTGAAGATTAAATATTTTGAGGTTGCAAATTATTAATAAATGGTGAATTTAATTACTTTTGAAGAATATTGATATTCTCAGAATTAAAATGATTTTAATTACATTGGAAGTGACCGGATCATTTTTATGATGATCATTTTTAATAATAAATAAGATTAGAAATATATTTCAAAAAGAAAAGAATTTTATTTTAACATAATAAGGAGTTTTGGAATTGATTTATAAATGGGTTAAAATGAAATTAAGGAACTAATTAAATTAAAATGTGTTAAAATATGGAAATAATATTTTAGAAAATATTAAAATAAATGAATAATATGGATTTGAGTTAGTAATAATTTTAAGTAGAAACTTATTTTTGATTAATAAAAGAATTTATATTAAAATGAACTTAATATGATGATTTTGAATTAATTAAATTAAATAGATTAAAAACATGGAAAATAATTTTTATAAAAATGTAAATAATGTATTTAAACATTAAGAAACTTAAAGTGATTTTATTTGATTAGTGAAAGGGATAGGAGAAGAATAGTAAAAGTGTTTCATGAAGGAAAATTGAAATGAAAAGATTAGTATTTGTTTTTAGCCCAAAAGCTTGAAGCCCAAGCCCAACTCTCCATCTACGTGTCTAGACTTTTCTAAAATTTATAAAACTCTTCCTAATTCATGAAACAACTTCATGTATCTTCACTTCTATATAACTTTTCATTCTTGGTTCATGAAAATAGAACTCGGTAACCCTTTTACCTCACCTAAAAATTAAAAATAAAATGGAGTAAATTTTTATAAATACCTAAATAAATATATATGCTTCTTAATACAAGACTACACCATTAGAAACTTAAAGAAGTTAAAGTATAGTAGAAATTTGCTATGAAGGCGGATAAGAGTAAAAGTTGGTCATATGAAGAAATTGGAGCATGGAAAACTTAAGGTGAGTAAAAACACTATCCAATTCTATGTCTATTATGTTTTAATATATGTGCATCATGAAATTGATGTGTATTTTGATAGATATATACTTTAGCTCTATTTATATTAAACAAGAATTTAAATCTTCACCGTGGAATTGAATATATAATATTAATTGATAATTGAATTGGTTGTTTATGAATTGTTGTAGTATGTGAATGAATTCATATGTATGTTAAAAGTAAGAATTTCACAAATATTTTTGGTCAAGTCTAAAATGACTTTTCGACCCAAAAATATTTTTTGAGTCCTGATAACAATTAGATGTTTAGGTGAATTTCCCAAACGTTTGAGTGAATTAAAATAGCATATTAAACAAAGGTTCAAACGTTTGAATGAATTATTCGAACATCTGAGTAAAAAGTCAAATGTCTAAGCCACTTAATCAGATGTTTGACCATGAATTGGACATTTTTCATATAATGGACAGGTGTTTGAACCCGAAGGCCATACATCTAAACTAGACTAAATGAACGTGTTCTTTTCCAGAATATGTTGAGACGTCTAACCTAATTATTCAGACATCTGAGATGTTTTTGAACTATTTTATTAAAAATATCAAAAGACTTTGTAATGTTTGTTTAATGTTATGGATTTAGTGCTCTAGATTTATTGGAATATTTTATGATGTTTGCAAATATATTTAAACATGTCTAAGCATTATTTTAATTTATAAGTGTACTTTTTATTCTAGAAATATTAAAATAATCATTTACAATCTTATCTAATTTTAGAAAATATGAAATGTTTTCTAATTAATGTTTTAAGTGTTTAAAAGCATATATTATTATATTTAAGTTTAAGAGTTTTACAAATATGTTATATATATATACATGCATATATATATATTGTCTAATAAAAGAAAGTCTGTAGTTAATAATTGAAAATTTACTAAATTTTAGAAAAGCATGAGATGGTTCATAAACATTGTTAATTGATTTTTATTATATGATATTGATGATTTTGCAATTGAATAAAAAATTTATGGTATATTTTATGGTTTGAAATAAAAAGAAATTATTTTGAAGTTTATGAATTAATTTATTTCAAAGTAGTATTCAATTATAGAAAATTAAGGAATAACTTATATAAGTTATATTTGATTTGTAAAGTGATCTTGAGATATATATATATATATATATATATATATATATATATATATATAAGTAGAGATTTGGAAGTGAATTTTAATATTTAAATCTTTTTGGGATTATATAAACAAAGTGAAAGTAGTATTCATATTTAAATGTTATGATTGTTTTCATTCTATGTAACAAGAAATCTGACTAAATGAGTTATAATGGGTTATAGGAATGAGGTAGCTCAAAGGTTTGGGTTGGGTTGATGCCCAAGGCTTTATGCCTATATATAGAGTCAACTACCAATGACATGCTCCTGTTATTGGCGTTGGAGTGAACCAGATTATACCAGTATCCACCTTGGTAGCCTGATCTTGGGGTCATGCCTTAGATCCATGAAACACTATAGCATTTATAGCAGGGTGGTTAACACTTAGTCCCTTATGTCACCTAGGCCAGCAGTTTGTTACCATATGGGTGGGAACCGAGTCATGATCGAGTTCTTGCGTTGATGAGCACACAGGTGGATATTGTAATGGTTACCATAGAGTTAACTGAAGACTATAGGAGTGGGATTTGGGTGGATAATGCGTGGAATTCCTAGAGCGGGTAGATAGCCATCGTACTTCATCTGCTTCTTATGTGAATGGTAGAATAACGTATATTTGGATACCTCGTATATGATGATACAATATGATCCTATATGTGATTGATGTCCTGTGTACGGTCATTCCCCGTATCCCTCTTTAGCATGTGTTCGCCATTATATTTTCTCAGGTGTATGTCTCCAATTATATCACTTATTGGTGGGTATTGCCATTTATATGTTTTGGATATACATATGATTACTTATTACATTTCTATGAGTTTGACATACCTGGGAATGTCTATTGAAATTTGTTTTGGGCATTGTTGTGTTAGACCTATTTTATTTCATGGTTTCTTATATATTGGTGATGATTAAATGTATGAATGATTCACCCGTTTGGTATTGTTTCCATGATTTATTGTTTGACTTGATTTATATGGGTGATGACATATTCCTATTCATGGTTTATGGTTGATGCAATTCTTGAGATTTTTGATGTTGTTGATATTGTTGTTATACCATGCATATTACCATAAGATATTATGACTTTTACATTTTAGATATAGTCTGACTTGTGTGTTATTTGTATAATACTCGGGTCAGTCTGAGACATTTTAGGTTTAGGTACATATGACTAGTTTGTGGATGTTAAGCATAGATGGAGGATAAAGTATTATTGTGTATCATTGTGCATTATATTATGTCATGTATGTATGACATTGGTTTGTATATTGGACATACCCTTTATATTATTAGAGATAGTGGGAATTTGACATATATTTTGTATCCCACTCAGACATATGTATATTTTCTATTATATTCGTCGCTACGTTTAATGACTCAGTGTTCTCTAACATTTATTTTATATTGTGCATTGTTCTATCCTAGTAATGCACATTTTTTGCTTTATGCTGATACTAAGTACGTATAGGTGAGTTATATATTCGATTTTGAAATATGTACTGGTATTAGCCCAAAGGAATATTCACGTGCGACATCCCAATATCACCACATTCTTTGTATTATCTAATAGTATTACCTGGTAATACTCGTGGATATTATGAGTACAGAGATGGGGTGTTTCATTTTATATCAGAGTAGGTTCAGAACAATATATTGCATACGAGACATGAGTCATGGCCATTCATGAGACTTAGAGTCCCTGTCCCCTCTGGTGTGTTCGGTAGTTACCCCCTAACAAGGGATAATAGGTGTATAAGATGATTACTGGGGTAATCATCTAGGGACGTATTTATATATAAAAAATATAATATTTTACTATTATCTATTGAGTATGAAATATAAAATGATTGACCTATGGTAGCTTGGTATAAATTATTGAACCCTGATCAGTTAATGATCAGAGTGCGCAGCGGAAGCTGGTGATTTACTTTTTGCTGAGTGCATTGGATGTTTGTTTCATATGTATACTTTATTGGTTGATGACTGCTAGTATTAATTTGTAAATGTTGAAATTAAGACCTCATGGTGTCTTCAATTGTGAAGTTACTGCTAGGAAGTTAGGAAATTGTGTTTTATGTAAAATAATATACTATTTTATATATATGCAATTAATTAAAATTATAATACGAATTAAAAATGTGATTTTTGTTTGATTGTGTGAAGTTGAATTGTTGGAAGTGATTTATTATTATTTTTATAAAGAGTATTTATAAATCCTTTAAAGAAAAAAAATATGTTTTAGTCAAACATCTTTTGACTTATATATACATGGTATTTGAAATTGTTTTATAAAAGAAAGTATTTATTTAGAAATATTTTTCATAAAATATATGTTTTTGATTAAGTGATGAAATAAGTAAATATATAAAGCAAGATTATTATAAAGGTATATGTACAAAATATTTAAAAGAAGTTTTGAAGTTAAATTTGTGTTAATTTGTAACAACCCGCACATTTGTCGATTTTATATTTAAATATTTTATTTAAATATAACATCGTTCGTCGGATTTTTGTCCGAAAAGCTACTTTTTGCAAACAGTCGAATTAGGACTCGAGACCACTTCCATTGAGTTCAAAATGCCGTTTGCGACCTTTTTAAGTATAAGCTTCGATATGTTTGGAGAAAGTCGAATTTTGCTATTTTCTATTGGACTTTGGGTTTGGGTTTGGATTCAGCCCACTTGCCCAAATATGGTTATATCATTACCCCTCTCCACTCCACTTCTCTTCATTCATTCCTCATTTCTTAACACCCTCAAGCTCAAGAGAATAATGGGGGAAGAGATTGGAAATGGAAATTCCTAAGCCCTAGCTTCAATTGCAAATTCAAGCTCCTACCTCCAAATCCAAGTTGAAGCCATTGGTAAGCATCTTCTTCTCCTTCTCCAACTCTTTCTCCTTTCAATCTCAGAAATTTCCTAAACCTAAATTCGGGAAATGTTTCTCTTTTAGCTTAGATTCAAGCTTGTTAAGTTGGAATTGAAGAGTGATTGCTCTTGCCATTGCTTCAAAGCTCCTTCTTCATTGATTTTGTGAAAAGGTGAGATTTTTATCTCACATCTAAGTCAATAATTATCTTCGATTGTTAGGTATGAATTCCTAACACTTATCCTTGTGCAATTCCTTAGTCGTTGTTGCTCGACCGATCGTTATCGATGTCGTTTGGCCATTTTTGGCCTAGGTTCAGGGAATGCCCTGAATAACAGTTTCAGCCGTCTGAATCAAAATTCCAGACGTCTGAATGGAATACTGGGAATTTTCTTCTCCCAGCATTCAGACGTCTGAATCAAAATTCCAGACGTCTGAATTGGTTCATTTTGAACCAGAAAAGAAGTAGGCTAAAAAGTGCCTATTTCAGACGTCTGAAGTCTAGGATTCAGACGTCTGAATTCTGTTCTGGAAAATAGTTTATTTTCCAGATTCAGACGTCTGAATTCTTGATCTCAGACGTCTGAATCTGCTGTGTTTTGCCTAGTTGTTTTTTTAGCTTGAATATCCAACTCTAATCAAATCGGGTTGATCCCCTTTTTGTTGTTATAATTTATTATCAGCCACTTTGTTAAGTCGCCCGCCTTTTTAAACTTAGGTCGCTTGTCTTCACTAAGTCGTACCGTGACGGGGCGCTGCCCCGCACCCCGCCGTGGGCGCTGCCCCCTGGACCCCCGCGACCTGACCGGGCAGGTCGAACCCCGTATTACTCTGCGTAGGCAATCTTATATGAAAAGCATTCATCAGAACTTCCATTTTGATGCATTTTGAGCTGATTTCCTTGGATTTTATTCACGTCTCCGAATGTGAACTTTTGTGATACGTTTTATGACTTGTCACTTTAAAAATATAAAGGTTTCAATACTAGTAGTAAATATCAAAACTCTTTCATCAAATTGATTTCAACACTATTTTTAATATCAAAAGTTCGTTTTCCCAAACCGATTTCCAATCTACTAATATATATAAGCCTTTACTTCACTCGAATGAGAAATCGACTTAAACGACTTAGTAAAACGAGTGGTATGAAACGCTTGCGTTCACTTCGTCGGTTAGCTCTTGGACTTGTTCGACTGAACCCTTTTCGTGACAATTTCCTAGTGAAGATTTGCAGCTTGTTCGTAAATATTTAAGTTAAGCAAGTGGTTATGGGACATGAAGCTAAACTCATATATTTACTAGCTTGGTGTGATTGACACTTCTCGCTGATCATGATGATCATTTTATGATTTAGACTAGCAATTGTGCGATGTCTCTTTGTTTTCAAGGTAAGACTAGACCGCAATAGTGTGATTCCGACTCACACACATCTCTCTGTCCGCAAGGTTAGTCTAGGCCGCAGTAGTGTGATTCCGACTCACACATATCTTTATGTTTGCGAGGGTAGGCTAGACACCACTTGTGTGATTCCATTCACACATACCTTTCTGCTTTTTGGTTAGCCTAGGCCTCAATCAGTGTGATTCCGACTCACACATATGGGGTAGCTCCCCATGGTCTTCGGACCGTCATGTGATAGGCCTCTTTCTCTTTTTATGATTTCTGGATTTCTTGTTTTGATTTCTGGATTTTTATGTCATTGACTTGTTATGAGTACAAGTTTAGGGTATGATGCCCTCTTTGGATCTTTGAGAAGATTCTTGTGATATTGATCATTTCTCATCGGTTGATCTCCTGTTGATCATCATTTTCATACTTATAGTAATATGTCAGTATGGGTATTCTATGTTTATGCCATATCTATTATTTTATATCATGTCATCTGATATTTATAGTTAGACTGATCCGTTTATTATTCTCTTAAATAATACTCGGGTCAGACCGAGATGTTACAGGTGCTTCTGCTTGACTTCCTCCCGGGATTTGCTACTCTGACTTTTGGCTAACTATCTAGTTTAGCAGTTTTTGTTGTGTACACTTGAGATATGGACTCCTAGTTGTATTCTTTTGGTATAGCACGTGTTGCTATTCTTTTGTATTATTGTGGATCTTTTTGACCACTACTCTGATGTACACTTCCATGTGTTAGTTATATATTCATATCTTTTTCCGCCTTTGTGATATGGATGTCTGTGACTGATTTGTGTTATGTTTATTTCTATATTTGTTTCCGAAGATTATATATAGCCACTGTGTGATATCTTTGAGTTTGTATCGGTATGTCGGATTTCCTCCTTAAACGAAATGCAAGCTATACTATCTGACATATCGGTGCTCGCACAAAGAAATTACATAGATGGTCGCTCCTCAACAGCCTTATTCTCCGCGCTAGTTGACAGCACTACATCGTAGTGTTCTTGGCTAGCGTGGGTATAGAGGTGGGGCGTCACATAATTTATCTGTTGAGCGCTTTAAGTATTATGGTCGATGCGTCTGGCCAGCGTTATCGATAGGAATTCCTAAACACTAGGACGAGACATTTGGACAAAGCATTTTGGAAAAGGTTTAAATGTTTTATAAGATTTCAATGTTTTGAAAAGTTCAAAAATGTCTTAAAATGATTAAATTTTTTGAACAATATCAAAAATAATATTTTGAGAGAAGTTAACTACTTTGAAAAGTAGATGTTTTGAGGTAAACATTTGTAATGATTTTGGAAAAAGATGTTTGGAAGATAAAGTTACAGTGCAAAGAAATATTATGAGATATATTATAAAAAAAGAAATTAAACAGTATTTTGATTTATAAATCATATGAAGTAGTTTGATATGAAAGTATGTTATTTAAAAAGCATAACATTATTTATAAAAATATCATGGTAAATATTTTAAGATAAGAAACTATTGAAATAGTAATAAATTATTTTCAGTAACAATAAAAGATATTTTGTAATTATAGATATTTTAAGTGACGATTACAGCCAATATACATTTGTAGTCACTAAAATTGAATGACAAGGCAACGTCGTTATATTTTATAGTATTTGGAAATTCGAAATATATATTTGGAGTATATTATATGTTGAAATAAATTGTGTATGACTTGATATAGATTATGAATGTTAAAATGAGATTGTAATAATGTACAGTGAGAAATAAAATATGCGTGTTTTTTGATTAAAAAGAAAGTTAGAACAAAAGTGTAATTCGATTACATTGGAACAAATAGTAGAGAGTACTTCTATACTGCGTGCAAGAAGTATTTTAGTAAAATATAATTTTGTGAATTGGATGCTTTGGGATTAAAAAGAATCTTTCAAATGAATTTTGTATTAATATATATTAACAAGTGTTGGTGAATATTTTTATCAAGATGATTTATAAATATGATTCGTTAGGATGGGTTTTACGAAATGATTATTTTGATAAATATATATTATGAATTTAAAAATGAAGATTCAAATGACGAAAATGTTTTATTTAAAGAAGAAAAAATTTCATTTTTTTATGTACATCATCTTTTTTTGAAAATTTCTTTTTTAAACCCCTTACAATGCACTTAATCCAACAAGATATGATTATCCAATTCTTTTTTTGGAAATTGGGTACTTAGATGGTAATACATAGTTATACTACAAGTCTTAGGTAGTATATAGCATACTACAAGTCAGCAAATGTATACTGGTTCGAATAACGCATTACGCGGGATTCGAACCTGTGACCTCATGGACCAAAGCCAGAGTGCCTAACCATTAGGATAGTGGTGCTAGACACATCATTAATTGTAGGTAAGATTAGTTAATTATAGAGTTCAAAAGGGAAAATATTAAAATAGAAATTAAAATTTGATTAGTAATTGGAAGTTATGATATTTCTTTTGGATGGAAAAGAAATATTTTGAAATAATTTTTTCTAACATAATTACTTTGAAAATTTTAAAGTTTACTACATTTAATCACTTTGGTTTCTAATTTGAAGTGATAAATTTTTTAAATGCGTTGAAGTCCTCTATGGTAATTATATTTCAAACATTTTGTCAAGAAGTTAAATATTTGAACACCTTCAAGTTTTGGTATTTTAATTTGGAAAATGGTGTTGCATTTTAAATGTTGGAAAGATGAATATGTGAATTAGTTTTCATATTATATAAATTTGGAAGATACTTGAGGGAAGAATAATTTCGTAAAGTTGTACTATAGAGTTTAATGGATGTTTTATAATATTGATGGGTAATAACAAGGTTATTTAATAATGTGATGAATAGACAAAATTTTGTAAAATGAATCATTATAAATTAATTAGGAAGAGGTTTTGATTAAGGGGAAGTGTTTGAAAATTCAGGAAAACATTTGAAAATTAGTGGTTAAATTAAGGGTAAGGAAACCCATGTAGTTTTTGTGATGAGCTTTTTACAAAAGAGGTTGAAATTGTATAAATTATAAATTTTGGGAAGTGATCTTGAAATTGAACAATTTTACTGATCATTACTCAATTTTAAGATTTTAAAATAATATGTCTTTTTAACATGATTCATTATTGCCAACAATTGCCGATCTCGAGAATCAAACTCGTGACCTTTAATCTCATAGTTTGAACTACCAACCAACTGCGCCAACGTTGTTTCCATTTCAAAGTAAGATGTTAAATTAGTTGAAAATTCAAAGCTTGGAAATGTTTTGGAAAGGAAATGAATTTATAGGGCATTATTTATATATATATATATATAGCATTGAAAAGAATTTATGAATTTGCTTTGATATATTAAGTGTATAAGGGAACTATATTGAAGATTGAGTGTTGTGGAATTTCCGAATGCACTTCATGCATAGAGTTTACTCCGAAGTCTTTTGGAAATTTCAACATATAGAAATATTTTGAATAGTTGGGCAAATATTGAAGTCTTCCAAATGAGCTCATTCGAACTCATTGTCCATGATTAAAGACAACGAGCTAGGAAGATGAAACTGAGTCTTGGGATAAGCCATCAGTAAAAGGTCTAATTATTGGTTTTGAGATATTCTATTTAATACTTGACAGGTCAATTAAGATCACTATATACGCACTAACCCGAGATAGTAAACATAGAGCATTGTGAGATATTAATTATGGTAAATTATTTGCACTCAGGCTTATATTGTAGATGGAGTAGTTAAGCTTGAAGTTATCAGCTTAGTTATAGATTCTCCCTAAGGAGAAATTGTGAGGACGCAATTTTCTTAAGGGTGTCTATAATAACCCGATGTTGAGAAGTAATTAATTAAAGTTTATAATTGAGATTTAATCAACTAAAATGGAATTTTAATGCTTAAATGGGAATAAATTTGGAATTGTTTAGGAATAATGGAATTTTGTAATGAAATGTTACTGGTAAATTTTTATATTTTAAGAAAATTTTTATTTATTAAAATTGAAATGAATTATTTTGTAGATCAAATATTTTGAGGTTGTCAATTATTAATAAATGGTGAATTTAATTACTTTTGAAAAATATACTTTAATTGTATTGGAAGTGATTGGAACATTTTTATGATGTTTAATTTTGATAAGAAATAAGATTAGATGTATATTTTTGAAAAAGAATTTTTATTTTAATTTAATAAGGGATTTTGGAATGTATTTAATAAGTTAAAATGATATTAAGGAATTAATTAGATTAAAATGAGTTAAAATATGAAAATAATATTTTATAAAATATTATAATAAATGAATAATATGGATTTGAGTTCATAATAATTTTAAGTGGAAACTTAAATTAATTCTTGATTAATAAAAGAATTTATATTAAAGTGGACTTAATATGATGATTTTGAAATAATTAAATAAAATAGATTAAAATCATAGAAAATAATTTTTATAAAAATGTGAATGATGTATTTGAATGTTAATAAAATTAAAAGTGATTTTAATTGATTAGTTATGGGAGATGGTTCCAAAACATTATTAAGTGATTTTTATTATATGATATTGATGATTTTTCAAGTAAAGTAAAGATTTTGTGGTATATTTTATGGTTTGCAATAAAAAATAAATTATTTTGAAGTTTATAAATTTACTTATTTCGAAGTAGTATTCAATTCTAGAAAATTGAGGAATAACTTCTATAAGTTTTATTTAATTTGTAAAGTGATCTTAAATGTTTGATATATGTATGTATGTATGTATGTATAAGCAAAGATTTGGAAGTGAATTTTAATATTTAAATCTTTATTTTGCGATTATATGAACAAAGTGAATGTATTATTCATATTTAAATGTTCTGATTGTTTTCATTCAGTGCAACGAAAAATCTAAATAAATGAAGTTATAATGCCATATGTTATGGGACATTTGGTAATATTTCCCCGGTTATTCTTTGGACTTGTTATATAAAATTAATATTGTATTGTGATTCTTGATTATGAGGAATCCGAGTAAACGGATTAGTAATACTATTTGGTACGGGACGCTTAGTAATACTTTTCCAGTTACTCTTATGACTCATGATATGGAATATAATGGAGGAGAGAATATGATTTGCGAGCATTGAATAAATGGACTAGTAATACACAGAGGTATGGGAGGTCGTTATGCTATTTATTTGGTTATTCTTCGCCCTTGGATGACACTCATACATGGATAATTGATTATGGGGACGAGGTAGCTCATGGGTCTAAGCTGGGAAGAAGCCTAAGGCTTTATGCCTATTGATGTGTGTGTGTATGTGTATGTATATATATCCCTCTACCAATGACATATTCCTATTATTGGCATTGGAGTGAGCCAGATTAGGTCGGTACCTACTTTGGCGGTGTAAACTTGGGGTCGCGCATTAGATCCATGACATATTATAGTATTTTCAGTAAGGTGGTTAACCCTTAGCCCCTTGTGTCACCTAACCAGCAGTTTGTTACCATAAGAGCAAGAGCCGGATTATGATCGAGACCTTTCGTTGATGAAGACATAGGTGGATATTATCGCAATTACCATGGAGGTAACCAAAGACTGTAGGAGCGTGATTCGGGTGGATAACCCGTGGAGCTCCTGGAGCAGGCGAATAGCCATTAGACTCTCGTCTAGTTCTTATGTAAATGGTAGACTGGCGTATATCTGTACGCCACATATATGATGATAAGATATGATCCTACCTGAGATTGATGTCCGGTGTACGGTCATTCCCCTATCCTTCTTTGGCGTGGATTAGCCACTATATTTTCTTAGGCGTGTGTCGCCAATTATATCATTTATCAGTGGGTGTCGCCATTTATAGTTTTGGATATACAGATGATTACTTATTATATTTCTTTGAGTTTAACAGACCATGAGATTGTCTATTTACATCTTTTTTTGGCATTTTTGTGTTAACAGTATTTTACTTAATGGTTTCTTATATATTGATGATGATTAAATGTATGGACGATTCACCAATTTGATATTGTTTCCATGATTTATTATTTGACTTGATTTATATGGGTGATGAAATTATCTTGTGCGTTATTTGTGGTTGATGCTGGTCAGGAGATTTTTGATGTTCTTGATGATATTATTATTATACCATGCATATATTATGAGATATTATGACTTATACCTTTTACACATTGTCTGACCTGTGTGTTTTTCATATAATACTCGGGTCAGTCCGAGATATTTCAGGTTCAGGGACACAGACCGGTTCTTGCAATCCATGAAGTCTCACTATGGTCTTAAAATATATTTTGGCTAACTTGGCTGCCGTTCTTATAGAATTTACTAGAATGAAATAAGCACTCTTAGTTGACATGTCAACTACAAACCATATGCTTTTGTTCCTGATTCTCATCCTTGGCAAACCATCTACAAAGTCCATCAACACTGAATCCCACTTCCATACTAGAATTTCTAAAGGATACAAAAGTCCACTTGGATTTTTATGTTCGATAACCCATTTACATGTGAAATATGTCTTAATGCATTCCCTAACATATTTCTTTATTCCTTCCTAGCACAAGCTCTACTTCATATCTCGTTACATCTTAGTGCCCCTTGTATGAATGGCAACTTTGAACAATGACATTCGTCCAAAACTAGCTTTCTAAGATCTCCCTTATTCAAAATATGTAGCCTTCCCTTCTTCTAAAGCCTTCCTTTCTTATCAATACTGAAGTCCTTCAACTCTTTGGTCTCAACACAACTTCTGAAGCCTCGAATCCTCACGGCACACAGTGGATCATTCCTCTGCTTTATGATAATCTTTTCTATGAGAACTGGGTGAACTTCCAAGCACCACGAAACCCTTAGAGCTTTACTTAATCCAACACTCAACCAAAACTACACATTGAAAATAGTCAACGTCTCTAAAACTTTCCACTCCTCGATCATAGCCAAAACATAACTCTGTTGCTTCCGGCTCAAGGCATCAAATGCTTTGTTTCCTTTCCTTGGAGTGTATTTTACCCAAAATCATATGATGCTAAGAACTCTAACCATCTTTGTTGCCTCATGTTCAACTCCTTCTAGGAGTGCAAATAATTCAAGGACTTAGGGTGTGTAAAAAGTTCAAACATTTTCCCTAAACGTAATGTCTCCAAATCTTCAGCACAAAGATAACTACTGCTAATTCTAATTCATTAGTTAGATATCGAACCTCATGTGGCCTTAACTGCCTAGATGTATAAGCTATCACTTTGCCTTTCTGCACCAACACAACTCCTAAATCTAATACCATGTCTCATTTCTTTCTAGCTTAACTAAAAATGGAGCTTCTATCAACTGAAGCTTTAACTCTCAGAATGTTGCTTCACACTCTCTCGTTCAAAAAAACATTTCATGCTTCTGGATAAGTCTGGTCAATCATTATGAAGTTAAAGCCCTTCTAAAGTGCATAGCGCTCTTCGACTGCTATGCTTATTCATTTAACACTATTAAATAGTAAATTCGCTTAAACCCCCATTAATTTCCGCTATAACCACTAAATCAATTACTTTTAGCACTCACTTTAGCAACACTAACACAAAAAGGTTAATTTGACTTATTCACTTTTAAACCAAAACAATAAAGTTAGGATGAAGACCTTAGTTTAAGGCCTAATTGCTTAACATAAGTTAGAAATCTATTTTAGTAACCAAGTAGGACTACATAAATCATGATATTGTCCGTTTTGTTATATAAGATTAAAAAATATTTCTCTTTTCTAGACAGTTGATGTGACAACAAGAATAAATTAAACTCTAAGATTTAATATTATTTCTAATAAAGCTTTTTGCCTCTCCACTATTTTTAGTTATATTCCCACTATAACTTTATGCACATCCACCGCTATAGAACCGCAAAGCACATTAATTACATAGAGTCGATGGCGTTGCTGTAACACCCTAGAAGATTTAATAATATATTAACATAGGAATATGGGTAGAAATATAATTTCGTATAAAAAGGAATAAAAGTAGTAAATTTTCACAAACATCGGAATAATGCCATGGGAGCTATCACATTGTTTTTGGAATATTGCTTACAGTTGTAAAAGATACATAGGCATAAGCTACAACCAATGGCTTTTTTCTAATTATTAATTTCGAGAATTAACTTACCAACCATAGTTTTCAACTATGAATATAGGAATAAGCCTCTATTCTTCTCACTTTAAAACCCTAGCCTCTGCCTCATAACACTTCTTCTTCTCCTCCTCCTTCCTCAAACAAAATTCTAATTCTAAACAAAATAAAAGTAAATTAAAATAGAATAGAAAAGAGAATTAAAGAAAGGAGGACATAACAAATAAAGCTTAAGGGAGAATCAGCAGAGATAAAGAAGAAGGAATGCTATAAAGGTGAGTAGATTTATCAACAATATGAGTATGTTGGAGATAAGTAATTGATATTCACCTTCTTAGTAATAAAGGCATGATTTTTAGTCTTGAATCTATCTTTTTATTCTAAATTTCTGAATTGAAAAGAATTTGAAAACCCTAGGAAATGATTGATCTAATCATTGAATAGATATATAGGAAGTAATGGATTAAAGCTATCTCTAATCCTATGGATCTAAATTTATATAACATATTTGGGTTGATTTTGATAAATAAGAGATAATTTTTATTGAAACTACCCTTAGTATATAGATCTGATTTATATGACGAAACTGAAATAATTTTGATAGAGAAAAATAAGTGAACATATCCGTTGGGATTTATTTAGATCTGGTTCAATTTACATTGAAACATACGTAATAATTGATTTAAGTGCACACATATAATTCCTTGTAATATACATATATACATACACATACATACATACATACATACACATATATGACTGAAAAACTATGTGAAAAGGTTGGGATAAATCACTTGAATTTGGAAATAAACAAGTAAATTATATCAAAAAAACTTGTTAAACTAAACCTTACTTCATACTCGAATCCACGAAGAAGACGAATAAAATAAAAAAAATAAACAATTTGTCAAATATGAAAAATACTACCAGACGTTTGAAAATAAAACCATACATCTAGATTTGTAATCAAACGTCTGAATTCATATCTAGATATCAAAATTTCATACATTTCAAAATAGAGAAGAATTAGTTCAAAACTAACTTGATTCAGACGTTTGAACTTCTATTTAGACATTTGGAATCAAATTCGGATGTCTGAATAAGGAACCAGACGTCTGAACACCTGTAATATTATGTTGTATATGAGATCAAATGTATGAATAAAAATTTAGACGTCTTAATGACTACAGCAAGCCCAGGTTTAGCCTAGACCTGGTATAGGCCAAGGAGGATAGATTTGGGAATTTGCCCTACTTCTTTATCATTTGGAGTTCATATGACTAAATGGAGTTGTGTAACAAAGTGTAATAGTATCACACTTAGTGACGTCCTAGGTTTTTAATTTCTGACGTTATTAAACGTGGAACTCAATGCGGCATGTGATTATACTATAACTAGAAGTTCTCATCGTTCGTAGATGGTCTTAATCAAAAATTGGTGAAAGCAAGAGAGAGTGGATGAAGACTTTGTCAAAAATGGATCAGTAGATCCTAAATAAGGGGTGGATCAACTCTTGATTGCTACTTTTATAATGATATGGAGCTTAGGAAGCAGACAAGCATGGAGATGTAATAATGCTTAGATGGCAAGAAACATCGGATGGTAATTCAATGAATGATCCGAGCATTGAATGTATACTCCATTTATTGCACCAATACATTGATGGTAAGTATATAACACCACTAATTTTTGATAATGTTATTCAGGAGGTTTAATTAGATAAATTAAATAGAATAATGTAAATAATTAGAGTGATAAGGGGATTGAGATATGAAAATAAATTAAGGTTGTGCTTAATTAGTTGATTAAATGGGCTTAAGAATGGCTTATAGGCTAATTAATATACACAAGGGCGTATTGGGAAATAGCACCTTATTACCATAACCCTTATATATTTTTGTTCCTTATACAATTCACGTTTATTTCTCATTTTCACAAAAACGTAAAACGCAAACATAAAGAGGAGCCAGCCATTGCTAGGAAGAAAAGAGAAGAGAAATCAAAGTAAAGCTAAGGATTAAAGCTAGAGGAAATTAATCTTCAACAAATCTCAAATCCCTTATCATATTCAAGGTGAATAATAATTTATACCATCTCTATTTTTTTATATGATCATATGTTTTCGGATTTAAGATTAAATTCATTTCCAAGCTGTCTTGGATGATGATATGCTTGAATTATAATTTGTTTGATTTAAACAAGATTTTTTAAATGGGGTTTATGCGGTTTTAGGACAAAACGGATTTAAAATTTGATTTTTGAATGCCACGGAGAAATAATATGTTATGTAAAACATGATTTTGGAGTTGGGTTTTAATTTTGATAATTTTCCAAGCTATGGAAAGATTATAATGAATTTTCAAATGAAAATATGGTCAATTGGCTTAGAAATTTATTATAGAAATTATATTGAGAATTTGGGTCTGAAATTTAGATATGCTAGATAACATGTTAAAAATGAATTTCTGTAATTTTTAAGGACTTTTCCTAAGAGATTTACTTTGGGAAATAAATTATTTTAGAAGAAGGATTTAAGTGAAATTTTTGTTTTACTTAATGGAAGGGCTTATTTGTTAAATTAACTTGGTTTAGATCTGAAATTAAGCAGCAGTTATTTTGGTAAAGAATTTGAAAAGTTGAGACAAACAATCACATGCTTACACGTGGGCAGGTTAGTTAGAAAGTGATTGCTTTAATTGGCATTAAATCAAGTTTACCTAGAAAAGTGGGTTCCGCCTCTATTAGAAGTACCTTTCGACCCATAGCTTCCGCCTACAATCAAGTCGAAACCCCACAAATGAAAAAGCACATGCCTTTGTTTTATTAAAGCTTTTGAATGAGTCGAAACATGTTCATTCGAAAGGGTTTTTCTAATAGCTTTCGAAGGGGTTGCTATTTTATGTTTTAAAAGTATAGGCTTTCGAATGGGTTCCTTTGTTTATAAAATGATGCTTTCGAAAGTAGTGGTTCTGACTTAGCCAAAACCCAGTTGTTGTTCTTTTGCCTTTCGAGTGTGTTGAAGCCTTCAATGCTTTCGAAAGGTTGTCTTTGTTTTAAACTTATGCTAAGCCACTTCCTAAATGATTTCGAAAGGGGGTTAATGGTTTCAAAGGCAATGGCTTCGAAATCACCCTTCAAGTGTTTCACCCAGATGATTTATGCTTTCGAAAGGGTGGTGTCGACGCCATCAAGTTTTCCCTAAATTATAAAGAATGGTTTCAAAAGAGGTACTTCCGTTTATAATCACTTTGACCTAAATGATATTTTTAAATATAAACCTAATGGTTTCGAAAGAGGGCCTTTTAATGGTTTCGGAAGGGATACTTCCAAAGCTTTCGAAAGGGGTACTTTCAAAGGTTTTGAAAGGGGTACTTTCAATGGTTTCGAAGCTATGTTTTCAAGAGTTAATAAGTAATATTTTATTACATTCGAAAGGTTTCGAAAGAGTGGTTTTAAAGTGTTTTGAAAAGAAGGGGCCTAATTTTTTGAAAAGAGATTTATATGCTTTCGAAGGAGGTTAGCCAGTGAGGTCGAAAGCAAAGTTTTAAAGGTTTCAAAAGCATTTGTTTTTCAAAACAAATAACCCAGTCTCATTTAAAAAAAGCCATGGCTAAGTAAAGGAGTTTTGAAATGGTTTTAAGAAGAAGCTTTCCTTGATAAAATATTAGGTTAAAGGGATTAACCATGTTTCATATGAAACTAATTTCAAGGATATTAAACCCATAGGAGTGGTATTGTTATGTTATTATGTTTGCTTCTTCAAATATATATATATATATATATATATATGTATATATGTATATATGTATATATGTATATATGTATATATGTATATATGTATATATGTATATATGTATATATATATATATGTTCACATTGTAATGAACCCATAACGGTAATTTGGGGAAAGGTAGAATAACCAGCTAGGTTGACCCAGTAGTGAATATAAATTAAATTAATTAAAGATATTGGCAGGGGCCAATAGGTTCACAGTAAGCCAATGAAACTGTGTATAGGAAAAGATATTGGCAGAGGCCAATAGGTTCATAGTAAGTCCATAAAAACTATGTATAAATGAAGATGTCAGGAAGACAGGTTCATAGTTAGCCCATGAAAACTATGATTTGACATTGGCAAGGTCCAATGGGTTTATAATGAACCCATGAAAAATATATCCGGATTAAGATATTGACAAATGTCAGTAGGTTTCTAGTTAACCCATGAAAATTAGGATAAGAGGAAAGATATTGGAGTTACCAATAGGTTCAGGGAGAACCCATGAAACGGTAAAGATATTGGCAGGGGCTAATAGGTTCTTAGTGATCCCATGAAAACTATGAAACTAGACATGGAGTCCATAAACGTTAAACAGTTATTAGTAAGCCCATGAAAACTAATAGGTTAATTGTGACCCTAGAAACTATAAATCAGATAGATGGTTAGAATGAATGGGGATGGGTAATCCAAAATCAAATAATTGTTTGCATATCATCTTATTGTTTTGAAATTGTTTTAACCATTGTGGATGCAGGAGCATAGTATATGATTTTATAAAGGTTTTAAGATACTAGTAAGGAGAAAACCCGTTCCGCTAAGCGGCGTGGTCTCACTAGATATCTAAATGGTTTGAGATGGTAGATTATTATTCATACCAGGATTTATGTCTTACTCGAAGTTTTTGTTTCCCCCTTAAACTCTCGGGTACTCAATTGATTTTGAGTAGTTTGAGAGTTGAGGTTTTCAGGTACCTCATTAGACGAATAAGCTTCCAGGGGCGTGTAGGAGGCATGATAGCTATCTAGAGTTCTCTTTTATTTGATACCACTGTATAGTTGTTGTAAAGGCAAAGTTGTTAAATTTCCTATACATATACTTTGATCATCCAAGGGGACATCTTCATATGTCGCTCTTGGCGTATGTTGTAATAAATCTATTTTCTCCGAACATGGTTCTCGTATTGGGATTATGTATGAATTCAAAAGGAATGTGGAACTTGTTTGGTGTTTTAAATTTTTTCCATATTCATGTGTTTCTTTGTGTCAATGTATCTAACATTACCGTATTTGGTCGCCGAGGATTAATAACTATGGATGACTGCATCATTCGAAGCCGTTAGTTTTAGGCCTCCAAGTATGGGATGTTACAAGTTGGTATCAGAGCATCGGTTTATGAAACTTAAAAGAAATTTAAACCTAAAATATTTTCAAACATAATCAAGTGAATCTGAAAATAAGATCGGGGTTTGGGTTAACGCTATATTAACGTACTTGTATTTGATATATAGATATATATAAGTACGTAATCCCTTTTATCTTAGACTGTTCTTCTTTATCTTACTAAGGCTCGTATGTAGGTTTACGAGAAAGAAGATATGGAAGTAGGAAACAGAAGAAGAAATCTTGGTGGAGGAAGCACCACAACCAATGGAAATGTTCGACCCACCAGGAGGAACCCGGGTCGACAGGCTAATGCTAACCAAAATGTTGATGGCAATGTGGGTCCTGGAAATCCACCAGTAGATATGGGGGCGATGTATCAGTTCTTCGTCAATATGATGCAAGCAGGAGTGGCTGTTGTGGGTGCTGGCAATGTTGGAGAAGCTAATCATGTGGCTACAATTGGGAATAATTATGCTAAACTGAGCAGAGATTACACCAGTCTTGGTGGGAAGCCATTTATAGGGACAGAGAATGCCATAAAGGTAGAGAATTGGTTGTTTCATTATGAGTGTATCTTTGCTAATTTAGGTTTAGATGATGAGCAGAAGAGAAGGTTGGCCTTTAGGCAGTTGCAAAGGTCAGCGCTTCATTGGTGAAACAGTGTTACTGTCGGAGTTTTGGAGGAGGAATTTACTTGGGCTGATTTCGAAGGAGATTTTCGAAGGATCTGGAGCAGGGAGAGATGTCGGTTGTTGAGTATGCTGCTAAGTTTGATGAGTTTTCCCGTTATGGATATAATACTATAGACACTGACATCGGGAGAAATGAGAGGTTCATTAGGGGATTAAGACCTGAGCTTGCTAGGGCGACCCTGACATATTTTTGTGATCCTAGTAATGTAGTGTTGGAGATGGTAATTTTCCATGAAGATTTTGCTTGCTATTTGTGCTAGAGAGAAGCCAGTTGAAACCCAGGGTTCTCAAGGAAAGAAGAGGAATTTCTTTTAAAAGAAGAAAGCCCAGAAGGGAGATGCTGCCAAGAAGGCGAAGGCTTATTTGGTTTGCTACAAGTGTGACAAGAAGGGTATTATGCAAATGAGTGCCGGTCGGGCAAGGGGTAGAAGGCTGTAGATAAGAAGAATGTGAAGTGCTTCAACTGTGACCAAGTTGGGCATTATAAGAATCAGTGTCCATAACAGGTTAGGGCAGACAAGGGAAAGGTTTTTGCTATTGGACCATCATCTGTTAGGCCAACTACAGCTGAAAAAGGAAAGACTGTGATGGAAGGTACGTTTTTGATTCAGAGTATACCAGTTAGGATACTATTTGATTCTGGTGCATCACATTCATTTAAATCTATGAATTTGGTTGATAGGTTATGCTTAGAACCCACATACCTTGTTACTTCCTTAAGGGTTGTGAATCCAATAGGAGGGTATGCAACTCTGGGATGAGATGTGACCAGTTAGAACTTGATTTATTAGGTCATAGTTTGCATGTAGTCTGTATGTTTTCGATTTCATAGATTTTAAATCATTTTGGGTATGGATTGGTTGAGCAAGTATGAGGCTAGGATATTTTGGTAGGATAGGGAGATATCACTATGACACCCTGATCGTCATAGTCGAATCATATTCTTAGTAGAGAATTCTGATCGGAGCAGTTGTGCTTTGTTAAGTGCAATGGAAGTGGGTGAAGAGCTAAGTCAGGTTCGAGTAGCAAGAGAGTTTGCAGATGTCTTTGAGCCAGTCACAAGACTACCACTGAAATGAGCTGTTGAGTTTCAGATAGATCTTGTGCCAGGAGCTGAACCTGTGAGTAGACCACATAGCAGGATGACACCTACTAAGATGAAGGAATTGAAGGTGCAGCTAGTGGATCTAGAAGGAAGGAATTTTATTAGACCAAGCAGTTCGCCTTAAAGAACGGCCGCAGTATTCGTAAAGAAACCAGATGGGTCATTGAGGATGTGCATCGACCATCGTAAGTTGAACGAAAGGACGATTAAGAATAAGTATCCTTTACCGAGAATTGATGATCTATTTGATCAGTTATGTGGAGCCAGAGTGTTTCCCAGTTAGATTTGGCGACATGTTTCCATCAATTAAGAGTGGCAAAGGATAGCATTCCTTTGACAGCATTTCGAACTAGGTATGGTTCGTACGAGTGGTTAGTAATGCCATTCGGGTTAATGAATGCACCCGCTTTCTTCATGGATCTGATGAACCGAGTCTTTCTAGATATTTGGATAGATTCATGTTGGTGTTTCTAAATGACATTTTGGTATACTCTAAGGATGAAAGAGAGCATGAAGATCATCTTAGAGTTGTGTTTGAGATGCTGAGGCAACATCAGCTAAAGGCAAAGTTTTCCAAGTGTTATTTTTGGAAGAAAGAGGTTAAGTTTCTTGGTCACGTGGTTTCAGAGAAAGGGTTGTCAGTCGATCCAGATAAGATCGTAGTTATTAATAATTGAAAGAGACCAGAGACGATGATTGAGATTAGAAGTTTTCTTGGACTTGCTGGCTATTACCGAAGATTCATCAAAGATTTCTCGCGGATAGCAGCACCTTTGACAAAACTAACCAGGAAAGATGTGAAGTTTGTTTGGTCCAACAAATGTGAGGAAGCCTTCCTTAAGTTAAATCATTTGTTGACCAATGCATCTATGTTAGTAGTTCCATACGGAAACCAAGGGTTAGTGGTGTATAGCGATGCATGTGGAACTAGATTGGGAGCTTTGTTGATGTAGAAGGGTAAAGTGATTGCCTATGTTTCACTGTAGCTTAGACCGCATGAAGTGAGATATCCTACTAATGATTTGAAGTTGGCTGCAGTGATCTTCGCATTGAAGTTTTGGAGGCATTATCTCTTAGGGGAGAGATTTGAGCTATACACAGATCATAAGTCTTTTAGATAGTTATTCTCTCAGAAGGAGTTGGATATGAGACAGTAGAGGTAGTTGGAATATTTAGCTGCTTATGATTTTGGTATAGAGTATACACCAGGGAAAGGTAATAAAGTAGCGGATGCTCTTAGCAGAAGACATCAGAATGTGGTGTTAGCTATGTTGGCAGAGTGGAAGGATTTAGAAGCTTTGGCCGGTTATGGTGTGCAGTTAAGATCGACTGCTATTTCAAGTCAGAATACCACATTGTTGTCTTGTTAGAAGTTCAACTAGTGTTGATCGAAAGGATTGCTTCTAAGCAGAAGGAGGATCCAGAATTGGCCGAGAGGATTAGAAGGCTTGAGGTTGGAACAGAGATCGATTATCTAAAGGATTTTAGTCTTAACCAAAGAGGATGGCTGAGAAAGAAGGGACACTTGTGTGTTTCAAATATTGAGGACTTGAGGAAAGAAGTTCTTAGGGAATGTCATCAATCCAAGTTTATGATTCATTCTGGAGGGACCAAGATGTATCAAGATATAAAGAGGAGCTTCTATTGGGAAGGTATGAAGAGGGATGTTGGCTTGTGGGTTAGACAGTGTGCAAACTGTCAACAAGTGAAAGCCGAACATTGGAAGCCAAGTGGATTGCTTCAACCTCTAGCGATTCCAGTTTGGAAATGGGATTCGATATCCATGGATTTTATAGATGGGTTGCCAAGTTCAAATAGAGGAAATGAAAGTATATGGGTCATAGTGGACAGATTGACCAAGAGTGCCCATTTCATTCCAATTAAGTCAACCATGACGGCACCTGTATTAGCAAGGTTGTTCATAAAGAATATAGTTAGACTACATGGAGTTCCTAGTAGTATAGTCAGTGATAGAGATGCCTTGTTCACTAGTGAATTCTGGAAGAGTCTACAGGAAGTGTTGGGTAACAAGTTAATATGAGTACTGGATATCACCGTCAGAAAGATGGGCAGACAGAGAAAGTCAACAAGGTATTCGAGGATTTGTTAAGAGCTTGTGTATTATACTTTGGTAGATCTTGGGAAATCACATACATTTGGTTGATTTTTCCTATAATAATAGTTATCAGACTAGTATAGGAATGGTGCCTTTTGAAGCTTTGTATGGAAGGCCATGCAAATCACCAGTGAGTTGGTTGAAGACTGTAGACAAATTGGTCTTAGGTCAAGATTTGCTTAGGGAGGCATCATAGAAGATTGAGTTGATCCGAGAAAGGATGAAGGAAACTCAGTCTAGACAAAAGAGTTACGCAGACAAGAGGCGTAAAGAACTAGAATTCTCAGTTGAAGATAAGGTTTACATCAAGGTATCACAGATGAAGGGTGAGGTGCGATTTGGAAAGTCAGGGAAGTTAGCCCCGAGATATGTTGGTCCATTCCATATTATAGAGAGGATTGAAAAGCTCGCATACAGAGTAGAGTTGCCAAGCAGTATGGCAGGTGTCCATAATGTATTTCATGTGTCTCATATTTGCAAGTATGTGCATGATCCAGAGACTACTATTCCTCCAACAGGGTTGGAAGACTTGGTAGTAGAGCCTAATTTGACATTTGTTAGACAACCAGTTTGGGTTGTAGCAAGTGATGAGAAAAGATTGAGGAACAAGACAGTAAAGTTGGTGAAAGTTCATTAGAGCGACAACGAGAAGGACTGTACTTGGGAGATAGAAGACAGGATTTTAGATACTTATCCTGATCTGCTTTGAGGGTATATCTATATTAGAGTTATATAGATAATGGCTAGTCATGTAGACTAGTATAGTTGTTAGAAGTTGTTACATATGATTGTTATGTTCAGTATTTAGTCCTTACTGAATTTCGAGGATGAAATTCTTTAAGGAGGGGAGCCTGTAACACCCTTAATTTTTGATAACATTATTCAGGAGATTTAACTAGATAAATTAAATAGAATAATGTAAATAACTAGAGTGATAACGGGATTGAGATATGAAAATAAATTAAGGTCATGCTTAATTAATTGATTAAATGGGATTAAGAATGGCTTATAGGCTAATTAATTTACATATGGGCATATTGAGAAATAGCACCTTATTACCATAACCCTTATATAATTCCGTTCCTTATATCATTCACGTTTATTTCTCATTTTCACAAAAATGTAAAACGCAAACATAAAGAGGAGCCAGCCATTGCTAGGAAGAAAAGAGAAGAGAAATCAAAGTAAAGCTAAGGATTGAAGCTAGGGGAAATTAATCTTCAACAAATCTCGAATCCCTTATCATATTCAAGGTGAATAATAATTTATACCATCTCTATTTTTTTATGATCATATGTTTTTAGATTTAAGATTAAATTCGTTTCTATGATGTTTTGGATGATGATACGCTTGAATTATAATTTGTTTGATTTAAACAAGATTGTTTAAATGGGGTTTATGCGGTTTTAGGGCAAAACCGATTTAAATTTGATTTTTGAATGCCATGGAAAAATCATACGTTATGTAAAACATGATTTTGAAGTTGGTTTTTAACTTTGATAATTTTCCATGCTGTGGAAAGATTATCATGAATTTTCAAACGAAAATATGGTTAACTGAATTTAGAAATTTATTTTAGAAATTATATTGAGAATTTGGGTCTGAAATTTAGATATGTTAGATAACATGTTAAAAGTGAATTTCTGTAATTTTTGGAGATTTTTCCTAAGAGATTTACTTTGGAAAATAAATTATTTTAGAAGAAGGATTTAAGTGGAATTTTGGTTCTGCTTAATGGAAGGGCTTATTTGTTAAATTAACTTGGTTTAGATCTGAAATTAAGTAGCAGTTATTTTGGTAAAGAAATTGAAAAGTTAAGGCAACCAATTACATGCTTACACGTGGGCAGGTTAGTTAGAAAGTGATTGCTTTAATTGGCGTTAAATCAGGTTTACCTAGAAAAGTGGGTTCCGCCTCTATTAGAAGTACCTTTCGACCCATAGCTTTTGCCTACAATCAAGTCGAAACCCCAAAAAGCAGAAACCAATACATAAGGTATCACTTAGATGGTACGTAGTGGATTGGAGGAAGGTGGAAGGCATAGTGTCGAAAGCATAGCTTCCGATGAGGTCGAAACCTTTGTTTTACTTTCAAACGAAAGAGCGCCTGCCTCTGTTTTATTAAAGCTTTTGAAGGAGTCGAAACATGTTCTTTCGAAAGGGGTTTTATAATAGCTTTCCAAAGGGTTGCTATTTTATGTTTTAAAAGTATAGGCTTTCGAATGGGTTCCTTTGTTTATAAAATGATGCTTTCGAAAGTAGTGGTTCCGACTTAGTCGAAACCCAACGGCTGTTCTTTGGCCTTTCGAGTGTGTTGAAGCCATAATACTTTCGAAGGTTTGTCTTTGTTTTAAACTTATGCTAAGCCACTTCCTAAATGCTTTCGGAAGGGGGTTAATGGTTTCGAATGAAATGGCTTCGAAAGGGGTTTCGAAGTCAACCTTTCAAGTGTTTCACCCAAATGATTTGTGCTTTCGAAAGGGTGGTGCCGACGCCATCAAGTTTTCCCCAAATGATAAAGAATGGTTTCGAAAGAGATACTTCTGTTTATACTCACTTTGACCCAAATAATATTTTTAAATATAAACCCAATGGTTTCGAAAGAGGGACTTTCAATGGTTTCGGAAGGGATACTTCCAAAGGTTTCGAAAGGGTTACTTCCAAAGGTTTCGAAAGGGGTACTTTCAAAGGTTTCGAAAGGAGTACTTTCAATAGTTTCGAAGCTATGTTTCTAAGAGTTAATAAGTAATATTTTATTACATTTGAAAGGTTTCAAAAGAGAGGTTTTAAACTGTTTCGAAAGGCAGGGGCCTAATGTGTTGAAAAGAGATTTATATACTTTCGAAAGAGGTTATCCTGTGAGGTTGAAAGCAAAGCTTTGAAGGTTTCGAAAGCCTTAGTTTTTCAAAACAAATAACCCAATCTCATTTTAAAAGAAAAATCCATGGCTAAGTAAAGGAGTTTTGAAATGATTTTAAGAAGAAGCTTTCCTTGATAAAATATTAGGTTAAAGGGATTAACCATGTTTCATATGAAAATAATTTCAAGGATATTAAACCCATAGGAGTGGCATTGTTATTTTATTGTGTTTACTTCTTCAAACATATATATATATATATATATATGTTCACATTGTAATGAACCCATAATAGTAATTTGAGGAAGGGCAGAATAACCAACTAGGTTGACCCAGTAGTGAATATAAATTAAATTAATTAAAGATATTGGCAGGAGTCAAAAGGTTCAAAGTAAGCCTATGAAAAATTTATATGGGAAAAGATATTGGCAGGAGCCAATAGGTTCATAGTAAGCCAATGAAAACTATGTATAAATGAAGATGTCAGGAAGACAAGTTCATAGTTAGCCCATGAAAACTATGATTTGGTAGGGGCAAATAGGTTTACAGTGAACCCATGAAAACTATATCCGGATTAAGATATTGACAGATGTCAATAGGTTCCTAGTTAACCCATGAAAACTAGGATAAGAGGAAAGATATTGGAGTTACCAATAGGTTCAAGGAGAACCTTTGAAACAGTAAAGATATTGGCAGGGGCCAATAGATTCTTAGTGATCCCATGAAAACTATGAAACTGGACAGGGAGTCCTTAAACATTAAACAGTTTATTAGTAAGCCCATGAAAACTAATAGATTAATAGTGACCCTAGAAACTATAAATGAGACAGATAGTCAGAATGAATGGGGATGTGTAATCCAGAATCAAATTACTTGTTTGGATATCATCTTATTATTCTGAATTATTTTAACCATTGTGGATGCAGGAGCACAGTATATGGTTTTATAAAGGTTTTAAGGCACTAGTGAGGGGAAAACCCGTTCCGCTAAGCGGCGTGGTCTCACTAGATATCTAAATGGTTTGAGATGGTAGATTATTATTCATACCAGGCTTTATGTCTAACTCGGAGTTTATGTTTTCCCCTTAAACTCTCGGGTCCTCAATTGTTTTTAAGTAGTTTGAGAGTTGAGGTTTTCAGGTACCTCATTAGACGAATAAGCTTCCAGAGGCGTGCAGGAGGTGTGATAGCTATCTAGAGTTCTCTTTTATTTTATTCTGCTGTGTTATTGTTGTAAATTAAAATTTGGTAAATTTCCGATATATACATTTTGATCATCCAAGGGGGCATCTTCATATGTCGTTCTTGGCATATGTTGTAGTAAATATATTTTCTCTGATCATGGTTCTCATATTGGGATTATGTAATGAATTTAAAATATTTTGAAATGGAACGAGGAACTTGTTTGATGTTTTAAATTTTTTCCATATTCATGTGTTTTCGTGTATTAATGTATCTAACATTACCGTTCTTGGTCGCCGAGGATTAATAACTATGGATGACTGCAGCATCCATAGCTGTTAGTTTTGGGCCTCCAAGTAGGGGATGTTACAAAGTATCATTGGAATGTGATTCAATGAATGGACTGGGTATTGGATGTATATTCCATTAGGAACACCAGTGCATATATGGCAAGTATCAATAGCCAATAGTTCGATGAATAGGCTTGGTATTGGATGTATATTCAGATAGGTGTAACCCAAGCTACTGCTATCAAGGTTGTTAATTTGATATATAGTTAGGTGGTCTACTATTAAGACCATACACTAGAGATGCCTCTAAGGATTATTCAGTTTCAGTATGCTCCACTCGTGAGTGGAACTTTCATAAATCATAATTGGACATTTAGGATAGTCAACCTATAAGGTGTGATAACTAGCTCCTCAAACACATATGATAGAGCACCCCTAGGTAATGGATATAACCAAACTTTAATAACTTGTCAACACCATACCACTAGTGATATAATTCACTCACCATACCTTGTCTAATCCACTCATTTCTACCTCTTATTACTTATTACAGGAGGACAGGGCAGTAAGTGATCCGATTTGATCAAGGTGCATGGAGAAGGAGACTTAACATTGGAGATTTATCTATTTATAGTTTTTCTCTATGTACCTTACTATATATATTAGGAAGACTCTTATTATGGTGTTATTTAGAGATTTACGTATTTAAGACTTATTGTATTTGATAGAGTTAGCGGTATTCCCCAAAGTCAATTATATAATTTGTTACAAATCTAACCCGATAACCAATCTTGTTCAAAATAAAATGTGTTTTCGTTCTATTATATACTTAATATAATGTGTCATATTAATTAATTTAATTAATTAAACATATATCTAATAGAAAATCCATAAATGGTGTGTTTGTGATAGCAATTACAAATAGTTGTAATCCGGAGCATTGTATCACAATAATAAAAAACACATCATTTTAAATGTTCCTAGTCAAGATGCATCAAGATTGGATATCGATGTATCTGTTAAGACTAGAATACGTAACACTCTTCAAATTTGGGCGGTGTAATAGTCATAAATGCAAGGGGCACCTAGGGGTTACGTACTGATAGTTAGTAGAAAACTATGGAACGACGTGCTCAATAGTTTTCTGTTAGTTAATATAACTAAAGTCAAACAGAAAATATCGATGTGACTGATTTACACAGTTCTCCCGACTTGAGAATACTGTGGATCTTCAATATGAAAGCTCCACTTTGATTATAGTTAAATCATGACACATCGTCTATTGAGTGACTATAGTTGGGTCGAGTGGAAGTATTTGAAGTGAAACACTGTTCAAGAGTGTATTCGTCTCCTATGTTACAAGGTGTTAGTATCACGGTCAACTCAAGTCAACTCAAAATTAAAGTCTTTAGCCAGAGCAATTAGGTTAATAATAATTGTTATTACTGAACCGAGGACTTTGTGTTTGGACTATAGAGTTGAATATGGACGATATTGGAATTTTGACTGTTACCAAATTCCATAATTCCAAAGTGAAATAGTTTTGACTAAGAGAATTGGTGTAAAGTAAAAGTAACAACCAGGTAACGCTTAACAAAATGAAATTGGATTTTACCGAAACCAAGCGATATATTTAACCCAAATCTCACACCACCTACTAAGTGATGTGTGAACTTTAATATTCAAATAGTTCTATGTTAATCGCTAACCAAATTTACACCTGACGAGTCACACAACCGAAATGTTGAATTCTCTTTGGACCAAACAATTTAATAGGTTTATAATTGTGTTCGTCGATGGAAATTCTATCGGATTAGAACACCGTCGGTCGAATTTATAATAAAAATAACCATAAGGGCACGACGTACAATGATAGTATGTGGCGAGTACGGGTCGATCCGCAGGGAATTGTTTAATTTTATAAATCTATTCAATCAAATTAACCAAAGATTTGAGAATGTTATTAACTACTAAAAATTGCAAAAGCTAACAACTAGAAAAGTGAATTAAAACTATGAGAATAAAATAACAATTTAGAGATAAATCTACTCTCTAGATCATATAGTTCAGCGTGACATGAAATTATGATCTCTCTTTTTTGGTCATTAGTGAGTTTAATTGATGTGTTTATCATAAGTATGGTCTATTTGTGCTATTAATTAGCACAACATAAGCCATCAAACTCTAACACACCCCTTAAACCACTTTTAATTCTCATGAAAAATGACAATGAGTTGAAAGTAAAATCTATTTTAAGCATGGCCTGTTAACTATTAATTAGAAATATAGATCATCAAATTTTGATTTCAACATTCACTTCATTGCCATAATTATATGTAAATGAAGAGGTAATTTGTGTTTAGTGATTGTTTAAGCATGGCCTATTTGGTGTCAACAATATAGACTATCAAATTCAAAGCAAAAACAATAAGTTAAACCACTTCAAGCGTTGTCATTAAGCACAAAAAGAGAGCAATAATTATCAAAATATTGAAGCTACATAATTAGAGGTCTTCATTAACCCTAAATTGAAGGGGTTTAGCCTCTCATTTTTGTTATCATATCAACAATTGCAGCATGCAACATAGAATAAAAAGAAAAGGAAAAAGAGAGCTAAATGAAAAAAGAGCTAATTAACAAGAAATAAAACTAATCCACTTGCATGGAAAATAAACTACACTACTAGCATGAAAGGAAATAAATAAGAAAATAAAAGAAAACAATAATTAAAATTGCATAAAAAAGGAAAATTACATAAGATAAAAATGGTTAAGTAGCCATGAAAAGAGAAAGAGAGCTTTCTTTTATTTTTAATATAAGCTAAAACTAACTAAGAGGAAGAGAGGTTACACGAAGCATATGGATTATTTATACATGTATGAAACCATAATTCACTTTTTTGGAAACTACCCAAAATACCCTCTTAGGAAGTGTGGAGGCCAAGTAATCATGAGCATCAAATAATCATCATTTAAGTGTGCATGAAGCTTTAAACTCTATTAGCATGTGCATTAGCCTCTAATTTGTACATTAAGGTAGGTGGGTAGGTGGGGTCCTCCATGATCCATAAGATGAATTATTTCCATCTTCATTCCTTTATATTCACTCTTGTGCATGTATATATCTTCATGAAACCACTTGTGTATGAAGCCAAATTCCTATAAAATAATATAGAAATTTCCAATTAAATTTTCTCAAATTAATATATGCACAAAAATGACCATTTTTCCCATATATGAAGATGAATATATAACAATTTGAAAATAATTTGAATTTTTGTTTAAACATGTTAAAATACCCAATACAATCATTTATTTAATTTAAATAGATTAAATATGGTGGTAAAAATATGCACATTTACGTGCACATCAAATACCCCTACACTTATCTTTTTATTCATCCTCGAATAAAAAAAAAAGATAAATCCGTTTTCGTAGGGAGCACGATTGCATTGAGCGTATGCAACAAGCCGTTAAACCTCTGGGTGTCTCCAGTATGACGAGTGTTATCTTGTGAGGGTTTTCAGCGGATACTACCTACAAAATCCAAATGCGAAGTGAAAATTTATAAATGCAAGATTTATTTACAATGAGATGAATGCAAACTTTTGAAAATATTCACAAATAAAGGATATATTTTTAGACCGACACAAATAAGTTAAAGATAGGTTTTGGTCATTATCTTGAAAATTTAAGCCACATACTCGTCAAAATTTCTAATAAAAACGAAGTTATCGTAACAAATAGACTATAGTTTAACTCGTTGTTTCGATCGATAACACAATGTATCTATGAAATGGATCCTGATCAATTATCAAAGTTCATCAAAGTGGTATTTTCATTTCTTTTCAATAACAAGTCAAATCAAACAAGTTAAAGTAGTTCTTGGATTTCATTTGCTTACTCTCTCTATTTTTTTGAAAATTTTATTGATATTTACAATTTTTACATATGCCTAACCCAGAAAACGGAGGCCAGTTATATTACCCATGCACTGCCTTGTGGACTTATGTGAGGGGAATACAGAGCGTGGCGAGTGAACACACGAATGTGAACACTTATCGACTGTAAGCATTTTTAAAAATGAATTTTTATATACATACACGGGTGAACACACAAGTGTGAACACATGGCTCTAGATGTTTATTAAGAAAAATATATACATATATACAAGAAATAATTTTTTTTGGAGAGAGAGTTTCACAAAATCATCTTAGCACCATTTAACTTAGAAGACAAAAAAATGTTATATCCTTTACTTTAAATTCACCACTTTTTTAAACAAAGATTTTCAATTAGGATTTACTTCATAATTACCACCATGAAATTTCCTATATACTAGTTAAACCATTATTATTTGTAATCAAACTTCATTTTTTTTTTGTTCAGACAAATAAATTTTCAAAAATTTCATTTTAATTAACCAAAACCATATATTTATCCTTTAGTGTTTCTTTAAAAATAAATCAATTTTTTTTTAAGTTTTCGAAAGAAAATGCAAAAATAAACCGTGAAAAATAAAAATTGAAGATGAGCTCCCCCCCACACTTGATTTTGACTGTGTCCCCACAGTCAACCCAAGTGAAGATAAAAATAAAAATGACATTTATTTACATGGAAGGATGATTATTTACAAGACATCAGAAAAGTATGCCGTGAAAAAGTAAATGAAACGGGCTTCCAAAGATCGATTCTTGTTAAGTATACGAGACACAGCTTAAGCTCGGAAAATTAAACTGTAAAAGATTTCGGAGTTGAAAGTTGATTTGGAAAAATGAATGTCGTTTTATTAAAAATCAAATGAGTTGGTTTATTTTCGATGATTTTCGGGTTTGGTAAAACAATTGATTGAAGTTCAAGTTTATTTTCACCAAATTGAAATTCAAGCTCATCATTGACGAATTCTTCAAAATTATTGATTTCAAAATCAAAATGGTGATTTAAATCTTCCCCTTTGGAATTTAACAACTTGTCATTGAAAAGTCCAAAGAATTTGTGTTCATTAAATTCGTCTTCCTTTATAGGATTATTAACAACTTCATTGCGTATATCTTTTTCAAAATCCAAAGTTGTTGTATTCAAAATTTCAAAATCGGAAAAAGAAAGATCGAATTTTGAATCAAGCTTCACACCCACGATAGAATTGAAATCCAACTCAATCACCATATTTTCAACAACTTCATTAAGATTGTCGTTTTCAATTTCAAAAGTTGTTATTTGAAAATCGTCAAATCGGGTAAAAGATGGGTTATCACTCGATTCTTCACACGTTGGGATTTGATTTTGTTGTTCACGTAATTTTTTGTATGTTTCAATCAACAAATTCGCGTGATCGTTATAAATTTCATTCAACAAAATCCAATTTATAATTATTAACTTGAGAATTTTAGATTTGGACTTGTTGAAGACAAAAATTGTTAATTTCAATAAACGGTGGATTATTATTTGATTTTTCACAAGTTAGGATTTGATTTTGTTTCTCACGAATTTTTTATAGGTTTCAAATAACAAACCCCCGTAATCTTTTTCCGTTTGCTCAACTAAATCAATTTCATGATTATTTGTTTAAGAATTTTCAATTTGAATTTTTTAAGAACATAAATTATCAATTGCACCAAAATTAAAACAACTCCAATTGCCAAAATCATTAGAAAAGTTATTCACATTTCCATTGTGATTTTAAAATTCATTTTGGGGTTCGAAATTGGTTTGACATGGGTTATAATCAAAATCATTGGAATTTTGAAGTGAATTAAAATTTTGATTATTTTGAAATGAATTACCCAAATCATTCATTACTTGATTTTGTTGTGTTAAAATTTCAAGTAAAGATTTCATTCTCTATTCAAAAGTTGAGAGTTGTTCATCATTTTGAAAATTTTGTGGTTCAAAATTTGAATTGTTTATACAATAGTTGTTGTTGAAATACCCATAAGAATTTGAAGTGAAATTAAATGGATTATATTGATTTTCACAACTATCGTAAAATTCATGTGAGTAAGGAAATTCAAACATTTTCAAGAATGTTTTTGGTTTTTTTTAATAAGGAAAAAATATTTACAAATAGAATTTAATTTTCAAAATGAAAATTTGATTTTTGTTTTGTGTTTTGGTTTTTCAAAGTTTTTTTTGTTTTTGAAAAGATATTTATTTTTTTTTTTGGATTTTGATTTTGAAAATTTCAAAAGAAAAAAAAGAACAAAGTTAAGGAATATTCACAATTTTTTTTTAGTTTTTGATTTTGAATTTGTTTTAAATATGTATGAACTAATGCAACTAAATGAATGCAAGAGTTTAATTACAAAATAGCTCCTAATCCAAAATTGTATAATCACACTTTGTCTTAAATCAACAAGATAGTTCTCAGCCAGGTAACGGCCAGGGTTTATCAGTCCACCATGAATCACCATAGCAATGCATCCGAAGGTTTAAGTACCTTTAGAGAAACAGCTACTATAATATATACGAATCGCTGTAATATTTATAAATGGTTATTGCTCTGCCGTAGCCTAGACACCAAGAAATTAAATTGTTCAAAGAAGACAACTTTTCAATATACAATTAAGTGTTATCGATGTCTAACCATTATTATTAATTAAAATTGTAGGATGAAATGCAAAGCAGAAATTAAACGTGTATTAACAATGCAACTACAAATGGATTTTTGTTTTTGATTTTAAATTTTTTTCTAAAATGCAAGAAAACAATAATGTAAGGCAAATAAAAAATCGATAAGGGTTAAAAACAGCAAATTTTTTTTATAAGCAAGCAAACAGTTATTTTTTTTTGGCATGCGAAGCGAAGCAAGAAACTCTTCTTCCTTTCTGCTTTGGCAACCTGAAATAAAAACAAGATATATACAAGTTTTTAATTTTTTAATTTTTTTTAAATATAAGGATGGAACTTAAAACAATTTGAAACAAAACAAAACAAATCTAAAATTATTATTTTTTGAAGAGATTTAACAATAAAATAAAACAATAAATTTTTTAAACAAAAGAAAACAAAGGATTTTGAAATAAACAAAACAAAAATACTTAATTAAGCCCACAAAACAACATAACAAAATTAAAACAAAATCATAAAAGAAAAGGATTTTTTTTAAAAAGAATTATTCGCTAAGCCCATTAAGTCGGCCCACTACCCAAAATGAACAGACTCTCAAATCTAACACCCTACAAATTCAAACAAAAGTTCTTCTGTTCTCAAAACAAACACAACCCCAATAGAACACTGAAAGGAAAAAAAATTCATAGATTCTCGAAATCAATTTCCACCTTCCACCACTCCAGTATTTATTTGAATTCGTCCCGATTTGAGTTGTTGGTTCGGGTTGGGGAAATAAAGGAATTGGGTTATTTGTGTAGGATCGATTTCACCCAAGAGGGGGGGGGGTGAATAGGGTGATACTAATAATTATAAAAATTTAATGCGGAAGAATATAAAATAATCGCAACATAGATAATAGCAGAATAATAGCAGCATAGATAATACAAAAAGCAAAAATAGAACAACATAGATTTACTCAGCTTCGGCAAAACCCTACCTACGTGTCGCTCCCAAGGTTTCTACTAGAAGTTAAGTAGTCAGACACTTACACACGTAAACTCACGACACCCGCCATCGACTAAACTAACTCTACGCTCAAAACCTTGCCACAACTCAGCCTCTGAGTTGCGAATTATCGAACTAAACCACCATAGTTCGTCCCCTAGTCACACGACTAGAAATTACAAAAGTTTACAAGTAAATTACAAGTAAAAACAATTAAAAAAACAAAACCCTAATTTATAAGCTAAAGCCCAAAAAAGGATTATAAGTCAGCCCAAAATAAAATTATCACTAGAAAAAAATGCCGGCCCCTTTTTCACTTTATTTCTTCGGCCTTGAATCCTTGTGTTAAGAAAATGGCTGTCTCGTTCCTTCTTTCATTCCTCTTTCAGATTTAGGGCTTTGCGATATTCATTGAAGCGGCCGCTTTCAGTTGTTAATTGAATGATGCTTCAAATGCTTTCTTCTATCGATTAGTTGGCTGCTTCAAATTGTCGAGTTCGATTGATGCGTGAATGGGTACGTGAATGCCTTTTACTGATTATTGATTATTCTCAACTTTGATTCGTGTTGAATGATTTATTCCTCTTTGTTGTTGCTTGGACTCGAATGATTGGAAAATGCCGATGATGATTGGGTTAAATAGGGATCGGTTCCCTTTATTTTTGTTCGAATATATTTACTTGAATTCGTCAATTAATTTCTCTCGGCCACTGATTTTTGATTGAATGCTGGTGATTTGTACTGATTTGTTCAAATTCGTATATTTTGTGTTTACCTGATTATCACGGCTTCATGAATTTTAACTTGCTCCGTGAATTTCTGGTTTGATTTCGGCATCGTGAATATACGAATTTGTTACCTCTGTGACTTCGGCACTTTGATTTTGTGATGATATTTTGAGATGAGAATTTTACTTCGACTTGTTCAATATCTCCTGGCTTTGACTTTGGTGTGAAACTTCTAACTTGATTCCTGTAAGACTGTAACTGCTTCTGATTATAACTATTTTCTTGGAATGAAATCAGGTATATCACTGCATTTGTTGTTTAAGACTTGGTCTTGTAGTCTGCATTGCACTATCCACTGTCGTGTGCTTCAATATGCATTGTTTGGTTCAATTTCGAATAATTCTTTGCTCTATGACTTGAATACTGTCACTGCTTGTTTGAAGTCCTATGTCCAATAGCTTGTCTTATGTGATGTTGTATGTGGTCTTGTTCTCAAGTCATGTATCATGTGGTATGGTTTTGTGTGGAGCTTGATTGAGTTATTACTTCGAGCTAGTTTGTGCACCCTGTTGTATACATGTCGACATTGCATATATATCTTGTTGAACTGTTGAGTTGTATGCATGCATATAAGTTTGGTCTACATGTTGCATTATGGTTTCTTTGACCATTCTGGGTTGTACATTTTTATTTTCTGGTCTTTGTACCATGCCACTATCCTGAGCAGTCAAACTATATTCAGTTGCATATGTAATTGTGTATGCTGTTTCATGGGCTTGATTATAGTCACTTTGGTTTGTGCACATGGTTGCACTGTCAACTTACTGCATATGTTTGGTTCTTGATGTCTTCATGTTGTATATCACTGCTAACATATACATATACGCATTATGTTGGTATCTGCAGTCTTGAGTCATGTGTACATTAGTTTTGAACATACACAGTTGAGTTTTGTATGCATATTTTGGTCCATAACTGTTGAGGCTTCACTTGATATCTCTATATATTGATGTCACCTCTGTAGCATCATCTCTGTAGCATTGTGTCTTCAACATTGCCTGACCATATGCATGCTTCGAGCCTCTATTTTACTGGTGGTTGTTTTGCATTGAGTTGTATTAATGTGTACAAAACTGAATTTGTGGTCGAGGCTTGTTTTATGTTGGTTTTTGAATTCTTGTGCTCGACAATTTTGTGATGTTTTTATAGTGCACCTGAGTTGAACCTAGCTCTGGCTCAGATTTGACCTTGTGCTCATATCGTGACTTTGTTTGTATTGCACTTGAATATTTGTACTTGAGTTGAATCCAGCTTTTGATTTGGTTTGACCTTGTGCTCACCTATCCCTACAGTTTTATCAAGTGTATATCGGTGTGCACGGCCTTGTGGCATGTACAGTGATACATTGTGCATGTTACAAGTTGTTCGTGTATGATGAATTATGATTTAAATGATGACGAACAACCCAATAACCGAGGAGTATAATATTTTCACAACACATTTTATTTTACATTGCAAAAAATATTTCTTTTTCAATTTTACTGCATCAGTGTTTATTTTGCAGATCGCTCAGATGCTGGATTCAATCTGGAATAGAGTTGAAGATAAATACGAGCGAATGAGTGATATGTAGTGAGGTGCAAATGTAAATTAAAAATTGTGATGTAATCGAAATTGTATTGTAATCAAAAATTGTATATATATTATGAGAGCTCAAATTTGTACTATTCAAAATTGTAATAAAATATTTGTTTGAATAAAATATTTGTTTGAATTTAAATTATGTGTTATTTATTTTATTCAGCAAATATTTATTTTATTGTGTGAAAATAAAATAGTACAATAACTAATACATTTAAATGAATATATATATATATATGTTTATTATCATCAAACAGAAATCATAAACTTGCATATTCAATAATTTGAGGCGATTTCAGGTCAATTTGAGGCAGTGGAACCAAAGTCGTGGTTGGTGGGTTCAAATATGGTGTTCGACAGCGATGAAGTTTTGAGGGAGAGTTGTTTGTGCTTGGGGGTTCGGTAATTGGAGATTCGAGAGGAGTCGCGAGTAATGAAGCGATTGCCTGTTCGATTGGGTTGAGGCAATTCATGGTGTTCGAAGTATGCGATGTTGAAGTTGGAGTTGGATTGCGACTTCGGGTAGCAAGTGTGGATGGTTTTATGTTGAGCAGTGCAGTGTGTAGCAGCAGCTTGTGTTGTTGTACAGGGAGAGGTGCTTACTGTTGCAAGTGATGCAACAGTGATGAATAGGGTTTCATGTTTATGCAGTTGTTTTTTTTCCTTTTTTTTGTTTTTTGTAGAGGGGAGAGGCAATTGAATTTGGGGTGTGGAGTCGAGACAGTGAAAGTGAGTAAGGCTATGGTGGCTGGTGGTTTGCTATGAAGTTGTAGCTAGTAAGGAGTGGAGGTGGTGATTCTCCTGTGATATGGCAGTGATGATTCTGCTATGATATGGCAGGGGTGGAGATTGAAGATGTTTGCTGTGGTCGTTAAGTAGGTTGTTTGCAGTGGGATGATGGTGTGATTGTTGAAATGTATGCTACTATAATGTTGGGTAGCAGTGGGATGAGGCAGATTGTATTGAGATGGTATGATGAGCAGAGATGAAGTAGGATGGGCAACACACAAACAATGTAAATGAATGTAATAGTGTGCAGAAATGAATGTAAAAGGAATGAAAAGTGAAAGCAATGTTAAAGATAAAAAAAAATGAGTAGAATATTTTTTTTTCTTTTTCTAATGCAATTGTGTAATTTTTTCTAAATGACCAGACCAGAGAATAAATGCACACTAACACAGAATGCACAGTAAACTACGAAAATGAACAGTAAACTGAAAACTAAAATGCAATGTTGATTTTTTTTAAATGCAACACACAAAAATCAAACGAAAATAATTCGAAGAAAAGAAAATCAAAATCAAAGCAATTTTTCGGCAACGGCCCCAAAAACTTGTTCGTCGACGGAAATTCTAACGGATTAGAACACCATCCATCGAATTTATAATAAAAATAACTGTAAGCGCACAGCGTACAATGATAGTACATGGCGAGTATGGGTCGATCCGTAGGGAATTGTTTAATTTTAAAAATCTATTCAATCAAATTAACCAAAGATTTGAGAATGTTGTTAACTACTAAAAATTGCAAAAGCTAACAACTACAAAAGTGAACAAAAACTATTGGAATAAAATGACAATTTAGAGATAAATCCACTCTCTAGATCATATAGTTCAGCACAACATGAAATTATGATCTCTCTTTTTTGGCCGTTAGTGAGTTTAATTGATGTGTTCATCATAAGTATGGCCTATTTCTACTATTAATTAACTCGACATAAGCCATCAAACTCTAACACACCCCTTAAAGCACTTTTAATTCTCATGAAAAATGACAATGAGTTGAAAGTAAAATCTATTTTAAGCATGACCTATTAACTATTAATTAGAAATATAGACCATCAAATTTTAATTTCAACATTCACTTCATTACCATAATCATATGTAAATGAAGAGGTAATTTGTGTTTAGTGATTGTTTAAGCATAGCCTATTTGTTGTCAACAATATAGACTATCAAATTCAAAGCAAAAACAACAAGTTAAACGACTTCAAGTATTGTCATTAAGCATAAAAGGAAAGCAATAATTATCAAAATGTTGAAGCTACATAATTAGAGAGCTTCATTACCCCTAATGAAGGGGTTTAGCCTCTCATTTTTGTTATCATATCAACAACTGTAGCATGCAACATAGAATAAAAAGAAAAGGAAAAAGAGAGCTAAATGAAAGAAGAGCTAATTAACAAGAAATAAAACTAATCATCCACTTGCATGGAAAATAAACTACACTACTAGCATGAAAGGAAATAAAAAAGAAAATAATAGAAAACAATAATTAACATTGCATAAAAAAAAGGAAAATTACATAAGATAAAAATGACTAAGTAGCCATGAAAACAGAAAGAGAGCTTTCTTTTATTTTTAATCTAAGCTAAAACTAACTAAGAGGAAGAGAGGTTACATGAAGCATAAGGGGTATTTATATATGTATGAAACCCTAATTCACTTTTTGGGAACTACCCAAAATACCCTCTTAGGAATTGTGGAGGCCAAGTAATCATTAGCATCAAATAGTCATCATTTAAGTGTGCATGAAGCTTTAAACTCTATTAACATGTGCATTAGCCTCTAATTTGTACATTAAGGTAGGTGGGTAGGTGGGGTCCTTCTATTAGTCCATGAGTTGATGGTTTTGATGACAACAACCTTAGAATAAGATTATAAAATATAAATACTAACATTAAAGATTAGATATATATGTATATGCAGGATTTAACCATGCAGGTACAAAGAATGAAGATTGTACAGTATAGAGCTTCAAGATATCAAGATTGAAGACTCATGAGTATCAAGATTATCAAGAGTTCAAGATTTCAAGATAAGTATTGAGTCTAGAATTATGTTAAAACTTCATAATAGCACTGAAATCTTCACTCCATTTTTCTTTGGGGATGGAACCCATTTCAACCTTTTTAGTGGCTTACAAACCCACGACAAGTAGCTTACAAACCTACGACAAGTGGCTTACAAACCCACGAACATCCTGGTTTTGTATAAGTTCTCGAGTCCTGATGTGATGAGATATTCTGCAGGAAGAAGCTTGCAAAACTACTTCAAAATGATTTTCAAAACTACTTCAGAATGATTTTCAAAACTGCTTTTCAAAATGTTTTAGCCTTAAAAATTATCTTTTCAAATGATTTTCAAAACGATGTTTTAGCCTTAAAATATTCTTTGTTTTTGTTTTTAATAAACTCTTGTTTTAAACTTCGTTTGTTTTAAACTATCTTTTAATTATAATATATTTATACTTAGATTCAAATATAAAATTATAGTAAAATTATATATATATTATTCTCTATATTTATCTATGTATTTTATCTATAGTCAAGCATATTTATAAAGTTTAGATAGTTTTTAATATAAGATAAAGGTTATTTTCAAATAAAATCAAATCTTCAAAAAATGCTTTGGGATGTTGACATGCCCTAGTACCCCATGTCGACATAGTGACAGTTAGATTCAAAAATTTGAATTTCAAAAGAAGTGTCTATTCGCTATAACCTTTCATGAATAGACATGGCTGTTGTTCTTCTATAAATAGGGGTTAGTTTCAACGAATTTTATATCATATTTTCTGGTTTTTCACTTCTCTTCTTCTTCAACATTTTCTTATTCAAAATCCTATCATCACTCTGCCTAAATCAACATTGAATCTAACTAGATCATCTCTGGTTTGATTCTCTGTCACTATCTCATCAAGATCCTCAGTGTTATTCAGAGTTATAGGCTTTCTTTGTAATCAATAAAGTAAAAGGTGTGATTGTAGCCTTGGAAATCAATCAAGTGAGAAAAGGTGTGATTGTAGCCTTAAGAAATCAATTGGGTGAACTTGTTGCCCGGAAATCAAGTATCTCTACCCAGAGGATTGTGATTCTGGAGGGTGTACCTCGTGGCCTTGAAATTGAGTGTTGTAATTGTTGAATTGCTTTTGAAAGGAAATCCGTACTTAGTTGTGCGGGACTGGATGTAGGGTAACTCAGAACCAGTATAAAATCGGTGTGTTCTTTCCTTTACTGCATTTACTTTATTTCTGCATCTGTGTTTGTTTCTGTGATTATATCTGTGTTTGAATATTGCATACATTTGTGTTCAAATTAACATAATCTCAAAAAGATTTAGTAATTTCTTATAAACACTATTCACCGCCCCTCTAGTGTTATTCCTAGCCTTAAGATCCGTAATCCGCATCCTCACATTTGGTATCAGAGCAAGGTTTTCAAAAGTTTCATAATCTGATTTTTGAAAAAGTTTTTTTTTTAAAATGGCTATATTTAAGAAATTTTTTAATTCATGTTTAGAAATATTCAGATCATCATTGTCTCTTGAGTCTGCATATAATCAATATTCAAATACAAGTTGTCTACTAAGATTGTTTGATGTGCAGGAATCATGCTTTATGGGAGTTGAGGAATTAATCCAGAACAAACAAATTGTGCAGATCAAAAAGAACAAATGGATACTTGATAGTGGATGTTCTAGACACATGACTGGGAATCCAGATATGCTGAATGATATAATATACAAAGACGGAGGACTGGTTAACTTTGGAGACAATTCAAAACGTTATGTGATCGGCATCGGCAAAGTTGGTAACTCTGAAACTCCTATTATTACTAATGTTTTTCTAGTTAAGAATCTGAAACACAATCTGCTAAGTATAAGTCTACTATGTGATAAAGGATATAAAATTAAATTTGAAAAAGATAATTGTCACATTGAAGATAATAATTCAACCATAATATTTGAGGAAATTAGGAAAAAGAATATTTATATTCTTAGTATGAAAATTTCAAATGACAACTTGTGTCTTTTGGAAAATGCAAGTGACCCTTTGATTTGGCATAAGAGATTTGGGCATTTGAATTTCAAACTCTTATCTAGACTGTCAAAACATGATCTAGTAAGAGGCCTCCCTAAAATGAATTTTAAAGTAGATAGTCTATGTGATGCATGTCAACTAGGAAAACTTAGAAAAAGCTTTTTTAAATTAAATGATATGATTTCTACTACGAAACCTCTTGAATTACTTCATATTGATCTATTTGGTCCATCTCAAATTTTATCAATAAATAATAGTAAATATGTTTTTGTAATTGTAGATGATTATTCTAGATTTACATGGACAATATTTTTAAAACATAAAAGTGATACTTTTGAATATTTTAAGAATTTTTCAAAAAGGGTTCAAAATCAACTTTCTCAAAAAATTATAACCATCCGTAGTGATCACGGTGGTGAATTTGAAAATGAAAAGTTTGAAGAATTCTGCAATAAAAAGGGAATAATTCACAATTTTTCATTTCCAAGAACTCTACAACAAAACGGAGTAGTAGAACGTAAAAATAGGACGATTCAAGAGTGTGCGAGAACTATGCTTTCTGATAGTAATTTACCAAAGTACTTTTGGGCAGAAGCAGTTGCTACCGCCTATTATATTTTAAATATAATTTTAATTAGACCTTTAACTGATAAGACATCTTATGAACTTATTTACTCAAAGAAACCTAAGGTATCTTATTTTAGAATTTTTGGAAGTAAATGTTTTATTTTAAATACAAAAGATAACTTAGATAAATTTGATCCTAAATCCGACAAAGGTATCTTTATCGGATACTCTAATAGAAGTAAAGCATATAGAGTATTTAATTTAAGAACTAATACCATCAAAGAAACAATGCATGTTTCATTTGATGAAAATTTCAAAAATTTTGAAGAAATAAATGATGAAGAGGATTTAATCACTCAAAACCAAGAGTCAACTGAAACTAATAATGAATTAAATCATCCTAATAAAAGGATTAAACTTTTAAAAGATCACCCTATAGAAAATATACTTGGAGATATGCAATCTGTTGTTAAAACTAGAAACCAACTAAGTCAAATGAATAATGTAGTTTTTATATCAACTATTGAACCCAAAAATCCAGAAGAAGCATCAACTGATGATTCATGGATTTTGGTTATGCAAGAAGAATTAAATTAATTCACTAGAAATGATGTTTGGGAACTTGTTCCTAGACCTGAAAATAAAACAATAATTGGAACTAAATGGGTTTATAAAAATAAAATAAATGAACAAGGAGAGGTTGTTAGAAATAAAGCCCGGTTAGTTGCTCAAGGTTATTGTCAAGAAGAAGGAATAGATTTTGATGAAACCTTTGCCCCCGTAGCAAGATTAGAAGCCATTAGGATTCTACTTGCTTTCGCAAATCATAATAATTTCAAATTATTTCAAATGGATGTTAAAAGTGCATTTTAAATGGATTTGTAAAAGAAGAAGTATTTGTTGAACAACCACCACTTTTTGAAAATGATAAATTTCCAAATCATGTTTACAAACTTAAGAAAGCTCTATATGGTCTAAAGCAAGCTCCTAGAGCCTGGTATGATAGACTAAGATCTTACTTGTTACAATCAAATTTTGAAATAGGTAAAGTAGATGATACCCTTTTTATTAAAAGAAATAAAAATGATATTCAACTAGTACAAGTCTACGTAGATGATATCATTTTTGGATCAACTAATTTTGAAATGAATAAAGAATTTTCTGAAATAATGACAAAAGAGTTTGAGATGAGTCATATGGGTGAATTAAATTTCTTTTTAGGATTACAAATAAAACAATTAGATAATGGTATCTTTATTAGTCAAGAAAAATATGCTAAAGGCCTAGTTAGTAAATTTGGTTTGACTACTGCGAGTGGAAAACCCACTCCCATGGCAACCAATGAGTACCTTAGTAAAGAAGATCTCTCGAAAGATGTAGATTAAAATTTTTATAGAGGAATGATTAGATCACTACTCTATATCACTGCGAGTAGACCTAATATCATGTATAGTGTCTGTCTCTGTGCAAGGTATCAATCCCAACCTAAAGAAACTCACTTAAAAGCTGTAAAACGTATTATAAGATATGTTAAACACACCTTTGATTATGGCTTATTTTATCCTAAAAATGATTCGTTTGACTTAATATTTTACTGTGATGCTGATTATGCTGGTTGTAAATCAGACCGAAAAAGTACAAGTGGAACTTGTCACTTTTTAAGGCATTCTCTGATTTTCTAGTTTAGTAAAAAGCAAAACACAGTTTCTCTATCAACAACTGAAGCAGAGTATATTTCTGCTGCTTTGGCTTGTTCTCAAGTAATATATATGCAACAAACTTTAAATGATTTTGGTTTAAATATCTCAAAATCACCAATTTTTGTAATATTACTAGTGCAATAAATTTATCCAAAAATACTACTCAACATGCTCGAACTAGACATATTGACATCAGACACCATTTTCTCAGAGATAATATAAGTAGAGAAGTAATTACTCTCGACTATATCAATTCTGAAAATCAAATTGCTGATATCTTAACAAAACCCTTAAATGAATCTACATTTACTAAATTAAGAAGAGAATTAGGTATTTGTTCATTAATTGAAATATAAAATATAAATAACAAAGTATAATTAAAAATTAAATCAAAATAAATCAAATATTAAAAATATTGAGAACCATGTCGACATCCCCCTATACCCATGTCGACATATAACGTTTTTTTATTATTTTTTTGTTTTTTTTCCCACCAAAATTCAAATAATTGATTATATATTCTTCTTATTTTCGAAATTTTCTTCATTCTCTCTGCTCTCTTTCTGTTCTATCTTCTGAAATCAATTTATCAATGGCCTCCTCTTCTAAATCAAACATAAAATCAACCTTTTCGTTCCCTTCTCCTACCTCTGGTTCGTTCCAACGTACTACGCTCACCCGAGTGACAAAAATGGAGGATTCTCTGAAGGATGAAATTCAGTTAATGACTGAAATTCAAATAGTGCAACTTCGAATGGCAAAAGAACAGGAAAGGCAAGGGAAAATCCTTAGAAATTTGCAAAAATTTCTAATGGACTATCATGCTAATCCAATCTTGATTGACGAGGACTCTTCAGGAGATCATGAACAAGACGAAAGTGAAGAAGAAGAAGAACCAATGGAAGAAGAGCATGCGGAAGACAACGACAAAGTCATCTGCGTTGGCGAAGTATGTTTTGACAAGGACGGAAACTTGGTTGAACAACGTGGAAATTTCTGTTTCCATTATCCAAATTGTTTGATCCATAGATCTCCAATTGTCAAAGATACTCAGTAGTTTCTTCTTTTTCGTTTTTCATCGTTATGTGTATATTTGTCACGTTGTACGAAAATGTAAATATAAACATATATATACAAAAATAAATATTATATATAAGTATTATATAGGTACTTGGTTAGGAATGTTAGTAGTTTAGGACTAAGTTTTAGGTTTACAAGTAAGTATTGATTATGTATGATAACACTATCATCATATAGGATATTAGACTAAGAGTTATATAGTTTAGAGTTAGTTTGTTTTTGTTGATGACAAAAGGGGAGAAATATAAAATAGAAGAGTTAGGCATAGATTAAGGGGGAGTTATCAGTTTTAGGGGGAGTTATTAGGATAGAAGTAATATTTTATAAACAACGGTTGTCATCATCAAAAAGGGGGAGATTGTTAGTCCATGAGTTGATGGTTTTGATGACAACAACCTTAGAATAAGATTATAAAATATAAATACTAACATTATAGTTTAAATATATATGTATATGCAGGATTTAACCATGTAGGTACAAAGAATGAAGACTGTATAGTATAGAGATTCAAGATATCAAGATTGAAGACTCATGAGTATCAAGATTATCAAGAGTTCAAGATTTCAAGATAAGTATTGAGTCTAAAATTATGTTAAAACTTCATAATAGCACTGAAATCTTCACTCCAATTTTCTTTTGGGATGGAACCCATTTCTACCTTTTTACTGGCTTACAAACCCACAACAAGTAGCTTACAAACCTACGACAAGTGGCTTACAAACCCACGAACATCCTGGTTTGGTAGAAGTTCTCGAGTCCTGATGTGATGAGATATTCTGCAGGAAGAAGCTTGCAAAACTACTTCAAAATGATTTTCAAAACTACTTCAGAATGATTTTCAAAACTGCTTTTCAAAATGTTTTAGCCTTAAAAATTATCTTTTCAAATGATTTTCAAAACGATGTTTTAGCCTTAAAATATTCTTTGTTTTTGTTTTTAATAAACTCTTGTTTTAAACTTCGTTTGTTTTAAACTATCTTTTAATTATAATATATTTATACTTAGATTTAAATATAAAATTATAGTAAAATTATATATATATTATTCTCTATATTTATCTATGTATTTTATCGATAGTCAAGTATATTTATAAAGTTTAAATAGTTTTTAATATAAGATAAAGGTTATTTTCAAAGAAAATCAAAACTTCAAAAAATGCTTTGGGATGTCGACATGCCCTAGTACCCCATGTCGACATAGTGACAGTTAGATTCAAAAATTTGAATTTCAAAAGAAGTGTCTATTCGCCATAACCTTTCATGAATAGACATGGCTATTGTTCTTCTATAAATAGGGGTTAGTTTCAACGAATTTTATATCAGATTCTGGGTTTTCACTTCTCTTCTTCTTCCACATTTTCTTATTCAAAATCCTATCATCACTCTACCGAAATCAACATTGAATCTAACTAGATCATCTCTGGTTTGATTCTCTGTCACTATCTCATCAAGATCCTCAGTGTTATTCAGAGTTATAGGCTTTCTTTGTAATCAATAGAGTAAAAGGTGTGATTGTAGCCTTGGAAATCAATCATGTGAGAAAAGGTGTGATTGTAGCCTTGAGAAATCAGTTGGGTGAACTTGTTGCCCGAAAATCAAGTATCTCTACCCAAAGGATTGTGATTCTGGAGGGTGTACCTTGTGGCCTTGGAATCTAGGGTTGTAATTGTTGAATTGCTTTTGAAAGGAAATCCGTACTTAGTTGTGCGGGATTGGATGTAGGGTAACTCCGAACCAGTATAAAATCCGGTGTGTTCTTTCCTTTACTGCATTTACTTTATTTCTGCATCTGTGTTTGTTTCTGTGATTATATCAATGTCTGAATATTGCATACATTTGTGTTCAAATTAACATAATCTCAAAAAGATTTAGTAATTTCTTATAAACACTATTCACCCCCCTCTATTGTTATTCCTAGCCTTAAGAACCGTAATCTGCATTCCTCACACCTTCATGATCCATGAAATGAATTATTTCCATCTCCATTCCTTTGTATTCACTCTTGTGCATGCAAACAACCTGTATATGAAGCCAAATTCCTACAAAATAATATAGAAATTTCCAATTAAATTTTCTCAAGTTAATATATGCACAAAAATGACCATTTTGCCCCTATATGAAGATAAATGTATGACAATTTGAAAATAATTTGAATTTTGATTTAAACATGTTAAAATACCCAATATGATCATTTACTTAATTTAAATAGATTAAACAAGGTGGTAAAAATATGCACATTTACGTGTACATCAAATTGTTATAAATTAATTAATATTTATGAAATCTTAATTATAGAATTTTGAATATGAATTGAGGAATAAATATTATTGAATATATTTGTAATAGTTATAAACATATCAATCGATATATGATATCAATAAGCAATTAAATTAGGATTATTGAAAATGGTTCTAAGGCCCATCAAAGGGATGGAAATTTCAGTTGCAATAAGGCCATGGGCAGTTCAAATTAGTGTTTAGGTGTTGGATTTTGGATGGCTTAGATTGATTGTGAACAGGTATACGATGCGATCCACTATTTTCTCTTTTCCATCCACTATTTAAACACCTTTAACCCTAATTGCAAAGGTGCTTTTTGCTACCATTATCCACTGCTAGCCGACTTCATCACCTAGGGCTCAAGCAAATCAAACTCAAATCAATTCACAAGTCGATTGTTATTTGATAGTCAAAGGTCCATGGTTCAAGGATTAATAGTCTGCCGAAGCGAAAAGCTTTCAAAGGATAGAGTGTTCATTATTATAAGATGCGCTTCAAGTCATTGATTTTAGGTATGTTTTTACCATATTATATAGTTTATAATTTCTGAATTCAAGGTGTGCTTCAAGGCATTACAAGGTGTGATCATGTTGGCTACTTCTGATGGTCCAAGAGAATATGGAATAATATTAACTGACAAAAGCATAACTTCTTGTTATGGAAAGTTATAAGAAATGGCCTGCATACCTAAAGCAACTTAAGGCAGAACGGAATTATAGCTAGCAGCAGGTGTTTCTTCTGTAGAAATGAGGAGAAAGACATATGCCACCTTTTCTTCAAATGTCAGTTTGCTTTTGATACATGGAGAAGCATTTTGTTAATGGGTAATATGCACAGCCCGAGTTGATACTGAATGGAATTGTATAATCAAGGCAACTAGATGGAAGGATAATAGTGGTTCTACCCTGCTTACAGTCCTAAAGATATTCGTTTTTCAAATCTGGAATGAGCATAAAAATAGGCGTTTTGAATGTAAGGAGGTTAGCAAGGCTTGCACGTGTAGCTATTCTAAAATGTATCAAGAGAGCTCTATCTAATTCTTCCTCTACCTTTAGTTTTGATCAGATAGAGCAATGGTGATGTGGAGCTCCCAGTTCTGTGTTGGCTAGTTTTTGTTTTGTCTTCCCAGGCTTTATATTGCATTGTGTTGGCAATGGTTACGTGGAGTTTCCAGTTCATCAATGTCGATAAGGTTTTATAATGCATTATGTTGGCAACGATGATGCACAACATCGATGTCGCATTTCTTCCTTTTAACACCGGCGAGGCTTAGTTTTATGTAAACTGAAACTGGTTTTAAAGAGGCGATGCAGCCAATGTTCAAGAGGGTCAACAACCCTATGATTTTGGCAGTTGGTTATATGATTTATAAAAATCTAAACTTTTGTTTTAAAATTTGGATAGCCTATATCATATGTATGTCAACAACCTTAATTATTTTCAACATAGATTTTTATACTTAAAGGGATTTAAGCTTTTGTTTTCGACCTTGGATAGAGGTCAACATTATTATGAATGTCGAAAATATTCTCTACTATCATAATTAACGGCGGCGGGCAATATGTTGTATGATTTTGACTTTGATCATTGGGGATACCTAGGTGCTATAAGTGTATGAAGTTGACATTATTTATTGGGGTTACCAAGATAGAATAAACTTGACACTAATCATTGAGGATCCAATGTATATATATCTAATGAGTTTGACATAGATCATTGGGGATACCAATGTCTATTAGCTTGAAATGTTATAAGTTTAAGGGGTAAACTTCCTAATAGGGGACACCAATAGACATAGGTTGAACATGTGGGCTAAACATGAATTAAATTGATAAATGATGGGTTCATATTCATCCTAGGAAAACTATGGGATATGATATAGATAATCCACATCATGCTGGAGATGGATAGTCTCTACATGGTTAATGAAGAGTTCATAGTCATCCTAGGAAAACTATGAGATATGTGACGGATAGTCCACACATTTTAAATAAATAAAATGATATATGATGGGTAGTCCATATGGGAAGGGATAGATAATCCTTAACATTACATGTGATATGGGTAGTCCACATAAATCTAAAATGGATAGTCATTTGTTACTAAGACAGGTAGTCAAATGAGAATTAAGATAGATAATTTAATAAAGTTGGAATGGGTAGTCCAAAGTCTGTTGCATGACTAATAATGCTTATTTTCTATGTTTTAACCATTGTGGATGCATGAGCATGGTATATGGTTAATGTGTTTTGATTAAGATACTAGTAAGGGGGAAACTTGTTGCGCTCGGTGGTGTGGTCTCACTAGATATCTATTTTCGGTTCGAGATAGTAAGTTATTATTCAAAACATACTTTTTGTCTGACCCGAAGTTTTTTTCCCCTTAAACTCTCGGGTACTCATTTGAGTTGGTTAGGAGTAAGGGATTTCAGGTATCCAGTTAAACGAATAAGCTTCCGGAGACATGCGGGAGGCAATCTAGCTATTTAGAAATTTTTATCTAATCCGTTATGTTGTTTGATTTTGTCTGTATGGATGTAATGGCAAGTTATATAATTGCTAACTGTTAGACTCTGATCAACCAAGGGGGCATCTTCATATGTCGCTCTTGGAGTATTTTATAATAATTATATTTTCTCTAAATGTGGGATTACGAATGGGATTATGTAATGAAGATGAAATGTTAGTTATAAAATGAAATGTAAAAGTTGGCTATTAAATTGTATTTAATAATTTTCATATTCACGTGCTTCTTATTATTGAAATGACTAACATAAGCGCATTTTATCGTTGGAAACTAATACTATGGATGACTGCAGCATCATTAGTGCTTAGTTTCGGACCTCGAAATGGGGGATGTTGCAAGTTGGTATCAGAGTATATGTTTATGCAAACTTAAAACATTAAAATATTTTTGAAAACCTATCCTAAATGAATCGGAGAATAAGGTTGGGGTATGGGATAATGCTATAGTAATGTACTTGTATTGGTTTTATATAAGTATGTATTCTATCTCTATTCCCCCCTCTCTCTTAGACTGTTTTTCTATATCTTACTAAGGCTCGTATGCATATTATGAGAAAGCCAGGTATGGAAGTAGGAAATGGAAGAGTTAATCAAAGTGGCGGAAGCACCACAACCAACGGAAATGCTTGACCCAAAACTAGAAGGAATCTGGGTCGATAGGAAAATGCTAAGGTGGGTGCTGGAACCCTACTAGTAGATATGGGGACTTTGTATCAATTCTTCGTTAATCTATTGCAAACTGTAGCAGCTGCAAGAGTTGTTGGGAACAGTGCTGCTAATGCAGGATGAGTTAATCCCTTACCACTAGTTGGCAATAACTAGGCTAAGCTGAACCCAGTTTATGCAAGTCTTGGTAGGAAACCTTTTCTCAAGACTGAAGATGTTATTGAAGTAGAGAACTAGCTATTGCATTGCGAAAGAATTTTTGCTGATTTAGGCATAATGATGAGCAAAAAAGGAGGTTGGCTTCGAGACAATTGCAAGATGTTGCGTTATTCTGGTGGAATGGTGGTGACCGTAAGGGTACCAGAGGAGGAATTGACTTGGGCAAAATTCCGAAGGAGATTTGAGGAAAGATTTTTATCTAAGGTGGTCAAGTCAGCCCTACTCAGGAAGTTCATGAAATTTAAGCAAGGGAAATGTCAGTATTGGAATGCTATGCTGAGTTTGATAAACTGTTCAGATATGGATACGCCACTATTGATACCATTATCAAGAGGAATGAGAAGTTTATCTGAGGGTTGAGACCGAAGATTGCTAGGCAACTATGCCACATCTTAGTGATCCATTGAATGTAGTGGTGGAAATGGTTATTAGGAACAAGGAGATGCTTTCTACTTTTAGGAAGGAGAAGCCAGTTGGAGCTCAAAGTTCTCAGAATAAGTGGAGGAAGTTCTTTAAGAAAAAGCAAGCTCAGAAGGGTAGAGCTGCAAAGAAAGGGAAGACAGATATCGTTTGTTATAAGTGTGATAAGAAGGGGCACTATGCTAATGAGTGTCAATCTGGTGATTGCAAGACAGTTGTGAGAAGGCAGAATGTGAAGTGCTTTAACTAAGACTAAGTGGAGCATTGCAAGAACAAATGTCCATAAGCGGCCAAGGTTAAAGGAAAGGTGTTTGCTTTGGAGTCGTCTGCATTGAGACTTACTGCCGTTGAGAAAGGAAAGTCTGTGATGGAAGGTATGCTTTTGATTCATATCATATAGTTAGAGTATTGTTTGATACTGGTGCATCGCATTCATTTATCTCTCAATGTTTGATAGATAAATTATGTTTGGCACCATCATACCTTGTTACTTCCTTAAGGGTAGTTAATCCAATAGGAGGGTACGCAAATCTTGGGATGAGATATAACCATCTAGAATTTGAGTTGTTAGGCTATACTTTTTCCTGCAGTTTTTTTATGTTTGATTTCATGGGTTTCAGGGTTATTCTAGGTATGGATTGGTTGAGCAGATATGAAGCTAGGATATTTTTCCATGATAGAAAAATATCATCGAGACTCCCTAATAGTAGTAACCAAATCATATACTCAGTTAAGAATTCAAGTTCAGAAGTTAGGGCTTTATTGGGTGCCACATAAGTAGAAGATGATTTTAATTGAGTTTATGTCGTAAAAGACTTTATAGATGTTTTTGAGCCAATTACAGGACTACCACGAAAACAAGTTATTGAGTTTCGAATAGATCCTGTACCTGGAGCTGAACCCATAAGTAGGCTAACTAGCAAGATGTCACCTACCGAGATGTAGGAGATAAAGGTGTAGCTATTGGACTTAGAAGGAAAGAGTTTTATTAGACCAAGCTGTTCACCTTGGGGAGCGGCTGCAGTGTTCGTAAAGTAACCAGACGGCCGTTGAGATTATGTATTGATTATCGTAAGTTGAATGAGAAGACGATGAACAATATATATCCTTTGTCGAGAATTGATGATTTATTTGATCAGCTGTTGTTACTCTAAAAAATCCACTCTTCGACTAAGTCGAAAGGTCTTTAAACAAAGATCAAGGGAGAAGAGTCCAGGCGAAATCTTTCGAAGCAGTTGAAGGGATGATGCCATCAAAATTTAGAAACCTCAAAATCTTTTGAAGGTGTCGGAAGGTCCCTTCTATCAATATTCAAAGGGTTTCAACCTTTCGAAGAAGATGAAAAAGTCGAAAGCACCCTTCCGCCTTCATTTACAACCTTTCGAAGAAGACCTTTCAATTGAGTCAAAGAAACATCTTTCGAAGACAAAGGGAACAGCTACTTGCATATGTGCCAAACCTTTCGACACCAAAGGTTTCGCCTTTGTTTGAACTACTCGAAAGCAAAGCACTGACCAGAACAACCTTTTCAAAAGCTATAGTAAGCCTTTCAAATCAATCAAAACCAACATGGTATAAGAAGGTACTACATCATATCAAAACAAGGGCATGGGCTACTCAACAATGTCGAGACCAATGACAATTAAATCTCTTTGATACCAATGTGATCAACCTACCGACAATGTCGAAAGGTCCAAACTTACTTCACTATTACCCATCTAGGACACCTTTCGACAACGTTGAAAGGTGCTATGAAGAAAGCAATGCTCGTAAGTGAATGAATGATAAGGACACCTTTCGAGAACGTCGGAAGGAGGCATGCTTTTCGATCAGGTCGAAAGGTTAAGGGAGAATGAAGGAATTGCTAGAGAATGACAAGAATAACAAGGACACCTTTCGACAACGTCGAAAGGAGGCATAGCTTTCGACCAGGTCGAAAGGTTCATAACTGCATATAAAAGGAGGACCGTTCAACATTGTCAAAAGCAAGGGCGCGGAAGGGGGGGCGCCTGCATCTATAAATAAGACCCAAGGGGTAATGTTTTGGGGATCCGATTTCTCTCATTCCAAACTTGTATTTTCTTTAATAAATCATTGTAACCCTATTTAGGTGATCACTTGGGAATTTAATGAAATAAGATTTCTTTAGATGAAAAAATGGAAGTCTTGAGCATTGTTGATCTCTTTATTGTCTATTAAATCATTTATTGGACTAACCTTTATATTTTAGGTTTAACCTCATCAAAAGGAACCTATAGACAAAGTCCACACCTCTTCAGGCTCTAACAACTTGTGTAACCTTTCAAAGCCATCAACTCTGTGATCAAAAGCTCTCGACAAGGTCGAAACTTGTTCTCTAAACACCAAAACCTGGACTTACAGATTTAATCCAAAGGAAGTTTTTCCCATAGCTTTCGATAAGGTCGAAACCTACTCCAAATCCACTAGAGTATAAGATTTCCTACCTAAACCCAAGGAAAGCTAACACTCAGGCCTTCGACAAGGTCGAAACCTACTTTAAAAGGACTTTACTCAAGGAATTTCAATCTAATCAAAATGCAAGCTTTTGAAGAAGATCTCATTCTAACTCAATAGGATCGAAAGGTCGTGTAACACAGAGACCATACCTTTCGACGTCGTCGAAAGGTCTGATTTGAGGAATATCAACAAATAAATCCAAATTAGAAGGCAATTCCTAAAGGATTCACACTCACCATTCATACAAAAGATTATTCATCCTTCTTAACATTACTTTGGGCTGTTGACAAGAAATCTTGTTAACATTTTTGGCGCTAGAAGGAGGGCTTGAACCTCCGACTTGGATACAACCCCAACACTGCTAATCTCTAACCCTATTTAAGTCAATTCCACTTCAAGTTTATCCACATTGGTAAATCATGGCTACAAGAATTAAGAGATCTGAACAAGGGTCCTATGAACCACATTTGTCAAGGTTCCCCCAAACAATCATCAAGAACTCCAATCAAGATGAAGAACAGAGATTAAGGCTCGAAGCCCTAAGAATTGTAAACAAGAAGAAAGCACAATTTTATGATCCTGAGAAGTGGAGTCTAAATCCTTTTCATGTTGGTCCTACCTCTATCTTTGCACTCGGAAAGAGGACAAATGGAAGTGACAATGTCTTTAATCAAATGAGAAGAACCATTCAACATTATTCAAAAGGCATAATCTTTGAGAAAGAAATAATGGCTGATTCCAACGCCTTTGCAAATAAATGGAAACAACCAATTGTAAAGAGAACACTTCCTATACAAGATGTACAAAGAGTGCTAAAAAGAAAAGCAATTAAGGGGCATGAGAACTCAGAGCCAAGGAACAAAAAGTCAAGAAGCCATCCGCAAGAATCAAGCTTCAAGTCTAGACTTCCAAAGGAGTGCAACTTAACAACATCAATAGAGAACGTCTACTTGCTTACAAAGGATGAGCTCACATATTGGCCACCACAGAAAAAGAAGCCAAAACATGAAAGGAATTTAGGGGGATCCTACTGCCACTATCATATGATGAATGGTCATGAAACCAACCATTGCAGAGCCCTAGAGGGGATGGTCATAAACTTCTTTCGTCAAGGAAAAATTCATGAGTTTGTAAAAAGAATTTGAGATAAAGTCAATAAAGAGCAACTTTCTAACAAAGAGAAAATCTACATGGTTGGGAGTGAAATGCTCCTTATACTTGGATACTACCTAAGATTGTAGTCTACCTAAGATGGTAGAAAAGCCTCTGTCCGCGCAAAGATGGCCAGGGCAGAGCACCTCCTGGAGGGAGGGCGGGTAAGCCTTTAGCCGCGCCATAAGATGGCCAGGTTAAAGCACTGGACAAGCCCTTGGCCGCACCTCTGATCAGGTCAAGGCACCTCCGGAGGGAGGACGGAGTAAGACTTTATCCACGCAATAAGATGGCCAGGGTACAACACCGAACAAGCCCTTATCTGTGCTGCAAAAGAGCCAGGCACCTCTTGGAGGGAGGATGGAGTTAGCCTTTATCCGTGCCATAAGATGGCCAGGGTAAAGCATCGAGCAAGCCCCTGTCCGCGCCACAAAATGGCCAGGGCAGGGCACCTCTTGGAGGGAGGTTGGGTATGTCCTTGGTTCCAGCCTCTAAGATGAGCTAACCAAGAGCACCGGAGAACAATGGACTAAGATGTCCAGGCCTAAGAAGAGGCTCATCAAATAATGGACTAAGATGTCCAAGCCCAAGGGGAGGCTCATTCAATAAAGGACTGAGACATCCAAGCTCAAGAAGAGGCTCATCAAATCATGAACTAAGATGTTAAAGCTCGAGAAAAAGCATATCCGATCATGGACTAAGATGTCCTAGCTCAAGAGGTAGCCAATCAGATTATTTCTATATATATTCAAAACCTAACGGGTTCATACATGTCAAAGAAGACAGAATCAAAGGAGTGGGACAGAACTCCGCTTATTATTACCCAAATCTAGGTTTTGGGACTCCCATCTCTAAACATCGGCTATTAATACATGAATGAGGATTTCGAGTCTTTCATATATGAATTCCATCTTCTAACGCCCGAATCTGGTCTTCGGATTGTTATCAATCACTGACTTATTATACCCGAATCTGGGTATCAAGACTACTGCTTATGTAAACCCTAATCTGGGTGCAAAATCATTTGATTTCTATTTATCCCAAATGCTCAAATCTGGGCCAAGGAGTATCAACATAAAGATCGTTGTTAAGAGTTTCCGAATGGGAACTTTGGTTTTCTAACTTTTTAAATCCCATTAATGTTGAGGAATGGGTGGAAGAGTTTCAACTTCAAAATTTCAAACATTGATTTCTGAATCAAGTTCTTTATTAAACAAAGGTTACATTATAATATTTATACCCCTATGATAAAGTGGAATTTTCTATCAGCAAATTTCAAACTTCCCAGCCAAGTGGAAGGAGTTACATTCTTGATCATCTCTCATCGTGGTTAAAGATGAAATTTTAACATTTAGTATAAGTTATTTTTCATACAATTAATAGGGTGATTTATTAATCTAAGCAAATGACATACATAGACAAATATGTCGATTTCAAGCTAACAATTAGAAATATTGTTTGCTACATGTTTTTCAGGAAAATCAGAATAACAAGGAATAGCAAGAGATTCAGCAAGTCCAAAAATCAATGAGTGAGAGGACATTTCAAAAGTAACATTATAGAAAAGGATTACAAATCAGGTGATATTTACAAAGTTTATGTGGTTTACATAAGTTATGAAAATTTTTACAAGACTGCAAAATTATTTACATATATACAAGATAAATTTACATAATTCGAACATGTAAATGAATTACAAATCTTGAGCGGCTTTATCAAGAGATTCTGCCACTGAAGGGTCTACAACGTGACTACTTGTGGAACAGAGAACTTCCTTAAGTTTCTTTTCCTTTCTTCTTTTGTTGTTCTCGTCATCAATCGCATCAATGTTGGTCTTCAGGGCACGATTTAAAGCTCCGTTTGCAGCCCTGACCGTTTTATTCTCTCTTTCCAACTTTGCGACATGCTTGACAAGCAAGTAGTTGTCGTGCTCTAGCTTCTAATTCTTGGCAGCGTACTCATTAATAGTCTTGGAGTACTTCACTTTCTGCTGCTCATCAAAATATTTGGCTATTTCGAATTTTACTCTTCTGCACCAGTTGCCCACGACATTCTCGTCTAAACCCAGGGGAGGGTTGAGCATAGTATGGAATTTTTCGGTCGCAAGAAGTTTCGACCTGGTGGGTTTACTAACCATAACGGTAGAGTGAGGGACCGGCAGGTTGATACTCGAACTCTTGTCCCCCATGATGATTTCCAAAGAGGCACACTGTGCCTGACTATCTTTTAGTTTCAACTCCAAGTCACTTAATTGCTGAATAAGTTCAAACATCTTTTGATGAAAGTCGATTTTGGGATTTGTCTTCACTTGTCATTTAAGCATGGTGATCATCTCATCTTTATTTTTGATTTCAGCCTCAAGGTAGGAAATATAATCTTTGTGACCACTAGTGATGGTTTTTTGAAGAAAATACCTCTTGTGCCATTTTACAGCTTCGAAGTTACTGCCGAAGCGTTCTAATAAGACCACATCACTAACCACGATCCCTCCACTCGCTGTCAACAAGTTCTCTCTAATGGAATCAATGCGTGACGATAAGTTATGAGGAAGAGAAGTTGAGGATAACTGTAGCTCCTATTTAAACAAAAGAGATAAAATAAAGTCAAAATCAAGCTAAGAAATCTCATTATTATAGTAACAGATTACAACTCAAACAACAGTGAAATTAAAAAGGTACAACAAACAACTTGATTACATTTAAAGTTGGGAGACTACTTTCCTAAATTTATCTGAAGAGTTAGCTGAAAGCATAACTGTCGAATCACAAGGCATAGTAACTCCTTCTTGGGTTATGACCGGTGGGCATTTTCTATAGTCCCATTTCCCAGCTGGGGGACTATCGCGACCACAAATTAGTTTACAGTGGAATGTTCTGTTCTCTTTAAGGAAAGTTTCCTTCTCATCGCTGAGGAAGTCAAAACGGAGGCGAGGGTACCCCAAGTACAATTTTTGTAAATCTCGAAGAAAGCAATATCTCGCTAATTTTGAAGTCTTTAAAATTGATGCATTTTAAGAGTAAAACCTTCTCAATTTAACATAGTGGCTTAAGTGGTCTCTAGGGATGAGTCGACCTAGAGAACTGTCATTCTGTAATAGTATAGTAAAGAGAAGCTAAGCATAGAAAATAGAGCTAAAACATATATTCATAAGTCAATTAATAGTTACATATTCAATAATTCATCTGGTTCTTACAAAATAGACTTAGAGAAAAACTCAGAAAATAATTTATCTTTATAGTACTTAAGCTTTTCAGGGTGGAGAACTTGAGGAATCAACCTGACCCGCAGTAAGTTCCAACAAGCTCCGGGATGCGGGTCAGATCTGAATTCATCTAAGTATCTTTTATGGAAACGTCTTAGTGAACCCCCGTTGAAGTCATCTAGGTATGAAATGTCTATAATAGAATGTCTACAATAAGCTTTAAACAAAAAGTTAGCTAAAATATCCCTTTCTTCGATCATCATCCAAAATAAAGTAAGCAACTTTCGATTCTCCTTTAAGAGAGCATCGTATCGGAGACACACGCCCTTTAATAACGGGACAGCCCTCTGATTTTTAAAAGATGCTAGCACAGAGGCACTCCGGTCAAGACTATGATACTTTTCAGAAAGGATGTTATGCTCCTTTATCTGTCTGTCTAATTCCCTATATAACTTGTTAATTTCCGCTTATTTCCTTTCAAGTTTTGTTTTATAGGGAAATTGAGACTTCCTCCTTATCTAAAATGAATAATTTTACACTAATCATTATCTTCGAAGAGAAAGATATTTAAACAGGGAATTCCATACCTGGGAAACTGGAACAGAAGCTTAGGAGGCCTACTCTTTCTCTTTCGGATCCTCATCTTCGCTAGGAGCAGGCTCACCTTCTAGAGCAGCGGAAGGCCCGGGGGATGCAAGTGGAACATCCTTTTGAGGGGATGACACTTTTTTAGGAAATTCAGTTTGATCATCGTCGTCCTTTTCTGAAGCTCCAGAAGAACCCTTATTGTCACCATCAAGACCTTGACCTCCAGCAGGTCATCATCGCCATCTTTATCATCGTCACTGCCATCACCATCATCATCTTTATCCTCGACAACATTATCCTCATCACCCCCCTCTCAGGATCTGATTCGATTTTGAAGGAGGGGACACCAAAAGAAAGGGCTTCAGAAGGGTCAATTTCCTCGTCCACAGGCTCGATCCACTACTTCATCTGATTGATTTTGCCCATCACTCTTTCGGCAAGGGAAGAACCAAGAGAAGGAAAGCGGAAGTCAGGGCATTTCTTGTAATTGTCGGCGTACGTGAGCATGTGAGCATCTTCATAATTTTTCAGCATAATTTTCCCCATGGTAGCGCCGGCAAACTGGGACACTTGCTGCTTAACATCAGAGAGGGTGCGAACAATAAGTTTGAGCAGCTCTAGTCTTCTTGAATTTGTCTTTCAAAGAAATGTTCTTAGCAACTAGACGAGCCTTTTCATCTTCCGTATCTTTCAGAGTGAGCTCCATGGTGAGTTTTTCATTAGCAGTAAGTTGATGGGCCTTCTTCTCTGCTTCTAAATCAGCCTCGATCCTAGCAAGGGAAGCTTTTACTCGCTTCAACTCTGTGGAACCGTCGTTTTTGGCAGCGGTGAAGGAAGATACTTTATTTTTAAGCTCAGAATTTTCCTCCTGCGGCTTGGAGGATCCGGCTAAAGACTTTGAAACATGTTCGTTCAAAGCTATCCAACTCCTAGAAAACTGGAGTGAGAAGTGTAACACAAGTTAGCAATTAGAGAAAACCAATGATGATAAGGTCAATTGAGTAAGAGCTTACCAAGAGTTGCTGCTCCATTAGAGAGCGATAATTCCCAACCAATTCTGGAGTGAAAGAAGGCGAAAAAGAAGAAGTGAAGGCTTCAGAATGCAAGATGAGCTTAAATAGTTCCTCAAAATTTGTAGATGGGGGAGTAGAAGGTGATGACTCCGGAGGAATTTGTTTCAAGGAAGGAGTCATCAATAAAGCTAGCTGCATTTTCTCAAGTGTGGCTGGGGAATCATAAATGAAGATGCGTCAAAAAGGGTCAGGAATAGGCGGAGTTTGTTCTAGTTTATCTTTGAGGGCTTCAACAATGGGGCTCTTTGGGACTTGTTCAGGAAATAGGCGCTCCTCCTCTTTCTCCACATCAATGATTTTAGCAACTTTCTCCGAGGGTGCGTCTTCAAGAGACTCCATTAGTTTCCTTTTAGAGGTTTTCTTAGATTTTGCAAAGGCTGCCATAATTGATGTCACTCCAGAAGTTGATGGAGGAAGGGCAGCACCGCTAGAAGACACTATGACTTGAGAAGAAGCTGGAACAAATTCAAGCAGATGTAAAGTCAGCCAAGATAATTCAAAGAATGCCAGAAATAAAAAAAGAAAATTCTAAACTACTAATATACTACAAGGGTCAACACAGATAGGTGATATTGGGGAGAAGTGTTCAGCATATCCCAAAAAGAGAAAGCGTTTGCCGCGTGAAGTGTGCAGGATAGAAGGAGGAGTTCCCAAGATTCTCTATGCCATTGGCAGAAGAGAGTGCTTTCTTATGTTTGAGGAAGTTAGAAGCATTAACCTGCTCCCAATTTGTTTTGAAGCCATAAATAGAGAGTCAACTGTTCTCTTGTTGACATCGCTAAGCTTCTTGGAAGAGCACCTAATAAAGCAAGAGATTAATTAATGGAAAACATAAAGTAGGGAAAAGACAACACAAGACCAGACTTATGGGGAGAGGAAAAAGTCCAGCGAATATTAGCAAAACATTTGACAAAGAAGAACTGGTTCTCCCAGTCCCTGAATTTGTTGACCCCGTCTGATATTTACTTCTTGTAGGGGTTGACTCTATATATTTGGTTATTGAGATTGCTCAGCCTTGCCAACTTGGTCAAGAAGTTTAACACTTTAGCATTAAGAGAAGGGAGCCCAAATTCTAGTGCCATCATCTCTAGAGACAGGAGATGAGTGTAGATGTTTGGAGATAGTTGGATTGGGGCGATTCCAACATAGGATATATATGAAGATAAAAATTCCGGGAAACGTAAGAATCCACCATGCCATATGTGAATGACAGTATAAGCAAAATACCCTTCACGAGGGTTGTCTATGGTGTCAGTTTCCTGAGGAGGGATAGCTTCAATTCCGGTGATACCAAAATCCCTAAGGATGGCATTGACTTCGTCTTGGGATGCAATTGCAGAATGCTTAGAAATAGAATTAGCTTTCTTAAGAGAACTCATGATTCTGCCAGGTGAAAACATTTTAGTTAAAAACCTTAATTATTTATGAATTTGAAAGGAATTCGAGAATTAAACAAAGAAATCTTCTTAGATAATTTAAACATGAAAAAAGACATAGAACTTTAAGATTGTGCAAACAGTTTAAGTCAGAAATGATGTGCACGTAAATGTGCATATATTTACATCCATATTTTATATATTTTTATTTAAATAAATGTCATATTTGGGCATTTTAACATGTTTAAAACCAAAATTCAATTATTTTCAAATCATCATATATTCATCTTCATTCAGGGGTAAATTGGTCATTTTTGTGCATTAGTCAATTTGAGAATTTTTACTTGGACATTTTTTATGATTTTTATAGGAAATTTTGATGCATATGGAAGAGGGATTCATGAAGATATATGCATGTACAAGGGAATACAAAGGAATGAAGAGAAAATAATTCAAGTTCATGATCACGGAGGACCCCACCCACTTACCTAAATTTACAATTAGAAGCTAATGGACAACTAAGTGGAGGTAAAAGCTTCTTGCACATTAAATGATGGATTAATTAGTGGCTAATGGTTACTTGGTGGCCACACTTCCTAAAGGGAATTTTAGGAAGCACCCTAAAAATTGAATTAGGGTTTTATGCATGTATAAATAGCCCTCTTATGTACATGTAAGGATCTTCTACCATTCATTTTTACCTAGGAAATTAAGCAAGCAAATTGTAAGCTCAAAGTTACATGAAATGAAAATGGCTTCCAAGCCTCTTTCTCTTTTATTTTCTACATGCTTTTCTTTGCTTTTATGTTAATGTTTATTTCTATGCTCTCTTTCTTTTAATGTTTATAGCTTAGATTTACATTCATGTAAGTAGTGTAGCTTTAATTTTTATGCAAGTGTTAGTAGCTAATCTCTCTTTCTTCCTTTTCTTAGTTTTCATTTCTTTGCTTTTTAATGTTGAAATTTACAAGTGTTGATTTGATAACACAAATGTGTAGCTAAACCCCTTCAATTTAGGGGTAATGAAGCTCTCTAACTCTATGTAATTTCAACATTTTTATGATTTATGATCTCTATTGTTTGTGCTTCATGAAAGTGAATTTTGATGTAAGTTTATACAAGTGAGTTTGATAGCTTATGTTGCTTTTGCAAATGAGCAATTCTTATTCAACATAAACACAATTTACATCATCATTTGCTAATTGATTTTTGATATTGAAAAGAAAGTAAAAACAAAATTTGATGATCTATCTTACTAATTACAATAGTAAATAGATCATACTTAAAATAGCTTTTGCTTTGGCTTCATTTTCATAAGAATTTATAAGTAGTATAATTGTTGTATTATAGTTTGATGGTTTAAGTTATGTTAATTAATAACATAAATAAACCATACTTATGATCAATACAATAATTATTTCACGTAATACCATGACTAGAGATCATAAATTATTTGTTTGTCGATTTACAAAAACATGAGAGTGGATTTGCCTCTAAATTGTTCTCTAATCTCATAGTTTTTAAATCTCATTTTAATTCTAGTTTTAGCCACATTTTGCTTGTAGTTAACAATTTCTTCTCACTTTGATCTAATTTGATTGAATAGATTTTTAAAATCTAAAACAATTCCCTGCGGATCGACCCGTACTCGCCACGTACTAAAATTGTACGTCGTGCGCTTGTGGTTAAATTTTAATTTGAAATTTATCGACAGTTTTCTAATTCGATAGAAATTCCGTCGTTAAACAAGTTTTTGGCGCCGTTGCCGGGGAATTTTTTTGATTTTAATTTTCTAGTCTTCGAATTATTTTCATTTAAATTTTCATGTGTTTAATTTTATGTGTTTGTTTGCAATTTAAAAAAAAGAATTCTGTTATGTATTTGTAGCTTGCATTTGTTTGTGTGATTGGTGTTTTCTATTTGTTTTGCATTTGCATTTCTATTAAAAAATATATACACAATTTAAAAAAAAATTATTATTTACACTTGCATTTTACAATTCTGTCTTCTTACATTTCCATTTTCCTTTATACTGCATTTTTTTTACTGCCTCTCATTTTCACTCTCTCTATTTACAAACCAGACCCACCCCTCTTCCATATAAGCAACAACACATAGCCAAACCCGCCAGAACTCCACCACGCCAAACTGCTACCACTTCTCTAAGCCTACCACTGTCTAAAATTGTGACCACATTATTGCAGCATCACCACTCTGCCATCCATAAACAACCAGTGACCATCAACTCTGTGCAATACACTTCACTTCCCTGTTGTAATTTCATTTGCCCACCTCTGTTCACAACATTCCTCCATCACCAAAGAAACATTACAAACACTTAAACATAATCACACCAGCAACAACCACCTTTCTTCACAATCTTCCACAAACTCCACCACCTTGCTGTCAACATATACCTCTAACCATCTTCATAGTCAGTGCATACAAAACATTGCACTGTATATTATCCCCATCTCAAAATTCAACTGTTGCATCACCTTCACCACTGCCTTCCTACAATACCAATCACCGACCACCAACATACATCTCACTTTCATACTTCTACAAACTGTTGCCAAACTCCCCCGACTACAGTTCGAAGCTACTGCCTTTCACCAAAGCACCATCACCAGTGTCGCACATTCACAGCCTTCTACATCACCACAAACACAGATTTCATCCACCACACTAGCCATTAGCACTGCTGCATTCCCAAACTTCAAACTTATGCCCATCAAACTAAAGCATACAACTGCTACACGGTACACATCAACCATAACTTCCCCCATTTTCACTGCCCACCACAAAACATCTGCCAATACTTCAACTCAACAGCTACATCTCGTATCCAAGCGAACAAGTTTTTGGCTGAGTCAGCATCCTCCTCTGCCTAACAGCATTCGAACCCACCAGTAACCAGTCTTGACTTCACCAAGCTACACCACTGCAACCTCAATACTTCAACAAACTACACAGTGACAGTCACTACACAACACTCTCCTCTGCACTCTAACAACAACCAGCACCCGATCATCGTCCATCCTCTCCTCCAATCATTTCCATACAATACAACCATCCCTCCGACTTCAACTGTGCACTGCCCGAACATTCACTGTCTACATCACAAAATCCACTGCCAAAGTTTTCTTGATTCATACATTTACATCCTTCTTCACATATTCAAACCGTCGACAATTCCACTTCTTCAACCCACAACCAGAAACTTCATAAGCGATCCTTCAACAACCTGCCGCAACTTTAACCAGCAACCTCCAATTCACCCACATCTTACACCTGAAATCGACTTCTCCACACATCGCAACCGGCAGCATTTCGAAACCTCATTCCCCCTAAATTGATCACCTCTGCAATCGCCACCATTAATTACCTGCCATCGCCTCGCAAACAACAGATCAACCATCGCTCTTGAATCGCAAAATTCAATCACAGTTCCTGAAATTCGCCTCTTCTGTGTTGTTTAATTTCAATTTTTGTTTTGAAAAGAGAACGCTAACAAATTTTCAATTGTTTGGGCTAGGGTTTGTTTTGTGTTGGCATTCATTTGTTCGAAACGAGATTCTAAGGGGCGGGTTTAATTGTTTGGGTAGGGTTTTGGGCTTGAGTGAGTTTTTAATTTTTGTGTGTTTTCTTTTGTTTTTATTTGTATAGTTTTAGTTTGTTAAAAAATATATTAAATAAATTGCTTTAGTTACAAATTTTTCTTAGTTTCTCTTCATAAAAAATTTGTTATTTTTGTTTCGTTTTAATTTGTTTTAGTTCTTCCTTAAAAAAACACAAATTAAAAAAAGGGTTTTAGTTTGTTTAATTGTTTCCTTTGTTTCTTTGTTTTATTTAAATTGTTTTATCCTTAAAAAAATTGCTTTGTTTTGTTTTTAATTTGTTTTAAGTTTCAACCTTATAAAAAAAATTTGTTTGTTTTGATTTGCTTTAATTCTGTTTTAATTAGTTTTAGTTTCATTTTTTTAGTTCTACTTTAATTTGTTTTGTTTTTCTCTTGTTTTATTTTCTTCTTTGATATTAAAAAAAAGTTGTATATATCTTGTTTTTATTTCAGGTCGGCAAAGCAGAATTTCAAAAGGAGAAGAACTGTTGCTAAAAATAAAATTGCTTGCATGCTTGCTTAAAAAAATAATATTGCCGCTTAAAAATAAATTGCTAATATTCTGTACGCTTTGGTATCGTGCCCTTTTCCCTTGTTTTTAGTTGAATTGCATTGTTGGTTGCTTGCATTTGCATTTATAAAAAAAATTCAAAATCCAAAAAAAAAATTCATTTTAATTGCATTATAAATTCACGTTTAATTTTCGTTTTGCATTCATCTGATCTTATTTTCTTTTGTAAGGGCAATACCCCAATTCACATAAGGTGAGGGATTTCATCACCCTTTCCTCAGCCCACAAACACGCATTTCATCGTAGAATTTGACTAATAATAAAGGTAAGACATTCGACTTAAGGGTGTCACAAGCTCATCTAGGGCTTAATTGTATCTTCATAATTTTTTTCTTTGAACAATTTTGTTTTTTGGTGTCTAGGCTACGACAGAGTAATAACCAGTTATAAAAAGTACGGTGATTCGTAGATATTATACTGGTTGTTCCTCTGAAGGTACTTAAACCTTCGGTTTCATTGCTACGGTGATTCTGGTGCACCGATAACCCCTGCCCGTTACCTGATTGAGAAATATTTTTGTTGATTTAAGACAATGTGTGATTATACAATTTTGGGTTAGGAGCTACTAAGGACAGAAAACTGTAATTAAGTCCTTTGCATTCATTTAGTTACATTAGTTCATGCATATTTAAAAAGAAAAAAAAATCCAAAATCCAAAAAAAATTGTAAATTTTACTTAACTTAGTTTTTAATTCAAAAAAAAACCTTTTAAATCCATTCCTTTGAAACTTTTCAACCAAAAACAAAAATCCAAAAAATATATAAAATCTTTTCAAAAACAAAAAAAAAATCAAATTTCCATTTTCTAAAAACAAAATCCTTTTGGTAAATATTTGAAAATTCAAAAAAAAAATTACAAAAACTAAAACATATAAAAATTTGAAAAGCCAAAAAAAAATCAAACTTCTCTTTTGAAAATAAATTTCATGTGGTAAATATTTTTCTTCCTTTAAAAGAAAAAAAAAAGAAAAGAAAACAAAAAGAACTTTTCCACTTCGTTTTTCAAATCTTCTTTCATTCTCTAAACTCGTTTCTAACTCCTTTCTCTTCTCGACTTTCACTTGTGTATGAGTACTTGGACTCGTGACACAACAACAAATCGTTAGACTCGCGACTCAACAACTAATCGTTTAAGTCAAACAGACGATCCTCCCGAAATGGCAAACGAGAACGCCCCTCGAACTCTTATGGATAGAATTTTCCCCGATATAGTTTCTATTCCATCTTGCATCGCGTTACCCGCCTCTATGGGCAACCATTTCGAAATTCACTTGAATCATATTGCCACGCTTCCGAAATTTGGCAATTTTGAACACGATGATCCATACATCTTTTTGACTAAATTCAAAGAAGTTTGCGCAACCATAAAACTCCAACAACTTTCTGATGACGGAATCAAACTTCGATTAATCCCATTCGCTCTTACAGATTATGCTGAAAAATGGTTGTACAGCTTACCATCAAACTCGATTAAAACTTGGGAAGAATTTGTAAAAGCTTTCTTAAAAAAGTTCTATTCCTTGGAAAAAATGAGTAGAATCCAAAACGAAATTGTAAACTTTCATCAATGGGAACGTTCAAACGAAAAATCAATTTGTACGATGGACTCGAAAATAGCTCACCATGCTAGAATCAATGTGCCAAGGCAACTTTCTTGCCCAACATCACGACGATGTTTGGCAATTTCTTGAAAACCTCGCCGAAAATTCGTCCAAATGGGAACGTTCAAATGAAAAATCAATTTACTCATGATCGAGTGCACATTCGATAGGATCTTCTTTTGCTTTGGAAGTTAAGATCGACGCAATGATTAAAAAATTCGATAACGTTTTCTCATCGAATCAAATGAACCAAGCTTCCCAACCGATGTGTTATAAGTGCAACATCCTAATCATATAGTCGATCAGTGTCCTAATTCCATCGAACAAATCAATGCTTTCAATAAAGCCAAAAACGACCCGTTTTCTCCAATGAACAACCATGGTAGGAAATCATCCGAATTTTTCTTGGAACCAAAACAATCCCAACACGAACACGGTTCGTCTATATTTTCAAGCATTCCCGAATAATGCTTCGAATCCTCCCTTTCAGCCCAACAATTTTCAAGAAAACTTTGCGGGTCTGTCTCATAATCAACCGCAACAATAAAATTTTCAACCTAATTCTGCTCGTCCTCCCCAAGACGATAAACGTTTAAGTTCACTTGAGAAAACTCTTGAAACATTGGCTAAAGCAACTACTCAAAGCCTTCAATCAAACAGCAATTTGCAAAATTTATTGACCTCATATATGCAAAACACAAACCAATCGTCTGCAAGTGAATGTGAATGAGGAACATTCCCAAGCCAGCTCATTCCAAATCCCAGAAATCAAAATGCAAATTCAAATCAAGCCCATGTTGTTCAAGATAGCAACGTTACCCAATTGAATGCTATCACAACTCTATATTCCGGTAAACAAATTGATAATTAAGTCGTTAATCCGAACGATTTACCAGAAACCTCTCTCGACACTTCTAAAACAACAAACTACTCAGAATAGACCGTGGAGCCAAACGTTGAATCGAATGCCAATCAAAACTCTTCTTCTTCTACTCGAGTAGACCCGCCTACCGAGTATCGTATTCCATTTCCACATCGTCTCCGACCCAAGAAACACTCGGATCAAATGGAAAAGATGTTGGAAATTTTTAAACAAGTGAAAGTGAACATCCCGCTTCTGGACATCGTTCAGCAAGTCCCCATGTACGCGAAATTTCATAAGGAATTGTACACCCAAAAGCGACACACTCAAGTGCCCAAAAAAGTCTTCTTAGCCGCCAGTTTGAGTAAAGTCTTGTCCCAATCCATGCCAATTAAATACAAAGATCCTGGCTGCTCTATGATTTCGTGTACAATTAGAGACAAGACGATTAACAAATGTTTGATATACTTAGGTGCGAGTGTCAATTTTATTCCATACTCCGTGTGCGAACAATTAGGCTTAGGTGAGCTCAAACCCACAAAGGTCACGCTTCAATTCGCCGATCGTTCCATTAAGAAGCCCGTGGGAGAAATCGAGGATGTGCTCATTCGAGTAGGGCAATTCATATTCTCCTTTGATTTTATCGTTCTCGAAACACAACCCGTGAAAAATCCCACGGGTCAAATTCCATTGATTTTAGGCCGACCGTTCTTAGCCACCTCAAATGCCTTAATCAATTGTCATAACGGTTCGATGAAAATTTCTTTTGGAAACATGACTTTGGATCTCAACATTTTCAATCTTGAAAGCCAATCAAATGAACCTCGCGACCAAACGTTGGAAGTTAGTGCCATTCACGAAAACTTCGAAAACGAGACACTTGACCTGAATGACAAACGGAAAGCCGAGTACGAAAAATTGTTTCACGAAATTCCCAATGAGATTGAATACACTCTTCCCTTTGAATCGCTTCAAGTAGAGTCCGAATCTCAACCCAATTCTTTAATCGAGCAACTCCCAAAAGTTGGACCTCAAACCACTTCCCGATCACCTTAAGTACGCATACTTAGGTGATAACCAAACATTTCCCGTCATAATTTCTACGACTCTCTCTCTCAATCAAGAAACTTCTTTACTTTCAATCCTGTCCATAAACAAGGAAGCGATGGGATGGTCGATCTCCGATATAAAGGGAATTAGTCCCGCTCTTGTTCAACATTGCATCCATTTAATCGACGATGCCAAGCATGTTCGTGACTCGCAATGAAGGCTTAATCCAAAAATGAAAGATGCGGTGCGTGATGAAATTCTTAAACTTCTCGACAACAGAATCATTTACCTAATCTCTGATAGTTCATGGGTTAGCCCAATTCACGTTGTACCGGAAAATTCTGGGCTAACCATTGTCAAGAACGATTCAAACGAACTTATTCCAACTCGTACTCAAACGGGTTGGCGTGTTTGCATTGGCTATCGAAAACTAAATGCCGCAACATGAAAAGATCACTTCCCTCTTCCTTTCATTGACCAAATGGTCGAACATTTAGCCGGCCACGAATTCTACTACTTCCTTAATGGTTATTCCGGCTATAACCAAATTCAAATCACTCCCGAAGATAAAGAGAAAATGACTTTCACATGTCCATTCGGTACCTTTTCTTATCGACGTATGCCATTCAAACTTTGTAACGCTCCTGCTACTTTCCAACGATGCATGGTTGGCACCTTTTCTGACATGAGTGAACGCTTTCTAGAAGTTTTTATGGACGATTTCTCTATCTTTGGAGATTCTTTTTCCCAATGTTTACATCATCTCGAGTTGGTTCTAAATCGATGTAAAGAAAAACATTTGACTTTGAATTAGGAAAATGCCACTTTATGGTCAAACAAGGCATAGTCCTTGGACATATCATCTCAAATAAAGGCATTGAGGTTGACAAAGCAAAAGTTGACGTAATTGTGAACCTACCCATTCCCAAATCTGTTAAGGACATTCGATCATTTCTAGGACACGCTGGATTTTACCAACACTTTGTGAAAGACTTTAGCAAAATCGCTCGTCCTTTGACAACTCTCCTCGGAAATGACGTTCCTTTTGATTTTAACTCTGATTGTATCTCTTCTTTCGAACATCTTAAGAAGGAACTCATTTCTGCTCTAATCATTTGCGCACCCAATTGGGATCTTTTTTTCGAAATAATGTGTGAGGCTTCTAACTTTGCGGTTGGTGCAATCTTAGGACAACGCATCAACAAAATCCTTCATGTCATTTACTATGCGAGTATGACTTTGAACAACGCTCAACTCAACTACACAACAACCAAAAAGAGCTTCTAGCTGTCGTTTTTGTGCTCGAAAAGTTTTGACCTTACTTGATAGGTTCACACATTACAGTGTACATGGACCACTCTATGCTTCAATATCTCTTCGCTAAAAAGGTTGCTAAATCCCGTTTGATTCGTTGGATCCTTTTACTTCAAGAATTTGACCTTACAATTAAAGAAAAAAAGGGATCTGATAACCTCATAGCCGATCACTTGTCTCATCTTCTGAACGCACCATCTTCTTGCCAATCAATGAAAACTTCCCCGATGAACAACTCCTTTCAATTTCCATCGACCCATGGTACACTGATATAGTGAACTACATAGTCACTAAAGAAACTCCCTCATCTTGGTCCGAACAGGTCAAACACAAATTCATGTCCCAAGTGAAATATTTCTATTGGGACTATCCATACTTTTTCAAATATTGACCCGACCAAATCATCCGACGTTGCATTCCGGATAATGAGATCAAGAGTGTTCTTTCGTTTTGCCACGATCAACCGTGCGGTGGACATTTCGGTCCTCGAAAAACTGCGGAAAAAGTGCTTCAGTGTGATTTCTATTGGCCTTCTCTTTTCAAAGACTCATTTGAATTTTGTAAAACTTGTGATCGATGTCAAATGATTGGACGAATTTCTCGACGAGATATGATGCCTCTAAACCCCATTCTTACGATCGAAATCTTTGATGTTTGGGGTATCGACTTTATGGGACCTTTTCCCAATTCTTTTGGAAACTTGTATATCCTTCTTGCTGTCGATTACGTCTCAAAATGGGTCGAAGCCGTTCCTTGTAAAACCAACGACCATAGAATTGTTGTGAAATTTCTCAAAGAAAACATCTTTACGAGGTTCGGCACACCTCGCACAATAATCAGTGATAACGGAACCCATTTTTGCAATCGATCTTTTGAAACATTAATGAAGAAATACTCAATAACCCACAAGTTATCCACACCATATTATCCTCAAACTTGTGGGCAAGTTGAAGTTTCAAATCGTCAAATAAAACAAATCACGGAGAAAACTGTCAACAAAAATCGAAAAGATTAGTCTCAGAAATTGATCGACGCGCTTTGGGCTTACCGTAGTGCTTTTAAAACTAACCTTAGGATGTCCTCATTTCATTTAGTTTACGGTAAAGCTTGCCATCTACCTGTTCAAATCGAACATAAAGCATTGTGGGCAATAAAGAACTTAAACTTTGATCTCGATAAAGCTGGCGAAAACCGAAAACTACAACTCAACGAACTAGAAGAACTTTGGAATGACGCGTATGAAAACTGGAAAATTTACAAAGAAAGAACAAAAGTTTTTCATGACAAATCAATCCTAAGGAAAACGTTTTCGCCTAACCAGAAAGTTCTTTTATACGACTCAAGACTTCATTTATTCCCTGGGAAACTTAAATCAAGATAGACCGGACCATTTGTGGTACGAACTGTTTTTCCACATGGTGCCGTAGAAAGAGAAAACCCCGGGGATGGATTGATTTTCAAAGTCAACGGTCATCGTTTGAAACCTTTCTCTGAATTGCCCAATAACCAAGAGGTGGAGCTCATGATCCTTCATGAGCCAAGCTACGTCTAGTCAGAATGTTAACCTTCTTTTGTAAATATGTACATAGTTTTCTCTGTTACACTCATTATATCATGCATTGACTATGGGGACACGGTCAAAATTAAGTGTGGGGGGAGTCTCATTTTCATTTTTTTAAGTTTCATGGAATTTTTGAATTTTCATTTTCTTTTTAACTTAAAAAAAATCTCAAAATTTCTAAATCTCAAAAACATTTTCCTTTTAGCATTTTGATTTATTTTTTAAGAAACACTATGGGATAAGTATAAGTTTGTTCAATAAATTGAAAGTTTTGAAAAAAAAATTGTTTTAACAAAAATAAAAATGAAGTTTGATGACAAATAACAATGGTTTAACTAGTATATAGGAAGGTTCATATGTGATAATTATGAAGTATGTTCTAATTGAAAATCTCTGTTTAAAAAAGTGGTAAATTTAAAGTAAAGGATGTAACATTTTTATCTTCTAAGTTAAATGGTGCTAAGATGATTTTGCAAATCTCTCTCTTTCTAAGAAAATAGAAAAAAACAAAAAAATATATACGTAAAAACACAAAAAAAACATTTCTATATATGTATATATATTTTTAACACCTAGAGTCATGTGTTCACACTCATGTGTTCACTCGCCATGCTCTGTACCCTTCTCACGTAAGCCCGAAAGGCAGTGCACGATCGGTATATTTGGCCTCAGTTTATCTGAGTTAGGTGTATGTATATAAAAATTCTTTTTAATAATGCCTACTATCGATAAGTGTTCACACTTGTGTGTTCACTCGCCACGCTCTATATTCCCCTCACATCGGTCCGCAAGGCAGTGCACGGGTAATATATCTGGCCTTAGTTTACCTATGTTAGGCATATGTAAATATCAAAAAAAAAGTTTCAAATAAGAGAGAGTAAGCAATTGAAATCCAAGCACTATTTTCACTTGTTTGATTTAACTTGTTATTTAAAAGAAATGAAAATACCACTTTGACAAACTTTGATAATCAACTAAGGATCCATTTCATAATTACATTGTGTTATCAACCAAAACAACTAGCCAAACTACAGTCTATCTGTTATGACAACTTAATTTTTGTTGGAAATTTTGACAAGTAAAAGGACTTAAATTTCTTGATAATGACTAGAACTTATATTTAACTTATTTGTGTCAATTTAAAAGTAAATCTTTCATTTGTAAATATTTTCAAAAACTTGCATTCGTCCCACTATAAATAAATCTTGCACTTTGTAAATATTTTCACTTTGCATTTGGATTTTGTGGGTAGTATCCACTGAAAACCCTCACAAGACAACACTCGTCCTACCGGGGACACCCAGAAGTTTAACGGCTTGTTGCATATGCTCAATGCAGTTGTGCTCCCTACGAAAACGGATTTATCTTAGTTTTCCTTTATTCGAGGACGAATAAAAAGATAAGAATGGGGGTATTTGATGTGCACGTAAATGTGCATATGTTTACATCCATATTTTATCTATTTTTATTTAAATAAATGTCATATTTGGGCATTTTAACATGTTTAAAACCAAAATTCAATTATTATCAAATCACCATATATTCATCTTCATTCAGGGTAAAATGGTCATTTTTGTGCATGAGTCAATTTTGAGAATTTTTACTTGGACATTTTTTATGATTTTTATAGGAAATTTTGATGCATATGGAAGAGGGATTCATGAAGATATATGCATGCATAAGGGAATACAAAGGAATGAAGAGGAAATAATTCAAGTTCATGATCATGGAGGACCCCACCCACTTACCTAGATCTACAATTAGAAGCTAATGGACAACTAAGTGAAGGTTAAAGCTTCATGCACATTAGATGATGGATTAATTAGTGGCTAATGGTTACTTGGTGGCCACACTTCCTAAAGGGCATTTTAGGAAACACCCTGAAAATTGAATTAGGGTTTTATGCATGTATAAATAGCCCTCTTATGTACATGTAAAGGATCTTCTACCTTTCATTTTTACTTAGGAAATTAAGCAAGAAAATTGTAAGCTCAAAGTTACATGAAATGAAAATGGCTTCCAAGCCTCTTTCTCTTTTCTTTTCTACATGTTTTTCTTTGCTTTTATGTTAATGTTTATTTCTATGCTCTCTTTCTTTTAATGTTTATAGCTTAGATTTACATTCATGCAAGTAGTGTAACTTTAATTTTTATGCAAGTAGTTAGTAGCTAATCTCTCTTTCTTCCTTTGCTTAGTTTTCATTTCTTTGCTTTTTATTGTTGAAATTTACAAGTGTTGATTTGATAACACAAATGAGTAGCTAAACCCCTTCAATTTAGGGGTAATGAAGCTCTCTAACTCTATGTAATTTCAACATTTTTATGATTTATGATCTCTTTTGTTTGTGCTTCATGAAAGTGAATTTTGATGTAAGTTTATAAAAGTGGGTTTGATAGCTTATGTTGCTTTTGCAAGTGAGCTATTCTTATTCAACATAAACACAATTTACATCATCATTTGCTAATTGATTTTTGATTTTGAAAAGAAAGTAAAAACAACATTTGATGATCTGTCTTACTAATTACAATAGTAAATAGATCATACTTAAAATAGCTTTTACTTTGCCTTCATTTTCATGAAAATTTATAAGTGGTATAATTGTTATATTATAGTTTGATGTTTTAAGTTATGTTAACTAATAACATAAATAAACCATACTTATGATCAATACAATAATTATTTCACTTAATACCATTACTAGAGATCATAAATTATTTGTTTGTTGATTTACAAAAACATGAGAGTGGATTTGCCTCTAAATTGTTCTCTAATTTCATAGTTTTTAAATCTAATTTTAATTCTAACTTTAGCCACATTTTGCTTGTAGTTAATAATTTCCTCTCACTTTGGTCTAATTTGATTGAATTCATTTTTAAAATCTAAAACAATTCCCTACGGATCGACCCGTACTCGCCACGTACTAAAATTGTACGTCGTGCGCTTGTGGTTAAATTTTAATTTGAAATTTATCGATGGTTTTCTAATTTGATAGAAATTCTGCCGTTAAACAAGAAACCAAATAGCTTAACTTGAGCTTTCGACAATGTCGAAAAGACAATAGCTTGAGCTTTCGACAATGTCAAAAGTTCAATAGCTTGAGCTTTCGACAATGTCTTAAGGACAACAGCATCAACTTTAAAACGGTATACCTCAACATTGTCGAAAGCCTAAAAATAAAAAAGTAATAATATGTGTTCCTTGAGCTATCGATAAAGTCGAAAGGACGAGACATAACATTAATCCATTCAACACTTTTCGACAACGTCGAAAGTTCTATTGGAGCCTGGATACACTACAAGCGTAACATAAAGCTAAGCAACAAGACCTTTCGACATTGTCAAAACCAATAACTTAAAATTCCTGAGTAAAAATATTAATGTTGTCGACGTCGTCAAAAGGTCTAATCAATGTTGCCAAGACCTAGCCTACAAATTGAAGTCGAAAGGTTTTAAGTTAAACTCGTATATACTTTAGACGTTTTGACAAAGATGGGCAGAGACTCTAGGGTCAAAGAGATTCAACCTCGTCAAATGCTTGTTGTCGAAGGGGTCAAAGGGTTTGACTATGTCGAAACATTTTACTAACGAAGGGATAAATCCACTACACTTAACTACATATCCTTTCGACAATGTTGATCAAATTGGCACCACAATACCTTTCAACCCCGTCGAAAGGGGCTAAGAAAGCAAACACATGTTGTCGCCTCAATCCCTTTCGAAGGGGTAGAAAAGTCATTTATGGTGCCAATTTTTCATCTATACGTTCAAAACATCCGGGTGCAGAAAACACGAACCACTATCTTACCCAAACCCAATTACGAACTTAGCATTCCAAAATCTCTTAAAGTAAACAAATGAAACTTGTTAGGAAAATGGATCTTAACAGAAATCAATCTCAATACTCCAAACCCGATAAATCCATCCCAATAATTCACTAACGAAGAACAAAATAATAAATTTTAAAATGATGATTCAAACCCGATAAGGAGATTTTCTAAAACAACCACTGTCAATCTCAAAATCCAAAATGAGAAACGAACTCTATCAATTAAAGAAACTGAATCAAGAGGAAGTTTCTCGATAAATCGAACCAATCTTCTCTCAAAAGAACGAGATTCAGATGTTTTAAAATTGAATTTCGATTTTGAAATTTGAGAAAAGCAAAACTCAAGTAAAGCATGAACAAAGTTCGAATAAAAACTAGAGAAACAGAGATTAATCTAAACTTACAGTTCGAATAAAAACTCAAGTAAAGCCTGATCAAAGTCCGCACTAGGAAGTCAAGTGAGCGATACTAGTTTGGAAATGAAGTATGTATTTGAGGGAGTGATCGAATTAGATTTTACATACGAATGATCTATGTATATCATATAGATTGATGAATATTCTTATCTATTTCTGGGAATAAGGATGTGGTATAATTTCGGGGTTGAAATTCTTTTAAGGGGGAAAGAATGTAACGACCCGGAAATTTATTACTTGAATAAATTATATTTATTTTTAAAATACTTAGATATGGGTTTTAAAGTAAGAAATAATCATGTTTTAAGTGGTAAATAATAATAGTTATTTTGTTTGGGAATAATATTTGCGGACAAATTACCGAGGTAAAATATTGATAATTTGTAAATATCGCCCTAGGTAAAATATCGATAAAATAGCCGAAAATCGTTTTATCAAAAAACTGCTTTTAAACAATAAGGATCATGCACAGCTCTGGATATATACACAAATATAGGTATTCAAACAAGATTATGAAATAAAATAATTTATTTTATTTTTGAAAAATAAAATGTATTTATGACATCGACAGTTGATATCATCGGTTTTAAATATTTCTTCAAAAATTCAAGTTAAGTTTAAATATTAAATAAATGAGTTTTTATTTATAAATAAACCTATTTTAATTATTTAATAAAGATGGTAAAATAGTTTTTAAATTTTTTTTACCAAAAGGGATAGTTCGTAGAAAAGTAGAAAATGTGACCGTAGAACGTTTTCTGGAATTTCGACTTTTCGACACCGGAAAGTTGTCGAGAATATAGTTCGTCTTTATGCACTATATATATATACATATAGAGTAGATAATTAACCATATAATAATACATTTAGTAATATATTATCTTATGTTAATTATATTAAGGAAGTGATGTGACAATTCATAGTTTTGAAAAAATAATAACTTATATATAAATATTACTTTTATCTCTTATCATATCATAATATTTAACATCATCAACCATCATTAATCCTAAGACATGACCAAAAAAGAAAGTGGATGTGACAAGTAAGGAAAAAAATAAGTTGATGCGCAATTCATAAATTTAAAAATAATAAACATTATATGTGTGTGTGTGTTGTCACATCTTATATATTTTCATAAGAAAACATCATTAGCTATAATTACATATATGATATGACTAGAGAAGATGATGTGATGCATGAGATAGATGAGATGTTAATTTGATTTTACAAAATGATGACATGTTTTAAATTTGTTTTAAGCTAAGGTTAAAACGGTAATTTTTTCTGCTTTCTTTCTCTATAAATATACACCACCTTCACCATATTTTCATTTACTTCTCCATTCCTATTTCTCTAAAGTTTTCTCCATAGTTTCATGGCTTCCTATTTTTTTAATAGAAAAGAAAATAAAAAAAAACCTTTAAAAAACTTATTTAAAAATCCACTAATTCTCCTTCATTTTTGTCCAACTTCCGACTATATCATCCTTAATAAACTCCAAATCTAGATTTTATTTTCTTCAAACCATCTAAATTTCCATTAGCTACAACCTTTATGTTGACCACCTCTTCAGATTTCGATCATAAATCTGTCAAAAGTTCAATTCTTTACATAGTGTTTTCGAACCCAGAAATTCCAAGGTCGAAAATACCGCTCATTCATTTGACAATATCTCCCACCAAACAGATACAATTTAAGTGAAGGTTTTTCTTAAATGATATAGAAAAAAATCCCAAAACTTTTCTGTTAGCCACTTTTCAAAATTCCGAGAGTAAAATAGTTAAAATTTGAAAGGAAGATGACATTTTTCGAGTTGCAGTTTTTGGTTTTACAAGTTTTACAAGTTTAAAGTATTCAAGATTTGGAAAGCTTTATGTTGAGTAAACTTGATGATTTTTTTGGAAAATTATGAGCTCTAGTATTGCTTCATGATATGATAATATTATAGCATGGAAATTTGTTAAATACTATGTGATTTGATATTGATATGGATTGGTGATTTTGGTTATGTTTGATTGGATGTTTGGTATGCGAATACAAAGTTAGTAAAGCGCGCGCGCACACACACAGATATATATATTGGCATATGTATATATACACAATTTTTTATGTGAATGTGATGTGTAATGTAATGATCGATGATGAACTCGACTACAGTCGTGATGGGTTGAAACAAAACTGAAACTTTGTATGAAATCACGATAGATTTGAGGTCGGACTTGGAATCAAAACTTGTTTCAAGGGTTTAAAGTTTTTATTTTATTAAAGGTTACATATTTGGTTTAAAAGTTGAAAACTTACTAAAGTATGTTTCAATCAGGAAATAATATGTTTTCGACAAAGTGGTTTTGCTTGAAAGTAAGTTTGAGCAAACTGCACCTATTGAAATAATCGCTATGGATGCGGTTCGATGGACTTTCTCAACTTTGATTTCAAAATGTTTTGTTTTTGAGATTGCTTTATAAAAGTTTTTTTAAAACTAAATTAGTAATATTTAAAAAGTGATTATAGTTTAGAAATTTAATAATTTAATAAATTAATTAAAGGTAATTAGCATTTAATTAGTGATTAAGAAGTAATTAGTAGTTAATTAACACTTAAGTTAAGTTAATAACTATTATTTGATTAATTTAGTTTTAGTTAAGGTTTAATGTGATAAAAATAATAATTAAGTGGTCGATAATTATTTAATTAAGATTAATGATTATATCAATTAATTAAGTGATTATTTAATTAATATTTAATTAATTAGGGTTTAACTAATAACGATTTAACTTAACATTAACTGAGATTCATTAAGGAGTTAATCAGGACTTAACTAAGTTCATTAAGGGTTAATTAGGATTTAATCTTGATTTAATTAAGATTTAAATAGAGTTTAAACTGATTAGGCTTATTTAAATCTTTTTCAAGGGTGATTTTTAAATCAAACTAATTTCATTTTAAATCAAAGGATCTCTCGTCTGGACCATTAAGTAGCGAAATGAATTAAAGTAGTGATTATAAAACATTGACACGTTTATGAGAAGTAAGTGACTTGTGTTTAGCACAAATGCTGAATATCGGTAACGTGATAAACACCACAAAGTTACTTTCAATAAGTGGGTCATGGTAACTTAAGCATGTAGAATATACTTCCATATGTACATTTTTCACTGATAATGGATGTATCTATATATGTAACTTGGACATCTACCTATGATTGATTTTATGTTATGTGTGAATCCCATACATATCTGATGTTAGGCAATACCCATGATATAACTCGGATAAGTAAACCAAATTTAATGATCCATTGTAGTTGTTAAGCCTCCGTTAGGTTTTGTAAAGTAAATATTTCATTTTCTTTTAAAATGGTTTTCAAAGTTATTCTATTTTGAACAAGATATTTGAAGAATGATTTAACAATTATTTTGAATATTATATAAAGAAGTTTATGAATAATTTTGTGGTATACATAAAAGGAGTTTTAGAAATAGATTTGAATGTTTATTAAAAGATTTTATAAATGGGTTTGGATGTCTATAAAGGAAAGTTTTATACAAGGTTTGAAAGTTTATAAAGAAGTTTATATAACTGGGTTTGAATATTTATAAAGAGTCTCATAAATGAGTATGAAGGTTGATAAAAGTTTTGTAATTGGATTAAAGCAAAAAGGATTTCACGGGTAAGGGAAATTTATAAAAGGATTTATTGAAGATAATTACAACAAGAATTTGAGGTTTGGGTTTCTCGAGGTTGACATTTTAAAAAAATGGTAGCATAGAACATCCGTTCCACATTTAACACCAAAGGAATAGTGCTCGAAGTTATCCTTTTCTTCAATTTGAATAATGTGGTTAAATCCGTTTAAGAGATTTTGAAATGGGAAACCATATAAATGTTTTGTGAATATACTTATGTAAAGGAGATAAGTATATGAATGTTGATAAATGTTTGGGAAAGGAGATCTATAAATAAAAATGGTTTAGAGGCTTAGTGATTACTTTAAGTAATTAAATCTCTAGATTTTGTTGTTGTTAGTTGATAGTTAAATAATCGATAATCAAATTTGACCTAATTTGACTTAGGGAGTATGAATGAAAATTTGAGTTTTCGACAAGGACTCGAATACTTACTTTCAAAAAACCGGGAATGAGTCAACCGAAAATTAACGGTTGTTGACATGGAGAGACTGGGATCGGATTTATATATCCGAAAACCACTTCTAACCAACATGTACGTTCTAGTGGAAGACATCTTGATGATGATTGAAGATGGTGCTCTTTGAAGTGCAAGGGCTACTGCTACTAATCCTGACGGTGATTCCGAAATGGATGTAGTAGAGTTAGTGCCTTCGATTTCGTTCAGAACTAAAACGAACTTGTATGGATGAATGCTGGCATTGCATTGACGCCTGGAGAGCATTGTTTGCATTCCAAGATGGATTGCTATTCAGAAAAGTAAAGCGTAGCCTCAAGCCTCACAACCGGGAGGAATGACAAAAACAGGGCATGCAGTAGAGATATGTGGTTAGCTACCACTAGGAGCGGTCACTTCATTCAAAATGTCCCTTTTAGAGTTGGTTTGCACGCAAACATCAAGGTCATATAAGGCCTCGGTGTCAAGGGGATGAGGTAATCCGGTCTTCCATGTTAAAGGGGCAGCCGGCTCTGTGTTAGTATCAGTGCATTTTCTAGAGGTGTATCATCGGAAGGTAGTCCCTTACCTTGCCATTGTTGGGATCCAATCTCCAATACGTGCCTTACGTTTTTGATTGTAGAGCCTAGTATGTTGGAATGTGAGATGCAAGCATTTAAGGTATTTTATCTATTTACTTTAAACCTAGACACTATGATAATATCACTGGAATTTGATATAAAATATTTTGGATATCGCAAGGTAAAAACCCATCCGATTTTATGTGCGGTGTGGTCTTACGAGATACCCTTTGTTTGAAAAGTTTTCAAATGTAAAAATCAGTTTTGTTGTTACTTGTTATCGAGTTTTACTCACGCTGGTTTACCAGACTGACCTGGGCGTTATTCCATGTAATGTTCGGGTCAAACCGAACATGTTTTCCCAAGTTTAGCTAGATACTTTGGAGTTAGAGAGGAGCTGGATGGTCAAGACGTATTCACTTATATTTTTCTTCTGCTGTATTATAGAGTCTATATGTTTGTCAACGTAAGGACAGGTTTCTATAACTGTCCAAAAATTTAGGATAAGTCTAATGTACTTTGATGTTGTATATATGAATATAGATGTTTCCTCTTTGTAACGATCTTTGTTGTATTATATATTATTCACTGCATTGTGAGATTCTGTTTTGTTTAGTTTTCTTCTATCTTCTACCTTCTTCTTTCACCCTAACAAGCCGGTATTTCCGGCACTTGAATGTTCGGCGTGTGATACAGTGGATGTATTAGTGTCGATTTTTTAGGGTAAAAAATCTGGTTCGTTATAGTAATTAAGTAGTTTGGCAGGAGTCCATAATGTGTTTTATGTTTTTAATCTCATAAAGTACGTGAATGATCTAGAGACTACTATTATTCCTACTGCATTGGACATTTAGAAGTGGAACCATATATCACTTTTGTTAGACAACCAGTTTGGGTTGTAGCAAGCGATGAGAAGAGGTTAAGAAACAAGACAGTCAAGTTAACGTAAGTCCAGTGGAGCAACAACAAGAAGGACTGTACTTTGGAGAGAAAGGACAGAATTAGGGATACTTATCCTGAGCTGTTATGATGGTATGTTCTATATTTGTTGTATATATACTTTAAAGCTGGTAGGATATACTAGCATTGTTTGATGTTTGATATGCTTATTATATAGTCCTTACTAAATTTCGAGGATGAAATTCTTAATGGGGGGAGCCTGTAACAACACTAATTTTAGTTTAACATTATTCAGGATATATAATTGGATATATTAAATAAAATAATGTAAATGGTTAACGAGAATGAGATTTGGTTATTAACAAGGTCATGCCTTAATAATTAAGTTGTGAGACTGTTTTGAAAAAACATAACACATAAGATAATATATGAGAAGGGGAAAATAGGTAGATCCATCTTTAAATCCTTAAACCCTCTACTCCTCATATCTTTCTCATTTTAGTCACACAAAAATAATCAAAAGAAGTACATAAGGAGCTTGTCCATAACCTTGGGGAAAAGGGAATGAAATCAAAGGAGATTCACATGATAAAGCATAGGAAAACTAGAGCAACATCAAATCCCAACTCCAACATCAAATTTAAGGTGAATAATGCTAAAATCGTCTCTTTATCTTTTGTTAAATTTGGATACGAATAGTACCCGAATTTATCTTATTTGATTTGCCAAGTTACGGTCAAATAATCATTATTTGGATAGACTGGTGGTTTATGGGATTTTTATGAAATTATTTGAATGTGTTTTAAGGGTAAAACCCAAGTTTTTAATGTCCAAATGCTTTGATTTTCTGGTGTGTTGTGTAAAACATTAATTTGGGGATAGGTTCTTAATTTCATAATTTTACGAGTCAAATTGAATATTTTATGAATATCCTAAGGTGAAAATTGGGTTTATTTTGGGTTTCTAACTATTAAAAATAATTAAGTTTGGTTTTTGACCCTAAAATTTTTATGTGGAAAAGAATATGATATTTCTGAGTTTCTGGGATTTTTGGGATTTTTCCCAAATGATCATAAATTATTAAGAATTTATTTTGCTAAATAAGCATTTAAATCAATAATTAATTAAGGATATTAATTAATTAAGTTGACAAATGATTTTGGGACTTTAAAAATTGAATGCGGCAGATTTTCTGAAAAGAATAGGGTAAAGTATCTCGTTGTCCAATAGGAAATTGGTAAAGAATAAGATTTGGTAAAAAGTATTTACTTTTATTTGCAATAAATTAGTTTTCATAATATTTACGATAATGCCATGTCGTTCCTATACACACCGAAGCTAAGATAACAACGCAGCTAAGAGGATCGGCGTCGATATGGAGGGAAGCATATAATAACTACTTAGGTAGTTATGGAATGATTCCTACAATGTTGAAGTCGACTTCGTTAGCAACCTATTATAGGCGGCATCACATTCTCATGATTCATTTAAGTGTTTAAAGCTTTAATGCCGCCATCACTGAGGCTACCTCACTTATGCCGTCATCACTGATGCCGCATACCACCCTTTTGATTATTCTCGGTACTAACTATATGAAGGCGACGATGCCGCCTATTTAACTTCGACCTTATATATTTAGCAGCGTAGTAGCCGAAGTATGCTAAGTATAATGTTTTATAATGACGCTGCTAGTTTTGATGCCGCTGTTCATCAATGTCGGCAAGGTTTTATATTGCATTGTGTTGGTAACGATGCCACACCGCATGGATGTTGTGTTTCCTCCTTTTAACGCCGACAAGGCTTAGTTTTGTGTAAATTGAAACTATGTTTTAAAGAGGCGATATAGCCAATGTTCAAGAGGGTCGACAACACTATGATTTTGGCAATTAGCCATACGATTTATGAAAATCTAAAGTTTCGTTTTGAAAGGTGGATAGCCTATATCATATGTACGTCAACAACCTTGTTTTCCACATTGAGTTTTATACTTAAAGGGATTTAAGTTTTTCTTTTCGACCTTGGATAGAGGTTGACATTATTATTAATGTCGAAAATATTCTCTACTATCCTAATTAATGGCGACGAGCCATATGTTGTATGATTTTGACTTTGATCATTGGGAATACCAATGTTTACATTTCTAGGTGCCATAAGTATATAAAGTTGACATTATTTATTGGGGTTACCAAGATAGAATAAACTCGACACTAATCAAGGGGGATACCAATGTATACTTTTTATGAGTTCGACATAGATCATTGGGATATCAATGTCTATTAGTTTGAGATGTTATAAGTTTAAGGGGTATACAAGACACCAACAGACATAGGTTGAACATGTGGGCCGAATAAATTAAATTGATAAGTGATGAGTAGATACTCATCCTAGGAAAACCATAAGATGTAAGATGGATAGTCCACATCATGTCGAAGATAGATAGTCTCTATATGATTAATGAAGGGTTCGTAGTCATCCTATGAAAACTATGGGATGTGTGATGGGTAGTCTATATCATTTTAAATGAATAAAACCATATGTGATGGGTAGTCCATATGGGAGGTGATAGATAATCCAAACATTACGTGTGAGATGGGTAGTCCACATAAATCTAATACTGACAGTCATTTGTAATTAAGATAGATAATCAAATATGAATTAAGATGGATAGTCAAATAAAGTTGGGATGGGTAGTCCAAAGTGTGTTGCATGACTAATAATGCTTATTTTCTATGTTCTAACCATTATGGATGCAGGAGCATAGTATATGATTAATGTATTTTGATTAAGATACTAGTGAGGGGAAACCCTGTTCCGCTCAGTGGTGTGGTCTCACTAGATATCTTTTTTTGGTTCAAGTTGGTAGGTTATTATTCACACGAGACTTTTTGTCTGACCCGAAGTTTTTGTTTTTCCCTTAAACTCTCGGGTATTCATTTGAGTAGGTAAGGAGTAAGGGATTTCTGGTATCCAATTAGAGGAATAAGCTTTCGAAGAAGTGCAGGAGGCAATCTAGCTATTTAGAAGTTCTTATCTAATCTATCGTATTGTTTGACTGTGTCTATATGGATGTAATGGCAAGTTATATAATTGCCAAGTGTTAGACTCTAATCAACCAGGGGTGCATCTTCATATGTCACCCTTGGAGTATTTTGTAATAGTCATATTTTCTTCGAACATGGGATTGCGAATGAGATTATACAATGAATATGACATATTATTTATAAAATAAAATGTGAAAGTGGCTATTAAGTTGTGTTTAATATTTTTCATATTCATGTTCTTTTGATTATTGAGATGACTAACATAGCCGCATTTTGTCACCAAAAATTAATACTATGGATGACTGCAGCATCTGTAGCGCTTAGCTTTAGGCCTTAAAGTGGGGGATGTTACAAAGAGAGTGAATGGTCACTTCTGCTTCATAACGAAACATATGAAATGAGAATTGTAAAATAACAATTGATACTTAATATTGGAATGAGAAATATGATTTCTATTTTGAAATGTAATTTCATATAAAAAAAATTTCTATGAGATTTATTTCTCTGAGTTCAAGATATTTGATCAAAGAACTCCGAATTCAGTATGTTATTATAGCAATGGAGGAAACAGTGGGAGCATGCCATATAGCACTTACTGATTACATCAAGTTACAAAAATTGTTTTTGTAAAACATACCGGATTATTTATGAAATAATGACTAATTTTCGGTGTAGACTGAAAAATAGACATAATTATATTTCAATGTGAATTTTATGAATATTGGTTATGAAATAAAACTATTATGTGGTATTTGTGTTCACAACAAAAGTGATGCAATTGAAAATACTAAAGTATCTAAGTTGTTTACAATTATTTTAGAATTATAAATTAAGCCTTAATTTTGAGAAATAATTTCATATGACTATGAATCTTATGATATTAGTTAATTATATCTCAAACAATTAAAGAGCTATGTGCCCATTTAGTGGGAGCATCATAAGAGTTGATGAACTCCTTGGATTGATACATATTGATGTATGCAATCGTAAGTCTACTAATACCCAAAGGGTTCCATGTACTTCATCATATTCACCGATGATTTATCATCGACATAGGCATCCTTATTTGATACACATGTAGATGTCTATGATAAGCTCATAGAATATAAAATGGAAGTAAATAATATGACCTGCAATAGAATTGATTCGATTAGGTCAAATAGGTGAGTATATATTGAAATGTTTTTCGAACATCCTAAAATGAATAAAGATTCAACCTCAACAATCACTCCTCCTAATGGCACAAAATGATGTAACGATGGGGAGTAATCGTACTTTGTTGAAAAAGTATGATTAATTGTGAGCGAAGTTAAGTTAAATTCTTTCTATAAGGTCATGTACTTAAGAGTAGTGCATAAGGTTAAATTTAGTTTCATCTAAATAATAGTTTACAAAATCATACAAGATAAGGGTTTATAAGAAACTCCAACATATCCTAGACCAAAGAGTTGGTAGGTTCTGCGAGTCGAAAGACTGCACATAACACTTATTGGTGACGGATCTTTTATGAATCTCCCCAAAAGGAGTTTAAGAAAGATCGTCATTGGATGATATATTTATGTTTTGAACATAAGTTTTGTGAACTAAAACCAAACCAGTTTTATAAATAAGGAAATTCACAACATGTTTATGAATACCTATTCCATTGTACCGAGAAACAGTTGTTATTTCAAGAAGTACCAACTTCATAGTGAAGGAATTTCTTTGAGAAATTATTGGTAGTAAAATGGAATTGTAAACGATCCAAAGACAAAACTGGTTACATAATATGAAAAGAAATTAACTTACCTAAACGAACACATTGCATTAGAGTGTCTATAAGTATTATCACATATTAAATAGAAACTATGAGTTTCTTATCAATATCGAAAATGTATAATCCTCGGTTGTTTAATTAAGCCATTAAGAGTATTAACTCTATGATATAGTACGATACACAGATCTGAAATGGATTCCAAGTACATTACGAAAATATGATTTTCATAGCTATATCCGAAAGGATTTGATCCATTGGCCGTAAATGTGTATTTATGAGAAGGATAAAAGCAGTTGGAAAATAGTGAGCCACGTTGATAAGAATATTACCGTGAATTTCAATTGTTGAATTTAACGTATCAGATTCATCATTCGATGTGCTCAAATTGATTCAGATTTGCTTACAAAATTATTACTTAGTATAACTTTGTGTTTTGTATATATATGCTAAAATGGAAAATTCAAAATAATGATTTAAGGTAAACTATTTACACATAATAACCAAAGTGTCTCAAAGTCAGTGGGAGTGATATCGAGTTTGTGAGTTTTTGGACATAATTTGAGAATAGATACGAAAGTATGATTTAGAAAAGCATCAAAATTGAACAACTATTTTGATAGAAATAACAAATAGTTTGATTATTGACCAAAATGCAGAGGAAGCGTGTGTTCATAGGAAAGAATGATAAAAGGTACATTGATATTTCTAAACTACAAGTAAACAACACATTGCCGATTTTCAATATACTTATTAAAATCTGCCTTAGTCGTTTTAATACCCGATGTTGGATGTGTAAATGGTGTCTTTTATAATAAATACAAAAGATATTGGGAATTTCCTAAAATGATATGCAACGACACCCTATTAAAATGTTTAATACGGAACACGTAAGATGGATTCCTTATACATTGGTAATAGAAATTATCATACATGTTATGTTGTCTATGATATCATGATTTTTTTATATTTGATACATGAAGCAAATATCAAATCTAAATTAATATCACTAAATGATAGTTTGGAGTGTTATTGTGTATTTACGAAATACTATAGAATTGTTTACACAAATAATCAAATCCTTATGAAGCAGTGTTCGGACTCAAACTTCATAAGTGAAATTGAGTATAATATGTCAATAATAAATTCAAGTTAAGGATCGTTAAATTCAAAATGTTCCAATTAGAAGAGATTGTGGGTGATTCAATGAAAAAGGCTAAGCACGTCGGCTTGAATAGTGTCGTAATAAAAACGATGTATATATAATAACTGAACAAATTTATAACTGAGCTCCGGGTAATCCAAATGTTGAGAATCCCGTAACATTGTTATATGATAACAATATCATAATATAGTTTGTTATAAAACTTAGAGCTCACTAGAAGTCAAGAGATATACTCCAAATTGTTGCATATGATAAAGGTAGTTTATCAACGTCGGAGAGAGTTAATTGACATAGTATATTATTAAAGCATAATAGCATACACGTTCACTGAGGGACTGACCCAATTGGTTTTAAGGAAACGATTGGGGAAGTGATTCCATAATTGACCCCAAGTGAAAGTGGGAGATTGATAGAGTTAGGGGTATGCCCTAGGGGTAATTATATAATTTGTTACATATATCTAACCGATAATCAATCTTGTTCAAATAAAAGGTGTTTTCTTTCTATTATATACTTGATATAATGTGTTATATTAATTAATTAATTTAATTAAAAGTATATCTAATAGAAAATCCATAAATGGTGTGTTTGTGATAGCAATTACAAATAGTTATAAACATGAGTATAATATGACAATAATATAAAACACATCATTTTAAATGTTCCTAGTCAAGATGCATCGAGACTGGGTATTGATGTATCCATTGAGACTAGAGTACATAACACTCTCCAAATGTTGGACAGTGTATTACTCATGACTGTTGGGGGTACCTAAGAGTTACATATTGATAGTTATTGGATAACTATAGAATGACTCACTTGATAGTTTTATGTTGGTTAATATAACTAAGGTCAAACAGCAAATATCGATGTGACCGATTTACATAGTTCTCTCAACTTGAGAATTTATGGATCTCCAATATGAAAGCTATGCTTTAATTATAGTCAAATCATAGCATAGCATCCATTGAGTGACTATAGTTGGGTTAAGTGGAAGTATTGGAAGTGAAACACTATTCAAGAGAGTATCCGTCTCCTGAGTTATATGGGATTAGTATCACGATCAATTCAAGTAAACTCAAAGTCAAAGTCTTTGGTCAGATCTATTCGGTTAATAATAATTGTTATTATTGAATCAAGGATTTCGTATTTGGACTATAGAGTTGAGTGTGGATGATATTGGAATTTTGGCCATTACCAAATTCCATAAGTCCAAAGTGATATAGTTTTAACGAAGTGAATTAGTGTAAAATAAAAGTTATAACCGGGTAACGCTTAGCAAAGTGAAATTGGATTTTACCAAAACCAATCAATCGATAAATTTAGCCAAAATGTCACAGCACTTGCTAAGTGATGTGTGAACGTTATATCAGATAGTTCGATGTTCATCACTGACAAAATTTACACATGACGAGTCACACAACCGAAATAATGGATTCTCTTTAGACCAAACGATTTAGTTTGTTCATAATTGTTATCAATTAATTAAATTAATTAATATTTATGAAATATTATTTATAGAATTTTGAATATGATTTGAGGAATAAATATTATTGAATATATTTATAATATTTATAAATATCGATCGATATAAGATATCGATAAGCAATTAAATTAGATTTAGTACATAATATTTCTTGGGGCTTAAAATGGTTCTAAGGCCCATCTTAGGGCTAGAATTTTGGCTATAACGAGGCAAGGCAGCGGTTCAAATTAGGGTTTAGTTGTTGGATTTTGGATGGCTTCGATTGAGGGAGAACTGGTATGAGATGTGATCCACTATTTTCTCTCTTCCATCCACTATATAAACGCCTTTATACCTAATTGCAAAAGAGCTTGTTGCTACGATTATTCCCATCCATTACAAACCAACTTCATCCCTTAGGAGTTCAAGAAAATTAAACTCAAATCAACTCATAAGTCGATTGCTATTTGATAGTCAAAGGTCCACGGTTCAAGGATTAGCAGTCTGCCGAATCGAAAAGCTTTCAATAGGAGAGAGAGTTCATCATTACAAAGTGTGCTTCAAGGCATTGGTTTTAGATATGGTTTTACTATATTATATAGCTTAATTTCTAGATAATATTTTATTATTCATATATATTATTATTATATTTTTGTTTAGGAGACGATTCTTATATATATTGATGTTGTCACATACTAGATTGGTTATATGTATGTATTTATTTAATAAATAAATAAATAAAATTTGTCTACGTACAGGTCAGATATGCAGAGCTGAATAATTTTATTTTATAATATATATATATATATATACTTATATGGATTGCATTTAATTATAATATCATTTCATGCTAATAATTAAACATGTATTTTATACATGTATATTTACAGTAATTTTGACTTTTGGTAGCTGTAAATTTTTTTTAATAATTATTTAAATCAATATACTTTATAAATATTTTATATAAAATAAAATATATTTCGAAATGTAAATTTTAAATTTTATAAAATTATTTTATCATGAAATAAGCTCTCGGCCAGAAAATGAGAATTAAAAAAATAACTTTTTCTATTTTCAAAGATTAATATAATATACCATCAAAAATAATTAATTAATAAAAAATAAATTTTGGTTGAGAAAAATTGTGTAATATTTTTCCAAGCCTCGAAATATCATGCTAGATTTTCTGAAGATTTAAAATTTGCATAATATGTTTTGAAAATATTTTTTATTGATATTTGTTGTTCTTCAACTAATTAAATAATATATATGTTTGTGTATATATATTAATAAATACATATATACTAATATACATATATGTATGTATATATATAAATATAATAATAATAAAACAATAATGCAAGCACAAACACAATTATAACTTGAGATTTAAAGGATTATATAATAAAACAAATGGCGACTACAAGAAACCCTAGTAGCGATTCTAATCCCGTGGCGACTGTAGGAAATCCTATGGTGAACGAGGCGGATGACACGGGCTGGCAAGAGGTAAGATACAAAGACAAAGGAAAGAAGCAAATAAGGGTTAATCTACAGGAAAAATGGAGAGAATCCACCAATCGATCTGCGCCTGTGGGTCCTATCCCTAAGAAACCGGAATTAAAGGCAGGTGTAAGATCGTGGGCTGACGCAATTGCTGGCAACACATATATTGATGGTGGGCTTAATAAATTCGACCATCTAGAAGATGCAGATGGGGCCTATGCTGATCTTGACGATGAGGTATTTAATTCAGCTAAAAACCTTTGGAGTAATTCTATATATATCTATGTAGCTGGGAAAAGACCTTATTACATACATCTTAATGCTTACATTAAAAGAGTATGGCAACCGACTAGTAATTGGGATGTATTTCCTAGGGAAAATGGCTTTTACCTCATCAAATTCAGTAATGAACTGGATTGTAAGAAGGTGCTGGATGGAGGACCTTGGTTTATAGATAGTAAACTTATATTTACCAAAAAATGGGAACCAAACTTAAGACATGAGCGGGATATGCTTGAATCACATCCTGTCTGGGTTAAACTAATGAATCTGGATCTATCCTTATGGAATGCTTGTGGTATTAGCAAACTTGCTAGCCTTATTAGAACACCCCTGGCAATGGATGATTTTACCAGAAATGTCAGAAGACTAAAATATGCTAGAGTTCTTGTAGAAATTAAAGCAAGTGAAGTAATTAAAAAACAGGTGCGCGCTAAGGACAGAAATGGCAATATTTACATACAAGAGGTAGAATATGAACATATCCCACCAGTTTGCAACAATTGTAAGTGCTTTGGTCATTCCACAGACCAATGCGAGATTGTGTCCCCTCCATTATACAAGTATGGAGGCAAAAAAATACGATAGAGAAGAGTCAGACTGGACCATCACAAAATTTACAACAAAATGAGGCACAGTCAGAGCCTATCACTGGAAAGATAAATATGAACACAGAGCAATCTAATATAAAGACTAATAACCAGTTGGATAGACATGATACCCTGGAGGAAAGAGATATGACAGCGGCTCCATCACTGGATATAAAGTCTTGGGATATTGTACTTGCCCAAAATTCAGATGAGAATTCATCAACATGTGTGCCTATTACACTAGAAGAAGAATATGAAATTAATAATATTGTCTTAGAAAGATTGGATTCAGATACAGATATAGAGGATAGTAACCCAAACAATTCACAAAATCCAATCAGGATTACTCAAATCAATTTAAAAAATCAAAAATTAAAGGAAAGACTAATTTGAATCGCGAGGTATCTCCTATGAAGTTGAGGAGCAGACCTCCACAGTCGAAATGTCAATAATTAGTTGGAATGTAAGAGGTCTAAACAATGATACTAGACGTTTAGACCTCTTAAATCTTAGGAGAACTCATTCTCCTTCCATTCTGAATACCTTAGAAAATAAATTCACCACTAACAATTTAACATTCTTTATTAATTCATTAGGTGAAGAGTGGAACTACATTCATAATAATGATGTAGGAGGTAAAGGTCGTATATTACTTTTATGGAATAAACAAATTTGGAATTTAAATCTCTCGGTGAAGGATGATCAACAAATTACTGTTAGTGCATCTAATGTAGGTGGCTCAATATGACTTTAAGTTGTGTTTACGCTAGTTACTTGGCCTCTCATCAGACTCACCTCTGGCAAGCCATTAAAGATGTTGGTAAAACTGTCAAGAATCCCTGGATTGTTCTGGGGGATTTTAATTCTGTGCTTAGGGCAGAAGAGAAAAAAGGAGGTCTTACCATGAGAGTATCCCAGCTAGAAGAATTTAACAACTGCATCATTGGAGCGGAATTGCTTGAACCCATCCACTATGGCCTGAAATTTACATGGAGAAGCGGAGAAAGTAAGAAATTTTCATGTAAACTAGACCGAGTACTAGTTAATGTGAAGTGCATTAATATTCTTTCAAACATTAAGGTTAATATCCTTCCCCCATCTACTAGTGATCACTGCCTTATCCTTGTCAATTTAGTAGAAAAAGGAGTGAATGATAAAGGCAAGCCACTTAAATAAGCTAATCACTGGCATGAGATAGAGGGATATTACCAGGCCATACAAATTAATAACATTCCTCCGGTAGAGGGATCTCAATGCTACAAGCTACTTCATATTCTCAAAACAGCAAAATGCAAAATTAAAAACTAGAATAGATGTAGACTTAAAGATGGTGTTCATATTTCCAACATGCAGAAACAATGTGAGGGTTAATGATAGACAATGGAACTGCTACTGATGACACATGGAGGAAATACTATCAAACCCAGGGCAATCTAAAAGAGGCTCTCAGAACTAAAGCTAACGAACTCAAACAAAAATCCAAAGAGAAATGGATTAACGAAGGGGATGAATGCCCCAAATTATTTTACACTAAAATGGCAATTCGAAGTAATAAGAACAACAATCTTCATCTTGTTAATCAGGATGGAAATGTAATATCCAATGTAGCGGATATTAAGGAACAAGCAATCAAATATTATTATGACATGTTTAACGGGGAAGATACTACCAACTTACCAGACATTAAATGTAGAAGGCAAGTAAATTCCAGGGTCAGAAGAATGTTGTCCAGACAAATTACTGAGGTTGAAGTGCTGGATGCTTTGCAATCCATCAATATTGATTCCAGCCCTGGCCCAAATGGCCTCGGTTCCAAGTTCTACATCCTCCATTGGATTGACCTGAAAGATTATATCATATCAGCTTTGCAAGACATTTTTCAAAGTGGTAAATTTGTTAAAGAAATCAACCACACCTTCATCTGCCTTATTCCTAAAAAAGACAGTCCATCAAAAATAGAGGATTATTGACCTATTGCTTGCTGCAATGTGATATACAAAATTCTAAGCAAGATCTTATGCAATAGAATGAAGATTATCTTACCAGATCTTATTTCTGAATGTCAAAGTGCATTCATCAAGGGTAGAAGTATCTCTGAAAACTCTCTCATGACACATGAATTAGTTAGAAACTTTAACAAACCTAGAACTAATAAACTATGTCTAAAGGTTGACCTCCACAAAGCATATGACAAAATTAACAGACACTTTATCATTCATATGCTTAACTCTATGGGGTTTCCAGTAAATTTTGTGAATCTTATAAAAGAATGTTTTTATACGCCAACCTTTTCTATCTTGATCAATGGTATACCAAAGGGTTTTATAGGATCCAACAGAGGTATCAGGCAGGGCGGCCCTTTATCACCTTACTTGTTCGCAATAGCTATGGAATACTTCTCGTTACAAATGGAGTTAGATATCCACCACAAGACTATCCAGCCTATTTTTAACATCCAGCCTATCGTGAGTCACCTACTCTATGCAGATGACTTGATTATCTGTATAAAATCCAACTATGAATCAGCTAAAACAATTAAAAACATCTTTCTTAATTTAGGAAAATATGCTGGTTTAAAAGTAAATGAGAAGAAAACCAAATGCTATTTCAACAAAACATGTGACAGAAAGGCAGAGGTTTTGGATCTCTTGAATGTGAAAGAAGGTACTTTTCCTGTGAAATATTTAGGTGTCCCTCTATCTTTCAATAAGATCACTGAAAGGGAATGTGCAACTCGGATATCCTCTATTAGAGACAGACTACAGGGCTGGAGCTCCAAACTTCTATCCTTTGCCGGTCGAATTGAATTGGTGCATACTGTGATACACTCTAAAGTCAATTTCTGGATGCAAACCTTTCAATTGCCTGATGTTTCAATACATAAAATTGAAAAAGTCTGTGCATATTTCATATGGAAGGGAGGAATCCACAAAATCAAATTTGAAAATCTATGCAGACCAAAATATAAAGGAGGTGTGGGCCTCAGAAGATTTAAAGACATGAGAATAGTTTACACATTGAAACAAGCGTGGCGAATTATCAAAGGTAAGGGTCTATGGGGAAAATGGATGAGACAAAGGTACATCAAAGGCAATTTTTGGCAAACTCCTATAGATAACAATGCTTCATCAAACTAGAAAGCAATTCTGAGAGCAAGAAATACACTAGCCTCGTGCTACACCCGTGAAATAGCCACAGGGAGGGACACAGACCTGTGGAGAGATCCCTGGATCCATGGTAAATCCTTGATAGATATCTTGGGGCTTAATACATTTTCTGATTAGTCCAGACAAAAGTGTACAAGATGTGATCTATAATAATGCTTGGAACTGCTCCTCCATACCAGTAAACCAAGATAAAAAGGAACAAATTCAATCTATGCCAATTTACAGTGGGAGAGAGAATGACATATGGGTGTGGAAATCTACTGGTAATGAATTTAACACAAAGTCTACATGGAACGAGCTAAGACAAAAAGATAATAAAACAGCGTGGAGAAAAATCATATGGTACCATGCTAATAGCCCGAAGATGGCCTTCACAACCTACAAAGCTATCATGAGAAGACTACCTACCAGAGACAGGCTATCAAAATGGGGAGTGATAAATGAAACTGCTTGTGTCCTGTGTAATCAGGAAATCAAAACACATGAGCATCTGTTTTTTTATTGTAATTTCTCCAAATTGGTGTGGAAATCGTTGACAAATTCTTCAGCCCATTCTAACAACTTAGGAGAAGAGATCACATACCTGATTCAAAGAGTACACAGCAAAAACTTGGAAGCCAAATTGAATAAAATCACCATAACTGTGGCTGTTTGGAGTATTTGGAAAGAGAGAAACCGTCGCGTATTCCAAAACAAACAAAGAAGTCATCTTGAGGTCAGTAAGCTTGCAAAAGGAGACATGCAGATAATTCAAAGGAGAATTAAAAATAATTCCATTACCAAGCTGGAATGAGACGAAGCTCGAATTGCAGTAGAGGATCCAAGCTTTCTGTAACGACCCGGAAATTTCGAACCCGAAATTTCCAGATAGTTAGAAGAAAAAGAAAAGAGATAGAAGAAAGAATAGAACAAGGCACAGATTCTCACATTCGCAGCGGATCAAAATACAATATCAAATAATAATATCAGTTATACAAAGAAAACTGTATCAGTCAATTACATTTTTATACATCAGAGTTACAACATTTCACAATCACTATACAGTTAAAATAACTCGTCCCAATAATTAACAATATATCACACTCCATACGTTCCTGCCATCCAGCTCGTCTCCTGAGCTCCAGAACGTCCTTACCTGAAATCTGTAATACTCGGTCTGACCCGAGCATTACATCAAAGTAACACCCGGGTCAGGCTGGAAACCAGCGTGAGTAAACTTATCTAACATGAAATTTAAATCCAAAGAACTTATTTAAACCCGGGGTAACTCGTACTTAACTATAAGTAAACAACTTATATAGTCAACACTTATTTTCTCAGAACACTATCTAAGTATCCATCTTAGTTTAAATGGTCCATATTATCTCAAACTGGCCTATTTGATTTCACATATCAATCTATAAAGAATTATAGAAGATTTCAATTCGAAGTGGTTTCGGGTATTTACTAATACCCGACTCCGGTCTCTTCGAATCCAAAGTCATCTTAACCCAAGTTATTCAGGTGAAATACAATTCAAACTTTAGATAAAAGATGTCACTGTTTTTAACCCAAACATATTATATCACATAGCATTCCACATCACATACCAGAGATATCAACTAATCTAAGGCATACAATATCATTTAATCATTCATAGCAAGATTAATCAACCATACCATCTCTAATTAATTTAATTAATTAAATTAATTACTTCAATCACCTTTAATTCTACTTACTTAACATCAATTAATTACAAATCATTAATTAATCATCCTTAATTTTCATTTTTAATTACATTAAGTAAATAACCTTTAATTAATTTCACAATTTAATTAACCTTCACCCATTTATAATAATTACAATTGATTATACAAATTAATTTCTATAATTACTTATATTGATTAATTTTCCTTTAAATTAATCATACTCATTTATTAACTATCCTTTAATTAATTTCCTAAATGAATTAATTCTTAATTAATTAACCCATTTAATTAACTATACTAAGTAATTAAACCTTAATTAATTCTCTTAAGTAATTTATCTTTCAATAAATTACTTCATCAAGTAATTATATCATAGGTTAATTATCCTTAATTAATTAACCTCTAATATTTAAGTAATTTAACCTTTAATTACTAATTAAATTAATTAATCCTTAACAAATATATCTTTTAATTACTTATATTAAATAATCATCATCTAAGCAACTAATCTCTAATTATCTTTTAATTATTTCCATCGAGTAAATATCCCATAACCACTTAACTTAATTAATTAATCATTAATCACTTTCATTAGTTAATTATCTTTAACTAATTATATTCATTTTATTAACCTTTAATTAATCACATTTAAATAATTAAACTATCCGCTAATTAATTACATTAGTAATTACTCTTAATCACTTATACCAAGAAATTAATTTAGTCAAAACACCCCCTTATTAAAGTTTTTAATACTTATATTTTGAAAAACTGGTTGATAAGGGTCTTGAAAAATATTCCCATCTATATGCTTTGAAAACTGACTACAAGTTTCTTTTCGTTTTAAAACTTTAAAAGAAAATCAAAGTAACCCGATACAAAACCCTATTTCCCGACCTCTTCTTCGAGTCCAACCCGAGACCAACCCCTTTCTTCCCCAAACTCTCTCTTCTCTTCTATTCCTACAATAATGATACAACCCACCGATACTACTGATACATGTGCACATGCACACTCGATCGTCAATGCTCCGACCAACGTCACCATCGCCAGCAAGTCGACGACGCCAAGCACGATCGTTCCCAAAACTCAGAAACCCGATACAACTTCAAGATCGAAAAACGAGCGTTTCAAACTCCATCCAGAAAACAACCGATCACCAGATTCCACAATCCACCTTCTAACTCCGACCACCAGAGGCTCTGACGACAAGACCAGTCCTTCGCCAAAGATCTACATCCCTATTTCCCCTACTCTGATCAACCCCGATGCCGCCATGCTGTTGCATTTCCCTCGAGAACATCGTCGAACCCATCAGTGCTTAAAACCCTACAACGACGTCGATGAGCCACCTTGTCGATCTAAAAATTCTTCAACCATTTTTCCGTTGATCTCCTCCACCCAGGCTTCCTCCAGCACCAGGCCCGAAACCTATCTTCCCTCTAATCGTCGGAAAAGGTCGAAACCCCCAATATCGATCAACTCGCGAATTCCCATCATCCCCACACTTAAAAATCATAATATTATTATCAAAATTCCTAAATTTCAAGTGCGAATCCAGTTATATAATTAAAACTTGCAAAATTAAAAATCGAATTTCAGTCTTGAATTTTATTTCTCTGTAATTTCTTCTTTTAGAAATATTCACCCAATATATTTATCTGAGACTATTAAAAAAAATAACACCCATACAAACATCTTTCGTTTATAGATCATAGCCAGAAATTGTGTAGATGAAGAGATATGAGTTTCTTAAGGTTGCTTGAGCCTGTAATTTTTGAACAGAGTTTGAATATACATACACACAGACATGCACATGTATTTATTCACATTTTATACATGTAACATATAAATCTATACATGCAAACATTTCTACTTAAATTATTTATCTCATGCAACAAACAGATAAACTTTCAAGCATAAGTTTACTCACCTTTTTAGAAGATGAACAGAGACTTAAAAACTGAGATGCTTGATTTTGAAAACTAAAATGCTTTGATCTTGAAAGCTTGAAACTGGAAACTTATTTTAAAACTGAGATGAATGCTTGATGAACTGGAACTGGAAATCTTGTTGTTGAGATGATCTAGCTTGATAGAACTGAAACTTTGATTTGCTACAGGTTTGTATATTGAAGATGAAATGTTGTTTGATTTAGTTTGAAAGAGTGGAAGCTTTGATTCATTTTCTGGTTTTGAAATTGATTACAGGCTTTTGTTTTGATTTTCTCAGGTTAGTATGTTTTTAGATTTTTGAGTTTCCTGGTTTCGAAATTGAAAAAAATAAAAATAAATGAAGATAGAAGATGAATGTTTATATAGAGTTACTTTGTGGTTTATTTAATTTTAAAGAAAATAAAGGACACTTGTATCATTCTCTAACATTTGTCCATCACATTTGTTAATTAACCTACACATGTTATTTACATGATCTCATAATTTAACACTTGTAATTTAAGTAATCTTTACTTATTTTTAAATATTAATAAAAGCTTTATACTTAATTTATTAAGTTACAAATACTTATCTATATATAAAAATTACTTTAAAGAAAATAAAACCAATTATATTGATAAATAAAAGCTTATATATTATTTTAAAATATTTAAAATATCTATCTTTTGAATTTCCAAATTTAAATCTAGATTCAAATTCAAATTCAATTTAAAAATTCAATTTGATATATATATATATATATATATATATCATATACATTTAAACAAACACAAATTCAATTTGTATATAATAATTCTCTATACATGAATATATACAACATATTATTATTGGTTTGAAATTAATAATCTTACCAAATTTTAAATAAAAATTAAAATGGAGATCATCACATTTGAATTTGTTCAATTTATAAATCAGTATTTTATTAATTCAATCAAGTTAATTATCAATTAACAAATGTCCAAAAATCCGGGTTATCACATTCCTCCCCCCTTTAAATCTTTTCGTCCTCGAAAAGGAACGAAACTAGAATTTATTAAAATACTTAATATAAGTTAACTTTTCTCTTTGAACATTTTTAACTCTTAACTCTTTTTATTTAAATTCTAAGATACTTTAAAATCTATATAATATTGTCAAAATAGTTTATAAAAATATCATTTTATAACTCGATGTTTCAACAAATCCATCATCGTTTTCACAGAAATTCGGACATACGTTGATCAGGCGTAGGACTGAAAATCTGTAAATACTCAGCAGACCCATTTCAACATCCAGTGAAAATATTCGGAAAATAATTTTATTGAAAATATAGAAAACAATTTTGAAAATAGAGGAAATATCTTTGGTGAGAATGCTCTGGAAATCATCACCCCCATCCATGGTCGCAGTTAACCCGATGGTTACGTTGCCGTCCCGGCAAAATCCACAGATAACTGTAGGTCTCCGCGCTCCTCGATTACGCCATGGAACCCGCTACAGATCGCAGTTATACCCGGGCCTTACGTTGCTATCACAGCACAAACCCATATAACTGTAGGCATCAGCGCCACCGAATTTCGCTGCCAAATAATGAAACTTCTCCCACATAGGTCGCAGTCTACCGATATAAAATCAAACGTAGACAGTTGGCTCTCAGCGGCACACACGACTTTCGCTATGTTACCATAGTGTCACAGTCTACCGATATAAAATCAAACGTAGACAGTTGGCTCTCAGCGGCACACATGACTTTCGCTATGGTCTGCAGTAGATCGCAGTGACATCGAGTTACATTGTCGTCACAGAATAACCCAAATGCCTCTGTGGGCACCAGCCCCTCGACTTTCGCTACACAAATAATCCTCAGGAACTAGTTTTGTCCGGACTCCTCACAGGATCAACTTTAGAATCCCCCCTTGGGGTTCAAGGCAGTACCACCCAGTGGCACTCCTGAGAAGTTCATTTCAAGGGAGCGCCTTTTTCCCCAGAGCTATACTCAAAACATTTTATACTATATACTTATAGTATCTTCAAATCATACCCTTTATGATTTATCAAAATCTACTTTACACAAAATCGATTACCAAAAATCGATAATTCTCAAACTAGGCTTTCCAAAATCCAAAATTGATTTCTCAAAAATCAAAAGCCCTTTCCAAAATCCATAGGTTCCCAAAACCTTTTCCAAAATCATTCTCATAAGATCCTTTATATATATAGATATAGATATATATATATACTTTGAAAATCTTTGGATCATTTCAAACTTTGTATAAAACCTCTTTTATACTTCAAATATTTCAAAACCCTTTTCTTTTAGCAATAGATTCAACAAGGGAAGATTTACCTTATATAACAAGGATATATAACTTTATTTTATTCTAAATCAAATATTCACATTTGATAAATCTTTTATAAAGTTATTAACCATATTTCTTTTCAAAAACCATTTTACAGTTCTTATCCCCAATCTTCAATATCAATTAAATTCAAATCCGTACGATGCACACATATCATCCGTACACAATATCAATCTGATCACTCAATCGATCACACAATTTCACTTCCGAACTAGTATCGTCCACCCGACTTCCTAATGCGGACTCAGATCTGGTTTCTTGATCAGAAACCGTCATTCTCCTTGCATAGTCACAACTATGATAGAGAATATCCAGAACCAATCAACAATCCATATCCAGGTTCGCCGTCGAAAATCGAGCGAAAAATCCCAACTTGGATCGATAATACTATCTCGAAATTCTGTGTTCGAATCTGGATGAAATCACTATGCGAATAGAATAATATACGTATATCCTACGTATTTATCTTTGTTGGTTATTAGCCAAATCAATTCTCTTTTCTATTCACATTTCCTTTAATTCTATTCTCTTATTCTCAATTGCTTCCATTTACAATTGAGTTAATACTTCAATTATAAACAGTTTGAACTCTGACCCATTTAAATTTAAAATAGCTTGAAAAAGTTTTAAAATAGATAAGTAGTTGAAAAATAGTTATTAGTTTATAAAATAGCTGTAAAATAGTTAAGTAGGTATAAAATAGTTAGATAATTGCAAAATAGTTTTTTTAAAATAGTGATTAGATATAAGTAACTGAAAAATAGTAATTAGTTTATAAGACGGTTTCAAATAGTTAAATAGTTCCAAAATAATTGTAAAATAAGTATAAGATAGTTTGGGGTTTAAGAAGAAAGATTGTATAGTAAATAGTTTGGAAAAATATATTTGTATTAAAACAATTTATTTTGAAAATAATCCAGAGCCAAACTGTTTAATTTCCCAATCTCCATTTCCAATTAATTTCCCATCAATTCAATTTAAATTTCACTTCCATTTAAATTGACTTAATTCCAATTTAAATAACTTCAATTTCCATTGAAATTGATTTAACCCCAATTCAAGTTGAATTAATCTTAATTCCTTTCCAAATTTCAAATCAAATTCCATTTGATTTTAAACATATTCATTTTAATTACAATTTCAAATTATTCAAATCAAATTCAGTTTGAACTAATTCAATTTAAATCTCAATTTTAAACTATCTCGAATTATATAAATTCGAGTTAAAATTTTTAAATATTGATTTAATTCCTTAAATCACAATTCCTTCACTTTTAAATTAATTCAACCTTTATTTTTATTTTTTTTAAACAAATTAAATCTTTAAACCTTTAAATTCTGAATTCAAATTTCAAAATTCCATTTTAAAATTATCTTTACTTAACTTATTACAAAGTTCAAATATGAATTCAAAAACAATTTAATCTTCAGATTCTAATTTATTATCCATTTTCAATTTCCAGATCTCAAACCCATTTTGAGATCACTCATAACTCCCATTTAAATTAACCATTTAACTACCCAAGTTAAATTTAAATTTCATCTTGAAATTTCCAATTCAAGTTATTTATTCAAATTTATTTAACTTCCTCCAAGTTAAATTTACTTAATCCGGTCGACTTTTCACAATTTGAATTCCCATTCAAATTTTAAACTTCAGATTAATAGTTTTTCCCCTTTTAAGTTTTAAAAAAAACTTACTTTACTTTGGGTTTCACATCACATTCCAATTTAAAACTCAACACTAAGTGTTTATTTCAAATCATCATTGGTATTATGTATATTCCTCATATATACATTTTCTTTATACACCAAGTTATACTTTAAATTTTTAAACCACCTTTGGTTTTAATTCAAAACAAACTTCTTTAAAACAATTTCAAGTTTCTGGATTTAGATTTAAAATTTCATAATTTTAAATTATCTTCAATTCCAATTTATAAGTTATACTCACTTAAATGTTTACTTCCCTAAAACATTTCTTTTTTTTTCTTAATCATTAACAACATTCATTATTAAACACAATTACCATTTATGATAATAACCAAGATTATCATATCTGGAAACCAATTCATTATTACCTTTATTCTTGATAACATTTCTACAAATTCAAGATTTTAATTTTAGTTTGAATTCATTTCAAACTTATCTTCATTCAATTTTAATTTGGCTTTATTTCTATTACCACTTAATTTAATTCCAATATTTTAACAACCAATTACCTTAATATTTATTAGAAAGAAATATCATTTTATATATCAAAATATATTCTTATATAAAATCATTTAAAATCCTTATATAAGAAAATAACAATTACGCTCTCATATATATATATATACACACTCAACTCGTTCTAGGGTACCATTGACCCTATCCTTAACGAGTAATCCCAACAGAGCCAAGGTTCTCGCTTAACCTTCAGCTCTGATACCAAATGTAACGACCCGGAAATTTCGAACCCGAAATTTCCAGATAGTTAGAAGAAAAAGAAAAGAGATAGAAGAAAGAACAGAACAAGGCACAGATTCTCACATTCGCAGCGGATCAAAATACAATATCAAATAATAATATCAGTTATACAAAGAAAACTGTATCAGTCAATTACATTTTTATACATCAGAGTTACAACATTTCACAATCACTATACAGTTAAAATAACTCGTCCCAATAATTAACAATATATCACACTCCATACGTTCCTGCCATCCAGCTCGTCTCCTGAGCTCCAGAACGTCCTTACCTGAAATCTGTAATACTCGGTCTGACCCGAGCATTACATCAAAGTAACACCCGGGTCAGGCTGGAAACCAGCGTGAGTAAACTTATCTAACATGAAATTTAAATCCAAAGAACTTATTTAAACCCGGGGTAACTCGTACTTAACTATAAGTAAACAACTTATATAGTCAACACTTATTTTCTCAGAACACTATCTAAGTATCCATCTTAGTTTAAATGGTCCATATTATCTCAAACTGGCCTATTTGATTTCACATATCAATCTATAAAGAATTATAGAAGATTTCAATTCGAAGTGGTTTCGGGTATTTACTAATACCCGACTCCGGTCTCTTCGAATCCAAAGTCATCTTAACCCAAGTTATTCAGGTGAAATACAATTCAAACTTTAGATACAAGATGTCACTGTTTTTAACCCAAACATATTATATCACATAGCATTCCACATCACATACCAGAGATATCAACTAATCTAAGGCATACAATATCATTTAATCATTCATAGCAAGATTAATCAACCATACCATCTCTAATTAATTTAATTAATTAAATTAATTACTTCAATCACCTTTAATTCTACTTACTTAACATCAATTAATTACAAATCATTAATTAATCATCCTTAATTTTCATTTTTAATTACATTAAGTAAATAACCTTTAATTAATTTCACAATTTAATTAACCTTCACCCATTTATAATAATTACAATTGATTATACAAATTAATTTCTATAATTACTTATATTGATTAATTTTCCTTTAAATTAATCATACTCATTTATTAACTATCCTTTAATTAATTTCCTAAACGAATTAATTCTTAATTAATTAACCCATTTAATTAACTATACTAAGTAATTAAACCTTAATTAATTCTCTTAAGTAATTTATCTTTCAATAAATTACTTCATCAAGTAATTATATCATAGGTTAATTATCCTTAATTAATTAACCTCTAATTATTAAGTAATTTAACCTTTAATTACTAATTAAATTAATTAATCCTTAACAAATATATCTTTTAATTACTTATATTAAATAATCATCATCTAAGCAACTAATCTCTAATTATCTTTTAATTATTTCCATCGAGTAAATATCCCATAACCACTTAACTTAATTAATTAATCATTAATCACTTTCATTAGTTAATTATCTTTAACTAATTATATTCATTTTATTAACCTTTAATTAATCACATTTAAATAATTAAACTATCCGCTAATTAATTACATTAGTAATTACTCTTAATCACTTATACCAAGAAATTAATTTAGTCAAAACACCCCCTTATTAAAGTTTTTAATACTTATATTTTGAAAAACTGGTTGATAAGGGTCTTGAAAAATATTCCCATCTATATGCTTTGAAAACTGACTACAAGTTTCTTTTCGTTTTAAAACTTTAAAAGAAAATCAAAGTAACCCGATACAAAACCCTATTTCCCGACCTCTTCTTCGAGTCCAACCCGAGACCAACCCCTTTCTTCCCCAAACTCTCTCTTCTCTTCTATTCCTACAATAATGATACAACCCACCGATACTACTGATACATGTGCACATGCACACTCGATCGTCAACGCTCCGACCAACGTCACCATCGCCAGCAAGTCGACGACGCCAAGCACGATCGTTCCCAAAACTCAGAAACCCGATACAACTTCAAGATCGAAAAACGAGCGTTTCAAACTCCATCCAGAAAACAACCGATCACCAGATTCCACAGTCCACCTTCTAACTCCGACCACCAGAGGCTATGACGACAAGACCAGTCCTTCGCCACAGATCTACATCCCTATTTCCCCTACTCTGATCAACCCCGATGCCGCCATGCTGTTGCATTTCCCTCGAGAACATCGTCGAACCCATCAGTGCTTAAAACCCTACAACGACGTCGATGAGCCACCTTGTCGATCTAAAAATTCTTCAACCATTTTTCCGTTGATCTCCTCCACCCAGGCTTCCTCCAGCACCAGGCCCAAAACCTATCTTCCCTCTAATCGTCGGAAAAGGTCGAAACCCCCAATATCGATCAACTCGCGAATTCCCATCATCCCCACACTTAAAAATCATAATATTATTATCAAAATTCCTAAATTTCAAGTGCGAATCCAGTTATATAATTAAAACTTGCAAAATTAAAAATCGAATTTCAGTCTTGAATTTTATTTCTCTGTAATTTCTTCTTTTAGAAATATTCACCCAATATATTTATCTGAGACTATTAAAAAAAAATAACACCCATACAAACATCTTTCGTTTATAGATCATAGCCAGAAATTGTGTAGATGAAGAGATATGAGTTTCTTAAGGTTGCTTGAGCCTGTAATTTTTGAACAGAGTTTGAATATACATACACACAGACATGCACATGTATTTATTCACATTTTATACATGTAACATATAAATCTATACATGCAAACATTTCTACTTAAATTATTTATCTCATGCAACAAACAGATAAACTTTCAAGCATAAGTTTACTCACCTTTTTAGAAGATGAACAGAGACTTAAAAACTGAGATGCTTGATTTTGAAAACTAAAATGCTTTGATCTTGAAAGCTTGAAACTGGAAACTTATTTTAAAACTGAGATGAATGCTTGATGAACTGGAACTGGAAATCTTGTTGTTGAGATGATCTAGCTTGATAGAACTGAAACTTTGATTTGCTACAGGTTTGTATATTGAAGATGAAATGTTGTTTGATTTAGTTTGAAAGAGTGGAAGCTTTGATTCATTTTCTGGTTTTGAAATTGATTACAGGCTTTTGTTTTGATTTTCTCAGGTTAGTATGTTTTTAGATTTTTGAGTTTCCTGGTTTCGAAATTGAAAAAAATAAAAAGAAATGAAGATAGAAGATGAATGTTTATATAGAGTTACTTTGTGGTTTATTTAATTTTAAAGAAAATAAAGGACACTTGTATCATTCTCTAACATTTGTCCATCACATTTGTTAATTAACCTACACATGTTATTTACATGATCTCATAATTTAACACTTGTAATTTAAGTAATCTTTACTTATTTTTAAATATTAATAAAAGCTTTATACTTAATTTATTAAGTTACAAATACTTATCTATATATAAAAATTACTTTAAAGAAAATAAAACCAATTATATTGATAAATAAAAGCTTATATATTATTTTAAAATATTTAAAATATCTATCTTTTGAATTTCCAAATTTAAATCTAGATTCAAATTCAAATTCAATTTAAAAATTCAATTTGATATATATATATATATATCATATACATTTAAACAAACACAAATTCAATTTGTATATAATAATTCTCTATACATGAATATATACACATATTATTATTGGTTTGAAATTAATAATCTTACCAAATTTTAAATAAAAATTAAAATGGAGATCATCACATTTGAATTTGTTCAATTTATAAATCAGTATTTTATTAATTCAATCAAGTTAATTATCAATTAACAAATGTCCAAAAATCCGGGTTATCACACTTTCCATTGGTAGAAATCCCAAGTACGAGTTATCTTCACCAGCCGTCATGAACGAAGAAAGGAGGAGAAAGAAGCTGCAGTAGTTCTGGAAAGTACTTACTTTAGGATTGTGTATTGTCGGTCCTATCTTTATGTATTGAACCATTTTGGGCTATTGCTATGGGCTAAAATGCCTTAATAAAATTCTTACCCATTTACAAAAAAAAATATTAATATAATAAAATTTGATTGTGTTGTGCATATGATCTGGAATTGTTTTAATAAAGTTATTTAATTTTATTAATGTATATATATGTATATTTATATGTTATAAATATGCTCATAAATATATATATATATTTAAAAAACTATTTTGTCATTGTTATATATATATATATATATTACTTCATAATTTTAAAAAAGCTTTTATTTTATATATATATACATATATTATTTTAGAATTTATTACAATAATCCATACATACATACATATATACATATGTATAAAAAAGTCCCTGTAGCAATGAGTGCGTAAATTAGGTCCCTGTCTTTTCTAAATTAGAAAGCGTAAACTAACTTGCGCTTTCCTGATAGGAAGCACAACTTGTGCTTTCTAAAAATTTCAAAATTTTTAAACATTTCAAAACTTTCTAAAAGAATTTCAAAATCAGAAAGTGCAAACTAGCTTGCCCTTTCTCGCTTTTTAAAAATTTCAAAATTTTCAAAAAGAATTTCAAAATCATAAAGCGCAAACTATCTTGCACTTTCCTGATAGAAAGCGCAAGTTAACTTGCGCTTTTAAAAATTTCAAAAATTTCAAAAATTTCAAAAAAAATTTCAATATTAGAAAAGTTCAAGTTACCTTGCATTTTCTGTCAGAAAAGTGCAAGGCACCTTGCATTTTCTATTTTTCAAAAATAAGGACCGAATACATATTCATTTCTGTGGGGACTTTTCTTATAACAACATCAAAAACATAGACTTGTAACTCTTTTCTTGTATATAAATTATTAATATTTTACATATATATATATATATAATTTATATATATATATGTATATATATATAAATATTTATATTAATAATATTATATAAATAATAGGTTTATTATATAAATAATAGGTTTAAATACATACATATATTTAGATAACATACAATACATATCTGCGGCTCTAATGCAGTTAGCAAGGGCTCCTAGCTCTCCAATGGAAGGAGAGGGTTCGATCATTGACAACGACACTTAAGCGGCTTGTTATTTCTGGAGGAATGAAATAATCCCTTAAATGAGTACAAAATCTTGGAATTGAAAAGTGATACTAAGAGAGCCTAGCATAAAAAGGGGGGATAAGGCGGGCTAACCTATATCCCTGGCCTACGAAAATCGGTTTAAAAAAATCAGATGAGCTAACGTATCATATGCGATGTAAATCCCAACATCTATACGCGGACATGTTATACCTTGCATGGGTTATCAATTTATACATGCATACACATATATGTATATGATACATATATGTATATTTACATGTATTAAGGTATAAACTAAATAAAACTATATAATTTACAAATTTAAATAAAATAAGAGATTTTATTTAAATAAAATAAAATAAATTAGACTTCATAGGTCCAATATAGATCTAATAAGGGATTTTTTTTTTAAATTCACTCATAACTTCCATTGTGGGCTGACTCAGTTCTAACAATATTGACATTAGGAGGTTCTATTTTGTCATTTATTATATGGATCATGGTTATTCTGAGGCTGTTTTACTTGGATTAGTTTTAGTTCTTATATTTTATTTCCTTCCGTTGTGAGATTGAAAGTGTAGAAATGTTAAAAGTTATAGTCTAAGTACCATGTAAACCATTTTATAACCAAATGATTAATACTTTTTGGCATGACATGAGTTCAAATGCCACTTTGGGCCTTAAATCTTTGTGTCTGGAGGTGTAGGTGGTTACAACTGCTATTCCAAGGATGTCCTTGATGAACCTTTGATAGTATCTTGCCAGCCACAAGAAACTACTACTCTCAGTCACAGTTTCTGGTCTCTTCCAATCATTCAAGGTTTCCAGTCTCTTCCATTTATTAACGGCTGTATATTTTGAAGGATCCACGTTCAAACCTTCTAACGAAGCAACGTGACGTAGGAACTTTACTTCTGGCTTCCAAAATGACACTTGGAAAACTTAGCCTTCAATTTGTGTTGACATAAGGTTTTCAACAGCAATATAAGATGGACTTCATGATCTTGCTCATATTTAGAATACATAAAAAATATCATCTATGAGGACCAACACAAATCTATCCAACTAATCGAGAAAGACTCGGTTCATTAGATCTACAAAGAAAGCTTGAGCAATGGTTAACCCAGAAGGTATAACCAATCACTCATATGAACCATACCTTGTCCTAAATGCGATCAAAGAAATACTCTCTTCAGCAAACCCTCAAATGATGAAATCCTATAGAAAATATAACTCTGAGAATACCTGGTTCCACTCAACTAATTAAATAAATCGTCTATCCTTAGCAATGGATAAAAATTCTTTAGCTTCAACTCGTTCAACTTCCAATAGTCGATATATATCCAAAGCTGGCCATTCCAACTTTTTCACAAATGCTATTGAAGCTCACTATGGTGAACTACTTAACCTAATGAAACTCTTATACTCGAGTTCCACTAACTGCGCCTTCATTCCTCCATCTTTTTAGACATTTTGCTTGGTGGTATACTAATAGGTTGCGCCCCTGGTATCAAATCAATATGAAACTTGATCGCTCTTTTCGGAGGAAAACCCATCATAGGTCCAAATACATCAGTAAATTCTCAAACTATAAAAACTCTATCGATCTCTTCTTCTAAGTTTTCCATTGCACATAACGAAACCTCAGACCTTCCCATCATCTTATCCGGTGATACCAAAATTCTGTCTTTTCCTTTTGGGTCTGTAAGGCAATGATTTTCTCAGCGCAATAAATTCTATCATCATTCCACCCTAGGCAATCCATACCCAAAACCATTATGTTTCCTTTGAAATCGAACAAAAATGGGTCACAAACAAAAAATAGTCACCCAAAGCAAACTCTAGGTTGATGCACCTTACCCCGAGAGTGGCATACCCCTCAATCGAATTAACAACATGCAAGGAAATAGTTAAGTAGGCTACACCCAATCCTACTCTATCAACCACATCCTTAGAAATAAAAGAATGTGTGTCCCTAGTATTAAAAAAAATCTAACTTGAAAACTAGAAATGAAAATCATACCTTCCAACAAAACATTCCTCCCCTTCTCCTCGGCATAAGATCCTTCTCTTGGTCCCTCCAAAGCAAAAGCCTTGTTTGCTTCAGCTCTGGATAATCCTTCTTCTTATAGCCCGATCGATCGCAATTGAAGCATTTAGCCTTGGTCACTATAATTAGTTGCAAGCATTTAGACACATAATGTCCCTTATGTCTACAGTTGCAACAGATGATTTTCATATGGTCCATTCAACCTCCACCTTCCAAAGCCTTCCCCTTTGGTTGCCACCCTTCTTCCCCTTCTGGTGAGGAGCATACCTCTTCTTCTGTTCTGGCCTGAGCTTCTCCTCCACCCTCCTCTAAGCCTGATACATACTATCATACCTCCTAACCATGTCCATAACAAATTCAAAAGGAGATGCCATACGCGCCATCACCTTATGGTCCAACCCTTGCTTCAGGCCCCGGATAAACTTCTCATTCTTCCTCATCAGCGTGTTAATCAATTCTTGACCATAATTCGCCAAGGCATTAAACTTCTAGATGTACTCTTCCATAGAAAGGTCCTCTTGCTTGTGATTTATGAAATCCCTAAACTAAATACTTCGTTGAGACATAGACATGAACTGAGCCCCAAACCTCTCCTGAAAATGTTCGCAAGAAATCTCCTATTTAGGAACTTTAGTTGTCACCGTCTCCACCAATTTAAGGTGACTTCATGCAGCTTCCTAAAAGCAAATCTTCTCTTATGTGCATCGTTCAGCCCCAAATCCTTGAAGATACGCTCACACACCTTCAACCAATTTAAAACTTCTCCCGCTGGCTCTCTCCTAGTAAACATCTTGCCTCCCAAACTCTTATACCTTGATTCAGCTTCGAAAATCTACCCTCATGGCTGGTCTTAGCTCCATAACTTATGGCATAGTCTCCATCGCCATTTGTGCCATAAATTGCCAAACCAAAACATTTATATCCATACCCAGGATATGCGGGACAACTTCATTCACTATTGTCGATGGTACTTTTCTTCTATTAACCTCGATAGTTTGAGTACTATTGTTCACCCTTCTTGTGCTAGCTCCTCATACAGTAATTCTTCCACTTCTGAAATCCATTTTTGTTAAGAAAGTCTTAGTTAGAAATGGAATAAAGGTAGCAAGTTAATGATAGAAAATTTCAATCCCTATAACTCTATAAAAATACAAACATGTTGTATATTAGCTTATACCCACCCCAAGTTGTTTATCTGATGCTATTTTATTTTTTCTAAGCTCTATCCTACTTAAATGTCCCTATCCTAGGCTCCAATACCAACTGTAATTTCTCTCATTCTAAAACCTAAATATGAAAACTTAATGTGCTATAGTCACCCTAAAATTAATTTTCGACGATAGTGATGAGATCACTTATATTATACAATATTAAGTAAACAGAGCAGATATAACGAACGAAATACATCATTATAGATTTTGATTACAATTGTTTTTACATCCCATCGTCATGCCCACATGAGGTCAAATAAATAATGCAACATAGCTATTAGTGTCATGCATCACATATGAAGATGTGGACAAGCCTCCTGCTTCATCTCCAGCATCCTTTATTTTTTCATCCCCAAAAAGGTACCTGTCTAAACCCATAAACTCAATCTACTCTAATGAGTACTTGTGTTTTTATAGGGAGAATAAGAATGAAAGCATAGGCCAGATATAAAGTCAGGTATGAATAATATATTACCCTAAGCATACAAAATAGTGGGACCATGCCGCTAATATGCGGAACAAGTTTTCCCCTTACTTTCCAAAGCAATAAATTCCGAGTGAATAGTAAACTTAAGTCATAGGTTCTTTACCAAGTGTTAAAACCACATTGTAATGCCATAACCGAAAGCGATCTCTCGGTTTTCTTCATAGAAATATTACCGCATTCAACATAACTGAAATGCACTCCCCTAAGGCCATACTTACTTTTGCAGTAGATATAAATATATCATAAAAAGTCCTATCCTTCAGCCGTCCCTAAGGTCCTATGCTTATACTATATACATTTACATTGTTATTCAGTTGCCACTAAGGCCTTATGCCAACACTTCGTATTTTGGATACCACATAGGCCTTATACCAATGCTTTCGTATTTTAGATGCCACACAGGCCTTACTCCTACTTCGCTTTCAGTGCCAAGACTGCCACTTCCAGCCTCACGTCTTACACCATCCCTTTCATTGCCACTTAAGCTTTACGCCAGTTTCTTTCATTATTCGAATGACCACCCTTTTAGGCCTTACACCTGCATTTTTCGATTCTGGATGCCACAAAGGACTTACTCCTTCGCTTTCGTTTGTGGATGCCATACATACCTTACTCTATCTCTTTCGTTCTTTTGACTACAACGAAAGCCTTATGTCAACTACCGAAACTACTACCTAAGTAGTCACTATAAGGTTTGCCTTACTAGCTATTCGTTAAGATACCTTTCAGTGTAACATTGTTTTGGTTAACATTTCTACTTACAACATTGTCTTCAATGTTCTAAGTACTAATTCAGCCATCTTAAGCCTAATCATACATTCTCTTCTGGAAACCAATTTGTTTCCATTTTACTATCGTGTTGAGAGCTACACTACTTTCGACAATCATTATCCTGGTGTCGTTTTGGAAAGCCTATCTTAGATTATCTCTTGTGATTTATAGAATTAAATCTATAAATTTTGGGTTCACTTCCTCTTCCATAATTCCATCATTAACCATCCTCGTACTCCAGACCTTCGGTCCTCGGGTCCTCTTCCAAGCATGGACTCACGTGTTCATTACTTAGCCTTATTACTTGTCTAAGCCATAGTCTAACACTCTCGGTTTGGCACATCTTGGGAACTGCCCTTTACATGTTATGTCGATTTCAGATTTGTTTGACTTTGTCATTTCTGACCATTACTTACAAGTTCAGCCCAAATTGTGGATCTGGTCTGGTGACCCAATATTAATTACTTAATTAAGCTAAGTTACCTACCGGCCCTTAAATATTTACCGTTTGTTATCTCTATTAAACCCTTCAGTCATGCTTATTTACCTCCAAAAATTACTTAGTTTATTTCTTGAAGTTTTGTAGTAAAATTAATAATGATTTTTTCTTATAATTTCCCAAATACTGTAGTTTCTAACTGATTTCTTATCCATGATTCATAATCAAATCTTATCAATCAATCTGCTTAAGGAAACATTATATAAGTTTAGACACTTTCCAAATATAGCGTTCTTTATAATTTATAACATTCACAAATGACAAAATCATAATAAATCCTTTATAAAAACCTAACTATCAGAGATTTAGGAGAGAGAAAAGATATTGGAGAATATGTTACTTACCTATTTTCATTGATTAGGAAGCTTAATATTTTCCTTTCTTTGATCTTCTTCCTCTTCCTTCCTTTTTAATGGTGGGTGGCTAGGGTTTGCATTTTTATTTTAATTTGCAGAGAATTTAAAGTGATGAAAGATAATTTAGGGCACTTATATAGTAGCTGTTTCGAACTTAATTACCCCTTTCCATTTATTTATTTCCTTCTTTACAAATCTACTCTTTACAAAATATAGTTTGAATTACTCCTCCTTAAGGCCGCGTTAATTTATTTCCATTCATTTTAACTATACCATTGATGATTTGCCTAGTATCATTTGATTCACCCATTTATAATGAGTAAATAACCATCCCATGGGTATGATTCACCCATTTATAATGAGTAAATAACCATCCTATGGGTATTTACATGGATAGTTTATTTAATTTCTTTAATTAATTAATTCCTAATCAATTATCCATTAATTTAAGGGGTATTACACATGCCGTTTACTTCCATAAGGGAAGTTAATCTGATTTCTTAGCCCCGGGAGCATGATCCGTAGAATCAATACGACACACCAACACTTCATCTAATGCTTAGGATCACAAGCATGTTCACCCTGCATGTACCTTTACCTAATTTGAAGTCTTTCAATCTAATTGTTTTTAGGTACCATAGGACGCTCTTTATATGATGGTCTTGGAAGGAAAGCCGGCTATCCAAGACGCAAGCATTCAAGCTCTTCTCAATACCGATATGAATCTAAAGAAGAGAGGGAAGATGAAAGAAATGGAAAGAAGGGAAGATGAGGAAACCTAAAGGGGGTCCTAGACTGACTGGGACTCTAGAGATCGCTCCAGCTCCAAGAGGCGGTTTGTTTCTTCCTCACGCGAGCGTTATCCTCTCCCAAAGTCCAAAAACATCACACCAGAAGCTTAGAACCTCTTCTACCAATCTCTAGGGCTCCAACTGCCTCCGCTCATGCACCTCCCCAGCAACCAACTTTAGTCACATCCTCCCATAGATCCAAATCTGCCACCCAGCCTAACTAATCTGGCACTTTAGCTCCTCATTAAAGGCATAGGAAAACCATCCTTACGCAAGCTCCACCAACACAGGCCGTCTCTGCTCCAACCCTAGTTGCTTATCCTAATCTTACGATGATGCCGTGAGCATTCCCAAATCTATGCTTCACTATAGTGAAATTCGATTATCACTTGAAAAAAATTCCTCCAAAGGCAATATCTCATGATGCGGCAGATCGTTAATGACGTCATCAACCAATACACCATTTGGATGAGGTTGGCTCATGCCATGTTTGACACTAACATAGCTAATTAACTCCAAATCCAACAAATTGAATTTGAAAAGGCGGACTAGGAAAGGATCCTTCAAAGCTACATCATAAAGCTTTATGAGGTGGTAAAAAAATCAAATCAAAAGGTCAAGTGAAGGAGGAACTCGAGAGGAAACATTAATAAGAGCTTAAGGCCATTAAAAATAGGTTAGAGATAAGGGAAGAGCAAGTGATGAATGCATACATAAAGAGTGACAAACTAGCCAAAGCTAAGGCCATGCTCCAACATATAATTGATAACTAAGCACTCTACATCATGAATATGCAGACTGATGTGGTTAAGGAAAGGAAAGAAAAGGAGGATACCATGGCCCTTGCTGAAGCACGTAGGCTTGAAGTATCTAGGCAAAAGAAGAAAAGAGAGCCCTCAAGGGCAAAGTCGAAGAAGAAGAAGATCATGCCACTACAGCTAAAAATGAGAAGGACAAGCTGAGAGGAGACATCAAGACCACCTTGGTAAGCTTTTATGCTAATTTTATCATATTTATTGACCTTAAGTGGCTTGAAGGAGAGTATCCCTTAGCATTATCTCTGGCTTAAGATAAAATCTCAAATTAAGAGCTAGAATTAAACAACCAAGTTGATAAAGATAAACTCAAGGCCGAACTGCTTAATGATGAAGATAGAGAGGCCATAGAAAAGGGCCGTTTAGAGAGGGCGTCTAAAGCCTCTACTTCTACCTAGGTGCCTATTGAAGTTCCAGTCGAATTCAAATCTAAGGTCTTGGTAAAAGATAGTACTACTTTGATCTCTTAGAACTTTAAATTGAGGATGCTACCCATGCGACGACCAATTCTAAGGCTGTCGGTCCTATCGCACTAGGGTTATCTTTGCCCATTGCAGACCTTCTAGGCTCTTACCACTGCGACATCAACATCTACTGCTGCTCTTGCTTCAAAATATGAGGGGTATAACCCCAATGATCTTAGCTTTGCGCCACCCTCGACTGGCTTCACTCTTCCACTTGTGTCTCTAATTCCTGAGGAGAGGCAAGGCGAGGCTTCCATGTAAATACTCACATCAACTCTTAGAGGTATATCTCTAATCTCTCATGTCTTTGAAAAGCTTCATATGTCCTCCGAAGACATTTCTAATATTTTCATCTTTATTTGTCAATCTTGGCACTCATAGCCCAATCCTCTACAATGGTTCCTCTGGTGACCGCTCTTGTCACCTCATCCATTGTTGTCTCATCTTGTTTTCCCATCGCCACTTCCTCTACCATGTCTACCCCCGATGTAGATGCCGAGAAGATCGATGCACTACAACCAAAAACGGCATTTCGTAGCATTGGAAAAACGCTACCAAAGTCTACCGCAGCGTTTCTAGTTCTGACACTACTAGCATGTAAACCAACGCTAGTTGATAGCATTTAAAAAAAACTCCTGAAAACAAACTACATAAAATAGCATTCAGAAAATGCAATGGAAAATAATACACTACGAAATGGTACTACTTTTTAAAGCTTTTAATAAACACTATGGTTGTAAAACACTAAGGAAATTATCACCTGTTCGTAACACTTAATAACAACTACGTAAATTTTTCAGTAGTATTTCTGAAACATTTTTTACCTCTTATAGATTTTTCTAAATGCAATTATTCTTTTTTGTATTATTATGTTAATTTTCCACCTCTGCTTCCTTCTTATAAAACAACAATCAAATAAATTCAAATGATAAAAACAAAAACACAATTAAGAATAGAACAATTATTCCTTTATATTTAACATAACCAATATTTCTTCATACATATACGGTGTATAAAAATACATTCAAGACAATATATCTGATAACATTTCTGATACTATTAATAATTTTATGATTTCTACCAATAATTCAAAACATTTAAGCAATAATGTCATGATAAAAGATGATCCTCAAATGGTGCGAACAATTAGTTGTACCTCCACTTTTCATTCCAATGTAGCGGGACCTCTGAAATATAAACAATCTTCTATCTTGTGCTCTAGTACACGCCATACCATGTAAATATGTCACATCAAGTACTATCAAATGGGAAAAATCCATCTGCTGCCAGCGACAATAGAAATAGTTAATTTGAGATCCTTTAAACCTATGTTGAAAGGAAACATACAAATGATCGTGAAAGTGCTTTACATATTTAGGGTAGGTCGAACATCCTTTGTTAACTTTTATTAAATTTAAATAATTTTTATAAAACTTAGTTAACTTTTTATTAAAAAATAATAATAATAAATTAACTAAGTTTATTAAAATAATAATAATAAATTAACTAAGTTTATGAAAATTTATAAGTTTGAGATAATTTATAAAAGTTAATTAAATTAATAAAGTTTTTTTGAGATAATTTATAAGTTTAAGTTAATTAAAATATAAGCTATGACATTTTAAGTTTTAGCGATTGCAATAATCTATATGTTTATGTTAATATAAATAAAGTTATAAATAAGTTAATAGAGCTTTAGAAAAATTTAACCAAGTTTTTAAAAATTAGCCATTAGTGCACTTATGTCCTTGCATTCCTTCTCGCTCTAGACAATGCATTCTCTATCTATGCCTATGCTTTCACACTAGCAATAGTATGTTTCCAGCTATCCGACCCTCTTCTACATCAACATCTAACTAGCTAAGCTCTCTTTCAGTTTTTCATCGTCAGTGCGCATATTCATCTACCAGCGCTCTTCATCTCCAAGGCTTATGGTGATGCACACTTTTAGATTTACATCAGTTAGTGCCCATTCTCATCGGACATCACCTCTAATCTTCAACTGATAGTGCCCACTTCTTCGCAGTGCCTACGCTTATGAACTGCATGCTCTATCTAACTGTGCCTCAGCTTCCTTCAAATCGCTATCATCCAGAATTTTGACAAGCATGCCTCTACAACTGGGGCTTTACATATCTGACGTGTCCTCCTTTTCTCATTTATGCAAGCATTTTTAATCCTTCACGTGCCTCACCTCTATAGCATGCTGCCTCCTACTGATTGTCTCACTACATATGCATTAGCTGCCATTTTCCATATGAGTGCTCCATATTTGAATAGAATGTATATATGTTTTTGTCTGATTTCTTCTGCATGTATATTTCGTTGATCATCCTAGTGACGATCAACCATTTTTGTTTTGGACATTGCTCATTTTATACACTTTGGTTTTACTTTTATAATAAATATATGAGTACTCTCCATTTAATTGGTTCACTCTTTCATTAAAAAAAGCTAAGTTTTATAAAATTTAACTAAGTTTTGTAAAAATAAAAAAATAAATTTATAAAAATTAGTTAAGTTTTGTTAAAATATAACCAAGCTTTATAAAGATTAAATGAGTTTATTATAAAAATTAACGAAGTTCATAAACTTAGTTAATTTATTATTATTATAAACTTAGTTAATTTATAAATTTATTTAATTTTCTAAAACTTAGTTAAATTAGTTAATTTTTACAAACTTAGTTTCATTATTATTATTTATAAAACTTACTTAACTTAGTTAATTTATTATTATATTATTATAAACTAACTTGGTTTTTATCAAACTATAGTTTATTATTATTACTCTTATTATTATTATTATTATTATTATTTCATTTTTGTATAAACTTAGTTAATTTTTATCAAACTTAGTTGTTGTTGTTGTTATAAACTTGTTAAATTTTTAAAAAACTTAGTTGACTTAGTTAAAATTTTAAAATACCTTGTTAGTTCTTGCAAAACTTAGTTATTTTATTTCTACAAGAACTAATAATAATGACCTATCATCATTTCATACTTATTTGTATTATTGGTCTATGAGTGTGGCATAACACCATAATAATGGTGAAACAACAAATCTTTTATCTTTTATCTTTATTGTTTTATCTTTTAATTTTATTTTTTTATGTTCATCTTTTATCATTTTATAAAATTTTGATTTCAAATGAAGAGCACAGTTTGGAGTTATAAGTTTGTTCTTTTATGGTTCTAAACAAATGATAATTATTTTTATCATTTCATAATCCAATTAAATCATTTTTGTTTCAACTTTCAACTTACATAAGTTATAAATTAGGATTTTTTACTGTGTGTTACTTCAACTTTGCATTCATAGGCTTATGACTGTCATCTTTGTTCAAGTTAACAGAAATATTTTAATTTATTTTCCACAGAATTCTTTAGTTATCACAATATATATATTTTTATAGGAATTTAGTTATTATTAGTTAGGGGATTCAGTATTAGGAATTTATTCAGAATCTTTTCATGTTTGTTTCTTGAAGGAATTACTTTGTGCAATACGGGAAGTTATGTTAGAGAATAAGGCAAATAGTAGTGTTAAGGAGAACCGTCAAACATAGAGTTTTGAGTACAATAAATTCTAATGATGTATTCATTTACATTAAACATCACAAGCTCAAAATCATAAACCAAGTTAAATAAATCTAAGAAGAATACAAGAAATTCCTACATTTAGCATATCCGACAAGGCGGACATATCAAATGAACCAAGAAAGCCAATGGGCATTAAAGGAATTTTTTCTTCATTGTACCAGTTTTGGTTTCTTGAAGAGCTTGATTTATCATCTTTGAAATATAACAAAATTGAAGAGATCAAAATTAAAGAACTCGTATACATACAAGTGCACTACAACAAAGAGAGCCTATTACAATGTTTTTTTAACAATGTTTATTTTAAAAAAAAGTAAAAAAAAAACCTTTTTATAATGTTTTTTAAGCAAACGTTGCAAAAACCTTGTTTTTTACAATGTTATTTTTAGCAAGCGTTGTAAAAACATTGTTTTTTACAAAGTTTTGTAGCAAATGTTGTTTGTAAACATACCATTTCAACAACATTTATTACAAAAACGTTGTTAAAACATAGTTTTCTACAACTTTTTCCTTAAAAGTTGTAAATATTAATTTACTACAATATAAGTTGTTTTGCTCATAGGTTGTAAAAATCTTTGAGGAAACATCAGACATGTTTCTTAATAATTGTAATAACTAATAATTTTTTAAATATATTTACTATTGCTTAAATATTTTAATAACTAATAATTAGTAATTTATAATTAATAACAAATAATAAATACTTTCTTAATAATTTATAAATTGTAATTTGTGATTAATAATTGTAAATGACAGCTTATATAGTCACAAGTGGAAAGCTCGTGTGTTGCACGGATGCATAGGTTAATGAGTGTTTAAAGAAGCTTTCACTGTCATTTAATGGCTCGTTCTCATTTTTGACACGGACGCATCAGACATGTTGGAAGTGGGAACAGCGACACAAACATTTTACCACATTCCCTCTTGCACTAGAAAACTGTATAGTTTATGGACGACGTGGTGACACGCTGTTATTTTCAGTAAATTGGATAGTATGGTCAATTCAAATTCCCCTTTCAATGTCATTTCATAGCAAAAAAAATGCATTCCCCTTTCATCAAACTTTCTTTATTCGTGCCCCATTCAGAATAACCCCTTCGGGTGCCCCATTCGCTTAACAAAGAACGCACTCGAATTAGGAAAATGTGTACTATACGAAAAATATATATTTTTTAACAACTATACACATACCCACACACTTCCACCAAATTTGGAGAAATGACATGTTAACAAGATTGTCAATGTACACTCGAAAAATCAAAAATCCGTTAACATTAGTTTTTGAGAAGCGGATAAATACCTGATATCCAAAAAAAAGGTATGTAGATACGAAGGCTTCCGCTTTCGAAAATTATCCGTCCGGGTTTCGCCAAGATTATATTTTATATTGTGTATTTTATTACAATGAAAGTTGTATATTTATTAATTTATTAAGTTAGCATTTTGCATTTAACGCACGTTAACTGCTCAAAACAATTTATTATTATCATATTTGTTTATTTTTCACACCTTTATAATTAGTAGGATTGCAAAAAAAACTTATGTTAAATCAAAATTTTCTAATTATTTTTCTTGTTTTATCGATAATCAGTAGATATGATAATTATTTCATATTCATCCGCATCCACGGATGTGAATATCCGATATCCATAAATAATTTCGAATGTGTATGCAGTTATGACCCAATTAGCATCTAAAAGTAGTTGTTGACGAACCTACATGCTAATATAGTATAGAAAATAGCACAATTTTTTCTCTAACTAATAATCTCATATTTCTGAACTTTCACATCCAACGATGAGCTAATCAAAAGCTTTAATCACTTCCTTCGAGCAATACTTTGATACATAAGGGTTGTATCAAATTTTGATGCAATCTCCTTATTTATTTGACATGTGTACAGCACGTTAAACAAATGCATTTACCAAAACATAATAAATATACCAAGTTTTTTCATATAGTATACATGTCAAAATTTGAAAGCTTATGTATCAAGATGTTGATAAAAATGTATGTATCACAGCTTTTCTCCCTTCTCCCCATGTTAAACTATTAATGATCACCTTTTATAAAATATAGTAGAAATAGTAACTTGTCATCTTTTATCCTCATAATAGTACATAAAAATGAATAAACTTAGTTGATACAAATCGATAACAACCGTTATAGAACTTTTTAGATGAATATTACCCTTGCATGTAGCCACTTCTCATTTCCTATAACAATACAAATGGACATTTCAGCAGATCACGTTCCTGAAATATCCATCGGTTACAACGTAGCTATTGTGAAAAATTCCTATTGTCCAACTTCAACCAAACTTGATCCCAAAAGCAATAAAAGGCATATGAAAGGATCATACCTTTTCAAGTAGATCCACTGTTTAGCTAGAAACCATTCAACAGTATCATGATTTAAACTGTACTTTAAGTTGTAGACACATTCAACCATTCCCTATTCTCCTATTGAACTCAATATTAAAAAAACTTCTAAGTTAATATTTCTAATCAACGTACCCATTCCTTGTTAAACTGAAACCAAAGAAAGAATGACATAAATTGGATTAGGTAAACCAAATACAATGGATTACAACTAATCCATATTCTATAATTTTAAGACAATGCTCTACTTTAGAAAGAAAACATGTATCTATATATTACACATATAATTATGACATGTAAATAAGTATTAGGTACAAATTTATTTGTAGAATTTATAAGCGAATGAGAAATGTATCGGTACAATAGCAATATATCTAAGTTTAGTATGGTGTGGGTTGTATAAGTTTGGGCCACCCGCAGCCCATTTACATAATGCCTTTATAAATACTTATATTGGCAATGTTACAGATGCATGAAATAGAGAAAGTTTTACAAAGCAAGTTTATCAATTCTTTTACATGGTATTAGAGCGTTAAAAAATTGCTTAACAGCAAGTGCTTGATCCATTTCTTATTAGCAAATCATAATCTCATCAGAAAAACTTCATCACCTGAATCAAAGTTACATAGTTTAACAACTATGCAACAAAATCTTGAAAAATTCATCATTTGAGTGTTGTGCCGTGCCAAGAAGAGGTGCATCAGAAAAAAAATTCATCATATAACACCCCTTCGGCTGCAACAATATCATCAGAAAGTTCAAGATATCGATTATCTCACCTGCAGTGTCGTGCCAAGAATCCAGTGGTCAGAAATCAATCATCATCCAACTAGATTCTGGCTGCACTTCCCCCATTAGTTTGGTAACATCCCTTTCCATCATCATTTCTTGATCTGGTGCTTCAATATGACGGAAGAAGGCAGTGACAATGCCATATCACCCAGTTCAGATTCAAGAACCACTCAAAATCAGTCAAATGTCACCCAAGACCTCATCAAATCCATAATCAAGCCACAAAGTCAAATCATCACTATCTAGTTAGATGAATCAAACTATCTACTCTAGAAATTTTAGATTGAAACAGCAATCAGAGGTTATGGGTTGGAAGAATATGTTCTTAGCACATTAATCACTCCACCAAGATTTACTGCAGATAATGAAGGGAAGTTAGTCAGCAATAAGGATTATATAACTCATGAAAGATAAGATAGCTTGATCGGTTCTTGGATATTGTCATCGATAAGTGCAAATTTACTACCATAATTAATAGGGTGCAAGACCACTCATGAGATTTTGCGTACTATTGAACAAGTATTGAGTTCTCAATCTGCAGCAAGAATAATGCAATACAAGAGACAGCTACAAAACTTAAGAAAAGATAATGCAAGTATGAGAGTGTATCTGTCAAAAGCCAAGACTCTATGTGATCAACTGGCCTCTGCTGGTCATAAAGTAACTGACACAGAGCAAATACTATGCTTATTAAGTGGATTGGATGAAGAATATGAGGCAGTGGTGGCCATAATATCGTCTAATGAAAAACTACCATCCCTACAATATGTTCACTCTCTACTATTTGCTCATGAGGGAAGACTGGAGCAAAAGAAACCAACAAACTGGGAATATAATGCAAATTATGCCTTATCAACAAAAACAAAAATCAAGAAAGAAACTATGATACCAGAAATTAGTCAAACAGTTCCACAGGTGGTCAATTAGGTAGATTTAGAGGAAGAGGTGGTAGATGGAATCATAACAATAGTAACAAACCAAGATGTCAAATATGTGAAAAGTATGGTCACAAAGCAAATAAGTGTTATTTCAGATTTTATGTCAACTTTACACCAGCACAACAAAGAAACAACAGTTCAAGATTGCAAAATCTAAGTTTAAATATGATTAATGTGCAACAAGAATTGAAATCAGAAAATACAAATACACACACAGCAAAGGTTGAGGATATACATGATGATAACTGGTATCCAGACTCTGGGGCAACCAACCATGTGACCAACAACTTGAGCAAACTAAATCTTGACAACCGAGAATATAGAGGTAAATAGTTATTATACATGGGTAATGGTAAATCAGTTAAAACCTCTCATACTAGAAATGCAAGCATTAATGGTACCAGACAGCTTTATCTTAACAATCTGTTAATTGTTCCATTAATTAGAAAGAATTTAATGAGTGTATCACAATTTTCTAAAGATAATAATGTCTTCTTTGAATTTCATCCAAAATATTGTTTAGTAAAAGATACTCTAACAGAAGAAATTCTTTTGCAGGGTAGAGAGTATAAGGGATTGTATAAATTTGATGTTGCAAATCTAAGAAATTCTAAGTGTAAAGAAAAATGGTGTTATATTTCAAAAACAGAAAATGTTGAAAAATATGATGTATGGCATTGTAAACTGGGACAACCCAGTATGATTATTGTTAGATATGTTCTAAGTAGATGTAATAACATTCTTGTTGATAAAATTCCCACTTCTTACACTTGCACATATTGTCAAATGGGTTAAAGTCATAAGCTTGCATTTCCAGATTCAGAGACTATGTATAATAAACCACTTGAACTAGTTGCCACATATCTCTGGGGACCAGCCCCAATAAGTACCGATTATGGTTATAAATACCACATTTCTTTCACTGATGCTTATTCTAGATATGTGTGGATTTACTTTTTAAAATCAAAGTTTGAGACTAACAATGCAGTGATAAAATTCATATCAAATGCTGAAAGATAGACAAACTGTCAGGTAATGATAACGCAGACTGATGGTGGCAAGGAATTTCTGCCACTAAATGGTTACTTCCAAAAGAAAGGAATCACATAAAGAATCACATGTCCATACAATTCAGAATAGAATGGCCTTATTGAAAGGAAACATAGACATATTATTGAAATTGGTTTGACTTTACTAGCACAAGCATCTCTACCATTAAAGTTCTGGCCAGAAGCTTTTTCTACAGCAGTCTGCTTAATTAACAGACTGCCTACAAAGGTACTAGAGTTCAAAAGTCCAATGGAATTGCTAACTAAAGTCAAATCAGATTACCAAAGCTTAAAAATATTTGGATGTTTACGTTCCCTTGTCTAAGACCATACAACACACATAAACTAGAATATAGAACCACACCATGTACATTTCTTGGATATGCAGTAAATCAGGAAGGATATAAGTGCCTTGATAACAATGGAAGAATATATATATATACACACACATCTAGGCATGTGATATTTAATGAGCATGAATTTCCTTTTAGTAATGCAAATATTAAAACAACAGACAAGGTTTATAATTCAAAATACTCTATACTTCCAATATTACCTTCACCAGAGATAATCATACTAGCTCAGAATGAAAGGAATCATGGCAGGAGTGACTTCAGCCCACAACATGCAATGTCTACAGATGAACCAGGTCATGAGTAGATTGGAGCACCAGCAAATACATACAGTATGGTGTGAGGAATGCGGAATACGGATCTTAAGGCTAGAATGAACACTAGAGGGGGGTGAATAGTATTTATAAGAAATTACTAAATCTTTTTGAGTTACTGTTGATTTGTACACAAATGTATAAATATTCAAACAAAGATATAATCACAGAATCAAACACAGATGCAGAAATAAAGTAAATGCAGTAAAGGAAAGAACACACCGGATTTTATACTGGTTCGGAGTTACCCTACATCCAGTCCCGCACAACTAAGTACGGATTTCCTTTCAAAAGCAATTCAACAATTACAACCCTTGATTTCAAGGCCACGAGGTACATCCTCCAGAATCACAATCCTCTGGGTAGAGATACTTGATTTTCGGGCAACAAGTTCACCCAATTGATTTCTCAAGGCTACAATCACACCTTTTCTCACTTGATTGATTTCCAAGGCTACAATCACACCTTTTACTCTATTGATTACAAAGAAAGCCTATAACTCTGAATAACACTAAGGATCTTGATGAGATAGTGACAGAGAATCAAACCAGAGATTATCTAGTTAGATTCAATGTTGATTTCGGTAGAGTAATGGTAAGAATATGTATAAAGAAATGTGGAAGAAGAAGAGAAGTGAAAAACCAGAAAATCTATATATAAATTCGTTGAAACTAACCCCTATTTATAGAAGAACAACAGCCATATCCATTCGTGAAAGGTTATGGCGAATAGATACTTCTTTTGAAATTCAAATTTTTGAATCTAACTGTCACTATGTCGACATGGGGTACTAGTGCATGTCGACATCCCAAAGCATTTTTTGATGATTTGATTTTCTTTGAAAATAACCTTTATCTTATATTAAGAACTATTTAAACTTTATAAATATACTTGACTATAGATAAAATACATAGATAAATATAGAGAATAATATATATATAATTTTACTATAATTTTATATTTAAATCTAAGTATAAATATATTATAATTAAAAGATAGTGTAAAACAAACAAAGTTTAAAACAAGAGTTTATTAAAAACAAAAACAAAGAATATTTTAAGGCTAAAACATCTTTTTGAAAATCATTTGAAAAGATAATTTTTAAGGCTAAAACATTTTGAAAAGCAGTTTTGAAAATCATTTTGAAGTAGTTTTGCAAGCTTCTTCCTGCAGAATATCTCATCACATCAGGACTCGAGAACTTGTACAAAACCAGGATGTTCGTGGGTTTGTAAGCCACTTGTCGTAGGTTTGTAAGCTACTTGTCGTGGGTTTGTAAGCTACTAAAAAGGTAGAAATGGGTTCCATCTTAAAAGAAAAATGGAGTGAAGATTTCAGTGCTATTATGAAGTTTTAACATAATTCTAGACTCAATACTTATCTTGAAATCTTGAACTCTTGATAATCTTGATAATCTTGATACTCATGAGTCTTCAATCTTGATATCTTGAATCCCTATACTGTACAGTCTTCATTCTTTGTACCTGCATGGTTAAATCCTGCATATACATATATATCTAAACTATAATGTCAGTATTTATATTTTATAATCTTATTCTAAGGTTGTTGTCATCAAAACCATCATCTCAAGGACTAACAATCTCCCCCTTTTTGATGATGACAACCTTTGTTTATAAAATATTACTTCTATCCTAATAACTCCCCCTAAATATAATAACTCCCCCTTAATCTATGCCTAACTCTTCTATTTTATATTTCTCCCCCTTTGTCATCAACAAAAACAAACTAACTCCAAACTATATAACTCTTAGTCTAATATCCTATATGATTATAATGATAGTGTTATCATACATAATCAATACTTACTTGTAAACCTAAAACTTAGTCCTAAACTACTAACATTCCTAACCAAGTACCTATATAATACTTATATATAACATATCTAGGAATCATATATAAGAAAACATAATATTTATTTATATATATATATATATATGTTTATATTTACATTTTCGTACAATGTGACAAATATAACGATGAAAAACGAAAAAGAAGAAACTATTGAGTATCTTTGACAATTGGAGATCTATGGATCGAACAATTTGGATAATGGAAACAGAAATTTCCACGTTGTTCAACCAAGTTTCTGTCCTTGTCAAAACATACTTCGCCAATGCAAATGACTTTGTCGTTGTCTTCCGCATGCTCTTCTTCCATTGGTTCTTCTTCTTCTTCTTCTTCACTTTCCTCTTGTTCATGATCTCCTGAAGAGTCCTCGTCAATCAAGAATGGATTAGCATGATTGTCCATTAGAAATTTTTGCAAATTTCTAAGGATTTTCCCTTGCCTTTCCTGTTCTTTTGCCATTCGGAGTTGCACTATTTGAATTTCAGTCATTAACTGAATTGCATCTTTCAGAGAATCCTCCATTTTTGTCACTCGGACGAGCGTAGTACGTTGGAACAGACCAGAGGTAGGAGAAGGGAATGAAAAGGTTGATTTTACGTTTGATTTGGAAGAGGAGGCCATTGATAATTTGATTTCAGAAGATAGAACAGAAAGAGAACAGAGAGAATGAAGAAAATTTCGAAAATAAAAAGAATATATAATCAATTATTTGAATTTTGGTGGGAAAAATTTTAAATTTAAAAAAAACGTTATATGTCGACATGGGTATAGGAGGGATGTCGACATGGTTCTCAATATTTTTACTATTTTATTTATTTTGATTTAATTTTTAATTATACTTTGTTATTTATATTTTATATTTTAGTTAATGAACAAATACCTAATTCTCTTCTTAATTTAGTAAATGTAGATTCATTTAAGGGTTTTGTTAAGATATCAGCAATTTGATTTTCAGAATCGATATAGTCGAGAGTAATTACTTCTCTACTTATATTATCTCTGAGAAAATGGTGTCTGATATCAATATGTTTAGATTGAGCATGTTGAGTAGTATTTTTGGATAAATTTATTGCACTAGTATTATCACAATAAATTGGTGATTTTGAGATATTTAAACCAAAATCTTTTAAAGTTTGTTGCATATATATTACTTAAGAACAAGCCAAAGCAGCAGAAATATACTCTGCTTTAGTTGTTGATAGAGAAACTGTGTTTTGCTTTTTACTAAACCAGGAAATCAGAGAATGCCCTAAAAAGTGACAAGTTCCACTTGTACTTTTTCGGTCTGATTTACAACCAGCATAATCAGCATCACAGTAAGATATTAAGTCAAACGAATCATTTTTAGGATAAAATAAGCCATAATCAAAGGTGTGTTTAACATATCTTATAATACGTTTTACAGCTTTTAAGTGAGTTTCTTTAGGTTGGGATTGATACCTTGCATAGAGACAGACACTATGCATGATATCAGGTCTACTCGCAGTGATATATAGTAGTGATCCAATCATTCCCTTATATAATTTTTGATCTACATCTTTCGAGAGATCTTCTTTACTAAGGTACTCATTGGTTGCCATGGGAGTGGGTTTTCCACTTGCAGTAGTCAAACCAAATATACTAACTAGGTCTTTAGCATATTTTTCTTGACTAATAAAGATACCATTATCTAATTGTTTTATTTGTAATCCTAAAAAGAAATTTAATTCACCCATATGACTCATCTCAAACTCTTTTGTCATTATTTCAGAAAATTCTTTATTCATTTCAAAATTAGTTGATCCAAAAATGATATCATCTATGTAGACTTGAACTAGTTGAATATCATTTTTATTTCTTTTAATAAAAAGAGTATTATCTACTTTACCTATTTCAAAATTTGATTGTAACAAGTAAGATTGTAACAACCCTAAATTTGTGCATATATATTTAAATTTGACTTTATTTTTATTTTTAAATTATTTTAAACTTGTTTTATTTCAAACATTTCATTTTAAAATTAAATGTTGATTATTATGTGAACTATAATTTTCAAACTGGTATAAATTGTATATTTCCCTGAAAAGTGAATTTCTGTTCAAACTGGTCAAACTTTGACTTTTGAACTTTAAATTTAAATATTTAAATGCTTGAATTTTATCTTTTATTATGAAAATAGATTTAATTTCATGAATACTGCTTTTAGTTTCGTTGAAAATGGACTTATATTGTGGAAGTTATGTATTTTTCAATATTGTGTATAAACTATTTATTTAGCAATATTATTTATTTTACATCATATAAATTATATTTTTATTGTCATATTTTGTTTTAATATGTGTTAATATATTATTTTATGTCTTTGAATATTTTTTAAAGTGATAAAATAATTTTTCTAAAGTATATTTGAATTTATTCCAATTTATAAAGCCTAGTTATATATATATATTGCCATTTTCTTTGTTTAATTGGTTTTATTTAAATTTTATTTAACTATTTTATACATTTATTTTTATTTCTGAGTTTTTATCTTTATTTATCAGTATTTTATATGTATTTAAAATTTCAAAAGAAATTAGAGAAATTTGAAGAGTTTTGAGACCTTTTATTTGCCTAAGTCCTTTTGTATTCCACCGTTTCATTTTCAATCAATACATCAATTATTTTGGCCGACTTCTCTTCTTTGCTTCAGCCGTATCTATTCTTCATTTTTCATGCAACAAACAAATACTTCTCAACCTCCAAAAGTTCAGCCACCATTCTTGAGAAAAGTTTTGGTAAATTCTATTTCTTTTTCATCTTTTTCTTCTTGCTTATGTGATTTTTGCACTTGTTTTCAACCTTCTATGGATCGGCTCCTCCTTCCTCCTTCACCTTGGCTGCCTCCATCACCATCACATCTGGTCAACACCACTTCCAGCCCATTCCCACCCATGGTCGTGCATCCATGATGACAAGATCCTCCTAAAAATGAACAAAACTTCACCTATATGTGCAAGCCGAGCCCATCCACCTTCCACCACCTCAAACCTCCACTTTGGCCGGCCAAAGACCACCACCACCAGCCATAGATGATCTGAAACAACTCTGCCACATCACCCCTGACCCACCTGAACCTGGCCCTGACTTGTATTGCTTTGGCCGAGCCTTTGTTTGCCTTGAATACATGTTGTATTGCCTTGAAGTTGTGTATACATGCACATATTTCTTTGCATCACTTTTGCCCCATCACCATACATGTTTGGCCGACCCTTACCAACCCAAAACCAGATCCTAACCCACTACTTAGCCATATATTTCAGATCTATAGCTGAAGCAAAGGTGGTAGAAAGCAAGTGCAAAACTTTGGATTTGTTTTATGCATACATTATAACATTGTTTTATTATATTTGGTGTTGAAATTCATTTGTTTTATATTGTTTTGTTTGATATGTAACAAGACAACTATTTTGGCTCTCCCCTCACTTGAATCGTAGTCGTGCTTTCGTGCCTTTTGGATCTTTGTTGTGTGTTTGGTTGTGCTATCTCCAGCCTGTAGAGGTGAGTAATTCTCACCAGACGATTTATACTTATATAACTAGTGAACTGACACCTCTTGAATCTGTAAATTTATATCATCCTGTTATAACTGCTATATTATGATTATATGATGTTAACCCCTGTTGTACACATGTTATATCACCTGTTATTGTTATATGTTGTTAACTGATCATTTATATCTGTTTATCACACTGCAAGTTCCCTATTAGTATAGAAATCACTATGGGTTGAAATGATACATACCCGAACAGACTTTAGAATAGGGAAAGATCGTTATGGGTTGAAATGATAAGCCTGAGCGACCTTTAATAAACTTTATTTACTTGGGTTTACGGGTTTGAAATGATAAAACCCGGATTTTCTTTGTAAACTACGGATTGAAATGATATATTATCCGTATCACTTGACTTAGGCTAGAAAATATTATACAGACCCGTGGTTATTTTATAAAATTTTCTGGAAATTTTTAAGTATTTTTAAAATGTAAAAATATGATAAATTGATTTAAATTGAATTTTAAAATGATTTATTTAAGTGGAAATGATTTTTCCTATGTGATGAATGTAAAATAAATGGATAGAAATTGTGATTTTTCAAGTGTAACTTAATTTGGAATTTTTGATTTGATTTTTTTATGGAAATTTAAGTTAATTAAATTAAAAATGAAAAATTAAGTTTTAAATGGTGTAAAATGGAGATTTAAATTTAAGTGTTGAAATAAATTGTTTAAAATGAAAATGGGATGGACACACTTGAACTTAAATAGTGAACTTTGGAAAAATTTGATTTTAATTTGTAAAATTTTTCTTTATAAAAATCATAAGTTAAAGGATTTGAATGAACATTTTTTATGTGGAAAAATATGATTTTCATAAGTTTAAATGATTTAAATTGAAGTTTATTTGTGACTGGAATTGTATTTAAAACTTGGAAATTTAATTAACAGCACTTCAGAAATGCTATCATTTCTGGAAATGAACTAATTATGAACTAAGTAGAATATGCAGCACTTGGTAAGTGTCGTGGTTGCATAAATGAACTTAAAGACTAAAATGAACTAAGGCTATGACAGCACTTGGTAAGTGCTGTAGTGGCAGGAACTAAATTTAAACTGAAACTAATGAAGAGGCTATTGTAGCACTTGTTAAGTGCTGTAGTAGGCTGAAATATGATTTTTTCTTTAAAACTAAACTTTTACAGCAGTTTTTAAAACGCTGTCTTTGCTGAATTAAATTAAAAACCTTTAATTTGAAACCTGAACTATTACGGCAGTTCTGTAAATGTTGTCTTCGCTGAATTGAATTGTTTCAAATATAACTTACCGCAGCATTTTTTTTTATGCTGTGAAAGCTGGAATTTTAATGTTTTAGTGTTTTTAAGTAAATAAATGAACTCAGAAAAGGCTAAAATTTTGGGAACTGAATATTTGATTTAAAAGAATAATGACTTTGTTTTTAAATGGTTTAATTGAAGTGTTTTGATTTGGAATATAAACTATTTTAAATTTATAACCACGGGTTATAATAACGATTGGTTGTTAAAGAGACCGGGATCGGATATTGACATACTCTCTGTCGATACCGAAAACCACTTTAACAACTGTGTACGCGGTGGAGTTTCCAAAATGAAGTAGGATGGTGGCGACGATCCTAAGGTATATACGTGGACCCAACTCTCGTTAGTTGGCATAAAGTGGCTAAAACAAGAGCGATTGACGGACAATTGAGGTAGCACCTCTGATCAGACACACTTCTTCGATACCATTCTATTACTTGTGATTGATTTGGTGCGCACCCTTGATTTAGGAGTGTTGTTCGAGGTGGGCGGTAGTGGTTGTTATGCGTCACCACCAGTCCGGATGCGTAATTGGTATATCTACCCTGGCATTGCCTAGTTGTGCCGTGTCACCTACCATATCGAGCTTTACTACGATTTGTGATTTCTCTCGTAGCCTGTGGAGTATCGAGGGTAGCCCCCATTTTGGGAGTATGCTAATACTGGATAGACTACTGGGACTATTACGTGTTAAGGGCTATATGGGTAACCCCTTGACACTATTAAAAAGTATGTTTATTTTATATTAGACGTTATTATAATAGAGAATATTACTACATAGTAGATAGTTTAACGGATCCTTAAAGAATGGGCGATCCCAAGCATTCTTTAAGTTACTTGTACCTTTATTACAGTTCACTTGAGTTGGTTTACGTTGTATAAGTATGTATGTCCTGACTCGAGTGTTTGTGTTTTATTTACGCTCGGGTCAGCTTGAGTATTCACAGCTTTGGATTCACTTTTCTGGAGCTAGGAATCGCTGGAGATTCTTCTTATCTAGTTATCTATCTATTTCAGTTTCAGTTGTTCTATTTCAGCATTTGTATTAGAGACTTATGTATTTGGATTTCTATTGTACTTGTTTCAGAACTGTATTGGTTTTCAGACTATGTATTTTGTATCTGCTTTTGAGACTCTGTATTGTAGTGGCTTCATGAACCACTATTTATTTTATTTCTGCTGCGAGTCATTCTGATATTTCTGTGTCTATGATTCTATGAATGATTTTATTTGCTCCAAATTTTATTACAATCTGTTATTTTGCATTATTCAAGTCTGACATGTGTGGATTATTGTCGATTTGAATGGTCCAAAATAGGGGGTCGTTACATTTGGTATCAGAGCCAGGTTTTAGGCAAACCTTAGCCTATGGAGCAAAAACTCATTAGAGGTAGGGTAGAAATACCCTAGAATGAGTGAAATTAAACTCAGAAATCATTTCTTTGTGAGTGAACGTATTTTCAAAGTATAAAATAATTTTTAAAATGATTTTAAAATGATTTTTCAAATGATTTTCAAAGATTCTTTTGATATAAAATTTTCTTGTTTTAAAAGCAATTTTTCTAAATTTCTTTCTTTTAGTATCTACCTTGTTAGAAATTTCTGTTATTAGGATATTCATCCAAGTGATCTTATTTTGTCTATCTTACCTTATCTTTGTGTTCTCTGTACCTTTGTCCTAAAATTCATTCTTGATATTTTCAGGATGAATCGTGGAAATGCTAGATGTAGGGGTCGTGGTACTGCCCCAGCTCCTCAACCTGTTGCACCTGTTAGATTTACTGTTTTCTGTAAGGAATTCCCTCAGCTCGGTGGTACTAAGTTCACCGGTTCAGAGAGTATTATCGAAGCCCAGCAATGGTTACGGAGTTTAGAGAGGATATTTACTGGACTTGAGATTATTGATGCCTAGAAGCGTCAGTTAGCAGCTTGGCAACTGCAAGAGTCAGCCTTAGATTGGTGGGAGTCTGTTACAGCTCACACTAACGAAGGTGATCTTTCGTGGGAGTAGTTCAGGGAGGCTTTTGTGGCAAAATGGATGCCCGAAGCCGGGAAATCTCAGCTTTATCGTGAATTCATGGATCTTAAGCAGGGTACCATGTCTTTTTTTGAGTATGAGTGAAAGTTCAACGAACTTTCCAAGTTTGGTCCTGGTCTTATTGACACTCAGCTTAAGAAAAATGAGAAGTTCATAGCTGGAGCTCGCCCAGAGTTCTACGATCGTCTTATTTCACATGTTCATGGCACTTTTACGGAGCTTATGGATATGGCTATTCGTTATGAGAACCCTACTTCCAAGGGTCCTGCTGCATCTGGTGCTCATGTATCTCAGTCTTCCTCTCCAAATTCTAAGAAGAGAAAGCCTAATTTCCACCAGCAGAAGAAGAATTGGCTCAAGAATCCGGGCTTGGGATCTTCATCATCTTCTCCTTCTCAAAGGCACCCGATTGATTTATCTACCATTACCTGCTTCAAATGTGACCGGAAGGGACACTATGCTAATAGTTGCCCCACTTCGGTTAGTGCTGCTGTTCCTCCACCTCAGGGTACCAGGAACAATCTTTTTCATGTCTGCCTTCAGCCTGGTCATTTTAAGAATGACTGTCCTTTGTATCAGAAGGGCAAGCCATCTGGTGTTTTGCTGCTACATCTGCTTCTTCTTCTGCTGCACCTGCTCTTGCTCCTAGTGATGATCAAGGTACTCTTCAGGGCACCTTTACTTTATTTCATCATCCTGTTCGTGTTTTATTTAATATTGGAGCTTCGCATAGTTTTATTTCTGATGAATTGTGTGATAAGTTTGAGCATCTCCTTTCTCCTGAGTATGCTTCTGTTCCTTTATGTGTTTCTAATCCTATTGGTCGTCCCGCAAATCTTAATAAGATTTGTAAGCAAGTGAGACTCTTCTATTCTGGCCATAAATTTTCTATTGATTTCTATGTTCTTGGGTTCGATGCTTTTGATTTGTTGCTTGGAGGTGATTGGCTTGATGGGCATGATGCTCGTATCTCTTGTAAATCCCGAATTGTTTCTCTGAGGGATGATCGGGGAAATTCTTTGGTTATTCAGGGTCGTATGCCTCATGATTATTCTGGTAGTTTTATCTTTTCTCTTGATGCTTCTCCTGTGGATCTTCAGTCGACTCGTGTAGTCAAACTCTATCTCGATGTATTTGGTGAAGTTACTACTTTACCTCCTAAGCGGGAAATTGATTTCCGCATAGATCTTATTCCTGGAGCTCGACCTGTAGTTCTTCCTCCTAGAAGAATGGCACCCCGCGAGAAGGTTGAGTTAGGGAAGCAAATTGAGGATTTGTCTTCCAAGGGTCTGATCAGACCTAGCTATTCTGAATGGGGAGCAGCGGTGGTTTTCGTCACCAAGTCCTATGGTTCTCTCCGGATGTGTGTTGATTATAGAGAGCTGAACAAGCTCACTATGAAAAACAGATATCCAATGCCTCGCATCAATGATATGTTTGATCAGCTTTATGGTGCTACTGTTTTCTCTCAGCTTGATCTTGCCACAAGTTTTCACCAGCTCAGAGTTGCTGAGGAAAGTATTCCCAAGACTGCTTTCCGTACTGAGAATGGATTCTTTGACTGGTTAGTCATGTCTTTTGGTTTGTCTAATGCTCCTGCTTTCTTTGTTGATTTGATGAATCGTGTTTTCCGTGATGTGCTTAATAAACTTGTTCTAGTCTTTGTTGATGATATTCTCATTTTCTCTAAGTCTGAGGAAGAGCACGAGTCACATTTGAAATCTATTCTTGAAACTCTTAGAAATCATCAGTTGAAGGATAAATTTTCCAAATGCCATTTCTGGAAGGATGAAGTTCGATTCCTCGGGCATATTGTTTCTGGTAATGGAGTTTCAGTTGATCCAGTCAAGATTGCTGCGATCAATGTAAGTCTTTCTTTCCTTCTCTTTCCTTGTTCATTCAATTTATTCTATCTTTCTTGTTGTCCTTATTTATCTCTATTCTGTATAGGATTGGGAAACTCCTAATACTCCAACTGATATCCATAGTTTTCTGGGCCTTGTTGGTTATTACCGGAGATTCATTGAGAATTTCACTCGGATTGCTGCACCTCTCACTGCTTTGACTCGAAAGAATGCTAAGTTTATTTGGAGTGATGAGTGTAAGGCTGCATTTAGTGAGTTGAAGAACAAGCTTACTTCCGCACCAGTTCTTACCGTTCCAAATGGAAATGAGGGATTAACGGTATACACTGATGCTTGTCGAGAAGGTTTGGGAGCTGTTCTGATGCAGGATGGTAAGGTGATTGCTTATGCTAGTCGTCAGTTGAAGACCCATGAAGCAAATTATGCTGCCCATGATCTATAGTTGCTTGCTGTTGTTTTTGCTTTGAAGCTGTGGAGACACCATCTTTTGGGTACTAAGTTCGAGCTTTTCACAGATCATCAGTCTTTGAGGTATATTTTCTCTCAGAAGGATTTGAACCAGAGACAAGTTAGGTGGTTAGAATTCCTGGCTTCTTATGACCTCGACATCAACTATACCTCTGGGAAAGCTAATGTTGTGGCAGATGCTTTGAGTCGGAAGAAGGCTTTGTTGTGTCAACTTGTTGTTTCTTCTTCTCTTGTGGATCGTATTATGGCTAAGCAGGATGAGGATGAGATGCTTAGATTGATGAAGGAGAAAGTTCGTGGCAGGGTTGGTAGTAGTAGTCTTGATGGCAATGGAGCTCAGATAGATGATAAGGGTATTTTAAGGATTAATAATAGGATTTGTGTCCCAAATGTTAATGGATTGTGACAGGAGTTACTTCGGGAGAATCATCGGTCCAGACTTTCTATTCATCCAGGTGTGACCAAGATGTATCATGACATGAAGAAGTTGTATTGGTGGAAGGGAATGAAGCGAGATATTTCCATTTTTGTTAATAGGTGTGCGACTTGTCAGCAAGTCAAGGCAGATCATCAGAAGACCCCTGGTTTATTGCAGCCTCTTGAGATTCCCAATTGGAAGTGGGAAAAAGTTCTATGAATTTCATTGATGGATTACCGAGGACTAGGAAGGGTAATGAGAGTATCTGGGTTATTGTGGATAGATTGACCAAATCAGCTCATTTTATTTCGGTCAAGTCTACCTGTTTTGCTTCTAGTTTGTTTGAGATTTACATGAGGGAGATTGTTCGTCTCCATGGTGTCCCTCTCAGTGTTGTTTGTGATCGTGATCCTATCTTTACTAGTCGGTTTTGGAAAGCCTTTCAGGATTCTTTGGGTACTCGTTTGAATCTGAGCACTGCTTACCATCCACAGACCGATGGTCAAACGGAAAGGGTGAATCAGATTCTAGAAGATCTTCTTCGTGCTTGTGTGCTTGATTATGGAGGATCTTGGGAAGATCATCTCCATCTTGTTGAATTCACCTATAACAATAGTTATCAGATATAATTTCTATCTTTTGTTATAATCTTATTCCAATATTTTATCTATCTCATTTCTATCTTTGAATTCAGGCCAGTATCAAGACGTATCCTTTTGCTGCTCTTTACGGATGACCTTGTAGATCTCCTTCTTGCTGGATTGAATCCGGTAATCGTTTGGTTCTTGGTCCTGATATGATTTTAGAGGCTTCTGAGAGAGTTGAGGAGATTAGGAGGAAGATGAGAATTGCTCAGGATAGGCAGAAGAAGTATGCTAATAGGGGTAGGTGGAGTTTAGAGTTTGCTGTTGGTGATTTGGTTTTCCTTAAGGTCTCTCCCTTAAGGAATGTTATTCGCTTTGGTCGTAGAGGGAAGCTTTCTCCTAGGTTTGTTGGCCCTTTCCGCATTGTGGAAAGAATTGGTTCTTTGGCTTATCGTTTGGATTTGCCCGAGAAGTTCTCTGGAGTGCATAATGTATTCCACGTTTCTCATCTTCGTCGCTATCTGCATGATCCATCTCTTATTGTTCAGCATTCTGCTCTTGATAGTTTGGATATTAGCCTAATCTGACTGTTGAGAGGAAGCCACTTCGTATTGTCGACAGAGGTACGAAGCAGCTAAGAAGGAAATCTGTTAGTCTGGTCAATGTACAGTGGAGTACTGATGATCGTGATTGTACTTGGGAGACGGAGGAGAGCATTCGTGCTTCGAATCTGGAATTGTTCATTCCAGGTACTATTTTGTTTTTTTGTCTTGTTTCTCTTATTTTCCTTTCCGTTCTTTTCGAGGACGAAAAGATTTGAGTGGTGGAGAGTGTAACAACCCTAGATTTGTGCATATATATATATTTAAATTTGACTTTATTTTTATTTTTAAATTATTTTAAACTTGTTTTATTTCAAACATTTCATTTTAAAATTAAATGTTGATTATTATGTGAATTATAATTTTCAAACTGGTATAAATTGTATATTTCCCTGAAAGGTGAATTTCTGTTCAATCTGGTCAAACTTTGACTTTTGAACTTTAAATTTAAATATTTAAATGCTTTAATTTTATTTTTATTATGAAAATAGATTTAATTTCATGTATACTGCTTTTCGTTTCGTTGAAAACGGACTTATATTGTGGAAGTTATGTATTTTTCAATATTGTGTATAAACTGTTTATTTAGCAATATTATTTATTTTACATCATATAAATTATATTTTTATTGTCATATTTTGTTTTAATATGTGTTAATATGTTATTTTATGTCTTTAAATTTTTCTTAAAGTGATAAAATAATTTTTCTAAAGTATATTTGAATTTATTCCAATTTATAAAGCCTAGTTATATATATTGCCATTTTCTTTGTTTAATTGGTTTTATTTAAATTTTATTTATTTATTTTATACATTTATTTTTATTTATGAGTTTTTATCTTTATTTATCAGTATTTTATATGTATTTAAAATTTCCAAAGAAATTAGAGAAATTTGAAGACTTTTGAGACCTTTTATTTGCCTAAGTCCTTTTGTATTCCACCGTTTCATTTTCAATCAATACATCAATTATTTTGGCCGACTTCTCTTCTTTGCTTCAGCCGTATCTATTCTTCATTTTTCACACAACAAACAAATACTTCTCAACCTCCAAAAGTTCAGCCACCATTCTTGAGAAAAAGTTTTGGTAAATTCTATTTTTTTCATCTTTTTCTTCTTGCTTATGTGATTTTTGCACTTGTTTTCAACCTTCTATGGATCGGCTCCTCCTTCACCTTGGTTGTCTCCATCACCATCGCATCTGGTCAACACCACTTCCAGCTCATTCCCACCCATGGCCGTGCATCCATGATGACAAGATCCTCCTAAAAATGAACAAAACTTCACCTATATGTGCAAGCCGAGCCCATCCACCTTCCATCACCTCAAACCTCCACTTTGGCCGGCCAAACACCACCACCACCGGCCATAGATGATCTGAAACACCTCTGCCACGTCACCCCTGACCCACCTGAACCTGGCCCTGACTTGTATCGCTTTGGCCGAGCCTTTGTTTGCCTTGAATACATGTTGTATTGCCTTGAAGTTGTGTATACATGCACATATTTCTTTGCATCACTTTTGCCCCATCACCATACATGTTTGGCCGACCCTTACCAACCCAAAACCAGATCCTAACCCACTCCTTAGCCATATATTTCAGATCTATAGCTGAAGCAGAGGTGGTAGAAAGCAAGTGCAAAACTTTGGATTTGTTTTATGCATACATTATAACATTGTTTTATTATATTTGGTGTTGAAATTCATGTGTTTTATATTGTTTTGTTTGATATGTAACAAGACAACTATTTTGGCTCTCCCCTCACTTGAATCGTAGTCGTGCTTTCGTGCCTTTTGGATCTTTGTTGTGTGTTTGGTTGTGCTATCTCCAGCCTGTAGAGGTGAGTAATTCTCACCAAACGATTTGTACTTATATAACTAGTGAACTGACATCTCTTGAATCTGTAAATTTATATCATCCTGTTATAACTGTTATATTATGATTATATGATGTTCACCATTGTTGTACACATGTTATATCACATGTTATTGTTATATGTTGTTAACTGTTCATTTATATCTGTTTATCACACTGCAAGTTCCCTATTAGTATAGAAATCACTATGGGTTGAAATGATACATACCCGAACGGACTTTAGAATAGGGAAAGATCGTTATGGGCTGAAATGATAAGCCTGAGCGACCTTTAATAAACTTTATTTACTTGGAATTGCGGGTTTGAAATGATAAAACCCAGATTTTCTTTGTAAACTACGGATTGAAATGATATATTATCCGTATCACTTGACTTAGGCTAGAAAATATAATCCAGACCCGTGGTTATTTTATAAAATTTTCTGGAAATTTTTAAGTATTTTTAAAATGTAAAAATATGATAAATTGATTTAAATTTAATTTTAAAATGATTTATTTAAGTGGAAATGATTTTTCCTATGTGCTGAATGTAAAATAAATGGATAGAAATTGTGATTTTTAAAGTGTAACTTAATTTGGAATTTTTGATTTGATTTTTTTATGGAAATTTAAGTTAATTAAATTAAAAATGAAAAATTAAGTTTTAAATGGTGTAAAATGGAGATTTAAATTTAAGTTTTGAAATAAATTATTTAAAATGAAAATGTGAATTGACACACTTGAACTTAAATAGTGAACTTTGGAAAATTTTGATTTTTATTTGTAAAAATTTTCTTTATAAAAATCATAAGTTAAAGGATTTAAATGAACATTTTTAATGTGGAAAAATATGATTTTCATAAGTTTAAATGATTTAAATTGAAGTTTATTTGTGACTGGAATTGTATTTAAAACTTGGAAATTTAATTAATAGCACTTCAGAAATGCTATCATTTCTGGAAATGAACTAATTCTAAACTAAGTAGAATCTGCAGCACTTGGTAAGTGATGTGGTTGCATAAATGAACTTAAAGACTAAAATGAACTAAGGCTATGACAGCACTTGGTAAGTGCTGTAGTGGCAGAAACTAAATTTAAACTGAAACTAATGAAGAGGGTATTGTAGCACTTGTTAAGTGCTGCAGTAGGCTGAAATATGATTTTTTGTTTAAAACTAAACTTTTACAGCAGTTTTTAAAACGCTGTCTTTGCTGAATTAAATTAAAAACCTTTAATTTGAAACCTGAACTATTACAGCAGTTCTGTAAATGCTGTCTTTGCTGAATTGAATTGTTTCAAATATAACTTACCGCAGCATTTTTTTATGCTGTGAAAGCTGGAATTTTAATGTTTTAGTGTTTTTAAGTAAATAAATGAACTCAGAAAAGGCTAAAATTTTGGGAACTGAATATTTGATTTAAAAGAATAATGACTTTGTTTTTAAATGGTTTAATTGAAGTGTTTTGATTTGGAATATAAACTGTTTTAAATTTATAACCACGGGTTATAATAACGATTGGTTGTTAAAGAGACCGGGATCGGATATGGACATACTGTCGATACCGAAAACCACTTTAACAACTGTGTAAGCGGTGGAGTTTCCAAAATGAAGTAGGATGGTGGCGACGATCCTAAGGTATATACGTGGACCCAACCCCCGTGAGTTGGCATAAGGTGGCTAAAACATGAGCGATTGACGGACCAATGAGGTAGCACCTCTGATCGGACACACTTCTTCGATACCATTCTATTACTTGTGATTGATTTGGTGTGCACCCTTGATTTGGGAGTGTTGTTTGACGTGGGCGGTAGTGGCTGCTATACGTCACCACCAGTCCGGATGCGTAATTGGTATATCTACCATGGCATTGCCTAGTTGTGCCGTGTCACCTACCATATCGAGCTTTACTACGATTTGTGATTTCTCCCGTAGCCTGTGGAGTATCGAGGGTAGCCCCCATTTTGGGAGTATGCTAATACTGGATAGACTACTGGGACTATTACGTGTTAAGGGCTATATGGGTAACCCCTTGACGCTATTAAAAAGTATGTTTATTTTATATTAGACGTTATTATAATAGCGAATATTACTACATAGTAGATAGTTTAACGGATCCTTAAAGAATGGGCGATCCCAAGCATTCTTTAAGTTACTTGTACCTTTATTACAGTTCACTTGAGTTGGTTTACATTGTATAAGTATGTATGTCCTGACTCGGGTGTTTGTATTTTATTTACGCTCGGGTCAGCCTGAGTATTCACAGCTTTGGATTCACTTTTCTGGAGCTAGGAATCGCTAGAGATTCTGCTTATCTAGTTATCTATCTATTTCAGTTTCAGTTGTTCTATTTCAGCATTTGTATTAGAGACTTATGTATTTGGATTTCTATTGTACTTGTTTCAGAACTGTATTGGTTTTCAGACTATGTATTTTGTATCTGCTTTTGAGACTCTGTATTGTAGTGGCTTCATGAACCACTATTTATTTTATTTCCACTGCGAGTCATTCTGATATTTCTGTGTCTGTGAATGATTTTATTTGCTCCAAATTTTATTACAATCTGTTATTTTGCATTATTCAAGTCTAACATGTGTGGATTATTGTCGATTTGAATGGTCCAAAATAGGAGGTCGTTACAAAGATCTTAGTCTATCATACCAGGCTCTAGGAGCTTGCTTTAGACCATGTAGAGCTTTCTTAAGTTTGTAAACATGATTTGGAAATTTATCATTTTCAAAAAGTGGTGGTTGTTCAACAAATACTTCTTCTTTTACAAAACCATTTAAAAATGCACTTTTAACATCCATTTGAAATTATTATGATTTGCGAAAGCAAGTAGAATCCTAATGGCTTCTAATCTTGCTACGGGGGCAAAGGTTTCATCAAAATCTATTCCTTCTTCTTGACAATAACCTTGAGCGACTAACCGGGCTTTATTTCTAACAACCTCTCCTTGTTCATTCATTTTATTTTTATAAACCCATTTAGTTCCAATTATTGTTTTATTTTCAGGTCTAGGAACAAGTTCCCAAACATCATTTCTAGTGAATTGATTTAATTCATCTTGCATAGCCAAAATCCATGAATCATCAGTTGATGCTTCTTCTGGATTTTTGGGTTCAATAGTTGATATAAAAGCTACATTACTCATTTGACTTAGTTGGTTTCTAGTTTTAACAACAGATTGCATATCTCTAAGTATATTTTCTATAGGGTGATCTTTTAAAAGTTTAATCCTTTTATTAGGATGATTTAATTCATTATTAGTTTCAGTTGACTCTTGGTTTTTAGTGATTAAATCCTCTTCATCATTTATTTCTTCAAAATTTTTGAAATTTTCATCAAATGAAACATGCATTGTTTCTTCGATGGTATTAGTTCTTAAATTAAATACTCTGTATGCTTTACTTCTATTAGAGTATCCGATAAAGATACCTTTGTCGGATTTAGGATAAAATTTATCTAAGTTATCATTTGTATTTAAAATAAAACATTTACTTCCAAAAATTCTAAAATAAAATACCTTAGGTTTCTTTGAGTAAATAAGTTCATAAGATGTCTTATCAGTTAAAGGTCTAATTAAAATTATATTTAAAATATAATAGGCAGTAGCAACTGCTTCTACCCAAAAGTACTTTGGTAAATTACTATCAGCAAGCATAGTTCTCGCACACTCTTGAATCGTCCTATTTTTACGTTCTACTACTCGTTTTGTTGTAGAGTTCTTGGAAATGAAAAATTGTGAATTATTCCCTTTTTATTGCAGAATTCTTCAAACTTTTCATTTTCAAATTCACCACGGTGATCACTACGGATGGTTATAATTTTTTGAGAAAGTTGATTTTGAAACCTTTTTGAAAAATTCTTAAAATATTCAAAAGTATCATTTTTATGTTTTAAAAATATTGTCCATGTAAATCTAGAATAATCATCTACAATTACAAAAACATATTTACTATTATTTATTGATAGAATTTGAGATGGACCAAATAGATCAATATGAAGTAATTCAAGAGGTTTCGTAGTAGAAATCATATCTTTTAATTTAAAAGAGATTTTTCTAAGTTTTCCTAGTTGACATGCATCACATAGACTATCTACTTTAAAATTCATTTTAGGGAGGCCTCTTACTAGATCATGTTTTGACAGTCTAGATAAGAGTTTGAAATTCAAATGCCCAAATCTCTTATGCCAAATCCAAGGGTCACTTGCATTTGCCAAAAGACATAAGTTATCATTTGAAATTTTCATACTAAGAATATAAATATTCTTTTTCCTAATTCCCTCAAATATTATGGTTGAATTATTATCTTCAATGTGACCCTTATCTTTTTCAAATTTAATTTTATATTCTTTATCACATAGTTGACTTATACTTAGCAGATCGTGTTTCAGATTCTTAACTAGAAAAACATTAGTAATAATAGGAGTTTCAGAGTTACCGACTTTGCCGATGCCGATCACATAGCCTTTTGAATTGTCTCTAAAGTTAACCAGTCCTCCATCTTTGTATATTATATCATTCAGCATATCTGGATACCCAGTCATGTGTCTAGAACATCCACTATCAAGTATCCATTTGTTCTTCTTGATCTACACAATTTGTTTGTTCTGGATTAATTCCTCAACTCCCATAAAGCATGATTCCTGCACATCAAACAATCTTAGTAGACAACTTGTACTTGAATATTGATTATATGCAGACTCAAGAGACAATGATGATATGAATATTTCTAAACACACATTAACAAATTTCTTAAATATAGCCATATTTTAAAAAAAATACTTTTTCAAAAATCAGATTATGAAACTTTTGAAAACCTTGCTCTGATACCAAATGTGAGGAATGCGGAATACGGATCTTAAGGCTAGAATGAACACTAGAGGGGTGGTGAATAGTGTTTATAAGAAATTACTAAATATTTTTGAGTTACTGTTGATTTGTACACAAATGTATAAATATTCAAACACAGATATAATCACAGAATCAAACACAGATGCAGAAATAAAGTAAATGCAGTAAAGGAAAGAACACACCGGATTTTATACTGGTTCGGAGTTACCCTACATCAAGTCCCGCACAACTAAGTACGGATTTCCTTTCAAAAGCAATTCAACAATTACAGCCCTTGATTTCAAGGCCACGAGGTACACCCTCCAGAATCATAATCCTCTGGGTAGAGATACTTGATTTCCGGGCAACATGTTCACCCAATTGATTTCTCAAGGCTACAATCACACCTTTTCTCACTTGATTGATTTCCAAGGCTACAATCACACCTTTTAATCTATTGATTACAAAGAAAGCCTATAACTTTGAATAACACTGAGGATCTTGATGAGATAGTGACAGAGAATCAAACCAGAGATTATCTAGTTAGATTCAATGTTGATTTCGACAGAGTAATGGTAAGAATATGTATAAAGAAATGTGGAAGAAGAAGAGAAGTGAAAAACCAGAAAATCTATATATAAATTCTTTGAAACTAACCCCTATTTATAGAAGAACAACAGCCATGTCCATTCGTGAAAGGTTATGGCGAATAGACACTTCTTTTGAAATTCAAATTTTTGAATCTAACTGTTGTTTGCACAAAAAATGGACAAACACCTCAAAGTCGTATGATTTAATAGATTTGATGTTGTTCTTAGTGATTTGGGTGATTTATGCAAATATATGAAAAGCAGGGGCTAAACTGTAAAAGACACGCAGATTTATAGTGGTTCAGCCAGAATGTGCCTACCTCCACTTTATATGTTATTTCTCTTTTCTTGTTTAGATTACAAGTACAAAGCTTTGATACCAGTAAAAGAAAGTTGTTTGAAAGTTCTCTCCGTGCTTGAGCTCTCAAACTTGTCCTCCATTGCTGTACCCCTACCCCTGTATTTATAGAGTGAGGCAAGGGGTATGGGTCTAGGATGTATACAGCTGCTGGTGGGCTTGGGCTGATGTAATCTGGCCTGGCAAAGTTGGTCCGGAATGCCCTGGTCCGGTGGGATTTGGTCCGGTGGAACTTGGTCCAGTGATGGTTTTGATTCGGTGGGACTGGTACTAGTGTATTGGTCCGGTGGTAGGAGTGGTAGAGGCTGGTTCGGTGGTAGGTGGAGTAGGAGTTGGTCCGGTAGCACCTGGGAGGTAGCTGGTCCGGTAGTGAGGGGAGCTAGGTTGGTCCGGTAGTGAGTTGAGTTGGTCCGGTTGTGAGTCTGGTTCGGCAGTGGTAGGGATGCCGAATGAAGCTTAGGCAAGCCTAGTCGAACCTGGTGCTTCTTGGTCTTGAGATCTCCTGGGTGAGAACACGCCCAACATTTGCCCCCCAAAGTGGGGCATATGCCGGCATATGCCGTGCTTTGTTTTAAAATCAATGACGTTAGCTTGGATGCTCCTGCCGAACCAGCTGGTCTGGTCATCTATGTTCGCCTATAAGTATGGGCTTCAAGCTCCTGTTATCCACAACTATTAGGAAGAGCCGGACCAAACATACACCTACCGAATCTGGTGAGCCCTCCTTCTGCCGAATGGACTTTTAGGGAGTGTGATAACCGAATGAACCTTGTGACCCGTATTGCCGGATGGCTTTTTGCCTTGAACTGCCGGATGGATGTGGTTACCGCCCAGTTTACCAAGGAGGAGAAGGTGGCGGTGAAGGAGGGCATGCGGTTGCTTGCAGCTGAGGAGGCAGGTGTGCAAGTAGAGGATGATGATCAAGATGATCAAGGAGCAGATGCTGGTAAGTCTTCCTTTCTAGTCTTTCCGTTAACTTGGTTGCTCATCACTAATGAATTCTTTCTTTGACCGGACATGTGGGCAACAGGACAAGGATAAAACTCCGACGCAGCCGGCTCCTTGATTGGACCTGGATATCTTTTTGTGGACTTGACATTGTTGTATATGTTAGTCTCAAAACAGTAACGTAACTCTTAGGTTGTGATTATGCTACTTGTAATAAACAACACTATTCTTGACGTGTAATTTTTTAACTTAAGCTGATTCTGTCGTCTTTTGAATGTTTTTGCTATTTTGACATGTTGTATGAGAAATATAGCTATGCATATTCTTGTAATTAAATTGTGTTTAACGTCAAGTTCTTGTTTAAAACATAATTTCATGACTTGCAATGTTAGCGTGATGTGTGAATAAATTATTGCCACGTGCTTATACATGAAAGAAGGAAATACCGCCTTTTATATTTTGCTTGTAGATGGCAGCTTTGAATGCCTTGTGTGACCGAGTATGGAACGCAGTCCAGTGTCTCGTTGCGAGTACCTGCTTCCATTAGCGAATGTCTCTTGTTCTGTGTCCTGTACTTCAGGGGTTGTTACAGAGAAAAGAGAAAAGTTTCTTAAATATAATTGAAATATGTGAAAAAGTAAAACTTCCAATCACGGAAGGCCTTCGATGTGCTTAAGTTCGTGGCAAACGGGCTTTGTAGTCACTTTTCCTAGCTGTGGGTCTTGGAGACATTTGTCACCCATCTTACGCCTCCGCGGGGAGTTAATTCTTTTTTACCACAGCCGCACTTAAGACACATCGGAGCCGAGATCGCGCATAGTAACTACCCGGGCCATTATGGCCCGTAATCGTGGGTATTATTCGATTTACTGTGGCCGGTTAGCGTGGGTGCCGATCGTCAACCGTGAACTGCCCCCGGCTGGCCACACCTTATGTTGGGGCTTATAGTCAGTTCATAGTTGCCGGCGAGCCGAACGCCGTAATGAGCTGCCTCGGCTATAGTCGACCTTCTCGGTGTCTTATAATCGGATCATTACAGTTGGCTTTAAGGGCCGTCGCGAGCAATGAGTTAACCCGCAGCAGAGGGATGCCGGAGCAAAAGTGTCTCATTGGCGAGGGCATAGATTCGCATAGTACCTGTTAGGTCTTGTCCAGGTGAAGCTGCGCTGTGCAGTGCCTTGAATGGAAATGCTATATGCACAGGATTTTGTTCAACAGAAAAGGATAAAGTTAACAAGCAGCCAAGATATAAAGGAACAAGTTAAAAAAGAGACAGGGTTTTTTTTAAAGTGGTTCGGCACGAAAATGCCTACGTCCACTGATTCCCTTTGTTAATTCACTTCATATGGGCAGTACATGTTAAGAAAAGTATCGACGGAGGTGTTGGATGTTCCATGCCCTCTGGAACACCTCTCCGTCCACTGTTGACAAAATATAAGCTCTGTTGTGGAGATCTTTATGAATTACATATGGTCCATCCCAGATTGGATCTAGTGCTCCGGGGCGAGGGAAGATTCGCTTGAGGACAAGATCCACTTCTTGTAAGGTGCGATGCTTGACTTTGGAGTTGTATTGTGCTGCCACTTTTTTCTTGTGGGCTGCTGTTTTGAGGACTGCATCATTTCTTCTCTCCTCAATTAAATCCAAAGACGTGTGAAGGAGTTCTTCATTCTCTTCTGGGTTATAGTGGATCCTACGGTGGGAAGGCACGATGGTTTCAACTGGGAGCATAGCCTCCGATCCGTATGCCAAAGAGAAAGGAGTATGCCCTGTTGATGTTCTGAAAGATGTGCGATAGGCCCACAGTGCCGTAGGGAGTTCATCCACCCAAGCGCCCTTTGACTTTTCGAGTTTCTTTTTTATTAGAGTTTTCAGAATTTTGTTGACGGCTTCGACTTGTCCATTTGCCTGGGGATACGCTACGGATGAGAAGCTTTTGTGAATCCCGTGCTCTTGGCACCAGTTGGCGAATTCCTCGCTGTCAAACTGAAGTCCATTGTCTGATATGATTTTGAATGGGACTCCGTACCTGCACAGAACATTTTTGATCAAGAAGTTAATAACTTTTGCTGAAGATACTTTATTCAGGGGTTCTGCTTCCACCCATTTGGTGAAATAGTCGACTGCCACTATAGCATATTTGGCCCCGCCTCGGCCCATTGGTAGTTCGCCGATTAAGTCAATTCCCCATACTGCAAAGGGCCACGGGCTGGTCATTTGAGTAATCTCAGTTGTTGGTAGCCGCAGAATCTTAGCAAACTTCTGGCATCTGTCACATCTTCTGACGAAATCTAAGGCGTCCTTGCTTAAGGTGGGCCAGAAATATCCATATCGGAGTATCTTTTTTGCTAAAGTTTGCCCTCCGGTGTGATCTCCGCAGCTTCCTTGATGAATGTTGGATAAGATTTCCTTGGCTTCCCTTCCAGCAACACACCTTAATAAGGGGTTAGAGAATCCGCGCCGATAGAGGGTGTCTTCTTGTATTGTGTAGCGGGAAGCTTTCCTCAAGATTTTCTTGACTTCGTTACGCCCGTTGGGCAGTGTGCCACTTTGTAAGTAGTCTCGGATGGGAGTCATCCAAGTTGCTTCTTCGGTTGCAGCTATCAGATTCACTTGCTCAAAACTTGGGGTCAGTTGCTTTGAGATGGCTACTGCTCCGGAAGTAGCGCCGTCTCTCACGCTTGCTTGCTTTGCCAATTCGTCGGCCTCTCGGTTCTCTTCCCGAGGGATGTGTTTGACTAAGTAGTGGTCCAATCGACTGAGAAGTAACTTGGTCTTCTTTAAATATGCTATGAGTCGTTCTTCTCGAGCCTGGAATTCTCCTAGTATTTGATTAACAATAAGTTGAGAATCGCTATGAAGACACAAAGAATTGGCTCCGATTTCTAAGGCAAGTTCTAATCCAGCTATCACTGCTTCATACTCTGCATCGTTGTTGGTGGCAGCGAACTCCAACCTTATAGCATAGTTCAGCTTATTTCCCCTAGGAGTGATTATTACCACACCTGCCCCCGTGCCTTGTTCGTTTGACGCACCATCCACGAAGAGATTCCACTTGATGTCTTCTGCTATTTCCGATTGCTCCTTACTTTCGTTGGTAGTGAATTCTGCAATGAAATCGGCCATGGCTTGTCCCTTGATGGCGGTGCGAGGGTGATAGGTGATATCATATTGACTTAGTTCAATGCACCATTTCAGTAGTCGCCCAGAAGTGTCGGGACGATGGAGTACCTGCCTCAGTGGCTGATCGGTCAGAACTTTGATGGAATGGGACTGGAAGTAGTGACGCAGTTTCCGTGATGTGATTAGTAAACAATATGCTAGCTTCTCAAGTTTAGGATATCTGACTTCTGCCCCCGTAAGCCTCTTACTTACAAAGTATACCGGCCGCTGCGTGCGGTTGTCTTCTCGTACCAACGCAGCGCTCAGGACGTGAGATGACACAGCAAGGTATAGGTATAATTCTTCGCCTTCGCTTGGAGTCGAGAGTACCAGCGGTTTCTGGAGGTGTTCGATCAAGTTAAGGAAAGCGGTTAAGCATTCGCCAGTCCATTCGAACTTTCCTTTGTCTTTCTTTAGAGCTTCGAAGAAGGGGACGCACTTGTCCGTTGCTTTGGAGATGAACCGGCTTAGGGCGGCCACTTTCCCGTTCAGGCTTTGCGTTTCCTTTCAAGTGGAAGGTATTTTGATACCTTTTAGAGCTCGGACTTGTTCAGGGTTTGCTTCAATCCCTCTGGCATGGATGATGAATCCCAAGAACTTTCCCGATGATACTCCAAAGGAGCATTTTAGAGGATTAAGTTTCATTCCATACTGGCAAAGTACTTGAAACATCTCGCCCAAGTGGCTTACGTGATCGTCGGCTTTCCTTGACTTTACCAGCATGTCATCCACATACACTTCCATAGTTTGCCCTATCAGCCCTGCAAACATCTTGTTAACGAGGCGCTGGTAGGTGGCTCCTGCGTTTTTAAGTCCGAAAGGCATTACCTTATAGCAGTACCAACCCCGGTCAGTGATGAAACTAGTGTGGTCTTGATCGGGAGCATGCATAGGAATTTGGTTATATCCTGAGTATGCGTCCATAAAGGATAAGAGTTCGTGCCCTACTGTGCTGTCTACAAGTTGATCAATTCGGGGAATTGGGAAGCAATCCTTCGGGCAGGCGTCATTTAAGTTGGAGAAGTCAATGCATGTTCGCCACTTCCCATTAGCTTTCTTTACCAGTACCGGGTTGGCGATCCACTCTGGGTAGATGGCTTCTCGTATGAAGTCATTGGCAAGTAGATTCTTTACTTCTTCATCGAGGGCTGCTGATCGTTCTGCCCCCATACTTCTCTTTCTTTGTTTTACAGGCGCCTTGGTAGGATCAATGTTTAGTACGTGGCATGCTATGGCAGGGGAGATTCCGGTCATGTCAGCATGTGACCATGCGAATACATCCAAGTTGTGGCGGAGAAAGTCAATGAGTTGCTCCTTATACTCAACTTTTAGTTGGGACCCGATTTTCAATAGTCTACTCGAGTCATGTTTGTCTACAGATATAAATTCCATAGCCTCTGCAGGCTCGGCGGTGGCCTCCTCCTCTTTGTCCCTAGGGTCTAATTCATTGAAAGGGTCGCTGGTATATCGAAGAGGAGGGGCTTTCTTTAGTTGCTATGCTTCCAAACTTTTTGTGCAGAGGGCAACCTCTACACTCTTCCCTTTATCCTTCCGGTGGTTGTTGCGAAGTTCAGTTACATAGCAGTCTCGAGCAACGTCCTGGTCTCCTTCTACTTCCCCTACTCCATTATCCGTTGGAAATTTCATCTTTAGGCACCATGGAGCCAGGACAATTTGGAAGTCAAACAAGGCTGGCCTTCCTAAGAAAGCGTTGTAGGCCGAGTGGTTTTCTATCAGCACAAATGTCTGTTTCCGCACAACGGAGCGGGGATGACTTCCAATTTCAACGAAGAGGTCCAGTTGCCCGAGGGGCATCTTCGCATCTCCAGTGAAACCGTGTAGTGGTTTATTGCAGGGAGAAACATCCTTCATTGATAGTTTCATTTTGTCAAACGCATGCTTGAATAGGATATTTACTGAGCTTCTAACGTCTACTAGAATTCGAAAAACTTCGACTAGACCGAGCCGGGCAGAGATAACCATGGGATCCATGTGAGGGTATTGCCTTCCTTCTAGGTCACGCCTACCGAATGTGATGTTATCATTCTCTTTCCGCTTCGGGTGGCGCTCTTCTATAACAGAATTAACACAGTCTTCATTGTTTCTAAGCGACTTTCCATATCTTTCCATTTCTGCCCAGCATTTGTCGGCGATTTGCGGTCCTCCCGAGATGGTATGGACCACTATCTTCTCTTGACTAGAGCCGCTAGTGTTGCGATTTCCTCTGCCTATCTCTGGTGAGGGTAGCCTTGGGTTCCCATTGGCAGGAGCTGGAATCCTGTTCTGACCTCTTACATAGCATTCCAGTCTTTTCCTTCTGATGTGTTCTTCAATCAAGTCCCGGAGATGATGGCATTCATTGGTATCATGCCCATGAGATTCGTGGAAGCGGCAGAACTTTCCATACTTCTGTGCGTTATCTGATTCCTTCTTGTATGGTGGGCGTTTGTATCTAACTTCGTCTTGGGTGGCAAGGAAGATGTTTTCAATGGTTTCGTTCAAAGGAGTGTAAGTTTCGAATCTTGGCCCTGGCCGATATAGGAGCTTTTCTCCCTTCTTGCCCCCAACGTTGTCTCTATAATCATTTCTTCGAACGTCCTTCGCTGCAGCGGGCGTGTTGCCGTGAGCTGCCTTATTTTGTTGCCCTGACTGCCCCTTAGTGGCAGCATCTTCAAGCCTCATATACTTCCTGGCTTCATGGAAGAAATCGGGTAAAGTAGCTGGTTTTTCTTTTGTCAATCTTCTAACAAATTTAGTATCCGGATGCACACCACTACAGAGGGCCATTAGGATAAGCTTCTCATCAGCATCTTGGACTGCGACCGCTGCGGCATTGAATCAGGTTAGGTATTGCTGCAGTTTCTCTCCAGGTTTCTGTTTGATACTGGATAAGGAATAAGCGTCCTTGGGTTGTTCCACATGAATGCGGAACTGACTGATAAACTTTTCTTTTAACATTTCCCACGAGCTGATGGATCCCTGGGGTAAATGACAGAACCAGGAGGTAGCTAGATCTGCTAAGAATAGTGGAAAGCATTTGCACAGTACTCCCTCTGTTGCTCCACTCATGAGCATATGCTGTGTGTATCTCTGTAAGTGTACAACGGGGTCGGAGGTCCCTTTGTAAGGTTCCATTGTTGGCATTTTCCATTCTCGGGGGGTGATAGCAATTTCGATATTGCGGGCGAAAGGGCTGGTTACCCTAGCGCCTATCCTTCGATCTCTTTGATCCCGTTGGACGCACTCTCTGAACAGGCGTGCCATCCTTTCATCAGAATTTGGAGCAGATAGAAACGAGTTTGGTTCTGTTCTGTGGGATTGATTCCGTCCAAATGACCTGTAGCGATGGTATCGTCTATCATTCCTGATATTTTCCAGTGGCTGTCTTTGGTCTTCTGGGAATATGCTAGGATCAGCTACAGCTGGCCCTTGCCTTGATCTTCCCATGTTGGGTTCTAATCTAAGCACTTCCTCGGGTCCAACTTCGGGCTGGACTCTAGCTCGGCCCCATTCATTGGCGTTTCCGTGGTTAGGCAGTACAACCGGCTCAGCTAGAGTTGACCTCCGCCCGGTACCTCCCCCGTTGGGTTCGGTTCCAAGCGTTTCCTTAGGCCTAACTTCGGGCTGTGCTCGATCTCGGCTCCTACCATGGCCGCTTCTGTTGTTAGCTCCTTCGAAGAAGGAAGATCTTTATTATCTCTGAGATCCTCCAGACTGGGATTCATCCCATGATTCAGTGTTGCGGTTGGACTCTTCAGCATCCCTTAAGCGTGACATGAGATGGTCCACCAAGGCTTCCTGCTGGGACGTGAAGCGGTTAGTCACTTCAGCCACAACCCTGTCTAGATCTGCCCTAGTAATTGATGTAGTCTATTCTACGGCAGGAGCGGTCGGATTTGCCTGACCTTCATTTGGTACTGCTACTGGAGGGGGACGATTTACTTGGTTTGTGACCACTGGATCAGGAAGACTGCTGGTCGCGATGTTTTTTCCTTTGTTAACATCTTTCTTCTGCTTGGGAGGCATGTTTTCCAAGCAATGAACGATGCTGTTAGGAAGAAGGTTAAGTGGAAGAAGCTGAAGCTTCGAGCTTCTAGTTCTCAGTGAAAGCACCAAAAATGTTTGCACAAAAAATGGACAAACACCTCAAAGTCGTATGATTTAATAGATTTGATGTTGTTCTTAGTGATTTGGGTGATTTATGCAAATATATGAAAAGCAGGGGCTAAACTGTAAAAGACACGCAGATTTATAGTGGTTCAGCCAGAATGTGCCTACGTCCACTTTATATGTTATTTCTCTTTTCTTGTTTAGATTACAAGTACAAAGCTTTGATACCAGTAAAAGAAAGTTGTTTGAAAGTTCTCTCCATGCTTGAGCTCTCAAATTTGTCCTCCATTGTTGTACCCCTACCCCTCTATTTATAGAGTGAGGCAAGGGGTAGGGGTCTAGGATGTATACAGCTGCTGGTGGGCTTGGGCTGATGTAATCTGGCCTGGCAAAATTGGTCTGGAACGCCTTGGTCCGGTGGGATTTGGTCCGGTGGAACTTGGTCCGGTGATGGTTTTGATTCTGTGGGACTGGTACTAGTGTATTGGTCCGGTGGTAGGAGTGGTAGAGGCTGGTTCGGTGGTAGGTGGAGTAGGAGTTGGTCCGGTAGCACCTGGGAGGTAGCTGGTCCGGTAGTGAGGGGAGCTAGGTTGGTCCGGTAGTGAGTTGAGTTGGTCCGGTTGTGAGTCTGGTTCGGTTGTGAGTCTGGTTCGACAGTGGTAGGGATGCCGAATGAAGCTTAGGCAAGCCTAGTCGAACCTGGTGCTTCTTGGTCTTGAGATCTCCTGGGTGAGAACATGCCCAACAACTGTCACTATATCGACATGGGGTACTAGGGCATGTCGACATCCCAAAGCATTTTTTGAAGATTTGATTTTCTTTGAAAATAACCTTTATCTTATATTAAGAACTATTTAAACTTTATAAATATACTTGACTATAGATAAAATACATAGATAAATATAGAGAATAATATATATATAATTTTACTATAATTTTATATTTAAATCTAAGTATAAATATATTATAATTAAAAGATAGTTTAAAACAAGAGTTTGTTAAAAACAAAAACAAAGAATATTTTAAGGCTAAAACATCTTTTTGAAAATCATTTGAAAAGATAATTTTTAAGGCTAAAACATTTTGAAAAGCAGTTTTGAAAATCATTTTGAAGTAGTTTTGCAAGCTTCTTCCTGCAGAATATCTCATCACATCAGGACTCGAGAACTTGTACAAAACCAGGATGTTCGTGGGTTTGTAAGCCACTTGTCGTAGGTTTGTAAGCTACTTGTCGTGGGTTTGTAAGCCACTAAAAAGGTAGAAATGGGTTCCATCCCAAAAGAAAAATGGAGTGAAGATTCAGTGCTATTATGAAGTTTTAACATAATTCTAGACTCAATACTTATCTTGAAATCTTGAACTCTTGATAATCTTGATATTCTTGATACTCATGAGTCTTCAATCTTGATATCTTGAATCTCTATACTGTACAGTCTTCATTCTTTGTACCTGCATGGTTAAATCCTACATATACATATATATCTAAATTATAATGTTAGTATTTATATTTTATAATCTTATTCTAAGGTTGTCGTCATCAAATCCATCATCTCAAGGACTAACATGTGGGACCAGACATTAGCCATCATTCAGATCCATGTCAAGTATTGAATGTCTCTCAGTCATCCAATACTCAACAAGAGACCAATTTAAATGAAGATAATCAGCCATCTATACCTGCAAATACTGTTCACCACATGAAAACAAGGGCAAAAGGTGGCATATTCAAACCAAAAATATATAATGTTGAATCTGAGATTATTGAACCAAGTACATATCAACAAGCAATTTTGGATGATAACTGGAAAACTGTCATGAAGGATGAATATGATGCATTGATAAAGAACAAGACATGGGATCTTGTACCTTTACCAATGAATAAAAATGTCACAGGATGTAAATGGATATACAAACTGAAGAAAAATCCATATGGTTCAATTCTTAAGTACAAAGCAACACTGGTGGCAAAAGGGTGTTCACAATAAAATGGATTTGATTTTAATGAAACTTTTTCTCCTGTTGTGAAGCCCTCATCTATCAGAATTATTTTAACTATTGTTGTTATCCCGCTTTTTGGTCAAAGCCGGAATATCAAACAAATCGACAAGAAAGGATGGGTATCAGGATTGGAAGTCGATTAGAGACAAGGTTGTGATCGATGTCATCAGAATTTGACCGGGCTCCGATCAGGACGAAATCGATTGGAGATGATGATGAGGACTAGGTGGGGCTACGTTTCAAGTTTCAGGTTAATCGGAGTTTGTACGGAGAAGATACGGTCGATACGAGGAAGGAATAATGTACTGTTCAAATCCATCATTTCCATACCCACACCTCTGTTCGAATCCATGGACTTCGCACCACCCGCTTCGAATCCATCACGCTCGACTCCAACAAGTTCGACTCCATCTACTTCGTACCCATCAGAGTGGACCCTATGGAACAAGCTTTAGTTCGAATCCATAGGTGTCACTATACTTCGAATCGATCCTGTGCCTCGCTTCGAATCCATCAGGACGAGGCCACGGTTCGTATCCATCTAACGCAAGCCTCTGCCTCGAATCGATCAGAATGGATCACACTTCGAATCCATCGAAGCCAGTACTTACTTCGAGTCCATCGAGGAGAGATCCTTCGAATCCATATAGTTGTAGAAGCTTCGACTCCATTTGGAAACTGTCTTCGAATCCGCTAAGTCCAGGCAGCGAAAATGATGGAGTCGACCCAGTAAAACCCGGAGGAAAAGCTGGATCAACCCGAGAAGTGCGCGCGCCACATCACCGTTTGCACGCATCAACCATCGAGTCGACCCTATCGATTCGATGGGATCGATTCGAACGAAGGGATTCAACCGGAAATGCAATCTTGAATCGATCATAACTCGAGATCTACAAGTCCAAATGCTATGAAATTTTCACAGTAGCTTGAGCACATGTTAAAGAATGTTCACACCAAATTTCAGCTCGATTGGACAATTTCTTGATCGATTCGAACGTAGCTTCGAATCGATCCCAAAGTGGGCCCGGATTTCCAGAAAGCGGGCATGTGGGCCCCCTCATGTGCCAGAACTGGTCTCCCTTCAGTTTAGGCGAAATATCAGCCTCCTACACCTATAAATAGAGCCCCTGGTCATTCAGAAAAGGGGTCGAACAATTTTGAGAGCTAAAGAGCGCCCGGACTCTGCCAGATTTACTCCAGATCACCATGCTGCCTTAGATTCAAACTTAGCTCAGAAAATTAGTTGTTATACAACACACGAAATTGTAATCTTCAAATATCGAGCAATAAAATCATAAAAACCTTGAAGTGGACGTAGGCCGGAGATAGCCGAACCACTATAAATCGTGTGTCACTGTTCATTATTTCTGGATTGCTGTTTGTTACTTGCTTAGATCTGAGATTTGTGTGTGAATACTGTTGATTTGTATTCACATGCTGGTGCTTTCACTACACTTGGGGTTTGTGACCATTTTTGGCGCAAACACTTTGGTGCTTTCACTGAGAAGGACTAGCGCCCGCTACATCGGAGTGAAGAGTTTAGATTTGAAAGACAATGACTCGACAAACAAGTAGAAGGCAAAGAGCTGAGAGAAGCCAACAAGGAGGAAGTCAAGAGGCATCCTCCGGAGCTGGAGAAGGACAAGCTTCGTTTTACATTACTAGAGATGAAATGGAAGCTATGACAAATTCATTGCAAGAGAGATTGTTGAAGAGTCAACAGGATATGATGCAGACCTTCTTTGAACAGATGAGAGCGGCAGGGATGCAGAACTTAGGACCAGCCACGGCGGCTGTTAATGTGGAACAAGGGTTGCGGAACCCAACATAGAACAGAATACAGAACCGGAAGGCAATCAACAAGGGCTTGGGGGCAGGCCCGCAGGATCCAACGCAGAAGGACCTTTGGAAGGAGTTCAGCAGGCTAGGGCCAACGTTGCGGCTAATGAGCCACATGAAGAATATGTGCCGGAGTTCCCTCGGGAGCATGGGGGACAACCCCTAACAGGCAACGCTGGATTAATGGAAATCATTAGGAAGACTATGTGTGGAGGTTTGACCAATAGAGATTTGGAAGGAGTGAACAGGAGTCCGTTCGCTCGGGAAATCAGGATAGCTCAGAATCCACCTAAGTTCAAGTTACCTAGCGTGGAAGCGTATAATGGCAAGGCTGACCCGACTGATCACTTAATGAGATACACTAGACACATGGAAGTGCTGGGGGCATCGGAGGAAGTGATGGCCAGATGTTTCTCGTTGTACTTGACAGACCTAGCTGCAATGTGGTTTAGGCAGCTGGGAGAAGGATCTATCAGGACTTGGAGGGAATTGGTGGATAGGTTTTTGGGGCAGTTCCGGGTTCATATCAAAAGACCTAAGAACGTGATGACGTTAACATCGGTAAAGCAAAGAACGGATGAATCGCTTAGAGCATTTTTAACTCGATTTAATGAGGCGGTTGCTTCGGTGGATCGGCCGGATCCATCGATGGTTTTGATTGCGGCAGTGTCAGGAGTCAGAGAGGATTCAGATTTTAAGGTATCTTTAGTACGAGACCCACCACTGGATCTTGGGGAATTCTTCCATGAAGCTGAAAGGTTCCTTCGGCAAGAAGACGCATGTACTGATTTAAAGTTAAAGGAGGTGAATACGACTGAGGGTGGAGGACCATCCAACGGAAACTCGGATAAAGACAAAGGAAAAAGGAAGCTAGACGACGATTCAGGAAAAGCCGGGAAGCGATGGAAGGATCCAAAGTTTTCCACATACACAGGATTAAACGAGACGCAGGAGCGGATATACATGGAAACCCGGAATCGCCTTCCTTACCGGAGGCCGGCTAGGAGAGAGCCATCCGAGCGGGAAAGGGCATCAGGAAGGCACTGTCTCTTCCATGATTTGGATGGACACGATACCAACAGCTGCAGGCACCTAAAGGACATAATTGAGGAGCATGTGAGGAATGGACAATTGACGCAGTATGTTGGGGCTCGGAATGCAGTGGTGGAGCTGGAGCAACCACCGCCCACCTCAAGCCATGATGGCATGAGGCCCAGGAATGATGGTCGATTGGTTATCCATTGACCCGGATAATATGAAATAAGTAACAAACCGTTGGCGAGCAACAAAGTCATTTACACATGTACGGGGACAGAGATAGCCCTTAGGCATGCTCTGAATGATGATACACCGCGAAGCCATGGTTTGCGAAATCTGTTTTCTTTTGTTTTTGGATTGGACACTCATTTTCTGGTTTGGTTTTGGAGTTTGGTTTGAACTCCTGGTTTTGTTTGCTTTCTGGTTTGGATTTTCGTTTGGATGGTTTTCTGTTTTGGATGTTGGTTTGGATTTCTGGTTTTCGGATTTTATTTTTGGATTGGATTTTGGATTGGATTTTGGATTAGATTTTGATTGGATTCTTTTTGGTTTTTCGATAAACGGTCGTCAGGTGTGGATTACGCCTGGCAAGGGGTGAGTCTTTTTGCCCGAACGTGGTAAATTGACTCATTTAGGTCGTCGAGTATGGACTGTGCTCGGCAAGGGTCCGGAGTGACCAGGATTCGGCCTAGGACTTAGGCCCCCTATTATCGATTATTGTTTCAGGTCGTTGAGTATGGACTATGCTCAACAAGGGTCCGGAGCGACCAGGATTCGGCTTAGGACTTAAGCCATGTCATTACTTACGTCCAGGGACACTGGACCACGGTCGTTAGGTATGGGTTGCGCTTGGCAAGACCCCGGAGAGGTTAGCTCAACGTCCAGGGACACTGGACCACGGTCGTCAGGTGTGGATTGCGCTTGGCAAGAACCCGGAGAGGTTAGCTCAACGTCCAGGGACACTGGACCACGGTCGTCAGGTGTGGATTCCGCTTGGCAAGAACCCGGAGAGGTTAGCTCAACGTCCAGGGACACTGGACCACAGTCATTTGGTATGGGTTGCGCTTGGCAAGGGCCCAGAGAGGTTACGGATTTGGATACTGACCCGGAGAGGTCCTGGATTCGGCTATTGGCTGTTGGATAAGAATGGATCGAAGGCTCGGTCTTCGAGTTCGGATGGATATGGAATCGGCTATGGACTTTGGATATCGGATACGGAATTATTCAAAACACGCCTTCTTATCACAAGGCATGTTTTGGGGGGCAAATGTTATCCCGCTTTTTGGTCAAAGCCTGAATATCAAACAAATCGACAAGAAAGGATGGGTATCAGGATTGGAAGTCGATTAGAGACAAGGTTGTGATCGATGTCATCAGAATTTGATCGGGCTCCGATTAGGACGAAATCGATTGGAGATGATGATGAGGACTAGGAGGGGCTACGTTTCAAGTTTCAGGTTAATCGGAGTTTGTACGGAGAAGATACGGTCGATACAAGGAAGGAATAATGTATTGTTCGAATCCATCATTTCCATACCCACACCTCAATTCGAATCCATGGACTTCGCACCACCAGCTTCGAATCCATCACGCTCGACTCCAACAAGTTCGACTCCATCTACTTCGTACCCATCAGAGCGGACCCTATGGAACAAGCTTTAGTCTGAATCCATAGGTGTCACTATACTTCGAATCGATCCTGTGCCTCGCTTCGAATCCATCAGGACGAGGCCACGGTTCGTATCCATCTAACGCAAGCCTCTGCCTCGAATCGATCAGAACGGATCACACTTCGAATCCATCGAAGCCAGTACTTACTTTGAGTCCATTGAGGAGAGATCCTTCGAATCCATATAGTTGTAGAAGCTTCGACTCCATTTGGAAACTGTCTTCGAATCCGCTAAGTCCAGGCAGCGAAAATGATGGAGTCGACCCAGTAAAACCTGGAGGAAAAGCTGGATCAACCCGAGAAGTGCGCGCGCCACATCACCGTTTGCACGCATCAACCATTGAGTCGACCCTATCGATTCGATGGGATCGATTCGAACGAAGGGATTCAACCGGAAATGCAATCTTGAATCGATCATAACTCGAGATCTACAAGTCCAAATGCTATGAAATTTTCACAGTAGCTTGAGCACATGTTAAAGAATGTTCACACCAAATTTCAGCTCGATTGGACAATTTCTTGATCGATTCGAACGTAGCTTCGAATCGATCCCAAAGTGGGCCCGGATTTCCAAAAAGCGGGCATGTGGGCCCCCTCACGTGCCAGAACTGGTCTCCCTTCAGTTTAGGCGAAATATCAGCCTCCTACACCTATAAATAGAGCCCCTGGTCATTCAGAAAAGGGGTCGGACAATTTTGAGAGCTAAAGAGCGCCCGGACTCTGCCAGATTTACTCCAGATCACCATTGCTGTCTTAGATTCAAACTCAGCTCAGAAAATTAGTTGTTATACAACACACGAAATTGTAATCTTCAAATATCGAGCAATAAAATCATAAAAACCTTGAAGTGGACGTAGGCCGGAGATAGCCGAACCACTATAAATCGTGTGTCACTGTTCATTATTTCTGGATTGCTGTTTGTTACTTGCTTAGATCTGGGATTTGTGTGTGAATACTGTTGATTTGTATTCACACGCTGTTGCTTTCACTACACTTGGGGTTTGTGACCATTTTTGGCGCAAACAATTATTTTGCACAAAAATTGGACCATCAAGCAATTAGATGTGAATAATGCTTTTCTTAATGGTGAATTGTAGGAGGAAGTCTACATGGAACAGCCATATGGATTTATAAAAAAGGCAATAATCAGTTTGTATGCAAACTCAATAAAGCACTCTACGGACTCAAGCAAGGACTAAGGGTTTGGTTTGACAAACTGAAAGCAACCTTATCAAGACATGGCTACAACTCAACTAAATCTGATAATTCTTTATTCACTAAGTTTTTTAATAGTACGGTAACTTATGTACTAATCTATGTTGATGATTTTATTATTACAGGAAACAGCAAGTCAGAAATCAAAAACATCACACAATGCTTGAAGGAAGAATTCTCAATTAAAGATTTAGGAGAATTAAATTACTTTTTGGGCATTGAAGTCAAAAGAATTTCAGATTCAGAAATACATCTAAATCAGAGAAAGTATATCAATAAAATACTGATAAAAGAATGAAATACTAATAAAAGCCAAGATGGATAAGGCAAATCCACTTCCCACTACAATGACAAGCAATTTACATCTCTCAAAAAATAAAAGAGAACCAATATTAAATGATAAAAAATACAGAAGTATAGTTGGAGCATTACAACATGTCACTATAACTAGACCGGACATTTCATTCAGTGTGAACAAGGTGAGTCAATTCATGCAAAGACCACTTGACAAAAATTGGAAAGCAGTAAAGAGAATTTTAAGATACCTAAAGGGGTCAATCAATCAAGGCCTAATTCTGCAATCAAGTATGACACTATGCATTAATGGTTATACAGATTCTGACTGGCTATTGATCAAGATGACAGAAGGTCAACAACAAGCTATCGTATTTTCCTAGGCAAGAATTCAATATCGTGGTGTGCTAAGAAACAACCAATAGTATCAAGATCTAGCACTGAAGCAGAATATCGAAGCATTGCTAGTGCTACAGCAGAGATCATGTGGATAGAGTCACTTTTAAGTGAGCTACAAGTCAAATTTAACAACAAACTGACTATATGGTGTGACAATCAAAGCACAATTTCTCTTACTGCTAACCCAGTTTTACATTCACGTACAAAACACATGGAACTTGATCTCTACTTCGTAAGAGAACAAGTAATGAAAGGGAATCTAAAAGTTAGCTACATACCTACGACTTACCAGAAGACGGATATTCTGACTAAGTCACTTTCGCGACCGAACTTCATCAGGTTCAGGCGAGAGCTCAATGTTGATGAAGCAGACATCAAACTTAGATCACATGCTTTGATCTATATTCTTGAGGCCATACAAGATGAAAAGGAAGCTCAACAAAACATCAACTCATAATTCAACCTTTGAATCGATAGCGACTCTCATCTAGCTGTGGCCTGAGTTTCAATTATCAATCGAAACTACTAGAAGAAAGAAAATCACCTTTGCTTAAACAATTTTTGCAGTCGGCGATTAGATCTGAAAATCGCGTACAAACCCTAACCCTAACTAGGATTTGAGGGGGCGTATTAGCAAATGAGAATTGTATCGGTACAATAGCAATATATCTGAGTTTGGTATGGTGTGGGTTGTATAAGTCTAGACCACCTGCAGCCCATTTACATAATGCCTTTATAAATACTTGTAATGGCAATATTATAGATGTATGAAATAGAGAAAGCTCTACAAAGCAAGTTTATCAATTCTTTTACAGAATTAAATAAATAATCTAATGATTTGTGAACTGGAACGACGTAGTTACATATCGATATTAGGTATAGTTGAAATCCACCCAGTGGTATTAGGTGCAAAATTTACTAAGATGGGCGACATACAAACTCACGTAAGATTGTAAGTTTAGTTGGAGGAGGAATTACGAAAAAAATAGCCTGAAATGAATAGGCATAAAACAGTCGAATGATATATTGATTAATCAAATAAAAGGGATAACGCTGTCTTTGAAAGGTATGGGATAATGATCAGTATCTGAAAAAATATTTATTAAATTCCATGGATTTTATTATACAGCTAATGGTAAATGTTAAAGATTGAATATCGAATGTTTTTACAGAAACAGAAATATAATTTGCATAGACATATTATTTTTAACGCATAATTTTATTATCCTCGCAGTTATATATATCTTCCATTTGATGACTCTGTAGTACAATGGTAATTAATGTCTTAGTTACTTGACACATTTGAATGAACCACACATTCATTTGGACTTCCAACCAATACTGAACTTCCCACACATAGACGGTTCTTTTCACAACAAAATGCGATAAATGAAAATTAACAGTATTACTTTGTTTATAACTCATCTTCATAAAGAGTAATGAACATCGAAAAAGCTACTTTGTCTTAACTTTTTTTTTTACAAACTATACTAACTCTTATTCATTTATTGCATCTCCAACAAAAGAACACTAACATTCATCACCGTCGCCCAAAAAAATGTCCAAATTGCTGCAAATTGGGATAAAATTCAAAAGATAACAGGAGGTAAGATCTATAATAAATATATAGGTGTAAGGATCATAGAATCAAGTTAAAGAGAACTATGATGTAAAACTCTTTTACAAACATGAGTAGTACAAAATCTGTAGAAAGTAATTAGAAAAACATGAGGTTTTATTTATCATGTTTAAGCTTCCATTCGGATTTTGGAAAAAATAAAAAGATTATGCTAAAAATTATCACATTTGACGATACAATATCGTGCAACAATCTTTTTGCTTTTCCATAAAAAAGAATTATCAATATTTTTATTTATAACACAAAATATAGAACACTTTCATCCCTTAAGTTAAATAAATTCAGATTAATAATCCCCAAAATGTTCACCGAATCAAACAATCCTTTGTGTACAAATCAATGGTTCGCATAAATATATTTTTTTGATTTAAAAGCTTATATGATCCGAAGTTCATATATTCATAGTTAGGGCTGTCAATGGATACCCAAAAAATTCAAAATCCATCCACATTCGTGTCCATGTCCGAAAAGCAGATAAATATCTAATATCCAGAAAAACGGATGCGGATACGAAGACATCCGCATTCGAAATTATCCGTCCGGTTTTTATCAAGATTATATTTTAAATTATATGTATTTTAGTATATTGAAAGTTATTTATTTATTGTTTTATTAAGTTGGTAGTTTATATTATATGCACTTAATGCTTATTAATTGCTCAAAACTATTTATTATCATCATATTTGTTTATTTATAACACTTTTATAATCAATGGGATTGAAAAAAAAAAGTTACGTTAAATTAAAAATTTCTATTTATATTTCTTGATTTCTCGATCATTAGCGGATAGAATAATTATCTAATATCCATCCGTATCCGCGGATGCAGATATCTGATATCCGAAAATGGTTTTGGTTTAGGAAACGGATATGTCACTATCCGCATTTGAAAGTATCCGTTGACAGACCTAGTCATAATAGATATATAATATATATATATATATAACAGCCAACCAGGCTTGGTCAGTAACCCGATATTTAAGGTGTACCGACCACCTACATATAGAATAACGTAGGTGTGAGGTAGAACACCTCACAGCTACAAATCCCAACAACATAAAAAACAAATCAACCAACATGCCTGGCCAGCAGTGAAAAATATAATAAAAGTACACAGAATGAACCGGTCGGACCACATAATGGAAACAAAGATAAATGTATCAAAAAAGTAGGAACAAGAATAGGCGAAATGACTAAACAGTGAACACATCTAAATACGGGCACATTTGCGGAACCAGCTAATAATATCCCGACAATAACCTTCCGATCCCAATCTAGAGCAGCTAGAATAGCCACATTGTTTGCACCAAACACCCCATTAATGCAAAGGATGCTCTCCATCCAAAAGCCAGTAGTAAAGCTCATGTTCGTCTACATCGTCATCAGATACCCATTTGGAGAAAACATTCCATCTCGAGTGGAAGCACAACCCAATTTCCTTGTGAGACCAAATTTCAGATCTAACGCAGTAAACCAGCGGCGCATCCACGGCACGCCTGTCAACGATCTCTTGAGCGATGAGCTCAGAACTAGAAGGGTCCGATTCAAGAGCTTTAATAAAATTCAGTTGCAGGCCTATGCCAGGAGACAAAGGAGGATCAAGGCTGGGAGGTGGGGTAATAGTAGAGGAAGAGTTGGCAAGGAAAAAGGCAACACAGCAGGCGAGGCTACCGGCGATGGCGGTTGGGACAAAAGGAAATTAGGATAGCCAGGAATGGCAGAAGGATGTGGATCAATGGGAGGAATCTTGGCAGGAATCCCAACAGGGGAGGGATTGGCCAGGAGAGGGGAAACGGGTATTGCGGACTTGATTTGCCAACGTCAAGCGGGGGCCTAGGAAGGGGAATCTTTTTTGAGCGACACGGTTGTGTAGCGTGGCACTACACAGCCGATTAGATATCATATAAATAAGTAAGTATTGCGATCAACATGCCTGATCGCTGGCCAAAAAGTATTGAGAAGCAGTAGGCTAGTCATTGTGAGACAGAGTTATATATACAAAATACATATAGCAAACAACAGGAATGAAAAGACCAGAGCTAAATTGCGTTTAGTGGTGCCCGCGATGTCTGTCAGGAGGAACTGCTGATGTGCTGCCCGAGGATTCAGCCTGTGGAGAGCTGGGGTGAGGTAGTCTCAGCCTGAACGGTGCGGAGAAGCTACGACCTGATACAGATGAGAAATGGTGAATAATACGTCTACAAGTTCCTTCAAAGTTGGAAATGGGCTTGCAGAATACACGTGCATTGCGCTCGGCCCAGATCCACCAACTGAAAATAGCTACCGTGAGATCTAAGTGATAGTTGGGGGGGTTGTTCTGCCAATGGTCGAAATGTGAGGTGAACGTGGGAATATGTCCGAGAATGTGAGCAGTTGTCGCCGCCCAGACCCTGACAGCAAAATCACACTCGAAGAAGAGATGTTGTAAACTTCCGCTGAATGGAGGCAGGAGGGAGAAATATGGCCGAATAAATGACAAAGGTCACAAATAGACGGCTTCCATTGATAAAAAATGTCAACATAGAAAACCCTATCAACAACCAGGGAAACCGGTATACGGAAGGCAACTTCCTAGAGGGAGAAATTTGGATAAGAGCCTTGGCGCAACGGATCATCAGCCTTTGCTTAGTGGAGATGTCAAAATTTATTAACTGACCTATATGATTGGTAATCCAATTGACTCCTCAAACGATTGGAGAACTGAAGGTATATTGAAGATATGGGCCAGGTCAACAGAATGGTTCAATGGGTAATGATGAACACTTTACCATCGATGATAATAAGGTCCATTTTCAAAACACGGGTGCTTCCCAAAGGGTTATAAAATTTGAAAAAGTATATCGAGTTATCACACACCTAACATTAACTGAACCACACAATTGCCAAAACTTAAGGACATGACTTTTCACAATAAAGTAGTGGGGCCTCATCCAAAAAGAAGACGATTAAGTAGTCTATCCAAAATGTAATCCCGGCATTTATAATTTTCTTAGCAGGAAGAACAGGTTTGTCAAAAAAATCAAGGGCATATTGCTAGGGAAAAACAACCCGCATTTCCAGGCAATTTCTTAAACAAAGACTACCAACCATTAACAGACCTAGGCAAACCAACACTGCTTTCAGAGCAAGATTTGTTCTCAACAGAAACCAAAGCAGGGTCAGGGATTACCTTAGCTAGAGGATCCAAAGAGGGAGGCAGCGAATCTGAATCAGAGGGAGGCTGTAAAACCGCAACTGACGAAGGACAGCACCTGAAACCGCAGAGACGACAGCACCGCAAGGACCCAAAACCCCAGCAAACGTCGACTACAGTTCAGAAACAGCCGGAACCCTAGCCGTCGAAGGAGGAGCTCCCCGAGCAATCCTTGCAAACACGAAGCTGAGGCCAGAGGATGGTAGGAAGCAGCATCGAAAAGCGAAGGCGGGTCCGACATCGAAGGCTACAGAGCAATCGACATGCGCAGAAGAAGAAGGATTTGAAATTAAAGCCTAGACGCGATAAAGGAAGGTGAGTGAGAGACAAACTCGAGAAGCCAAAAGCAATGGAATAAAATTGAAGCCTGAAAGATGAACGTGAATTTGAATTTGAAGGAAAACCTAATCGCCTGTCGCCCAAGCGAACTCACTCATTTTGATGGCTCCAACCCCTCAGATAAAAGACTGAATATTTTACTCTCTCCATATAAATTTGTAGTTTTGGAAAAGAACACCGTAGCATTCATGTTCCAATTAACAAACATGAATTCTTAAATTACCAATAAATAACAAATGTTTACTCATATAGGATAGTAATAGACACATTTTTGCATATACTTTAGGACAGTCTTATTTCTATTGTTACTTGTTGGACATAAATAATACAGTGAGTAATCATAGTTGAGTACAATTATTGATGACCATATCATCTCCTCTGTCATCTTTCACTAAAGTAAAGAACATACATAAAGGCTAAACATCCAGTATCTTAATCTAAATTGCTAGTAAAACCACTGATCCCATAGTAAAATTGCAATATTTATCCTAACAAATTATCGGTAAGGAAGAAAAATAAAAATAAAATTCATATTGCATATCAGAGTGGATTAGCGGAGAATAATTAAAAAATTAAACGATCTCGGATCCAAGCAAAAGAAAATGGTGGTTAGCAATGAGCGAGAAAAAGGAAACCTAATGGATTTTAGTGAACCATGATCCAAATGAATCAGTTAGATTTAAACGGAGTTGATGTTTTTATTACTATAGGATAACATTTCAAATTTTAAACTTCTGATATCTATTGTAGTTTTAAATCCTCACCGTCCTTTGTTTATATTTTGTCTTTCCGTTGAAACAAAGGAATTTCGTTAGTTATTATTTATAATTTATTATAATTTATGATTATTAATAAATAATTTATTATTACTAATTTTTATTATCAATAATCAATATTTATTTTTTATATTTGATAGTCTATTATAGTTAATTATTAATAATTAGTAGATTACAGTTAATATTTATTAGTTACATTTACTAATTAATAATGAATAATTGATAATTAACTTTTAATAATTAATATTTAATAATCAATGTTTAATATATAATATTTAAATAATTTACAATTTAATAATTAATAATTAGTATACTCTTTAGTAACATATTTAATTAATAACTGATAATAAATAGTTAATAATATATATACATAATAATTAATATTCAATTACAATTAAGAAGTAAAATATTGAATTAGTCTTAATTTCTACTATAACTAATAATTATTAATAAATAATTTAAATATAATTTAAAATTATTTTTAATAAACAATAATTTAATATAATTATTTATTAATAATTTGTCGTTATAATGTAATAATATCCGGACAATAACCTGAAGTGTAAGGGGAGAAAATAAACATCCGATCCCAATATGGAGCAGCTAGAATAGCCACATTGTTTGCACCAAACTCTCCATTATTGCAAAGGATGCTCTCCGTCCAAAAGCCATCAGTAAAGCTCTCATTCGTCTACATCGTCATCAGATACCCATTAGCAGAAAACATTCCATCTCGAGTGGAAGCACAACCAACTATCCTTGTGAGACCAAATTTAATATTTAACGCAGTAAACCAGCGACGCATCCACGGCATGCCTGTCAACGATCTCTTGAGCGATGAGCTCAGCACTAGAAGAGTCTGATTCAAGAGCTTTAATAAAATTCAGTTGCAGGCCTATGCCAGGAGATAAAGGAGGATCAAGGCTGGGAGGTGGGGTAATAGTAGAGGAAGAGTTGGCAAGGAAAGAGGCGACACAGTAGGCGAGGCTACCGGCGATGGCGGTTGGGATAAAAGGAAATAAGGATAGCCAAGAATGGCAGAAGGATGCGGATCAATGGGAGGAATCTTGGCAAGAATCCCGGGAGGGGAGGGATTGGCCAGGAGAGGGGAAACGGGTATTGCAGACTTGATTTGCCAATGTTTAGCGGGGGCCTAGGAAGGGGAATCTTGACAGGAATATTGTTCGGAACTTCTATTGAATGGAGGCAGGAGGGAAAAATATGGCCGAATGAATGACAAAGGTCACAAATAGACGGCTTCCATTAGTAAAAATGTCAACATAGAAACCCTATCAACAGCCAGGGAAACCGGTATACGGAAGGCAACTTCCTAGAGGGAGAAATTTGGATAAGAGCCTTGTATTATTATGTTATACCCTTCATGGATTATTATGTTACATATGCACACACACACACACACATATATATATATATTTTTATATGATACATACATACATGCATACATATATATATATATATATATAAATTAAATCATTCTAATTAACTTTACATTACAAAATACTTAAATTTAAATAAAATACTTGATTTTATTTAAAACAAATTTAGGATTGTTCTAAATGAATTAGAATTCATAGGCCCAATAAAGGTCCAATAGGATAAAAAAATTGAAATACATCCACCACTACCGCTGCGGGCTGGCCCAGTTCCAACAATGGTATCAGTGCCCAATAGCCTATGTGGTCTAAATTAGTAATGTTAGGGCTAACTTATTAAGCTCGCCCACTCAGTACGGTGTCTAGAAAGGCAATGTCTAGGATTGGAATTAGGTAATCAAGTACCCTGTCCTACCTGGTTACCGACCTGGCCTGAAAGATGAAGTGAGCCCAAAGGTTGCCCCTAATAGAAAAGGCCCAACTTAATTTAGGCCTTGGGCTAATTTTCAAAATTTTCTTGAAAAATAAAGTAAAAGATTTTAAATTTAATTGTTAAATTTAAAGTAAAATATATGTTTATTATAATAGTTATAATGTAACATATTTTTAAAAATGTATGGAAAACAAAATAACATAATTTTCGAAAATTATAAATTTTATTGATAAGTTAATTAATAAAATGTATGTGCATGTAGTAAATATATTATGAAATATGTTATGATATTTTAAAACGATTAAGATATCATAAATATGCATGCATACATATGAATAATGATTTTTGAAATCAAGATAATTTAATTAAAAGGTTAATTAATTGAAATTATAATTACACATGTATATGATATATGTGTTATACTATAAAGGTTATAGTACATAATAAATATAAATGTTATATCAATATAAAATTAATTAAAATGTTAATTAATTAAAATGTTAATTAATTAAAATTAATTAAATATGATTTATTTAATATAATATTATACACAAGACTATTAAATAAGTAATGTGAAATATAAAAACTTATATAATATAAATGTATAAAAGCCATAATAGACTTAAGAAATAAACACATACGTAATCGTACGTATATCATGATTTTTGATGTGTTCGACACTTGAATCACGAGGGTAGTTCATAAGAATTACATTATTTCATAAGTCGATATCACTCAATTTAATGTTGTCCTCTACCATATATATGTTAATAAATTACTTGCATACTCCTTAGTTAACTCAAGCTAAGGATGTTATGTGTAGTATTATTAATATATTGAATAGATGAGGTAAGATAACTATATGTATTTGTTTAGCAAACTCAAGATACATATACTATACTTAGGTCATCACGATATGGTAGGTACGAGTGAATAATTTCATTTTGATTTGTTGAGCAAACTCAAGGTCAATATGAAATTTGGACAAGGTTCCAAGGGTTAGGAGTTGTATGTGATACAACCGATAAAAGGTTATCCATTGTTCGTGGAGCTATGACTTGTTGAGCAAACTCAAGGTCAGAATTCCAAGATTGAGAAGTCCTAACACCTACTACTGAAGTCATAAGACTTCTATGTGTTGACTTAGGATTTGGCGAAACATAAAAGACTAGTGGGAGCTTATTAGTAAAATGAAACATAGTGTTTAACCTTACTAATATTATAAGAACATCTATTATGTTTTGTCCTAGCAATCTACCATTTAAACTTGCAGAAAATGTCAACTGCAAAACTATTTTCTGAAAGTGACAAACTCACCGGACCTAACTATACCGACTGGCTAAGAGCAATTAAAATAGCATTGACTTACGAGTGCCCTTGGACTTCTGTTACATGTGAACCCAAAACAGAACCCGTTGATGGTGCAGACCTTGAAGAACGACTTGCTTATTTAAAGTGGCAATCTGACTAAGAGATCACCCAAGTTTTCGTGTTGTCTACCTTAGACAAACTGTTGCAAAGGCTACACGAGAACATGTTTGTCCATGAGTTTTTTAATAGTCTTAAAGCTCTTTTTGGTGAACAGTCCTATTTCGCAAGGTACGAGCTTTTGAAAAAACTATTTAACACCAAAATGACCAAGGGATAGAAAGTGGACGATTATGTTCTAAGGATGAAATGCTATATTGATAGACTTGCACAATTAGACATAGATATAAGAACCGAAATGCAAGTAAACTTGGTCCTTGGTTCTCCTACTTTTTAGTATGAACCTTACATACTGAATTACAACATGAACCAATTAAATGTGAATCTCGTGGAGCTCTTCAATATGTTGAGTTCAGCCAAGTCAACATCTAAAGATCAAGGTGCCGTACTTGCTGTGAAGGGAAATGCAACATCTTCGAAAGGTTCGAAGAAGCAGAAAAGAGATAGTAAGAAAAAGAAAAGTAAGAAGACCGATGACAAGGGTGAATGTCACCATTGCCACAAGAAAGGTCACTGGAAGAGAAACTGTCCCGACTACTTGAAGATTGTCAAGGAAAGGAAGCAGAATGGTTCTGCAGCTCCATCAGGTACATTTATGATTCAAAACTGTTTTGTAATCAATAAAATGTCATGAGTTTTAGATACTGGATCTGGTACTCATATATGTAATTTGTTGAAGGGGCTTAGGAATTGGCATCATGTAACAAAAGGAGAAATGAAGCTCCAAGTTGCTGATGGATCTATAGTAGATGCAACGGAAGTAGGAGACTATCATTTAGATTTGCCAAGTGGATTAGTATTAGTATTAAATAATTGCTATTATGTAAAAGACTTTATTTATGGAATTATCTCTGTTTCTAGATTGTCTAAGACTGGATATATTTTTCATTTGTGCAAATAATGCTATGAACATTAGTTTGGATGGAAATAAAGTCTGCAAAAGGTGTCCATGAAAATGGCATTTATGTGATTAATACTAATTATGTATGTTCTGTGAATGAAGTTTCTGATAAATTAAACGACAATTATCTTTGGCATTGTAGGCTTGGTCATATTAGTGAGAAACGACTACACAAATTGAAAACCGACGGTTTTTTACCGTCAATTGATTCGGAATCATTTGAAACTTGTGAGGCATGTCTTAAAGGTAAAATGACTAAGCACCCCTTCAGTGGAAGCAATAAAAGAGTTGATGAACTCTTAGGGTTAGTACATAGTGATGTATGTGGCTCAATGCCTATATTAACCAAAGATAATAGTTCTTACTTTGTTACTTTCACTGATGATTTCTCAAGACTTGGATATGTATACCTTATGAAGAACAAATCCAACGTTCATGAGAAATTTGTTGAGTACAAAAAGGTAGTAGAAAATCAAATGGGCCGTAAAATTAAAATTCTTCGATCAGATCGTGGAGGTGAGTGTTGGACAGGATTTCCAATAATACTTAAAAGATAATGGGATTATCTCTCAGGTTAATCTACCCTATACTCCGCAACACAATGGTGTGTCGAAGCGAAGGAATCGAACACTATTAGATATGGTTCGTTCCATGATGAGTAAGGCTGAGTTACCTCTGTCCTATTGGGGATATGCGCTAGAAACTGCAGCACGTATGTTAAACTTGTTACCCACTAAATCTATGCCCAAAACACCATATGAGATGTGGTGTGGTAAGAAACCCCAAATCAAATATTTGAAAGTATGGGGTTGTCCGGCATACGTTAAGAACGTTGGTCCAAATAAACTAGAGGCAAGATCGGTACTATGTAAGATTATAGGATATCCCAAAAACTCGATGGGATATATATCCTATAATACCGAGGAACAAAAGGTCATTGTTTCTCGTCACACTGTCTTTTTAGAAAAGGAATTTCTGTTAAAAGAAATTAACAGCGAAGTTGTAGACTTGTATGAGATCCGAGAAACTAACATTGAAGCCGAAACAGTGGGAGAAACAAGGTCACCCGTATACGAAAACATGCAACCTATTAGAAGGTTAAGTAGGGAATCCAGCGAACCAGAGAGATACTACGGTTTTTTCGGGGATGGCGAAAAGGAGGACCGTGTCTTAGATGGTGATACTCCTCTGTCTTTCCAACAAGCACTGCAAAGTAAAGACTCTGCACTCTGGCTTGAAGCTATGAAATCCTAGATGGACTCCATGTACGAAAACAAAGTTTGAACTTTATCAGACATATACCCGAAGGGATAAAACCCATCGACTGCAAATGAATTTTTAAGAAAAATTTAAATGCGGATGCAGAAGTGGTGACTTATAAGGCAAGGCTAGTTGCAAAAGGATTTCATCAAATTCAATGTGTTGATTATGACGAGACATTTTCGACCGTAGCCATGCTTAAATCTATTTGGATATGTTAGCCATTGCTGCATTCTATGACTACGAAATATGGAAATGGATGTAAAGATGACTTTTCTAAATGGTGATTTAGAAGAAATCGTTTCTATGTCACAGCCAGAGGGTTTTGTAGTCAGTAGGAGTGAAGGCAGAGCTTGCAAGTTGTTAAAGTCCATTTATAGACTCAAACAAGCTTCAAGGAGTTGGAACAAGTGTTTTGATAAAGTAATCAAACAGTTTGGTTTTTATCAGAACACAGAGGAAGCGTGCATATACAGAAAGGAACATGCAAATGCTATCGTATTCTTAGTACTCTATGTTGATGATCTATTATTGATTGGAAATGACACTTCATTATTGCAATCAATGAAAGCTTGGCTTTTCTAAAACTTCACCATGAAGGATTTGGAAGAAGCAGCCCATATACTTGGAATAAAGATCTATAGAGATAGGTCTAAGAGGCTGTTGGGATTGTCCCAATCCCTGTACATAGACACTATACTAAAATGGTTTAGTATGGATAATTTCAAGCGTGGAAGTGTTACAATGCAATACGGAATTGTCCTTTCTAAAAAGGCAGCTCCTCATACCGATGATGAGAAAGAGCGTATGAAGAGGATTCCCTATGATTCAATCATAGGATCCATAATGTATGCTATGTTATGTACTAGACCGGATGTAGCATACGCACTAGGATGTGTAAACCGATACCAGTCTAATCCCAGAGAAAAACATTGGACGGCCGTAAAATGTATACTTAAGTATTTGAGAAATACTAAGGACCTATTCCTCGTTTTTGGGAATGGAGACCTCCTTATGAAGGGCTATACGGATTCGAGCTTTCAAAGTGATATAGATGATAGTAAATCATTGTTCGGCTATGTATTTACACTAAATGGTGGAGTTGTTAGCTGGAAAGGTTCCAAGCAAGAAACAGCTGCTGATTCCACGATGGAGGCCGAGTATATCGCCCTTAATGAAGCAGCAAAAGAGGCAGTATGGATGCGCAAGTTTTTGAGTGAGCTTGGAGTGATTCCCGATACTGAGAATCCAATGACATTGTTTTGTGACAACAATGCAGCAATACAGATCACAAAGGAACCAAGAGCACATAAGAAGTCATGACACATTCTTCAAAAGTTCCACCTGATTAGAGAATTCGTTGAGAAGAAAGAAGTTGTGATTCAAAGGGTAGATACCAAGGACAACATAGCAGATCCATTCACTAAAAGTCTAACTCGGCCAATTCTCGAGACACTGAATGAGAGGATGGGATTGAGATTCCATAATTGGTCCTAAGTGCAAGTGGGAGATTGATAGTGTTAGGGGTATGCCCTAGGGGCAATTCTGTAATTTATTAACTCCGAAATCAATTCTTGTTCGAAATAAAGGTGTTTCTGCTTTTTGTTATATATTTGTTATAATGTGTTATAAATAATTAAATGTTTAATTAAAAATATATTTAACGGAAAATCCATAAATGACGTGTTTGTGGTAGTAATTACAATTAGTTGTAATCATGAGTATTGGATCACATTGTTACAAAACACATCATTTTAAATGTTCTTAGTCAAGATGCATCGACACTGATATCGATGTATCCGTTGAGACTAGAGTACGTAAAGCTCTCTAAATATTGGGTAGTGTATTACTCATGACTGCTGGGGCACCTAGAGGTTATGTGCTGATAGTTATTGGATAGCTATAGAACAACTCACTCGGTAGTTTTCTGTTGGTTAATATAACTAAGGTCAAAAAGAAAATATCGATGTGACTAATTTACACAATTCTTTCGACTTGAGAATACTATCAACCTTCAATATGAAAAACTCTACTTTGATTATAGTTAAATCATGGAACGACATTCATCAAGTGATTATAGTTGGGTCGAGTGGAAGTATTGGAAGGAAGACACTATTCAAGAGAGGATTCGTCACTTCAGTTATATGAGGTTAGTATCATGGTCAACTCAAGTCAACCCAAAGTCAAAACTTTGGCCAGAGTAGTACGGTTAATAATAATTGTTATTATTAAACTAAGGATTTTGTGTTTGGACTATAGAGTTGAATATGGACAATATTCGAATTTTGACCATTACCAAATTCCATAAATCCTAAGTGATACAGTTTTGACGAAGAGAATTGGTGTACGTAAATGTCACTAACGGGTAACGCTTATTAAATTAAATAAGATGTTACTGAAAATGAATAAGCGATAAATTTGGCCATAATATCACACCACTTGCTAAGTGACGTATGAACCTTAACATTCGAATAGTTCGGTGTTAATTGCTGACCAAATTTACACCAAGAGTTACACAACTGAAATGATGAATTCCCTTAAGATCGAATGATTTAATTAGTTTATAATTGTTATAAATAAATTAAATTAAATTAATTAATATTTATGAAATATTAATTATAAAAATTTGAATATGGTTTGAGAAATAAAAATTGTTATATATTTATAATAGTTATAAATGTACCCATTGATATACAATATCGATAAGCGATTAAATTAGATTTAATTGCATAGCATTTTGGTTTGGATTTAAATGGTTTTAAAGCCCATCATTAGGGCTGCAAATTTCGGTTTTGACAAGTTATTGGAGGCGGCTAAAACTTAGGATTAGATCTAGAGATGGATGGCTAATATTAAGAGAGAATAGGTAATGAGATTGTCCTAATATCTCTCTTGTACAAGGCTATATATATGGATCTCTAAAACTTTAATTAAAAACAACTTTTGGCTGCCATAGTTATCAAGTTTGCTAGCCAAAATTAATCCGCATTTCAGTTCTAAGAATCTCAAATCAATTCAAGTTAAGTAAAAGCACTATTTGATAGAAAAGGTCGACGATTCCAGACTTACAATCTGATGGATCGAGCATAACTAGAGAAGGAAATTCATTGATTCAAGTGGACTCAAAGGCATCATCAATTGGTATTTTATTTATATATTACAGTAATCATATAATATTTTATGATTTAATATTAATTAATCACAAATCTGTATATGTATTAATGTTGTATATCTAGTTAGGTGAGATTTTCGTAGATATATGTAGTTGTCACAAATTAGTTTGGTAATGTGAATGGTTATATTATTATATGTTATAATTTATGTATAAACAAATCTAATTTCCTTTAAAAATTAAATTTTGTCATTATTAATTATTTTATGTATATTTATATATTAATTTAAATATAGACTAATGTATATTTTAAACATATAATTACATATATGTATATTTATAATGTATAAATAGCTTAGAATTTTTCCTTACACCTATTTATACAAAATATGAATTATAAAGTTCGAAAATAAATTTTATATATGTATAAATAATTTTAAATTGTCTTTTATTGATTATTTGAATTGTTTATTATATCTATGAAAATTATTGCACTAAAAATTCAATTTTATATTTTTTTTTAAATTACTACATCTATGTAGTAACGTATGAAAATATTTTAAGAATTTTTTGTTAGTAATTAATATATTTTAATAATTAAATTAATTCAGTTGAACATTTCTTTTATTTATTAAAAATAATATTTTATTTCAAAAATCATGGAAAAAAAATTTAACCTGTATTTTATAATCCTAAATTTTGGTAAATTTTAAATTTTGATTTTTTAATAATTATTACTAATATTTTTAATTATTATGATCAAAACTATTTATTATATATATATATATATAATAATGATAAAATTATAAAATTATTATTTTATCTTTGTTATGCTAATTTGGATCTGAAAATAATTTTAAAATATATATATTTATATTTTAAGTATTTATAATGTAATTAATTGTTCATATATATACATTTTATTTAACCATATATATATATAATTTTAATTATTATATATATATGTATGTATGTATAATTTTATATGTTTAATTATGTATATATATTTATTCAAATGTTTTAAATTATATATATATATATTTAATTTTGAGACTTTTAGTTATAAAATATATTTTAAATATATGTATACGTATTTATTTATATAAATATACTTTGCATTATAGATTTATGCACATATTTAGACAACATACAATACATATGAAATGAGCTAATGTGTCCATTGCGATGTAAATACCAACATCTATATACGGGCATGTTGTACCCTTCACGGATTATTATGTTACACATGCACACACATATGTATATTTATATGATACATGTATATATATAAATTAAATCATTCAAATTAACTTTACATTAAAAAATACTTAAATTTAAATAAAATACATGATTTTATTTAAAACAAATTTAGAATTGTTCTAAATGAATTAGACTTCATAGGCCCAATAAAGATCCAATAGGATAAAAAAATTGAAATACACCCACCACTACCACTGCGGGCTGGCCCAGTTCCAACATAGATATGTTTAACTTATTTGGCACTGAAATTGAAAACCAGTTTAACAAGAAAATTAAGAGATTTTGAAGTGATAGAGGAACAGAATATGAATCTAGCTTATTTATTGAATTTTATAATCAACATGACATAATCAGTGTTTTAAATCTCGGATTTTAGCCAATATCTCGGGAAAATATCTCGGCTATCTCGGGCGATATTTAAAACACTTATAACTAAATAGGCTGCCAAATCTCGGATTTTTCATCTCGGCCATCTCGGGGAGATTTAAAAGCCTGGACATAATACATGAGAGAACTACACCTTATTCGTCTAAAATAAACGGTAAAGCTGAAAAAATAGGACTCTTACCGAAATAGTTGTAGCTATTTTATTAGATTCGGATGCAGCATCACATTAGTGGAGGGGAATTGTTAATTACTTGTTATGTTTTAACAGAATTCTTAAATCTAAGAGCAAAATTTCTCCTTTTAAGATTTTTAAAAATCATAAACCCAACTTATCTTATTTTACAACTTGGTGTTGCTTAGCGTATGTTCGTATTCCTGACACTAAAAGAATTAAATTAGCAAGTCAAGCATATGAATATATTTTCATTGGTTATTCCATTAACAATAAAACATATAGATTTTTGGTTTGAATGCTCGAGTTATTATTAAGCCAAATGATGTTGATTTCTTTGAAAATAAATCTTTGTTTAAATTTAGGAATAGTGAAGGCACATCCACCACTAATAATCCAATAATCGAAAATAATGAACATAATACGAAAATTGAATTTGAACCTAGAAGAAGTAAAAGAGCTAGGATAGCTAAAGACTTTGGTCCATAATATTATGCTTATGCACTAGAGGTGGACCCTGCTAATCTAAAAGAAGCTCTATCATCTTTAGATTCAGACATCTGGGAAGAAGCTAAAAATGATGAAATGGAATCTCTTGAATCTAATAAAACCTGGCATCTTGTTGACTTATCTCCAGGTTGTAAAACTATAGGTATTAAGTGGGTACTTCAAAAGAGGTTGAAACCTGATGGTACAATTGATAAATATAAGGCTTGTCTTATAGCTAAAGGATTTAGATAAAGAATAAACATTGACTTTTTTGATACCTAGCTACATGAGCACTCTTGATAAATTCACATGTGTGAATGTTGAAATGAGACCGTTTCCTATGAAATTTTGGGCAAAATTCCTAGAATGTCACTAAACTGGGATAGATGAGCATAACCTTTAAAGCATGGCTATAGACTACACACTAGAAAGGTTGTGTGCGGTCTGATGTCAGAGATAGAGTTTAAGACTACGAATCACTCTAGTATAATCTGGATCTTACTCACCATGCAAAGGTTCAAATCGAAAGATACCTTTCATTTCTAGAAACATAGTAAATTGCGACGCCCATTTCCGAAGGTCGCCGACGGCGCGTCGATCTTTTTGCGATGACTGCCGATGGCAAGCAATTTCCATGGCATAAATGAAAATAGAAAAAACTAGCCATCGAAAGCCGTTGGAAGCCGTCGTAAATGAAGCCGTTGGCGGTCGTCGGAAGCCGTCGAAAAGTCGCGAATATCTGAAGCCCAGGCCGACAGTTTCATTCCTTCTCTTCCCCAAATTAGACCTCCACTCCTCCAAACCCTCCTCCAACCCCTCGTCCACGCCATCAACAAGCTTCACAGCCGCCAGCTGGTCTCCATCTTCGATTTTTAGCTAGATCCATTACCTATTTCTCGATAAGAAGGTTTAATTCTTAAAACCTATTTAATTTTGATTTGTTAAATTAGGATTAATTTATTGTTATAGTTGTATAATACCTCATTGATTGTTTGGTATACCCTATTGAATGCTAATTAGGTTGTTATTATAATTGTTTATCGTTGAAATGTTGAGAAAATTTTTGTTTAGTTTATATGTGCGTTAATTGGTGTATATGCATTGATTAATTAGTGCATACGCGCATTAGGGCTACTTTGGATTAATTAGAGTCGATGCTCAAAATTTGGTGTATGCGTTTTCAAGATGACGAAAACGACGATTTAGTGTATGCGTTTTTTAGAATGTAAATAAATTATTGTAAAAATTGTTGTATAATACACTTTACTTTTTGTAAATCCCTCAGAGAGTTTTTGGCCCCGTCTGACAAATATTGTATATGATCATTATATGGATATTCGTTTTTATCACAGAGCAGACATTTATATTCATCCGATACTATATTTGTCGGATTTGTCCCTGTATTGGACAAGTTACAAACATAGTAGTAATTATATTTTGCAAATCATTTTATTTTAAATGGTTCACAAAATTTTGACAAAACTTTCTTTTTGTTCCCTATGTATACACTTATGTGTACGATGCAAGAAATAAAGGGGAAGTGCTGCCGAAATTTTGTTGAATCGTTTAAAATAAAATGATTTGCAAAATATAATTACTACTGTATTTATAATGGGAAGTAGGATGACCAACCATCAAAGTGTAAAACAATAACCTAAAACTTATAGATTATATTCATATGATAATTTGTGTAAATCCGTTCGAAAATAAAATTAAATAAAATAATATTATATATTTGCGAAAATTTAAATGTATGATTTATTTGAAAAATAAAATGTCAAAACGTAAATGATTAATGCGTTTTTATGTTTTAAAGTAGGAAAAATGATCAATTATTTTTATCGATCGGAGCTGGATGTACCAACAAAGACGAGAAATTGGAGGCTTAATAAGTGAACATTTTCAAAATGATGTACACGTCTTTATTGAATTCGAATTACGTAATATATGGAAACGACGTAGAAATTCATTGTCCATGTAGTATGTGCATATTGAAGCATTTGATACCGGATATGGTAATAGTTCATTTGCGCCAATATGGTTTCGTGTCGAATTATTTGGTATGGGATCGTCATGGAGAACTTATAGCACCTAATCTCATACATTCGGAAGAGGAGGTGGATAATGAACTTGTTCCGACGAATCTCATAGAAGATATGGTTGAAGATGCAGCACGTTCAATGTTCCTTACCGTTGAAGTCGATGGTAACGATGTTAATGTCGAAGAAGAACCAAGTATTAGAGCAAAAAAAATTATGATTTATTGGAGGCTGCTAAGAAACCCCTTTGGGATGGTTGTACAAGCGGTTCTCAACTATCAGTAACTGCAGAATACATTGCGATGAAATAAAAATACAACTTCATAGAAGCCGGGTTTACGGCTATAGTACAAGCTGCAAAATGGCATATGCCATTCGATAATTTAATGGGCAAAAAGTGAAAAAACTTATGTCTGCTTTTGGTTTGCCGTATTAAAAAATAGATACATGTTTAAATGGTTGCATATTGTTTTGGAAATAAGACATCAGTCTTAGGAATCGTAAAATATGTAATCAGGAAAGATACAAACCAAGAAAAAAGAAGGAAAAGGAAGTTCCATACAAGCGTATGCATCACTTACCCATCACTCCTAGGCTTTAAAGATTATATGCATCTTCTGTAACCACGCATCATATGAGATGGCATTGTGTGAGAATATAGGAAGAAGGTACGTTAACACACCCAGCTGATGGAGAAGCATGGAAGCATTTTGATAAGACATACCCCGCTTTCGCAGCGGAGAGCCGTAATGTTAGACTTGGTTTGTGTACGGATGGATTTTCACCATTCTCTCAATTTGGTTCAAAATATTTATCTTGGCCTATAATCGTTACACCTTACAATTTATCTCCGTGGATGTGTATGAAAACTCTGTATATGTTTCTCACTATTGTCAGCCCTGGCTCTGATGATCCGACACAAGGAATCGACGTATATTTACAACCGTTGATTGAAGAGTTGAAAACAATGTGGTATGAAGGTGTTGAAATATACGACATTTCAAAAAAAAAATTGTATGTTCGCTTCTCTACTATGGACTATAAGCGATTTTCCTAAGTATGCAATGCTATCAGGTTGGAGTATGATTAGTCATCTAGCTTGCCCATATTGCATGGGAGAAACACGAGCATTTTCTTTATCGCATGAGAAGAATATTTCATGGTTTTACTGTCACCGGTGTTTTCTCCATATTAATCATCCTTTTAGAAAAGATAAAAAAACTTTACAAGTAATAGAGTTGAGACCTTGCGACCACCAACGATTTGGTCAAGCGGAGATATTTATGAGCTTGTAAAGAATTATCCAAAGATACATGAAACCGGCGAACAAATTAAAATACAAGGTAACTCGATGATTCATAATTGGTGCAAACAAAGTATATTTTGGGAGTTGCCTTATTGGAAAAATCTCCTAATTCGTCATAATATCGATGTGATGCATAACGAGAAAAACGTGTTCGATAATGTATTTAAACAGTTCTGAATGTTAAAGGAAAGACTATAGACAATTTGAAATCAAGATGTGATATAGAAGCAATATGCAATCATCCTGAACTTCATATGAAGCCAAATGACACAAAAAAACCAAAAGCATGCTATGAGCTAGACAGTAACGAAGTTAAGTACTGTTAAAGTGGGTGGAAGGATTAAGATTTCCTGATGGGATTTCGTCTAATCTTCGTAGATGTGTCGACTATAAGAACGGTAAACTGAGTGGGATGAAAAGTCATAATTGTCATGTAATAATGAAACATTTGTCACCCGTCGCTTTCAAAGACCGTCCTACTCCTAACCTGGATAGACCAAATATGTTATCACCCCGGGTGTTCCCACCCTTAAAAATTGAGCGCTCCCTTTTTCATGCACAACCATATCCATAGTTATATATTTCCAAGGATATCTAGAAAAGTGATAACATACCCTAATTGGGTGAGACCCACTTAGCCTTGCTGCATCTCCCCTGTTTTAGTTATCCCCGATTGATTAGGCTTGAGGCTAAACATTACCTTTCAAGAAACAATTCCACTTAGAATGCTCATTGTCCTCCAATGACGATGTTCAGATAGCGTTCGTCCGTACAAGCTGTCCTAGGTCTGGATAAACCGGATCACCGTCTTCACTATCTTCACGGTATCCAATTGTAATGTTCAAATCGGATCGAAGTGGTTTTGGGATAATTAAATCCGATCCCGGTCTCTTCGAAACGATTAACAAAATTGGCCAATATTGATCGTCGGTTATTTAACTATCAATAAAACATTCATAAGCAGACACTAGGCCTTATTTTATAATTCTTCAAACATTTATTTCAAAAATATCTTTACTAAGATATAAACTCAAATCCCTTTCCATATTCCAATATTTGAAAACAATTTCAAATACTTAAATCCATAATAGGATATTTTCAAACCATCTCAACACTTAGAAATATTCCCAAATTTCTATTTTTATACTTAGGAAAATATTATAAGTCTTATTTTCCAAAATCATTTCAAATATCAATACTTAAGAGAATATTTCGTAACTTATCCATAAGTCTTTGGAATCACTAATAAATTCCCTTTTTCCATTTCCAAAACCTAGTATACTTATTTATAACCCCATTCAAGAATTTATAACTTCTTTTATGAATTCAGATTTCATTTTCGAAGTTCCCATATTCAACATTTTGAAATTCCATTTCCTCCAAATCCTTTATAAAATTCCTCCCCTCAAATTCATATCCATTTAAAAGCCTCATTTACGAATCTTGAGAGAATTTATAAATAAAATTTCAATCACTTCAAAACTCTATATATATAAAATAAGTATTTTAAAGAATAATAATTTATTTTTAAAACATGTTCAAATAATTATTTAAAATATCGAAAACACTTTTATAAACATCAATAACTCATTTTTAGATAAACAAATAAATTTTCAAAGCTGATTTTAAAAGTTATAATTTACTAAAATAAATACTTAATACATGAAAATCTACTTATCGAAGTATTTCAATCCTAACTAGTTTAAAATTTCGTAGTTTTAAATAATAAATTTTTCCTTTTAAAACAAACTTAACTTCTTAGAATTAAAAATATATTTTAAAACCTCAATAACCAATTAAATTTTATAAATTCCTCTCGAATCACATCACGTCACTTTCATTCCGATCTCCTATCCATTTTCACTTTCCAAAAATAGTATCCACTATTTTCTCACCCTATTTCCATATTCTAATATAAATTCTTCCTGTAAATTTATATTCCCAATCTATCATCCGATATCGATTTCCCTTATTTATAAACATCGTTTATAAATTTTTATAACTCCTTTGAGTTTCACTTTTTTTATAAAACTAATCTTGTTTATAAAATTCCATTTTTATAAATCCATTCCTTTATAAATCCCATTTATAACTTCCAATCTATTTTAATATCGACGTCAACTACTTTTTATATTTCAAGAATATCATTTATAAATTCTCTTATATAATTCATTATTAAAATCTCCATTTAATAATCCACAATAGTTCAGTATAACCAAAAATCAAATATAATTTTCTAACTCAATTTCTTTAAAATAACCCCAATTCCAATATAAATATTTTTATATCAAAAATCCCTTTAATTCCTTCAATTTTAAAAATATATTTATGGTATTTAAAATATCAAAATTCAGGCTAGTGCTATAATAGCATCCAATAATTCCAATCACTACAGTAATCTATAATAGATTATTTTGCACAATCCATATATCACAATATATGAAATTAAATTCCACATTTTGAGGAATCCAGTTGGATCCCTCCAACCTGTTTTCCTACATCCACGGATGTTAATACAACATAAAAATATCAATCCCATTTCGAGGGGGATATCGCGGTATATAGGGTCATCCGCTATTGTGCGATGCGAATAGGGTCTCATCTGCTATAATGTGTGGGAATATCACTCCAAATACTAGTATATATACTACTATATATATAATATATCATTCAATAGATAATAATTTCTAAATCCAACCAAGCAACCAATAATTAATTTTAACTATTTAAAATTAAATTGGCAATCCAAATGAGTGAGAATTTCTCACCTTGATTTTTAAATTCACCAAACAAAATTTGTAGCGTTAGTTTCACAGCTACAAATCCAACTCGACTGTTCCATGGTTTTAGATCTCGTATGTAAATTTCGAATAATATAAATTAGCGATTAAAATTTTAATAAAAATAAATTAACTAATTATTTAATTTAAACTAATTACTTATTAATTAATTTTTTTTATCAATAAGTTTTAAACATGATTAACGTTAATTAAAAATGCTTCTAAATTTTAAATTACCTTTCTTAATCACACTCGGCATCCACAAGTTCCACACACGACTTCTACCTTTTCCCTGCGAACCCCTAACTCCCTCAATCAGTGGAAAAAATCACCAAAATAACCAGTTAAGATTAACCAGCATCTCTAGCTCTGAGCCATATTTGTTATTATCGAGCAAAACCAATGTTGACTAGCTTCCAGTGCCTCAATTCCCTCAAATACAATTACCAAGGCTGTATACGAATGAACGGAGCGAAACCCCAACCATCTCGTGACACCACGATCACGTTTGCCATCGGTCCTCGGCCATCTGCCGCCGCTAACCTCCTACACGCGCATGCGAATGCCTGGCCACACCCATTCCTCCTAAATCGCATCTACGACTCGAGCTTCCCAAACCCTAACTATTGATCGACCTCCCCACCTCCACACGCGGCGCCGCCTATGCGCCTCCGCCTCGACCCTCCAACATACGCGCGCCATCTCGACTAAATTGCGTGCCCATTTTTTTGGTATATATACTTGAATCAATTCGAACAGAACCATAGCGAGGAAGAGAGGATTTCGTTTCTTTGAGCTGTGAAATTTTTTCCCCGATTGGAAGAAGGAGATAAAAAAAGAACGGCTTTAAATGTTGAAATTTGATTTCTCTTATATAAGCCGATTAAAGGAACCATAATGATGATTTTTTTTAATTTGTATTGAATTCGAAATGAAGGCTGGGAGAAGAGAATACGCTACTTTAATTAATTGGTGGTAAGGCGGCATATGAACAATGGGGTGGGCTGATAGGAAGTATTGTTGGCTGATGTGAATGGATATGACAATATATATGTGTATATATATATATGTATATATATATATATATTTAAAATCCTAAATATCCTGATATCTTTATTCGAACCCCTATCGAGGTGTACCGCTAGGCATCCATAATGTTATACCCCTATTCCGAATGCAATGGAAAAGATTTCGAGTCCTAATTCGATCGTATGGAGAAGATAGCCTTTTGAACCCAATTATCATATTGAATTCAATTAAATTATTTCTACGCGTTTTCAGATCGTGCGACCACACGGTAAATCCAAACGCTACGGAATTTGAAATCCGATAATAACACATTATTACGGATCCAATGGAACTAGTTTTATCGAATTCCGAGAATGTGCCCCGGATCGCTATTTTAATGCGTCGATTAAATTGACGACTTCCAAAATTTATGAAATCGCTTGAAAATCCAGTTTTTAAAATCTTACTAACTAAATTATAATTCCAAATCCAATATTTAAACCATTTAAATATTCAAAATCGAACAACGAAAAATCCGGATCGTTACATGGAGGGCTGATGCCGAAACCCTAGTACGAAGGTAAAGCCCTAGGCTGTGGTGAAGAAGATACCGAATCAAACATTGGTTCGATGGAGGAGATGTCGGACCAAATATTTGGTCCGGTGAAGTTCGTTCGATGTTGATGCTATGAAGATCGAATGAGTAATCTCGTTCGGTGGAGGAGCAGTTTCATTCGATGCTTGGGCTTCGTGATGAAGTCGTCCGGTGATATGAAGGAGAGGATCTGGTTTGGTGATGTTTCGTTCAACATTAAGGAAGACCGGACGAAATATCTCGATCGGTGGTGGTGACTTTGTTCGGCTGTGAAGATGCAGTGTGTTTTGCCAAACCAAAAGTCTGGAGCGGTGAAGCTAATATGCCGGTCCAGATCTTGAGTGTTGTTTGCCGAACCAGACGTTATTGGACCTTGCCGAACCATGCTACTGGACCTTGCCGAACCAGATGTGCCGAACCAAATCTTAGGACTACTATATAGCATCTACCCCTCCTCATATCTTCACTCTATAAATAGTGGAGCTTCGGGACAACAATGGCTGCCATCCTAGAGAGCTGAAACTCTGCAGAATTTTATCTGTATTGTTAATTCTTCTTATTTATAGCTTCCAAAAGTGAATCAATCTTGTAACTCTAATATTTCAGTTATTAATAAAATCTCATCTCCCCAAGTGGACGTACACTGCCTAGCGATAGTGGAACCACTATAAACACTTGTGTTATTTATTTTTTCTGCATTGCATTGACCTGTGACTGTCTGTTCTGGTGTTTATCTCTATTTGTTTTGTCTCACTACAGTCATGATCCAGTTGTTTTCCGCTACAATGGGTTTTTTATTCCCTTAGACTGATCATCTGAAGGGATTTTCCCCAACAGTCTGGTATCAGAGCATACAAGGGCATACTAATGGGATACACTAATGATATCAAAGGGTATCGAATTTGGAACCCTATTGATCGGAAGATTGTTCATTCAAGACATGTTACTTTTGATGAGTCTGCTATGTTCAATCCGAAGGACAAGATACCTGCCACATCAAAAGATTCTGATAGGCCTAAGGAGATGGAAGAAGTTCCCATGTTCCAGCCAAATAGTAGAGTTGTTGTTGATGTTGTCGAGGAAAACGCAGTTGATGAAACATCACAGGATAGTCTACAGGTACTTTCTAGTAGTGCTGGTGATGTGCATGAATCTAGAGAAAGTTAAGTTCAAGGTGGAGTTAAAAAGAAGTTTAGGCGAAGCAGTACCTAACCGGGTCAGTCGTAGGACTATTAGGCCACCCGAAAGGTATGGTGATTGGCAGTTTGCGAACCTTAGCCTTAGTGATCAGTTTGACTATGCCCTACATGTGGTTCTTGAGGAGCCGCTTGACCTTGATGAAGCTTTGAAGTCATGTGATAGTTCGAAGTGGATATGCGCTATGGAAAAGGAGTTAGAGTCGTTGAAGAAGAACAAGACTTGGGATTTGGTACCACCTTCTCAAGGAAGCCGAGCCATATGTTGCAAGTGGGTGTTCAAGGTGAAGGATGGTGGGAGATACAAGGTTAGACTAGTTGCTAAAGGGTTTTCACAAAGAAAGGGATTGGAGTATGATGAGATATTCTCTCCAGTAGTGAGGCATACGTCCATCTGCATTTTTCTCGCTATCGTCGCAGTCATGACTTGGAACTGGAGCAATTAGACATGAAAACCGCTTTCTTGCACGGAGACTTGGATGAGACCATCTACATGAAGCACCCAGAAGGATTTTTTGTAGATGGGAAAGAAAATTGGGTTTGCAAATTGAAGAAGACTTTGTATGGAATTAAGGAATCGCCTAGACAATGGTACAAAAGGTTTGATTCTTTTATGCTTTCACTTGGTTTTGATCGTAGCATCAAAGACGCTTGTGTGTACTTCAGGCACTTAAAGAATGGTAGATGGATGTACCTACTCTTGTACGTGGATGATATGTTGATTGTTTCTAAGGATAAGGCTGAAATCGAGAGTTTAAAGCGAAAGCTAAAAGTGGAATTCAAAATGAAAGACCTTGAAGAAGCAAAGAAAATTTTGGGTATGGAAATCCAAAGGGATAGAAAGCTAAGACTTTTGAGCCTCACTCAAAAGGAGTACATTCGAAAGGTGCTTGCTCAGTTTAGCATGGATGGGGCAAAGGCAATCAGCACACCCATGCCTTTGCACATACATCTTTCTAGTAAAGATTCTGCCATCTCGGAAAAGGACAAGGCTTATATAATGAAGGTCTCATATTCAAGTGCAGTTGGCAGCTTGATGTATGCCCTGGTCTGCACTAGGCCTGACATTGCACAGGCTGTTGGATTAGTGAGTAGATTCATGGCGAATCTTGAAAAGTTGCATTGGGAAGTAGTGAAGTGTATCTTCAGATAGCTTAGAGGAACTCCAAACCATGGACTTGTCTTTGGCGGCAAAGATAGAGATTTCGGTTTGGTTGGATTTTGTGATTCTGACTATGCCAGTGATAGAGATCGAAGGAAGTCAACCTTCGGATATGTGTTCACCATCGATGGGACAGCGATCAATTGGATAGCGAGGTTGTAGATGATTGTGGCTTTGTCTACTACAGAGGCAGAGCTCATTGCTGTGGTTGAAGCAGCTAAGAAGGTGCTTTATTTGAGGCGACCATTGTGTGATTTGGGCTTCGTATATGAAGGCGTGGATGTGTACAGTGATAGTCAGAGTGTAATTCACTTAGCTGAAAATCTGGCATTCAGTTCGAGGACGAAGCATATTGAGGTGAGAGAGTCATTCCTTGTCTCGATGAATGAAGAGAAGCTTGTTCGTCTTCAGAAAGTTCACACAAAGGAGAATGCAGCGGACATGTTTACCAAGTCATTGCCTATTGCTAAGTTCGAACATTGCTCGGACTTGATTCGCTAAATGAAGTGCTATGTGCCATGGAGTGGTACGGGGGGAGAGTTGAGATGGTTCATGGAGACATTTGTTTTCATGGTGGAGATTGATAGGTTCTACACGGACTGGGTACTTCGAACACTTTATTGACGGACGGTGGCCTTGCCGAAGTTCGTTGACAAAGTGTAATGGGTGATTGCATTGCCGAAGCTCATTAGATAAGTATCTACTGCTTAGAGCATGAAGATGTAGATGAAGATGGAAGGTTTGTTTGGAATTAGGTATCAAGGTGGAGATCGTTAGAGATGATACCTGAATTCAAGAAGAAGCCATTGGAGAAGCTCATGGAGGGCTGATGCCAAAACCCTAGAACAAAGGTAAAGCCTTAGGTTGTGGTAAAGAAGATACCGAACCAAACATTAGTTCGGTGGAGGAGATGCCGGACCAAACCTTTGGTCAGGTGAAGTTCGTTTGGTGTTGATGCTATGAAGACCGAACGAGTAATCTCGTTCGGTGGAGGAGCAGTTTCATTCGGTGCTTGGGCTTCGTGATGACGTCGTCCGATGATATGAAGGAGAGGATCTGGTTCGGTGATGTTTCGTTCGGCATTAAGGAGGACCGGACGAATTATCTCAACCGGTGGTGGTGACTTCGTTCGGCTGTGAAGATGCAGTGTGCTTTGCCGAACCAAAAGTCGGGAGCGGTGAAGCTAATATGCCGATCCAGGTCTTCAGTGTTGTTTGCCAAACCAAATGCTATTGGACCTTGCGAAACCAAAAGTGCCGAACCATGCTACTAGACCTTGCCGAACCAGATGTGCCGAACCAAATCTCAGGACTACTATATAGCAACTACCACTCCTCATATCTTCACTCTATAAATAGTGGAGCTTCGGGACAACAATGGCAGCCATCCTAAAGAGCTGAAACACTGTAGAATTTTGTCTGTATTATTAATTCTTCTTATGTATAGCCTCCAAAAGTGAATCAATCTTGTAACACTAATCTTTCAGTGATGAATTAAATCTCCTCTCCCTAAATGGACGTACACTGCCTAGCGACAGTGGAACCACTATAAACACTGGTGTTATTTATTTTTTCTACATTGCATTGGTCTATGACTGTCTTTTTTGGTGTTTATCTCTGTTTTTTTCGTTTCACTACAATCACGATCTAGTTGTTTTCCGCTGCATTGGGTTTTTTATTCCCTTAAACTGATCATCTGAAAGGACTTTTCCCAACATGTTCAGCACCACCCAGTCATTACATGCTCAGATTGTTGTAGTTCTCTTTTGAGTGGCAGATCATGCTTGTTGTTAATCCATCTTCGGTGATTCAATCATTAACTCCATGTGCTTGCTTTAGTCTTAAGTCATATACTTAGATTGTTGCTTGCTTCAGTCATGTATGTTCTTCACCACAGCTCTAGTCTCAACACCCATTCATCCCTATTTAGAATTTGTTGCTACCACTATGTACATAATTCTGCTAGTACACACTCTTCTCTTCCCAATAGTACATGTTATTGTCTTGCAACTTCACTATAGTTGGTACTTGAATCAGTGCTATATATATATAAATGCTTATAGGTGGTTGTTGCTATATACCAATAAATACTTGTTTAATCTATTGTTAGCACTTCCATTCAATTGCTATTTATAACTAATAGCCATTTTTAGTTTGTAAGCCAATAATAAAACAACGTTTCTTTTATTCATTATAAACATTTACATAAAACCATATAAGAGTCAATCAACATTAATAAAAATATATATGCATAATGATGTTCTTTATAAAATTAAATCCGAGGTTACCTCTTTCTTTAAGAAATTTTATGTCATATAAACCCTTTATGTTCTTTTTTTAAAAGCAGGAACTTAAAGTTTGCTCTAGTAAATAAGTTTTAATGACATAGTAGTCAAATGTAAGTCCATACAAAAATAATTGTTCGAGTTTATTAAAAACATCTAACGGAATATGATGTTGCCGCATGAAGTTATGATGCATTATAATTTATTAGTATAGATAAATACGAAATAATTGATGTGGATGATAACAATGTTTTTAAACAATGATTTTTTTAATACTTAGATAAACGCATCCATGCTTATAGTCATCAAACTCACCTTTAGCCTTTTTTTAATGTTATTTAAAACATACAAAAATCTCATCGCCTAAGAAAGAAAAAACCAATTACTCAAATAAAATGCCAAAGATATTTACTTACCAAATGAGCTAGTTATGTCTTACAAGTCACCAACTTCCAATTTTTGACATTCGAGCAATTAGTTTCAGATGATACAAATAAAAACCACAAAACAAGATGTAACTTGGACGATCTGTACAATCACAACGAAATATAGGACGGTTATCGTGTGACCAAATCGGGACCCGAATTCAAAGGAGTTGGACATGGAGATGGAGTCGCAGCAGATAGAGTCGTGGCACTTGAGGAAATGAAGGAGATAGACGATGTAATGGAATTATTGGGTGCGATGCGAAGGAGATAGATGCGAGAAATTGAGAAGGATTTTGTTATGCTCAATAACTGGCATCAGCCATTTGTACAGACAGGGATTGCAGAAATAACGCTCCGGCCATAGTTCATCAGCGTTAGCACCAAAGCTCATCAGATGTGAAGGCTATGGTACAGTCAAGAAAGGGGATGTCACTGCTTCAAGGGCTTGAAGCCTCTAGTTGAAGAAAACTGAAAGTATTAGTTGTGCATGTTTTGTGCTTGTACAAATTAATGTGGGCTTGAATTGTAATTGGATTGGTTAATTAACTTGTTAGGGTTTACTATAGTTAGTTTAGAGCCGTTACCAGTTATTGCCTATATATATTACTGGTGTGTATGCATGTAAGGTGTGTGATAAATCAATAAAGTCGGTTTTTCTTTATCTTTTACTTGTGCGTTTCTCTCTACTGCAGCTTTCTGTTATTCTTCTTGCCCCACCACCTTCAACCTGATGCTCACCTCCTTCAACCTGTTGCACTCTGAATCCTTCACCTATTTCTTGTTTCTTGCTTCACCCCCTTCTTCTTTTTACTTGTTGTTCACCACCTTCCTACCAGTTTACCTCACCACCCTCTTTTAGTCCAAACTGTTTTCACCAAACTTCTCAAACATCAAGAAATACCACCTACAACCCATCACTAACTCACACCACCATGTCTGACACCATAATCCAAGCCTTGAAGAACAAAGATTGTAACATTTTGGTATTAGAGCCACAAGATGAGAAAATATCTAACCCTCACTCGATCCATGCCAAGAATTAAAACTTATGGCCTCTCCACCAATTCAATAAAAATGTTCTCCTAAAGGATCTTGAATCTTCAGTTCGACATTTAGAATCATTGGATTATGATTCTTTACTCGTTTTCTTTGATTCTTTAACCCTTGCCATAAAAAACACGGTACACCTTCTTCATGGTCTTCTCAAAAATTTACCTTTTGTGTTGGATTCTATAGTAACTCGAATCTGGAATATCAATGCCTTTATTTGGAATGTCTTTACCAATCCTGCAGTTGTTTACCACTATGGCAGTTTTGATCTTGTAAATCGAAGAAAACTCACAAATTTGAGACGAGTTGCAAAACAATTACAAGCATTGGCTGAGTTTTGTGGAAGTTCTAAATCCAAAGAATTGCTATCTCTAATTGTCAATATAGAAAAGGATACCGAAGACATTTTTGATAGCATCATTTCTCCACAAACAACTCCAAAACTTGTTCCATCTTTTTCAGTTGACATGGTTTCTAAGCAATATTCTCAAAGCGAAAATAAATTTGTAAGTTTTGTTGTGCTCACATGCGAAGACCATGAATAGTCTATTATATCTGAGGTAAAAGAAACTAGTCAAAATGTGCTTCACTTTGATGCAAATTCTGAAATAAAGGCAGAAGAAATTGATGAACCTGAATCGAATCTTCTTTTCTCTCTCTTGCGTAAAGGAACAACTTTACAAGGATTAGAATCTCCTAAGCAAGATACAGTGGAATCCCTTACTAGGCAAGTTCTGGATATTCAATTACCAAAAGAGGATAGTTTAATTTCAAGAGTTGCTTTCACATCTATGTCATCATTTGACATTACAGTCAAATCATTTTATGCATTCCAGGAATTGATTGTGACATCTGGTCTGAAACTACTAGGCAACCTTGAAATGCTTGAGGATCAACTAGGTTTGATCAACCATGTTGAAAGAAAAGTATTTGTGTTTGATCTTGGTGGGACTGAAGATTGAACTTTGAATGAACGGATTTAAACTACAACCTTGAGGACAAGGTTACTTTGAAGGAGGGAATTGTTATGGTCAAAAACTGGCATCAGCCATTTGTACAGACAGAGATTGAAGAAATAACGCTCCGGCCATAGTTCATCAGCGTTAGCATCGGAGTTCATCAGATGTGAAGGCCATGGTACAGTCAAGGAAAGGGATGTCACTGCTTCAATGGCTTGAAGCCTCTGGTTGAAGAAAACTGAAAGTATTGGTTGTGCATGTTTTGTGCTTGTACAATTTAATGTTGGCTTGAATTGTAATTGGATTGGTTAATTAACTTATTAGGGTTTACTATAGTTAGTTTAGAGCCATTACCAGTTATTGCCTATATATATTACTGGTGCGTATGCATGTAAGGTGTGTAATAAATCAATGAAGTCAGTTTTTCTTTATCGTTTACTTGTGCATTTCTCTCTACTGCAACTTTCTGTTATTCCTCTTGCCTCACCACCTTCAACCTGATGCTCACCTCCTTCAACCTATTGCACTCTGAATCCTTCACCTCTTGCTTGTTTCTTGCTTCACCCCTTCTTCTTTTTAATTGTGGTTCACCACTTCCTACCAGTTTACCTCACCACCCTCTTCTAGTCCAAACTGTTTTCACCAAACTTCTCAAACATCAAGAAATACCACCTGCAACCCATCACTAACTCACACCACCATGTCTGACACCATAATCCAAGCCTTGAAGAACAAATATTGTAATAGAGTTAGAGTAGTGATGTGGTCATTTTAAAAAAAATTAAAAAAAATTGGAAGAGTGGCTTGGGAGCAACCGATACCGATGGGTTTTGTGTATGTACTTCACCGCTAAAATAATAATTTTCCCGCCTATTCTAATTTACAGGCGTTTCTAACTACAGTAAAATATTGTATGTTTAACTTTGTAGCATATCAGTTGGAAACACTAAGAATAGATGCTAAAGATGGTATGTTTTGTTGTAGTGATGCTTTAAGGGAGGACGTTGTGGATGAAGCTGATGTAACCAATAATGACGGTTAGGAATTTATCGTTACTAGCGAAATGGGGCCCGGGCCTTCCGTAGCAGTAATCAAGGTTGTGGTAGTTCATAGGGTCAATGGCATTAAGCTCGAGCTAAGCACGGAAAATATCCCTCCTCCGCTTTCTGTGGCTCTACCAGTTCCTCCGCTTACTATCAAACTACCCTCTATTTCAGCTACCCGTGCTTCTCAACCACTACAGAGAACTCACGTTGATCCCAGTGATCCTCTATATTGGACGACCGAGGACAAAGCTTCATGTAATGACAAGAGCTCCCCCAAGACAAACAAGCCACAGAATCACTATGCCAAGAACCCTACTAGAGGAGGAAAGATGGAGAGGAAGAAGTGAAATGATCTTGCCACCATCCAAAAACGTGTTTTCAAGTCTTTTGGATTTTAATATCTTATGTACATAGGCAGTTCATGTGCTGGTACAGCTCTTACAGTTTTGTACTTCAAAAGATGGTGTTGTTTTCAATTCAAATCATGTCGCACTTACCTTAGCATATCTTTATTTTCTTGTTTATGTACTTGCCTGGATGTACAAATACACGATTATCCATAATAAATTTACTTATATATTATACTTGTTTGTATTTGTGATTTGTGCAATGCCATTATTTACTGCAACTCCGTACATAAAAATAAGTTTTTACTACTTCTTGGTGTATATTTTTACTCAGTCTTACTTATTATCGGTCAGACAGTCTTTAATCAACCTTGTTTATTATCGGTCGAACGTATATCGTTCGATAATAAACAAGGTTGTACGTCATTGTTGCTTATGAAATTGCACGGCTCACATCTTATATTCACACTAGTATCCACATAATCCAGTAGTGTACCTGCAAAAGGTTTAATCCTACACTAATTCCTATTTCTTGGAACCGACATCTTGGATGCCTATCTCCGGGCATCCTTCTTTGATATCGCCCATCTCCGTGCATTGGTCAAAGATAAAATATATAGGGGTTAATTATTCAATTGACCCTAGTCCATTATACTCTAACAACTCGATCATGAATCAAAGAAGTCTGATACTACCTATCTCCGAGTAGTTAGATATCCGGTTTTAAGCCATAGAATATATGATTCTACCACTGATCTTGCGGCACAAATTCAAGCTTTAAGAATATTATACCTTTGATCTGAAAAGCTAAATTTATTTATGAACAAATGAATGACAATTATCACCTTATTAAATCGAATTTTGATGAATATGATATCTTATTTACAAAAAAGAGAATCAAGTGAAATAACGTCATAGGTGCTAACTATTCAATGCCCGTGGAACTGGGATCCTTCTACAGCCATTAGCTTGAAAATGCTATTTCAAAGCTTTTGTGCGATTATGTAGGGACCATCCCAATTCATACCAAGTACCCACTGCATGGAAATACTTGTTTTAAAATGAGATCACATATTTCGAAGATACAACTTCTGATCTTGGCATTGAACTGTCTTGCCACTCGTTATTGGTGAGTGGCTACCCTCGGAATAGCCTCTTCCCATTTATTGTCCATCAAGTCGAGGGCCTCAAGAAAGAGTTCCTCATTCAGCTTGAGGTCAAAAATGCAATTATCTATGAGAAGGGACTTCAGCTTCGATCAGAATCATGACCTCGGTTCCGTTGGCCAAAGCAAATGGAGTTTGTACGATTGCTGACTTATGGTTGTCCAACAAGCCCATAATTTAAGGGTAGTTCATCCACCCAGTTGACCTTATCTCTCTTCAATCATTTCTTAATGATAGATTTGATTATCTTGTTCCCCTCCTCCACATGTCCATTTGTTTGTGGATGTGCTACCGTCGAAAAGCTCTTCTCAATTTGATATTGAGTGCAGAAATCAATGAATTTTGCACTTTCGAATTAGGTTCCATTATCACTTATTTCTTCCGTGGCACTCCAAATCTACACACACAAAAATTTGTTAACAAAGTTGATCGGTTTCATTATCATAGTAAGAGGCTCCGCCTTAGCCAACTTTGTGAAGTATTCCATATCAACAATCACATTTTCACTCCTCTACAAGACATCGATAGCACTTTGATATGTCAATTCCTCAAATCGTAAATGGCCACATGCCAACCATCTATGTAAGCTCCTTATAATGATGCTCTAGGAATCTTTGCAAACCTACGACACTCTTCACATTTCCTTGGATAGTTAACAACATCTTGATTAAAAGTCGATCAGAATATCCGTAAGAGAATCTTCTTTGATAAAGCTTTCCTCTAAGTGTGATTACCATAGCTTTTTTCACTTACTTCCACAACAATGTTCTTAGCTTTGTCTTTGACGACAAACCTGAGCAAAGGAGTCGAGAATTTCTCATATATAGCACTTATTGCATAATGAACTAAGGTATCTTACGTAGGAGCTTTCGTCTTTTATTTCAGTATTTCGAGAGAGTCACCTTTAGCATATAATCTTTGAGGAGCCATCCATGACTCCTTCTATTCCTTGACTTCCAAGATCCAATCAACATCCATTTTATTAATGCTTGGAGTCTTCAAAAATAAAATCAGAATGCAAAATATATCCCCAATGAGTATTGCGGTTCACTTAGCTAGCTATATTTTTAGGGATGGACCAATATTTGAATTGGGGACAAGAAATCTTTACCCTTGTCAATTTTACGGCTAGTAAATTTAATAATAAATCCCTGTGTAAACAATCCAATGGCTTAAAACAGCCATCATTGGAGTCTGTCTCGAGATCGGCTGCTGACATTAGCTACTTTTCCTCCAACTCTCCATTTTCCAACCTCCCTCATTAATAACATCAGAACCTCTCATTAATCACATCAAAAACCCTATAATTGCGATTCTCAATTCATGCTTTATGGCGCTTTTGCCCAGAGATCGCTAGTTTCTTTCTCCTACCCTCATCATACCCTACGCATTATCACATTTCAGTTTCAAGTTTCGACCGAAATTTAGCTTCACCTCGGATCATCTTCATTTCTCCCTCCACCATCTCTACCAATAAGGATTCAAAATTTATAGCAAGAAAAATTAGTCCAGTAGAAGCTTTTTTTGAATCACCATTGGCAAACCAATTACTTCATCTTATGAAAAGGGAGAAGAAGCTACATGGTTGTGCAGCTAGAAGGATAGAGGTGAACACTCCAAATGAGGATTTAGGTGGGCATAACGAAACTCTGAATGATGAGCCAGAGTCTAATGCTATGGAAAAGGAAACCAGTCCGTATGCATCACTAGAGGAATCACTATTTCGAAAAAGAAATGTTGCGCCCGAGTCAAAAAAAAAGTAAACTTCAGATGAACAAGATGCTTTGAGAAAAGCTGTAACAAAGTATCATTAAAATAATCTTTTTTTTTAATTATTTAATAAGTAAGCTTACAAACCACACATCAAAAAAGTTCCTTTAAAGTTTTTAACATTACAATTAGAGGTTTTTAAGCTCAGGGAAAAGGTTGGAGGAAAAATTTAGTTTCAGCGACAAGAAGTTTGATTTTTAGGCAGAAAGACATTTTTTAGTGTAAACTACAGAATGATAGTTGCGACTATCATTTTCTGTTCACATTAAAAAGTGTCATTCAGACTAAAAAACAAAGTTGTTGTCCTTGAGAATAAATTTTTTGCAACTTCTTCCCTGTGCTTATTTTCCTGTTACTGTTATTTCAGACTTTATTTATTTATTTTTCATTCAATGTTATATTCATTTATCTTTTTGTTTAAAATTTAACAAATAGGATTAAATGTTAAAAGGAAATAAAAAAATACAAAATAGTAATCATGAAAAAAAGATAAAAATAATTTATCTTTTATTTGAAAGCTAAAGTTGTTTAAAATTAACTTGTTTGTTTTCTATTCAAATCTCAAATTATCTATATTAAAAGAAAATAGTTATAGTCAAGATAATCAATTGCACGTTTTTGACAAAAGGATAAGAAAATTTGTTAAAAGATAAATAAATATAGCTTAACATTTTCTCAAAGCTAGACTTCTTTGTCTTTTGTTCATAATGTATCTATTTATTTTTATTGTTACAAGATAAATATAGTCAAAATGAAAAAAATGCATAAATGCCAACCATACCATTGACAAAATGACACATTATTTTTTCTTGGTTTAAATACCAAATTTATTTTCCTTTGGAAATTTATTTCTCTTTTAGTTAAAAAGCTAAGTGCAAACATGATCGAATGTGCATATTTAAAGAAATATAAATGAAAATAATAATTTTAGCAAAAAGAAATTTTTATTTATCTTTTCATTTAAAAGCAAAAATTATTTATCCTTCGTTCAAAGCTTAATTTGTTTTTATTATCAAAATCTAATCATACACAAAATTACCGACATATTTCTTGACAAAAAGATAAGTAAAATTTTAATTCGAGAAGTAGATGGATTTATTTATCTTTTTGTTTAAAAGATATTTATTTTAGATAAAAGATAATTACTGCTATTTGGATTTGTTAAATATTTTTAATTTTTATAGCTTAGCCCACCAACTCTGTGATGATTAATTTTTTGCATTTTTTCATATTTTTGTTTCATTCAATTTAATGTTATGAATCTTTTTTCATCTTTTTTTTTCATTCAATTTAATTTTGTGAAAAATTGTTATATTTAAAAATTATTATTTTTAAGTTTTTACGTTTTGAAATGTAAACTGATTTATCCTTTTAATAAAAAAAGAAGATTTATTTTATCTCAAAAAAAAGAGGGGTCTTAATAAGGTAAGGCTATCAATAATATAGTTTAAATTACTAGGGGCAACGACTTTAAAATTAGGTAAAATGAATCAATGCACGGATTTAAGGATAAAATGTACACATATATAGTTTAGACAAAATGACAAATTTATTTACCTTATTGTGAATTAAATTAAATATTTCTTTTGTTAAAAACTAAATATGCCTTGACTTCTCCCTGTTTAATTCTTTAGGACCCTACATTATATTATCAAGTAGCACTATTGGTCCATTACTTATTTTGCCTTGCATATTTCTCTAGGACCTTACATACTATAGTATTGTTATATACTGCATTATACTTGCTTGTGCACACTACATTATTATGTTGTTTCTTTCATATTGTGCATGTTTTCCTACAGTCTTATGCTTCTCATTCATACCGTGTTGCTCTATTTAGCTTTGCTAACAATTGACTTGTGCAGTTTAAGTTGTCTTATGCTTGTCCAGCCATCTTATGCTTTCTTTTGGTTTGGCTGCACCTTTCCAGGTTCTCTATTTCAACATTGGTTTATGCAAGCTGCCTTACTATGATGTACATCTTTGAGAGTTTTCAGCTACAATTCAATTATTATATTGCAAGCATTCAATTTGCTCTGTAATGCAATTTTTCACTGCATGCACGTTGTTGTGTTGCTCTTTTATGTGTGTTTTCAGCTGCAACATCTAGAGATGTCCTTGTTATTGATGTTCCTAATTTGATTTAAGTGTGGTGAAGGAGATGAGACTTCACTTATACTTGATGCTTTGTGTTTCATGTATTGATGTTAATGTTTATCGATATTACTATGGCTGAAATTGAATCTACATAACAAAACTTTGCTATATTTATTCATCATTTTCTAATAGCAAAAGTTTTACATGTGGATTAATCATATAGATTTCTATTGCTAAAGTTGTTCATGTGGATTAAAATCTAGATTTAGTATTTATTACGTAACTAGTCTACATAATGAGATTTTATGATATTCTAGACTATGTTGATTTTAAACAATCATGACTATCCATCTTTTTTAGTTGTGTATAGCACTTTTATGATTACAATTTACACTTCCTAAAAATTACAACATCCACTTCTGCATGTGTTGGGCTGATAGTAATATATCAAGATTAAAAGTTGGATAGCCACTCTAATTTTTTGGTTTCGTTCAGTTTACCTGCAGTAGCACGCAAGACATTTATTTTCTTATTCTACTCAATGTAAAGTATAGACATGTGATTTCAAATACAATACTTCTCAGTTGAAATCATATTCAAATATCTGATAATCATACGGAAATTGTATATACATCACTTACAATTACAGGTTTGCTGCTCTTGATTATTGTTAACAAGAAAACTTGTCAACGCCCCAAAGTAAAGTTTGCAGAATAAGTAATCCCTTCAAAACCTCTTTTCGATTAGTCGAATGTAATCGATACCTTTCGATCAAGTAAAGATAGTTATTATTCCTTTTTTTATACATTATGACTCAGTCGAAACACCTGAACTTCTCTTCAGAAACACCTTTCGATCTGCTTCAGTTGATTTTGTTATCCTTTCGAAACCACCCTTTCGAAGTAGTTATGGTGACTCAAAGGTCGGTCCTAATGATTTAAGGGTATGACTTGAATTAAAAAGGGTTCCGACTTCTTCGGAGGCTAACCCTTCAATAACAGGAGGTAAGGACTTATGGAGTTAGAGACTTTAATTGGTCTGAAATGATTTAGACTTCCACGAAAGGCGACCTTTCGATCAAGTTGACATAAACTAGTTGTAAACAAAATCTCGTAGAAACATAAAATCAGATAACATACTCCAAATACCATAAACTTGCTTTGATTAAGCTAAAGTAATACAGATTAATCCAATCCCCAATCTAATTTGAGAATTAAGGTTTGCAAATTTAAGAAAGTACAAGAATGAAGTGAGAGAATTTTGATCCCTTAAACCAGACCCTTAGGGTCTTATTTATAGGTGCGGGTTGGCACCTTTCGAATCAGTCCTTTTGACTTGGTTGAAAGGCGTCCTTGAAGACCTTTTATTGTCGTTCAAATTTGGGCATCCTTCTGCATTGCTTTTGAATGGACTTGAGCGCTTTGACTTCATCGAAAGGGATAGGTATGCTTCTCTACTTTATGTTGCCATGTTGTTGCAAGTAAGAAAAGGTACAAGCTTTCGACTCTGTCAATAAGAGGATCTTTGGAGCTTCGGAGGAGTCGAGACGTTCAAGGTTTTAAAGTAGAAGGTAGCTTTCGATGGCACACTTGCTGATTAACGTGAAACCCCACCCTCTAGTGTAGGAGATTGCAATATTGAACCTTAGCCAGCTCTTCTTTCTTAATTGTGAATGGTTTCGACCGGTTCGAAAGACTTATTTATGCTTTTGAAGGGATTGCTCTAGCAAAACATCCTTCTACGGAATATGAATGAAGGCGAAACCTTTAGTTTCGAAAGGTTTGAGGCGTATGTGAGTGGTTGTAATTTGTTGCCTTTGAAAGGTGTTCCTCAACTTATTCGAAGCATCTTCATACATGCGGAAGCATCTGTTTCGAAAGGGAACAACTGAAGCGAAATGGTGCTATCATCCCCTTTTTACCCCTTCGAAAGTTTATAACACATCCAATTTTTGGTTGAGCATCCCTTCGACTCCTTCAAAAGGCTTTGTTGATGCTCTCATCTCTTATAATTCCTTCTCTTCTACTCTTCTTGGTTTCGACAATGTTGAAGTGAGAATTGGTGGTAACACCTGCCTCCCCCTCCTCCCCTCGCAAAGGGATGCTCTTCACTTTCCAAGCCCAAAAAACATCCCGCCTTTTGAAATTCTCAGATAGATCTTAATCGTTCTTTAAAATTTGATCGGAGGGCTTTCTTAGCATCTGTCGCTTTTATAAATTGCGCTTTCTTCTTCTCTCCTTCGTTAACCTGCCATTGAAAGCTCACAGCAAAAATAAAAAATTACAACTTCTTTTCAAATTCTTATTTTCATTCAACACAAGTTTGAATTCAAGGTATGTGCTTGTTGTTTTATCCTTAAAACTAGTTCACCGTGCTTGATTTTGATTTCAAATTCTTTAAGTTTGAATCTGTCTTTATGTTCTAAGTTCAATAAGACGATTCGAGCTTTCATTCGTATGTAATTATTCTTGGATTCATTTATATGTTTATTTTATTCGACTTATGATGTTAATTTTGAGTAAAATTCAAATTCATCAAGTTTAGGGGCTATTTGCCAGTACTACGTACGAACTCAAGCTCTTCTCCTTCTGTTTTTGATTGTGGTTCGAATTTATGTTTGGGAATTTTTGCTATTGTTGATTGTAAATTCGTGCTTGAATCAATTTAATTATTAACTTTTTGAAGTATTGGGTTAAAATTGAATTGGGGAGAAGATACTTTCCCAGTGGCTTCAAAGAGAAGGTTAAATTTAATTTGACTTTTCAACCCCTTCGAAAGGGGTTGAGGCAGTCAATTCTACTTTACAATTTCGACCTCTTTAGAAGTGGTCGAAAGGAGGTCACGTGTTTACCTTTAAGTGAACCCCTTCGAAGGAGTCAATGTAATTGACAAGAAATGTACTTCTTTGAAAGCAAGAGTATGTTTCGACACTCTTCTAATTGCTTTCGAAGAAGTCGCCTTAATATGTCACATAATACATACTTTCGAAAGCCCAACTTTTATTTTAATGGATTCAAAACCTAATGTATATAAAAGTGAATTTAACCTACCATTGGATTCATACTTAATTTTAATTTAGATTCATGCTTAGTTTTAATTTACTTTAGGAAGCGTTGAGAATTAGAAATCCACTCTTCTTTTCATAAATTTGGATTGAGGAAAACATATTTTGTTTAAGTTGAAAACCGAATCAAACCTTTTGACTTGATCGAAACCTACTATATTGAACAAGTTTGGTTGTTTGTACGCTTTCGAAAACTTACATCTCTTTTGGCTTACTCAAAACCCATTGTAGTTAACTGGGATTTGACCATCATTCTATACAAACATTGTCGAAACATTCCAAAGCCCTTTCATTTGTATTGGTACTACTTGAATCCAAGTCTTTCGACTCAATGGGTATATAAGGTTTCGACAACATTCATGTTCTTTAAGTAAAAAAAATTCATGGGTTTCGACATTATCGAAAGGTTTATTTGTCCTGCTTGTGGAATGTTGTTGGGGTGTGTGTGTGTGTGTGTGTGTATATATTCAAACTAGTTGCATAGGTTTAACTATTCCTTTTTATAGTAAACTTTTCCTTGGGCCGTCAACATTGCCGAAATGTGTTTGTAAGTGTTCCCATTCCATTTACCCTTTCGACACTATTGGAAGCTCAACGGATTTCATGTCCCAAATTGACTTTAACACTCCTTTAAGGATATGAATTTACATATTTTGGTTGATATTTGAATTATTGCAATAGGTTTTCGACATCTTTGAAAGGTGTTAATAATAGAACAAATTATAACTTATTATTGAAACGGTTTCACCTGACAGAATCATGAATATGAAAATGATCTCAAAGAAACCTGAAAAAGACATAGCTCCAGAGATAGAATCTTATTCAAAGAAGGTTGAAGCCATTTCCAAGCATTCTCTAATATCTTCTCAGGATGAGGTTGATGCCATTCTGAACGACTTTGGCATCACTGGGGTAGAAGCCATTCCTCCTAGCGATAGCGATACCATTCAAAATCCTCCCGAAGGATACTTTGCTTATACAGCCATTCATATTTGGCATGGTGGGTTCCTTCCCTTCCCAAATTTCTTGTCTAAGTTCTTAACCCACCTGGGCACTCCCAATGTCTATACATACCTTCTCTCTTTGGAACTTATGGCTCTAGAATAAGGCCTTCCTTCATTAAATGATGAAGTTCTCAACTATTTGGTTCGCCTAGTTAAACTCAGCAATCTAAACAACCAGATTTTCAGAGCTAATCCCCCCAAAAAACTAGTCACAAAGGGGGTAAATAAATTTAGAGACCGAGAAATGCAATTTTCCTTCGTCAAATGCTTTCTAAACATCAATGGAGCCTTTTCTACTCCTCGTAATTTGATCATAGTCTTTATCTTTATTCAACTGCTTTCTTTTGCTAATCTAAGCTTCTTTATTAGGTCCTTCTGTTAAAGTTCTCAATGACGAGGATAAGAGAACTTTAAAGCTGTTGATTGTTGCTTCAAGTAGCATCAGAAATAGGTTTACTCTGTTGACTCCATCAAATCTTCGAAAATATTCTTTTCTCCCCGCTTGCCAAAAAGTCCTCGGTCAACCTCCCCTTGTCCAACATACTTCTTGGAGAAAACATTTCTTGTCCTTGGGTGACCCCAAGAACTTCTCTCCTATGTCTCCCATCTTCCCGGATTATTCCGGTAAGCTTAAGCTTGGTACTTGCAACTTTTTGCTATGTCACTTCTTAGATTGCTTTACTGACTTTTACTTTTCGAATTTTCAGCAACTGCTCCTCAGGTCGAATTGACTGTTAATGATCTAGTTCCCCCAACCTCTATATCTAGTGCATCATCTTTGACTCTAGCCATTTCTAGGTTAAAGATGATTACTAAAAGAAAATTTGGTGAGATGGATGCAGCGGGCCCATCTCTTAAGAAAGCAAAGATTGTTGAAGTTCCATGTTCCCCGCCACCAAAAGAGGGTGAGACTGTCAACGTGGCATAACTTTTGAAAGTCATATTCCTGGATCTCCTATTGATCATTACAAAACAACTCCCTCGAAGGACGATCTTATGTCTCGAATTGTCATTTCTGATTCCCCTCACGTCATCGAACAAATGCAAAAAGATTTAGAAACTTCAACTCTCTCTCAGGAGTCGAACCCTCCTAGACACGCATCACAATGCCTTCTGATGATTTGGAGAAAATAGTTCAATCTATCTTGAACTCTTCATCCTTTACTTCCATTCACCCACCTTCTTCTTTTCCTGACCCGATAGTTCACTGTCGATCTCCAATGGAGCAACAAATTCTGGTACGTTTCATATTATTTAACCCTTTTATTATTATTTCTCACTGAATGCTGACTTATGTCATTATTTTCCTTTCAGAATTCTAAAAGTCGACTCTCTCTTCAAGAAAGCGCATCAAAATCTCTTGTTGAGACATCCAGGCTTCAAGAGGAAATCTCAACATTGAACAGCCAGATCATCTCCCTATTTGTTGACAAAAATAAAGTTGTGAAGGAACAGGAAAGATTGAGAGCCCATATTGTTCAAGCAGGGTCTATTATTGCTGAAGAGAGAAAAGCAAAACAATTTTTAGCTGATGAAAATCTTTCTTTGAAAATGGCTTTGAAAGAATTTGAGGATGAGAAGGCTTGAATGGTGGTTAAACGATCCTCCCTCAGGAAGAAGTTGGAGAAAAAGAAAAATTCCTTATCGTTGGCTGTCAATACTTTTCTGAAGCCAAGTAAAGGGTGTCACAATTTCTAAGTACTTTCCTCAACGACATCATTGTGAACCCCTGTGAGGATGCCGTTATGCTTTCCTACGCCGACAACATTGAAAAGAGCCCAGACTTGAGCTTCCCCTCACTCAACCCTGCTCTAGTGAGTAGATTCATGAATAAGGTCAAAGAATGGAGCAGGGAGTCAAAGTCCCTGAGAGAAAGGAGATTGACGCTTCCAAAATCTTATCTTTTGAAGTCCCTTCTATCTGAGTAGATTCTGATTTTGATGAAGAAGGTGATGAAGATGAAGCCGCCGCTGAAGAAGACGGCCATGATAACGATGAGAATGATAATAATGACGATGATGATAATGATAATGATAATAATAATGATGATAACGAAGATAAAGGCCAGGGTTCAGGTGGCAACGGAGGTGGTTACGCCGATGTTCGTGCAAAAGATGGTGATGATACCCCTGAGGCTTCAAAAAAAGTCAACCCCAATCCCGGTGAACGTGAAACAAGCCCACCCGAACTCCTCGAGGCTTTTAACCTTCAAGAGGGGACTGCTAACATCAATGTTAAAGAGCAAAAGGGAAAAATCAGGTCCCTCAAACTTCAGTTCTCGTTTCTCGGGTATGGGATTCCTTGTCTAAATGGCTTCCACTTCCAAGATAATAATTGTTGACATCTTTTATTTTAGATAAGGAAAAAATCCATCCAACTTTATAACACAAAGCTTGAAAGAAAACAAGCATAAATAAATAGCTTGTATAGAGAGTTAGATAAGCAATTAAAAGAACACAATACCCTCTCTGACAAGTATCATAGGCTTAACAAAAGTGCGGTAGTGTTAGCATCTTTCAAAGATTAAGAAGCTGCCCCTCGACTGAAGAGGGCACGACTTCGATATGATAAACTTTTGGGAGAGAATCGGGAATTAATTACACTGTTTTGGATGTTGGTTGAAGAGAGGGACTTCCTTGTAGACTTCCTATACAAGCCCTATTGTAGACATCCGACTGTAGATTTTTTATACTTCGTTAATTTTAGTGGGGTCTACTTAGGCGTTTACATAGGAGATATTTGGGTGAATTTTGATCTAATCCACATCCTGGGGCCTATTGGAATTTAATGCGGGTCAAATCAATTCCTCATGAGTTGCCTTTTGAAAAACCTAAATATTATAAGTAGGGGTGGTCATGGTCGGTTAACTGAATCGATCGGTTAATTTGAATGGTTAACTGGTTAAAAATAACAGTTCGGTTAACCATTTCATCGGTTAAAATCTGCTGCACCAACCGACCGAACTGGTTAAATTTAACCATGGTTAACCGGTCAAATTAACCGGTTCGGTTAACCATTCGATCATATCGGTTAACCATTCGAACTGTCAATGCAAATTATACAATGCATAACTACAAGTGTACAATTCATATAAATAAACAGCAATGCATAACTTAATAACTCTACAGTCTACACTACAGTCCATAAACATAATACACTACAGCAATGCAACTGTTACATAAACATCAACCATAGTTGCGATACAAATACAGTATAGACAATCCACTGTAAACATAATCTTCTCAGCAAGAAAGAGCTGGAAGTAAAGAGGAAAGGAAGTGAAAGGGGGAGAGGAGAGGAATGTTTTTTCTTAGTTTTGATCCGGGCTTCGGCCATGTTAAAATAAAAATAAAAAGGAGAGCGGGCTTCGGCCCAGGCAACAACAATAAAAATAAAAATATGAAGGGTGATTTCGGCCCAGAAAGACGGAGGGAAGGATTTAAGATATAAATGTTGATTTATATTTATATGTTTGCAAATTTAAAAACGCCATAACTCCTTCATACGAATCCCGTTTTACGCGAAATTCGTTGCAATTGATTCGTATCAACGAACACTACATCGTCATGAAATCTATTGTCAAGTTTGAATAAGTGAAAAATTTAGGCAATTTAAAACGGACAGTTTTTAATTACCGGTTTAAAACAAATAACGTCGTTTAAAATTATATGACCCATATATTGAAGTTATTATCCCTGATAAAAATAACGACGAGTTAATTTAATTTAATTATGATGTTTTGACATCTGTTTTAGCGGAATAAAACACCGTTCCGCTAATTGTATTAAATTGGACCCCGGTTGGCAGAATAAATCACCGTTCTGCCATTACTACTGTATATATGTGTTTTTAAACATCGACTAGCAGAAATAAAAACCTTCTATGCTATCATATTCGTACGGCATCTATTTATTATCCTGATAATTATATTGGGTAATTGGATGTTGAATTTATTGTTAAATAGATTGCTGTGAATATCTGTATTTGTTATTCTGGATTGTTATGAATGGTAACTTGATTAAGTACCATTGAGATTAATAAGCCTCTTTCCAATTTGGAAGTTGATTTTTGAATCAAAGTTATTTAAAAGATAATTATTATTTATTAATGATATTTTAAAAGATAATTAATAATTATTCAAAAATGATTTAAGGTTAATTATTTTATTATTCTTAAAATTTATTTTAAAGTATTTAATTATTGTTTCAAACTATTTAATTATCTTAATTATTTAAAAATATATTTAGTTTCTAATTTAAGTTATTTTATAAGGATTTTGGTTTTAAAGTTAATTATTACTTAAGAATTTATCAATATTAAGATAGTGTTATTTCAAAGATAATTTGTTCAAATATAAATAATGTTTTAAAAATAATACATATATATATAGTAAACTTTTATAAAAGAATATTTCTCCTAAATTAAACTTGGAAAATTTAGATAGAAACTTTATAAGTATTATTTTGGGTTAATTAGTAAATAAAGTTTTCGGAAAGTAATAGTGTACTTTCATGTCGTAATCGGGAGGCAGAGATTGCCTATAGTTAAGTTTGGATTTTTTTGGGATAGAGACCTAATCATCGAGCTACGAATCCATGGTTGGTACCACAGAGTACTTTCCATATTTATTTAAAAAGGTTTTCAAATATTATTGAAGAAAACGGTTTATGAATATACTTATTCCCGTGATATAAGTATATACTTTTGATTAAGAGATTAATTTATTGAGATTTTAAATTAAATAAGGTTCAGTGGAAAATGAAAACTTTGGTTGACTGATTTTTTATTTGATAGTTAAATAACTGACTATCAAATCTGGATCCAAATGTAACTTTAGAAATATCTAGTAGAAACACGAGAATTATGTGGTACAGATACCGTTCGAGGTGCTATACTATACGTATAAACTCGTTTCGTTCTTCTAGGACGATTATAAGGGAATCCGTTCACTAAGATTAGGAGATGATCTCCGATCTTATTTTCGTCTGTTTATTTCCTAAAGAATCGGGGTTAAGTTTACTGGAAATATCGAAAGTTTTTTCGAAGAGACCGGGATCAGATAAGTTATCCGAAAACCACTTCGATCCAACGGGTACGCTTTTGAAATGAAGAGAAGAGCATGGAATCGAAGATGGAGCATTAAAGTGCAAGGGCTAATCGCTACTAATCCCGAGGATGATTCCAAAACGGATGTAGTAGGAATAGTGCCTTTGGTTTCATTCAAACCCAGAATGGACTTGTATGGATGAATGCTATGAGTACATTGTCATTGGAGGACAATGAGCAATCCAAGTGTAAATTCCTTAAAAAGGTAATCGTAGCCTCAAGCCTCATCAACCGGGAATGACTGAAAATCAAGGGAGATGCAGCAAGGCTAATTGGGTCGCACCCAATTAGGGTATGTTTATCACCTTTCTAGATACCCTCAGATATTATTACTACAGTGCGTGGAAGAACTCGGTAAGGGTGGGAACACCCGGGGTGATAGCATATTCGGTACTATCCAGGTTAGGGGTAGTCTGGTTTTGTGTTGCAGGGGATCCCAGCGTGGTCCTCGGTACATTTTTCTAGATGTGTACTATGATAGGTGGTACCCCAGTGCCTAGTCATTTGTATGGAATCCATTCTTCAATACGTGCCTTTACGGTTTTGGTTGTAGAACCTAGTATGTTGGAATTTAATAATGTAACAATTTCGGCTATTTGAATAAGTATTTGTACTTAGACACCTATTATAATATCACTGGATTTTCTATAAAGGTTTTGGCTATCGTAAGGGAAAAACTCATCGTGTTTATGTGTGACATGGTCTTACGAGATACCTTTGATTTTAAAGGTTTTTCTAAAGATAATAAAAATAAAATTTCTTGTGATTTAAATTCTCATGCTGGTTTTACCAGACTGACCTGGGCGTTGTCTTTTCCTATATGCTCGGGTCAGACCGAGCATATTTCCAGGTTTAGTTAGAAGGATTGGAGCTTCAGGAGAGGAGCTGGAGGCCAGAGACGTATTCACGTAGATGATTCCATTGCATTTTAGTTGTGTTTATCAGCAATTGTAAGGACATGATATTATAACCGTCCGATGCTGTATAGGTTGGTGTACTCTGATTATTATCTATATGTAAATATTACAGTTTTGTTTTATGTAAAGATTTGTTTTATATTATAGATATTCGTTTCTGCTGTGAGATTCTGTGTTGTTCTATTTTCTTCCTATCTTCTTTCTATTTTCGTTCTACTTTCGTTTTCTTACTATCCGCCTTTCTGTTCAATTTGGACTGGACAAGTGTGGTAAATTGTCCGTTTGAACTGTACGGAAAAGTGGGTCGTGACACAAATTAAATATATTTCTACATTGAAGATTTGGTTTAAATGTCTTTATCAGATATAATACACTGTATTTTGAAATACATGGATGACTTACTTTGCTTTTATATGCCGAGAAATTTGTTGAATCTTCCTCTTGGCAATATAATGCTAGTTTTGTTATCTTACTATTGATATTATGTTTTGTCAGTACTATTAATAAAGAGAATTCAATTAATAGGATTTCCACGGTGGCCTTTTGAAATTCCAAAAATATCATCATCCATCAACGAAATCTCACATTAACCCGTTTGCAACCTCCACCACATCTTCTTTCCAACTACCTATCAATGGAATTTTACTACCAATTTATCATTGACACTGCTAATAAAACAACTAGAAAATAAAAGTGTCGTAACTACCAAAACATCTACATACTTACAACACAGATCTATCCACTCTTTTTTATTATTTACTAAAATGTAAATATCTCCACTTATTAGATGCACACACGTGCGGTTTATACTAGTAATATTAATAGATTCAACACCGGTATGAATATTGGTGTTGTAAGAAATGCAGTTTTGGTCCTTGCAATGTTTAAAGCTTTTAAAGGGATGGAATAGAAGAAGATAAATGTAACTACTAGTGAATTTAGAAGATAAATTACAAAATAAGGAAACTTAAAAAATGGCTTTTGTTAGTGACCGGCTAACTGCCATATTTTATTTAATATCACTTTTGTGAAGAATATTGCATGTATAGGAACTTGGAAAACTTTTGTGTGGATAAATGCGGACATGTAAAGAGTTACCAATAAAGAAAAGAATCTAATTGATGTATGAACATACATTATCAAACTTGTGCATTCGGACCTTTAGGTTGTAAAGATTAGTTTTAAGTATACGGATTTTGAACTTTTTACCAAAAGAAGCAAAATGCTTTTATATTTTTCTCGTTTTAGTTATGTTTGTCGGTTGTAATGAACTTCATTTAATTGATATGATAAATTTTGCTAGATTGTTGCTATGAAGTTGAGGTGAAACGTCCTTAGTTAAACTTCAAAATGGTCGGCAAATTGATTATGAAGGCTAAAGCTAATTACATGTAGACAAGTTTAACAATCAATAGATGATTATAAAAGTGCTTTACATATTTAAGGTATGTCAAACATCCATAGTTAAACTTCTATTAAATTTAAATAATTTTTATAAAACTTAGTTAACTTAGTTGAATTTTTTTTTTTAAACTTGGTTAATTTTTTATAATAAACTTATTTAATTTTATAAAACTTAACTTAGTTAAATTATAATAAACCTTAATTAATTTGTATCAATTTCTTTAATTTTTATAAAACTTGGTTAATTGTTAAAAACTTAGTCAATTTTTATAAAAATTAGTTAAATTTTTGTAAAGCTCGGTTAACTTTTTTTTGAGGAAAATGAGTGATCCTCATAAGGAGGAGAGCGCTCATATAATTTATTGCATGCTTAAGAAGGAACTACCAACAAACCTGGTAGGTAGCAAACCCCCTCATACAAAACAGAGAAAGCAGAAAACCCTTCCAAAATCCTATGTAACTAAGGTTCGTAATAGAAATATACAACAAAACAAAATGTGATAAATGCTCAAAACATCAAGATTGGTAGAATCCAACAAATCCAGTTACTGTACCTGCAGCTGCTAAGTAAACTATATAAAAATGTGAGATTAATGCATATACATGTATATAAATATATATTCATATACATATATATGCAAAATGAAATAAACTAGAATAATAATAAAAGACCGAGTATGGGAACAAGAATAGTATAGCTCACACTAATTACATAAAAAAACAAATAAGAAACATAATAGCTAGAAATTTACAGCTAGGCTAATATCCTAATAGCAACGAAGACTCAGAAGTTACTATGATAAGATTGTCCAAGGGAACCACGTTTAGTTTTTTGTTATTTTGTCTATTATTTTGAGTGATTTTATTCTTTAAAAACTCAATACGACCTTTCATTTTTTTAAGGAAATCTTTAAAACTTAATTTTTATGTAGCTTATAATTAGGGTTTTTAAATCCAATTAAAACAAAATAGAGAAATTACATATATTAAATTTTCTAAATCAATATTAATATTATTAAACACCGGTTGGTTTTGCTCAAACCCAATATACCAACATGTTATTGTGTAAATAGTGTCTAATAAAAATCTATTATGACCCTGTAATAAAATCTAAGATTACTCAAATACAATTAGTAAGAAAATTGTCCCAATTTATATTAAAATCGAAAGTGTTGAGAATATTTACAAGAGTAAATCTAGTTATGTTACATTAAAAATATAAATGTATTATATCTTCCATTTTATCATTACAAAAATAACATTTTTTATAATTAAATATATTTTCCTTTTTTAAGAGATCTATAGTATTCAATTTTCCCATGTAAAACTTATTTATAACTTTATTTATGTTAACTCAAACTTATGAATTATCTCAATAGATAAATCTTAAAATATCATAACTTATATTTTAATTAACTTAAACTTATAAATTATCTCAAACTTAAACTTTATTAACTTAGCTAATTTTTATAAATTGTCTCAAATTTACAAATTTTCATAAACTTAGTTAATTTATGTGACGACCGCCCATGACCCCTGCACCGAATCTAGAGAATAAGCGCTGTAAAGTGTGCCAGGCGACCATGGACGATTGTCAAGGTAAGGTTTAAAACAAAAGAATCTATCGTATTACTCACAGCGCATGGACAAAATACAATAGAACATATGTATAGTGAAGCTTTATAGAACAAAATGACATCATATAAAACTCCATAATAGTTGAATACAAGCATCCACATAGTCAATACATCCAGCCTCACTACAAAACTCTCAGAGAATACAAAACAGCGGAATATCCAGTACAAATAATAAGAAGATAATATGCAACCCTCCAGCTCGTCTTCGATATCAGTATCGTGAGAAGAGAACAGCACCTGTCACCTGCTACCTAGTCTGCCCGTCCCAAAATGGACGAACAGCCCAAGGCAATAAGAATTAAAAACATAAAGCCTTGAGTCAGACAACAGTCTTAGTGAGCAGTAAATTAACTAACAACATACCAAAAGAGCATAAAGGAAAAGGAATAGGAATACAACCCTCCCACTCCAACCTCATTCTACAGTGATAGCCCCCAGACACACACTAAGCAGAAGCAAACATAGCAGAGCATACAATTTAAAGTAAAGTTACTATCACTCGAGTCAAGGGCGATGTTTTCCAAGTACCAAGGCCTAAATCAGATAAGCACCCAGAAAATGCCGCTCTTGATTCCGAATGAAGATACAACCAAACATCCATGACTCTGGCTATCACTGTTATCATTGCTTCGATATCACCGTTAATTGAATGACCGGCACATTCTTTCAGCCGTCCGTCAAGGGCTAATGAAAACCCCGGTTCTAGACATAACTCCCGCACGTCGTCGCAGCCCGTGCCTAGGACTATCGAATCTGCCCAGAGTACTCGACCATCAACAGTTGGCCGTTGGGACTATCGAATCTGCCCAAACGTACCCTTGCTTAGAGCATGCTAGAACCTTCAACAACGATGCTATCCAAGCCTCCTAGTCATCCTCCTCGACGACTATTCTCATATCCATTCATTATCCTCAACTCGAATCATATCACCGAGTTATCAACATGCTTGGAATGATCCCGTCTGGATTAGACCAAGTCTTCATCATATGATTGCCTCGCTTCATTACATCCTCGCAAAGTCTCATCTCATCATCACATCATCAAATCTATGCATAAGAGCTTCATCATCCCGCTACATATGCCACGAGCAGCTTTCCCAATTCAAGAGCCTTTCCCTTAGCTTTTGAATCGTCTTCGGTCTAAATCTAATCATCAATCATCTAGTTCATAACAATCAATCAAATCAAACATCAATCCAAACAATCAAGCATTCAAATATGATCTAAGTAGACAATTATAACAATAATGGCATTTTCGTAATTAAAGAGTTGAAAGTCCAATAAACATGAAAACATGGATTATATCTCTACAAACTTGATGAATGAACTTGCATAGGTTAACATATGATAAAATGGATGTAACATCATCATGAACAATGGATCTATATGGATCTACACATAGGATGAAGAAAATGCATGGAAATCACTATTTTAACACCAAATTGAGCCAACAATCCGATCTACTCCTTTGGATCCGTGTGAGAGATAATCACCACTCACCAAATCACCTAAACAATCCAAAAGATATCAACTTCAGATCTGGACAGCGAAGAACTAAGCTAGATCTATAACAAATCCGCTTCAAATGAAGAAATCTCTCTTGAAAAGATGAAGATCTTCAATCTAAGCTCTTGAATCTTCAATCTTGATCTTCGATTTGGATGGATGGAAGCACTAGATTAGAGTGGAGAAAAGAAGTGAAGAAGTGTAGAAGTCGAGCTCTCAAAATGGTAGCACTTCGTCGCTTCAAAATCCGGATCCCAAAAAGTGAGAACAACCCCTCCTATTTATAGCAGAAATTTCCTTAAGTCGCTTAACTCGGCTATCTCCCTAGGTCGTTTCCGACCTAAGCCTCTCCGACCTAAGACTCTCCGACCTAACAGTTAGATCTACGCGACCTAGCACTTAAACTATCCTAGCGACCTAACAACTTAGCAACCTACGCGACCTAACAGTGTTACGACCTAACACATAGCCTAACTCTTAAGGTCGCCAACTGTTAATTCCTTAGGTCGCTAACAAGCTAATACCTTAGGTCGCTAACAAGCTAACTCCTTAGGTCGCTAACACGGCAACTCCTAGGTCGCTAACAAGCTAACCCCTTAGGTCGCTAACAAGCTAATACCTTAGGTCGCTAACAAGCTAACCCCTTAGGTCGCTAACACGGCAACTCCTAGGTCGCTAACAAGCTAACCCCTTAGGTCGCTAACAAGCTAACACGGAACCACTAGGTCGCTAACTTGGTAACCGTTAGGTCGCTAACTCGCCCTGCCGACCTAACACTTAGCTCACCGAAACTCTTAGGTCGCTCACAACATTTCCTTAGGTCGTTGCCGACCTATCTCTACCCCAGAATACTAAGGTCGCCTGATTCTCATAAGTCGGTCACGACTTATCTCCTAGGTCGGTCACTACCTTAAGTCGGTCAACCATACTCCCTTAACTCGGTGAATTCCTTGAGTCGGCAACTCGACTCAGACTTGTCTCTTAACTTGCCTACAACATTTAGGTCGCGTACGACCTAGGACTTAGGCAATTTCAACCAAAAATCTGAACAACTAGAAAATGCTAAAAATCCTAGATTTTGACAAACTTTTCGATCCGTAAAATACGGGTCGTTACATTCTCTCCCCCTTAGGAATTTCGCCCCCGAAATTCCAAGCAAACAAAGCAATCAAAGGCTATTCTGTACGCCTACCATCCATAGCAATCAACAAACCATGCATCCAATTCTAGCTTAGCGTACAGAATTCTAAGACTTAGAACAAGTTACAATATCGCGAGATGAGACGACACCTTAGGGCCATACCTTGAAGAGTTCAGGATGAGCTGCCTTCATCCTCTCTTCCACCTCCCACGTACAGTCGTTATCATCGTCACTCCATTGTATCTTGAGCAACTTAACTACCTTCCTCCTGAGCTGTTTCGTGTCAGTTTCAACAACACGAAGCGGCTTACGAGGTCTTCTATCGACTGGATCAACTTCTAAGTCTTCACAGCTATCAGCGGAAACCACCGTACTCGAGTCGTGCACATACTTTCGTAGATATGATACATGAAAAACATTGTGCACACTCGACATCTTCTCTGGTAACTCCAATCTGTAAGCGAGCTTTCCAATTCGCTCGATAATCGGGAATGGTCCAACAAATCTCGGAGTCAATTTCCCTTTCTTCCCGAATCGAATAACATTCTTCAGTGGAGAAATCTTCACAAAAACCATATCTCCAACGTCGAATTCCAAATCCTTACGACGCTTATCGGCATAACTCTTCTGACGGTCTTGGGCTGCCTTCATCCGTTGCCGAATGATCTCTATGCAATCCGAAGTCTGTCGAATCATCTCTGGCCCAAGCATCAGCTTTTCTCCAGTTTCCAACCAACATGTCGGAGAGTTACACGGTCTTCCATACAACGCCTCATACGGTGCCATACCAATACTTGACTGGTAACTGTTGTTGTATGCAAACTCCACCAAATGAAGGTGATCTTCCCATGATCCTCCGAAATCCAAAACACAAGCTCTGAGGAGATCTTCCAAAACTCGGTTGACTCTCTCGGTCTGACCATTAGTTTGAGGGTGATAAGCTGTACTCAAACATAACTCGGTTCCCAAAGCTTCCTGGAAGCTCTTCCAGAATCCACTAGTGAACAATGGATCTCTATCGCTCACTATACTCTTCGGAATACCATGGAATCGAACTATCCACTTAACATACAACTCAGCCAACTTTGATGCAGTCCTAGTCGATCGAACAGGAATGAATCGTGCACTCTTAGTCAGACGATCCACAATGACCCAAATTCCTTCATTTCCCGTTCTGGTTCTAGGCAATCCATCAATAAAATCCATCGACACTTGTTCCCACTTCCATGTGGGAACTTCTAATGGCTGAAGCAATCCGCTTGGCTTTTTCTGTTCAGCCTTTACCAACTGGCAGTTCATACATTTGGAAATGAAATCTCCAACATCCTTCTTCATGCCTTCCCAATAGTAGGTTCTCTTCATATCCCGATACATCTTGTTTCCACCTGGATGAATTGTCAACTTCGAGTGATGACTTTCCTTCAGAACTTCACTCCTCAATTCATCTATATCGGGAACCACTAGTCGTCCTTGCTTTCGAAGCCAACCTTCTCTATCGACCTCGAATCCTTTATCCTTTTCTGGCTCCAATCCAGATTCCAATTCACGGATAATCTTGACAAGCTTATCATCTCGCTTTTGACTCTCGCCAATCCTTTCCACAAGAGTCGGTCTTATTGATAAGTTTGCCATCTCAGGTTCCAATTCACATCTAGGCCTGAAGTCAAATCCAGCTAAATACTCGAGATTCTTCCATTCAGAAAACATGGCTCCCAATCCTGCATGTCTTCGACTTAACGCATCAGCCACTGCGTTACCTTTTCCCGGAGTATAAGCTATACCAAAGTCATACGATGCCAAAAACTCTAGCCAACGTTGCTGCCGAAGATTCAAATCCTTTTGGGAGAAAAGATACTTCAGCGACTTATGATCCGTAAACAACTCGAATCGAACTCCCAATAGATAATGTCTCCACATCTTCAGAGCAAATACAATCGCCGCTAACTCCAAATCATGAGTTGGGTAATTCCTTTCATGCGGCTTCAGTTGTCGACTCGCATACGCAACAACTTTATCCTTCTGCATCAGCACTGCTCCAAGTCCAGTACCACATGCGTCGGTGTAAACCACCATCTCATCATTCCCACTTGGAATAGTCAAAACAGGAGCACTCGTCAATCGCTCTTTCAGGATTCCGAAAGCTTGCTCACACTTAGCATCCCAACTGAACACTTGGTTCTTCTTCGTCAATCCTGTTAACGGTGCAGCTATCTTGGAGAAGTCTTTGATAAACCGTCGATAATATCCTGCTAATCCAAGAAAACTTCTCACATCAGATGCATTCTTAGGTCTAACCCAATCCTGGATTGCTGCCACCTTAGCGGGATCAACCGCTATTCCATTTCCAGAAATCACATGGCCTAAGAACCTCACTTCACTCTTCCAGAAGTGACACTTCGAAAACTTAGCCTTCAGCTGATGTTTCCGTAAGATCTCCAAAACAATACGCAAGTGCGTCTTGTGCTCTTCCTCCGTTCTGGAATAAATCAGAATATCATCCACGAACACAAGTACGAACTTGTTCAACTGATCTCTGAACACCCTATTCATAAGATCCACAAAATATGCTGGCGCGTTAGTCAATCCAAACGGCATTACCAGCCACTCAAAGAAACCGGATGGTGTCCTAAAAGCAGTCTTCGGCACACTATCCTTAGCCACTCTCAACTGGTGAAATCCCGTTGCCAAATCCATCTGAGAAAACACCTTAGCTTCGTGAAGCTGATCAAACAAGTCATCTATCCTTGGCAATGGATACTTGTTCTTCTTAGTCACCTTATTCAGCTCACGATAATCGACGCACAATCTCAACGACCCATCTGCCTTGGTTGCAAACACAACTGGTGCACCCCATTCGGACACACTACGCTGAATGAATCCTTTCTGCAAAAGATCATCAACTTGCACCCTCAACTCCTGCTGTTCCCTAGGCGCCATTCGCCTAAGAGGCATCACAACAGGTCTGGCTCCTTCAACTAGATCTATACGAAACTCGATCTCTCTATGCGGCGGCAACCCTTTGACTTCGTCAAAGACATCCTCGAATCCATTAGCGATCGGCACTGATGACAGTCCATCCCGTGGAACAACTAGCGAATACATGAAGCTCATGAAGACGCCTTCTTCATGCTTACATCGTATCACAATCTTTCGCCCCTCCACATTCTCGACTGTCACTTCCAACCTTTCGCAATCAACCTTAGCCGCATACTTCCTAACCCAGTCCATACCCAAAATAATTCCGAACCCCGCAAAGTTCAGAACAAAGCAATCACAAACAAAAGAGCAACCATGACTCGACACAACTAGACCACGGCATAACATACACAAACAAGACGAACCCCCAACTGGATTAGTCACAACCAATGGCCTATCAACAATATCCGGTGTCAAACCTAACCGGCCAACGAGTTCATTACAAACAAACGAATGCGACGCTCCAGTATCAAACAGAACTCTAACTGGAACACCACATAGGAAAAGAGTACCTTGAACAACCACACTCTTTCCCTTCTCTTCAGCAGTAGGAGCTTTCGAAGACGACGGAACAGCCCCCAAAGCATAGGCTTGCATAATCTGCCTGTCCTTCCTTGGTTCTGGACAATTCTTCCTGAAATGCCCCGGCTTGTCACAGTTGTGACACTTCATCGGTGCCTTCGGATTCTTACAATCCTTAGAGAAATGGCCCTTCTGCTGACAATTGTAGCAAGTCACCTCGCCTTTCGGCTTCTTCTGGCCATCCTTACCCTTCTGCTGCTGCTGCTTCCTCTTCTGGTTTCCACCCTGCTGTGGTTTAGATTCTCCCTTGGTAACAGCAACAACAGGTCCTTCCTTAGGAAACAGACTCTCATGCCTAAGAGCTTTCTCCACAAGCTTCTCAAATGAATCGTCCAAATGATCCACCAACTGTCTCCCAAGATAACTATCCAAGCCGGTCACAAACTTCTCATTCTTCTGGTAAGCAGACTCAATATATGACCGGGCATATTTGGACAAAGCTTCAAACTCAGAAACATACTCAAGAACTGATCTTCCACCTTGCTTGAGCTCCACAAACTTCTTGAACAGAACAGACTTCTGAGCTGTAGAAATGAACTTAGCTTCAAATCTAGCTTGGAATTGCTCCCAAGTAATCTCTTCTTCCGGAGTGGTGATGGTAATAGAGTTCCACCAATCAGAAGCTCTCCCCTGAAGCTGTCTTGATGCCAACTTCCTCTTAGTTGCATCGTCAATTCCCAAATCACCAAAGATCCTTCTACAAGCGTCTATCCACCTCTGGACCTCAATAGTTGATTCTGTTCCCAAGAAAACCTTTCCTCCAAGAGCAGTATAATCCTTGCACAGCTTAGCAAAATCCACTGGTTTTGGAGTTTGGACTTGAACTCCAACATCTACTGCCGCCCCCGGAACTGGTATCCTCCTCATGATCGAAGTCATCATAGCTTCGAACATGGCTGCATAATCAGCAGTCTCTTCAGTAGCACGGCCTTCCCTAGCAGCTGGTCTCCCTCTTCGACTCATTCTCAATATCTATAAAAAGGAATGATTAGAACATCTAGAGAAACAACTGCACAAAGGACTCAAACTCTACCAAGCTACTATATTATATATAGTATTCATCCATCAAAATACAATTACGTCTCTCATACGTAGTTACGACAGCGAGCGTTGGGTAAAATCGATTAACCAATGCTCTGATACCAAATGTGACGACCGCCCATGACCCCTGCACCGAATCTAGAGAATAAGCGCTGTAAAGTGTGCCAGGCGACCATGGACGATTGTCAAGGTAAGGTTTAAAACAAAAGAATCTATCGTATTACTCACAGCGCATGGACAAAATACAATAGAACATATGTATAGTGAAGCTTTACAGAACAAAATGACATCATATAAAACTCCATAATAGTTGAATACAAGCATCCACATAGTCAATACATCCAGCCTCACTACAAAACTCTCAGAGAATACAAAACAGCGGAATATCCAGTACAAATAATAAGAAGATAATATGCAACCCTCCAGCTCGTCTTCGATATCAGTATCGTGAGAAGAGAACAGCACCTGTCACCTGCTACCTAGTCTGCCCGTCCCAAAATGGACGAACAGCCCAAGGCAATAAGAATTAAAAACATAAAGCCTTGAGTCAGACAACAGTCTTAGTGAGCAGTAAATTAACTAACAACATACCAAAAGAGCATAAAGGAAAAGGAATAGGAATACAACCCTCCCACTCCAACCTCATTCTACAGTGATAGCCCCCAGACACACACTAAGCAGAAGCAAACATAGCAGAGCATACAATTTAAAGTAAAGTTACTATCACTCGAGTCAAGGGCGATGTTTTCCAAGTACCAAGGCCTAAATCAGATAAGCACCCAGAAAATGCCGCTCTTGATTCCGAATGAAGATACAACCAAACATCCATGACTCTGGCTATCACTGTTATCATTGCTTCGATATCACCGTTAATTGAATGACCGGCACATTCTTTCAGCCGTCCGTCAAGGGCTAATGAAAACCCCGGTTCTAGACATAACTCCCGCACGTCGTCGCAGCCCGTGCCTAGGACTATCGAATCTGCCCAGAGTACTCGACCATCAACAGTTGGCCGTTGGGACTATCGAATCTGCCCAAACGTACCCTTGCTTAGAGCATGCTAGAACCTTCAACAACGATGCTATCCAAGCCTCCTAGTCATCCTCCTCGACGACTATTCTCATATCCATTCATTATCCTCAACTCGAATCATATCACCGAGTTATCAACATGCTTGGAATGATCCCGTCTGGATTAGACCAAGTCTTCATCATATGATTGCCTCGCTTCATTACATCCTCGCAAAGCCTCATCTCATCATCACATCATCAAATCTATGCATAAGAGCTTCATCATCCCGCTACATATGCCACGAGCAGCTTTCCCAATTCAAGAGCCTTTCCCTTAGCTTTTGAATCGTCTTCGGTCTAAATCTAATCATCAATCATCTAGTTCATAACAATCAATCAAATCAAACATCAATCCAAACAATCAAGCATTCAAATATGATCTAAGTAGACAATTATAACAATAATGGCATTTTCGTAATTAAAGAGTTGAAAGTCCAATAAACATGAAAACATGGATTATATCTCTACAAACTTGATGAATGAACTTGCATAGGTTAACATATGATAAAATGGATGTAACATCATCATGAACAATGGATCTATATGGATCTACACATAGGATGAAGAAAATGCATGGAAATCACTATTTTAACACCAAATTGAGCCAACAATCCGATCTACTCCTTTGGATCCGTGTGAGAGATAATCACCACTCACCAAATCACCTAAACAATCCAAAAGATATCAACTTCAGATCTGGACAGCGAAGAACTAAGCTAGATCTATAACAAATCCGCTTCAAATGAAGAAATCTCTCTTGAAAAGATGAAGATCTTCAATCTAAGCTCTTGAATCTTCAATCTTGATCTTCGATTTGGATGGATGGAAGCACTAGATTAGAGTGGAGAAAAGAAGTGAAGAAGTGTAGAAGTCGAGCTCTCAAAATGGCAGCACTTCGTCGCTTCAAAATCCGGATCCCAAAAAGTGAGAACAACCCCTCCTATTTATAGCAGAAATTTCCTTAAGTCGCTTAACTCGGCTATCTCCCTAGGTCGTTTCCGACCTAAGCCTCTCCGACCTAAGACTCTCCGACCTAACAGTTAGATCTACGCGACCTAGCACTTAAACTATCCTAGCGACCTAACAACTTAGCAACCTACGCGACCTAACAGTGTTACGACCTAACACATAGCCTAACTCTTAAGGTCGCCAACTGTTAATTCCTTAGGTCGCTAACAAGCTAATACCTTAGGTCGCTAACAAGCTAACTCCTTAGGTCGCTAACACGGCAACTCCTAGGTCGCTAACAAGCTAACCCCTTAGGTCGCTAACAAGCTAATACCTTAGGTCGCTAACAAGCTAACCCCTTAGGTCGCTAACACGGCAACTCCTAGGTCGCTAACAAGCTAACCCCTTAGGTCGCTAACAAGCTAACACGGAACCACTAGGTCGCTAAATTGGTAACCGTTAGGTCGCTAACTCGCCCTTCCGACCTAACACTTAGCTCACCGAAACTCTTAGGTCGCTCACAACATTTCCTTAGGTCGTTGCCGACCTATCTCTACCCCAGAATACTAAGGTCGCCTGATTCTCATAAGTCGGTCACGACTTATCTCCTAGGTCGGTCACTACCTTAAGTCGGTCAACCATACTCCCTTAACTCGGTGAATTCCTTGAGTCGGCAACTCGACTCAGACTTGTCTCTTAACTTGCCTACAACATTTAGGTCGCGTACGACCTAGGACTTAGGCAATTTCAACCAAAAATCTGAACAACTAGAAAATGCTAAAAATCCTAGATTTTGACAAACTTTTCGATCCGTAAAATACGGGTCGTTACAATTTATTATTATTATTGTAAACTTAGTTAATTTATTATTATTATTATAAACTTAGTTACTTTTTATAAACTTATTTAATTTTAATAAAACTTAGTTAATTTTTATAAACTTAGTTGTTGTTGTTATCGTTATTGTTATTATTATTAATTATAATACTTAGTTGACTTAGTTAATTTATTATTATTATTACATACTTAGTTAATTTTTATCAAACTATAATTTATTATTATTATTATAAACTTAGTTAATTTTTATCAAACTTAGTTTATTATTATTACTATTATTCTGTTATATGACATGTATATACACTATCATATTATTCTGTTATGACCATTGTGGATGGAGGAGCACGGTATATGGTTAAGATGTTTAATTGGGTACTATTGAGGGAATACCCATTCCACACGGTGGTGTGGTCTCACTAGATATCTATTGGTTGGAGATGGTGGATTATTATTCATACCAGACTTTTTGTCTGACCCGAAGTTTTTGTTTTCCCTTAAACTCTCAAGTACCCATTTGAGTAGGTTGAGAGTAAGGGCTTTTCAGCTTCGCTTTAGACGAATAAGCTTGCGGAGACGTGCAGGAGGCAGTCTAACTAGCAGGAGCTATACATCTATTTTCCGCTCTGTTTTGATTCTGCTTTTGTGTTGTAATGAAAAGTTGTATTAAATGTCAGATATTTGACTCTGATCATCCAAAGGGGCATCATCATATGACGCTCTTGGACTATGTTGTATATATTTATATTTTTTCTGAACGTGGTTTGCGAATTGGGAATATGTAATGAAATTGAAATCTTATTGTGAAATGAGATTAAAAAAATTATTTTAAAAATTGTGTTGAATTTCTTATTCATGTGTTTCTGGTATTATCAAAATGATTAACATAGCTGCATTTTGTCATTGAAAATTAATAACCATAGATGACTACAGCATCCGTAGCACTTAATTTTGAGCCTTAAAATAGGGGACGCTGCAATTAAGTCCTCGACCGAAGAGTCGAGGCCAGAGAAAGGAAGTCGGTACGGAATTGGTCGCTTTATGTCCCTAATCGGAGAGTCGGGGACAGGAGTGCAAGAAGTGAGTCATTTCGCCGGAGAGCAACTGGATCGACTCACTTATCGTTGTTCCCCCTTTCACTGGATAGTGACCGGATGGGGTTCAGCAAGGGTACGGAGAGACCATGTTCAGCCTAGGAAGGCCATGACATCACTTTATGTTCAGGAACATTAAACCGGAGTGCAGGAAGTAATGGCACTTCACCAGAGAGCGACAGGATCGGCTTACTTGTCGTTGTTCCCCCTTCACCGGAGAATGACAGGATGGGGTTCAATAAAAGCTCGAGGAGGCTGTTATCAGTCCAGAAGGATCAAGACATCACTATATGCCCCAAAAGGGCCGGAGTGCAGGGAGTGAGTTGCTTCACCAGAGAGCAAGAAAATCGGTTTACTCATTGTTAAGTTTCGATTAAACTTGGCAAGGGTCCGAAGAGACCATCGATCAGTCCAGAGAGGCCATGAACTTGGATAACGATCCGGAGAGATCGTGGATTTGGCTTACTGACTTCCAGGATTTAAACGGTTTTGGATTTGGATATTGAGCTTGAGAGGTTGTGGATTTGGCTAACGACCCGGAGAGGTTGAGGATATGGATAATGATCCGGTGAGATCAAGGCTTTTGATTTGGAAAACAATCCGGAGAGATCGAGGATTTGGTTACCGGCTTTGGATGAATATGGATTTGGATAAGGATCTGGAATGGTTTTGGAATTGACTATCGACTCGAAGTGGTCGCGGATTTCACCAACGAGGATCGAGGATTCGGCTTGGTAAAGGATTGGATTTAGGATTGGAAAACTCGGCTATCGATGGATTATGGATTATGGATTATAGGTTAAGGATTTCGGACTTATGGCAATTCAAAACACATTTTCCTATCGCAAAGTGTTTTGAAGGGCAAATGTTATCCCACCTTTTGGCAAGGCCGTGATATCATGGATTTAACCCAATGGATCTCGTAGTCATAAAGGCAGGAAGCTCAGAGAGATGATTATTAGGTTTGAAGATCATATATATTCAAGACTATGGACGATAGTCGAGCGGATTCGAACGGTTGACACTCTGGAATTGGCGCTTCCCCTAGATAGGGGATCAAATTTGATCAACGTGATGGAGTACAGATCATATCAAATCAATATGGCTATGGATTACTTGGATTGGCAGTTCAACTCAATGATGATCGCTCAATAACTCGACGAACATCAAAGCAACTGAGGAAATGACTATGGAAATAGGAAACATGAGGCATGGGGTCCACTCTAGAGACTGCCGACCCCATTCTTGATTCTTAAGGATCAGGGCCGATCCCTTTAGGAGGCCCAAATGGGTCCTATTTTTTGTGTGCCGGTCTGTGTGGGTCTGGAGTTTCTTCATGCGGATTTTGAGTGAGATATTTCATCGTCTTTCTTTATAAATACAACATGCATGGCTCAAGGAAAGGGATCGTCTGGCTAGCTCTCTTCTTCTTCTATCTAGGCTATATTTTGCTATTTTTATTCTTGGATTTCACAGATTGTAACTGTAATCAGCGGTATAAATCAATAAAAGGAAAAACTTTTGGAGTGAACATATGCCGAAGTACGCCAAACCACTACAAATCTAAGTCTATACTTACTTTCTTACCGTTCTTAATTTTCTTCTTCATATTTATTTCTCTATATCACTCTGTTTTGTTTGGAATATTGGATTATTGGTGGTTTTACACTATTTAGTTATTGGTGGCCATTTTTGCCGTCAACAATACTATTAATAATGAAAAAGATATTAAAACATGGTGTTGGAACATTAGTAGGAAATACATATCTCATGTTGAATATTTTTTATGAGAAAGGGAGAGAATATAAGAAAGAGACTTTTTTTGTTGAAATCTTTGCTTTTATTGATGGTATATTTCTTGCTTGATACAAAATGATGAGAGAGCTCTTCTATTTATAGGACTCCATAGACTATTCTAGAAACTGACTCTTTAAGCAATTCTAGAAACATGACTCCATACATAATTCTTATTTCTACTAGAAAATTCAAGAGCTCTCAACAATCTACAGTAAATGCAAGAAGACTCTAGAAACAATAATAACAAGAAGCTTCTAGAAATTAACCATAACAAATCAAGTTTAATCTTTCAACACCCCCCTTTAAACTTGATTTGTGACTTCAAGAAGATTCCTCATCCTGACAAAATTCTCATGCTTAAGAGGCTTGGTGAAGATATCAACTACTGGATCATGCATCTTCACGTACTCTACTTGCACATCCTTTTTGGCGACACACTCTCTAATAGTGATAGCGTGTATCAATACGCTTGCTTTGATCATAAAAGACTGGATTCTTTGCTAAAGCAATTGCTGACTTGTTGTCCACGAAAATCTTGGTCGACTCCTCTTGTGGTAATTTCAAATCTTTTAGCAGATTTCGTAACTAAATTTCATGGCAAACACATGAAGTAGCAACTACATACTCTGCTTCGCATGTGGAAAGAGTGACAATCGACTATTTTTTCAACATCCAAGTGAAGGTTGTGTCCCCCATGTAGAATACGAAGCCACTTGTGCTTTTTCGATCATCCATATCTCCACTGCAATCGCTATCGCTATATCCAACAAGCTCGTAATTATCAAAAACAGAGTAGTACAAGCCAAAGTTTGTTGTGCCTTTAACATAGTGAAGAATCCACTTTGCTGCCTTCAAATGAGTTGTTGTTGGATTCTCCATGTATCGACTCACAATCCTACCGCATATAGAATGTCGGGTCTTGTGCACGTTAAATATCGCAAACTTCCAACCAAGCTCTGGAATAGTGTTGAGTCCACTTTCTCCTTCCTCGTGCCTTGATAACTTGATTCCACATCAGTCGGCGTGCAAACTGGGTTAGAGCCATCCATCTTGAACTTCCTCAATACTTCCTTAGCATAACTTTCTTGAGTGATTGGGATGCCTTTATCTTCTTGTTTTACTTCAATACCAAGGTAATAAGACATGAGCCTAATATCAGTCATCTCAAACTCCTTCGTCATCTCTTTCTTAAACTCTTTAAACATGCTTGGATTGCTGCCTGTGAATATCAAGTCATCTACATACAAGCATACAATTAATGTATCACCATTTTGGATTCTAATATAGAGTGCATGCTCATATGGACATTTGATGAAGTTTCTTTCTTGGAGGTACTTATCAATTCGAGCATTCCAAGCTCTTATAGCTTGTTTCAACCTATAAAGTGCATTCTTTAGCTTCAAGACCTTGTCTTCTTCTCCCTTGACTTCGTAGCCTTGTGGTTGCTCGATATAAATTTCTTCTTCAAGAACTCCTTTTAGAAAGGCGGATTTCACATCCATTTGATGTATCTTCCAATTATTTTGAGCTGCTATAGAAATTAATAGTCTAACAGTTTCTAGTCGAGAGACTGGAGTGAATACATCATCATAGTCAATGCCAGCTTTTTTACTATAGCCTTTTACCACCAATCTCACCTTATATCTTTCGACGTCTCCTTTGGCGTTTTCTTTGCTTTGTACACCCATTTCACACCAATTGCCTTGTGTTCTTTTGGAAGTGAAGCAAACTCCCATGTGTCATTCTTCTTGATGGCCTTGATTTCTTCGTCCATGGCATTTTTCCAAATCTTCTTTTGCAAAGCTTCTTGGTAGTTTATAGGCTCACAATCCGAAAATAGACAAAAGAGAGTAAAATTGTCTTGATTTTCTGTTACCTCGTAAATTTCTTGAAGGCTTTTAAAGCGCAGAGGTCTTTCACTTGAGCTCTAATCTTTTTGACAACTTATGGTTGGTGAAGCTAGTGGGAAAGTGGGCTCCTCGTTTGATTGTTCGATCCTTGGTTGTTGCATTTCATCTCCTTCAAGATATGGAAAGAAGTTGTAATTGTCATATTGTGATCTCCTTTCCCATTCTCCTTCTTTATCGAACACAATATCTCGACTAATTATTTTCTTCCTTGTATCGGGATTGTAAATCTTATAACCTTTGGACTTGGTGTCGTAACCAATGAAAATATACTTCTCACTTTTGTCATCCAACTTTCTTCGCTTCTCATCCAGTATATGTACATGAGCTATGCTTTCAAAGATTCTTAGATGAGAAATACTAGGCTTCCTTCCACTCCATGCTTCTTGTGGTGTCTTTCCCTACACACTTCTTATTGGAGATCAGTTTGATAGATAAACCGTATATCCCACAGCTTCCGTCCAAAATTCCTTTGGCAGCCTTTTACTTTTAAGCATGTTCCTTATCATCTCAAGAATTGTCCTATTCTTCCTCTTCACTACTCCATTTCGCTAGGGGGATCTAGGAACTGTCATCTGTCATTTGATTCCATTATTTTCACAATACTTTTGGAATTATTTTGAGGTGAACTTCATCCATGGTCAAATCTCATGGCTTTAATCACAAGGCCACTTCCTTTCTCAACTTGGGCCTTGAACTTCTTAAAGTTCTCAAAAACCTCTGATTTCTCTTTTAAAAAATACACCCATGATTTTTTTGAAAAATCATCAATGAAAAAGAAGGAAATAGTTACTCTTACCAAGTGAACTTGGCTTTGTCGGACCACACACATCCATATGTATGAGTTCCAACGACTTTTTAGCTCTTAAGTATGACTCGTTTTGAAAGCCCATTTTGAATTGCTTTCCAAGTAAACATCCTTCGCACACTTGATTAGGATGGCTTATGCATGGTAATCCTCTTACGATTTCCTTTTTGGAGAGTAATTCTTGTCCTTTAAAGTTAAGATGTCAAAAACAAAGATGCCAAAGCCAAGAGACATCTTTGTATCACACCTTAAGGCATTGTGCGACATCATTTTGAATGTTGAGCACAAACATTCTATTTCTTGGCATTGGTACCTTAGCAATGAATTTACTTGCACCGTCTCTTATAGAAAGGTTATTATCTTTTAATCGAATATCATAACCTTTCTCTAAGAGTTGTCCTACGCTCAAGATGTTGTTTTTCATGTTTGGCACATAATAAACATTAGAAATGAATTGGTGCTCTCCATTCTTCAATCGGATAAGAACCTTTCCTTTATCTTTCACTGATATCTTAGATTCATCTCCAAATGCGACGTTTCCCTTCACCGATTCATCAAGCTCCACAAACATGTTTTTTCTTCCACACATATGGTTGCTTGCACCGCTAACTAGGTACCATTGATTTTCCTCACCTTTTTCATTTTCTTTGTGAGCCAGTAGTAATGTACCATCCTCTTGATTTTTTTCCTCAACGTAATTGGTCTTCTCTTCAACTTTATTGTTTCTTGGAGCTCTACATTTGGAAACATAATGTCCAAATTTCTCACAATTGTAGCATTTAACGCGTGACTTGTCATACCTTGAATTTACTCTCCCACGACTTCTTGTTGAGCTATCTCCTCTTTTATTGTTGTTGTTGTTGTTGTTGTTTTCATTGTTGGGCCTCCAACCTCGTCCATGTCCATATCCATGACCTCTTCCTCTTTCTTGGCCACAACCCCATCTTTATTGGCTTCGATTATTTTCTTCCTTTTTTGAATCAATCTGTGTCTTAAGAACTTGCTCCACGGTCTCTTCCTTCTTCCTTTTCTTTTCTTCATAAGCTTGCAATGAGCCTAGAAGTTCCTTTATTGTCATGGTCTCCAAGTTTTTTGTTTCTTCAATGACGGCGACAATATTTTCAAACTTTTGATCTAATGATCTAAGAACATTCTCCATAATTCTTAATCGTCTAACTTCTCACCATTTCTTTTTAGATTATTACTAACCACTATAACTCTTGAGAAGTAATCAGAAACAAGCTCACCTTCTTTCATATGCAAAGTTTCAAACTCTCCTCTTAAAGTTTGAAGACGTACCTTTTTGACTTGATTAGCTCTCTTGTAAGATGTTTGAAGCTTTTCTCATGCTTCTTTTGCTGACTTCGATCCTGAAACCTTCTCAAAATTATCATCATCCAATGCTTGATAGATTAGACAGAGAGCCTTCTTGTCTCTCATCCTTGAGTTTCTCAAACTATCCCTTTTAATTTGAGATAAGCTACTGACGCAGCGGATATTCACGAAATGGATACAACGATGAAAGTAGAAATCGATGGATTGAAAATACCGAATGCCCAAATCCGTTGATCTCAAAGATACCAGATTCTAGCTATCTCCAATACGTTGATCGCGTACGATACCATGTTAAAAGATCTACGATTCTTCGAACGTTGATCTCGCGCACGAGATACCGTGAATCGGCTTCAAATCCGTTGATTCGAGCGCACTCGAATACCGAAGATGGAGAAAGGAGCTCACACTCAACTTCCAATTTCAAAGTGGCACAAAGCACACAAACAAAGTTTTATTCAAAATCAACTAACTTTTACAAATGACACAACCCCCATATTTATAGGCAATTTACAACACAACACTTACACGACCTTCAAACACACGACCTACGACCTTACATAGGTCGTTAACGACCTAACACTGCATGACTCAACACATACAACACGAGCGACTTACAATTACAACGACCTAACATATTACATCAACACAGCAGAACGACTTAACAGTATTTACAACATTCATGCAACTTATCAAGCCTTGCGACCTAAACATGTAACGACCTAACACAGCTTCAGCGACATAGGAATCTTCGACTTAGGAATTTCAATGCAGTTGCTCGCGACCTATGGAGTAACGACTTATCAACTTGAGCGACTTAAGTAGGTCGCTTGCGACTTAAGTATGGTCCGGTAATGCTAGGTCGCTTTGGTACCTTGCCACGCTTCAATTCCCCTTTGTTCCTCGTTAGGTCGTATAACCCCACTTGTTAGGTCGCTTGGTCGACCTACCAACATACTAGGTCGCGGCCGACCTAAATCCAAAGCCTTGGTGCTTAAAGTGTTACCTCGCGAGCAACCTTCACTAGGTCGTGAGTGACCTAAGACCCTTGAGCGATTCAACTCCATTGAATTTGTAGATTGCGCTACATCATCCTCCCCCGGTTGACAAGAATTCGACCTCGAATTTGCACCTTCCTCTTCCTCGACAGGCTCATTCCCATGAAACGAAATCAAGTATTTGACATTGAAAACATCAGAAGTATGAACATTATCCGGCAATTTCAATTGATACGCATTCTCATTGATTTTCTTCACGATCTCTAAAGGACCAATCTTTCTAGCGGCTAGCTTGTTATAAGTTCCAACAGGAAATCGATCTTTCGTCAAAACGGCGTAAACCAAATCACCTTCTCTGAAGTTCACACTCCTTCGCTTCTTATTCGCCATTTGTTTATACTTCTCATTTGATGCAAGCAATCGTTCATGAACAACTTTGTGGCATTCTTGCAAATCATTCACCAAATCACTAGCTCGTTTAACAATCTCTTTCTGAAATGGAACTATCGATAAATCTAATGGTCCCTTTGGAATTGTTGAATAAACAACCTGAAATGGACTGAAACCGGTGCTACGATTAACTACATGGTTGTGTGCAAACTCAGCTTGACATGACTTCGAATCCCAACTCTTCAGATTACCATCCACAAGGCATCGCAACAGATTACCTAGGGATATGTTCACAACTTCTGTCTGTCCATCCGTCTGTGGATGATAAGCACTGCTGAATTTCAACTTAGTTCCAACCATTTTCCATAGACTCATCCAAAAATGGCTCAGAAAACGAGTATCTCTATCCGAAACAATAGATGCAGGTAATCCATGAAGTCTATAGATCTCTTTGAAGTATAACTGAGCGACATTAACGGCATCTGCGGTCTTCTTACAGGCGATAAAATGTGGCATTTTTGAAAATCGGTCAACCACCACACAGATAGAATCATTACCACGTTGCGTTCTCGGCAATCCCAACACAAAGTCCATACTAACATCCACCCAAGGTTTAGTAGGTATAGGCAACGACATATATAATCCCGCATTTGTAGCGGTTCCCTTCGAAACTTGACAGATATGACATCTCTCCACAAATCTTTCAACTTCTTTTCTCATTGACGGCCAAAAATAAGATTTTGCAATCAACTGCATTGTACGATCGCGGCCCACGTGTCCTTCCTCATGCAATTCTTTGATAATCTTCATTCTCAAACTACCCTCTGGTATACACAATTGATTTCCTTTGAAGAGAAAACCATCCACCAACACAAACTCATCCGTCTTTCCCTCCTTGACTTTATCTACAAACTTCGCAAAGTAAGGATCTTCAACACACAATCTTGGAAGTACTTCGAACCCCATCACTTCAACTTTCATTATAGTCAATAAATGATTTCTCCTGCTCAATGCATCTGCCACGCGATTCGTAATTCCCGACTTATGTTTCACCACAAATGTAAATTGCTGCAGGTATGCAATCCACGATGCATGCCTAGCTGAAATTTTCTCCTGTCCTTGCAGATGTTTCAAAGCTTCATGATCAGTATATAACAGAAACTCCTTGTGAAACAAGTAATGTCTCCAGTGTTTCACGGCTTGCACAATAGCATAAAATTCTACATCATATGTATTATATCTCATCTTTGCTCCCGATAGCTTCTCACTGAAATATGCAATTGGTCGGCCTCTCTGACTTAACACCCCTCCAATTCCAACCTTAGATGCATCAGTATGTAACTCAAACAACAACTGAAAATCCGGCAATACTAAAGTTGGTGCTGACGTCAAGAGTTCCTTGATTCGCTCAAAAGCAACCCCTGCTTCCTCCGACCATGAAAACTGCTTGCCCTTCATACAATCAGTAACAGGCGCCATCACACTACTAAAGTGTGGAATAAACCTTCGATAAAATGAAGCCAACCCATGAAAACTTCGAATTTCTGTTATAGTCTTGGGCTGTGGCCAATCTCTGATTGCTTCAACTTTACTTTGATCCACCTGTATTCCTTCTTCCGATACAACATATCCCAGAAATAAGACACTCCGTGCCATAAACACACATTTCTTTGTTGCTGCATAGAATTGTTCTTGACGAAGAATAATTAACAGCTTCCGCAAATGCTGAATATGCTCCTCTGTACTAGCACTATAAATCAAAATATCATCAAAGTAAACTACCACAAACTTCCCACTATACGGTCTGAAAATTTGGTTCATCACCCTCATAAATGTACTTGGTGCATTCGATAGGCCAAACGGCATAACCAGCCATTCATATAATCCTTCTCTCGTCTTGAATGCTGTCTTCCATTCGTCCCCTGGTCTAATTCGAATCTGATGATAACCACTCTTAATATCAATCTTCGAAAAGATTACAGACCCACTGATTTGATCTAACAGATCATCAAGCCTCGGCATTGGAAATCTGTATCTGACAGTTATTTTGTTGAGTGCCCTGTTATCCGTACGCATCCTCCACGAACCTCCTTCTTCGGCACTAACAATGCTGGTACAGCACAAGGACTTAAGCTCTCTTGTATGCGCCTTTGTTCAAGCAATTCTTCCACCTGCCTTCTCAACTCCTCATGCTCCTTTGGACTCATCCTGTAATGTGGTTTATGTGGTAACACAGCTCCTGGAACAAGATCTATTTGGTGTTGTATGTCCCTCAATGGTGGCAACTCCGTTGGTAGCTCTTCAGGAAATACATCGTCAAATTCTCCCAGCACTGGCTTTACTTCTTCAGGAATTTCAACCACTTCATTACTCTCACGTCCAATCAACAAAAATACTTCAGGCTCCTCTTCTACTTCCTTAACAAACTCCTTCAAAGATAGCAAAGTTTTAAGTTCTTCAATCTCCTCCAACTTGCTTTTTTCTTGTTGTCGCTTCTTGGGAACTAAAGTGATTTTTGTGCCTTCGAACATGAAACTATAACTGTTGGTACGCCCATCATGTTGCACAGCTCTATCATACTGCCATGGTCTCCCCAACAACAAATGGCATACATCCATATCCACAATATCACACCAAATTTCATCTTTGTATTTCTTCCCAATCGAAAAATTAACACAAGCTCTTCGTCCAACCTTCACCTCCCCACCTTTCCTCAACCAAGCTAACTTGTAAGGTTTCAGATGCTTCTCAGTCTTTAATGCCAACTTCTTCAAAGCCTCGGTAGAAATGATGTTATCACAGCTGCCCGCATCAATAACAAACTTGCAAACCTTCCCCAGAATAGTGCATGTTGACTGAAAAATGTTGCTCTTCAACCAGCTAGAATCATCCTCTTGTTTTGGTGTTAAACAAGACCTCCTCATCATTAAATTACAACCCTCATCTCCTGACAACTCTTCTTCCTCCTCAACATGTGGTGAATTAGAACAATCAGCTTCTACATCCTCATCCTCAACCTTAGCTACCATCACTCGCTTCTTTGGCTTCGGACATTCATTGCTTTTGTGACCAAACTCCTGACAATTGAAGCATTTGATACCACTATTGACCTTGGTTTTAGCAACATCACTAACAACCGGTTTTGCAACAGCCTTGGAAACATTCGCATTGCTACTAGCCCCTTTCATTTGATTGTTGGAATTTGTAAACACACCACCACCTCTCCGACCTTGCTTCTCCCAAGCTAGAGCTTTTTGATGTGCTTCAGCAACAGTTCTCGGATCAAACATATTCACCATATCCTGAATTTGCATTCTCAATCCTCCAACAAATCTAGCTGTCAGCTGTTCCTCCGTCTCCATGATGTCATTTCTAGCAATAAGTTGATAAAATTCATCTGCATAATCATTCACTGACTTTGTTCCCTGTCTCAGATTCTGCAATCGTTGATACATAAGAGACTGATAATTATACGGCAAGAATGTAGCTTTCATTAACTTCTTCATCTTCTCCCATGTAGCAATCTTTGACTTCCCCATTCTCTCCCGTGTAAGTTTAGTTTGTTGCCACCACGTCATAGCTCTTCCTCGCAAACGAGTAGCAACCAACTTAACTCTTCGATGCTCAGGAACCTCCTTAAAGTCAAAAATTTCTTCAACATTAGATAACCAATCCAAAAATTCTTCTGCTACCATTCCACCCTTGAATTCTGGAATTTCCATTTTCATCCCCGATTCCCATCAACGATCATCTTCAACCTCCCGATATGCATTTCGTACTTGGTCTCGATCTCGATAATGAACACTACATCTATCACCATCTTCATCAAAAACAGATGTACTTCGATAACGATCTCGACCATCCACATCTCTATGATCACGCATATCCCTTCTACTTTGTCTTTCAACATCACGATATGGCTCATGTTCAAACTCACGTGGAGTTCTTCTCTCTTCATTTCTATACTCATGATGTTCTCTTCTCAATGAAACTGAAGATTCTCTTCTTTCTCGGTAAGATTGCGGCGACACCCTCCTCGCTTCCATAACCGATGGCGAAACTCTGTTTCCTCCATGGTTCGAGACTAGCGACCTTCTCCTTTGACCTTGATTCATGTCAATCATCAATTTCTCCAATCTACCAATTCCTTCATCCAACTTCTCATTGAATTTATTACTGATTCGTTGTTCCATCTGTTCAGCATCTTCTCTTTTGTACAAATCTTCAACATTTTGATGACGATTAGCTCTTCTCGGAGGCATGATTGAATCTTCAACAAAAATTAACTCTCGCCTTGAACTTCAAATTGAACTTCACACTTCAACTTAGCTCGGCTTTAACTCTCGGCCTTGAACAACAAAGTGATGCACGGCCTTGACTCTTCAACACAAAGTGATGCACAACTTCAACTTCTAGCCCTCGGCTTTAACTCTTCAAACTCTTCTCCTTGGCTCCAAGACTCGGCTTAGCTATGATTGGCTAAGTCTAGCTCCGATACCAAATGACGCAGCGGATATTCACGAAATGGATACAACGATGAAAGTAGAAATCGATGGATTGAAAAATACCGAATGCCCAAATCCGTTGATCTCAAAGATACCAGATTCTAGCTATCTCCAACACGTTGATCGCGCATGATACCGTGTTAAAAGATCTGCGATTCTTCGAACGTTGATCTCGCGTACGAGATACCGTGAATCGGCTTCAAATCCGTTGATTCGAGCGCACTTGAATACCGAAGATGGAGAAAGGAGCTCACACTCAACTTCCAATTTCAAAGTGGCACAAAGCACACAAACAAAGTTTTATTCAAAATCAACTAACTTTTACAAATGACACAACCCCCATATTTATAGGCAATTTACAACACAACACTTACACGACCTTCAAACACACGACCTACGACCTTACATAGGTCGTTAATGACCTAACACTGCATGACTCAATACATACAACACGAGCGACTTACAATTACAATGACCTAACATATTACATCAACACAGCAGAACGACTTAACAGTATTTACAACATTCATGCGACTTATCAAGCCTTGCGACCTAAACATGTAACGACCTAACACAGCTTCAGCGACATAGGAATCTTCGACTTAGGAATTTCAATGCAGTTGCTCGCGACCTATGGAGTAACGACTTATCAACTTGAGCGACTTAAGTAGGTCGCTTGCGACTTAAGTATGGTCCGGTAATGCTAGGTCGCTTTGGTACCATGCCACGCTTCAATTCCCCTTTGTTCCTCGTTAGGTCGTATAACCCTACTTGTTAGGTCGCTTGGTCGACCTACCAACATACTAGGTCGCGGCCGACCTAAATCCAAAGCCTTGGTGCTTAAAGTGTTACCTCGCGAGCGACCTTCACTAGGTCATGAGCGACCTAAGACCCTTGAGCGATTCAACTCCATTGAATTTGTAGATTGCGCTGCATCAGCTACCTTCATTTTTTGTTCAATATAGCATTTCTCCACTATTTTCCATACGTCATGTGCTTTAAGGAGAGCCATCATCCTTAAGCTCCAATTGGCATAATTGTTCTTGGTGAGCATTGGAACTTGTAAGGGAACGCCGTTATTCGCCATCTCTATCTTTTTTTGAAAGAATCTTAATGCTCTGATACCACTTTTTTGAACATTTTTATGAGAAAGAGAGAGAGAATATAAGAAAGAGGCTTTTTTTGTTATTGAAAACTTTTCTTTTATTGATGGTAGATTTCTTGCTTGATTGCTTGATACAAAATGATGAGAGAGCTCTTCTATTTATAGGACTCTATAGACTATTCTAGAAACATGACTCTCTAAACAATTCTAGAAATATAACTCCATACATAATTCTTATTTCTACTAGAAAATTCAAGAGCTCTCAACAAACTACAGTAAATGAAAGAAGACTTTAGAAACTATAATAACAAGAAGCTTCTAAAAATTAGCCATAACAAATCAAGTTTAATATTTCAACACCCCCCTTTAAACTTGATTTGTGACTCCAAGCAAATTTCTCAACCTGACAAAATTCTCATGCTTAAGAGGCTTGGTGAAGATATTAGCTACTTAATCATGCGTCTTCATGTACTCTAGTTGCACATCCTTTTTGACGACACACTCTCTAATATAGTGATAGCGTGTATCAATATGTTTGCTTCGATCATGAAAGACTAGATTCTTTGCCAAAGCAATTGCTGATTTATTGTCCACGAAAATCTTGATCGACTCCTCTTGTGGTAATTTCAACTCCTTTAGCATATTTCGTAACCAAATTGCATGGCAAACACATGAAATAGCAGCTACATACTCTGCTTCGCATGTGGAAAGAGTGACAATCGACTGTTTTTTCGACATCCAAGTGAAGGCTGTGTCTCCCATGTAGAATACGAAGCCACTTGTGCTTTTTTGATCATCCATATCTCCACTCCAATCGTTATTGCTATATCCAACAAGCTCATAATTATCAGAAATAGAGTAGTACAAGCCAAAGTTTGTTGTGCCTTTAATATAGCGAAAAATCCTCTTTGTTGCCTTCAAATGAGTTGTTGTTGAATTCTCCATGTATCGACTCACAACTCCTACCGCATATAGAATGTCGGGTCTTGTGCACGTTAAATATCGCAAGCTTCCAACCAAGCTTTTGAATAATGTTGAGTCCACTTTTCCTCCTTCCTCATGCGTTGATAACTTGATTCTACATTCAATCGGCATGCAAACTGGGTTAGAGGCATCCATCTTGAACTTCCTCCATACTTCCTTAGCATAAACTTCTTGAGTGATTAGGATGCCTGTATCTTCTTGTTTTACTTCAATGCTAAGGTAATAAGACATGAGCTCAATATCAGTCATCTCAAACTCCTTCGTCATCTCTTTTTTAAACTCTTTAAACATGCTTGGATTGCTACATGGATATTTGATGAAGTTTCTTTCCTGGAGGTACTTATCAATTCAAGCATTCCAAGCTCTTGGAGCTTGTTTCAACCTATAAAGTGTTTTCTTTAGCTTTAAGACTTTGTCTTCTTCTCTCTTGACTTCGTAGCCTTGTGGTTGCTCGATATAAATTTCTTCTTCAAGCACTCCATTTAGGAAGACAGATTTCACATCCATTTGATGTATCTTCCAATTGTTTTGAGCTGCTAAAGAAATTATTAGTCTAACAGTTTCTAGTCGAGTGACTGGAGCGAATACCTCATCATAGTCAATGCCAGCTTTTTGACAATAGCCTTTTACCACCAATCTCACCTTATATCTTTCGACTTCTCCTTTGGCGTTTTTCTTTGCTTTGTACACCCACTTCACACCAACTGCCTTGTGTTCATTTGGAAGTGAAGCTAACTCCCATATGTCATTCTTCTTGATGGCCTTGATTTCTTCGTCCATAGCATTTTTCCTTTATGTTATATGTTTGGTTTATAATTTTATGGTACCATGCATAATGTTAATTATAATTATTGTTAGTTCTAGGTCTTTTATTTTTAGATTAGTAAACTTTTAATTTTTATTTGCACCGTAGCCTATTTTGAAATTTTTCCATCTGGCTGAATTTATTTTCGTAAAATTTAATTCGGTGAATTTCAATACTATTCTATTTTATTTCGTAAAGTTCAAAAACTTATATATTTATGTTGTTATATTCAGTTATGCCTGTTATGATTGATTGTCAAAATATATTTAGAGATTTTGACGTTGGACTTATTATTCTAAACGCTATATTTTTTGAAAAAGCCTGTATCCTAGCGTGAATTTGATTTGAAGTTATTGTTTCATTCTATCTTATTGTGGGATAGAATTCAACTAAAGCTCAGGTTTTCTTCTGTTTATATGATTGCCTGATGCATATTTTTGTAATTTAGTTATTTCAGCTGATTAGTTTAATTATTGTTTGTACTAGTGGGTTTACAATTCAAGAAAAGAGTCACAGGTCCCTGTTTTTGATGTTGTTATACAAAAAGTCCCTGTAGAAATGAATATGTAAATTTGGTCCCTATTTTTCAAAAATAAAAAAACGCAAAGTGTCTTGCACTTTTCTGACAGAAAATGCAAGATAACTTGCACTTTTCTAATTTTGGATTATTTTTCGAAATTTTCGAAATTTTCGAAAATTTCGAAAATTTTGAAAAGCGCAAATTAACTTTCACTTTTTATCAAAAAAGCGCAAGCTAGTTTGCGCTTTCTAATTTTGAAATTTTTTTGAAAATTTTAAAACTTTTAAAATTTTTGAAAAGCGCAAGGTAACTTGCGCTTTCTATCAGGAAAGCGCAAGCTAGTTTACGCTTTTTGATTTTGAAAATTTTAAAAATAAAAAAAGCGCAAGCTAACTTGCGTTTTCTTATTTAGAAAAAACAGGGACTTGATTTACATACTTATTTCTACAGGGACTTTTCTTGTAACACCATCAAAAATAGGGACTTTTCTTGTAACACTATCAAAAATAGGGACCTTTCGTGCAAAGCCCCTTTACAATTGATGCATATTTAGTTATTGTTTGTACAAGTGGGTTTATAATGGATAACATAAGTCAAATAGCTCTTAAGTATGGACACGCAAGACTAAAAGTTGTTTTGGATCTACTTAGTTCTTACCATTTTTGAAGTAACAGGGGCACATGGGATTTAATGATGTTCATGGCAATGGATTTATGAAGCTCGGTATAGCATGCGGTCAAACTGCGGACTTTTTATGATTACTATATATTTCGTGCAACACGTAAGGATTCAATATCATGCAACTATATATTTCTTTGGGTTGCAACTCATATTTTGTACAACTATATATTATAATTCATAAAACACTTGCTTGTCCTATGTTAGAGTTTATATTATTTATCTTCCTTGCATAGTGTTAATTGTATTTGTTGTTGTTCTAAGTTATTTATTTTGGATTGGTATATTTTTATTTGGCATATATATGGATATGAATATATAATTATATATATTGACATACATGTATATGCATAATTGTGCTTACTTTTTTTTTATAGTTTTCTTAGCAGGTTCATCTATGTGTACTGATTTGAATGAATTCGTCGATTTATGTGGACTCCAGAGTTTTTATTATTTTGTGATTTTTTTATATATTTATTTGGACCTTAATTCTGTAGGTTTGGGATTTATTTTTATTTTTATTTTCTTATACGGGGTCATCGCTACCTGTTAGGCATGCTGACAGCTTCATTTATCAATATATAATAAAATTACATGAGTGCTCTCCTCTACTAAGTACGTAGAATCACTCATTTTTCTCCAAAGAAAATATTTTCATTCTGCTATATATAGCCTATTCTTATTGCCGTCTAACATTAAGACTGGCAAAGTAAGAGGAGAATAACTGCTGCTAGAACATATTCAATATGTTTTAAATCCGCATGCTATGCTTATATTAAACAACTAAACAAGTTTACATGGACTGAATGAATATTATGATATAATGATTTAGCAATTGATATTTGAGCTTTTAAATTCATATTGTAACTTCTTCTTGTCATTCATGCGGGAGCGTGTTACATTCATACCAAATTTTATGTCTTTGGTATGCCAACCACCAAATAACACCAAGCGGACATCAACTGTTTATGCGCGAAGCACATATAGGCTGTATAGGGACCAATAGATCTAGTTCTTAACTATAGGGATATGCCTTTCATAGTCAGTGGGTTTATTAAATCCTTACCCATGGTCCCATACAGTATGAAAAGAGCCCAAAACCAGTGTTTACCTCTTTTTTTCTTTTGGTGGGCTATGTCTTGGACCCGACCTAGTTTAATCAAAACACAAGTATTAAAGTAAACAAATATGTTAAACCGAAGATAATAGAATTCAATTAGTTTACTATATTCAAGGCCAATAATTGGGAAGTACTTTTTAACATCAATAGACAATTGTTAACCACTGACAAACCAGAAAAAAAGCAGTAACCTAAACCCTTAATTTATGCTGACCGTACACAATTACCTATAAATTATCAACACAAAGACAAGATTGCATCTGAAGAATCTTCTATTTGCTTTTTACTTCTTCCACTTAAATTAATTAATCTCTTGGGTTGCTTTCTGCATGTCTCAGCTACAAAACAAACAGAGATATATTTGCTTCTCATCCTACTTTTCTTCTTGCTTACAACCAAAATCATCCAAGATACTTTCCCAATCCTCTCATATTTTTCCAAAAAATAAGACAAAATAAAATAATTTAATGGAAGAAATTAAATTAAATTTGAATGCACCAATTCTTTCTGTTAGAAAACTATCAACAAAGAATGAATTGAGAGCTAAAAATATGGGAAATAAAGAGTTCAATATTCCATTTACATGGGAACAAAAACCGGGGAAAGCAAAAGATCGAAACACGGTTATAATCGACGAGGAAGAAGAGGAACAAGAAAGCGATGAATCTTTGTTCAATTGCAGTGTTAGCGATGAAAAAGAGTTCGATGTTCCATTTCCAAAGAAGGAGGAAGTTCAAGAATTCATTATAGATAGATTCATCCCTGCAGCTAAGGCCATGTCTTTACCACAAGAAGATCGTGCACCCAGATTTAGACGTGCAGCAGCTATGGAGCTTGAAAGTTATATCGATGAAGAAGATGCCTGCGATGGTAGCAGTGTTTTTTCAAGAATAAATTTACACCATGGTTTGATGCCGCGCTTTCGTGTTGAGGTTTCTGATCACAGGTTCCTTGCACAACCCGAATCTCAGGTGAGTGAACATTTTTAAATTGTAATTTGTCGTTTGTTATCTTGGAAAATTTAAAGATTATTAAGATCAATTTTATTACGTTATATTTTTAGATAATTTTGTTGATACATAATAATACTAAACAAATTAGTAATGTTGAACTTTTTTTGAAAAAAATACATTTTTGAAAAATATGCATTTTTGAAAAATAAAAATTTGATTGTTGTTCACAAAACAGTTTTTTAACAAAATTTGAACATCTTTTAAAAATAAAAAGATTATTTGAAACACAATTTTCGAACAAAAATAATTCTCTAAAATATTTAATATTTATATTGACTGTTTTCCTTTTTAAAAATTTGTATTTTGAAAAACATTTAAATTTTGAAAATATCATTTCTAAACTATAAATACACTAATTCTATAATTAGTTAAATACCGGAATAAATATGAGAAAATTGATTTAAGGTATTCCCTTTGGAAGATTTAATGAGACATATTTTAAACAAAAAAAAGTATTGCTTCTAGTTTTATTTTTTTGTTTAAGAGAATTCCATTTTTCATCACTATGATAAAAGTTCTCTGTTATGTTTGGATTGAAAATCTGTTCCTTACAGTAAATGAGAGTTTGATTCTAAAATTTAGCATTTACAGGATGAAGTACCCATGCACAGAATAGACCAAGAAGACACGTATATAAGAGAAGAGCATGGTGATTCTCAGACACTAGATAAGACTTGCTATCATCGTCAATCACTTGACCAAGAGAAGAGACATGATTACTTACTAAAAAGAGATTTTTTAGGTAGGAAGACTTTGAGTTTCGACTTATCGGAGGAAGTCCAGAAAAAGCATGGAAAAGTTCTATCATTGAGTCCTTCGATCGAAAGAACCCTAGGATCAGCTCTTACAATGGATAAGTTTGTCGATGCTGCTACTGAAACAGGCTCCACTTCTAGTTCTGATCAATCAAAACATGAAGCAAAGAGCAATAAATTTGAAGGTTTAAAGAAGTATGGACAATCGTATCTTCTTCCTCTTCCATTGCCAAAGTCACCTTCTGAGTCTTGGCTAAAGCGCACTCTACCTTCTGTGTCATCTAAAAGTTCGTCAAAACTGTCAGTTTCAAACAATCATGTTGGATGGTGAAAATTTTGTCATGAGCGAAATTTTAAGTACAGGGATGATATGGTAGCTAATTCTGTAAATATGAAGCTAGTCATAGTATTATTAGGTAACCTGAATATGTAAAGAGGCGATTCCACAGTTTCAGCTCTACATTATTAATTCATTTTAATGTTGGTTTATTTATCATTAGTCGATAACTACATGTACTTTAGACCATTATTGTCAAAAAAATTAAAATCTTACGATTTAAATACCGTTTCAAATGAAATTTCTCCATATTCAATTTACATTCCGATTCGAATTTATGTAAAAACGCAATTGTAAAGATAGGGAATTGAATTTAGCATTGTGTCAAAACGATTATCAAAATAAAACTCGACTGCAATATTGATATGGACTTAACTAGTTTTATATAGAAATGGGAAGAACTTGGGTTCTGAAATGTATGCAACAAAGCTAGTTGAACTGATCAGGTTTTTAAATGTGTTAGGAATGCCTCGACTCCCCTATTACTATTAGTTCAACAGCTGTACTAACATTTGAATTTCACACAATTCTACCGTATTAATCAAAACAGATTTGTATTCGGGTAAGTTTGGCTCACATCCCTAATAAGTTTCAAAATAAACAAAACATCCTTTACATACAAAACTTACATTTCCGCCCCCTATTTTCAAATTCGCGCTGGCAAAAATACACAAATACTCTTTACGTTTTTAACATTTCAAACGCGTATAACTTTATGTACAAAAACCGGATCAACAAACCGTTTTCACCAAAAAATCACAAATTTTATGATCTTTGAAATGAGATCCATTGTTGATATCAAAAATTCATATTTGTAGTAAATGTGCAATTATTTCAAATATTTGCAGACAATTCAGCAACTTTTAAACCTTTTTTATTTTTTTTGAAATTTACAAAATTTACAAATAATTGCAGATATTTCTGCAGCTATATGGTATAGTTGCATAAATGTCAGCAACTATTGGGTATAGTTGCAGAAATTTATGCAACTATACGGTATAGTTGTAGAAATATCTGCAACTATTGCATATAGTTGCAGACATTTCTGCAACTATTGCATATAGTTGCAGAAATGCAACTATTGCAAATAGTTGCAGAAATATCTGCAATTATTGCACATAGTTGCAAACATTTCTGCAACTATTGCATATAGTTGCAGAAATGCAACTATTGCAAATAGTTGCAGAAATGTCTGCAACTATTGCATATAGTTGCAGAAATATCTGCAACTATTGCAAATAGTTGCAGAAATACAACTATTGCTAATAGTTGCAGAAATGTCTGCAACTATTGCGTATAGTTGCAGAAATTACTGCAACTATTGCTTATAGTTGCAGACATTTCTACAACTATTGCTTATAGTTGCAGAAATGTCTGCAACTATTGCGTATAGTTGCAGACATTTCTACAACTATTGCTTATAGTTGCAGAACTATTGCGTATAGTTGCAGAAATTTCTGCAACTATTGCGTATATATTTGCAGAAATTTGTTGCGATTATTCATAACTGCAAATATTAAGAATATCATATTTCATAAAAAAAAATGATTCATCTTTAATTTAATTGCAGTTTACCATTAAATCGAAAAATAAGAAGAAGATTCAGCTCCACAGCGAAACGCAAGGGTAATTTGGGAAAAAAAATGGCGGAAAACAGAAACAGGGATGTAGAAAATATATATTTTATGACAGGGACCCGCTTTGAATTTAAGTTCCGTTTTAAGAATGTGTGGCTAATTTTCACTTTGTATTCAGCATCAGTGTTATCTTCACACTACAATGTCAAAAATAGTGTGTTTAAAACTAATCCAAGTCCAGTACAATCAAATGTCATAATGGCTGCTGCTAAATCATGTTGTGAAGGCTTTAGCGCTGCTAAAATAAAATGCTTACAATTTTACTACTAAAAGACACTAACTACACACCAGAGTCGATAGCTCATCTAAATCCAAATCCGACCCCCACTAACAGTAATAAACCCTATTATATACATTTCTAGAATATAATCAGTAATTTCGAAGAAGGTTCTAGATTAAAAAAAAAAGTTATAAACGTTTTTACTTGGATTGATTTGGGAACTGTCGCACGTACAGATTTGACCGAGGGAGAGATGAGAAGGCTCCTATCCAGAATCCAGATTTTGGCGAATGTTGGGTAAACCCACGGTAACCAAACACAACCATTGCCCCCCATCACCCGCCCCCACCACAGATGGCAATGGCCGGATTGGGGTGGGTTTTTGCTGCCCTGGATCCGGCCCTTTTTTCCAGACCCATGAAACCCGTACGGATCAGGTAGACCCGCCATATTCAAGAGTCTGAGACTTTGTATATTTATTTAGAATTAGGTACTGATGTAAATGTATTTAGATCCGGGTTCAGATCCGAGACAGGATTGTTTTTCTATGAGGATTATGTTACGAAAAGTTATCTATTCAGACAAAATAATTCAGAATATGTTTAGGGTTTATTTTTTGTTCTGAATGTTGAATGTTTTTTTTCTGAATGTAAACAAACAAGTAAGTGATTATTCAAAATTCAGCATTCAGCAATTAACATTCGAACTTCAAAGTTCAACAATCAGAATTCAAAATTCAGCATTTTAACAAACGGAGTCTAAATTATATATTAATGGTCTATTTGGATCGACTTATATAAGTCGTTATTTTTGTTTTTTGACAGCCAAAACTATTCATTTTGTCTTTCAAAAAGCCAAAAATCAACTTATTTAAGTCGACCCAAAATATAAATAATGTTTACAATGATATGAAAAAATAATAAAAATGAGGTGCGCAGTAATATTTCAAAATAAGAAAAGAGCTACATGTTAATGTTTTTATGTTATTGTAAGAAAAGTTCGTGTAGAAACCAATATGTAAATTTGGTCCCTATTTTTAGAAAACGTAAGGTGTCTTGCACTTTTCTGACAGAAAATGCAAATTAACATACACTTTTCTGATTTTGAAATTTTTTTTGAAATTTTTTGAAAAGCGCAAATTAACTTGCGCTTTCTGATATGAAATTTTTTTTGAAAATTTTGAAAAGTGAAAGCTAACTTGCGCTTTCTAATTTTGAAATTTTTGAAAAGCGTAAATTAATTTGCGCTTTCTAGCAGGAAATCGCAAGCTAGTTTGCGTTTTATGATTTAAAAAAACAGAGACCTATTTTACATACTCATTGCAACAAGGACTTTTCTTGCAACAACATCAGAAATAAGGACATTATGTGCAAAGTCCTCTTTCAAAAATATGCATATGTTATTATATAATTATCAGTGACCTACGCAGTTAAAGCGCCGCTAAAATCCCATAAAATCCTCATTATAGTACATAACGCCCTTCGACTGTTATGCTACTTCAATTTAGTGCTATTAAATCGTAGATTTGTTTTAAGCCCAGCTATTTTTACCCACACCTAAATCAAGGGTTTTTAGCATCCGCTTTAGCAACATTAATATACAAAGGTTGATTGACTAGTTTTTTTTTAAACCCAATTAACAAAGTTAAGGTAAGGCCTAATTTTAAGATATAAATGAATGCTTAATATAAGTTAAAAATATATTATAGTCATCAAATATAGTCTCCATAAACCATGGTATTATTCAGTTTTGCTATATAAGCTTAAACAATATTTCACTTTCCTATACAAATGGCGTGAGACTAATAATAAATTAACTTTAAATATTCAATTTTATATCTAGTGAAGCTTTTTACACCTCCGCTTTGTACCCGCTAAAAAAATTTGCACCTGCACCGCTATAAAACCGTAGAGCGCTTTAACTGCGTAGTCAATGACACAACTTAATACTATAAAAATCCTAGAACTTATTGAATGAAACATTATAATATCCATGATATAACCACTTATGTGTAAAAGGATTAATAAATCATCATTATAGTAATAAAGTGATTTTATGATATATCGATAGTGCGAGACGGTTTGTGTAACAACCCGCATATTTTACGATTGAATATTTAAATATTTTATTTAATATAGAATCGTTAATCGGATTGAAGTTCGAAAAGCTACTTTTTGCAAACAGCCGAATTGGAACTCGAGACCACTTCCATTAAGTCCAAAATGGTGTTTGCGACTTTTTTGAGTATAAGCTTCGATATGTTTAGAATAGATTGATTTTTGCTATTTTCTATTGGGCGTTTGGGCTTGGGTTTCACCCAAGTCATCATATACCCTAGTTCAGCCCCTCTCCTCTCCTCTTCACTTCATTTCTATTTTCCTAAACAATCAAGCTAAACTGAAAATAGGGAGAGGAATGGGAAATTACAATTCAAAACCCTAGTTTCCGTTTGCAAGCTCCATTTCTTGCTCCAAATTCAAAGAGATGCTTTGGTAAGCATCCTCTTCATCTTCTTCAACTCATTCTCTCTTTAATTTCAGAAATTTCCTAAACCTAACTTAGGAAATGTTCTTCTTTTGAGCTTAGATTCAAGCTTCTAGAGTTGAAGTTGAAGAGTAGTTGATCTTCCTTTGCTTTCAAGCTTCTCCTTCATTGTTTTTGGGTTTAAAGGTGAGATTTTTATCTCACATCTATGTCTATAACTATCCTTGATTGTTAGGTATGAATTCCTAACATCTTTACATGTTCATTTGATTTTGGTTTGGATTGATTTGGTGAACATTTCAATTTTTGTTGTTTTGAAGTTAAAACTTTGAAAATCCTAGTTTTGATTTATGAACATGCTATTGGTGGTGTTTCGGAGAGCCTAAAGGGCTGGGGTGTTGATTGGCAAAAGCCCCTAAAGTCCATTGCTCGACCGGTTGCAAATGGTGAGAGTTTGCTCTTCCATTTGATAGGTTGAAAAACAGTTTCAGCTACAGCCAGTCGACAGACTGCAGGGTCTGAAACTCTTGGGTTTCTGGATCAGTCGACTGACTGCAGAGGCCAGTCGACTGACCTGCTTGATTTTGCCTATTTTGCCTATTTAGCTTGAGATTCCAATTTTTATCGATTCGTGATTATCTGATTTGTTGTTATCATTTATTATTGACTTTGATGACTTATTTTTCGGGATTTTTGAGAATATCCATTTTGATGGATTCAGTATCGATTTCTTTGGATTTGATTCACGTCTTCGTATGTGGATTTTGGTGATTGATTATTTCTACAATCATTTCTATGCTTTGTCACTTTAAAACACAAAGGTTTCTATACTAGTAGTAAATATTCAAACTCTTTTACAAAGATGATTTCAACTCTATATTTAATACAAAGCTCGTTTATAAAACCATTTTCTAATCTATTAGTATATACAAACCTTTACCTCATTCGTATGAGAAAATCTAATTAAACGGCTTAGCAAAACAAGTGGTATGAAACGCTTGCGTTTACTTCGCCGGTTAATTTTTGGACTTGTTCGATTGAAACCCTTGTGACAATTTTTGAGTGGAAATCTACAATCTGTTCGTAAATATTTGAGTTAAGCTAGTGGTTATGGGACATGAAGCTAAACTTTTATATTTACTAGCTTAGTGTAATCGACACTTCTTGATGATTGATGATGATCATTTTGTGATTTAGACTAGCATTATGCGATGTCTCTTTGTCCACGTGGGGGACTATACCACGTTTTATTGAGCTTCGTCTCATTCCTTCATAGGCTAGCGTCCTATGGTTTTGTTGAGTTTGGTTCATCGGGCGTTCGTTGTACTACGTCATTGTTCCAGATTATTTATGTTCAGGTTCATCGGGCGTTCGTTGTACTACGTCGTTGTGCTTGATTATTTGAGTTTAGTTCATCGGGCGTAACGCTATACTACGTTGATGTTCTGGACTAATTGAGTTTTTGGTTCCTCGGGCGTTCGCTGTACTACGTCATGGCACCGGCTCTATGGTTAGCGACTATGGGTTAACAATCCATTTGTGATACACGCGTTGGTGAGTTTTCATGCTTCCGTTTGTGATAGGCCTTCCCCCTTTTGTGATTTCTGGATTTCTCGTTGTGATTTCTAGAATTTGTGTTTCACCAATTTTCATGGATTGACATTGATATGTTTGGTCAATATTTGTGTTTTGGTGAATAATTTAAAGAATGCGATTCTTTTTTGTGTTTATAGATGATTTGAGATATCGTATGATTTTTGGTTGTTATTTGATGTATACTTGACACAGTATGACATTTATGTTATCATACGTATTTGCTCATATCTCTTATCCTATATCATTTTATTTGATATTTATAGCTAGACTGATCCGGTTATTATTTTCTTATTAAATTATACTCGGGTCAGACCGAGATGTTATAGGTGCTTCTGCTTGACTCCTTATCTAGGATCATCTTCTGACTTTTGTCTAACTACTTTAGATTAGTAGTTTTTGTTATTATACATTTGAGATATAGACTCCTTAATGTATAATTATTCTTTTTTCTAGCACCTTATCTATTCTCTTGTGATGTAGTGGATCTTGTTTTACCACTACTTTGATGTACACTTCTTTGTGTTATATTCATATCTGTTTCCGCCTTTGTGATATGAATGTCTGTGACTGATTTGTGTTATGTTTTTTTATATATTTGTTTTCGAGGTCCACTTAACCACTGTGTGGTAGCTTTGAGTTTGAATCGGTATGTCGGATTTCCTCTTGAAAAGAAATGTAAGTTATAATTTCTGACATATCGGTACTCGCACAAAGCAATTACACAGATGGTCACTCCTCAACAGCCTTATTCTTCACGCTAGTTGACGGCATTACTCTGTAGTGTTCTTGGCTAGCGTGAGTATAGAGGTGGGGCGTCATAGCATGGTATCAGAGCCAAACTTCGGAACAATGTAGAATAATCTAGCAAGGATCATTGTCCTAAGTCTTCCTTAGGAATCATGCCATAGGATTTAATTCGAGTCTTCGTACCGTTCTATCCTATTTTTTTTGTGATGCCTTGTTTTATCAATCAAGGTTGTTTGATATTCATTTTGAGAATAACCTTTTTCCTCTTCTTTCTTTCTTTCTTAGAGAAGAGAAATGGTTAGACCTGGTCGTCCCAGCGCCGGTCAATCTAGTGCTACTCCTCAGGATGGAGTATTTATGTCAGCTCAACAACTTTTAGATCTCGTGAACAATGCCCGAGCTACCGGACCCATTCCAGCGCCTACTCACCCTAAATCCGGGTTTGCACACTTGTGCAGAGATTATACTGCTTTGGGTGGAGGGCCATTCAAGGGATCCAAAAGTGTTATAGAAATCCAAGCTTGGCTTAGATCATGCGATCGCATCTTTTCTCGAATGAATCTTATTGATCTTCATCGAGTCCAAGTGGCTTCTAGCATGCTCCAAGAAAGAGCATTAGATTGGTATGTGCTTTTGATTTCTGAAATTATCGAAGCGGGTCTTACTTGGGAGAAATTCCGGGAAAGATTCGAATTGAAGTTTGTGCCGAAGGCTGAAAAAGTAACTTTAGCCCGACGCTTTATTGACCTTGTTCAAGGTGAATCTTCTGTGACGGATTACGTCGCATCTTTTGAATCTCTCTCTAAATATGGGGTCGAGTATATTAATACCCCATTGAAGAAAAATCAGAGATTCGTCTATGGGTTGAATAAGAACCTCAAAAAGCCTTTACTTTTAAGACTAGAAGTTTCTTTCGCTCAGCTTATAGATATCGCTCTTCGACTTGAAGAGTCCGATAGAGAAAGTGATGTTGAAGTTGTGCGTGCCAAACAGAACTTCAACAATAACATGAAGAGGCCTATTAAGTTCAAAGGCCCCAATCCCGACAAGAAAGGGAAGCAAGAAACTTCTGTAGAAAAAACTCATACCTCTAGTCGTGGACGATGCTACAATTGTGGTCTTACGGACCACTATGCAAATGAGTGCCCGAAACCATTTTTTTATCGTTATTGCAAAAGTTCGGGCCATCTTATATCTACATGTCACATACTCCAAAGTAGGAGAGAGGGAGTGTAACGTTTCGGGATTTTCGACTTCCGAAAATCGACATTAATACATCCACTGTATCAACTGCCGAGCAATCGAATGCCGGAAAACCGAATTGTTATGGTTAAAAAGAAGAGGTAGAAGAAGACAGAAAGAAAGAAAGAAGAAACAACAGAAACAATATCAGAATCCCACATATCGCAGCGGAACAACATATAATAAATCAATGAATAATCTTTAAATCAAGAACTATATCAGTTTGTACATTACATCATCAGAGTTTACAACAATAATATACAACACAATACATCAATGGACAGTTATATAAACTTGTCCTCATACAGAATACACAGCGGAAAAGATAATATCATATACAAATGCTACGTCTCGCCAACCAGCTCGCCACTTGAGCTCCAAAGCCTCCTGAAATCCAGAATGACCTGATAACCTGACTCTAGACTGCCCGTGTGGAAATTGGTGGGCACCCAGAGTTTAGGAAGGAAACAATAAACTCCAGGTCAGTCATGGGACTGGTGTGAGAACTAAAACAGTTATTTGCACAAAGGAATACAAAGGAAAAGAATCCGCAATGTTTTTGGAAAATGAAACTACCATAAGGCCTCCCGCCACACACACAATGCAAACGCAGAATTGTAGGAGATTTCTCCTTATGATAGTCAAACATGCTTACTACGCAAAGTCATTCGATTTGATATTATTATTAGTGCATAGTGTAGAAAAACATTTCGAAAGTATAATATTAATCTTACCAGCATAGACATTTCGAACTATGCCTACTATAGCTACCATCTAAACAGTGGTGACCACCATAAGTAAATGGCCGGTTCTACAACTAATATCGTACAAGGTTCGTATTGGAAGATGGATTGCCAACAAATGGCCAGGCTAAGGAACTTCCTACTATCAATGGGATCGCCTCTGGCGGGACGTCACGAGAACTAACTAGCTCTCTGCCAACACAAGGCCGGGTTACCCCTTACACTGGGTAACTACTACACGAATATGCCACCCCCCGGTCCTTTGGGACCTTTATCCGAGGCGCCTCGACAAAACAACAATCACAGAGTAAATGAGATTGGAGTAACCACATAGGTTAAATACCATGGCTCCATACCTGATACCACCCTTTTCCAGAAGGAAATGACATACCCTAAAGGGAGCGACCCTCATAACCTTGCCGCATAGTCCTGTTTTGACCATTTCCTAGGTGTGAGGTCTGACGAAGTCTCGTCCACAAAGCTACGCTTTTTCCCAAAGCCATGCTTTGATCAACAAATGATCAATAAATGATCATCACACAGCAACACTCAGCATGCCACACTACCAAATTGGGAGTATATCACTGATAACTTTCAACTACATAACATCTGAGCTCGTACGTCTCAGAGAAGGGTGTTAAGCTAAGAGAATAAATTCTCCGCCACCAAACAGAAATGTATTTGAAAGAAATCAGCTTTATATCTCAAAATGTAACGTCAGACATGTAAACATACAAGTCTGTTCCGGGTTCGAACAGAACCGAAGGCACTTCCGAAGAAGCCCTTGCAATTCGGGTATTCATAATCCCGATCGAACTTCCCATCACAAAGGAAATCTCTATACCGTAGCTAACGGTGCAGAGACAATCGATAGGTCATCCTATCGTTTTCACAAATACCCGGTCTTCACCACCGGTCTTTAAATGTTATCCATATCATCATATCACTTATTCGGAATGGGTTATATGACACAAAGGTCCTTTTCCGGCTAAACCGAATAGTGAGCATAATATTTAAAACATATGGATATAGGGATTTCAATTAAGTCACAACTTATTACCCAAATCCTTTCCTTTAAATGGTTTAAACAAATTACCATTTTAAATCTTTAAACAAAAAGATTTACTTCACAAAGTTTACCCAGTTCCACAAAGATTCATTCACAAATTCCCAAATCATTTCCCATTTCAATTTGATTAACCCATTAAATCTTTAAATCAAGATTTAACTTATAGCTTTCAAAACTATTCACAATTCAAGTCTTTTATAATATAAAATATACACCTTTTGAAATACTCTTTTATTTCAAAACAAGATTTAATCATCGTCACAAAGGTTAATTCATAGTTTTTCCAAACTATTCACAATTTCATTTCAACTTGAAATGTTTCGATACAAATTGGAAATCTTTTCACTTTATGAAAGTTATTATTATCTGAAAACGGATAGTTTTCGTTTTGGGAAAAACTGGTTACAATTACACAGGTTAAAGCCGTCCAAGTATAAAACTTGAATTTAAATTTAAATTTCCAAAACCATATTTTAAAAGGTAAAAACCCATATAACACCTTTTACACTTGTAAAATCTTTTAAACCATAATTCTCAAATTATTGAATTCAATTTCAAGTATTGAATTCAAAATTTAAATCAAATGATTCAAATTTAAATTTTATTAAGTTATTTAAAATAACTCTTATTTCTGAAACTCATTTTCTAAAAAAACTTTGATTTCAATTCCAAAACTATTTTGGATTCAAGAATCCAATTTTTCAAAATTGATAAAAATCTGTGACTTAACCGATTTCCACGTGAAATCCACATTTGTGTGTGTATGGTGTAGCCCAGGGGTTTAACACAATAGTGCAACAACATTCAACCATCACAGATTCAAATATCACAATATTTTTGATAAGCGGTATAAACTATAACGCTTATCTTTCATTCACAGATCACAGATATATATATATATATATCACAGATAAACAATTTACGGATCACAACACAAAACATGATATATCACAAAGCATCACATATTCGGGATATCAAACAATTCAACATCCAATATAATCCAAACATCCATAAGTAGGATTAATTTAATTATCTGATTAATTTAAAGTCAGATAAATTTCTATGAATAAATTTGGCTAGTTATGGTAAATTAATAACCAATTTAACTACAAAACATTTAATAAATTTTCCTTTAATTAATCATTAATTAACCCTTAATTAATAATTAATACTTAATTAATTATTTTTAATTAATTACCATAACCAATTAATTTCTACTTATAAATTTCCATTGTGAATTTACATTTCCAAATATTCACTCTTTATACGATTTTCAAATCAATTTCACAAATATTCATTTTTCAACTCCAAATCAATTTTCAAATTGATTTTCAAATTTATTTCAAATCCCAAATAAATTTCCCTTGAATTTACAAATTATTTCCTTTTAAATTAATTCCTTTATCTCTTTAAATCCATTTTAAAAATCCAAATTTAAATAAATTCTTCAGCTTATAAATAATATTTCCCGAAATCCATTTATTAAGCCCTTTTTCCCGAAATTTGAAATTTAATTCAATATAGTTCAAAAATAAGACTTTTATCTTTTTAAAACTCCTTTTAAATTTATCCAATTTTCAAAAATAAATTTTTCGATAAATTTTCAACTTGAATTTCGAAAATCCAATTTTATTTATTTCTGGTATCCAACGATACCAAAAATATATTCGGCTAAATTATAGCCTTCAACAATTTCAATCACAATATAATCAAACACAGATTATAAATAAATCAACACACAACATTGAAATAAATTCAAATGTTTGAGGAATCCAGTTGGATCCCTCCAACCTGTTTCCCTGCATCCATAGATGTTAGCACAATACCAATTCCACTTCGAGGTGGAATATCGCGGTATATGGGATTTATAAAATACTATCCGCTATTATGCGGCACAATAGGGTCTCATCCACTATATAATGCGGGAAATCAACTCCAAATACATATATAATACCAATTCCACTTCACGGTGAAATATCGCGGTATATGGGTTTAATAAATAACCTCCGCTTAATATGCGGCGTATAGGGTCTATTTCAACACAATAGATAGCAACCATCATCCAATCACACAATCAAGTAATTTTAAATTTAACTATTTAAAATTTAACTCGAAACACAATTCGATTGAGTGAGAAGTTCTCACCTTGCTTCCAAAAACAGTTGCAGTGTTTTATTTCGAATAAAAATTAAACACGCGTTTAATTTTATCCAAAATTATCACTGGCTCCAATCAAATCCAATCTAGTTCCATTTCGTAGTGCTCGTCAATACGGACCCGACGCAATTCGTTTCGTCCAAAACGGACCTCGTATGAAAAAGTTACAGCATTTTAAACATTGTACGAATTAAAATATATATAAATTCACAACTATTATTTTATTTTTAAAACCCTAACTCGATCTGGGCCACACGATTCGAACGAGCAGATCACGGCCGCTACTGGCTTTCTTCCCTCTTCCAGGTTAAGCATGCACAAAACAACCCATAGCCGCCTATATTGTTTGAATTTTCGAGGCCACCACGATCCACTTGAACACGATCGAGAAGCGCCATCGTATAGCCCACGCTCCACTCCACCTTCGGTCGCGAACACGTCAAACTCGGCTCCTCCTACACGTTGAAAAACATGTGTGACCTGATGATGAACTTGGCCTCCTGGCGACCACCTCGTTGCGCCATATTCGATCATCACCGTTGGATGTGAAGATCATGATGTGCTCTACAATATTGTAGTTGAACGTTTTTGCTAATTGTTTGTGGATTGAGAGATAATGGAGGAAGAAAAAACAAAATTTCTCGCCATTGAAAAGGAAAGTGGCGGCTAACCCTAGCCTTCTTAGGGTTTTAACAAAATGAAGAAAAATGTGGCCTTTTATAGAAAATTGCAAAACACTATTCATCTCGAAATTTTCCGAACTCCAGACGAAGCGTGCCGGCTGGCGTTTCTAAGGTTTTACCCACGTTCCAGACACAATGGAATGTGTTTCGGGAGCTAATTTGATCATATGTGCGAGTTACGGAAATAAACGATCAAATTTAAATTAAATCGATTAAAACGATTTCTATACGTTTTGGCTTGCCCCGGACAAACCGTAAATCCAATTGACTCGAAATTTGAAATCTTACAATAATTTAACATTATAGATCTGATGAAACTAGTTTCGTCGAAATCCGAGACTGTTTGAAAAATGACTATTTTTACTAGTCAATTAAATATTAAAATATTCAATTTTCACAAATTAACTTTTAATTCAATTTTAAAAGTTCTATAACATCATTATAACTTCAATATGATTTAATATAACTTTATAAATCATTTTTATACACATTAAACCCAATTTACAATTATTTCTATAATTTCAAATATTAAATTATCAATTAAATTATCCAATTAAATTCTTATATTCAAAATATAATTCATTCGGCTTATAAATCTTACTTGTTAATATTTAAAATCAATTAAATATATGAATTGAAAATGACAGAAATTCCGGGTCGTTACAGGGAGAGTTAAATGTCGTGCAAGCTCCTAGTGACACTTCTCTTGGTCAAGGTAATTCTCATTTTATCCTTGACTATATTTGTTTTTTGATTATCTTATTCGAGTTATTTTTGATTTGAGTTCATTTCATTATTTTATATCAAAAGAACTTGATGATTCTTACTCTTTTAATCTTTATGGGCTTGATGATTTCATTGAGAATTGCGAATTCGATTGATGGATCCGCAACACTCAATTTACTTTGTGAAAATGTCGAGATTATTTTATGTGATTATTCTTTTCGAGCCAATTTGCATGTTATGCGTTACTTAGGTTTCGAGATTGATTTTTGGGAAAGGATTGGCTTAAATGAAGGACATATCCTATGTCCAATGTGGACTATTTATCTTGGACATCTTAATCTGTTAAGCAGATTTCTTTTGTTCTTAATGATTTTGATTTCCAAATTCGGTGATATCATTTTAATTCTTTAAACTCACTTGATGAGGAAAGTGTTATTTCTCTCATTCAAGTAATTTGTGAATTTTCCGGTATATTTTAGCTTGTCTTAGGATTACCACCTAAGCAATCTATTGTGTGGCGTTAAGGTCTTTTCAGCTCGACCTTGCCACCGGTTTTCATCAGCTACGAGTTGCGGAGGGTAGCATCCACTTACCGCATTCCGCACTCGTTATGATTCTTGCGAGTGGTTTGTTATGTCATTCGATTTGACGAACCTTCTACCTTATTTCATCCATTTTGTGAATCGAGTATTCTATGAATATCTCGATGAGTTTATCCTTGTATTTATTGATTATGGATGAAAACAACAATTTAAAATTTGCAAATCTTTTTGATAAGATACTTTTAAGTATGATTGGATTTTGCTCTTAAAACGAGCAAAGAATATTAGTAAAACTTTTAAGAGATATATTTATCATACAGAAAATGATTTTGTGTTGTTTTTCCCATTGAGTGCTTTAAGAATTCTGGTCGATGCGCTTGATCAACGTTATCGATATGAATCTCCTAAACGCTAAGATGAGACAGTTAAACACAGTAAATTCTTGTAAAAAGTTAATTTTTCTAAAAAGATGAATATATATAAAGTTAATTATAATTTTGAAAGTCTTAGCTTTTCGGGAAAGAGAATCGATTAAAGGAACTCTTTTCCAATGCTTTTATGGTTGTTACTTTTTATTTTCCTCTTAATTATTGCGAGGACGTAATTTCTTTAAGGAGAGGAGTCTGTAACAACCCGCATATTTTACGATTGAATATTTAAATATTTTATTTAAATATAGAATCGTTAATCGGATTGAAGTTCAAAAAGCTACTTTTTGCAAACAGCCGAATTGGGACTCGAGACCACTTCCATTGAGTCCAAAATGGTGTTTGCGACTTTTTTGAGTATAAGCTTCGATATGTTTGGAGTATGTTGGTTTTTGCTATTTTCTATTGGGGTTTTGGGCTTGGGTTTCACCCAAGTCATCATATACCCTAGTTCAGCCCCTCTCCTCTTCACTTCATTTCTATTTTCCTAAACACTCAAGCTAAACTAAAAATGGAGAGAGGAATGGGAAATTAAAATTCAAAACCCTAGTTTCCTTTTGCAAGCTCCATTTCTTGCTCCAAATTCAAAGAGAAGCTTTGGTAAGCATCCTCTTCATCTTCTCCAACTCATTCTCTCTTTAATTTCAGAAATTTTCTAAACCTAACTTAGGAAATGTTCTTCTTTTGAGCTTAGATTCAAGCTTCTAGAGTTGAAGTTGAAGAGTAGTTGATCTTCCTTTGCTTTCAAGCTTCTCCTTCATTGTTTTTGGGTTTAAAGGTGAGATTTTTATCTCACATCTATGTCTATAACTATCCTTGATTGTTAGGTATGAATTCCTAACATCTTTACATGTTCATTTGATTTTGGTTTGGATTGATTTGGTGAACATTTCAATTTTTGTTGTTTTGAAGTTAAAACTTTGAAAATCCTAGTTTTGATTTATGAACATGCTATTGGTGGTGTTTCGGAGAGCCTAAAGGGCTGGGGTGTCGATTGGCAAAAGCCCCTAAAGTCCATTGCTCGACCGGTTGCAAATGGTGAGAGTTTGCTCTTCCATTTGATAGGCTGAAAAACAGTTTCAGCTACAGCCAGTCGACAGACTGCAGGGTTTGAAACTCTCGGGTTTCTGGATCAGTCGACTGACTGCAGAGGCCAGTCAACTGACCTGCTTAATTTTGCCTATTTTGCGTATTTAGCTTGAAATTCCAATTTTTATCGATTTGTGATTATCTGATTTGTTTTTATCATTTATTATTGACTTTGATGACTTATTTTTCGGGATCTTTGAGAATATCCATTTTGATGGATTCAGTATCGATTTCTTTGGATTTGATTCACGTCTTCGTATGTGGATTTTGGTGATTGATTATTTCTACAATCATTTCTATGCTTTGTCACTTTAAAACACAAAGGTTTCTATACTAGTAGTAAATATTCAAACTCTTTTACAAAGATCATTTCAACTCTATATTTAATACAAAGCTCGTTTATAAAACCATTTTCTAATCTATTAGTATATACAAACCTTCACCTCATTCGTATGAGAAAATCTAATTAAATGGCTTAGCAAAACAAGTGGTATGAAACGCTTGCGTTTACTTCGCCGGTTAATTATTGGACTTGTTCGATTGAAACTCTTGTGACAATTTTCGAGTGGAAATCTACAATCTGTTCGTAAATATTTGAGTTAAGCTAGTGGTTATGGGACATGAAGCTAAACTTTTATATTTACTAGCTTAGTGTAATCGATACTTCTTGATGATCGATGATGATCATTTTGTGATTTAGACTAGCATTGTGCGATGTCTCTTTGTTCACGTGGGGGACTATACCCTGTTTTATTGAGCTTCGTCTCATTCCTTCATAGGCTAGCGTCCTATGGTTTTGTTGAGTTTGGTTCATCGGGCGTTCGTTGTACTACGTCGTTGTTCCAGATTATTTGTGTTCAGGTTCATCGGGCTTTCGTTGTACTACGTCGTTGTGCTTGATTATTTGAGTTTAGTTCATCGGGCATAACGCTGTACTACGTCGATGTTCTGGACTAATTGAGTTTCTGGTTCCTCGGGCGTTTGTTGTACTACGTCGTGGCACCGGCTCTATGGTTAGCGACCATGGGTTAACAATCCGTTTGTGATACACGTGTTGGTGAGTTTTCATGCTCCCGTTTGTGATAGTCATTCCCCCTTTTGTGATTTCTGGATTTCTCGTTGTGATTTCTAGAATTTGTGTTTCACCAATTTTCGTGGATTGACATTGATATGTTTGGTCAATATTTGTGTTTTGGTGAATAATTTAAAGAATGCGATTCTCTTTGGTGTTTATAGATGATTTGAGATATCGTATGATTTTTGGTTGTTATTTGATGTATACTTGACACAGTATGACATTTATGTTATCATACGTATTTTCTCATATCTCTTATCCTATATCATTTTATCTGATATTTATAGCTAGACTGATCCGGTTATTGTTTTCTTATTAAATAATACTCGGGTCAGACCGAGATGTTATAGGTGCTGCTGCTTGACTCCTTATTTAGGATCATCTTTTGACTTTTGTCTAACTACTTTAGATTAGTAGTTTTTGTTATTATACATTTGAGATATAGACTCCTTAATGTATAATTATTCTTTTGTCTAGCACCTTATCTATTCTCTTGTGATGTAGTGGATCTTGTTTTACCACTACTTTGATGTACACTTCTTTGTGTTATATTCATATCTGTTTCCGCCTTTGTGATATAAATGTCTGTGACTGATTTGTGTTATGTTTATTTCTATATTTGTTTCCGAGGTCCACTTAGCCACTGTGTGGTAGCTTTGAGTTTGAATCGGTATGTCGGATTTCCTCTTGAAAAGAAATGTAAGTTATAATTTCTGACATATCGGTACTCGCACAAAGCAATTACACAAATGGTCGCTCCTCAACAGCCTTATTCTTCACGCTAGTTGACGGCATTACTCCGTAGTGTTCTTGGCTAGTGTGAGTATAGAAGTGGGGTGTCACAGTTTGGAACGAGTCAGCCGAGCCCGGATCCAACCCTAGACCCGGAGCTTCCAAGAACGGGTTATGGGTCTACCCATAATTTTGAGGTTGACAAAAAATATCGTCAACATTTTGGCGCTAGAAGGAAGACCCCTTTAATTTTCACCCTTTCATTATCATCCACTTTCGTGCTCACGACCACCATTGTCATGATTAGAGCTTCCACTAGCAATCAACTTAATGATTATACTCTTTGGTTTGTTTGTTGATAAAATTTAAAATATCAGGTTGTAGTATGTAAGCTCATTTCATTACTATGAGGCCAAAAAGGTATGATTTCCTATATTTCTACTCTTATGTTAATTTTTCACAGATTTGGTATCTTAACACAATATCTTCTGATTGCTGAGCGCAATCATAAAATTTCTAACAATTGATTTCAAATGGTTCTAACTCGCTTAAAAATCAATCCATTTACTCGTTAGTTTTCAAAAGCTAAAATGATTGTGCATCTTTGATCACTCTCTAGTTTATTCGCCTTTTTTCGATAAAAGGTCAAAATTTCGGTATCTTATTGGTTGAACTATAATCATATTATTAAATTACCTATTATATTTATGATAGTAAAATGAGATTTGTAAAGCCTGAAAATGTTAGGTTAGTCATGTAATATCTAGCAATAATTATGCAATGTTTTAATCAATATCCATATTTGAAAATGTAATATGTATTTAATAAACATATAGAGATAATTAATTTGTCTTAAAAAGTTTCAAAACAAAAGTAGACAAAACGTGATTTCCAATGCATGTTTTATACGTTTCACCCTATGATTTAATTACCGCAAATTGCTTATGGTATAAGTTAATTGAAACATGGTTACCAATATTATGTTGTTAAAATATCTCGTTGCATTAAATGTTTTGGTTCATAATTTTCATAATTTATACAATATTTTTTGTCAAATAAATTATTGTTTTCAAAGCATACCAAAAATTAATATTTCAAACTCTTATTGAATTGACCTTTTGAAGACTTTTTTCAATGAAGATATGCTATATGAATGCTAAACTCATAAATCATTATTACTGAATTTTGAGATTTCAATTATGAAAAATTTGAATAACATTTAACATTACCATTTTAACTATTTTTCATACTGTTAGTATTAAAAAATATGTTTGTAGAAATTTATATCTCAATCATAAGCACTTAATCTTATGATTATTACTCTAAAAATACTAATGTGGAAATGAAAGAATACATGTGTGTGTATTTATACACTTACGATAGCAAGAACATAAAATATCGCCTTAAAATAATAATTTTTTTCATAACTCGTCATTTATACATTACTATTTTAAAAATATAGCCATTCATTATGTTAAATGCATAAATTTATTGTCATCAATTCATATGCATGGTGCCGCTCATGTTCCTAAAATGCCGATATTAATAATCATTAGAAACAACTATATTTTAAAAATATATATTTGAAAACTTAAAGCCAAATGGTTATCGTAATGCTACCACTTCAATAATTCGAATGATTGAAAATTTGAATAAATGTCAACAATAAGGCGCCATCAAATGTAAGAATGTTAGATGCATTTCAAAATTAAATGTAAATTCAAATTTGCACTTACTTTCATAAAACACTAAAACCAAGAAAACATTGATAATAACTAACAATGATAAAACATAAATTAATATTAATTGACTAAATTGGTGATTATTATAATTATTAAGATTGTAATAAATAACTATATTTGAAAATTTTGAATCATATTCAAATTTGGATATAAATAAGCATATAAATTATATGTTACTGTTTGGCCTTAATTAATAATGTTGTCTTTTCTTATATTTCCAAAAATGAAATATTTAAATTTATGTATATCATTTACTCTTATAAATATTTATAATTAATTGTCATTATGAATGTAGTTACATAATTTATCCAACAATGTGCACTATGTACATTACACCCAATATTAACTCAACCATTTATGTTAAGAAGTAGTTTAACATTGTATCCATTCTTTAAAATATCATATATGCAAATAAATTTAATTCCTTCTACAAGGTATGTTAGCACCAAAATTGGTCACTAACCTCGTAGAAGAAGATTGTGAAGAGATATAAGTGATGAAATCAAATTAAACAGAGGAGACAGTGCTAATCTAAATACAGAAAGTAAGAACACCAGATTTATAGTGGTTCAGCGTAATTGCCTACGTCCACTTTGAGGTTAAACTTTATTGATCTTCTTTATAGTTGATTACAAATACAATTCGTGAATCAAAATACTTGAATGAAGTTGTTAAGAAGAGAAGATGAGTCTTGAAAATGGCAGAGTCTCCCCGGTGTTTTCTCTCCAAAAAAGGCTCCTTTTCACTGTGACCCTGCCCCTCTATTTATAGTTAAAAGTGGGCTGGACTACCCAAGTGGGCTTGATATCCGAACGCTCTAGCCCAGGCGCTGCATGCCGAACCAGGTACGCCGAACGCTTCCATGCCGAACGGTCCTTCCTATGCCGAACGGTGCTTCTGATGTATGGGAAGTGTAGGATGGTTGCAGTGAAGCCGAGCGTATCTCTGTTCGAAGCTCTTGATCGAACAATGTATGTAGGTCGAATGATATCGTTACCTTGCGTAGTTGTGCATACTGAATGCCTTCTGAATGCCGAACGCTTTCGTTGCCGAGTTATCCTATCGCCGAGTTCTACTGACGCCGAGTGCCTCTAGATGCCGAGTACTCCGGATGTCGAGTACTCCGGATGCCGAGTACCATGGGATGCCGAACACTAGTTGACACTGAGCATAGGTTGTTGCCGAGTGCCAGTTGATGCCGAACACTACTTGACGCCGAATACCCTTGTTGCCGAGTACTACGCCGAGTAGCCTCAATGCCGAGTGCTCTTGATGTCGAGTGCTCTCATATGCCGAGCAGTCTCGTATGCCGAGCAGTCTTGATGCCGAGCGTTGGTTGACGTTGAGTGCCAGTTGACGCCGAACACTGCTGAGTACTACGCCGAACACTCCTGGATGCCGGACACTATGGATGCCGAGTACTACGCTGAGTACTCATGGATGACAGTTGCTTCGCCGAACACTCCTGGATGGCAAGTGCTTCGCCGAACACTCCTAGATGCCGGACACTCTCTGATGCCGAGCACTTATTGCCGAGTACTATTTGCCTGGTCAAACCCCCAGGAAACACTTGCCCCCCAAAGTGTATTGCGTGGCCGAACGTGATGCGCTTTGAATCTGGTACAGTCTACCTCGGAGGTACCTCTTCAAGAATGTTAGCGAAGGGAGGTGCAAGACGAACAAGTTTGGGATGCCGAACGATACGTTCGGAGCCGAACGTTCCTAGCGTGCCGAACGTCATTCCGCCTCGATGCCGAGTGCTCCGGTATTGACCGGTTCTACCGGATATAGCCCCTTCGACTTCCACCATTCCCCTCTATAAAACCAGGTCCTTTTCTTATTTTCTCCTTTTACTTTTTATTTCTACCGTTCTTGCAGTTCTGTTCAATCGTCCGAATTTGAGACTTAACTACACCAACTCAATCTCTGATCTGCAAACTTAGGTACTTTTCCTCGTATATTCAAACGAGATGTTCGAACGATGTCGTGTAGAAGGTTTTTGTATAGCTTGTCTGCATTGCCGAACGACATAGCGTGGAGGAGTTAGGAGTACGTCCACTTATCGTCTTAGTTTCCTCGTGTTGAATCGAGGTTAAAGGGAAGAAAAAGAAAGAAGGTGTTGGAGGAGGTAAAGGCGCTGTTCGTTGCTCCGGCGCATGTCGTCATGTGCTGGACGGTGGAATGGTTAATTGCCAAACGCTACCTTGGCCGGACAATCCAAGGCCGAACGCTTACTAACATGTCAAACTATAATTGAGCCGAACGGACTAACGCCGAACAATACCCAAATGCCGAACGACTGACACGCCGAACATTGACTTCAGGCCGAACGTTGAATTCAGCCGAACAATCCTTAGGTCGAACTGTGACTTTAGCCGGACAAAACAATTGCCGAACATTCCCTAAGTCGAACAATGTCTTCTAGCCAAACAATACAATTGCCGAACATTCCTTAGGTCGAACAATGTCTTTTAGCCGAACAATACAATTGCCGAACATTCCTTAGGTCGAACAATGTCTTTTAGCCGAACAATACAACTGCCGAACAGAACTTTTAACTGGACAATGTCCTAACCGAACGAGGCTTTCTAGCCGAACAAGGATATTAGCCGAATAATCGACAATGACTCTACCGAACCAAGACACATGCCGAACAATATTTGAATGTCAAATTAGTCTTAAGCCGGACACCTCATAAATCACATGTTTTTTGAATTTGGAACTGTAATCACCTCAAGGCGAGCTTTTTGAGACGGTCAGCGATGACGGTCTTCGAAGGCGACAACTCGAAGCTAATCATTATATCTTTAAAATCTTACTGCTTGTACACAATTGTTTTCACTAGTTCACACACCACGTGGGGGGAAAACTCGTGTTGCTAATTCTAACGTTCAACGTTTTTTGAGTATAGTTCTCTCAAGCACTTAGTTATTTATTCGGGATGTCGAGAAAATCTAGCTCCGCCACCATATCCGACAGGCCTGGGCCGTCATCGAGGCAAGGAGCCGTAGATACTTCCAATCCGTCAATCTCTCCCGCTCATAACTTGGCGCCCGATGCTCTGGAGTCAACCATCTTACTGGACAATCCGATCGATTCTCAAGCCTCGAAGATCAACGAGGCTGCTCTGCGACGGATATGTTCCATTCACGGGATTCCCTTTGCTGACGTGTTAGTTCCTTCAGGACACGATCGCCCTCATCTGCCCCTAGTCGGGTACACTACCTGCAACAAGTTTATGTGTTGGATGGGCAGCGTGCCTCCATTCAACTTATTTCTCCGGGATGTACTGCAGTACATAGACATAGCTCCGTCGCAGCTGCACCCGAACGGCCATGCATTTCTGTACGGGACTTATCTACTTTTCATGGCTGTCTTCTCCAGACCTCCAACCCCCGGTGATATCCGATACATTTATATGTTCAAGAGACGGAAAGATAGCCCTTCCTTTATGTTCCTCGAGCCATACCACAAGTGCCAGATCTTGACAGGGGCCTGTAGCAAATTCGCCCTGTACAAACAGGAATGGTTCTATGTGCGCTGCCCTTCTGGTTTCGCTAGGAGATGGGTTAAAGGCAGTAAGTCTCTCTGCTGAATCGTTATTCGTATTTAATTGGAGTCATGCTTTCCCTAACTCTTCATTTCATCCTTTCAGGTATCAACCCGCGTCCGGAAGGCCGAGGATATTCTAAGGCTGTTGAAGCCATTAGAGCTCTTCCTGCTGAGGATCGAGACATCCGGACTATCATTTCAAATGAATCGTTGTCGGGGTTCGGCTTGCTAGCCCCTGGTCGTCGGATCAGCCTTCCAGAGGGTGTTACAATTCCCAAACCTCCATCTGGTAAAGGGAAAAAACTTGCTGGACCGTCATCGCGTCGCGCTCCCGACACGCACGAAGAAGGCGAGCGCAAAGAGGATGATGCCCCCGAAACTCAGGGCGAGAACGTGGGCCCCGCTTGGAATCCGGCTATCGAAGTTCAGGATATTGAGACATCATCCTCCCCTTCGAAGGGAAAGAAGAAGCTGAAATATACGGTTCAAAAGGAGAAAGTTGGTGGCACCTCAAAATCTACGCCTATCCCTCCTGAGAAAGAGGCTTCTTCGCAACATCTGGAAAGTTCTCTGAGGGGTCTGTCCAACTTGTCCATCCCCGATGATTTACTTAATTACGGACTCGATGATCCTGAAGCTCTCAAATTCTCTTCGCCCGCTAGAGGCAATGTAGGAGTTCAACTCCCGGCTCAAGGAGACAATACTCCGATTAGCAAAGATAAACGAACGGGTCCGTCGGGGGAAACACTAGGACACACACGCACATGCGCATTCCATAATATACTTCAAGTCTTTTTAACTCGTGAATTCTCCTTAACTTGTTGTTATCTCCATTCTTTGCAGGTGATATGGGCCGCTCACACGGACTTGATCGCCTTCAGGGGTCTTCTATATTCCATCACTCCGGACGGGATTCCGGTCTAGGCAGGCGCAGGAACCAAGGTGATTATGAAGATAGGGACAATCGTCCTCGCGAGTCGTCTCACCGCAAGAAAGCACACTCTCAATCTTCCCAGTCCCGCGATCTTCCTCCTCCAACTGAGCCAGATAAAGAGAAGTCTTTGCAGAAGGGTTATCAGTCTGATGCTGCTCGAGAACAACATTCCAGTTCATCGAGTACGAGGCAAGTTCAAGAGCAACGTAAAAGAACGGAATTCTCTAAGCCTCCTCCTCCTATTCCTGCCGTGGACCCAACTGTTGCGGAAAAGATGGTCGACCTTAAGGCCAAGTTTCCGAAAATCTGTTTTGACGGCTTGAAATTCCTCCCAGCCATCCATCACATTCCTGGGCACGTGAAGCAAAGTGCCATTGCCTGCAACAATGACGTCTATGTTCAACATGACGCATTCGTGCACTTGGTGGAGAAGATCTCGGAAGTATCTGTCAAGCGTCAACACGAGATTGACCGTCTGAATCTGGAGGCTGACAGCGATAAGAAAATCATCAAACTCCAAGACGAAGAGCTCGCTTCGTATAAGTCAAAGCTAGAAGCCGCCAAACAAGGTGCGAAAGATACTACTGAGGCAGTTACTCGCTTAGAGGTGGCTCACAAAAAGGAGCTTGACGAAGCAGTTCAGCGCAGCGGCGCCCTTGCCCTAAAAAAAGACTCTGTCCAAAAAGAAAGGGACGCGCTCGCTACTCAAGTCAAAGAGCTGAAAGAACAACTCTCCAAGGAGAAAGAAGACAAAATAGCTGCTCAGGAAGAATCACAGCGATATTGTGATGAGATTGTTGCTACCCGACTTCTGAAGACAAAGCTCGACAACGAACTTGCCAGGGTCGAGAAAATGAAGGATGAGGCCCGTGAGGAGGGCAAAAGAATGGCTGTGGAGGAGCTTGATCCTCGCCTTGAGGCGGCCGCAGAGGCCGCCAGGGAGGAGGTCAAAAGTATGTTTGACCCGTTGATCGCCGAGTACGGAGCCCGCGTCCTTATGCACCGTGACTTAACATTCTTGGGCGACGGCTACCTTGAATCCCTGGCTGAGGCATGGGAAACTCTGATAAAGATCAGGAAAGTCGAGTCAGGCTCCGAAGAGATCGACGAGGATGCATTGGTGAAGGAGTTCCTGAGGGGGAATGAGCCATCGGATTTATCCGCAGCATTGGCTCTTTATAGCAAAGGCTCTTCCCCTTCGAAAGAGAAGAACGACGAAGCCGGCCCGTCAGAGGCCGACACCACTACTCCTCACATCGCCGCTCCTTATGCTGCTCAATCGGCCGGTCGGTCGACGCTTGATCCATTCGAGCAGCATGCCAGTTATGATCCCGAAGATCCCGGGCTCGGCGTTCATGTGCTGTCACCTATCCTGGAGGGTGAAACCCCGCGCGCCACCGATAGCCAACCGGATCCTGGTAGGAAATTCTTCTTTCTCTAGAAGTCGAAGAGATCCCATCATTTTTCAGCAACGGTTATTCGTTCTAATGCCCATTTCTTATATTTTCGTGCAGGTTGTTCTGACGCCGAGCCAACTCCGAGGAGCGATGACGCCAAGGAGAAAGCAGAGAAAACAAGCGACGTTGCTCACGCAGGAGTAACCCCCGGTCCAGACGCTCAAGTGATCGGGGCGCTAGATGATGACAAACTTGATACTTCGTCTCCTGCCGAAGGAAGCGATGAAATTGAAATTACTGGCGCCTCCGAGCCTACTTCAGAGATGAGCATGAAGGACCGTCTTGCCGACGAGGAGAAGAGAAAAGTCAAAGTCAAAGTCGAGTCTGAAATACTGGAACTCACTGACCCGCGGAACAGACCTTTGAAAATCATTCTCCCGGGCAGGTCCAAACCACTAGATGTTCCGTCTCCTACTCCTGACTTCGTTTCTCTAGCAAGCAAAAAGTCCAAGAAAAAGCGTGAGGGAGAGGAGTCGTCGGAAACACTAAAGGAGGACAAGAAGAAGAAGTCGAAGAAATAATCGATGCACTTGTTCAACAAGTTTCCTGCTTAAGTTTTGTAATTGTTTTTATCTTCCACTACTTGTATTTTGTATAGGCCTGAATTTTGTAGGAGTGATCTTGTATCCCCATTTCGGACTTATCGAATAAAATTTTAGTTTCTTTTTGTTTGAATGATTCTCTTGTCTTTATTTGGTTTGCTGACACTGCGCTCCGAGGACTTGGAGACTTGAGACTGTTCACACTCTAGTCCGCGCTCTGGGGACTTAGAGTTCTCCGTTCCGCACTCTGTGGATCCGGAGATTGGAAATCGTTTATACTCTTGTCCACGCTCTGGGGACTTAGAGTACTCCGCTCCGCACTCTGGGGATTCGGAGATTTGAAATCGTTTATACTCTAGTCCGCGCTCTGGGGACTTAGAGTACTCCGCTCCGCACTCTGGGGATTCGGAGATTGGAATCGTTTATACTCTAGTCCGCGCTCTGGGGACTTAGAGTACTCCGCTCCGCACTCTGGGGATTCGGAGATTGGAAATCGTTTATACTCAAGTCCGCGCTCTGGGGACTTAGAGTACTCCGCTCCGCACTCTGGGGATTCAGAGATTTGAAATCGTTTATAATCTAGTCCGCGCTCTGGGGACTTAGAGTACTCCGCTCCGCACTCTGGGGATTCGGAGATTGGAAATCGTTTATACTCAAGTCCGCGCTCTGGGGACTTAGAGTACTCCGCTCCGCACTCTGGGGATTCGGAGATTTGAAATCGTTTATACTCTAGTCCGCGCTCTGGGGACTTAGAGTACTCCGCTCCGCACTCTGGGGATTCGGAGATTTGAAATCGTTTATACTCTAGTCCGCGCTCTGGGGACTTAGAGTACTCCGCTCCGCACTCTGGGGATTCGGAGATTGGAAATCGTTTATACTCTAGTCCGCGCTCTGGGGACTTAGAGTACTCCGCTCCGCACTCTGGGGATTCGGAGATTTGAAATCGTTTATACTCTAGTCCACGCTCTGGGCACTTAGAGTACTCCGCTCCGCACTCTGGGGATTCGGAGATTGGAAATCGTTTATACTCTAGTCCGCGCTCTGGGGACTTAGAGTACTCCGCTCCGCACTCTGGGGATTCGGAGATTTGAAATCGTTCATACGAGTCTGCATGTTGTGAATGATAACGTAATTTATCATCCAATTAAGAGATATAGAAACTTCATAGAAAATATGGCTTCAAGCCTTTATTAACGAAAATCAACTGAATTGCTTGATTACAACTTTCACAAGGAAACTAAGTCATTATTGAATGGAAACATGCTAGAAATAACAGTGCCTACAACAAGAAAGGAAAACATGCTAAATGTAATAGTGCCGCAAATGTTCACTGTTCCATGCTCGGGGGAGTGTCGCGCCATCAACGGTCGCTAGCTTGAATGTTCCTTCTCCAAGCTTCCGTTCAATGGCGTATGGACCTTCCCAGCTGGGATTCATGCGTGATGGTACCGGAAAGACTCGTTTCAGAACGAGATCACCCACATCAAAGATTCTTGGGCGGACTCTGCCGTCGTAGTAACGCTTGACTCGATGTCTGTGCGCCGCCGCCCTTAATTCAGCTTCTTCACGCTTTTCGTCGATGCAGTCCAGTGATTCCAGCAAGAGGTTTTGGTTCGTCTTGGGGTCATAGTATGTCACTCGGTGCGATGGAACTTCAAGTTCCACAGGTATAACGGCTTCAGAGCCGTATGCCAAGGCGAACGGAGTGTGGCTGGTCGCGGACTTGTGGGTAGTTCTATACGCCCATAATGCTGTCGGGAGTTCGTCTACCCACTTGCCTCCAACCTTTTCCAGATGCTTCTTTAGTATGGACTTGATTATTTTGTTAACGGCCTCGACTTGTCCGTTAGCTTTTGGGTGTGCAACGGCGGCGAACTTTTTCTCGATGCCGTACTTTAAACAGAACTCTCTGAACTCTCTACTTTCGAATTGCGTTCCGTTGTCTGTAATGATGGTGCGTGGAAGGCCAAAGCGGCATATAATGTTTCGTACAACGAAGTTAATGACCTTCTTAGAGGTGATAGTGGCCAAAGGTTCTGCCTCAGCCCATTTCGTGAAATAGTCGACTGCAACTATTGCGTATTTCGCACCACCTTTGGATAGAGGCAGAGAGCCGATTATGTCGATTCCCCAGATCGCAAATGGCCAGGGACTGATCATTTGTGTGAGTTCCGTTGATGGAGCCCTCGGGATTTTTGCATATCTTTGACACTTGTCGCATTTTCTTGCGTAGTCCGCGGCATCCCGGTTTACGGTGGGCCAGTAATATCCATAGCGGAGGACCTTCTTTGCTAGCGTTTGCCCCCAGTATGGTCGCCGCATTCCCCTTCGTGAACTTCTCTCAAGACTCGCTTTGTTTCATCATGAGCGATGCACCGCAATAATGGGACTGAGAATCCTTTTCGATACATTGATCCATCATGTATTATATATCGCGCGGCCTTTCGAAGGACCTGCCGTCTTTCGCTTCTTTTTCCCGGTAAGGCCCCGGTCGTTAGGTATAGTTTGAACGGGGTTATCCATGATTCCTTCTCGATCTCTGTTCCCAACACGCGATCGACTTTCATTTCGTCTATGCTCGGGGCATGCAAGACTTCGACGGGATACAATCCCATTTGTTGCGTATCGTCGGTACTTGCGAACTTGGCCAATAAGTCGGCTTCTTTGTTCTGTTCGCGCGGGATATGGGAGATGTCATAACGCTCAAGATTTGATAGTAGTTCTTGGACCTGAATGAGGTACGGAGCAAGCTTCCGTCCCTTTGCTTGGTAGTCTCCTCGTACTTGGTAAACCACCAACTGCGAGTCACAAAAGATTTCGACTGATTCGATCCCAAGTTCCCTGATGAGTTTCAAGCCAGCGATCAGTGCTTCATATTCGGCTTCGTTATTTGTAGCCAGGAAATCGAGCTTCAGGGCGTAACAAATCGATCGGTTTTCCGGAGTTATAAGAACTACGCCCGCGCCGGAGCAACGGTCGTTTGATGCACCGTCAGTGTATAATTTCCATCGAACGGGGGGAATGATGTCGTGATCGTCCGGTTTGATGGGTATGGTAAATTCAGCGATGAAGTCTGCTAATGCTTGCCCTCGGATGGCTCTCCGTGGTAAGTACGCGATATCGAATTGGCTTAACTCGATGTTCCATTTTAGCAATCTTCCAGAAGTTTCCGGTCGTTGGAGTACCTGCCTCAGGGGTTGATCGGTATAAACACCGATTGAATGCGCTTGAAAGTATGGGCGCAGCTTGCGTGATGCAATCACCAAGCAATAAGCCAATTTCTCGATTTTAGGGTAATTCTTCTCTGCCCCCGTTAAACGCTTGCTAACATAATACACCGGCTTCTGGACTCGATCCTCCTCACGAACCAAAGCTGCACTTATTGCATGAGGGGATATAGCCAAGTAAACGTATAGCATCTCATGGTCAACTGGTTTAGATAGCATCGGTGGGCTCTCCAGATGCCTTACCAGATTCCAGAATGCTTCCTTGCAGCTAGACGTCCATTCAAAATTTCTCTTTCCTTTCTTTATTATGTCAAAGAACGGGATGCACTTGTCAGTTGCCTTGGATATAAATCGACTCAGCGCAGCTACTTTTCCGTTCAAGCTCTGTACCTGCTTTATAGTCCTAGGCGCTTGTACATCTCGAATAGCTTGGATCTTTTCTGGGTTGGCTTCGATTCCCCTAGCGTTGACGATGAATCCCAAAAACTTCCCTGATGCAACGCCGAAAGAACACTTCAACGGGTTGATCTTCATGCCGTAAAACCTGAGTATGTCGAACATTTCAGCCAAGTCTTGAATGTGGTCGTTTGACCGTCGTGACTTCACGAGCATATCATCCACATAGACTTCCATGGTTCTACCCAGCTGGTCCTTAAACATTCGATTCACCAGACGTTGGTAAGTTGCTCCAGCATTCTTCAATCCAAAGGGCATCACTACATAGCAATACAACCCGACATTTGTAACGAAACTGGTGTGTTCTTGGTCCGGAACATGCATTGGGATTTGGTTGTATCCTGAGTACGCATCCATGAATGACAGTAACTCGTGTCCTGCGGTGGAATCGACCAACTGATCGATCCTAGGCAACGGGAAACTGTCCTTAGGGCATGCTTTGTTCAAGTCGGAATAATCTACGCAAGTCCTCCATTTCCCATTCGCCTTCTTTACTAGCACGGGGTTGGAGACCCATTCCGGGTAGAGGGCGTTGCGGACGAACCCATTTGCTTTGAGTTTGTCCACCTCCTCTCCAAGAGCGGCGGATCTCTCCGGATCCATTCCTCTCCTCTTTTGCTTGACTGGGACGTATTTCGGGTCTATGTTCAACATATGACTCGTGATGGCGGGAGAAATCCCACACATATCAGAATGCGTCCAGGCGAAAACATCAAGGTTTTCCCGGAGGAAGTCGCTAAGGTCTTCAGTCATTGCGGGGCCTAACTGTGATCCGATCTTCAGTATTCGCGAAGGGTCGTCACGACTAACTGAAATGTCAATTGTTAATTCAGCCGGTGCCGCCTTCTCTTCCCTGGGTTTCTCATCGTCGTCTCTCGGATCTATATCTCCGTAGATCCGAGAACTATGCCCGAGCCAGGGCTCGGGCGCTACTTGTCAATTATCCGCATTGAGGATGCGGACGGGGTTGTCCGCAACCTTTCCCTTCTCCCTCCGGTGGGCCTCTCGGAGCTCGGCCACATAACAGGAACGACCAGCTGCTTGGTCACCGTGAACAATGCCTACTCCTTTGTCAGTTGGAAACTTCAAAGTTAAGCACCACGGGGCTAATGCCGCCCTAAATTCAGCCAGGGCCGGCCGACCCAAGAAAATATTATACGGAGAGTCCACATCCAAAACTACAAAGGGTAGAATTCGTACCCTCCGACGCTCGCCTTGTCCCAGTTCAACTGGTAACTCGACATATCCTACTGCATCAGTCGCAGCGCCGTTAAAGCCGTGGATACGAGCTTTGGATGGTTTCAAGTCTTTTGTCTCTAGCTTCATCTGATCGTAGGCCTTCTTGAAGATGATGTTGACTGAACTTCCACAATCAATCAAAATTATTTTTACATATGTTGGTCCGATCGTTGCAGATATGACCATGGGATCGATGGTCGGAGCCTCTACCTGATCAGCGTCTCTGTTCCTGAACACAATATCGTCTGTCATCACGCGTTGCTGCTTAGCAGGGGCCCCGTCCTCTACGTTCGAACAGCACTCAAAATCTGCATGCTTCAAGGAGCTTGCATATCGTTCCATCTCTTGCCAGTTCTTATCTGTGGGATGAGGTCCGCCGATAATTGTATTTATGACCAGTCTTCCAATAGTCCGGGCAGGCTCCTCAGGATGACGTGGAGCTGGTGCACGACCTGGGTTGGACATCCCCTGTCCTCCTTCCTGTGGATCCTTTACAAATTCTTGCAACTTCTTTTGTCTGATCAATTTCTCGATAGCGTCATGCAGGTGTCTGCACTCTTCCGTGTTGTGTCCATAAGTTTCATGGAAGCGGCAATATTTCCCAGTCCGCTTCTGTTCTTCAGTTGATTCTTTTGGACGTGGTTTTCTGTATGAAAAGTATTGCAGGTGGATAGGTAAATGTTCTCAAGTGGGGCGTTTAGCGGAGTGTACTCGCTGTAGCTTAGAATTCTCGACTTCCACTTTCCCGCTTCTTTCCTCTTTCCTTGACTTCTTCCTCCGGACTCTTTGGGCTGCACAGGCTTACTCTGGACATTGACTTGGACCTTTCCCGAATTGTCTCCAGATTGCTTCACAGCAATGTTGCTCTTGATTGACTCTTGGGTAGGTCCCGGTGCCTTATCTCGTCGTACCCACCTAGCTTCCTCTCTTCTTATGAACTGGTGTGCCTTGGAGTAGAAACGCTCTAGCGTAGCCGGAGGTTTTCCTGCCAGCCAGTCTCCAAACTCAGAATCCGGATCTACACCTCTCATTACAGCCATTAGAATTGCATGGTCATTGGGATTACTGACTTCAGTTGCCGCAACGTGGAATCTTTGTAAGTACTCCTTCAGCGACTCTCCGGGATTTTGGATTACACTTGACAGAGACATCACGTCCTTTGGGCGTGTAGTGTGTATCCTGAATTGCTCAATAAACTTCTTTGCCAACTCCTCGAAATTTGATACGGATCGCGGAGGAAGTCGGGTGAACCACATAGTAGCGATCCCAGATAGAGTAATCGGAAAGCACCTACTCTTGGTGGCATCATTTGCTCTGCCTGAATCCATCATCCATTCATACCTCATTACATGTTGTTTGGGGTCAGTCTTTCCTTCGTATGCAGGAATAGTTGGCATGCTAAACTTCTTGGGGTACGTCGCTTGCAGCACAACATCCGTGAACGGAGTATGACTTCTTGACACTCCCCAGTCGTCATTTGATAAGCCTTGAGTTTCTTTCATCAGTTGCCTGATCATGGCTGTCAGATCGGGTGTCTGTATGGAAGCTGGGAGGTTGGAGTCAGTTCTACGCGCCTGTCCATGCTGATGCCTCCTTTCCTGACGATCTGCCAATCGTGCGTCTTGAGGTTCAACATTGTTAGCATTTTGATGATCTGGAGCTCCATCCTCCATCTGTACTCCAGTTCTGAAGCTTCCAGTTCTGGCTTGGTCGCGGTCTCCAGCTGTTCGAACAGCAGCATCCGCCCTTGCAGCTTCAGTCTTACGGCGTCTACGCCTGGGTGGTTCATCAGAAGAAGTAGAGCTGTCAGATGAGGAATAAGCAGCTGGATTGCCCCCAGCATTCTGTTGCTGCTGTTGAGTGAGTTGTGCCATCAGGTTGGCATTAGCTTGCATCTGTTCTCCCAGTTGTCTCCTGCTTTCCCTAAGTTCTCTCATCAAGTCATTGAACTCTACTCTGGTGACAACTGGAGTCTGTTCTTGAGCGGCAATCCCTGCACTCGGGATCGCTGGTTGATTGCTGGGTCCTGCTTGTTGCACGCTAGCAGTCTCTCGGGCATCCGCATTAAGAGAAGCTGACCTGGTACGTGGTCTTGCCATTGTAGAGTTATTGGTATGAACTCTGAGTAGAATCAACGGATGTCCTATCAGTAAGTCGGATCTTCTTTGGGGGATTTGTTCAATCCAGTAGCTTCAAAGCAGATCCTTGAGGTCTGAGAATTCGATTCTCAGTGAAAGCACCAAAGTGTTAGCACCAAAATTGGTCACTAACCTCGTAGAAGAAGATTGTGAAGAGATATAAGTGATGAAATCAAATTAAACAGAGGAGACAGTGCTAATCTAAATACAGAAAGTAAGAACACCAGATTTATAGTGGTTCAGCGTAATTGCCTACGTCCACTTTGAGGTTAAACTTTATTGATCTTCTTTATAGTTGATTACAAATACAATTCGTGAATCAAAATACTTGAATGAAGTTGTTAAGAAGAGAAGATGAGTCTTGAAAATGGCAGAGTCTCCCCGGTGTTTTCTCTCCAAAAAAGGCTCCTTTTCACTGTGACCCTGCCCCTCTATTTATAGGAAAAAGTGGGGTGGACTACCCAAGTGGGCTTGATAGCCGAACGCTCTAGCCCAGGCGCTGCATGCCGAACCAGGTACGCCGAACGCTTCCATGCCGAACGGTCCTTCCTATGCCGAACGGTGCTTCTGATGTATGGGAAGTGTAGGATGGTTGCGGTGAAGCCGAGCGTATCTCTGTTCGAAGCTCTTGACCGAACAATGTATGTAGGTCGAATGATATCGTTACCTTGCGTAGTTGTGCATACTGAATGCCTTCTAAATGCCGAACGCTTTCGTTGCCGAGTTATCCTATCGCCGAGTTCTACTGACGCCGAGTGCCTTAAGATGCCGAGTACTCCGGATGCCGAGTACTCCGGATCCCGAGTACCATGGGATGCCGAACACTAGTTGACGCTGAGCATAGGTTGTTGCCGAGTGCCAGTTGATGCCGAACACTACTTGACGCCGAATACCCTTGTTGCCGAGTACTACGCCGAGTAGCCTCAATGCCGAGTGCTCTTGATGTCGAGTGCTCTCGTATGCCGAGCAGTCTTGATGCCGAGCGTTGGTTGACGTTGAGTGCCAGTTGACGTCGAACACTGCTGAGTACTACGCCGAACACTCCTGGATGCAGGACACTATGGATGCCGAGTACTACGCCGAGTACTCATGGATGACAGTTGCTTCGCCGAACACTCCTGGATGGCAAGTGCTTCGTCGAACACTCCTAGATGCCGGACACTCTCTGATGCCGAGCACTTATTGTCGAGTACTAGTTGCCTGGTCAAACCCCCAGGAAACAAGGTACTTTTATTTTTATGCATTAAAAATGTTTCTGTCATTAATAATTAGAGTTAAATACACATATTTCCTTTCAATCTACAATCTGATTTAATTTTAACATTCTCTATTATATCCAACTCTCCTTCTTCATTTGACTAATAGATATGAATATGCACCTTCTCTTTCTTATTAGACTTTTGTATGCACGCAAACTTCTATAAATTCCCTTAGCTCGACCACATATATCATAAAAGCAATAAAAAAAAGAGTAAAATAAGGAAGATAAAAAAAATCATTTTTAGCATCAACATCGATAGAATCAAATCGCTGAATCATATTTTAGTGGATAAAAATGAGATTAAAATATATGAATTTGGAGAGGATTTAGGCTAGTAACACAACTATTGTAATATTTTTCAAATCTATTTATCCCTGTATATATTTAAAAATACATAAAAGTTTTCAAAAACTTTTCAATTTTCATAAAAGAATGCAAATATATGGTTATTATGCTAGCGAAATGAGAAATTTTTGTTTCTATTGTACTTTCCTACATAATATACTATGACAATAATTTTTCCCTTTTATGAATTGAAATATTTTATTTAATAACTTTGCAATTCGTAAATTCAATGGACACAATTCTGTACAATTGATATTTATTAAATGTTTGAAGAAAGCTTCTCCTACACTTTCTTCGTTTACTTTAATGGCTTGCTGTAATATGTGATTATTTTTCATATTTTCATGTTTTAATTTAAGGTAAAATTCTAGATCAAGGTTGATTCAATGATATGGTAAACACGGTCATTTGTCAAATTTGTTTTTAAATCTTACTATTTTGAGAATTATACCGTTCCTTTTCTACCAAATAGTCATTTTGAGAATGTATATTTCGTATCTTCTAAGTTTATTTCTCATATATATTACGATTTTAATTAGCATTCAAAATTTTGCAGATCTGATTAATGAAATATACTAAAAACTAAATGATCATGTATACCTTAGGAAGTGTTCATCATAATCTTAGAAGGTGCTTATTACTGACAAATGTAATATAAGTTTGTCATTCTAAAATATTATTACCTTGAGCACTTAAAATTAGTTTCACATGCAGCAACCTAGTAGATTCTACATTTAACGTTTTAATTAAATGATAGCATTTTTAAGACATTTAAAATTATTATGTATTGTGTCAAATTTAATAACATGCATTCATTTCTACATTTAATTAATGTCGCATGCACTATTTCCTTAGTTGCTTTGAGAACATATGAATTCATAACCACTTCACATACGAACACAATGAGTTATTTCGTATATGGAAGTTTAAAATTTGCTAATAGTTTAATGAGAATACTCTTTCCTTAATTAACAATTATTAAAAATCATTTATAGTTCCATAACTGCCGCAATGTGCACTTATCGGCATTAGACAATACCTAAGTGATCATAGGCATATTAATTGACTGTCCATTTGAAATTAAAATCTATTTATTGATTGCTGTAAATGGTTCAATCTAGACTATAATCATTATTATAATATATATATCAAACTCTCCCTAGCTTAAGTTTGATGCAAAGAATACTCAAATGCTAACTACTTAATTTAGCTGATATGATGGCAATCTTTTCCTTTCTATTTGTGAGGCCATTTCCAAAGTAAATAAAAAGCAAGGAAAAAATCCAAGACCCCATTCTGGAGCGCCTAGCTCAGATCTGGGGGCAATCTAGCTAGTAATGAAATCTCTTGCCAACCTAGGAGTTGGTATAGCCAGTCAGACCAAGCAACCTGGTTTAACCTCATCATCATCCCTAACCCATCCACCAAAATGATGGATTGCAGATTCAACAAATAAGAGCGATAGCATTGAATAGCTGGTTCACAAGCCGGAGTTATTGTCTCCATCAATCTCGCCATGTCCAGTACTTACAAAGATTGGCTGAACACCCACTAGAATACAAAGTGGGCACCACCCGCAAAATCGTATGGATGTTTCATTCCATTAAATCCCAAGACGGGAACTACCCAACCATGGCCAAACCAGAAGATAAAAGCACATGCAGATCATGCTATAAACCATGCCAAATGTTCACATCATGAAAATTCCATCCTCGCACGACCTGCGCACATTATGTGTAGATCCAAGTATAACAAATTATGATATAATAAAGACAAAACTGGGTTCCCTCACTAAAATGTGGGAAAACCCATCAAACTTGAGCTTCTAAAAACACGATCTTGGCTCTTCAGCCAAATTGGAAGGGATATTAGACGGTCCGAATTACCAGTATAAAAATCTCATGGATCTTCATTTATAATTTATGAAGGAACCACACTAAATCTTAGAGTTGCAACCATGCAACTCGGCTTTTCAGCCAAAATTAACTGGATGTAAGGATATTAGATGGCTTGAACCAATATAAAAAATCCTATGGTTCAAAAAAGGCCATATAAAATATTAGAGTTGTATGCACACAAATTTGGTTTTTCAACCAAAATTAACTGGATGTAAGAATACTGGACGGTCTGAAGCAGTATAAAAATCCAACGGTTCTAAAAAAGAACCATGCAAAATCATTGGGTTGTAAGAACATGACCTAGCTATTCCGCTAAAATCTAAATCCATAAAGCAGAGTATAATCTAACTCGCTAAAATCTAACTCCTAAATGCGATGTATAATCTTACTTCCTAAAGCGGAGTTTAATCTAACTTCCTAGAGTGGGGTATAATCTAACTCTCTAGTGTAGAGTATAATCTAACTCCACTCATGGAGTATAACCTGTTAGAACCTGCATTTTAATGTTTTGATTGTGACAACTATATAAGTAAATATTATATGAACTAACCAAGTTTTTAGTTTCTACACTATATAACTATATTAGTGGGAGTATAATCTAACTCCCACTAATGTTCGGTTGCTCAGGTAGTTGAAGTCCTATTCTGTTGCTTAGGCAGTAGAAGTCCTGTTCGGTTGCTCAGGCGGTGTAATACATGTTCCTCCGGGTTAAGTGAGAGTTAATAGTTAAATTCCAAAAGGAGTTTGGAACTGGACGTAGAACGGGAAGTTCGAATTAGTATAAAAACTCTGGTGTCATTTACTTTATTACTTTACCTTTACATTACATTCCACTACCAAAAAACATCAAGTTAGAAACTGAAAACTAAAGACTATAATTTTTCAGTCTGAAATCAATGACTGGTCAAAAACTGAAAATTTTGGTTTTTAATTTAATAATTTAAAAACTGAAATTCAGTTTTTGATCCGTCTCTAATATTTTATTTTATTTAAATACTGAATTTCTGTCTCTAATTCGGTCTTTGAATTAGTAGTGGTTGAGATCGTTTTATTTATTAAATCCAACGATCAGGTTTAGTTATCCATATAACATTGAATAAGAGCGACTAATTTACATTTCAGAATTAATCCCAAATAATTTTAAATAATTCTAACCACTAACATGTATTATCTGCAGCGTAAAATAAAAACTGTACAATGACGACCCCACTTCCCCACTTCCGCACTATCTAATATTTCTACAGTAAAATAAAATCTAGAATCATTAGATCTTTTGCCCACTCCATGGAAATAGATTTCTCCCTCCTCAGACAGTCGAAAATATTATTGGATCGCTTAATCAAATGAAAATGAAAAGCTTCCGGGTTGAGTTATTGAGAAATATGATCCTCAAAATCGAAGGGAGCCTCCTCTTCGCTGTCACTGTAAACTACAACAATTGTCCATCGAATCCGATGATTTCTCATGGAAGTTTCAACATGCTTGCAGTCCACATATAAGAAGGTGAATATGTTCTTCCTGAACACGGGAAGAATAAATTCCTAATATATTTTTTCTTTAAGAGTGCAACAATTTTTCTTTAAGAGTGCAACAATGTTTGAATAATTTATTTACATTATTTTGATGTTGGGTGATTTAGGCGTGCCTCCTGATGCATGAAATGTGAATGTAGGAATTGATATGAACTGACAAGAAGAGGGTGAGCAAAGGGGTAGAGAAGGCATAGGTGAATTCTTATGGACATTCGGTTCTGCACTTTCCATATAACCATGCTAGTGTCATTGTTTATTTGCTCAACGAGTGAATTAGAGTATTCAGTTGTTTTCCTGCAGTTAGATTTTTATTTATTTATTCCTTGGTTGTTGTAGTAAAACTTAGTTGTTGTATTATAATCTATTAAATAATAGTAAAGCAGAATAATTTTCCACTCTCTTATTAATTCTAGGCATTTCCTCCTCCCACCTTAATTCTCTCCAGATATTTTATTTTCAACTCCCTACAAATTATTATCATATTAATTATTACAAAGTTCCACTAACTCCCTTCATTATCAATTTACATTTAAATGTCAATAATTAATAGTTTCCACTATTATTTTTAACATTCTCCGAAGTTTTATCAGGTTGTTTTACATTTAAATCCATATATTTAAATTAATTTTACATTTAAGTCCATATATTTAAATTAATAAACGACGTAAAATTTGAACTTTAAAATAAATCAAAATCTTATATTTATCATTGGGTCTAATAGGTCCTAAAAAATTAATAATTTAGCGCATTGTTTACCTTACTTATATCAACTAAAATTATAAAACTAATATTTCAGTCAAATCTATATAACTTAAATTTTTCGCAATTTTTGATAAATTTTTTTGTCACAATTGTATACAAAACTATCTTTTGCCCCTTTACATTATTCTAAATTCTAATTTATATGATTTATTTCTTTCTAAACTTAGCGCTTTGTAAAAAAAATACACATAATTTTTCTTGCTAAACTTTGTATATTATTACAAACATAGACAATGTTCTTTTTTTTTAAAACATCAAGTGGATTCTTTCTCATTAATAAAATTTATTTTTGTTAAGTATAACAATGAATTAATGATATGTGATGAATATCATAGTTTGTAATTTTGAAATAAATGAATATATTCAGTTAATATATTTTCTGAAAATGTTAAACATTCCTTATGTATATTCTACGTTAATTAATTACTAACATACACTCTATTTCGATTAATAACAAGCACTAATTTATTTAAATTTCAAAAAAAAAATTTGTAGAATTATTTTAAATTTAGACGTATATATTTATAATCCAAAATAATAATAGATATAGTTTTCGGTAATTTATTCTTATGTAACTTAAATTATCGATAGAATTATTTATTAAATATATTCTATTAAATAATAGTAAGGTAGAAAGAATTATATCTCACTTATGAATTTTGAGAATTAAAATCTATTATTATTTCGATTTTGTATTTTATATAAAGATAACTATTGTTTGTAGTTTATGATATTTATGATTATTAATAAATCTCTCCTTATTTCCAACCTACCATTTAGTTTTAGGTATAAATTCTATCATTGTTTAATTAACTTCAACTATTTTACATCCAAACTTGTGTTAATATTTTCTTTCTTAAATGATATTTAATAATAATAAACATGCATAATAACGAAGGCTCTCTTTATTGTTTCTTACCACTTTATATTGAATTATAATTTACAAATTATTTAGGATGTTTTCTTTAATTTCATTTAATTAAGCTACATTTAAGTTTATGTTTTAGTTTTTCTTTCAAAATTGGTATTCAATTATAGACTAACAAATACACAATAATTGAAACATATGGCGTGCATAAGTATATGCTTAACATTAGCATATTACATTGAACGCCAACTATTTAACTATGTATATTTGAAAATTTCTTTTACAGCATTACCGTGTGCAACGCACGGGTTACACACTAGTCTATCTATTAATTCTAGGAATTTTCTCCCCTCTCCTTAATTCCCTCTAGATATTTAATTTTTAAATCCTTTTATTTATTATTATTACAATTATTATATCATTATTATAATTATTACAATGCTTCTATTGGTTCTTTCTACTGTCACTTTTTATTTAAACACCAACATTCAATAATTTTATATATTTATTTATAGACGTCTCACGGGTTTTCTTTTATTATTTTTCATTTAAATCCTTATGTTAAAACTAATTAGGTGATCTTAAATTTAAACTTTATAAATAAATACAATAACAATATCCATTAGTTGATCTAATAAATTCTTTAAAAAAATTGACAATTCAATGTGTATGCCATATTCATAATATTGTCAAAAATGGTAAAATCAATTTTTCATTCAAGTCCATGTAGTTTAAAATTTTCACAATTATAAAAAATTGCATTGTTTTACTAATTTTCTTCATTATCGTTTTACATTTAAATACCAACACTCAATAGTTTTTTCAATTATATACGGAATTCTCCTAAGTTTTCTTATATTGTTGTACATTCAGTCTATATATTTGAATTTATTATGTGATCCTAAATTTAAACCTTTTAAATAAATGTAATTAAAAATAATTATTAATTTATCTAAAAAATTATATAAAAATAATAGTAATTCAGTGTGTATATCACATTCCTATTGACAGAATGGAAAAATGATTTTTCATTCCATATAATTTTAAATTTTCACAATTATATACAAAATTGTCTTTAGTTATCTTATATTATTCTACTTTCAAGTTCATAAAATTTATTTATTTCTAAAATTAATATTTTAATACGGAGAAATATACACATAATTCTTTCTTTCTAAAATTGGTATATCATTACAAATATAACAATCTTTTTATAAAAGAGTTACATTTTAACTATTTATATCCATCCTTTACGTTAATCGATGGACGCAAATCATACCACACTTTGATTAGAAATACTATTCTTTTGTATTCTTTTATCTTTTAGAGGTAAATGTTAAATATTTGTTGAAACTTCTTATTAGAAATTGAATTTATTGAGGTGTGAAACATTAGATTAAAAGTCTTTTTTTTGTATAATTAAAACGACAATGTGATTTGTAACATTTAAGGTCTTATTTTCAATAAATATTTCTTTTAATAATTAAATAAATATTTTGTTTATCACTTTGTTAGTATCATATACTTATTTTTGATAGCACGTGTTAGAAGAACTTTAAATACATAAAAATATATTGATTCAATAGCATTACACTACTTCCACTTTTAGGTATTTTCGTTGATTCTCAAGTGATGCTTGAAATTCGGTGTATACATCATTTATCTTTTAGTCAAATGTATCAAAAACGTCATCAATTTCAAAATCTATATACATGAATATTTATCTATAAAATTTATAAAAAAATTGATTTTATAATTAATTAAGAATGCTAATTATCATTTATTTGCATACAAAATATTGAATCCTAAAAAATAAAAAATTAATATGTACCTTATTTTTATCAACAAAAATGATAATTTAATTTATATTCAAATATAAAAATACATAAATTTCATAACAAAATTATACACTTAGAAATATAGTAAGTTTGATCTATAACTCATTTATCCTAAAAAAATTCACCATTTATTGCATAATAAATTCTATTTTTCAAAATATTTATTACTTTATTTTTCTATAATATACCGTATGCAACGCACGGGTTACAAACTAGTTTACTTGGATGACAGATGGGTAATTTAACACTATTGCCAGATGGATTGAAGGCAGAACATCATAATAAATAATTGTGAAGTGAAACTTTTGTTGTCATTTTTTTTTTGTTATAAACTGTTTATGTTCAAATTAAATATATTAGATGCATGTGTTGCATATCATCCTTTATTATATCTTATGAATATCCTTTGTTCAATAAACATGGAGAAAAATGGAATTGATCAAATGTAATTGTATTATAAGAAAACTTGTACGTACTCTTCTCATTCAATAAATTTCTTTTTAGTCTGGGAAATTAGAGAAGGAACGCAAATTTGGAAATTTTAAATTTCGTTCCTTTTTTTTAATTTCTTTTATGAACTTTAAGACCGATTAAGGACTGAGTTTCGATCTTTAATTTGAAGTCTCAAACAAATTTAGTGACTGAAATTCAGTCTGTGTTGTTAAAGACTGAAATTTAACCTTTGCGACTAGAAAATCAAAGACCGAAATTTCGGTCTTTATGCAGTCTTTAAATTTTTATTAAAGACTAATTACTTTAGTTAGAAACTGAAACTGTCAGTCTTTAATTGACATTATTTTTGTAGTGTTTTGCATAAGTGGATAGTTTATTTAATATCCATATTGCACGATTCTTAGTCACTTTCATAATCTAACTCCCTATTGTAGAGTATAATGCTCAAATACGAAGTGTAATATAATTCCTTTTTGTGGAGTACAATCTGAATCTCTAAATGCAAAGTGTGATCTAGCTCTTCTCTAATGGAGCCTAATCCTAACAAAAAGCACTGCCTATGCCTAACTTGATTTCAAAGAAAAAAGGTGCACCAACATTCAAGCACATGCGAGGACCAATGACATGTTTATAGCAAATGAAATCTTGGAAAAAGAACACTACTAAAAATAATTGAATTAAAGACTCTAAATTTCAGTCTTTAATTGAGAAATTCAGTCACTAATTAACATCTAAAGACTGATTAGTAACTGAAATTTCAGTCACTAAAACCTAATTCCCAAAACAAATTTGCGACTGAAGTTTCGGTCTCAAACTCTAAAGACCGAGTGTCAGTCTCAATTTTGAACAAAAACTGAAATTTAAAGACCGGTGTATCTACCACGTATTCTGAATTAAATAATAGTATGTTGTAACAATTGCATTTGAGCATCAATGAAAATGATAAAAATAAATTAACAAATATTCAAAATGATCGAAAAAATAACTCCCAGAAAACAATCAAAAGCATTACATATAATTGATATATAAAATAAATATAATGTTACAGAGTTACAGTCATATACACACATTCATAAATAAGAAAAAAAACAAAACAAATCACTATGCATAAAAAAACTTTTACATAATCTACGTTCATCCACATCCGTCTAAACAGCTAACCCAGGAGCTAATTAACCAATGTTGTTTGAAAACGCTGCAATAGTTGAAATAACTGGCAACCTTTTGTCACCGGTTGCAGACATCTTCTCCAACTTCCATCAACTATGTCACCTGTAAAGGGATCCATGCGGGTAAACTCTTCATCTATTTTACTGTTTTAGTGGTTTGTATGGTTAATCAATTACTAGTGCATAAAATGTATAGAAAAAAATTCAGTAAAATAAACATAAACATTGACAGATATAAATCTACCTTATATCCTCAACTTCTATTCTTGGCCATTTTTGCCAACTTTTTCTCCATTGCGCACTTCAAGTTGTAGCATTTTATTAACGAAGAACTTGCATTGCTTCAATAGGCACTTAGTGATAAACCAAATTCTATCCATCTAGAAGCACTGAAACAAGAAGCAAAGAAATAAGAAACTAGGTGAATATATGAGTGGACCGTTTAATTTAAGGAAATGGTGGACCTAAACTCATGGTTGCGTGAAGAAGTTACAAGGTGGATAATATTCATGAGTGAGTGGAGTGCCTAATTTTAGGAAATGGTGGAATTTTCTAGTATATTAAATTACTTTATACTATATTTAATACAAGAAAAGAGTCACAGGTCCCTGTTTTTGATGTTGTTATAGAAAAAGTCCATGTATAAATGAATACGTAAATTTGGTCCCTATTTTTCAAAAATAAAAAAATGCAAAGCGTCTTGCACTTTTCTGAAAGAAAATGCAAGATAACTTGCACTTTTCTAATTTTGAAATATTTTTCGAAAATTTCGAAAATTTTAAAAAGCGCAAGTTAACTTGCACTTTCTAGCATGAAAGCGCAAGCTAATTTGCGCTTTCTAATTTTGAAATTTTTTTGAAAATTTTAAAAATTTTGAAATTTTTAAAAAGCGCAAGGTAACTTGCGCTTTCATTTTGAAATTTTAAAAAGCGCAAGCTAACTTGCGTTTTCTGATTTAGAAAAAACAGGGACTTAATTTACATACTTATTTCTACAGGGACTTTTCTTGTAACACCATCAGAAATAAGGACCTTTCGTGCAAAGCCCCATATTTAATATCAGGTCTGAAGCAATAGTGACCCGGATAACCAAGTTTATCCATTGGATGAAAAAATGTAAAAAAATTCTCTACCATTGGATAAAAATTATTTACATACGCATTAAAGATCAAACTAAAGACTGAAATTTGATTTATGAATGATCTCTAAAAATGTAGTGACTGATCAAGGACTGTTCTTCAGTCTTTAGTACTAAAAATTAATGACTGAATTTTCAGTCATTAATCAATCTTTAATTAATGACTGAAAACGTTTAGTCTTTGATTTTCAGTCTTTAAATGAGTATTATTTTGTAGTGGAAGCAACTATCATACATGTAAAAAAATAAAGATAAAAGAGGAGAAACAAAGAACATACTAAATATCTCTGGACAAGATGACAAGCCTTCCCCTATGCATGCACAGGAGCAGAACTGGGGGCAAATGTTGTACGCATTTTTGCACACAAAAATATTCTTAAGAAAATGTAATAGAGTCTAACAAGCCCGTGAAAGCCTATTAACATCTGCTCACATATCCCGTGAAAGCCTATGCATGCTTCAAAATGAAAGATCTAAATATAATTCCTCCTACATCAGTTAAATGTTAAGTTTCGATGAACCATCTTTATAACCATTGAGTTCCAATGAAATATCAATAACCCATCCTTATTACCTCTTCAATAACCTCACATAGTTGTTAACTCTTCAATCATTTTCTCTAATAACCCACCCTTATATGCTATTTATTCTTATTTTATTTTCTTTCTATTAGCTATAATAAACATACATTATTCAGTCATTACCAACCCCATAATTATCCTAATTATATTCATTTAACTATCATATTTTAATCAATAATTCCTTTGCAATAAATGTCATAATAAATGTCATTTTCTACATAAATTAATGAAAATTTCTTCATAATAGATAACATTTTCCCCACAATAAATGTCATTCTCGCTATAATTTATACCATATTAATCCCTTATTTATGTTCATTCAATATTCATAATTTCTATTTAAATATGCAACAATTGTTCTTTTCATTCAGAAAGAAATATCCATATAAAGACTCGTAAATCTCTCAATTTACACCCATTTCTAAAATCTCAAATTAGTCTTAATATCTCATTTGATTTAATCATTAAAGCATCAATTGCAAGATTAATAGATCATGATCAAGACAGATCCAACAGCTCATCAAAACCGTCCACCTCAACACATCAGCAAGGCAACATCAACCGTTTTCTACTATAAATATATCTTCTTTAGCAGGTGAGAAAGGAGACAAAAAACTTCATTTTGAAACCATAGAAAATATATTTCTTTTTATTCAACTTTGTACTCTTCATGAAAACAATAAAGTCATAAACCCCCTTAACTAAAATGTAGGTTCAACAAGAGCTGAATCAGTATAATTCTTGTGTCTCTTTACTATTTTCATAAGTTGTATTTTATATTTATAGTACTATTCATACATAACAAATCTTGGACTGAACCACTCAATTTGAGATCTTCAAAAATTCACCCTAATTTTGAAGTTGATGAAAATATCCTCAACGCATGTCAAACATTTGTCATTATCAATATATATACAATAAAATTTTAATTTATATTGCATTTTCTTTTTCATTTTCAAGATTTTCATTTCAGATTGGTGCATGTTCTTCACAGTAGGTGTCGTCGGTTGCAACCTTCGAACATTGAATACCACCTTCTACGAATTTGCGAATATTTTTCATTTTTTTGGCAATTTACTTCGATCCGTTCTTCGATTGCGAATTGTTGTTCGACTGGCAGTGTCTTCAATTGGTAGTTTGCAAATTAGGTTTTCGAATTACAACTGGCAATTTCTTTGATTGTCAGATTTGGAAGATTTTGAGAGTGTTTTTTGTTTTTGAAATTATAAATCGCATAATAACGATCTTATGGAAAATATTTTGTGCTGAATGTAAGCTGGAAGGGGGTATGTAGGTAATTTTTGTTTAATGGTTTAAAATCAAAGATGTATTTGATAAGTTTTTTTAGAAGAGACTTGGACCTAATTATTCTAAATTATAAGAATGTAGGTCAAGATTTCTCTTGTTTTTATCCAAAACAACAAGAAAAGTGTCCCATGTCTCTGTTTTTTATATTGTTATAAGAAAAGTCTCTGTAAATAAGAATATGTAAATTTAGTCCCTGTTTTTTGCAAAAATAGAAAATGCAAGGTGTTTTGCATTTTTCTGACAGAAAATGCAAGCTAACTTGCAATTTTTTGACTATGATTTTTTTTTTTTGAAAATTTCAAATTTTTTAAAACTTTTGAAAAATTTAAAAAGCGCAAGTTAACTTGCGCTTTCTATCGCTTTTATTTTGAATTTTTTTGAAAATTTTAAAATTTTTGAAAAATGCAAGTTTACTTGATGGTTGCGCTTTCTGATTTTGAAATTTTTAAATTTTTCGAAAATTTTAAAATGCTTGAAAAGCGCAAGCTAATTTGCGCTTTTTGATTTTGAAAATTTCAAAAAAATTTGAATTTCTAAAAAGCGCAAGTTAACTTGCACTTTTTATAAGGAAAGCGCAAGATAGTTTGCACTTTCTGATTTAGAAAAAAAACAGAGACTTAATTTAGATACTTATTATTATAAGGACTTTTCTTACATTAACATAAAAAATAGAGACTTTCAGTACAAAGACCTCCAAAACAATTATCCCTTTAACAACTGTCAATGATTTACCCATAATTTCGGGTACTTTTTCAACAAACTTTGAGCATTTCTTCGAGCAGTTCATAGGCCAAGTATTGAGTACATTCTTAAGTATTCCAACTTGATGTTTAAGTAGTATGTGGTCTAACTCCAATAATTTTCTAATAAAGTCCATAGTAGTTGTATTGGCAAATTATATCGTCTTTCTGTTTTGTATTGTGTTCACTGTTCAGTTATTATATTTATATCCACTGTGCTGATAGAGTATCGTTGTAATTTTAATTTGTGGTTATTCAGCCGACAAATCATATTCTCTATTGCTTGAGATTGACATTAAACATAAGTCAAGTCATATTCTTTATTACTTGAGATCGACATGCAAACATAAGTTGACGGCATTTGAGTTAGTCTTAGGTACAAAAGATAGTGGGGCAGTACAAATTCATACGGTGATAAGCCTCTTGATTTAAAATTGAACCGAGTTAGAAAACACGGAGAAGTAAAATATTAGCATACCTTACATGATGGACGATAATTTCATGGAGTACCAAATCAGCTTATAAGTTGTATATTTACAGATTACATAACCATTGACAAAGAAACAAAACAGAGAGAGTAGAAGAAGACGGATACTTTATAAAAAGTACTAACTGCCTACTGTTTAAGTATATTTGAACTTCATCTCGTTTATATATAATCAAAGAACATACAACATCAAAACTAATTGGTGCATATATACGTACATAAACAAGTTTTATTTAGAAAATTCAAACTAACAATAACTCCAAAACAACTGCTTCAACTAAACTAGTTCATTCAGTCTTTTTAGAAATAGCCATTGGCAAAGGACCAGATCCTGAATATCTAAACCCGACTTCTTGAGGCAGCAAACTGTACTGAATCGATAGCTCTTCAAATATATTCTTCAGTGCATACATGAGCTCTGTTCTTCTATTATTTTTCTCAATAATCGCCTGAAAATTCATTGTATGAAAGCAATATAAAGCCATGTTCATCTTGTTCATGTTTTCGATTCCTAGAACCACTACACTGTGACTCGGATGCCAGTGATTCGGATGTGTCTCCAAATGCCTGTTACATTACCATTATTAGCTTATATACATTAGCACATATATGTACGTATATGTATGTGTGTGTATTTATAATAAACTTACGTCTTAATTTTAGCCTTCATAGCTCCTATTTTTTCCATGGAAGTCGACATGCTTACAGAAAACGCTAGCGTATCCCACATATCTGGACTTCTGTAGAAATTACTGATGGCTTTGGTTGCCAGTACAGAATTTGGATAGTACACCTTCTCCAAATCAAACTTTAGAAACACTGTTGTTAATATATTCATCTCTTCCACCACCATCTGTGAAGCAAATAAGAGTATAAGGTTCAAGTTTGAGGCTTCACTTAGCCATATTCCTATATAAGGATTTTAAATAAGAATATAGTTACCATGTTGCCATCTACAACACAACGATCACCAACATCGTAAGGGTGCATGACGAACACGAATATAAGGGCTTCAAATACAGTTTTGCAAGAATTACCAAATATAAACGCTGCCAATAACAGCTGCGAGGAAATGAAAACAAGCACTTTTGTAGTAGCAATTCCAGTTATAATAAGTGCTGCAACAAGTGCAATTACAAGCACGATGGACGTTGCGATAGTGTGCAGTTGCTTCACTGCTGTTTTGGTATCGTTTAAAGAATGTGCAAGTGATTTTCGATCTAGGTAGCATTTCACCTGCAAATGATATAGAATTGTCGGTCTATGATCATAAGACGTACGAAAATATAGTGAATGATGGAGGAGTAGAAATATACCACCCAGTTCCTTAAAGCTGATTTTCTGACAAGTCCTGTGTCTGCAGCACCTTCAAACAGTGGAAGCACATACTCAGCTTCCTCTCTTGTTAAAAATCTCAATAGGTCCTCTCCTTCAATATACCTGCATTGACATCAACAAAAAAAAAAAGTTTAGCTAGCATGAAGGATACAAAAATATTAGTATGTTTTTGCAGAAAATAATAACAGTACTCACTTGTTGCCAGGCTTTGCAACATTTTTGAAAATTCTAATAGCAGCAGCTTTAGCTTCCCACTCATTAGTTATCTCCCACTGCTTCTGCTTATAACTCTCATCAATGGCAATAGACATGGTAGAGAGGCCAGATGTGTTAATCACGTTCACTAACCCTTTCATGGTCCAGGCAGAAACCTTTTCTTGCCTTAACTTATAGAGCTTCCAGACATCAATCTTTTCTTCTTTCTTCTTCCATTTGCCTTTCATATTGCTTCTAAAACTTAGCATCCCAGCACTTGTTACCGTTCCTACTCTCTCAGCGATTTCCATCACAGGGGGGCCGGAAAGCACTTGAAGCAAATACTGATGAAATATCGATTCTTGAATCCGGTCGAAGAATCGATTCGTATGAAAAGAAGAAGCTGATATCTTCACAAGCAAAGTTTTAGCAAGCCAAAGACCCGAACCAACCAGTAAAGAAATCAGCAACCGAGTCACGAAGCAGAGAACGTTTTTGGTCTTCTCCGACTTATGACCATCACGTTCAAACACGAACAACCAACTTACAAGGATAAGACTCCACCAAAGAAACACTTTAATACTCTTCTTTAACCCATAAACAAAGTACAGCACTTTCTTCTTCATTAGAAAGTTCCTCTCTATGAAGAAAACAAGTATGGCAATAAACCAATGTGAAACAAGCCTACCACAGAACACAACAGCTACCATTAAACACCACCTCCATATCTCCAACCCCCAAATCACATGCCCTTTCAAACTATTCACGTTTACACTTGCTATGCAAAATGCTATTGAAAATAGCAACACTGACCATTCAATCAAGTCTCTGAATCTATACTTCCTTCGCCTTTTTGGATTGTTTGCAAATAGTTCTTTTTTGTATATCTCTTCTTCTTCTTCTTCCTCCTCCTCTTCATCAATGTCATTGATTGGTACTCTAGGAGCGTCTGAAGACATATTGGTTAAAGGGCAATTTGAATCTTGAAAAGGCTCTTCAAACCTAGATTTTGGCTTTGAAATCGATATACGGCGGCTTAGGGTTCGATGACTTGGAGTTAGAGGTCCTGGGCGTGAAGTCATGCCTCCAGGCCTTGGATGCTTATTGGGGCTAGGGTTTGATAGCAGTGCAATTTCGGGCACTGGAATTTGAATTCGGGGCTTGTTTTTTGAGTTTATGTTTCTACTCTCTTTTGTGTTTTCTTCTTCTTCTCCTAGTATTGGTACCACTGTTTGATCATTTTGTTTCCTATGGAATGAATTTCTATAGTGATCCATGAAATAGTAGTATACTACTACTCGGTGATTTAACTCAATGTGGTTTCTTTTCTCGCAAAATAAATGAAAATAATCAAATTTTGTTGATGCTAGTTTGGGAAATTAGGGCTCCACATTGCAGTTTTTGAGGTGAAATCAAGATTGTGGGAGTGAATGTGAGTATAGTTTAGTGAGTTTTGGCTTAACAGAAAGAGTGGAGTAAGTACCTCAAGCAAGCTTCTTGGCGCTCACCGAAACCCTAGCTTGATTTTAGTGAAGATGAAGTAACGAAGGATGTGATGTATTTCCACATAGCCCTTGGACACTGATATGTCCCACATTGTAAAATATGTGATACATTGGCTTGTATATAACCCATTAGGCACCCTCCCCTTACAAGCTAGCTTTTAGGGGTGAGTTCTACCTAATGAGGTCGTATCAATTGGTGCTTTCATCGAGAACCGCACTCGAAAGTTCGAGTCACGAGAGGGGCGACCTATAGGCTAGATTAAAATACTGATAAGTGAGTGAAGCCGTCCAAAAGAGAAAAGGGCTACCGTCGGGTCAGTGTCGATAGAGTGGGCCGACGTGGACGTCGGACTTTCGAAGAGCGGTGAAATGATATGTCCCACATTGTAAAATATGTGATACATTAGCTTGTATATAACCCATTAGGCACCCTCCCCTTACAAGCTAGCTTTTAGGGGTGAGTTCTACCTAATGAGGTCGTATCAGACACACATATATATGAGCTGAACATTTTCTTCTTCGAATTATTTAAGAGGGACATGGATATATTGAACTTTACTTTTTGTACTTTTTAAGTTTCTGACCTGAGTGGGAAGTAAAATAGAGTTCCATTACTCTGTATCCGTTTCCTTTGTACCCATGTGTATCAAGCTCATCTCAACCATAGATTTGTGCATAACCATATTACTTTAATGACATAATGCGTTTTAACAATTAAATAAGTTGTCTGATGGATGGTTCAGATTATATGTGATACACAACCTTATGATTTATATTCCAGAATAGTCATCCCTTTCATTTTAAAATTCCAACTAATGCCAAAAATTGCCACTTTTCATATCATTGAATGCATCATCCTTGGTGTATAAAAATACGTACAATTGCCCTAAAAAAAAAATATAGTGATACAGGTACAAATAAATAAGAACAAGGCGCCAATACAATAGTTTTAAAATAAATTATTGCCCTGCTTGGCTAAATATTAATAGCAACACAGTGGAATATTGCTGTAGACAATTTGATGAATATTATATGTATGTTAATGGTGAAAATTCGCTCAATGAAGTTGTTGCAAAGTCAAAGCGGTGTTGCCGTTTGAATTTCTGATGGGTTTCTACTCCTAATTTGACCTACATATTGAATTTACATTGATTCAGGGAGACCTCGTAAACAATATTTTTGATGCATTAATTACTTTGCCTCTTGTTGCATGCAAAACACCTTACAAAGCCTACGTACACTAGTGTGCAAGGAATATGGCTTATCTATATTTCATCGCAATCAATTCAAAGATACTTCTTCGGAAAACTTGTATAATATTGCAAGTTTCGCATGGTTATAGCAATATCTCTTACACTGTTAATGTGAATGACGATGTATTTTCATATGGTTATAGCAATATTGCGACTTCAACGCATGCATGTTCTTAACCTAGCGACTTTAAAACCAAAACCTGTATAAATAATATATAAACACAACTATCAGTGTTAATAATTGCCCTATGTACAATTATTCAAAGACGTTGAACATGTCAAATGGACATGGAGTTGACAAATGAGAATCGATCCAAAGAAGTCTTTATCGTTAAAGAATGATAAAACTATGGATGCAAGTTTCAGAATAATAACTGACAACTGCGCTTCTAATTCAATTCAACTGGCATCATAAACAAGCATAGGATGCATGTATTATAATATTAAAACAGGAATACGTTGGGATTGAGCTCTTCACTAGGAACTCAGAACATCCAACTTTGACCAAGACTTATAAGGTACAGGTCAAAAAAATTTAACTCCGGTATATTATCATTCTCTCCTCTTCGTCCTCACCAACATCAACTTAAAATTCCAAAAATTTAATCTAAAAATCACCAAAAAACAATCAAGTTTTCAGATAACTTTTGTTACGTTCATCTCAAACTCATTTCTATTTATTTTTCTTTTTTTAGTTTTTTTTGAGCTAGAAAAATTGGTAAAAATAGTCCGAAAAACTACAGTTAGAAACAACAAAAAAGTCGTTCTTAAGAAAATTGTAACTGAATGAGGTTTTGACGACTATTCCGAGTGAAATGAACGAGCAAATTCGTTACAAATAAGAGGGACTAAAGAAACAATGAGATTCGATCAGGGGAATGGTTAACAGAAGTGAGGAGTGGTGGGCCGGTCGTATGGAGGTAATTTTTACCGCACTTCTGTTTTTAATTTACGAATTAGTATTAAGTTTTGTTTCCCTGTCCTTTTGTTTTTCAGGGTGCTTTCACACATAGTATTAGATAAGAACAAGTCGGTGCTCAAAGTTCTCCTCCTTCAGAACAAACCACCAATACGGTGTTCGATATAACACGATGATTTAAATGGATTTTATGCTCCATTTGAAAACCTCAACACACAATTGTCACAATAGGCTACATCGACGGGTGGTGGAGGTTAATCTATCCAAAATTCACAGTAAATGAAGGCTTTATCGTATTTACGCCTGCATGGAGAAATTTTGCAAAAGTAGAAATGTAAAGGCAAGTTATGTAATGGTTATTTATTAGCTTCTCTTTTTACTAGTTAGTGTTGTAAAAACTGATCTCATTTTGTCGCTTGATATTTATTCTAGTGATGACAAAAACATTATCGATGTTCACGTTCGGGTCTTGAAATGAGGAATGTTACAATCTCAACAAAAAATTGTCACGTTTCGATCTATTTTGCCCACTAATTAATAATTATATTTAGCGAATCAATAGTAATGGTAAATATTTTTAATAAATAATATATTGCATAATATATTTAATGGGACAGAAGTACCAATATATGATGTTTATTTTACAAATATTTTGTTGATGGTAAGTAGAATATATTTGTAAAAAATTGTTAAATTCAAATGATTGATACCTAAAATAAAACTAGGTGCAGCATTTTTTTCTTCTTCCATTTTTTCATTTTAGCATTTCAATACGTAAAACCAATTTATTCCATTTCCAAAGATAATAACAAGACCATATCGTTTTAACTATATTGGGACGATTTTTGTAACGACCCCGAAATTTAATTTAATTTAAATTAATAATTTATTGAATTTTTGAATTAAATAGAGTAATTAAATAAATTTTTGAATAAAAATTGTGAAATTAAATTGATTAAATGGAGCGAGTTTCCCCGATATCCAAGTATATTATGTATAAATCATTTTAAATTAAAAAATTGTAAATAGTGTATATGTGAATATATATGTGTATACATTTGATTTGAAATAAAAATCTCAAGTAAATGTTTGAAATAGAATAAATTTGAAATTCAATTATATTGTAAGTTAATAAAATAATAAACAGCAAGTATAAACAAAAGAAATATACATCCAAATAATAAAAGAAATGAAGATAAAATCAAGCAAGTGTGAAATCAAACCATAATGTCTCCAGCCGAAATAAGTGTAAAACAAAAGATAAAAATAAAATAATAAACAAGTATATAAACCATCCCTAGTTTCATCCATCAGCCGAAGTCAAGGATGGCCAAAGCAAAGAAGTTTAAATATATATTTACACTTGCAAAAAAAAAAATAAGAAAAAGAAAAAGTAACAAAACAAACAAAAATAAGTATGAATTAACTTGTAAAAAAGAAAACAAGAAATATACATGTACAGCCGAGACAAGCTTGTAAAACAAAGTATAAAACAAGACAAAAGAAATGCAAACCTGTATATGTACAAAGCATGGGCAGGCAAGCCACTAAAATTATCTTCAGCCGAGTGAAACAATGCAAGTAAATGGGAAATGTTAGTTTATAAAAATATGGGCTAAGCATGGAAACCAAGTACCAGGCAATTAATGCAAAAGCATGGGTATGTACAAGTCATAAATGCAACCTTTAGCCGTGCCCATCTGTATAAACAAATGTGTCATCATCCTGTATAAACAATAATTCATACCCTATTTTATAAACAAAGATACACCCTGTATACTTCATCTCCATATAAACATTCACTTCACCTCAGTTTCTTTTCTAAAAGCTGTGCAAATTGAAAGTGAATATCATCTTCAAGTTAAATAAAAATTCGACTTAAAAACAGCAAGCAATCAACTGCAATCAAGGATCAAAAGGCAGTGCAACTTAAAACAAAGATGCAGATTTAAAAAAATGAAAATACAAGTTCCAGATTTCATTCCTATCTTCTGTTCTTCTTTGATCTTTCAGGAAACAGGTGAGTAACATTTCATTCTTTTTATTTAAGGGTTTGAATCTGTGCAAGTATATCTGAGAATTGTATGTTTGTGCATATATAAATTGTCTGTATATATATATATGGGAAGATTGAAATAGAGTATACAGGCTGTTGTTTTAAATTTGCACCTGTTTCCAGCTTAAAACTCAAACTGTTGATTCAAAAATCATTAACTCCTTTTCTGATTGATGATTGAACTTCAAATTCAAACAAAAGATGTTTGTATCATCATAAACTAGGTTTTAAAATTTGTGTAAGATTAAAACAATTTAAGATAGTCTCTGGAAACCCAAAACTACCTGAACTAATTCAAGATTGTCCATTTTCGAACCTCTTGATTTTCGAATTCGGATATCTAAACTGAATTCCCATACGACAACATGATTTTTAAAGGTTGTATCATGATTTTTAGAGATAGGGATGGGCAGCAGTTTGTGTGTATCTGTTTTCGACATTTCCAGTCGCTGGGGTCGGTCTCGTTGATCAGAGGGCCCGGAACTTGAACTGGGAATGAAGGAGTGTGAGGATGTCACGGGAAAAATACTGGGTGGTTGAACGAAGTGTTGGGGTGGCGGCAGGAGGTAATCTAATTCTGGTAACCTAGTTTTGGAGAGTGTTAGAATTTTGATCGATGAGGCTCGCTGAGATGATCGAGTGTTACAGCACTCAGGGGAAGGCTAGTGTGGGGTTGGACGGAGACGTAGTCGGAGGAGGTGGCGCGTTTGTGGTCGGAGGATGGTGTGCGAGGGGATTTCCGATTGGAGGTCTCGTTCTAGTTTGATCGAGTGGCCTCGATTTCGATGGCCAGTGAATCAATGGGTTCCAGTTGGTGGGGACGTTTGAGTGTGGCCGTGGCGACGTGCTGGTGGTCTCGACACGGACTGGAGTCGAACGGAGGGAAGGTGCACGTGCACGTGCACGTTTGGAGTGGCGTATCTGTGCGTTCGAGAATTTGGGGAAGATGAAGATGAGCTGGAACTCGGGGGCGACTGGGGGAATTCATGAAATTGCTCGAAACAGTTGGGTGATTCGCGAGTGATGGGGCAATAGGCTCGGGGAAACGTAAATTGACTCGGGTAATTTGAACGTTTGACTCGAAGCAGGAGGGAGGATGACTCGAAGCAGTTTCTATTTGCCTCGGGTTAGTTGTTGATTTCCAGTTTTTTGTAACTTGAACAATTTAAGTCAATTAAATTTCTAAACTTATTTTTCTTAAAAAAATAAAGATTGTTGTTAAGTACAGTTATGAATTTGTGTTGAAAGGTTTTGAAATAAAAATATTTATGAAGTTAATTAAGTTAATTAAAATGTTTTAAACTTATATTCGAAAGGGATTTATTTTAAAGAAAACTTAATTAAGTAATTGAGAAGTGGATTTAATGTTTAAATTTATTAACTTAAAAGTTAAGTTAAATATATATTGATTTATGATTTAAAATTAGCTAAAGATAAATTATTAACTTAAAGCTGATTAATTTATAATTAAGGATAATTAATTAAATGGTAATTAATTAAAGGTCAAATTATTAATTGAAGACAATCAATTAAATGGTGAAATTTATAATTAAAAATTAATTATTTAAATAATTAAAGATTGATGAACTATAATTAAAGGTTAATTAATTTATTGTTAACGGTTAATAAATAAATGATTAAAGAGTAATTTACCAAGATGATTTGTAAATTATTGAAGTTAATTAACTAGGATTAGAAATTTATTCATAAGAAATTAATCTGATTTGAATTAATCAGATATTAACTGACCTTACTTATGAATATTTGGATTCTATTGATTTGATTGTTTGATACCCCTGATTGTGATACTTTGTGATATATCCTGATTATGTTATGATCTGTAATTTACTTATCTGTGATGTATATATATTGTTATGTGAATATGAAACCCTTTGTCGTAAAACGGCACTTGAATTTCGATGCGACAGGGAGTCGGATTCCAGTTGGTTATCCGAAACCCACATCGAATTATAATTGTGAATCTTTGTGGCTGATAAATTTATTTTATCTATGAATCTGTGAATGAAGATAAGCGTTATCGATTTTACCGCTTATCGATATATCTGTGATGATTGATGTTGCACTATTGTGTGTAAAACCCCTGGACTACACTGTTACACACACAAATATGGATTTCACGTGGAAATCGGTTAAGTCACAGATAATTTAAATTTGATGTTTTGAAATTGAAATTTTAATTTCAATTGATTTTGAAATTAGAAATTTCGGTTTAAAGTGAACAGCTTTTGAAATGGAATTTCAAAGATGAAATTTAATTTTGAATAACTTGATGAAGTTTTGGAAGTTTAAATAATTTGATTTAAAACTTAAATTCAAGATTTGAAATCGAATTCTATAATTTGAAACTAGGGATTAAAGAAGTTATATCGTTATATAAGGGTTAAACTATTTTAAAAGTATTGATTTTGAAATATGAATATAATTCAAGGACTTTAACTCGTGTAAATAAAATTGGATTTCTCTTAAATGAAAACTGTTTGTTTTCAAATGATAAAAGCTTTCGTATATATGAGAAATGAAATTCCAATTTAAAGGAATTTCAAGTATGAATTGAAAGATGGTTTTCCCAAGTTATAAATGAATTCTTTTTGAAAACTATGAATTGAATCTGTTATCTTTAACAGATTTAAAATGATGATTTGTTTAAACCATTCGAAATGAAATTGTTTTTGAAAACTATAAGTTAAATCTTTGTTTTAAAGATTTAACGAGTTAACCCAATTGAAATTGAAATGTTTTGAAACCTATGAATAGATCTTTATGAAACGAGGTGAACGGTGTGAAATAAATCTTTTTATTTAAAGATTTGAAATGATGATTGGTTTAAACTATTTTGGAAGAAGGGTTTGAATTATTAAGTTGTGACTTAATTGAAATCCCAATATCCATATGTTTTTAAAGATTGCGCTCGTTATTCGGGTTAGCCGGGAAAAGACATTTAGGTCGTATAACCCATTCCGAATAATGATACGTCGTATATGGATCGCATTTGCTATATTACAGCATGATAGGGGGTTCTCGCTTCGCGGTTTGGTGGCGAACGGGAGACTCTTACCCCTACATGTCCCTGAGAGGGATGGGTTGGTTAGGCAGAGGCCGTGACAGTCGAGAGGCTGGCCGTAAAAGTAAATGCGAGGTGCCAGTGTAAGCCACGGTGAGACTGGGATGGTTGCAAAGCCTACCGGTGGCCGCCGACGGTAGTCCTTCACATTTGGTATCAGAGCTAAGGTTGAACTTTAGCTCAGGAGTATAACACGTTAAGTAGCTCATTAGAGATAGAGTGAAGTAAACTCTAGAATGAGTATATCCTTAAGATATCCGTCTGAACGTCTCAGTAAATTCTCTTACTATCCACTGATAGTGAGTATGAGTGCAAGAAGAGGACGAGATAGGGGAAAAGGGAGTACGACTATAAATGGTCAATACCCTGTAACAGTGGAAATAATCTTCTTATCAATATTCTTTGATTCGTTTCCAAATTCTTTTCATTTCTTCGTACCAGCTCCAGAAAGAAGTTCGATATGATGATGGCCCTACGAACCGTTGTAGGAATCCTTACTTCGTATTTTCATCGATTTCTTATCAGCTTTTTGATTTAAACCTTAATGAATTTGAAATTGGAAATTTTAAATGGAGTTAAATTGATTAATCGAATATGAAGCTAAAATTGAATTGTATCAATAAAACGATTTCGTTTGAAACCGAATTTTGAAATTCTATTGAGATTTCTGTGAATACCAAAGTCCGAAGAAGGACAAAATTGGTACGTGTTCTGAGATATTCCGACTTGAGTTTGGAATCCGTATCTTATGTTTGAGGAATTATAGGAGATCAAATTTATCTTTGATCTATCTGTCTTTGTTTTCGTGCCTGCGAATTTCGAGGACGAAATTCTTTTAAGGGGGGAAATTTGTAACGACCCCGAAATTTAATTTAATTTAAATTAATAATTTATTGAATTTTTGAATTAAATAGAGTAATTAAATAAATTTTTGAATAAAAATTATGAAATTAAATTGATTAAATGGAGCGAGTTTCCCCGATATCCAAGTATATTATGTATAAATCATTTTAAATTAAAAAATTGTAAATAGTGTATATGTGAATATATATGTGTATACATTTGATTTGAAATAAAAATCTCAAGTAAATGTTTGAAATAGAATAAATTTGAAATTCAATTATATTGTAAGTTAATAAAATAATAAACAGCAAGTATAAACAAAAGAAATATACATCCAAATAATAAAAGAAATGAAGATAAAATCAAGCAAGTGTGAAATCAAACCATAATGTCTCCAGCCGAAATAAGTGTAAAACAAAAGATAAAAATAAAATAATAAACAAGTATGTAAACCATCCCTAGTTTCATCCATCAGCCGAAGTCAAGGATGGCCAAAGCAAAGAAGTTTAAATATATATTTACACTTGCAAAAAAAAAAAAAAAAAGAAAAAGTAACAAAACAAACAAAAATAAGTATGAATTAACTTGTAAAAAAGAAAACAAGAAATATACATGTACAGCCGAGACAAGCTTGTAAAACAAAGTATAAAACAAGACAAAAGAAATGCAAACCTGTATATGTACAAAGCATGGGCAGGCAAGCCACTAAAATTATCTTCAGCCGAGTGAAACAATGCAAGTAAATGGGAAATGTTAGTTTATAAAAATATGGGCTAAGCATGGAAACCAAGTACCAGGCAATTAATGCAAAAGCATGGGTATGTACAAGTCATAAATGCAACCTTTAGCCGTGCCCATCTGTATAAACAAATGTGTCATCATCCTGTATAAACAATAATTCATACCCTATTTTATAAACAAAGATACACCCTGTATACTTCATCTCCATATAAACATTCACTTCACCTCAGTTTCTTTTCTAAAAGCTGTGCAAATTGAAAGTGAATATCATCTTCAAGTTAAATAAAAATTCGACTTAAAAACAGCAAGCAATCAACTGCAATCAAGGATCAAAAGGCAGTGCAACTTAAAACAAAGATGCAGATTTAAAAAAATGAAAATACAAGTTCCAGATTTCATTCCTATCTTCTGTTCTTCTTTGATCTTTCAGGAAACAGGTGAGTAACATTTCATTCTTTTTATTTAAGGGTTTGAATCTGTGCAAGTATATCTGAGAATTGTATGTTTGTGCATATATAAATTGTCTGTATATATATATATGGGAAGATTGAAATAGAGTATACAGGCTGTTGTTTTAAATTTGCACCTGTTTCCAGCTTAAAACTCAAACTGTTGATTCAAAAATCATTAACTCCTTTTCTGATTGATGATTGAACTTCAAATTCAAACAAAAGATGTTTGTATCATCATAAACTAGGTTTTAAAATTTGTGTAAGATTAAAACAATTTAAGATAGTCTCTGGAAACCCAAAACTACCTGAACTAATTCAAGATTGTCCATTTTCGAACCTCTTGATTTTCGAATTCGGATATCTAAACTGAATTCCCATACGACAACATGATTTTTAAAGGTTGTATCATGATTTTTAGAGATAGGGATGGGCAGCAGTTTGTGTGTATCTGTTTTCGACATTTCCAGTCGCTGGGGTCGGTCTCGTTGATCAGAGGGCCCGGAACTTGAACTGGGAATGAAGGAGTGTGAGGATGTCACGGGAAAAATACTGGGTGGTTGAACGAAGTGTTGGGGTGGCGGCAGGAGGTAATCTAATTCTGGTAACCTAGTTTTGGAGAGTGTTAGAATTTTGATCGATGAGGCTCGCTGAGATGATCGAGTGTTACAGCACTCAGGGGAAGGCTAGTGTGGGGTTGGACGGAGACGTAGTCGGAGGAGGTGGCGCGTTTGTGGTCGGAGGATGGTGTGCGAGGGGATTTCCGATTGGAGGTCTCGTTCTAGTTTGATCGAGTGGCCTCGATTTCGATGGCCAGTGAATCAATGGGTTCCAGTTGGTGGGGACGTTTGAGTGTGGCCGTGGCGACGTGCTGGTGGTCTCGACACGGACTGGAGTCGAACGGAGGGAAGGTGCACGTGCACGTGCACGTTTGGAGTGGCGTATCTGTGCGTTCGAGAATTTGGGGAAGATGAAGATGAGCTGGAACTCGGGGGCGACTGGGGGAATTCATGAAATTGCTCGAAACAGTTGGGTGATTCGCGAGTGATGGGGCAATAGGCTCGGGGAAACGTAAATTGACTCGGGTAATTTGAACGTTTGACTCGAAGCAGGAGGGAGGATGACTCGAAGCAGTTTCTATTTGCCTCGGGTTAGTTGTTGATTTCCAGTTTTTGTAACTTGAACAATTTAAGTCAATTAAATTTCTAAACTTATTTTTCTTAAAAAAATAAAGATTGTTGTTAAGTACAGTTATGAATTTGTGTTGAAAGGTTTTGAAATAACAATATTTATGAAGTTAATTAAGTTAATTAAAATGTTTTAAACTTATATTCGAAAGGGATTTATTTTAAAGAAAACTTAATTAAGTAATTGAGAAGTGGATTTAATGTTTAAATTTATTAACTTAAAAGTTAAGTTAAATATATATTGATTTATGATTTAAAATTAGCTAAAGATAAATTATTAACTTAAAGCTGATTAATTTATAATTAAGGATAATTAATTAAATGGTAATTAATTAAAGGTCAAATTATTAATTGAAGACAATCAATTAAATGGTGAAATTTATAATTAAAAATTAATTATTTAAATAATTAAAGATTGATGAACTATAATTAAAGGTTAATTAATTTATTGTTAACGGTTAATAAATAAATGATTAAAGAGTAATTTACCAAGATGATTTGTAAATTATTGAAGTTAATTAACTAGGATTAGAAATTTATTCATAAGAAATTAATCTGATTTGAATTAATCAGATATTAACTGACCTTACTTATGAATATTTGGATTCTATTGATTTGATTGTTTGATACCCCTGATTGTGATACTTTGTGATATATCCTGATTATGTTATGATCTGTAATTTACTTATCTGTGATGTATATATATTGTTATGTGAATATGAAACCCTTTGCCGTAAAACGGCACTTGAATTTCGATGCGACAGGGAGTCGGATTCCAGTTGGTTATCCGAAACCCACATCGAATTATAATTGTGAATCTTTGTGGCTGATAAATTTATTTTATCTATGAATCTGTGAATGAAGATAAGCGTTATCGATTTTACCGCTTATCGATATATCTGTGATGATTGATGTTGCACTATTGTGTGTAAAACCCCTGGACTACACTGTTACACACACAAATATGGATTTCACGTGGAAATCGGTTAAGTCACAGATAATTTAAATTTGATGTTTTGAAATTGAAATTTTAATTTCAATTGATTTTGAAATTAGAAATTTCGGTTTAAAGTGAAAAGCTTTTGAAATGGAATTTCAAAGATGAAATTTAATTTTGAATAACTTGATGAAGTTTTGGAAGTTTAAATAATTTGATTTAAAACTTAAATTCAAGATTTGAAATCGAATTCTATAATTTGAAACTAGGGATTAAAGAAGTTATATCGTTATATAAGGGTTAAACTATTTTAAAAGTATTGATTTTGAAATATGAATATAATTCAAGGACTTTAACTCGTGTAAATAAAATTGGATTTCTCTTAAATGAAAACTGTTTGTTTTCAAATGATAAAAGCTTTCGTATATATGAGAAATGAAATTCCAATTTAAAGGAATTTCAAGTATGAATTGAAAGATGGTTTTCCCAAGTTATAAATGAATTCTTTTTGAAAACTATGAATTGAATCTGTTATCTTTAACAGATTTAAAATGATGATTTGTTTAAACCATTCGAAATGAAATTGTTTTTGAAAACTATAAGTTAAATCTTTGTTTTAAAGATTTAACGAGTTAACCCAATTGAAATTGAAATGTTTTGAAACCTATGAATAGATCTTTATGAAACGAGGTGAACGGTGTGAAATAAATCTTTTTATTTAAAGATTTGAAATGATGATTGGTTTAAACTATTTTGGAAGAAGGGTTTGAATTATTAAGTTGTGACTTAATTGAAATCCCAATATCCATATGTTTTAAAGATTGCGCTCGTTATTCGGGTTAGCCGGGAAAAGACATTTGGGTCGTATAACCCATTCCGAATAATGATACGTCGTATATGGATAGCATTTGAAGACCGGTGTTGAAGACCGGATATTTACGAAAACGAAAGGACAACTCGTCGAATGTCTCTGCACCGACTGGTCCCCGGTATAGAGATTTTATCACCCTTTGTGATGGGAAGTCCGGACGGGATTGTGAATACCCGGAATTGCAAGGGCTTCGTAAGAAGTGCCTTCGGTTCTGTTCGAACCCGGAACAGACTTGTATGGATACGTGTCTGACATTACACTTTGAGATATAAAGCCGATTTCTTTCAAATACATTTCTGTTGGTGGCGGAGAATTTATTCTCTTAGCTTAACACCCTTCTCTGAGACGTATGAGCTCAGAGGTTATGTAGTTGAAATTTATCAGCGATATATCCCAATTTGGTAATGTGGCATGCTGAGTGTTGCTGTGTGATGATCAGTGTTTGATCATTTGCGATATGATCATTTGTTTGATCTTATATCTTTGTGATCATAGGTTTATCATTTGTTTGACCCGAAGCATGGCTTTGTGTACAAAGCGTAGCTTTGAGGACGAGACTTCGTCGAACCTCACACCCCGGAAATGGTCAAAACAGGAAAGATGCGGCAAGGTTCTAGGGAGTAGCGCCCCTTAGTGTATGTCATTCCTTCTGGATAAAGGTGGTATCATGGTATGGAGCCCAGATACTTAACCTCTGTGGTTGCTGCATTTTTACTATGTGGTTTGTTGCGAATCGGGGATCCTCGGGAAGATCGGTGACGATCGGGGGATGGCATACGCGTGTCAGTAGTTACCTATTTTTGCAGAGGTAACCCGGCCTTGTGTTGGCAGAGATCCGGTTAGGTTCTCGGGTCGTCTATTCCAGGGACGTACCCATCGTGGATAAGGAAGTTCCTTAGCCTGACCATTTGTTGGAAATCCAAAGAAACAATACGCGACGTGTACGGTTTTAGTTGTATTACCTGCTATGGAATGTGGCGGTAACCTGCTATTGAACATAGTAGCTATAGTAGGCATAAGTGCGGAATGCCTATGCTGGCTAAGATTAATATTATACTTTCGAAATGATTTTTCTACACTATGCACTAATAATAATATCAAAATGATTTGATTTTGCGTAGTAAGCATCTTTGACTATCATAAGAAGAAATCTCCTCCAATTCTGCGTTTGCATTGTGTGTGTGGTGGGAGGTCTTATGGTAGTTTCATTTTCAAAAAGCATTGCGAATTGACTTTAAAATTCTCTGCTATTTGTTTTAAAGATAAACTGTTTTTGTTGCTCACACCAGTCCCATGACTGATCCGGAGTTTATTGTTTTTTTTCCTAAACTCTGGATGCTCAAAATTTTTCTACACGAGCAGTCTAGAGTTTGGTTTTTCAGATATTCAGATTTAGTAGATTATCTGGAGCTAGTTCAGTCTTTGGATCGGACTGCACTTGCTTATTCTTGGTGTATCGTTATTGGGAGTTCGAGCTATTGCTGGAGTTCTCTTTTGAAGACTATCTTAGAGTTATTTGTTCCGCTGCTGATATTAGTTATTTATTTTTTTTCTTTTCCGCTGCTATTTGTTGTATCATATCTCTGATGTATATTGATATTCATTGTATCACTCTGTTGTATCAGATATTGTATATCAATGTATTATTCTTTTATTCCGTTGTGTTATTTACTTAATGTTGTTATAAGCTCCGGAGAACCAGATTTGGCATTTGAATCTACGGCATTTTGAGTACAAGTGGAGTACGGGTGCCGATTTTCGAAGGCCAACTTTTGGGTCTTCACAATTTTAGCCTTTTTATTTGCATGATTCCAAATCACACATGTTATATTATTATATCTTTTTTGAATTTGCACAGCGTGAAATGACAATAACATAATTATTTTATGAATAATTTCATTCGTACAATTTGAAATCATTTCGATACAAAATGTTAATTTAGAGGCAACACGAGTCACAAATGGCATAGTCTTGAAATACATTTTGAAAAATATCTGAATTTGTTATTAGTTTTAGCATGCGGGCTAATTTATAAAGAAGAAGAAAAGGATCTTAAAGAGCAAGGATGTTTGACTCGAAAGGTTGGCATATTTTTTGAAGCTATTTGTTATCTATACTATTATATTATTACTGAGTTGCATTTCAAAAACGCAGAAGCCTCCAAACTACTTTTTGAAATGAACAGTCATTTTCTATTTTCGTATATTCGTGCCTTCTATCTTTTTATTGCTCCACGCATCTCCTTCTCAGATCCACATTTTCTTTCTTCTCTCCTCCGCGTGTACTCCAACGTTTCTCCATAAATCGCCAAACCTCTTTCCCTCCATTACCCATTAGCACCACTCCTTTTAACTAAAAATCGACTACGACGCTTTCAAACCCATCCTTTTCGTTTTCCCCAAACCGTCACCCTGCACCTTAAAGTCCGAAATGAATATCGACTGTCTCTTCCAGAGGAACGCATCACCTTGCTTGCTATATAAGCGTATTGCTAAATTCTTTCTTCTTTTCCATCTTCTTTCTCCCTACCGTGTATACATCAGGTATTGATTCTTCCTTATTTTGAGTTCGTTTTTGTTCCCACTATTGATTCACTTATATGCATTATTTCTCTTTCTCGGTTTTATGTTGCAGTTTCATTTCACCCATTCAGTCACTGCCTCCAACCGTCCATATCTTCTTCTATGAAGGTATGATTTTGCTACTATCATTTTTTCGATTCAATTTTTTTACCTGACGATGTAAGTTACGAGGTTTGATTATTTTGAGTACAAGGTTAGTGTTGTTTCTACTTATGTTGGAATGAAAATTATTCATTTTTCAGCACCTACTGCGTTTTTCGGCAATGTCCTCCTTGCCTTTTTTCGGCTGCCAAACTTATTTCTGCTAGGTTGTATTAATTGACATGAAGAACGTGCATTCCTTTTACTGTTATGCCTCTATTCCCATGACCTAATCCTCTATTCAATTTATACCTTAACGTGCGGTAGATATTAGTAGATATACTATTATTCCTTTTAGAACAGGTGTCATAAATAATGTGCAGTAGATATCAGTTGATCAATGGATATAATTTTATGACCTTGCCTTCCTATAATGTTTTTAGGCCTATGCTAAAATAATTGTTATTCTTCATTTTTAGGTAATTTGATCATGATTTTCCTTAGAATTACTAATTTCGTCATGCATTATATGTTGAGCTGGTGTATGTATTTTGCATATAATTACTGTAGACCCTTATGCTTGAGTTGAAAATGCACCGAAGTAGGCAAAAATTGAGCCATTGTTATTCCTTTAACTAAATTTAGATCATTTCGGTTGTTAAAATTCCCTATAAGACTGAATTTATATCCTTCTCATCAAAATAATCATATGTTATAATAAATCAATGTTATATATACAAAGCTTTGTAAACCGTACTAATAAATGCTGTAAGAAGTCATTTTATTTAAAACATACTCTAGCTCGCTTATGTTAGTGCTATTAAGTATCCTAATGAGTTCAACTTAATAACCAATGCAACTTTAACAGAATTATGCATGGTATTTGCAATATCGCACATTATGAGTTAGCTGTTAAAATGCATAATGTATATAGTAGCTCTAGTATATTACTTTCAGCAAGAAGAGCAAATTTATAACTAACCAACTTTTATCACATAACTGTAACACTTAAAAATATATGTCTTCAACTGCCTGGCTTTTTCAACGGGATAAGTATGAATTTACTAATGCTTGCTTTTAGGTAATTAAAATATGAATATTAATCAACATAATCCTTTTAATACTGATGGTGAGTTTTCTAACATTTAACGGTGAATAAATAACATAACTATAAACTTAAAAGTATATGTTTGAAACTAACTGGGTATTTCAAGGGAATAAGCATGAATTTAATAATGCTCACTTTTAAGTAAATAAAATATAAGTCTTCATCAGCTTACTGCTTTTAATATTGATGGCGAGTTTTCTAATGTTTAACAGTGAATAAACAGCATGCATGTATCTATATAAATATTTTTTACGTTGAATGACGATCGTTTTTAATACCAAATTTTTTCCCTCCCGATTCACTATTCATCAGTATTTATTAAATTAATACTTCATATCTAATTGAATAAAGGTGAATGCATAACGTTTAGGTTTCCATTGATATTGTTTTTAGATGCAGGTAACCAAATTGACTCAAATGGTGAAAGTAGTGCAACAGTGGTTAATATATTTAGAACGGTGTGTGTCCCTCAAGTTTGGTTTGCGGCTCCAACCCTACAATATACATTACCAAAATGCTTCTGTTCTGCATCAAAACTAATGTTCCTCTAATATTGGAATGCTTTTATTAAATTTAACGTCACATGGTCTCCTTGCGAGGATAGGATTGGCCTTTCATAAACACAATCTGTTCCAGTTTTAAACATTTTGTACCAACTAACTATTCATGTAAATTAAGATTCTCAGTAATAATGCAACCTAATACATTTTTCCAGTAAGAAAATTCAAATTTAACAAAAAAAGATCGCATTATTTGAAGGACCATAAAATACAAAAAGGGTTGCGGTAACAAAAAATTATTCACGGTTTTTACCCATTGTGATATAAGGAAACTTTTATAATCTAATATCAAATCACTAATAACTTGCAGCTGTGGGATTTGGAATATGAAAAGATGAATCTATCAATCACAGTTGAATGCATGAACTATCAACATTTTAATGAGTTTAAAGCACCTTTACAATTTTGATGTGCTTACTTTTTTTTTTCTTGAATGAAAGAAATAGATCGTAGTTTGGATTAACATCTCTGATACAATGATTAATATTGATAGTGCTACATTTGCATGCGTTTTAGAATCCTATTCATTTTCTGCAAATAGAGCAACAGTAAATGAAAAGTAAGGAGTTTATACTACATCACTGTTAAATTTAGCCCTCATTATTTAACTTCTATAAGCACGAAGCAACTTGATGAATGTCATGTCACTGCGCTACATTGGTTAAAAAAATCCATGATACAAACCTGACAAGGCATTTTTCGTGCATAGATTTAGTTCTGCCATCTACCTAAAAAATCTAAAAAAATTTCATCTTCTATTTGTTTGCTTTCCACAACATAAATATGTGACCACAATTATGTCCTTAATTATCAAAAATATGTTTTTATTGCTAAAATTGTGCATAGTTCAACGATTACACATTTATTTGTTTTTTGCTTTATCTTCTGCTAATTTACCCTAACAACACTATTATTTCTACATGTTAAAAAATCCATGACACAAACGTGACAAGATGTTTGTCGTGCATAGATTTAGTTATAGCATCTACCTAAAAAATCTAGAATTTTGCATCGTCTGTTTGTTTGCTTTACACATTGTGACCACAGTTATGTCCTTAATTATCAAAAATCTGTTTATATTGCTAAAATTGTACACAGTTCAACGATTACACATATTTATTGTTTTTTACTTTGTCTTCTCCTAATTTTCCCTGATAACACCTTTATTCCCCCGCACGTTATTTCTTAACTACACACGATCTAAAACATAATTATGTTTTGCAACATTTATTCAATCGTTAAACAATATTAAATTGATAATTGTTACTTATACATCTAATATATGTGATATTAGTTTCCATTTTTCGCACAATCATACTGCTACGAAGTACATTTCAATTATACATTTTGATTGTGTGCATACTGAAGGGTTTCAAGAGGTTACGCTAGCATTATTATAATATATTTCAGTTTCATGCTGTTTGTAACTATGAGAAATGCGGATTATGGATCTTAAGGCTAGAATTAACACTAGAGGGGGGGGGGTGAATAGTGTTTTAAGGAATTACTAATTCTTTTTGAGTTTATCTTAATTTGAACACAAATGCATGCAATATTCAGACACATATATGATCACAGAATCAAACACAGATGCATATATAAAGTAAAAGCAATAAAGGAAAGAACACACCGGATTTTATACTGGTTCGGAGTTACCCTACATCCAGTCCCGCAACACAAGTACGGATTTCCTTTCAAAATCAATTCTTACAATTACACCATCGATTTCAAGGCCACAAGGTACACCGCTCCAGATTCACAATCCTCTGGGTAGAGATACTTGATTTTACGGGCAACAAGTTCACCCGATTGATTTTCCAGGCTACAATCACACCTTTTCTCGCTCGATTGAATACAAAGAAGTCTATAACTCTGAATAGCACTGGGATCTTGTTGAGATACTGATAGAGAATCAAACCAAAGATGATCTAGTTAGATTCAATGGTGATTTCGGCAGAGTAATCGTAAAAATCTATATAAAGAAATGTGGAAGAAGAAGAGGAGTGAAATCAGAGAAAATGTGATTGTAAATTCATTTAAAACAACCCCTATTTATAGTAGAACAACAGCCATGTCCATTCGTGAAAGGATATGACGAATAGACACTTCCTTTGAAATTCAAACTTTTGAAATAAACTGTCACCTTGTCGACAAGGGGTCCTTGGGGTTGTCGACAAGCCTAAGTTATTTTTGGTAATTTGTTTTTCTTTGAAAATAACTTATATCTTGTATTAAAACTATTTTAAACTTTATAAATATACTTAACTATAGTTAAAATACATAAATAAGTATAGAGAATAATATTTTGGTATATATAAAATTTTACTATAATTTTATATTTAAATCTAAGTATATATATTAAAAGTTAAATATATTATAATTAAAAGATAGTTTAAAACTAAGGATAATTTGATATTGAAAATAAAGATTATTTTGAGGCTAAAAGTATTTTAAAACTAGGATAGATGTTTTTGATTTAAAAAGAAAGATTTTGAAAACAAGATATAATTTTGTAAAACATTTGAATAAAAGTTAGTGGATACAAAACAATGTTCCACTAGATTTTTCGTAGGTTCCATCCTACTTAGGGTTCCATCCCTTTAATGGGCTCAAACTGGATTCCATTCCATGAATAAAATGGATTTTAAGATGTCAGTGCTTTTCTAGGAGTTTTAACAAAATTCCTAACTAAATTACTTAGCTTGAAATCTTGAACTCTTGATAATCTTGATACTCATGAGTCTTGAATCTTGATATCTTCGATCTTGAGTTCATCAGTTCTTGAATCTCTATACTGTACAGTCTTCATTCTTTGGTACCTGTATATATATCCTGCATATACATATATATCTAAACAATAATGTTAGTATTTATATTTTATAATCTTATTCTAAGGTTGTTGTCATCAAAACCAACTTCTCAGGGACTAACAATCTCCCCCTTTTTGATGATGACAACCTTTGTTTATAAAATATTACTTCTATCCTAATAACCCCCCCTAAAACTAATAACTTCCCCTTAATCTATGCCTAACTATCCTATTTTATACTTCTCCCCCTTTGTCATCAACAAAAAATAACTCCAAACTATATAACTCCTCCTTATTCTTGTACTAAAGTACCTACATTAATAAAATATATAATGGAGTATATAATAGATAGATTAAGAGATAATTATACTGATAGACATGATAACTAATCAAAGATCATATAAATATCAATGTGTATTTATACATATTATGTTTTGCACACCAATTATCAATCCACACCAAACCAAATCAAATCAAATCAATCCAAGCAATCAATTCAAATCAAACAAAGCAATCAAATAAAATCAAACATTACGAGGAACTTCTACCCATCCTTCTTCTCCAAATATATGGTCTGCTTTAATGACATCCCAATTTTCATTTCATTTTCATTGGTGAGAGAGACTGGAGGATGTGCTTCATTATCATCTTTGTGCAGGGAGGAAATCATCCATATCGCATCGAAATGTTTTTCTTGCTCCTTGATCATCTGCATTTGATTCAACTCTAAGTGTCGCTGATTACGGAGAATGAAAGAAAGAATATTCTTGAAATAATTAAGGGTTTCTTCAAGACGGTCAAACTATGAATTGGATCGGCCATATTTGAGTTTGTGAGAATAAATATAGATAGAGTAGATAAGAAATGATTTTGAGTGATGAATTCTGGAAGAAATATGTATTTATAGGTGTAGAAATTCGTTTGAAATGAAACACAAGGTAGTTATTCAAATTTCAAATTTAAAATGAAAAGTCATTTCTGACCAGTACTTGTCGATAGGGTCTCTGGGGGTTGTCGACAGGGGTCAGTTAATTTTGATGACTCATTTTGATTTTGTGAATAATTGTGTGTATATATATATATATTTATATAATATACTAACATTTATTCTGGAGATAAGATAAGCTAGATAACAGAAAAGTAATTCAATTTCATTTCATAATAGAACGATACAATGATTAAACATTAAGAACTACACGAACATTCAAATCAAAACAAACTAAAACCAATACAACATGACATGAAAAGGTAGAACTAGTTAGAGGATGATGAAGATGAAGATAATCCAAGATTCTTGCTGACTTTGGAGAAAAACTTATTCATCTTGGATGACATTTTATCCAATTTCTTACTAACGGACTGTTTAAGAGTCCGTTGATTCTCAACAATGGTCTTTTGGTTTTTGAGTAAGGTTTTGTTGGTTAGATTAGAGGGATAGTCAATACTTTCCAAGGATGTTTCACCTTCTTCTTCTTCTTCTATTTCCATTTCATCCCTTTCTTCTTCTTCTTCCTCCTCTTTCATCTCCTCATGAGCCAAACGCTCTTCCTTTTCGGCAAGAGTCTCATATGGTTGAAAAACATATGGAATTTTCATAAGAGAAATGTTTGAGTGATTAAAAACTTTTCTTGAAACAAATTGTTCTCTTTTGAAATTCACTCCAAAATAATAAAAAATCCGAGTGAGATAGGTTCCATGATACAAAATGTTTTCACCCACTTCAAAATTTTTGGGACGAAGTTCATCCAAAATAATTTACGTCCAATTAATATCATAATTTCCAAAAATAGCAAAAAGTGCTTTGCAAACTTTTGAAGTTGGATTGTTAAAACTCCCTAATCTTGGGGTCAAAGTATGTTGTAAAAGAAGATTAACAATTCTTGCTTTTGGTCGAAAGTTTCGATTTATGAATTCAAAGTTATCATCTCCTTCGAAAATGTGATGAAATATCTCATGATCATTTTCATCGATATTAAAACTAGAAAGATCCATTTCCGTGCTCTTGCAATTGAGAATGGTACCCAAAACATCACAATTTAAAATAATTCTAGTGCCTTTGACACTACTCCAAATTTCATCATCATTTCCATTATAAAATCCACGGTTGAGATTTGCATAGAAAATTTTAACAAGATTTGGATAACAAACAAAGTCATTTTGCGAAGCATCAACAAGACTAAGAACTTGGTTGTTTGCAAAAAGAGAATCGATTTCATAAGTAGAGAAATCTTGAAATAAAGCAAACTTTCCAGGATGGACTTTTCCATAGTTAGCATAGTTGATATATGATTTTATAGCCTCCGGATTATTGAAAAGTTGCTCTTTTATATTTCTGGAAAGTCTCATTGTGGAAGGGTTGCTTGAAGAAGCCATTAGAGTAGAGAGTAGAGAGCTTGATATTTTGAAATAAGAGTTTGAATTTAAAAATGAAAGTGAAAAGTTGTGATAAGAGATAGTAAATAAATAGATTCTCAAGGGACAGGTTCTCTGGTCAAAAGGTGACTTTTCAGAGACTTGAATGAAGTGAAAAGATGGAGAGAAATTCAAACATTTGAATTCCAATTTGAATTTCAAATTTATGTACCCTTGTCGACAACGTGGGGGGGGGGGGGGGGTGGGCCTTGTCGACAGGTGTCTCTAAATTTTCATAATTTATTTCTCTTAAGTATTCTAATATATATATATATATTTATTATTTTTAATGTCTATATAATATCTGGAATATTACTAGAATTATAGTATATTCCATAAAATATTATGATACTGTTTAAAAATAATAATAACAATAAAATAATAGTAAAAATATAATAAAATAATAATAAAAAATTTAAAATTCAAACGACACACCAATTCAAAATCAACCAATCAAACATCCAATCCTAAGCATGCAATTTCAACCAATGTATTGTAAACGTGTACCTTTTTCTGAGTCCGTTTCTCTGAATTCGTCGGAGTCGTGAACTGCCGTGAAACACATATTTGAATTATCTGTCTTCTGATCATCATCGCTTGAGGACGAGTCTGAGTCATCTAGAGTAGCGGTAAATGCACGTTTTCGTTTCTTTGTGGAATCATTGTTTATAGGAAGATTTTGCTTATCTGGATGCGGACAGTCTCTTTTGATATGGCCTGGTTCGTCACAGTTGAAACATTTGATATAGTTTGGCACTATATTCTGATTACCAGAGTTCTTATAGTTGTTTCTCTTGAGATTGTTCATCTTTCTATATTTCAGGATTTTCCGAAAGTTCTTGGTCATAAAGGCTATCTCTTCATCATTATCGCTGTTTGAGTCTGATCCATCGGTCAATGCATTGAATGCAATTGATTTCTTTTCAGATGCTTTGCTTTCTCTTCTCCCAAGCATTTGGACTTCAAACGACAGTAGATTTCCAATTAATTCTTCTATCTTTAAGGTACTGATGTCATTTGCCTCTTCGATCGCAAGTGTCTTTTGACCCCATTATGGAGTAAGAGAATTTAAGATTTTTCTGACTTGATCTTCTTCCGAAAATACATTTCCCAAGGATATTAGAGAATGCACAATATCCTGAAATCTACTATACATATCTGAAATAGACTCATTAGAATTCATTTTAAATAATTGAAACTGATTTGTGAGAATGGAAATTTTGGTCTGTTTAACTTTGCTTGTTCCTTCGTGAGTAACTTGCAAAGTTTTCCAGATTTCATATGCAGACTTACAAACTGACACTCTATTAAATTCATTCCTATCAAGTGAACAAAACAGAATATTCATAGCTTTAGAGTTATTTTGTGCGACGGTCTTTTGCTCAACAGTCCAATGTGCAAAACCAGTTGTGGGTTCAAAATATTCACTCTGTGTGATATTCCAAGTGTCTAGTCCTACAGATTGTAAATATATTTTCATCCTACATGCCCAATATGCATAGTTACTGCCATTAAAAAGTGGTGGTCTGACAGTAGACTGACCTTCTACAAATGAACTAGTGACAGAGGTAATAGAACCAGTGTTGGTAGTAGTAACAGTACCAGTGTTGGTACCATTTTGAAAATTTTCAAAATTCAGATTATGAAACTTTGAAAACCTTACTTCGATACCAAATGTGAGAAATGCGGATTACAGATCTTAAGGTTAGAATTAACACTAGAGGGGGGTGAATAGTGTTTTAAGGAATTACTAATTCTTTTTGAGTTTATCTTAATTTGAACACAAATGCATGCAATATTCAGACACATATATGATCACAGAATCAAACACAGATGCATATATAAAGTAAAAGCAATAAAGGAAAGAACACACCGGATTTTATACTGGTTTGGAGTTACCCTACATCCAGTCCCGCAACACAAGTACAGATTTCCTTTCAAAATCAATTCTTACAATTACACCCTCGATTTCAAGGCCATGAGGTACACCGCTCCAGATTCACAATCCTCTGGGTAGAGATACTTGATTTTACGAGCAACAAGTTCACCCAATTGATTTTCCAGGCTATAATCACACCTTTTCTCGCTTGATTGAATACAAAGAAGTCTATAACTCTGAATAGCACTGGGATCTTGTTGAGATAGTGATAGAGAATCAAACCAGAGATGATCTAGTTAGATTCAATTGTGATTTTAGCAGAGTAATCGTAAAAATGTATATAAAGAAATGTGGAAGAAGAAGAGGAGTGAAATCAGAGAAAATATGATTGTAAATTCATTTAAAATAGCCCCTATTTATAGTAGAACAACAGCCATGTCCATTCGTGAAAGGATATGACGAATAGACACTTCCTTTGAAATTCAAACTTTTGAAATAAACTGTCACCTTGTCGACAAGGGGTCCTTGGGATTGTCGACAAGCCTAGGTTATTTTTGGTAATTTGTTTTTCTTTGAAAATAACTTCTATCTTGTATTAAAACTATTTTAAACTATATAAATATACTTAACTATAGTTAAAATACATAAATAAGTATAGAGAATAATATTTTGGTATATATAAAATTTTACTATAATTTTATATTTAAATCTAAGTATATATATTAAAAGTTAAATATATTATAATTAAAAGATAGTTTAAAACCAAGGATAATTTGATATTGAAAATAAAGATTATTTTGAGGCTAAAAGTATTTTAAAACCAGGATAGATGTTTGTGATTTATATTTAAATCTAAGTATAAATATTAAAGTTAAATATATTATAATTAAAAGATAGTTTAAAACCAAGGATAATTTGATATTGAAACTAAAGATTATTTTGAGGCTAAAAGTTTAAAAAACAAAGCCTTCTCGGCTCACTAATTAATCAATAGAAAATTAACACAAAATCACCTCTAACCCACTTCAAACTACAATCGTCTTCCCAGTTGCCGCATTCTACATTGCTCATTTTTCAAGAATCTCTAACCAACTTCAAGACATGCATTGGTATCATATTGCTGATGTTAGCTGTTTTCTAAGATAAGAACCTTATAGTTTCCTCCTTTCACTTTACTATCGGTTATCTAAGAAACGCATAGTTCCCCTCTTTTCTCAAAAACCCTAACCGACAAAATTAATGGTGGAGAATGGAGACTACCTCACAAAATAGCAAACCTCCTCCTCCTCCTCCTCCTTCCTATACATGCAGCACTCCTCTTTCTGTTGCCATTTGACATCTTTGTGCTCATGGCTGATTGCAATTCAGGTAAATTTGAATCCATCGATTTGTATATAAGAGCATGATTTCTGAAATTCATTTTACTGATTTTCTTTTATATTTTGGTTTTCCACTGGAATTCAATTTTTGAAACCATATCTTTGTGCTTCCATGTTGTTTTACTGATTCCGCATCGTCTTCTTTTCAGGTATGCTTTCAGGTGTGCTTTTTATTTACTAAATTATTTTATCTATATTATTCATTAATATACCTTTTTTATACTTTGTTATTCGATTAAACTTGAGTGTTACTTTGTTAGGTATATGAATTTTTAAACTTTAATTTTTTCTGCTGATGATTTAGGGCTTAGTGCTTTGCTGATTCCTAGACATATACCTGTGCGATGTTGTTTCCCTATTTTTCCTATTACTTTTTCACATTATGTGTCTCCCATGGTTTTTCATGTTCTCCATATTGATTCTCTAAAAAACATACAATTAGAATTTAATTCATTCATTCTGTAAATTTCATCCACTACACATTATAGTTTTTTTAGGCTTGGATAATTTGAATTTCGCAAATTCAGGTATAATACAATTGCTCTTATTACAGATTTAATTCGATTTTTGCATATTGATTCTCTAAAAGATTTACTTTTAGTATTTGATTTATTCATTTTGGAAATTTAATCTACTACAGATTTAATTCCCATTTGGCTTGGATAATTTGAATTTTACCAATTCCAGCTATAATGTGATTGTTCATAATACAAATTTAATTTGATTTTATTTAAATTTCACATATTCTTAGTTCTAACAATATTTTGCTATTAATTTTTTTAAAAACCTTTGTTTTCCAAATTACATTCTACATTTCAATATAAATTAACAGGGCTATTAAGGTTTAGAGATTTGATTGAAAGTTATAATTCATTCTTCTCTTACATTTGAAAAATAATCTATGTTGCTGATTCACTTAATAGTTGTATTCCTATTTCGCTTTTTACGAATTTACTTAACGAATAGCTTAGATAAATAAGAACGTGGTTTCTGCACTTTAATTAACATGTTGGTTTCTTGTAGAATGGTTTCTAATTTTGTGTTTCGGATTTGCAAAATAAAATCAGAAATTTGTTTCTAGTCTCTAAAAGTCCACTACTCTTTGTGCTCTTCCTATATTAATGAGTCGGTGGAAAATTTGTATAAATTCCATATTCATAATCAAATGTATTTTTTTTCCGCTTTGTCATCCAAATTATACCGTGTTTGTATTTACATTTTGGAATTCTATAGCTTTTAAATTAGAAATATACGGCGATTTCAAACTAATTTAAGTATTTTTATATCTACTTTTTAGATTTTGGTTTCATTGCTTACTCCTATTTTTGGCTTAAACTTCTCAGTTCCAAAAATGAAACCATGATAACTTTACGACAAAATTCAATTTTCGGTTTTGGAATTATAATGACGTTTTTAGGAATAATCTATATTTTATTTAACCTTTATGTAAGAAATTATTCATCCTTCCAATTCGGTTGCAAATATTGTAATTCTAATTTTACTTACTTGACTACTTAGAGTTGAAACTTTTTTTCAGCCAATTTGGTCAATCTATACTGCATATCTGCAAAAAATTTCTAACATATGATGCTGATTTAACTAAACTTTATGTTTGCGCCAAAACTGGTCACAAACCCCGAATGTTGTGAAAGCACCAGTGTTTGAATATAAATCAACAATATTCACACACAAATCTCAAATCTAAGTAACAGAGTATCACAATTCAGAAATAATGAACAGAAACAAGAGATTTATAGTGGTTCGGCGATCTTGCCTACGTCCACTCTGAAGTTGATGATTTTATTGATGTTCACTTAAAGATTACAATTTCTTCTAATGTAGTACAACTGATTTTCTGAGCTAAGTCTGAATCTAAGGAAGCAGTGGTGATTCTGAGTAAATATGGCAGAGTCTGGGCGCTCTTTAGCTCTCAAAATTGTCTGACCCCTTTTCTGAATGACCAGGGGCTCTATTTATAGGTGTAGGAGGCTGATATTTCGCCTAAATTGAAGGGAGACCAGTTCTGGCACGTCAGGGGGCCCACATGCCCGCTCTTTGGAAATCCGGGCCCACTTTGGGATCGATTCGACCCTTGCTTCGAATCGATCAAGTTTTGCTCCGATTGAGATGAAATTTGGCATGAACATTCCTTAGGTTGCCAGTAAGCTACTGTGAAAATTTCGTAGCATTTGGACTTATAGATCTCAAGTTATGATCGATTCAAGATTGCACTTCCGGCTGATTAGCTTGGTTCGAATCGATCCCTTCGAATCGATAAGGTCGACTCGATGGTTTCGCGCGTGGCATTCGTTGACGTGGCGCGCTTTCTTCGTATCGATCCTACTTTTACTCGGGGTTGACTGGATCGAATCCACGTTTCTAGCTGCTGTGACTTAGTGGATTCGAGGCGCTGGATTCGAAGGTTCGCTTCCTTCGAATCGATGGAACCGGTACTTGTTCGAATCGATCTAGATATGCTACTGTGGATCGATTCATAGTTGTTTCATCATGGGGATTCGAAGCATCCTTAATTCTATGGATTCGAAGGGGTTCTACCTCGCTGGATTCGAACTTAAGGCACGCTCGATGGAGTCGATGGATTCGAAGCAGTAAGGGTCTGATGGATTCGAACTTAAGGGTTGGCTCTGTTGGGTTTAAATGATCCCAAGCCGGATGGATACGAAACAGATGGAAGCGGAGCTATTTCCCTTCTGATCAATTCGAATGCTATGGTCTCGTATAAGGTAACCCGATGGATTCGAACCAACGATGTCTTCGGTGGATTCGAACATAAGCCCTGCCGATGGATATGAAGTAAATTGAGTCGAACCAGATGGAGTCGAAACTGATGGATTCCACTCATATGGATGCGAACCCAAGGCTATGTTTTCCACTTGCGCCGATGATATCTTGAGCGTACGACCTCGGATTGACTTGATATTTGGAACGTTGACTTTCACGGCTCTGCTTGACGTGTCTTGTTAATTGTAGCCCGATCCGGACTCGGACAAAATTCATCGATATCCATGGTGAACCTGCGATGCACAATCGTTGTTCATGACTAGTAGTCATTGATTTTCAGTTAACTTTTTGGTGTCACGGCCTTGCCAAAAGGCGGGATAACATTTGCCCCCCAAAACATGCCTTGCGATAGGAAGGTGTGTTTTGTAATGCCATAAGTTGGATGTTCATATCCAGTTGATGACCTGCAAAGAAATTGATAGTTTTATGTGACCACGAATGACGATCGTTCGCGACCGTATGTCATTTGAGGTAATATTGGACCGTTCGAGGTCAGATGCCGTTTGCGGCAAGTAGCAAAATGGGACCGTTCGTGGTCGGATGCCGTTCACGGCGGAGAAATAAAGGGGACCGTTCGCGTTTGGGTGTCGTTCTAGACGAGTTATGACCGTTCGCGATCGGGTGTCGTTCTAGACGAATTATGACCGTTCACGATCGGGTGTCGTTCTAGACGAATTATGACCGTTCGCGATCGGGTAACGTGGAAAGAAGAATGTGATCGTTCGCGATCGTGTGCCATACGAGGCAAAAATGTGATCGTTCGCGATCGAATGTCATATTAAGTGAATTGTGACCGTTCGTGGTCGGGCGCCGTTCGAGGCAAATGGTGACCGTTCGAGGTCGGGTGCCGTTCGTGGCGAGTTGTGACCGTTCGTGGTCGGGTGCCGTTCGTGGCGAGTTGTGACCGTTCGTGGTCGGGTGCCGTTCGTGGCGAGTTGTGACCGTTCGTGGTCGGGTGCCGTTCGTGGCGAGTTGTGACCGTTCGTGGTCGGGTGCCGTTCGTGGCGAATTGTGACCGTTCGAGGTCGGGTGCCGTTCGTGGCGAATTGAGTGTGCCCGGGGAGGGACTTAGTATCATCAATACCAGGTTTCACGTTCGGGTGAATTCCCGGATTGTTTGTTGCAACGGTTTATCGCCATCTCAGAGCATGCCTAGGGACCGTTCGCGATCCCGTACATGTGTAAGTGGCTTAGTCGTTATGAAATCACAAGTAGCATTTTTTCATTGAAAATAAGTCTTTAGCAAAAATGTTAAACAAAATCAAGTTCAAATATTCAAATCAAGATGAAACAAAAGCAAAGCAAGGATGTCAAAGTGTAAACTCTCACAACGATAAGGTTAATAGTCATTCAGAGCATGCCTATGGACCGCTCGTGATCTCGCACATGTGTAAATGACTTACCCGTGTTGGTGAGAGGTTTACGACTTGTTCATCGTTATTTCAACTAATTGATAATCATACGATGTCCCGGCTCGGGGGCACCCCTGGCTGATGTAGATGGTGGTCGCTCTGGCTCCACTGCTGGAGCTCGCCTTCTCACATACTGAAGCAGCATACCGTTCCTGATGTGCCCTTCCACCTCATCCTTCAGATGTCTACAGTCGTTAGTGTTATGTCCATTCAGCTCGTGGAATAAGCAATATTTGTCTGATTTCCTCTCGTCAACAGTGGGATCCCTTCGTATTGGCTTACGGTAGGGAACTTGCTCTCGTGTATCTTGGTAGATTCGCTCCAAACTCTCATTCAACTCTGAATAAGTGGTGAATCGTGGCTCTCTCCGCAGTCGCTTTGACCTGTCACCATTGTCCTCAGCCTTTCGTTTTCCTTTATCCTTGCCTGAATCATTTTCGAGAGGCTTTTTGTCTTTAAGTGCATAAACTTCTATTCCTTCTCCTTCTTCTCTTTCAGCATTAGCGTCTTCCAATCGCAAAAACTTTTCTGCCTCGTGATAGAATTCCCCCAGATCCATAGGCGGATCCTTAGTTAATGAATTCTTGAATTCCGTGCCGTCAGCTACTCCGGACACAACTGCCATCATAACCATGGATGGATCTGGCCGATACACCGATGCTGCTGCCGCATTGAACCGCGTCAAGAAATTCCTCAAAGACTCCCCAGCTTTCTGCTTTAGCGTTGCCAAACTCATCACATTCTTGGGTCTTGAAATATGAACCCTGAATTGCCTCATAAATTTCTCAATCAAATCGGTCCATGTCCCAATGGAGCCGCTCTCCAGCTGTCTGAACCATAAAGCTGCTATGTCTGTCAAATACAATGGGAAGCACCGGGCCATGACTTCCTGTGATGCCCCCAGCACTTCCATGTGCCTTATATACCTCGTTAGATGGACCGCAGGGTCCGTCCTCCCATCATACCTTTCTACTGTTGGCAGTTTGAATTCTGGTGGGTTCCTAGCCAACCTAATCGCAGGAGAAAAGGGACTCTTGTTCACGTCTTCAAGATCTCTGTTTACTAATCCGCCCCTCATGGCTCGCCTGACCATCTCCGCCAATCTATCATTATCTCCAAGCTGTAGTCCGCGTTCACTATCTTCGATCCGCCCCCCGAGTCCGTGTGAGCTTTCGGGTGTCTGCCCCCCTGGCTGAGCATTCATCCCTCTATCGCCACCAGGTTGCTCGGATGTCCTTGTCTCTCTTCCCAGGTTCGGATCAACATGTCCTAAGTGTGTGCCCCCCAGCTCCGGCGCTGCGTTAGATGGTCCTGCTCCGTTCTGGATTCTGGTTGCTCCTTGATTTTGTGCTCCAAGTTGTCCAATCTGTTGAAGCAAATTTTGGATCATTTCCTCTTGTCTCTTCATCATTGTCTCCATCTCATCCCTAGTGATGAAAACTGAAGCTTGGTTTGCCCCCGAGGAAGCCTCTTGACTCCCTTCGTGCTGACTTCGCTCTGGCCTTTGCCTTCTACTTGTTTGTCTTGTCATGATTCTTCGGATCTGAATCTCTTAGCCTTCTGATTCAACTTTCAAATGATAGAACTCCTGAGTTCAACTCTCAGTGAAAGCACCAAAGTGTTTGCGCCAAAATTGGTCACAAACCCCGAATGTTGTGTAAGCACCAGTGTTTGAATATAAATCAACAATATTCACAAACAAATCTCAAATCTAAGTAACAGAGTATCACAATTCAGAAATAATGAACAGAAACAAGAGATTTATAGTGGTTCGGCGATCTTGCCTACGTCCACTCTGAAGTTGATGATTTTATTGATGTTCACTTGAAGATTACAATTTCTTCTAATGTAGTACAACTGATTTTCTGAGCTAAGTCTGAATCTAAGGAAGCAGTGGTGATTCTGAGTAAATATGGCAGAGTCTGGGCGCTCTTTAGCTCTCAAAATTGTCTGACCCCTTTTCTGAATGACCAGGGGCTCTATTTATAGGTGTAGGAGGCTGATATTTCGCCTAAATTGAAGGGAGACCAGTTCTGGCACGTCAGGGGGCCCACATGCCCGCTCTTTGGAAATCCGGGCCCACTTTGGGATCGATTCGACCCTTGCTTCGAATCGATCAAGTTTTGCTCCGATTGAGATGAAATTTGGCATGAACATTCCTTAGGTTGCCAGTAAGCTACTGTGAAAATTTCGTAGCATTTGGACTTATAGATCTCAAGTTATGATCGATTCAAGATTGCACTTCCGGCTGATTAGCTTGGTTCGAATCGATCCCTTCGAATCGATAAGGTCGACTCGATGGTTTTGCGCGTGGCATTCGTTGACGTGGCGCGCTTTCTTCGTATCGATCCTACTTTTACTCGGGGTTGATTGGGTCGAATCCACGTTTCTAGCTGCTGTGACTTAGTGGATTCGAGGCGTTGGATTCGAAGGTTCGCTTCCTTCGAATCGATGGAACCGGTACTTGTTCGAATCGATCTAGATATGCTACTGTGGATCGATTCATAGTTGTTTCATCATGGGGATTCGAAGCATCCTTAATTCTATGGATTCGAAGGGGTTCTACCTCGCTGGATTCGAACTTAAGGCACGCTCGATGGAGTCGATGGATTCGAAGCAGTAAGGGTCTGATGGATTCGAACTTAAGGGTTGGCTCTGTTGGGTTTAAATGATCCCAAGCCGGATGGATACGAAACAGATGGAAGCGGAGCTATTTCCCTTCTGATCGATTCGAATGCTATGGTCTCGTATAAGGTAACCCGATGGATTCGAACCAACGATGTCTTCGGTGGATTCGAACATAAGCCCTGCCGATGGATATGAAGTAAATTGAGTCGAACCAGATGGAGTCGAAACTGATGGATTCGACTCATATGGATGCGAACCCGAGGCTATGTTTTCCACTTGCGCCGATGATATCTTGAGCGTACGACCTCGGATTGACTTGATATTTGGAACGTTGAATTTCACGGCTCTGCTTGACGTGTCTTGTCAATTGTAGCCCGATCCGGACTCGGACAAAATTCATTGATATCCATGGTGAACCTGCGATGCACAATCGTTGTTCATGACTAGTACTCATTGATTTTCAGTTAACTTTTTGGTGTCACGGCCTTGCCTAAAGGCGGGATAACACTTTAAAATTCTTTCTTCTCTTATATACTGATCTTAATTATTCAACCAGTAAAAATAAAGGTATGTCAAAATTAAGTTTACATGAGGAATCTTCTCAATAGTTATATGTACAGTTTTATTTTACGTGTTGACATATACATGAGTTTGATTAGTTAGGCGATAGTTTAGTCTCCTTCATAAATATGTACTTCATGTGATTTTAACTCATCTTAAAGTTTTGAAGTAACAAAGCTTGCACTCTATGAAACTATTACGGTGTTTGAGCAGATCAGTAGTTGTATATACAACTTTCTCAAAGTGATTACAACATTTAAAACTTTTACAACCTAACCAGCTATTCGAAAGAAAAGGTAGACAAAATAAAATATGGAATTCACTCATGTCTTATTAGACTGACTTTTTACAATCAAAGGTCTAAAAAGAACAATTTGTAGATAAGGGATCTAGAATGAGAAATTGCTTCAGAGAAACTAGAACATCAAGTGTGAGCATTTCAACGAAGGGGTGTGGACATCAACGAACAAGGTAACCATAAATATATTTGGTAATGTAAATGTTATACCTTTTTTCACATGCTGATATTTTTCATAATACATTAACTAGACGGGAGTTGGAATTGAAAAATCTGTAATAGTGATTACTATTGATGCGACTACGAATGCACACTTTTCCAAAAACTACACATTTTCTCCAAAAGGAACCAAAGTAAATGAAAGGTACGCAACCGCGACTGTAAGTTATTACAACTAAATATATTTACCATCAAATTGGATATCATCAATTAAAATTTAGGAGTATTAGTCTCATGATGTAATATTATATAACACCACCAGCTTTTAAACTAATGATACTGAATAAATGCATCTTTGATAGTAGGCATGAAAGGTACATAACTTAGTATTTAATGAATTTTTGCCAAACAGTGTAACAATAAATATGCATTGCATTTTCAAATCTATTGTATTTAAATGGATGATTGAGAAATAATTAAATTTTATTCTTTCCACCAATATTTGATATGTTTACGTTCAACTTCTCATTGAACATTTGTTCTTTTCTTTCCTGACAATGCAAATCTGTCTGTCCTATAATTTTCTGACAATATTTCATGGACTTAAAGCTACCTGATTTAAAAACCAAAAGAGCGTTTGTACTATCAGTATGTCAATATTTTCTGCACTTAAATTTTGCCTGATTTTATGCTTTTCTTCTCATTATTTACATCTTTTTTATATCTAAATTTATACCCGTTGGTTGTGGTCATACCATTTTATAAATCTATTTACAGAAAAAAATTACAACTATTAAAATTATCGTTCTATATTTCAAATACAATCGCAATCATCAAAATCTTATGCAATTTTTTTATCCTCTATAGAATTATTCACAAAATGTGGTTTGTGCCTAGGATGGGTTCATTTTTTCTATTTTTTATTGAGATCTTTGTTTCAAATTTACAATCAGCATCCAAGTAAGATCACAAATGATACTCAGGATAAACGATTTGTACCAGCATTATTTGATTACTTATTAGTACTTACTACTGAATTGCACTAATACCTAAATTTCTCTACGTTGTATTATTATGACATTAAATTTGCAAAACTAACATATATATATATATCTTTTTTTGCTTTGCAGAACAATTTAACTAGGACCGATGAGGTTTGGATGAAATCATTAGCAGCTCGAAAGGGGAAAGAAGCATATATATCTTAGGATGTTTCGGTCAATGTTTCTGTTTCTTCATTAGTCATGAGGGCTAAGTTTAATGTTTCTAAAATATTAAACTCTTTTACTTTTTTCCATGGTTAATTGTACCTATCAAATTCCAAGTTTACTATTTACTTAGGTTACATGTGATTTAATACGAGGTTTAACTCTCTTTGCTCTTTAAACAAAATTTCTATCAGCACACATCAATATATATATATATATGGAAGGAAATAATTACTCTATTACTGGCTACTTTTATTGCTCCAAACAAATAAATTTTATTTCAAATCTTTCATATTTAACCAAAGTGGATTTCTTACCAAAATAATGTATTGTACTATAAGGTTGTTTAATGAAACACCATGCATGTGAGGTATCATTACTTATTTCTTGCCTAAACTGCCTCAAATAGGTAACATGTCATCTTTTGTACTAAATGGGATATTATTCCCATATATTAAAGTGGAAATTAGCCATAAGGGCCTCTTTAGCAAGCGTAATTAGTTTCTAGGACACACAACTGAAATAATTACTTTTAAGGACAAAATGCAAAATAATTAGTTTCTAAGGCCTAAAAACCTATGAAATTATGTCCTTGAAAGTAATTGGACTGGTGACTTTGTCCTTAAAAGTAATTATTCTGTTGACTTTGGCCCTGAAATTAATTTCTATGGATGTGTGTTCTAGAAACTAATTGGACTGCAAAGTTTGTCCTTCTGATGAAATGCCCCCAATTTTTAATCTAGAACTAGTGTGAACCCGTGCTATGCACAATGGTTTTTCTAAAAATGCTAGGCTTATGTAATGTTGTAGTAATACACTGACACCTTGTTGTGTATGTAGACTTCATTTTGCTTATTATGTAGTCAAAAAATCATTCTTTTATACACATTTTGGTACATCATTTTCACTTTTTCTTAACATCTAAAGTGGAAAACTAAAAGTAAAATATATTTTGCATATTGATTATATTTATAATTTTCTATCTACCAAGGTACATACGTTATATTATTTAAGCATTATTTTAACAAGAAAAGAGCTATAGATCCATGTTTTTGAGGTTGTTATAAGAAAAGTCCCTGTAGAAATGAATATGTAAATTTAGTCCCCATTTTTGAAAAATAGAAAACGTAAGGTGCCTTACACTTTTCTGATAGAAAGTGCAATGTAACTTGCACATTTTTGATTTTGAATTTTTTTTAAATTTAAAAATATTTAAAATCATTTAAAAGTGCAAGTTAACTTGCGTTTTCTATTAGGAAAGCGCAAGCTAATTTGCGCTTTTTGATTTTGAATTTTTTTTTTGAAAATTCGGGAATTTTTTGGAAATTTTGAAAGCGCAAGCTAGTTTGCGCTTTCTGATTTTGAATCTTTTACGAAATTTGTAAAAAAATTTGGAATCTTTGAAAATTTTGAAAACCGAAGTTAACCTGCGCTATATATCAGGAAAGTGCAAACACGCTTTCTGATTTAGAAAAAAAGAACCTAATTTACATACTCATTGCTACAGGGACTTTGCTTGTAACAACATCAAAAATGGAGTCTATGCAAAGCCCTTTATTTTAATATAAAAAAGGTTCTAAATTTTGCAGAAGCTTCCGATGTCTTTTTTAAATTTTTGACTTGAAGCACTCAATTTTGACTCGAAGCAAGCTTGAGAATCAAACCTGCGGATTTCAATAATATGACCCAAAATCATCTTGGAGTCAACTTCGGGGTAATCCAACTCGAGATAGTAAGGATTCGAAACAAAAGTGCAGTGTTTAAGGACATGCAGGGCTTAAATAATCTTAGCAAGCAGACGAGATTAGGTAGGCTCGAGTTTGTATGAACGCTCGAATTCAATTTCTAAACTTCACTTGAAACATGCTTAAAATTGACCTGGAGTGTGCTCAAGTTCGACCCCAAAGCGCGCTCGAGAAGTCGCCAACTTGACCAAGAGAAAGCGCTCAAACTCGACCCTTGAAAGCATCCAACTCGACATGAAGCAACACCGTGCCAAACTTAACTTAGTCGAACTAGACCTTGAGCAATGCTTGAGTTCACTCGAGGAAGCACTCGAATTTACCCTTGGCAATGCTTGAATTTCCCACCTAAATAGCTCAGTCTATGCCTAGATGAAGTTCTTCTGGGTGATGTAGAAGCCAAAGCATAGCATCCACTGTTAAGGATGTAGAAGTACAATTATTATACAAATGCTAGGACCGACTTGAAAGGTGGAGACAATCTAGAAGAGATTCTGACTCTAATGATGATCAAATATAACGACCCGAAATTTTCGAATCCGAAAATCCCAGATAGTTAAGAAGAGAAGAAAGAGATAGAAGAAGAAGAAACAGAAACACATCACCGATTCTCACAAATCGCAGCGGATCAAAATATAATATCAAATAATAACAGTTTACAAAAGAATACAATATCAGTTGATTACATTTTTATACATCAGAGTTCACACATACTCAAACACTGGACATATACAAATCAACATGTATCAGATAAATAGAAATATATCACAGCGGAAACACTCCATACGTTCCTGCCATTCAGCTCGCCTCCTGAGCTCCAGAACGTCCTAACCTGAAAATCTGTAATACTCGGTCTGACCCGAGCATTACATCAAAGTAACACCCGAGTCAGGCTGGAAACCAACGTGAGTAAACCCATTTAAATTGAATTAATAAGGTTGTAAAACTTCTTTGAAAACCAGGGTAACCCGTACCTCACTACGAGTTCTTATTTTATTATAGTCAAACAATTTTTTCACAAAATAATATCTAAGTACCGTTACTTAGTTCCAATGGTCCAGATTACTCAATTTATTCCATCCCAGCCTATTCGATTTACAAATCAAATCTATAAAGAATTATAGATTACCAATCGAAGTGGTTCCGGATATCGCTGATATCCGATCCCGGTCTCTTCGATTTCAATACCATCTTTTTAAGCCAAGTTGTTTTAAGTTTAAACAATTCGATTTATATTCGGGATATCATATTCACATGAATATTCTATCACAGATAGATAACTTACATTATCACAATTCATCCAAAGCATCTCATATCACAGGGCATCACAATCACATGTCAGAGATATCACATAATCCAAATCATCCAATATAACTCAATCATCCATAAGCAAGATAAATCAACCACACCATCTCAAATTAATTTAATTAACCACCAATGAATTAAATTAATTACTTTAATTACTCTTAAATCTTGCTTACTTAATATTAATTAATTACAAATCAATTAATTAATCATCCTCTAATTATCCATCTTAATTAATCAACCTTAATTAATTATTCTTTAATTACATTAATAATTAGCCTTTAATTAATTACATAAATTAATTATCCTTTAACCATTCATATTAATTAACCCTTAAATACTCTCATTAATTAATTACATTAATTAATGATCCTTAATTAATTACTTTCATTAATAAATTATACTTTGATTATAACATTAATTAACCATTATTAATTACATTGAGTAATTAACTTTTAATTAATTTCACTAATTAATTATCTTTAATTAATCACAACCTTAATTAAAGATAAATTCTTTATGTTCATAAATTACTTAATTACATCATTAACTTATTAAAGATAATTGGTAATTAATTTCAAAATTAATATAATTACTTTTTAAAACAAAGAAATTTAAATCATTTAACTTAACATTTTAAATTTTTGAAAACTTGTTAAATACTTTTCTTTGGAAACTAAATTCACTCTTATACTATATTTGAAATTTCCTTTGAAAACTTCCATTTATTTCTTTAAAAAAACAGTTAATATATTTTGAAACTAGATTTACTTTGCTTTGAAATCATATTTACTTAAATTACACGTTTAAGAAATTTAGTAATATCTCCTTTGAAACCTAAACATTTTAAAACCTTAAAACTATTCATGTTTTCACTGCTAAACCCTGGTAACACAATCACACTAAATCCCGAGCTCAAGCAATTTAAAAACCCGAGTCAGCTTCGAGAAAATCACAAGAAAACTCGAGTAAACCCCGAGTAAAACACAATACACTCACGAACAACTACTACCTGTCCCCTGCTTCGAGAAAATCACCCAAGTGCTTCGAGATTTGCCCCGAGCCAGATCTTCTTCCCTAACTCAACGATAAATCGCCTGACATAAACGTGCACGTGCACGGTCGCTCCGACTACCGTAGATCGTCACCGCGATCTTTGACAAGTCAACGACATCCACGCCGACCCTCACTTTCACCCAGATCGGCAAAAACGACACCCCATCCAAAACGAACAACCCACCCAAAACTGGAACCAACACAGACGTTCAATCCTCTCACCGACGACGATCAAGTCAACTGGAACCCACGGCACTCACTCTAGAGCAGCAACAAGTCACCACGACACGACCTCAACCCTCGCGATCGAGTACGAATCACCATTTTCGTCGAGATCACCTCGACATTCAACTCAACAAAACAACACTCAAAACCCTAGATCATCGATTCCCGACCACTCTAGCCATCGTTAAACAACTTCGACATTTTTCCCATGATCGACAACCCTAAAGCCACCCTCGATCAAAATCCCGAGCCTCAAATCATCCATGATCGCCGACGATATACAAAATACCCAAATCTGATCAACTAAGCATATCTCGCTGAATACTTTTCTAAAAATCATGATTTTTCTTTTAAAAATCATTATTTCCAAAAGTAAAACATATTATATAAACGAATCAAGAATTTACAATACTTGAATTTTTGACATTTATTTGAGTTTACCGCATATTTATCTTCCCACTGAGATCTATGTTCAAATCTAGCTCAAAACTATTTTTAGAATTATGATCTGAGTTATATGAACATAATTTGTTTAGTTCTTGAAGCCTAGAATGGATCAGAGAAAGAAATATTGATTTTTTTTTGAAAAAGATTTAATCTTGATAAACCTGGAACAGAACTGCATGTCTGTTCTCAGACATACACAAACACATTCATACATATATACATAGATTTGATATACTTGCAAATGGTTTTTAACTTCACTTCAGACATGATTACAAACAACAGTTAGAAATCTAGATTTAGCAAAGGTTTACTCACAAGCATCAACATAGAAATATATTAGGGGTAGAAAGTTTGTTCACCTACTTATGAAGGAAACAGAGAGCTTTTTGAAACAGTTTGAAAGTTGAAGACTTGAATTGGTTTTCCTCTGTAAATCTTTATTCTTGAAATAATTTCTTGATTTAATCACTTCAAACTATTTTTTAAAAACAAAATCACATCCATACCATCACTTTTCTTTTAATGATCATGATCTGAAAAACATTGGAGCAAGAGAAATTGATTTTCAAACTGGTTTAAGCCTGTTGAAATCAACAGAGGGGAGTATACAGACATGCACAATACCATCTTCATATATATAGACATGCAAGCATATTTATTTATTTATGCAAACACTTTTCACAACATCACTACTAATATTCATCACATTCATCAAAGTATAGAACAGATTCAACTTAAAAAGGAGAAGTTTACTCACAGTTGATGTTGAATAGAGCTTGAACTTTGGGTAGCTTGAAACTTGAAAACTGAATGCTTAGATGATTTTGCTAAGATCTGAGCTGATCCTGTCCTTTACTTTCAGGCTTGAATTTGTTTCAGATTGAATATAGTTGAGTTTTTAATCTGAGAAGATTGCTTGAAGATTTGAGGTAGTTGAATTTGTTACAGGCTTTATATTTTTATGGGTTCTCCAGTTCGAATGCAAGACAAGGGCAGAGTCCTTTATAAAGAAGGTGGAGGTGTATAGCGTAAGCTAAGGCCGATTTAACAAAAGGTGATTTACTTTTCATATGACTTGAATTTGTTTTTTTTTCTTTACGCAGACTTGACTTTGATCAATTATTTTGTGTGCTTAGATTTGATGTTTAATGTGCTTGCATTAAATGCTTGCCTCTCTTTTTGTCTACAAATGTTTCATATGAGTTGATATGTGAATACATTTTTTTTGTTTATAGGTATACCTATATATGTACACGTATATAGTTATGTATATATATATATATATACATTTTTTCTATTCTACTTGCATTGCACCATGCACAACTATGTTAACACTTATATATATATTTAATATAAATTCAAGTTTTAAATATCAGAAAATTTATTTATTTGTTTAATAAAAGTTAATACCCCTATAATTAAATTCATTTAGTCGTCCAATTAACATACGTCAAAAATCCGGGTCGTCACATTCCTCCCTCGTTTAGAACTTTTCGTCCCCGAAAAGGAACGAACCGAATTTATGAAAATGCTTAAAATCAGATAAATATTCTTTGATCATTTTTAAAACACTTTTTAATATCTATATAATATTATTTCAAAGTAGTTTTTATAAAAATACTTTTATAACTCGATGTTTCAACAAGTCCATCCTTGTTCTCATAGAAATTCGATCATACGCTGATCAGGTGTAGGACTAAAAATCTATAAGTACTTAGCAGACCCATTTTAACACCCAGTGAAAATATTTGAAAAATAATTTTATTGAAAATATCGAAAACATTTTTGAAAATAGAGGAAATATCTTTGGTGAGAATGCTCTGGAAATCATCACCCCCATCCATGGTCGCAGTTAACCCGATGGTTACGTTGCCATCCCGGCAAAATCCATAGATAACTGTAGGCCTCCGCGCCCCTTGATTACACCATGGAACCCGCTACAGATCGCAGTTATACCCGGGCTTTACGTTGCTATCACAACAAAAAAACCATATAACCGTAGGCATCAGCGCCCTCGAATTCCGCTGCCAAAAGAATGAAACTCCTCCACTCGACCATAGATCGCAATCTACCGATGTTACGTTGCCGTCCCGGCAAAATCAAGTGTAGACTATTGGCACTCATCCTCCACATGATTTTCACTATGGTCACACACAGTAGATCGCAGTGACATCGAGTTACACTGTCGTCACATCATAACCCAAATACCTCTGTAGGCATCAGCGCCCTCGACTTTCGCTACCCAATAATCCTCAGGAACTAGTTTGTCCGGACTCCTCACAGGATCAACTTTAGAGCCTCCCCCTCTTTAAGGCTTAAGGCAATACCACCCTGTGGCACTCTTGAGAAGTTCATTCAAGGGAGCGCCTTTTTTCCCAGAGCCACTTTCAAAACACTTTATACTATACACATATAGTATTTTCCAAATCATACACCTAGTATGAATCTCCTATAAATCTTCTTTCTCAAAATCGATTATCCCAAAATCGATACTTTTCAAACTAGGCTTTCCAGCTTTTCAAAATTGATTTTTTTCTCAAAAATCAAAAGCCTTTCCAAATCCAAAGGTTCCCAAAACCTTTCTTCAAAATCATTTTCACAAAAGCCTTTATATATACATATATATATATATATAATAACCTTGGGAATTTTTTGAATCACTTCATACTTGTATAAATTCACTTTTATACTTCAAATATTTTCAAAACCCTTTTCTTCAGGCAATAGATTCAACAAGGGGAGTTTTATCATATATATAACAGAGATACATAACTTTGTTTATTCCAAATTAAATATTCAAATTTGATTACTCTATAAAGTCACTTACCAAATTACTTACTTCCATAAAGTAAATTTTTACCATAGAAATATCCAATTCCCACTTTACTTCATCATATATTTCACAAAATATACTTTCAATTTCAAAAATCATTTATAGTTCTTATCCATAAATTTTCAATGCCAATTTCATTCAAACCCGTACGATATACACATACCATTCATACGCTATATCAATCTGATCGCTCACTCGATCACACAATTCCACTTCCGAACTAATATCGTCCACCCGACTCCCTAGTGCGGACTCAGATCTGGCTTCTTGATCAGAAGCCGTTATTCTCCTTGCATAGTCACAACTATAATAGAGAATATCTAGAACCAATCAAAAATCCATATCCAGGTTCGCCGTCAAAAATCGAGCGAAAAATCCCAACTCAGATCAATAATATTATCTCGAAATTTTGTGCTCGAATCTGGATCAAATCACTATGCGAATAGAATAATATACGTACATCCTACGCATTTATCTTCATTGATTATCAGTTAAATCAATTTCCTTTCTATTCATCCTCACTTTGATTTTATTCACTTATTCACATTTGCCTTAATCCCCATTTGGATTATCACTTCAATTCTTATCTATATTGGGTATTTAATCAATAACAGTTTGAACTCCGACCAGTTTATATTTAGAAAATAGCTTGAAATTTTTTAAAATAAATAAGTAGTTGAAAAGTAATTATTATTGTAAAAAGCTGTAAAATAGTTTAGTAATTATAGATAGTTGAAAATTAGTAATTATTTATAGAACAATTGAAAAACAGTAATTAGTTTATAAATCAGTTGTAAAATTATTAAATAGTTCCAAAAGTAATTGTAAAACAAGCTTAAGATAGTTTTAGGTTTAAAAAGAAAAGTTGTATAGTAAATAGTTTGGAAAAATAGATTTATATTAAAACAATTTATTTTGAAAATAGTCCAGAGTCAAACTGTTCAATTCCCCATCAATTCAATTTAAATTTCCAATTCCATTTAAATTGACCCACTTCTAATTTGAATAACTTCAATTTCCCTTGAACTTGATTTATCCCTAATTCAAGTTGAATTAACTTCAATTTCTTTCCAACTTCAAATCAAATTCCATTTGATTTTTAAACATATTCACTTTAATTTCAAATCATTTCAATTTCTATATGAATTAATCCCAATTCCCATTTGAATTTGAACTCATTCAATCTTTAATTTTATTTCAAATTAATCCAATTCAAAATTTTCATTTGAATTTTATACTCATCCATCTTCAATTCTAGTTGATTCAAACTAAATTCAATTTGAACTAATGAAATCTAAGTCTCAACCTTAAACCGTCTCGAATTATATAAATTCGAGTTAAATTTTCAAATGTTGATTTAACCCGTTAAATCAAATTAACCTTTATTTTTGAATCAATAATCCAAATCTTTAAATAATTTAATTCTGAGTCCAATTCTCAAAATTCCATTTTAAATTATCTATACTTAACTTATTTCAAAGTTCAAATAAGAATTCAAAACAAATTTTATCTTAAAAATTCAATCTATTACTAAATTTTATCTTTCGGTTTTGAAACCAGTTCTTAAACACTTTTAATTTACAAGTTCAATTATTCAAATTTTTAGTTCAAAGTAATTCCATATCCATAATTTCAAATTAAAGTTTAATTTCCCTTTTATCACAATAATGGATATATTACCACACCTCATTCCTCATTCATTTAAACAAATCCAATTCACAATGTAAGGATTATTAATAACAATAGGATGATATCATCCAATTTATTTTAAAACATCCACCCATTTCCAATTTCCAGATCTCAAACCCATTTTGATATCACACAAACTCCCAATTCAAATTAACCATTTAACTTTCCTAAGTTAAATCTCAATTTCATCTTGAAATTCCCAATTCAGGTTGTTTGTTAAATTATTTAACTTTCCCAAAGTAAAATTCAATTTACTCCTTCAATCAACCTTACTCAAATTTGAATTCCCACTTCAAATTTTAAACTTCACATTAATAATCTTATAAGTTCAAAAACTTATCACCTTGAATATCACATCTCATTCCAAATTTAAAACTAAATATTTAGAGTTTATTTCAAACCATTTTTGATATTATGTATATTCCTCATATATACATATTATTCCCTTTACACACTAAGTTATCCTTAAATTTTAAATCACCTTTGGTTTTTAATTCAAAACAAATTTTCAAACAACCCTTGTTTGCAACAAGTCCCTTTTATTCAAATAATACTTATTTATTATTTCTTTTAGCACTTTGAAATAAATTCCAAATTTTCTGGCTTAGATTTAAAACTTCAAAATCTAGATCATCTTCAGTTCCAATTTATAAGTCATACTTATCTAAAACATTTCATTTTGCTTACTCATTAATACACATCTTATTATTAAACACAACAATCATTTATGATAATAACCAAGATTATCATATTTGGAAACCAATTCATTATTATTTTATTCTGAAACTTTTCCCAAATGAAACGATCCAAAATTTTCGAACCCGAAAAATTCCAGATAGTTTGGAAAAGAAGAAAGAGATAGAAGAAGAAGAAACAGAAACACAGCACTGATTCTCACAAATCGCAGCGGATCAAAATATAATATCAAATAATAACTGTTTACAAAAGAATACTGTATCAGATGATTACGTTTTTATACACCAGAGTTACACACATACTCAAACACTGGACATATACAAATCAACATGTCTCAGATAAACAGAAATATATCACAGCGGAATCATTCCATACGTTCCTGCCATCCAGCTCGTCTCCTGAGCTCCAAAACATCCTTACCTGAAAATCTATAATACTCGGTCTGACCCGAGCATTACATCAAAGTAACACCTGGGTCAGGCTGGAAACCAGCGTGAGTAAACCCATCTAACATGGAATACTAAATTCAACATAAAAGGAAACCCGGGTAACTCATATCAAATTTTACAACTTCACAAGTTTGGTATAGACAACACTTATTACACACATCAATTTCTAAGTACCAGACTTAGATTAAATGGTCTAGTTCACTTAAATCATTCCATTCCAGTCTATTGATTTCACCCATCAAATCTGTACAGAATTATTATAGATTACAAATCGAAGTGGTTTCAGGTATTTACTGATACCCGACCTCGGTCTCTTCGAATTCAATGTCATCTCTAATCCAAGTTGTTAAGTTTTAAACAATACAATTCAAATCCAGGATATCATGCAACAATCCAACTCGGATAGGTAACCTACATTATCACAGTTTAACCCATTCATATCATAGCACATCTCAATCGCCCATCAGGGATAAAATCAATCCAAGTCATCCAATATCATTCAACCATCTATAACAAGATTTATTAGATATATAATTCCTAATTAATTTAATTAATCTCCAATTAAATTAATTACCAACTTTAATCATTTAGATTACCTTAATCCTTCATACTCAACATTTATTAATTACAACCCAATTAATAAATCATTCTTTAATCATCCATCTTAATTAATCATCCTTGCTTAATTATCCTTTAATTTCATTAAGTAATTAACCTTTAATTAATTACATAAATTAATTATTCTTTAACCATTCACATTAATCAACCCTTAATTACTCTTATTAATTATATTTATTAATGATCCTCTAATTACTTCATTAATTAATTATTCTTTTAATTAATTACATTCAATAATTAATCTTTTAATTACAAATTAAATTATTTATTCCTTATCAAATTATTCCTTAATTACTTACATTAAGAAATTATCATTTAAGTAATTAATTTCTAATTACTTACATTAATTAATCCCTAATAATTTATTAATCTCTAATTAATTTATAACCCTTAATTACTAATTAATTAATCCTTAATCATTAACCAATTAATTAATTAATCCATAATTATTCATCAATTAATTAATTAAAAGATAAATCATTTATCTTAATTAACATCTTAATTATCATTTAAAATCTTATTTAATAAACTTTAGGAATTAACTATCATTAATCTATTAACTTAAGATTTTAAGTTTAATTAATGATAAAAACATTTTATCATTTCAATTACTACTTAATTACATTATTAATTAAGTTTTAAATAAACTTAAGATTTAACTTAATCTAAGCTAAAATAAATTCCATATCCTTTTCTTTTGAAATTTAAAAATCTGGTATTTAGTTAAACCAACCCGAGTTCAATCCTTTGTTTTCCCGAGCCAAACTAACAACTACTTCGAGTCTACACAAAAACATTCCCGAGACTATTAACTTAAGATTTATTTTTGTTTAAAATACTGTAGGCTTATCACCCACAAAATACTCGAGTACAAACTCGAGTCACTACCCCCAAAACCCGATCCTGCCTTCTCGTCAAACTCACAACCCAACCTACAGATGCCGCTGACACCCCCGTGCACATGCACCATCGGCCGAGGCTATTTCGACCATTGACGACACCTTCGTCTCGTCGATGAACACCCCTACAAATAACCCCGACCACTCAAACATCATCACGAGCTCGTGATAAAAAACGAGCCACTCAGTCGATACAGGAACCAATACCATCACCAGAAACTGCCTCGAATCCATGTCTCCGACCACCAGACAACGCTGCAACTCCGTCTTTAGCTTCGCCAGACATCCACGCGACCAACGCCCCAGGTCCGATGCCACTCGATCAACCATAGACTCCGCGGCAACTCAATTTCCAAGTTTGACCAAAACTAGGGTTAAAAACCCATTCCTCCGATTCGTCGACGCCACAGTGGTTAATAAAACCACTCACCATTTTTCCCGACCTCGCCGAACCTTCCTCCACCTCCAGTCGAAACCCTGACCACCAAAGTACCTCCGGCCACCAGAATTTGCTCCAAACCCACACTCTTGTCATCACCAAAATGCATACTTGATACAAATCTAAAAATGTGATTTTACTTTTAAAAATCATGATTTTAGATGGTGATTCAGGCTATATAAGAAAATCGAAGAATTTAGATGTTTGAATTTTTAACATATCTTAAGTTTTCCACTGTTCTTCTCCGTTTCCAGAAAATTACAAACTTAATTTACTTAAATATATTTTTAAACCTTAATCTATGTTTAAACAAACATATGGTGATTGAAAACCAAGGACTTTCAGTGAATAGATAAAGAGATATTAAATTTTGATTTGAATTGAAACTCTGTAACTATGAAACAGAGAGGAACTTTAGATATATCTGACAAGCACACTCTAACACATTCAAGCATACAGGATTCACACTTGTATATATACATGCAAAGCACAATTCAATCCAAAAATCACATGCATAGTTTTGAATTTACTTGAGCTTTTTAAATAAAATGTTTACTCACTGTTATGTATATTGATGAAACCGTGCTTCCATGCTTCTTCTGTCTTGGTACTTATTTAGTTATTTTGATCTTCTTTGATTTGGGAAATGGCAGCTAGTATAAACTTTATTTTTTTTCTCTTGGTTGTCAAGTTCGAATGCAAAACAAAGGCAGCCCCCCTTTTTTTTAAGGAAGGTGGATGCGTATAGTGTAAGCTAAGGGAGAAGATAAATATACCTCTATAGTTTTGAAAACAAGTAGACCTGATTTAACAAAGGCTGATTTGATTTTTTTCAGGTTGATTTGCCATTTTATGTATTTGACTAGATTGGGTTTTGACCTTGATTTAAGGTTTTGTGTGCTTGAGATGCCATTTGCCATGATGTTGTCTCCTTGTGTTTATACATACATACATATATATATATACATATACACACACACATACATTTCATATGTAAATTTGTTTTTACTAAATGCATTTGTATTTGTTATCATATATATATATATATACTTATACATTCCCATATTTACAAATGCTATATGTTTCTTACTTATATATACATACATATATGTATTATATATATTATATTCACATTTGTGCCTTCTTATATATATTTGTTTTCTATGGGTATACATACATACTTGTATGCTTTTATATATATATTTTTAATCCTTACAAACTTGTATATATATTTATACATATATTGTATGGATATTTTAATCTTAATTTAAATGGTGGGGTTTTATATATTCATATAATTTATTCTTCTATGAGGTTTATCATATTTAAAGGTCTATAATTCATTATTTATTATGGTTTTTTAATCAATTTATACCTATATCCAAATATCCTAATTACCAGAATTTTATTTGTTCGACTTAATAATCAATATTTCAATAATTGAAACAGTTAATTACCTCATTCCTAGGCGTCAAAAACCCGGGTCGTTACATTCCTCCCCCCTTTAAAACTTTTCGTCCTCGAAAAGGAACGAAGCGAAAATTTAAATTTTAATGTTTATTATCAATTTAATCATTCTTTAAACATTTTAACTTGTTACTCTTTTATTTTAAAATTTTAAAACACTTTCAAAATTACATAATATTACCAAACTAGCTTTATATAAAAATACTTTTTATAACTTGATGTTTCAACAAGTCCATCCTTGTTCTCATAGAAATTCGGTCATACGTTGATCAGGCATAGGACTGAACATCTGTAAGTACTTGGTAAACCTGTTTTCAACACCCAGTGAAAATACTTGGAAAATAATTTTATTGAAAATATAGAAAACAGTTTTTGAAAATGGAGGAAATATCTTTGGTGATAATGCTCTGGAAATCATCACCCCCATCCATGGTCGCAGTTAACCCGATGGTTACGTTGTTGTCCTGGAAAAATCCATAGATAACTATAGGCCTCCGCGCCCCTCGATTACACCATGGAACCCGCTATAGATCGCAGTTATACCCGGGCTTTACGTTGCTATCACAGCAAAAACCCATATAACCGTAGGCATCAGCGCCCTCGAATTTCGCTGCCAAAAGAATGAAACTCCTCCACTTGACCATAGATCGCAGTCTACCGATGTTACGTTGTCGTCCCGGCAAAATCAAGTGTAGACTGTTGGCACTCATCCTCCACATGATTTTCGCTATGGTCCACACATAGTAGATCGCACCGACATCGAGTTACACTGTCGTCACAGTATAAACCAAATGCCCCTGTAGGCATCAGCGCCCTCGACTTTCGCTACCCAATAATCCTTAGAAACTAGTTTGTCCAGACTCCTCACAGGATCAACTTTAGAACCCCCCTTAGGGCTCAAGGCAGTACCACCCTGTGGCACTCCTGAGAAGTTCATTCAAGGGAGCGCCTTTTTCCCCAGAGCCACTTTCAAAACACTTTATACTATACACATATAGTATTTTCCAAATCATACACCTAGTATGAATTTCATATGAATCTCCTTTCTCAAAATCGATTATCCCATATCGATAATTCACAAACTAGAATTTTCAAATTCCAAATTTGATTTTCCTCAAAAATCGAAAGCCCCTTTTTAGAAATCTATAGGTTCCCAAAACTTTTTCCCAAAAACATTTTCACAAAATCCTTTATATATACATATATATATAATAACCTTGGGAAATTTTTGAATCACTTCGCACTTGTATAAATTCACTTTTATACTTCAAATACTTTCAACCCTTTTCTTCAGGCAATAGATTCAACAAGGGGAGTTTACCATATATAACAAAGATATATAACTTTGTTTATTCCAAATCAAATATTCAAATTTGATTGCTCTTTTATAAAGTTATTAACCATATTACCTTTCTTCATAAAATGAATCTTAAATCATAGAAATTTCCAATTTCCATTTTACCTCGTCATATATTCCACAAAATATACTCTTTGTTTCAAAGACCATTTATAGTTCTTATCCACAACTTACAATATCAATTTCATTCAAACTCGTACGATGTCCACATATCATCCGTACGCAATATCAATCTGATCGCTCACTCGATCACACAATTTCACTTTCGAACTAGTATTGTCCACCCGACTTCCTAGTGCGGACTCAGATCTAGTTTCTTGATCAGAAACCGTCATTCTCCTTGCATAGTCACAACTATGATAGAGAATATCCAGAACCAATCAAAAATCCATATCCAGGTACGCCATCGAAAATCGAATGAAAAATCCCAACTCGGATTGATAATACTATCTCCAAATTCTGTGCTCGAATCTGGATCAAATCACTATGCGTATAGAATAATATACGTACATCCTTAGCTCATATCTTCATTGATTATCAGTTAAATCAATTTCCTTTCTATTTATCCTCACTTTGATTTTGTTCACTTATTCACATTTGCCTTAATCCCCATTTGGATTATCACTTCAATTCTTATCTCAGTTGGGTATTTAATCAATAACAGTTTAAACTCTGACCAGTTTATATTTAGAAAATAGCTTGAAAATTTAAAAATAGATAAATAGTTAAAAAATAATCATTGGTTTGTAAAATAGCTATAAAATAGTTAAGTAATTGTAAAATAGTTGAAAAATAGTAAAATAATTACAAATTAGTTGCAAAATGGTAACTAGTTATAAAGTAGCTAGAAAGATAGTAATTAGTTTATAAAATAGTTGTAAAATAGCTAAATAGTTTCAAAAGTAGTAGTTAAATAAATATAAGATAGTCTTGGGATTTACAAAGAAAAGCTGTATAGTAAATAGTTAGGAAAATAGATTTAAAATAGTTTATATCAAAATGATTTATTTAAAAATAGTCCAGAGCCAAACTGTTCAATTCCCCATCAATTCAATTTAAATTTCCACTTCCATTTAAATTGACTCACTTCTAATTTGAATAACTTCAATTTCCCTTGAACTTGATTTATCCCCAATTCAAGTTGAATTAACCTCAATTTCTTTCCAAATTCCGATCAAATTCCATTTGATTTTAAACATATTCACTTTAATTACAATTCCAAATTATTCAAATTAATTTAGACTAATTTCAAATTGAATCCACTTCAATTTCAAATCATTTTAATAATTATATGAATTAATCCCAATTCCCATTTGAATTTGAACTCATTCAATCTTTAATTTTATTTCAAATTAATCCAATTCAAATTTCTCATTTGAATTTTTATACTTGTCCACCTTCAATTCTAGTTAATTCAAACTAAATTCAATTTGAACTAATCAAATCTAAATCTCAACTTTAAACCATCTCGAATTATATAAATTCGAGTTAAATTTTCAAATGTTGATTTAACCCCTCAAATCAAATTAACCTTTATTTTTAAATCAATAATCCAAATATTTAAACAATTTAATTCCGAGTCCAATTCTCAAAATTCCATTTTAAATTATCTTTACTTAAATTATTTCAAAGTTCAAATAAGAGTTCAAAACAAATTTTATCTTAAAAATTCAATTTATTACCCAATTTTATCTTCCATTTTTGAAACCAGTTCTTAAACAAATTTTAATTTACAAATTCAATTATTCAAACTTTCAGTTCAAAGTAATTCTATATCCTTAATTTCAAATTAAAGTTTAATTTCCCTTTTATCACAATAATGGATATATTACCACACCTCATTCCTCATTCATTTAAACAAATCCAATTCACAATTTAAAGATTATTAATAACAATAGGATGATGTCATCCAATTTATTTTAAAACATCCACCCATTTCCAATTTCCAGATCTCAAACCCATTTTGAGATCACACAAACTCCCAATTCAAATTAACCATTTAACTTCCTAAGTTAAATCCCAATTTCATCTTGAAATTTCCAATTCAGGTTGCTTGTTAACTTATTTAACTTTCCCAAAGTTAAGTTCAATTTACTTAATCCAGCCAACCTTACCTAATTTGGATTCCCATTTCAAATTTTAAACTTCTCATTAATAATCTTATAAGTTCAAAAACTTATCACCTTGGGTTTTCACATCACATTCCAAGCAAAATTTAAACTCAACACTTAGAGTTTAATTCAAATCATCTTTGATATTATGTATGTCCCTCATATATACATATTTTCTTTATACTCTAAGTTATCCTTAAATTTTAAATCACTTTTGGTTTTAGTTCAAACAGTTTCCTTTAATGCTTTCAAACAACTCTTATTTTAAAGTATGATCACCTTCAAAATATTATGAATAATACCCTTTATTATTTCTATTAACATTTGAAACAAATTCCAAATTTTCTGGCTTAGATTTAAAACTTCACAATCTAGATCATCTTCAGTTCCAATTTATAAGTCATACTTATCTAAAACATTTCATTTTGCTTACTCATTAATACACATCTTATTATTAAACACAACAATCATTTATGATAATAACCAAGATTATCATATCTGGAAACCAATTCATTATTATCTTATTCTGAAACTTTTCCCCAAATTCAAGATTTAATTTCAGTTTGAATCCATTTTAAACTTACCTTTATTTAATTTCAATTTGGTTGTATTTCTATTACCTCTTAATTTATTTCCAATAATTTAACAACCAGTTACCTTAACATTTATTGGTTAAGGAATATTGCTTTATATATATCAAAATATATTCTTATATAAAATCATTTAAAATCTTTATATATACGCTCTCATATATATATATATATACACACACACACACTCAACTCATTCTAGGGTACTATTGACCCTATCCTTATGAGTACACCCACCAGAGCCAAGGTTCTCGCTTAACCTTCGCTTTGGTACCAAATGAAACGACCTGAAATTTTCGAACCCGAAAAATTCCAGATAGTTAGGAAAAGAAGAAAGAGATAGAAGAAGAAGAAACAGAAACACAGCACTGATTCTCACAAATCGTAACGGAAAAAAATATAATATCAAATAATAATAGTTTACAAAAGAATACTGTATCAGATGATTACGTTTTTATACACCAGAGTTACACAGATACTCAAACACTGGACATATACAAATCAACATGTCTCAGATAAACAGAAATATATCACAGCGGAAACACTCCGTACGTTCCTGCCATCCAGCTCAAATCCTGAGCTTCAAAACGTCCTTACCTGAAAACTTGTAATACTCGGTCTGACCCGAGCATTACATCAAAGTAACACCTGGGTCAGGCTGGAAACCAGCGTGAGTAAACCCATCTAACATGGAATACTAAATTCAACATAAAAGGAAACCCGGGTAACTCGTATCAAATTTTACAACTTCACAAGTTTTGTATAGACAACACTTATTACACACATCAATTTCTAAGTACCAGACTTAGATTAAATGGTCTAGTTCACTTAAATCATTCCATTCCAGTCTATTGATTTCACCTATCAAATCTGTACAGAATTATTATAGATTACAAATCGAAGTGGTTTCGGGTATTTACTGATACCCGACCCCGGTCCCTTCGAATTAAATGTCATCTCTAATCCAAGTTGTTAAGTTTTAAACAATACAATTCAAATCCAGGATATCATGCAACAATCCAACTCGGATATGTAACCTACATTATCACAGTTTAACCCATTCATATCACAGCACATCTCAATCGCCCATCAGGGATAAAATCAATTCAAGTCATCCAATATCATTCAACCATCTATAACAAGATTTATTAGATATATAATTCCTAATTAATTTAATTAATCTCCAATTAAATTAATTACCAACTTTAATCATTTAGATTACCTTAATCCTGCATACTCAACATTTATTAATTACAACCCAATTAATAAATCATTCTTTAATCATCCATCTTAATTAATCATCCTTGCTTAATTATCCTTTAATTTCATTAAGTAATTAACCTTTAATTAATAACATAAATTAATTATTCTTTAACCATTCACATTAATCAACCCTTAATTACTCTTATTAATTACATTTATTAATGATCCTCTAATTACTTCATTAATTAATTATTCTTTTAATTAATTACATTCAATAATTAATCTTTTAATTACAAATTAAATTAATTATTCCTTATCAAATTATTCCTTAATTACTTACATTAAGAAATTATCATTTAAGTAATTAATTTCTAATTACTTACATTATTAATCCCTAATAATTTATTAATCTCTAATTAATTTATAACCCTTAATTACTAATTAATTAATCCTTAATCATTAACCAATTAATTAATTAATCCATAATTATTCATCAATTAATTAATTAAATGATAAATCATTTAACTTAATTAACTTTTTAATTATCATTTAAAATTTTATTTAATAAACTTTAGGAATTAACTATCATTAATCTATTAACTTAAGATTTTAAGTTTAATTAATGATAAAAACATTTTATCTTTTCAATTACTACTTAATTACATTATTAATTAAGTTTTAAATAAACTTAAGTTTAACTTAATCTAAGCTAAAATAAATTCCATATCGTTTTCTTTTGAAATTTAAAAATCTGGTATTTAGTTAAACCAACCCGAGTTCAATCCTTTGTTTTCCCGAGCCAAACTAACAACTACTTCAAGTCTACACAAAAACATTCCCGAGACTATTAACTTAAGATTTATTTTAGTTTAAAATACTGTAGGCTTATCACCCACAAACTACTCGAGTACAAACTTGAGTCACTACCCCTAAAACCTGATCCTGCCTTCGAGTCAAACTCACAACCCAACCTACAGATGCCGCTGACACCCCCGTGCACATGCACCATCGGCCGAGGCTATTTCGACCATTGACGAGACCTTCGTCTCATCGACGAACACTCCTACAAACAACCCCGACCACTCAAACATTATCACGAGCTCGTGATAAAAAACGAGCCACTCAGTCGATACAGGAACCAATACCATCACCAGAAACTGCCTCGAATCCACGTCTCCGACCACCAGACAACGCTGCAATTCCTTCCTTAGCTTCGCTAGACATCCACGCGACCAACGCTCCAGGTCCGATGCCACTCGATCAACCATAGACTCTGCAACAACTCAATTTCCAAGATCGACCAAAACTAGGGTTAAAAACCCATTCCTCCGATTCGTCGACGTCATAGTGGTTAATAAAACCACTCACCATTTTTCCCGACCTCGCCGAACCTTCCTCCACCTCCAGTCGAAACCCTAACCACCAAAGTACCTCCGGCCACCAGAATTTGCTCCAAACCCACATTCTTGTCATCACCAAAATGCATACTTGATACAAATCTAAAAATGTGATTTTACTTTTAAAAATCATGATTTTAGATGGTGATTCAGGCTATATAAGAAAATCGAAGAATTTAGATGTTTGAATTTTTAACATATCTTAAGTTTTCCACTGTTCTTCTCCGTTTCCAGAAAATTACAAACTTAATTTACTTAAATATATTTTTAAACCTTAATCTATGTCTAAACAAACATATGGTGATTGAAAACCAAGGCCTTTTAATGAATAGATAAAGAGATATTAAATTTTGATTTGAATTGAAACTCTGTAACTATGAAACAGAGAGGAACTTTAGATATATCTGACATGCACACTCTAACACATTCAAGCATACAGGATTCACACTTGTATATATACAGGCAAAGCATAATTTAATCCATAAATCACATGCACAGATTTTAATTTACTTAAGCTTTTTAAATAAAATGTTTACTCACTGTTATGTATATTGATGAAACCCTGCTTCCATGCTTCTTCTGTCTTGGTACTTGTTTAGTTGTTTTGATCTTCTTTGATTTGAGAAATGGCAGCTAGTATACACTTTATTTTTTTTTCTCTTGGTTGTCAAGTTCGAATGCAAAACAAAGGCAGCCTCCCCTTTTTTTTAAGGAAGGTGGATGCGTATATTTTAAGCTAAGAGAGAAGATAAATATACCTCTATAGTTTTAAAAACAAGTAGACCTGATTTAACAAAAGGCTGATTTGATTTTTTTCAGGTTGATTTGCCATTTTATGAATTTGACTAGATTGGGTTTTGACCTTAATTTTAAGGTTTTGTGTGCTTGAGATGCCATTTGCCATGATGTTGTCTCCTTGTGTTTACATATATATATATATATATATATATATATATATATATATATGTATGTATATACACACACATACATTTCATATGTAAATTTGTTTTTTACTAAATGCATTTGTATTTGTTATCATATATATATATACTTATACATTCCCATATTTACAAATGCTATATGTTTCTTACTTATATATACATATATACATATATATATATTATATATATATTATTTTTATATTCACATTTGTGCCTTCCTATATATATTTGTTTTCTATGGGTATACATACATACTTGTATGCTTTTATATATATATTCTTAATCCTTACAAACTTGTATATATATTTATACATATATTGTATGGATATTTTAATTTAAATGGTGGGGTTTTATATATTCATATAATTTATTCTTCTATGAGGTTTATCATATTCAAAGGTCTATAATTAAATATTTATTATGGTTTTTAAATCAGTTTATACCTATACCCAAATTTCCTAATTATCAGAATTTTATTTGTTAGACTTAATAAATCAATATTTCAATAATTGAAACAGTTAATTACCTCATTCCCAGGCATCAAAAACCCGGGTCGTTACATTACTCAACCTTTTACTATCTTATACCACCAATTTATCAAATCCACATGGATATAGAACTCCCTAATTAACTTCATACGATGGAACTACCAATCTAACAACTCACCTTAGAAGCTATATTATCATTGCCATGGATGTAGCACATGCTCCAGTTCCCTGTGCGATGTTGAATATTTCCAGTAACCCTAACTTAACCAGCTACCAAATGGTATTACAATTTGAAGCATGTGACTATAGACTCTTGGAAGCACCTCATCGACTTTTTCAAATGATACTTTTTGATCCATTAGTAGAAGATTAAACATGTCATAGCTTCAGCTAACATCAAATGGAGGGATAATGAGACGTTTATGGAGCATGCAAAGCAATTAGTAGCTTCCAAAGTCAAAGGGTACGATAATAACCTAAAACATTAGACCATAACCAACAAGTTGTTCTGTTCACTCTATTCTCTCTCATCGACGACAACTGAGCGAACGAGCAGCGCAACCAGGAGGGGGAACCAACCATGGGTTGGGTTGGAAAACAATTTATAACGGCAAAGTCTCTGCCGTTATAAACCAAAAACCTAATTTACCAGCTGCCACACTTTCACCTTTTGTAAATCTCTCCTCTACCATTTTGCAGCCGAGAAGAACGAAAGCCACCATTCCCAGCCCCAGTTTCCACCACCAAATGCCCAAATCCGATCGTTTTTAGCCAAATTAAAGGCCATTTTTGCGATACACGCTCGAAAAGATGTCCAGATTGCTTAAAAATTTCACCAAAAAGTTCATGCACGAAGAAGGCAGTAGCAGCGGTGCAGGTAGGAGCGGCGAGGAGAAGAATGTCGTCTTGTACGGGCAGGATTGGCTAGTCATAGAAGATTTGCTGTTAGCTGCCAAAAATCTCGAGAATCAGGGTGGAGGCGCAGAGGAAGGCGTTCTTGGAGGCCGTAGGGGTGGTCGAGCAGGTAGGACGCGTAGGGGTGTGGGGGCAGATTTCCACTAGACTCGCCAACCTTGACGGATTTCAGGATCCGAACCTTAGCGCGGTGAAATTACCTATGCTTTCCAACTTTCGCACAGTTCCAGATGGTGAAGTACATGTCAGCACGCAGACGAGTTTGGCTGTAAGTATTCTTTTATATAATTTAAATAACTACAATACGTTGTTAGTAGTATGACTTTATTTAAATTTAACAGTCGTGAAATATTCGTTCATGGGGTTCGTTAGCGAACACACTTAAATATTTTCATGGACATTTGGCAAATAAAGATAGAGTCATAGCACCACTACAAGGGCATGGATTCCACCATTTCTTAGGTAATCGAACGAACCATTTATTTAAAAAACTAGTTAATTTATCACTCTGTAATTTAACTTGATATATACTTTACAATTCTAGAAATCAATAATGTTTTAAAAGGTGATGTTTAATTATGCACGGCTATTGCTTTATGGTGGTTTAAAACCACCCATACGTTCCCTTTCCTTGCGGGGAGTTGGGAATTACACCGCTTGATTTCTCCATGCTCACCGACGTTAGCATTGGAGTAGCTGCTTTTCCACCACTTCCTTTCGATGATGCTCAATGGCATGATCCCAAGCGTGTTCACGATCTTCTACCTCATTTTGACGCCTTCGATGCGTCATATCAGGCAGGAGGCGCTATTAGAGTCAGCGCTATTCGTGCTGCCATGGACAGCATTCTCGCTCATTACTCACCTGATGATGATCTTGAGCTCGCTCGATTATTTGTCCTATACCTCATGGGTAACTTGTTTTTCTACACATCAAGCGGTAGTCTGGTTGTTGGGTTTATTGAGGTCGCATCTGAGTTGGATTACAGCGGTGCTATTTTATATGACTGGGGTACGCCTATTCTTGCGTACCTGTACAGATGCCTCGACATACAGTGCACCATTTCAGACGCACAGGTTTCATTATTTGGTTTCTGGGAGTTATTACAGTACTGGTATTTTGAGTACTCCAAGAATTTCCATTTCGTCACTCTTACTTCTGATGCGTCTAATTTTTTCCCCCGTCTGTCATTTTGGTGCGCAGACAACAGGGGGCCCAGGGATAATGAATCCCGCCATGTGTATTCGGTTGCCCACAACCAGATTGATTTGAGGATGTACAGACACCAGATTATATGGCATCCATTTCATGATAGTGTATCCTTTGGCATTGATTTTATAGAGATCACTAGGATACTACCTGGGAGGAGACTTCCACTCCTATTTTATCCCTTAACGTTTGGTGCATATTTGTTTTTGGGTGAGAGGTGTTGGAGGCAGTTGTATGACTTTCATGCTATTCCCGATGATCCACACCCGCATACCTATCGCTGTATGATTTACCCTTCAAAGTAGCTAGACCGGGCGAGGGCAGGTGGTTGGTGGCCGGCCGAGGGCTTTGTTATTACTGGTCAATCATACGTTGACTTCTTGCATAGATTTTACACTGGTTCCACTGATACCATTACACATGCGGCGATGATAGATTTGGTTGGTCCATCCACTATACGGCACGGCATACATCCCCCAGTTGTCAAGGATCTCACTCAGCCCAACCAAGGTTACCGTGCACCCGCTCATGCGGTGGCCACTTCTCACTTTGGATGGACCCTGGCAGTTCCTACCATTGGACCAGACTGCTATGTTGACATATATCATCCTCCAGCGCACGATCATTACCCCGATCCTAGTCAGATATCCTACCATGATTTGTATGACATGCAGACGAGGATCAGACATACAGGATACGTAGAGCATAGACGTAGCCTGGACTACTTCGACGGTGAGCTACATCGGCAGGCAAAGGAAGCAGCACGTATGCAGGCACAATTGGAGGAAGAGCGTAAGAGATTTACGGACATGCAGATGAACTATAAGCATTTAGCTGGTTCGAGCGGTGGTGGAGATGATGAGGAGGAGAGGCGCCGAAGACGACATAGACGTCCACGTACAAATGGATGATCTTTTGTATTGTAGTTCATTTCTGTTTCTATGCACTTTATGTATTTATTCTTTTGGTCTGATGTATTATATACCTACGGTATTTGGTCTGTGTATTGATGTTATTATCATTCATGTTTCTATGTAGTTGTTGTTATTGTTCATGTGATGTGCTGTATGATATATCTGTTGTATTCAGTTTATGCATTGACGTCGTTGTTTTTTATGATTATGTGTTGTTGACAAATGTGAATTACTGGAACTGTATTCAAATCAACTAACAACATTTAAAATCATGTTATTTGACTAACACTGTAAACGTATTCATATAATAAATAGCTAATGGACAAAATGTATTTATATAGGACAGATGGATTTATATAGGCAGTTAATATTTAACTTTAGAAAGCCAGTTAATGTTCCACATTTATATAATAAATAGCTACTGGCCAAAATGTAATTATATAGGTAGTTATTTTTTAAGTTTATTTTTTACCATGTTTTTTTGTGCTAAATTTAGGGTATTTCCTTTGCTCTCTTCTTATCATAATTACCAGTTTGCCATTTCCCTCTTCCCTTCTATATATACACATACAGTTCATGTATGCTTCTTCACAATCATCTACTCCTTCTTCACGACTGTCTACATCTTCCTCACATTCATTTACATCTCACAATGATGCCATCCTGGCCTTCTTCTATTGAGTCTGATATTGGAGGCTACGTGCCTTCGGAAAGCCCAAGAACCGATGAGGATTGGCTTATCGAGTATCAAGAACAGCACTACGAGGACATTCGAACCGATTTCCCAGATCTTAGCGAACTAAGACTCCAGGAAGGCTCCAACCATATGAAGCAGAGATTGGAGTTCCTGCGAACAACCAGGAACGCCGAGAAGTTCGAAATGAACGATTTCAGATGGAGCATGAAGTTAACTCTCCTCCATTACTATATTGTGTTTGCGGTGTGTCGGTTACGTATTCCATCATCCAAAGTAGAAACAACAATGGTCGGCATCATTGCAGATGCCATAACTTTCCAATTGGTTATGGTTTGTGGGAATGGATTGATGATCTGTTCCCTTATCGAGCGAAGGAATATGTAAATGAACTGGAACAAGAAGTAGCCATGCTACGTGACATGCTAGGTGCATTGGAAGTTCGAAACTAACATGATGAAGAATGTACTTTGTTTTCATTGTATCTTTAAGTATGTTGTTCGATTAAGTTAGTCTTTGTTGTATGCTCAAGTAAGTTGTGGTATGTTCAAGTATGTTGTATGTTGTTGTGCGTTTAAGTACATAATTTAGTCTCCAAATTACATCGAACATACACAACTCATATTACTACCGATGGACATGCATTAAACTAATACAAATCATAGAATTCAATTTCCATTAAACTAATACTTCAACATAAGCAGACCTAAGACAGTTGGACAACCACATAGACATACATCGTTCGTGGACACAACACTCACTCAAACTATATAACATAATTTACCCACAACTCGTAAGCAGCATGACCAATAAAGTGTGTTTGATGATCCATAAAATATAGGGAGTCAAAGGTTGATCGGGTCATTTGAAAAAGACTAGTGAATGTAACGAATGTACTTCTAGTATCTAAATTTCGTCTTCTTAGCCTACACTCTGGATGGTTGTTGTATTCATCATTGACGGTGATCCAAAAATCTTCATCGACCTCCTCTTCCATATGTCTTGTATCGACCAGAATATAAGCTTTGATCAACAGCAAATATCATTGGGAGTCCATGTCTGATTTTCCATTTGCACTCTTTCGAATCTCCCATGACAAAACTTAGGGTATAAATACTATGGGGATACATATTGTAGCCGTTATTGTCATGTCATTTTGAATAGTGCACTCATAAGTAGCCATTGAACATACACAACTGTCATGTCATTTCGAACAGTGCACTCATAAACATACACAACTGTCATTCATTTCGAATAGTGCACTCATAAATACCCATTGAACATACACAACTGTCATGTCATTTCGAATAGTGCACTCATAAGTAGCCTCCTGCTACTCTTATCACTGCCAAGCCATTAAAGCCTCCGCACACCCTTTATTTTTTGTATTGTAGCTTTCCATAATGCGGTATAGTGTCTTGTAGCTTTCCATAATGCAGTATATTGTCTTGTAGCTTTCCATATTGCATTATTGCTTTCCGTAGTTTTGCACTTGCATTATAGGTATGAAAAATGGACTAACTTCAATTTTTGTCCTATAGTAGTGCACTTTCTTGATAGTCTGTACTTTGCAGGTTCATAGTAGGCTCCCTTGCATTATTTCACACTTATTCACATGCTTTCATTTATGCATTCCTGCACCTATAAATACATGCGTTCTGAATTGACTCAAACACAGCATTGTAGAAATCTTAACAACCTAATAACTCAAAATACATACTCCTTGACAATCATGGATCCCAACATGTACTACCAGTACTACCAAGAGATAAACCACAGTTACGACAGTGCACAAGAAATGGATGATGAGTCGGTAGAGTTACAAAATCAATAAGCAGCAGCCGGGTATTCTTACTTTTTTGGTGAAGGATCTACGAGCAACCGTCGTGGTAGTATACCTGGAAGGATTGACCGAAGATACAAGAGGGACTATAAGGATGGACATGAAAGGCTGGTGAGGGACTACTTTATTGACAATCCAACCTACGATATTACTTTGTTCCACCGTCGATTTTGAATGAGCCCAGATGTATTCTCTAAAATTTATCTTAAACTTCATGAAAAAAACCAATATTTCACTTATAGGCTAAATGGAGCACAAGAACCTGGACATTCTCCCCACATCAAAATCTCGGCTGCTTTACGTATGTTAAGCTATGGAACCGCCGGTGATCACATGGATGAATATTTCAAAGTCGCAGCATCAACTACAATTGAGTGCATGAAGGAATTTTGTAAAATAGTTATTCAACAATTCGGCGAGGAATACCTACGAACGCTGAGACCGAATGATGTAAGCAGGATACTAGCTAGAGGAGAAGCTAGAGATTTCCCAGGTATTCTTAGAAGTTTGGATTGCATGCATTGGGCATGGTAAAACTGTCCAACGGGTTAGAAAGGAATGTTCACAGGACACAAAAAGGTGCCGACGATGATCCTTGAAGCAGTTACCACCGATGATTTATGGGTTTGGCATGCTTTCTTTGGTGTACTAGGTTCGTTGAACGATATAAATGTTTTGAAATAGTCATATCTATTTTCTGAACTGTCTAACGGAATTTCAACGAATGTTACATATAAAGTTGGTAACATCGAGCATCATACTGGGTATTACCTGGTAGATGGCATTTACCCAAGGTGGAGAACTTTAATACAAGGCTTTAGAGTACCAACAAACAAAAAAGAGAGCTATTTCACTAAAAAGATGGCAAGCTACAGAAAGGACATCGAACGAACGTTTGGTGTCTTGCAAGCAAGGTTTCAAATATTACGAAATCCTGCGTGATTTCATGGTGCAAGAGTTCTATCTGAAATTATGTATGCGTGTATAATAATTCATAATATGATTGTAGAGTCCGAAAGAGGTGGGTATAAAAATCAAAAGACTAATTAAACTGACTTGTTTAAGGGTTGTAACAAAAAACCCGGTAGAAACATAAACTCGATGGAGGAATATGTTGCCATGGTACAACATATTGAAGACCAACCTGCACACTTCCAATTGCATGACTAGTTGGTGGACCATTTGTAGGCACACAGAGGACGGAATAGTAGGAATTCTTAAGCATTGATTGTAGCAGCTTTTTCTGCACTATTAATGGTTTGTTTTTTGTTTGCTACTTTGTTTATTTTATTATGTTGTTAAGGTTTTATGTTTTCTCTTTTGTTTAATGTATTATGTTTTACAATTTGAATGTTGACCATTATGTAATATTATTATGGAACTTAGTTAATAAAGTGATGTCCGACCTTAATTCAAAATAAATGACGTTGCAATAAAATTATATCAAGTACATAAACTCATAAACCAAAAGATAATTAGACATACTACAGAAATTCAACACAAGTACAAAGCAACCATTACAATGCAACAAAACATCTAAAACTCATCCCTAAACGAGCCACTACCGCTTCCGCTTCCGCTCCTACTGCCTTTGACTTTCTTATATGTTTCCACCTACTCAGTTACTAGTTCCTGCTGTAAAGGAGAAAGCTTACTGAAGTCACAAATCATCAGTTTGATGTAATTCTTCTCTCACATCAATTTCTCTTCATGCGCACGTCTCCTGAACTCTTGATCATCCATGATAGCCTTCTTAAATTCAGCTTCGCTGCGGGTTCTTTGAGCTGAAAAGTTGGCTCTATGCTCTTGTGTTTCTCTAGCAGATGTCTCTAAAGTTCCTACAAATCTAGAGAACTCTGCACTTCGCTGCTCCATCTGAATTGACTTGTTTCTACCAAGAGGTCATCCATCACTGCTTCCGTATAGTGGAGATATTTCCTGCGAACTTGGATCGCTACAAGGACTTGAATCGGAGTAGTTCATTCTTCTGGCTTTGTTTTATTGCTCGAACATGAAGTTGTTCAGATTCTTCCATTTTGGTAAACTGGACAGAAGATCAAAGCACTCTTGAAATTTGAACTATTGGTCGTACTGCAGCTGATAGGCCTTACGCGATTCTTCAATCTATAAGACAGATCCAAAAGTGTATGGACTTAAAAAACTACTCATACACATTACATTATCAAAGAAATTTAAAACAATAATGTACTTACAATGTCGTAGGGAGCGGCACCACTTTGTTGTCTATTCTGCAATTTGGTGAGTATTGCCAATTAGTTTTGGCAGGCAGCGTTCATAACCCGATAACCTCCTCTTTAGTGATCCCCATGTTCTCTTCTTCGGTTCCAAGGAGTTGTAAAACTTCGCAACTCTTTTCCAAAATGTCTGGCCTTTCATATTATTTCCAGAAATGCTATCTTGCAAAATGCATGTCCATGATTTAGCAAGTGAAACATACTGCTCGGTAGTAAACTTACATTGCTTTTTTTTCCGCCGTCAGCTGCCGTTCCTTCCTCTTCGACATTTTCGTCCTCAATGTCTTCTATGGCTTGTTCTGTTTCCATTGCAGCTGAATCTCTACGTCGTCTGTCGAAAATGCCACTTAAGGATTTCCACTTTCTTCTTCTTCTTGTTATATTTTGGGCTAGGTGGCAAAACAAACCCTGCAGCTATTTTTTCTTGGAATTCTTCGACATTTATTGCATCCTATTCTTAGTTTTCTTCCCCCTCTTCGTCCTCCTCCTCCGCCTCCGAACTGTCAACAGTTTCTTCATGGGTTGGAGCATTGCGTGCATAAGAAAATTGCCTTTGTAGGTTCTACATTGCTTCACGGTCACGACTATCTGACTGTTGTGCATTAAGATGTTGAGGTTGCATTTGATCGTTCTGCATCATCAGAGACATGTACGATGAATGATTGTCGTATGCGCCATATGGAGGACGTTGTTGGTAATATTGTTGCGGGGTAATAGAATGCATGAGAGGAAAGTTAGGAGGAGCGAGCGGTGGTAAGGTTGGCTATAGGAAAATCTTGAATACGACGAATATCCGTACTCATGTGAAGGATGGAGCGTTTGCTGTTGGTATGCTGGACGTTGGTTGGAAAATCCGGAGGAATGCAGATTGGATGTGGGTTTCTTGTCGATAACTTTCTTGCCAGTTCGTTTGGAAGATGAAGGCATTTTCAGAAGTAGAGAATATGTTTGTGTGTAAGGAGGAGATGGTGGAATGGAGGAAGATATATGGTGGGTTTTGACCATTGGAAGGAGCCGTTCACTAGCCGTTGGGGAGCAAGGGGTGGGATTTTATAATGGCGATGTCTTGGCCATTATAAACTTATAACGGCCAAGACTTTGCCGTTATAAAACCCAACCTCTATTCACTCAACCAGCCATGAGAACAGCTCCAGCCAGCCACGAACTAGCCACAGTGAAGCGAACAAGCCACACCTGGTTGCTCCGCGGCTTATTTAGCAATTGAACAAGCCATTGTTGGTTGTGCCCTTACACCCTAATTGTTGGAGTAAGAAAGGACATCAAATGTACAAAGAAACTAGCATTGAATTAGAAGATTAGTTTAAATGACTTTTTACAAATTTTTTGAATGTTATACGAATTTGGAGGAAATGACAATCAAGAACGGACCTATAGTCCCCGTTAGGCTGGCAGCTCCTCAAGCAACAATATCCAATAATAAGAATAACAATCGAGATAGAGGATTTGATAGAAGTAATAGAGATTCAAAGTGGAGAAGGGTAGACAAGTTCAATTTCAAGTCACAATGGTATTTCTAATCGGTGTCAGAAATCGGCCCTTTATCTAGTAATGACAGTGGTAGAAATAAGAGAAAATATTTTCTTAGCCAACCAATATACTGGAATATTCCAAATATTGCCACTAAAAAAGAATTCTGGAGGGTATAGAGGATTCAAAAGATTTTATCATTTCCAAACTTTTGGCATTTATACCTTTTAGCCATTGTACTTTCCAACGATGTATAGCATATGATCATTTATGATAATATTTATCCTTTGACATAATAGAGATCTGAATTCTAGAGGAGTTGAACACCTCTTTTAGCTTCGTAAATAACTAAGAAATGTTTTCCTTCTATCAATCTTATGAATTGAAAGGACAAAAACAACTCTCGACAAAATAGTAGCAACCATCTTAATCTGGTAGAGTACAGAGTGCGATCAATATAAACTCATAATAGAACAGAAAAATATAATACAATATAAATAATGATTGAGGCTACTACCTTGGAATTGATCACTACAAAACAGGCTTCATTTAGCGACGGCAAATAAGCATCGGCGGCTGTCGCCGGCCGTCGCTATTTGCCGTAGCTATTTACCTCGTCGCCAACAAACAAAGCGATGGCTTTAGCGACGACTCCATCGCCATATTAGCGACGGTTGGTGATGGCTAAAATGGACACGTGGCAACATCCTGTAAGTTGAAAAGCTGCCGCAAACCGACACCAGCCATCACTAACCTGGAAACCAAATAGATGTCACTAGCCATCGCTAAGCTGGAACAAGCAAGCCATCGCTAACCGTCACTAATCTGGGAATATTTTTCTACAATTACCTTCAACACCTTATCATTCGGTCATCCAAACCCACAAATCCCCATCCACCTCATTTACAACACATATATACTCAGTTTCACAACTACTACCAATGCAAGAATCGTATTATCTCATACATATTACACATAATCAAATATATTAAGCAAATATCAATATTTACACAACCGTTTCATCAATCAACACCAATATCTCATCATACTACAAAACCATACCTACAAACAAGTTCATCAAATCCCAACCAACTCATGTACATCACAACCAACTCATGAACATCAAACAAAACATCCACCAATCCATCAAACAAACAAGTATCAAATCCATAAATATACAAACTTATGATGTCACATATGTACAAAACAAAATGATCAAAATCCATCATAAACACAGCCATACCTACTCATCATCCTCATCGTCGTCGTCATTCCCCGACATTGTCCCATGCTTAGCTAAGTATGCCGCAATATGCTCATCTAGCTGTTGTGCCAACGCCCTACTCTTCGCCAGTCATTGATCTTCGCTAGCTATTGTTTCAATTGAGCTATCTCCTCTTCATCCTGAGATCTCCTGTAGGACGACCAGATTGTCATGGCCTTTAAATTTTTGATAGCGGTTATAATTTATGCTCAATATTAAATATTGCTTTTATATTAGTTAATAAAGGATTTTACCTCCTGATTTCCGAAACCGTAGCACCTATTACGTGAAGGAGGGTCAATCAAAGCATCCCATATACTATTTGAATCTTCTGAGGTCAATTGGCGGCCAATGGATTGCGTCACTCAAGCATGTTCTGTGTCATAACTTGCCTACGATCACGAATAAATTTTTTCACAATAAATATATAATTTAGAAGTTTGAAGTAAAAAAAATTAAGCATGTTTATCATTATTGATTGAGATTTATCATCTGTCCAGGTATATGACACATTGCCTTCCTTATCTCTTTGCTCGACAGCGTGCGTCATTGTGAAGACCTTACCCATTGTAGGCTCATGATTTAGCTTCCTATGCTATTACAAATATGATTAATGAACAATGTTAACCAACAATGTTACAAATATGATTAAATAATGTTACATCTATTTACAAACGCAATTGCTAAACTTACCAACTCCGCGCGATGTTGCTGAAAGGATTTAGATTCACCACGGTGCACAGTAGGATTTTTATTCCTGTTTGCACGGTTTCGTGCTGATAGTTCCTGTAAATTTAAAGACATGTTTAACAAATTTAATGCAACTAATATACGAAATTTAAACAAATTTTAATAACAATATGAAATTAAATAACTTACTTTCATTCCGAGGGTTTCCCATAGCTGGAGAAATTCGGTCCAAACATCGGCGCTCATCCACGACAGTTTCTTTCTCGTGTTCTTTGCTTTGGAGAGTGTGTCCCCTAAAAATTTTCCGCATCCTCTGGTTCCAGTGATTTGCAAATACATCCGTATCCTACGGATCGACATGGATGGCGGCCTGTATATTTAAATTAATTAGAATTATGTACATTATATTATTTTCCAACATAATTATAAATTTATGCTTACCATCAAGTCGGCCCATATAGCGTTCTTAACATGGTTTGGGATGTCATCCCAATAAGGCCAACATTCGGACATCCTACTCATATATGCCTTCCTGGATACCTGTAGGATGTAGTCCAAAGGCTCAACTTCAAAACCCCTATATAAATTTTAATGTAGGAACTTAATTAGTATAATTTTAAATATTAAAACAAGCAATAAATTTAATACTTACCCCGCGCTCCTAGGAAAAACCTCTGCCAATGGACGTACATCTGGTGTTGTGCTACTGGCACCGGTGCTAGGAGAAGGAGAAGGCTGAGATCTGCTGCCATGTCTCCTAAAAGGCATATCTGCTATAAACAAATCATTTCATATAGTGATAAAATATATCATTTCATAGAATTCAAAAAACAGAACAATACATAGCTCACAACATAGTCATCAATATTAACATATAACGTTGACAACTCAGAATACACAATACACAACAACCGATACATAGCTCACAACATAGTCATCATTGTTAACATATAACATCAGAAACTCAGAATACACAATACACAACAACCGATACATAGCTCACAATATAGTCATCATGTAGAATTATCACTCTTCGTCGTTTTCTGATTTAGACTCGATCTCGTACTCTACGTCGTTTTCTTCTGTGCTCTCAAAAGCTTCTATTAGTTCATTCGATTCATCATTCAACAATCCTACATCAATATCACCAATTATTACTATTTCATCATTTGGCTCAAGATTCGCTTGATACGCTGCTTCGTTTGGAATATTAATTCCATCAAATGTAAATCTTGCCTTTGTTTTAAAAACAACCGACCAATCTGCTTTATCTTTTTTTATGGATGGATACGGAGCAAATTGATAGTCAGTATTACCTCTCAAATGGATACATCCATTCATATTGCACAGGACCTCGAAGAAGTGCTTCAAATGGAAGATGAACATGTAAATGCTCCATTACATTAAAGAAACCTGGTGGAAATATTTTCTCCAAAGGGGTATATTTTTGTTGTTGTATTTTCTAAACTAAATTAAAACCTTTTGGGACTAAAGACTTTAATTTTTTAGCGTCAATTATATGTTGAAATCAATTTTAGTAGAACATTTGTTGTTGTTATATTCATTTCTTAATTTCAATCAACATTATATTCATTTCTTAATTTTTTTACAAAATCAATTTTAGTAGAACATTTGTTGTTGCCATATTTGTTTTCATTTTTTTACAAAATCGATTTTAGTATAATATTAGTTGTTGTTATATTCATTTCTTAATTTTTAGTACAAAATCGATTTTAGCAAGATATTTAATGCTATTATATTCATTTCTTCATTTTTAACAAAATCGATTTTACTAGAATATTTATTGTTGTTATATTCATTTCTTAATTTTTTTCAAAAATTGATTTCAGCTGGATATTTGTTGTTGTTGCTCATTTCAAAATTATATAATTCAATCAACTAGTTAAATCGCCTACTTAATACATTTGGAATTTTAAAATGTATTTTAAACTTCAGTTAACAATTTAGATTTTTTTTATCGATTTTGTAAACGACAATTAGATGTTAGCACGTGTAATAAATTAAATTAATTTTATTTTATACTAACAACTAAAACTTGTAATGTACACACACTAATTAAATAAAAAATATTACTTATGTTTAATCGTACCAATCTAGCAACATATTAATCATTAATCATGCACTAATTTTTGCGTAAACTATAACAAATATTATTCTAAACTATAACAAACATTCATGTAAAATCAATAATAAGCATATTAATCAATAATTATGGACTAATTTTCGGATTTTAAATTAACCCTAATTTTTAACTACAAAGTAAACAATCAAATCACTAATTAATATCCCCAAATCGAACAAATTTTTAATTTTCATCAACAATATGCAATAATCATCAATTTCTAATCCATAATCAACTAATTTTCTAAATTAGTGTTTTAAATAAATACCCAAATCAACTAATACACTATATTATCATCAACTAATAAGATATAATCGTCAACTCCAAATTCCTAAATCAACCAATTTCAAAATTAGGGTTGAGTTTATACCTAAAAACTATAGATATTAGAGAGGAGGAGAGATACCAGCAAGCTTTGGAGAGTTCTTCTTGGCGATGGCGGGCGGCGGCAGGGGCGACGGTTGGCAGAAGGAGGAGGAAGAATTTGGGTTTTTTGGTGGGAAGGAGGAAGTGAATTGCTGTTCGCGAGTTTGTGCCTGTATATACGATATTGCATCGGCTAGCGACGACCGCCTTTTTTAGCCGCCGCTAGCCGACGCAAAAGCCCGCCACAATAGCAAGCCGTTCTAGTAGTGAATAGTATTCCTTTGGTACCTAATTGCCTTGTCAGCGCCGAGCATGAAAGAGAAGACTCCACCATTTGCAGTTCCCACCTTACACTAGTAGTCTGTCCCTCAAAATCTATCATGTGGGTTGTTATGGGGGGGAGGGGTCAGAACAACGTTTCGATGACTAGAAAATTACATACTTTCCTCATATCATTAGTTTATGCCAATTGATTTTCACTTAAGCGTTATTTCTTAAATAGGGAAAAGGCGGACCCAACGACCACTTAATACCTCAATCGTCAAAGCAAGGCCTCCGCAATGTAAACGCTAGTCAATTGATCCTAACTACAGAGACCAACGACCCTTAGATGCAGTTTTATAATTAGATTACCATATTACTAATGCATCTCAAAGACTCATCTAAGGGTTAACTAGCACACCGACGACAAACAAATAACTAACCCACTAAATTTGAGGCCTATGCGTATCCTATACGGATTATACACTAGTAGAAAGCAAAATCCGTTAGGGCATAATCCGAGCCTTTGCCGACGACCGCTCAAGACCATTCGTGGTCATAGTTTATATGCCAGCCTTACTACTAATTACTAATCCAACAAAAATACTAACATCGTCCGCCGACCTTCCACGGCTGACATCCCGTTTAGACTAACCTAAGTCAAGGAAAATGCCCCTTCCGGTTACTTAATACCACTTAATAGAAATGAAGCAGACCTCATTTCCTTAAAAGTTCTGGGCCATTTAATACTTCAAATCTGAGGTGAACTGTAACGACCCAGAATTTTGAACAAATTAAATTGAAAATATTTAATTTATTTTTAATATTTGAACGATGATTTAATTTGAATCCCCGATATAACTCTGAATTTGGCGATTAAATTATTGAATTTAATCGATTTAGTGTTGAATAAAAAAATTTGAATCTTCAATTTTAAGCTGAAGAAAAATATTTCAAAAGCTTTTAAAATTCGTATTGATGATACTGAAGATAACAAAAGCTTCAGAATCTAATTTTAAACTGTTTCGTTCAGTTTTGAAATTATATCGTTCGTATCGATATTTGAAAATAGCGTTCCGGGGCACAGTCTCGGAATTCGATGAAACCAGTTCCATTGGGTCCGTAATATCGAATTATTGCCGGATTTCAAATTTCGTGGCATTTGGAGTTGTTATGTGAGAATACGACGTGTAAACGCATCGAACTTTATTCGAATTCAAATTTAAATTTAAATTTGAATTTGTTGGACATCAGCCACGTTCTCTTCCTTTGGATACGCCGAGAATCACGAAACAAATCGTGCCAGCCATTCCCTTTCGTTTCAAATACGTCCTCCTCATCCCTCTCTGGTATTCAAAGTCAAAAACGAAAACAATTCGTTCCTCTTCCTATTTCGTTCAAACAAAAATGCCGAGCTCTTCATTTCAAAAGAAATTTGAAAATCAAACTGCTTCCTCCTTATCCTCTAATTCAAATTCATTTTTAGCTTTCGATTTAACGACTCGTTCAATCAACACTAAAGAAATTGGGAAAAATGGAATCGAGTTTCTCGACTCTAATTCGAACCCAGTTCGATTGGAAGCAGGTTTAGCCGCGACTCTTGGATTGGGGTTTTCGATCGACGGCGACTCAAGGGAACGTGTTCTTGAGTGCGACAGAGTTAGTTATAGGGGGCGACGTCGACGCGAGGCACATGAACTCGAACTCTAACATCTTCGTCGATTCAGCTAGTAGCTCGTGCTCGCGGCCCAGGTTTCTGTGGCTTGTTCAGGCATGGATGGGGAATATGAGGCTTCTGTAGCAGGCCGGGTCTTGGAATGTCAAAGGAAGCGACGTTCGCAAGGGGAGATGGCTCGAAAATGGTGGTAGTCTCGTGTAGTTTGAATGGAGAGATCGATGATTTTGGGTTCAAGCAGATTAAGGTAATTTTATTTCAAAACGTTTTAGATTTAATATTAGTTAAGTTTAAACTTGTAAATAAACTGTTGTTTATTATTCACTTATCGGAATTTAACAGCGAAGTATAAAACAGTTTTGTTTAAATTAAATCAGATATACCCATATATGTAAACAAAAAATATATATATATACAAGGTTGGAAATATAGGAATTTTGAATTTATGGAAGTTCATATGAAAATTTGATTTTTGGAATCTATGAATTGATTTAAAAATACAAATTATTAGTTAGTTAAATTAAATTAAAAGCGAATTTAATTATTCGTTGGTTCGAATATTAACCAATTATCAAATGTTATACAAGGTTAAAAAAATCGAGAAAACAAAAGAAGGATTGGAAACAGATTGCAAATTTAAAGAGCAAAGGTGAGATCTTCTCACTCAAAATAAAATTTGATTTTTCAGTTATTGATTTGACTGATATGATTGCTATTTGGATGTGATATTAGATATGGTAGGATATATCTATATATATATAGCAATATATACATATTGGCATATGTATATATTGGATTGATGATTTCCCGCCTCGTATAGCGGATGAGACCCTATTGCGCCGTTAGTAAGCGGATTATTTTTATAAAACCTATATATCGCGATATTCCACCTCGAAGTGGAATTGGTATTGTGCTAACGTCTGTGGATGCAGGGAAACAGGTTGGAGGGATCCAACTGGACCCCTCACATTGATTGAATTTATTTCTACTGTGATGTGATAATCTATGAATGATTATTGATGTTATTGAATTGATATTTGGAAATTGTTTGAAAGCTAAAAATTTACCTGAATGGATGTTTGATATCATTGGATTCCAAAAATAAATGAAATTGAATTTTTGAAATCAAAATAGAAATTTTTAAGTAAATAAATTTTTAGAAGTTGAATAAATTCGAAGAAAAGAATTTAAAAGCATAAAAAACTGATTTTTATAATCTTATTGAATAAATCCCAGAATAAAGTGAAAATGCTAAATAAATGGATTTCATAAAACAGTGATTATAAATTGAAGAATTCAATTTAAATTTGGATTTTTAAATAGATTGAAAGAGACAAAGAAATTTATTTTCTTTAAAAGGAATTTATTTAAAAAGAAATAAGTGAGAAGTCCAATTAGAAATTTAATTGGCAAATTGAAACGAATTTGGAAAATTGATATGAAATTTATAGATTTATAAATTGTGAAGTTAAAATGAATGAAATTTATAGATGTATAAATTGTGAAGTTAAAATGAGTGAAATTGTAGAATAGAAGATTTATAAGAGATTAACTTATAAATTGGATTTTTGCCTTTAAATGGAATATTTATCGAATTATTAATAAAGGAGATTTATTAAATTGAAGTCGTTAGAAAATAGAAATAGAATTTATAAACGTTGTTTTATAAATTCGAAATCAATTGAATTTGATAAATTGAATATAGAAAGTGATTAAGGGAATTTTATCCACGATTTTGGATAGTGGATAATTCTTGAAATAAATGTGTAGAAAAGATTGAAATGTGGTTAGTGAAGTATATTCACGATTTTGGACAGTGAATATATTTTTAAGTAAAATGAATATGGTTTTGGGAAAGTGATATTTAAAAATGAAGTAAACATTTTAAAGATGTTTTAAAACGTGTTAAGTATCGAATACATAGATTTCAACATTCATTGTTAAAATAGACGTTTTCGAGGAATAAGGAAATGATGGACTATAACACTGTTGTTATAGTAAATGATTTCCGAAAGGAAATGTTTTGATGTAGTATTGGGATTTATATATCTATCTAATTCCGAATTCCTATACTAGTGATTTTGAGTCGTCGTAACGATGTTTTACGTAACATTCGTTTTGACTCAAATAAATGTTGTTATAGTAAATGATTTCCTTAAAGAATGAATTTATACTTAAATTTGATTTAAGTATATCGAATATTTTCAAATGTTGAAAATAAATTATTTGTGAAATACTTATTATTAAATAAGTATGGAAATGCTTTTCCAAAATGAAATGAAACGTTTTGAGATTTTATCTTCTTAAAGATAAATTGAAAATGAATATTGGAATCGATTTGAAAATCGTATATCAGTAGATATTTTTGAAATATAAATTCACTATGGAATTTATAAAAGAAAGGGGAAACTGTTTAGAAAAATAAACGTTGATTTATTTTTGAAGTGTGGAAAAGTTTATATATCTAGTAAGATATTTTGGAAGATAAAATAATTTGGGAAAATTATTTGGAATCTGATGATGTTGCGCATCTTTATTGATAGTTAAATAACCGACTATCAATAATCACCTTGAATGGTATTTGATTGTGAATTGGATGAATTTGAATGCCACACTTGTTTTTAAATAAACGCTCACTATTCGGGTTAGCCGGGAAAGGACCATGGGGTCGTATAACCCATTCCGAATATGTGATACGTCGTTATGAATTGCATTCGAAGACCGGTGTTGAAGACCGAATATTTTTGAAAACGGAAGGATTACCGTCGAGTTACTCTACATCGGCTGATCTCCGATTTAGAGGTTTTATCACCCTTAGTGACGGGAAGTCCGGACGTGATTAGAAATTTATCCGGATATGCAAGGGCTTCGTGAGAAGTGCCTTCGGTTCTGTTCGATCCCGGAACAGACTTGTATGGATTGTGTGTCTGACGTTACAATTTGAGATATAAAGCTGATTTCTTTCAAATACATTTCTGTTGGTGGCGGAGAATTTATTCTCTTAGCTTAACACCCTTCTCTGAGACGTACGAGCTCAGAGGTTATGTAGTTGAAATTCATCAGCGATATATCCCAATTTGGTAACGTGGCATACTAAGTGTTGCTGTGAAATGATCAGTGTTTGATCATTTGCGATATGATCATTTGTTTGATCTTATATCTTTGTGATCATAGGTTGATCATTTTGTTTGACCCGAAGCATGGCTTTGTAGAAAGCGTAGCTTTGTGGACGAGACTTCATCGAGCCTCACACCCCGGAAATGGTCGAAATAGGAAGGATGCAGCAAGGTTCTAGGGAGTAGCGCCCCTTAGTGTATGTCATTCCTTCTGGATAGAGGTGGTATCATGGTATGGAGCCCAGATACTTAACCTATGTGGTTGCTGCATTATTATCTATGTGGTTTGTTGGAAATCGGGGATCCTCGGGAAGATCGGTTACGATCGGGGGATGGCATACGCGTGTCAGTAGTTACCTATTTTTGCAGAGGTAACCCGGCCTTGTGTTGGCAGAGATCTAACCGTAATGTTAGGTTATTTCTCGGGTCGTCTATTCCAGGGACGTACCCATCGTGGCATAGGAAGTTCCTTAGCCTGACCATTTGTTGGAAATCCAAAGAAACAATACGTGACTTGTACGGTTTTAGTTGTAGAACCTGCCATTCACTTATGGTGGTCACAACTGTTTGGATGGTAGCTATAGTAGGCATAGTTCGGAATGTCTATGCTGGCTAAGATTTATATTATACTTTCGAACTGTTTTCTACACTATGCACTAATAATAATATCAAAAAGAATTTGATTTTTGCGTAGTAAGCATCTTTGACTATCATAAGAAGAAATCTCCTCCAATTCTGCGTTTGCATTGTGTGTGTGGCGGGAGGTCTTATGGTAGTTTCATTTTCCAAAAGCATTGCGAATTTGTTTTATTTTCTTTGTGAAAAGAATAACTGTTTTACGATCTCACACCAGTCACCATGACTGACTCGGAGTTTATTGTTCCCTTCTAAACTCTGGGTGCCCACCAATTTCCACACGGGCAGCCTAGAGTTAGGTTATCAGGATATTCTGGATATTCTGGAGCTTGGAGATAAGCTGGAGGACGAGACGTAGTATTTGTATCTGATATATTTATTCCGCTGTGTATTCTGTATGAGGACAAGTATAAAACTGTCCATTGTTGTACTGAGTTGTATATTGACTCTGATGATTGATGTATGTATAAAATGATATAGTTCTTTGTTTAAAGATTATTCATTTATCTATTATATATTGTTCCGCTGCGATGTGTAAGATTCTGATATTGTTTCTGTATCTGATGTTGTTCTGTTGTTCTTCCTTCTTCTTCTACTTTTCTTCTTCTTCTCCCTTTTTCTTCTTTCTAAAACCCTAAGAATTCGGTTTTCCGGCATTCGTTGCTCGGCAATTGATACAGTGGACGTATCGATGTCGATTTTCGGAAGTCGAAGAATCGGGTCTTGACAAAGTGGTATCAGAGCATATGGTTAAGCGACAACCCTGCTCTATTGGGTGTTACTCATTAGAGATAGAGTCAGTAGTGCTCTAGAATGAGTTTGAGTGTAATAATAGATATGAGCGCGTATTTGTTATGTGAATATAAAATTGTTTTATATTGTGTTGACTTATCGGTTGATTGTTTATAGATTCTGGTCGGTGCAGTCTAGCTAACTGTGTTGATAGGAGTTTCTAAACTCTAAACAAGATAAACCGACACAGTATTGTTTTAAATAGGGTGGATGAGATAATTTTGCCCAAAACTATTTTTGCATATAAAAGAAATGATTTTTCTGTAAATTATTACAGTATATGGTTGCATGGATGTTAGGAAAGTGATAATGTTGAAATGTTATCATTATTATATGAAATTGAATAAGAAATTGAAATTGTAACTCCAAAGTTAAGAGATGAATTCACATACAAATGAAATTTAAGAATGTAAATTATAAATGTGAATTGTAATTTAAAACGAAATTCCAGAGAAGTTTTTGGAAATGTTTTGAAAAGAATTTGGAAATTTTGAGGATTGGAAACTTTAAATCATTTTTGGAGTTGAAAATGAATTTCGAAGGTTTTGAAAAGTATTTTAGAAAGATGAAAAGCTCTAAACTCTTTTCGGTCGCTGGAAAATAATTCTGATGATGATCGCGACATCACCGGTGTTCATTTTCGGGTTTCCAAAAGAGGAATTGCTGCCAAATTGTTTTAAATGGAAGTTGTTTGAGAAATTTGGATTTGGTTTTAGAAATTCAAAGGATAAATTGAATTGTTTTCAAAAATGGTTTTGAAAAGGTTGAAAAGACTCTGGAATTGAGTATTGAATTATGAAAATAAAATTGTGAATGAATGAATCAATTTGCAATTGCAAGTACATGAATGTAAATTGAATTCGAATTGAAATCCAGTTTAATATAAGTTGTTATAAACCAAAATAGCGAATTGTAAATAAATTTTGGGAGCGAACAAAAGTGAATAAAACTGGAATTGAAACTGAATGTTGAAAACAGATTGAATTTGTAAGTGGATTAGAATTAGAAATGAATTAGTAATTGAAACTAATCTAAAATAAGCAGTTGTAAATGAAAGCTAATCGATAAAATTCAATATTCAGGAGATAAATAGAATCCAAATTGAATTAAAATGGTAAAGTAAATTCAAATGAAATTTGAAATGCAAAATTTAATGAAGATAGATATGTAACTTCAATAGTAAGCTAAGAATGTATAAGCAGTTTATATTGAAAATTTTGTAATAAAATGTGCAAATGGTTTGAATATATGTAACTAGATATTATGGCTAGTAGGATATACAGGTGTATAAAGGGATTGGAATTTTGATTTCAAAGATAATTTGAATTGCTCGACAAAAGGTAAGTATTTGAATTATAATATGAGTTTTTGCTGATTTCTTGTCTAGCCGCTTGGCTTTTTCTTTTTCTTTTTGAAATCTGAGAGTCCGTAGGGACGTTTTGTAGTCGTGTCGTATTAGCCGCGCAAAGGAGACGCTGGCGAAATTTTTCGAGAATTTCGAGTGTTAGAAAATTTTTGAGAAATTTTGAAAGTTTAAAATTTGAATTTAAACTTGAATTTGAATTGAGAAGTTAAACAATGTTGTGGAAACTTATAATTGAAGTTAGAAAGATAGTTGGAATGATAACGAATCTTTAGTAGGAAGATTTGTTTTGATAAATTTGATAAAACCATTAGGTGTTGAAAAATAGTAGACGAGTTAAGGACCATTTTTCCTAACTTGTAATTTCGAGGACGAAATTCTTTTAAGGAGGGAAGTCTATAATGACCCAGAATTTTGAACAAATTAAATTGAAAATATTTAATTTATTTTTAATATTTGAACGATGATTTAATTTGAATCCCCGATATAACTCTGAATTTGGCGATTAAATTATAGAATTTAATCGATTGAGTGTTGAATAAAAAAATTTGAATCTTCAATTTTAAGCTGAAGAAAAATATTTCAAAAGCTTTTAAAATTCGTATTGATGATACTGAAGATAACAGAAGCTTCAGAATCTAATTTTAAACTGTTTCGTTCAGTTTTGAAATTATATCGTTCGTATCGATATTTGAAAATAGCGTTCCCGGGCACAGTCTCGGAATTCGACGAAACCAGTTCCATTGGGTCCGTAATATCGAATTATTGCCGGATTTCAAATTTCGTGGCATTTGGATTTGTTATGTGAGAATACAACGTGTAAACGCATCGAACTTTATTCGAATTCAAATTTAAATTTAAATTTGAATTTGTTGGACATCAGCCACGTTCTCTTCCTTTGGATACGCCGAGAATCACGAAACAAATCGTGCCAGCCATTCCCTTTCATTTCAAATACGTCCTCCTCATCCCTCTGGTATTCAAAGTCAAAAACGAAAACAATTCGTTCCTCTTCCTATTTTGTTCAAACAAAAATGCCGAGCTCTTTAGTTCAAAAGAAATTTGAAAATCAAACTGCTTCCTCCTTATCCTCTAATTCAAATTCATTTTTAGCTTTCGATTTAACGACTCGTTCAATCAACACTAAAGAAATTGGGAAAAATGGAATCGAGTTTCTCGACTCTAATTCGAACCCAGTTCGATTGGAAGCAGGTTTAGCCGCGACTCTTGGATTGGGGTTTTCGATCACCGGCGACTCAAGGGAGCGTGTTCTCGAGTGCGACAGAGTTAGTTATAGGGGGCGACGTCGACGCGAGGCACATGAACTCGAACTCTAACATCTTCGTCGATTCAGCTAGTAGCTCGTGCTCGCGGCCCAGGTTTCTGTGGCGTGTTCAGGCATGGATGGGGAATATGAGGCTTCTGTAGCAGGCCGGGTCTTGGAATGTCAAAGGAAGCGACGTTCGCAAGGGGAGATGGCTCGAAAATCGTGGTAGTCTCGTGTAGTTTGAATGGAGAGATCGATGATTTTGGGTTCAAGCAGATTAAGGTAATTTTATTTCAAAACGTTTTAGATTTAATATTAGTTTAGTTTAAACTTGTAAATAAACTGTTGTTTATTATTCACTTATCGGAATTTAACAGCGAAGTATAAAACGGTTTCGTTTAAATTAAATCAGATATACCCATATATGTAAACAATATATATATATATACAAGGTTGGAAATATAGGAATTTTGAATTTATGGAAGTTCATATGAAAATTTGATTTTTGGAATCTATGAATTGATTTAAAAATACAAATTATTAGTTAGTTAAATTAAATTAAAAGCGAATTTAATTATTCGTTGGTTCGAATATTAACCAATTATCAAATGTTATACAAGGTTAAAAAAATCGAGAAAACAAAAGAAGGATTGGAAACAGATTGCAAATTTAAAGAGCAAAGGTGAGATCTTCTCACTCAAAATAAAATTTGATTTTTCAGTTATTGATTTGACTGATATGATTGCTATTTGGATGTGATATTAGATATGGTAGGATATATCTATATATATATAGCAATATATACATATTGGCATATGTATATATTGGATTGATGATTTCCCGCCTCGTATAGCGGATGAGACCCTATTGCGCCGTTAGTAAGCGGATTATTTTTATAAAACCTATATATCGCGATATTCCACCTCGAAGTGGAATTGGTATTGTGCTAACGTCTGTGGATGCAGGGAAACAGGTTGGAGGGATCCAACTGGACCCCTCACATTGATTGAATTTATTTCTACTGTGATGTGATAATCTGTGAATGATTATTGATGTTATTGAATTGATATTTGGAAATTGTTTGAAAGCTAAAAATTTAGCTGAATGGATGTTTGATATCATTGGATTCCAAAAATAAATGAAATTGAATTTTTGAAATCAAAATAGAAATTTTTAAGTAAATAAATTTTTAGAAGTTGAATAAATTCGAAGAAAAGAATTTAAAAGTATAAAAAACTGATTTTTATAATCTTATTGAATAAATCCCAGAATAAAGTGAAAATGCTAAATAAATGGATTTCATAAAACAGTGATTATAAATTGAAGAATTCAATTTAAATTTGGATTTTTAAATAGATTGAAAGAGACAAAGAAATTTATTTTCTTTAAAAGGAATTTATTTAAAAAGAAATAAGTGAGAAGTCCAATTAGAAATTTAATTGGCAAATTGAAACGAATTTGGAAAATTGATATGAAATTTATAGATTTATAAATTGTGAAGTTAAAATGAATGAAATTTATAGATGTATAAATTGTGAAGTTAAAATGAGTGAAATTGTAGAATAGAAGATTTATAAGAGATTAACTTATAAATTGGATTTTTGCCTTTAAATGGAATATTTATCGAATTATTAATAAAGGAGATTTATTAAATTGAAGTCGTTAGAAAATAGAAATAGAATTTATAAACGTTGTTTTATAAATTCGAAATCAATTGAATTTGATAAATTGAATATAGAAAGTGATTAAGGGAATTTTATCCACGATTTTGGATAGTGGATAATTCTTGAAATAAATGTGTAGAAAAGATTGAAATGTGGTTAGTGAAGTATATTCACGATTTTGGACAGTGAATATATTTTTAAGTAAAATGAATATGGTTTTGGGAAAGTGATATTTAAAAATGAAGTAAAACATTTTAAAGATGTTTTAAAACGTGTTAAGTATCGAATACATAGATTTCAACATTCATTGTTAAAATAGACGTTTTCGAGGAATAAGGAAATGATGGACTATAACACTGTTGTTATAGTAAATGATTTTCGAAAGGAAATGTTTTGATGTAGTATTGGGATTTATATATCTATCTAATTCCGAATTCCTATACTAGTGATTTTGAGTCGTCGTAACGATGTTTTACGTAACATTCGTTTTGACTCAAATAAATGTTGTTATAGTAAATGATTTCCTTAAAGAATGAATTTATACTTAAATTTGATTTAAGTATATCGAATATTTTCAAATGTTGAAAATAAATGATTTGTGAAATACTTATTATTAAATAAGTATGGAAATGCTTTTCCAAAATGAAATGAAACGTTTTGAGATTTTATCTTCTTAAAGATAAATTGAAAATGAATATTGGAATCGATTTGAAAATCGTATATCAGTAGATATTTTTGAAATATAAATTCACTATGGAATTTATAAAAGAAAGGGGAAACTGTTTAGAAAAATAAACGTTGATTTATTTTTGAAGTGTGGAAAAATTTATATATCTAGTAAGATATTTTGGAAGATAAAATAATTTGGGAAAATTATTTGGAATCTGATGATGTTGCGCATCTTTATTGATAGTTAAATAACCGACTATCAATAATCACCTTGAATGGTATTTGATTGTGAATTGGATGAATTTGAATGCCACACTTGTTTTTAAATAAACGCTCACTATTCGGGTTAGCCGGGAAAGGACCATGGGGTCGTATAACCCATTCCGAATATGTGATACGTCGTTATGAATTGCATTCGAAGACCGGTGTTGAAGACCGGATATTTTTGAAAACGGAAGGATTACCGTCGAGTTACTCTACATCGGCTGATCTCCGATTTAGAGGTTTTATCACCCTTAGTGACAGGAAGTCCGGACGTGATTAGAAGTTTATCCGGATATGCAAGGGCTTCGTGAGAAGTGCCTTCGGTTCTGTTCGATCTCGGAACAGACTTGTATGGATTGTGTGTCTGACGTTACAATTTGAGATATAAAGCTGATTTCTTTCAAATACATTTCTGTTGGTGGCGGAGAATTTATTCTCTTAGCTTAACACCCTTCTCTGAGACGTACGAGCTCAGAGGTTATGTAGTTGAAATTCATCAGCGATATATCCCAATTTGGTAACGTGGCATACTAAGTGTTGCTGTGAAATGATCAGTGTTTGATCATTTGCGATATGATCATTTGTTTGATCTTATATCTTTGTGATCATAGGTTGATCATTTTGTTTGACCCGAATCATGGCTTTGTAGAAAGCGTAGCTTTGTGGACGAGACTTCATCGAGCCTCACACCCCGGAAATGGTCGAAACAGGAAGGATGCAGCAAGGTTCTAGGGAGTAGCGCCCCTTAGTGTATGTCATTCCTTCTGGATAGAGGTGGTATCATGGTATGGAGCCCAGATACTTAACCTATGTGGTTGCTGCATTATTATCTATGTGGTTTGTTGGAAATCGGGGATCCTCGGGAAGATCGGTTACGATCGGGGGATGGCATACGCGTGTCAGTAGTTACCTATTTTTGCAGAGGTAACCCGGCCTTGTGTTGGCAGAGATCTAACCGTAATGTTAGGTTATTTCTCGGGTCATCTATTCCAGGGACGTACCCATCGTGGCATAGGAAGTTCCTTAGCCTGACCATTTGTTGGAAATCCAAAGAAACAATACGTGACTTGTACGGTTTTAGTTGTAGAACCTGCCATTCACTTATGGTGGTCACAACTGTTTGGATGGTAGCTATAGTAGGCATAGTTCGGAATGTCTATGCTGGCTAAGATTTATATTATACTTTCGAACTGTTTTCTACACTATGCACTAATAATAATATCAAAAAGAATTTGATTTTTGCGTAGTAAGCATCTTTGACTATCATAAGAAGAAATCTCCTCCAATTCTGCGTTTGCATTGTGTGTGTGGCGGGAGGTCTTATGGTAGTTTCATTTTCCAAAAGCATTGCGAATTTGTTTTATTTTCTTTGTGAAAAGAATAACTGTTTTACGATCTCACACCAGTCACCATGACTGACTCGGAGTTTATTGTTCCCTTCTAAACTCTGGGTGCCCACCAATTTCCACACGGGCAGCCTAGAGTTAGGTTATCAGGATATTCTGGAGCTTGGAGATAAGCTGGAGGACGAGACGTAGTATTTGTATCTGATATATTTATTCCGCTGTGTATTCTGTATGAGGACAAGTATAAAACTGTCCATTGTTGTACTGAGTTGTATATTGACTCTGATGATTGATGTATGTATAAAATGATATAGTTCTTTGTTTAAAGATTATTCATTTATCTATTATATATTGTTCCGCTGCGATGTGTAAGATTCTGATATTGTTTCTGTATCTGATGTTGTTCTGTTGTTCTTCCTTCTTCTTCTACTTTTCTTCTTCTTCTCCCTTTTTCTTCTTTCTAAAACCCTAAGAATTCGGTTTTCCGGCATTCGTTGCTCGGCAATTGATACAGTGGACGTATCGATGTCGATTTTCGGAAGTCGAAGAATCGGGTCTTGACATGAACCCTTCATATATTTTCATCTACCTATTTGCAATGCATACTCTTCCCAACGGGTTCTACGGTTGGAGGTGTGCCACATTAGTAGTAGGTATACACAACTACTGGTAGCCTCTAGGTGAAGGGCAAACTTCTGTTGTGTAATTCTACGTACCTCGCATCCCAATCCAAAAAACCCAACCAACAATCCTAAGTTTGAATGTTGGGTAAGGCCCACTAATTCATGCCTGATGTATAATTAAGGCTATATAATTTTCCACTATAAAAATTACCGCCTTCTACCATTTAATTTCTTACTTATACGCTTATTTACTATATTCCATAAATGTCAATTGTTCGTACTAAATGGTCATTATTATTCTATTTGGACAATCTCTAATAACATTTATTTATTCATTCTAATTCAACATATTATGCCTATTTCATTTCCCCATAATTCCACATTAAATCCTTTAACCAGCCCATTAACTACATTTATGTCCTTATTTAATTCATGTAACTCACTATAAACTGCACATTTATTGCCTTATTAATTTTGCAGTTACTATATCCTTTCCATCCACACTTCCTAATCCTATAATTTAATACGCTATTAATAACTAATATGAATATCGTCGTAAACTATGCTATATATATATATATATATATATTTATATTTATACATATTTATTTTTAATCTATAAGTGCAGTTATACGTATTTATAAATTTTCCTATTTCTAACTGTTAATCCCTAGACTACAACATTCCTTTCCATGTTTTAATTTATTAGGGCCATCCTTCCTAAAAGGTTTACCGTTATAACTTTTCATCTATCTCCCAAAAATAAGAATTTTTCTCCGTTTGAAATTACAAGGAATTATCTCTTTTCTTTTATTGAAATAGACAAAACAAAATACAAAAAAGACTATCCATACTTAATGCATCTCTTTCCTTTTTGGTATATTCTTTGTTAATTCAAACGATGACTTTTTATATAAATTTAGAATCGGATAACTTAGGGAAATTATACAAAACTAAATATAATTAAATTATACCCCGCTTCCAATATATTAAACATAGAAATTCACATTCCAAGTCAAATTAGGGCAACCTAAACTGATACTAACATTTTACAACCCAACTATAAATCTATTATAAACTTTACAACTTTATTAACATTCCTATTCCAATTACATATTTTATAGAATATGTAGGTAATATTCCTATACATTTATTTTAAGCCAACTACTCATCAGATGTTATATAGGCATAATATTAGATAAATTCAACAAGACAAATTTCAATGTTATAAATAAATATATAATTTACCACTCACCTTTCTAGCTTTCCAAATCATCCAATTCTAAATCCATTCCTTTACTAGACTCATTTTCAATTCTAATAAAAAAGAATATGTATAACAACGTACATACATACTATTAGAATTGTAGATCTAAGAAGATATTTGGAGTTAAGGGGAATATAAATTTATAATAATGAAATTTACCTTTTTCCACTGTATCGATTTGCTCATTCTCTTCTTCTATTTTATTTTTCGTCCTCCTTCGATTATGTATACATATTATATAATATGTAATAGTTAATAAAAACAGTGGAGAAGAGAAAAGGTAGAGCTTCACTACTTTGAACATAAAATAAGAGAAGAGAAGTGAGAGGTTAGGCCTGTATTAATAGGCGCTCGAATAATTCGTAACGGTTAGATTAAAATAATTAAATTCGGGTCGTTTGGCCAAGGTTCAACTCTAGCCACCACTATAAGGATTGGTCGATCGCTCCCTTATAGGCGGTTGACTGCTAATGGTCGACCAGCCCAAAGAGTGGGTCGACTTGTGGGGTTATGCATTTAATAATATTTGTTTTCCCTTTTCGTGTTTAATTATTTTCATCTTGGAAGCTTTAAATGCTAATAATTTCTTTGTTTGAGCTCCGATCGTAAAACTTCAAATATGAAAGTTGCTCAAAAAATCGCCACGAACGCGATGGTGCAAGTTTCATGGCCAAATTGTGATGTTTTCTCAAATTCCATTTTGGGTTCCTTATTAATTACCGTTAATTTTATAAGGTGTTACATTCTCCCCCCCTCAAATAATTTCTTCCTCGAAATTCCCCAAGGGTTGAATCATGTAAGATAGCATGCAAGTAATCTAAGTTGTTCAACCAATTAGTGCAAAACCAATTTTATAGCTAAACATGTACAAGTGCATTGGTGTACCACAAGATATATGACATGCATGTAGAATGATTCTAAATCGGGTCCTCCTATATGAATGCATTCTTTTAAAAATATTTTGAAAATATGATGTAAACAACTTATACATACTGGCATTTATATATGAATGCAAATTTTCAAAAATCAAAAATCCTTTTTCATATAAAATTTTCCATACTCCTACGAGTATAAGTATGGTTCAACTAATTTTGCATCCAATCTCTACCATCTAAAACCTAATACACAATTTCTAACATCCAATTTTTTTTTGAAAATGTAGTTTTCTTAGATCTATACTTCCATGTGGAAAAAGGAATTTAGATGGAGAATTTTACATTTCCACCCTTCTTTCGGATACCTATTCCGTTGTACTTTGGAACCTTCTCTTTTGCCCCAATTTTAATCCAATTTTTCCAAGTTTAATTCACAAAAAATGGTTTAGTTTTTTATGTTAAAACGGAATTATCCTAAACGAAAGTTCGTTTCACTATCAACAAGGTATGGAAATAGAAATCCAACGCTAAAATGGCCTTTTCCCTAATTATTATCAATGTTTAGTATATTTTCACCCTTGTCAGATAGTAAAATTCATATTCACTAACACGTCGACCCTCTCTACGCTAAGCAAGTGGCACTAGAAAACTGGAAAATTTTCATTTTTCATCAAAAATATTTTTCCCTTTTAATCGAACTTGCAAAATAGTTTTAAAAATTGAATTTCCAAAGCCATTTAAACACCATTTTTTTTTCAAAAGCACTTGAACAAAATTTCTCAAAAGCATTTAAACCCAACTTCTCAAAAGCATTTAAACAAAAATTTTGAAAAGCATTTGAACACAATTTTTTCAAAAAATTTGACGCTCCATCCTTAAAAACAAATCAAACCACATCTTAACGTAATTGGGATTCAGTAAATGAGTTAATGCATATAATTGACTCTAGCATTGTACCACTCATCCTAGATTTAGGGAAAATTTCCTTTACTTCAAAACAACAAACGACCTACAAGTATATTTATAAATTTTAGCTTTTAAGACATATGGATAGTGACTCATGATTTCACAATAATCCTTCTCTGTCCTCTGCTTGCTAAAATTTATTTTTCTCAAAGTTCTAAAGTTTTGGGATCTAAGAATTCTAGTTGCTGATCTAATTTCCTAATTAGCTTCCAACTTTAATAACATTTTGTTGCTAGTTAAGTGTCCTAATGAGATTTACTTATTTACACTGTTTCCTAATATATATATATATATATATATAGCGGTTTAAGCTCATCCAAAAAATCAACATAATGATAAAATAGGAACATGTCCCATATCATATCATATGCTTTTTCAACAACAAAAGGGAGATAACTAGTGATTACAATCCAAATAACCTAAAAGAAAACACTTTTTGGAAGTCGCCCTTCAATATCAACTATTGTTAATGATGTTATGGCCCTATCATCCTTGCTCGATTAAAATGGCCATTTCTAGTATGCCATTCAACTATAGTCCACATGTCTTAGCTTACCTCATTGCCTCCCAAGGTCAATCCATTACTTCAACCATTACATCTGATTATGGAATAAATTGTGCATTTTTACATTGCAGTGTGTAAAAAATTATAAACTATGCACCTTAGGATAACTCATTGGAAAAGTAGTCTAGTGGAATAACTTCTACCAGCTGTCTTGCCTTCTTTAACCTCCAGTCAACCAACACCCTAAATGTGTGTTTGCCCTCTTACTACTCTCTTCTCCAATCTTACTAATACCTTCTCTCAATCAAATTCTTTTGATAGTATCCTTTAACTTTAGTATTTACTTCCCTTATCCTTGATCTTTCATGAAAGTATACCCAATGACTCGCCAAATTGTACTTTAATATCTTCCCCATTTTTTGAGGATTTTTCTTATGGCTTCCACACATCTCTAATAAAATATTCCAAGGTTTATACCAATATTCCTTATATTCAATGGGGGTTCCTTGTTGCTACACTACAAGGATTCATAGCTATTTTATTCATAGCTTAAATATTTACCTCGTCTTACCTAGACAATCATTTCTGTCTAGTCCATATAAAAAATTGGTTTGGGTTTTACCACTATTTATAAAATCAAAGCTTCACAATCATGAAGTACAATATGCAAAAGTTTTATCTTTGAAAATATAAGGCCCCGTTTGGCTTATCGTTTTTAGTTTTGTGTTCTCGTCTATACAAAAGCGCGTCCGTTGTATGCATTGTAAAAAAAAATGATTTTGAAAAATGAAATTAACATGTAAAATAGAAAACAATTTTATTTTGTTTTTCGTGTTTCGAGAGATAAGAACAGCACGGGGAACAATCCAACTCCTTTGTTGTCCGTTGGTCGTCGCAACGACTAAGAATTATAAATCTTCTTCTCTTGTTTCTTCATGTTTTTTAGTGCAAGTTGAAAACACAAAACTCAAAATACAAAATGAAACCAAACGGGTCCTAAACTTAGGAACCTTTTTAGCAAATTCAAAAATTGCTTGGTTTCCAAAAAGGAGCCACGAAAATTTTCTCTTGTCAAAGACTTCTACAACAAAGATTCATTGCTTTAAAAGTAGGAGTTTTAACTCAAAACATGTTTAAAAAACCATCAGTCATACCAAACCATTTTTCAAAAACATCTTTTATACTTTAAATAATTAAAACTGGAGTAGACAAGAATAACATTCATTCTACTATTTTTCTACTAGTCTTGCTATTTCCACTTTCACCCTTAGTGGGGATTCCAATAGCACATGAAGGGGACTTCTAAAAGATATGAGAAATTATGACATTTATCTAAGCACCTATCTAAAATGTATGCACAATTACTACACATATCTATATAATTTATCCATTTTTCTATCATATTCCTATTGCTTTCTCTCATATTATTCCTAACTAAATTACCAATCCTATTTTCATATAAATCCCTAATGCTGTTTCTACTCAAATTTCCTAATACTACCACTATTTACTCTAACCTAAATGACTTCTACTACATAGCTCTTTTCCTCTTTTATTATTTTTCCACATTGACTCATTGCAATTTGCCTCCTTTAGCCATTGAGATTTTCTTCATTAACATGAAAAGGAGATATGTATAATTGTTTTTCTCCATATTTTCCTTATACGAGAATATTCCTTCTATCTTCCTTATCAGGCATTCTAACCCATATATTCTCTTTACCCCATTTCAATAAAGTACCATTCCCGTTTATCAACACCTTCGAAAGAATTTTTAAAAAGGAACTTCAAAATTTACCAAAAATAGGAAAAATCTCGAGCTAAACCTACATCCTATTTTCAATTATTAAAACATGAAATCCCATTACCAAAAACCGTTAAATCCAACCAATTTTAAATCAATATTTCAAATTTTCCTTGCTTTTCATTATAACAACTTCCTAAAAAATCCTTCGAAAAGCCCACAAAGAATGTTTCAAGGAATTTAAAAAAAAAATCTTTTTGTCAAATTCTTTCACATAGGATCGGTCCTAGAAGTGGAATTTAATTGTCCTTCTGTTTGGACTTTCCTTCTTTTCTACTCATTCCTAACTCATCTTCATTAAAAATATATCAAAAGTCCCATTATCATTCTGTGGTGATTTGTGCACACCTTCTCGCCTGAACTTGCCCATTCCTATTACACCTTACTTCCAGATGCTTGCAACATGTAGATTCTTACTTTCCATTTGTCTGGATGAAACGTTCATCTTCAAACGGTAATCCATCAAAATCTATGGTTATAAGGCAGTATAGGCCCAACAAGGAGTCAAGTACCATCCAGCCTCGGGGGTCCTTCTATATGTCGCACTCATGCTCTTCTGGTTCAATGCCTTATCGTACAGCCAATACTCCATGAGGTAATCGAGGTAGATGTATAAATTTAACTCTATTCATGGTTCCAACTCATAGTTGCCTCATCCATATTCTTTTCATAATATGGTCGCAACTATCTCTATAGTCGGAATTCAGAAAGTTTGGCATATAATATATATATAATTCTAGGTAAAAATACAAATACGTTCTCTCATCGTATCCTAATTCCTATGATCGACTAACCTGGCTCTGATACTAAATGTAACAACCCATACCTTAGTGGGCCCGAGTTTTGACTAAATTTAAACTCAAATCCATTAGGGCATGGATCGTTAGGTTTGAAAACATATAATAAACACAAGTATATTGAAGTGCGATTAATATAAACTCACAATGGAATAAAAAAATCTAATAGAACATAAATACTGACCGAGGCTATTACCTTCGAATCAATAGTATTCCTTGAGTACCTAATTGCATTGTCAGCACCGAGCATTAAAGAGAAGACTCTACCATCTGTAGTTCCCATCTTGGACTAGTAGCCTGTCCCTCTAAATCTATCTCGTGAGTTGTTATAAGGAGAGGGATCAAAACAACATTCTAGAGACTAGAAAATTACACACTTTACCCACAACATTAATTTATACCGATCGATTTCCATTTAAGTCAAATGTCTATTATTTACGGCTAGTCTATTCAACCCTATGTGCGCATATGATATGCCTAACCTCTCTGAGGTATAACTATATACCTATATAACTATATACATATATATCAAAACGTTTACCCAAAACCCTCGGCCACTTAATACTTCTTAAATAGGAAGGAGGTAGACCTAACGGCCATTTAATACCTCAGTCCCCGAAGCGAGCCCTCCGCAACATAAACACTAGTCAATCAGTCCTAGCTATAGAGATGGATGATCCCTAGATACGGTTTTATAATTTAATTACCGCAATACTAATGCAACTCGAAGACTCATCTAGGGTTAACTAGCAGACCATCCACACCTGACATCTCATTTAGACTAACCTAACTTAAGTTAAGGAAAATGCCCTTTTCAGTTAATTAGTATCTCTTATTAGAAATGTAGCATACCCTATTTCCTTAAAATTATCAGGCCATTTAATACTTCAAATTCGAGGCGAACCCTTGGTATATTTTCCCTTACCTATCTGCAATGCATATTCCTTCTCCACGGGTCCTATGATTGGAGATGTCCTACATCAGTAGTAAGTATATACAACTCCTGTTAGCCTTTATGTGAAGTGCAGACTTCTTTTGTGTAACTCTACTGACCTCACATCCAACCCACCAAACCAAACCAACTAACCTAAGCTTGCTTAAATGGCTAGACCCACTAATTCACGCTTGACCTATCGTATAATTAAGTCTATAATTTCACACTATAAAAATTATACTGCCTTCTAGCATTTAATTCCTACCCGTACACTTATTTACTATATTCCATAAATGTCAAATTATGTAGTAAATGGTCATTATAATTCTATTTGGACAATCTCTAATAACATTTATTCATCGTTCTAATTCAATATATTATTCCTATTTCATTTCCCCATAAATGCCACATTAAATCCCTTAACCAGTCCCATTAACCATAGTTAAGTCCCCATTTAATTCCTATAACTCCCTATTAACTACATATTTATTGCTCTATTAATTTTGAAGTTACTATATCCTTTGCATCTACACCTCGTAATCCTATAATTAATACATTGTTAAAAACTAATACAAATATCGTCATACACTACACCATATATATATATATATAACTTCTCAGTTCCTGATATAATGGTTTTGATGACAACAACCTTAGGACTTGTTATAAAATATAAATACTAATATTCTTATCTAGATATATATGTATATGCAGGATATATATATATATATATATATATATGTAGGTACTGAGAATGAAGACTACACAGTATAAAGATTCAAAACCGAGTATAAAGATTCATGACTGAGTATAGAGATTCAAGACTGATGAATTCAAGGTTGAAGAAATCAAGACTGAAGACTTATGAGTATCAAGAGTTCAAGATATCAAGATAAGTAATAGAGTCTAGATTTATGTTAAAATTTCATAATAGCACTAAAATCTTTATTCGGATTTTAATTGTGGAATGGAATCCACCTTCTCGCTTTAATAGTGGGATGGAACCTACGACCTCTTTAGTGGGATGGAACCCATGACCTTCTCTAGTGGAATGGAATCCATGACATTTTCAAAATGACTTATTTTTAGATTTTTTTCAAAACTATCTTTTACAAAGACATCTCTCTCTCTATCTAAATATTTTAGCCTTAATTCAAAAACTATTTTTAAACATATTAATTTCAAAATCATTTCTTGTTTTAAAGCTATCTCTTGGTTTTAATGTTTTAGCTTTAATCTAAAAATATTTATATATTCAGTTTTTATTACTTTTATATTTCGTAAGATCACTTTCCAAAAGTTTTTATAATCATAAAGTATATTCAAAATAGTTTACAATGTTCTAAGATAGTTTCGACAAACTTTAGAAAGAAAATCTCTTTTAAAACAAAAATCAATTTTCAAAATATACTAGGGGATGTCGACATGCCCTTACCCCTCATGTCGACATGGTAGCCGTAGAATTTAATTTTCAAATTTTCAAAAAGAAGTGTCTATTCATCATAATCTTTCGCAAATGGACATGACCGTTGTTCTCTTATAAATACCAGTTGTTTTCAATGAATTTTAAGTTAGTTTTTCTTCATTTCTTCACTCCTTCTTCTCCACTCAAATATTCTCTTATATTTCAAATGCATTAACAAAATTCTTCTGAAATCCTAAGTGAATCAAACTCGATCGTCTCTAGTTTGATTCTCTGCCACTCTCTCTCAAAGATCTAGTGCTATTCAGAGTTATAGGTCATTTGTAATCAAAGAAGTGTATCGAGTCTCTCTATCTATCAATGTGATATTAGAAACCGTGTGATTGTGGCCCGTATATCAATTGGGTGTGATTGTAGCCCGTAAATCAATTAGGTGATCCTGTAGCCTGGTTAAATCAAGAGAGTTTGTCCTGGACTCGGAGACAGGAGGGTGTATCTCGTGGCCTTGAAATCGAGGTTGTAATATCGACATTATATTTGAAAAGAAATCTGCACAAGAAATTGTATGGGACTGGATGTAGGGAAACTCTGAACCAGTATAAAATTCTGGTGTGTTCTTTCCTTTGCTGCTTTTATTTACTATTTGCATCTGTGTCTGATTCTGTGATTGTTTCTGTGTTTGTGAAAATTGCGTCCGTATGTGTTTAATTTGAAAAGATTTCAAAAATTCCATAAAATCCATTAAACACTATTCAACCCCCTCTAGTGTTAATCCAGCCTTAAGATCCGTAATCCGCATTTCCAACATAATTGATAAGCGTAGTTATAATATTTATATATTTTCCTATTTCTAAGTATTAATCCCTAGACTAAAACATTTTTTTCCACGTTTTAATTTATTAGAGCTATCCTTCCTAAAAGGATTAACATTATAACTTTCCATCTATTACCCAAAAATGAGAATTTTGCTCTATTGTAAATTACAAGGAATTATCTCTTTTCTTTTATTGAAATAGACAGCGCAAACTACGGAAAAGAATATCCATACTTTATGCATCTCTTTCCTTTTTGTTACATTCCTTGTTATTTCAAACGACACACTTTTTACATATATTTTTAGAATCGAATAATGTAGGGAAATTACACGGGAATAAATATAATTAAATTATACCCCACTCCGAATACATTAAAACATAGGAATTCATATTCCAAGTCAAATTAGGGCAATATAAATAAATACTAACATATCATAACCCACTATAAATCTGGGATAAAATTTACAACTTTATCAAAATTTCTATCCTAATTAACTATTTTTCAGAATAGGTAGGCAATATTTTATACATTTATTTTAAGCCTACAACTCACCAGATCTTATATAGGCATAATAATTAAATAATCAATGAGATAAATGTCAATCTTATAAATATATTATATAATTTCCAACTCACCTTTCTAGCTTTCCAAGTCTTTCAAATCTAAATTCATTCCTTACATGACTCTTTTTTCATTTTAATCCAAAAGAATATGTATGACAACTATATACTTACTATTAGAATTATAGATCCGAGAGAAGAGATTTGGGGTTAAGGGGAATATAGATTTATAATAATGAAATTTACTTTTTTCTATAGTATTGATTCACTCATTCTCTTTTTCTATTTTATTTTCCACCCTTCTCCAATTATATATACATATAATATAATATTTTATAATTAATAGAAATAGTGGAGAAAGGAAAATGATAGAGCTTTTAGTAGAAATATGAGAAAAGAAGTGATGGGTTAGGCCTGTATTTATAAGCGCTTGAATTAACCGAACAGTTAGATAACATAATTAGATCCGGACCGTTTGGCTAAGGTTCAACCATAGCCACCACTATAAGGACTGATCGACCGGCCTAAGGTGGGGTTGATCGGTGGGGTAATGCATTTAATAATATTTATTATCTTTTTTCTTTTTTAATTATTTTCGTTCCGAAAATTTCAAATGCTAATAACTTCTTCGTTTGAGCTCCGATCGCGAAACACCAAATTTGAAAGTTGCTCAAAAAATCGCCACGAATGCAATGGTGCAAGTTTCGTGGTCAAATTTTGATGTTTTTTCAAATTTATTTTTAGAGCCTTATTAATTATTTATTAATAACGTTAATTTTACGGGGTGTTACATTCTCTCCCTTAAAAGAATTTCGTCACCAAAATTCCCCAAGGGTTGAATCAAGTAACATCAAGCAATCTAAGCTATCCAACCAATTAGTGGACAACCAATCTTACAACCAAACGTGTACAAGTTCTTGGTGTATCACAACATATAAGACATGCATCCAGAATGATTCTAAATAGGCTCCTCCTATGAATGCATTCTTTTAAAATATTTTGAAAATATAATGCAAACTACCTATATGCAGTGGCAGTTCTATACGTATGCCAGTTTTCAAAAATCAAAAATTCTTTTTTGCACAAAAATTTCTACACTCTTACAAGTAGAAATATGGTTCAACCAATTTTGCATCAAACCCCTACAATCCAAAACCTAGCACATAATATCTAACAACAAAATTAAAAAAAAAATCTATTTTTGCTAGATCTATGCTTCTATGCTGGAAAAGGAATATAGATGGAGAATTTTTCATTGCACCCTTCTTTTGGATACCTATTCCGTTATGCTTTGGAACCTTCTCTTTTGCCCTCAATTTTTATCCAATTTTCCAAGTATAATTCACACAAGGATGTTTATTTTTGGAAGTTAAAATGGAACTATCCTAAATGCAAGTTCATTTCACTATCAACAAGGAATGGAATAGAAATTCCAAAGCCAAAATAGCCTTTTACCTCATTATTATCTATGTTTAGTATGTTGTTACCCTTGTCGAATAGTAAAATTCATATTCAGTAATACGTCCACCCTCCCTATGCTAAGCATGTGGTACAAGAAAAGCGAAAAATTTTCATTTTTCATTAAAAATCTTTTTTCCCTTTCAATCGAACTTGCAAAATAATTTGAAAAATTGAATTTCCAAAAGCATTTAAACACTATTTTTTTTCAAAAGCACTTGAACAAAATTTCCCAAAAGCATTCGAACCCAACTTCTCAAAAGCAATTAAACAAAAATTTGAAAAGCATCCAAACACAATTTTTTCAAAACGTTTACCACTCCATCCTTTAAAAAAATCAAGCCACATCTTAAAATAATCGAGATTCGAGCAATGAGTTAATGCATATAATTGACTCTAAAATTATGTAGTTAATCCTAGACTTAGGGAACCTTTCCTTTTATTCTAGAACATCAAACAACCTACAAGCACATTTATAAATTTTAGCTTTTAAAGCATAGGGATAGTGATCCATGATTTCATAACAAACCTTCCATGTCTTCCGCTTGCTAAATTTTGTTTTTTCAAAATTCTAAAGTTTTAGGATCTAAGAATTCTAGTAGCCAATCTAGTTTCCTATCGCTAGTTAAGTTTCCTAATGAGATTTACTTAATTTACACTGTTTCCCATTATATATATATAAGTCCAAGCCCATTCAGAAAATCAACATAGTGATAAAATAGGAACATGTCTCATATCATATCGTATGCTTTTTCAACAACTGAAGGGCGACAAACAACAATTAGAACCCAAATATCGTAAAAGAAAACGATTATTGGAAGCTGCTCATCAACTGGTGTTAATAACGTTATGGCCCTACCACCCTTACTCAATTAAGATGGCCATTTGTAGTAAGCCGTGCAACTATAATCCACAGGTCTTGCGTTACCTCATTGGCTCCAAATAAATAAGGTCTATCCATTACATCAATCATTACATCTAATTATGGAATATATTTGCATTCCCACAAACCAATGAGTATGCAATATGGATAATGCAACTTAGATTAACTCATTGGAAAACTGGCCTGGTGAAATTACTTCTACCACATATCTTGCCTTCTTTAACCTTGACTCAACCAACATCTTTAATGTGTGTTTCCATCTTATTACTCTATTCTCCATTCATACCTCTACCTTCTCTCAATCAAAATCTCTTGGTAGTATCCTCAAACTTTTGTATTTACTTTCCTTACGCTTGATCTTTCATGCGTGTATACCATAGGACTCGCAAAATGTACTTTGATATCATTCCTCATTCTTTTGAGGGTTCTTCTTATGGCTTTAACGCATCTCTAATAAAATATTTTTAGGTTTATACCAATATTCCTTATATTCAATGAGGGTTCCTTGTTGCTACCCTATAAGCATTCGTAGCTATTTTATTCATAGCCTAAACCTTTACATCGTCTTACCTAGGAAATCATCGCTATCTACTCTATATCAAAATTTGTTTTGGGTTTTACCACTCTTTATACAACCAACACTTCACAATCATGAGGTACCTAATCCAATAACTTTATCTTTGAAAATATAATCTTAGGAACCTTTATATCAAATTCAAAAATTGCTTGGTTTCCAAAAAGGAGCCATGAAAATTTTCCCTTTTCAAAAACTTTCAAAGGCAAAGATTCATTTTTCTAAAAGTATGATTTTTAACTCAAAACATGGTTAAAAACCCAATTGTCATACCAAACCATTTTTTAGAAACATCATTTATACTTTAAACAATTAAAACTGGAGTAGACAAGAATATCTTTCATTCTATTATTTTTCTACTACTCTTGCTATTTCCACTTTCACCCTTAGCGTGGATTATAGTAGCACATGAAAGAGACTTCTAAATGATACGAGAAATTACGACATCTATCTAAGCACCTATCTAAAACGTATGCGCAATTACTACACATATCTATAGAATTTATCCATTCTTTCTAAACTATTCCTATTGCTTTCTCCTATATTGTTCCTAACAAAATTACTAAACCTATTTTTATATAAATCCCTAATTATATTTCTATTCAAATTTCAAAGTACTACTACTATTTACTCCTACCTAAATAGCTTCTACTACATAGCTCTTTTCCTCTTTTATTGTTTTTCCCCATTGACTCATTACTATGCGTTCACCTTCTGCTTTACCCATTGGCCGTTTCTTCATTAAAATGAAAAAGAGATAAGTATAAATCTATCCTAAATGCAAGTTCGTTTCACTATCAACAAGGAATGGAATAAAAATCCAAAGCCAAAATAGCCTTTTACCTCATTATTATCTATGTTTAGGATACTGTCACCCTTGTCGAACAGTAAAATTCATATTTAGTAACACGTCGACCCTCCCTATGCTAAGCATGTGGCACTAGAAAAGCGGAAAATTTTCATTTTTCATTAAAAATCTTTTTTCCCTTTCAATCGAACATGAAAAATAATTTGAAAATTTGAATTTCCAAAAGCATTTAAACGCTAATTTTTTTCGAAAGCACTTGAACAAAATTTCCCAAAAGCATTCAAACCCAACTTCTCAAAAGCAATTAAAGAAATTTGAAAAGCATACAAACACATTTTTTTCAAAACATTTACCACTCCATCCTTAAAAACAAATCAAGCCGCATCTTAACGTAATCGAGTTTCAAGCAATGAGTTAATGCATATGATTGAGTCTAACATTATGTAGTTAATCCTAGACTTGGGGGACCTTTCCTTTTATTCTAGAACATCAAACAACGTACAAGCGCATTTATAAATTTTAGCTTTTAAAGCATGGGGATAGTGATCCATGATTTCATAACAACCCTTCCCTGTCCTCCGCTTGCTAATTTTTTTTATAAATTCTAAAGTTTTAGGATCTAAGCATTCTAGTTGCTAATCTAGTTTCCTGTTGCTAGTTAAGTTTCCTCATGAGATATACTTATTTACACTGTTTCCCATTATATATATATATATATAAGTCCAAGCTCATTCAGAAAATCAACATAGTGATAAAATAGGAACATGTCTCAGATCATATCATATGCATTTTCAACAATCGAAGGCGACAAACAGCAATTAGAAACCAAATATCGTAAAAGAAAACGATTGTTGGAAGCTGCTCATCAACATCAACTGGTGTTAATAACGTTATGGCCCTACCACCCTTACTCAATTAAGATGGCCATTTGTAGTATGCCGTGCAACTATAATCCACATGTCTTGCGTTACCTCCTTGGCTCTAAATAAATAAGGTCTATCCATTACATCAATCATTACATCTGATTATGGGATATATTTTGCATTCCCACAACCCAATGAGTATGCAATATGGATAATGCACCTTAGATTAACTCATTGGAAAACTGGCCTGGTGAAATTACTTCTACCACATATCTTGCCTTCTTTAACCTTGACTCAACCAACATCTTTAATGTGTGTTTCCATCTTATTACTCTATTCTCCATTCATACCTCTACCTTCTCTCAATCAAAATCTCTTGGTAGTATCCTCAAACTTTTGTATTTACTTTCCTTACGCTTGATCTTTCATGCGTGTATACCATAGGACTCGCAAAATGTACTTTGATATCATTCCTCATTCTTTTGAGGGTTCTTCTTATGGCTTTAACGCATCTCTAATAAAATATTTTTAGGTTTATACCAATATTCCTTATATTCAATGAGGGTTCCTTGTTGCTACCCTATAAGCATTCGTAGCTATTTTATTCATAGCCTAAACCTTTACATCGTCTTACCTAGGAAATCATCGCTATCTACTCTATATCAAAATTTGTTTTGGGTTTTACCACTCTTTATACAACCAACACTTCACAATCATGAGGTACCTAATCCAATAACTTTATCTTTGAAAATATAATCTTAGGAACCTTTATATCAAATTCAAAAATTGCTTGGTTTCCAAAAAGGAGCCATGAAAATTTTCCCTTTTCAAAAACTTTCAAAGGCAAAGATTCATTTTTCTAAAAGTATGATTTTTAACTCAAAACATGGTTAAAAACCCAATTGTCATACCAAACCATTTTTTAGAAACATCATTTATACTTTAAACAATTAAAACTGGAGTAGACAAGAATATCTTTCATTCTATTATTTTTCTACTACTCTTGCTATTTCCACTTTCACCCTTAGCGTGGATTATAGTAGCACATGAAAGAGACTTCTAAATGATACGAGAAATTACGACATCTATCTAAGCACCTATCTAAAACGTATGCGCAATTACTACACATATCTATAGAATTTATCCATTCTTTCTAAACTATTCCTATTGCTTTCTCCTATATTGTTCCTAACAAAATTACTAAACCTATTTTTATATAAATCCCTAATTATATTTCTATTCAAATTTCAAAGTACTACTACTATTTACTCCTACCTAAATAGCTTCTACTACATAGCTCTTTTCCTCTTTTATTGTTTTTCCCCATTGACTCATTACTATGCGTTCACCTTCTGCTTTACCCATTGGCCGTTTCTTCATTAAAATGAAAAAGAGATAAGTATAAATCTATCCTAAATGCAAGTTCGTTTCACTATCAACAAGGAATGGAATAAAAATCCAAAGCCAAAATAGCCTTTTACCTCATTATTATCTATGTTTAGGATACTGTCACCCTTGTCGAACAGTAAAATTCATATTTAGTAACATGTCGACCCTCCCTATGCTAAGCATGTGGCACTAGAAAAGCCGAAAATTTTCATTTTTCATTAAAAATCTTTTTTCCCTTTCAATCGAACATGAAAAATAATTTGAAAATTTGAATTTCCAAAAGCATTTAAACGCTAATTTTTTTCGAAAGCACTTGAACAAAATTTCCCAAAAGCATTCAAACCCAACTTCTCAAAAGCAATTAAAGAAATTTGAAAAGCATACAAACACATTTTTTTCAAAACATTTACCACTCCATCCTTAAAAACAAATCAAGTCGCATCTTAACGTAATCGAGTTTCAAGCAATGAGTTAATGCATATGATTGAGTCTAACATTATGTAGTTAATCCTAGACTTGGGGGACCTTTCCTTTTATTCTAGAACATCAAACAATGTACAAGCGCATTTATAAATTTTAGCTTTTAAAGCATGGGGATAGTGATCCGTGATTTCATAACAACCCTTCCCTGTCCTCCGCTTGCTAATTTTTTTTTCAAAATTCTAAAGTTTTAGGATCTAAGCATTCTAGTTGCTAATCTAGTTTCCTGTTGCTAGTTAAGTTTCCTCATGAGATATACTTATTTACACTATTTCCCATTATATATATAAGTCCAAGCTCATTCAAAAAATCAACATAGTGATAATATAGGAACATGTCTCAGATCATATCATATGCATTTTCAACAACTGAAGGGCGAAAAACAGCAATTAGAACCCAAATATCGTAAAAGAAAACGATTGTTGGAAGCTGCTCATCAACATCAACTGGTGTTAATAACGTTATGGCCCTACCACCCTTACTCAATTAAGATGGCCATTTGTAGTATGTCGTGCAACTATAATCCACATGTTTTGCATTACCTCCTTGGCTCCATATAAATAAGGTTTATCCATTACATCAATCATTACATCTAATTATGGTATATATTTTGCATTCCCACAACCCAATGAGTATGCAATATGGATAATGCACCTTATATTAACTCATTAGAAAACTGGCTTGGTGAAATTAATTCTACCACATATCTTGCCTTATTTAACCTTGACTCAACCAACATCTTTAATGTGTGTTTCCATCTTATTACTCTATTCTCCATTCATATCGCTACCTTCACTCAATCAAAATCTCTTGATAGTATCCTCAAACTTTTGTATTTACTTTCCTTATGCTTGATCTTTCATGCGTGTATACCATAGGACTCGCAAAATTATACTTTGATATCATTCCTCTTCTTTTGAGGGTTCTTCTTATGGTTTTTACGCATCTCTAATAAATTTTATTTTTGGTTTATACCAATATTCCTTATATTCAATTAGGGTTCCTTGTTGCTACCCTATAAGCATTCGTAGCTATTTTATTCATTGCCTAAACCTTTACATCGTCTTACCTAGGCAATCATCGCTATCTACTCTATATCAAAATTTGTTTTGGGTTTTACCACTCTTTATACAACCAAAATTTCACAATCATGAGGTACCTAATCCAAAAACTTTATCTTTGAAAATATAATCTTAGGAACCTTTATATCAAATTCAAAAATTGCTTGTTTTCTAAAAAGGAGCCATGAAAATTTTCTCTTTTCAAAAACTTTCAAAGATAAAGATTCATTTCTCTAAAAGTATGATTTTTAACTAAACATGGTTAAAAACCCAATTTTCATACCAAACCATTTTTTAGAAACATCTTTTATACTTTAAACAATTAAAACTGGAGTAGAAAAGAACATCTTTCATTCTATTATTTTTCTACTACTCTTGCTATTTCCACTTTCACCCTTAGCGTGGATTATAGTAGCACATGAAAGAGACTTCTAAATGATACGATAAATTATGACATCTATCTAAGCACCTATCTAAAACGTATGCGCAATTACTACACATATCTATAGAATTTATCCATTCTTTCTAAACTATTCCTATTGCTTTCTCCTATATTGTTCCTAACTAAATTACTAATCCTATTTTTATATAAATCCCTTATTATATTTCTATTCCAATTTCATAATACTACTACTATTTACTCCTACCTAAATGGCTTCTACTACATAGCTCTTTTCTTCTTTTATTGTTTTTCCCCATTGACTCATTGCTATGCATTCACCTTCTACTTTACCCATTAGGCATTTCTTTATTAAAATGAAAATGAGATAAGTATAAATCTATCCTAAATGCAAGTTCGTTTCACTATCAACAAGGAATGGAATAGAAATTCCAAAGCCAAAATAGCCTTTTACCTAATTATTATCTATGATTAGTATACTATCACCCTTGTCGAACAGTAAAATTCATATTCAGTAACACGTCGACCCTCCCTATGCTAACCATGTGGCATTAAAAAAGTGGAAAATTTTCATTTTTCATTAAAAATCTTTTTCCCTTTCAATCGAACTTGCAAAATAATTTGAAAAATTGAATTCCCAAAAGCATTTAAACACTAATTTTTTTTTTCAAAAGCACTAGGACAAAATTTCCCAAAAGCATTTGAACCCAATTTCTCAAAAGCAATTAAACAAAAAATTTGAAAAGCATCCAAACAAATTTTTTTCAAAACATTTACCACTCCATCCTTAATGTAATCGAGATTTGAGCAATGAGTTAATGCATATGATTGAATCTAGCATTATGCAGTTAATCCTAGACTTGGGGAACCTTTCCTTTTATTCTAGAACATCAAACAACCTACAAGCGCATTTATAAATTTTAGCTTTTGAAGCATAGGGATAGTGATCCGTGATTTCATAACAACCCTTCCCTGTCCTCCGCTTGCTAAATTTTTTTTTCAAAATTCTTAAGTTTTAGGATCTAAGCATTCTAGTTGCTAATCTAGTTTCCTATCACTAGTTAAGTTTCCTAATGAGATTTACTTATTTACACTGTTTCCTATTATATATATATATATATCTGTATGTGTGTGTGTCCAAGCTCATTTAGAAAATCAACATAGAGATAAAATAAGAACATGTCTCATATCATATCGTATGCTTTTTCAACAACCGAAGGGAGACAAACATCAATTATAACCTAAATAAAGTAAAAGAAAACGATTGTTAGAAGCTGCTCATCTACATCAACTGGTGTTAATGATGTTATGGCCCTACCACCCTTACTCAATTAAGATAGCCATTTGTAGCATGCCATTCAACTATAATCCACATGTCTTGCGTTACCTCCTTGGCTCGAAATAAATAAGGTCTATCCATTACATCAATCATTACATCTAATTATGGGATATATTTTGCATTCCCACAACCCAATGAGTATGCAATATGGATAATGCACCTTAGATTAACTCATTGGAAAACTGGACTGGTGAAATTACTTCTACCACATATCTTGCCTTCTTTAACCTTGACTCAACCAACATCTTCAATGTGTGTTTTCCATCTTATTACTCTATTCTCCATTCATACTGCTACCTTCTCTCAATCAAAATATCTTGATAGTATTCTCAAACTTTTGTATTTACTTTCCTTATGCTTGATCTTCCATGCGAGTATACCATAGGACTCGCAAAATTGTACTTTGATATCATTCCTCATTCTTTTTAGGGTTCTTCTTATGGCTTTTACGCATCTCTAATAAAATATTTTTAGGTTTATACCAATATTCCTTATATTCAATGAGGGTTCCTTGTTGCTACCCTTTAAGCATTCGTTGCTATTTTATTCATAGCCTAAACCTTTACATCGTCTTACCTAGGCAATCATCGCTATCTACTCTATATCAAAATTTGATGTGGGTTTTACCATTCTTTATAAAACCAAAACTTCACAATCATGAGGTACCTAATCCAAAAACTTTATCTTTGAAAATATAATCTTAGGAACCTTTATATCAAATTCAAAAATTGCTTGGTTTCCAAAAAGGAGCCATGAAAATTTTCTCTTTTCAAAAATTTGAAGGACAAAGATTCGTTTCTCTAAAAGTATGATTTTTAACTCAATACATGGTTAAAAACCCAATTGTCATACCAAACCATTTTTTAGAAACATCTTTTATACTTTAAATAATTAAAACTGGAGTAGACAAGAATATCTTTCATTCTATTATTTTTCTACTACTCTTCCTATTTCCACTTTCACTCTTAGCGTGGATTCTAGTAGCATATGAAAGAGACTTCTAAATAATACGAGAAATTACGACATCTATCTAACCACCTATCTAAAACGTATGCGCAATTACTACACATATCTATAGAATTTATCCATTCTTTCTAAACTATTCCTATTGCTTTCTCCTATATTGTTCCTAACTAAATTACTAAACCTATTTTTATATAAATCCCTAATTATATTTCTATTCAAATTTCATAATACTACTACTATTTACTCCTACCTAAATGGCTTCTACTACATAGCTCTTTTCCTCTTTTATTGTTTTCCCCATTGACTCATTACTATGCGTTCACCTTCTGCTTTACCCATTGGGCTTTTCTTCATTAAAATGAAAAAGAGATATGTATAAATCCATTTCAGCTATTTTTTCAACATTTTCCTTATACAGGAGTATTCCTCCTATCTTCCTTATCGGGCATTCTTAACATTCTATTCTCATTACCCCATTTTAATCAAGTATCATTCCTATTTATTAACCTCTTAGAAGTAATTTTCAAAAGGAACTTCAAAATTTACCAAAGATAGTAAAAACCATCGAGTCAAACATGCGTCCTTTTTCCCATTTATTAAAACGAAAAATACCTTTAGCAAAATCCTTTAAATCCAAACAATTTTAAATAATGTATTTCAAAATTTCTTTTCTTTTCAAAACAATAACTTCCCAATAAATCATTTGAAAAACCTACTCAAAACATTTCAAATAATTAAAAAAAATCTTTTTGTCAAATTCTTTCACATCGGGTCAGTCCTAGAATGGACTTTAATTGTCCTTTCTTTTGGACTTTCCTTCATTTTAACTCACTCCTAACTCATTATCGTTAAAAATATATCAAAAGTTTGACTATCATCTTGTGATGATTTATGCATGCCTTCTCACTGGAACTTTCTCACTCCTATTACATCTTATTTTCGGATGCTTGCGGCATATAGCTTCTTACTTCTCACCTATCTAGATGAAATGTTCATCTACAATCGGTAATCCATTGAAATTCATGGTCAAAAGGCAGCCTAGGCCCAACAAAGGAGTCAAGTACCATCCAGCCTCAGGGATCCTTCCATATGTTACGCTCATGCTCTTTTAGGTTGACGCCTTGCGGTACAGCTAACGCTCTGTGGGGTAATCTGGGTAGGTGTATAATGTTCATTGTTCCAACCCATAGTTGCCTCATCCAACTTTTTAGAATATGGTAGAAACTACTTCTATAGTCGAAATTCATAGAGTTTGGTGTATAATATATATATATATATTTATAGGTAAAAATACAAATACATTTTCTCATGTTATCCTAATTCCTATGATCAACTAACCTAGCTCTGATACCAAATGCAATAACCTACACTTAAATAGGTCCGAATTTTGACTAAATCGAAACCCAACTCCATTATGGTACAGATCGTTGGTTTTGGTAACCTGTAATAAAAACAAATATATTAGAGTATAATCAACAAAAACCTACAACAATACAGAAAAATATAATAACACATTAATACTGACTGAGACTACCTTGGGATAAATAGTATTCCTTGGGTGACTGATTGCCTTGTCAGCACCAAGCATGAAATAGAAGACTCCACCATCCGCAATTCCCATCTTGCACCAATAGTATGTCCCTCTAAATATACGATGTGGGTTGTTATGAGGAGGGGGTCGAAACAACATTCTGGTGCCTAGAAAATTACAAACTTTATTAATAACATTAATTTATATCGATTGATTTCCATTGTAGCGTTGTGTCTATTATTTACGGCAAATCCGTTCAACCTTATATGCATGTACAATATGCCTAACCTCTCCGAGGTATAACTATATATATGCCTACATACATACATACATACATATATATATATATATATCTAAACGATGTACTACCAAAAACCTCTGGCCACTTAATACTTCTTAAATAGGGAGGAGGTAGATCCAACAACCATTTAATACCTTGGTCCCCAAAGTGGGCCCTCCGCAATGTAAACTCTAGTCAATTAGTCCAAGCTGTAGAGTCCGATGACCCTTAGAGATAGTTTTATAATTTAATCATCGTATTACTAATGCATCTCAAAGACTCGTTTATGGGTTAATTAGCCCACCTCTGACAAACAAAGAACTAACCAACTAATTTTAAGGTCTGTGCGTATCTTATACTGATTCTACACTAGTAGGAAACGAATTATCAGGACATAACCCGAGCCTTTTCTACCGACCGTTCGGGAATGCTAGTGGCCTATATGCGAGCCTACTACTAATTACCGGTCTAAAAAAAATACTGACACAGCTCGTCGACCTTCCACAACTGACATTCCGTTTAGACTACCCTAATGTAAGTCATGGAAAATGCCCCTTTCAGTTACTTAATACATCTTATTAGAAATAAAGTAGACCTCATTTCCTTTAAGTATCGGGCCATTTAATACTTCAAATCCAAGACAAACCTTTGGTATATTTTCCCCTATCTATCCACATTGCATACCCCTTCCCTAGGGGTTCTACGGTTGGAGATGTCCCACATTAGTAGTACGTATACACAACTATTGGTAGTAGCTAGGTAAAGAGCGGACTTCTGTTTTGTAACTTTATTGACCTCGCATCTCAACCCACTAAACCAAACCAACCATCTTAAGCTTAAATGTTAGGCTAGACCCACTAATTCATACTTGCCCTAATCATATAATTAACGCTGTATAATTTACCGCTATAAAAATTATACCGCCTTCTAGCATTTAATTCCTATCTTATAGGCTTATTTACTATATTCCATAAATGTCAGTTGTTCGTAATAAATGGACAATACTATACTCTTTGGACAATCTCTAATAATAATTATTATTTATTCGTTCTAATGCAACCTATTATGCCTATTTCATTTCCCTATAAATGCACATTAAATCCTTTAACCAGTTCAATTAACCGCATTTACATCCTAATTTAATTCCTATAACCCCCTATTAACTACCTATTCTAATGTAGTCATATATATTTGACTTGCTCTTTGAAGTCTAATTATAATTACATATGAACAATTCTATTTTATGAATAATTTGAATCAACATCTAGGTTTGAATACGTCTAAACTAATTGTAGGGAGATTTTATCTCCTAATTTATTGGGGAGATCATATGAAACAACAATTTAATATTTAAAAAGTTATATATGGGGTATTTTGGGAAGTTCACGCTCGGACCAAAAGATTGTGCTTTTATTCCAACTATTAATAAAGATATATATATATATATATATATAATATTTTATAATTAATAGAAATAGCAAAGAAGGGAAAATGGCAGAGCTTCGCTGCTTTGAATTGAAAATATGAGAAGAGAAGTAAGGGGTTAGCCCTGTATTTATAGACGCTCAAATCAATCATAATCGTTATATTAAAATAATTAAATACGGACCATTTGGCCAAGGTACAATCCTAGTCGCCACTATAAGGACTAGTCGACCGCTCCCTTATAGGCTGTCGACCATTATTGGTCAACCGGCCCAAGGAGTGGGTCGATTGGTGGGGTTCCACATTTAATAATATTTATTTTCTATTTTCCATTTTAATTATTTTCATTTTGGAAACTTCAAATGCTAATAAATTCTTCGTTTGAGCTCCAACCACGAAAATCCAAATATGAAAGTTTCTTAAAGAATCATCACAGACTCAATGGTGCAAGATTCATGGCTATATTCTGAAGTTTTCTCAAATTTCATTTCTAGAGCCTTATTAATTATTTATTAATTACCATTAGTTTTTCATGGTGTTACAATAATCCTGGGATGTTTTTGAGGCTTTATATGGTTGGTCATGCAAATCAACATCATATTAGCTTGGAACCAGTGATGAAATAGTGCTCAAACTCAAAGTAGTTTTGGTGATAGCTGATGAAGATGGTCTCATTCATGGTTGGATTTAAAAGCTTGAGGTAGATAAAAGAATTACATTGATTAGAAACTCGTGGATTTAGAACTTTTAGTTAGGGAGTTTGTGTATTTTTCTTCTAGGAGGATTACTATTTGGTTTGGAAAATAATAAGAAAAAAGGGAATTGAATTTACATTTTTTGACTTACTTAGTGCGCATTTTTAATTTACAGTTGGAGTGTGTGCACAACGTATTCCATGTTTCACATTGAGGAAGTGTGTGCAATAACCTAGAAAGATAGTTGGATTCTAACTACTAGAGGGCCTTGAATTTGAAGTAGGTGGACCATAGTAGAGGACCTTGAGTTTGAAGTAGATTCAATATAAAAGTATTATATTATCGGACTTTCAAATGGAGATTAAGATGATCACTTGTATGAGTTTTTCTTTATCATCTTCATTGTTTAACAATTTTGTCATAGTTGATAATAAAATTATTAAATTAGAATGTAGTTGTTGACTAGGATTTTAAAACTAAATAGACATGAAAACGAAAAGAGTTGAAAGATAACTGCATTAAATATAAGTAGTATATATATAAATGGAGAATCAATGACTCGATTCTATCCTAAGTAAAAAAATTCATTTAAATAGTATGTTTTTCACCATCCATAAAGTTTCTTCTTTTAAATAATTTTCAACAGAAAATTTGCTAGAGATTATTATAATTTTTTTTATTAATTAGGAATATATTTGAAAGTATATATTTAGATGTCAAAAGTAAATATAACTATATATTACTTTAATATCATAGTGAGTACTAGCAATTAAATAAATCATATGATAGATGGTTTAGACTAGATTAGACACATGGTTACAGGTAAATTGGGGACAAGGAATTGAGCAAGCTCAATAAATGGTTGAGATAAGCTTGGCACATGGGGACAAGGAAATGGGAACATAGGAATTGAACTCAAATAGAGCTCAATTCCACTGTCCCTAACTTACCTGTAACCATGTTCCCAATCTAATCTGAACCATTCATCACATGATTTACCTAATTGCAAGGACCCACTATGCTACCAAAGTAATACAATGATACAAAAATCAAAGGTTGAGATGAGCTTGGCATATAGACAGGGAAAATGAGGATAGAGGAATTGAACTCAAATAGAACTCAATTCCTCTGTCCCCTACTTACCTATAATCGTGTGCCTAATCTAATCAAAACCATCCACTACATGATTTATTTAATTACTAGGACCCACATGCTATTAAAGTAACATAATGATACACAAATCAATGGTTAAGGTTAGCTTGGCACATGGGGACAGAGGAAATGGGGATCAAGAAACTGAACTCCCATTGATTTGTGTATCATCGTATTACTTTAATAGCACGGTGGGTCCCAGAAATTAAATAAATCATGCGATGGATGGTTCATATTAGGTTGGGTACATGTTTACACATAAGTTGGGGATAGAGAAATTGAGCTCTTTTGAGTTTAATTCCTATGTCTCCATTTCCCTTGTCCCTATGTGCTAAGCTCATCTCAACCATTAATTTATGCATCATTATATTACTTTAATAGCATAGTGGGTCCTAGCACTTAAATAAATCACGTGATGGATGGTGCAGATTAGATTTGGCACATGGTTACTGTGAAGTTGGGGATAGAGGAATTGAGCCCAGTAAAATATGTCTACTCAAATTGGAGCACAATTCCTTTATCTACAACCTACCTATAACCATATGCCTAATCTAATCTGAACCATCCATCACATGATTTATTTAATTTCTAGGACCCACTATGCTATTAAACTAATATGATGATACACAAATTATTGGGTTAGATGAGCTTGGAAAATGAGGACAAAGTAAATAGGGATAGAGGAATTTGAATTCCAATTTGAGTGGAAAAAGCTCAATCCCTCTATCCCCAACCTACTTGTAACCATGTGCCCAAACTTATCTGAACCATCCATTACATGATTTAGTTAATTTCTAGGATTCACTATGCTATTAAAGTAATATGATGATACATAAATTAATGGCTAAGATGAACTTGGCACATAAGGACTGGGGAAATAGGGACAGAAGACTTGAACTCAAATAGAGCTTAATTCCTCTACCCCAACTTACCTATAACCATGTGCCCAATCTAATATGAACCATTTATTACATGATTTATTTGATTGCTAAGACCCACTATGCTATTAAAGTAATATAATGATACACATATCAATGATTGAGATGAGCTTGGCACTTGGAGAAAGAGGAAATGGGGACAGAGGAATTAAACTTAAATAGAGCTCAATTCCTCTGTCCCCAACTTACCAGTAACCATGTGCTAAATCTAATCTGAACCATGCATCACATGATTTATTGAATTGCTATGACCCACTATGCTATTAAAGTATTATGATGATAGACAAATCAATGGTTGAGATGGAGCTTGGCACATAGGGATAGAGGAAATGGGGATAGAGGAACTGAACTCAAATAGAGCTCAATTCATGTCCCTAACTTACATGTAACCGTGTGTGCAATCTAATCTGAACCATTCATCACATGTTTTATTTAATTGCGAGGACCCACTATGCTGTTAAAGTAATATGATGATACATAGATGAGCTGGCACATGGGTACGGGGGGAAATGGGGACATAGGAATTGAACTCAAATAGAGCTCAATTCCTCTATCCCCAACTTACTTGTAACCATGTGCTCAATCTAATCTGAACCATCCATCACATGATTTATTCAATTTTTTGGATCCACTATGCTTATAAAGTAATATGATAATACATAAATTAATGGTAGAGATAAGCTTATCTCATGGGGATAAGGGAATGGGGATACAGGAATTGAACTCAAATAGAGCTCAATTTCTCTATCCCCAACTTACCTCTAATCATGTGCCTAATCTAATCTGAACCATCCATCATATGATTTATTTAATTTCTAGGACCCACTATGCTATCCAAGTAATATGATGATATACAAATCAATGATTGAGAAGAGCTTGATATATATGGATAGGGGAAATGAGGATAGAGGAATAGAACTTAAATAGAGCTCAATTCCTCTATCCCCAACTTACCTGTAACCATGTGCCCAATCTAGTCTAAACCATCCATAACATGATTTATTTAATTGCTTAGACCCACTATGCTATTAAAGTAATATGATGACACATAAATCAATGGTTGAGATGAGCTTGGCACATGGGGACATAAGATATAGGGATAGAGGAATTGAACTCATAAATCATGCACAAGGTACATCAAGGATGCTCCCAGAAAAGATATGAATATTTTACTCCATTTCATGTTTATCCTTTGTGTTCATGTATGTACAATAGAATGATAACTAGTATACTATTGACTATGAATTCATATGTGTGCAAGAAAACTATATGCATAAATAATGCTGATGTTTATAAGACTTTTATAGTGTTATGTTCCTTCATGTCCATGCATAATAACATAGAAATGTAAATTTTTATTAGAATTTTTATACCTTATTGGTTCATAGGTGCATAACTAGTCTTCGTGGCTACTGAACTGAATCAGAGAACCACTTATTAAAATGATAAAGAAATTTCCTTCTTAATGTAGAGCACATTAAAACGACAATTGAGCGTCGTTTTAATGCATGTTAATTTATTTGTTTTAAATTTTAATGAATAATTATTTATTTAAAAACTTGGATTTATGGTTGGTTTGGGTATTTCTTGATGTAGGGCTTGTCTTGGTCAATTGTTTCGGTAAATAAAGATGAAGTAAACAAAATAGCTATTGCAAACAGTCTTATATTGATGCATGTTTGCGAGTTGTGGACCAGTTGCATTGATGCATATGATTACGTGATGAGGAAGGAGTGGTCTTAGCATATGTTCTTATCAGATGACACAAAATCTATTATCAAGGTCATTCCATTCTATTTTAGAAATACTTTAAAAAGAATTGGTAAAGAGGTTATATGTTCATGTTTTTAATGTTGTTAAAAGAGAAGTTCGTATAGTAATCAATATGTAAACTAGATTCATATTTTTGGAAAAAGGGTTAAAGAAGTTAGTTTGCACTTTTGTGATGGAGAACACAAGTTGATTTGCATTTTTCAAAAATTATTCCTAAAATTCCATAAAATAGGCAATCGTGAAAAATGTTAATTTTTAATAAAGATATATTCAAATAACAATTATTCTACATACTAATAAAGAAATTCATTTTTTTAATTTTTGGAAAACTTTTCGAAAAACACAAGTAGACTTGCACTTTAGTTTGCTTTTTTATTTTAGTAGTATAGGGATTAGATCTACATATCCATTGGTACATAAATTTTTCTTACAACTACATCAGGAATCAGATCTGATGCTCAAAACTCCTAAGAAATTACTACAATAGAAATGGTATGGTTGCTCCATCAATTTTACATTCCTATGTATAGTGACATAATCACTCCATAAGGGAACACCAAAAGTTTAAAATTCATAGTAGTCAAAGTTAGAAAATTTAGCTATTTAATTTGACAAATTGCCCAATAGACGGTACATATTTAACAAATGGCTAAAACCAAAATTTATTTAATACACATGTTTAATAAGCGCCTCAAGTGGAGCATTAATTAAATAAATGCTCAAACTTCTGGCACTCGTTAAACGAACATCCAAAGTCAAGTGTTTATAAAATCCATTCATGATTCATTTTTTCCATCCAAATACATTTTTTCATTTTAGTTTAAAAGTCGACAAAATGTCATCATGATCGAGAAAAATCAATTGACAGTCGATCCATCGATAGATTGATCCCGAACCATATGATACGTTCATAGATGTTCTAAGTTTACTATTAAAATTAATATGTACTATCTTAAATTGATTAGTAGAGAATTGTTCATATAGTATATTTTAGATTTGTTGTATAAATCTTAATATATAACCACGAAACGATAATTATGAGTTGTTCTATAATCATTACTATAGTATATATGTTAGGTTAAATAAATATTAATTTTGTACTATTTTTTCATGTAGATTAAACACATTGTGCTCGATGTAGTTAGCCTTAACGTCTATATAGATTTTATGACACGTTACCCTACAGTATCTCAAGCAGGCTTCGAGAGAGTCCATTTGAGTTTTTCCTTCTGATTAGACCTATCTAATCCTGCGACCATTGTCTTCTTCATGCCTTATTAGAATGATGATAGCCCATTACTTGTACCTTTCACTTCTTTGGTTTTGAGTTTTGAGTTACACCTATTGACTTCTATATATTGACAAACATACAGATGTAAATCTTGAGCACATGCCTACGCTATTAAAGGATGAGTTTGACCTACCATATTATGACATCTTGTTGTTATCCCATTTTAATGCGAGATGGATTCATAACGGAGCTATTCCATAAACATATTTGCAATGATACATATATAATTGTACATAGAGATACTTATGATATAAGTGACATTATTTTTCATGATTTCCTTTTATATCATTTTGGTTAAACATTCTTCAGGAACCAAAATTGCATGATCCACCTAGGTTATCTTACAATGATAGCAGGTTTGTAGCAGTTCCACATTATTGATTGAATGTAATGACCTAGAATTTTAGTCATTCAAATTTGGGATATTTAATTGATTTTAAATATTCAAAAGTTAATTTTATAAGTTAAATAACTTATATTTCAAATATCGCAATTTATTTGATAATTAAATTATTAGATTTAATATTTGAAATTGTGGAAATAATTGAATCTTTAATTTAATATGAATGAAAATGATTTATAAAGTTGATTTAAATTCTATTTGGATTTGAATAGAGTTAATAAACTTCTAAATTTGATTTAAAATTGAATAAACAAAAAATGGAAATTTCTTGATTTAAATAACGAGTAAAAATAGTCATTTTTGGTACTGTCTCGGATTTCAACAAAACCAGTTTCATTGAATCCGTAATAGTGAATTATAGTATGCTGTCGAATTTCGTGGCGATTGGACTTATTGTTTGATCGTGCGAGTTCGAAACGCATAGAAATTAATTAAATGAATTTAATTAAAATAATTTGATATTGAAACTCTATCTTCTATATATGATGGAATTGGCTCTCGATATATATTCCATTGTGTTCGAAATAGGGGTAAAACATATAAAACGACATGCGGCACGCTTCGTTTGGAATTCGAAATTTTCTCAAATGAACAGTGTCGCAAAATCTTTTATAAATAGCCTTCATCTTCATTCATTTGTTAACCTAACCCTAGAAATAAAACTCAGCCGCCATTATCATATAAACCACCCGATGGCCATCATCGATCGGAGCCACTAGAGGCAAAATTAGCCAACAACTTTAACTAGGCAAATGTAGAGCACGACCACACGAACTTATTCAATGGATGGATCGTCGAACGACGAGCCGAGGTGGTCGAAATCCATCTTCGTTCGAGCTCAGGTCATCGGTTTCTTTCGGTAGGAATTCGCATACGCGTGTGAAGGCATTGGTCCGGGTTGAGGTGGCGTGGCTGAGGGGGTCTGGGCAAGATTGAGATCGGCGGTTGCGATGATGGTGGCGCACGATGATTTGGCGAACGTGATTCGATAAAAAATAAATAATGTCGCGGTTTCCTGTAGCAGCCTGGAGGAAGGGAAATGAAATTGTCGAGGAAGGCTAAAAATTTAAATAATTTATTAAAGTTAATTTGAATATTAATTATCGTTATGTTTAATAACTCATAACTTTCTCGTACGAGGTCCATCTCAAGTGCGACAAGTTGCATTGCGTTCATATCAGCATGCACTACATTATGGAGTTGGATTGGATGAATTCGGAGCTTGTAGGAATTTTGAGTTAAATTGAACGACCATTCAATTTTAACTCAATCCGAAGCCCTTAGGCGATTTCTAGCATTTTTGTTAGTTAACTCACCTCTTTGGCATACTTATATTTTTATTTGTGGAAATAAATTTATTTATGATGGTTGATGCTTGTTTGGATGATGTTTTATATATATTAGTTGGTTTGGATATATTCCCACCTATTGGAGCAGATGAGACCCTATTGCGTTCCCATGTAAGAGCGCATGATCTTTTGTGTACGAATCCTACCTCGAAGCGGTTGATTTTATTTTTATGATCATATGCTGTATTTGATGCAGGGGGATAGGTTGGAGGGATCCAACATGATTCCTCACCAATGTTGATTTTATTTTAATATATATGCTGATATATGATGTGATGGATGACATGATGATGTTTTGATGTGATTTGACGCTATGGTTGCACTAGGCCTTATTTTGGTATTTTGAAATATTGAAATGATGATTTTGATTTGAATAGGATTTCAAATCGATTTTGGAAATATATATGTTTTAATAATTTTTAAATTATTAAAATGAAAGGAATTTGTTTTTAAAGAAATAAAACATGGTTTTGGAAGTTATAAAAGTATGGTTTTATGAAATACTTTGATTTGAGATTTTTGAATAAGTTTATATAAAGGATTTATAAAGGTGATATTTTTATAAATAAAGAAATAGATTTATAATCGGAATCTATAAATGTTAGCAAATGGTTTTGAAGTTGATTTGGTAAATGGAATTTATAAATGAATTTGATTTATAAGAAATGGAATTTATAAATGGATTTTGATAGTAAAATTAGTTGTAATAAAAGAAATGGACTTATAAAGAGAATTTTGTAAATAAAGGAATTTTATAAAATAGAAGTTTTATAAAATCCAAAGGAGATTTATAAAATAGTTTTATAAATTTGGGAATGATTTATGTTGAGATGTAAATATGGATTTTTATTTAAAGGAGCTTTGGAAGAAATATTTTGATGGAGTTAATGTTTTAAAAAGTAAATTATCTTTTGGAAGTAAGGTTTTGGAAAGTAAATATTTTAAATGGGATTTAATGGTTTTGGAAATGATTTAAATTGAGATAAGTAGTGGAAACATATATTCAACATTTATTGTTGCAATAGACGTTTTCGAAGAAGTAAGGAAGGCATGGACTATAACACTGTTGTTATAGTAAATGATTTCTGAAAGGAAATGCTTTATATAGTATATGGATTTATCTATATTTATTTATCGAATTCCTATACTTGTGTTTTTGGTTGTCGCAATGATGTTTTACGCAACATTCGTTTTGACCCAATAAATTATATTTTGACCTTCCATTGTGAAATACATGAATCGGTTCTTATGATTGTACTAAAGGCTTGGTGGTGTAGGAGATTGCTTTCTATACTTAACTCCCATCCTGAGGCGTACGCACATTTGAGTTGTACGGTTATAAAAACTATTTGGCATGTCTATAAGTGGTAGTCTCTTTGTTATGAAATATCCGATGCAAGGACTATTCGCTACTAATCCTAGAGGTAATTCCCGACAGGATATGGTAGGAGAGTGCCTTCGGTTTCGTTCAGTCCCAGAACGAACTTGTATGGATGGATGTTTGCCAGTGCATTCTTGAGATTGCATCGTTGACTTTTATAAACGTACATCTGTTTAGTGGCGGAGAAGACAACTTCTCTTAGCTTAACACCCTTCTCTGAGATGTATGAGCTCGATGGTTGTATGTTTGTAAAAGTGAATAGTGATTGATGGAATGACAGTGTGGCATTCAAAGATGATGTGCTATGTGTAAGATAATCGTGACCTTTGGCCTCATACCCGGAAATGACCGAAACAGGGTTGGATGTAGCAAGGCTATGTGGTTCGCAACCATTAGGGTATGATCATCCCCTTCTAAACATATTTCTTCCCACTATGACATTTAGGATGTAAATTATTATGGATGTATGCTACGAGGGACCTTGAATAAGTCGGTAATGACTGGGGTGATAACATATTTGGTACTATCTAAGGAAAGTATGCCAGTCTTGTGTTGGTAGATGTGCAGATGTTCTATTGACCTCGGTACATTCCCCTAGAGATGTACCGTCGGAAGGTAATCCCTTCACCTGGTCATTTGTATGGAATCCATTCTCCACTATGTGCCTGCCAGTTTGTTTGTAGAACCCGCGTTTGTGGCTAGTATTGCTGGAATTTAATCGATGTAACAATTTCGGCTATGAATCTTATTATTTGTAAACTAGACACTATTATAATATAATAGGATTTGATATGAAATGTTTTGGTTATTGTAAGGTAAAAACTCGTACGTGTTTATGTGTGGGCATGTCTTACGAGATACCTTTGTTTTGATAAAGAAAAGTTTTTATAACTTCAAAATGAATTCAGTTGAGATGTATTTTCTCACGCTGGTTTACCAGACTGATCCAAGCGTTCTTCCCTTTCAATGCTCGGGTAAGACCGAGTATATTTACAGATGTAGATTTGGATGCTTTGGAGCTTCAACAGGAGAGCTAGAAGTCTTCCGGTCGTATTCCACGCATATGCTTATTTTCCGCTGCTTTGTTTTTTAAATTATCAGCAATTATAAGGATAGGTTTTTATAACTATCTAGGATAATGATTTTTGTTTGATTATTGTACTCTAATAAATGTATGCATTATATTACAGTTTCTGTTTTGTAAAGATCATTGGTATGATATTATATGTTTTTGCGCTACGATTGTGAGATTTTGTAATTTTTTTAGTTTCTTTTGTTTTGTCTTCTTCTTTTTTTCTCTTCTTTCTTTCTTTCTCATGATTATTCGTATTTCCCTTCGGTTTGAGGCTGGACATGTGCATTTATTGTCATCTCTAAACCGGATGGATTTGCGGGTCGTCACATGTTGTATCAGAGCTTGGGATTTTGCTAACACCTAGGCTTTGATGGGTACTCGTTATAGATAGGGTCAGTAGCGCCCTAGATTGAGTTTGAGTGTATTATATATATGAGTGCGTATTTGTTAGTGACTAGAAAGATGTTTTATATTGTGTTACTTTATCTGGTGAAGTGGCTTATGAATTCTAGTCGATATGTGGGACGCCATGTTATCGATTGGGGTTTCTAAACGCTTGAACAAAGCAAACCGACACAATATTGTTTTTAAAGTGGGTAAATGTGATAATTTTACCTAAATTTTATTTTATATATAAAAGAATATTTTTTCAGAAATTATTATAAGTTATATATGGATGTTTGGTTGATAGTGAATGGTAATACTTGATATTATCATTTGTTGTTTGTGTTTTAATAAAAAAAAGTTATTATTATAATATAAACAAACATAAACAATTAAGAAATGGTTTTATATAACCAAAGTGAAATTATATATATAAGTATAATTTTATAAATGTGATTTATAAAATAAAAATGATTAATTTAAAAGAAAAAAAACACTAAACTCACTTTAGTCGTTGAGAAATAATACCGGTGATGACTACATCATCATCAGTATTCATTTTCGAGTCTCTAAGTGATAAATTGTTACCATTAATAAATTTCAATTGAAGTTTTTGTTTTCATAAAAAAATTTGATTTGTAAAAATTCCCAGTTTGATTTATCGAATATATAAGAAAGAATAAGTTTCTACACTTATAATTTGGAAATAGTATAAATAAGAAATAAGTTACAACTTATGAATTTGAATAAGATAAGTAAAACCAAATATTAAAATGGTTGAACATTTTGGTTAAGCAAAAAAAAGGGAAATTTTGAATTCGAGATATATGAAATGAAAGAATTCGGTAAAGTTAAATAAATGAAGTAAATGAAATGAAGTTTAACTTAAGAAAAGTTAAATGAAAGTGAATTGAATTTGAAATGAATTAGATAAAATAATGAAATGAAATTTTAAGTAAATAAGTTTGTACAACTTATGGATTTGAATAATATTATGCTAAAAACAAATTTCTAATTTGTTGAATGTGAATGTTAAGAAGAAAAGAAATCTAATTCTGAATTTTAATTTAGAAATGAAATTTAACTTAAAGTTAAGTAAAGTGGGATGAAACGAGTTAAATGAAATTAGAATTTGACTTTTGAAATGAAATGAACTTAAGTGTAAAGTGAAATAAACATAAGTGTTGTGTAAAATGTTAATAAACTTAAGTAAATAGTTTTATGGAATGGTTATTAAGTGTTGTTAGTATTAAAGAAGATATACTAAGTAAATTGTATAAGAAATGAAATGTTGTTAAACATAAATTGAATTAAAGTGAAGATTAATAAGTGAATATTAATGTATTGAATGTAAGCAAAATAAATACGAATAACTGAATTTGATTTTAAAGTGAATGCGGATTAAATGAATGTAAAAGGAATAGGAAATAAATAAAAGAATCGAGTATAAAGAATGTGATATAATAGGAAACCAATTGGAATAAATACGTAAGTTGTACGTATATTATTTTATGCGCATAACTGTTTGATCCAGATTCTAGTATATGATTTCGAGGTGGTTTACACCGATCCAAGTTAGGATTTTTCACTTGATTTCTTGAAGGCGAACCCTGGATGTGGATTTTTGATTGATTCTGATGTTCTCCATCATAGTATATGGCTATGCAAGGAGGATTACGGTTTTCTAATCAAGAAACGGGATCTGAGTTCGCACTAGAGTGGTCGTGTGAACGATACTAGTTCGGAAGTGAAATTGTGTGATCAAGTGAGAGATCAGGTATGGTTTTGCGTACGGATGATATACACACATCGTATGGGGTTTAATAAATTAAATGTTGACATTAGAAAATGTAAATTGATATAGTTATGAGTTAATTGGATGAATATTAATTGGTCGATGGTTTCTCTTGTTGTATTTGTTGCATTTGCTATATTTGCATATAGTTGTTATATTAGTATGTGTTATATATTGATATTATTTACTATATACATATTCTCATTGGTTGTTGAGTGATTAGTAGGTGCGGATGGTGTATGCTTCGCATTTAGAGCTCGCTTTCGCGCTATATTAGTTGTATATGCTCGCTAATATAATAAAAAGTACATATCTCGGATTACATATCGTACTTTTATATTTTTTTATGGGATGCCTCATCCTCGAAGATGAGATGTATATTTGTGATATATATAGTGATTTTACTACGATTGAACCGAGCAAAGGAGACGCTGGCGAATTTTTTTGTAAATTTAAGCGTAAGAATATTTTTTTTTAGAATTTTGGAAAATGTTTTTGATAACTAAAATTTTTATTTTGAGGTATAAGTTGATTGAATGAATTTGAAAACTTAGAAATTTTTTTATGAGAAGTTCGAATTAATTGTTTTTGAAAAGTTAACGGGGTTTTGTGGCATTTTTTTACTAAGTAATTTCGGGGACAAAATTTTTTTAAGGAGGGGAGAATGTAACGACCCAGAATTTTAGTCATTCGAATTTGGGATATTTAATTGATTTTAAATATTCAAAAGTTAATTTTATAAGTTGAATAACTTATATTTCAAATATCGCAATTTATTTGATAATTAAACTATTAGATTTAATATTTGAAATTGTGGAAATAATTGAATCTTGAATTTAATATGAATGAAATGATTTATAAAGTTGATTTAAATTCTATTTGGATTAGAATGGAGTTAATAAACTTTTAAATTTGATTTAAAATTGAATAAATAGAAAATGAAAATTTCTTGATTTAAATAACGAGTAAAAATAGTCATTTTTGGCACTGTCTTGGATTTCGACGAAACTAGTTTCATTGGATCCGTAGTAGCGAATCATAGTATCATATCGAATTTCATGGTGATTGGACTTATCGTTTGATCGTGCGAGTTCGAAACGCATAGAAATTAATTAAAGGAATTTTATTAATATAATTTGATTTTGAAACTCTATCTTCTGTATATGATGGAATTGACTCCCAATATATATTTCATTGTTCGGAATAGGGGTAAAACATATAAAACGCCAGGCAACACGCTTCGTTTGGAGTTCAGAATTTTCTTGGATGAATAGTGTCGCGAAATCTTCTATAAATAGCCTTCATCTTTATTCATTTGTTAACCTAACCGTAGAAATAAAACTCAGCCGCCATTATCATATAAACCATCTGATAGCCATCATCAATCGGAGCCACTAGATGCAAAATTAGCCAATGACTTCAACTAGGCAAATGTAGAGCACGACAACACGAACTTATTCAACGGATGGATCGTTGAACGACGAGCTGAGGTGGTCGAAATCCACCTCCGCTCAAGCTCGGGTCACGAGTTTCTTTCGACAGTGGAGTTCATGTACATGTGTACTTGCGTGAAGGCGTGGGTCTAGGCTGAGGCGGTGCAGCTGAGGGGGTCTGGGCGAGATCGAGGTCGACGGTTGCAATGATGGTGGCGCGCGATGATTTGGCGAACGCGATTCGAAAGAAATAAAAAATTAATGTCACGGTTTCTTGTAGCAGCCTAGAGGGAGGGAAACAAAATTGCTGAGGAAGGTTAAAAATTTAAATAAAGTTATTAAAGTTAATTTTATTATTAATTATCGTTATGTTTAATTACTCGTAACTTTCTCGTACGACGTCCGTTTCAAGCGCGACAAGTTGCATTGTGTTCGTATCAGCGAGCACTACGGTATGAAGTTGGATTGGACGAATTCGAAGTAGGAATTTTGAGTTAAATTGAACGACCATTCAATTTTAATTCAATTCGAAGCGCTTAGGCGATTTTTGCATTTTTGTGAGTTAACTCACCTCTCTGGCCTACTTATATTTTTATATATGTGGTAATAAATTTATTTATGATGATTGATGCTTGTTTGGATGATGTTCTATATATATTAGTTGTTTTGGATATATTCCCGCCTATTGGAGTGGATGAGACCCTATTGTGTTCTCGTGTAAGAGCGGATGACCCTTTGTATACGAATCCCGCCTCGAAGCGGTTAATTTTATTTTTGTGATCATATGTTGTACTTGATGCAAGGGGACAGGTTGGAGGGATCCAATGGGATTCACCACTGTTGATTTTATTTTCATATATATGCCAATATATGATGTGATGGATGACATTATGATGTTTTGATGTGATTTGACTTATTTGGCGCTATGGTAGCACTGGGCCTTATTTTGGTATTTTGAAATATTAAGATGATGATTTTGGTTTGAAAAGGATTTCGAAGCGATTTTGGAAGTATATATGATTTTTAAATTGTTAAAAGGAAAGGAATTTTCTTTTAAAGAAATAAAATATGGTTTTTAATGTTATAAAAGTATGGTTTTATGAAATACTTTAATTTGATATTTTTAGACAAGTTTACAAAAAGATTTATAAAGGTGATATTTTTATATATAAAGAAATAGATTTATAATCGAAATTTATAAATGTTAGTAAATGGTTTTGAAGTTGATTTGGTAAATGGAATTTATAAATGAATTTGATTTATAAGAAATGGATTTTGATAGTAAAATTAGTTGTAATAAAAGAAATGGAATTATAAAGAGAATTTTGTAAATAAAGGAATTTTATAAAATAGAAGTTTTATAAAATCAAAAGGAGATTTACAAAATAGTTTTATAAATTTGGGAATGATTTATGTTGAGATGTAAATATGGATTTTTATTTAAAGGAGCTTTGGAAGAAATATTTTGATGGAGTTAATGTTTTAAAAAGTAAATTATCTTTTGGTAGTAATGTTTTGGGAAGTAAATATTTTAAATGGAATTTAATGGTTTTGGAAATGATTTAAAATGAGATAAGTAACGGAAACATAGATTTCAACATTTATTGTTGTAATAGATGTTTTCGAAGAAGTAAGGAAGGAATTGGCTATAACATTATTGTTATAGTAAATGATTTCCGAAAGAAAATGTTTTATATAGTATATGGGATTCATCTATATTTATTTATCGAATCCCTATACTAGTGTTTTGGGTTGTCGTAACGATGTTTTACGAAACATTCATTTTGACCAGATAAATTATGTTTACACCTTCCATCGTGAAATACACTAATTGGTTCTTATGATCGTACTAAAGGCTTGGTGGTGTAGGAGCATTGCTTCCTATACTTAACACCCGTCCGGAGGCGTACGAACTCTAGAGTTGTACGGTTATAGAAATGTATTTGGCGTGTCTCTAAGTGGTAGTGTTATGAAATATATTTATACCATTGATATAAGTATATTGAAAATATTTTCTAAGTGTTGAAAACGAAGTGATTTGTAAATATGCTTATACTGTGATATAAGTATATGGAAATGTTTTCAAAGATAGAAAGTTTTGAAATGGTTTTGAAGATGGATCTTTTCAAAGATAATTTGAAGTGAATATTTGGAGATTTATTTATTTAATAAAGATTTATTAAATGGGCCTAGTGATTGCTTATGCTGTTAGATATTGTTTGTTGCTTTGATAGTTAAATAACTGACTATCAGATAATATTTGGCCTATTTATCGTTATTAGTTTGGAGAGACTGAGGTCGGATTTATCTGAGAACCACTTTGGACCAACATATATACGTTCGAATGTGTAGGTTTGGAAGATATTGATATTTGGGATTTTCATAGTGAAGAACTGCTTATTCATCGTTTGGGGATAAACTCCCAATATACATATAATAGCAGTAGTCTCTTTGTTATGAAATATCCGATCCAAGGACTATTCGCTACTAATCCTAGGGGTAATTCCCGATCGGATGTGGTAGGAGAGTGCCTTCTGTTTCGTTCAGTCCTGGAACGAACTTGTATGGATGGATATCTAATTGTGCATTCTTGAGATTGCATCGTTGACTTTTATAAACGTACATCTATTTGGTTGCGGAGAAGGAAACTTCTCTTAGCTTAACACTCGGAAATGATGTTATGTGAAAGGTAATCGTGACCTTTAGCCTCACACCTGGAAATGATCGAAACAGGGTTCGATGCAGCAAGGCTATGTGGTTCGCAACCATTAGGATATGATCATCCCCTTATAGATATATTTCTTCCCGCTATGACGTTCGGGATGTAAATTATTGTGGATGTATGCTATGAGGGCCCTTGGATAGGTCGGTAACGACCGGGTTGATGACATATTCGGTATTATATAAGGAAAGGTAGGCCTATCTTGTGTTGGTAAAGGAGAAGGTGTTTTGTTGACCTTGATACATTCCTTTAGAGATGTACTGCCAGAAGGTAGTCCCTTCACCTGGTCATTTGGATGGAAACCATTCTCTACTACATGACTGATCCGGGCGCTCTTCCCTTTCAATGCTCGGGTCAGACCGAGTATATTTACAGATGTAGATTTGGATGCTTTGGAGCTTCAGTAGGAGAACTGGAAGTCTTCTGGTCCTATTCCACGTATATGCTTACTTTCCGCTACTTTGTTGTTTAAATTATCGGCAATCGTAAGGACAAGTTATTATAAATGTCCAGGCTGATGATTTTTATTTGATTATTATACTCTGATGGATGTATGTATTATATTACAGTTTTTGTTTTGTAAAGATCATTGATATGATATTATATGTTTTTCTGCTGCGATTATGAGATTCTGTAATTGTAACGACCCTAGATTTTAATTTATTTAAATTGATAATTAAATAAATTTTTGAATAAAAATTTGTAAAATTAATTTTAAATGGATTAATTGATTGCGAGTTTCCCCGATATCCAAATATATTTTGTATAAATAATTTAAATTTAAAAATATTGTAAATATTGTATATATGTGAATATATGTGTATTTGAGCCTTTATGAGTAAATTTGAGATTATAAATCATATATATGTATATACGTTTGATTTGAATTGTAAATAAATGGTTTAATAATAATAATAATGATGATAATAAATAATTGAAGTAAAATAAATAAGAGATGAACTATAATAATAAAAGTAACACTTAAATAAAATTTAACAACAAAGTAAAAATATGGAAATTCATCTATATTGATGAATAAATTTTATCTATATATATATAGTTTTATACCAATTTAAATCCTAATTACACATTTATAAACCAATATAAAAATGAACCAAACAAACAAAATTGTACTACAAAAATAATAAAAATAAAATATTTAGATTTGAGATAGGAATAGAACAAAAATACTTAAGTTAAAAATTATAACAAATAACAACAACAACTTTACATCTATGTACATAAAATAAAGGCATGTATAAACCAGAAGATAGTAAATATAGAATCTCAAGTATATTGCAAACCACAAAACAAAAGAAGACAACATAACAATATATAACAAGGCAAAGCAAATATAATCCAGCCGAAATCAAACTAGCATAGTCAAAGCAAAGATATGTTCAAGTATTTAAACAAAATAAAATATAAGTTTGTACTAGCTTATAAAACAAAACAAGGGAAAAAATGAAAAAGCTTTTGGAAAACAAGACAGCAAATGGTATTTAAAGTCAAACAAATAAATGCAAGTACAAAATACAGCATCTCAGCCAAGTAAAGAAATGCAATGCAAGGAGCAAGAAAATAAAAATATATATGTACAAGCAAGACACCTCTAGCATACCAAAGCAAGACAGACCATGATGTAGAACTGTCTTCGGCCATGCCTAGTATTGTATAAACAAACAAAATATATATACATTTTTGTACAAACCATATTTTTTCACCTGTACACTTTTTATTATGTCAACTCAAAACATCACCCTGTACCCTTCTTCTCTTTTGTATATATCAATCCTCATTTTAGTTCGAGCATCATCACTGAGTAAAAATCTAAAATGAACACCATTTCAAACTTAAACCAATCACTACAAACCAGTGAAAGAGAAAAAAAAGATTTCAACTAAGCAAATCAAAACCAGATATCAACCTGTAACTTATCTATACATACATCACCTTCTTCATTTGAGTTCATACATCAAAACTGAGAAGAATCTATAGTAATTATCATCTTCAACTTCAACAACAATACAATCAATACAACTAGAAGGTTGAAGATAAAAGCTTCAGCTGGTATTTTTCAAAGCCTTAAACAAAAACAAAGCCAGGCTTCACTATGCTCTATTCTTCATCTTTACAAGTGAGTAAACTTAATCTTTGAAAAGTTTTAAATTTATTTAAAACAGTTCAAACTTCATCTATTAACTGCCATGAATATGCTTCAGTTTGCATATAATGTTGGATGTTCAGTGTTTCTCTGCCAAAAATGAAAACAGGGTGTATATCTGATCCAAAACTAAGATTCATTTGCTATTAAGCATTGCAAAGCTTTGGTTTTTCAAAACAATCAAGATGTTTAATCTCAAACAATATTTTTTCAAAGCTTATTTGAACATACAGAAGAATATTCCCACTGTAAACTTGTTTACAGGTATCCAACCAATATTTGACAAAAATGAATCGTTGAAAAATATTAATTCGAGATGATATATTGAATCTATACTACAATTCACGATTTTTAAAACAAAAATCAAGATTTTTAGATTAATATTTAAAGAGCAGTTTGTAAATAAACAAAGATTGCATTTTTGCAAATTTTTGGTTATCGATTTAATTTAAATTGTTGAAATTTGATTTGGAGCTAGTATGAACATATATGATGTTGAGAAAAATGTTGAATAATTTTTCAAATTAAAAAATTGGTCGAACGAATTCAAATTAGGGCTTGAGTTCACATTTTTGTTCATGTCAGTGACGAGTCGAGAACAACTGCTATACGCGATCGAGTGGCTCGAATTTCTGGTGGAGAATGGCTTGGTGGGTTGTCGTGACGTGGCCGGGGTCGCTGATGCTCAGATGGTCGGAGCTGCAGTAACGAAGCGTTGCCAGGCATTGAGGTGATGGGTTTTTGTTGTTCCCAGATTTCCAGTCGAAGCTGATTTGCTCGATTTCGAATTCAAGGTGATGGCCAAGCTCGAGTGGTTGGAGGATGGTCTAGAGTCGATCGACGACTTGCTCACTGATGTGGTGATGATCGGAGGCGATCCAATCACCTGTGCACGTGCACGTTGATGTCTGTTGTGCATCTGGTACTGTTGAGTGTTGAGGAAGAAGGCTCGAGTAATTTTAGGTTGAACTCGAAGATATTGGGTAGATTGCTCGGGGAAGATGGGTTGTAGACTCGAAGCGATTGTAGAGTTGGCTCGGGTTATGTTGTAGTTACAGTTTTTTTTAAAACCTGTCTGGGTTAAATTTAAATAGATTTTAAATTTTAAAACAAGATTTAGACCAAGTTTAAATAAAGTTTAAGTATGGATTCAAATTTTACTTTGTATCCTAATGTTGAATCAAATAAGTGTTAGAGTTAGCATTAAAGCTTTTTATAATTGTAATACATTGTTTTCAAAGCAATCAATTTAAGATAAAGGAAATTTCCTTTGATTTGATTAAAATCTTAAGTGTTTCAAAGATTAATTATCGATTTAAGTAAGTAAGGATAATTTATTTAGGGATTAAAGTTAATAAATTAATTTGGTTAATTAATTAAAGCAATTAATTTGAAGATAATTAATTAAAGATTTATTAATCAATGTAAGTGGTTAAGAATGATCACTTATTGAAATTTTATAAATTAAATGGTAATTTATTAATTAAAGGTTAATTAATTTATGAAGGTGATTAAGGAATGATAATTAATTGAGGAATAATTAATTAAAGTAATTAATTAAAGATAATTAATTAAATGGTGAATTAAATAATTAAAGGTTAATTATTTAATAAATTAAAGGTTGATGAATTATAATTAAAGGTTAATTAATTTATTGTTAATGGTTAATTAATAAATGATTAAAGAATAATTAATCAAAATGTTTTGTAATTTATTAATGTTAATTAACCAGGATTAGTAATGTATTCATAAGAAATTAATCTGATTTGAATTAATCAGACAATTAACTAACCTTACTTATGAATATTTGGATTCTATTGGATGATTTGATTGTTTGATATCCCTGATATATGATGCTTTGTAATACATCCTGATTTATGCTGTGATCTGTAATTTACTTACCTGTGATATATATCTCTGATCTGTGAATGAACGATAAGCGTTATAGTTTATATCGCTTATCAACTATATTTCTGTATTCTGATCAGTGATGATTCTATGATGTTGCACTATTGTGTGTGAAAACCCTGGACCACACTTTTACACACACAAATATGGATTTCACGTGGAAATCGGTTAAGTCACAGATAATTTAAATTTGATGTTTTTGAAATTGAAATTTTAATTTCAATTGATTTTGAAATTGGAAATTTGGGTTTAAAGTGAAAAGCTTTTGAAATAGAATTTCAAAGATAAAAGTTATTTTGAATAACTTAATCGAGTTTAGAAATTTAAATAATTAGATTTAAATTTGAATTCAAGTTTGAAAATTGAATCTTAAAATTTGAAACTAGGGATTTAAGATGTTGTACAAGTTATATGAATTTAAACCATTTTAAAAGTAAAATTTTGGGAATTTGAATTTAACCCAAGAATTTCAACTCGTATGAATGAATCAGATTTTCTGAAATGAAACTGTTTGTTTTCAAATGATAAAAAGGCTTTCATATAAGAAATGAAATTCCAATTTAGTTAAAAGAATTTCAAGTTTGAATTGAAAATGGTTTTCCAAGTTCGAAATGAAATTTGTTTTTGAAAGCTATGAATTGAATCTGTTTATTTTTAACAGATTTAAAATGATCATTTGTTTTTTTTTTTTTGGCAAGGCCGACGGGGTTGGATGGTCCCCGACCAGTTTATTGCAACACCAGAGAACAACAAATACAACAGAGAGCAAAAAGCTCATAGAAAACTGAGGAAACTAAGGTGTTACAAAACACAAGGAAGAACAAAAAGGAAAAAATACAAGAATAACAGGGAAAACAAAACAAAGTCAGCAAAGAGAGGCCACAGTTATTCCTGGATCAAATGCAAATATCATCTTTACCAAGGAATTTATCTCATGCATAACACATGTCTTCAGGACTTCTTCAGATTTGGCTTTAGAAGAATCAAAAACCCTATTATTACGTTCCCTCCACACCTCAGCAACAAAGCACTTAAGAGCAACACCAAAGATTCTTTTCCTTTCTTGCTTTTTACCAGTTTCAGAATAAATTCTTTCCCATTCCGCCACGTTGACATTTAAAGGTCTTCTTCTACAATATTTATTCATGACCTCAGACCATATTTTCTTCGTAACAGTACATTCAAAATAAATATGATCGATTGTTTCTGGGAAATTACTGCAAAAGGTGCATGACGTAATAACATTCATGCCATACTTATCGAGTCTAGATTTAGTCAGAAGAGCTCCATTAAGTACCTTCCATAACAAAAAGTTATGCCTGATGCTACTGTCAGTATTCCAAGTTCTCTTCCACCATCTCCAGTTCTGGTTTAAGTTGTTTTGCATCAAGAATTCATATGTCAAACCAGGTCTATACTTTCCTTTCTGCTTTCCCCAGACAAGATTATTATATGAAGAAGGCAGAGCAGTAAATGACTTTATTTTATCCCATAAAGTTTGCACTCTTTGGTTCGAAGTGAAAATGTACCTTGTTTGAAATTTATGTATCACATCTCTGACAAGCATACGTTCATGTATTCCAGTATGTTGTATCTCACTGTAGGTGAGCTGTCTCCTAAGAATAAGGCCTTGTTCAAGCCACGGGTCATCCCAGAAATATACATTGTTCGCACTGTTAGTCTTCATCTGTATCATAGGGAGAAACAGCTCTTTATACTTGTGGATATTACGCCAAGTCCAGCTAACATTTTGCTGATTTGATATATTCCATAACCCTCTACAGTTCATATACTTCTTCTTAGACCATTCAGCCCATAGACTGTCAGGGCAATTGAATAAAGTATCAATATGTCTAGCAAAAGCAGCCTTATTCCACTGTTTTAGATTAATCAATCCAAGGCCTCCTTTGTTTAGTGGCTTCTCGACAGTAGCATACTTAATAGGAGCAATGAATCTGCCAGTAGTCTTGCCACTCCACAGATACTTCATCATAGCACATCTTATCATTTTAATAAGTTTAATAGGGAGCACAAAAGATCTAGCCCAGTACACTTGCATAGAGAAAATAACAGACTTAATTAAAATGAGTCTTCCAGCTTGACTTAACCTCCTCGCAGTCCAGCAGTTTAATCTAGCTGTGATTCTTTCATACATAGGTAAGCAGTGGTTAGTAGTAATTCTGGAAGTAGTCAGAGGAAGACCAAGGTAGGAGACCGTGGATAGATTCCTATTCAATCCAGTGACATGATAGATCATATTGGCATGAGCAGGGCTTACACCAGTAAGAACAATATCAGATTTTTGAATGTTGATTTTTAACCCGGTCATAGCATGAAACTGCTCAAGAGTAAGCATAATGTTTTCAATAGTGACGAGATCAGGAGAACAAAACATGATTAAATCATCAGCGAACATCAGAGTGGTGATTTGAGGGTCTTTACAAGCTGGATGAAGCTTAATTTTCCCCATACAAACAGATTTATTGATCATTCTTGTGAGCAATTCCATTACAAGAATGAAGATGTAGGCTGACATGGGGTCTCCCTGCCTAATTCCTTGCCTGCTATTGAAAAAACCAGTAGGAGTACCGTTGACAACAATTGAGTATGTAGGAGAGGAGATGCATTCGTATATCCACGCAATAAAGTGAGGAGGAAAGTTCATATACCCCATAATTCGAACAATACTATCCCATTGAAGCATATCAAAAGCTTTCATAATATCAAGTTTAAGCATAGCTTTGGGGGGAGTATTACTTCTATTGTTTCCTTTAATAATTTCATGCGCAAGAAGGATATGGTCAAGAATATTTCTACCAGGCAGAAAGGCAGTTTGGTTGTTTGAAATGAGAGAGGGAAGAACTTTCTTTAACCGAGTAGAAATTACTTTGGAAATACATTTGTAGATAGAGTTGCAGCATGATATGGGCCTAAAGTCTTTAACATGGTGCGCATTTTTGATTTTAGGGACAAGAGCTATGTTTGTGTAGTTGTAAGACCTGTAGAGCTTACATTTAGAGAAGAAGTAAGAAATAGCTTTACAAACATCCATAGACACAATACTCCAGCATTTAGTGTAAAAGTGAGTGTTCAAACCATCAGGGCCACTGCATGAATTAGAGTTGAGAGAAAACATAGCATTGACAATTTCTTCTTTGGTGACCTCTTCACAGAGCATTTTGTAGTTCTCATCATCCAGCATTGGCATTATGTCCGTGGGGATATCATCAATTGCAGGGATGAAGTTGTTAGCATTGGAATATATAGAAGAAAAGTATTGCTCAAAAGCTAAATTGATTTTACCAGCAGTATTTTGAACATCCTCATTCATGTCAATTATAGAAGCAATGTTCTCTCTTCTATGTTTGTCTTTAAGACTATTATGGAAAAATGCACTGTTCTTGTCTCCTTCTTTCCACCATTTCATTCTCGACTTTTGACGTATCATATCACATTCTTGAGCAAGGGCTTCAGAATATTGTTGAGTTAAAACAGCTTCAGAGGCAGATAAACTAGCATCATTATAATTATCCATCATAGCCTTCTGCACTTCAGCTAGTTTCTTCATAATATTGGAGCTCATCTTGTCACCATTGCCATATTTGTTATGTGCCCAATTTTTAAGTTTGCTTTTGGTTTCTCTAATTTTCTCCTGCAAGACAAAAAGAGGGTTACCAAATTTATTGGAATTCCACACATTTAAAACAGTAGGTTTAAAGTCAGCTTCAGCTGTCCAAGAGTTAAAAAATTTAAAATTAGTTTTCCTTCTCATGTCCACTCCATGAAGATGAATAATCTGGGGGGAGTGGTCTGATAGAAGAGGGGGAGGAAGGTAGTTGAAAAGAAGAGGCCATTTAGAAAGAGCTGCAAGATTGGAGAAGGAGTGATCAATTCTAGAGAATGTTCTGATGCCATGCTTTCTTTTATTGTTCCATGAGAATTGCATTCCAACTGATTTGATGTTAATTAGTTCTGCATCAGATATTACATTATTGAGGGGAAGAATCTCATTAGAAGATAGAGGGTTACCACCCACTCTATCAGAGAGAGCTTGGCAACAATTGAAGTCACCAAAGATGATCCATGGGTGAGTGGATTGTCTCAGAGATGGGATGACATATAACAGAGATTTTCTGGCAGCAGTAGAGTTGAAAGCATATATAAAAGATACGTAGAAAGAGGTTTGATCAGATGTATCAATAGCATGACAGTGAATTAGTTGAGAGGTGGAGAGAATGGTAGAAATTTCAACAACTTGGGGATTGAAAATTATCAGAATTCTACCATAAGGAGATTCATTAAGGTTATGAATAATTTTCCATCCCAGTCTGATATACTCCGCAGCCTTAATAGTGAGGTTAAGATTTAGTTTAGTCTCAAGAATCGCCAGCACAGATAAATGTTGTGAGGAGATAAGTTGTTTGCACTGATCTTGTTTTGTGATGTGGTGAGCCCCCCTGATGTTCCATGCACCAAAGCGTAACATCATTGGGGAATTCTAGCATTAAGAATCTCTATCTACATTTTCCTAGTTACTGCCTGAGTTGAAGACAAGTAGTTTGGAATAGTAGCTGCTAATGGGGTCAGTTCATTATTTTCAGAAACAATAGGAATTTGTGTAGAGGGTGTCTGGTTATGAGCATGAATAGGAGAAGGGTGATGTTTGAGATTGGAAAAAAGAGGAGAAGCATTAGGATTAGATTTGAAAGCTGTTGGAGGAAGAATTTTGGAGTAAATGTTAAGAGGAGATACTGCTGTGGAGTTTGGAATTTCAGTTGGACATGTTAATGTATCAGTGTTTTCTTTTTCATTCTTGTGCATGTCAGAGCTTATCCGTGCTTTCCTTTTATTCTTAGATTTCCCGCTTTTACTTTGGTTGTTTTTACCTTCACCAGTAATCTTTCCTTTATCGTTTATGTACTCACATTCTGTTGCATTCACAATTATGCCTACACTTCTTGTGGATAAGTCTGAGGTGATGTTTTCAGGTAGTTGCATATGTGATAAGTGAGTTGTTTCATCTTCATGTGTGGTTATTTTCATTTGTTCCTTTTGCATTGCATACTCAACATTTGTGTTATCAACAGACACACTGTTTTCTATTTGTTTACCTCTGTCAAATCTTCTATCATTGTCACTTGCACTATTTACCATATCAGTAAAGACATCATTTTCCATACCCATTAATACTTCAAACTTATTAGATATAATAAGTTCAGGAGATGTTTCCTTTTCCTCATTACTGTCATTCCCATAGTTTCCCTTATCAGCACACACATCAATATCTTGGTTGTTGTCTTCATCTATCAATGTAGTTTTATCATTAGACTTCTTTGGCATATCACTTCTCTCACTTTCCTTATCATTTTTAGTACTATCAGCATCATGTATTTCAACCACATCCTTTCCACTGGTTTTGTCACAGTCTACCACTTCAATGCTTCCTTCTTTGTTATCTTTGTTAATCTTAGTCACAGACATTTCTTTTTTGTTTCTACTCACACGCTGCCATCTTCTCGCTACTTTCACCTGGAAGGGGATATCCTTTTTTATATCATGTACCGTCTCAGTTTTATTGCCTTTACTGTTTCCTTTTAGTCCTTTATTTTGTTCTTCAGCTCCTCTAGCAACTACTACCTCTTCTTTATACTCACATTGTTCAGTAGTGTGACCAAATTTGTTGCATATCACACATACATCCGGCCTCCACTGATACTCAACATATATCTTCTGGTAGCCACCTTCCACCAGTTTCACTTTAAATTCATTAACTAACTCCTTATTTGGTTTCACTTCAATGAGACATTTAGCATAAGTTAACCTATTTTGTTGCTCAGTTAATTCATCCATACATAGTAATCTACCCAATCGACTACACAACCAATTAATTCCCAATGGTGACCATGCAAACAGAGGAAGATTATAGAGATGCACCCATACTGGAACAGAGGTTACAGATCCAGATATGTTACTAACAGACACATCGTATGGCTTAATTATGAACATCTTATTGTTCATAAAGATTGGGTCCTTCTGTAAGACACTTCTTCTATCATCAGCAGAAGAAAAATTAAATAGAAACACAATACCATCAGATTTAACTTTGACCATGCCTTTGAGTTTCCATATTCCTTTCAACTTTTGTACCACAGCAGTATACGACAGAGGCTTGTCTAAGAAAAAACCAACAACTGTGTCTGACCAATTCTTAGCACCAGCGTCAAGAACACTAGTTGGTGGCACCATCACATCATCTTCATACGAAGGGGTAAGATCAACGGGAATGTACTTCCCAGCATTTCTTGGCTTATGCTTGAATAAAGAAGTCCATTTACGTTCATCATGGTAAGGGGTAGGTGGAACAGAGAGCAAAGCAGGTGCATCAGGAGGCTTTGAAAGATGAGGGTCAGGAAGAGGAAGAGGAGGGGGATCAGAACGAGTGGGTACGGGATTGATGGCACAGGAGGGCGGGAGGAGTTTGTCAGTGGTAGGGGAAAGAGTCACTGGAAAGTTGGAGAGATTAGCGGGAGAGGAAGGTACAATATGGCAGGGAGGAACGGGTATGGTAGGGGACGTGATGGATAGGACAGGAGAGGCAAGGACATGGGAAGAAGCGGACATGGGAAGGAGAAAAAAATATAATCACTTCACTTTTAAAATGATCATTTGTTTAAACCATTCGAAATGAAATTGTTTTGAAAGCTATAAGTTGAATCTTTGTTTTAAAGATTTAACGAGTTAATCCAATTGAAACGGAAATTGTTTTGAAATCTGTGAATGGATTTTTGTGAAACTGGGTGAACTTTGTGAAATAAATCTTTTTGTTTAAAAGATTTGAAATGGTAATCGATTGAAACCATTTAAAAAGAAGTTGAATTATTAAGTTGTGACTTAATTGAAATCCCAATATCCATATATTTTTAAATATTTCGCTCACTATTCGGGTTAGCCGGGAAAGGACCTTTGGGTCGTATAACCCATTCCGAATAGTGATACGTCATATATGGATGGCATTTGAAGACCGGTGATGAAGACCGGATATTTTCGAAAATGAAAGGACAACCTGTCGAATGTCTTTGCACCGAGTTGCTCCGGTATAGAGATTTATATCACTCTTTATGTGATGGGAAGTCCGGACGTGATTAGAAAATTATCCGAATTTGCAAGGACTTCTTTGGAAGTGCCTTCGGTTCTGTTCGATCCTGGAACAGACTTGTATGGATTGTATGTCTGCCATTACGAATTGAGATATAAAGCTGATTTCTTTCAAATACATTTCTGTTGGTGGCGGAGAATTTATTCTCTTAGCTTAACACCCTTCTCTGAGACGTACGAGCTCAGAGGTTATGTAGTTGAAATTTATCAGTGATATATTCCCAATTTGGTAATGTGACATGCTGAGTGTTGCTGTATGATGATCATTGTTTGATCATTTGTGATATGATCATTTGTTTGATCATTTATCTTTGTGATCATTTCTTTGATCATTTGTTTGACCTGAAGCATGGCTTTGTGAAAAGCATAGCTTTGTGGACGAGACTTCGTCGAACCTCACACCCCGGAAATGGTCAAAACAGGAAGGATGCAGCAAGGTTATTAGGGGGTAGCGCCCCTTTAGTGTATGTCATTCCTTCTGGATAGAGGTGGTATCATGGTATGGAGCCCAGGTACTTAACCTATGTGGTTGCTGCAAATTTTCTTTGTGGTTGTTGGTTGACGGGATCCCGGATAAAGGTTGGTTACAACCGGGGGATGGCATACTCGTGTCAGTAGTTACCCAGTTAGGGGTAACCCGGCCTTGTGTTGGCAGAGATCCGGTTAGGTTCTCGGGGCGTCTTTCCAGGGGCGTTCCTTCGTGGCATAGGAAGTTCCTTAGCCTGACCATTTGTTGGAAATCCAAAGAAACAGTACGAGACCTGTACGGTTTTAGTTGTATTACCTGCCATGGAATGTGGCGGTAACCTGCTATTGAACATGGTAGCTATAGTAGGCATACGATAATGGTCGTATGTTGGCTAAGATTGATATTCTATTTTCGAAATACTTTATCCACTATGCACTAATAATAATATCAAAATGATTTGATTTTTTGCGTAGTAAGCATCTTTGACTATCATAAGAAGCAATCTCCTCCAATTCTGCGTTTGCATTGTGTGTGTGGTGGGAGGTCTTATGGTAGTTTCATTTTCCAAAAGCATTGCGAATTGGCTTTAAAAATTCACTTGTTGTTCGTTTTTAAAGATAAACTGTTTTTGTTGCTCACACCAGTCCCATGACTGATCCGGAGTTTATTGTTTCTTTCCTAAACTCTGGGTGCTCAAAATTTTCTACACGGGCAGTCTAGAGTTGGGTTTTTCAGATAGTCAGGATTAGTAAATTTTCTGGAGCTAGTTCAGTCTTTGGATCGGACTGCACTTGCTTATCTTTGTGCATCGTTATTGGGAGTTCGAGCTATTTCTAGATTGGTGTTTTGAAGATGGAGATTATCCGCTGCTGATGTTATCGTTTTCTTTTCCGCTGCTATTTCTTGTATCATATCTCTGATGTATATTGATATTCATTGTATCACTCTGTTGTATCAGATATTGTATCAGATATTATATATCAATGTATTATTCTTTTATTCCACTGTGTTATTTACTTAAATGTGTTATAAGCTCCGACGACTCGGATTTGAATGGTCGAATCTATGGCATTCGAGTACGATGTAAAGTATGGATGTCGATTTTCGAACGCGAAAAATCGGGGGCGTTACAGTAATTTTTTTAGTTTCTTCTATTTTGTCTTCTTCTTGTTTTCTCTTCTTCTCTCTTCTTTTTTCTTTCTTATGATTATTCGTATTTCCCTTCGATTTGGGGTTGGACATTGCGGTTATTGTCAGCTCTAAACGGGACGGATTTGCGGGTTGTCACATTGAATCTCAATTATACTTGACGCTCTCTACACATTGTTGGACACATATGTTTTAGGAGATGTCATGTGTCCGTTTGACTTTTGGTATATTTTTTCATTTTGTTACTACGAGTACATGGAAAATATGCATCCACGTTTGACTTCTATTACTAGTCATTTAATTGTGTCATATATTTCGAGGATTGGATGATTGAAGATTAGGCAAGTTGAGCCACATGTACCCCAACAGCTGAAGAATGATTTGATGCAGGCCTACATGCAAATGGATACAAGTAACTAGTGCAATATTATGCAGACACCTTAAGCTAGACATTGGGAAGCTTTGATGCAAGTAGGATAGCTGACTCTCGTTCATCTTTTGAGCATTGCATTTTGTCTTGGGAAGTGTAGGATAGCTCTATAAATAGAGACCATAGTTCCTTCATGATATTTAAGAGAGAAGTTTATGTACCAAATAATTAATGTTTTGCATATTCCTTGTGATTTACTATCTTATGACGAAATCTATGGTAGACATAGGTGTATCAATGAGGTGTATGTTAAGATACATAAAATAGTCTTATTGGTTAAATGCGGCATTATTCTTTGTATGTAGAGGAAATTTGGATGATTAATCGTAACACCCCATAAATTAATAAATAATTAATTAAAGAATTGATTAAGAGAATAATTATTTGCATGGTTAAATTATAAAATTAACCAATGTTATATGACAAGTATTTGAACGTACATTTACTTATTATGTTGTATGTAATGACAAGCTATTATTGTCTTTTAAAATAAAGCTTAACTAGAATGAATTAAGTAAGAAAGTGAATGATGGGCCGATGACCAATAAGGGTGTATAATACAAATGGTTTCATTTAGTCCTATATAATTCATTACTTATTCAAAACAAAAAATATAAGCTTGAGCACTTTAATAGTGGTCATAGCATAATCAAGAAAAGAGAAGAAGAGAAGATTAAAGCTAAGGTAACTAGGGTCCTCGTTAACAAAGAAATATAGATGAGTAATATATTTCCTAATCACCCTTTCTTCTCTAAATATCTCACGGCCAAGTTAATATTGAATGTTTCACATACTTCTTATAATCTTTAAGATCTGAGAATTTAATATGATGATAGAAACTTATTATTAGAAATTTGTTTTGATCCATAGAATTTTCCCTTTAAGAAAATAAATTGGTATGAATTATTTGAGGACCGTATAATATGGAATATGGTTAGAAACTAGGAGTTTGAGGAATTTTATAGAAACAAATCATGATTAATTTAGTATGATTTTTTGGAAATAAACTAAGTAATTTTCGAAAGAAAATGAGTACGACTAAAGGGTTTAAATAGGGGTACCGAAGGATAAATACATAGGAGGAGATAATTTAATTAAATTAAGTATTTAATATTCGGTCAATAGACTAGATCCACTTTTTATGCAAAACATGTTAGCTAAGTTCTATATAATAGTAAAAAAGACTAAGCCAAACAATTCATAGGTTGAACATGTAAAGTTAGTGTCACACATGTAGAAATGGTTCCCATCATGTACCATAGGGCAGTGCAAAAGGAAGGAGAGCCAAATTGAAAAGTAAAATGAAGCAATGAATTGAATCTTCAGTAAAAAAGTCTTAAGTATGAAAGTAAAGAAAGGCTAAGTGTAAATCTAAGGTCAGTAATCAAAGGTATTAACCGAGGGTCGAAGGCGGTCGACGGTTAAGGATGAATTATGAATAGAGGAGGTGATTTTGGAAATTTAAACGATTAAATGTCATAAATCACCAAAGTTAAATTAAGCCAGGATTTCATCGATGAAACCAAGTGTAGTGATTGTCGAAGGTAGCATAGCATTCAGTAAGATATTAAAACCAAAACCAATTGGCTTCCAAAATATAATTTGTGATAAGGCTTAAGATGGCTAAAACTACTTGAAACATTAACGAAGATGTGAGAAGTGACATTGTTAGATGAAAGGTAGTTAGACAAAATGTAGCTATAACTGAATAAAAACCTAATAGTGAATGGTTAGGTAGTGTGTTTGGTAGATGACATAAGGCCTGGGGTAGTAGTCGAGAGATCTAAAGCGTGGTGTAAGGCCTGATATGGAGATCGAGAATGAAGTAGGAGTGAGGTTGGGTGTGGCAGCCTAAATACAAAGTGTAGGTGTAAGGCCTAACATGCTAACTGAAACTTAAAGTGTGGTGTAAGGTCTATAGTGGCAAACGTTCGGACTATGATAGCATTTGTGTAAGGGCTAGAGTGGCAACCAAAGGAGGGGTGGAAGGTGTAAGGCAAAGTGTGGAAGTCAAGAAACCGAGAACGAAATAGGTATAAGGCTTGAAGTGTCAATCAAGATATTGAAGCATATGTGTAAGGCCTGAAGTTGCAACTAGAATACGAAAACGAAGTAGGCATAAGGCCAGGAGTGGCAGCCAAAGTGCTATAGCAATGGTGTAAGGCCCTAATTGTAGCTGAACGCTTACATTAAAACCTTTCATTTATTAAATAAGGCATAAGGCCTTTGTGGAAGCCGAATGATAAGAATTTAACCATGTATCCTTAGTGGAAGGCGTAAGGCCTTGGGGCCGCAAAGGATAGGGTATTTCGGTTGCATTTTAGTAAAGTAGTGTTTCTATGAGACAAATTGAGAGAGATTGCTTTTGGTCATGGCCTTACAATATTTCTTTGGAACATAATAAAACCTATGACTTATGTTTACTTGTAAAACCGACGGATTTCTTTCTTAGAATAGTGAGGGGAAAACCCATTCTGCACTTTAACGTTGTGGTCCTACTATCCTGTTTGTTTAGGGTAATATATTACACATACCAGACTTTATGCCTGACCCATGTTTTACTCTTGTTTTCCCTATAAACTCATGAGTACTCATTCATGTAGGTTGAGTTTATGGGCTTAGATAGGTTGCTTTTAGGATGGATGAATAATGCAAGCCGAAGACAAAGCAGGAGGCTTGGATTTTTATTTATGTTTTTATTCCGCCATATTAAGTATTCATGTCTACATATTCATATATATGTTGGGAATGACACTGTTAACTATGTTGTTTATTATTTTGACCCCTACATGGGCACAACTTTGCGACAAAATTGATAAACTTAATATGCAATGATATGTTTCTTATGGTTAGTTAAATATCTGCACTGTTTACTTAAGACTGTTTAATATAACTGATCGTGTTTCTGTCATCGAAAGATAATTCCAAGGTGACTACAACACACTCGGGTTATATCTTTGGGTTTCAGAATGAGGGATGTTACAATTGGTATCGGAGCTTAGATTAGGGGACACTTAAGTAAAATAGAGTTAAGTAAATGATTTAAGTAAGAATAAATAGTATAAAACAAACACCTTAGAGAAGGTATACGCTACCATATGATGTATTTTCTATATAGAGATATATATGGGTCTAATAGAGATTTTCTATTGATAAATCGTTTTCTTTTTTCCATTTTCGATGAACGCTTTATTACCAACAAATGGATTGAGAAGTGGAAGAGTTACGTAGGAGGAACAAATTCTAGAACAGAGAATTATAGTACTTAGACTGTCGAAGGCAATGGTAAAGAAGTGCCTTAGACAGTAGTGAATGTGGCAGTCCCACCTATTGGGGGAATGGATGTAAATGTGTTGTTTTGGCAGCTCATGACGTAGATGATGATGGAGAATATATCGGAAGCAGTTGAGTTGATACCAACGGCTATTGCGGACTTCACTAAGTTAGATTAGGACATAGGGACCTTGGGGTTAAGATGTTTATCGAAAGAGATTCAATGGTAGAAGCGTTAAATTGGCTAAAAATAAGTGAGTGCATTTTCAAGGACTTAATACTGGATGATGGTCAATAGAGAAGGTTAGCCTTCCAATAGTTACATGAAGATACTTCAGATTGGTGGCTAAAAATGATGGTAGAGACTCTTGAGGAGGAAATCACTTAGGAGCAATTCATAGAAAGGTTTGGGCTTGGTTTATTCTAGAGTCTCAGAGGAGTGTTTTTTGAGAGAGTTCCTTGATCTCAAGCAAGGAGATTTTTTTGTTGAAGAATACATTTATAAGTTCAATGCCTTAGCAAAGTATGATTGAGAATTGATTAACACCCCGATGAAATATAATGAGAAGTTCAATTGGGGGTTGAAGCAAGGGTTGGATAATATGGTGTTGTTGCATCTGGCATCTCCTTTTGATTTTGTGACGGATATGGAAAGAAGATATGGTAATATGTATCAAGCTCGGAGGAAGATAAAAGGGAAACCCAAGCCAAAGCCGAAGAAGAGGTTTGCTTCTTACCAGAAGAGGGAGAAAGGGTAGCTACCGAAAGGGAAAGTTCTAGAAGAAGGAAGCCAGAAAGACGTTTCAGAAGATATTTGCTACAGTTGTGAACAGATGGGGCACTTTGCTTTTAAGTGTCCATAACCAAAAGAGGCGGTCAAGGTCAAGTGTTATAACTTTGATAAGCCAGGCCATAAGAAGAAGAATTTTCCAAACTTGAAGCGAACAAGGTTGTTTGCTTTGGAGGGACCGAGAGGAGCACCTTTTGTCGAAGAGAAAAAAAAAAGAATGTTGTGTTGGAAGGTATGATTTTCATTTCTTTTTTTTAATTCAAGTTTTATTTGATACTAGAACTACATAATCTTTTATTTCCAAGGATGTAGTTGATATAATAGGATTGGATATTACCTACTTAGTTATTTCTTTGCGAGCAGTTAATCTGATTGGTGGGTATGCAACTCTTAGTTTAAGGTTCACCAACCTAGAGTTTATTCTGTCCAACCATTCATTTTTTGTGGCCTATTTGTGTTTGACTTCGAAGGATATATAGTGATTTTGATGCATGGATTGAGTGGTTCGGAATAAGGCTAGGATTTATTGTATTGAGAGAATTATCGCCTTACGGAACCCAAAAGGAAGAGGCATGGTCATGGTATTTTTCGGACAATATGAAGGGAAGGTCCAGAGTTTTTTTTATATGCAATAGAAAGAATAGAGGAGAAGATAGATTGATTTTTCATGTTTAGGAATTTGTTGGTGTGTTTGAATCGGTGTTGGGTTTGCCTCCGAAAAGTGAAATCGAGTTCCGCATTGATTTGTTACCAAGAATATGATCTGTTACTAGACCACCTAGTAGAATGCAACCTAAGGAGATGGAGGAATTGAAGAGGTGATTAGTGAAACTTGAGCATAGAAGTTTCATTAGACCGAGTTGTTGATCATGGGAAGCTTTTGCGGTATTTGTGAAGAAGTCCAATGGATCACTTCGGATGTGCATCGACTAAAGTAAGTTGAATGAGCTGACAGTGAAGAATCAGTATTCATTGTCGAGGATTGACGATCTATCTGATCAGTTGAGTGGGGCCAAAGTATTCTCATAGTTAGATTTGGCTACAAGGTTCCATCAACTAATGGTGGATGAGGAGAGTATTCCTTTGACCACGTTTAGGGAAAGGTATAGTTCGTATGAATGGTTTGACTTCAAATGCTACATCTTTATTTGTACATCTTATGAACCGAGTATTTTTCCGTTGGTTAGACATATTTATGTTGGTCTTTTTAGATGATATTTTGGTATATTCTAAGGATGAAGGATGAATAAGGTCATGAAGCTCATGTTAGATTGGCATTGGAGACCTTGAGACATCACAAGTTAAAGGCTATGTTTTCCAAATGACATTTTTTGAAACTAGAAGTTGAGTTCCTAGGTCATATGATATCGAAGGAAGGTTTAGCCGTAAATCCTTCAATGGTTTAAGCATTAAATGATTGGAAGAGAATGTTATCAAGATCAGGAGTTTCTTGGGGTTGGCAGGCTACTATCAGAGATTCATTAAGGACTTCTCTAGGATAGTAACGCCATTGACCGAACTTACCTGAAAGAACGAAAGGTCTGTTTAGATGAGGGAATGCAAAGTAGCATTCTGAGAGTTGAAGCTACATCTAGTAGAAGCTCCAATTTTAGTAATGCCACAAGGAAATGGAGATATGGTAGTATACAAAAATGCTTCAGATTTATATTTAGGAGCCGTGTTGATGTAGAGGGAAAAAGTGATAGCTTATGTAGCTAGACAGTTAAGACCCTATGAGGTTCGATATTCGACTCATGATGTAGTGTGATATCCCGGGATTTCAGGGAATTTAAAATGTGATAATCTTTTAAATTAATTTATTAAAATGGGTAAAATGTTATTTTCAAACAATTTAATAATAAGTTATTTTTAAATATAGTTATAAACAGATTTTAAATAGACATATTATTTCAAATTTAATAAGTATTGTTTAAATGTATATATATGTGTATTTAAATTGATTTTAGATAGGATAATTTTTTACAATTTATAATGTAATTGTTTAAAATGGATTAAATATACTATATATGATTTAGTTAAAATCTAATTGGTTTTTATTTTATTTTCTTTTAAAAGTTTTATTTTTATAAATTAAGAAAAGCATTTATAAGTTAGGATATGTATTTATTAAGTAGGAAAATTTAATAATAAAAGCTTTTAAATCCATTTAAAATAATATAAATATATTTATGCATGTAGTATTACAAGTGTTGAGTTATAAACATCTTTAAATTAACATGTGTTAACATATTAATCAAAGTTGAGACAAGTGTCCTTTTATTTTCTTTTTCTTTAATCTTTAATAAATCCTAATTTAAACTTATATAAACCTCTATCTTTCTCTTCATTCTTTTTTCTATCTTTCTTTCTAAAAATAAAAACAAAGAACTCAGCCTGTAAACTACTTCTTGAAACCAGAAGAATGATCATGAATCAAATCTGAAATATTCCCAAACTCAAGTTCAAATGAATAAAGCCTGAAATCATTCCTCAAAACAAACTCTCAAACTCAAATGCAAAAGCCTGTAGTCTGAAACCCAAAGCCAAAACCTGTAAACCAAGATCAAAAGCCTGTAGCAAAGATTTCATCTTCAAATTACAACCTGGAATCAAGTCTCGAATCATCTCAGTCAACAAAGCCTTTCAGTTTTTAAAGAAATCAAGGCATTTACTTCTGCAAATCCAAGTTTCAAGTTCGATCTGTTTGCAAGCCTTCCTGTTTTCAAAAACTTCTCTGCTCATCATTTAAAAAGGTGAGTAAACTCTTATTTAAAAACAGTTTTAGATGTTGCATGTGATGATTTTGTGTGATAAAATTTTGACATAGTTTGCATGCTTTATTTATCTGGATATATGTATAAAACTTGCTTGTTTTCCAGTATGTGACTGTATGTGTTTATATGGTGCTCTGTATTTGTAATTAACAGACTCAATCATCATCATAGAAATTCCTATCTTCTCAAACAAGTAAAATTTGACTTTGATTGTTGAAAGAAAATTGTTAATAACAATGAGTTCTTATTTTTAAAAATAATTTTAGGTTGTTTATTTATTAAATATACTGTAAATTTAAAAATTACAGTAAAAATCAGAAAAAGGGTAAATATCAAATATGGAAATTTATATATTTGATCTTATAATCTGGTTAGTGAATTCAAATGATGATTTTAGAAAGTTATTTCAGGATTTCTAATAATGTATTAAGAATGCAATTTGGAATTGACTAGAAAATGGGTTTAAGGGAAATTCTGGCGATCGACGACATTAGTGGGGTTGGGGTCTCGGCTGAGGCTACCTAGGTGATTGGAGATGGTGGCAAAAATAGTCGAAGGTATGTCAGTTGCCTGTGGTGGCAGGACGAGGCGGAACTAGGGTTTAAGTGAGTTTTTGTCGATGTCTGGAAACAGAATCAATGCAGTGTCTCTGGGTGATCGGATGTGATCGCATGGTGAGGGATGGGTACTGGAAGGTGTGACGAAGCTTCGGTGAGGAGGACAGGTGATATCGAGGTTGGAGGCGTCGGGGAGAAGAATGTTTTCTGGCCACGGTGGTTTCCTGTTTGGTCGAGAATGTCTCGATTTCGTCTCGTGCGAATTTTGTTCGATCTGGGTTCGCTTTTGAGGTCGCATGGGTTTGTGTGGACGTCGAGCATCGCCGTGATGATCGCTGGTGGTCGGCGGCGCTGGTGCACGTGCACCTGTACATGTTTGCGTGTATTTGGATGGTTGGTTTGGGCATGTTGTTGGAGAAGAAGAAGAGCTCGGGTAGTTACTTAAGTTTTCACGTGAATGACTCGAAGGATATATCGAGTTTTTGGGTTTGAAACTCGAGTGGAAGCTAGAGTAGTTGCGAGGGTGATTTTTTAGTTACAGGTTATAAATTTAAAACTTAAACTAAACTAAACTAAAATTTTGAAAGGGGAGGGAACTCGGGTTAGACCGAGTAAATCTTCGGGTTGACCCGAAGCAAGTCTTGAGGTAAAGTTTTAGAAAGATTTTAAAACAAAGTTTTTTTGAAAATTTTTAGAAATAAATTTTAGTGTTTGTTTGATTTAAATTTTGTTGAATAAGGTTTAAAGTTATTTTAAAATTTAAATTAGAAATGGAATTTTTAAGATTTTCCTAAAAGTAAGCTTTAAGGTTTAAAGTGAAATTTGTTTAAAATATTTCTTGATAATGTTTAAAGTAATTAAAGGAAGTTTTGGCAACTTTAATAATTATTTTATTTCAAAGTTTAATTAATGATTAATTAAAGTAATAAAGTAATTAAAGAGAAATTAATCAATTTAATTAATTAATGATTAAGAATTATTTAATTAATAATTAAGGTTAAGTTAATTAATTAAATAGGATGAATTAGTTGATAATTAAGAATTAATTAATTAAGTAATTAAGATTTATTAATTTATAATTAGAGATTAATTAATTTAGTAATTAGAGATTTATTAATTAAGTAATTAGAGGTTAATTAACTGGTAATTAAGGAATAATTAATTTGTAATTAAGTTTTATTAATTAATAATTAAGGTTAATTAATTAATAATTAAAGGATAATCAATCTGTAATTAAAGATTAATTAATTGGTTTAAAAAGTAATGAAAGGATAAATTACTCAGCTATGATTTATGAAATGAATGTGATTAAGTTAAGTTAATTAATTTGTTAATTAATTAATGATAGTCACTTAGTAATTGATTAAGTATAATTACTTAATGAGATTTGATAAGTGTAATTACTTAGTATAAGTAATAAATGTATAATTACTGGATGTAATTGATATAAGGGAAATTACTTAATGGAAAGTAATTGAAGTATAATTACTTTATAAAAGTAATTAAGGATTAATTATTTAAAGGATTAATATAATTAATTTAAGAAGTTAATTAATTAAGGTAAGTAATTATAGGATGGTAATTACTATTTATAATTAATCAAGATGGATTAATAAAAGTGATTAATTCAGGTTTAATTAATTAATGAATTAATTAAGGGTCAATGTAATTAATTATAATTAATTAATTAATGGAAGTAATTAATTAAGGATTATTAATTAATTTAATTAATGAAAGTAATTAAAGGTTAATTACTGTTAAATGGTTAAGAATAATTAATTTGTGAAATTAATTAAAGGATAATTACTTTATGTAATTAATGAATAATTAATCAAGGATGATTAATATTTAATGAGTAATTAATTAATTAAAGATTGTAATTAATTAATGATTGATTAAGCAAGGTTAGATGATTAATTCTTAAGTAATTAATTTAATTTAAGATAATTAAATTAATTATAACATAGGGTTAATAATGGTTGCTTATATATGATTGTTGTGTAGAATATCTGAATTGGATAATATCTATTAGATAATATGCTGTGATATGCTGTGATATGATATTGGATATATCTGTGATAAATGTGTGATATTTATCTATGTTAAATGCTGTGTGAATTCAAGTATTGAATTGAATTGAATTGAATTGTTTAAACCTTTAAACAACTTGGCCTTTAAGATATGTTTGGATTTCGATGAGACCGGGATCGGGTTTCCAGATTTGGATATCCGAATACCACATCGATCCAAGTTAAACGTTAGGTCGTGAATCTCAAGTGAAGATGAAGATTCAGAGTGCAAGGGTTATTGTCGTTAACTCTGAGGGTGATTCCAAAATGAGTGTAACGAGATAATGCCTTCGGTTTCGTTCGAACCCGGAACGAACTTGTATGGATTGAATGCTTTCAGCACATCGTCAGGTGGATGATGAGCATTCTAAGTGATGTGTTCTGATAAGGTAATCGTAGCCTCAAGCCTCATCAACCGGGAATGGCTAAAACAGGGGAGGTGCAGCAAGGTTAGTGGGTAGCACCCAAGTAGTATAAGATTCCCCTGTCTAGAGTCCCTTTTTATTTCGGCTGTGTGGGTGGTTGTTTGGCCGCAACCACGGGGTTTCTTATGCGGGAATTATCCAGTAAGGGATGTTCCGGCCTTGTGTTGCAGGGGATTGGGCGTGATCCTCGGTACGTTGATCTAGGCCACGTACTGTGACGAGCGGTACCCCGGTAGCTCTGCCATTGTATGGAATCCAAAATCCAATAAGTGCCGTACGATTTAGTTGTGCCCAACTATGTTGGAACGTGAGATGTAAGCATTCCAGCTATTTCTGTATTTTACTTGAAAACCCTAGACCCTATTTTAATATAACTGGATTTCCTATCAAATGTTTTGGTTAGCGTAAGGTAAAAACTTACCCATGTTTATTTATGGGGAGTCTTACGTGATACCTTTGTTTTCAAAAGGTTTTGAAGTTAAGCAATTTAAACCGTTTACTCACACCAGACCCATGTCTGACCCAAGTGTTTATTTTCTGTTTTATTAAACTCTTGGGTACTCAAATTTTTACGAGTAGCCAAGGGATTCAGGTTTGCTTTGACGAATCTATGGAGGAGCAATTGGAGCAGGAGGCTTCAGCGTTCGTAGATATAGTGTTCCGCTGTGTTAGTCTGTATGAGTCATTTGTTGAGTATATTTGAGTTGTAATGATTAGACAGATGTTTATAACTGTCTAGTATGTGTTGTATGAGCTGTGTATCTCTGATGTATATGATACAATGTAATATCTTATTTGATTAATATAATTTATTCGTTCCGCTGTTTAGATTCTGATGTGTTTCTTTCTTTCTTCTCTATCTTTTCTCTTTTCTATCTCTTTCTTTCTTCAAGATGATACGACTTTTGAGGAGAAAAAGCCGGGTCGTCACATGTAGAATCGGCGGTAGTTATATTTGCACTAAATATTTGGAGGCATTACCTCTTAGGGGAAAGGTTTGAGTTATTTACTGATCATAAGTCTTTAAGATATTTGTTCTTGCAAAGGGAGTTGAATATGAGATAGGAAAGATAATTAGAGTTCTTGGCATCATATGACTTTGGGATATAGTATACTCCAGGGAAAGGAACTAAAGTTACTAATGCCTTCAGCTTAAAGCATAAGAGTTTTGTTTTGGTCATGATTGAAGAGTAGAATGTTTTAAAGATTCTAGTTACGTGTAATGTGCACTTTCGGTCGAGTGCCGGTCCAAATCAAACTTTCAGGATGATGTAATGTCTGATAGTTCACCTAGCTCTTATTAAGAAGATTACCGATAGATGAAAGGAAGACACGTTCTGCGCCAAAAGGATCCAAGGATTGAGGAGCAGTGTCAAGACTAAAGGGTTGAAAGGATTCCGTATTAATGAGATAGGTTGGCTTCAGAAGAAGGGAATGTTATATGTTTTGAATAATGGAGACCTTTGGAAGCTGGTTTTAGATGAATTCCATCATTCAAAGTTTACCATTCACCAAGGAGACATTAAGATGTACCGAGATATGAAGTCAAGCTTTACAAAGAAGATATGAAGAGAGATATTGGGAAATGTGCAAAGAGAAGTCTCACATGCCAACAGGTTAAGGTAGAACATCAGAAGTAGAGTGGACTTTTGCAGCCTTTGGAAGTTACAGTATGGAATTGGGATTCGTTTCAATGGACTTTGTTGATGGTTTGCTGTAAATGTGGGTCAAGAACAAAAGTATATGGGTCAGAGTGGATAGATTGACTAAGAGTTCTTATAATAGTAAAATTCACAAGAACAACAGAACAGTTAGCCAAGATATTTGTTAAAACTATAGTGAGACATCATGGAATTCCAAGTATTGTAGTAAGTGACCGAGACCCATTATTTGCCAATGAGTTTTGGCTTAGCCTATAGACTGCTTTAGGTTCTGAATTGTGCATGAGTATTGCTTACTATCCGCAAAAGATGGTCGAACCAAGAGTGTCAACTGAGTGCTAGAAAATTTGCTAAGGACATGTGTGCTAGACTTTGGTGGATCTTGGGAAGATCAATTGCACTTAGTGGAATTTTCATACCATAATAGATAACAGTCCAATATTGATAGTGTAACAACCCACCCCCCTTAACACCCAAAATCCATGCACCCAAGCAAATGGATCCCCAATGGTGTCACAGACGATGTTCCATTAACGGTAAGATATGCTTCGATACAAAATGTAACGACCCCGAAATTTAAATTTATTTAAATTAATAATTTATTGAATTTTTGAACTTAATTGAGTAATTAAATAAATTTTTGGATAAAAATTTGTAAATTTAATTAGAAAATTGGAGCGAGTTTCCTCGATTCAAATATGAGTGAATCTGAAAATAATAAATATATAGATATATTTGACTTGAGTTTAAATTGTAAATAAATAATTGATAATAATATTAAATATTAAAATTTATGGTTAATAATAATTTGAATTTACAAATAGGATAATAAATATTAAAGTAAGATAACAATATGATTTAAAACTGGAAATAGAAAATAAAATTGACAAATTCAAATAGATATATATATATATATAATAAGATAAATTTTAAAATATAAAATAATATATAGTTAGATTCAAACAACATAATTTAAAATAGGAATTTATTTACAATACAAAGTTAAAAACAAACAAGAAATAGGAATACAAACAAAAGAACTTACTAACACCTTTCAGCCGAAGTCAAGGATGGCCAAAGTAAAGAAGTTTAAATATATATATACACTTGCAAAAATAAGAAAAAGAAAAAGTAACAAAACAAACAAAAATAAGTATGAATTAACTTGTAAAAAGAAAACAAGAAATATACATGTACAGCCGAGACAAGCAAGTATGGCCTAAGTCAACAAGAAAACATATATTAAGTAAACAAAACTAATACAATATAACATCTCAGCCGAAAGAAGCAAAGAAAAAAATAATATGAATTTGTACATATCATAAATGCAACATACTTCATGCATTAAATGCAAGATATCTCAGCAATGCTTGTGGTACCAACAGTATAATATCACACTGTTGTACTAACCCTACTAGCCTGCACACATCATCTTTTCATATATACATTAAACTCTCATTTTAGTTCGTCCATCATAACTGAAAGAGAAAAAAATGAAGTGATATCATCTCAACCTTAAACAACAAACTGAAGCAAATATAAATTGAAGTCTGCAGACTGGAAATATAAAACAAGTTGAAGCTTTAAACAAAATTCAAAACTGCAAGCAAATCTAAACAATAAAGCAAGTTCTGTTCATCTTCTTAAATCGGTGAGTAACTTCATTTTCAAAAGCTTAAGTATTTTTATGACTGATTGCTTGATTTATGTTTGATATGAGTATATATATATGGAAGAGATACCTGTATGATTGAATGCATGCTGTTAGAATTGCTCTGTTCCGTTTTGTTTTCCAGGTTTAAATTTCCAATTAAATCCATTAACTCTTAATCTAGTTTTTGTTAGGAAGTAATTTACAAATCAAAGTTGTTCAATTTAACAAGGACAAATGTTTAAAAATTTAAGTTGGTCACAAATAAAACTTGTTTGTCTCTGAAAGTATTAAAACATCAGTACATGTTGATACAAATCAAAATTTAAATTGGTGTAATTTATAAATTCAGTATTACAACTCGAAAACATCAACTAAATCATGATTTTTAGCACTAAATTTAGGATTTTTAGAATTAAAATGAAGGTGCGGTTTAGGTTTGAACTAAAATGGGAATATTGGATTTTTCTGGTGATCTATGTATCTGGAAGGGGCGGGGTTCTTCCGGATGATGGAGGAGGGTTAGTGGTTGATGGGAAAAATACTGGATGGTGTTGAATGTCAGTGAGGAGGTTGCAGTAGTGGGATATTTTCTGGAACCCTAGTTTTAACTAGGAATGATGAATCGATCACCATAACAGTTTGGGTTGATCGAGTGCAGTGAGGCTTTGAGGGACGATAGCTTGGTTGTTGACGAAGGGTTGGCCGAAGTTGCGGAGTCTCCGGTGGTGGTGATGAGGAGAACGAAGCGTTGACAGGTGATGGTGTTCCCAGTTTTTACGTGTTCCAGGCTTTGGGTCGACTCGTTCAATTTTGCTTTGCGAGGGGAATGAGGAATCTGGGTTCGATATCGTGTTCGCATGGGGTTGTGTGATGGATTGGGATGGTCGCGGTGACCGTCGCTGGCCGGAGGCGATGGGGTAGGTGCACCGTGCACGCTCGTGTGCACTGAGAATTTTGTTTGGGGAAGAAGAGTTGGAGCCCGGAGTTTTCTCGTGTTTTCATCGCGTTCAACTCGAAGAAAACAATAGGTTGACTCGAAGGAACTGGGAGGTGCGAAACTCGAAGTCCAACGTGGGGAATTTCGTTTCTGGCTCGGGTCGAAAACTGGAACAGGTATAGACCTGTTTTCTGTTTTAAAACTTTAAAATCTAATTTCAGATTTAAATCAAAGTTTAATTAATAAATTCAAGATTTTCTGAAAACTTAGTTTGTGAATAGATTAAGTTTTAGAAGGTTGAAATTAGAGGTTTTGAAATAAAAATATTTCTAAAGTTAATTAAGTTTAATTTAAATGTTTTAAACTTATAAATAAAAAAAGGGGTTATTTTAAATAAAACTTAATTAAGTAATCAAGAAATTGATTTAAAAGTTTTAATGTGTTAACTTAAAAGTTAAGTTAATTTTATATTGATAAATGATTCATAATTAACTAAAGATCAATTTATTTATAAATTTAAAGCTAATTTATTTATAATTGAGGATAATTAATTAAATGGTAATAAATTAAGGGTTAATCAAATTAATAAATAAAGTAAAAGATAATTAAATAATTAAAGGATAATTATTTAATGACTAAAGATTGATTGATTAATTAAGATTGATTAATTTATAAATGATTAAAGAAAAATTTATCAAACTAATTTGTAATTTATCGATGTTAATTAACCAGGATTAGTAATTTATTCATAAGGAATTTATCTGATTTAAATTTATCAGATAATAAATTTGATCTTACTTATGAATGTTTGAATTCTATTGAATGTTGAATTGTTTGATATCCCTGATTGTGATGCTTTGTGATATACCCTGATTTATGTTGTGATCTGTAATTTCTTTATCTGTGATATTTATACATCTGTGATCTGTATGTGAAAGATAAGCGTTATAGTTTATATCGCTTATCAACTATATCCTGTATTTTGATATGTGATGATTGATGTTGCACTATTGTGTGTAAAACCCCTGGACTACACTGTTACACACACAAATATGAATTTCACGTGGAAATCGTTTAAATCACAGATAATTTAAATTTGATGTTTTTGAAATTGAAATTTCTAATTTCAATTGATTTTGAAATTAGAAAATTTGGGTTTAAAGTAAAAAGCTTTTGAAATGGAATTTCAAAGATAAAATTTATTTTGAATAACTTAATCGAGTTTTGAAAATTTAAATTATTTGATTTAAATTTGAATTCAATATTTGAAATTAAATTCTATGATTCGAAACTAGGGATTAAAGATGTTATACCCGTTATATAAGGGTTAAACTATTTTATAAGTATTGATTTAGAAATGTGAATATAATTCAAGGACTTTAACTCGAGCAAATAAAATTGGATTTTTCTTAAACGAAAACTGTTTGTTTTCAAATGATAAAAGTTCGTATATATAAGAAATGAAATTTCAATTTAAAGGGATTTCAAGTGTGAATTGAAAAATGGTTTTCCAAGTTATAAATGAATTCTTTTTGAAAGCTATGAATTGAATCTGTTATTTTTAACAGATTTTAAAAATGATGATTTGTTTAAACCCTTTGAAATGAAATTGTTTTGAAAACTATAAGTTAAATCTTAATTTAAAGATTTAACGAGTGAATCCAATTGAAACAGAAATTGTTTTGAAACCTTTGAATGTATCTTTGTGAATGGGGTTAACTTTGTGAAATAAATCTTTTTGTTTAAAGATTTGAAAATGGTAATTTGTTTTAACCATTCGAATAAAAAGTTTTGGCTTTAAGCTGTGATTTAACTGAGACCCCAGTATCCATATGATTTTAATTGCGCTCACTATTCGGGTTAGCCGGGAAAAGACATTTGTGTCATATAACCCATCCGAATAGTGATACGTCGTATATGGATCGCATTTGAAGACCGGTGTTGAAGACCGGATATTCACGAAAACGAAAGAAAAACTCGTCGAATGTCTCTGCACCGACTGGTCCCCGGTATAGAGATTTTATGACCCTTTGTGATGGGAAGTCCGGACGGGATTGTGAATACCCGGAATTGCAAGGGCTTCGTAAGAAGTGCCTTCGGTTCTGTTCGAACCCGGAACAGACTTGTATGGTTACATGTCTGACATTACACTTTGAGATATAAAGCCGATTTCTTTCAAATACATATCTGTTTGGTGGCGGAGAATTTATTCTCTTAGCTTAACACCCTTCTCTGAGATGTACGAGCTTAGAGGTTATGTAGTTGAAATTTATCAGCAATATGTTCCCAATTTGGTAATGTGACATGCTGAGTGTTGCTGTGTGATGATCAGTGTTTGATCATTTGCGATATGATCATTTGTTTGATCTTATATCTTTGTGATCATAGGTTGATCATTTGTTTGACCCGAAGCATGGCTTTGTGACAAAGCGTAGCTTTGTGGACGAGACTTCGTCGAGCCTCACACCTCGGAATGGTCAAAACAGGAAAGATGCAGCAAGGTTCTAGGGAGTAGCGCCCCTTAGTGTATGTCATTCCTTCTGGATAGAGGTGGTATCATGGTATGGAGCCCAGATACTTAACCTATGTGGTTACTGCATTATTATTCTGATGTGGTTGTTGGAAATCGAGGATCCTCGGGAAGATCGGTTACGATCGGGGGATGACATACGTGTGTCAGTAGTTACCTATTTTTGCAGAGGTAACCCGGCCTTGTGTTGGCAGAGATCCGGTTAGGTTCTCGGGACGTCATTCCAGAGGCGTTTCCATGTGGCAATGGGAAGTTCCTTGGCCTAACCATTTGTTGGAAATCCAAAGAAACAATACGAGCCTTTACGATTGCAAATTGTATAACCTGTCTCCTCAGGAGGCAGCTATAGCAGGCATAATATAATGGTACCTATGCTGGCTAAGATTTATATTCTACTTTCGAAATGTTTTCCACTATGCACTAGTAATAATATCAAAATGATTTAATTTTGCGTAGTAAGCATCTTTGACTAACATAAGAAGAAATCTCCTCCAAGTCTGCGTTTGCATTGTGTGTGTGGTGGGAGGTCTTATGGTAGTTTCATTTTCCAAAAGCATTGCGAATTTACTTTAAAATTCTTTTGTTGTTTGTTTTTAAAGATAAACTGTTTTTGTTGCTCACACCAGTCCCATGACTGATCCGGAGTTTATTGTTTATTTCCTAAACTCTGGATGCTCAAAATTTTTCTACACGAGCAGTCTAGAGTTGGGTTTTTCAGATATTCAGATTAGTAGATTTCCTGAAGGTAGTTCAGTCTTTGGATATGGACTGCACTTGCTTATCTTTGTGCCTCGTTATTGGGAGTTCGAGCTATTTCTAGTTTGGTGCTTTGAAGATGAAGATTATCCGCTGCTGATGTTATCATTTTCTTTTCCGCTGTTATTTGCTGTATCATATCTCTGATGTATATTGATGTTCATAGTATCACTCTGTTGTATCAGATATTGTATATCAATGTATTATTCATTTATTCCGCTGTGTTATTTACTTAATGTTGTTATAAGCTCCGGCGACTCGGATTTGAACGATCGAATCTGCGGCATTCGAGTACGATGTAAAGTATGGATGTCGATTTTCGAGCGGGCAAAATTCGCAGCCGTTACACAAAATGTAACAACCTACCTCCCGTAACACGCAGAATCAATGCACCCAAGAAAATGGATTCCCCAATTGTGTCACGGACGATACTCCATCAAGGGTAAGATGTGCCTTGATACAAAATGTAACAACCTACCTCCTGTAACACACAGAATCAATGCACCCAAGCAACCAGATTCTCTAACAGTGTCACAGACATCGTTCTGTTAAGACTAAGATACGTAAACATCAACAAATATCTCAAAGAATATCTACCACTACATATTCAATTCTCACAGCGGAATGATATAAAATATAATATCAACATGACATGTAGATGACCAAATACATATCGTATAAAGAGACATGTGATCCAACATCATATTACAATAGTATATGATACAATCAAATCCCATAAGAATACATGTCTCAAAATAATACATATGTCTACAAGTCAATATACAAAAACTAGATAGGTATAATTATATCGGTAATATAGTTATGGCTCTTTGAATCGCCTGCAGCTAGCAGAGATCCACACCTCTATGTCAACCTACTCAAAGAATAGATAACAAAGGAAAAACAAAGAGAGGGTTAGAGATAAAGTCTGGTGAACATGAGCTATCACTAATCTACATGATTAACAATATACAAATATAGCATGAATAATACCAAATGGTAATACCTAAGGTAATAGAACCAAACCTCAACATGCATCTTCACATGTATCCAACAAGTTAGCACATTTTTACTATTGTGCTACACTACGCAATAAAACTATCATACACAAAATAACACAGCACCAATTAGGACTTAACCGTCACACACTAGGTTAGTGGGCCATTGGGTCTCTCGATAAGGCTAAAACCCGATAATTATAGCCACAAATATAAGACCAATACTTGCGATGCTCCCAACACATCGTCCACTATCTAAGGATCGTATCGAACCCAAATTGATATATATATGCTTAACTTCTTCCACTGTTTATCATAAGAATTAATGACAAATTCATCCGAGCTTATAAACCTTGCTACAACAGAACTCGGTGTCTATACCTGTAGTACTAAGATAGAACGTTTCCTATTCTTGGATTGCCCCCGCCCAAAGATGCACAAACGAAACAAAAACTACTCATGCTAAAATGGTGTATAGCTATCAAATCTCAAGGCCAATGCTGAGGGAAACGAACTTACTCCATATACACAATGTAACAACCCGCATATTTATCGATTTTATATTTAAATATTTTATCGTTAGTCGGATGTTAGTCCGAAAAGCTACTTTTTGCATACGGTCAAATTAGGACTAGAGACCACCCCCATTGAGTTCAAAATGACGTTTGCGATCTTTTTGAGTGTAAACTTCGATATGTTTGGAGATAGTGAAATTTTCGTCACTTTTTGTGTTGAGCTTTTGGTTTGGGCTGCACCTCTTCTACCTCAGCCCAACCCCTTCCTTCTCTTCATCACTTCATCAACTTTGAAGCTTTAGCAACAATGGTGGAGGGAGTAGGAAATTAAAATTCCAAGCTCAAGTTCTTTAGCAAATTCAACATCTAACTCCAAATTCAAAGTGAAGACATTGATTCAAGCTTGTGGTTGATCTTTGCTTTGCCCCCGAGCTTCATCTTCATCAAATTCCGTGAAAAGGTGAGATTTTTAGTCTCACATCTTGCTTAAATTGTCATTGGACTGTTGGGAATGATCCCCTATTGCATTTGTATGAATATTTGCGTTTGGTTTGGATTGGATTGGCGAAAAACACCATTTTTGAGCGTTTTGACGAATTTTCCAGCCCCCTAGAGCTGTTCGGCATCGTTGAGTCGATCGGTTCGGCCTATTTAAGCTGTTCGGCATCATTTAGTCGACCGGCATCTTTAAGTGTTCGGTATCTTTGAACGTTCGGCCTCCTGAGTGTTCGACCTCCTGAACGTTCGGCCTCCTGAGTGTTCGACCTCCTGAACGTTCGGCCTCCTGAGCGTTCGGCATCTTCAAGTCGTTCGGTCTCTTGAACGCTCGGCATTTTCGAGTCGTTCGGCTGTTGAGTCGTTCGGCATCTTCTGGTCGGATCGGCATATTAGGTCGGTTCGGCATATTTGAGTGTTCGGTATTTTCGAGCGTTCGGCATCTTTAAGGCGTTCGGCATATTCGAGCGTTCGGCATTTTCGAGCGTTCGGCATCTTTAAGCCGTTCGGCATATTTGAGTGTTTGGTATTTTCGAGCATTCGGCATCTTTAAGGCGCTCGGCATATTCGAGCGTTCGGCATTTTCGAGCGTTCGGCATCTTTAAGCCGTTCGGCATATTTGAGTGTTCGGTATTTTCGAGCGTTCGGCATCTTTAAGGCGTTCGGCATATTCGAGCCTTCGGCATTTTCGAGCGTTCGGCATCTTTAAGCCGTTCGGCATATTTGAGTGTTCGGCATTTTTGAGTCGATCGGCACACTTAGAGCGTTCGGCATTTTTGTCGTTCGGTCTCCTTAAGTCATTCAGCCTCATTCGGCGTCCTTGAGTCGTTCGGCTATTTGTCAGAATTTGATTAACCCGTATTACTCTGCGTAGGCAATCTCATCTGAAAAACATTTGTCAGAATTTCTACTTTGATGGTTTTGGGACTGACTTCTTTGGACTTTACTCACGTCTTCGAACGTGAATTGATTTGTTTCTACCATCGTTTTATGACTTGTCACTTTAAAGATATATGAAGGTTTCAATACTAATAGTAAATATCAAAACTCTTTCATCCAAGCGATTTCAACACTATTTTAAATATCAAAAGTTCGTTTTCTCAAACCGATTTTCAATCTACTAGTATATACAAGCCTTTACTTCACTCGAATGAGAAATCGACTTAAACGACTTAGTAAAACGGGTGGTATGAAACACTTGCGTTCACTTCGTCGGTTAGCTCTTGGACTTGTTCGATTGAACCCTTTTCGTGACAATTTCCTAGTGAAGATTTACAGCTTGTTCGTAAATATTTAAGTTAAGCAAGTGGTTATGGGACATGAAGCTAAACTCATATATTTACTAGCTTGGTGTGATTGACACTTCTCGCTGATCATGATGATCATTTTATGATATAGACTAGCAATTGTGCGATGTCTCTTTGTCCGTATGAAGGACTGTACTTCATTTTATTGAGCTTCGTCTCATTTCTTTGTGGGCTGGCAACCCAAGTACTTTTAATGTGTTTTGATTCATCTGATGTACCGTTTGTACTACATCGATGACTCTGGCTTTCTGGTTCATTGGACGTACCGTTTGCACTGCGTCAATGTACCGGCTTTCGTGCTCCTGTTTGGGATTGGCCATCCTTTTCTTGTGATTTCTAGATTTCTAATTATTGATTTCTGGAATTTTATGTTTCACCAGCTTTTACCATTGACATTGATGAGTATGTCATTTTATTGTGGCTTGGTGAATTAAATTAAGAATATGACATTCTTTTCTCTGTTTTGAGATTATTGAGATATTGTATGACTTTTGTGGGATTTCTAATGTATACTTTTCATAGTATGACACCTTTTTGTTATCATACGTTCTATTATCATATCTCATATTCTATCTCATTTTATCTGATAATTATAGCTAGACTGATCCGTTTATTATTTTCTTCTTAAATAATACTCGGGTCAGACTGAGATTTTACAGGTGCTTCCTCATGACTTCTTATCTGGAGCCATCTTCTGACTTTTGGCTAACTACTCTAGTTTAGTAGGTTTTTGTTGTATGCATTTGTGATGAGACTCCTTGATGTATACGTATTCTATTGTCTTGCACTTGTATCTATTCTTTTGTGTTATTGTGGATCTTATTTGACCACTACTCTGATGTACACTTTTAGGTGTAATATTCATATCTTATTCCGCCTTTGTGATATGAATTGTCTGTGACTGATTTGTGTTATGTTTATTTCTATATTTGTTTCCGAAGATTATATATCGCCACCATGTGATAGCTTTGTGTTTGTATCGGTATGTTGGATTTCCTCTTTAAAAGATATGCATTATATTCTATCTGACATATCGGTGCTCGCGCAAAGAAGTTACATGGATGGTCGCTCCTCAACAGCCTTATTCTCCGTGCTAATTGACAGCACTACATCGTAGTGTTCTTGGTTAGCGTGGGTATAGAGGTGGGGCGTTACAGCTTGGTATCGGAGCCAAACTTCGGAACAATGTAGAATTATCTAGCAAGGATCATGTCCTAAGTCTTTCTTAGGAGTTGTGCCTTAGGATTTTATTCGTGTCTTCGTACCGTTCTATCCTATTTTCTTTTATGATTCCTTGTTTTATCAATCAAGATTGTTTGATATTCATTCTGAGAATATCATAATATCATATGAAATCATATATCGCAATAGTCAAGTCAATCACATCTCAAAATCACATAGGGGCTCTATAAAAGTTACCATATAAACCCATTGTATCATCAATTATATACTATGACTTTAACATCATCTTATTTCTTCGATACACCCTTCTGGTCTACTTCAAAATAGATGAATTTGGAATGTATTTTGGGGTGGATCCTACATGGTCACTGAAATTGATATATTCCAAAACCTACAATAATTTCCTATATTGTAGCCTTTTGAAAATGATGAAAACTTGTCTAAACTGCACCTCAATCCGAGTTTGTTCGTGAAAGATATCGCATCTTAAATTTTCAATCAAAGTCGATCAATAAAATTCATCTACAGTAGTTCAGATGTCTGAACATGGGATTCAGATCCTGAATTATATTTTAGACATTTAAATTCCAAAAGATGCTTGACCACTTATTCAAACATCCAAACGAATAATTCAAATGTCTGAAACCCATCAAAATTGCATTATTTTCTTTTTGTTTCTACTGCACCCTATTTTGACAACTGAATAACAATTTTATATATCCGAACTTCATTTCCAGACATCTACAATATAATTTCAGACGTTTGGTTGCCTTTTACAAGAAGATATGAAATTCAAATTTGTGCAACTTTTAATCTACTCTTCTGACTGACATATTGTTACTTCAGTTGCGACCGTAATGACGTTCTCTTTAATCTGTAGACTGAACATTTCATATCCATACACTTTCCGCTTGGTTATTTCCTATGTGCCATGGGTATGTGGTGTCGTATCGTCGAGATATGTCGCTCAGTCATAGTTCGACATGGATTTATACCTTTGCTATAAATTGTTCAACATTCGAACGAGTTTATCTTCACACTAGAAGAACGACTTTGAGGCAATGAACCAATTTAACAACCACTCGAGTTTATCTACTCGATCAATGAATACATCTTCATTTCCCACTTCAATTTTCCAATGATAGTTCCAACTATCATTGTCCGCAATCATTGCATTCCAACTATTTATCCAAACAACTATCAAACAAATCATCCATACCAAATATCATTCAATTACTACTAATTCTTAACACATTACATTATATAGTTTATAGAGTAAAACATTCATTCAATAAGTACTCCATTTCTAAAATCCCCAAATCATGTCCATTACCTATGCTCTATCCAAAATTAGTATTAATCCATGATTTTAGTATATCAAATGATCATATAGGTTAGTGGAAAGATCCCATTCAATAAATTTCTAAAAAATCCAAGCTTAATGGAACCCATCTTGAAGTTTCCTTTGATTCCTGATATCTGGCCCAAATCTTCCCCAAAACACTAACTTTTTGGTTGGGATTCATAGAGAATCCCTTAACTTGAATTTAGGTATTTATTTCAAAAAATTTCATCGGGATTTGGAGGAGCGATGAAGATTTGAAGTTAAGAAATTGAAATTTATTTTTAATTTTGAAAGGAGGAAGAAGAGAATAAAGAGATAGACATGAAGGAGGCAAATCTCTGTAAAGTATAAGGTATTTCGGCAAAGACCATTTTGCCCCTATCTTTCTTTTCTTCTCATTTTTCATACTTCATTCAATTTTAACAAATTTTATATGTATTCTATATGTAAATGACATTTCAAACTCAACAATATAGGTTCTCAAGTCATAATTCATTTATCTTTAAAAATTCCTCATTTAAGGTCATTATTCCAATTAATCTTCAATTAAGTGGTTAGTTACAATTAGTTACTAATCAAAAATTTTGGGTTGTTACACTCTTCCCCCTTCAAAGGATTTTGCTCCTGAAATCATCAATGGTGGAAAATTATATCGCAGTGATACTCAAGTATGAAACGCTAAGCCAATTCTATACTAGCATGCAATTCTAATCAACTTAGTGAAAACAAAAACACTTAGAGTAAATAGAGTCATATGGGTAACAAGTTCTGGATTGGGGGAATGCATCTTCTCATCCAACTCCTAAGTACTATTTCTAGAATCTTCACCCTATTAAACTTGAACAAGCTTCATGACCTTATTTCGAAGTCTCTTAACACTACTCTCCAATATCCGAATAAGTCCTCTAGGCATAGAAACTTTTTGTTCCACTTCCTCTAGTTGACTTGACATAATGATCACATTTATGTCATGCATGCACTTTTGCAAGTGTGAAACACGAAACACGTTGTATACTCTAAACATATTCTTGAGTAGATTCACTGATATGCAAGGTTTTTCACTTGTTCTGATATAGGGAATTACCCAACGAACCAAGGTGCTAGCTTTCTGGAATTGGCAAACCTCACAGCTCTCTTTAATGGTGATTCTTTCACAAAGATCATATCACCCATCTCAAACTCAAGATCAATACATCTCCTATCAGTATAAGAATTTTTTGGATTGAGATGCCTTTATTCTTTTATAAATCAATTCAACTTTGTATGTAGTCTCTCGGATCATATCTGATCCGATATTACCTTGTCGGCCATCTCCCACCAACATGTAGGTAATTTACAAGGCTTTCCATACAATGCTTCAAACGACGTCATGTCGATACTCACTTGAAAGCTATTACTGTATGTAAATTCAATAAGAGGCAAGTGATCCTCCCAAGAACCCCCAAAATCAAGAATACTCATGTTTGCCCAATACCTATTACAAGATCTTCCAAAACTCAACCATGAAGAGTGGATCTCGATCACTCGCAATACTAGAGGGTACACCATGTAACCTCATTACCTCTCGCATGTACAATGTCGCTAAAGATGGGGTGATTCTCGAAACCTTCACCTGAATAAAATGAGCGCTCTTCAGCAAATGGTCCATAATGACCCATATGCTCTCATTCACTGTCCAACTCATGATAAACCATATGTGAAATCCATGGAAATATGCTCTCATTTCCAATGCAGAATTTCCATAGGCAATAACAAACTACTGGGATTCTTTTGACAAGTTGTGCACTTTTCTATTAACTCCGATACATGAATTTTCATCCACTTCCAATAATAGGTGTGTTCCACATCACTATACATTTTTCTACCATCGGGATAAATAGTCATCCTAGAATGATGGCACTCTTAAAGCACTTTAACAACCAAATTCTCCACCTCATGATCAAACAACCTTCCATCCCTACGAAGTCAACCATTCACATCAGTTGAGTATCGGTCAATGTGATTAGACTTCTCTCTCTTACCTATTCGGTCCAAGATTTTTACAATACTCCTATCAAGTCTTTGGGTAGAACCGATTCGATTGATACGTGTGGGTCTAACTTCCAATGTTACCAAAAAACCGAGCAACACATCATAGGAAGGTCAAAAATCAAACTTCACCATAAACTCCAAACCCTTCCATTCTATAAATATAGAACTCAACATAGCATGCCTTATACTCAATGGGCCGCCACAACATTTCCCTTTCTAGGAGTATAGGAAAATCCAAAATCATATGATGCTAGGAATTTCATCTATCTTTGTCACCTAAGATTGAGATATTTTGGGAGATTAAGTACTTCAAAGAATTGTGATCGGTGAATAGCTTGAACTTCTCGCCTAAAAAATAATGCCTACACGTCTTCAAAGTAAAGACAGTGGCCGCCAACTCCAAATCATGAGTTAGATAATTCTTCTCATGGGTCTTAAGTTTCTTACTCGCATATGCAACTACTTTTCCTTCTTACATAAGAACCGCAGCAAGTCTTGTACCACAAGCATCGGTGTAGACGATAAATGGCTTAGCTCCCTCTATGATAGCAAAATCCAAAGCACTAGTCAATAATTGCTTCATCTTAATAAAAAGGTCTTCGTAACATGCATCCCATAAGAAGATTTGGTCCTTTTTATTTAGATGGGTTAAAGGTGTAGCAACCTTTGCAAAGTCCTTAATGAACATTCTATAATATCCCTCCAACCCAATGAAACTACGAACCTCTATCACATTACTTGGTACCTTCCAATCTTGCACCATGGCAACTTTGGTTGGTTCAGCTAAAATCCCATGCTTGGACACAACATGAACTAAGAATGTGACTTCCTTTCTCCAAAAGTAACACTTAGAAAATTTTTCCTTTAAGCAATTTCGCCTCAACACCTCCAAAACTTCCCTCAAGTGTAATTTGTGCTCTTCTTCACTTTTAGAGAATATCAAAATATCATCTATGAAAACCACCACAACTCTATCGAGTAGGTCCCAAAAGACACTACTCATAAGATCAATAAAATATGGTGATGCACTCATAAGGCCAAATAGCGTTACCAAACATTCATAAGATGCACTGGGAGTTCTAAAGGCTATCGTTGAAATGCTATATTTAGCCACCCTTAGTTGATGAAACCCCGTAGTAAGATCAAGTTGAGAAGAAATCTTTGCTCCTTCGAGTTGGTCGAATAAAACATCAATGCGAGGAAGAGGATATTTGTTCTTTTTTGTCAACTTATTCAATTTTATATAGTCAACACACAATCTCAAGGATCCATCTTCTTTAGAGGCGAACACAACAGTTACTCCCCACTCTGATGTACTTCTCCAAATAAGACCCTTCTTTGAAAGCTCAAAATTTTGAGTTTCCAATTTTCTTCTTTTTCTCGAAGTCATACGTCTAATAAGTAAGAAAACTGGCTTCATATCTCGCTTTAAATCAATGCGGAATTCAATTTCCTGATGAGGAGGTAAACCCGAAACCTCTTCAAACATATCTGCAAAATTTCTAACAATTGGAACTTGCCCCAATTCATCATGAGAGAGATCCAAGGAATATATAAAACTCAAGATTATAGAACTCTCGGATTCACAATACACATTAAGCCCCTTTCCACCGCTATCCTTCATACAGACTACATGGCTATTACAATCCATAGTAACACCACGCTTCGTCATCCAATCCATCCGTAGAATAAGATCATAGCTCAAAACCCGAGAACAAAATCATTACAAGAAAATCCAAACCCTCCATAAGATAATTTAATGTTTTTACATATCATATAAAAATATGTTGATCCCTTATGGGATTTGACACAATTAGAGGGTCATTGATGTCATAGGTATTGGCGTAAAAATTTGCCACTAACACCCAATTATGTGAAAGCACCAATATCCAATCCAAACACAGAAATATGAAGAGAAATAAATAAAGAACAAAATTAAAATAAATAAAAAGTAAGTAAATAGAGATAGATTTATAGTGGTTCATCTAACCCCGGCCTACGTCCACTCCAAAGATTTTCCTTTTATTAGTTTATACTGCTGATCATAGTTACAAATCCGTAAATTCAAGAAAATAAACTGGCGGAATATAGCCTAGGTAGAAGATAAATAGAAGAAGAAAGAAGATCCCCTTTCTGAAGCCATGTCTGCTGTATTTATAGGTGAAGACCACCGTCAATCTTTTTGAAACTTCGGCTAAAGGACCTTCCTACCCATATGGGCCCACCATAGGGATCAGTAGGCCTAAATCCCAATGAAGACGGATCGGTACTAATCCCTTCCTTAGTTGATTTTCGACAGCGATTCCTATGGTGGATTCCCCATGATAAAATATGCTTAATCCCCAAGTTTCATGTCATTTGGAATAAGGGAGCTCCTGTTTTTGATTGATCTTTGGTTCAAATCCCCTTTAAATTGCTTACTGCTGAACCCTCTAAAGGGTTGTGTACTGACCGCTATTCAATGAAGCTTGCTGAACCATTTCTTCCAATATAGCATGTCGTTCGCTCTATAAAATATCCATAATTCATAGACTATGTCGATCCCTCCATTATTCAAGCAAGCTGAACCCTTACCATTCAACTACGCTGATCCCTTTCTTGCTTCGACCATACCAACCACTCGCCTATCCAATCATACCGATCCCTTACCGTTCAACTACGTCGACCCCTCTTCTCTGGAATGAGGTATGCCGAACCCTCTTAATCGAGCATATCCATGCCAATCCAACCAAACAACACATGCCAATCAATTTAAAATGCCGACCCCTTCTTTAGGAGTGGAAGTATACCGAACCCTCTTCATTAAACCATGCCGAACCATCTATAGAAGCCACCCACACTGATCCCTCTATATTGAAGCATGCAGATCCATTCTTCATAACTTCCCAAACCAATTAAACATGCCGATCCATTTACCTTCATCTATGTCGAGCCCTATAATACTTCCATTCCATGCTGATCCCTTGCTTGTCCAAGCTAACATCCATATTTCAAGCATCTTGCATCATTTATCCACCAACTCCATCTAACTTTGGCTTCGTATAACCATTTGTACTTTACCTTCGGGTCCTACAACCATATTAATATGGACTTTGCTACTTATTCGTCATTATTCTAATCAGTTGATGACAAGCTGATGCCTCGATCCGGAGCCGTCCTTATTTGATGCAGGTGGTGGTCGCTCTTGCTCCACCATTGTTGTTCGCCTTCTCACGTACTGTAATAACATGCCATTCCTGATATGCCCTTCTATCTCATCCCTCAAGTGCCTGCAATCATTTGTACTATGGTCGCTTAGTTCGTGGAATAGGCAGTACTTGTCCGATTTTCTTTCATTGTTGGTTGGATCCCTCCTCATTGGCCTTCGATAGGGAACCTGCCCCTTGGTGTCTTGGTAGATTTGTTCCAAAGTCTCATTCAACTCTGTATAAGAGGTGAATCTTGGCTCCTTTCACGGTCGCATCGACTCGTCAAAGCTATTCTCTACTTTTCGCTTCCCTTTATCCTTGTTTGAGTCCTTTTCAGATGGGTCCCCGCTTTTGACTGCATAAACTTCTGCTTCATCTCCTTCCTCTCTCTCAGCCTTTGCATCCTCTTATCGAAGAAACCTTTCCGTCTCATGGTAAAAATCTCCCAGGTCCATAGGTGGATCCCTTGTCAGCGAATTCTTGAATCTGAGCCATCAACTATGCCAGATACAACTGCCATCAGAACCATGGATGGATCTGGCCGATCCACCAATGCCGCTGCTGCATTAAATCATGTTAAGAAGTTCCTCAAAGACTCTTCGGTCTTCTGCTTCAGTGTCGTTAGACTCATCACATTCTTGGGCCTCGAGATGTGAACCCTGAACTGCCTCATAAACTTTTCAGTCAACTCGGTCCACGTTCCAATCGAACTGCTCTCCAATTGTCTACACCATAATGCCGCTATGTCCGTCAGATACAATGGGAAACATCAGACCATGACCTCCTCTGATTCCCCCAGTACTTCCATATGCCGCATATACCTCGTAAGATGAACAGAAGGGAGAACCTCCAATCTATCGGTATTCCTTACGTTTCTCGATGTAGATGCTGCGGCATTGGGAACTCCGAATCCAGGAATCATTTGTTCTTTAGTGGTTATTCTGCCAGTTGTTGCTGGAATTACTTCGGAAACCTTCTTGGCATTCGCCGGTCGGCCAGCTCGCCCTCAGATCTCCGTAACTCATGGTGGTCTGGGAACGCTGGTAAGTCTCTTAGTGCTATCGTTTTCCGCTTGATTCCATGCCTCATCTGCTGGCATCTCTGGTGCGCGCGGAACAAGGCAACCTTCGAGAATTCTCGAATGGACCCCCCCTCTATTATTCGGCGTGTGAGGAACGACGTATATCTCGCTTTCCGTGGTAGACCCTTCAGGGGTCGTTTGAGCTCCCGAGCGGAGCGTCTTGTTGGTCTACTCTCTATCTCGTGTGATTTGTCTCACGCACGGTTGGGAATAGGTTGATTTCTGATTTCGAGCGTTGGCCATCTCATGACGCTCTATCCCCCTCCCCCTTTCCTGTTGGTATTTATTGTGTTTGTTAGTTTCCCAGTTACAGGTTCTTTGGCTTTCCTTTGGCCGGGGTTGTGATCTAGTTGACTAGTTTCGGGGATCGGCTCCCTTTTATCTGCTAGCTCTTTGGTGGTTTTCTCCAGCTCTATGACTAGTTCGGTTGGTCTTTCTACTGATTTTTGCCGGTGATTGTTCGGTGGTTACGTTTGGGCTGTTCAGCTTGGCTCCGTCCCCTCCCAGGGTCTCCTGTTCGTTTGGCTGGGAGTTGTGTCTTCATCGCTACTAGCTCCCTTCCTTGTAGTGAGCATCCCCTGGTCCTACTGTTATTGCGCCTTCTGGTAGCTCTCCTTTTGGTTTGGTGTGGTGGTATGGCCTTATCCTCTAGGACAAGGCGGGTTTGTGTTTGGTGGTGGTCTGGTTTTACCTTCCTCTGCTGCTCCTTCGGGTGGTGTTGTTGTACTCTGTTGATGTTTCATTTTCTATTGTCTTAGTTTGCTTTTTCGCTGTTTGTTAGCGGTTTTGATGATGTTCTGTCCTTTGCTTTTCCTTGTTTCTTGTTTTCCTGTAAGCCATCGGAGAAAGGCGTTTTTTCTCCTGTTAGTTATATATTGCTTTTCTTTAAAAAAAAGGGTATGTTCTTCCATCATACATCTCCAATGTCAGTAGCTTGAATTCTGGTGGATTCCTGGCCTGCCTAATTGCGGGAGCGAAGGGGCTCCTGTTAACATCTTCCAGATCTCTATTCACTAGTCCGCCCCTCATAGCTCGTCTGACCATCTCTGCCAGTCTTTCACTATCATCAAGTCGTGATTCATGTCTGTTGCCCTCGGTCTGCCCCCCGAGTCTACGAGGTAATTCTAGAATCTGCTCTCCTGGACGATCATCCACTCCTCTATCAATGCCATGTTGAACATTTCTGCCTGGTATCCTTCCTGAGGTTGGATCAACATGCTCTGGGGGAGTGCCCCCTAGCTCTGAGGCTGCTCCTGATGGTCCTGCTCTATTCTGAATTCTGGATGTTCCATGCTCCTGATCCCTATTTCCAGCGCTTACTGTAGTTGTGTTTCCTTGATTTTGCACTCTAGCTTGTCCAACTTGGCGGAGTAGGTTCTACATCATCTCCTCCTGCCTTTTCAGCATCCCTTCCTGCATAGCTTCCATCATCATCTCCATCTTGTCTCTGGTGATGAAAAATGAGGCCTGATTCGCTCTTGAGGAAGCCTCCTGACTTCTTTCATGCTGGCTCCTTTGTGCTCTTGGTTTCCTTGCTGATTGCTTCAACATTGCTTTCTAGATCTAAGTCCTTAAGCCTTCAGATCCAAAATCCAAGCTGTAGAATCCCTGAATGCTAGCCTTCTCGGTGAAAGCACCAAAATGTTTACGCCAAAATTGGTCACAAACACCCAATTGCCGATGAAAGCACCCGTTCACAGTAACAGATCACAGATAGCAAGTATGTAGAGAATATAAATATGAAGAATACTCAGAATTTAAAAGGAAAGCAGTAGAAACACAAGATTTATAGTGGTTCGACGTTGTAGCCTACGACCACTTTGAAGAGTTGATGTTTTATTGATTATAACTCATTGGTTACAGAGGTTTACAACAGTACAACCGAGTTACAACGATGATTCTGGTAGAGTATCGGCGTATAAGAGCCAAAAGATCCCTTTTCTGAAGCTCTTGGACTGCTATTTATAGGTGTAAGCTGCAATATCTTGCCCAGATCTCGGAAGACTTCTTCTCTCACGTGGGTGGGCCCACGGGATCAAGTTCAGGTGATTTCGACTCGATTTAAGAGCGATACGAATTGAGTTCGTATCGATCAATAATTGGTCCGTTTAGGCTGAAATTAAGCAGGTACATTCTTGAGGTTGTAGGAAAGCTCCTGTGAAAATTTGGTGGCATTTGGACTTGTAGATATTGAGATATGATCGATGCAAGTTTTGGATTTGTAGTGCACAACCGAGCTCGTATCGATACGATTCGTATCGCTTCAAGCTCGCATCGGTCAAGTGACGTGGCGCTATATTCGAGGATCGATCCATTTTTTATGCCGAATAACCAAGTCTTCCTCTTGAACATGTTATCGTTCGTATCGACCTGATGCGCTCCTTATTTCGTATTAATCATGGGATGCCGCTTCATACCCATAGCACTTGGTTGACTTCGTATCGATGGTCAATGCCGCTTCGTATCGATGGCTCCTATTCCTTTCGTATCGACATGTTCTTGAGCATTTCGTATCAATGGAAGAGTGTTGTTTCGTACCATTTGTGGGATGCATGCTTCGTATCGATCTTTGACCGATCGACACGACTTCTCGAGAGGATGAACGATACGTGTTGTGTATTGGTGGAAACGATACGAAATGTTCCTAGGTGATGGATACGAATTGAAGTAGGCGTGATGGATACGATCCGATGGGTGCTCAATGGATACGAAGGGATGTAGTGAGCGACCGATACGAACAAAGTTATGTTTGTTCGATGGATACGTGCTTAAATTGCTTGAGGGATGGATACGAAATAAAGGCTCACGAGTTGATGGTTACGAAATTCCATGGATACGAACATGGGCGGTTTTCTTAATTTTGATCGATCCAAAGGTGGAGAGGCGAGGTGGATACGAATGGGAGCAGACCTTGATGGGTACGATCTGGTGCGACTTGCTTGATGGATACGAATGACATAGGGATGGACACGAAGGTCGATACGTGGCTGTGACTCGAGGCAGTTGCCTCCTTGACCCGAAGTGAACCTGTCTTTGACTCGAAGCAAACACGAAGGTGAATCGGAGCAGACTCCAAGCGACTTGAAACAACCCGATCTTTGTCGAAACTGCATTTTAAACATCTTGCGGTGTTTTTTTGTCGATCATGCTATATTCTGGCTTCATCATCATTTTTATTATCTGTGAAAATCCAACTTCGATCATTATGCAGTTGAGTGGGTTAAACCCGCCTGTATGTTGCCTTGTCAAAAGGTAGGTTAACAATCCTCCTCATATTCAAAATCGATATTGGATCCATACATCCCCTCTTTTGCATTTATTTAGATTGGATTACAAGTAAGAGAATTTTTCCTACAAATTGACTTAGGGTTACAAAAGTTGGAGTTTGCTATGAAATAAGAAAGAGAATTCATAATCCAAAATTCGGTCCCCCAACTCAGACCCCTAGGATCGTATTTATAGATGCAGGTTGACCACCTTCTACCTTCATCCTTTCGACGTAGTCGAAAGGCCTTCCTCCAACCATTCACGCGCATCCTTTCATTATGGTCGAAAGGCCTTTCTCTTATCCTTTCTCATTCATTCTTTTGCCTACACCCTTTTTGAATCAGTCCTTTCGACCTAGTCGAAAGGATTACCTTGATGACCTTTCATTGCCGCTAAAATTTAGGCTCCTTTCTACTTTGCTTTTAAATATAACTTGATTGATTTCTATTTCATCGAAAAGGGTAGGTGCGCTCTCTACTTTGTGTTGCTATGCTGTTGCAAGTAAGAGAAGAGATGAGCTTTCATAGTTTCAAAAGGATGAAAGGTCACTTGGCTTTCTTGTGGAGTTTCCATTATCCTTTGAAAGGTTCCAACCATTTCGAAAGGCTTGTTCTTTCTTTCGAAAGGTGCGCACTTGAAATTTATCTTCAAGTAGTAGGTTGACAATGGAAAAACCCACTATTTTGAAGGAATTGGTTCTTGTGTGTGAGTCTGTTGTCCAACACCTTCGAAAGGTGTTTCGAACCCCTATAGGCTCTCTCATATATGTGGATTCAACTGCGTCGAAAGGTCTAGATGAGGCAGAAGGGTAACTTTGCTTTCTTTTCTACCCTTTCGAAATCTCTTGTTTCGCTTGACACATGTAAGTGCATCGGGCGCTTGCGACTCCATCCTAACCCCTTTGAAAGCTATCTCAATACCTCCAAAACACTGCTTTTGAACTATGGCGAAACCCGTGTCTTCAATCCTTATGGGGCCCAACACATTTTATGAGCCTTCTTTTATACCTTTATTCTTAAGTGAATTTTTTGGTTAACAGCTTCATTAACAGTCGAACCACTATAAAAATCTCTTGTCTCTTTACCTTTTCTGCTATTTACTATTGCTTTTTCTATTTTATTTGCCTTGATAAATAGGGCTGGCGCTTTCACACTCAAACCAGGGTGTTGATCCAATTTTTGGATTAACATTTTGGCACTTTCACTGAGAACAAAGGTAGATCCGGAAACTTGAAGCTTGAATTTGAGATTTGGGAAACATGAAGAAGCCTAACACTAGATTTAAAACTGTGGGGCGGTTAGAAAGTATCCTTAAATTCTCATCAATCCAAATATGTAGCTAGAGAAGAAATGGAAGGGATAATGAAGGATGGAATCTTGGCTAGGAAATAAGAGATGATGGACGGATTCTTCTAAAGGATGGGACAATAAAAAACTACAGGAGGTGTAGGAATTCAGACCCTAGGAAACAATACAGGAGCTGCTAGAGTTAGATTAGAATGTGATGGAACATTTCCTTCATGCCCAGAGCAACCGATACTTGGGAGCAATACTGGAGCTGGCACCGAAAGGGCCAATAATTGAGTGACTGTTGAAACTCTAGGAACTGGTGTACGGGAGCTAATCCGAATACTAGAGTGCAACCGGCAGAGGAATATGTGCTAGGGCTACCCTGGAGGAGCGGAGGACAGAATGAGACTAGGAGTGTAGGGCAGAACACTAGTGTGCAACTAGTCAGATTTCCCTTGCCAAGGTAGGGGGCAGAACATCGCTTTCGGACGAAGACCTTTATTAGTGGTGAAAATCGAATTGCTGAATTAGTAAGAAGGTTGGTTAGAGGAGGACCCATAAATCAGGGTTTGGGAGATGTGAACAGAAACTCATTTGCTGCTAATATCCGGAACGCGAGAAATCCTCCCGATTTCAAGTTTTTCGCCTTCGAAATGTACAACGGAAAGACCGATCCAATGATTCATCTAATGAGATATATCCGACATATGGAGGTGTTGGATGCTTCTGAGGAAGTAATAGGGCGGTGTTTCCCATTATACTTGACGGGTTTGGCGGCGATGTGGTTTAGACAGCTGGAGAATGGGTCCATTAGTACGTGGACTGAGTTAGCGGGCAGATTTTTAAGACAATTTCGAGTTCACATCTCACAATCGAAGAATGTGATGGCATTGGCAAATGCGAAACAAAGGCCCAAGGAGACCTTGAGAAGTTATATAATAAGATTCAATGCAGCAGCGGCAGCGGTTGATAGGCCGGAACCATCAGTGATTTTGATGGCGGCAGTGTTTGGAGTCGCGAGCAAGACCGACTTCAGGGCTGCACTTAACAGAGATCCACCAATGGATCTTGCTGAGTTTTTGCCATGAAGCTGAGAGATATTTACGTCAGGAGCATGCTGACGCTGAAGATGAAGCAGAAGACGCCGAAATTTATGCTGTGAATGGCAAGGGATCCTCTGGAGCAGGATTTGGAAAAGACAAAGGGAAAAGAAAAGCTGATGATGATTCTAGGGAACCGAAATGACAAAGGAGGGAGCCTAAATTCTCTTCCTACCCTGAGCTGACTAAAACACTAGGAAGGATATACCTAGATACTAGGGGAAAATTCCCTATCGATAGCCTCCGAGAAGAGAGTCCACTGATCAAGAGAAAGGATTTAGAAAGTTTTGCATCTTCCATAAGTGGGCGGACATGAAATGAATGAGTGCCAACACCTTCGTGATCTGATAGAAGAACTGGTTCGGAATAACCAGCTGCCACAGTACGTGACGAACAAAGCTGCGATAGTATAGCTTGAGCAGCCACCACCCGCATCAGATGCTTTAAGGAATGCCCAGGGGTCTGAGCTAAGATAGATAATCCCATAACTGGGATGGATGGGAAGTTAGATCCGGCTGCTACTCTTTGCTTTGTTTTCTTTTTTGCACTTTTTTCGTATATTAGTGGTAAAAACAATAATGACCCCAGTTCGCTTAGACATGTGCTAAACCTAGATTGGTTCCTAGTTGCGCTCTGAGTTAGATATCTGGGATGACTGCTTAGGATAATAATCTCAGACCACTTGGACGTGCACAAAACCTAAATTAGTCCCTTGCTAAGCTCTGAGTTGGATGTTTGGGATAAACATTCAGGATTTCTGCTTATTTAATTTCTGCTTATTTGCTTTGATTTGAAATTTAAACTTTGTAAAATATTCTCAGACCGCATAGACGTGCACAAAACCTAATCCGAAGAGATTGCCCATTAAACTTAAATGGTCCAGAGAGATCGAACCTTAAAACAGATTTGATTTTGCAAAAAGGATTTAAATGCCTTATAAATAGAATAAAATAGATAAATCATGGATAGACACATGATGATTTTGATATATGATGCGATATAATGTGATTTTGATATATAATGTGATATATTTTCAATATATGATGTGATTTTAATATATGATATTATAACTCTAAATTAAATCCGAGTGGTAATGATGTAAATCCCGGATGAACACGGAACGATTAGAGATATGTAATGTAATTAGAGACATGTGATGTAATAACTCCGAATGAAACTGGAATGATTGTGTTGTATAGATTACAGTTAGGTAAAGTCTAAAGTCTAAGGCTATAACAGGTTTGGAACAACTTGTGATTGACGAAAGAATCCAAAGGAACTGGACTGTTCATTAAGCTTAAAACCCAATGGAAAGCTCAACAATCGAAGACTCGTTACTGGAACTTGTTCTGGAGCAAAGCACACCTTTCATTCAAAAGGCATACTTTGGGGGCAAGTGCTAACTGGGTTTTTAACCTAACAGTATTCAGAAGGAGATAGAACATTCTAATTAAGTCAGAACAACTCAAAACTTTACCCGAAGGCCTAAAAGTACAAGACAAAGAAACATAAGAATTTTGGCCCAGAATTACGCTAACTCTTCGGATCAATACTGATCTGATCCAATTGGATCAATACCGATCCAAAATATTGGCTCACGGTTCCTTCTAAGCACTTGCATTGCACTCCTACGCCTCCACTAAGCTCACCTATCAAGTTTGGTAACATTCCAAGCAACCTAGTTCAAGAAGTGAAGACTCATTCAAATACCTACCCGCTTTTAGACCGGAGCAACTTAAAATAAACATACATAACTCATATTGACTTGGAAAAATTTGAATTTGGAGGGGAAACTTAGAAGCCATAAAAGAAGGCTCATACCAAAAATGAAGTCATTTGGTCAAGTCAATTTGGATCGACATCAATCCAAACTCATCAGATCGTATGATCCATTTAGGGTGGGCTCCACCACCTATGATCCATACTATAGGTCCCAAACATCCTCTAGAAGCTACCTGCAAAGTTTTGTCTGATTCCAATAAGTATTGAGCAAGTTATGGCTGGATCTCCTACGACCCGGAAAAAAATTCAAACATAAGCTAAAGGTTTGGATCACAACCGATCCGACTCAATTGGATCATCGCGCATCCAAATAATTAGCTCGAATCCTCATGAGATCTGATTTGGAGACTCTCATACTCATATACATTACATGTATGAAGTTTCATATCATTTGGTTAAGTATTGAGTGAGTTATGGATGGATCTCCTACGAAGGGATGGATTGGATGATCTATGAAGATGGATGATCAAACTAACTCCAAATGACTTGATATTCGGTCAAGGCACTCAATTATGGGATAGGAAGACAACCAAATTGAGAAGACTCAAAAATTGCATAACTTTTCGAATCGGTACCGATCCGATTGTTTTCGGATCGGTACCGACCGATCCAATCGAATTGGTACCGATATAAAAAGTTAGCTCCAAACACCCCCAAACTTCCTTAGCGACCTCTGCATGATGACTACAGGCTTTTGGTAAAGAATCTCTGGCCCAAATGCTCTCTAAGCCCTGCTATTATTTCTTCACTCTTCTTCTTCCACACAACAACCATGAAGGGACAATTGAGATCCTCCTTTTATCTCTAACAATGGTGGCTTGATCTAATCTAGGAAAGGAGAATTATATTGTAATCTAAACTCCTTTGTAATAGTAGTTGATCAACAAAAGAATCTATAAAATGGACGTAGGCTTCATTAACAGCCAAACCACTATAAAAATCTCTTGTCTCTTTACATTTATGCTATTTACTGTTGCTTTTCTATTTTATTTTCCTTAATAAACAAGGCTGGTGCTTTCACACTCAAACCAGGGTGTTGATCCATTTTTTGGGTTACACCCAGAGAGCAAAATGAGAAAGCCGACTCACTGGCCATGCTGGCTAGTTCCGGGGATGCGCAACAAATAGGCTTGGTCCCGGTTAAAGTATGAAATGCTTTAAGCATTGACTCGATAGAGATCGACCAGATCTCGGAAATGGAGCCGGACAAGGAGTCATGGATGACTCATATGAAAGACTATCTACAATGGGTAATCCTTCCCGAACGGAGGAATGACAAACGACAAATCCTCCGCAAAGCTTCACGCTACGTCATCGGAGAAGGAATCATGTACATGAAAGGTTGATCCGTTCCCTTGCTTCGGTGAATTGCCCATGATAAAATCAAACGAATATTGAGAGAAGTCCTACACTCAAAATCATTTTTGAAGAAACACCATTCCTCTTGCCATCAATATCCAAGCCCAACCATGCCTGTAATTGATCGAAGCTGCCCCTCATTTCATCTCCTAGGCAGGCCACATTCAACCTCAAGGCTGACCCATATGCTTCAAACTCATAATCGATCATCATCAGTGATCTCTTCAACATCAACTTCTCCAATCCCTTCATCCTGTATCCACAAAGATTTGGAGCAAGAAGGATCGGTGGACAAAAAATGGAAAATGATTGAATTGCATTCCACCAAATTTGCAATGACCCGTGAGCGTATGAACGCATCCGGGAGACAGCAACAAAAACATGTAACAAAACGTGCACATGTACATCCTGAAAATACGATTTCTTGAAATCGACAGAAATTGGATTCTCACATGGGGAAATCAGAGAAATAATTGGATCAAATAACCAAGGCATACTAACTCGACTAATCAGATCAATGGAATTAAGAGCAGACGATTACCGAAAGATTCTACTCCAGAACTTACATCATTTGGTAACGACCAAGCGTCATGACGAACAGAGAGAGATTTGACTCTCCACAAAGCAGCTTAATAGCAATGGAAGGATAACAACCCTTCGAGATGCTGAGTGGAATCCTCTACGATGACCCTAACTTGACATCAATTCAAAGCACGTCATGTACGCAACAAGATTTACTTTGGGGGGTAAATGTTATCCGGCTTTTTGGCCCGACTATATTCAGACTGAATAGACAAGTTAGACTGGACGATCATCGATGAAGACAACCTCGAAGAGATGATAATTAGACTTAGAAATCAAGCACAGACAAAGTTTTACCATTAAAACATTTATTAATTATAAACCCATATAAAAAACTAATAATAAATAAATATTTATTTCCAATAACAAATTAACAAAAATATATTGTATAAATTTATACAAATTTTGTATTGTATAGACACACACACATCATACATTTTATTTGCATAATTAATTTCAAATTAAATAATTGTGTGTGTGTGTATATATATATATATTATAATATATATATATTAAAAAAATTATTGCTGAAAGTCTATTTGTTTAATTATTTTTTTAAAGATTTAAAACATACTTTATATTATGTTAAACATTTTTTAATTAGATTTAGTAATTAGAATCATTTAATATAATTTTTAGTTTCGAAAAAAAGTATTTTTTATTTTTTGGCCAAGATCATAATGCTAGCAAACCTATATAATTTTTTTTTTAATATATTGATATGCATTTATATACACAACCATCAGCATGTGACAGTCCATTGATATACCAATTCATTGTAATTCTAACTAAGCATCGTATAAACATTAGTATATAATAGTAGACCAACAAAGTACCTTTGATCGAAACATAAAGTTCGCACGTTGAAACGATGAAATATAATCCTTTGATTTGATTTCAATTCTAAAGTTGCTAGCTCCAAATTGTCTTTATCACCTACAATTGTATTTGATTTAATTTGTATTTAAATGCTTGAAAATTTAAGGAGAGGGAAGGGGTTAGTTCGGCCAGCAAATGGAAGTGATGGAGGCTTCAAAAAATGTTTGAAAAGTGTGGGTTAGAGATAATTAAATAAGAAGATTCTAAGGAGTAAAACAAAAATCTAGATCATTATTTTTCTCATAAAAATTCTTCTATCTTTTAATTCAAATTCCAATCTATAGTAGGCATCAAAATAACCGGCCTACCCATGCATGTTCCAACTGAAACTAACAATCCCCTCACACGCCTCAAGTCCACTTTAAGTCGAACAATACTTATTGCATTTAAATCCAATTTAAACACGTATCGATATGTATATCGATTAATGTTCATACAACTATTATATGCATACTATTTAATATATTCAATATAAAATTTTACAATTAATATTTCATAAATATTAATTAATTTAATATTCGAACTTTTCAATATTAATCGTTGATCAAATTTACACCTAAGAGTCATACAAGCGAAACGTTGAATACTCCTATTATCACCCGATTTAATTAATTTAAAATAATTACAAATTAATTAAATCGGGTGATAATAGGAGTATTCAACGTTTCGCTTGTATGACTCTTAGGTGTAAATTTGATCAACGATTAATATTGAAAAGTTCGAATATTAATGTGCATGCTACACTTAATAGGTGGTGTGACATTATGGTCAAATTTATCGCTTACTTGGTATCAGTAAAATACAGTTTTACTTAATTAAGCGTTACTTGGTAGCGACAATTGCTTACATCAATTCTCTTCGTCAAAACTATATCACTTTGGACTTATAAAATTTGGTAATGGTCAAAATGTCAATATCATCCATATTAAACTCTATAGTCCAAATACAAAGTCCTTGATTCAATAATAGTAATTATCATTAATTAAACTACTTTAGTCAGAGATTTCGACATTGATTTGACTCTAGCTGACCGTGATACCAACCTTACATAACTGAGGAGATGAATCATCTCTTGAATAGTATTTCACTTTTAATACTTACACTCGACCCAACTATAGTCGTTCGATGGACATCGTGCCAAGATTCAACTATAACCAAAGTAGAGCTTTCATATGGAAGATCAATAGTATTCTCAAGTTAAGATAACATTGTAAATTAGTCACATCGATATTTTCTGTTTGACCTTAGTTATATTAACTATAATAGAAAACTATCGAATGAGTTATTCAATAATTATCCAATAACTATTAGTATGTAACCCCTTGGTGACCCCGGTAGTCATGAGAAAAACACTGCCCAATATTTGAATATTGTAAGTTAGGGAATTGATTATAAAGTTAATAATTTACAATAAATTATAGAATTGCCTCTAAGGCATATTCTTAACTTTATCAACACTGCATCATACACGTTCGCCCCTTATATATGCATTGGTTTTCCAAAACAATGTTTGCAAATATTTGTATATATACGGGTATGTTTAAAAATTATGTGTGTGTGTGTGTATGTATATATATATATATATATAGAAAATTGATTCTTTTTATTGACGTATAAGAAACCTAGACAGCTTGTCTCCTTAAAATACCATACCAGGGTAGTAGGGAAAAACAAAAAAACACTAACTATTCTATAAGTATATACCATCGTATACAATATTGTACGGTGCGAAAAATAAATACAACAGAAAGAAAACATTGTAGCCCAGCCCAATATGCCTTATCTCTCCAAGCAAATCCTAAAAAATAGGGTGCGCCACATAATCAATACATCAGCTGGCTTCGAAAAGCTAAGAAGAAAAAATGGTGATCATCCATTATCATTCAGATCTATGCCCCATTTCCTCAATATCACTTCATTTCTGGCAGTACACTTTGTCTTGGCGATGGATCTCCGGAAAAGGTAAGTAACATCCGCTTGTGACGCAGCGGATAATTCAAAACGATCTTCAATCGATGAAAATAGCAATCTGTGGATTGATGGATACTGAAATGCCCGAATTCGTTGATCCGAAGATGCCGAACTCTAGCTATCTCTGTCTCGTTGATCCGAAGATACCGGGAAAGAGATCTACGATTCTTCAACGTTGATCTTGCGCACAAGATTCCGTGAATCGGCTTCAGCAGACGATGATTCGAGCGCACTCGAATGACGTAAGTGGAGATAGGAGATACACTCGACTACCAATTGAAATTGAAAGCAACAAGCTAATCAAAAGAGAATTTTATTCAATATTCAACAACCTTTTACAAATGAGAGACTCGGCCTATTTATAGGCATTTTACAACTCACAAAAAAAAACAACAAAATTACAAGTATTAAGTCGGTTCCGAGTTAAGGCTTCCGACTCAACATTTACAACTTTACAAGCCTTCAGCGACTTTTAACAAACAGACCAAAACATTAAAGAAAAACACAAGTATTTAACTCGGCAACGACTTAATCTTCCTTTTCGCGACTTAAGGTTAACTCGGCAACGATTTAATGGAAGCTATCTCGGTTCCGACTTATGGTATCTCGTCAACAAATTTCGCGATCTACAGATAACTCGGCGACGACTCATGTTATCTCGGCAACGACTCATGGGGTATCTCGGCAACGACTTCAACGAATCGCGCCTTAATCAAGTGCCGCGACTTAAACAATGTCGCTCGCGATTTTCTGGCAATGATTTAGGTTTAGGTCGGTCGCGACTTTGGGTAGAGGTGTTAGGTCGTAGGTCGGCATGGAAGGTGGGAGTTAGGTCGGCAATTGGGGATAGGTCAGCAATTGGCGTTAGGTCGGCGATTGGGGTGGGAGTTAGGTCGTAGGTCGGCGTGAAGGTGGGCGTTAGGTCGGAGCCTCTGGTCGTCGAGCCTAGGTATGCTGCTTCATCATCCTCCCCTTGTTGACAAAAATTCGACCTCGAATTTGTACTTCTCTCCTTTTCAACAAGCTCATCTCCATGGTACGGAATCAAATGTTTAACGTTGAAAACGTCAGCAGTGTGAATGTGTTCGGGTAACTTTAACTGATAAGCATTGTCATTGATTTTCTTTAAGATTTCTACTGGTCCAATCTTGCGAGCTTTCAACTTGTTGTAAGTCCCAACTGGAAAACGATCTTTTGTCAATACTGCGTAAACAAAATCACCCTCTTTGAAGACTACACTCCTTCGTTTCTTATCCGCCATTTGTTTGTACTTCTCATTTGTCTTTTCCAATCGTTCCTGAACGATTCTATGGCACTCCGTCAACCCTTCAACAAAATCAGCAGCTTTCTTAACTGTCTTCTTTGATTGTGGTATTACCGTTAAATCCAAAGGTCCCTTCGGTAAGCTCGAATAAACAATCTGGAATGGACTGAACCCAGTACTTCGATTCACAGCATGATTATGGGCAAATTCTGCCTGACATAACTTCACATCCCAACTCTTTAGATTATCTTGAACAAGACACCTCAACAAGTTTCCCAACGATCGATTAACCACCTCCGTTTGTCCATCAGTTTGCGGATGATAAGCACTACTAAACTTCAGCTTTGTTCCCACCATTTTCCACAAACTTAGCCAAAAATGACTCAGAAAACGAGTATCTCTATCCGACACAATAGATTCTGGCAATCCATGAAGTCGATAGATCTCCCTGAAAAACAACTGAGCAACATGAACAGCATCCGCCGTCTTCTTACAAGCAATAAAATGTGCCATCTTCGAAAATCTGTCAACCACCACATAAATGGAATCATTACCACGCTGCGTTCTCGGCAATCCCAACACAAAGTCCATACTCACATCAACCCATGGTTTATCTAGTACAGGTAATGGCATATATAAACCAGCATTAGTCGCAGTTCCTTTCGAAACCTGACAAATATGACAACGCTCCACAAACCTTTCCACCTCTTTCCTCATCGATGGCCAAAAGTAGGATTGTGAAATCAACTGTAAGGTACGGTCTCTCCCAACATGTCATTCTTCGTGTAACTCTTTGATAATCTTCATTCTCAGACTACCCTCCGGTATGCACAATCTATTTCCCTTGAAAAGAAAACCATCAATCATCATAAACTCATCAGTCTTCCCTTCATTGTCCCTTTCAACAAATTTCTTAAAATAAGAGTCTTCTGCAGTCTGCTCCGGCAATAATTCAAAACCAGTCACCTCAACTTTCATTGTTGTCAACAAATGACTCCTTCTACTTAAAGCATCAGCCACACGATTTGTCACCCCTGACTTGTGTTTAACAACAAAAGTAAACTGCTGTAAATAAGCAATCCACGATGCATGTCTCGCTGAAATCTTGTCTTGCCCTTGCAAATGCTTCAATGCTTCATGATCAGTGTAAAGAACAAACTCCTTCTGAAATAGATAGTGTCTCCAGTGTTTAATAGATTGTATAACAGCATAAAATTCCACATCATATGTACTGTATCGCATCTTCGCTCCTGACAACTTCTCACTGTAATAGGCAATTGGACGCCCCTTCTGACTCAACACCCCTCCAATCCCAACCTTGGATGCATCAGTGTGTAGTTCAAACACCAACTGAAAATCAGGTAGCACTAGAATTGGTGCAGACGTCAGCAATTCCTTGACTTTTCCAAAAGCAATCCCTGCTTCCTCTGACCATGAAAACTGTTAGCCTTTCATACAATCGGTCACAGGCGCCATCACACTACTAAAGTGTGGAATAAACCTTCGATAAAATGAAGCCAACCCATGAAAACTACGAACTTCCGTTATCGTCTTGGGCTGCGGCCAATTTCTGATCGCCTCAACTTTACTTTGGTCAACCTGTATTCCTTTCTCTGAAACAACATACCCCAGAAATAAAACACTATGCGTCATGAACACGCATTTCTTCGTTGCAGCATAGAATTGTTCTTGTCGCAATACCATCAGCACTTCTCTAAGATGATTCAAATGTTCCTCTGGACTCCCACTGTAAATAAGAATATCATCGAAATACACCACCACGAATTTCCCAATGAACGGTCGAAAAATCTGATTCATCACCCTCATGAACGTACTTGGTGCATTGGATAAACCAAATGGCATAACCAACCATTCGTATAGACCCTCCCTGGTTTTAAAAGCAGTCTTCCATTCATCTCCTGGTCTGATACGAATTTGATGATATCCGCTCTTCAAATCAATCTTAGAAAAGATAGTAGCTCCGCTTATCTGATCCAACAAGTCATCCAACCTCGGCATTGGAAATCTATATCTCACAGTAATCTTATTCAATGCTCGACTGTCAGTGCACATCCTCCACGTCCCATCCTTCTTGGGTACCAATAAAGCTGGTACAGCACAAGGACTCAGACTCTCCTGCACACGCCCCTGTTCAAGCAATTCCTCTACCTGCCTCCGCAATTCTTCATGTTCCTTCGGACTCATTCGATAATGTGGTCTGTGTGGCAATACAGCACCGGGAACAAGATCTATCTGATGTTGTATATCCCGCAACGGTGGCAACTCCGTTGGTAACTCATTTGGAAATACATCGTCAAATTCTTTCAGAACTGGTTTAACTTCTTCTGGAATTTCAATCTCTTCACTGCTTTCTCGTCCAATCAACAAGAATACTTCCGGCTCTTCTTCAACTTCTTTAACAAACTCCTTCAAAGTCAATAAAGTTTTCAGCTCTTCGATTTCCTCCACTTTGTTTTCTTCCTGTTGGCGTTTCTTCGGAACCAGAGTAATCTTTGTACCTTCGAACATGAAACTGTAACTGTTGGTCCGTCCATCATGTTGTACTGCTCTATCAAACTGCCACGGTCTCCCCAGCAACAAATGACAAACGTCCATATCTACGACATCACACCAGATTTCATCTTTGTATTTCTTCCCAATTGAAAACTTCACACAAGCTCTACGTCCAACTTTCACTTCACCACCCTTCCTCAACCAAGCTAACTTGTACGGTTTAGGATGTTTCTCAGTTTTCAACTCCAACTTCTTCACTGCTTCTGTAGAGATAATATTATCGCAACTCCCAGCATCAATAACAAATTTACAAACTCTTCCCAGAATAGTGCATGTAGATTGAAAGATATTGTTCCTCAACCAACTACTTTCCTCTTCTAGCTTCGGTGTTAAACAACTTCTCCTCATCATCAATGCATACCCGTCATCTCCCGACAGTAAATCTTCCTCCTCAACTGGTAAAGAATTAGAGCATTCAGCTTCTTCATCCTCATCCTCAACCTCAGTAATCATTGCTCTCTTCTTTGGCTTTGGACACTCATTGCTTTTATGACCCAACTCCTGACAGTTGTAACATTTGAAACCGTTGTTAACCCTTGCCTTCTCAACCTCCTTCGCCACTGGTTTACTGATAGGTTTAGACACATTAGAACTTCCACCAACACCCTTCACTTGATTATTGGAATTCGTAAACACACCACCTCCTCGTCGTCCCTGCTTCTCCCAAGCCAACGCTTTCTGATGTGCTTCCGCCACAGATCTTGGATCGAACATATTAACCATATCCTGAATCTGCATTCTCAATCCCCCAATGAATCTAGATGTTAGCTGCTCTTCCGTCTCCATAATGTCATTCCTCGCAATAAGCTGGTAAAACTCATCCGCGTAATCATTAACAGTCTTTGTGCCCTGCCTCAAGTTCTGCAAACGTTGATACATCAGAGATTGATAATTGTAAGGTAAGAACGTTGCTTTCATCAATTTCTTCATCTTCTCCCAAGATTCAACTTTTGACTTCCCCATTCGTTCACGTGTAAGTTTAGTTTGCTGCCACCATGCCAAAGCTCGACCCCTCAACCTTGTAGCAACCAACTTCACTCTACGACGTTCTGGAACTTCTTTGAAATCAAAAATTTCTTCAACATTAGCCATCCAATCCAAAAACTCCTCAGCCTGCATACCACCTTTGAATTCTGGAATTTCTGTCTTCATCCCAGATTCCCACTTGTGATCGTATTCCGACTGATTCCTTCCTCGTCCACGTCCTCGTCCATGAACACTACCACCTTCATACTCTTCTTCACCATCCGATGTATATCGATGTCGATCCTGACCACCAACATCTCTACCACCACCATTTCTTCCACCAACATTCCTACGATCTACATTCCTCCGGTCTCGATCAGTCACATTTCTATCACGACCTCGATCATCAACATTTCTATCACAATCTCGATCCACGCTTCTATGATCACTATCGACACTTCTCTCCCGATTAGAATGTGGTGAAATCCTACTTCTTCCATGGCTCGATTCAGGTGAAACCCTTCTCTGATTTTGACTCATTTCCAACATCATCCTCTCTAATCGACCAATCCCTTCCGTAAGCTTCTCATTGAAATTCTCGTTGATTCGTTGCTCCATTTCATCTGCCTCTTCTCTTCCGTATAAAGCATTAATATTGCGATGACGTTGAACTCGTCTTGGCGGCATGATTGAATTCTTCACAAACACTTCAACAAATTCACACTTCACGATTCAAACACCTCTCGAACTTTGATCCAAAATGAAATGGATCGAAAACTCCAACTTTGTTGCAAAATATGACGAACACGATGAACACACCTTCAACACTTCAAATTCTCGGCTCCAAGACTCGATTTAGCTATGATTGGCTAAAACAAGCTCTGATACCAAACTGACGCAGCGGATAATTCAAAACGATCTTCAATCGATGAAAATAGCAATCTGTGGATTGATGGATACTGAAATGCCCGAATTCGTTGATCCGAAGATGCCGAACTCTAGCTATCTCTGTCTCGTTGATCCGAAGATACCGGGAAAGAGATCTACGATTCTTCAACGTTGATCTTGCGCACAAGATTCCGTGAATCGGCTTCAGCAGACGATGATTCGAGCGCACTCGAATGACGTAAGTGGAGATAGGAGATACACTCGACTACCAATTGAAATTGAAAGCAACAAGCTAATCAAAAGAGAATTTTATTCAATATTCAACAACCTTTTACAAATGAGAGACTCGGCCTATTTATAGGCATTTTACAACTCACAAAAAAAAACAACAAAATTACAAGTATTAAGTCGGTTCCGAGTTAAGGCTTCCGACTCAACATTTACAACTTTACAAGCCTTCAGCGACTTTTAACAAACAGACCAAAACATTAAAGAAAAATACAAGTATTTAACTCGGCAACGACTTAATCTTCCTTTTCGCGACTTAAGGTTAACTCGGCAACGATTTAATGGAAGCTATCTCGGTTCCGACTTATGGTATCTCGTCAACAAATTTCGCGATCTACAGATAACTCGGCGACGACTCATGTTATCTCGGCAACGACTCATGGGGTATCTCGGCAACGACTTCAACGAATCGCGCCTTAATCAAGTGCCGCGACTTAAACAATGTCGCTCGCGATTTTCTGGCAATGATTTAGGTTTAGGTCGGTCGCGACTTTGGGTAGAGGTGTTAGGTCGTAGCTCGGCATGGAAGGTGGGAGTTAGGTCGGCAATTGGGGATAGGTCAGCAATTGGCGTTAGGTCGGCGATTGGGGTGGGAGTTAGGTCGTAGGTCGGCGTGAAGGTGGGCGTTAGGTCGGAGCCTCTGGTCGTCGAGCCTAGGTATGCTGCTTCATCAGCTTGCATGAGTTTTGCTCTTTCCAGTTTATTTAATTTCCAGCGCTAAAAAATTATCTTGTTTCTCTCGTCCCATAGGTTATAGGCTGTGGTGACTAAGCAGCAGGAATCTAGTTGGCCAATCTGGTCGTTGATAGAGATGTTGTCTCTGATGCCTTTAATTTGAGTAGAATCCATATACATATACATACATATACAAACACACTCACACACACATGTTATAGCTGCAATCGAAAAAACATGATTAACGGCTGCTCATGTAACACACACTGTTCATTTATGTCCATCCCCCATTGTCGTAGTTTATCTTTTCTGTTAACTCTGCCAAGCACAATTCTATAAGCACACAAAGACATCTTCTTGCTATTTATATTGTTCCATATGACTGAATACCAACTATACTGATCATTAGTTTGTCTGCATAATTGCCAAGATTTAGAGAAAGAGAAATTTTGTTTTCTACGCCATTGGCAATAATCACTGGTCCTATCAGAATGTATATGAATTGAATCAATAAGTGCATTACATTCTCCAGCTTCAATTAGTGTGGAAGTATTCCATTGTCCTTCTTGAATTATATGATAAACCGTTACATGCTTGTGTGTAGTATCTGTCCCACCCTAATATGTCTAATAAACTTTTACAGTTGATCCATGGTTCTGTCGAAAGCATAGTAGAATTTCTATTAACTATTACTCTTCTGATACATTTTAGACTGTCACTTCGGTGTTTAATCATATTCTTCATGGTACATGACATAATATTGTTGAAAGGTAGTTGCCTGAATTTATATGTGCTGCAATACCTATTATGCATCCATTGAAACCACAAACTATTCCTGAAATGTAACTGCTATATTAGTTTTAAACAAGTAGTTGTCCTGAGATCAACAAAATTCTTGAGCCCAATGCCTCCTTGATGCAGCGCGAAATCAAGATGAGCGAATTACCTTAGGTCGCTCCACCATAAGTCGCTCCACCATGGTATGTCGCGAAGAAGAAGATACGCCAGAAACCCTAGGTCGCGGTCGCAAGCGCCCCTCCTCTTTGAGTCCTCCTCCTCAAGTCGCGAACCAGCTCCGTATGTCGCGAGCGATCTATTTCTTATGTCGAAGCTTGATGCCGCGCAATCTTATGCCTTAGGTCGCCAACGACCTAGCAAATCGATAAGTCGCCAATCTTCTGATGTCTTAGGTCGCGAATCTTTATGTCGCGAGCAGTTAGGTCACGAGCTCCAGATTGCCAATGCTGTGCTTCCTTAAGTCGCGAATGAAGATAGGTCGCTGCCATTTTTTTAGGTCGCTAATGAAGTTAGATCGCGAAGTTTTGTTAAGTCGTTTTGTTATGTCGCTAAGTCGGAAATTCTTATGTCGTTTGCTGTTTTTGTTAAGTCATGTACTGTTTTGTGTTGTAATTTTCTTAGGTCGTTTGTGTTGTGTTGTAAACCCTATAAATAGAGATGTGATGTCATTGTAAAAAGTTAGTCAATTTGAATAAAATTTCTTTTGTGTGCTCTTGTGCCACCATTAAAATAGGTAGTTGAGTGTTATCTCCTATCTCCACCTTCGGATATTCGAGTGCGCTCGAATCAACGATTGTTGAAGCCGATTCACGGAATCTAGTGCGCTAGATCAACGTTCGAAGAATCGTAGATCTTCTCTCACGGCATCATGCGCGATCAACGTGTCGAAGATAGCTAAAGTCCGGTATCTCGCGAGATCAACGGATTTGGGCATTTGGGTATTTTCAATCCATCGATTCTGCATCAAATCACCGATTAATTCCGCTAATCGGATTGGATCCTGGACGGATTCGATTGACATCGTCGAATTCGCTTATCATGCTGCGTCATTTGGTATCAGAGCTAGATCGCAAGGAGTTTGCGTAGATTTTTGGAGTTTGTGCGAGATTTGCGTCATTTGGAGAATTGGGTTCTCGAGATTTTGAAGAGAATTGTTCGTTTGGTGATTTTTTGAAGATTTCAACAAGTAGGTAGTTTTGATTTTAAGATTTTTAGATCGAAGTGAAGTTTTTGTTGGAATTTGTTGAAGAGTGATCATGCCTCCGAGAAGAGCTAACCGTTATCGCAACATTGATGCTTTGTATGGGAGAGAAGAGGCCGATGAGATGGAGCAAAGAATTAACGAAAACTTTAATGAGAAGCTTAATGAAGGGATTGGTTGATTAGAGAGAATGATGTTGGAGATGAATCAAAATCAGAGAAGGGTTTCACTTGAATCTAACCATGGGGGAAGTAGAGTTTCACCACATTCAAATCGAGAGAGAAGTGTTGATAGTGATCATAGAAGTGTGGATCGAGATTATGATAGAAATGTTGATGATCGAAATCGTGATAGAAATGTGAATGATCGTGATCGGAGGAATGAAGATCGAAGGGATGTTGGTGGAAGAAATGGTGGTAGTAGAGATGTTGGTGGTCAGGATCGACATCGATATGCATCAGATTTTGAAGAGGAGTTTGATGGTGGTAGTGTTCATGGACGAGGACGAGGTCAAGGAAGAAATCATTCGGAGTATGATCACAAATGGGAGTCCAGGATGAAAACTAAAATACCGGAATTCAAGGGAGGTATGCAGGCCGAGGAATTTCTTGATTGGCTAGCTTATGTTGAGGAAATTTTTGACTTCAAGGAGGTTCTGGAAAATCGTAAAGTGAAGTTGGTTGCTACTAGGTTGAGGGGGAGAGCTATGGCATGGTGGCAGCAAACCAAACTTACTAGAGAGCGGATGGGAAAGTCAAAGATTGTTGCTTGGGAGAAGATGAAGAAGTTGATGAAGGCTACCTTCTTACCCTATAATTACCAATCACTGATGTATCAGAGATTACAGAACCTGAGGCAATGGACGAAGACTGTTACTGATTATGCTGATGAGTTCTACCAGTTGATTACTCGAAATGACATTATGGAGACAGAAGAACAATTGACCGCTAGGTTTGTTGGGGGACTTAGAACACAGATCCATGATATGGTGAACATGTTCGACCCTAGATCTGTGGCAGAAGCACATCAAAAGGCGTTGGCTTGGGAGAAACAAGGTAGACGTGGGGGAGGTGTGTTTCCAAGTTCTACGGGACAGAACAAAGGAGCAGGTAGTAGTTCTAATGTTCCTAAAGCATCGAGTAAGCCGGTTGTTCATGAAGTGGCTAAACCAAAAGTCAATACCAATTTCAAATGCTATAATTGCCAGGAAGTGGGTCATAAGAGCAACGAATGTCCGGAATCGAAGAAGAGAACTATGATTGTTGAAGTGGAAGATGAGGATGTAGAAGAAGATCTCAATTCACACCGTGATGAGGAGGAAGAAGAGGTGTCGGGAGACGAGGGATGTAATCTGATGCTACGGAGATCTTGTTTAACCCCGAAGCAGGAAGAGGAGTCGAGTTGGTTGAGGAGTAACATTTTTCAATCAACGTGCACTATTTTAGGGAAGGTCTGTAAATTTGTCATTGACGCTGGGAGTTGTGATAATATCATTTCAATGGAAGCTGTGAGGAAGTTGAAGTTGAAAACAGAGAAACATCCTAGTTCTTATAAACTTGCTTGGTTAAGGAAATGAGGAGAAGTGAAGGTAGAGAGGCGAGCTCATGTTCCATTTTCTATTGGGAAGAAATACTAAGATGAGATTTGGTGTGACGTGGTTGACATGGATGTTTGCCATTTGCTGTTGGGAAGGCCGTGGCAGTACGATCGGGAGGTACAGCATAATGGTCGAACAAATAGCTATAGTTTCTTGTTCGAGGGCACGAAAATAACTTTAGTTCTGAAGAAACGACAGTAGAATGAGAACGAGCTGGAGGAGATTGAGGAATTGAAGACTTTGTTGTCCTCGAAGGAGTTCGTGGAAGAGGTAGATGAGAGCCCTGAAGTTTTTATGTTGATTGGGCATGAAAGCAGTGAAGTTACTGAAGTTCCAGAGGAAGTGAAGCCAGTTTTGGAGGAATTCAAAGATGTGTTTCCAGAGGAGTTGCCGAAGGAGTTACCACCGCTTAGAGATATACAACATCAGATTGACTTGGTGCCAGGTGTTGCATTGCCTCATAGACCGCACTATTGGATGAGTCCAAAAGAACACAAGGAGTTGAGAAGACAGGTGGAGGAATTACTGGAACAAGGGCGTGTTTAGGAGAGTTTGAGTCCTTGTGCAGTGCCAGCTTTGTTGGTGCCGAAGAAGGATGGAACGTGGAGAATGTGCACAGATAGTAGAGCATTGAATAAGATTACGGTGAGATATCGATTTCCTATGCCGAGACTGGATGATCTGTTGGATCAGTTGAGTGGTGCTGTTGTGTTTTCGAAGATTGACTTGAAAAGTGGATACCATCAGATTCGTATTAGACTGGGTGATGAGTGGAAGACTACTTTTAAAACTCGGGAGGGTCTGTACGAATGGTTGGTGATGCCGTTTGGCTTGTCAAATGCTCCGAGTACATTCATGAGAGTTATGAATCAGATTTTTCGACCATTTATCGGGAAGTTCGTAGTGGTATATTTTGATGACATCTTGATCTACTGTGGAAGCGCTGAAGAACACCTACAGCATTTGTGGGAAGTGTTGTTGGTTTTACGACGTGAGGAATTTTATGCTGCAACGAAAAGTGTACCTTCATGACTACAAGTATTCTATTCTTGGGCTATATTGTGTCGAAGGATGGTATTCAAGTTGATCAGAGTAAAGTTTGAAGCTATTCGAAATTGGCCACAGCCAAAGACAATAACAGAAGTGAGGAGTTTTCATGGTTTAGCATCATTCTACCGAAGATTCATTCCACACTTCAGTAGTGTGATGGCACCAGTTACGGAATGTATGAAAGGGAAGAAGTTTGTTTGGACTGAAGAGGCTGATTCTGCTTTTCAGAGAATCAAGACACTCTTGACCACAACGCCCATTCTTAGATATCCGAACTTTCAGTTACTCTTTGAGCTAAATACTGATGCGTCCAAGGTTGGAATTGGGGGAACGTTGAGTCAAAGGGGTCATCCTATTGCCTACTTTAGTGAGAAACTGACGGGAGCTAAAACGAGATACAATACTTATGACTTGGAATTCTATGCTATAGTCCAAGCCATAAAGCATTGGAGACACTATCTATTTCATAAAGAATTTGTGCTATACACTGACCATGAAGCTTTGAAACATTTGCAGGGGCAGGATAAAATTTCAGCAAGGCATGCTTCGTGGGTTGCTTATTTACAACAGTTTACTTTCGTTGTGAAGCACAAATCAGGAGTTACTAACCGAGTTGCCGATGCATTGAGCCGTAGAAATCATTTGCTGACAACTATGCGAGTGGAAGTAGTGGGATTTGATTTGTTGCCAGAGTTGCTTATTTCAGATTCTTATTTTGCGAAAGCGCTGGATCAAGTGCAGGAAGGGAGTTCTGATGATTTTGTGATGAAAGATGGATTCATGTTCAGAGGAAATCGATTGTGTATTCTGGATTGTAGCTTGAGGTTGACGATTGTGAAAGAATTACATGAAGAGGGTCATGTGGGAAGAGATCGTACATTGCAGTTGATTTCGCAATCATATTTTTGGCCTTCTATGAGAAAAGAAGTTGAAAGATTTGTGGAGAGATGTCATATTTGTCAAGTTTCCAAAGGGACAGCGATGAATGCGGGATTGTATATGCCATTACCCGTGCCTACTAGACCATGGGTTGATATCAGCATGGATTTTGTTTTGGGTTTGCCTAGAACTCAACGGGGAAATGATTCTATATATGTTGTAGTAGACCGTTTCTCGAAGATGGCACATTTCATTGCGTATAAGAAAACGACGGATGCAGTTCATGTGGCACAGTTATTCTTTAAAGAAATTTATCGTTTACATGGGTTACCTGAATCTATTGTTTCTGACCGAGATACTCGATTTCTGAGTCACTTTTGGTTGAGTCTGTGGAAGATGGTTGGGACGAAGCTGAATTTTAGTAGTGCATATCATCCTCAGACGGATGGGCAAACTGAAGTTGTGAATAGATCATTGGGAGATCTGTTGAGATGTCTTGTGTCGGACAATTTGAAGTGTTGGGACTTAAAATTGTGTCAGGCAGAGTTTGCTCATAACCATGTTGTTAATCGAAGCACTGGTTATAGTCCATTTCAAGTTGTATATTCAAGCTTGCCAAAGGGGCCGTTGGACTTAACGGTAGTGCCACAACCGAAAGGAGTGATTAAGCGAGCGTCAGATTTCATTGATGAGTTGAAAGATTGTCATAGAATCGTTCAGAAACGTTTGGAGAAGACAAATGAGAAGTATAAACGAGCTGCAGATAAGAAGAGAAGAAGTATGGAGTTCAACGAGGGTGATTGGGTGTATGCTGTGTTAACGAAGGATCGTTTCCCAATGGATACTTATAACAAGTTGAAAGCCCGAAAGATTGGTCCAGTAGAAATTATAAAACGGATCAATGAAAATGCTTATAAGTTGAAGCTTCCAGAGGATGTTTACACTTCTGACGTGTTTTGTGACGACCGCCCATGACCCCTGCACTGAATCTAGAGATAGTGCGCTGTAAAGTGTGCCAGGCGACCATGGACGATTGTCAGGGTAGATTAAAACAACAGAATCTATCGTATTACTCACAGCGCATGGACAAAATACAATAGAACATATGTATAGTGAAGCTTTACAGAACAAAATGACATCATATAAAACTTCATAATAGTTGAATACAAGCATCCAAATAGCCAATACATCAAGCCTCACTACATAACACTCAGAGAATACAAAACAGCGGAACACCCAGTACATATAATAAGAAGATAATATGCAACCCTCCAGCTTGTCTTCGATATCAGCATCGTGAGAAGAGAACAGCACCTGTCACCTGCTACCTAGTCTGCCCGTCCCAAAAATGGACGAACAGCCCAAGGCAATAAGAATTAAAACATAAAGCCTTGAGTCAGACAATAGTCTTAGTGAGCAGTAAATTAACTAACAACATACCAAAAGAGCATAAAGGAAAAGGAATAGGAATACAACCCTCCCACTCCACCTCTTTCTACAGTGATAGCCCCCAGACACACACTAAGCAGAAGCAACACAGCAGAGCATACAAATTAAAGTAAAGTAATAATCATTCGAGTCAAGGGCGATGTTTTCCAAGTACCAAGGCCTAAATCAGATAAGCACCCAGAAAATACCGCTCTTGAGTCCGAATGACGATACAACCAAACATCCATGACTCTAGCTATCACTGTTATCATTGCCTCGATATCACCGTTAATTGAATGACCGGCACATTCTTTCAGCCGTCCGTCAAGGGCTAATGGAAACCCCGGTTCTAGACAAAACTCTGCACGTCGTCGCAGCCCGTGCCAAGGATTTTCGCAACTACCCAGGGTACTCGACCATCAATTCGTTGTCGTTGGGATTTTCGCAACTGCCCAAACGTACCCTTGCTTTGAGTCTGCTAGAACCTTCAACAACGATGCTATCCAAGCCTCCTAGTCATCCTCCTCGATGACTATTTCCATACTAGCTCAAGCGCCTCTCAAGCATCCATTATCCTTAACTCGAATCATATCACCGAGTTACCAACGTGCTTGGAATGATCCCGTATGGATTAGACCAAGTCTTCATCACATGATGCTTCGCTTCATCACATCCTCACAAAGCCTCATCTCAACATTATATCATCAAATCTATGCATAAGAGCTTCATCATCCCGCTACCTATGCCACAAGCAGCTTTCCCAATTCAAGAGCCTTTCCCTTAGCTTTTGAATCATCTTCGACCACCTTGTCTAAAACCAATCAACAATCATCTAATTCACAGCAATCAATCATGTCAAACATCAATCCAAGTAACCAAGCATTCAAATATAAGCAAAATGGACAATTATAACAATAATGGCAATTTCGTAATTAAGGAGTTGAAAGTCTAACAAGCATGAAAACATGAGAATTATCTCTACAACTTGATGAATGAACTTGCATAGGTTAATCACATACAAAAATGGTTGAAAAATCATCATGAACAATGGATCTACATGGATCTACACTTAGGTTTTCAAAAATGCATAGAAATCACTATTTTAACACCAAATCAAGCCAACAATCCGATCTACTCCTTTGGATCCGTGTGAGAGATAATCACCACTCACCAAATCACCTAAACAACCTCAAATCAATACGCTTCAGATCTGGACAGCGAAGGATCAAGCTTGATCTATCACGAATCCGCTTCAAACGAAGAAATCTCTCTTGAAAAGATGAAGATCTTCAATCTTGATCTTCGATTTGGATGGATGGAAGCACTAGATTAGAGTGGAGAAAAGAAGTGAAGAAGTGTAGAAGTCGAGCTCTCAAAATGGCAGCACTTCGTCGCTTCGAAATCCGGATCCCAAAAATGAAGCCAACCCCCTTCTATTTATAGCTGAAAACTGCCCCTAGGTCGCTCATCTCCATAGGTCGTCCACGACCTAACTGCTACGACCTACGACCTAACTAACCTGCGACCTACCACAGACCGCTTCTTCGCGACCTAACAAAGCTCTCCATCCTACGACCTAACGAGGATATCTGCGACCTAACAACTCAGGCGCTTCAACGACTTAAAGGCTTACGACTTATAACCTCAGCGACCTAACACCAACATAGCGCATCAGCGACCTAACACTCACGCGCCTTAACAACTCAGCGACTTACCAGTGTTACGACCTAACACTTAAACCCACGCGACCTAACACTTAAACTATCCTAGCGACCTACCAACCCATGCGACCTAACAACTTATGCGACCTAACTCCTTAGGTCGCCTAACGACCTAACTACGCTAACAAGCTATCCACTAGGTCGCAACATACTGAGTTGTTAACTCGCTAACCCTTAGGTCGCGAACTATTATAGGTCGCTCCCTGCTTATTCCCTAGCTTACTTAGGTCGTTGCCCCTATAAGTCGTCTACGACTTAAATGTTATCAACTCCTAGGTCGCTCAACCAACCTAAACTGCCATACGACCTAACCACTTCGCGACTTATCACTTGAACGACTTAACACTTAGGTGCGACTCAAGACAGTGCGACCTACCACTTAATCTGGCTACAACCTAACTCTTAACTCGCCTATCCCCTTAGGTCGCAGACCTTCTCTAAGTCGCTCACGACTTATCTCCTAAGTCGCCAACAACATTTAACTAACCTCTAGGTCGCGTTCGACCTAGGACTTAGGCAAATTTCAACCAAAATCTGAAACAACTAGAAAATGCTGAAAATCCCAGATTTTGACAAACTTTTTGATCCGTAAAATACGGGTCGTTACATTCTCTCCCCTTTAGGAATTTCGCCCCCGAAATTCCACACAATCAAAGCAATCAAAGACTATTCTGTACGCCTGTCATCCATAACAATCAACAAACCATGCATCCAATTCTAGCTTAGCGTACAGAATTCTAAGACTTAGAACAAGTTACAATATCGCGAGATGAGACGACACCTTAGGGCCATACCTCGAAGAGTTCAGGATGAGCTGCTTTCATCCTCTCTTCCACCTCCCACGTACATTCGTTATCATCGTCACTCCATTGTATCTTGAGCAACTTAACTACCTTCCTCCTAAGCTGTTTCGTGTCAGTTTCAACAACACGAAGCGGCTTACGAGGTCTTCTATCGCCTGGATCAACTTCGAAGTCTTCACAGCTATCAGCAGAAACCACTGTATCCGAGTCGTGCACATACTTCCGTAGATACGATACATGAAAAACATTGTGCACACTCGACATCTTCTCCGGTAATTCCAATTTATAAGCGAGCTTTCCAATTCGCTCGGTAATCGGGAATGGTCCAACAAATCTCGGAGTCAATTTTCCTTTCTTCCCGAATCGAATAACATTCTTCAGTGGAGAAATCTTCACAAAAACCATATCTCCTACGTCGAACTCCAAATCCTTACGACGCTTATCAGCATAACTCTTCTGACGGTCTTGGGCTGCCTTCATTCGTTGCCGAATGATCTCTATACAATCTGAAGTCTGCCGAATCATCTCTGGCCCAAGTAACGGCTTTTCTCCAGTTTCCAACCAACATGTCGGAGAGTTACACGGCCTTCCATACAATGCCTCATACGGTGCCATACCAATGCTTGACTGGTAACTGTTGTTGTATGCAAACTCCACCAAATGAAGGTGATCTTCCCATGATCCTCCGAAATCCAAAACACAAGCTCTGAGGAAATCTTCCAAAACTCGGTTGACCCTCTCGGTCTGACCATCCGTCTGAGGGTGATAAGCTGTACTCAAACACAACTCGGTTTCCAAAACTTCCTGGAAGCTCTTCCAAAATCCACTAGTGAACAATGGGTCTCGATCGCTCACTATACTCTTCGGAATACCATGGAATCGAACTATCCACTTAACATACAACTCAGCCAACTTTGATGCAGTCCTAGTCGATCGAACAAGAATAAATCTTGCACTCTTAGTCAGACGATCTACAATGACCCAAATCCCTTCATTTCCCGTTCTGGTTCTAGACAATCCATCAATAAAGTCCATCGATACCTGCTCCCACTTCCATGTAGGAACTTCTAATGGCTGCAGTAATCCACTTGGCTTCTTCTGTTCAGCTTTAACCAACTGGCAGTTCATACACTTGGAAATAAAATTTCCAACATCCTTCTTCATGCCTTCCCAGTAGTAGGTTCTCTTCATATCCCGATACATCTTATTTCCTCCTGGATGAATTGTCAACTTCGAGTGATGACTTTCCTTCAGAACCTCACTCCTCAATTCATCTATGTCGGGAACAACTAGTCGTCCTTGCTTCCGAAGCCAACCCTCTCGATCGACCTCGAATCCTTTATCCTTTTCTGGATCCAATCCAGATTCCAATTCACGGATAATCTTGACAAGCTTATCGTCTCGCTTTTGGCTCTCGCCAATCCTTTCCACAAGAGAAGGTCTTATCGATAAGTTTGCCAACATCTCAGGTTCCAATTCACATCTAGGCTTGAAGTCAAATCCAGCTAAATACTCGAGACTCTTCCATTCTGAAAACATGGCTCCCAATCCTGCATGTCTTCGACTTAACGCATCTGCCACTGCGTTACCTTTTCCTGGAGTATAAGCTATACCAAAATCATATGATGCTAAAAACTCTAGCCAACGTTGCTGCCGAAGATTCAAATCCTTTTGGGAGAAAAGATACTTCAACGACTTATGATCTGTAAACAACTCGAATCGGACTCCCAGTAGATAATGTCTCCACATCTTCAGAGCAAATACAATCGCCGCTAACTCCAAATCATGAGTCGGGTAATTCCTTTCATGCGGCTTTAGTTGTCGACTGGCATACGCAACAACTTTATCCTTCTGCATCAGCACTGCTCCAAGTCCAGTACCACATGCGTCGGTGTAAACCACCATCTCATCATTCCCACTTGGAATAGTCAAAACAGGAGCACTCGTCAATCTCTCTTTCAGGATTCCGAAAGCTTGCTCACACCTAGCATCCCAACTGAACACTTGGTTCTTCTTCGTCAATCCTGTTAACGGTGCAGCTACCTTGGAGAAGTCTTTGATAAACCGTCGATAATATCCTGCTAATCCAAGAAAACTTCTCACATTAGATGCATTCTTAGGTCTAACCCAATCCTGGATTGCTGCCACCTTAGCGGGATCAACCGCTATTCCACTTCCAGAAATCACATGGCCTAAGAACCTCACTTCACTCTTCCAGAAGTGACACTTCGAAAACTTAGCCTTCAGCTGATGCTTCCGTAAGATCTCCAAAACAATTCGCAAGTGCGTCTTGTGCTCTTCTTCCGTTCTGGAATAAATCAGAATATCATCCACGAACACAAGTACAAACTTGTTCAACTGATCTCTGAACACTCTATTCATAAGATCCACAAAATATGCTGGCGCGTTAGTCAATCCAAACGGCATTACCAGCCACTCAAAGAAACCAGATGGTGTCCGAAAAGCAGTCTTCGGCACACTATCCTTAGCCACTCTTAACTGGTGAAATCCCATTGCCAAATCCATCTGAGAAAACACCTTAGCCTCGTGAAGCTGATCAAACAAGTCATCTATTCTCGGCAATGGATACTTGTTCTTCTTTGTCACCTTATTCAGCTCACGATAATCCACACACAATCTCAACGACCCATCTGCCTTGGTTGCAAACACAACTGGTGCACCCCACTCGGACACACTACGCCGAATGAATCCTTTCTGCAAAAGATCATCAACTTGCACCCTCAACTCCTGCTGTTCCCTAGGCGCCATCCGCCTAAGAGGCATCACAACAGGTCTGGCTCCTTCAACTAGATCTATACGAAACTCGATCTCTCTATGCGGTGGCAACCCTTTGACTTCGTCAAAGACGTCCTCGAATCCGTTAGCGATTGGCACCGATGACAGTCCATCCCGTGGAACAACCAGCGAATACATGAAGCTCATGAAGACGCTTTCCTCATGCTTACATCGTATTACAACCTTTCGCCCCTCCACATTCTCGACTGTCACTTCCAACCTCTCGCAATCAACCTTTGCCGCATACTTCCTAAGCCAGTCCATACCCAAAATAATTCCGAACCCCGCAAAGTTCAGAACAAAGCAATCACAAACAAAAGAGCAACCATAACTCGATACAACTAGACCACGGCATAACATACACAAACAAGACGAACCCCCAACTGGATTAGTCACAACCAATGGCCTATCAACAATACCCGGTTCCAAACCTAACCGGCCTACGAGTTCATTACAAACAAACGAATGCGACGCTCCAGTATCAAACAAAACTCTAACTGGAACACCACATAGGAAAAGAGTACCTTGAACAACCACACTCTTCCCTTTCTCTTCAGCAGTAGGAGCTTTCGAAGATGACGGAACAGCTCCCAAAGCATAAGCTTGCACAATCTGCTTGTCCCTCCTCGGTTCTGGACAATTCTTCCTGAAATGCCCCGGCTTGTCACAGTTGTGGCACTTCGCCGGCGCTTTCGGATTCTTGCAATCCCTGGAGAGATGGCCTTTCTGCTGACAGTTGTAGCAAGTCACCTCGCCTTTCGGCTTCTTCTGGCCATCCTTACCCTTCTGCTGCTGCTGCTTCCTCTTCTGGTTTCCACCCTGCTGTGGTTTAGACTCTCCCCTGGTAACAGCAACAACAGGTCCTTCCTTAGGAAACAGACTCTCATGCCTAAGAGCTTTCTCCACAAGCTTCTCAAATGAATCGTCCAAATGATCCACCAACTGTCTCCCCAGATAACTGTCCAAACCTGTCACAAACTTCTCATTCTTCTGATATGCAGACTCAATATATGACCGGGCATACTTGGACAAAGCTTCGAACTCAGAAACATACTCAAGAACTGGTCTCCCACCTTGCTTGAGCTCCACAAACCTCTTGAACAGAACAGACTTCTGAGCTGTAGAAATGAACTTAGCTTCAAACCTAACTTGAAATTGCTCCCAAGTAATCTCTTCCTCCGGAGTAGTGATGGTAATAGAGTTCCACCAATCAGAGGCTCTCCCTTGAAGCTACCTGGATGCCAACTTCCTCTTAGTTGCATCCTCAATTCCCAAATCACCAAAGATCCTTCTACAAGCATCTATCCACCTCTGGATCTCAATAGTTGATTCTGTTCCCAAGAAAACCTTCCCTCTAAGAGCAGTATAGTCCTTGCACAACTTAGCAAAATCCACTGGTTTCGGAGTTTGGACTTGAACTCCAACATCTACTGCTGCCCCCGGAACTGGTATCCTTCTCATGATCGAAGTCATCATAGCTTCGAACATGGCTGCATAATCAGCAGTCTCTTCAGTAGCACGGCCTTCCCTAGCAGCTGGTCTCCCTCTTCAACTCATTCTCAATATCTATAAAAAGGAATGATTAGAACATCTAGAGAAACAACTGCATAAAGGACTCAAACTCTACTAAGCTACTATATTATATATAGTAATCATCCATCAAAATACAATTACGTCTCTCATACTTAGTTACGTCAGCGAGCGTTGGGTAAAATCGATTAACCAATGCTCTGATACCAAATGTGACGACCGCCCATGACCCCTGCACTGAATCTAGAGATAGTGCGCTGTAAAGTGTGCCAGGCGACCATGGACGATTGTCAGGGTAGATTAAAACAACAAAATCTATCGTATTACTCACAGCGCATGGACAAAATACAATAGAACATATGTATAGTGAAGCTTTACAGAACAAAATGACATCATATAAAACTTCATAATAGTTGAATACAAGCATCCAAATAGCCAATACATCAAGCCTCACTACATAACACTCAGAGAATACAAAACAGCGGAACACCCAGTACATATAATAAGAAGATAATATGCAACCCTCCAGCTCGTCTTCGATATCAGCATCGTGAGAAGAGAACAACACCTGTCACCTGCTACCTAGTCTGCCCGTCCCAAAAATGGACGAACAGCCCAAGGCAATAAGAATTAAAACATAAAGCTTTGAGTCAGACAACAGTCTTAGTGAGCAGTAAATTAACTAACAACATACCAAAAGAGCATAAAGGAAAAGGAATAGGAATACAACCCTCCCACTCCACCTCTTTCTACAGTGATAGCCCCCAGACACACACTAAGCAGAAGCAACACAGCAGAGCATACAAATTAAAGTAAAGTAATAATCATTCGAGTCAAGGGCGATGTTTTCCAAGTACCAAGGCCTAAATCAGATAAGCACCCAGAAAATACCGCTCTTGAGTCCGAATGACGATACAACCAAACATCCATGACTCTGGCTATCACTATTATCATTGCCTCGATATCACCGTTAATTGAATGACCGGCACATTCTTTCAGCCGTCCGTCAAGGGCTAATGGAAACCCCGGTTCTAGACAAAACTCCGCACGTCGTCGCAGCCCGTGCCAAGGATTTTCGCAACTACCCAGGGTACTCGACCATCAATTCGTTGTCGTTGGGATTTTTGCAACTGCCCAAACGTACCCTTGCTTTGAGTCTGCTAGAACCTTTAACAACGATGCTATCCAAGCCTCCTAGTCATCCTCCTCGATGACTATTTCCATACTAGCTCAAGCGCCTCTCAAGCATCCATTATCCTTAACTCGAATCATATCACCGAGTTACCAACGTGCTTGGAATGATCCCGTCTGGATTAGACCAAGTCTTCATCACATGATGCTTCGGTTCATCACATCCTCACAAAGCCTCATCTCAACATTATATCATCAAATCTATGCATAAGAGCTTCATCATCCCACTACCTATGCCACGAGCAGCTTTCCCAATTCAAGAGCCTTTCCCTTAGCTTTTGAATCATCTTCGACCACCTTGTCTAAAACCAATCAACAATCATCTAATTCACAGCAATCAATCATGTCAAACATCAATCCAAGTAACCAAGCATTCAAATATAAGCAAAATGGACAATTATAACAATAATGGCAATTTCGTAATTAAGGAGTTGAAAGTCTAACAAGCATGAAAACATGAGAATTATCTCTACAACTTGATGAATGAACTTGCATAGGTTAATCACATACAAAAATGGTTGAAAAATCATCATGAACAATGGATCTACATGGATCTACACGTAGGTTTTCAAAAATGCATAGAAATCACTATTTTAACACCAAATCAAGCCAACAATCCGATCTACTCCTTTGGATCCGTGTGAGAGATAATCACCACTCACCAAATCACCTAAACAACCTCAAATCAATACGCTTCAGATCTGGACAGCGAAGGATCAAGCTTGATCTATCACGAATCCGCTTCAAACGAAGAAATCTCTCTTGAAAAGATGAAGATCTTCAATCTTGATCTTCGATTTGGATGGATGGAAGCACTAGATTAGAGTGGAAAAAAGAAGTGAAGAAGTGTAGAAGTCGAGCTCTCAAAATGGCAGCACTTCGTCGCTTCGAAATCCGGATCCCAAAAATGAAGCCAACCCCCTTCTATTTATAGCTGAAAACTGCCCCTAGGTCGCTCATCTCCATAGGTCGTCCACGACCTAACTGCTACGACCTACGACCTAACTAACCTGCGACCTACCACAGACCGCTTCTTCGCGACCTAACAAAGCTCTCCATCCTACGACCTAACGAGGACATCTGCGACCTAACAACTCAGGCGCTTCAACGACTTAAAGGCTTACGACTTATAACCTCAGCGACCTAACACCAACATAGCGCATCAGCGACCTAACACTCACGCGCCTTAACAACTCAGTGACTTACCAGTGTTACGACCTAACACTTAGACCCACGCGACCTAACACTTAAACTATCCTAGCGACCTACCAACCCATGCGACCTAACAACTTATGCGACCTAACTTCTTAGGTCGCCTAACGACCTAACTACGCTAACAAGCTATCCACTAGGTCGCAACATACTGAGTTGTTAACTTGCTAACCCTTAGGTCGCGAACTATTATAGGTCGCTCCCTGCTTATTCCCTAGCTTACTTAGGTCGTTGCCCCTATAAGTCGTCTACGACTTAAATGTTATCAACTCCTAGGTCGCTCAACCAACCTAAACTGCCATACGACCTAACCACTTCGCGACTTATCACTTAAACGACTTAACACTTAGGTGCGACTCAAGACAGTGCGACCTACCACTTAATCTGGCTACAACCTAACTCTTAACTCGCCTATCCCCTTAGGTCGCAGACCTTCTCTAAGTCGCTCACGACTTATCTCCTAAGTCGCCAACAACATTTAACTAACCTCTAGGTCGCGTACGACCTAGGACTTAGGCAAAGTTCAACCAAAATCTGAAACAACTAGAAAATGCTGAAAATCCCAGATTTTGACAAACTTTTCGATCCGTAAAATACGGGTCGTTGCATGTTTAATGTTAGACCTCTTATACCTTATTATGGAGATGAACAACCCAATGGGGAAGAACTTTTAAATTCGAGGACGAATTTTTCCAACCAGGGGAGGATGATGCAACACGAAATCAAGATGAGCGAATTACCTTAAGTCGCTCCACCATAAGTCGCTCCACCATGGTATGTCGTGAAGAAGAAGATACGCTAGAAACCCTAGGTCGCGGTCGCAAGCGCCTCCTCCTCTTTGAGTCCTCCTTCTCAAGTCGCGAACCAGCTCCGTATGTCGCGAGCGATCTATTTCTTATGTCGAAGCTTGATGCCGCGCAATCTTATGTCTTAGGTCGCCAACGACCTAGCAAATCAATAAGTCGCCAATCTTCTGATGTCTTAGGTCGCGAATCTTTATGTCGCGAGCAGTTAGGTCGCGAGCTCCAGATTGCCAATGCCGTGCTTCCTTAAGTCACGAATGAAGATAGGTCACTGCCATTTTTTTAGGTCGCTGATGAAGTTAGGTCGCGAAGTTTTGTTAAGTCGTTTTGTTATGTCGCTATGTCGGAAATTCTTATGTCATTTGCTGTTTTTGTTAAGTCGTGTACTGTTTTGTGTTGTAATTTTCTTAGGTCGTTTGTGTTGTGTTGTAAACCCTATAAATAGGGATGTGATGTCATTGTAAAAAGTTAGTCAATTTGAATAAAAAAAAAATTTGTGCTCTTGTGCCACCATTAAAATTGGTAGTTGAGTGTTATTTCCTATCTCCACCTTCGGATATTCGAGTGCGCTCGAATCAACGATTGTTGAAGCCAATTCACGGAATCTAGTGCACTAGATCAACGTTCGAAGAATCGTAGATCTTCTCTCATGGCATCGTGCGCGATCAACGTGTCGAAGATAGCTAAAGTCTGGTATCTCGCGAGATCAACGGATTTGGGCATTTGGGTATTTTCAATCCATCGATTCTGCATCAAATCACCGATTAATTCCGCTCATCGGATTGGATCCTGGACGGATTTGATTGACATCGTCGAATTCGCTTATCACGCTGCGTCACTCCTTCATTCTTTGGTCTACATAATTTACTCCATGCTATTTTATGTTTCTTTCCTGACCATAAAAAGTCAGCACATAGGCTATCTATTTTAATTAGAGTAGCCATAGGCATATAATAAACAAGAAACCGATATAGAACCATGGGAGTTATTACCGTTGTATCAGTTCTGCTCTGCCAGCCATAGACAATAATTTGCCATCCCAAGTATCAAACTTGTTTATGATCCTTTGAAATAGACTATTACATTCAGAGTAGTGTGAGTAGTCTATAGATAGTGGGACCCCAAGGTATTTGACATGTAGACTTGCCTCCAGTATTTGCAAAATTTCCAGTAGTTCATTTTTGTTCTGGCAGTCTGAACTGAAGTAGACCTTAGTCTTCATCTGATTTATATTCAACCCAGCTGATAAGGCCAATTGGGTAGTAATATAGTTGATAGTCTATGCACTCTTTACATCTGATGTAGCAAATAGCATAATGTCATCAGCATATAATAGAAGTGAAACATATGGTTAAACATTATTAATAGGAGTAATTTCTTTTTTTTCTGATAGCTGCCTTTAATTTTAGAGACATATATACTCCATGGCAATCTAGAAGAGGTAGGGGGATAATGGGCCCCCCGTCTAACACCTCTATTAGATATAATGTAACTATGTGGTTCTCCATTTATAAGAATGGAGAAAACTAGGGATGATATGAACATCTTAAAGAGTAGGACCGGTTGAGCAGGAAACCCAATTCTTGTCAGCATATGGCATATAAAATTTCTATTTATTTTGTCATAGGCTTTTTGAAGGTCAACCTTAATGCAGAACTTTTTGATGCCTTTCTTGTTAAAGTTTCTAATATTCTCATGTGCCAATAAAATGTTCTCTACTATATATCACCCTGTTATAAAGGAACATTGAGCATCTAAAATTAAATAAGGCAGAAGACCTTTTAGCCTATTGCAAATTACTTTTGTTATAATTTTATAAAGCACATTGCAATAGGCTATGGGTCTATAGTCTAACATTGCTGAAGGACTATTACTTTTTGCCACCAAAGTTATGAAAGCATGATTAAGCCTTCAAGAATATCAACAGTGTGATACACATAATTAAAAGTAGAAGTTAACTCATCTTGTAAAGATAGCCAATGCAATTTGTAGAACTTTGAAGAAAATCCATCTGGCTTAGGAGACTTTTTATCTTTAATTGAAAAACTACTGCTTTAACTTCTGTCATTGCCACGGTTTGAAGTTAGAATTCCTTCTCTATTTGTTAATACATTTTCTATAGTTAATGTCCTCAAAATGATCAGTATTCTAGTCCCTACTATATAAGTCAGAATAGTATTGTAGAGCTTGTTGTTGAATGTGCTTATTATTTTATATCAGTTCTCCGACATCATTACACATAGCTTCAATGTTATTTCCGCATCTTTTGATGGACATTTTAGCGTAGAAAAACTTGGAATTGGTATCTCCTTCTATTAACCAGCTAATCTTAGATTTATGAACTGCATGTATGTAGTGTTCATACGTTTTCCTTTTTAGTTGTTCCCTGCATTAAGTAGTTCTTCATATGCATGCACATCCTCTAGATTAATGTCTGAAACAAGCAACTTATCATTGTATGTTGATTCAAGAGAATCAAGAGATTCTGGGTCGTTTTTCCTTGGTTTATCCCATGCTTTGACATTTTGCTTTATTCTTCTCAATTTGGTAATGAATTTTTGAATTTCAGTATCCCAAGTAGCATGAAAAAAATTGGTTCAACTTGATCTTCTTATCCAGTTGCCAAATGCCAACTATCTATATATCTGAAGGGAATTTTCTTGTTGTGAACATCTTGTGTATGAAGTTTCTCTAGATTAATGTCTGAAACAAGCAACTTATCATTGTATGTTGATTCAAGAGAATCAAGAGATTCTGGGTCTTTTTTCCTTGTTTTATCCCATGCTTTGACATTTTGCTTTATTCTTCTCAATTTGGTAATGAATTTTTGAATTTCAGTATCCCAAGTAGCATGAAAAAAATTGGTTCAACTTGATCTTCTTATCCAGTTGCCAAATGCCAACTATCTATATATCTGAAGGGAATTTTCTTGTTGTGAACATCTTGTGTATGAAGTTTGATGGTAATGGGATTATGGTCACTCAATGAAGATGTGATGGCTGTAGCTATAAAATCTTGGAAGTGTTGTAAGAAAGTATCATTGAATAATACTTTATCTATATGCGTGGCTACTCCCTTTCTTCTCCATGTGAGTTGGAAACCTTGAATGTTTGCTTCAACTAGGCCACATGTGAGCAAGCAATTAGTAAACCCTCTGAGATGAGAGAATGGTATGGGAAGTCCCCCTTTCTTGTCTTTAGGGTTAAGAACATCATTAAAATCTCCCATTAGTAGCCATGTTCTATTAGTTACAGGTGCAAGATTTGTTAGTTCTTGCCATAAAAACTCCCTGTCTAAAAACAATTTATTAGCATACACAAGAGTTAGACACATTACATATCCTCCCATATTTTGAAGGGTACATGTTATTTGCTGCTCTGATTTGTGAATAACATTAACCTTTCATATCAGTTTGACCCACAAAAACAAAATTCTCCCCTTTGTTCCACGGTCATTGTGGTGAATGTGGTCCCAGTTTTTTTTTTAATTTTCAGCATTAAATGACTAATTCCATCAATAGATAACTTATTCTCTAATAAAACAATTACAATTGGTTTATTAGATTTTAAGAGGTTTAATACTTGTATCATTTTGAAGTAGGTATTAATCCCTCTTACATTCAAGGAAATAAAAGTCATTTACCTGATTCTAGCCTTTATAAACCTTTTAAGGGGATCACTTTTGTTGTTGGTAGTTACTTTGGTTACTTCAACATCCTTCTCATATGCTGGGTTGGGTGAAACATATTTGGCATAAGTTTAGTCTAGTGCAGTTCATTAGGATATTCAACAATGTTCTCTGCTACTAGTACAAATTCTGTGTCATTTATAAATTCATCTTGTGCAGGAATGAAATCGTCTTGCTTAGTAGAATCTTCTGAATCTGCTGTTGAATGGGAGGAGAGGACTTCATAACTGTTGCTAGTAGAGTTAGGCATTTCCATCTTCTATTTACCTTTCTCATATTTCTTCGTAGTCATATGCTCCATGCCATGTTGGTTTTGAGTAGCTTGATGCACTTTATCCTTAGCATTTGTTGAAGGTTTTGGAAAACCTTCTGCTACATGCTGAGAAGAGGTAGATGTAGTTGCTTGTTGTGACATTGAACTACCATTTGGCTGCCATGCTGTTTGTTGTTTTCCATTTGTTTCTTTTGCAGTTCCTGCTCTCTGATGGGTAGGGCATTTCTCAGTTTGGTGTCCAAAGATATTACAAGTGGTGCAGATGTAAGGCTTATAATCATAATCAACATGTACATGGCTTACTTCTCCACTGCTTGTCTTCACGGTGATCTGTGAAGGGAGTATTCGAGCATAATTGGTACATTCCATTCGAGCATAATTGGTACTCAGAGCTTCAAAGTCCCAGTGCTCAAGTCGAAGATTGATTAATTTAATCCAAATAGGCATATTTTGAATTCGGTCTTTCACTAAATCCATGCCAAATTTCCATTGCTTTACAATTACATATCTAGAGCTGTATGTACAGACTCCATTAGTTAAAACATTAGTCATTTCAGATGATGAATTTAAATGTAATAAGAATAGACCCGCATTATGAAATTCAAGCTTGTAGTTATTTTCAATCTTTCATACTCTCTCGATGTAATTTTTAAATTGAAAATAACTTGGTCTGGTTCCATATACATAATAAATTAGATATGTTGTCATTTTGCACCGGCTCGTTGAACTATTTCATTTGGTAGAAAAGAGAATTTTTTTGATCCATTTGTATTTGGTTCAATAAATGTTAGATTCATACCATTAGTGGTTATTGGTCCCTTAACAGCTTCTAAGTATGTTTTCTGCCTAGTTGATCTAGCATTTCTAGTAGTTGAATCTTCATTTTTCCCATCAATTTCTACATTATCATCCAGATATGAAGATTCAGAATTCATAACCATTTTCGCCTGTGTACCCTCCACCATTTTTTTTACTTAACGCGTATCTTTATATATATATATATGTATCTTTATATATATATATATGTATATATATATATATATATATATATGTATATATATATGCGTGTGTGTATTCTCTTTTGCTAATAACGTAACCTTTCATTTTCCCCTTTTAATTGATATATTTTATTTTGCGACAAAATTAACATATAAAAAATAAATATGAATATAATTGTTAAATTAACATCATAGCCTGAAATTCAAAACTAATTTTGTTTCTAAATAACCAAATTATTAAACAGATCACCTTTAATATTAAAATGTGTATGCCTACACAGACACACACAAAAATATACATATACATATATTTTGTGTGTGTTTGTTTCTTTGTAGTTTAAGCCCCACTAAATCTCTACTATAGTCTGTAGCACTCTTCAACCGTTATGCTTTTTCAATATGGCGCTAGTAAATAGTGTATCCGCTTTAAGCCCTGTTATTTTTTGCTACATCCGCTAAATCAAGACTTTTAACCACTCGTTTTAGCAACATTAATATAAAATGGTTAATTTGATTAGTTCTCTTTCAAATTAAACCAACAAAGTTAAGATAAATACCTAATTTTAAGGAATAAGTGCTCAATAACAGTTAGAAATCTACTGTAGTTACTAAATTTAACTGCATAAATCATGATAATCTTCGATTTGTTATATAAGATAAAATAATATTTTTTCCTACACATGATGCGAGAATAAGGACAACTTAACAAAAAATATCTGATTTTATATCTAATGAAGCTTTTTGCATCTACGTTATTTTCCGCTATATCCCTGTTTTATCACCGCTATAACTTTTTGCACCTTCACCGCTAAGCGCTTTAACTGCAAAAGTTCATTGTTAAATAGTTTTCAAAATTAATTTTAATTTAAATATACATGTGTGTGTGCGTATATATGTGTGTGTGTTTTGAAATAGAAAACTTATTATAAAACAATGAAATTACCCTAGACATTCGTCTATATATGTATGTATGTATCTATGTATATTTAGCTTTTAAATTTAGATCTAAAACAACACTGACATCAACATAAACAAGCAACAAGAATTAAGAACCAAAATCATTATTATTAACTTAAAATCCAATCCAAGTCAACAAACTCAAAAATTTCAGATCTAGACATATACAAATTAAAGGTGGATAACATATGCGTACACAAATTCATCAAAACAATCAAATAACTAAATGTATAACATCATGATGGGTAGACATATAAAATAGTATAGATCATAACTAATAGATGCAGCCCTTGAATGCAACTTGATCGATAGTGTTCTTAGATCCAAATCTGAATTAGTTTCCTAGCTTTGCAAGAGAAGGAGAACCATATTTTATTTGATTTATTTAATTGAATGCCTTTAAAATATTATTTTTCTTTATTTTGCTTTGAATTACGACTGTGAAAGTGGGAAAATGAAGATGGAGGCTAGGGTTTTGAAAGAGAATGATTAAGTGAGGAAGTGAATGAAAGGCAAGGTATTTATGAAGGAGCCTCCTTAAGTTCCTCATTCATTTTCTAGATCTAACCATTGGAAATCAAGTCTCCCTTTACTTCCCATGACATTTAAATGAAGTTTCTTTAATAACACTTAGCAAATATTATATTGCATTTAAATCAAATTTAAATGCCCATCGATATCACATATTGATTTGTACATACACAACTTTTATATATGCACTGAATTAAATACGTATGGCATTCAGAATATACTATTGACATCCAATACATCAAATAAATAAATAATACTTTAAAAAATATTAATTAATTTATAAAAATTTAATTAATTTATAAAAATTTATAAATCAATTAAACTATGTGGTATTTCGAAGAATCCATCAATGTCGTTGTACGGCTCATGGGTGTAAATTCAATCAGCGTATTAATATCGAACAATTTGAATATCATTGTTTACTCTTCTTCTTAGCCAGTGGAGTGACAGTATGGCCGAATTTATCTCTTATAATTTTTGTCGGTAAAATCCAATTCTACCGTTTTAAATGGTACCCGGTAGTAACGATAGTTTACATCAATTTTCTTCGTCAAAATTGTATCACTTTGATACTTAATGTGACAACCTCATCCCTATACCCATACTATCCAAGAGTATTATAGAGTAATACTATCAGATAATACGAAGAATGAGGCTAAATAGGTGTAATGGCCCGGGATTTTCCACCTTCGAAAATCGACATCAATACGTTAACGGTATAGCATGTCGAACAATCAAATGTCGGAAATACCGGATCATTAGGGGTGAAAAAGAAAAGATAGAAGAAGAAACGGAAACAACAACATAGAATCTCACAATCGTAGCGGAACAACATATAATATATAATAACAGATTTTTAAACAAAAGAATCCGTAACTGACGCAGCGGATTATATGAAAACAATGTAGATCGATGAAAGTAGCGATCGATGGATTGAACAATACCGAAATGCCCAAATTCGTTGATCCGAAGATAACGAACTCTAGCTATCTCAAACTCGTTGATAGCGCACTATATCGAGTTTAAAGATCTACGATTCTTCACACGTTGATCTAGCGCACTAGATTCCGTGAATCGGCTTCTACGATCGTTGAATCGAGCGCACTCGATTAACCGAAAGAGGAGATAGGAGATTACACTCAACTACCAATTTGAATTGAAAGCACAAAGCTAACAAACAAGAATTTTATTCAAAAATCAACTACCTTTACAAATGACTCACACGGCCTATTTATAGGCGCTACAATTCATACATAAATTTGTCAAACTTCTAAGTCGGCTCCGACCTATAGCCTCCGACTTAACTCACACGACTTAAGAATAGACGACTTAAGACCAAAACAGTTACAACACCTCACAAGCCTTCAGCGACTTACGACTTAACAATTCCACCAGATCAGCCGACTTAGCATACATGCCGACTTAAAGAACAGACGACTTAAAAGTAACGGCCTAACACAAACAGTGAAATTACAACACAATGTCAACGACTTACGACTCAAGTCATATGTACAAACGACTTACAAACAGAAAAATACAAACAGAAAATACATCACTTAAGTCGTTGCCGACTTAACAACTCCACGCGACCCAACTTAGTAGCGACTTAAGAAACAGCGGTTCAGATTAACTCGGCAGGAGAACCATGGCTTCAGGTTTCAGCGACATAAGATGGTACTGACTTATCAATTGACTTGTTAAGTCGTTTACGACCAAACACTTCATCAGTTTGCTCAGCCTTCTCACTAAGTAACTCGGTAGGTCGTTCTGGCGACTTAAGATAGTCGATAACCCGCACATCTTCACTGAGTTGTTGCCGAGTTATACTAAGTCGGTCACGACTTAGGTCTTCCACTCTGTTAAGTCGGTCACGACTTATGCTTTTACTCCTGTTAAGTCGGTCACGACTTAAATCTTCCATCATGTTAAGTCGGTCACGACTTATGCCTTCGACAAATATGGGTTGCGCTGCATCAGTAACTGTTTATATACATACAATCATCAGAGTACAACAATCGATAAATCAATATAGACAGTTATTATAACTTGTCCTCACTAGTGCTGACTATACAGTCTACACACAGCGGAATATAATCAAGTACATGAAATACGCCTTAGACTCCTTCAGCTCGCCTCCTGAGTTTCATAGCATTCTAACCTGAATCTGTAATACTCGGTCTGACCCGAGCATTATAATAAAATAACACCCAAGTCAGTCTGGAAAACCAACATAAGAAAACACACTCAACTTGAATTATTAAAGTTATCAAAATCCTTTGAAAAACAAAGGTATTTCGTTCACGTCACACATAAACACGACGGGTTTTTACATTACGATAACCAAGACATTTTATATTAAAATCATCTAAATTATAATATTGTCTACAGAAAGTAAATTAGAAAATAACTTAAATGCTTGCATCTCACGCTTCAGCAATATTTGGTATACAATCAAAACTGTACAGGCTCGTAGTGGATATTGGATTCCATACAATGACTGAACTACTGGGGTACCGTCCGCCACAGTACGTCTCTAGAAAAATATACCAAGATCGTACCTAACGATCCCTGCCAACACAAGACCGACCTATCCGATATCCGTCTGTATCCGTGGATGTGGATATTCGATATCCGAAAATGATTTCGAATGCGAATGCGGATATGGCACTATCCGCATCCGAAAGCATCCGTTGACAGACCTAGTTCTTTGATTGGGACCTCACCATAATAGCTCTTTGATAGGCTAAATTATTTTTGGTAAATTCTATTCATACACCAAAAATCACTTAACATACAACTTTGTTTTACTAAGAAATCTACGACTAAATTACCTTTCTTCTTAATTTCACTTTTATTCTTTTTCTTATAACCCATCTAATTAAAACATTAAAATTAATGATATTTGATTAGGTTTATTCAATTTTGATGAAGTTAATAAAATCTAAAATATCAATTAAGACACGGTCACATCTAACTACTTTAATTCAATTGTGTTCAAAATTTTCTTCTAAAATTACAGTTGATTTTGATGAAATTAAGAATTTTCAGGAAAAAATAAATAATTTATAATATTTGTGTCAAAAATTAAAGTTTATTTTGTTGAATTTTAGTAAATTTATTGTTCGGAATTCCTAGTTTTATGTAAATGAGTTTTAAGATTTAAAGAGAGAAAGTGATGAAGATGTAAAAAAAGGATAATTTTGTAAAACTTATGATGTATGCAAAGTAATAATTGATGTATGCTAGTTTATTATATATTCGGTTGTATGTTAAGAATTTATGGATGTATCAATATAATTAACATTATTTTTTTCAAAGAGATATATTTTTGCTGATTTACCTTAGTAACCGGGCTTTAGTTGTGGCCTAGCTAAAGGACCAGCGTTGATTGATTACATAATTGGCCTTACTGCGTGGAATATTTGTTTTAATGAATAATTTTTCCTCTGTAAATTTCAATGTTTATTTTTTTTACAAGAAAAGAGTTACAGGTTCCTATTTTGATACTGTTATAAGAAAAATCCATGTAGATATGAATATGTAAATTTGGTTTCTATTTTTGAAAAATAGAAAATGCAAGATGTCTTGCGCTTTTTTGACAGAAAATGCAAACAAACTTGCAATTTTTTAGTTGAACTTTTATTTTTTTGAAAATTTTGAAAATTTTGAAAAACGCAAGTTAACATGCGCTTTCTATCGGGAAAGCGCAAGCTAGTTTGGGCTTTTTAATTTTAAAATTTTTCTTTGAAAATTTTAAAATTTTGAAAAGCGCAAGTTAATTTGCACTTTTTATTAGGAAAGCGCAAGCTAGTTTGCGTTTTTTAATTTTAAAATTTTAAAATTTTTGAAAAGCGTAATTTAACTTGCACTTTCTATAAGAAAAGCGCAAGCTAGACTACTTTTTTTTATTTAGAAAAAACAGGACCTAATTTACATACTCATTACGATAGAGACTTCTCTTATAACAACATCAAAAATAAGGACCATCTATGCAAATCCCTTTTTTTTATACAGTAGTCCCTTATCATTTTTGGTTTTTATACAGAACAATTATCCCTTTAACAACACCCAATGATTTAGCCATAATTTCGGGTGCTTTTTCAACAAACTTTTATAAGCTTATTAATTTAAAATCGAAGTGAGTTAGAAAATAGAGATAAGTTGAATATGAACAGACACGAAAAGATGGACAATAATTTCATGGAGTACCAAAAGAATCTGGGTATAAGTCGATGATTTACAGATTACATAAACCATTGAAAAAGAAACAAAACAAAGAGAGCAAGAGAAAAATGAATACTAATTGCCTACTGTTAAAGTAAATTTGAACTTCATCTCGTTTATATATAATCAAAGAAGATACAACATCAAAACTAATTGGTGCATGTACATACATAAAACAAGCTTTTTTTCCAGAAAATTCAAACCTACCATAACTGAAAAACAACTGCTTCAACTAAACTAGTTCATTCAGTCTTTTTAGAAATAGCCATTGGCAAAGGAGCAGAACCTGTATAACTAAAGCCGACTTCTTGAGGCAGCAAACTGTACTGAATCGATAGCTCTTCAAATATATTCTTCAGCGCATACATAAGCTCTGTTCTTCTATTATTTTTCTCAATAATCGCCTGAAAATTCATCGTGTGGTAGCAATATAAAGCCATGTTCATCTTGTTCATGTTTTCAATTCCTAGAACCACTACACTGTGACTTGGATGCCAGTGATTCGGATGTGTCTCCAAATGCCTGTTACATTACCATTATTAGCTTATATACATTAGCACATTTATGTATGTATATGTATGTATGTGTGTATGTATAATAAACTTACGTCTTAATTTTAGCCTTCATAGCTCCTATTTTTTCCATGGAAGTCGACATGCTTACAGAAAACGCTAGTGTATCCCACATATCAGGACTTCTGTAGAAATTACTGATGGCTTTGGTTGCCAGTACAGAATTTGGATAGTACACCTTCTCCAAATCAAACTTTAGAAACACTGTTGTTAATATATTCATCTCTTCCACCACCATCTGTGAAGCAAATAAGAGTACCAGGTTTAAATTTGAGGCTTCACTTAACCTTATTCATATATGAGAATTTTAAACAAGAATATATACATATAGTTACCATGTTTCCATCTACAACACAGCGATCACCAACATCGTAAGGGTGCATGACGAACACAAATATAAGGGCTTCAAATACAGTTTTGCAAGAGTTACCGAACATAAATGCTGCCAGTAACAGCTGCGAGGAAATGAAAACAAGCACTTTTGTAGTAGCAATTCCAGTTATAATAAGTGTTGCAACAAGTGCTATTACAAGCACGATGCACGTTGCGATAGTGTGCAGTTGCTTCACTGCTGTGTTGGTATCGTTTAAAGAATGTGCAAGTGCTTTTCGATCTAGGTAGCATTTCACCTGCAAAAGATATAGAATTATTAGTCTATGATCATAAAATGTAAGACAATAAAGTGAATGATGGAGGAGTAGAAATATACCACCCAGTTCCTTAAAGCTGATTTTCTGATAAGTCCAGTGTCTGCAGCACCTTCAAACAGTGGAAGAACATACTCAGCTTCCTCTCTGGTTAAAAATCTCAATAGGTCCTCCCCTTCAATATACCTACATTGACATCAACAAAAAAAGAAGTTTAGTTAGCATGAACAGTACAAAAATATTAGTATTTCTTTGCAGAAAAGAATAACAACACTCACTTGTTGTTAGGCTTTGCAACATTTTTGAAAATTCTAATAGCAGCAGCTTTAGCTTCCCACTCATTAGTTATCTCCTTCTGATTCTGGTTATAACTCTCATCAATAGCATTAGACATGGTAGAGAGGCCAGATGTGCTGATCACGTTCACTAATCCTTTCATGGTCCAGGCAGAAACCTTTTCTTGCCTTAACTTATAGAGCTTCCAGACATCGATCTTTTCTTCTTTCTTCTTCCCCTTGCCTTTCATTTTGCTTCTAAAACTTAGCATCCCAGCACTTGTTACCGTTCCTACTCTCTCAGCGATTTCCAACACAGGGGGGCCGGAAAGCACTTGAAGCAAATACTGATGAAATATCGATTCTTGAATCCGGTCGAAGAATCGATTCATATGAAAAGAAGAAGCTGATATCTTCACAAGCAAAGTTTTGGCAAGCCAGAGAACCGAACCAACCAGTAAAGAAATCAGCAACCGAGTCACGAAGCAGAGAACGTTTTTGGTCTTCTCTGACTTATGACCATCACGTTTGAACACGAACAACCAACTTACAAGGATAAGACTCCACCAAAGAAACACTTCAACGCTCTTCTTCAACCCATAAACAAAGTACAGCACTTTCTTCTTCAGTAGAAAGTTTCTCTCTATGAAGAAAACAAGTATGGCAATAAACCAATGAGAAACAAGCCTACCACAGAACACCACAGCTACCATTAAACACCACCTCCATATCTCCAACCCCCATATTACATGCCCTTTCAACCTATGCACGTTTACACTTGCTATGCAAAAAGCTATTGAAAATAGCAATACTGACCATTCGATCAAGTCTCTGAATCTGTATTTCCTTCTCCTTTTTGGATTGTCTGTAAGTAGTTCTTTCTTGTATATCTCTTCTTCTTCCTCCTCCTCCTCCTCTTCGTCGATGTCATCGTTTGGTACTCTAGGAGTGCCTGAAGACCTGTTGGTTAAAGGGCCACTTGAATCTTGAAAAGGCTCTTCGAACCTAGATTTTGGCTTTGAAATCGATATACGGCGGCTTAAGGTTCGATAACTTGGAGTCAGAGGTCCTGGTCGTGGGGTCATGCCTCCATGCCTTGGAGGTCTTGGAGGCTTATTGGGGCTAGGGTTTGATAGCAGTGCAATTTCAGGCACTGGAATTTGAATTCGGGGTTTGATTTTTGAGTTTATGTTTCTTGAATCCTGTGTGTTTGCTTCTTCTTCTCCTAGTATTGGTACCACTGTTTGATCATTTTGTTTCCTATCTAATGAATTTCTATAGGGATCCATGAGATAGTAGTATACTATTACTCAGTGATTTGAAACAATGTGGTTTCTTTTGTGGAAAATAAAGGAAAATGACCAAATTTCGTTGATGCTAGTTTGGGAAATTAAGGTTCTTCACATTGCAGTTTTTCATGTGAAATCAAGATTGGGGGACTAAATTTGTGTATAGCTTAGTGCGTTTTGGCTTAACAGAAAATAGTGGAGTAAGTACCTCAAGCAAGCTTCTTGGCGCTCACTGAAACCCTAGCTTGATTTTGAGAGCTTGATTTTGAGAACCTGATTTTAGTGAAGATGAAGTAATGAAGGATGTAATGCATTTCCATGTAGCCCTTGGACACATTTATATATGAGCTGAACATTTTCTTCTTCCAATTATTTAAGAGCGATATGGGCATATTTAAACTCTTCTTTTTGTACTTTCTATGTTTCTGATTTGAGTGGGAAGTAAAATAACCCAATTCAAATAAGTAAACAATAATTTAACCCAACAAGCATTTCATATAATTAAAACATGGTCATAGTGCCTTTTGACATCTAAGTATATACTTTCAAATATATTCCTAATTAATCAAAATGTTATAATTACACTTATTCTAAAAGAATTATATGTTATAATAACTTCTAAAAAATTTCGTAGAGAAAATTCACAAATATAAGAAGCGATGTGGATGAAGAAAAACATATATTAAAATTAATTTTTAAAGTTGGGAGAAATCACTTTTTTTCCCTTCTATTCAACTTTAAAACCCTAGTTAACAACCATATTCTAATTCAACAATTCAACTCTCAATCGCAATTTTTTTTAAACAATGAAGATGATTAACAAAAACTTATATTGACCATCTTAGTCTCCATCCATCCAATACTCTGCCAATACAATGATTTTCTATTGAATATGCTTCAAACTCTCAAGGTCCTCCAATATAGTGTCCATACTTCAAACTCAACGTCCTCTACTAGCGAGAATTTAATTACCTTACTAAGTTCATGCACATGCTTGCTCAAATGTAAAATATGGAATATGTTGTGCGCACGCACAGTAATTGTAAATTAAAAAAAGCAAACGCAACCAGAAAGTCAAAGAAATGTAAATTCAGCTCACTTTTTTCTTTTTCTAAACCAAACAATATTCCTCTTAAAAGTAATAAAAAATCCCCGACTAAAAAGTCCAAATCCATACATCTTCAACCATTGTAACTCTTTTATCTATCTTAAGCCTTCACATCCAACCACACATAATGCCATCTTCACCAGTTGCTTATTGAACCACTTTGAGTCTGTGCACTAATTCACCACTGGTTTCAATCTAATATGATTTCTGATTTGCATGAAAAACCATATATAGCCTCGAAACATTCCAAAGTGATACTTTATTGGTAGATATTGCCATGTGTGAACTCTACCAGATAAAGATGGTTGTTACTATTTTGTCGAGAGCTTTTTTTGTCAATACCTAACTAGTAGAAAGAAAACATTTCTTAGTTATTTACCGAGCTAAAGGAGGTGTATAACTCCTAACTTCTAAAACACAAAAGGACACATATGTGCCGATCGATAAATATTTTCATAAAAAGTCTATAGCTAAAAGGTATAAATGTCGAAATTTTGGTAATGATAAAATCTTCTGGATCCTCTATCCTCTCTAGCATCCTTCTTTAGTGGCGATTTTCAAAATATTCTGACATGTTGGTTGGATAAGAATTTTTTCTCTTGTTTCTACCACTATCACTACCAGATAAAGGGCTAATTACCAATGCCATAGTGACTTGGAATTGAACTTGTCTACACTTATTCACTTCGAATCTCTATTGCTTCCATTAAATCCTCTATCACCATTGTTATTCTGATTGTTGGGTATTATGGCTTGAGTGGCCACCAGCCCATTGGCACTACAGATCCTTCCTCGATGGCCATTTCCTCTAGTTGCACATAACATTCAAAATTTTCATAAAAATTCATCTAGACTAATCATCTAATTCAATGTTAGTTTCATTGAAAATTTGGTGTCCTTCCTTACTCTAGCAATCAGGGTGTAATGCTTTAGGCTATTATCATACCCTTTGACTTTGGAAGTTACTCGAGTAATCGCTTTACATACTCTCTAATTATCTCATTCTCCCTCTTTTTTATGTCAGCTAAAGCTATGAAATTTTTAGTCTTCTACTTATGGATCAAAAATATAGCTTGAAAAAGTCAACAAGGTGCTTCGAAGAGTCTTATAGTTCAATTTGGTAGTTACTTAAGTTAGGGTTATTGGAAATATTCATCCTCGGGGGACTGGAGTAGGTGCTACATCCATGGTAATAATAATATAGCACATAGGGTTATTTGGATTGGTTGTTCCATCGTATTGAGTCAATTATGAAGTCTTATATCCTTGCGAATTTGATAAATTCAAGATATAAGGTAAAGAGGTTGAGCAAACATCATCAGAGACTAAATCTCTACTTCGTCTCCACCTTTCAAGTCAGTTCTAACATTTTTGTAATAATTGTACTTCTTCGTCCCTTATAGCAAATGCTATGGTTTAGCTTCTACTCCATCAAGGAGAACTTCATCCATACATGGGCAGAACTATTTGGGTGTGATATTTAAGCACTACTCGGGATGAATTCGAGTGTTACCTTGAGTGAACTCTAACATGACTCATGGTCTAGTTCGAATAAGTTAGGGTTGACATGGTGTTGCTTCGAGCCGATTTGGGATGCTTTTAAGCGGGTTTGGGTGCTAGCTCTTGGTCGATTTGAGGACTTCTCAAGTGTGCTTTGGGGTCAAACTTGAGCGCACTCCATATCCAGTTAAAGCATGCTTCGGGTGGAGTTTAGGAATTGAATTCGAGTGCTCATTCAAACTCGAGCCCGGCTATTCTTCACCACCTGCTAAGATTCATCGACCCTTTTGTCCTTTAAATACTATGTTTTTTTCAAATCCTTTACTATCTCGAGCTGGATTACCCCGAAGTTTATTCCAGAGCGACTTGAGGCCATATTTTTGAATTTTGGTTTGTATCTGGAGCTTGCTTTGAGTCAAAATTTAAGTGATCAAGCCTTGCATGGAGAAACTACAAGTTGATTTTTGTTCCTTTTCCATAATTTTCTAATTGTATCTTTGAGTAATTCATAAAGTTAACTTTAGGTAGAGTTCCAAACAAATATTTGAGTATTTTCTGAGTATTTCCACTTGGCTTTTGAGAGGAAATTAATTCGATCTGCTTTTTGACCATCTTTTGGTAAAATGCAAAGTAGTTGTATCCGTGAATCATATTGTCATTTACTTAATCATTTTTGTCGAGTTGACGATCACAGAGAATTATCTTCTAATAAGTATAAGTCCTCTAAGTACTCCAAATAGAGTATAACACCACCTCAATTGGGCATAGTTAACTCTGTTATCACCTCTAAATATGACACAGTTCACAAAACTCAAATTCACTATTCCACTTTCCACATATTGCATTATTTACCAACAATCACAAAACCAACTTTCTTCATGTTGTAAATTGATGTAGATATATCACTCCAAGACATGCTTGAATCACTCTCTTTAAAAATGTTTTTCCTATCTTAGATCATAGAGGGTTGTCAGAAAACGTTCTTTCAGGATACCGTAGAGTTAGTTTGTGTGTTGACACCAAAAATGGCATCAACGTCCAAATATTAGATGGAAGCGCCAAAATACAGAGATCCAAACCAAATAAACAAAAACAGTAGAAAAGTAAAAGGAGGTACAAGTACTTTTATAGTGGTTCAGTGTAGCCTCCGGCCTACATCCACTTTTTGCTCACTCGTTAAACGGTAAAAAGAAGAATTATAGGATATGTAAAAAGTCATTAGAGTATAATTTCTTATGGACTCACACAAGAAGTAAAAAAAATATGTAAATGAAAAAACATAACTTTGTATGAGAACTTCTATTGAGATCGCACATCAAATTTTACTACCTTGGACGAGATGAGTGTCAAATAATATATAAACAAAATTTAATGCCCCATTTCGCTAATTCTCATCTCGCTCAAGTCCAAAAATGGGATCTCAAGCGAGATCTTGGGCGAGATGAACGAAATCTGAAACGGTGACCACAATTAGTTAATTATAAATGTGCATCTTTGTCAAAATTTCAAAATTAACTTTGCCGGTCACTCCTTGGAAGTAAAAAGTATGCTTGTCAACGGGTCGGGTTCGGTCCGGGTATTTGAGAACCTGAGCTCGATTATAACAATCAAAACACAAGCCCGGTCCGAATTCTCACTGTATTTCAAAATCAACACTCGAACCCGGTCCTTTGGGCTTTTCAAACCCGCTAGGTAATACCAATATACCAAACTTATAATATTCATATTTTAAATCATACTTTAAACTTGCAATTTTTGTAAAATTTATACACAAAAAATGTTAACGTACAAATTAGTGGTGATGTAGCCAATTTTGCAATAAAAATAAACAAAAACATCTACCTACGAACAAACAAAATGGTAAATAAATAACATAAACATTCATATTTTGTAACTACGAAAAATTAATAATCGGATCGGATCTAAACTGGTTCAGTTTTTGATAAAACTGTACCCAACCTTAATTGTAACCGGATCGGCTTTGAGTCGTGTTTGGATAATTAATTAAGGTAAAATCTATATGTGTATTAATTGGGCGGGTCATACGATTGACAACCCTAGTAAAATGTACCCTAGCTAGGCAATAGAGAATTAGTAACCGTGTTCATAAAATGGTTGACAGAGTTCACATGCTCTACTTAGAGTCTTAGACTGTGACCATGAACTTTTCTTACATAAAAGTTTTCTTTTTTAAATACATTAGAAAACTAGTAAATGAACCTTCTCATACTGTACTATTTCTTATTCTTCTTCTTCCTTTCACATGGAAAATTAAAAGTTTTTTAAAATGTTGGTCAAAGTTGGCATGTTCTGAGTTCCTACTGCAGAGCTCAATCCCAACATATTCCTCATTTAATACTACATGCATCCCTATGTTTGCTTGTTTATCATCCCAGTTGAATTGAATTAGAAGCACAGTTCTCGATTATAATAACTTTTCCGAGACTTGCATCCATAGTTTTATCATTCTTTAACCATAGACTTCTTTGGATCGATCCTCATTTGTCAACTCATGTCTATTTGAAATGTTCAACGTAGTTAAATAATTGTACATAGGGCAATTACTAATTAACATACATTTGTGTATATTATTTATACAGGTTTTGGTTATAGAGTAGGTTAACAACATGCGTTGAATCATAATACTGTAATAACTATATTTGAAACTACATATCGTCATTCACATTACCAGTATAAGAGATATATATTGTTATAACCACGTAAAACTTTCAATATCTTACAAGTTTTGAATGCAACAAATGGCAAAGTAATAGATCAAAAATTAATATTGTTTATGAGGTCTCTCTGAAGCAATGTAAATTCAATATACATGTAGGTCAAATTAGGAGTAGAAACCCATGGAGAAATTCAAACGGCAACACTGCTTTGACTCTACAACAACTTCATTGAGCAAATTTTCACCATTAACATACATATAATATTCATCAAATTGTCTACAGCAATGCTATATATATTTATATTTAAATTATTGTATTGGCACCTTGTTCTTATTCGTACCTGCATCATTATATTCTTTTCGAGCAATTGTACGTATTTTATACATGAAGGATGATGCATTCAATGGTATGAATCATGCATTTTTACTTTATTTTTATGTTTTTGGGATTAGTTGGAATATTAAAATGGAAGGGGTGACTGTGCTGGAATAATAATCATGTGCAGGGTACATCAGGTGTTAGGATGCTCCCAAACAAGATATGAATATTTTACTCCATTTTATGTTTATCCTCTCTGTTCATGTATGTACCATACAATAATACATAGTAAACTATTGCCTATGAATTTATATTTATGATAGAAAACTAAGTACATGATTATTGCAAACGTTTATAAGCTTTTTATATATGGTTAGGTTGCTTCCTGTTCATGCACATAATACTTGAATACTACATATTTTAACATTTAAAAAATTATCACATTTATGTTAGCATTTTTGCACCCTTATTGGTTTATTGGTGCTTTGTTACTTTAGCTCTTGGATGAACATAATCGGTAGGGGAAGCAAGTAATCTTAATTATGATTAAAATTTCACTGCTGAGAAGGAACAGTTATATCGGTACATGTTTGTAAGTTGTAGACCAGTTACATTGAAGGCATATGATCACGCAGTGAGGCAGAAATTGTCTTTGGCATATGTTTCTTACAAGATGACACAAGTACTATTATCATGGTCATTCCATTCTACTTCAGAAATACTTAAAAAAATTGGTAAAAAGGTTATATGTTCATGGTTTTGATGTTGTTAAAATAATAGTTCAGTTTCAATGAATATATGAATATGTAATTATGTTCATATTCTTGAAAAATTGGAAAAGCAAGTTAGTTTGCACTTTTCTAATAGATAACACAAGTTGATTTTCATTTTTTTAAATTATACCAAAAAAAATACCATAAGATGAGTAATGGTGAAAAATATAGTTTTTTAATAAATATATATGTAAATAACAAGTATAACTGCATAATAACGAAGTTCAATTTTTTAATTGTTAATCCTCTTTCGTTCGCAACCTAAGACTTACGACATAACGACTTAAAGACGATCCCGGCTCAATGGGTTACAACCTAGGGCAGTTACGATTTAAGGCATGAACCAATCTAACAGGCTACGACCTAAGGAAGCTTACCGACTTAACAAATTGCGAGTTAACAAGGGCTTCCGACTCAAGAAGTTTAACAACCTATGGGAACTTACGACCTACCGAGTTAAGAAAGTTCCGACCTAAAAACGTACGAGTTAAAGTGTGCCGACTTAACCGGTCCGACTTAAAGCAGCATACGACCTAAGCTACAGGTCCGACCTAACAGCGTACGACTTAAGATAATCTATCACTTAAGAGCTAACACCGACTTAAGTAGGTTGCCGACCTAAGGAATGCTCCGAGTCAAGGAATGCTCCGACCTAACAGTGTACGAGTCAAAATGGTCCGACTCAAAAAGCCTACGACTTAAGGCTGTTGCCAACTTGATGACTTAAGAGACCTAAGACCTACGACTTACGTTAAGTCGCTGCCGACCTAGGACTTCAGTTGAATAGCTCGTATTCAGGAGTAACTAAAAGGCAAGAACTCCTATCTCGTCGCCGACCTAAGACCTACGGCTTGCTATAAGTCGGCTCCGACCTAGGACTTGGCAAACAGAATCTCACCCAGAACCAATCCTATAAATAGGGCTCCAACTCCAACGAGAGGGGGACTTTTGGCCATTCATTTCTTCAAGCACCGTTACTCTGTCGAAATCTCCACTCATTCAGCAATCAAAGATCTTCAAACATTCGAGACGCTACAACAAGCTTCGAGAGGAATTCCTTACATCCAACATGGATTCATCGAGTTTCATCATCGAAGATTGAGCTAGTAGTCAAGATTGTTTCTTGTGATCAAATTGTACTGTTTTCGTAAGAGATTTGTATCGATTTGTAACCGGATTCAGTAATAAAGAGATTCAAAGTGGACGTAGGCTTAATCTCAAGCCGAACCACTATAAACTGCTGTCTTTTACTGCTTTTTCTGCTATTCTGCGAAATCTCTAAACAATGAGGAATATCTCTCTAGTATGGTTCGGCAGATAATGAAGGAAAGCATGCAAAGAAACGAGGATGAGAATGATTGGGGATTCGCCCCGAGTAAAACTCCATTCACTGAAAGGATCTTAAAAGCTGAGTTTCCGAGAAAATTCGTTCCTCCCACCATTCCTTCTTATCGAGGAACGAGTGATCCAAATCAATTCCTATACAAATATGATTGGCACATGACTGGTGCCAGAGCAACTGACGAGATTAAATGCCGGTATTTCCCGGTATACTTAGAAGGAGTGGCGTTACTTTGGTTCACCAAGCTTCCCGTGCGATCTGTCGACCAATTTTCTGATCTGACCCGAAAATTCAAGGAACAATTCAGATTATACATCTCAAGGGCAAAGGATATAATGTCTCTCTCAAGTCTTGAACATAATCCTGGAGAGCCCATTAAATCCTTCTTGAATCGCTTTAATTTAGCCCTAGCAGAAGTTGATAACGCGGAACCGCGAATGATCTTAACCTACTTAATGCGGGCTATTGACAAGTCTAGCGAGTTTGGAAAATGGTTAAAAATGAAGGAACCAAACTCGCTTGAAAAATTCTACAAAAAGGCTGATGAGTTCATGCGCTTAGAGAATCTCTCCGCGTCAGCTAAAGTTGTGACAACAGTGGTGGAAAATAATGCTACAGTTCAGAACAAGAAAGAACCCGCAAATCAGAAAAGGGAGAATAATGGTGGAAAGAAGCAGAAAGATCTCAAAAAGACCCGCTTCCTCAAACCTTCGGATTTTACTCCTCTGACTGATACCCCGGAGAATATTTTCATCGCCACTAAGGATGCTGTTGATTTTCCAAAACCATCAGCAGTAAAAGTTGGGAAAAATGCTGTTCAAAGCGAAAGATTTTGCAAATTTCATAATCAACCAGGCCACGATACCAACGAATGCCGCCACTTGAAAAGCCTAATTGAAGAATTGTTGAGAGAGAATAAGTTGCAGCAGTATGTGAAAAGAAATAGAAAAGACCCATCTTCATCTAACCAGGGGCAACTACCCCAGCTCATTCATCTGGTTCAGGAGAGAGGCCTGCTGAAAAAGAAAGACCTGTTATCAATGTGATCACAGGAGGACCTCATCCAGCTGGCAGGAGTTGGGGTGAGATGGAAAGGTATGCTAGAGCTTTGAAGTATGCTCCAACTGAAGAAAGTGTCTTGATCTTGGAAGATGCTGCACCTCTAAAGCAGCGGAAGACTTTTCATGATGATATTATGTTCAGAACCAGGGATTCTATTGATGTGGAAGCTCCTACTGAGGACCCTTTGGTTGTTTCTGTCGGTATTGGGCCGGCTATTGTCAGAAGAGTTCTGGTTGATAGTGGTGCTTCGTGCAACATACTCTTTAAAAAGACATTTGACCAAATGAAAATTCCAATGACAGACGTACAAGCCTCTTCGCACAAGATTGCCGGATTTACAGGAGAGCTGAAACAGCCAATTGGAACGGTGGATTTGTTTGTTGAAATGGGCGAAGGGCATAAGAAGTTGGTTCGAAAGCAAACCTTTGTAATTGTTGATGGATTCTCTGCCTATAATGCTTTCTTGGGTCGGCCTACTCTTGCTGCTTTCAGGGCCGTCCTCGCTCCGTGGTGCTTAACAATGAAATTTCCCACTGATAATGGGGTTGCTGTCATTAAGGGAGATCAGAACGCAGGGCGATGTTATCTTGTAGAGCTCCGTGAGGCCCGAAAAGGAGAGATGGGAAAAGATGCGGCAGCTCCGCTCCGCATCAAAGAACCAACCTTGTAGCAGCTACGGAGTGGCCCCTGTACCGGCAAACACAGCAATGTAAGGAAAGAAATGGACCCCAGAAAAGCCAGTACAGGGGAGAATAGGGTGGTACCTGTGGAAGTAACGGTACCAATATCTGTTGATTCAAAAGACCCGAACAAAGTACTCAATGTGGGTTCACAGCTGAGCATAGCAGTTCAAAACACACTGATATCATTCTTAAAAGCCAACCTGGATGTGTTTTCCTGGTGTCATGCTGATATGTGTGGGATCTCCCCGGAAATTACCGTACATACTTTGAACATTGATCCGAAATTCGCACCAGTGAAACAGATAAGAAGAACTCAAGGCCCAGAAAGGTCGACAGCACTAAAGAAAGAAGTCGACCGGCTCATGGAAAACGGCTTTATCAGAAACTCCACTTATCCAAATTGGGTTTCAAATCCAGTATTGGTCAAGAAGGCAAATGGAAAGTGGAGAGTTTGCATAGATTTCTCAGATCTAAACAAAGCATGCCCCAAAGATTGCTTCCCGTTGTCCAGAATTGATCAATTGGTGGATGGAACAGCTGGGCATGAGTTGTTATCGTTTATGGATGCTTACTCCGGATATAATCAGATTATGATGCATGAGTCGGATCAAGAAGACACAAGCTTTATTACAGATGTGGGTCTCTACTGCTACAAAGTTATGCCTTTCGGATTGAAGAATGCTGGGGCAAACTACCAAAGGCTCGTCAATGCAATGTTCAAGCCTCAGATTGGTAGAACCATGGATGTTTATGTCGACGATATGTTGGTAAAGTCAAAGAAAGCTGTAGATCACATGGGTCACTTGGAGGAAATGTTCGCAATTCTTCGAAAGTACGGAATGAAGCTCAATCCATTGAAATGTTCGTTTGGAGTAGAGTCCGGGAAATTCTTAGGTTTCATTGTGAGCGCCAGGGGCATTGAAGCCAATCCTACTCAAATCACAGCTCTAAGGGAGGTCAAAGCCCCTAAAACAAAGAAAGAAATGCAAAGTCTCAATGGAAAAGTCGCTGCTCTGAGTCGCTTCATTTCCAAAGCCACAGACAAATGCATTCCCTTCTTTGACGCTCTAAAGAAAGGAAAGAAATTTTTTGAATGGACTCCCGAATGCCAGAATGCTTTCGATGAACTAATTCGTCATATGGAAACACCTCCGGTTCTTTCCAAGCCTACCGACGGTGAAGAACTTTTCATCTATTTGGCAATTTCATCCCACGCCCTCAGTGCAGCACTTGTACGGGAAGATATGAAAGTACAGCGTCCAGTCTATTACATCAGTAAACGGTTCACTGGGGCAGAGAGGAATTATTCGAAGATAGAAAAGATCGCCTATTGTTTGCTAATTGCTTCCAGGAAATTGAGACCATACTTTCAAACTCATCCTATCAAGGTTCTTACTGATCAACCTCTAAAGCAAGTCCTGTTTCGTCCTGAAACTTCGGGTCATCTTTTGAAATGGAACATTGAACTTAGCCAGTATGACATCACTTACCACCCCCGAAGAGCAATCAACGGACAAGCTTTAGCAGATTTCATTGCGGAGTCTACTGACAAAGGTGACAATAAGGAAGAAACAACTGACTGCATTCCAATACAGTGGAAGTTATATGTTGACGGCTCAAGAAATGATTATTGTTCTAGGGCAGGGGTTGTACTTGAAACCCCCGAAGGACGATCATTATGTTATGCATTGAGACTGGAATTTCCTTCAACAAACAATGAAGTAGAATATGAAGCACTTATTGCCGGTTTAAAAATCGCCAAGGAACTAAACATCAAAGTGTTACAGATTTTCAGCGATTCTCAGCTTATTGTTTGCCAGGTGAAGAAAGAATTTCAAGCCAAAGGAGGGAATTTGCCTGCATATTTGACAAAAACTTCCGAACTCCTCAATGATTTCGATCACTATTCAATAAGCCACATACCTCGATAGGAAAATATGAAGGCAGATTCTCTAGCAAAGTACTCAAGTTCCGGAGAAGCTCAATTACTGGGGTTAGTTCCTGTAGAAGTTCTGTCAGCTCCAAGCATTGATGAAATGGATGTTGATTGGATTATGGCTACGTCTCAAGAGCATGAATCATGGATGACTCCAATCAAAGAATACCTACTCAATGGTTCCCTACCAGAAAGTTCTAAGGAACGTCGAAAACTATTGAGGAAGGCGTCAAGATATGTAATTCAAGATGGCCGATTATATAGACGGGGATTTTCAATGCCACTGCTCCGATGCGTAACTAAGGAAGAAGCCAAGACAATTCTAGCCGAGATACACGGAGGAGAATGTGGAGATCATTCAGCTGGTCAAACTCTAGCCAAGAAAGTCCTCCGATATGGGTACTTCTGGCCCGATATTAATCGATATGCAGCTATCCACTCCCAAAAATGCGACAAGTGCCAAAGATTTGCAAAGATTCCAAGGGCACCTTCCACTGAACTAACACAAATGGTCAGTCCGTGGCCATTCGCTATTTGGGGGATAGATCTAATCGGACCATTACCAGTTGCCAAATCAGGAGTCAAATATGCTATTGTTGCTGTCGATTATTTCACCAAATGGGCTGAAGCTGAACCTTTGGCCACCATTACTTCTAAAAAGATGATAAATTTTGTAACGAAGAATATCATTTGCAGATATGGTGTGCCACAGAAGATAATCACAGACAACGGTACTCAGTTTGAAAGTGAAGAATTCCAGGATTTTTGCAAACGGTTCAGAATTCGGAAAAGCTTCTCAGCAGTGGCTCATCCGCAGGAAAACGGGCAAGTGGAAGCAGTGAATAAAATCATCAAGTCAACCATCAAAAAGCAACTCGAAAGAGCAAAAGGTGGTTGGGTCGATAAGCTTCCCTTAGCACTATGGGCATACAGAACCACTCACAAAACTGCGACTGGGCACACTCCATTTTCACTGGCATACGGATCAGAAGCAATGATTCCAGTGGAAGTAGAAGTTCCTTCACATAGAAGAATTCATTTCAACGAAGCTGAAAATGAAAAGCTGCAACTTGAAGCACTTGATTTTTTTGATGAGAAAAGAGAAGAAGCAAGGCTCAGAGTTTCAGCTTATCAGCAAAGGATAGCCAGGCACTTCAACTCTAAAGTTCGCCAACGCAGCTTTGAGGTCGGAGACTTAGTTTTGAAAAGGATCATGACGACAACTGGTGTGTTTGGACCAAACTGGGAAGGACCATATGCCATTGGCAGTAAACTTCTTGATGGCACTTTCAAACTCATAACTGTTGAAGGAGATCCAATTCCAAGAGCCTGGAACAGCAACCACTTACGTCCTTATTTTACTTAAAAAAAAAAGCTTTGCTCAAAATTATAAAATAGTGATGAATGTATCAGTTGTATTGTAAAACATTGTAAATCAGTGTGAATGAATGAAAGCTATAAAGTGGATGTAGGCCTGATTCTTGGCCGAACCACTATAAATCTTGTGTTCTTTACTATTTCATAATGCCTGTTTTATTTCGATATGTAAATACTTTAAATGTATTGCTAAAATGTCGATTCAAAATTGCAGGACATTAAAACAAGGCTTGCTCGTCACAAAGCCAAGCGAATTCTATAAATCACCTATTACGCTAATACCAAGCGACAAAAAATTCCAAATTCAAAATCCTATACGAGGAGAACTTCACATAAAAAGTTGGCGACTCCACTGTGGCAAACCTTTGTTAATTGGTTGAGATTGTCGATATGAACAGACATCCAACTAGATAACTTGCGTTTGTCCCGTGAAGTCGTTCAACAGTGAAGTCCACTTCTTCGGATGAGGCAATTTACTTGTAAAAGGAAAGAAGATGCGCTGGGAAACAATAATAAAAGATCGCTAATGAGCAGATGATGAGAGAACATTGCCAAGCAAACAAAGAAGCAGCCAAAAGGAGGTATGCTTCTCAATAAAAGGGCCGGTAAGAACCACCGAAGGGACACCTTCCCAAGCAGAAGGAACAGGGCCCTTGCTAACTGATCGTGATGCATCCGATCAGGCAGCTTGCGTCCGTCCCGTGGATCTACTTGCCCCTGAGACGCAACCTTCCTGGCACACCAACCAACCAACGCTCCTTCTCAAAGGTCAACAAAGTCCTCTAACGAGGCACGCCAAAAAATGAAAGTGCTTTCCTCAATCAAAAAAGATTGGTGGAACCACCGGAGGGGCACCTTCCCAAGCTGAAGGAACAGGGCCCTTGTTAGTTAATTGTGATCGTTTGTGCAAACGAACATCCAATCAAGCAACTTGCGTCCGCCCCGTGGATCCACTCAACCATGAGAAAGTAACTTCCAGGCAATCAAAAAGCCCTCTTCGGAGGCCCAAGCCCTTTTCGGAGGCACAAGCCCTCTTCGGAGGCACATGACCTCTTAGGAGGCAAAAGCCCTTTCCCAAGGCACCACAAGCCCTCTTCGGAGGCACATGACCTCTTCGGAGGCAAAAGCCCTTTCCCAAGGCACCGCAAGCCCTCTTCGGAGGCACAAGCCCTTTTCGGAGGCACAAGCCCTTTTCGGAGGCACAAGACCTCTTCGGAGGCATAACTCTTTAAGAGGAGCCCTCTCCGGAGGCATGTCCCAAAATAGAATACTCGAACGAAAAGCCTTCTCCGGAAGCACAGTTCAACTCTCAAAGGAAGGTTAACTTGTTCATCTCAAAAAGTTCCTCCTAAAAAAGTTGAAATGCTACAAAATTCTTCAGAAAGTTCACTTCACCACATAGGAAAATTCACTTTTTAACAAATAAAAGTGATCATCCCCAAAAGTTGAAGTGTTCTTCAGAAAGAAAGAAAAAATAAAAATTTCTCCAAAAAACGAGATATACTTTATTAAAAGCAGAATGATTCTTCCCCTAAAAGTGGAATTGTTATTCTCTGAAGTGAGAATATCAGTCTTGTAAAAGCTAGAAATATTGCAATGCACTTGTGGTATGGGGGCAACGCTATACAATTCAATTATATTAATAAAAGCAACATACCACAAGTTCATTGCAATATCACGAAAAATAGATGTGGAATAAATGTATTCCCAAACACAGACAAAAAGTTTGTACAAGTAAAAGGAATCGTTTATTCTACACTAAAAAAGAGAAACAGATGCGTTCTCACATAAACAAGAATTTGTACAAGTAAAATTACTGTTTTATTTAGTACTATGAAAATTCTTTACATGTGCATATATCTCAAAAAAGCAAAAGCAGGGACCAGTACCCGCACAATCTCTGGTCTATACATGTAAGAAGCAGAATAAGAAGTAGAAAGTCCAGCTTGTCATTCCTTCTTCCCGCCACCCTTGGAGCCTTTGCTTGGCCTAATAGTTAATTTCGGAATCCGATGTGGGCGGGATGGAGAAGGAGGAGTGGTTGGGTCTTCTTCTGTTTTGTCTTCCCCTGTCGAAGCACTTCTCTTCTTCTTCCTTATGGCACGCTTCCCCTTCCTCTTCGAAGAAGATTCGCTCCCCGGAGTAGCAAGCAATGTTGAAAGCTTCGTGTCATCATCTAGAGACCGCTCTGGGGTCTTCTCGATGTTTTCAAGATCCTCCGCCTTCTGCTCCTGCGAAACAGCCAGATCATCCAGGCCTTGAAGAGCTTCGATTTTCTCTGCCTGTGATCCCGGTTGGGAAGCAGAAGGAGGAGTAATCTGTGAAGATGGAGGAACGGCAACTGAAGGAGTGGAAACTTGTGCAGTGTTTGGTGCCTCCGCTGTAGAAGGAAAGAAGTTAAAATCGGTATTCTCTGAGAAAAGAGAAGGTATCGGTTCACCAAAGTTTAAGTAATAAGTAAGAAGGTCGTCAAACTCGGTTAAATCAAATAAATGATTCACTGGATCTGGATCGACACCAAAATTACCTGGAGAAGTCGGTTTTGACAAGTCAATTTCAAATTTTTCAGCCTCAGTGTCTTCTTGGCTCTGCTCCTCGATATGAGTGAGGGGAGATTCGGTTGTGACGGGCTTGGTCTCGACGGTTTTTGCAGGAGAAGAAAAGTGAGAGCTGGAACCAACGATATCGACGTCAGTTGATGTCGAAGTGTGGACAGGGGCAGTTAAAGATATTTTCTTCTCTAGATGTTCTTCTGCCACTATTCCAGCTCTGGCTTCAGTAAGTTGCTCTTTTCCCTTAGCGAGAGCAGCACGAGCTTCTTCGTCAAGATAGCATACCTCGAGTTCCGCCTCATCATAATCGGCCCCGCCAAGCATGTCAACTGCTACTTCCCATACTTCGGCCAGGGTAACCTCATAGTCAGGACCCAGAAAAGAGAGGCTCCCATGACCCAGAACGCTATGCAGATAAAAGTCAAATAAGGTGGAGCTGATGCTAGCTTTTGTTGTCTCATGCGATTGCTCGGCTGCCTCTTTTTCGGCGATGGCCGCAGCTCGACCAGCAACAACCTCATCACGCTCTTTCTCAGCGTTAGCAAGTTGAGACTTCAGTAGTTCAATCTCCGCGTTCTGGGAATTAACTTTTTCCCGTAGTTCAGCATTTTCTATGCGATATTTCTCAGCAATGTGCTGTTCGGCGGCAAGCTTCATTTCGACATCTCTTTGTGCAGCATGTGCATCCCGCACTTTCTTCTAAAAGACTTCTTCTTTTTGAGTATGTGATGCAGAAGAAGAGGCGAGATTTTCCTTAAGCTGCTTGACTTCAGATTCAAGCCTTGCATTGTCATCCGCGATGTTCGTCATCTCCGCGTCATGCTGCTTGCACCATTTATCCCATTCAGCTTTATCATTCTCCAGAGTCAGCATGTTTTCAAGATTCATATGGTTGACTCTCTGGAGTTCATCAACAAGTTTCTGCCATTGCGACATCCTCTCAATGTTAAGCCTAACTGCATCAAGACTTTTAAGCATGTCTTGCTTATCGATTGGGACCAAATCCAGGTCAAAACGCACTCCTTTTAAGCACCAGTTCGGAAACCGGCTTTGAAGTGTTGGAGGGCCGTCTTTAACCTGATATTGGGGCCTGCTGATGATCGTTTGGATATCGGTTTTCTTTAAAGGAGGAGAGCCGGTCGGAATATCAGAAGGGATAGGAGCATCAGTCTTCTCAGAAATTACAGACGCGTCACTTGGCTTGGACCGTTTGCTCGATTCGTCAGTAATATGAGTCTTCCCCTTGTCATCATAAGACTTTCGCTTATGGAAATCATAACTTCTGTAAGAAGAATCATATTGATCAGCATCTCTTCTTCTCTGCCGCTGCTCATAATCCCATTTTTCTTGAGCCTTCCTTTGAGCCCTTTCCTCATCTGTCTCTCTCTGGTCACCAAGATATTTCCTAAAGTCATAAGATCCATGACCTCCATGGCGCTGAAATGAGTCATAGTATGAGCTGGTACGCCCCATCGGAGAATCTGAAAACCGAAAAAGAAGTAAAGTTTAGAAATTTCCAGAAAAAGAGGATAAATGCTTATAAGTGCTGAAAAATCCTAAGTGTGTGCGGCGTGCGAACTACGTGCGTCAAACTACAAACCACGCTTTAGTGCGGGAACGGAGACGACAGGTGTAGAAGGCGTCGAAGTTTGTTTCAAAGAGGAAGTCGCTTCAACGACAGGAGAGTTCGCTTTTGGAATATTATCCTTGAAAAGCTCTTAAGAAGTTATCATTATGTCACTAAAGTCATCAAAGGTGTCATCATTATGATACTCAGTAGAGTTCTCCTTTTCAACTTCCACATCGGCTGATTTTTCAGAAATTCGAGGGTTTTCTTCCTCTTCAATAATTGGAGCAAGCGCCGGTTTGCTGGACGTTCCCGCAACACCAATAGAAGTAGAACACTTTACTAATGCAGTGTCTACAGTTGGCTCCTTTGAAGCCATCTCTTCCGTTGAAGCTGGGGCATCTGATGTCTGTGCTGGAAGATTAGAAACTTCACGAGGCTGGGTAAAGTGAGAAGAGTGTAAAAGACCGAATTGATGTAAAAATTCGTCTGTCAATAGAAACTGGATACTCCTTTCCTCAATCGGCACCGCCATAAGCCTCTCAAAAGTCACCTTGTGACCGGGATCTCTAGAAGGAGGAGGAAGTGCTGGAAAGAAAAAAGGCAAAGTTAGCACTTGATAACTCGGACTTCGGTAAGTTTGAAAGAACATGAAAAACAGAGGCAAGTGATCTTACTTCCTACTCTCCAGATAGCGTAAAATCCCGGGGGATAGCGAACATAGAAAAACTGGCTTAGGAAACTATGAACACTCTCAGGGAGACCGGTGATCAACTTACGATTTCTAGCACTCCTCACGACTGTGATAGAAGGATGATCTTTGTTTTTAGCGAAAGTGCACAGATAGCGAATTTCTGCAAAACTGGGAAAACGGTCCAGCGTTCTCCTAAAAAGCACACACAGTCCCAACAGGATGGAGTAGCCGTTGGGGTGTAGTTGAAAAGGGGAAATAGATAATCGGAGGAGAAGTTCTCGAAGACAGTCGTTAAATGGGGGAATAGCCCCACTCAAACACATTTGGCGGTTAACTGCGACAAAGCCATGGGGCGGCCTATCAGCAGTATCATTTATTCCAGGGAACAAAGCATCAGCTTCGGCAATGCCAAACTGGATGCATAATTGACAAAAGACTTTATGGCTCAGAGTGGTAGGAGTCCTTTCTGGAGGATCACTCAGCGGGACAGCAACTGGAAATGTCTCTTCAACTTGCTCTATTTATTCTTGTGGAGAAGACATTCTACACAATCAACTGGATGTTCAAATGTGAAGGTGCACGTTTCTTAAAAAGTGTGAAGTGTTGTGCAAAACTAATGAAAGTAAAAGGCAAGCATAACTGGAATTAAACTAGTTGACAATCAATCGATTACAAAATTTCAGAACTTGTTAATGTTCAAGTGCAGTGTTAATGCAGACAAATCAGTTTCAGTTGACTATTACGATTTTGTTTTAATACTTCACTTGAATTGGTTATTGTACAGCATTTCATTCATATTCATTCAATTTAACTTTTTCTTTATCAACTAATTTGTCATTCGATGTGGGCAGTCAGTGACAGTATATTCGACCCAGTATTTTGTAAATGTTGTATTAAGCAGGATTGTTAGCTTGCAAATTGAAGCAATCTGTAAAAAGAAATACATGCAACACAGTTCATAGTTCAACAGTTCGAAGTCCAGGCAAAGTTTAAAAGCCAAGTGCTAAGTCGCCGAAGACTCAAGTACTAACTCGGTGACGACTTAAGAAAGATTTCCTATGGGTTAAGTTAAGTCGTTAGTCCTCTAGTTCTTTGGGTCATCAGCCATAACACTTATAGAGCTATGAAGCTTCAGTTCGAGAACATATGTGCTAACTCGTCCACGACTTAAAGGTTATGAGGCGAGCTAGGGTAAGTCGTTTATACTACAAGTCGTTGGCATATCAGGCCAGCAGTCCCTGAGTCTTAAGTCGGAGAAAGAAGAAAAGGCCCCAATTCAAGGCAACAAGAAATCCTCCAAGTCCTAACTCAGAAGCGACTCAAAACGTAGGTCCTCGAAACTGTTAAGTCAATTCCGACTTAAACCATGGAAGTCACTGAGTCACACGGAATCACTAAGTCGTGACCGGGCCAGTACCTCGACCAATTTTCCTCCCTAACTCTTAACCCGTTAACCCAATAGCCTCACTGCCAATGGCGATCCTCATTCCATCACACCGTTTGATCACCCAAAAAGCCAATTCGAATCGCCTCAGATTTGCTGCGAATCCGATGTACTGTTATCCTATCACAACTACAACATGGTCGATGGCAATTGCAGGACAATCGAAGGGTTATTCATGATGAATCGCGGCGCCTAAAAACAAGTGGGAGTCAAAAATTGGGAGGTTATCAATTCGACAATGGACATGGGTGAACGAAGATCGGATCGACTTACGGAGTATAACAGGAAAATGATCGGCGATTGGATGGTTGGAATTTATCTCTGGGAGCTCTAAATTGCGTCAATGGCTGATTCGAGAAGAACGATAAGTGAGAGAGAGGGAGGATGTCTTTACTATTTATACACTGGAAGGCGAGTTGACTTGTACGGTGTACGACCTAAGGCATATGTTAAGTCATTTCCGACCTAACCAAAGAGAGTTAAGAGAATCGAAGCATACGACCTATGGTTTAGGCATATACTTCGAGGGGCAAATGTTAATCCTCTTTCGTTCGCAACCTAAGACTTACGACATAACGACTTAAAGACGATCCCGGCTCAATGGGTTACAACCTAGGGCAGTTACGATTTAAGGCATGAACCAATCTAATAGGCTACGACCTAAGGAAGCTTACCGACTTAACAAATTGCGAGTTAACAAGGGCTTCCGACTCAAGAAGTTTAACAACCTATGGGAACTTACGACCTACCGAGTTAAGAAAGTTCCGACCTAAAAACGTACGAGTTAAAGTGTGTCGACTTAACCGGTCCGACTTAAAGCAGCATACGACCTAAGCTACAGGTCCGACCTAACAGCGTACGACTTAAGATAATCTATCACTTAAGAGCTAACACCGACATAAGTAGGTTGCCGACCTAAGGAATGCTCCGAGTCAAGGAATGCTCCGACCTAACAGTGTACGAGTCAAAATGGTCCGGCTCAAAAATCCTACGACTTAAGGCTATTGCCAACTTGATGACTTAAGAGACCTAAGACCTACGACTTACGTTAAGTCGCTGCCGACCTAGGACTTCAGTTGAATAGCTCGTATTCAGGAGTAACTAAAAGGCAAGAACTCCTATCTTGTCGCCGACCTAAGACCTACGGCTTGCTATAAGTCGGCTCCGACCTAGGACTTGGCAAACAGAATCTCACCCAGAACCAATCCTATAAATAGGGCTCCAACTCCAACGAGAGGGGGACTTTTGGCCATTCATTTCTTCAAGCACCGTTACTCTGTCGAAATCTCCACTCATTCAGCAATCAAAGATCTTCAAACATTCGATACGCTACAACAAGCTTCGAGAGGAATTCCTTACATCCAACATGGATTCATCGAGTTTCATCATCGAAGATTGAGCTAGTAGTCAAGATTGTTTCTTGTGATCAAATTGTACTGTTTTCGTAAGAGATTTGTATCGATTTGTAACCGGATTCAGTAATAAAGAGATTCAAAGTGGACGTAGGCTTAATCTCAAGCCGAACCACTATAAACTGCTGTCTTTTACTGCTTTTTCTGCTATTTTACTGCTTAAATTCCGTTCCCATCACGCGGGTGGTGCTTTCACAACTCAACCACACACACCGGGTGTTAGCGTTCACTTTTTTAGCATTAACATTAATATTTGAAAAACTTTTAAAAAAAATACAAATTAACTTTATTCATTATTGCATGAACTTACAACCACATTAGAAATCGTATCTAATGTTCAAAAACCCTAAAATTGCTATGATAGCGGTTGTCATTGTTCCTTTATCAATTTTACATTCTTATGTATAGAGGCATAGCCACTCCATAAAGGCACAACAACATATTAAAATCCGTAATAGTCAAAATTGAAAATTTAGTTTTTTTAATTTAACAAATTGTCCATGTATTTAACAAATGCCTAAAACTAGGAATTTATTTAACATATGCGTTTAATAAACGCCTCAAGTGGAGCTTTAATAAAATAAATACCGGACCTTTAGACGCTCACTAAACAAACGTCCAAAGTTAAACGTTTATAAAATACATTCATGGTTCATTTTTTCCATCCTAATACATTTTTATCATTCAAGTTCTTCCGCTTGTTACCTTCATTTTCAGAATTATTATTATCGTTGTCACCATCTTGTTTGACTGCCACATTACTCATCACAAAGCTGCTAGGTCCAACTTGACCATCCATGTCCTCTTTCAGATCTGCCTCTTCCAAACCCAAAAACAGGTTTGATTTTCTATAAAAGTCCTTCAAGATAGCAGGTTTCTTCAACTTTAAACATTACCAAAATCAGTTCATTTACTCACTCCACTTATCGAAGCATTAAGACAATATCGTCACTTTGGTTCTTCATCTCCATTACAGTGGCGTTGAATCATTTCAGAGTTCTTTAAGGTCTCGCCGAACCGCTAATGCAGATTAGTTAAGGACATCGCGTCCTTAGGCTAATTCATCATAAGACGATATGGACCCAGGTTCTAATCTGCAGAACCACATAGTAGCCAATCCCTCGAGAAAGACGGAAAAACACATGCACTTAATGTTGTCATCTGCTCTAGCATCATCCATATACCAATCATACTTCACTGGATGTTTCATTGGGAAGCTCAATCCATTACAGCCCAACATTGTTGGCATGACAAATTTGTACGGGTATCGAGCCACCGTAAACGGCGTCTTACTGCTAATTCTGTTGTAGCAATCTCTTGACCATTTCTGTGATCAACTCATCACTGCATCTATTTTGCCCTAAACAGGGGCCATCATGGGCATCATTGTGTGTTTGGTTCGACGAATGGGCATGGCTAGCACGACGATGCCTAAGACCCTTATCTCTGGGAGTCCATTCATCTAATTCTTCAACGATTTTGGCACGGACTGATTCTTCTTCTATTGTTTCCAGTTGTATTTCCTCTAACATCTCCTTCCTGAAGACCACCACCTTGTTTATTCTCATTAACATCATAATCTAAGGCAACCCACGATCCAACTGGGCTTCCGATGGATCGGTACCGAGCCATCATGGATCGGTAATAGCCCAACCTTTGGTTAGAGCTCTTGTTCCAGTTTACTTCCTTTGAATCCATGAAGTTCCTAGATCCTATTTTTTGCTTTCTACTTTTCATCTCTGTGTCGATCTGCTGAGCTTTCTCCGCTTGACTCAGATGATGAATCCCTCTAATCATTGCAACTATTGCGGGATCCTTCTCCTTGAAGGGGTTGCATTGTTGAAGCAAACTGCTTCATTTCTTCCATGACGGCAAGCTGAAATATTTGCACTTTTCGATCCATATTTGCCATTATCCTAATCGGCTCCTACTTCGTCACGATTTTCAATTGTGCCGAAGTTACTTCATGATTCTATTGATCTACCTCATTACTCCATGCTTTGAACTCATTAGTTCTTATACTATTGGAGTTTTCTTACTCGTAGCTTTTATCAAAAGCATTTCCTTTGGATCTAGTTGAACATTTTATACAAATCCTAGTACCAATCACAAACCTGATCCTTATCTTATTTCTCGGTGAAAGCACCAAAAATGTTTGCATGTGAATGGAAAAACACCCTCAATAGAATGAAAATGAATTTTATAAGTAAGAAATCGAAAGAAAAAGTCAGAAATGCATAAGTTTATAGTGGTTAGGCAGAATTCTACGGTCTAAGTCTACTTTATATTTTTATTAATTGATTGCAGCAATTACAACTGGATTAAAAGTCAAATTCGTTGATAATATTACTTGGTTTCAAACTTGGTAGAGTCCCCATGAAAAAATCAAATAAAAATCCTTCTTTTCATATGTTGAAGTTCACTATTTATAGACAAATCTACAAAACATGATCACCAGATCTTATTTTGAATCACTTAGACAATTAGATCCAAGAAATTAAGGATGAACTAGAAAAAATTTCCCAAAGGACTTAATCGATCGGTACCGATCGATAACTTTAACCAAATATTTATCCTTTCCTTCAGTTTTTCTAAGTCTTCTAGCTTTGGGTCTTCTAAGGCAAAATGGCAATTTGGATCGATTGATACCTACCGGACTCCTATCTCCAAAACTTGTCTTTTTCTTCTAAATAGCCTATAGAATCATAGTAAAAGCAAAGTGGACCCAATATCCAATGATGGATCGATACTGACTCGTCTATCAATCCGTATCAATCCGTCAAAGTTTGTTTAAAACTTGATGGAATCTCTGGGCTTCCGTCCTAGATCTCTTGTAAAAGTTTTGATCCATTTCTTCATCATTTCATAGTCCAATTCAATTGAAATATCGCTTGGTTCAAATCTTGGATAACACTTTTCCCACGAAGTATGCTTCTATGAACATAATTCATGCTTTAAACCGAGACAAACAACCAAATCCAGATCTGTTGAGACCTTTCCTTTACTTTTCCATAAAATATTGCTTCTTCACTGAGGATATCGGCACTTCTTTCCAAATAGCAACAAGTTATGTCTTTCGAAAGATATAAATGTTGAAGTCCTTTGTTTGAAATTCCGAACATTACTGGGAATTTCTGAAAGTTGTTCTAGTCTTTGATTAGGTAAATTCCAATTTCTTTTCCATCTATTTATCCCATTTTTATCTTCTTTTCTCTAAGAAATATAGATTGGTCTGTACCAACCCATATAGATGGGTATTGTTCTATTTTTGCTCTGAAGTATAGAAGCAACACTTAGAGAAATTTAAAATTCACTTAATCATTTAAATCTTCGCCACTTTTCTTCATTTGAGCTCTTGGGAAACGAACTCCCTTCATCGTTCTTCTCCGAATTAAGCTTAAATCCATCTTCAAATTTAGATTCGAGTTTGATCATCACTGTCAACCAATTGAAGAACTTGAGAACTCGATCCAATCAATCTACCACTTCAACTTTCGGTTAGAATCACGAACAAACTAAGGTGGGACTCACTTCCACCCCCAAACTAGACCGTTGCTTACATAATCATGTTTCCATCATATCCTTTCACTGTCGTCATCATCCACCATCGATCTGCACTTTTCTTCCGACCGATTTTACTAATTCAATAGCAAATTGCTATTGCCTATTTTTGATGCTGAATACATTGATGGTGATGATAAAGAGAGAGATGATTCTTTGATGCACTTTGACTGTGGATCATCTCTAGTCATTCCTTGGAGAGATTCACGAAATTTGCTCTGAAATTGTACTCTAGTCTTCGATGAATTCGAGTATCGACATGTCCTGGGATTCGAATTCCATCGATACTCATTTTCATCCTTTGTAGATCCTCTATCTTGTGAAGATAACATCATTTCTCTGGAATTCCCAATTGAGAGATAGAGCTCTGTACCGCCTTAGATTCCATCTAGTTCCATTAACATAAATCCTACGTTAATGGGTAATATTCAACAACCCGCCATCTACGATGTCCTGACCCATGTCTAAAAGTGGTACTGGCATCGCGGATGCCTTTGAAGGTGGATTTTTAGGGTAAAAATATATAAACCATATCACAGAGCTATCCATATATTAAACTTTCTGAAACTCAAAATGGAAGGAAAATATAATAGTGACCAACAACATAATCCTATACAAACAATTTAGTATCAAATAAAAATACAATTACAACTTCTCTTTACTAGTAACAGAAACTGTCTCATTTTTGGGAATAAAATAGTAGATAGCTAACAGACAAATAAATATGCATCTTGACCATAACATCATGCCTCCATGTCATCGCCGGTCCTCTCTATCGACCTATCCGAGTATAACTAAAAGGAAGGAAACAATAGAGGTGGTCAGATATACATATGGTGAGTGGAACACATCATATAAGTATACAATATCAATAAGCTAGTAAAACAACACTTATGTTCGAAAACCAAACCTTAACTTGTGTCACATGTACCCAACAAGTCAGCTAAAGACAATATAATACTATAGTGACATCATATGCCGAGGTCTCACTAAAATCTAACCTATATATCTAATCACATGGACAAGATCAAGCCTAAATCACCAACTTGCATGCCGAAAATATATGCAACTTGCTACTGAAAATCTACATGTCTCAACCCACTATTGCTAAATCGTATGTGACTCACTATTGAAGGTCTACGAGCCTGGCTCACTATCGTAAAATCATATGTACACCAACGAGCTCAAAGTCCCAACTTGTGTACTACCAATTATGACTACAACACCCTATAAAATAAACAGTATTTAATTAAAGAGACTTTATAAATAATTATTAATGCTCAAAAGTAAAATTTGAGAAAACGCTATAATTTGTCCATAAATCTTACACCATTGTGTTCATAATGATTTTTTGAGCAACTTTCATATATAAAGTTTTACGATCGGAGTTCAAACAAAAAAGTTATAAGCATTTGAAATTTGCAGATCGAATATAATTAAAAAGGAATAGGGAAATAATTACGTGGACCCCACCAAACGAGACAAGGGCGTGATCGGTCCACCCCTAGCGGTAGACCACTGCTACCATCGGTCGACCTAGGGCCGACGTGTCCTGAACCTTGGCCGAACGGCTCGGATTTAATAATAGTTAATAAACTATAGTTGAACATATAGAATGGATTCATGCACCTATTAGTAAAGGCCCAGCTCCTCACTTTTCTTCTCATATTTTCTACATAGAGCATCAAAGTTCTTTCATTTTCTCCTCTCCATTGTTTCTAGAAATTTATAAAAATATTATTATATATATTGGAGAAGAGCGGAAAATAAAAGAGGAGAAGAGAAAGAGTGAATCAATTCTGCAAAAAAGGTAAACTCTATAATTATAAATCTAAATTTCCGCTTAACTCAAATTCCACTCATATATGTAATTCTAATGGGTGTGTGTGTGTGTATAACTTCTTATGCATATTTTTGGGATGGAAAGGAAAAACGAGTCAGTTAAAGAAATGAATTCAGATTTGAAAAGCTAAAAAGGTGACTGAGAAATTTTATGATTTATATATAACGTTGAAATTTATATCGTTGAAATTTATTTGATTACTATGCCTATGCAAGATCTATTGAATTGTAGTCTTAAAATGAATGTATTTAAATGAAATCCCGCCTACATATTCTAGAAGTTATGAAATTATGATGGAATGACATATGCACCATAATCTAGAAATTTTAAAAATCAGTCCCTAAAAGTTTAAAATATGACGTTGATAAGATTGTGATTGTTTATTCCATATTTATGTTAATTGGATTGTAAATTATTTAGTATTTATTTGGAATGCCCTAATTTGACTTGGAATGTAAATATCTATATTTTAATTTATTAGAAGCGTTGAAGGTACAATTTAGTTGTATCAATTTCCGTATAAATTTTCATAGACTGTCTAACTTCACGGCTATGTATAAAAAGTGCATCGGTTGGTAAGAAGGAATATACAAAAATGAAAGGGATATGTAAAGTACGTATGTCCTTCTCCGTAGTTTGTATCGTCTATTCACTAGAAATGAAAAGAGATAATTTCTAGTAATTTCAAACAGAGAAAAATTCTTGCTTTAGGAAGTTTATGTAAAGTTATAAAGGTAATAAATTCCTTTTTGCAAAGGATAGCTCCAATTCATTAAAATGTGGAGATGAGTGTTCTTTGTAGGATGTACATACAAGTGTATGTTTTGAAATTCCTAAACGTAGAAATTAGGGAGTTAAAATTAGAAATATATATATATATATAACCATGCTTAACAATAAAAAATATATACATAAGGTAAATAATAAAGCACAATAAATAAATATATATTGGTACTCATATTTGTTACAATTAGGACAATTAAATATTAATAATGTAGTAAATAATAGAATTAGGAGGTTGAAATGAGAAAGAGGTAGTAACTCCAACACTTATGAATAATGATTGCAATATTAGTTGGCAATAAATGCGTAATTAATATGGAGTTATAAAAATCAAATGGGCACATAAATGTGTTTGCAGAATTAAACATGCCATTTATCGAGAAAACAGAATACATATTATAAGTTAGATTTAAAATGAATAAATAAATGTCATTAGTGATTGTCCAATTTAAATAATATTGACCATTCATTAAGGACAATTATTTGGAGGTAAAAAATAAGTGAAGTTTTAGTGACATAAATAGGAAATGATGAATATAGGAAATAAGCATATAAGATAAGAATAGGTTCGCGGTAAATAAATAAATGAGTATTAGTAAATAAACCTTGGAGGCAATATAATAATTTCCATAGTGGAAATTGTATAGCCTCGACAATATGTTTAAGATGAGCCTGAATTAGTAGGCCTAGCCCAACATTTAGGTTTAGGATAAATGGCTTGTTTTGGATAGGTTAGGATGCGAGGTCAGTAGAGTTACAAAACAAAAGTCTGCACTTCACCTAGAGACTACCAGCAGTTGTGTATATGTACTACTGATGTGGGACATCTCTAACTACAAGACTCATGGAAAAGGGGTATACATTCGTGTACAAATGTGGGAAAATATACAAAGGGTTCGCCTCGGATTTGATGTATTAGATGGCTCGATACCTTTAAGGATGTCAAGGGGTTTACTTCGGAGGGGAAGGTATTAAATGGCTATTAAGTTTGTCTCCTCCTTATTTAAGATTCTTAAATAACCTACGATAGTGCCTAATTGCGAAATTAGATCTACTTCATTTTTAAACTAGAGGTATTAAGTAACTAGAGTGGACATTTTCCTTGACTTGTGATTCCGGTTGTGGGACGTCGGCGGGCTATGCCTGTCTTGTTAGCAAATTGGTATTTAAAAGTAGGATCGACATATGGGCTTTGACCACCAGCGCTCCCTAGCGGTTGTTAGCAAAGACTTGGGTTATGTCCTAACGGATTTTGCTTCCTACTAGTGTATAATCATTATGGAATAAGAAAAGACCTCAAAGGTTAATTATTTATTTGTTTATCAGGGGTGGACTAGTTAACCCTTATATAAGTTTTTTGAGATGCGTTTGTAATATGGCTAATTATAAAGCCATATCTAGGGGTCATCCGCCTTCGTAGCTTGGGTCGGTTGACCAACGATTACATTACGGAGGGCTTGCTTCGAGGTTGTGGTATGAAATGGTTGTTCGATCTTTCTCCTCCCTATTTAAGAAGTATTAAGCGATCGGGGTTTCTTTTTGGATAGTACAAAGCTTATATATATATATATAGTTATACATCGGTGGATGTTGGACATATCGTACGTGCATATGTGATGTGCACGTAAATGTGCATATTTTTATTTCCATATTTTATTGAATTTAATTAAATAAATGATCACATTGGGTATTTTAACATGTTTAAACCAAAATTTCAATTATTTTCAAAACATCATATACTCATCTTCATGTATGGGTAAAATCATATATTAACTTGAGAAATTTTACTTGGAAATTTCAATGTTTTTTGTTGGAATTTGAATTCAATTACAAGTGGTTTCATGAAGAAATATGCATGCACAAGAGATGATAAGCAAATGATGGAAATGATTCATGTCATGAATCATGGAGGATCCCACCTACCCATCTACTTTAATGCACAAATTAGAAGCTAATGCACATGCTAATGGTCATTAGAGTTTCATGCACACTTAATGAAGGATTATTTTATGCTAATGATAACTTGGTGGCTACACTTACTCAAGGTAGTTTGGGTAGTTCAAAAAAATTGGATTAGGGTTTCCAAACATGTATAAATATCCCTTATGTTTCATGTAATCTTCCTCTTAGCCTCTTTAGTTTAGTTTAGGCTCACAAATAAACCAATGCTCTCTTTTTTTTATGGCTACTTAGCCATTTTTATTTCATGTATTTTTCTTTTTTATGCAATGTTAATAATGTTTTTCTCTACTTACATGCTCTCTTTCTTCTTATGTTAGTAGCTTAGTTTCATTTCTTATGCAAATAGATTAGTTTTTTTTTGTTAGCTCTATTTTTTATTAGCTTGCATTTTCCTTTTCTTTTTGTTTCATGTTGTTTTCTACATCTATTGAAATGATAACAAATATGAGAGGCTAAACCTCTTTAATTTAGGGGTAATGAAGCTCTCTAATTATGTAGATTCAACATAATTTATTTATTTTGATCTCTTTTTATGCTTAATGGAAATAGTTGAACAAGTTAAATTTTGTTGTTTTAGCTTTGAATTTGATAGCCTATGTTGTTGACACCAAATAGGCTATGCTTAAACAAACAAAAACACAAGTTACCTCTTCATCTACATATGATTATGGTAATGGAGTGAATGTTGAAATCAAAATTTGATGGTCTATATTTCTAATCAATAGTTAATAGACCATGCTTGAAATAGATTTTATTTCAATGTCATTGTCATTTTTCATGAGAGTCAGTAAGTGGTTTAATGAGTGTGTTATAGTTTGATGGCTTATGTTGAGCTAATTAATAGCACAAATAGGTCATACTTATGATAAACACATCGATTAAGCTCAATAATGACCAAAAGAGAGAGATCATAATTTCATGTTGTGTTGATTTATGTGATCTAGAGAGTGGATTTATCTCTACCTTGCCTTCAACTCTCATATTTTTATCCGTTCTAGATTTTGTTTGTTTTTACATTTTTTTTAGCTTAACACACTCTTCAAATTCTTGGTTTAATTTGATTGAATAGAATTTTAAAATCTAACAATTCCCTACGGATCGACCCGTACTTTCCACGCACTAAAATTGTACACTGTGCGCTTACGGTTAATTTTATTATAAATTTTCATCGCTTTTCTAAACCAATAGAAAAACCGTCATTAAACAAGTTTTTGGCACCGTTGCCGGGGAAATGCTTTGATTTTATATTCTATTCTTCGAATTATTTTTCGTTTGATTTTTATTGTGTGTTTGTTTTGTGTTAGTTTGTATTTAAAAAAATAACATTTTTGAAAATGTCTGAATTTCCATATTCACAAGAATTTTACAATAGTTGTGAAAATCAATATAATCCATATAATTTCACACCAAATTCTTATGGATATTTTAACAACAACTATTGTATAAACAATTCGGATTATGAACAACAAAATTTTCAAAACGATGACCAACACTCAACTCTTGAAAGTAGCATCGAAACGATTTCGTCGTTACTTGAACTCACTACGCAAAATGATCAAAGGATAAATGAATTGCGTAATTCATATTTATGCAATAACTCGAGTTAAGTATTTCAAAATTTGAATTCAATTCAAAATTCAAATGTTTTCGATTATAACTTATGCCAATTCAATTTCGAACTTCAAAATGAATTTCAAAGTCAAAATGGTAATGTGAACCACTTTTCAAATAATTTTGGCAATGATGGGAATAATCTCAACTACGATGCGAGTGATAATTTTTATTCTCAACAAGTTCAAATCGAAAATTCTCAAGTTAATAATTATAAATTGGATTTTGTTGAACAAATGGATGAAATTTACAAAGATCACACGGATTTGTTGTTTGAAACCTACATGAAACATCGTGAACAACAAAATCAAATCCAAACATTTGATGAGTCAAATAATAATCCATCTTTTACCAAAATTGACAATTTTCAAATACCAACTTTTGAAATTGAAAATGACAATCTTAACGAAGTTGTTGAAAATTTGGTAATTGAGTTGGATTTTAATTCTTTTGAGGATGAGCAACTTGATTTAAATTTCGATCTTCCTTTTTTAGATTCGAAAATTTGAATACAGCAACTTTGGATTTTGAAATCGATACATGTAATGAAGTTGTTGATAATCCAACAAATAAAGATGAATTTAACGAACATGAATTTTTTGGACTTTTCGACGAAGAGTTGTTGAATTCCGAAAGGGAAGATTTAAATCACCATTTTCAGTTTGAAATCGATAATTCTAAAAAAAAATTCAATGATGAGCTTGAATTTCAATTTGATGAAATTAAACTTGAACTTCAACCAATTTTTCTATATACCCCGAAAATTATCAAAAATAAAACAACTCGTACGATTTTTAATAAAACGACATTCGTTTTTTCAAATCATCATTCAACTCTAAAATCTTGCTGTGACACCCCACCTCTATACTCACACTAGCCAAGGACACTACGGGGTAATGCCATTGACTAGCACGAAGAATAAGGCTGTTGAGGAGCGACCATCTGTGTAATTGCTTTGTGCGAGTACCGATATGTAAGGTAATATAACTTACATTTCCTTTTAAGAGGAAATCCGACATATCAAATACAAACTCAAAGCTACCACATAGTGGCTATGTGGACTTCGGAAACAAATATAGAAATAAGCATAACACAAATCAGTCACAAATATTCATATTACAAAGGCGGAATCAGATATGAATATATCACATAAAAGTGTACATCAAAGTAGTGGTCATACAAGATCCACTACATCACAAAAGAATAGGTACAAGTGCTAGACAAAAGAATATGTATACATCAAGGAGTTTCTATCTCGAATGTATAACAACAAAAACTACTAAGCTAAAGTAGTTAGCCAAAAGTCAGATGTCAGGCCCGGATAAGAAGTCAAGTGAAAGCACCTGTAACACCTCGGTCTGACCCGAGTATTATTTAAGAAGAGAAATAATAAACGGACCAGTCTAGCTATAAATATCATATAAAATGAGATAGGATAAGAAATATGACAAAAACGTATGATAACAATAATGTCATACTGTGACAAGTAAACATCAAATAACAACAAAAATCATACAATATCTCAAATCATCTCAAATATCCAAAAAGAATCACATTCTTTAAATTATTCACCACAACACAAATATTGATAGAGCCCATCAATGCCTATCATCAAATTTGGTGAAACATAAATTCTAGAAATCATCAACTAGAAATCCAGAAATCACAAAAGGGGGGAGGCCTATCACAAACGGGAGCATGAAAATTCACCAACACGTGCATCACAAACAGAACGCTATTCCATGGTCGCTAACCATCAATTTTGAGCCGAGGCTCCACAAACGGCCCGAAGACCATGGGTCGCTACCCCACCAATTTTGAGTTGAAACTCCACAAACGGGGTTTAACCCCCACTCAAACAAAGAGACGTCGCACACCGCTAGTCTAAATCACAAAATGATCATAATCGATCAATAAAATGTGTGAATCGCACTAAGCTAGTAAATATAAGAGTTTAGCTTCATGTCCCATAACCACTAGCTTAACTTAATTATTTACGAACAAATTGTAGATTTCCACTCGACAATTGTCACAAGAGTTCAATCTAACAAGTCCAAGAATTAACCGACGAAGTAAACGCAAGCGTTTCATACCACTTGTTTTGCTAAGCCGTTTAATTAGATTTCTCATACGAATAAGGTAAAGGTTTGTATATACTAATTGATTGGAAAACGGTTTTATAAATGAGATTTGTATTAAAAATAGAGTTGGAATCATCTTTGTGAAAGAGTTTGAATATTTACTACTAGTATAGAAACCTTTGTATTTTAAAGTGACAAATCACAAAAATGATCGTAAAAACAATGAATCACCAAAGATTCACATTTGAAGACGTGAATCAAAACCATAGAAATCGATACCAAATCCATCAAATGGATATTCCCAAAAATCCAAAGAAAGAAGTCGTCAAAGTCGATAAATGATAACAACAAATCGGATCATCAAGAATCGATTAAAAATCGAAAACCCACACAAAACTGCCTAAAATAGGCAAAAAGCACATTTCCCAGATTCAGTCGATTGGACTGTATGGTCAGTCGACTGATACATGCCTAGAAACTCTCGGTTTCCTGGTTCAGTCGACTGACCATATACGTCAGTCGACTGATAGATGGATAGTCACAGAAACTCTCTGTTTCCAGGTTCAGTCGACTGAACTGTATGGTCAGTCGACTGATACAGGGGTAGAAAATTTTTTGTTCCCATATTCAGTCGACTGACCATATAGTTCAGTCGACTGAATTATCATTTACAGTATTTTCAGTCTAGCCCAAGAAGGGCAAAAACCCAAACCGGAAGTGATCGGACGAGCAATGGAGACTAGGGATTTATGCCAAGCGACAACCCAGCCTTCTAGGCTTTTCGATACACCCCAACAACATGTTCAAACATTAAAGATAGGATTTTTAAAGATTTGACTTCAAAACACCAAAAATTGGAATATTCATCAAACCAATTCAATTCAAAGGCAAATGAACAAGGAATAGATGTTAGGAATTACTTCCTAACAACTATCAAAGATATAGACATAGATGTGAGAAAAACTCACCTTTTAAACCCAAAACAACAAATGAGAAGCTCTAGAACAAGCAAAGATTGATTTCTCTTCAACAACACCTCTAGAATCTTCAATCTATTATCAAAGGTGAAGTTTTTCCTAAGTTAGGTTATAGGAATTTCTGAAAATTGAAGAGGGATTGAGATGGAGAAGATGAAGAGGATGCTTACCTAAGCTTCTCTTGGATTTTGGACTTGAATTTGAGTCTCCTAATCAAAGCTAGGGTTTAGGAATTTTAATTTCCCCTTCTTTCCCCCATTTTTACTTTAGCTTGAGAGTGTTAGGAAATGAGGAGTGGAATGAATGAAGAGGAGTGGAGTTGGATTATTTGTTAGGTTGGTGGGCTGAAACCCAAACCCAAAGCCCTAATTGAAAATATCAAAATTTTACTCAACTCCAAACATATCGATGTTTATACTCAAAAAGGTCGCAAACGCCATTTTGGACTCAATGGAAGTGGTCTCGAGTCCTAATTCGACTGTTTGCAAAAAGTGACATTTTAGACTTAAATCCGACTAACGATGCTATATTTAAATAAAACATTTAAATATACAATCGTAAAATATGCGGGTTGTTACACTTTTATGGTTTGGTTTTTCGTGCTTAAGCTGTGTCTCTCATACTTGACAAGACAAATGAATTAGTCTTTGGAAGACCGGTTCATTTACTCTTTAACTGTTTATTTTCTGATGTCGTGTAAATAACAATCTTTTCATGTAAATATAGGTCATATTTTTATTTTTATTTTATTTTTCTACTTTCACTTGGGTTGACTGTGGGGACAGTCAAAATCAAGTGTGGAGGAGTCTCATCTTTATTCTTAATTTTTCATGGTTTGTTTTCTTTCTAAAACTCAAAAGTTTTAAAAAAATTAAAAAAAATTCTCAAAAACAAAAATGTCTTTTTAGCATTTTGATTTATTTTTGGAAAAACACTATAGGATAAATATATGGTTTTGGTTATTAAATTAAATATTTTGAAAATTTATTTGTCTTAACAAAAATAAAAATCAAGTTTGATTACAAATAACGATGGTTTAACTAGTATATACGAAGATTCATGAGCATTAATTATGAAATATATCCTAATTGAAAATCTTTTTTAAAAAAAGTGGTGGATTTAAAGAAAAGGATATAACATTTTTTTTATCTTCTAAGATAAATGGTGCTAAGTTGATTTTGCAAAGCTCTAAAAAAAAACAAAAACAATAAATAAATAAATAAATATATGTATATATATTTATTATTAACACCTGGAGTCATGTGTTCACACTTGTGTGTTCACTCGCCATGCTCTGTATTCTTCTCATGTACGCCTCAGTTTATTAGAGTTAGGTGTATGTACATAAAAATTCTTTTATTAATAACGTCTATAGTTAATAAGTGTTCACACTTATGTGTTCACTCGCCACGCTTATATTCCCCTTACGTAAGCCCAAAAGGCAGTGCATGGGTAATATATATAGCCTTAGTTTTTTCTAAGTTAGGCGTATGTAAATATTGTTAATATCAATAAATTTTTCAAAAAATATATAGAGAGAGTAAGCAACTAAAATCCAAGCATTATTTTGACTTGTTTGATTTGACTTGTTATTGAAAAGAAATGAAAATACCACTTTGATAAACTTTGATAATCAACTAAGGATCCATTTCATAGTTACACTGTGTTATCAACCAAAACAACGAGTTAAACTATAGTCTATTTGTTATGATAATTTGATTTTTGTTGGAAATTTTAACAAGTAAAAAGACTTAAATTTCTTGATAATAACCAAAACCTATATTTAACTTATTTATGTCAATTTGAAAGTAAATCTTCATTTATAAATATTTTCAAAAACTTGCTTGCATTTTGTAAATATTCACTTTTCATTCGGATTTTGTGGGTAGTATCAGCTGAAAACCCTCACGAGACAACACTCGTCCTACTAGGGAGACCTAGAGGTTTAACGACTTGTTGCATACACTCAATGCAATCGTGCTCCCTACGAAAACGAATTTATCGTAGTTTTAGTTTATTTGAGGACGAATAAAAATATAAGTGTGGGGGTATTTGATGTGCATGTAAATGTGCATATTTTTAATTCCATATTTTATTGAATTTAATTAAATAAATGATCATATTGGGTATTTTAACATGTTTAAACCAAAATTTCAATTATTTTCAAACCATCATATATTCATCTTCATATTGGGGCAAAATGGTCATTTTTGTGCATATATTAATTTGAGAAAATTTACTTGGAAATTTATATGTTTTTTGTAGGAATTTGAATTTAATTGCAAGTGGTTTCATGAAGAAATATACATGCACAAGGGAAGACAAGCAAATGAAGATGGAAATAATTCATGTCATGAAGGACCCCACATACCCATCTACCTTGATGTACAAATTAGGAGCTAATGCACATGCTAATGGCCATTAGAGTTTCATGCACACTTAATGGATGATTGTCTTATGCTAATGATAACTTGGTGGCCACACTTCCTCAAGGGTAGTTTGGGAAGTTTTCAAAAATTGGATTTGGGTTTCCAAACATGTATAAATGCCCCTTATGTTTCATGTAATCTTCCTCTTAGCCTCTTTAGTTTAATTTAGGCTCATAAATAAATCAAAGCTCTCTTTTATTTTTCATGGCTACTTAGTCATTTTCCTTTCGTGTATTTTTCTTTTTTATGCAATGTTAATTAATGTTTTTCTCTACTTACATGCTCTCTTTCTTCTTATGTTAGTAGCTTAGTTTCATTCCTTATGCAAGTAGATTAGTTTTTATTTCTTTTTAGTTAGCTCTTTTTTTTTATTAGCTTGCATTTTCCTTTTCTTTTTGTTTCATGATGCTTTCTATATTTGTTGAAATGATAACAATATGAGAGGCTAAACCCCTTCAATTTAGGGGTAATGAAGCTCTGTAATTATATAGACTCAATATAATTTGTTCATTTTGATCTCTTTTTATGTTTAATGGAATAGCTGAATGTGTTAAATTTTGTTGTTTTACCTTTGAATTTGATAGCATATGTTGTTGACACCAAATAAGCTATGCTTAAACAAACAAAAACACAAATTACCTCTTCATCTACATATGATTATGGTAATGAAGTGAATGTTGAAATGAAAATTTGATGGTCTATATTTCTAATCAATAGTTAATAGGCCATGTTTAAAATAGATTTTATTTTCATTTTCATTGTCATTTTTTATGAGAGTTAGTAAGTGGTTTAATGGGTGTGTTATAGTTTGATGGCTTATAGTGAACTCATAAATAGCACAATAGGTCATACTTATGATAAACACATCAATTAAATTCACTAATGACCAAAAGAGAGAGATCATGATTTCATGTTGTGTTGATTTATGTGATCTAGAGAGTGGATTTATCTTTAAATTGCCTTCAACTCTCATATTTTTATCTGTTCTAGCTTTTGTTAGTTTTTACATTTTTTTAGCTTAACACACTCTTCAAATTCTTGGTTTAATTTGGTTGAATAGAATTTTAAAATCTAACAATTTCATGCGGATCGACCCGTACTCGCCACGTACTAAAATTGTACGACATGCGCTTGCATTTAATTTTATTATAGATTTTTCAGCGATTTTCTAAACCAATAGAAAAACCATCATTAAATAATATGGAATTAAATGGATATGCCATAAATAATAAACATAACACTTAAATAGAAATTAATCGATATAAATTAGTGTTATGGATAAAGTATGAAAATTTTCAATCACCAGAACGTTACTCTAGCCCCTTCCTTGTTACAACCCATAAGATAGGTTTAGAGGGATAGGCTACTAGTGCAAGATGGGAAAAGTAGATGGAGAGGTCTTCTCATTCATGCTTGGTATTGATAAGGCAACTAGATATCCGATGAGTATTATTCCAAGGTAGTAGCCTTAGTCATTATATATGTTTTATTATATTTTACTATTCCACTACGATTAGTCGAAATTTGGACCCATTAAAATGCTAAATAGTATATTTGGCATTAGAACTTAGGCTTGTCAGTCATAGGAATTAATATACGCCGAGTGAATGTTTTTTGTTTTTCCATATATATAATACATCAAACTCTATGAATTCCGAATATAGAATAAGTTGCGACCAAATCTTGGAAATATGATAAGGCAACTATGAGTTGGAACAATAAATAGAGTTAAATTTGTGCACCTACCCCGACTACCCCATGGGTGTAGGTCGTACCGTAAAGCGTTGACCAATAAAAGCATGAGCATGATATATAGAAGGGTCCCTAAAGCCAGATAGTACTTGACTTCTTTCCTGGGCCTAAACTGCCCTATTATTGTGGATTTCGCTGGATCGCAGATTGATGATGTACATTTCATCCAAACAAATGGGATATAATGACCTATGTGTTGCAAATATTTGGAGGTAAGTATGAGTGAGCAAGTTCCCACAAGAATGTGTGTACTAACCACCACAAGGTAATAACTGGATTTTATTACATATTATTGATAAGAAGAGGTTAAGAATATAAGGAGAAGAAGAAAAGTCCAATACAAAGGACAATTAAAATCCATTTCTAACTTCGACCCTAGGTGAAAGAATTTCATAAAAGATTTTTAATTTTTCTAGAAATATTCGAAGTAGTTTTAAAATAATCAATTTAAAAATAGAAGGACTCTGTCATTGGAAAGTTGTTGTTTTGAAAAGGTAGAAAATTTTAATAATTTAAATTAAGGAGCTATTTGGAGATTCTTAGTTAAGTTTAAAGCTGGCTGGGTTAAAAAAAATTTGATTTAAAGGTTTTTGGTAAAGAGATTTTTCGTTTTTGAATTGAATGGAAAAGAGAGCGTATGTTTGGCTCGATGATTTTCCCTAATTTTTGTAAATTCGAAAGTTTTAAAATTCTTTCTAAGGGGTGGATAAACTGAAATGGTATGTGATTTAAATGTGAGAAAGAGAATGGAAGGTTGTAATGCCGAATAATGAAGGTATTCATGCATAAGAAAAATACGGAGAAAAACTACTGAAATAGATTTATAAATATTTCTCTTCATAGTTATGAAGAAAAGCCCAATGGCTAAAGTAGTAGGTGAACGCATTGTAATGAGTCAATAAGTAAAACAATAAAAGAAGAAAAGAGATATATAAGTAGAAGCCATTTAGGTATAAGAAATATAAATAGTTGCAATATTAAAAAATTTAAATAGAAACAACATTATGAATATATTAAGATAATGTTAGTACTTGAATTAGCAACAATATATAAGGAAAAATGAATAATTTCCTTAAATATGTACCGTAATTGTGCATGACTATTAAAAGTCTCCCACATAGGCTATTAAAATCTATGCTAGGGTTGAAAGTGGATATAGCATAATGGAAGTTGTTCTTGTCTACTTCAGCTTTCATTATCTAAATTTATAGAAGATGTTTTTGAAAAATGGTTTGGAATGACAATTGAGTTTTTGAATGCAAATAAATATTTTGAGTTAAAAATCCTACTTTTAAATAAGTCTCTGTTGTAGAAAGTAATTAAAAAGGGAAAGTAGGTTAGAATGGAAAAATTTTCATGGCTTCTTCTAGAAACCAAGCAATTTTTGAATTGAATAAAAAGTTTTTTAATTTTATATTTTCAAACATAAAAGTTTTGGATTAAATACTTCATGACTGTGAAGTTTTAATTTTATAAAGAGTGGTAAAAACCAAATCAATTTTGATATAGTGTAGATAGAGATGACTGCCTAGGTAATACATGATAAAAATTAAGGCTATGAATAAAATAACTAGAATGCTCGTAGGTTAGCAACATGAAATCCCCGTTGAATATAAAGAATATTGATAGGAATCTTGGGATGTGTTAAACGTATGTGAAAGCTATAGGAAGAACTCACAAAGAAATAAGGAACGATATCAAAGTTTGAAAGTGTGCTATGGATCGTGTACTATGGATATACGATAATACAGAATATAGTGATGATAGCTATATAGTAAATAGTGCGGAATATAAGAGCAGTATAATAAAAGTGACTGCTATGCTATAGGATCGAAATGGCCAACAGTTGTAAACAATGTAAATGTAATGGCAATACGATATAAACTAAGTTATCTATTGATGCAAAATATGAGTATAAAAATAACTAGTGCGGAAAATAATAATAGCAGTAAAGTAAAATGACACCAGGAATTTTTATACTGGTTCGGAGCACCATCCTATGTCCAGTCCCAGACTCCTTCTGGAATTTCACTAAAACAACAACCCTCACTTAACCCAGAGGAACTAGTTATACAACCCTAGAGCAGCAGAACAGGGACCTGAGCAGCGGAACAGGATTTTGCCTCAGCAGCCAAAGAGGACTTTACACGCCTGAGCAGCAGAACAGGACTTTAACAAATACAAAAGATTGTTTGACTTTTTTTATTCTGATAACACTGATAAGTCTGTTTATAGTACACCCTTCCTATGATCTTCTCCTCGAGTATAAATATGTATATTTGAAGTTTATGAAGATTAGAAAGGAATAGTATTGCTTAAGAATGCTGAATATTTGCGAGTATAGTCGCAAGAATATTCAAGAGAGTTAGATAAGATGGATAAGCAAAATTGGATGATTTAGAATGAAGTTAGGATATGTATTTATAGTTGTTAAAAAGCAGCGACCATTGACGAAAAGTTCTGGTTGAAGCGTTGCGTTCAAATCTCTTTGTGGAGATTCGTAACTCTTAGCAAATGGTCGTGTCTTTTCAGAAAATATAGCTGTTATAGATATTCAGTCAACTGAGCCTCTGGGTCAGTCGACTAAATATTCAAACAAATTTTTAAATATATATTTGTATATTTGTGCACCTGTGCATGTTGCACAGAAATTTTCAGGTCAGTCGACTGACCTGGTTATTTCTGTGCAATCTGCACAATTTTCACAGGTTTATATATATATATATATATATTATATGATTCTAAAAGAAAATTTTGATAATATATATATATATATTATATGCTTATATATGTATAAATCATTTGAAAGTAAGAAGATTATATATATATAAGCTAATATATACATAAACGAGGAGAGATCTTAACAAAATTAACTTAAGACTCAAAACAAAAATAATAAAAATTGATGCACTGATTTTGATGTCTTATCTCCATGTAGTATATATTCTCTTTTTGTCGTAACAGTCGTCAAATCTGTATGTTGTATCGATAACTTCGTGGCATGGATGAAAACCAAGTCTCAACAAAGTATACTTCTACAAGTTCTAGAGTATACTCGGAATAATCAAAGATAAAGGAAATGAATACCAAAATTTAAATACTATCAAAAGATTTGAATGAAGAGAAGATAGTAATATAATTAAAGAAGAGGGTAATGAGATGGAAAACATGCATAGAGTACATTGGTTGACTCAAGATTAAAGAAGGCAAGAAAGGTGATAGGAAAGTTATCCCACCAAGACAATTTTTCGATAAGTTATTCTTAATGTGCTTGGTTTATATTTCTTACCTACTGCAATATGGAAATGCACAATTTATCCAACAATCAGTTGTATTAACTGAAGTAATGAATGAACCTTATTTATTAAAAGCCAAAATGGTGAGTTAAGACATGCGAGTTATAACAGAATGTCATACTAGAAATGTCCATCTTAATTGAGTAAGAAGTGATAGGGCCATAACATCATTAATACTAGCAAATGTTGAATGGCAGCTTCCGACAATTGTTTTTTAGGTTATTTGAGTTGTAATCCCTAGTTGCCTCTTTTCGGGTATTGAAAAAGCGTACGATATAATATGAGAGATGTTCCTATTTTATCACTGTGTTGATTTTTTTGGATAAGCTTTGACCGCTCTATGTATTTGAAAACAGTGCAAATAAGAGAATGTCAAAAGGACACTTAACTAGTGATGACTGTAAATTAAGGCTGAAAGTTTATAAAATAAATTAGAAAATTAAATTAGCAACTAAAAATATAGAATGCTTTAATCCCACAAACTTTTGAATTTAGAAAAAATAAATTTTAGAAAGCGGAGGATAGGGAAGGATTGTTGTAAGACCACATGTCACTATCCTTATGCCTTAAATGATAAAATTTATAAATATGCTTGTGTATTGTTTATTGCTTTGAAATAAAATGAATGGTTTTCAAAATCTAAGGTTAACTCGCAATACTAGAGTCAATTATATGCATTAACTCATTGAATGAATCCCAATTAACTTAAGATGTGGCTTGATTTGTGTTAAAAGATGTAAAAGGCAAATGCTTTGAAAAATTATATTCAAATACTTTTGAAAAATTGCATTCAAATGCTTTCGAAAAAAAATTGTGTTTAAATGCTTTGGAAAAATAGTGTTTAAATGTTTTTGAAAGATTTAATTTCAAATTACTACAAATTTGATAAAAAGGGGAAAACGATTTCTAATAAAAAATGAGAAAACTTTTGATTTTCAAATGCCATATACTTAGCATAGGGAGGGTTGATGTGTTAATGAATATGGATTTTACTATTCAATAAAGGTGGCAGTATGCAAAACATAGATAGTAATAAGGGAAAAGGTTGTTTTAGCTTTGGAATTTCTATTTCAATACGTTGTTGGTAGTAGACAAAACTTGCTTTTAAAATAATTCTGTTTTAAAATTTAAAAATAAACCTCCTTATGCAAACTGTACTTGGAAAAGATTTCAGGACAAATGAGAAATTTCCAAGGCACGATAGAATTGGTGTCCAAAAGAAGGATGGAAATGTAAAATTCTTCATTTAAATTGCTTTTCCGACATAAGGGTATAGATTTAAGAAAACTAGATTTCTAAAATTTTGGATGATAGAAATGGTGTGTTAGATAGTGGATGGTAGGAATTAGATGCAAAATTGGTTGAACCATACTCTTACTCATATGTGTATGGTGCGAAAAAGGATTTTGATTTTTGAAAACTTGCATACATATAAAACTTCCAATATATAAAGGTTATTTGCATCATATTTTCAAAATTATTTTAAAAGAATGCATTCATATAGGATGCACCGATTTAGAATAATTCAACATATATATCATATATATTGTGACACAACATGCACTTGTACACGATTGGCTACAAAATTGGTTATACACAAATTGGTTGGATAGTTTAGAATGGTCTCATGCTATGTTACATTATTCGGTCCTTGAGGAATTTTGAGGATGAAATTCTTTTAAGGAAAAGAATGTAACACCCCGTAAAATAAACGGTAGTTAATTAAAAAGAATTAATAAATAATTATTAATGCTCAAAGCTGGAGCTTGATCAGACATTGGAATTTGGCCATGAAACTAGACCATTGCGTTCATGATGATTTTATGAGCAACTTTCATATATAAAATTTTGCAGTCGAAGTTCAAACAAAAAAGTTATAAGCGTTTGAAGTTTGTGGATCGAAAATAATAAAAAAATAAATAAGAAAATTAATAATATTTTACGCATGGACCCCACCGGTCGACACTACGGGCCGACCTGCCGACCCTCAACAGTTGACCCGCCTACCACGGATCAACCTAAGGCCAGCATGCTTTGAACCTTAGCCGAACGGACTGGATTTAATACTAATTAATAAAATATAATCGAATGGACAGAATTGATTCGAGCGCCTATAAATAAAGGCCTAGCTCCTCACTTTTCTCCGCATATTTTCTAAACAGAGCAGCGGGGCTCTGCCATTTTCTCTTCTCCACTATTTCTATACATTTATAAAAATATTATATATATATATATATAAATATATATATATATATATTGGAGAAGGGCGGAAAATTAAAGAGAAGAAGAGAAGGAGTGGATCAATTCTAGGAAACTCTATAATAAAACTAAATTTCCACTTAACCCAAATCTCCTCTCTGTAATTCTAATGGGTATGTACATATCTAGTTTTACATATTTTTGGGATGGAAAGGAAAAATGAGTCAATTAGAGGAATGAATTCAGATTTAAAGATTTGAAAAGCTAAAAAAGTGAGTGGACAATTTCTATGTTTTAATTTATTGGGAGCATTGAAGGTACAATTTAGTTGTATCTATTTCGATGTAAATTTCCATAGACTGTCTAACTTCAAAACTATGTATAAAAAGTGATCAGTTGGAATAATAAAGAATACACCAAAATGGAAGAGATGTGTAAAGTGTAGAAGTACTTCACCATAGTTTGCACCATTTACTTCAATAGAAATGAAAAGAGACAATTCCTTGTAATTTCAAACGGAGAAAAATTCTCCTTTTTGGGAAGTTTACGGAAATTTATAACGGTAATAAATTCTTTTTTGGGAGGGATAGCTCCAATACATTAAAATATAAAAATGAATATTTTCGTAGAATGTACATATAAGTGTATATTCTAAAATTCCTAAACATAGGAATTTGCAAGTTATATATATAGTACGTATAACAGTGCCTACTAATAATATATATATATACACACACACATAAGGTAAATAATAAAGCACAATAGATAAATATACGTTAGTACTTGTATTAGTTACAATTAGGACAATTAAATATCAATAACATAATAAACAATTGGATTTGGAGGTTGAAATAAGAAAAAGGTAGTTACTCCAACATTTATGACTAATGATTGCAATATTAATGGACAATAAATGCACAGTTAGTAGGGAGCTACAAAATCAAATGGGCACGTAAATGTGTTTAATGGGACTACTTGCATAATTAAACATGATATTTATAGAGGAAATGACATAGGCATAATAAGTTAGATTTGAAATGAATAAATAAATGTTATTAATGATTGTCCAATTTGAATAATAATGATCGTTCATTAAGAACGATTAATTGGAGGTAAATGGTTGGAGGTAAAGAATAAGTGACTTTTAAGTGAGATAAAAAGGAAATGAAGAATATATCAAATAAGCGTATAAGATAAGAATAGGTTCACATCAAATAAATAAATGAATATTAATAAATAAACCTAGGAGGCAATATAATTTCATAGTGGAAATTATATGGCCTCAACAACACGTTAAGGATGAGCATGAATTAGTGGGTCTACACTAATATTTAAGAGGATAAATGACTTGGTTTAGTATGTGTTGGGATGTGATGTCAACAAAGTTATACAATAGAAGTTTACCCTTCATGTAGAGGCTACAAGTAGTTGTGTATAATGACGTGGGACATCTCCAAATATAGGACCCATAGGGAAGGGGTATATATTCGCTTATAGGTGTGGGAAAATACACCAAGGGTTTGCCTTGGATTTGAAGTATTCGATGGCTCAGTACCTTTAGGGATGTCAAGGGATTTAATTTGAGGTGCAAAGTATTAAATGGCCATAGGGTCTACCTCCTCCTTATCAAAGAAGTCTTAAATAACCTACGATAGTGCTTAACTGGAAAATGGGATCTGCTTCATTTCTAAACTAGAGGTATTAAGTAACTGGAGTGAGCATTTTCCTTGACTTGTATTAGGTAAGCTTAAACGGGATTTAAACCGTGACAGGTCAACGGGTTATGCTAGTGTTATTTGGTAAACCGATATTTAGATGTAGGGCTGACATATTGGCTTTGACCACCAATGGTCCTATAACGACCCACCCTTTCTACCCTCAAAAGTCCCCACTAATACATCCAAGATATTCATGTGCTGAGCATCCAAGTGCCGGAAAGACTGATTGTTGGGGTGAAAGAAAAGAAAAAACAAAACATAATCTCACATCGTGACGAGTAATATACAATATACATATAATATATACAAAAGAAAACTGTAATATAATACAACAATCAGAGTAAACAAACCCATCATCAGCCTGAACAGTTATAATAGTCTGTCCTCATAAATGATGATAAATACAATACAAGAAATGCAGTGGAAATAAAAGATACGTGAATACGTCTTAGAGGCATCCAGCGAGTCTCCTAAAGCTCCAAAGCATCCAGCTAAATCTAGAAATATACTCGACTGACCCGAGCATTATAAGAAAATAACGTCCGGATCAGTCTGGTAAACCAACGTGAGAAAACACAAACCATATGGATTTTTCATGTTATAAAACCTTTCAAAAATAAAGGTATCTCATAAAACCACATCGCACATAAACATTAGATGAGTTTTTACCTTACGTTGACCAAGCAATTTTTATTAGAAATTCTAATGTTATTATGATAATGTCTAGGTTTTAAAATAAGTTGATAACATATCTAGAATGGTTACCCATAATTACATTCAATGGTACTAGGTTCTACACAAAAACCGTAACGCACATACTAGAGATTGGATTTATTACAGTGACAAGCACCGGGATACCACCTGCCATAGTACGTCTCTAAGTAATCTACTGAGGTTGTCAACCATGCAACCCACGAAAACATGGAGCCGGCCGCCCCTTTAACATAGCATACCGATTTACATCATCCTCCAGGCACCGAGGCTACAAACATTGCACCTGGGCTCACCGTTTTCCATGTGCATGCATACCAAAATCCATAAATATTGATCTAGATCTAAGGAATAATGCTCCTAGTGGTAGCAAACCACATAGCTCTGCTGCATCCCTTGATTTTAGTCATTACTGGGTTGTGAAGCCACGATTACCTTTTCCTCTTAGAAAATCCCTCTTGGAATGCTAACACTGCCGTCCAGGCCCAATGCAAAGCTAGCATTCATCCATACAAGTATTCAGGATATGAACAAACCAAAGGCACTACTTCTACTACATCCTTTTAGGAATCACCCTAAGGATTATTAGCAAGTAGCCCTTGCACTTCAAAGAACACCGTCTTCGATCATCTTCAAGATATCTCAAATTCGAACGATAGTGCCATTTCGAAGTGGTTTTGGATTACTCATACTTATCTGATCCCAGTCTCTCTAAACCAACGAACGATAGTTTCAAAACTGGTCTAGATTTGCTAGTCAGTTATTTAACTATCAAATAAAGAAACAATCCAATCAGAGATTTAAACAAGCATGATTAAGCACTTAAGCAACCAATAAGCCTCTTTAATTAATCCTTTCATTAATTAAAATCACTTTGTAAATACTTGTATTAAAATACTTTTACAAAGATATACCTCTGTATACTACTCATTCACTCTTCATTTATACTCTTCAATTCTTAGAAAAATATCCATATACTTATCTCGTCAGTATAAGTATATTCATAAAACACTACACTTCCAATACTTAGGAGATATCCATATACTTATCTCAACAGCATAAGTAAATTCACAAATCTTAAGAAAGATTTTATTTCCAAAACCATACTTAATTAGGGTAAAACAAATGCCATTTAAAATGTTAAAAACAATAAACCCAAAACACTTTCTTTTTGGTGTAAGTAAATGGATCATAAGGAAATTGAACCAAATATACTTACAACCCCTTTTCGATTTCAAACTTGTACCATCCCTAGATCAACAATATAGTCGGACAAGTCAACGTACTATCCTTTCCTCGACGTACATTCTTAATTCTCAGGATAGGGACGAGTTTCCCTACTTTGGAATTCAATGTTAAGTATAAAAAGAATAATTTCAACACCACCATCATTTAAAATAACCATTCATAGAAATCAAATCTCATTTTGTTTTATAAAAATCATTTTTTTATAAATCTCTTTTATATTTACAATTTTTTTATAAATCTCGTTTTCTATTTATAAAACTCCTTTTATGAATTTTTTCTGCTTATATAACTCCTTTTTATAATTCTCTTTTCTATTTATAAAACTCCTTTTATAAATTCATTTCTATTTATAAAACTCCTTTTTATAAATCTCATTTCTATTTGTAAAACTCCTTTTTATAAATCTCATTTCTATATATAAAACTCTTTTTTATAAATTTCATGACTTTAAATCTCATATAATTATCACAAATCTTCGGTTCCAAAATTGGACTAAATACTTTCCATAAAACGATCATTCTATATATCATAATAAATTCACAAATGTGATTTATTGCTAACTTATCAAAATGATATCACTTTCCTTTTATAAAATTTGCTTTTATTTATAAAATACCATTTATAAATCTATTATTTCAGAAAACATTTTATATAAAGTGTCTCACAAATACTTATGTCAAAATATTTATATCTTCCTTTAAAAAAGAATTGCTAAATTATAAATGATAAATTTCCTATTTTTCAAAATAAACATTTTATTAACTTTTCTAAATAATAAATACTTCCCAAAATACTTGCAAAAACATTTCCATATACGTTAGCAAAGACTAACAAAAAGGTTGAAGTAAAATAGACAAGTTCAAAAACCAATTTCAAATATAATGCCAAAGAAAATTCTAAAAGTCATATTAAAATCATTCTCCAGGTCAAAACCAATTTAAAAAAAAACAACGATTGATAACATTTTCAAAATACTATAATGAGGCCAATAGCTACCATATCACTTAACCAACACTACTACTATCTTTATTACTAAAAAGGTTCACTTTTAACACATCAATGTCACATCCAATACTTTTGGCATTCAAAAATTTATACAACAAGTATATAACTAAATTTAAAATCAACAATGGCGAGGAATTTGGATCCCTCTATAAAATTCCCTATGTACCTATATTTCATTTCATATGTTATCTGCTTTCCAAAACAGGAATTCAACCAAACCAAACAAAGAAATAATCCAATCACACAAACAATATTTTATGACAATAAATATATCATATAGTGCTCATCCAAAGGTTGGTTAACTCACCTAAATTCCAGTTTATGCTTATGCATTCTTACTTGATCTAAAATCGAATGGCATTTGATTTTAGCTCAAAATTATACTTGCTCCAAACTTGACGAAACCAATTCCAGTGTGTAGGTAACATCCTACGAGTGAACGCAAAAGACGGTGTCTCGATTGGACCACGCATGTAGATGATATTCATTTTATAAGTTTTTGAATTAATTAAAACAATTAATTACCTTAATTATACACTAGTTACCAAATAAACCTTATTTCCAAAAACCAAAACTTCTCCCGCCTCTCTCATACATGCACGCCTACATATCCATCTGATGCAGCGGATATAACACTTGACGACGAATTGAAGTATTCGTGTCAATCAAATCGATAACGATTCGATGAAGCAATATGAATCGGTGAATTAAAGATACCCAAATGCCCAAATCCGTTGATCTCGCGAGATACCGGACTTTATCTATCTTCGACACGTTGATCGCGCACGATGCCGTGAGAGAAGATATACGATTCTTCGAACGTTGATCTAGCGCACTAGATTCCGTGAATTGGCTTCAACAATCGTTGATTCGAGTGCACTCGAATATCCGAAGGTGGAGATAGGAGATAACACTCAACTACCAATTTTAATGGTGGCACAAGAGCACACAAAAGAAATTTTATTCAAAATTCAACAACCACTTTACAATGACATCACATCCCTATTTATAGGGTTTACAACACAACACAAGACTTAAGAAAATTACAACACTTCACAACGAATTACAAAACAAACGACATAAGAAAGTACGACCTATACAATAGCGACCTAACAAACAAATACAGCCACGACTTAAGAAAATCTCGCGACCTAACTCTTCTGCTCTGCTTCGCGAATCTCGCGACCTAACTCTTCTGCTCTGCTTCGCGACTTACAAATTTCAGCGACCTAAAGAAGTTCGCGACTTACAATTCATCAGCGACCTAAAGGAAGAAGCATAGCAGCGACCTAGTGATCTTCTCGCGACCTAAGGCTGGATGTAGTTCGCGACCTAGTGATCTTCTCGCGACATAGTAAATCGAATTTGCGACCTACTGCGTTTCTTCGCGATTTAAGGAGGAGCGGCATGACAATCTGGAGCTCGCGACCTAACTGCTCGCGACATAAGAATTCGCAATTTAGGGCTGGAGGCGACGTAGAACTAGGTCGTTCGCGACCTAAACCAGAGCGACGTAGAGCTAGGGTTTCGCCACCAATGTAGAGCACTCGCGATGTCGAGGTACGCGCTGCATCATCCTCCCCAGGTTGAGAAAAATTCGTCCTCGAATTTAAAAGTTCTTCCCCATTGGGTTGTTCATCTCCATAATAAGGTATAAGATGTTTAACATTAAACACGTCAGAAGTGTAAACATCCTCTGGCAGCTTCAACCTATAAGCATTTTCATTGATCCGTTTTATAATTTCTACTGGACCAATCTTTCGGGCTTTCAACTTGTTATAAGCACCCACTAGGAAACGATCCTTCGTTAACACAGCATACACCCAATCACCCTCGTTGAATTCCACACTTCTTTTCTTTTTGTCTACAGCTCGTTTACACTTCTCATTCGTCTTCTCCAAACGTTCCTGAACGATTCTATGACAATCTTTCAACTCATCAACGAAATCTGACACCCGCTTAATCACTCCTTTCGGTTGTGGCACTACCGTTAAATCCAACGGCCCCTTTGGCAAGCTTGAATATACAACTTGAAATGGACTGTAACCAGTGCTTCGGTTAACAGCATGGTTATGAGCAAACTCTGCCTGACACAACTTCATATCCCAACTTTTCAAATTATCCTGCACAAGACATCGCAACAAGTTTCCCAACGATCTATTCACCACTTCCGTTTTCCCATCTGTTTGAGGATGATAGGCGCTACTAAAATTCAGTTTCGTTCCAACCATCTTCCACAGACTCAACCAAAAATGACTTAGAAATCGTGTATCTCGGTCAGAAACAATGGATTCAGGTAGCCCATGTAGTCGATACACTTCTTTAAAGAACAATTGAGCAACACGGACTGCATCAGCGGTCTTTTTACAGGCTATAAAATGTGCCATTTTCGAAAACCTTTCCACTACAACATATATTGAATCATTCCCTCGCTGAGTTCTTGGCAATCCTAAAACAAAATCCATGCTGATATCAACCCATGGTCTAGTAGGCACGGGTAATGGCATATACAATCCCGCATTCGTCGCTGTCCCTTTGGAAACCTGACAAATATGACATCTCTCCACAAATCTTTCAACTTCTTTTCTCATAGAAGGCCAAAAATATGATTGTGAAATCAACTGCAATGTACGATCTCTTCCCACTTGACCATCTTCATGCAATTCTTTCACAATCTTCAACCTCAAGCTATAATCCGGAATACACAATCGATTTCCTCTGAACAAGAATCCATCTTTCATCACAAAATCATCATAACTCCCTTCCTGCACCTGATCCAGCACTTTCGCAAAATAAGAATCTGAAATAAGCAACTCTAGCAACAAATCAAATCCCACTACTTCCACTCGCATAGTTGTCAGCAAATGATTTCTACGGCTCAATGCATCAGCAACTCGGTTAGTAACTCCTGATTTGTGCTTCACAACGAAAGTAAACTGTTGTAAATAAGCAACCCATGAAGCATGCCTTGTTGAAATTTTATCTTGCCTATGCAAATGTTTCAAAGCTTCATGGTCAGTGTATAGCACAAATTCTTTATGAAATAGATAGTGTCTCCAATGCTTTATGGCTTGTACTATAGCATAGAATTCCAAGTCATAAGTATTGTATCTCGTTTTAGCTCCCGTCAGTTTCTCACTAAAATAGGCAATAGGATGACCCCTTTGACTCAACGTTCCCCCAATTCCAACCTTGGACGCATCAGTATTTAGCTCAAAGAGTAACTGAAAGTCCGGGTATCTAAGAATGGGCGTTGTGGTCAAGAGTGTTTTGATTCTCTGAAAAGCAGAATCAGCCTCTTCAGTCCAAACAAACTTCTTCCCTTTCATACATTCCATAACTGGTGCCATCACGCTACTGAAGTGTGGAATGAATCTTCGGTAGAATGATGCTAAACCATGAAAACTCCTCACTTCTGTTATTGTCTTAGGCTGTGGCCAATTTCGAATAGCTTCCACTTTACTCTGATCAACTTGAATACCATCCTTCGACACAATATAGCCCAAGAATAGAATACTTGTAGTCATGAAGGTACACTTCTTCGTTGCAGCATAAAATTCCTCACGTCGTAAAACCAACAACACTTCCCACAAATGCTGTAGGTGTTCTTCAGTACTTCCACTGTAGATCAAGATGTCATCAAAATATACCACTACGAACTTCCCGATAAATGGTCGAAAAATCTAGTTCATGACTCTCATGAATGTACTCGGAGCATTTGACAAGCCAAACGGCATCACCAACCATTCGTAAAAACCCTCCCGAGTTTTAAAAGCAGTCTTCCACTCATCACCCGGTCTAATACGAATCTGATGGTATCCACTTTTCAAGTCAATCTTCGAAAATACAACAACACCGCTCAACTGATCCAACAAATCATCCAGTCTCGGCATAGGAAATCGATATCTCACTGTAATCTTATTCAGTGCTCTACTATCTGTGCACATTCTCCACGTTCCATCCTTCTTCGGCACCAACAAAGCTGGCACTGCACAAGGACTCAAACTCTCTTGAACACACCCTTGTTCCAGTAATTCCTCCACCTGCCTTCTCAACTCCTCGTGTTCTTTTGGACTCATCCGATAGTGCGGTCTATGAGGCAATGCAGCACCTGGCACTAAGTCAATCTGATGCTGTATGTCTCTAAGTGGTGGTAACTCCTTCGGCAACTCCTCTGGAAACACATCTTTGAATTCCTCCAAAACTGGCTTCACTTCCTTTGGAACTTCAGTAACTTCACTACTTTCATGCCCAATCAATATAAAAACTTCAGGGCTCTCATCTACCTCTTCCACGAACTCCTTCAAGGACAATAAAGTCTTCAATTCCTCAATCTCCTCCAGCTTGTTCTCATTCTGTTGTCGCTTCTTCGGAACTAAAGTGATTTTCGTGCCCTCGAACAAGAAATTGTAGCTATTTGTTCGACCATTATGCTGTACCTCCCGATCGTACTGCCACGGCCTTCCCAACAGCAAATGGCAAACATCCATGTAAACCACGTCACACCAAATCTCATCTTTGTATTTCTTCCCAATAGAAAATGGAACATGAGCTTGCCTCTCTACTTTCACTTCTCCTCCTTTCCTCAACCAAGCAAGTTTATAAGGACTAGGATGTTTCTCCGTTTTCAACTTCAACTTCCTTACAGCTTCCATTGAAATGATATTATCACAACTCCCAGCGTCAATGACAAATTTACAGACCTTCCCCAAAATAGTGCACGTTGACTGAAAAATGTTACTCCTCAACCAACTCGATTCCTCTTCTTGCTTCGGGGTTAAACAAGATCTCCGTAGCATCATATTACATCCCTCGTCTCCCGACACCTCTTCTTCCTCCTCATCACGGTGTGAATTGAGATCTTCTTCTACATCCTCATCTTTCACTTCAGCAATCATAGTTCTCTTCTTCGGTTTCGGATAGTCGTTGCTCTTGTGAACAAACTCCTGACAATTGAAGCATTTGAGACCATTATTGACCTTGGTCTTAGCAACTTCACTAACAACCGGTTTTGCAACAGCCTTGGAAACATTCGCATTGCTACTAGCCCCTTTCATTTGATTGTTGGAATTTGTAAACACACCACCACCTCGTCTCCCTTGTTTCTCCCAAGCAAGTGCTTTCTGATGTGCTTCAGCGACAGATCTCGGATCAAACATATTCACCATATCTTGAATCTGCATTCTCAACCCTCCAACAAATCTAGCTGTCAATTGCTCTTCTGTCTCCATAATGTCATTTCGAGCAATCAACTGGTAGAACTCATCAGCATAATCAGTAACTGTCTTCGTCCCTTGCCTTAGGTTCTGTAATCTCTAGTACATCAGTGATTGGTAATTGTAGGGCAAGAAAGTAGCCTTCATCAACTTCTTCATCTTCTCCCAAGCAACAATCTTTGATTTCCCCATACGCTCTCTAGTAAGTTTGGTTTGCTGCCACCACGCCATAGCTCTCCCCCTCAACCTAGTAGCAACCAACTTCACTTTATGATCTTCCAGAACCTCCTTGAAGTCAAAAATTTCCTCCACATAAGCTAGCCAATCAAGAAATTCCTCGGCCTGCATACCTCCTTTGAATTCCGGTATTTCAGTTTTCATCCGGACTCCCATTTGTGATCATACTCCGAATGATTTCTTCTTTGGCTTTGATTTCGACTATGAACACTACCACCATCAAACTCCTCATCAACATCTGATGCATATCGATGTTGATCATGACCACCAACATCTCTACTACCACCATTTCTACCACCAACATCCCTTCGATCTACATTCCTATCACGATCGTCAACATTTCAACGATCATGATCTTCTCTCCCGATCTGAATGTGGTGAAATTCTATTTCCCCCATGGCTCGATTCAGGTGAAACCCTTCTTCTACTTTGATTCATTTCAAGCATCATTCTCTCTAATCGGCCAATTCCTTCATTCAACTTCTCATTGAAATTCTCATTGAGTCGTTGCTCCATTTCATCGGCCTCTTCTCTTCCATACAAAGCATTAATATTGCGATGACGTTGAGCTCGTCTCGGAGGCATGATCACTCTTCAACCAATTCCAACAAAAACTTCACTTCGATCTAAAAATCTTCAAATCAAAACTACCCACTTGTTGAAATCTTCAAAAGTCACCAAACGAACAAATCTCTTCAAAATCTTGAGAACCCAATTCTCCAAATGATGCAAATCTCGCACAAACTCCAAAATCTACACAAACTCCTTGCGATCTAGCTCTGATACCAAATGACGCAGCGGATATAACACTTGACGACGAATTGAAGTATTCGTGTCAATCAAATCGATAACGATTCGATGAAGCAATATGAATCAGTGAATTAAAGATACCCAAATGCCCAAATCCGTTGATCTCGCGAGATACCGGACTTTAGCTATCTTCGACACGTTGATCGCGCACGATGCCATGAGAGAAGATCTACGATTCTTCGAACGTTGATCTAGCGCACTAGATTCCATGAATCGGCTTCAACAATCGTTGATTCGAGCGCACTCTAATATCCGAAGGTGGAGATAGGAGATAACACTCAACTACCAATTTTAATGGTGGCACAAGAGCACACAAAAGAAATTTTATTCAAAATTCAACAACCACTTTACAATGACATCACATCCCTATTTATAGGGTTTACAACACAACACAAGACTTAAGAAAATTACAACACTTCACAACGACTTACAAAACAAATGACATAAGAAAGTACGACCTATACAATAGCGACCTAACAAACAAATACAGCCACGACTTAAGAAAATCTCGCGACCTAACTCTTCTGCTCTGCTTCGCGAATCTCACGACCTAACTCTTCTGCTCTGCTTCGCGACTTACAAATTTCAGCGACCTAAAGAAGTTCGCGACTTACAATTCATCAGCGACCTAAAGGAAGAAGCATAGCAGCGACCTAGTGATCTTCTCGCGACCTAAGGCTGGATGTAGTTCACGACCTAGTGATCTTCTCGCGACATAGTAAATCGAATTCGTGACCTACTGCGTTTCTTCGCGATTTAAGGAGGAGCGGCATGACAATTTGGAGCTCGCGACCTAACTGCTCGCGACATAAGAATTCGCAATTTAGGGCTGGAGGCGATGTAGAACTAGGTCGTTCGCGACCTAAACTAGAGCGACGTAGAGCTAGGGTTTCACCACCAATGTAGAGCACTCGCGATGTCGAGGTACGCGCTGCATCACCATCCTAACCATGTATGCACCACCTTAACTCGATCAATACTCCACGAAATTGCGCTCAACCACCTCCAACGAACTAAAAGTCTCATGCTCTCTGCATCCCACCCACCAAAGTCATGATTGAATACCTAGAGAAAAATACGATCTAGGCTCGAGTCGTTATAATCCCAAAGGATGCGTTTCACCTTGGAGCATAGGAGTTGCTGCAAATTAGTGGGGAGGTGCATTTCGACAACAAAAACACAACGACGATCTTTGTTTCCACCATCGACGCCTAAATCGTCGACTGCCCCTAACTCTAAGTTCGATCTCACCACGTCAAGCACTACAAATCAACACTGCACTGCTTAATCCCTATATAGATTCAAAGCTTATCTCCGTACGAGTTCAGCGGATCTGACGATTTTAATTTTCGGTAATCGTAGCTAAAGATTTTGATTTTTAAAGATGGAGGTAGGGTTTTCATGTTTACAGAAAAATGAAAAAGAAAAAGAAAGAGGAGAACTGAGGAGAGAGTAAGAGGTTTAGTTTATTTTAAAATTTTCGGTATTTCGCTACGCAATATTACGTATGCGTATGGACTGTGAACGACAGAAATAAAAATCTAATCGTGCACAAAAATACGACACGATCATAAAACAACAAGAAAATATACAAGTTAACTTATTCTGTGAAATTTCAAAAATATCAACATTTCCTACAAAATGCATCAGACGGTAATTTAAAAACTCCTATAAATTCAAATAAAACTACTTGATTTTAATGACATATTTTTAAATGAATTTAATAAATTTGAATCAAACTACTTGATTTTATCATTATTTACTAAATTTGAATCAAACTACTTGATTTTCTTATTATTTACTAAATTTGAGTCAAACTTTTAGTATTTAAATAAATTACATATTCCCCTTCGAAATGTTAAAAGTTGTGAATCGTTACATTCTTCTCCCGAAAAGAATTTCATCCCCGAGATTCCCAAAGGAAGAAAATGTCTCCCTATCCTTAAGCTTTTAAAACTCTTTATGCTACAGAAAATTTCGACAGTGCCTCCTTTGCAAGGCTAGGTCCGAAAAAATTAGAATATCAATGTAAGCTCATATCCCGGACCTTCCATATCTGGGGACAACACAATAACAATATATACTTACGATATACCTTATAGAGTGTGTATGTCACATAGCAAACACATTCGTGAGGCATAAACACGTATCAATTTGAGAGTAAGCTAACTCAAAACCAAAAACAACCAGCAAGCCTTTGCTTCCATGTACCTGTATCTCGCTTACATAACCTAAAAGAGAGTTAAACACGGAAAATGAAACAAAAAAAACAACAAGCCATCTGTTGACGTCAAAAATGGGCATCAATACCCAATAGAATCTAGTAGAGATTAAATGAAGAATAAAATTAAAACAGAGTAGGAATTGTAAATGAACATAAATATTTTTATAGTGGTTCGGCAATCTTGGCCTACGTCCGCTTCATATTTTTATTGATCTTCCACTTGATTATGATTATAAGAATGTTTGGATCAGCTGGGATCCATTAGTACAAAAACAAAGAATAAAAATGGCAGAGCCACAACAGAGAAAGCAGGATCCCTTTTCTGACGCCATATCTTCTGTATTTATAGGGGATGGGGTGCACGGATCGGACTGAAATTCTGGCAGATGGTTCAGGAGACCAAGATGAGGCTACCAAAAAAATTGCAGGCCCATCGGGGCCCACAATAGGGATCGGTACCAATCCCCATTAATGCATCCAAATGGGCTGCGATCCCTATATGGGATGCCTTATGATGTTAGCTACTTTCTCCCCATATTTCATGCAATTCTGACATACAGTTTGTGAGATATCGCATTTTCCGTGAAGTAGTGTTGCTTGAATTCTGATTTCTGCCGATCCCTCTAGGGGGATAGGTATCGATCCCTCCAACTTGCTCCAAATTCCATGCGATCCCTATGGGGTGTTCCACATGTTCTAATTAGCTTATAATCCAAGTTTCATGTCGATAGCATATGTAGAGTTTGAGTTATTGACTGATCATTGTTGCAATATGTAGTGAAAGCTGAATATGGACGATCCCTTTTATACCAATCCCTTTTGATAGTTGAAGTAATTTACTCATAACTTGAGCATATGAACTCCAAATGACTTGAAACTTGAAATGTAGCCTCATGAGGCCTTCCTTGTCACTCAATATTGATCTTACCAAGTTTTGAATAAAATTGAGGATATATACCGATTCCCTAGGGAAAAGGATAGACACTGATCCACGGCCTAGGGGAGGCATTATTCCATACTTAGAATATTCTGGAGAGTCTATCTCTTGGCCTCGGTTGATCGTCGCTTCATATCATTGCCCACACTTGATCTCTGAGCCTAATAATCATCTCTCCGGGCTGTATTCCTCGATGACCGTCTAGTTTAACTTGTCTAGCCAGTCTTAATATAGCCGGGCCAAAAGGCCAGATAACACTGGCCCCCAAAGTACGTCTTGTTGCGTACATGACGTGCTTTGAACCGAAGCAAGTTAGAGTCACGGGAAAGAAATCCATTCAGTTTCCTGAATAGTCCACATCCTTCCGTTGAATTATCTTCCCAAAGTGTTTTATCCCTCTTTGATCGTCATGATGATTGGTCGATTTCCAATAGTATAAATTCAAGATTGCATTCCATTAGTTGTTATTTGTGTTTGGTTTTATAAGGCTAGTATGCTCTGTCTATCTGATCCAGTCTTTTCTTTAATAACTCCAGGTGAAAATTCAATTTCTGTCGATTTCAGCAAGTCAAATTTTTTGAATATACACGTGCATGTTCAGTTACACGTTCTTGTCATCGGTTCACGGATGCGTTTTATACGCTCATGAGTCGTCACCAATTCCTTCTAGTTTTATTGCACTTTGATTGCAATTCCTTGTTTATATTTTTTGTGAAATAGTGGTTGTAATTAGCCACAAAGAGAGGGGACTTCAAGTTCAACAGGGATGATGGCCTCGGAGCCGTAAGCAAGGGTGAATGGAGTATGGCTAGTCGTGGACTTGTTGGTGGTTCTGTATGCCTATAATGCTGATGAGAGTTCATCAATCCACTTGCCTCTAGCCTTTTCCAAATGTTTCTTCAGAACGAACTTTATGATTATGTTCACAAGTTCAACCTGTCCATTTGGTTGAGGTCGAGCAACTACCGCAACTCTCTTTTCAATATGATGCCGATAGTAGAAGTCTTTAAATTCAGCACTATCGAATTGGGTTCCATTATCAATTTTAATGGTTTATGGAAGGCTAAAACGATGATGATGTTTTAGACAATGAAGTTGATTGTTTTCTTCATCGTGATCATGGTTAAAAGTTCTTCTTTAGCCCATTTAGTTAAGTAATCAACTGCTATGATGATGTATTTCGCTCGACCTTTAGAATCGGCAGGAAGCTGATGATGTCAATACCCTAAGTGGAAAACGGCTATGGAGTGACCATTTGACTAATTCCCATCGGCGGGGTTCTCAAAAAATTTACAAACATCTTGCACTCGTCGCATTGTCTAGCATGATCAGCTGCATCTCGATTGACAGTTGGCCAGTAATACCTGTAGCAGAGTATTTTTTTCATGGACTTCTCTCAAGACTCATTTTACTTTATCATGGGTGATACACCGAAGCAGGGGAACGAAGAAACCCTCTCTATGCATGACTCCTTCTTGTATGACGTAGCGTGAAGCTTTTAGGAGTATCTATCGATTTTCATTCCTTCATTCAGGAAGAATTCCCCATTGCAGATAGTCTTTAATAGGAGTCATCCATGACTCCTTTTCAGGCTCCGTCTTGAAGATCTAGTCGATCTCCATCTATCGATGCTTGGAATATTAAGTACTTCAATTGGGACAAAGTCTATTTGTTGCATGTCCTCAGAATTGGCCAGCATGGCCAGTGACTCGGTTTTTAATTTTTTATATGAGGATGAAATTGTTTAATACTTGAAGTCAGCCAATAGCTTTTGGACCCAGCTGAGATAAGGAGCAAGATGCTGCCCCCTAGTAAGGTAATCTTCCCTAACTTGGCATACTACAAACCAGAATTCATAAAAGATATGTAAAGTTTTCACTCCCAGTTCACCAGCAAGTTCGAGCATGACGATCAAGGTTTCATACTTAGCTTCATTATTTATTGCAGGGAAGTCGAGTTTCAGGGCGTAGCAGATCGATCGTTCCTCGGGAGTCATTAACACAACTCCGATGCCAGAACATTGATCATTAGAAGTTCCATTTGTATACATTTCCCATCGGTTAGTTGGTTCTACACTGCTCTTCAGATAGTCGTCTGATGCAGTGAATTAAAGTATGAAGTATGCTAATGTTTGACCATGGATAGCTCTCCAAGGGAGATAAGTGATATCAAATTGGCTTAGCTCGATATTCCATCTGAGTAACCTTCTAGATGCTAAGGTTGCTGTAGGACCTGTCGTAATGGCTGGTTGGTAGACGTTAATGGGGTGAGCCTGTCATTTTCTTGCTTACATCATATACTAGTCTTTGTATCTGTTTCTCTTTGCATAGCATTGCAGTGCTTATGGTGTGTACTGACATAGCTAAATAGATGTATAAATCTTTCTGATCCGGCGGCGTGGATAGGATAAGAGGTCTCTTTAAGTGATCTACCAGAGCTTAAAATGTGTCAATGCAGCTTTGCATCCATTCAAAGTTTCTTTTCCATCTCCTGATTAGGTCAAAAAACATAGTACACTTGTCAGTGGCCCTGGAGATGAATCGGCTTAGGGCGATGACCTCCCATTTAGACCCTATACCTGCTTGATTGTCTTCGGTACCTAAATGTATTTTATTGCTTGAATCTTCTTAGGATTGGCTTCAATTCTATGAGAGTTGAGCATTAAACCCAGGAAATTCCCCAAAGCAACGCTGAAATAGCATTTCAAGGGACTGAGTTTTATTCCATATCTTCGGATAGAACTGAACATCTCCGTTAAGTCATCGATATGGTCGTTTGTTCATCGTGACTTCACAAGCGTATCATCCACATATACTTCCGTTGATTGCCTGATCTGGTCTTCCAACATCCTGTTAACCAGTCTCTGATAAGTAGCTTCAGCATTATTTAGTTTAAACGAAATCACATCATAACAATTTAGGCTTAGATCGGTAATGAAGCTAATGTGCTTCTGGTCAAGGACGTGTATCAGGATCTGGTTGTACCCGGAGTACATATCCTAAATGAAAGCAGTTCATATCCAACGGCCGAGTCTACCAGCTGGTTGATCCTCGAAAGTGGAAAGCTGTCTTTTGGGCATGCCTTGTTCAGGTCTGAGTAGTCGACGCATGACTACTACTTTCCATTAGCTTTTCTCACAAGAACTGGACTAGATACCCATTTCGGGCAGAGGGTGTCGTGGATAAACCTGTTGTTTTTGAGCTTATCCACTTCCACTTTAAGTCTAGCAGACCTCTTCGGATTCATGACGCGTTGCTTTCGTCTTACCGAGACATGCTTCAGGTCGATATTCAATGCATCGCTTGCGATAGTCGGTGAGATCACATGCATGTCAGAATGGGTCCAAGCGAACACATCAAGATTCATTTAGAGAAAGCCAGCTAATTCCTTCATCATCGTTGCTCTCAGCTGTGATCCAATCTTCAGTACCCATAATGGGACACCATTGCTGATTGAAATGTCAACTATCAGTTCAGCGGGTGCAGTCTTGGATTCTTTGAGTTCAAATGCAACTACTTCTCGTAACAATCAATGTGTAATCTGGTTGGGACAGTCAATGATGATGGTTACTCTGATCGAATCCTAGATTTTGTCATGTGTTATTAAGTCTGATAGTTAAGGGCTCTAAATGCTTTGACCGATTATCTGCAAATGGCCAAAGATCGGGATTAGAAGCACGATGAAGCATATGTTGGGTAGGGGTCAGCCTCGAGTTGCGTGCAGCTGCATAGCTGACTCTTGCTTTGAGTTTGAATCTGCTTGTGTATTCGAGTAACGTGCTTTCTATTTAATGTACTAGCGATCTGCTGCTCGTCATTCAGGTTGGAGTGATGGTCAGTTGCCAATGAGCTTGGGCATCGATTCGACGATTCTATCTCTAAGCATCCTTTTGGTCGTAGCCTCTAGTCATTTTAAACACTATGTATAAGTTACAATGTTGAGCTGTTGCAGCCAGTCTTTAGATGATCACACTTATGCTCCCAGTCTCGGGTTGATAAATGTACTACATAGACCGTCGATTCTCGTCCTAGCTATGTTTATACTCCCACTTAAGCTCCAAAGACATATAGTTGATCGATGAATGGTCAGTTCACATTCATCTTGTTTCTTGCTCGTGCCCCCAAGTCTGGGGCATACATTGATAAGTAGGAAGGCAAGCCATGTCCACTTTAGCTTTACACTCTTTCCCGTTGAATTGTGGGATCAGGTTAATTGATGGAAGGCCGAGTCTTGCCTATCCTGGATTGTATTCTAGTTTTTCCTTCCAGGGGGAATACTTCGATGCTCCGTCGGGTTTCGGGCATGAATTAGGTACTGGACGGTCAACCACGTCCACTTTGGTTCATATTCTCTAATCAGATCTAGGGGTAGAGTTAGCTCAGGTGCAGTCGGGTCATGCTCCTCCTAACGAATTGAAGGAGGGTGCTAGAGAATTAATGATCAAGTCTTCGTAGTTTATTCTCCTATCCGCACTTTGGTGATCATAGTTTTTCGACAGACATCCGGGTCACATCTACTTGTGTTTGCTGTGGATCGATATTGACCGTCGACCCAGCGGCACAATATTGTCAGTCACTCGTAACATCGGACGTCGTTTTGATTAGTTTATTATTAAGGCCTCCTTGCGATCGTTGCCTTAAGTCGTAAAGAACACTAAGTTGGAGCTATAGTGAGCTATCGTATTCGGCTTTTAGTGATTTGTACTCCTGCCCCCAGCATTGATTTGGCAAGGCCATAAGTCGAACGATCGAATTCCATTTTTAGCGAGTTTATACTCCTCTTGTCGATTTCAAGTCGGTGTTTGTGGAATAGAGAACGGTCAGAATCCACTCATCTATACATTCATGTTTATACTCCAGTCCGCACCCTAGGACTTAGAGTTATTCTGCGGAATAGAGAACGGTCGAAATCCACTCATCTATTCATTCATGTTTATACTCCAGTCCGCACTCTGGGGACTTAGAGTTGTTTCGTGGACAATGGGTATCTGCTCGATTTATGTTTATACTCCAGTCCGCACTTTGAGGACATAGAGTTGTCTCGTGGGCAGCCGTTTTTCCACCCAGGGCAGTCATTTTTCCACCCAAATTGTTTATACTCCAGTCCGTACTCTAGGGACTTAGAGTCTTCAAATGGGCAGTCGTTTTTCCGTCCGGGGCCGTCGTTTTTCCGCCAGAATTGTCTATATTCCAGTCCGCACTCTAGGACTTAGAGTTTTCTCGTGGGCAGTCGTTTTTCCACCCGAGGTAATTGTTTTTCCACCCGAAGCAGTCATTTTTCTGCCCGAATTATTTATATTCCAATCTGCACTACGAGGACTTAGAGTTTTCTCGTGAGCAGTCGTTTTTCCGTCCGGGGCAGTCGTTTTTCCACTCGAATAGTTTATACTCCAATCCGCACTACGGGGACTTAGAGTTTTCTCGTGGGAAGTCATGTTTCCGTCGAATTTTTTATACTCCAGTCTGCACTCTGGGGACTTAGAGTTTTCTCATGGGTAGTCGTTTTTCCACCTGGGGCAGTTGCTTTTCCACCCGAATTGTTTATACTTCAGTCAGCACTCCAGAGACTTAAAGTTTTCTCATGCGTAGTCATGTTTCCACTGAATTATTTATACTCCAATCAGCACTTCTGGTACTTTGAGTTTTCTCATGGCAGTTGTGTTTCCACCGAATTGTTTATACTCCAGTACACACTCCGAGGACGTAGAGTTTTTTCGTGGATAGTCGTGTTTCTGTCGAATTGTTTACAGTCTAGTCTCCACTTTGAGAACTTAGAGTTTTTTCATGAGCAGTTGTTTTTCTGCCCGGGGCAGTCGTTTTTCGACCCGAATTGTTTATACTCCAATCCGCACTCTAGGGACTTAGAGTTGTTTTATGGGCAGTCGGTATCCGCCCGATTTATGTTTATACTCCAGTCCACACTCTGAGGACTTAGAGTTGTTTGATGGGTGGTCAATCACACCCGTTTTTGATGTATACTCCATCTGCCAAGTCGAGGTAAAAGTTATCAAATGAACGGTCGAATCACGTTCATTCATGGAATGGAATTCTGCCCTTAGCATGAAGGATAGAATTGGCATCTGAGACAATCGATTCGTATCCACCTAGTGGTTGTAACTCCTTTTGTCAAGTCAAGGAAGGGAGTAGGCGATGGATTGTTGGATCACATCCATGCTTGGGTTGGACGGTCAGGTCACATCCACCTCAAGCTGTAGTCATGTCCATTTGTTGAGGACAGTGGTTGATGCGTAGGCAGTCAGTCACATCTACTTTAAGTCAAGCTTCCAAACTGCCCTCTATGTCTAGAGTAGGATTCGATGTGTAGACGATCAAATCACGTCCACTTTAGTTGGATCCTAGCATTACAGAGCTTTGGGAGAGGCATATGTGTTTTAGCGAACTCCAAGTATGAGCTGAGAAGTGGATGGTTGGGTTACATCCACTCCTAGTCTTTCTTTAGTCTTCAAGTCAGGCGCGGAAGTTGATGAGTAAACGATTAGTCATGTCCACTTTTTGCTGGATCCTGACCTTGTCGGGTTTTTCCATTTCAAGTCCTTGGCCCTAAGTCAGGGGCATATGGTAGCGGATGAGTGATTGAATCATGCTTATCTTGATGAAACTCCGAAGGTCCGATCATGGTCTGTGGAGATTGGTTTGCGTCCAACTCTAGGTACTTGGTTACCTGCATCGTATGCAACTAGTTTAATTCAAATTGGTCGTAGTTCACAACATAATTGAAAGTGGAATTAAAATAAAATAATTCAAAGAAGATCGGAATAAATATCGTTAGTAAGTGAAGCAACATCGTGTGCTTGCTATCCACTTTACCCCTAGCTCCTTTCAACGGGATGTCGCCCGTCCGCGGTCCAATTGATAATCAAAGTTCTTTATTGATAGGCATTGGATGTTCCCTGCCCTTCATTCTGCATGGCTTGCACATACTGTTGAAGCTTTCTTTTTTGAATCAACTTTTTGACCACATCTCGGAGTTGTTTGTAACCGCTAGTGATAGGATCGTGTGCATCTTGGAATATAGAACATTCCCCGGATTTTCTCTAAGCTTAGGTTGATTCTCCCTAGGCTAGTTTTTAGTACTACTCTGAGTCGTAAGTCTCTAAGTAGATGTTATTGATCAAATCGTTCAAAGGAGTATATGAGTCAAATTTTGGGATCCTGGGTCATCTCCTGGAATCTAAGTCCTTATCCAATGGGCCTGTATTGTTCTTTCTCCTAGTCTGCTCTACCTCTTCCTTACTTTGTTTCTGATTCACTTTGTAACAGAAATGATCCAAGGTCGTATGAGGCTCTCCAGCTAACTAGTTTCCAACATCTGTTTGGAGGTCGATTCCCCTCATCAACGCCATCAGTATAATATCCTCGCTAGGATTGCTCGCTTCAGTGACGACGACGACATTGAATCTCTACAGGAAGTCTTTGAGTGGCTCACGTACCATTTGGAATAAATTGGATAATGACATTACATCCTTGGTGTGATTCGCATGCATTTTGAACTTCTCGACAAACTTCTGATCCGGTTGATTGAATGAAGAAATGGATTTGGGCGATAATCGCATAAATCGCATGATCGATACACCTTCAAGGAATATAGGAAAGCATCTACATTCGTTGGCACATATCGCTCATGCAGAATTCATATGCCACTCGAGATGTAGTCCAAGGTCGGTTTTCCCTAGGTAATTCGATATGATTGGTACATTGAATCTCCTCGAATATTCTGCACATTGAACGACTTCAATGAATAGCCTCCAACTGGGGGAGGTGCTTCAGTCATCATCAATCCGGTTCATTTTTTAAGTTACACTTACTTGTTATGCTTGTGAATGAGGTATGCATGCCCGAGATATGAGCAAAGCAAGATGGACTAGTACTGACGGATCAGTGATAAGTTACTTGGAGTTCGACCAGTGAAAATCTGCTATTTGCTTGGAGTCAGCAATTGGTTTTCATGGATTCATGGAATTCAAAGTGCTGGGTCAGTGTAGAACGGTGCTTGAAATCATCTTGGTGTTTGCTTAGAGAAAATCTTGGTTTTACCCGAGTTTGGCTTTGGGCCAAAATTTCTTTGGTTTGCTTAAAGTCACATCACCTATGTTTCTCCCACCTTTGGGAGTATCGTTTGAGTAGCAATTGCTTGCCCATTCCTTGGTTGCAATTCAGAAACTACCGCTTGATCCTCTATGCCTCGGTTAGTCATAGGACGTAAGGGAAGTGGATAGAATGCTCTGTCTTTAAGTTAAGTAGTGCTATTTTTAAAATGGATCGTACCTGATTCATAAACCATATTTTTCTTGGTATAGGGATCGGTCACATGGATTTTTAAGAGAGGGATCGATAGTATAGGGGTTTGGTAACATAGTATCAACCCCCTGTTCATAAACACTTGCCGCGTTGAGCTCGGGATAGGGAGTTGGAGGATCGGTATTGAGCAAGTATGGAGGGATCGGTATTGAGCAAGTATGGAGGGATCGGTATTGAGCAAGCATAGAGGGATCGGTATTGAGCAAGTGTGAAGGGCTCAGTATTGATCATGTCTGGAGGGATTGGTTTTGAGCAAGTCTGGAGGGCTCGGTAGTGACCTAGTCTGGAGGGATCGGTATTGAGCAAGTTTGGAGGGCTCGATATTGTGCAAGTATGGAGTGATCGATATTAAGCAAGTTTGTAGGGCTCGGTATTAAGCAAGTCTAAAGGGATCGGTATTGAGAAAGTCTGGAGGGCTCGGTATTGAGCAAGTCTGGAGGGATTGGTATAGATATATTTGCCTTAGTGAGGGTTCGGTCATTTAAGCTAAGGAGTCGGCCATTTTGGCCTTGAGAGAGGAATCAGCCATCCCCTAACTTCAGTGCAAACTTCAACATCCAATCCTAAGATCTTGCATACATGAGTTAATCTGATCCCTTTCAAATGTGTATGAACAGATGAACACTCCAAAGAAGAACACTAGCATCATCATTCCCATCAACTCTGTGTGAAGTTGATTTAACTCTTCTAACCATAACTATCAGCTCCCTTTAGATTTCCTTTAAATCTGAGTAGAATAAAAAGTTTATCGTTTGAAAGCTGGATTTATCTCATGAATATGGGAATCCACAAGTAGATGATGAGATCCAATCAAACTGAGAATTCATTTCTCAGTGAAAGCACCAAAATGTTGACGCCAAAAATGGGCATCAACACCCAATAGAATCTAGCAGAGATTAAATAAAGAATGAAATTAAAACAAAGCAGGAATTATAAATGAACACACAGACTTTTATAGTGGTTCAAAAATCAAGGCCTACGTCCACTTCATATTTTTATTGATCTTCCACTTGATTATGATTACAAGAATGTTTGGATCAGCTGGGATCCATTAGTACAAAAATGAAGAATAAAAATGGCAGAGCCTCAGCAGAGAAAGCAGGATCCCTTTTCTAAAGCCATGCCTACTGTATTTATAGGGGAAGATGTGCACGGACTTGGACTGAAATTTTTGCAGAAGGTTCAGGAGACCAAGACGAGGCTATCCAAAAATTTGCAAGCCCATCGGAGCCCACAATAAGGATCGGTACTGATCCCTATTAATGCATCCAAATGGGCTGCAATCCATATGAATGATGCCCCTATGATGTTAGCTACTCGCTCCCCAAATTTCATGCAATTCCAACGTATGGTTTGTAAGATATCGTAATTTCCATGAAGTAGTGTTGCTTGAACTCTGATTTCTGCCGATCCCTCTAGAGGGATAGGTACCGATCCCTCCAACTTGCTCCAAATTTCATGCGATCCCTATAAGGTCTTCCACATGTTCTTATTACATATACTCTAAGTTTTATGTCGATAGCATCTATAGATTTTGGGTTATTGACTGATCATTGTTGTAATATACAGTGAAAGCTGAATATGGACGATCCCGTTTATACTGATCCCTTTTGATAGGTGAAGTAATTTGCCCATAACTTGAGCATAAGAACTCCAAATGACCTGAAACTTGAAATGTAGCCTCATAGGGCCTTTCTTGTCACTCTTTATCGATCTTACCAAGTTTGAAATAAAAATTGAGGATATGTACCGATCCCTGAGGGAAAGGGATATGCAATGATCCTCGGCCTAAGGGGGGCATTATTCCATACTTAGAATATTCTAGAGAGTCTATCTTTTGGCCTCGGTTGATCGTCGCTTTATATCATTGCATGCGCTTGATCTTTGAGCCTAATAGTCATCTCTCCAAGCTGTCTTCCTCGATGACCGTCTAGTTTAACTTGTCTAGTCAGATTGAATATAGCCGGGCCAAAAGGCCGGATAAGACCATCCAGCATATATCATGAATCTAAGCATGCTATATATAACTATCATCTCACATCAACATGTCTTCAAACCTTATACTTGCATTTCTATTTAAGGAAGCATACAATTATTAACATCCGTACGACATACGTATGCTATCTATATGCAATATCAAATCCGTTCACTTGCTCGATCGCACAAATTTAACTTCCAAACTAGTATCGCTCACTCGACTTTCCTAGTGCAGACTCTAATCAGGTTCCTTGATTAGAAACATATTTTCTCCTTATATAGCCATATACTATGATAGAAAAATTCAGGATCACATCAAGAATTTGTATCAAGTGTTAGCCGTCAAGAATCAAGTTAAAAGTTCTTGTTCGAATCGGTGTAAATCACCTCGAAATCATGTAGTCGAATCTGTATCAAGAACAATTATGCAAACAAAATTATCTACATACAACTTATTGAACATTTCAAAAACTTACTTCAATCCATTTAACTCATATAATACTCTGCTAGATTTTAATGGTATATATAAAATATAAGGTGTATTTTACTTAACTAGAAAGTCAACAAATTTAAAGCTTGTTATCACTTACTATCTTTCCATTCTAGAGTTACAAAACTCCACTTTTATATTTTCACAAACACTTAGCTTCATGTTTTCAACTAATTCAAAAGTTTTCAACTGTCCAAAATGGCCAAATTCTATTTCATTTCAACAAATGAAAACTACCAAACAACATAACATAATGAGATCCATAAACCAACTACCCTAATGCATAAGATACATGCGTCCATAAAATAATTTAACATAAGACTAAAGAACTAAACACATGGTTTTTATTTCAAATCATTTTGAAAATAATAATAATATACATATCTCATTTTGTATATCACATCACACGTTTGAGATTAAATAAAATCTGTTTTGCCAAACCAACTTTATAGCAAATTACTATGGTAGCATACCCCACTTAAAAACTCGAAAATGAATGCCGATGATGCTGTAATCATTAATAGAATTAATTTCCAACGACAGAAGAGTTCAGTGCTTTCTATCTTCTTCAAAATCCTTTTAAAATATTTCTATTCATAAATACTTTCAAACAATACTATTATTCTTTTCCCCAAAACTTTGTAAAATAACTTTTTAAAAACACTGGAATTTAAGTTCTCAAATTCTCAGCTTAAATCTTTTTTATTTATAAATCATATTTATAAACCATACTTGTATGATTTAACTTTCTTATATAAAATAATTTCACAAATGTATATCTGTTTTTAGATTATAATAAACAACTTTTATTAAAACTAAAATTTTATTCCAACATTATCATCGAACGCCTTATAGTCAAACTGTGAAACTTAATTCATAAGGTGTTTATATTTAATTTAAATCAAACAAATAAATGCTCTTAAACTAGTCATATTATCATTTCCTAACAAACAGACAAACACATCGTAAATAACTATATCAACTATTTGGAAATTATGCTTTTATGTATAAAATATAATCTTAGGTAACATTATATCATTTGCAAATTTTAAAAATAATACTGTGTCGGTTTTCCTTTTTTAAGTGTTTAGAAACCCATATCGATACAGTTTTCTACCTTCTGTATCGACCAGAATTCATAAACCACTCGATAGAACAATCAACACAATAATTTTATTTTATAACACTAACAAATACATGCTCTAATATATAATACACTCCACTCATTCTAGGGTGTCATTATGCTCTCTCTAATGAGTCTACCCCACCAAAGTCTAGGTTTTCACTCAACCTAAGCTCTGATACCACTTGTAATAACCAGCCCTTTTCAACTCTCAAAAGTCGACACTAGTACATCCACGGTATTTACGTGTCGAACATTCATGTGTCGGAAATACAGATTATTAGGGTGAACGGAAAGAAAAGACAATAGAAGCCCATACCTTGATAAGTAATATATAATATAAAAATAGTCTTTACAAAAGTAAACTGTAATGTACAGACATCAATCAGTTGAAAATAACCTATCATCAACCTAGATAGTTATAACATTCTGTCCTCACAAATGCTGATATATAATACAAGAAATGTAGCGGAAATAAAAGATATGTGAATACGCCTTGGTGGCATCCAACAAGTCTCTTGAAGCTCCAAAGCAGCCAGGTAAATCTAGAAATATACTCGGGCTAACCCGAGCATTATAAGAAAACAACCATTGGATCAGTCTGGTAAACTAGCATAAGAAAACACAAATCACATATGAATTTTTCATGTTATAAAACTTTAAAAAATAAAGGTATCTCGTAAGACCATGCTGCATATAAACATAGACGAGTTAATACCATATGATAACAAATCCATTTTTATTAGAAAATTTAGTGATATTATAATAATCTAGGGTTTAAAATAAATAGATAACATATCTAGAATGGTTATCAATAATTACATTCAACGGTATGGGGTTCTACAACAAAACCGTAAGACACGTATTGGAGATTGGATTCCATACAATGACAAGGCACCGGGGTACCACCCGCCATAGTACATCTCTAGATTATGTACCGAGATTGCAAACCCTTCAAACATAGAGTTGGCTACCCCTATAACATGGCATACTAGATTACATCATCTCCTAGGCATTGAGGCTACAAACATTGCACCAGGCCTCACCTTTTTCCATGCGCATGTATAATAAAATCCATTCGATCTAGATCTAAGGAATGATGCTTCTAATGGTAGCGAACCACATAGCTTGTTGCATCCCCTGATTTTAGTCATTACTAGGTTGTGATGCTTATGAGGCCAGGACTGCCTTTACCTCTTAGAAAATCGCTCTTGGAATGCTAATACTACCCTCCAAGCACAATGCAATTCTAGCATTCATCCATACAAGTTGTTCAAGATACGAACTAACCGAAGGTATTACATCTACTACATCCTTTTTGGAATCACCATCAAGATTGGTAGCAAATAGCCCTTTCACTTTAAAGAACTCCGTCTTCGACCATCTTCAAAATGTCTCAGATTTGAATGCTTATGCCGTTCAAAGTGGTTTTCGAAAAACTCATACTTATCAAATGCCGGTTTCTCCGAACCAACAAACGATAGTTCTAAAACTGGCTAAGATTTGATAGTCGGTTATTTAACTATCAAATAAACAAACAATCCAATCAGAGATTTAACCAAGCATGGTGAAGCACATAACCAACCATAAAGCCTCTTTAATTAATCCTTTCATTAATTAAAATCACTTTGTAAATACTTGTATCAATATACTTTTACAAAGATATACCTCTGTATACTATTCATTCACTCTTCATTTTTACTCTTCAATTCTTGGAAAAATATCCATTTACTTATCTCAGCGGTATAAGTATATTTATAAAACGCTACACTTTCAATACTTAGGAAATAACTATATACTTATCTCAATGGTATAAGTATATTCACAAATCTTAAGAAAGATTTTACTTCCAAAACCATAATTAATTAGGTTAAAACAAATGCCATTTAAAACATTAATAACAATAAAACCAAAACATTTTCTTTTTGGTGTAAGTAAATGGATTGTAAGGAAATTGAACCAAACATACTTATAACCCCTTTTCGATTTCAAACTTGTACAGTCCACTGATTAATAACGTACTCGGACAAGTCAGCATATTATCCTTTCATCGATGTACATTCTTGATTCTCAGGAAAGGGACGAGTTTTCCTACCTTGGAATTTGGTGTTAAGTATGAAAAGTATACTTTTCATACCACCATAATTTAAAATAACCATTTATAGAAATCTCATTTCCTTTTATAAAATTCCTTTTTATATAAGTCTCTTTTATGTCTACATAACTTCTTTTTATAAATCTCGTTTCTAATTATAAAACTCCTTTTATAAATCTCGTTTCTATTTATAAACACCTTTTATACATTTTTTTCTATTTATATAACTCCTTTATTTCTATTTACAAAAATCCTTTTATAAATCTCAATTCTGTTTATTAACTCTTTTTTTAAATTTCATTTCTATTTATAAAACTCCTTATTACAAATCTCATTTCTATTTATAAAAATCCTTTTTATAAATTTCATTTCTACTATTTCTATTTATAAACTCCTTTTATGAATCTCATTTCTATTTATAAAACTCCTTTTTATAAATTTCATGATTTTAAATCTCATGTACTTATTACAAAACTTCAGCTCTAATCGGACTAAATACTTTCCATAAAACAATCAATCCATATATAAGTATAAATTCATAAATGTGATTTATTTTCAATTTATCAAAATGATACACTTTCTTTTATATAATCTCATTTAATAATCTTTTCATTTATTTATAAGATACCATTTATAAATTTATTATTTTATAAAACATTTTATATAAAGCGTCTCACAAATATTTATCCTAAAATATTTATATATATTTTTAAAAAGAATCACTAAATTATAAAAGATAAATTCTTTTTTCTCAAAATAAACATTATATTAACTTTGCTAAATAATAAATACTCCCCAAAATACTTGTTAAACATTTCCATATATGTTCGAAAAGGCTAACAAAAAGGTTGAAGTAAAATTGAGAAGTTCACAAACCAATTCCAAATAAAATGCTATAGAAAATTCCAAAATTCACATTTAAAATCATTCTTCGAGTCAAAACCAATTTCAGAAAAAAAAACAGCAATTAATATTATTTCCAAAATACTATAATGAGGCCAATAGCTACATAACACTTAACCAATGCTATGACTAACTTTATCAGTAAAGAGTTCAACTTTTAATACATATCAATGTCACATCCAATACTTTTAGCATTCAACAAGTATATAACTGAATTTAAAATCAACAATGGCACAAAATCCAGATCCCTCTACAAAATTCCCTGAGTTCCTTATGTTTCATTTCATATGTTATCCGCTTTCCAAAATGGGAATTCAACCAAACAAACAAAGAAATAATTCAAGCATGCAAAAAATAATTTATAACAACACGTATATCATATAGTTCTTATCCAAAGGTGAGTTAACTCACCGAAATTCCAACTGATGCTTATGCATTCCTACTTGATCTAAAATCGAATGGCGTTCGATTTTAGCTCAAAATTCTACTTGCTCCAAACTCGACGAAACTAATTCCATTGTGTAGATAACACTCCTACAAGCGCACGGAAAAGACTGTTTCTTGATTAGACCTCGTATGTAGAAGATATTCATTTTATAAGTTTTTGAATTAATTAAAATAATTAATTACTTAAATTGTGCATTAATTACCAAATAAACATTCTTCAAAACCAAAACTTCTCCCGCCTCTCTCTAGTACATGCATGCCTACACATTCATCCCAACCATGCATGCACTACCTTAACTCAATCAATACTCCACGAAATCGCACCCAACCACCTCCGACGAACTCCACTTCTCATGCTCTCTACATCCCACCCACTAAAGTCATGCATGAACGCCTAGGTCAATATGTGACCTGGGCCCGAATTTCTATAGTCCTAAAGGACGCATTTCACTTTGGGGAGTCGAGGTTGCTGCAAATTTGTAGGGAGGTTCACTTCGACAATAGAAACACAACGGCGGTATATATTTCCTTCATCAACGCCTAAATTGCCGACGACCCCTAACCCTAGGTTCAGTCTCACCACATCGAGCTTTGCAAATCAACACCGCAACCCTCAATCCCTATGTAGATTCGAAGCTTATCTCTATATAAGTTCAACGGATCTAATAATTTTAATTTTAGATAATCGTAGCTCAAGATTTTGATTTTTAAAGATGGAGTTAGGGTTTTTGTGTTTACAAGAAGATGAAAAATAAAAAAAGGAAAGAGGAAAGGTGAGGAGAGAGAGAAGTGAGGGTTTAGTTTATTTTAAAATTTCTAGTATTTCGCTACACAATATCACATTCGCGAATGGACCGCGAATGATAGAATTAAAAATCGCGTCCAGAAATGCGATAGGATCACAAAACAACAATAAAATACATATGTTAACTTATTCTGTAAAATTTTAAAAATATCAATGTTTGCCGCAAAATGTATCAAACGATGTGTTAATTTTTTTTGAAACTATAAATTTTGGAGAAATCCTATAAATTCAAAAAAAACCACTTGATTTTAATGACGTATTTTTAAAACAAATTACTAAATTTGAATCAAACTACTTGATTTTCTCATTATTTAATAAATTTGAATTAAACTTGAATATTTAAATAAATTAAATATTCTCATTCGAAACATTAAAAATTGCAGATTGTTACAGGTGTCGAGCGACTATTAGCAAAGAATTGGGTTACGCCCAAATGGATTTCGCTTTCTACTAATGTAGAATCCATATGAGATACGTACAGACCTCAAAGTTTAATTAGTTGTTTGTCTGTCGATGGTGGGCTAATTAACCCTTTAGATAAGTCTTTGAGATGCATTAGTGATACAAATAATTAAATTATAAAGTCGTATCCAAAGGCCATCGACCTTCGTAGCTAGAGCTAGTTGACTAACGATTACATTACTAAGGACCCGCTTCGAGGTTGTGGTATTAAATATTTATTGAGTCTACCTCCTCCCTATTTAAGAATATTAAGTGGCTAGGGTTTCCTTTTGGGTAGTACAATGTATATACATACATATATATATATATATATATATATATCATTGTGCGTGTGTTATGCGTGTGTGTATGTGTGTGTGTGTGTATATGCATATATGGATATAAATACTGTTATACCTCGGAGAATGTTGAATATATCGTACACACATATGGAATCAAACGAATTAGCCATGAAAAATAAACATAACACTTAAATAAAATTCAATCGGTATAAATTAGTGTTATGGATAAGTATGAAATTTTCCATTCATCAAAACATTATTTTGATCCCTTCCTCATTATAACCCACAAGATAAATTTAAAGGGACGTGCTACTGGTGCAAGTTGAAAACTGTAGATGGAGAGGCCTTCTCATTCATGTTTGTCACTAATAAGGAAATTAGATATCCAAGGAATATTATTGATTCCAAGGTAGAAGCCTTAGTCGATATATATGTTTTATAATAATTTACTATTTTGCTGTGAGTTCACTCATTGATAGACTTATGTTTATCACAAATTACCAACACCAACAATCTATACCCTAATAGACTTGGGTTTGATTTAGTCGAAATTCAGGCCCATTAAGGTGCTAGTTATTATAGCGACATTATTGGGCTCAAAGTCCCAACTCGTCGTCGCTAGACGCCACTGGCCTCACTAATGTGAACCTAATACCTACCATATACTACACTATTGAGCTCAAAGTCCCAACTGTAGCATAGTCGAAAATTAGGCCCATTAAGGTGCTAATTGTTATAGCGACACTATTGGGCTCAAAGTCCCAACTCGTCGTCGCTATAAGCCACTGGCCCCACCAAATTGAAACTAACACATACCATATACTACACTATTGAGCGTAAAGTCCCAACTTATGTGGCCCATATGCGAAACTGGCATGGAAATTGCGCTTAACTATCGAGGTCAAGTTTAGGCTAGACATTCACCTAACGGTTAAAGACACTATTGGGATCAAGCTTGGAACTCGAAATCACCTCACCGTTTACGAAGCTTGTAACGACTCGTAATTTTCGACAATTAAAAATATTGAATTTAATAAGATTTTGTAATTTAATATTGGAAGAAATGAAAATTTGTGATTTATTAATGAGAATAATAACTAGAATGAAATGTAACAATGTTAATTTGAGTTAATAGCTAACTATTTTAATGTAATTCTGATTTATTGAAATGATTGAAAGGTTATAATTGGTTATAAATTGTAAATAAAGAAATAAATTAAATGTTATATTAATTGATGAAATAATATTTTATTAATTATAATTGGATAAAATTAGTGTTGTGTGAGTAGTTATGACATTTGTGTGTAGATAATAAACTTACAAATGTGATTAAATTAAGTAAAATATGACAATTGTTATTTGTTACCTATTTATTTAATCTGTTGAATTAAATTGGAAATCAATTGTAATTAAATGTAATTAAAAATTACATTAATATGAATCAAGATGATAAATGTAGAATATTAGTGTGATAAGATATAAACCAATGTTAATTATATCCATAAGATGACAATTGATCGAATAATAAGATGGAAAATCAATTAAATGGATTTATTGGAATTTAAATTAATAATCAATGAATTTATTTCAATTGAAATTTGAACACTGTAATGAGTGCAATAATTAATGTTGAATTTGACATGGGGAATTGGTTTAAAATGATTGTTAAATTCTGTGAAATTAAAAATGATAAAATTTGTTAATTATAAAATTTGAATTGAAAAGTGATTTAATTTATTTAATTAACGTGAAAATAACCATTTTGGCCACTGTCTCGGATTTCGATGAAACCAGTTTCATCGGATCAGTAATGGTGAATTATTGTAGGATTTCAAGTTTCGTAGCGATCGGACTTGTCGTTTGATCGTGCGGGCTCGAAACGCATAGAAATCATTTTAATTGAATTCAATTGAAATAAGCTGATTTTAAAAGCTAACTTCTTCATACGATGAAATTAGGACTTGAAACCTATACCATTGAGTTTAAAAATATCTAAAACATCTATTTTGATATAAGGGACGACCCATTTTCGTTTCGAAAGCGAAACGGTCTTTTCGGGTCGCTATTGTCGTTCGTACCAATTCGATATGATATTCTTTCTTATCGGGCTTTGTTAATATAAATAGTTTTGTTCTAAACCTAGTAGCCTTTTTATTTCTCATTACTGTACGTACTAAATTTTTTGTCATTCCTCTCTTTTCAATGGCTGAAAACCTAAATTCCCATTTCGATTTCAAATCAAAATTCAATTTCAAATTTCAAACTCCTCCAAACCATGGCATATTATATATCGTTTCGAAGCTCTCGACGAGCGTAACTCACTGCAATAATTTGTTTCTCGAATCGAATCATTGTTTGTCCCAAAATCAGTGATTTTGTTTTGATCGTCTAATTGCTAGGGTTTCGATCCAACGGTGGATTTGCGACAGGAAGTCGATCAGAGGGCATAGGCACATAGAGGGTGATGAGCAGGTTCAATCCATGCGGCTACTTGGGTCTGGAGGCGTTTGGATTTGCCATGATTGGTTTTGGACGTGTGTGGTGGTCATTCGTCTTTGGTGGAAGTGGAGGCACCGCTCGACCGGGGGGGTGCGGCCGTGGGTGAGGCGAACTTCGATAAGATCAGATCTGGGTCGTGGCGTCTGTGGCGGCATGTCTTGATGGTCAAAGGCGATGAAGGTGGCGGCTTCAAATTGTTGAGCGCGTTCATGTAGCCTGTACTCTAGGGTTTCAAACGTGGTTTCCACGCATACTGACTTGGTCAGATGATAGAGATATGTTTTGATTTTTTTTCTATTTATTTTTATGATTCCAATCTTCTAATTATCATAACTTTCGCATACGAGATTGGATTTACACGCGGTTTGTTCCACTGTGATCATATCGGAATTCTAGACATTTTGGAACTAGTTTGGACAAATTCTGAGACTGTTCAATTTTAAGCCTTATTTTGGATTTCAAATCGATTTGAAATCAAAGGTGAGTGTTTTGACCCACTCACAACTACTAATTTATCTTATATTAGTTAAATTAAAATTATGATGTAATTAGAAATTGATTGGTTGATGTTTGATATATTTAAATAGTCATTCCAATTAAATATGACTTTTATTGCATTTAATTGTCATTTAATTTAATATTGAATTTAATTGCCAATTGAATACATGTTAATGATAATCAGTTAATGGATGTTATTGTTTAATTATTGATTGGTTTGAATGGTGATTGTGATGGATGTCGATTGTCGATATTGGATGACTAGATGTTATATTTTTATATTGTTATAACACTGCAAGTTCCCAATGGGTTGAAATGATACGTACCCGAACGATCTGATAGATTAAGGAGAAATCGTTATGAGTTAAAATGATAGACTCGAGCGATTTCATGGATTTGAAATTAAATTTGGGATTGCGGGTTGAAATAATATATACCCATAAAATTTAAAATATTTGCGGATTGAAATGATAAATATCCGTATCACTTGACTATAGGATAGAAAATTATATAGGGACAGCGGATTTGGTTAAATTAAATGATTTTAAATCCTTAAACTTTGAATTTAGTTAAATGATATTTAGAAATATAATTTGATTTATATAAACTGAATTGTTTTAAATGAATTGTTTAAAGGATTTAAATTGAGATTCTAAAGTTGATTTTGTAGTATAGACAAAATTTAACGAAATTGAGTTATTGAAACGTTGAAATTGTAACTTTGATATTCTACTAAAATTGGAATAGCTTAAATTGATATTTCAAGATTTGAAATTGGATTTTGATTTGAAATCTGGACATGGTCCAGATTAGTTGAAATGGAAGAAATAGTTAAATTTGATGTTAATTTCAAATTTATTATTTTAATATAAACTGTTAAAAATATTATTTTAAATCCTGATTATTAAGTTTTTCAAGTTGTTAAACTAAGTTAATCTATTTTAAACTATTTTAAACTATGTAATCAATTTAAACCATGCTAATTTATTTTAATCTATTATAATTTATTTAATCCAATTTAATCTATTTTAACCTATTTTAAACTAATTAACCCATTTTATCTATTTTAAATCTATTTAATTTATTTTAAATCTATTTAATTTATTTTAAACCATTTTAATCTATTTTAAATCTATTTAATTTATTTAAATCCATTTAAATCTATTAAATCTATTTTAAATTTATTTAATCTATTTTAAATCCATTTAATCTATTTAAATCTATTTAATCTATTTTAAATTCATTTAATCTATTTAAATGTATTTAATCTATGTTAAATCTATTTAATCTATTTAAATCTATTTAATCTATTTTAATCTATTTAAACTATCTTAAATCTATTTAAACTATCTTAAACTTATTTAAAAGCTATTTTAAACTATTTAAAATATTTCAAACTATCTAAACTATATTCTAAATTTCAGACTGTGTAAAGTTGAAGTGTTTATATTTAAATCCTTGATTTAGAAGTGAATACGGTTAAATGATGTTATAACCAAAGTTAGGGTTTTAAATGATATTTTCTAGTGAAATGACATATTTGATTAAATATGATGAATTTGAAATGAGATTTAACCTATCTTATCGATATGAATTCGAAAGTGAATATGATTTTGAAAGTGATGTGTTTGAATCGAATATGATATTATGATATCAATTATGAATTGACTTGGGAAATGTAAAAGAACCATCCGATGTGAAATAAGCATTTGGTTGTTAAAGAGACCGGGATTGGATATTGTCATACTCTCTGCCAATACTGAAACCACTTTAACAACTGTGTACGTGATGGAGATTCCAGAATGAAGTATTTTGGTTTGGCAAACGATTCTATATGAAGTATTTACATAACCCTGACTCCCATGAGTCAGCTTGATATGGCAAAAACAGGAGCTATACCGCACCAAGTGAGGTCACTCCTCCTATCAGGCACATTTCTTCGATACCATATTATCACTTTGTGATTGATTTGGTGGCCACCCCTCGATTTTGATTATGGGAGTGTGTTCCGAGGTGGGGAGTAGTAGCTGCTATGCGTTACCACCAATCCGAGAGTGCAAATAGTAGAATCCTACCTTGGCATTGCCCTGCGTGCCTTGTCACATGCCTTATCGTGCCTTCTACGAGTTTTGTTTGTGTCGTACCTATGGAGTTCTCCCTGATAGCCCACCAGTTTACGGTGGAGTTTACAGCACTGTATTTAGACTATGACATTATATAAAATGTGTTAAGGGGGGTATGGGTAACGCCTTAACGCTATTCTAATACTTTACTTTACTGTAGACACTATTATAATAGTGTATTGTACTATGTATGTAGATTGTTTAACAGATCCTTAGGAGATGGAATCCCGAACATCTCTTAAGTTATTGCACGCACGTTAGACACTGGATAGGAGATGTCAAACCCCGTAAACATCTCTGACGCTGTTACACTTATATTTATTTATTGTTGATTTAACTTACATAAGATCTTTTAGTTTTGACTCGAGTGTTTTGTCTTTTCAATTCGCTCGGGTCAGTCTGAGCTTTTTAGTGTATCGAAGACTGCTTTTCTAGAGGACGAAGACGAAGATTTAGTACAATTACTATTTATTATATTCATACTACTGCATCATGTTATTCCACTGCATTGTTAGTTATTTCTATTGTATGTAACTCTGATTCTGTATTGTAAAAGTGTAATCAAATGTCATTTGTAAAACAGGTTCATGAACTGTTTATTTGATTATTATATTTTGTCATTCCACTGTGAGATTCTGTGTTTGTTTTTCTTTCTTTCTCTGCTTTTTCTTATTTCCTCATAACAATCCTCCCTTTTGAATGGTTTAAGTCTGATGTGTGTGGTTTATCGTTGATTTAAATCGTCCAAAAAGGTGGGTCGTTACATTTGGTAGCGGAGCTTTGGTTTAGCGATAACCTTAGCTTTGTGGGGTCTGACTCATTAGAGAATAGGGTAGTAATACCCTAGGATGAGTCATTGAGTGTGTGTATATATATATGAGAGAGCGTATTTGTTAGTGTTATAAAAGGTTTTATATTGTGTTAATTTGTTTTGTTTAGTATTTATAAATTTTGGTCGGTACATAGGACGCTATGGCATCGATAAGGATATCTAAACACTTAATAGGGCAGACCGACACAATATCGTTTTGAATATAGTTAAATGAAATAATTTTTCCTAGCATTATATTTTGTATATATGAGAATAATTTTTATAAATGATATAGTTGGTTGGGATATATGTTGTTTGTTAGGAAGTGAAAATTTTATAAACATTTGTTGTAAAATGAGATTACAAATAAAATGAATATTAATTGGAATTTGAGAACTTAAGTTCCGGGATTTTGAAAATTCCTTCCAAAATCTTTTGGAATATAATATTAGTATTATTTGAAAGTATTTTCTGATATATATATATATTTCAATGTAATTTGAAAGAAATGCTTTAAAAAGGAATTTTGAAAGGGAATAAGCTCTGTACTCCCCTCTCTGTCATTGGAAAATAATTTCGGTGATGAGTGCACGCATCATCGACATTCATTTTCGAGTTTCAAGGAGGGAAAACTGCTGTAGTAGTTTTACTACACATATGTTTTGATAACAAATCTTAATTTTTCTAAATATGATTTTTTTTGAAAAGTTGGTAAATGGGCCAAGCCCAGAATGTTTACAAGAGAAACGATGAGGTCGGGTAAACTAATTAATTACCCGCAACCTCACCACAAATACACCAACCCTAAAAGAACTAGGGCATAATACGCCTCCACCAATAGACATCATAATAAAACAAAAATGGCGAACTACCATGAGCGAACTCTGTTATGGCGGCTCCTAGAATTTCGTGGCCTCATTATAGCTATTTTTAGTACTCTTCGAGGCAAATTTATTGATTTAGTTGATTGATCTGCTCTCAATGTCTGATAGATTCTTCGATTTGCTATAAAGAGTGGTGCTTTCCTTTTGGTCTTCACTATTGCTGATAAAGGCGCGCCCTTTGTGGATCCAATTGCTTCTTTTGTATTTGTTTTGATACTCTAATTCCTTCAGAAGGTCAAAATTACAGTAAAGCTTGTTGCTATCAGCTTCATTAGCAATACAGTAGTCCGCTTTATTGGATGTTTTTTTGCTATCGCCCGTTTCCTACATAGATTAGGGATAAATATTACCATTAAGCTTGCTGGTGTAGTGATTTTTGCCAATCCTTTACAAGTTGTGATTTAAATGCTTTATTTTGCTTTAAATCAAGGGAAGCTTCTGCTTCAAAGTTTCCTTGCTTGTTGTGCATTAGCTCCTGCCAATATCAAGTAAAGTATTATTAATAATTTTAACATGATTGTGATTAAATGAGGAATTTTTTATAATGAGTCATGTTTACTTCCCTTGCAGGAGTCTCTCCTGGTATTGGAGCTAGAATGGCCGCCTCCAGAAGATGATATATTGAAGTTGCTAGCATTTCTCCCCAAAGATAGAGGCCAATGATTGTTGGTCTGAAAATAACTACCAAGGGAAATATCATTTTTGAGTTTCCCACTTTGTAAGTACGACTCCACTCTTAATTCATAGTCATCACGATCATTAGCATCTGAGGAAAGCTGATGTGGAAGAGTATTATTGTTGCTTGCTTTTTGCTTTAGAATGTGAAAGTCTGTTTCTATGCATTTCCAAATTTGAATGGCTTTTGTTTCCTTTTTTGTATGCAACCAAGCATTCCTTCTTTCTATATATAATATATGGCAGTAGTTAGCATGATGCTAGCCCTGTTGAAATCTTTTGATTTGAGTTTGAAGCTTAGTCGAATGCGATGAATACTTTCTTTGATGCTTTGAATTGGAATGTTTTGATTGAAATTGAGCTTGTTTTTAACAATGAACTAGATGTGTCTTGAGAAATTGCAATCAAAAAATAAGTGTTCTGTTGTTTCATTATCATTCTTGCAAAGAGACATTTTATTTCATTATTTTTGCTCCATTTATTGCATCTATCTCTGGTTGGCAATCTATTTAACAAAGAAAAATAGGCACAATGTGCCATCTTTGGGCAGTTAGCCCTATTCCAAATAATAGAATGCCAATCCATTTCTGTTTCAAACCCATTTAAATATTCCCAAGTAGATTTAAAGGAAAATTTATCTTTCTTTGAGAGTTCCGTCTCCAGCAAACTATAGCTATTCTTGAGTCAATATCAATGCTTTCTATAGCTCTTTTAAATATTGAGGTTGCTGGATGTAGACTTGCTTTCCAAATTTGATTTTGAATGATACTACCCACTTTTAAATTAGCTCAACCAAAATATAAAAGATTGGACTAGCCTAATAAGCTAATTAAAGACTTTCCATTGATCCAAGGATCAAACTAAAGGCTGGTGCTTTTTCCTTCTTTAAAGTTTCTATCCAATAATTTGATACCATTATTTCTGCTTATTAAGATGCTTTTCCAAGAGTGGGAGTTGTGGATTTCAGCTGGCATGGTCCAGAAATTTTTGTTTTTAACATATTTACTTTTCATCCACTTTGACCATAATGATTTTCCCTCTACAAATCTCCAAAAGAGTTTCATATTGCAGGCTTCTTTTAAATCTTTGATATTTATTAACCCCAATCCACCAGCCTTTTTTGGTTTGCATACTGTATCTCATGAGACTTTATGATAATTTCCATTCCAAATGAAATTGGCACACATTTTTCAATTTTATGAATGGCTGATTCTGGAATATTATGAGTCTGAATCCAATAAATTATGATAGCCGTGATGATAGTGTGTATGAGTTCCTGTAGCGACCCCGGATTTTAATTACATTTAAATTGATAATTAAATGGATTTTTGAATAAAATAGAGATAAATGAATAAAAGATAAGCTATAAATTACAAAGTAACACATTAGATAAAAATTAACAACATGTTAAAAATTGGATTCATTTATATTACCAAATAATAATTATAAGGAGAAAAACAAATACACTTAACATTTAAATAATATGTTAGAATAACATTCACTTACATTCATTTGCATTCAAACCAAAAATCTGCTTAGGCAAGTAAATAATGAGAAATAATCTGCACTTTCAAATATAGTAACTTGTTAGAAAATAAACTTGTATAGGATAAGTATGTAAAACAAATGGCTCGAGTATGGGTATGCAGACTTGAGTATAACTAAGTCTAAGTAGATATGTAGGCTGGTAAGAAGAAAGTGTGCTGAGATAAGAATCAAAAGCAAAGTAGAAATATAGTTTGCATGTGGCTTGTAAACCAAGATGCAGGCAAGTATAAAATAATAGGATAAGTATAAAATAAAAACATCAAGGACAATGTCATTTAATGCTTGCTAAGACAATATCTCCTCTAGTACATTAGTATACAATCTCGGCCACCAAAATATAGAAAAAATCTCTGAAAATTGTACATTTTGTACACTATGGTGCATAAGAAATAATATACCCTGTAGTTTGTAGTATATATCAGCCTGTAAGCTACTTTTTCTCATACCAGTTTTCTTTTCTTTTTTCATTCGAGCTAAGTAAAAACTAAGGTAAAAACTCCATTTCAAAATCTAAGCAAACATTCTCAAGCAAGCAACCCAAAACAACAGACAGTTCAGTTAGCAAATTCAAAACAAGTTCAAGTAGCAGGCTGTTTAACATAAGATGATGCTCTGTTCTCCTCTGCAAATTGGTGAGTAACACTTTATTTTAAACCTATATCTTAAGTTAATATGGAATGCTTTTCCTTGTGATATGTATCTTGTATATGTATGTATGTGCAAGTATTTGGATATATCTGTTTCATTCATGCTCTGTTATCTGATGACTTTTCTTTGAGTAAATGCGTAAACAAACCTTTCTCTCTTGTTTTTAATAACTGTTTGGATGAAAAATGTAAACAACAATTGTTTGTTTAACTAAAATCTAGATGTTAAAATTTTTATAAGTTGAACTAACTTGAAGTTTGCTCTGGGAAAACCAAGAAAGCATATACAACTTTAAATATGTCTAAAATCAAACTTCTTGTTTTAAAGATTCAGGGGTATAAATCTAAACTACATACAAAATTAGGATTTTTAAAACAAGTTTTAGAATTTTTAAGCAAGGGAGTGAAGAGCAGTTTTTAAATTCACTGTTTTAAACATATTAGGTTGCCGTGGACGATCTAGTTCTCTGGTGATGTCGTGTCTCGGTCTGGAGATGGAGGAGTGATGGGTGGAGCTCGGAAAAATGGTGCGGTGGTGAATAATCAACGGTGGCGGAGGTGGCGTTGATTTCTTTTTCCTAAACCTAGTTTTGAGGTGCCGTAGTTTAACGTTTCGTTCGTCGTCGTGGTTCGATCGAGTGTCGCGAGCGACTGGGGTTTGGTAGAGGGAAGAAAGACGAGGCTGTGGCCGGAAGTGGTGGACCTCTGATGGTCGGAGCTGTGTGTGCGTGGTGCTGCCAGGTTTGGAGGTTAGGTTGCTGTTCGTTCCAGGCTTTGATTCGTGCAACTCGTTTTCGATCGTGAGCTTGAGTGGTTGATCGGAGGGTTGGGATAGGATGTGGAAGTGGTCGCCGTGATGAGGAGATGGCCGGGGTTGATCGGAAGGGATGGTATCGTGGGTGCATGTGCACGGTGCACATTTGTGCTATGGTAGAATATGGGTTGTCAGGGAAGAGAACTCGAGATTTACTCGAGTTAATTCGTGTTTGGCTCGAGTGAAACCATGTTTTTCTCGAAGTAAATAAGGGGAAACTCGGGTATGTTTGGATTTCCAGTTTTTAACCTGAAACTTGTTTTCAGTTTTAAAAGGTTGGGTTTAAGATTCAAATCAAGTTATCTGGCACTAGAGTTAAATTTAAATTTCTAGATTTTTGAAATGAAGAGGAAGTTTTAAAATTAAATAATTTGATTTAAATTTGAAATAAATGTTTCCAAACATATTTAAGTGAAACTTAAATAAATAAATGGAAATCGGTTTTCTTTAAGTAAATGAAGATTAAGATTTAAATTCTTTAACCATTAAGATAATTAGAGTGGTAATTGATAATTTGTAATTATAAGTTTAAATGGATTAACTAAGGTTTAAATTAATAATCACTTGACGATTTGGAAAATAAAAATTACTTAGAGAAGTAATGAATAAATAATTACTGAATGTAATTAATTAAATGATAATTTAAAATGTGAATTAATTATTTGTTAATAAATCAAAGGATTAACTAATAATGGCAATTAATTAATATTAATTTAATAATTAAAGATTAATTGATTCATTGATTTAAGAATGATTAGTTAATAATTAAGGGTTAACTAATAAATTTGAAAGAAAGATTTTCAAATAATTTGTAATTAAATTATGATAATTAACCCGGATTAATAAATTGATAATTTGTAATTATAAGTTTAAATGTATTAACTAAAGTTTAAATTAATAAATTCACTTGTGAGTGTTTAGATTCTATTGAATGTTAAATTGTTTGATATTTCCTGATATGTGATGATTTGTGATATACCCTGATTTGTGTTTTAATCTGTGATGTAATTTATTATCTGTGATATATATCTATGATCTGTACGATAAGCGTTATAGTTATATCGCTTATCAACTATATTTCTGTATTTTGATATGTGATGATTCATTGTATTGCACTACTGTGTGAAACCCCTGGACCACACTTTTACACACACAAATATGGATTTCACATGGAAATCGATTAAGTCACAGATATTTTAAATTTAACATTTTTGAAATTTTAATTTTAATTTTAATTGATTTTGGAAATGGATTTGGGTTAAGTGTTAAAACTTTCGAAAGGGAGTTTGTAAGATAAAAGTTATTTTAAATAACTTAATAAAGCTTCCAATTTAAATAATTCAATGTGAATTTGAATTCAATATTTGGAACTGAATTTAATAATTGGAATTTTAATTAAAGATATTATAAATGTGTTTTATATGAATTTAAACCACTTTTAAAATATTGGTTTGAGAATTTGAATTTAACCCAAGAACCTTAACTTGTATAAATGAATCAGATTTTCTGAAATGAAACTGTTTGTTTTTAAATGATAAAAGCTTTCATATAAGAAATGAAATTCCAATTTAGTTAAAGGAATTTCAAGATTGAATTGAAAAATGGTTTTCCAAGTTATGAATGGATTGTTTTTGAAAACTATGATTTGAATCTGTTATCTTTAACAGATTTAAAATAATGACTGGTTTAAATTGTTTGAAATGGGATTGTTTTGAAAGCTATAAGTTAAATCTTGATTTAAAGGTTTAACGAGTTAATCAAATTGAAATGGAAATTAATTTGGAAAATCTATGAATGAATCTTTTGTTTAAAGGATTAAAGTTTGGGAAACTATTTAAACCATAAAGGTTGAATCTTTTTGTTTAAAGATTTAAAATGGTAATTCGTTAAACCATTTGAAAAGAAAAGTTTTGGGTAATAAGTTGTGACTTAATTGAAATCCCAATATCCATATGTTTTTAAATATTACGCTCACTATTCCGGTTAGCCGGGAAAGGATATTTGGGTCGTATAACCCATTCCGAATATGTGATACGACGTATATGGATAGCATTTGATGACCGGATATTTTTGAAAACGGAAGGATTACCGTCGAGTTACTCTGCATCGGCTGATCCCCGATATAGAGGTTTTATCACCCTTAGTGACGGGAAGTTCGGACGTGATTGGAAATTATTCGGATTTGCAAGGGCTTCGTGAGAAATGCCTTCGGTTCTGTTCGATCCCGGAACAGACTTGTATGGATTGTATGTCTGACATTACACTTTGAGATATAAAGCCGATTTCTTTCAAATACATTTCTGTTGGTGGCGGAGAATTTATTCTCTTAGCTTAACACCCTTCTATGAGACGTACGAGCTTAGAGGTTATGTAGTTGAAATTTATCAGCGATATATTCCCAATTTGGTAATGTGGCATGCTGAGTGTTGCTGTGTGATGATCAGTGTTTGATCATTTGTTTGATCATTTATCTTTGTGATCATAGGTTGATCATCTGTTGACCCAAAGCGCGGCTTTTTGAAAAAGCATAGCTTTGTGGACGAGACTTCGTCAGGGCCTCAACAACCCAGAAATAGTCGAAACAGGAATGTTGCGGCAAGGTTATGAGGGTCGCGCCCTTTAGGGTATGTCATTTCCTTCTGGAAAGGGGTGGTATCATGGTATGGAGCCCAGATACTTACTCATGTTGACACACTTTATTTATGATGTGTGATTGACGCAGCGGAATAATCAAAAACAAGATAGATCGATGAAATAGCAATCGGTGGATTGATGAATACTGCGATGCCTGAATTCGTTGATCCGAAGATACCGAATTCTAGCTATCTCTGACTCGTTGATCCGAAGATACCGGGAAAGAGATCTACGATTCTTCAACGTTGATCTTGCGCACAAGATACCGCGAATCGGCTTCAACAAACGAAGATTCGAGCGCACTCGAATAACGTAAGTGGAGATAGGAGACTTCACTCGACTACCAATTAGAAGAAAGCACAAAGCAATCAAAATGGAAATTTTATTCAAAAGTCAACTAAAAAAAATTACAAATGATATCACCCGCCTATTTATAGGCTTACAACTCACACAACTCAAATCTGGACAACACATAGGTCGTTCACGACCTAAACATCACAACCTAAAAACAGACGACCTAAAAATCTTCATTAGCGACCTACAGAGAATTCGCGACCTAGAGATCTTCTTGCGACCTAACTTTCTTCACGCGAGCTAAGAAAAGTACGGCAGCGACATAGAAAAATACACAGCAACGATCCAAGCAGGGATGACAATGACCTAGGTGATCGACGGCGACCTAAGCAGTTCCGCGATGTAAGAACTTTGCGATTTAATGTTGGAGCGACCTTCTGGAGGATATCGCGACTTAAGAATTAGGTCGTTCGCAATTCAAAATTAGTTCGCGACTTACTGTGGAGGTGGGAAGTAGGTCGCTCGCGACATATAGATGCGGTAGGTCGCTCGTGACTTAGAGATGTGATAGGTCGCTCGCGACCTGAGGCAGAGGGGTGGCGAGGCGCCGCGACTTTTGGTAGGTCGCTCGCGACCTGGGTGGCTTCATCATCAACCTTGCGACCTAAGGTAGGTCGCGGCCGACCTATCGAGGTAAGCACTTCATCATCCTCCCCTTGTTGGAAGGAATTCGTCCTCGAATTCACACTCTCATCATCTTCGACAAGTTCCTCTTCATAGTACGGAATTAAATGTTTGACATTGAAAACATCAGAAGTACGAACTTCTTTCGGCAACCTTAACTGATACGCATTATCATTGATTTTCTTTATGATTTCTAAAGGACCGATCCTTCTAGCAGCTAGTTTGTTGTAGGTACCAACAGGAAATCGATCCTTGGTCAATACTGCATATACAAAATCTCCTTCTTTGAAGACAACACTTCTTCGTCTCTTATCCGCCATTTGTTTATACTTCTCATTCGTTTTCTTCAATCGTTCCTGAATGAGTCTATGACATTCTGTTAACCCATCAACAAAATCAGCAACCCGCTTAACTGTCCCCTTTGGTTGTGGTATTATCGTTAAATCTAACGGCCCCTTTGGTAAAGTTGAATATACAATCTGAAATGGACTGAAACCAGTGCTTCGGTTAATAGCATGGTTATGAGCAAACTCTGCCTGACACAACTTTAAGTCCCAACTCTTCAAATTGTCTTGTACAAGACATCGCAACAAGTTTTCCAACGATCTATTTATCACTTCCGTTTGCCCATCTGTTTGCGGATGGTAAGCGCTACTAAAATTCAGCTTCGTTCCGACCATCTTCCACAAACTTAGCCAAAAATGACTCAGGAAACGAGTATCCCTATCTGACACAATAGATTCTGGCAATCCATGGAGTCGATAGATTTCTTTGAAAAATAACTGAGCAACACGAACAGCATCCGTCGTCTTCTTACAAGCAATAAAGTGTGCCATTTTCGAAAATCGATCAACCACCACATAAATGGAATCGTTTCCCCTTTGAGTTCGAGGAAAACCCAAAACAAAATCCATACTCACATCAACCCAAGGCTTAGTTGGTACAGGTAACGGCATATATAATCCAGCATTGGTCGCAGTTCCTTTCGAAACCTGACAGATATGACATCGCTCCACAGATCTTTCCACTTCTTTCCTCATTGATGGCAAAAAATAAGATTGAGAAATCAGCTGTAATGTACGGTCTCTACCCACATGACCTTCCTCATGTAATTCCTTCACAATCTTCAACCGTAAACTGCAATCAGGTATACATAATTGATTTCCCTTGAACAGAAAACCATCTACCATCACAAACTCATCCGTCTCTCCTTTCTTCACTTTATCTACAAACTTCATAAAGTAAGGATCTTCAACCAACAACTCTGGTAGCACATCAAACCCTATCACTTCGACCTTCATTGTGGTCAACACATGATTTCTTCTACTCAATGCATCCGCAACACGATTCGTCACTCCCGATTTGTGTTTCACAACAAACATAAATTGTTGCAGATATGCAATCCATGATGCATGTCTCGATGAAATCTTGTCTTGCCCTTGTAAATGTTTCAACGCCTCATGGTCAGTGTAAAGAACAAACTCTTTCAGAAATAGATAGTGTCTCTAGTGTTTCACAGCTTGCACCACCGCATAGAATTCCACATCATATGTACTATATCTCATTTTCGCCCCTGATAACTTCTCACTAAAGTATGCAATCGGACGTCCCCTCTGGCTCAACACTCCCCCGATTCCAACCTTGGATGCATCAGTATGTAACTCAAACAACACCTGAAAATCTGGTAAAACTAGAATTGGTGCTGTCGTCAAAAGTTCTTTGATCCGTTCAAAAGCAACCCTTGCTTCCTCCGACCAAGAAAACTGCTTCCCCTTCATACAATCAGTAACCGGTGCCATCACGCTACTGAAGTGTGGAATGAATCTTCGGTAGAATGATGCTAGCCCATGAAAACTTCTCACTTCGGTTATTGTCTTCGGCTGTGGCCAATTTCTGACTGCTTCAACTTTATTCTGGTCCACCTGTATACCTTCTCCTGATACAACATACCCCAGAAATAAAACACTATGCGTCATGAACACGCATTTCTTCGTTGCAGCATAAAATTGTTCTTGTCGTAGTACCATCAGCACTTCTCTCAGATGATTCAAATGTTCCTCTGGACTTCCACTATATATCAGAATATCATCGAAATACACCACCATAAATTTTCCAATAAAAGGTCTAAAAATCTGATTCATCACCCTCATGAACGTACTTGGCGCGTTTGAAAGTCCAAATGGCATTACCAACCATTCATACAACCCCTCTCGCGTCTTGAACGCTGTTTTCCATTCATCCCCTGGTTTGATTCGAATTTGATGATAACCGCTCTTTAAATCAATCTTCGAAAAGATTACAGACCCACTGATTTGATCTAACAGATCATCAAGTCTCGGCATCGGAAATCTGTATCTGACTGTGATCTTATTCAATGCTCTACTATCTGTGCACATCCTCCACGTTCCATCCTTTTTGGGTACCAATAAAGCTGGTACAGCACAAGGACTTAAACTCTCCTGCACACGCCCCTGTTCAAGCAATTCTTCCACCTGCCTTCGCAACTCCTCATGCTCTTTTGGACTCATTCTGTAGTGTGGTCTGTGAGGTAACACAGCTCCTGGAACTAGATCAATTTGATGTTGAATGTCCCTCAACGGTGGTAACTTCGTTGGCAACTCCTCTGGAAATACATCCTCAAATTCTTTCAATACTGGTTTAACTTCTTCTGGAATTTCAAATTCTTCACTGCTCTCACGCCCAATTAACAAGAATACTTCCGGCTCCTCTTCGACTTCTTTAACAAACTCCTTCAAGGTTAATAAAGTTTTCAGCTCTTCAATCTCCTCCAGTTTGTTTTCTTCTTGTTGACGCTTCTTGGGAACGAGAGTAATCTTCGTGCCTTCAAACATGAAACTGTAACTGTTGGTACGCCCATCATGTTGCACCGCCCTATCATATTGCCACGGTCTCCCCAACAACAAATGGCATACGTCCATGTCCACAACATCACACCAAATTTCGTCCTTGTATTTCTTCCCAATTGAAAAATTAACACAAGTCCTTCGACTAACTTTCACCTCCCCACCTTTCCTCAACCAAGCTAACTTATACGGTTTCGGGTGCTTCTCTGTCTTCAATGATAACTTCTTTACAGCTTCTGTAGAGATAATGTTATCACAGCTTCCAGCATCAATAACAAATTTGCAAACCCTTCCCAAGATAGTGCACGTCGATTGAAAGATGTTACTCCTCAACCAGCTAGTCTCTTCCTCCTGCTTCGGTGTTAAGCAGTTCCTCCTCATCATTAATGTATAACCATCATCTCCAGACAACAATTCTTCCTCCTCAACTGGTAATTGATTAGAATCTTCAGCCTCCTCATCCTCATCCTCAACCTCAGCAATCATTGCTCTCTTCTTTGGCTTTGGACACTCATTGCTTTTATGACCCATCTCCTGACAATTGTAACATTTGAAACTGTTGTTAACCTTCGCCTGCTCAGCCTCCTTCACCACTGGTTTACCAATGGGTTTAGAAACATTAGAACTCCCACTAACACCCTTCACTTGATTGTTGGAATTAGTAAACACACCACCTCCTCGTCGTCCCTGCTTCTCCCAAGCCAACGCTTTCTGATGTGCTTCCGCCACAGATCTTGGATCGAACATATTAACCATATCATGAATCTGCATTCTCAATCCTCCAATGAATCTAGATGTCAGCTGCTCTTCCGTTTCCATAATATCATTCCTCGTAATAAGCTGGTAAAACTCATCCGCCTAATCATTAACAGTCTTCGTGCCCTGCCTCAAGTTCTGCAAACGTTGATACATCAGTGACTGATAATTGTAAGGTAAGAACGTTGCTTTCATCAATTTCTTCATCTTCTCCCAAGATTCAACTTTTGACTTCCCCATTCGTTCACGTGTAAGTTTGGCTTGCTGCCACCATGCCAAAGCTCTACCCCTCAACCTTGTAGCAACCAACTTCACTCTACGATGTTCTAGAACTTCTTTGAAATCAAAAATTTCTTCAACATTAGCCACCCAATCCAAAAACTCCTCAGCCTGCATACCACCTTTGAATTCTGGAATTTCAGTCTTCATCCCAGATTCCCACTTGTGATCGTACTCCGACTGATTCCTTCCTCGTCCACGTCCTCGTCCATGAACACTACCACCATCATACTCTTCTTCACAATCCGATGTATATCGATGTCGATCCTGACCACCAACATCTCTACCACCACCATTTCTTCCACCAACATTCCTACGATCTACATTCCTCCGATCTCGATCGGTCACATTTCTATCCCGACTTCGATCATCAACATTTCTATCACAATCTCGATCCACGCTTCTATGATCACTATCAACACTTCTCTCTCAATTTGAATGTGGTGAAGCTCTACTTCTCCCATGGCTCGATTCAGGTGATACTCTTCTCTGATTTTGACTCATCTCCAACATCATCCTCTCTAATCGACCAATCCCTTCATTAATCTTCTCATTAAAATTGTCGTTAATTCTTTGCTCCATCTCATCGGCCTCTTCTCTTCCGTACAAAGCATTAATATTGCGATGACGTTGAACTCGTCTCGGTGGCATGATTACTCTTCAACAAATTCCAACAAAAACTTCACTTCGATCTAAAAATCTTCAAATCAAAACTACCCACTTGTTGAAATCTTCAAAAATCTCCAAACGAACAAATCTCGTACAAACTCCAAAAATCTACGCAAACTTCTTGCGTTCTAGCTCTGATACCAAACTGACGCAGCGGAATAATCAAAAACAAGATAGATCGATGAAATAGCAATCGGTGGATTGATGAATACTGCGATGCCTGAATTCGTTGATCCGAAGATACTGAATTCTAGCTATCTCTGACTCGTTGATCCGAAGATACCGGGAAAGAGATCTACGATTCTTCAACATTGATCTTGCGCACAAGATACCGTGAATCGGCTTCAACAAACGAAGATTCGAGCGCACTCGAATAACGTAAGTGGAGATAGGAGACTTCACTCGACTACCAATTAGAAGAAAGCACAAAGCAATCAAAATGGAAATTTTATTCAAAAGTCAACTAAAAAAAATTACAAATGATATCACCCGCCTATTTATAGGCTTACAACTCACACAACTCAAATCTGGACAACACCTAGGTCGTTCACGACCTAAACATCACAACCTAAAAACAGACGACCTAAAAATCTTCATTAGCAACCTACAGAGAATTCACGACCTAGAGATCTTCTTGCGACCTAACTTTCTTCACGCGAGCTAAGAAAAGTACGGCAGCGACATAGAAAAATACACAGCAACGATCCAAGCAGGGATGACAACGACCTAGGTGATCGACAACGACCTAAGCAGTTCCGCGATGTAAGAACTTTGCGATTTAATGTTGGAGCGACCTTCTGGAGGATATCGCGACTTAAGAATTAGGTCGTTCGCAATTCAAAATTAGTTCGCGACTTACTGTGGAGGTGGGAAGTAGGTCGCTCATGACATATAGATGCGGTAGGTCGCTCGCGACTTAGAGATGAGATAGGTCGCTCGCGACCTGAGGCAGAGGGGTGGCGAGGCACCGCGACTTTTGGTAGGTCGCTCGCGACCTGGGTGGCTTCATCATCAACCTTGCGACCTAAGGTAGGTCGCGGCCGACCTATCGAGGTAAGCACTTCATCAGTGATGTTGGTTACCGAGCGCTCGGATAAAGGTCCCAAAGGACCGGGAGGTGGCATATTCGTGAGTTACCTGTTACAGGGGTAACCCGGCCTTGTTGGTAGAGAGCAGTTTGTCTCTCGGGACGTCCAGCCAGAGGCGATCACATGCGGCGGAAGGAAGTTCCTTAGCCTGACCATTTGTTGGAAAATCCATTTCCCAATACGGAACTTGTACGGTATTAGTTGTAGAACCTGCCATTTACTTATGGTGGCGCCCCACTGTTTAGATGGTAGCTATAGTAGGCATAGTTCGAAATGTCTATGTTGGCTAAGATTTATATTCTACTTTCGAAATGTTTTATGCACTATGCACTAATAATAATATCAAAATGATTTGATTTTGCGTAGTAAGCATCTTTGACTATCATGAGAAGAAATCTCCTCCAATTCTGCTTTTGCATTGTGTGTGTGGCGGGAGGTCTTATGGTAGTTTCATTTTCTAAAAGCATTGCGAATTGACTTTAAAATTCTCTTGTTGTTTGTTTAAAGATAAACTGTTTTTGTTGCTCACACCAGTCCCATGACTGATCCGGAGTTTATTATTCCCTTCCTAAACTCTGGGTGCCCACAATTTTCCACACGGGCAGTCTAGAGTTGGGTTTCTCAGATATTCAGGTTTAGTAGATTATCTGGAGTTGGTTCAGTTCTTGGAGTTCAGGACTGCACTTGCTTCTCTTTGTGATTCGAGCTTGACATTGGAGTGGTTGGAGTCAGTCTCTCTGACTGACCATTTTGGAGTTATCATTTCTATTGATATTGTTCCGCTGCTGTTGTTATCTTTTCTTTTCCGCTGCTATTTCTTGTATCATATCTCTGATGTATATTGATATTCATTGTATCACTCTGTTGTATCAGATATTGTATATCAATATATTATTCTTTTCTTCCGCTATGTTATTTACTTAATTGTGTTATAGCTCCGGCGAATCGGATTTGAACGGTCGAATCTGCGGCATTCTAGTACAATGTGAAGTACGGATGTTGATTTTCGAGCGGGCAATATCCGAATCGTTACATGTGGTATCAGAGCTAAGGTTAAACTTTAGCTTAGGAGTATAACACATTAAGGAGCTCATTAGAGATAGGGTGAAGTATACCCTAGAATGAGTAATTCTCAGATATCTGTCCGTATGTCTCAGTAAATTCTCTTGCTATCCACTAATAGTGAGTATGAGTGCAAGAAGAGGACGAGATAGGGGACAGGGGAATACGACTATAATTGGTCAATACCCTGTAACAACAAGGAAATAATCTTTTCTCTATCAATCTCTTTTGTTCGTCATCCTTTCTCAATTCTTCGATAATTTCTGGTAGATCCAGAAAGAAGATTCGATATATAAATATGGGACATAAACTCCAAATGAGCCAAAATTGTTTGTATGGATGAATTGTTTGCTATGGTTGATAGGTATACTTTAGCTTCTAAACTGAAAGTTTTTGAAATTGTATCTATATATCTATCTATTCTTTGGGTACGGATATATTCTACGAATGGTTAGTTATCCTTTCAAACTGACCGATGCCACTGCATATTTCGTAGATCTGGATAACCCAAGTATCTTGTGAAGTGTTAAACAGATTCGTTCTTGTATCTGTTATTGATATTCTGATTCGGTGAGCCAAATGCAGAATAAATGTTCAGTTTGAGTTGATGAAATATTCTTCATCTATCTTTTTGTCTCCTTGGTAATTTCGAGGACGAAATTCTTTTAAGGGGGGAGTCTGTAACGACCCCGGATTTTAATTACATTTAAATTGATAATTAAATGGATTTTTGAATAAAATAGAGATAAATGAATAAAAGATAAGCTATAAATTACAAAGTAAAACATTAGATAAAAATTAACAACATGTTAAAAATTGGATTCATTTATATTACCAAATAATAATTATAAGGAGAAAAACAAATACACATAACATTTAAATAATATGTTAGAATAACATTCACTTACATTCATTTGCATTCAAACCAAAAATCTGCTTAGGCAAGTAAATAATGAGAAATAATCTGCACTTTCAAATATAGTAACTTGTTAGAAAATAAACTTGTATAGGATAAGTATGTAAAACAAATGGCTCGAGTATGGGTATGCAGACTTGAGTATAATTAAGTCTAAGTAGATATGTAGGCTGGTAAGAAGAAAGTGTGCTGAGATAAGAATCAAAAGCAAAGTAGAAATATAGTTTGCATGTGGCTTGTAAATCAAGATGCAGGGAAGTATAAAATAATAGGATAAGTATAAAATAAAAACATCAAGGACAATGTCATTTAATGCTTGCTAAGACAATATCTCCTCTAGTACATTAGTATACAATCTCGGCCACCAAAATATAGAAAAAATCTCTGAAAATTGTACATTTTGTACACTATGGTGCATAAGAAATAATATACCCTGTAGTTTGTAGTATATATCAGCCTGTAAGCTACTTTTTCTCATACCAGTTTTCATTTTTGTTTTCATTCGAGCTAAGTAAAAACTAAGGTAAAAACTCCATTTCAAAATCTAAGCAAACATTCTCAAGCAAGCAACCCAAAACAACAGACAGTTCAGTTAGCAAATTCAAAACAAGTTCAAGTAGCAGGCTGTTTAACATAAGATGATGCTCTGTTCTCCTCTGCAAATTGGTGAGTAACACTTTATTTTAAACCTATATCTTAAGTTAATATGGAATGCTTTTCCTTGTGATATGTATCTTGTATATGTATGTACGTGCAAGTATTTGAATATATCTATTTCATTCATGCTCTGTTATCTGATGACTTTTCTTTGAGTAAATGCGTAAACAAACCTTTCTCTCTTGTTTTTAATAACTATTTGGATGAAAAATGTAAACAACAATTGTTTGTTTAACTAAAATCTAGATGTTAAAATTTTTATAAGTTGAACTAACTTGAAGTTTGCTCTGGGAAAACCAAGAAAGCATATACAACTTTAAATATGTCTAAAATCAAACTTCTTGTTTTAAAGATTCAGGGGTATAAATCTAAACTACATACAATATTAGGATTTTTAAAACAAGTTTTAGAATTTTTAAGCAAGGGAGTGAAGAGCAGTTTTTAACTTCACTGTTTTAAACATATTAGGTTGCCGTGGACGATCTAGTTCTCTGGTGATGTCGTGTCTCGGTCTGGAGATGGAGGAGTGATGGGTGGAGCTCGGAAAAATGGTGCGGTGGTGAATAATCAACGGTGGCGGAGGTGGCGTTGATTTCTTTTTCCTAAACCTAGTTTTGAGGTGCCGTAGTTTAACGTTTCGTTCGTCGTCGTGGTTCGATCGAGTGTCGCGAGCGACTGGGGTTTGGTTGAGGGAAGAAAGACGAGGCAGTGGCCGGAAGTGGTGGACCTCTGATGGTCGGAGCTGTGTGTGCGTGGTGCTGCCAGGTTTGGAGGTTGGGTTGCTGTTCGTTCCAGGCTTTGATTCGTGCAACTCGTTTTCGATCGCGAGCTTGAGTGGTTGATCGGAGGGTTGGGATAGGATGTGGAAGTGGTCGCCGTGATGAGGAGATGGCCGGGGTTGATCGGAAGGGATGGTATCGTGGGTGCATGTGCACGGTGCACATTTGTGCTATGGTAGAATATGGGTTGTCAGGGAAGAGAACTCGAGATTTACTCGAGTTAATTCGTGTTTGGCTCGAGTGAAACCATGTTTTTCTCGAAGTAAATAAGGGGAAACTCGGGTATGTTTGGATTTCCAGTTTTTAACCTATAACTTGTTTTCAGTTTTAAAAGGTTGGGTTTAAGATTCAAATCAAGTTATCTGGCACTAGAGTTAAATTTAAATTTCCAGATTTTTGAAATGAAGAGGAAGTTTTAAAATTAAATAATTTGATTTAAATTTGAAATAAATGTTTCCAAACATATTTAAGTGAAACTTAAATAAATAAATGGAAATCGGTTTTCTTCAAGTAAATGAAGATTAAGATTTAAATTCTTTAACCATTAAGATAATTAGAGTGGTAATTGATAATTTGTAATTATAAGTTTAAATGGATTAACTAAGGTTTAAATTAATAATCACTTGACGATTTGGAAAATAAAAATTACTTAGAGAAGTAATGAATAAATAATTACTGAATGTAATTAATTAAATGATAATTTAAAATGTGAATTAATTATTTGTTAATAAATCAAAGGATTAACTAATAATGGCAATTAATTAAGATTAATTTAATAATTAAAGATTAATTGATTCATTGATTTAAGAATGATTAGTTAATAATTAAGGGTTAACTAATAAATTTGAAAGAAAGATTTTCAAATAATTTGTAATTAAATTACGATAATTAACCCGGATTAATAAATTGATAATTTGTAATTGTAAGTTTAAATGTATTAACTAAAGTTTAAATTAATAAATTCACTTGTGAGTGTTTAGATTCTATTGAATGTTAAATTGTTTGATATTTCCTGATATGTGATGATTTGTGATATACCCTGATTTGTGTTTTAATCTGTGATGTAATTTATTATCTGTGATATATATCTATGATCTGTACGATAACGTTATAGTTATATCACTTATCAACTATATTTCTGTATTTTGATATGTGATGATTCATTGTATTGCACTACTGTGTGAAACCCCTGGACCACACTTTTACACACACAAATATGGATTTCACATGGAAATCGGTTAAGTCACAGATATTTTAAATTTAACATTTTTGAAATTTAAATTTTAATTTCAATTGATTTTGGAAATGGATTTGGGTTAAGTGTTAAAACTTTCGAAAGGGAGTTTGTAAGATAAAAGTTATTTTAAATAACTTAATAAAGCTTCCAATTTAAATAATTCAATGTGAATTTGAATTCAATATTTGGAATTGAATTTAATAATTGGAATTTTAATTAAAGATATTATAAATGTGTTTTATATGAATTTAAACCACTTTTAAAATATTGGTTTGAGAATTTGAATTTAACCCAAGAACCTTAACTTGTATAAATGAATCAGATTTTCTGAAATGAAACTGTTTGTTTTTAAATGATAAAAGCTTTCATATAAGAAATTAAATTCCAATTTAGTTAAAGGAATTTCAAGATTGAATTGAAAAATGGTTTTCCAAGTTATGAATGGATTGTTTTTGAAAACTATGATTTGAATCTGTTATCTTTAACAGATTTAAAATAATGACTGGTTTAAATTGTTTGAAATGGGATTGTTTTGAAAGCTATAAGTTAAATCTTGATTTAAAGGTTTAACAAGTTAATCAAATTGAAATGGAAATTAATTTGGAAAATCTGTGAATGAATCTTTTGTTTAAAGGATTAAAGTGTGGGAAACTATTTAAACCATAAAGGTTGAATCTTTTTGTTTAAAGATTTAAAATGGTAATTCGTTAAACCATTTGAAAAGAAAAGTTTTGGGTAATAAGTTGTGACTTAATTGAAATCCCAATATCCATATGTTTTTAAATATTACGCTCACTATTCGGGTTAGCCGGGAAAGGACATTTGGGTCGTATAACCCATTCCGAATATGTGATACGACGTATATGGATAGCATTTGATGACCGGTGTTGAAGACCGGATATTTTTGAAAACGGAAGGATTACCGTCGAGTTACTCTGCATCGGCTGATCCCCGATATAGAGGTTTTATCACCCTTAGTGACGGGAAGTTCGGACGTGATTGGAAATTATTCGGATTTGCACGGGCTTCGTGAGAAATGCCTTCGGTTCTGTTCGATCCCGGAACAGACTTGTATGGATTGTATGTCTGACATTACACTTTGAGATATAAAGCCGATTTCTTTCAAATACATTTCTGTTGGTGGCGGAGAATTTATTCTCTTAGCTTAACACCCTTCTCTAAGACGTACGAGCTTAGAGGTTATGTAGTTGAAATTTATCAGCGATATATTCCCAATTTGGTAATGTGGCATGCTGAGTGTTGCTGTGTGATGATCAGTGTTTGATCATTTGTGATATGATCATTTGTTTGATCATTTATCTTTGTGATCATAGGTTGATCATCTGTTGACCCAAAGCGTGGCTTTTTGAAAAAGCATAGCTTTGTGGACGAGACTTCGTCAGGGCCTCAACAACCCGGAAATGGTCGAAACAGGAATGTTGCGGCAAGGTTATGAGGGTCGTACCCTTTAGGGTATGTCATTTCCTTCTGGAAAGGGGTGGTATCATGGTATGGAGCCCAGATACTTACTCATGTGGACACACTTTATTTATGATGTGTGATGTTGGTTACCGAGCGCTCGGATAAAGGTCCCAAAGGACCGGGAGGTGGCATATTCGTGAGTTACCTGTTACAGGAGTAACCCGGCCTTGTTGGCAGAGAGTAGTTTGTCTCTCGGGACGTCCAACCAGAGGCGATCCCATGCGACGGAAGGAAGTTCCTTAGCCTGACCATTTGTTGGAAAATCCATTTCCCAATACGGAACTTGTACGGTATTAGTTGTAGAACCTGCCATTTACTTATGGTGGCGCCCCACTGTTTAGATGGTAGCTATAGTAGGCATAGTTCGAAATGTCTATGTTGGCTAAGATTTATATTCTACTTTCGAAATGTTTTCTGCACTATGCACTAATAATAATATCAAAATGATTTGATTTTGCGTAGTAAGCATCTTTGACTATCATGAGAAGAAATCTCCTCCAATTCTGCGTTTTCATTGTGTGTGTGGCGGGAGGTCTTATGGTAGTTTCATTTTCTAAAAGCATTGCGAATTGACTTTAAAATTCTCTTGTTGTTTGTTTAAAGATAAACTGTTTTTGTTGCTCACACCAGTCCCATGACTGATCCGAAGTTTATTGTTCCCTTCCTAAACTCTGGGTGCCCACAATTTTCCACACGGGCAGTCTAGAGTTGGGTTTCTCAGATATTCAGGTTTAGTAGATTATCTGGAGTTGGTTCAGTTCTTGGAGTTCAGGACTGCACTTGCTTCTCTTTGTGATTCGAGCTTGACATTGGAGTGGTTGGAGTCAGTCTCTCTGACTGATCATTTTGGAGTTATCATTTCTATTGATATTGTTCCGCTGCTGTTGTTATCTTTTCTTTTCCGCTGCTATTTCTTGTATCATATCTCTGATGTATATTGATATTCATTGTATCACTCTGTTGTATCAGATATTGTATATCAATGTATTATTCTTTTCTTCCGCTGTGTTATTTACTTAATTGTGTTATAGCTCCGGCGAATCGGATTTGAACGGTCGAATCTGCGGCATTCTAGTACAATGTGAAGTATGGATGTTGATTTTCGAGCGGGCAAAATCCGAATCGTTACAGTTCCAGTCTTCCAGCAATAGATAAAAGTCTGCTGGACCAGTTTTCTAATTTGTCTTAAATGATGTTAAAATGTCTTGAGCAATCTTTGTCTGTTAATTGATTTGTACTAAGGGGAAAACCCAAGTATTTAACAGGTAGTTGACCTTGTTGAATTTTAAGAATTTGAAGAAATTCCCCTTTGTTCTCACAATTTTTACTAAAATATGCTTTTCTTTTACTCTCATTGATTTGAAGACCTGCAAAATCTATTAAGTGCTGAAAAATTTTAACTATGGTTTGAGCACTGTTAGAGTCTGCATTCATAAATAAAAGCAAGTCATCAGCATATAATAAGTGAGTTATACTAGGTAAGTTTCTATTAACTGGTCTAAGATTGCCTTTGATTTGTTCTATTTCCATTTGAAGAGTTAAAAATTCCATAGCAATTGTGAATAAATAAGGGGAAAGAGGATCACCTTGTCTGATTCCTCTATTACTATTAATAAAACCACAAGGTGATCCATTAATTAAAATGGAAAAGGAAGCAGTATCAATACATTCTTTAACTAAATTGCAAAAAATTTCATGAAAACCCATTTGTCGCATCATGTGAATGATAAAATATCTATTGATTTTGTCAAAGGTTTTGTGAATATCAATTTTGATACAAACTTTATTTTTACAGCTCCTGTTAAAGTTCCTAATAATTTCATGGGCCAAAAGGGTATTCTCAATTATAAACCTACTTGGGATAAATGCACATTGATTTTCAGAAATCAAGTATTTTAGAAACTTTTTTATTCTATTACTCAGAAAATTAGCAATAATTTTGTATATAAAATTACAACAGGCAATAGGCCTGTAATCACCTAGCCCTGAAGGAATTTTGACTTTAGGAATAAGAGTAATAAAAGTATGATTTAAGTTTTTCAAAAGCTTCCCAGTAGAAAAAAAGTCATTTACAGCATCAAAATTTTTTAATTTAATATCATCTTAATGAATTTTGTAAAAATTAGCCCCAAACCCATTAGGGTCTGGGCTCTTATCTATTTTTGAATCAAAGACAATTTTTTTATGTCTTCCAAGACAACAAGGGCAAGAAGAATGTCTTTACTACTATCATTTAGAAGAAATTTTGTTTCAAAACTTGGGAACTCTTTCTTATACAAATTAGTATTATATAAATCGGTAAAATAATTAACAGCCATTTGCTCTAATTGAGAAACATCATTTATGATATTCCCATTTTTGTCTAGCAGTTTTCATATGTCATTGATTTTCTTTCTACTAGACATCTTGGAATAGAAAATTTTGCTAGCCTCATCTCCATTAGTAAGCCAGTCCACCTTGGCTTTTTGCTCATGTTGATAGCTTGCACATGTAGACTTTTACATAGTTTGTCCTGACTTTGGAAAAATTGACTGAGCTATCTAAGTCAATAATGTTTTGGAGAGACTCACATTCTTTTCTAATGAGATTAATATCATCCCTATTTCTGTTTTTGTTCCAGAGTTTCAGTTTCTCTTTTGTGTTTTTTAAAAAATTCCTGAATTTATATTGGGCAGAGCCAAGATTGGAAGAAATATTACTGTTTTTCACAGTATCCATATAATCTTTTTCTAAAGTCCAACCATTAACAAATCTAAATGGGATATTTTTTCTACAAGCTTGTTTACCAGAGAATAAAATATGAATTGGAGTGTGATCACTTGTAGCCTGAGGAAGAGTTGAACATTGAAAATTAGAAAATGATTTTGCAAAATTATGATTAATTAAAATCCTATCAAGCTTACAATGAATATTTCTAAATTCACCAGATTTCCATGTAAATTTATTCCAAAAAATAGTGGGTTCAATAAGACTAGTTTTAAGGAAAAATTTGTTAAGAAATTCCAATTTTCTAAAGGAAATTGGAATACCACCTTTTTTCAAAAGAATGCAAAACTGTATTGAAATCTCCCATTATAATCCAAGGCTTGATCATGTTTTTGTTTAGAATTTCAAGATCATTCCAAAGAGAATTTATAACTTTTTCATTATTTGAAGCATAAACAAAAGTCACTTTTAGTTGAAATCCACCTTTGTTAGTGAATTTACAATGAATATATTGAATATTCAAAAAATGTTGACTTAAACTCCAAATATTTGGATCCTACAGCACCATAATTCTACCATTACCCCCTATAATATTGTTATTAACTAAACCCCAATCTCTAAAATTTCTAGCATGAAAATTAAGAATATTAGTATCCTTAAGTTTGTGCTCAAGGATACCAACAATATTGGGTCTATTTGTAAAACTTAGATTGTTTAAATCTTATTTTCTTTCAGGAGAGTTTAACCCTCTAATGTTCCAAGCAATAATCGACATAATTAATAATATAATAATATAAAGGATACACAAAAGGATATCACTGCTGCTAGATTGAGAAACTGGGGTTGAATTCCTCCAAGTTCTCCCTGTCTTTCTTCTCTTCCAGATACTCTGAACTATTGTGCCCTTTTCTTTTAAGTGACTTTCTGCCTTGAATTTTTAGATGCTCGGTCCACTTTGGATTTTTCATTATATACTTTTCCTAAAAGTCATCTTTTTCACTACTACCTTCATTGTCTTGAGATAGAATGTCTTACAGATTTTTTGTTTTTTTTCCTTTCTTTAATATTCTTTTTTGCTAGTGTAAAAGGTTTTGGGATAAGCTTCATGGCTTTTTGAACCATGACTTCTGATAAATTTTGTTGTGAACTGCTTGAATTTTCATTCTGTTTTATGAGCTCTTTTCCACCATCAAAGTTGATGATTTCTTCTTCAGTGCTCATGTTTACTTCCATATTTTCATCTGCTATCTCAATGGCATCTACACTGGGGAGTGCATATCATGTGCATCGGGATCCTTCATTGACTGTTTTTCTATAGAATCTGAGATATTTGCATTTTGATGTATTTGATTTGTATTATCCTCTATATTATTTGCCATTTCTTGGTCTGGTAATTCCTTCCCTTGGCAGGCATCCAAATGCTTGGAGACTTCAAGATTATTCATAGTTGAATTCAAATCTATTGTACTACCCTTGTTTTTAATATTTTCAAAAAATTTAATTTTTCCTAAAAGGGAGCTTTCCAGTGTTTTAGAAGTGAGGGCTTCTTGTTGCCCAAAATTCTGGTTAGGAATGTTTTCTGCAATGTTGATTGTTTCTTGATTTTGTTCCATTATGAACTCCTTTTCTTTATTACCCATTGAATCTTTTGCTTTCTCTTTCCATACTTTTTTTGATGTACAAATTTCTTTATTATGTCCAAAGCATTCACATATTAAACACTTTGGAGGAATCCACTCATATTTGATTTTCTGAACTATGATTTCACCATCATGCATTGTAATGCGTGCTTCCTCAGGAAGAACTGAATTTGCATTGATTTCGACAAGAATTCTTGCATAACTTAATCTAGTTTCTTTTACTGTTTGATCATCCAACTTTAGAGGAGTTCCTACTACACTTGCTATTGCTCCAAAAGCTTCACTGTCCCATAGTTTTAAACCGAGCTCTGGGAGTCGAATCCAAATTGGAATTATGTTCAACAGACATTATCAAAAGCAATTTTGTTGTTCCGTCTTTTCAAAATAGTCAGTTTTCCATTTATAAAATAAGGACCTCCACTGACTGTTTTCTCACAATCACTTTCAACAGCAAATTTGATAATAATGAAACCGATGTTTCTTGTGAAAATTTCAAAATTACCCGTGGGATTCCAAGTTCTTTGCACAAAAGCTTTAAAATGATGATAGAAAGGCCTATTACCATACACATAAGCTATCACCGAGAAACCCCATTTGGTCTCTATTCTCCTAATCCCTTCATTCATTATAACCATTTTCTTGTTGTTAATGGTTATAGGTGCTTGGTATTTCAGATCAAATTCATGCCTGAGGCCTCCCTCTTTAATCAAATCTTCCTAAGAAAATACTTTATGTGAGAAATTCCCATTATTTCTTATTGGATGTCTCTGATTTGCTGCTGCACCATTGTAATTTTGATTATTCTATTTAATAGTAGCAGATTTCGATGGGTTCTGAGAGTCTTGGCTTGAATTGTATTTGTAATTATTGATTCTTGGCTCGTTGTAACCATTGTAATAAGTCTGTGATGAATTCTTGGTGCGAAATTGGGTTTATTTTGATTGTTGAAGGGATTTCTCTCTTATACGGCGGTTCCTAACTAGTTGGAACCCCTCACTATTGAATTGAGGTTGCACCTCCTTAGGGTTAGAGGAAGAAGAATGGGGGAAAAGAGGAGGAGGCTCGGGCGTGATTAATTGAGAGGCCGATATCTGATTAGAGCTGATTGCCATTTTCTTGATTTTCTTTATGTAAATTAACAAGAGGATTTATGCATTTGAAACTGTATATTTCTAAATATGATTTAGATATATAAAAGATATAATTATATATATTATTTAAAGTGATTAAAAATGAAACCCAGTATTTAGTTCTTAAGTTTCTGTAAATTAGAAATTTCAATTATTGTAATGAATGAAATCTTAACTATCTTAATAACTGGAAACAACTGAAATGAGAAATATAAGAATTCGAGGCAAAGTGAATAAAGAAATATATATATAGGAAATGGAAATTGGTAACCTATAAATCAAAAGATATGGAAAAATATGATAATGTAACTATTGAACATTTCGTTAACTAAAGTGAATGAGATAAACTTGTGCAACATTCAATTACATTCTAAAAGACATATGTAAAACTTACCAAAATATTTAAAAGTTGAAATGTTAATAAGAATATGTAATTGAATATTATACAAGTAAAACTTTAGTAATGAAGGTGTTCAATGGAACTACTTCTATAAATAAGAATTCGGATGTTATAAATTGTTATAGACATAAGTTAATAATTTGAAATGTTATTACTTAAATTTATAGAAAGAATGAATACTGTAAGTAAATGATTATAAACTTAAGTTAATAATTAAAGTGAATACTATATTAATCGAATGATTATGACTTTAGAAATTTTTGAAATGATTCAGAAATAGATTAAATGTCCAATAATATTATATATGAAAGAAATGAATGTGAAAAAGAAATAATCTATTAACGGTGAAGTAAATTGTATAGAGACTTACATAATAATGGATATAACCGTCGACCGAACATTATGAACTTCACTGGAGTACCGTGCTGATGATATGTTTATTTTTCTGTCTTTCTGATTAACTTGATTTATGTCTTCAGATATCGGAATATCTGAGTTCTGATGAATGTTTGGATTAATAGACGTGAAAGATATATTATTGTCAATATGATTTTCATCATCAATTATCATTTCGTTGTTCTCTGTAGCTTTACTTTGCTGATGTTCTTTTGGTTTCCATACTTTATGAAATTGACATTGAGCCTCTATATGTCCAAAACTTAGACAATTCGGACAAGTATCCGGTTTCCACTCATAAATCACCTCTTGCCAAATAATTTCATCCGTCTCCAATAATATAGGAACTTTGTTAGGAAATTCAAAGGAATTTGTGATTTCAATTAGAACTCTAGCATAATATTATACCTTCTGTGACTTGTCTAATTTGATAGGGGTTCCAAGAACTGAAGCAATGCGACTAACCCCCTCTTCTGTCCAATAGTCAAAAGGTAGATTGGGAAAGCGGACCCATATCAGAACAGAATGAAGCAATTCTTTATTAAGTTTCATTCCAAGCGTCCATCTCTTCATTATATAAGCTTCTTATTATAGTAGTAGGGACCTCCTTTTAGGACTCTATCACAATTTGACTTGTTATTAAATTTAATATCGTAGAATCCATTTTCTTTTGAAAAAATCGAGAATTTCTCAACCAGTTTCTAAACTCTAGAAATATAATCTCTGAAATACGGATAGTATAGTTTGGGGCCAACCACATAAATCACTATGGCATTATTCCATTGTTTTTTCGCATCCTGAACCACTTCAGCAGTCATTTTAGCACATTTCATTAGATTAAAATCACGGGGTTGGTAAAACTTTAAGGGAATAGAGAGTGGAGTATTATTGCCCTTAACAGCCTCGTTCCACGCTCGGCTCGACGTGGCGGAATAATTCTTGTTTGAAACGTTTCCATCTTCTGATTGTCTAGGACGATTTGAATTACTATCTGCTTATGCAACATTGTGAAATACATGTGGACGTTGTGGCCCCACAAATCCTTCTTTTGATACTATTTAGAAGCGATATTCCTTGAAGTGGGTTGTGGAATGAATTTCTCTTGTCGTCTCCATTTTTTAGATTTAACTGTGATGAAACCATCGTTAGGCTGGACTAGATTGACGTCTTCTGCTATCACAGAGAAACCATGCGGAGGTTCTAAGGGGGTGGAGGCGGATCTGGTGTAAGTGATAGCGATCGACTGGGGCCGATGGGAGAGGCCATACAGCAGTCGAAGGGGGAGGCAGCTAAGGGGATCTAAGCAGAAGTCACAGGAAGAAGGGATGATGACGATGACCGAAGAGAGGGGCCGTGCTTTCCAAATATGTGCAAAGTATGGTCAGCATTAGTTCGAAGATCCATTAGATTGGTGTCTATTTTTACTGTTGCCCGATCCCAAAAAAATATGTTTGTAGGAGTAAAATATTGCCCTTATAATACACTTTGAATCATACTACAAATGAATAATATGATCATCTAATAAGTTATGGACGAGGTTAAGAACGATTTGCACATCAGAACCACGTGTAAACTTATTGTCATCAAGTTAATAGTATATATGTTGCATGAATTGTTCTGACAAGATTGTTCAAAAAAAATAGGGCATAGATCTATTATGTTTTTGATGGTTGAGTTGTATCTTCCTTAAACTTTTCCCCAAAGGTATTCATCTACATTTCTTTGTCGTATGATTGTTTGTACACACTTTTTCTACATGTTTCTGTTGGGTTTGATTTGGTCTTCGGTCAATTGCAGAGTGGGAAATAAGCTCCGATGAATCAGGGGTCAATTAGTTGTCCTAGTATTTCGTTTTGTTTCTGTTGTATTTCCAGTAATTTCTCTTTCACGTATTTGTAGAAGACCGAGTCTTCATCTTTAGGCTATTTAAAGCCAAGCAAATTATGATAATAAAGCATCGAAGTTTTCAGCTTCTGTTTGAGTGTTAAAGGTTTTCACTGAGATCAACAAATTTGGTATCAGAGCAAAATTAAGAGTAAAGGAAAAACACGGGTGAGTGAGTGAGATGGGAGAATCAAGTAACTTTGTGCAACCGAGCATACCTAAGTTCGACGGAGACTATGATCATGCAGTCTTCTCATGGAGAATCTCTTGAGATCAAAGGAATATTTCGGTGTGGTGAAAGATGGAGTCACTGAGCCAGCCAGTGAAGAAACGCTGTACAAAGCACAGAAGAAGGCCCTTGCCGAGGCAAGACTGAAGGATCTCAAAGCGAAGAATTATATTTTTAGTGCAATCAACAAATCCATTCTCAAGACGATCACTTTGAAGGAGACTTCCAAGTAGTTGTGGGATTCGATGAAAACAAAATATCAAGGGAATTCAAGAGTGAAGCGTGCTCAGCTACAGACGTTGAGGAGAAACTTTGAGCTATTGGAGATGAAGAACGGATAATCCATCTCCGATTACTTCACAAGGGTGATGGTGGTGGCGAATGATATGAGAAATTGTGGAGATGACATGCAAGATGTCAAGATTATGGAGAAGATTCTGCGCACGTTAACTGAGAATTTCAACTACATCGTTTGTTCAATCGAAGAATCCAAAGATATTGATAGTCTCTCAGTTGATGCATTGCAGAGTTACCTGTTAGTAGATGAGCAAAAGATGAGAAGGGCAAACTGTGGAGGAGAAGAGCAGGTGCTAAAAGTCACCTATGAAGATCGGGGTGATAGAGGCAGAGGAAGAGGAACGGGACAAGGAAGAGGAACGGGACAAGGAAGAGGAAGAGAGAGAGGAAGATCCTTCAACAAAGCAACAATATAGTGCTTCAAGTGTCACAAACTTGGACATTTTCAATACGAATGTCCAGGCTGGGAGGGTAAAGCTAACTATGCTGAGGTAGATGGCGAAGAGGGTGATGTAAGGAGTCTGGTTTTTTGATTCGGGTTGCAACAATCATATGTGTGGAGACAAATCCTGGTTTACCACACTTGATGAAGGATTTCATCATTTGGTGAAACTAGGGAACAATTCTTCATTGTTAGTGACGGGAAAAGGAAGCGTGAGTCTACGAGTCGATGGAAGATCACACACAATCACCGATATGTACCTTGTGCCTGAATTGATGAGCAATCTGGTCAGCATATGACAACTTCTTGAGAAAGGATGTGAAGTCTTGATGAAGCATGGAGCATGCAAGCTTTTTCATCCTGAATTGGGCCTAATTATGCAGTCAAGGATGATGACAAACAAACCGTTCAAGATCATGGCAACCAAAAATGCCGTGAATGTCATGTCCGAGTGCTTACAAACCACCGAAACAAACGAGTTTCAACTCTGGCACCATAGGTATGGGCATCTCAACTATAAGGGCTTGAGAACGTTGAAGTATCAGAATATGGTGAAAGGGATACCACATCTAAAGACAAAAGAGGAAGCTGCAACGTGTGTCAGCTGTTTGGTGGGAAAACAACATCGGGAAAGTATCCCAAAGAAGAGCTTGTGGCGTTCATCACAGAATTACAACTGATACATTCAGATCTCTGTGGTCCAATCTCTCCAGCATCAAACAGCAATAAGAAATACATTCTTACCTTTATCGATGACTACAACAAAAAGGTTTGGATCTATTTCTTATCAAACAAATCTGAGACTTTTGTTTTGTTTACAAGATTTAAGAGTCGGGTGGAGAGAGAAACTGAAGATCTTTAGTTTGTTTGAGAACGGACCGAGGAGGAGAGTTCACATCCAATGAGTTTAAGCTTTTTTTGCGAAAAGACGGGGATAATAGCCAGCTCACAACTGTGTTCACGCCACAGCAGAATGGAGTGGCTGAGCACAAGAATCGTACTATTATGAACATTGTGTGATGCATTCTAAACGACAATGAAGTCCCTAAAAGGTTCTGGCTTGAAGCAGCAAGATGGGCTGTTCATGTACTAAACCGAAGTCCAACCTCTATATTGAAGGAAAAGACACCTGAAGAGATGTAGAGCGGAGTGAAACTGATGGTGGATTACTTTAGGGTGTTCGGTTGACTGGCACATGTTCATGTTCCAGATCAAAAAAGGAAGAAGTTGGACGATAAGAGCACCACGTGTGTGCTAATTGGAGTGAGCAACGAATCAAAAGGCTACCGATTATACAATCCGGTTACAGAGAAGGTCGTGACGAGTCGAGACGTCGTATTCGAAGAAGAAAAGGGATGGAACTAGGGGAAGATAGCCGGAGGAACAAATGATGAGCAGTTGATTTAGGAGGATTGCGAGTCAGATATGGAGCAGAATGGGGGAGAATTACCTCAAGATCCTCCTACGCCGCAAGTTGCAGTTGAAAGACCGGAGGAGATTCCCCAGATTTCTCCGATTCCACGAATTCGAAGGCCACCTACTTATTTACAAGACTATACGACTGGAGAAGAACTATCTGAAGAAGTAGAAGAAGATACAACCAACTTTGTCATGTTTGTTTTGATTGATGCTCCAGCCACGTTTAATGAAGTCAAAGGAAATGACAAATGGATAAAAGCTATGGAGACTGAACTGGAATCAATAGAAAGAAACGGAACATGGTATCTTACGGAGCTACCAAAGGGGGCAAAGAAGATTGGAGTGAAGTGGGTTTATAAGACAAAGCTCAATGAGAAAGGAGAAGTAGACAAATATAAGGCTAGACTCGTAGCCAAGGGCTATGCACAACAACAAGGTATGGACTACAATGAGGTGTTTGCTCCGGTAGCACGATAGGACACGATATGCATGATCTTAGCCTTAGCCGCTCAAGAAGGTTGGTGTGTTTATCAATTGGATGTAAAGAGCGCTTTCTTACACGGTGAGCTATCCGAAGATGTCTATGTGGAACAACCACAAGGATACACAAAAAAGGGAGAGAAGCATAAAGTTTACAAGCACACATAGGCCCTATACGGTTTGAAGCAGGCACCCCGTGCTTGGTGCAGTAGAATCGAAGCATACTTCTCCAAAGAAGGGTTCCAAAGGTGCGAATACAAACACACACTGTTTCTAAAAACCAGAGAAGGTAACAAGATTCTCATTGTTAGTCTATATGTGGATGATTTGATCTTTACGAGGAATGATGTGACTATGCTTGAAAAGTTCAAATCATCCATGAAGGAAGAGTTTGATATGACCGATTTGGGAAGAATGAAGTATTTTCTAGGAGTTGAGGTGATACAAGATGCAGATGGGATCTTTATTCATCAAAGGAAATATGCTGGAGAAATCTTGGAAAGGTTCAATTTGTAGTGTGGAAATGAGGTTAAAAATCCGATTGTGTCAGGGACAAGACTTTCAAAGGAAGGAGATGGGAATAAGGTGGATCCGATGCTGTACAAACAGTTGATTGTGAGCTTGATGTACATCACATCAACGAGGCCAGATCTGATGTATGTGGTGTGCTTATTAAGCAGGTACATGGCAGATCCTACTGATTAACATATGCAGGTGGCGAAAAGAGTGATTCGTTATCTAAAAGGTACTTTGGGTTTCGGTGTGTTTTACAAAAGGGGAGCTGTTGGTGAGCTAACTGTCTATACAGACAGTGATTATGCCGGAGATATTGATGATAGAAGGAGTACAAGTGGTTATGCGTTTCTTTTGAGTGGAGGAGCTGTAGCGTGGGCATCGAAGAAGCAGCCAGTGGTAACTTTGTCTACAACAGAGGCCGAGTTCATTGCAGCAGCTCACTGTGCCTGTCAATGTGTTTGGATTAGGAGGATTTTAGAAGAGTTTGGGTTGAAACAGTCAGGAAGTACCACAATTATGTGCGGCAATAGCTCACCTATTAAGTTGTCAAAAAATCCTGTTCTTCACGGCCGGAGCAAGCATATTGATGTTAGATTTCATTTTCTGAGGGATCTTACTAAGAATGGAGTTGTTAAGCTTGTTCACTGCGGAACCAATGAGCAGATTGCAGACATTCTGACTAAGCCTTTGCGGTTGGAGGGTTTTGTTCGTTTAAGGGAAAAGCTTGGAGTGGGCGAAAGGGTAAACTAAATGCTACCCTTTCAGTTTAAGAGAGGCATTGTTGGGTTTGATTTGGTCTTCGGTCAATTGCAGAGTGGGAAATAAGCTCCGATGAATCAGGGATCAATTAGTTGTCCTAGTATTTCGTTTTGTTACTGTTGTATTTCCATTAATTTCTCTTTCACGTATTTGTAGAAGACCGAGTCTTCATCTTTAGGCTATTTAAAGCCAAGCAAACTATGATAATAAATCATCGAAGTTTTCAGCTTCTGTTTGAGTGTTAAAGGTTTTCTCCGAGATCAACAGTTTCTCTGTATCCTTAAAGATCATACAATTATATTTATTATTACGATTATGTAAATTCATACCTACTTACAATTATGTCAAAATTGGCAGGATTTTTCCGTACATAGTAAATTATGCCATACAATATTTATTACTGCAAGTCTGCAACTGTATTACCCATTACTTAAATTCTGTATGCTTCTTCAACTCTCTCCTCTCATATTATTAGTATAAATGATCTTATAATATCATAAATAAATAAGGGATCTAACAAGCTAACCATGGTAACTATAAAACAAAAAATAATTTGACTTATAAACTCTTTACAGTTAATCTCCCAGATAATCTAATACCTATGTAATATTAAACTCCAATTCTCCCTCGCAGACTCCAATTCCTTACATATAAAACAGTCTCCACTAATCCAACATTGATTTTCACAAAGGAAGCTTTAACAGGTATGTGATCACCACTACAAAAAAACATTGAATTAAAGACTGAAGAATTTAGTCTTTAATCAAACGATTCAGTCTTTATAACGACTTCAAAGACAGATCAAAGACTGAATATGGTAGTCTCTAATTCCCTAGTCCCAAAAATATTCTGAGACTGAAATTTCAGTCTTAAAATTCAAAGACTGCAAATTCGGTCTTAAGTACTTTTAAAACTGAAGTTTTAAAACTGAATTTTGGTCTTTGGTCGGTCTTAAGTTATTAAGCATATTTTAAAAAATTACTTTATTTTTAAATTATTAATGTTTTTGAACAAAATCAAATAATTGAACACAAATATATCTGCAGTAATATCATTATGTGAATCACACCCTGATTTATATAATGCAAAGCAATACATGAAAAATATTGTAGTATGATTACATTTTTTTCAACAATAAATAACATGAAGTAAAATACACACTTATTTACCTCTCCATCTTTCCCTCAACTATCATACACACCATATTCATGAAAGTAAAAAATAATAATAATGGTATACAAAGTCAATTCATCTCACCAATGACCCAAAATCTCTATACAACATACTATTATAATGTCAAACACTAAAGAAGATAACAACACAATCGAAAGAATAACACTAATTAGAACGCAGTTTCAGACCATCTTCTGAAACCGACAATCTGGTCCAGCATGTCATCTTCACTAGCCGCAACCCCTTGCTCAACATGTCAAAAGAATTAAGGTCATGGCTTAATCGTAAACCAGATCACCAGCAATCCCTACCGTAGCCCCCTTAGTCATCTCCTCTTCCAAATTATTACCCCACAAGCAATGTAAACCCCCTTGCCTCGTTATCCACCTCATCAACCCTTATCATCCCCAACTAACCTATCTGATTCCCCACCCAGTTCCGAAACCAACAAACCCACTGCAGCCAATCTATTCTCCATCGAGCCCAACAACCTTCAGCACTGCCCTTCAATCCTTTAGTACCACCCATACGATCTATTTCCTCAACAAAGTTTTCAAGAGGCAAAAAACTATTAGAAGTGTCCAAGCAAGTAAGAACATCAATGTTCAGAAACAGTAGTAGCCTCCTCAATTACATGAATAGAGTTAGTTACTTCAACAGTGGTTGAACTGAGCGTCAAACAAAAGGGATCAAGGCGAATGGGGTCTACTTGCAGCACAGTTGAAGCGATTTTGTTTATTGATTTAATTGACATATCATCGAGCATCTTATCCGCAAAGGCCTGGCTTCGCCACATGTGTAACCCTCTAATAAAATTGTTGAAATTGCTGCAAAATAGTTGGAATTTAAGTCAAATTAAGGTCATGGTTTGTGAGGAAGAAGACATGTCAAAAGAATCAAAATTATAAAGGAAAAGATTAAAACTGAAATAAAGGAGTCACTTTCATGTTAAGGAATGGAGCAAGGGACCAAGATGATACAGAGAATATACGGTGAGATCTGGGGTTGAAACTTGGAAAGAGATCTGAGATGGAGATGGATAGAACGAAGAGAGAAAGAGTTCCTTAACATCTGCGTGAGATAGAAACATTAATATAAAAATTAAAGCGTGAGTGAAAATAAAGTAGTGGATAAATGGGAATGTGCGCCAACGGAAATGAGATCATGGACATCATAATTTATCTTTTATTTTAATCTGCAAATTACTTCGTGATCACCAAATTGATAACGTAGATCACTAATTTGATCCGTTGAATATATGATGAAGTCCAATCTGAGTCGTTAAACATTTACATGTATGAATATCAATTTTGGAAACAGAAAAAAGACTGAAATTCAGTATCTAAACAATTTTAAATATTATAAACTGATTATAGACTGAACTTCAGTCTTTAGGTTCTAAAGCTAAAGACTAACACTTTCAGTTTTTAATCCGTCACTTCTTAAAGACCGAAACATTTCAGTCACTGAATGACAGTCTCTAACATCATGTTTTTTGGTAGTGCACCGTTTGTACCTAATACTTGTAACAATCACAATGAATTCTGATAGTAATGTTACACATGTTGCATTGAGCCACGTTTTAAATTTAAAAGTTGCATGCATAGTATTACATAGTAATAAATATATGGATTATTATATGGTACTGGCTATATTAATTACAACGCAAATGCATATTGGATAAAGGTAAACCTTGAACTAGTCACAATGATTAGAAATGTTATTGACATATTTTGCTTCCAATTGGGAAATGAATTTATTTTCTGTCTGATAGTGGGACTTTTACAACGCATGCTAAATTTAATTAAAAGAACTACTTCAGTTCTATAACTAACATGAAAGTATCTCCAATGTATCTGTATTCGTCCTCATGCTGTGCTGATCCAGCTGTCCATATTACCTTCGGTTAAACAATGGAGTCATATTCATGCAACATGTATGTTCATTACAGTTTGGTAAAAATCCAACCTGTTGTTTCCCGATTTACCGAAATTTTTAAATAGTAAGAACTAAGAACTTTTCATTATTCTTTCAAGTATTGAATTCGCCATAGCCTCCATCTCGTCCCTTGTGATATAGACAGAAGCTTGTCCTTCTCCAGCTCCGAAGAACGCCTCTTGACTTCCTCCTTGTTGGCTTCTCTCAGCTCTTTGTCTTCTACTTGTTTGTCGAGTCATTGTCTTTCAAATCTTCAAGCTTTCAGATCTGAACTTCAAATCTTGCGTAGCGGGTTCTAGTCCTTCTCAGTGAAAGCACCAAAGTGTTTGCGCCAAAAATGGTCACAAACCTCAAATATTGTGAAAGCACCAAGTTATGAATGTAGATCAGCAATATTCCAAACAAATCACAGGTCTAAGCAAACAACAAACATCAATCCAGAAGTAATGAACAGAAACACACAATTTATAGTGGTTCGGCTATCTTCGGCCTACGTCCACTCCAAGATTTTATCTTTTATTGATTATCCTTGCTGGTTACAGCAGTTACAATGAAGAATTTCGAATACAATAGCAATGGAAAGAAGTAGAATTGAATCCGGCAGAGTCTGGACGTTGGATGGCAAAAAGATCCCCTTTTCTGCAGGCTTCAGGGCGCTATTTATAGGCGTAGGAGACTGAGATCGCGCCCAAACTTCGGAAGACTTCTTCTGGCACGTGAGGGGGCCCACGCGACCGACCCCACCAGGTTTTGACTCGATCTGCGATCGATACGAAGCAATTTCGTATCCATCAAGAAATGATCCAATCGAGCTGAAACTTGGCAGGATTGTTCTTTACCTTGTACGCAAGCTCCTGTGAAAATTTCGTTGCATTTGGATCTGTGGTTTAGGAGATATGATCGATACAATCTCGTGTTCTTCGTAGGCTGCATATTTCGAATCCATTGGTTCAAATCCATCCTGTTCGACTCGACCAAGGCACGCGCCTATCTGCTGTCGTGGCGCTACTTCCCAGGCCAGATCCTAAATTTGTGCCGAGTCGAAGGTTTCTTCCTTCGAACCATGCACGTCCTTCGCCGCTTTAATTGCTTCTTCTCTTGATTCGCGCTCGCATCCATATTTTGCGTTCGTTCGCGCCAATAACTTTGCTTTGCATCTGTATCCAACTGCTTGCATCGTACCGTTCTCCATATCGATTTCAGGAGTGTGTTTCATATCGATCTATCTGATCGATACGAAATAATGTTATGCGAGGTTTTATCGATCGATATGAAAAACGCACGAAGGGTCAATCATATGGATACGAAGCTAGACACAGATGGATACGAACGAAGCCTTACCTGATGGACGCGAACTCTGATGGCCTCCTATGGATACGAAGGTGCTAAACACTTCTACCATCGATACGAGAGTATCGATTCGAGACACGCCGCCTCTTCCCATCTTAACCGATACGAAACCACCGAGTTGAGCCCATGTTGATCGATACGAAATGTATCGAATCAAAACCTTGCTGATCGATACGAAGTGTATCGACTCGAACCACCATCTGCTGATCGATGTGAAATGCATCGATACGAAACATGCCTTACGCACCTTAATCCATCCATATTTTGTGCATAGGACCTCCGATTGATCTGAAGCCTAAAACATAGCCTCTCCTAGTCCTGATCATCATCTCCAATCGATTTCGTTCTGATCGGAGCTTGGCCAAATTTTGACGACATCCATTGCAACCTTGTTTCCAATTGAACTCCAATCCTGATATCCATCCTTCCTTGCCAATTTTGTTGATATTCCAGCTTTGACCAAAAGGTGGGATAACATTATCAATTGTAAAACATTAAATTATAATTTCCTCTACTTACCGATCATCTCTGTGGGCAATAACTAAGTTACACGTGCCTGCTATACTTCCATTATGTTTCTCTATTCTCAAACTATCTGACTACCAAAACAGTGTTTTACTAAGCTTCATTTATATCCAATCTTCTATAAATGCAGACGTCATGATTGTATACAACTAACTTTTTACTGCGCTTATTTCTTTGGTTTGAAGTGTATGCAAAATTCAATTGGTTTTTACCATTATAATTACGGTTCACATTTATATTGTACAGTTGCAGTTGATATTCTTTCATGTAGTTTACTGTAGAGTTGTAATTGATATCCTGTCATGTAGTTTACTGTAGAGTTGTATTCCAATACTAATTCAAACTTTTTACCAGGGTTGATGTCATCCTTCCTACACAAAAAATTGCAACTTCATATGCAAAATTGAAAATCTGTTTGGAATGCTTATCTACAACTATTATAGTAACTATGTCTTATACCACCTGTATTACACATTAAATCTCATATTTCTGCATTTAGACATCTCCACCTACTTCCAAACAAAGTACACCTGGACGCATTCGCCAACCTATATTGCCATTAACCGACCATACATCTGCCCACGTGCGAACACAAGGCATGCACTACAACTTAAAGATTTAAGCTAATTGAAATTGATGTCAGAGTTGAGAGGAACGATGCAATGGGAGATCAGGAAGGGAGAGATAGAGAATTACTAAGAAAATGGGGAGCGGAGGTTACTGACAATGGCTAACTGCGATGTAGCTGGAAATCATATAGGGTTTACTTGTTGTCTTAATTGGGCCGAATGGATAGATGAAGAATAGTGGAGGTGTTAATGTTGACCGATAATAACTACATACGTTTAAATGTTTTTTTGAAATGCCTTTTGGTGTTTGTAATGCACATATAACTTGTATTTTATATGGTATATCGTGCTCTTTTTATTTATTACACCGGTGAGTTTTTTTAAGAAGATGAATTTTCTATTGTTTTTTTTACGCCATTAATAAAGAATCTGTTTTCAAATATTTATATAATATAGTTGCACATGAAATATTTTGATTGTACGAAGACAAAACATCTTGTAAATTTATGAATATGCCATTTTACTTATGATTTATTTGTGCATTTACGTTGAACATACACTAATATTATACAATATGTATATATAAGTATATATATGTACATATACAAACTTGTGTCATTATTCCGTACGATGCATTTTATTGAGGACAATTTTTTGATCAAGACTTCTCAGAGTAACAAATTATCAAAATAAGCATCATTAAAAACTAATTAGCAAAATAGGCCTGGTTTTCATTTGAACTTGCGCAAAAATGGAATGCGCAAGGCCATTTTTTTATTATACGGAGCTTGCGCATTCCATTTTTGCGCAAGCTATATTTTAATGCTTGCGCAAATATGGAATGCGCAAGCTCTTTTTCGGGCATCAAAAGGACAGAGAGCTGATTCTGGGGTCATTCCTCAACCCTACCCCTTTCTTCCCAAAACCCTTCCCATTTCCAACTTCAAACCCATTTCAAATCCAATTATCTCAAGTCAAAATCATTTTTTCTCATCTATTTCTCCAAACAAACACTCTATTGCCCATAAAATGGAAGCTAGCTCTTCATCTACGTTGATTAGAGGTAATTATAAATCATTATTTTGAAAATTAAGATGTAATTTAGAAATGATTGTTGTTGTTTGCGGAAGAGGTAGTGTTGGTGATGTTGATGTGGATGTACTCACATTGTTGGTTTCTTTGATGACAATGCAAAAGGATTTGAAGTAGTAATATAGCAAAAACCCTAACTTTGTACATTGTTTTTGTATTGATAAACGGTTGTTGTTGTTTGTAGAATTGTCTCCTGGGCCCGAAGATAGAAGTGTTCTCTATCTTCAAGAACACCATAGGAGCCAAAACGACACATTAATGGAGGTAAATGTTCGATATTGGTAAACCGGGGAAGTCAAATATGAAGTCCTAATTATAATTTGTTTATATATTGCAGGGTGTTGAAACTGTGAAGATATGCGATCATTCGAGCAAGCTCAAGGAGATCGATTTTAAAGATCCAAGATTGGAGCCGAATCTACGAATCTCCAGATTTTGGAAAGCTATGCAAATCGACTACATTCGGCTCGATCATCACCTTCTTACCGCTTTGTGCGATAGATGGAGGCCGGAAACAAATACGTTTCATATGAGAGTCGGGGAGATGACAGTGACTCTAGCGGATGTGCATTTTCTTTTCGGTCTTAAAGGAGACGGTCGTCCGGTATGTGTGCAAAATTTAGATATCGATTACATCGAATTGGCTCATGACTTGCTTGGTATTTTTCCGCCAAGAGAGGCGGTTAAGTCTAAAAGTGATTTGTCAATGACTTGGTTTAAAAGCGAATTTTCTGAACCACTATCCGAAGGGGCGACCGATTTAGATATACTTCGCCGCACTTGTGCCGTGATATTGTATTTTTTGAGTTGCCGATTATTTCCCGATCATTCAAAAGGGAGATTAAGTTTGAAATTTTTACCATTTTTGGATGATTTGGCTGACTGTGGTTATCATTCTTGGGGTAGTGCTGTTCTATGCTATCTGTATAGTGAGTTATCGAACGTTGCCTTGCAACGTCGAAAAGTTTTAGGGGGTTCTGCAACGTTGTTGCAACTATGGTCGTGGTCGCATATTGCCATTGGACGGCCGTCTATTAGAATTCCTACCGACTTAGATCAGTATCTTCCATTCGGGGCTAGGTGGAACTGTGCTAGGAGTTGGCGTGAGACGCCAAGAAATGTACAGTTTTACCGTAATGAGTTGGATTTGATGGCTGATGATGCGGTTACATGGGAACCATATTCATTAGTGTATAAATTTGGACATCCGGATATTGAGTATTCGTTCGCCGGTTGGATTGCTAAGAGCCGACTGATTCTATTTCTGGACTTTGAGTTGTATGCACCCGATCGGGTGATGAGACAGTTTTCCTTTGATTATCAGCACATTCCCGATCCTGTCGTCCCCCTTGACCCAGAACCCACTAGCTGGATGACATTTTTGCAAGAAAGTATTGCTATTTGGGAATCAAGAATTGATCGTGCCGAACAAGCACGCGACCCGCCGACACCTTTGAGTGAGTACGAGTATTGGTATTGGCGAATTACTCGTCGTTATATCCTTAAAAAGTCGACAAGGAAGTTGGTTGCGTACACTCCCCGTGCTCCTCTAGAACGTGATGTGGTAAGTGTTGTATTTTCAAATTTTGTATAGTTCAATTTTTATGTCATATTGATGCATTGTTATGATTTATGGTTTAGGTAAGCGGAATATACAGCGCTTTGGATGTGGTGGGCGAAATAGAAGAAAGTCATATGGAGCCGGACAAGGTCAAAAGCAAGTGCATTGACCTACGACGAATACTTGACACGATTCTGGGTCGGAACAAGCTAAGAAGGCCGGCCAAGCCGCTGCGCATTGTAGAAGAGCCACCGCGTTGTACAGAGGAGACACATACCACACTAGCGGGTGGACAAGGCCAATGGGAGGAGGCACATGCAGAGGGGGAGGCTTCACAACATCCCGGTGGCGAAACTACGGGTGGATGGCCTGCTTGGCCCGAGGTAGAGCATCAATACACCGGCGGAGAAACTCACGCTGAATGGCCGGTTTGGCACGAAGGAGAACAACAATTCGGCTATGTTGGACAGTCGACATACGAGCATATGCAAGAGCCGTCGCAGTGGGAAATTCAACAAGAAGAACTCTTAATCGACCATTCACATAACTGTTCAACAAGCTTCTGCTTACTTTCAAAAATTAACCCAACTCGTGGACCGTTCTCCGCACATTCTCTTCTAAAAACTTCCACGTCTTGATGACAATTTTGCATTATCGATTTCGCCATCATTGATGCCGTGCATAAATCATCGGCTAGAGCCTCTTCATATGTGATTTGTTCTTCTTCCGCATTTACATCATCAGTCTCCTCAATGTCTGCATATATGATTGCATCATTGTTAACTTGCATTTGATAGATCCAAGTTCTATCCTCATCATCCGCACAAGCTACTTCCATGCTATCCAATTGTCTAGAAATCTCGTGTGGAGTAAGAACATGATCATCGGCACCATCGTCGTCACAACCAGTAAATTCATCTTCTACACTAGGAAAACAAAAAACAAAGGTCATATATTTAGCATTAACGTAAGTCAAAATACAAGTGCAAACGTATAATAGTACTCACTTTTCAAACGCCTGCGACTGATTTGGATTTATAACGTTAGGCATCATATGTTGTTCCTGACTAGAAGAGACTCCAACCACTCCGCTGTACCTTTGAAGTAAATTTGTAAACTCTCCACCTTGATGGCTTGAAAAATACGACGGATACGCCGAACATTGTGTTTCTTGTAACTGTGTAGTGTGCATACACTCATCCCCAGAGATTACTGCCGCTTGTGTTTCAACCACATTTTCATGTTCCACTCTCACAACGTATATTTCTATCACTCTCATTCCAACTGAAAAAGTGGACTTCAAATCGTCGTCGTCTTCCAAATCAATAGCGGATGCACCATCATCCCGAACCCATTTCCCCGCTAATTTTAAATCATATATCACAAGATTTGCTTTTGTCACTTCAAATGCCCTTTGTTTAAGCTCTTCGAAACTACAATGATTTTTTATTGTCGATCCTTTACGCCTCCCGCCCACATATCTAGGTTTACCTTCATCATCAACCAACAATTCGCCATCAAAGTAAAATATGGTCGGAACCTTTGACATTATCTGCAAAATATGTTCCAATACTACATTTAAAGTTTTTGTTCACTGACATAAGTATAAACATCAATTTGATGAATTATTACCTATTTTTTCAAAGTAGATTTTGCTTCCGCATGCAATCTTCAACCAAAAGCAGTCAGCTCAATCTTTAAAAAAACCAAAACAAGCAAATCAATATAATAATACAACCAATATATGTTGTCATTGAAGTCAACACTATCAAATGAATTTCAAAAACATAATAAACTTTCCACCATGCTCACAATACGGGTTACAACAAATACAAACATTTTCGCAACAACTCAATACAAATCCAACGGTACAACATAAAATCCAAATATTATAACTTAACCAAACCACAAACATCTACCACATTCTAGGCCTTCCAATGTTCGTCCTTAATTCTTCATTCACAATTTTCAAACGACTTATTTCGGCTTGCAATTCGTGGGCATACTCAAGTCCCCTTTCGCACAGGGGTTGATCAATCCATTTAAAATAATTGCAACAATCATATTCACGAGGATTCAATCTATGTTCGTTGTACGAACTACACCCGAAAAACCTTCGTCCAGCATTCTTTTCCTTTCTGCAAACAACCACTACACACATAACTCCGCAATAACAAGTTGGATATGATCGTTGCCCCCTAGGCACGAATGGACCAACAGGATGTATAGGCGTTAGCAAATTCCCACCAACTCTATGTTGATGGCCGGGCATTTCCGCAGAAACAACTTCACATAAACGACCGTGTAAGGTTGATGATCCTGAATGAAATTTATGCGGTACTGGTTCAAACTGTGTTTCCGGAACATGATCGACATCAAAGTCAATATGACTTGAACTTGCAACTCCGATTTTCTCTTCAAGCTCATCAAAATGTTTCATCAATGTTTCGTCGTCTATCTCCCAATCATTAATGTCTACCGTCATCATAAACAATAAACAATTAAGATGTAAATTAGGGTTTTTAATTTACTACTATTTAAATAGGGTTTCCCAATTCATCAAACACTAACAACCAATTCAACAACAACATCATTGTATAATAATTAACACCACCACCACCAATAACTCTTCATTTTCAACAAAAATTACATCTTAATTTTCAAAATAATGATTTATAATTACCTCTAATCAACGTAGATGAAGAGCTAGCTTCCATTTTATGGGCAATAGAGTGTTTGTTTGAAGAAATAGATGAGAAAAAATGATTTTGACTTGAGATAATTGGATTTGAAATGGGTTTGAAGTTGGAAATGGGGAGGGTTTTGGGAAGAAAGGGGTAGGGTTGAAGAATGACCCCAGAATCAGCTCTTTGTCCTTTTGATGCCCGAAAAAGAGCTTGCGCATTCCATATTTGCGCAAGCATTAAAATATAGCTTGCGCAAAAATGGAATGCGCAAGCTCCGTATAATAAAAAAATGGCCTTGCGCATTCCATTTTTGCGCAAGTTCAAATGAAAACCAGGCCTATTTTACTAATTAGTTTTTAATGATGCTTATTTTGATAATTTGTTACTCTGAGAAGTCTTGATCAAAAAATTGTCCTTTTATTGATCAATATCTTAGCTTTTTCTAATAATTAAGGTAATCTTTTATCCAATATATTACGCTAATTTCAAAATATAATAATAATAATAAATATTATCATGGAAAAAGTGTTTTATGTGAATATTATACAATTGGAAGGTCGATTCCACACCATTGTATAGTTATACTATATATAGTAGGTAGACTGTTCATCACAATATAAGATTACAGGACTTAGATTTGTGTAATGCACATTTCCACTACAATGCAATGGCAACAAGAACGTTAGCTATAACAATGAAATTTTTTTAGTATAAACGTTGATTGGGAGAAATCGTGGGTTTGGAGTTTATCTGTAGTAAAATGGAGAACTAACATTAACTTGCTCACAATAAGCTTGATGGAAAGGATAATTGCAAAATAATCAAGAGAAAAGTACCAGCTTTTCTACTACACGGAAAATAGTAACAAAAGGTAAATATGTATGATTGTAGAATACATAATAAAGCATAAAGTGGACGAAACTAAGAGCTAACTACTGAAAGCATTTACCAAAAATAAAACAATTGTTATGTGGACAAACCAAGCGAATAATATTTTAAATGAAACGAAATTCTTAAATTCTTGAATGAATCATCATGCATGCAAGCTTCCTCTAAATTATATGTTTTTATACCCAAATCCAACAGTAAGAGCATCATCATCAACAGGTATTGGAGTAGGTATGGTTTCACAGTGAACGGTCGATAGATTAGAGTAAGGATGACAAATAACGCCTCCAATTTTATTTGTAACTGGATATATCTCCAACCTCTTGCTCCGGACATGATAGCAGTACATATCATTCAAACTTTCAAATACAAATCTTTTCCTCTCGTGGTCCATGTATAATGGATAGAGCGTTGAAGGAGAACCGTAGATATCTAATTTGTAGAATAGTACCCAACTGGTAAGGTTAGCATCCAAGCTGGTGCCATGGTTGAGCTTCCATATTTTCATGACTAACAAGGTATCCTCTGGCGAGGAAGGAGCCATGTCAAAACAGCAAAGCTTACCTTCTAAGGATGTCAAACGCTTTCCTAGCCCATAGGTAGGACAGTATACATACTTGGCTGGCGTCTCCATAACCCTCATTTTCTCAGTGCTCAGATCAAAGGCTAGAACCTGTACGTCCTTGGGTAAACTAGGAGATGGCATCTCCCAATATAATACTCCATCTGCATAAATAGGCCGCCATGCAAAGAAGACTTCGCCCATACTATCAGATACGTCTATTTCTCTCCATGAGGAACCATTGTTCACGGTCAGGACATAACAACGTGCAATATCATATGTACACGGACGCTGTACAAGCTGAACAATTTTGTACTTTTGGCTTTTGAGATCTAAACCAAAACCAATGTCCCTGTGAAGGGAATCGGGTACTCCTTCGGATTTATCATAGGAGAAAGGCATTGGCAGATTTGGGAGTGAAATCATTTCTCCAGACACTGGACTAAGTAAAGCAACGCTTTTGCTATGCAATCCGTGTAGACAGACCAGACCGTAGGATGATTGTGAAGCTACTTTGAATTTTTGGGTTGATATTGTTTTCACATGGCTGTATTTATCGTTGCTTAAACTGAATACGTGCAGCTTCGTTTTTTCATTGATGTCCCAAAACAGATAGTGGGAGGGCTTCTTCGTGTTGCGTTTTCTGTGTTCATCGATGAAATCCACGTCGTATGGAAAAGAAGAGAAGAGTTTGCTCACGGATTTGAACCTTGCCAGCGATTTGCAAGGAAGGCGGACTGATATTTCTCTTACTAATTCTGGAGGAAGGTATCTTTTCGCTACCCTAATCTTCCTTTTCTCTGATGTGGCCGCCAGCCCCTCCATCGTTGATTCTGAGTCTCTGACGGCGATCGAATAATGAGCCTTTACAAAATGGCATGGCTGCGTTGATATTTATAGCGGGGGAAAATAGGTCCTTGCTGCAGCCTTTCATTATTTAATTTTAAGCAAAGGCCCGGTCAAAGCCTATATATTTGCAAAATATTAAACTCGGTCAAACCCAAGATATGGAATATGCACACATTTAACAATGACGTGTTTTTTGACAGGATTAAGGAAGATCTAACCTAAAAGGTTCATAACTATGAGATTTATAGGGAAATAATCACAAATTTTGTGGCTTTACAAAATGACATGGCTGCGTTCGTATTTATAGCTGTGGGAAAAGACGCCCTTGCTGTAGTCTTCCGTTATTTAAGTTTAAGCAAAGGCCCGGTCAAAGCCTATACATCTGCAAAATATTAAACTCGGTCAAACCTAATATATCGAATATGCACACATTTAAGAATGACGTGTATTTTGACGGGATTAAGGAAGATCTAACCTAAAAGGTTCATAACTATAAGATTTATAGGAAATAATCACAAATTTTGTGACTTTAATTACTGTTCACTCTCTAATTGCCAGAAACAGGGTGTAAAATCAAATCCAAAATCAATCAAAAATCACCCTTTCACCGTATTGGCGCAAACTAAAATCTTTTCTGAAGTTATGAAAATAAAATATTAATATCGGGTTTCTATTTCATATTTGGATTGTAAAAAGGATCTCTTATTTACTAATTATATAAATTAAGTATGTGTTTTTCAAACATCTTACTCGACATTCGCCAACTCGTTTATTTTTAATCTTTAAAATGTGATATATTTTTTTATATTAATCAAATTTAAGAATCGTTTTCACCATTAAACCTTAAATTTTTAAATTATATTCATTGTTAAAAACTGCATTTTTAATAGTACAGTTTTTAACTGCAATACAAAATTGCAGTTAAAAACTGATTTTAATACACAATTAAAATGCAGTTTTTGACTGTATTTTAGTGATGTAGTTTAAAACTGCATTTTAATGATGTATTTAAATGCATTTTTTTAACCGCATTACCAAAATGTAGTTAAAAGCTACATTTAATTGGTGCAGTTTTTATTGCATTTTAGAAATGCAGTTAAAAACCGCACCACTAAAATGTAGTTAAAAACCTTCACCGCTCCAAACCAATGCCGCTCCACTTCTCTTCTTTACCCAATGAAGTTTCTTGTTCGGTCTTCTTCAATCACGTAACGAAGACGCCACCGCTCCAGAACTCTAGAACGGCAAATCCAAGCAACACCAGACCACTGATTTTGCCCGGCAAATCAGCTTCCTCCACCGAACCACTTTGCTGGTTCGGTCTTTAGCGCCTGCTCCCAGGGCTTCGGCTTCCTCCTCCAGGACACTACTAGAAAATACTTCAATTTCCTACGCAAAGTTTCCGACGTCTTTCCTACGCCAAAAGGCGGGGCGTAGGGAAGGCGTAGGAAACATGTAGAAAGAGGTAAAGGCGTAGGAAAGACGTAAGGAAATTTCCTACGTCTTTCCTACGTCAACTTCAATACGTAGAAAAAAAATCAAGCCGTAGAAAAGACGTAGAAAATTCCCTACACCAAAAGTATGCCGTAGGAAGGCGTAGAAATTTCCCACGCCGTCCCTACACCCGTAGTACGGCAAAAATAGTTTTTTTATTTTTAAAGCTTTCTTCTTATTCTCCTAACCCTAGTTTTTCACTGACGAACGAAAAAAAAACAGATCGTTTTCGTCTCTGAAATTCGATATTTTTTCTCTTTTGATTTACAAAATGAACGATTCTCAATCTCCCCCATTTTCAATTCGCGAATTCTCAATTCCACGACTTTTGTAACAGTGAGATTTAATTGCGATTTGGTTTTCAAAAGGAGTGATGAAGGTTGGGCTTTTATTCGGGGCGATCGGCAAACGTGGAAGCACTGGTATGTAATCTGAAAGTGTGCATATGTAGATCTGACATTTTATTTGTCCTTTTTTTCGATCACTGGTATGTTTTTTTCCCTTTTCCAAACTGCCTTTTTGTTGTGCTTTTTGAGTGCCAATTATAAGCAGAAGATGATTCTCTTAATTTCCATCCATTTGAGATCTAAAATAGTTAAGCTAGGACAAGTTTGGATTAAATATTACTCATTTAGGTAGGGATCAATTCAAAATTAACTGGAGCTAGGTGTTTTTGATAAACTCCGTGTATATTTTGCCTAGACATCTGTAAATGCTTATAGGAGGTGGTAAACATCACATTGTATTTTGATAACTGTTGCTTGGCAAGGGAATTCGACAAAACTGTACAAATATCTGGAGCGTTGTACATCCACTTAAAACAAATTGCGGTTAAGAATTCATTTATCTTTCTTTTATGCATGTTTCTTGAATTCTAATTCTATACTAAATGTTATGGATAAGCGAAACATAAAATGTCCTATGCGGTTATATATGGATTATGTGGTCGAAAATTGCTGGATTACAGCTGCTAGTAGAATTTTTTGGCTTATGAAAAGATCGTGGTAAACGAATATTATCAAATATCAGTATGTTATTCAGCCCATTAAAACAAAATAATAGTAGCAGCACACCAATTCACGGCCTCAAGATCTGTTAATAACATGATAGAAACTAGCGTAAGCAATCAATGTATTTATTGCTCGATTCACTTGTCTTTGTTTGCTGAGCGTCTTTGGCTTTTTTTCCTTTTTTTTTGTACCCCTCTTGAGAATGTAGAATCTCCGACAGGTCAAAAACACAATAAAAAAGCAACATAAGTACATGTTGACAGTCACAACTCCTCAAAAAAGCGTTAAGCTTGTAAGCAGAAAAGGCTTAGCAAAACATCTTTATTGCGAAGAGTCATTATGGTTGTCCATGTTGTCTTTTATTGCTTGTGTACAACTGTACATGCAATTTGTTATGGTTTTCAGGATTAAGAGTTGAGGTGTCATATCATGATTACATACATGTCTTTAGTCTCTGATTTTGTAGCACTGTACAGACAAATACAATCATAATTTGTGAGTTGTTGAACTTTGTTTAAGTTATTTGTACAAACATTGCATTTGCATGTATGCTACACGAGAGCGTAAGCCTTATTTAAGCTGAGTGCATTATATGAGTTTGAGCAAAAAATCTGAAGTCCAAGTATTAATTAAAATTTGAATTTGTATTTATTTTTGTTATTATTTTTTTGCAGCAATTGTATCAGGTGGAAAGGGTACAGCCCAAGATAAGATTAAAACGCTAAGAGAAGCTTGATCCTAACAACAGTACCACAACCTTACACTGTCTATTTTACCACGGTATATTACACATTTTTTATTATAATTTATTACTTATTGTTCGTCATTCCACAGCTTCACCCTGCCAGATAAGCTTCAACTGTTACATGTCCTTTGGCAGTATATTTATATACTCAACCTCTTCTTCTAGTTTTCACTGCTATTTTTAAGTATATAAAGATTCTTAAATTGAAATCTAAGACGCTAATTTTCAAAAGAAAAATTCCAAGTTAAGTCATGATTTGTTTATCAGTTGGTGAATTGTCATTTAGCTGCTACATTTAACAGCCCGAAACAAGAAAATGATGTGTTTCTCGAAAGAAAATGTTACTTTTACCATTACTAAGTGATACTGATATGATGTGCTTGGTCAATAATGAAATTATTTACTGCCATTCATCCATAATTTCAAAGTTAAACTTATGGCAGATATTCTAATAAGAATATATCTTTTGGGATAGTGGACCTTAGGCACTTCCCAAATGCTGTAGAGAAGTTTGGATTATCTTTGGGTGGTGAGCCTTTTTCTTTGGGTGGTGAGCCTTTTTCTGTACAAATTTTGGTAAATGTGTTATTTAGCTTTGTGATTTCTGCACTGTTGGTTGATATATTTCTACAGTTACAAGGCAGCAAGTGTGGATGGTATGGTCCGGGATGGAAGGTACTTGCTGTGTGGTATTTGAGATAGTGTGATATTTGTAATGTTGAAATGGGAGAGGAAGTTGTAGATGGTGGCTGCAATTGCTTTGTGGCTGTAGCAATGTGTTGTTGGCAGGAAGTTGTATGTGTTTTAACAGGGGTTACTGCTTGGTTCGATTGCAATGGTCAGGCAGGGGTTGGATGGTGAAGTTAGTGGGTGAAGTATTGTTGTTGTCTTGAAGATGAAGTAAATGGAAGTATACGATGACTGGACAGCGGAATGAGGCTGTGTTGGCAAGGAGGTAGAGCAGTATTCCAGGCGACAGTGCAAGTGGTTGTTGTTTGGATGTGGTTTGAAGAACTGTGGTGGTTGCGAACTAGCAGTTGATGAGCAGTTGCGAGCAGAAGTTTGACAGGGTTTGTGGATGGTGGACTGTTGTATGAGAGGCAATGGATGGTAGTTGGAATGGTGATGTAATGAACAGAGAGGTATCACAAACATTGTTATATTCTCATTATTTCCAACTTGTGAGTTATAATTGCTGAATTAAAAAAAAGGTAGTACACAAACATTATAACTCATGTACACATTATCTTTTCGCATTTTCCAGTGCTTTACTCGACATTTTGATGGCTCGCATTAAATGTGGTACTTTGTGAACTTAACTATTTAGGGATTTGTTTATAAGAGGATGTTTACATTATTTTCTTTACTGCATATTCAAATAAACAGAGGGCACATTTTTTTTTCTTCTTCTTTGTTTGCAAAAGTGAACTCAGCAGCCTATATTTCAACTTTCTCTCTTTATTAATAATTCAAATATCTTCCCATATACTTAAAATTAGCAAAAGTCGTCAACTTGTAAGTTGTGGAGGACGGAAAGAGCTACACTTTCTATTCAAGTTGCACTTGATATTGTCGAGCCAAGAGGGATATATGGAGGGTGGAATTTTCGGTTTCTATTGTGTTGTACATGGCAGTGGGGCTTCGACGGAAGGGAGGCGGTAGGTGGCGGTCCTGGGGGAGGCATATTGGTTGTGGGTGGAAAGGTGGAGCTTTGAGTTTGTGATACCTGTGCATGTGATATATATAAGAAAAAAAGAAAGAAAGAAGAAGCATGTGATATATATTTTGGTCATATTTGATCATCCATGTGACTTTGTTCCCACAGGCTTCTCTCCTCTTCCTTTAAGGTAGGCTCAACTCTCTAAATTTTCTATTTTCCTTCATAAGCTTGAACTCCATGATTTGAATATGCAGGCAAACTTGAATCATGAAGGCGAACACCACAGTAGACATAAACAGAGCTGCACAACTTCAACTTTTCGCATCACCAAATCCAAAAAAGAGAGGGCACAACAACAACAGATCATGGATACACATCCAACACAACGGCAACTCACAAGCCGTATCACTAGAAAAATCAACAATCATGAGAATTACAGGTTTGCCTGCAAGGGATCTTCGCCTTCTGGACCCTCTCTTTGTATATCCAAGCACAATACTTGGAAGAGAGAGGGCTATTGTTGTCAGCTTGGAACAAATAAGGTGCATAATCATGGCGGATGATGTTTATCTAATGAACTCGCTCGACGTTGTGTGTTGCATTATGAAAGAGAGTTGTGTAGAAGAATTCACCAGAATCAAAGCTCTAATATCAAAATTGATGTCGTGTATCATGTATCATGAACATATTATCGTATTTTTTTGATATATAAAGACTTGATTAATATTGTTTGACTTTGTAATATGAATGAGATATTTTTTTTTTGAATTAAAGATGAATGATTTGATGTTAATCTTTTTGTTGGAATGTGTATATATGTGTAACAAGTTGGTTTTAGTTTCTATTTAATATGGTGAAATGAAACACAATAGTAATATATCAAAATTGCTTTAGAAAAGGCATGGATAAATGGAATATTGATGCAGCCGTAGATGAATGAATGACGTAGATAAAATGTAGGAAATGTAATATGTAAGAATGGCGTAGGGAAAGCGTAGGGAAATAAGGCGTAGGGAAGCCGTAGGTAAACGGATGACGTAGGAAAGACATGGGTAACGAAAGAAGTAAAAATGTCGTAGCAAAATCGTAGGAATAATGAGGCGTAGGAAAGACGTAGAAAAATCATGGCGTAGGTAACAACCCAACGGATGGCGTAGGTAAAGCGTAGGTATTTTATTAGCTACGCAAGTTTTACCCACGCCAAAATTGGCGTAAGGGTTACGTAGTTAATGCATTTACCTACGCCCCGCCTATGCCATTTTGGCGTAGGTAAACCGCAGTTTTCTTGTAGTGGGAGCTTCTCCAACGGCCTCTTCCTGAATTCAGGTATCATCTCTAACAATCTCCACCTTGATACCGAATTCTATACAAGCCTTCCAACTTCATCTACACCTTCATGCTCCAAGCAATGGATACTTACCCAATGAGCTTCGACAATGTCACATGACTTCAACTGTCACATGACTTCAAAGCTTCATCAAGGTCAAGCTGCTCCTTAAGAACCACATGTAGGGCATAGTCAAACTGATAATCAAGGCTAAGGTTCGCAAACTGCCAATCACTATACCTTTCGGGCAGCCTAATAGTCCTATGACTGACCCGGGTAGGTACTGTGTAACAACCCTGTATTTTGTAATTATTTTTAATTGAATTTCCCTGATTTAAAAACTTTAATTTATTTATTAAATTAAATAATTTTGTTATTTTAAATACAAATTTTGATTTTTGATATGAATTAGAATTCCAAACATGTATAAATAAGATATTTTCCAGAAATGTGAATTTTGGTCAATATGGTCAAACTTTGACTTTTAATTTAAAATTTTTAAAAGTTTAAAATTTTGAATTTTATCTTTTATTATGAACGTAAATAAAATTTTAAGAACACTATTTTCGTTTCGTTGAAATCTGATTTATAATGTGAAAGTTGTGCCCTTTTAAATATTATGTGTAATTATTGTATTTAACAAAATTGTTTATTTTAAATTTTTTTAAAATAATATTTTATTTGGTCATGTAATGTTCTAATTTTATTTATATGGGTAATATAACATGTTATGTATATATTTTGGTTTTAAAACATTTTTCAAAGTGTAATGGACATTTTCCAGTGTCAGTTATATTTTTGTTTACAATTCCTAATTTCCAGTTTCATTTAACTAAAGAAATCCTTTATTTATTCCACTATTTCCTTAAGACCTTATTTTATTTAATCTCCACTTTATTTTGTTCATCATTTATTTTACTTATTTGACTTTTTATTTGTTTTAAAGTGCAATAGAAATTTTATAAAGCTAGTGATGTTTTATTTGTAATTTTAAGCCTTGTTTAAATTAAATAAACTATTTCTTTATTCTTTTTCTATTTTCTCTAAATTTAATTATTTATTTCACTTTAGAAATGATAAATGAATTATTTATTTCAAAGTTTTGCTTTAGAACATTTTTAAAATGAAGTAGATATTTTTCCAAAGCCAATGGTGATTTATTTGTAATTTCTGGACCCTGTTTTCAATATTTAAGCAATTTCTTTAATTCTTTTCCTATTTTCCTAAATTTATTTATTTATTTATTTTTATTTTATTTTGTTTTCAGTTCTGTAATTCATTTACTTATTTTTATTTGTTTTATTTGATTTAAAAGAAAAGGAAATTTGAAGAGACTTAACTTTAAAACTCAAGACTTTTCATTTACCAAACCTTTTCATTTTCTTAACTCTTCACTTGCTTCTTTTTTTTTTGCCGTATACTTTTTGATAGCCGTGAGTTTTTATGTGTAATTCACGTGAAAAACCTTCCTCCTCACTCCATTTTCATTGCAAAAGCATTTGGGTAATGGCCTCCTCTTTTCTTCTACTTTTTCTTCATTTTCCCTTTTGAATTTTTAATGTTTTGGCCATGACTTCTTCTTGCCATGCTCCACCATGCATCTCCACCATAGCCTTCCGTTATTTAAGTTTAAGCAAAGGCCCGGTCAAAGCCTATACATCTGCACAATATTAAACTCGGTCAAACCTAATATATCGAATATGCACACATTTAAGAATGACGTGTATTTTGACGGGATTAAGGAAAATGTTCATAACTACGAGATTTATAGGAAATAATCACAAATTTTGTGACTTTAATTATTGTTCCCTCTCTAATTGCCAGAAAGGTGTAAAATCAAATCCAAAATCAATCAAAAATCACTCTTTCACTATATTGGCGCAAACTGAAATCTTTTCTGAAGTTATGAAAAATAAAATATTAATCTCGGATTTCTATTTCATATTTGGATTGTAAAAAGAATCTCTTATTCACTAATTATATAAATTAGGTCTCTATTTCTTTAACATCATGCTCGACATTCGCCAGCTCATTTATTTTCAATCTTTAAAATATGATATGCTTTTTTATATTAATCAAATTTAAGAATCGTTTTCATCATTAAACCATAAATTTTCAAATGATATCCATTGTTAAAAACTGCATTTTTAATAGTACAGTTTTTAACTGCAATACAAAATTGCAGTTAAAAATTGATTTTAATACACCATTAAAATGCAGTTTTTGACTGTATTTTAGTGATGTAGTTTAAAACTGCATTTTAATGATGTATTTAAATGCATTTTTTAACCGCATTACCAAAATATAGTTAAAAGCTACATTTAATTGGTGTAGTTTTTATTGCATTTTAGAAATGCAGTTAAAAACCGCACCACTAAAATACAGTTTTTAACTATATTTTAGTAATACAGTAAAAAAACCGCATCTTCTGCAGTTAAAAATTATATTATAATGATCAATTTTTAACTGCATTTTCTAAATTCAGTTAAACGCTGCATTAATATGTTGCAGTTTTTTTAACTGCATTTTAAAATACGATGAAAAATTGCATTACAATAACGAAATTTTAAAAATTACATTATATTAATGCAATTTTTAACTGCATTTTCTAAATTCAGTTAAACACTGCATTAATGTGTTGCAGTTTTAACTGCATTTTAAAATGCGGTGAAAAATTGCATTATAATACTGCAAATTCTAAAATTCAAATTTGAAAAATGAGTTTCAAAATTTTGATTTTTACATATCTATAATACATATCATTAGAAAAATAACAAAATTTATGATTTAACGATGAAAACGGTTTGTTAATCCGACGTTGCTAGAAAACGATTTGTTAATCCGACGTTGCTAGAAAAAGTTATTGCGTTTTAAAGATTGATAACCAATGAGGTGAGAATTTTAGATAAGAGTGTAAGAATAAAAACCACTTATAAAAGAAATGTGTAAAGACCCGCAAATCCGTCTTCCGAAAACTCGACACCGATACGTCCACTGTACCAAATGTCGAAAAATCGAATGGCGAAAACGCGAAACTTTAGGGTTAAAAGAAAAGGTAGAAGAAAAGATAGAAGAAAGAGAAAGAAGAACAACACAGAAAACACAGAACAGGAACAATATCAGAATCTCACCTATCGCAGCGGAACAATATATAATAGATAAATCAATAATCTTTAAAACAAAAGACTATAACAGTTTATACATACATCAATCATCAGAGTTTACAACAATGGACAGTTATATAAACTTGTCCTCATACAGAATACACATCGGAATAAATAACAAGTACGATAGTACGCTTCGCCATCCAGCTCATCTCCAAAGCTCCAGAATATCCAGATAACATAACTCTAGGCTGCCCGTGTGGAAAATTTTGGGCACCCAGAGTTTAGAAAGGGAACAATAAACTCCAGGTCAGTCATGGTGACTGGTGTGAGATCGTAAAACAGTTATTTTCACAAAGAAAATAAAACAACTTCGCAATGCTTTTGGAAAATGATACTACCATAAGGCCTCCCACCACACACACAATGCAAACGCAGAATTGGAGGAGATTTCCCCTTATGATAGTCAAAAATGCTTACTACGCAAAATCAATTGATATTATTATTAATGTCTAGTGTGAAAACATTTCGAAAGTATAATATCAATCTTAGCCAACATACAACAATTGTTGTATGTCTACTATAGCTACTACGTTCAGTAGCAGGTTACCGCCACATTCCATAGCAGGTAATACAACTAAAAACCGTACAGGGTTCGTATTGTTTCTTTGGATTTCCAACAAATGATCAGGCTAAGGAACTTCCTTACCGAAATAGAAACGCCTCTGGAAAGACGCCTCGGATCCTAACCGGATCTCCGCAAACAAAAGGCCGACGCTACCTCACGCTCTAACCGAGCTGTAACTAGGTAACTAACACACGAGCTATGCCATCCTCCCGGTCGTTACCGACCTTTATCCGAGGATCCTCAATCGAAAAGCAACAGTCGCAAAATATAATCCACATAGGTAAAATATCTGGGCTCCATACCATGATATCACCTTTTATCCAGAAGGAAATGGCATACCCTAGGGGCGCTACCCCTACAAACCTTTGCCACACATTCCTGTTTCGACCATTACCGGGTTGTGAGGCTCGACGAAGTCTCGTCCACAAAGCAACGCTTTTTCACAAAGCCACGCTTTTTCACAAAGCCACGCTTTGATCCATAAATGATCATCAGCACTTCGTGTGCCACATTACCAATTTGGGAATGTATCACTAGTAACCATCAACTACATAACCTCTGAGCTCGTACGTCTCAGAGAAGGGTGTTAAGCTAAGAGAATAAATTCTCCGCCACCAACAGAAATGTATTTGATTGAAACCAGCTTTACATCTCAAAGTGTAACGTCAGACACACATCCATACAAATCCGTTCCGGGGTCGAACGGAACCGAAGGCACTTCCAAAGAAGCCCTTGCAATCCGGATATTCACTAATCACGTCCGGACTTCCCATCATAAAAAGAGTGATATAAATCTCTATACCGGAGCAAATCGGTGCAGAGACATTCGACAGGTTGTCCTTTCATTTTCACAAATATCCGGTCTTCACACCGGTCTTCAAATGCTATCCATTCGCGACGTATCACTATTCGGAATGGGTTATATGACACAAAGGTCCTCTCCCGGCTTAACCGAATAATGAGCGTTTGTTTTAAAAACAAATCAAGTGTCATTTCAAAGGCAAATATTGATAGTCGGTTATTTAACTATCAATAACATTCATAACAAACATCCAATTCAAATAATTTTTCCCAAATTATTTATTTAATTTCAAATCTTTTCACAAGATATATATTCTTCCACACTTCACATTTGAAAAATCAATTTCAAATCATATTTCATACTTTACGTTTGAAAATCAATTTTCAAATCACATTATGGTCCATTTAAACCAATTTGATAAATCCTTATCGATTTATTTCAAATTTACATTTCAAATTTGTAAATTTATTTCCACACTTCATCACTTTGAAAATCCAATTTCAAATCATATTTTCCACACCTTTAAAAATAAATCAATATTTATTTTTAAAACAAATTTCCTTTCCTTTACAACTTCTATTTGGAATTTACATTCCTAAAAATCCACTTTTACTCGATTTTCAAATCGTTTTCCAAATATTCATTTTCAACCCCGAATCAACTTTAAAAATTGATTTCTCCATTTTATTTCAAATCCCAAATCGAATTTCAAATTGATTTCTGAATTTACTTCAACACTGAATCACATTTCAAATTGATTCTAATTTTTAATCCCAATTACCAAATCATTTTACAAATCAATTCCCAAATTTATTTTCAATACAAAAATCAATTTTTCATTCAGCATTAAATACGTTTTCATATCGATTCCTCAAAGATTTATTTAAATACCCAATCAATTATCACTTTGATTTCAAATAAATTTATCTCCTTTAAAACAAATTCTTTTATTTTTCCAAACCATCAAAAATTCAATTTTAATTTCAGAAATCCAATTTCATTTATTTCTGGTATCCAACGATACCAAAAATACATTCGGCTAAATTTTAGCTCTCAATACATTCAATCACAGATATAATCATATGCAGATTATAAATAATCAATCAAAACAACATATGAAATCAATTCAAATGTTTTGAGGAATCCTGTTGGATCCCTCCAACCTGTTTCCTTGCATCCACAGATGTTAGCACAATACCAATTCCACTTCGAGGTGGAATATCGCGGTATATGGGTTTTTATAAAAATCCGCTTACTAACGGCGCAATAGGGTCTCATCCGCTATACGAGGCGGGAAATCAATCAATCCAATATATACATATGCCAATATGTATATATTGCTATATATATATATATATTTTTTTTTTATTTTTTTTTTTTACCAAAAATCCTTATTTATATATAAAATTGGAGAAAAACCGCCTTTCTCCGATGGCTCACAAAATAGAAACAAGATGGCATGAAAACCATCCGAAGGAAAAACCTCAAAACAAAAGCAGAAGATAAAACCAGAATCTGAAAACAGTAACAAATCCACACCAAGACAGTGGAGGAGAACGAGGAAAAAACCACCAACTAGCACAAACCCGCCTTTACCCGAAAGAAAGGCCAGACCTCCAAGCCGAACCAATAGATATCCAAAAATAAAGAGCCAAACCAACAAGATAAGGAACGCACGGAAGAAGCAACCAGGGAAAAACAGACGACATCAATGCCTAACCAGGGGTAAGAATAAAAGCAAGACCAGAATCTGCCGCCGAACAACCACAGAGAAACCACCAAAAACTAGCGATCAGAAGGATGCCGGATCCCGAAATCAATAGCCAAGATGCAAACCAAGAAAATCCGAAGCAGCCAAGCTACCGCAGAAACCACCCATGAATCAGAGGAAAAAGGCCGGTCCTAACAGACAAGGCAGACAACCCTGGAAACAGCTCCTGGAAAAGTAACAACCACTTTAAACAAAAAAAGGGGGGGGAGGGGCAAAGAGCGAAGGGTGAAGGCCAGCGCTCGCACACGATGATCAGCCTATTCCCAGTCTAGCGTGAGACGAGTCACACGAAATAGAGAGGAGTCTGACCAGATGCTCCGCACGGGAGTTTAAGCGACCCTTGAAAGGTCGGCCACGGAAGGCGATGAAGACGTCTTTCCGAACACGCCGAATGATAGTAGGAGGATCCATACTAGCATTTTCAAATGTTGCCTTGTTTCGCGCGCACCAAAGGTGCCAGCAGATGAGACAAGGAATCAAGCGGAAAATGATCGCACGAAGAGACTTACCGGCATTCCCAGACCACCAAGAATTCCTGAGATCAGAAGCAGAACATGCCATCCGGCGCATACCAATAAGGTTACCGAAGTAATTCCAGCACGATCTGGCTGTAAAGCCACCAAAGAACAAATGATTTAGGGATTCGATACCCCCATTACCGCAGCATCTACAACGAGAAGCGAATGGGATGCCGATTCGTTGGAGGTTCTCGTCTAGTGGTAAACCATCATGGATAATTCGCCACATTAGAGTAGAGACCTTGGGAGGAATACGAGAGTCCCAGATAAAGGAAAACACCGGACGAATGAGGCTTGGCACCCTAATCGAAGACCAAGCTCTCGGAATGGAAAAGGGAGATCCATCCCAACCGGAAGAACCGTCGTGACTGTCGGAAAAAGCTTTAACGGACTGCATGTGCTTCCAGGTTTCACTAGCAAATGACGGGGAGCCAATGAAGTTAGAGCCCTCTAGACTACGGTATTTCGCGTGGAGGAACGTAGCCCATAAGGAGTTGTTAGCGCCAAATCTATTCCAAAGTTTACAAGCAAAGGCGGCGCAAAGGTCTTCAGGTCTTCGCAGACCCAGACCGCCTTCATTCTTGGGTCGGCACACCACATCCCATGACACCCAATGGTGGCGACGGGCGCTATCTTTGTTGCCCCAGAAGAAGGAGGCAGCCAAAGAGCGGTAAGATCGAAAGAAGGAAGAAGTAGGGGTCATAGCCGCGAAAACATGAGTACCCAACGAGTTCAAAACGGATTTGATAAGGACGAGACGACCAGCCTGAGAAAGAAGAGAAGCATTCCAGCGAAAAATTTTACCCCTCACTTTATCAGTAATTGGGTCGAAAAGAGCATTGACCTTTCTGCCCCGGTAGAGGACAACTCCCAAATAAGGGAGGGGAAGGGTGGTTTTCTTGAAACCAGAGAACGACTCGATCCAACTAGCCCGGGAGGGAGGCATTTCCTTTGCGTGGACGAAACAGCTCTTGGCAGGATTGACAAGTTGACCCGACGAGCGCTCATATTGGTGAAGAAAGGTGAGAAGCCGACGGACAGAGGGGATGCTGCCATTAGAGAAGATGACTACGTCATCAGCGAAAGACAAGGAAGACACTAGGGGGCAACCCCTCGGAATCCCGAAACGCTGAATCTGGCCGTAGATAGTTAAGGAGTGGAGACCGCGAATGAAAGCCTCTGCCGCGATCACAAAGAGAGTTGGGGATAGAGGGTCTCCCTGACGCAAGCCTCTACCGCCCTTAAAATAACCGAAAGCCGATCCGTTAATAAGCACAGAGAACCAGCAGTTAGAGATGAGCCTCCACACCAAGTCGATAAGGTATTCCGGGAACCCGAAAGCCCTTAAAACCTTGATGATGAAAAACCAGGACATACGATCATAGGCCTTAGCCATGTCCAGTTTGAAGACAACATTAGATCCCCTTGTTTTCCGGTCGATCTGGGAAATAAGTTCTTGAGCGAGCAGAACGTTATCAGTAATCAGACGCCCTTTTACAAAACCCGCTTGCGAAGGGGAGATAATGCGCTCAAGGAAGGGCGCTAAACGAGTAGCAATGATTTTAGAAATCACTTTGTTCGAAAAGTTGCAAAGACTGATAGGCCGGAAATCCGCACACGACCTGGGGTTCTCGCATTTTGGAATAAGGACCAGGTTAGTGGATGTCCAGCCAGAAGGAAGGGAACCCCCTGAAAAGAAGGATTGAACAGCAAGGCAGAAATCCTCCTGAATCAACGACCAGGAAGACATGAAGAACGAACCGTTAAAACCATCTGGACCACTAGCGCTGTCCTTGCTAAGGGCGAAGACAGAAGCACGTATCTCCTCCGAAGACGGGAGATTCGTGATGTTGTCGTGTTCCGCAGGAAGAACAACACGCGGAATGAAGGCCAGCAGCGCTGGGTCCGATTCCGAAACCGACGGAGAGCCCAAAAAAGCTTGAAAATGGGACAGGATGGTCTCTTTAACATCTTCCGGCGAAGAGGCCAAAGATAGATCCGGACGCAAGATCTCACGGATCGTGAGGATGTTGTTCTTCTTACGAATAGAGGAATGAAAGAATTTAGAGTTTGTATCACCGACAACTACCCATTTGATCCTAGCCTTTTGGTTTAGGTAGTCATGCTCGATACGAAGTTCCGAGGAAAAAGTGGTTTGAGCAAGATCCCAAGCCTCCTTGTTAGCCACGTTAGGGACCTCATCTAACAAGGATTCGGCTGCTATAAGAGACTCTTCGGCCAGACGGACGCGGTCGAAGATGTTCTTAAAAACCTGGGAGTTCCAAACCTTAAGGCAATCTTTGAGACGCTTAAGCTTACGGCTGAACGTCTTGCAAGGAGAATCAACAATAGGAACACACCAAGAATCAGCAACAACTTGATGAAAGGAATGGTGAGATAACCACATACTTTGGAAACGGAAGGAAGAGGGCCCCGTTAAAGAGCGGGGAGAGCAACGAACAACCATGGGAGCATGGTCAGAGAAAGACCGATGAAGGTGCGCGATCGAGAAGGAAAAAGGAAGGCGAAACCACTCCTCCGATCCGAAAACACGGTCAAGCCGGGAGAGGATTCGGTTCGGACCTTCTTGATTGTTCGACCAGGTGAAAGCAGAACCCACAAAAGGAAGCTCAGACAAACCAGAGCTAACAATGAAGGAGTTGAAATCCGCCATCGCTACACGGTTGATGGCAGCCCCTCCCCGTTTTTCCGCTTGGCAAGCAACGATGTTAAAGTCGCCGCCTAAAACAGAGGAAGCGAAGCCCAGCGATTCGAGGCCTAAAATGTCAGACCAGAGTGACAATCTCTCCACACGGTCACATTTGGCATAAACCGCCGAGAAGAGGAAGGGAGAGCTAAACGAGGGGGACGAACAGACCAACGAAAAAAGCTGAAGCGAGTCAAAAGCTACTCGGACTGAAAAAGATTTGGACCACAGAATCCAAATCTTCCCCGAGACGTTGGAGGAGCCCCCACCAAAACCTAAGGATAAGACAATGCTGGAAATGTCTTCAGGGCCCAGGAATGGTTCCAGGAGAGCAACCAATCCAACAGAGTGTTTCTTGACAATGCGTTTAAGTCTAGCCAAGGACGCATCATTGCCAATGCCACGGATATTCCAGAAAAGAAGATTCGCCATTGAATACCAGGACCAGGAATCAAGGAGGAAAAAAGAGGAGAACTCAGACCAGGTAGAGGGAATACCGAGCAGCTCGATCACTCTGCTCGGACGCCGCTATAGAGCGTGTGCGAATGGTGCGCGGGGTAGCCTGGACCCTACGCGAACGGCGCCGAGCCGCCCTAGTGGAAGAGACGGAAATCTGGGAAGAAGACAACGAAGAAACTTCGAGGCCCAGACCCGGAGCAGAAGACAGCGAGGCTCCAAGCAGAGAAGACGAACGCGAGGAGTTCCTAGCAAGACAGTCGAGACGCTCATTAAGGAGCGCAATCTCTGCCTTGCTCATAAGGGGAATAGATATGGACAGGGAACAAGAAGAAGAGGGAAGAGAGCAGTCCGACGAGCAAAATGAGGAAGAGGGACTCGCCAAAACCGAAGGAATCGAAAGCTTCTGGGGAAGCTGACAGAAAGAGGGAAGGCGAAGCAGTCGTAAACTACTCTTCTGAAAAAACCAATCTGCTAACAGAGAAGAAGAGTAACTGACAGAATCGAATTGGCCCGAGGAGAGCGAAACCGACAAGGAAGACTCGATAGGAGAGGGGGAAAAGGAAGAGGGTGGGGCGACGACTAAGAAGGAGGACGAGAGAGCAGAGACAGATCGGATAAGTGTCGGGCCGCTAATAGAAAGCGGTACATGTTGCTGTGGGAGTCTTACCAATGCCGGACTGTCACTAATAAAACAGTCCCGCGAAGACGGTAAGAGTCGCAAAACGGACCAAACAGAGGGGAAAGAGGAACATAACGGCCGGCAAAATCTCTGTCTGTCCGTATAGTGGTCAAAACTGGCCACTATACGACCAGGAGGTAAAGAACGCCTGAACCAATAGTTCCAGACCCTCAAAGTCCAACTAGTAGACCAGCCGAGAACAGACGAAGGAAAACGAAACCTGGAAGAGAAGGTCGCTGACGACAATGGAAATGCCTCGTCACGACTCAAAGACGAAAGCCAACAACGAAAAGCCAACATGTCAACCCAAATCAAAGACCTGGGATGGACATCACCTAACCGGAAGACGACAGCCCACAAGACCAAATGAGGCCGAGAGAGCAGAAACAGTAAAAAGGACAACATGGACCGGAAGGTCCAATACAGATCGTAAGGCAAAAAGTGACCCGACATCAACCCTGTCTCAGGGGAGACGGCAATGTCAGGGAGCTCACAATGAATTGTGACATGGCTCAGGCAATCTAAAAAAACCGACAACCAAAAACCAGCAGTTGAACCATAATCAAAATCAGCATAAAAGCAATCAAAAATGGAATGTACCTGCCCACAACGAACACAAACTTGAATAAGCGGCTTCAAAGACAAAAGTAACGAAGAACAGTACTCAGAGGGAAGAGCCAGCGGGAGATCCGGTACATCAAACGCCAAAGGTTGAGATTCCAAGGCGACTGACATGGCCGTATCAGAGCCAAAGCCAACCAAATCAATCAAAGGTCGAACTGCGCGAGGAGGTAAGGTGGTCAAATCCAAAACCTCAGACGCTTCGACACACCTTTCAGCGAGATCATACCCAAAAACAACAGAAGCCACAAGAGGGGCACAACCGGCAGCAAGGCCAACAAAAGCTAATCGAGGCGCAAAGCGAGTGATAAAATCTCGTTCGACGCTCGGTAAAGGGCCACTGACAGTCAAAGGTCCCTCACGAAAATCATCACCAAACGAGCCAAACCAGAAATCAAGCTCACAAGAAGCCAAGCCAACAATCTTCTCTGCAAAAGATAAGCGCGGCACAAAACTGGAGGCCAGAATCGAACCATTGCCAGACCCAGACGAAGCGACCATCTCTGCCTTCGACTCGAAGAAGGGAATCGAAGGGAGAGGTCGACAAATTGGGTCCAAAAGCAAGAAACAACCATCAACGTCAACAAATCTGAATCGAGCAAGGCTCGAAAAGGCCTCAGCAGAGAACACACAAACTTCGATCGAGCTACAGCCAGAGAAACAGACCGAGATAGGCGGAGACACAAGCTCTAACAAAGCCTGGGCAATAGATTCGAATGAAGGACAGCACCGCACAAAAGTGCCTTGAAAACGAAAAACCCCCAAATCCATCACTGTAGCCCTAGAAACAGCACCCAAATCAGAGAAAGTGGAGACGAGAAACCAGAAAGAAGAGCGAAATAATCGCAAAAGCAGTAGAACGGAGACAGTCAGAGAGAAGAAACAGAAATCGCTAATCAGAGAAGCCAGAGGAAGCCATGGATTTCTTTTTTATGACCGTTATGGAGTGAATGTCTGTATTTGGTCATGTTTATATTGCTATATATATAGATATATCCTATTATATCTAATATCACATCCAAAACAGCAAAACAAACAATAACTGAAAATTCCACTTTTCAATTTTGAGTGAGAAGATCTCACCTTTGCTTTAAATTTCGCAGTCCATTTTCCATTTTGACCATTTCTCCACTGGATTAGACCTTGTATAAAATTATTTACACAATTCTTTAATATTTGAAATAATCGAATAACTAATTTTCATTTTGGCAACTTTGATTATCCAACGTTCTTATTTTTAACCCAATTCCCTTAAATAAATTTGTTTAACTAAAAAAAATTAACTCTAAAACTAAATTTCCCGTTAATATACCTAGTTAATTAAAAATGTGTATATGTACTAGGTATATACTTAATAATATATGTAGATCTCAAAGTCAAAATTTACATAAGCTTCTAAATATTTTCCTTTAAAACGAATTTTATATCTACTGTTAAAATTTCCTTAACAGTCTAATGACAAATTTTAAAACACTGACCCATACCTGAAACCGACAGGGATCCAGATCAACACCCATCCACCGATCGAGACCAAATCACTCTCACATCGATCCCTGCGTCCTACTGATGCCATCACCAATTCGACAAACCCCACTGCCTCAGATTTGCACGTCACCGAGAACTCGAGCTTGAGCGCCAACCCAATGCGACGCCATCGTCGCCCTCAACCAGAGCACCTCGGAATCCACGCTAGCTTCCCAGCACGCCAACTCCCTGGCCTCGACATCCCATGGCGCCGCTTACGACGAGCAACCAAACCCTAACGCCACGCTTCCCACATCTTCGATCGAGACCATCGCCACCTGAAGCTCCCCGCATCGCGACCCCTCTTTCATCGTGCCGCCTGTAGCCCCGACTCCCCCTACGACTCTCACCATCGATTCAAATTGAAGTCCCTCGAGTCACGCTCGACGCCGAAGCCATCGCGACTAAGTCGCGTTCGATAGTGGCAGCCCTTTTTTTCGAAGAGAACGAAGTTCTCTGCTTAGCTTTGAATTCGAGTTAAGGATGGGGATTCGATTTGAAAATTGATCAGAGGGGCACGATTTTGATTTAGGAAAAGAAAGAAGTCGAGAAAAACGTATATTATTATTATTATTATTTTTTAGTTTGAACGAGATGGATTTCAGCCTTGAAGAGTTTGAACTGGAGATGAAATTCTCGTTTTAATTGAAGAGAGGAGAACGAGAGAAGTATACTGGGTATCAGCCATTTTTTCTTCGAATTGATCTGCAAACGAAATGATTTTGTTTTCTTTTGAACGAGAACGAATTGATGTTGAATAGAAAGTGGCGTGTTACAGAGGAGAAAAGAGACGTGTGATTGAAAGGGACAAGATTTCAACTGCAATTGATGATATAAATATTCAATTCAAATTCAAATCCGAATCGTTCCGATAAAGTCAACTAAAAATTTTGACTTCCTATCGAGGCGTGCCGCTAGGCGTTCGTAATGTTATACGCCTATTCCGAACGCAATGGAAAAGGTTTCGAGTCCAAATTTGATCGTATGGAGAAGATAGCTTTTTGGACCAGTTATTAAATTAAAATTTCGATTTAATTTCAGCGCGTTTGCTTATCGCACGCTCACACAACAACTTCGGACGTTACGAAAATTGAAATCCAATAATAATACAATATTACGGATCCAATGAAATTGGTTTCGTCAAATTCCGAGACTGTGTCCCGGAACGCTATTTTTAAATTCAATTTAAACAACAAAATTCAAAACTGAACAAAACAGTTTCAAATTCAATTCTGAAAGTTCTATTACCTTCAGAATTATCAATATGAATTTTTTTAAGACTTCATATTATTTTTAATTAGCTCAAAACTGAAGATTCAAATTTTTACCCAGTTGCAATAATTAAATTCAATAATTTAATCGCCAAATTCATTCTGATATTTGAATTTCAAATTAAACAATCATTCGAATATTTAAACTCAATTGAATATTCATATTTCAAATGTCAAAAATTCAGGGTCGTTACAATCTTCCCCCCTTAAAAGAATTTCGTCCCGAAATTACAAGTTAGGAAAAATGGTCCTTAACTCGTCTACTATTTTCCATAATCTAAATAGTTTTATCAATTTATCCAAACAAATCTTTCTACTAAAGATTCGTTATTAATTCAACTAAACTTCCAACTTCAATTATAAGTTTCAAACAACATTGTTTTACTTTTCAATTCAAATTCGAGTTTAAATTCAAATTTTAAACTCCCAAAATTTCTCAAAAATTTTCTAACACTCGAAATTTTCGAAAAATTTCGCCAGCGTCTCCTTTGCGCGGCTAATACGGTACGACTACAAAACGTCCTTACGGACTCTCAGATCTCAAAAGAAAACAAAATGCCAAGTGGCAGAATCAGAATCTCATCAAATTTCATACTGAAACTTAAATACGTACCTTTTTGTCGAGCAATTCAAATTTATTTTTGAAATCAAAATTCCAATTCCTGTATACACCTGTATATATCCTACTAGCCATAATATCTAGTTACAATATTCAAACCATTTTGCAAATTCCATTACACAATTTTCAACGTATGCTTCTTATACATTTTTACTTCACTATTGAAGTTACATATCTATTTTCATTCAATTTTGCATTTCCAATTTCATTTGAATTTACTTTACTATTTCAATTCAATTTGAATTCATTTTATCTTCAGATTTTTCATTCAGATTTTCATTCAGCTTTTACTTGAATTCGATTCATCTTCTAATTTCGAATATTGAGCTTTATTCACTTTTATCTCAATTCCCATTTGAAATCACTTAAAAGTCCTTTTAAAAATGGATATGGAAAGCACGTTCCCCCATGGATCACAGTTACTCGGCGGTTTCGCTACTATCCCAGTAGAATCGCTCGTAATCTGTAGATTTCTCATCTCTTAAATTTCGCCATGGTTGTTGTCATAGATCGTAGTTCACACGGCGGTTACACCACTATCCCAGTGGAATCGCTTGTAACCATAGGCATCTCGCCCCTCGAATTTCGCTGTGGCATCTAGATCGCAGTTTACACGACGGTTGCGCCACTATCCCAATGGAATCGCTTGTAACTGTGGGTATCACACCCCTCGAATTACGCTAGCATACGTCGTGATCAGTCAATATGATCCCATCACGATCAAACGGATACTCATACTGAGTTCCAATACCTTCACAATTTTTTTTCAATGGAAGGTACTTTTTCATATCCTTAGTTTGGAAAACATATGTCATATATGTATAGTATTTCATTTCCAATTGATTCCATTCAATTTTAATTGACATTCCATAAATCAAATCTCATTGAAAACCATTCAAATTTATTCCATCTACTAATTTAAGTAGTATATTCACTCATCCAATGTAAATTTCAAATTTCCATATTCAATTCGTCTCAAATTTATTTTATCAATAACAAGGAAATTTCAATTTATTTTCCTTTCTTACTTACTTGAATTTATATACAAATTCAAAATGAATTTTAACACTCAATTTCATTTTCTTGCACTTGCAGTTGCAAATTTATTTATTCATTCACATATTCATTCATTTTCAATTTGAATCCTATTCCAATCAGATTTCAAATAATTTATAAGTTATCAAACTTATTTACATTCCATTAATGAATTTATTTCAAATATTCTTTCTGAAATTTTATTTCAATTTGTAAATTATATTTACAATTCACATTCCCAAATCTCATTTGTATATGGATTTATTTCCTTATCTTTCAATTCATATTTATAAATTTCATTTGCCAAATGAACTTATCTCTAAATCTTTGGTTATTATTTGAATTTCTTATTCAATTCCATATATCAATGATAATACTTCAATATTATCTTTTCCTAACAACCAAGCATCCATATACTACTATAATTCATAGAAAATCATTTCTTTTCTATACAAAAATAGTTTTGGGCAAAATTATTTCATTTACCCTATTTAAAACAATACTGTGTTGGCTTATCCTGTTTAAGAGTTTAGAAACCCCTATCGATTACAGTTGGCCACCCTGCATCGACCAGAATCTATAAACAATCAACCGATAAGTCAACACAATACAAAACAAATTTTGTATTCACTAACAAATACGCGCTCATATCTATTATTACACTCACACTCATTCTAGAGTACTACTGACTCTATCTCTAATGAGTAACACCCAACAGAGCAGGGTTGTCGCTTAACCGGATGCTCTGATACCACTTGTAAAGACCCGCAAATCCGTCTTCCGAAAACTCGACACCGATACGTCCACTGTACCAAATGTCGAAAAATCGAATGGCGAAAACGCGAAACTTTAGGGTTAAAAGAAAAGGTAGAAGAAAAGATAGAAGAAAGAGAAAGAAGAACAACACAGAAAACACAGAACAGGAACAATATCAGAATCTCACCTATCGCAGCGGAACAATATATAATAGATAAATCAATAATCTTTAAAACAAAAGACTATAACAGTTTATACATACATCAATCATCAGAGTTTACAACAATGGATAGTTATATAAACTTGTCCTCATACAGAATACACAGCGGAATAAATAACAAGTACGATAGTACGCTTCGCCATCCAGCTCATCTCCAAAGCTCCAGAATATCCAGAATATCCTGATAACATAACTCTAGGCTGCCCGTGTGGAAAATTTTGGGCACCCAGAGTTTAGAAAGGGAACAATAAACTCCAGGTCAGTCATGGTGACTGGTGTGAGATCGTAAAACAGTTATTTTCGCAAAGAAAATAAAACAACTTCGCAATGCTTTTGGAAAATGAAACTACCATAAGGCCTCCCACCACACACACAATGCAAACGCAGAATTGGAGGAGATTTCCCCTTATGATAGTCAAAAATGCTTACTACGCAAAATCAATTGATATTATTATTAATGTCTAGTGTGAAAACATTTCGAAAGTATAATATCAATCTTAGCCAACATACAACAATTGTTGTATGTCTACTATAGCTACTACGTTCAGTAGCAGGTTACCGCCACATTCCATAGCAAGTAATACAACTAAAAACCGTACAGGGTTCGTATTGTTTCTTTGGATTGCCAACAAATGATCAGGCTAAGGAACTTCCTTACCGAAATAGAAACGCCTCTGGAAAGACGCCCCGGATCCTAACCGGATCTCCGCAAACAAAAGGTCGACGCTACCTCACGCTCTAACCGAGCTGTAACTAGGTAACTAACACACGAGCTATGCCATCCCCCCGGTCGTTACCGACCTTTATCCGAGGATCCTCAATCGAAAAGCAACAGTCGCAAAATATAATCCACATAGGTAAAATATCTGGGCTCCATACCATGATATCACCTTTTATCCAGAAGGAAATGGCATACCCTAGGGGCGCTACCCCTACAAACCTTTGCCGCACATTCCTGTTTCGACCATTACCGGGTTGTGAGGCTCGACGAAGTCTCGTCCACAAAGCAACGCTTTTTCACAAAGCCACGCTTTTTCACAAAGCCACGCTTTTTCACAAAGCCACGCTTTGATCCATAAATGATCATCAGCACTTCGTGTGCCACATTACCAATTTGGGAATGTATCACTAGTAACCATCAACTACATAACCTCTGAGCTCGTACGTCTCAGAGAAGGGTGTTAAGCTAAGAGAATAAATTCTCCGCCACCAACAGAAATGTATTTGATTGAAACCAGCTTTACATCTCAAAGTGTAACGTCAGACACACATCCATACAAATCCGTTCCGGGGTCGAACGGAACCGAAGGCACTTCCAAAGAAGCCCTTGCAATCCGGATATTCACTAATCACGTCCGGACTTCCCATCACAAAAAGAGTGATATAAATCTCTATACCGGAGCAACTCGGTGCAGAGACATTCGACAGGTTGTCCTTTTATTTTCACAAATATCCGGTCTTCAAATGCTATCCATTCGCGACGTATCACTATTCGGAATGGGTTATATGACACAAAGGTCCTCTCCCGGCTTAACCGAATAATGAGCGTTTGTTTTAAAAACAAATCAAGTGTTATTTCAAAGGCAAATATTGATAGTCGGTTATTTAACTATCAATAACATTCATAACAAACATCCAATTCAAATAATTTTTCCCAAATTATTTATTTAATTTCAAATCTTTTCACAAGATATATATTCTTCCACACTTCACATTTGAAAAATCAATTTCAAATCATATTTCATACTTTACGTTTTAAAATCAATTTTTAAATCACATTATGGTCCATTTAAACCAATTTGATAAATCCTTATCGATTTATTTCAAATTTACATTTCAAATTTGTAAATTTATTTCCACACTTCATCACTTTGAAAATCCGATTTCAAATCATATTTTCCACACCTTTAAAAATAAATCAATATTTATTTTTAAAACAAATTTCCTTTCCTTTACAACTTCTATTTGGAATTTACATTCCTAAAAATCCACTTTTACTCGATTTTCAAATCGTTTTCCAAATATTCATTTTCAACCCCGAATCAACTTTAAAAATTGATTTCTCCATTTTATTTCAAATCCCAAATCGAATTTCAAATTGATTTCTGAATTTACTTCAACACTGAATCACATTTCAAATTGATTCTAATTTTTAATCCCAATTACCAAATCATTTTACAAATCAATTCCCAAATTTATTTTCAATACAAAAATCAATTTTTCATTCAGCATTAAATACGTTTTCATATCGATTCCTCAAAGATTTATTTAAATACCCAATCAATTATCACTTTGATTTCAAATAAATTTATCTCCTTTAAAACAAATTCTTTTATTTTTCCAAACCATCAAAAATTCAATTTTAATTTCAGAAATCCAATTTCATTTATTTCTGGTATCCAACGATACCAAAAATACATTCGGCTAAATTTTAGCTCTCAATACATTCAATCACAGATATAATCATATGCAGATTATAAATAATCAATCAAAACAACATATGAAATCAATTCAAATGTTTTGAGGAATCCTGTTGGATCCCTCCAACCTGTTTCCCTGCATCCACAGATGTTAGCACAATACCAATTCCACTTCGAGGTGGAATATCGCGGTATATGGGTTTTTATAAAAATCCGCTTACTAACGGCGCAATAGGGTCTCATCCGCTATACGAGGCGGGAAATCAATCAATCCAATATATACATATGCCAATATGTATATATTGCTATATATATAGATATATCCTATTATATCTAATATCACATCCAAAACAGAAAAACAAACAATAACTGAAAATTCCACTTTTCAATTTTGAGTGAGAAGATCTCACCTTTGCTTTAAATTTCGCAGTCCATTTTCCATTTTGACCATTTATCCACTGGATTAGACCTTGTATAAAATTATTTACACAATTCTTTAATATTTGAAATAATCGAATAACTAATTTTCATTTTGGCAACTTTGATTATCCAACGTTCTTATTTTTAACCCAATTCCCTTAAATAAATTTGTTTAACTAAAAAAAATTAACTTTAAAACTAAATTTCCCGTTAATATACCTAGTTAATTAAAAATGTGTATATGTACTAGGTATATACTTAATAATATATGTAGATCTCAAAGTCAAAATTTACATAAGCTTCTAAATATTTTCCTTTAAAACGAATTTTATATCTACTGTTAAAATTTCCTTAACAGTCTAATGACAAATTTTAAAACACTGACCCATACCTGAAACCGACAGGGATCCAGATCAACACCCATCCACCGATCGAGACCAAATCACTCTCACATCGATCCCTGCGTCCTACTGATGCCATCACCAATTCGACAAACCCCACTGCCTCAGATTTGCACGTCACCGAGAACTCGAGCTTGAGCGCCAACCCAATGCGACGCCATCGTCGCCCTCAACCAGAGCACCTCGGAATCCACGCTAGCTTCCCAGCACGCCAACTCCCTGGCCTCGACATCCCATGGCGCCGCTTACGACGAGCAACCAAACCCTAACGCCACGCTTCCCACATCTTCGATCGAGACCATCGCCACCTGAAGCTCCCCGCATCGCGACCCCTCTTTCATCGTGCCGCCTGTAGCCCCGACTCCCCCTACGACTCTCACCATCGATTCAAATTGAAGTCCCTCGAGTCACGCTCGACGCCGAAGCCATCGCGACTAAGTCGCGTTCGATAGTGGCAGCCCTTTTTTTCGAAGAGAACGAAGTTCTCTGCTTAGCTTTGAATTCGAGTTAAGGATGGGGATTCGATTTGAAAATTGATCAGAGGGGCACGATTTTGATTTAGGAAAAGAAAGAAGTCGAGAAAAACGTATATTATTATTATTATTATTTTTTAGTTTGAACGAGATGGATTTCAGCCTTGAAGAGTTTGAACTGGAGATGAAATTCTCGTTTTAATTGAAGAGAGGAGAACGAGAGAAGTATACTGGGTATCAGCCATTTTTTCTTCGAATTGATCTGCAAACGAAATGATTTTGTTTTCTTTTGAACGAGAACGAATTGATGTTGAATAGAAAGTGGCGTGTTACAGAGGAGAAAAGAGACGTGTGATTGAAAGGGACAAGATTTCAACTGCAATTGATAATATAAATATTCAATTCAAATTCAAATCCGAATCGTTCCGATAAAGTCAACTAAAAATTTTGACTTCCTATCGAGGCGTGCCGCTAGGCGTTCGTAATGTTATACGCCTATTCCGAACGCAATGGAAAAGGTTTCGAGTCCAAATTTGATCGTATGGAGAAGATAGCTTTTTGGACCAGTTATTAAATTAAAATTTCGATTTAATTTCAGCGCGTTTGCTTATCGCACGCTCACACAACAACTCCGGACGTTACGAAAATTGAAATCCGATAATAATATAATATTACGGATCCAATGAAATTGGTTTCGTCAAATTCCGAGACTGTGTCCCGGAACGCTATTTTTAAATTCAATTTAAACAACAAAATTCAAAACTGAACAAAACAGTTTCAAATTCAATTCTGAAAGTTCTATTACCTTCAGAATTATCAATATGAATTTTTTTAAGACTTCATATTATTTTTAATTAGCTCAAAACTGAAGATTCAAATTTTTACCCAGTTGCAATAATTAAATTCAATAATTTAATCGCCAAATTCATTCTGATATTTGAATTTCAAATTAAACAATCATTCGAATATTTAAACTCAATTGAATATTCATATTTCAAATGTCAAAAATTCAGGGTCGTTACAAAATGGATGCGTAAGGACCTAATTTACATGAATTATTAAGTAGACGTGTTTTGTTCATTTCAATTAATGATAGGGACTTTTCGTACAAAGCCCCTTATGAAAATAATACATATTGTCGAAAATTTGTAGTGGAGTTGAGTGCAATTTATTTCATGGTCTTTTGTAGATGAAACGAAATTGTCAAGAATTTTCATAAAGGATGAAAAGATGGAAAAATGGTGTATTTTGCTTACCGTTAAAGATTTCTAACGTGATAATGAAGAAGGAGAAGGGGAGAATACTATGTGTATGATAGCACGAAGAAGAAATTATACACGTTACAATTTATTTGCCACATGTGAACCCGTCAATGGATACCCAAAAAATTCGAAATCCCTCTACATCCATATCCAAAAATCAATAAATATTCATATCTATAAAATCAGATACGGATGCGGGTATGAAAGCATCCATATCCGAAAATTTTCAGTCCATTCCTTTCAAGATTATATTTTATTTTATGTGTATTTTAGTACATTAAAAGATATATATTTATTGTTTTATTTAGTTAATATTTTATATTATATACATTTAATGCATATTATTCATCAAATTCGGTGATTTTGCAACTTTTTATAATAATAAAACAACTTGTCGAAGTCCCGAAGAGAAATCGACAAGCTGTCTCCGAGTGGACTTCGACTATTTTAAGTCCATCAGACCCCCAAGGGATTTGTTTCATGGCAACCTAAATTGCGGAGCTGCTGGGATTCAAATCTAGGATATCGCACACCTTGCATGTGAAACACGTGCTGCCTTACAGGTGTTGCCCCAACCAAATAAGCTACTAGGTTGGGTCTTTTGCAACTTTTATAACCAATGGGATAAAAATAACGCGTTAAGCCAAACTTTTCTATTTATATTTATTATTTATCGATCATTGGTGAATAGAATAACTATCAGATATCCATTCGTATCCACGGATGCGAATACCCATTATCTGAAAATGAATTCGGATGTGGATATGACACTTTTCGTATGCGAAAATATCCGTTGACCACTAACTATCAAATAGCGATTGAATTTGAGTTGATTTGAAATTGATAAGATGGAGGGACTAGTGATGATTTTCGACCAGCAAGGAATAAAGGAGGAGGTAGCAAAAAAATCACATCAAGTTAGGTTACAGATGCTTATGTAGTGGATAGAAAGGAGAGAAGTGTGGATCTCATCTCATACTCGTTCTCTTTTAATCTCAGCCATCCAAAATCAAGCCCGCTTTACCCAAATATGAGCCGCCTATATCCATGTTTGCTGCAGAAAATAAGAAGCCCTATGATGGGCCTTAACCCATTTAAGCCCAAGAAAATATTATGGAATTAAATCCAATTTAATTGCTTACCGATATCGTATATCGATTGACATATTTATAACCATTATAAATATTTTTAATTATATTTATTCATCAAATCATAATCAAATTTTATAATTAATATTTTATAAATATCAATTAATTTATAATAATTATAAATTAATTAAATCGTTTGGTCAAAGGAGAATTCATCGTTTTGGTTGTGTGACTCATCAGGTGTAAATTTGGTCAGTGATTACTATTGAACTATTCGAATATTAACATTCATACATCACTTAACAGGTGGTGTGATATTTTGGCCAAATTTATCGTTTAATTGGTTTCGGTCAAATCCAATTTTACTTCATTAAGTGTTCCCCGATTATGACTATTATAACACTAATTCTCTTCATCAAAACTATATCACTTTGGACTTATGGAATTTGGTAATGGTCAAAACTTTAATATCGTCTATATTCCACTCTATAGTCCAAGCACAGTATCATTGGTTTAATAACAATTATTATTAACCGAACTACTACTCTGGCCAGATATTTTGACTTTGAGTTGACTTGAATTGACCGTGATACTAACCTCATATGACCGAGGAGATGAATCCTCTCCTGAATAGTACTTCGCTTCTAATACTTCCACTCGACCCAACTGTAGTCACTCGATGGTCTTCATGCTATGACTTGACTGCAATCAAAGCAAAGCTTTCATAGTGAAGATCCACAATATTCTCAAGTTGATAGAACTGTTTAATCAGTCACATCAATATTTTATGTGAATTTAGTTTTATTAACCAACAGAAAACTATTGAGTGAGTCGTTCCATAGTTATCCAGTAACTATCGGTATGTAACCTAACCCCTAGGTACCTGAGATGATCCAAAACCGACACCCTTTGAATCCGACAATAAACCACATATGTCTGAACTAGAGTGCACCGATTGCAGATAATCGGGAAAAAGAAAAGAGAGGGTAAGAAGAAAGAGTGAAGAAAGATGAAGAGAAGAGAAGAAAAGGAGAGAAGCAGAACTAAAACAATGCAGAATCTCACATCGCAGCGGAATAACATATAATATAGATTCATGATCTTTTCAAAGAGAAACTGTAATATACATAAATCCATATTAGATTACATAATAAATAGTCATCAGCTTGGACAGTTATAATAACATGTCCTTACAAATGCTGATGATTTGCAACAATAACAATGCAAAGCAATGCAGTGGAATAATAAATAGATACGTGTATACGACATGAAGATCTCCAGCTCGCCTGCTGAAGCTCCAAAAGCACCAAATTTGAACCTGTAAATATACTCGGTCTGACCCGAGCATTGAAAGGGAAGAACGCCCGGATCAGTCTGGTAAACCAGCGTGAGAAAAACACATCTCAACTGAATTTATAAATTTGTCAAAACTTTTCCTTTATCAAAACAAAAGGTATATCATAAGACCGAGTCGCAAATAAATACCGACAAGATTTTTACCTTACGGTAACCAAAACATCTCATATCAAATTCTCATTATATTATAATAGTGTCTATTGCACACAAACAATATTAAAATAGCTTAAATTGTTACATTATTAAATTCCAGCATACACCTTGTAATACAAGGCTTTCTACAATAGAAAATGGCAGACACGTATTGGATTTTGGATTTCCATACAAATGACTAGGTAAAGGGACTATCTTTTCGAAAACTCAGTACGCCTCTAGAGGGATGTACCTTGGGTCGAGATACTCGGCGCTTAAACCAACACAAGACCAGCCTACCCATACTTGGATAGTACCGAATATGTCATCACTTCGGTCGTTATCGACCTAAAAATCCATGGTCACAAGCATACACAATAATAATCAGATACACGACGTCATAGCATGTAAAGATATATCTAGAAGAGTGATGACATCTCCTAATGGGAGTAACCCATTTTAGCCTTGCTGCTTCTATCCCTGTTTTAGTCATTTTCCGGGGAGTGAGTCCAAAAAGGTATCGATTACCTTTCACATATCACATCACATCATCTCATCGAATGCCACATTTGCCATTTCCGTTGACTACGAATTGTCTTTCACAAAAATACAACCTTTGAGCTCGTACGTCTCAAGGAAGGGTGTTAAGCTGAGAGAAGTTGCCTTCTCTGCGATCAAACAGATGTACATTTGTAAAAACCAATGTACGTAATCATTAGAAATGCAATGTCAGACACTCGTCCATACAAGTTGTCCAGGAACAGGACAAACCGAAGGCACTTTCCTACCACATCTTGTCAGAAAATCCCTAGGATTAGTAGCGAATAGTCCTTGCATTGGATATTTCATAACGAAGAGACTACTGCTATTATATGTATATTGGGATTTTAACCCCAAATGATCAACAAGCAGTCCTTCACTATGAAAATCCTAAACATCAATATCATCGGCCAACCTGCACAATCATCGTATAAATGTTGGTCCAAAGTGGTTTTCAGATAAATCTGATCCCGGTCTCTTCGCACCAACAACGCAAAAGCATTTCTCAACCTCACACAGAAACTAAGTCTCATGGACTTATCACGTTTCCAACTTTCAACTTGCTATCCTTCGGCCAAGAAGAAAGCTCGATAGATTGGAGTAATCACTCCACACTATACGAATCAACATCCTCAACACAAATGATAATCAAGTCTACATAGCCAGTTACGTACTAAGTGTACGACTAATTAGTTTCTTCATCAAGTTGAGAAACTAAAATGGCCAAATTTTAATAGTCGGTTATTTAACTATCAAAGCAAAAAACAAAATATTTAGCACTTAAGTAATCACTGGGCCTGATTTCATTAATCGTTTATAATTCAAAACACTTCCCAATTATTCACTTCGAAATATCTTTTAAAAAGATAATATTCAACACCATTTCCCTTATTGGATATTTGGAAAACATTTCTGTATACTTATTTTAATAATAAGTAAATTCACAACTTATCTTATTCTCAAACCATTTAAATTCCCTTTTATAATATCACATTCCAAAACATCCATTTTATTTAAAGGATTTTTCACTATCCAAAATCGTGAATATAACTCCTTTATCGAATTCATTACTTCTACACATTTTATTTTAAAGGATTATTCACTGTCCAAAATCGTGAATATAACTCCTTTAATAAACTTTCATATTTAACTTATCAAATTAAATTGATTTCACATTTATAAAACAGTGTTTATAAATTCCATTTGTATTTTATAAACTTCCATATACAAAATTCATTTACTAAAAATTCCATTTATATCTCATTTATAAGTCAAAATCCAATTATAAGTTAATTCACTTATAAATCTCTTATTTACAAATTCATTCCTTTATAATCTATTTATAAAGCCCATTATAAATTTATTTCTAAATTTTCTTGCAAATCCATTTACAAATTTGATTACAAATCCATTTCTAATATTTATAAAACACCGTTTATAATTCCACTACTTTTATTTATAAAATATCAATTTTATAAATCTAATATATAAACCATTTATATTAAGTTCAAATTCTCAATCTAACTTATTTTAAAAAATAGTTATCTCCATATTTCAAAAATCATATTTTGCTTATATTTCACAAAGCCATAATTTTTTATAACATAAAAATTATAACTTTTTATTTAATTAAAATAAATCCATTCCTTTAACAATTCAAAAATCATATATTTTCAAAATCACTTTGAAATCCTTATTAAATTGAAATCATCAATTTAATATTTTAAATTTCCAAAATATGGTCTAATGCTGCAAAAGCGCTAGATAAAGGCATTCACATCAATCATATCAATCATGACATCAAAACATCATATATCACATGATAACAGCATATATCACAATATTTGTAAATAAAATCAACAACGGTGAGGAATCCAGTTGAATCCCTCCAACCTGCACCTGCAACAAATATACATATTAGAAAATAAGTACAATGTCCGCTTTGAGGCAGACGCGCGTACAAAGGGTTATCCGCACATACACGGGAAATTATAGGGTCTCATCCGCTAAAATATGCGGGAATATATCCAAACCAATATATATATATATATATAGTATCATTCAAACAATCATCAATCATCGTAAATAAAATTTTATTCTCACTTATATAAAAATATAAGCGAGTCAGAAAGAGTGAGTTGTACTCACTTTGATTCCAATAGTCGTTGCAGCATTTTATTCCGAATAAAATTAAACGAGCGTTTAATTTTACTCAATATTTTCACTAGCTCCAATCAACTCCAATATAGCTCCATCGTGTAGTGTTCGCGAATACGAACCCAACACAACTTGTTTCGTCCGATTTCGACCTCGTATGAAGAAGTTATGACATTTTAAATATTACACGAATTATATATAATATAATTTACTTTTTTTTAATATTTTAAATACCATCAAAATTGTGGCCGTATCTTTTAAATAAAACAGATCCAGGCCGGCCATTCTTTTCTTCCTCTTCGCTTCAACCCGTTCGAAGAAACCCATCATTATTCAACAACTTCGAACGTCGCTCCCACCTCGCTCGTCGAGACGACGATCAGTGACCACCACGATAAAGCCCTTCGCGAGCACCACCTTCGGCCGGAGCTATGTTGAACTTGGCCCTACATCCATCTCAAAAAACACACACGAATGCGCGACCTTCACGATCAAATTGCCGCTGATCGGCTTCACCATTCTCGATCGTGACCGTTGAAGTTATAGATCTCGGTGTGCTCTTCATTTTTGTAGTTGAAAGTTTATCTTGATATTGAGTGGACTTGCAGAGATCGAGGGGAGAACTGTGGAACGTTTTCGGCCATTCAATTGTAAATGGCGGCTAGGGTTAGTTTGCCCTAGGTTTGTGAAAAAAGAAAGAAAACGAGGCCTTTTATAGAAAATTTCGCGCACTATTCATCCGAAAAAATTTCGAACTCCAAACGAAGCATGCCGACTGGCGTTTATAATGTTTTACCTTTATTCCAAACACAATGGAATATATATCGGAAGCCAATTCATTCGTTTTTGGAAGATAGGTTTTCGAATCGAAATATTTTAATTAAAATTTACTTAAATAAATTTCTATGCGTTTCAGCTTCGCACGACCAAACCGTAAGTTCGATCGACATGAAATTTGAAATCCTATAATAACTCACTATTACGGATCTAATGAAACTAGTTTCGTCGAAATCCGAGACAATGTCAAAAATGACTATTTTTACACGTTAATTAAATATTAATATCTCCAATTTCTATAAATTAACTTTTAATTCAATTTTAAAAGTTAACTAATCATATTCTAACTCAATAGAATTTAAAACAACGTTATAAATTATTTTCATTCATATTTGATTTAATATTCAATTATTTACACAATTCAAATATTAAATTAAACGATTTAATTATCCAAATAAATCACTATATTCGAAATATAATTTATTCAACTTGTAATACACTGCCAAACTTCTGGATAGCATTGCCTACTCTAGTTTTAATGGATATGTCGATATCCAATCTCGATGCATATTGACTAGGAACATTTAAAATGATGTGTTTCATAATATTGTGATACAATACTCAATATTACAACTATTTGTAATTACCATCACAAACATACCATAATGGATTTTATGTTAAATATATTTTAATTAAGCATTTAATTTTTTATAACACATTATAACAAATATATAACAAAAGAAAAAACATCTTTATTAAGAAAGAGAATATATTACAGAGTTAATTAATTTACAATAAATTATAGAATTCCCTTAGGGCGTACCCCTAACTCTATCAATCTCCCACTTATACTTGGGACCAATTATAGAATCTCAATCCCATCCCTTCAACCAGCTTCTCAAGAGCTGATTGAGCTAGTCCCTTCGAGAATAGATCTGCTACATTGTCCTTGGTATCTACCCTTTGTATCACGTCTTTTTTCTTCTTAATGTATTCTCTAATCAGGTGGAATTTTCGAGGAATATGCCATGACTTCTTTTGTATTTCGGGTTCCTTTGCGATCTGCATCGCCACATTGTTATCACAAAACAATGCCATAGGATTCTCGGTATCGGGAATCACTCCATGCTCACTCAAAAACTTGCACAATCAGACTGCCATTTTTACTCTTTATTAAGGGCGATGTACTCGGCTTCCATCATGGAATCAACAACCGTTTCTTGCTTGGATCTTTTCTTACTACAGCTCTACCATTAAGCGTAACGACATAACCGGACACCGACTTACTATCATTTATATCAGTTTGAAAGATCGAATCTGTATACCCCTTCATAAAGAGGTCGGCATTCCCATATACAAGGAATAAGTTCTTAGTATTTCTCAAATATTTCAGTATACATTTTACAATAGTCTAATGTTTTTCTCAAGGATTAGACTGGTATCGGTTTATGCATCCTAATGCGTATGCCACATCCGGTCTAGTATATATAACATAGTGTACATTATGGATCCTATGGCTAAAGCATAGGAATCCTCTTCATACGCTCCTTCTTCTTATCAGTATAAGGAGTGTCCTTCTTAAAAAAGATGATTCCAGATTGTGTTGGAACGTTTCCACACTCAGAATTCTCCTTACTGAATCGTATGGTATCTATATACAAGGACTGGGATAATCCCAACAGCCTCTTAGATCTATCTCTATAGATATTTATACCTAGTATATAGGCTGCTTCTCCCAAATCCTTCATAGAGAGGTTATTGGAAAGCTATGCTTTCACTGATTGCAACAATGAAGTGTCATTGCCAATCAATAATAGATCATCGTCATAGAGCACTATGAATATAGTAGTGTTAACCTATTCCTTTCTGCATACACATGATTTCTCTATGTTATGATAAAAACTAAACTATTTGATTATTTTATCAAAATAATTACTCCAAATCTCATTTCCTTTTGTTTTTTCATCAATGGCCTCCTCTCTTTCTTCTTCCTCTTTCCCCCTCTTGCAAACCCTAGCCTCAAATTTAACACCGTCGTTTAACCTCAACTTAACATTCATCAATTTCCTCTACAGTCACCCTCTAAACCCCCAGCCACCACCCAAGTTGACCCATCGACCTCTGACCACTCTTCACATATTCGACCATTGATCCCATCTGACCCCAGCCTTCCAAATATTGGTCTGCCCCATTCCAGCCCACCTGAACCCCTTGACATTCCCGTCCTCACCTTGAACTCTTCATTGTCATCCCTTCTCAAAGAAAACCTAGAAATGCAGGCTCCTACACGCTAGTTCATTTTGACATTCTCTAAGATGGCAAACCAAAGGCTCCACCTGATTTCATCAAGCAAGAAGGAATTAAGCACTGGAGTGATTATCTGGTAGGTTTTTTCGTGATGGTTCCCTTTCCTATCTCACAGTGGTTAATTTTTTGAAGAGGCACTGGAAATTGTTTGGAGAAGTTGATATAAAATCAGATAACATGAATTTTTATTTCCATTTCTTTAATAAGCAAGATAAAATGAAAATATTACAAGTGGATCCCTTTTTCATCAAGGGTAAGATGTTTATCATAACGAAGTGGAAACTTGCTTATGGTTTTGCTCAACAACAAGTCAGAAGTGTACCTATAAGGGTACATTTTATAAAATTCCTCCTATTTTGTGGATGCTAAAGGGCATAAACTGGCTGGTGTGTCATCTAGGCAGGCTTGTTTGTTTCGATGAGAGTACTGAAAAACTCCGGCGATTCAAATATATGAAAGCGTTAATTCAGACCACTCCAGAACAGAAGCTTCCAGTTCATATCAGTGTTGCTGAAATAGGTGAAGGGTATCCAAGTGCATAGGTTGTTTATAATTGGGTACAAAAGATCTATAACATATGCAAAGTTTTTGGGCATGACATGGCAGAATGTACATATCAAAATCATAAAAATGTTATGGCCCCTGCAAAAAGCTATTCAAGTCAAAGGAAAAACTACCAAAATGCTACCCAAATCCAGGCAAAAGGAACCAAGCCTTTGGGCATATCACAAGAATGGAGGAAAAAAGAAAATCAGAATAAAACTAAACCACCTATGGGTACGTCAGCAGGGTCACAACCCACTAACAACAAAAGTGACAATATTAATGCCAAGTACGATAATCCAATCATTATTGATTCTTCCCCAATGATTGAAGGCGAAATTAATGCAACTTAAGACAAATCTATCCCCATCTCGGTAGTGACACACAGAAACTGCATCAACCCACCACCTACCACCTCAAATTCCACCAATTTAAATTCCACTATGCAAAGCTCATCTTCACATGCAAATGCTAACACTGTTTTATCTGAAGCTTTAACACAAAACACTTTTTCAATTCTTCTATCCATCCCTGAAGACATTGTTGTACTCGACCATGCAAACACAACATCAAAACATGCAAATAACCTCACGTCTATAATGTTAACCTACTCACTTCATTCCCCTGCTGTCATTTCAAAACTCGATCTGCACTCACCCATCTCACTGAATACCTCATCAAACACTACTACTCAAACCTCTCCCACTGATCAATTCATCCCCGATAAGGCAAATGACCTTGTACACTCAGACATGCACATTCAAACTAACATACACAATATTGTTTTCTTCCAAGCAACATCAAACAAATAGAATACAAACGTCCCCAACCAAACCTCTCTGTCTCAACAAACATCAACATACAATCATTTAACACCACCAAGTTTCCTTGACCTTCCACCTTCTCCATTCAACTTCACTCTACCAATCTACCTACCCACCAAACCTCAAGTTAGTCCAAAGAAAAAAGGAAGAAAGGCACACTACACCAGAATCCTAATTTCGCAACGGCTTTTAGCCGTTGCAAAACAATTTTGCAACGGCTATGAGCCGTTGCGAAATAGGCAGTGGTAAAATTTTCGCAATGGCTCAAATCCGTTGCGAAATATATATTTTGCAACGGCTAAGGGCCGTTGCAAAATGTTCTTTAGCAACGGCTAAGCCGTTTCGGATTTTATTTTGCAACGGCTTAAAGCCGTTGCGAAATGTAGATGTATAATTGATTTTTTTGAATATTAGCAACGGCTTTGATCCGTTGCTAATTACTATTTTTATTTTTATTTTAAAAAATTCAAAATTATTCTCTGCACTAGTGACAGTCATTTCACTATCATAATTAATACAAAAATTTGGAAATTTTACACTATCACAAAAAAAAGATTATTAAACCAAATATTATTCATAGATTAAACACAAAAACCAAACATAACAAATGTTTGAATTATAATGTTCAACATCAACACATACCATTATATAGTTCAACAAGTATACATAACATACATAGTACAACAACGGCATCATTACATAATACTACATACATAGTACAATACATACGGTATATAACGTCTTCCTCCAATCGTCTAATGCTCCCGCCAGCATAAGTTTCATGCCTGCGCAAAACAAGAAATTGATGTTTGTTTATAAAGAGGTCAAATATCATATGTTTGTTAAAGTAAATAAAAAGCTAATGAAGGTTTGTACGTTGTGCACTTGTTTCAATTTTTCAATTCTATCAGTTAATGCTCTAGATTATTTTTTCTGAATTATATATATAATATAGGGGCTAATGCAACATACAAATCATCAATATATCATTTTGTACTTTGTGTACCACACTACTACCACCGTCAGTAATTGTCAACACAAGCCTACTCTGCACCTACAACAGCCTTCCTTCCAAATCCCACTCTGATCACAGTGAGAATACCCTGTACAACCTACTTCTGTCACTTATCATCATTACCCGACAACTTCACAACCCCCTGTCAACCTACATCCCTCAACCAAGAAACCACCGTAATCAAATCAAATAAATATCAACATACATGACCTTGACACACCAAATTGCCTGCAGTCCAATCGACATCCACGTCCTCTATCGAATTCACAACCTCCCACCTCCAACATTTCTCCGATTCATCTATACAGTCCTCTATCACTTCTCTTATCAACTACATCACCTGATCCTCTGACAACAGCCTGAAACAAGTCTTGCTTCATCAAATTCCAATCCCTCTACCACTAATATCAATGCCTCCATGAATGTTAATTCAATACCCATTGCCAATGCTTATTCAACCTAGCAGCCTTCTGTAGCTATGCATGCTTTTAATCGGCATATTCATACTGACATTGATCACACTGCCCAAACTCTTGTCTCTACATCTTAAGTCCTTCCATCAATCTATCCTACTCAAATATTTCAACTCGTTCCTCCCCTTTCATATCTTATAATAAAAATCCATATCTCAAACTCAAACCTCCTAATAAACATTACTATTTTCTCACCTGATTCTACTCATAAGTCTTCTATAACACATCTAAATTTTCATGATTTAGATATCTCTTCAACTAGTAGTAAACATTCTAGCAAAAGAAAATCCAAAAAAGCAAAGAATAAAGAATAATAGAAGAAACAAATATTCTGAGGATGAAGATATGAATTCAGGAGACGAATTTACCCATAAGCATGTGTAGCCTCAAAATGCAAATAAAAATAAAAACAACAAGCAACAATCCAACAACAATAGAGTCACTAGGCTATCTGCCTCTAAATCAATCTCTTTTTGATGATAAACAATATTGGATATTGGAATGTAAGGGGCGCACATCTGGATTCCATAATCCATGAAATTAAGCATCTCATCAAAAGCAATAACCTAAGTCTCATTACTATTTCTGAAACTAAGCTCAATGGAGTCCCAACTAAGGCTACAGCTAATCTCATTAACCACAACTAAATTCCCAAATTAATAACCAACCCAACCCATAGTCTAACACTGGTTTTATTAATTCTACAACCTATTTTCAGTAGTAATGTGAACAAAAAAAATGTTACCTCACGGATCAAGCTTTTCTAGTAAGGTATAGCTGTTGTATACTCAATACCTGTGAAGAAGAGAGTAGTAGCTGGACATTGATGAAGGAAAATATTTGAGTGAAGACTTTTCGAACCAAAAAGGGAGGCACCTGAAAAAGAAACATGAAATGCATTTTTTTTATAATGATCAAAATAAAAACACTCTACAAGAGAAATATTAAGCCTCGGTATTTGCAATCCATTGTCCAGTGTTCATTATACTGTGTTATAAGATCGTACAAAGTTAACCATTCGTAGAAATGCAAGTAACATGAATATCCACTAACATGGTTAGCTTTCAATGTGCTCAGAATATACTAGGCTTGTTTGCTAAAACAAGATGATAGTATTACCATAATAGGAGACCGCACAATACCAAATTGGGCATGCCTTAATAGTTAATTACACTTCATCCTAATATATCATGACTAAAAGAGCGATGATGTAGAAACAAGTGTAAAAGAGTTTACTTTCATACTTTTGCTAAAGTGCAGTCAATCTGTGAATCAAATGAGAACCAACATCAGCACAATGGCTTTGACGCTTCTCCTTGGCAATAACTTTAAGCACTTCAAGTCTCCCAGCAGAACATACAGGGTTTCCACCGAATGTATTGAACTGTATCTTTTGATAGGACAATAGAAAGACAAGTTCTAATTTCTATCAAACTCTTCTAAATTATCATGGGAAGTATACCACAGGAATAAAGCCTGCTTTATATGGAGAAAATAAAGATGTTTTAAAGAAGAAAATGTAAATTTAAAAATAGTGGATGTTTACTGATGCATGTTCTTCGAATGATCAGTTAAAGTTCTGTTATTATCATTACCATTATCTACTGACTGTCTAACATTTTTTTTTGAAATACAAAAACAAGTTCATGCTTCATATTAATATAAACCATTTATGTGAGGGAAAGCAACATCATTGCTAAGTGATTAATTATAAACAACTATGGCTCAGTAGCTACGTTGAACTGATCAGTGACAGTGATATTTTGCACACAAAATCTATGATGGTACAAACTATATATCACTATATCAGTTGATGCATTTTGTTTGTTAAACATCTTGTGCATAATAATCCTAAAGAATAGCTTGTGTAATCAAAGAGCTAAGACAGCAGTAAATCCATAGCAAGAAAATAAACCAGCAGTTATCGAGGAATCAAATGCACATCTATTGTTACATACCTGACCTTCTTCCTGAATAAAAAGAAGGAAAAGATTTTAATTAAGGGACCCCCTCCTCACTTTACATTTTCTTAATTAACTGCTCAAAACACCTAAGTTGAATAATACCACTACCACATAATATCTTATTGGTAAAAAAAATACTATTCGAGCCGGGGACTTTAATTCGGTAACTGTTTGCAACTATATCGAACTGCGTTTCAAATGACAATTGAATTTTAAAATTCATAGTCAAATATGTACAAATATTTCAAGATATGAATTGTAAAAGAGCAACTTTTGTCTGCATATTATACTACACTTTTAAATGATCGATTCATATATGCCTTGTAAATCTGTGATTAGTAGTATGTAAAGCATTAAATTAGGGTAATGGTATTTAATGTTATAAATGCAAGTGCGTTTTGTTAATATATTTCTTCATTGTGCGGTGGGAAAGAAGTGATCATAAAGAATAAAAAGCTTAAATACATGAATTTGTCATTTACTCTCCTGTAATATCCATCTGTCATGCTTTACTATCATTTATTTGACTGTAATTTAGTATACATGTCACACAAAAAGCATAAAAACTAAGATAATGTAAACATAAAAGTAAATACAACTTTAACGTGAATATTGTGCATGACTGAGTGGAAACATACATGATCACTGCGATGTAAGAAAACAAAAGTAATGATAATGTCTTTATTCTTTTATATGAAGTTTATTATTCTTTTTATTCTTTTCACAATTGGAATCTTCAGCCAAGTATATACCATATAAGTCGATGGCATTAATTCAAAGTTATGGTTCGACTTTCAAATCTATCATGATCAGTACGAACCTGTATTTATCATAATTTTTGAGGTAAATGTAATAAAATATTCTTGTCAAAAACCTGAAAAGCTTCCGCAATAAATCCTACAACTTTTCCTGAAGTTCCATAGGTGATGTGATCTTCAACCTCTTTGGCATAACGGGAAGCATCGGATCCAAATGCACCGCGATATGGATCAGGATTCATGACATGATGAATTTCACCCTATGGAAAATAGAAAATATGTAAGACAAAATCAAATAAATTTCATTAAAAGTTATGTCATCTTATACAAATGAATTTCCTTGCGAAAGTGTAATAAACAAACCTGAGGTATGGGGTATTTCCAGGTATGTAGGGCAGTCAGACCAATAGTTCCAGCACTTCCACCATGATATGCATTTCTCAAAGCGATCATGCTTAAATTACCCGTGTATAGCCGAGCCATTAGTGTTGCTAATTTGTTTGCTTCGGTACCAGAAATAACGAAACAAAAAACCTGCATATATTCAACAAATGTTGTCGTTGCCAAATAGATAAGCCATTATTAAATAGCTAAGCCATTGTTGCTCATTATTAATATGTTTATGTCTCACCAGCTTGGTCTAGTACATACTTCACTACCAATATATTAGTATGAATACCTATCATCACAAACATAATAGATTAAAGTATTTTTAAAAAGAAGAAAAGAAATATAACCAGATATCAGATATCTTTGTTTCCATTTTCCGCATATGCATAACAAGATGGGGGTATGCATATTAGTTTGAAGCACCAAATAAATTGCATTAAAGAAAGAAAATAATCAGTATAAAACCCACCTTCATTTTCTACATCAAAAGTTCAAGTGTAACCCTATTTGTCACCACAATTTTTGCTTTGTTAGTTAAGTGCCGTTAAAAAAGGAAATCAAAGTTAACTATTTTCGAGCCTTGAAGATTTGAATTAAAAGCAACAGAATTTAAATTATGCAAACGTAAAATATTACAGCTTCAAACATTCAAATTGTCAATAAGTAATATTGTAGGATCCAAAATTATTAAATAATTAGATACATCTCCCCTTTGTTACTATAAAATTAAGCTGCATCTAAAACAAAATGGATGCATGCTAAATAAACACTTAGTTTTGTTGTATGTTCGTTTAAAATGAAAAGAGGACAGTTAAACATTCCTAGCATCTGTGAAGTTTTTCATAAACAATAAGTACATCTTAATATTTCAACATTTGTGAAAATCCTCATATGTGCAAACTTCATTTAGAATTTGGTTAGCTCAATTCTATATCTAAATATGTAACTTGTTTAGGGATAGATAAATGGAAGGTACAGGGGACGTAATAATCTCGGCACAAAATCCAAAGCAACAATCCTAAACATTCCTAAGAATTGGATTCAATACGTATATACAGATCATATTTCAGAATATTTTTTCTTAATTATTACATATATAAACTATGAATAGATTATACTATATAGGAACGAAAAAATAGATACATATAAATTCTAAGATAGAGAAATAACCCAAGTGCAAATCTGAAGTTGAACTAAAAGGAAAGGGAGAAAGCCACAAAACCAGGATTTAGAGTAAGTAGCGTAGTTTTGAAAATGCAAACAACATAATTATTTAACGACGTGAAAGCTTGAAATGAAATAATTTGAAGATTTAACATACCTGAAGCTGTTACTAAATCCACGGGAAGATGTAGAAAATAGAAAATATGGATTCTTAGGCCATAAATGTGTTCGATGTTATTTGAGAAGGCATCGAGCAGTGGGGTTAAGGAATGAAGTGGAAGACGATTGATTTTCATCCCCATTAGAGCGGTATTAAGAAAACAAAATGGGCAAAGCGTGCTCCGAAAAACTCTCCCAAAAGCTTCGCATCGAAATCAAAGCCCCAGCCCTCTTCCGCTGCCCAATCTCACTTGAAATCATGTGGTCGCCCATAAGTCTTTGCACCGACGTCACCTACGACCGTGCCTCCATCCAACGGTGGCTCGATTCCGGCAACACAACTTGTCCTCCCACGATGCTCCCTCTTCCTTCCACAGATCTCATTCCCAACCTCACCCTCCGCCATCTGATCTGGATAAAAGCCTTGGAATTGAGCTGAATTTGAAAGCATTGGAAATTCTCGAGTTGATTTTGGGTTCAAATTGGATCGATGACAAAGCGGCGGAGGAGGGAAATGGGGGCGATTAATTAGGGCAAAGTGGCGGAGGAGGGAAATGAAAGTAATTTGGGGCATTTAGTTTTGGGAACGGGGGGATGTTTCTACACGTAAGTGGATGGTCAACAAATTAAAAAAAATATAGGAAAACTAAAGAATGGCTATTAGCCGTTGCGAAATCAAAACGGCCCATAGCCGTTCCTAAATCATTTACAATGGCTGATAACCGTTGCTATTTAGCAACGGCTCAGAACCGTTGCGATTCTTCCGCATGGAGGAGTTGCAAAACTGCCAATATGGTGACATTAAAATGATGTGTTTCATAATATTGTGATACAATACTCAATATTACAATTATTTGTAATTACCATCACAAACATATCATAAAGGATTTTATGTTAAATATATTTTAATTAAGCATTTAATTTTTTATAACACATTATAACAAATATATAACAAAAGAAAAAACATCTTTATTAAGAAAGAGAATATATTACAGAGTTAATTAATTTACAATAAATTATAGAATTCCCTTAGGGCGTACCCCTAACTCTATCAATCTCCCACTTATACTTGGGGCCAATTATAGAATCTCAATCCCATCCCTTCAACCAGCTTCTCAAGAGCTGATTGAGCTAGTCCCTTCGAGAATAGATCTGCTACGTTGTCCTTGGTATCTACCCTTTGTATCACGTCTTTTTTCTTCTTAATGTATTCTCTAATCAGGTGGAATTTTCGAGGAATATGCCATGACTTCTTTTGTACTCCGGGTTCCTTTGCGATCTGCATCGCCACATTGTTATCACAAAACAATGCCATAGGATTCTCGGTATCGGGAATCACTCCATGCTCACTCAAAAACTTGCACAATCAGACTGCCTCTTTTACTCTTTATTAAGGGCGATGTACTCGGCCTCCATCATGGAATCAACAACCGTTTCTTGCTTGGATCTTTTCTTACTACAGCTCTACCGTTAAGCGTAACGACATAACCGGACACCGACTTACGATCATTTATATCAGTTTGAAAGATCGAATCTGTATACCCCTTCATAAAGAGGTCGGCATTCCCATATACAAGAAATAAGTTCTTAGTATTTCTCAAATATTTCAGTATACATTTTACAATAGTCTAATGTTTTTCTCAAGGATTAGACTGGTATCGGTTTATGCATCCTAATGCGTATGCCACATCCGGTCTAGTATATATAACATAGTGTACATTATGGATCCTATGGCTAAAGCATAGGAATCCTCTTCATACGCTCCTTCTTCTTATCAGTATAAGGAGCGTCCTTCTTAAAAAAGATGATTCCAGATTGTGTTGGAACGTTTCCACACTCAGAATTCTCCTTACTGAATCGTATGGTATCTATATACAAGGACTGGGATAATCCCAACAGCCTCTTAGATCTATCTCTATAGATATTTATACCTAGTATATAGGCTGCTTCTCCCAAATCCTTCATAGAGAGGTTATTGGAAAGCTATGCTTTCACTGATTGCAACAATGAAGTGTCATTGCCAATCAATAATAGATCATCGTCATAGAGCACTATGAATACAATAGCGTTAACCTATTCCTTTCTGCATACACATGATTTCTCTATGTTATGATAAAAACTATACTATTTGATTATTTTATCAAAATAATTACTCCAAATCTCATTTCCTTTTGTTTTTTCATCAATGGCTTCCTTTCTTTCTTCTTCCTCTTTCCCCCTCTTCCAAACCCTAGCCTCAAATTTAACACCGTCATTTAACCTCAACTTAACATTCATCAATTTCCTCTACAGTCACTCTCTAAACCCCCAGCCACCACCCAAGTTGACCCATCGACCTCTGACCACTCTTCACATATTCGACCATTGATCCCATCTGACCCCAGCCTTCCAAATATTAGTCTGCCCCATTCCAGCCCACCTGAACCCCTTGACATTCCCGTCCTCACCTTGAACTCTTCATTGTCATCCCTTCTCAAAGAAAACCTAGAAATGCAGGCTCCTACATGCTAGTTCATTTTGACATTCTCAAGGATGGCAAACCAAAGGCTCCACCTGATTTCATCAAGCAAGAAGGAATTAAGCACTGGAGTGATTATCTGGTAGGTTTTTTCGTGATGGTTCCCTTTCCTATCTCACAATGGTTAATTTTTTGAAGAGGCACTGGAAATTGCTTGGAGAAGTTGATATAAAATCAGATAACATGAATTTTTATTTCCATTTCTTTAATAAGCAAGATAAAATGAAAATATTACAAGTGGATCCCTTTTTCATCAAGGGTAAGATGTTTATCATAACGAAGTGGAAACTTGCTTATGGTTTTGCTCAAGAACAAGTCAGAAGTGTACCTATAAGGGTACATTTTATAAAATCCCTCCTATTTTGTGGATGCTAAAGAGCATAAACTGGCTGGCGTGTCATCTAGGCAGGCTTGTTTGTTTCGATGAGAGTACTGAAAAACTCCGGTGATTCAAATATATGAAAGCGTTAATTCAGACCACTCCAGAACAGAAGCTTCCAGTTCATATCAGTGTTGCTGAAATAGGTGAAGGGTATCCAAGTGCATAGGTTGTTTATAATTGGGTACAAAAGATCTATAACATATGCAAAGTTTTTGGGCATGACATGGCAGAATGTACATATCAAAATCATAAAAATGTTATGGCCCCTGCAAAAAGCTATTCAAGTCAAAGGAAAAACTACCAAAATGCTACCCAAATCCAGGCAAAAGGAACCAAACCTTTGGGCATATCACAAGAATGGAGGAAAAAAGAAAATCAGAATAAAACTAAACCACCTATGGGTACGTCAGCAGGGTCACAACCCACTAACAACAAAAGTGACAATATTAATGCCAAGTATGATAATCCAATCATTATTGATTCTTCCCCAATGATTGAAGGCGAAATTAATGCAACTTAAGACAAATCTATCCCCATCTCGGTAGTGACACATAGAAACTGCATCAACCCACCACCTACCACCTCAAATTCCATCAATTTAAATTCCACTATGCAAAGCTCATCTTCACATGCAAATGCTAACACTGTTTTATCTGAAGCTTTAACACAAAACACTTTTTCAATTCTTCTATCCATCCCTGAAGACATTGTTGTACTCGACCATGCAAACACAACATCAAAACATGCAAATAACCTCACGTCTATAATGTTAACCTACTCACTTCATTCCCCTGTTGTCATTTCAAAACTCGATCTGCACTCACCCATCTCACTAAATACCTCATCAAACACTACTACTCAAACCTCTCCCACTGATCAATTCATCCCCGATAAGGCAAATGACCTTGTACACTCAGACATGCACATTCAAACTAACATACACAATATTGTTTCCTTCCAAGCAACATCAAACAAATAGAATACAAACGTCCGCAACCAAACCTCTCTGTCTCAATAAACATCAACATACAATCATTTAACACCACCAAGTTTCCTTGACCTTCCACGTTTTCCATTCAACGTCACTCTACCAATCTACCTACCCACCAATCCTTAAGTTAGTCCAAAGAAAAAAGGAAGAAAGGCAAAAGCTAAGGAAAATCGAGAACCATTGGCAATGGATGACCTAAATGAAGGCCAAGAATTCAATTCTGTTGAAAAATGTTCTTGCATGTCCTCTAACCTCATGCACACTACCCCATCCTCTACCAGGCATACCAGAAGCCACCTGCCCCCTTCTTCCACCCCTTAAACTATGATTAGGAGCAACATAGGTTACTGGAATATAAAGGGAGCACATTTTCCCTCTAAGCAATCCGAAATTAGGAACTGCATCAAAGTTAACTATTCATTGGAGAAACCAAGCTAAACCTTTCTCTCACCACTCGAGCTTGCAATTTGATGGCTCCATCATGAAATCGTGACCATAACTTAAACCATGCTTCATATAGCAGAATCTTAACCATGTGGAATTCGAACTATTTCACCCTTACCAAGCTATCCTCCTCGGACAAATACATTCATTCCCATGCCACCCACCTTCCCTCTAACTCTAATTTTAAACTTAATATTGTCTATGCTCAAAACCATATCCCCTCAAGACAATCACTCCTTGATACTTTTCCTGCTCTTGCCCACACCTCTTAACCATGGTTAGCCATAAGCGACTTTAATTATATGCATTCCACCTAACAAAAATTTGGTGGTGTTCCTCTAACCATCAAAGACATTGCTCCTCTCGCTCAAACCCATAGTTTATCCTTCTTATCTCATATTCCTTCAACTGGTCCACTACATTCATGGAACAATAAGAGTCTTTCCGATTCCATCACTTACTTCAAACTAGACCATTCTTTCATGAACATACAAGCTCCAATCCCATGGCCTTCCCTACACTGCATTACCCTCCCTCTTACATCTCTGACCATAGCCTCTTAATTCCAACCTGGGGAAAAGAAGAAGAAGCTAGTAGACTAACCTCCTTTAAATTTTTTGATCATTGGTCTTCTCATTCATCTTTCAAAATAATTTTATTGTAGGCATGGAATGATATCATAGAAGGTAATCCAACATACAAATTTAACTCTAAACTCAAGAAATTGAAGGTAAAGCTTAAGACACGGTCAGTTGATACTTTTGGTAAAGGTTGCAAACTATCTGACACTATCAGGGAACAACTTGCACAAGTGCAGATCTCATTAAGTGCAGATCTCATTAAGTGCAGATCTTCTCAACTCCCTCTTGCTTTGCAGGAACAGGATCTCTGCACCAAACTTCAACAAGCACTTCACTCTGAAGCTCTCATGGCTAGAGAGAAAAGCTTGCAAAACATGAACAACACGGTGATAGGAACACTAAATACTATCACAACTCCTTAAGAATTCAGCAATCATTCTCCAAAATATTCTCCATTGCGATTCTGAGGGTAATATCCAAAACACCCCCACGAGAATTAACAGTGCCTTCATTAATTATTTCTCATCGATCCTGGCAAACCTAATCCTCATTGCCCGGACCTTTCAATACTCTACCACTTAAACAACCATGTCTCTCCCCCGCCTTGTCCTCGAGCCTAATTTCAGAAGTCTCCTCTAATGAGATAGCTGTTGCGGTCAAATCAATGAACCCCACTAGTTGTGATGGCCCTTGTGGTTATAATTCCATCCTATTCAATGAATATTGGGATATCATAGGAAATGACATGACAAATGCCATTCAGCATTTCTTCTTCACAGGTACTCTCCCCGTTGGTGTTAATGCCACCGCGATAGCTCTAATACCAAAAAAAAGATAGACCCTCTTCTGTGGCTGACTTTCGGCTAATTGCTTGTTGCAACTTTTCGTACAAGATCATATCAAAAATAATTGTACAGCGCATTCAAACCACCCTTCCTTTCATAATATCCCCTAACCAAGTGGCTTTCATACCAACTAGAACTATTAGTGATAACATTCTTCTCACTCAAGAGCTTCTTAGAGGTTATGACATAGCTAACATTTCCCCACGATGTATGTTGAAGTTAGACATTAAGAAGGCTTTTGACTTTATCTCCTTGGCTTCAATCATTGCCACTCTCTCTAGAATGAATTTTCACAAACTATTCTTAGCATGAATTTTTTCATGCATTGACGTCCCCATTACTCCATTAAACGAGAAGGCTGCCTTCATGGCTTCTTTAAAGGCACACAAAGGATTTGTCAAGGTGATCATATATTACCTTACCTATTTATTATTGTCATGAAAGTTCTCGACATTCTTATAGTTGAGTATATGGCAAGCAAAAAGTTGCAGCTTCATCCCAAATGTAAACAACCCCATATTACACACTTACTTTTTGTCAATGAACTTGTAGTTTTTACCATTCCCACCATACATAACGTTCAAGCTATCTTGGGAATCTTATCTAAATTACATTCTATTACTGGCCTCCAAATTAATCTGCACAAATCCCAAATTCTCATAGCTGGTTTTAGTCCTCAATGAAAGGCTCAAAGTAATCATTCTGTTTCTTTACAAGAGATGGTTGCCGATTCTTACTGTCTTGGAATTCCCCTTATTACATCAAGGATTTCAATTAGAAAATGCCTTCCTCTATTTGAGAAAATAATAGATAAATTACATTCTTGGCCAAACTCAAAATTAACACAAGCGGGAAGACTCATAATTGTCCAATCTATTGCGATAGCTATGACATCGTATTGGATGAGGCATTTTATGCTTCCTGCAAAGTTAATAAAAAAGGTCAATAGTGCTTTGAATAGATTCTTGTGGCATGGTGATCCTTTCTCACAAAAACTGATTCCCATCTTCTTTCAAAAATTATGTCAGAGGAGATTCACTCGAGGTCGTATCACAAATTAGAAACTTTGGAATAAGGCTGCTATCTCATCCTATGTTGACAAACTCTTTTCTAACCGTGAAAACCTATGGTCCAATTGGGTTCACTCCAACCTCATCAAATCGAAAGTTTTTTGGATTAGGCAAATCCATCAACAGGCCAGTTGGAGCTGGAGATGTATTCTAAATATCAGATCGACTTTGCTGCCCCTCATTCAATGCAACACTCAAAAACTCCCTGAAACGAAATTCTAGCATTCCCGTGGGCTGCTCCAGGTGTAATTTTGGAAAACTTGTTAGAATACTGCTTGAGAATGCTTTCTAGTATTCCCTAAAATGTGATTGCTCCCAACTACATCAGTGCAAACACAGTTGTTTTGCCGTATTCCAATTCCTATATGGTTAGGTAGTGATGGAGCTGCATTACATCGAACACCCTCTCTATATCGCCTCATTATCTATATGGACAAATAAACACTACAGCATTCCATTTCCTTACTTTACAATGCTCTTTAACAAAATCAAGTTTATTTCCCTTAGGCTAATCGTATTTGCAGAACGAGGAGCCCGACAAAAGAGAATTTGTTGTTATGGAAGGTTATGGCAAGTGTTATCCTAACTACAAATAAACTAGCCAGCATGGGCTTTCTTGATTCTACACTCTGCCCTCTCTGCCATGCCAAACCAGAAACTAATACCCATCTATTCTTTAAGTGCTCTTACGTAAACATCGTTTGATCATGCACTCTTGCTAGTGGCAACTTTCACAAGTCGTCAATAGACTCAAGACAAGAGTGGTTTAACATATTTAAGGCTACAAGGTGGAAGACCCCTAAAATAGAATGTTTGCTAATAGTTCTCAAACGCTTCATCTCAGCTATCTAGAGTGAGAGTAATGATCAAATCTTTGCCAATACTAGCAAAAGTCACACTGAACTTTACCTCAACATTCACCACCATATCATGAGGAAAATCTCGGAGTTGTTTTGTGCTCACGCAAGATAGGCCCGTCGTTTTTGTTTTTCTTCCCCATGCTATTTTGTACAAATTTTGGTTTCGTAGATTTAATTTTTCTTAATTAATATATTGGGCCGGCCTCCCTTAGCCCACTTACCTTTCGAAAAAATTTACTTATTCCAACTCCTTAAAGCTTATTTAAGTCCATAAATGGACTTTAACAACTTGCAAGTCTTGACCTCACTCCCATTGAACACAAAACCCTCAGACTACCGCATATAAATGGTTTCTTCTAAATCACCATTTAGATAAGCCGTCTTTACATCCTTTTTTCATGTTTTATAGTCATAGAATGCAGCGATAGCTGGCATAATCTGAATGGACTTAAGCATGGCTATTGGCAAAAACGTCTAATCATAACCACCACCTTGAATTTGACAAAATCCTTTCACAACTAGCCTTACCTTATAAGTCAATACTGTCCTATCTGCATTTATTTTTTCTTAAAAATTCATTTGCAGTATATGGGTTTTATACCGTCCAGTACATCCGACAATGTCCAAACTTTGTTTTCGTACATGGAATCCATCTTCGATTTCATAGCTCTAAGCCAGAGTGCAGAGTATGCACTCTATAATGTTTGCTGGGAGGATAGAGGAGTGTCGTCATCTAAGACACAAATCTCCATCTTGCCATCCACGAGAAAATCATAGTATCTCTCTAGTGTGTGAGATTCCTTACTAGACCTTCTAATATATTATGTGGTTTCATATACAGATGAACTTGGTTCTCCCACTGGTTCCACCCCAGTGTTAGTTTCTTGGATCTCATCTAAACATACCACTTCGCTGTTAATTACTTTCGACATAAATTTCTTTTCTAAAAAGACAACGTGTGTGGAAAGAATCACTTCCCGTTCCTTTATTATCAGGGCTAATGTTCTTAACATAGGTCAGACATCCCCACGCCTTCAAATAATTGAAGTGGGGTTTCTTCCCATGACTTATCTCATATAGCGTCTTAGATGCAAATTTAGCGGGCAACAAGTTCAGCATATGCGTTGTGGTTTCCAGCACATACGTAACAGCCCGTACCTTAATAGGCCTGAATTTTGACTAAACTGAAACCCGAGCCCATTAGAGTGCAGATCGTTGCTTTTGGTAACATGTGATAAACACAAGTATATCAGAGTATGATCAACATAAACTCACAACGGACTAGAAAAATATTATAGAACATATGTACTGACTAAGGTTGCTACCTTGGAACTTCTTTTCCTTCTTTTTTCAACCTCCTAGTCCTACAATTATTACGCTATTAATAACTAATACGAATATCATCGTAAATTATGCTATGTATATATATATATATATATATATTTAATTTTAATCGATAACCGCGGTTATACATACATACATATATATTCTATTTCTAACTATTAATTCCTAAACTAAAACATTCCATTCCACATTTAAATTTATCAAGCTATCCTTCCAAAAAGGATTACCATTATAAGTTTCTATAAATTAACCAAAAGTGAGTCCTTGTTTCGTTTAAAATTACAAGGAATTATTTATCTTTTTTTATTAAAACAAACAGTGTAAACTATGAAGAATAATATCCATATCCACAACACCAGAATTGACATTTCGTAACGGTTATAACCATTGTAAATCAAATTCCCAACGGTTATAACCGTTGGTAATAAGTATGTGATAAATTTTGGAATTCATTTTCCAACGGTTATAACCGTTTGGAATTTCTTTATTTCCAACGGTTATAACCGTTGGAATTAAGTACTTTTCCAACAGTTATAACTGTTGAAAATTCCTTATATGCATAGGTAAATACCAAAATTACCAACACTTGCAAGTGTTGTAAATTTGGTATAGCCAAACCATATCCCATTCAGGATCTTATAGTATAATCACATATTATTTCATTCAACTATACAAATTCAAATTTATAGCAATAACAAACATTAAACTAAATTTCAAAACTAACATGTCATCAAATTGTAAAAAATAAAACATATTAATTAGTTCATATTAAATTCTACAAAGTTCATTGTGACAACTTTAAATTTCACTACTACAAAATATTTTGAAGCTTACAAACAATGAATGCGACACTCCAGCCAAACTACAAAACCATCGTCAACCAACTCTCGGACAATGTATAATGATCATTTTAAGGCGCATCAAAAAGTGGCTCGTTTGGATCGAGAACATCCTCCACCCAAATAACTTTTCCCCATTTCCAACCTTCCTACCATGACAAATATTTTGCATTCCAAGATGTTCTTTAGCTACCACTTCCAATTTTCGTGACAACAATGGCACTGCTTGTCTTTCAACCGTGGAGAATATAATAACATCAGTAGATGGAGCAGGACTAGGATTGGGATGGTGCTCGGTATGCAAATCAATATCTCTTCTTAGTGTCATTGAATTTGTTCCAATCTGACTAATAAGTTGCCTTATACAATGTTGCAAATCAGCTAGAGTTGAATTCATTGTTCTACTTTCTTCATGCATTTGATCAATCTTGTGTTGCATCTCCATTTTCCATTGCTTATCTTCATTTTCTTTGCAATTGATAATTGCTTTTGAAGCTTGAGTGAGTTTTACGTGCTATACATTAGACGTAGAACTAATTGCACCATAATAGCTTTTTTATTATTATTTTCAAAAACTTCAGCAATGACATCTCTTTTGAAATCTTCCAAACTAATTACTCCTTCATTACCATTAACATCAGCTTCTCATTTTTGTTTTTCTTTTGCAGCTTCTATTAAAGCCTAAATATTCAAAAATAGCGCTTAATCTAAAAACCAAATGAAAAAAAACACTAGTCATGCTTGCAGATGACTTGGAGATGGTTGCAAAAAAACAATATGATACTTGGAGATGAGTACTATAATTATATTCGATAATATCACCGCCAACCTGTAACACATAATTGACCGATGACTGGGTTTGGCTTTACACATACGTGCTATTAATTTATGGTTGAGATAGAAAAAAGGACGGGTGGAAAATAATATATACTTAAATCATTATGTACCATTGTTCTGTTTCATACAGTAGTGTTAATTAACCTAGAAATGAGGTGCTACAATTCAAGGGTGTTATTCAACCATGAACTAGCTTCAAGTCATGACTCCTTACAATAAATTTGATAAAACGCCAACAGCTGATACATGCTGCCATGTTTACACAGCAGCAAAGCGTATGCTGCTACTTTTAGTTGTAGCATCTGGTAGCTCGTGCTTGTGCGAACCAGGTCATTCGGTTTCTTCTATTTTTTCGACATTGTATAATAAAGATATTGTATATTTCGTATTACGTATCGCTACCTTGGAATTCCGTTATGTGGAAACCAAAAGAAACAGATGAAAATATGGAATTCCATTTTTCGGCAAGAGGTTGTTTTCAATGCAGAATTTGCACCAAACTCGGTTTGTGGTAAATGATCCAAATTACAAAATGTATAGCAGGAGCTAGCAAACATGATGGACTATCGGTATTCTTTTTTAAAGATTCATTGTTGCGGTTTAATTCTTTTCATATATAGAAAGAGCGTGTTTCCACATTTGTGAATTTTAGAATTGCATTAACTAAAATCTTTAGTCAAACTAAGCTTATCGCAGAAAGATGTACCAAACTACGATGAAGAACTTCATGTTGCAAGCGAACAACTGTTGTTTAAAGCTGTCAGGATGTTTATCATTTTCCGCGTCATTTTCGCATGTGTTCAGCCTGCAAGGTTTGTGATATGTTTATCATCTCTGCGCCAGCGTTTTGGTGTTATTATTGTTACTGAATACTAATTATTATGTGGTACATTTTTTTATTTCGACAGCTTTCCTGTATGATTGTGGAGTGATGTTTAATCAGGATAGCGTTCAGAGTCATAATCGGTGCATGACTGAAGTGGTTAGCCTAACTACTGTTGATTTTAAATTACATTTTGTTTCTAAGTAACGATGCTTAATATCAATTGTTGGAATACAAATTGGTTATATATACTAGAATAGTCTCCATTTATACATAGCAATATATTCAACATCAATAGCAGTGAGCTATATTCAAGTGGTTATTTAATTCTAGTTTTTTCATAGATGGTCAAGCAAAATAAGTAAATGTTTTGATTGTTATCTTTATAGCTATCTTTTGACATGTTATGTTTTACTTTGTTACATACATATAATTTACTCTAATGAACTTGTATAAAATTGTGTGGAGTAGCCAGACAACTGATGAGATAAGGCCTGAATACTTAACTGAAATACGAATGCAGCTTTATGGTATTACCAATTATTATTATCATAATCTAAATTTCTACTTTATTTACTTCTACTAGGCATCATAAATAAAAGCGGGAATAATGTTTCACACAAGAAATGTACTTTGGTCGAAGTACCAGATACATAAAAAGAATTTTCGACAGACACCCCAAATTCCTTGTCCAGCCGCCTTATTCCCTGGCCAACATCCCCTCCTCTCCGTTTAAAGCTACTTCGATTTTCATAGTCGCCCCCACCAGTTTCAATCGACAGACGTCCCCTCTACCGAATCCGCCCCCACTCCCGTTGGAACCTCCGCCTGGCTTCACTGCATTAGCAGATAACGTGAAGTCATCTCAGACAAATGATGGATTTATTCCAGTTAAATCCAAAAATGGAAACGACAAGCTAAATCTGTGCCACAATATACTCCAAGGAATCTCGTCTCCAATCAGGCCCGGTTTCAGGGCAAGGCCAGCCAGGCGGCCGCTTAGGGCAATCCGCCAGGTAGGGGCAACGTACTGGTGGAGGTGGAGGGGGGGCCAATATAATGGGGGCAACCTTTTTAGATACATATTGTATTTTACATGTATGAAGCAAGTATTGGTGTAGTGGTTGTAGGTAGGCTTTCGACCAATGAAGTCTTCAGTTCAATTCCTCCCTTCAACAATTTTTTTTTAAATTTTTTACCCCTATGTACTTTGAGTTGCCTAGGGCAACCCAGGTGGTTGCGCCGGCACTGTCTCCAATCAATCTCAGAAGAAAGATTTATGACCTCCTCATCGTCCACATACATATTAGAATGTTGCTCACTCGGAAACTAATCTAAATCATCCCATCCAAGCTGAGAATGGAAATGTTACCAACAAATTAAATTTTTCCACCAAGTCTAGTCGGGTGTGGAACGAAGTAGTTAAGGGTAATAATATTCCAATTTATATTCTGCTAAAGTTTTACCAACCCCGTGAATTTAATTTAATGAAATGTGTAAAAATATCTACTGAAGTGGTTCAGGATGCGAGAAAACAATGGGATAATGCAGGTGTGGTTTATGTGGTTGACCCCAAACCATATTATCCGTATTTCAGAGATTATATTTCTAGAGTTTGGAAACCGGTTGATGATTTTTCTATTTTTTCAAAAGAAAATGGGTTCTACATTATTAAATTTAATAACAAACAAGATTGTGATAAATTCTTAGAAGGAGGTCCCAACTACTACAATAAAAAGCTTATGATGATGAAGAGATGGACGCTTGGGATGAAACTTAACAAAGAACTACTCCATTCTATTCTGATATGTGTTTAGTTTCTCAAACTACCTTTTGATTATTGGACAGAAGAGGAGATTAGTCGCATTGTCTCGGTACTTGGAACCCCTATCAAATTAGACAAAGTCATAGAAGGTATAATTAAGATTGCTTATGCTAGAGTTCTAATTGAAATCACAAATTCCTTTGAATTCCCTAACAAGATTCCTATCTTATCAGGGACGGATGAAATTATTTGGCAAGAGGTGCTATACGAGTGGAAACCGGCTATTTGTTCAAACTGTCTAAGTTTCGGACATTCAGATTCACACTATCAATTTCATAAGGTATGGAAACCGAAAGAATTTCAGCAGAGTCAATCAATGGAGAATAACGAAATGACTATTGATGATGAGATTCACAATGACAATAATTTAAATACCTCGTCTATTAACACAAACATACATCTGAATTCAGACATTCCAGTAACCGATGATATTAACCAAGACAATCAAAGAGACAGTAATATAAATATCACACCAGAACTGAATATCAGTGAAGTGCATAAAGTCCAGTCGACTGTTCAAACTTCGACTATTAATACAAATTCAAACCAAAAGAAAGTATCCACTTCAAGCTCTAAAAAGGATAAACAGACTTCTAAGGAGTCCACAGATTTGGAGATCTCTGAAGCGCCTTATACTGTAGACCTTCAATCCACAATGCAAGTTGAGCTGTCTGAGTCTCATGATACTCCAATAGCAGATCCAGTTAAGAATGATCAGTGCTCTGATTCTCAGGGTGTCGCCAGAGCAAAACCATCTCAAAAAGTAAGACCAAAGGAAGCTCCTTTTGAGTTCTCGGCCACAACCTCCTAAGATGTTATAGATAATCCCGCATGGAGTATGCTAGTTTCTCGCTAAAAGGAAAAAAACAAAAAGTCAAAGAAACATAAGTCATTAGGGGCTGCTACTTTCCCGACTGAAAGTAGTTCTTCAGATAAAAATATATAGATGGAGTTACTCTTTTGGAACATCCGGGGCATGAATGCCTCGTCTAAACAAATGAAAATTTTACATTTGTTAAAATCTAATAGATTTTCTTTTCAAGGCATCCTCGAAAATAAGTTATCCGCTGAAAGTATTGAAAGTTTCATGTACAAAGTCAACAACAACGGGAAATACTCACATAATATTTCTACTGGACAAAAAGTATAATATTAGTTGTGTGAGATTCTTCTAAATGGTCGAATATATTATTACATTCTAACGATCAATTTATCTCTTGCATTCTTCATAATGCGAGTGGTGTAAGTATTCTGTGCACGACTATTTATGCTTCTAATGATGAAATTAAGCATGCAGATCTATGGAATTATATAGAAGAACAGGCTAAATATTTTAATATTCCATGGATTGTGGCGGGAGATTTTAACTCGATTCTCTCGTCTGAAGATAGAATTAACAATGGTAAGTACAATTCAATGGGTGATAAGGTTTTATTGATTGTATTTCGACATCTAAACTGGTGGAACCTAATTTTACTGGCAATTTCTTTACTTGGAGAGGAGGTCAAAATTTCTCTATACATAGTAAGATAGATCGTGTTTTTGTCAACTCACTATGGTTGGATGTTTTCTCGTAGTTTGGTATTAATTTTGGCAATCATTCTTTAAGTGATCATGCTCCAATTTTGTTAACCTCATGATAAATGATATTAGAAGGTAAAGAATACCTTAAATACAATAGCTCCTGGCATTTGCAAGCAGGATATTTTTCTTCTCTACGTGATGCTCTGCTGCAGGAATTTCATGGTAATGCCCTCCATATCCTCTTATGCAGGCTTGAATCTGCAAAAACAGCATTAAAGAATTGGGCTAAAAACAAAGTAAACATGCAAATAGTGATTACTCAATCAAAAGAAGAGGCAAATGAAATATATAAGCTTCTTGTTCAGAATCCTTCGAATGAAAGCTTAATTGAGCAGTATTCACTAAAATATGCTCAGATCCACTCTTTAATGGAAAAAATGGCTATTGATACCTGTGTAGTCAATTCTCCGATATTGCACCGATATATCCCGTAGCGAACTTTTGGGGCAACGATATTCTTATAAAGCGGCCCAATATAGCGGATCCGCTATTATCCCCGATATTGCGGCAATAATCCGCTATATCCTCGATTTTGTTACCCCCTATATCCTCCTTTCCTATAAATAAGCATTTTGGTTGATATCTTGCTTTTAAGTTTTATGGTAACTTCAAAGTTGATGTAACAATGATATACGCTGTTGGTTATTATAACTAGTTCTAACTTTTTAAGTGTCAACTTTGTTTATCTTTACTTTATTATAACTTTTTTTGCTTAGTGGGAAATAATAAGTAATACTTGTTCCTCTTTTTAATCTAGAATGTTCATCATTCCTCTTTATAAAGTCGTCCGCTATATAGTGCTATATCTCCGATATATCTCCGCTACAACTTTTCGCACTTCAAACGCTATGGAGCAGCAGGGCGCTTTAACTGCACAGATTGATATTAAGCAAAAAATGAAGCTTGATTGGCTAATTAAAGGTGATAGACCAACAAGTTTCTTTTATAATAAAATTAATGTGCGAAATTCTAGTCGAAGGAGCAACTTCACTTTAATTTCTGATGGTTCATGGACTTCAGCATCAGAAAAATTAGCGAATGAAACAGTTATTTACTTCTCTACTCTATTTTCTGCATCTCAGGCTAATGTTCAATTTCCAGGCATTACTTGCAAGAAAATCCTATCTGAAAATGCAAGAGACAATTTATGCAAACCATTTCAACTTGAGGAAATCAAATCTACCATTTTCCAAATTAATGATAATAGCACCCCGGGACCAGATGGCATGAATTCAAAATTTTACAAAGTCCATTGGGAAAGTCTTAAAAGTGATATTTGGAATGAAATAAATGACATACTCCAATCAGGTAATATTATTAGAGAAATAAATCATACATTTATTTCTCTGATTCCAAAAAAACCAGATGCGGTTTATATTCATGATTTTAGACCTATTTCCCTTTGTATTGTCATTTATAAGATTTTAGCCAACCTCCTTTGCAATCGACTAAAACCTTATACAAATGACCTCATTTCATATAACCAAAATGCTTTCATCCCAGGGAGAATAATTACTGAGAGTTCCTTACTTGCATATGAAATGGTGAGAGGATTTAATAGGAAAAATTCAATAATTTTTGCCTGAAAATTGATTTACATAAAGCTTATGATAAAATCAATAGAGAGTTTATTCATCACATGCTGATATCCATGAGGTTTCTTACCATATTTGCTAATCTCATTTATGAGTGCATTTCGACTCCTACATTTTCGGTGATCATTGATGGCTCCCCTTATGGTTTTATTGAAAGCTCGAGGGGTTTATGACAAGGTGACCCCCTCTCGCTGTACTTATTTTCAATGGCGATGGAATTCCTTACAATTTGTCTTGATGTGGAGTACATGAAAGGTGATATCACCCCAATTTACAATATTGATCCTATAATTACCCAGTTAGTTTATGCATATGATATTTTAATAATGGCCAAAGCTACTAAGAAGAATGCAGAATGCATTCTGCATATTTTCTAGACTCTGAATTGTCTTACTTGGCTGAGCATAAATGAAGACAAATCCACCTTTTTTAGTAAAGGTGCCAATAACAAACAGCAAATAGCTGATATCCTAAATATATGTATTGGCAGCCTTCTAGTAACATATTTAGACATTCCTTTGTCTAACAACAAACTTAAATCTAGAGATTTAGCTCCCTTATAGACAAAATAAATAAATAAACTCAGTCATTGGCAAAACAAATTGCTCAACATAAGTGGTCGAATTGAATTAGTTAAAACGGTTATTCATCCTTTGATTCAATTTTGGATGCAACTATCCCAAATTCCTATATCTGTGATTCAAAGAATTAATTCAATTTGTGCTAACTTTATATGGAAATCTAAAGTACAAAAAATGTGTTGGGATGATGTGTGTAAACCCAAAAATGAAGGTGGCCTTGGCATTAGAAAAATAGAGGATACAACTAAAGTAGTTGCAATCAAGTTGGTATGGAAATACATTCAAGGTGATACTCTATGGGCCAAGTGGATGCATGGAAAATATTGCAGTAAAAATAATTTCTAGACTGCTGACATGAACAACAATGCTTCTTATACATGAAAATTATTGCTTAGAGCTAGACAAGATGTAAAGGATTGATTGATAGGAAAATTGTCAATGGTGTACTGATTTGTGGTCAGACCCATGGCTGAATGGTTATTCATTGATTGATAAATTTGGATGCAATGCTATGTATGTTGGTGGTGGTAACATCAAAAAAGTTTCGAATCTGATTTCTAATAATAACTGAAAAAATAATTTGAACCGTGTTCCTACTCAAATTCAGAGTACTGTGATGAACATCAAAATTCACAATCAAATGCATCAAGATTACTGGTTCTGGTTGCTTAGTAGTAAAGGCTAGTTTAGTATGAATTCAGCCTGGGATCAAATTAGATATAAACATGCTGAACTAAATTGGACCGGTGTAATTTGGGATCAATACCGTGCTTCTAAAATTCCCACTTATTCCCTATTAGATAAAATAAATAGGTTGAACACAAAAGACAGAATATTCAGATCGAATAGTGGTATAGATAGGTCGTTTGTTTTCTATTTAATACAATATGAGGACAGAGATCATCTTTTCTTCAACTGTATATACTCAAAACAGATTCTAGTAGATATTATGCAAAAGCTCAATATAAGCATTGGTAATACTTTTGAAATATCTCAAATTTGGGAAATCTTATGTCAACATCAACAAAATAGTTTGCTTTCTAACCATATTACGAATATTGCTTTTACTACCATGATCTGGCACATATGGTGCGAAAGGAATTCTAGAGTTTTCAAAGGTATCGAAATGCCAGCTCAATTGAGAAACAAGCTCATAATATAATGTTGTCGCCGCCTAATTAAGTCTAGATCGGATTATAAGAAGATTAGTAAGGATATTGAGCTTATCTTGTCGAACTTCGGGATAGTATCTGCGCTTCAGATGGACCTGCATCCGCCCTGAGCTCTCCGTCTCCTAACTTCGATCGACCATTAGCTATTTTCAGCTTCGTTGGTTCTTGCGAATGGTAAGTTTCGGAAGATAAAAAAGCCTTGACATTTGACTATGCTGCTTTTGGTTATTATTGCAATTTTTCACAATCGCAACTACAATGTTCTTTTAGTAAAATCAAGAGATTTTGAAGGTGGAAACGAAGGAAAATAGCTATTCAAGGTCATACATACATTAGTAGACCAAGTGTTAACGTTGAAATAGGAACGCTAATACCCGGTGTGTGTAATGGAATTGTGAAAGCACCACCCGTGTGACAGGAACAAAAATTAAGCAGTAAATTAGCAGTAAAGCAGTAAAAGACAGCAGTTTATAGTGGTTCGGCTTGAGATCGAGCCTACGTCCACTTTGAATCTCTTTATTACTGAATCCGATTACAAATCAATACAATTCACTTATGAAATCAATACAATTTGATCACAAAGACAATCTCGACTGCTAGCTCAAACTTCGATGATAAAACTCGATGAATCCGTGTTGGATGTAAGAGATTTCTCTCGAAGCTTGTTGTAGTATCTCGATTGTTTGGAGAACTTCGATTGTTGAATGAGTTGAGAGTTCGGCAGAGTAACGACGTTTCTGAAATGATTCGCCAAAAGTCCATTTCATGTTGGAAGTAGTGGTCTATTTATAGGGAAAAATCTGGGTGAGATTGTTCCTCAAGTCCTAGGTCGGAGCCGACTTATAGCAAGTCGTAGGTCTTAGGTCGGCGACGAGATAGGAGCTCTTGTCTTTTAGTTACTCCTGAATACGAGCTATTCAACTGCAAGTCATAGGTCGGCAGCGACTTACCATAAGTTGTAGGTCGGAGATCCTTAAGTCATCAAGTTGGCAACAGCCTTAAGTCGTAGACTTTTTGAGTCGGACCACTTTAACTCGTACACTGTTAGGTCGGAGCATTCCTTAAGTCGGAGTATACCTTAACTCGGAACCCTCCTTAACTCGGAGCCCTCCTTAACTCGGAGCATTCCTTAACTCAGAGCCCTCCTTAACTCGGTAGGTGGTAAGTTCCTATAGGTGGTTAAGCTGTTAAGTCGGTAGGCTTCCTTAGGTCGTAGCCTGTTAGGTTGTAACCCATTGAGTCGGTGGCCTCCTTAAGTCGTTATGTCGTAAGTCTTAGGTTGCGAACAAAAGGGGATTAACATTTGCCCCTCGAAGTATATGCCTAAACCATAGGTCGTATGCTTCGATTTTCTTAACTCTCTTTGGTTAGGTCGGAAACGACTTAATATAAGCCTTAGGTCGTACACTGTGCAGGTCGACTCGCCTTCCAGTGTATAAATAGTTGAGCCATTCTTTCTCTTCCTCACTTATTCTTCTTCTCGATTCAGCCATTGACGCAATTTAGGGCTTTCAGAGATAAACTCCAATCATCCAATCGCCGATCATCTTCCTGTTATACTTCGTAAGTCGATCCGGTCTTCGTTCACCCATGCCCATTGTCGAATTGATAACTCCCCAATTTTTGACTTCCATTTGTGTTTAGGTGCTGCAATTCATTATGAATAACTCTTCGATTGTTCTGCAATTGCCATCGACCACGTTGTAGTTGTGATAGGGCAGTAATACATCGGATTCGCAACAAATCTGATTCGATTCGAATTGGCTTTTTGGGTGATCCAATGGTGTGATGGAATGAGGATCGTCATAGACTGTGAGGTTATTGGGCTACCGAGTTAAGAGTTAGGGAAGAAAGTTGGTTGAGGTACTGACTCGGTCACGACTTAGTGATTTCACGCGATCTAGTGATTTCCATGATTTAAGTCGGAACCGACTTAGCAATTTCATGTGACTTAGGTTTTGAGTCACTTCCGAGTTAGGACTTGGAGGATTTCTTGTTGCCTCGAACTAGAGTTTTTTGCTTCTTTATCCGACCTAAAACTCGGGGACTGCTGACCTTGACCCATAGGGAATCTTTCTTAAGTCGTCACCGAGTTAGTACTTGAGTCTTCGGCGACTTAGCAGATGACTTTTAAACTTTGCCTGGACTTCGAACTGTTGAACTATGAACTGTGTTGCGTGTATTTCTTTCTGCAGATTGCTTCAATTTGCAAGCTAACAATCCTGCTTAATACAACATTCACAAAATACTGGGACGAATATACTGTCACTGACTGCCCACATCGAATGACAGATTAGTTGATAAAGAAAAAGTTAAATTGAATGAATGTGAATGAAATGCTGTACAATAACCAATTCAAGTGAAGTATTAAAACAAAATCGTAATAGTCAACTGAAACTGATTTGTCTGCGTTAACACTGCACTTTAACATTAACAAGTTCTGAAATTTTGTAATTGATTGATTGTCAACTAGTTTAATTCCAGTTATGCTTGCCTTTTATTTTTATTAGTTTTGCACAACACTTCACACTTTTTAAGAAACGTGCACCTTCACATTTGAACATCCAGTTGATTGTGTAGAATGTCTTCTCCACAAGAAGAAATAGAGCAAGTTGAAGAGACTTTTCCAGCTGCTGTTCCGTTGAATGATCCTCCAGAAAGGGTCTCGACCACTCTGAACTATAGAACCTTTAACCAATTGTGTATTCAATTCGGAATTGCCGAAGCAGACGCACAACTACCCGGGAAGCCTGATAATGCTGATAGACCTCCTCGTGGTTTTGTTGTGGTAAATCGACAAATGTGCCAGAATGGAGCTATCCCTCCTTTTAATGACTTCTTGCGAACACTTCTTCTACGATTAACTATCTCCCCTTTCCAGCTGCATCCCAACGGATACGCCATCCTGATGGGACTTTGTGTGTTATTCAGGAGAACGCTGGATCGTCTCCCAAGTTTTGATGAAATTTGTTATCTGTGCACTTTCGCTAAAAACAAAGATCATCCTTCTATCACAGTCGTGAGGAGTGCTAGAAATTGTAAGTTGATCATCGGTCTCCCTGACAGCGTTCACAGTTTTCTAAGCCAGTTTTTCTATGTTCGCTGTCCCCCGGGGTTTTACGCTATCTGGAGAGTAGGAAGTAAGATCACTTGTCTCTGTTTCTTCTGTTCTTTCGAACTTGCCAAAGTTCGAGTTGTCAAGTGTTAACTTTGCCTTTTTTCTTTTCAGCACTTCCTCCTCCTTCTAGAGATCCCGGTCACAAGGTGACTTTTGAGAGGCTTATGGCGGTGCCGGTTGAGGAAAGGAGTATCCAGTTTCTATTGACAGACGAATTTTTACATCAATTCGGTCTTTTACAATCTTCTCACTTTACCCAGTCTCGTGAAGTTTCTAATCTTCCAGCACAGACATCAGATGCCCCAGCTTCAACGGAAGAGATGGCTTCAAAGGAGCCAACTGTAGACACTGCATTAGTAAAGTGTTCTACTTCTATTGGTGTTGCGGGAACGTCCAGCAAACCGGCACTTGCTCCAATTATTGAAGAGGAAGAAAATCCTCGAATTTCTGAAAAATCAGCCGATGTGGAAGTTGAAAAGGAGAATTCTGCTGAGTACCATGATGATGACACCTTTGATGACTTGAGTGACATAATGATAACTTCTCAAGAGCTTTTCAAGGATAATATTCCAAAAGCGAACTCTCCTGTCGTTGAAGCGACTTCCTCTTTGAAACAAACTTCGACGCCTTCTACACCTGTCGTCTCCGTTCTCACACTAAAGCGTGGTTTGTAGTTTGACGCACGTAGTTCGCACGCCGCACACACTTAGGATATTTCAGCACTTATAAGCATTTATCCTCTTTTTCTGGAAATTTCTAAACTTTACTTCTTTTTCGGTTTTCAGATTCTCCGATGGGGCGCACCGGCTCATACTATGACTCGTTTCAGCGCCATGGAGGCCGTGGATCTTATGACTTTAGGAAATAACTTGGTGACCAGAGAGAGACAGATGAAGAAAGGGCTCGAAGGAAGGCTCAAGAAAAATGGGATTATGAGCAGCGGCAGAGAAGAAAAGACGCTGATCGATATGATTCTTCTCACAGAAGTTACGATTCCCATAAGCGAAAGTCTTATGATGACAAGGGGAAGACTCATATTACTGACGAATCGAGCAAGCGGTCCAAGCCAAGTGACGCGTCTGTAATTTATGAAAAGACTGATGCTCCTATCCCTTCTGATATTCCGGCCGGCTCTCCTCCTTTAAAGAAATCCGATATCCAAACGATCATCAGCAGGCCCCAATATCAGGTTAAAGACGGCCCTCCTATGCTTCAAAGCCGGTTTCCGAACTGGTGCTTAAAAGGAGTGCGTTTTGACCTGGATTTGGTCCCAATCGATAAGCAAGACATGCTTAAAAGTCTTGATGCAGTTAGGCTTAACATTGAGAGGATGTCGCAATGGCAGAAACTTGTTGATGAACTCCAGAGAGTCAACCATATGAATCTTGAAAACATGCTGACTCTGGAGAATGATAAAGCTGAATGGGATAAATGGTGCAAGCAGCATGACGCGGAGATGACGAACATCGCGGATGATAATGCAAGGCTTGAATCTGAAGTCAAGCAGCTTAAGGAAAATCTCGCCTCTTCTTCTACATCACATACTCAAAAAGAAGAAGTCTTTCAGAAGCAAGTGCGGGATGCACATACTGCACAAAGAGATGTCGAAATGAAGCTTGCCGCCGAACAGCACATTGCTGAGAAATATCGCACAGAAAATGCTGAACTACGGGAAAAAGTTAACTCCCAGAACGTGGAGATTGAATTACTGAAGTCTCAACTTGCTAACGCTGAGAAAGAGCGTAATGAGGCCGTTGCTGTTCGAGCTGCAGCTGTCGCCGAAAAAGAGGCGGCCGAGCAATCACATGAGACAACAAAAGCTAACATCAGCTCCACCTTATTTGACTTTTATCTTCACAGCGTTCTGGGTCGTGGGAGCCTCGCTTTTCTGGGTCCTGATTATGAAATTACTCTGGCTAAAGTGTGGGAAGTCGCAGTTGATATGTTTAAAGGTGCCGGCTACGATGAAGCAGAACTTGAGGCACGCTATCTTGATGATGAGGCTCGTGCCGCTCTTGTTAAAGGGAAGGAGCAGCTTGCTAAAGCACGAGCTGAATCGATGGGAGAAGAGCTTCCAAAAGAGGAAGCTCCTTTAACTGCCCCTGTTCATACTTCAACTTCGGCCGATGTTAACATTATGGATTCCAGCTCCCATTCTTTACTTCCAGCTAAAATTGCCCAAGAAACTGCGACCACTCTCACTGAGGATGAGGCACCGGACGATATTGAAGCCGAGAAATTTGAGATTGAGCTTGCAAAGCCAACTCCTCCAGGTAATTTTGGCGTCGTCTTGGGCCCAATGAACCAGTTATTTGATTTAACCGAGTTTGATGACCTTATTACTTGTTACTTAAACTTTGGTGAACCGATACCTTCTCTTTTCTCGAAGAATACCGATTTTAACTTCTTTTCTTCTACAGCGGAGGTACCGAATACTGCACAAACTTCCACTCCTTTAATTGCCGCTCCTCCACCTTCCCAAGTTACTCCTCCTTCTGCTTCTCAGCCGGGATCACAGGCAGAGAAAATTGAAGCTCTTCAAGGCCTGGATGATCCGGCCGCTTCGCAGGAGCAGAAGGCGGAGGATCTTGATGACATCGAGAAGACCCCGGAGCGGTCTCTAGATGATGACACGAAGCTTTCGACATTGCTTGCTACTCCGGGGAGCGAGTCTTCTTCAAAGAGGAAGGGGAAGCGTGCCATAAGGAAGAAGAAGAAGAATATTTCCGCTGGAGAGGAAGCAGAAGTTGATCCAGCTGTGCCCCTTTCTCCTTCTGCCCCGACCCGTTCACAACGGCTTCAAAAACTAATCATTAGGCCGGGGAAAGGCTCCAAAGGTGGCGAGAAGAAGGAATAACAAGCTGGATTTTCTACTTCTTATTTTTGCTTTTTGCATGTATCGACCGGAGATTGTGCGGGTACCGGTCCCCGCTTCTTTTTTGCGATCTGTACAATGTAAAAAGTTTTCATAGTATTGAATAAAATAGCTATTTTACTTGTACAAATTCTTGTGTACGTGAGAATGCATTTGTTTCTCTTTTTAGTGTAGAATAAACAATTCTTCTTACTTGTACAAACTTTCTGGTCTGTGTTTGAGAATGCATTTATTCCACATCTATTTTTCATGATATTGCAATGAACTTGCGGTATGTTGCTTGCATATTTCTTTTATTAATGTAATTGAATTGTATAGTGTTGCCCCCATACCACAAGTGCATTGCAACATTTCTAACTTTCACAAGACTGATAATCTTATTTCAGAGAATAACTATTCCTTTTTTAAGGGAAGAATTATTCTGCTTTTAATAGATCATATCTCGTTTTTTGGAGAAAATTTTATTTTCTCTTTCTTTCTGAAGAACACTTCAATTTTCGGGGATGATCACTTTCATTTGTCAAAAAAGAAAGTAGATTTCCCTATGCAGTTGTAACAACCCGGAATTTGCATTACCAATTAATAAATAAAAGTTAGGATTTTATTTATTTTAATGAAGCATAAAAGGATTTGGAATAACAAAATTTATTTGAAAAAGGCTATTTTAATTAAATGGGAAATATGGGATTTTAAAATGAGGATAAAATGTTATTTTTGAAAAGTTAAATATTTTAGGAGAGGATTTAAAATGGGTTTGAATAAGAAAAGTGAGTTTTATAAACATATATGAACACTTAGAAAATTTTTGAAAACATGGAAATAACTCTCTTCATATTAGGTTATTAAACCTTACCCAATAACCCACCCTAAACTTCCTCTATAAATTATCTCAAACTCTCCTAACCTCATTCATCAAAACCCTAATCAAAACCCTAACCATTTCCTAAAGCTTTCATAACAAAAATGGCCTTCATCTTCATCTCCTTCTAGTTTTAGCTTATGCAAGTCATTCTATGCAAAGGTAATGCAAATACCCACCTCAAATCCATTTTTATATCTTTCTTATTTCTGAAATTGATTTGGTAATACATGTTTTATGTGTTTTTTGATCTTATAGCCTCCTAATCATCTTTTGCTAACTTGGGTTGATGCTATAGTAGTCTTTGTTGCTTCTTAGAGAGGTATATTGCTAAAAACCTCTTCTAATATGTGTTTAATCATCTTTTGATTTTGGTAATCAGTTAGTAACACATTTTTTATTATGTAACATGTGAATCATAGCTCTTTGATCATCTTCGCTTTCATTTTGGGGTGTGCACATAAGGTACTTGTAATATATGCTAGCTGAAATTATAATTAGTTTATTGCTGTTAGTAAATTATGCATATCTTATTCATCTTAAATCGGAATTAAGATTTTATTGAAGTTCTGGAAAGCTTATTCTGTAACCTATAACTTTTATGTTTTGTGCTTTGCCTAATTTTGAGGTTTGAATGGTCGAAATCATGCTTGTTTTTCGCTGACCTGACAACAAACTACAGGGTTGATAAAATAAAAACCTGAAATTGATTTGGCCATAAGTTACTCGTTTCTTATCCAAATCTAATAATTTTGGATGTTCTGAAAAACTTAGATTTAGAGCTAAAACTTTCATGTTTTGAGTTTCATGAAATTTCGAAGTTAATTTGGTCAAAATTGTACATTCTTACCACTGTCCCGAGAGCACAACGACAGTGATATAAAATTTAGATCTGAGAATTGTTTTAGTCATAGAATTTTCATCTCTAGTCGGAATTTGACGATCTTGGTCATTCCGGAAAGCTTAGAAACTAAGCTACAACTTTCATTTTATTCATTTTGCCAGAATTTGAAGTTTACTATGCCAAAATTGTGGGTTTTCATCTCTGGCCAGTTAGTGCATAGCTATAGGCCTTAGTCTCTTTTCTCCCGTTATTTTCAGCGTAGAACCCCGACTTTGCGACGCCATCCCGGGCTCGTCCTTTGTCGGATTTCATCGTTTTTGGTCTCGTTAAAAAGATGAGATCGAGATCTTTAACCATGCAAAGTTTGGTTTAGATCTAGGTGCATTAGGTACTTCGTTTCTATTGCCGAAGTAGCACCCATAAACTGTTTTACAATAGTGATCATTTTCAGTTATCGTCGGACCAACTTCGAAACATTGTCGTTTCTTCGTTTCAAGTCAAAACCGAACGATTCTTGTTGCATATCAAAGTAGGAGTACTTTTCTACGCTCCTGCAAATTTTTATCAAGATCTGAGTTCATGTGACCCTTCGACCATGTCGTCGAAGTGGGACCTTTACACTGTTTTGACACAGTAAAGTTTTATGATTTTTGTCCGACTTTGAGATGACGCCGTTTCTTCGTTTCAAGTCGGAATTTCCCGATTCTTTTTGCATCTTAAAGTAGGGATGTTGGACTACATGCCTGCATATTTTCATGACATTTGGACACAGTTTTCTAGTCCAAATAAATTGCCGAACTTTGGTTCGCGTCAGTTTTTTTGAATGTTTACAAACACTTAAGAATATTTTTCAGTGATTTTCTGGTTTTATTGTTTTCTTTGAGATTTGTCTCTAGATTTCGTACATGGGTTTTATGAATCATTTTCAAAAGATTTTTCACTCCTAAATGGCTTTCGAAATTATTATATAATATTATTTTTAATTATTAAATTAATTACTCCATAATAGGAGATTTTTCAAAAGCCGTTTTAAAGTGATTTCAAAATCAATTATAAATCCGTTTCGCACCATTATTTTCTATAATAAAAACCTCACACTCACTTTTTAGCACGTCGAGCGAAGTGGAAAGGTGCTTAAACGGTTAGGAAATCTCCGGCTTATGGAACTGTGTGTATTTTCTTTCCGGTTAATCCCCGACCTATTCGATTGATCGTTTTGACTTCTGGGTCTAGTTTACCGATGATACGAGGTGGACTTTTTATTGTTTGGAGTGTGAGCTTGCTATTGGTTAGGAAACCGTTTAGTGCGAACGTGGGGTATGGGACTCATTGTTAACACTTTACGGGTTCCTCTCCAAGAAGTTAGTGACACATTAGCCTTTGGGCGGCCAGCACCACGCCTCTGGGTCACCACGCCTCTGGGCAACCGTCTCTGGACACCTTCTCTATGGAGCAGTTTATTTTTCGGCATGCGCCTCAGGGCCTTTATCCTTCTGGGAAGGATCTTGCCGTCTCGCGCGTTCCGCATCTGTGCGAGTGATCGATCAGAACTTTACAGTACTTGGCAACAACGACTCTGGTCGGTGCACGTGCAATATTGGTATTATTTGATGATTTTTATATCCATTCGAGTACCGCCATTCAGTGTTGGTTCTATGGAACCATACGATGTAAGTGCGATTACCTTGTGGATTCACAGTGTCTCTGGACACTGCTTTTCAGTGTTGGATTTCATTGACTTTTCAGTATATCCCCATTGCTCTTTGGAGCATCGATCTTTGCTTGGGCATTGATTACAGACTCTGGTCACTCTTGGGATTATTGCCTATGGGCATCTTTTTATAGCTTTGGCTACGACGATGATATGAGGCGATTTTATTTATTCTACACTTTGGTGTTGATTTCTCTTTGGAGATTTTTTATTGTTTATTGATGATTAGGGATCGTCATTATATTCATGTGGTTCATAATATACTTCTCTTTGGATAAGTACTGTTTTATTTATGTACCACATTATTATATATCTCAGTTATTACTGATTGTTTAGCTAGCCTGACCCGAGTGTTTTCGCTCGGGTCAGACCGAGTTGTTTCAGGTTAGGTCTCTGGACTTAGCTTCTGTGCTTCCGCTTGGACATTATCTGCTATGCTGATAGATAGCGTTTTTATTTGTCCACTATTCCGCTACTCTGTTATTATTCAGACTTTGATATGTATATATTTTTGACTCACATGTGTGAGCAGTGGCTTTGTACCCACTTATGGTATTTGGATCTGTATTGATGATGTATTGTTCTGGGATTGTATATCTATGATGTGATTCTATTCTGTGATGTTTTATCATTTATTATTATGCTTTGTCCTGATAGATCTTTAGCCATTTGTAATTTCGTTATAAGTATTTACCGAATATGTCGAACCACTTGAAAAAAATATATAGATACTATCCTTTCGACGTATTCAGTAGATAGTTATAGCTTGATTACAAATGGTCGCTTTCACTATACTCTATTCTCCGCTTTAACAGACAGTATTACTCCCGTAATACTCTTTGTTACAGTGGGTCTCAGAGTGGGGCGTTACAGCAGTGAAATGAACTTTTCTGAAAAATTTTTGTAGCATTTTAACCTTTTTAGGAGGAACTTTTTGAGATGAACAAGTTATCCTTCTTTTGAGAGTTGAACTGTGCTTCCGGAGAAGGCTTTTTATTTGAGTATTCTATTTTGGGACATGCCTCCGGAGAGGGCTCCTCTTAAAGAGTTGTGCCTCCGAAGAGGGCTTGTGCCTCCGAAGAGGGCTTGTGGTGCCTCGGGAGAGGGCTTTTGCCTTCGAAGAGGGCAAGTGCCTCCGAAGAGGGCTTGTGGTGCCTTGGGAAAGGGCTTTTGCCTCCGAAGAGGTCATGTGCCTTCGAAGAGGGCTTGTGCCTCCGAAGAGGGCTTTTTGATTGTCTGGAAGTTACTTTCTCATGGTTGAATAGATCCACGGGGCGGACGCAAGTTGCTTGATTGGATGTTCGTTTGCACAAACGATCACAATCAATTATCAAGGGCCCTGTTCCTTCAGCTTGGGAAGGTGCCCCTCCGGTGGTTCCACCAATCTTTTTTGATTGAGAGAAGTACTTTCATTTTTTGACGTGCCTCGTTAGAGGGCTTTGTTGACCTTTGGGAAGGAGCGTTGGTTGGTTGGTGTGCCAGGAAGGTTGCGTCTCAGGGGCGAGTAGATCCACGGGACGGACGCAAGCTGCCTGATCGGATGCATCACGATCAGTTGGCAAGGGCCCTGTTCCTTCTGCTTTGGAAGGTGTCCCTTCGGTGGTTCTACCGGCCCTTTTATTGAGAGGCATACCTCCTTTTGGCTGCTTCTTTGTTTGTTTGGCCATATTCTCTTATCATCTGCTCATGAGCGACCTTTTATTATCGTTTCCAAGTGCATCTTCTTTCCTTTTGCAAGTAAGTTGCCTTATCCGAAGAAGTGGACTTCACTGTTGAACAACTTCACGGGACAAACGTGAGTTATCTAGTCGGGTGTTTGTTCATATCGACAATAACTAGTTAACGAAGGTTTGCCACAGTGGAGTCGCCAACTTTTTATGTGAAGTTCTTCTTGTATAGAATTTGAATTTGGAATTTTTTGTCGCTTGGTATTTGCGTAATAGTTGATTTATAGAGGTCGCTTGGCTTTGTGACGAGCAAGCCTTGTTTTAATGTCCTGCAATTTTGAATCGACATTTTAGCAATACATTTAAAGTATGTACATGTCGAAATGAAACAGGCATTATGAAATAGTAAAGAACACAAGATTTATAGTGGTTCGGCCAAGAATCGGGCCTACGTCCACTTTACAGCTTTCATTCATTTACACTGATTTACAATGTTTTACAATACAACCGATTCATTCATCAATATTTTACAATTTTGAGCAGAGCTTTTTTAAAAGTAAAATAAGGGCGTAAGTGGTTGCTGTTCCAGGCTCTCGGAATTGGATCTCCTTCAACAGTTATGAGTTTGAAAGTGCCATCAAGAAGTTTACTGCCTATGACATATGGCCCTTCCCAGTTTGGCCCAAACACCCCAGTTGCTGTCATGATCCTTTTCAAGAATAAATCTCCGATCTCAAAGCTGCGTTGGCGAACTTTAGAGTTGAAATTCCTGGCGATCCTTTGCTGATAAGCTGAAACTCTGAGCCTAGCTTCTTCTCTTTTTTCATCAAGAAAATCGAGTGCTTCAAGTTGCAGCTTTTCGTTTTCAGCTTCATTGAAGTGAATTCTTCTGTGTGAAGGAACTTCTACTTCCATTGGAATCATTGCTTCTGACCCGTATGCCAGTGAAAATGGAGTGTGCCCAGTCGTAGTTTTGTGAGTAGTTTTGTATGCCCATAGTGCTAATGGAAGCTTATCGGCCCAACCACTTTTTGCTTTTTCGAGTTGCTTTTTGATGGTTGACTTGATAATTTTGTTCACTGCTTCCACTTGCCCGTTTGCCTGCGGGTGAGCCACTGCTGAGAAGCTTTTTCGAATTCTGAATTGCTTGCAAAAATCCTGGAATTCTTCACTTTCAAACTGAGTGCCGTTGTCTGTGATTATCTTCTGTGGCACACCATATCTACAAATGATATTTTTCGTTACAAAATTTATCATCTTTTTAGAAGTAATGGTGGCCAAAGGTTCAGCTTCAGCCCATTTGGTGAAATAATCAACAGCAACAATGACATATTTGATTCCTGATTTGGCAATTGGTAACGGTCCGATTAGATCTATCCCCCAAATGGCGAATGGCCATGGACTGACCATTTGTGTTAGTTCAGTGGAAGGTGCCCTTGGAATTTTTGCAAATCTTTGGCACTTGTCGCATTTTCGGGAGTGGATAGCTGCATCTAGATTAATATCGGGCCAGAAGTACCCATAACGAAGAACTTTCTTTGCAAGTGTTTGTCCGCCTGAATGGTCTCCACATTCTCCTCCATGTACTTCTGCTAAGATTGTCTTAGCTTCTTCCTTGGTTACACATCGAAGTAATGGCATTGAAAATCCCCGCCTGTATAGCCGACCGTCTTGAATTACATATCTCGATGCTTTTCTCAACAGCTTTAGGCGTTCTTTAGAATTTTCCGGCAGTGTACCATTGAGCAGATATTCTTTGATTGGATTCATCCATGACTCTTGCTCTTGGGATATGGTCATGATCCAATCGATATCCATTTCATCGATGCTTGGGGCTGACAAGACTTCCACCGGAACTAAACCAATAGCTGAGCCTCTCCGGAACTTGAATACTTTGCAAGAGAATCTGCCTTCATATTTTCCTCTCGAGGTATGTGGCTTATTGAATAGTGATCGAAATCATTGAGAAGTTCAGAAGTCTTTGACAAATATGCAGGCAAATTTCCTCCTTTAGCTTGGAATTCTTTCTTTACCTGACAGACAATAAGCTGGGAATCGCTGAAGATCTGTAGCACTTTGATGTTTAGTTCCTTAGCGATTTTTAAACCGGCAATAAGTGCTTCATATTCTGCTTCATTGTTTGTTGAAGGAAATTCCAGTCTCAATGCATAACATAATGATCGTCCTTCGGGGGTTTCAAGTACAATCCCTGCTCCAGAACAATAATCATTTCTTGAGCCGTCAACATACAACTTCCACTGTATTGGAATGCAGTCAGTTGTTTCTTCCTTACTGTCACCTTTGTCAGTAGACTCCGCAATGAAATCTGCTAAAGCTTGTCCATTGATTGCTCTTCGGGGGTGGTAAGTGATGTCATACTGGCTAAGTTCAATGTTCCATTTCAAAAGACGACCCGAAGTTTTAGGACGAAACAGGACTTGCTTTAGAGGTTGATCAGTAAGAACCTTGATAGGATGAGCTTGAAAGTATGGTCTCAATTTCCTGGAAGCAATTAGCAAACAATAGGCGAGCTTTTCTATCTTCGAATAATTCATCTCTGCCCCAGTGAACCGTTTGCTAATGTAATAGACTGGACGCTGTACTTTCATATCTTCCCGTACAAGTGCTGCGCTGAGAGCATGAGATGAAATTGCTAAATAGATGAAAAGATCTTCACCATCACTGAGCTTGGAAAGAACTGGAGGCATTTCCATATGACGAATTAGTTCATCGAAAGCATTCTGGCATTCAGGAGTCCATTCGAAATTTTTCTTTCCTTTCTTTAGGGCGTCAAAGAAGGGAATGCATTTGTCTGTAGCCTTGGAAATGAAGCGACTCAAAGCAGCGACTTTTCCATTGAGACTTTGCATTTCTTTCTTTGTTTTAGGGGCTTTAACCTCCCTTAGAGCTGTGATTTGAGTAGGATTGGCTTCGATGCCCCTGGCGCTCACAATGAAACCCAAGAATTTCCCGGACTCTACTTCGAATGAACACTTCAGTGGATTGAGCTTCATTCCATACTTTCGAAGAATTGCAAACATTTCCTCCAAGTGACCCATGTGATCTACAGCTTTCTTTGACTTTACCAACATATCGTCGACATAAACTTCCATGGTTCTACCAATCCGAGGCTTGAACATTGCATTGACGAGCCTTTGGTAGGTTGCCCCAGCATTCTTCAATCCGAAAGGCATAACTTTGTAGCAGTAGAGACCCACATCTGTGATAAAGCTTGTGTCTTCCTGATCCGGCTCATGCATCATAATCTGATTGTATCCGGAGTAAGCATCCATAAACGATAACAACTCATGCCCAGCTGTTCCGTCCACCAATTGATCAATTCTGGGCAGCGGGAAGCAATCTTTGGGGCATGCTTTGTTTAGATCCGAAAAATCGATGCATACCCTCCACTTTCCATTTGCCTTCTTAACCAGTACTGGATTTGAAACCCAATTTGGATAAGTGGATTCCCTGATGAAATTATTCTCCATAAGCCGATCAACTTCTTCTTTTAAGGCTATCGACCTTTCTGGACCTTGAGTTCTTCTTTTCTGTTTCACTAGCGTGAATTTTGGATCAATGTTTAGAGTATGAACAACAATTTCTGGGGAGATCCCACACATATCAGCATGACACCAAGCGAACACATCTAGATTGGCTTTTAAGAAAGATATCAGCGTGTTCTGAACTGCTATGCTTAGTTGTGAACCCACATTGAGTACTTTGTTTGGGTCTTTTGAGTCAACAGATATTGGTACCGTTGTTTCCATGGGTACCACCCTATTCTCCCCTGTACTGGCTTTCCTGGGGTCCATTTCTTTTCTTGCATTGCTGTGTTCGCCGGTACAGGGGCCACCCCGTAGTTGCTACAAAGTTGGTTCTTTGATGCGGAGCGGAGCTGCCGCATCTTTCCCTATTTCTCGTTTTCTGGCCTCTCGGAGCTCCAAAAGATAACATTCTCGCCCCGCGTTCTGATCTCCCTTAATGACAGCAACCCCATTATCAGTGGGAAATTTCATTGTTAAACACCATGGAGCGAGGACGGCCCTGAAAGCAGCAAGAGTAGGCCGACCCAAGAAAGCATTATAGGCGGAGAATCCATCAACGATTACAAAAGTTTGCTTCCGGACCAACTTCTTATGTCCTTCGCCCATTTCAACAAACAAGTCCACCGTTCCAATTGGCTATTTCAGCTCTCCTGTAAATCCGGCAATTTTGTGTGAAGAGGCTTGTACATCTGTCATTGGAATTTTCATTTGGTCAAATGTCTTTTTAAAGAGTATGTTGCACGAAGCACCACTATCAACCAGAACTCTCTTGACAATAGCCGGCCCAATACCGATAGAGACAACCAAAGGGTCCTCAGTAGGAGCTTCCACATCAATAGAATCCCTGGTTCTGAACATAATATCATCATGAAAAGTCTTCTGCTGCTTTAGAGGTGCAGCATCTTCCAAGATCAAGACACTTTCTTCAGTTGGAGCATACTTCAAAGCTCTAGCATACCTTTCCATCTCACCCCAACTCCTGCCAGCTGGATGAGGTCCTCCTGTGATCACATTGATAACAGGTCTTTCTTTTTCAGCAGGCCTCTCTCTTGAACCAGACGAATGAGCTGGGGGTAGTTGCCCCTGGTTAGATGAAGACGGGTCTTTTCTATTTCTTTTCACATACTGCCGCAACTTATTCTCTCTCAACAACTCCTCAATTAGGCTTTTCAAGTGGCGGCATTCGTTGGTATCGTGGCCTGGTTGATTATGAAATTTGCAAAATCTTCCGCTTTGAACAGCATTTTTCCCAACTTTTACTGCTGATGGTTTTGGAAAATCAACAGCGTCCTTAGTGGCGATGAAAATATTCTCCGGGGTATCAGTCAGAGGAGTAAAATCCAAAGGTTTGAGGAAGCGGGGCTTTTTGAGATCTTTCTGCTTCTTTCCACCATTACTTTCCCTCTTCTGATTTGCAGATTCTTTCTTGTTCTGAACTGTAGCATTATTTTCCACCACTGTTGTCACAACTTTAGCTGACGCGGAGAGATTCTCTAAGCGCATGAACTCATCAGCCTTTTTGTAGAATTTTTCAAGCGAGTTTGGTTCCTTCATTTTTAACCATTTTCCAAACTCGCTAGACTTGTCAATAGCCCGCATTAAGTAGGTTAAGATCATTCGCGGTTCCGCGTTATCAACTTCTGCTAGGGCTAAATTAAAGCGATTCAAGAAGGATTTAATGGGCTCTCCAGGATTCTGTTCAAGACTTGAGAGAGACATTATATCCTTTGCTCTAGAAATGTACAATCTGAATTGTTCCTTGAATTTTCGGGTCAGATCAGAGAATTGGTCAACAGATCGCATAGGAAGTTTGGTAAACCAAAGTAACGCCACTCCTTCCAAGTATACCGGGAAATACCGACATTTAATCTCGTCAGTAGCTCTAGCACCAGTCATGTGCCAATCATATTTGTAAAGGAACTAATTCGGATCACTCGTTCCTCGATAAGAAGGAATGGTAGGTGGAACGAATTTTCTGGGAAATTCAGCCTTTAGGATCCTTTCAGTAAATGGAGTTCTACTCGGAGCGAATCCCCAATCATTCTCATCCTCGTTTCTCTGCATGTTTTCCTTCATTATTTGCCGAACCATGCTAGAGAGATATTCCTCATTATTCAAAGACTTCGCGGAATAAACTTCGGCCATTTTCTCGGGGGTTTGCCCCGGTAAATGCTCACGGAGAACCGGTGACGGCCTGGATCCTTCAGCCTGGAGGGGTGCCCCTTCAGCAGCACCTGACCCCCCTTGAGGAATATTTCTCCCTTCGGAATTGGGAGCAGCATTAGCAAAGTTTTCTTCATTACCTACTGGTCTTTGATTAGCCTCGAGCAGAGCATTCAATTTTTCCATCATCAGATTATTCTGATTTTCAATCTGCTGGTACAATCCGGTCACAGCAGCATCCAACTCTTCTCGCGTCACCCCGACGCTTGGAGCTGCTCGATTTGGAGAAAGAGAAGTGGCAGTATTGTCGTGGTCATCATCAGTTCTGACAGACTTACGTTTCCTTCCAGGAGCCATTATGTCTGATAGACTTCTGGTTTTGTAGGAAATTCTTTCAACAAACTTCCGTGAAGCAATGGTGAATGACCGCCTGAGTTCAATTCTCAGTGAAAGCACCAAAATGTTAACGTTGAAATAGGAACGCTAACACCCGGTGTGTGTAATGGAATTGTGAAAGCACCACCCGTGTGACGGGAACAGAAATTAAGCAGTAAAATAGCAGTAAAGCAGTAAAAGACAACAGTTTATAGTGGTTCGGCTTGAGATCGAGCCTACATCCACTTTGAATCTCTTTATTACTGAATCCGATTACAAATCAATACAATTCACTTATGAAATCAATACAATTTGATCACAAAGACAATCTCGACTGCTAGCTCAAACTTCGATGATAAAACTCGATGAATCCGTGTTGGATGTAAGAGATTTCTCTCGAAGCTTGTTGTAGTGTCTCGATTGTTTGGAGATCTTCGATTGTTGAATGAGTTGAGAGTTCGGCAGAGTAACGACGTTTCTGAAATGATTCGCCAAAAGTCCATTTCATGTTGGAAGTGGTGGTCTATTTATAGGGAAAAATCTGGGTGAGATTCTGTTCCTCAAGTCCTAGGTCGGAGCCGACTTATAGCAAGTCGTAGGTCTTAGTCGGCGACGAGATAGGAGCTCTTGTCTTTTAGTTACTCCTGAATACGAGCTATTCAACTGCAAGTCATAGGTCGGCAGCGACTTATCATAAGTTGTAGGTCGGAGATCCTTAAGTCATCAAGTTGGCAACAGCCTTAAGTTGTAGACTTTTTGAGTTGGACCACTTTAACTCGTACACTGTTAGGTCGGAGCATTCCTTAAGTCGGAGTATTCCTTAACTCGGAACCCTCCTTAACTCGGAGCCCTCCTTAACTCGGTAGGTCGTAAGTTCCTATAGGTGGTTAAGCTGTTAAGTCGGTAGGCTTCCTTAGGTCGTAGCCTGTTTGGTTGTAACCCATTGAGTCGGTGACCTCCTTAAGTCGTTATGTCGTAAGTCTTAGGTCGCGAACAAAAGGGGATTAACACCAAGCGTATAAACCTTAGACTCTTAAACATCCAATGATTGTTAAAGGGTTGCCCTCGCCTACTATTGTATCTCTACTCAGATTAAGATCAAGTGCGTGTAAACTAGTGGATTCCCCCTCGCTTTTTGCTCTAAGAATTTAGCCAGGATCGGTGACCAGGAGTAAGGGAGTGACTGCCGTAGTTCATCTGATACTTTTGGGGTCAAATTCTTTCAGGCGATCTGCATTTACATACTAATTAAGTAATTTAATTAACTAGTTCTTAAATATCTCTTTGATTATTCAATTGATTGTCAGAAAATAAATAAATTAAACAATTGACTTTCCAATCAAAACGAAACGATAAGCAAAATTATATCAGGAAAGTTAAAATGCAAAAGACTTTTATATTGTCTTCTTCAAAGCTTCTCCTTCTGTCCCTGCAATTTTTTCCCCTTAATTTCTGCGTCAAGTTGCATCAAAAATCACTAAGGTATTTACTTTTTAGCCTTTTCAGTTTTACGTAGCATGAAAAGCTTAGATAACCTGGATTTTTGCATTAAATATGGTAGCTGTGCTTAGTTTTAACTCATAATTGTAAATTTGATTTTAATGCTTCGGTTATGTAAATTTTATTTGTGTTTATTCTCTTTTCTTTTCTGTTCTGAAATTGATTCGTACTATAGTGAATTTGATTTTACTCCAAAAATGATTTCAGTTCATGCAATTCAGTACTTGAGTTCTAGATCTCTGAAAGAGTGTAGATAAATTGTAGATTGGTATCCAAATAATATGTAAAACAAGATATGTACGTATTACTGTTAAAAAAAATTACCTCTTTACCGGAAATATGTGTACGAATTTTAATTATTATCTACTTATACGACATTTTCTTTGCCGTTGATGATATTGCTCCATGCCCACTCAAAGCTTGTGATTATTTTTTGAGTACTTTTCTATTGTTTGAACCTTTTATTGTCCGTTTTTGTTGTTGTTGAAAAACGCTTACTTACTCAAGTAGTTGAAATTAGGCTTGAGGTGAAGAGTGTGTGGACCAATGGCTGACAATCTCGGTGATACTTACAATGTTGATAATAATGTTAATAAAGAAAATAAAGAAATAGAAACAAATAAAAAGAGGGAGAATGACAAAGAAGTGAATCCTACTTCTTCATCGACTACAATGCTGAGATCAAGCTCAAGGCCTCAACTTGATGTCAGTGGTGCTGCTATACAGGGAAATTTTGAGGAGAGGAATCCAACTATTTTGTTGCCCAATCAATCTCATGATATTTCACATCTTGCTCTTGATATTGGAGGTTTGATATACTTTGATTTTCTATATTTTTTAGTGGCATGTATTTTTAATTTCTTTCTCTTTAGTCATCTTGAATGAAAATGATGCCAATTTGTTTGCATGCACTGTTTATTTACAATAAACTGACAGTTTTAAGTTTGGACAATGACCGAGCTATTTGTGTGTTCTTGTTGATATTTTTTACATTTAAGTTTATTTGTGCTGGCTCTTTTGAATTTAGTTTATTTAGTTTACTTTACTATTTGAAAAGTTTTGAGAGGATGACTTATATCAGTGATAATTGAAGTCGGCATATGTAACAGTTCATTGTGCATTTAGTTTTTTTTGCTCATTCATTTTTGTGCATACTCATCAGTGCTCATCATCTCAGCCATTCATGAAATCATATTTTCTATTTTTGATATAAATCATCATTTGAATTGGATGTGTACATCATGCATTTTAAGGTATCATGATTTTGGGGATTTTCTTTGGTAGAAACTGTAATTATGTTTTAACTTTTAAGCAGATGAATGCACGTTTCAGAGTTGAATGAGAACACATTGCTTTAGGGATGAGAATATTTTCAGTGAAGTGGTTAATTTTCTAAAAGAGGCTAACTTTATATGTTAATAAGTGATATCTTTCATTTTGGGAAGTTATACAGTTACATGACTATATTCATTACATTTTTCATTGAAACATGTTTACCTTTTGTTCTCAACTTTGAGCATTTCTCACGGTGCTAGGATCTCTTATCAAGTTAGTATACTTTTCACGTCATGAGGAACAATCATCAAATGATAGAAGAAAGAAACTACCAAAAAGGTTTGGGGTCCCTAATGTGAATAGAAGAAGCTACCCAATACTCGGTGGAAGGCTTCATTTTGTAAAATTTGAAACAAGCAAAATAAATGAATGCTTGGATTTCATTTCGTCGAAGCAGCTTCATTGTGGGGGTAAATGCTTAGTCTTTTATATGTATATTGATCTCAAAATTTATAAACAAAAGTTGTACTTAATTGTCCGTTAAAGTTAATTAACCAAAATTCATCTTTTTTTTCTCTTTTGTATGAATAGGAATCGATTCACCTTCATGGCGTAAAGGTAGCGAGTCAGGTTGTGACATAGTAATTAAGGTAACAAAGTACCAATGCCATACTGTATATTTTATAAATAATTAATATATGCTATTTTCTTAGTTTCCCAATAGCATACTGACTTGTTAATGATACGATGGAAAGGCGACAGGTGGTGGAGCATATAAATATGCTGATCTTTTCAAAGAGAGACTTGGAGTTAGCATTGAGAAGGAGGATGAAATGGGTTGTCTTGTATCTGGAGCTAATTTTTTACTCAAGGTTTGATTTTGCTTATCCATTGAAAGGTTGCAGTTTTTAGTATGATTGAGTTTCACTTTTGTTTGGGCATTTTGATAAGTGAAATTAGGATCCGCCCCTTATTTTCAAGTTTCGTACGTGGAAAACCTCTCTCGAAAACATGTATTAAATTACACCGCAATTTTTAATTTTCGGTAATTTCTTTTTTTTTTTTCGGAAATTAAATCTGAACTTTAATCGCATGTTTTTATGATCAAAACTTTTTTTTTTGAAGTCTTGTGGAAAAATGCAAATATTTGCAGATTTTTCTGCAGATGTGCTGAAATGAAAAAATATGGTGTTTTTTCTTTTTAAAATTGTTTTTGAGGAGAGGCGGCTGTGTATTTTGGAACTTAAAGAGGTTTTGTTTTTACAAAAATTCCCTTTTGATAAATCATTGTATTTATTAGTTGCATCCTGAATGAATACTGGTGGATTAGTTTCCTGTCGGGATGGTGAGAAAGGAATATTTCTATTTTCATTTTACTTGACTGGATAGGTCGGACTTTATAACATAGCTTCATGTTTAGAGGATTATCAGATCAAACATATTACATATGCAACAAAATTAAGATCACTGGTATTCTCTGAATTTCTTATGTAAACATTATTTGACACTTGAAAACCTTATAACTTTAGCATTTTGCAACAATTGTTTTCCAAAAAGTTAATGAACTCAAGAAACACTGTGTTCCACACAGTAGTGAAACCTAGATTTCTGAGCTGTAGCTACATGAAATATTTTATTTTCTTGAAGCTAGTTCTCAACAGAGTTCTCTTCACTTCCTGCATATAATGATGCACAATTTGAATATATGGTCAGACAATTCGGCATGAAGCTTTTACACACATGGAGGGTCAAAAGGAATTTGTGCAGATTGATCAGAACGATATGTTTCCATATCTGCTTGTTAATATTGGATCTGGAGTTAGTATGATAAAGGTATGTCCATTTTATATTATCTTTTCACCCCTATAAAAAATTGTATGATTTGTTTTCTATTTTAATTAATCTAAATCCAAGCTCATTGTAGGTAGATGGAGAGCGAAACTATCAAAGAGTTAGTGGTACAAATGTTGGTGGTGGTACTTATTGGGGCTTGGGACGTCTCCTTACAAAGTGCAAAAGGTTACTTTTCCATCTTTTTTTATGATTACACCTAACTCATACCATAAATATGGTGTCATTTAACTTCAATCCTGTGTTTATTTTTTTCCTTCCAGTTTTGATGAATTGTTGGAGCTGAGCCAACGCGGAGATAATAGTAACATTGATATGCTAGTCGGAGACATATATGGTGGAATGGATTATGCAAAGGTATTTATATTCCTTTTCTTCAATTGTCTTAATCCCGGTGTAAATTTTCCTTTTGTAGCTATAATCCTTAACTTTGTGTAGATTCATGTGAAATTACTGTACTTGCCTTCAAGAGACCAACTCACAACTTGAAATATAGTATTTTACTGATCTACGTGCTCAATTAAAAACATATAATTTGTGCTTGTAATTTGATTTGATTTTGCTAGCTGTTACTCAGATGACCGACCTTATTTGCTATTTAACCAATTAATATTGTTGTGCGTTTTGAATTTCGCAGATTGGTCTCTCTGCATCAACTATTGCTTCTAGTTTTGGAAAAACTATTTCCGGTTCCAAGGAGATATCTGATTATCGACCTGAAGATATTTCTTTATCTCTTCTGCGGATGATATCATATAACATTGGACAGGTTAGTTATTAGATTTGGTACTCAATTTTTTTCCATTTGATGCTATAATTACTATGCATAACTTCTTTTAGTTATTCTGTTTTGGCTAATCTATAGATGTAGTTTCCTAACAATCATGCCATGTAATGCAACAAGTCGACCACATTATTCTAGAAATTTTAGATACGTAGAATTAAGAGTCTAGTTGTGTTCTTATAACATTATACTGTATGCAGATCTCATATTTAAATGCACTTCGCTATGGACTAAAAAGAATATTTTTTGGAGGATTTTTCATTCGTGGCCATGCTTACACAATGGACACTATATCTTTTGCGGTGCATTTCTGGTGTGTATATACTCTGGAAATCCTAAATATGAAGCTGATATTTTGCGCTTTAGGTCTTGATTATCACATTTTCATATAAATTATTTAACCACTAAGCATTGAAAAAACTCAAGGTCGAAAGGGCAGGCACAAGCAATGTTTTTACGTCATGAGGGATTTTTAGGAGTTCTTGGCGCTTTTATGAGTTACGAAAAGCATGGACTCGATGATTTAATGGCTCACCAGTTTGTTGAACGATTTCCTATGGGTGCTCCTTATGTGGGAGGGGAAATTCACGGTCCTCCTCTTGGTGATTTGAACGAGAAGGTGAGGTTATCATCTTTAGTTTTCATTGTCACGGTGATGACGATGATATGTTATTATACTACTGCTCCTTTAGAAAATGTATCCATTTGCTATGAGCAAAACTGTCTCAGAAGATGATTTTGTATGAATTAACTTGATTGACTAACTTTATGTAATCGTAAAACTTGCATGTTTTTTCTGAGTGGTCCAGATTGTTTTAATGTCGAGGTCTTATAACATATGCCACAGTGTATTTCTCTTTCATTTGTATCTATTTTATACTCATAAGCTTAAATTTGTTAAAATCTTTAATTTATCCACCTTATTGTTAGAGAATAAAGTGGCAATAGGGAATAAAGTGTCTAAGTTCAGTGGACCTTTTTATTCTTTTATTCTTATTAACAATGGTAAATTATGCCCAATTATGTATGTTAAGTATGTTTGTTGTATATATAGAAATATTTATATTCGTTGGAATATCAAGATATCAAATGATATTTATATATGGTATAGATTTCATGGATGGAGAAATTTGTACTAAAGGGCACTGAAATTACAGCACCTGTTCCAATGGCTCCTCCAGGCACTACTGGTGTAGGAGGATTTGACCGGCCGTCATCAAAAGGTGAAAGTTTACGTTCAGATTCAAGCGCTGCATTAAATGTGGGGGTACTTCACTTTGTGCCTTCATTAGAGGTGTTTCCATTGTTAGCAGATCCAAAATCGTAAGCATGTCTTATCTTTTATTATAGGCAAATCCTTGGTCAAATAGGTCAAAGTGAAGTCTTTTTAGGACTTCCTAAAATATCCTTATCTCAGATAACATAAATTTGTTTTCGTAACGCCACCGCCCCATTATACACACAACTATCATGCACTAACTTTATATATATATATGTGTGCGCGCGCGCGTGTTTATGTATATATAGTTTCAATAGATTGCAATTTCTTTAATTTTGAAAATTCCAGGTGATTCTAAATGAAACGGTTTTTTAATAATTTTAATCTGAGTTTTATTTGCAGTTATGAGCCAAACACTATCGATCTCTCAGAACCTGGCGAACTAGAGTAAGTGATAAAGAAGATTTCATCAACTCCCTTTTTCTTATTATACTTCTGGGTTCTTATCGATATTGTTTTGTTAATTGTTGCTATAGGTACTGGTTCAAAGTGCTATCTGCACATATGCCCGACCTTGTTGATAAGGTGTGTCAAACAGTCAAAGAAATAAATAACATCACTTTTTTATTTAGGCTTCATAGACAGTAATAACTATCTTTTTAGTGTTACATAAAATTATATGTTTCGTTAACATGCCGTATTAGACACATTTATACAAGGCCTAATTGGTTGTACTTTGCAGTGCTAGAAATTTGTGCGCATATGCTAATAATATATATCATTATTTTTCTTCACGTAAGTACACATTTCTTGTTTATTGTTTCTAAAGAAAAATGTTTGGAGCACACATTCTTGATTTCCAGTATAGAAAAGATTTCTTTATAAATTTATAGTAGTTGATTTATTTTAAAGCTGCTCCTCTTTTAAGTTTAAACTTTATAATTGTCCTAAAGCGTTATCCTTAGTCCATGACACAAGATTTGTGTACTTTGGTTTGTATATGTAATATGTCAATAGGCAGTAGCAAGTGAAGGCGGCACTGATGATGCTAAAAGAAGGGGAGATGCCTTTGCTCACGCTTTTTCAGCTCATTTGGCAAGGTTGATGATGTTCTGAAATGTTATATTCCTTTCCCTGTAATGTTTTTTTTTCAGACGGATTTATATTCTATGCCTGTTTCCAAGATCAGTTGGTTTGTAAAGTGTACGAATTGGTTACAGTACCCAACCTGTGAAACAGAAAATAGCAGCAATTTCATGAACTAGTTAATTAGCTGCATAAGTAATTGGTAAACTAATACTTAGTATTTACATGAACTTCACGATTAGTTAGCTCTGCCATTTTTCTTTAAATTTTCCGCTTCTTGAATCAATTTTTCTTCTTCTCTTTTTCGTTTTTCCATGCCCATTCTTTTATTTTTAATATTATGTAGGTTGGAGAAATTTACGTGATATAAATTTAGTTGTATACATTACATTGCAGATTAATGGAAGAGCCTGCGGCATATGGTAAGTTAGGGTTAGCCAATCTTTTGGAGCTCAGGGAAGAATGCCTCAGAGAGTTCCATTTTACTGATGCATATATAACTATAAAACAGAGGTATATTTTTTAAAAGAAACCACATCAATGTTGGGTTCATATAACACACTCTCAAATATATTTTTCCATATGGATTAGGGAAAATGAAGCTTCTCTTGCTGTCTTACCCGACCTTCTTATGGAGCTTGACAGTATGAACGAGGTATATGATGCTCGTTGTATAATATACTCCCAAGAAAATAAGCACAGTTTTTTTTTTTTTGATATATCTAAAGATACCATAATACATGAATAATAAGTGCATGTACAACAAATTTTTTCAGGAGGACAGGTTGCTTGCCCTTATTGAAGGTGTTCTAGCTGCAAATATCTTCGACTGGGGTTCTCGTGCTTGCGTAGATCTTTATCATAAGGGAACAATCATTGAAATATATAGAATGAGCCGCGATAAGATGAAACGTCCTTGGCGAGTATGTTAATATTTATAATATTCTTATAAAAATTAAACTGTTTAATGTTATCTTACCAGTCTTGAAATCGTATATACTCGTTTGATGCTGATATCTTATGATAGGTGGATGATTTTGATATTTTCAAAAGAAGAATGCTAGGTTGTGGGGAACAGAAATCCCAATCGTATAAAAGAGCTTTGTTGTTTGTCGATAACTCGGGCGCTGATATTGTTCTTGGCATGCTTCCTTTGGCTCGTGAGTTGTTAAGGCGTGGAACTGAGGTTTGAATCCTATGTTTTGCTCTCGTCTTTGTTTTGCCTTTCGTTTTCCATTTCCATAGTGGACATATACGAAGCGTACTAGTTTAATATTTTGTGTCATCGTGTATGCTATCTGGTATATAAGTACCAAATTTTGCTAAATTACCAAAAAACAAGTATCGATGGGCCAGGAAAATGTTGACTGGTGTGACCCATTGCTTTGTGGGCTCCACCTGTCAGCCCATTTGGTCCGACCAAAATTATGTAAGGTGGTGGAGTCATGCGTCTTTCACCTTGCATTTCCTCTTGAAAGTCTTTTTATGTCCAAAGTTTTCATGACAACATGAAATTTTTGTAGGTATATTATATTTCCTACCGGGATCATTTACAGTATCTGTACTATTTTGAAACTTCCGACTCATACAAAATCATAGGGCAGTAAACAGTCAATTTGGAATGTAATTTCGAAGGATTCAAATATTCCTAAGTTGGCCAATTTTTGTGAAGATATCCATAACAGTGGAGGTACACCTTTTTTTTTTCCGAAAATTTTGGGCATAAAAAACAGAGGAGGATTTTGATTGTGATTTTTTGGACGGGGCTAATTTGTTGTAGATATGATTTTCAATAATACACAGAGTATGGACCTTTGCAAACTGTTGTATAATTTCTACACTTTTAACCCCTATAAAGCCGTAAGTGGAATAGCAAATATCAATGATCCACAATTGTGAATTTGTGATTTGTAAATGCTAAGGCGTTGTTTGGTTTACAATTTTCAGTTTTGAGTTTCCATAACAACCGATTGAGCAATTTTGAAAACATTTTTTCAATGGTTAATTTGGAAAAATGTTTTTAACATATAAAATTGTAAACGACTTTTCACTTCTCCTCTTAGTTGTAATGACTAGAATTTTTGTGCCCCTCTCCCCTCCCCCCTCCCCCCCCCCCTTTGTGCCTTTTGAAGTACAAGTTGAAAACACAAAATTAAGCCAAACGCAACCTTAGGCGTTGTTTTGTTTGAAAACGAGTTTTGCGTTTTCCATATTTGTGTGTATGAGAGTGGAGAATTGGAATATCCTAGTCAATCCAACAATGAGAAGAAGAGATGAGAGATGATAGACTTGATATTTCCCAAAAGGCGGAAAACACGAGAAAGTCATTTTCAATTTTATATGTTAAACCCAATTTTCAAATCGACCGTCTTCCATTCGCTTTCGCTCTTCCGTCTATTTTAAAGTAGACACTGAATACGCAAAACAAAAAACACAATTTTCAAACCAAACACTCTACCTAAGTTGTTCGAAATGATCCACGTGATAAGAATAATATATAATTTCGCTCAGTCTGATACTTCTTTATATGAAATACTCATTGGTGGTGACTGGGGAATTAAAGGATGAGGATATGAAGACCTGTATATACTTGCATACATATACATACACACACACACACATTTTCCATACATGAACGCATGCGCGCGCGCACACCACACACACACACAATGATCCACACATCCCCTCTTATCTATCCTCCTAAAATTTCCTTTCGTCTTTTTACTGCAAAAATATCCGCAATGAAACATAATTTTGTAGATTTAACTCATTTGCCATCTACAGTTTTTTGAATCATTTCAAAACTTCCAACTCATTCAAAACTATATATGAAATCAACAGCTAAAATAAACATTTTTGTTGGCTCATACAAGTTGTATTTTTTAGTGTTATAATTTCGGAATCTTCATAGTAACAAAATCATATCTACAATATATTTTGCATTTAAACACTAATAGATACATCAAATTTTAGGAGGGATTTGAAGGAAGGGGGCAAGGTTAGAAAAACTTGATAGGTGCAAAGTTTGTACCTTGTTACAAATACATGCCCCTTTGGTCTACTCTGTGTATTTAGGGGCAGACGTGCATTTTTTAGTGTCTATGCACAGAACTTGTTTTTCTTGAGTTTTCAAATATGCATATGCGTGCACATTATGTGAGCCTAAAAACTACTTATTAGTAAAAAGTACCGAGATCGTTGGAAAAAAAATGAATGTCCTTTTTAAGAAGTAACTGGCTTCCAAGCACCAACTATTAATTTTATTCTAAATGTATTCACATATCTGTTTACAAACCCCATCATTCTAGTTAATGATATCACCTCCTGATAGCATTTTGAATATTCATTTCCAAAATCCAGTGATTCATCGTATCATCTTTGCAGGTTGTTCTTGTTGCAAATTCGTTACCAGCTTTGAATGATATTACTGCTAATGAGATACCAGAAATTGTAGCTGAAGCTGCGAAGGTCGGAATTTCAAAATGCTACTGCCTCATATGAAGTTATGAACTATTATTTCTCGTTGCCACACCATCACCTTCCAAAATGAGTTTTTACCAATGCCATGTATCTCTAGCAAAATTATAGTTTAAAATATTATTTATTTCAAAAATGAATATATATATATATATATATACATATATACATATACATATATACATACACACACACACACATATAAAATTCTTTCATTCTATAATCACATTAGACCATATATTCATCATGTTTCACAAATCAACGTCAACTTATATTATATACATACAAGCAGCATTGTGATATACTGAGGAAAGCAGCAGAAGCTGGAGGGTTGCTTCTAGATGCGATGACTAACATTCAAGATGGGCAGAAAGAAAGCTCAGATTCAGTACCGCTAATGGTTGTTGAAAATGGCTGTGGCAGCCCGTGCATTGACCTTCGCCAAGTCAGCTCAGAGCTCGCTGCTGCTGCAAAAGATGCAGACTTGGTATATTAATTATTTCACATTTCCATTCATCAAGACTTGTAATTACAAGTACTTATAATTGTACTTGTTTATGAATTACAGTACGGTCTGATTTTGGTGCAAGCAGCCCAAATACGTATATGTATGCATGCACACACACGTATATATGTATATATAGTGTGTATATACATGTATACAATGCCAGATCTTTTGCTGACTTGGTTGTATTGTAGGTTATTCTAGAAGGAATGGGACGATCCCTTCACACCAACTACAATGCCAGATTCAAATGTGATGCACTGAAGGTACAGACTATTATTAATGGAATTTTATCCTCTTTTATTAGTGTTAGCAGGATTATATCCCCGCCTATTCTTCTTTTCTTTCTTCCTCTTTTTATTTATTTATCAATTTTATTTTTTTATAATTGGGAATAAGTTTTTATTTCAGCTTGCAATGGTTAAAAATCAAAGGCTGGCGGAGAAGCTTGTGCATGGAAACATATACGACTGTGTATGCAGATTTGAACCTGCAAGTCAATGACCACATCGCATTCACAGTTGAACAATTCATCTGCTTATGAAGTATCTACTCGCTGCTCACAAACTTTATTTTTATACGATATATTTGTATGATATGATTTGCCCAGCAGTGAGGTTTTTGTTGTTGTGCAATAACAGCTGTATACGTACTGTTTGTGCAAAACTGCACATTATTTCACCTGGAAGTTAAGATCAGTAAATCCGAATGGAGAAGATTATTTGGATCCAATAAAGTATTACATTGGTTAGCATCTCTTGTTATGTGCTAGGAAGAACAAACAAAATGTCCATCAAGACTATTGAAGATTCTGACTTCATGTTTATTAAGTAGGATGGGTTTTAGATGTAGACCTCCAAAACGTTTTAGGAACTTTTTTCGATTTTGCCAACTTATTGCGCAAATAGGACTGTTTTTAAACAAATAACATAAATATGTTATTTTTAGCCATATCAGCGTCATATTGGTGAATTTATACGTAACTGTCGTTTATGTTTTTATTTTTGTGAAATTATATTGACACAATTTCAAAATGGGTTTTTATTTTTCTGAAATTATATTGGCACAATTTCAAAATGCGGCAATTTCCTTTTGTAGCGATGCCATTTGATATTGTGCATATTTTTTTTCTTCTTCGTGATTTGGTGAAGGCGACTTTTAAAAGGCGGGCCCTATTATCAATATACGCAATTTGAAATGACATCTATCTTTTTACATCCTGTAAAACAGTAGTCCTCTTTCTCTTTTCGCTATCACTTTACCAAACTTCTATATAAAACCCGATAGAGAGAAGTATATTTTTAAATATACTTCTCTCACCTTTCTTCTTTTCCAAAATTTTCTTTCCATTTGCTTAAAAAAAAAAATAAATCAAAACGTCTGTTTTAATAGATCTAGTTCAAGAATAACATCTCTTTATTTTGGATCAGTCGAAGTTTGATTTTGTAAATCCTAAATTTTTTATTAAATTTTATTTGGTTTCGTTGATTGTAAATGATAATTGTGTGATGTTGTATTCATTGTTACCGTGGAATGACTTCTAATTTTGTTTCTACTGTTTGCTATTTTAATGGTAAGTTGTTATTGATGAATAAATGTGTGAAAAGTATGTTGAACAATTGAAAGAATTGGTTTACAAAGCAACAAAAATAAAATCTAAAAAGTTTAATATTGATCTAGTTTCAATTGACCTATCGATTTCGAATCTAACTAAACAATTTTTTTAATGATAACGACGTTGAATTGATGTTTTCTGCTATATCTAAATGCATAAAGTTGTTTATTAAGAAAATTAGAAGGTCGACGCTAGAACAACCTATACCGTCATCAGTAGTTAATTATGATATTGAAGAGTATTTAGAATGGTGGAGACGCAAACATTGCTCAAGAATCGTGTCTTTCAGTTATAGTAATCCGCCTATGAATGAAGCAAACGATGGTAAGCAATAAATGTTCTTCAAATATCATTCTTTCATGAATAATCAACAAGGTGTGCGATATAGCTATCCATATTCAACCTAGGATAACTTTGCACGTATGAATCATAAGTAATGCATATTTCCTAGTCTTCTTATATCATATTATATTCATTATATTGGAGTAGATAGAAAATTTTCATTTTCATTTTTAGCTTTGTTCCATAGCAACATACAACGCAAAATAGTGTTGGACCATTGGATAGTCGTATGTCTTGTCCAATGTATTCCACACCCTCCGAATTATAACATACGAACCAAATGTATGTTTTGTAATGCTAATTGATTGACCTGCGTTTTGAAATTTTATTAAAAATTTCACGTGTAGCTTTCTAATACATGATATTGCTACACAGTCAAACGTTCAACCAATAACTTATTTAGGAGTTCCAAATGTTGCTGATAACGATATGAATATAGATATGAAAGTAGATGTACATGACGATGCTGCTCTTAATAGCATGAATGTTGTAACTAGATCAGAGAATGATAGGACGTGGCTCAATAACATTCAAGTCAACAATAAACCACTTAATTATGATTTTGGTGTTAAAGACGATATTCATGGAGACATTGATGAACCAGAAATGGATATACCTTTGGATGATAATCTTTGTAATGCACAAATGATAGCTAAATCCATTGTTGCAAATTTCCAATTCTACGGTGAATTATTCTCATCCTCTAGTGTTCAAAATGGGTTCAAAGTTGGCATAGTATTTGAGAGCAAAACTGAATTCCTGCAACATTCAATTGAGTTTCACGCACAATATCATATTTTTTTGAGGAAAATGAGCGATCCTTTATGAGGAGGAGAGCATTCGTATAATTTTATTCTACAGTAAAAAAAAAGTTATCAACAAGATTGGTAGTTGGCTCTTCTCCATGAACCTATGCAATTAAAATTGAAAAAAAAACTTCCCAACAATGGTAGGGTTTCGTGCACAACATTATAATTAATGTAATTTTGTGATAATTATGTTTTGAGTACAAATCCAATATCATCGACATTGACATTTCAATCAAACTCCAAATTGCCACTAAATTTAACCAAATCTCATCGTCAATTTTCCAATTAGCCTTAACAACTAGCAAAAAAGTACAAATTTGTACAATAAATATACAAAATGTGAAAATGAAATGTAATTATTGAGAATTACATTAGATAATGAAGCAAATCTACCGAAATTATACAATTAGATGAAAAAAGAAATGGTTTTGTGGAAAAGAAGAACGGGGAGGGTTTTGAATTTTTTTTTCCTTTTTCGAAGTTTGCTAAAGGAGAATAAGGAGAGAGAGAAAAGAAGTGTGTACATTTCCAAATGCCGCCAATGTAACAAAGTCTGAGCAGAGGCTGCTTTGCAAATCACATTCATCAAACAATAGAAAATAAAATAGGCTCAATTTCAAAATACACTTGTATGTAGTTTCTACCAAGCGCAATTTAAAATTGTGCAAATATAATTTTACAAAAACAGAAATGTATACGACATTTGAAATGTCGCATGTATGAATTACCCAACGATATACGTGGCCAAAATGACATATTTCTGTAATTAGTTTTAAAATGTCTATTTACACAATAACTTACCAAGTAGAATCAAATGAAAAAAATTAAAGATAAAAATATACTCCATTTTCAAGAACAGGAGCAATTATTTGAATGGAGTATTTGAAAGGTATAGAATAATGAATTTAATTAGAATCAAATTTAAATTAGAAATTGTTAAAAATAATATTAAAAAGAAAATTTAAATGCACTGTTGAAATCAAAGCAAGATTAAGACTAAATTAGAAATGTGAGCACGTGTACCTCTTCAAATTGTTCGTTTGAATGAGCTTGCATCAGAGGCGCAAAGTTTGACCAAGTCGACGGTAGGGCCTGTTTGAGCTAGTAATGGGAAGATGACGACATGAGGCAGCAATATCTACGTAACTACGCCCACGCAATATTGATATTTTATCTACTAGATTAAGCAAGAATATTTTTATGCTTTGACTAAGGTGAGAAAAGAGAATGCATCATTCTAATCCTTGACGTTTACTCTGCATCTATGCATTTACGTGCAAATATAAACATGCGATTGTTTATATATATATATATATATATATATATATATATATATATATATATATATATATATATATATAAAAACATTACAAATATTCCGTGTAAAATTGGAAATTTTGAGTTACAAAAGTCATAAAGTTTCGTGATAAAATATAAAGCGTACCAAGGAATACGAAGTTAATAGAGCATAGATTTATTTGTAGTTATTTAAGGCAAATACAAATTTATTTTAGGGGAATTTCACCAGAAGGACAAACTTTGCAGTCCAATTAGTTTCTAGGACACACATTCAAAGAAATTACTTTCAAGGTCAAAGTCAGCAGAATAATTACTTTCAAGAACAAAGTCAGCAGTCCAATTACTTTTAAGGACATAATTTCATAGGTTTTTAGGTCCTAGAAACTAATTATTTTGCGTTTTGTCCTTGAAAGTAACTATTCAGTTGTGTGTACTAGAAACTAATTCCACCTGCTAAAGAGGTCCTTGTGGCTAATTTCCACTTTATTTTATCTATAGTTCATGCAAATGCAAATTTATTTGTACCAAATTACATGACAAGCGCGTATTTTCGTTTGGACAATCTAAGAAAATTCTTAACATCTGACGTTTGTATCAACTACTTCAGATTATCTCATTCTTACTCAGAGACGTAACTAGTAATCTGACTTGCAATGACAGATTATTTGAGCGATCAAATAGAAAACAAAAACAAAAATACTAATATAATTAATTTTATCATATTCAAGCCATTTGCGATTTTTTAAACCATTCAAATCGCATAAATTGACCATCTTCGTTCCTTTTGAATTTTTCTTTAAATCGATTGGCATAACTTATTTTAATATAATGACGACGAATTGCATCTTGTTCTTTACCATTATTCATCCATGTAGCTTGACGTAATTTTGGATAATACTTCACAATATACTCAATTTTTTAAACTTTAGTAGGGTGAAGCATTTCATTTGTTGGCTCCAATTTATCGAACTCCAAATTCAAAGGAGTCGGAGATGATGTTCCACTAACTTCATATTTTTTTGGTGTAAAATGAAAACAAATTTTTTGTTGGTCTGAAAATACATAGCTTCAAATAATAATAAACAAACTGTTTAACAATTCATTCATCAATCTAATCTATACTATAATATTAAAGACGAATATAGTTTCCTTTACCCTCAAGCCTTTTGAATTTTTTTTCAATAGAATGCTGCCACATGTATTTTGAAGGTGAAAAGTCACGACCTTTCATTTTACTATCATATATACCGTATCCTTTGCTCTGAAACCTTCTCCCGTGAAGAATCCTACTTCTTTTTCATTTTAGATCTAAACGTCTCTCTTCTTCAAAATCTTACCTACCCAAAATTTACTTCTCCATTTCTTTTACGTTCGTCAACATTCATGTTTCTATTATATGGTTTCTTTTCCTATTCAAATACTTCCCTCTTCGAAAATTCTCTTAAAAGCTTAAAACCATAATTTCTGCAAAACAACTTCATGTTCAAAGATTGAACGAGAAACTAAGAAATTTCTTCTTTATGTCACATTGCAGTACCAATTCCACCTGTTTATGTTTGTGTCACATTTGGATGACCATATTTAATAGTTTGAAAATTTTCTCATATCATTTGATATTCAGTGTTAGTTTTTTTTATTTCACTTTCTTTTACACCAAGGTTTTTAATTATTATAGTTAGAAATTTTTGTTTGGTGTAGCTATTCTGGTTCGATACAATATATGCAATTCCGAGGTTGGACATTTTTTTAGAAATATTGATGAATTTATATACAGTATCCAATCTTATACTACACAGTTTCCCTCAAGCATTGATGTTAAAGTCGACCGAATAATCCGCTCTTTTTTCATTTTTTATGAGTCACTTACAAGTTTAGTTTACAAAACCAACATGTTTGATATAAAAAAGTTTAGCTTTATTATATATAGTGAAAGGATAATATGGGTATAAGTAGATGTTTTCTGTTCAATTATTCAAAAAAGTCTTTCAAATGCCATTGGAAAATGATATTGGTTTGAAAATTTGTAAAGAGAAAAGTGGATTTTGAATTTTAGGTCCAATCGTCACAATGTAACATGAGGAAATCAATATTTGTGTGTAACATCCCGCACTTGGAGGTCCAAAACTAACGGCCACGGATGCGGCAGTCATCCATAGTTATTAATCCCCGGCGACCAAATACGACAATGTTAGATTTAATATACAAAAAACACATGGATATGGAAAAAGTTTAAAATTTCAAAACAACTTTCACATTCCACAATGTATACATTCCAAAACCATTTCAACATTCTTAACATAATCCCACGACGTTAACCATGTTCAGAAAAATATAATTATTACAATATACTCCAAAAGCGACATATGAAGATGCCCCATTGGTGATCAGAGTGTATAATAGGCAATAAATAACTTTGCCTTAACAAAACAACACAGCGGAATCACATGAGAAAAAACTTAAACAACTACATGCCTTCTACACGACTTAGGAAGCTTTTTTTCGTCTTAAGAGGTACCTGAAAACCTCAAATCTCAAACTACTCAAAATCAATTGAGTACCCAAGAGTTTAAAGAGAAAACATAAACTTCGCATTCAGATATCTGGTGAGACCACGCCGCTTAGCGGAACGGGTTTCCCCTCACTAGTATCTTAAAACCTTTATAAACCATTTCCTGTGCCCCTGCATCCAAAATGGTTAATTCAATTCAAACATTATTATGTGATAATATGCAAAACAATTTAATCAATTCTGAATTATCCATCCCCAATTCATTCTGACTATTTGTCATAATTATAGTTTCCAGGATTACTATTAACCTAATAGTTTTCATGGGCTTACTAATAACCGGTTAAACTTTTAAGGGCTCCCTGTCCAATTATATAGTTTTCATGGGATTACTATGAACCTATTGGTAACTCTAATATTATTTCTTTTATCCTAGTTTTCAAGGGCTGACTAGGAACCTATTGTCTAATAGTCAATATCTTTCTTTTACCCTAGTTTTCATGGGCTAACTTGGAACCTATTGACTATCTATCAATATTTCATTTTCTTATATGAATATAGTTTTCATAGGCTTACTATAAACCTATCTAACTGACATCTTTAATTATACATAGTTTTCATGGCTAACTATGAACCTATTGGCCCCTGCTAATATATTTTCTCTTATACAGTTTTCATGGGCTTATTGTTAACCTATTGGCCCCTGCTAATATCTTTTATTTATTCACTACTAGGTCAAACCAACTGGTTATTCTACCTTTTTCCAAAGTACAGTTTTTGGATTCATTATAAAGTGAATATATACATATAGGAAAAAACAAACAATATAACTTGGTTAATTCCTTTAACCCATTTAGACTTCTTCATAAGTTCCATTTCAAAATTCTTTTTTATTAATATGCCAAGGTTTTTTTAACGACCCTGAATTTTTGACATTTGGAATGTGAATATTTAATTGAGTTTAAATATTCGAATGATAATTTAATTTGAAATTCAAATATCAGAATGAATTTGGGGATTAAATTATTGGATTTAATTATTAAATCTGGGTAAAATTTTGAATCTTCAGTTTTAAGCCGATTAAAAATATTTTCAAGGCTTAGAAAATTCATATTGATTATACTGAAGATAATAAAAGTTTTGGAATTGAATTTGGAACTGTTTTGTTCAGTTTTGAATTTTATCGTTTAAATTGAATTTGAAAATAGCATTCCGGGGCACAGTCTCGGAATTCGACAAAACCAGTTCCATTGGATCCGTAATATTGTTTTATTATCGGATTTCAATTTTCGTGGTGATTGGAGCTGTCGTGTGATCGTACGATAAGCAAACGCGCTGATATAATATAACGGGATATTTTTGAATATAAAAATATAATTTTTTAATCAACTTTTTTATGCCGACTTACTTTTTCTCTGATTAATCACGTTCTTTTGTTTCCCCATTTCTTTACAAATCTGATACGAAATCATTTCGTTCGAAAGAATATATTAATGGACGATGAATAAATCACACTCCTTATCTTCGTTCCTCCTTCTCTTCTACTCGGCAGAACTATTCGAAAGAATTTTTTTTTCTGAGCATCTCAAACAAACCCAATTCAAAAAATCGATTTCCTTTCCCGTTCAACATCCATTCCCCCTCGTCTGTTTTTAAACGAAACCCTCTTTAATATCCAAATCGATTTCGAGAGCAATAAGAGGAGCCACGACATTTTTCCCCTGCCGATGTTCGATTCGAACAGTCGAAGAGCCACACGCGTTCGATCTATTGTAGCATGGGTGGTGACGAATCGAGCAGCGCGCGCGATGGCTAGGATATACTCGTCGACTTGGAGTGGGATGCTGAACGTAGTCGTCGACAGGGACGGCGAAGCAACGAAGTGGAGTTTGACGTTCAGGCAGAGGGCATCTCGCGAGTGAAGAAAGGCCAACTCCTTCACGAGCGATGTGGTCAGAGGCTCGAGTTCGAGCAAGTTCGAGCATGGTGATTGAGTCGTGATTCCTAGACCCAGGCCTTGAGTCGATCGGCGACGACTTCCATGTCGATGATGGTGCTACTGGTTCGTGAGTTTGTTCTGGTAGCGGGCAATTGAAGTTTGAAGCAGTGAAGGCAGCAGGGTAGGTGAAGTTCAAGTGGTGTCGATCTTTTCGCAAAGCAGTGAAAATTGGTTTCATTCGAATTTTGGTCTATAAGGTATAAGTTTTTATTTCTTTTAAAATTTGTTTTTCAAAATAAATACATATATGTAGATATGCCACAGTAAAACAAAATATGAAAATAAATATAAATGTTTTGGCTTGTTAATCTTTTAGAAAAAATTATATATCCAAAGGGTAAATTTGTTAATTCATTTTGGTTGCCGAATGAGTTATTTAAAAGAAAGTTTAAAATTTGAAACTGGTTAATTAAATTATCAAATGAAAATTGATTATTCGATTTTTTTTCGAATATTAACAAATTATATAAATTGTTGTACAAGGTTTAATACAATGAAGAAATGGTCAAAAACGGAAAATGGACTGCAAATTAAAGCTAAGGTGAGATCTTCTCACTCGAATGTAAAGTTGATTTTACAGTTGTTGATTGATTGATTTCTGTTTGGATGTGATATTAGATATAGTAGGATATATCTATATATATAGCAATATATATATATATTGGCATATGTATATATTGCAGTTGTGATTTCCCGCACTATATAGCGGATGAGACCCTATTGTGCCGCATAATAGCGGATGATATTTTTATAAAATCCCATATACCGCGATATTCCACCTCGAAGTGAAATTGGTATTGTGCTAACATCTGTGGATGCAGGGAAACAAGTTGGAGGGATCCAACTGGATTCCTCAAATTGTTTGAATATTATTTCATATGTAATTGATGTGATTTATTGATAATCTGTGGATGATTTGTTGATAATTGAAACTGTTGAAGGCTAAAATTTAGTCGAATGTATTTTTGGTATCGTTGGATACCAGAAATGAATATAAATTGGATTTTGGAATTAAAGCGGAAAACTTTAAATGAATTTATTTTTAAGAATTGAATTTATTTGAAAGAAGAAATTTTAAGTATTAAAATTGATTTTCGAAATCTTACCGAATAAATTCCGAAATATGGGAAAAGATATTAATGAATGAGTTTTGAATATTGTTAAAAAGTTGAAGAATTCATTAAAAAGGGAATTTTGAATAATTGGAAAGAATAAAGGAATTTATTTAAAAGTGATAAGCTTTAAGATATCAATTTGTAATTGATTTGGTATTGGAAAATGAACCTTTGAGAAATCGATATGGAAATTTATTTGGAGTTGAAAATAAATTTAGAAATCAAATTTGTAATTAATTTGGTAATGGAAAATAAATCATTGGAAAAATTTATTTGAAATTGATTTAGTGTTTAAAAAAAATGAATTTGGAAGTCGATTTGCAAATGATTTGTTATTTGGAATTAAACTTAGAAATAAATTGGCAATGTATTGTTCTATTGGAATAAAACTTACGTTTGCATTTGTAATCGATTTGATATTGAAATAAAAATTGAGAAATCAATTTGAAAGTTTATTTGGTGTTAAAAATGAATATTTTGAAATGTAAATTCAAAATGGAATTTATGAAATGAAAGGGGAATTTGTTTTAAAAATAAACGCTAATTTATTTTTAAGTGTGAAAGTAAATTTACGGATTTTGAACGTAAATTTGAAATAAATCGATAAGGATTTATTTAATTGGTTTAAATGGACCTTTTTGAAGTGAAAGTGTATTTTCACTATAAAGCCGAATATATTTTCCAAAGTGGCTTTTAAAATATAAATTAAAAGTTCTAAGTGAATTTTTAAAAGAAATATTTGGAAATGTATTCCGCGTAAGGAAATTGATTTGAAATTTATTTTCAAAAGTTGAAAGGCGAAATGTGATTTGAAATTGGTTTTCAAATGTTAAGTGTGGGAAAATATATATATCTCGTAAAGATATTTTGAAATTAAATAATTTGGAAAAAATTATTAAATCTGATGATTGTTGTGAATATTGTTGATAGTTAAATCACCGACTATCAATATTGCCTTTGAGATGGCACTTGAATTTGTTTTAAAAAAAACAAACGCTTATTATTCGGTTTAGCCGGGAAAGGACCTTTGTGTCAGATAACCCATTCCGAATAATGATACGACGATATGGATCGTATTGAAGACCGGTGATGAAGACCGGGTATTTGTGAAAACGATAGGATGACCTATCGATTGTCTCTGCACCGTTAGCTACTGTATTGAGATTTCCTTTGTGATAGGAAGTTTTATCGGGATTGTGAATATCCGGATTTGCAAGGGCTTCTTTGGAAGTGCCTTCGGTTCTGTTCGAACCCGGAACAGACTTGTATGGTTACGTGTCTGACATTACATTTTGAGATATAGAGCTGATTTCTTTCAAATACATTTCTGTTGGTGGCGGAGAATTTATTCTCTTAGCTTAACACCCTTCTCTGAGACGTACGAGCTCAGAGGTTATGTAGTTGAATTTATCAGCGATATATTCCCAATTTGGTAATGTGGCATGCTGAGTGTTGCTGTAATGATGATCATTTATTTGATCATTTGTGATCAAAGCGTGGCTTTGTAAAAAAGCGTAGCTTTGTGGACGAGACTTCGTCAGGGCCTCACAACCCGGAAATGGTCGAAACAGGAATGTTGCGGCAAGGTTATGAGGGTCGCGCCCTTTAGGGTATGTCATTTCCTTCTGGAAAGGGGTGGTATCATGGTATGGAGCCCAGATACTTACTCATGTGGACACACTTTATTTATTATGTGTGATGTTGGTTATCGAGCGCTCGGATAAAGGTCCCAAAGGACCGGGGATGACATATTCGTGAGTTACCTAGTTACAGGGGTAACCCGACCTTGTTTGGCAGAGAGCAGTTTGTCTCTCGGGACGTCCAGCCAAAGGCGATCCCATTCGGCAGTAGGAAAGGAAGTTCTTTAGCCTGACCATTTGTTGGAAAATCCATTTCCCAATACGGAATTTGTATGGTTTTAGTTGTAGAACCTGCCATTTACTTATGGTGGCGCCCCACTGTTTAGATGGTAGCTATAGTAGGCATAGTTCAGAATGTCTATGCTTGCTAAGATTAATATTATACTTTCGAAATGTTTTCTACACTAGACATTAATAATAATATCCAGTGATTTGCGTAGTAAGCATCTTTGACTATCATAAGAAGAAGTCTCCTCCAATTCTGCGTTTGCATTGTGTGTGTGGCGGGAGGTCTTATGGTAGTTTCATTTTCCAAAAGCATTGCGAATCTGTTTTATTTTCTTTGTGAAAAATAACTGTTTTACGATCTCACACCAGTCACCATGACTGACTCAGAGTTTATTGTTCCCTTCTAAACTCTGGGTGCCCATAATTTTCCACACGGGCAGCCTAGAGTTATTTTTATCAGGATATTCAGGATATTCTGGAGCTTTGGGGATAAGTTGGATGGCGAAACGTACTACCGTACTTGTATATATTATTCCGCTGTGTATTCTGTATGAGGACAGGTTTATATAACTGTCCATTGTTTTGTATTGAGTTGTATATTGACTCTGATCGATGTATGTATAAACTGATATAGTTCTTTGTTTAAAAGATTATTGATTTATCTATTATATATTGTTCTGCTGCGAATGTGAAATTCTGTATTGTTGTTTCTGTTCTTTCTTTTCTTCTGTCTTCTTCTACCTCTTCTTTTAACCCTAATGGTTCGGTTTTCCGAAATTCGATTGTGCGGCATTTGATACAGTGGACGTATTAATGTCGACTTTCGAGCGTCGAAAAGACGAATCGTTACATTTGCTTTTAAATAAGATTGGGTTAATTGTTTTGAAAACTATACTTTCGAAACCTTGCTTTCGACCTCACTGGATAGCCTCCGTCGAAAGCATTTATCTATTTTCAAAACATTAGGCTTCTGCCTTTAAAATCACTTCAAAATCCTTTTTCGAAACCTTTCGACTCTAATAAAGTGTTACTTATTAATTATTAGAAGCATAGCTTCGAAATCACTGGATGTATTTCTTCCTAAAGCATTGAAAGTCCCCATTTCGACATCATCGGGATTACTTTTTAAAAATATCATTTGGGTCAAAGCAAATATAAATGAAAGTATCTCTTTCGAAACCATTATTTACTATATAAAAGTATTGGGGAATTTATGATGGCGTCTATACCATCTCTTTCGACAGAGTCGAAATCAAACATTTAAAATGTTGAGGGATAGCTTCGAAATCCCTTTCGAAACCATTGCCTTCGAAACCCATAACCCTTTCGAAAGCATTTAGAAAGTGGCTTAATATAGCTTTAAAACAAACAATACCTTTTCGACACTATTGATGACTTCAATACACTCGAAAGGTACAAGAATCGGCGGTAGGGCTTCGACTAGGTCGAAACCTCTTCTTTCGAAAGCATTGATTTATAATTAAAGGTATACCTTCAAAACCCTTTTTTCTTTTTAAAACAAATATGGCAAACCCTTCGAAAGCCATTATAAAACTTCTTTTAAAAACATGTGTATCGACTAAGTCGAAAGTTTAGTAAAACAAAGGCAGGCGCTTATCTTTTCAAAACAAATTGAGGTAACAACCCCATCGGAAGCTATGCTTTCGACACCATACCTTTCGCCTTTCTCCAATCCACTATGTATCATCTAGATGATACCATTTGTATTGAATTTAACTTAACGGGGTTTCAACATGATCGAAGGTGAAAGAAAATGAGTGAAAGGCACTCTGATTAGAGGCGAAACCTATTTTTCTTGGTTAAATACTAAATTAAGTAACTTATATAAACTAACATGACTATGTGTTCCTTTCTTTTTGGTTGCCTTAACTTTTCCCATGCTTTTCAAAACTGATCGCCTTTGTATTTTGGATAAGTATCAAACTTAAACTTTTGCAAATAAAACCTTCCTCTTTATTTATACGTAAATCATTTTGATCCACTTCTCAAAATAATTTATTTTGTATATCAAATCACTTATGAAAAATCCTCAAAATTCACATAAATTTACATTGATCATGTTACCTAACATATCAAAATTTCAAATCCAAATTCTCAATATATTTTCTGAAATAAATTATTAAACTCAACGTGCTATATTTTCATAAAAAAATTCATAATAGTCTTTCCCAAGCTTGGAAAATTATCAAACTTAAAACCCAACTATAAAATCATGTTTTGCATAACATATAATTTTTTTTATGGAATTTAAACATCAATATCCCACGGTTTTGATCTGAAATCGTATAAACCATTATTTAACCAATCTTATTTAAATGTAAATAAACATAATTCAAGCATATCATCATCAAACATCATATATACGAATTTAAACTTAAGTCCGAAACATATATTTAACAAATAGAGAAGGAAATTATCATTCATGTTAATCTTTGATAAGGAAATGGATTGAGATGAGTTTGATTCCACTTTTTATTTTTCTCTTCTTTTTCTTTGAATTTCCTCTTCTTCTTTTCTTTTCAATGGCTGGCCTTAACTTCTTTTCTTACATTTTTATTTTTGTGAGAAAATGAGTATGAGTGTGAATGGCTTAACGGTAAACACACACACACACACACACACAGATATATATATATAAAGATGAGGTTAGGTGTAGTTAAATCCCATTATACCCTTACATAATTTAATTAGTCTATAAACCATTCTTTAGCCCAATTAAAGTAATAAGCATGACCACTTAAATTTATTCAAATCTCAATCCCCTTATCACTTAACATTTACATTATTCTATTTAATTTATCTAGTTAAATGTACTGAATAATGTTATTTAAAATTAGGGTTGTTATAGGCTCCCCTCCTTAAAGAATTTCGTCCTCGAAATTCAGCAAGGACTAAATACTAATCATAGCAATCATTTGTAACCACCCCTAACAACAATACTAGTTTATCTGACTATTGATCATCTATATAACTCTAATATAAACATACCATTTAAAACAGATCAGGCTAGGTAACTCGAATCCTGTCTTCTGTCTCCTAAGTACAGTCCTTCTCATTGTTGCTCCACTAAACTTTCACCAACTTGACTGTGTTGGACCTTAATCTTTTCTCATCTCTCGCTATAACCCGAACTGGTTGTCTTACAATTGTCAAATTAAGCTCTACTACCAACTCATCCAATCCTATTAGAGGAATAGTAGTCTTTGGATCATGCACATACTTGCGAAGATAAGACACATGCAATACATTATGGATACCTGCCATATTGCTCGGCAATTCTACTCTGTATGTGAGATTTCCAATCCTTTCTATAATCTAGAATGGATCAACATATTTCGACGCCAACTTTCCTGACTTTCCGAATCGTACCGGTCCCTTCATCGGTGACACCTTAATAAAAACTCTGTCTCCAACTGAGAACTCTAGGTCTTTATGCCTTTTATCTATGTAACTTTTCTGTCTAGACTGAGCTTCCTTCATTCGATCTCGAATCAACTCAATCTTCTCTGACGCCTCTCTAACCATATCTGGACCTAAGATTAATCTGTCTCCAGTCTTTAAGCAACATGTGGGTGATTTGCGTGGCCTTCCATACAAAGCTTCAAGAAGCGCCATTCCTATATGTTACCTGATGCTTTGGTCCAGCTACACAAAGTTAATTGCAGAGATCGGGATTGACTATTGATGGAAGAATGGTTATGAGACGATGTGTACATCACCAGAGTATGGATTCCAAGCAGCTATGTCTATCCCTGAGTTAATAAGGTCGACAAGTGGATGAACAGTATGTCAAGTGATTGGTAGGGGCCGACCTTCATGGTTGATGAATAGAGGGATATATGGTATCCGTGGGGTCGACATTCCATGTAATAGGGATCGGGTTGGTATAGCATGAAAGGGTCGGCAATAGCATGGAGCATATTATAGGGCTCGGATCGGCAGAGGATGAAGCACAGTATAGTTCAGGTTGGCATTGCATGAGATGGAGGCTCGGGTCGGCATTCCATACGATAGCTCTCGAGTCGACATAACAATAAGGATGCGGTCGGGTCGGCATTCCATATGGTATCCATGGGATCGGCATTGCGTATAGTGGATTGGGTCGGCACAACACGTAGTAGCTATCAGGTCGGCATACTTGGAGCGATAGGAATTATGGGATCGGCATTCTCAGGTCGACACTTTTGGGTCGGCATTACAAACATAACAGGGTTGGGCTGAGTTGTCCATGTAATGGGCTCAAGTGACCAAGAGGGAGTCCAAGCTTTGAGATGTTAGGCTACCTCCATCTATAAATACAGGGGCAGGGGGCCACTCTAGGGGATCATTTTGGCAACCAAGGGAATACTCTGCCATTTTTCATACCCAGCTTCCTTTTGTTTTGAACTTGTATTCAAGCTATTTCTTGTGAATTGTATCTATAATCAAGTAATAGATAAAGCAATAAAGAGAGCATTCAGAGTGGACGTAGGCAATCACGCCGAACCACTATAAATCCTGTTGTTTTTACTTTTTGCTGTTCAACCTTGAAATATATCATGTTATTCCTTGTTTTCCATTTAAATTCTTCATTTATTTCGCTACTCAAATCTATTCTCTGGTGTTAGTGACCAATTTTGGTGCTTTCACTGAAAAACTCGATTCTTAGGCTATTAGGATCATCTTTGTTGCTACTAGATTGAAGAAATCCCCTAAAGGAGATCCAGCTTCGTCCTCAAATGTTTGTAGATACTATTCAGATCTCTCAAGATCTAAGAAAAGGACTCCAAGATGGTAAGGTGCACTAGATCTACCTCCTACAACGTCGATGCCAACGAAACTACTAGTGTCCAACTAGGATGGCCAAGCAACAAGCCCGCTAATGCGAATGTGGAACCTGTTGCGATCCAGAACCTTGCTGATTTCGTTACCAGGGATGAATTCAATGACCTGATAAGGGAGCTAATGGAAGCCGAAGACAGCTAAACGAGAAAATCCAGGCAAATGCCAATTTGATGAACCAAATTGCTCAACAGCAGCTTCAAAATGCCAAAGGAAGTCCCACTTCGTACTCGGAGTCTGATAGCTCAACTTCATCAGATGGGCACCACAGGAAAAGGCGCCGTAAAATCAAGATGACACGCGCTGGAGCGACGGAGCAGTATAGGACAGACCACCATGGGCAACAAGTTTGGGTCGGTGCCAAACCCTCCCTAGGGGTCGGTACTGATCCCTCAACCATGAGGATGGCTCTTCAACTGCACTTGGGGGTCATACTCGCCTTGGAACCGGGAACTTAGGCACTGGAGTACACTTGAATGCCGACCAATTACCTCCCTGGAATGATGGCGAAGTGGATCCTCAGGACACGCATCTGGAGGATAATAGGCCAAGAGGGCGTGAGATGCCCCGGAGACACCAGCCAGAACATTTAAACAGGATGGAACCCGACCTAGCACCCCCTATCCAGACTCCGGACTTATCCGCAATGGTCAAGCAGCTGATGAGGGAGAACCAGGGCTTGACTAATGATGATTGGGGAGTTTCTAGGAGTCATACTCCGTTTACCGATAATATTTTATTGGCTGAATACCCCCGAAGGTTTAACATGCTTACGATGCCCACTTACGAATGGAAGACTAACCCCCGATAACACGTTATGAGGTATGAATGGTTGATGGACTCAGCTAGAGCGAATGACGTAACCAAATGTAGATGCTTCCCTATAACACTGTCTGGGATTGCTACAATGTGGTTCACAAGGTTATCCCTACGATCAATCCGAGATTTGATGAGTTGGCTACAAGAATCATGGAGCAGTTCCGGATTCACGCTACTCGCTCCAAAGATGTGATGTCGCTATCCAGTGTAATCCAGGCTCCGGGTGAATCACTTAAAGATTATTTACAAAGGTTTCACGTCGCTGCTATAGAGGTTAGTAATCCAAATGACCACGCCATACTTATGGCTATGACCAGGGGGTTGACCTCGAATCCAAATTTGGTGATTGGCTAGTTGGAAAACCACCAACCACGCTAGAACATTTCTATGCAAAGGTACGCTAGTTCATGAGAAAGGAGGAGGCCAAATTGTCCAGAAAGAGCACTGTTATAGGACCAAACAAGGAAGTGGTAGAAAGCAACATTGCAGTAAAGCAATCCGGAGAGAGCTCTGGAAAGGTTCATGTCAATGTCCAAAACAAGCTGGGTCAGCAGAAAGGGAGTGGAGAAGGAAATTCTGATAGGAAGAGGGAGTCCGGAAAGTAGAAGCCACGAATCCCTACATATGGCAACTATACGCCCTTGAATGCCTCATTAGAGAACATCTACCTGTCCACCTGTAACACTTTCCAGTATAGGAAGCCACGTCCAAAGGAATCGACTGAAGAACAGAAGCAAACCAGGAAGTACCGTCAGTTTCACGAGTCTTACGGGCACAACACTGATGAGTGTAGGCACCTTCATGATGCCATTGACAAGTTAATTAGCTAGAAAAAGTTGCAACAGTTCGTCAAGGATCCGCAGGGTGGCGGACAAGGAACGTCTGATCCCAACCGAGGACAAGCTCCACGCCGGCCCGAGGAGCTCGCACTACGCCATAGATGGCCTATTGCAACGAAATTACAAGGTGTTGCTAGCTACAATGTAACGATAGCTATGCTGATTTTTGTCTATTGCAACATTCACTTCAATGTGTTAGCATAGATATCAGCAAAATGTTGCAGTAGCTATAAATATATTCAAATTAATAAAATTAATAAAATTTTACACCTTAACGATCCACACCATCGTTTAAAACAAAATCTCAACCATCAATCCACACCATCAATCCACACCTTAGCAATTTCCATTTCCCGCTTTACTTTTCTTTCTCGTTCCTCTCTGTGTGAAAATTAGGGCACGTGATTTTTCTTTCTCGTTCCTCTCTGTGAAAACTAGGGGACACGATTCCAGTTGCTTTGATGCTCTGTTTGATCGAATCTAGTGTGAGAAACGTTCCTGGTAGCTTGCTCCTTCGTTCTCCTTGATTGATTGCTCGAATTGCTTTGACTTCATCATCGGGTGCGATGTGATATTATTTGGTATGTTTTCTGCCTTCTGGTTTACTTGATTATTCTCGATTTTGGTTACACTCGCACGCTTTTGCCGATGATGAATTGGGATTTATTTATAGGCTTTATTTCCTATAATCTCGAGTTTAATCTTTCTGTTGGACTTTGAGAAATCTGGTATGTTGGATTGCGATGATGTATTGGTATGTTGGATTTTGGTTCACTGGCTTGATTTTGCTTTGCCGATGATGAATTGCGATGTGATATTATTTGGTATGTTGGATTTTGGTTCACTGGCTTGTTTTTGATTTCTGATCTGAGCTTGTTAGCTCCTTTCTGCTGTATTTGTTAAACCAGAACTTGAACCTTTGTTAAACTTGTTCACATACCTTTGTACCTTACTGCATTTGTTAAACCAGAACTTGAAGTATTTGTATTCTGCTGTCCTCTTGAAAACTGCTTCACTTGAAAACTTCTGCATTTTTGAAAATCAGAACTTTGAAAGTGATCTTTGGTTTTCTAAAACTGTTGACTAATCTGAACATTGAGTTTTGATTTCCATGATATATACAAACATATGTGTGTTGAGCTTTGTTGGTTTTGCTTGGTCTGGACTGAACTGGTACCATGCTAACCTTGTTCTTTAACATGAACTGATGCTCCATGTCCTCTGTATATCATATTACTGCCTATGTTTCTCTTGTACATGCCTGAGGCATTCACTGTTTTTGCTTGATGGGCTGCCTATGTGTACTGCTGTGTTTCTTGCACTGGCTTGTCTACATTTTGCTGAACCTGGTTCTTGTTTGTTTTGTTGGTTGCTTGGCCCTGAGTTGAATCCAGTCGATGACTCGGGTTTGACCTTGTGCCGTGTCCATTTTTTTTGGCTTGTCTACATATCTGGCTGCACTTGAGTATGAACTTGCACTTGAGTAGTTGCACTTGAGTAGTTTCTTGTACCAAGCCTTATGATGCATGTATGTTCATCCATGTACATGCATTTCTTGGTCATGTTATGTTGCTTGCTGTGTTGAGTACTACTTTGTGCACTTGGCTTCTCCTTTGTGCATTTTTGCCTGAATTGTTGCTTGCTGTCTTCCATACTGTCTTGTATCCATGTGTTGCATTCATGTTTGGCTTATGCACTTGTGAACAGCTGACTTGTGCACTGTTTTGCTGCTGCACTGGTTGACTAGGCCCTAAGTTGAATCCAGTCGATGACTCGGGTTTGACCTTCTGCCATGTCCATTTTTGTGGGAATTTTCAATCGTCCATGAGATAAAAAATAGGAAACGGCCTTGTGATATATGCAGTGATACACTGTGTATATCACAGGTTGTCTGTGCAAATATTTGGTCCCTGTCAGAAAAAAATATGAAAAGAAACAACCCAAATACCTGAGGCAAATAATATAACAAAAATATTTTCATTTTCTGTTCGAGTTAAATATTATTTTCCAGATTATTGCTTTTGAATTATATGTGACAGGTATTAAAGACTGGACAGCTGGATACAAGCTTGAAGACAGAGTCAAATCAAATGTGCATGAGTGCATGAGCTTGAAGATAGGTTTCAAAGAAGGCTCGATCCCCGCCGGGACTGCGGGGCCCCGGACCCCCGACGGCGCTGTGCCCGGACCCGCTACTCGGCTCGCCTTCGGCTTGACACTCGGCTCGTCATATATTTGTCAGTGTCGGTGTCTGTATAAATTGAAACTGCATATGTAATGAGTGAACTGAGTGAACTGAGTGAACTGAGTGATGTAGTGGGAATTGATATTGTCGGCTCATTGCCAATTTCCAAAGGTGGTGCGAGATATGCAATTGTCGCGGTTGACTACTTCACCAAGTGGGCAGAAGTAGAGCCATTAGCTACGATCACAACCGAGAAAGTCATTAATTTTGTTGTGCGAAACATTATATGCCGCTTTGGTCTCCCATGACTATTATAACTGATAACGGAACCCAATTTGATAGTGATGAGTTTAAGGAATTTCGTCGGAAGTATCGTATTGAGAAAAGGTTTGTAGCGGTCTCTCACCCTCGGACAAATGGACAGGTTGAAGCTGTAAACAAGATAATAAAGACCATCTTGAAAAAACATTTGGAAATGGCTAGAGGCAAGTGGGTGGACGAACTCCCTACAGCCCTCTGGGCATACAGGAACACTCACAAGTCCGCGACTGGCCATACTCCATTCGCCTTGGCCTATAGGGCTGAAGCAGTTATACCCGTGGAACTCGAAGTCCCTTCCCATTGGATAACTTACTACGATCCCAGAACAAATCAAGATCTCCTATTGGAGTCGTTGGACTTTATTGATGAAAAGCATGAAGAGGCAGATTTGAGAGCGGCCGCACATCAACACCGAGTTGCCCGATACTATAATATGAAAGTCCGACGAAGAACCTTTGATGTTGGAAACCTTGTCCTAAAGGGAATCTTTCCGGTACCATCGCACATGAACCCTACATGGGAAGGGCCGAACGTCATCGAATGGAAGCTTGGAGAAGGAACTTTCAAGCTAGTGATTATTGATGGTGTAACGCTTCCCAGAGCATGGAATAATCGTCGCTATTTTACCTAGTTTGTCCGTTTTGCATTTTGGTAATAGTTGCTTTCAGTATTTGCTTTGTGTCGATTTTGTTTTTGATATGCAATAAGACAAATTATTCTATCCCTATTTTTTATGATGAATAAAAGTTTGAAGCTCTTTTTCTATGAAATTACTGTTATTTCATATTATGATGATTATGTGATGGAATTAATTAATACTAACATCTATGGTGTATGAACGCATACATAGAACTAAAGATCGACTAGTTATATTGGCCCCCGATAAAAATGAACAAGGGGGATTGCTTGGTGATGTTGGTTGGTTAGCGATCCCTATGAGTGAATAAAAGAAAAGCAATTTTTGGAATAAAAAAATCTCTAAGTCCTTGGAGGGTGGATTAGAGTACTCTAAGTCCTCGGAGCATGGAAAAGAGTATAAACGACTTGAAAAAATCTCTAAGTCCCCGAAGCGCGGATTAGAGTACTCTTAGTCCTCGGAGCACGGACTAGAGTATAAACGACTTAAAAAAAAGAAAGAAGGAAAAACAAATACGCAAGTCTAACTTATTTGACTAAGCAAAATATTACAAGACCCCAATTATTTCTTCATCTTCTTCTCCTTCTTTGGCTTTTTGAGAGTCGTTTCCCTTGCTGCCTTGGGAAGAGGTACTTGAGGAAGGAAGAGGAACCGTGATGGGAATAGACCCGCCAGGAGGGATAAATTGTAAAGGCCTATTAAGGGGATCATCAACCTTCACCACATCGAGCTCACCCTTAATTTCGAGCTTTGACTTCTCCTCTTTCTCAATCTGCTCCTTCAGGCTGAACTTCACAGTGTTCTCAGCGCCTATAACTATAACATCATCATGCTCCTTTATGAGTGATGGGTCTTAAGGTTTATCCTCATCTAATGCCCCAATCACTTGAGCATCGGGCCTAGGAATATTCACGACAGTTGGAACCTCAGCATCTTTTACCCTCTGCTAGGTGACGACTTCGCTCCTTGGAGTTGACTCGGGACCAGGATGACCTACAAGGTTTAGTTGAAAGCAAATGTTAAATTACGACCATCGTTCACCGAGAACAACAACTTTTCAGATTAGAAAGAGCTCAGGATAGTACCGGCGTCCGGTTGGCTTTCGGTGGTCAGAGGAGTGCTCCCTTCAATGATTGGGGATAGAGAGTGCATGCCGAGTCCAGGCTTCTTCGGGTCATAACTGATGTGTTGCTCAAGAGGTTGGGAAGATGAAGTCCTAGACGGTTGAACGGGAGAAGAACCCTGGGGCTCAATGCCGGATGATCCAATGATATCTCCTTTTTCCTTAAGCGGTGTGGGAGCTCTGCCAAACTGAAGCTTTGTAGCAGCCAAGTCTGATGGCTCGTTTCCTCGGAGCACTTCTTGTGCTAGTGCCCCTTCATCAAGCTCCGCCACATTTAGCTCCACTTTCTTGATCTTGATGAGAGTGTCCCAAGCTTCGGCAAGCGACTCAAGGTAGCCTTCGCCCAAGAAAGTTAAATCGCGGTGGAGGAGAACTCTTGCGTTATATTCAGCGATGAGTGGATCAAATAAGCACTTAATTTCCTCCCTGCCAGACTTAATCGTAGCCTCGATTCGGGAATCAGATTTTGCAAGTACTGCTTTCTTACCCTCTTCACAAGCAGCCTCTTTCAACGCTTCGATTTGGGAGAGTTTCTCGTCGAGCTTTGTTTTCAAGTTTCTCATCTTGACGATCTCCTCACAATACTTTTGAGACTCTTCCTGTGCTTCGACTTTCTCTTCCCTCTCCTTGGATAGTAATTTTTCCAACTCCTCCACGTGGCGTGCTATAATATCTTTCTCCTTTTGTAAGGAGTCCTTCTCTAGAGCTAAGGTGCCGCTAAGTTGATGCACATCATTTAGTTCCTTTTTGTGAGAAGCCTCTAAGTGACTAACTGCCTCCGCCGTCTCTTTCGCATTCTTATTCACTTTGTCGAGTTGGGTTTTGAATGCGAGCAACTCAGTATCCTGGAACTTGATAATGTCTTTATCATGGATGGCCTCCAGCTTGAGGTGGTCTATCTCGTGTTGACGTTCGATAGAAACCTCTGAGACTTTTTCAACTAAATGAATGATGCTTCATGCTATACATACACGTCGTTCAAACAATCCAATGAGTCCTTTTTTGCGATTCCAGGGATATGATGTATAGCCGGGAGGAATTTGAGCCCATCGAAGCAAATCTTTGGAAATGTAGCTTTAAGCTCAGCTAGTTTCTCCACCATAGTCGAGTCTTGAGCAGGAATTGGGGGACTTTGTTCCGATGAAATCATCATTTGTTTGTAGCGCTCATGGGACTGCCTAGTGCTTGAGGAGCTGGAATGCTGATCATGGGGAACGTCAGATTGAGAGCCTCGTTGTATGGGCTTATCTCCACCGCGCGCAGGAGGATTAATGGGATTGCTTTGACACGAAGTGTGGCCTTGAGATTTCCTTTTGGAGGATGAGGAGGATTCTCAAGAATGATAGTCTCTCTCCCGTCCTTCATCTCTCTCTCGGCGTCCTCCAGACTCAGAATCCCAACTTGAACGATGGAAGATAGAAGCGCCACGAAGGCGATCAAAACCGTGTGAGTAAGACATCGCACCTGTAGAAGAATCAAGTGAGAACATATTAGTAGTTGCTATGTCAAAGGTAAAGTGCAAGTGAATGGTGGGGTGTAAGTGCTTATGTGTGTCCTAGTGCATCCCCCCGACGGACCAGTGACTTTTTCTTTATTCATAGGAGTTCTTTCTCCTTGAATGGGAAGCTGTCTTCCTTCGCCGCCTTTTTTGGGAGAGTTAAGCCCTTCGACGCCGAGGGCGGTGAAGTCATAATTCAACAAATCGTCCGGGATAGAGATGTCAGAAAGCCCCTTCAACAAGCTTAAACTTTTTCGATTGGGGTTATGTCTAATTTTGGGGTCTCCCCAGTCTCTTTTTTCTTTATTCGATACGCAAATTTTTTTCCCTTTTTTAAGGAAGGCTGCAATTGGCTTGTATGTGGCGCATCGGCTGTTGGCACCTTGTCCAAGGCCCGCATCTTCATATTTTAGCCCTGCGTCTTCAGTTTCCTTTATCTCCCCTTCTTCGGTGCCTTCTTGGATTCCCTCAGCAAGGGGCACCACGGATTCATCACGTTCTCTCCTCCTCTCTGCGATAACCTTTGGGATCACTCTACTCTCTAGAAGACTGATTCTGCGGCCGTTCTCTAAGAGCCCGAATAGTGAGAGCAGTTTGTCAGTAACAAGGAGTTTGATCTCTCTATCCTCCACCGGGGTAGCACGGATAGCCTCAACTGCTCCGGAATATCTAATGCCTTCGGGCCAAGAGCGGGCACCTGAAAGAGTTGAAAGAATTCATGTGATTAAGAAGAAAGATGTGATTTGAGTCTTTGAATTAAAGGTAGAGATGGGGATGGTACTTAGGTCCTTCCAACTACCTTCTCGTGAACTGGGAGGACATCGAACGTAGAACCATTCCTGCTTAAACAAGGAAAGCTTATTCCATGTGCCCATTAGGACTTGACATTTGGGTGATGTCTCAAGAAAGACGTACGAGGGACTATCGGCTCATCTTTTGAAGTTATAAATATACCAGATGTCCTCGGGAGTTGGCTAACGGAATAGAACACTCATGAAAAGCAGGAAAGTGCCATGGGTAAAGGCGTAGCTGTTGAGGTACAATTGCATGGGAGCGATTCCCATATACTTCAGCACTTCACAAATAAAGGAATTGAAAGGTGGAACACACCCGACCCAGCACATGAACTTATTACACGTGGTGTACCTGGTTGGGGACAAATGAGGCCTATCTTGCCTTGATGGAACCAGAATGTCTTCGAAAGGAATACCGTGAATAGATCATAATCGACGAAGAGCCATTTCGTTGATTTTTGAAGCCTGTGAATTGGCCGGATTATCCAAGACAATGGCATGATCCACAGCGTCGGGAGCCGGGTCTATAACCTCAGTAGGAAGAGTGGGATATCGGAAAAAATGTCTGATTGCAGGCTTGATGTCTCTATTACCTCTCATTGCTGGATTGGTTCGGGCTTATCGGACAAAGTAGCAGAGCTTGACTACTTATTTGATCTAGAAGACATCGCGGGAGAACGCTTTGTATAACTTGATATCTGTGCTAGCTATACTCAATAGACAATCAATAATTAGAAATAATAATAATCCGTCCCCCAGTGCTGTGTGTGAACTAGTGCAATAGATGTGAAATGAATGTGAACGGTTTAAGATTGAAAAAACGAAAGTAAAAGGTCCGAGCTCAGAGATTTAGTCCGAATAGACCGTCATCGCTGACCATCTCGGACAACGTGAAAGGTGGTCGGTGACGAAAGCTTTAGGATCGGATGTTGACGTTCCAAATTATGAATTCCATTGCCCGAGTTTGTCGGGTTAGTTTTATACCGAAGTCATTTTGAGTGGATTGGGGATTTGTTAGTGTAAAGTTTAGTCCATTGATTCGGATATGCTAAGTCGCGTTATTGTTCGTCACTTTATGCTCAGGCAAGGAAATGTGTAGTCATAATGTTTAGGTAACTTGAGTTAGAATGGTTTTAGTTGTCAACGTCGATCCTAACCATCTATGCCGACCCCTGCACCTTATCCTATAGTCGATCCCTCCCCTCTACGTACAATACCGATACCTTTCACCAACTCGTACGCCGAGCCCTCCTCTCTTGAACTATACCGATCCCTCCTCTCCATAACTATATCGATCCCTATACCCAGCATAGAATGCCGATCTGCTCTTCCTTCTAACTTTTGTACTTAATAAGAGTACCGACCCCTTGTTTAAATGACTTACACCGACCCCTTTCTTCTATCCTAACCTATACCTAACCCTATTCTTATCCTCGTCTTCCTCACCGAGCTCTCTCCAGTCAACTTCGTCTCGTCAAAACCCACTCTCTCCTCCTTCAACTCCCATCCTTTTCTCCTAATCCATCTTCCTCTCTACCTCTTATCCACCTCTCAATGATACCCATCTTCCTGTGCACCTAAATGACACACAAATCCTCAAGGATTACAATCAAACAACATAAATTTAGGGAAGGTTTATACCCGCGAGCATCCGGATTAGATGGCTATTGTTGGAATTCTCGGATTGAGGGGCGGTGATAAATGACTACGAGGGATTACTCAAATTCGTGCTTGGATTGGAAGTTAGAAGATGAAAGATTTGGGCTTGGAAGGAGGAGGGTTTGTGTGATGTCGAAGGATTCGATCAAAAAAACTTGAAAGAAAGGAAAGCTTGGAAAATGGAATTAAAAAAGGAAAAAGATGGGATGTTGAGTTTATACGTGAGAATGTTTGGGAATGTGAACCGGTCTCTTCCGAGGGACTCGGTCACAATGGTTGAAGGGGTCGGCAATGTGTATGCCGACCCCAGCCAATGTGAGTCCATTGAGGGGTCGACATACCAAATGCCAACCCCCGCTTAAAAATAAAATAAAAATAAATAATATACAATAATAAATAAGAAAATAAAATAAAATAGTAGGATGATGATGTATGTTTAAACAACAAAAGGGAAAGTGGGATACACTTTAATGAAAGATGATCGTGAGATTGAAAAGGTTCGTATGAATCCAACATTCGAATGGTTAAACCAGAAAAGCCCGAGGGCTTCATACGACTAGACTTGCACATTCAAATGAGATGAAACTTCGTTGAAGGTTGATGAAGAACAACGATCAGCTAATGACTTGAACGAGCTTTCCTCTAGGAACCTAATTTTTCACTAATTCAAAGCGCGTTGTGTTATTCACAAGACGCACCTTGGGGGGCAAATGTTACCCGGTGCCTTGGCCCGGTTACACAAAGGTAATTGCAGAGATCGGGATTTACTATTGATGGAAGAATGGTCACAAGACGACGTGTACATCACCAGAGTATGGATTCCAAGTAGCTATGTCTATCCCTGAGTTAATAAAGTCGACAAATGGATGAACATGATTGGTAGGGGTCGGCCTTCATGGTTGATGAATAGGGGGATATATGGTATCCATAGGGTCGGCATTCCATGTAATAGGGATGGGTCGGCATAGCATGAAGGGGTCGGAAAAAGTATGGAGCATATTGTAGGGCTCAGATCGACAAAGGATGAAGCACAGTACAGTTCGGGTCGGCATTGCATGAGATGGAGCCTCGGGTCGGCATTCCATATGATAGCGCTCGGGTCGGCATAACAATAAAGATGCGGTCGGGTCGGCATTCCATATGGTATCCATGGGATTGGCATTCCGTATGATGGATTGGGTCAGCATAACACATAGTAGCTTTCGGGTCGGCATACTTGGATCAACCGGCATTATAGTATCGGCATTCTCAGGTCGGCACTTTTGGGTCTGCATTACTAGCATAGTAGGGTTGGGCTGAGTTGTCCATGTAATGGGCCCAAGTGACCAAGAGGGAGTCCAAGCTTTGAGATGTCAGGCTACCTCCATCTATAAATAAAGAGGCAAGGGGCCACTCTGGGGGATCTTTTTGGCAACCAAGGGAATACTCTGCCATTTTTCATAATTAGCTTCCTTTTGCGTTGAACTTGTATTCAAGCTATTTCTTGTGAATTGTATCTATAATCAAGTAATCGATAAAGCAATAAAGAGAGCTGAGTGGACGTAGGCAATCACGTCGAACCACTATAAATCATGTTGTTTTTACTTTTTGCTATTTAGCCTTGCAATATATCATGTTATTCCTTGTTTTCCATTTAACTTCTTCATTTATTTCGCTACTCAAATCTATTCTCCGATGTTAGTGTCCAATTTTGGTGCTAACACTATACTAGTCTGAAAATTATTATTATAGAAAAACTCAATCAAATGCAGGTGATCTTCCCAAGATCCCCCAAAGTCTAGTACACAAGCCCTCAATAAATCTTCGAGCACCTTATTAACTCTCTCAGTCTTCCCTTTCGTCTATGGATGATATGCTGTATTCATCTTGAGCTTGGTACCTAATACTCTCTATAGAATTCTCCAAAACTCTCTACTGAATAATGCATCCCTATCGCTGACTATGCCACTAGGAATTCCATGCAGTCTAACTACGTTCTTCACGAACAATTTCGCCAATGTCGTTCTTGTTGATTTGACTGGAATGAAATAGGCGCTCTTGGTCAATCTGTCCACTATGACCCATATGCTTTCATTTCCCTTGTTTGACCTTGGCAACCCATCAATAAAATCCATGGATATAGAATCCCACTTCCAAACTAGAATCTCTAAAGGCTGAAGTAACCCGCCTGGCTTCTAATGTTCGGCTTTCACTTGTTGACAGTTAGCACATTGTCTAACCCACAAGCCAACATCCGTCTTCATGCCTTCCCAATAGAAGCTTCTCTTCATATCTTGATACATCTTGGTTCCCCCAGGATGAATTGTAAACTTGGATCGATGACACTCATCTAGAACTTCTTTTCTCAAGTTCTCTACATTCGGAACACATAATCGTCCCTTCTTCCTCAACCATCCTTTCTAGTCAATTCCAAAATCTTTAAGATCATCAATCTCGGATCCCACCTCGAGTCTACTAATTTTATCGGCTATTTCCAGATCCTCTTTCTGTTTAGAAGCTATCCTCTCGATCAGCACTAGTCGAACCTCTAAACAGGCCAACATAGCAGTACTTTGACTAAAATCAACAGTCGATCTCGACTTTATACTACAAGTAGCCAAAACTTCTAAATCCTTCCATTCTGCCAATATAGCTAACACCATATTCTTATGCTTCCTACTAAGGGCATCCGCTACCTTATTCCCTTTTCTAGGAGTATATTCTATACCAAAATCATAAGCAGCCAAAAACTCCATCCACCTCTATTGTCGTATATTTAACTCTTTCTGAGAGAATAAATATCTTAAGGACTTATGATCAGTGTATAGCTCAAATCTCTCCCCTAAGAGATAATGTCTCTAAATCTTCAATGTGAAGATCACTGCAGCCAACTCCAAATCATGAGTAGGATATCTTACTTCGTGCGGTCAAAGCTGTCGAGAAGCATAGGCAATGACTTTACCATTCTACATCAATACAGCTTCCAATCCTGTTTCACATGCATCAGTGTACACCACCAACCCTTGGTTTCCATCTGGAACAACAAACACTGGCTCATTGGTCAACAAATTTTTTAACTTAAGGAACCCTTCCTCACATTTATTAGAACAAATGAACTTCACATCCTTCCTGGTCAACTTAGTCAAAGGTGCTGCTATCCATGAAAAATCTTTGATAAATCTCCGGTAATAGCCAGCAAGTCTGAGAAGACTTTTGATCTCAGTTACCATCTCTGGTCTCCTCTAATTATTGACAGCTTCGATCTTAACTAGATCTACTGCCAAATCTTCCTTCGAAAATACATGGCTAAGAAATTTGACCTCCTTCGTCCAAAAATGACATTTAGAAAATTTCGTCTTTAGCTGATGCTGCCTTAGCGTTTCAATCACTACTCTCAGATGATTCTCATGCTCTCTCTCATCTTTTGAGTACATCAAAATGTCATCTATGAATACTAACACAAACCTATCCAAATGTTCTCGAAAAACCCAGTTCACCAAGTCCACGAAGAAAGCAGGTGCATTCGTCAATCCGAATGGCATCACTAACCATTCATACAAACCATACCTAGTTCGAAATGCTGTCAAAGGAATACCATCCTCTGCCACTCTCAACTGCTGGAAACCGGTCACCAAATCTAATTGGGAAAACGCTCTGGCTCCACTCAACTGATCGAACATATCATTAATCTGCGGCAAAGGATATCTATTCTTGATCGTCCTTTCATTCAGCTTACGGTAGTCGATGCACATCCGCAATGACCCATCTGACTTCTTTATGAAAATCGCAGCCGTTCCCAAAGGCGAACTGCTTGGTCCAATAAATTCTTCCTTCTTGATCCACTAGCTGCACCTTCAACTCTTTCATCTCAGTCGATGTCATTCTACTAGGTGGTCTACCGACAGGTTCGGCTGGTACAAGATCTATCCGAAACTCAATAGCTCGTTTTGGTGGTAGTCCTGTAATCTACTCAAATATATCTGCAAACTCTCTTGCAACTTGAACTGACTTAGCTCCGCCGCTTCTTCCAAGGTACTTAACACAACACAAACACTTCGGTCAGAATTATTTACCAAGAAAATGAACCCGTTATGACTATCTGGTTGCCTTACTAATATTTCCCTATCCTGGCAAAATATCCTAGCCTCATATCTACCCAACCAATCCATACCCAAAATGATCCCAAAATCTATGAAATCATAAACATACAAACTACATGCAAACATATGACCTAAGAAATCAAGTTCCAACTAGTCACATCTCATCCCTAGAGTTTCATACCCTCCTATTGGATTTGCAACCCATAAGGAAGAAACAGGGTAAGTGGATTCTAAACATAACTTATTAACCAAATTCTAGGATATAAATAAGTGTGATGCACCGGTATCAAATAGTATCCTAACCAGAATACTTTGAATAAAAAATGTACTTTCCATCACTGTCTTTCCCTTATCAGCTTTAGTGGATTTGGAAGAAGACGGTGGTCCAATAGCAAAAACCTTCCTCATTTCTGCCCTAACTGGCTTTGGACACTGGTTCTTGTAATGCCCAACTTGATCGCAGTTTTAACACTCAATATGCTTCTTATCCACAGTCTTCTTCTGCCCCTTGCCTGACTGGCACTCGTTTGCAAAATGACCCTTCTTGTCACATTTGTAACAGACTAAATCAGCTTTTGACTTCTTGGCTGAATCTCTCTTCTGGGCTCCTTTCTTTTTGAAGAACTTTCTCTTCTTTCCCTGAGAATTCTGGGTTTCAATAGGCTTCTCTCTAGCACAAATAACAAGCATCTCCTCATGGCGACTGGCCATCTCCACCGCCACAATACATGAATCACGAATATGAGTCAGGGTCGCCCTAGTAAGCTCTGGCCTCAGTCCTCGAATGAACCTTTCATTCCTTCTGATGTCGGTGTCTATAATAGCGTATCCATATCGAGATAGCTCATCAAATCTATTTGCATACTCGACAACTGAAATGTCTCCCTGAACTAAATCCATAAATTTTCTCATAATTGTTGACTTGGCAACTTCAGTAATAAACCTCTATTCGAATCTCCTTTGAAAATCAGCCTAAGTTAACTCTTCCTCCGGAACTCCGGCAGTTACACCATTCCACCAATGAAGTGCCGACCCTTGGAACTGCCTAGAGGCCAACCTTCTCTTCTGCGCATCTTCTAAACCCAAATCAAACAAAATCCTTTCACAGTGTAACATCCAATGCTCCACTTCTATAGCATCTTCCGTTTCCATAAATTGCTTTCCACCTAAACTGGTGTAGTCTCGGTTTAGCTTGGCATAATTATTCCCAATGGAAATCACAGGATTTGCTCCTCCAATATTTCCAGCCACTTCAGCAGTTCCTACTTGAATCAAATTAGCAAGGAATTGATACATCATCCCCTCATCTACTGGTGGATTCCCAGCACTCATATTGGCTTCCGCATTTTGATTAGCGTTAGCCTGTCGACCTTGGTTCCTCTGGGTGTTAGGTCGAGCATTTCCATTAGTTGTTGTGCTTCCTCCACCTAGATTTCCTCTTCCGTTTCTTGCTTCCATATATTCTTTCTCGTAAATCTGTATACGAGCCTTAGTAAGATACAGAAGAATGGTCTAAGAGAAAGGGAAATTACATACTTATATATATATATATATATATATATATATCAAATACAAGTATGTTACAATCGCGTTAACCCAAACCCTGATCAAATTTTTGGTTCATTGGATTATGTTTTGAAATTCTTTTAGGTTTTAATTGCTTAAATTTTCATAAACCTATGCTCTAATACCAACTTGTAACATCCCCCCCTTGGAGGCCCAAAACTAACGGCTACGGATGCTGTAGTCATCCATAGTTATTAATCCTCGACGACCGAATACGGCAATGTTAAATAAATTGATATACCAGAAACACATGGATATGGAAAAAGTTTAAATTTAAAAACAACTTTCACATTCCATTCCAAAACCATTCAACAATCTTTACATAATCCCACAACGTTAACAACGTTCAAAAAAATATAATTATTACAATATACTCCAAGAGCGACATATGAAGATGCCCCCTTTGTGATCAGAGTGCATAATAGGCAATAAACAACTCTGCCTTAACAAAAAAACACAGCAAAATCACATGAGAAAGAACTTAAATAACTACATGCCTTCTGCATGACTCCGGAAGCTTTTTTTTTTGTCTTAAGAGGTATCCAACAACCTCAAATCTAAAACTACTCAAAATCAATTGAGTATCCGAGAGTTTAAGGGGAAAACATAAACTTTGAATCAGACATAAAGCCGGGTATGAGTAATAATATACCATCTCAATCATTTAAATATCTAATAAGACCACGCCGCTTAGCGGAACGGGTTTCCCCTCACTAGTATCTTAAAACATTTATAAACCATTTTCTCCGCCCCTGCATCCACAATGGTTAATTCAATTCAAACATTATTATGTGATGATATGCAAAACAATTGAATCAATTCTGAATTACCCATCCCCAATTCATTTTGACTATCTGTCACAATTATATTTTCTAGAATTACTATTAACCTAATAGTTTTCATGGGCTTACTAATAATCGGTTAAACTTTTAAGGACTCCCTATCCAATTAGATAGTTTTCATGGGATTACTATAAACCTATTGGTAACTCCAATATCATTTCTTTTATCCTAGTTTTCATGGATTGACTATTCATGGACTGACCAGGAACCTATTAACTAACAGTCAATATCTTTTTTTTACGCTAGTTTTCATGGGCTAACTAGGAACCTATTTACTATCTGTCAATATTTTATTTTCTTATACGGAAACAGTTTTCACGGGCTTATTATAAACCTGTCTAACTGACATCTTATTATACATAGTTTTCAGGGGCTAACCATGAACCTATTGGCCCATGCCAATATCTTTTCCCTTACGCAGTTTTCATGAACTTACTGATAACCTATTGGCTCCTGCCAATATCTTTTATTTATTCACTACCAGGTCAACCCAACTGGTTATTCTACCTGTTTCCAAAGTATAGTTTTTAGATTCATTATAAAGTGAATATATACATATATGAAGAAGCAAACAATATAACTTGGTTAATTCCTTTAACCCATTTAGACTTCTTCATAAGTTCCATTTCAAAATACTTTGTTTATTAAATGCCAAGGTTTTGCTTTTAAATAAGATTGGGTTAATTGTTTTGAAAACTATACTTTCGAAACATTCGAAACCTTGCTTTCGACCTCATTGGATAGCCTCCATCAAAAGCATATATCTCTTTTCAAAACATTAGGCTTCTTCCTTTAAAAACACTTTAAAATCCTTCTTTCGAAACCTTTTGACTATAATAAAGTGTTACTTATTAATTATTAGAAGCATAGCTTCGAAATCATTGGAAGTATCTCTTCTTAAAGCATTGAAAGTCCTCATTTCGAAATCACTGGGTTTACCTTTTGAAAATATCATTTGGGTCAAAGCAAATATAAACGAAAGTATCTCTTTCGAAACCATTCTTTACTATATAAAAATATTGGAAAATTTATGATGGCGTCGATACCATCTCTTTCGACAGAGTCGAAAGCATCATTTAAAATGTTGAAAGATAGCTTCGAAACTCCTTTCAAAACCATTGCCTTCGAAACCCATAACCCTTTCGAAAGCATTTAGAAAGTGGCTTAATATAGCTTTAAAACAAAAAAAAACCTTTTTGACAGCATTGATGACTTTAATACACTCGAAAGGCACAAGAATCAGCGGTAGTGCTTTGACTAAGTCGGAACCCGTTCTTTTGAAATCATTGATTTATAATTAAAGGAACACCTCTAAACCCCTTTTTCTTTTTAAAGAAAACATGGCAACCCCTTCGAAAGCCATTATTAAACTTCTTTTAAAAACATACGTATCGACTAAGTTGAAAGCTTAGTAAAGCAAAGATAGATGCTTATCTTTTCGAAACAAACTGAGGTAACGACCCCATCAGAAGATATGCTTTCAACACCATACCTTTCGCCTTTCTCCAATCCACTATGTATCATCTAGATGATACCATGTATATTGAATTTAACTTAATGGAGTTTCGACATGATCGAAGGCAAACGAAAGGAGCGAAAGGTACTCTAATTAAAGGCGAAACCTATTTTTCTGGGTTAAATACTAAATTAAAGAACTTATATAAACTAACCTGCCTACATGTTCATTTCTTATTGGTTGCCTTAACTTTTCCCATGCTTTTCAAAACTGATTGCCTTTTTATTTTGGATAAGTATCAAACTTAAACTTTTGCAAATAAAACCTTCCTCTTTATTTATACGTAAATCATTTTGATCCTTTTCTCAAAATAATTTATTTTGTATACCAAATCATTTATGAAAAATCCCCAAAATTCACATAATTGCCTTGATCATGTTATCTAACATATCAAAATTTCAAATCCAAATTCTTAATATATTTTCTAAAATAAATTATTAAACCCAACGTGTTATATTTTCATTTAAAAATTCATAATAATCTTTCCCAAGCTTGGAAAATTATCAAACTTAAAACCCAACTCTAAAATCATGTTTCGCATAACATATAATTTTTTTTCATGGCATTTAAACAACAATATCCTACGATTTTGATCTAAAACCATATAAACCATTATTTAAACAATCTTGTTTAAATTTAAATAAACCATAATTCAAGCATATCATCATCAAACATCATATATACGAATTTAAACTTAAATCCAAAACATATATTTAACAAATAGAGAAGGAAATTATCATTCACCATAATCTTTGATAAGGAAATGGATTGAGATGAGTTTGATTACCCTTTTATTTTCATCTTCTTTTTCTTTGAATTTCCTCTTCTTCTTTTCTTTTTAATGGCTGGCCTTAACTTCTTTTCTTACGTTTTTATTTTTGTAAGAAAATGAGTAAGAGTGTGAATGGCTTAAGGGTATATATGTATATGTATGTGTATATATGTATGTGTGTATATATATATAGAGGTAAGGTTAGGTGTTGTTAAATTCCATTATACCCTTACATAATATAATTAGTCTATAAACCATTCTTAGCCCAATTAAAGTAATAAGCACAGCCACTTAAATTTCTTCAAATTCAATCCCCTTATCACTTAACATTTAAGTTATTCTATTTAATTTATCTAATTAAATATCCAAAATAATGTTATTTAAAATTAGGGGTGTTACATTATGCGAATAAAGAATGTTACAAGTTATAAATTTGTTGTTTATTTTCTTTCTCCTAATTGGGTTGTTTTTAGTTATAAATTTTTATTATATAGTATATCATTGATTCAACTTTCAATTTTTTTAATCCAATCTTAAGGTGATTTAAGTTTGATAAGAGTTGATTGTATTTTATTTACCTACATTGGGAAAATCTACTTTCGATTAGATAATAAAAAGATAACTTTACTAGAATAAAGATTTCATTTATTCATGTCCATATTTCCAGTTTTTGATTTTTTTTCAAGAACATGCAAGTCATAAAAGAAAATTAAATTATTTTATCTATTGATTGGCAGTATTCCATAATCACTAGCATCAAGTATAAATCTTGCCGTATTAAGTTTTAGCGGATTATACTTAAACATGTAGTCCAATATATAACTATATATATACCAAATAGGGTTTTAAAAATTCTAGGAAAATTTATTGCTATATTAAGTTTCAAAGGATTATACTTAAATATGTAATCCAATATATAACTATGTATAGCAAGTATGGTTTTAAATATTCTAGGAAATTTTAGCACTAGAGAGTAGCAAAAATATAATAATGAGCATATAAACATTTGTTTGCAATTTGTAGGCCATTTATGGATTACTAACACTATACTTATCAAGTATCATGTTTAAATGGTTATTACATATAAGCTGATGTTAGGGAAGGACATTCTAATGATATTTAAGGTCAGTAGGAATCTATGCAGTTTGTTATATAATGCTTTATGTCATCCACATGTTCATGTATTGTCATATATATCTCTGATCATTTTTTTGTACATTTAATGTGTATGATCCATTTTTGGAATGAAATATACTATCACAAATTATGGAATATCTCATGTAAGATTTATGGGATCTCCTTCTCGATTTCCTATTATATATTATAAATCTTACTATAATTTTTCTAATTGCTTGTTATTTATATAAATTATTTCCCTAACTAGCAATAAAAATTGATGTGTTTCTTTCCACAAACATGTATGGATCCTTCAACAAAAGCCAAAATATACACTAATTAACTTTGCCTACTTTGGTTTGGTCAATTAAATTAATTAGCTATGCATTTAGGATTTGTATGCTTTTAACCCCTATATTGGTCAGTTAATAAGTGAACATGTTGGAATTAATATGTTATACACAAAAATAGTTTGAATTTTGACTTATTTCACTCACTTTCCAAATTTAAAACTATTCTTCATTGTTTTGGTCATGCATTCTTTGCTTATTATTGGTTTTTTAAATACTATATTACATAGAATACATTTAAATTAGTAGTGCATATTGTTAACGCTAAAAAGTGAACGCTAACACCCGGTGTGTGTAATAGAATTGTGAAAGCACCACCCGTTGGTACGGGAACAGAATATAAGCTGAAAATAGCAGAAAAGCAGTAAATGAACAACAGATTTATAGTGGTTCGGCCCGTAATTGAGCCTACGTCCACTTTATAGTCTTTTATTGCTGATTTGGTTACAATTCGATACAAATCACTTGTCAAATACAATGCAACTTGATCACACAACAATCTCGACTACTAGCTCAAACTTCGGTGATGAATCTTGCTAAATCCATGTCGGATGAATGAAGTCCGTCACGAAGCTTGTTGTAGTGCCTTGAGTGTTGGAAGATCTTTACTTGTTGAATGAGTTGTGAGTGCAGCAGAGTATGGACGCTTGAAGAAATGATTTGCCAAAAGTCCTTCTCAAGTTGGAAGTGGTGGGATATTTATAGGAGCTGATTTGGACTCAGGAAATTTTCCTAAGTCTTTAAGTCGTGGCCGACTTATAGAAGTCTTAGGTCGTAAGTCGGCAACGAGATAAAGCACTTGTACCAGTTGGTACCTCCAGAACGAGTTAGTAAGTTGTGAGCGACTTAGTTTAAGTTGTAAGTCGGTAACGACCTAAAAGATGCAATACTGTTTTCGTTCCCCTAAGTCGGTGACGAGGTAAAGGTGTATAAGGTGTTCTGAGATTGTACACGACTTAGTATAAGTCGTAGGTCGGCGACGACTTAAGGGATAGGTCGTAGGTCTTAAGTTATCAACAATTGCCTTAGGTCCAAGACTTCCTTATCTCGTAGACTCTTAAGTCGTAGTACTTCTTAACTCGGAGCATTTCATAACTCGGTGTTGTTAGGTCGGAGCAGAGTTAACCCATAGGTTGTTAAGCTGTTGAGTCGGAAGCCCTTGTTAACTCGCAATTTGTTAAGTCGGTAGGCTTCCTTAAGTCGGTAGGCTCCTAGGTCGGCACACATCTTAAGTCGGGAGCTCTTCTCAGTAGTTAGATCGGCAACTGTTGGGTCAGAGCTTCCTTAGGTCGTAGCCTGTTAACTCGAAGTCTTCCTTAACTCGGAGCCCTTCTTAAGTCGGTCACGCCTTTAGCTTGTTAGGTCGTCTTCTGTTAAGTCGCGAATCAGAGGATTAACATTTGCCCCTCGAAGTGTGTGCCTAGGTCATAGGTCATATACTTCAATTTTCTTACCCTGCTCTTTGATTAGGTCGGAAGCAAATTGACAGAGGTCTTAGGTCGGCAGCGTGCAAGTCGACTCACCTTCCTGTGAATAAATAGTTGAGTCATCTTTCCTCTTCCTCACTTATTCTTCTTCTCGATTCAGCCATTGACGCAATTTAGAGCCCTCAGAGATAAATTCCATCCATCCAATCGTCGATCAATCTCCTGTTATACATCGTAAGTAAATCTGATCCGAGTTTACCCATGCCCACTGTCGAATCGATGACTCCCCAGTTTTCGACTTCCATTTGTTTGCCGTGGTTCATTATGAATAACCCTTCGACTGTTTCTCCATTGCCATCGATCACGTTGTAGTTGTGATAGGGCAACAATACATCAGATTCGCAACAAACCCGAGGCGATTCGAATTGGCTTTTTTGGGCGATCCAATGGTGTGATGGAATTAGGATCGTCATTGACTGTGAGGTTATTGGGCTAACGAGTTAAAAGTTATGGAAGAAAGTGGGTTGATGTACTGACTCGGTCACGACTTAGTGATTTCACTGATTTAAGTCGGAACCGACTTAGCAATTTCATGTGTCCTAGGTTTTGAGTCGCTTCCGAGTTAGGACTTAGAGGATTTCCTGTTGCTTCGAACTAGTTTTGCTTCTTAATCCGGCCAAGACTCGGGAACTACTAGCTTTGACCCATAAGGAATCTCTCTTAAGTCGTCACCGAGTTAGTACTTAAGTTTTCGGCGACTAAGCAGATGACTTTTGAACTTTGCCTGGACTTCGAACTGTTGAACTATGAACTGTGTTGCATGTATTTCTTTTTACAGATTGCTTCAATTTGCAAGTTAACTATCCTGTTTAACACAACATTCACAGAGTACTGGGACGAATATACTGTCACTGACTGCCCACATCGAATGACAGATTAGTTGGTAAAGAGAAAGTTAAATTGAATGAATATGAATGAGATGATGTACAATAACCAATTCAAGTGAAGTATTAAAACAAAATCGTAATAGTCAAATGAAACTGATTTGTCTGCATTAACACTGCACTTGAACATTAACAAGTTCTGAAATTTTGTAATCGATTGATTGTCAACTAATTTAATTCCAGTTATGCTTGTCTTTTATTTTCATTAGTTTTGCACAACACTCCACACTTTTAGGAAACGTGCACCTTCACATTTGAACATTCAGCTGATTGTGTAGAATGTCTTCTCCACGAGAAGGAACAGAGCAAGTTGAAGATGCATTTCCAGTTGCTGTCCCGCTAAATGATCCTCCAGAAAGGACTCCTACCACTCTGAGCCATAAAGCCTTTCGTCAATTATGCATCCAGTTTGGCATTGCCGAAGCTGACGCTTTGCTTCCTGGAATAAATGATACTGCTGATAGGCCGCCCCATGGCTTTGTCGCAGTTAACCGCCAAATGTGCTTGAGCGGAGCTATCCCCCCATTCAATGACTGCCTTCGAGAACTTCTTCTCCGACTATCTATCTCCCCTTTTCAATTACACCCTAATGGCTACGCCATCCTGCTGGGACTGTGTGTGCTTTTTAGGAGAACGCTGGACCGTTTTCCTAGTTTTGGAGAAATTCGCTGTCTGTGTACTTTTGCCAAAAACAGAGATCATCCCTCTATCACAGTCGTGAGGAGTGCTAGAAATCGTAAGTTGATCACCGGTCTCCCTGAAAGTGTTCATAGTTTCCTGAGCCCGTTTTTCTATGTTCGCTGTCCCCCGGGGTTTTACGCTATTTGGAGAGTAGGAAGTAAGATCACTTGTCTCTGTTTCTTATGTTCTTTCAAACTTACCGAAGTCCGAGTTATCAAGTGCTAACTTTGCCTTTTTTCCTTTTCAGCACTTCCTACTCCTTCTAGAGATCCCGGTCACAAAGTGACTTTTGAGAGGCTTATGGCGGTGCCGGTAGAGGAGAGGAGTATCCAGTTTCTATTAGATGATGAGCTTTTGCACCAATTTGGGCTTTTACATCCCTCCAGGTCGACTCGGACTCATGAAATCTCTAGTTCTGATGCAGAAACGTTAGTTGCTTCGGGTTCTCAAGCAGAGGCATCGAATGCCCCAGTTTCTGTAGAAGAAGTTGCATCAGAAACACCTGTCGTAGAGGCTGCTTTCATAAAATGTTCCGCATCCACTGATGTTGTAGGGTCAGTCAGCAAGTCGGCACTTGCTCCAATTATTGAAGAGGAAGAAAATCCTCGAATTTCTGAAAAACCAATTGATGTGGAAGTTGAGAAGGAGAATTCTGCTGAGCATCATAATGATGACACCTTTGATGACTTGAGTGACATAATGATAACTTCTCAAGAGCTTTTCAAGGATAATATTCCAAAGGCGAACTCTCCTGTCATTGAAGCGACTTCCTCTTTGAAACAGACCTCGACGCCTTCTACACCTGTCGTCTCCGTTCCCGCACTAAAGCGTGGTTTGTAGTTTGATGCACGTAGTTCGCACGCCGCACACACTTAGGATTTTTCTGCACTTATAAGCATTTACTCTTTCTTTCTGGAAATTTCTAAACTTTACTTCTTTTCTGTTTTCAGATTCTCCGATGGGGCGTGCTGGTTCATATTATGACTCATTTCAGCGCCATGGAGGTTGTGGATCCTATGACTATAGGAAATATCTTGGTGACCAGAGAGAGACAGATGAGGAACGGGCCCAAAGGAAGGCTCAAGAAAATTGGATTATGAGCAGCGACAGAGAAGAAGAGATGCTGATCGATATGATTCTTCTTACAGAACTTACGATTCTCATAAGCGAAAGTCTTATGATGACAAAGGGAAGACTCATATTACTGATGAATCGAGCAAACGGTCTAAGCCAAGTGACGCGTCTGCTATTTCTGAGAAGACTAACGCTCCCATTTCTTCTGATATTCCGGCCGGCTCTCCTCCTCTAAAGGAATCTGATATTCAAACCATCATTAACAGGCCACAATATCAAGTTAAAGACGGCCCTCCAACGCTTCAGAGCCGATTTCCGAATTGGTGTCTAAGAGGAGTCCGTTTTGACTTAGATTTGGTTCCCATTGATAAGCAGGCAATGCTGAGAAATGTCGATGCTGTCAAGCTTGATATTGAAAGAATGTCTGGATGGCAGAAGCTGGTTGATGAACTTCAAAGGATCAACCATATGAACCTTGAGGCGATGATGACCATGGAGAACGATAAATCAGAATGGGACAAATGGCGTAAGCAGCATGATGCGGAGATGACGAGCATTGCAGACGACAACGCAAAGCTTGCATCTGAAGTCAAGCGACTTAAGGAAGATCTCGCCTCATCTTCTGCATCGCACACTCAAAAAGAAGAAGTCTTTCAGAAGCAAGTGCGGGATGCACATGCTGCACAAAGAGATGTCGAAATGAAGCTTGCCGCCGAGCAGCACATTACTGAGAAATATCGCATAGAAAACACCGAACTGCGGGAAAAGGTCACCTCCCAGAACGTGGAGATTGAGTTACTAAAGTCGCGACTCGCTAAAGCTGAGACAGAGCGTGATGAGGCTATTACTGGTCGGGTTGCTGCCGTTGCCGAAAAAGAAGCGGCTGAGCAGTCACATGAGGCAACGAAAGCAAACATCAGCTCTACCTTATTCGACTTCTATTTACACAGCGTTCTGGGTCGTGGGAGCCTTGCTTTTCTGGGTCCTGATTATGAAATCACTCTGGCTGAAGTGTGGGAAGCCGCACTTGATATGTTTAAAGGTGCCGGCTATGATGAAGCAGAACTCGAGGCTCGCTATCTTGATGATGAGGCTCGCGCCGCTCTTGTTAAAGGGAAGGAGCAGCTTGCTAAAGTACGGACTAAATCAACGGGAGAAGAGTTTTCAAAGGAGAAAGCTCCTTTAACTGCCCCTGTTCACACTTCCACTTCGGCCGATGTAAACATTATGGATTCCAGCTCTCATCCTTCACATCCAGTTGTGACCACTCCTACAGAAGAAGAGGCAATGAAGGACTTTCAGGCTCGGGAATTTGAGATTGATCTCGCCAAACCGACTTCTCCAGGTAACTTTTGACGAGATGAATCCAGCGAATTGCTTATTCGACTTAACCGAGTTCGACGAACTTCTTACTTATTACTTAAGCTTTGACGATCCACTGTCTTCTTTTTCTCGGAGAATACTGATTTTGATTTCTCTTATTATGCAGCGGACGTGCCGGAAACTGCACCAATTTCTCCTTCTTCAGCTGTCGTTCCTCCTCCTTCTCAAGTTACTCCTCTTCCAGCTTCTCAACCAGGTTCACAGGAAGAACAGATAGCAGCCCTTCAAGGCTTGGACGAACCACCTGCTTCCGAGGAGCAGAAAGCAGAAGATCTGGAAGATAGTGAGAAGACCCCGGAGCAGTCTTTTGACTACGACACAAAGCATTCTACATTTCTTACTCCGGGGAGTGAATCTTCTTCCAAGAAGAAGTGGAAACGTGTGGTTTCGAAGAAAGGAAGGAAAAGTTCTTCTGCTGCTGGAGATGAAGTAGAAGTCGATCCGGCTGAGTCTCTTTCTCCTTCTTCTCCAATACGTCCTCCGAAACTAATTACCAGGCCGGGTAAAGGCTCCAAGGGTGGGAAGAAGGAGAAATGAGTTTGATTTTGACTTTTCTGCTTTTTGCATGTATTGACCGGAGATTGTGCGGATACCGGTCTCCGCTCCTTTTTGTAATCTGCACAATGTAAAAAGTTTCCATAGTATTGAATAAAATAGCTATTTTACTTGTACAAATTCTTGTGTATGTGAGAATGCATCTGTTTCTCTTTTTTGGTGTAGAATAAACGATTCCTTTTACTTGTACAAACTTTTTGTCTGTGTTTGGGAATACATTTATTCCACATCTATTTTTTGTGATATTGCAATGAACTTGTGGCATGTTGCTTTTATTAATACAATTAAATTATATAGTGTTGCCCCCATACCGCAAGTGTATTGCAACATTTCTAGCTTCTTCAAGACTGATATTCTTACTTCAGAGAATAACTACTTCACTTTTAAGGGAAGAATCATTCTGCTTTTAATAGTATATCTCGTCTTCAAAGAAGTTTTTACTTTCTCTTTCTTCCTGAAGAACACTTCAACTTTTGGGAATGATCACTTTTATTTGTTTAAAAGTGAATTTTCCTGCACAGTGAAATGAGCTTCTGAAGAAGGTTTTGATTTTGTGCCCCAGTAAAGGGTTTGTTTTTGGTACTTCAAGCAAGGTGAAGTACGCCTCTGAAGAGGTCTTTTGGTCTCTGAAGAGAAGCGATTTTGGTCTCCGAAGAGAAGCAATTTTGGTCTCCGAAGAGAAGCAATTTTGGTCTTCGAAGAGAAGCAATTTTGGTCTCCGAAGAGAAGCAATTTTGGCATTTCAGCTCTGGTGAAGTGGGTCTCCGAAGAGAAGCATTTTGCACTTCTACACGGGTGAAATGTGCCTCCGAAAAGGGCTTTTTAGCATTTCATCACTGGTGAAGTGGGTCTCCGAAGAGAAGCATTTTGCACTTCTACACGGGTGAAATGTGCCTCCGAAGAGGGCTTTTGCCTCCGAAGAGGTCTTGAAATTGCCTGGAAGTTACTTTCTCATGGTTGAGTGGATCCACGGGGCGGACGCAAGTTGCTTGATTGGATGTTCGTTTGCACAAACGATCGCAATCAATTAACAAGGGCCCTGTTCCTTCAGCTTTGGAAGGTGCCCCTCCGGTGGTTCCACCAATCTTGTTATTGAGAGAAGCACTTTCATTTATTGGCATGCCTCGTTAGAGGGCTTTGTTGACCTTTGGGAAGGAGCATCGGTTGGCTGGTGTACCAGGAAGGTTGCTTCTCAGGGGCGAGTAGATCCACGGGACGGACGCAAGCTGCCTGATCGGATGCATCACGATCAGTTAGCAAGGGCCCTGTTCCTTCTGCTTGGGAAGGTGTCCCTTCGGTGGTTCTACCGGCCCTTTTATTGAGGAGCAAAATTCCTATTGGTTGCTTCCATGCTTGCTTGGCCATGTTCTCCCATCATCTGCCCACTAGCGATCTTTTATCATCATTTCCAAGTGTATCTTCGTTCCTTTTGTAAGTAAATTGCCTTATCCGAAGAAGTGGACTTCACTGTTGGATAACTTCACGGGACAAACGCGTGTTACCTAGCTGGATGTCTGTTCATATCGACAATCACAACCGGTAAACGAAGGCTTGCCCCAGTGAAGTTGCCAACTTTTTATGTGAAGTTCTTCTTGTATAGGATTTGAATATGGAATTTTTTGTTGCTTGGTATTTGCTTTAATAAATGATTTGTAAGGCTTGCTTAGCTTTGTGATGGGTGAGCTTTGCTTTAATGACCTGCAATATTAGATCGACATTTTAGCAATACATTTAGAGTATTTACACATCGAAATATAACAGGCATTTCGTAATAGAAATCACAGAATTCATAGTTTTTCATTATTTAGTCACACTGATTTCTCAGCGGTTTACAATGCAGAAGTCACACATCCATTATCATTTTTCACAAATTTAAGCAACGCTGTTAAGCAAAAAATGGATGCTAGTGATTGTTTTTTCAGAATCTCCGGACTGATTTTCCATTTGCACTAGATTTGCAGCTTCGGATTTATATGCCAGAGAAAGTGAAAGAAGCCCCAGCTGCAGTTTTGTGGACAATTAGCAGTCGTCCCAACTTCTGCCTGCTGGGTGTGGACCTCCTGTGACAACATTAATGACAAGCTTTTCTGAATCTTGCACTGCAGTGTTGTTGAGAGAATCGGATTGATGGGTAGGACGTTGTTGATCCCGAGTGGATGAGGTTGGAGCGACTCGCTTCTCTTAACGTATTGTTGGAGTTTACCCTGCTCCAGCAATTCTTCAATCACATTCTTTAATTGGCGACATTGTGCAGTGTCATGGCCAGGTTGATTGTGAAATTGGCAGAATTTTCCATTACGCTTTGCACCTCTCGTCATCTCAGGTGGCTTAAGATACCTGACAACGTCCTTTGTTGCAAAAAAGATATTTCTTGGTGTATCAGTTAAAGGAGTATAATCCGAAGGATTAAAGCGGCGAGGTTTCTTTTCATTTCCCTGGCTCTTTCCTCCTTCATTCTCCCTTTTCTGACTTTCAGATTCTCTTTTATTAGATGGGACATTGTTATTATTAGTTTGGGCAGCAACCACTTTCGATGTTGTAGAAAGGCTTTCAAGGCGAATGAACTCGTCGGCCTTTTTATAAAATTTATCAAGTGAGTTCGGTTCCTTCATCTTTAGCCATATTCCAAATTTACTCGATTTATCAATGGCTCGCATCAAATAAGTCAGGATCATGCGTGGTTCCGCATTTTCTACTTCGGCTAAAGCTATATTGAAACGGCTCAAGAAAGATTTGATTGATTCTCCGGGCGCTTGTTCAAGGTTAGACAGTGACATTATATCCTTAGCTTTTGAAGCATACAATCTGAACTGTTCTTTAAACTTTTGTGTTAAGTCGGAGAACTTATCTACAGACCGAACTGGAAGCTTTGTGAACCAAAGTAAAGCCACACCTTCCAGGTATACTGGAAAGTATCGACACTTGATCTCGTCTGATGCTCTTGCACCGGTCATATGCCAATCGTATTTGTATAGGAAATGATTAGGGTCACTGGTTCCCCTATAGGCTTGGATAGTAGGAGGTGCAAATTTCCTTGGAAATTCCGCTCTCAGGATCCTTTCAGTAAACGAAGTTCTGCTTGGCGCGAATCCCCAATCAGCCTCATCCTCTTCCCTTTGCATGCTCTCTTTCATGATGCGGCCAACCATTTCAGACAGGTACTCTTTATTGTTCAAAGACACCTCCGGGCAAGCATCAGTTCTTCCCTCGGAAGTTTGCCCGGGCATATGTTCATAACAAGTTGGTTGCGGCATAGAACCATCAGCTTGGAAAGGTGGCATTTCAGGAAGGGTGGTTTGATGGTTTTCTGGTTGACGATTTGCCCCGAGCAGGGCAGTTATTCTATCCATCATCAAAGCGTTTTGGGTTTCAATCTGTTGGTATAATCCAGAAACTGCATCATCCAATTCAGCCCTGGTGACTCCAACGGTTGGAGTTGCTTGGTCTGTTGTTGGGGAAGCGGAAGTCCCTTCGTGAGCATTTCCGGATCTGATAGGCCTACTTCTTCTTCCAGGAGCCATTATTTCGGATCTGGTTTTTAAGAGAGGTTCTTTTTATGAATCTTTGCGAAGCAACGGTGGATGATCGCCTGAGTTGGGCTCTCAATGAAAGCACCAAAATGTTAACGCTAAAAAGTGAACGCTAACACCCGGTGTGTGTAATAGAATTGTGAAAGCACCACCCGTTGGTACGGGAACAGAATATAAGCTGAAAATAGCAGAAAAGCAGTAAATGAACAACAGATTTATAGTGGTTCGGCCCGTAATTGAGCCTACGTCCACTTTATAGTCTTTTATTGCTGATTTGGTTACAATTCAATACAAATCACTTGTCAAATACAATGCAACTTGATCACACAACAATCTCGACTACTAGCTCAAACTTCGGTGATGAATCTTGCTAAATCCGTGTCGGATGAATGAAGTCCGTCACGAAGCTTGTTGTAGTGCCTTGAGTGTTGGAAGATCTTTACTTGTTGAATGAGTTGTGAGTGCAGCAGAGTATGGACGCTTGAAGAAATGATTTGCCAAAAGTCCTTCTCAAGTTGGAAGTGGTGGGGTATTTATAGGAGCTGATTTGGACTCAGGAAATTTTCCTAAGTCTTTAAGTCGTGGCCGACTTATAGAAGTCTTAGGTCGTAAGTCGGCGACGAAATAAAGCACTTGTACCAGTTGGTACCTCCAGAACGAGTTAGTAAGTCATGAGCGACTAAGTTTAAGTTGTAAGTCGGTAACGACCTAAAAGATGCAATACTGTTTTCGTTCCCCTAAGTCGGTGACGAGGTAAAGGTGTATAAGGTGTTCTGAGATTGTACACGACTTAGTATAAGTCGTAGGTCGGCGACGACTTAAGGGATAGGTCGTAGGTCTTAAGTTATCAACAATTGCCTTAGGTCCAAGACTTCCTTATCTCGTAGACTCTTAAGTCATAGTACTTCTTAACTCGGAGCATTTCATAACTCGGTGTTGTTAGGTCGGAGCAGAGTTAACCCATAGGTTGTTAAGCTGTTGAGTCGGAAGCCCTTGTTAACTCGCAATTTGTTAAGTCGGTAGGCTTCCTTAAGTCGGTAGGCTCCTAGGTCGGCACACATCTTAAGTCGGGAGCTCTTCTCAGTAGTTAGATCGGCAACTGTTGGGTCAGAGCTTCCTGAGGTCGTAGCCTGTTAACTCGGAGTCTTCCTTAACTCGGAGCCCTTCTTAAGTCGGTCACGCCTTTAGCTTGTTAGGTCGTCTTCTGTTAAGTCGCGAATCAGAGGATTAACACATATAGCCTTCATTCAACATGCAACTGTGAAATACATGTGCTCTTTTTGTTGCACGTATATGTAAAGCAAGCAATATTTGTGCAAATAAGAAAATTATAAGTAACAAATTCATTTTTTATTTTTTTCCTCCTAATCGTGTTATTTTTTAGGTATAAATTTTTATTGTATGTTATATCATTGGTTCAGCTTTCAAATTTTTTAATCCAATCTTAAAGTGATTTAAGTTTGATAGAAGTTCATTGTGTTTTATTTACTTACGTTAGATAGATCTACTTTTGATTAGATAACAAAAATATAACTTTACTGGAATAAATCTTTCATTTATTCATGTCCATATTTCCAGCTTTCAGTTTTTTTCAAGAATATGCAAGTCATAAAAGAAAATTAAATTATTTTATCTATTGATTGGCAGTATTCCATAATCACTAGCATTAATCATAAATCTTGCCGTATTAAGTTTCAAAGGATTATACTTAAATATGTAATCAAATATACAACTATGTATACCAACTAGGGTTTTAAATATTCTAGGATAATTTTAGCACTAAAAAGTAGTAAAAAATATACATTTAAAAACATTTTAATGATATTTAAGGTCAGTAGGGATTTATGGAGTTCATTATATAATGTTTTATCTTATCTACTTATACACCTTTAACTACTGTTATTTTCACCTGATGTAATGATGCAAAAGGAAAGAGATTATATTAACTTTATGTACTAAAAAAGGAAGCTTATACAGGGGGAATACCTTGAACCAATGGAAATATTATGTTTCAAAGTTTTTTTATCATCTAGCACATAACATTATGTCAAAAGTAAGGAAAAAAGTGACAGTATCTGTATTTATATGTTATATATTACTTCAAGGACCATTAGTCAGTTATACTATACAATGGTTATTATCATTACGTCAGCGAAGTTCATAAAACCACCATCCTTTACTGCTAATATATAACTATATAATTTTTAGGATGTGCCTATTCACTATTTATGTATAGTTAAGATGAACCTTTATCATTGGCTATTGATTTCGAAATAAGCTCTTTATAGGCAAATGAATTTCTTAGTTGTGAATTATTTATCCTATTATTTATGGTAATTGAAGGAATTAAAATGTGCATCAAATCATGTTATCATATTATAAATCATTAAATTTAATTTTTGCTAATTCCAACAAAAATCTCTATTATCAAGATCCAAAAAAGGTGAACCAAGGTATACGTGTTTGTAAAAGTCATTCAAACATCAATTTCCTTTATAAGTTACAAAACTATTTTTTCCCATTAGCATTGGTAGAAAACCATAAGATTTTAAACTTCTTTTATTGTTTTATGGTTGATATTTGGATCTAACATTTTGGATTTATTATTATACCTTTATAGGGTAATATACATAGTTTCTTTATATGTTTTACTTTATTAGTTATACATTGCTCTATTATTACTTTAAGTGTTTTGTACCATTATTATCTCCTCATATTTGAAATCACATCACAAGTTTATTGATATTAAATTATTCTATGTCTTAGAACATAACGCTACATGTTATAGAATTTTTAGATTATTTGATGTTTCATGATAGGACACATAAGAAATATATTTCTAATGCCCAATTTACATCATAATGCCACCACATTTTCAATCTTGGAATAGAGAATGTTGCTCTAACACTTGCTGCCACATAGAAGTTTAAAAAGGTTTTGCTATTCCATTTGAGATTTATCCTTTTTCAAGCATATGTTTATGTGTAATTAGTTTATACATATATTCATGTGAATTTATAGTGATGGCATCTGCAAAACTTAAATTTCAATGCTATAAAGTATTAATTTTAGCATTACATGTTCAGGCAATAAAACATGCTCTTCAAATCATGGGATTCGATCGACTTTTCATAGAAATTGGGAGAGCTTATATGATATTATGTAGAAATAGAAGCGACTATGGGGATTATATGCCAGAAAATGTGTATTGGGATTCAAGGGACTTGAGACCAACTCCATTGAACTTTGAACCATAAGGTAGTTGTTTTGGTTAGTGGATATTAAAAGAATTTGATGAAAGTTTTCTTTTAGGCAATTGAGTTATTGATACATTGATTGATACATTTATGGTCAGAGAAGATGTTACCTCTAGCAAGAAGTGCCAAAAAGTGGTTGTGAGATTGAAACAACAAGAAAAGAGTCACATGTCCCTATTTTTGATGTTGTTATAGGAAAAGTCCCTGTAGAAATGAATACGTAAATTTAGTCCCTATTTTTGAAAAATAAAAAACGCAAGATGCCTTGCACTTATAAAACGCAAGGTAACTTGCACTTTGCTGTTTCTAAAATCTTTTCGAAATTTTCAAAATTTTGAAAAGTGCAAGTTATCTTGAACTTTCTATTAGGAAAGCGCTAGTTTGCACTTTCTGATTTTGAATTTTTTTTGGAATTTTTTGAAAAGCGCAAGGTAACTTGCGCTTTCTGATTTTGAAATTTTTCTAAAATTTTTGAAAATTTGAAATTTTTATAAAATTTATGAAATTTTGAAATTTTTAAAAAGCGCAAGCTAATTTGCACTTTCTAATTTAGAAAAACAGGGACCTAATTTACATACTTATTTCTACAGGGACTTTTCTTGTAACAACGTCAGAAATAGGGACCTTTCGTGCAAAGCCCCTTGAAACAAAGTTGTTTGAAAATGTTATAAGGTCTTTCTTTATTTCCTTTTCTATATAGGGTTATTGAGATATCTTTGTTCAAGCAGATGGTTTCCCTCTATCTCATTCTATATATAACTTCAAAAATTTATTTAATCTGTATGATGTTATTCTATAATAAATATGTGATACATACCTTTAGTTGTAAGCTCTTGCTTTGTGTATTTAATATTTTATTTCCTACTGTAAATTTATTTTCTTGTTTGTCCAAAATAAAAATATGAAATATACGTTTGATCTTTGAACTCATATAGCTGGTTTCATCACACCATTAGAACATTAGTCCTCTAACATCAATTTTTAGGCCTACTTTTTTTTTGGTTTAGTTCTTCGGGTTGCAAGTTTAAAATTTATTTACCACTTGGTATCCGAATATTGGTCAGCGTAAGATATATTCTTAAGCCATGTTTTCTTACTGGGAATTCATAGCTTTTAAATTTTCTACCTATCCTATAGAAAATTGACCCTTTGGATACTTAAATAATTGTTTATTTTATGTTTTGCTGATACTTTCTTTACTGCCATGGGTGAACACTCTGTTTTTCTAAACTAGGTTATGAATAATAATAGGCTTAAAAATAAATTAGGTTTGAAAAAATAGATAGCAAATTCATGTTCTCACATGACAAAAAATGCTTATGTATAAGTCGATCAACATAGCATCAAATCTATGTGTTTAGCACGGGTTTACCCTAGTTAAGAAGTAAGAAGACGTTAAAAATAAAAAGATTAGACATGGAGAAAAAATTTGCAATAGTTTTAAGCAATTTATTCTTTCAAACTTGGACTTAAAACTATGAAAGTCTGAAACAAAAAAAAATTATGTATCAAAATCGAAAGCAGTTAGCCGACATCGAAATTTAAAACTGATTTTATATTGACATATTCATCAATTATCCTAATTCCAAATAATAAATAACCTAGCTTACCATTTACAAAATTACCAAACAATTCGCTAATCTATGTGATTTCAATCAACAAACATGGATGACGGGTAAACTAACAGTCAAAACTACTAGCATTTTCAACTATAAAGGAGAAGAAAGAGCAGATCATCGAACAAACATATTTTTCCCTAGTTGAAGATAACAATGGAGAAAGAAAAATTAAATTTCATAATTAATTTACCGGAGCACCAGTAGGCAATTAGGGATAGCGCAGTAGACAAATAACAGGCCTGCGATCAATTATTATACTAGCCGGTTGAAAAGTTGTTGATTTGAGGAGTAGAGAGCCTAGGGTTTTCATTCACCGTTCTGTTGATCGACAGCAATGAGCATCGCTTTTAATTTTTAGTGATTGTGAGAAATAGGGATTTGAAATAGTTAAGGCTCTGGTATGTTTCTAGGGTATTCCTTTATTGGGTCGGGCAGTTGTCCACTGGATCGTGGCTGTAATTACCTCTCCGTTCTTACTTCCACAAGAGCCAGTTTGAACCCATCATTACCCGAAATTGCCTCATTTTTGACACCCTTAATCAACTCCGCGATACCAAAAACCACAATAAATTACCATTGAAACTATAAAAACTACTTTAACCTCCGATAACACTATGCTAGCTACACAACATGCCAAATGAAAGAAAACTCATTCAACACTCCAATCTCACTCCACAACCTTTCAGCACATCACCCAATCTCTAGTAGATCTCATGGCCAAAATATCGATTAATCCCCCTTCATCACCACAATCTACTCTTATACCTCAAAATACCAATATCCAACCTAAGCGAACTTTTCCATTACTCAGAAACCCCAACCTCTACTACAACAAAGGCAAGTTTCGACCATATTTATGTCAGCATTTAAATATTAAATGCAAGAGAGTATATTTTTGAAAGAATTATTTTTAAGGTTTAATGTTGACAAAACCATTAGTCTATTAGGTTTATTTGGTTTGCCACCCCCTCTCATTTACTTAAAATAAGGTTCCATTTTCCCTCCGTCTCTTCATATAATATTTATTTCCCTTTTCTTCGATTTCGATTTCAATTCCTCCAGTTGATTTCGATTTCAATTCGCTTGACACCAGAAATCACATCTTTCTTCATCCTTCTCGTTGATTTTATTGAGCATCTCTATCGTTGGCTAATGGTACCTTGTAGTTACCCTAAGCTCGACGAAACATGAAACTTTGTGATCACTTTTTTCCTTACCCTAGTTTTTAGTTCAAGTTCGAATGGTCATGGATTATCAAAACTTGCTTATCAGATCGAGTTTAAAGTTTACCCTAGTTTTTGTGCAGATCTTTCTTATCTGATCATAATTATTTCTTAGCCTTGTTGTTGTTTAGATCTAAAAATTGATTATCAGATCGAGTTCAAAGTTTCATTTCTTGCCGCCTCTATTTCCTGTACGAAGTTTAGCTCTTTAACTTGCTTATGTGAATTTACGAATTTTTTTCATGTTGCTTGCCTCTTCATTTTTTGCTTTGCTCTTGTTTTCTCATGTTTGACATATTTGATCTGATAAACAATATATAAACTTAGTTTCAAATATATTTTGAGATATTAATAAATAATCTGAAATAGAAAGTATAATACCAATGAATCACTTATTTCTTGAATTGATTTCTTTACAATAAATATCAAAATATTCATCAAGGAAGAATGCATAATAAAAAATAAAATATTATTGACATTACTTTTAGTTATATGTCCCAAAAGTTGGTAGTGGAAATTGTTTGCTTTGAAGATGGGACAAATGCCTAATCAAAAAACAAACCAGAATTATAGAGAATTAATAAATAAAAGAGAGTAGAATACACGAATTTAGAGTGGTCCGACCAAAATCAATTGCTTGCGTCCACTATAAGACTTGTTGCTGATTACTTATTTGCCTTTATAAGAGGATTACAACAACTCAAGGTTCAAACCGTTTGGATATGAATTCGATAGAATTTAGATGCAAAAATCAGATAACAAAAAGAAGATCCTTTAACCTTGGTGTTTATAAATGAAATCAACCATTAACATCACCGAAATTGATTTGAACATGTTCTTATCTCTAGATCCGAAATTTCAGCCTAAGGGATCAGTCACAAATGAAAATATTAGAAACGAAAAGGATCAGTACCGATCGTTATGGATTAGTACCGATCTATTCACTTGTACTATCATCTACTCTTCTTTGACTTTGCCCTCATCTTTGACAAAGCAATGTTGACCCACTTCATAAGTCAACAACGTTCGGTACCTATCGTTATGGGTCGATACTGATCTATTTTTTGGTATTGGATACTCCTTTCTTTCCTTAGTCTTCTTCCTCTAGCTCTTAAAAAGACCAAGTATATCCACTTCTCACAAGGATCGGTACCGATCCTTGTAGCTTTACCCAAATTTTCCTATTTCCTTTGTATTCTTCAAACCCGATCTATTTCAAAAACACTTAATAGTCTAGATCCATCGAGATATTGCTTGGTTCAAATGCAGGATAACGCTTACCTCTCAAAGTATGCTTCGTGTTAACAAAGCATGCTTTGAATCAAGACAAGCTATTGACAATCTACAAAGATGCCTTTAGTTCTTGAACAGTCTTCGTGAGACGGTACATCTATTTTGAGATGGCATGTCACTTCAAACAATCGTGGGATCACATCTCTTTGGTAGATACAAGACCCTCTCCCATTTGAATTCTCCATTATGTTCTGAGATCCTTGAAAGTTTTTCCTTTCCTTTGGCTAAGTAGGATTCCTTCTTTTTTCACCTCAATCAAACCCATTTCCATCATTCACTCTTTTCAATTTCATCATTTGTTTTATATGTGGAATGATTAAATGGATCTGTATCGATCATTTTGCAAAGTGTTAGTACTTGTGTAACACTTGTACAATTTCAACTTCCTACATCATTCGAGCCTTTGTTCTTTGCTTTCATTTTACTTGAGAGCTTATATGATCCATCACCCTCCCATCAGCGTTTTCGTGGTTCGATGCTCATCAAATTTTGTCAAACTCACTGCCAGTCTAATAGAACAAGCTGATAGAGTTAGGAGTTTGCCTTAGGGGCAATTATGTAATTTGTTACATATGTCTAACTCGATATCCAATCTTGTTCAAAATAAAAGGTATTTTCTTTCTATTGTATACTTGATATAATGTGTTATATTAATTAATTTAATTAAAGCATATTAAATAGATAATCCGTAAATGGTATATTTTGTGATAGTAGTTACAAAGTATTGTAACTATAAGTGACTTATCATAATGAAATTAAATGTACTGTTTTAAATATTCCTATTAAAGTGTATCGAGATTGATACAGATACATCTGTTGAGACTAGAGTACGTAACACTCGCCAAATGGTAGACGGTGTATTTCTTATAGCTGCTGGGGGGCACCAAGGTGTTACGTATAGATAGTTATTGGATAACTATAAAATGGCCTACTCAAGAATTTTCTATTAGTTAATATAACTATTGTTAAACAGTGAATCTCAAAGTGGTGATGTTAGACAGTTCTTTTGACTTGAGAATACCATGAAACTTCAATGTGGACACTCCAATTTCATTATAGTTAAATCATGGCATGACATCTATTGAATGGTTATAGTTGGGTCCGAGTTGAAGCATTGAAAGTGAAATACTATTGAATAGAAAATTCATCTCTCCAGTTGTATGGGGTTAGTATCATGGTCATTCATAGTCAACTCAAAGTCAGAATCTCTGGTCGGGATAGTACGGTTAATAAAAAACATTATTATTACACCAAAGATTTTGTTTTAAACTTACAAAGTTAATTATGGACGACGTTGGAATTTTGACCAAAACCAAATTTCAACAACACTCACTATTCGTTATATTCACTGATTATACCTTTATAGGTTTTATCAAATGCTATCGTTAAATTTCAACAGCATAGTTTATACCAGTTTTTTGTCAACATTCAACAAAGTTGTTGTATATTATGCTTTCAGCACATGCCTTATGCTATACATTCATAGAAATATTATCTATATTCCAATTAACTGATATAAAAAATATTTGAATCAAACTCGTATAGTAAGCATATAAACACATATAAATAAGTTATTTTTTTTATATAATTAGAATATTCATGTTTTCGGAATATACATAGAACCAGGATTGCACAATATACACCAAGTTATCGTAATATTCATACACCAAGTTTACAAAAATACCTCTACATGACAAAATACATAACCAGAAAAAATGCTTACTACACTAAAAGAACTTCAAACACTGAGATAGCACTTTATTGTGCTAGTATTTTGCTTCAAAAACTTTAATTAACTATAATAAATAAATTCAACAATTACCGATCAAGTAAAATATATACACGCTTAATTACCTAAAGAGCATCATTCCACATTCCTTGTGGTATAAAAGTATGTTTAATACAAAAGTGTTTCATGTAATATAAATCGACATAGTGCATCATATAAATAATTCAAACTTGACCAAACTCTTTCCTTTTTATCATGTCATTAGTATCCACAATTTCGACATTAAATATGCACTAAACAGGCTTGTGAAACATGTTTTTCAAACTTGGATTTGTTATTACTGAATTCAAAAGGGTGTTAAGGGGGCATTTTTTGATCATGAGAAGAATGTATGATAATAGAGCCTTTGTCTCTTTATATTTTTCTAATATTATACAAGGATTCTATTAAAAATGTATAATGTTATATGATTTTTGAAATAAGAAGAGGGACAATAATATTTCTCCATTAAAAACCAATTATAACCAAAAGTAGCACTAGTTTTCTCACATATAGTTGCATATCAATGTTAAGATGCTTAATAAAGTGGAAATTAAGGTGATATCTCTATTTTGAAACGTTATATAAGTTTCCCCCTCCAAAGTTTCTCCTACTTTTTATGTCCTTATTTCGTCTTTTCTTCTTTCTCTGTTAAAATCGATTTCAAAATTACGATCGAAATTGTCAAAATCATCTTTATAATTAAGATCTTCTTCGTAGTCAATGAAGATCCACAATTTGAAATCATATAAACTAAGAAATTGATGTTTGAATGACTTTTACAAACATGTATACCTTGGTTCACTTTTTTTCAAATCTTGATAATAGAGATTTTTGTTAGAATTAGCAAAAATGAAAATGAATAATGTAATTTATAATATGATAACATGATTTGATGCGCATTTTAATTCCTTCAGTTGCCATAAATATATAGGATAAATAATTCACAACTAAGAAATTCATTTTCCTATAAAGAGCTTATTTAGAAATCCACAGCCAGCGATAAAGGTTCATCCTAACTATATATAGATAGTGAATAGGCACATCCTAAAAATTATATAGTTATATATTAGTAGTAGAGGATGGTGGTTTTATGAACTTCACTGACGTAATGTTAATAACCGTTGTATAGTATAACTGACCAATGGTCCTTGAAGTAATATATAACATATAAATACAAATACTATCACTTTTTTCCTTGCTTTTGACATAATGCTATGTGCTAGATGAAAAAAAACCTTAAAACATAATATTTCCATTAGTTTAAGGTATTCCTCCACCTGTATAAGCTTCCTTTTTTAGTACATAAAGTTTATATAATCTCTTTCCTTTTGCATCATTACATCAGGTGAAAATAATAGTAGTTAAAGCTGTACATGTAGATAAGATAAAGCATTATATAATGAACTCCATAAATCCCTACTGACCTTAGATATCATTAAAATGTTTTTAAACGTATATTTTTACTACTTTTTAGTGCTAAAATTATCCTAGAATATTTATAACCCTATTTGGTATACATAGTTTTATATTTGATTACATATTTAAGTATAATCCTTTGAAACTTAATACGACAAGATTTATGATTAATGCTAGTGATTATGGAATACTGCCAGTAAATAGATAAATAATTTAATTTTCTTTTATGACTTGCACATCCTTGAAAAAAATTAAAAACTGGAAATATGGACATGAATAAATGAAATATTTATTCCAGTAAACTTATCCTTTTGTTATCTAATTGAAAGTAGATCTATCCAACGTAGGTAAATAAAACACAATGAACTTCTATCAAACTTAAATCACCTTAAGATTGGACTAATTTGAAAGCTGAATCAATGATATTCTATATAATAAAAATTTATACCTACAAAACAATCTAATTAGGAGGAAAAAAATAAAAAATGAATTTGTATTTGTAATTTTATTTATTCTCACAAATATTACTCACTTTACATATACGTGCAACATAAAGAGCGTATGTATTTCACGGTTGCATGTTGAATGAAGGCTATATGCACTACCAATTGATACACATTCTATGTAATATTATTTAAAAAATCAATAATAAACAAGGAATGAATGACCAAAACAATGAAGATTAGTTTTAAATTTGGCAAGTGAGTGAAATAAGTCAAAATTCAAATTATTTTTTGTGTATAACATATTAATTCGTCACTTATTAATTGACCAACATAGGGGTTAAAAGTGTGCAAATCCTAAATGCATAGCTAATTTATTTAATTGATCAAACCAAAGTTGGCAAAGTAAATTTGTATATATTTTGGCTTTTGCTGAAGGATTCATATATGTTTGTGGAAAGAAACACATCAATTTTTATAGCTGGTTAGGGAAATAATTTTAATAAATAACAAACAATTAGGAAAATTATATTAAGATTTATAATATATAACAGGTAATCGAGAAGGAGATCACATAAATTTTACATGAGATATTCCATAATTTGTGATGGCATATTTCATTCCTAAAATGGATCATACACGTTAAACATACAAAAAAGGATCAGAGATATATATGACAATACATGAACATGTGGATGACATAAAGGATTATATAACGAACTCCATAAATTCCTACCGACCTTAAATATCATTAGAATGTGCTTCCCTAACATCAGCTTATATGTAATAGCCATTTAAACATGATACTTGATAAGTATAGTGTTATTAATCCATAAATGGCCTACAAATTGCAAACAAATGTTTATATGCTCATTATTATATTTTTGCTACTCTATAGTGCTAAAATTTCCTTGAATATTTAAAACCCTATTTGGTATACATAGTTATATATTAGATTACATATTTAAGTATAATCCTTTGAAACTGAATACGACAATAAAAATTTCATAGAATATTTAAAATCTTATTTGGTATACATTTTTATATATTGGACTACATGTTTATGTATAATTCTCTGAAACTTAATACGACGAGATTTATATTTAATGCTAGTGATTATGGAATGCTGCCAATCAATAGATAAAATAATTTAATTTTCTTTATGACTTGCATGTTCTTGAGAAAAATAAAAAACTGGAAATATGGACATGAATAAATGAAATCTTTATTCCAGTAAAGTTATCCTTTTGTTATCTAATCGAAAGTAGATTTTCCCAATGTAGGTAAATAAAACACAATCAACTCTTATCAAACTTAAATCACCTTAAGATTGGATTAAAAAAATTGAATGCTGAATCAATGATATACTATATAATAAAAATTTATAACTAAAAACAACGCAATTAGGAGAAAGAAAATAAACAACGAATTTATTACTTGTAATATTATTTATTCGCACAAATATTGATTTCCTCATGTTACATTGTGTCGATCAGACCTAAAATTCAAAATCCACTTTTCTCCTTATAAATTTTCAAACCAATATCATTTTCCAATGGCATTTGAAAGACTTTTTTGAATAATTGAACAGAAAACATCTACTTATACCCATATTATCCTTTCACTATATAATAAAGCTAAACCTTTTTATATCAAACATATTGGTCTTGTAAACTAAACTTGTAAGTAAATCATAGAAAATAAAAAAGAGTGTATTATTCAATCGACTTTAACATCAATGCTTGAGGGATATTTTGTAGTATAAGATTGGACACTATATATAAATCCATCAATATTTCTTAAAAAAATGTCCAACATCGGAATTGCATATATTGTATCGAATAAGAACAGCTATACCAAACAAAAATTTCTAACTATAATAATTAAAACATTAGTGTAAAAGAAAGTGAAATAAAAAAACTAACACTGAATATCGAATGATATGAGAAAATTTTCAAACTATTAAATATAGTCATCCAAATGTGACACAAACATAAATAGGTGGAATTGGTACCTGCAATGTGACGTAAAGAAGAAATTTCTTAGTTTCTCATTCAATCTTTGAACATGAAGTTGTTTTCCAGAAATTATGGTTTTAAGCTTTTAGGAGAATTGTCGAAGAGGGAAGTATTTGAATAGGAAAAGAAACCATGGAACAGAAACATGAATGTTGGCAAACGTAAAAGAAATAGAGAAGTAAATTTTAGGTAGGTAGGATTTTAAAGAAGAGAGACGTTGGATCTGAAATGAAAAAGAAGTGGAATTCTTCACGAGAGGAGGCTTCAGAGCAAAGGATACAGTATAGATAGTGACAAAATGAAAGGTCATGGTTTTCACCTTCAGAATACATGTGGCAGCATTCTATTGAATTTTTTTTAGAAGGCTTGAGGGTAAAGGAAACCATACTCTTCTTTAATATTATAGTATAGATTATATTTGTATTTGTGTCGGTCTTCATCTATTGATGTTCTTGTTTTTTTTATTTTGGGCACCGATACTTATAGGAGGCGTGGTTTGAGTGATTCTGTGTTGAGATTGAGAAAAGATATATGTGAACATTGGCCTGAATTAACACCTAGTTCTATTGAATTGGTTTATGAAAGAGATGATAGGAAAAGAGTAATTGAAATTAATTCTAACTTGCATAGTATATTATTGCTTGTTGGTCAAAGTCGTGAAGATTATCTTCCTGTTTCTATTGTATCAAAGGATTTATTTATACGTAAGAGGTCTGATAGCAGTTCGGTTGATGTTAGTTTTTCATCAGTTGCTAGTTCTTTTATTGAAGGTGGTTTGTGTGATTCTTCTATGGTTGTTTCTTCATTTGATTCTAGTTCTTTTTCGAAGTAGTTGTTAAAAAATGATTCTAGCAAACCAGTGTTTACTAAAGTTGGTCAAAGATACCCAGGTGATGTTGAAGAATTTCGATTTGTATCTTATGATATATTGTATTAAGAATGGATACAAAGTTAATGTTGTTAAGAATAATATGGATCATGTTACAGCTATTTGTTCATATGAAGGTTGTACATTTCGTGTTCATGCTTCTTATAAATTCATTCTTCTAGGTTTTTTTGTTATTAAAACCATGCAACCTATTCATTCTTGTGGAGCTGTCATTATTTATGTTAACTACCTACCATTTTCTAGCAATTGGTTAAGAAGTTGGTTGTATATTTTATTTGATCGAATCCTTTAATGAAGATGAAAGATATTGTTCGTTTATCCAAGACCGAGTACAATATTATTTTAAGTTACTACCATGCATACACTGGTAAGAAATTAGCACTTGAAGAAATCTATGGAAATGATTTGCTTTCTTACCATCATTTGAAATCTTTTTGTGAAGCTGTTTTTGTTTGCAATCCTGGAAGTATTGTTGTACTTCAAGGTCATCCTATTGGTCTTGAATTTGAGATGGTTTTTATTAGATATGAAGCATGCAAATACGGGTTTGGCCATTGTCGTCCTTTAATTTTTTTAATGGGATTTTCATGAAAGGTAGAGAATAAGTTTGTATTATGTCTGCTACTGCTAAGAATGGTAATCAATTTATGATGTAGCCTTACATTTTGTTTTAATCTTATACTTGTTTCGATATTTGAAAATTTGAGCATGTATTTTCCTGGCAAATATTTGTATCCGGTGAAGATGAACCTAATTCACATTAGTTTTTGACAAAGATTAGTGAAATGTTAGATGATGATGATCATGTTTCCAGCTTTGTATCCGATCGACATCTTGGTCTTTTACTTGATGTTCCTCAAGTTTTCCCAAGTTCAGCTCATGGTTATTGTTACTATCATTTAAAGAATAATTTTAAGAGTTTTTTAACAAAAAAGTGTCCTCATGGTAAAACGAAATGGATCATTTCATTGTTTTCTAAAGTTGCCAATGCTGCTACGTTAGATGTATTCAATTATGCTTTGTTAGAGTTTAGGCTCGCTGGTGGGCTGCAGTAGCAAGTTTTTTGAATGGTTTGCCTTTTGAAAAGTTTGCTAATGTTTTTCTTTCTTGGAAATCATTATGGTGAAATGAGTTCTATCTATGCTGAATGCTTTAATCATTGGATTTGGGTGGAAAGACATTTACCTATCACTGTGTGTTTGGATAGAATTCGTTTAAAGCTTATGAAACTTATGTCGTATCAATGTGAAATAAGTAAAACTTGGAATATTTATTTGTGCCTTGTTATGGAAAAACGTATAAGGGTTTTATACCTCGAAGGTGTTCAATGGAAAGTTACTAGATCTACTGTTGATGTTTACGAAGTTCAATCAACTAACACTTATCATGTAAATTTGTGTGTTCGATGATGTAGTTGTAATTTGTGGTACATTGAGGGGTTTCCATATGCTCATGCTATTAGAAGTATACTTGCTTTTGATTTGGATGTTTATTCTTATATTGAGGACTATTTCAAAGTTTCCTTTTCCGTGTATGTTATTGTCATATGATCCATCCACTTGTTAATTTTTGATTGGAAGATGTATTACCAAAAGATGTTAAAGTTCATCCACCTAAGAGAAGATGTGGTGTAGGAAGGTCTCCTTCTTCAGGCCGGATTAAGTCGACTGGTGAGGTGAATAAGTCTATCGCTGCAGTTTATGTAAGAAATTAGGACATAACCAAAGGTCTTGCTTGTTCAGAAATCGAATGTAAATTTTATGCATTATATGCTTTATGTTTTGAAGATTATTAATGCACTATGGTATTTTGTTTGATTGAATTAAATATGTGTTCTTTTTTGTCTTATTAATTTATTTATATCTCTCTTTTTGATTATAAGTTATTCTAGTAAATTTGTATGAATGGGAAGTAGTAGAAGGTAAATATTTGTTCTTCTTATATTTCCATTCAAATTTTAAGTAGCTTTGAGTCAGATGTAGTTGGGTAATTTTCTCGTTGTATTTAAATGTCGGTTAAAAATTTCAGCTATTGAATCATAAAATGCAACAATATTTTGACCTGTACCTTATATAATGAAGTGAGTAAGGCCAATAGAGATATTCTTCTGGTTGACATTACGGACACAATGGAATGTGATGAAAAAAGGAAGATAATGTTGTGGGTGATACATTGATAGAGTTTTAGTGCAGGTATTATTTATGGTGTTTGGCTAAAACTTAAAGAACATAACAAAATGATTTGATTGGAAAAGACTTATTAGATGTTGGAAATAAATCTGGCATAATCAGTTCTGCATCATTTCAAACAAAACATTTCATTATTGATGTTATTGAATCGGTACTCTGATACAAAAGGAAAATATTTGCCAAACAAATATTTACTAGGCTTATACTTGTCATATGAATATATATTAACTTTGAGTTTGATTTCAAGTTTTAGCAGTTAGTCTGTTTTTTTTTCTTTGTAAATATTGCACAATCAGTTCTGCATCATTTCAAACAAAACATTTCACTATTGATGTCGTTGAAACAATATTACGATATTTTGTTGAATAACAAATATCAGAGGGCAAATATTTGCCTGGCTTATAGTTGTCATATAAATATTTAGTAGATTTGAGTTTGATTTAAAGTATCAGCAATTAGTCTATTTTTTTTCTTTTATCTCAAAAAATATTTAGTAAGCTGTTTTAATATTTAGTATGTTGTTTCAATAGTTATGTAACATGTGTGCATTGGTTAGATGCAATTGGTTAATTTGCCTATTAGCTTAAAATGTTGGTCAAAAGAGTCTGCCATTGAATCATAAAATGCAGTTACATTTTGACATGTTCATAGTATAAAAACAAAATAGCTTAGTGTTGATGTTATCAAATCGGTTTTTGGTCCTATCCCTTGATCAGAGTTCTAAGGCTGGGATTGGTTAGCTATTTTGTAGATCTACGGCTGAGATTTTTTTGAGTGTCTATATCTTCTTCTTATGTTTCTTATTTGCTATTCATCTTCTTTTTTGTGAAAAATTATATCTTTGATCTTTCTCCTATGGCTGACTACTGTTATCTCCTATTTTTCCTTGTCTGGTTTGCAATCACTTTTAGTTTGAGTACTGATGGTGTTTTTTGTTTATTATTCTATCAGTACTCAAACTAAAATGAGTGCAGGTTCGATAGCCACTATATTTACTGGCTCTCTTCAATCTGCTTCTTCTCGGAGTAAAGAGATGAAGAGGACGAGTTATAAGAAGAAAGTGAAATTCAGACAGTGATTGCAATATTGATGTTGCTGTAAACATCTAGTTGGAAAACAAATATACATTCTTCTATGGTCAGAGTTAGAATCATCGAAGTTGATTGTTTCTAAACATCTAGACTTACATAAAAATGAATGCACGGGTCTCAAAGAGAAAATGAGGGCCTTAGAAAATGAGAGCAATCTGCTCAAGCAAAAGGAACTGAAAAATGTATTCACACAGTCCGAAACTGGTGTTAGAGGAAAGTGATTTGTGATATTCAATGTTGCTATAAACTCATCTCTACTTGAATGTTGTTTTATTAAAGTTTATTTTGTATGAGAAATATAACAATATGTCGATGCATTAATATGTTGTGTATTACACATAGTCCGGAACTGAAAAATGATGTAAACTCATCTCTAGTTGATATGAACTTTGTATTTGTGTTAGTAGTGGTTGTTTTATTGAAGTTTATTTCTATATGAAAATTATAGTAACATGTTAATGCTATTATAAGAAAATGCAATAATCTTTTACAAATATTGCACAATCAATTTTTACATCACTTCAAACTAAATGGGATTTTTAATGTCTTGAAGAATACTTTTTTAAATTTGTATGACCGACAAATATTTGCTAGCATATGTTTCTAGCCTTTATCATGATATTCTACTATTAATGATGCTGCATTACTGCATGATTATAAAATAGTTCAAGTATGTTTTTGTTTTCCTATGCAAGTGAGTTAGGGGAATGGTGATGCACATAATAAAAAATATGAAATGCACCTAGTTGTAAATGTTGAGATGATTTGTTCAAATGAGTGATTTGTAATAGTTGCCGTTGTGGAGGTAGAGACTGTTTTCTTGACGAGTTTGAAGTGAGTGAGGCTAATAGAGATATTTTTCTGGTTGATATTATGGAGATAATGGAATGTGATGAAAAAAGGAAGATAATGTTGTGGGTAATACATTGATAGAGTTTTAGAGCAAGTATTATTTATAGTGTTTGGGTAAAGGTTAAAGAATATAATAAAATGATGTGATTGGAAAAGACTCATTAGATGTTAGAAAAATTGTGTATTCAATTCTGCATCATTTCAAACAAAACATTTCACTACCGATTTTATTAAATTAGTGCTCTATTTTGTAGAATAGCAAATATCAAAGGGCAAATATTTGTCTGGCTTATACTTGTCATATGAATATTTAGTAGCTTTGAGTTTGATTTCAAGTTTCAACGGTTAGTCTGTTTTTTTTGTAAATCTCGGACAATAAGTTCTGCATTATTTCAAACTAAACATTTCACTATTGATGTCATTGAATCAATATTATGATATTTTGTAGAATAGCAAATATCAGAAGGCTACTATTTGCCTGGCTTATAATTGTCATATAAATATTTAGTAGCTTTGAGTTTGATTTCAAGTATCAGCAGTTAGTCTGCTTGTTTTTCTTTCTATCTCCAAAAAATATTTAGCAAGCTATTTGAATATTTATTAAACTATTTTAATATTTAGTGAGTTGCTTCAATATTTCTGCAACATTTGTGCATTAGTCAGATGCAGTTGGTTAATTTTCCTATTAGTTTAAAATGTTGGCCAAAAGTGTCTGCCATTGAATCATAAAAAGCAGTTATAATTTGACATGTTCCTAATATAGAAACAAAACAATCCATTATTGATGTCACCGAATCAGTTTTCGGTCCTATCCTTTGAATAGAGTTCTAAGGCTGGGATTGGTTAGCTAATTTGTAGATCTACAATGGAGATTTTTTTGTGTGTCTATATCTTCTTCTTTAGTAAAAAAATTATATCTTTAAGCTTTCTCTTATGGCTAACTTCTATTCTCCTATTTTTCTTTGACTGGTTGGCAATCCTATTTAGATTGAGTATCGATGGCGTTTTTTGTGTACTATTCTATCAGTACTCAAACTAAAATGAGTGCTGGCTTGAGAGCGCTGTACTTACTGGCTCTCCACAATCTGCTTCTTCCTCTTCAAGGCTGTAATCTCTTCCCATCTTTCTTTGCATTTCGAGCCCTTCCCCATCCTCCGTTAACGGCCTCAAGTTCAGGTCTACTTGAATGAATACGGAGGATTCAAACGAAAGAAATGAAGATGAAGAGTTAGAAGAGTCAGAAAGATCAGACAGCGATTGCAATCCTTTGCTAATGGATTTTGGGAAAGAAAATCCAACTTATCACTAATTTCAAATGAGATATCAAAGTAAAATGAAATCTTCCTCCATTGTCATAGAAAAATATAGACATTCAATTTTGTATATTTTAGTGATATAACAAATCATTTCTTTAAGGAATTGAAAAATATATTTACACATAGTCAAGAACTGGAATCTGCTTCTTGTAAGTTAGGCAAACTATTCTTTATAGAATGGAATGTTAGTGAATGAATAGAGAACCTTTTATTTGTGACAAACACCATTATCCCAGTGGTTAAGTGATTCGACTTTGGTATGAGATGTCACAAGTTTGAAACCTGCATAGCGTGATTCGAATATATATTGACATGTGATTTGTGTTATGTTATCCCAGTGACATGTTGTATCTAAGTACCATTTCAAAAAAAACCTTTCATTTGTGTTTAACTCCATAACTTTTGCTCTTTTGCTTTGATATGAACTTTGTATTCATGTTGGTAGTTGTTGTTTTATTGAAGTTTTTTTCCGTATGAAAATTATAGCAATACATCAATGTAGTTATAAGAAAATACAGTAATCTTTCTAATTTTTGAAATTTTTGGCTGAAAACATTTGCTAAGAAAATATTTGCCCAGTAAATTTTTGTTGGTCAAAAGTATCTGACCATATATTAAACTGAATATACAATGTTTTATAATTTTATGCTATGTAAAAACAACAATATTTTGTCTGAATATTTCATATTACATTTCCATTAATAAACATATGCCACATTCAAAATCTGATACCAAACAATGTATATAAACATAAAACAGTTACAATATAACATCAAACATATGTTTTTGAAACAATCAATGTCTAACATCTAATATCTACATCTAAAAGCTAATAACCAACGTCCAACATCAAGAAGTGAATTGCATTTATTATCCAAAATTTCCTATAGCCAGCAAATCTTTGGGACATTTCTTTGTATCAGGATCTGATTTCTATTCATGTTTTTCTTCTGCAACTATATCATATACCATCAAAGCTTTAATATCCTGTATGGAATTAAAATTATATAACTTAGGATTCTCTTCAATATTTTTGTCTTCAGGAAGATCTTCCATGAATCTCATGACAAATATCGCACAATCAATTCTGCATCATTTAAAAAAATTGATATTTTTAACGTTTTGAAAAATACTTTTGTAAATAATAAGTTTTACTTACGAATGAGACTCGTGTTGTGGGCAAGTTACAAATTTGACTGGATTGTTTTTTTAATTCTATTGGTTTATTGTCATTTCTTGAATAATTGGTTCTAAGCAGGTTCATCAAACTGTCTCTCTAAAAATTATGAACAAATAAAAAATTTTGTTTGGTAATTTTGTTTAAATTTCAATTTGAAAACAAAGCAAATATTTGCCGGGAAAATATTTGTTAACATCAATTGTAAATATTTATAACTTACAATTTTAATATATCGCTGTTTGTGTGGGCAGTTAACATATTTTAGATCTTGGTCTTTGGGAATCATAGTGCTTCCATTTTTTGTCAACTACATTAAACTCTAACAATGTATTGTGGTTGACATGATACAACGGTATAAATTGTTTTTTTGGAAGTCATTGCTCTTTCTTCCAGTACTTTAACAACCAAATATTCATATGTGGGTTTGTTGTCGTCAATAATAGATACCGTGTTTATAATATAATTAGTTTTAAAGCGAACTGTTTTTTTTGGTTTTAAGTATTTCATACTGCTGCATAGGAGTGTAAGTAAATAATATCTTTATGTTTTGGCTCAAGTTTGATTTTCATGAACCAGTTTATAACCTACATCGAAATTAAATTTCATGTATTAAACTTTTTTGTTTTTTATCTATAATTATCATATTATATTGAAAATGTGTTGTAAATTATATACCTTTGGATCAACGAATTTGTTAAACAACATATCTAAAATATTTACTTCTCTTTTTTAAATATCTTTTCCTGCGTCGTAGAATGCTATTTTCCTATTTTAATAATATTAAAATTATATTAGTATATATTATTATAAGTTGGTGAGCATGTGTACATCGAAAACATCGGCCAGACAAATATTTTCCATTTATACATTTATGTATGTATGCATGTTATCTTTTATTTAAATAACTTCTTTATTTCCTTTATGTTGGTAAAAGCTTCTAGTTCACTGATTTGATTGTTTGAAAGCCATCTTTTTGCAAGCTTACTTTTTTCAACATCTATCACAACATCTTCTGATTTTTTGAAAGCCATCTTTTTGCAAGCTTACTTTTTTCAACATCTATCACAACATCTTCTTTTGTTTCTGATCTGTCATGATCGGATTCATCTTCTTCAGGTATGTCAACAATATTACCTTTTTAACTTCTTTTTTGTTGGTCTCTCTTGGATTTGTTTGTGTATTTTCTTTCTTTTTCAGTAGCTTGTATTGGAAATTTGGATCTTCTGCTTTTCCTCTTCTGTTTTCAGTTAACTTCTCTTTTATTTATTTTTTATTTTTTCTCCTCTTTTTCCTTCTTTATTTCATATTCTACAGCCATTTTTTTAATCTCCATTTGATCTTGAGTTGATTTTTGGCTGCTTTCCTAGCTTTTGCTTGATGGCAATAGTTTGAATGTAGGGAAGTCATTGCATGGTATGCTAAAATTTCAGCATCTGTTTCAATTATATATTTAGTATTTGTCAAATATTTCGAGATATTTATTTAAAATAAAAAAATTAAATTTGTTTTAAATTATATACTTGTTGTTTTATGAACTATTTTTTTGTGATGTCCTTCTGCAATTAGATCTTTTGGTTTATTGCCTGGTTTATCAAAAAACTTTAGTTGTTAATTATTTTGTTTACTGCCATATAAATGGAAAATATTTGCTTAGCAATTAATAATAATTTGTAAATATTTACTTTTTTCGGTGCTTTCGTTTTCTTTTCTTTGTAGCCTATTTTTGTTCATTGCTTTTTACTTTCTTTTGTGTGATAGCTATTTCAAATTGGCTTGCTGTTTCAATAGTGTCATCATCGTCATCTTTTGCAGCAGTATCATCCTTATTTTGGTCAGCACCATCAATACCACCAACATCACCACCACCAATATTATCACCAGCACACCAGCACCAGCACCACCATTGCCACAATACCATCACCATTACCAGCACTTGCATTATGATTACCACCATCTTTGGCATCAACATTTTAGCCATTACCGTTACCACCATCAATACCATTACTACCACCATCAGTACCACCAACAACATAAGCACCATCATTAGTATTATTACCATCTTCCCCTTCATCATTAGTATCTTTTTTACCTTTATCATTAATACCATCTTCTCCATCATCATCTACATTAGCTGCATTATCATCATCACCTTCTTTCTTGTCTTTGTTAGCGCCATCAGCTTCAACAGTTTTGTCTTCGTTAAGACCTTCAGCATCTGCATCTAAATCTACATCATCACCATCCTCCTCCTTATTAATACTAACATATTTATCTTTGCCATCATAATATTTACCTCTGCTTTTAGCTTCATCGTTTTCATAATTATCATCATCATCATCAACTATTACTTCATCATCATTTATTTGATCATTATCAACTTTGTCATCATTATGATCTTCATCATTTTATTCTTGTTCTTTCCTTTTTCTCAAATCTTCAATTTCTTTTTTCAAGAGATCGTTCTCTTCTTTTAGAACTTCATTATCCTCTTTTAATTTCTTCATTTCCAATTTCAAATCTTTCGGTTGTTTTTTGATTTTTTTTCATATTTTTTGTCAACTGCTGAAGCTTTTCTTTAGAAGAATTTGCTTTGGTAGTTTTTAAATCCGTTTCCTTTTTGTTTTCTTCTTTCTCTGCGAATTAGAAAATAGAAAGTTTAACTTTCGTATTTGCTGGGAAAATACTAGACAGACAAGTATTTGCCCGATAAATATTTAATAGCAAATTTTTTGCTTGAAAGTTACTGGAAGAAATGTACTATAGTTAAATGTACTACTGGAATATATGTACTGGAAAATAATTGATTGGAAATTATTATGAAGAAGCATTATTACCTTTCTATTGATGAATTTCTGAATAATATTTGGAGTAACCTCCTCCAGTTTCCATTTTGTTAATGTAGGTTCGCTTTCTTCGTAACCTTTTTTTGATTATGTTATTTCTATCACATCATAGAACCAGTACTGCAAAACAATATCGGATTATATTTTATTTTATAATATAATCTAAAATTTAGAACGAGTTTTTAGAATTTACCAACAAAATAGTTACACATGCTCTAATTTTTCTGAGAGTATATTTATGTTATCCGATCTAGTCCATCTAATGATTCAAAATTGTTGCTGGCCATGAATTTTTTTACATTTCATTTACTGTATAAATATACGGAAGCAACATTAAGAGAAATGATGAGTTAGCAATAGAAAGCAAATAAGTTGATAGTAGATGCATTATCGTCAACCTTGCAACATCAGTTTAATCTTGTTTTGTCTTTTCTTTAGAAGCTGACATTAATTTTAATTTTATATCCTTTTCTTTTATCATTGTGCAATTAGTAAAATATTGATTCTTGAAGTGTTTTACAGTAGGGTTTAATTCAACTTCTTTCAAACGAGTGCTTGTATAAATTGTCAAACCATTGATATCACATCCAAATATTTTAGCAGCATCAATTTCTTTCACTGTTACTTTCATATCTCCAAAATGAAAGTAGTTTCTTTGCCATCATCGCCATCATCCTCCTTATTAATACTAACATATTTATCTTTGCCATCATAATATTTATCTCTGCTTTCAGCTTCATCTTTTTCATAATTATCATCATCATCAACTATTGCTTCATCATCATTTATTTGATCATTATCAACTTTGTCATCATTATGATCTTTATCATTTTATTATTTTTCTTTCCTTTTTCTCAAATCTTCAGTTTCTTTTTTCAAGAGACCGTTCTCTTCTTTTAGAACTTCATTATCCTCTTTCAATTTGTTCGTTTCCAATTTCAAATATTTCGGTTGTTTTTTGATTTTTTTCATATTTTTTGTCAACTGCTGAAGCTTTTCTTTAGAAGAATTTGCTTTGGTAGTTTTTAAATCCGTTTCCCTTTTGTTTTCTTCTTTCTCTACGAATTAGAAAATAGAAAGTTTAACTTTCGTATTTGCTGGGAAAATACTAGACAGACAAATATTTAATAGGAAATTTTTTGCTTGAAAGTTACTGGAAGAAATGTACTATAGTTAAATGTACTACTAGAATATATGTACTGGTAAATAATTGATTGGAAATTATTATGAAGAAGCATTATTACCTTTCTATTGATGAATTTCTGAATAATATTTGGAGTAACCTCCTCCAGTTTCCATTTTGTGAATGTAGGTTCGCTTTCTTCGTAATCTTTTTTTGATTATGTTATTTCTATCACATCATAGAACAAGTACTGCAAAAAAATATCGGATTATATTTTAGTTTATAATATAATCTAAAATTTGGAACGAGTTATTAGAATTTACCAGCAAAATAGTTACACATGCTCTAATTTTTCTGTGAGTATATTTATGTTTTCTGATCTAGTCCATCTAATGATTCAAAATTGTTGCTGGCCATGAATTTTTTTCCGTTTCATTTACTGTATAAATATACGGCAGCAACATTAAGAGAAATGATGAGTTAGCATTAGAAAGAAAATTAGTTGATAGTAGATGCATTATCGTCAACCTTGCAACATCAGTTTAATCTTGTTTTGTCTATCCTTTTGAAGCTAACATTTATTTTAATTCTATATCTTTTGCTTTTATCACTGTGCAATTAGTAAAATATTGATTCTTGAAGTGTTTTACAGTAGGGTTTAATTCAACTTCGTTCAAACGAGTGCTTGTATAAATTGTCAAGCCATTGATATCACATCCAAATATTTTAGCAACATCAATTTCTTTCATTGTTACTTTCATATCTCCAAAATGAAAGTAGTTTCTTTCGCTGAATATGATTGTATCATTAAATCAACGAAAGCTGATTCTTTCCTTTTGTCTTTAACTGTTATATTATCATTTTGGAAAGCTTGGAATATCTTGTGAAATGGAGTCATCGATAGTCGATCGATGTGTGTATTTTCCAGAAGATTGTTCTTTTTCCATTTTTGGAATAGAGAGTGGAAAGCTTTGAAGCTACTTCGGTACATTTCTAGAATTGTATGCTTTGATTGTTTTATAATATCCATCTTTGGTTTCTTGTAGTTGCTTGTTTAAAAGACCCGATTGTCATCTTTTGTTGCTTCCTTTTTTACAATGTTGAAAGAACTAAATCTATTGTTTCTATATCAGGTGAAGATGATTTTGTTTTTTAAACTAATGGATTATAGTCATCAATCTCAGTTTCTGATGTAGATTCAGATTCAAAATGTTTTTCTTCAGGAAGATTCTTAGCAGATTTTCTTTATTATGGATTTGGCTTATGTTCTAATTGTTTTCTTTGTGCTAGTACGACCTTTTTTTATTACCATTGTTACTAGTGCTGAATCTTTGAATTGAAATTCCTACAAATTAAAGTTAGTTAATGTGTCTGATACTATTTGTATTCTAAACATTATTACTATTGTTGAATCTACAAAGCGAAATAACTATAAATTAAGTTAGTTAATGTGTTACATATGGTACATTTTAATGCATGTTCAGTAAATCTAATCTATGCTGGGAAAATATTAACCAGGCATATATTAGTCCGATAATTATTTGCCTAGTTAATATTTTCCACACAAATATTTGCTTGCTTATTATTTCTTCCGACATTGATTGGCCTATTATGTTTTGCAGAATGGTCTATGTTATATAAAAAGCAACATATGGTTCTTTTTAATGCTTGTTCAGTAAATCTAATCTATGCTGGGAAAATATTAACTAGGTGAATATTTGGCAGGCAAATATTTGTCTGGCTAATATTTGCTAGGCAAATATTTGCCTGTTTAATTTTCTTTCGGCATAGATTTGTCTATTATATTTTGTAGAATGATCTATTTTATGTACAAAGCAATATATGGTACATTTTAATGCATGTTTAATAAATCTAATCCATGCTGGGAAAATATTAACCATGCATATATTAGTCAGGCAAATATTTGCGAGACAAATATTTGCCTGCCTAATATTTCTCCCGGCATAGATTTGCCTATTACGTTTTGTAATATAATAATGATCTACTACTGATATACCGTTATATATAATGCAACATAATATTTGTCATCATCAATTTTATATGTAAACAAATCTACTAATTTCAACCAACCAACATTCAACTATGTCAAATATTAGCTTTAACAATTTTTCATGTAAATGAATTTTAAATTCAAACAACCAACATATATTATTGAATATGTCAAAATTTTGATTTCTTTACTTGGTTTTTGCTTTTTTCTGCCTCCATTTGATGTACTGTTAGTTGTAGTTCACTATTATCAGTCTCTTCATGTTGTAATCTCGCATGTTTTTCACAATAGCCATCTGTTATGGCGATTTCAATGCAAGCAACTTCTCCTTCTATAATATGCAATTCATGATCATGTTTTTTACGATTATAAGGTTTCGAGTTCGATTCGATTTCGATTGGTTTTAATTCATGTCGACGATTAGCTACTGAGAGAACGAAGGTTTGATTGAAGAAATTGAAGTCGATTAATGTTAGATAGGTTTTTTAAATTTCGGTTAAATGAGTCGATGGAGTTTCGCGGGCTGATTTGTACTTTGTTTGAAAACAGGGATGTAATTTAGATTTTAAAGTTTGGAGGGATGTGGGTCTAATTTATTTAAATAGAGGGATGTTGGTCAAAATTTCCTTTTAATAATAGGACCGTTCAATTTAGAAATAACAAAATGATATTTACAAGAGAAACAAGAAAAATTCCAATGGCCTCAGATTGACTAAAAACAAGTGATTATTGCTCCCACCAAAAACAACCTGGTAACCTAATTCCACCAGTCTTGGTGCAAGTGCTTCGGAGTTGGACATGACTTGTAAGATTGATTATCAATTATAAGAAACCTCTTCATTATAATTTTTAAAGAAAAAATGTAATATTTAAAAAGTGATAATACATACATCATTTGCTTATGATAAGCTTAAATTTTATGTGATTGGACATGTTGTAAACACATAGAAAGGCACCAATAGTAGGAATATGAGGACCACCTTACCATAAAAAACAACCACAACTATTTTGCTAAGGAGCCCGGCGTTTTGGACTGCACACCAAATGCGTTATTCCAGACTAAGGTCTACTCAATATCCTTGCCACTACTTTGAAATTTAATTAATAACATTTAATAGGTTAGTTTTCTAATGTGCACCTTTTTAGTTCTGTTTTCATTTAAGGGTCGTTCTACTCAGTTCAAACTGATGCTTCACCACTACCTATTCTCTAATCTTGACATCAGTATAGTTTGGCTTACTCGGTTGTCTTGCAACTACAACAACTTTGTTTAGCATTTCCACCATAATACAATAGAAGCTCTGCCCCATTTTAGATCATACTTGTTAGCCTTTGTTGTAAAGTTTCAAAATTTATTTTGGGCATTGGGGTTTGTTTTAAAGAAGAAAACGAGGAAGGAAAGTATAGTCCCACATCTTGGGATATAAGGAACTATATTTGTTTAAATATAGATTCATCAAGACAAGGTTGGGCTCTTTGGGCACCCAAATGTTTTCTCTATTGTGAGGAAGGAAGTCATGCATAACCGCCACACACGTGCATGACGCCCCCGCCACCCGTCTAATTGACCGACCAACTGAACCGGGCCGGCTCGCGTTTGGATATGGGTAACAATCATAGGCAGAATTATTTTTAGGCCAGATTTATATTCAAATTTAAATGGATATAATTGGTGGGAGACGTGACTGTTTGAATGGCGAGAAGTTTGTATTCAAATGAATAGACGTAGGTGGGAGATGTGATTGTTGCATACGAACGGACACGCCTTCTCACAATGAAAAGGCACTTCTCTACAACTATAAATAGCAACACCTAGAAACTATTGCAATAATACTTTCTTCTCTCTGAAATTTGCAACGCCTGAAATATGTTTCAGAGCGATTTTTGCATCCTAATAATCAGTAACGCCTGAAAGGTGTTGCAAATCAGAAACATCTAAAGGTGTTGCAAATAAAAACTTCTCTTCTTCTTCTTCTCCATTCTCTTTTCTACCATTGCATCATCATAAATTATCAAACTAGTGTTCTTGGTCAAATTAAATTCGTACAAACTTTGAATCTGTTTACGTTGTTTCAAGGCTTCATTGAATCCTGAAATCGATAGTTCCATAATCCGTTTGTACCTGTTAGGTTGAACTATTATCTAAAATTATCTATATAGTAGATCCTTGAAGTTAGAAGTATAACATCCCCTCATCACAATACTCGAATCATCGATAAGTTTCCAAAATTTTTTAGACAATATTTTCAACCATGGATGGTTCCAGTTCAAGCAATATCAATGCCCTACAAGTCATGAATCAACACTTGACGCATGTGGAGTGGTTTGACAGTGAAAACTTCACATGTTGGCAAGAAACTTTGCAATTCTTTTTTATCACTATCAAACTCTTCTACATTCTTGAAGAAGATTCCAAGGCTATACTCAAAGAAATTCAACAAATACAGATGAGTTGAAAGCGAAACATGCAAAGCACAAAGAAGATGATTTCCTGTGTAGAGGACACATACTCAATCCACTGTCTACTTCTATGAACAATGCACATAGAAGTATGGAATAGCCAAAGCACTCTGGATTGCACTAGAGAGCAAATATCGAATATCCGAGGCAAGCAACAAAAAATTCCTAATATGCAATTTTATGGATTTTAAAATGAATGATAAAATGTCCATTATTGGACAAGTTAGTGAAATTATATATATAGTAAATCAACTTAAAGATGCCAAGATTGAGCTCCTTGAATTCTTTGTTGTTGGAGTTATAATTTCTAGACTTCCTCACTCTTGGAATGATTATAAAAACAAATTAAAACACGTGGAGACAGATTATGATTTAGAGAATTTATTGCATCATCTTCGCATAGAAGATGACTCTCGTAAAAGAGAACTAAATTATAATCCGCAAACCGAGTCTCATTCTAAGGCAAATATTTTTGAATTGACAAATTCATTGAAGCCTAAGAATGAGACACGGTTTAAGAAGAATAATCATTCTAAGAAAGATAAAAAGAAAGATGCTTGTTATTTTTGTAACAAGCTTGGTCATTATGCTCGTTACTGTCATTAACAAAAGAAACAAATGAAGGCAAATATGGTCAAAGACACATTGGTGGCAGCAGTGCAAGAAGAAAACTCTGCTGAGGCATTGAAAACGATTAGTGGATTGATACTAGAGCAATCATTCATATATACAAGGACCGTAATCTCTACAAGAACTAAAAAAAACTAATGGAGAGGAAAATCAAGTTATTGGAGAAAATAATGTTAGTAGTAAAGTGATTGGCAAAGGAACTATAGATCCCCCGTTCACTTCTAGAAAGACTCACACTTTGGTTAATGTTTTTCATGTACCTGATATTTGCAAGAATTTGGTCTTTGGATACCTTCTAAACAAAGGAGGATTCAAGATAGTGTATGAGTATGACAAGCTAGTGTTATCCAAGAATGGAAAGTTCATTGGACAAGGATATTCTTGTAAAGGTATGATTAAGTTAAATTTAATAAATAAAACTTCTGCTTATATCGTTGATTCTATAGATTTATGGCAAACTAGATCAGGACATGTTAATTGTGGTTCACTTAAAAATATGAATAAGTTAAGATTAATTTCTGATTGCAATTTTGACTCCATCTCTGAATGTGAAATTTGTGTTCAAGCAAAGATATATAGAAAATCCTTTAAATATATAGAAAGGAAGTCTGCTTGATCTTGTATATAGCAATGTTGGTGATTTAAAAGGTCAAACAATATATGGCTAAAATAAATTCTGTGTCATATTTATTAATGATTACTCTAGATATTCTTATGTTTATCTAATGAAATCAAAAGATGAAGTCATTGATAAATTTAAAATTTGCAAGGCTGAAGTTGGAATGCAATCAAGACTTAAAATAAAAGTATTACATTCTAATCGTGGTGGTGAATAGGTGAATAATTTTCAAATGATTTTGCTTTATTCTGTGGACAAAAAGGATTAATTCATCACTATACTGCTGCTTATACCCCTAAACAAAATGGAGTCGCTAAAAGAAAAAATAAGACATTAATAGAAATGGTTAGTGTTATGCTAATTTGTTCAAATTTATCTAACACCTTATGGGGCGATGCCATTATATTTGCATGTTATATTTTAAATAGAGTTCCTTTGAAAAGAAGGATATATCCCCTTATGAACCGTGGTTTAAATGAAAACCTAACTTATCTAGACTTAAAGTTTGGGGATATTTAGCGTATGTTAAAAAACAGGATCCCAAACGACCAAAATTAGGAAATAAAACATTTAAATGTGCTTTCATAGGTTATTCTCTTAATAGTATAACTTATCGTTTTATTATCCTTGATACTTTTGAAGTAATTGAGTCTGTAGATGTAGAATTTTTTGAAAATAAGTATATAGCTCAACATCAAACTAACGAGAATCCATTAGCATCATCTAGTTTAGAATATATTGAAACTAATGATAACAATGATGTAGATTATACTTCTTCTCAAAACAACGAGAATGTCTCAGTACCTAAAGAGGATACTGAACGAAGGAAAAGTAAAATAGCAAGAATATAAAAGTACTATGGTCCTGACTTTGTTACATATCTTGTAGAAGGAAATATGAATGAAATTCTTAATATCACTAGATACGTGATGAATGTTAATGATGACCTGAAAACTTAATCTGAAGATATGAGTTCCAAAGATGCTATTTGCTAGAAAGAAGCTATCAACGATGAAATGAATTCAATTTTGGTAAACCAAACTTGGACTTTGAATGATTTACCTCTTGGTGCTAAACCGATAGAATGTAAACGTATATTCAAGAAAAAGTTGTATACTGATGGATCCATTGATAAATTTAAAGCCAGATTAGTAGCAAAGGGTTATAAGCAAAGATATGGAGTGGATTATTTTGAAAAATACACTCCTGTTGCTCGCATATCTTTGATTCGTTGTTTGATAGCACTTGCATCCATTCATAAACTTGTAATACACTACATGGATGTGAAAACCACTTTTCTAAATGGTGATTTATAAGAAGAGATATACATCGAAAAATCAGAGGTTTTAACAAATCTAGGCCATGAAAAGAAAGCTTGTAAACTAATAAAATCTCTTTATGGTTTGAAGTAGGCACCCATGCAATGGCATGCGAAGTTTGATAAAGTACCATTATCACAAGGCTTCATTGTTAAAGATGCTGATAAATGTATTTATAGCAAATTGGATGAAACCAGTTGTATTATAATAATTATATACGTTGATGATATGTTAATTTTTGGGACTAATATATCTTGTGTGATGAAAACTAAGAAGTTCTACCCTTTACATTTGATATAAAAGATGTTGGAGAGGCTGATGTAATTTTAGGGATTAAAATCCTAAGTGGAAGAGTTGGTACTAACCTAACTTCACTATATTGAGAAATTTCTTAATAAATATGGTCATTATAATGACAAACCAATACCGACTCCTTTAGATCCTAGTATTAAATTGGAGAAGAATACCGGGCGTACTATTTCTCAACCATAATATTCCAGTATTATTGGGAGTCTTATGTATGCTATGCATTGCACAAGACCTGATATAGCACACGCTATTAGCGTATTATGTCGTTTCACGAGTAATCCAGGTACGGAACATTGGAAAGCAATTTCAAGAGTTCTAGCATATTTGAAATGTATCATAGACTATGGTCTTCCTTATAAAAGATATCCTGTTGTATTAGAAGGATACAGTGACGCTACCCGGAAAAATGTAGAATCTAAATCCAAGTCTATGTCTGGATGAATATTTACATTAGGAGGAGTTGATGTGTCTTGGTGTTTCAAGAAGCAGACTTGTGTTTCTGAGTCAACTATGTTGTCAGAATTGATTGCATTAGCAGATGCAAGCAAGAAGGTAGAAATGGCTTAGGAATTTGTTAATAGAAATTCCTTTATGGAAGAAGCAATTACCAGTAGTCTTGATTAATTGTGACAATTAGGTCACGATATATAAAATTTCCAAAAAAACATATAACAGAAAGTCTAGACATCAGATGATAAGGCAATTGCTCAAAAGAGGAGTAATCAATGTCGAATACATAAACAAAGAAAAAATTGGCTGACCCATTTACTAAGAGTCTTCCAAAAGCTATAGTTTCTATAAAATCAAAAGAAATAGGGCTGAGGTATGTGAATGAAGGTTGATTGTCCTTAATAGAAACTCAACTCATGTCTTGAAAGGGATAGACAAAGTTTAGCGGGTACCAACAGGTTAAGAGAATGATTACAGAACATTAAAACTAATTATCCATCATTACTGTTGGATTCTGCATGAAAGAGGATGGATGAAAGCCCTTAATAAGTCCAGTTAAAATCACAAGGTGTATTGTAGAAATAACTTAAGGGACTTACCTATATGAGTATGGAAATCAGGATGTTTCCTAAGAGAGTAAGACCACTTTCTGAAGTAGACTCAAGAACTTAGGATTTGAGCACATAGCCATTAATGTGCTGAATATACAGAACCCTCTATAGATGGAAATTAGTATATGTGACTTTTTTGATACTATCACAAAGGGCACTTGGTTCAAGATACGTTCACCATAGACAACGATTGAGCTTTGAACGGTTTAGACCAAGTGAAGGTTCAAATCCAAAAGATATCTATCATTTATGTATTGGTTTCCATGATGATGCAATAATTTGACCTTGGAACTATGTTGGCTTGACCCCACTTAGGTACGTAGGCAGTCACTCTAGTGATGTAGCCGCCTATTTATTTATTTATTTCACTTATTTTGAAAATGGGAGGAAATTGTTGTAAATTTTCAAAATTGATTTTGGGCATTGGGGTTTGTTTAAAGAAGAAGAAGAGGAAGGAAATTATAGTCCCACATCTTGGGATACAAGAAAATATGATTTTTTTAAATATAGATTCCTCAAGAGAAGGTTGGGCCCTTTGGGCAGCCAAATGTTTGCTCTACTGTGAGGAAGGAAGCCATGCACAACCACCACACACCCACGCCCCGTCGTCGCCACCCGTTTGACCGACCGACCGAACGGGACTAGGTCGGGTTTAGGTAATAGTCTTAGGCAAAATTATTTTTAAACAGACTTAAATTCAAATTTAAATGGATAGAATTGGCAAGAGATGTGACCGTTTGAATGATGGGAAGTTTGTATTCAAATGAATAGGCCAGGGCGGGAGACGTGACTATTGCGTACGAATGGACGCGTCTTATCACAACGATAATGCACCTCTCTGCAACTTTAAATAGCAACACCCAGAAACTGTTGCAATAATACTTTCTTCTCTCTGAAATTTGCAACGCTTGAAATCTGTTTCAGAGTGCTTTTTGCATCTTGATAATCAGTAATGCCTGAAAGGTGTTGCAAATCATAAACTCCTAAAAGGTGCTGCAAATAATAACTTCTCTTCTTCTTCTCCACTCTTTTTCCTAACATTGCAACATCAGAAATTATCAAATTAGTGTTTTTGGCCAGATCAAAATCATACAAACTTTAAATCTGGTAACGCTGTTTTAAGGCTTCGTTGAATGCTGAAATCGATAGTTCTACCATCCGTTTATACTTGGGTTGAACTATTGTTTAAAAGAATCTATATAGTAGATCCTTGAAGTCAGAACCTCATCACAATACTCGAATCATCAATAATTTTCCAACAGCCTCCTCTGCAAACCACTTCAGTCGTAATACGCACCATATATGTACCATCTTCGCATTTCAGTACACCACAGCAGTAGCTATACCCGCTGACTCAGCAATATTCTTGCATCACTGCTTTGCCACCTCAATACACCTCATCGGTACTATCAGCTCTCTCTGTCTTTATTATATCAGTTTAGCCTTCTACTCTCGGTACACTTTGGCTATAATTTTATTGTATTCATTATATTTGTGGCTGTACTTTCTAGTTTTCTCTCGTTTTGTGTATTGTCAATTGTTTTTAATCTCATAGTTTCAATTTTTTGTTGGTCTTGTTGTTTTAGCTATCGTTTGGGACCATTATAGCTCTCTTTATTATTATTATATATATATAGAGAGAGAGAGTACAAACTAACACTATTGGTACAAAATTTCATGTTCATCCTAAATTGGTTACATGAAGCTTCTTGGTTCTTACATTATTTACTACAGTAGATATACTAATAATAACTGAAACTACATCTTTTCCTATATTTACTAAGGACATTTGCGTTTTAGTTAAATAAAACATAGGCTAGTGCCACTGATCATTAGTTAAAACAAAGGGACTGAATGTCTTTACAGTAAACTTGAATACTAAATTTACAGGCAGCAAATTTGGTGTATCTACTTCTTATTCGGTGCATTATAAGCACGGAAACTGATGGGTATTCTCTAAAGATATCACAATATTTATTATTTCTAATAGTGGAAGTCTTAGACAACGTAATTATTATAGGATAGAAAAATCGATAAGCATGGAAAAGTAATTTGTAGCTTATATATTGCAATTTAATGGAGATATTTTGAGTTAGCCAATAAAATGACATTTGAGCCGATGTATGTTTGTGTGAAAACTGTTAATAACATAAAGAGCAAAATAATGTGTATACCAAATATATATAACAAATTAAACATCTTAATTCTCTAAGCAAGAAATTTGAATTATCTAAATTCACACTAAGTATTAATTATTGAAAATATCTGAACACAAATAGCATATAAAATATTCCACCAATCATTGAATCAAGAAGTCTGGAAAAATAAATTGTTCGAAGTATAGATCCAAGAGTTAATACAATATGTGTATCAAAGATCAGATAACCGGTTTAATTAATCAACTCCTAATTAACCATATGACGGTATTGTTGAAATTATAAACAAATTTCTAATAGGCATGTCAATTTGTGAAAAATGTGAAGAATCATGTTCCTTGGTTATAAAAAATCATGTCTATTGATGTAAAATTATTTTAAACCATATGAAGTATTTAATCAATGGTTGTGTCTTTTAATAAAGGGCTACACTTGAAGAGTTATATCTCTTCCTAAAGGTCATGAATCTCAGTACCGGCCCTTGCCCAAAGCAGCAGAAGCAGCTGCTTTGGGCCTCCAAATTTCAAGGGCACCAAAATATTCGTTCGCATGGTATAAAAAATCCCATGTCTAAAAAACTTAACCACGCGGAGGAAAAAAGAAGGAAAATCACAAAGTAGCGAAGCATAAGCAGAAGAGCGGAAGAAGAATAGGCCAGAGGCAAAGGCAAGCAATCTGCAGTGAGCAATCCTCTTTGATTTCTGATTTTTCTCTCAATTTCCTTCAATTTTCCTTTGCTTGAATATCGGATCAAAGGTTAGGGTTTCATATTTATTTTAGTTAAGTTGATAATTGATTTTGGGTACTTCTAGTAGTTTTCATCCCTGTTAACAGCATATGTTGGTTATACATAAATTGTTGAGAATTGGTTAAATTTAATCATTTTAGTATCATCAAATGGAACATTATTTATTGTTCTGAAGGTACAAATAAGAATTTTAGTTTAAAAGTAATAGTGATATAGCATAGAAATCAAACACTATATATTCAATGCAAAAATAAATAGTAAGCAGATTCGTAGATAAAAATACTGCTGATGCCTGACAATATAAAATTCACTGCTAAAGCAGAAATATAATCTATCATTCAAAACCTTTCAGTAAAGACAAATGGTGATGGTATTAAGTAGTACATGAAGCTTTGTGTTTTCAAAGCATTTAGAATGTGGTGCAACTATTTATTACAAATATACTATTTATATTTTCAAATTTCCAAATTGTAACCATGAATATAGCATCTTTGTATCTTTAAATAGTAATTAGTGGGAACAGGCCCGGCCCAAAGGCAAGGCAAGCAAGGCCTTCGCCTAGGGCAACACCGCCGGAGATGGTGAAGGGGGCAACAAATTGTTGGAGAAGCCTTTAAAAATATTGATATGTAAAAGTTGCAGGGCAACATATTGTATAAGAAATCCATAGCACAATGGTTTAAAGCTCTTGTATGTGACCTGGGAAACCAAGGTTCAACTCTGGGAACCTCCATTTTTACTTAATTTTTTTTAACTCCATTTTTTCCTAAGTCTGTGTCTAGGGCAACCAACGCGTTAGGGCCGACACTGAGTAGGAAACCAACATTCTTGCCTTCCTTTAACTCCTAAGTGAAATCATCTCCTCTATATACTGTTGATAATCTACATAAATTATTTTGATGTTTTGTTTTTTTATCTCATTAGTATTTGTTTAAATGCATTGGTTTATAATTGGCTTTGTGTAACAAAACTCCTAGGATCGGCCCCGATGAGTCTATGTATAAATATGTCATTGTTCCTAGCAAAATGTACTTAAAAAAAATCTATTCTATCAAATAAAAAAAATTCTACTATTTCTTCGTTATAATTTTAAAACAACATTTCTATCAATGTCATTAGAGTCATATGATCAAGACTGGGCATTTAGTTCTTGCTTCGCATGATGAACAGTGATTCATACTGTTCTTCTCTTCCTATTCCAATTTTCTATGAAGAAAATTATGATTTTTGGTATATCAATATGAAGATCTATTTTCATTCATAAAATCTATGAAAAATTATTGAGGAAGGATTCACTAGCCAGAAGACACATCTACATCTACTCTTCCAACAAATCAAAAGAAGAGTCTAGAAGATAATCAACATAAGGATTCTCAAGCACTGTTTTGTCTACAAGCAATGGAAGATGAAATTTTCCCTCGAATCGTGGATGTAACCACTACAAAGAAGGCATGAGACACGGTGAAGGAGGATTTTCAAGGATCCACAAAGGTACAAGTGGTTAAACTACAAAAGCGAATAGATTTTGAAAATCTTATGATGAATGAAAATGAGGCTTCAAAAGGTTACTATTCTAAATAAAAGGAATAGTAAATCAAATGAGTGCCTATGGAGAAACAATTTCTGACAAGGAAATAATTGAAAAGATATTAATTTGTTATATAGAAAATATGATGTAATAATTTTAGTGATAGAGAAAACAAAGAATTTACAAACCTTATCACCGACTGAGTTAATGGTTCTCTCGAAGCATATGAAAATAGTCAAGTAAGGCGAAATGAAAATTCAATAAAAAATGCCTTTCAGTCTAAGTGTAATTTGCGATCCCATAAGGTAAAGGAAGGAGGTAGAAAGATATGACGAAACTATAGAACCAAGAACAACCAAGGAAAACAATTTGAGAACAATGGAAATTTTTCCCCATATGGTATTTGTGAAAGTAAATGTCAATTGGAGAAGGATTGCTGATTTACGGGGAAACCTAAATGCCAAAACTGTAAAAAGTTGGGCTATATTGAAAGAGACTGTCACTTCAAGAGATCTCGCCATGCTAATTTTTTAGAAGAAACAAATGAAGAAAATAATCTTTTTATGTTCGTTAGACTATTTCAGAAGAAAAGAATGGTATTTGGTATCTCAGTAGTGGTTGTTGTAACCACATGACAAAAAATAAAAATATCTTTTGTAACTTGATAAAGCTAAGACAAAAGTAAAAATTGACAGTGGTGACTTCATGGATGCAGTAGGAAGATGCACAATTGCTATTGGCACACGGAAAGGTAGAAGATACATCAATGATGTACTTCTAGTTCCATACATTGATGAAAACCTACTCGGTGTGGGACAAATGATGGAGAATAAATACTCTTTGCATTTCGAAGTAGATTCTTGCATAATATATAACAATCAAGAAAAATTCCTTAAAATTGCAAGAATAAAAATGAAAGAGAACAAATGATTTCCAGTACAACTGATATATTATTACAATTTAGTAATACAAATGCATGTAAATGAGTCTTGACTGTGGCATAGAAGGTTTGGTATTTCAAGTTTAAAGGATTGAAGATCCTCTATGAAAAGAATATGATGTGATGTAACGACCACGACTTTTTCTCCACAGAAAGTCGTATCATTAATAAGAAAGAAAGGGGTAGAAAATAGAAAAGAAGAGAAGAAAGAAAGAAACAACAACAACGATCTCACAGCGGAACGAATAAATTATATTAATAACATATACATTTACATAGTATACAACACTTTACAGAGTTACACAGCATATACATCACTTACTAGACAGTTATAACATCTGTCTAGACATTGCAATTCAATACACTACAGAGATACAGACACAGCGGAACTACTATATATATCTATAATGCTGAAGCCTCCTGCTCCATTGCTCCTCCACAATTCGTCAAAGCTAAACCTGAATCCCTTGGCTACTCGTAAAAATTTGAGTACCCAAGAGTTTATAAAACAGAAATAAACAACTTGGGTCAGACATGGGTCTGGTGTGAGTAAACGGTTTAAAATTGTTTAACTTTTGAAAACCTTTGAAAGAAAAGGTATCTCGTAAGACTTCCCGCACATAAACACGGAAAAGTTTTTACCTTACGATAACCAAAACATTTGATAGGAAATCCAGTTATATTATAATAGGGTCTAGGGTTTTCAAATAAATATGAAATAGCTGAAATTGTTACATTATTAAATTCCAGCATACTAGCCACAAAGTGGGTTATACAATCAAGTCCGTTGGCACTTATTGGATTTTGGATTCCATACAATGGCAGGGCTACCGGGGTACCGCCCGTCACAGTACGTGGCCTAGATCACCGTACCGAGGATCACTCCCAATCCCCTGCAACACAAGGTCGGAACATCCCTTACTGGATAATTCCCGCACAAGATACCTCACGGTTGGGATCAGCAACCGCACCACTAAGTCGAAAATAGAAAGGGACATCTAGACAGAGGTAACCTTGTCCTACTTGGGTGCTACCCACTAACCTTGCTGCACCTCCCCTGTTTTAGCCATTCCCGGTTTGTGAGGCTTGAGGTCACGATTACCTTAGAAAAGGACACATCACTTAGAATGCTCATCGTCCACCTGACGATGTTCTGAAAGCATTCAATCCATACAAGTTCGTTCCGGGTTCGAACGAAACCGAAGGCATTATCTCGTTACACTCGTTTTGGAATCACCCTTAGAGTTAACGACAATAACCCTTGCACTCTGAATCTTCATCTTCACTTGATTCACGACCTATCGTTAATTTGGATCGATGTGGTATTCGGGTCTCCAGACCTGGAAATCCGGTATACGGAAACCCGATCCCGGTCTCATCGAAATCCAAAGCGTATCTTTTAAGGCCAAGTTGTTTTAAAGGTTAAAACAATCCAATTTATTATCTTTATACACATAGAAAGATAATTCACAACAGATAATCAACATTATCAGATAATCCATATAATTCAACTAACATCCATATCACACAGCATATATCTCATCAGAGATATCAATCAAAGTCAAGTATCCAATACTAACACCCATTCATAAGTAATGATTTATATCATCTTAAATTAATTTAAATTGAATTAAATTAATTACTTCATTTTATAAATCCATCTTACTTAACCATTAATTAATTACAATCAATTAATTAATTATCCTTTAATAATTCATTTCAATTAATCATCTTTGATTAATTATCTTTTAATTACATCCAAGTAATTTATCCTCAATTAATTACTTAAATTAATTATTCTTAACCACTTATAGTAATTAACCTTTAATTACTTCATTAATTAATTTACTAAAATTAATTAATTTAATCAACTATAATTAATTACATTAATCCTTAATTAATTTCATTGATTAATTACTTCATTTATTAATTATTACTTAATTAACCAATCTTAATTACATCATTAATTATATTAATTAATGATCCTTAATTACAACTTAATTATTAATTACTTAATTAAATTAATTACATTAAGTAATTAATCTTTAATTAAACAACATTTATTAATCACTCTTGATTAATCTTTAATCAGTAATTAACTACCCTTAATTACTCTTAAACAGATTAATTAACCTTAATTACAAATTAATTATTCTTTAATTATTAATTAATAAACCTTAATTATCAATTAATAAAACTTAATAACAAATTAATTAATCTTTAATTATCAGTTAATTAATCCTTAATTACCAGTTAATTAATCCTTAATTACCATTTGATTAATCCTTAATTAATCTTTAATTACAAATTAATCACCCCTTAATTAATAATTAATAAAACTTAATTATTAATTAATAAAACTTAATTACAAATTAAGTACTCTTAATTACCAATTAATTTACCTCTAATTACAAATTAATTAATCTTTAATTACTAAATTAATTAATCTCTAATCATTAATTAATCTAATTAATTAATCATACTTAAATTACTTTATTAACTTTATTAACCTCAAATTATTAAAACCTTAATTATCCTTTTTAAGGTAAACCATTATCTTAATTAATGACTTAATTATCATTAAAAACATTTTTATCTTTAAAATTAAATTCCTTAATTAAATCATTTAATTAAGTTTTGAAATAAAATAAACATTTAACTTAACAAATTAAAGTTAACAAATTATATAACTTCCTTAAATCAATTACTTAAAAACATTTATTTTATAAAGAATTGATTTAAGAAATAGTTTAAAACTAGATTTTATTTTTACTTTAAAACTTACTTTTATTTAAATTTAACAACTTAGATTTAGTTTAAGTTAAATCTGAAACATACAAACACTCACGTTCTACTGGAATACTAACCCTAGTCTTTACTCGAGCCAACATGCCAAATTCCCGAGTTCATACCCGAGCCACTTCCCTTTTTTTTTTATAAACTTTATTTTGTTTTAAAATTTTAAAACTGTTGTACAGCTAAAAACACTCGCGAGGCAAACCCGCTATCTCCCCGAGTATGACTTCGAGCCTACTTCTTCTTCTTCCTACATCCTCACCCAGACACACAGGTACACGCGTGCACGTGCACAATCAATCTGGTCATCTCCGACAATCATTGCGACCTCCAACAAATCGCTGATGTTCCCCTCAGTCGTCAAGAACACCCAGAACCTCGAACGCGCCTGAAATTTGAAATCGAGGTAACTCGATAAATTCCTAGAACCACTTGAACCATCAACTTCCTTCGTCGACAACTACCTCATCCACCGGAGCTCACGTGCCTCCGGCCAAAAGCACTCCGACCACTCACGAACCCATCCCCCCAGTCGCGATCGACTGAATCGTGGTGACGACATCGCAAATGCCACGCGAATTGCCATAAGCCAAATGCAGGACTAAACCCTAGTTTTCCTAACTCCGATCACTATGGCCATCAATAAAATACAAGTCCATTTTTCCCTTCATCCCCGACCTTCATACTACCTCCAGTAGTGAACTTGAGACCTCACCACCCTCCGATCACCAACAATTGCCCAAAACCCAATTTCTGATCAACCACGAATTCCTCACTCGATACCAATCTAGAAATCTTGTTTTAACTTTTAAAAATCATGATTTTTGATGGTGATTTAGATTATATAAGAGAATCAAAGAATTGTGATATTTGAATTTAACATGTTTTCAAAGTTTTCACTGTCTTTCCCATTTTCCAGATAATATTCAAGCTTATTTTACTTAAATATATTTTTAAAACTTAGTTTAGGTTTAAACAGTTTGAATTACTAAGCCTAACAGAGCCTAGATAAGGAGAATTGGAATTTTTGAACAAATATTTGAACTCTGTAACTTAAACAGAGATGATCTTTAATACATCCATACATGCACACAGTTTCTATATTCATACATACATATATTCAGATTAAAACAACATGCATACATATTTCCAAACATACTTCATGAGTTTACTTCAAACACTTAGCATATGCATCAAATTTTAAGATGTTTCATGCTCACAGTTTAAAGGACAGAGGTTTAAACTAAGAACAGCAATGATAAAATCAACTGAAATACACACATGCTTACATATATACAGATATGCAAAGAAATCATCACACAGTAATTCACATGAAACGTATATTTGTTACTTAATTTTTTTAATCTAAAAGTTTACTCACCAGGTTTATATAAACAGAGGCAGAGCCTTATTTTGAAAAGCTTTTGAAACTGTAAACTGTTTTGAACTTTAACTTGAATGTCTCTTGATTTAAAACTTGAATTTGCTGGGCTTTACTGATTGAATTTAGAACTGCATGCATGCTTGCCTCCAGGTTGAAGAAATGAAGGCAGACAGGCTTCAGACTTGATTTCCAGATTGCAAATGAATGCAACAGGGCTTTTGAATTTGATTCCAGATTTTGACTAGAAATCAGGATATCTTTTGATTTAGAAGAAGAATGTTACAAGTTGATTTGCAATTATGGTTTGAAGAGTGTTACAGATCTTTGATTTGGTTTGAGGCAACTGATTTCTGATTTCAGATTTTTATTAGAGAATTGTTTTGAGTTTTGGTTACTGATTTGGTTTTCAGATTTGTATTTAGAGAAGAAGATTTAAGTTTCTCTTGGCTTTTGAAAAAGAATGAAGATTAGAAAGAATGAATTGAAGAATTGCAAATGTTAATATACATGTATACTTTTGATTTATAAAATAAAAGAAAATGAAAATAAATAAGGACACTTGTCCTATGCATTTGTTTATTTAATTACACATGTTTTACTAAGGGTTTAGATAAATGACACATGTCTTATAAGTATTTATTCATAATTCTATTTATTTTAAAAGTTATTTAAAAAGCCTTTTTCTTATTTATCTAAACACTTATCTATATATATTACTTTGAAAAGAGAAACAAAAGCTAATTATATTTATAAATAAAAGTTTATACAAATATTTTAAAATCCAAAACAATTTAAATATTTATTCTTTTGAATTTCAAAACTATTTTACATTCAAATTCAAATTATATATAAAATCCAATTTAAAGTCAATTTATATACATACATATATAACTACACATTTAATTTGAAAATAACAATCTTATTTTATTAAAGTCTATTTATATCTATAAATAAAACAATACACTATTAATATTGTATTTTAAACTTACCTATATATATATATACTCTTAAATCTTATTTATTTATTATATTTCAACCCAAAGCTAATCTATTTACAATATATATACTTATATATATATATATACACATTATAAATAGAAATCAATAAATTGGTTTTTAAAAGATACATTCACTCAGTAAATATTTATTTAATCAGATTATTAAACCAATTCAAATTTTATTATCAAAAATTTATTAATCAATTTAATTATTTAAACAGATTATTAAATTGATATTGTCCAAAAATTCCGGGATATTACATTCCTCCCCCCTTAAAATAATTTCGTCCCCGAAATTTAAAACAAAGGTAATTTAATAATCTATTTAAATCACAATCACATATTATCATCCATATGCTAACAACCATAGCAACCAATTCACCCAATCAAACAATTCTAATTATCCAGACAAAATTCTAGATAAAATTCCTCGAGTTTTCCCAAGTATATATATACCGGGATACTCGTTCTACAGGATCTTAACTAACTATCTACAAAAATCTAGAACTCCTTCCTATCTAGATTACAAATCTGAACAAAATATCAGACTAACTCAAAACCATCCCAACTATCCTTCTGAACTGCTGATTCCATCACTCGATGAATCATACACATATTCCTCAGAGATATGTGAAATAAAATGAATTCTAGTTATCCGAACTGGCAACTCAATCCTGGGGATCAAAATCTAATCTCCAAAGAACACAGAAAAATCTCATAATACTTCCGGAGCTTACTCTCCAGTCTTACCAAATCTTATATCTCCTTTGATCGGGGAAAAACTTAAACAATATCCAATTTCAACATCAATTTCCAAATTCCATCAATTCTTAACTGCATAACTCCTTTGACGATCCTGAGTCACTTCATTCTTCCTGATCAGCTTAACCCTTGCTGATGCTTCTTGAAACAGATTAGACCAACATCAAACCAATTTCCGGATCCTACTCAACAAAATGGTTTTTCAAAAATATGCCAAAATCCAAAACACAACTCTACTCTACAAACATTAGAGAACTTCGAACTACCTCTCCTATCTGAAATAGTCAAAACAGTTGCACTTGACAACTTTACCTCCAAATCCCGAAAATTTCTTCAGACTTAGAGATATACTTGAATTTCCTATAGAAATCCTCTACTCGAAGAAAATTACAACTCTCGGTTGCTTCCACTCTAGAATAGCTGCTATCTTGCTTTCGCTGCACAATTCTGATCTTGAACAGATGAGAATGCCATCGGAGAAACTCGAGCACAAACTTGATCATCTACAGTTCACCATATCTATAAAATCTTAGTGAACCATTCTACTTGGTTAAAACACCTTAACAGAATCCTCACCAGAAAATTAGGTGTGGTCAATCCCTCTCCAAAGAATCCTGAGCTGCTTCACCAAATTATTCTCTAGGAGACATCCTTCTACTAAGCTGAACTTCTGGTAACTCCACGAATCAAGTCGATACGGAATCTCAATCTCCAATAATCCCAAGAGAATACTTAAACAATCGCAAGTCACTTTTGCGATCAGCTCGGCCTAATTTCCAAAGATAACTGTTCTCTCTTCACTAATCAGAACAGCTTATATTTGACTAACCAATCCATCGAAGAAATGGATTCACTCTATTGCTTCTGAACTTCACCTTCAGAAAAACTGCTCAGCCAGAAATTTTCTGCCAACATAGAACACTCCGAGTCGCATTGCTGCCACAAACCAAAGACTTCTTATCCGAAACTCCTCGAGAAACTCGGACCTCAAAGCAAATAGAAACACCCCACTGGACTCAGCCACAACACTGAAACAGACTCACTTCTTCAAACTTGTTCCAGAAAAAACATCTTCAGAAACGTCCATAGCCACCGTGTCTCATCACACAGCTACTACTTCCTGAGGTTACCAAAATACCATCACTCTCTTCAGCTCATCCAATAGATCTACTCTATTCATCCAACTTCAAAGATAAACTCTAAACCATAACTGGTTTCCTTCAGAGATCGGTGAAATCTTTACACCACAACAAAGTTCACTCGAGACAGTATTAGGTCTACAGTCTCGTCAGATATACTTCCAACCTCAACACTCAAATTCTAACTATTGGTAGTCGTGTTACTCACACTACCACCTTATCTACCTTTATAACTTATATTGGAAAACCCGAACAGGTAACCCAACAAATAGGTAGAAATATATATATATTTAAAATGATACTTTTTATATAGAAATTATTTCTGGGTAAAATTATTTCATTTACCTCTTTAAAACAATATTGTGTCCGTTGGCCTGGTTCAAGTGTTTAGAGATCCCTATCAATAACGTTAGCTACTCGTATTGACCAGAATCCATATACCACTTAACCGATCAATTAACACAATATAAAACCATTTTTATATAACTAACAAATACGCGCTCTCGTATATATATATACTCAGACTCAAACAGGTTGCTACAGATCCTATCTCTAATGAACAACCCTTCCGAACCTAGGTATTCACTCAACCTAGTGCTCTGATATTCACTTAACCAATAGCTTAGGTATTCGCTCAACCTCGCTCTAATACCACTTGTAACGACCACGACTTTTTCTCCACAGAAAGTCGTATCATTAATAAGAAAGAAAGGGGTAGAAAATAGAAAAGAAGAGAAGAAAGAAAGAAACAACAACAACGATCTCACAGCGGAACGAATAAATTATATTAATAACATATACATTTACATAGTATACAACACTTTACAGAGTTACACAGCATATACATCACTTACTAGACAGTTATAACATCTGTCTAGACATTGCAATTCAATACACTACAGAGATACAGACACAGCGGAACTACTATATATATCTATAATGCTGAAGCCTCCTGCTCCATTGCTCCTCCACAATTCGTCAAAGCTAAACCTGAATCCCTTGGCTACTCGTAAAAATTTGAGTACCCAAGAGTTTATAAAACAGAAATAAACAACTTGGGTCAGACATGGGTCTGGTGTGAGTAAACGGTTTAAAATTGTTTAACTTTTGAAAACCTTTGAAAGAAAAGGTATCTCGTAAGACTTCCCGCACATAAACACGGAAAAGTTTTTACCTTACGATAACCAAAACATTTGATAGGAAATCCAGTTATATTATAATAGGGTCTAGGGTTTTCAAATAAATATGAAATAGCTGAAATTGTTACATTATTAAATTCCAGCATACTAGCCACAAAGTGGGTTATACAATCAAGTCCGTTGGCACTTATTGGATTTTGGATTCCATACAATGGCAGGGCTACCGGGGTACCGCCCGTCACAGTACGTGGCCTAGATCACCGTACCGAGGATCACTCCCAATCCCCTGCAACACAAGGTCGGAACATCCCTTACTGGATAATTCCCGCACAAGATACCTCACGGTTGGGATCAGCAACCGCACCACTAAGTCGAAAATAGAAAGGGACATCTAGACAGAGGTAACCTTGTCCTACTTGGGTGCTACCCACTAACCTTGCTGCACCTCCCCTGTTTTAGCCATTCCCGGTTTGTGAGGCTTGAGGTCACGATTACCTTAGAAAAGGACACATCACTTAGAATGCTCATCGTCCACCTGACGATGTTCTGAAAGCATTCAATCCATACAAGTTCGTTCCGGGTTCGAACGAAACCGAAGGCATTATCTCGTTACACTCGTTTTGGAATCACCCTCAGAGTTAACGACAATAACCCTTGCACTCTGAATCTTCATCTTCACTTGATTCACGACCTATCGTTAATTTGGATCGATGTGGTATTCGGGTCTCCAGACCTGGAAATCCGGTATACGGAAACCCGATCCCGGTCTCATCGAAATCCAAAGCGTATCTTTTAAGGCCAAGTTGTTTTAAAGGTTAAAACAATCCAATTTATTATCTTTATACACATAGAAAGATAATTCACAACAGATAATCAACATTATCAGATAATCCATACAATTCAACTAACATCCATATCACACAGCATATATCTCATCAGAGATATCAATCAAAGTCAAGTATCCAATACTAACACCCATTCATAAGTAATGATTTATATCATCTTAAATTAATTTAAATTGAATTAAATTAATTACTTCATTTTATAAATCCATCTTACTTAACCATTAATTAATTACAATCAATTAATTAATTATCCTTTAATAATTCATTTCAATTAAACATCTTTGATTAATTATCTTTTAATTACATCCAAGTAATTTATCCTCAATTAATTACTTAAATTAATTATTCTTAACCACTTATAGTAATTAACCTTTAATTACTTCATTAATTAATTTACTAAAATTAATTAATTTAATCAACTATAATTAATTACATTAATCCTTAATTAATTTCATTGATTAATTACTTCATTTATTAATTATTACTTAATTAACCAATCTTAATTACATCATTAATTATATTAATTAATGATCCTTAATTACAACTTAATTATTAATTACTTAATTAAATTAATTATATTAAGTAATTAATCTTTAATTAAACAACATTTATTAATCACTCTTGATTAATCTTTAATCAGTAATTAACTACCCTTAATTACTCTTAAACAGATTAATTAACCTTAATTACAAATTAATTATTCTTTAATTATTAATTAATAAACCTTAATTATCAATTAATAAAACTTAATAACAAATTAATTAATCTTTAATTATCAGTTAATTAATCCTTAATTACCAGTTAATTAATCCTTAATTACCCTTTGATTAATCCTTAATTAATCTTTAATTACAAATTAATCACCCCTTAATTAATAATTAATAAAACTTAATTATTAATTAATAAAACTTAATTACAAATTAAGTACTCTTAATTACCAATTAATTTACCTCTAATTACAAATTAATTAATCTTTAATTACTAAATTAATTAATCTCTAATCATTAATTAATCTAATTAATTAATCATACTTAAATTACTTTATTAACTTTATTAACCTCAAATTATTAAAACCTTAATTATCCTTTTTAAGGTAAACCATTATCTTAATTAATGACTTAATTATCATTAAAAACATTTTTATCTTTAAAATTAAATTCCTTAATTAAATCATTTAATTAAGTTTTGAAATAAAATAAACATTTAACTTAACAAATTAAAGTTAACAAATTATATAACTTCCTTAAATCAATTACTTAAAAACATTTATTTTATAAAGAATTGATTTAAGAAATAGTTTAAAACTAGATTTTATTTTTACTTTAAAACTTACTTTTATTTAAATTTAACAACTTAGATTTAGTTTAAGTTAAATCTGAAACATACAAACACTCACGTTCTACTGGAATACTAACCCTAGTCTTTACTCGAGCCAACATGCCAAATTCCCGAGTTCATACCCGAGCCACTTCCCTTTTTTTTTTATAAACTTTATTTTGTTTTAAAATTTTAAAACTGTTGTACAGCTAAAAACACTCGCGAGGCAAACCCGCTATCTCCCCGAGTATGACTTCGAGCCTACTTCTTCTTCTTCCTACATCCTCACCCAGACACACAGGTACACGCGTGCACGTGCACAATCAATCTGGTCATCTCCGACAATCATTGCGACCTCCAACAAATCGCTGATGTTCCCCTCAGTCGTCAAGAACACCCAGAACCTCGAACGCGCCTGAAATTTGAAATCGAGGTAACTCGATAAATTCCTGGAACCACTTGAACCATCAACTTCCTTCGTCGACAACTACCTCATCCACCGGAGCTCACGTGCCTCCGGCCAAAAGCACTCCGACCACTCACGAACCCATCCCCCCAGTCGCGATCGACTGAATCGTGGTGACGACATCGCAAATGCCACGCGAATTGCCATAAGCCAAATGCAGGACTAAACCCTAGTTTTCCTAACTCCGATCACTATGGCCATCAATAAAATACAAGTCCATTTTTCCCTTCATCCCCGACCTTCATACTACCTCCAGTAGTGAACTTGAGACCTCACCACCCTCCGATCACCAACAATTGCCCAAAACCCAATTTCTGATCAACCACGAATTCCTCACTCGATACCAATCTAGAAATCTTGTTTTAACTTTTAAAAATCATGATTTTTGATGGTGATTTAGATTATATAAGAGAATCAAAGAATTGTGATATTTGAATTTAACATGTTTTCAAAGTTTTCACTGTCTTTCCCATTTTCCAGATAATATTCAAGCTTATTTTACTTAAATATATTTTTAAAACTTAGTTTAGGTTTAAACAAACATGATTCGTTTGAATTACTAAGCCTAACAGAGCCTAGATAAGGAGAATTGGAATTTTTGAACAAATATTTGAACTTTGTAACTTAAACAGAGATGATCTTTAATACATCCATACATGCACACAGTTTCTATATTCATACATACATATATTCAGATTAAAACAACATGCATACATATTTCCAAACATACTTCATGAGTTTACTTCAAACACTTAGCATATGCATCAAATTTTAAGATGTTTCATGCTCACAGTTTAAAGGACAGAGGTTTAAACTAAGAACATCAATGATAAAATCAACTGAAATACACACATGCTTACATATATACAGATATGCAAAGAAATCATCACACAGTAATTCACATGAAACGTATATTTGTTACTTAATTTTTTTAATCTAAAAGTTTACTCACCAGGTTTATATAAACAGAGGCAGAGCCTTATTTTGAAAAGCTTTTGAAACTGTAAACTGTTTTGAACTTTAACTTGAATGTCTCTTGATTTAAAACTTGAATTTGCTGGGCTTTACTGATTGAATTTAGAACTGCATGCATGCTTGCCTCCAGGTTGAAGAAATGAAGGCAGACAGGCTTCAGACTTGATTTCCAGATTGCAAATGAATGCAACAGGGCTTTTGAATTTGATTCCAGATTTTGACTAGAAATCAGGATATCTTTTGATTTAGAAGAAGAATGTTACAAGTTGATTTGCAATTATGGTTTGAAGAGTGTTACAGATCTTTGATTTGGTTTGAGGCAACTGATTTCTGATTTCAGATTTTTATTAGAGAATTGTTTTGAGTTTTGGTTACTGATTTGGTTTTCAGATTTGTATTTAGAGAAGAAGATTTAAGTTTCTCTTGGCTTTTGAAAAAGAATGAAGATTAGAAAGAATGAATTGAAGAATTGCAAATGTTAATATACATGTATACTTTTGATTTATAAAATAAAAGAAAATGAAAATAAATAAGGACACTTGTCCTATGCATTTGTTTATTTAATTACACATGTTTTACTAAGGGTTTAGATAAATGACACATGTCTTATAAGTATTTATTCATAATTCTATTTATTTTAAAAGTTATTTAAAAAGCCTTTTTCTTATTTATCTAAACACTTATCTATATATATTACTTTGAAAAGAGAAACAAAAGCTAATTATATTTATAAATAAAAGTTTATACAAATATTTTAAAATCCAAAACAATTTAAATATTTATTCTTTTGAATTTCAAAACTATTTTACATTCAAATTCAAATTATATATAAAATCCAATTTAAAGTCAATTTATATACATACATATATAACTACACATTTAATTTGAAAATAACAATCTTATTTTATTAAAGTCTATTTATATCTATAAATAAAACAATACACTATTAATATTGTATTTTAAACTTACCTATATATATATATATACTCTTAAATCTTATTTATTTATTATATTTCAACCCAAAGCTAATCTATTTACAATATATATACTTATATATATATATACACATTATAAATAGAAATCAATAAATTGGTTTTTAAAAGATACATTCACTCAGTAAATATTTATTTAATCAGATTATTAAACCAATTCAAATTTTATTATCAAAAATTTATTAATCAATTTAATTATTTAAACAGATTATTAAATTGATATTGTCCAAAAATTCTGGGATATTACATGTGAGACCTTCCAACAATCAAAAAGATCAACAATGTTTATTAAGGATTCATACTTAGGAAACAACAACGACAACCTTTTCCATCAGGAAAATCTTGGAGAGCCAAAGACCGCTAGAGTTGATCTACATATATTTGTGGCCCAGAACATACACAATCAAATAATTAGAATTGGTACTTTATTCTCCTTATTGATGACTATACTAGAATGATATGGGTTTATCTTTCACAAAACAAATCACAAATCTATAATGTTTTAATGGTTCAAAATCCATGTAGGCAAAGTGGTCATAGTATCAAGATAATAAGAAGTGATAGAGGCAAAGAATACACTTCTAATGAATTCAACAAGTTTTGTGAAGATGACGGCATAGAACATCATCTCACAACTGGTTATGCACCAAAACTAAATGGAGTGTCAAAAAAATATAATTGTGATGGAGACGACATGAATCATGTAACGGTGAAGGGTCTTCCAACAACATTTTAGGTAGAGGTGTATAGTTAAAGCGATAAGCGGTTCTATAGCGGTGGAGGAGCAAAAGGTTATAGCGAAGATAAAGCGAAAAATAATGGAGGTGTGAAAAGCTTCATTATATATAAAAAAATATTGAAAGTTAATTTACTTTCATTCTCATATCATTTGTGTAGGAAAAGGAAAAATTGTTTAATATAATATAACAAAACCAAAGAATATCATGATATATGCAGACTAGATCTGGTGACTATAATATATTTCTAACTTATACTGAGTACTTATGCCTTTAAATTAGGTATTCATCCTAACTTCGTAGATTTGTTTAAAAGAAAACTAGTCAAATTAGTTTTTGTATATTAATGTTGCTAAAGCGGGTGCAAAAAAGTCTTGATTTTGCAGATGTAGCGGAAAATAGCAGGGCTTAAAGCGGATGTACTGTTTAATAGCGCTACATCGAAATAACATAGCGGTTGAAGAGGCTATGCACTATAACGGGGATTATGCGGAGCTTTAGTGGGGCTTTAACTGCACAAAGGCAGAGATAGTAAGCACTGCAGTATATTAACTCAATGAATGTCCAACCAAAGTTTTGCATGATAAAAAACCAATAGAAGCATGGTGTAGAAGAAAGCCATCGATGAAACATCTTAAAGATTTTGGTTGAATATGCTACACTCACATTCCACATAAGAAAAAATCAAGCTACGCAAGAAGGCTGAAAAGGGAATCTTCTTAGGCTACCATACTCAATCAAAAGGTTATCAAGTCTATAACTTAAGAAAAAAGAAGCTCGTTATCAAGCCGAGATGTAAGATTCGATGAAGATGCTATATATAACTAGGAAACACAAGAAGTTGAAAAAAGAGTATCAACTTACCCCTATTTCCAATGCAAATAATTGAGGGGGATCATGATCAAACCCAATCTCTGTCTCAACTAGAACCAATACAAGATGCAGAATACCCTTTGGATTCACCGTAAGGTAAACTAAATCCTTCGCCGAGATATATGAGACATGCAACTTAGTGACTATGGAACCAGAAAGCTTTGAAGTGGCTTACAAACAAGAAATATAGAGAGAAGCTATGGACGAAGAAATAAATATGGCTGAGAAGAATGAACCTTGGGATTTTGTAGTTCGTCCATAAAATAAAGGTATCGTAAGAGTCAAATGGGTTTATAAAACAAAGCTGAACTTAGATAGCTCTGTCCAGAAGCATAAATCAAGGTTAGTCGTGAAAGGGTACTCACAATAATATGGCATAGGCTACCATGGAAATTTTCTATAGCAGCACGTCTCGACACAGTCAGGGCATTAATCGTACTAGCTGCACAAAAGAAATGGAAAATATTCTGACTAGATGTGAACTCAGCATTTCTATATGGTTATCTTTAAGAAGAAATATGTGTGGAATAACCATAAGGTTTTGTAGTGCAATGACAAGAAAATAAAGTTCTCAAATTTAAAAGGCTTTATATGGCCTTAAACAAACTCCAAGGGCCTGGTATAGGAGAGTTGATCATTACTTCAGTGAGAAAGGATTCAAGAGGAGCAAAGTGAGCTAATTCTCTACATTAAGACCGAACGAACAAATAATACACTTATTGTTTCTATGTACTTCGACGATCTCAACACGGGAAACAAAAATAAAATGATCAAGAAGTTTAAAGAAGATATAATGATGTCTTTTGAAATGACAAATTTAAGTCTTATGCATTTCTTCCTTTGAATCAAAATAATACAAAATAAAGATGAGATCTTTATCTGACAAAAGAAGTATACATATACTCTTCTAAAAAAAATTCAAAATAAAAGGATGTAAGATAGTACCAACTCCATTAGAGAGCAATAAAGCATTCAAGTAAGATGACAGCTCGCCAAAAGCAAATGATCATGATTTTTGAAGTTTAATTGGAAGCGTACTTATTTAACAGCAACAAGACCGGACATTACATACACAGTTAGCCTTATGCATGATTCATGCAAAACCCTAGTCTAGTTTACTATGGTGCAGCTAAGAGAATACTTCGATACTTAAATGGAGCTAATAAATATGGAGTATGGTATGACATCGCTAAAGCTCAAAACTAATTCGATACACAAATAGTGATCGGGCCGGTTCCTCAAATGACATGAAAAGCATTTCGAGCTTTGCATTTGCACTGGGCTTAGGAATATTCTCCTAGGCATCAAAGAAGCAAGCAACAGTTTCATAATCATCAATAGAAGTAGAGTATATTGCGGCAGCGATGACCACAAGTCAAGCAATTTGTTTAAGGCGTATACTTGAAGATATATGAGAGTCATAAGAAAAGTTGTAAAATCTATTGTGATAACAAATCAGTTATATCAATGAGAAAGGAATCATGTCTTCCACATTAGAACCAAACTTATAGGTATCAAGTATCACTTCATTAGAGAAGTTGAAGCCAATAATGAGATTCGACTGAAATACTGTAGAACTGAAGAATAACTAGTAGATATATTCACAAAGGCTTTGTTAAAAGAAAATTTTGAACTACTACGAGAAATGATCAGAGTTATTGAAATGTGTATCAAGAAGGAGTATTAAAATTATTGTGTACATTTTGAATAAACACATCCATTCATGAAGAGTTGTGTGAAGAGTCATGTCCCTTGATTATGAAAAATCATGTATGTTGATGTAAAATTATTTTATTTCATATGAAGTCTTTAATCAATGCTTTTGTCTTTTAAATGAATAGTTAAATTTGAAGAGTTATGCCTCTTCCTAAAGGTCATGAGCCTATATATAAAAATGTCATTGTTCTTGGCATAATGTCCTTAAAGAAAAAAGAAAAAAAAATTCTACCAAATAGAAAAAAGATCAAATTATACCATTTCATTCTTTCTAAATTTTTAAACAACACTTCTGTCTGGTGTGCACAATTTATTATCATTAACAAGAAACATGTATAAAACAAAAATATAAAATCTGACAACCCGCATTTTGAAAGGTTTAAGCTGACAATAACCCACATATGTCCAACTCAAAACAATCCGAAACATAGATAATCAATGTGGTTAATTAAGAAAATAAGAAAAGAAGAAAACAAACACAGAATCTCACAACGGAATGACAAAATATAATAATCAAATAGAAAATTCATGAGACTGTTTATACTATACATTAGATTATAATTTATACAATATTTATCAGAGTTATACATACAGCAGAACAAAATAAACAATGAAGCAGAACAAAATGATGTAGGAATAATACTAGTAATAATATACCAATTCTTCGTCTTCATCCTCCAGAATAAATAATCTTCAATACACTGAAAATTCAGGGTTGACCCAAGCATGAAGTAAAACAATACACTTGAGTTAAAACTAAAATATTCTTATGGAAGTCAAATCAATATCATGTATAACATGAGTGTAATAGCGTCAGAGATGTATGGGGTTTTACATCTCCTATCCAGTGTATAACGTGCATGCAATAACTCAAGAGATGTTACGGGATTTTCCATCTCTTAAGAATCCATCAAAATATCTGTATATAGTAGAATACGCTATATATGTAATGTCTATTCAATAAAATAAATATTTTTCCTAGCGTTAAGGCTTTACATTAATCCCCCTTAACGTATTTTTAAGCATTATCGTACAATTTCTATATAACGCCATAGTAGCACGGTGGAGGATAGGGATGCGTCGTGATACAACAACACTATACCAAACTCGTAATGGTCTCGTATAAGGATAAAAGTATGTCAATGCATGTGAGACAATGCCCAAGGTAGGATACTACAAGTTCGGGTCGCAGGGTTGGTAGTAACGCATCGTAGCCACGATCGCCCACCGCGTACAACCATCCCAGATCGAGTCAAAGGGAGGTCATTCCAAATAAAGGTGCACCAATCGAAACCAACATCAAAGGAAATAGTATGGACGAAGTCCAAAAAGAAAATCAAAGAACGGATGCCCGTAGAGGTAGCTACCCTCATTGGCCCTCTCAAGCCGTCCTGTTTTAGTCATTTCAAATTGACACAAGTGTCGAGTTCTATCCATCATCGTTCTCTTTCTTAAAATCCAGCAATGTACACCCAATCCAACCACTTCATATTGGAGTCTCCTCCGCGCACACAGTTGTTAAAGTGGTTCCAATATTGACAAAGAGTATGCCAATTAGAGGCCCCAGTCTCTTTAACAACCAAATGTCATTTTACACACCGGTTGGTTCTTTTACATTTCGAAAATGATTCATATTTGATATCAAATTATCATATTCACTTTAAAATATCCTTCATTTAAAAATTATCATATTCACTTCGAAATCAATTTCATTTCAAAAATCATTTTATTCATTTCCAAAATCGTTTCGAATTTCAACTTAGGTTATAACTTCAATTTAACCAAATTCGCATTTAAATCCACGATATAAATATAAACAGTTCCCAACTTGAACAGTTTGAATTTTTTTGAAAATAGTTTGAATAGTTAAAATAGTTTGAAAAATTAAATAGTTAAAATAGTTTGGATATTAAAATAGTTTAAATATTAAATGATTTGAAAATTTAAATAATTTGAAAATTAAAAAAAAATTAAAACTGTTTATAGAAAAATAGTTTCAAATTTAAACTGTTCTTTCCATTTCCCATAAATATAGACTTAGGTCCAAATTTAAATCAAACTGATTCAATTCCAAATCTTTCAATCCAAATCATCTTCAATCTCAATTCAATTCAAATCAACTCAATTTTGATTTAAATTCAAATCAACTTAATTTCGATTTTAATTCGAATTAACTTCAATTTCGAAACATTTATTTCAACTTCAAATTCAATTCAACGATTCGATTCAATGGTTTAAATTTTAATTCAATTCTTAATTTTAAACCATTTCAATTTATATAAATTTCGAGTTCGCTTTCAAAATACCGATTTAAATACTTAATTCAAATTAACTTCAAAGTTCAAATTTTAGATTCAAATATTTAAATCAATTCCATTTCGAATATTTTAGTTCCAAGCCCAAATAATGGAATATCAATTTAAATTACTAATGAAGATAAATTTCAAAGTTCGAATAAAGGTTCAATTATTCAAAACCATTTCAATTTCCATCATTCAAATGATTTCTCAATTATAACTTCAAAATTTCAAATTCGATTTTTCTTAAACAATTTCTGTAAACAAATTTCAATTTCAACATTTCAAAACTCGAATCCAAAATTAATTCAATCTTTATAAATTCAATTTTTATTTCTTTAAAACAAAATCATTTAAATAGATTCAAATTTAAGAATTTAAAACCATTTAATTTAACCAATCCAGTGTCTGTATATAATTTCTATCCTATGGCCAAGTAAATAGTTATTTCAATTCTAATTTCACGAATAGATATATGTCATTTCAATCCAAATCAAAGTGTCATAGGTATATATCATTTCAACCTATTTCTTAATTCATTCGAAATAATTCCAATAACAGTTTATATGCGGTCAATAATATACAAGGTAATATAGGGATACATAAAATAAATAAACATCCAAATCATCCAATATATCAACCAATAGCATTCAATTTCAATCAACATCCAAATCAGCCAATGTATCACAACAATTAGCTAGTTATCAATATCGGGTGTTTAACTAGCAATTTAATTTCAATTTCAAGTATTACTGTCGATTTAAATTTCTATCAGTTCAATTCATATTTCAATTTAAATGACAATTAAACTACCAACAATCATTAGTAAAAATAAATCACTTCATGATTTCAATTTAACGAACATCAGAAATATTTTAGTATTCGTGAGTGGGTTTAATCACTCATCTTTATTTGAAATGAATATTTTTCAGAGAATTAATTTACAGAGAATGTAAGAACTAAACACCGGTTTTCTTTCCAAATCATTTCTGAATAATATAAACTTATATATATATATCAAATCATATCTAGATATTTTAAATCAAAAATCTGTTTATTGAATCAAATGCGTAGCAAAGCTACTAAGTGGTTTCCCCTACTTTGAGACTCGAAAATGAATGTCGATGATGCAGCCGTCATCACCGAAATTATTTTCCAGCGACAAAAGAGAAGAGTACAAGACTTACTTCCTTTTTAAATCCATTTTTGAAAACAACTTCCATTCGTAAATATTTCAAATAATACTAATATTATTTTCAAAATCTTATAAAACAGTTTTAAAAGCACCGGGATTTAAGTTCTCAAATTCCTAATTTTAATTCATTCTTTTAACTTAAGCCCAAAATTAGATTTTTCTTAAGTTCATAAATATCCATAAACTCAAATTAGTTAAGTTAATATTTCCAAACTTGGTTTCATAACCTATTCATTTCATATTCAGTTTATTTTATAAATCCACTGATTTCATAATTTAACTTAAAGTTTAAATTATTTCTTACCACTTTTTCTTAATCTGAATTAAATTTATTTCTTTCTTATCATTCACTTTCAACAAATTTTAAATTTGTTTTTAGCTTAATATTTCTCAAATCTATAAGGTATACGAACTTGTTCGCTTAAAATTTCATTTCATTATTTTATCTAATTCATTTCAAATACAATTCACTTTCATTTAAGCTTCCTTCAGTTGAACTTCATTTTATTTACTTCATTTCACTAACTCAATTTATTTAACATTACTTAGGTTAATTCTTTTATTTCATACCTTAAATTTTCTCTTGTTTGCTTAACTAAAATGTTCAACCATTTTAAAATTCGGTTTTACTTTCCCGTTCTAATTCATATGTTATAAACTTATTTCTTATCCACACTATTTTAAATTTATAAGTTCAAAACTATTTTCATATATTTTTAAAATCATATTTGGAATTTTTTTCCACAATCAAAACTTGTTTTAACCAGAAATAATTTCTTTTGGTAGCAATTTTCACTCAGAAACTCGAAAATGAATACTGGCGATGCTGCAGTCATCCCCAGAATTATTTTCCAGCGACTAAGCGAGTTCAATGCTTTTATTTCTCTCAAAAATCTTTTCAAAATATATTTCTAGTCAAACACTTTCAAATAATATCATAATTAATTCTGAAGGCTTTGAAAACAATTTTGAAAGCAACGAGATTTAAATTATAAAATTCTCAGCTTTTAAATCCCTTCTAATTATAAGCTATATTATAAATATACTTATACAATTTCATTATCTTATTATGAAATTAGTTCATTAATTTACATCTTTGTTATTGCAAACAATTCTTATTTTAATTAAATTTCAATTCAATCTAATTATCGAACGCTTCCTGAAAGAAAGTAACAAAGTAATCGTTTTTAGTTTAATTCAAACAATAGTCGATGATAGTTAAACATTATCATCTCCCGACAAACCAACATCCATAACAAAATTTGTATTTTCATAAACCTATATGGTTATTTGTGGAAAATTATTTCTTTTTATATATATAATATAATTTAGGTAAAATTATTTCATTTACCCCGTTTTAAAACAATATAGTGACGACCTGCAAATCCCTACCCTTTGAATCGACAATAAACCACGCATGTCCGATCCAAAAAGCAAAGACTGACAGAAAGTCATGAGAAATAAAAGAAGAGGGAAGAAGAGAAGAGAAGAAAGAGAGAAGAGAGAAGCAAACAGAACAATGCAGAATCTCACATCGCAGCAGAAAACATATAATATCATATCAATGATCTTTACAAAACAGAAACTGTATATACATACATCAATCAAAGTTCAACAATCAATCACCAATCATCAGTCTGGACAGTTATAATAACCTGTCATTACAATTGCTGATAATATAAACAACAAAGCAGCGGAAAATAAACAAATACGTGTATATGAAAATGAAGATCTCCAGCTCTCCTACTGAAGCTCCAAAAGCACCAAATCTGAACCTGTAAATATACTCAGTCTGACCAGAGCATTGAAATGGAAGAACGCCCGGATCACTCTAGTAAACCAGCGTGAGAAACACACTCAACTGAATTTATTAGATTACCAAACTTTCCTTTCAAAACAAAAGTATCTCGTAAGACATGCCCACACATAAACACGGACATGTTTTTACCTTATGATAACCAAACCCCTCATATCAATTCATCTTATATTATACTAGTGTCTAGTATACAAATAATATTAATCATAGCCGAAATTGTTACATTGATTAAATTCCAGCATATAGCCCAAAGTGGGTAATACAATCAAAATGGCAGGCACGTAGTGGAGTTTGGATTTCCATATAAATGACCAGGTGAAGGGACTACCTTTCGACAGTACATCTCTAGAGGAATGTACCAAGGAACATCATAAAGGAACCTCTACCAACACAAGACCGGCCTACCTCTATAACTAGGTAGTACCAAATATATCATCCCCCGGTCATTACCGACCTTTTCGAGTTATCTCATAGCATACATCCACAATAATTTACATCCCGAACGTCATAGCGGAAAGAAATATATCTAGAAGGGGATGATCATATCCTAATTGGGAATGACCCACTTAGCCTTGTCGCATCTAACCCTGCTTCGGTCATTTTCGGGTTGATGAGGCCTGAGGTAACGATTACCTTTCACATATCACATATCACATCACTTTTGAATGCCACATTTTCCATTTCCTATAACTACCAATTGCCTTTCACAAAAATACAACCCTTGAGCTCATACGTCTCAAAGAAGGGTGTTAAGATAAGAGAAATTGCCTTCTCCGCCACCAAATAGATATACGTTTGTAAACACCAATGTACGTTATCATTAGAAATGCAATGTCAGACATTCGTCCATACAAGTTGTCCAGCAACAGGACAGACTAAAGGTACTCTCCTACCACATCCTATCGGGAAATCCCTACGATTAGTAGCGAATAGTCCTTGCATTAGATATATCATACGAAGAGACTACTGCTACTATATGTATATTGGAATTTTAACCCCAAATGATCAACAAGGATTCCTTCACTATGAAATCCTAAATATCAATATCATCGACCAACCTGCACAATCGTCGCATAAATGTTGGTCCGAAGTGGTTTTTAGATAAATCTGATCCTGGTCTCTTCGCACCAACAATGCAAAAGCGTTTCTCAATCTCACATAGAAACTAAGTCTCATAGACTTATCACGTCTCCAACTTTCAACTTGCTATCCTTCGGCCGAGAAGGAAGCTCGATAGATTGGAGTAATACTCCACACTACACGAATCAACATCCTCAACACAAACGATAATCAAGCCTACACAAATGGCTACGTACTAAGTGTACGACTAAATAGTTCCCACATCAGTCGAGGAACTAAAAATGGTCAAATTTGATAGTCGGTTATTTAACTATCAAAGCAACAAATAAATATTTAACACCATAAGCAATCACTGGGCCCTTTTAATTAATCTTTTATTAATTAAATCACTTTCCAAATATTCACTTCAAATTATCTTTAAAAAGATATATTCTAAAAACCATTTCAATATTTCACTATTTGGAAAAACATTTCCATACACTTATTTTCATAATAAGTGAATTCACATTTTACTTTACTTTTAAATTATTCAAACTCTATTTATAATATCACTTTCCAAAAACATCCATTTTATTTGAAGGATTATTCACTCCAAAATCGTGAATAAAATTCTCTAACCAAATTCATTATTTCTACTTATTTATTAAAGGATTATCCACTGTCCAAAATCGTGAATATATTCCTTTAATAAGCTTTCATATTTAACTTATCAAAATAAATTGATTTCACATTTATAAAAAATGTTTATAAATTCCATTATATTTTATAAAAACATCCATTTATAGAATTCCTTTAACCAATCTCATTTACATCTCATTTATATGCCAAAGTCCGATTATAAGTAAATTTACTAATAAATCTCTTTATTTACAAATTCATTCCTTTTTATAACTTCAAAAATTTATAAATCTTATTCACTTATAAGATTCATTTATAACTTCATTTTAACACTTATAAAAACTCCTTTATAACTCCATATTTCAAAAATCGCATTTCGTTTCCATTTAAATAAACTTCTCCTTTTAATAATTTACAAATCATTACTAAAACTCATATAACTCCAAAAATCACTTAAACAGCCTTTTTAATTTGATATCATCATTTTAATATTTTTAAAATTACAAAATATGGTCCAATGCTACAAAAATGCTAAATAAGGTGATTCACAACAATCACGGCATCCAAACACCATATATCATAGGATAACAACATATATCACAATATCTGTAAATAAAAATCACACTGGTGAGAAATCCAATTGGATCCCTCCAACCTGCCACCTGCAACAAATATACATATGAGAAAATATGTACAATGTCCGCTTCAAGGCAGACGTGCGTACAAAAGGTCATCCGCTTATATACGGGAATGTATAGGGTCTCATCTACTCCAATAGGAAGGAATATATCCAAACCAATAAATAAATAAATAAATATATATATATAATATCATATATCATCCAAACAATCATCAATCAACATAAATAAAATTTATTCTCACTTATATAAAAATATAAGCGAGTCAGAAAGAGTGAGTTGTATTCACTTTGATTTCAATAGTCGTTGCAGCGTTTTATTCAAAATAAAATTAAACGAACGTTTAATTTTACCCAAAATTTTCACTAGCTCCAATCAACTCCAGACAAGATCCATCGCATAGTGTAGGCGAATACGAACCCAACGCAACTTGTTTCGTCAATTTTTGAACTCGTATGAAGAAGTTACAACATTTTAAAGTTTACACGAATTTATATAACATAATTTACAAATTTTATTTTTATTTTTAAACCTTCAAATTATCAGGGCCGTTGATTTTTTTCAAAGCAGACCGTGGCCGCTCGCATCATCTTCTCACACGTTCATTCCCAGGTCCAAAAAAACCCATCAGCCGCCTTCATCTCTTCGATGCCGCACCACCACCGTCGCATTCGATGACGATCAAACAACGCCACGTCGAAACCGCCAACGTCTAGCACCAACGCCCTTGAGCACGGCAAGCTCGGCCTCTCCATCGCATGGAAAAACATGGATGAGCACGTCGCGTTCAAACTAAAATTGTCACTGATCCATCACACCATATAACATCATGCCAGTTGGATTCATAGATCTCGTCACCCTCTACGCTTTTGCTCAAGAAAGTATTTCGTAATTGTTAATGGATTGAGAGATTTTAAGGGGGGAAGATGTGAAATTTCTAGCCATTGAATAGAAGAATGGCAGCTAGGGTTAGTTGTGAATTAGGGTTTGCAAATAGAAAAAAGTGTGGCCTTTTATAGAAAATTTTGAAACACTATTCACCCATCTTAATACCCTAACTCAAACTCCACTTCATTCATTTCACTCCTCATTTCCTAACATTCAAGCTCTAGAGAAAATGGGGGAAAAGATTGGAAATTAGAATTCCAAAATCCTAGTTTGTTTAGGAAATACAAATTCAAGTCCAAAATCAAGGAGAAGCTTAGGTAAGCATCCTCTTCATCTTCTCCATCTCTATCTCTCTTCAATTTCAGAAATTTCCTATAACCTAACTTAGGAAATATTGCTTATGATCTTAGATTGGAGCTTCTAGAGTTGAAATTGAAGAGTAGTTGATCTTTCCTTTGTTTTAAAGCTTCTTGTTCGTTGTTTTTGGGTTTAAAGGTGAGTTCTTTAACTCATATCTACGTCTATAACCTTCATTGTCGTTAGGTATGAATTCCTAACATTTGTGCATGTTCATTTGCTTTTGCTTTGAATTGATTCGGAGAATTGTCCAAACTTTGGTGTTTTGGTTCAAAATCTATGAAAATCCTTATATAGATGTTTGGACATGTGTTCGGAGTGTATTGATGAGTCTATAGGGCTGGGTTGTTGCTTGGCATAAATCCCTAGCCATCGTCGCTCATTCGATCGCTTCTGACGTGAATTGGCCATCATTGGCCTAGGTTCAATATTTGCCAGAGCAGCAGCTCAGACGTCTGGTATAAGGATCAGACGTCTGAGGCTAAGGAATAAATATTCCAGACGTTCAGCTCAAACGTCTGACCTTGCTTTCTAGACGTCTGGGAGATCCAGACGTCTGAGCTTACTTCCCAGACGTCTGGGTGATCTGGACTAGAATTTCCAGTACCTCAAATCAGACGTCTGATTTACTGGTTCAAACGTCTGGTTAGGGTTCAGACGTCTGCCTTATAATTTCAGACGTCTGGAATCTTTCTGGATTATTTCCAAAGAACAAATCCAGACGTCTGGATTCTAAACCAGACGTCTGGAACTGTACATTTTGCCTATTTTGGGCTGTTTTGTGTGGATTTCCAATATTAATCGATTTTTGTCGATCCGGTTAGTTGTTATCACTTATTATCGACTTTGATGACTTCTTTCTTTGGATTTTTGGGAATATCCGTTTGATGGATTTGATATCGATTTTTATGGATTTAATTCACATTTTCATATGTGAATTTTTGTTGATTGATTGTTTCTACAATCATTCCTGTGGTTTGTCACTTTAAAATACAAAGGTTTCTATACTAGTAGTAAATACTCAAACTCTTTCACAAAAACGATTTCAACACTACTTTTAAATACAAAGCTCGTTTTTTAAACAGTTTCCAATCTATTAGTATATACAAACCTTTACCTCATTCGTATGAGAAATCTAATTAAACTGCTTAGCAAAACAAGTGGTATGACACGCTTGCGTTTACTTTGTCGATTAATTGTTGGACTTGTTCGATTGAACTCTTGTGACAATCTTTGAGTGGAAATCTACAATTTGTTCGTAAGTATTTAAGTTAAGCCAGTGGTTATAGGACATGAAGCTAAACTCATTTATTTACTAGCTTAGTTTAATCGACACTTCTTGATGATCGATGATGATCATTTTGTGGTTTAGACTAGCGATATGCGATGTCTCTTTGTCCACGTGGGGTACTGTACCCCGTTCTGTTGAGCTTCATCTCATTTTTATGGGCTAGCGACCCTTGGTCTTTGGACCATTCGTGGAGCATTCGGCTCGATAAGTCGGTGCATGGGGTGTATCTTTTTAGGTGCATCGAAGTCTGACTAGGCATGGGTTGTATAATTTTAGGTGCATCGATGTCCGACTAGGCATGGGGTGTATCTTTTTAGGTGCATCGATGTCCGACTAGGCATAGGGCATATCTTTTTAGGTACGTCGATGTTCGACTAGGCATGGGGCGTATCTTTTTAGGTACGTTGATGTTCGACTATACATGGGGCGTATCTTTTTAGGTGCGTCGATGTTTGATTATGCATAGGGCGTATCTTTTTAGCTGCGTCGATGTTCGACTGTGCATGGGGCGTATCTTTTTAGGTGCGTCTGTGTTCGGTTCATGGGATAGCGACCCATTTGTGATACACGTGTTGGTGAGTTTTCATGCTCCCGTTTGTGATAGGCCTCCCCCTTTGTGATTTCTGGATTTCTGGTGGTTGATTTCTAGAATTTGTGTTTCACCAATTTTGCGATTGTCATTGATATGTTTTATCAATATTTGTGTTTTGGTGAATAATTTGAAGAATATGACATTCTTTTTAGTGTTTGAGATTTTATGAGATATTGTATGATTTTTGTTGTTACCTTATGTATACTTGTCACAGTATGGCATTTTTGTTATCATACGTTTTTGTCATATCTCTTATCCTATCTCATTTTGTATGATATTTATAGCTAGACTGATCCATTTATTATTTTCTTCTTAAATAATACTCGGGTCAGTCCGAGATATTTCAGGTGCTTCTGCTTGACTTCTTATCAGGGTTCGTCACCTGACTTTTGGCTAACTACTTTAGCTTAGTAGTTTTTGTTAGTATACATTTGAGATAGAGACTCCTTGATGTATACTTATTCTTTTGTCTAGCACTTGTATCTATTCTTTTGTGATGTAGTGGATCTTGCATGACCACTACTTTGATGTACATTTCTATGTGATATATTCATATCTGTTTCCGCCTTTGTGATATGAATATTTGTGACTGATTTGTGTTATGTTTATTTCTATCTTTGTTTCCGAAGTCCACATAGCCACCGTGTGGTAGCTTTGAGTTTGTATTTGATATGTCGGATTTCTTCTTGAAATGAAATGTAAGTTATATTATCTGACATATCGGTACTCGCACAAAGCAATTACACATATGGTCGCTCCTCAACAACCTTATTCTTCGCGCTAGTCGACGGCATTACCCAGTAGTGTCCTTGGCTAGTGTGAGTATAGAGGTGGGGTGTCACAGCTTGGTATCAGAGCCAAACTTCGGAACAATGTAGAATAATCTAGCAAGGATCATTGTCCTAAGTCTTTCTTAGTAATCATGCCATAGGATTTAATTCGAGTCTTCGTACCATTCTATCCTATTTCTTTTTATGATGCCTTGTTTTATCAATCAAGTTTGTTTGATATTCCTTCTGTGAATAACCTTTTTCCTCTTCTTTCTTTCTTAAAGAAGAGAAATGGTTAGACCAGGCCATCCCAGCGTCGGTCAATCCAGTGCTACTTCTTAGGATGGAGTATTTATGTCTGCCCAACAGCTTTGAGATCTTGTGAAGAATGCTCAAGCTGTCGGGCCCATTCTAGGGCCAACTCATCCTAAATCCGGGTTTGCACGCTTGTGCAGAGATTATATCACTTTGGGTGGAAGGCCATTCAAGGGTTCCGAAAACATTATAGAAATCCAAGCTTGGCTTAGATCATGCGATCGCATCTTTTCCCGCATGAATCTTATTGATTCACTTCGTATCCAAGTGGCTTCTAGCATGCTCCAGGAGAGAGTATTAGATTGGTATGAGCTTTCGGTTTCTGAGATTATCGAAGCGGATCTTACTTGGGAGCAATTAATGGAAAGATTCGAATTGAAGTTTGTGCCGGAGGCTGAAAAAGTAACTTTAGCCCGACGCTTTATTGACCTTGTTCAAGGTGAATCTTTTGTGGCAGATTATGTCGCATCTTTTGAATCTCTCTCTAAATATGGGGTCGAGTATATTAATACACCATTGAAGAAAAGTGAGAGGTTTGTCTATGGGTTGAATAAGAACCTCAAAAAGCCTTTACTTCTGAAACTAGAAGTTTCTTTCGATCAGCTTGTAGATATCGCTCTTCGACTTGAAGAGGCCGATAGAGAAAGTGATGTTGAAGTTGTGCGCGCCAAATAGAACTTCAACAATAATATGAAGATTCCTATTAAGTTCAAAGGCCCCAATCCCAACAAGAAAGGGAAGCAAGAAACTTCGGTAGCAAAGACTCCTACCTCTAGTCGTGGACAATGCTACAATTGTGGTTCTATGGACCACTATGCAAATGAGTGTCCGAAACCCCTATATTGTCGCTATTGCAAAAGTTTGAGTCATCATATATCTACGTGTCCCATACTTCAAAGCAAGAAGGAGGGAAAGCTAAATGTCGTGCAAGTCCCTAGTAACCCTTCTCTTGATCAAGGTAATTCTCCTTCTATCCCTGATGACATCAATTTGTTTTGTGATTATCCTATTCGAGTATTTTTTGATACGGGTTCATCTCCTTCTTTTATATCAAAAGAACTTGTTGATTTTTTTTCTTTAAATATTATGGGCTTGATGACTTCACTGAAGATTGCGAATACGGTTGGTGGATCCGCAACACTCAGTTTGTTTTGTAAAGATGTCAGGATTATTTTATGTGATTATTCTTTCCGATCCGATTTGCATATTATGCGCTACTTAGGTTTCGGAATGATTTTTGGGAATGGATTGGCTTAATCGATATGAAGCCCATATCCTATGTCCAGTGAGGACTATCCATCTTCGACATTCTCAATCTGTTAAGCAGATTTTTATTGTTCTTAATGATTTTGATTTCCAAATTCGATGGTATCATTTTATTCTCTAGACCCACATGATGAGGAAGATGTTATTTTCCTCATTAAAGTAGTTTGTGAATTTTCCGGTATATTTGAGCTTGTCTTAGGATTATCACCTAAGCAATCTATTGTGTGGTGCTAAGGTCTTTTCAGCTCGACCTTGCCACCGGTTTTCATCAGCTGTGAGTTGCGGAGGGTAGAATTCCACTTACCGCATTCCGCACTCGTTATGATTCTTATGAGTGACATGTGATGTCGTTCAGTTTGTTCAGCTTATTTCATCGGTCTTATGAATCGAGTATTCGACGGATATCTCGATGAGACCATCCTTGTATACATTGATTATGGATGAAAATAGCAACCTAAAATTTGCAAATATTTTTAATAAGATATTTATAAGTATAATTTGATTTTGTTCTTAAATCGAGCAAAGAATATTCGTAAAATTTTTAAGAGACATGTTTATCATATAGAAGATGATTTTGTGTTGTTTTTCCCATTGAGTGCTTTAAGAATTCTGGTCGATGCGCTTGATCAACGTTATCAATAGGAATCTCCTAAACGCTATGATGAGACAGTCAGACACAGTAAATTGACTTGTAATAAGTAATTTTTTCTAAAAAAATGATTACATAAAGTTAATTATAATTTTGAATGTCTTAGCTTTTCGGGGAAGAGGATCAATTAAAAGAACTCTTTTCCGATGCTTTTATTCTTGCGATTCCCAAAGGGGAACCAAGAATTGATTGTTTATACCGATACTAGTCGTATTGGTTTGAATGCCGTTCTCATGCAAAAAAGAATGTGTTATCACATATGCTTCTTGACAATTAAAGCCTGTCGAGACTAGATATGCCACTAATGGTCTAGAGCTCGTGGCCATTTTTTTCGCTCTTAGAATTTGGCATCATTATCTTTTGGGAGAGAAATTTGTTCTTTACACCGATCATAAATCTTTAAAGTATTTATTTTCTCAAAAGGAACTTAATTTGCATCAACAACGTTGGCTCGAGTTCCTTGCATCTTATGATCTTGATATTCTTTGTACTCCCGGAAAGGGAAATCGTGTTGCCGATGCCCTTAGTCGTAAGCAACAAGCGGTTGTTTCCATGATGATATCCGAATGGAATGATCTCGAGACTTTATCCACTTGTGAGATTCGAGATCGTGAATCCAATTTATGTTCATCTCTTGTTTTATGTAGCCGTGAGGCTCATCCTTCTCTTTTAGACCGCATCCTTGAAGCTCAAGAGCAAGATGCTGAATTGGTTTTTCTTAGCCAAAGTTGTAGGGATCAAAATAAGGTTGATGGTTTGAAAGATTTTTAAATCGATGCTCGTGGTGGCATTCGAGGGTTTGGTAGATTTATTGTGCCAAACATTTGTGATCTTTGTAAAGACATTTTAGAAGATTTTCATCGTTCTAAATTTACCATGCATTCCGGTAGTAGTAGTAGTTTTATTATTGGGATGGAATGAAATCTGATATTGCTAACTTTATTAAGCGTTGCATGACTTGCCAACTCGTAAGGGCCGAACATCAAAGGCCCGGTGGGTTATTGCAACCTTTGGACATTCCAATTTGGAAGTTGGGAAGATCATACTTCTCTTGATTGAGTTTTCCTATAATTATAGCTTCCAATCTAGTGTTGGTATGGCACCTTTCGAGGCATTCTACGGAAGGCCATGCCGATCTCCTTCGTGTTGGCTTGAAGCCGGTGAGAAGCTGGTTTTAGGTCCAGTCTTTATTGGTGTTCATTTGTGTTTCACCTATGAAGGGTGTTGCGTGTTTCAGTCGATCGGGAAAGTTAGCACCTCGATATATTGGTCCATTTCCCATCACCGAACGTATTGGTTCCGTGGCTTATCGCCTTTTATTACCGGCTCAATTTTCTGCTATTCATGACGTATTTCATGTCTCTTAACTACGGAAATACCTTAGGGATTCCGATTCTATTTTTGAGCCCGGTGTAATTGAAGAAATTGAAGTTTCACCAAATTTGACTTATGAGCAACATTCTATTCGTATCATTGCTTCGGAGGTTAAACGCCTTCGAAATAAAGATGTTCTTCTTGTGAAAGTTCAATGGTCCTCAAATCCTAAGGATTGCTCTTGGGAATCTTGAGAATTCATCGAGAAAACACATCCCGACTTACTCTCTCATGCTCTTTAGGGTGAACTTCTCATTTCAAAATTTCTTCTTTTGTGTTGTTATGCCGTAGTATAGTTGTTACTTTTTATTTTTCCTCTTAATTATTGCGAGGACGCAATTTCTTTAAGGAGGGGAGTTTGTAACAACCCATATATTTTACGATTGTATATTTAAATGTTTTATTTAAAAATAGCATCGTTAATCGGATTAAAGTCCGAAATGTTACTTTTTCTAAACTGTCGAATTGGGACTCGAGACCACTTCCATTGAGTTCAAAATGACATTTACAACATTTTTGAGTATAAACATCGATATGTTTGGAGTTGAGTAGAATTTTGCTATTTTTCTATTTTGGGCTTTGGTTTTGGGTTTCAGCTCATTAACCCATCTTAATACCCTAACTCAAACTCCTCTTCATTCATTTCACTCCTCATTTCCTAACATTCAAGCTCTAGAGAAAATGAGGTAAAAGATTGGAAATTAGAATTCCAAAATCCTAGTTTGTTTAGGAAATACAAATTCAAGTCCAAAATCAAGGAGAAGCTTAGGTGAGCATCCTCTTCATCTTCTCCATCTCTCTTCAATTTCAGAAATTTCCTATAACCTAACTTAGAAAATATTTCTTATGATCTTAGATTGGAGCTTCTAGAGTTGAAATTGAAGAGTAGTTGATCTTTACTTTGTTTTAAAGCTTCTCGTTCGTTGTTTTTGGGTTTAAAGGTGGGTTCTTTAACTCACATCTACGTCTATAACCTTCATTGTCGTTAGGTATGAATTCCTAACATTTGTGCATGTTCATTTGCTTTTGCTTTGAATTGATTCGGAGAATTTTCCAAACTTTGGTGTTTTGGTTCAAAATCTATAAAAATCCTTATATAGATGTTTGGACATGTGTTCGGAGTGTATTGCCGAGTCTATAGGGCTGGGTTGTCTCTTGGCAAAAATCCCTAGCCATCGTCGCTCAATCGATCGCTTCCGACGTGAATTGGACATCATTAGCCTAGGTTCAATATTTGCCTAAGCAGCAGCTCAGACGTCTGGTATAAGGATCAGACGTTTGAGGCTAAGGAATAAATATTCCAGACATCCAGCTCAAACGTCTGAACTTGCTTTCCAGACGTCTGGGAGATCCAAACGTCTGAGCTTACTTCCCAGACGTCTGGGTGATCTGGAATAGAATTTCCGGTACCTCAGTTCAAATGTCTGATTTACTGGTTCAGACATCTGGTTTGGGTTCAGACGTCTGCCTTGTAATTTTAGATGTCTGGAATCTTTCTGGATTATTTCCAGAGAACAAATCCAGACGTCTAGATTCTAAACCAAACGTTTGGAACTGTACATTTTGCCTATTTTGGGCTGTTTTGTGTGGATTTCCAATATTAATCGATTCTTGTCGATCCGGTTAGTTGTTATCACTTATTATCGACTTTTATGACTTCTTTCTTTGGATTGTTGGGAATATCCGTTTGATGGATTTGATATCGATTTTTATGGATTTAATTCACATTTTCGTATGTGAATTTTTGGTGATTGATTGTTTCTACAATCATTTCTGTGGTTTGTCACTTTAAAATACAAAGGTTTCTATACTAGTAGTAAATACTCAAACTCTTTCACAAAAACGATTTCAACACTACTTTTAAATACAAAGCTCGTTTTTAAAACTATTTTCCAATCTGTTAGTATATACAAACCTTTACCTCCTTCGTATGAGAAATCTAATTAAACGGCTTAGAAAAACAAGTGGTATGAAACGCTTGCGTTTACTTTGTCGGTTAATTGTTGGACTTGTTCGATTGAACTCTTGTGACAATCTTTGAGTGGAAATCTACAATTTGTTTGTAAATATTTAAGTTAAGCCAGTGGTTATGGGACATGAAGCTAAACTCATTTATTTACTATCTTAGTGTAATCGACACTTCTTGATGATCGATGATGATCATTTTGTGGTTTAGACTAGCGATATGCGATGTCTCTTTGTCCGCGTGGGGACTGTACCTCGTTCTGTTGAGCTTCGTCTCATTTTATGGGCTAGCGACCCATGGTCTTTCGACCGTTCGTGGAGCATTCGGCTTGATAAGTCGGTGCATGAGGTGTATCTTTTTAGGTTCATCGATGTCCGACTAGGCATGGGGTGTATCTTTTTAGGTGCATCGATGTTCGACTAGGCATGGGGTGTATCTTTTTAGGTGCATCGATGTTCGACTAGGCATGAGGTGTATCTTTTTCGGTCCATCGATGTCCGACTAGGCATGGGGCGTATCTTTGTAGGTACGTCGATGTTCGACTAGGCATGGGGCGTATCTTTTTAGGTACGTCGATGTTCTACTATACATGGGGCGTATCTTTTTAGGTGCGTCGATGTTTGATTATGCATGGGGCGTATCTTTTTAGGTGCGTCGATGTTCGACTGTGCATGTGGCGTATCTTTTTAGGTGCGTCGGTGTTCAGTTCATGGGATAGCGACCCGTTTGTGATACACGTGTTGGTGAGTTTTCATGCTCCCGTTTGTGATAGGCCTCCCCCTTTGTGATTCCTGGATTTCTGGTGGTTGATTTCTAGAATTTGTGTTTCACCAATTTTGCAATTGACATTGATATGTTTAATCAATATTTGTGTTTTGGTGAATAATTTAAAGAATATGACATTCTTTTTAGTGTTTGAGAATTTATGAGATATTGTATGATTTTTGTTGTTACATTATGTATACTTTTCACAGTATGGCATTTTGTTGTCATACGTTTTTGTCATATCTCTTATCCTATCATATTTTATATGATATTTATAACTAGACTGATCCGTTTATTATTTTCTTCTTAAATAATACTCGGCTCAGACCGAGATATTTCAGGTGCTTCTGCTTGACTTCTTATCAGGGTTCGTCACCTGACTTTTGGCTAACTACTTTAGCTTAGTAGTTTTTGTTAGTATACATTTGAGATAGAGACTCCTTGATGTATACTTATTCTTTTGTCTAGCACTTGTATCTATTCTCTTGTGATGTAGTGGATCTTGCATGACCACTACTTTGATGTACATTTCTATGTGATATATTCAGATCTGTTTCCGCCTTTGTGATAGAATATCTGTGACTGATTTGTGTTATGTTTATTTCTATCTTTGTTTCCGATGTCCACATAGCCACTGTGTGGTAGCTTTGAGTTTGTATTTGATATGTCGGATTTCCTCTTGAAATGAAATGTAAGTTACATTATCTGACATATCGATACTCGCACTAAGAAATTACACAGATGGTCGCTCCTCAACAGCCTTATTCTTCGCGCTAGTCGACGGCATTACCCAGTAGTGTCCTTGGCTAATAGAGGTGGGGCGTCATAATAAATTTCTACGCGTTTCAGCTTTGCACGACCAAACCGTAAGTCCGATCGACACGAAATTTGAAATCCTACAATAATATAACATTACGGATCCAATGAAACTAGTTTCGTCTAAATCCAAGACCGTCTCAAAAATGACTATTTTTACACGCTAACTAAATATTAAAATTTCCAATTTCTATAAATTAACTTTTAATTCAATTTCAAAAGTTTACTAACATCATTCTAATTCAACAGAATTTAGTTCAACTTTATAAATCATTTTCATTCACATTAGATTCAAAATCAAATTATTTCTGCAATTTCAAATATTAAATTAACAATTTAATTATCCAAATAAATCAAGATATTTGAAATGTAAGTTATTCAACTTATAAAATTAACTTTTGAATATTTAAAATCAATTAAATATTCCTATTTCGAATGACCGAAATTCTGGGTCGTTACATTCTCTCCTACTTAAAAGAATTTCATCCTCGAAATTACCAAGTAAGAAAAAGTCACAAAATCCATTAACTTTTCAAAATAATTTGTTCAAACTAGATTACAAACATTATTTAAACCTTTTAACTTTTTCCAAAATCCATTAGTTAAACTTCTTATAAAAACTTTTCTAAGTTCTCAAATTTTTCGTAGTTATCTTTTAAAAACTAACCAATATCATTTAACTTTTAACTCAAAATCAAAATTTTAGTTAACACAAATTTTCCCAATTTTCCCAAAATTTTTCTAACGCCTTAAAATTTCAAAACTTTTCGCCATAGCCTCCTTTGCGTGGTTCGATCCAAAAAAAATCACAATATATATAATATCACAAATATACATCTCATCTTCGAGGATGAGGCATCCAGTAGGGAAAAAATAAAAAAGTACGATATGTACCTTATATATTATTAGTGAGCATATACGACTAATATAGCGCGAAAGCGAGCTCCAAATGCGAAGCAATGCCATTCGCACCTACAAAAAACTCAACAAATAAATGAGAAACATGTATAAAGGAAGTAATATCAATATACAACATATGCCAATACAACAACTATACATGCCAATATAGCAAATGCAATCAAAAGCAACAAATTCAATCATCAAACAACTATCATCCAACCAACATTCAACAAACCAATATCTATCCAATCAATCCATAACCAAATCAATATACATTCATTTCTCATTAATAATCATTGAATTGATTTTCAATTTATTCACATTTGATTCATTAACATTGGATTTTACTAACATTCATTTATTTATATTCAATTAGTTTACATTCACTAATTTACCTTCATTTTAGTTCATATCGAAATCAAATTAAATTCAGTTCTATTTAGATTCACTTACTTCTAATTTGAATTCAATTATTTAGCTTGAATTTCATTAATTCAATTGCTAATTAATTTTACAACTAGAGTTGAATTACATTTTATAACTCAAGTTCATATTCATTTACTTAATTCATTTCATTAATCCATTTTGATATCAAATTCAACTTCATTCAACATCACTTAAGTTATGTTTCATTTCATTCTCACTTGCATTCACTTTCACTATACAACTTAAGTTCACTTCTAATTTAATTCAAATTCGATTTTATTTAACTCCTTTCATTAGCTCATTTTTTTTCTTTACTTTAGTTAAATTTCATATCACTATTCAAATTCAGATTTTGTTTTGCTTAACAAAATTGTTTAACCATTTTAACATTTGATTTTACTTATATTTTCCTATTTTATAAGTTATACAACTTATATATTTAAATTTCCAAATTCATATTATATAAGCACTTACCACTTAAGTTTAACTTTTCCATTTCAATAATGTATATCAGTTCAAATCCAATTCAATTTATTTAACTTTCTTTAAGTTAAATTTCAAATCATATATTCAATTATGCCAACTCAAATTTATTTAACTTTACTATGTTACATTTTATTATTATTTCATATTATAAGTCCAAAACTCATCTTACTTATATTCATCAATTTCAACTTGGATTTTAAATTCAAATTTGTTTACCACAACAAAACTTCATTTTCCAATTTACTATGGTAGCAAATCCTTCACACAAAAAGTCGAAAATGATACTGATGATGCTGCTGCCATCACCCTTATTATTTCCTAGCAGCGTTAGTGAATTCAGTGCTTTATATTCTTTTTTAAAATAAATCCCTTTTATTTTTATAAATCACATTTATAAATGTATACTTATATAATTTAACTATTTTACTTCACTTATATAAAATTCATTTCAAATTTATTTATCTTATTTAGATTTATAATCATATAATCTATTTAAACATTGAAAAACAACTTCCAAAATCAACACTAGCATGGACTAAATTTTGTCTTAAAGCTTAAAAGAGAAGTTGCTTACCTGAAACCAAATTAAACAGGGGACACACCCTCTTATTGTTGGAAGCTATCAGCCTGGATATTGTTTCCAGAGTCTTGCTTTGTTGATAATAATAGTTTTGATGGGATTCAAATTCTCAAATTTTTAGTTTTAAATCCATTTTTATTTACAACCCATATTTATAAATATACTCATGTAGTTTCATTTCTTATATATAAGATTATTTCACAATTGTAAATCATATTAATTATAATTCCATACTATATAATTCATTTGCTTATATAATTTATTCTTTTACAATTGTTTTTTTATTTCGATTATTCAAACTGCTTTTATTGACTTATATATATTTACATTTTCAAACAACCAAACAATCAATTTATATACACTTTCATAATTTCTGAAAAATGGTTTCCTTTATATATAAAATATAATCGAGGTAAAATATTTCATTTACCCAATTTAAAAACAATATTATGTCCACTTGCCTCGTTTAAGTGTTTAGAAATTCCTATCGATAACATAGCGTCCCACATAACGACCAGAATTCATAAACAACTCAACGGATAAGTAAACACGATATAAAACATTTTATAATCCCTAACAAATACGCGCTCATATATATAATACACTTAAACTCAATCTAGGGTGCTACTGACCCTATCTATACTGAGTACACATCAAAGCCTAGGAATATACTAAATCTAAGCTCTGATACCAACTGCGACGACCCGCAAATCCGTACCCTTTGAATCGACAATAAACCACACATGTCCGACCCAAAAAGCACAGACTGATGGAAAGCATGAGAAAGAAAAGAAGGGAGAAGAAGAGAATAGAAGAAAGAGAGAAGAGAGAAGCAAACAGAACAATACAGAATCTCACATCACAGCGGAAAACATATAATGACATATAAATGATCTTTACAAAACAGAAACTGTATATACATACATCAAAAAGAGTTCAACAATCAATCACCAATCATCAGCCTAGACAGTTATAATAACTTATCCTTACAATTGTTGATAATATAAATAACAAAGCAGCGGAAAATAAACAAATACGTGTATACAAAAATGAAGATCTCCAGCTCTCCTACTGAAGCTCCAAAAGCACCAAATCTGAACCTGTAAATATACTCGGTCTGACCGGAGCATTGAAAGGGAAGAACACCTGGATCAGTCTGGTAAACCAGCGTGAGAAACACACTCAACTGAATTTATTAGATCACCAAACTTTCCTTTCAAAACAAAAGTATCTCGTAACACACGCCCACACATAAACACGGAGATGTTTTTACCTTACGATAACCAAACCCTTCATATAAATTCATCTTATATTATACTAGTGTCTAGTATACAAATAATATTAATCATAGCCGAAATTGTTACATTGATTAAATTCCAGCATATAGCCCAAAGTGGGTAATACAATCAAAATGGCAGGCTCGTAGCGGAGTTTGGATTTCCATACAAATGACTAGGTGAAGGGACTACCTTCTGGCAGTACATCTCTAGAGGAATGTACCGAGGAACATCACAAAGGAACCTCTCTATACTAGGTCGTACCGAATATATCATCCCCCGGTCATTACCGACCTTTCTGAGGGCCCTCATAGCATACATCCACAATAATTTACATCCCGAACGTCATAGCGGAAAGAAATATGTCTAGAAGGGGATGATCATATCCTAATTGGGAATGACCCACTTAGCCTTGCCACATCTAACCCTGTTTCGGTCATTTTCGGGTTGATGAGGCCTGAGGTAACGATTACCTTTCACATGTCACATATGTAACGACCCGTATTTTTGGGTCATCAAATTCGAATATTTAAAATGTAACGACCCAAAATTTAATCACTTCGAACATGAATAGTTAATATGTTTTTAAATGATTAAATAATGGATTTTATAATTATTAACCCTGCCTAATAAAATAGAATAGTATAATTACTTGCCTAATAAAACAAGAGAGAATTATTAACCTTGCCTAACAAAATAGAATAGTATAATTACTTGCCTAATAAAAACAGAATGGTATAATTACTTGCCTAATGAAACAAAATAGCATAATGATTATTATATTCCATGCGGATGGTTGTCATTGGACCAAAATCTGGTCGAATCAGGTTCTGCCATGCAGATGGTTGCCATTGGACCAAAATCTGGTCGAATCAGGTTCTGCCATGTGGATGGTTGCAATTGGACCAAAATCTGGTCGAATCATGTTATGCCATAGTTGATAAGGAGGATTTCTATTGGACCAAAATGTGGTCGAATCAAATTAAGCCATCAAGATGTTTTCTATTCGACCAAAATGTGGTCGAATCAATTAGGCCATCAAGATGTTTTCTATTGGACCAAAACGTGGTCGAATCAAATTAGGCCATAAGGCTGGTTTCTTTTGGACCAAAATCTAGTCGAATCTGGTTAGGCTATAGGAAATGACTAAAGTACCCTTCTCTTCACCTATAAATAGCCAAGTCCATATCTCATTTTAATTCATTCACAAACTAAAGAAAAGAACTAAAATTCATTATTAGAGGTGAAGTATTCCAAGTCTCCATCAAAGCAAATAGGAAGTGAGTATATTCCCTGTTTTCATAGTTTATTGAGTATATTCCTTGTTTTCATAGTTTAGTGAGTATATTCCCTATTTTCATAGTTTAGTGAGTTATTTCTTCCTTTAAGTTTGTTAAAATCATTGCTAAAGGAACTTTAAGTGTTAAGTGTTGTTTGAAAACCCTTGTTGAATGCTTGTTTACTTTGTTTGCTAAAAAATGGTTTTATTTCCTTGTTTGACTATTTGGATGGTTAATTAATTATTTTAAAATTTAGAAGTTAAATACTTAATGGGGTATGCGGAAACGACTAGTACACGTGTTTCGTCTGTGAGATCCAAGGACACTTGGACGAGGGACGGAACATGTTGAAGGGAAAGCCCGGATGCTCCAAAATAAATATCAAATCATTTTAACCCAAGATAAAATAAAAAGTGTTACAAATATTTGATAGATTAAAGCGTTGATTTATCATTTATTGTTGTGTTTATTTTGTTAATTAATTGTTTGGATTGCGCTCGACCAGTTTATGAGCACTGATTATTATTTATTGATCGTTGACTTTTCTCAACTAGTTTATGAGAAATTAATTATCCATATGCATGGGCTGGGTAGAAAATTATTGTAGGATAACACCTTGTGATTTATTTCATGATTTGAATATAAGGTGTTTATTTGGTTCACTTCAATTAAATGAATTATTTTGAAAATTGGTTTTCAAATGGAAATGTTATGAAATGTTTTCCCCTTAAAAGAAATAGAAATGTTTGGTAATGAATATTTTGAAGTTATATTATATAAAAGTGATTTATATAAGAATGGTTTTATAAAAATGTTTTATAAAACGGAAAGAATTTCGAGGACTAAACCCTTTGGTTTTAAGATGATTTTTGAACAGATTTGGTAAATGAAAATTATTATAGATTTGAAAGTACTTGTGAATATTAGTGTGAAATGATTTATCGCTTCGGGATATAAAATGATTTCTTATGTTACCAATGATTCGGGTAACCCGTAACTAAAAAGTGGGCATATGTTTTTGGTATAGTCCTCTCTTGGAATAGAGGGATGTACTTTTTTATCGATTGTATGAAGGCTGGGACCCAGTTTCCTTATTATTGGGAGAAACCTCCCAATCTGGTTGCATATGGTTTGATATGTTTTTATAACAGTATTTGGGATTTCCAAATAAACTTTTCAAAAGATTTGATTTAAGATCCAGAAGTAAAGTATAATTTGAATATAAAAGATATATATATTTCAAAAGTTTTGAAATAAGGATTGGAGAATAAAGTCCAAAGAGATAATTTCTGTAAAGTTAATTAGATTGTAAAAATCTAAAATTGAAGATTAAGCCTAAGAGGGTAGTTTTGGAATTGCATATTGTTTGTTGCATCGTAGGCTCCATGAGTCCTATTTGCGGTAGGAGAACTAAGTTGGCTTGATCCTGTATCTAATTGGGTACCCAATTAGATAGGGGTACGTAGGCAGTCACAAGTGGTAGTGATGCAGCCTCAATAATAACCAAACATTTTATATCCCGAAGCGATAAATCATTTCACACTAATATTCACAAGTACTTTCAAATCTATAATAATTTTCATTTACCAAATCTGTTCAAAAATCATCTTAAAACCAAAGGGTTTAGTCCTCAAAATTCTTTCCGTTTTATAAAACATTTTTATAAAACCATTCTTATATAAATCACTTTTATATAATATAACTTCAAAATATTCATTACCAAACATTTCTATTTCTTTAAAGGGGAAAACATTTCATAACATTTCCATTTGAAAACCAATTTTCAAAATAATTCATTTAATTGAAGTGAACCAAATAAACACCTTATATTCAAATCATGAAATAAGTCACAAGGTGTTATCCTACAATAATTTTCTACCCAGCCCATGCATATGGATAATTAATTTCTCATAAACTAGTTGAGAAAAGTCAACGATCAATAAATAATAATCAGTGCTCATAAACTGGTCAAGCGCAATCCAAACAACCAAACAATTAATTAACAAAATAAACACAAAAATAAATGATAAATCAACGCTTCAATCTATCAAATATTTGTAACACTTTTTATTTTATCTTGGGTTAAAATGATTTGATATTTATTTTGGAGCATCCGGGCTTTCCCTTCAACATGTTCCGTCCCTCGTCCAAGTGTCCTTGGATCTCATAGACGAAACACGTGTACTAGTCGTTTCCACATACCCCATTAAGTATTTAACTTCTAAATTTTAAAATAATTAATTAACCATCCAAATAGTCAAACAAGGAAATAAAACCATTTTTTAGCAAACAAAGTAAACAAGAATTCAACAAGGGTTTTCAAACAACACTTAACACTTAAAGTTCCTTTAGCAATGATTTTAACAAACTTAAAGGAAGAAATAACTCACTAAACTATGAAAATAGGGAATATACTCACTAAACTATGAAAACAAGGAATATACTCACTAAACTATGAAAACAGGGAATATACTCACTTCCTATTTGCTTTGATGGAGACTTGGAATACTTCACCTCTAATAATGAATTTTAGTTCTTTTCTTTAGTTTGTGAATGAATTAAAATGAGATATGGACTTGGCTATTTATAGGTGAAGAGAAGGGTACTTTAGTCATTTCCTATAGCCTAACCAGATTCGACCAGATTTTGGTCCAATAGAAACCAGACTTATGGCCTAATTTGATTCGACCACATTTTGGTCCAATAGAAAACATCTTGATGGCCTAATTTGATTCGACCACATTTTGGTCGAATAGAAAACATCTTGATGGCTTAATTTGATTCGACCACATTTTGGTCCAATAGAAATCCTCCTTATCAACTATGGCATAACATGGTTCGACCAGATTTTGGTCCAATTGCAACCATCCACATGGCAGAACCTGATTCGACCAGATTTTGGTCCAATGGCAACCATCCGCATGGAAGAACCTGATTCGACCAGATTTTGGTCCAATGACAACCATCCGCATGGAATATAATAATCATTATGCTATTTTGTTTCATTAGGCAAGTAATTATATTGTTCTGTTTTTATTAGGCAAGTAATTATACTATTCTGTTTTATTAGGCAAGGTTAATAATTCTCTCTTGTTTTATTAGGCAAATAATTATACTATTCTGTTTTATTAGGCAGGGTTAATAATTATAAAATCCATTATTTAATCATTTAAAAACATATTAACTATTCATGTTCGAAGTGATTAAATTTTGGGTCGTTACATTTTAAATATTCGAATTTAATGACCCAAAAATACGGGTCGTTACAACATATCACATCACTTTTGAATACCACATTTGCCATTTCCTTTAACTACTAATTGCCTTTCACAAAAATACAACCCTTGAGCTCGTACGTCTCAAGGAAGGGTGTTAAGCTAAGAGAAGTTGCCTTCTCCGCCACCAAACAGACGTACGTTTGTAAAAACCAATGTACGTAATCATTAGAAATGCAATGTCAGACATTCGTCTATACAAGTTGTCCAGGAATAGGACAAACCGAAGGTACTCTCCTACCACATCCTGTCGGGAAATCCCTAGGATTAGTAGCGAATAGTCCTTGCATTGGATATTTCATAATGAAGAGACTACTGCTACTATGTGTACATTGGAATCTTAACCCCAAATGATCAACAAGCAATCCTTCACTATGAAAATCCTAAATATCAATATCATCGACCAACCTGCACAATCGTCGCATAAATGTTGGTCCCAAGTGGTTTTCAGATAAATCTGATCCCGGTCTCTTCGCACCAACAACACAAAAGCGTTTCTCAACCTCACGTAGAAACTAGGTCTTATAGACTTATCACATCTCCAACTTTCAACTTGCTATCCTTCGGCCAAGAAGGAAGCTCGATAGATTGGAGTAATACTGCGCACTACACGAATCAACATCCTCAACACAAACGATAATCAAGCCTACACAAATGGCCATGTACTAAGTGTACGACTAAATAGTTCCTACATCAGTCGAGGAACTAAAAATGGCCAAATTTGATAGTCGGTTATTTAACTATCAAAGCAACAAACAAATATTTAGCACCATAAGCAATCACTGGGCTCTTTTAATCAATCTTTTATTAATTAAATTACTTTCAAATATTCACTTCAAATTATCTTTAAAAAGATATATTCTCAAAACCATTTCAATATTTCACTATTTGGAAAAACATTTCAATACACTTATTTTCATAATAAGTGAATTCACATTTTACTTTACTTTCAAATTATTCAAACTCCATTTATAATATCAATTTCCAAAAATATCCATTTTATTTAAAGGATTATTCACTGTCCAAAATCGTGAATTAAATTCTCTAACCAAATTCATTATTTCTACACATTTATTAAAGGATTATCCACTGTCCAAAATCATGAATATATTCCTTTAATAAGCTTTCATATTTAACTTATCAAAATAAGTTGATTTCACATTTATAAAACAATGTTTATAAATACCATTATATTTTATAAAAACATCCATTTATAGAATTCCTTTATTATCCAATCTCATTTATATGCCAAAATCCGATTATAAGTAAATTTACTTATAAATCTCTTTATTTACAAATTCATTCCTTTTTATAACTTCATAAATTTATAAATCTTATTCACGTTCGTTGCCATGCTCAAGGGCTATTGATTTTTTTTCAGAGCAGATCGTGGCCGCTCGCATCATCTTCTCACATGTTCATTCGCAGGTCGAAACAACCCATCGGCCGCCTTCATCTCTTCGATGTCGCACAACCACCGTCGCATTCGACGATGATCAAACAACGCCACGTCGAAGCCGCCAACGTCTAGCACCAACGCCCTTGAGCATGGCAAGCTCGACTTGTCCATCGCGTGGAAAAACGTGGATGAACGCACCGCATTCAAACTAAAATTGTCGTTGATCCATCACACCATATAACATCATGCCCGTTGGATTCATAGATCTCGTCAGCCTCTATGATTTAGCTTTAGAAAGTATTTCGTAATTGTTAATGGATTGAGAGATTTTAAGGGGGAAAGATGTGAAATTTCTGGCCATTGAGTAGAAGAATGGTGGCTAGGGTCAGTTGTGAATTAGGGTTTGCAAATAGAAAAAAGTGTGGCCTTTTATAGAAAATTTCGAAACACTGTTCACCCGGAAATTTTTTGAACTCTAATCGAAGCGTGCCGCCTGGCATTTATAATGTTCTACCCCTATTCCGAACACAATAGAATATATATCGAGAGCCAATTCCATCGTATTTGGAATATAGGTTTTCGAATCGAATTATTTTAATTAAAATTTACTTAAATAAATTTCTACGTGTTTCAGCTTCGCACGACCAAACCGTAAGTCCGATCGACGCGAAATTTTAAATCCTACAATAGTATAACATTACGGATCCAATGAAACTAGTTTTGTTGAAATCCGAGACCATCTCAAAAATGATTATTTTTACACGTTAATTAAATATTAAAATTTCCAATTTCTATAAATTAACTTTTAATTCAATTTCAAAAGTTTACTAACATCATTCTAATTCAATAGAATTTAATTCAACTTTATAAATCATTTTCATTCACATTAGATTCATGTGACGACCGCCCATAACCCCTGCACCGAACCTAGAGAAAGTGCACTGTAAAGTGTGCCAGGCAGCCATTGACGATTGTCAGGGTAAATTAAAAACAACAGAATCTATCGTATTACTCACAGCGCATGGACAAAATACAATAGAACATATATATAGTGAAGCTTCATAGAATAGAATCTCATCAATAAAACTTCATAATAGTTGAATACAAACATCTGAATAGTCAATACAACAAGCCCCACTACATATCACTCAGAGAATACAAAGCAGCGGAACATCCAGTACATATAATAAGAAGATAATATGCAACCCTCCAGCTCGTCTTCGATATCAGCATCGTGAGAAGAGAACAGCACCTGTCACCTACTACCTAGTCTGCCCGTCCCAAAATGGATGAACAGCCCAAGGCACTAAGAGTTAAAACATAAAGCCTTGAGTCAGACAACAGTCTTAGTGAGCAGTAAATTAACTAACAACATACCAAAAGAGCATAAAGGAAAAGGAATAGGAATACAACCCTCCCATTCCAACCTCTTTCTACAGTGATAGCCCCCAGACACACACTAAGTAGAAGCAAACATAGCAGAGCATACAATGTAAAGTAAAGCAATTATCACTCGAGTCAAGTGCGATGTTTTCCAAGTACAAACCCCCAAGGCCTAAACCAAGATCAGATAAGCACCCAGAAAATACCGCTCTTGAGACCGAATGACGATACAACCAAACATCCATGACTCTGGCTATCACTGTTATCATTGCTTCGATATCACCGTTAATTGAATGACCGGCACATTCTTTCAGCCGTCCGTCAAGGGCTAATGGAAACCCCGGTTCTAGACATAACTCCCGCACGTCATCGTGACCCGTGCCTAGGACTATCGAATCTGCCCAGAGTACTTGACTACCCAATCAGTAGCCTTCAGGGACTATCGAATCTGCCCAACGTACTCTTGCTTTGAGCATGCTAGAACCTTCAACAACGATGAGATCTCAGCCTTCTAGTCATCCTCCTCGACGACTATCTCCATACTAGCTCAAGCGCCTCTCGAGCATCCATTATCCTCAACTCGAACCATATCACCGAGTTATCAACCTGCTTGGAATGATCCCGTCTGGATTAGACCAAGACTATCTCATATCATGCCTCGCTTCATCACATCGTCGCAAAGCTTCATCTCAACATCATCATCATCGAATCTATGCATAAGAGCTTCACTATCCGCAACATATGCCACAAGCAGCTTTCCCAATTCAAGAGCCTTTCTCTTAGCTTTTGAATCATCTTCGGTCTAAATCAAATCTCATCTAATTCATAGCAATCAATCAAGTCAAACATTAATCCAAGCAATCAAGCATTCAAGTATGATCTAAGTAGACAATTATCACAATAATGGCAATTTCGTAATTAAAGAGTTGAAAGTCAATTAAGCATGAAAACATGAACAATATCTCTATAATCTTGATGAATGAACTTGCATAGGTTAACATGTAGTAAAAGGGATGTAACATCATCATGAACAATGGATCTATATGGATCTACACTTAGGATGAAGAAAATGTATGGAAATCACTATTTTAACACCAAATCGAGCCAACAATCCGATATACTCCTTTGGATCCGTGTGAGAGATAATCACCACTCACCAAATCACCTAAACAACCTCAAATCAACACGCTTCAGATCTGGACAGCGAAGGATCAAGCTTGATCTATCACGAATCCGCTTCAAATGAAGAAATCTCACTTCAAAGGATGAAGATCTTCAATTCAAGCTCTTGAATCTTCAATTTGATCTTCAACTTGGATGGATAGAATCACTAGATTAGAGTGGAGAAAAGAAGTGAAGAAGTGTAGAAGTCGAGCTCTCAAAATGGCAGCACTTCGTCGCTTCAAAATCCGGATCCCAAAAATGAAGAAATGGACGAGTATTAATAGGCTGATTTCTCCTTAACTCGGCCATCTCCATAAGTCGTCTCCGACTTATAACCTTCCGACCTAAGCCTCTTCCGACCTAGCAACTTCTGACTCAACACACGCGCCTATACGACTTACCGGACCCCCTGTCTACGACTTAATGCGCACGTGCCTTAACTGGTTAGACGACTTAGCGAGATAACCCATCCTACGACTTAACAGCTCAACCGAGTTACGACCTAACTGCCAATCTCCTAAGTCGGTCACAACTTAACACATTGGATATGGGTACGACCTAACAACCCTTCGACCTACAACTTACCATGGGATAAGACTTACGACCTACGACTTATACACCTCCTTAGGTCGTCTAACGACCTAACTTCGCTAACCACTAGGTCGCTAACCTGCTAACTTCAATAGATCAGTCAATACTATAAGTCGGTTACTACCCTAACTCGGTCACTCGACCTAAGCCTCCTTATGACTTAACTTCCTTAACTCGGTTAATTCCTTAGGTCGTAAAACCTCCTTAAGTCGCTGCCGACCTACCCCTTAGGTCGCCAATCCAATAAGTCGGTCACGACTTAAGACTTAACCAAATTCTACCCAAAATCTAAAATGACTTAACAACGCTAAAAATTCCAGATTTGAACGAACTTTTCGATCCGTAAAAATACGGGTCGTTACATTCTCTCCCCCTTAGGAATTTCACCCCCGAAATTCCAAACAAACAAAGCAATCAAAAACTATTCTGCACGCCTACCATCCATAGCAATCAACAAACCATGCATCCAATTCTAGCTTAGCATGCAGAATTCTAAAGCGAGAACAAGTTACAATATCGTGAGATGACACGACACCTTAGGGCCATACCTTGAAGAGTTCAGGATGAGCTGCCTTCATCCTCTCTTCCACCTCCCACGTGCAGTCGTTATCATCATCACTCCATTGTATCTTGAGCAACTTAACTACCTTCCTCCTAAGCTGTTTCGTGTCGGTTTCCACAACACGAAGCGGCTTACGAGGTCTCTTATCGACTGGATCAACTTCGAAATCTTCACAGCTATCAGCAGAAACCACTGTATTCGAGTCGTGCACATACTTCCATAGATACGATACGTGAAAAACATTGTGCACGCTCGACATCTTTTCCGGTAACTCCAATCTATAGGCGAGCTTTCCAATTCGCTCGATGATCGGGAATGGTCCAACAAATCTCGGAGTCAATTTTCCTTTCTTCCCGAATCGAATAACATTCTTCAGTGGAGAAATCTTCACAAAAACCATATCTCCTACGTCGAATTCCAAATCCTTTCGACGCTTATCGGCATAACTCTTCTGACGGTCTTGGGCTGCTTTCATTCGTTACCGAATGATCTCTATGCAATCCGAAGTCTGTCGAATCATCTCTGGCCCAAGTATCAGCTTTTCTCCTGTCTCTAACCAACATGTCGGAGAGTTACACGGTCTTCCATACAATGCCTCATACGGTGCCATACCAATGCTTGACTGGTAACTGTTGTTGTATGAAAATTCCACCAAATGAAGATGATCTTCCCATGATCCTCCGAAATCCAAAACACAAGCTCTGAGGAGATCTTCCAAAACTCGGTTGACTCTCTCGGTCTGACCATCTGTTTGAGGGTGATAAGCTGTACTCAAACACAACTCAGTTCCCAAAACTTCCTGGAAGCTCTTCCAAAATCCACTAGTGAACAATGGGTCTCGATCGCTCACTATACTCTTCGGAATACCATGGAATCGAACTACCCACTTAACATAGAACTCGGCCAACTTTGATGCAGTCCTAGTCGATCGAACAGGAATGAATCTTGCATTCTTGGTCAGACGATCTACAACGACCCAAATCCCTTCATTTCCCGTTCTTGTTCTAGGTTGTCCATCAATAAAATCCATCGATACCTGCTCCCACTTCCATGTAGGAACTTCTAATGGCTGAAGTAATCCACTTGGCTTCTTCTGTTCGGCTTTTACCAACTGGCAGTTCATACATTTGGAAATAAAATTTCCAACATCCTTCTTCATGCCTTCCCAGTAATAGGTTCTCTTCATATCTCGATACATCTTATTTCCACCTGGATGAATTGTCAACTTCGAGTGATGACTTTCCTTCAGAACTTCACTCCTCAATTCATCTATATCGGGAACAACTAGTCGTCCTTTCATTCGAAGCCAACCCTCTCGATCGACCTCGAATCCTTTATCCTTTTCTGGATCCAATCCAGATTCCAAATCACGGATAATCTTGACGAGCTTATCGTCTCGCTTTTGGCTCTCGCCAATCCTTTCCACAAGAGTCGGTCTTATTGATAAGCTTGCCAATATCTCAGGTTCCAATTCGCATCTGGGCCTGAAGTCAAATCCAGCTAAATACTCGAGATTCTTCCATTCTGAAAACATGGCTCCCAATCCTGCATGTCTTCGACTTAACGCATCTGCCACTGCGTTACCTTTTCCCGGAGTATAAGCTATACCAAAATCATATGATGCCAAAAACTCTAGCCAACGTTGCTGCCGAAGATTCAAATCCTTTTGGGAGAAAAGATACTTCAACGACTTATGATCCGTAAACAACTCAAATCGAACTCCCAATAGATAATGTCTCCACATCTTCAGAGCAAAAACAATCGCCGCTAACTCCAAATCATGAGTCGGGTAATTCCTTTCATGCGGCTTCAGTTGTCGACTGGCATACGCAAAAACTTTATCCTTCTGCATCAGCATTGCTCCAAGTCCAGTACCACATGCGTCGGTGTAAACCACCATCTCATCATTCCCACTTGGAATAGTCAAAACAGGAGCACTCGTCAATCGCTCTTTCAGGATTCCGAAAGCTTGCTCACACTTATCATCCCATCTGAACACTAGGTTCTTCTTTGTCAATCCTGTTAACGGTGCAGCCACCTTAGAGAAGTCTTTGATAAACCTTCGATAATATCCTGCCAATCCAAGAAAACTTCTCACATCAGATGCATTCTTAGGTCTAACCCAATCCTAGATTGCTGCCACCTTAGCGGGGTCAACCGCTATTCCATTTCCAGAAATAACATGGCCTAAGAACCTCACTTCACTCTTCCAGAAGTGACACTTCGAAAACTTAGCCTTCAGCTGATGTTTCCGCAAGATTTCCAAAACAATACGCAAGTGCGTATTGTGTTCTTCCTCAGTTCTGGAATAAATCAGAATATCATCCACGAACACAAGTACAAACTTGTTCAACTGATCTCTGAACACTCTATTCATAAGATCCACAAAATATGCTGGCGCGTTAGTCAATCCAAATGGCATTACCAGCCACTCAAAGAAACTGGATGGTGTTCGAAAAGCAGTCTTCGTTACACTATCCTTAGCCACTCTCAACTGGTGAAATCCCGTTGCCAAATCCATCTGAGAAAACACCTTGGCTTCGTGAAGCTGATCAAACAAGTCATCTATTCTTGGCAATGGATACTTGTTCTTCTTAGTCACCTTATTCAGCTCACGATAATCGACGCACAATCTCAACGACCCATCTGCCTTGGTTGCAAACACAACTGGTGCACCCCACTCGGACACACTACGCCGAATGAATCCTTTCTGCAAAAGATCATCAACTTGCACCCTCAACTCTTGCTGTTCCCTAGGCGCCATCCGCCTAAGAGGCATCACAACAGGTCTGGCTCCTTCAACTAGATCTACACGAAACTCGATCTCTCTATGCGGCGGCAACCCTTTGACTTCTTCAAAGACATCCTCGAATCCATTCGCGATTGGCACTAATGACAGTCCATCCCGTGGAACAACTAGCGAATACATGAAGCTCGTGAAGACGCCTTCTTCATGCTTACATCGTATCACAATCTTTCGCCCCTCCACATTCTCGACTGTCACTTCCAGCCTCTCACAATCAACCTTTGCCGCATACCTCCTAAGCCAGTCCATACCCAAAATAATTCCGAACCCCGCAAAGTTCAGAACAAAACAATCACAAACAAAAGAGCAACCATGACTCGATACAATCAGACCATGGCATAACATACACAAACAAGACGAACCCCCAACCGGATTAGTCACAACCAATGGCCTATCAACAATATCCGGTTCCAAATCTAACCGGCCTACGAGTTCACTACAAACAAACGAATGCGACGCTCCCGTATCAAACAGAACTCTAACTGGAACACCACATAGGAAAAGAGTACCTTGAACCACCACACTCTTTCTCTTCTCTTCAGCGGTAGGAGCTTTCGAAGACGACGGAACAGCTCCCAAAGCATAAGCTTGCACAATCAGCTTGTCCCTCCTCGGTTCTGGACAATTCTTCCTGAAATGCCCCGGCTTGTCACAGTTGTGACACTTCATCGGTGCCTTCGGATTCTTACAATCCTTAGAGAAATGGCCCTTCTGCTGACAATTGTAGCAAGTCACTTCGCCTTTCGGCTTCTTCTGGCCATCCTTACCCTTCTGCTGTTGCTGCTTCCTCTTCTTGTTTCCCCCCTGCTGGGGTTTAGACTCTTCCCTGGTCACAGCAACAACAGATCCTTCCTTAGGAAACAGACTCTCATGCCTAAGAGCTTTCTCCACAAGCTTCTCAAATGAATCGTCCAAATGATCCACCAACTGCCTCCCAAGATAACTGTCCAAGCCTGTCACAAACTTCTCATTCTTCTGATATGCAGATTCGATATATGACCGGGCATACTTGGACAAAGCTTCAAACTCAGAAACATACTCAAGAACAGATCTTCTACCTTGCTTGAGCTCCACAAACTTCTTGAACTGAACAGACTTCTGAGCTGTAGAAATGAACTTAGCCTCAAATCTAACTTGGAATTGCTCCCAAGTAATCTCTTCCTCCGGGGTATTGATGGTAATAGAGTTCCACCAATCAGAAGCTCTCCCTTGAAGCTGTCTCGATGCCAACTTCCTCTTAGTCGCATCCTCAATTCCCAAATCACCAAAGATCCTTCTACAAGCATCTATCCACCTCTGGACCTCAATAGTTGATTCTGTTCCCAAGAAAACCTTCCCTCCAAGAGCAGTATAGTCCTTGCACAACTTAGCAAAATCCACTGGTTTTGGAGTTTGGACTTGAACCCCAACATCTACTGCTGCCCCCGGAACTGGTATCCTTCTCATGATCGAAGTCATCATAGCTTCGAACATAGCTGCATAATTAGCAGCTCCCTCAGTAGCACGGCCTTCCCTAGCAGCTGGTCTCCCTCTTCGACTCATTCTCAATATCTATAAAAAGGAATGATCAGAACATCTAGAGAAACAACTGCATAAAGGACTCAAACTCTACTAAGCTACTATATTATATATAGTATTCATCCATCAAAATACAATTACGTCTCTCATACGTAGTTATGTCAGCGAGCGTTGGGTAAAATCGATTAACCAATGCTCTGATACCAAATGTGACGACCGCCCATAACCCCTGCACCGAACCTAGAGAAAGTGCGCTGTAAAGTGTGCCAGGCAGCCATGGACGATTGTCAGGGTAAATTAAAAACAACAGAATCTATCGTATTACTCACAGCGCATGGACAAAATACAATAGAACATATATATAGTGAAGCTTCACAGAATAGAATATCATCAATAAAACTTCATAATAGTTGAATACAAACATCTGAATAGTCAATACAACAAGCCTCACTACATATCACTCAGAGAATACAAAGCAGCGGAACATCCAGTACATATAATAAGAAGATAATATGCAACCATCCAGCTCGTCTTCGATATCAGCATCGTGAGAAGAGAACAGCTCCTGTCACCTGCTACCTAGTCTGCCCATCCCAAAATGGACGAACAGCCCAAGGCAATAAGAGTTAAAACATAAAGCCTTGAGTCAGACAACAGTCTTAGTGAGCAGTAAATTAACTAACAACATACCAAAAGAGCATAAAGGAAAAGGAATAGGAATACAACCCTCCCATTCCAACCTCTTTCTACAGTGATAGCCCCAGACACACACTAAGTAGAAGCAAACATAGCAGAGCATACAATGTAAAGTAAAGCAATTATCACTCGAGTCAAGGGCGATGTTTTCCAAGTACAAACCCCCAAGGCCTAAACCAAGATCAGATAAGCACCCAGAAAATACCGCTCTTGAGACCGAATGACGATACAACCAAACATCCATGACTCTGGCTATCACTGTTATCATTGCTTCGATATCATCGTTAATTGAATGACCAGCACATTCTTTCAGCCGTCCGTCAAGGGCTAATGGAAACCCCGGTTCTAGACATAACTCCTGCACGTCATCGTGACCCGTGCCTAGGACTATCGAATCTGCCCAGAGTACTTGACTACCCAATCAGTAGCCTTCAGGGACTATCGAATCTGCCCAACGTACTCTTGCTTTGAGCATGCTAGAACCTTCAACAACGATGAGATCTCAGCCTTCTAGTCATCCTCCTCGACGACTATCTCCATACTAGCTCAAGCGCCTCTCGAGCATCCATTATCCTCAACTCGAACCATATCATCGAGTTATCAACCTGCTTGGAATGATCCCGTCTGGATTAGACCAAGACTATCTCATATCATGCCTCGCTTCATCACATCGTCGCAAAGCTTCATCTCAACATCATCATCATCGAATCTATGCATAAGAGCTTCACTATCCGCAACATATGCCACAAGCAGCTTTCCCAATTCAAGAGCCTTTCTCTTAGCTTTTGAATCATCTTCGGTCTAAATCAAATCTCATCTAATTCATAGCAATCAATCAAGTCAAACATTAATCCAAGCAATCAAGCATTCAAGTATGATCTAAGTAGACAATTATCACAATAATGGCAATTTCGTAATTAAAGAGTTGAAAGTCAATTAAGCATGAAAACATGAACAATATCTCTATAATCTTGATGAATGAACTTGCATAGGTTAACATGTAGTAAAAGGGATGTAACATCATCATGAACAATGGATCTATATGAATCTACACTTAGGATGAAGAAAATGTATGGAAATCACTATTTTAACACCAAATCGAGCCAACAATCCGATATACTCCTTTGGATCCGTGTGAGAGATAATCACCACTCACCAAATCACCTAAACAACCTCAAATCAACACGCTTCAGATCTGGACAGCGAAGGATCAAGCTTGATCTATCACGAATCCGCTTCAAATGAAGAAATCTCACTTCAAAGGATGAAGATCTTCAATCCAAGCTCTTGAATCTTCAATTTGATCTTCAACTTGGATGGATAGAATCACTAGATTAGAGTGGAGAAAAGAAGTGAATAAGTGTAGAAGTCGAGCTCTCAAAATGGCAGCACTTCGTCGCTTCAAAATCCGGATCCCAAAAATGAAGAAATGGACGAGTATTTATAGGCTGATTTCTCCTTAACTCGGCCATCTCCATAAGTCGTCTCCGACTTATAACCTTCCGACCTAAGCCTCTTCCGACCTAGCAACTTCCGACTCAACACACGCGCCTATACGACTTACCGGACCCCCTGTCTACGACTTAATGCGCACGCGCCTTAACTGATTAGACGACTTAGCGAGATAACCCATCCTACGACTTAACAGCTCAACCGAGTTACGACCTAACTGCCAATCTCCTAAGTCGGTCACGACTTAACACATTGGATATGGGTACGACCTAACAACCCTTCGACCTACAACTTACCATGGGATAAGACTTACGACCTACGACTTATACACCTCCTTAGGTCGTCTAACGACCTAACTTCGCTAACCACTAGGTCGCTAACCTGCTAACTTCAATAGGTCGGTCAATACTATAAGTCGGTTACTACCCTAAGTCGGTCACTCGACCTAAGCCTCCTTATGACTTAACTTCCTTAACTCGGTTAATTCCTTAGGTCGTAAAACCTCCTTAAGTCGCTGCCGACCTACCCCTTAGATCGCCAATCCTATAAGTCGGTCACGACTTAAGACTTAACCAAATTCTACCCAAAATCTGAAATGACTTAACAACGCTAAAAATTCCAGATTTGAACGAACTTTTCGATCCGTAAAAATACGGGTCGTTACAATTCAAAATCAAATTATTTCTGCAATTTCAAATATTAAATTAGCAATTTAATTATCCAAATAAATCAAGATAATTTAAATATAAGTTATTCAACTTATAAAATTAACTTTTGAATATTTAAAATCAATTAAATATTCCTATTTTGAATGACCAAAATTCTGGGTCGTTACAAATATTATGTCGACTTGCCTCGTTTAAGTGTTTAGAAACCCCTATCGATAACATAGCGCCTCATGTACTGACCAGAATTCATAAACAACTCAACAGATAAGTAAACACAATATAAGACATTATATAACACTAACAAGTACGCCCTCTCGTATACACACACACACTCAAATAAACTCATTCTAGGCTATTACTACCCTATCTCTAATGAGTCCAACCCCATCAAAGCTAAGGTTATCGCGAAACCATAGCTCTGATACTAAATGTAACGACCCATATTTCAGAAGGTTTAAGTCGACAATAAACCACACATGACCAACTCAAAACAATCTAGAACACAAATAATCAATAGGGTTAATTAAGAAAATAAGAAAAGAAGAAAACAAACACAGAATCTCACAGTGGAATGAAAAAATTTAATAATCAAATAAACAGTTCATGAAGCTGTTTATACTATACATTAGATTATAATTTATACAACATTTATCAAAGTTATACATACAACAGAACAAGATAAAAAAATGCTGTAAAACAAAATGATGTAGGAATAATACTAGTAATAATATACCAAATCGTTTTCTTCGTCCTCTAGAATAAGTAATCTTCAATACACTAAATACACAGGGCTGACCCAAGAATAAAGTAAAACAATGCACTTGATTCAGAACTAAAATATTCTTATGTAATTCAAATCAATATCACGTATAACATGAATGTAATAACGTCAGAGGTGTTAACGGGGTTTTTACATTTCCTATCCTATAACGTGCGTGCAATAACACAAGAGATGTTACAGGATTTCCCATCTCTTAAGGATCCGTCAAAATATCTATATATAGCAGAATACGCTATATATGTAATGTCTAATTAGTAAAATAAATATTTTTCCTAGCGTTAAGGCTTAACATTAATCCTCCTTAATGCGTTTTTAAGCATTGTCGTACAGTTTGCATATAACGTCCCAGTAGCACGTCGGGGGATAGGGATGTGCCGTGATACGACAATACTAAACCAAACTCAAAGTGGTCTTGTATAAGGATAAAAGTATGACAAAGCACATAAGGCAATGCCCAAGGTAGGATACTACCAGTTCGGGTCACATGGCTTGTGGTAATGCATCGTAGCCACGATCGCCCACCGCATACATTCATCCCATATCGAGTCAAAAGGAGGTCATCCCAAATCAAGGCACACCAATCGAAACTAACATCAAAGGAAATAGTATGGACCAAGTCCAAAAAGAAAATCGAAGAATGCATGTCTGCTAGAGGTAGCTACCCTTATTGGCCCTGTCAAGCCGTCCTATTTTAGTCATTTCAAATTGGCACACGTGTCGGGGTCTATCCATCATCGTTCTCTTTCTTCAAATCCAGCAACGTACACGAAATCCAACCACTTCATTCTGGAGTCTCCTCCACGTACATAGTTGTTAAATTGGTTCTATTATTGAGAGAGTATATTAATAAGAGGCCCCGGTTTCTTTAACAACCAAACGTCATTTTATAACCAGTTGGTTCTTTTTACATTTCGAAAATGATTCATATTTGATATTCAAATATCACATTCACTTCAAAATATCCTTCTTTTCAAAATTATCATATTCACACTAAAATCAATTTAATTTCAAAAATAATTTTATGCATTTCCAAAATTGTTTCGAATTTCAAATTAGGTTATAACTTCAATTTAACCAAATTCGCATTTAAATCGATGATTCAAATATAAACAGTTCCCAACTTGAATAGTTTAAATTTTTTTGAAAATAGTTTAAATGGTTAAAATAGTTTGAAAAATTAAATAGTTTGAAATTTTAAATAGTTAAAATAGTTTATATATTAAATGATTTGAAAATTAAAAATAAAATAAAATTTAAAACAGTTTATAGTAAAAAATAGTATCAAATTTAAACGGTTCTTTCCATTTCCCATAAATCTGCACTCAGGTCCAAATTTAAATCAACTGACTCAATTCCAAATCTTTCAATCCAAATCATCTTCAATCTTAATTCAATTCAAATTGACTCAATTTCGATTTAAATTCAATCAACTTAATTTCGATTTGAATTCGAATTAACTTCAATTACGAAACATTCATTTCAGCTTCAAATATAATTCAACGATTCGATTCAATGGTTTAAATTTCAATTCAATTCTTATATTTACACCATTTCAATTTATGTAAGTTTCGAATTTGATTTCAAAATACCGACTTAAATCACTTAATTCAAGTTAACTTCAAAGTTCAAATTTTAGATTCAAATCTTTAAATCACTTCCATTTCGAATATTTCAATTCCAAGCCCAAATTATGGAATATCAATTTAAATTACTAGCGAAGATAAATTTCAAAGTTTGAATAAAAGTTCAATTATTTAACACAATTTCAATTTCCATCATTCAAATAATTTCTCAATTCCAACTTCAAATTTTCAAATTCGATTTTTTAAGCAATTTCTGGAAACAAATTTCAATTTCAACATTTCAAAACTCGAATCTGAAATTGATTCAATCTTTATAAATTTGACTTTTATTTCTTTAAAACAAAATCATTTAAATAGATTCAAATTTAAGAATTTAAAACCATTTAATTTAACCAATTCAGTGTTCTATATAATTTTCTATCCTATGGCCAAGTGAATAGTTATTTCAACTTTAATTTCAGGGATGGATATATATACCATTTCAATCCAAATCAAAGTGTCATAGGTATAAATCATTTCAACCTATTTCTTAATTCATTCGAAATAATTCCAATAACAGTTTATATGCTGTAAAAAATATACAAGGTGATACAGGGATATATAAAATAAATAAACACCCAAATCATCCAATATATCAACCAATAGCATTCAATTTCAATCAACATCCAAATCAGCCACTAAATCACGATAATTAGCTAGTTATTAATATCGGTTGTTTAATTAGCAATTTAATTTCAATTTCAAGTTTAACTGTCGATTTAAATTTCTATCAGTTCAATTCATATGTCAATTAAAATATCAGTTAAATTACCAACAATTGTCAATAAAAATAAACCACCTCATGATTATAATTTAACAGAACTATTTTAGTATTCATGAGCGAGTTTAATCACTCACCTTTATTTGAACTGAAATTTTTTAGCTTCAAATAAATTCCAATCCAACTCCATGACGTAGCCCTCATTGATACGAATCCAGCGCGACTTGTTTCGCTTGAATCGGACCTCGTATGAAAAAGTTATGAGTTTTTAAATATTTGAATATAATTAAAACTATTTAAAAAAATAAAAGTAAAATTAAACTTAAACCTAATCTTCCCTCCAAGCCGCACTTCTCCATCCCAGGCAAGAACTCGCGCTCTCGACTTCGCTCGTTATTTTTTTTATACACGAATGAATCACGCTCTGCTCGCCATCGACCAACCCCGCGCCGCACCATCGCGCACCAGCAATCGCCGCAGCCTCCTCAACCCTCGTGCGTGCAATCAAAGCACCAAAAACCCAACACTGAGATGACCATCCCCAGCCGATTCTGGCGATCTCGAGTCGATTCACCCCGATCTAGCCGTCCATCTTGTAGAGCTCGATGAGATCTACATCTTTGCTTTTGGTGGCATTCAATTTCGTTGAGTGGATTGAAAGAAAATGAGGGAGAAAGGGAGAAAATTTTCAGCCATTAAAATTGCTAAATAGAACGACGCTGAAGCTTTAGGGTTTTGTTCGCGAATAATGAAAATATACAGCCTTATATATAAATTTCCGACACTATTCACACATAAATTTTCCGAACTTCAAACGATGCGTGCCGCCTGGCGTTATATATGTTATACCCCTATTTCGGACACAATGGAATATGTATCAGAAACCAATTCCATCATGTTTAGAAGATAGCTTTTCAAATTAAATTATTTTAATTAAAGTCGAAAAATAAATTCTACGCGTTTCAAGTACGCACGACCAAACGATAAGTCCAATCGCTACGAAACTAGAAATCCTATAATAACTCACTATTACGGATCCAATGAAACTAGTTTCGTCGAAATCGGAGACAGTTTCTCGAATGGCTATTTTTACACGTTAATTATAATATAAAATTTCCAAAATAAACTTATTCACTTTAAATTCAATTTTAAAAGTTAACAGTCTTCATTCTTGTTTAAATAAAATTTAAATCAACTGTTAAAATCATTTTCATTCATATTAAACTCAGGATTCAATTATTTAAATAATTCCAAATATTAAATTTAACATTTAAATTATCAAACAAATCATTATATTTGAAATGTAAGTTATTTAACTTATGGAATTTAACTTTTAAAATTTAACTTTTAAAACGAATTCAAATAATAAAACAACTACTACACCCTTTATAAAATTATAACCATAGTCAAATAAGACGTACTTATATATTATTTCAAATATCATTTTATAAATAAAAATGTTCATTCTAATCCAATTCCAATATTAGATTTCAAATGAATTTTAGTTATCAAAAAATTATTTTATTCTCATCTAAATAATACAACATTTATTATTCAACTCCAGCTATTGATTATAAACACATTCAATACATAGAACTTCTTTTCAATACTTGTTATTGCTTAAATCTTCGAAATTGGTTATTTCAAAATTTTATTCAAGTTCATATTAAATAAATTACATAAATAAACATTAATTTTTTTTATTTCCAACCATTTTTATTCAATAATCATATTAAATTCAATATTATTAAATGGTTAAAAATACAGGTCGTTACATAAAATCTAAATTTTTTTGTAAATATGACGAGAATATGATAAGTTAACATTGATGTTTCTTACTTTCCTCTTTCAATGCCTTGAGTTGCTCATGCTTCCTTGGACGTAAGCTTCTCTCCAATATATACTAAAACATACAAAATCAAAACTATGACATCACACATATAGAAAAAAAAACCGAAATAAACAAACAGTCTAAAAGTTTATAAAATAAAGAAACAAAAACAGACAAGGCAAGTGTGCATGGTTGTATTTCAAAAACCCATGCTATATCTTATTTTATGAACCTAATTTAGTAGACTTTTCAATGAAGTGTAAAATTTAAGAAAATGCTACTATATAAGTAAACAAACATTGAAGCTTCATTTGGATTGTTGAAAGACTCCCAAAATAATATGTCATAATCACTCTAAAACATATACGGTAATTAAGCATAATTAAAAATACTAACGGATTATTTTATATCCATAACAATTATAGGCTCATTTTCATCGTGTTTTTATGAACATCATCGGATAAATGTATTTTTTATCTTTCAGAAACACTTAAAACTTAAATTCACAAAAGAAACACCTTAAACTTTTATTATTTGTGAACATCGAGATGGCTTTCTAAAAAACAATTCTTAAACATTATAATTTATGTCATGTTAGGTGACATGAGAACAATTATGCCCATTCTCATTGTTAGCTATCAACTAAGTTTCCAATTATTAATCCACTTTGATGAATGATAATTAACCATTCGTAATATATTACGCAATTGACTATCAATTAGTTTACTAGTACAAAAATATCAATATAATTTTTCCATTAAATTTTGTAAAAAAAATAAAATAAATAGGAATTAGATGAATAAAATAAGAACTATTGAGTGAATCAACGAAGAATTCTTGAGTGAATGGCGCTCTTAGTTATTGAGTGAAATCAAAATCGGATTCATGTTCTTGTGCTTGTTAATGACGGATTCAAGGGGAATTAGGGATCAAGTGAATTGGATATTGTAGAAGAGGCTAAGGGAGAAACGAGTTTCATGTATATTTGGTTTTTACTAATTTCCACTTAAAATAATTCACGGAAGGATTTAGGATTTAATATTTTCTTAGCATGGAGATAAATTGAAAAGGAAGAAAGGAAGGCGGCTAAGTAATCATGTAAGTAAAAAAACTCAAAATGAAGCAGGTTAGTTATATAGGGTTCTAATTTTTTATTTTTCAAAATTACTTTCGTCAGCATTTATAGCGAAAACGCTATCTATTAGTGATGTGAAAAATACATTTTCCTATATTATGGATATAATCTAAGAAATGATAAGAAAGTATTATTTGATAAGTATCAAAATTAAGAAAGTATTTTAATAGAGAAATCAAATTGTTTGATTTTTAGTCGAAATGCAAAAGAAACATGTGTTTGTAAGAAAGAACATTAATAGTACTAAAATATTCCTTAAACTCTAAGTAAACAACAAAATTATGATTATTAACAACGTATCTATCTTAAAATTATTTTAGTTTAGTTATTTAATTCTAGATGTTGGATTTGAAATTGAAATCTTTTATACTCGGTATAAAAAGATGTTAAGATTGTCCCAAAACAATACACACGGATACCATATTAAATTGTTTATCCTAAAGCATGTAAGATGGATTTCTTATGCATTCGCAATAGAAATTATCACGCATACTATATTATTTACAGTATTGCATTTTGCTTATGATTCGATGCATAAAGCAAGTATCAAGTTCGAATTAAGTTCAATAAATAATAATTTAGAGCGTTCTCCAGTATTTACGAAATACAAAAGAATTGTTTATAGAAACAATGAACTCCTTACGAAGGAGTGCACAGGCTCGGACTTCAAAAGTGATATCAATATAGTATGTCTTTTGAAATGGTACTTAGATACAACATGTCACTGGGTCAACATATCACAGATCACTTTTGTCAATAAATGTTCAAATCACGCTACGTAAGTTTCGAACTTGTTACCTCTCGCACCAAAGTCGAATAACTTAACCACTGGGACAATGGTGCTTGTCATCAATATAGTATGTTAGTCCTAAATCCATGTTCTATCTTAAGTTAATGACTTAAAGTTGGAAATGTTCCAAATAATAGATAGTGGCTGGTTCAACTAAAGGCTTAGTACATCACTTTAAATAGCACTGTAAGAAAAGAAGCATAAATAAATGCACAAGTTTATAAACGAGCCAAGGGTGATTCCAAATGTTGACTGTTGAGAATCACATGACATGGTTATACGATACATAATGCTATGATACAATTCGTAAAAGAACCTAAAGCTCACTAGATTTCGAAAAACGTACTCTGAAAAGTTCCACATGATAAAGACAATTTATCAAATCGAAGAGAGTTAGATTGATAGAGCACATGATTAAAATAATATAGCATATATATGTTCACCAAGGGACTGGCCCAGTCAGTTTTTGAGAATACCCATGGAAGGCATTGTAATAAAATCTCATATTTGACCCTAAGTGAAAGTGGGAGATTGATAGAGTTAAGAGTATTCCCTGAGAGGAATTATATATTTTGTTACATAAATCTAACTCAATAATCAATCTTGTTCAAAATAGAAGATGTTTTGTTTCTATTGTATACTTATTATATTATGATACAATTAATTTAGTAGCTGATTTAAAGTATATTAAATAAAAATCCTTAAATGATATGATAGTTATTACAATCTGTTATAATTATGAGAAATTTATTAGATTAAAAACAATATATTATTTTAAATATTTCTAGTCAAGATATTTCGAGGCAGGATATTGATATATTCGTTAAGAGTAAAGCGCGTTACACTTTCTAAATGTTGGGCACTGTATTACTTATGATTGTTTGGGGCACCAAGATAACTATGGAATGACTCACTCGAGATTTTTCTATTAATTAATATCACTAAGGTCAAACAAAAAATCTTATAGCGACGATATCACACAGTTCTCTCGACTTGAGAATACCTTGACTTTAGTGCGAACACTCCACTTTGATTATAGTTAAATCATGGTACAACTTCCATTGAACAACTATAATTGGGTCTAAGTTGAAGCATTGGAAGTGCAATACTATTCAATAGAGAATTCGTCTCTTCAGTTATATGAGGTTAGTATCTCGGTCAACTATGGTAAACTCAAAGTCAAAATCTTTTACCAGAGTAGTACGGTTAATAATAATTGTTATTACTAAACCAAGGACTTTGTGTTTGGACTAGTTAATTTGAACGTGGACGATGTTGGGACTTCGTCCAAAATCAAATTCCACAAGTCTTAATGTGCTATAGTGTTGACGAAGACAATTGGTGTTGATAATCGTTACTATCCGTCATCGCTTATAAAAAGTAAATTGGATTTCATGAAAAAGATGTGTAAGCAATAAATTCAGCCAAAATGTCACATCACTAGCTAAGGTGACATGTGAATGTTAATATTTCAATTGTTCGATATTAACCGCCGACTGAATTTCCACCTTTAGTCGCACAACCGTAATGATGAATACTCTGAAAAACCATTTGATTTAATTTTAAAATTATCGTAAATTAATTAAATAAAATAATATTTATAAATTAAAAATTATTATTTATTTTATTTGATTTGTTTGAATACCATTAGTATTTAAGAAAGTGTGTTTATAAAAGTTATAAATGCGTGTATCGATATACGATATCGACAGAATATTTAACTTAGACTTGAATAGACTAATTGCAAGGTGGTTTTGGGAAAATTTTAAGGCCTACATGCCTCTTTTATGACCGATCATGCATGATGAGGGGGTGGAGAGGATTTGATGAGGAATTAAATATGGAATGGTTTAAATGAGAGAATGAAAATGTTTCAATATTTCCTTTAAGACAAATTCTCTTTCATTCATTCCATGATTTTCTTAATGACAATTATTTTTACTCCCTCTTCCTCTCCTTTAGGCTGAAATTTCCATGGGTTCTGGGTCAAAAAATTCCAAAAAAAGGTAGTTGTTATCTTTATTGATTCTTACTAATTTTAAAGGTTGATTCAATCGAGTCAAGGAGCTTCGTTCATCATTTAAGGTGCAACTTTTGGCTACATCTTAAGGTATCATTATGATATAAGTCAATTATATGTTTCTCATGTTCATAAGGTTTAGATTTTATGCATACTACATCTCATATATTTGTATTTTCTTCTTGCAATATAATTTAGATCACTTTTTCCCAATTCTATTAATATATGTTCATCAAGTTGATTTAATTTAGATCCCCTTCCTTCTACATCTCAATTGTTTATATATTCATTATATTGATATATTTTAGATCCTTCAACTCATTTAATTATTTTTGATATTCTCTGTATGCTTTAGATCTAAATTCTTTTTCAACGAATTTACATGTCCCTAAGTTGTTCGATTTTTTATATTATTGTTTTGGAAATTATTGTTTAACCAAAAAAATTAGGTTGAAAAACTATTTTATTAAGTGATATAATTTTGTAATACATGTATGCATTAACGTAATTAAACTATATATGTTGATCATTTAAACTTACCTTAAAAACCCAATTTCTTAAGTTATACGACTGTTGTTTTGAATATAGATCTTTGGTTATTGATTGCATGAAAGAAAGGTTTTTCAATCTAGATTTTATAATTGGGGTTTTGTTTAAAACATAATTCTTTGTTTAAATTTTTTAACTTTAAATACATACACACACATATAATAAATTACAAACTTTACATACATATGTTGTTTTAAATTTAGACGTAATTTACAATCATTTACATATGGATACATATATGTATATGATATTTTAACTCAAATTCATAAGATGGATTTTTGTGTAAAACCGTAAAACTTATTTTCAAACTCTTCCTTAATTGAAACTAAATTTATAATTATTGATTTTAGATCTAAAACATAAAATATAGTCCAAGTTAATATGAAAAAACACAAATACGTTAATCAAAACTTTGAAACAAAGGCATGTATTAACGGACAAAAGGATCTACAGCGGCGTAAATCCCGTTGCCTACATACGGTCACGTTGACTATGTACACTTCATAGTTGTAGCACATGTGCTATACATATATAAATGTATTTGATACACTTGTAAATTAACACTTATAAAAAGACTTTTTAAAACAAATAAAATAAAATAAATTTTTTATATAGAATATTTAGATTGGATCCAATAACTCTTTAGACTTCATAGGCCTAGTAGAACCAAAATAGAAAATTCTTTTTGCAATCTATCTATTTCTCTTGCTTCTCACTGGCCTAGTTCCTTCACGAAGGTATCTTGGTGGTTATGTAAAACCTTGTTGATGGTCGTATGGTTGTTTTGAATGGTATGTGTGCAAAGATTATTGTATTTGATTCCTATGCTCCATGATTGTTATGGATGTCTCATGATGTGAGTATAATGTGATATATACCCCTAATACCCACATTATACTTAGTGTGGTATACCTATATGATGATGATGATGTAGCATGTATGGTGTAATGGGCTAACGTATTGGAGATAGGAACATGTTAGGTATGGTACTTCATACTCCGTGTCTCTGTTTTACTATATCAGTTTTTATACTATTTTGAGATTGTTTGTCGCTTACATCAGACTGTTATCTGACTCGAGGTTTTATATTTTTCTTCTTGTTGTTTCAGGTACTCTTAAATGAGAAGACTAGATAGCAATTTTGAGATCAATATACGGAGCTATAAAGTGGACGAGCAGGAGGCTGGAACTTATTTGTACTTATACTTTGAGATTATTACTATTCCACCATGCAACACTACAGAGCTTTATTAATGCTTTATTTTATTTAGAGATGGTAATTTTGAGTTTATTATTTGAAGCATATAATTTATGATCCATGTTCATAAATATGGTGAACCTATTGCACTCTAATTATGTGGCTCATTTTAGTTATTGTCGTCTCGCTTATTTTATGTCCATGATTGATTATTATGCTTTATCCTTATGATGTGAGATATACGATAAGGTCTGATTTGGATATTTTGTTCACTTTACCCACGATGATTGTCCTACATTAGCTTGGTACCGCTGCAGCGCACTTTGAAAGTTATATTGGATACTGGGGCTATAGGGTGGTCATCACAATGTAACGACCCGGATTTTTAGTCACCTATTATTGGGGTAATTAACTGATTTCAATTATTGGGATATTAACTTTTATTAGTCGAATAGGTAAATCTTCTGATAATGAAATTATATTAATCTATATATACTGATTAAAAACTATATTCAATTTAAAATAAAAATTCGGGATATGATAAATTATATATATATATATATATATATATATATAAACTCCACCATTAAAATTTAAGGTAGGATATCCATATATTTGTATATAAATATAGATATATACAAGTTAATGATGTTTATATATATATAAGCATATAAGTATATGTATGTATATGTGCCCATATGAGGTAATGAATATGAAAAATTTGTATAAGTGTAAATATATATATATATATGTGATGACAATATATATGTAAGTATATGTGTATGTATATATGCTTAAAGAGTAGTGTGTATGAAATTATATATACATATATACATGTAAAACTTATGATATTAAATAAAATGAAATATATATATATATATATATATATATATATATATATACACATGTTAGTAAACAAAAACATATGCATATGGTCAAAGTCATGGGAAAATCTATGTATATATTTACATGATATATGTATATGTGCAAGGGAGCATAATGATGAATGCATATCAACTTAATAAATCAAATCACATGAAATAAAATCAAATCCAAGGGTAAAAATCAAATCAGCCTCTAGCAAAAGAAAAAGAAAAAAAAATAAATGTAAGATGATGGGCAGCCTATACATATCTACTTTCTACTTCACTATCTTCCTTCCTTTCTTCATCTATATATACGGCCTCTTATGTTTACCTATTCATACTTGTACAAAGGAAAAAGAAAAGGAAAAAATGTAACAAAGAGCTACCATTTAAAATATAATCAAAGCCTGAAGCAGGGGAAAGCAAAGAAGTAGTGTTTGGAAGAGTGAGTACATCTTACTATGTTTACTGAACTTTGCTTATACATATATTACTATGTATGTAGATGCATCTTGATCTATGCAAATGTTTAGGAGATTGTTATGTTACGATGAATGAATGAATGGTACAAGAGGATTAGTTCCATCATACAGCTCAAGAAATCATTGTATCTCTTCTTCTCACCTTTGTTATTTATATTTGGTAAACATTTAAGACTGTCAAACTTTGAAAATCATAATCTCCTCATCTACCTAGTTTATAATCATGACTTCAAGACAAAAGTTTTTTATTTTTGAGTATATAACAATTTAAAATTTATTTCGTCAAATTCTATCAAGTAGCAAGAGAGAAAAACCCACGTAACTGAGAGGGAATCAATTTTGGTCGAGTTCCGACTATCGAATTTAAATCAGTGGATTATATAATTGGGATCAGGGTTGGAAAACGTGATTTTTAAGAATAGTTTGGATTTTTTTTTGCGTTGCATGGAGGTAGGAATTTGGAGATGAACGGTGTAACAACCCGTATATTTGGACCATTTAAATTGACAATAATCCACACATGTCAACTTAAATAGTGCAAAACACGAATCATTAATGGAGTATATGTATATAAATGAGAATCATCACAGAATCACAGAAAAATACCATAACAGAATACTGCAGCGGAAATACAACATAGTCATAAGAGTAGTTCATGAAGCTACCCATAAATACAACAATGTCTCAAATAAAAGAAATAGATCAACATAGATGTCCAATAGTCCAAATAGAAAGAACAATAATGATAAGATTAGATAGTGATAGTCTTCAGTCTTCAGCTTCAAGTAGAACAACAACAGCAATCCTCAGTCTGATCCGAGCATATACACAAACAAACACTCGAATCAGGACATATATTCTTATACAGATAATATGGTTTGAATTCAAATAACAATAACTCAAAGATGAATGGAATAACACCTTTCAGGATCCGATAAACTATTTATACATAGTAGAGTACGATAAATAGATAATGTCTAACAGTAAAGTAAAATATCAAGATAGTGTTAAGGCGTCACCATTATTCCCCTTAACACATTTTATATAAGCATCATAGACTATACAGCACTGTAAATTCCACCGTAAACTAGTGGGATATCAGGGAGTACTCCATAGGTATAACACAAAACAAATCGTAGTGGTCGCGTATATGGGAATACAAGTATGACAAGGCACATGAGGCAATACCCAAGGTAGTGACACTACCGTTTGCCAGATCCGGACTAGTGAGAACGCACCGCCGCAGCGATCGCAACACCGCGAAACAACACTCCCAAATCAAGGGTGCGCACCAATCAATCACAAAGTAAATGAATAGTTTTACGAAGAAGTGTGTTCGCTCGAGGTAGCTAACCCCCATTTGGCCCGGCACGACTCATGTTTTAGTCATTTCCAATTTGACACAAGTGTCAAGGCTATCCATTATCGTTCACTTTCTTCAGTCATCGCGTTCGTCAATCCATTCACTTCATTCTGGATCATACTCCGCGTATAGTTATTAAAGTGGTTTTCGGTTTAGACAGTGAGTATGTCCCTAACCGATTCCGGTTCCTTTAATAACCTTCGTAATTATTTACCGATTGGTCGTTAAATAAATTTCAAAAATCAAATCAAATCAATTACAATTAGAATTTGTAAATCAACATTCCATTCGTCTTTCTAAACTAATTCCCAAAATTACATCTCATAACTTCCCAATTTCATTTTAAAATTTCTATAATTCAATTTCAAAGTTTCAATTTCAAAACAATTCAAATATTCATTGAATTTTGTATATAAGTTCATTCCAAAATCAATTAACTTAATTTAACGTTCAAATCGATTTAAACTCAATTATCGATTTCATTCGATAATCATTAAATTAATTTATCATTAAAACAATTTCAATTTAAATTTCCAATCCATTACATTACTTTCTTAAGTTCAACTTATTATATCAAGCTTACACATTTATTCAATTTTAAATTTGTCGAATCCAATTCTTTAATTTCAAACCTTTTATTTGTTTCGACAAAACACATTTTTTATTTTTATTAAAGAAATTCATTTAATTCATTTATTACCTTTATTACAAATTTCAAAACTCAATTAAAAATGAGTTTCACTTATTCAAAAATTCGACTTCTCTTAATAAGAAAATCCAATTCAATTTTATTTAATCATTAAATAATTCAATCTATTTAAATTATCAATAATTTCAAATCTTAATTATTAATCATTTCAAACATAATTATTAATGATTCCTAAGCTTGATTATTAATACATTTTAAACCTAGTTATTAATAATTTCAATACTTAACTATTAAAATTTTAAATCTAATTATTAAATAATTAAATTTAAACAATGTCTTTTATGTCAATTACAACGTTAATATTTGTTTCAAATTCAATATTCACAGTTTCCTTCATTTGAATTTAAATTCCAAATTCAATTCAAAACCTTGTTATTAGTCAAATAAAACTTCATTTTATTTTAAAACAAAACGTTGACCAATCGGTTTAATTTAATTTTCTATCCTAAGTCAAAGTTATTTGGGTATCTATCATTTCAACCCAATTCCATTTCAATTCAGAAGTCAAAGCATACAAAGGGAACTTGCAGTGTGATAACTGGGATGTGTCAAAGTAAATAAACAAGCAATAGCATTCATACATAACAATTCAACAATTATTTTAAATAATCCCGAAATAATCGTATTAATTTACATTTGTTATTTATGCAAATTAATATAATTATTCCTAGAATCTACACTATCATTTCATGCAGATTAAAGATTATTACATTACGGTTTTGCACTTATCGTTCAATTTCAAATTTTTATACTGCAACAATAAATCAAATATACGTACAATGTCCAAAGTGTAGTTCATAAATTCTACGTGTTAATTAGCTTAACAATTTAAAAAGGGTCACATTTCTAATCAATATTCAACATATAAATGGGTCACGTTTAACAAATCAAAATTCGACACATATAATCCATTTAAATTGTTAACTATCCTATATCAAGTTCACTTGCAAATTATTTATCACTTCCCAATATCAATTTACATCCAATTCAACATCACATAGCAATCATTTATTAATCTAAACTTGCGTATGAATATAGTCGTGAAAATTAATTCACCTTTCGTGGATAAAGAAACTGACGGCGAAGCAAAAGAAGCATGAATGAGGTCGGAACAATACGAACAACGAACACTGCAATATCGACAAAAGAGAGATGATATTAATTCAATGAATATCATATATAATTTATAAAATTATATAAATACGCTTACCAACGGCGCAGAAAGACGAAAGCTGAAAATCGATGCTGCTGCAAAAAGCTTAACCGGTCGCTTCTGCACACAACGAGAAAGAAAAGTTGGTTACTATTTTTGGCAACCAAAATAGATATTTGCGTAAATACTCTTAGCCGCCGATTCTTCTCCTTCGTCTTTCCTTATCTGCCTCAGATGTCCTCCCCTTTGTCGACTGATCCACAGTCCAGCCGTCCTCCTGATCCGCCGCCCCCTGTCATGGTTCCTCCGCCTGGTTTTCCTCCTTTATCCCCATCAGATCCATCTCCAATTGATGATGAAGGATTTACTACAGTGGTATCTCGTAAATGGAAATGTGTTGCTTCCAATTCATTTCAAGCGAAACCTGGAACTATGAATAACGGAACCCACCAACAGAAAGTGATCAACCTGTAACAACCCGCATATTTGTCGATTTTATATTTAAATATTTTATTTAAATATTTCATCGTCCGTCGGATTGAAGTCCGAAAAGCTACTTTTTGCAAACAGTCGAATTAGGACTCGAGACCACCTCCATTGAGTTCAAAACGTCGTTTGCGATCTTTTTGAGTGTAAGCTTCGATATGTTTGGAGCTAGTCAAAAATTTGACCATTTGCACTTTGGGTTTGGTTTTGGGTTCAGCCCCTTTGCCAACTTAAACCCCAAACTGAACCATCCCTCCCCATTCACCCTCACTTCCTCCTCCTTTCAGTTTTAGAGCAACAATGGTGGGAGAGATGGGAAATTAAAACTTCCAAACCCTAGTATCATCTTCAAATCAAGTTCTAGCTCCAAATTCAAAGAGAACCCATTGGTAAGCATCTCCTTCATCTTCTCCAACCCGTTCTCCTTTCAATTTCAGAAATTCCTAAACCTAACTTTAGGAATGTTCTTCTTTTTGAGCATAGATTCAAGCTCATTTGGGTTGTGTTGAAGAGGAGTTGATCTTAGCTTGTTTTAAAAGCTTCTTCTTCATTTGTTTGGATTCAAAGGTGAGATTTTTATCTCACATCTTAAACTATAATTATCTTCGATTGTTAGGTATGAATTCCTAACACTTATTCTTGTGCAATTGCTTTTGGTTTGGATTGATTTGGTGAATATTCCAATTTTTAGTGTTTTGAGTTCAATTCTTTAAAAATCCAAACTTTGATCTTTGATCATGATTTTTGTGATGCATTGAAGAGCGTATATGGCCTGGTAGTCGATTGGCGTAAACCCTTAGTGCCGTTGCTCGACCGATTGCATTTCGGAAGTGTTTGGCATTCATTTGATTGGCATGGGAGTGCTGGAAACAGGCTCCGGTCGACCGACCTCAGAGTCCGGTCGACCGACCTGCTACTCTAGCATCTCCCTGCCTCTGTTTGGAAGTACAAGTTACAGGCTTCGGCCGACCGACCTCAGAGTCCGGTCGACCGACCTGCTACTCGAGCACTTCTGTCTCTGGTCCGGTCAACCGACTCAGGGAGTCCGGTTGACCGACCTGCTCCTATTTGCCAGTTTTTCCTATATTGCTTATTTGTTTGAATTTCCAACTTTAATCGATTCGTGTGGTCTCCTATTTGTTGTTATCATCTCTAAGACTTTGATGACCCCTCTTTCGGGATAGTACCTCATTAGGTCACTCGACCCTATCCCCCTTAGGTCGTTAGACCTCATTTTGTCCTCTCTAGGTCGAACCCCGTACAACTCTGCGTAGGCAGATCTTATCTGTAAAACATTCAACAGAACTTCTTACTTTGATGGTTTTGGGAATTGATTTCTTGGATTTTATTCACGTCTTCGAATGTGAATTTTAATGCTTGATTGTTTCTACAATCATTTCTATGATTTGTCACTTTAAAATATAAGGGTTTTCTATTCTAGTAGTAAATATCAAAACTCTTTCATCAAAACGATTTCAACTCTATTTTCAATATCAAACTCGTTTATAAAACTGTTTTCCAATCTACTAGTATATACAAACCTTTACCTCATTCGTATGAGAAAATATAATTAAACGGCTTAGCAAAACAAGTGGTATGAAACGCATGCGTTTACTTCGTCGGTTAATTTTTGGACTTGTTCGATTGAAACTCTCTTGTGACAATTTTCTAGTGGAAATCTACAGTTTGTTCGTAAATATTTGAGTTAAGCAAGTGGTTATGGGACATGAAGCTAAACTCATATATTTACTAGCTTAGTGTAATCGACACTTCTTTATGATCGATGACGATCATTTTTATGATTTAGACTAGCAATGTGCGATGTCTCTCGTCCGTGTGCTCGGACTTGCCTTTCTCGTCCGTGTGTTCGGACTTGCCTTTCTCGTCCGTGTGTTCGGACTTGCCTTTCTCGTCCGTGTGTTCGGACTTGCCTTTCTCGTCCGTGTGTTCGGACTTGCCTTTCTCGTCCGTGTGTTCAGACTTGCCTTTCTCGTCCGTGTGTTCAGACTTGCCTTCGGGCCATCCGTGTGTTCGGAAAATTAAATAGATAGCTTCTCATCCGTGTGTTCGGAAAATTAAATGGATAGCTTCCATGAGATAGCTTCTCGTCCGTGTGCTCGGACTTCCCCCTTTTTGTGATTTCTAGATTTCGTGTGTTGATTTCTGAATTTAATGTTTCACCAACTTTTACAATTGGCATTAATATGTATGTCATTTATTGTGGCTTGGTGAATTAAATAAATAATATGACATTCTTTTTAATCTTTGAGAAGATTCTTGAGGTATTGATTAGTCTCTTGTTGATTTTCAATTACATACTTATCACAGTACGGTATTATGGTTATGATACGTTTTTGTCATATCTCTTATTCTATATCACTTTATCTGATATTTATAGCTAGACTGATCCGTTTATTATTTTCTTCTTAAATAATACTCGGGTCAGACTGAGATTTTACAGGTGCTTCCTCATGACTTCCTATCTGGAGCCATCTTCTGACTCTTTTGGCTAACTACTTTAGATTAGTAGTTTTTGATATTATACATTTGAGATATGGACTCGTTGATGTATAATTATTCTGTTGCCTAGTACTTGTATCATTTCTTTTTGTTATTGTGGATCTTGTTTGACCACTACTCTGATATACACTTTTATGTGTAATATTCATATCTTATTCCGCCTTTGTGATATGAATTGTCTGTGACTGATTTGTGTTATGTTTATTTCTATATTTGTTTCCGAAGATTATATATAGCCACCGTGTGCTAGCTTTGTGTTTGTATCGGTATGTCGGATTTCCTCCTTAAAAGATATGCATTCTATTCTATCTGACATATCGGAGCTCGCACAAAGAAGTTACATGGATGGTCGCTCCTCAACAGCCTTATTCTCCGTGCTAATTGACAGCACTACACCGTAGTGTTCTTGGTTAGCGTGGGTATAGAGGTGGGGCGTCACACAACCCTTCTCGACAAAAAAATCTCAATCCTAATACCCCAATTAATAACGACAACCACATATCACAAAACCGTATCAGATCTGCTCCTAATAGATGGAATTTCTCTACCACGGCTAGTCGAGCGTGGAGTGAAGTGGTTAAAGGCAATAACATACCTACTTCTATTCCACTAAAGTTCTATCAACCACGCGAATTCAATACCGTTCAATGTGCTAAAATGTCGGATGAGGTTGTGGTAAAAGCTAAAAAACAATGAGACAATGCAATAGTGGTATACGTAGTTGGTCCTAAACCATATTATCCATTTTTCAAAGATTATATTATTAGAGTCTGGAAACCAGAAGATGAATTCTCGATTTACTCGAAAGAAAATGGATTCTATGTAATAAAATTCAACAACAAACAAGATTGTGATAAAATTCTGGAAGGAGGACCATATTACTACAACAAAAAATTGATGATGATGAAAAGGTGGTCTCTGGGAATGCAACTCAACAAAGAGCTTCTTCACTCAATCCCAATTTGGATTCGTCTTCCTAATCTTCCCCTAGACTATTGGACAGAAGAAGGGATTAGCCGGATTGCATCTGTGTTAGGCTCCCCAATTAGATTGGATAAATACACTGAAGGTATCATCAAAATTTCTTATGCTAGAGTGCTAATTGAAATAAAAAACTCCTTTAAATTCCCTAGTAAAATTCCTATTATAACTGAAAATGACAAAATGATTTGGCAAGAAGTGGTCTATGAATGGAAACCATCGATATGTACAAATTGCTCAAGTTTTGGTCACGCTGAGATCAACTGTCAATTTAATAAAGTTTGGAAATCAAAAATGGATAATAAACCCACAACCGAAGGAAATTCTGACATGATTATTGACACTGATGGGAACCATTTGGCAAAAGAAGATAGTAACAAGCAAGTTCCCCAAGAGTCTCAATCCAATACTATTATGACAACAGATGATGCAAAACTTGAAAAAGTCATCGGACAGAAACTTTTTAAGACAGACAAGATTGAAGCATCTCAGAACATTTCAGTAAATGGACAAGTTATCCAACCAAGTGTAGTCAGTTCGAATGTTATTACAAATGCTAATCCAACAAAATTGAACAAAGAAAATGATAAATTACTACAGAAAAGGTACACAAATTCAGAAAATAATAATGGTGTCTCAAATAACATTAATGTAGATTGCTCTAATATGGATACAAGGACTGATTCTCTTGACAAAAATTCCACTTCCCTGAGCAACTCAAAACAATGCAACACGCGAAAAATCAGGGCAGACGAAGCCCCATTTGAATTTAAAGCCACACCACAACATGACGTGGTAGATAACCCTGCATGGATTTCCATTGTTAATCAACTAAAAGGCAAGAATAAAAACTCGAAGAAAGCTAAATTATTGGGGAATGCTACTCCCCTAGAAAACAGTAGCAAAGCCGAAAGCCATCAATAGATGGAGTTCCTCTTCTGGAACATTAGGGGTATGAACGCCCCTGTCAAACAGTTGGAAATTATTAGGATTTTGAACAGTAACAGATTTTCTTTTATTAGCATTCTTAAGAATAAACTATCTTTAGATAGTATTGATAAATTTACGAATAAAATTCAACCTAAATGGAATTTCTCTCATAACATTTTAGATGATCAAAAAAGTCGAATTCTTAATTTCTGGGATTCGACACAGTGGTCTAACATTATATGTCACACGAATGATCAATACATCACTTGCATCCTTCATAATGCTAGTGGTCTCAGCATGATTTGTACCGCTGTTTATGCATTTAATGAGGAAATGAAGAGAAAAGATCTATGGAACTATATCATTGATCAATCTATGAATATTAACCTCCCTTGGATAGTGGCAGGCGATTTTAACGCTATTTTAACCCCTAATGATAGATTAAATAACGGCATTCATAATGATAGGGGTGATCAGGAATTCATAGATTGTATTAATAAATCTAATCTCATTGAGCCAGACTTCTCAGGTAATCACTACAAATGGAGAGGAGGACTCAATTTCTCTATACACAGTAAAATAGACAGAGTCTTTGTTAATAAGTTATGGACTGATAAGTTTAACCATTTTGGTATAAATTTTGGCAATTATTCCATAAGCGATCACACCCCTACCATGATTAAAATTGTAGAACAAAAGAAAAGTAGAACTTGCATACCTTTCAAGTACAATAATGCATGGCATCTTCAACAAGGCTACCAGAACACTGTTCAGATGGCGATGGAGCATGAATTCTCAGGTAACGATCTTTACATTCTCCTCTGTAAAATTAAAAATGTAAAGGCTGCTCTGAAAATATGGTCCAAAACAAAATCCAACATACATTCTCAGCTGGAAAAATTAAAAGAGGACGCTAATAACACCTACAATTAATTAGTGCGAGATCCTCTAAATATCAACCTTTCGGAAGAATATAGTGCTAAGAATTATCAGATTCATGAAATTATGAGATGTATTGCGACATAAAACGAACAGAGAATGAAGATTAACTGGTTGACGAAAGGAGATAAACCTACAGAATTTTTTTTCTCCTATATTAATTCTAAGAAATCTAGTAGGAGAACTAATCTTATTCTAAATGACAAAGGGTATTGGTCATCAGCATTAGAAAATATTGCTCTTTCAGCCAAAAAATATTTTTCAGACCTTTTCTCTACGCCGAGTAATACATTTCAATTTCCAGACATAACTTTCAAGAAAGTTTTGTCAGATAATGCAAAAAGTAATCTATGCAAACCCTTTCTTCTTGAGGAAGTGAAAAATGCTATTTTTCAAATTAATGACAATAGTTCACCTGGACCAGATGGCATGAACTCCAAATTCTACAAAATACACTGGGAAAAAATCAAATATGATATTTGCAATGCTATGAATGGTATTCTTAACACTGGGAAGATTATTAAAGAAATAAATCATACATTTATCTGTCTTATCCCAAAAAAACCAAATGCTACAGATATGAATGACTTCAGACCGATATCTTTATGCAATGTGTTGTATAAAATTCTAGCAAATCTTCTCTGTAATCGTATGAAAAGTTATTTGGATGATCTTATCTCTTATAACCAGAATGCTTTTATTCCTGGTAGAGTAATCACAGAAAATTCCCTTATGGCTTACGAAATGATTAGAAGCTTTAATAGAAAAAACTCTAACAATCTATGTCTGAAAATTGATTTGCATAAGGCGTATGATAAAATCAACAGAGAATTTATTCATCATATGCTGATATCGATGACTTTTCCCCCTAAATTTGTGGATCTAATTTATGAATGTGTCTCTACCCCAACTTTTTCGGTTCTAATTGAAGGCACACCATATGGGTTCATTAACAGTTCGAGAGGTCTTCAGCAAGGTGACCCCCTCTCACCGTATCTATTTGCCATTGCTATGGAACTACTGACTATAAAATTTGACATGGAATTCCTCAAAGGTAATATTAAACCCATATACCCAACAGAACCGTTGATTACTCACTTGATATATGCAGATGACATTCTGGTCATAGCCAAAGCTTCTATTCACAATGCCGAGTGTATCAAACATATCTTTCAAGACTTGAATAGTATTGCAGGATTGGAATTAAATAGCAATAAATCTATGTTATTTCTTAGTAAAGGCGCCACGAACAAAAATCAAATTGCTAGCATTTTAAACTTGAGCATTGGCAGTCTGCCAATAATTTATTTGGGCATCCCTTTATCGAATAATAAATTAAGAGCAAGGGATTTCGGATTACTGATAGACAAAATAAATAAAAAATTCAGCCATTGGCAAAGTAAGATGCTAAATATGAGTGGTAGAGCCGAATTAATAAAAACTGTCATTCACCCTCTGATTCAGTTTTGGCTGCAGTTTTCACAATTTCCAGTAACTGTTATTCAAAGAATCAACTCATTGTGTGCTAATTTTTTATGGAATTCTAAAAATCACAAAATGAGTTGGGAAGATGTGTGTAAAACTAAGGACGAAGGAGGCTTTGGTATAAGGAAAATTGAAGATTTATCTAAAGCAGTGGTTGTTAACCTATTGTGGAAATTTATTAATGGTGAATCGCTATAAGCTAAATGGACTAAAAATAGATACAACAAAAATGATAATTTCTAGTCTACTACTATGAATCCATCTACTTCTTTCATTTGGAAAACATTACTTCGTGCTAGACAGTGGTGCAATGGTATCATAAATAGGAATATTGTTAATGGAGAAACCACAAATCTATGGTTTGATCCATGGATCAGTGGATCTACGTTAATTAATAGAGTTGGCAGGGATGCCATGGATGTGGTAAATGAGCATAATACAACTGTTTCTGTGTTAATTTCTAATAATAGTTGGAAACAAAGCATGGACAATATTCCTTCTCAATTTCATAATATAATTCACAATATTAACATTCAAACACAAAAGGAAAAAGACTATTGGGTTTGGAATCTGAGTAGCAATGAACAATGCTCTATGAAATCAGCATGGAATCATATCAGAAACAAGCATACAGAACATTTCTGGACCAAAATTATATGGGATAAAGGGTGTGCGCCGAAAATGTCTATTTGTGCGCTTATGGCCATACAGAATAAGTTGAACACTAAGGAGAGAGTTAGCAGATGGAACCCTAATATAGATCAACAATGTACTCTTTGTTCTAATCATTTAGAAGACAGGGATCATCTTTTTTTGAACTGTCCATACTCGAGAAGATTACTGGACAATATCATGCAGAAAATTAAGATTGACTGTAATCATAATTGCAACATTAATCAAATTCTGGAATGCATTAGCCAAAGACAGGGTAAGGACACTATACTTAGACAAATTACCAACTTAACTTTCACTTCCCTCATCTGGAACATATGGTGCGAAAGGAACAACAGAATTTTTAGAGGAATCGAGATGCCGGAATCTGTCAGAACTACCCTAATGTTACAAGATATTAAAATACTTTTAAAGTATACATTGCAAAATCAAGTGATGAATTCAGAGACGAGACTTATCTTGGCTAATCTGAGCTTCGAAATTCATCAGCAACCTCCATGAATAATTCTCGGACTCATCTCGAATATGTCTGCTTTCGATCTTGCTTTTCTTGCCTCTGCTCTTCTTCGAAGAATCTGGACTCTGGAGTTGGTGGTTGCTTATGGATTTTTATTAGATCCATTTCTTTTCCGATCTAGTTGCTTGTTTTCTATTTCCTGGACGATTCTACTTCCCGGAGATAATTTACTCTTCGTTCTGCTGGAGCTGTTGTTTTAAACCACGTGTAGTCCTCTTGTTGGTTTCACGTGTTTGGTTCTTTTAATTTTTTAGTTGTATTCTCGTGTCTATAGATCAAGGTGCTTTTGAGGATGATTTTGAGTGCGTATTTTGTTAGTTTACTCCTCCATCTTTTCATCTCCTAGTTTTCTATAGACATGATTTTGTAATGTTAATATATGGAAGTGATATGTACTTTTTTCCTTGTAAGGCACCCGTTTAGGTTAGGGGGATTGCAAGGTTTTAATGAGGCATATCATGGAAATATATGCTTTCTTCTCTGTTGTTAATAAAGTACCATTTTCCAAAAAAATATCTAACAGCTACTTGAAAATCTCAGTTTCAATTTTTTTTTTAAAAAAAAAACGAAATAAGCCGTGACTTCAAACCCCCTGCTTGCATGCGTGTACATGGTTGTACACCTTTCCCCCACTTGGTGCAACCCCTTGACTCACGTAACTTTATATTTTTTTTCTCTCCATGCATAACAATTCCAACCTCCATCTTTCTCCCTTCCCCCCTTCCTTCTATTGCATGCCCATTAACTCATGCATCCTCCCAGTTTCCATTGCATGCTATACACGCACACCACTAACATACCCAGTACATGCACTCAACATGCACGCACTTTGCCTCTTTTTTTTTATAAAACAAAACACACGCACATGACCAACATGCACTCACACACACAGCACCCATTTTCATACACACGCATATCACCCTGGAACACACGGCATACTACACCACCATTACGTACACACACGAGGCCAGGAAGGGTGGGGCTGAGACGTGGAGGCGGAAAGAGGGAGGTCTGGTGAGGTGCGGTTTCGGGTGGAGTCTTCGGTGGAGTTGTTTTCGGCATTGGTGAATGAAGAGGGGAGGTAAGTGGGGTGTGTGTTCATTTGTTTCGGTTTGGGAAGAGAAATGAAATGGGTGTGTGCTTGCTTTTGTTCGTCCATTCGCATTTTTAATTACAAAAAGAAAATGAGAAAAAGAAGAAAGGAGGAGAGGTTGAGGGGAGAGTTTACCTGAAGCAATCTAAAATGTTGAAGTGAACAGTAAGCGGCGTTTATTATTAGATTTGTATCCGTGAATCTCACTTTTCTTCACTCACAAAACGTCACCCACTTCCCCAGGTTTCTCACCGAGTTTCCACACGACTACACATATTCCCAGTTATCTACTAGCTCCCAACCACCTCCATAAGTGCACCCAGCTATCATTTTATTTAGACTTTCTTTTGTAAACGGGCTGAAGAACTTGGCTGAAATTTTATTTGACCGGTTCGTTTGGAACGATTTAATTAACGCGACAATCTCCGATTTGCACGAATGGATATACCGTTTTGATCAGCGCGACGAGGCGCTTCTAACGGTGCACAAATAATGGTGGTACGATTGTATTACAAAATTTTGAATTTTATATTATCGGGAAAATGCAGGAAAAAGCCGAAAAATAAGATCGACGGAGCTAAAGAAGTCCGAATTTTGGAAAACGAAAAATGACGCCTTGCTCAAAAGATGGTTTAGAATTTTTCTATGTAAAAATATTCATGTTCGGAAGATAAAATTTTCGCGTTTAAAATGAACTGATATATAATAAAACGCGAACAAAATTTTCAATGATATTTTACGATGAAACTTTACCCCTATCAATAACCCACTAAGCGCATTTTATAAACAAAGTTTGGATGTCAATTGAGATCGTTTAGAAATTTCAAAATTTTATATTAAAACTGTGGATTTAAAATTTTAAATTGGGTCGGAAATTTAAGGTCGTTACAATCTCCCCCACTCAAAACTTTTCGTCCTCGAAAAGGAACGAGACGAGTGAAGTAGGAGTGAAATAAGTAGAAAAGTCAAGATAGATTTCGAGAAATTTGAATAATACCTGGAATTAGTAATTCGGGGTTTGAATCCCGAATACTATCCTCAGTCTCCCATTTACAATCTCGCTCATCCGCACTCCACTGTACTTTGACGAGATTTACCGACTTCCTTCTAAGTTGCTTTGTCTCACGATCGACTATCCGAAGTGGCTTTCGCTCAATAGTCAAATCAGGCTCGATAACTATCTCTTCCAACTGAGTTGTAGGGATGGTCATAGATGGATCGTGTACAACTTTGCGAAGATGTGAGACGTGGAACACGTTGTGCACACCGGCGAATTTCTCTGGTAATGCAACTCTATAGGCCAATGTTCCTACTCTTTCGGTAATCTCAAACGGACCAACAAATCTCGGAGCTAGCTTTCCTTTTCTTCCAAATCGAACAGTATTCTTCAAAGGCGGCATTTTCAAAAATACTGTCTCCTACGCTGAATTCGAGCTCCCTTCTCCTTTTGTCAACGTAGCTCTTCTGTCTATCCTGTGCCGTCTTTATCTTCTTCCTGATTTTATCGACTTTTTCAGAAGCTTCCATAATTATTTCTGGTCCAAGCACTAGTCGGTCACCCGACTCAATCCAATAAGCTGGTGATTTGCACGGACGTCCATATAAGGCTTCGAACGGTGCCATACCAATGCTTGCTTGGTTGATTAAAGACGATTAATTAGAATTTAAATATACTTATTCAAATTTGAAATTTAATTCTCTACCTGGTAACTATTATTATAAGTGAATTCAACCAAGTGAAGATGGTCTTCCCAGGAACCACCAAAGTCAATAATACAAGCTCGGAGAAGGTCTTCCAAAATCTGATTCACCCTCTCAGTTTGGCCATCTGTCTGAGGATGATAAGCTGTGCTCAGATTCAGTTTGGTGCCCAAAGTATCCTGAAATGCTTTCCAGAATTTACTGGTGAAAATAGGATCTCGATCGCATACGATACTGGATGGTACACCATGAAGTTTAACAACTTCTCTCATGTATATCTCGGCCAAACTCGAAGCTGTACGAGTGGTCTTGACTGGAATAAAGTGTGCGGATTTCGTCAGTCTATCGACAATCACCCAAATGCTTTCGTTACCCTTTCTAGTCCTTGGCAGCCCATCAATAAAGTCCATAGAAATCTGCTCCCACTTCCAACCTGGAATCTCTAGAGGTTGAAGCAATCCTGCTGTCTTTCTGTGATCAGCTTTAACTTGTTGGCAAGTAGTGCACCTGCTAACATAGGTAGAAATATCGCGCTTCATTCCACTCCACCAATATAACTTCTTCATATTCTGGTACATTTTAGTGACACCGGGATGAAATGAAAGCGAAGACTTATGGTTTTCTCTCAGCACTTCCTGTCTAAGACCATCAACATTAGGGACACAAATGCGATTATCAATTCTCAAGACTCCATTACTATCAACATGTGCGCCCAATTTATTATCAGCATTCCCAACTCTTCCAAGAACTATTTCCTTGATGCGATAAAGCAAAGTGTCCTCGTATTGCTTGGCTATAATACGATCCATAAGAGCTGGGGAGACGGAAAGCTGGAATAACATTCCCTCAACAAGATTACAACATGCCATTGCTTGGTTTCTGCTCAAAGCATCGGCTACGGCATTTGCTTTCCCTGGAGTATAATTAATATCGAGATCATATGCAGCTAAAAATTCGAGCCATCGGACTTGTCTCTGATTCAAATCCTTTTGCGAGAAGATATATCTCAATGACTTGTGGTCAGTGAATAACTCGAATTTGGTTCCCAAAAGATAGTGCCTCCATAACTTAAGAGCAAATACAACCGCAAGAAGCTCTAGATCGTGAGTTGCGTAATTTGCTTCATGGGTCTTTAACTGACGACCAGCATAGGCAATAACCTTTCCTTTCTGCATTAAAACTGCTCCTAATCCATCACGGCAAGCATCAGTATAGACAGTCAATCCTTCGCTACCTTCAATAACTGTAAGAACTAGGGCAGAGGTCAACTTTCGCTTCATCTCATTGAAAGCTGCTTCGCACTTTTCATTCCAAATAAATTTCACATTCTTTCTGGTCAGTGCGGTAAGTGGTGCGGCAATACGAGCAAAGTTTTCTATAAATCTGCGATAATAGCCGGCCAAACCCAAGAAACTGCGGATATCTGTGGGAGTTTTGGGGGTCTCCCAATCCTGCAAATTCCAAAGATTCGAATTTAGATATGGATAAGTTGTTTTGATAGAATTGACCAGTAAGAATAGAACTTACATTGATTACGGCGATCTTAGCTAGATCGACCGAAATCCCATTCTCCGAGACAATATGGCCAAGAAACCGAACTTCATCTTTCCAAAAGTGGCATTTTGAAAACTTGGCTTTAAGCTGATGACTGCGAAGAGTTTCAAGAACAAAAGCCAAATGTGACCTATGCTCTTTCTCGTCCTTAGAGAAGACGAGAATATCATCGATAAAAACCAAAACGAACTTGTTAAGAACATCCCTGAAAACTCTATTCATCAAGTCAACGAAATAAACTGGAGCATTAGTAAGACCAAACGGCATAACCAGCCATTCAAAGAAACCATTCTCAGTGCGGAATGCTGTCTTAGGAATACTCTCCTCAGCAATTCTGAGTTGGTGAAAGCCAATAGCCAGATCGAGTTGAGAGAATACTTTAGCTCCATGGAGCTGGTCGAATAGATCGTTGATGCGGGGAATCGAATATCTGTTCTTGTGTGTGAGCTTGTTCAGCTCCCTATAGTCCACACACATTCTGAGAGAACCATCTGATTTTGTGACGAATACCAGTGCAGCACCCCATTCTGAATGACTTCGCCGAATCAAGCCTTTAGAAAATAAACGTTCAATTTGAACATTCAACTCTGCCTTTTCTTTAGGAGCCATTCTCCGGGGAGGGAGAACTACTGGTCGGGCACCAGGAATAAGATCAGTGCGGAATTCGATTTCCCGCGGAGGTGGTAGAGAATTTACTTCTCCAAATACATCAGAAAAGAATTGAACAACTGGAGTAGAGCTTAGTTCATTTGGATGAGAGTCAAGAGAGAATATAAAGCTCCCAGCACATTCTTGAGGTGATTTACCCTTAATAACTAAAGGTATACTCTTGTCGTCAATTAGAGAGACGGTTCGATCTTTGCAAGAGATAATGGCTTTGAATTTTTGTAGCCAATCAACACCTAATAGGATATCGAATGCTTCGAATCCCAGGACATAAAGATCCCAAGTGAAGCGGTGAATGCCATGCATAAGAGTGACATATTTGCAAACCCTTTTAAGGTTAGCGGGCCCTCCAATAGGGTTTGATACACATAAGAAAGTAGATGCAAGGATGGGTTCCAAACCAAGTTTATTGCACAAATCAATAGATATGAAACTATGTGTTGCTCCGGTATCAAACAGAACTTTAACGGGTAAAGTATGCAACATAAAAGTACTCTGTAATGTACCTTGGTTATCAGTCGGAGCAGGTGGGGTAGGCGGATCATGGGTGGAAGAATTCATAGCAAATACTCCAGCCGTCTTTCCCTTTTTATACATAGGACAATCTTTCTTGAAATGGCCCGGCTGCAGACATACGTGACAGAGGTCGTTCCTGGTATTCTGAGGGGGCGGAATAGCGGCACTGGTAGATGTTGGACAACTGTTGGCGTAGTGACCCCTCTGGTCGCACTTGAAACAAGTGATGGAGGATAAGTCAATGGGCTTCTTCTGAGAATAGCCAAGCCCAGATTTCTGCTGCCAATTCTTCTTCTGTTGCTCAAAATTTGGCTTTCGCTTTCCCGACTGATTATCCGATGTTTGAGTAACTGGAGCTTTGGGGACAGATGTTCCCTTAGGCTTTCCCTTGTATCGAAGAGCAAAGTCCATCAACTCAGTGAAAGTTCCATGGACATGAGCGGTGAGGAGCTCGTAATACTCTGGGCGTGCGCCATGTATGAACTTCTCATTCTTAAGCAGAGGTGTGTCAATCAAACCGGGTTCGAACTTAGATAGTTCGTTGAATTTCCTTTCATACTCAGTGAAGGTCATGTTTCCTTGCTTGAGATCCATAAAAGACCGATAGAGTTGGGCCTTCCCAGCAGCTGGCATCCATTGAGCCGTAAAGGAATCCCTATTTACAAGTGATAAGAAGACGAGTCAAAATTTGACGAGATAAAAGAAATTTTATTTAGATGAAATTTAGATAGATCACAACCTAAACTGGGCCCAAGTGATGGTTTCCTCATCAGTACGAGAAGTGACTGACTCCCACCAATCCTGTGGAGCATCCTGAAGCTGCCAAGCGACCAACTTACGCTTCTGAGCGTCTGTGATCTCCAAGCCAGTAAAGATCCTCTCCAAACTCTTTAGCCATTGATGTGCTTCGATGATACTCTCGGAGCCAGTGAATTTGACTCCGCCAAGCTGAGTGTACTCCTTGCTAAGAGTGGAGAATCTGACTGTAGGAGCTAGAGCATGGGGACCAGGAGCATTTCCACCCCTTCCTCCTCTAACATTTCTTCTGGTAGCTATCCTGGAATACCAAAAGTGATTTAGAATCAAAGATAGGAATTTATAGAACTTAAGGAAATTCTATTCAACGAATTAAATAAGAAAGATGAATCAAAGGATGTGGATTCTGAAATGATTCTCCTCATTCTACGGTATGTTTACCCGATCTCTAATGAGCTTTAAACTCCACAGGCTAAGGTTATCGGGAACCAAAGCTCTGATACCAACTGTAACAACCTGTATATTTGGCCATTTAAATTGACAATAATCCACACATGTCAACTTAAATAGTGCAAAACACGAATCATTAATGGAGTATATGTATATAAATGAGAATCATCACAGAATCACAGAAAAATACCATAACAGAATGGTGCAGCGGAAATACAACATAGTCATAAGAGTAGTTCATGAAGCTACCCATAAATACAACAATGTCTCAAATAAAAGAAATAGATCAACATAGATGTCCAATAGTCCAAATAGAAAGAACAATACTGATAAGATAAGATAGTGATAGTCTTCGGTCTTCAGCTCCAAGTAGAACAACAACAACAATCCTCAGTCTGATCCGAGCATATGCACAAACAAACACTCGAATCAGGACATATATTCTTATACAGATAATATGGTTTGAATTCAAATAACAATAACTCAAAGATGAATGGAATAACACCTTTCAGGATCCGATAAACTATTTATACATAGTAGAGTATGATAAATAGATAATGTATAACAGTAAAGTAAAATATCAAGATAGTGTTAAGGCGTCACCATTATTTCCCTTAACACATTTCATATAAGCATCATAGACTATACAGCACTGTAAACTCCACCGTAAACTAGTGGGATATCAGGAGTACTCCATAGGTATAACACAAAACAACTCGTAGTGGTCGCGTATATGGGAATACAAGTATGACAAGGTACATGAGGCAATACCCAAGGTAGTGACACTACCGTTTGCCTGATCCGGACTGGTGAGAACGCACCGCCGCAGCGATCGCAACACCGCGAAACAACACTCCCAAATCAAGGGTGCGCACCAATCAATCACAAAGTAAATGAATAGTTTTACGAAGAAGTGTGTTCGCTCGAGGTAGCTAACCCCCATTTGGCCCGGCACGGCTCCTGTTTTAGTCATTTCCAATTTGACACAAGTGTCAAGGCTATCCATTATCGTTCACTTTCTTCAGTCATCGCGTTTGTCAATCCAACCACTTCATTCTGGATCATACTCCACGTATAGTTATTAAAGTGGTTTTCGGTTTAGACAGTGAGTATGTCCCTAACCGATTCCAGTTCCTTTAATAACCTTCGTAATTTTTTACCGATTGGTCGTTAAATAAATTTCAAAAATCAAATCAAATCAATTACAATTAGAATTTGTAAATCAACATTCCATTCGTCTTTCTAAACTAATTCCCAAAATTACATCTCATAACTTCCCAATTTCATTTTAAAATTTCTATAATTCAATTTCAAAGTTTCAATTTCAAAACAATTCAAATATTCATTGAATTTTGTATATAAGTTCATTCCAAAATCAATTAACTTAAGTTAACGTTCAAATCGATTTAAACTCAATTATCGATTTCATTCGATAATCATTAAATTAATTTATCATTAAAACAATTTCAATTTAAATTTCCAATCCATTACATTACTTTCTTAAGTTCAACTTATTATATCAAGCTTACACATTTATTCAATTTTAAATTTGTCGAATCCAATTCTTTAATTTCAAACCTTTCATTTGTTTCGACAAAATGCATTTTTTATTTATTAAAGAAATTCATTTAATTCATTTATTACCTTTATTACAAATTTCAAAACTCAATTAAAAATGAGTTTCACTTATTCAAAAATTCGACTTTTCTTAATAAGAAAATCCAATTCAATTTTATTTAATCATTAAATAATTCAATCTATTCAAATTATCAATAATTTCAAATCTTAATTATTAATCATTTCAAACTTAATTATTAAGGATTCCAAAGCTTGATTATTAATACATTTTAAACCTAGTTATTAATAATTTCAATACTTAACTATTAAAATTTTAAATCTAATTATTAAATAATTAAATTTAAACAATGTCTTTTTTGTCAATTACAACGTTAATATTTGTTTCAAATTCAATATTCACAGTTTCATTCATTTGAATTAAAATTCCAAATTCAATTCAAAACCTTGTTATTAGTCAAATAAAACTTCATTTTATTTTAAAACAAAACGTTGACCAATCGGTTTAATTTAATTTTCTATCCTAAGTCAAAGTTATTTGGGTATCTATCATTTCAACCCGATTCCATTTCAATTCAGAAGTCAAAGCATACAAAGGGAACTTGCAGTGTGATAACTGGGATGTGTCAAAGTAAATAAACAAGCAATAGCATTCATACATAACAATTCAACAATTATTTTAAATAATCCCGAAATAATCGTATTAATTTACATTTGTTATTTATGCAAATTAATATAATTATTCCTAGAATCTACACTATCATTTCATGCAGATTAAAGATTATTACATTACGGTTTTGCACTTATCGTTCAATTTCAAATTTTTATACTGCAACAATAAATCAAATATACGTACAATGTCCAAAGTGTAATTCATAAATTCTACGTGTTAATTAGCTTAACAATTTAAAAAGGGTCACATTTCTAATCAATATTCAACATATAAATGGGTCACGTTTAACAAATCAATATTCGACACATATAATCCATTTAAATTATTAACTATCCTATATCAAGTTCACTTGCAAATTATTTATCACTTCCCAATATCAATTTACATCCAATTCAACATCACATAGCAATCATTTATTAATCTAAACTTGCGTATGAATATAGTCGTGAAAATTAATTCACCTTTCGTGGATAAAGAAACTGACGGCGAAGCAAAAGAAGCACGAATGAGGTCGGAACAATACGAACAACGAACACTGCAATATCGACAATAGAGAGATGATATTAATTCAATGAATATCATATATAATTTATAATATTATATAAATAAGCTTACCAACGACGGAGAAAGACGAAAGCTGAAAATCGATGCTGCTGCAAAAAGCTTAACCGGTCGCTTCTGCACACAACGAGAAAGAAAATTTGGTTACTATTTTTGGCAACCAAAATAGATATTTGCGTAAATACTCTTCTGCAATATCTAACAGCTACTTGAAAATCTCAGTATCCAATTTGTTTTTAAAAAAAAAAACGAAACAAGCCGTGATATCAAACCCCCTGCTTGCATGCGTGTACATGGTTGTACACCTTTCCCCCACTTGGTGCAACCCCTTGACACACGTAACTTTATATTTTTTTTTCTCCATGCATAACAGTTCCGACCTCCATCTTTCTCTGATGTAGCTCAGGCCAGGAATGAAGGCATAAGTCGTACGCGACTTATGGAAGGAGTTATGGGTCGTGACCGACTCAAGGAAGTAGAAGACATAAGCGACCGACTTAACATGATGGGAGACTTAAGTCGTGACCGACTTAAGAGAGTGGAAGACCTAACTAGTGGAGAGGTGCAGATTATCAAAGATATTAAGTCGCCAGGAAGAGCTACCGGGTTACGACCTAAGGGAAGTGCTGGGTTACGACCTAAGGGAAGTGCTGGGTTACGACCTAAAAGCTATAGGAGCAAGTGCTGGGAACGACTTAACGGGACAAGTGATAAGTCGTCACCGAGTTACGACTTAGTTAAGTCGCACAGTTTTAAAGCGAACCATCTTATGTAGCTGAAACCTGAAGCCATGGATTTCCTGCCGAGTTAATCTGGACCGTTGTTTCTGAAGTCACTGCTATTGATGAGTCGTGATATGTTGTTAAGTCGGCAACGACCTAAGTGAATAACTGTCTGTTGTAATTTCTGTTATAAGTCGTAAGTCGGCATGGGTTTAAGTCGACAATTCGTAAGTCGTTCTGTACATGTCTTGAGTCGTTTGATTTTTAGGTCGTAGCTTTTGAGTCGTAGGTCGGCAAGGCTTGTATTATGTTGTAAATTTTAAGTCGTATGTCGTCTGTAGTTCTTGAGTCGTACGTGATAAGTCGGTTCCGACTTAGGACTTGTGCATATTTTGTACCACGTGAGTTGTAGCCTATAAATAGGCAAGTTGGGTCATTTGTAATCGTTGTTGATTTTTGAATAAAATTCTCTTTTGTTAGCTTTGTGCTTTCATTCAAATTGATAGTTGAGTGTAATCTCCTATCTCCTCTTTCGGTTAATCGAGTGCGCTCGATTCAACGATTGTAGAAGCCGATTCGTGGAATCAAGTGCGCTTGATCAACGCTTGAAGAATTGAAGATCTTTGAACCCGGTATCGTACGCGATCAACGAGTTCGGGATAGCTAGAATTCGGTATCTTCGGATCAACGAATTCGGGCATTTCAGTATTCATCAATCCATCTATTGCTACTTTCACCGATTGAAGATTGTTTTGTTTAATCCGCTGCGTCAGTTTTTGGTATCGGAGCTTGTTCTAACCAATCATAGTTAGATCGAGTCTTGGAGCCGAGAGTTTGAAGCTTGAAGTGTTGAGCCGTGATCAAGTTGAAGTGTTCGACTTTATATTGAAGTTGTTTGATCGGAATTGAGTGGGAGGCCGAAACTTTGTCCATCGTGTTCATCGCGATTTGCAACAAAGTGGAAGTTTTCGATCCGTTTCATTTTGGATCAAAGTCCGAAAAGTGTTTGAATTTTGAAGTGTTGAAGAGTTTGGAAGATTTCAAGTATGCCGCCAAGAAGAGCTAATCGCCACCAAAACGTAGAAGCTTTGTATCGAAGAGAAGAAGCTGATGAGATGGAGCAAAGAATCAATGAAAACTTTAGTGAAAAGCTTAACGAAGAAATTGGCCGGTTAGAGAAGCTTATGACGGAGATGAATCAAAATCGAAGAAGGGTTTCACCAGAATCTAACCATGGGGGTAGTAGAGTCTCGCCACATTCCAATCGAGACAGAAGTGTTGAAAATGATCAAAGGCATGGGAGGAACGTGAATGATCGTGAACGGAGGAATGTAGATAGAAGGGATGATGGTGGTAGGCGTGATGGTAGTAGATATGTGGGTGGACGAGATAGACAACGATATATATCTGATTTTGAAGAGGAGTATGATGGTGGTAGTGTTCGAGGACAAGGACGAGGACAAGGAAGAAATTACTCTGAGTATGATCACAAGTGGGAGTCGGGGATGAAGACTGAAATTCCTGAATTCAAAGGTGGTATGAAAGCGGAGGAGTTTCTAGATTGGATGGCTAATGTAGAAGAGATTTTTGACTTCAAGGAAGTTCCAGAACATCGTAGAGTGAAGTTGGTTGCTACAAGGTTGAGGGGTAGAGCTTTGGCATGGTGGCAGCAGACCAAACTTACACGTGATCGGATGGGAAAGTCAAAAGATTGAATCTTGGGAGAAGATGAAGAAATTGATGAAAGACATTCTTACCTTATAATTACCAATCGCTTATGTATCAGAGGTTGCAGAACTTGAGACAATGAACGAAATCTGTGAATGACTATGCTGATGAATTTTATCAACTGATAGCAAGGAACGATATTATGGAGACAGAAGAACAGTTAACAGCCAGATTTGTTGGAGGATTGCGAATGCAGATTCAGGATATGGTTAATATGTTTGATCCCAGATCTGTAGCGGAAGCACATCAGAAAGTGTTGGCTTGGGAGAAACAGGGAAGGCGAGGAGGATGTGTGTTTACAAATTCCAACAATCCAGTGAAGGGAGTTAGTGGGAGTTCTAATGTTTCTAAACCTATCAGTAGACCAGTAGTGAAGGAAGCTGAGAAGACAAAGGTTAACAACGGTTTCAAATGTTACAATTGTCAGGAATTTGGTCACAAAAGTAGCGAATGTCCAAAGCCGAAGAAGAGAGCTATGATAGCAGAGGTTGAGGATGAGGATGAAGAAGCTGAATGTTCCAATTCACCACCTGATGAGGAGGAAGAAGAAGTGACGGGAGACGAAGGTTACAATCTTATGATGAAGAGGTCCTGTTTAACACCAAAGCAAGGGGAGGATTGTAGTTGGTTATGGAGCAATATTTTTCAGTCTACATGTACCATTCTGGGAAAGGTTTGCAAATTTGTTATTGATGCTGGAAGCTGTGATAATATAATTTCTTCCGAGGCTGTGAGGAAGTTGGCATTGAAGACTGAGAAACATCCGAAGCCATACAAGCTAGCTTGGTTAAGGAAAGGCGGGGAGATGAAGGTTGGACGAAGGGCTCGTGTGAATTTTTCAATTGGAAAGAAATACAAAGATGAAATCTGGTGCGATGTGGTAGATATGGACGTTTGTCATTTGTTGCTGGGGAGACCGTGGCAGTATGATAGGGCGGTGCAACATGATGAGCGTACCAACAGTTACAGTTTCATGTTTGAAGGCACAAAGATTACTCTAGTTCCAAAGAAGCGACAACAAGAGGAAAACAAGTTGGAGGAGATTGAAGAGCTCAAAACTTTGTTATCTTTGAAGTAGTTTGTGAAGGAAGTAGAAGAAGAGTCGGAAGTATTCTTGTTAATTGGGCGTGAGAGCAGTGAAGAAGTTGAAATTCCAGAAGAAGTTAAACCAGTTTTGAAAGAGTTTGACGATGTATTTCCAGAGGAGTTACCAACGGAGTTGCCACCGTTGAGGGATATACAACATCAGATAGATCTTGTTCCAGGAGCTGTGTTGCCACACAGGCCACATTATCGAATGAGTCTGAAGGAACATGAAGAGTTGCGGAAGCAGGTAGAAGAATTGCTTGAACAGGGGCGTGTGCAGGAGAGTTTAAGTCCTTTTGCTGTACCAGCTTTATTGGTAGCCAAAAAGGATGGAACGTGGAGGATGTGCACAGACAGTAGAGCATTGAATAAGATCACAGTCAGATACAGATTTCCGATGCCGAGGCTTGATGATTTATTGGATCAGATCAGTGGGTCCGTAATCTTTTCTAAGATTGACTTGAAGAGCGGTTATCATCAGATTCGCATTAGACCAAGGGACAAATGGAAGACAACATTCAAGACGAGGGAAGGCTTGTATGAATGGCTGGTAATGCCGTTTGGTCTATCGAATGCACCAAGTACATTCATGAGGGTGATGAACCAGATTTTTAGGCCATACATTGGGAAATTTGTGGTGGTTTACTTTGATGATATTCTGATCTACAGTGCTAGTAAAGAAGAGCATGTTCAACATTTGAAGAAAGTGTTAATTATTCTTCGTGAAGAACAATTCTATGCTGCTACAAAGAAGTGTGTCTGTATGGCGAGGAGTGTTTTATTTTTGGGATATGTTGTGTCGGAAGAAGGAATACAGGTTGACCAAAGTAAAATTGAAGCGATTAGAGATTGGCCACAATCCAAGACGATAACGGAAGTTCGTAGTTTTCACGGGTTGGCTTCATTTTATCGAAGGTTCATTCCACACTTTAGTAGTGTGATGGCACCTGTTACAGATTGTATGAAGGGTAAACAGTTTGCATGGACGGAGGAAGCCGGGATTGCTTTTGATCGAATCAAAGAACTCTTGACGTCTGCACCAATTCTAATATTACCAGATTTTCAGCTAGTGTTTGAACTACATACTGATGCATCCAAGGTTGGGATTGGAGGAGTATTGAGTCAGAGGGGACGTCCGATTGCATACTTTAGCGAGAAGTTATCAGGAGCAAAGATGAGATACAGTACATATGATGTGGAATTTTATGCTGTTGTGCAATCTATTAAACACTGGAGACACTATCTATTTCAGAAGGAGTTTGTTCTTTACACTGATCATGAGGCGTTGAAGCATTTACAAGGGCAAGACAAGATTTCAGCGAGACATGCATCGTGGATTGCATATCTGGAACAATTTACATTTGTTGTTAAACACAAGTTAGGGGTGACGAATCGTGTAGCTGATGCTTTGAGTAGGAGGAGTCATTTGTTGACTACACTAAAGGTTGAAGTGACGGGGTTTGAAATGTTACCAGAATTATTTGACAATGATCCTTACTTTGCAAAGTTTGTTGATAAAGTCAAGGATGGGGAGACTGATGAGTTTATAATGATAGATGGTTTTCTGTTCAAAGGAAATCGATTGTGCATACCGGAGGGTAGTTTGAGAATAAAGATCGTAAAAGAGCTACATGAAGAAGGACACGTGGGTAGAGACCGTACATTACAGTTGATTTCACAATCTTACTTTTGGCCATCGATGAGGAAAGAGGTGGAGAGGTTTGTGGAGCAATGTCATATCTGTCAGATTTCGAAAGGAACTGCAACTAATGCTGGGTTATATATGTCGTTACCTGTACCAATTAAACCATGGGTTGATGTGAGTATGGACTTCGTGTTGGGATTACTGAGGACACAGCGTGGTAACGATTCCATTTATGTGGTGGTTGATCGATTTTCGAAAATGGCATATTTTATTGCTTGTAAGAAGACGGCAGATGCTGTTCATGTTGCTCAGTTATTTTTCAAGGAGATCTATCGACTTCATGGATTGCCAGAATCTATTGTGTCGGATAGAGATACTCGATTTCTGAGTCACTTTTGGTTAAGTCTGTGGAAAATGGTGGGAACGAAGCTGAAGTTTAGTAGTGCTTATCATCCGCAAACGGATGGACAGACCGAGGTTGTGAACAGATCATTGGGAAATTTGCTGAGGTGTCTTGTACAAGATAATCTGAAGAGTTGGGATGTGAAGTTATGCCAGGCGGAGTTTGCCCATAATCATGCTGTAAATCGAAGTACTGGGTTCAGTCCATTCCAGATTGTATATTCTAGTATGCAAAAGGACCGTTGGATTTAACGGTAATGCCACATTCAAGGGGGACAGTTAAGAAAGCTGCTGATTTTGTTGACGGGTTGACGGAATGTCATAAAATCGTTCAGGAACGATTGAAGAAAGCAAATGAGAAGTACAAACAATCTGCAGATTTGAAACGAAGAAATGTTGAGTTTAATGAAGGAGATATGGTTTATGCAGTATTAACAAAAGATCGTTTTCCAGTAGGAGCTTATAACAAGTTGAAAGCCAGGAAAATTGGTCCGGTGGAAGTTGTGAAACGAATCAATGAAAATGCTTATAAATTGAAGCTACCAGATGATGTGTATACGTCTGACGTGTTCAATGTTAAACATCTCGTACCATATCATGGGGATGAACGAGCAGATGTGGAAGAATTTACAAATTCGAGGTCGAATTTCTCTCAACCTGGGGAGGATGATGTAGCTCAGGCCAGGAATGAAGGCATAAGTCGTACGCGACTTATGGAAGGAGTTATGGGTCGTGACCGACTCAAGGAAGCAGAAGACATAAGCGACCGACTTAACATGATGGGAGACTTAAGTCGTGACCGACTTAAGAGAGTGGAAGACCTAACTAGTGGAGAGGTGCAGATTATCAAAGATATTAAGTCACCAGGAAGACCTACCGGGTTACGACCTAAGGGAAGTGCTGGGTTACGACCTAAGGGAAGTGCTGGGTTACGACCTAAAAGCTATAGGAGCAAGTGCTGGGAACGACTTAACGGAACAAGTGATAAGTCGTCACCGAGTTACGACTTAGTTAAGTCGCACAGTTTTAAAGCGAACCATCTTATGTAGCTGAAACCTGAAGCCATGGATTTCCTGCCGAGTTAATCTGGACCGTTGTTTCTGAAGTCACTGCTATTGATGAGTCGTGATATGTTGTTAAGTCGGCAACGACCTAAGTGAATAACTGTCTGTTGTAATTTCTGTTATAAGTCGTAAATCGGCATGGGTTTAAGTCGACAATTCGTAAGTCGTTCTGTACATGTCTTGAGTCGTTTGATTTTTAGGTCATAGCTTTTGAGTCGTAGGTCGGCAAGGCTTGTATTGTGTTGTAAATTTTAAGTCGTATGTCGTCTGTAGTTCTTGAGTCGTACGTGATAAGTCGGTTCCGACTTAGGACTTGTGCATATTTTGTACCGCGTGAGTTGTAGCCTATAAATAGGCAAGTTGGGTCATTTGTAATCGTTGTTGATTTTTGAATAAAATTCTCTTTTGTTAGCTTTGTGCTTTCATTCAAATTGGTAGTTAAGTGTAATCTCCTATCTCCTCTTTCGGTTAATCGAGTGCGCTCGATTCAACGATTGCAGAAGCCGATTCGCGGAATCAAGTGCGCTTGATCAACACTTGAAGAATTGAAGATCTTTGAACCCGGTATCGTACACGATCAACGAGTTCGGGATAGCTAGAATTCGGTATCTTCGGATCAACGAATTCGGGCATTTCAGTATTCATCAATCCATCTATTGCTACTTTCACCGATTGAAGATTGTTTTGTTTAATCCGCTGCGTCATTCTCCCTTCCCCCCTTCCTTCTATTGCATGCCCATTAACTCATGCATCCTCCCACTTTCCATTGCATGCTATACACGCACACCACTAACATAACGCACTTTGCCTCTTTTTTTTATAAAACAAAACACACGCACATGACCAACATGCACTCACACACACAATACCCATTTTCATGCACACGCATATCACCCTGGAACACATGCCATACTACACCACCATCACGTACACACACGAGGCCAGGAAGGGTGGGGCTGAGACGTGGAGGCGGAAAGAGGGAGGTCTGGTGAGGTGCGGTTTCGGGTGGAGTCTTCGGTGGAGTTGTTTTCGGCATTGGTGAATGGAGAGGGGAGGTAAGTGGGGTGTGTGTTCATTTATTTCGGTCTGGGAAGAGAAATGAAATGGGTGTGTGCTTGCTTTTGTTCGTCCATTCTCATTTTTAATTATAGAAAAGAAAATGAGAAAAAGAAGAAAGGAGGAGAGGTTGAGGGGAGAGTTTACCTGAAGCAATCTAAAATGTTGAAGTGAACAGTAAGCGGCGTTTATTATTAGATTTGTATCCGTGAATCTCACTTTTATTCACTCGCGAAACGTCACCCACTTACCCAGGTTTCTCACCGAGTTTCCACACGTCTACACATATTCCCAGTTATCTTCTAGCTCCCAACCACCTCCATAAGTGCACCCAGCTATCATTTTATTTAGACTTTCTTTTGTAAACGGGCTGAAGAACTTGGTTGAAATTTTATTTGACCGGTTCGTTTGGAACGATTTAATTAATGCGACAATCTCCGATTGGCACGAATGGATATACCGTTTTGATCAGCGCAACGAGGCGCTTCTAACGGTGCACAAATAATGGTGGTACGATTGTATTACAAAATTTCGAATTTTATATTATCGGGAAAATGCAGGAAAAAGCCGAAAAATAAGATCGACGGAGCTAAAGAAGTCCGAATTTTGGAAAACGAAAAATGACGCCTTGCTCAAAAGATGGTTTAGAATTTTTCTATGTAAAAATATTTGGGTTCGGAAGATAAAATTTTCGCGTTTAAAATGAACTGATATACAATAAAACGCGAACGAAATTTTCAGTGATATTTTACGACGAAACTTTACCCCTATCAATAACCCACTAGGCGCATTTTATAAACAAAGTTTGGATGTCAATTGAGATCGTTTAGAAATTTAAAAATTTTATATTAAAACGGTGGATTTAAATTTTAAATTGGGTCGAAAATTCAGGGTCGTTACAAACGGGGTTGGGGATTTTGGCGAATTTCGGCGACGTGGACAATTTTAGGGCGAGGCAGTTGGCATGGGGTAGGTGTAGGCGATAGTGCATCTGGGAAAAACATCGTGGAAATTTTTAGTAGCTTGTTTAGATGAGGGGATGTGGAACTAGTGTTAAAGGGGATTGGGTTATGGTGCTTGGTATGGTGACGTTTGCGGCTAGGATAGACGACCGGACTTGGTCGCAGGGGGCAGCGAGGAAGCACAGGCCAGGAGGGTCACATTGTCATGGCGGTAGTGGCTGAAGTCGAGGGAAACAGCGGCATGTGGTATAGTTCCTTACTGATCGCGTTCTTCTTTTTTTGTGGCAGTGGACGAAATTGGAGACGCGACATGTGGGGAAGTGGCGATGGTGCTGGAGGGACGAGCAAGGTGAGGCAGAGTCGTAGGCATTGGAGAATTGATGGCCGATGGGGTCGTGGGTAGTGCACGGTGCACGATTTTCGTTCCAGGAAAATTTTTGTTTGTTTTTTTATAAAGGAGGAAGGAGTAGAAAAACTGGAGGAAGGAGAATGGGTTGAGAGTTGGCCATGCATTTTTGTTTTGGGCCGAGGTAAATCTGGGTAGGTGGGCTTGTTTTAAAATAAATGAGGGTAGAGTGATTTAGGAAATGTTATATGTTAATAGTCTTTCTATTTTACAACATTTGTTCCTCATTTATGAAAATTCTAATAGACAAGAAAGTTTTTGTGTTGTGACCCTCTCATCTAACTTTATAATCTAAACTAGTTTTGTTAAGTAATATGGAACTTAATGAATTATAATAATTAAAGTGAGTTATTAATTAAAAGCTTACTTTATTAAATCTTATGTTAATAAATAAATAATTAGATTCTCATTTGACTTAATCCTATGTTAATAAATAAATAATCAGATTCTTAACGATTTAGTTAATTTTAATTAACTGATAGTAAATTGTTTTATAAATTCCCTAATGTATCATTAATTTGGATAAAAACATAGGTAGATCCAGTTTAATTTAAGTTGATTAATCCTGATTGTGAATTATTAAATATTAATTTATTTATCGTTAAATTAAGTTAACGATATATGTTTGGCTTTATTGCTCTTGAATATTCATTTTAATTTTTCTTTGTCTGTGCCATCAAGTGGCCAGACAAGTTAAAATAGTTAGAACAAACGTTGATACATTTTATTGGATAAATATATGTAACAAATTTCATAAATGAACATTGTCACTCTGAATGTAAATTGTTTATTTGAAACAATTTGGCCTTTAAAAGTTTTATCAATTTGTTCAAAGGGACCGGGATCAGATATTAGTGTTATACGAAACCACTTCGATTTAATAATCACTACAAACCCCTTTAATTTGCTTATAGAGCCCTGTATGTTGGAATTGTATTAATTTAATAAATTCAACTATTTCAAATAAGCATTATACCTAGATACTATTATAATATCGATGTACTTCTGTAACAGTGCCTTGGTTATAATAAGATAAAAACTCGTCGTGTTGTACGAGTTACCTTGGTTTTCAAAGAATTTTTATAACTTAAGTATTTCAAAATTAAGCAGGTTTACTCACGCTGGTTTCCAGCCTGACTCGGGTGTTACTTTATTGTAATGCTCGGGTCAGACCGAGTATTACAGAATTTCAGGTTAGGACACTTTTGGAGCTCAGGAGACGAGCTGGATGGCAGAGACGTATCACACGTATTTGATTATATTCCATCGTGTATTATAGGCTGTATATTCAGCAATTGGGGACAACTGTCCAGATTTATTTATTGATGATTTTACTCTGATAATCTATATGTATATTAGCTGATACAGACTATTTTGTATAAAGCTGTTATTGGATATTATATTTTGTTCTGCTGCGAATGTAAGATTCTGTGTTGTTATTTATGTTTTTCTTTTCTATCTCTATTCTTCTTAAACCATAACAACCTGGTATTTCCGGCACTCGATTGCTCGGCACTCTATACAGTGAAGTATTAGTGTCGATTTTTGGGGGTCGAAAATGCCCTGTCGTTACACGTGGTATCAGAGCTGAAGGTTAAGCGAGAACCTTGGCTCTGGTGGGGATTACTCATTAGAGATAGGGTCAGTAGTACCCTAGAATGAGTTGAGTGTATTATATATGAGGGCGTACTTGTTATTTTCTTATATAATGATTTTAAAAACGATTTTAAAATTATTTTTATATAAGATTTCATTTAATATATAAAAGAAATAATTTTTCTAAATTATTATAGTATATTAAGGTGATTATTAATTATTATAATAAAAAAAAGATTATAAAATTTAAGTGGTAATATATATAACCAAATAGAAATTTTATTATGATGAATTATGCAAATAAGTTAAGCCAGAAATAGACTTAAACCGGAATTTAAAATTTTGGAAATTTCGGAGAGTTTTTCAAAGTGTTCTAAAAAGAAAATAAGTTTACCCTGATTATATTTTTCAGGAAATTATTATGGAATATATGGTATGTTTGGTTTCTAGATATGATAATATTGATTATTATCATAAAATGGTTGTTGTGTCTTAATAAAGGATGTTTATTGCAGAATAAATAATGATGAAACAGTGTGAACTGTTTTAAGGAAGCGAAATTATATAAGCATAAATTATAAATATGACTTATAAATTAAAATGAATTTAAAATGGGGGTTTTGAATCTATGTCCCAGAAATTTTGAAATGTGTTTCAAAGTGTTTGAGGAAATAATAAGTAATATTATTTAGAATATTTTTTTTAATATGAGAATTTTGTTTGGGAAACAAGAGTTGTACTGAAAATTCCGAAGGAATTTGTTTGGGTAGAAAACCAGGGTGGGTTTAAAATTTAAAGGGTGATTTGGTATGTAAATGGAATATATATATATATATATGATTTCAAAGTTGATTTGAAATAAATACTAGGTGTTGAATTCTGAAATCCCCTTGAAATGAGGAGTATAACCCAAAAGAAAAGTAAGTTTTGAACTTATAAGTGGGAAGTGATATTAATAAGAAATTTAAATTTGGAATGAAAAATTTAAATTAAGTAAGGTTAAATGGATTGAACGGATTGGAAAATTTAACTCAGGCCAAGTTAAATAAGTTTTGAACTTATAACCTGAAATTGGAAATTTCAAGGTGAAATAAAAATTTAACTTATGGAAGTTAAATAGGTTAAACTGTAAAAGAAAAAGGGTATAGATTTGATAAGAGGTACAAAAGAAGTTATGTATAAATGATTTCAAAACGATTTTTGAAATAAAACGGGTTTCGAATTCTAGAAATTTGTGACGGATGCTATTGATTGAGGTTTAGACAATTTGGATGTTTATTTACTTTGATATATCCTGCTATCATCCTGTTTGTTATTTACAGTATATAAAACTATAAATTGAATTATTTCGAATAAATTAAGAAATGGGTTGAAATGATATATATCCATCTCTGAAATTAAATAGAACTTAAACTTTGATTTGAAACTATTTAAATGATTTTGATTTTAAGGAATAAAATTGAATTTAAGGAAATGGAATCATTTTGAACTTAAAATTTGAAATGTTAAAAATAAATTTGTCAATTGAAATTGTTTAAAGAATTGGGTTTAAGATCTTGAAGTTATAATTGAGAAATCAATTGAATTCCAAAAATTGATTTGTTCTAAAAAGTAATTTAAACGAATACTTCGAAATTTTAGCTTAGAATTGAATTATTTAAAAAGACTTGGGTTGTTAAATTAAATATTAAAGGTTAATTTGGTTTAAGTGATTAAATCGATATTTGAGAATCGAACTCAAATATTATACTAATTGGAATGGTTTAGAATTGAGAATGGAATTGGAATTAATTCAAATTGGAATTGAGTTGAATTAATTCATATAAATCGAAATGGGAGTTGATTTGAATTATAATGGGAATCGAATTTAATTAGAATTAGAAACGGGATTGAATCAATTTAAATGGAAATGGAAATTGAAATTGAAATTGATTTGAATGGGAATATTGGGAATTGAATCAGTTTGACTTTGAAAACTATTTTCAAATAAATCATTTTGATATAAACTATTTAGAATCTATCTTCTTAAATATTCAATTTTTTTGATTTTCCAAGCTATTTACTATACAAACTATTCTTTTTAAAACTCAAACTATCTTATATTAACTATTTAACTATTTTACAACTATTCAAGCTATTATCTAAATTCAAACTGGTCAGAGTGAAAATTGTTTATATTTAAATCATGGATTTAAATACGAATTGGGATAAATTGAAGTTATAACCCAAATGGAAATTCGAAGCAATTTTGAATTGGGACCAAAATCAAGATATTAAGGCAAAAATGATTTTGAAGTGAAATAGTATATTTTGAATAAATATGGTGGCTTAAAAGTGAAGACTTGGCAGTTAATATAACTGAAAATTTACTTTATATGAGGTAAGAAATGTGATTAATAACTTTGAAAAGGTAATCGAACTTGAAAATTTGATTTGGCATTAATGAGAATATAAATGTCAGTTATATATTCAAACTTCCCTTATTGAATTTATAACCAGAAAGAAATGAATCTTTGAAAGATATTTAAAGCTACCAAATGGAACATATATATGTATGAAGTGGACTCAAAAAGTTTTGATCGGAAAATTATTCGAGTGGGAAAGGATAATTTTATATGTATATGAGAATGAAACTGAAAAGTTTTTGGAACCCATTGATTTTAAAAGACTTTTGATTTTGGCAAATAGTCAATTTTGGGAATTTGGTAAACAAAATTTGGAAACTATCGTTTTGAGGATATCGATTTTGTATAGATAAAGTTTATATGTGATACATATAAAGAGTATGATTTGAAAGGTACTATATATGTATATAGTATGATATGTTTTGAGACAAAAGGATGGAAAGGCACCCCAATGAAAGTCGAAACTTAGAGAAGGAGATCCACTAGGTGGTTCTGCCTAGGAATCCAAAGGGTGGGTTTAATGAGAATTGGGATCCTAGAGGACGTCCGGACAAAACTCAATGAGTTCCTGGTGATCATTTGTTGGGTAGCGTAAGTCGAGTGGTGTTGATGCCTACAGTTACATTGGGTTTTGCTGTGATGGCAACGTAACCTTTGTGTAACTACGATCTATCGCAGTTCCATAGCGTAAGTCGGGTGGTAGTGATTGCCTACAATTTACGTTTGATTTTGCTGGGAGAGCGACGTTACATCGGTAGATTGCGATTTATGTGGTTTGGTTCCATAGAGTAATTCGGGTGGCAGCGAGTGCCTACAGTCTACATTGGGTCCACTGGGACAGTGACACAACCTTTGTGTAGCCTACGATCTATGTGGTATAGTTTCGTTTGATAGCGTAACTCGAGGGGCAGTGATTGCCTATAGACTACTTACGGTTTTGCTGTGATAGTAACGCAACCTTGTTGTAGCTGCGATCTATGGTGTTTCCATGGCATAAGTCGAGAGGTGCGGATGCCTACGGTTTTCTTTTGATTTCGCCGGGATGGTGACACAATCATCGGGTTATCTGCGATCCATGGTGGGGAAGGGGGTGATACTTTCCATATCATTTTTGAAAAGGTTTTTCAAGTATTTTCACTGGGTGTTGAAAACAGGTCTACTAAGTACTTATAGATTTTCAGTCTTTGGCCTGATCAATGTATGACTAAATTTCTATAAGAACAAGGATGGACTTGTTAAGACATCGAGTTATGAAAAATGTTTTTAATATAAAATTAGCTTGGTAAATATTGTGTGATTTAAAGTGTTTGTATCTTAAAAATGTATAGTGAAGAGGTAAGAGGTTTAAAATGTTTAAGAATGATTTATTTAATAATATACATCAAATTTAAATTCTCGTTCGTTCCTTTTTGAGGACGAAAAGTTCTAAGGGGGAGGAATGTAACGACCCGAATTTTCGGTCACCTGTTATTGGGGTAATTAACTGATTTTAATTATTGGGATATTAACTTTTATTAGTTGAATAGATAAATCTTCTGATAATGAAAATATATGAATCTATATATACTGATTAAAAACTATATTCAATTTAAAATAAAAATTATGGATATGATAAATTATGTGTATATATAATATATATATATATATAAACTCCACCATTAAAATTCAAGGTAGCATACCCATATATTTGTTCATATATATAAGCATATAAGTATGTATATATATATATGTATGTATATGTGCCCATATGAGGTAATGAATATGAAAAATTTGTATAAGTGTAAATATATATATATATATATATGTGATGACAATATATATGTAAGTATATGTGTATGTATATATGCTTAAAGAGTAGTCTGTATGAAATTATATATACATATATACATGCAAAACTTATGGTATTAAATAAAATGAAATACACACACACATGTTAGTAAACAAAAACATATTCATATGGTCAAAGTCATGGGAAAATCTATGTATATATTTACATGATATATGTATATGTGAAAGGGAGCATAATGATGAATGCATATCAACTCAAGCCATAAAAGTTCTAATCAACATAATAAATCAAATCACATGAAATAAAATCAAATCCAAGGGTAAAAATCAAATCAGCCTCTAGCAAAAGAAAAAGAAAAAAAATATAAATGTAAGATGATGGGCAGCCTGTACATATCTACTTTCTACTTCACTATCTTCCTTCCTTTCTTCATCTATATATGCGACCTCTTATGTTTACCTATTCATACTTGTACAAAGGAAAAAGAAAAGAAAAAATGTAACAAAGAGCTACCATTTAAAATATAATCAAAGCCTGAAGCAGGGGAAAGCAAAGCAGTAGTGTTTGGAAGAGTGAGTACATCTTACTATGTTTACTGAACTTTGCTTATACATATATTACTATGTATTTAGATGCATATTGATCTATGCAAATGTTTAGGAGATTGTTATGTTACTATGAATGTATGAATGGTACAATAGGATCAGTTCCATCATACAGCTCAAGAAATCACTGTATCTCTTCTTCTCTCCTCTGTTATTTATATTGGGTAAACAGTTAAGACTGCCAAACTTTGAAAATCATAATCTCCTCATCTACCCAGTTTTAGATCATAACATCAAGACCAAAGTTGTTTATTTTTGAGTATATAACAATTGAAAATTTATTTCATCAAATTCTATCAAGTAGCGAGAGAGAAAAACCCACGTAACTGAGAGGGAATCAATTTTGGTCGAGTTTCGACAATCGAATTTAAATCTGTGGATTATATAATTGGGATCAGGGTTGGAAAACATGATTTTCAAGAATAGTTTGGATTTTTTTGCGTTGCGTGGAGGTAGGAATTAGGAGATGAACAGGGTTGGGGATTTTGTCGAATTCCGGCGACGTAGACAATTTTAGGGTGAGGCGGTTGGCGAGGGGTAGGTGTAGGTGATGGTGCATCTGGGAAAAACGTCGCGGAAATTTTCAGTGGCTTGTTTAGGTGAGGGGATGTGGAACTAGGGTTTAAAGGGCTTTGGTTATGGTGCTTGGTATGGTTATGTTTGTGGCCTGGATAGACGACCTGACTTGGTTGCAGGGGCAGCGAGGAAGCGCAAGCCAGGAGGGTCACGTTGTCATGGCGGTAGTGGCTGAAGTCGAGGGAAACGGTGGCGTGTGGTGCAGTTCCTTGCTGATCGCGGTCTTCTTTTTTTGTGGCACTAGGCGAAATTGGAGACGTGACGTGTGGGGAAGTGGCGATGGTGCCGGAGGGACGAGCAAGGTGAGGCGGAGTCGTAGGCATTGGAGCATTGATGGCCGATGGGGTCGTGGGTGGTGCACGGTGCACGCATGCACTTGCGTGCACGATATTTGTTCTAGGAAAATTTTTGTTTGCTTTTTTTTTGAAGGAGGAAGGAATAGAAAAAACTGGAGGAAGGAGAAGGGGTTGAGAGTTGGTTGTGCATTTTTGTTTTGGGCCGAGTTAAATCTGGGTAGATGGGCTTGTTTTAAAATAAATGAGGGTAGAGTGATTTAGGAAATGTTATATGTTAATAGTCTTTCTATTTTACAACATTTGTTCCTCATTTATGAAAATTCTAATGGACAAGAAAGTTTTTGTGTTGTGACCCTCTCATCTAACTTTATAATCTAAACTGATTTTGTAAATTAATATGGAACTTAATTAATTATAATAATTAAAGTGAGTTATTAATTAAAAGCTTACTTTATTAAATCTTATGTTAATAAATAAATAATTAGATTCTCATTTGACTTAATCCTATGTTAATAAATAAATAATCAGATTCTTAACCATTTAGTTAATTTTAATTAACTGATAGTAAATTGTTTTATAAATTCCCTAATGTATCATTAATTTGGATATAAACATAGGTAGATCCAGTTTAATTTAAGTTGATTAAATGCTGATTGTGAATTATTTAATATTAATTTATTTATCGTTAAATTAAGTTAACGATATATGTTTGGCTTTATTGCTCTTGAATATTCATTTTAGTTTTTCTTTGTCTGTGCCATCAAGTGGCCAGACAAGTTAAAATAGTTAGAACAAACATTGATATGTTTTATTGGATAAATATATGTAACAAATTTCATAAATGAACATTGTCACTCTGAATGAAATATCTCTTGTTCATTTACTTTTTTCAATGATTTACTATTGCTTTTTCTAGTTTATTTGCCTGGATAAACAAGGCTGATGTTTTCATATTCAATCCAGGGTGCTGATCTACTTTTTGGGTTAACATTTTGGTGCTTTCACTGACAACCCAACTCAGGCAAAGATCTAGCTATCTACTTTAGATTAGCTAGGTCCAGAAGTTAGATCCTTAATTTCTATTCGAAAGAACTACTATTAAGAATCAATGGCTCCAGAAAGAAAAGGAACTGCTTCAAGATCCATAGGGGTGGGAATTGCCGGAGAAGATATGAATCATCAACAAATTGAAGTAAATGGCACCAACGTATGAGATCAGGTGCTAGGACTCTCTAATCAACGCGAATTTGTAACTAGAGATGAATTGAATAAAATGGTTGAAAAAATCAATCAGAAAATAAAAAGTAGTCAGAGAGCTCTTATGGACAAACTTAACGCCCTCTTGACCTTACAATAAAATCCTGCTCCAAGAACCATGGCAAAACCCACAGCTATTGCTGAACAAGAAAATTCTTCCGTTTCTGGCCTAAACAGAAGGAATGGGAAGCAGCCGCAGAAAGGAGTGATATTTGGAACCGCGAGAATCAATGTAGAAGGAAACAAAAGCACTCCACCGACCGTGAGACAACCAACTATGAACTTAAATCTAGAAGCGAACACCCCACAAGAAGATATAGCCATGGACCTCTCCAATTCGGAAGATGGAGAGCAACTTAACGACGGCAAGTTGAAAGGAAATGCCAATGCATTCGTTAATGCCAGGAATATCCAAACTGCCTCATCAATCAGGACAACCGCAAGCCAATAGAATCCCAAGGGAGTGGCTCTTCTGAAGATAGGAGATCCTAGGCTTTAGCCCACTCACCTAGATCGTTTACAAAGCCAAACACTCGATGTAGTTACCGATAGCCGACCCCTGGATTACCGAACATCTGAGGCATATATCGCAGACAAAGTCAAGCGACCGATGGATGAGAGTAAGAACAAAAGGGATGATGAATGGGAATCCGCTCCAAGTTGGACTCCTTTCACTGATGAGATTTTGAATGAGCGATACCCAGAAAAATTCACTATGCTAACTATTCCGTCCTATGATGGAATGAGAGACCCGAAACCCCATTTATATAAGTACAGTTGGTACATGGACGGAGTGCGTGCTTTGGACGCCGTTCGATGTAGATGTTTCTCGATTTTTCTATAGTGATTAGGCCTTTAAAAGTTTTATCGATTTGTTCGAAGAGACCAGGATCGGATATCAGTGTTTTCCGGAACCACTTTGATTTAATAATCACTACAAACCCCTTTAATTTTGATTATAGAGCCCTATATGCTGGAATTGTATTAATTTAATAAATTGAACTATTTCAAATAAGCATTATACTTAGATACTATTATAATATCGATGTACTTCTGTAACAGTGCCTTGGTTATAATAAGATAAAAACTCGTCGTGTTGTATGAGTTACCTTGGTTTTCAAAGAATTTTTATAACTTAAGTATTTCAAAATTAAGCGGGTTTACTCACGCTGGTTTCCAGCCTGACTCGGGTGTTACTTCATTATTGTGATGACCCGGATTTTAACGTCTGTTAATTGGGGAATTAACTGATTTAAACTATTGGAATATTAATTTTGATTAGTCGGATAGATAAATTTTTGATGGTTAAAATATCTAGATATATAAGTTAAATTATTGGATATAATAAATATTATAGAAGTGTGAATATAAATTCCACCATTTAAAATTTAGATATAATATTCAGTGATGTATATACAAATATGTACAAAGCTTTATGTTGCTAGACAATATATATGAACTTTTTTGGAATATTAGTTTTAATTAGTCAAACAACCAAATCTCTGATAATTAAAATACCTGAATATATAAATTGATTTGAAACTAGAATAAATATTGAATTATGAAATCTGATTTATTAAAATACAACTTATCATTTTAAAAATCAAATAAAACTTTTGGGCCATTTACTATTTATTTATGTATATATAGATGTAATCTAGATAATAATGCTTGAAAAAAAAATCTTATCAACACTAAATATAAGTATAACAAAATATATGAATATAAATTAAATGTTGATAGTTAAGCTTAAAATAAAAATAAAAATAGGGAGTTATGTTAGAAATAGAAATAAAAATGTAAGGTAATTTATATGGTTATATAAAAACATAAGGTGAACACTTAAGATAATTCTAGAGATATATAGTCTATAGAAATACATGTATTTGCAAGGCAAGAAAAAAATATATATATGTACATACCTATAAATGGATAAGGATGGAAACAATTAATGCTATCAATTCAAAGCCACAGGAGAGTCATTTCGAAATATTATGAATCATTTCATTTTTCCACAAAAGGTTACTTGGTCAAGCAAGAGGAAAAAAAATCTCTAACTAAATAGAAAACGTTTGTACCAGGTAATACCTATCTCCTGTAAAACCTGAGCAAAGTTCAAAAATAAAACCTGGAAGCAACTCAACAAAATCAAAACAAGTTCCAGCTTTCAAATTTAAAACTCAAGATCATTTCAGCAACTCAACTAAGTTTCAGATCATCAAGCAAGTCATCTCAGTTTTTAAAACAAGATTTCCAGTCAAAAGCAAGTTTACAGGCTTTCTCTGTTCATACATAAGGTGAGTAAACTACTTTTATAAAAGTTTAAATCTATTTTTAACCTGATAAATTGTAGATGTAATGATGTGAAATGCTTTGCATGATTTTTAAGTATGATTTCAGGTATATTTGTTGATGTTTATATGTGCATGTCTGTGTATATGCAAGTATATATTTCTCTATTAATATACAAGCTCTAACCCATCAAACTAAATTTAATTACTCATTGTACAATCGAATTTAGGCTTTGATTTCTAAAAGGAAAATGTTTGTAATATGTTAACATCATTTTTAAAAATGGATTCAAAAGGATTTATTAAGTAATTATTCCAAAATCTATGAATTTCAGTAAGATAAAACAAAGGCAGGAAATTCGATTATCTGGTTTTTATGATTTAATCACATGATTAGAATTATCATAAAAAATGATGAATTTTAGAAATAAAATGATGATTTTTAGTTTGGGATCGAGTGTATAATTCGAAGTTGACCAAAAAATGGAATTTTAAGCTTTTCTGGTGATCGGTGAACTCGGAGAGGTCGTGCTTGAGGTTGAGGGTAATTTGAAGGATGTAGATCAAGGGAAAAATAATGGGAGGATTTATAGATCGTCGATGTGCTTGGTTGTCGACGATTTAGGGTTTTTAGGAAGCTATTTGGTCCCAGACGTATCTCGAGCTCGTGCTACGTCCATGGTGGATCGGAATCAATGAGACCAGGGGGGATCGATGCGTTAGGGTGTGGTGCAGCTTTGGGTTGACTGGTGTGGTCCCAGATGGTCGTAGTCATCGGCGTGGGGTGGATTTGTCGACTGGAGTTTGGGTTCCAGGTGGTGTTGAACAGCTTGATTTTGGTTTTGGACGAGACTGATGAAGCTGTGTGGTCGGAACGACTCGGGGAAACTCAGGTGACTCGTCGATGGCTGGAGCAATGATCAGAGGTGGTCGTAGCTCGTGTACACGTGCACGAATGGAGATGTGTATCTGTGTTCTAGAATGGTCGGGGAAGAAGATGAAGTACTCGGGTTCAAACTCGAAGTAATTCGTGAGGAAAATCGAAGACGAGGTTTTACTCGTTATCGAACTCGAGTTTTCGAATGGAGGAAGGATCGATGATGTGCACGTAAATGTGCATATTTTTACCACCATATTTAATCTATTTAAATTAAATAAATGATCATATCGGGCATTTTAACTTGTTTAAACCAAAATTCATATTATTTTCAAATCGTCATATATTAATCTTCATCCAAGGGCAAAATGGTCATTTTTGTGCATATATTAATTTGAGAAAAATTAATTGGAAATTTATATATATTTGTGTAGGAATTTGATCTCAAATAGGAGTGGTTTCATGAAGACACATGCATGCACAAGAGTGAAGAGAACAAATGAAGATGGAAATAATTCAAAGTGAAGATAATGGAGGACCCCACCTACCCACCTACCTTAATGTACAAATTAGAGGCTAATGCACATGCTTATGGAATTAATGGCTTCATGTACACTTAAATGAGGATTATTTGAAGCTAATGATTACATGGCCTCCACACTTCCTAAGAGGGTATTTTGGGCATTCCCCAAAAATATGAATTAGGGTTTAATACATGTATAAAATCCCCTTATGTTTCATGTAACTCTTCTCTCCTCCCTTAGTCTCTCTTAGGCCTCCTTCTCTTTAGTTTAGATAAAATAAAAGAAAGCTCTCTTTCTCTTTTCATGGCTACTTAGCCATTTTTATTTTATGTAATCTTCTTTTCTTTTTATGCAATGTTAATTATTGTTTCCATTTAATTACATGTTCATTTCCTTTCATGTTGTAGTGTAGATTTCTTTTCCATGCAAGTAGAATAGTTTTCTTTCATTTAGCTTTCATTTTTCTTTATTTTTGCTTTCATGTTGCAAGCTACATTTGTTAATCAAATGACAAATATGAGAGGCTAAACCCCTTCAATTTAGGGGTAATGAAGCTCTCTAATTATGTAGCTTCAACTATTTGTTAATTCATGCTCTCTTTTTGTGCTTAATGAAGAATGATTGAAGCAGTTTATTTGTTGTTCTTGCTTTGAATTTGATAGCCTATATTATTGACATCAAATAGGCTATGCTTAAACAATCACTTACACAAATGTCTCTTCATCAAAATATGATTATGGCATAAGAAAGTGATTTGAAATTAAAATTTGATGGTCTATATTTCTAATCAATAGTTAATAGGCCATACTTAAAATAGATTTCATTTTCATTTTCATTGTCAAGTTTCATGTGAATTGGTAAGTGGTTTAAGGGGTGTGTTATAGTTTGATGGCTTATGTTGGCTAATCAATAGCACAAATATGCCATACTTATGATAAGCACATCAATTAAAGCACTAATGACCATAAAAAAGAGATTATGATTTCATATGTGTTGAATTACATGATCTAGAGAGTGGATTTATTCTCTAAATTGTCATTTAACTCTTATATTTGCATTTCTTTTCTTTTAGTTAGTTAGTTAGTTCTCTAATTCTCTAGCTTAACTTTCACTCGACTTTGGTTAGTTTGATTGAATAGAATTTTAAAATCATCAATTCCCTGTGGATCGACCCGTATTCGCCACGTGCTACATTTGTACACCGTGCGCTTGCGGTTATTTTTAATTTAAATTCGTTCGACGGTTTTCTAAACCGATAGAATTTCCGTCGACGAACAAGTTTCCCAAAAAAAAAATTTTAATTTTTTTTTTGTATATATCTTGTTTTTAATTTCAGGTTGCAGAAGCAGAAATTCAAAGGAGAGGAACTGCTGCCAACAATAATTGCTTCGCTTTGCTTTATATATAAAAAAACTGCTTGCTTGATATATCTATTGTTTTTTTTATTTGCCTTGCATTGTATATATCTCTTGTTTTTATTTTAGTTGCATTGTTGATTGTTTGCATTTGCATATATATATATATATTTTAAAAAAAATTCAAAAATTAAAAAAAAAATTACATTCGTAGTTGCATTGTTAATACACGTTTAATTTCAGTTTTGCATTTCATCTTAGATTTTGATTAATAATAACAATTAGACATCGATAACTTTTAATTGTATATTGACAAATTGTCTTCTTTGAACAATTTAATTTCTTGGTGTCTAGGCTGCGGCAGAGTAATAACCATTTATAAATATTACGGTGATTCGTAAATATTATAGTGGTTGTTCCTCTGAAGGTACTTAAACCTTCGGCTGCATTGCTACGGTGATTCGTGGTGCACCGATAACTCCTGCCCGTTACCTAGCCGAGAACTATCTTGTTGAACTAAGACAAAGTGTGATTATACAATTTTGGGTTAACTTAGGATAAATCATTTGTAATTAACCTTGCATTCATTTAGTTGCATTAGTTCATGCATATTTAAAAAAAAAATTCAAAAATCCAAAACTAAAAAAATTGTGAATATTCCTTTTCCCTTGATATTTTTAAATCCTTTTCCTTTGAATTTCAAAAATCCAATTTTTTTTAGAAAACCTAAAGTGGAAATTAACCACAAGGGCCTCTTAAGCAAGTGGAATTAGTTTCTAGGACACACAACTGGAATAATTACTTTCAAGGACAAAACGTAAAATAATTAGTTTCTAGAGCCTTAAAACCTATGAAATTATGTCCTCGAAAGTAATTGGACTGCTGACTTTGTCCTTGAAAGTAATTATTCTACTGACTTTGGCCTTGAAAGTAATTTCATTGAATGTGTGTCCTAGAAACTAATTGGACTACAAAGTTTGTCCTTCTGGTGAAATGCCCCTAAACTAAAATCCTAAAAAAAAATTATAAACCTTTTCAAAAACAAAGAAAAAATTGAAAAAAAAAAAACAAAAATTAATTTCCCTTTTGAAAAATAAATTTTATTTGTAAATATTTTTCCTTTACAAAAAAAAAACAAAAACATTCTTGAAAATGTCTGAGTTTCCCTACTTACTTGAATTTTACAATAGTTGTGAAAATCAATATAATCCATATGATTTCACTCCAAATTCGTATGGATATTTTAACGACAACTTTTTTATAAACAATTCGAATTTCGAACAACAAAATTTTCAAAACGATGATCAACCCTCAAATCTTGAAAAAAGCATTGAAATGGTTTCGTCTTTACTCGAACTCTCTACACAAAAAATAAAGAGATAAATGAGTTGTGCAATTCATATTTATGCGATAACTCAAATCAATGTTTTCAAAACAATCAAAATTTGAATTCACTTCAAAATTCAAACGATTTTGAGTATAACACATGCCAATTCAATTTTGAACTCCAAAATGAATTTCAAAATCAAAACGAAAATGTGATCCACTTTTCAAATAATTTTGGCAATGGGAATAATCTTGAATACGATACGAGTGAAAATTTTTGTCCTCAACAAATCCAAATCGAATATTCTCAAGTCAATAATTATAAGTTGGATTTTGTTGAACAAATGAACGAAATTTATGATGATCACACGGATTCGTTGTTTGAAACATATATGAAACAACGTGAAAAACAAAATCAAATTCCAACGTGTGACGAGTCAAACAATAATCCATCTTTTACCCAAATCGACGATTTTCAAATAACAACTTTTGAAGTGGAAAATAACAATCTTAATGAGGTTGTTGAAAACATGGTAATTGAGTTGGATTTCAATTCTTTTGAGGGTGTGGAACCAAATTTAAAATTCGATCTTCCTTTTCTCGATTTTGAAAATTTGAATACAACAACTTTGGATTTTGAACTTGAGATATGCAATGAAGTTGTTGACAATCCAACAAAGGAAGACGACTTTAACGAAGACGATTTCATTGGACTTTTTGAAAACGAGTTGTCAAACTTTGATATGGAAGAGTTACATCACCATTCTGATTTTGAAATCAATAATTTTGAAGAAGTTTTCAATGATAAAGTTGAATTTCAAATTGGTGAAAATGAACGTGAATTTCAATCAATTGTTTTATCGACCCCAAAAATCATCGAAAAGGAAACAACTCGTACGATTTTTAATAAAACGACATTCGTTTTTCCGAATCAACACTCAACTTTGAAATCTTTTATGGTTTGGTTTTTCAAGCTTAAGTTGTGTCTCGTATACTTGACGAGACAAATGAATCGGTTTTTGAAAGACCGTTTCATTTACTTTCTGACCATATACTTTCTGATCTCGTGTAAATACCGTTAATTTTCATTTAAATAAAGGTCATGTTTTTATTTTTATTTTTCTCCTTCCACTTGGGTTGACTGTGGGGACACAGTCAAAATCAAGTGTGGGGGGAGACTCACCATCATTTTCAATTTTTCCAAAATTAAAAAAAAATCTCAAAAACAAAAAAAACAAACAATTTTTTTAAGCATTTTAATTTATCTTTAAAGAAACACTATAAGATAAATATATGGTTTTGGTTTATTAAATTGAAATTTTTGAAAATTTATTCGTCTTAACAAAAATAAAAATGAAGTTTGATTACAAATAATAATGGTTTAACTAGTATATAGGAAGATTCATACGTGATAATTATGAAATATATCCTAGTTGAAAATCTTTGTTTTAAAAGAGTGGTTGATTTAAAGTAAAGGATATAACATTTTTTTTGTCTTCTAAGTTAAGTGGTGCTAAGATGATTTTGCAAAAACTCTCTCTTTCTATAAAAAAAATCTAAAAAAGAAAAATAAAATAAAATAAAAAAACATTTGTATATATGTACATATTTTCTATTAACACCTACGGTCGACAGGTGTGCACACTTGTGTGTACACTCGCCATGCTCTGTACTTTTCTCACGTAAGCCCGAAAGGCAGTGCATGATCGGTATATCTGGCCTCAGTTTATCTGAGCTAGGTGTATATATATATAAATTCTTTTTAATAACGCCTACAGTCAATAGGTGTTCACACTCGTGTGTTCACTCGCCACGCTCTGTATTCCCCTCACATCAGTCCGCAAGGCAGTGCATGGGTAATATATCTGGCTTCAGTTTATCTGAGTTAGGCATATGTAAATATTGTAAATATCAATAAAATTTTCAAAAAAATGGAGAGAGTAAGCAAATGAAATCCAAGCACTATTATAACTTATTTGATTTGATTTGTTATTGAAATGAAATGAAATACCACTTTAATAAACATTGATAATCAACTAAGGACCTATTTCATGGTTACACTTTGTTATCAACTGAAACAACGAGTTAAACTATTGTCTATTTGTTATGATAAGTTAAATTTTGTTGGAAATTTTGACGAGTAAATGACTTAAATTTGAACATAATGACCAAACATATATTTAACTTATTTGTGTCTATTTAAAAGTAAATCTTTCATTTGTAAATATTTCCAAAAAACTCGCATTCATCTCTTTGTAAATAATCTTGCATTTTGTAAATATTTTCATCCTGCATTTGGATTTTGTGGGTAGTATTTGCTGAAAACCCTCACGAGACAACACTCGTCCTACTGGGGACACCTAGAGGTTTAACGGCTTGTTGCATACGCTCAATGCAATCGTGGTCCCTACAAAAACGGATTTATCTTAGTTTTCCTTTATTCGAGGACGAATAAAAAGATAAGTGTGGGGGTATTTGATGTGCACGTAAATGTGCATATTTTTACCACCATATTTAATCTATTTAAATTAAATAAATGATCATATCGGGCATTTTAACTTGTTTAAACCAAAATTCATATTATTTTCAAATCGTCACATATTAATCTTCATCCAAGGGCAAAATGGTCATTTTTGTGCATATATTAATTTGAGAAAAATTAATTGGAAATTTATATATATTTGTGTAGGAATTTGATCTCAAATAGGAGTGGTTTCATGAAGACACATGCATGCACAAGAGTGAAGAGAACAAATGAAGATGGAAATAATTCAAAGTGAAGATAATGGAGGACCCCACCTACCCACCTACCTTAATGTACAAATTAGAGGCTAATGCACATGCTTATGGAATTAATGGCTTCATGTACACTTAAATGAGGATTATTTGAAGCTAATGATTACATGGCCTCCACACTTCCTAAGAGGGTATTTTGGGCATTCCCCAAAAATATGAATTAGGGTTTAATACATGTATAAAATCCCATTATGTTTCATGTAACTCTTCTCTCCTCCCTTAGTCTCTCTTAGGCCTCCTTCTCTTTAGTTTAGATAAAATAAAAGAAAGCTCTCTTTCTCTTTTCATGGCTACTTAGCCATTTTTATTTTATGTAATCTTCTTTTCTTTTTATGCAATGTTAATTATTGTTTCCATTTAATTACATGTTCATTTCCTTTCATGTTGTAGTGTAGATTTCTTTTCCATGCAAGTAGAATAGTTTTCTTTCATTTAGCTTTCATTTTTCTTTATTTTTGCTTTCATGTTGCAAGCTACATTTGTTAATCAAATGACAAATATGAGAGGCTAAACCCCTTCAATTTAGGGGTAATGAAGCTCTCTAATTATGTAGCTTCAACTATTTGTTAATTCATGCTCTCTTTTTGTGCTTAATGAAGAATGATTGAAGCAGTTTATTTGTTGTTCTTGCTTTGAATTTGATAGCCTATATTATTGACATCAAATAGGCTATGCTTAAACAATCACTTACACAAATGTCTCTTCATCAAAATATGATTATGGCATAAGAAAGTGATTTGAAATTAAAATTTGATGGTCTATATTTCTAATCAATAGTTAATAGGCCATACTTAAAATAGATTTCATTTTCATTTTCATTGTCAAGTTTCATGTGAATTGGTAAGTGGTTTAAGGGGTGTGTTATAGTTTGATGGCTTATGTTGGCTAATCAATAGCACAAATATGCCATACTTATGATAAGCACATCAATTAAAGCACTAATGACCATAAAAAAGAGATTATGATTTCATATGTGTTGAATTACATGATCTAGAGAGTGGATTTATTCTCTAAATTGTCATTTAACTCTTATATTTGCATTTCTTTTCTTTTAGTTAGTTAGTTAGTTCTCTAATTCTCTAGCTTAACTTTCACTCGACTTTGGTTAGTTTGATTGAATAGAATTTTAAAATCATCAATTCCCTGTGGATCGACCCGTATTCGCCACGTGCTACATTTGTACACCGTGCGCTTGCGGTTATTTTTAATTTAAATTCGTTCGACGGTTTTCTAAACCGATAGAATTTCCGTCGACGAACAATCGGGTTGTTACTCGGGTAAATATTGGTTAAGGCTCGGGAAATTAGAGGGTAGGCTCGGGTTTGATTTTGATAAGTAATTAAGGGATCAATTATTTAATGAAAGTAATTTGAGGTTACTTAATGAAAGTAATTAGTGGTTAATTAATGAAAGTAATTTGAGGATAATTATTTAATAAAAGTAATTAATTTACTTTGCGTTAATTAAATTAATTAGAAATGGACTAATTAATCTTGCTTATGGATGATTATGAGATAATTAATTTAAGTGATTAATTAATGATCAATGTAATTAATATGGATGGGTAAAGGATAATTAATTTGTGTAATTAATTAAGAGTTAATTACTTATTGTAATTAAAGAATATTTAATCGAAAATGATTAATTAAGATGATAATTAGAGGATGATTAATTAATTGATTTGTAATTAATAAATGTTGAGTAAGCAGGATTTAAAGATGATGGAAGTAATTAATTTAATATATTTAAATTAATTAGAATGGTATTGCTAATCAACCTTGTGTATGGATGAAAGAATGATATTGGAAGTCTTGGATTAATTGTCATCCCTAGTATGTAATTTGTGATGCTACGTGATATGATATGTTTGATTTAAACTGTGATGATGTGGTTATCTATTGATGATGAATTACTGTAACACCCTGTATTTAAAGTTGAATTATATTTCACTTGAATAACTTGATTTAAGACGACATTGGATTCGAAGAGACCGGAGTCGGGTATTAAGAAATACCCAAAACCCCTTCGATTCTTTATAAATTGATATGTGAAATCAATAAGTTGGAATGGAATGATTTAAATGAATTGGACTGTTTAATCTAAGTTTTGGTACTTAGAAATTTGTGAGTGAAATAAGTGATGTCTATAACAATTTGTGAACCTGTAATTGATACAAGTTACCCGGGTTATATATAAGTTGTATGCTTTTGAAATTTACGTTAGATAGGTTTACTCACACTGGTTTCTAGCCTGACCCGGGTGTTACTTTGATGTAATGCTCGGGTCAGACCGAGTATTACAGATTTTCAGGTAAGGACGTTCTGGAGCTCAGGAGACGAGCTGGAGGGCAGAAACGTATGGAGTGTTTCCGCTGTGATATATTACTGTTTATCTGAGACATGTTGATTTGTATATGTCCAGTGTTTGTGTATGTGTGTAACTCTAATGTATTAAAATGTAATTGACAGATATAGTATTCTTTTGTATAACTGTTATTATTTGATATTATATTTCATCCGCTGCGAATGTGAGATTCTGTGTCTTGTTTCCTGTTTCTTCTTCTATCTCCTTTCTTATTTTCCTAACTATCTGGAATTTTCGGGATCGAAAATTTCGGGTCATTACTATTGTAATGCTCGGGTCAGACCAAGTATTATAGAATTTCAGGTTAGGAAGCTTTTGGAGTTCAAGAGACGAGCTGGATGGCAGAGACGTATCGCACGTATTTGATTATATTCCACTGTGTATTGTAGGCTGTATATTCAGCAATTAGGGACAAGTTATTATAACTGTCCAGATTTATTTATTGATGATTGTACTCTGATAATCTGTATGTATATTAACTGATACAGACTCTTTTGTATAAAGATGTTATTGGATATTATATTTTGTTCCGCTGCGAATGTGAGATTCTGTGTTGTTATTTCTATTTTTCTTTTCTCTCTCTATTCTTCTTAAACCCTAACAACCTGGTATTTCCAGCACTCGATTGCTCCACACTCTATACAGTGAAGTATTAATGTCGATTTTCGGGGGTCGAAAACGCCCGGTCGTTAAACACAAGAACAAACCTTATTTGATGGCTCCATCCCACTCGATTGGGTATATCTTCAAAGCCAATAGATTCTTATCAAACGATAATACCCAAGAGGTGTTTTGATCGATGCATCGAGATCAACAGCTCTTTCCATGTCATGTTTTTACTAAGGCAATGAAGCTCCATTTTAGACCCTCTTCTTTTATCAACCAACAAGCTACCATCTTCGAACTTGAGAAAGCTAACACCATAAAGGGATACCAATATATTGGATCAAGTTCATCGGAAGCACGGTAAAACAGTAAAATTTCATAAAAAGGTTCTATTTATTAATTTGCCACTAAATCATATTTGTTTTTACAAGAATAATATATTTATAACAAATCATATTTAGTGGTCAGTAATAAAACATTTTTGGTTTTAATTTAATTAACTTTATCATAAAACTTTAATGCGTATATATATATATATATATTATGATTTAAATGATATACATACACATATATATATATATATATATGTTATTTTAGTTCAACTTTCAATTTTAATTTATTTTATTTACTTTATCAAATGTTTACTTTTATAATGCAAACATTGTAAATATAATATACAAATATTATAAACTAACCTAGAACATGTAAATATCAAATGTCTACAAGTAGCCATTCTGATTTACGATTATAGGTAAAGGGAACAATGTCAAGGGTTTAACCTAGTAATGATTATAGGTGATTATATACATATATATAAAACTATTTTCGGCCATTATCAAATGAATATATAATACACACACACACATATATATATATATATTAATATATTATCATTATTATATTTATTTATTTATTGGTAAATACATAAAAAGGAAATTTTTTTATATTTAAATTTATATGTCGATATATATATATATAATTAGGTTTAAAATATATTTGGATCTATATATGTATATATGTATATGTATATAAATTTTAAATTTTGAATCAGGGTCAGCAAATTCAAACTATTATCGAAATATTTTTCTCTTCATCCATTTTATATTTTAAGGCCAAATTAATTTATATAATATATATATATATATATATATTAAACTAAAATAAAAATTGTTTTTTATAAACCAAGAATAATTTTTCATATATATTTCAAACTCATGGGTAATTTTTCTATAAAAAAATGAAATTTATTTTACTATATATAGGCTGTGAGCATTTATGCATTAAAAATTTAATTTTATTTAACTATAAATATATATATATATATATAAATCTAATTTTTGTGTAATATAAATTAAAATTGTATATATATGTATGTTTATTTTTGAATTTTTTTATTTGGCAAAAAATATGTATAGATGAACCAATTTATACAATTTAAAATGAGTGCATTCCTTTTTATATTCCATCAGTTATCGGCACATTGGTTGCTAGTTGTTTCCTCTTCGAATCCTTTGTTCCTTGTCCTTGAACTCGATGTTCACATCCTGTCTTTAATGCTTCCACCAATTCTCTAACGGAGGCTAAGGTTTGATTTTCTTTTTTATATTTTGAATGAGAGAGAAGATAGTGGGGCTATTTATAGCCATCATATGATCAAATATCTTCCACCTTTCTCTCTAGATCTAGAGACCAAACCAAATGCTCCCTAAACACCTTAGCATGGCCGACCATGCCTAGTCTGGACTTTCAGACTTTAGGTCTAATTAATGTATTATATATTAGTTATTTAAGCCCATAAATTTAATTTAACTAATATATTACAATTATATATTATTTTAACTAATTTTCAGGCCTCAATAAATAACTAAAATGTAATAGAAGTTCAATACAACTTTTGTTTAATTTATAACATTATAAGTTAATTTCTAACGGTTAAAGTCAAAAATTAACTAACAACTCTATTATATTGACATTCTATTGTGAACTCTTTTCATCATGACTATATCACTAGGTTATGTAGAGTTTTGCCAATGGTCAATTTTTTAATAATATTTGTATTTAATGGCATAAACCACGTTAAAGTCCATGGTTCAATTTGATAACTTTTATCAATTAACCTTTTTACTCTTGCAAAAGATTTTGACTTTAATTTGACTACCAATTACAGTGATACCAACCTTCTGCAACAAAGGATACAAATCCTCTCCTGAGTAGTGTTTTAGTTAAATTAATTCAATATACATTGAACCATGGTCTTAACGTGACCATGATGTCATATAATTGATCATAGTCAAGGTATAGTCTAGTACTTCATATCTACGGTAGTCTCAAGTTTGAAGATTACTACACATCATTATAGCGAATATTCTGTTTTGACTTAGTTATATTAACTTATTGAATAATATCATTGATTTGTTATGTTATTGTCCCAAACAACCACATATATGTAATCCCTTTCTGTTCCTAATGGTCAAGAGTGATTCATGGTCATATGGAGAGCATTACATACACTAGTCTCAGTGGATGCATGATATCCATTTTCTAGATACACCTTGACTAGGAATATCTAAGATTAAGTATTTGAATTTTGATTTAAAACTCATGGTCAGAACACATTCACAACTATAATCGATAAATACTTTTCCTAAGGATTTTCTACTTATATGTTTTTAATGTTTTAGTCCATTGCTTGTATCGCTATATAACAACACATATAAAATAAAACTAAACTAATAGCATTCGTTATTTTGAATAAGATTATTTTACTAGAGTTGATTACGTATAAATTTACATAATTTCCCCCAAGGGATACCCTTAACTCTATCATAATTCATATTTGAAACTGTTAGTAACTACATCGCAAATCACCCTTTGATTCCATTTTAAATTGTTTTGCTTCTAAAATCAAAGCTGATAGAGCTAAGGGTTGCCTCAAAGGAAATTATGTGAATTATATAATTTAACTCTTATAATGAATCTAGTTTGAAATAAACATATACTTTTATGTTTTATTGTTATGTATATATGCACTGTTTGAGAGCATATTATAAAATACATGTAGAAATACCTATAACAAAGTGTTTAGTTGAACATAGTTATGAAAAAGTTCGTAACCATGAGTATCAAATTGTACATATAGACACTTATCCTTACATGTCCCTATTTATAGGTGTATCCAGAATGGAATATTGATACACCGGCAAAACTAGTGTACATAATTCTCTCCATGTGTTGGATGATGATGTATTAATGACCTTTAGGGGGACTTAGAAGTTAAGTACTTATAGTTTTCAAGAAACAACTATGGAACAAATCATAGGGAGTCTTTCAATTGTTACTATATTTGAGTCAAATACTAGATCTCACGTGACGACATTATGATAATATTTTGACTTTCAAAATTGTGAATTATATGTATTAAGACCATTTGATTATGAAAAATCTCCTAATAATAAATCATATTATATCCATATTTAGGGTGCTAATACTCATAAACCGAAACACTACTCAAGAAAGAATCATTCTTATTCGTTACAAAATTTTATTATCACCATAATTGGTATCTGAAATAAAGTCATAAGTATTCGACCAACAATATGGTCAATCAATAATGTTATCTGATTGAACCAAGTGACTTTGAAGGTCTTCATAATTAAATACATACATTATTAGAGTAAGGACTATTGATCGAACTTTAGTTGTCTATGGGACATAGTATTAATGAAGATATAACGTGAATAACATATCGTTGCTTAGGGGGTGCAAATTAATGATAATAAAGTAGGATTCACCCTAATGATCTGGAATCATTTGACCTTGATTCTACTACTACACTTCAACAAAGTCCATATATGGTTTAAATGTGTGACTTGTGCAAATATGACCATGGATAAAGTGTCACACCAAGGAGCTACATAACTGTTACCTTCAACATTCAACCAGAATTAACTTAACGAAATAACATGTAAAATTTATTAACTGTCATGGGGAAATCAATATAGTGGTTTTATCAATTAATTTATCATTTGTGGCCTTAGAATTAATTTGCTAAAAACATGTAACAGATATTTATATTTATTTATTTAAGGCTAAAATAGTAAACAAACGGTGACCAAAATTTTAATTTTTAAAATATTATGCCAATCCTAATTTATCTCCTAAAATTAATCCTGAATGGTGTTTAAATACAAGTAAGGAAAGAGATTTTAGGGGGCTATCTTAATGATTGGCATGTAATGTTATATATGATCTCCCTGTGCCTCTATATTCTTTTTGCTACTGAGCTCTTATTGGTGAAGCACATCAGGACACAGATCTATATGAGGTGACATGCACTTAGAAGATGATATTCATAAATTTAATTTGTTTAATTTCAAAATTAGTGAAGAAAAGTATATATTTGTTCGGTCATCTGATCCTATTTTTGTATCTTGATGTATCAACTTAATTTCAACCATTTATTTATAATATTTTAATAATTAAAATAAAATATAAAATACAATATGTGCTGGATATTTTAAGTAAAACAAAAAAGAAAAAGAAAAAGGGTATAGAAGAAGATAATGAATCTAATTTAGAGCCCATATCTTTACTAAATTGATTTTTTCTTAATAAAACATTAATATATAACATATATGTTGTGGGCATTTTCACCTATGGACAGTGAAATGTATAGACCCTACAGAGAATAGGAACGACTAAGAAGACCATAGTTGGAATATCATTGCATGGCTTAAGGTCTAAGGAAAAAAGTCCCAAATGCCAAAGAATAGCATAAGGGAAAACAAGAGGAAAGCACAAGATTCATGATAGTAATTGGCTGGTTCGATTTACTACCGAATAAGATTTTTTGTTTTGTAATTAACTACTGGACATGAAATCTGGTCCAGTAGTACATGCTGACCAACCTTCATGTTCGATGTAAACACTACTAGACCAAGAAAGCCGGATCCAATAGTGCCGATCACTAACCATCGAGCTGAAACAATCTTACTAAACAAAGAACTCCGAGCAAGTTATATATAGGAACTCTAGATCATATCTTCCATATAAGGAAACTCCAGAACATATCTTCAATACAATTAAAGTATCGAACTTGATTTTGCAAATATGGAAATTTCCTTTTTATAGGCCTAACCTTCTTATATTTCTACTCAAATAAATACCTAAGCTTACAATAGTAATGGCAGACAATTCATAGAGCACAAAAACTATCCAACAGACCTAGCTGAACAAGATTTCTAGAAGCTAATCTTACTTTCTTTTGAGTTTCAAATCGTTGTATTTTGTATTTAAATCATTGCACAACTAGTCCATAAGAAATATAATGAAATAGATAGTGGATGTAGGCTTGTTATGGGCTAACTACTATAAAAACATGTGCACTTTAATATATTGCATTTCTTTTCTGTTTATTATGTCTGCGACTAGCTCTTTCAAAAACAAATAAACCACATATAAAATAGTTGTTTCATACACTTTGTACACATAGTTCTACAATAAATTGATTGGCGGTGTTTACCCATTTTTGAGCAAACATTTTTTAGGCTTTTATTGGGAATTAACCTGATTCTTGACATGCCTTCGGAAAGGAAAAAAATAAAGCCGATATTACCAATGGGAACGTAGGAAATAGAAATGCACCTAATCATAAGACTTCCAAGTAGGACCTTCAGTCATCTAGTACTCTAGCACTAGTAGATTCAGTTATAGGACTTAACATGGACTGAGTTGTGGTGGAACTTAACATTTGTTTCACTACCCAATGACAAGCTATCATGGATCAGATTATGACATGCTTAGGGAAACTGCAAACTGTCGGTCACAACATTGAAGAACGAGGACGATCCCAATCTAGTGGATCTAGAAGGCGATGAAGGCCGCATTCTTTCCATAAATCTATTCAAGAGAGTTAAATAAAATAAAGAGGAAACATCGAGGATCTAGAACAGAGTTCAACCCAAAGCCATGCCTGTGGATTGGTTTCGTATTGAGCGGAGCAAAGGAGGTACTAAACCAGGGCTAGCTACAGCTAACCATACTCATAACCAGCAATGTAATCCTTCCCTTATTGAAGTAATTATTGATGAAGGATGGACTGGTCATTATGGGAGGTCTAGGAACCAAGACCGAAGTTGAAATCGAAGGTCAAGCTGTCATACAATGAGTGAAATAGACCTTTCTACTCGAAGAGAAAGGTCAATTGATCATCGGAAATCCTAAGCCAGAAGATAGAATGGAAAAAATCATTAAAGAGTGTGTTCTACATGAGCAAGTTGAGCGGTGTATTGGAGCTAAAGTTAGTCGCCCTTTCTCCCTAGAAATAGAGACTGCTCAAAACCCCAGAGATTTCCTTATGCTAACTATGGATCCATACAAAGGGTTATCTGACCCCACAATACATTTACAACGATACACTCAGCATATGCTTATGAGCGAAGCAATAGAGGAAGTCTTGTACAAGTGCTTTCCTTTATTCCTGGCAGACTTGGCCACCATGTCGTTCTGTCGTCTAACCCTAGGTTTAGTGCTCTTAGGAAATGTTAAAGGAAAAGTTATCAACTAGTTTCAAGTGCATATGGAATAACCTAAGGATCTGTATTCACCGTTGGATGTGAATAAAGGAAGAATGAACCATTGTAGCAGTACTTGACTCGGTTTACTATGCCGAAGTTGGGGTTTAGAGTGCATACGAAAAATTAACCCAGATGGTGTTGTGTGGTGGAATGCATCTTGGAACGAAGCTCGCTAGGAGGCAAATTAATGAAAAACCAACTAGATTTTTTCTATGAGGCAACTAAACTTATGAGTTTAGAAGATGCTGCATTTTAAAGACAACCTAGTATGGTAGTAAGGTTTGTAGAGGCATCCAATGGTGTAAATGCAATGGTAAAGGGAAGTGAAAGCAATTTTACTGAAGAGAAGGACAACAATTAGGTTGGTATAGTTGGAAAGAAGGTAGAGCTGAAAAGGTTCAGACTTGGACCTAGGTTCGAAGCTTACATGGACCTAAATGATATTGTGAAAAATATCAACCATGCGATGCAAGAAGAATTAAAGTATAATAGACCTCAACCAATATAGGAAACCAAAATGGATATAAATGTGGGAAAGTACTAATGGTTTCCTTAGTCTTAGGGGCATGACGCTAATGAATGTCGCCCACTTGCGCGATTTATTGAGGAATATATAAGTAAGAAAAATATGGAGTGATATGTAAGGAATCCTAATTCCCCTCCTATTATAGTGTGCCAACCTTCAAGGAAACCTCACATGGGGATAGAGGGGAAGGAACTAGTGGTAACCATGCAAAGTATGAGAGATTAATTATCAATACCATAATCAAAAGACCCCACATGGTAGATAAGAGTTAGATTGAAATGGTTCTAAGTCTTTGAATAACGGTGGTGGTTTCGTATATACTATAGGCAAGGAGCACGAATCTAAATCCTTTAGTCGGGAATAGTTGGAGATAACTTTCAATGATAGTGACTTGCAAGGGAAGCAATATCCACATGCCGATCCTCTTGTGATTTCAACCATGCTTGGTCCAGTAGAAGTACATCGAGTATTGGTAAATAGAGGAAGCTCAGTTAATATCCTATTCAAGGATGCTTTTAATAATATGGTGTTACCAGTGTGGATGTTACACTATGCAACAAACAACTGAATTGATTTTCAAGAGAGGGAAAAGGCCCCTAGGAAAGTTGGATCTATTTCTTGAGCTTGGAAATCATCCCAGATCAGCCATATGAAAGCAGACTTTCATTTTGTTGGATGCTTTCTCAATGTACGTTGCTTTCCTACGATGGCTAGCTTTGTCGGACTTCTACAAATTTGTAGCCTACTAATTATTGAAAATGAAACTCCCTAAAGATAAAGGAATTAGAACAATCAAAGGAGATCAAGATGCTTCCAAGGAATGTTATGTATTAGAAATCTGAGAGAACATGTGCATGAAGAAGGGAAAGCATTTAGAGACTACTCTCTATGTCAAAAACTCAATGCATAGCAATTAAAGGAAAGGCCACAGCTTGGGTATACAGGTGACCTTTTCATTGAACTGGACCCGAGAGATGTAGAAAAGGGTGCAACTAGAGAGCTTGTAGAGGAGATGGAGTTGGTAGAGGTTCACAAACATAACCCAACCAAACTAACGAAGATCGCGTCCCAATTGATGTTGGATCTAAAGGCGTAGGTTCCTTGCAAAGTAATCAAGATGTATTTGTGTGCTCTCATGTCGACATGTGTGGAATCTCTCCTAGTATTGCTTGTCATGTACTAAACATTGATTCAAGGAAACTCCTAGTAAAAGAAAAGAAAGGATCATGGCCATGAATAGTTGGCAGATCTAAATAAGGAGTTAGGGACCTTGCTAGCCACTGGGGTCATAATGGAATCCCACTACCTGGAATGGATAGCTAACTAGTATTGGTCAAGAAACCAACTAGGAAATGGTGGTCATTTATTGACTTCTCAAGCCTGAATGAAGCATGTCTTAAGGATTGCTTCCCGCTTTCGGGAATTGGCTAAATTGGCGAATGGGGCTGTAGGGCATGAATTATTGTCTTTTATGGATGCTTACTCTGGATATAATCAAATTATGAAGTATGTCCCTAACCAGGACCTTACTAGCTTTATTACTGATTTGGGTCTATGAAGCTACAACTTCATGCCCTTTAGATTAAAGTGCGTCGAAGCAACATATCATTTTTTGATCAACAAGATGTTTGCTAGGTAGATTCAAAGAAGCATTGAGTAAATGTGGATTATATGTTGGTGGAGAATAGAATGGCCAAAGATTATATCGACTACATGGTTGAAATCTTTCAAGTGCTCCGAGAAGTTGGGATGAAGTTAAATCCTTTGAAGTGTTCTTTTGGGGTATCCTCGGGGAAGTTTCTTGGTTTTAACATACATGTCAGAGGAATAGAGGCCAACTCAGAGCTGGTTCAATCACCGAAAGACATCAAGATTCCGGAGACACAAAGGGAGATGCAAAGTCTAAACAGCTATGTAGCGGTGTTAAGCAGGTTCATTCTCATGCGATCAATAAGTTTGTTCCGTTTTTTGAGGCAATAAAGAATGAAAAAGGTAAATATGTTGTAACATCCCGGTATTTCGAACCATTTGCATCTACACTTGTCGGACTTGAATTGCTCAAAATATCAGATTGTTAATTAATATTTGGCAAAACTCAGCATATACAGTAAATAAATCAATCACAGGATCACAGACACAGAGTAATATAACAGTATGCAGCGGAAAAGATAAATAGTAGTTCATGAAGCTACTATATAAACAACAGAGTTTGAAATAAAATACAACAGAATATCTCAAATACCATGTAGTCTCAAATACAAGGATAATTGACAAGACTGAACATAAGCAGCTCGAATAACTGAAATAACCGAAAGCTGCATAGATAGATCTCCGAACACAGCTCCAATCTCTAAAGCTGAGTCTCAAATGCTGTGACACTCAGTCTGACCCGAGCATAAAGCAAAACACAAAACACTCGAGTTAGGATTAACATTCTTATATCAGTAAATTTAACTCAAGTGAAATGTCATTGAAATACAAGTAAGTTAAAGGATGTTTGGGATTTCCATCCTTTAAGGATCCGTGGAACTATCTACTATGTAGTAATATACACTATTATAATATGTCTATAGTAAACTAAGCTATTAAAATAGCGTTAAGGCGTTACCCATATCCCCCTTAACACATTTTATATATTCCCGTAGTCTATACAATGTCGTACGTTCCTCCGTAAACTGGAGGTTTACCCAGAGGACATCACATAGGTACGGTACAAAACAAACTCGTAGAAGGCGCGATAGGGCATGCGACAAGGCACTCGAGGCAATGCCAGGGTAGACATACCGTTTGTGGATCCGGACTGGTGGTAACGCATAGCAGCTACTACCGTCCACCTCGTGACACACTCCCAAATCAAAGGTACACCCAATCAAATCACAAAAGCAATAGAATGGTATCAAAGGAATATGCCCGATCGGAGGAATGACCTCACTTGGCCCGGCGTGGCTCCTGTTTTAGCCGAATCAAGCCGATTCACGAGAGTCAGGGCTACGTAAATACCATACAGAATCGTCACCAAACCATCCTACTTCATTTTGGAATCTCCACTACGTACACAGTTGTTAAAGTGGTTTTCGGTATTGGCAGAGAGTATGACAATACCCGATCCCGGTCTCTTTAACAACCAAACGCGTATTTCACACCGTGGTCATTTCATTTCAAATAGTTCATACTTCATATCAAAATATCATATTCATTTCAAAGCCATATCAATTCGATATCATTATTCACTTTAAATAAAAAATTCATTTCCAGAATCGTAACACTTTCAAAATTATAATACTTTCGAAATCATAACATGTAACAACCCGCATATTTTACGATTGTATATTTAAATGTTTTATTTAAATATAGCATTGTTAATCGGATTAAAGTCTGAAATGTTACTTTTTGTAAACAGTTGAATTGAGACTCGAGACCACTTCCATTGAGTCCAAAATGGCGTTTACAACTTTTTTGAGTATAAACATCGATATGTTTGGGGTTGAGTAGAATTTTGCTATTTTTCTATTTTGGGATTTGGGTTTGGGTTTCAGCCCACTAACCCAATTAATACCCTAACTCAACTCCTCTTCATTCATTTCATTCCTCATTTCCTAACACTCTAGCTCAAAAGAAAAATGGGGGAAAGAATGGGAAATAGAAATTCCTAAACCCTAGTTTTGTTTAGGAAACTCAAATTCAAGTTCAAAATCAAGGAGAAGCTTAGGTAAGCATCCTCTTCATCTTCTCCATCTCTATCTCTCTTCAATTTACAGAAATTCCTATAACCTAACTTAGGAAAAACTTCACCTTTGATAATAGATTGAAGATTCTAGAGGTATATTGAAGAGGAATTGGTCTTGCTTTGTTTTAAAGCTTCTCATTTGTTGTCTTTGAGTTTTAAAGGTGAGTTCTTTAACTCACATCTACGTCTATAACTTTCATTGTTGTTAGGTATGAATTCCTAACATTTGTGCATGTTCATTTGCTTTTGATTTGAATTGATTTGGTGAATTTTCCAAATTTTGGTGTTTTGGTCCAATTTTATGAAAATCCCACTATGGATGTTTGGACATGATATTTGGGGTGTATCGAAGAGCCTATAAAGCTGGGTTGATCCCTAGTCGTCGTTGCTTGTCCGATCGCCACCGAAACATTTTGGCCATCTTGGCCTAGGCAAATTGTTGCCCAGACCAGGTGACCAGACATCTGGTTATCAAGTCCAGACGTCTGGTTATAGACCTGGATGAAAAATATACACGGCAGAGAAAAATAAAAATGGCAGAGACTAATTCCAGACGTCTGAAATATAGGTTCAGACGTCTGATTAAGGATCAGACATCTGTTTCGAAATTTCAAATGTCTGGGAGGTTTTCTGAAAATTTCCAGAAAACAAATCCAGACGTCTGGATTCTAAACCAGACATCTAGAACTGTTCAGTTTTTCCTATTTGCCTATTTTTGAATGAATTTCCAATGTTAATCGATTTTTGTCGATCCGGTTAGTTGTTATCACTTATTATCGACTTTGATGACTTATTTCTTTGGATTTTTGGGAATATCCATTTGATGGATTTGGTATCGATTTTTATGGATTTAATTCACATTTTGTGATTTTTCACTTTAAAATACAAAGGTGTCTATACTAGTAGTAAATACTCAAACTCTTTCACAAAAACGATTTCAACACTACTTTTAAATACAAAGCTCGTTTTTAAAATCGTTTTCCAATCTATTAGTATATACAAACCTTTACCTCATTCGTATGAGAAATCTAAGTTAAACGGCTTAGCAAAACAAGTGGTAAGAAATGCTTGCGTTTACTTCGCTGGTTAATTCTTGGACTTGTTCGATTGAACTCTCGTGACAATTTTCGAGTGGAAATCTACAATTTGTTCGTAAATATTTAAGTTAAGCTAGTGGTTATGGGACATGAAGCTAAACAAATTTATTTACTAGCTTAGTGTAATCTTCACTTGTCGATCATTGATGATCATTTTGGGATTTAGACTAGCGATGTGCGATGTCTCTTTGTTTGTGTGGGAGACTATAAACCCCGTTTGTGGAGCTTCGGTTCAAATTGGTGGGGTAGCGACCCATGGTCTTCGGGCCGTTTGTGGAGCTTTGGCTCAAATTGATGGTTAACGACCATGGAATAGCGTTCCGTTTGTGACACACGTGTTGGTGAGTTTTCATGCTCCCGTTTGTGATAGGCCTCCCCCTTTGTGTTTTCTGGATTTCTGGTTGTTGATTTCTAGAATTTGTGTTTCACCAATTTTCGTGGTTTGCATTGATAAGCTCTATCAATATTTGTGTTTTGGTGAATAATTTAAAGAATATGACATTCTTTTTAGTATTTGAGAATATTTGAGATATTGTATGATTTTTGTTGTTATCTGATGTATACTTGTCACAGTATGGCATTATTGTTATCATACGTTTTTGTGATATCTCTTATCCTATCTCATTTTATCTGATATTTATAGCTAGACTGATCCGTTTATTAATTTCTTCTTAAATAATACTCGGATCAGACCGAGGTATTTCAGGTGCTCCTGCTTGACTTCTTATCAGGGTTTGTCACCTGTCTTTTGGCTAACTACTTTAGCATAGTAGTTTTTGTTAGTATACATTTGAGATAGAGACTCCTTGTTGTATACATATTCTTTTGTTTAGCACTTGTACCTATTCTTTTGTGATGTAGTGGATCTTGTACCACTATTTTGATGTACAACTTTATGTGTTATATTCATATCTGTTTCCGCCTTTGTGATATGAATATCTATGTCTGATTTGTGTTATGCTTATTTCTATATCTATTTCTGAAGTCCTCATAGCCACTGTGTGGTAGCTTTGAGTTTGTATTTGATATGTCGGATTTCCTCTTGAAATGAAATGTAAGTTATATTATCTGACATATCGGTACTCGCACAAAGCAATTACACAGATAGTCGCTCCTCAACAGCCTTATTCTTCATGCTAGTCGACGGCATTACCCCGTAGTGTCCTTGGCTAGTGTGAGTATAGAGGTGGGGCGTCACATAACACTTTTGAAATCATAACACTTTTGAAAACATAACACTTTCTACTTAAACAGTTTAAATATTGAAATAGTATATATATTAAAATAGTTATAAATTAAAATAGTTTATATATTAAAATAATTTATATAATAAAAATAGTTTCCTCCAATTTCACAAATCGATTCAAATTAGCTTAAATTCCAAAATTCAATTTTAAATCAATCCTTGTTCAACACTTTCAATTTAAAGGGTTAAAGATTCAATTCAAACTCTTAATAAACCATTTTAATCTTTATCAATTTCGAATCCAAGTTTGAACTATCTCTTCAATTCCAATAAGGTTCAAGTTAAAATATTCAAACATTTATAATATAAATTTCACTTATATTTCAACATTTAACTTTAATTTCATTCAAATTGGAAAGTATTCACTTAATCTTTTTTTATAACAATTTATTAAAATCCCAATTTATAAATTTAAATCAATATTAAATATTCACTCCCAAATTTTTATTTAAAGTTGAGAAAATTCATTTAATCACTTTTCCTTAAATCAAGTTATAAATCATACCTTTCAAATCTCAAATCAATAAGTCCAAATAAATTCTTATTTAAATTCAATTATTAACCAATTTAAATTCCAAGTCAACAGTAATTTATCTTCCCAACTTTTATTATTAAAGTTAATAAAACCCTATTTTAAAAATATTAATATAATTTAAATAAATACTTAAACATATTGTATACTAATTAAATTAAATTTTATTAAATTAAATCTTATTATTAAATTTATTTTGTATTAAATCTACTTTTATATATTTTAAAATAGTAAAATTATAAGTAAAATCTTAAAAATTTTATTTTCAAAACTAACTTATAAATTTAAAATTTTCAAAACATATAATTTTAAAAAAATCTAAAATTTAGACATAAATAAAATAACATTTATACATATTATATTTTAAAAATCAATATTTATTAAAACCCATATACTTCCTATCAAAACTTTGGAAATCATTTTCAAAATATAGACCAACGATGTCCGTATATAATTTTCTATCCTATGTTCAAGTGATATAGATATTTATCATTTCAATTCGCAATTTAAATATCTACGGGTATATATCTGTTATCCCGCCTTTTGGCAAGGCCGTGATACCAAGAACTTGACTGGAAGCCAAGGAGGGTACATCCCGAAGATCGGTTATACGCAGGCTCGCTATGGATATCGATGAATTTTGTCCGAGTCCGGATCAAGCTGCAATTCATATGACATGACAAGCGAAGCAATGAAAGCCAACATTCCAAATTTCAAGTCAATCGGAGTTCGTATGCTCAAGATATGATCGATACAAATCAAGAGAACACGTTATTCGCATCCATCAGAGCGCATCATTTCGTATCCATCAGCTAAAGAGCCTTGTTTGAATCCATCAAACATCTGTAGTTCGTATCCATCGGTAACCATGGTTCATATCCATCAAGTAGTCGTTACTTTGTATCCATCGTGAAACCACTGTTCGTATCCATCAAGCCAAGCAGAGTCGCCATCTGTTCGTATCCATCACATCTTCATCTGTTTGTATCCATCACATCTTCATTTGTTCGTATCCATCAAGTTGGAGCAACTTCGATCGATACGAACAAGGCCACACAATCGATACGAGCTGAGCAACTTGGATCGATACGAACATAACCACTTCGATCGATACGAACAGAGCCACTTCCATTGATACGAACTGAGCTACTTCCATCGATACGAATTAAACAACCTCCATCTGTACGAACAAGGCAACGGCTATCGATACGAATAAAGCGAAAATCTTGGAAATACTTGGTCGATTCGGCATGAAATGTGGATCGATCCTGGAAACTAGTGCCATGCCAACATTCAAACACGTGCCAGGATCGATACGAACTGGTCGATACGAAGTGCATCGGTTCGAACTGAACAGCATACCAAAATCTCTAATTTTTATTGATCATAACTCGCAATCCACAAGTCCAAATGCTACAAAATTTTCATAGGAGCTTACGTACTACTCAAAGAACGTCCATGCCAAATTTCGACCCGATTGGACCAAATCTTGATCGATACGAAATTCATTCGTATCGATCACGGATCAAGTCGGAACCACGTGGGATCGATCGCGTGGGCCCTCCCACATGCCAGAAGAGGTCTCCTGAGATCTGAGCGAGATATTTGCATCCTAAGCCTATAAATAGCGCCCAGAGCCTACAAAAAAGGGATCTTTTGGCTCTTTAACGTCCAGACTCTACCGAAAACATTTTTGCACTACAAGGCTGCTGTTGTACTCGAATTTAATCACTGTAATTCGTTGTAACCCGCTGCAATCAGTTGTAATCATCGAGAAAACATTAATAAAATCATTAATTTCATAGTGGACGTAGGCAATACGCCGAACCACTCTAAATTTCTATGTTTCTGCGTATTTTCTTACTTGTTTTTGAAGTGTTTGTTAGATAATCCTCATTTTCCATTTAATTTCTTCATTTTTATCTCTTCAAACCCTTCCGAAGAGTGTTGTTCCCAATTTTGGTACAAACACTTTGGTGCTTTCACTGAGAAAAAACCCAGTTTTTTCCTTCTACTCGTTGGATCTACTGCCGATACCGGATTGCAAACAACAAAGGAGAAGATCCAGATCTCAATTTCAGAAGTTCTTCCATCCTATTCAGATTTTCTACAAGTCTAGGAGAGAACTACATCATCCACCATGGTTAACACAAGGACTACTTCCACAGCTGCAGATCCTGAAGGACGGGACAGACATAATCCCTTACAACTGCCTCCAACTGAACAGAATGCTACCTGATGCAGCACGATCTACAATTTCACAAGGGATAAGTCAGCCTCGACCTAAGAAGGAAAATTTAGGTCGTCCACGACCTAACGAGTCACGTGAAAAGGAGCTACGACCTAACAAAGCCTTAAGTCATTCGGTAACTGTAGGTTGTTTACGACCTATAGCTACAAGGGCTAACGAAGAAGCAAAGCGAGCTAACAAAGAGGCGGCATGAGTTAACAAAGCTTTAGGTCGCGAACGACCTAACAATATAGCGCAACCTGAAGGAAGTCTAGGTCGTGAACGACCTAACGTTACTTTAAGTCGTTCCAACGACTTAGTAATGATAACAAGCTAAGATGAAGACGTTGAAGAAGATTAGGTCGTGATGTACTTATGTCGTAAACGACCTATGGGCGGTTATAAGTCTGTATTGTTTGTCGAGTCGTTCTGTTATAAGTCGTGAGTCGTTAAGTGTTGTACATATGTGTTGAGTCGTGGATGTATAGGTCGTAACTCGTCTGTTTTTAAGTCGTAGGTCGATGTTTTTGTTAGGTCGGAAACGAACTAAGAGTTGTACTATTTTGTGTTGTGAATTGTAAGCCTAAATAGGCGGGATGGGTCATTTGTAATAGTTTAGTTGATTTGAATAAAAACTTTTGTTTTGTTAGCTTTGTGCTGTCACCAAATTGGTAGTTGAGTGTAATCTCCTATCTCCACTTTCGGTTAATCGAGTGCGCTCGATTCAACAATTGTTGAAGCCGATTCGTGGTATCAAGTGCGCCATATCAACGCTTGAAGAATTGAAGATCTTCTTTCACGTTATAGTGCGCTATCAACGTGACGAAGATAGCTAGAATTCGGTATCTTCGGATCAACGAATTTGGGCCATTCAGTATTCTTCATTCCATCGATTGCTACTTTCACAGAATCATCATTTTGTAATTCCGCTACCGCACCATTTGGTATCAGAGCTAAACTTAGCCAATCATAGCTAAGCCGAGTCTTGGAGCCAATTTTTATTCAAAGAGTTCAAGTCGTGTTCATCGCAAGTTGCAACAAGTTTGAAGATTTCGATCCATCTCATTTTGGATCTAAGTTTGAAAGGTGTTTGAAATTTGGAGTTGGAGCCGAGAGTAAGTGAAGGCCGTGCATCATTTAATATTTGTTCATTCCAAGAATTGAAGTTTGTTTCGTGTAACAATGCCGCCAAGAAGAGCTAATCGACATCAAAATATTGAAGCTTTGTATAGAAGAGAAGAAGCTGATGAGATGGAGCAAAGAATAAACGCAAACTTTAGTGAAAAGCTTAATGAAGGGATTGGACGATTAGAGAAGATGATGTTGGAGATGAATCAGAATCGGAGAAGGGTTTCACCTGAATCCAACCATGGAGGAAGTAGAGTGTCACCACATTCCAATCGAGAGAGAATTGTAGATAATGATCATAGAAGTGTGAGTCGAGATCGTTATAGAAATGTTGACAATCGAAATCGTGATAGGAATGAGAATGATCGAGATCGGAGGAATGTAGGTAGAAGGGATGTTGGTGGAAGACACGATGGTAGTAGAGATGTTGGTGGTCAGGATCGACATCGCTATACATCAGATTTCGAGGAAGAGTTTGATGGTGGTAGTGTTCATGGACAAGGACGGGGACAAGGAGGAAATCAGTCGGAGTATGATCACAAGTGGGAGTCTGGGATGAAGACTGAAATTCCAGAGTTCAAAGGAGGTATGCAAGCCGAGGAGTTTCTTGATTGGTTAGCTTATGTTGAAGAAATATTTGACTTCAAGGAGATTCCGGAGGATCGGAAAGTGAAGTTGGTTGCTACTAGGTTGAGGGGGAGAGCTATGGCATGGTGGCAGCAAACCAAACTTACTAGAGAACGGATGGGGAAGTCAAGGATTGTTGCTTGGGAAAAGATGAAGAAATTGATGAAGGCTACGTTCTTACCCTATAATTACCAATCACTAATGTATCAGAGATTACAGAACTTGAAGCAAGGAACGAAGACGGTTGCTGATTTTGCTGATGAGTTCTACCAACTAATCGCTCGAAACTATATCATGGAGAGAGAAGAACAATTGACCACGAGGTTTTTTGGTGGACTTAGAGCACAGATCCAAGATATGGTGAACATATTCGACCCCAGATCTGTGGCCGAAGCACATCAAAAGGCGTTGGCTTGGGAGAAACATGGAAGACGTGGGGGAGGTGTGTTTCCAAGTTTTACGGGGCAGAACAAAGGAGCGGGTAGTAGTTCTAATATTCCTAAATCATCGAGTAAGCCGGTTGTTCAAGAAGTGGCTAAACCAAAAGTCAATACCAATTTCAAATGCTATAATTGCCAGGAAGTGGGTCACAAGAGCAGCGAATGTCCAAAACCGAAGAAGAGAACTATGATTGTTGAAGTGGAGGATGCGGATGTCGAAGAAGATCTCAAGTCATAGCATGATGAGGAGGAAGAAGAAGTGTCGGGAGACGAGGGATGTAATCTGATGCTACGAAGATCTTGTTTAACCCCGAAGCAGGAGGAAGAGTCGAGTTGGTTGAGAAGTAACATTTTCCAGTCAACATGCACTATTTTGGGAAAGGTCTGTAAATTTGTCATTGATGCTGGGAGTTGTGATAATATCATTTCAACGGAAGCTGTGAGGAAGTTGAAATTGAAAACGGAGAAACATCCTAGTCCTTATAAACTTGCTTGGTTGAGGAAAGGAGGAGAAGTAAAGGTAGAGAGGCAAGCTCATGTTCTATTTTCTATTGGGAAGAAATATAAGGATGAGGTTTGGTGTGACGTGGTTGACATGGATGTTTGCCATTTGCTGTTGGGAAGGCCGTGGCAGTACGATCGTGAAGTACAACATAATGGTCGAACGAATAGTTACAGTTTCTTGTTTGAAGGCACGAAGATCACATTAGTTCCGAAAAAGCGACAGCAGAATGAGAACAAGCTGGAAGAGATCGAGGAATTGAACTTTGTTGTCGTTGAAGGAGTTCGTGGAAGAGATAGGTGAGAGTCCTGAAGTTTTTATGTTGATTGGGCATGAAAGCAGTGAAGTTACTGAAGTTCCAGAGGAAGTGAAACCAGTTTTGGAGGTTTTCAACGATGTGTTTCCAGAGGAGTTACCGAAGGAGTTACCACCACTTAGAGACATACAGCATCAGATTGACTTGGTGCCAGGTGCTGCATTGCCTCATAGACCACACTATTGGATGAGTCCAAGGGAACACGAGGAGTTAAGGAGACAGGTGGAGGAGTTACTGGAACAAGGGCAAGTTCAGGAGAGTTTGAGTCCTTGTGCAGTACCGGCTTTGTTGGTACCCAAGAAGGATGGAACGTGGAGGATGTGCACAGATAGTAGAGCATTGAACAAGATAACAGTCAGATACAGATTTCCGATGCCGAGGCTTGATGATCTGTTTGATCAAATTAGTGGGTCTGTAATCTTTTCTAAGATTGACTTGAAGAGCGGTTATCATCAGTTGCGAATTAGACCAGGGGACAAATAGAAGACAGCATTCAAGACGAGGGAAGGATTGTATGAATGGCTGGTAATGTCGTTTGGTCTATCGAATGCACCAAGTACATTCATGAGGGTGATGAACCAAATTTTTAGGCCGTACATTGGGAAGTTTGTGGTAGTTTACTTTGATGATATTCTGATCTACAGTGCTAGTACCGAGGAGCATGTTCAGCATTTGAAGAAAGTGTTAATTATTCTTCGTGAAGAACAATTCTATGCTGCTACGAAGAAATGTGTGTTTATGGCACAGAGTGTCTTATTCTTGGGATATGTTGTATCAAAGGAAGGAATACAGGTGGACCAAAGCAAAGTCGAAGCAATCAGAGATTGGCCGCAACCCAAAACTATAACAGAAGTTCGAAGTTTTCGCAGGTTCGCTTCATTCTATCGAAGGTTCATTCCACACTTTAGTAGTGTGATGGCGCCGGTTACAAATTGTATGAAAGGCAAACAGTTTGCATGGTTGGAGGAAGCAGGGGTTGCTTTTGAACGAATCAAAGAACTGTTGACGTCAGCACCAATTCTAGTATTACCAGACTTTCAGCTGTTGTTTGAGTTACATACTGACGCATCCAAGGTGGGAATTGGAGGGGTGTTGAGTCAGAGGGGACGCCCTATTGCATATTTCAGTGAAAAGTTATCAGGAGCGAAGATGAGATATAGTACGCATGATGTGGAATTTTATGCTGTTGTACAAGCCATTAAACATTGGAGACATTACTTGTTTCACAAGGAGTTTGTGTTATACACTGATCATGAGGCTTTGAAACATCTACAAGGGCAAGAGAAGATTTCAGCAAGGCATGCTTCGTGGATTGCATACTTACAACAATTTACATTTGTGGTGAAGCATAAATCGGGAATTACGAACAGAGTGGCAGATGCATTGAGCAGAAGGAATCATGTGTTGACTACAATGAAGGTTGGAGTGACAGGGTTTGATGTGTTGCCAGAATTATTTGTCGATGATCCTTACTTTGCGAAGTTTGTTGACGAAGTAAAGAAGGGAAAGACGGATGAGTTTGTAATGGTGGATGGTTATCTTTTTAAAGGAAATCGATTATGTATACCGGAGTGTAGTTTACGAACGAAGATTGTGAAAGAGTTACATGAGGAAGGTCAAGTGGGGAGAGACCGTACATTACAGTTGATTTCGCAATCATATTTTTGGCCTACTATAAGAAAGGAAGTTGAACGATTTGTGGAGAGATGTCATATTTGTCAAGTATCTAAAGGGACAGCGACAAATGCGGGATTGTATATGCCGTTACCCGTGCCGGTTAAACCATGGATTGATATCAGTATGGATTTTGTTTTGGGTTTGCCTAGAACTCAAAGGGGAAATGATTCTATATTCGTTGTGGTGGACAGGTTTTCTAAAATGGCACATTTTATCGCATGTAAGAAGACAGCGGATGCCGTTCGAGTCGCTCAGTTATTCTTTAAGGAGGTGTATCGATTGCATGGGCTACATGAATCGATTGTTTCAGATCGGGATACTAGATTTCTAAGCCATTTCTGGCTAAGTTTGTGGAAGATGGTGGGAACGAAGTTGAACTTTAGTAGCGCTTATCATCCGCAAACGGATGGATAGACCGAGGTCGTAAACAGATCGTTGGGGAATTTGTTGAGATGTCTTGTGAAAGACAATCTAAAGAGTTGGGATATGAAGCTATGTCAAGCAGAATTTGCTCATAATCATGCAGTGAATCGGAGTACTGGGTTCAGCCCATTTCAGATTGTATATTCTAGTGTGCCAAAGGGACCGTTGGATTTAACGGTAATACCACAACCCAAGAAGACAGTTAAAGGGGCTGCTGATTTTGTTGAAGGATTGACAAAGTGTCATAGAATCGTTCAAGAACGATTGGGAAAGGCGAATGAGAAGTACAAACGATCTGCAGATCTGAAACGAAGGAGTGTCGAATTTAATGAAGGAGATTTGGTGTATGCTGTGTTAACAAAGGATCGTTTTCCAGTGGGTGCTTATAACAAGTTGAAAGCCAGAAAAATCGGTCCTGTAAAAATTGTGAAACGGGTCAATGAAAATGCTTATAGATTGAAGTTACCGGAGGATGTGTACACGTCTGACGTGTTCAATGTTAAGCATCTCGTAGCTTATTTTGGGGATGAACAATCCGATGGGAAAAAGCTTACAAATTCGAGGACGAATTTTTCTCAACTCGGGGAGGATGATGCAGCACGATCTAAAATTTCCCAAGGGATAAGTCAGCCTCGGCCTAAGAAGGAAAATTTAGGTCGTCCACGACCTAACGAGTCACGTGAAAAGGAGCTACGACCTAACAAAGCCTTAAGTCGTTCGGTAACTGTAGGTTGTTTACGACCTATAGCTACAGGGGCTAACGAAGAAGCAAAGCGAGCTAACAAAGAGGCGGCACGAGTTAACAAAGCTTTAGGTCGCGAACGACCTAACAATACAGCGCAACCTGAAGGAAGTCTAGGTCGTGAACGACCTAACGTTACTTTAAGTCGTTCCAACGACTTAGTAATGATAACAAGCTAAGATGAAGACGCTGAAGAAGATTAGGTCGTGATGTACTTATGTCGTAAACGACCTATGGGCGGTTATAAGTCTGTATTGTTTGTTGAGTCGTTCTGTTATAAGTCGTGAGTCGTTAAGTGTTGTACATATGTGTTGAGTCGTGGATGTATAGGTCATAACTCGTCTGTTTTAAAGTCGTAGGTCGCTGTTTTTGTTAGGTCGGAAACGACCTAAGAGTTGTACTGTTTTGTGTTGTGAATTGTAAGCCTATAAATAAGCGGGATGGGTCATTTGTAATAGTTTAGTTGATTTGAATAAAAACTTTTGTTTTGTTAGCTTTGTGCTTTCACCAAATTGGTAGTTGAGTGTAATCTCCTATCTCCACTTTCGGTTAATCGAGTGCGCTCGATTCAACGATTGTTGAAGCCGATTCGCGGTATCAAGTGCGCTTGATCAACGCTTGAAGAATTGAAGATCTTCTTTCATGGTATAGTGCGCTATCAACGTGACGAAGATAGCTAGAATTCGGTATCTTCGGATCAACGAATTTGGGCCATTCAGTATTCTTCATTCCATCGATTGCTACTTTCATAGAATCATCATTTTGTAATTCCACTGCTGCACCACTACCGGACCATTAGATCTGCAAGGCCCTGTCACCAGAGAAGAATTTCAGATATTGATGCAAGAATTGACTTAGAGCCGCCAACAGCTCACTCAGCAGCTCCGTGCTAATGCAGAAGTAACCAACCAACTGAACCGTCAGCGACGAAGGAGATCCAAGAGGGATCAAGCATCTTATTCTTCCATCGAGAGTTCAGCCTCTTCTGACTATCATCACAAGTCTACATGCCCAAGGCTAGATGGAAGTTACACACATGCCACCGGGTATCAACACACCCTGAATGTTGGGCAACTGAGAGTTGCCCCGTCAACCAGCCGTCAAACTGGATCCTCCTCCCCAGGAGGCGCTACCCACATCATGTTCCTGATAACCGTACCACAACCATCACCAGCGTGAATACCACCCTGAGCCTTACATCCCCGAGGACATAGAGCCAAGGAGGTGAGACATAGACCGTCGACAGCTACCGACCCCTCCTCGCATTGTGGAACCCGACCAAACCTTGGCCCAGATGCTCGATCTGTCAGCAATGATCCGTCAAATGATCCGTGAAAGTCAAGGACTTAGCAATGACGACTGGGGAATATCCTGGAGTCATACTCTTTTTACTAATGAGATACTTTATGCTGAACCACCTCGGTGATTCAGCATGCCGAATTTACCCGTTTATGAAGGGAACTCTGACCCTAATCAGCATATTCTGAAGTACGAATGGTTGATGAACGCTGCACGAGATGATGATGCAGTCAAGTTCTGAAGCTTCCCGATTTCACTAGGGGGCATAGCGACTATGTGGTTTACCCGACTGCCACCTCGATCTAACTCATGCTTTGATCAGTTGGCAACAAAATTTATTGAGCAATATCGTATGCATGTCGCAAGACCGAAGGATGTTAATACTTTATCTAGTGTCACTCAAGCTCCCGGAGAGACACTCAAGCGTTATTTAGAGAGATTTCATGCTGCATGTGCTGAGATCAGCAACCCAAATGATAACTATATTCTTATGGCACTGACTAAGGGGAATGAGCCCGATTCTGATTTCGATAACTGGTTGGCCGGAAAATCCCCCACATCATTGGACCTTTTCTATTCCAAGGCAGCCCAATTCTTGAGAAGGGAGGATGTGAAACAGTCCAGGAAGAAGGATGATGCGGGGCCTAGTGTGGAAGGAGTTCAGAGTAATATTGCTATTAAACTATCCGGGGAGAGTTTCAGAAAAGTGCAATTGAATATTCAGAATAAACAAGATCAACAAAAAGGCAGTGGTAACCAAAATAGAAAACGGGATCAGAACCGTGGTCCACGACGTAAAGCTCCAATGTTTAATAATTATACTCCTCTAAATACGTCGCTGGAGAACTTATATCTACAAACCTGCAATACTATTCAGTACAAGAACCCTGCTCCGAAACAGTCATTGGAAAAGCAAATTCAGACGGGAAAGTTTTGTAGATTCCATGAAAGCTACGACCGGGAAAATAACTTAAATCCCTGGAGCGTGGATGCAACCATCGACAAAAGAGCAAGTGTGATTCGACCACTCGAATTCTCCTTGTTTCAGCTTCAATCCAACAATGCTAAGCATGCTGCATTGAAGGCAAAATACGATCGCTACCTGATCTTCTAAATTCATCCCTTAAACTGGGGGCAGAACTAAGTGTTAATCATTAACTAAAGCAGTACAATATTGGAGTTCAACTTAATGTCCAGTCGTGACTTGTGGCCATGATTTTAGGACTTGACGGATGAACTCAAACGAGATTCAAACGTTGAAACTTCCCAAGTGTACTGAACAAGGAATTCAAATGCTGGAACACTTAAGCAAATAAACACACAATGAGTTCAAAGCAAAATAAAGTTTCATTTCAGCTATTTGCGAAAAGAAATTATGTACAAGTTGGTCCCAAAAGTTCCTACTAGCGGGGGCCAAACCCGCATCTATACACGGCCTACCAAAGAAAAATGAAGATAAATTCCTATCCATTTACCAAAAATAAACCGAAGAAGCACGTCTACTCTTTTTTCTTTTACGACTTCCTTTTCGGTGTTGACCCACTGGAGCTGCCACTTATCTTTCTTTTTGAGCCTTTGCCTTTCGGCGGCTGATCTCCAGGAGGGGGCATGATATCAACTTCCTCATCCGAGCTCAAGTGCACGGGAATGTTCCCTGAAGGCGGAGTCGGAGGAATCAGATCGACTATAGGAGGTGGGATAGGCGCGCTGGTGTTAATAACTGTACCACCAAGTGATATCATCCTTAACGGAGCCGGACCAGGTGCCGACATCCCACCTCCAAAACTACCGCCATGAGCCGCTGCCTCCATTTCAGCGTCAATTTCGGCCAATATTTCTTCTTTACGAATTGCTTGGGCCTTGCTGGGAGCATCAGTGGTTGGCATTGAAGAGCCAGTAGCAGGTGCGCTTCCACCCATAATAAATGGCAGGTCCGCAAAAGGATCGCTGTGATGACCGAGGAGTTCCTCCATCATCTGTTCATCGAAAACCAGGGTGCACCCTTGCGTTCGATCAGTTGATGCCATGGTCGTTGTGGTGATTGCTTCAGCTATTATCGCCTCCTGCATATGATGTGATCCTTGAGTGGGAAGAAGCATGACCGGTGCAGCATCAATCACTGGACAAAAACAAAAGAAGAACTGTTAGTACTTAATTCGGATGATGACTCCGACTTCATATAAGCATATAGAATGTTCAGAATACCTTCCTCAGTTTGGCTTGTGGATGGCTGAACAGCCTCGGAAACTTGTTCTCTGGCCGGAGATAGTTGCGGCTGATCCGGATTATAGGCAGGAATGGGCTGAGGATCAATCACATGTGCAGATTCAGGCTGAGTTGGCGCAGGAACTTCAGCACTCACATCATGATGCTCAATGCCTGAACCTTCTCCGACCTCCAAGTGTTGGGTGCCGAGCCTTTCTTTTTCATGTGAAATCATCGACTCATGGAAAATCTTTCGTTCATCTTCGTTTAAGATACGATTCTCGAGCTCAAACTCATCGATTGATTCACCCAGATGCACCGCCTTCTCCTCCTCAACCAATCGACCCCAAGCGTTATATAAATGAGTCGGGTAGTTGTCGAGCCAGGCTAGATCTCTGTGCCTCAAAACATTGGCATTATAAACAATGAGGAGATCTTCGATATCAGCTTCTAGCCTAGACTCAGCCATTCGAACCTTCTCCTTGACCTTAGTCTCCACCACTCGGACCTTAGCCGTGGCCGCGTCCCATTCGTCCCGAAGCACGACAGCCTATTCACACGCCTCCTAGGCGGCTTTGTTTGCGTCATCCTTTTCCTTGATGATTTCCGAATATTTAGCTTTAAGTTCAACAAGTTCTTTTAGAGCGGCGTCCCGTTCAGCTGTGACAGTGGTGTTTCGGTGACCCATCTGCTCCACCAAGGCATAGTGTGTCTGCCTCATCCTCTCCATTGCCAAGTTCGCCTCATCGGCCTTTTTGGTGGCCTCTATCTCTGATTTCCGAGAAGACTTGGCTTCATCAGTAAGCACTTGGACGATGCGGTCCTTTTGAGCGAGATCAGATTCTAACTTTTCGATTATTTTAGCCCGCTCAAAGGCCACCTTCGATGCTTTCTCTACCGCCTTCACCCACTCTTTGTAGTGGGAGTAAATGTCATAAATGTAATCATGCATTGTGTTATTCGCTTCCGATGGGATTCTCTTTAGATGAGGGGGAAAAACATAGCCGTCAAAGCATATGTTTGGAAACTCTTTCCTTAGCTGAGAAATTTTAATAGCCCCTTCCCTAGTGGTATCAGTGATAGCTTGCTCAACAACGATGGGAGGCTCAACCTCAGTTCTATGGCACTGCGACTCGGACCGAGGAGCATGAGAAGATGGTTTGTAACGAGGGGGCTCCACCGGTTGTCTCCCTTGACCCAAAGGCTGTGTAGGGAGTCTAGGAGGAGGAGAGCGGGATCGGGATCGATGTCTGTACTCCCTATCCCTATCCCTCTCTCGACGTTCCTGGTTAGAGTACCCGCGATCGTGATCTCTATCTTCTTCCCTCCTGCGTGACTCATAATATGAAGAAGATCGACGAGCTGAACGAAGACTTCCTAACATCGACCCTCATCCGGACATTGTACCTGTAAAAAGAAAGAGAAGCAGACTTAGTGGTTTCCTGAATTGAACAATTTATGATTGAAAATCGTGTAGTGCCGTGAAGTGTGTATGTATGTGCAACCCCCCGACCAACCGGAAATGTCGGCCAAACTTATAGGAAGTGACTCGCTTAGGTCAAGAGCATTATCAAGCTCCTCTAACCCGGTGTCGTGTTGAAGTGACACGTAATCCAGAATCAGAATATCGGCAAGCCCTTCGAAAGGACTCTCTGTTGGCAAGGAAGTAGCCTCCGAGATTCTAATGCCGGGAACCAGTAAGGAAACCATAACTGATTTCCACCTCGAAGACTTAGGACGTTTGTAAGCAGCAGCCTTGCCTTTTCTTCTTCCTTCTTTCGCTTGAAATCCAGCTAAAGGCCCAGCTACAAGTTCATCATACGTGGGCGTGTTCTCTTCGTCAACCCCTTCAGTTATTACGACCCCGGGTGTTTTGCGTTTCAACCGCTTCTTCGGGGCTGCCCTCAGTGCCCTTCAAGTCTTATGCTTTGATTCCGCTCAATCAGTCCGACGATTCTCAAATTTTTGTCAGTTAGAACCGAATCTATGTCCCTCATTTCACTTGGAACTTCTTGAAGGACTCTTACTATTTCTTTGAAGTATCCACCTTCAGGTCGTGAAATTGCGGCTGTAAAGAAAAGAAGATATCAGTTTACATCAACTACTATTATCTGGATAACTCTTGAAGAAAACTGTAACACTTACGTCTGACTAACCATCGGTTGGCAAATCTTGGGGGGCATCGGACGTAGAACCATTCTGTTTTAAAGTAACCCAGCCTTGTCTAGGATCCGGTTACTACTTGAAAATTCGTTACCGCCTCCAGGAATGTAAAAGATGGGCTGTCTCCCTACTCTTGATGTTAAAAAGGTATCTAATCTCTGTAGGAGCCGATGGCCGAAAGAGATGCTTCATGAATACAATAAATAAACTGTTTAGCAGAGCATATCCATTGGGATGTAATTGAGTTGGGGCAATTCCGAGGAAAGACAACACTTCCCTAATGTATTGGTTGAAAGGAGGAAGTGTTCCTGCTATGCACGCATGGCGGTTTAAGGCAGTAAACCCCTTTGGGGGAGCGTGCGGTCTATCATTTGGTCCCGGTAATAGAACATCGTCCAATGACAAACCGTGCCTTGGACATATAGGTCCGAACATGTCTTCCGAGACGTTGGACGGTACTGAATCTTGCAGGTTTGCAATAAAAGTTGCTCCTGGATACTCATCCGGAGCTGGGTCTATAACTTCGGCCATGATAGCCGGAATCTCTAGGACGAAGGGAGATGAATCCTGAAGTTCTTGCTGTTGTGAACTTGTGGATTCCATAGCTAATCAACTTATTAGAAACCATCATTAGACAATAAAAACCCAAGTGTTCCCCAGTGTGAAGTGCGTGAATGTATTGTGCAGTGGAATGCTGTAAATTACTTGAGTAATTCTAAAGAGTTAAAGAGAACATGCAAACAACGAGACTTCGACATTCAACTGACGTGACCGTCATCGCTGACCGTCATGACCGTGCCATCCAGACTTGAGCGACCGATCCTAGTTAGAGTTTATTGAGTTTAGTTAAGTTATAGTTCCGTCAACGAGCTTCGAAGGATAGTCAAATATACAGTTTAATAGTTAAATTTAGTTATACAAGGCTGAAGCTCATCGGAGTCAAACATTTAAGTATGCAAACGGTCATCAGTTCATATCAATCAGGTCGCAGGTTCGAATCGGTCACCAGATGTACTGTTCATATCGATCGGGTAGGTCGGTTCGTAACGATACTCCCTTTTAAATCGGTCTGAAGCCTTCACTTCGTATCAATGATAAACCTGTTGGCTTCGCATTGATCGAACCACGTTGGCTTCGCATCGATCAGTTTGTAAAAAGAAACCTTGTACTGATCAGAAGCCCCGACTTCGTATCGATCCCAACTTGTAAATTCGTATCGATCGCCTGTTACGGGTTTCGTTTCCATTGAAAGCCATTCGATTTCGTATCGACCAACTCCGATCGACACGAACCACCATCTCTTCAAGATCGACACGAAGCTCACCATTTCCCTGATCAATGACTCACCAACACCAGGTTATTGTCGAGACTCGATATGGAGCCAAGCCCTCTCTTCTCCTCCATTGATACGAAGGTTCTTCTTCCCCAAACAAAAACATCCCAGTCCTTCCTCGACCTCGCACAAGATCTACTCCTCCAAACAACATTCGGACACGAATTTGAATGGAATGGCACGAGAATTCGAATCTCATTATTTTAGGATTGAATTTGTTCGATTATTTACCTGATTTCAACGATCAGTTCAAGGGATTAATAAAATATTTGATTTGGAGACGAAGGTAATCTTTCTTCTCGTGTTCTCTCAATCGATATGAAGACAGGAGATGTAAAGTGAGCAAGTAAAATTTCTCTAAGTATAGAGTCGCGTATATATATGGAGGGTAAAAAACAATTCGACTCCCAATCATCGCGACCGCTTCCAACCGGTTCTTCCCCAGGTCAATACGAATTGGCTATTCGTATCCAACAGCTCGAGTCTCATCGATACGAAATGTGCAACGAAGTTCTTTCTGAAACATTGGATCCCATCGATACGAAGCACTTCTTTCGTATCCATCGTTTTCGTCTCCATCAGAGGCGCATCGATACAAATAGTACATAGAGGACCAGCTATTATGTTCGCATCCCTCATAAGACCATCGATGCGAAATGTTTATTTCGTATCCATCAATGCGAATTACATCGATACAAAAAACATCTTTCGACCTTTTACATCGGTCCCGGAGAGGATCGATATGAAGGGACATTCCAAAACAACCATCAAGCGTTGTTACAACTCGAATTTCACATCGATTCAGGAAAGGATTGATACGGAATTCGATAGGAGAGAACTAACAACGACTCATGAATGTGCGACGTTAACGAGAGTCAGGTTAACATATATCCATGTATGTTGGACTAACTTTTAAATTTAAAAAAAAATTTACAGGTCGAATGTCCACCTGATGACAATTACAATGACAAACAGCTGATCACTATCATACAACAATCCATTACAACAGCGCACAGTACAACAGTTGGCAGTCTATAGTTCATAATTTATGTCTTTATGGATCAATCAAAGATTACAACTTTCAATGAGAAAACAACAACCGTTTGACAAGTCAGATGGAACTATTCAAAATGAAGATTGCAGCTTTTCAAAGCATGTCATGTTTTCACAAGACGTCCTTTGGAGGGAAAATGTTATCCTGCCTTTTGGCAAGGCTGTGATACCAAGAACTTGACTAGAAGCCAAGGAGGGTACATCCCGAAGATCGGTTATATGCAAGCTCGCTGCGGATATCGATGAATTTTGTTCGAGTCCTGATCGAGCTGCAATTGATATGACATAACAAGCGAAGCTTTGAAAGCCAACGTTCCAAATTTCAAGTCAATCGGAGTTCGTATGCTCAAGATATTATCGATACAAATCAAGAGAACACGTTATTCGCATCCATCAGAGCGCATCATTTCATATCCATCAGCTGAAGAGCCTTGTTCGAATCCATCAAACATCTGTAGTTCGTATCCATCAGGTAACCTTGGTTCGTATCCATCAAGTAGTCATTACTTCGTATCCATCATGAAACCACTGTTCGTATCCATCAAGCCAAGCAGAGTCGTCATCTGTTCGTATCCATCACATCTTCATTTGTTCGTATCCATCAAGTTGGAGCAACTTCGATCGATACGAACAAGGCCACACAATCGATACGAGCTGAGCAACTTGGATCGATACGAACAGAACCACTTCGATCGATACGAACAGAGCTACTTCCATCGAAACGAACTGAGCTACTTCCATTGATACGAATTGAACCACCTCCATCTGTACGAACAAGGCAACGGCTATTGATACGAACAAGGCGAAAATCTTGGAAATACTTGGTCAATTCGGCACGAAATGTGGATCGATCATGGAAACTAGTGTCACGCCAACATTTAGACACGTGCCTAGATCTATACGAACTGGTCGATACGAAGTGCATCGGTTCGAACTGAACAATCTACCGAAATCTCTAATTCGTATCGATCATAACTCGCAATCCACAAGTCCAAATGCTACGAAATTTTCACAGGAGCTTACGTACAACTCAAAGAACATCCATGCCAAATTTCGACCCGATTGGACCAAATCATGATCGATACGAAATTCATTTGTATCGATCACGGATCAAGTCGGAACCACGTGGGATCGATCGCGTGGGCCCGCCCACGTGCCAGAAGAGGTCTCCCAAGACCTGAGCGAGATATTTGCATCCTACGCCTATAAATAGCGCCCCAGAGCCTACAGAAAAGGGATCTTTTGGCTCTTTAACCTCCAAACTCTACCGAAAACATTTTTGCACTACAAGGCTGCTGTTGTACTCGAATTTCATCATTGTAATTCGCTGTAACCCGCTATAATCAGTTGTAATCATCGAGAAAACATCAATAAAATCATCAATTTCATAGTGGACGTAGGCAATACGCCGAACCACTCTAAATTTCTATGTTTCTGTGTATTTTCTTACTTGTTTTTGAAGTGTTTGTTAGATAATCCTCTTTTTCCATTTAATTTCTTCATTTTTATCTCTTCAAACCCTTCCGAAGGGTGTTTTGCCCAATTTTGGTACAAACAATATCATTTCAACCCGCAATCCCAAAATTCAAAATCAATGAAAATCGCTTTGGTTTATCATTTCAACCTATAAATATTTTCTCCTAATCTATTATATCGTTCGGGTATGTATCATTTCAACCCATAGGGAATTCTAAACTAACAGGGAACTTGCAAAGTGAGAACTTATATGATAAGAATATAACATATCAACTACATGCATATATCATCAGTGAAAAATATAATATAATATAAATAACAGGTCATGGTGTCAGATGTCACAAGTGAATAGTTACAGATAATGGCATGTCATATATAGCAATTTAAATAATTAACAGTTCAATTTAGCAGCATATTTCAATTGTCGTTTCAAATGAAATCAAATTTACTAAATATAAGAATGTTAACCGCGAGTGATTGCTCACCTTTCGAGGCTAGAGCGATGAACGAGAATGGAAGTGAATAGACACAGAAAAGCACATAGGTCGAACAAGCGGGACAGTGACAAGGTTGGAACTGCTGTTGTAAATATGAACAGTGATGAAACAAAGCAAATTAATAGCTAGAGATAGATGAAACAATATACATATTATAATTTAAGTCAATACTTATATATATACTTATTTTAAAATGCGAAATACTTATATATATTAAATATTTTTCCTTTCAAAATATCAACATAACATATCATATATATTTCAATATACTAACATACCCTATATATACTTGAAAAGCCAAACTCATATATTCTTATCTGCATAGACTAATATAAAACCATATATACTCATATACAAATTATATATTTAAAATCAATATAATTTTACTTAAATTTATATATATACCTTGTAATAGAGGAAACTCTACAAGCAACCTCTTTGATCCAACATTTTATATATACAACTCACATGAACAACAACCAATTATATATGTATATAAACTATATATTTTTCACAGCAAACCAAACAAAAATATTATATATAACTTGTAACTGTTATAACCTTATAATATAGACATAGTATATGAACTAAAATATGTCATATGACTAACGTAACTTATATATATATATATATAAACTAATGTATAAACATATATACTTATATATATTTTTAACAATATTTATTATAAAAACAATACAAACTTACTTTATTATAGAATATATATATATATATATATATATATACTCAGACCAATCATATACACACACTTATATATGCAGACAGCAAATCACATACAACTTACATAAACTCATACATATATATATTCTCCACTTATAACTATGTATTGTATAAAACTAAGATAAATTTGTATTCATAAACCAACAGATCTAATATAATCTATACAAGCTTATAATTTAAAATCTACATATGTATTACTAAGTCTTTCATAGCAAACTAACAACATACGAGATATATATTTATAAACATCTATATATATTACTGCTATATATATTTAAACTGATGTATATAAACTAACATATAATATAACATATATCATATTACCTATACACTACATGTGGAGATGCATGCAGTGGGAGGTTAGGCAAGCAAAGATGGTGAAGGAGGCGGGTCTGGACGAGATATTGAGCTTTGGGAAGAGGGCGAGCAAGGTCGCGACATGGGCTCGGCTATGCTCTTCACGTGGATGTTGGGTTGCTTTGGAGAGGGGAGGGGAGGAAGGTCAGGGGAAAGGTTGGAAGGAGAGAGGCATGGGTTGCTATGGGCTTGAGTGAGGAGGTGAAATGGAAGGCAGTGCTTCGGTGGGAGGCTTCGCGGCTGTGGTGGCTAAGGTGGCTCACGGCAAGGTGATGGCTGCCTCGGAGGGAAGAGATAAGTGAATGCCCCAAAAAAAAATTTGAGGGAAAAATTAAAACAATTCAGTTTAAATATATATATATATATATATATATATATATATTGGATCAAATGTTGATGGAGTTTCTGAATTGGATGATGTGCAGGGATATGTGTGCACGTGCACACTGGAAATGGCACAAGGAAGAGATTTAAAAATTTTCTGAAAATAATAATAATAGTAATGATGATAATAAAATAAATAAACAAAGGAGGGAAGCATTTCAGATATAATCTTGAAATGTGAATCATTGATCAAATTAAATATTTAAATAAAGGGGTAAATTCTTTATTTAAGGCATTGGAATTTAACTGAAGCATAACCCAAGTTAAATAATAATAATATGTGCTTAAACATATTCTTTGTGAAACAGGGAAAAATTAAATAAGATAAATAATTATATACCTATACACATGTATATTTTCTGTGAGAAGAAATATATTGAAACTGAGCAGGAAAATAATGATAACATTAAAATAGCATGAAATATAAAATAAGTAAGTATATTATGTATGGGCAAAAATAGGAAAATGGGGATTCCCATAAATAAACAAATATACTTGGTCACACCTTTAACATGATTTAGGTAGACTGGACATTTTCTGAAAAAGTAGGAAAAAGAAAATGTTGCCTTTAACAAAAGAAATATGGCCGGGGTAACTGAAAATGGGAATGTTAAAAATATAAATGCAAAATGCATGACATTGGTCAGGACAAAAATGGAATTTTGTTTGATAAAACCCTAGTAAAATGCTTATAAATGAGTAGTTGTAGCCAGGGGAAGTAGTTTACCCGAAATACTTAAAAATAAGAAAGAAAACATTTAGAGGAGAAGGAGTCATGGATTTTCGGGATTAACTAAAAGGAGATACTTAGGTGAGTAACCTCGCCAAATTCATGGCATTAAGACCTGAGATGAGGCAGCCCATTTTAATGTTGTTATTTTTAGTTTTGTTGAATATGGTTTTATCAATGTTCTTTGGATGCTTTTTGGATCTGTCATGACTTTATTATGGATGTCTTGGATGATCTTTGATCTATTGTGATGTTTGTCTTTGGATGTGCAACTTACTGTTTCATTACACCTAGAAAAGTTAAAGCATAGAACCTTAGAATCAAGGCAGGAATACTCATAACTAATCTGGATCTATGGCATTAAACATTTTAATAGGAGAAAACATTATGAGATGCATTATACTATGTATAAGTGCTGAGGCTTAGAACAGTGTATTAGGGGTGTACTTGAGTGTTGAACCCCTGATCAAAAAAAGAAAAAGAAAAGATGATAAAACCCACAAGTTAAAATTATGGTTAAGCTAGATTGTGAATTTGGTTCAATCATAGTTACTTGCAGATCAAAATAAAACCCAACATGCCATATCTCTATTTATAGTTGTAAAGATTCTTGTATGGATCTAAGACCCAGATATCTCTTGGCAACATCATTAAAAATAATTATTTATTTGTTTCTGGAAATTATGCTTACAAGGTGTATGGGATGCTTTCATGTATGCAGTAGCATTTTTCATCTAAATATCTGGTGATAAAAATCAAACAAATGCTTCTAGTAGATAAACTAGTGATAATGAGCCAAGAAGGCTGCTGGAATGCTTGTTATATTTGAAGTATGCAAGTTGGCACATAGTTTGTTTAAGCCCTGAGATCTTTGTGCAATAATGTGAATTAATTTATTGCAATGTGTCACAGTGATTCCTTAATAGCAGATGAGGTTGAAACATAAATTGACATGTATATACTCATAGGTAACTCCTAAATCAGGAAGCAAAAGATATGAGAGTTACTCAGATTTGTTGAAATGGAAACATGGTTACTCCAGAGCATCTAAGTACTGGAGATTGATGTGAATGATTGTGTAATTAGTTGACTTATGAAGTTATTACACTTGCATGATAGTCTAACCTGTAACATAGAATATAGATGTTTTGATAAGTTACTCAAGTAACTGGCTAAAACTTATGCATCATTCAATTGCTTAATATCATGAATATAATGAAGTTATTCATACCAGATCATAGATCTGACCCTTGTTTGCTCATGGCATATGGGGGTGTCTCATTTTAAAAATGAGGCAGTCACTAATGCTCTTTCAGGTAATGCTGGAATTAAGTAGAAAATGAAGTTATGGCTAAGGAGAAGGAGTGAATGAACATGCTAGCTAGTTTTAATAAGAGCCCATGATGATTTTATTTGCATGTATTCATGAGAGAATTATGTTTGAATATGTAATGAATTGCCTTGTTTGATTAAATCAGTTGTTGTCAGTTGACTTTTGTTATGTGGTAAAGTTTGAAAATCTGAGGAAGAAGTGTATTTACATTTAAGTAATCTTCATACAGAATTAATAACCTGATGTAGCCAGGTTTGAATCATTTAAAGACACTAAGCTTTGAATGTAAAAACCTAATTTCAAATTTGTAGTATATTTCAGACACTTTATTGTTTTAATTAAGGTATTTTGCAAAAGAACTCAAGCTCATTTGTATGTGTTACTTTAAGAAATAATTTTTTCTGAAGAAAGCTTTTAGCACTTGGCAACTGAATAACATTTCAATTACCTTAATCAAGTGTTTGGTTAGCACAGCCATATGGTTCGACCAGCTTAAAAAAGAATGGGGTCTTGGTTGAGCATGTTGGTCTGTAATTTGAGAACTAAAAGTGTTTTACATCCTTTTGTTAAAAGTTATGTTAAAATCTCCTTCAAATGTTAAATGGTAAACATGTATTTTAAAACAGATTGGTATTATTATTTCAGAAAGAATTTTGAATCCAAAATCTGGTTCACTTGAAACAAAATGGTTGTTCTTAAAAAAAAAAGAAATAAACATTTTTCAGAGTCCAGAACCTTTATTATAGAAAACTTAGATATCAGTAACATAAAAGAACTACTTATGTTATGTCAAACTGTATAAGTAAAGAATAAGAGAGGCTTCAAAGAAATAAATTGAAAATGATAAATGTAGATATCATTTTCTGGTACTTAGGCAAATATCAAACATTTGAACTATGCAAAAGAAAAATAAATAAATATATAATAAACTCTGATTTTAAACAAGAGGAACACATATATCATCATATGTATGTGTATATTTCTATGACTGAACTGATATGTTTATATTGGTAGAAAATTTAAATCCAGAGCACATTGTTTGAAAAGAAAAATTGACCCTGAGAAATTTAAACTAAGTTCAATTGAGAAAGTAAAAAAAAATCCTTATGAAATTAAGGTAAAATTTGGAGGGTCATTTCAATAAGCGATGAGCAGAATGCATGGCTTCGGGGTAGCGAGTGGGAGGGAAGAAGAGGAGCTGAGGGGAAGGCGGTAGTTTGGTCTCGGCTATGGTGGAGCTTGGCCTGGGGAAGCTCGGCAAAGGCGGGGTGAGGCTGTTGAGTGGCCGGCAAGGAGGGAGGGGGTACGTGGTTCTTGGGTCTCGGAGATGAAGGGCTATGGCTAGGAGAATATGGACAAAGCTTTTGGAAAAAAATTTTGTATAAGAAGTATATATAATATTTAATAAGAATGGAACAGAGAAGTAAGAAAGAAAATAAGAGTGTGTATAAGAAACATAAGATAAAATGAACCGATAAATATTGAATAGGTAGGAATGTTAAAAGCCAGAGTTGAATGGTTAGGAATAATAATGGCTAAAGGCTGTTTATTTTTCACGGTGGGTAAAGAATGGTCATAAGGAATTTGAAAGGTTCGAAACTGTACCGATACTGCAAATTGTTTCATCGATCCCGCAGCGAACCGGACTTCAAATCGCAGAAATGAATATACTGCGAAGATCAGCACTACAAGACGATCAAAATGGTACACAGATACCAGCGATACGACCGAACTATCAAAAGTCGATAATCAGTACCAAAAATGCTGCTAAAACGTCGAAAATAAGATAAACGGAGCAATAGCAGTCCAAATTTGACGAAACGAAATATTTCATCTCACTCAGAAAATGATAAACATTTTTATTGTACAAAAATATTAAGGTTTCGAAAATATTTTATTATCGTCAATTATTAACTGATTAAATTTTAAATAAAATTACACAACAAAATTAACTTTCATATTTCTCAATAAAAATTTACCATTTGCTATGTTTAAATATACGCATACCAAATATCAAATTTTCATTGCTAAATTTTATAATTAAATTTCAAGTAAAATTTCAGTTAAATTACATTATAAAACAATTAAAATTTACGGGTCATTACATATGCTTAGGCAGACAAATGGTTAGCCACATTTCTTAACCTTATGGAGTATCTATAGAAATCACTTGTCTTGTTCGCACCAGGAGAAGGGGAATATTTGTACCCACACCTAGTGCTGTCGGTACACAGCTTAAGCATGACATTGGTACAAGAAGAAGTAGGGTGCATCATCAAGTATATTATGTTAGCAAGTATTTTGATGGACATGAGTCTAGATAACTGAGATTGTAGATGTTATCATGTTGCTTGCTAATAGCATCTAAGAAGCTATGGCATCATTTTCAATTTTACCCTATTTGGGTGTTGATTGATCAGCCATTGCGGCAAGTCTTACATCACCCAAATACATTGGATAGATTACTGAAGTGCATCACTGAGTTGAGTTTGTACGAAATTACGTACCACCCTCAAATGATGATCAAGGGACATGCATTGGCGGACTTCATTATTGAATTCACTATCAAAGACGGAGCATCGAATGTACCCCGATTCTGAAGCTAAAGTAGCGTTTGTCACACCCCAAAGAGAAAAAACTGTGTTATACCTTACTGTTGGGATTCAAAGCAATAAACAAAAAGGCTAAATATGAAGCTTTAGTAGTACGACAGGAGTAACAAATCCGCTTTCAGTGTTATATAGAAAAATGAACTTAATTAAAATAAAATTGTTTGAATTTGACATTTGATAATTAATAGTTTGAAAATAAATTTTAGATAATTAAATTGTATTTAATATAAGATTTTTATTTAATAAACTAAATTAAATTAATAAATCTTTTTCAAATAATTTATTGAAATGGAATAAAATGTTTTAATTGAATATAAAATATTCTGAAGTGTAAATAATTTTTATATGATCAAAATAGTTGGGAAATCAATTTATTTTGTGACAATACAATGAGTAATTAAATAAAAACGATCAAGTATCGAATTGAATAAAATTATCCAATTATTGAACTATATCTTATAAAATGAAATATAAACAAATTATTTTTATAAAACAAATGGCAAGGATTAAAATTTTAAATTGATATTTAAAGAAAATTAAATGAAACTAAAATAAATAGAAATTAGTGCCTACAACAAATTCAAGCCCACGTCCAACTTCATTTCTAGAAAACTCATATCCCTTTCATACTTCATACTCAAGCCCGAACCCCCATATAAATTTTAGCCCTAACTCCTAAAATAAAAAATTACAACCTTTAAAAAAAATGTGACGTCACGCGCCAACTTCGGCCTAGCAATGGCGACGTGGGTGCATGTGACTTGGTGAGGGAGGTCGTGATGTAGCAGGTGGTATGGAGGCATCGTGAGCAACGTTTAAGGGACAACGATGTTGAGTCGCTGCTATAGCTATGAGGTTCTATGAGTGGATTCTAGTGATCTGAAAGTTGCATGTGGTGTCGCAATTTGATGGAGCTATGTGCGGTGGTGGACTGGGTGACGTGTGATGGGGAATGGTACGATGTCTTTGGGTGATGATGAAGCCTTGGCTGGCGATTGAAGTTAATAGATAACTCGATGTCGATGAAGTTGCTAGCTATAGCAATATGTAGGAGCGACGATGAGTAGCTACGACATATGGAAGGTGATTAGCAATGGAAATGTTATGTTTGACCTAAGGGTAATCATCGTTTTGGAACTCGAACATCATTTCAGTGAGTTTCTATACGCACAACTGTATTCGTTTCTCATTGCGTATATATACACATATATCTCGATTATTGGTTGAATTGTATATTTAGGATATTGGTTTGGGATTGATGGTTGTGTGGATGTTAGTTGATTGTGTTGATAAGAAGTGTCAATTTGCAAACGGAACTCCGTCTGATTACGAATTGAACTATATACATATTAGTATGTCATGTGTGTATTTTATTGATGATCGGAGTTCGATGGAACTCGATTCAGATCACGTGATGAATTTATAATGTCGATTGGTTGATAAATATTCTTGAAGTGATTTTATTCCATAATTTATATCTATTCACATATTTACGTATTTTCTTATTTTTAAAAGATGTTTGAAAAGCTACGTAAAATTATTTAAGGATTTTAAAATTTTACTAAAAGTACTTAATAAATATTTTATGAAATTTTATTCAATTTATTTATTTTCAAATTTATAAATATTTTTTAATTATAAATAAATATAGTTTTCTTTTGGTTATAAAACCCTTTTATAATTAGTATTATAATATATTATAAGTTTGGAGTTGTGGAAAGGAAAAATATAATACTTTGCTATTTATAAATTATATATGAACATAATATTATTATTTTAAGTTATTTTTATTATAAAGGTTATTTAAATAGCCTTGAAGAGTTTTCAAACCTAGAAAAGATATGGAATTTTATTTTATGAAATAATTATAAGGTTTTGGATATGTTCAGAATAAATAAAAATCTCTTTTTATAATATGATAATTTCAAATATGGTATTATTTAAAAGAAGATGTTTTATTTCTAATTAGTTTGAATATAAAGTAAAGATTTTAAATTATATACTATGGTTTGAATTAAATATAATTTATTTTGCAAATTTATAAAATTATTTTAAAGTAAAATTTAATTATGGTAATCACTTTAAGTTACAATTGATTGGTAAAGTAATTTTGAATGTTTTATTTGTATATATACAAGGATTTGAAAGTAAATTACAGTGTTAAATCTCTATTTTTGTAATTATATAAATGATGTGAAATTATTTGATATATAAATATTTTACTAGTTTTATTAGTTCTAGAAAATAAATTGATTGAAGAAAAGTTTTACTTAAAATTTACTAATTTATTTAAAAGAATATTTTATATTTGGTTTTAATTAATTATTTAAAAGACTATAAAATTATGAAAATATGAAATATTTTAGGTAGTTTAAAGAGTATTTCACTAATAATATGATTATTTATGAATTATTAAAGTGTGCTATATATGTATATGTATATTTGATTTAATTGTTTAAAGAAAAATTTTGTTGAACTTTATTATTATTTCTTTTCTAAATTAAATTGGGATTTTTGTGTATGATTTCTACGTCTTCTGTTTACTCATTTTCCTACACTAATTCTGATATTATAAATGATTCACTATTGATATTGAGTTGATTAATGTTTCAATACGATATATGATGATATTCTTCTATTGATTTTATGATATTTAATTCATTATGACGAGAAATCTGAATAGACGGAGTTATAATACCATTTGGAATAGGCATTCGATAATATTTCTTCGGTTATTCATTAGACTCATTATATAGAATATTATGGAGTTTGAGTGTAATTTATGAGCAGTGAATATATGTTTGAGTATCACGTAGTGGTATGGGATGCTGTTGTAATATTTGTTCAGATTTTCATTATAAGTAGATGACATTCAGGTGACAAGAATAGTATTATGATATTATACTTACGTGTGGTGATGCTCATAGGTTTGAGCAGGGTATGAGCCCTTATATTTATTGATATTATGTGCCACTGTCATGATATACTCCTTTTATTGGCATTGAAGAGGACTAGATGGCTAGAATCCACCTTAGTGGCTTGATCTTGGGGTCACGCCCCAGATCCACAACACCTTTTCATTAGATATTATATTTGATGTGCATCATGAGATTTAGGTCGGGTGACCCATAGGGTAGGTGCCCTATATCACGTTATTTGGGTTATGTGACCCATAGGGTAGATTTCCTATAGCCTCTTTGGTCGCAAAGCCAGCAGTCTATTACATATAAGGGAAAAAGCAGGATCGTGACCGAGGCTACACGTTGACAAGCCACTTGTGGATATAAGTCACAATGTCCATCGAGGTAACTAAAGACTGTAGGACCAGATCCAATTACATGACCCTGCGCTCCTGGAGTAGGCAGGTGGCCATTAGTCTCCTTTCTGGTTCTAACAGAGTAGTAGATTGGCATATACTATTAATACGCCTCACCTAAGTATAAAAATGGGTTAGTCGACCCAAGGTTGGTGATATATATATATATATATATATATATATATATATTACTTTACTTAGGACTTCAGGTCTATCGTACGGTCATTCACCTACCATAATTTATTTTGATTTATTTATATATAAGGAGAGGAGATTATATCTAGATAGGTGTCCAAAGTATAATGGATTCTTATATCTTTTATCGTACATGATTTCTTTGATAGGCGTCATATATATATATGTATATGTATGTATTGATATTGGTATTCTATTACTGAGATTGAGAGGTATACTTGGGCAATGCAGTGAGCTAACCTAACTATACTTGATGATATCTCATATTTGATGATTTCTGGACTTTGATGGTGATTCTAGACTATTATTCATACTGCAATTTATTCTAATGTTCTAATTATACCTAATGTGAATATTATGCGTAAATCGTCATATTAGTTAAGTTATCATTTTAATTGACTAGCGTGGTTAAATACGTATATATTTTTACTAGTCATATATCTGGTTATCAATCCCTAACTAGAATATACCTTCCCATATTTTAATTTTTTGAAACTATATTTCTAAAAGGTTTTCTATTATTTCCATAAATTAGCCCAAATTAAGAGATTTGCTTCATTTGAAATTACAAGAAATGATTTATTTTATTTTCATTGAAATAGACAGTGTAAACTACGGGAGATAAATCCATACTTTACACATCTCTTTCCTTTATTTACACATATTCCTTGTTATCAACGCTGCACTTTTCTATGTAATTAAGAATATTAGGAAAATTTACAAAATTTTAAATGCATAATTTGCCTAACAACTAAAATACAGAAAGTCCATATTCCAACAGAATTAGGGAATAAATCTAGATTATATTAACATCTTTACAACCTAATTGTAGATCTAGAATAAATTCTTCATCAAATCGACATTAAACTCTTAATATCTTGGGGATTGATTTACAGATCAGGGTGTAAACGATATTCCTAATCAAATTTCCTAAGTTGCAGAATATGTAGGCAATATTTTATATGTTTAATTTGAGTGTACAACTCTTAGATCTTTATTTAGGCATAATAATCAAATAAAAATCCAACGAAATAAATTCTAATGTTGTAAACAAATTAATAATTTCTCACTCATCTTTTAGAGCATTCCAATCTCCAGATCTGTATCTAATTTCTTGATTCAACTCCATCTCCTTTTTAATCCAAAGAAACATGTATAAAAAGGGTATATACATACATTAGAATTTCATATATGAGAAGCGATTTGGGTTTAAAGGGGAATATGAATTTACAATATTGAAATTTACCTTGTTGCGCAACACTGCTTTTCTTCTTCTCTTCTTTTGTTTATTTTCTGCTTTTCTCTTATTTGTATAAATACAAACTATTTTAGAGTGAGGAGTGAAGAAGAGGAAATGACAGAGCTATGTCGCCCTAGGTTAGAAAATATGAGAAGAGAAGAGAGGGCTTAGGCCTGAATTTATAGGCACTCGAATCAATCCTATCTGTTAGATTAAAAATATTGAATATAGACCGTTGGCCGAGGTATAGATCATAGCTGAAACCCCTCAACTGGTCGACCGCACCACTATAAGCGGTCGACCACTACTGGTCGATCGACACATTGAGGAGGGTCGATCGGTGGGTCTTATTTAATTTATTATAAATGTTAATTAATTATTGCTTAATTATTTTCATTCCGCTCATAACTTCTTCGTTTGAACTCCGGTCTCCAAACTCCAAATATGAAAGGTTCTCAGAAAATCGCCACGAACTCAATGGTGCAAGTTTCATAGCCAATTTCCATCGTTTGCTCAAATTTATTTTTTGGAGCCTAATTAATTATTAAATTATTAACTTAAAAATTGGGGTGTTACATTCTTTCTCCCTAAAAAGGATTTCATCCTCGAATATACTTCAATGATTAAACATGGGGTAATGCAGTCACCATCCTAAACTAATTAGCCAATTCGTGCACAACCAATTTTGCAGCCAAATGTGCACAAGTGCATAGTGTATCACAGCATAGAAAACATGTATGTAGAATGATTCTAAATCGGGCCTTCCTATATGAATGTATTATTTTGAAAACAATTTGAAAATATGATTCAAACAACCAATATATGCTAGTAGTTCTATATGTACGTAGGTTTTGAAAAAAATAAATTCAAACAAAAATTCCACACTCCTACGAATAAAAGCATGGTTCAATCAATTTTGCATCCAGTTTGTGCCATCCAAAAATCTAATGCCGAATTACCACTTACAAATCCCATTGCATATTGGAAATTTCCTCCCTGTCCCAGATTTTCTCCAAATTTTTCAATGCACAATACACATAAGGAGACTTGTTTTGAAGCTCTAAAATGAAATGGAATTCAAAATAGACTCTCATATGTCGCTGACAAGGTATGGAAGTAGAAACTCCAAGTCTAAAACTACTTTTCCCTTGTTACCGTATGCGTTTTATCCTAACATCATCCTTAATGCACCGCTAAATTCATATTTATTAACTCATCTATTTTTCCTACACTTCATCCGTGGAATTTTAAAATCAAAACTTCCATAAAAATACTTTCCATTTTTCAATCAAATTTGCACATGATCTGAAAAGTCAACTTCCAAAACATTTAGACGTCAATTCCCCTAATAAAACAATTTAGGCAAAAAATTCAAAAATCATTTGAACGTCAAAACTTTTATTTTTTTTCAAGTGTAAAAATTTTCAAACATTCACCCAATCTATTTTTAATAAATCATGCCACATTTTGTAATTGGAATTCAGTTATGAGTTAATGCGTATGCTCAATTCTAGCATTCCACATTTAATCTTAGAACTTTAGAACTGATTTCCTTACCTTAATTTATTTGTTTGTTTAAAATGATGACAAACTAACTTATTTGTAAATTGTAGCTTTTTAAGGAACTGGAATAATGACCTGTGATTTCAAAACAACCTTAGCTTATCCTTCGTTTGCTAAAAAAATTTATTTATAAACTTCCAGTCTTACATTGCATTTACAGTTGGTTAAGTGTCTATGACGACCCGCAAATCTATCCCGTCTAGTGCTGGCAATAACCGCACATGTCCAGCTCCAAACCGAATAGAAATACGAATAATCACAAGAAAGAAAGAAGAGAGAAGAAGAGAGAAGAAGAGAAGAAAAGAAGACAAAACAGAAGAAACTAAAACAATTAAGGAATCTCACAATTGCGGCGGAAAAACATATAATATCATATTAATGATCTTTACAAATAGAAATTGTAATATAATATACATACATCAATCAGAGTACAACAATCAATCACTAATCATCAGCCTGGATAGTTATAATAACTTGTCCTTACAATTGCTGATAATTTAACAACAATACAGCGCAAAAATAAACATATACGTGGGATACGACCAGAAGACTTCTAGCTCTCCTACTAAAGCTCCAAAGCATCCAAATCTCTATCTGTAAATATACTCGGTCTGACCCGAGCATTGAAAGGGAAGAAAGCTCGTATCAGTCTGGTAAAACAATATGAGAAAACACATCTCAACTGAATTTATTAAGTTATAAAAGCGTTCCTTTATCAAAACAAAGGTATCTCGTAAGACACACCCACACATAAACACAGATGGGTTTTTACCTTATGATAACCAAAACATTTCATATCAAATCTTATTATATTATAATAGTGTCTAGTGTATACAAATAATAAGAATCATAGCTGAAATTGTTATATTGATTAAATTCTAGCAATACTAGCCACAAACGCGAGTTCTACAAATAAAATGGCATGCATTTAGTTGTAACATCCCGCTTCTGGAGGCTCAAAACTAACTGCTACGGATGCTGCAGTCATCCATAGGTGTTATTTCTGAGTGATCGAAACCGGAATCTTGAAACTATCGGCAAGACACAAACACAAGAATATGAAAAATTTTAAACTTCAACAAAACATAATTTCTCATTTCTTATGAATTTCAGTTTAAGATTTAATTACATAATCGTAGACATTAACCACGTCCAGATCGCATATACATGTACAAAATACGATAAGAGCGACATATGAAGATGTCCCCTTATGATGATCAGAGAACTAAAGAATATGAACTTCACAGTTCTTAGTACATCACAGCGGAATACACAAAATAGCTCCTATATAGCTAATACTGCCTCTTGCATGTCTCCGAAAGCTTATTCTTCCAAAACCTGAAAGTCTCCCACTCTCAGACTACTCAAATTAATTTTGAGTACCCGAGAGTTTTGTGGAGAAACACAAACTTCGAGTCAGACAATAAGTCTGGTATGAATAATCCCTTATCATCTCTTATCATAAATAGAAATCTAGTAAGACCACGCCGCTTAGCGGAACGAGTTTTCCCCTCACTAGTATCCTAAATAAACATGCAAATCATTTACTATACCCCTGCACCCAAAATGATTAGTCTTAACGTAATATGAAATAAAGCCATAAATCAAATGTATTGGATATCCCATCCAAAAGCAATTTATTAGATTTCCTATCTAAAATCTTTAAAATGACCATGTTCCATAATTTAATAGGACTATCCATCCCAAATCCATTCAAAATAAATGTAGATTATCCATCGTGCATTGTTTTAAAAAAGATGGTGTGGGCTATCCACCACACACTCCATAGTTTTCCTAGGATGACTATGAACCCTTGGGTGCCAAATCCCGAGGCTAACTACCTCTGGCAAGAGATTCTTTACTTTAGAAATTTGATGTGGGCTATCCACCGCACATTTCCGTGGTTTTCCTATGTTAACCAAGAACCCATCACTTGGCCAAAAATATCATGATCCCCATGATTATTTATAAAACTCACGATCCCCATGATTATATATTTTCCCCAGGTATTTCACCTGTTTAACCTATTCCCATTGGTAGCCCCAATTAGGTTAAATTAAATAAAAATACATTGATAGCCCCAATGTATAATTTCAAAAGCATATTTCTGTTTGTAACCCCAAACTATGTATTGAAATCATTAAACACACCCCGGTGTCCCCAAGGTTTTATAACATTCATTTTATCTAAGGATCCCCCTTACATTTTCAAACGAAGAAAGTATTTTATGCTATAACCCTTCGAGGTAACCCCTTCAAATTAGCAAAATTTTACGTAAGAAAAATGGCTAAAAACATCCCTTTAAAACCCTTCGAATGAAGTCCCATTTGAAAGCAAATTACCCTCCGAAGTTAGCCCCTTCGGAAACCTTCCTTTTGAAAGCATCAATGAAGATAACCCCTTCAAAACCTTTCGGAATCAAACCTTTCGAAATCAAAACTTTTCCCGATCATTGAAGATAACCCCTTCAAAACCTTTTGAAATCAAACCTTTCGAACTCAAAACCTTTCGAAATTAAAACCTTTCAAAATTAGAACCTTTCGAAATCAAACCTTTTGAACTCAAAACCTTTCGAAATCATTGAAGATAGCCCCTTCAAAACCCTTCGAAATAAACCTTTCGAAGTCAAACCTTTCGAAATCAATCAAAAATAATGAAGTGTTGGTGTTGGAACCAAACCTTGAACATTTTAAAACACCTATGCTTTATCCAAACAAAAGTTTAAATGGTTATATCCTAACCAAAATCATAAACATGAATCGGGTATAACCCATAACCGATCCAAACACAGAAAAACGAGATGATAAACATGATTATTCATCTTGATTAGTTTATTGGAGAATGAGATACTTTCCTAGATTTAATTCCTTAGCTTACTCTTCAATTTAAAATCTCCCTGGAGCTTTTTAATGGCCGATCGAAGTTATGAGGAGTTAAGAATGAGAAATTGGAAATTTATTCAAGTGGAGGAAGAGATATATACTAAGAAATGTAGCCCCATTTCCAAGTTTACCCCTTAGGAAAAATTCCTCCTTCTTAATTTATTTAAGTCCTTTTATTTTAGTTCATTCTTTTAGACATGGCCATTTGATTTATTAATCTCGTCTCTCTACTATTCACATTATTCTATTTAATTTATCAAATTAACTATCTTGAATAATGTTAATTAAAATTCGGGGTCATTACAGTAGTGGAGAATGGATTCCATACAAATGACCAGGTAAAGGGACTGCCTTTTCTCAGTACATCTCTAGAGGAATGTACCAAGGTCAACAGAACATCTGCAGCACTACCAACACAAGACCGGCCTACCTTTCCTTAGATAGTACCGAATATGTCATCAGCTTGGTCCTTACCGGCCTATCCAAGACCCTTATTGTATACATCCACAATAATTTACATCCTGAACGTCATAGTGGGAAGAAATATATCTGGAAGGGGATGATCATGCCCTAATGGTTGTGAACCACATAGCTTTGCCGCATCTACCCTATTTTGGTAATTTCCGGGTGTGAGGCCAAAGGTCACGATTACCTTTCACATAGCACAACATCTTTCTTCTTTGAATGCCACACAGCCATTCCATCAATCACTATTCACTTTCACAAACACAAAACCTCCAAGCTCATACGTCTCAGAGAAGGGTGTTAAGCTAAGAGAAGTTGCCTTATCCGCCACCAAACAGATATACGTTTATAGAAGTCAACGACATAATCTCAAAAACGCATCGTCAGACATCCATTCATACAAGTTATCCAGGAACAAGACAAACCGAAGGAACTCTCCTACCACATCATGTCAGTTATTATCCTAGGATTAGTAGCGAATAGTCTGTAACATTCCCCCTTTTGACCGCCTCCAGTCGGTAATTAAACCAACTCGAAACGTTCAAAAAGACGAATTGTTATTTAGTTTATAAGGTTTAAACAGAATCAGCCACAGAAACACAGATAATAACAATCAATTAAAACAAATGAGAATTTATTTCATTACTATAAATCTTTTATATATACATCAGAGTTATACAATTTAATACAGATACAGCGGAATATCTTAAAATACAATTTTCTTCTGAAAATTAAAATGATTCTTTACTCTCTCTCTAACTTCGCTGCTCGAAAATCTTCAAGCTGTAAAAATACTCGGTCTGACCCGAGTATTATATTCAAAAGAAAATAATACACAGGTCAGTCTAATTCAAACCAGTTTATTAGTGCATAGAGGCAGTAATAATTTAAATAGACGACAGTCACAATAATTCCCGTCTATCCGACTCTTTCAACAAAGAAATCGGATAACGAAAATATAACACTTAACAGTGTTAAACAATAAATCAGCAGATTTAAATCATCAACAGAGATAAACAGTGTTATTGGCTGCCGTACACGCACGCGTGCACGGCCTCGCCAATACGACATAAAAGATCAATGCATCACGACGCAAAGAAACATCAATTCAAACTGTCGATTTCTTGGTGGCTGCAGTGCACGCACGCGTGCACTGCCTCGCCACTACCGTACGTCGAAACTGCAAAGGTCAAGTCAGTAAACTGCAAGTATCAAAGAGGCAAGAAACAGTTCAATACCCAAGCAAACTCAAGAACAAGTTTCCAAACAACTCATTACTGCACATTTCATCAAGTGCAAAATTCTTTATAAAAATGAACTGCAGCCCCACTTTGAATTCAAGGGCAAACTGCAACATGTACTGCGGCCACCACTTGAATACTATGGGCAAGACTGCAATAGTGTAATGAAACAGTACAGGCAGTAAAAGAGACAACAAGTGATGTACAATTGAATACATCCTTAAAACAAGATAGACTATAAGTCAAGTGCCAGCATATAAGACAGCAAACACATGAATGTGCAACAGTGGAATGCGACAATGAACCAATATAAATTTCAAATGACACATACCAGAACAAGATATATATACACAAATTTCAGGTAGACCAGGATGCAAAGTTTACCAAGTACCAATGACTGAGCCGATAAATCAAAACATATAACTAAGTCGAGGTCAAGAATGATCAAATCCAGGAATGCAAGTTGAAGTATAAACAGGAATGACTCTGGTTGAAGTCATATACAGCAAGTATTGGTAACTAATATCAGTCAAGTCAATCTACCCAAGTGCAACTACAAAGAAGACAGAACACATGCACAACTTCAAATACGTGCAAGCTACTTGTATGAAATGCAGACAGGTCAAAGTTAAGTGCAAATATCAACTTGGATACACATGGAAATGCATATGCAACCTGACAGTAAACAGGGCCACAAGACCACCAAGTTCACAGTCGAATATCATATCAATAATACAACATGGCAATGCAGGCAGTGGTCGAGAACCCAGACCAATACTACAAATCAAATGCTAGGTCGAACAACTACATGATGAACCCAGACTCATGAACCATATCAATGCTAAATGCTCACATGCTCAAAACTCAACTACCAAACCAACTCGAGTGATGACAGTGATGACAAAAATCAAGTTCTTCAGTTAATCAAAAACAAAGTTAAAATTCCCAGATAATCAAGTCAATCAATGTCGAAGACTACAGGAATATACAAAATGACCAAATTTTGTATCCATTCAAGAATACATAGCATGGAAACAGTGCACAGATGTATACCAAGATGAAGTGAAACAAGCTACTAAGACCCCAAGTAAATGCCAGACTTCACGCAATTAACCAATACTACAAGTGAATGCATGTGAATGCAAACTGGAATACAACAAAGTGAAGCAACAGTAAAAATCAAAAGGAATTCAAACAGTGCAACTCGAATGAATGCAGACTACCTGTAGTAAATGTAACTACAACATAACCAAAACCACGTCCATAACTTCAAGAGCAAAATGCAAATTATTTTAAAGTAGTGCAATGCAGACTATAATATCAAAGTTCAGGTTAGTCCAAACATCAAGCTGAAGCCATGATTTTACTGACCGAAGGCAATTTCTTAAGGCAAATACAAAGTCGAATGAATTTCCATCTAACATAACTTCACAAAATTAATTCAAAATGAACAACACAGTGAATGTTACAGCAACATGTAGAAGTTTCAAGTTAAACAAGTAAATGCCAATAGAAAGCATCAAAGAACAAGTCACAGCCGAAATGGTCATCATCACAAGCTAATTATCAGTTGTGATCAAGTCAACAAAAGTATTTATTGGAACTTATATCTTGATTTTCATAAACACCTTTTTGTTTAAACCGTTAAGCCATAAAAGGATCAGAGAACTTATATCTGTAACAAGTGTTTAAGCAAGGTGATATATATTCTTTCCTTAATTTTTTTTTTTTTGAAATCAAAATCATGAGTGTCAGTTTATAAATCAAGAACCGAAACCACTGCAAAGTCGAAGGCCACATATAATCATTTCCCAGAGATTCGAAACAAAAGAAGCCAAATTTTCTTTCGCAAAGCAAACAAAGGCTGAAGCCGCAGTTAAAAGCCGAAGTAAAAAAAAAAAACGATATCAACATCGTAATTTCAAGTAAGCGAAAACGAAAATCACCAATCACTAAAAAGAAAATCGAATTGCAGAAGTATTTAAATTACGAGTGAATTAGATGTGAGTAACTAGGGTTACTCATCTTAGATCGAAGCACGTAGGACCAGCCGCGAGTGAAGAGGAAGATGGAGACGACCGAACGAAAGCCCAAATTTTCAGATCGAAGGAGATCGCCGAAGCCCTAGAATTTGCTCGCCATTATTTTTCGTCGCTTCTTTTCTTTTCTTTTCTTTTTTCATTCTGATTTGTGAAGAGAGGGGGGCGTGGGTTTTACAGAAGATAAGATCGTGGGGGGTATGGGTTTAAACGTGAATAAGGGTATGGTGTTTTATCAGAGAAAAAGGGTATGGGCTGGTATGGTCTGGAGTATGGGCCGGTATGGTCTGGTATAGGGTGGTATGGGGGAAGATATGGGATGGGTATGGGTAAGGTAAGGGGGTAAATGTTAATTTTATATCTTTTTTTTTCTTTAAAATTTAATTTTGTTGTTGGTAATTATTTTCTTTAATTTGTTTTGTTTAATTTTGTTATTAAAAATCTAAACTATGTGAATATATTCATTCGTACAAATAAAAATTTAAATAAAAGAATTCTAATCGATTTACAGTTTAAATAAAGCTTAACAACCATTTTACATTACCAATTGATGAAGATTTTATCGTTATAAAAATTCCAACAACAACAGAAATTTAACTGTCAACTTAAATCATTTACTGATGATTATAATTTTGGGCATAACCCCGGCTGTTACATAAATTCAATTTGAATTCAATTTAATTTTATACGCGTTTATACGCCGTATGTTCATAAAACAATTCCGATAAATACGAAAATTGAAATCCGGTAATAATTCAATATTACGGACCCAATGAACTCGTTTCGTCAAATTCCGAGACTGTGCCTCGGAAGACTATTTTTAAATTCGATTTCAAACGATACAATTTCAAAACGGAACAAATCGCTTTCAAATTCAATTCTAAAGCTTCTATTATCTTCAGTATTATCAATATGAATTTTCTAAGCCTTTAAATTATTTTTAACCGGCTTAAAATTGAAGATTCAAATTTTATTCAACTTTCAATAGATTAAATTCAAAAATTTAATCGCCAATTCATTCTGATAATTTGAAATTCAAGTCAAATCATCGTTCAAATATTTAAAATTAATTAAATATTTTCAATTTAAATTGTTCAAAATTCAGGGTCGTTACAAACTCCCCTCCTTAAAAACTTTTCGTCCACGAAAAGGAAAGGTTGTTAAAATTTCATTAACATTTATACTCTAGTCAATTTTTACTAAACTTAAAACTTATTACAAATAAATGAATATAGGATTCATTTCATTTGTTTACTCTCATTAGTTTTGTTTATCTCCTTTGTTCATTGATTTTCAAAAATCAAAACGCAAAAGTCTTTTATCAACACTTTCGATTTACAACTCAGATTCAAACTTAAAATTCTTCACATTAGAGATTTATATAATATATATCTTCCAAAGCTGTGAACTTTCAAAACATTACAAAGATCTTCTTCCTTAGTTCATTAGGTAGAAATTTCGTAATTTTACTTTCAAATCATTGATTTGCTATTTACAGTTTGAAAATACTTGCTAACTCGAAATTTAACAAGTCCATCTTCGTTCTTACAGACATTAGACATACGCTGGCCAGGCGCAGGTCTAAAAATCTCCAAGTACTAAACATACTTGCTTCAATTCCCAGTGAAAATACTTTTAAAAATTCTTTAAAAAAAATGGATATGGAAAGCACGTTCCCCCATGGATTACAGTTCCACCCGGCGGTTACGCTACTATCCCAGTAGAGTCGCTTGTGGCTGTAGATTTCTCATCTCTTAAATTTCGCCATGGTTGTCGCCATAGATTGCAGTACACACGGCGGTTACGCTACTATCCCAGTAGAATCGCTCGTGTCTGTAGGCATCACGCCCCTCAAATTTCGCCTGGCATTAGATTGCAGTTTACTCGGCGGTTACGCCACTATCCCAGTGGAATCGCTTGTAACTGTGGGCATCTCGCCCCTCAAATTACGCTAATCATCAATCAAATCTAATCTCATCGCGATGAACTATCGCGAAGGATTTCCGATTCAAATAGTCACTCTGACTAAAATTCTACGTAGCTACGAATTTCAAATGGATACTCTTCACGAGTTCCAATACCTTCTCTAATAATAAATGGAAGGTACTTTTCCACATCCTCAGTTTAGAAAACATAATATCATATATGTAGTACTTTCATTTCCCATTTCGTACATATAACATCTATGTAAACATACATAAGATTTCCATAACAATGTCTTTCTAAACTAACGGTTTTCAATTCACCGCATTCATATATATAAGTTCTAAAAACTTACATATCCATATTCATAACAAAATAGAGGATTTCAAAATTTTCCTCTAAGTCGATTTAGAAATTTAAGGTTATCTCAAACCTAATTCATATTCATAATTCCATTTATTATCGACTTTCACATTCAATTTGGATTTCACGCTTACATCGTCAATTCTCAACACAGAATTGATGTCTATCGATATATAACCTCTGAGCTCGTACGTCTCAGAGAAGGGTGTTAAGCTAAGAGAATAAATTCTCCGCCACCAACAGATATATATTTAATAGAGATCAATTGCTATGTCATCAATTCACAATGTTAGACATGCAATCCAAATCATCATCTGAAATTCAAAGCTCAACTTATATTGTCTTTGATGTCGAAGTTAAACTCAATTTTAACTTAACGATTCAATCTTTTTTTGAAAAATTTCAAATTGAACAAATTGTTCAAATTTCTCATTTAACTTTTCAACTTCGACTTCGAAAATGAATTTCAAATCATTTATCCCTTACGGAATATATTCACAACATTTCATATTTGGAAAAAACATTTCCATACTTATTTAAAAATAAGTAATTCACAAATCTGATTTATTTCCAACATTTGAAAATATTCGATATACTTAAATCAAAATTAAGTATATATTTCATCTTTAAGGAAATCATTCTCTTTCACATATTTATTTGAGTTAAAACGAATGTTACGTAAAACATCGTTACGACAACTCAAAATCACTAGTATAGGGATTCGAAATTTAGATAGATGTATAAATCCCAATACTATACAAAACATTTCCTTTCGAAAATCATTCACTATAACAACAGTGTTATAGTCCACCATTTCCTTATATTCGAAAACGTCTATTTCAACAATGAATGTTGAAATCTATGGTTTCGATATTCAATGCCTTTGAAAACATCTTTTTAAAACAATTACTTCGTTTTAAAATATCACTTTCCCAAAACATGTCCATTTAATTCAATAATATATTCACGGTCCAAAATTGTGAATATACTTCATTTAACAAACTATACAGAATTTTACTTATCAAAATAAGTCAGTTTCGAATTTATAAACAATGTTTATAAATTTCACTTCTATTCATAAAGACTTCAATTCATAAAAATTGCTTTATTAACCAATTCCTTCATAACTCAATTTTATATCAGAATTTTAATTTATAAGTGAATTACTTATAAATTCTTTTATTTCGCAACTTCGATTCATTTTATAACTTCACATTATAAACTTTTTAATTCTGTAATTAACATTCACTTATGAAATCCATTAAATATTTCACTTTAACACTTATACAATTCCAATATTATATCAACACTTTCAAATCTTCAATATAGCCCGTTTATAATAATTCAAAATTCCATTTTAAACTATTATATAAATTTATCAGTTTTCCATTTCCAAGATAATCAACTAGTTCTTTAGTAAATCCTTTATCGACTTGGTTTTCAATTTAATCACATCTGATTCATTCACATTGGATGTTACTAACATTCATTCATATTCAATTAGTTCACTTTCACTAATTTATATTCAAGTTAGATTGCTTTCAATTCAAATCAAATTTGATTCTATTTAGATTTCTTACCTTTCAATTTGAATTCAATTTACATAGCTTCCAATTTCCATTAATACAATTTCATCAACACTTAATGAATTTCTATACAATCAACTAGCAACCAATGCACATTCAACTTAACCAAATTTATTTACTTGCTTACATTCAATTTGGTTCAACATACTTAATTTCAATTGGTTTATATTCCAATTCACTTTTACAATTAAAGTTGAATTTTCTTTATATAACTCAATTTCATATTCATTCTTCACTTTATCAATTCATTTTGATATCAAATTCAATTTGATTCACTATTACTTAAGCTATGTTTCATTTTATCTCTACTTGCATTTATTTTCGCCATAAAACTTAAGTTCGTCTCAAATTTATTCGAAATTCTATTTTATTTAACTTTACTTAGATTTCATTTCAAAAATCATTTTATTTAACTTTTACTAAAGTTAAATTCATATCACATCTCAGAATTCAGATTTTGTTTCATTTAACAAAACTGTTCAACCATTTAAAAACTGGTTTTACTAAAATTTTCTCATTTTATAAGTTAAACAACTTATAATTTAAACTTCCAAATTCATATCATATAATCACTTATTTTTCAAGTTTAACTTTCCATCTCAACAATTTACTTAATCAAGTTCAATTTATTTAACTTCCTTTAGTTAAACTTCAAATCCATTCATTTATTAATACTAATTCAATTCAATTTAACTTTTCTTAAGTTAAAAAATCTTTTATTTTCAAAAACAATTTTATACTTCTTTGGATTTGAAAAACATCTTCTTTTTAAAGTGTTTCTAGTAACTATTCATATTAAACATCATAAACTAAGCTTTGTGTAAACCAAAGCTCCGATACCACTCTGTAACATTCCCCCTTTTGACCGCCTCCAGTCGGTAATTAAACCAACTCGAAACGTTCAAAAAGACGAATTGTTATTTAGTTTATAAGGTTTAAACAGAATCAGCCACAGAAACACAGATAATAACAATCAATTAAAACAAATGAGAATTTATTTCATTACTATAAATCTTTTATATATACATCAGAGTTATACAATTTAATACAGATACAACGGAATATCTTAAAATACAATTTTCTTCTGAAAATTAAAATGATTCTTTACTCTCTCTCTAACTTCGCTGCTCGAAAATCTTCAAGCTGTAAAAATACTCGGTCTGACCCGAGTATTATATTCAAAAGAAAATAATACACAGGTCAGTCTAATTCAAACCAGTTTATTAGTGCATAGAGGCAGTAATAATTTAAATAGACGACAGTCACAATAATTCCCGTCTATCCGACTCTTTCAACAAAGAAATCGGATAACGAAAATATAACACTTAACAGTGTTAAACAATAAATCAGCAGATTTAAATCATCAACAGAGATAAACAGTGTTATTGGCTGCCGTACACGCACGCGTGCACGGCCTCGCCAATACGACATAAAAGATCAATGCATCACGACGCAAAGAAACATCAATTCAAACTGTCGATTTCTTGGTGGCTGCAGTGCACGCACGCGTGCACTGCCTCGCCACTACCGTACGTCGAAACTGCAAAGGTCAAGTCAGTAAACTGCAAGTATCAAAGAGGCAAGAAACAGTTCAATACCCAAGCAAACTCAAGAACAAGTTTCCAAACAACTCATTACTGCACATTTCATCAAGTGCAAAATTCTTTATAAAAATGAACTGCAGCCCCACTTTGAATTCAAGGGCAAACTGCAACATGTACTGCGGCCACCACTTGAATACTATGGGCAAGACTGCAATAGTGTAATGAAACAGTACAGGCAGTAAAAGAGACAACAAGTGATGTACAATTGAATACATCCTTAAAACAAGATAGACTATAAGTCAAGTGCCAGCATATAAGACAGCAAACACATGAATGTGCAACAGTGGAATGCGACAATGAACCAATATAAATTTCAAATGACACATACCAGAATAAGATATATATACACAAATTTCAGGTAGACCAGGATGCAAAGTTTACCAAGTACCAATGACTGAGCCGATAAATCAAAACATATAACTAAGTCGAGGTCAAGAATGATCAAATCCAGGAATGCAAGTTGAAGTATAAACAGGAATGACTCTGGTTGAAGTCATATACAGCAAGTATTGGTAACTAATATCAGTCAAGTCAATCTACCCAAGTGCAACTACAAAGAAGACAGAACACATGCACAACTTCAAATACGTGCAAGCTACTTGTATGAAATGCAGACAGGTCAAAGTTAAGTGCAAATATCAACTTGGATACACATGGAAATGCATATGCAACCTGACAGTAAACAGGGCCACAAGACCACCAAGTTCACAGTCGAATATCATATCAATAATACAACATGGCAATGCAGGCAGTGGTCGAGAACCCAGACCAATACTACAAATCAAATGCTAGGTCGAACAACTACATGATGAACCCAGACTCATGAACCATATCAATGCTAAATGCTCACATGCTCAAAACTCAACTACCAAACCAACTCGAGTGATGACAGTGATGACAAAAATCAAGTTCTTCAGTTAATCAAAAACAAAGTTAAAATTCCCAGATAATCAAGTCAATCAATGTCGAAGACTACAGGAATATACAAAATGACCAAATTTTGTATCCATTCAAGAATACATAGCATGGAAACAGTGCACAGATGTATACCAAGATGCAGTGAAACAAGCTACTAAGACCCCAAGTAAATGCCAGACTTCACGCAATTAACCAATACTACAAGTGAATGCATGTGAATGCAAACTGGAATACAACAAAGTGAAGCAACAGTAAAAATCAAAAGGAATTCAAACAGTGCAACTCGAATGAATGCAGACTACCTGTAGTAAATGTAACTACAACATAACCAAAACCACGTCCATAACTTCAAGAGCAAAATGCAAATTATTTTAAAGTAGTGCAATGCAGACTATAATATCAAAGTTCAGGTTAGTCCAAACATCAAGCTGAAGCCATGATTTTACTGACCGAAGGCAATTTCTTAAGGCAAATACAAAGTCGAATGAATTTCCATCTAACATAACTTCACAAAATTAATTCAAAATGAACAACACAGTGAATGTTACAGCAACATGTAGAAGTTTCAAGTTAAACAAGTAAATGCCAATAGAAAGCATCAAAGAACAAGTCACAGTCGAAATGGTCATCATCACAAGCTAATTATCAGTTGTGATCAAGTCAACAAAAGTATTTATTGGAACTTATATCTTGATTTTCATAAACACCTTTTTGTTTAAACCGTTAAGCCATAAAAGGATCAGAGAACTTATATCTGTAACAAGTGTTTAAGCAAGGTGATATATATTCTTTCCTTAATTTTTTTTTTTTTGAAATCAAAATCATGAGTGTCAGTTTATAAATCAAGAACCGAAACCACTGCAAAGTCGAAGGCCACATATAATCATTTCCCAGAGATTCGAAACAAAAGAAGCCAAATTTTCTTTCGCAAAGCAAACAAAGGCTGAAGCCGCAGTTAAAAGCCGAAGTAAAAAAAAAACCGATATCAACATCGTAATTTCAAGTAAGCGAAAACGAAAATCACCAATCACTAAAAAGAAAATCGAATTGCAGAAGTATTTAAATTACGAGTGAATTAGATGTGAGTAACTAGGGTTACTCACCTTAGATCGAAGCACGTAGGACCAGCCGCGAGTGAAGAGGAAGATGGAGACGACCGAACGAAAGCCCAAATTTTCAGATCGAAGGAGATCGCCGAAGCCCTAGAATTTGCTCGCCATTATTTTTCGTTGCTTCTTTTCTTTTCTTTTTTTTTTCGTTCTGATTTGTGAAGAGAGGGGGGCGTGGGTTTTACAGAAGATAAGATCGTGGGGGGTATGGGTTTAAACGTGAATAAGGGTATGGTGTTTTATCAGAGAAAAAGGGTATGGGCCGGTATGGTCTGGAGTATGGGCCGGTATGGTCTGGTATAGGGTGGTATGGGGGAAGATATGGGATGGGTATGGGTAAGGTAAGGGGGTAAATGTTAATTTTATATCTTTTTTTTTCTTTAAAATTTAATTTTGTTGTTGGTAATTATTTTCTTTAATTTGTTTTGTTTAATTTTGTTGTTAAAAATCTAAACTATGTGAATATATTCATTCGTACAAATAAAAATTTAAATAAAAGAATTCTAATCGATTTACAGTTTAAATAAAGCTTAACAACCATTTTACATTACCAATTGATGAAGATTTTATCGTTATAAAAATTACAACAACAACAGAAATTTAACTGTCAACTTAAATCATTTACTGATGATTATAATTTTGGGCATAACCCCGGCTGTTACATAAATTCAATTTGAATTCAATTTAATTTTATACGCGTTTATACGCCGTATGTTCATAAAACAATTCCGATAAATACGAAAATTGAAATCCGGTAATAATTCAATATTACGGACCCAATGAAACTCGTTTCGTCAAATTCCGAGACTGTGCCTCGGAAGACTATTTTTAAATTCGATTTCAAACGATACAATTTCAAAACGGAACAAATCGCTTTCAAATTCAATTCTAAAGCTTCTATTATCTTCAGTATTATCAATATGAATTTTCTAAGCCTTTAAATTATTTTTAACCGGCTTAAAATTGAAGATTCAAATTTTATTCAACTTTCAATAGATTAAATTCAAAAATTTAATCGCCAATTCATTCTGATAATTTGAAATTCAAGTCAAATCATCGTTCAAATATTTAAAATTAATTAAATATTTTCAATTTAAATTGTTCAAAATTCAGGGTCGTTACAAACTCCCCTCCTTAAAAACTTTTCGTCCACGAAAAGGAAAGGTTGTTAAAATTTCATTAACATTTATACTCTAGTCAATTTTTACTAAACTTAAAACTTATTACAAATAAATGAATATAGGATTCATTTCATTTGTTTACTCTCATTAGTTTTGTTTATCTCCTTTGTTCATTGATTTTCAAAAATCAAAACGCAAAAGTCTTTTATCAACACTTTCGATTTACAACTCAGATTCAAACTTAAAATTCTTCACATTAGAGATTTATATAATATATATCTTCCAAAGCTGTGAACTTTCAAAACATTACAAAGATCTTCTTCCTTAGTTCATTAGGTAGAAATTTCGTAATTTTACTTTCAAATCATTGATTTGCTATTTACAGTTTGAAAATACTTGCTAACTCGAAATTTAACAAGTCCATCTTCGTTCTCACAGACATTAGACATACGCTGGCCAGGCGCAGGTCTAAAAATCTCCAAGTACTAAACATACTTGCTTCAATTCCCAGTGAAAATACTTTTAAAAATTCTTTAAAAAAAATGGATATGGAAAGCACGTTCCCCCATGGATTACAGTTCCACCCGGCGGTTACGCTACTATCCCAGTAGAGTCGCTTGTGGCTGTAGATTTCTCATCTCTTAAATTTCGCCATGGTTGTCGCCAGAGATTGCAGTACACACGGCGGTTACGCTACTATCCCAGTAGAATCGCTCGTGTCTGTAGGCATCACGCCCCTCAAATTTCGCCTGGCATTAGATTGCAGTTTACTCGGCGGTTACGCCACTATCCCAGTGGAATCGCTTGTAACTGTGGGCATCTCGCCCCTCAAATTACGCTAATCATCAATCAAATCTAATCTCATCGCGATGAACTATCGCGAAGGATTTCCGATTCAAATAGTCACTCTGACTAAAATTCTACGTAGCTACGAATTTCAAATGGATACTCTTCACGAGTTCCAATACCTTCTCTAATAATAAATGGAAGGTACTTTTCCACATCCTCAGTTTAGAAAACATAATATCATATATGTAGTACTTTCATTTCCCATTTCATACATATAACATCTATGTAAACATACATAAGATTTCCATAACAATGTCTTTCTAAACTAACGGTTTTCAATTCACCGCATTCATATATATAAGTTCTAAAAACTTACATATCCATATTCATAACAAAATAGAGGATTTCAAAATTTTCCTCTAAGTCGATTTAGAAATTTAAGGTTATCTCAAACCTAATTCATATTCATAATTCCATTTATTATCGACTTTCACATTCAATTTGGATTTCACGCTTACATCGTCAATTCTCAACACAGAATTGATGTCTATCGATATATAACCTCTGAGCTCGTACGTCTCAGAGAAGGGTGTTAAGCTAAGAGAATAAATTCTCCGCCACCAACAGATATATATTTAATAGAGATCAATTGCTATGTCATCAATTCACAATGTTAGACATGCAATCCAAATCATCATCTGAAATTCAAAGCTCAACTTATATTGTCTTTGATGTCGAAGTTAAACTCAATTTTAACTTAACGATTCAATCTTTTTTTGAAAAATTTCAAATTGAACAAATTGTTCAAATTTCTCATTTAACTTTTCAACTTCGACTTCGAAAATGAATTTCAAATCATTTATCCCTTACGGAATATATTCACAACATTTCATATTTGGAAAAAACATTTCCATACTTATTTAAAAATAAGTAATTCACAAATCTGATTTATTTCCAACATTTGAAAATATTCGATATACTTAAATCAAAATTAAGTATATATTTCATCTTTAAGGAAATCATTCTCTTTCACATATTTATTTGAGTTAAAACGAATGTTACGTAAAACATCGTTACGACAACTCAAAATCACTAGTATAGGGATTCGAAATTTAGATAGATGTATAAATCCCAATACTATACAAAACATTTCCTTTCGAAAATCATTTACTATAACAACAGTGTTATAGTCCACCATTTCCTTATATTCGAAAACGTCTATTTCAACAATGAATGTTGAAATCTATGGTTTCGATATTCAAGGCCTTTGAAAACATCTTTTTAAAACAATTACTTCGTTTTAAAATATCACTTTCCCAAAACATGTCCATTTAATTCAATAATATATTCACGGTCCAAAATTGTGAATATACTTCATTTAACAAACTATACAGAATTTTACTTATCAAAATAAGTCAGTTTCGAATTTATAAACAATGTTTATAAATTTCACTTCTATTCATAAAGACTTCAATTCATAAAAATTGCTTTATTAACCAATTCCTTCATAACTCAATTTTATATCAGAATTTTAATTTATAAGTGAATTACTTATAAATTCTTTTATTTCGCAACTTCGATTCATTTTATAACTTCACATTATAAACTTTTTAATTCTGTAATTAACATTCACTTATGAAATCCATTAAATATTTCACTTTAACACTTATACAATTCCAATATTATATCAACACTTTCAAATCTTCAATATAGCCCGTTTATAATAATTCAAAATTCCATTTTAAACTATTATATAAATTTATCAGTTTTCCATTTCCAAGATAATCAACTAGTTCTTTAGTAAATCCTTTATCGACTTGGTTTTCAATTTAATCACATCTGATTCATTCACATTGGATGTTACTAACATTCATTCATATTCAATTAGTTCACTTTCACTAATTTATATTCAAGTTAGATTGCTTTCAATTCAAATCAAATTTGATTCTATTTAGATTTCTTACCTTTCAATTTGAATTCAATTTACATAGCTTCCAATTTCCATTAATACAATTTCATCAACACTTAATGAATTTCTATACAATCAACTAGCAACCAATGCACATTCAACTTAACCAAATTTATTTACTTGCTTACATTCAATTTGGTTCAACATACTTAATTTCAATTGGTTTATATTCCAATTCACTTTTACAATTAAAGTTGAATTTTCTTTATATAACTCAATTTCATATTCATTCTTCACTTTATCAATTCATTTTGATATCAAATTCAATTTGATTCACTATTACTTAAGCTATGTTTCATTTTATCTCTACTTGCATTTATTTTCGCCATAAAACTTAAGTTCGTCTCAAATTTATTCGAAATTCTATTTTATTTAACTTTACTTAGATTTCATTTCAAAAATCATTTTATTTAACTTTTACTAAAGTTAAATTCATATCACATCTCAGAATTCAGATTTTGTTTCATTTAACAAAACTGTTCAACCATTTAAAAACTGGTTTTACTAAAATTTTCTCATTTTATAAGTTAAACAACTTATAATTTAAACTTCCAAATTCATATCATATAATCACTTATTTTTCAAGTTTAACTTTCCATCTCAACAATTTACTTAATCAAGTTCAATTTATTTAATTTCCTTTAGTTAAACTTCAAATCCATTCATTTATTAATACTAATTCAATTCAATTTAACTTTTCTTAAGTTAAAAAATCTTTTATTTTCAAAAACAATTTTATACTTCTTTGGATTTGAAAAACATCTTCTTTTTAAAGTGTTTCTAGTAACTATTCATATTAAACATCATAAACTAAGCTTTGTGTAAACCAAAGCTCCGATACCACTCTGTAACATTCCCCCTTTTGACCGCCTCCAGTCGGTAATTAAACCAACTCGAAACGTTCAAAAAGACGAATTGTTATTTAGTTTATAAGGTTTAAACAGAATCAGCCACAGAAACACAGATAATAACAATCAATTAAAACAAATGAGAATTTATTTCATTACTATAAATCTTTTATATATACATCAGAGTTATACAATTTAATACAGATACAGCGGAATATCTTAAAATACAATTTTCTTCTGAAAATTAAAATGATTCTTTACTCTCTCTCTAACTTCGCTGCTCGAAAATCTTCAAGCTGTAAAAATACTCGGTCTGACCCGAGTATTATATTCAAAAGAAAATAATACACAGGTCAGTCTAATTCAAACCAGTTTATTAGTGCATAGAGGCAGTAATAATTTAAATAGACGACAGTCACAATAATTCCCGTCTATCCGACTCTTTCAACAAAGAAATCGGATAACGAAAATATAACACTTAACAGTGTTAAACAATAAATCAGCAGATTTAAATCATCAACAGAGATAAACAGTGTTATTGGCTGCCGTACACGCACGCGTGCACGGCCTCGCCAATACGACATAAAAGATCAATGCATCACGACGCAAAGAAACATCAATTCAAAATGTCGATTTCGTGGTGGCTGCAGTGCACGCACGCGTGCACTGCCTCGCCACTACCGTACGTCGAAACTGCAAAGGTCAAGTCAGTAAACTGCAAGTATCAAAGAGGCAAGAAACAGTTCAATACCCAAGCAAACTCAAGAACAAGTTTCCAAACAACTCATTACTGCACATTTCATCAAGTGCAAAATTCTTTATAAAAATGAACTGCAGCCCCACTTTGAATTCAAGGGCAAACTGCAACATGTACTGCGGCCACCACTTGAATACTATGGGCAAGACTGCAATAGTGTAATGAAACAGTACAGGCAGTAAAAGAGACAACAAGTGATGTACAATTGAATACATCCTTAAAACAAGATAGACTATAAGTCAAGTGCCAGCATATAAGACAGCAAACACATGAATGTGCAACAGTGGAATGCGACAATGAACCAATATAAATTTCAAATGACACATACCAGAACAAGATATATATACACAAATTTCAGGTAGACCAGGATGCAAAGTTTACCAAGTACCAATGACTGAGCCGATAAATCAAAACATATAACTAAGTCGAGGTCAAGAATGATCAAATCCAGGAATGCAAGTTGAAGTATAAACAGGAATGACTCTGGTTGAAGTCATATACAGCAAGTATTGGTAACTAATATCAGTCAAGTCAATCTACCCAAGTGCAACTACAAAGAAGACAGAACACATGCACAACTTCAAATACGTGCAAGCTACTTGTATGAAATGCAGACAGGTCAAAGTTAAGTGCAAATATCAACTTGGATACACATGGAAATGCATATGCAACCTGACAGTAAACAGGGCCACAAGACCACCAAGTTCACAGTCGAATATCATATCAATAATACAACATGGCAATGCAGACAGTGGTCGAGAACCCAGACCAATACTACAAATCAAATGCTAGGTCGAACAACTACATGATGAACCCAGACTCATGAACCATATCAATGCTAAATGCTCACATGCTCAAAACTCAACTACCAAACCAACTCGAGTGATGACAGTGATGACAAAAATCAAGTTCTTCAGTTAATCAAAAACAAAGTTAAAATTCCCAGATAATCAAGTCAATCAATGTCGAAGACTACAGGAATATAAAAAATGACCAAATTTTGTATCCATTCAAGAATACATAGCATGGAAACAGTGCACAGATGTATACCAAGATGCAGTGAAACAAGCTACTAAGACCCCAAGTAAATGCCAGACTTCACGCAATTAACCAATACTACAAGTGAATGCATGTGAATGCAAACTGGAATACAACAAAGTGAAGCAACAGTAAAAATCAAAAGGAATTCAAACAGTGCAACTCGAATGAATGCAGACTACCTGTAGTAAATGTAACTACAACATAACCAAAACCACGTCCATAACTTCAAGAGCAAAATGCAAATTATTTTAAAGTAGTGCAATGCAGACTATAATATCAAAGTTCAGGTTAGTCCAAACATCAAGCTGAAGCCATGATTTTACTGACCGAAGGCAATTTCTTAAGGAAAATACAAAGTCGAATGAATTTCCATCTAACATAACTTCACAAAATTAATTCAAAATGAACAACACAGTGAATGTTACAGCAACATGTAGAAGTTTCAAGTTAAACAAGTAAATGCCAATAGAAAGCATCAAAGAACAAGTCACAGCCGAAATGGTCATCATCACAAGCTAATTATCAGTTGTGATCAAGTCAACAAAAGTATTTATTGGAACTTATATCTTGATTTTCATAAACACCTTTTTGTTTAAACCGTTAAGCCATAAAAGGATCAGAGAACTTATATCTGTAACAAGTGTTTAAGCAAGGTGATATATATTCTTTCCTTAATTTTTTTTTTGAAATCAAAATCATGAGTGTCAGTTTATAAATCAAGAACCGAAACCACTGCAAAGTCGAAGGCCACATATAATCATTTCCCAGAGATTCGAAACAAAAGAAGCCAAATTTTCTTTCGCAAAGCAAACAAAGGCTGAAGCCGCAGTTAAAAGCCGAAGTAAAAAAAAAACGATATCAACATCGTAATTTCAAGTAAGCGAAAACGAAAATCACCAATCACTAAAAAGAAAATCGAATTGCAGAAGTATTTAAATTACGAGTGAATTAGATGTGAGTAACTAGGGTTACTCATCTTAGATCGAAGCACGTAGGACCAGCCGCGAGTGAAGAGGAAGATGGAGACGACCGAACGAAAGCCCAAATTTTCAGATCGAAGGAGATCGCCGAAGCCCTAGAATTTGCTCGCCATTATTTTTCGTCGCTTCTTTTCTTTTCTTTTTTTTTTCGTTCTGATTTGTGAAGAGAGGGGGGCGTGGGTTTTACAGAAGATAAGATCGTGGGGGGTATGGGTTTAAACGTGAGTAAGGGTATGGTGTTTTATCAGAGAAAAAGGGTATGGGCCGGTATGGTCTGGAGTATGGGCCGGTATGGTCTGGTATAGGGTGGTATGGGGGAAGATATGGGATGGGTATGGGTAAGGTAAGGGGGTAAATGTTAATTTTATATCTTTTTTTTTCTTTAAAATTTAATTTTGTTGCTGGTAATTATTTTCTTTAATTTGTTTTGTTTAATTTTGTTGTTAAAAATCTAAACTATGTGAATATATTCATTCGTACAAATAAAAATTTAAATAAAAGAATTCTAATCGATTTACAGTTTAAATAAAGCTTAACAACCATTTTACATTACCAATTGATGAAGATTTTATCGTTATAAAAATTCCAACAACAACAGAAATTTAACTGTCAACTTAAATCATTTACTGATGATTATAATTTTGGGCATAACCCCGGCTGTTACATAAATTCAATTTGAATTCAATTTAATTTTATACGCGTTTATACGCCGTATGTTCATAAAACAATTCCGATAAATACGAAAATTGAAATCCGGTAATAATTCAATATTACGGACCCAATGAAACTCGTTTCGTCAAATTCCGAGATTGTGCCTCGGAAGACTATTTTTAAATTCGATTTCAAACGATACAATTTCAAAACGGAACAAATCGCTTTCAAATTCAATTCTAAAGCTTCTATTATCTTCAGTATTATCAATATGAATTTTCTAAGCCTTTAAATTATTTTTAACCGGCTTAAAATTGAAGATTCAAATTTTATTCAACTTTCAATAGATTAAATTCAAAAATTTAATCGCCAATTCATTCTGATAATTTGAAATTCAAGTCAAATCATCGTTCAAATATTTAAAATTAATTAAATATTTTCAATTTAAATTGTTCAAAATTCAGGGTCGTTACAGAATAGTCCTTGCATTGGATATTTCATAACGAAGTGACTATTGCTACTATATGTATATTGGGAGTTTATCCCCAAATGAAAATCCCAAATATCAGTATCTTCCAAACCTGCACATTCGAATGCTTATACGTTGGTCCAAAGTGGTTCTCGGATAAATCCGACCCTAGCCTCTCCAAACCAACAACGATAAAGAGGCCAATATGTTTGATAGTCGGTTATTTAACTATCAAAGCAAACAAACAATATCCAGCACCATAAGCAATCACTAGGCCCATTTAATTAATCTTTTATTAATTAAATCAAATCTTCAAATATTTACTTCAAATTATCTTTCAAAAGATATATTCTCAAAACCATTCCCAAACTTCTATATTGGAAAACATTTAAATATACTTATATCTACATTCTGAGCATATTCACAAATCACTTCATCTCAACACTTAGAAAATATTTCAATATACTTATATCAACGGTATAAGTATATTTAATAACACTACCATTTAGAGACACGCCAAATAGATTTCGATAACTATACAACTCTAGAGTTCGTACGCCTCCGGACGGGTGTTAAGTATAGGAAGCAATGCTATTACACCACCAAGCCTTTAGTACGATCATAAGAACCAATTCGTGTATTTCACGATGGAAGGTCAAAACATAGCTTATTGGGTCAAAACGAATGTTGCGTAAAACATCGTTACGAAAACCCAAAAACATTAGCATATGGATTCGATAAATAAATATATAGATAAATCCGATATACTATATAAAACATTTCCTTTTGGAAATCATTTACTATAACAATAATGTTATAGTCCATGCCTTCCTTACTTCCCTGAAAACGTCTACTACGACAACGAATGTTGAAATCTATGTTTCCATTACTTATCACATTTTAAATCATTTCCAAACCATTAAATTCCATTTGAAATTAATATTTCCAAAACCTTGACTTAAAAAGATAAATTACCTTTTAAAACATTTAACTTCATCAAAATATCACTTCCAACATTCCTTAAATACAAATCAATACTTACAAAATTATTTTTATAAATCTCCTTTCAATTTTATAAAACTTCTATTTATTTAAAATCCCTTTATTTACAAAATTCTTTTTATAAATCCATTTCTTTTATAAAAACTAATTTACTATCAAAATCCATTTCTAAATCCATTTCTTAATAAAACAAATTTATATATAAATCCATTTACAAACAACTTCCTTATTTATAAAAATATCACCTTTATAAATCCTTTATATAAACTTATTCAAAAATCTCAAATCAAAATATTTCTCAAAACTATATTTTTATAACAACAAAAGTCATAATTTTATTTCTTTTAAAAACAAATTCCTTTCCTTTTAATAATTTAAAAATCATAAAAACATATATTGTGACGACCAACTCCTCAACCCTTAGAAATCAACACTAATACATCCTCGGTATTCACGTGCCGCAAATCCAAGTGCTGGAGAGGCAAATTATCATAGGGTAAAAGAAAGATAGAATAATAACAGAATCTCTCATCGTATTTAACAAGTGGAAATCATAAAGGTAGTACATATAATCACTCTCAAAGTGAGTTATCAAAGTCATGATAAGTACTAACCCAGTTGGGATAGTTATAATGGCCTATCCCTACAAGTGCTGGTAGAAACATATTCATAAACAAACGTAGCAAAAAGTGGTGGTAATAACAAAAAGATCCAAATTGCTTCATGCTTCAGGCTTCATGCTCCATATGCTCCAAATACTCCAAAACGCTTCAAAATGCTCCTAATCGGCTAACTACTAGGCTGCCCGGGGAATATTAGGGCACCCAGAGTTTAAGAGAAAAGAAAATAAACTCTGGGTCAGCCATGGGACTGGTGCGAGAAACTCAAAATATGAATTTTGAAAACAAAGGTATGTCATAAGACCACGCCGCACATAAACACGGAACGGGTTTTTATCTTATGATAACCAAAATATTTGCGACGTAAAATCATTAGGTATTATTTTTAGTGACATCCTTTGAAAAACACTTCTCACGTAAATATATTCAAATAGTCGAAATTGTTACATTGGTTAAATTTAATAGCATAATAGGTTTACAATCAAGTCCGTAAGCACTTATTGGAGAATGGATTTCCATATGATGGCAGGTAAGGGATTACCTTTCGTATAGTACATCTCTAGAAGAATGTTCCGATGATACACAAGCAATCCTCCGCATCTGGTAAGACCATCCTATCCATATTTGGCACTCATACATGACCTGGATAGTTACGAATATGACATCACCCCGGTAGTTACCGACCTATCCGAGAGCTCCCTTAACATACACAACATACCCGATAAATAGTGGGTTATCTAGAAAGGTGATGACCATACCCTAGTGGTTGCGAACCAGATAGCTTTGCGGCGTATCCTATTTAAGCCATTATCGGCTGATGAGGCCTGAAGTAGCGATTACCTTTCTCATAGCACATCACGTTTTGAATGCCACATTGCCATCTCGTAGTCACACAATTTATTTCTACAAACGTATAACTCCTGAGCTCATACGTCTTGGGAAAAGGTGTTAAGCTAAGAGAAGTTGTCTTCTCCACCACCAAACAGATGATATGTTTATAGAGATCAATTTATGTAACTAGAAATGCAATGTCAGACATTCGTCGAACATGACAAACCGAAGGCACTCTCCTACCACATCCTGTCGGGAGTTACCCCTAGGATAAGTAGCAATAAGTCCTTTCATCGAAGATCTTAAATGAAGAATTACTGCCACATAATATGACATGGGAAATTTCCCCCGAGGTTAGTGACATGCAGCCCTACATTCCAAGTCTTTCAAATCATATCCATATCTTCACTTCGAATACGTAAATTGGTTTGAAGTGGTTTTTAGATAGGAATTACCCAAATCTGACCTCGTTTCCCTCGAACCGATCATCGATAAAAGATGTTCTATGAATAAGGAATCATTCTTTAATTGATTAAGTTCTTTTTATCAAAATCTGTTTTTGAGATATATATTTACAAAACATTCTTTCTGGTATATACGGAATCAATAAACCTTTCATATAATCCTTTGATTAAAACCTTTTTAAAACTGGGACAAATTCGAAATCATTTCATTCTTCATTTGGGAAAATATTTCTAAATCATTTCCTTTAAATCTTAACATAAATTTCTTAATTCAAAACTCAAATTTTGATTGAGTTAAAACCATGTTATCTATTAATCCAAAACCAGTAAATATTAAGTGAGCAGAATCTATAAAAATCATCTAATTCTACTCACTATTAATTCCCGTAATCAACAAATACTATGGGTGGAATAATGGTGCAATCACCTTTTAAATTCCATGAGTAGTATGAGTTCCCTCTTCGTGCTTTAACATCGAGTACAAGAAGATTATCTCCATAAAATCCAAGTTATTTATATTTGGGAAAATCATATATTTTCTATTTTGGAAAATTTTGATCCAAATAAATCAAATTCACTATCCCATTCGTCAGGCTAGTCCGAATAGCAAGGGAGAGCAAGAAAATGGTTTCCCAGACTCAAGCCTAGAGACTATCTCTCTGACACCCATAAGGCGATCAAGTTATTTGATCGACTCTAAATCATTTAACATTTACCCATTCCTTAAATCCTTTAAAAAATCTTTAAAATACTTTATAAATCATTTCGAAATGTTTAAAAAACAAGCGGCGACTTAAAGAAACCCATGGTGGAGATTAACTCGGCAGAAAATCCAACGGCATTCAGGCTTCCGCGACTTAAGAATATGCGCATTAGAAACTTCGCGACCTAAGCTTTAGGTCGGTAACGACCTAAAAAAACATGTAGCGACTTAAGGACTTCACGCCTTAAATTCTTGCGACCTAGCTCCTTGCGACCTAACTTAGGTCGTTCCATTTTAGCTCGTAGTACCTTTAACTCGTTGAGTCGTTCCAGCGTTCTACCTTCCAACTCGTTAGGTCGTGGACATTCTCCATAAGTCATGAGCGACCTAAAAACCCATTAGGTCGTGAGCGACTTAAAACTTCAGCTTTCAACAAATTAGGTCGTAACTCGTCATCAGTAGGTCGTATTCCATTAGATCGTAGCTCATTAGGTCGGAACTTGTTAATGTGACTGGAATGACTTAAGGTAGCTTCGGTTATCTTGTTAACTCGTAGGTCGTTAGGTCGTTTTCGACCTAAGGAATGGAAGGTCGTTCGTGACCTAAAGAAACTGGCCAATAGCATTAGAATCTTATCCCGGTAGGTCGCTGGAATGATGTAGCTAGGTCGTAACGCGCCTGAATGACTTGCCAACTCGTTTTCCTGCATTTTCATCTCCTTAACTCGTTCATTCTTCCTCATATTAAGTCGGGCGCGACTTAGACTTAGTTTGTGATCATGGTTAGGTCGTAGGTCGTTTGAGCGACCTATAGTACCATGATGCTGGCCTGCATCAAGTTTCGTCCAATTCTGAGACTGTCCCAAAAATGGCTAATTTCACTAGTCGATTAAATATTAAAATATTCAATTTTCACAGATTAACTCTAAATTTAATTTTAAAAGTTCTATAACATCACTATAACTTCAATATGATTTAATATAACTTTATAAATCATTTTCAATCACATTAAACCCAATTTTCAATTATTTCTGGAATTTCAACTATTAAATTATCGATTTAATTACCCAATTAAATCCAGTTATTCGAATTTTAAATTATTCGACTTATTAATTTCACTTATTAATATTTAAAATCAATTAAATATTCAAATTTTAATTAATATAAATTCTGGGTCGTTACAAACTTCCCCCCTTAAAAGAATTTCGTCCTCGAAATTACCAAGTAAGAAAGATTCACAAAATCCGTTAACTTCTCAAAACAAATCGTTTAAATTAGATTTACAAATCTCTTAAGTGTTTAACTTTTCCAAAAATCCAATAGTTAAACTTCTTTCAACAACTTTACTAAGTTTTCAAAATTTTCAAATTTTCCAATTTTCTCAAAAATATTCTAACGCCTTAAATTTTCGAAAAATTTCGCCATAGCCTCCTTTGCGCGGCTCGATCCGAAAAAAAAAATGACAGTGTATATATATCACAAATATACATCTCATCAAGTGATGAGGCATCCCGTAGGGAAAAAAGTGTAAAAGTACGATATTTAATCCGAGATATGTACCTTATATATTATTAGCGAGCGTATACGGCTATTATAGCGCGAAAGCGAGCTCCAAATGCGAAGCAAACGCCATCTGCACCTACTAAACACTCAATTAAACAAATGAGAACATGTATATAGGTAATAATATCAATATACAACATATAGCAACATAATAACTACATGTGCTAACATAGCAATTGCAACAAACAACAAATGCAACCACCAAACAACTATCATCCAATAAACATCCAACAATCAATGTCTATCCAAATCAGTTCATAACCAAATCAATATACACACACTTTTTATTTATATTCATTGAATTGGTTTTCAATTTAATCACATTTGATTGTTAACATTGGATTTTACTAACAAAATCATTCCTTTAATTAGTTACATTCACTAATTAAATTCACATTAGTTCACCTCCAATTCAAATTGAATTCAATTTTATTCAAATTTATTTACTTCACTTTCAATTTGAATTCAATTACTTAGCTTCCAATTTATCAATTCAGCTTCATTAACACTTAATGAATTTATATACAATCAACTAACAATCATATAACAACCAATGTATATTCAACACAACCAAATTATTTAATTTACATTCAATTTGGTTCAACACCTTTAATTCCAATTGGTTTAATATTAAATTGACTTCCATTCAATTTATTCAAATTCCAATTACATTAGCTTTAATGAATTAACACTTACATCCATTGTTTCATATCAATTCGTTCACATTAGATTGATTAACATTCAATCCATTTATTAATTCAATTGCTAATTCACTTAACAAATAAAGTTGAATTTCATTCATATAGCTCAAGTTCACATTCATTTAATAAATTCACTTTATTAATTTACTTTGATATCAAAATCAAACTCATTCAACATTACTTAAGTTATTTTCCATTTCAACATCATTTGTTCAAATAACTTAAGTTTCCACTTATAAATCCAATTCAATTTATTTAACTTTCCTTTAGTTAAATTCACATCATATTAAATAATCACCTATCAAATCCAATTCAATCCGATTAAATTTATTTAACTTTACCAAAGCTGAATATATTATCTCATATTATAAGTTCAAACTTGATTACTTATATTCAACAATTACAACTTAGATTCAATTGATTCACTTATACTTAATTTAATTTAACTCCATCCTTTAAGTTAAATTTATTACATCAAAATTCAAATTATATAAGTATCAACTCATTTATCATTCACATAAATATTTTAAATAGGATTCCAGAGTCTTTTCAACCTTTCAAAAACCATTTTTTTTGAAATCAATTCAATTTATCTTTTGAATTTCTAAAACCAAATCCAAATTTTCCAACCAACTTTCATTTAAAATAATCTAGCAGCAATTCCTCTTTTGGAAACCCGAAAATGAACACCAATGATGTCGCGATCATAATCGGAATTATTTTCCAGCGACTTGAAAAGAGTTTAGAGCTTTCATCTCTCCAAAACAATTTTCTAAAATATCAAATCCTTTCAAAAACATTTCTCTGGAATTTTATTTTAAATTATAAATCACATTTAAAAATCTTTTACTTATAAAATTCCACTTCTTATATATATAAGATTATTTTACCATTGTAAATCATTTTAATTATAATTTCATACGTTAAAATTCATTTGCTTATACAATTTATTCTTTCACAATTGTTGATTCAAACAACTTTTAATTGACTTATATATTTTTACATTTCAATAACCAAACAATTCCATTATATACACTTTAATAATTTCAAAAAAATTATTTCTTTATATACAAAATATAATCAAGGTAAAATTATTTCATTTACCTAATTTTAAAACAATATCGTGCCGAATTGTTCTATATAAGTGTTTAGAGATCCCTATCGATAGAGTTGTACTGACAATACCGATCAGAATCCATATACCACTCAACAAACCAATCATTACAATATAAAATAATTTTATATTCACTAACAAATACACGCTCGTATCTATTATTACACTCAACTCATTCTAGAGTACTACTGACTCTATCTCTAATGAGTAACACCCAACAGAGCAAGGTTGTCGCTTAACCATATGCTCTGATACCAAATGTAACGTTTCAACTTTTTGTCGCTCGAAAATCGACATTAATACATTCACTGTATCAACTGCCGAGCAATCGAATGCCGGAAAACCGAATTGTTATGGAGAAAAAGAAGAGGTAGAAGAAAACAGAAGAAAAAGAAAGAAGAAACAACAGAAGACACAGAAACAGAAAACAATATCAGAATCTCACATTCGCAGTGGAACAACATATAATAGATAAATGAATAATCTTTAAACCAAAGAACTATATCATTTTATACATTACATCATCATCATTAGAGTTTACAACAACAATACAACACTGGACAGTTATATGAACTTGTCCATATACAGAATACACAGTGGAATAATACATAGTATAGATGATACGTCTCGCCATCCAGCTCGCCACCTGAGCTCCATAGCATCTCCTGAATCCAGAATGACCTGATAACCTGACTCTAGACTGCCCGTGTGGAAAATTATGGGCACCCAGAGTTTAGGAAGGAAACAATAAACTCCAGGTCAGTCATGGTGACTGGTGTGAGAACTAAAACAGTGTATCTTTAAAACAACAACAACAAAGAAAGTAGAAAATATCCGCAATGCTTTTGGAAAATGAAACTACCATAAGACCTCCCGCCACACACACAATGCAAACGCAGAATTGGAGGAGATTTCTTCTTATGATAATCAAATATGCTTACTACGCAAATCATTGGATTATTATTATTAGTGCATAGTGTAGAAAACATTTCGAAAGTATAATATTAATCTTTGTCAGCATAGGCATTCCGCACTTATGCCTACTATAGCTACTATGTTCAATAGTAGGTTACCGCCACATTCCATAGCAGGTAATACAACTAAAACCGTACAAGGTTCGTATTGTTTCTTTGGATTTTCCAACAAATGGTCAGGCTAAGGAACTTCCTTTCCTACTGCCGAATGGGATCGCCTTTGGCTGGACGTCCCGAGAGACAAACTGCTCTCTGCCAACAAGGCCGGGTTACCCCTGTAACTAGGTAACTCACGAATATGCCATCCCCCGGTCCTTTGGGACCTTTATCCGAGCGCTCGGTAACATCATCACACATAATAAATAAAGTGTGTCCACATGAGTAAGTATCTGGGCTCCATACCATGATACCACCCCTTTCCAGAAGGAAATGACATACCCTAAAGGGCGCGTCCCTCATAACCTTGCTGCAACATTCCTGTTTCGACCATTTCCGGGTTGTTGAGGCCCTGACGAAGTCTCGTCCACAAAGCTACGCTTTTTCACAAAGCCACACTTTGATCACAAATGATCAATAAATGATCATCATCACAGCAACACTCAGCATGCCACATTACCAGATTGGGAATATATCGCTGATAAATTTCAACTACATAACCTCTGAGCTTGTACGTCTCAGAGAAGGGTGTTAAGCTAAGAGAATAAATTCTCCGCCACCAACAGAAATGTATTTGAAAGAAATCAGCTTAATATCTCAAAATGTAATGTCAGACATGTAACCATACAAGTCTGTTCCGGGTTCGAACAGAACCGAAGGCACTTCCAAAGAAGCCCTTGCAATCCGGGTATTCACAATCTCGATAAAACTTCCCATCACAAAGGGAATCTCAATACCGTAGCTAACGGTGCAGAGACAATCGATAGGTCATCCTATCGTTTTCACAAACACCCGGTCTTCACCACCGGTCTTCAATACGATCCATATCGTCGTATCACAAATTCGGAATGGGTTATACGACCCAAAGGTCCTTTCCCGACTAAGCCGAATAGTGAGCGCTTATTCAAAAATAAGTGTGGCATTCAAATTCAAGCAAATCACAACAAATACCCATTCAAGGTAATTATTGATAGTCGGTTATTTAACTATCAATAGGTCTGCACAGCATCATCAGATTCCAAATAATTTTCCAAATTATTTATCTTCCAAAAATATCTTTACAAGATATATAATTTCCACACATCAACTATTTGAAAACAATTTCAAATCAATTTCCACATTTCAATTTATCTGTGAAGATAAAATCTCAAAACATTTCACTTCATATTGGAAAAACATTTCCATACCTATTTAATAATAGGTAATTCACAAATCCATTTATTTTCAACATTTGAAAATATTCAATACACTTAAATCAAAATTAAGTATATATTTCATTCTTTAAGGAAATCATTCTCTTTCACAAATTTTATTTGAGTCAAAACGAATGTTATGTAAAACATCGTTACGATAACTCAAAATTACTAGTATAAGGATTCAAAATTAAGATAGATATATAAATCCCAATACTATATAAAACATTTCCTTTCGGAAACCATTTACTATAACAACAGTGTTATAGTCCACCATTTCCTTATTCCTCGAAACGTCTATTTCAACAATAAATGTTGAAATCTATTTTTTCGATACTTAACACGTTTTAAAACATCTTTTTAAAACAATTACTTCATTTCGTAATATCACTTCTCCAAAACATCTCCATTTTATTTAATAATACATTCACTGTCCAAAATCGTGAATATAATTCGTTATCCAAACTCAACATTTCTACACATTTTATTTAAAGGATTATCCACTGTCCAAAATCGTGAATATACTTCCTTTAATAAGCTATATAAACTTAACTTATTAAAATAAGTCGTTTCTCAGATTTACAAATCTATTTATAAAACTTCGATTTATAAATCTCCTTTATTATCCAATTCAAATTATATAACTCAATTATATACCGGAAGTCCATATTATAAGTTAAGAACTTATAATCCATTTATTTACAAAATCGTTCTTTTAAAACTTCACAAATTATAAATCTTATTACTTATAAGATTTTATTTATAACCTTATTTTCAACATTAACAGAACTCCTTTTAGAATTCCATTATTTCGATTTATAAAATATATATTTTATAAATCTCATCTATAAACCATTTGCCTTTATTTAAAAATCTCAATGAAAATGTCAAATCCGATTTATAAGTTAATTACTCATAAATCTTTTATTTTACAACATCTATTCATTTTATAACTTCACAAATTATAAGTCTATAAATTTCGTTCACTTATGAAATCCATTTTTTTCCATTTTAACACTTATAAAAACTCGTTTTATAATTCCAGTATTCGTACTTTATAAAATATCAATTTTGTACATCTTTTATATAAATCGTTCATAATAATTCAAAAATCCCAATTTAAAATCAAAATCGTTATTTTTAAACTTCAAAAATGGATCTGATGATGCAACAGCACCAATCATCAATCACGACAATCAAACATCATATATCATCATATGATAATCAACAAATATCACAATATCTGTAATCAAATAAATATTGGTGAGGAATCCAGTTGGATCCCTCCAACCTGCTTTCCTGCATCCACAGATGTTAGCACAATACCAATTCCGCTCCAGTACGGAATATAGCGGTATATGGGATTTATAAATATTATCCGCTATTATGCGGCGCAATACGGTCTCATCCGTTATACAATGCGGGAAATCAACAACTCCAATATATACATATTCCAATATATATATTGCTATATACATATATAATACCAATTCCACATCAATGTGAAATTATCGCGGTATATGTTTTTAATAAATAACCTCCGCTTAATAACGGCGTAAAATGTCTATTTATCACAATAAATAGCAATCATCATTCAATTATCACAATTAACACTATCAACAATTTTAAATCTCAACTATTTAAAATTTAAATCGAAACACAACATTCGATTGAGTGAGGAGTTCTCACCTTGATTTCAATTCCGTTCCAGCGTTTTATTTCGAATAAAATTAAACACGCGTTTAATTTTACCCGAAATTCACACTAGCTCCAAATGACTCAAATTCAGTTCCATAACATAGTTCTCGACCATACGATTCTAACGCAACTGGTTTCGTGCGTTTTCGACCTCGTACGAACAAGTTACAGCATTTTAAACATCGTACAAATTGATAATATAAAACAAGTGAATATTAGGCTCAGGTCCCTAGTAAGTTTCAAAATACACAAAAACCCCAGTAAAAAAAAGTGTGTAAATTAGGTCCCTAGAATTAAGTTACTAAGTAATTGCATATAGTTATGCAATTTTTTTGGTGAATAATTGCGGAATTTTCTGCAACTTTTTGAAAAAATTGCGTAAATTTCCACAATTTTTTGGATGAATAATTGCGGAATTTTCCGCAATTTTTTGAAAAAATTACGTAAATTTCCGCAATTTTTTGAAAAAATTACGTAAATTTCCGCAATTTTTTGGATGAATAATTGCGGAATTTTCCACAATTTTTTGATATAATTGCATAAATGTCTGCAATTATTCACTGAATAATTGCATAAGTGTATGTCATTATTCAATAACTTAATTCTTGGGACCTAATTTACAAACTTTATTTTCCTGGGGTTTTTGTGTATTTTGAAACTTATTAGGGACCTGTGCCAAACTGTCCCATAAAACAATTTACATTTTTTTTTAAACCTCTGCAATCATCTGGCCGTCCAAATCCTTTTACCAATCATGGCCGTGTGTTTGTTTTCTTCCCCGGGTTAGTGAAACGCACGCTAAAACCCATATGCCGCCATCCTTCAACGAATTATTGCGACCAAACCGAGCAACTTGAAGACGATCGGAGAGTGCCACTTCGAAGGCCTACTCAAGAGCCACCATCGGCTGGAATAGCTTGCAACTCGGCCTCCCCTATCACCTCGATTTGCGTGAAAAATGCAGCCCCTTCTTGCTTGATTTCCTGTTGCTCCGTTTTCGATCATCTCCGTATGGATTTGAAGCTCTCATCGTCCTCTACAAGTTTGTAGTTGACAACTTTTGCTAATTCCTTACGGATTGAGAGAGATTGAGGAAGAAAGTTTCGAAAATTCTCAGCCCTTGGAAATTAGGGCCGGCTGGAGGAAGAAGAGAGAGGGTTTTGAGCAATGAAGAGAGTGAAGGTCCTTTTATAGAAAATTACGCAAAACACTATTCACTCTAAATTTTCCGAACTCTAAAAGAAGCGTGCCGGCTGGCATTTCTAAGGTTTACCCCACATTTTGAACACAATGGAACGTGTTTCGGGAGCTAATTCGGTCATCTGTGCGAGTTACGGAATTAAACGATCATATTTAAATTAAACCGATTTAAACCGATTTCGATGCGATTTCACTTGCCCCGGACAAACGGTACATCCGATTAACACGAAATTTGAAACCTTATAATAATTCAACATTACAGATCCGATGAAACTAGTTTCGTCGAAATCCGTGACTTTTTGAAAAATGACTATTTTAACTCGCCAAATTAATATTAAAACAATTTCGATGCGTTTCGAGCTGTCACGATAGCACGACGACTCCGATTGCTACGAAAATTGGAATCCGATAATAACAAACTATTACGGATCCAATGGAACTAGTTTCGTCCAATTCTGAGACTGTCCTAAAAATGACTAATTTCACTAGTCGATTAAATATTAAAATATTCAATTTTCACAGATTAACTCTAAATTTAATTTTAAAAGTTCTATAACATCACTATAACTTTAATATGATTTAATATAACTTTATAAATCATTTTCAATCACATTAAACCCAAATTTCAATTATTTCTGGAATTTCAACTATTAAATTATCGATTTAATTACCCTATTAAATCCAGTTATTCGAATTTTAAATTATTCGACTTATTAATTTCACTTATTAATATTTAAAATCAATTAAATATTCAAATTTTAATTAATATAAATTCTGGGTCGTTACATTCGTGGACTATAGGGGATAATTCTACCTCCCTCAAGAGCCAATGGTGCACTGCCTAGGGTCTGACTTCTAGCTCTGGCATCTGAAGAAACATGAAGCATGGTTTGTGGGACACCATGCATGGGAGCAAAAAGAAATGGCTGCGAAGTCTGACCTAGAGGAATAGTAGTAGAACTAGGGCCTCCCCTCTCTTTCTTTTCTTTCCTCCTCTTCAACGGCAATTAAGTCAAGGTAGCCTTGACAAATGACATTCTGTTCGGCATCCGAGAACCTACCAACGATAACATCCAAACTAAAAGAAGGTCCTGCCTTCTTTCTTACTAGCCTCCTTATTCCTTTGTACTAGCCTCTTGTGAATAGATGCCATAACTTTCGTACAGCCATCCATCCAATTTAGGTTTCCTTTTATATACATCTTAAGGAGATCGTCCACTTTATCCAGCTGGATCCCCAACCTCTTAGCATCTACCTGGAGAGAGTCAGCATAGATTTCTAAGGCAGTACTGTCTTCTTGAGCATATGTCTCTCAAATAGAATTGAAGTAAATTGCGTCTTCATGAGAGCTTTCATAACTTTCCAATACCTGAAGTACTTAAGAAGCTCATCCCGATCCTTTTCAACTACGACAACCCTCGCTCTTAGTCCTTCCACACTTTCTTCGTACTTGGTTGTGGTAACTTTTATAGATGTCGTATGTCTAGGTGGATTTTCCATTATACTTGTTCCTTGCCGATTCGAACTCGTTCATGTGTGCCTTCTTCAGTTTTTCCATCTCCATATGATGATTATTTTTACCTCCTTATGTGCCTTATCCTATTAGGAATCTCATTTCAAAGGTCAAAGATCTTCAAAGTCTAGGCGACATTATTTTGGCAAATCTCCTCCCCAGCTTGTACCGCTTTAGCTTGAAATTCAAATAGCACCCTCATATCAATAACGTTCTTCTCAAGACTTTTATTACTTCCTCAAAGAAGTAGGTGGAGCATTTGTTAGTAACTTGGCCAGGGGATTCTATGGTTGGTAGTCTTGGCAAAACTCATCATAGTCGAATGGCTTAGATTGATGATTACTGAAGTTTTCTCCTTCTCTATGACAGGAACTTTGATGACTGCTCCTAAAGTAGTAGTTGTCTGGCCAGTTTTGACAGCTTCCCTCCGATGTGTTCTCTCTTGATATCTAGAAGGCTTGGAGATAGAAAGAGCAAAAGGTAATGCCCAAAGAGACTTTAGAGTAGCAGCAGGCGTCCTAGACCTTATTTTCCAAGGAAAAATGTAACACCTCTAATTTTTATTGCACATTATTTAATATTTAATTATGGGATAATTAAATAGGAAGTTGTAAATTTGGAATTTTCCATATTAATTAATTTGAGTGCCTTAATAAATATAATTAAGTGAATGGGTTAAAGAAATGGGACTTAATAAATACAACTACAAAAGGGTAAAAGAGGAAGAGAAAACAATAAACTACACTCTTCGTTCTCCCTTATTCATTTCCATTTCATTTTCAAAACAAAACCTTAATAAACAAGGCCGACCACTATCAAGAAGAAGAAAAATTCAGGAGGAAAAGAAGATAAGCCAAAGAAAGAAAGCTAAGGCAAATTCTGACATTTCAACAAGATCAAAAGTGAATAATATGCTCAATCTCTTTATGTTTTGATGTATTTGGTTCAAATTTGTTGCAGATCTGGATTTTAGTTGATTATTTATCATGCTTGTTAGATGAATAGTCATGTGTGTGATTGAATAGTTGTTACTTAGGGATTTTGAAAATTTTCCTAAAGGATTTTTATGTAAGAAACTAAGTTTTGGTCTCCAAATGTTCTAAAATTTTGGTATGTTGTTTCAATTATTATTTTAGAGATGGGTTTTAAATCTCACAATTTTTATAATTTATATGAATTTTCTAAGGAAGAATATTGTAATTTCAAAATTTAATTATTTAAAATAAGAGGAATGCACTACTAGAAAATACTTCAATTTCCTACGCAAAGTTTCCGACGTCTTTCCTACGCCAGAAGGCGGGGCGTAGGGAAGGCGTAGGAAACAGGTAGAAAGAGGTAAAGGCGTAGGGAAGACGTAAGGAAATTTTCTACGCCTTTCCTACGTCAACTTCAATACGTAGAAAAAAAATCGAGACGTAGGAATGGTGTAGAAAATCCCCTACACCAAAATTATACCGTAGAAAAGACATAGATAATCTCCTACGCCATTTCCACGCCTCTGTTAATTTTCTACATTTTCAGATCGGCGTATGAAAAGCGTAGGAAATTCCTTACGCCAAAAATATGCCGTAGGAAGGCATAGAAATTTCCCACGCCATCCCTACACCCGCAGTACACTACTTCAAAATACTTCAATTTCCTTCGCAAAATTTTCTACGTCTTTCCTACGCCAAAAGACATAAGAAAATTTCCTACGATTTTCCTACGTCAAGTGAATTGAATTAGTTCCCCAAATTTTGGCTCTAAATTGGAAAATTTTGGCTCTAAATTGGAAATTTTCGGCTCCGATGGTCATTCTTTTATTTCACCTAAAATCTTCTTTCCTCTTCTTCCTAGCCGCCTCAGAGCTTTTTTACAACTCGTTACCATTCCAAATCAATCCCTAGTTCTTGAAATGAAATATATCTCCGAACCGAGTTGGTCAAATAAATCTCGATTTCTTGTTTGGTTTCCTCGTTATAGTCTTCAGTTGCTATTTGTTCTACGTTGTTCCTTGACCCTTCTCCGTTCATGCTGCCGATTTAGGGTGGATTAGGGGTTCAAATCCGAACTCCTCAAAGATAAGTTCGACTCCCCTTATTTCCACTTCTTTGATGTTTGTATTTTTTTAGTAGGTTCTTGCAGTTCAGAGCGGATTAGTTTGTTGCAAATTGCACTTGCTCTCTCTGCAGTCTTTCCTAATAAACAACGAAAAGTATATTTATGGATCTTCGATTAATCATTCTACTCCAACTTTTACTTCCAATTTCTTCAGTAATTGGAAGTAATTACAGATATGGAGAGGCTTACGTGCGACCTAAGCCTCGAAAAACCCTGACTTGGCCGTGGGAGTCTAAGCATTCTTCTGAGCCCCAACAGGTAATTTTCCTTTTTGTTCGATTTTTCTCTTTGAGTTTTGAGTCTTATTGCATACACGTTTCTGTATTAAATTTTATGCATCTCAACTAGTTGATTGAATTAGAGCTTCTCTCTTCCTAGATTCGTATTAAGGAATTACTTATCAGCTTTAATTTGTTTGATTGCGAGAAAAATGAAGCGTATCTTAATCAGTTATGTTTATTAGTTGGCTTGTATGAAGAAGTGTAAATTTCATAATTATACTAAAAACTGCGAAGGAATAATGCTTTGATTAGTGCAACAAAATATTGAGCGCATTTGCAACCAGTAGCAGAATCTTGATCTTGTAAGTTGTGGATGTGCTAGTATGATTATTAGAAGCATTTTGACAATTAAAGTTAATGGGTTGGGTTTGGTCCTGAAGCTAAAATCCGGAACCAAGCCTGACTGCTATAACCATAGCTCAATTCAAGCCCTAGTTCGGCTGCTATTTCAAACCTATTATCCAAACTCATCTTTTAAACGCGAAAACCGGATTTGACATTATTCAAACTGATGTTGTCTAAGAGTTATATGGATTTCAGACCTTGATTGATTTAGATTCATACCTATTCATAAAAATTTGCTTGTATAAGTGTGTCATTTATGCTATATCTTGTTATGTACAGAATTGTAGCAAATGTGCTTTGGATTTATATTTTATTAAACTTATTCTATTTGGAACTATTTTATAGGATGGATCAATTACTAATATTGCTGATGTAGACAAATTGACTTCTGTTACAGGTTGGTGTTATACTTCATTTTCTATGATGCTTTATTACTTTGGTTTATATTCTTGTCCATTGGTATGCTGCTTGGTGCAGTCTGTATTGTAACAATGAAATTTTTTTTTCATTTTCTATTCTGGGTCAAGAGCATTCCCAACCATTTGGGAATCCAAAGTTATATTGTGTGGTTAGAAAATCCAATCTCTCAAATTCAGTTTCAGATTTTAAATTATCATTGATACTTGTTGAGTTACAAGGTATATTATCATTATTAACACAGGTAAGCAATGGCTCCGCCGCAGCCAAACACTGGATTATTTGTTGGTTTGAACAAAGGACACGTTGTTACTAAGAGATTGGCCTGAACAGTGTAACATTAGCATGTCATAGATCACATAGTAGATGAATTGTATGTATGTAGAGCAGAAGTTGTGAGGAGATTGAATAAGGAGGTGGGTAGGGGACAGTTTGGTTTCAAGATGGCAATTTGATGGGGAGTTGAATGATCTCGTGAGGATGAGGGTATTTTTTTATTTTTAATTGTAACTGCATGATGTCATGTATCATGAACATATTATCGTATTATTTTGACATATAAAAACTTGATTAATATTGTTTGACTTTGTAATATGAATGAGATATTTATTTTTTGAATTAAAGATGAATGATTTGATGTTAATCTTTTTGTTGGAATGTGTATATATGTGTAACAAGTTGGTTTTAGTTTCTATTTAATATGGTGAAATGAAACACAATAGTAATATATCAAAATTGCTTTAGAAAAGGCATAGGTAGAGGGAATATTGATGTACCCATAGATGAATGAATGGCGTAGATAAAACGTAGGAAATGTAATATGTAAGAATGGCATAGGGAAAGCGTAGGAAAATAAGGCGTAGGGAAGACGTAGGTAAACGGATGACGTAGGAAAGACGTGGGTAACGAAAGAAGTAAAAATGTCGTAGCAAAATCGTAGGAATAACGAGGCGTAGGAAAGACGTAGAAAAATCATGGCGTAGGAAAGACGTAGGGAACAACCCAACGGATGGCGTAGGTAAAGCGTAGGTATTTTATTAGCTACGCAAGTTTTACCCACGCCAAAATTGGCGTAAGGGTTACGTAGTTAATGCATTTATCTACGCCCCGCCTACGCCATTTTGGCGTAGGTAAACCGCAGTTTTCTTGTAGTGATGATTATTTTGATCTGAAATCTTAATATAATGTTAAGGAAGTAAATGATGATTTTTGGAATTTTTTTGGATTTTTCATGTTTACAATTTAATATAAATTGTTTTATGCCAAAAGGCTTAATTGCACAGTATGATAAATGATATAATTTAGGAAAAAATACATTTGGAAGTAAAAGTAAAATATTTCACTTTGGATTTGTGGAAGATTTCTGAAAAGGTTATGTTGACTAATGAGATTTTGGCAAATAATACGGGTTTGGTAAAAAGAATGCTTTTAAAGGAAAATTTTTAGTTATAGAAAATATTACAAATGCCATTTTAACCAACAAGGGCTATTACCCACGATAGCTATGTTTTTCAAGCCTTTAAAAGCTTACTTCGATAACAGGTGAAAGCTATTTGTTTTAACCCCCTGATAACTATCTCTTACGATAGCTATGTTTTACTAGCTTTTAAAAGTTATTGCTTTAATACAGGATGGCTTTACTTTTGATAACCATGAAGGTTATATCTCCTGAGGGCCTTATTTTCAATTACTCATGATAGTTACCTTTTGTGTTAAGGCACAAAGATAATGTTTTCATTATTCACGATAACTATGAAGTTACAAAGCGCAATAGCCCATACTTTTAACATGCAATGACTAAGAAATTTAAAAGGCGTGAAGGCTTATATTTTTAGCAAGCAATAAGTATAAAATTATAAGGTGCCATGGCATATACTTTAACACACGAAAACATGTAACCTATGAAAGCACGGTAGAAAATTGTTTTGAAAGGAATGGATAGTTATTTTTATAACACTTCGAAGATTTTTCACTCTAATTTAGGCTAAGTTTACTTAAACAAAAAGATGATTTTCTTAAGTATTTTATGAGAAAGGAAAGAAAAAATGTACTAGCCTATTTTTGTAGAGTTTTTAAAGAGGAAATTATTACTTTGTTACAAGTAAATTTGTATATAAATTGGCTATCGTGTGAACATATAATTATATTGATTGATGATGTGTTGTATGTTCATCTTCATATTTTGATCAATTATTATTGCATATATTGAATCGTTGACATGCTTACTTATATGCTGTATGTATCATCCAACATTTTGAACTTGAGGATTTGGAAATTGATGACCAGTTAGGGCTGTTCCAATAGAGGGTATCGTCAGACTTAAACTTCTGAGTGATTAGAATTACATCTAAGTGATCAGGAAGATCAAAATGTGTTAGGATGCCCTGGACTGATCAAAGTGACATGACTCGATCTATTTTTAAATCAGGTCTTGGGTGGAGACTAGGGCAGGGCCGTGCCCTATCCTCTAGCTGTTAAGCCCTCGGTTGGTCAGGTCCGTTGTTCCAATGTGTAGGGCTTTGCCAAGTAAGGCTAAATTTTGGAGTTATGCATCCAAATGAACTTGTAGCGGTTTCCATACCTATATTTTTGCCAACCATTTTAAGAGACGATTACTATACTTTTCTCCTATCGTCCTTAGAAGACCATTAATATTTTCTCCTACCATTTTTAGGAGATTGATGTTATTTCTCCTACCAATCTTAGGTGACTATTGTTTTTTCTTCTAAATAGACTAGAAGACCATTAGATCGTTTGATATATCTTGGCTCAAGTCAACCTTGGCCTGGGAAAACTAATATAGGTTCATAGCGACTTTGGGAAAGTTATCTCGTTGAATAACCAATTTTATGGGATTAGGCAATTAGGGGAATGTGTAATCCCTTGACACTTGTGAATAACGAACTATTCATTTTAACCCATACATACAAGATATCTTATTAATATTATGATTACGTTCTAATCATTTTTGGATGCAGAACATATTACATATTGTTTGATAGGGTATTAATAATGGGAAATCTATTCGACTTAGCGGTATGGTCTCACTAAGTATCTTCTTTTTTGTTTGAGATGGACTAATATTGTTAACACCGGACTTTTTGTCCGACCCAAAGTTTTTTATGTCACCCTAAACTCTCGGGTGCTCAATTTGGAATTAAGTAGGCTGAGATTAGAGTTTTCAAGTTTTGATAAATAAACTTCTGGAGACATGCAGGAGGCAGGCTACTATTTAAAGTTTATTTCCGCTGTGCAACAGTTTAACGGCTTCATTTTTCGATTTTTGTATGTATTGACTAACATTATGATCTCTGGTCATCCAAAGGGGCATCTTCATATGTCGGTATTGGGATTATGTTTGTAATTATTATATTTTATCTAAACAATCTAATCGTGGGGTCATTAGACTAAATTGTAATGAATGAAATTGTTTGTGGAATTTTGTGAATTCCAGTACTCTTGATGTTAATGATATAATAACTTATCTAATTTTATCACTGTAAAATAATGCTAAGGATTACTGCAGCATCACTAATATATATTTTCAAGCCTCATAACAGAGGATGTTACAAACAAGGTCTTTTTTAGAAATCATATGCTCCTTATCATTCGATCTCCTGATGGGTGGTAAACAACTAGGTCTTGGCCTTCGTAGCCGGCTGCCCCACGTTCTAAACTTACCCTTTAGTTTTCTTCTCTTGGAACTCATGTATCCTACAAAAGATAGAAAATTGGAGTGTGAAAGCTCTCTTCTAAGAAACATAGCTTGTTAGTGCAATAGATGTGAGTTTATATGTGTGTAAAGTGCGCCTACATTTAGATGAATCCTTATGTTCTTCTAACACCTACAACCGATGTAGGAATTCAACCAAAGATTCTGGGTTCCCATTGTCAATACCCAACTCCGGGTCTTTCTAGCAACTGAAAATCAAGAAGTTTCCCAAAAAAAATATTTTCATCATAGGACCCGAAGGACTTATGCAACACATATTATATATCAGCATTAGTCGATGGGTCAAGCCTAATCTCCTTGTGAGATCGAGACTCTTCCCTTTCAAAAATCGCTACCTCATTATCTCTGAGGTGTGATTTCTCTCCCACGGCTGTACTTTCCACATCATCATCTTCCTCGTAGAGGAATTTCATTCAGTCGGTATAACGAGTATGGAGTGGAGGACATTGGATTCCTCGACTCCAGTATCCACTTTAGTCTTGGTGTCAGACCGAACTAGTATTGTTCCAAAGTAAGCATTGGGAGTGGAGTTGAATGCTCTCCGCTTGTTTCTCCAACTTTTAGAGTTTTAGCCTTCCTTTTCCTGTAGGCCATTAGGCTAGAAAAGCCCTAGCTTTTCCGATCGGGCAGCCCTCTACCAACAACCAATATTGCCTAAGTGATTCATCAGTAATCAACTGGGGAAGCTCTCTCATTTCTAATGGAATCCTTTTTAACCTCTCGAGAATTTCCTTAAGGTCTACACTGAAAGCATCTTTCATGATACCCAAGAAAAACATCAAAATTGGCGGTTAGTGCAAAGACCTCAAAGTAGAGAGAATGTAGCTGCAAAGTCAGGAATCACTTGCATTCTTAAGTCCATTAGTGAAAGCAAAAGGAGTCATCCCTGAAGAAGAAGTAATCATGCTTAAAGTTGCTATACTTAGAATATATGTCCTCTGCGAGTTTAAATTTTCTTCCTGACTAAAGGTGGAAGAATGGGGAGCCCTTCACTTTGCTTTTAATTAAATATAAGAAAATGAGTTGCCTGTGGGTTGAAGGCATTTGAAATTCCCTTGTAAATATTATGTAGAGGCCCGTTAAGATACCATAGCCATTCTGATGAAGCGGGAATGAAGTAATTTTAAGATATATTAGGACCCTATTTATCCATTGGTGAATAGGAGGTGGTGCCCCCACCAAATAATGATATTGAAAGTAATATGTATAGCCTGGCCGATTGTTCCTAAATTGGCAAAAGCATATCATCCTAAAATGTCCATGACTGGTAGTGATGGTATCCACCTGCCAAGGGGTGAATGTGGTAGCAACTAACTCTGCAAGGTCTAAAAGTAGCTGAGAAAGAGCATAACCGTGAACCAAGGAATGTGCAGAACTAGGTTGGCTAACCCTAGCCCTAAAATTTGAAGAGTCCATAGCGGTAGATGAAGAAGGAGCCTGAGCTCCTGTAGCAGTCGAAAATAGAGTCTGCATCTTTTTAACATAAACTATCTAATACATCAACTTGTTTCACATAACACTATTTGCTATGTGTATGTCGTGAAAAGTATATTAGGATACATGAATGTGAAATAGTATGTAAAAGTAAGATTGTCAACCATGTACCCAAGGGCTTGACTATAATACGGCCTTAACACAACTAAATAAGTCTAGCTCTCTAAGTATTGAGTCTTGTTATTATAGCATCAACGACCCCGTATGTTTTGTCGAGCAAAGCACTAGTCCCTACAACTGAATCAACATAAAATTTCCCAAATACTCACATCAATATTAATGCAACTCTTGGTGACATTGTGTAACGAAACTTAAGACTATCTCCTCCTAACATGATGAGGAGAAGGACATACCTATGACCATACCTTTTATTTCGCCTATTCATCTAAACTCTAACCAAAACCAGGAACCACAAATCTAGAGTTAACTTAATCCAAGACCCAACAGTGAAATAATTAGTTTGGCACATCTAGAAATGTGGGTTTATGATAACAATTCATAGCTTTGCAGCCTAAACCTATTTTATATTTATTCAGTCATCCATTCCAACCGCTAAAGCCGAAGCCAACACCTAAAAACCACAAATGACAATTCAGTCTTGGGTTAAACTGTGTTCTAATACCATCACCTAGGCCTTAATCATCGATCCATTGTGTCCAAAGCCCTAACCCTATTTTATCACATTGCGGAACCCAAACAATGGGGAGTCCCAAATTATATTTATTATATAAAGGTGTTGCCTAGTTGGATTTACGAAGAGAATAAACAAAAGTTGAGAATTAGAGCTAGCTTGAGCTAGATTTAGAAGCGTGTGCAGATGGGAGATGAAGAATCTGAGCTACGGCTTCAAAATAGTAAGGGAAATAAAGTGACAGGCTAGGTGAGATCAACACTTTTATAGTCCAGTTAGGTTAGCTGACTTCAAAAATAGCACCACCAGATAGAAAAGTTTGTTCGGCGGTAGATGGAAAACCAACTTTTGTGTTCCATAGAGGCACTTTCGGACCAAGCAATGTTGATGCAGCGCGAGTTATAAATTTACAAGGTTTAGATCGTTCACGACCTAGTGAAGAAGTCTTAGGTCGCTCACGACCTAAGGAGGGGAAGTCGGAAGCATACAAGCGACCAACCGAGTTAACTCGGGTACAACCTAAGAAGCTGAGAGATAGCTCGTTGGAACGAGCTAAGTTGTTAAAAATTGAAGTCTTAGGTCGCTCACGACCTAATGGGTTCTTAGGTCGCTCACGACCTATTAAAGATGGGCTACGAGCTAACGGAACCGACGCTGAGAAATGCGTACGACCTAAGGAACTAAGGCATAAGTCGTGGGAACGACCTACCGTGTCACCAAGGAAAGCGCTACGACCTAATTTGTTGAAAGCTGAAGTTCTAAGTCGCTCACGACTTATGGAAGGATGCCTACGACCTAACAAGTTGGAAGGTAGAACGCTGGAAAGACGAACCGAGTTAAAGGTGCTACGAGCTATGGAACGACCTAAGTTAGGTCGCATAAAACTTAGGTCGCGAAGTTCTGATACCACATTTATCTTAAGTCGCGAAGTCCTGGATACCATTGATGTGTCTGCCGAGTTAATCTCTGCCTTTGATTCCTGATGCCGCTTTTGTTTTAGGTCGCAAACTACGGATGCCGTCCATTCTTTAGGTCGCTGAAATATGATGACCGTTGATTTCTTTAAGTCGTTGATGCCGCCTATTTTTTAAGTCGCTGAAGTCTGGTGCGTTGATTCTTCTGCGAGTTAATCTATGTCGTTGGTTTGTAAGTCGTTGTATGCTGTACTAAGTCGCTGCCGACTTAAGTTGTGTCGTTGAGTTGTTATGTTGTGAAGTTGTGTTGTAAACTGTTATAAGTCGTAGGTCGTCAGGGTTCATGGGTCGTCTGTTGTAAGTCGGATACGACTTATGTTAAGTCGGAGGCGTTGTTAAGTCGGAACCGACCTAAGTACTTGTAATATTTTGAAGTTTTTCTGTTGTGTTGAGTTGTAGCCTTTAAATAGGCGTGTATGGTCATTTTGTAAAAGGTTGTTGAATATTGAATAAAAATTCTCTTTTGATTGCTTTGTGCTTTCATTTAAATTGGTAGTTGAGTGTAATCTCCTATCTCCTCTTTCGGATAATCGAGTGCGCTCGATTCAACGATTGTAGAAGCCGATTCGCGGAATCAAGTACGCTTGATCAACGCTTGAAGAATTGAAGATCTTTGAACCCGGTATCGTGCGCGATCAACGAGTTCGAGATAGCTAGAGTTCGGTATCTTCGGATCAACGAATTCGGGCATTCCAGTATTCTTCCAATCCACCGATTGCTACATTCACCGTTTTACATCGTTTTGATTAATCCGCTGCGTCAGTTTGGTATCAGAGCCTGTTCTAACCAATCATAGTTAGATCGAGACTTGGAGCCTATTCATTTGAAGATTTGAAGTTATCAATCACGGCCGAGAATTTGAGGAAGTGGGTCGTGCATACTTTTGAAGTTTGAAGTTTGGATTTGTGATTTGGAGAAGTCGTGTTCATCGTGTTCATCGCGATTTGCTACAAAGTGGAAGTTTTCGATCCGTTTCATTTTGGATCAAAGTTCGAATTGTGTTTGAAATTTGAAGTGTTGGAAGATTTTCAAGTATGCCGCCAAGAAGAGCTAATCGCCACCAAAACGTAGAAGCTTTGTATCGAAGAGAAGAAGCTGATGAGATGGAACAAAGAATCAATGAGAATTTTAGTGAAAAGCTTAACGAAGGAATTGGCCGGTTAGAGAAGCTTATGACGGAGATGAATCAAAATCGGAGAAGGGTTTCACCAGAATCTAACCATGGGGGTAGTAGAGTCTCGCCACATTCCAATCGAGACAGAAGTGTTGAAAATGATCAAGAGCGTGGGAGGAACATGAATGATCGTGAACGGAGGAATGTCGATAGAAGGGATGAAGGTGGAAGACGCAATGGTAGTAGAGATGTTGGTGGTCAGAATCGACATCGTTATGCATCTGACTTTGAAGAGGAGTATGATGGTGGTAGTGTTCAAGGAAGAGGTCAAGGAAGAAACTATTCTGAATATGATCACAAGTGGGAGTCGGGGATGAAGACTGAAATTCCTGAATTCAAAGGTGGTATGCAAGCAGAGGAATTTTTAGATTGGGTGGCTAATGTTGAGGAGATTTTTGACTTCAAAGAAGTTCCAGAACAGCGTAGAGTGAAGTTGGTTGCTACGAGGTTGAGGGGTAGAGCTTTGGCATGGTGGCAGCAAACCAAGCTTACACGTGAACGTATGGGGAAGTCAAAAGTTGAATCTTGGGATAAGATGAAGAAGTTGATGAAAGCAACGTTCTTACCTTACAATTATCAATCTTTGATGTATCAACGTTTGCAGAACTTGAGGCAGGGCACTAAGACAGTTAATGACTATGCTGATGAATTCTATCAACTTATTGCAAGGAATGATATTATGGAAACGGAAGAACAGCTGACCTCTAGGTTCATTGGGGGATTGAGAATGCAGATTCAGGATATGGTTAATATGTTCGATCCAAGATCTGTGGCAGAGGCACATCAGAAAGCGTTGGCTTGGGAAAAACAAGGGAGACGAGGAGGAGGTGTGTTTACAAATTCCAACAATCCGATGACGGGAGTTAGTGGAAGTTCGAATGTTTCAAAAGCTATTGCAAAACCAGTTGTGAAGGAGGCTGAGAAGGCAAGGGTTAACAATGGTTTCAAATGTTACAATTGTCAGGAATTGGGTCATAAAAGCAGTGAGTGTCCAAAGCCAAAGAAGAGAACCATGATTGCAGAAGTTGAGGATGAGGATGAAGAAGCTAAATGCTCTAATTCTTTATCAGTTGAGGAGGAAGACTTACTGTCAGGAGATGATGGGTACGCATTGATGATGAGGAGAAGTTGTTTAACACCGAAGCAAGAGGAGGAAAGTGGTTGGTTGAGAAACAATATCTTTCAATCTACATGCACTATTCTGGGAAGAGTTTGTAAATTTGTTATTGATGCTGGGAGTTGTGATAACATTATCTCTACGGAAGCGGTGAAGAAGTTGGAGTTGAAAACCGAGAAACATCCTAAACCGTACAAGTTAGCTTGGTTGAGGAAGGGTGGTGAAGTGAAAGTTGGACGTAGAGCTTGTGTGAAGTTTTCAATTGGGAAGAAATACAAAGATGAAATCTGGTGTGATGTCGTAGATATGGACGTTTGTCATTTGTTGCTAGGGAGACCATGGCAGTATGATCGAGCTGTGCAACATGATGGGCGTACCAACAGTTACAGTTTCATGTTTGAAGGCACAAAGATTACTCTAGTTCCAAAGAAGAGACAACAGGAGGAAAACAAGTTGGAGGAGATTGAAGAGTTCAAAACTTTGTTATCGTTGAAGGAGTTTGTGAAGGAAGTAGAGGAGGAACCTGAAGTGTTTTTGTTAATTGGGCGAGAGAGCAGTGAAGAGGTTGAGATTCCAGAAGAAGTAAAACCAATTTTGAAAGAATTTGACGATGTATTTCCAGAAGAGTTACCAACGGAGTTGCCACCGTTGAGAGATATACAACATCAGATAGATCTTGTTCTAGGTGCTGTGTTGCCACACAGACAACATTATCGAATGAGTCCGAAGGAACATGAAGAGTTGCGAAGGCAGGTAGAGGAATTGCTTGAGCAAGGGCGTGTGCAGGAGAGTCTGAGTCCTTGTGTTGTACCAGCTTTATTGGTACCCAAGAAGGATGGGACATGGAGGATGTGCACTGACAGTCGAGCATTGAATAAGATTACCGTGAGATATAGATTTCCAATGCCGAGGTTGGATGACTTGTTAGATCAAATAAGCGGAGCTACTATATTTTCGAAGATAGATTTGAAGAGCGGATATCATCAAATTCGTATCAGACCAGGAGATGAGTGGAAAACTGCTTTTAAATCCAGGGAGGGTCTATACGAATGGTTGGTCATGCCATTTGGTTTATCCAATGCACCAAGTACTTTCATGAGGGTAATGAATCAGATTTTTCGACCGTTCATTGGGAAATTCGTGGTGGTGTATTTCGATGATATTCTTATTTACAGTGGGAGTCCAGAGGAACATTTGAATCATCTTAGAGAAGTGCTGATGGTATTGCGACAAGAACAATTCTATGCTGCAACAAAGAAATGCGTGTTCATGACGCATAGTGTGTTATTTCTGGGATATGTTGTTTCAGAGAAAGGGATACAGGTTGACCAAAGTAAAGTTGAAGCAATTAGAGATTGGCCGCAGCCCAAGACAATAACGGAAGTACGTAGTTTCCATGGGTTGGCTTCATTTTATCGAAGGTTTATTCCACACTTTAGTAGTGCGATGGCACCTGTTACAGATTGTATGAAAGGCAAACAGTTTTCATGGTCAGAAGAAGCAGGGGTTGCTTTTGGGAAGATCAAGGAATTGCTGACGTCTGCACCAATTCTAGTGCTACCTGATTTTCAGTTGGTGTTTGAACTACATACTGATGCATCCAAGGTTGGGATTGGAGGGGTGTTGAGCCAGAAGGGGCGTCCTATTGCATATTTCAGTGAGAAGTTGTCAGGAGCGAAGATGCGATATAGTACATATGATGTGGAGTTTTATGCTGTTGTACAATCTATTAAACACTGGAGACACTATCTATTTCAGAAGGAGTTTGTTCTTTACACTGATCATGAAGCATTGAAGCATTTACAAGGGCAAGACAAGATTTCAGCGAGACATGCATCGTGGATTGCATATCTGCAACAGTTTACTTTTGTTGTTAAACACAAGTCAGGGGTGACGAATCGTGTGGCTGATGATTTGAGCAGGAGGAGTCATTTGTTGACGACAATGAAAGTTGAAGTGACAGGGTTCGAAATATTGCCAGAATTATTCACTAATGATCCTTACTTTGCAAAATTTGTTGATAAAGTCAAGGAGGGAGAGACGGATGATTTCGTGATGGTAGATGGTTTTCTGTTCAAAGGGAATCGATTGTGCATACCAGAGGGTAGTCTGAGAATGAAGATTATCAAGGAGTTACACAACGAGGGACATGTTGGGAGAGACCGTACTTTACAGTTGATTTCACAGTCCTACTTTTGGCCATCGATGAGGAAAGAAGTGGAGAGGTTTGTTGAGCGTTGTCATATTTGTCAGGTTTCGAAAGGAACTGCGACTAATGCTGGCTTATATATGCCGCTACCTATACCAATTAAACCATGGGTTGATGTGAGTATGGACTTCGTGTTGGGATTACCGAGGACACAGCGTGGTAATGATTCCATATATGTGGTGGTGGACAGATTTTCAAAAATGGCACACTTTATTGCTTGTAAGAATACGGCGGATGCTGTTCATGTTGCTCAAATTTTTTTCAAGGAGATCTATCGACTTCATGGATTGCCAGAATCTATTGTGTCAGATAGAGATACTCGATTTCTGAGTCACTTTTGGTTAAGTTTGTGGAAGATGGTGGGAACGAAGCTGAAGTTTAGTAGTGCTTATCACCCGCAAACTGATGGACAAACAGAGGTGGTTAATAGATCATTGGGAAACTTGTTGAGGTGTCTTGTTCAAGATAATCTGAAAAGTTGGGATGTGAAGCTATGCCAGGCAGAATTTGCTCATAATCATGCGGTGAATCGAAGTACGGGGTTCAGTCCATTCCAGATTGTCTATTCAAGCTTACCGAAAGGACCGTTGGATTTAACTACGATACCACATTCAAAGGGGACAATTAAGAAAGCCGCTGATTTTGTTGAAGGGCTGACGGAGTGTCATAAAATCGTTCAAGAACGATTAGAGAAAGCAAATGTGAAGTATAAACAGTCTGCTGATTTGAAACGACGAAATATGGGGTTTAATAAAGGAGATATGGTTTATGCAGTGTTAACAAAAGATCGTTTTCCAGTAGGTGCGTACAATAAATTGAAAGCCAGAAAAATTGGTCCTGTAAAGGTCGTACAACGAATTAACGAAAATGCTTATAAGTTGGAACTACCAGAAGACGTATACACTTCTGATGTGTTCAATGTTAAACATCTCGTACCATGTCATGGGGATGAACGAGCTGATGTGGACGAATGTACAAATTCAAGGTCGAATTTTTCTCAACCTGGGGAGGATGATGCAGCGCGAGTTATAAATTTACAAGGTTTAGGTCGTTCACGACCTAGTGAAGAAGTCTTAGGTCGCTCACGACCTAAGGAGGGGAAGTCGGAAGCATACAAGCGACCAACCGAGTTAACTCGGGTACAACCTAAGAAGCTGAGAGATAGCTCGTTGGAACGAGCTAAGTTGTTAAAAATTGAAGTCTTAGGTCGCTCACGACCTAATGGGTTCTTAGGTCGCTCACGACCTATTAAAGATGGGCTACGAGCTAACGGAACCGACGCTCAGAAATGCGTACGACCTAAGGAACTAAGGCATAAGTCGTGGGAACGACCTACCGTGTCACCAAGGAAAGCGCTACGACCTAATTTGTTGAAAGCTGAAGTTCTAAGTCGCTCACGACTTATGGAAGGATGCCTACGACCTAACAAGTTGGAAGGTAGAACGCTGGAAAGACGAACCGAGTTAAAGGTGCTACGAGCTATGGAACGACCTAAGTTAGGTCGCATAAAACTTAGGTCGCGAAGTTCTGATACCACCTTTATCTTAAGTCGCGAAGTCCTGGATACCATTGATGTGTCTGCCGAGTTAATCTCTGCCTTTGATTCCTGATGCCGCTTTTGTTTTAGGTCGCAAACTACGGATGCCGTCCATTCTTTAAGTCGCTGAAATATGATGACCGTTGATTTCTTTAAGTCGTTGATGCCGCCTATTTTTTAAGTCGCTGAAGTCTGGTGCGTTGATTCTTCTGCGAGTTAATCTATGTCGTTGGTTTGTAAGTCGTTGTATGCTGTACTAAGTCGCTGCCGACTTAAGTTGTGTCGTTGAGTTGTTATGTTGTGAAGCTGTGTTGTAAACTGTTATAAGTCGTAGGTCGTCAGGGTTCATGGGTCGTCTGTTGTAAGTCGGATACGACTTATGTTAAGTCGGAGGCGTTGTTAAGTCGGAACCGACCTAAGTACTTGTAATATTTTGAAGTTTTTCTGTTGTGTTGAGTTGTAGCCTATAAATAGGCGTGTATGGTCATTTTGTAAAAGGTTGTTGAATATTGAATAAAAATTCTCTTTTGATTGCTTTGTGCTTTCATTTAAATTGGTAGTTGAGTGTAATCTCCTATCTCCTCTTTCGGATAATCGAGTGCGCTCGATTCAACGATTGTAGAAGCCGATTCGCGGAATCAAGTACGCTTGATCAACGCTTGAAGAATTGAAGATCTTTGAACCCGGTATCGTGCGCGATCAACGAGTTCGAGATAGCTAGAGTTCGGTATCTTCGGATCAACGAATTCGGGCATTCCAGTATTCTTCCAATCCACCGATTGCTACATTCACCGTTTTACATCGTTTTGATTAATCCGCTGCGTCAGATGACCATACAAAATGGATAAAGAGCAAAGGAGCGATGTCGTGGAACAATGTTCATGCTGTGAGGATGCTGGCATGCTTTAGTAAGAAGGGAAAAAAATCACACTTCCATTACTCGAAAATTAATAATATGCCTACAAAGAATTACCGAAAACATGTCGATGATATCTAAGGTGTCGTCGGTAAAATGGAAAAACATATCAATTGTCGGTATGTCACCGAAAATTTATGCAACATGCCAACTACCTATTTCAACTAATACAACTCAGACCCGAATACCTTCCCCATTTCATTTATCTCTAAATCAAAAATTAAAACCCTCGTTTCTTTTTCCAATTCCTTCGGCCACGAACTCACCTCCATGGTCATACCCCGCCTCCATCACCAATAACGCTAGTCCAAAACCCCTGAACCCCCATCGCCAACCGTTGTTCTAATACCCTTGCGCCCTTATTACTATTCTACAACATTCGATGAACCCACTGACGCTGCCATCGATGTTTTACTCCACTAAAGCCACTGTCAACACCTCCATCTTTGAAACCCCACCTATCGATGCCTCCAAAGCCACTATGCTTCCAAAGCCACTTTTCTCCCACTTCCTTCGGCCACAAACCCACCTCCAAAGCTTCTTCTTTATGGTTCTTTCATATTCATAATATCCATTTATGATTATCAAATTTTAGTTAATTATAGTGAGAATATTTTTGTTGAAATGGATTGGTTAAGATCGAAATACATGTCATAAATGGTTGAATATAGATGTATGTGTATACAAAGGAATTTTGAATAACGTTATACTTTGGTTTGGTAGTTTTAGTTCAGATGATGAGAACCCATAGATTTGTTGGCCCGTCAACGAATTTTGTATATGACCATTATATTAATATTAATGTTATTCAAAATGGAAATTGATATTCATCGAATACAATATTCATCGGATTTGTTTTAGTATTGGACAAGTTATTAACACAAAACTATACACGTAAGTCGATATTTTATCCCAAACGGTTTGCAAAAATTTAACGACACTTCCTATTTTATTCTTCGAGTACTTTTTGTGTATGATACAAAGAATAAGGGAAAATGCTACCAAAGTATTATGAACATTTATGATAAAGTATTAATTTATGAATTACACATATATTTTTGTTCTTGTAATGGGAGGTAGGATAGCTGGCCAGTTAAATCAAGATTTACTCTTATCATTATCAATTACTTAATTGTGAAATTCATGATATGATAATATATGATAATGTAATAAAAATTAATGATAAAAATTGACCGTAGTATATGATCTTATTAAAAGAAATAATATTGTATGGTATTAATAATTAGATAAAAATTAATGGTATTATGAATAACATATTAATTAATATATTGTAAAATTAGTGATTTACAAATAATAGTATATGATATTAGTAAAAGAAAATTTTATAATATGGTATTAATCTAAAAAAATAAAATTTAATGGTATGATATTAATAATATTGTATGGAATTAATAATAAAATAAAAATTATCCATATATGATATTAATAATAAAAATTAGTATCAGAAAACAATATTGTATTGTATTAGTAATTAGATAAAAGTTAAAGGTATTATAAATAATATATAATATATTGTAAAATTTATTGATTAATAAATAGTACTATATAATATTAGTAAAAGAAAAATTTATTGTATGGTGTTAATAATAAAATAAGAATTAACAATGTATTGTATTAATAATAAAAATTAACCTATGATGTTAATAATAAAAATTAGTAAAATAAAACAATATTGTATGGTATTAATATTATAAAATAAAACTTAATGGTTTGTGTATTTTTCGCTTATTTTCATAAAGTACAAGATGAAATATCTAAAAGCTCGAAGTTGGATGTATAAGAATGTGGGAAAAAAGTACAATTGCCATTTGGTGATGGTGTGGCAGCATTCCTAAAGGTTGCATCTACTGATAAACAAATATGATGGACATCTAGTGTTTGTGTAGTAAATGTTGTTGTGTGCAATCCTTAGAATATGAAATTGTAGCTTTCCCTTGTAGACAAAGGGTCTTATACCAGACTATCATGTTGGAAAATGTCATGGTGACATTGAGACAAGACGTGAATCATCTGTGATAGTTGAAGATGAACTCGAAAATACTGATGTCGATTTTGAAGAACCTAATAAAAAAGATAGAATGGAAAAAATGGTTCATGATGCTGCTCGTCCAAGTATATGGACTAATGAACCTAAAATAGAAGAAGAACTGACTTAGAATCAACAAAGTTTTTTGATCTGTTAGAAACTTCAAGAAGACCGTAAGAAGACTGTTGTATGATGAATGTATAATGAAACATTATTCGGCAATATCTAGGTTAGTCGCTATAAAATCACATACAACGCGTCGGCAAATATGATGGACTCGATTCTTAGTCTAAGTAAGGAAATGCTTCCAGCAAACAATGTCATGGCAGAAAGTTGGATTCACTAGAAAAGAAGTATTTGCCTTTGGGCCACCATATGAAAACATTGACACATTTCTAAGTGGATGCATGATATATTGTAAGGTAAATGTAAACCTTAAAAGTTTTAAATTCTGCAATAACCAAAGATATAAATCGATAAAGAATGGTGGTAAAGACGTGCATTTTATCGTATGCATTACTCTCTTCAAACAACTATATTGAAAAGATTATATGCATCTTCTACTACTGGAAAACACATGCAATGGCATAGCGAACGACAATTAGACAAGATATTTTTTTGCGTCCATCGGATGGCGATGCTTGGAAGCATTTTGGTAGCATATAATCCCATTTTGTTAGAGAATCCTAAGACTTGATTTGTGCACTGATGGATTCGCGACATTTGCTTCATTTGGTAATATAACTTACTCGATATGGCCGCTTATTTTAACCCCTTACAAGTTGCCACCGAGGATGTGTATGAAGAAACCATACATGTTTTTATTTGTAATAGTTACAGGACTAAGAAGCCCTAAAGGCGGGATAGGAATATATGTGCAACCTTTGGTGGATGAACTAAAAAGATAAGGGCGTTGTCACTTATGATGTGTCAAAAATACATTTTCAGAATGTTTCCATTATTATTAAGGACGGTATGCGATTTTCCTGTTTATGGGGTATTTTCTAGATGGAGCACAACTAGTAAATTTGCTTGTCTTGTTTGCACGGAGTCAACAAAATCTTGTAAACTAAAATTTGGTAGCAAACAATGTTGATGGGATCTTCATCATTGATTTTGCATCAAAATAATTCTTTAAATTTGATAAGAAAAACTCAAAGCAAATACCATTATTACTTTAAAGCCACCTAGCATTCTGAGCAGTGAAGAAGTGTACAAGTTAGGTAAAGGGCCAAAAATTCCTGGTAAAGGACAAATTCATAGTTGGTGCAAATAGAGCAAATTTTGGGAGTTATCTTATTGGAAGCAATTTAAAATTCGACATAATTTGGATGTAGTGCATACCGAGAAGAATGTTTTTTAAAATTAATGTAGTAGGATAATGGATGTGAATGAAAAAATGAAAGATGATTTGAAGTCCAAGGAAGATATTGCATTCTACTGTAATCATCTAGAGCTGAAAACTGATAATAAACGTCTAAATTTCAACGAATAGCTTGTTATGAGTTGAAATGAAATCGACGTAGGAAACTATTAGATGGGGTAGATTCTTTGAGGTTCCCAGATGGAATTGCTTCTAACTTGAAACTTCGTGTTGATATGAAGGACCATCAGCTGTCAGGTATGAAGAGTCGCGACTGTCATGTATTTCTCGAAACTTTATTCCCAGTAGTGCTTAAAAAGTTATTGCTACAAAAGGTTTGGATGCCAATAACCAAGCTTAATTTATTCTTTAAAGATATATGCTCGACTATGTTTAACAGAACTCATCTATAACAACTAGAAAAGATATACCAAAAATATTTTGTAAATTGAAGAAATATTTCCACTTGGAGTTTTTAATTGCATAGAACATCTACATATATATTTACCAACCGAAGCTTTATTTCGAGAAACAATATAATATTGTTGGATTTATCCATTTGAAAGTTATGTGTAATATAAGCTAAATTAATTTTTTTGATTAATCATTATAATATTGTAAAACCTTTGTACTGTAAATCTTTCTATACAGGTATCTGGATCACTGAAAATAGAAGGTGAAAGAAAAAGCACGCGCTGAAGGTTTTATTTATCAATCATACATTGTAAAAGAAGCATCCACATTTTAAGTTACTATTGCGAAGACCACATTAAGTTAAATTTTAATAGTGGTCGTAATGATGATGAAATGGTTGATCCACCAATATTTCTCTATCAATTTTTAAAAAAGCAGGAACGTTCATTTAGTGAATGGAAGAATGGAGGTTTCGAATTAAATAAGGATTTCGATTCGGAAAAATCAATTTGGCTCTTCAATTCTAAAGAGTTATCAGATTTAATTTGGTGCATAACACATTTTTTTTGCATTATATGTTTTAAAAACATGCTGTTAGGAATCAAGAGCAGAGGAAGTAAGGTATTACGATTACTCTTTACAGTACTTTTAAAGAGGATGGATCGCTTACCCAGCCTTGAGAATATTCATGCGGTAATTATAATCCAGACTGAAATTTCTTTTAAAAAGAAACATTTATGTTAAGTTAGCATCTCTTTATACTAGTTTTAAAGTCTTGCTAACATCACAACTATACTAATACAAGTTTAAAGTCTTACATGAATGGTCTATAACAAACTGTGTACATAAGAAAATAATTTTATTTCTTAGGAAATACATGTAAAATATTCTTTTTTATATCTAACATGGATTAGAATTCTAATTCAGTTAACATAGATTAGAAGTCCAAAGCAGACAGTATTTTCCTTTTCACCTATAAATGCAGGATCTTGGACATATATGTTATATTATGATTTTGTGAAGTATATATTGGCATTTAAGTAGATAATTTACATATAAGTAGTATCACTATAAGGTATTTTTTTATATAAGTAACACCTAGGTTGTATTGTTGTTAATTATCTTATTTTACCATTTTGCTGACTTTTATTTAGGGATGGGCGTGGGTCGGTTTGGTGCGGTTATAAAGTCCAAACTGCTTTTGTACCGCATTAAACGGTTAATCAAAAATATAAACCATTATATTAACCATTTAAAATGTTCGGTTTCACTTTGGTTTAATGTAATACGGTCCGGTTTTGATCCTGTGCGGTTTGAACCCATATTAAATATGAAATAAGAGAATTACTTCCATCAACAATCAATTTACGAAGGCAATTGTGTGAAGCTTTTATACTTAAAGGTTAAAATACATAATGTTATACAGAAATGAAAGATTGGTTCTTAATTGTATGAATATTTCAATTTGACAGTTAGCTACAAGTGAGATTTTTTTAGTAGATTAACTAATCATCAACGTTAATCAATGTATAATCATTAAGTAAAAGGACTAGAATAAGATTATAATTAGCATTTATCCAAAAAATGAGATGAAAAATATCATGCTAAAACTATAACTTCTTCCTTTATGACAACAATTATTATTAATATAAGCTGAAAATAGAACATACATCGTTAGAATATAAAAGAAGATAGGAGTTGCTGATATTTTTATCATAATATTACTAGTGTAAATATTCAGTTTGGTTTGGTTTAATACGGTCAGTTTAGTCGTCCAAACCACAACCAAACCATATCGATGCAAGTCGGTTTGGTTTGGGGTGTTTGCTTTGGTTAGAAGATCCAGTATGGTTTTCTGCACCGTTTTTGCGGTCTGGTGCGGGCGGTTTCCGTAAAGCGGTGTAGGTTATGCCCACCTCTACTTTTATTATGTATCTACTTTGAAGAATCTTATAGGAGGGAAGTGATGATTATTTATCTCAACATTGAATTACCATGCTCATGTTCAACGAATATCAATATTTTTATGTGCTCTTTATAATATAATATTCGATTGCATTTACTTCAATGTCATTTATGTTAAGTTAACCTTGGGAATAGTTAAACTAAAGTTTGATTATTAATATGATGCTCAAATTTTTTAATATGATTTATTTATTTCGTCAATCAAATAAGAGAAGCTCCTCCTATCTTACCTAGACTCATACGCAGGCCCAGGTAAATGCTTAGTTGGAGGAGATGTCAAGATAACATGCACTGTTGCTCAGGAAGCACGAGGAGGAGATGGCGGCGCAAAGGGAGATGACAAGAAGGTATGAGGAAGAGATGATAGTGCAAAGGAAGCAAGCCAATGCCTTATACCAAATGTTCAGCCAGCATTTTGGAAGCAACGTGGCACCGCCACCGCAATAGCCATAATCTTGAGTTTTTTTGTATGGACATGATCGTGTATGATGTATGTATTTATGATGTTGTTTATTGTATGGACGTGATGTTGTATGGCTTATGTATGAGATTGTCTAGACATGCCTTTGTTTTTGTATTGTATGGAATATTTATGGTGTTTTTTACCTTATTATATGATTTTTTTTATTGGTTTTTCATATATTTAGATATGATATTGTGTTGGTATGGTGTTACATTTGCTTTTGTGGCATTGTCGAAATAGCTGATTTGGTATTGTGGATTGAGGAAAAGAACAGTAGTAGAAATGTTGCAAATTGGTTCAGAAAAGTCGTCAGTAGGGTGTCGGCAAGTCATCGAAAAATCTAGAAATTGCATTTTTATCATGGCGTCTATAATTCGTCGGCTAAGACGTCGTCGGCATGTCATTGCTAAGTAATTGGTATAGGCCCCATGATTATCCTCGGTAAGTCATCCGCTATGATTTTGCCACGAAGGTTTTATCGACGACCAAAATATCATTGATATGTCATCGGAGAAATTTTTAACAACGACATACCGATGACATTTTTTCATCGGTAAAGCACTATAATTCTGGCAGTGTTTGTTTTCTACAAAGTGTAATTTCGAAGGAAAATGTTGTAGGCATGTCCATCCTTCTAACGGTGAGTATGAAATGATACTACAGAAATAAGAATGACTAAGAAGATCGTAGTTGAAATATCATTGCATGGCTAAAAATCTAAGGCACGAAGCCACGAAGGCGAGAGAATAACAAGAGGCAAAATGAAAGCAAAAAGCACAAGATTCATGGTCGTAACATACTGGTTCGATATATTACCGAACAAGATTTCATGCCCGGTGGTGAAATACCGGATAGGAAATCTGGTTCGGTATACTAGATGCCCAACCAACATTCTTGTTAGGTGTAAAGACTGTCGGACCGAAAAGTCGGATCCAGATGTGCCGATCACTAATTATCGAGCTGAACCAATCTTGTTGAACTAAGAACTCCGAACAAGTTATACGTTGGAACTAGGGCTATAAATCGAACGGACCAGACCGGACGAAAAAAATACCGAATTCGGACCGAAATAAAATTCGAACGGACGAGTGCCCGACTCGATTAAATACGGGCTATCCCTTAATTGTTTGAACTCGGCCTGTAAAAAATTTGCACAGCCCGTGTCCTTCCCATTAAACTCATTCGGACATGACGAGCTCGGACGGTTCGGACGGACTACATGGTTTCAAAGGAAAAATATTTATTTGGCAACAATAGAGCTACAATATAGCATAGGTTAACAATAAAAGTTCTGTTAGTTTTCTAATTCTCCAGCCTTGGTTATTCGATAATAAATATAGTAAGTCTATGAAATGCATGTGAAGTAATGTCAAACAAAAAAAGAATTCAGTTTCAAAATGTCAAAATATTTGTAATTGTTTATATTAAAAAAAAGATCAGTTTCAGCAAGCAAACATTACCATATTTCGGCAAGAAAACTACAATAAAAAATTATTACTGGATACACATTCTGGATATAAAATGAAATCCATGCATGCAGCATGCTTAAACCAAACAAAAAAAACACGTTTCAGCAAGAAAATATCAATTTTAAAGCAAACTAATGCTTTCAGCAAACAAACTACAATAAAAATATTTAAATCTTACTAATGTCTTTTACATTACAAAAAGCTCAAAATGTCAAAAGATTTGTTTCAGCAAGCAAATATTAGTTAATCTTCTAGCCAACAAAATGTGGAAAGACTTGCTGCAGCAAAGCAAATATCATGCCAAAATAGCCTCCCAAGTATATCCAGTAATAAATTCTACTACCTGAGAAAGAAAACAAAAAAGACACGCCATTAGTACAATTTATATTAAACTTTTTATATGCAGTTTTACCACAGTACGACTCAAACTAGCAAAAACTGCAAATTTTGCACATGTGAAGTAATAAAAAAAGATGCAGAACTTGTATTACCAGTGACCTTGTTTTCATTTTCATTCAATCAAATGTGACAGTGTTGGATACCCTTCTTCATGTTGCACCTTATTACAAAACAGGAAGAAATAGATAGTAATTAGTAAAACATGTTTATCATATTTTCAAAAATTTGAGTAGCTTTATTATTATAACAGCATGAACATTATGCATTTAGCTAAATATTTGTATGTAAAGAACTGTATTTTACCTCTTTCAGTGAATATTTTGATTTTAACCAGTCGCCGCTACATATTAAAGCTTCCACTGTTTCTGGATTCAAAGAACTCCTAAACTTGTCAAGAACTCTATCACCAGCACTAAATGCAGATTCAAAAGCAACACTGCTGATTGGAATAGAAAGTATATCTCGTGCCATGCTTGATAATATTTTATACTTTGAAGCATTAAATTTCCACCAATCCAAGATATTAAAGTCTAAATCAGTGCATTTATGATGAGTTTCCTTCAAATATACATCCAACTCTGATTCAGTTGGTTCTACAATGTCTAACTCTTCAGCCCAAATCTCAAACTCAGATCGACTTTTGGTGATCAATCTATCATTGTATTTAGAGCTAATATCTTTTTTTCTTGTAGAATTCATGTTCATTGTAGCAGTCAACACATACTCTGAATATAATTCTTGCAGGGAAGAAATAATATATTTAATGTTTTGGCCTGATTCAGTGTTCGAGTAGATCTTTGGAAAGCAAAACTCAATTAATTTCATTTTATATCTAGGATCTCGGATGGCAGCAGTTGACATTAATAGATTACATTCACTCCAATATTTGTCAAATTGGATCTTCATTTTGTTCACCATTTCACTCATATCAGAACAACCTTCGAATTCAACCACTTTATCATTCAAGGTTTGTTTAATTTTCCAAAGTTCAGGAAGAAATAGGTTTGAAGTGGGATAAGAAGTGCCAGAAAAAATATTGGAAGCTTCACTAAAAATTTCTAAAATTTTACATACCGACTCGGCTTTCTCCCAATCTAATTTAGAAGGAAGCCAAGTATAAGACGGATCTCTTTCTTGATACATAGAAAACACCTTTTTAAATTGAATGGCACATTCTAGCATTTCATATGTTGAGTTCCAACGGGTAGGAACATCGAGGACTAAGCGTTTAGAGACCGAAAGTTGTAGATGTTTAACAATATCCATAAACTTGTTCAGTCGTTGAGGGGACATTTTAAAATACTTCACACTTTCTCGAATATTTTGTAACGCACACTTTATTTCACTTAATCCATCCTACACCATTAGGTTCAAAATATGTGCACAACATCTAACATGAAAAATCTTTCCCTTGAAATAGAGTCTAACCTTTAATGAAAAATTCTCTTTAAGTGTTCTCACGGCTAAATCATTAGAAGATGCATTATCAAGTGTTATGGAAGATACTTTATTTTCTATCTCCCAATCCAAAAGGTATGCAAAAATAGCATCGGCGATTGCAAGACCAGTATGTGGTGGAGGTAAACTACCAAAGTTTAAAATACGCTTTTGTAACTTCCAATTCGAGTCTAAAAAATGACATGTACGACACATATATCCTATAGTTTGATTTGATGTCCATAGGTCAGTTATCAAACTAACCCTACCCGTATCCCTTAGCAATTCTTTCAAAATCTTCTACTCATTTTCATATACTTTCATGCATTCACCTTTTTTCGTTACTCTCGATATTTTCTCAAATTCAGGATTCAACATTTGAGAATACAGGATAAAAAAATTCGTGTTCAACCCTTCTAAATGGATATTCATGCACAATAATCATTGTAGCCATTATTTCCTTAATCTTTGTCTTGTCATATTTATAAAGAGCCAATTTTCCAATCAAACCACTATCATTAGATGCTTTCTCTTTGAACATATCTTTACCTAAAATTTTCTGCTGTTTTTGTTTCACAATGTGAACACGAAACTTGTTTAAATGTCTTTTAAATGTAGTTGTACTTCCATCCTTAGTAATTCTTATTTTTTGTTCACAATGGATACACATACCATATTTTCTTATCGTGCCATCTTTAGCTTCTTCTGTATGTCATTCAAACTCAAGCCAAACTTCTGATTTTCTTTTTCGTGCTTTTTCTTCAAACTCTTTAACATCTCTCTCATCTTTAAGATTTGCTTGTTCTCCATCTCCTTTTTTCATAGGTTGTCCATCATCATCACCGATGAGTATTTCTTGTGATTTTTTGTCATTCATGTCATCATTATCACCTAAAAATAATGCAAAATTAAGGATGAAACGATACTAAAGTAATTCGTGATAGCTAAATTATGAAACTGTAGTGAAATGGAAAGTTAGTAATCACTATGTTGAATGGATGAAGATTATCATGCTTTGTTTTGATGTTTAATTTGTAAGAATAATTACCAAATTTATACAAACCTCAAACAAAGATGACTGGAATTTTAATTTTTTTTACCAAACTACAGTCTGTTCATATCCACTATTAACAGATTTAAAGTATGCATGTTCATATTTATCTTTTAGCGGAAAATGACTATCAACTTCAATGGGAAAAAACAGTAGAAAAATTAGCATTATTGGCAACTAAAATAAGAAATGAAACAATTATGAAGAAGGGCAAAAATTCTACGCATAAAAACTACTAACATCAACAATTGCCAAAACTTTACATGTATGATTTGTTTTTAGTGTACTACTGTAATCCAATACCACATGGATACTCATTATTATACTATATGACAAAACAAAAAGCAAATAAAACAACCATTTTTTATTTAAATTTTGAAATAAAAAATGAAACATTATGCTTACTAGGAGGTTGTGATGAAGAAGCCATAAAATCACGGTTAGAATTAAGAGAGAAGATACTTTTAACTTGATTATCTGATGGATTCTCTAATTGAGAAATATTTATAAAGCTAAACTGAATTAAGGTTGAGAATCAGGACTGATTTGAAACAGTAGATGGAGTTAATAAAACTGACGATTTGTATAGAGAAGATCATGCTTTTTTTTATTGGGAAAGATGGAATTAGATTAATTATGTGTGGGAATTGAAAGATAATTATTCTGATGGATTTTCGCATATCTTTCTATGGGAAGAAGAAAGGTCAAAAGTCTACTGCATTTAGATATGTGATGTGAGCTAACAGTTTGACTTTTCAGATTATATATTTATATCTGTTCACGAACATTTCCGGTTCGGACATGCCTTGTTCGAGCTCGGATCGAAATTTTCGAGCGGACAGAGGAATATGTTTGAATCTTGCTCGTCATACATACGGACAGTCTAACGATCAAACCAATTTTCGAGACGAACACGGACGGACGTCGGGCTGTCTGGTTTGATTTACAGCCCTAAAGTTGGAACTCCAGATTAAGTCTTCCATATAAGGAAACTCCAAACCAAATCTCCTTTACAAGGAAAGTGTCGGACATGATCTTGTAAATATGGAAATTGCCTATTTTGTAAGCCAAACTTCCCTATATTTTCGCTTCTATAAATACCCAAACTTACAGCAGTAATGACAAATAATTCGGAGAACACAAAAATTGGGGAATAGACCTAACCGAACATGATTTTTGGATTGAGCTTCGAATCATTAATTTTTTTTATTGAAATCATTGTATGACTGATCTATAAGAAAGAAAATGAAAATAGATAGTGAATATAGGCACGTGCTGGTTGAACCATTATTAAAACATGTGTACTCTACTTTATTGTATTTCTTTTCCGTCTATTGTGACTGGCTTTTTCAAAAACAGTTAAACCACATATAAAATACATATAAAATAGCTGGGTCATACACTTCATATATCTAGTTCTACAATAAATTGATTTGAGGTGTTTGCCCGTTTGTTGGGCAAACAATATATTTATAGATATATTATTTCCAATCTAAGTTTTATAAAAGAGGAAAGTATCAAATAATAGGTAAATAATAAAGCGGTTAATCTTGTGTGGTATTTTCAAACATCCCATCGCAAACAAAAAATGTGCACCATTTGAAGTTTTAAAAAAAACCGAAAAAAAAACAAACAAGCACAACTAAACGTAGAATTGAATTTTTTTTATTTTAATGTAAACATTAATACATAGCATATATATTTATAATCATATTATTGGTAAGTTGGGTTTACATAAAAGAGGAAAACCTAAATAATAGGTAAATAACATAGTTTTCAGAACCCGGCCCGGCCGCGGTTGAACCGAAAATAATCGTGAGCCGTGGGGGTCAAAGGCCGGGAACTCAATCAAACCTCCTTCATGCAAGAACCTTGGTTCGACCTTTGAATTGACGGTTTAACCCTTCATTTGAACCCGGTTTAACCCTTCCATATGCGCAATTTCTTCGCTCCAAAATGTTTTCAAATCTCCACCCGTTTTATATTCGTAATTAGTGCAGCTAGTGTAACAAATTTTGTTAATTATTCATATTAGAATTAATGTGTGGATTATGAATTAATATCATATATTTTTATTGGAGATGTTGGTTTATTGTGTATTTAATATTGATACGTTGCATCTAAATGTATTAATTTCTAAAAAAGAATATGCGCGGTTCTTGACGGTTCGACCGGTCGAACCCTCGAAACCTCGAACCCTAAGTCCTCACGGTTTGACTCACGGTCCGGTTATGAAAACATTGGTAAACAATAAAGGGAGCACATAGGAATTGGATGTAGTGGGATAAAGTGGTGGTACGGTGTGATTGGGGAAGTGGCAGTAGAGGATTTTAATTATACAAAGGGCAATGGATGAAAGGTCATGATTTTTTCTTTCTTTTTATTATTATTATTATTATTATTTATTTATTAATTAATAATATTATTTTTTATTATTGTCTGAACGACGAAATAGCAGCCATAGACATAAGCACTGATGTAAGCATATGCCTTTTCTTAATAATTTGTTGTAGAAAATAATCCCTTTCACCTTCTATAAATCACTTTTTATGTATCATAATATAACGTATAAATCGTGTAATCGACCATGGATTCTAATCATCATCCTCTCCATATCGTCATCTTCCCATTTCTAGCTCAAGGCCACGTCATCCCCACCATCGACTTATCCAAACTATTCGCTTCTCGTGGAGTAAAAGTCACCGTCCTCACCACCTACGGCAACCTCTCCACCTTCCACTCGCCGTACGTTTCCAGCATTGCATGGCTGTTAGACAACTACAAATATCGATGAATTTTGCCCGAGTCCAAATCGGGTTACAATTGATAAGACACGTCGAGCAAGGCCGTGAAAGTCAACGTTCCAAATATCAAGTCAATCCGAGGTCGTACGCTCAAGATATCATCGGCACAAGTGGAGGACATAGCCTCAGGTTCGCATTCATATGGGTCGAATCCACTATGGTCGAATCCATATGGTTCGACTCCATTCACTTCGTATCCATCTGGCCTCGGAGTTTCGTAACCCCCGGAGAGCACTCTGATTCGAATCCATAAGATTAGCCCCGCGATCGGATCCATAAGCCATTCATTGTTTCGATCCATGAAACATAACCTAGCTTCGAATCCATCGAGCACTCCTTAGTTCGAGTCCATCCAAACAGACTACGTTCGGATCCAACAGCTCGAACCCATCGGGTTTTTCCTCTACTTCGAATCCATGCGATTGATACACTTCGACTCCATCCCATAAGTTACTTCGAATCCACCCTGTTAAGACAGCTTCGAATTGATCAACCATGATGTACCTCGATCGATTCGAACGAACATATCTACGAATCCACTACCTTGAATCCACTGCGTCAAAGCAGCTAGAAACATGGATTCAACCCAGTCAACTCGGCATGGAAGTCGGATCGATATGAAGGAGGTGCACCACGTCATCATGAAGACACGTTGAACCATCGAGTCAACCCTATCGATTCGAATGAATCGAGTCGAAGGCATCGATTCGAAGAAGCCAGTTCGAGGAGGATCGATTCGAAGGGGATTCACAACCAAGAACATGATCTTGAATCGATGATATCTCGAGATCTACAAATCCAAATGCTATGAAATTTTCACAGTAGCTTACTGGCAACCTAAGGAATGTTCATGCCAAATTTCATCTCAATCGGAGCAAATCTTGTTCGATTCGAAGTTGAGTTCGAATCGATCCCGAAGTGGGCCCGGATTTCCTGAAAGTGGGCATGTGGGCCCCCTCACGTACCAGAACTTGTCTCCCCGAATTTTAGGCGAAATATCAGCCTCCTACACCTATAAATAGAGCCCCTGGTCATTCAGAAAAGGGGGCGGATAATTCTAAGAGCTAAAGAGCGCCCAGACTCTGCCAGATTTACTTCAAATCACCACCGCTGCTTTAGTTTCAGACTTAGCTTAGAGAATCAGTTGTATTACGTTATAAGAAATTGTAACCTTCAAGCATTGAGCAATGAAATCATCAAACTTCATAGTGGACGTAGGCGAAACGCCGAACCACTCTAAATCGCTTGTCTTTGCACTTTACATTTCTGTTATTTGGAGTTTTTGTTAGATAATCCACAGTTTTAATTTTCATTCTTCACGTTTATCTCTTCAAAAACTTCCGAAGAGTGTTGTGCCCATTTTTGGTACAAACACTTTGGTGCTTTCACTGAGAAAAACTAGCTTTTTCTCCTGCTCTTTGGATCTACCATCGATACCGGATTGCATAAATCCAAGGGGAAGATCCATATCTCTACTCCAGAATCCTTCCACTCTATTCATATTTTCATAAAATCTAGGAAAGGAATTCACCACTGAAAATGGTTAGCACAAGAACCACTTCTACAACTGTTGACCAAGAAGGTCGGGATAGACAAAATCCTACGCAGCTGCCTCCATCCAACCAAGACAACGCTGCTCACTCAGTTCTGTCTGGGCCAGTAACCAGACAAGAATTCCATGTGTTGCTCTAGGAATTGACTCAAAGTCGGCAACAGCTGGCCGAACAGTTGCATGCTAATATTGAATTGACCAATCAATTGAACCGCCAAAGTCACAGGAGGACCAGGAGGGATGATGCTTCCCACTCGTCCATTGAAAGTTCTGCTTCATCTGACTACCATGGCAGATCTACACGTCCCCGATTGGACGCAAGTCATACACAAGCTACCGGATATCAACCTGCCTTGAATGTAGGACAATTGAGGGTCGGACCATCAACTAGCTTCCAGGCCGGGCCCACGTCATGAGGAGGTACTGTTCCACAGCATACCACGGACAATCGCGTTGCAACCGCCGCGGTAGAAACAAGGGTTGATACCCGAAATCTATCAGATCCCAATAATCAACAACGTGGGCGTACTCCTGAACCATACGTCCCAGAAGATGTGGATCCAAGGAGGCGAGACATGGGCCGTCGACAGCGTCCGGTCCAAACTTGCACTATGGAACCCGACAACACCTTAGCTCAGCATGCACAAAATGTGGCTATGCCCGATATTTCAACCATGATCGTCAGATGATTCGCGAAATCCAAGGGCTTATCAATGACGACTAGGGAATCTCCCATAGTCATACTCCTTTCACAGACGAGATATTATACGCCGAACCCCCTCGGCGATTCAGAATGCCAACTCTCCCAATGTATGAAGGAAATAGTGACCCCAATCAACATATTTTGAAATATGAATGGTCAATGAGTGCTGCAAGGGCTGACGATGTAGTGAAGTGTCGAAGTTTCCCCATCTCTTTGGGGGGAATCGCGACAATGTGGTTTACACGCCTACCACCTAGATCTATTTTTTCGTTCGATCAACTGGCCAAGAGATTTGTAGAACAGTTTCGTATGCATGTCGCTAGGCCCAAAGACGTAAATACCCTGTCCAGTGTCACCCAAGCTAAGGGAGAAATGCTCGGACGTTATTTAGAAAGATTCCACACGACATGTGTAGAGATTAGTAATCCTAACGATAACTCAATCTTAATGGCATTAAACAAAGGAATTGACCCTAATTCTGAGTTTGGAAATTGGCTAGCCGAAAAACCACCCGCATCGTTGGACCGTTTCTACTCCAAAGCCGCTCAATTCTTACGGCAAGAGGACGCGAAACAGTCTAGGAAGCAGGACGATGCGATACCCAGGACTGAAGGAATACAAAGTAATGTAGTAGTTAAGCAATCCGGTGAGAATTCTGGAAAAGTTCAGTTAAATATACAGAACAAACAAACTCAGCCAAGAGTCAACAGTGGTCAGGATAAGAAAAGAGACCAGAATCGAGGCCCACAACGTAGGACTCCAATGTTCGATAATTACATGCCATTGAATACATCGTTGGAGAACGTGTATCTGCAAACTTGCAACACTGTGCAATATAAGAAGCCTGCCCCGAAGCAATCTTCGGAGAGGCAGATTCAAACAGGGAAGTTTTGTAGATTTCACGAAAGTTACGGCCACAATACCAATGAGTGTCGACATTTGTAAGACCTCATCGAAAAGTTGATCAGGGAGAGAAAGTTAGACCAGTTTGTGCGGACACCGCAGTCTGATGGGGCGGGCCCCTCAAATCAACATCATGCACAGAATCAAGAAAGACAGGAAGAACCAGGTCGTGTCGGAGGAAGACTGGTAATAAATGCTGTAAGTGGTAGTCCTCATCCAGCGGTTCGAAGCTGGGAGGAAATGAAATCATATAACAACTTAGCTAGACAAACAGACTTCGAGTATGATGGTAACTTGGACGATAAACCTTCGACCAAACGAAAGAGAGCGATGACTAACGACATCGCGTTCCGAGACAGCGATGTTGATTATGTCGGAAGCCCGACTACTGACCCACTTGTGATATCGACCCGAGTAGGTCCGATATGGATGAAGAAGATCTTGACTGACTGTGGGAGCTCTGTGAACATCATATTTGTACATGCTTATAATCAAATGAAGATGAAAGCTGGGGATCTAAAACCCTGCCAAACTCATCTCTATGGATTCAATGGCAGCGCTACCATTCCTGTTGGGATGGTAGAGTTACCATTTGAGTTGGGAGCCGGAGAACGTAGGTCGATTCGGACATTGCAGTTCGTTGTGTTGGATGCAGACTCGCCATATAATGCCTTTTTAGGTCGACCTGCCCTTGCTGAATTCAGGGCCATAATCACCCCGTGGTGTTTAATTTTAAAGTTCCCAACCGTCAACGGAGTTGGGATCGTCCAGGGCGACCAGGTTGATTTGAGAACAATCATACACCGAAATCGAGATGCCCGATTACGCAATGCCAAGGACCGACTTAAAACTTTTGAACTCGGTGAGCTAGTGGCTAAAAAAGATTATTCGGCACTTCCACACATGAGATCAACATTGAAAGGGTCGCACAAAATCAAGCGAAAGCTTGGGGATGGCAAATTTAAGTTAGCAACCATTGATGGTCTAACTTTACCAAGGGCCTGGAATAGCGAAAATCTTCGTTGCTACTGCAACTAACAGGCTATGTTTATCTATTTAGTTTAAATTCCGTTTTATAATTTGTTTCTGCATTTCGAAATTAGAACTTGTAATAAGGCAACTGACTTTGCCATATTTTTTGATTTCAGCAATAAAATGTCATTTCTTCGGGCCAGAGCTGTGATTCATTAAATACAATGTACAACATCACAATGCACGAAGAGCTGAATTCCATCCTGCAAGCGGAATTTATTCAAGTAGGGGACGGCTGCAATACGGTCGGCCACTCGCTAAGAGAAACTCGAGCTCGGGGGCAAGCCATCACGTCAGGCTAAAATTGGGTTGATACACGACGATCCTTCACCAAGCTCCGTACTCCCAGAGTGCGAGACAGAGTATAAACATTCACCTAACTCTGTACTCCCAAAGTGCGAGGCGGAGTATAAACATTCCTTAACTCCGTACTCCTAGAGTGCGAGACGGAATATAAACATTAATCAACTCCGTACTCCTAGAGTGCGAGACGGAGTATAAACATTCCTCAACTCCGTACTCCCAGAATGCGAGACGGAGTATAAACATTCCTTAACTCCGTACTCCCAGAGTGCGAGTCGGAGTATAAACATTCCTTAACTCCGTACTCCCAGAGTGCGAGGCGGAGTATAAACATTAATCAACTCCGTACTCCCAGAGTACGAGGCGGAGTATAAACATTCCTGAACTCCGTACTCCCAGAGTGCGAGACGGAGTATAAACATTAATCAACACCGTACTCCCAGAGTGCGAGACGGAGTATAAACATTCCTCAACTCCGTACTCCCAGAGTGCGAGACGGAGTATAAACATTCCTCAACTCCGTACTCCCAGAGTGCGAGACGGAGTATAAACATTCCTCAACTCCGTACTCCCAGAGTGCGAGACGGAGTATAAACATTCCTCAACTCCGTACTCCCAGAGTGCGAGACGGAGTATAAAAATTCCTTAACTCCGTACTCCCAGAGTGCGAGACGGAGTATAAACATTCCTTAACTCCGTACTCCCAGAGTGCGAGATGGAGTATAAACATTTACTTAACTCCGTACTCCCAGAGTGCGAGACGGAGTATAAACATCTACTTAACTCCACACTTCCAGAATGTGAGACGGAGTATAAACATACATCAACTCCATATTTGTCCCCAAGACTGGGGGCAGGACCAAAACAAATATCGAATTAAAGACGAAAGAGAATATACTTTCATTTCCATTATCAACAAAAAGAATTCGATTACAAGATGATTCAAAAAAAAATTCCTGCTAGTGGGAGCCGAGTCCACATCTATACACGGCTATAGAGAAAACTAAAAGACAAAACAAAACGCTACAGTAAACTAAAGAAGGAGTTCAATCTTTCTTCTTCCTTATCTTCTTCTTCGGGGTAGTCCTACTGGAGCCGCTACCCAACTTCTTCATCACTCTCTTACTCTTCTCCGGTTTGCCCTCAGATGGCGACATGATGTCCGCCTCTTCCTCGGAGCTTGAGGCAACAGAGATTCTTTTGGAGGGTGGAGCCGGAGGAATAGAAGCAGTAACAGGAGGTGGGACAGGAGCACTCACAATTACCACAGTGCCGCCCGGTGATATCATCATTAGCGGGGCATGGCCTGACGGGTCCATACCGGCGGTCGCTACGGCCATCTCAGCACTAATCTCAGCCAAAATCTCATCTTCACGAGGTGCTTGGGCCGCGCTGGATATGCTAGTGGCTGGCATGGAAGAACTAACAGCCGGAGTGGTCCCACTCATAGAAAAGGATGGATCGATGAAGGGATCGTTGGGTTGACTGAGGAGTTCCTCAATCATCTAAGCGTCAAAAGATAACATATTCGCTTCCCCTTCTTCACCGACCACAGAAGATGTCATAATAGCTTCGGTGACGATAGCCCCATGCGCTTGATAAGAAGCCTGAGATGCAGGAGGCGCAGGGATAACGGCTTCAGTCACTGAAATGTGAAAAAACGAAGACTGTTAGCTATGGGTATTGATCCAGATTCACCACACTAAAGGTATACGAGAGGCGTTCAATTACCTTCCTTAGCCTGGCCCGCAGTATGGGCAGGTACCGAGGCAGAAGCATTAGCGGAAGACAATTGTGGCTGGTCAGGATTATAAGCAGGGACGGACTGTGGATCGACCGCACCAGTGGTCTCAGGCAATGTTGGAATTACAGCTCCAACACTTGTTTCATGATGCTCAATCCCCGAGCCCTCGCCCGTCTCTATCTGTTGAACACCAAGCCTCTCTTTCGCCACGGAAATCACCGCCTCATGGAGAACTTTCCTCTCATCCTCAGTAAGCAAGCGCATCGCTAGCTCAAAATCATCGAGTGTTTCATCTGGATGCGCCGCTCTCTTATCCTCCACCAGCCTAGTCCAGGCGTTGTATAGAATCATAGAATCATCTCCCAGCCACGATAAATTTCTGTGCTCTAGCACGTTGGCGTTGTATGTAACCAAGAGATCATCGAAATCAGCATCCATCCTGGACCGCTCCACCATAATTTTTTCCTGGATTTCTGCCTCCGCAGACTTAGTCTTGGCCGCCGCCGCAGCAAGTTCGGCTCTAAGGGATACAGCTTGGTCGCATGCATCCTGAGCAGTGGTGTTTGCATCATCTCTCTCTTTCACCACTTCAGCAAATTTGGCCTTGAGCTCATTCAGCTCGTTAACGGCTGCGTCTCGCTCAGCTACGACGTTGGTGTAACGGTGGCCCATCTCTTCTACCGTGGCACAGTGTGCCTGCTGCATCCTCGCCATTTTGGCCACAACATCCTCATGCTTTTTGAGCGCTTGGAGTTCAGAGTTTCGAGACGACTCCATCTCAGATTGAAGAACCTGGATGATGCGATCTTTCTTGACAATATCAACATCACGCTCCTGAATACTTTTGCCCGGTCAAAAGCTACCTTTGAAGCTTTCACGGTTTCTTTGTACCACTCCTTGTATTGAGCATAGAAGTCGCGAATATAGTTGTGCGCAGTATTTTCGGCATCCTGAGGAATCCTCTTTAGATGAGGAGGAAAGACATATGCATCCATACAGATTTCTGGGAAGTCCTTTTTCATTTGAGCAAGCTGGATGGCTCCTTCGCTTGTCAACTCAGCCGGAGCCTGCTCAACGATGACAGCTGTCGGCGGTTCAACTCTAGGCCGCTGAGTCTCAGGCCTTGAAGATTGGGAAGGCTGTTGCTGCTGTAAAGGCCCAGGGATATCTATGGGGGCCCTAGGAGGTGGAGGAGAACGAGATCGTGATCGGTACTTGTGGCCCCGATCACTGTCAGTACGATCATGGCCAGAACGGCCACGCCAATAATCTCTATCCCTGTCATAGCGCTCCTGGCTAGTGTAACCTTGCCCGTGGTCCCTATCTGATTCCCTCCAACGGGACTCATAATAAGAAGAAGATCGGTGCACATTACGGAGCCTATCCAAAGTAGATCCGCGACCTGACATCTCACCTGCGATAAGAAGGAGCTACGGATTTGAATCCTACAAAACAATGATTAATATGCGAAAGTCATGTAGTGGTGTGGAAGTATGTGTAAATGTGTAAACCCCCAGACCAACCGGAAGTGTTGAACGCACTCAAAGGAAAGGGCTCACTCATATTTAAAACATCTTGAAATTCCTCCAACACGGGATTGCATGGAATCAATATAAAATCCGGGATGGGAATATCGTCAAGCCTTTTAAGAGTATCTCTCGAATGAGAAGGGGCGGCCTCGGAAATTATGGCTCCGGAAGTGGGAGGAGACACATCTACAGGTTTCCACCCCTTAGACTTGAGTTTTTTGGAAACGACGGCCTTGCATTTCCGTCTTTTTCCCAACTCTTCGAAGTTGCCCGAAAGATCAGCCATTGGCTCCACGTCTGTATGGGTCCTTTCCTCATCGCTCACTTCGGTTATTGTGATTCCGAGCGCTTTCTTCGCCTTTTTCTTTTCCTTCTTCTTCTTGTTTTTCTTCTTTAAGGCAGGCTTTGACATCCCCTCGATGACTATGCTCTGATTTATTTCAATCAAACCGAGAGCTCTTAAGTTGTTATCATTTAGCACCGAGTCGATGTGTCTCAGCTCGCTCGGAACTTCCTGGAGACTTTGGACTATGCCCTTGTAGTACCCGCCATCGGGTCTGGAGATAATGGCTGTAAGATAGACAAGATGTCAATACCAATGCCAAAAAACTATCGATCAAGGAAAATCGTCAACAGGATAGGACACTTACGTCGAGACAACCATCGCCTGGCAAAACCAGGAGGACATTGGACATAAAACCATTCATTCTTGAAATAGCTAAGTCTGGTGCAGGCTCCAATAAGAACTTGGCAATTTCTGACTGCTTCCAAAAATGTAAAGGACGGACTATCGCCCCTACTCTTGAAATTAAATATGTATCTAATCTTGGTTGGCCTTGGCGGGCGAAAGAGACAGTCCATAAATATGACGAAGGCACTATTTAGCAACGCATGACCGTTGGGATGAAGTTGCGAAGGAGAAATTCCTAAGTACGACAACATTTCCCTGATGTATTGATTAAAAGGAGGAAGAGTTCCAGCCGTGCAAGCATGGCGATAGAAGGCAGTATATCCTTTGGGAGGATTATGCGGTCTGTCATCAGCGCCGGGTAATAATACATCGTTCAGAGATATGTTATGTTTCAAGCATATCCGGCCCAATAAGGATTTAGAGATATTAGACTGGACAGAATCAACGGGATCCTCGATAAATATAGCCTCCGGCAATTCGTCTGGAGCTGGGTCGATTACGTCAGCAGGAATATTGGGAATCTCAAGGATCGGAGGAGGAGAACTCTGAACTCTGAATCTCCTGCTGCTGAGAGCTCGAAGACTCCATAACTGACTACTTATCAGAAATTAGTGTTAAAACAAACAATAAACCCGTGCATCCCGCAGTGTAGAGTGTATGAACGTGTCGTGCAGTGCAAGTGTTGTGCGTTACTAAAGCAAATTTTACAAACAGAAACGAGATGTACGAACGACGAAACTCTGGAAATCAAGACTGGAAATGACCGTCATCGCTGACCGTCATATCCACGCCATTCAAAGGCTACCGACTGATTTAAGTATAAATCTGTTATGTTTTTGGTTAAGTCATGGTTCCATCGACGAGCTTCAAAAGGGAGTCAAGTATAGTCCTACAGTCAGGTTCAATTATGCAAGGCCGAAGCTCGTCGGAGTCAAGTGTGCTAAAGTTCATTAAGATCATCAAAGTTCAACTTGAAATTAGTCGTAGTTCAGATGTTGGAACGAATCAAAAAAGTTGGATTCTCTAAACTGAAGGCGTTCGAATCCATCGAATCGAATCGATGTGCTTCGAATCCATATGGTTCGACTCGATGAACTTCGGTAGAGGAACGCTTCGAATCCGTGGGCGCTGAGTGACTTCGTATCGATCGACATTCAATACCTTCGAATCGATCAAGGTATCGTTACTTCGAATCGATCGACACGAGGCCTTTTTCCTTTGCAAGCATCGATTCAAAGCTCTACAGTCAGAGTCGATTCGAATAGACTCCATTCTAGATCGATTCGAAGCAATGAAAGATAACATCCCTCAAGATCTCTGCTTCTCCTAGGAAATCTCAACGCTTTGTTACGCCTCGAATCATCGATTCGAACCATTTTTTCGGATCTCACAACCCTTCAAGATCTTCAGAAGAAAAATTGAAGACGAAGACTTCCAGTTTTGTCATTTTCAACTGGCATCGATCCATTAGTTACCTGGTTTAATGCGATTACAAATGAAGGTTTGAAAGATTCAATCGATTCGGGGAAGACACGTTTTTTTTCGGCTCTGGGAAAATCGATTCGAAGAAGAAGCTATAGCAATAGTGAAAAGTAAAAAGTAAAAATGAAACCGGCCTCACGTATTTATATGGATTCCCGAGAAGGTTCGTGGCGCTTCGTATCCCGGTCATCCTAACTGTTTGCCACCGTTCACTTACCATAGCCATCAATTCGAACTACTGTTCTTGAAACCATCACGATTTGAATCCAGTCACGGCATCGAATCCCTAAAAAAGTTTCGAATCCATCATCCATTGAATCCTCCATAACCTTGAATCCATCGAGGCTTCGAATCCCTCATGACTTCGAATCCATCAAGGCAACATCGCTGCGGGGAATCATCGATACGAAGCAATTGAACGAGAGCTGAGTTGAAAAATCCTGTCGATTCGAAGACTACCGAGTCGAACGACTAATTTCGGATCCATCGGAAACCGTCGATGAGAACGAACGCATTACTTCAATATGAAAAATTACTTGTCTACCTTTAATAACGATTCAGGAGAGGATCGATACAAGAGGTTGATCATAGACAATCATCAAAATAATGTTTAAATTCGAACCTCAAATCGGTTCAGGAGAGGATCGATGCAGAATTCGATAACAAACCGAACTGACAACGACTTGCAATCGCGCAACGTTAACTAAATTCAAGCCAATCACAATCATACGACGGTTAATTACAGCAATAAAGAATACAACTTTCAGCAGAGCATGTCCTAATTTACCAACGTTAGACTGCAACTGTTCAAAGCACGTCATGTTTACACAAGACGTACTTTGGGGGGGCAAATGTTATCCCGCCTTTTGGCAAGGCTGAGATACCAAGGAATTGACTGGAAAGTGAGGGTCGTACGTTTCCAGCATTGCATGGCTGTTAGACTACTACAAATATCGATGAATTTTGCCCGAGTCCAGATCGGGTTACAATTGATAAGACACGTCGAGCAAAGCCGTGAAAGTCAACGTTCCAAATATCAAGTCAATCCGAGGTCGTACGCTCAAGATATCATCGGCACAAGTGGAGGACATAGCCTTAGGTTTGCATTCATATGGGTCGAATCCACTAAGGTCGAATCCTTATGGTTCGACTCCATTCACTTCGTATCCATCTGGCCTCGGAGTTTCGTAACCCCCGGAGAGCACTCTGATTCGAATCCATAAGATTAGCCCCGCGATCGGATCCATAAGCCATGCATTGTTTCGATCCATGAAACATAACCTAGCTTCGAATCCATCGAGCACTCCTTAGTTGGAGTCCATCCAAACAGACTACGTTCGGATCCAACAGCTCGAACCCATCGGGGTTTTCCTCTACTTCGAATCCATGCGATTGATACACTTCGACTCCATCCCGTAAGTTACTTCGAATCCAACCTATTAAGACAGCTTCGAATCGATCAACCATGATGTACCTCAATCGATTCGAACGAACATATCTACGAATCCACTACCTCGAATCCACTGCGTCAAAGCAGCTAGAAACATGGATTCGACCCAGTCAACTCGACATGGAAGTCGGATCGATACGAAGGAGGTGCACCACGTCATCACGAAGACACGTTGAACCATCGAGTCAACCCTATCGATTCGAATGAATCGAGTCGAAGGCATCGATTCGAAGAAGCCAGTTCGAGGAGGATCGATTCGAAGGGGATTCACAGCCAAGAACATGACCTTGAATCGATCATATCTCGAGATCTACAAGTCCAAATGCTATGAAATTTTCACAGTAGCTTACTGGCAACCTAAGGAATGTTCATGCCAAATTTCATCTCAATCGGAGCAAATCTTGATCGATTCGAAGTTGAGTTCGAATCGATCCCGAAGTGGGCCCGGATTTCCTGAAAGTGGGCATGTGGGCCCCCTCACGTACCGGAACTGGTCTCCCCAAATTTTAGGCGAAATATCAGCCTCCTACACCTATAAATAGAGCCCCTGGTCATTCAGAAAAGGGGGCAGATAATTCTAAGAGCTAAAGAGCGCCCAGACTCTGCCAGATTTACTTCAAATCACCACCGCTGCTTTAGTTTCAGACTTAGCTTAGAGAATCAGTTGTATTACGTTATAAGAAATTGTAACCTTCAAGCAGCGAGCAATAAAATCATCAAACTTCATAGTGGACGTAGGCGAAACGCCGAAACTCTAAATCGCTTGTCTTTGCACTTTACATTTCTGTTATTTGGAGTTTTTGTTAGATAATCCACAATTTTAATTTTCATTCTTCACGTTTATCTCTTCAAAAACTTCCGAAGAGTGTTGTGCCCATTTTTGGTACAAACTGTCCTCACCACCTACGGCAACCTCTCCACCTTCCACTCGCCGTTAACTCGAGCTAACGAGCTTTCTACCTTCCTCCACCCCATCCAAATCTCCCTCATCCCTTTCCCTTCGGTCTCCGGCTTACCTAAAAACTGTGAAAACATGGCTACCATTCCTCAACATCTCAAATCCCTCTTCTTCGAAGCCATGACCATGCTTCAACAACCCTTCCATGACTTCCTAAAACAAACGAATCCAGACTGTGTAGTAGCCGGCCTATTCCTTTCATGGATCCACAACGTCGCCTCCGAGCTCAACATCCCCAGCTTAGACTTCCATGGCTACAGCTTCTCTTCCAAGTGCATGTCCCACACCGTTGAACATCACAACCTCCTTGACAGCTCCACTGTAGAAACCGTACTCCTACCAAACCTCCCTCACATAATAGAGATGCGTTGAGCTCTGATCCCAGATTTCAAAAAGGTGGCTCCTTTTGTTTTCCAGCTATTCATATAGCAAAAGGAAGCCGACAAAATCAACCATGGGTTAATAGTCAATAGCTTCTACGAGCTCGAACCCGATTACGTTGACTACTTCAGAAACATCGTAGGAAGAAAAGCTTGGCACGTCGGTCCCTTATTGCTTAACGATAAGAATGTGAACACTTTTGATAGGGGGAGTAAATCTGCCATGGACGAAACTTCATGTTTGAGCTGGCTGGGAAAGAAGAGTGCTGGTTCGGTTTTGTACATTTGTTTTGGGAGTGCGAGTTTCTTCACTACAAGGCAGCTGTGTCAGATAGCTGTAGGGCATGAAGGGTCAGGGCATGCATTCATTTGGGTGGTCAGAGACCATGGAGGTTATCAGTGGATGCCGGAGGGATATGAAGAGAGGGTTGAAGGGAGAGGACTGATTATTAAAGGGTGGGCGCCCCAGATGATGATACTGAATCATGAGGCGGTCGGAGGTTACTTGACCCATTGTGGATGGAATTCGAGTCTGGAAGGCATATGTGTAGGGCTACCCTTTGCGACATGGCCCTTGTTTGTAGAGCAGACGTACAATGTGAGGTTGATTGTGGATGTGCTGAAAGTTGGAGTGAAGGAGTATTCTTTCAATCCTGAAGAGAGAACTGTGATTAAAGCAGGAAGTATAGTGAATGTAGTGAGGAAGTTGATGGGTGATGACGAGGAAGCGGAAGGGAGGAGGAGGAGAGCGAAGGAGCTGGCAGCCATGACCAGGAAGGCCGTGGAGGAAAGTGGATCGTCTTATGAGTCCATGAGTGATTTGATTCGAGAGTTGGAGGGTTTGCGAGATAGAACAAGTGAATGATTAAATGAAGGTTTTTGATTGATGTATTTTGATTTAAACTATGCTTCATGGAATATTGACGGCTTTGAGATAGGTTTATATTCAAAAGTTGGTCAGTGTTTTGAGTTTTGGGAAAGCTTTGAAAACAGAACCGTGTATCGACTCAAGATTTAGGGTTGTAGTAGTCCGATCGGTCGAATCGTCAAAGCCATATAATTTTTCTCGATAATTTATACTTTGAAATATAGGTTATAATAACAAAAATATATAACATATCTATTAATTCATATTTCATATGATAAGAATCACATATATCATAAAATCACATAATTCAACCACTAAAATGAACTAAAACTAAAACTTAAAATTGTAAATGAACACAAAGTCCTTTGTCCCCATATTTACCGTCTCATGTATTCAGTTCAATCTTAATCTTGCATCTCATTATTTAATTGTTTATTAGATCTTATTATACTGTTAAAATAATGAATTTATACAAAATTTAATGGTTGTGACAAAGGTCGGACATGGGACATGTGAAGATAGAGAAATTTAACCCTACTTCAATCTTACCATTTTTCTCTACCTACTGCCTACTATATCCTATCAATATATGCTTAGTATCGTACACAATGCTGAGTATCAAACATGGGCATTTCATCTTCGTAAGCCACCAAAAAAATATAAAGTACAAATGTGAATATCATTCATCATGGTTATCATAATTTGAGACTAATAAACATTGCTATCAGTTACAAATTTATCTTTGTTTGCCGAATCAACGAAACTTTTATAATATCACCAAACACCAATTACATAACAAAACTTTCAAAAAAATATAACTGATACAGGTAATTGCACACAAAATTCTTTAGATATGGCATACATGATTACTTGATGGAAACGCTTATAACAACGGTTTCAGTGGATACATTTGTGTCGATCTAAAAATTAGGGTTTTGAGGAGTTGGGAAAAATTAGCGGTTTGAAGGCTTTGATGACACAGTTAATCTCAACTTCGATGGTTCAACCAGCTGTTCGCGCATGGAAGAGGCTGAACTCTGCTCCGAGCCACCATGGTCCACGGCCTATGTTATTCACGATCGGACCACGGTTGGATCCGATTCTCAAAACTATGGTTTCGAGTCATCTTCTTTCTCTCATAATGAAACATGTAATATTTTACTTGATTATACAATTGTTGCGAACCAATGAACCATTAATGTGTGCAAGTCTTGTACTTAATACAACATTATTAGAACAACATAGCCTTCGGTATTTTAAACCCCTTGACCAACGATTCTCTTAGAGTTTCTTATTACATATAATCACAAGTTTACTTATATACCTCGGCATATAACTCCTTTTATGTTTTAACATTTCGGAGATGAAAGTGAAACATCTAGTCTAACATAGGAAATGTTTTACTTCACTATTTTTAATACTGAAAGGAGAAAACACTGCAAAACAGTCAACATGAGAAAGACATATAGGACAAGATTGGTTTTGTAAGGTAAGGAGGAAGTACATATCGACCATAACATTGCGTATGTGCCTTCTTGAAAAATATAGTCATCACGTTCCCATTTGATTAGGGAACATCATCCGTACTCAAAACTTCCGGGTTCGTTTGCAACTCCATGCCAACTCCGTTAGCATTGCGCATCTTTATCTTCGCAATGGAGGAAAAAGGAAAGAGGAGAACTTGAGAGAAAGAGAAGAGGAATGTGTTAATAGTCCCATATCGTAGAGTATAAGAACTTATATTTGTTTAAATATACTTTACACAAAAAAATAAAGAGCTCTTTGAGTTTTTTGTTACTTTCTCTTGGGTTGAAGAGGGAGACCACGCAAGTTGACATACACGCGAGCGCCACCATCATTTGATGGGTTGGATTCGGATCTAATTATATTTTGCGGCAGGACTATTTTATTTAAAACAGGCTAGGCTAGTTCTTAGTCTGTTTGCAAACCCAAAATAGTTCAAATTTTTAAAAAGAACTATGGAGGTCGGAGTTTAATGACGAGAAATGAACAGACACTTCATTTTGGTTTGAACAGCTGCAAACACATCTGTTGGTAGATGTGAGTGACTGGCAAGTGGACACGACCGTTGGTGGCTATACAAAGCCGCTGCACCCTCTCCCCCAAAATCAAAAAATTTCAAACACATCTTCTCTCATTCTCTCGACCATAATTTCATTTTTCTTAAATAAAATATCAAGTTTATAATGTTGTAGATCACAAACTCAAAAGTCTTGTTCATTGCAATCATTCTAAGAATAGTTTGAATTAATTCCAGTAGTGTAACCATAGTCGATTAACGATATTAACATCTCAACTATATTGTATCTTGGAAGACGGTTAGCGGTTACCTTAAGCACACATTAGATTGTTTAATCGAGCGGAGAGGGCAAATATCATCTTAAGAAAAGTATCATCGGCGTGCTATAGCATGATCTCTATATATTTCATTTCTAAAGAACTACGATGTCATTTCTTCAGAATCCAAAATATACTCCAATAATCTTAGGACGATATTGGAAAAATGACATATGATTTGAGTGAATTTGCTTTAGATGTCACAAAATTGGAGAGATTCGATGGCATTAACTCCGTTCGTTGCAAAAGGAAATGCAATTTTTATTGGTGGGACTAAAAGTTGTATATGTATTGACCACCAGAAACAGAGGAGGCAAAGGACGAAAATATTGCAGATACAAGAGCACGAATCTAATGGGAACATGATGACTATATTTGAACAGGACACATATGCAGTGCTATGATGGATACAATGTTCGATATGTACTACAACAGATCTATTGCAAAAGATATTCTAGATGTGCTTTTGGAAAATTATCTAATGAAGGACACAACAAGTAAGAAATTTCTAGTTACTAAAGTTTTTAATTACAAAATGACTGATAATAGGCCAATAATAAAGCAATTCAATGATATTACACACATTCTATGTCAATTTCGATAACCATAAAATGAATACGGATGAAAAGATTGAAGTCTCGCCCATAATAAACAAACTTCCCCCTTATGGGAAGTTGAAAGGAAAATATTAAAACACAAAAAGGATGAAATGAGTCTTAATAACCTAGTGCAATATCCATTGGCTGAAGAACAATTGAGGTAGAAGGAAAATGATGAACCAATAGTGTGTTCATTAAATATCCACATAGTCGGGGAAAAGGAGGCAAATAATGCCTCTGAATGCTCTTTTAATCAAAAGAGGAAGTTTCAGCATAAAAACAATTTCAATAATAAGAAGGCCAAGAAACTGAATGGGTGCTACAACTATGGAAAACATGTTCACTTTAAAAGGGAAACGTTACCTTAAAAAGAAACAACAATCGTCGAAAGATAGATTTGCGGCCAGTATCTCTAAAATCAATATAATTGAAAGAGATGATTCTTAGTGGATCAACTTTGATGTTACTGTGCATATTTGCAACAACAAGAATCAATTCGAGAAACTTAAACCGTCAGAGGATGAAGTCTATCTCTATATGGAAAAGTCAGCCAAATAGTGGTCAAGTGGAAGGAGATGATAGACTTGGAGATCACATCTAGAAAATTCTAACACTAAATAATGTATACTATAGACTTGATGTTAGAAAGAACATTTTTAAGTTTGTGTTCAAACAGGTCTTGGATTCAGATAGATATGTACCTACCAAAGGCGTTGTGTTTGTGGGTAAAGGGTACATGTGTGATGAAATGTCCAAACTCAATATCAGTAAAACCATTGCTTCTTCTTATATTGTTGATTCTTTTCTTTATGGCATAGTAGATTGGGATATGTTAATACTAGGCATATAAATGATATGATTTCATTAAACATGATCCCTAAGTATGATAATAATTTTAATGATCGGTGTAGGATATGCTCTTTGATAAAAATAATGAGAACAACATGTCAGTCAAAATCGTTAGTACCACTAATTGGTTACAACTAATTCATAGTGATGTCTGTGATATGCATAGTACTCTCATAGAGAAGGAAAAAATATTTTGTTGCTTTGATAGATGATTATACAAAATATTATTTTGTTTACCTGACGCATGATAAAGACGAAGTATTGAAATCATTTGTAAGCTATAAAACGGAAGTAGAAACCAGTGTGATTCTAAAATTAAGACTCTTAGATTAGACAGAGGATGTGAATATTTTTTCTTTGTATTTTGTGAATTTGTAGAAATAATACATGAAACATCTAAAACTTATACACCACAATAAAATGGAGTAGCAAAAGGTAGAAATAGGGCACTCACTAAAATGGTTAATAGTATGTTGTGTAATTCTGGTCTTAATACTAGTTTCTATAATAAAGCATTATTAACTTCATGTTATATATTAAACAGAATACATCATAAGAAAACCAAAGTCACTCCACATGAACTTTGGAAGAAAAGAAAGCCTAATTTAAACTATCTTAGTGTTTGGGGTTGTAAGGCAATAGTCTGATTACCTGAACCAAAATCAAGATATTATGATAAAAGAGTATTGAAAATATTTTCTTAGGATATGCTCAACATTGTAAGGATTATATGTTTATAGTAATGGAACCTAGTAATTTGGTCGAGGTAAACACAATAGTAGAATCACGAAATGCAGCTTTCTATGAAAATAGATTCACATCCATTCCATATAATCCGTCTATTAATAAAAAAGTAGAGGTTAATACCTCTTGAAATGGTGGACATCAATGAACCTGTTTGTGAAATTAAACACTTAGACATATAATGATGAAACCGATGTACCTCCTCGGAGAAGTAAAAGAATAAGGACTGGAAAATCATGCAGCTCGGATATTGTCATTTATTTGGTAGAAGGATCAAGAAATTTAATCAAACATCACGCCATGCTTTCTACAAGCGTAGAGTCTGATCCATTAGCATATAATGAGGCAACAAAGTCTTATAATTGATCCTTTTAGCAAGAAGACATAAAATGAAGAAATGGATTCTATTATGAGAAATGAAACTTGGAAACTAGTAGACTAACCTCTTGGTTTTAAAAGCAATAGGATGTAAGTGGATATTTAAGAAAAGGTAAGTGCAGATAGCACAATATAAAGTTTAAAGCCAGATTAGTCGCTAAAGGCTTTACTAAAAAAAAGGAATGGATTATTTTGACACATATGCATAGGTAGAATTTCAACAATTAGGACACTGATCGCATTAGCTTCTATTTATAAACTTAAAATTCATCAAATTGATGTCAAGACTGTATTCTTAAATGGAGAAGTTGATGAAGAAATATATATTTTTGATCACAACGGTTGCAACTAAAGAAAGAGGTGTATAAACAACCCCATCCTCTCCCCCTTTGAACTCATAGGGCTATTGCCATGCAATTTCTTTAGCAAGCTTGAAATTTGCACTGTTTTCTATTGGTAAAAATAGATAGCTTCGTCTTCCTCTCCCATCACTTTTGAGCGCTTGGTATTTTATCAAATTTTAGTTGGGATTAAAAGTAAGGAGGTAGTTATTTTCTGCAGAACTATGTTTATGGACTGCAGTTTGGACCAGTTACTTGGATTTCTACTTCTTAAAATGGATCTTGTCTTTGGCTTGGGCCTGTTCCCTTTAGCCAAAGTTGTAGCAGTGATTAAACACAGGTCTCGGACAAATGACCTGGTTGAAGCTAGGGGGCTTCGTTGTTTTGATGCTCTGACATTCCCAGCCTTAGGTCCGTTTGGATTATTCAATGCCTTGCTAGAAAGAGTAGTGGCTGTCGTCTCTATTGCTTCTGCCATGGTCAAAGCCTTGATCTACTCCATGTTAAGGTTGTTTAGAAGCTTTTCATGGTCTCTTGCGAGATCTGATCTAGAAGGCTTCGAAGATGGTAGCATGCTCATTTTTCTTCATCATGTTCTTGATCGCTCAAAGTGCTGGAGGAGTGCCACCGATGCACCCGAGAGCGGTCTGGGAGGTGCCAAGAGCGCAGGCCACATGCCTCTAAAGAGCACAGTTGGCATGCTTTACCTTGTATTTCTAATATTCTTCATTTTAACTAATTAGCGATTGAATACCTTTGTAAGCCTAGTGGGGCAGGCATTGTGTCGTTGTATTCTTTTGAACTGAACAAGAACAAATTTTTCGTTGTAAACTTGTCATCATCGTCTTTGATTGTTTGCTTGTAGCTGGAAGGGTAGTGTATCTTGGATAGCTAGGAAAGTCGCTTGCATTGGGTTGATCAAACTATTTTAACTGATAGACTAGGCCGGTCAATGGACTCGGAAGCGACCGTTAATCAAGTATCCCGTCCATTCATTAAATGTCGAGCCTGGCAAATGGCAATTGAGAGTCACTGTGCTATTTTTTAACGGGCGGTCCTGGCACGAACTTGAGTACAGAGTGGCTCTAGGTTCTCCTGAGTGACACGCGGTTCGGGGGAGTTCCTACATTATATTCATAGAAAGTGTAAATGTTTAAGACATGCTAAAAAAGAATATTGTCATATGACATTTCAAATTCGGGCATTGATAAGAGCCAATGCCAACCGTATCAATTGGCAAATGGCATTAGTGTGGAGTGGGAGTGCATGTCGGCCTATGGATTCTCCTATGTGACAGGCGGTAATGTATAGAGCGGTGGACGAGCTCGGCTCGAATCGGAGTGCATAGTGGCTCAAGGGTTCTCTAAGGTGACATGCTGCCTATCGCTAGATGGCCATAGGTCTTGGCTTGAAATAGGGCACATGGCTGGCTCGAGTAAGCACTCTTGTACAAGGGTGTGATATAATGGTGAGAGGGTGGCAGATGCCATCATTCATAAGAATTAAGCAAATAGAAATTGTAAAAATAGAACTTATATGTGCATCACTCTACTGTTGGGCAGTCCTGGCATGAAACTAAGTGTTGAGTGCCTTGAAGGTTCTCTAAGTGACACATTGCAATAAAAAGCTGACATGTTGTACCGACTCAAACCTAAGCGCTAAGGGCTTGAAGGTTCTCCAAATGACATGTTGCAATACAAAAGTGGCAGGCGGTCCCGGCTCGAACCTAATCCCTAATAGGCTTGAAGGTCCCTCAGTGTGCCATGCTATAATAATGAGCTAAGAGGCGGTCTCGGGTCGAACCTAAGCACTAAAGGGCCTGAAGGTTCTCCACGGTGACATGTTGTAAAAGGAGCTGATAGGCGGTCTTGCTTCTAAACTAAGTGTTGAGGGCTTGAAGTCTCTCCTGGGTGATACGCTTCAATAAGGAACCGACAGACAGTCTCGGCTTGAACCTAAACACCGAGAGGTTTGAAGGTTGTCTAGGGTGACACGCTGCAATAAAATGCAGGGCTCAGACTACATCTATGCAGGCACATTACAGATGCTGGACTTTGGCGTCACTCAGGGTAGCAATGCCGATTGTAATAGCAGTGTCCTATCCTGTACGGAGGATGAGCGGGGCCATGGGTAAGGGGTATGGACTATTGTTGTCTCATATCCAATTGTCGATGCTCCCTGGCATAAAGAGGATAGACCTCTCGCCCGAACTTATGGGGTAGTAGGCAGTCCCCGAGTAAGGAATTAAATGCATGTTGATTTAATCTTATTGGATACCGTAGCAGTCTTTGATAAGGAAATGTTCTCGATAATCCACCCTCGTAGATAGCCGGCTAGATAGGAAGGGAGTGGCGGCACATGCTATCCTAGACGGCAAAGGTTGATAGCCCCCGAATAAGGTAATGAGCATATCATAACTCATCCTCATTGGATAGCCTTAGTGAAGGTGTTGAAAGATGCAGTCTCCATGATGTTCAATGCATTCTTCACAAGAGATTACAGGCTCATAAGCGAGCGTAATAAAGGCACCGACGGTAGAGCCTAGGCATCTTGAGATATGCGGGCTGGCACCTACCGCCTTCAGACGCCATTGAGGGTGAAGACAAATGATAGAACTATTTGGAGACCCATATTGGGACTTACTTCATGCATTAATAGGGCTGGGCCTCGAGGATTTCTATGCCAGGGTTCTTGGTGTGTTGCCAAGATTTCTAGGGGGAATCTGACTTCTGGGGTTTGCCATGAAGCAGGCTGCCTTGGACATCTTTCTAGAGGCAGATCTCTAAGCAGTTGGACATGGCCCTCACATAAGGCCCAAGCACGGTTGTCATTATTTGATTGATAGTGGCAGCCATGTTGGAGATAAGTGGGCCCACACAGCATCTACACACGATATGAAGCCAAATTGAGACAATTAAGGAATCTTCTTGGTGACTGGAGGAGGTGGTGGAACACTGTCCACCGTTGCCGATGTTGATACTGAATGCGAGGTACCAAGCATGGAAAGAGCTTGCATAGGAGGATAAATAACCATAAGATCGAAGGTTGACCCTCCTTCTAGCACAAAATGTTAATTATATTTTTTGTTAACCTCGAAGTAATGATAATATGTTATGAAAAGCAAAGGTTACTTGTAATTACTAGGCTTAATGATGGAAAAATGAGGGGAAAAGAGCATGTAAAGGTAAATGACACAAGTGGTGAAGTGGTTTGGCATTGTGAAGTTTTATTACTATATGGCTCTTTTATTACAATGAATTATAAGAGAATAATATAAAAAGATGACTTATTTAAGACTAATAAAGCTGCTAATCTCATAGAGCTGCTGTATTAGGAGATTTGAGTGGTGGATTATAGATTTTAACCTTCCATTCCCCAACCTTCCATGGGCCAACCTTATGGGTCCCAACCCTTTGAAGTGGCTATACATGGGGTTCTTATGGTAGTTGAACTGATGCTTTGATGACTACGATCGTGCTGCAAAATGGACATATAGTGACCCTGATCATTAATTTGGTTGAATGGACATGATGAGAGACAACTAGCAAAAGAAAGAAATGCATGGATGAGATGAAGGTCAACAGGAGAACTGTACCTAGGGCATGCTCTTCCTTACTTTGCTTTAAATGCGCTTGTACTCTCATAATGTTTGTGGAAATGGAATATGCTTCTTGTCAGAAGTAGGTACACCTGGCTATACCCTTGTCGCTTTGCTCCTACATGCCTTAGTGGCAGGACATGCCGATATGGTCTGCTGAGACCATGAGGAGGATGAAGAACTGGCAAGAGCTGAGGGTATGCCAAGTCAGGTGAGACGAGTGGACCGCAGACCGTAGGAAATGGTATTGAAGCTGGATTGATGACGGGCCACCCTTAAGATAGTCTCAAGCTATGTCGGTCAGGAGATAGTCGAGGAGAGATGCTTGAGCAAGCGGGTTGGCCTAGAGCCGGGTTGTAAGCGGGTCGGATAGAGAGTCGGTCGATCAATAAGAGATGGTTGAGTTGATAATATATTTCGTCAACCTTGGAGTTATGATAATGCGTTATAAAGAGAAAAAGCTATTAGATAATCCCTAGGCTTAATGATTGAAAAATGAGGAGAAAAGCACATTTAAAGATAAATGACATGAGAGGTGGGTTTGGCGAAGTAGTTACGTCCATTGTGAAGTTCTCCTATATATGGCTCTTTTACAATTACAAGCAATTACAAGAGAATAATAAGAAAACATGATTCGCTTAAAACCAATGAAGCTGCTAATCTTATAGAGCTGCGATATCAGGAGATTTGAGTAGCGGATTATGGGTTTTAACCTTCTGCCCCCAACCTTTCGAGCCCCAACCTTTCGGGGTCGACCATCCAGGTTCTAACCTTCTGGGTCTCAACCCCTTTGAAGTGTCCTTTCTTGGGTTTTTATAGCATTTGAACTGATGCATGGACGGTTAAGATTGCGCTGCAAAATAAGCATGAAGCATGCCAATCCATTAATATGGCTAAATGGACTTGATAAGAGACAGCTAACAAAAGAAAGAAACACGTGTCCAAGATGAAGGTTAGCAGGAGAAATGCACCAAGGGCATGCTCTATCATGCTTTGCATTACATACACTTATACTTGCAGTATTCTTGTAGTAAATAGAACATGCTTCTTGTCAGAAGTAGGTACACCTGTCCGTAGCTCTTGTTGCTTTTTTCCTGCATGCCTAGGTGGTAAGATGGGCCAAGTTGTGCCATTGAGACTATGAGTTGGATAGGAAACTGGCAAGAGCCGAGCGCATGCTGATCCGGGTGAGACGAGATGGGGTGTAGGCCGTAGGTGGCATTATCATGCTATGTCGGTCAGAAGATAGTCAAGGAAGAGATGTTTGAGCAAGTGATCTGGCTTGGAGATGGGTTGTAATTGGGCTAGATTGATAGCTGGTCAGCCAATAATAGACTGGTCAAACTGGGCTTGTAACTTGTCTTGGCAGGCAAACTGTTTGCTGGGGTTGTTGGGCGAGGAGCTCGAGTAGTAGAAGACTCGAACTACAATTAGGTAGGGGAGCAAATGTAGGCCTAAACTAGATTTGGGTTATCATCATACATAGGAAACCCAATCGATCTACCCCCAATTGTGACTGCCTTGAGAGCTGACTTGGAACCAGTCGGCCAGGACCAGACCGGACAAGGCTAAGATACGTTGATTAGTCTTATTAAATCATTTTATGGTTTTAAACAAGCACCAAAGCAATGGAACTAGAAATTTGATAAAACCATAGTATTAAATGGTTTTAGGATCCATGAATCGAACAAACCTGTCTATAGCAAATTCCATGCTAGTAGAGGATTATAATATGCCTTATGTTGATTATATGTCGATGTTTTGGATTGATACCTTGAGTATTGGAGCAATAAAAAGTTTTCTAGCTTAATGTTTTGACATGAAGGATATAGGAAAGCTGAAGTGATTCGAGGAATAAAAAATCATAAAAATAGCAGAAGAATTGATCATTATCAATCTCATTACATTAAAAAATGCTAAAAATGTTTAGTCAATTTGATCGCAAACCTATAACCATCACATTTGACCCCAATATGAAATTATATTCTATTGCCGGTAGATTAGTGGATCAACTTGAATATGCTAAAGGTGTTAAGAGTCTAATGTACTAAACCTGATATTTTCTATGTTATAGGAAAAATGAGTAGATACACTAGTAACCCTAATCATATTCCTTGAAAAGCTATAAAAAAGATTAAAATACTTAAATGGGACCATAAACTATGGTATTTTGTATAGTGAGAATCCAAGTGTAATAGAAGGATACACGGACGCTAGTTGGAACACTGGAAGAGAGGATAATAAGTGAACTAGCAGATGGATATTCACTCTAGGTGGTGGAGCAATATCTAGGCCCAAAGAAACAAATAGGTATTTGCTGATTCTACCATGGTTGTTGAATTTTGTAACATTGGCTTATTGTAGCAATGAAGAAGAATGGTTAAGGAATTTATCATTAGAAAATCTTACCTGGCCAAAACCAATGCTCCGATATATGTGCATTTGATAATCAAGCATCACTATCATGAGTATATAACCAGGTATATAATAGCAAAACTAGGCATATTGGCATAAGGCACAATGTGGTAAGGAAAATACTCGTTAATGGGGTAACTACCATAGATTCCATGAGATCTGGCCCAAACTTGGCAAATCCATTTACAAAAGGACTTTCAAGCGACTGGGTATTGAAAACATTAAGGGAAATGAGTTTAAAGCTAACATAAAACAATCGTCTTGATGGAAATTTAACCCAACATAATGAAAACCATTATCTTGAATTTGATGAGCAAAAGCACATCATATGATGAAATTGGAAGCATATAATATTTGTCGGAACAACTGATATATTTCATTCCAAAGTAAGTGCTTGGTACCTATAATGGTATGGTGGAGGTTGTGCTACCTAGTACTTTATAGGTTTATAATAAAAATACTTTGAAGTGTACAAATATATGTCACTTCTAATAAATTTACCTATATGAATGCACGAAGGTGGTGCCACCTTCTGCGAGACCGTAGCTTAGTCTCTAAGATAATTTCATGAAACCAAGATAAGGTCAAAAGGCCAATCCACGTGTCAGCTACCAAACTACCTGAAAGAAAGAAAACGAGTGTGTAACACAACTGGTACATCACATAGGTTGGATAGTTCAATGCTTAGTCAACCATTTCATCCTTAAGTGCTTTGATAGGTTATCACTATGTATATATTCTACTCCATAAGACATCTATATTTATGCATGAGTATTCCTACAACATGCGACAAGATTAATTTTTAATAAAAATTGAGGGAGGATTGTTAGTGTAAATTTTAATAAATTTACGTGAGAATTTTTAATTTAGATAGGAGGAAAGAAAGAGGAGAGGAAAAGAAAAGTAGAAGATGGATGTGGGAATAGTCTCACATCATGGAGTAGAAGGAGGTATATTTATTCAAATATACTTTCCACAAAAGAACGGTGAGCCCTTTGGACATCCAATTACTTTCTCTTGGGTTGAAGAGGGAGACCATGCATGTTGCAATACATGCGCAAGTGCCGCCGTGACCATCCGACAAGCCAAACCAAACATGGTTGATCGTTTGGGTTTGGAACCATTTATTTTTGGACAATATTGTTTTATTTAAAACGGGTCAGTTTTTGACTCATTTGCAAACGTAGAACAGTTCAAATTTTTGAACAAAAGTATAGAGGCGGAAATTGAACGCTCAGAAATGAACAGACGCTTCATTTTGGATAGAACAATTATTTTCGCATCTTTTAATATACAAGAGTGACTTTTGATGAAAGGAATTATCGTTCACAGTTATATAAAGCCGTTGCATCCTCTTCTTCGAATAACTTAGAAAATTTTGTACTCATTTTCTCTTCCTCTTTGACTTTAATTTCATTTTGATTTCATTTTTCTTAAATAAAACATCAAGTTTGTGATACTATAGATCACGTAATCGAAACTCTTGTTAACTATAGTCACTCTAAAGGAGAGTTTGAATCAATATGGTAGTGCGGTGCATCTTCTATATCGATCTTGGTCGATGGGTCAAGCTTAATCTCCTTATGAGATCGATACTTTTCCCTTTTGAAAATCGTTATCTCGTTATTACTGAGGTGTGATTCCTCTTCCGTAGTCATACTTTCCATACCATTATCTTCTCACTTATGGACGACTTTCATTCGGTCGGTATGGCGAGTTTGGAATGGAGGAAGATCAGATTCCTCAACTCTTGTATTCACTCTTGTTAAGCCTAAAAATAGCACAACACCCAAAAAAACCTGAAATAAAAGAGGTCTAGAAGAAAACAATAAGTAAATTAGAAAGAACAACAAGGTTTTATAGTAGTTCGATAAATATATGGCATACATCCACTGTATTGTTATTGATTATAGGTTCTTAGTCACTAGTATAAGGTTTGACAAGTTCTAACAGCCAATAGTAGCTTCCTGGGTTACTATGTTTTAGGAGAGAGAGAAGATGATGAAAGAAATGTGCTAAAATGGTCCTTTTCCAAATGTTATAGGTGTTGTATATATAGGAAAATTGTCCAATAGGATCGCTGGATACCAATATACCAAGTCCAACTTCAGATTTGAGAATGCGGAAGGGGAAGAAAGAGTCCCTAAGTTGTAAATTCCACTCAGTACTGACCTAAAGTGGTCGGTACCGACTTGTCGTTTTGTGGGCTTGCCACTTCATCTTCTTTCCTGTGATATTCTACTATCAATCCATTATACTCCGAGCACTTTTCCTTGGAGGTCATGTTGTTTTTGAGAGGTTTTGATATCAATTGTACTCATCTTCTTTCCTTCAGAACTTCCTTGAAGTCATTCACTTATTCCTTGAGAAATGGACTTCATGGGATTATTTAAGTTATAGTTCCCCAAATCATATATCTGGAGACCCATAATAGGCCAAAAAGAGTGTTCGGTACCGGGTAGCTCAGCTAGGCACCGAGTTCTATCCTTAGTTCCTATTTTGCTCCAATTTCCTAGGTCCATCGCTATTGCCCTCCTAAGCATGTTCCCAAGTCCATGAATCGTTTTGTCTCTGTCCTGATGTTCAGATCCATTTGAAAGATTTTTAGTTACAAAGTCGGATAACACTTGCCATTTAGAGTATTCTTCTATTGAAAATAGAGCGTGCTCTGGAACTAATTGAGCATTTATTATTATTCATATATGCTGTTGGTTATCCAGTAGCTGCTTCAAAGCATTATCTCCATTTCGTGGATAGCTATTCAACTGCCAAAAGTAGTGGAAATTCCATTTTCCATGCTAAGGAAAAGATCTATACCCTAAAGATCATTCCATACCTTAGCTAGGTATGCACTACTTTTCTACTTCTTCTTTCATCATTTTTCCTTAGATTTGAGTTAATAATTCCTTCTGGTACCTACCTCTAATGTTTGGTACCGAGTGGTTTTTCTCTTTCAATTCGGCAGCACTATATAACTCGAGTGCTTGGAAAATTAGTTTACCTCACTTTACTTTTTACTCTTACCTTTTTGTACCTAAGTTCCTTCCAGTGAGATCTTATGAATCCCACTCCTTTATCAAAAATCGATCATTGCTGCTTCCTTTGCACACCGTTGACCTCCTAAAGATGCTGCCACCACCAGATCTCTATTCCAATCGAAGTTGACTTCTCCAAAGAGATCATACCTGAACACTTCTTATTCAGATCTAGACCTAAGATCATACATTGGTTTTAGAGCTTTTTGCCATAGTGGTGGTCACGAGTTCGTTGTTTGCTATGCCACGGTGGTCAATGGCCGATGGTGGCCTGAGATTTGCGATTCGTGATCGGCTTCTACTTTGGCAAAGGAAAATACAAGAACATATGAAATTTCCTAGGACGACTCTAGGCTTGGTTTGAAGCTGACATTGTAATTCCTCAGGTTACATCAATTCATGGTTTTCTAAGTGTTAGCTTCGAGTTCTCAATCCACACATCCTAAGATTCTTGTCGCAGTATTCTTTAATCCTCTTCACACTTCAATAAGCTGCATCACAAGTTGATATTTTGAAACGATGAAATAGTTCCCTTCCAAAGAATGGTCATGTTGGTGTATTTTGGCACTTGACAATTCCATTGCATAGCATATCCAATCACCGAACTTCTGGTTCTCTTGCAAAAGAAATGTTCCGCGTCACTTCGGACAATGGTTCTATTATTGATTATCAGACGAACGGATAAAATCCGATGTATGGTTCCTTCATGCGGCGTGGTTTGTTTTCCTAGCATGAGCGAGCTATCAACACAGGATGGTCCATTCATTGTGTACATGAAATAGGACTCACACTACATAGATTAAAACTTTTACCTGCCCCAATCGACGTTCATAATCCGATTGGTCAAAACATGTCGACATCCATTGGATTTTGGACGTCGGTCATATGGATTTAAATTTAAAACAGACTCCAAAATAAAACATATATGACCATGTTGAATGCCAAGTTTTCCTATCCTGAATGACTCTCCATTCTTCCAGATTCCATGCTAGCGTTAGGCCATCAACTCCTCCTGAAGCTGGATCTACAACTGCTTAGGCTTCGTCTCTCACACTTTTTAGGCATAGGCGTTCAATTGCCACTGAATTACAAAGGATGATTGTTCCGTTAGAAACCAATTCAAGAACATTTCCTCCTTCAAACGAAAATATAGGTTTAAGAGTTCTAAATGATCCACCCGAAATGTGCCAAAAATTCTAACTGCGAAGACGCTCGAAAATATATGTCGGCAACACGGGATTCCTGAAAGTGATATCCTGATTCCAATGCAAATCCAACGAGCACACAATCCTCCTATAGGTTATACAGTGTGAAATATATATATATATATATGTGTGTGCTTAGGCAGCACTGTGCCACCTTTCAATCCATTCTTGTGCACATTCCTTCAAGAGCTCGGGCTAGCTCCGTCCCAAGTGCATCCCAATGGATATGCACTAGCGAGCTCTTTATACATGCTATTTATGAATGAGTTCCAACAGCCTCCAGATTTCAGAGAGTTAACTCACATTCTATATTTTAAGCATTGATGTGATTCACCATCTTATATGATCATCGAGGCTTAGTGCTGAAGAAAGGTCATTGAAGAGGTCCATAATGAACATTTATATTTCTAGAACAAGTACTTCTTTGTTTGATTCCCATACTGCTTCAATGGGCCTTGGCTTTTCAATAGTAAGATCCTTCTCCCTTTGCTCTTTCTACACTTGGATTCCTACCGTCCAAGATTTAACTTATCACATAATTCCTTCACAGATATTCCCGCTCAAGACGTATGTGAAGAGCATGTTGAAACCTAAAACCTCTCAATAAAGTTAGCTTCCTGCATCGCACCATCGCTTACCTTCTGATAAATGAGAACCTTTACTGGTGCAACCTTTAAATTCGGAACACTTCGCTGTCATTGCAATCACTCCTCCAAGAAGTTCCAAAATGCCTACCTTACCTTCGTCCCCTACTCGCAGCTTGGACGATAGACTCCAAGGGAAAGTTGAAGGTCCGTCTAGTATGGCAAACTTAGGTGAGCCGACCAATAGGGTAGTAGAAGAGCTCGTTGCGGGTAAAGTTCAAGAAGAAGGGGATGAAGGATTGGAATGCAAACGATTCAGGAGGAGAGCAAGGAGGAAGAAAAGGGGAAGAAAGGAGGTGAAGAAAGAGGAAGAAAAAGAAAGCGATGAAGGAAGGGACAGTGACTATAATATAGACCAAGAGGGAGATGAATCATACGATGAGACGTCTCCCGAAGGCACCAAACTTCATGCTTCACACCATCAAAAGCATATCATGGTCAAGATTTCAATGCAAACTTTGGAACTAAGCATGATACCAACAGTTGAGGCGATTCCTCCAGCCGGTTCCTTTGATAATGTCTTTGGCTTATTGAGAAACTTCTATATTCCAATCGTCGATCTTCTTAAGGAAGGCAATTCGGGCTCCATCTTCCCATTTGGGGATATCCTAGCCGAAGAAGGAGAGACTCCGTCCTTTTTTCTTTCCAAACATGGTCCATAGAGCACCTAAGGGGAACACTGGCACTCCACAAACTTTTAGGATCATGAACACACATTGCTTGCATTCGTTTACTTTTAGATGTTCTGAAACATGTACGATCCTTTCTCTTGTTTTCTACCATAGGTAGCGATAGATTCAAAAACCTTTAATACGGTGTTGGTGAGAAGGGAAGACGCACTTCAGAACTACCTCATTCTAGTTCTTATAGGGGATGAGATACTAAAGAAGAGAGAGCTCATAGGAAAGATGAAGAACACAAGGCAAAAGAAGACTGCCAGGCTGAGAGGGATCGAAAGAAAAGGCAGACCAAAGAAAAGTAGCATTATGATCAAAGTAAATGGCATAAGGACTCACATGTCCATCACATATCATCTTCTGCCATTCCTTCACTTCGTTCTCAACCCCAATTTCTTACATACCAGCAAAATCTGACTTCACATTCCTTGACTACAACCGCGCCTCCCCCTATTCACTCTAGAGATGTTTCAATCCATCCAACTCCTATCCCAGCTCCGCCGAGCCATATGCAAGCTTCCTTCCTTGACCTCTTCTTGATCGGTGCCATATTTGACTATAACATCAAGAATATTCCCAAGGAAGAAGTAAACCGCAAGGTCATATAGGTTCAATAGTTGGTTGATCAAGGGTATGAATAAAAAATGCTTTGCTATGCCCTCCCTAAGGTTAGCCAAATCAATCAAAAAGCATTCAGTTCTCAAAAAGAAGACTTACGATAGTCTAATAGAATGGTATAAGAAGGACTTAGAGGAAATCAAAAATGAAAAAGAAACGGTCCTATAAGTGGAGATGAAAGCTAAGGATCTGATAGAGGAAATCAGAAGAGCTCTTACCGCTGCAGAAATCATAATAAAAGATTTTCTAAAGACTTCTCACAAGGATAATGCTACTTTAAGAACACATCTGCCTGATAAGGACTTGGTCTTCACCACGAAGAATGATACCATCCAGGCTAAGGATAAAACTATCAATGACCAGGCAGCTGAAATCCAAAAGCTCTTGGCCGAAAAAGATAAACTTGAAAATGATCTTCTACTAGAAAAGGCTAAAAAACTGGATATCGAAGTCGAATATACTATCGCCGCACATGGTCTAAAAGAGCTCAAAGAGCAAAATGCCAAAGAGTGAGAGGAACCGAATACCATCCTTCAACAGTTCTTCGATAACATTATCCAATACAAGACCTAAAGTGGTTGGGAAGTACATATGATGTTACCCTCGCTATTCTTGGGAGGAAGTGTTGCACTGTATAGAAGCGACCGATGGAGGCCTCACCAAAGATGAGATGATGGCCAAGTACCTTAATGCTGATGATATAGCAAAACTTAAAGAGGCTGGCTGTGGAAAATTCTACCGCTAAAGCTGTTGCTGAAGCTCCTGTCGACCCAAGCGCATCAGGTGAGGCATAATCATCAACTCCTAAATCTTAAGAGCTTACAACGGGAATTCCTACAACTAAGAGGGCCAGCTTTGAGTCGACCTAAGTTATCCTGGCTTCCACAGCAAACACTCATGTCGAACTTTATGTTCCCTCCATCGTTGATCACTCAACTCAACATTCACTTGAGATGGTGAAATCTCTAAATCTCCTGTTCCGTAACCTAGTCCAAGCGAAGGTATATCCCTTGTTTCTTTAATATTTAAAGTTCTTCGATTCTTGCTTGAGACTGTAACAAACCATCACTTCTCCATTTGTGAAGTTACAGGTCACCCTTCTCTTCCACCTCCTCCACCGCCAATCACTCAAGGCACGGGGATTACTACTATCATTACCGAGTCAATTCCCATGACCGTGGTACTAGTTGTTCCAAGTATTCCCTCTAGCTCTATCCTCGATTATGATGTAGAAAGAATAGCAACTTTGGAGGGATTTAATGACATTTTCCAGTCCCTAGGAGAAGACATCACAGTAACTAATGCCTCAGGCTTAACATAATTCGTTTTTATGACGGAGCAGTGGAAGATTGACATGTCAAAAGTAAAGATTAAGATTGATCTTGGTCTTGATAAGTGTACGATCATCGAAGAGCCAAAATCTTCTTCTCATATTCACCCTCTTGTTATCCATCCTTCAAGCAGTAGCAGCACTGGCGCCGCAACAAAGACTTCCGAGCTTCCTTCTAGTCGTACTGAAGATCCTGCTATCATTTTTTCTGAAAGCGACACTACCCCTTAAGGAGGCAGCATACCAAAAAACGATAAGGGCCGGAAGAGGCCTAGTTATAGCTCAAGTGGCAAGGTCGGGAAGAAGAAGAAGGACCAGAAGAAATAAACTCCTTAGCTATTCCTCGGCGAAGGCAAGACAGTTTCTGTTCGTCTGTTTGGCATGTACCTTTTTGTTTTCCTTTTGTTGTATATAGCTTGCGTTTGTGCTGGAGCAGCCCCTACAATCTCTATGTATAAAAGTTGAAGTAAGGAAAGACTACTTTTCTTTTTAATCTTTATTGCATTTTACTTTTCTGCACTACCTGCCAATATACAATTGTGTGCATATATAATATAATTGCTTGTATGTCAATTTATCTATATTATACATGTTTGTTTCCGAGCAATGCTTTTATTTACTGCAACTCTATGCATATAAATAAAATTCCTATAGTTTCTTTAGTTTTATTCCATTATCTAGTCATATTTATAGATACCAAAGTATTCTATTTGGCTAAAAGAAAATTATAATTTAACCAACTCCATGGTTATTCCCATTTAAGTTATATGGAGTTACCTTCGACAACTAACGAGTTACAAATAATCCAAGTTTCGTGATGTTCCTTATCTCTGAGGAGTAGTGATTTGAACATCTATCTCCTAACGTCCATGATCTCACCAATAACTGGGTGTGATCGTTGTTATTTATAAGTTTACACTGTCAGACCTTGGCAAAGCGTATCCTGCAGAGCTTTGAGTGAAACCATAGCCTTTATGTTCTATCACATGGTGAGGCCTTTTTCCGAGACTCGTAACTCCAGATGCTAAAATCTGGGCATTGTTCCTTGACCTTGCCTATTTTTGGGCATTGGTTGGTGATTAATCATGTGGGGCAAATTATCCAATTGCTCCCAGTTTGATTACACTCTTCTGATCCTGAAGGGTCTAGTTATTCAGATTTTCATTCTTTAAATGACTATCATTGCTTATCCTTGGTCGAGCGTGTGCTACTAGCCGCAAGCGCAATCGTTAATATCCCAACCATAGATCGGTTCATATATCTGAGAACCTGTGCCTTTTGACACCTATCTCTAGGCATCCACTCCTAGTCTGACCTATCTTCAGGTGTTGACCGAGAGTATCCGTTGACTATCCCCGCTAAACCCCAGCTTGGCGTATCCTACCAAGCTGCTAGCGTGGCCATTGGAAATCCAACTGTGCACCAGTTTCTATCTCCGAAAACTCGTGCTTTAGTCATCACATCATCAACATTCCTTCTTAATGTTGCCTAATTTTGAGCATCAATCAATACCTAAAGGTTGGGACCGAATTATCCAATTGACCCTTGTGTTTACCCTCCTTGGTCTAGATCCTGGACCGAAAGAGCTGGTATCGTTTTTTCGAGTACCTAAGCATGTAGGGGTGAATTGTCCAATCAACCTTGAAATTACACTTTTCGGTCCTAATTCTTGACCAAAGGAGTTTGTACCTAACTATACTGCTAATCGCGCAGCATAGGATTTTGCTTACAAGAACATGGTTCCATTGGTTTAAGAAGCTAACATTTATTTACAAATAGAGAATGCAGCAAGTCATGCCTTACTACATTGCCCTCAGTAGTGATTTGAATGTCTATCTCTTGATGTCCGTAATCTCACCAATAACTGGGTGTGATTAGTGTTATTCATAAGTTTACACTGTAAAACCTTGGCAAAGTGTGTCCCACAAAGCTATAAGTGAAATCATAGTCTTTATATTGTTCTATCGCATGGCAAGTCCTTTTTCCAGGACTTGTAACTCCAAATGCCAAAATCCGAGCATTGTTCCTTGACCTTTCCTATTTTTTGGCATTAGTTGATGATTAATCATGTGAGGCAAATTATCCAATTGCTCCCTATTCGATTACACTCTTCTGACCCCGATCCTGGACCAGAGCGTTCTAGACATTCAGATTTTCATTCTTTAAACGACTATCCTCACATATCCTCAGTTGAGCGTGTCCTACTAGGCCACAAGCGATCGTGAATATCCCAACATAGGCTGGTTCATATATCGAGAACCCATGCATTTGGATGTTATCTCTAGGCATCCTATCCCAGTCCGACCTATCTTTGGGTGTTGACTGAGAGTATTCATTGACCGTCCCTAGTTAACCTCAGCTTAGTGTATGGCCATTGGAAATCCAACCGTGCACTATGTTCTACCTCCCAAAACTAGTGCTTTAGTCGCCTTATCTTTGACATTCCTTCTTGATGTTGCCTAATTCTGAGCATCGCTCAATACTTGAAGGTCAGGATCAAATTATCCGATGGACCCTTGTGTTTACCCACCCTCGTCCAGATCTTGGACCAAAGGAGCTCATACCATTTTTCTGAGTACCTAAGCATGTAGGGTTGAATTGTCCGATCAACCCTTGAAATTACACTTTTCAGTCCTAATCCTGGACCAAAGGAGTTTGTACCTAACTATACTGCTAATCGTGTAGCATAGGATTTTGCTTACAAGAACACGATTCCATTAGTTCAAGAAGCTAACATTTATTTATGAATAGAGAATGCAACAAGTCATGCCTTACTACATTGTTCTCAGAATTCTTAGGTGGCTTGTTTGCAGAAAGTAAATAAAACTAAATAAAATAGCTCCATAGCGAGTCGATATTCCTTTCCTGTTGAATCGGGATTCCATAAATGGTATCTAGCTTAAATGTTCCATCTCTAAGCTTTTGTTCAATTACATAAGGACCTTCCAAATTTGGACAAAGTGCCCCCATACCTGGAAGAAATCGTTTCAAAACAAGATCTCCCACCTTAAACGTCCGATTTCAGACCTTAGTGTTAAAGTTTCATGCTACTCTTTTTTGGTGAGCAGTAATCCTTAATTCCACTTCCTTCCTTTTCTCATCAACCAAATCATGGGACTCAAGCAAGTGTTAATCATTTACCTCTAGACTGTAATGCCTTTTACGATGAGAAGGGAATTGCATTTCTATCGAGATCATAGCCTCTGATCCGTAGACAAAAGCGAATGACATATGTCTAGTCGTAGACTTGTGGGTCATCTTATAAGCCCACAATGCCATTGGAAGCTCATTAGCCCAATTTCCTTTGGCTTTTGTTAACCTTTTCTTCAAGATGGACTTGATGATTTTATTCACCGCTTTCACTTGTCCGTTCACCTATAGATGTGCTACCATTGAAAAGCTTCTCTTAATATTGTATCAATTGCAGAAATCCTTAAATTTGATACTTTAAAACTAAGTTTCACTGTCCGTTATGATCTTCTAAGGTACTCCAAACCTAGAGATAATGTTCCTCGTTACGAAAATGATCATTTTTTCATTATGATAGTGGCAAGTGGTTATACATCGGCCCACTTCTTAAAGTAATCCACTACAACTATAGCATACTTAGCTCCTCTTTTCACCATCAGCAACACACTGATAATATCAATTTAATAAACCGCAAATGGCCATGGGATGACCATTTGCGTAAGCTCTATCGATAAGGCTCTTGGTATCTTTACAAATCTCTGATGACAGTTGCATCGCTTGACGCAATCAGCTGCATCCCAATTTATTGTTAGCTAGAAATATCCACAGTGAAGTACCTTTTTTGCTACTGTTTTCCCCTACTGTGGTCACCACAATTAACCTCATGGATCTCCATGTGGATTTTCCTAGCTTAATCCTTGGTTATAGATCTAAGCGAGGGGGTAAAGAATCCTCTTATGTATAATACTCCTTCTTGTATCATGAACCGTGGTGCTTTTCGAAGGAGTTTCTTCCATTCATTCCCATCTCTTGGGAGAATTCCCTTTAGTTGATAATCCTTAATTGGAGTCTTCCACGACTCCTTTTCCTCCATGGCCTCTAAAATCCACTCGATATCCATCTAGTTGATAATTAGAGCCGTTAAAACCTCCATTGGAACTAGACTCTTCATCTATGCCTCCCTAGAACTAGCTAGGTTGGCAAACGAATTGAACTTTGCATTCTCCTCTTTGGGGACAATCACATAATGCTCTATATCATCCAATTGTTCTAGTGCCTTTGTCAAGTCAGAAAAATATCTTGCACCCTTAGTCTAACATTCCTTCCTCACTTGATAAACAACCAACTAGGAATCAATGAATATCTATGGCATCCTTACCATCAGTTCCTTTGTTATTCTTAACCCCACTATCAATGCCTTGTACTTAGCCTTTTTGTTAGTCGTGGGAAATTTCAACTTTAACGTGTAACAAATTGATCGTCCTTCGGGAGTCACAAGCACAAATCCTGCACCTAAACTGCATTTGTTCGAAGCTCCATCCACAAATAGTTTCCCATGAGAAAGTGTGATTATATCGTCTTCTTATTCACCGTCTGGTGCGGTAAACTTAGTGATGAAGTCCACCAATGCCTGCCCATTTATCATTCTCCTCAGATGGTAAGTAATATCGTACCGACATAGTTCAATATTCCATTTTAGAAACCTTCCAGATGTCTCGAGTTGGTACAACACTTGCTTCAAAGGTTGATCCATTAGCACTTCGACTTCGGGTAATTCTTTTCAGCTCATGTAAACCACTCGCAAATAAAATTGACTAGCCTTTGAATCCTCACGTCCTCACGTGCTAATGCTACACTTAGTGCATGAGCAGACAGCGCTAAATAAACTAATAAGTCCTCTTCATCTAATGGTTTGGATAGAACCGTTGGTGTTTTCATATGCCTAAGCAACTCCACGAAGGCATTTTGACAATCTTCTTTCCATTCAAAATTCTTGTTACCCTTTTTTAGGGCATCGAAGAATGGTATGCATTGTTCGTTGGCTTTGAGATAAACCAACTCAAAGTAGAAACCAACCTATTTAAGCTCCATAACTCTTTCTTCATGGTCGGGGTTCTCATGTTCCTTAATGCATTAATTTTTTCCGAATTAGCCTCAATGGCCCTTGAATTCATGATGAATCCTAGAGTTTTCCCTGATGCAACTCCAAAAGGGCATTTCAATGGATTCAACTTCATACCATACTTCCATAATACCTCGAACATCTCTGAATGACCATCCATATGATTCCTCGATAGCCTTGACTTTACAATCATATCATCTATATACACCACCATCGTTCGTCCATTTTGTTTTCTGAACATAAAACTCACCAACCTCTAGTATATAGCCCTCGCATTCTTCAAACTAAACAGCATTGGATAACAATACATTCCTAAATTCGCTATAAAACTGGTGTGCTCCTGATCTGACACATGCATCGGTGTTTGATTATAACTGGAATAAGCATCCACAAAAGAGAGTGGCTCGTATCTTGTGGTCCCATCTACCAGGCAAAGGAAAAATCAACCTTTGGTCATACTTTGTTCAAGTTAGAATAGTAAATACACATCTGCCACATTTCGTTCGATTTCTTGACCAACACGGGGTTCGATATCCATTCCGGGTATAAAGCATCGCGGATAAGACATTTTCCATTGGCTACCCACTTCCTTCTTTAACGCCGCGGATTGCTCCAGAACCAAACTATGTCTTTTTTGCTTTACTGGTGGAAACCTGGGATCGGTATTCAATGTGTGACATGCTACCTCTAGCGATATCCAGCACATATCCGAATGCGTCCAAGCGAATACATCCAAATTCCCTCAAAGGAAACTAACTAATTCCTACCTCAGTTCAATGTTGAGTCGAGATCCGATTTCAAGAGTCTGTATAGGATCATCTATATTGATCAAAGCATTAACAGTTAGTTAAGCTAGTGTCGCCTGCACATCCTTTGACACCTTCCTAGGATCTATATACTTATCAAACCTTCTATGATTCCCGAGTCAAGGCTTGGGATGTAGTTCCTACACTGAGAACCTTCTCTACATTTTTGCCGTTTTCCCATTGCTTTGCCCCTTAGCTCAGTGACATAACATTCCCTCCAGCATTCTAGTATCCCCTTACTGATCCAACCCCATTCTCCATAGGGAACTTCGACATTAAGAACCAAGGATCCATTGTTATTCTAAACCAGCCAGGGTCGGTCGGCCCAGAAAGGCATTTTATCTTGAATATTCATGCGCTATCATGAACTTTTGAATCTGCACCACCTTTCGGTCTCCATCTCCTAATTCTATGGAAAAATCAGTTATCTTAATTGGCTATTTTGCCTCTCCTTTAAATCCTTGAATCCTGGATTTACAAGGCTTGACATCCTTCATACTGATCTTCATTTGATCAAATGTTCTTTCAAACAATATATTTACAAAACTTCCGCTATCCATCAAGGCCCGATGTACCATAGCCGGGCCAATAACATTCATAAATGGGGTCGAAGGTTGGCGCTTCGACTCCATTGAAATCCCTATTCCTAAATACAATTTCATCCGTCACCATCATTTGTTGCTTAGTCGGAGCTCCATCCTATTTAGCAAAGCAATTCTCCTGTGGTACGTGCTTCAATGAGCCTTCGTACCGTTCCAGTTCCCTCCAACTATTCTATGTTGGATGAGGTCCTCCTATTATAGTATTTATAACTATCCTTCCATCATTTGGTCTACGCCCCTCTCCACTAGGTCCAGGTTGATTTCCTTGGGCAGTCGACCCTTAAAGTCTTGCATTATGTCTATTATCCTATGGTCTCTCACATACTATTGTATTTTTTTCTTACTTATCAATTCCTCGATAAAATCCCTAAGATGCCGGGAATGTTTTGTGTTGTGTACATGATTTTCATGGAAACGATGCTACTTGCCTGAGCATCGTTCTTCCTCGGTCGCATCCTTCCTAGGCGGCTTTTTATACCTTTCTGTGCGTTGCATGGCAAGGTATATATTTTCCAGCGTATCATTCAAAGTCATATATTCATCAGGCGTTATATTCCTCAGACGCTTCTTGGCTTCACTTCGCCTACCTTTAAAGCCTAATTTCTCTTTTGATTATTAGAGCTCCCAATTTTTACCATTATGTTACCAAAACTGTCATTCATTTATTTAATTGACATGTTACTCTAAGTAACCTCCTTTGACTGCTCTCCATCAGTCTTTCCTGTAGCCTAACTTACTTCTTCCAATCATAAGAATTGATTGGCCTAGCAACGGAATTCCACCATAGTCATCAGCTATTTCATTTTCAGCTATTTTCCAAAGTCTGCGTTCGGATATGCCCCAGACCAATGTCATAAATACCAAATCTTCCTTCGGATTGTTAACTTCCATTACTGCAGTGTTAAACAAGTTCAAGAACCCCTTCAATGACACTTTAGGCCCTTGAGAAAGGCTCGACAAGGACCTCACATCCTTAGGCCAAGTAGTGTGGATCCTAAACTGCTTTAGAAACTTCTTAGCTAACTCATCAAAAGTAGATATGGATTTCAGCATGAGCTGAATAAACCACATCAATGCAACACCTTCCATGAAAATAGAAAAACATCTACATCGAACTGTGTCTGTCTCCTTGGCACCATCCATGTGTCATTCATACTTAAAAAAGTGCTACTTGGGTTCAACAGTCCCGTTATAGATGGCATCGCTTAGCATGGAACTCATTCCTCATTCTTTCTCCTTTCATTTTCTTCTACCAACTGTTTAAATATATTATCTATATACTCTTCACTAGCTTGGAACTCTGAAGGTCGACTATTAGGAGCTACCCCGAGTGTTTAGCTCTACAAATAGTCTTAGTTTGCTTATTGACGTCTAGGTTCTCCAGTATTTAGGAGAACCACTCTTTCTTGGTTTGCTTATTAATGTCTAGGTTCTCCGGTCTCTAGAAGAACCACTCTTTTAGGTCTTTTCTGATTCCTAATTAACTATGTAGCATTTGTCTGCACACCGGCATCATGAACACCAACATCTAGCTTATAATCGTCACCATCATGCTGCAAATCATTCTTTAAATCAGGAAAATCAATGGCCTTATCTCCGGGTCCTGCTAAAGATCCAAGATTCTTCTCGGTATTGACCCGATTGTGGTTGGTACTGAGTTGAATCCCCTTAGAGGAAGCCTATCTACTTCCTCAAACAACTCCTCATGCTGCCCTAATACCCTTTTCCTTCTACTTTTGTTTTCGATCTCTTCTTTTTTGACCAGAAACGGATGAGTTCTCTTCTTCAAATCCAAAAGGTGAAATCTCTCCCCTACTTCTCCTGGTTCTCTGAGATTTCTAGGTCAGCAAAGCTATGTTGGCATCCATCTTTTCCTATAGAGCTTTCTGACTATCAGCCAACTTTTGATTTAGCTCCTGCATCATCTTCTCAAACTCCACTCCGGTAACCATCTTTTAAGGAGTAGATGGTCTTGAGAACGCCTTATCCGTCCTCCATATGATGAGAAGCTCCTTCATCTGTACAAGCTATTACTCTAGATGATCTTCCAGTTCTTCTAAGTGCCATTGATTCCTGCATGCAAATCCTTTAAGTTCTTAATGAAAATCTTCTAGATCAAACCTCTAGACACTCGAATCCAAAATAGGAAGTTAGATCTACGCTTGAAAACTTCCCCTCAGTGAAAGCACTAAAATGTTAAGCCTAAAATGGCACAATACCCAAAGCAACTTGAAATAAAAGAGATCTAATAGAACACAATAAGTAAATTAGAAAGGACATTAGAATATTATAGTGGTTTACAAATCTTTGGCCTACGTCCATTGTATTGTTATTGATTATAGATTCTTAATTACTAGTACAAGGGTTTGACAAGTTCTAATACCCTAGAACAACCAAGAGTAGCTTCCTTAGTGACTATGGTTGAGGAGAGATAGAAGATGAAGAAAGTAGAGTGCCAAGAAGGTCCTTTTCCAATTGCCATTGGTGCTATATTTAAAGGGAAATCATCTTGTAGGATCGCCAGATACGAATATACCAAGTCAAACTTCAGATCCGAGAATGCAGGAGGGAAGACGAGTTCCTTGAGCTATAAATTGTACTCGATACCGACCTGTCCTTTTGAGGGCTAGCCACTCCATCTTCTTTCCTTTGATATTCTACCATCAATCTATTGTACTCCATGAACATTTCCTTAGGGGTATGTTGTTTCCGAGAGGTTCTGACATCACTTATACTCGTCCGCTTTAATTCAAAACTTTCTTGAAGTCTTTCACTTATTCCCTGAGAAATGGACTTCATAGGAATCAGCCAAGTCATAGTTCCTCAAGCAATATATCTAGGGCCCCACAAGAGGCTAAAAAAGTGTTTGGTACCAAGTAGATCAGCTCGGTTCGAGTTCTGTCCTTAGTTCCTTTTTTGCTTCAATTTCCTAAGTCCATTGCTACTGTCCTCCCAAGCATGTTCCAAAGTCTATCATTTCATCTTCATCCTAACGTTCAGATCCATTTGAAAACTGCTTAGTTAAAAAGCCGGATAATAGCTCTAGTCTTGGTATCGGACTAAAATAGTATTATACCAGTAGCATGTGCAGGGAGTGAGGTTAAATGCTCTCTACTTATTTCTCCTACCTTGAGAGTTTTAGCCTTTTCTTTTTTGGTAGGCCATTGAGGTAGAGGAGAGCTAGCTTTCCCGATCGAGCGGCCCTCTGTTAGCAACAATATTTCCTAAGTGATTCATTGATAATCAGCTGTGGGATCTCTCACATTTCCAGTGGAATACCTTTTAACCTCTCGAGCATTTGTAATACCTCAGCTTTAGACCCTCATTAACAAAGGATATTAATAAGTAATATCGTCTGATAATGCAAAGAATAAGGCTGGTTAGACGCGACCATCCATAGTATTGCTTTGGGTGAGTATTGATATGTCGAATTATGTTACTAATATTTTTTTCATTTTCCTTACAAGAAGGAATTCGACGTATACGATCCAGGTGCAAATCAATGATACAGTGGCTTAACTTAATTCAGAATAAGTCTAGGAATATATTTTATTCCATAGTATTCCATAACTAAATTGATGATATCTCATCCTAGGAGTAATCCATTATGATTATTCTATTCGGGTCCTCTTCGATACGGGTGCTTGACACTCATCCGTATTAGAGGAATTGGTTGATGCTTTTAGATGTTCTTCTCTTGTGACTTCTTTAAGGACTGCGAATCCTATTGATGGGATCCGCGATACTTGGTATGGTGTATGAGAATTTTGGGGTTGTTCCTTGTAGTTTATCTTTTCGTGCAAATTAGCATGCTATTTTCCATCTAGAGTTTGGAATGATTTGGATGGAGTGACTTGCATATTATCAAGCCACATTCTTTGATTTGAAGGATCCGATATTTAGGTATCCTAATTCGGCTGATTTGTTGTCTCTTGTTCTTTGGAATGTTAATGATGATTTCGAAGTATTTGTATTCACTCTAGAGTTTCGAGATGATGATGATGTATCTCGAATCTCGTAAGTCCGTAGGTTTTGTCACCCCATCGAGCAATCGAGTATTGTATTGACCTCCTTTCCAATTCTTAGCCTTTTGGTTATCCTCCCACAAGGATGTCCACTAAGAAAATGTGGTGATTAATTGAATTTAATAGACATTGTCATTCTTACCCCTTTTGAGATATCCTCTTCGGATATTCATTTGTTGATATATTTTGTGATATTACTTCAATCGAAGTAATGATGTGTCGTAAGTGTTACTTCTACACATTCGAGAAGATATCTTACCCTTACTTTTATATCTCTTTGATCTCTTTTTAATCCATTAAGTGGTACTAGGGTCATTTCTCAGCTTGACCTTACACCGATTTTCATCAGCTACGAGTTGCGGAGGATAGTATTCCTCTTATCGCATTCTGTACTCAAATGGGTCTTGTGAGTGGTCCATTATACCGTTTGGAATAACAAACACTCCAGTCTATTCCATCAATCTTGTGAATCGAGTATTCTGGGAATATCTCGATGAGTTCTCCTTGTGTTTTTTATTTTGAGTGGAAGCAATTAATTGTGTTTTCAATTCATTAAAATTAAAGAAATGTTTTTAAGAGAAATTGGATTTTGGTTTTTTTTGATAAAGTGAAAGAATATTCTGAATATTTTGTATGAGGTATATCTTTTTGTAGAAAAATGATTTTTGTGTTAGGTTGTCCATCGAGTGCTTTAAGAATTCTGGTCGATGCGTTTGATCAACGTTATCGATAGGAATTTCCTAAACGCTGTGATGAGACAATCAAACATGGTAGATTGAGTTTTAATAAGATTAAGTTTGGAAATTAATATTTATGAGATTAAGAACTAAATTTTTTATTTTGAATGATATATGTAACTTGTTTTTGAATTTTTGGTCGTTTGAAATAAAGAGTGATAAAATTTTAAATTTTATCTTAAGGGTTTGTTGATATGGATTTATAAAAGTCTTTTGAAAATTTATTTTGTAATAAGAGGGAATAAGAGTTTGAATTTATTCATTTTATAAGTGCTATATTAAAGAGTTTTGGAAAGTTTCCAAGTGTTGAAAATTGAGATTTCGATTATGAAAATAATGAGTTTTGAAACTCTAAGAAATCTTGATTGTAAATTAATATTTATAAATATTTTAGTTCCTTGTGTTTATCTTGCCTTAGTGGAATGGTCTAACGACTTGCGTTTTTGCGGTCGTATGAGTTAGGTGGCCTTTGAAGAAAGCACCTCTCGTCGAGTTTTCATACCTCAGTTGTTGTCAACTTAGTGTCGGTGTGGCTCTTTCCATAGTGACATGTGGAAATTCATGCCGATTTGTTGATTGGAGCTCGGGATAAAAGTTGTGCTAAATCCCGACTCTATTCGAGAAATTTCTAAGAAATCAATCCCACTCAATTGATCTTTTGTGTAGCATTATGTTTTTGTGTTCTCGTTTCGAAGGTGAGATGCCTTCGAAATCATGAGGTATTGCTCGAAGGTATTCAATGGTCCGAGAATCCCAATAGTAACCCTTGGGAAACCATAGAATTAATCGAGCAATCTTATCTTGGTTTTTTATCATCTTGAATTAAGAGTGAGAAATTTTAAATCTCGAGCTTGTCTATCTTTCTTTTGCTTAGTGAAATAATTGCGTTGAATACAATTCTTCCCTAGAAATTGCAAGGGCACTAATTTTATAAGGGGGGAGTCTGTAACAACCCTGGTTTTGGTGATTACCTGTAAGTATTAAATTATAACGAAGGTTGTAATTTAATATTATGAATTAAAATAAATTGGAAATTTCATTTGTTTATTTGGAATAAACAATGGATTTTGGGAATAAAAGGGTGAAAATAAAGTTTTGGAAACTTTATTTTGTTTATTTGTGAGAAAAGTGAATGAAATATGATTTTTATTTAAAGAAAATGCAATAATTCTTGTAATTGTTGCCAAACACTTCTTTTAATATTTTTAAAAGGAAGTATTTGATTTTATAGTGTGTTTATATTAAATAAAAAGATAAAATTTGATTTAAAATAAAGTTTTGTTTATAAAATTGAGTTGACAATAGTATGATATATTATATTACATAAGAAAATAAAATTTTGTGTAATTTTTGAAGTTAAAAATGAGGATTTATGTATTTATTTGTGTAAAATTGGTTATTTACGTAAAATAAGAGTTTTATTAATGAAAATATTTTTAAAACTAAAAATTATCTTTTAATTAAGTGTAAAATATTTTATTTAACATGAAAGTATGTTTACATAATTTATTTGTGTTAACAACTTGAAGAAATGTGTTGTTTTATTTGTTACATGAGTGTATACATTTGTTTTTAGTTTTAATTAATTAACTTAGGCTAATTATTTGATTTTAGGTTTAGGCCCACTTAACTAAACTAACCTGAACAAAGAAAAGAAAGAACTTTCTCTGCTCATTATGACCTGTACGTTCATTTCCTCATTCAGAAAATAGAAGACGGAAGAAGGAAATCAAAACCCACTTCCTCTTTCTAATTTTAAAGTCAAAATCTCCAACTTTAAATCAATCTTTTGTTGTTTTAATTAATTAAAAGCTAATTTCAAACAGGTAATCTACTCCAAATCAGAGAGAATTCATCAAATTCCAATTTTGTTTATGGGTTGTCTATTAATTGCTCTTTCTTTGCTTGCATGTTGTTGTGTTGAGTAATTACAAGTATTTGAGGCTGTTTCTTGCTCCAAGACATCAACTTTCTCAAGCAAATCCGGGTTTTGATCTTCAAAAACAAGGTGAGTATCAAAATTCACAAATGCTAGCTGAAGCCAAGCTTCAAAATTCCAAAAACTGTGAAAAGTTTGCTTCTGTATCTTGTTTTTATACTCAGGTTTGTTTCTGTGCTAAAACTGTTCTGATCTCCACTTTGCATGTCAATTTTTGGCAATTTCGACAACGAAATGCTGCTGGATTTCCTTCTGATAGTGGTTCATGTGTTTTAGTATAAGTGTGAAAAATTTCATAGCAAAACTCTTTCGGTTGATACCTGAAAACTTTGCTACAAAATCAATACGAACCCAGATTTTTGCCCGTACATATTTCTATTTTCCGAGTTGCTGCAAACATAGCCTAAGTCCATGTTTGAGACAGCTTGTCATTTTATTTGAAAGTTGAAGTTTTCTACTATGTGCATACCAATTTTCAGTTCAATCAGAAGTTGTTTGGTCACCTGTTTCGTGTCTGAAAGTTGAACCCAAGGGGGTTTTCAGACCTGGGCAGAATTCAACATGGCCCGAGTTCATGTTTGAAATTTCATATCTTTATTATTTTATATTGGAATTCAGTGAATATTTTTCCAGTTCATAGATAAAAAAATTTTATTTTGTGTATATCAAATTTTAGACCATTCCGATGTAATTAAACCATTCAAATTATGTCCGAAAGTTGAACCCGGAGAAGATTTCAGACTTGGGTATTGTTTTTACCTATGCATTTTGTGTTCTGCCTTCTTTTTCCATCCGACTTTTGACTTCTACTTCAAGTTTTTGTGATATCTCTGAACTGTTTTGAGGGCTATGATGCCTATCAATAGGCTAGCCAAGATTTTGGAGAATTTGAGATTCAAATTGAATCGTTTTTGAAATAAATTCGAGTGTTGGTTTTGTGTATTTTTCGATGTTTTCTTTGATTTCGAGCACGAGTTTTTCCTAACGAATTTGAAATAATTTTTAAAATAACTTGGCTTTTGAAATAATTATTATATAATACTTTTCAGTTATTTCCAAGTTATAAAAACTATATATTCTCTATAATAAGGGAATTTTCCAAGACTGTTTTCAAAAACGATTTCGAAAAATTGTTTAAAAGCTTGTTTTCTCAAATAAATTATTTTGTATATAAAATACATATTTTTACACTATTCAAGCGAATGAGAAGGAGAATTAAAGGTTCAGTAAAAAACGTGGTATGGGGCACGTGCTTTTATCTTATCGGTTAATTCCTGACTTGTCCGTTTGATCGTTTTGACCTCCGGGTCAAGTTTACCGATGAGATGAGGTAAACATTTTACTGCTTTCTAGTGTGGAATTTACTAGCAGTTAGTAAACCATTGGGTACGAACGTGTGGTATGGGATGCACATTAACACTTTTCGGGTTCCTACTTGAGAGTTTGTGACACATTTGTCTTCGAGACGTATTTGCCAGTACTGGACCTTCAGGTCATTTGTCCTTCGGGATGTTTGTCATTACAACGTATTTGTCCTTCGGGATGTTTGTTATTGCGACTTATTTGTCCTTGGGATGTTTTACATTGCGACGTATTTGTCCTTCGGGATGTTTATCATTGCGACATATTTTTCCTTCGGGACGTTTGTCTTCGAGACATGGCGCCTTATTTTGAGAGAACAATACTTGGCAGGCTTCGGCCAAAAGCACGTGATATATCTTTGAGATGATTTCATTGATTATTTGTGATTTTCCAAGTCTATCGCTTTTTTTACGTGTTTATTTAAGACTGAGATTTGCCATTCTTGGCGTTTATTTGAGATTTATATTCTTCTATTTTGGAGATATATGTAATTTCCTTTATGGCATATTTTTGAGATTGAGATTTCTCTTTTGGGAATGCATTTGAGATTACTGCGGGTTTCGAGCTTCCTCCTATTTAGGAGTTATGGTTTCTCTAAACCATTATTGTTGTTTTGGGATATGCCGGTGATATGAGGCATGTTATGCTTAGTGCTTTTGTTATGTAGTTTATCTCTTTGAGATAATATATTTGTTTAGTGATACCGCCTCATCACTTGAAGTAATCACATGAACTTAGAATTATTTCTTCTCATTTAAGAAAAATTATCACCATTATCCTCATGCATTATATTATCGTTTATCCTATTAAACTGATTGTTTTAGTTAGACTGACTCGTGTATTTTATACTCGGTTCCGACCGAGTTGTTTCAGGTTAGGTACCTGTTTTGGACTTAGCCTTTCTGCTTCCGCTTAGATATATCTACTTATCACTTCTTTTGTAGTCTTTTGATGACTCTGATATATGTATATTTTTCGCTCGTTGTATATATTGTGGTCTTCGAACCACTATGATGTATCATTTTGTATTGTATCGTGTGTATCTGTATATATGTATATATATATGCTGTTTGCTGTTTTGTGATGTGATGTACATTTTAGTTGTTGTATTTTGTTCTGATAGATCCGATAGCCACTTATAGTTTTGTATTAAGAATTTATTGAATATGTCGATCCACTTGAGATAGAAAAAAAATAGAGCATTTATCGACGTATTTACTAGATGTTTAAGACAAGACTATAAATGGTCACTCCTAACCAGCCCTATTCTTCGCATTAGCAGACAATATTACCCAGTAATACTCTCTGTTAATGTGGGTCTCGGGGTGGGGCGTCACAGCTTGGTACATTTTAGTTGTTGTATTTTGTACCAAGCTGTGATGCCCCACCCTAAGACCCACATTAACAGCGAGTATTACTGGGTAATACTGTTTGCTAATGCAGAGAATAGGCTGGTTAGGAGCGACCATCTATGGTCTTGTCTTAGACATCTACTAAATACGTCGATAAATGCTCTATTTTTTTCTATCTCAAGTGGATCAAAATATGCAATATATGATTAATAAAAAACTATAGGTGGCTAACGGATCTATCAGAACAAAATACAACAACTAAAATGTATATCACATCACAGAATAGCAAACAGCAGATATATACACATATATACATATACATCCCCAGTACAATACAAAATGATACATCACAAGTGGTTCGAAGACCACACTATATGCAACGAGTCAAAAATATACATATCAGAGTCAAACCAAAAAGGACAACAACAAAAAGGGTGATAAATATGTATCCAAGCGGAAGTAGATAAGCTAAGTCCAACAGCAGGTATCTAACCTGAAACAACTTGGTCTGACACGAATATAAAATACATGGGTCAATCTAGCTAAAGCAATCAGTTTAGTTAGGTAAGTGATAATATGATGCATAGGGAAAAGGGTGATAATTCTTCTCAAACGAGAAGAAATAATTCTAAGAACATGTGGTTACTTCAAGTGATGAAGTGTCATTAAGCATATATAGTCTCGAAAGAGATAACTCAACATTAAAACAACAAGCATAAGCATGCCTCATATCATCGGCATAATCCCAAAACAACAATAATGGTTTAGAGAAACCATAACTCCTAAATAGGAGGAAACACTAACTCAAACACTCCATAAAAAGGCAATCTCAAAAATATTCTCTAAATAAAGAAATCCCAAAGCGCAAAAATATGCCACAATGGCAATCATATATATCTCCTTAAAAGAGAATATAAATCTCAAATAAACACCAAGAATGGAAAATCTCAAATAAACGCCAAGTGTTGGCAAACTCAAATCTCAAATATAGAACTCGATAAGGAGTTCAATTTCTAAAGATATAATCGCCATATATATGATATCTCAAACGGCTCAAATGGCCAATAATGTAAAAGGCGATACACTTGGAAAATCACAAAGAAATCAATGAAATCATCTCAAAGATATAGCACGTGCTTATGGCCGAAGCCCGCCAAGTACCGTTCTCTCAAAATAAGGCGCTACGTCTCTTAGAAAAATGTCCCGAAGGACAACATCCCGAAGGACAAATAAATACGTCTCTTAGACAAACATCCCATAGGACAAATACGTCTCAATGGACAAATATATCTCGTGGACAAACATCCCGAAGGACAAATGACCCGAAGGTCCAGTACTGGCAAATATGTCTCTTAGACAAATGTGTCACAAACTCTCAGATAGGAACCCGAAAAGTGTTAACAATGTGTCCTATACCACATGTTCTCACTAATCAGTTTACTAACAGCTAGCCAATGCCACACCAGAAAGCAGTAAAAATATTTAACTCATCTCATCGGTAAATACGACCCGAAGGTCAAAACGATCAAACAGATAAGTCAGGAATTAACCGAAAAGATAAACGCATGTGTCCCATACCACGTGTTTTACCCAATCATTTCATTCTCCTTCTCATTCGCTCGAATAGTGCAAAAACATGTATTTTATATAAAAAATAGTTTGTTTGTGAAAACAAGCTTTGAAAACAATTTTTCGAAATCGTTTTTGGAAAACAAACTTTAAAATTCCCTTATAATAGAGAATATATAGATTTTATAGCTTGAAAATAATTTAAAAATATTATATAATAATTATTTCAAAAGCCAATTTATTTTAAAAATTATTTTAAAATTATTTAGAAAAACCAGTGCTCGAAATCAAGGAAAAACATTGAAAATTACCAAAAACCGACATTCGAATTCATCTAAAAAACGATTCATTTTGAATCACAAATTCTCTAAAATTTTGGCTAGCCTTCAAAACAGTTCAGAAATATCATAAATACAAGATGAAGAAATTGGAAATCAGACGGAAAAAGAAGGCAGATCACAAAAAAATGCACATGCAAAAACAATACCTAGGTTTGAAATCTTCTCCGGGTTCAACTTTCAGACATAATTTGTATGGTTTGATGACCTCGGAATTGTCTGAAATTTGTTATACACAAAGTAGAACAATTTATCTATGAACTGGAAAAAGTTTCGCTGAATTCAAACATGAAATTGTAAAGATATGAAATGTCAAACACGGACTCAGGCCATGGTGAATTCTGCCCAGGTGTGAAAACTCTCTCGAGCTCAACTTACAGGCATGAAACAGGTGCCAAACTACCTCAGATTGAACTGAAACTTGGTATGCACATAGTAGAAAACTTCAACTTTCAAATAAAAATAGAATCAATGAATTCCGACAAGAAATGAAAAAGATACGCTGTTTCAAACATGTACTCAGGCCATGTTTGCAGCAGCTCAGAAAACGGTAATGTACCCAGGCCTGAAAACCATCTCGGGTTCAAATTACAGGCATGAAACAGAAAACCAAATGACCTCAGATTAAACTAAAAATTGGTATGCACATAGTAGAAAACATCAAATTTCAAATAAAAAAAGAATCGATGAATTCTGACAGAAAATGAAAAAGATACGATGTCTCAAACATGGACTCAGGCCATGTTTGAAGCAGCTCAAAAAACGAAAATGTGCCCAGGCTTGAAAACCATTTCGGGTTCAACTTAAAGGCATGAAAGAGAGGACCAAACGACGTCAGGTTGAACTGAAAATTGGTACGCACATAGTAGAAAACTTCAACTTTCAAATAATAAAAGAATCAACGAATTTCGAAATAGGAATAAGAAGATATGATCATACAAAGTAACAACACAAAAATAGTGTAATATCCCGGAAATTTGGGGCAATATCAATTTAATAATCTATTTAAATAATTAAATTGATTTGATGATCTTTGATAATTAAATCTGAATTGGTTTAATAATCTAATTAAACAAATATTTAATTAGTGAATTTGACTAATAAAATGATTTCTATTTATATATATATAAGTGTATATATTGTAAATTGATAAGCTTGGGTTTGTAATTTAAATAATAAATAAATTCTTGTTTTTCTAATATGTATATATATTGATAGTTTGGAGATTTGGATTTATTTAATATTAACTTTTCAAAGTTATTTAAACAAAATAACTATATGGTTTAAAATGAGATTAATAATAAGATTTATTTTATTTTTGAATATTGCTTAATAAATATGATTTAAGAAGTATATAAATATATATAAGCTTAGAATACAATTCATATATGATATGATTAATTCATTTAATAATAATAGTAATTTATAATCTCTTTTATAAATTATTTCATAATTGATAAATTTGTTATTTCAATAATAATTATAATGTATTGTTTTATATATATAGATATAAATAAACTTTAATAAAATAGGATTGTTATATTCAATATGTTGTTTTAAATTTACTTTAAATTGGATTTTAAAAATATAATTTGAATTTGAATTTAGATTTAATTTTGAAATTCAAAAGAGGTAAGGTTTTAAATAGTTTTTGATTTTATAAATATATGTATAAGCTTTATATATATATATAATTAGTTTTATTTCTTTAAAAGTATTATATATATAAATAGATAAGTAATAAGTGTTTTATAAATAAAGAAAAAGATTTATTTACATTTAAAATAAATAAAACTAAATAAAAAGACAAGTGTTAAATTATTAAGTAACCATTTTAACATGTGTTGTAAAATTAGAATATGAGAAAGACAAGTGTCATTGTTGTTTTTAATTTTTCTTTTTATTTTAAAATAAATCATTTTTACTTATATATACATCTATCTCTTATACTCATTTTTTCTTTTCTATCTTCTTCAATTCAAAAGACAAAAGACTTCAGCCTATTTTCTAAAACCAAAATCTGAAACAAACAATCTCTCAAAATATATCTGTAATCAAATTCCTTAATCCCAAAAACAACATGTAATCAATCCTCTAAAAAGCTTCTTCTTCAATCCCTGTAAAACTTCTTCTTCAATCCCTGTAATGCATTTCTTCAATCTCAAAACAAAGCCTGCAAGTGTAAACCCTGTAATCCATTATTCAAAAATCAAAGGCAAAGTCTGTTTCCTCTTCAAATCTGAAAGCCTGCATTTCTTCAATCTGGAAACAAGTAAACCTGTTTTAAAGCAAGATCAAAGAAAAATCAAACCTGGAGTCTAAAGCAACACATCAAAACAAACAAGTTAACATGCATGCAAGATTTATTAACAACAATTCCAGTTTTAAAAAGTTTCAAAGGCAGTTTCAAAAGAGATGCTCTGTCCTTCATTTTATCTGGTGAGTAACATTTTTCTAAAATAACTTTATTCTCTGTTTATCAAATTAGATGAGTAAACTTTTAGATTAAAAACTTAAGTAACAAATATATGTTTCGTGTGAATTACCATGTGATGATTTCTTTGCATATCTATATATATGTAAGCCTGTGAGTATTTTAGTTGATTTTATCATTTCTGTTCTTAAGTTTAGACCTATGCCCTTTTAAACTGTGAGCATAAACCATCTTTAAATTTGATGCATATGCTAAGTGTTTGAAGTAAACTCATGAGGTATGTTTGGAGATATGTATGCATGTTGTTTTAATCTGAATATATGAATATGTGAATGATTTAAAACCTGAGTACATATGTGATTCATTTGTTCATATAAGTGTTTCTCTGTTCTTTGTTCCAGAGTTAAGTGACAATTTAGAAATTTAAGATTTTTATAAAATCACTATTAGGACTTGGATTCAAAACAAAATAGATTAGTTAATCATAATCTAGGTATTAAAAATAGTTCAAGTATCTTATGATTGGAAATCCTCTGAAAAATCAAGAAATACAGTAACCATTCAAACATCATGATTAAATCAAATGTTTTAATTCGTTGTCTCATAGTTATAACTTGAATCTATTTAGAAAATTAAGATTTTTAAAACTAAAATCTAAATTTTTAATAATGCATTGAGGTTGTATTTTGGGTTAGACTGGAGAATGTATTTGTGGCAATCTCTGGCGATCTAAGGGTAGAGAAGTTTTGTGGTTTCGCGTAGAGGTGGAGGGGCTTACGAGAATGCAGGGAAAAATGGACGGAGATGATCTCGATCATCGAGGCGAAGGCGGCATGATTTTGTAGTTCGTAAACCTAGTTTTAGGTGTGCTCTGGCAATTTGATCGACATCGTACCTATGAGTGATCGAGTTCTCTGATATTCAAGGAGGTCGTAGCTTGGATGTTGAAGGAGGGTTGGACGAAGTTTCCAAGTCTTTGATGGTCGGAGGTGTGAGATCGAAGTGATTTCAGGTTATGGAAAAATGGTTTCAGTTTGGTTCCAGGATTTGGTCGAGAATTGCTCGAATTCGATGGTGGTGGTTGTTCGAGGTTCTGGAGGTCGCAATCGTGGATGATGGTCGAAGTCGACATGCTGGTGATGGTACCGATGGCCTGAGGCGAGTGTTTCACCTGTGCACGTGCACATGTACATTTCGTACATCTGGAAGAAGTTGGATTAGAGGAAGAAGAAGACGTACTGGAGGAAATGGAATTTGACTCGAAGTCATACTCGAGAAATTAAGGCTCTGGCTCGAGTTGTTTTCAGGGGAGACTCGCGTGGGTTTAACAGTTTTAAATTTTTAATAAAATAAAGTATAAAAGAAAAGGGAAGAGAAAACTCGAAGCTGGTCTCGTGATTTCTGTAAATTTTCTCGGGTAATATGATGTTTGGCTCGGGTAATCTGTGATGTTGCAGTTTTAAAATCTGACAGGAGTTTTAAAATTTAAAATGAGTTTAAAAAGTTTGAAACAAGATTTAAACAAAGTTTTAAATCAAATTTAAAGTATGGTTTCAAATCTAATTTGAATTATAGTTTGAAATAAATAAAGTTTATAAAATTTATAATGTTTAGACAAAGTTAAATATTGGAAGTATAATTTTAAATCAAAATTGAATTTAAATAAATTAGTTTAAAATCTTTAATGTTAAGTGGTTCTTTAACATTGGGTTATAATTTGATTTAAATTTGGTTAAGTTAAATTTGAAATTTATTTTAAATCCTTAATTTGAAATGAATAAAAGGAAGATTTAAAAGTAAAAGAATTTCAAAGCCTTTTTGTAAATGATAATTAAAGTAGTTATTAATGTTTATACTTTAATTTAGAGATTTAATGATATAGGAGTCATTAAATTAATAAGGTAATTAAGGAGTAATTTGGTAATTTAATTAATTAATGGTTTAATGTTAATTAATTAATTAATTAAGATTTTAAGTTAATTAGTTGAGAGTTAATTAATTTGAAATTAAGAAATTTAATTAGATAAGTGTAGATTATTAACAAATGATAATCATTTGTAAAATTGGTTAAGTATAAATTACTTAATAAAAGTAATTAAAGAAATAAATTACTTAAGGTAATTAATTAAATAAATTTGATAAGTTTAAATTAATTTATTTAATTAATTTAAGAAAATCACTGGGTGATTAGATAATTACTTAAAGGTAATTAGTGAAAGTATAAATTACTTAGAAAAGTAATTAAAGTTAATTAGTGGATATAATTAACTAAAGGTGGTTTAATAAAAGTAATTTGAGTTTAGTACTTTTAATAATTAATCAAGGGATTAATTAAAGGATAATTAATTAAGGAGTAATTAATTTATGAAGTGTAGTAATTAAGAGTAGTTAATTACTAAATGAGATTAATCAAAGGTGATTAATAAATGTGACTAATTAATTATTAATTTAAATAAGATAATTAATTAAGAATAATTAAGGATCATTAATTAATATAATTAATGATGTAATTAAGAATTTTAATGATGTAATTAAGGATTAATGTAATTAAATATAGTTAATTAATTAATGAAGTAATTAAGGATTAATTACTGTAATGGATTAAGATAATTAATTTGTGGAATTAATTAAGGATTAATTACTTGAAGTAATTAAAGGGTAATTAATCAGGAATGATTAATTAAATAGATACTTAGAGTATGATTAATTAATTGGTTTAATTAATAATTAAGTAAGCAGGATTTATAAGATGAAGTAATTAATTTAATTCACTTTAAATTGACTAGAGATGATATAAATCATTACTTAAGGATGATGAATGATATTGAATGCTTTGCATGGTTTGATATCTCTGATGAGATATGATTAATCTGTGATATAGATGTTTGGTTGAATTAATGATAATATGAATTATCTGTTGTTTAAACAAGTTTAACCTGTTACTCACACCAGACCCATGTCTGACCCAAGTTGTTTATTTCTGTTTTATAAACTCTTGGGTACTCAAATTTTTACGAGTAGCCAAGGGATTCAGGTTTAGCTTTGACGAATTGTGGAGGAGCAATGGAGCAGGAGGCTTCGGCGTTCGTAGATATAGTATTCCGCTGTGTTGATATCTGTGTTAGAGTCTTGTATTGTATTTGAGTTGTAATATCTAGACAGATGTTTATAACTGTCTAGTATGTGTTGTATAGTTGCGTAAACTCTGATAAGTGTTGTATACTATGTAATAGTTTCTTTATGTTATTAATATAATTTATTCGTTCCGCTGTGAGATCGTTGTTGTTGTTTCTTCTTTCTTCTCTTCTTTTCTATTTTCTACCTCTTTCTTTCTTATTAACGATGCGTCATTCTGTGGAATGAATGGCGGGTCGTTACAGTTGGTATCAGAGCTTAGGTTGAGCGAATGCCTAAGCTTTTGGTTAAGTGAATATCAGAACACTAGGTTGAGTGAATACCTAGGTTCGGAAGGGTTGTTCATTAGAGATAGGATCTGTAGCAACCTGTTTTAGTCTGAGTGTATATATATATATACGAGAGCGCGTATTTGTTAGTTATATAAAATGGTTTTATATTGTGTTAATTGATCGGTTAAGTGGTATATGGATTCTGGTCAATACGAGTAGCTACCGTTATTGATAGGGATCTCTAAACACTTGGACCAGGCCAACGGACACAATATTGTTTTAAAAAGGGAAGGTGAAATAATTTTACCCAGATATATTTTCTATATATAAAAAGTATCATTTTAAATGTATATGGTATTTGTAATGATTGGTTGAGATGATAATAATTTATCATCTAAGATTAGGAGTCTGAGTGTTGAGGTTGGAAGTATATTTGTCGAGACTGTAAACCTAATACCGTCTCGAGTAAACTTTACTGTGGTAAAGAATTTCATCGATCTCCGAAGGAAACTGTTATGGTTCGGAGTTTATCTTTGTAGTTTGGATGAGTAAAGTTGGATCTGTTGGTTAGGACAGAAGCGAGTGATGGTATCTTGATACTTCTGGAAGAAGTAGCTGCGTGATGAGATGCAGTGACTATGGATGTTCCCGAAGATGTTTTCTTTGGAACAAGTTGATGAAGTGTGTCTGTTTCGGTGTTGTGGCTGAGTTCAGCAGGGTGTTTCTGTTTGGTTTGGGCTTCGAGTTTCTCGAAAAGCTTTGGATTGAGAAGTCTTTGGCATCTGTGGCAGTAGTGCAGCTCGGAGTATTATGTGTGTTGGCAGTAAGCTTTCCTGGATGAGCAGTTTTCTGAAGGTGAAGTTCAGAAGCAGCAGAGAGGATCCATTTCTTCGATGGATAGGATAGTCAAGTGTGAGCTGTTCTGATTGGTAAAGAAAGAACAGTTTTATTTGGATTGGGCTGGGTGGATCGCAAAAAGTGACTTGCGATAGTTTGAGTATTCTTTTGAGTTATCTGAGATTTTCTGGAATGTGTTGTCCAGTCTGTGCTTGTGTTCATCATCAGCATTTTCATTTCTACTCCAGATCAGAGTGGTGCAGCGGGAGCAGTTTGGCAAGTGCTCCTGTTTATCTTTTCCAGATAGGAGAAGTTAGTTCGTCTACTGATATGGTGAAGTAGAGTTGTGTTTTGGATTATTGGTAGATCTTGAGAGGATCATTGTTGATTAGGTTATTTCTGGTCCAGTTATTGCTAGAAGCATCAGCGAAGGTTGAGTTGATCAGGAAAGATTTGTAGGAAGCCCAGGATCGTCTGAAGGATCTTATGGATAAGAGACGGAGGAATTTTGAATTCGAAGTTGGAGACTTCGTTGTTGTTGAAGTTTTCTCTGGTAAAGGGAACTATAAGATTGGGTAAGTCTGAGAAGTCAGCTCCGAGTTGTATTGGATCTTTTCTGTGTTCTGATTGGATAAGAGTTGATCTACTGGATTGAATTGTCAGTTTGGATAACTGGAATTCGTTGTGTTTTACGTATCTCTGAGGGAGTACGTGTTTGATCTATCTCTGGTTGTGGAACCAGCAATTCTGGAGGATTTGGTTGTTGAGTCAGACTCGTCTGTAGTCTGATATTCTGTTTAGTTCTATAGATCTAGATGAGTAGAAGCTCTATAGTTTAGTAGTGTTGATTGATGGATTCTGTTAAGCGAGTATCCCGGTATATATATACTTGGGGAAACTCGGGGAAATTTTTATCCAAAATTTTGTCTGGATAATTAAAATTGTTTGATTAGGTGAATTGTTTGATATGATTGTTAGCATATGGATGATAATATATGCTTGTGATTTAAATAGATTATTAAATTACCTTTGTCTTAAATTTCGGGGACGAAATTATTTTAAGGGGGAAGGAATGTAATATCCCGGAAATTTGGGGCAATATCAATTTAATAATCTATTTAAATAATTAAATTGATTTGATGATCTTTGATAATTAAATCTGAATTGGTTTAATAATCTAATTAAACAAATATTTAATTAGTGAATTTGACTAATAAAATGATTTCTATTTATATATATATATAAGTGTATATATTGTAAATTGATAAGCTTGGGTTTGTAATTTAAATAATAAATAAATTCTTGTTTTTCTAATATGTATATATATTGATAGTTTGGAGATTTGGATTTATTTAATATTAACTTTTCAAAGTTATTTAAACAAAATAACTATATGGTTTAAAATGAGATTAATAATAAGATTTATTTTATTTTTGAATATTGCTTAATAAATATGATTTAAGAAGTATATAAATATATATAAGCTTAGAATACAATTCATATATGATATGATTAATTCATTTAATAATAATAGTAATTTATAATCTCTTTTATAAATTATTTCATAATTGATAAATTTGTTATTTCAATAATAATTATAATGTATTGTTTTATATATATAGATATAAATAAACTTTAATAAAATAGGATTGTTATATTCAATATGTTGTTTTAAATTTACTTTAAATTGGATTTTAAAAATATAATTTGAATTTGAATTTAGATTTAATTTTGAAATTCAAAAGAGGTAAGGTTTTAAATAGTTTTTGATTTTATAAATATATGTATAAGCTTTATATATATATATATATAATTAGTTTTATTTCTTTAAAAGTATTATATATATAAATAGATAAGTAATAAGTGTTTTATAAATAAAGAAAAAGATTTATTTACATTTAAAATAAATAAAACTAAATAAAAAGACAAGTGTTAAATTATTAAGTAACCATTTTAACATGTGTTGTAAAATTAGAATATGAGAAAGACAAGTGTCATTGTTGTTTTTAATTTTTCTTTTTATTTTAAAATAAATCATTTTTACTTATATATACATCTATCTCTTATACTCATTTTTTTCTTTTCTATCTTCTTCAATTCAAAAGACAAAAGACTTCAGCCTATTTTCTAAAACCAAAATCTGAAACAAACAATCTCTCAAAATATATCTGTAATCAAATTCCTTAATCCCAAAAACAACATGTAATCAATCCTCTAAAAAGCTTCTTCTTCAATCCCTGTAAAACTTCTTCTTCAATCCCTGTAATGCATTTCTTCAATCTCAAAACAAAGCCTGCAAGTGTAAACCCTGTAATCCATTATTCAAAAATCAAAGGCAAAGTCTGTTTCCTCTTCAAATCTGAAAGCCTGCATTTCTTCAATCTGGAAACAAGTAAACCTGTTTTAAAGCAAGATCAAAGAAAAATCAAACCTGGAGTCTAAAGCAACACATCAAAACAAACAAGTTAACATGCATGCAAGATTTATTAACAACAATTCCAGTTTTAAAAAGTTTCAAAGGCAGTTTCAAAAGAGATGCTCTGTCCTTCATTTTATCTGGTGAGTAACATTTTTCTAAAATAACTTTATTCTCTGTTTATCAAATTAGATGAGTAAACTTTTAGATTAAAAACTTAAGTAACAAATATATGTTTCGTGTGAATTACCATGTGATGATTTCTTTGCATATCTATATATATGTAAGCCTGTGAGTATTTTAGTTGATTTTATCATTTCTGTTCTTAAGTTTAGACCTATGCCCTTTTAAACTGTGAGCATAAACCATCTTTAAATTTGATGCATATGCTAAGTGTTTGAAGTAAACTCATGAGGTATGTTTGGAGATATGTATGCATGTTGTTTTAATCTGAATATATGAATATGTGAATGATTTAAAACCTGAGTACATATGTGATTCATTTGTTCATATAAGTGTTTCTCTGTTCTTTGTTCCAGAGTTAAGTGACAATTTAGAAATTTAAGATTTTTATAAAATCACTATTAGGACTTGGATTCAAAACAAAATAGATTAGTTAATCATAATCTAGGTATTAAAAATAGTTCAAGTATCTTATGATTGGAAATCCTCTGAAAAATCAAGAAATACAGTAACCATTCAAACATCATGATTAAATCAAATGTTTTAATTCGTTGTCTCATAGTTATAACTTGAATCTATTTAGAAAATTAAGATTTTTAAAACTAAAATCTAAATTTTTAATAATGCATTGAGGTTGTATTTTGGGTTAGACTGGAGAATGTATTTGTGGCAATCTCTGGCGATCTAAGGGTAGAGAAGTTTTGTGGTTTCGCGTAGAGGTGGAGGGGCTTACGAGAATGCAGGGAAAAATGGACGGAGATGATCTCGATCATCGAGGCGAAGGCGGCATGATTTTGTAGTTCGTAAACCTAGTTTTAGGTGTGCTCTGGCAATTTGATCGACATCGTACCTATGAGTGATCGAGTTCTCTGATATTCAAGGAGGTCGTAGCTTGGATGTTGAAGGAGGGTTGGACGAAGTTTCCAAGTCTTTGATGGTCGGAGGTGTGAGATCGAAGTGATTTCAGGTTATGGAAAAATGGTTTCAGTTTGGTTCCAGGATTTGGTCGAGAATTGCTCGAATTCGATGGTGGTGGTTGTTCGAGGTTCTGGAGGTCGCAATCGTGGATGATGGTCGAAGTCGACATGCTGGTGATGGTACCGATGGCCTGAGGCGAGTGTTTCACCTGTGCACGTGCACATGTACATTTCGTACATCTGGAAGAAGTTGGATTAGAGGAAGAAGAAGACGTACTGGAGGAAATGGAATTTGACTCGAAGTCATACTCGAGAAATTAAGGCTCTGGCTCGAGTTGTTTTCAGGGGAGACTCGCGTGGGTTTAACAGTTTTAAATTTTTAATAAAATAAAGTATAAAAGAAAAGGGAAGAGAAAACTCGAAGCTGGTCTCGTGATTTCTGTAAATTTTCTCGGGTAATATGATGTTTGGCTCGGGTAATCTGTGATGTTGCAGTTTTAAAATCTGACAGGAGTTTTAAATTTAAAATGAGTTTAAAAAGTTTGAAACAAGATTTAAACAAAGTTTTAAATCAAATTTAAAGTATGGTTTCAAATCTAATTTGAATTATAGTTTGAAATAAATAAAGTTTATAAAATTTATAATGTTTAGACAAAGTTAAATATTGGAAGTATAATTTTAAATCAAAATTGAATTTAAATAAATTAGTTTAAAATCTTTAATGTTAAGTGGTTCTTTAACATTGGGTTATAATTTGATTTAAATTTGGTTAAGTTAAATTTGAAATTTATTTTAAATCCTTAATTTGAAATGAATAAAAGGAAGATTTAAAAGTAAAAGAATTTCAAAGCCTTTTTGTAAATGATAATTAAAGTAGTTATTAATGTTTATACTTTAATTTAGAGATTTAATGATATAGGAGTCATTAAATTAATAAGGTAATTAAGGAGTAATTTGGTAATTTAATTAATTAATGGTTTAATGTTAATTAATTAATTAATTAAGATTTTAAGTTAATTAGTTGAGAGTTAATTAATTTGAAATTAAGAAATTTAATTAGATAAGTGTAGATTATTAACAAATGATAATCATTTGTAAAATTGGTTAAGTATAAATTACTTAATAAAAGTAATTAAAGAAATAAATTACTTAAGGTAATTAATTAAATAAATTTGATAAGTTTAAATTAATTTATTTAATTAATTTAAGAAAATCACTGGGTGATTAGATAATTACTTAAAGGTAATTAGTGAAAGTATAAATTACTTAGAAAAGTAATTAAAGTTAATTAGTGGATATAATTAACTAAAGGTGGTTTAATAAAAGTAATTTGAGTTTAGTACTTTTAATAATTAATCAAGGGATTAATTAAAGGATAATTAATTAAGGAGTAATTAATTTATGAAGTGTAGTAATTAAGAGTAGTTAATTACTAAATGAGATTAATCAAAGGTGATTAATAAATGTGACTAATTAATTATTAATTTAAATAAGATAATTAATTTAGAATAATTAAGGATCATTAATTAATATAATTAATGATGTAATTAAGAATTTTAATGATGTAATTAAGGATTAATGTAATTAAATATAGTTAATTAATTAATGAAGTAATTAAGGATTAATTACTGTAATGGATTAAGATAATTAATTTGTGGAATTAATTAAGGATTAATTACTTGAAGTAATTAAAGGGTAATTAATCAGGAATGATTAATTAAATAGATACTTAGAGTATGATTAATTAATTGGTTTAATTAATAATTAAGTAAGCAGGATTTATAAGATGAAGTAATTAATTTAATTCACTTTAAATTGACTAGAGATGATATAAATCATTACTTAAGGATGATGAATGATATTGAATGCTTTGCATGGTTTGATATCTCTGATGAGATATGATTAATCTGTGATATAGATGTTTGGTTGAATTAATGATAATATGAATTATCTGTTGTGATGATAATGTAGATTATCTGTTGAATTATCTATCTTTGTGTATATAGATAAGAATTGAATTGTTTTAACCTTAAAACAACTTGGCCCTTAAAAGATACGTTTTGGATTTCGATGAGACCGGGATCGGGTTTCCGTATACCGGAATTCCAGGTCTGGAGACCCGAATACCACATCGATCCAAATTAACGATAGGTCGTGAATCTCAAGTGAAGATGAAGATTCAGAGTGCAAGGGTTATTGTCGTTAACTCTGAGGGTGATTCCAATACGAGTGTAACGAGATAATGCCTTCGGTTTCGTTCGAACCCGGAACGAACTTGTATGGATTGAATGCTTTCAACACATCGTCAGGAGGGCGATGAGCATTCTAAGTGATGTGTTCTGATTTAAAGGTAAATCGTAGCCTCAAGCCTCATCAACCGGGAATGGCTAAAACAGGGGAGGTGCAGCAAGGCTTCGTGGGTAGCACCCACTGAGAGTAAGGTCATCCCTGTCTAGAGAGTTCCTTCTTTTATTTCGGCTTAGTGGTGCAGTTGGCGACGGCCATCTGTGGGGTGATTTTATTCGGAATTATCCAGTAAGGGATGGTTCCGGCTTTGTGTTGCAGGGGATTGGGAGTGATCCTCGGTACGGTGATCTAGGCCCCGTACTGTGACGGGCGGTACCCCGGTAGCCCTGCCATTGTATGGAATCCAAAATTCCAATAAGTGATAACGGACTTGATTGTATACTTATGTATGCTGGAATTTAATAATGTAACAATTTCGGCTATTTCATATTTATTTGAAAACCCTAGACCCTATTATAATACAATCGAATTTCCTATCAAATGTTTTGGTTATCGTAAGGTAAAAACTTTTCCGTGTTTATGTGCGGGAAGTCTTACGAGATACCTTTTCTTTCCAAATGGTTTTCAAAGTTAAACAAGTTTAACCTGTTACTCACACCAGACCCATGTCTGACCCAAGTTGTTTATTTCTGTTTTATAAACTCTTGGGTACTCAAATTTTTACGAGTAGCCAAGGGATTCAGGTTTAGCTTTGACGAATTGTGGAGGAGCAATGGAGCAGGAGGCTTCGGCGTTCGTAGATATAGTATTCCGCTGTGTTGATATCTGTGTTAGAGTCTTGTATTGTATTTGAGTTGTAATATCTAGACAGATGTTTATAACTGTCTAGTATGTGTTGTATAGTTGCGTAAACTTTGATAAGTGTTGTATACTATGTAATAGTTTCTTTATGTTATTAATATAATTTATTCGTTCCGCTGTGAGATCGTTGTTGTTGTTTCTTCTTTCTTCTCTTCTTTTCTATTTTCTACCTCTTTCTTTCTTATTAACGATGCGTCATTCTGTGGAATGAATGGCGGGTCGTTACAAATAGTTTATCACAGAAACAAAACAACTACAGTAATCAGTAAATAGGTGCAAAATATTGCACAGATTTTGGTTTTTGAAGCTTTCTTCAGCTAGAAATTGTGAGTTACTAACTCACCTTACGATTTTGAAGAGCAAATTGAGCAAACTTGATGGAAGTTGCAATCTTTTGGCATGAGAGCTTTAATAACTTGTAAAAGAACAAAACAGAGGCATGCAAGAAGAGAAACAACAGTTACAGACAACCCAAATCACAAAAATTAGATTTTGATGAAATACTCTCATTTTGGAATTGATTACATGTTGAAATCTCTTTAATTTGATAATTTTCAGGAAAAAATTGATTTAATTTGGAGATTGAAGCTTGGATTTTTAAAAGAGGAATGGTTTCTCTTTTGGTTTTCTGTTTTCTTTTACTGTAAGTGAAAAATGAACGTATATTTTGAGAAGATAGTGTTTCTCATTCTTTACAGGCCAAGTGAAAATGGGCTATAACCCAAAACAAAGAAATGAACCAAATGAAAATCAAATTTATCACTTAATTACATAAATACACTTATGTAATTAATAAAATAATTTTTATACACAAGATTTTTACTCAATAAATTACACAAACATATTTTCATGTTTTATAAAACATTTTGCAACTAATAAAAAGATAATTTTTGTTATGAATTTTTTTTTTATCATAAACTCTTATTTTTAAATAAATATACAATTTACACAAATATTTACATAAAATGCTATTTTTAACTCTAAAAATTATACAAAAATTATTTCTTGCATAATAAAATGCAATAAATCATTCTAACATCATTTTTATAACTAAAACTTATTTTTAATGAAAACTCCATCTTTTTATTTATAATAAACAACATATTAAATTAAATACTCCATTTAAAAATCAATAAATGAAGAATTTGGCAATAATCACTAGAATTATTGCATTTTCTCAAATAAAAATAATATTTCATTCACTATTCTCACAAATAAACAAAATAAAGTTACTAAAATTTTTATCACTTGTTGGGCCGGCCTTATATTATTTTTATTGTGCTTAAAATTTTTAAATAGGGTTTTGAGAGTAGTTGTTTATTTTTATTTGTAATTTTCTATTCTAAAATTATTAAATTCTAGTTGTGTAACTAGGTACAAACTACGGGGCGTAGTTTGAGAATTCACAACTCAGTGGCTGAGTTGTCGCAGGGTTTTGAGCTTAGAGTTAGGTTAGTCAAGTTAGTGGGTGTCGCAAGTTTAAGTGTGTAAGCGTCTGACTACTTAATTTCTAGTAGAAACCTTAGGGGCATGTAGGCATGTTATTGCCGAAGCTGGGTAAATTTGTGTGTGTTCTCTACTACATTACTTTCTGTGTTTTATTTTCGCACTAATTTTAGTAAAAGCCTATTCACCCCCCTCTAGGGTGAAAACGAACTTACAGGATGTCCACTGAGGAAATGAGGTGATTAATTGAATTTAATTAACATTGTCATTCTTACCCCTTTTGAGATATCCTCTTCGAATATTCATTTGTTGATATATTTTGTGATATTACTTCAATCGAAGTAATGATGTGTCGTAAGTGTTACTTCTCCTCTTTCGAGAAGATATCTTACCCTTACATTTATATCTCTTTGATCTCTTTTAATCCATTAAGTGGTGCTAGGGTCATTCCTCAGCTTAACCTTACACCGATTTTCATGAGCTACAAGTTGTGTAGGATAGCGTTCCTCTTATCGCATTCTACACTCGAATGGGTCTTGTGAGTGGTTCGTTGTACCGTTCGGAATAACGAACACTCCAGTCTATTCCATCAATCTTGTGAATCGAGTATTTTGGGAATATCTCGATGAGTTCCCTTTGTGTTTTTGATTTTTTAGTGGAAGCAATTAATTATGTTTTAAAATCTTTCAAATTGAAGAAATGTTTTTAAGAGAAATTGGATTTTGTTTTTTTGAGATAGATAAAGAATATTTTGAATATTTTGTATGAGGCATTTCTTTTTATAGAAAAATGATTTTTGTGTTGGGTTGTCCATCGAGTGCTTTAAGAATTCTGGTCGATGTGTCTAATCAATGTTATCGATAGGAATTTCCTAAACACTATAACGAGACAATCAGACATGGTAAATTGAGTTTTAATAAGATTATGTTTGGAAATTAATATTTATGGGATTTAGAACTAAATTTTTTATTTTGAATGATATATTTAACTTGATTTGGAACTTTTGGTTGTTTGAAAATAAAGAGTGATAAAATTTTAAATTTTATCTTAAGGGTTTGTTGATATGGATTTATAAAATTCTTTTAAAAATTTAATTTTGTAATAAGAGGGAATATGAGTTTGAATTTATTCATTTTATAGGTGCTATATTAAAGAGTTTTGGAAAGTTTCCAAGTGTTGAAAATTGAGATTTTGATTATGGAAAAAAAGAGTTTTGGAACTCTAAGAAATTTTGGTTGTAAATTAATATTTATAAATATTTTGGTTCCTTGTGTTTATCTTGCCTTAGTGTAATGGTCTAACGACTTGCGTTTTTGCGGTTGTTTGAGATTGGTCGCCTTTGAAGAAACCACCTCTCGTCGAGTTTTCATACCTCAATTGTTGTCAACTTAGTGTCGTGTGGCTCTTTCCTTAGTGACACATGGAAATTCATGCCGATAATCACCTTTTTGATTGGAGTTCGGGATTGAAGTTGTGCTAAATCCCGACTCTATTTGAGAAATTTCTAAGAAATCAATCTCACTTGATTGATCTTTTATGTAGCATTTTGCCTATATTCTTGTTTCGAAGGTGAGACGCCTTCAAAATCATGAGGTATTACTCGAAGGTATCCAATGGTCCGAGAAGCCCAATGGTAACCCTTGGGAAACCACAGAATTAATCGAGCAATCTTATCTTGGTTTTCGATCATCTTGAGTTAAGAGTGAGAAATTTTAAATCTCGAGCTTGTCTATCATTCTTTTGCTTGGTGAAATATTCGTGTTGAATACAGTTCTTCCCTAGAAATTGCGATGATGTAATTTTTATAAGGGAGGAGTCTGTAATAATCCTGGTTTTGGTGATTACATGTGAGTATTAAATTATAACAAAGGTTATAATTTAATACTATGAATTAAAATAAATTGGAAATTTAATTTGTTTATTTGGAATAAATAATGGATTTTGGGAATAAAAAGGTGAAAATAAAGTTTTGAAAACTTTATTTTGTTTATTTGTGAGAATAGTGAATGAAATATGATTTTTATTTGAAGAAAATGCAATAATTCTTGTAAATGTTGCCAAACACTTCTTTTAATATTTTTGAAATGAAGTATTTGATTTTATAGTGTGTTTATATTAAATAAAAAATGAAATTTGATTTAAAATAAAGTTTTGGTTATAAAATTGAGTTTAAAATAGCTTGATATATTTTATTACGCAAGAAAATAAATTTTGTAGTTAAAAATAAGGAGTTAGGTATTTATTTGTGTAAAATTGGTTATTTATGTAAAATAAAAGTTTTATTAATAAAAATATTTTTAAAATAAGTGTAAAATATATTATTTAACATGAAGTATGTTAACACAATTTATTTGTTTGAAAAACTTGAGGAAATGTGTTGTTTTATTTGTTACATAAGTGTATACATTTGTTTTTAGTGTTGATTAATTTACTTAGGCTAATTATTTGATTTTGGGTTTGGACCGACTTAACTAAACTAGCATGAACAAAGAAATGAAAGAGCTTTCTCTCCTCATTATGAAATGTACGTTCATTTCCTCATTCAGAAAATAGAAAACAGAAGAAGGAAATCAAAACCCACTTCCTCTTTCAAATTTAAAGCCAAAATCTCCAACTTTAAATCAATCTTTTGCTGTTCTAATCAATTAAAAGCTAGTTTCAAACAAGTAATCCACTTCAAATCGGAGAGAATTCATTAAATTCCAATTTTGTTTTTGGGTTGTCTGTTAATTGCTCTTTCTCTGCTTGCTTGTTGCTGTGTTGAGTAATTACAGGTATTTGAGGCTGTTTCTTGCTCTAAGACATCAACTTTCTCAAGCAAATCTTGGTTTTGATCTTCAAAAACAAGGTGAGTATCAAAACTCACAAATGCTAGCTAAAGCCAAGCTTCAAACTGCCAAAAACAGTGAAAAGTTTGCTTCTGTATCTTGTTTTTATACTCGGTTTTTTTTCTGTGCTAAAACTGTTCTGACCTCCACTTTGCATGTCAATTTCTTGCAATTTGGCAATCAAATGCTGTCGGATTTTTTCAGGCCTGTACATTTCCGTTTTCTGAGCTGTTGTAAACATAGCCTGAGTCCATGTTTGAGACAGCGTATGATTTTCATTTCCTGTAGGAATTTATTGATTCTTTTTTTATTTGAAAGCTGAAGTTTTCTACTATTTGCATACCAGTTTTTAGTTCCATCAGAAGTCGGTTGGTTACCTGTTTCATGTCTGAAATTTGAACCCGAGAGGGTTTTCAGACATGGGCAAAATTCAACATGGCTTGAGTCCATGTTTGAAATTTCATATCTTTAGCATTTCATATCGGAATTCAGTGAATCTTTTTCCAGTTCATAGATAAATTGTTCTACTTTGTGTATATCAAATTTCAGACCATTTCGAGGTCATTAAGCCGTTCAAATTATGTCCGAAATTTGAACCTGAGAAGATTTCAAACCTGTGTATTGTTTTTGCCTATGCATTTTTGTGTTCTCCCTTCTTTTTCCGTCCGATTTTTGACTTATACTTCATGTTTTTGTGATATTTTTGAACTGTTTTGAGGGCTATGATGCCTATCAATAGACTAGCCAAGATTTTGGAGAATTTGAGATTCAAATTGAATCGTTTTTTTAAATGATTTCGAGTGTTGGTTTTGAGTATTTTTCGATGTTTTCTTTGGTTTCGAGCACGGGTGTTTCCAAATGAATTTGAAATAATTTTTAAAATAAATTGGGTTTTGAAATAATTATTATATAATATTTTTAAATTATTTTCAAGCTGTAAATTCTATATATTCTCTATAATAAGGGAATCTTCAAAGATTGTTTTAAACACTTGTTTTCTCAAATAAATTATTTTATATATAAAATACACGTTTTTGCACTATTCGAGAGAATGAGAAAAAGAATTATATGGTTCGGTAAAACACGTGGTATAGGACACGTGCGTTTATCTTATAAGTTAATTCCTGACTTGTCCATTTGATCGTTTTGACCTTCGGGTCGTGTTTACCGATGAGATGAGGTAAACATTTTGTAACGACTCGGATTTTTCGCGTTCGAAAATCAACATCCGTACTTTACCTTGTACTAGAATGCCGTAGATTCGACCGTTCAAATCCGATTCGCCGGAGCTTATAACACCATTAAGTATAACAACACAGCGGAAGAAAGAAAACAATGATATCATATACAATCCAATGAATATAATATCCAGAATGATATACAACAATGATATCAATATGATACAACAATATCAGAGATAAATAATGATACAGCGGAAATAACAGAACAGAAGAGATCACTCCAAATGATCTACAAAAGAGAATGACTCCAACAACTCCAACGTCAAGCTCGAACCACAAGGAGAAGCAAGTGCAGTCCTGAACTCCAAGAACTGAACTAGCTCCAGATAATCTACTAAACCTGAATATCTGAAAAACCCAACTCTAGACTGCCCGTGTTGAAAATAGTGGGCACCCAGAGTTTAGGAAGGGAACAATAAACTCCGGATCAGTCATGGGACTGGTGTGAGCAAACAAAACAGTTTATCTTTAAACAAACACAATAGGCTTTTAAACATTGAAATCCGCAATGTTTTTGGAAAATGAAACTACCATAAGGCCTCCCACCACACACACAATGCAATCGCAGAATTGGAGGAGATTTCTCCTTATGATAGTCAAACATGCTTACTACGCAAAATCAAAACTCTTTTGATATTATTACTAGTGCATAGTGTAGAAAAACATTTCGAAAATATAATATTAATCTTAGCCGACATACAACATTTCATCGTATGCCTACTATAGCTACCATGTTCAATAGCAGGTTACCGCCACATTCCATAGCAGGTAATACAACTAAAACCGTACAGGGTTCGTATTGTTTCTATGGATTTCCAACAAATGATCAGGCAAAGGAACTTCCTTACCGAAATAGAAACGCCTCTGGAAAGATGCCCCGGATCCTAACCGGATCTCTGCAAACAAAAGGCCAACGCTACCTCACGCTGTACAGCTGTAACTAGGTAACTAACACACTGACGCTACCTCACGCTGTACAGCTGTAACTAGGTAACTAACACACGAGCTATGTCATCCCCCGGTCGTTACCGACCTTTATCCGAGCGCTCGATAACCAACATCACACATAATAAATAAAGTGTATCCACATGAGTAAGTATCTGGGCTCCATACCATGATACCACCCTTCTATCCAGAAGGAAATGACATACCCTAGGGGTGCTACCCCTACAAACCTTTGCCGCAACATTCCTGTTTCGACCATTACCGGGTTGTGAGGCTCGACGAAGTCTCGTCCAAAAAGCCACGCTTTTTCACAAAGCCACGCTTCGATCAACAAATGATCAGCAGCACTTCGTATGCCACATTACCAAATTGGGAATGTATCACTAGTAACCATCAACTACATAACCTCTGAGCTCGTACGTCTCAGAGAAGGGTGTTAAGCTAAGAGAATAAATTCTCCGCCACCAACAGAAATGTATTTGATAGAAACCAGCTTTACATCTCAAAGTGTAACGTCAGACATACATCCATACAAGTCTGTTCCGGGTTCGAACAGAACCGAAGGCACTTCCGAAGAAGCCCTTGCAAATTCGGGTATTCACAATCTCGATCGGACTTCCCATCACTTAGGGAATCTCTATACCGGAGCCATGATGCAGAGAAAATCGATAGGTCATCCTATCACTCTCGCAAATACCCGGTCTTCACCACCGGTCTTCAAATGCTATCCATATCGTCGTATCACAATTCGCAATGGGATATATGACACAAAGGTCCTCTCCTGGCTAAACCGAATAACGAGCGCAATTAAAAATCATATGGATACTGGGGTCTCAGTTAAATCACAGCTTAAAACCCAAAACTTTTCATTCGAATGGTTAAAACAATTTACCATTTCCAATCTTTTAAACAAAAAGATCCATTTCAAAAACCTTCACTGGTTTAAACAATTTCCACACTTTTAATCTTTTAAACAAAAAGATTCAATTCACAAAGTTAACCCCATTCACAAAGATTCATTCATAGGTTTCAAATCGATTTCCATTTCAATTGGATTAACTCGTTAAATCTTTAAATCAAGATTTAACTTATAGCTTTCAAAACTCGTTTCCAAGATTCATTCATAGTCTTTCAAAAAATTCCATTTCAAGTTAGATTAACTCATCCGGTCTTTGAAATCAAAGACTCATTTCATAGTTTTCAAAACATTTCAATCACATTTCAAACTTGAAATTCTTTCAACACAAATTGGAAATTCTTTACTTATGTGAAAGCTTTTACTATTTGAAAACAATAGTTTCGTTTCATAAAAATCCAGTTATATTTACACGAGTTAAAATCCTTGAATTAAATTCAAATTCCCAAATCAATACCTTTAAAATGGTTTAACCCATATATAATTTGTACAGCATTTTTAATCCCTAGTTTCAAATAATAGGATTCAATTTCAAACTTGAATTCAAATTTAAATCAAATTATTTAAATTTCAAAACTCGATTAAGTTATTCAAAATAACTTTTATCTTTGAAATCCCATTTCAAAAGCTTTTCACTTTAAACCCAAATTTCCAATTTCAAAATCAATTGAAATTAAAATTTCAATTTCAAAAACATTGAATTTACATCATCTGTGACTTAACCGATTTCCACGTGAAATCCATATTTGTGTGTGTATAGTGTAGTCCAGGGGTTTTACACACAATAGTGCAACATCATCAATCATCACAGATATATCAATATCGAAAAGCGGTATAATCCACAACGCTTATCTTCATTTACAGTTTCATAGATAAAATAAATTTATCAGTTACAAAGATTCACTATTACAATTCGATGTGGGTTTCGGATAACCAATTGGAATCCGACTCCCTGTCGCATCGAAATTCAAGTGTCGTTTTACGGCCAAGGGGTTTTCATATTCACATAGTAATATATCACAGAAACAGATATATATATCGCAGATAAGTAAATTACAGATCACAACATAAATCAGGATGTATCACAAAGCATCATATATCAGGGATATCAAACAATTCAATCATTCAATAGAATCCAAACATCCATGAGTAAGATCAATTAATATCTGATTTTAATTTTCCTTAATTAATTAACTTTAATTACTTCCCTTAATTAATAAATCTTAATTAATTACTTACCCTCAAATTAAATATCTTTAATTAATTAACCCTATTAATCAATTAGGATTTAATTAATCACTTTGATCATAAATTAATTACTTTTAATTAAGTAATTATCTTTAATTAATTAATCTCCTTTAATTAATAAACCCCTTAAAATTGATTATATTAAGTAATTAATCTTTTAATCCCTTTATTAATTAAATCATTAATCATCAAAACCTTAATCAACTTTAAGATAATCATTATCTTAATTAATCACTTAATTAAAACAACTCCATATTAAATTCAATTAATTAACCTAATATAAAATTTTCAAATCAAAACAAATTAAATTTCAACCCATATGACTTTAAAATTCATTAAAAACTTGTTAACCAACTTATGTTTTCATTTAAACTTGTTATTTTGCTTTATTTTAAACTGGATATCATAACAAGAGAAAACCCCGAGCTTAACCCATCATTTCCCCGAGACAGTCCCGTGAATTCCTCACATTACCTCGACTTCGAGACAACCCATACTCCGCTTCGAGCCAAACCCGAGGAAAGCACGATGATTACTCGAGCCTACTACGTTTCTTCACGAGATGAAACCCGAGAGCATCCTTATGTTTACTCGAGTAAACACCCGCGTACATTCTCTTCCTTCTACGTTTTCCTTTCTTCTTTTCCCAATTGAACATCACCAGATACTGATGATGTCGCGTGCACGTGCACCACTACCTCAATCATCTCCGGTCAAACGCGCCATCGTCAACAAGTCAACATCGACCTCGCCATCCTCCTCGACGTCCCAGTTCAACAATTCCGTCAACCAATCGAAAACGAGCACTAAGTTCAAGACTGGAACCAAAACACTTCGATCTGAAACCACCCTCTCGCCGACGATCTAGGGGACTGGAACCCTCGGCCTCCCTTCCATAGCAGCCTCACATCATCAAGTCGCGATCACCACCATCGCGATCGAGCCCGAAGCTCCATCGACGCCGAGATCACTTCGATACTCAACCCCACAAAAAAAAACCCACAAACCCTACTTCAACTAATTCCGATCATCACAGCCAATAGAAAAATCAAACCCTATTTTTCCAGTGATCCTCCATACCCCAACCTCCTCTGTGCCAAAGCTCGAACGTCCAGTCGTCGCCGTTCAACGGCAAAAGGCCAAAACCCCAAAATTGACATTTTTAGCTTATCTCAGTGAATACTGAATTAAAAATTGTGAATTTGCTTTCAAAAATCATTAAATTTGATAAGCTTTCAGATGGTATATTTGAAATTAAAATTTACGAGGTTTGAAATTTAACATGACTTTGCATTTAACTGTACTTTCATATGTTACAGGAGAAGCTTGAATTTACTTTGCTTAAATTTATTTTAAATGCTTAAAACATGGTTATGCACACAAACTTTGCTTAAATTTCAAAGCTTAATAAGCTACAGGGAGGAAGAAATCAAATTTTTTTGGATAGGGTACAATCCCTGTAACCTGTAACAGAGATGTTTCAAACATGCTCACCATATATATATGTCTAAACATACAGACATATTTAACAATAAACAATTAACAACCTTTCATAATGCATTCAAGTATCTACCACAATATCAAGATAAAGAAGTAGATCATGGGTGGAAAGTTGCTCACAAGTTTTCTGAAAATGAAGAACAGAGCCCATCAAATTTTGACCCAGGCATGTAGTTGCAAGCTAAAATCTTCTTCTCTAGACCTCTGATTTTAATTGATGTTTAAACTGGGTTTTTGATAAAATTTGAATTGTTGTTATAGTTGTGGTGTAGCTTGCTTCAGTTTTAAAAAAAATGAAAATGCTAAGTCTTTGTAAACGAGAAGAGGTAGATTTGATATATAAAAATGTTTACAGGCTATTTCACTGGTACAAGAATTGATCAGAGATTTTTATCTCTTTTGGAGGCTGATAGATCTACACAATGTACTAGAGATGTTTTAACATTTAATGCCTATGTCCTTATGTCTACACATACATATCTCATACTTTACTTCGTATGTACTTATCTTCATTGTATATATTTTTCAAGTGTACAAAGTTACTTCCCTGTAACATGAATATTTTGACTTTGCTCTGTTCTTGCCTGCAACAATGAAGATATCTTTTCTATTTACTTTGTTTATTCTTTTTTTTTGCACTTGCCTTACTTTAATATTTACATATGCATTTATACTTGCAAAAGATATACACATATATTTAAAACTTTCATAAATTCTTATTTACATTTTATTTTGTACTTAATACAATTCTATAACAAATGATATGAAATCAAATCACTCATTACTAACAATTAACTATATAAAATTTTTTTAATGAATCCAATATTATTCTCAATATATTCATTTTTATTTATTTATTCATTTATTTTTCAAAATCATTTATTTAAGAATTTATTTTAAATCCAATATATACACATATATATAATATTTTTAAAATATTTTTAAATTTAAATGATTTATTCCAATTTTATTCATGGCGGGGAAACTCGCAATCCATTTATAGTAGATTTGACAAATTTTTATTCAAAAAATCAATAAATTATTAATTTAAACTTAATCAAAATTCGGGGTCGTTACACATTTACTGCTTTCTAGTGAGAAATTTTGTAACGACCCACATTTCGGAAGGTTTAAATCGACAATAACCCACACATGTCTGACTTAAAAAATCTGGAATGTAGATAGTCAATGGGTTTAAATAAGAAAAATAAGAAGAGAAGAAGAAAACAAACATAGATTCTCAAAGCGTAACGATAAAATATAATAATCAAATAATCAAGGTGATATAGTTGTTTACTATACGTTTGATTGTAATCTATACGCATTTATCAGAGTTATATATATACATCAGGGATAAATAACCAATACAGCAGAATAGCATGATGCATGGTATAATAATAGTAGTAATATACTAAATCTTCGTCTTCATCCTCCAAAGAATAATCTTCAATACATTGTAAAAACCCAGGACTGACCCGAGCGTAATGAAAAGACAAAACACTCGAGTCAAGACTAAAATACTCTTATGTAAGTCAAACCAATATCACAAATATGAGTGCAATAACTTAAGAGATGTTACAGGATTTTCCATCTCCTAAGGATCCGTTAAACTATTTATATATAATAATATACGCTATTACAGATAATGTCTATCAGTAAAATAAATATCAAAATAGCATTAAGGCTTTACATTATCCCCCTTAACACATTTTTATAGGTTCAAAACCAAAGTCGTAATGGGCTCGTATAAGGATAAATATGACAAGGCACGTGAGGCAATGCCCAAGATAGGATTCTACCAGTTTACCCTTTCTAGCTGGTCGTAACCCATCCGTGGCCGACCGCAACAATCAATCCAAACGACAAAGGTGCACCCATCGAATACGAAATCACAATAGTAATACGAGGGATAAACGTCGTTAGAGGTAGCTAACCTCAATGGCCAGACATAGGCTCCTGTTTTAGTCATTTTAATTATGACACGAGTGTCAAAGCTATCCATCATCGTTCTCTTACTTCATTCCCATAAACGTCACCAATTCAACCTCTACATTCTGGAGATCATCCATTGCGTATACAGTTGTTAAAGTGGTTTAAATATTGACATGAGAGTATGCCAACAAGATGCCCCGGTCTCTTTAACAACCAAACGTCATTTTACACACCGATTGGTTCTTTTACATTTCGAAAACAATTCGTACTTGATATAAAAAATATCATATTCGCTTCAAAATCAAATCCATTTCGAAATCATCATATTTGCTTCAAAAATAATATTATACTTCAAATGTCAACTTAGTTCGATATATCGATTTCACTTCAAAACTTGATTCGAATTACAGTTTTGGTTATAATTCACTTTAACCTAATTCCCATTTAAATCCAAGATTTAAATATAAATGTTCCACCCTTTGACCAGTTTGAATTTTAGAAAATAGTTTTAAAATAGTTAAATAGTTAAAATAGTTTAATAGAAAATAGTTTGAGTAATAAAATGGTTTATATAGTAAAATAGTTGGGAAAATTAAAATAGTTTGAATATTTAAAGAAAATGGATTTGAAATAGTTTATACTAAAATAATTTTTTGAAAATAGTTTCCAGGCCAAACTGATTCAATTCCAAAATTTCCAATCCAAATCAATTTCCATTTCGATTTACTCGATTCAATTCCGGTTTCAAGTCGAATTTTAATTTCAACTCCAAATTAATTTAAATTCAAATTCCAAATTAATTTCACTTCCAATTTCAAATTAATTTAAATTCCAATTTCAAATTAATTTCAATTCCAATCCCAAATTAACTTAAATTCCAATTTCAAATTTAAACCGTTTCGATTTATATCAATTCCAAGTCCATTTCCAAAATATCGATTCAAAACACTTAAATCAAATTTTACTTTAATATCCAATATAAAATCCAAGTCTTTAAATATAATTCAAATCCGAGCTCAATTTCAAAATATCGTTTTATATCACCTTTTCTTAGCAATATTCAAAGTTCGAATAAAAAGTCCAATCTTTTAAAACAAATCAATTTCTGAAATTCATGTCATATTTCGATTATAACTTAAAAATCTCAACTTGGATTATTTAAACAATTTCATTTACCAAATTTAAATTTTTACATTTCGAGCTCAAATTCGAAAATAATTCGATTTCTATCTATTCGATTTTTATTTCTTAAAATCAAATCATTTAAATAATTTCAAAACAAAAATTTTAAAATTATTTAATTTAACTAAACCGGTGTCTGTATATAATTTTTTACCCTATGGCCAAGTGAATCAATTATTTCAATTTAATTCCACGGATGGATATATATCATTTCAATCCAAAATAAATGCCATAGGTATATATCATTTCAACCTGTTTCTTAATTTATTCGAAATAATTCAATTTACAATTTATAAACTATAAATAATATACATGATGAATCATGATATCAAAATAAATAAACATCCAAAATATCAACCAAAAGCATCCATCACAACCAATTATCCAAACAGTCGATAAAATTCACAACAATTTCATAGTTATCAATATCGGGTATTATACTGCAATTAAATTACGATCCCAAATTTAACTTTCAATTTTGATTTTTTAAAGTCAATTCAAATGACAATCTACATGACAATTAAATTTATCAAGCAACAATCAATAAATTCGTATCACATCATAATTTCAATTTTTCTAACATAAAAATATTTAATAAATCATGAGCGTATAAAACACTCACCTTCGTTCGAATCTGAAAATTCGAATGAAGTGAATTGCAACAATTTTAACTCCAAAGTATAGGCAACATTAAAACGATTCCAATGCAATTTGTTTTACTCGAATCCGAGCTCGTATGAAAATTTACGATTATATTAGGATAACGATTTAATCTAAAACTAAATTTACTTAAAAAAATATATAAAACAAACCGAACCTCGTCTTCCCTATCACGCAAGCTCCAAGCTATACACAATCCTCCAACACATATGCGATTTCTTTTTCTTTTTATCTTCAGTCGAAGAACGCTGCTCAACCCTTCTCCGCTGCCGGCAGCTCCAACGTCGCCTCCAGACCAACATGAAACGCGAAAATCATTCATCACGACCATCACCTGAACCCCATCGCGCCGCCAGAGCCACCGCCCTATGCCCCCACCAAGCCACGCGACAGATCATCATGGCACAGTGACCCTGACTCCATGCTCAAAAGCTCCCGCCATCGCCTAGCATCGCGCCACACGCGCCTCCTCCCCTAGATCGCGAATCCGGTCTTTAATTTTTTTTTGAGATTTCGTTTTCATTTTATCGATTCGACCTGGCTTCTTTTTTTTCATTTCGATTTGAATTTGAGCTTAGCAATAAATGGGGAAAAGAGTGATATACGGGAAGGTAATGAACGTGGGTTTGAATATAAATATTTATATTATTAATTAATTTGAAAATATCCGACGTTTAACGTCCAAAATTTCTCGAGCTCCAAACGTGATGTGCGGCCTGGCGTTTCTAATGTTTTACCCCTATTCCGAACGTAGTGAAACTAGTTTCGAGACCTAATTTAATCGTAATGAAACTAGCACGTGCTTTTGCCAAAGCCTGCCAAGTACTATTCTCTCAAAATAAGGCGCCACATCTTGAAGACAAACGTCCCGAAGGACAAATACGTCACAAATACGTCACAAATACGTCGCAATGACAAATATCCCAAAGGACAAATACGTCGCAATGACAAACATCCCGAAGGACAAATGACCTGAAGGTCCTGTACTGGCAAATACGTCTCGAAGACAAATGTGTCACAAACTCTCAGATAGGAACCCGAAAAGTGTTACGTGCGTCCCATACAACACGTTCCCACCCAACGGTTTACTAACCGCTAGTAAATGCCACACTAGAAAGCAATAAAATGTTTACCTCATCTCATCGGTAAACATGACCAGAAGGTCCAAACGATTAAATAGACAAGTCAGGAATTAACCGATAAAATAAACGCACGTGCCCCATACCACGTGTTTTACCGAACCTTTTAATTCTCCTTCTCATTTGCTCGAATAGTGCAAAAACATGTATTTTATATATAAAGTAATTTATTTGAGAAAACAAGCTTTTAAAATAATTTTTCGAAATCGTTTTTGAAAACAATCTTTGAAAATTCCTTTATTATCGAGAATATATAGTTTTTATAACTTGGAAATAATTGAAAAGTATTATATAATAATTATTTCAAAAGCCAAGTTATTTTAAAAATTATTTCAAATTCGTTTGGAAAAACCCGTGCTCGAAATCAAAGAAAACATAGAAAAATACACAAAACCGACACTCGAATTTATTTCAAAAACGATACAATTTGAATCTCAAATTCTTCAAAATCTTGGCTAGCGTATTGATAGGCATCATAGTCCTCAAAACAGTTCAGAGATATCACAAAAACATGAAGTAGAAGTCAAAAGTCGGACGGAAAAAGAAGGTAGAACACAAAAAAATGCATAGGCAAAAACAATACCCAGGTCTGAAATCTTCTCCAGGTTCAACTTTCGAACATAATTTGAATGGTTTAATTACATCGTAATGGTCTAAAATTTGATTTATACAAAATAAAACAATTTATCTATGAACTGGAAAAATATTCACTAAATTTTAATAAGAAATAATAAAGATACGAAATTTCAAACATGGACTCAGGCCATGTTGAATTCTGCCCAGGTCTGAAAACCCACTTGGGTTCAACTTTCAGACATGAAACAGGTGACCAAACAACTTCTGATTGAACTAAAAAAATGGTATGCACAAAGCAGAAAACATCAACTTTCAAATAAAAAAAGAATCAATGAATTCCGACAGGAAATGAAAAAGATATGCTGTCTGAAACATGGACTCAGGCCATGTTTGCAGCCACTCAGAAAATAGAAATGTGTACAAGCAGAAATTTAGGTTCGTATTGATTTTGCAGCAAAGTTTTAGGTATCAAATGAAAGAATTTTTCTATGAAATTTTGCACACTTATACTACTACACATGAACTACTATATGAAGAAAATCCGGCAGCATTCTGTTGTCGGAATTGCAAGAAATTGACATGTAAAGTGGAGGTCAGAACAGTTTTAGCACAGAAACAAAACCGAGTATAAAAACAAGATACAGAAGCAAATTTTTCACTATTTTTGGCATTTTGAAGCTTGGCTTCAGCTAGCATTTGTGAGTTTTGATACTCACCTTGTTTTTGAAGATCAAAACCCGGATTTGCTTGAGAAAGTTGATGTCTTGGAGCAAGAAACAGTCTCAAATACCTGTAATTACTCAACACAGCAACATGCAAGTAGAGAAAGAGCAATTAACAGACAACCCAAAAACAAAATTGGAATTTGATGAATTCTCTTTGTTTGAAGTAGACTACCTGATTGAAATTAGCTTCTAATTGATTAAAACAGCAAAAGATTGATTCAAAGTTGGAGATTTTGGCTTTAAATTAGAAAGAGGAAGCGAGTTTTGATTTCCTTTTTCTGTTTTCTATTTTCTAAATGAGGAAATGAATGTACAGGTCATAATGAGGAGAGAAAGCTCTTTCTTTTCTTTGTTCAGGTTAGTTTAGTTAAGTGGGCCCAGACCCAAAATCAAATAATTAGCCTAAGTAAATTAATTAACACTAAAAACAAATGTATACACTTATGTAACAAATAAAACAACACATTTCTTCAAGTTTTTAACTCAAATAAATTATGTAAACATACTTTCATGTTAAATAAAATATTTTACACTTAATAAAAAGATAACTTTTTGTTTTGAAAATATTTTTATTAATAAAACTCTTATTTTACATAAATAACCAATTTTACATAAATAAATACATAAATCCTCATTTTTAACTTCAAAAATTACACAAAATTTATTTTCTTGTGTAATAAAACATATCAAACTATTTTAAACTCAATTTTATAACCAAAGCTTTATTTTAAATCAAATTTCATTTTTTATTTAATATAAACACACTATAAAATCAAATACTTCATTTCAAAAATATTAAAAGAAGCGTTTGGCAACATTTACAAGAATTATTGCATTTTCTTCAAATAAAAATCATATTTCATTCACTATTCTCACAAATAAACAAAATAAAGTTTCCAAAACTTTATTTTCACCTTTCTATTCCCAGAATCCATTGTTTATTCCAAATAAACAAATTAAATTTCCAATTTATTTTAATTCATAATATTAAATTATAACCTTCATTATAATTTAATACTTACTGGTAATCACCAAAACCGAGATTGTTATAGACTCCCCCCTTATAAAAATTGCGTCATCGCAATTTCTAGGGAAGAACTGTATTCAACACGATTATTTCACCAAGCAAAAGAAAGATAGACAAGCTCGAGATTTAAAATTTCTCACTCTTAATTCAAGATGATTGGAAACAAAGATAAGATTGCTCGATTAATTCTATGGTTTCCCAAGGGTTACCATTAGGGTTCTCGGACCATTGGATACCTTCGAGCAATACCTCATGATTTCAAAGGCGTCTCACCTTCGAAATAAGAATACAGACAAAATGCTACACAAAAGATCAATCAAGTGAGATTGATTTCTCAAAAGCTTCTTGAATAGAGTCAAAATTTAGTCACAACTTTATCCCGGACTCTAGCTCGCAAGATGGTAATCGATATAACTTTTCGTATAACACTACAAAGGGAGTCATACCGATATTAGATAGACAACTACTAAGGTAAGAAAAATCAATAAGAGGTAGGTGGTTTCTTCAATACCACAAACCCAAACGACTAAGTAATTGCAAGTCCTTAGACCATTGTACTAAGGCAAGACAAACTCAAGGAACGGAATTTTATACTCCTATTTACTAAACAAATATTCTTAGAGTTCACAAACCCATTATCTTCAAAATAATTAAATTCTGAATTTTCAACATTTGAAAATTTTTAAAGCTTCTTACTTAGATTTTTAATTTAAACTCATTACACTTTATTTAAAGTAAATAAATTTTTTGAGTTGTCTATCCTTTAATTCTTCCATAAATTTTAGTTGGTAATATATATTTTCATATATGTTTCTCAAATTTTCTAAGTGTTAGAAATTTATGGAAAAATCGGCGGAGTCTCCTTTGTATGGAGGGCCGTATACAATATTATAAAAATGACTTATATAATATACATCGACCATTAGGTCGGAAACACAATATATATCATCATTTAACACTTTAAAAAATTTAATCTGAAAACATACATTCCTTTTTAGCATTTTAAAGCGTGTAACGACCCAGTATTTTCAACCATTCGCATCGATTATAAGTGTATAGATAGACACTCATGCCGGAGTTGAATTGCTCAAAATACTGCGGTGTAAATAAAATTTGGCAAAAACTCATCATATACAGTAAATAAAATAATTACAGATCACAGACACAGAGCAATATAACAATAATGCAGCGGAAACAAAAGGATAGTAGTTCATGAAGCTACTATATATATAACAGAGTTAAACAAGATACAACAGAGGTCTCGAATACAATAGATGTCTCAATACAATAATCAAATACCAGATCTGAATACATCACTGGAATCAACAGAATAACTGAAAGCATGATCGATAGATTGCTGGATCTCCAAGCGAAGCTCCAACTCCAAAGGTGAGTCTCAAATGCTGTATCACTCAGTCTGACCCGAGCGTAAAGCAAAACACAAAACACTCGAGTCAGGATTAACATTCTTATATAAATAAATCCAACTCAAGTGAAATATCAACTAAAATACAAGTAACTTAAAGGATGTTTGGGATAACCATCCTCTAAGGGTCCGTTAAACTATTTACTATGTGGTAATATACGCTATATACAGTAGTGTCTAAATAAGTAAAGTATAATCATATCGGAAAATAGCGTTAAGGGGATGGAGAACCTTAACGCGGTCGGATCTTAAATCATAATCGTAGTAAAGCTCGGTATGGTAGGTGACACGGCACAACTAGGCAATGCCAGGGTAGATATACCAATTACGCACACGGACTGATGGATACGCATAGCAGCCACTACCGTTCCACCTCGAACAACATTCCCAAATCGGAGGATGGCCATCTAGTCAAATCACAAGTAAGAGTATAATATCGAAGAAATGCGTCCGAGAAGAGGTGCTACCTCACTGGTCCGAGATCGCTCCTGTTTTAGCCACCTTATGCCAACTCACGGGAGTTGGGTCCACGTAACATACCTTAAGAACGCCGCCACCATCCTACTTCATTCTGGAATCTCCACCGCGTACACGGTTGTCAAAGTGGTTTTCGATATCGACAGAGAGTATGTCCATATCCGATCCCGGTCTCTTTGCCAACCAATCGTTATTATAACACCGTGGTCGTTTCAAAATAATTTATACTTCAAACCAAAATCATTATCATTTCAAAACCCAATTTAATACGATATCATTTCACTTCAAATATCCATTTTCAAAATCATATTACTTTCCAAAATTTTATGCTTTCGAAATCATAGTCTGGAAATCACAATATTTTGGAAATCATAGCACTTTCCTTTTAAACAGTTTAGATATTAAAATTTCGTTATAAGATAAATTAATTTCCTCAAATTCCACAACTCGATTTCAAATTAACTCGATTTCCAAAAATTTAATTTATTCTAATCAAATCTCAAATCATCCGTTTCAACTCGATTTAGCTTCTAAATAAACCATTTCAAATTATCAATTTCAAAGCTTTAAATATTCGACATTTCAAAACTAAATTCGATAAATTTATATATATATCAAATTCACTTTACAATTATTAAGTTTTGAAATATTAACTTAACATTTCCATAACATTTGAATACAATTTCATTTTTACAATTCAAATAAACAAGATATCTCATTTAAATATTTACGCTTGGAATATCCATTTAAGTCACCCTTTCAAAGTTCAAGTTGTAAATCACTTCTTTAAATTTCAAATTCAATACATTTCAAATCTAACTTATTTAAGTATAATTCTTAAATAAATATAATTTCAATCAATTTCAAATCATTATAAATTCTATATTTAAAAATATAAATATTAAATAAATACTTAACATATTATTTATCAACTTTATTAAATCAACTTTAATAAATCTTCAAAAATCAATATTTATAAAAACCATATATTTCTTTTCAAAACCATAGAAATCATTTTCAAAACGTTTATATATAGACCGACGGTGCCTGTATATAATTTTCTATCCTATGGTCAAGTGATACGGATATTTATCATTTCAATCCGCAATTTAAAACATATTCGGGTATTGTAAAGACCCGCAAATCCGTCTTCCGAAAACCCGACACTGCTACGTCCACTGTAGCAATTGCCGAACAATCGGATGGCGAAAACGCGAAACTTTAATATTTAAAAGAAGAGGAGGAAGAGAAGATAGAAGAAAAAGAGAAGAAAGAAAAACAACAGAACAACATCAGAACAGAAAACAATATCAGAATCTTACACATCGCAGCGGAACAATATATAATAGATAAACACTAGTATTTTAAAACAAAGAACTATATCAGTTTATACATACATCAATCAGAATCAATATACAACAATGGACAGTTATATAACTTGTCCTCATACAGAATACACAGCGGAATAAATAATATCAGATACAAATACTACGTCTCGTCATCCAGCTTATCTCCAAGCTCCAGAATATCCAGAATATCCTGATAATCTAACTCTAGACTGCCCGTGTGGAAATTGGTGGGCACCCAGAGTTTAGAAGGGAAACAATAAACTCCGAGTCAGTCATGGTGACTGGTGTGAGATCGTAAAACAGTTTATATCTTTAAAAACAACAAGATAAATTTTTTTTTTAGTCAATTCGAAATGCTTTTGGGAAAATGAAACTACCATAAGACCTCCCACCACACACACAATGCAAACGCAGACTTGGAGGAGATTTCTTCTTATGATAGTCAAAGATGCTTACTACGCAAAAATCAAATTCTTTTTGATATTATTATTAGTGCATAGTGAAAAACATTTCGAAAGTATAATATAAATCTTAGCCAGCATAGGTACCATTATATTATGCCCGCTATAGCTGCCTCCTGAGGAGACAGGTTATAAAATTGAAATCGTAAAGGCTCGTATTGTTTCTTTGGATTTCCAACAAATGGTCAGGCTAAGGAACTTCCTATCCACGATGGGTACGTCCCTGGAATAGACGACCCGAGAACCTAACCGGATCTCTGCCAACACAAGGCCGGGTTACCTCTGCAAAAATAGGTAACTACTGACACGCGTATGCCATCCCCCGATCGTCACCGATCTTCCCGAGGATCCCCGATTCGCAACAAACCACATAGAAAAATAATGCAGTAACCACAGAGGTTAAGTATCTGGGCTCCATACCATGATACCACCTTTATCCAGAAGGAATGACATACACTAAGGGGCGCTACTCCCTAGAACCTTGCCGCATCCTTCCTGTTTCGACCATTTCCGGGGTGTGAGGCTCGACGAAGTCTCGTCCACAAAGCTACGCTTTCTCAAAAAGCCCTGCTTCGGGTCAAACAAAAATGATCAACCTATGATCACAAAGATATAAGATCAAACAAATGATCATATCACAAATGATCAAACACTGATCATTTCACAGCAACACTCAGTATGCCACGTTACCAAATTGGGATATATCGCTGATAAATTTCAACTACATAACCTCTGAGCTCGTACGTCTCAGAGAAGGGTGTTAAGCTAAGAGAATGAATTCTCCGCCACCAACAGAAATGTATTTGAAAGAAATCAGCTTTATATCTCAAATTGTAACGTCAGACACACAATCCATACAAGTCTGTTCCGGGATCGAACAGAACCGAAGGCACTTCTCACGAAGCCCTTGCATTTCCGGATAAATTTCTAATCACGTCAGGACTTCCCGTCACTAAGGGTGATAAAACCTCTAAATCGAAGATCAGTCGATGTAGAGTAACTCGACGGTAATCCTTCCGTTTTCAAAAATATCCGGTCTTCAACACCGGTGTGACGCCCCACCTCTATACCCACGCTAACCAAGAACACTACGATGTAGTGCTGTCAATTAGCGCGGAGAATAAGGCTGTGGAGGAGCGACCATCCATGTAACTTCTTTGTGCGAGCACCGATACGTCAGATAGAATAGAATGCATATCTTTTAAGGAGGAAATCCGACATACCGGTACAAACACAAAGCTATCACACGGTGGCTTTATATAATCTTCGGAAAACAAACATAGAAATAATCATAACATAAATCAGTCACAGACATCCATATCACAAAGGCGGAAGAAGATATGAATAAATATATAACACATGAAAGTGTACATCAGAGTAGTGGTCAGAAAGATCCACGATAATACAAAAGAATAGCAACACGTGCTATACAAAAGAATAAGTACACAACATAGAGTCTATATCTCAAAGGTGTACGTCCAAAAACTACTAATCTAAGTAGTTAGCCAAAAGTCAGAAATATCCTGAAGAGAAGTCAAGCAGAAGCACCTGTAACATCTCGGTCTGACCCGAGTATTATTTATAAGAAAATAATAAACGGATCAGTCTAACTATAAATATCAGATGATATGGTATACAGTAAAAGGCATGACATGAATATGTAATAACCATAGCGACATACTACTATAAGTATGTAAATGATAATCAACAAAAGATTAATCAATATCACAAGAATCTTCTCAAAGATAAAATAGGGTATCATACCCTAAACTTGTATTCATAACAAGTCAATAACACATGAATTCACCAATGCACAAAAACTGATATCATATCAATGAAAATCATGAAAATTGGTGAAGCACAAAATTCCAGAAATCATCATCAGAAATCCAGAAAACACATAAAGGGGGGGAGGCCTAACACATGAATGGGAGCATGAAGCTCACCTACGCGTAAACACATGACGAGAAGTTATCTCATGGAAGCTATCCATTAAATTTTTACACATGAATGGCCCGAAGACCATAGGAAATGTGATGGCGAAACATCACATGATCGGGGTATAGTCTCCCACGTAGACAAAGAGACATCGCTCAATCGCTAGTCTAAATCACAAAAATGATCGTCATGATCATAAGGAAGTGTCAATCACACCAAGCCAGTAAATATATGAGTTTAGCTTCATGTCCCATAACCACTTGCTTAACTTAAATATTTACGAACAAGCTGTAAATCTTCACTAGGAAATTGTCACAAAAAGGGTTCAATCGAACAAGTCCAAGAGCTAACCGACGAAGTGAACGCAAGCGTTTCATACCACTCGTTTTACTAAGTCGTTTAAGTCGATTTCTCATTCGAGTGAAGTAAAGGCTTGTATATACTAGTAGATTGAAAATCGGTTTGAGAAAACGAACTTTTGATACTTAAAATAGTGTTGAAATCGCTTTGATGAAAGAGTTTTGATATTTACTATTAGTATTGAAACCTTCATATATCTTTAAAGTGACAAATCATAAAACGATGGTAGAACAAATCAATTCACGTTCGAAGACGTGGGTAAAGTCCAAAGAAGTCAATCCCAAAACCATCAAAGTAGAAATTCTGATCAATGTTTTTCAGACGAGATTGCCTACGCAGAGTAATACGGGGTTCGACCTGCCCGGTCAGGTCGCGGGGGTCCAGGGGGCAGCGCCCACGGCGGGGTGCGGGGCAGCGCCCCGTCACGGTACGACTTAGTGAAGGCAAGCTGGTCCAGCGACCTAAGGAAAAGTAGGTCATACGACCTAAGAGTTCACGCGACCTAACAAGGCTAAGGATAAGGTCGGAGACGACCTACGACTTAACAAAGTCCTGCGACCAAAGGAAAATCGCGACCTAAAAAGACCAAGTGTAAGGTCGGCGACGACCTACGACTTACGACTTAAGGGGGCAAGCGACTTACGACTTAAGGGATAAGGTCATACGACCTAAGTGGAGAATGCCACGCGAGCTGGCAGAAGAACAGGTCAAACGACCAAGTACTAACTCGCGAACGACTTAACGACTTAAGCCCTGAACGACTTAGTGGAACGAACGACTTAACGACTTAAAAGCCAACGACCTAGGACTTAAGAGCCATACGAGCTACGAGCTAACTGCAAACGACCTACGACTTAACTCGAGGCGAACGAGCTAACTGCAAACGACTTAAGGCCAAACGACCTACGACTTAACTCGAGGCGAACGAGCTAACTGCAAACGACTTAAGCCTTTAACTCGTGAACGACTCATGCCTTTAACTCGTGAACGACTCATGCCTTTAACTCGTGAACGACTCAGGCCAGGCAGAAACGACTTAACACTTTAACTCGAGAACGACTCAGGCCTTTAACTCGTGAACGACTCAGGCCAGACGAACAGAAATACACGCGCGCGACCTAAGCCCTTAACTCGTGAACGACTCATGCCTTTAACTCGTGAACGACTCATGCCTTTAACTCGTGAACGACTCAGGCCAGGCAGAAACGACTTAACACTTTAACTCGAGAACGACTCAGGCCTTTAACTCGTGAACGACTCAGGCCAGACGAACAGAAATACACGCGCGCGACCTAAGCCCTTAACTCGTGAACGACTCACGACTTAGGCTTAACTCGTGGACGACTCAGCGAAGGCCAGAAACGACTTAAGGCCAGGAAAATCACCAAAACGCTGAAAATTGAAGTTTTTCGCCAATCCAATCCAAACCAAATGCAAATGTTGATGCAAATACAATAGGGGATCATTCCCCACAGTCCAAGATAGATATAGGCAAGATGTGAGATCAAAAATCTCACCTTTTCACGGAATTTGATGAAGATGGAGATTTGAGAGCAAAGCAAGAACACCAACAAGCTTGAATCAATGGCCTAAACGTGAATTTGATGTTGAATCTCGGATTTGCAATGGAATTTGTGTTTGGGAGTTTTAATTTCTCTTTCCCTCCACCATTTTTGAAGAAGCTTGAAGTATTTGATGAAGTGATGAAGAGAAGAAGGGGTTGGGCTGAGTTAAGGAGGTGCAGTCCAAACCAAAGTCTCAAGCGGGAAAAGTGACGAAAATTTCACTATCTCCAAACATATCGAAGTTTACACTCAAAAAGATCGCAAACGTCATTTTGAACTCAATGGGGGTGGTCTCGAGTCCTAATTTGACCGTATGCAAAAAGTAGCTTTTCGGACTAACATCCGACTAACGATAAAATATTTAAATATAAAATCGATAGATATGCGGTCTTCAACACCGGTCTTTGAATGCAATTCATAACGACGTATCACATATTCGGAATGGGTTATACGACCCCATGGTCCTTTCCCGGTTAACCCGAATAGTGAGCGCTTATATTAAAAATAAGTGTGGCATTCAAATTCATCCAATTCACAACAAATACCTATCTAAAGGTAAATATTGATAGTCGGTTATTTAACTATCAATAAAGATGCGCAACATCATCAGATTCCAAATAATTTTCTCGAATTATTTCATCTTCAAAAATATCCTTACTAGATATAAAATTTCCACACTTCAAAAATAAATCAACGTTTATTTTTCTAAACAGTTTCCCTTTTCTTTATAAACTCCATATTGAATTTATATTTCAAAATATCTACTGATATTCGATTTCAAACCGTTTTCAATATTCAATTTCAATTTATCTTTAAGAAGATAAAATCTCAAAACGTTTCATTTCATTTTGGAAAAGTATTTCCATACTTATTCAAAAATAAGTGTTTCACAAATCTTTTATTTTCAACATTTGAAAATACTCGATATACTTAAATCAATATTAAGTATATATTCATTCTTTAAGGAAATCATAATTTTAACATCTCTTTGAGTCAAAATAAATGTTGCGTAAAACATCGTTACGACGACTCAAAATCAATAGTATAGGGATTCGAAATTAAGATAGATATATATAAATCCCAATACTATATCAAAACATTTCCTTTCAGAAATCATTTACTATAACAACAGTGTTATAGTCCATCATTTCTTATATTTCTCGAAAACGTCTATTTCAACAATAAATGTTGAAATCTATGCTTTCGATTCATAACACATTTTAAAACACCTTTAAAATGTTTAACTTCATTTTTAAAATATTACTTCTTCAAAAATAAATCCATTTTACTTAACAATATATTCACTGTCCAAAATCGTGAATAAAATTTACTTAATCCCATTTCAATCATTCCTACACATTTTTATTTCAATAAAAATTCGCTATTCAAAATCGTGAATATATCTTCTTAAATAATCTTCTATATTAGATTTATCACATTCAATCTATTTCGAATTTATAAGCACGTTTATAAATTCTATTTCTCTTTTTAATAACAACTTCGGCTTATAAAACTTCTTTTATCAACTTCTATATTTAACTTATTAAAATAAGTGACTTTGGGTTTATAACAACTTTTATAAATTTCAATTCTATTTATAAAAACTTCAATATCAATTCAATTTCAATATTGATTTCTAAATTTATTTTCACTACTAAAATAAATTCCTTATTTTTTTCTCAAATTATTCAACATCCTGTTTATAAAAGGATTCTTTAAATTGAAGTCATTTTACATTTACTTCCCAAATCATTTCAATTTACCAAGTAAATTTCTAATCGGATTTCCAACTTATCTTCTCTTAATAAATTCCTTTTTAAGGAAATAAATTTCAATCGTTTCTTTCAATCTATTTTTAAAAATCCAAATTTTAAATTAAATACTTCAATTTAAAATCACTATTTTACGAAATCCATTTATTTAACATTTCCACTTGATTCTGGAATAAATTTGATAAGATTATAAAAATTAACTTTTTATACTTTAAAAATTCCTTTCTTCAAAATTTATTCAATTTCTAAAATTAAATTCACTTAGAAATTTCTATTTTGATTCCAAAAATTCAATTTCATTTATTTTTGGAATCCAATGATATCAAACATCCATTCAGTTAAATTTTTAGCTTTCAATCAATTTCCAGACATCGATATGATTAATAACATCAATAATCATTCACAGATTTATACCACAGTATAAATAAAAATCAATCAATATGAGGGGTCCAGTTGGATCCCTCCAACCTGTTTCCCTGCATCCAAAGATGTTAGCACAATACCAATTCCGCTCCAGTACGGAATTATCGCGGTATATAGGTTTTTATAAATCCGCTTACTAACGGCGCAATAGGGTCTCATCCGCTATACGAGGCGGGAAATCAAACAATCCAATATATACATATGCCAATATGTATATACTGCTATATATATAGATATATCCTAAAATATCTAATATCATCAATCCAAACAGACAATCAAACAATAACTGAAAATTCCACTTTTCAATTTGAGTGAGAAAATCTCACCTTGCTTTTATTAGCAATCCCATTTTCATTTCAGCTAGTTTCTCCATTTCAGACCTAGTATAAACAATTTATACAATTCTATTAATATTTAAATTAATCAATAAATTAATTCTTAATACATTGGTTTTAACTATTAAATTTGTTATAAATAAATTCCCTTTTTTAAATAATTTTCTTGATAACCAAAAACAAATTTAACAAGTTATTATTTTCCCCAAAACTACATATGCATACTTATAAAATAACCGATGCCAGTTTAAAAATCTATTTTCTTTTATATAAACTATACGATGTTATAAAATTACTGGATATGCATCTCTTTACCGTAACATATATGTACTTATCCAAAATCTTTTAAACTGAAATATAAATTTTGTTTAAACCTTACTGCACAAAATTTTCATTTTATACTTTGATTAACTAGTTAATCATCTTATACAACATTTTAAAATTAAACGGTGAGTAAAAAAAAACATGTACATATTATAATTTTCTTTTTTTCAGTAATCGACGAAAATAAGAATTTTCTTTACTGTTATTATCAATTTCCTTCATTTACACATTTTTTTCTCACTCTATATATTTATTTATAAATCAAATTAAGTGAAACTGGCATTACCTTACTGTAAAATCACCAACTCGAACATCGCGACTACCCTAGTTCGCAAGTGCCTCCATCGTGTGCTCGCTGACAACGCGACATTGGCCACGCCTTCCAGTTCGAGCCTCGCGCTGACAGTCATCAACGTTGAACCCTCCACGCCATCGACTTCGGCCCCTCGCTTCGAGCCTCCACGCGAGATTGCCATACTTCATCGAAGTCGACTCGAGAACGAAACCCATCTCCCAGAAATCGCCAGTGCCACTCGCCGCTTGCCCCTAAATCCACGCGAGCGCCTCCTTCATCGATCGAAGTTCGCGACCCCCACCTGCTCGTGCCCACGATTCCAATCTCCACAAACATCTCGCACGCGAACCCTAGTCGCGAACCCACAGAGGAGCTGCCGCCATTGAATTTAAACTCGAATTGGGAATGAGAAGGTCTTGAGCAGAGCAGATACGAGATTTTATAAAAGAAGACTCGTGTATTTTTTTCTTTCTTCGATTTGATTCTGAGGAGAAGAAGGAATAAGAAATGTTGGCGATTTTATTTTTGAACGAGAGAAAAATTGTACGCGGCCATTTTTTTCTTCGAATTAATCTGCGAACGAAATGATTTCCTCTCGTGTGTTTATCAGAGAAGAAGGGGACAAGAGTACGCGATGTTTCAGGGAATAGGTCGACGCAAATCAGATAATAGGCTATCCGTTGATTTGTGTATAAATTTTATATTTTAAATTAAATCGATAAATTATTGTCCAGGCATTTTAATCTCGTACGATCACACAATGAATCCGAATGCTACGAAATTTGAAGTCCGACAATAACAAACTATTACGGACCCAATGGAACTGGTTTCATCGAATTCCGAGACTGTGCCTCGGACGGCTATTTTTAAATGTCGATTCAAACGATGTAATTTCAAAACTGAACGAATCACTTCCGAACTCGATTCTGAAGCTCCTATTATCTTCAGTATTATCAATATGAATTTTAGAAATTTTCGAAATATTTTTCTTCAACTGTAAATTGAAGATACAAATTTTTATTCAACTTCAATCGATTAAATTTTAAAGTTTATTCGTAAAAATTCAGAGTTATATCGGGATTCAAATTAAACCATCGTTCAAATATTTAAAATAAATTAAATATTTCCAATTTAATTCGTTCAAAATTCTGGGTCGTTACAGACTTCCCTCCTTAAAAGAATTTCGTCCTCGAAATTACAAGTTAGGGAAAATGGTCCTTAACTCGTCTACTATTTTTTCACAATCAATAGTTTTATCAATTTTTCAAAACAAATCTTTCTACTAAAGATTCGTTATCAATCCAACTAACTTTCTAAACCTTTCATAGTTTTCAACATCATTGTTTTCCTTCAAATTTCAAATTTAAATTTCAAACTTTCAAAATTTCTCAAAAATTTTCTAACGCCCTAAATTTTCAAAAAATTTCGCCAGCGTCTCCTTTGCGCGGCTAATACGGCACGACTACAAAACGTCCCTACGGACTCTCAGATTTCAAAAAGGAAAAGAAAAAGCCAAGCGGCTAGAGAGAAATCATCAAAAACTCATATTAAAACTCAAATACATACCTTTTTCGAGCAATTCGAATTCTCTTCTAAATTAAAATCCCAATTCCTTTACACCTGTATATCCTACTAGCCATTATATCTAGTTACAGAATTCAAATCATTTTGCAAACTTTATTACAAAAATTTTCCAATATAAACTGTTTACACATTTTTAACTTACTATTGAAGTTACATATCTATTCTCATTCAATTTTGCATTTCAAATTTCTTTTGAATTCAATTCTCAATTCCAATCTAATTTGGATTTAGATTATCTTCTGAATATTGAATTTTATTGATTATCTTTAGTTCACTTCAACTAATCTTGAAACTTCATTTAATTTCGCACAATTCACATTTGTTTTCAACATTCAGTTCTAATTCCAGTTTTATCTTCATTCAATCATCAACTTAAAATAATTCCAATATCAGATTTTACTTAAGAATTTCACTCTTCATTTCTTAGGTTCAATATAAATATTCCATGTAGACATTATATTTATTTTCGATTTACCACTTTGGTTCATAACTACTTAGATTAAACTGGATTTCCAATAACATATGAATTTTAATTCATCTTTCAATTTACATCTCATACATCAAATTTTCAAATATTTATAAGTCTTCGACTTATTTACATTCCAATTTATTTGTTACTACTTCCACATTTAATTTCAACTTAACAAATTTTCGTTAAGTAATCTTTTCACTTTATTTACTTTATTCACTTATACTTACTTTGATTTAACTTCATTCTTTAAGTTAAATTATTCTATCAAAATTCCAATTGTATAAGTTATCAACTTATTTCTTATTTTATAAGCATTTTAATATAGTATTCCAGAGTCTTACTAACATTTTCCAAAATCATTTTGAAAACAACTCAATTTTATCTTTTTGAATTCCAAACCAAACCCAAATTTTTCAAACAACTTCCATTTAAAACAATTTGGCAGCAATTTCTCTTTTGGAAACCCGAAAATGAACACCGACGATGCCGCGGTCATCATCGAAGTTATTTTCCAGCGACCGAAAAGAGTTTAGAGCTTTTATCTCTCTAAAATACTTTTCAATACCTTTGAAATTCATTTTCAAATCAAACAGATTTTAAACTTTCCAAATCTCCACAATTTTCAAATTCTTTTTAAAATATTTCCAAAAACTTCTCTGGAGTTCCGTTTTAAATTACAATTCACATTTATAATTTACATCCTTAAATTTCATTTATATGTGAATTAATTTCTTAACTTTGGAGTTACGATTTTTAATTTCTTATTCAATTTCAATGATGATGAATTAATATTATCACTTCTAACAACCATGCAACCATATACTATAATAATTTATAGAAAATCATTTCTTTTCTATACAAAAATAGTTTTGGGTAAAATTATTTCATTTACCCTATTTAAAACAATACTGTGTCGGTTTATCTTGTTTAAGAGTTTAGAAACCCCTATCGACTACAGTTAGCTAGACTGCACCGACCAGAATCCATAAACAATCAACCGATAAGTCAACACAATACAAAACAATTTTATATTCAAATAACAAATACGCGCTCATATCTATTATTACACTCAACTCATTCTAGAGTACTGCTGACTCTATCTCTAATGAGTAACACCCAACAGAGCAGGGTTGTCGCTTAACCATATGCTCTGATACCAACTGTAAAGACCCGCAAATCCGTCTTCCGAAAACCCGACACTGCTACGTCCACTGTAGCAATTGCCGAACAATCGGATGGCGAAAACGCGAAACTTTAATATTTAAAAGAAGAGGAGGAAGAGAAGATAGAAGAAAAAGAGAAGAAAGAAAAACAACAGAACAACATCAGAACAGAAAACAATATCAGAATCTTACACATCGCAGCGGAACAATATATAATAGATAAACACTAGTATTTTAAAACAAAGAACTATATCAGTTTATACATACATCAATCAGAATCAATATACAACAATGGACAGTTATATAACTTGTCCTCATACAGAATACACAGCGGAATAAATAATATCAGATACAAATACTACGTCTCGTCATCCAGCTTATCTCCAAGCTCCAGAATATCCAGAATATCCTGATAATCTAACTCTAGACTGCCCGTGTGGAAATTGGTGGGCACCCAGAGTTTAGAAGGGAAACAATAAACTCCGAGTCAGTCATGGTGACTGGTGTGAGATCGTAAAACAGTTTATATCTTTAAAAACAACAAGATAAATTTTTTTTTTTAGTCAATTCGAAATGCTTTTGGGAAAATGAAACTACCATAAGACCTCCCACCACACACACAATGCAAACGCAGACTTGGAGGAGATTTCTTCTTATGATAGTCAAAGATGCTTACTACGCAAAAATCAAATTCTTTTTGATATTATTATTAGTGCATAGTGAAAAACATTTCGAAAGTATAATATAAATCTTAGCCAGCATAGGTACCATTATATTATGCCCGCTATAGCTGCCTCCTGAGGAGACAGGTTATAAAATTGAAATCGTAAAGGCTCGTATTGTTTCTTTGGATTTCCAACAAATGGTCAGGCTAAGGAACTTCCTATCCACGATGGGTACGTCCCTGGAATAGACGACTCGAGAACCTAACCGGATCTCTGCCAACACAAGGCCGGGTTACCTCTGCAAAAATAGGTAACTACTGACACGCGTATGCCATCCCCCGATCGTCACCGATCTTCCCGAGGATCCCCGATTCGCAACAAACCACATAGAAAAATAATGCAGTAACCACAGAGGTTAAGTATCTGGGCTCCATACCATGATACCACCTTTATCCAGAAGGAATGACATACACTAAGGGGCGCTACTCCCTAGAACCTTGCCGCATCCTTCCTGTTTCGACCATTTCCGGGGTGTGAGGCTCGACGAAGTCTCGTCCACAAAGCTACGCTTTCTCAAAAAGCCCTGCTTCGGGTCAAACAAAAATGATCAACCTATGATCACAAAGATATAAGATCAAACAAATGATCATATCACAAATGATCAAACACTGATCATTTCACAGCAACACTCAGTATGCCACGTTACCAAATTGGGATATATCGCTGATAAATTTCAACTACATAACCTCTGAGCTCGTACGTCTCAGAGAAGGGTGTTAAGCTAAGAGAATGAATTCTCCGCCACCAACAGAAATGTATTTGAAAGAAATCAGCTTTATATCTCAAATTGTAACGTCAGACACACAATCCATACAAGTCTGTTCCGGGATCGAACAGAACCGAAGGCACTTCTCACGAAGCCCTTGCATTTCCGGATAAATTTCTAATCACGTCAGGACTTCCCGTCACTAAGGGTGATAAAACCTCTAAATCGAAGATCAGTCGATGTAGAGTAACTCGACGGTAATCCTTCCGTTTTCAAAAATATCCGGTCTTCAACACCGGTCTTTGAATGCAATTCATAACGACGTATCACATATTCGGAATGGGTTATACGACCCCATGGTCCTTTCCCGGTTAACCCGAATAGTGAGCGCTTATATTAAAAATAAGTGTGGCATTCAAATTCATCCAATTCACAACAAATACCTATCTAAAGGTAAATATTGATAGTCGGTTATTTAACTATCAATAAAGATGCGCAACATCATCAGATTCCAAATAATTTTCTCGAATTATTTCATCTTCAAAAATATCCTTACTAGATATAAAATTTCCACACTTCAAAAATAAATCAACGTTTATTTTTCTAAACAGTTTCCCTTTTCTTTATAAACTCCATATTGAATTTATATTTCAAAATATCTACTGATATTCGATTTCAAACCGTTTTCAATATTCAATTTCAATTTATCTTTAAGAAGATAAAATCTCAAAACGTTTCATTTCATTTTGGAAAAGTATTTCCTTACTTATTCAAAAATAAGTGTTTCACAAATCTTTTATTTTCAACATTTGAAAATACTCGATATACTTAAATCAATATTAAGTATATATTCATTCTTTAAGGAAATCATAATTTTAACATCTCTTTGAGTCAAAATAAATGTTGCGTAAAACATCGTTACGACGACTCAAAATCAATAGTATAGGGATTCGAAATTAAGATAGATATATATAAATCCCAATACTATATCAAAACATTTCCTTTCAGAAATCATTTACTATAACAACAGTGTTATAGTCCATCATTTCTTATATTTCTCGAAAACGTCTATTTCAACAATAAATGTTGAAATCTATGCTTTCGATTCATAACACATTTTAAAACACCTTTAAAATGTTTAACTTCATTTTTAAAATATTACTTCTTCAAAAATAAATCCATTTTACTTAACAATATATTCACTGTCCAAAATCGTGAATAAAATTTACTTAATCCCATTTCAATCATTCCTACACATTTTTATTTCAATAAAAATTCGCTATTCAAAATCGTGAATATATCTTCTTAAATAATCTTCTATATTAGATTTATCACATTCAATCTATTTCGAATTTATAAGCACGTTTATAAATTCTATTTCTCTTTTTAATAACAACTTCGGCTTATAAAACTTCTTTTATCAACTTCTATATTTAACTTATTAAAATAAGTGACTTTGGGTTTATAACAACTTTTATAAATTTCAATTCTATTTATAAAAACTTCAATATCAATTCAATTTCAATATTGATTTCTAAATTTATTTTCACTACTAAAATAAATTCCTTATTTTTTTCTCAAATTATTCAACATCCTGTTTATAAAAGGATTCTTTAAATTGAAGTCATTTTACATTTACTTCCCAAATCATTTCAATTTACCAAGTAAATTTCTAATCGGATTTCCAACTTATCTTCTCTTAATAAATTCCTTTTTAAGGAAATAAATTTCAATCGTTTCTTTCAATCTATTTTTAAAAATCCAAATTTTAAATTAAATACTTCAATTTAAAATCACTATTTTACGAAATCCATTTATTTAACATTTCCACTTGATTCTGGAATAAATTTGATAAGATTATAAAAATTAACTTTTTATACTTTAAAAATTCCTTTCTTCAAAATTTATTCAATTTCTAAAATTAAATTCACTTAGAAATTTCTATTTTGATTCCAAAAATTCAATTTCATTTATTTTTGGAATCCAATGATATCAAACATCCATTCAGCTAAATTTTTAGCTTTCAATCAATTTCCAGACATCGATATGATTAATAACATCAATAATCATTCACAGATTTATACCACAGTATAAATAAAAATCAATCAATATGAGGGGTCCAGTTGGATCCCTCCAACCTGTTTCCCTGCATCCAAAGATGTTAGCACAATACCAATTCCGCTCCAGTACGGAATTATCGCGGTATATAGGTTTTTATAAATCCGCTTACTAACGGCGCAATAGGGTCTCATCCGCTATACGAGGCGGGAAATCAAACAATCCAATATATACATATGCCAATATGTATATACTGCTATATATATAGATATATCCTAAAATATCTAATATCATCAATCCAAACAGACAATCAAACAATAACTGAAAATTCCACTTTTCAATTTGAGTGAGAAAATCTCACCTTGCTTTTATTAGCAATCCCATTTTCATTTCAGCTAGTTTCTCCATTTCAGACCTAGTATAAACAATTTATACAATTCTATTAATATTTAAATTAATCAATAAATTAATTCTTAATACATTGGTTTTAACTATTAAATTTGTTATAAATAAATTCCCTTTTTTAAATAATTTTCTTGATAACCAAAAACAAATTTAACAAGTTATTATTTTCCCCAAAACTACATATGCATACTTATAAAATAACCGATGCCAGTTTAAAAATCTATTTTCTTTTATATAAACTATACGATGTTATAAAATTACTGGATATGCATCTCTTTACCGTAACATATATGTACTTATCCAAAATCTTTTAAACTGAAATATAAATTTTGTTTAAACCTTACTGCACAAAATTTTCATTTTATACTTTGATTAACTAGTTAATCATCTTATACAACATTTTAAAATTAAACGGTGAGTAAAAAAAAACATGTACATATTATAATTTTCTTTTTTTCAGTAATCGACGAAAATAAGAATTTTCTTTACTGTTATTATCAATTTCCTTCATTTACACATTTTTTTCTCACTCTATATATTTATTTATAAATCAAATTAAGTGAAACTGGCATTACCTTACTGTAAAATCACCAACTCGAACATCGCGACTACCCTAGTTCGCAAGTGCCTCCATCGTGTGCTCGCTGACAACGCGACATTGGCCACGCCTTCCAGTTCGAGCCTCGCGCTGACAGTCATCAACGTTGAACCCTCCACGCCATCGACTTCGGCCCCTCGCTTCGAGCCTCCACGCGAGATTGCCATACTTCATCGAAGTCGACTCGAGAACGAAACCCATCTCCCAGAAATCGCCAGTGCCACTCGCCGCTTGCCCCTAAATCCACGCGAGCGCCTCCTTCATCGATCGAAGTTCGCGACCCCCACCTGCTCGTGCCCACGATTCCAATCTCCACAAACATCTCGCACGCGAACCCTAGTCGCGAACCCACAGAGGAGCTGCCGCCATTGAATTTAAACTCGAATTGGGAATGAGAAGGTCTTGAGCAGAGCAGATACGAGATTTTATAAAAGAAGACTCGTGTATTTTTTTCTTTCTTCGATTTGATTCTGAGGAGAAGAAGGAATAAGAAATGTTGGCGATTTTATTTTTGAACGAGAGAAAAATTGTACGCGGCCATTTTTTTCTTCGAATTAATCTGCGAACGAAATGATTTCCTCTCGTGTGTTTATCAGAGAAGAAGGGGACAAGAGTACGCGATGTTTCAGGGAATAGGTCGACGCAAATCAGATAATAGGCTGTCCGTTGATTTGTGTATAAATTTTATATTTTAAATTAAATCGATAAATTATTGTCCAGGCATTTTAATCTCGTACGATCACACAATGAATCCGAATGCTAAGAAATTTGAAGTCCGACAATAACAAACTATTACGGACCCAATGGAACTGGTTTCATCGAATTCCGAGACTGTGCCTCGGACGGCTATTTTTAAATGTCGATTCAAACGATGTAATTTCAAAACTGAACGAATCACTTCCGAACTCGATTCTGAAGCTCCTATTATCTTCAGTATTATCAATATGAATTTTAGAAATTTTCGAAATATTTTTCTTCAACTGTAAATTGAAGATACAAATTTTTATTCAACTTCAATCGATTAAATTTTAAAGTTTATTCGTAAAAATTCAGAGTTATATCGGGATTCAAATTAAACCATCGTTCAAATATTTAAAATAAATTAAATATTTCCAATTTAATTCGTTCAAAATTCTGGGTCGTTACAGGTATATATCTTTTCAACCCGAAATCCCAAATTCAATTCAATGAAAATCGCTTGGGTTTATCATTTCAACCTATAAAGATTTTCTCCTATTCTACAGATCGTTCGGGTATGTATCATTTCAACCCATAGTGATTCTATAATAACAGGGAACTTGCAGAGTGATAACAGATATGAAAATAAAATAACAACAGTAACAGGCATATATCAACAATATAAATAACAGATAATGGTGTCAGATGTCACAGGTGAACAGATACAGATAATGACATATATAACAATGTAAATAACTAACATCAGCATATTTCATTTTGACATTTCAATTGAAATCAAATTTAATAAATATAAGAACATTAATCGTGAGTGATTGCTCACCTTTCGAGGCTAGAGAGATTTGACAAAGAATGGGTTACGAATGCAAGCACGACTTCCAAAGCAACGTTATACTGGCACAAATCTCAAACAAGGCAGGATTGAAACGATGAACGAAGCTGATAAATATGAATTGATGAAATAAATCAGAATTTGGTTGACGATGATACATTCGAACAAATAGTATATTATATTAATCCATATTTCAAACCAATATCCAAACACAATTTAATTTTTTTTTAAATCTTTATAAGAGTAGCCTTTTATATATAATATTAAAAATCAATATAAATTTAATATCATATAATTTCTTTTCGACGTGTAAAGGCAATGCATGCATGAATTTCATATATGTTTATCTTTATACATAACAACATGCAGACTGCAAAACCAAATGCAGACCTTAAATCTACTTAACCGTATATACATATAGGCCCCATGCTATATAATACTTATGCTTACTATATTTAAAACAGTATGTATATAGCCATCTATGTCTAAAATACTAATATGAACAGAAAATATATACTTGCCCAGAAATATGCAGAAAACGTGCAATCTAGTACAATATAAGATAGTATAATAAAGATGTACTTTCAAAATAAAATTCTATAGTGTAAACTTTAACAAAAGCAAAATATATGTGACTTTATAACATATAAGCTCACGGCATGTATATAAGTTTATTATATTTTATATACGAAATGCTATACCAAATAATACAGGTCAAAAGGTAACAAAACAAAATGTATAAACATCAAATATTACCGTGACATCCATCTTATCTAACCCAAAGAGTCATTATGCTAAATATATGAACTATAAAGATTTATAACTAGTTTAGTGCAGACTTAAATATAAACTTTTTATATAACATACCTTTACATATATATTGCTGCAAACTAACAAACTAACTAAATATGTATATACTTCTCATATAATATATATCACTAAAAGTACTAAACAACACAAAACAATGTATATAATATAAATCTATATATAAATGTATTTCACTGCCTGTATAATCAAAACATATACATACTGGGTTAAATATAACTTTATCAACTTTATAAGCTAGTATAAAATAAAATCTCATATAAACCCAACAACAAATTAATATAAATGTACGTATAACATATTATATAGACATATGAACATACCAATACGTTACCAAACATATTATTATACAAATATATAGGCTTTAGGAAAAATTGGAACAACTTAAAAATCTAAACCACAAATATATTTGCAAAATATATTTATCAAAATTTTGAAGTTAAAAGATATATATGCAGACTGACTTTATTATACAACATACAACTACACTCAACTCACGGCTATTATATAAAATATCCAGAAAATACTACAACCCATATAAACGTATAACTATAACTGTATACTATTTTTCATATATACAAACTCTCCGGATATGTTTCAACAAATATATATATATATACCTCTACATATAGGTAAGGACGAGAAGAATAGCCTGCTCGGTGGGGAAGGAAAGAATGGGCGGAGCTGCTACACGACGAGGCCAAGGGGAAAAGGGGGAGAGGCTGCTTGTGGCGGCGGCAACGCGCGGAGGTGGGAACGGCGAGGCTTGGTGGCGCTTCGGCTGAAACAAAATGGGAGGTTGACGTGGCTTCGGTGGAGTCACTGAGGCGGTGGTAGTCTGGTGGCGGTCTGGTGGAGTTTGGCTGAGGGGTGGTCAGATCTGGGTCGCGTGAGGCGGGTGAACGTAAAGGGTTTGAGGTGGAAACACGAGGCAGAGGATGGTGGAGCGTTGGTTGTTTGAACAAGTGGCGTGAGGCTATGCAGAGAGGGGAAAATGGAAGGAGGGAAGCACGACAGAGGTTGGGGAAGGAGGTAAAGCAATTTTTCCTCTTTTTCTTTCTTTCGACCATGGAGAAAAAAACAAGTGATAGAGCAATTGAAATGGAGGAAGGTGGCAGGCTAATCTAATATAAAAATTTAGATTTGAAGAGACAGAACCGAGAAGAATGAAAAAGAGAAATAAATGCGCTAGCATTTCGGTCTAGGAGAGAGCGATTCAACAGAAATTAAAATGATGGAGATGTAACCGATGACCATTGAATCAGCAAAAATTATTAAAGCAATTTATTATATTGCTTGGCCTGCACGTTCAAATTTTGAAAAGCAAACGGAAGGGTAAAGTCGCAATTTTCGGTACCGTTGCAACGAACAGTTTATTGTTTTAGTCGCGTACCGGACCTCAAAATACAAAAATAAATATACCGTAGAGATCAGCACGACGAGACGATCAAAACGGTATACAGATATTAGCGGTACGATCATCCGATCAAAACTCGATAATCGGTACCGAAAATACTGCTATTTTGTCAGAAATAAGATCGACGAAGCAATAGATGTCCAAATTTGACAAAACGAAAGATGACGTCTCACTCAGAAGATGATTTACAAATTTTCTATGTAAAAATATTTAGGTTTGGAAAACATTTTATTATCACCAATTTTTAACTGATTAAATTGAAGTAAATTTACGCGCGAAATAAATTTTCATATTTTCGGATGAAAATTTACCAGTTGCTATCTTTATTTAGACGCATTCCAAATATCAATTTTATATTTCAAAATTTTATTGTTTAAAATTTCACAAAATTCAATAAATTAAATAAATAAAACAACTGAAATTTGCGGGTCGTTACACTCTCCCCCACTCAAAACTTTTCATCCCCGAAAAGGAAGGAGGTAGGAGAATAGAAGCAACCAACAGAAAATAGATTAAAAGAAAAATAAGACTATTAATTTAAACAATATAATTTCAAATTAAACTAATTAATATTTAACAATTTGATTTAATCCACTTCGTTTCACTTAAGTTAAATCAATCTATCTATTCTATATTCATTATCTTATTATCTAGTCATTCTCAATTAACAATTTCTAAATCAATCAATTTGTATAATCATTTATTTTCCTCATATTTTTTTCAACAATTTTAAATTTTTTTTATTCCAAATCATTATTAAGTTTATTCCACTTAATATATGCTATCACATATATTTAAACCATATAAATTAATTTAAACCATACAGATTTCAATTTAAATTAACTTATATTCAGTAATTGATTTTTAATTCAAGGTATTTCCATACTTTAATCAAATTTCAATTTATTAATTCCTTCAAAAATTTGTCTCATCTTATTATCCACTTAACTTATACTTCTATTTATCTCTATTAACATCTTTATAATAAAATTAGGTGTATAACATTTACTATAACACTCAAATCTTTCCTTATAAAGTCATTTTATATTGTATTATCCAATTACATTTTTAACTTCTGAATTTTAGGTAAGTTATGTTGAGATGTAATTGAGTATTATACAAATAAGATTTTATAATTCAGTTATTCCCAGTTAACTATTTATCCAAGAATTTTGTCTTTAGTTTATAATTGAAATCATCTTTAATCTAAAATTTAAGAATTTAAATCTCCGATTTACTTCAAACAATTTAGAGATATATATAATATATTTATATCAAATCAAATTAAATTTTAAAATCAGATACCTGTACATATATATACATCAAATTATACTAAAGAAATTCAAATTGAATATATATATATATATATATATTTTCAAAACAAAACCGTAGCAAAGCTACAGAATGGTTTCTCCTGTTCGAAACTCGAAAATGAATGTCGATGATGCGGCCGTCATCACCGAAATTATTTTCCAGCGACAACGAGAAGAGCACTGATTTAAACATTTAAAATTCTTTGAAAACCATTTATTCGAAAATACTTAAAATAATATACATTTTAAGACTTTAAAACAAAGTTTGAAATCACCAGAAATTTAATTCTTAAATTCTCAATTTAAATTCATTTCAATTCCAAATAAATTTAAAAACAATAGTCATTTTGCAATAGTCAATGACTTACAAACAATAAAATGAAAATCAAATATTATCATTTTCAACAACCAATTTATTTAACTTTTAATTCCAGAAAATTATTCTTATATATTTATAGTATAATCATACAAATATATTTCATTTATCAAATTTGAAAATTATATTATGTCAGTTTGCTCTGTTCAAGTGTTTTGGAAATCCTATCGATAGCGTTGATCAGACGAATCGATCGAAAACCCAAATCAACATCAACAACTCAAACAACACAATATATAAAACATTTTAATATTAATATACAAATACCAATACACTCCCTCACACGAGGATTTCAGAATTGGATTCCGACCAAAGGATAGAGATCCAAATATAGAGGGACTCTAATCAAAGAGAATTATAATCTAAAATAGATAGGCTTGAAACGAAGGTTAGATGATTGCATTTCAAACAGGAAGATGGATAAAGTTGTATAAATCGCGGGCAACCTTAACCGGGTCAACCGTGACTTCATAGACAAGATCGATGTAGAATTCTGAAGCAAATCGACATTCGATTACCAGAGGTAGAATTCAGGTATAGCTTAAGATAGCGGCATCGTAAACCGAGGATACAGAAATCTCCGGTGAATCAATACCGATTGTAAAGGAGTTTCACCCCTGTACAATTTATTCAAAGATTGGCGAGATCGCCGATTTATTATAAAGATCCTTCGAAGTGGAGTTATGGGATACTCCAGAATCAAAAGACACGAATAGGGGAGACACGAATGGACTTTGGAACCGAAGTGAACGTTCCAAAATTCAAAGGAAACGAGTCAAAGAAAAAGGAATTCAAGCTCGAACGAACGTGATTCTGTAATTGAATTTACTCTATATGCTGAGTTTTGCCTAAAACTAGAGCTCTGATACAACATGTAACGACCCAGTATTTTCAACCATTCGCATCCATTATAAGTGTATAGATAGACACTCATGCCGAAGTTGAATTGCTCAAAATACTGCGTTGTAAATAAAATTTGGCAAAAACTCATCATATACAGTAAATAAAATAATTACAGATCACAGACAGAGCAATATAACAATAATGCAGCGGAAACAAAAGGATAGTAGTTCATGAAGCTACTATATATATAACAGAGTTAAACAAGATACTACAGAGGTCTCGAATACAATAGATGTCTCAATACAATAATCAAATACCAGATCTGAATACATCACTGGAATCAACAGAATAACTGAAAGCAGGATCGATAGATTGCTGGATCTCCAAGTGAAGCTCCAACTCCAAAGGTGAGTCTCAAATGCTGTATCACTCAGTCTGACCCGAGCGTAAAGCAAAACACAAAACACTCGAGTCAGGATTAACATTCTTATATAAATAAATCCAACTCAAGTGAAATATCAACTAAAATACAAGTAACTTAAAGGATGTTTGGGATAACCATCCTCTAAGGGTCCGTTAAACTATTTACTATGTGGTAATATACGCTATATACAGTAGTGTCTAAATAAGTAAAGTATAATCATATCGGAAAATAGCGTTAAGGGGATGGAGAACCTTAACGCGGTCGGATCTTAAATCATAATCGTAGTAAAGCTCGGTATGGTAGGTGACACGGCACAACTAGGCAATGCCAGGGTAGATATACCAATTACCCACACGGACTGATGGATACGCATAGCAGCCACTACCGTTCCACCTCAAACAACATTCCCAAATCGGAGGATGGCCATCTAGTCAAATCACAAGTAAGAGTATAATATCGAAGAAATGCGTCCGAGAAGAGGTGCTACCTCACTGGTCCGAGATCGCTCCTGTTTTAGCCACCTTATGCCAACTCACGGGAGTTGGGTCCACGTAACATACCTTAAGAACGCCGCCACCATCCTACTTCATTCTGGAATCTCCACCGCGTACACGGTTGTCAAAGTGGTTTTCGATATCGACAGAGAGTATGTCCATATCCGATCCCGGTCTCTTTGCCAACCAATCGTTATTATAACACCGTGGTCGTTTCAAAATAGTTTATACTTCAAACCAAAATCATTATCATTTCAAAACCCAATTTAATACGATATCATTTCACTTCAAATATCCATTTTCAAAATCATATTACTTTCCAAAATTTTATGCTTTCGAAATCATAGTCTGGAAATCACAATATTTTGGAAATCATAGCACTTTCCTTTTAAACAGTTTAGATATTAAAATTTCGTTATAAGATAAATTAATTTCCTCAAATTCCACAACTCGATTTCAAATTAACTCGATTTCCAAAAATTTAATTTATTCTAATCAAATCTCAAATCATCCGTTTCAACTCGATTTAGCTTCTAAATAAACCATTTCAAATTATCAATTTCAAAGCTTTAAATATTCGACATTTCAAAACTAAATTCGATAAATTTATATATATATCAAATTCACTTTACAATTATTAAGTTTTGAAATATTAACTTAACATTTCCATAACATTTGAATACAATTTCATTTTTACAATTCAAATAAACAAGATATCTCATTTAAATATTTACGCTTGGAATATCCATTTAAGTCACCCTTTCAAAGTTCAAGTTGTAAATCACTTCTTTAAATTTCAAATTCAATACATTTCAAATCTAACTTATTTAAGTATAATTCTTAAATAAATATAATTTCAATCAATTTCAAATCATTATAAATTCTATATTTAAAAATATAAATATTAAATAAATACTTAACATATTATTTATCAACTTTATTAAATCAACTTTAATAAATCTTCAAAAATCAATATTTATAAAAACCATATATTTCTTTTCAAAACCATAGAAATCATTTTCAAAACGTTTATATATAGACCAACGGTGCCTGTATATAATTTTCTATCCTATGGTCAAGTGATACGGATATTTATCATTTCAATCCGCAATTTAAAACATATTCGGGTATATATCTTTTCAACCCGAAATCCCAAATTCAATTCAATGAAAATCGCTTGGGTTTATCATTTCAACCCATAACGATTTTCTCCTATTCTACAGATCGTTCGGGTATGTATCATTTCAACCCATAGTGATTCTATACTAACAGGGAACTTGCAGAGTGATAACAGATATGAAAATAAAATAACAACAGTAACAGGCATATATCAACAATATAAATAACAGATAATGGTGTCAGATGTCACAGGTGAACAGATACAGATAATGACATATATAACAATGTAAATAACTAACATCAGCATATTTCAATTTGACATTTCAATTGAAATCAAATTTAATAAATATAAGAACATTAATCGTGAGTGATTGCTCACCTTTCGAGGCTAGAGAGATTTGACAAAGAATGGGTTACGAATGCAAGCACGACTTCCAAAGCAACGTTATACTGGCACAAATCTCAAACAAGGCAGGATTGAAACGATGAACGAAGCTGATAAATATGAATTGATGAAATAAATCAGAATTTGGTTGACGATGATACATTCGAACAAATAGTATATTATATTAATCCATATTTCAAACCAATATCCAAACACAATTTATTTATTTTTTTAAATCTTTATAAGAGTAGCCTTTTATATATAATATTAAAAATCAATATAAATTTAATATCATATAATTTCTTTTCGACGTGTAAAGGCAATGCATGCATGAATTTCATATATGTTTATCTTTATACATAACAACATGCAGACTGCAAAACCAAATGCAGACCTTAAATCTACTTAACCGTATATACATATAGGCCCCATGCTATATAATACTTATGCTTACTATATTTAAAACAGTATGTATATAGCCATCTATGTCTAAAATACTAATATGAACAGAAAATATATACTTGCCCAGAAATATGCAGAAAACGTGCAATCTAGTACAATATAAGATAGTATAATAAAGATGTACTTTCAAAATAAAATTCTATAGTGTAAACTTTAACAAAAGCAAAATATATGTGACTTTATAACATATAAGCTCACGGCATGTATATAAGTTTATTATATTTTATATACGAAATGCTATACCAAATAATACAGGTCAAAAGGTAACAAAACAAAATGTATAAACATCAAATATTACCGTGACATCCATCTTATCTAACCCAAAGAGTCATTATGCTAAATATATGAACTATAAAGATTTATAACTAGTTTAGTGCAGACTTAAATATAAACTTTTTATATAACATACCTTTACATATATATTGCTGCAAACTAACAAACTAACTAAATATGTATATACTTCTCATATAATATATATCACTAAAAGTACTAAACAACACAAAACAATGTATATAATATAAATCTATATATAAATGTATTTCACTGCCTGTATAATCAAAACATATACATACTGGGTTAAATATAACTTTATCAACTTTATAAGCTAGTATAAAATAAAATCTCATATAAACCCAACAACAAATTAATATAAATGTACGTATAACATATTATATAGACATATGAACATACCAATACGTTACCAAACATATTATTATACAAATATATAGGCTTTAGGAAAAATTGGAACAACTTAAAAATCTAAACCACAAATATATTTGCAAAATATATTTATCAAAATTTTGAAGTTAAAAGATATATATGCAGACTGACTTTATTATACAACATACAACTACACTCAACTCACGGCTATTATATAAAATATCCAGAAAATACTACAACCCATATAAACGTATAACTATAACTGTATACTATTTTTCATATATACAAACTCTCCGGATATGTTTCAACAAATATATATATATATACCTCTACATATAGGTAAGGACGAGAAGAATAGCCTGCTCGGTGGGGAAGGAAAGAATGGGCGGAGCTGCTACGCGACGAGGCCAAGGGGAAAAGGGGGAGAGGCTGCTTGTCGCGGCGGCAACGCGCGGAGGTGGGAACGGCGAGGCTTGGTGGCGCTTCGGCTGAAACAAAATGGGAGGTTGACGTGGCTTCGGTGGAGTCACTGAGGCGGTGGTAGTCTGGTGGCGGTCTGGTGGAGTTTGGCTGAGGGGTGGTCAGATCTGGGTCGCGTGAGGCGGGTGAACGTGAAGGGTTTGAGGTGGAAACACGAGGCAGAGGATGGTGGAGCGTTGGTTGTTTGAACAAGTGGCGTGAGGCTATGCAGAGAGGGGAAAATGGAAGGAGGGAAGCACGACAGAGGTTGGGGAAGGAGGTAAAGCAATTTTTCCTCTTTTTCTTTCTTTCGACCATGGAGAAAAAAACAAGTGATAGAGCAATTGAAATGGAGGAAGGTGGCAGGCTAATCTAATATAAAAATTTAGATTTGAAGAGACAGAACCGAGAAGAATGAAAAAGAGAAATAAATGCGCTAGCATTTCGGTCTAGGAGAGAGCGATTCAACAGAAATTAAAATGATGGAGATGTAACCGATGACCATTGAATCAGCAAAAATTATTAAAGCAATTTATTATATTGCTTGGCCTGCACGTTCAAATTTTGAAAAGCAAACGGAAGGGTAAAGTCGCAATTTTCGGTACCGTTGCAACGAACAGTTTATTGTTTTCGTCGCGTACCGGACCTCAAAATACAAAAATAAATATACCGTAGAGATCAGCATGACGAGACGATCAAAACGGTATACAGATATTAGCGGTACGATCATCCGATCAAAACTCGATAATCGGTACCGAAAATACTGCTATTTTGTCAGAAATAAGATCGACGGAGCAATAGATGTCCAAATTTGACAAAACGAAAGATGACGTCTCACTCAGAAGATGGTTTACAAATTTTCTATGTAAAAATATTTAGGTTTGGAAAACATTTTATTATCACCAATTTTTAACTGATTAAATTGAAGTAAATTTACGCGCGAAATAAATTTTCATATTTTCGGATGAAAATTTACCAGTTGCTATCTTTATTTAGACGCATTCCAAATATCAATTTTATATTTCAAAATTTTATTGTTTAAAATTTCACAAAATTCAATAAATTAAATAAATAAAACAACTGAAATTTGCGGGTCGTTACAAAGCGAGTTTGCACAAACTTATATATATTCTTTTTGCTCAAAATATATTCCAACTATCCTCTTTCACCTGTACTTAACTCAAATAGATGATATTAGTTAATGTTCATAAATAAGAAATACCACACTTAACTATTTAGGGAAATAGATCAATTTCATTTCAGATTGCTATAAAGAAGACAAGTTTTGGCGTAAAAAACAATAAAATCTGAAAACTTTTATAATATGAAAGTTGTTCTAATAAGTATAAGCTTTCCAGCAATATAAAGATCATCAAAATCGGATTTACGATTTGAAAGTTATGTTAAATTTACTTTTAGCTTAAATCTTAGGGAATTTTGTAATAGGGCAGAAATGCCTATCCACTTTCAAACCTATTTTAAACTAAATAAAAAAAAATCTTCCAAAGTGGTAAAAAGAAAATTTATAGATTACTGAAAGCTCTTTCATTTACAAAAATATTGAACTCGTTTGGAGTTATAAATCTCAAGTTATTGCTGTTTTAGTACATCACTTTTCCAAACAAAATTTCAGCTTTTAAATTGACGCAGCGGATATTACAAAAACAATGTAGATCATTGAATGTAGCAATCGGTGGATTGGAAGATACTGAAATGCCCAAATTCGTTAATCCAAAGATACCGAATTCTAGCTATCCCGAACTCGTTGATCGCGCACGATACCGGGTTCAAAGATCTTCAATTCTTCAAGCGTTGATCAAGCGCACTTGATTCCGCGAATCGGCTTCTACAATCGTTGAATCGAGCGCACTCGATTAACCGAAAGAGGAGATAGGAGATTACACTCAACTACCAATTTGAATGAAAGCACAAAGCAATCAAAAGAGAATTTTATTCAAAAATCAACAACTTTACAAAATGACCATACACGCCTATTTATACGCTACAACTCAACACAACAGAAAATTCACTAACTCCTAAGTCGGTTCCGACTTACGACCTATGACCCATCCTAACTCGGAGACGACTTAAGACAAACAGTTACACTACATGCCTTTAGCGACTTATCAACATACAACACGACTCACGACTTATTTACAAAGTACATGACTCAAAAGTAAACGACTCACAGACGACTCCCCTTAAGTCGTTTACGACTTATCAGATTACGACTTAAAAACAAAATTACAAACGACTTATAACAGATGCGACTTAACAACCAACACAACGGCCACTTCCTTCGACTTAAGAATCCACGGTGTAGATTAACTCGCATAAGAATCTACGGCAACAGGCTTTAGCGACTTAAGAACATGCGCATCTCATATCAGCGACCTAAAGAACAACGGTAGAGATTAACTCGTAGAAGAATCAACGGCAGTGTGCTTCAGCGACTTAAGTCCTGATTCATTAGGTCGTTCACGAGACTTAACTAAGTCGTAACTCGCTTCCTCTTCACTCCTTTTGTTAAGTCGTGGACGACTTATACCTTCAGCTTTGTTAAGTCGTGGCCTTTCACTAAGTCGCTGCCGAGTTATACTAAGTTGCTGGGACGACTTAAAACCTTCGTTAGGTCGCGAACTCGAGTTAACTCCTTCCCCTGGTTTCCAGTTGAGTCGTGGACGACTTATAGCTGCACCGTTAACTCGTATACGACTCATCAACACCGAACGACTTATGTTCTCCTTAAGTCATAACTCCCTCCCATCTGAACTGATAGGTCGTAGACGACTCAATGCCGATTCGTTAACTCGCCGCTTCCCCTCACATGGCTCCATAGGTCGTGGACGACCTATAGCTTCTGCCTTAAGTCGTGGATGACTTATCTCCTCGCCTTCCTTAAGTCGGTCACGACTTATGTCCTTAGCTTTGATAAGTCGGTCACGACTTATGCCTTGGGCAATTATAGTTTGGCCTACATCATCCTCCCTAGGTTGAAAGAAATTCGTCCTCGAATTTGCATCTTCCTCAACATCAGTTCGTTCATCCCCGTGATATGGTACGAGATGTTTAACATTGAACACATCAGACGTATACACATCATTTGGCAGCCTCAGTTTATAAGCATTTTCATTGATTCGTTTCACAACTTCCACCGGACCAATTTTCCTGGCTTTCAACTTGTTATAAGTGCCTACTAGAAAACGATCTTTTGTTAACACTACATAAACCATATCTCCTTCGTTAAATTCAACACTTCGTCGTTTCAAATCTGCAGATCGTTTATATTTCTCATTGGCTTTCTCCAATCATTCTTGAACGATTTTATGACATTCCGCTAACCCCTCAACAAAATCAGCAGCTTTCTTAACTGTCTTCTTTGATTGTGGCACTACCGTCAAATCCAACGGTCCCTTCGGTAAGCTTGAATAAACAATCTGGAATGGAATGAACCCAGTACTTCGATTTACGGCATGATTATGGGCAAACTCTGCCTGGCATAACTTCACATCCCAACTCTTCAGATTATCTTGAACAAGACACCTCAACAAGTTTCCCAACGATCGATTAACCACCTCCGTTTGTCCATCAGTTTGCGGATGATAAGCACTACTAAATTTTAGCTTCGTTCCCACCATTTTCCAGAAACTCAACCAAAAATGACTCAGAAATCGAGTATCTCTATCCGACACAATAGATTCTGGCAATCCATGAAGTCGATAGATCTCCTTGAAAAACAATTGAGCAACATGAACAGCATCCGCCGTCTTCTTACAAGCAATAAAATGTGCCATCTTCGAAAATCTGTCCACCACCACATATATGGAATCGTTACCACGCTGTGTCCTCGGTAATCCCAACACAAAGTCCATACTCACATCAACCCATGGTTTAGTTGGTACCGGTAACGGCATATATAAACTAGCATTAGTCGCAGTTCCTTTTGAAACCTGACAGATATGACAACGCTCCACAAATCTCTCCACTTCTTTCCTCATCGATGGCCAAAAGTAGGACTGTGAAATCAACTGTAAGGTACGGTCTCTCCCAACATGTCCTTCTTCGTGTAACTCCTTGATAATCTTCATTCTCAGACTACCCTCCGGTATGCACAATCGATTTCCTTTAAAAAGAAAACCATTAACCATCATAAACTCGTCAGTCTTCCCTTCATTGTCCCTTTCAACAAATTTCTTAAAATAAGAGTCTTCTGCAATCTGCTCCGGCAATAATTCAAGACCAGTCACTTCAACTTTCATTGTTGTCAACAAATGACTTCTTCTACTTAAAGCATCAGCCACTCGATTCGTCACTCCCGACTTGTGTTTCACAACAAATGTAAACTGTTGCAGATATGCAATCCACGATGCATGTCTCGCTGAAATCTTATCTTGCCCTTGCAAATGCTTCAATGCTTCATGATCAGTATACAGAACAAACTCTTTCTGAAATAGATAATGTCTCCGGTGTTTAATAGCTTGCACAACAGCATAGAATTCCACATCATATGTACTGTATCGCATCTTCGCTCCCGACAACTTCTCACTGAAATATGCAATTGGGTGCCCCTTCTGACTCAACACCCCTCCAATCCCAACCTTGGATGCATCAGTATGTAGTTCAAACACTAACTGAAAATCTGGTAATACTAGAATAGGTGCAGATGTCAGCAACTCCTTGATCTTCTCAAAAGCACTCCCTGCTTCCTCTGTCCATGCAAACTGTTTACCTTTCATGCAATCTGTAACAGGCGCCATCACACTACTAAAGTGTGGAATAAACCTTCGATAAAATGAAGCCAACCCATGAAAACTACGAACTTCCGTTATCGTCTCGGGTTGCGGCCAATCTCTAATTGCTTCAACTTTACTTTGGTCAACCTGTATTCCTTCTTCCGACACAACATATCCCAGAAATAAAACGCTATGCGTCATGAACACGCATTTCTTTGTTGCTGCATAGAATTGTTCTTCACGAAGTATAATTAACACTTTCTTCAAATGCTGAACATGCTCTTCTTCACTAGCATTGTAGATTAGAATATCATCAAAGTAAACCACCACAAATTTCCCAATGTACGGTCTGAAAATTTGGTTCATCACCCTCATGAATGTACTCGGTGCATTCGACAGACCAAACGACATTACCAGCCATTCATACAAGCCTTCCCTCGTCTTGAATGCTGTCTTCCATTCGTCCCCTAGTCTAATGCGAATCTGATGATAACCGCTCTTCAAGTCAATCTTAGAAAAGATTACGGACCCACTGATCTGATCCAACAAATCATCAAGCCTCGGCATTGGAAATCTGTATCTGATTGTGATCTTATTCAATGCTCGACTGTCAGTGCACATCCTCCACGTCCCATCCTTCTTGGGTACCAATAAAGCTGGTACAGCGCAAGGACTTAAACTCTCCTGCACACGCCCCTGCTCAAGCAATTCCTCCACCTGTCTCCGCAACTCTTCATGTTCCTTCGGACTCATGCGATAATGTGGTCTGTGTGGCAAAACTGCTCCCGGAACAAGATCGATTGGATGTTGTATGTCTCTCAAAGGCGGTAACTCCTTTGGTAACTCATCTGGGAATACATCGTCAAATTCTTTCAGAACTGGTTTAACTTCTTCTGGAATTTCAACCTCTTCTTTGCTCTCACGCCCAATCAATAAAAATACTTCAGGCTCTTTCTCTACCTCCTTAACAAACTCCTTTAATGATAACAAAGTTTTGAGCTCTTCAATCTCCTCCAACTTGTTTTCCTCCTGTTGTCGCTTCTTTGGAACTAGAGTAATCTTTGTGCCTTCAAACATGAAACTGTAACTGTTGGTACGCCCATCATGTTGCACCGCTCGCTCATACTGCCACGGTCTCCCCAGCAACAAATGACAAACGTCCATATCTACGACATCACACCAGATTTCATCTTTGTATTTCTTCCCAATTGAAAACTTCACACAAGCTCTACGTCCAACTTTCACTTCACCACCCTTCCTCAACCAAGCTAACTTGTACGGTTTAGGATGTTTCTCGGTTTTCAATTCCAACTTCTTCACTGCTTCTGTAGAGATAATATTATCACAACTCCCAGCATCAATAACAAATTTACAAACTCTTCCCAGAATAGTGCATGTAGATTGAAAGATATTGTTCCTCAACCAACTACTTTCCTCCTCTTGCTTCGGTGTTAAACAACTTCTCCTCATCATCAATGCGTACCCATCATCTCCTGACAGTAAGTCTTCCTCCTCAACTGGTAAAGAATTAGAGCATTTAGCTTCTTCATCCTCATCCTCAACTTCTGCAATCATGGTTCTCTTCTTTGGCTTTGGACATTCACTGCTTTTATGACCCAATTCCTGACAATTGTAACATTTGAAACCATTGTTGACCCTTGTCTTCTCAACCTCCTTCACCACTGGTCTACTGATAGGTTTAGAAACATTAGAACTTCCTCCAACACCCTTCGCTTGATTGTTAGAATTAGTAAAAACACCACTTCCTCGTCTACCCTGTTTCTCCCAAGCCAACGCTTTCTGATGTGCTTCCACTACAGATCTTGGATCAAACATATTAACCATATCCTGGATCTGCATTCTCAATCCCCCAATGAATCTAGATGTCAGCTGCTCTTCTGTTTCCATAATATCATTCCTGGCAATAAGTTGATAGAATTCATCAGCATAGTCATTCACAGATTTCGTCCCTTGTCTCAAGTTTTGCAAACGTTGATACATCAAAGATTGATAATTGTAAGGTAAGAACGTTGCTTTCATCAATTTCTTCATCTTCTCCCAAGATTCAACTTTTGACTTCCCCATACATTCGCGTGTAAGCTTGGTTTGCTGCCACCATGCCAAAGCTCTACCCCTCAGCCTTGTAGCAACCAACTTCACTCTACGATGTTCTGGAACTTCTTTGAAGTCAAAAATCTCCTCGACATTAGCCACCCAATCTAGAAACTCCTCCGCTTGCATACCACCTTTGAATTCAGGAATTTCAGTCTTCATCCCCGACTCCCACTTGTGATCATACTCAGAGTAATTTCTTCCTTGTCCTCGTCCTTGTCCTCGAACACTACCACCATCATACTCCTCTTCAAAATCAGATGTATATTGTTGTCTATCTCGTCCACCCACATCTCTACTACCATTACGTCTACCACCATCCCTTCTATCTACATTCCTCCGTTCACGATCATTCACGTTCCTCCCACGCCCTTGATCATTTTCAACACTTCTGTCTCGATTTGAATGTGGTGAGACTCTACTACCTCCATGATTAGATTCAGGTGAAACCCTTCTCCAATTTTGATTCATCTCCGTCATAAGCTTCTCTAACCGGCCAATTCCTTCATTAAGCTTTTCACTAAAGTTCTCATTGATTCTTTGCTCCATCTCATCAGCCTCTTCTCTTCGATACAAAGCTTCTACGTTTTGGTGACGATTAGCTCTCCTTGGCGGCATACTTGAAAATTTCACAACTCTTCAACACTTCAAATTCAAACACAATTCGGACTTTGATCCAAAATGAAACGGATCGAAAACTTCCACTTTGTAGCAAATCGCGATGAACACGATGGACAAAGTTTCGGCTTCCAATACAAATTCGATCAATCAATCTTCGAACAAGCCTTCTTACTCTCGGCCGTGATAATCAAATTCGAATCTTCACTTCAAGCTCGGCAAATCACTTCAACTTCTAAATGAATAGGCTCCAAGTCTCGATCTAGCTATGATTGGCTAGAACAAGCTCTGATACCAAATGACGCAGCGGATATTACAAAAACAATGTAGATCGTTGAATGTAGCAATCGGTGGATTGGAAGATACTGAAATGCCCAAATTCGTTGATCCGAAGATACCGAATTCTAGCTATCCCGAACTCGTTGATCGCGCACGATACCGGGTTCAAAGATCTTCAATTCTTCAAGCGTTGATCAAGCGCACTTAATTCCGCGAATCGGCTTCTACAATCGTTGAATCGAGCGCACTCGATTAACCGAAAGAGGAGATAGGAGATTACATTCAACTACCAATTTGAATGAAAGCACAAAGCAATCAAAAGAGAATTTTATTCAAAAATCAACAACTTTACAAAATGACCATACACGCCTATTTATAGGCTACAACTCAACACAACAGAAAATTCACTAACTCCTAAGTCGGTTCCGACTTACGACCTACGACCCATCCTAACTCGGAGACGACTTAAGACAAACAGTTACACTACATGCCTTTAGCGACCTATCAACATACAACACGACTCACGACTTATTTACAAAGTACATGACTCAAAAGTAAACGACTCACAGACGAGTCCCCTTAAGTCGTTTACGACTTATCAGATTACGACTTAAAAACAAAATTACAAACGACTTATAACAGATGCGACTTAACAACCAACACAACAGCCACTTCCTTCGACTTAAGAATCCACGGTGTAGATTAACTCGCATAAGAATCTACGGCAACAGGCTTTAGCGACTTAAGAACATGCGCATCTCATATCAGCGACCTAAAGAACAACGGTAGAGATTAACTCGTAGAAGAATCAACGGCAGTGTGCTTCAGCGACTTAAGTCCTGATTCATTAGGTCGTTCACGAGACTTAACTAAGTCGTAACTCGCTTCCTCTTCACTCCTTTTGTTAAGTCGTGGACGACTTATACCTTCAGCTTTGTTAAGTCGTGGCCTTTCACTAAGTCGCTGCCGAGTTATACTAAGTTGCTGGGACGACTTAAAACCTTCGTTAGGTCGCGAACTCGAGTTAACTCCTTCCCCTGGTTTCCAGTTGAGTCGTGGACGACTTATAGCTGCACCGTTAACTCGTATACGACTCATCAACACCGAACGACTTATGTTCTCCTTAAGTCGTAACTCCCTCCCATCTGAACTGATAGGTCATAGACGACTCAATGCCGATTCTTTAACTCGCCGCTTCCCCTCACATGGCTCCATAGGTCGTGGACGACCTATAGCTTCTGCCTTAAGTCGTGGATGACTTATCTCCTCGCCTTCCTTAAGTCGATCACGACTTATGTCCTTAGCTTTGATAAGTCGGTCACGACTTATGCCTTGGGCAATTATAGTTTGGCCTACATCATAAATCAATTTGAAATTTGAAATTTTCCTAAACCATTTTAATCTCAAACTACATTTTCAAACAAGCTTTTTGCTAAATCATTTATTAAATGATTTTCTTTTTCCTTGGAAAGCTACGAAATTATGATCAACTTTATGTAATCATCATAAAAAAACATTTCATTAAGTGGAAATATTTTCATTACTTTCCAAAATCTAACTTTAAAATAATTAACTTGAAAACTCATTTTGGAAGAGATAAATAACCTCTTCCATTATCAAGAGATGATTATTAATTATTCCTTAAAATAAATTTTTGGTATATATATACAAAGTTTAAAAAAAATTCACAATTTAAAATGATTATACTACATGAATTGTTCATTTATCAAAAACAAGTCAAATTAACATTTTCACTTGTCACAAAATTAAATTTCCATCTAACTATCAAAATAAAACTAATTAAAGTTGATAATTTTAAAAGAATTTTACAAATTCACACCAATCAATTTTTAACACAACCCAAATTTAAAACAAAACTTGCTCACAACTTCATGCTAAAAGTTTAAAATTTGCATTTTTTTAAGATTGATTTTTATATCTATCCTCTACAATTACTCAATTAACTAAGTGTCAAAACAAATTTTATAGTCATCATTAATAAATTGTACCAAAATATTTAATTAATATTTTAATTTTTCAAACCAAAGTACTCTTTTACCTTAAATACATCATTTTATTAATCAAAGCATCAAATGATATTTTCTTCTAATTAAGACATCCCCTTAATTAGAATTATTCACTTTTACTTACATATTTAATTTCTCAAATTTCAAATAATATAAGGGTATTGCCTCGCCATTGATTTATAGTGAATGACCTCATCGATTGGTTGCAGAGTTGATCAAATGATCAAAACTGCCTCGCCACTCCTCCAACACTCACTATGGTTCAATGGTTTCATCAAACATTTAAAATAAAAATTAATACTCCATCATATTAATTATTTCCAAACTTTACTTATTAAAACTCAATTTATCGTGTCTGACTGTCTCATCATAGTGTTTAGGAAATTCCTATCAATAACGTTGATCAGGCGTATCGACCAGAATTCTTAAAGCACTTGATGGACAACCCAACACAAAAATCATCTTCCATAAAAAGAAATGCCTCATATATGCTTTACAAAATATTATTTTCTTATCATAATAAAAAAAATCCAGTTTCACTTAAAAACATATCTTTTATTAAAAGATTTGAGAATTCAATAGTTACTTACACTCAAAATCAAAGAACTCAAGAAGAACTTATCGAGATATTCCCAGAATACTCGATTCACAAGATTGAAGAATAAGCTGGAGTGTTCCCTAAATCAAACGGTACAATGGGCCACTTATAAGAACATACGAGTGCGGAATGCGGTAAGAGGAACGCTATATTCCACAACTCGTAGCTGATGAAAATCGGTGTAAGGTCAAGCTGAGGAATGACCCTAGCACCACTCAATGGATTAAAAGGAGATCAAAGAGATATAAAAGTAAGGGTAAGATATCTTCTTGAATGAGGAGAAGTAACACTTACGACACATCGTTACTTCGATTGAAGTAATATCACAAAATATATCAACAAATGAATATCCGAAGAGGATATCTCGAAGGGGTAAGAACGACAATGTCAATTAAATTCAATTAATCACCACATTTTTTTAATGGACATCCTCGTGGGAGGATAAACGAAAGGCTAAGAATTGGAAAGGAGGTCAATACAATACTCGATTGCCCAATGGGGTGACAAACCCGACGAACTCATAGAAATCGACAAAGACACAACAACAAAAATTCAAGATACATCATCATCATATCGAAACTCAAGAGTGGATATAGATACTTCGGAATCGTCATTAACATTCTGAAGAACAAGAGGCAACAAATCAACCAAATTAGGGTACCTAAATATAGGATCCTTCAAATCACAGAATGCAGCTTGATAATATGCAAGTCACTCCATCTAAATCATTCCAAACTCTAGATTGATAATAGCGTGCTAATTTGCACAAAAAGATAAACTACAAGGAACAACCCTAAAATTCTCATACACCACACCAAGTATTGTGGATCCCCTCAATAGGATTCGCAATCCTCAAAGAAGTCACAAGATAAGAACATCTAAAAGCAACAACCATTTCCTCAGATACGGATGAGTGTCAAGCACCCATATCGAAGAGGACTCGAATAGAATACTCACAATGGATTACTCCTAGGATGAGATATCATCAATTTAGTAATGGAATACTACAAAATAAAATATATACCTAGACATATTCCAACTTACACCTACTCCAAAAGACACAAAAAGGCTAAGGACACAATGATTAGGAAATTTGTAACACTTGTACTATACTCAATATAACATAGAATCGTAAGTCGCAATGGAAATATAATACATCAAATTTCATTCTAAAGTGTAAGTCTACAAAAAGAAAAGTGTCAGACTCACATTTACAACATATACATATATAGGCTATGACATGGTAAAAATATACATGACAACTTAAGTTACCACTATAACCAAAAATACAAGTATACATATAAGACTAGAATTTCAAAATAGAACTCTATCACATAGATAACACTGCATATATCTACTATAGCTAGCCCACATCTAAAGTCACTGAGTCCATGTACCTGGCAAGTCCCGGTCTGACCCGAGTATTATAAAAATTATAAAAGGTTAATACTATCTCTAATATCCAAAAATGGGAGATCATAATAACATGCATGCAAAAACATCGAAGATATAACATCCGTATAGTGTGTTAAACTAAAAAAGTTCAAATGCCATAATAGTCACTCATAGTGAATGATCCCAAAATCTAGAAATAGCCACAAGAAAGTAAATGGCATCATATCTCATATTTCACCAAATCATGAACACAAATTTAGCTCTTCATAAGAAAAACAGAGTTATGATGAAATCCTAAATCAAATATCAGATCTCAATGCTTAAATCAATAACACATAATTGGTGGCAATCCCTAAAGACGAGTCAATACCTGCCAAACACAGATGTAAGGTACGGTCTCCTCAAGGATAGAGTTACAGTTCCCTCTCGAATAGAGGTATAGTCCCTTCTCGGACCACAGAAACAAACCCGAAGGTTACCCCGAACACAGAGACGAGCACGAAGGCAACGCCGAACATAGATGAGATACCGTTCCCTCGTGGACCACAGAGACGAGCATATCACAAGCCTAATCTAAAGGAAAGCACATCGTAAGCCAATACAAGATATGAGCACTTAGCCCACAAAGATGATCATTTCTGATCAATAAGTGTAATGTACCACCGGATAATTATCATTCGAGTGACAACCGTGCGTCCCATACCACACAGGTTGACTTGAATGTTTACTATAAGCTAGTGAACTCCACCCAATAAGTGTAATATACTCTCAATTAGTAACTAAGTGAGTACCGTCCAATGTCCCATAACCACTTTGCGTTACTTAAATATTTAGTAAAAGATAGTAAATCCTACTCGACTAAAATATTTAATCGAACGAGTCCAAGAATTAACCGAAATAAAGTAATGCAACTGTTCCATACCACTTGTATTGCTAAATCGTTTAATTAGATCTCATTCAAGTGAAGATAGAAATCGCAAGAAAGCAATAGTTCCAAAAGTCACAAAAGATATGCCAAAATAGCATATATAGACAAAGGCTAAGCATAATAAAAGCTATGAAGAGTTTATATTTTGAAAGCAAATAATATGATTTTACCATATAGGAAATCAATCCTAAATTACTTTATTTATATACTTACTTTCACCGTCTTATTTTTAAAATCCATAAACCCATTTGTTAGTTAACTATATATATATAAAACTTGATAAAATAAAATATAAATTCAAACAGATATATATATATATAGTTGTTCCGAAATCCCAATAAATAATATATAGTTTTACAAACTATATTTCAAAAGCCATATATTTATACAAACATTTGTTTAAAAATAACATAGGCTTATATTTCAAAACCATTCTCTTAGATCTATAAAATTATTTCTACTCACTATACTTAAAATATAATTACTTATTATAATCATTTAAAAAAGGAATTTAATTGGATTTGGAAACAAGTTTGAAATCTGTGAATTATAATAAACTTATCTTTTGTAAATTTTTTGTTTTAATACCATATATATAATAAGTAAATATATATAAAAAATTCATGGAACTTAGATCAAAATAACCTTCCAAATCAAAGCATTGAAACTCTAGAAATTAGAAACCAGATAGAAGCCAAAATCCATCAAAACGAAGCAAAGCAAATCCAAGGCAAAGCAAAAGAGCGGAGTGGGAAAGAATCACCTGGAGCACGCAATCGAGGTGTCGATCGGTCGACCAACCATCAATGACAAGTTGACCGGTGGGATTCCTAGAGCATGCGCTCTAGGCACTTACTTCCCCACCATCGACTTCTTGCATTACCGATCTGATTCTTCTTCATTTCGACGGTAAAAACTTGCAATTATAACTCAGGTTCACAGATGCGTGCACTAGGAAATATTCCATACTATCCAAGCATTCAAAAAGAGAGAAAATAAAGTTACAATAAGAAATTTGATAGAGAATATACTGTAAGCTTTCAACCACAAAACATAGATCACCATTCCAATTTCTCAACAATTGAAACTAAAATTCATATGCATGTATTAGATAATCAGGGATAGATGTGTGAGGATTAACTCATCTCTTCTTCTTGCAATTAAGCAGCTATAACTTCTATAACAGCTTACAAATAAAAATCAGCAAACCCTAGCACTCAATAAACAAAAGGAACAAATACAGGAATTAATTATTGTAAAACCGAAATCAACCTGTCTAAAAGATAGGATAGGTTTCAAAATCATTACCTTGATTTTGCTAGATTTTCTATAATTTTTTTCCTATTATAAAAATGGAGATTTGATTACATTTGGGAGAAAGAAGTAAACCCTAGTTTCTTCTTTCTACTTCTATTTTCTGAATGTGCAGGTTTGGTTGTTTGAGAAAAATGAGAAGTATACTTCTCTTCGTAGTTATTTACTCAGTTTGGGCTTTATGATAAAATCTACAACCCAACAAGAGTTTAAAAATCCATTATTTTTAAATTTATTAACTAGTAAGCTTCATAGCCTAAAATATCAAGTGCTTAAAATCATAGACCAACGTTCAAATAAGAGGATTTCTTAAGTATATCTTAGAATGAATATTATTTAAAATAAATATGCAAATCTCAAATTTTATTTTATTTAAAAAAAATAAAAGATTCAAACCAATTAAATATTTTTAAGTAAACACTAATTCCAATTATCTTCGAATAAAACACTAAAATTCCAATTTCTCTAATATTCTATAAATTTAGATACTAAAATAATTTCATTACCTGTTATAAAATAATACCAATTCAAATTTATCAATTAATTCGCTAATTTACATCATTATTTATTTTATTAAAACAACTTAAAAATCGGGGTTGTTATAGACTTTCCTTCTTAAAGAAATTCCATTCTCACAATTACAATTCAGAGAAAAGTCTAATATATATATATATATATTTAAAAATTCATCTTTTGATTCCATCTTCATTCTTTAAATTTTAACCCAACTCGATAATATAAATCATTAATTTACTTAACATGTTAATTTACAAAAATCAACATATCATTCATTCTTATTTTTTAGTTCGAAAATAAGTTTACACAATTATTTCACATCCTTTAAAATAAAGATAACAGCCTTTTATAGTTTAAAATACTGAATATTTAAGGTGCTTAAAAGATATTCAACTTATTAATCTCTTGGAATAAGTGGGTGAAATAATCTAAAGACTTCTTTTATTTTATATGTTAAAACCCCACAATTTAATTTGATTTTATTGAAAAGAAATCACTTCCCCAAGAATTATATTTCCATATCATGAAAGATTACAATTATTCAACCATCACTCAACATTTCAATTTATTTCAATTCAAATTTCTATATTTGAAATTCATAAACTAGGAAAACCTACTTCTAATAAAAAATAACATATATAATCTAACCAAAAGAACTTCCTTTTCTTTACTAAAATATTCATCTTGTCAAACTTCATTTTGTAGACTTCTTTTCATGATTATAAAGCCATATCCTTATACAAAAATTCGGAACTCATTTATAAACTCTCTTTTCTTTGCTTTACAAAAAGAACTTCTATATCTCATTATTATTACTTGTAAAGCTATTTAAATTTGAAATATTTTTTATGTACTAAAATTAGAGCTTTTAAAAATTCAACCACTTATTTTAAACATAACCACAAAGTTCAACCTTTTTAATATAACCATTTTAAGGTGAAATGAATTTCAAACTTTTTTTTATTGTATTCTCATGATTTTATTATCATCACTTTTTATTTTCAATAAAACTCCAAATTACTTTTCAAAACTTAAATATTTTAATTTCGAATGATTCTTTCTCCACAATAATTTTATAACTTTAAATTCTTCAAATAATATAATAGTTTCTTATGGTATTTATTTATAACAATTCCTGCTTATATAATTTATCCTTTAGATTCCAAATCATCAAAATATAAAATTCTATTTTTCAAAATTTATTTACACAATTACTTTACATCTTTTATTTTAACTTCTTATAGATATGGGCTCTTATTTAACAATTAACTTTCATTCAAATCATAATAAGATATACACGAGAAATCAAAAGTGTCACACACAATTCATCTTAGAATATATATTATAAACATACATAATATTTACATATATCAAATAATATAATGATGTTTCCTTACCATCATTATAGAGAATCGCTTTGTCAATTGGTTGCGATGTTGACTGTAAAATCAACACTGCCTTACCACCGACCTCTGCTATTGCTAAGGCTCGGTGGCTGCACACATCATCTAAAATTAATACATATAATGCATCATTACTGTTTCCTTTATAAATAATTTTAACCATCAAAATTTTAAAACAAAATTATTTATTTTAAAACAAAATTATTTATTTTACCAAAAATTTCTTTCCACGATATATACTATCTTTTCAAATAATATTATTCAATTTCAAAATATTCACTTAATATTATTATCAAAACTGCATTTAATATCTAATTTCAAAATGAAGCATATATTTCGCAATATTTTCTTAAAAAACCATTATTTATCTTCAAGATGCATGTTATTAAAATCATCCCACTTGTGTGTGTATGTATAGGTATACATACTCTTTCCTAAAATATCATTTTATTTCCAAATAATATTTGACTTCCTTTAAAACTTTATTATCTCATTTAAATATTATTCATAGTTCTCACAAACATTTACAAGATATTTAAAATATTAAAACTCAAAGCACAGTGTCTGAATATCTCGTCAAAGTATCTACGAATTCCGAACGATAACGTTGATTGGATGCATCAATTAGAATTCTTAAAGCACTCAACAGGAAATTTAGCACAAAACTAATTTCCAAAAATTTCTTTATCGATCTCTATATTTTCAAATAAATGATAATCTATTAATAACACTACAATAATACAACCATTCAACTAAGCATACATAATGCAATTATTCATTTCCAAATCCATCTTAGTATTTAATTAATTATACTTATAAATTAATATTTCATTTCATATGAAGTGAAGTTTTCAATATCCTTTATGGTAGTGTTAACCGGTGGATTTAACTAAATCGACTACTCGTTTGTCAAGACTGGAATACGATGAGTTTGAGTTAATTGGATGGATAGACGATCAATCACAAATAACAAATACGATTACGAAGCCGGGGTTCGGCATAACATGGTCATGAGCATTCGGTCATTGGAGTTCGTCCATGTAGGTCGGTCGTTCGGGGTCGGTGCAATTTGATTGGATCGGCAATAGGTGGTTCGGTTTGGTCGGGAAGTGGTTTGGTTGAAGTGGCTCGGGTTCGACATGGAATTATACTCGGGTCAGCATCTTGGATCGGATCGGCATGAAAGGGACTGGGCTGGGTCGGCTATGATGAGGAACATCTTGGGTTGGCATTCTATTCTGGGGTCAGTATACATATGTGGTTCGGCATAATGTAGTGATTTGGCATGTCTGCGTGGGTCGGTATTAGATGGTAGTGTGGTTGGAGTAGGATAATTCCTATGGAAGGTCATGGATGGGTTGGCCTTGGTGGGTCGTCACGAGTTGTTCGGTCAAGGGAGACAGGCCAAAGTGGGTCAGTATATGTGGATCGGTACATATGGGCCGGTATATATGAACCGGTATGTATGGATCAGCCATGTGTGGATCGACCAAGATAGATAGGTTGAGGTGATTCCGCAATGTTGGGTCAGACTTAGTGGGTCGGTCACATAAGGTTGGTCAGGTAAGATGAGATGAAGTAGCTCAGTATGGATGGATTCGGCCTCAAGGGAATTGGAACGTTTGTTTCGGCCCTAAGTGGAGTGGGTCGGTCGGCATAGCAGGAAGTTGGTCAAGTTGCTTCAAGCACGATTGAGGTCTACTTCGAGTCAGCTTCCAGGGGATTCAGGGTAGGCATATGTGGGTCGGTGGTTGTGGATCGGCTTGCCTCGGTCGGTCAGCTTGAATTAACACTTGTGGGCCAAGCTACCTTGGTCTTGGGCCTGCACAGGGGAAGCAGCCTATCTTCGTTCATAAATACAGCATGTGGGACTTCGGAAAAGGGGATCTTCATTCTGCTTCCCTTCTTCTTTCCTATTAAGGCAACTTTGCCATTATTGTTTTAAAAACTCCAGATTGTAACTGTAATTGATTCTCATATCAATAAAAAGGTAATTTCTGGAGTGGACGTAGGCCGAAGTCAGCCGAACCACAATAAATCCTCTGTTATTACTGCTTTCTTTTTAATTTTGATTGTTCTTCATACTGAAACTATCTACATACACTATATCTATGATTTATAACTATGATTTGGTGCTTTCATCCGGACTTGGGTATTAGTGACCAAATTTGGCACTAACATTTTGGTGCTTTCACTGAGAGAGACTAGCACCCGCTACATCGAATTTGGAGTTCAAATTTGGAAATTTAAAGGATTGGATCTAGAAGGAACCATGGTTAGGCCATCAACAAGGAGACAAGTGACAGAAGGGAGCAATTAAGAAGGAAATGAAGAGGCCTCCTTTGGAGCTGGGTCAGATCAGGCATCCGTCTACTTCACTAGGGATGAGATGCAGAATGATGGATTCTATGCAGGAGCAATTGATGAAAAGGCAAGAGGAAATGATGCAGACACTTCTTAGACAATTTGGATAGGTAGGAACAATAGGAGCTGTAGGAGCTCAAATCCATGGAGCTAGATCAGAAGGACTCAACAGGCAAGCAAATGGAGTTGTTCAACGGGGGAAGCCTTCAATCAACAAACAACTATCAATCTGGATGGACTTAGACACGGGGGCACACCACCAGGTAATGCTGGACCAATCCATGGAGGGATACCAGATGACGCTGCACAGCCCAGCACCAACAGGAATACAGGAGTGTTTGACGAGGAGTATGTACCGGAATTCCCTCGAGGACTTAGAGGGCAGTTAGGAAATGGAGATGGGGGACAACCCTTGGTAGATTACACTGTATTAGCTGAAATTATCAGGCGAACTATTCGCGGAGGTCTGACAAACAAGGATTGGGAGGGAGTAAAAAAAAGTCTGTTTACCCGTAACATCAGGATGGCTAGGAATCCACCCGATTTCAAGCTGCCCACTCTGGAAGTATACAATGGTAAGACGGATCCTACTGACCACTTGACGAGGTACACAAGGCATATGGAAGTGCTAGGGGCATCAGAGGAGGTTATGGCATGGTGTTTCCCCTTGTACTTGACCGATATAACTGCTATGTGGTTCAAACAGTTGGAGGATGGATCTATTAGAACATGGACAAAACTGGTGGATAGGTCCTTGAAACAGTTTCGAGTTCACATAAAAAGGTCGAAGAATGTGATGACATTGACGTCAGTTAAGCAAAGAGCGAATGAATCACTCAGGATTTTTTAACTCGGTTTAATGAAGCTGTTACTTCGGTGGATCGGCCGGATACATCAATGGTTCTAATGGCGGTGGTGTCAGGGGTCAGGGATAATTCGGATTTCAAAGTATTATTGATACGGGACCCACTAATGGACCTCGGGGAATTCTTTCACGAAGCTGAGAGATTTCTTCGACAAGAGGATGCATGCTTGGATATGAGGTTAAAGGAAGTAAACATGGTTAAGGATGGAGAACCGTCCGGTGAAAGCTCGGGTAAAGACAAAGATAAAGGGAAGAGGAAGCATTAGGGAGAACAAAAATTCTCCACTTACATAGGACTGAATGAGACGTTGGAACAGATATACTTGAATACTTGGGATCGCCTTCCTTATCGAAGGTCGACAAGGAGGGAACCCTTAGAACGTGAAAGGGCATTGGGAAGGCACTGTCTTTTTCATGACCTAGACAGGCATGATACTAACAGCTGCAGGCATCTATAGGATATAATTGAGGAGCATATAAGGAATGGTTAGTTGCAGCAATATGTCGAAACTCGGAATGCGGCAGTGGAATAGGAGCAGCCACCGCCTACCTTGAACGACGATGGAACGAGGCTCAGGAATGGTGGTCGGTTGGTCATCAACTAATCGTGATGGTTTGGAATAAGTAACAAACTCTAGGCAGGCGGTTAAGTCACTTACTCATGTTCGAGGATGGAGACAACCTCTAGGCATGCTTTGAGATGATGATAAACCGTGATGCTTTGGTTTGTGAAATCTGTTTTTGGCTTGGACACTTGCTTTTTTTGGTTTGGTTTTGAAGTTTGGTTTGAACTCCTAGTTTTGTTTGTTTTCTGATTTGGGATCTGGTTTGGACGTTTGTTTTTTGGTTTGGATTTTTGATATGGATTTCTGGCTTTCTGGTTTGATTTGGATGTCGGATTAGAATTTGATTGGATTTTCCTCTGGTTTTTGGCCAGATGGTCGTCGAGCATGGACTATGCTCGGCAAGGGTCCGGAGAGACCAAGATTCGGCCTAGGACCTAGGCCCTGGATTATCTATTGGTTACTATTTCAGGTCGTCGAGTATGGACTATGCTCGGAAAGGGTTCGGAGCAACCAGGATTCGTCTTAGGACTTAAGCCACGGCATTACTCAGCGTTAAGGGACACTGAACTAGGAACACCATGGCGTTACTTAACACAGGTCGCCGAGTATGGATTATGCTTGGTAAGAACTCGGAGAGGTTACGGATTTGGATATTGGCTATGAACAACTAAGGATTTGGGCATGGACCTAGAGCAATCCCAGATTTGGATATCGACCCAGAGAGGTCATGGATTTGGTTATTGGTTATTGGATATGGATGGATTATAACTCGGTTATCGGATTCGGATTTCCGCTTAGGATTTGGACCCAACAAGGTCCTCGATTTGGATTAAAGGACCCGGAGAGGTCCCGGACTCGGATAAAACGAACTGGAAAGGCCTTGGATTTGGTTAATGGATTTAGGATGAATTCAGAATTGGATATCGACTCGGAGAAGTTGTGGATTTGGACAAGGATATGGCTACAACACTTGGATAAAGTGGCTTGGCAATGAATTGGGTCACGGTTTGGATGATACGGCTACGGATGGAATTGCTTGACAATGAGTGGAACATGGATTTCGGATATCGGATTTGAGGCTATTCAAAACACACCTTCCAATAACAAGGCATGTTTTGTGGGGCAAATGTTAATTCGCCTTTTGACAAGGCTGTAGACAGGTGGATTTAACTAAATCGACTACTCATTTGTCGAGACTGGAATACGATGGGTTTGAGTCAACTGGATGGATAGACGATCAATCACGGATGACAAATATGATTACGAAGCCGAGGTTCGGCATAACATGGTCATGAGCATTCGGTCATTGGAGTTCGACCACGTGGGTCGACCGTTCGATCGGTGCAATTTGATTAGATCGGCAATAGGAGGTTCGGTCTGGTCGGGAGGTGGTTTGGTTGAAGTGGCTCGGGTTCGGCATGGAATTATACTTGGGTCAACATCTTGTATCAGATCGGCATGGAAGGGACTGGGCTGGGTCGGCTATGATGAGAGAACATCTTTGGGTTGACATTCTATTCCAGGATCGGTATACATATGTGGTTCGACATAATGTAGTGGTTCGGCATGTCTGCGTGGGTCGGTATTAGATGGTAGTGTGGTTGGAGTATGATAGTTCCTATGGAAGGCCATGAATGGGTTGGCCTTGGTGGGTCGTCACGAGTTGTTCGGTCAAAGGAGACAGGCCAAAGTGGGTCGGTATATATGGATTGGTACATATGGGCCGGTATATATGGACCAGTATGTAAGGATCGGCCATGAGTGGATCGACCAAGATAGTTAGGTTGAGGTGATTCTGTAATGTTGGGTCAGACTTAGTGGGTCAGTCACATAAGGTTGGTCAGGTAAGATGAGATGAAGTGGCTTGGTATGGATGGGTTCGGCCTGAAGGGAATTGGAACGTGTGGGTCAGCCCTAAGTTGTTTGGCCGTAGTAGGTCGTTCTGTATAGCAGGAAGTTGGTCAAGTTGCTTCGAGCACGATTGAGGTCTACTCCGAGTCAGCATCCAAGGGATTCAGGGTCGGCATATGTGGGTCGGAGGTTGTGGATCGGCTTGCCTGGGTCATTCAGCTTGAATTAACACTTGTTGGCCAAGATACCTTAGTCATAGGCCTGCACAGGGGAACCAGCCTATCTTCGTCTATAAATACAGCATATGAGGCTTCGGAAAAGGGGATCTTCATTCTGATTCCTTTCTTATTTCCTATTAAGGCAACTCTACCATTATTGTTTTAAAAACTCCAAATTGTAACTGTAATTGATTCTCATATCAATAAAAAAGAAATTTCTGGAGTGGACATAGGCCGAAGTCAGCCGAACCACTATAAATCCTCTGTTATTACTGCTTTCTTTTTAATTTTGGTTGTTCTTCATATTTAAACTATCTACATCCACTTTATCTATGATTTATAACTGTGATTTGGTGCTTTCATCTGGACTTGGGTGTTAGTGACCAATTTTGGTGCAATAGGTAGTTACTCTGCTGAAGATACTACAAAGTCTTATAATTAATATCAAGTAGGTTTCTAAATTTGTAAGTGATGATTTCTACTCAACACAAATTTTAAACAATTACTTATAATTTCAAGATAATTAAGCATCCATTAATTAATCAAACATATATAAACACTAATTACTGTACTTAGCGCAAAGTAGTTTATTAGCTTTCGTTGTGCAACTTTGATCACTAACAGATCAGGACACCACTACTCAATACTAAACTTTTTAAAACCATTTTTAATATAGTGATTTGCAAAGTAATTCAAAAAATTTACAAATACATCCCAATGGTTATTCCTAATAATCATTAACACTTATATCCTAAATAGGAAATAAATCCTAAATTCTATCTGGCACATCCAAGGGATTGGACTCTATGTCTATCTAGGCTAAGATTTGTGTTTCTTAAATTCTATATTTTTTTGAACCTTTGTTATGATACCAAGCTGTAACGCCCCACCTTTAGACCCTCATTAACATAGGATATTAGTAAGTAATATCGTCTGCTATTTTCCGCTTTAGGCGAGTATCAATACATCGAATTATGTGATTACTATTTTTTTTCCTTACAATAAGGAATTTGACATATACGATCCAGGTGCAAAACAATAATAAAGTAGCTTAACAAAATTTAGAACAATATATCACGTAGTATATAACACAGAATCACAAATCGCAACGGAAATATAATACATCAAATTTCTCTCTAAAGTGTAAGTCTACAAAATGGAAAATGCTAGACTCACATTTACAACACATACATATATAGGAAATGACATGGTAAAAATTATGACGACCCACCTTTCTGACCCCTAGGGATGACAATTAATAATTCCATGTATTTGTGTGCCATTGCCCAAGAGTTTGAAAGGCAAGTTTTCGTGGGGAAAAATAGAAGTATAGGACATACAACAGAAATATAATTGAGTATCTAAGAGTTTAGGGAAAATAATTCATATATAATAGACATAACCGCAAAAATAAATAACTAGATAGATACAGAGCCTCTTGCTCGTCCATCATCTTCAAAGAGCCCAAAGGAGACTTGTGACGCACCGGCTCCAATGACCGAAATATCAGAGGGAGTTTACCGTTTGATAGCTCGGATCAATGGGCACTAAAGGAGCGATCGCTCGTATACACTACTTTGGATCAACATGGATATGTTTAAAATATCTGAACATCTCTGAAGTGATATGGATCTCATCTCAACACAATGTAGTATACACGAGTTCGGGGAATTTGTATCTAAATCACATATCAGAACACAATATATAATGGCTTCACAAAACAGCGGACCAAAAAGATAGATAGATATATATATATATGTACACACATATACATAGGTACAAACAGACGTCAAACTATCATCATATATCTACAACTAACTCATCATGCATACTATACATAACTGCCCCAAAAATGACGCTCTAATACATACACAGAAAAATATATATAAAGGCATATGACATGACTACACAAAATCAACTTAGCATAGTTCAACGGACTCTAAATGTATCTCCCTAACATCTCTCCTCCAGATGACTCTAACAGTTTCTTTGAGGCATGTAGCAAGCGTGCGTCAGTGAAGCTCTAAATCTACAACTACCTTAAATTTATATACTGTATGCCAGTTGTCGTCCGTCTCAATGTTGTATGAAATCACCTTAAAACGTGAAAAGGTAATCATCCTGAAAAGCCTCAGTCTGACCCGAGGAGTTGTCAAAAACAACCTCGAGTCAGGCTATAAATCTAGCTGTGAGAATAATTGTGTAACAATGATTCCTATAAATTGTGGAGTCAGGTTATATATGTGATATTAAAAGAAATAAACACACTCCAAAATATAAACCAGCCACATCCCATTAAATTATTTCAATTCAAATACACATGTCATGGCAGTATTTAAAGTGAATCACAACTGCAACTCTAAACAACCGGGATATCACATCCTATTCATTTATAAGTTGCATTCACTATTCAATAGACATTTCATTGTCAAGTTATGCATATACGAGGTCTAGAATTACTAGTGAATCCTATTCATTATTCACTCTTACTAGACTCTGTATCAAACTGATATCACGGCCTTTTTCATTCGTATATCTTTCGATCAGAAATTGTGGGTGCCCCCACACTATCTATTAGTTGCACTATCTTCTCCTGTTCACTATTGGCACTCACCCCGTTGTGCTATAATCTTCATCATTGTTTCACCACATATCCATCAATGAGATTACTCTCAATTCTTCCTCATTTCCTGTTTGCACTGCGCCTGTCACTGTGGTTGTGTCCGTGCAACAGATCGTTTGGACAATGAGTGACGAGGGACCAAGTCATCATGGTTCAGGGAGCGACCCCGAATTTGTCCGCTAGGATGCATTCTAGCATTGAGTAGCCTCACCTCGTCTCGTTTGCTTCATCAGTTAAATTTATTCAAATTCTTTTGTATTTAACTTCCCAATATACCATTTATCCCCAAATTAGTCTCGTGTTCTATTTTATATCACTTATAGATGTCGTGTTCGTGCAACATACCATTGACTTGTAGTATATAGCATTATATATATAATGAACATTCATAAACATAATACTTAAACATGACTTGGAAGAATTTTATCGGATTTGAATTTAAATTATAATAAAGTGTACGCTTCAAATTTAGACTTGATTTTTGATGATGTCATTTTAATTTAGTTTATAGAATTTTTCCATAATTTTTTAATTTGGAAAATAAAATATTTTCGTTTGACACATTATGCGTCAAATGTCCGTTCTTTTGAAATTTTATAGAATAAGTAAACCGGTCTATTTTATTATTGTTTTGTGATCACGTAAGGTTGTTGTGCGCGATCCTATTTTTATTTCGGTCGTACGCAGTCCATACGCGAACGGAATATTGCGTAATGTCGTACCCTAATTTTTTTAAAGTAAACTAAATTATAAATCTTCTCACCACAAATCTTTCCAAGCCCAACATCAAATAACAATAGCACACCACTTTCTCCATGCGTGCGCCCAATGCATGCAGCACCTCCCTCATCTTTACGTTTATGCTTCATTTTCTAACTCTCGCATGAAAACTTCCCCATGGCCAAGCACGCAACATTAGCATCTCTTCTTTTCATCCCCATGCATGCATTTCCATTGCCGAGCATCTCCTCCTTCTAACACTTCATCTCCAACACAGCCAACATCCCCAAGGTCCCCACCATGCATGCACGCATAAAGTAAAATTAAAAATAATAATGAAAATGTGTGCAAGGCCTTCGTGCATGCCTCCCCTGTACCTTTCTATGTGTGTTTTCTTTTATTTTAATATATCTGTTTTTTTTTGCTTAGAAATGAATGACAATGCTTGTCTCTCTCTCTGTACATGAATGTGTGTACATTTTTTTACTATGTACAAAATGAATGTGAAAGTGCTGCACTCTTCAAGCAATCAAACACAGAAGCATATAAACACACTTGCGTTCATACATGCAAGCCATGACCTAAACATATGCAACAGGCAGTACCCCTCTTGACATTCACAAGCATGCACTTCCATATATTCATGCCCACTCACGCATATATGCCTGCTCATGCATATTTAGTTCCATCCTCCATCTCCCACTAGTTCCTTCTATGTGTAAACTCACCCGCATGCCACACCCATATACACTTGCACATATATCAACACCATCTAATATATATACAAGCAACACGTGCACACGCTGCCAAGCCTCCTATTTCCCTTTACACTCCACTTGTTAATCCTCTGATTTGCGACTTAACAGAAGACGACCTAACAAGCTAAAGGCGTGACCGACTTAAGAAGGGCTCCGAGTTAAGGAAGACTCCGAGTTAACAGGCTACGACCTAAGGAAACTCTGACCCAACAGTTGCCGATCTAACTACTGAGAAGAGCTCCCGACTTAAGATGTGTGCCGACCTAGGAGCCTACCGACTTAAGGAAGCCTACCGACTTAACAAATTGCGAGTTAACAAGGGCTTCCGACTCAACAGCTTAGCAACCTATGGGTTAACTCTGCTCTGACCTAACAACACCGAGTTATGAAATGCTCCGAGTTAAGAAGTACTACGACTTAAGAGTCTACGAGATAAGGAAGTCTTGGACCTAAGGCAATTGTTGATAACTTAAGACCTACGACCTATCCCTTAAGTCGTCGCCGACCTACGACTTATACTAAGTCGTGTACAATCTCAGAACACCTTATACACCTTTACCTCGTCACCGACTTAGGGGAACGAAAACAGTATTGCATCTTTTAGGTCGTTACCGACTTACAACTTAAACTAAGTCGCTCACGACTTACTAACTCGTTCTGGAGGTACCAACTGGTACAAGTGCTTTATCTCGTCGCCGACTTACGACCTAAGACTTCTATAAGTCGGCCACGACTTAAAGACTTAGGAAAATTTCCTGAGTCCAAATCAGCTCCTATAAATACCCCACCACTTCCAACTTGAGAAGGACTTTTGGCAAATCATTTCCTCAAGCGTCCATACTCTGCTGCACTCACAACTCATTCAACAAGTAAAGATCTTCCAACACTCAAGGCACTACAACAAGCTTCGTGACGGACTTCATTCATCCGACACGGATTTAGCAAGATTCATCACCGAAGTTTGAGCTAGTAGTCGAGATTGTTGTGTGATCAAGTTGCATTGTATTTGACAAGTGATTTGTATCGAATTGTAACCAAATCAGCAATAAAAGACTATAAAGTGGACATATGCTCAATTACGGGCCGAACCACTATAAATCTGTTGTTCATTTACTGCTTTTCTGCTATTTTCAGCTTATATTCTGTTCCCGTACCAACGGGTGGTGCTTTCACAATTCTATTACACACACCGGGTGTTAGCGTTCACTTTTTAGCGTTAACATTATGGTGCTTTCATTGAGAGCCCAACTCAGGCGATCATCCACCATTGCTTCGCAAAGATTCATAAAAAGAACCTCTCTTAAAAACCAGATCCGAAATAATGGCTCCTGGAAGAAGAAGTAGGCCTATCAGATCCGGAAATGCTCACGAAGGGACTTTCGCTTCCCCAACAACAGACCAAGCAACTCCAACCGTTGGAGTCACCAGGGCTGAATTGGATGATGCAGTTTCTGGATTATACCAACAGATTGAAACCCAAAACGCTTTGATGATGGATAGAATAACTGCCCTGCTCGGGGCAAATCGTCAACCAGAAAACCACCAAACCACCCTTCCTGAAATGCCACCTTTCCAAGCTGATGGTTCTATGCCGCAACCAACTTGTCATGAACATATGCCCGGGCAAACTTCCGAGGGAAGAACTGATGCTTGCCCGGAGGTGTCTTTGAACAATAAAGAGTACCTGTCTGAAATGGTTGGCCGCATCATGAAAGAGAGCATGCAAAGGGAAGAGGATGAGGCTGATTAGGGATTCGCGCCAAGCAGAACTCCGTTTACTGAATGGATCCTGAGAGCGGAATTTCCAAGGAAATTTGCACCTCCTACTATCCAAGCCTATAGGGGAACCAGTGACCCTAATCATTTCCTATACAAATACGATTGGCATATGACCGGTGCAAGAGCATCAGACGAGATCAAGTGTCGATACTTTCCAGTATACCTGGAAGGTGTGGCTTTACTTTGGTTCACAAAGCTTCCAGTTCGGTCTGTAGATAAGTTCTCCGACTTAACACAAAAGTTTAAAGAACAGTTCAGATTGTATGCTTCAAAAGCTAAGGATATAATGTCATTGTCTAACCTTGAACAAGCGCCCGGAGAATCAATCAAATCTTTCTTGAGCCGTTTCAATATAGCTTTAGCCGAAGTAGAAAATGCGGAACCACGCATGATCCTGACTTATTTGATGCGAGCCATTGATAAATCGAGTAAATTTGGAATATGGCTAAAGATGAAGGAACCGAACTCACTTGATAAATTTTATAAAAAGGCCGACGAGTTCATTCGCCTTGAAAGCCTTTCTACAACATCGAAAGTGGTTGCTGCCCAAACTAATAATAACAATGTCCCATCTAATAAAAGAGAATCTGAAAGTCAGAAAAGGGAGAATGAAGGAGGAAAGAGCCAGGGAAATGAAAAGAAACCTCGCCGCTTTAATCCTTTGGATTATACTCCTTTAACTGATACACCAAGAAATATCTTTTTTGCAACAAAGGACGTTGTCAGGTATCCTAAGCCACCTGAGATGACGAGAGGTGCAAAGCGTAATGGAAAATTCTTCCAATTTCACAATCAACCTAGCCATGACACTGACCAATGTCGCCAATTAAAGAATGTGATTGAAGAATTGCTGGAGCAGGGTAAACTCCAACAATACGTTAAGAGAAGCGGAGTCGCTCCAACCTCATCCACTCGGGATCAACAACGTCCTACCCATCAATCCGATTCTCTCAACAACACTGCAGTGCAAGATTCAGAAAAGCTTGTCATTAATGTTGTCACAGGAGGTCCACACCCAACAGGCAGAAGTTGGGACGACTGCTAATTGTCCACAAAACTGCAGCTGGGGCATCTTTCACTTTCTCTGGCATATAAATCCGAAGCTGCAAATCTAGTGCAAATGGAAAATCAGTCCGGAGATTCTGAAACAACAATCACTAGCATCCATTTTTTGCTTAACAGCGTTGCTTAAATTTGTGAAAAATGATAATGGATGTGTGACTTCTGCATTGTAAACCGCTGAGAAATCAGTGTGACTGAATAATGAAAAACTATGAATTCTGTGTTTTCTATTACGAAATGCCTGTTATATTTCGATGTGTAAATACTCTAAATGTATTGCTAAAATGTCGATCTAATATTGCAGGTCATTAAAGCAAAGCTCACCCATCACAAAGCTAAGCAAGCCTTACAAATCATTTATTAAAGCAAATACCAAGCAACAAAAAATTCCATATTCAAATCCTATACAAGAAGAACTTCACATAAAAAGTTGGCAACTTCACTAGGGCAAGCCTTCGTTTACCGGTTGTGATTGTCGATATGAACAGACATCCAACTAGGTAACACGCGTTTGTCCCGTGAAGTTATCCAACAGTGAAGTCCACTTCTTCGGATAAGGCAATTTACTTACAAAAGGAACGAAGATACGCTTGGAAATGATGATAAAAGATCGCTAGTGGGCAGATGATGGGAGAACATGGCCAAGCAAGCACGGAAGCAACCAAAAGGAATTTTGCTCCTCAATAAAAGGGCCGGTAGAACCACCGAAGGGACACCTTCCCAAGCAGAAGGAACAGGGCCCTTACTAACTGATCGTGATGCATCCGATCAGGCAGCTTGCGTCCGTCCCGTGGATCTACTCGCCCCTGAGAAGCAACCTTCCTGGTACACCAACCAACCGATGCTCCTTCCCAAAGGTTAACAAAGCCCTCTAACGAGGCACGCCAATAAATGAAAGTGCTTCTCTCAATAACAAGATTGGTGGAACCACCGGAGGGGCACCTTCCAAAGCTGAAGGAACAGGGCCCTTGTTAATTGATTGCGATCGTTTGTGCATACGAACATCCAATCAAGCAACTTGCGTCCGCCCCGTGGATCCACTCAACCATGAGAAAGTAACTTCCAGGCAATTTCAAGACCTCTTCGAAGGCAAAAGCCCTCTTCGGAGGCACATTTCACCCGTGTAGAAGTGCAAAATGCTTCTCTTCGGAGACCCACTTCACCAGTGATGAAATGCTAAAAAGCCCTTTTCGGAGGCACATTTCACCCGTGTAGAAGTGCAAAATGCTTCTCTTCGGAGACCCACTTCACCAGAGCTGAAATGTCAAAATTGCTTCTCTTCGGAGACCAAAATTGCTTCTCTTCGGAGACCAAAATGGCTTCTCTTCGGAGACCAAAATTGCTTCTCTTCGGAGACCAAAATCGCTTCTCTTCGGAGACCAAAATCGCTTCTCTTCGGAGACCAAAATTGCTTCTCTTCGGAGACCAAAATTGCTTCTCTTCGGAGACCACTTCAGAGGCGTACTTCACCTTGCTTGAAGTACCAAAAACAAACCCTTTACTGGGGCACAAAATCAAAACCTTCTTCAGAAGCTCATTTCACTGTGCAGGAAAATTTACTTTTAAACAAATAAAAGTGATCATTCCCAAAAGTTGAAGTGTTCTTCAGGAAGAAAGAGAAAGTAAAAACTTCTTTGAAGACGAGATATACTCTATTAAAAGCAGAATGATTCTTCCCTTAAAAGTGAAGTAGTTATTCTCTGAAGTAAGAATATCAGTCTTGAAGAAGCTAGAAATGTTGCAATACACTTGCGGTATGGGGGCAACACTATATAATTTAATTGTATTAATAAAAGCAACATGCCACAAGTTCATTGCAATATCACAAAAAATAGATGTGGAATAAATGTATTCTCAAACACAGACAAAAAGTTTGTACAAGTAAAAGGAATCGTTTATTCTACACCAAAAAAGAGAAACAGATGCATTCTCACATACACAAGAATTTGTACAAGTAAAATACCTATTTTATTCAATACTATGGAAACTTTTTACATTGTGCAGATTACAAAAAGGAGCGGAGACCGGTATCCGCACAATCTCCGGTCAATACATGCAAAAAGCAGAAAAGTCAAAATCAAACTCATTTCTCCTTTTTCCCACCCTTGGAGCCTTTACCCGGCCTGGTAATTAGTTTCGGAGGACGTATTGGAGAAGAAGGAGAAAGAGACTCAGCCGGATCGACTTCTGCTTCATCTCCAGCAGCAGAAGAACTTTTCCTTCCTTTCTTCGAAACCACACGTTTCCCCTTCTTCTTGGAAGAAGACTCACTCCCCGGAGTAAGAAATGTAGAAAGCTTTGTGTCATAGTCAAAAGACTGCTCCGGGGTCTTCTCACTATCTTCCAGATCTTCTGCTTTCTGCTCCTCGGAAGCAGGTGGTTCGTCCAAGCCTTGAAGGGCTGCTATCTGTTCTTCCTGTGAACCTGGTTGAGAAGCTGGAAGAGGAGTAACTTGAGAAGGAGGAGGAACGGCAGCTGAAGAAGGAGAAATTGGTGCAGTTTCCGGCACGTCCGCTGCATAATAAGAGAAATCAAAATCAGTATTCTCCGAGAAAAAGAAGACAGTGGATCATCAAAGCTTAAGTAATAAGTAAGAAGTTCGTCGAACTCGGTTAAGTCGAATAAGCAATTCGCTGGATTCATCTCGTCAAAAGTTACCTGGAGAAGTCGGTTTGGCGAGATCAATCTCAAATTCCCGAGCCTGAAAGTCCTTCATTGCCTCTTCTTCTGTAGGAGTGGTCACAACTGGATGTGAAGGATGAGAGCTGGAATCCATAATGTTTACATCGGCCGAAGTGGAAGTGTGAACTGGGGCAGTTAAAGGAGCTTTCTCCTTTGAAAACTCTTCTCCCGTTGATTCAGCCCGTACTTTAGCAAGCTGCTCCTTCCCTTTAACAAGAGCGGCGCGAGCCTCATCATCAAGATAGCGAGCCTCGAGTTCTGCTTCATCATAGCCGGCACCTTTAAACATATCAAGTGCGGCTTCCCACACTTCAGCCAGAGTGATTTCATAATCAGGACCCAGAAAAGCAAGGCTCCCACGACCCAGAACGCTGTGTAAATAGAAGTCGAATAAGGTAGAGCTGATGTTTGCTTTCGTTGCCTTATGTGACTGCTCAGCTGCTTCTTTTTCGGCAACGGCAGGAACCCGACCAGTAATAGCCTCATCACGCTCTATCTCAGCTTTAGCGAGTCGCGACTTTAGTAACTCAATCTCCACGTTCTAGGAGGTGACCATTTCCCGCAGTTCGGTGTTTTCTATGCGATATTTCTCAGTAATGTGTTGCTCGGCGGCAAGCTTCATTTCGACATCTCTTTGTGCAGCATGTGCATCCCGCACTTGCTTCTGAAAGACTTCTTCTTTTTGAGTGTGCGATGCAGAAGATGAGGCGAGATCTTCCTTAAGTCGCTTGACTTCAGATGCAAGCTTTGCGTTGTCGTCTGCAATGCTCGTCATCTCCGCATCATGCTGCTTACGCCATTTGTCCCATTCTGATTTATCGTTCTCCATGCTCATCATCGCCTCAAGGTTCATATGGTTGATCCTTTGAAGTTCATCAACCAGCTTCTGCCATCCAGACATTCTTTCAATATCAAGCTTGACAGCATCGACATTTCTCAGCATTGCCTGCTTATCAATGGGAACCAAATCTAAGTCAAAACGGACTCCTCTTAGACACCAATTCGGAAATCGGCTCTGAAGCGTTGGAGGGCCGTCTTTAACTTGATATTGTGGCCTGTTAATGATGGTTTGAATATCAGATTCCTTTAGAGGAGGAGAGCCGGCCGGAATATCAGAAGAAATGGGAGCGTTAGTCTTCTCAGAAATAGCAGACGCGTCACTTGGCTTAAACCGTTTGCTCGATTCATCAGTAATATGAGTCTTCCCTTTGTCATCATAAGACTTTCGCTTATGAGAATCGTAAGTTCTGTAAAAAGAATCATATCGATCAGCATCTCTTCTTCTCTGTCGCTGCTCATAATCCCATTTTTCTTGAGCCTTCCTTTGGGCCCGTTCCTCATCTGTCTCTCTCTGGTCACCAAGATATTTCCTATAGTCATAGGATCCACGACCTCCATGGCGCTGAAATGAGTCATAATATGAACCAGCACGCCCCATCGGAGAATCTGAAAATAGAAAAGAAGTAAAGTTTAGAAATTTCCAGAAAGAAAGAGTAAATGCTTATAAGTGCAGAAAAATCCTAAGTGTGTACGGCGTGCGAACTACGTGCGTCAAACTACAAACCACGCTTTAGTGCGGGAACGGAGACGACAGGTGTAGAAGGCGTCGAGGTTTGTTTCAAAGAGGAAGTCGCTTCAACGACAGGAGAGTTCGCCTTTGGAATATTATCCTTGAAAAGCTCTTGAGAAGTTATCATTATGTCACTCAAGTCATCAAAGGTGTCATCATTATGATGCTCAGCAGAATTCTCCTTCTCAACTTCCACATCAATTGGTTTTTCAGAAATTCGAGGATTTTCTTCCTCTTCAATAATTGGAGCAAGTGCCGACTTGCTGACTGACCCTACAACATCGGTGGATGCGGAACATTTTATCAAAGCAGCCTCTACGACAGGTGTTTCTGATGCAACTTCTTCTACAGAAACTGGGGCATTCGATGCCTCTGCTTGAGAACCCGAAGCAGCTAACATTTCTGCATCAGAACTAGAGATTTCATGAGTCCGAGTCGACCTGGAGTGATGTAAAAGCCCAAATTGGTGCAAAAGCTCATCATCTAATAGAAACTGGATACTCCTCTCCTCTACCGGCACCTCCATAAGCCTCTCAAAAGTCACTTTGTGACCGGGATCTCTAGAAGGAGTAGGAAGTGCTGAAAAGGAAAAAAGGCAAAGTTAGCACTTGATAACTCGGACTTCGGTAAGTTTGAAAGAACATAAGAAACAGAGACAAGTGATCTTACTTCCTACTCTCCAAATAGCATAAAACCCCGTGGGACAGCGAACATAGAAAAACGAGCTCAGGAAACTATGAACACTTTCAGGGAGACCGGTGATCAACTTACGATTTCTAGCACTCCTCACGACTGTGATAGAGGGATGATCTCTGTTTTTGGCAAAAGTACACAGATAGCGAATTTCTCCAAAACTGGGAAAACGGTCCAGCATTCTCCTAAAAAGCACAGACAGTCCCAGCAGGATGGCGTAGCCATTAGGGTGTAATTGAAAAGGGGAGATAGATAGTCGGAGAAGAAGTTCTCGAAGGCAGTCATTGAATGGGGGGATAGCTCCGCTCGAGCACATTTGGCGGTTAACTGCGACAAAGCCATGGGGCGGCCTATCAGCAGTATCATTTATTCCAGGAAGCAAAGCGTCAGCTTCGGCAATGCCAAACTGGATGCATAATTGACGAAAGGCTTTATGGCTCAGAGTGGTAGGAGTCCTTTCTGGAGGATCATTTAGCGGGACAGCAACTGGAAATGCATCTTCAACTTGCTCTGTTCCTTCTCGTGGAGAAGACATTCTACACAATCAGCTGAATGTTCAAATGTGAAGGTGCACGTTTCCTAAAAGTGTGGAGTGTTGTGCAAAACTAATGAAAATAAAAGACAAGCATAACTGGAATTAAATTAGTTGACAATCAATCGATTACAAAATTTCAGAACTTGTTAATGTTCAAGTGCAGTGTTAATGCAGACAAATCAGTTTCATTTGACTATTACGATTTTGTTTTAATACTTCACTTGAATTGGTTATTGTACAGCATCTCATTCATATTCATTCAATTTAACTTTCTCTTTACCAACTAATATGTCATTCGATGTGGGCAGTCAGTGACAGTATATTCGTCCCAGTACTCTGTGAATGTTGTGTTAAACAGGATTGTTAACTTGCAAATTGAAGCAATCTGTAAAAAGAAATACATGCAACACAGTTCATAGTTCAACAGTTCGAAGTCCAGGCAAAGTTCAAAAGTCATCTGCTTAGTCGCCGAAAACTTAAGTACTAACTCGGTGACGACTTAAGAAAGATTCCCTATGGGTCAAAGCTAGTAGTTCCCGAGTCTTGGCCGGATTAAGAAGCAAAACAAGTTCGAAGCAACAGGAAATCCTCTAAGTCCTAACTCGGAAGCGACTCAAAACCTAGGACACATGAAATTGCTAAGTCGGTTCCGACTTAAATCAGTGAAATCACTAAGTCGTGACCGAGTCAGTACATCAACCCACTTTCTTCCATAACTTTTAACTCGTTAGCCCAATAACCTCACAGTCAATGACGATCCTAATTCCATCACACCATTGGATCGCCCAAAAAAGCCAATTCGAATCGCCTCGGGTTTATTGCGAATCTGATGTATTGTTGCCCTATCACAACTACAACGTGATCGATGGCAATGGCGAAACAGTCGAAGGGTTATTCATAATGAACCATGGCAAACAAATGGAAGTCGAAAACTGGGGAGTCATCGATTCGACAGTGGGCATGGGTAAACTCGGATCAGATTAACTTACGATGTATAACAGGAGATTGATCGACGATTGGATGGATGGAATTTATCTCTGAGGGCTCTAAATTGCGTCAATGGCTGAATCGAGAAGAAGAATAAGTGAGGAAGAGGAAAGATGACTCAACTATTTATTCACAGGAAGGTGAGTCGACTTGCAAGCTGCCGACCTAAGACCTCTGTCAATTCGCTTCCGACCTAATCAAAGAGCAGGTTAAGAAAATCGAAGTATATGACCTATGACCTAGGCACACACTTCGAGGGGCAAATGTTAATCCTCTGATTCGCGACTTAACAGAAGACGACCTAACAAGCTAAAGGCGTGACCGACTTAAGAAGGGCTCCGAGTTAAGGAAGACTCCGAGTTAACAGGCTACGACCTAAGGAAGCTCTGACCCAACAGTTGCCGATCTAACTACTGAGAAGAGCTCCCGACTTAAGATGTGTGCCGACCTAGGAGCCTACCGACTTAAGGAAGCCTACCGACTTAACAAATTGCGAGTTAACAAGGGCTTCCGACTCAACAGCTTAACAACCTATGGGTTAACTCTGCTCCGACCTAACAACACCGAGTTATGAAATGCTCCGAGTTAAGAAGTACTACGACTTAAGAGTCTACGAGATAAGGAAGTCTTGGACCTAAGGCAATTGTTGATAACTTAAGACCTACGACCTATCCCTTAAGTCATCGCCGACCTACGACTTATACTAAGTCGTGTACAATCTCAGAACACCTTATACACCTTTACCTCATCACCGACTTAGGGGAACGAAAACAGTATTGCATCTTTTAGGTCGTTACCGACTTACAACTTAAACTAAGTCGCGCACGACTTACTAACTCGTTCTGGAGGTACCAACTGGTACAAGTGCTTTATCTCGTCGCCGACTTACGACCTAAGACTTCTATAAGTCGGCCACGACTTAAAGACTTAGGAAAATTTCCTGAGTCCAAATCAGCTCCTATAAATACCCCACCACTTCCAACTTGAGAAGGGCTTTTGGCAAATCATTTCTTCAAGCGTCCATACTCTGCTGCACTCACAACTCATTCAACAAGTAAAGATCTTCCAACACTCAAGGCACTACAACAAGCTTCGTGACGGACTTCATTCATCCGACACGGATTTAGCAAGATTCATCATCGAAGTTTGAGCTAGTAGTCGAGATTGTTGTGTGATCAAGTTGCATTGTATTTGACAAGTGATTTGTATCGAATTGTAACCAAATCAGCAATAAAAGACTATAAAGTGGACGTAGGCTCAATTACGGGTCGAACCACTATAAATCTATTGTTCATTTACTGCTTTTCTGCTATTTTCAGCTTATATTCTGTTCCCGTACCAACGGGTGGTGCTTTCACAATTCTATTACACAGACCGGGTGTTAGCGTTCACTTTTTAGCGTTAACACCACTATTTCAAATGCAACAAGAATGAAAAACGTAGTTATCTTTGCCCTCTACAACTTCCGTGTTGGAAGTTTTGGCTTATATTTAGTATAGGAAAAAGTATTTGGATTACTAAATAAAAAGCGTAAGTGGAAAATTGACTATTGCTAAAAAATGAGAAATAGGTTCATGCGTCTCTTCTTCTTCTTTTTTTCTTTCCACTTTTTTTATAACTAGAAATGTAGAGTATAATTACTGCTAAATTGATTTACTCAGTAGAAATAAATAGAAAAAAAGAAGAAGTTATACTCACATTGATCACACGTTTGATGAAAATGAAAAGAGAGAATATTGTGAGTTTGCTTGCGTCAGATAATAATGAGATGCAGTGCTTATATAGGTAGAGAGAGATTCGTCACAAATAAAAAGTTAAACATATAAGTTAATTTATAATCATGAAAGAGATAAGTATGCAGATGTGAGGTCGAATGAAAATAAAGCCATTTATTTTATTTTTTAGTAAATAATTTTATATCCCTCAAATAAATTTTCACACCCTTAACCGCAATATTTCTCTATCGCAATTTGGTCTCCAATTATAATTCCGCTCGTGGCATTTTACTCCAAATTTTATTTTATATCCATAAAGATTTTTTTCTTTTTCTTTCTTTTTCTTACAAAATTTATTATTATAAGTTAAAACAGTAGCGGGATGTTACAAACTTCCTTCCTTAAAGAAATTGCGTCCTATCAATTTACTAGTGAGTACCGTAAGCTATTCGTATATTAAAAATCGTCCTATCAACTAATAAAATTCCAAAAATCCATGACTCAATGAATATATAAATATGTACATAATGGGTTTCAATTAACTCAGGATGTGATTTTCTAATTTGCTCCTCGGTTTCCCAAGTGCAGTCTTTGGGATTATCTGACCATGGCACTTTGACTAATGGATCTTGCTTGCTTCTTAACTGTTTCACCTTTGAATCTACTATTCTGCCTAGCTCAATGGTGAACGTCAGGTTTGGTTTAATCTCTAGTTCTTATAGCTTTCTAGGTTCTATAATAATATCAGAATCCTATACACATTTCCTTAACTGAGATAAGTGGAACACGTTATGAACTCCGGATAGATATGCTGGTAATTTAACCCAGTAAGCAAGGTTTCCAATGCGCTCCATAATTGGATAAGGCCCGATATATCTTGGGGCTAATTTTCCTGCTTTTCCAAATCTTACAATTCATTTCGTTAGGGATACATTTATAAAAACGTAGTCTTCGATCGCAAATTCCAAGTCCCTTCTACATTGGTCAGTGTAGCTCTTCTGTTGAGACTTAGCAATCTTCATACGGTCTCTAATAAGCTCGATTTTCTCAATCGTTTCTTGGACCATATCTGGTTATAGTATAAGTCTGTCTCCAGTCTCTAACCAACAGGTTGGAGAACTACACTGTCTTCCATATAAAGCTTCAAATGGTGCCATGCTAATACTGGATTGGTAACTATTATTGTAGGAGGATTCAATCAAATGAAGATATTCTTCCCATGAACCCAAAAACTATAAGATACATATCCCGGGTAGGTCTTCTACAACTCGATTTACTCTTTCAGTTTGCCCATCCGTCTGAGGATGGTATACTGTGCTAAAATTGAGTTGTACACCTAAGATTGAATGCAAGCTTTGCCAGAATTGACTGGTAAATATTGGATCACGATCACATACTATATTCTTTGGAATTCCGTGCAATCTTACAATATGTTTCAGGAATAGTCTGGCTAAACTTGCTGCAGTTCTATTTATTCTAACAGGAATGAAATGGGCACTTTTAGTGAGCCTATCAACTATCACCCATATATTTCATTTCCTGACCTTGATCTGGGAAGTCCATCAATAAAATCCATAGAAATCTGTTCCCATTTCCATTGAGGAACTTCGAGAGGAAATAAAAGTCCACTTGGCTTTTGATGCTCGCCCTTTACTAACTGACACGTAACGCATCGTTTAACATATTCATCGATGTCCTTCTTCATGCCTTCCCAATAGTACATCCGCTTCATATCATTATACATCTTTGTACCACCAGGATATATAGAAAATAAAGATCAATGACATTCGTCTAGAACTTCTTTTCTCAAATTGGTTGTGTTAGGAACACACAGTCTTCCTTTAAATTTCAAGTTCCCCTTCAAGTCTAACTCGAACTTGCTGAGATCTTCTGATGCATTTCCATTCTTCAATTTGTTAATTTGATCTTCCAGCATTGGGTCATTTCTTTGATTAGCCTGAATTCGATCGAGAAAACTAGGTCGAATATCCAGACCTACCAACATGGTTGTTGTTTCTTCCACTCTTCTGAACTGGAGATTACAAGAAGATAACACTTCTAATTCTTTCCATTCTACCAACATCATTGATACTACGGCATGGTGTTTCCGACTGAGAGCATCTGCCAACTTATTGCCCTTACCTGGCGTATATTGAATTTCTAGATCATATGCAGCTAGAAATTCTAGCTATCGCTGCTGTCGCATATTCAAGTCTTTTTGAGAGAATAATATTTTAATGATTTGTGGTCTGTGTATAAAACAAACTTTTCTCCCAATAGATAATGTCGCCAAAGTTTCAAGGTAAATACCATGGCTGCTAACTCAAGATCATTAGTTGCATACTTTACTTCGTGAGGCCTAAGTTGTCTAGATGCATAGGCTACAACTCTATCTTGTTGCATTAATACCGCACGAAGCCCTGTTCCACAGGCATCTGTGTATACTACTAGATCCTAATTTCCTTCTAGAACTATTAATATTGGAGCGTTAGAAAGTAATTCTTTCAATTTCTGGTAATCCCCTTCACATTTATCTGACCAGATAAATTTAACTCCTTTCTTCGTTAAATTAGTTAGTGGAGCGGAAATCTTGGAAAAATCTTTTATAAATCTTTTATAATATCCTGCTAAACCCAAGAAACTTCTAATTTCAGTTATTGATTCTGGTCGCTTCCATTTTTGAATAGCTTCGACCTTAGCTGGGTCGGCTGAAATTCCTTTCTCCGAGACTATATGTCCCAAAAATTTCACTTTCTTCTGTCAGAAGTGACATTTTAAAATTTTCGCTTTAAGTTGGTGCTCTCTTAATGTTTTTAATAGTTTCAAATGAATCACATGCTCTTCTTCTGTCTTTGAGTAGACGAGGATATCATCAATAAAAACTAGGACAAACTTGTCCAAATAGCTTCTGAAAACTCTATTCATCAAATCAGAAAAATAAGCTGGAGCATTCGTTAATCCGAATGGCATGACTAACCATTCGTAGGAACCATATCTAGTTTGAAATGCTATTAGTGGAATACTGTCCTCTGCAACACTTAGTGTTAACGCTAAAAAGTGAACGCTAACACCCGGTGTTTGTAGTAGAATTGTGAAAGCACCACCCGTGTGACGGGAACAAGAAGTAAGCAGTAAAATAGTGAAAAAGCAATAAACGACAGCAGTTTATAGTGGTTCGGCTTGAGATCGAGCCTACGTCCACTTTGAATCTCTTTATTACTGAATCTGATTACAAGACGATACAATACTCTTATGAAAACAATACAGTTTGATCACAAAGACAATCTCGACTACTAGCTCAAACTTCGATGACGAAACTTGATGAATCCGTGTTGGATGTAGGAAATTCCTCTCGAAGCTTGTTGTAGTGTCTCGAATATCTGAAGATCTTCAATTGTTGAATGAGTTGAGAGCTCGGCAGAGTAACGACGCTTGAAGAAATGATCGGCCAAAAGTCCGTTTCATGTTGAGGGTAGGGGGGTATTTATAGAGAAATCTGGACATGAGTTTCTGCCAAGTCATGAGTCGTGGCCGACTTAAGATGAGTCATGACTCGTGGGTGACTTAAGGTAGCTCGGGGATGACTTACTGAGTTCAGCTTGTGACTTGGTAGGAGACAAGTGCTAAGTCGTGGCCGACTTATAATAAGTCGTAAGTTGTGGCCGACTTATCAGATAAAAGTGGCACAGGTGCAGGCATTGGATTTTAACCCGATAGCTTTTAGGTCGTGGACGACTTAAGCTAAGTCGTGAGTTCCTTAAGTCGTAAGTCTTTTAAGTCGTTAACTCCCCTAGGTCGATAATTCCTTATCGTAGTTAGGTCGGAGCTTCCCTTAAGTCGTGGCATTTCTTAAATCGTTTAGACCTTAACTCGTTGAGTCGTTGATACCTTAACCCGTTAAGTCGTTCACATGTTAACTCGTTATGTCGTTCACACGTTAACTCATTAAGTCGTTCACACGTTAACTCGTTAAGTCGTCTGGACCATGAGTCGTAGGTCGTGAAGTATTCCGAGTTGTTAGGTCGTACAGCTCTTGAGTCGTACACTTCTTGATTCGTAGAAAATTAAGGGTTAACATTTGCCCCTCGAAGTACACGCCTAAGTCGTAGGTCGTGTGCTTCGACTTATCTTAACTCGTGTGTGCCTTTTCGTGTTCCACTGTACCGAGGTATAAAAAGCTTAAGTCGTTCCTCCTATTCATTGTCTATCTCTTGAGTCGTATCTGCCGTTAACTTTCCTTCAAGCTTCCTCAAGGCAATTTTTTCCCTTCTTTCAACAATCAATCGATCACCGATCCTCGATCCTTTACTACGTAAGTGCTCCTGCCTCCTCCTCGATTCTCGATCATCGTTAATTCGTGAATTCCTCTCTTTGTACCTAATCCATCTCCTTGTGCAATGCTTTGTTGCGAATTCCACTGTATCGGCAGTTCGTGAACTTGATTCTGCTCGATTTTAGCTTTAGATGATTGGGGCGACGGAGATGAGGGATTACTGTGTTTCAGGCTTAACTGATTAGATTGGCAAGGCTTTGGTGATCTAATATTGGTTTTCTGGATGACTTAATCAGTGTGAAAAATGAAAGTTTTTGCTCACGTAGGGATTAACGGGTTAACGGGTTAGGAGGATAACGGGTTAAGAGTTTAGGAGAAAAGTCAGTGAGATGTTAGCTTGGTCAAGGTTTAGTAGCATCGTACGACCTATGTATCCTCTCGACTTAAGCCTTTACCGAGTTATCCTTTTTACGACATAAGCTTTAAGTCGCGGACGACTTAGGACTTGGGAATTTTACACCACTTTGAACTGAAGCCTTTTTTCTTCTTTCATACGACTTACAACTTGAAGTACTGCCGACTTAAAGCATCAACGATCTAAAATCGAAACGACCTTTCCTGACTCGCCTTAAAATCCTTAAGTCGTGGACGAGTTAACACATGAGTCGTTGGCGACTTAAGACTTGTGCTTTGCATGGACTTCGAACTGCTGAACTTTGAATCGTTGCATTTTTCACAGATCACTCTAACTTGCAAACTAACAACCTGTTTAATACAACATTTACAGAAAATTGGGACGAATATACTGTCACCGACTGCCCACATCAAGTGATAGATTAGTTAATAACAGATAATCGACATAAACAGATTATGTGAACGAAGTGCTTTAAATCAACAAGTTCAAGCAAAGTATTAAAGCAACATTGAAATAGTCAACTGAAAATGACCGGTTTGCACTAATAATGTACCTGAACTTTAAATTAACAAGTCCTGAAATTTGATAATCGATCAATTACCGACTAGCTTAATTCCAGTTGTATTTTCTTATTATCTTTACTAGTTATGCACAACACTTCACACTATTTAGGAAACGTGCACCTTCATATTTGAATACCCATTTGCTTGTGTAGAATGACTTCTCAATAAGAAGATGTAACAGTCCAGACCGGAGAGTCCACTCCTATTCCAGCTTCTTTAGTCAATCCTCCAGAAAGAACTTCTACCACTCTATCGTACAGGGTTTTTCGGCTATTGTGCATCTAGTTTGGCGTTGCTGAAGCTGATGCCATTCTTCCTGAGAAAAATAGCACTGCTGATGTAGCGCCTCCTGGCTTTGTAGCAGTGAATCGACAAATGTGCCTGAATGGAGCCGTTCCTCCTTTTAACAATTTTCTCCAGCATCTTCTTCGACAACTGGCCATCTCCCCATTTCAGCTACATCCCAATAGCTACGCCATTCTAATGGGGTTGTGTGTGCTATTTGGGAGAACTCTCGAGCGACTTCCGAATTTTGACGAGATTTGCTATTTGTGCTCTTTTACCAAAACCAAAGATCATCCTTCTATTACTATCGTGAGAAGTGCCAGAAACCGAAAATTGATTGTTGGCCTTCCCGATGGTGCTCATGGGTTCTTGACTCAATTCTTTTACGTTCGCTGTCCCCCGGGATTTTATGCTGTGTGGAGGGAAGGAAGTAAGATTATCTATCTTTTCTTCTTCTATTCTCCGAGTTTTGTGAAGTCCGAATCACCAAGTGTTAACTTTGCTTTCTCATTTCAGCGCTCCCTCCTCCTTCTAGGAATCTCAGCCACAAGGAAACTCTGGAGAGGCTCATGGCTGTACCGATTGAAGAGCGGGACGGTAAATTTTTGTTGAAAGACGAATTTCTTCACCAGTTTGGGCTTCTTCACCCTTCTCGCTCCACTCAGCCTCACGAAGTTCCCAACTCTCCTACGAAGGCGCCAAATGCCCCACTTTCTATTGAGGAACCCATACTGAAGGAGTCTGCTACTGAAACTTCACTGGTGAAATGCCCCACACTTACCGATGTCGCGGGACCGTCCAGCAAACCGGCACTTGCTCCAATTATTGAAGAGGAAGAAAATCCTCGAATTTCTGAAAAGTCAGCTGACGTGGAAGTTGAAAAGGAGAATTCTGCTGAGCGCCATGGTGATGACACCTTTGATGACTTGAGTGACATAATGATAACTTCTCGAGAGCTCTTTAAAGACGACTTTAAAAAAGCGACTTCTCCTGTTGTTGAAGCGACTTCCTCTTTGAAACAAGCTTTAACACCTTCCACACCAGTCGTTTCCGTTTCCACATTAAAGCGTGGTTTGTAGTTTGACGCGCGTAGTGTAGTTTACACGCCGCACACACTTAGGATTTTTCGGTACTTACGCACTTATCCTTTTTTTCTGGAGATTTCTAAACTTCATTTCTTTTTCATTTTCAGATTCTCCGATGGGGCGCTTTGGCTCACATTACGACAGATTTCAGCGCTATGGGGGCCGTGGAACTTATGACTTTAGGCGATACCTTGATGCCCCGAGGGAAACGGATGAAGAAAGAGCTATTAGGAAAGCTCAGGAAAGACAGGATTATGAGCAAGAGAAGCGGGACTACGAGAATCAATACGGGAGGAGAGACGAACGATACGACTCTTCCCACAGAAGCGATAGTTCTCATAAGCGAAAGTCTTATGATGATAAGGGGAAGACTCATATTGCTGACGAAAGCGGTCCAAGCATAGTGATGCATCTGCAATTTCTGAGAAGATTGATGCTCCCATCTCTCCTAATATTCCATCCGGCTCTCCTGCTTTAAAGAAATCTGACATCCAAGCGATCATCAGCAGACCTCAGTATCAGGTCAAAGATGCCCCTCCTATTCTTCAAAGCCGATTTCCGAATTGGTGCTTAAAAGGGGTGCGTTTTGACCTTGATTTGGTTCCGATCGATAAATCGGATATGCTGCGTAGCCTTGAGGCCGTCAAACTTAACATTGAAAGGGTGTCCGGATGGCAAAAGCTTGTCGATGAGCTGCAAAGAGTCAACCGTGCAAATCTTGAGGCCATGCTAACCATGGAGAATGATAAATCCGAGTGGGATAAAATTTGCAAACAGCATGATGCCAAAGATGAGAGCATTGCTGATGATAATGCAAGACTTGAGTCCGAGGTTAAAAAACTCAAGGAAGATCTCGTCGCTTCTTCCGCTTCGCAATCTCAGAAAGAAGAAGTGTTTCAAAAACAAGTGCGGGACGCGCATGCTGCCCAGAGAGATGCTGAGATGAAATTTGCAGCTGAGCAGTTCATTGTTGAAGAATACCGCAAAAATAACACTCAGTTGCGGGAGACAGTTAATTCCCAGAACATGGAGATCGAATTGCTAAAGTCTCGACTTGCTAAAGCTGAGAAGGAGCGTGATGAGGCTGTTGCTGGTCGAGTTGCAGCCGTTGCCGAAAAAGAAGAGGCCGAGCAATCGCATGAGGCAACAAAAGCTAACGTAAGCTCTACCTTATTCGACTTTTATTTGCACAGCGTTCTGGGTCGTGGGAGCCTTTCTTTTCTGGGCCCTGAATATGAGATTACCCTGGCTGAAGTGTGGAAGCCGCGGTCGATATGCTTGGCGGCGCCGGCTATGATGAGGCAGGACTTGAGGCGCGCTATCTTAACGATGAAACTCGTGTCGCTCTTGCTAGAGGAAAAGAGCAACTTGCCAGAGCGCGAGCTGAGTCTATAGGAGATGAACACCCGAAAGATGAAGCTCCTTCAACTGCCCCTGCTCATACTTCAACTTCAGCTGATGCCAACATTATAGATTCCAGTGCTCACCCTTCGCTTCCTGCTAAAGTTGACACAGAAATTGTGACTACTCCTACTAAGGACGAAGCCCTGGAAGATATTGAGGCTGAGAAATTCGAGATCAATTTTGCAAAACCGACTTCTTCAGGTAACTTTGGCGTCGACCCGGATCCAGGGAATCACTTATTCGATTTAACTGAGTTTGATGAATTAATAACTTCTCTTTTCTTAGAGAGTACCGATTTTAACTTCTTTTCTTCTGCAGCGGAAGCTCCGAATACTGCACAAACTTCCACTCCTCTAGTTGCCGTTCCTCCACCTTCCCAAGTTACTCCTCCTTCTGCTTCTCAGCCGAGATCACAGGTAGAGAAAATTGAAGCTCTTCAAGGTCTGGATGATCCGGCCGCTTCACAAGAGCAGAAGGTGGAGGATCTTGGTCACACTGAGAAGACCCCAGAGCAGTCTCTTGATGATGACACAAAGCTTTCTTCACTGCTTGCTACTCCGGGGAGCGAATCTTCTTCGAAGAGGAAGGGGAAGCGGGTTATGAAGAAGAAGAAGAAGAACACTTCCGCTGGAGAAGATAAAGCAGAAGAAGATCCGTCTACACCTTCTCCTCCTCCTTCTCCGACTCTTCCATGCCGGGTTCCAAAACTAATCATCAAACCAGGCTATGGTACTAAAGGCAGCAAGAAGAAGGAGTGATAAGCTAGGCTCTTCTCTTTTTTTTTTTGCTTTTTGCATGTATTGACCGGAGATTGTGCACGTACCGGTCCCTACTTTTGCTTTTTTGAGATATCTGCACATGTAAAGAACTTTCATAGTATTAAATAAAATAGTTCCTTCACTTGTACAAATGCTTATGTATATGTGAGTATATTTATTTCACATTTTTAGTGTAGAATAAACGATTCTTTTTACTTGTATAAACTTTTTTGTCTGTGTTTGAGAATGCATTTATTCCACATCTATTTTTCGTGATATTGCAATGAATTTGTGGTACGTTGCTTTCGTGTTACTTTTATTAATATAACTGAATTGTATAGTATTGCCCCCGTACCACAAGTGCATTGCAACATTTCTAGCTTTTACAAGACTGATATTCCTATTTCAGAGAATAACTATTCCGCTTTTAAGGGAAGAATCATTCTGCTTTTAATAGATTATATCTCATTTTTGGAGAAATTTTTACTTTCTCTTTCTTCCTTGAAGAACACTTCAACTTTCAGAGATGATCACTTTTATTTGTTAAAAAGTGGATTTCTCTATGCAGTGAAATGAGCTTCTGAAGAAGGTTTTGATTTTGTGCCCCAGTAAAGGGCCTATTTTTGGTAGTTCGAGCACGGTGAAGTATGCCTCCGAAGAGGTCTTTTTGTAGCATTTCAACTTTTTTAAGGAGGAACTTTTTCGAGATGAATAAGTTAACCTTCCTTTGAGAGTTAAAATGTGCTTCCGGAGAAGGCTTTTTTGTTTGAGTATTCTATTTTGGGAAATGCCTCTGGAGAGGGCTCCTCTTAAAGAGTTGTGCCTCCGAAGAGGGTTTGTGCCTCCGAAGAGGGCTTGTGGTGCCTCGGGAGAGGGCTTTCGCCACCGTAGAGGGCGTGTGCCTCCGAAGAGGGCTTGTGGTGCCTCGGGAGAGGGCTTTCGCCTCCGTAGAGGGCGTGTGCCTCCGAAGAGGGCTTGTGCCTCCGAAGAGGGCTTTGTGATTGCCTGGAAGTTACTTTCTCATGGTTGGATGGATCCACGGGGCGGATGCAAGTTGTTTGATTGGATGTTCGTTTGCACAAACGATCGCAATCAATTAACAAGGGCCCTGTTCCTTCAACTTGGGAAGGTGCCCCTCCGGTGGTTCCACCAATCTTTTTTGATTGAGAGAAGCACTTTCATTTTTTGGCGTGCCTCCTTAGAGGGCTTTGTTGACCTTTGGGAAGGAGCATTGGTTGGTTGGTGTGCCAGGAAGGTTGCGACTCAAGGGCGAGTAGATCCACGAGACGGACGCAAGCTGCCTGATCGGATGCATCACGATCAGTTAGCAAGGGCCCTGTTCCTTCTGCTTGGGAAGGTGTCCTTTTGGTGGTTCTACCGGCCCTTTTATTGAGAGGCATACTTCCTTTTGGCTGCTTCTGTGTTTGCTTGGCCATGTTCTCTCATCATCTGCTCATTAGCGATCTTTTATTATCATTTTCAAGTGCATCTACTTTCCTTTTGCAAGTAAATTGACTTATCCGAAGAAGTGGACTTCACTGTTGAATAACTTCATGGGACAAACGTGAGTTACCTAGTTGGATGTCTTGTTCATATCGACAATCACAACCAGTTAACGAAGGCTTGCCACAGTGGAGTCGCCAACTTTTTATGTGAAGTTCTTCTTGTTTAGGATTTGAATTTGGAATTTTGGTCGCTTGGTATTTGCTTAGTAGGTGATTTATAGAGGTCGCTTGGCTTTGTGACGAGCAAGCCTTGTTTTAATGTCCTGCAATTTTGAATCGACATTTTAGCAATACATTTAAAGTATTTACATATCGAAATGAAACAGGCATTATGAAATAGTAAAGAACACAAGATTTATAGTGGTTCGGCCAAGAATCGGGCCTACATCCACTTTATAGCTTTCATTCATTTACACTGATTTACAATGTCTTTCAATACAACTGATACATTCATCACTATTTTACAATTTTGAGCAAAGCATTTTTCAAGTAAAATAAGGACGTAAGTGGTTGCTGTTCCAAGCTCTTGGAATTGGATCTCCTTCAACATTTATGAGTTTGAAAGTACCATCAAGAAGTTTACTGCCTATGGCATATGGTCCTTCCCAGTTTGGCCCAAACACACCAGTTGCTGTCATGATCCTTTTCAAAACTAAGTCTCCGACCTCAAAGCTGCGTTGGCGAACTTTAGAGTTGAAGTGCCTGGCTATCCTTTGCTGATAAGCTGAAACTCTGAGCCTAGCTTCTTCTCTTTTTTCATCAAGAAAATCAAGTGCTTCAAGTTGAAGCTTTTCGTTTTCAGCTTCATTGAAATGAATTTTCCTGTATGAAGGAACTTCCACTGGAATCATTGCTTCTGATCCGTATGCCAGTGAAAATGGAGTGTGCCCGGTCGCAGTTTTGTGAGTAGTTTTGTATGCCCATAGTGTTAATGGAAGCTTATCAACCCAACCACCTTTTGCTTTTTCGAGTTGCTTTTTGATGGTTGACTTGATGATTTTGTTTACAGCTTCCACTTGCCCATTTGCCTACGGATGAGCCACTGCTGAAAAGCTCATTCGAATTTTGAACCGTTTGCAAAAGTCTTGGAATTCTTCACTTTCAAACTGAGTGCCGTTGTTTGTAATTATTTTCTACGGCACACCATACCTGCAAATGATATTTTTAGTTACGAAATTTATCATCTTTTTAGAGGTAATAGTGGCTAAGGGTTCAGCTTCAGCCCATTTCGTGAAATAATCAACATCAACAATAGCATATTTGATTCCAGATTTAGCGATCGGTAAAGGTCCAATCAAGTATATTCCCCAACTGGCGAACGACCATGGGCTGACCATTTGCGTGAGTTCGGTGGAAGGCGCTTTTGAGATTTTTGCAAATCTTTGGCACTTGTCGCACTTTCTGGAGTAAATAGCAGCATCTCGATTAATATCCGGCCAGAAATACCCATATCGGAGAACTTTCTTGGCTAGAGTCTGGCCACCTGAATGATCCCCACATTCTCCTCCGTGTACCTCGGCTAGAATTGTCTTGGCTTCTTCCTTGGTTACACATCGAAGTAATGGCATTGAGAATCCCCGTCTATATAATCGGCCATCTTGAATTATGTATCTTGATGCTTTCCTCAATAGTTTTCGGCGTTCTTTAGAACTTTCTGGCAGGGAACCATTGAGTAGGTATTCTTTGATTGGAGTCATCCATGATTCATGCTCTTGAGACGTAGCCATAATCCAATCAACATCCATTTCATCAATGCTTGGAGCTGACAGAACTTCTACAGGAACTAATCCCAGTAATTGAGCTTCTCCAGAACTTGAGTACTTTGCAAGAGAATCCGCTTTCATGTTTTCTACCCGAGGAATATGACTTATCGTATAATGATCGAAATCTTCGAGAAGTTCACACGCCTTTGACAAGTATGCAGGCAGATTTCCACCTTTAGCTTGAAACTCTTTCTTCACCTGGCAAACAATAAGTTGAGAATCACTGAAGATCTGTAACACTTTGATATTTAGTTCCTTGGCAATTTTCAAGCCAGCAATAAGAGCTTCGTACTCTGCTTCATTGTTTGTTGAAGGAAATTCCAGTCTCAGTGCATAACACAACGATCGTCCTTCGGGGGTTTCGAGCACAACCCCTGCCCCAGAACAGTAATCATTTCTCGATCCGTCAACATACAACTTCCACTGGATTGGAATGCCATCAGTTATTTCATTCTCACTATCACCTTTGTCAGTAGATTCTGCGATGAAATCTGCTAAAGCTTGTCCGTTGATTGCTCTCCGGGGATGGTAAGTGATGTCATACTGGCTGAGTTCAATGTTCCATTTCAAAAGACGACCCGAAGTTTCAGGACGAAACAGGACTTGCTTTAGAGGTTGATCAGTAAGAACCTTGATAGGATGAGCTTGAAAGTATGGTCTCAATTTCCTGGAAGCAATTAGCAAACAATAGGCGAGCTTTTCTATCTTCGAATAATTCACCTCTGCCCCAGTAAACCGTTTACTGATGTAATAAACTGGACGCTGTACTTTCATATCTTCCCGTACAAGTGCTGTGCTGAGAGCATGAGATGAAATTGCTAAATAGATGAAAAGATCTTCACCATCATTAGGCTTGGAAAGAACCAGAGGTGTTTCCATATGATGAATTAGTTCATCGAAAGCATTCTGGCATTCGGGAGTCCATTCAAAATTTTTCTTTCCTTTCTTCAGAGCATCAAAGAAAGGAATGCATTTGTCTGTGGCCTTGGAAATGAAACGACTCAGAGCAGCGACTTTTCCATTGAGGCTTTTCATTTCTTTCTTTGTTTTAGGGGCTTTGACTTCCCTTAGAGCTGTGATTTGAGTAGGATTGGCTTCGATGCCCCTAGCGCTCACAATGAAACCTAAGAATTTCCCGGACTCTACTCCGAATGAACATTTCAATGGATTGAGTTTCATTCCGTACTTTCAAAGAATTGCAAACATTTCCTCCAAGTGACCCATGTGGTCTACAGCTTTCTTTGACTTTACCAACATATCGTCAACATAAACTTCCATGGTTCTACCAATCTGAGGTTTGAACATTGCATTGACGAGCCTTTGGTAGGTTGCCCCAGCATTCTTCAATCCGAAAGGCATAACTTTGTAGCAGTAGAGACCCACATCTGTGATGAAGCTTGTGTCTTCCTGATCCGGCTCATGCATCATTATCTGATTGTACCCGGAGTAAGCGTCCATAAATGCTAACAACTCATGCCCAGCTGTTCCATCTACCAATTGATCGATTATGGGCAGCGGGAAGCAATCTTTGGGGCAAGCTTTGTTTAGGTCCGAAAAATCGATGCAGACTCTCCACTTCCCATTTGCCTTCTTAACTAGTACCAGATTTGAAACCCAATTTGGATAAGTGGAGTTTCTGATGAAGCCGTTTTCCATGAGTCGATCGACTTCTTCCTTTAGTGCTGTTGACCTTTCTGGGCCTTGAGTTCTTCTTTTCTGTTTCACTGGCGTGAATTTTGGATCAATGTTCAGAGTATGTACAGCAATTTCCGGGGAGATCCCACACATATCAGCATGACACCAGGCGAACACATCCATATTGGCTTTTAAGAATGATATCAGCATGTTTTGAACTGCTATGCTTAGCTGCGAACCCACATTGAGTACTTTGTTTGGGTCTTTTGAGTCAATAGATATTGGTACCGTTACCTCCACGGGTACCACTCTATTCTCCCCTGTACTGGCTTTCCTGGGATCCATTTCTTTCCTTGCATTGCTGTGTTTGCCAGTACAGGGGCTACTCCGTAGTTGCTACAGGGTTGGTTCCTTGATGCGGAGCGGAGCTGCCGCATCTTTCCCCATTTCTCTTTTCCTGGCCTCTCGGAGCTCTACAAGATAACATTCTCGCCCCACGTTCTGATCTCCCTTAATGACAGCAACCCCATTATCAGTGGGAAATTTCATTGTTAAACACCATGGAGCGAGGACGGCCCTGAAAGCTGCAAGAGTAGGCCGACCCAAGAAAGCATTATAGGCGGAGAATCCATCAACAATTACAAAAGTTTGCTTCCGAACCAACTTCTTATGTCCTTCGCCCATTTCAACAAACAAGTCCACCGTTCCAATTGGCTGTTTCAGCTCTCCTGTAAATCCGGCAATCTTGTGCGAAGAAGCTTGTACATCTGTCATTGGAATTTTCATTTGGTCAAATGTCTTTTTAAAGAGTATGTTGCACGAGGCACCACTATCAACCAGCACTCTTCTGACAATAGCCGGCCCAATACCGACAGAGACAACTAAAGGGTCCTCAGTAGGAGCTTCCACATCAATAGAATCCCTGGTTCTGAACATAATATCATCATGAAAAGTCTTTTGCTGCTTCAGAGGTGCAGCATCTTCCAAGATCAAGACACTTTCTTCAGCTGGAGCATACTTCAAAGCTCTAGCATACCTTTCCATCTCACCCCAACTCCTACCAGCTGGATGAGGTCCTCTTGTGATCACATTGATAACAGGTCTTTCTTTTTCAGCAGGCCTCTCTCCTGAACCAGATGAATGAGCTGGGGGTAGTTGCCCTTGGTTAGATGAAGACGTGTCTTTTCTATTCCTTTTAACGTACTGCTGCAACTTATTCTCTCTTAACAACTCTTCAATCAGGCTTTTCAAGTGGCGGCACTCGTTGGTATCATGGCCTGGTTGGTTATGAAACTTGCAAAATCTTCCACTTTGAACAGCATTTTTACCAACTATTACTGCCTGTGGTTTTGGAAATTCAACAGCATCCTTAGTGGCGATGAAAATATTCTCCGGTGTATCAGTCAGGGGGGTAAAATCCGAAGGTTTGAGGAAGCGGGGCTTTTTGAGATCTTTCTGCTTCTTTCCACCATTACTTTCCCTTTTCTGATTTGCGGGTTCCTTCTTGTTCTGAACTGTAGCATTATTTTCCACCACTGTTGTCACAACTTTAGCTGATGCGGAGAGATTCTCTAGGCGCATGAACTCATCAGCCTTTTTGTAGAATTTTTCGAGCGAATTTGGTTCCTTCATTTTTAACCATTTTCCAAACTCGCTTGACTTGTCAATGGCCCGCATTAAGTAGGTTAAGATCATTCGCGGTTCCGCATTATCAACTTCTGCTAGGGCTAAATTAAATCGATTCAGGAAGGATTTGATGGGCTCTCCAGGATTCTGTTCAAGACTTGAGAGAGACATTATATCCTTTGCTCTTGAAATATACAATCTGAATTGTTCCTTAAATTTTCGAGTCAGATAAGAAAATTGGTCAACAGATCGCACAGGAAGCTTGGTAAACCAAAGTAACGCCACTCCTTCCAAGTATACCGGGAAATACCGGCATTTAATCTCGTCAGTTGCTCTGGCGCCAGTCATGTGCCAATCATATTTGTATAGGAACTGATTTGGATCACTTGTTCCTCGATAAGAAGGAATGGTAGGAGGAACGAATTTTCTGGGAAACTCAGCTTTTAGGATCCTTTCAGTAAATGGAGTCTTACTCGGAGCGAATCCCCAATCATTCTCATCTTCATTTCTCTGCATGCTTTCCTTCATTATTTGACGAACCATGCTAGAGTGATATTCCTCATTGTTTAGAGACTTCGCAGAATGGACTTCGGCCATTTTCTCGGAGGTTTGCCCAGGTAAATGCTCATGGAGAACTGGTGACGGCCTGGATCCTTCAGCCTGAAGGGGTGCCCCTTCGCCAGCACCTGATCCTCCTTGAGGAATATTTCTCCCTTCGGAGTTGTGAGCAGCATTAGCAAAGTTTTCTTCATTACTTACTGGTCTCTGATTAGCCCCGAGCAGAGCATTCAACTTTTCCATCATTAGATTATTCTGAGTTTCAATCTGCTGGTACAGTCTGGACACAGCAGCATCCAACTCTTCTCGCGTCACCCCGACGCTTGGAGCTGCCTGACTTGGAGAAAGAGAAGTGGCAGTATTGTCGCGGTCATCATCAGATTTGACAGACTTACGCTTCCTTCCAGGAGCCATTATGTCTGATAGACTTTTGGTTTTGAAGGAAATTCTTTCAACAAACTTCCGTGAAGCAATGGTGAATGATCACCTGAGTTGGGTTCTCAGTGAAAGCACCAAAATGTTAATGCTAAAAAGTGAACGCTAACACCCGGTGTGTGTAGTAGAATTGTGAAAGCACCACCCGTGTGACGGGAACAAGAAGTAAGCAGTAAAATAGTGAAAAAGCAGTAAACGACAACAGTTTATAGTGGTTCGGCTTGAGATCGAGCCTACGTCCACTTTGAATCTCTTTATTACTGAATCTGATTACAAGACGATACAATACTCTTATGAAAACAATACAGTTTGATCACAAAGACAATCTCGACTACTAGCTCAAACTTCGATGACGAAACTTGATGAATCCGTGTTGGATGTAGGAAATTCCTCTCGAAGCTTGTTGTAGTGTCTCGAATATCTGAAGATCTTCAATTGTTGAATGAGTTGAGAGCTCGGCAAAGTAACGACGCTTGAAGAAATGATCGGCCAAAAGTCCGTTTCATGTTAAGGGTAGGGGGTATTTATAGAGAAATCTGGACATGAGTTTCTGCCAAGTCATGAGTCGTGGCCGACTTAAGATGAGCCGTGACTCGTGGGTGACTTAAGGTAGCTCGGGGACGACTTACTGAGTTCAGCTTGTGACTTGGTAGGAGACAAGTGCTAAGTCGTGGCCGACTTATAATAAGTCGTAAGTTGTGGCCGACTTATCAGATAAAAGTGGCACAGGTGCAGGCATTGGATTTTAACCCGATAGCTTTTAGGTCGTGGACGACTTAAGCTAAGTCGTGAGTTCCTTAAGTCGTAAGTCTTTTAAGTCGTTAACTCCCCTGGGTCGGTAATTCCTTATCGTAGTTAGGTCGGAGCTTCCCTTAAGTCGTGGCATCTCTTAAATCGTTTAGACCTTAACTCGTTGAGTCGTTGATACCTTAACCCGTTAAGTCGTTCACATGTTAACTCGTTAAGTCGTTCACACGTTAACTCGTTAAGTCGGTCACACGTTAACTCGTTAAGTCGTCTGGACCATGAGTCTTAGGTCGTGAAGTATTCCGAGTTGTTAGGTCGTACAGCTCTTGAGTCATACACTTCTTGAGTCATAGAAAATTAAGGGTTAACACTTAGTTAATGAAAACCCGTGGCTAGATCTAGTTGTGAAAAGACCTTTGCACCACTTAGTTGATCGAAAAGATCATCAATCCTTGGCAGTGGATATTTATTCTTAATAGTAAGGTCATTCAATTTTCTATAATCTCTACAGAGTCGGAGAGATCCATCTACCTTTTTAACAAATGAAGCTGATGCTTCCCAAGGAGAACTAATCGTTCTGATGAAATTCTTTTACTCAAGATCTTCTATTTGAGATCTTAATTCTTCCATCTCACTGGGGCACATTCGATTAGGTAGTCTACTAAAAGGTTGAGTTTCAGGTTTCAAATCTATTCTAAAATCAACTGCTCAACGTGGTGGTAGACCAGTAACTGGTTCAAAGATATCAGAAAAATCTCTAACTATTGGAATCTGTTCTAGTTCGTCTTCTTTAGATTCCAAAGAAAATAAAGAATAACCTGAACTAGCATTTGCCCTTTTTAGAGCAATAAGGATTCGCTTGGGGTAATCGGGATGTTGGAGAGTGATTACTCGTTCCGAATAGTATAATTGAGCTTGATAGTGTTCGAGCCAGTCCATTCCCAAAATAATTCCATAACTCAGCGAATCCATAATAAATAAATCACATGAGAAAGAATAACCAGATAAGCAAATTACGACTCCGCTACATTTCATCTCTAGGGTAACGCATCCTCTAACAGGATTGGCCACCCTAAAAGAATTATTAAGAGAAGAAACATCCAATTTTAACTTTTCTACTATTCCTTTCGATATAAATGAATGTAATGCACCTGTATTGAAAAGAATTCTAATATATAATCTATGCTATAAAATAGTTCCTTCTAGGGCTGAAGCTTGTTTTCCCTCATCTGGTTTCATTGAACTAGGACCATCTAGTGCGAACATTTTCCCTTGAGTCCGCTTCTTCGCCTTTGTGTATTGTCTCGCTATATATCCCATTTCATTGCAATTGTAGCATTTCTTCATAGGACCTTGACCTGTGTTTCTACATTCATTGGCATAATGACCCTTCTTTCCACACGAGAAACATTCCACTTGTGCTTTAGCTTGTTGCTTCTTCTGGTCCTCTTGCTTAGGTTGGAATGGTCGCTTATTCTTTCAAAATTTTGCATTCTTCTTTGAGAAGAATGGCCTCTTCCTATGTTGCTGGCTTTACTGAGTAGGTTGACTTTCAGAAACCGAATCTCGCTCTCATACCTTTTCAAATCTTAAAGCCATATCCACAATCTCCTCAAATGGAAATCTGAGTTGAGTAAGTAATTTATCTCTCAGTTCATTATTTAGACCAAGCACAAACTTCTCATTCTTTTCCAATGGCGTGCTAATGAGTGTTGGTCCATACTTCGATAGTGCATTAAACTCCTTGACATACTCAATTATAGATAAATTTTTCTGAGTAAGGTCAATAAAATTTTGAAGCAGTGCTGCTCTCTCTGCTTCAGGCAGAAAAATGGGCTTTGAAAATATCTTTGAATTCTTGCCAAGATATGTCTTCCTCTAGAGTTGCAGCAGTTATGGCTTCATACCAATCTAAGGCACCTCCTTGTAACTGTCGAGATGCTAACCTTCTCTTGTCCTGATTGGAGAGATTCAGATCTTCGAAGATTCTTTTGCATGTTCTCAGCCATGCATGAACTCCCATTATGCCTTCATTTCCCAAGAATGGTTTACCACCTAGACTTGAGTAGTCTTTGCAGAGCTTGGTAAACTGTGATCCAAGATTTTGATTATTGTCTCTGAGCATACCCATATCTTGAACACGCCTCATGACTTCGACCCATTGATCCATAGTTAAAAGTACATTTTAATTGCTTGGTTGACCATTTGGTGACTCAAGTATCGAGCCTGTTCTGGGTCTACATGGTCCTACCATTTTCTGATAAAGAACATTTGTCATTTTATTATATAATAAAATTTCACTAACAATTACGTATGTAATACAATAATACAAATACGTATCAAGTATTATCCCAATGTTTTCCCTTTAAAACATTCATTAGAACTCGTCTATCACATATACGAGTTAATCCCAATTCCCGTGGGGTTTTACTAGCTGGGAACAAACTAAGTCTGACTCCCTTATAGTCAAATGTGTTCTGATTACCAATTTATACAAATTCTTTTGAAATCATGCTCTGATAACACACCGTGACGCCCTGGCTCCAGTGACCGAAATATCAGAGGAAATTTACCGTCTGATAGCTCGGATCAATGGGCACTAAAGGAGCGATCACTCGTATACACTACTTTGGATCAACATGGATATGTTTAAAATATCTGAACATCTCTAAAGTGAATTTGTATCTAAATCACATATCAGAACGAAATATATAATGGTTTCACAAAATAGCGAACCAAAAAGACACACACACACACACACATATGTTCAAACAGACATCGGACTATCATCATATATCTACAACTAATTCATCAGGCATACTATACATAACTGCCCCAAAAATGACGTCCTAATACATACACAGACAAATATATACAGAGGACATATGGCATGACTACACAAAATCAACTTAGCATAGTTCAACGGACTCTAATGTATCTCCCTAACATCTCTCCTCCAGATGACTCTAACAGTTTCTTTGAGGCCTGTAGCAAGCGTGCGTCCGTGAAGCTCTAAATCTACAACTACCTTAAAATATTCATATACTGTATGCCAGTTGCGTCCATCTCAATGTCGTATGAAATCACCTCAAAACGTAAAAAGTAATCATCCTGAAAAGCCTCGGTCTGACCTGAGGAATTGTCAAAAACAAAACCTCGAGTTAGGCTATAAATCTAGCTGTAAGTATAATAGTGTAACAATGATTCATATAAATTGTGGAGTCGGGTTATATATGTGATATTAAAAGAAATAAATATGTCACACACTCCATAATCTAAACCCGACCACATCCCATTAAATTATTTCAATTCAAATACACATGTCATGGCACTATTTAATGTGAATGACAGCTCCAACTTTAATCAATCGAGATATCACATCCTATTCATTTATAAGTTGCATTCATTATTCAATAGACATTTCATTGTCAAGTTATGCATATACAAGGTTTGGAATTACTAGTGAATCCTATTCATTATTCACTCTTACTTCGATTCTTTTGAAATTTTACATAATAAGTAAACTAGTCTATTTTATTGATGTTTTGTGATCGTGTAACGTTGTCGTGCATGATTTTTTTTTGGTCGTTCGCAGTCCATACGCGAATGGAATATTACGTAACGTCTTACCCTAATTTATTGTTTTAAAGTGAACTAAATTATAAATCTTCTCACCACAAACCTTTCCAAGCCCAAAATCAAATAACAACAGCACACTACTTTCTCCATGCGTGTGCCCAATGCATGCAGCACCTCCCTTATCTTCACGTTTATGCTTCATTGTCTAACTCTCGCATGCAAACTTCCCCATGGCCAAGCACGCAACATTAGCATCTCTTCTCTTCATCTGCATGCATGCATTTCCATTGCCGAGCTTTTCCTCATTCTTACACTTCATCTCCAACACAACCAACATCCCCAAGGTACACACCATGCATGCACGCACAAAGTAAAATAAAAAAATGAAAATGTGTGCAAGGCCTTCATGCATTCCTCCCATGTACCTTTCTACGTGTGTATTATTTTATTTTAATATATTTGTTTTTTTTGCTTAAAAATGAATGACAATGCTTGTCTCTCTCTCTGTACATGAATGTATGTACGTTTTTTTACGTGTGTACAAAATGAATGTGAAAGTGCTTCACTCTTCAAGCAAACAAACATAGAAGCATATAAACACAGTTGCATTCATACATGCAAGCCATGACCTAAACATATGCAACATGCAGTACCCCTCTTGACATTCACAAGCATGCACTTCCATATATTCATGCCTACTTGCGCATATTTGCCTGCTCATTCATATTTACTTCCATCCTCCATCTTCCCACTAGTTCCTTCGATGTGTAAACTCACCCGCATGCTACACCCATATACACTTGCACATATATCAGCACCATCTAATATATATACAAGCAACACGTGCACACGCTGCCAAGCCTCCTACCTCCCTCTACACTCCACTATTTCAAATGCAACAAGAATGAAAAACATAGTTATCTTTACCCTCTACAACTTCCGTATTCGAAGTTTTGGCTAATATTTAGTATAGGGAAAAGTAATTTGATTATTAAATAAAAAATGTAAGTGGAAAATTGACTGTTGCTAAAAAATGAGAAATAGGTTCACGCGTCTCTTCTTCTTCTTCATTTTTTCTTTCCTTTTTTTTATAACTAGAAATGTAGAGTATAATTACTGTTAAAATGATTTACTCAATAGAAATAAATAGAAAAAAAGAAGATGTTATACTCACATTGATCGCACGTTTGATGAAAATGAAAAGAGAGAATACTGTGAGTTTGCTTGGGTTAGATAATAATGAGATGTAGTGCTTATATAGGTAGAGAGATTCATCAGAAATAAAAGGTTAAACATATAAGTTAATTTATAATCATGAAAGAGATAAGTATGCAGATGTGAGGTCGAATGAAAATAAAGCCATTTATTTTATTTTTTAGTAAATAATTTTATATCCCTCAAATAAATTTTCACACCCTTAAACGCGATATTGGCCTACCGCAATTTGGACTCCGATTACAATTCCGCTCGTGACGTTTTACTTCAAATTTTATTTTATATCCATAACAATTTTTTTTCTTTTTCTTTCTTTTTTTTACAAAATTTATTATTATAAGTTAAAATAGAAGCGGGATGTTACAAGACTTAGTACTCTCGAACTACTCAAATATAATTGAGTACCCGAGAGTTTAGGGAAAATAAATAACTCAGATTAGACAATATTTCTTGTGACGATCCAAAACTCAGCCTTCGAAAATCGGCACCCGTACTTCACTTGTACTCAAGATGCCGCAGATTCAAACGTCGAATCTGGCTCACCGGAGCTTATAACACCATTAAGTATAACAACACAACAGAAGAAAGAAATAGATGATATCATATACAACTCCAATGAATACAATATCCAGAATGATATACAACAATGATATCAATAATATACAACAATATCAGAGATAAATAATGATACAACGAAAAACAGAAGTGATAACTCCAAATGATCAGTCAAAGAAGCTGAGTCCAACCACTCCAATATCAAGCCCGAATCCCCATCACATAAGATAAAGGTAAGCAATGTCAGTCGTGTTCTCCAAAACTGAACTAGCTCCAATGTCAACTGAACCTGATTATCTGAAACACCCAGCTCTAGACTGCCCGTGTGGAAAACTGTGGGCACCCAGAGTTTAGGAAAGGAACAATAAACTCCGAGTCAGTCGTGGGACTGGTGTGAGTAACAAAAGCAGTCTCATCTTTAAACAAACAACAAAAGAATATTAAACATTAAAATCCGCAATGCTTTTGGAAAATGAAATACCATAAGACCTCCCGCCACACACACAATGCAAACGCAGAATTGGAGGAGATTTCTTCTTATGATAGTCAAACATGCTTACTACGCAAAAAGAAAATTCTTTTGATATTATTACTAGTGCATAGTGCAGAAACATTTCGAAAGTATAATATTAATCTTAGCCAAAATAGGCATTTCACACTATGCCTACTATAGCTACTATGTTCAATAGCAGGTTACCGCCACATTCCATAGCAGGTTATACAACTAAAACCGTACAAGGTTCGTATTGTTTCTTTGGATTTCCAACAAATGGTCAGGCTAAGGAACTTCCTATGCCACATGGGATCACCTCTGGCGGGACATCCCGAGAACTAACTAGCTCTCTGCCAACACAAGGCCAGGTTACCTCTGTCACTAGGTAACTACTACACGAATATGACACCCCCTGGTCCTTTGGGACCTTTATCCGAGGCGCCTCGATTAAACAACAATCACACAGTAAATGAGATTGGAGTATCCACATAGGTTAAATACCAGGGCACCATTCCTGATACCATCCTTTTCCAGAAGGAAATGACTTACCCTAAAGGGAGTGACCCTCATAACCTTGCCGCATCATTCCTGTTTCGACCATTTCCGGTCTGTGAGGTTCGATGAGGTCTCGTCCACAAAGCTACGCTTTTTCACAAAGCCGTGCTTTGATCAACAAATGATCAATAAATAATCAACACAGAGCAGCACTCAGCATGCCACACTACCAAATTGGGAGTATATCACTGATAAATTTCAACTCCATAACATCTGAGATCGTACGTCTCAGAGAAGGGTGTTAAGCTAAGAGAATAAATTCTCCGCCACCAAACAGAAATGTATTCGAAAGAAATCAGCTTTATATCTCAAAGTGTAATGTCAGGCATGTAACCATACAAGTCTGTTCCGGGTTCGAACAGAACCGAAGGCACTTCCGAAGAAGCCCTTGCAATTCGGGTATTCACAATCCCGATCGAACTTCCCATCACTTAGGAAATCTCTATACCGGCGCGACTCAATGCAGAGACAATCGATAGGTTATCCTATCGTTCTTGCAAATACCCGGTCTTCACCACCGGTCTTCAATGCAATCCATATATGACGTATCATTATTCGAAATGGGTTATGTGACACAAAGGTCCTCTCCCGGCTAAACCGAATAATGAGCGCGATATTTAAAAATATATGGATATTGGGGTTTCAGTTAAGTCACAACTTATTACCCAAAACTTCTCTTTCAAATGGTTTAAACAAATTACCATTTTAATCTTTTTAAACAAAAAGATTCATTCACAAAGTTCACCCAGTTTCACAAAGATACATTCATAGATTTTCCAAATCAATTTCCATTAAATTGAATTAACTCGTTAAATCTTTAAACAAAGATTTAATTAGTAGCTTTCAAAACAATTCTATTTCGATCTTTTATACAAAAGGTACACTTTTCCAATTTCAAAACAAAGTTCAACAATCCTTCACAAAGGTTTATTCATAGCTTGGAAATCCATTTTCCAATTCAAACTTGAAATTCCTTTAAATTGGAATTTCATTTCTTATATGAAAGCTTTTATTATTTGAAAACGAATAGTTTCCATTTCGGAAAATCTGATTCATTTATACGAGTTAAGATCTTTGGGTTAAGTTCAATTAAGAAAGCACTTTTAACATCCATTTGAAAAAGTTTGATATTATTATAACACGCAAAAGCAAGTAAGATCTGTATTGCTTCGAGACGAGCTACTGGTGCAAAGGTTCTCAAAACCGTACTTTTAAAATGGTTTAAATTCATATAAACACATTTATAACTGGTATGGTCTTTATAGACCATAATTTCCAAATCATTGAATTCAATTCAAAGTTTTGAATTCAAATTTAAATTAAATTATTTAAATTGAAAACTTTACCAAGTTATTCAAAATAACTTTTATCTTATAAACTCCTTTTCAAAGACTTTAATATTTAACCCAAATCTAATTTCAAAATCAATTGAAATTAAATTTTCAATTTCAAAAATATTAAATTTAAATTATCTGTAACTTAACCGATTTCCTCGTGAAATCCATATTTGTGTGTGTATGGTGTAGTCCAGGGGTTCAACACAGTAGTGCAACATCAATGAATCATCACAGATCAAAATACAGAAATATAGTTGATAAGCGATATAAACTATAACGCTTATCGTTTATTCACAGATCACAGATATAAATAACTTACAGATAATATAATTACATTCATCCCAGATAAATAAACTACATTACAGGGCACACACAAATCAGAATATATCACACAACATCACAGAATCAGACAGGATAACCAATTCAAGGCATCTCATACAATACAATCATTCATAAGTAAGGTCAAGCATTCAACAATAATTTATAAGTAGGATTAATTAATCGTTTAATCCTAATTAATTCAATTTATTTCCAATTAAATTAATTACTTATGAATTAATTATCCAATCCTAATTAATTAATTGCAAATCATTTGATATCAATTAATTAATTAATCACCTTAATTAATTATTCTTAATCAATAAATTATTCTTAATTAATCACATTAATTAAATTAACCTCTAAACCAATTACATAATTAATTAACCACTTGATTAATTATTTTAAGGAATTAACCTTTAATTACTTACCATAAAGTAATTACACTTAAACAATTTCATAAATGATTATCATAAATTAATTTAATCTAATTAATTGTTAAAACTAATCACATTAATTAAATATTTATTTAAATAATCTTAGTTAATGACCTTCATTAACTAACAAAATTCTTTAATTTCTTTGCTAAAGAAATTACTTACATTAATCATTATTAATTAAAAATGATTAACCATAAATAACTCATTAATTTATCATAATTAGTTAATTTATTAAGTGTTAACGGTAACATAATTAGTTCTTAATTACGAATTAATTAATTTCTAATCATTAATTAACTTAAACCTTAATTAATAAATTTCAACTTATAATTACTAATTTAATTAATCCAAATCATAAATCAATTAAATTATTAAAACATTTAAATACCTTAAGGATTTACTGATTTTAACTTTAAGATAAAAACCTTTACTTATCTATGGTTAAAATTATCATTCACAAATACATTTGAAAACATTTATTCTAAAATTTATTTGAAAATTTCATTTTAAATTCAAGATTTAAAATGAAAACCAATTTGTGTTTAACAAAGTTTATAACCAATTTGAAACTTTGAAATCCACATGTTAAAGAATGCTTATGTCTCATAAAATAAATTTAAAGATTTTAAACTAAATTCCTTTTAAATCCAAATCATTAAAGTATACTTTAACTTTTAAACTTATTTACATCATTTAAAGTTATAAACTTTATTCTATTTTCAAAACCTAAGATTCAAATTCAATTTGAATTTAGATTTAAAATTCTGATTTAAACTTGGTTTTAAATTATTCCTTATATTTTTAAATTCCATTTTAAATTCAGATTCTCATAAATATACTTTACTTCTTAAGTACTTTTAAATTATTAAAACAATTTGACTAAAGAAAAAAAAACATTATTCATTTCTAGCTAAGATTTAAATTTAACTTGAATCAATATTTAAACTTTGATTTAAAACATATTTTAAATCCTTGCTTAATAATTTAAAATCACTTTAAATTTTAAACTGACAGGTCTGTAAACCTGTCACTAGAATAAATGACCCGAGCCATTAAAACTTTGCTTCGAGTCCAGACTCTATTTACTTCGAGTAAATCACTTGAATAACTCGAGTAAAACCCGAGTGCACTCTCCTCTGTCAAACCAAGTTCATCAGAACTTAAAAATGCACGGTGCACATTCACCGTGGCTCTGGCCATCTCCAACCACCCTCCAGGCCTTCCCCACATCAACGACCATCCACACAATCGATCACGACCATCGGAATCCACCACAGTAGCTCGAATAAAAAATCAAGTAGCTAATCCCAAACTTGGAAACTCGACACTACAAACGATGCCCAAACCTGGCAACAGTTCAACCTCGCTGCTCCGACCACCAAATCACCAGAACCTCCGGCATCAGCTTTGACTATCACCCCTCTACCAATCCCCGAAAACCCGTTGAACTCGATGCTCCATGGAGTTCAAACTGACTCAAAATCTCCACCCAGACCAAACTAGGTTTAGGAAATAAAATTGGCAACCATTGCCACCACCCATGCTCAGACCAACCACCAGTCATTTTTGCCTAACTCTCCAGACATCCCACTACCATTAGAGAGAAACTCAACCTCTCCAATCACTGGGATCACCAGTGATTCCCAAAAACCCCAAAATTCATCAACACAGAAATGCACTTTCAGACCATTACTAAAAATTGTGGTTTTTGTTTTAAAAATCAGTATTTGGTATAAAGATTCAGTTTATATTACTGAATTGTTCAATTAACATGTTTGAAATTGACACAATTTTCAACCTTCCTGTTCTTTTTGGGTTCCCAGAGCAATTTAAAGTTATTTTTAACTTAATTTAATTTTTAAATTTAACCTTAAGATCAAACAAACATACTTTGTTTAGATGCTAGGTCATAACAACAATTAGATCCATTAGAAATGATTTTTTGGAAGTAAAGCATGAGCTTAAAATCTTAAATACAGAGGTGTATCAACATACAGGCATCATATCTCATCAAATTTCACAGAACAATGCACATATAAATATTCACACAGATATACTTTTCAGATATTAACATGTAACTAATTTTAAAACTTAAGTTATTAAAATATGAAGTTACTCACCTGGTTTCAAAATGAACAGAGCCTCATCAATATTGAAACTGGCTTGTGAAACTGCAAGTTGAAGCTCTTATCTTCAATCCTCTGGTTACATTGATTTATTTTGATGTTTAAGTTGAAGCTTTGTTTAAGTTTGAATGGTATTTGCTTTAGAATTCTTTTCTTAGTTAAAATGGTGGACGAAACTGAAATGAGAAATATTAAGATAAATAAAAGAAGCTTACCAGTTGATATTATTTTGCTTGTACTGGAAATAATTTGTTTATACTTTGGCCAGAGATTTTTATTTCAAATTGGAGGCTGATAGATAATCGTTTGGTGGTTGAGATGATAAATCATGTACTAAAGATGAAAATATTTATTACCTTGTACCATTTTTATAATTTTCCATCTCTAGTTCGGTTGTACATGTTTGAGATAACATGATGGCTACCTTTACAAGCTTCTATACTTTATATATTTGTATTTCTTTTGTTTCATTTGTTTACTTGTTTGAATTTCTTTTTCCTTTGTTTTGTCTTTAACTTGTCTTTATAACTTCATATGCATTTGGTTTTGTTTTATCTTTTTCTTTTACAAGTGTATACATATATTTATTTTCATATTTAAGTACGTTGTTATAATTTATCTAAGGTATTTATTTTATTTTATAATTTATAATGAATTTCTATATTTAATATAGATTGTTTAATTTATTTAATTTGTTTACAATATAAATTTTCTATAAATTTATCTTATGTATTTTTATATTTATTTCCATCACAATTATTTATTTCTAAATTTAACACTAATTATTCTTATATTCATTTTGTAATATAAGTGAGTTTCTAAATTTTTATTTGTTATTAAATTTTATCCAATGTATTTATCTTATACTTATATATATATATATATATATATATATATATATTTATTTAAACCATTTATTTACAATTTAAATTCAAATCAAATATATATATATATATATATAAAATTTCAAATTTACTCATATATGCCCACATATATATATATTCTCATATATACAATATTTAAAGTTTAAATGATTTATACAGAATTTATCTGTATTCGGGGAAACTTGCAATCAATTAATCGATTAATTTCACAGTTTTATTCAAAAATTAATTTTAATTATCATTTTAAATTTATATAAAATCTGAGGTCGTTACATATTTCCCCCCTTAAAAGAAATTCTTCCTCGAAATTGCCAGGGAGACACAAAGATAGATGAAGAATATTTCATCAAATCAAACTGAATATTTATTCTGCATTTGGCTTACCAAATCAGAATATCAATAATAGACACAAGAACAAATCTATTTGACACTTCACAAGATACTCGGGTTATCCAGATCTACGAAATATGCAGTGGCATTGGTTAGTTTGAAGGAATAACTAACCATTCGTAGAACATATCCGGACCTAAAAATAGACAGATATGTGGATACAATTCCAAAATTTTCTTTAGCTTAGAAACTAAAGTATACCTACCAACCATAGCAACCAATGCAACCAAACAAATAATTCTGACTGACTTATTTGGAGTTTATTGTCCCATGCAAATATATCAAATCTTCTTCCTGGATTTACCAGAAATTATCGAAGAATTGAGAAAAGATGACGAACAAAAGAGACTGATAGAGAAAAGATTGTTTCCACTGTTGCAGGGTATTGACCATTTATAGTCGCATTCCCCTGTCCCCTATCTCATCCTCTTCTTACACTCATACTCACTATCAGTGGATAGCAAGAGAATTTACTGAGGCATACGGATGGATATCTTAAGGATTACTCATTCTAGGGTATACTTCACCCTATCTCTAATGAGCCACTTAATGTGTTATACTCCTGAGCTAAAGTTCAACCTTAGCTCTGATACCAAATTGTGACGATCCAAAACTCAGCCTTCGAAAATCGGCACCCGTACTTCACTTGTACTCAAGATGCCGCAGATTCAAACGCCGAATCTGGCTCACCGGAGCTTATAACACCATTAAGTATAACAACACAGCAGAAGAAAGAAATAGATTATATCATATACAACTCAAATGAATACAATATCCAGAATGATATACAACAATGATATCAATAATATACAACAATATCAGAGATAAATAATGATACAACGGAAAACAAAAGTGATAACTCCAAATGATCAGTCAGAGAAGCTGAGTCCAACCACTCCAATATCAAGCTCGAATCCCCATCATGTAAGATAAAGGTAAGCAATGTCAGTCGTGATCTCCAAAACTGAACTAGCTCCAATGTCAACTGAACCTGATTATCTGAAAAACACAACTCTAGACTGCCCGTGTGGAAAATTGTGGGCACCCAGAGTTTAGGAAAGGAACAATAAACTCCGAGTCAGTCGTGGGACTGGTGTGAGTAACAAAAGCAGTCTCATCTTTAAACAAACAACAAAAGAATATTAAACATTGAAATCCGCAATACTTTTGGAAAATGAAACTACCATAAGACCTCCCGCCACAGACATAATGCAAACGCAGAATTGGAGGAGATTTCATCTTATGATAGTCAAACATGCTTACTACGCAAAAGGAAAATTCTTTTGATATTATTACTAGTGCATAGTGCATAAACATTTCGAAAGTATAATATTAATCTTAGCCAACATAGGCATTTCACACTATGCCTACTATAGCTACTATGTTCAATAGCAGGTTACCGCCACATTCCATAGCAGGTTATACAACTAAAACCGTACAAGGTTCGTATTGTTTCTTTGGATTTCCAACAAATGGTCAGGCTAAGGAACTTCCTATGCCACATGGGATCACCTCTGGTGGGACGTCCCGAGAACTAACTAGCTCTCTGCCAACACAAGGCCGGGTTACCTCTGTCACTAGGTAACTACTACACGAATATGCCACCCCACGGTCCTTTGGGACCTTTATCCGAGGTGCCTCGATCAAACAACAATCACACAGTAAATGAGATTGGAGTATCCACATAGGTTAAATACCAGGGCTCCATACCTGATACCACCCTTTTCCAAAAGGAAATGACATACACTAAAGGGAGCGACCCTCATAACCTTCCCGCATCATTCATGTTTCGACCATTTCCGGTCTGTGATGTTCGATGAGGTCTTGTCCACAAAGCTACGCTTTTTCACAAAGCCGTGCTTTGATCAACAAATGATCAATAAATAATCATCAAACAGCAACACTCAGCATGCCAAACTACCAAATTGGGAGTATATCACTGATAAATTTCAACTACATAACCTCTGAGCTCGTACGTCTCAGAGAAGGGTGTTAAGCTAAGAGAATAAATTCTCCGCCACCAAACAGAAATGTATTCGAAAGAAATCAGCTTTATATCTCAAAGTGTAATGTCAGGCATGTAACCATACAAGTCTGTTCTGGGTTCGAACAGAAACGAAGGCACTTCCAAAGAAGCCCTTGCAATCCGGGTATTCACAATCCCGATCGGACTTCCCATCACTTAGGAAATCTCTATACCGGTGCGACTCAGTGCAGAGACAATCGATAGGTTATCCTATCGTTCTTGCAAATACCCGATCTTCACCACCGATCTTCAATGCAATCCATATACGATGTATCATTATTCGAAATGGGTTATGTGACACAAAGGTCCTCTCCCGGCTAAACCGAATAATGAGCATGATATTGAAAAATATATTGATATTGGGGTTTCAGTTAAGTCATAACTTATTACCCAAAACTTCTCTTTCAAATGGTTTAAACAAATTACCATTTTAATCTTTTGAAACAAAAAGATTCATTCACAAAGTTCACCCAGTTTCACAAAGATACATTCATAGCTTTCAAAACAATTCTATTTCGATCTTTTATACAAAAGGTACACTTTTCCAATTTCAAAAAAAAAGTTCAACAATCCTTCACAAAGGTTTATTCATAGCTTGGAAAACTATTTTCCAATTCAAACTTGAAATTCCTTTAAATTGGAATTTCATTTCTTATATGAAAGCTTTTACTATTTGAAAACGAATAGTTTCCATTTTGGAAAATCTGATTCATTTATACGAGTTAAGATCTTAGGGTTAAATTCAATTTCTCAAAACCATACTTTTAAAATGGTTTAAATTCATATAAACACATTTATAACTGGTATGGTCTTTTTAGACCATAATTTCCAAATCATTGAATTGAATTCAAAGTTTTGAATTCAAATTTAAATTAAATTATTTAAATTGAAAACTTTACCAAGTTATTCAAAATAACTTTTATCTTAAAAACTCCTTTTCAAAGACTTTAATATTTAACCCAAATCTATTTTCAAAATCAATTGAAATTAAAATTTCAATTTCAAAAATATTAAATTTAAATTATTTGTAACTTAACCGATTTCCTCATGAAATCCATATTTGTGTCTGTATGGTGTAGTCCAGGGGTTCAACACAGTAGTGCAACATCAATGAATCATCACAGATCAAAATACAGAAATATAGTTGATAAGCGATATAAACTATAACGCTTATCATTTATTCACAGATCATACATATAAATAACTTACAAATAATATAATTACATTCATCCTAGATAAATAAACTACATTACAGGTCATACACAAATCAGAATATATCACACAGCATCACAGAATCAGATAGGACAATCAATTCAAGGCATCTCATACAATACAATCTTTCATAAGTAAGGTCAAGCATTCAACAATCATTTATAAGCAGGATTAATTAATCGTTTAATCCTAATTAATTCAATTTACTTCCAATTAAATTAATTACTTATGTGTAACGACCCGCTATTTTAGACTATTCGCATCAGCACATGTCGGACTTGAATAATTCAAAATACTGAATAGTTAATTTAAATTTGGCAAAACTAAGCATATACAGTAAATAAAATAATCACATACACAGAGTAATAAATGCAGCGGAAACAAAAGATAGTAGTTCATGAAGCTACTATATACATATCGGAGTTAAATAAGGTATAGCAGATGTCTCGAACACAATAGTCAAATACAAGAATCAGAATACAATCACTGGAATCAACTACATATCTGAAAGCTGGATAGATAGCTGGATCTCCAAGCGAAGATCCAACTCCAAAGGTGAGTCTCGAATACTGGTACACTCAGTCTGACCCGAGCGTAAAGCAAAACACAAAACACTCGAGCCAGGATTAACATTCTTATATCAATAAATCCAACTCCAGTGAAATAGCAACTGAAATACAAGTAACTCAAAGGATGTTTGGAATAACCATCCTTTAAGGATCTGTTAAACTATCTACTATGTAGTAGTGTACGATAAGTAGATAATGCCTATCAGTAATATAAAGTATCAAAATAGTGTTAAGGCAGTACCATTATCCCCCTTAACACATTTTATATAAGCGTTATAGTCTATAAAGCACTGTAAACTCCACCGTAAACTAGTGGGATATCAGGGAGTACTCCATAGGTATAACACAAAACAAATCGTAGTGGTCGCGTATATAGGGATACAAGTATGACAAGGCACATGAGGCAATACCCAAGGTAGTGAAACTACCGTTTGCCTGATCCGGACTAGTGAGAACGCATCGCCGCAGCGATCGCAACACCGCGAAACAACACTCCCAAATCAAGGGTGCACCAATCGACAACAAGTAATGAGTAGGTTTTGAAGAAGTGTGTTCGCTCGAGGTAGCTAACCCCCATTTGGCCCGGCACGGCTCCTGTTTTAGTCATTTCCAATTTGACACAAGTGTCAAAGCTATCCATTATCGTTCTCTTTCTTCAGTCATCACGTACATCATTCCAACCACTTCATTTTGGATCACACTCCGCGTATAGTTATTAAAGTGGTTTTCGGTTTAGACAGTGAGTATGTCCCTAACCGATTCCGGTCTCTTTAATAACTTTCGTAATTATTACACCGATTGGTCGTTTAATATATTTCAAAACCAAATAAATTTCAATTTCAGTTAGAATTTATAAATCAACATTTCATTTCTCTTTCTAAATCAATTTCCATAATTTACGTTTCAAAACTTCCAAATTCATAATTTCAAAATCTTATAATTCGATTTCAATTTCTTTTTAAAACAATTCAAATATTGATTCAAGTTCGTATATACGTTTCATTTCGAAATCATTTAAATTAATTTAATTTAACATTCAAATCGATTTAACTTCATTGATCGATTTCAATAAATTTCCGTTCAGTAAATTTATCCTTCCAAACAATTTCTATTTAATTTCTAATTCATTAAATCAATTACTTAAGTTCAACTCCATTATATCAAAACTTACAAATTGCATTAAATTAAATTCATCAAATCAAATTCTTTACATTTCAAGTCTTATATTTTATTTCAATAAAACACATTTTATTTCATTTTAGAGAAATTCAATTCCACTGATTTAATTTACTTAGTTACAAATTTCAAAACTCAATTAATAAAGAAACTTAATTTCACTTATTCAAGAAGTTCAATTTCACTTAATAAAGCATTAAATTTAATTTAATTATTAAATAATTCAAATTTATTTAATTATTAAATAATTTCAAAACTTAATTATTAACTAATTTCAACACTTAATTATTAATAATTCCAAATTTAATTATTAAATAATTAATTTTAAAACAATGTTCTTTCATCAACTACTATGTTAATATTTTGATTCAGATTATTAAATATTAACATTTTCCTTTCATTGAAATTTCAAATTTCAACTTCATTTTAAAACCTTATTATTTATTCAAATAAAATCTACATTTTATTTTTAAAAACACATTATTGACCAATCGGGTTTTATTTAATTCTCTATCCTAGGTCAAAGTTTAATTTGGGTATTTATCATTTCAACACGATTCCAATTCAATTCAAAATCAAAGCATAGCAAAGGGAACTTGCAGTGTGATAACTGGAATGGTGTCAAAGTAAACAAGCAATAACAAACATCAATAACAATCCAATAATAAATTCAATAATCTCGAAATAATTGTATTAATTCACATTGTTGTTTGTGCGAATTAATATAATTAATTCTAGAATCTACACTATCATTTCATGTAGATTAAAGATTATTACATTACGGTTCTTCACTTGTCATCTATTTACAATTTCATACATCATCAATTTAACAACATGCATTCAGTGGTTCAAGGTGTGATTAAACAAATCCTACGTGTCAATTAATTTAACATTTAAAGGGGTCATATTATACAAATGTCATTTAATCAAATTTAACACATATATCAAATCTAACTATCCTACGTCGATTTCAATTTCAAATTATTTATCACTTACAACATTAACAATTTAACGTCCAATATCAACATCAAACAATCAATCATTTATCAACCAAACTGGATTATCATTGTATATATAACAGATAATGGTGTCAGATGTCACAAGTGAACCGATTTAGGTAAAACATATATATAACAGTGTAGATAACTATCAACAGCATATTTCAATTGTCGTTTCAATTGAAATCAAATTTAATAAATAAAAGAACATTAATCGTGAGTGATTGCTCATCTTTCGAGGCTAGAGCGGTTTGACAATGAAAGGAGTTACGAATTGCAAGCACTACTTCCGAAATAAACTAGATTGGCACGAATCGACGAGCAAAGCTGTTAAATAGGAATTGCCGAAATCAAATCAAAACATTCAACATAGCAACAAATAAAAAAAACATGTCTTGCGTCAAAGTTTAACAATATAATTCTATGTGCTACCGAGATCGAAATGGTCTAAAATTTGGTATGAATAAAGATCAAAACTTGTATTTCAAACTGCAAAAGAATCACTTGATTTGGACAAGAGACGCGAAAAGTTACGATGTCACGAACATAGACTCAGGCCATGTTGCGACTGTCAAATGTTCAGGTCTGAAAACCCCTCTGGGTCTGACTATCAGGTAAGAAACAGAGGACTGAACCACCTCGAATGAAGCTAAAATTTTATACACAGAAAGTAGAAAACTTTATCTTTTAAACAAAAAGGGAATCACTGTATTTCGACGTAAGACGGAAGAGATACGATGCATCAAACATGAACTCGGGTCGTGTTTGCAGCAGTGTAAATCAATTTCAAGTACAAAAGAACAGCTGCCTGGGTCTAACTTCCAGATCCTCGACCACTAATCAAACGATGTCGGATTTTGTTGGAATTTGACATGCATAAACTAGGTAACTTCGACTCTTTTGTAAAAATAGAATCAACCCATTCCGATAAAACATGAGTGAGATATGATATCGTGAACATGAAGTCTAACTGCTGTTCAGAAAAAAAATAAACATGCAAACAAGTGCAAAATCAGTTTGGTTGCAACTTTCGTATAATATGTGTAGATCTTATACTTAAATACTTTATATAACAGAACCTATATGGACTGTAAAACATATCATACCATCTATATATTAAAACATATAACTTACATAACTCCCTATATATCACTGCAATATACAGTTTAGGAATATATACAAAACATTGTATACTAATATATATAAAACTACTTCAACCAAGGTACACTACTGTAACAACTTGTTAATATAAAACATATAAACTATATAAACTTATATATGTAGTAAATATATAAACTCTTATATATACACCGTAAACACTCATATACTAAAACAAATAGACAGTATTATAAACTATGAATTTATAATATATATATATTTTAAAAAAAATGATATAAGATAACAGTAGAAAATATATATATAACTTGTTATGTACGACAGAAATAACAAAAAAACAATATATATCAACTAACAGCCTATATATGATATAATATATAACTAGATCTAGTTAGATACATATATATATATATATATACCTGGATATATATATCATTCATCAGAGAAAGCACAAGGTGGCTCACAGCTAGAATGCGGGAAAACTACGGTGTGCCGCTGCACTGGCTGGCTCTTATGGCCACTTGGTGATAGGAGGAAGAGTGTGTTTGGCTGTGTGCGTTGTGTACTAGGCTGAGCGGTGAAGAGCGATGGCGTGGTGTAGGGGAGGCACTTGGGTGTGCGGTGAAGAGCGATGGCGTGATAAGACGACGGAAGGTTGTCACGTAGTCTCGGGTTGGGAAGTGGGGCCAGATGTAACAACCCAAGTTTTTGTAAATTTTAATTATCGACAAAATGACGATTTAATCTAGTTGACAATTGATATTGAGTTTTAAATCGTATTTAAAATTCTTTAATAAAAATGTCGACCGGGCTTTACAATTTGAATCTTGGCCCATGTTTCTTGGCTTTGCCGAGATGATATCAGGGGCAAACCCGATTCCCTCTCTTTCATTCTTCCATTTCGTAACCCTAAAACTAAACCAAACGAGAGAATAAAAATGGCAGCCTAGTTTCTTCGTCTTCGTCCCCAAACATCCAAATTAGGGCTTCTGAGAAATCATTCGAAGTCGCGCCTCTATCGATCAATGTTTCTTCGAGCTTGCTCAGTGGCTTCAGACTGTTCGAATCACAGCTTCGACATTGAGCTGTTCGTTCGCCTGCATCGAAACTGTTCAGGAAGGCTCGAATTCAACTCGATATCCACGTTAGGGAGCTCGCCTCTGTGATAGTCTTGACCGATTAATAAGGTGAGTGAATCACCACTCACATCTAATTCAGAGTTACAGTTTTTTTGTTTCTTGGTTTTCAAGAGTTTTTTTATTTCGGTTGGAAATTGTTGCATTTGAATTCGTTGGTGTTATCTGCCTTTTGATTTTGACCGTGTTCGATTTCGTCGCTATGTCGATTTAAATTGTTGTAGATTCATATGTTCATCTCGGTCCATTACTGTTTTCGTGAACTTCGAATTCACTATTAATTAAAGCTTTAGTTTGCCGGCCCCTGTGAGCTTTGTCTCTGGCCATCTTTTTGCCATTCCTTGTCTGACTCATCAAGCATCATTGTTTACTTACTTGTAGTTGCTGCACTGCTGTTTGTAGTTAATTGCTTTGAGTTGATCTTGTCTGATTTGAGTCTTGATATACTTGTTTCACAGTATATTTAGTTGCCACATTATCTCGACTTTGTAAACACCTTGCTTGTGCGTGTCATTGATTCTGTCTGGTTGCACTTTGATGTTGTTTAAGTTTTCACTCTTGTAGTCACTAAACTTGATCTCTGTTGTAATGCTGTTGAGTTGCTTTGGGATTGAACTTATGTTGCTTTGACATTGTATTCATTCCTGTAGTTGCTTGACACATTTGTTGTTATTCTATGCTGCACTCTGTAATCATGAGTTGCACAGGTCTTTGCAGTGCTTCATGTTGTATTCATCCTTCACTTGAGCATTGCATTTGTTCTTCATTTCTAGTGTGTAGTTGTTCAACCTGGTTTGGGGTTGTTGCACTGCACTTTGTATAGTTACCACTGTTTCAAGTATGTGGTCTTCATTATTCATGTATCTGCATTTCATATGCCTGCAACCTTGAATTTCCTGTTGCATATGAATTTGAAATTGTAGCATTGACCCTGTACTACTTGGGGTTGTAGTGCACTGAGCATTCATGTAGTCACTGGGTTGCTTTGTTATGAAGGTGACATTTGTTTGTGGTCCCTGATCACTGTCTATTGTTGCCAGTAGCATTCATGCTTCATTATGTACTTCTTTTGCCATTCACGTGTTATATATATGATGTATTTCCTTTTCTTGGATTTTGGCAGTTTCTATTTTAGTTGTACTTGGGTATACACTGCATATTCATGTGTCATTTTCACTTGCATCTGTTCATCCCTGAGCACTTGCTGACCTGCTGCATACTTGTAGCTTGTAGTTGATTCTGGCGTAGTTGCACATTTGAGCTTCTTTTCATCACTTGGGTCCACATTTCGTATTCTCTTAGTTGAAGTTTTTCGCTGCTGCACTGCCTTGTTCTCGAATCTGATACATTGCATTGATGCCTTGTATCATTTGCATTTTGTCATTTTGCTTCACTGATGACCTTATCTTCTAATGAGGCTGATCTGCGTCTTTTCTGTTGAGTGTTGTAGTGCCATATCTTTGGTGCTCTCACCTTCAGTTTGCTATTTCCCTGTGCCTTGCTTTGCGATATGTTGAACTTGTTTCACTTGTTGCCTCTTTCACTGGATACACTGTTTCATTTCACTGATGCAGCCTTGCCCTTAAATACAAGTGGTGGCTGCATTTTCGTAGCAGTTTTACCCTTGTCCCTTGTGGTGACTTTATATTCTGTTGTGGCGAGGCGGTGCACGCGTGCGTGCACTGCAGCCACACTGAATTGACAGATTTTAATCGATATTTCTTTTGTTCTTGATTCATCGACCTGTTGCGTAATTCGTAGGCTGTATTGGCGAGGCAGTACACGTTAGCGTGTACTGCAGCCAATTAGCATTGATGTTTTTAAATTGACATTTCAATTGTTTAAACTGCTTTGGATTTCTGTTTTGTGGATTAACACTGTTTAGTGTTATATCTACCGTTATCCGGTTCTCTTATCGAGAAGTTGGGTATACGAGATTTCTGTGACTGTCGTCTATTTGATATTGGATTATTATTGCTTCTGTTTATTAATAGCTGAGTTTGAATTAGACTGATCCGGGTATTATTTTCTTTTGAATTTAATACTCGGGTCAGACCGAGTATTTACAGGTTGTAGATTTTTAGCTTTGGGTTGCTGCTAGAGCTATGAAGACTTTTTATATCATTTGAAGTGGTCTTCGTTTTGTCGTAGTAGTCAGTGTGTCTGTTTTAAGATGATAATGTATTAATGTATATTAGTCGATAATGTACTTGTATATATAACTTCTTGAGTCGACAATTGTAGTTGTATCATTTGTATTGTGTCAAATGTATTGTAACTGATATCAGTTATTATATATATGAGACTTTTCGTTCCATCTGTATTCCGCATTTATGTTATCTGTGTTATTTTTATATCTATCGTCCTAAACTATTATATCCACTGTGTAGTAGCTTTGAGTTTGTATCGGTATGTCGGATTTCCTCCTGTAATAAAAATGCATGTTATCCTATCTGACATATCGGTGCTCGCACAAAGCATTACATAGATGGTCGCTCCTCAACAGCCTTATTCTCCGTGCTAGTTGACAGCACTACACCGTAGTGTTCTTGGCTAGCGTGGGTATAGAGGTGGGGCGTCACAGCTTGGTATCAGAGCCTGGGGTTAGGACAATTATAAAACATAACTTAGATGGAGCATGTGTTACAACTATTTGTCGATGTTTTATCTCTCATCTTTACATATGATTATTTTTTACTGTTAGGTATGAATTCCTAACGCTTATTCTTGTGTTTTCGGCTTTGAATTGATTTAGCCGATGTTGATTTTGTTTTAATTTGGCAAATTAAAGCCATTTTGACTTTTGGACTTTGTTCCACTTTTGTTCTATGCTATGAGTTTCATTGTGTACCTGTTACACTGTGATGAAAAATAGCTGGACCAGTTGCAAATTGAGTGATTTTGATTTCTCATTCACATCTAGTTTGAATCTCAGCGATTTTGAACTTGATATTTTGTGTTTTCCTCATCTTGAATTCCATTCGACTTCGGTCACTTTGTTTTTGAGAAATTGCTAATTTCTTGATTTTCAAGACTCTGATTTTGTTTGCCGTTGGTTTCTTTGATAATGATGATTGATTCATTTTGTACTCGACAGTGACCATTAATTGTTGACTTCGACATTGACTTGATTCTTACTTTTGTTGAAGTCATTTATGCATTTCTGCTCGTTTTGCTTTGTTTTTCCAGTTGATAATCGATTCTTCTTTTCTAATTAGTTGTTATCACCTTTGTCAATTTTGATAACTTCTATTTCTAGAATTTTTGGATATTCCTACTTTGATGAATTTGAAATCGAATTCTTTGGATTTTATTCACGTCTTCGAATGTGAAATTTTAGTGAATTGACTTGGTTTCCAAATTTAATCGATTCTTGATTATTTCCCCGATTTGTTGCTATCATTTATTAGCAACTTTGATGACATTTTCTTCGGGATTTTTGTGAACATACTTTCTGATGGATTCCATATCGATTTCTTTGGATTCCATTCACATCTTCGTATGTGAATTCTTGTGATTGATTGTTTCTACAATCATTTTTGTGATTTGTCACTTTAAAAATATAACGGTTTTCTATACTAGTAGTAAATATTAAAATCCTTTTCTCCAAACGATTTCAAAACTATTTTACTACAAAGCTCTTTTCCTAAATCATTTTCCAATCTATTAGTATATACAAGCCTTTATTTCACTCGTATGAGAAATTGAATTAAACGGCCTAGTAAAACAAGTGGTATGAAACGCTTGCGTTTACTTCGTCGGTTAACTCCTAGACTTGTTCGATTGAACCCTTTGTGACAATTTTCTAGTGAAGATTTACAGTTTGTTCGTAAAAATTTGAGTTAAGCTAGTGGTTATGGGACATGAAGCTAAACTCTTATATTCACTAACTTAATGTAATTGACACTTCTTAATGTTCATGACGATCATTTTTATGATTTAGACTAGGCCTCATCGGTGTGATTTCGTCTCACACATATCTCTTGGGCTTTGAGGATTGTCTAGACACCATTGTGTGATTTCGTCTCACACATATTGCACGGTTAGACTAGGCCTCATCGGTGTGATTTTGTCTCACACATATCTCTTGGGCTTTGAGGATTGTCTGGATACTCTTTGTGTGATTTCGTCTCACACATATTTCTTTGTCTGCGTGGGAGACTATACCCCATTTATGTGATGTTTCGCCATCAGATATGTAGGGTAGCACCCTACGGTCTTTGGGCCATTCCTGTGTGATACGCGTAGGTGAGTTTTCATGCTCCCATTCATGTGTTAGGCCTTTTCCCCTTTTTTATAATTTAGACTAGCGATTGTGCGAAGTCTCTTTGTCTGCGTGGGAGACTATACCCCGTTTATGTGATGTTTCGCCATCACATATGTAGGGTAGCACCCTACGGTCTTCGGGCCATTCCTGTGTGAAAATTTAATGGATAGCTTTCATGAGATAGCTTCTCATTCCTGTGTGATACGCGTAGGTGAGTTTTCATGCTCCCATTCATGTGTTAGGCCTCCCCCCTATTTATGTGTTCTCTGGATTTCTTGTGATGATTTCTGGAATTTTGTGCTTCACCAATTTTCGTGATTTCTATTGATATGTTTATCAATTTTTGTGCATTGGTGAATTCATGTGTTATTGACTTGTTATGAATACAAGTTTAGGGTATGACATCCCTTTCTATCTTTGAGAAGATTCTTGTGACAGTTTTGATGAATGAAAATTCATTTGGTATTATATTTTGATGCTAGTTATTTTGATGAGATTTTGACGTGTTAACTTCGGTAACCGTCAATTTTGAAATGGATTTACAAGCGGTTCTCCCGCAACACTGATATTGCTAATTTAATCACGTGTTTTCAAAATTCTTTATTTTTTTAAATGTTGTTTCAAAAATATAAATTAAAATTGTTTTCAAAATTTTTACAGTTTACAATTTTCAAAAGAACGAGGAAGCGATTTAAACGTTTCAGCAAAATCGAGGACTATGACCCCTTTCTTTTACTGATTCGCTTAATTCAGGACTTGTCCGTTTGAGAATGTGAAATGTTATTTTTAAAACACACAATCCTGCACTTTCAAGGAAACAATAAAGAGATTTAAACGATTTAGCAAAAGTAAGGAGTATGGAACCATAATTTTACTACTTCGGTTAATTCCGGACTCGTTAATTGAATATTTACGACTTCTGATTGTCGCTTTTGATAATCAGATGTTTGTGTTTCTGATTATCGTTTTTGATAATCAGATATTTGTGAAATTTGATTATCGTTTGAGATAATTAAATATTTTTCGATTTGATTAATCGAATGTTTGTGTTTCTGATTATCGTTTTTGATAATCAGATATTTGTGAAATTTGATTATCGTTTGAGATAATTAAATATTTTTCGATTTGATTGATCGAATATTTGTGATTTCTGATTATCGTTTTTGATAATCGGATATTTGTGTTTCTGATTATCGTTTTTGATAATCAGATATTTGTGAAATTTGATTATCGTTTGAGATAATTAAATATTTTTCGATTTGATTAATCGAATGTTTGTGTTTCTGATTATCGTTTTTGATAATCAGATATTTGTGAAATTTGATTATCGTTTGAGATAATTAAATATTTTTCGATTTGATTAATCGAATATTTGTGATTTCTAATTATCGTTTTTGATAATCGGATATTTGTGTTTCTGATTATCGTTTTTGATAATCAGATATTTGTGAAATTTGATTATCGTTTGAGATAATTAAATATTTTTCGATTTGATTAATCGAATATTTGTGATTTCTGATTATCGTTTTTGATAATCGGATATTTGTGTTTCTGATTATCGTTTTTGATAATCAGATATTTGTGAGATTTGATTATCATTTGTGATAATTAAATATTTTTCGATTTGATTAATCGAATGTTTGTGTTTCTGATTATCGTTTTTGATAATCAGATATTTGTGAAATTTGATTATCATTTTTGATAGTTAAACCTATTTGCGATTTGAAAATTCGATTATCGTTTTTGATGATTGATATTTGCGATTTTGAGATTTGAGCTTCGTCTTTTTCTCTGGCGATTCAGGTGAGTAATTTGATTTACTCACATTCAATTCGTGCAGTACGTGAATTCTGTTCTATTTTCTTTTTCTTTTAAATGCTGGAACTCGATTGATTCTTGCTTTTGATAGTCGTCTGATTTTGATTCCTTGATCCCTACGATTGCTGATTCTTTTGACTTGAAGCAGTCGAACCTTTTTGATTCTATATCTGATACTTCCATAATTCCAATACTTCCCCTGCTGACATTTGCTTATGCTTTCGACATTGCCATGCTCTTATGGTTGTTACCTTTTATCCATTTATTCCTTATGATTGCGAGGACGCAATTTCTTTAAGGAGGGGAGTCTGTAACAACCCAAGTTTTTGTAAATTTTAATTATCGACAAAATGACGATTTAATCTAGTTGACAATTGATATTGAATTTTAAATCGTATTTAAAATTCTTTAATAAAAATGTCGACCGGGCTTTACAATTTGAATCTTGGCCCATGTTTCTTGGCTTTGCCGAGATGATATCAGGGGCAAACCCGATCCCCTCTCTTTCATTCTTCCATTTCGTAACCCTAAAACTAAACCAAACGAGAGAATAAAAATGGCAGCCTAGTTTCTTCGTCTTCGTCCCCAAACATCCAAATTAGGGCTTCTGAGAAATCGTTCGAAGTCGCGCCTCTATCGATCAATGTTTCTTCGAGCTTGCTTGGTGGCTTCAGACTGTTCGAATCACAGCTTCGACATTGAGCTGTTCGTTCGCCTGCATCGAAACTGTTCAGGAAGGCTCGAATTCAACTCGATATCCACGTTGAGGAGCTCGCCTCTGCGATAGTCTCGACCGATTAATAAGGTGAGTGAATCACCACTCACATCTAATTCAGAGTTACGGTTTTTTTGTTTCTTGGTTTTCAAGAGTTTTTTTTATTTCGGTTGGAAATTGTTGCATTTGAATTCGTTGGTGTTATCTGCCTTTTGATTTTGACCGTGTTCGATTTCGTCGCTATGTCGATTTAAATTGTTGTAGATTCATATGTTCATCTCGGTCCATTACTGTTTTCGTGAACTTCAAATTCACTGTGAATTAAAGCTTTAGTTTGCCGGCCCCTGTGAGCTTCGTCTCTGGCCATCTTTTTGCCATTCCTTGTCTGACTCATCAAGCATCATTGTTTACTTACTTGTAGTTGCTGCACTGCTATTTGTAGTTAATTGCTTTGAGTTGATCCTGTCTGATTTGAGTCTTGATATACTTGTTTCACAGTATATTTAGTTGCCACATTATCTCGACTTTGTAAACACCTTGCTTGTGCGTGTCATTGATTCTGTCCGGTTGCACTTTGATGTTGTTTAAGTGTTCACTCTTGTAGTCACTAAACTTGATCTCTGTTGTAATGCTGTTGAGTTGCTTTGGGATTGAACTTCTGTTGCTTTGACATTGTATTCATTCCTGTAGTTGCTTGACACATTTGTTGTTATTCTATGCTGCACTCTGTAATCATGAGTTGCACAGGTCTTTGCAGTGCTTCATGTTGTATTCATCCTTCACTTGAGCATTGCATTTGTTCTTCATTTCTAGTGTGTAGTTGTTCAACCTGGTTTGGGGTTGTTGCACTGCACTTTGTATAGTTACTACTGTTTCAAGTATGTGGTCTTCATTATTCATGTATCTGCATTTCATATGCCTGCAACCTTGAATTTCCTGTTGCATATGAATTTGAAATTGTAGCATTGACCCTGTACCACTTGGGGTTGTAGTGCACTGAGCATTCATGTAGTCACTGGGTTGCTTTGTTATGAAGGTGACATTTGTTTGTGGTCCCTGATCACTGTCTATTGTTGCCAGTAGCATTCATGCTTCATTGTGTACTTCTTTTGCCATTCACGTGTTATATATATGATGTATTTCCTTTTCTTGGATTTTGGCAGTTTCTATTTTAGTTGTACTTGGGTATACACTGCATATTCATGTGTCATTTTCACTTGCATCTGTTCATCCCTGAGCACTTGCTGACCTGCTGCATACTTGTAGCTTGTAGTTGATTCTGGCGTAGTTGCACATTTGAGCTTCTGTTCATCACTTGGGTCCACATTTCGTATTCTCTTAGTTGAAGTTTTTCGCTGCTGCACTACCTTGTTCTCAAATCTTATACATTGCATTGATGCCTTGTATCATTTGCATTTTGTCATTTTGCTTCACTGATGACCTTATCTTCTAATGAGGCTGATCTGCGTCTTTTCTGTTGAGTGTTGTAGTGCCATATCTTTGGTGCTCTCGCCTTCAGTTTGCTATTTCCCTGTGCCTTGCTTTGCGACATGTTGAACTTGTTTCACTTGTTGCCTCTTTCACTGGATACACTGTTTCATTTCACTGATGCAGCCTTGCCCTTAAATACAAGTGGTGGCTGCATTTTCGTAGCAGTTTTACCCTTGTCCCTTGTGGTGACTTTATATTCTGTTGTGGCGAGGCGGTGCACGCGTGCGTGCACTGCAGCCACACTGAATTGACAGATTTTAATCGATATTTCTTTTGTTCTTGATTCATCGACCTGTTGCGTAATTCGTAGGCTGTATTGGCGAGGCAGTACACGTTAGCGTGTACTGCAGCCAATTAGCATTGATGTTTTTAAATTGACATTTCAATTGTTTAAACTGCTTTGGATTTCTGTTTTGTGGATTAACACTATTTAGTGTTATATCTGTCGTTATCCGGTTCTCTTATCGAGAAGTTGGGTATACGAGATTTCTGTGACTGTCGTCTATTTGATATTGGATTATTATTGCTTCTATTTATTAATAACTGAGTTTGAATTAGACTGATCCGGGTATTATTTTCTTTTGAATTTAATACTCGGGTCAGACCGAGTATTTACAGATTGTAGATTTTTAGCTTTGGGTTGCTGCTAGAGCTATGAAGACTTTTTATATCATTTGAAGTGGTCTTCGTTTTGTCGTAGTAGTCAGTGTGTTTGTTTTAAGATGATAATGTATTCATGTATATTAGTCGATAATGTACTTGTATATATAACTTCTTGAGTCGACAATTGTAGTTGTATCATTTGTATTGTGTCAAATGTATTGTAACTGATATCAGTTATTATATATATGAGACTTTTCGTTCCATCTGTATTCCGCATTTATGTTATCTGTGTTATTTTTATATCTATTGTCCTAAACTATTATAGCCACTATGTAGTAGCTTTGAGTTTGTATCGGTATGTCGGATTTCCTCCTGTAATAAAAATGCATGTTATCCTATCTGACATATCGGTGCTCGCACAAAGAAATTACATAGATGGTCGCTCCTCAACAGCCTTATTCTCCGTGCTAGTTGAAAGCACTACACCGTAGTGTTCTTGGCTAGCGTGGGTATAGAGGTGGGGCGTCACACCAGAGGTGGGAGTTGACGATGCGGGGCAGTACGGTGGTCAGGGAAGACATGTAAGCACAGGCGGAGGTCGATAGGTGGACAGTGGTGGTCGGGTCTTGCGTGGCCGGAGGAGTGTAGGCGGAAGTTTGGGTTGCAAGGGAGAACGGCCATTGGTGGGCGAGATGCTTGCATTGGAGGGAGAGGAGAGAGAAGATGAAAGATGAAGTAAATGAACGTGTAGGTGAATGGTCCTGCCAATATGTATTTTCAAATTTGTTTTCAACGCACAAGACAATAAATGAACGTTGAACGAATAGAAAAGGCAAGCACGAATAACTATACAATAAATGCAAATGTGAAGGGCCATATGTTGTTTCAGAATTAAATAAAACAATTTCAGATTGTTTTATACGACTGGAGATTTGAAAAGCCACGAGGAACAAATGACACAAGTATAGTACCATACGACGGACCGTTACGTAAATTTCGCTGCATAACGATTTACCAAATACAGAAATGAATATACTACAGGGATTAGAATGACGAGACGATCAAAACGGTATACGGATATCAGTGGTTCGATTGAAGTATAAAAATTCGAATTTTCTACTAGCGGAAAATGCAGCAAAAACTCAGAAGAATAAGATTGATGGAGCTAAAGAAGTCCGAATTTGGAAGAACTAAAAATGACGTCATGCTCAGAAGACGGTTTAGAATTTTTATATGTAAAAATATTTAGGTTCCGAAAATTTTTTATTTTCATCGCTTTTTAACTGATTAAATTTAAGTAAATTTACGCGCAAAATAAACTTTCATATTTTCGGACGAAAATTTACCAGTTGCTATGTTTAACTAGACGCATTCCAAATATCAAATTTATATTTCAAAATTATATCGTTTAAAATTTCACAAAATTTCAACTAATTACGTTATTAAAACAGTTAAAATTTACGGGTCGTTACACTCTCCCCCACTCAAAACTTTTCGTCCCCGAAAAGGAAGGAGGTAGGAGAATAGAACCAACCAGAAAGAAAAATGGCTTTGAAAACAAAATAAACAACTAATTTAAAGCCATATAAATTTCAACTTAAATTAATTAATATTCAATAATTTGATTTAATCCATTTGATTTCACTTAAGTGAAATCAATCTTAATTATTTCTAAATTTATTATCTTATTATCCAATTATGTTTAATTAACAAATTTCTAAAATCATAAATTAGAATAGTCATTTAATAAAATCATATTTATTCAACAAATTTGATTCTTCTTTACTCCAAATTATTATTAAGTTTATTTCACTTAATATATCTTATTACATATATTTAAATCATATAAATTAATTTAAACCATATAAATTTCAATTTAAATTAATTTATATTTTTCAATTTGGTTAAATCCATTTATATTAAATCAATAAATAGTCATCCGATTTAAATTTGTTAGTTCAACTGTTAATTCTAATCATATAAATTTCATTTTAAATCAATTAATATTCAATAATTGATCTTATTTCAAGGTATTTCATTAAGCTGATTCAATTCAATTTGTTAATTCTTTCAGAACAAAATTTACTTTATTTATCTCATTCAATTAACTTATTATTCTATCATCTTTATTAGCATTTTTTTTATAATTAAAATCTAAGTGCATAACATTTATTATAAACACTCAAATTTTATATTGTATATTATCCAATTACATTTTAACTTCTGAATAATTTAGGTAAGTTATATTGAAATGCAATTTAGTACTATACAAATAAAATTTTCAAATTCAATTATTTCAAGTTTAAATACTTATTCAAATTTAGCTTTATTTATAGTTGAAAACATCATTTAACATGATTTTTAAGAATTAAATTTCCATTTAATTTCAAACCCTTTAGAGATAATTATGTATATACTATATATATTAAATCAAATTAAATTTAAAATAATATACCCCTATATATATAAATCAAGTCATACTTAAGAAATTCAAATCAAAATATTTTTCCAAAACAAAACCGTAGCAAAGCTACAGAATGGTCTCTTCACTTCGAAACTCGAAAATGAATGTCGATGATGCGGCCGTCATCACCGAAATTATTTTCCAGCGACAAAGAGAAGAGCGCTGATTTAAACGTTTTATATTCTTTGAAATGATTTCTATTTGAAATTATTTTAAAACTATGCACTTTAAAACTTTCAAATCAAAGTTTGAAATCACCGAAAATTAAATTCTCAAATTTCAATTTAAATTCACTTCAAGTTCCAAATCAAATTACAACTAAATTTTATAAATTCATTTATTTATATTATGCAATAGTCAATGGTTTACAAACAATAAATGAAAATCAATTATTATCATTTCTGACAACAAATTGGTTAACAATTTAATTTATGAAAACTTTATACTTATATATAATATAATCATCCAAAATTATTTTATTTACTAAATTTGAAAACAATATTGTGTCAGTTTGCTCTGCTCAAGTGTTTTGGAAATTCTATCGATAGCGTTGATCAGACGAATCGATCGAAAATCCAAATCAACATCAACAACTCAAACAATACAATAAAACATTTTTAAATATAGATTTAAAAATACACTTCCTCGCTTAATAATACAGAAATTAATTTTCAAGGCAACGATAGAGATTCAAATTTGATGGACTCAAATTGAAGAGAAATTTGATTCGAAGATAAGTTTGGAACAGGAGATAAGATAATTATATTAACAGAATCGGGAGACGGATAAGCTTATTTAATTTATGGGCAACCTTAACCGGATCGACCGTGACTTCAAGATTAAGATCAATGCAGAATTTCAAGGCAAATCTACATTTGATCTCAAGAAATAGAATTCAGGTATAGCAGGAGATAGATAGCATCGTAAACCGAGGATACAGAAATCTCCGGTAAATCAATGCCTATTGTAAAGGAGTTTCACCCCTTTACAAATCATTCGAAGTTTGGCGTGACCGCCGATTCATTATGAAGATCATTCAAGGTGGAGTTATGGGATACTCCGGAATTAGAACACGAATAGTGAGGGACACGAATGGATTTTGGAACCGCAAGGAACGTTCCAAAATTCAAAGGAATCGAGTCAAAAGGAAGAGATTCAACTCGAATGAAAGTGATTCTGTAAGTACATTTACCCTATATGCTAAGTTTTGCCTAGAGCTATGAAAGCTCTGATACCAACTGTAACGACCCGCTATTTTTGACTATTCGCATCCGCACATGTTGGACTTGAATAATTCAAAATACCGAATAGTTAAATTAAATTTGGCAAAACTGAGTATATACAGTAAATAAAATAATCACAGATCACATACACAGAGTAATAAATGCAGCGGAAACAAAAGATAGTAGTTCATGAAGCTACTATAAACATATCAGAGTTAAATAAGGTACAGCAGATGTCTCGAATACAATAGTCAAATACAAGAATCAGAATACAATCATTGGAATCAACTGGATATCTGAAAGCTGGATAGATAGCTGGATCTCCAAGCGAAGCTCCAACTCCAAAGGTGAGTCTCGAATACTGGTACACTCAGTCTAACCCGAGCGTAAAGCAAAACACAAAACACTCGAGTCAGGATTAACATTCTTATATCAATAAATCCAACTCAAGTGAAATAGCAACTGAAATACAAGTAACTCAAAGGATGTTTGGAATAACCATCCTTTAAGGATCCGTTAAACTATCTACTATGTAGTAGTGTACGATAAGTAGATAATGCCTATCAGTAATATAAAGTATCAAAATAGTGTTAAGGCGTTACCATTATCCCCCTTAACACATTTTATATAAGCGTTATAGTCTATACAGCACTGTAAACTCCACCGTAAACTAGTGGGATATCAGGGAGTACTCCATAGGTATAACACAAAACAAATCGTAGTGGTCGCGTATATAGGGATACAAATATGACAAGGCACATGAGGCAATACCCAAGGTAGTGAAACTACCGTTTGCCTGATCCGGACTGGTGAGAACGCATCGCCGCAGCGATCGCAACACCGCGAAACAACACTCCCAAATCAAGGGTGCACCAATCGACAACAAGTAATGAGTAGTTTTCGAAGAAGTGTGTTCGCTCGAGGTAGCTAACCCCCATTTGGACGGGCACGGCTCCTGTTTTAGTCATTTCCAATTTGACACAAGTGTCAAGGCTATCCATTATCGTTCTCTTTCTTCAGTCATCACGTACATCATTCCAACCACTTCATTCTGGATCACACTCCGCGTATAGTTATTAAAGTGGTTTTCGGTTTAGACAGTGAGTATGTCCCTAACCGATTCCGGTCTCTTTAATAACTTCCGTAATTATTACACCGATTGGTCGTTTAATATATTTCAAAACCAAATCAATTTCAATTTCAGTTAGAATTTATAAATCAACATTTCATTTCTCTTTCTAAATCAATTTCCATAATTTACGTTTCAAAACTTCCAAATTCATAATTTAAATCTTATAATTCGATTTCAATTTCTTGTAACGCCCCACCCCGAGACCCACGTTAGTAAAGGGAATTAAAGAGAAATTCTGTCTACTAACGCAGAGAATAGGGTTGGATAAGGGCGACCAACATAGCATACAATAGCTAAGAACTAAACATGTCAAGTAGTGTCATCATTTTTTTTTCATTTACCTCATATGTGGTTGACATGTCTAGTCCATAACTATTGCACACTATGGCGGTTTACAAACGTTTCAGAACTAATGTAATATACATATATGCGGAAAGTAAATAACAGTCACAGAACAGCAAACCCAGATCAGATATATATATATATATATATACATACACCACCATACATGCCCACATAATACATCATACATGAGTGCCAAAAAGGGGTACTGATAAACACATACAATCATCCCACAAAAAGAATAATAGTCAACAAAATGGTCTAAAGATAAAAGCTAGCCAAATCGATATGTCCCACAAAAGGTGATGAGCTGATCCAAAAAGTGAAGCTATCCATACTAACCTGCAACTCGGTCTGACCCGAGTGAAAAACACACGGGTCAGGCAACTAAACTCATCAGTAGATAAGGGCATCAATGATGATAAGTGATAATGAGATAATCATTTCGTTGTTCCCAATGGAACGAATATAAGGTTCATCATGAATATACATATGTGAGAATCATCAAGGACCATTCTTATATCATAAGAAGGAAAATTATTTCGAAGTACTTCAAATCAATCATAAAGATCGTCAAACTTCATAAATCACATAATCTCAACAAGTAGTAATAATATGGTCGAACCATCATGGACCATCCTATAATGTCGCCTAATTCTTACTCGAGGCTATTCAAAACATAACATCCCCCAAAAAGATTAACATCAAAATCATCAATAAAAAGAGTACTTTGCACGTGCTATTTACTTCCACTAGTACTGTACTTCGGTACCATACATCATGAGATTGGGATCACCTTCATTTCTACCTCTCCTGCCTATGCACACGACTACGTAGCCTATAATTTCCTCCATCCCAATCGGTGACGTCAAAAGACCCGAGTAATAATATTATCATAATGCTTCGGGGTTGACTACTAATCTGCAACCCCACTTCACTCGAGGTCCGTAGTACTAGTCCAAACTTCCATGTGTCTCAACTTTACGACTAGGAACCCAAAAGGTATTAACACACGTCCCATACCATGCGTCAGCACCTAATGGTTTACTAATCGTCGGTCGATACCACATCGTAAAGTAATTATACATTAACATCAAACCCTAAAAAGAAATTATATACATCGCCTCATTTCATCGGCAAAATGTAGAAAATTCCAACTCATCGTATTTTGTACCACGACGAATTCAATGTGACTACCACACTTGTCTCCTTTCATCGACAAGTATCAAAATAATAAATAACCTTGCCTCATATCCTCGGCAAGTGTACTCTACATCCATATGGTCCTCTATCGCATATACTCCAAATTAGGAGTCAACGGACCATATCTGCATAATATTAGTCAAATGGACTAATATGATAAAATGCTTCAAACACAATCAAAACGTCAAATATACACCCGAATAACATAAAAATGATTAAAATAAATAAAATTAGTTATAAAATATTTTTCCATAGACAACATTTTTTTTTTTTTTGATGATTTATAAAAGACTTGGAAATAAGGAATACTTGTTTTAAAATCCCTTAAAAAAAATGCTTTAAAACATTTATGATTTCAGCATAGAAAACGACAAAATTTGGCAATGCGATTAAAAACAAAGTTGTAGCTTAGATTCTAAGCTTTTCAGAATGACAAAGATCGTCAAATTCCGATCAGCGGTCTAAAAACTATGATCTTTCTACTAAAAGTCTTAAACAAGGCCTGTAGCATATAGTGTATGCATATATTGACAGGACTGAGATAAATATTCACAATTTCAGCATATTAAACATTCGAATCTGGCAATATGACTAAAGAAAAAGTTGTAGCTTATAAAATGAGCTTTCCAGAACATCTAAGATTATCGAATTCGGCTTAAAAATGAAAAAGTTATGGCCGATTCCGTTTCAGATTCAACAACAGGGAAATTCTAGTCTTGCTCTCGGGTTAGCAGTAAACAAATTCAATTTTGTCATAGCTAACCTCAAAATAACAGAGAACTCATCAAACAAAAGTTGTAGTATATGACATATGCATTCCGGAATGGCCAAGATTATCAAAATCCGATCTGTGATTCAAAAGTTATGGGTATTTTGCTAACAGATTCAAACTAAGCCTGATTTGTTAAAAACAGAATCAGGCTTCTGAATTCAAACCCATTTCAGGTCATTAAAATTGCAAAATCTCAGGAAACAATCTGAAGACAAATTGTTCCTTATTGAATGTAGTTTCCAAGAAAAAAAATTTGAGGTAAAACGGACAAGAAACGTGAAAGTTATGACCGTTTTACTATGATGTATTTTCAACAAACGTGATATACGAAAAACTTAAGAAAGTAGTGCGAATTTGCAACATAAAGCTACAGATTTTGCACAGGCTTTCAATTTAGTTGCTGTAAGTTATATACTTACTATTTTCAGCAGAAGATGATGGTTTTAGGCAGCAAAGACAAAGCTTTTGGCGAATTCAAGCTGCAGCAGTACCTGTAGATGCTTAAATAGAGGCATGCAGAAAGAAATTATCAACAAGATGAGATTACAGTAAATGAAAAATTGCAATCTCTCTAGAATTTGGGATTTAAGAGATAGGAGATTACCCAATTTATGTTTTGAGCTAGGAAATCCTTCCAATTTGCCAACTAATTAACAATTTTGATTAGAGATTAAGAAGTGGAGACCATTTTTATGTATTTTGAAGCTTTTAATTTCTGGTGGAAGGAGAAAGGTGAGAAACCTGTACGATGTCTGCTTTACCAACCAGAAGTCTCTTTTGGGTATTGGATCCAACCCAAACCCAATATGCCTTAGGAAAATTTTTAGAAATGTTATTTTTCTCAATTACTCACATATTCAATCTTTAACAATTCATAACTTTTGCATTATTAATCCGATTTCAACAAAATTAAATGCGTTGGAATCGTTATTTCGTCTAGAATTTTATTAAAGTAAATAAAACATTATTTTTCATCAATTTAAATTTTATTTTAGCACTAACTCTCATTTTCTACAATTTTAATCGAATATAGTTATACAACTACATTCACAAACTCATGAAATAAAGTAACACTTTATTTCACATAAGCCCAACATTTTTATCCTCAATAAAATTATTTCTTCTTTATTCTCCATATTTTATTTTAAAATAAAAATGGACTATTGGTCTTAAATTACCAATATCATTTTATTAAACCCAAATAAATTTACAACCCATCCTAAGACTCAAATAAAGTGATTAACTTTATTTTCTTCATTTCATTAGCTCAATTTACTCAACTTCATTGTTTATATTAAATAAACAATATTTTCACCATTTTACCTCTAACTAATTTAATTAATTCCAATATTAAATTATAATCATCGTTATAATTTAATATTAGCGGTAATCTCCAAACTGGGTTTGTTATAGACTCCCCACCTAAAAAAAAAAGCGTCCTCGCTATTTCTAGGGAAACCGTGACAAATATAACAATTTAATCCAAAAGGAATAAGAAATAGCTTGAGATAATAGTTCTCACCATCCTCAAATGAAAATAGAAAACCCGGAAAAGAACTCTCGATAGATTCTCTAGTTTCCCAAGTGCAATCATTGAGATTCTCCGACCATTGAATCTTAACAAGAGGAACGTTCTTGCTTCGAAGGCGCCTTACCTCCGATTCAAGCACGCGAATAGGCCGCTGAACGGTGGATAAACTCGGTGAGATCTCAAGCTCTAGCTGCTCGGAAGGATCAACAACGGAATCAGAACCTCGAATGCACTTCTTAAGCTGAGAGACGTGGAAAACATCATGAATACCGGATAAATGAGGCGGAAGTGACACTCTATAAGCAACCGGACCGATGCGCTCGGTAATCGGAAATGGTCCTATAAAGCGAGGAGCGAATTTCCCTGTGGAGCCAAAGCGCATCACTCCCTTCATCGGAGATATACGAATGAACACATGGTCACCGACGGAGAATTCAAGAGGCTTCCTACGGTTGTCCGCGTAGGATTTCTGACGGCTCTGTGCCTCTTTCATTCTCTGTCTAATAAGGGAAATCTTCTCCGAAGAATCACGAATCGAATCCGGCCCAAGAATAAACTTCTCGCCAGATTCTAACCAACAAGATGGAGAACGGCACGGTCTACCATAAAGTGCCTCGAATGGTGCCATACCGATACTAGATTGAAAGCTGTTGTTATAGGAGAATTCTACCAATGGAAGGTGATCCTCCCAAGAACCACCAAAATCAAGAATGCATGCACGAAGTAGGTCCTCAAGAATACGATTCACCCTCTCTGTCTGTCCATCAGACTGAGGATGATAAGCAGTCGAAAGATTTAGCTTTGTTCCCAAAGCCTGCTGAAAGCTGGACCAGAAATGACTGGTAAATAGAGGATCACGGTCACAAACGATCGATGAAGGAACACCATGCAATCGTACAATTTCCTTAATATAGAGCTTCGCCAAAAGAGGAGCATTCCTATTAGACTTAATAGGAACAAAATGAGCTGACTTCGTGAGGCGATCAACAATTACCCAAATGCTCGAATGACCCGACCTTGAACGAGGTAGGCCGTCAATGAAGTCCATCGAAACTTGGTCCCACTTCCATAGTGGAACCTCTAGAGGCTGAAGAAGACCAGATGGCCGCTGATGCTCGGCCTTGACAAGCTGACACGTAATGCAATTGCTTACATAATTTGCAATGTCACGCTTCATGCCTTCCCAATAATAAAGTCGATGCATATCCGCATACATCTTACTGCTACCCGGATGAATGGTGTACTTAGAGCGATGACAATCATCAAGTATGTCACGTCTAAGTGTTGGGTCAGAAGGCACAACAATACGGTTCTTCAAACGGAGGCAACCGTGAGAATCAATGGAATAATCCCGCAACTCCTCATCACAGGAGTCAGTAGAACAAGACTGGATGAGGCGCATCGTATGAACATCATGCCTCTGAGCCTCAGAAATACGATCAAGAAGAGATGGTCGAGCATCCATACTAAACAATAAAGCAAGAGAACCAGATGATGGAACTCTATTACGAATATCACAACAAGATAGTGTCATCAAAACATCCCATTCGGCTAACATCATAGAAACCACGGCCGAATGCTTGCGACTAAGCGCATCAGCAACTCGATTACCCTTACCAGGGGTATACTCAATATCGAAATCATATGAGGCGAGAAACTCTAACCATCGTTGTTGCCTCATATTCAAATCCTTCTGAGAAAAGAGATACTTAAGAGATTTGTGATCGGTATAGAGGATAAAATGCTCTCCCAAAAGGTAATGACGCCAAATCTTCAAAGCGAAGACAATGGCCGCAAGCTCAAGGTCATGGGTAGCATACCGAACCTCGTTCGGTCTCAACTGTCTCGAAGCATATGCAACTACCCGATCCTTCTGCATCAGGACTGCACCGAGGCCACTGTGGCTGGCATCGGTATATACAATAAGATCTTGGTTCCCTTGAGGAACCACGAGGATGGGTGCATTAGTGAGAAGCTCTTTCAGTCTATGAAAAGAAGCTTCACACTTATCAGACCAAATAAATCGAACGCCTTTCCTCGTAAGGCTAGTCAAAGGAAGAACAATGCGGGAAAAGTCTTTGATGAAACGACGATAATAACCCGCTAATCCCAGAAAGGAACGAATCTCGTGAACATTCTCAGGCCTCTTCCAATTCTCAATAGCCTCGATCTTAGCAGGATCGACAGAGATGCCACTGGAAGATATGACATGGCCTAAGAATTTCACTTGCTTTTCCCAAAAATGACACTTAGAAAGCTTTGCTTTGAGTTGATGCTGTCGGAGAGTACTCAAAACGATTCTAAGATGTCTAGCATGATCTACTTCGGACCTGGAATAAACCAAAATGTCATCAATGAAAACAAGAACAAACTTATTGAGATATTCCCGGAATACTCGATTCATGAGATCGACGAAATAAGCAGGAGCGTTCGTCAAACCGAATGGCATGACGAGCCACTCATAAGAACCATAGCGAGTGCGGAATGTGGTGAGAGGAATACTATCTTCCGCAACTCGAAGCTGATGAAAACCAGTGGCCAGATCTAACTGAGAAAAGACCTTAGCACCACTCAACTGATCGAACATATCATCAATTCTGGGTAAAGGATAACGGTTCTTGATGGTTAGCTCATTAAGCTTGCGATAGTCGACGCAAAGTCTAAGAGATCCATCGGATTTCTTCACGAATACCACTGCGGCACCCCACGGTGAAGAGCTAGATCGAATAAAATGCTTGGCTTCAAGCTCGAGAAGTTGCTTCTTGAGTTCCTCATTCTCTCGCGTAGACATCCTCGTGGGAGGACGACTAACGGGCTGAGCACCTGGGATAAGATCAATACGGAACTCAATGGCTCGCTTAGGAGGCAAACCAGAAACAGGCTCAAATAAATCGGCAAAGTCACAAACAACTGGAATATGGGACACATCATCATCAGTATCGAGAGAATCAAGAGAAAATAGAGAGGTTGTCGAACCACCATCGGAATCATGAAGCGAGAGAGATAACTGATCGGGAGAATTAGGGTGTCGAAGATAAAGAACTCGCTCGAAACATAAAATCTTAGCATCGTACCGAACTAGCCAGTCCATACCCAAAATCATGTCAAAGCCAAGGAAAGGAATCACGTGCAGATTCGCATGGAAAGAAAAACCACAAATCAAGATCTCAACGTCATCACACAGTAAGCTAAGAGTAGCGGATCCTCCAATAGGATTAGCAATTCGCAACGAAGTAAGCAAGCATGAAACATCCAACTGCAAAGCATCTACGAGTTCCTTTGATACGAATGAGTGAGAAGCACCCGTATCGAAAAGCACTCGGATAATACGATCATGAAATAATAAGGAACCTTCTAAAACGGAAGAGTGTGTACCTCTAGGCTGAGAAGCATCACCAGAGGTAGAAGCCACATTAAGCTGACCCTGACGTGAACCTTTCCCCTTAATGGGGCAAGCAGCAACTAAATGTCCCTCTTTCTTGCAGTGGAGGCAACGCTTGGGTTTGGGACACTCTCTAACAGGATGATCAGGGGAGCCACAATTGAAGCATGCAAAAGGCTTCGCTGAAGGAGTAGACTGAGGCTGAGAAGAAGAACCACCATGCTTCTTCTTCTTCTTAGGAGGAAAGGGCCTAGACTTGCGAAAGAACTTCTTCTTATTCGGGTTGGCCCGAACCCTAACATCATCATCACTATCCTCTTCCTTCTCGACCGCTTCAAGCTGAAGGGCCATATCAACAAGCTTCTCAAAAGTAAGCTCAAGGCGAAGCATAAGGGCCTTCTTCAAATACTTCTTAAGTCCGGAAATGAACCTAAGATTCTTCTTGTATGGAGTAGGAATATGTTCAAGCCCATACTTGGAAAGACCCTCAAACGAAGCAACATACTCAGAAACAGAAAGCTTTCCTTGCTTGAGCTCAAGGAAGCGACGAGCTAGAGTTGCTCTCTCAGAATCAGGAATAAACTTGAGCTCAAAACGCTCACGGAACTAATCCCACTCAAGTGTGGACTCATCAATCTCAGCAATCAGAAGGTCATACCAATGAAGAGCTCGTTCTTGCAACATACTGGATGCTACAAGAACACGGTGATGGCTAGATATCTCCATACGGCTAAAAATACGCTCACAAGAACTGAGCCAGGCCTCAACATCAAGAACAGACTCGGTGCCTTTAAAGGCCTTGCCACCGAGATGAGTGAAATCACTGCACATACGTGCAAAAGCTGATCGGCGAGGAGAGGCAGGAGTAGCAGTAGTGGGAGGCTGAACGCTCCGCACTAACTCAAGAATCTGATCAGTGGACGTATATACACCCTCAGGACGAGAACCACTGGACGGTCCCGTCGCTGAATGGCGTCCTCTACCTCGATGAGACATAGCTGAGAGAAAAGATTAAAAGGATCATTCGCAGGGTAAATAGATATATTAAAAATTCAAATACAGAAAATAAGGAATACTATGAAATATACTGAACATTCCTAGACGCATTCCTTTCCATCTACCCCCATAGGAATTGAAAAAGGACATGGGTCAAAACATGGGTAAGGATAAAATTAAAAGTGAGGTGAACCGAATCATGATTATGGGATGATACATGTAGATGTATTATACTTGATGTATGGTATCTCGTGTACTGTTCTGTATATATCACATTATATTCTGAAACCATGCTCTGATACCAAGCTGTAACGCCCCACCCCGAGACCCACGTTAGTAAAGGGAATTAAAGAGAAATTCTGTCTACTAACGCAGAGAATAGGGTTGGATAAGGGCGACCAACATAGCATACAATAGCTAAGAACTAAACATGTCAAGTAGTGTCATCATTTTTTTTCATTTACCTCATATGTGGTTGACATGTCTAGTCCATAACTATTGCACACTATGGCGGTTTACAAACGTTTCAGAACTAATGTAATATACATATATGCGGAAAGTAAATAACAGTCACAGAACAGCAAACCCAGATCAGATATATATATATATACATACACCACCATACATGCCCACATAATACATCATACATGAGTGCCAAAAAGGGGTACTGATAATCACATACAATCATCCCACAAAAAGAATAATAGTCAACAAAATGGTCTAAAGATAAAAGCTAGCCAAATCGATATGTCCCACAAAAGGTGATGAGCTGATCCAAAAAGTGAAGCTATCCATACTAACCTGCAACTCGGTCTGACCCGAGTGAAAAACACACGGGTCAGGCAACTAAACTCATCAGTAGATAAGGGCATCAATGATGATAAGTGATAATGAGATAATCATTTCGTTGTTCCCAATGGAACGAATATAAGGTTCATCATGAATATACATATGTGAGAATCATCAAGGACCATTCTTATATCATAAGAAGGAAAATTATTTCGAAGTACTTCAAATCAATCATAAAGATCGTCAAACTTCATAAATCACATAATCTCAACAAGTAGTAATAATATGGTCGAACCATCATGGACCATCCTATAATGTCGCCTAATTCTTACTCGAGGCTATTCAAAACATAACATCCCCCAAAAAGATTAACATCAAAATCATCAATAAAAAGAGTACTTTGCACGTGCTATTTACTTCCACTAGTACTGTACTTCGGTACCATACATCATGAGATTGGGATCACCTTCATTTCTACCTCTCCTGCCTATGCACACGACTACGTAGCCTATAATTTCCTCCATCCCAATCGGTGACGTCAAAAGACCCGAGTAATAATATTATCATAATGCTTCGGGGTTGACTACTAATCTGCAACCCCACTTCACTCGAGGTCCGTAGTACTAGTCCAAACTTCCATGTGTCTCAACTTTACGACTAGGAACCCAAAAGGTATTAACACACGTCCCATACCATGCGTCAGCACCTAATGGTTTACTAATCGTCGGTCGATACCACATCGTAAAGTAATTATACATTAACATCAAACCCTAAAAAGAAATTATATACATCGCCTCATTTCATCGGCAAAATGTAGAAAATTCCAACTCATCGTATTTTGTACCACGACGAATTCAATGTGACTACCACACTTGTCCTCTTTCATCGACAAGTATCAAAATAATAAATAACCTTGCCTCATATCCTCGGCAAGTGTACTCTACATCCATATGGTCCTCTATCGCATATACTCCAAATTAGGAGTCAACGGACCATATCTGCATAATATTAGTCAAATGGACTAATATGATAAAATGCTTCAAACACAATCAAAACGTCAAATATACACCCGAATAACATAAAAATGATTAAAATAAATAAAATTAGTTATAAAATATTTTTCCATAGACAACATTTTTTTTTTTTTTGATGATTTATAAAAGACTTGGAAATAAGGAATACTTGTTTTAAAATCCCTTAAAAAAATGCTTTAAAACATTTATGATTTCAGCATAGAAAACGACAAAATTTGGCAATGCGATTAAAAACAAAGTTGTAGCTTAGATTCTAAGCTTTCCAGAATGACAATGATCGTCAAATTCCGATCAGCGGTCTAAAAACTATGATCTTTCTACTAAAAGTCTTAAACAAGGCCTGTAGCATATAGTGTATGCATATATTGACAGGACTGAGATAAATATTCACAATTTCAGCATATTAAACATTCGAATCTGGCAATATGACTAAAGAAAAAGTTGTAGCTTATAAAATGAGCTTTCCAGAACATCTAAGATTATCGAATTCGGCTTAAAAATGAAAAAGTTATGGCCGATTCCGTTTCAGATTCAACAACAGGGAAATTCTAGTCTTGCTCTCGGGTTAGCAGTAAACAAATTCAATTTTGTCATAGCTAACCTCAAAATAACAGAGAACTCATCAAACAAAAGTTGTAGTATATGACATAAGCATTCCGGAATGGCCAAGATTATCAAAATCCGATCTGTGATTCAAAAGTTATGGGTATTTTGCTAACAGATTCAAACTAAGCCTGATTTGTTAAAAACAGAATCAGGCTTCTGAATTCAAACCCATTTCAGGTCATTAAAATTGCAAAATCTCAGGAAACAATCTGAAGACAAATTGTTCCTTATCGAATGTAGTTTCCAAGAAAAAAAATTTGAGGTAAAACGGACAAGAAACGTGAAAGTTATGACCGTTTTACTATGATGTATTTTCAACAAACGTGATATACGAAAAACTTAAGAAAGTAGTGCGAATTTGCAACATAAAGCTACAGATTTTGCACAGGCTTTCAATTTAGTTGCTGTAAGTTATATACTTACTATTTTCAGCAGAAGATGATGGTTTTAGGCAGCAAAGACAAAGCTTTTGGCGAATTCAAGCTGCAGCAGTACCTGTAGATGCTTAAGTAGAGGCATGCAGAAAGAAATTATCAACAAGATGAGATTACAGTAAATGAAAAATTGCAATCTCTCTAGAATTTGGGATTTAAGAGATAGGAGATTACCCAATTTATGTTTTGAGCTAGGAAATCCTTCCAATTTGCCAACTAATTAACAATTTTGATTAGAGATTAAGAAGTGGAGACCATTTTTATGTATTTTGAAGCTTTTAATTTCTGGTGGAAGGAGAAAGGTGAGAAACCTGTACGATGTCTCCTTTACCAACCAGAAGTCTCTTTTGGGTATTGGATCCAACCCAAATCCAATATGCCTTAGGAAAATTTTTAGAAATGTTATTTTTCTCAATTACTCACATATTCAATCTTTAACAATTCATAACTTTTGCATTATTAATCCGATTTCAACAAAATTAAATGCGTTGGAATCGTTATTTCGTCTAGAATTTTATTAAAGTAAATAAAACATTATTTTTCATCAATTTAAATTTTATTTTAGCACTAACTCTCATTTTCTACAATTTTAATCGAATATAGTTATACAACTACATTCACAAACTCATGAAATAAAGTAACACTTTATTTCACATAAGCCCAACATTTTTATCCTCAATAAAATTATTTCTTCTTTATTCTCCATATTTTATTTTAAAATAAAAATGGACTATTGGTCTTAAATTACCAATATCATTTTATTAAACCCAAATAAATTTACAACCCATCCTAAGACTCAAATAAAGTGATTAACTTTATTTTCTTCATTTCATTAGCTCAATTTACTCAACTTCATTGTTTATATTAAATAAACAATATTTTCACCATTTTACCTCTAACTAATTTTAATTAATTCCAATATTAAATTATAATCATCGTTATAATTTAATATTAGCGGTAATCTCCAAACTGGGTTTGTTACATTTCTTTTTAAAACAATTCAAATATTGATTCAAGTTCGTATATACGTTTCAATCCGAAATCATTTAAATTAATTTAATTTAACATTCAAATCAATTTAACTTCATTGATCGATTTCATTAAATTTCCGTTCAGTAAATTTATCCTTCCAAACAATTTCTATTTAATTTCCAATTCATTAAATCAATTACTTAAGTTCAACTCCATTATATCAATACTTACAAATTGCATTAAATTAAATTCATCAAATCAAATTCTTTACATTTCAAGTCTTACATTTTATTTCAATAAAACACATTTTATTTCTTTTTAGAGAAATTCAATTCCACTGATTTAATTTACTTAGTTACAAATTTCAAAACTCAATTAATAAAGGAACTTAATTTCACTTATTCAAGAAGTTCAATTTCACTTAATAAAGAATTCAATTTAATTTAATTATTAAATAATTCAACTTTATTTAATTATTAAATAATTTCAAAACTTAATTATTAACTAATTTCAACACTTAATTATTAATAATTCCAAATTTAATTATTAAATAATTAATTTTAAAACAACGTTCTTTCATCAACTACTATGTTAATATTTTGATTCAGATTATTAAATATTAACATTTTCCTTTCATTGAAATTTAAAATTTCAACTTCATTTTAAAACCTTATTATTTATTCAAATAAAATCTATATTTTATTTTTAAAAACACATTATTGACCAATCGGGTTTTATTTAATTCTCTATCCTAGGTCAAAGTTTAATTTGGGTATTTATCATTTCAACCCGATTCCAATTCAATTCAAAATCAAAGCATAGCAAAGGGAACTTGCAGTGTGATAACTGGGATGGTGTCAAAGTAAACAAGCAATAACAAACATCAATAACAATCCAATAATAAATTCAATAATCCTGAAATAATTGTATTAATTCACATTGTTGTTTGTGCGAATTAATATAATTAATTCTAGAATCTACACTATCATTTCATGTAGATTAAAGATTATTACATTACGGTTCTTCACTTGTCATCTATTTACAATTTCATACATCATCAATTTAACAACATGCATTCAGTGGTTCAAGGTGTAATTAAACAAATCTTACGTGTCAATTAATTTAACATTTAAAGGGGTCATATTATACAAATGTCATTTAATCAAATTTAACACATATATCAAATCAAACTATCCGACGTCGATTTCAATTTCAAATTATTTATCACTTACAACATTAACAATTTAACATCCAATATCAACATCACACAATCAATCATTTATCAACTAAACTGGATTATCATTGTATATATAACAGATAATGGTGTCAGATGTAACAAGTGAACTGATACAGGTGAAACATATATATAACAATGTAGATAACTATCAACAGCATATTTCAATTGTCGTTTCAATTGAAATCAAATTTAATAAATAAAAGAACATTAATCGTGAGTGATTGCTCACCTTTCGAGGCTAGAGCGGTTTGACAACGAAAGGAGTTACGAATTGCAAGCACTACTTCCGAAATAAACTAGATTGGCACGAATCGACGAGCAAAGCTGTTAAATAGAAATTTCCGAAATCAAATCAAAACATTCAACATAGCAACAAATAAAAAAACATGTCCTGCGTCAAAGTTTAAAAATATAATTCTATGTGCTACCGAGATCGAAATGGTCTGAAATTTGGTATGAATAAAGATCAAAACTTGTATTTCAAACTACAAAAGAATCACTTGATTTGGACAAGAGACGAGAAAAGTTACGATGTCACGAACATAGACTCAGGCCATGTTGCGACTGTCAAATGTTCAGGTCTGAAAACCCCTCTGGGTCTGACTTTCAGGTAAGAAACAGAGGACTGAACCACTTCGAATGAAGCTAAAATTTTATACACAGAAAGTAGAAAACTTTATCTTTTAAACAAAAAGGGAATCACTGTATTCCGACGTAAGACGGAAGAGATACGATGCGTCAAACATGAACTCGGGTCGTGTTTGCAGCAGTGTAAAATAATTTCAAGTACAAAAGAACAGCTGCCTGGGTCTAACTTCTAGGTCCTCGACCACTAATCAAACGATGTCGGATTTTGCTGGAATTTGACATGCATAAACTAGGTAACTTCGACTCTTTTGTAAAAATAGAATCAACCCAATCCGATAAAACATGAGTGAGATATGATATCGTGAACATGAAGTCTAATTGTTGTTCAGAAAAAAAATAAACATGCAAACAAGTGCAAAATCAGTTTGGTTGCAACTTTCGTATAATATGTGTAGATCTTATACTTAAATACTTTATATAACAGAACCTATATATACTATAAAACATATCATACCATCTATATATTAAAACATATAACTTACACAACTCCCTATATATCACTGCAATATACAATTTAGGAATATATACAAAACATTGTATACTAATATATATAAACTACTTCAAACAAGGTACACTACTGTAACAACTTGTTAATATAAAACATATAAACTGTATAAACTTATATATGTAGTAAATATATAAACTCTTATATATATACACCGTAAACACTCATATACTAAAACGAATAGACAGTATTATAAACTATGAATTTATAATATATATATATATATATATTTAAAAAAATGATATAAGATAACAGTAGAAAATATATATAATTTGTTATGTACGACAGAAATAACAAAAAAAAACAATATATATCAACTAACAGCCTATATATGATATAATATATAACTAGATCTAGCTAGGTACATATATATATATACCTCGATATATATATCATTCATCAGAGAAAGCACGAGGTGGCTCACAGCTAGAATGCGGGAAAACTGCGGTTTGCCGCTGCACTGGCTGGCTCTTGTGGCCACTTGGTGATAGGAGGAAGAGTGTGTTTGGCTGTGTGCGTTGTGTACTAGGCTGAGCGGTGAGTAGCGATGGCGTGGTGTAGGGGAGGCACTTGGCTGTGCGGTGAAGAGCGATGGCGTGATAAGACGGTGGAAGGTTGTCACGCAGTCTCGGGTTGGGAAGTGGGGCCAGAGGTGGGAGTTGACGATGCGGGGCAGTACGGTGGTCAGGGAAGACGTGTAAGCACAGGCGGAGGTCGATGGGTGGATGGTGGTGGTCGGGTCTTGCGTGGCCGGAGGAGTGTAGGCGGAAGTTTGGGTAGCAAGGGAGAACGGCCATTGGTGGGCGAGATGCTTGCGTTGGAGGGAGAGGAGAGAGAAGATGAAAGATGAAGTAAATGAACGTGTAGGTGAATGGTCCTGCCAATATGTATTTTCAAATTCATTTTCAAGGCACAAGACAATAAATGAACGTTGAACGAATAGAAAAGGCAAGCACGAATAACTATACAATAAATGCAAATATGAAGGGCCATAAGTTGTTTCAGAATTAAATAAAACAATTTCAGATTGTTTTATACGACTGGAGATTTGAAAAGCCACGAGGAACAAATGACACAAGTATGGTACCATACGACGGACCGTTACGTAAATTTCGCTACGTAACGATTTACCGAATACAGAAATGAATATACTACGGGGATCAGCATGACGAGACGATCAAAATGGTATACGGATATTAGTGGTTCGATTGAAGTATAAAAATTCGAACTTTCTACTAGCGGAAAATGCAGCAAAAACTAAGAAGAATAAGATCGACGGAGCTAAAGAAGTCCGAATTTCGAAGAACGAAAAATGACGTCATGCTCAGAAGATGGTTTAGAATTTTTCTATGTAAAAATATTTAGGTTCTGAAAACATTTTATTTTCATCGCTTTTTAACTGATTAAATTGAAGTAAATTTACGCGCGAAATAAACTTTCATATTTTCGGACGAAAATTTACCAGTTGCTATGTTTAACTAGACGCATTCCAAATATCAAATTTATATTTCAAAATTATATCGTTTAAAATTTCACAAAATTTCAACTAATTACGTTATTAAAATAGTTAAAATTTACGGGTCGTTACATTATGAATTAATTATCCAATCCTAATTAATTAATTGCAAATCATTTGATATCAATTAATTAATTAGTCACCTTAATTAATTATTCTTAATCAATATATTATTGTTAATTAATCACATTAATTAAATTAACCTCTAAACCAATTACATAATTAATTAACCACTTGATTAATTATTTTAAGGAATTAACCTTTAATTACTTACCATAAAGTAATTACACTTACACAATTTCATAAATAATTATCATAAATTAATTTAATCTAATTAATTGTTAAAACTAATCACATTAATTAAATATTTATTTAAATAATCTTAGTTAATGACCTTCATTAACTAATAAAAATTATTTAATTTCTTTGCTAAAGAAATTACTTACATTAATCATTATTAATTAAAATTGATTAACCATAAATAACTCATTAATTTATCCTAATTAGTTAATTTATTAAGTGTTAACGGTAACATAATTAGTTCTTAATTATGAATTAATTAATTTCTAATCATTAATTAACTTAAACCTTAATTAATAAATTTCAACTTATAATTACTAATTTAATTAATCCAAATCATAAATCAATTAAATTATTTAAACCATTTAATTACCTTAAGGATTTACTGATTTTAACTTTAAGATAAAAACCTTTACTTATCTATGGTTAAAATTGTCATTCACAAATACATTTGAAAACATTTATTCTCAAATTTATTTGAAAATTTCATTTTAAATTCAAGATTTAAAATGAAAACCAATTTGTCATTAACAAAGTTTATAACCAATTTGAAACTTTGAAATCCACATGTTAAAGAATGCTTATGTCTCATAAAAGAAATTTAAAGATTTTAAACTAAATTCCTTTTAAATTCAAATCATTAAAGTATACTTTAACTTTTAAACTTATTTACATCATTTAAAGTTATAAACTTTATTCTATTTTCAAAACCTAAGATTCAAATTCAATTTGAATTCAGATTTAAAATTCTGATTTAAACTTGGTTTTAAATTCTTCCTTATATTTTTAATTTCCATTTTAAATTTAGATTCTCATAAATATACTTTACTTCTTAAATACTTTTAAATTATTAAAACAATTTGACTAAAGAAAAAAAAACTTTATTCATTTCCAGCTAAGATTTAAATTTAACTTGAATCTATATTTAAACTTTGATTTAAAACATATTTTAAATCCTTGCTTAATAATTTAAAATCACTTTAAATTTTAAACTGACAGGTCTGTAAACCTGTCACCAGAATAAATGACCCGAGCCATTAAAACTTTGCTTCGAGTCCAGACTCTATTTACTTCGAGTAAATCACTTGAATAACTCGAGTAAGACCCGAGTGCACTCTCCTCTGTCAAACCAAGTTCATCAGAACTTAAAAATGCACGGTGCACATGCACCGTGGCTCTGGCCATCTCCGACCACTCTCCAGGCCTTCCCCACTTCAACGACCATCCACACAATCGATCACGACCATCGGAATCCACCAAAGTAGGTCGAATCAAAAATCGAGTAGCTAATCCCAAACCTGGAAACTCGACACTGCAAACGATGCCCAAACCTGGCAACAGTTCAACCTCGCTGCTCCGACCACCAGATCACCAGAACCTCCGGCATTAGCTTCGACTATCACCCCTCTACCAATCCGCGAAAACCCATTGAACTCGATGCTCCATGGAGTTCAAACTAACTCAAAATCTCCACCCAGACCAAACTAGGTTTAGGAAATCAAATTGGCAACCACTGCCACCCCCATGCTCAGACCAACCACCAGTCATTTTTGCCTAACTCTCCAGACATCCCACTACCATCAGAGAGAAACTCAACCTCTCCAATCACTGGGATCACCAGTGATTCCTAAAAAACCCAAAATTCATCAACACAGAAATGCACTTTCAAACCATTACTAAAAAATGTGATTTTTGTTTTAAAAATCAGTATTTGGTATAAAGATTCAGTTTATATTACTGAATTGTTAAATTAACATGTTTGAAATTGACACAATTTTCAAACTTCCTGTTCTTTTTGGGTTCCCAGAGCAATTTAAAGTTATTTTTAACTTAATTTAAATTTTAAACTTAACCTTAAGATCAAGCAAACATACTTTGTTTAGATGTTAGGTCATAACAACAATTAGATCCATCAGAAATGATTTTTTGGAAGTAAAGCATGAGCTTAAAATCTTAAATACAGAGGTGTATCAACATACAGGCATCATATCTCATCAAATTTCACAGAACAATGCACATATAAATATTCACACAGATATACTTTTTAGATATTAACATGCAACTAATTTTAAAACTTAAGTTATTAAAATATGAAGTTACTCACCTGGTTTCAAAATGAACAGAGCCTCATCAATATTGAAACTGGCTTGTGAAACTGCAAGCTGAAGCTCTTATCTTCAATCCTCTGGTTACATTGATTTATTTTGATGTTTAAGTTGAAGCTTTGTTTAAGTTTGAATGGTATTTGCTTTAGAATTCTTTCTCAATTAAAATGGTGGACGAAACTGAAATGAGAAATATTAAGATAAACAAAAGAAGCTTACCAGTTGATATTATTTTGCTTGTACTGGATATAATTTGTTTATACTTTGGCCAAAGATTTTTATTTCAAATTGGAGGCTGATAGATAATCGTTTGGTGGCTGAGATGATAAATCATGTACTAGAGATGAAAACATTTATTACCTTGCACCATTTTTATAATTTTCCTTCTCTAGTTCGGCTGTACATGTTTGAGATAACATGATGGCTACCTTTACAAGCTTCTATACTTTATATATTTGTATTTCTTTTGTTTCATTTGTTTACTTGTTTGAATTTCTTTTTCCTTTGTTTTGTCTTTAACTTGTCTTTGTAACTTCATATGCATTTGGTTTTGTTTTATCTTTTTCTTTTACAAGTGTAGAGATATATTTATTTTCATATTTAAATACGTTGTTATAATTTATCTAAGGTATTTATTTTATTTTATAATTTATAATGAATTTCTATATTTAATATAGATTGTTTAATTTATTTAATTTGTTTACTATATAAATTTTCTATAAATTTATCTTATGTATTTTTATATTTATTTCCATCACAATTATTTATTTCTAAATTTAATACTAATTATTCTTATATTCATTTTGTAATATAAGTGGGTTTCTAAATTTTTATTTGTTATTAAATTTTATCCAATGTATTTATCCTATACTTTTATATATTTTTATATATATATTTTTATTTATTTAAACCGTTTATTTACAATTTAAATTCAAATCAAATATATATATATATATATATATATATAAAATTTCAAATTTACTCATATATGCCCACATATATATATATTCTCATATATACACATAAATACAATATTTAAAGTTTAAATGATTTATATAGAATTTATCTGTATTCGGGGAAACTCGCAATCAATTAATCGATTAATTTCACAGTTTTATTCAAAAATTAATTTTAATTATCATTTTAAATTTATATAACATCTGGGGTCGTTACATTTCTGGTAGGAGTAAATCACAAAACAAAATGGTGGAAATAAATACAATATGTGAGACCACGCCACCATATGTGGAACGGGTTTCCCCTCACAATAACAACATTCAATCACAACAATGGATACAAATAATTGAACATCAGGAAGTGATCACAACACTTCATAATGTAATTAATAAAGATATAAATTTAGAAATTTGGAATTAAAGGAAAGAAGGTAAATTTTCCAACAAATGACTAGGAGGGTGCTCTCCCCTTATCGAAAGATTACCTTTAAAATATACTTGAGAACCACGATGGCTTTTGGGAACTCTAAGCCGGACTCTGCCAACCATTACTGAGTATCCGAGTATTTCACATCGTATTGCGCATATTACCGAAACCAACCTAGAGTAGATGTGAAAATACCCTAATGGGAGCAACCCTACATAAATTGGACCCTACTTGCGCTTTGGTTTTAGTCATTTCCGACAAAGCATAACAAAGCTCAAATGAGCAACGAATCGTCTCAGATTGACGATACCCAATGAACAAAGTTGAACCGATAGTGGATAAATCAACTATTGGGGATAATTAAAAATGATTGTATATGGAAATTAAATTTCATATTCTTATCACTACTCGTCGATTCCAAACAAGTGCCATCCCTCTTTTGAAATTGAAGCCAGGCAAGTTGAGGTAGTGCTACCTATAGGCTTACCATCCGAACACATCTCTTTCCCATTTTTAGTTATTTTCGGGCCATTTGAACTAGTTAATATAAAATTCTTCTTCTATTGTAAAATCCACTTTATAAACTAATAAATATATACACTTCTTACTCAAATTCTCTTTCCAACATATTCGTACTTATAAAAACTTTCAAGTAATACTGTTTATTATTTTCTCCAAAAATCATTTAAAATAATAATATACATATTTTTTTTAATCAACTCATGCTATTTGGATTTAATCAAATTATGCTTTATCAAAGCAATCCTATAGAAAATTTCTATGGTAGCATTTCCCCACTCAGAAACTTGAAAATAAATACCAATGATTTTGCAATCATCATTAGAATTATTTTCCAACGACAAGAGTGAGTTCTGTGCTTTCTACCACTTTTAAAATAATTCTAAAATACTTTCATTCATAAATACGTTTCAAAATAATACCATTATTAGTTTTCTAAAAACTTTGAAAACAATTTCCAAAACACTGGGTTTTTAGTTATCAAATTCTAAGTTTAAATCTTCTATCATTTATAACCATATAAATAAATCATATTTATAATTTCACCTTATTATAAAAACATTTCACAATGTTTATTCTTAGTTCAGATTATAATAAACAACCCTTATAAAAATCAAATTTCAATTTCAATTTTATCCCAATATCATAACTGAATGCCTTACTGTCAAATTGAGTATTCGTGTTTAACTAAAAACAATAAATGTTCATAAACTATCTGAGCCTAACTAATCAACGATAAATGATAATGATCAAATATAATCATTCTCTAACAACATGTATATCCTAAATAATTATAACAATTTTGTTGAAAATTTCTTTTATATACAAAATATAATCTAGGTAAAATTATTTTGTTTACCTAATTTAAAACAATACAGTGTCGGATGACCTTGTTTAAGCGTTTTAGAGATCCCTATCAATAAAGTTAGTTACCTGTATTGACCATAATCCATAAACTACCCAACAGATCAATCAACACAATATAAAACCATTGTTATAAAAATAACAAATACACGCTCTTATATATACGCTCAAACTTATTCTAGTATGTCACTTACCCTATCTCTAACGAGATTACCCCACCCAAAGCCTAGGTGTTCACTCAACCTAATCTCCAATACCATGATGTGACATTCACCCGCCTCAAGGGTGGTGACCACAAATGGTACCTCGTTCCTGATTTTACGGCCAGCCTCTTGACTGTAAGCCATCTGCCAACCTACTTGTAAAGGGACGTGTAGGGGTGAGAGACAAAGCTTCATCACATAGTTCACAAATGCAAGAGCCCTTATTACACTGTCTACACCAACAGTATCAGAAACAACACTTAATACATCCACGGTATTCATGTGTCATTGCCCAAGCATCCAAAAGACAAGTTGTCATGGGGTAAAATAAAAGAACAGAACATGATAGAATAGAAAACCCTCACAACGGAATGGTTATATATAATACAAAAAATATAGTACAAAAGATTACTCCTTACATGGAGTTATTAGAGTTACACAAAAGTACTACAACTATCAGACTAGACAGTTATACACTAAGCCTTTACACATGCTGATACAAAATATTCATACATAATAGACATAACAGAAGAACTAAATAATTAGATAACTACGGAGCCTCCTGCTCATCCATCATCTTCAAAGAGCCCAAAGGAAACTTGCTACTTGCGGACTACTCAAATATAATTGACTACCCAAGAGTATAGGAAAATAGACAGCTCGGGTCAGGCAATATGTCTAGTATGAGTAAATCACAAAACAAAATGGTGGAAATTAATACAATATGTGAGACTATGCCACCATCTATGGAACGGATTTTCCTTCACAATCACAACAATGGATAAAAATAAATAAACATCATAAAGTGCTTACGACACTTCCCGATGTAATTAAGAAAGAGGTAAATCTAGAAATTTGGAATCAAAAGAAAGTGGGGAAATCATCCAACAAATGACTAGGAGAGTGCTCCCTCCTCACCGAAAGTATACCTCTAGAATACACCTGAGAACTCCGATGGCTCTAGGGAACTCCAAGTTGGACCCCACCAACCATTACTCAGTATCCGAGTATTTCACATCTTATTGCGCATATTACCAAAACCAACCTAGAGTAGATGTGAAAATACTCTAATCGGAGCAACCCTGCATAACTTGGCCCCAACTCGTGTTTTGGTTTTAGTCATTTTCAACAAATGAACAACAAACTATCTTAGATTGACAATACCCAATAAAGAAAGATGAACCGATAGTTGATAAATCAACTATCAAGGATAATTAAAAATGATCGCATATGGAAATTAAGTTTCATATTCTTATCACTACTCTTCGATTCCAAACAAGTGGTATCCCTCGGTTGAAAATGAAGCCAGACAAGTAGATGTAGTGTTACCTTTAGGCATTGCCTTGACGACATTTTTAACCTTCGAGATAGAAACGAGTCCATGCCTCGACGTTTAGTGTTAAAAGTATGACTAAATCCTTTCCATATAAGTGATATCCGATTACGGAACTTGTAACGACCCACTATTTTGGACCATTCAAATCGACAATAAATCCACACATGTCGGACTCGAATACTTCAAAACAGTGGATTGTTAATTTTAATTTGGAAAAACTCAGCATATACAGTAAATAAATTAGTCACAGAATCACAAACACAGAGTAATACAATAATACGCAGCGGAATAGATAAAATAGTAGTTCATGAAGCTACTATATAAACATCAGAGTTAGAAATAAAAAGACAACAGAATATCTCAAATCAGTGAAGTCTCCAGTACAAACAGATGACCTCCCTGAACAAATCAACTGGAAAGCTGAAAGCTGAATGGATGGTTGGATCTCCAAACAAAGCTCCAAACTCCAAAGGTGAGTCTCAAATGTTGTATCACTCGGTCTGACCCGAGCGTAAAGCAAACAAAAAAACACTCGAATCAGGATTAACATTCTTATATCAATAAATCCAACTCAAGTGAAATATCAATTGAAATACAAGTAACTCAAAGGATGTTTGGGATAACCATCCTCTAAGGATCCATGGAACTGTCTACAGTGTAGAAATAAACACTATAACACCGTGGTCATTTTACTTTAATTTATACTTCAAAACCCAAATATCATTTCTTTTCAATATATCTATTTTCCAAAATAGTTTATATAGGTTAAATAATTTAAAAAGTAAAGTATTTAATTTCCCCAAATCTTGCAAATCGATTCAAATCAACTCAAATTCCAAATTCAAATTTATTCAAAGCTCAATTCATCAATTCAATTCAGTTCTCAACAGACCATTTAAAATTTCAGTATATTTCAAAGCTTTAATATTCAACATTTTCAAAGTTAAATTTAACAGTTTCATATAGCTCTTTATTTAACTTCATTATTATTTAATCAGGGAATATTCACTTAATAGATTCAATATCATTTAACTAGCCCTAAATTTAAATTTTACTAAATACTTTCTTAAATTTATTTAAACAAGAAATATTCATCAAATTATTTAAATCAAACCCAAGTTATAAATCATATCTTAAATCTCAATTTCAATGAATTTCAAATCGGTTTAATTAAATAAAATTCTTTAATGAATACAAGTTCAACTAAATTCAAATTATCTTCCCAACCTTAACTTGTTCAAATTATTACCAAAATCTATTTTGAATTATAAATTTTATACTTAAACATATTATATGTATTAATTTCATCTTAATTAAATTAAATATCATTATTAAATCTACATATATCATTACCATTTATATATAATAATTTAAGAATCAACTTTTATTTAAACCATATATTTCTTTCCAAAACCATAGAATTTATTTTCAAAATATTTATATATGGACCAACGGTGTCTGTATATAATTTCCTATTTATGGTCAAGTGATACGGATATTTATCATTTCAATCCATAAATTTAAATACATACGGGTAGTGTAACGACCCGTATTTTTACGGATCGAAACATCGTAAAACTATTATCATTTGGTCGCATTGTTGATAAATCGTCTAGAGTCTAAGTCTTAGGTCGTAGGAAGGTTTGGAGCGACCTAGGCATAGGGATAAGTCATTGGGAAGTTAGGTCGTATGGGGTGGCTTAGGTCGAGTGACCGACTTAGGAAGTGTACGACCTAAGAGATAGACGATCTAAGGAACTGACCGACTTAGGAGAGATTGGGACGACTTAAGGATTTGGTGACTCAAGAATAGGCGACATAAGAAGTAAGCGACTTAAGATTTGGGGCGACCTAAGAAAATGGACGGGTTAAGTGTTAGGTCGGCTGGGCGAGTTAACGACTTAAGGAGTGTTGGAGTTAGGATGTGAGCGACCTAAGTCTAGCAGTTAAGTGGTAACTCAGTTGAGTCGTGGCCGAGTTAAGGAAATAGGGTGATGAGTCGTTGGGTCGCTTGGACATGTTCAGTTAGGTCGCATCTATTGTTGAGTCGTTATGTCGTATACCCAGTTAAGTCGTAGGTCGGCTACCGTGTTAAGTCGCGATGTGTTAAGTCGTATGGTTTCTGATAGGTCGCGCGCATATGCTATGTGTTAACTTGCGAGCGACCTAGGAGTTAGGATGTTAAGTCGTATCTCGTTGGGTCCTGGTTCGTTAAGTCGCGCACATTATTAGGTCGGAGACCCTGTTAGGTCGGCAACAGTTAGGTCGCGCGCGCATGATAGGGCGTAGCTCGTGTGGGTGTTAGGTCGGAGATTGTATAGGTCGTAGGTCGTGGCTCTATAGGTCGTGTACGACCTAATTCCGAGTGACGACTTAAGAGAGGATTTCAGCTATAAATACTCATCCATTTCTTCATTTTTGGGATCCGGATTTCGAAGCGACGAAGTGCTGCCATTTTGAGAGCTCGACTTCTACACTTCTTCACTTCTTTTCTCCACTCTAATCTAGTGATTCCATCCATCCAAGTTGAAGATCAAATTGAAGATTCTAGAACTTAGATTGAAGATCTACGTCCATTGAAGTGAGATTTCTTCGTTTGAAGCGGATTGGTGATAGATCAAGTTAGATCCTTCGCTGTCCAGATCTGAAGTGAGTTTCTTTTGAGGTGTTTAGGTGATTTGGTGAGTGGTGATTATCTCTCACACGGATCCAAAGGAGTATATCAGATCGGTCGCTTGATTTGGTGTTAAAATAGTGATTTCCATGCATTTTCCTAATCCTAAGTATAGATCCATATAGATCCATTGCTCATGATGATTTGACATCCATTTTACTACATGTTAACCTATGCAAGTTCATTCATCAAGATTATAGAGACATTGCTAATGTTTTCATGCTTGTTAGACTTTCGACTCTTTAATTACGAAATTGCCATTGTTGTTATAATTGTCTATTTAGATCATATTTGAATGCTTGTTTACTTGGAGTAATGTTTGACTTGTTTGATTGCTATGAATTAGATGATTGATGATTTGATTTAGACCGAATATGATTCAAAAGCTAAGGGAAAGGCTCTTGAATTGGAAAAGCTGCTCGTGGCATAAGTAGCGGATGATGAAGCTCTTATGCATAGATTTGATGATGATGATGTTGAGATGAAGCTTTGCGAGGATGTGATGAAGCGAGGCATGATATGAGATAGTCTTGGTCTAATCCAGACGGGATCATTCCAAGCATGTTGGCAACTCGGTGATATGGTTCGAGTTGAGGATAATCGTTTGCTCGAGAGGCGCTTGAGCTAGTATGGAAATAGTCGTCGAGGAGGATGACTAGAAGGCTGAGATTTCATCGTTGTTGAAGGTTCTAGCATGCTCAAAGCAAGAGTACTTGGGCATATTCGATAGTCCCTAAAGGCTAATGATTGATAGTCAAGTACTCTGGGCAGATTCGATAGTCCTAGGCACGGGTCACGATGACGTGCAGAGTTATGTCTAGAACCGGGGTTTTCCATTAGCCCTTGACGGACGGCTGAAAGAATGTGTCGGTCATTCAATTAACGATGATATCAAGGCAATGATAACAGTGATAGCCAGAGTCATGGATGTTTGGTTGTATAGTCATTCGGTCTCAAGAGCGGTATTTTCTGGGTACTTATCTGATCTTGGTTTAGGCCTTGGGGGTTTGTACTTGGAAATCATCGCTCTTGACTCGAGTGATAATTGCTTTACCTTAAATTGTGTGCTTTGCTACATTTGCTTCTACTTAGTGTGTGTCTGGAGGCTATCACTGTAGAAAGAGGTGGAGTGGGAGGGTTGTATTCCTATTCCTTTTCCTTTATGCTCTTTTGGTATGTTGTTAGTTAATTTACTGCTCACTAAGACTGTTGTCTGACTCAAGGCTTTATGTTTTAACTCTTATTTCCTTGGACTGTTCGTCCATTTTGGGACGGGCAGACTAGGTAGCAGGTGACAGGTGATGTTCTTGCTTTCCACGGTGTTGATATCGAAGACGAGCTGGAGGGTTGCATATTATCTTCTTATTATATGTACTGGGTGTTCCGCTGTTTGTATTTCCTCTGAGTGTTATGTAGTGAGGCTTGTTGTATTGACTATTCAGATGTTGTATTCAACTATTATGAAGTTTTATTGATGAGATTCTATTCTGTGAAGCTTCGCTATATGTATGTTCTATTGTATTTTGTCCATGCGCTGTGAGTAATACGATAGATTCTGTTGTTTTTAATTTACCTTGATAATCGTCCATGGCTGCCTGGCACACTTTACAGCGCACTTTCTCTAGGTTCAGTGCAGGGGTCATGGGCGGTTGTCACATTTGGTATCAGAGCTTTGGTTATTCGATTTTACCCAACGCTCGCTGACGTAACTACGTATGAGAGACGTAATTGTATTTTGATGGATGATTACTATATATAATATAGTAGCTTAGTAGAGTTTTAGTCCTTTATGCAGTTGTTTCTCTAGGTGTGCTAATCATTCCTTTTTATAGATATTGATAATGAGTCGAAGAGGGAGACCAGCTGCTAGGGAAGGCCGTGCTACTGAGGGGGCTGCTGATTATGCTGCTATGTTCGAAGCTATGATGACTTCGATCATGAGAAGGATGCCAGCTTCGGGGCCATCGGTGGATGTTGAAGTTCAAGTTCAAACTCCAAAACCGGTGGATTTTGCTAAGTTGTGTAAGGATTATACTGCTCTTGGAGGAAAGGTTTTCTTAGGGACAGAATCGACCATTGAAGTCCAAAGGTGGATAGATGCTTGTAGAAGGATTTTTGGTGATTTGGGCATTGAGGATGCAACTAAGAGGAAGTTAGCATCAAGACAGCTTCAAGGGAGAGCTTCTGATAGGTGGAACTCTATTACCATCAATACTCCGGAGGAAGAGATTACTTGGGAGCAATTCCAAGCAAGATTTGAAGCTAAGTTCATTTCTACAGCTCAGAAGTCTGTTCTGTTCAAGAAGTTTGTGGAGCTCAAGCAGGGAGGAAGACCAGTTCTTGAGTATGTTTCTGAGTTTGAAGCTTTGTCCAAGTATGCCCGGTCGTATATTGAATTTGCATATCAGAAGAATGAGAAGTTTGTGACAGGCTTGGACAGTTATCTTGGGAGACAGTTGGTGGATCATTTGGACGATTCATTTGAGAAGCTTGTGGAGAAAGCTCTCAAGCATGAGAGTCTGTTTTCTAAGGAAGGATCTGTTGTTGCTGTAACCAGGGAAGAGTCTAAACCCCGGCAGGGTGGAAACAAGAAGAGGAAGCAGCAGCAGTAGAAGGGTAAGGATGGCCAGAAGAAGCCGAAGAGCGAAGTGACCTGCTATAATTGCCAGCAGAAGGGCCATTTCTCCAGAGATTGTAAGAACCAGAAGGTACCGATGAAGTGTCACAACTGTGACAAGCTGGGGCATATCAGGAAGAATTGTCCAGAACCGAGGAGGGACAAGCAGATTGTGCAAGCCTATGCTCTGGGGGCTGTTCCATCGTCTTCGAAAGCTCCTACCGCTGAAGAGAAAGGAAAGAGTGTGGTGGTTCAAGGTACTCTTTCCATATGTGGTGTTCCAGTTAGGGTGTTGTTTGATACTGGGGCGTCGCATTCGTTTGTTTGTAATGAACTTGTAGGCCGGTTGGGTTTAGAACCGGATATTGTTGATAGGCCATTGGTTGTGACTAATCCAGTTGGGGGTTCGTCTTGTTTGTGTATGTTATGCCGTGGTCTGATTGTATCGAGTCATGATTGCTCTTTTGTTTGTGATTGCTTTGTTCTGAACTTTGCGGGGTTCGGAATTATTTTGGGTATGGACTGGCTTAGGAAGTATGCGGCAAAGGTTGATTGTGAAAGGTTGGAGGTGACAGTCGAGAATGTGGAGGGGCGAAAGATTGTGATACGATGTAAGCATGAAGAAGGCGTCTTCATGAGCTTCATGTATTCGCTGGTTGTTCCACGGGATGGACTGTCATCTGTGCCAATCGCTAATGGATTTGAGGACGTCTTTGACGAGGTCAAAGGGTTACCGCCGCATAGAGAGATCGAGTTTCGTATAGATCTAGTTGAAGGAGCCAGACCTGTTGTGATGCCTCTTAGGCGAATGGCGCCTAGGGAACAGCAGGAGTTGAGGGTGCAAGTTGATGATCTTTTGCAGAAAGGATTCATTCGGCGTAGTGTGTCCGAATGGGATGCACCAGTTGTGTTTGCAACTAAGGCAGATGAATCATTGAGATTGTGTTTGGATTATCGTGAGCTGAATAAGGTGACTAAGAAGAACAAGTATCCATTGCGAGAATAGATGACTTGTTCGATCAGCTTCACGAAGCGAAGGTGTTTTCTCATATGGATTTGGCAACGGGATTTCATCAGTTGAGAGTGGCTAAGGATAGTGTGCCGAAGACTGCTTTTAGGACACCATCCGGTTTCTTTGAGTGGCTGGTAATGCCGTTTGGATTGACTAACGCGCCAGCATATTTTGTGGATCTTATGAATAGAGTGTTCAGAGATCGGTTGAACAAGTTCGTGCTTGTGTTCGTGGATGATATTCTGATTTATTCCAGAACTGAGGAAGAGCACAAGACGCACTTGCGTATTGTTTTGGAAATCTTACGGAAACATCAGCTGAAGGCTAAGTTTTCGAAGTGTCACTTCTGGATGAGTGAAGTGAGGTTCTTAGGCCATGTTATTTCTGGAAATGGAATAGCGGTTGATCCCGCTAAGGTGGCAGCAATCCAGGATTGGGTTAGACCTAATAATTCATCTGATGTGAGAAGATTTCTTGGATTAGCAGGATATTATCGACGGTTTATCAAAGACTTCTCCAAGGTAGCTGCACCGTTAACAAGATTGACGAAAAAGAACCAAGTGTTCAGATGGGAAGATAAGTGTGAGCAAGCTTTCAGAATCCTGAAAGAGTGATTGACAAGTGCTCCTGTTTTGACTATTCCAAGTGGGAATGATGAGATGGTGGTTTACACCGACGCATGTGGTACTGGACTTGGAGCAGTGCTGATGCAGAGGGATAAAGTTGTTGCGTATGCTAGTCGACAACTGAAGCCGCACGAAATGAATTACCCGACTCATGATTTGGAGTTAGCAGCGATTGTTTTTGCTCTGAAGATGTGGAGACATTATCTATTGGGAGTTCGATTCGAGTTGTTTACGGATCATAAGTCGTTGAAGTATCTTTTCTCCCAAAAGGATTTGAATCTTCGGCAGCAACGTTGGCTAGATTTTTTAGCATCATATTATTTTGGTATAGCTTATACTCCGGGAAAAGGTAACGGAGTGGCATATGCGTTAAGTCGAAGACATGCAGGATTGGGAGCCATGTTTTCAGAATGGAAGAACTCGAGTATTTAGCTGGTTTTGACTTCAGGCTCAGATGCGAATTGGAACCTGAGATGTTGGCAAACTTATCGATAAGAACGACTCTTGTAGAAAGGATTGGCGAGAGCCAAAAGCGAGACGATAAGCTTGTCAAGATTATCCGTGAATTGGAATCTGGATTGGATCCAGAAAAGGATAAAGGATTCGAGGTCGATCGAGAGGGTTGGCTTCGAAAGCAAGGACGACTAGTTGTTCCCGATATAGATGAATTGAGGAGTGAAGTTCTGAAGGAAAGTCATCACTCGAAGTTGACCATTCATCCAGGTGGAAATAAGATGTATCGGGATATGAAGAGAACCTACTACTGGGAAGGTATGAAGAAGGATGTTGGAAATTTTATTTCCATGTGCATGAACTGCCAGTTGGTAAAAGCCGAACAGAAGAAGCCAAGTGGATTGCTTCAGCCATTAGAAGTTCCTACATGGAAGTGGGAGCAAATATCGATGGATTTTATTGATGGGCTACCTAGAACAAGAACGGGAAATGAAGGGATTTGGGTCATTGTAGATCGTCTGACTAAGAGTGCAAGATTCATTCCTGTTTGATCGACTAGGACTGCATCGAAGTTGGCAGAGTTGTATGTTAAGTGGATAGTTCGATTTCATGGTATTCCGAAGAGTATAGTGAGCGATCGAGATCCATTGTTCACTAGTGGATTTTGGAAGAGCTTCCAGGAAGTTTTGGGAACCAAGTTATGTTTGAGTACAGCTTATCACCCTCAAACAGATGGTCAGACCGAGAGAGTCAACCGAGTTTTGGAAGATCTCCTCAGAGCTTGTGTTTTGGATTTCGGAGGATCATGGGAAGATCACCTTCATTTGGTGGAGTTTTCGTACAACAACAGTTACCAGTCAAGCATTGGTATGGCACCGTATGAGGCATTGTATGGAAGACCGTGTAACTCTCTGATATGTTGGTTAGAGACCGGAGAAAAGTTGATGCTTGGGCCAGAGATGATTCGACAGACTTCAGATTGTATAGAGATCATTCGGCAATGAATGAAGGCAGCCCAAGACCGACAGAAAAGTTATGCCGATAAGCATCGTAAAGATTTGGAATTCGACGTAGGTGATATGGTTTTTGTGAAGATTTCTCCTCTGAAGAATGTTATTTGATTCGGGAAGAAAGGAAAATTGATTCCGAGATTTGTTGGACCATTCCCGATCATCGAGCGAATTGGAAAGCTCGCCTATAGATTGGAGTTACCAGAGAAGATGTCGGGTGTGCACAATGTTTTTCACGTATCGTATCTACGGAAGTATGTGCACGACTCGAATACAGTGGTTTCTGCTGATAGCTGTGAAGATTTCGAAGTTGATCCAGTCGATAAGAGACCTCGTAAGCCGCTTCGTGTTGTGGAAACCGACACGAAACAGCTTAGGAGGAAGATAGTTAAGTTGCTCAAGATACAATGGAGTGATGATGATAACGACTGTACATGGGAGGTGGAAGAGAGGATGAAAGCAGCTCATCCCGAACTCTTCAAGGTATGGCCCTAAGGTGTCGTGTCATCTAACGACATTGTAACTTGTTCTAAGTTTTAGAATTCTGCATGCTAAGCTAGAATTGGATGCATGGTTTGTTGATTGCTGTGGATGGTAGGCATGCAGAATAGCCTTTGTTTGCTCTTGTTTGTTTGGAATTTCGGGGGCGAAATTCCTAAGGGGGAGAGAATGTAACGACCCGTATTTTTACGGATCGAAACATCGTAAAACTATTATCATTTGGTCGCATTGTTGATAAATCGTCTAGAGCCAAAGTCTTAGGTCGTAGGAAGGTTTGGAGCGACCTAGGCATTGGGATAAGTCGTTGGGAAGTTAAGGTTTTATGGGGTGGCTTAGGTCGAGTGACCGACTTAGGAAGTGTACGACCTAAGAGATAAACGATCTAAGGAACTGACCGACTTAGGAGAGATTGGGACGACTTAAGGATTTGGCGACTCAAGAATAGGCGACATAAGAAGTAAGCGACTTAAGATTTAGGGCGACCTAAGAAAATAAACGGGTTAAGTGTTAGGTCGGCTGGGCGAGTTAACGACTTAAGGAGTGTTGGAGTTAGGATGTGAGCGACCTAAGTCTAGCAGTTAAGTGGTAACTCAGTTGAGTCGTGGCCGAGTTAAGGAAATAGGGTGATGAGTCGTTGGGTCGCTTGGACATGTTCAGTTAGGTCGCATCTGTTGTTGAGTCGTTATGTCGTATACCCAGTTAAGTCGTAGGTCGGCTACCGTGTTAAGTCGCGATGTGTTAAGTCGTATGGTTTCTGATAGGTCGCGCGCATAAGCTATGTGTTAAGTTGCGAGCGACTTAGGAGTTAGGATGTTAAGTCGTATCTCGTTGGGTCCTGGTTCGTTAAGTCGCGCGCATTGTTAGGTCGGAGACCCTGTTAGGTCGGCAACAGTTAGATCGCGCACGCATGATAGGGCGTAGGTCGTGTGGGTGTTAGGTCGGAGATTGTATAGGTCGTAGGTCGTGGCTCTATAGGTCGTGTACGACCTAATTCCGAGTGACGACTTAAGAGAGGATTTCAGCTATAAATACTCGTCCATTTCTTCATTTTTGGGATCCGGATTTCGAAGCGACGAAGTGCTGCCATTTTGAGAGCTCGACTTCTACACTTCTTCACTTCTTTTCTCCACTCTAATCTAGTGATTCCATCCATCCAAGTTGAAGATCAAATTGAAGATTCTAGAACTTAGATTGAAGATCTACATCCATTGAAGTGAGATTTCTTCGTTTGAAGCGGATTGGTGATAGATCAAGTTAGATCCTTCGCTGTCCAGATCTGAAGTGGGTTTCTTTTGAGGTGTTTAGGTGATTTGGTGAGTGGTGATTATCTCTCACACGGATCCAAAGGAGTATATCGGATCGTTGGCTTGATTTGGTGTTAAAATAGTGATTTCCATGCATTTTTCTAATCCTAAGTATAGATCCATATAGATCCATTGCTCATGATGATTTGACATCCATTTTACTACATGTTAACTTATGCAAGTTCATTCATCAAGATTATAGAGACATTGCTAATGTTTTCATGCTTGTTAGACTTTCGACTCTTTAATTACGAAATTGCCATTGTTGTTATAATTGTCTATTTAGATCATATTTGAATGCTTGTTTACTTGGAGTAATGTTTGACTTGATTGATTGCTATGAATTAGATGATTGATGATTTGATTTAGACCGAAGATGATTCAAAAGCTAAGGGAAAGGCTCTTGAATTGGAAAAGCTGCTCGTGGCATAAGTAGCGGATGATGAAGCTCTTATGCATAGATTTGATGATGATGATGTTGAGATGAAGCTTTGCGAGGATGTGATGAAGCGAGGCATGATATGAGATAGTCTTGGTCTAATCCAGACGGGATCATTCCAAGCATGTTGGCAACTCGGTGATATGGTTCGAGTTGAGGATAATGGTTTGCTCGAGAGGCGCTTGAGCTAGTATGGAAATAGTCGTCGAGGAGGATGACTAGAAGGCTGAGATTTCATCGTTGTTGAAGGTTCTAGCATGATCAAAGCAAGAGTACGTTGGGCATATTCGATAGTCCCTAAAGGCTAATGATTGATAGTCAAGTACTCTGGGCAGATTCGATAGTCCTAGGCACGGGTCACGATGACGTGCAGAGTTATGTCTAGAACCGGGGTTTTCCATTAGCCCTTGATGGACGGCTGAAAGAATGTGCCGGTCATTCAATTAACGATGATATCAAGGCAATGATAACAGTGATAGCCAGAGTCATGGATGTTTGGTTGTATAGTCATTCGGTCTCAAGAGCGGTATTTTCTGGGTGCTTATCTGATCTTGGTTTAGGCCTTGGGGGTTTGTACTTGGAAATCATCGCCCTTGACTCGAGTGATAATTGCTTTACCTTAAATTGTGTGCTTTGCTATGTTTGCTTCTACTTAGTGTGTGTCTGGAGGCTATCACTGTAGAAAGAGGTGGAGTGGGAGGGTTGTATTCCTATTCCTTTTCCTTTATGCTCTTTTGGTATGTTGTTAGTTAATTTACTGCTCACTAAGACTGTTGTCTGACTCAAGGCTTTATGTTTTAACTCTTATTGCCTTGGGCTGTTCGTCCATTTTGGGACGGGCAGACTAGGTAGCAGGTGACAGGTGCTGTTCTTGCTTTCCACGGTGTTGATATCGAAGACGAGCTGGAGGGTTGCATATTATCTTCTTATTATATGTACTGGGTGTTCCGTTGTTTGTATTTCCTCTGAGTGTTATGTAGTGAGGCTTGTTGTATTGACTATTCAGATGTTGTATTCAACTATTATGAAGTTTTATTGATGAGATTCTATTCTGTGATGCTTCGCTATATGTATGTTCTATTGTATTTTGTCCATGCGCTGTGTGTAATACGATAGATTCTGTTGTTTTTAATTTACCTTGACAATCATCCATGGCTGCCTGGCACACTTTACAGCGCACTTTCTCTAGGTTCAGTGCAGGGGTCATGGGCGGTCGTCACAGGTTGATATCATTTCAACCCGTAATCCCAAATTCAAATCAGTTGAAAATCACTTGGGTTTATCATTTCAACCCATAACGATTTTCTCCTATTCTAAAGTTCGTTCGGGTATGTATCATTTCAACCCATAGTGAATTCTATACTAACAGGGAACTTGCAGAGTGATAACAGATAATATAAAATATAACAATAGACATATATCATCAGTAACAATATAATATAAACAGCAGGATATGGTGTCATATCCCACAGGTGAATAATTATAGATAATATTATATATAGCAATGAAAATAACTATCAACGGTATATTTCAATTGTCGTTTCAATTGAAATCAAATTTAGTAAATACATGAATGTTAATCATGAGTGATTGCTCACCTTTCGAGGCTAGAGAAATTTGACAATGAAATGAGTTACGAATCCAAGCACGAATTTCGAAGCAAAGCAAGATTGGCACGAATTCGTTGAACAGGGCTGATAACAAGGAATTGATGAAATAAATCAGAATCTACTTAATAGAAATAGAAATTATATATAACTTATTATTATTATCATTTCTTAAAACCTATTTTAAAACAAATGGTCCAAATAAAACCATTGTATCTATATTCAAATCAGTATTTTAACCTTCATACCCATAAACGTATATAACTAACACATATTAAAATATAAAACAAAACCCATAAAGGTATGCTAGTTACAAATAAAGCATAACTATATATTTACAGTAAGTAAGAAAAAATAAAACTATATTGATCTATATATAAATTTTATGCAAACCTTTAAGAATGAAAACATAAACAATGTATATGCAGTAAACGTTTATATATTATATTAAATATACGAATACTTACACATAAATGCCCAGGCAGCTCATAAGCATATATCAACCGAATACATATACAACATCAAATAAATATACGTATACTTAAAACATACCTACCTATGAATACTTAACATATATAATGTAATTCATAACAGATAGTTTTAAACTTGTATAAACTTCTTTTTATAACTAAAAGTTTTTGAAAAACTAACTTACGTATAAATATATAAATATACATATATATACAGATGTATTTGTACCTATATATACATAAACTAACAAATATATATAACTATATTATAAATATAACAACTATAGTGTAACAAGACTTATCAAACTAAATATATACAACTGATATGGGAATAAGTATATATACAAACAACCAATATATATGCATGCCTGGAAATCTAAATGAAATATATGTAAATCAACTATGTACGAATATGCAAATGCTAGACATATATGCAGACTGTCGCTTAGATTTAAATATGCCCATACTACTTAAAAGTATATATATACTTACTGTAACCTTTATAACTAAATTATGTAGACATATATAATTACAAACCAATACTTTTATATAACAAATTTATAACAGCAACCAAAAGGAAAAAGAGACCCTAACAAATAACTTTACATATAACAACCATTGTTTTTCATTGCATATGTATAAAATATATCTTAAGTGTTTTATAAACCAAACCATAGAACCAACCTTATAATATACATATACAAATGTATATACAGGTTTCTATATATATGATATACTTATTTTCTCCTATTCAATACAAAGATACAACTTAAAAGGAGAAACATATATATATAATTGAACAGCTTTTATATAAACTTTGGAACCATAAGTATGATATATTCAACTTAACAAACTTTCAAACCGATATATATATACACTTTATACATACGAAACAGGTAAATAAGTATTTGAAATATATGATACAATATAATGAAATTTGATACAATATAATATAAACTAGAAAAATATTACTATAAGTTATGCAAATCAAAATAAAGTAGAACAAGAGCAAACAACAGCCTTTAAATCATAAAAATATGTGCAGCCATAATATAAACTATATAGAAATCTATATATATGGACTTACATGCAAATGACTTACACCTAAAAGAAGAAGAGGCTGCAATGGCCAAAGCAAGGAGATGACGTTGGGTGGTGATGGGGCTTGGTCAGCGTGCAGTGAAAGAGAGGAGAACAAAGGTGTTGGCATGGGGCAGAGAAATGAAGGAGGAGATGGAAGAGAAGGGAAGACGAGGCCATAGGTGCATTGATGCCTTGGAGAGGCTAGGTGGCAGGAGTGGAAAGAAAAGGAAGGGCTGAAAACTAGAAGGGGAAGGAGAAGTTTCGTGGAAGGAGAGAGGTCTCAGGCAAAAGAAAGTACAGGTGAGAATATATTGTATATCCATAAATTTTCCAAGTAACGTAAGCAAATGAAAAATGTGAAAGAATATTATAATGGAAAAATAGACAGAGAAGTTTAAGCAAAGATGGAAACGTACGTAAATAAATGGGCAACCAATATAACCCAAATAAATGGTAAAGGGACAGTTCCCTTGATTTCAGCTGAAAAACTATTTAATGCAATTGATTATTTGCTTGAGTTGCACGGTAAAAATTTAAAAAGGATTGGAAAGTTAAAATTCATAATTAAAGGCGCCGTTACAACGAACACTTTATTGCTTCTGTCGCGTACCGGATCTCAAAATACAGAATAAATATACCGTGGAGATCAGCACGACGAGACGATCAAAACGGTATATGGATATCTGTGGTACGATCATCCGATCAAACGTCGATAATCGGTACCGAAAATGCTGCTATTTTGCCAGAATAAGATAAACGGAGCAATAATAGTCCAAATTTGGAAAAACGAAAGATGACGTCTCCCTTAGAAGATGACTTAGAAATTTACTATAGAAAAATATTTAGGTTTGAAAAAATATTTTATTGCCATCAATTATTAACTGATTTAAATAGAAATAGAATTTCACACGAAAATAAACTATAATATTATCAGATGGAAATTTACCAGTTGCTATATTGAAATAGACGTATTCCAAATAATAAATTTTTATTTTCAAATTTTATTGTTTAAAATTTCACAAAATTTCAAATAAATACGTTATTAAAACCAATCAAAATTTATGGGTCGTTACACTCTCCCTCACTCAAAACTTTTCGTTCCCGAAAAGGAAGGAGGTAGGAGAATAGAAACAACCAGACAGAAAAGATTAAAAGACAAGGATAAACAATTAGTTTAAACTATATAAATTTTAGTTGGCATATTCATTTGACAACTTCATTTGCAATTCAATTATCTTTAATACTTTATTACCTTCCAAAACCCATTTGTAAAATTTTGCTTCCTTTATAAATACCATTTATATGGGTAAATAACACTTTTATAAATATATGAAAACTATTCGAAAACAATTATTTATATCATTACTTATATTTACAAGGGGCTATTGAAAACATTAAATCCATAATTCATAAATTTATTATTTTTTTTTATCTCAAGATACTTTCAAATATTATTAATAAATCAATAATCATTTACTTTAAATATGTTTTATTTAATTAATAACTACTAAAATATTTATAACACTAAAATATTTATATTAAAACATGTAGTATATAAATAAACAATATTTCAAAAGGATATATTCAAAAGGGAAAAGAAGGTAAACATAATATAGGTGAATAAATAAGCTGAGCAGATAAGGTAGATTCAAAAGAATAGTATCGGGCATGAATGATTAATTCAAACCATAAGAAATTCAATTTCAAATATTAATACAAAATTCCTTTGTTGAAAATACCTTCATAATAAAATACTTTTATAACTCGATGTTTCAACAAGTTTATCCTTGTTCCTGTAGATTCTAGTAGTGCGTTGATCAGGCGCAAAACTAGAATTCTCCAGGTACTTAGTAGACTTGTTTCAACACCTACTGAAAATACTGGAAAAAATTTTAAAAACAGATATGGAAAGTACAATCCAAACAAAAACAAACAAAACCTTTGTCTAACCATGGTTCGCAGATACACAATGGTTACGCCTGGATCCCCCAGGAAACAATCCATATACGTAAGCTTTCTCAGCCCTACGAGTTACGCCATGATGACTAGTAGAATGCAGGATACACAATGGTTACGCCTGGATCCACCAAGAAACAATTCGTACTCCTAGGCTATCTCAGCCAGGCGGTTTCGCTACTAATGCGACCTACATAGATGCAGGATACACAATGGTTATGCCTGGATCCCCCAGGAAACAATCCGTACCCCTAGGCCATCTCAGCCAGGCAGTTGCGCTATGCATCCGCGTTCGTAAGACCATGGGTAACGCTATGGAATTCGATGGAAACTCGAGTATCATATCCGGAAAACCAAAAATCAGAGAAATATCGATAGAATGAATCCACAATGTGGCCACAAAGCGGATATCAAGCAGAAGGCACTTTCCATATCTTTACTTCGAAAATATGTATCATATAGTACCTTTTCAAATCACTTTCAAATATCGTACTTATATAAAGTCCATTATATATAAGATTAAATTTTCAAATCAAATACCTTTCCAAAATCAAAAGTATATCAAATCACACTTATATAGAATTCAATTATATAAGAATTCACTTTTCAAATTGAGTACCTTTTCAAATCCATAGTTTTCGAATCAACATCATACTTATACAAACCAACTTTTATATAAGTTCGATAACTCCCAAATCAAGTATTTAAAATAAGGTTCTCAATTCAATTCGTTTCAATATCTATACAGTTTTCAAAATCATATACACTTTCACCAAATTATTCTTCCAAATCAATATCTTTAGTTCCACAGTTTCCAAAATAATAAATTTAGAAAATAAATCCAAATTTCCAAATCAATATAATTTAAGTCAAACAATTCATTTCCAAAATCAATGGTTTTCAAAATCTTCTTATACTTACATAAGGTCCATCATATCAAATTTTTCAAAAATAAATTTCGCTATGTGAAGAGCCATATGGGATTGAATATCTTTGCTTACTAAAAGAAAAATTCCAACTTAAATTACAAAGATATCTAACCCAACAACTTTCAATTTCAGCGTCAAAATATATCAATGATATTAGAATATAAGATGTACATACGTCATCATTTCGTAAAATCACATTTGATCGCTCGCTCGATCACACGAGTTCGCTTTCGAACTAGTATTGTCCATTCGACTTCCCTAATGCGGATTTCGATATGGTTTCTCGACTACAAGCCATCAGTCTCCTTGCATAGCCATATACTATGATAGAGAATTCTAGAATCGAGCCCAAAATCCATATCAAATATTCGCCATTAAGAATCAAATGAAAAATCCTAACACGAAATGGTGTAATTCACCTCGAACTTGTGTACTCAAACCTAGATCAAATTAATTATGCGAATAAAACAGCATACGTACAACTTATATATTTATTCCAACTGGTTAAATATATAGTTTCATAAAGATGTTACTAAGTTAAAACATTTAAACTAAACTTTATTCAAAATATTTTGAAGACCAAATTCTTTTCAAAACATTTCAAATCTAAATTTCATATTAGAAAAATTTAAAATTGCCTTATTCATTTACTTAACAAAACAGTTTCAACTTATTTAAATCATATTACTACATACTTTAACATACATACCAAACTTATATACTTTATACTTTTCAAAATTTCTTAGCTTTGAACAGTTAACCTTGATTTGGAAGTGCTCGAACCTTCAAAATAGTTGAAGAAATCATTTTCAAATTCAAGAGTTGGAAATCAGCAATAAATCAGTAAATCGATTTTAATAGATAGGGTTATATCAAATCCGAAGCTCGAGGACTGAACACCGGCTTACTTCAAATCATTTCAAATATATATATACATATATCTTTCGAATATCAAATCTTACTTCGGAATTTAAAATCAAAATTGGTTTCGCAAAATCACTCGCGTAGCAATGCTACTAATGTGGCCTCTCCCCCACTCTGAAACTCGAAAATCAATGTCGATGATGCGTGCACTCATCATCGAAATTATTTTCCAGCGACATAAGTGAGTTCTGGACTTTTTTTTTCACACTTCTTTTGAAATTTCTTCGAAATCATTCGAAACTCATTAAAAATCATTTGAACATTTCTTATTTGGAAAAATACTTTTAAATCATATTATTATTATATATTTCAAAAACTTAAAACCAATTTCAAAACACCGGAGTTCAATTCTCGAATTTCAAATTTAAAATCCTTCAGTTATAAATCATTTTTAGATAAATCAAATTCCTTATATAACTTTCAAAATTTCAAATACTTTCAAAACCTCAAATTCTCATTTTAAAAAGGGTATATAATCTTTACCGAAAACATTTCACTTTTATATATATAATATAATCATACTTATCAAAATAATAATTTCGATATATAAAACACTTTTAAAATACAGACAAGCCCGATTTTTTTAAAGGATAATTCAAAAATGTATTTCAAACAAGGGTAGAGATTCAAATTAGAGGAACTCTAATCAGGTCGAATTCTGATTCGAAGATAAGCTCGAACGAAGATGAGATAATTAAATTTCAAAAAAGAAGATGGATATACTTATATAAATCGCGGGCGACCTTAACCGGGTCAACCGTGACTTCAGGAACAAGATCGATGCAGAATTCCAAAAAAAATCAACATTCGATCGCCAGAGATAGAATTCGGCATTACAAGAGATAGCAGCATCTAAACCGAGTGATATATAAATCTTCGGTGAATCCATGCCAATTGTAAAGGAGTTTCACCCCTTTACAAAACATTCAAAGATCGGCGGGATCACCTATTCTTATAGAGATCATACGAAGTGGAATTATGGGATACTCCAGAATCAAAAGAATACAAATAGGGAGAGACAAGAATGAATTTTGGAACCGCGGGGAACGTCCAAAGTTCAAAGGAAGACGAGTCAAAAGGAAGAGATTCAAACTCGAACGAAAGTGATTCTGTAAATAAATTTACTATATATGCTAAGCTTTGCCTAGAGCCAAAGCTCTGATACCAACTGTAACGACCCACTATTTTGGACCATTCAAATCGACAATAAATCCACACATGTCGGACTTGAATACTTCAAAACAGTGGATTGTTAATTTAAATTTGGCAAAACTCAGCATATACAGTAAATAAATCAGTCATAGAATCACAAACACAGAGTAATACAATAATACGCAGCGTAATAGATAAAATAGTAGTTCATGAAGCTACTATATAAACATCAGAGTTAGAAATAAAAATACAACAGAATATCTCAAATCAGTGAAGTCTCTAGTAAAAACAGATGACCTCCCTGAACAAATCAACTGGAAAGCTGAAAGCTGAATCGATGGTTGGATCTCCAAACAAAGCTCTAAACTCCAAAGGTGAGCCTCAAATGCTGTATCACTCGGTCTAACCCGAGCGTAAAGCAAAAACAAAACACTCGAGTCAGGATTAACATTCTTATATCAATAAATCCAACTCAAGTGAAATATCAATTGAAATACAAGTAACTCAAAGGATGTTTGGGATAACCATCCTCTAAGGATCCATGGAACTGTCTACAGTGTAGAAATAAACACTATAACACCGTGGTCATTTCACTTTAATTTATACTTCAAAACCCAAATATCATTTCTTTTCAATATATCTATTTTCCAAAATAGTTTATATATGTTAAATAATTTAAAAAGTAAAGTATTTAATTTCCCCAAATCTCCCAAATCGATTCAAATAACCTCAAATTCCAAATTCAAATTTATTCAAAGCTCAATTCATCAATTCAATTCAGTTCTCAACAGACCATTTAAAATTTCAATATATTTCAAAGCTTTAATATTCAACATTTTCAAAGTTAAATTTAACAGTTTCATATAGCTCTTAATTTAACTTCATTATTATTTAATCAGGGAATATTCACTTAATAGATTCAATATCATTTAACTAGCCCTAAATTTCAATTTTACTAAATACTTTCTTAAATTTATTTAAACAAGAAATATTCATCAAATTATTTAAATCAAACCCAAGTTATAAATCATATCTTAAATCTCAATTTCAATGAATTTCAAATCGGTTTAATTAAATAAAATTCTTTAATGAATACAATTTCAACTAAATTCAAATTATCTTCCCAACCTTAACTTGTTCAAATTATTACCAAAATCTATTTTGAAATATAAATTTTATACTTAAACATATTATATGTATTAATTTCATCTTAATTAAATTAAATATCATTATTAAATCTACATATATCATTACCATTTATATATAATAATTTAAGAATCAACTTTTATTTAAACCATATATTTCTTTCCAAAACCATAGAATTTATTTTCAAAATATTTATATATGGACCAACGGTGTCTGTATATAATTTCCTATTTATGGTCAAGTGATACAGATATTTATCATTTCAATCCGTAAATTTAAATACATACGGGTAGATATCATTTCGACCCGTAATCCCAAATTCAAATCAATTGAAAATAGCTTCGGTTTATCATTTCAACCCATAACGATTTTCTCCTATTCTAAAGTCCGTTCGGGTATGTATCATTTCAACCCATAGTGAATTCTATACTAACAGGGAACTTGCAGAGTGATAACAGATAATATAAAATATAACAATAGACATATATCATCAGCAACAATATAATATAAACAGCAGGATATGGTGTCATATCCCACAGGTGAATAATTATAGATAATAGCATATATAGCAATGAAAATAACTATCAACGGTATATTTCAATTGTCGTTTCAATTGAAATCAAATTTAATAAATACAGGAATGTTAGTCATGAGTGATTGCTCACCTTTCGAGGCTAGAGAAATTTGACAATGAAATGAGTTAAGAATCCAAGCACGAATTTCGAAGCAAAGCAAGATTGGCACGAATTCGTTAAACAGGGCTGATAATAAGGAATTGATGAAATAAATCAGAATCTACTTAATATAAATAGAAATTATATATAACTTATTATTATTATCATTTCTTAAAACCTATTTTAAAACAAATGGTCGAAATAAAACCATTGTTTCTATATTCAAATCAGTATTTTAACCTTCATACCCATAAACGTATATAACTAACACATATTAAAATATAAAATAAAACCCATAAAGGTATGCTAGTTACAAATAAAGCATAACTATATATTTATAGTAAGTAAGAACAAATAAAACTATATTGATCTATATATAAATTTTATGAAAACCTTTAAGAATGAAAACATAAAAATGTATATGCAGTAAACGTTTATATATTATATTAAATATACGAATACTTACACATAAATGCCCAGGCAGCTCATAAGCATATATCAACCGAATACATATACAACATCAAATAAATATACGTATACTTAAAACATACCTACCTATGAATACTTAACATATATAATGTAATTCATAACAGATAGTTTTAAACTTGTATAAACTTCTTTTTATAACTAACAGTTTTTGAAAAACTAACTTACGTATAAATATATAAATATACATATATATACAGATGTATTTGTACCTATATATACATAAACTAACAAATATATATAACTATATTATAAATATAACAACTATAGTGTAACAAGACTTATCAAACTAAATATATACAACTGATATGGGTATAAGTATATATACGAACAACCAATATATATGCATGCTTGGAAATCTAAATGAAATATATGTAAATCAACTATGTACGAATATGCAAATGCTAGACATATATGCAGACTGTCGCTTAGATTTAAATATGCCCATACTACTTAAAAGTATATATATACTTACTGTAACCTTTATAACTAAACTATGTAGACATATATAATTACAAACCAATACTTTTATATAACAAATTTATAACAGCAACCAAAAGGAAAAAGAGACCTTAACAAATAACTTTACATATAACAACCATTGTTTTTCAATGCATACGTACAAAATATATCTTAAGTGTTTTTATAAACCAAACCATAGAACCAACCTTATAATATACATATACAAATGTATATACAGGTTTCTATATATATATGATATACTTATTTTCTCCTATTCAATACAAAGATACAACTTAAAAGGCGAAACATATATATATATATAATTGAACAGCTTTTATATAAACTTTGGAACCATAAGTATGATATATTCAACTTAACAAACTTGCAAACCGATATATATATACACTGTATACATACGAAACATGTAAATAAGCATTTGAAATATATGATACAATATAATGAAATTTGATACAATATAATATAAACTAGAAAAATATTACTATAAGTTATGCAAATCAAAATAAAGTAGAACAAGAGCAAACAACAGCCTTTAAATCATAAAAATATGTGCAGCCATAATATAAACTATATAGAAATCTATATATATGGACTTACATGCAAATGACTTACACCTAAAAGAAGAAGAGGCTGCAATGGCCAAAGCAAGGAGATGATGTTGGGTGGTGATGGGGCTTGGTCAGCGTGCAGTGAAAGAGAGGAGAACAAAGGTGTTGGCATGGGGCAGAGAAATGAAGGAGGAGATGGAAGGGAAGGGAAGACGAGGCCATAGGTGCGTTGATGCCTTGGCGAGGCTAGGTGGCAGGAGTGGAAAGAAAAGGAAGGGATGAAAATTAGATGGGGAAGGAGAAGTTTCGTGGAAGGAGAGAGGTCTCAGGCAAAAGAAAGTACAGGTGAGAATATATTATATATCCATAAATTTTCCAAGTAACGTAAGCAAATGAAAAATGTGAAAGAATATTATAATGGAAAAATAGATTGAGAAGTTTAAGCAAAGATGGAAACGTACGTAAATAAATGGGCAACCAATATAACCCAAATAAATGGTAAAGGGACAGTTCCCTTGATTTCAGCTGAAAAACTGTTTAATGCAATTGATTATTTGCTTGAGCTGCACGGTAAAAATTTGAAAAGGATTGGAAAGTTAAAATTCATAATTAAAGGCGCCGTTACAACGAACACTTTATTGCTTCTGTCGCGTACCAGATCTCAAAATACAGAATAAATATACCGTGGAGATCAGCACGACGAGATGATCAAAACGGTATATGGATATCTGTGGTACGATCATCCGATCAAACGTCGATAATCGGTACCGAAAATGCTGCTATTTTGCCAGAAATAAGATAAACGGAGCAATAGTAGTCCAAATTTGGAAAAACGAAAAATGACGTCTCTCCCTCAGAAGATGACTTAGAAATTTACTATAGAAAAATATTTAGGTTTGGAAAAATATTTTATTGCCATCAATTATTAACTGATTTAAATAGAAATAGAATTTCACAAGAAAATAAACTATAATATTATCAAATGTAAATTTACCAGTTGCTATATTGAAATAGACGTATTCCAAATAATAAATTTTTATTTTCAAATTTTATTGCTAAAATTTCATAAAATTTCAAATAAATACGTTATTAAAACCAATCAAAATTTATGGGTCGTTACAGAACTATTCCATAACCGAATCGAACATTTATGCTTTTAAAATCAAACTTGTTTTTGGGGTTTCACACTAAAAATATCAACATTAAACAACTTTATCAAAATGATTAATTAACTTTAAATACTAATAAATTCCTTTAGTATTATTATTAAAATGATTAATCAACTTTAATCAAGTTTAACTACTTCAACCATCTTCATTTAAAATAATCAATTAGCTTTAATCGATTAACTACTTTAAACAACACTATTTAAAAAGATTAATTAACTTTAGAACATCCTTGTTTAAATGATTAATTATCTTTTAAACATCATTGTTAAAATTATTAAACAATTTTAAAATACCATCATGAAAATAATTAGTTGATTTTAAATCCTTATTATTAAAATATTAAATTAATTTTAAAACCTTATTATTGAAATAATTAATTTATTTTGAACCATCTTTATTTAAATAATTACTTATCTTTGTAAACCCATGCATAAGATTTAACAAAATATTTCAAAGGGGATAACATTTCCATTCAAACATCATAGAACAAAAGGGTGAGCACAAATACAAAGGAAATTAACAACTACATATAATTAGAGAACATCTCTTATCCAATATGGATAAATGGCGTACAATTCAATGTCTAAATTAATATAATAGCAGAACAGAGATTAATCTGCCAGTTGGATATCCAAATAATCTACTTAATTTAATTATAGGAGAATGAGAATTTATTTTGCTAAATAGATGTCATTTATATTTTATCTAATCAAATGATAGTAGAACGGTGTTTTATACTGCAAAACGGATGTCCAAAATAATCTATTCAATAAAGTTATAGTAAAATGTGGATTTATTCTGCTAAATAGATGTCATCAATTTAGTATAACTTATTCACATTTGTATGGTTACTTAAAGGCGTACACAATCGAATTCCTTGCGTTCAAAACTATTCTTTGTAACATAAATTTGTCTTTAAACAAATTGATTCTTGGAAAAAAAGAAATTAAAAAATTAAATCGCTTTTAAAAATAATTAATTACAAGTTAAACCTCTTATTAAATAAAAATTAAATCATAATTAATTCTTAACTTAACTTAATTACTAATTAAGAAATAATTGAACTTTTGATAAATAATTTATTTATAAATTAGAAACCTTAATTAATTGAAAATTAAAAATAATTAAACACTTACTTAATGATTAATTTTTAATTAACCCTATACTTAATTAATAGTTAATTAAAAACTAATCTTATACTTAACTTATAATTAATTAAAATTTAACCTTACTTAATCGATAATTAACTAAAATTAATCTTTCTTTTTAAAAGATAATTAATTAGTAACTAATCTCCACTTAATTAGAATTAACAGACCTTGTTTAATACTTGATTAATTATTAATTACCAAACTTAATTAATTAATTATTAAATTCTTCATTAACTTCCTTAAACATCATTTGTTAAGTTTATAAAATATTTCTAAAATACTTTGAAGTATAAAACGTAATTTTGCCAAAAATTGGACTTTTATCGAAACTGCATCCAAAGGAATATCGCTATGAATGACATAAACAGAAAAGGTTTTCTTAGCTTTCTTTTTGAAAACTTAACATTTTTAAAATTTACTAACTTTCCACAAACATAAGGTAAAAGTTTTTAAAAGTAAAATAAGGTGTGAAAGTTGAAAACAATTTGATTTTTAAAACTAATATCCATAGTTTTACACATAAGGGTTCCAAGTTTTCAAATAATACAAAGGTGCTAACTTTCCTTAGCAAACACTTACATACACTTGTCCATTAAACATATAACATAACGACAACCACAAAAACCCACAAAAATCAAAACTTTATTACATCCATAACACAACTAGACTTAATCTTCGTGCCAATTTTTTTTCAAGTACAACAGATATATAATCATACACAAAGCATGTATGTAACAACCCTGTATTTTACAATTAATTTTAATTTGATTTTTCCAAATTTAAGAGCTTTATTTATGAAAAGAATAAATGTTGTTATTGTAAATATAAAAACTTTGATTTTGTATGTGGATTTGAATTCCAAATATGACTAAATTTAATATTTCCAGAAAATGTGAATTTTGGTCAAATAGTCAAACTTCGACTTTTAACTTGAAAATTTAAAAGTTTGAAATTTATGAATTTTATCTTTTATTATAAAAATAGATTTAATAACTTGAATACTGCTTTTCGTTTCGTTGCAAACGGATTTAAATTGCAAAAGTTATACTATTTTCAATATTGTGTGTATATTGGGTTATTCAGCAATATTCTTTATTTTAAAATTATATAAATGACATTTTTATTTGATATATTTTATTCTAATTTGTACATTTATGTTATATAAAATATATTTTGGCTTTTAAATATTTTTAAAGTAAGGTAGGAATTTTTCCAGAGTTAGTAGTATTTTTCTTGCAAATTTCCATGCCCTGTTTGTAAATTTTAAACATTTTTCTTTAATCCTTTTCTATTTTCTCCAATTTAATTATCTATTTTATTTTGAAAATGATAAATAAATTATTTTAATTCAAATTTTCACTTCATAATATTTTTATAATGAAGTGTATAGTTTTTCAAGACTGACAGTGATTTATTTATAATTTTTGAACACTGTTTGGTATTTTTAAGTAATTTTTCTTCATTCTTTTTATATTTTTCCAAAATTTATTATTTGTTTTCTCATATTTATAATTGATTTCGGTTTGTAAATTATTTTTCTGAATATTTTTGTTTATATAAAGATTAAAAAGAAAAGAAATATGAAAGGTTGTAAAACACTTTGAAACTTAAGCCCTTTTTTGTCCAAACCCTTCATTTTCTTTAACTCCTCAAATTTTGCCCTAGCCATCTAAAACCCTAGTGTAGCCGCCACTTTTTGTTTCTCATCTTTTCACGTGAAAACAAATCAGCTCCTCATTTATCATGGCTTCATCCAAAAATAGGTAATGGCCTCTCCTTCTTTTTCTTCTTTTCTCTTCATTTTCAATGATTTTTGTCATGTTTCTCTTGCTTTGCTTGGCCTAACACCTCCACCATCTCCTCCACCGACCACCACCACTTCCTTCCTCACACCATCCACGACCAAACCCCCTCCTCCTCTGACCATGACAGGCCATGCACTCCTTTTGACTAAAAACCACACAAAACCTTGCACAAATCCCTTAAAACAATGCATAGCCACCACTAGTTGCAACATACCTTCGCCCACCACCTTGGACACCACCTCTACCCGCCACCACCACCTTGCTACCACCACTACACATCACCATCTCCTCTGTCCAGACCTGTAGCAAGTCATGGCCAAGCCTAGGACCTTGTAGACCGAGCCAAAGATGAACCAAAACTCCACCATATTGCATAAAACTCTTCACATGCCTATGTTGTAACTTCCCCATCATCTCTAGCTTGTAGCCGTGCATCCCTTGGTCCAAACCAGACCCAAACCATGTCCAAACCTGAACCAAAACATTCCCTAGGCCATGCAAAAGGATAGAGAAAGCAAGGCAAAAGATTTGACATTCAAATCTCTTTTCGTTTAAAAGTTATTCCATTTCAAGTGCGTTGAAATTGTGTTTGTTTTGATGTATGTTTTGGGTTGTAATACAAGAGTGGTAGCTTTGGATCTTGCTCTCCACTCAAGTCCGTAGTCTTGTAATCATGCTTTTGTTCCATTGTGTCATTTGTTTTGATATCTCCAGCACAAACAGGTGAGTTATTCTCACCAGACAATATGTACCTATATAACTAGTAAATTGACACCCTGTGAATATGTAGAAATATATTATCATGCTATATATGCCTATATTATTATCATATGATGTTCACACCTATTATTACACCTGTTATATCATATGTTACTGTTATTTAATGTTATTCTGTTATTTATATCTGTTATCACCATTGCAAGTTCCCTGTAGATTAGAATCACTATGGGTTGAAATGATACATACCCGAACGGACTTTAGAATAGGGAAAAATCGTTATGGGCTGAAATGATAGGCCTGAATGATTTTTATTTAAATTATTTTAACTTGGGATTGCGGGTTTGAAATGATAGAACCCGGATTTTTCTTTTTTAACTGCGGATTGAAATGATACATATCCGTATCACTTGACCTAGGTTATAAAATTATATACAGGCCCGTGGTTGTTTTATAAAGTGTTTTGAATATTTTTAAGTATTTTAAAAATATAAATTTATGAAATTTGATTTAAATAGATTTTGAAATATTTTGAATTAAAGAAATTATGATTTTTCTATGTGTTAAAAATGTAATTAATGAATGGTTTAACTGGATTTTTGAAATATAACTTAAGTTGGAAATTTGGAATTTTGGTTAAAAATGATATTTAAGTTATATAAATAAAATGGATATTAAATTTTATGTGGAAATGGTAAATATGATAATTTGATTAAATTTGAATTTAAGTGATTATTAAGTATTATTGATTTTTCTATGAATTTAAGTGGTTAAATAAATGAATGTTTAAAAGTGATCTTTTAAAATATAACTTGACTAGGAAATGTGAAATTTGGTTTTAATTAAAGGTTTAAGTTAATTAAATAAAATTGGAAATTTTGTTAAATTGTGAAATTGTAATTTAAATTTGAAGTGTTAAGTCTATTTGTTGAAATGTGAAGAATTGGAACTTTTACACTTAAACTTATTAAGTAAATTGTTGAAAATTGGATTTAATTATAAGAAATTTATTGTGAAAGAAACGTGTAAAGTTCTAATTAATGAAAGAAATATGTAAAGTTTAATTTATGAAAGAAACGTGTAAAGTTCTAATTAATGAAAGAAATATGTAAAGTTTTACCTACTGAAAGAAACATGTAAAGTCTTAATTAATGAAAGAAACATGTAAGTCTTAATTTGTGTAATATTGATTTAAAATAATAAATGCCCCTTTTGTAATAAAACGTAAATTAAAACGTACATTCGATAATGTAAGTTTAATTAGTGTAATATTGATTAAATGATAAATGCTCTTTACTGTAATAGGAATGTAAGTTAAAAAGTACATTTAATATGTAAGTTTTAATTAATGTAAATGACATATTTTAATGACTAAAATAATAAAGTTTCTTTATTGTAATGATAATGTAAGTTAATAAGGTACTCTTAACTTAACATAAGAATTTTAGCATTAAATTGGATATTACAGTAACAAAGTTTATTTAACTATAAGGCTATGATAAAATGACCATGTTAAAAAATTTGTAAGTATATAAATACTTTGATTATATAAAATGTTAAATTGGGAAGTATTACATTCCAAAAATGCTATGATTCCTTAAGGTTACATTACCAAAATGCTATGATAATTTAAAGGAAGATTTCAAGTTTAATAAATTAAAGGAAATATTCAGTGATTTTGAAATTTGGGTTTTATTGAAATGATATATTATTGAATTTGTTTTTGAAATGGAAATGATATATTTTTGAATTGGTTTTGAATAGATATGTTTTGGGTTTGAAAGTATGTATTAGTTTGAAATAAATGATATGATTTTGAAATGGTTTAAAGGATGTATTTTGATTTGAAACATAAACTATTTTTAAAAGTTATAACCACGGGTTATAATAACGATTGGTTGGCAAAGAGACCGGGATCGGATATGGACATACTCTCTGTCGATACCGAAAACCACTTTGACAACCGTGTACGCGGTGGAGATTCCAGAATGAAGTAGGATGGTGGTGACGTTCTTAAGGTATGTTACGTGGACCCAACTCCCGTGAGTTGGCATAAGGTGGCTAAAACAGGAGCGATCTCGGACCAGTGAGGTAGCACCTCTTCTCGGACACATTTCTTCGATATTATACTCTTACTTGTGATTGATTAGATGGCCATCCTCCGATTTGGGAGTGTTGTTCGAGGTGGAACGGTAGTGGCTGATATGCGTATCCATCAGTCCGTGTGCGTAATTGGTATATCTACCCTGGCATTGCCTAGTTGTGCCGTGTCACCTACCATATCGAGCTTTACTACGATTATGATTTTAAGATCCGACCGCGTTAAGGTTCTCCATCCCCTTAACGCTATTTTCTATATGATTATACTTTACTTATTAGACATTATTATAATAGCGAATATTACTACATAGTAGATATTTTAACGGGTCCTTAGAGGATGGGCGGTCCCAAGCATCTTCTAAGTTACTTGTACCTTTATTACAGTTCACTTGAGTTGGTTTACATTATATAAGTATATATTGTCCTGACTCGAGTGTTTTGTGTTTTGCTTTACGCTCGGGTCAGCCTGAGTATTCACAGATTTGGATTTCCACCTTCTGGAGATTTGAATCGCTGGAGATTATTTGCTAGTCTTGTTCTATCAACTTCGGTTCCGTTGTTCTATTCAGACTGTACTTGGTTATTGTATTGAGACTTCTGCTGTACTTTATTTCTTATGTTGTATCTTATGTAACTCTGATATATTTTCATAGTAGCTTCATGAACTACTATTTCTTTTACTTCCGCTGCATTATTTTACTCTGTGTCTGTGATCTGTGATTATATTTATTTACTGTATATTCTGAGATTTGCCAAATTTTAATTACAACGTGGTATTTTGAGCAATTCAACTCCGGCATGAGTGTCTACCTATACACTTATAATGGATGCGAATGGTTGAAAATATCGGGTCGTTACAGTTGGTATCAGAGCCAGGTTTTGAGGCAAAACTTAGAATGTATGGTAAATTTATTTACAGAATCACTTTCGTTCGAGTTTGAATCTCTTCCTCTTGATTCGATTTCCTTTGAATTTTGGAACGTTTCCTGCGGTTCCAAAATTCATTCTTGTCCCTCACTATTCATCTTCTTTTGATTTTGGAGTATCACATAACTCCACTTCGAATTATCTTTATAGTGAATTGGCGATCTCGCCAATATTCTAATTTTCTTGTAAAGGGGTGAAAATCCTTTACAGTCAGCATCGATTCACCAGAGATTTTATCTATCCTTGGTTTAGATGCTAATATCTTTTATTATTCCAAACTCTATCTCTTGAGATCGAACGTAGATTTATCCCAGAAAAATCCACATCGATCTTATTCTTTAAGTCACGGTTGACCCGGTTAAGGTTGTCCGCGATTTACCTAAGCTTACCCATCTCTCTACTCTGTTTAACCATCTTGTCTTTCGTTTCTAAACTATCTCCAAACATTTTGAATTGTACTTGTAAATCTATGTTTTGTTTTATATATGGTGTTGTTTGAGTTGTTGATGTTGATTTGGATTTCCGATCGATTCGTCTGATCAACGCTATCGATAGGATTTCTAAAACACTTTAACAGAACAAACTAACACGATATTATTTTAAATTTGGTTAATGAAATATAATTTTGATATATAAGTAAATTTATGGAACTTAATAAATTGATTTAAATTGATAATTTGAAATGATAATACTTGATTTATCATTTATTGTTCTACAAATGAATTTATAAATAGTTGTTTATAAATTGATTTGGGAACTGAAATGAATTTGAATCAAGAATTCGAGAATTCAAGTTTCTGATGGATTTCAAACCTTGTGTTTAAAAATTTTAAAAGGATATAATTTAAAGTATTTTTGAATAAAAATTTTGTCTCTAAAGGATTTTTAAAGTTTAAAAATTAAGTGCTCTTCTCTTTGTCGCTGGAAAATAATTTCGGTGATGACTGCAGCATCATCGACGTTCATTTTCGAGTTTTGAACTGAAGAGACCGTTCTGTAGTCTTACTACAGCTTTGTTTTGAAAGATTTAATTTATTTGAATTTCTAAATATGATTTGATTTATAATATATATAGATATATGATTTAAATTGATTTGACATATTATGTACATATATTTATTTATCTCTATCTGGTTTGAAGGAAACCGGAAAATTAATTCTTAAATTTCATCTTAAAGAATAATTTCAGTTATAAAAAGAAAAATTAATTTTTTTGAATAAATGATTCAAACTTGAGATAATGGAAATGGAAAGTTTTATTTGTATAATACAATTGCATTCAAATATAACTTACCTTAAATTTTTTTCAGAAGTTGAATATGAAATTGGATAATATACAATATAAAAAGGATTTTATAAATAAAATTTGAGTGGTTATAATAAATTTTATACACTTAAATTTTAGTTATAAAAGATTAACAGAGGTAAATAGTGAAAAAGGGATTTAAAGAGATTTTATTTAAATAACTTAATAATTAAATTTGATTTAATATGGAACCTTAAGTATAACCTAGGAATTTTAATAAAAGTTATTTCCTGAAATGAATATGTTGTATAATAAATAATGTATCTTTGAATAGATAAAATAAAAAAATACATTGGAATTGGACATTTTGTAATAAAGTTTATTTAACTTGAATTCATAGTTTAATTGATGTCTAAATGAATAAATGTGTAAAGAAATTTGATTGTTATATTTTCTATGATAAATATTTTATTTATGAAATTGATATGTCTTGAAAAATGGATAATTATGATAGTTATAATGTAATTTGACATCACTAAATTTGATAATTGAGAATTTGGTTTTCAAATGGAAATTTTAAGTGTAACTTATTGAAGGAATATCTATTTATGAAATGGGCATTTTAAATAAAGTGTTAGGTTATTTGTTAAATGAAGAGCTAAGTAAAATAGTGAGCTTTTGACTTAATAAACGAAGTATAGTTTAATTTGGATATTCCATTCATAAAAGTTTGTTTTAATAAGTCATAAGTTAAATGATATCCAAATGAATATTCTAGAATAAAACTGATTTGAAATATTAATATATCTACTGTAGCATTTTATAAGTGCTGCTGTTTTGAAAATACAATGTTTTGGAAGTTTTATAATTGAATGAACTTAGAAATGTTACAACTTTAAAATGAATATTATTTGACCTTGAATTAAAATGGTTTAAATAAAGATTATTTTAAAAGGTGTTATGATTTTCTAAGTATTATGTTTTTTTTAGAATTACATTTCCAAAGTGTTATGATTTTAGTAGTATGATTTCCAAATGATAAACATCTCTAATTTGTTATGATTTCAAAGCGTTATTGTTTCACATTTATTATCTTATTTTGTTTTTTTTTCAAACTATCTTTTGGTTGTCCTTATTTCTCTTATCTTGTTACAGAATGGGAAGGATATTGCTTATACCAGTCTGTTTAGACATCTTTTTATAATCTTTGAAATCTTTGTTACTCATCTGGATCTGAACACTGTTTTTCCATTCATAGACCGTCGGTCAAGTGAAAGGGGTGATTCAGACTCTAGAGGATCTTTTTCGTGTTTGTGTTCTTGATTTGATCACCTCCAACTTGTTAAACTTGCCTATAACAATAGTTATCAGGTGTAATTCCAATATTCTTATCATCTTGTCTTAATTCTATTCATTCTATCTTTTTAGGTGCTTTCCCGTACCTCGTTCCTTTTCGGGGACGAAAAGTTTTGAGTGGGGGAGAGTGTAACAACCCTGTATTTTACAATTAATTTTAATTTGATTTTTCCAAATTTAAGAGCTTTATTTATGAAAAGAATAAATGTTGTTATTGTAAATATAAAAACTTTGATTTTGTATGTGGATTTGAATTCCAAATATGACTAAATTTAATATTTCCAGAAAATGTGAATTTTGGTCAAATAGTCAAACTTCGACTTTTAACTTGAAAATTTAAAAGTTTGAAATTTATGAATTTTATCTTTTATTATAAAAATAGATTTAATAACTTGAATACTGCTTTTCGTTTCGTTGCAAACGGATTTAAATTGCAAAAGTTATACTATTTTCAATATTGTGTGTATATTGGGTTATTCAGCAATATTCTTTATTTTAAAATTATATAAATGACATTTTTATTTGATATATTTTATTCTAATTTGTACATTTATGTTATATAAAATATATTTTGGCTTTTAAATATTTTTAAAGTAAGGTAGGAATTTTTCCAGAGTTAGTAGTATTTTTCTTGCAAATTTCCATGCCCTGTTTGTAAATTTTAAACATTTTTCTTTAATCCTTTTCTATTTTCTCCAATTTAATTATCTATTTTATTTTGAAAATGATAAATAAATTATTTTAATTCAAATTTTCACTTCATAATATTTTTATAATGAAGTGTATAGTTTTTCAAGACTAACAGTGATTTATTTATAATTTTTGAACACTGTTTGGTATTTTTAAGTAATTTTTCTTCATTCTTTTTATATTTTTCCAAAATTTATTATTTGTTTTCTCATATTTATAATTGATTTCGGTTTGTAAATTATTTTTCTGAATATTTTTGTTTATATAAAGATTAAAAAGAAAAGAAATATGAAAGGTTGTAAAACACTTTGAAACTTAAGCCCTTTTTTGTCCAAACCCTTCATTTTCTTTAACTCCTCAAATTTTGCCCTAGCCATCTAAAACCCTAGTGTAGCCGCCACTTTTTGTTTCTCATCTTTTCACGTGAAAACAAATCAGCTCCTCATTTCTCATGGCTTCATCCAAAAATAGGTAATGGCCTCTCCTTCTTTTTCTTCTTTTCTCTTCATTTTCAATGATTTTTGTCATGTTTCTCTTGCTTTGCTTGGCCTAACACCTCCACCATCTCCTCCACCGACCACCACCACTTCCTTCCCCACACCATCCACGACCAAACCCCCTCCTCCTCTGACCATGACAGGCCATGCACTCCTTTTGACTAAAAACCACACAAAACCTTGCACAAATCCCTTAAAACAATGCATAGCCACCACTAGTTGCAACATACCTTCGCCCACCACCTTGGACACCACCTCTACCCGCCACCACCACCTTGCTACCACCACTACACATCACCATCTCCTCTGTCCAGACCTGTAGCAAGTCATGGCCAAGCCTAGGACCTTGTAGACCGAGCCAAAGATGAACCAAAACTCCACCATATTGCATAAAACTCTTCACATGCCTATGTTGTAACTTCCCCATCATCTCTAGCTTGTAGCCGTGCATCCCTTGGTCCAAACTAGACCCAAACCATGTCCAAACCTGAACCAAAACATTCCCTAGGCCATGCAAAAGGATAGAGAAAGCAAGGCAAAAGATTTGACATTCAAATCTCTTTTCGTTTAAAAGTTATTCCATTTCAAGTGCGTTGAAATTGTGTTTGTTTTGATGTATGTTTTGGGTTGTAATACAAGAGTGGTAGCTTTGGATCTTGCTCTCCACTCAAGTCCGTAGTCTTGTCATCATGCTTTTGTTCCATTGTGTCATTTGTTTTGATATCTCCAGCACAAACAGGTGAGTTATTCTCACCAGACAATATGTACCTATATAACTAGTAAATTGACACCCTGTGAATATGTAGAAATATATTATCATGTTATATATGCCTATATTATTATCATATGATGTTCACACCTATTATTACACCTGTTATATCATATGTTACTGTTATTTAATGTTATTCTGTTATTTATATCTGTTATCACCATTGCAAGTTCCTTGTAGATTAGAATCACTATGGGTTGAAATGATACATACCCGAACGGACTTTAGAATAGGGAAAAATCGTTATGGGCGGAAATGATAGGCCTGAATGATTTTTATTTAAATTATTTTAACTTGGGATTGCGGGTTTGAAATGATAGACCCCGGATTTTTCTTTTTTAACTGCGGATTGAAATGATACATATCCGTATCACTTGACCTAGGTTATAAAATTATATACAGTCCCGTGGTTATTTTATAAAGTGTTTTGAATATTTTTAAGTATTTTAAAAATATAAATTTATGAAATTTGATTTAAACAGATTTTGAAATATTTTGAATTAAAGAAATTATGATTTTTCTATGTGTTAAAAATGTAATTAATGAATGGTTTAACTGGATTTTTGAAATATAACTTAAGTTGGAAATTTGGAATTTTGGTTAAAAATGATATTTAAGTTATATAAATAAAATGGATATTAAATTTTATTTGGAAATGGTAAATATGATAATTTGATTGAATTTGAATTTAAGTGATTATTAAGTATTATTGATTTTTCTATGAATTTAAGTGGTTAAATAAATGAATGTTTAAAAGTGATCTTTTAAAATATAACTTGACTAGGAAATGTGAAATTTGGTTTTAATTAAAGGTTTAAGTTAATTAAATAAAATTGGAAATTTTGTTAAATTGTGAAATTGTAATTTAAATTTGAAGTGTTAAGTCTATTTGTTGAAATGTGAAGAATTGGAACTTTTACACTTAAACTTATTAAGTAAATTGTTGAAAATTGGATTTAATTATAAGAAATTTATTGTGAAAGAAACGTGTAAAGTTCTAATTAATGAAAGAAATATGTAAAGTTTAATTTATGAAAGAAACATGTAAAGTTCTAATTAATGAAAGAAATATGTAAAGTTTTACCTACTGAAAGAAACATGTAAAGTCTTAATTAATGAAAGAAACATGTAAGTCTTAATTTGTGTAATATTGATTTAAAATAATAAATGCCCCTTTTGTAATAAAACGTAAATTAAAACGTACATTCGATAATGTAAGTTTCATTAGTGTAATATTGATTAAATGATAAATGCTCTTTACTGTAATAGGAATGTAAGTTAAAAAGTACATTTAATATGTAAGTTTTAATTAATGTAAATGACATATTTTAATGACTAAAATAATAAAGTTTCTTTATTGTAATGATAATGTAAGTTAATAAGGTACTCTTAACGTAACATAAGAAATTTAGCATTAAATTGGATATTACAGTAACAAAGTTTATTTAACTATAAGGCTATGATAAAATGACCATGTTAAAAAATTTGTAAGTATATAAATACTTTGATTATATAAAATGTTAAATTGGGAAGTATTACATTCCAAAAATGCTATGATTCCTTAAGGTTACATTACCAAAATGCTATGATAATTTAAAGGAAGATTTCAAGTTTAATAAATTAAAGGAAATATTCAGTGATTTTGAAATTTGGGTTTTATTGAAATGATATATTATTGAATTTGTTTTTGAAATGGAAATGATATATTTTTGAATTGGTTTTGAATAGATATGTTTTGGGTTTGAAAGTATGTATTAGTTTGAAATAAATGATATGATTTTGAAATGGTTTAAAGGATGTATTTTGATTTGAAACATAAACTATTTTTAAAAGTTATAACCACGGGTTATAATAACGATTGGTTGGCAAAGAGACCGGGATCGGATATGGACATACTCTCTGTCGATACCGAAAACCACTTTGACAACCGTGTACGCGGTGGAGATTCCAGAATGAAGTAGGATGGTGGCGACGTTCTTAAGGTATGTTACGTGGACCCAACTCCCGTGAGTTGGCATAAGGTGGCTAAAACAGGAGCGATCTCGGACCAGTGAGGTAGCACCTCTTCTCGGACACATTTCTTCGATATTATACTCTTACTTGTGATTGATTAGATGGCCATCCTCCGATTTGGGAGTGTTGTTCGAGGTGGAACGGTAGTGGCTGCTATGCGTATCCATCAGTCCGTGTGCGTAATTGGTATATCTACCCTGGCATTGCCTAGTTGTGCCGTGTCACCTACCATATCGAGCTTTACTACGATTATGATTTTAAGATCCGACCGCGTTAAGGTTCTCCATCCCCTTAACGCTATTTTCTATATGATTATACTTTACTTATTAGACATTATTATAATAGCGAATATTACTACATAGTAGATATTTTAACGGATCCTTAGAGGATGGGCGGTCCCAAGCATCTTCTAAGTTACTTGTACCTTTATTACAGTTCACTTGAGTTGGTTTACATTATATAAGTATATATTGTCCTGACTCGAGTGTTTTGTGTTTTGCTTTACGCTCGGGTCAGCCTGAGTATTCACAGATTTGGATTTCCACCTTCTGGAGATTTGAATCGCTGGAGATTATTTGCTAGTCTTGTTCTATCAACTTCGGTTCCGTTGTTCTATTCAGCCTGTACTTGGTTATTGTATTGAGACTTCTGCTGTACTTTATTTCTTATGTTGTATCTTATGTAACTCTGATATATTTTCATAGTAGCTTCATGAACTACTATTTCTTTTACTTCCGCTGCATTATTTTACTCTGTGTCTGTGATCTGTGATTATATTTATTTACTGTATATTCTGAGATTTGCCAAATTTTAATTACAACGCAGTATTTTGAGCAATTCAACTCCGGCATGAGTGTCTACCTATACACTTATAATGGATGCGAATGGTTGAAAATATCGGGTCGTTACAATGTAAATAACCAATAACCGAACAATCACATAGTAACATCAACATAAACAAATGACATAACTTTTACCAAAAGGATGTGAGGTTTACTCACCAAAATTTAATCAGATCTCTTTAAAACTTGAATTTAGCCCTAGAACTTGTATTTTCAAAACCAAAACTTAATTTTTAGCCAAGAGAAGGCCAAGATAAAAACTCCATCAGACAGAAGAGCAAGCACATTTATTGAAGAAGCAAAGCGATTCGCGGGAGGGGAGTAGGCTTGGCTAAAGTAGGGACTTGGGGACAACATTGGGTTGATGAGGTGGGTGAGAACTTGTTTTGGCAAGGAGAAATTGTAGAAGTGAAAGAAGGAGTGTTTAAACAAGTTTGTAAAAGATTAAAATGAAAAAACTTTGATTTTTGTAACTTGGAAATCAAAGAGAAGCCATTAAAAAGTTTTCCACTGCTTTAGAAAGAGAGATGGAGTTTAAAATAACAATTGAAAAATGAAAGTGAGAGAGACAAAAATAAGGAAATGTTTTTATATAAATTTGAATTAGCAAATTATTAAACTACCCTTAAAGTACCTACCCTTCATTCATTTTATGCTACATCATCATCTCCATCCTACAACATCCCTTCTACATGCAAGAATGAAAGCCCACCTTATTATCCACCATATAAAACTCTTCCTTATACTAAGATGTGAAATGATAATGACATATCATTTTTTCATTTTATTTTAATTTTAATTTGAAAAGGTGTTACATCTCTTACTTTTTACTTGAGTAAAAATGTGACGACCCGACTTCCTTACGCCCAGGAAGACGTATCGTTTTGAAGAAAAGAAAGAGGTGAGAAAGTAGAAAAGAAAGAAAAGAAGAAGAAACAACAACAGAATCTCAACAGCGGAATGAATAAAATATAATATATCACATAATATAATACATAGTATCATATACATCAGAGTTACACAGATAATACAACACATACTAGACAGTTATAAACACCTGTCTAGTTAATACAACTCACACATCACAGAAATACAACACAGCGGAAATACAGAATAAACTCTAACACAGCGGAACCAATATATATATCTATACGCTGAAGCCTCCTGCTCCATTGCTCCTCCAGAACTCGTCAAAGCTAACCTGAATCCCTTGACTACCCGTAAAAAATTTGGGTACCCGAGAGTTTATGAAAAACAGAAATAAACTTCGGGTCAGACATGGGTCTAGTATGAGTAACAGGTTAAAGTTGCTTAACTTTTGAAAATCATTTGAAACAAAGGTATCACGTAAGACTTCCCACACATAAACATGGAAAAGTTTTTACCTTACGCTAACCAAAACATTTGATAGGAAATCCAGTGATATTATAATAGTGTCTAGGGTTCTCAAGTAAATAGAAAATAGCTGAAATTGTTACATCTATTAAATTCCAGCATACTAGCCACAACGTGGGTAATACAATCAAAACCGTAGAGTCACGTAGGGAAATTGGATTTCCATCAATGGCTGGGCTACTGGGGTACCGCCCGTCACAGTACGTGGCCTAGATCACCGTACCGAGGAGTACGCCCGCTCCCCTGCAACACAAAGCTGGACCCGTTCCTTACTGAACAGTTCCAAATAGAATAACCCCGCAGATGGCTGCAGACCAACTGCCACTACCGAAATAAAAAGGAACCTCTAGACAGGGGTATATCCTACTCTCAAGTGGGTGCTACCCACGAAGCTTTGCTGCACCTCCCCTGTTTTAGCCATTCCCGGTTGATGAGGCTTGAGGTCACGATTACCTTTATAGAATTCATCACTTAGAATGCTCATCGTCCACCTGACAATGTTTTGAAAGCATCCAATCCATACAAGTTCGTTCCGGGTTCGAACGAAACCGAAGGCATTATCTCGTTACACTCGTTTTGGAATCACCCTCAGAGTTAACGACAATAACCCTTGCATTCTGAATCACCATCTCGAATCTATAAGTACTATCACCGTCAAACTCATTACGGAATCACCCACAGAGTTATACTGACATATAGTTCTTATACCTCGAGTCTTCACTTGCTCCATTTGAATTTCACGACCTAACGTTATTTGGATCGATGTGGTATTCGGGTCTCCAGACCTGGAATCCCGGTATACGGAAACCCGATCCCGGTCTCATCGAAATCCAAACCGTGTCTTTTAAGGCCAAGTTGTTTTAAAGGTTTAAAACAATTTCAATACATTATCTATATCAACACAGATAGATAATTCACAACATCACAATAGATAATCAACAAGATCATCGCAATAGATAATTCACATTATCATCGTAATAGATAATTATCATACTTCAACCAAACATTAATCATATAACATCAATTATCTCATATCAGGGATATTAAACCATTCAAAAGTAAATATCATCCATATATAAGCAAGGATTAAATCATCATACAATAATTAATTTAAAATGAATTAAATTAATTATTACCTCTTTAATTAATTTAAAGTAAATTAAATTAATTACTTCATCAAATCTTGCCTACTTATCCATTAATCAATTTATCAATCATCAGTTACTTAATATCCCAAATCAATCATCTTTGATTAATTTAACTTTACTTATATTCCAGTAATTTCTTTTAATTTATTTACAGAGAAAAATCTTTTGAGTAAATCCCTAAATAAATTATATTTATATTGATTTTATTATATTCAATTACCTTATTGATTTATTAGCCAAAATAAATCAATTCTAATTATACCATTAATTATAATAATTAATGATCTTTAATTAATTATTTTATTAATTAATTATTTTAAAAAAAAACTTAATCTTCAAATCACATAATATTAATCATTTCTGATTTAATTCATACAGTAATAAACTTCCCTGAATTAATTACTCTTCAACAATACTCGATAAATCCCTCGATTAACTTCAAGTAATTATACTGCAATTACTTTTATCAACAACTTCATCCAATTGATTACCTTCAGTAATTTCTCATCAATTACTTCTCCAAATAATTTTACATCAATCATCGAGTGATTAATCCAATGATTTAACTCAAATTAAATCAATCTGCTCCATTTATTTAATAAGTGATTTATCATTCGATCATTAATTAAATCTTGATTTCTCTTTTAATTAATTACTTAATCAATAATTAATTCCATTATTAATAAATCTTTAATTTCTTTAATTAATTAATTTCTCGAAATTTAAAACAATCAAATAAATCAATTTCAATTTATACCTAAAGTGATTATTAAATCACTTTTCCCTAATTATTCTCAATATGTAATTATTGCTAATTATTTCCATAATCAATTACTTATTCCTTATTACATTCAATTATAGCCATTGATTACAAATTAATCATTCATATCATTAATTAATTAATTAATGAACTACCCATTTACATTAACTTAATATTTCAAATGAATCCAAATTCTTAGTTTCTAACTTAATTTTAAGAAAATATTTCTTACTTATTTAGAGTATTTTAAAATACTCTGTTTCAAAACTACTTAAAATTTCACCTATATTTCATCTTCATATTTCACTTACATTCATTAAATTTAAGATCTGTAATATACCTTGAATATGTTATTTTAGATTTAAACTCAAAACTCTAAAGCTTACTTACATTTTAGCTTCACTTAAATCCAAATCATTTAATTATTTTTAAAATAATTTAAAACAATTTAAATTTAACTTATTTCCTTTCAAAATCCTAAGATTTCAATTCAAATTGGAATTCAGGTTTACAATTTAAAATTTAAACTATCATTAAAAATCTTGTTTTTAAATCTCTTTTCCAAATTTCCAATCACTTTATAAAATACTGTACAAACCTTAAGTTGTTTAAAACATTTACTTTGATATAATGTGAAACTAGAATTCAGATTTGTTTGGGATTCATATTTTAAATTTGCTTCAACCTTAGTTTAAATCTTGCCTTGTTTTCTTAAAAGAAATAAGAATTTGTTTAAATTTAAAACAGGAAACTGTCAGGTTTAAACAAACCAGAAAACTACTTACTCGAGCCAGTATTTAAATTCTTCGAGTCTTCCATCTCCCATCTTCGAGTAAAAACTAGAAATACTCGAGTGAATTCCGAGCATATTCACCCCTCCAAAACACAGCCTCACCAGAAACGAATCACTGTGCACGTGCACATAGCCTCTGACCACCTCCGGTCAACGCGGCTTCGCCACCCAAGTCGACGATCGTCCTCCGATCAGCCCACGACCCTCGACAACTCTCCATCCCCTCGAAATCGAATTCGAGCAATACCTTCGAACCTGGAAACATTCGAAGACACATCACCCAAAACCTGTCATCACCCAGTGTTCAACGCTCCGATCACCAGCGGCTACCCAACTCCGGCCATCAACTCGTCCACCCTTCCTCTTCCTTCTCTCAAACCCACGTGGCGCTCGATCCACTGCTGACGATGCGCGAAACGAAAACTCCGGCCATCAAAGATTTAGGTCACCAGCCTTCGTTTGCCTTCTGCCACCACCATGGCCATCGGTCGACCCTCACGGCATTTTTCCAGTGACCACCCTAGGCCCCTCTGTCACCACGAGGCAACTCGACCTCCATAAACCATCACATCGCCGGAAATGGGTAAAAATACCATCTCCGTTCGACCTCGAACTGCTACAAACCATCCCGCTAAAAATCACGCTACCTATCTCAAAAATCATCATTTTAGTTACGCATTCCAGTTATACTTATGAATCACCATTTCGTAAGGTTCGAAATTTGACAAAAATTTAGTTTGTTCGGCAAATTTGGGTTCCAGTGATAATTTCTAAGTAGTTTAATCTTAACTAAATTTATAAACTTAGTTTATGATGATACGAACATCTTTCGTTTGAATTTGAGGTTAAATTATCAACTAGGGAAAGAGTGAATGATTTTTGAAACCAATAGGCCTGAGTTTTGAACTAAGAACAGAGAAGATTTTAAACAAACAGCATAAATAACATGTCCCAGCTTCCATATATATATAGATAACTATATATGCACATCCACACACATATCTTAATGAGCTTGCAAGGATTTAAACATTTTTAAATTTTTAAAGTAAATTGTTACTCACATTTTAATAAGAACAGAGCTCTGATCATTTGAACAGGCTTGAGTACAAGCTAAAATCCTTTTCTTTGCTTCTCAATATTGACATGTTGTTGTTTGTTGAATCTTGTTTCAGGTTTAAAATGAAAGCTTCATTTCATTTTTGCTTAATTCGAACTGGCATGGAAAGATGATATATGAAGAAAACAGACAGGGATATATGGAAAAGGAAGAAGACATGATATTAACATTTGTACAATTTGCAGTGATATTTCTTGCCTAAATTCGGCAGTGTAGATTTTCTTTTGTTAATGGAGGCTGATATGAGATTATGGTGGCTGGCATTAAATGTTGTTGTACAATACTATATTGTTTATAATTTTATTTCTTTCTTGTTCACTTATACTCCTAGCTTTTCATGCAAGCTTCCCTGGTTATTCACTTTCTTATTCGAGCTTACATATATACTTATTTTTGTTCTAGTGGCTGATAGATATATCAGGGTGTGCTATAGATACGGCATTTATTTCAGTTGTCTTCTTTTACAAGCCTACGTTCTAATTTGTACATACCTGAATGTATGTTGTAATTTGTTTGCTTTAAATCTTAAGTATATGCTACTGTTTCACTTACTAGTTTACAAGCTTACAGGTTATTTATTTTTAGTTTATTTGTTGTCTAATTATTGTAGTTGTTCTACTTACCTATATATATGTTTATGAGTATTACTTATTTTATATAATATTTTATCAATGTAAAAGAATGTTATTTCTTTTATTTCAATATATTTTTAAATTGTAAAGCAATGATATTTTTAACAAGTCATTTGAAATATTTATAGTGTATTTATTAATATCATTTAAAAGTAACACAATTTATCAATTAAAATAAATTACAAAAGAAATTATCTTCCTATTATAAACTACTTACTTCCTATTTTACAAAACAATTAAAAGTTGTCTTTAGTATACTTTGTTTTATTTCTATGTTTGACTTATCTCTAGAATCCTATATTTCCATATATATATTTATTTTATTAATATTACTTTAAAAATAATACATTTATTAAATTTAAATAAAAGAAACTGTCTTTTATAATATACTACTGATTTTATAAAGATATAAAGTTATCGTTTGACAAAAGGGTATAAAACTTACATACATATATTAAACCATACTTTTATATCTGCTATATTAAAAGAAAACAAAATAAATCTTTTTATAATGAATTTTAAATCTAACTTAAGCTAAAAACAAGTTTTTAAAACTATTTTTAACATTTATCTTATGTATTAAAACCATATTTTTATTAAATAAATAGCTTGCAAGGTTTAATATTAAATAAAACAAAATTTCCAATTTATTTAAATATATATATTATAACTTCGAAAATATAATTTATTAATTCAGTAAAACGAACTCAACTATTTACAATGTATACGAATATATATATATTAATAAATAGAAAATAACCAATTTATTTTACAGATAAAATTTACCAATTAAATATTTATTAAAACAAAGTATAAATCCAGATTTTATTTACAAAGATTCAGCAAATCAATTTAATATTTAATACAGATTATTAAATTGATATTGCTCGAAAATTCCGGGATGTCACATTCCTCCCCCCTTAAAATAATTTCGTCCCCGAAATTTAAAGCAAAGGTAATTTAATAATCTAATTGAAGATTTAGTTTTAAAACACAAGTTTATATCAATCATATGCAAGCAATCATAGCAACCAATCAAACAAATTTAACTAGCCAGATAAAATTCTGGATAGAACTCTCTCGAGTTTCCTCGAGTATAAATACCGGGTTACTCGCCCTACAGAATTCAAACAGTTCATACTACTAAGCTATAGAGCTACCACTCATCTAGATCAGCAAAACTAGACAGATATTTGACTACAGACACGTCTGACTCAGTCATCAAAACTCTCTAAACTGCTGGTTCTATACCCAGAGATAGATTATACACGTACTCCCTCAGATATACGTGAAACACATCGAATCCCAGATATCCAAACTGGCAATTCACTCCAGAAGATCAACACTTAACCTTTCCTGAACATAGAGAAGATACAGAACATCTCGGAGCTAGCTTCCCAGACTTACCCAATTATAGAGCTCCTTTGAATTAGAGAAAATTTATTCAAAATCAAATCTCCGACTTTTAAATCCAAATTCTCCCGTCTCTTATCCACCAAACTCTTCAGACGGTCCAGAGCTGCCTACATCCCTATTGATCAGCTCAATCTCCCCTGATGCCTCTCAGAACAATCTAAATCCAAAACAATCCAGTAGAATGATCAACCCAAAATCATGAACACCTCACTACTATCATCAGTAGAAAACAACTTCTCCTTTCAAAAGATCAGCAGATGCACTTCCAACTGCTTCCGCTGCACAACTCTGATATGGGTAGATGAAAATGCCGATGACGCACATAAGCACAACTTCCACTGATACCAATGTGATGGACCTAGGCTTTGCAACCGTCGGCCAGCGATCACAACTGGTCTTTCCAACCATCCTGGGAATATGGTTCAACTGATCCAAAAAGAGAAACTCAGAAATTCCACGGTAGCTTGATCTGCTTTACCAAAACTCTCCCTAGAAATCATCCTCAACTAGCTGGACCCTCGGTACCTCTCCTGGAATCCAGTCGATACCACTCAATCTCCCAATGTTGACAAAATTCTTCGAAAACACAAGAGAATACTCAACTCCAGATGCTAAGGCAAACCTCTGTCCCTTCAAAAGACATCCGGAAAGATCTCTGACAACCCCAGAGAACACTCAACTATCGCAAATCACCTTTGCGATCAACCCAGTCTAATATCCAAAGAAAACTGTCTCTTCTTTACAAATCAGAACAGCTTAAACTTATGAAATCAATCCATTGAAGAAAATGGATCCACCAAGCTGCCCCTGAACTTCATCATTAGAAACTACTGACAGAAGACCTCCTCGCTAGTCCATAGAACAGTCTGAGCTGCAATGCTATCACAGATGTCCAAGATATCCTAACCCAAAATTCCTCGAGAAACTCGGCCTCAAAGCCAAACACCAACCCCAGCTGCACTCAGCCTCAGCACTGATGCAGTTACAGTTCCATATCCAAAGCTTTTTGAGAAACATCCTCGAAAACAAGACATAGTTACTGCATCTCCTCATGCAACTACTCCTTCCTGAGCTACCAAGATAACCTTTCTAGTTTCTGCTCAACTGACAGAATCCAAAATCTACTCATCCAACTATACATCTCAAGATGATCTTCGAATCTAAACAGATTGCCTTCAGAGACTCGGTGAAATCCTTACACCATAACAAAGCTCACTTGAGAAGGACAGCAGACCCAATACCGTCTCGATAGATACACTTCCAATCTCAACAAATTCAACCATTGGTAGTTGTGTTACACACACCACTATCCTATCTACCCTTATAACTGATTGGAAAACCCGAACAGGTAACCCAACCGACAGGTAGAAATAGATAAATATATATACATATAGATAAAAATTACAAATACGCTCTCTCCGGATAGACACCACTCCAGAGCCTAGGTACTCGCTCAACCTAATGCTCTGATACCAACTGTGACGACCCGACTTCCTTACGCCCAGGAAGACGTATCGTTTTGAAGAAAAGAAAGAGGTGAGAAAGTAGAAAAGAAAGAAAAGAAGAAGAAACAACAACAGAATCTCAACAGCGGAATGAATAAAATATAATATATCACATAATATAATACATAGTATCATATACATCAGAGTTACACAGATAATACAACACATACTAGACAGTTATAAACACCTGTCTAGTTAATACAACTCACACATCACAGAAATACAACACAGCGGAAATACAGAATAAACTCTAACACAGCGGAACCAATATATATATCTATACGCTGAAGCCTCCTGCTCCATTGCTCCTCCAGAACTCGTCAAAGCTAACCTGAATCCCTTGACTACCCGTAAAAAATTTGGGTACCCGAGAGTTTATGAAAAACAGAAATAAACTTCGGGTCAGACATGGGTCTGGTATGAGTAACAGGTTAAAGTTGCTTAACTTTTGAAAATCATTTGAAACAAAGGTATCACGTAAGACTTCCCACACATAAACATGGAAAAGTTTTTACCTTACGCTAACCAAAACATTTGATAGGAAATCCAGTGATATTATAATAGTGTCTAGGGTTCTCAAGTAAATAGAAAATAGCTGAAATTGTTACATCTATTAAATTCCAGCATACTAGCCACAACGTGGGTAATACAATCAAAACCGTAGAGTCACGTAGGGAAATTGGATTTCCATCAATGGCTGGGCTACTGGGGTACCGCCCGTCACAGTACGTGGCCTAGATCACCGTACCGAGGAGTACGCCCGCTCCCCTGCAACACAAAGCTGGACCCGTTCCTTACTGAACAGTTCCAAATAGAATAACCCCGCAGATGGCTGCAGACCAACTGCCACTACCGAAATAAAAAGGAACCTCTAGACAGGGGTATATCCTACTCTCAAGTGGGTGCTACCCACGAAGCTTTGCTGCACCTCCCCTGTTTTAGCCATTCCCGGTTGATGAGGCTTGAGGTCACGATTACCTTTATAGAATTCATCACTTAGAATGCTCATCGTCCACCTGACGATGTTTTGAAAGCATCCAATCCATACAAGTTCGTTCCGGGTTCGAACGAAACCGAAGGCATTATCTCGTTACACTCGTTTTGGAATCACCCTCAGAGTTAACGACAATAACCCTTGCATTCTGAATCACCATCTCGAATCTATAAGTACTATCACCGTCAAACTCATTACGGAATCACCCACAGAGTTATACTGACATATAGTTCTTATACCTCGAGTCTTCACTTGCTCCATTTGAATTTCACGACCTAACGTTATTTGGATCGATGTGGTATTCGGGTCTCCAGACCTGGAATCCCGGTATACGGAAACCCGATCCCGGTCTCATCGAAATCCAAACCGTGTCTTTTAAGGCCAAGTTGTTTTAAAGGTTTAAAACAATTTCAATACATTATCTATATCAACACAGATAGATAATTCACAACATCACAATAGATAATCAACAAGATCATCGCAATAGATAATTCACATTATCATCGTAATAGATAATTATCATACTTCAACCAAACATTAATCATATAACATCAATTATCTCATATCAGGGATATTAAACCATTCAAAAGTAAATATCATCCATATATAAGCAAGGATTAAATCATCATACAATAATTAATTTAAAATGAATTAAATTAATTATTACCTCTTTAATTAATTTAAAGTAAATTAAATTAATTACTTCATCAAATCTTGCCTACTTATCCATTAATCAATTTATCAATCATCAGTTACTTAATATCCCAAATCAATCATCTTTGATTAATTTAACTTTACTTATATTCCAGTAATTTCTTTTAATTTATTTACAGAGAAAAATCTTTTGAGTAAATCCCTAAATAAATTATATTTATATTGATTTTATTATATTCAATTACCTTATTGATTTATTAGCCAAAATAAATCAATTCTAATTATACCATTAATTATAATAATTAATGATCTTTAATTAATTATTTTATTAATTAATTATTTTAAAAAAAAACTTAATCTTCAAATCACATAATATTAATCATTTCTGATTTAATTCATACAGTAATAAACTTCCCTGAATTAATTACTCTTCAACAATACTCGATAAATCCCTCGATTAACTTCAAGTAATTATACTGCAATTACTTTTATCAACAACTTCATCCAATTGATTACCTTCAGTAATTTCTCATCAATTACTTCTCCAAATAATTTTACATCAATCATCGAGTGATTAATCCAATGATTTAACTCAAATTAAATCAATCTGCTCCATTTATTTAATAAGTGATTTATCATTCGATCATTAATTAAATCTTGATTTCTCTTTTAATTAATTACTTAATCAATAATTAATTCCATTATTAATAAATCTTTAATTTCTTTAATTAATTAATTTCTCGAAATTTAAAACAATCAAATAAATCAATTTCAATTTATACCTAAAGTGATTATTAAATCACTTTTCCCTAATTATTCTCAATATGTAATTATTGCTAATTATTTCCATAATCAATTACTTATTCCTTATTACATTCAATTATAGCCATTGATTACAAATTAATCATTCATATCATTAATTAATTAATTAATGAACTACCCATTTACATTAACTTAATATTTCAAATGAATCCAAATTCTTAGTTTCTAACTTAATTTTAAGAAAATATTTCTTACTTATTTAGAGTATTTTAAAATACTCTGTTTCAAAACTACTTAAAATTTCACCTATATTTCATCTTCATATTTCACTTACATTCATTAAATTTAAGATCTGTAATATACCTTGAATATGTTATTTTAGATTTAAACTCAAAACTCTAAAGCTTACTTACATTTTAGCTTCACTTAAATCCAAATCATTTAATTATTTTTAAAATAATTTAAAACAATTTAAATTTAACTTATTTCCTTTCAAAATCCTAAGATTTCAATTCAAATTGGAATTCAGGTTTACAATTTAAAATTTAAACTATCATTAAAAATCTTGTTTTTAAATCTCTTTTCCAAATTTCCAATCACTTTATAAAATACTGTACAAACCTTAAGTTGTTTAAAACATTTACTTTGATATAATGTGAAACTAGAATTCAGATTTGTTTGGGATTCATATTTTAAATTTGCTTCAACCTTAGTTTAAATCTTGCCTTGTTTTCTTAAAAGAAATAAGAATTTGTTTAAATTTAAAACAGGAAACTGTCAGGTTTAAACAAACCAGAAAACTACTTACTCGAGCCAGTATTTAAATTCTTCGAGTCTTCCATCTCCCATCTTCGAGTAAAAACTAGAAATACTCCAGTGAATTCCGAGCATATTCACCCCTCCAAAACACAGCCTCACCAGAAACGAATCACTGTGCACGTGCACATAGCCTCTGACCACCTCCGGTCAACGCGGCTTCGCCACCCAAGTCGACGATCGTCCTCCGATCAGCCCACGACCCTCGACAACTCTCCATCCCCTCGAAATCGAATTCGAGCAATACCTTCGAACCTGGAAACATTCGAAGACACATCACCCAAAACCTGTCATCACCCAGTGTTCAACGCTCCGATCACCAGCGGCTACCCAACTCCGGCCATCAACTCGTCCACCCTTCCTCTTCCTTCTCTCAAACCCACGTGGCGCTCGATCCACTGCTGACGATGCGCGAAACGAAAACTCCGGCCATCAAAGATTTAGGTCACCAGCCTTCGTTTGCCTTCTGCCACCACCATGGCCATCGGTCGACCCTCACGGCATTTTTCCAGTGACCACCCTAGGCCCCTCTGTCACCACGAGGCAACTCGACCTCCATAAACCATCACATCGCCGGAAATGGGTAAAAATACCATCTCCGTTCGACCTCGAACTGCTACCAAACCATCCCGCTAAAAATCACGCTACCTATCTCAAAAATCATCATTTTAGTTACGCATTCCAGTTATACTTATGAATCACCATTTCGTAAGGTTCGAAATTTGACAAAAATTTAGTTTGTTCGGCAAATTTGGGTTCCAGTGATAATTTCTAAGTAGTTTAATCTTAACTAAATTTATAAACTTAGTTTATGATGATACGAACATCTTTCGTTTGAATTTGAGGTTAAATTATCAACTAGGGAAAGAGTGAATGATTTTTGAAACCAATAGGCCTGAGTTTTGAACTAAGAACAGAGAAGATTTTAAACAAACAGCATAAATAACATGTCCCAGCTTCCATATATATATAGATAACTATATATGCATATCCACACACATATCTTAATGAGCTTGCAAGGATTTAAACATTTTTAAATTTTTAAAGTAAATTGTTACTCACATTTTAATAAGAACAGAGCTCTGATCATTTGAACAGGCTTGAGTACAAGCTAAAATCCTTTTCTTTGCTTCTCAATATTGACATGTTGTTGTTTGTTGAATCTTGTTTCAGGTTTAAAATGAAAGCTTCATTTCATTTTTGCTTAATTCGAACTGGCATGGAAAGATGATATATGAAGAAAACAGACAGGGATATATGGAAAAGGAAGAAGACATGATATTAACATTTGTACAATTTGCAGTGATATTTCTTGCCTAAATTCGGCAGTGTAGATTTTCTTTTGTTAATGGAGGCTGATATGAGATTATGGTGGCTGGCATTAAATGTTGTTGTACAATACTATATTGTTTATAATTTTATTTCTTTCTTGTTCACTTATACTCCTAGCTTTTCATGCAAGCTTCCCTGGTTATTCACTTTCTTATTCGAGCTTACATATATACTTATTTTTGTTCTAGTGGCTGATAGATATATCAGGGTGTGCTATAGATACGGCATTTATTTCAGTTGTCTTCTTTTACAAGCCTACGTTCTAATTTGTACATACCTGAATGTATGTTGTAATTTGTTTGCTTTAAATCTTAAGTATATGCTACTGTTTCACTTACTAGTTTACAAGCTTACAGGTTATTTATTTTTAGTTTATTTGTTGTCTAATTATTGTAGTTGTTCTACTTACCTATATATATGTTTATGAGTATTACTTATTTTATATAATATTTTATCAATGTAAAAGAATGTTATTTCTTTTATTTCAATATATTTTTAAATTGTAAAGCAATGATATTTTTAACAGGTCATTTGAAATATTTATAGTGTATTTATTAATATCATTTAAAAGTAACACAATTTATCAATTAAAATAAATTACAAAAGAAATTATCTTCCTATTATAAACTACTTACTTCCTATTTTACAAAACAATTAAAAGTTGTCTTTAGTATACTTTGTTTTATTTCTATGTTTGACTTATCTCTAGAATCCTATATTTCCATATATATATTTATTTTATTAATATTACTTTAAAAATAATACATTTATTAAATTTAAATAAAAGAAACTGTCTTTTATAATATACTACTGATTTTATAAAGATATAAAGTTATCGTTTGACAAAAGGGTATAAAACTTACATACATATATTAAACCATACTTTTATATCTGCTATATTAAAAGAAAACAAAATAAATCTTTTTATAATGAATTTTAAATCTAACTTAAGCTAAAAACAAGTTTTTAAAACTATTTTTAACATTTATCTTATGTATTAAAACCATATTTTTATTAAATAAATAGCTTGCAAGGTTTAATATTAAATAAAACAAAATTTCCAATTTATTTAAATATATATATTATAACTTCGAAAATATAATTTATTAATTCAGTAAAACGAACTCAACTATTTACAATGTATACGAATATATATACATTAATAAATAGAAAATAACCAATTTATTTTACAGATAAAATTTACCAATTAAATATTTATTAAAACAAAGTATAAATCCAGATTTTATTTACAAAGATTCAGCAAATCAATTTAATATTTAATACAGATTATTAAATTGATATTGCTCGAAAATTCCGGGATGTCACAAAAAACATCTTTCACCTTATTATATTACTAACCATACATTTTAAAACACATTGGATAATTGGATGATCTTGTACCAAGATGTAAGAGATGAGTGTGACCCTTCACATTTTACCTTTTATTTAAATTTTAAACTTTGAAAAGTGACACATCTTATTTTCTTACTTAAGTGAACATATATTTTTAACTTTTACTATGTTACTAATCCATATTTATATTTTAATTATAAGTGTGTATATGCCAACTATAGTGTGCACAACATTTCCGACAACTTTTTGACACCGAAAAGTCGAAATTTGAAAAATTATTTCCGGTCACATTTTCTGTTTTCCGTTCAACTAATTATTTTTGTAAACACATTTTAATAATCATTTCACCATCAATAATTAATATTTAAAAAGGGAATCTTTGAGTTATAAAATCCATGTATTAATTACAAAGTATTACATTAAATATCCATATTTAAAATGATTAAATTTCAGGTCGTTACGTTCTCCCCCTTAAAAGAATCTCGACCCCGAAATTCCACCATAACCCAAACTCGAAAAAACATCTAGGTTATCCATAAGTCTACATGATGTTCATAGATCTTCCCTATGCAAGGTCTAATTGAATCCCTACTTGAATACATAACTTCCTTTTCGAACTAGTTTCTCTCACTCGATTTCCTAGTGTGGACTTCGATCTGGTTCCTTGATTAGAAACATCCATTCTCCTTACATAGTCATATACTGTCGTAGAAAACTTTAGTTCTGTAACGACCTGCTATTTCGTGCCTTTCGCATATGCACATGTCAGACTTGAATTGCTCAAAATATCAGATTGCTAATTTATATTTGGCAAAACTCAGCATATACAGTAAATAAAATAATCACAGAATCACAGACATAGAGTAGTATAACAATAAGCAGCGGAAACAAATGAATAATAGTTCATGAAGTTAATATATATATATAACAAAGTTAAACAAGATACAACAGAGGTCTCGAATACATAGAAGTCTCAATACAATAGTCAAATAACAAAATATGAATATATCACTGGAGCCAACCGAACAACTAGAAACTGAATAGATATAGCTGGATCTCCAAGCGAAGCTCCAACTCCAAAGGCGAGTCTCAAATGCTGTGACACTCAGTCTGACCCGAGCGTAAAGCAAAACACAAAACACTCGAGTCAACATTAACATTCTTATATCAATAAATCCAACTCAAGTGAAATATCAACTGAAATACAAGTAACTCAGAGGATGTTCGGGATTTCCATCCTCTAAGGATCCGTGGAACTATATACTATGTAGTAATATACGCTATTATAATATGTCTAAAGTAAAGTAAAAGTATTAAAATAGCGTTAAGGCGTTACCCATATCCCCTTTAACACATTTTATATATTCCCGTAGTCTATATAATGCCGTACGCTCCTCCGTAAACTGGAGGTTTACATAGAGGACACCACATAGGTACGGTACAAAACAAACTCGTAGAAGGCGCGCTAGGGCATGTGAACATGGCACTCGAGGCAATTCCAAGGTAGATATACCAATTGCACTCCCGGACTGGTGGTAACGCATAGCAGCTACTACCGCCCACCTCATGACACACTCCTAACTCAAAGGGTGCACCCAATCAAATCACCAAAGCAACAGAATGGTATCAAAGAAATGTGCCCGATCGGAGGAATGACCTCACTTGGCACGGTATAGCTCATGTTTTAGTCACATCTAAGCTGACTCATGGGAGTCAGGGTCACGTCATACTATATAGAATCGTCGCCAAACCATCCAACTTCATTTTTGGGATCTCCACCATGTACACAGTTGTTAAAGTGGTTTTCGGTATTGGCAGAGAGTATGACAATATCGGATCCCGGTTTCTTTAACAACCAAACGTTATTATAACACCGTGGTCATTTCAAAATATCATACTTCAAAACCAAAATCATTTCCATTTCAAAACCATCTCAATCCTGATATCATTATTCCATTAAATTATATTCATTTCAAAATCATGGTACTTTCAAAGTTATAACACTTTCGAAATCATAAATCTTTTTAAAAATCCAAACACTTTGGAAATCATAACTTTGAAATTCATAATACTTTGAAATCATAGCTTTGAAATCATAGCACTTCCTCTAAACAGTTTAGATATTAATAATAGTATATATATAATATAATAATTTATATAATAGAATAGTTGATAAAATAAAATAATTAGTATATTAAAATAGTTATAAATTTTAAAATAATATATAATAAAATAATTTGTAAAATAAAATAGTTAAAAATAACTTATAAAGTAAAATATAAATAAGTTTAAACATAATTTAAAAATACTTTATATAATAAAATAGTTTCCTTAAATTTCATAATCGATCCAAATTTACTCGAATTCCAAAATTCAAAGAATTCAATCTCAATTCATCAAATTCAATTCAATTCAGTTTTTAAACAAACCATTTCAATTTAAATCGATTTCAAATATATATTTGAACCACAAAATAAACCATTTCAATTCCAATATATTTCAAAGCTTTAAATGTTCAACATTTTCAAAACTAAATTTGATAAATTCATATATATCTTAATTTAACTTCATTATTATTTAGTTTTGAAATATTCACTTAATAAATCAAATATCATTTAATTAAAAACCCCAAACTTCAAATCACTAAGTATTTTTTTCAATCTATTTAACTTGTAATATTCAATTAATCACCTTAAACCAAAATCAAGTTACAAAATCATATCCTTTGAAAATCTCAAATTCAATAAGTGTCAAATCGATTTAATTCAATAATATCTTATTTAAATACACTTTTAATTAAATCAAATTTATCTTCCCAACCTTAACTTATAAAAATCATTATAAAAATCTATTTTTAAAATATAAATGTTAAGTAAATACTTAAACATATTATATTTTAATTAAATCAAACTTTATTAAATTAAATCTTATTATTAAACTTAATTTATGATAAAACTTAATTTATATATATTAAAATAGTAAAATTATAAGTAAATTCTTAAAATTTATAATTTCAAACTAACTTATAATTTTTAAAAATTTCAAACATATAATTTTTTTTCTTTTTAATCAAGAATTTAAATATATATAATATAACATATATATATAATATTTAAAACCAATATTTATTTGTAACCATAAATTTCCTTTCAAAACCTTGGAAATCATTTTCAATATATATATATATATATATATATATATATATATAGACCAACGGTGCCTGTATATAATTTTCTATCCTATGGTCAAGTGATACAGATATTTATCATTTCAATCCGTAATTTAAATATATACGGGTATATATCATTTCAACCTGCAATCCCAAATTCAATTCAAATGAAAATCGCTTGGGTTTATCATTTCAACCCATAACGATTTTCTCATATTCTACATATCGTTCGGGTATGTATCATTTCAACCCATAGTGAATTCTATACTAATAGGGAACTTGCAAAGTGAGCAAAGATATGAAAATAATATAACAGGCATAAATCATCAATAAAATAACATAAATAACAGATCAGGGTATCAGGTGTCACAGGTGAACAGATATAGATAATAGCATATATATATAGCAATGTAAATAACTGACAGCAGCATATTTCAATTGTCGTTTCAATTGAAATCAAATTTAATAAATATAAGAACGTTAATCGTGAGTGATTGCTCACCTTTCGAGGCTATAGGATAGACAATGAGAATGAGTTATGAAATGCAAGCACGACTTCCAATAGCAAAGCAAGATTGGCACGAATTTGACGAGCAAAGCTGAAAGCTTGAAATTGCCAAATCAAATCAAACTGGATTGACGAAGATCAAAGGTATAAGTGATCACACACACACACACACAAATATATATATATATATATATAACTATGTACATATATAAAATCATATTTTATATTCAAACACATTTTTTAATAAATATATATGTGCATTTCAAAATCCTTGTTTAAATTAAACTCATATATTAAAGTCACATATATATACACAATATATGTTGAAATAATTATATATATATATATACCCAGCCATAACATTTCTTATATATAAAACTAATATTTATATAAATCCATATTTATAAACTTACCTACATAAATACTTTGGCATCAACAATATGTATATGCTAATATATAAACCAATGTATATAAGACCTATAAAATATGACACTTAACAGGTTAATTTTTTTTTCTATAACATATAAGACCCATCAAGCAAATACAAAATGTATATAATTTATATGTGAAGTATATATAATATGAAATGGCATATGTAAAAGTGTGTGTGTATATATATATATACGGTCAATCAACATAGATAACTTATATAACTTCTATACATAAAAGTAGATAGGATATAGATATAAACTAATATTTTACATATATTCTACCGTATAACATATATGGGGAGCTCAAATCAAAATACATGTATGCTAATATATATGTAGCCAATATATGGCTGGCTATTCAATTTACTATATATAAACTTTATACTTCATATTCCTTTCAAAGTTTGCCCAGATCAAGATAAAACATAATATATACTTTATATAATATACTGTATATTTAAAACTAACAAATATATATATATATATAAACATATATGCGATGTATAAACATGTACAAATATTATATGTATATAACATATATAGAAAGAACTCTATAATATATATATACCAATGCAACCCATATAGCCAAATTACTATATATATATACATAGTAAAAGAAAACAAATAAAGCTCTGAATTATATACCTATATATATAAACAAATATATAAACAAACTCCAACTATTGTTTTTAAAACTATATGTATATATTACACATATAAACGGAACATACTAACTATATTTTTATAACAATACAACTTTCATAAACTATATATATACTGACATATTATATATATATATATGTATACTGTAACAAATATAAATCATTAAACTAGATAAACGACTAAACATGCTACATATAAAACTAACCTATGCAAAGAAGAAGTGAAGGGCACGGCCAGATGAGTGGAAGGTACGGCGGAGGTCGGCACAGGAAGCACTGGCCGAAGAGGGAGGAGATTTGTGGCTCACGTGCTCGAAATGAAGGTGGGGTAGAGTGTGGTGGCTTCGGCGGAGAAAGGTTCGAGGTGAATGAGTTTGGTCTCGGCGCGGCTGCTGTGTGGCGCGGGCAAGGGGAAAGGCTTGGGTGTGCGTGAGTTGATGGAGGAGCGGATCGGGTCTTGTTTTGGGTTTTGAATGGAGAGGGGAGGCATGCGCATGGCTTTGAGTTCAGCCAGGGGAGATGGAAGGTAAAAGAAAGAAAGGTGAGTTTAGATGAAGGAGGGGAAGATAGCAGGCTAACGAATGGAAGCAGGAGAAAAATATAAACTTGTTATAATATTTCAAAAGATTAACGGGCAAAATAAATGAAACGTAAAGTCACGAATCGTGTAAAGTCACAAATCGTTGGTTTTAAGGAATATTAAAAGTTTATGGCTATTGGATTTATACTATGGAAAATAAAAAGGCAACAGAAACCAAATGACTTTAGAACCGTACCGATACGGTTATCCGTTTCACGAATTTCGTCAGGTACCGAAAATCTGAAACACAGAATTGAATGTACCGCAGAGATCAGCATGACGAGACGATCAAAACGTTACACAGATATCAATGGTACGATTATTCGATCAAAAGTCGATAATCGGTACCGAAAATGCTGCCAATTTGTTGAAAATAAGATAAACGGAGCAATATCAGTCCAAATTTGAAGAAACGAAATATGATGTCTCCCTCAGAAGATGATTTACAAATTTATTATATAAAAATATTCAGTTTTGGAAAATATTTCATTATCATCAATTATTAACTGATTTGAATTGAAATTGGAATTACATAATAAAATAAACATCCATATTATTTGATAAATATTTACCATTAGCTATGTTTAAGAAGACGTATTCCAAATATTAAATTTTTATTTCCAAATTCAATATTTTAAAATCTCACAAAATTCAGTTAATTACATTATTAAAAATTTACGAGTCATTAGAGTCTCCCCCACTCAAAACTTTTCGTCCCCAAAAAGGAAGAAGGTGGGAGAATAGAAACAACCAGGAAAAAAAATAGATTTGATATAAAATAAAACAATTAATTCATAACCATATAAATTTCAATTTAATAAATTAATATTTAACAACTTGGTTTAATCCATTTGATTTCACATAAGTAAATTTCACTTATAATTCAATCTTAACTATTCCTAATTCATATTTATTTATTTATTATCTTAATATTCAAATTATCTAAATTAACATTTTTTTAATCATAAATTAGGTGCATAACCATTTATTATAATCATATTTTATTCAACTAATTAATTCTTTCCAATACTTAAATTTATTATTTAATTTATTCTATTTAATATATCTTATCCCATATATTAAGTAGATGGAAATTTATTATTACCACTAAACTTTTATTTAAAAAAAATCATTTTAACATTATTTTATATTGTATATTATTCAATTACATAGTTAACTTCTAAATAATTTTGGTAAGTTATATTGGAATGCAACTAAGTGTTATACAAGAAAATTTTTCCTAATTCAATTATTTTTTTAAATATTTGTTCAAAATTTAAGATTTAAATTTCCAATTTCTCTTCAAACAATTTAGATGTATATATATATATATTATATATATATATATATATTATATATATATATATTATATATATCAAATCAAATCTATAATCGTATACCTATATATATAATATAAATCAAGTCATACTTAAGAAAATTCAAATCAAATTTATTTTCCAAAACAAAAGTATAGTAAAGCTACTAAGTGGCCTCTCAACTCTGAAACTCGAAAATGAATGTCGATGATGCGGCCGTCATCACCGAAATTATTTTCCAGCGACAAAAAAGAAGAGTTCTGATTTGAACTTTAAAAATTCTTTGCAAACTATTTATACTCAAAATACTTTTAAATAATATACATTTTTAAACTTTAAAACCAAAGTTTGAAGTCATCGGAAATTAATTCTCAAATTCTTAATTTAAGTTCATTTCAATTCCCAAATCAATTTATAAACCATGTTTATAAATTCATTTATAGAACAATAAATGATAATCAAATATTATCATTTCAAACAACCAATTTAATTAACTTATTAAATTCCATAAAATTCTACTTATATATATAATATAATCATACAAATTTATTTCATTTACCAAATTTGAAAACAATATATTGTCAGTTTGCTCCGTTCAAGTGTTTTGGAATTTCTATCGATAGCGTTGATAAGACGAATCGATCGAAACTCCAAATAAACATTAACAACTCAAACACATAATATATAACATTTTCATTTTAAATATAAATACACTCCCTTAATCGATGATAAAAAATGGATTTCAGAATAAGGATAGAGATTCAAATTTAGAGGAACTCTAATCAAGAAAAATTCTAATTCAAAGATTGGCTCGAAACGAAGATAAAATAATTAAATAGCAAAAGAGAAAGATGGATATACTAATGTTAATTGTGGGTGGCCTTAACCGGGTCAACCAAGACTTAAAGAATAAGATCGATGCAGAATTCTGAGGCAAATTGACATCCGATCACAAGAGAATAGAATTCGGCCATAACAAGAGATAGCAGAATCTAAACCGAGGATATAGAAATCTCCGATGAATCAATGCTCGTTGTAAAGGAGTTTCACCCCTTTAAAAATCATTCGGTGGAGCTATGGGATGCTCCACAATCAAGAAAACATGAATAGGGAGAGACAAGAATGGATTTAAGAACAAAAGGGAAAGTTCTGAAATTCAAAGGAAGTCCTAATCAAAGAGGAGAAACTGAAGCTCGAACGAAGGTGATTCTGTAATTAATTTACTCTATATGCTAAGTTTGGCCTAAACCAGAGCCCAGATACCAACTGTAACGACCCGCTATTTCGTGCCTTTCGCATCCGCACATGTCAGAACTGAATTGCTCAAAATATCAGATTGTTAATTTATATTCGGCAAAACTCAGCATATACAGTAAATAAAATAATCACAGACACATAGTAGTATAACAATAAGCAGCGGAAACAAATGAATAGTAGTTCATGAAGCTACTATATATATATAACAAAGTTAAACAAGATACAACAGAGGTCTCGAATACATAGAAGTCTCAATACAATAGTCAAATAACAAAATATGAATATATCATTGGAGTCAACCGAACAACTGGAAGCTGAATAGATATAGCTGGATCTCCAAGTGAAGCTCCAACTCCAAAGGCGAGTCTCAAATGCTGTGACTCTCAGTCTGACATGAGCATAAAGCGAAACACAAAACACTCGAGTAAGGAAATATTCTTATATCAATAAATCCAACTCAAGTGAAATATCAACTGTGTAACGACCCGATATTTTCAACCATTCGCATCCATTATAAGTGTATAGGTAGACACTCATGCCGGAGTTGAATTGCTCAAAATACCGCGTTGTAAATAAAATTTGGCAAATCTCAGAATATACAGTAAATAAATATAATCACAGATCACAGACACAGAGTAAAATAATGCAGCGGAAGTAAAAGAAATAGTAGTTCATGAAGCTACTATATAAATATATCAGAGTTACATAAGATATAACAGAAGAAATAGAATACAACAAAAGTCTCAATATAATAACCAAGTACAAGCTGAGTAGAACAAAGAAATTGAAATAGATAGGACATGACAAGCAGATAATCTCCAGTGATTCAAATCTCCAAGAGAGTGGAAATCCAAATCTGTGAATAACTCAGGCTGACCCGAGCGTAAAGCAAAACACAAAACACTCGAGTCAGGACAATATATACTTATATAATGTAAACAAACTCAAGCGAACTGTAATAAGGGTACAAGTAACTTAAAGAATGCTTGGGATCGCCCATTCTTTAAGGATCCGTTAAACTATCTACTATGTAGTAATATTCGATATTATAATAATGTCTAATGTAAAATAAACATACTTTTAAATAGCATTAAGGCTTTACATTTTCCACCTTAACACGTAATAGTCCAAGTAGTCTATCCAGTATTAGCATACTCCCAAAGTGGGGGCTACCCTCGATACTCCACAGGCTACGGGAGAAATCACAAATCGTAGTAAAGCTCGATATGGTAGGTGACACGGCACAACTAGGCAATGCCAGGGTAGATATACCAATTACGCACACGGACCGATGGAGCGCATAGCAGCCACTATCGTCCACCTCGAACAACACTCCCAAATCGGAGGATGGCCATCTAATCAATCACAAGTAAGAGTATAATATCGAATAAATGTGTCCGAGAAGAGGTGCTACCTCACTGGTCCGAGATCGCTCCTATTTTAGCCACCTTATGCCAACTCACGGGAGTTGGGTCCACGTAACATACCTTAAGAACGTCGTCACCATCCTACTTCATTCTGGAATCTCTACCGCGTACACGGTTGTCAAAGTGGTTTTCGGTATCGACAGAGTGTATGTCCATATCCGATCCCGGTCTCTTTGCCAACCAATCGTTATTATAACCCGTGGTTATAACTTTTAAAAACAATACTTTACTTCAAAATAAAATATCATTTCAAACCATATCTTTATCAAAATAAAGATTAAATCAATTCCAAACCATTTCCATATATTTAAATTTTCATATCATTTTCAAAACATCATTTCAAATCATTCTAATATAATAAAATATCCTATCAGTTCAAATCCAAATATTCAACTTTAAATACCTTTTAAATTCAAAGATATCGTTCATTTACTATCATTTCAAATCACCTTTAAATAGTTTATATTCCAATCAAAATAATTCATTTAAACCTTTTAAAAGTGTAATTATTATATTTTCAAATCAAGTATTCAATTTCCAAAGTTTCAAACCATTCTGAGTTCGTTTACTAAGTCAAAAACCCTAATTATTAAAATTTCAGCATTTCACAGCATTTAAAAACAATTGCTATAAGTTATATTTGAAAACATTTTTAATTCAGCAAAGACAGCACTTAAAACTGCTGTTAAAACTCAGTTTTAGTTGAATTATAGTTCAAAACAGAAAAGACAGCATTTCAGAAGTGCTGCGGTAGTTCAGATTTCAAAACAAGGGTTAAATTTGATTTCAACATAGACTGCAGACCATTATAGCATTTCCAGAGAATGCTATAATAGGCCTGAGTTCAATAATAGCCTATAAGTTCAACTACAGCAACTACAGCATTCCAGAAATGCTGTAATGGCTCCTTTTTACACAATTTTAGTTCAAAACAGAATCTATAGCATTTCTGAATGCTATTAAAAGTTAATTTCAGGTGTTAGTGTATTTCCAGCAATTAAATAACTTTAATTTAAAACACATAGACATTTTTAAAATCATATTTTAACATTTAAAATGTTCATTTACATATCATTTAACATATATCTTTTCACAATAAATTTCTTATAATCAAATCCAATTTTCAACAATTTACTTAATAAATTTTAGTGTAAAAGTGTCCAATTTTTCACATTTCAACAAATAAACTTAACACTTCAAATTTAAATTACCATTTCACAATTTAACTAAATTTCCAATTTCATTTAATTAACTTAAACCTTTAATTAAACCAAATTTCCCATTTCCTAGTCAAGTTATATTTTAAAAGATCACTTTTAAACATTCATTTATTTAACCACTTAAATTCATAGAAAAATCAATAATACTTTAATAAATCACTTAAATTCAAATTTAATCAAATTATCATATTTTACCATTTTCCAAATATAATTAAATTTTCATTTTTATTTATATAACTTAAATATCATTTTTAACCAAAATTCCAAATTCCAAACTTAAGTTATATTTCAATAATCCAATTTAACCATTCATTAATTACATTTTTAACTCATAGAAAAATCATAATTTCTTTATTTTAAAACATTTCAAAATCTATTTAAATCAAATTTCATAAATTTATATTTTAAAAATACTTAAAAATATCCAAAACACTTTATAAAATAACCACGGGCCTGTATATAGTTTTCTAACCTAGGTCAAGTGATACAGATATGTATCATTTCAATCCACAGTTTAAAAAGAAAAATCCGGGTTCTATCATTTCAAACCCGCAATCCCAAGTTAAAATAAGTTAAATAAAAACCATTCAGGCCTATCATTTCAGCCCATAATGATTTTTCCCTATTCTAAAGTCCGTTCGGGTATGTATCATTTCAACCCATAGTGATTCTAGTCTACAGGGAACTTGCAATGGTGATAACTGATATAAATAACAGAATAACGTTAAATAACAGTAACATACGATATAACAGGTGTATAAACATCATATGATCATAACATAGTCAAGTATAACATGATAATATATTTCTACAGATTCACAGGGTGTCAATTTACTAGTTATATAGGTACATATTGTCTGGTGAGAATAACTCACCTTTTTATGCTGGAGATATCAATTAGAATGACACAACGGATCCAGAAGGCACGACCTTTGATTTGAGTGGAGAGAAATAGCCAAGATATCATCTTGTAAACAACCCCAAAACAAGACAGTATACACATGTGAATATTAACCAAAACAATATCGAACAAATTGAAATACAAAGCAATAAAGACAAGACTTTTGCCTTTACCATTCAAAAGCTCGAACAAGGGGATCAAGTGCTCAGCCATGATGTGTTTGGGCTTAGGTTAGCATCATATAGGTCAGGTTTAGCACACCTAAGAATGGCAACATGAAGTGATGTGAAGGGTAGGAGATGCAACATGAAGAATATCAATGGACAAGGCAAATAGGTGAAGTTTTGGTCACAACAAGGCTCGACTTGGTCATTGCTTGGCTCGGCCATGCATGGTACAGGTCTGGACAGTGGAGGGTGATGGTACAGCAGCTGCCAAAGGTCATGTAGCAAGTGGTGGTGGTGGCTAAGGGGGTGGCCAAAGCAAGATATGGAGGGTAGGTGATGATATGTGTGGTGTAGGCAATGTTTTAAGGAGTTTTGCATTGATTTTGTGGTGATGGCTTCAATTGGATGGCATGGCCTGACATGGTCAGAGGGATTGGAGGAGGAGCTGCTGCAGATGATTGTGGAGAGGATGGTGGTGGTGGTGGTAGAGGCTAGGCCTAGCAAAACACAAGAAGGATCAATGCAAATTCAAGAGAAAACAATGGAAAAAAGAGGAAGAAAAGTGAGCAAAGAGGAAGCCATTGCATTTTTCTTAGCCGTGACTTTTTTTATGGTTTGAGGGAACATTTTCACGTGAGAAACAAATGGAATTGGCAGCTGAAACAAATGAGGAGATGGGGCCACTTGCTTGAAAAATTAGGTTAAGAGGTAAAAGGGTGTAATATAAAAGGGCCTTAGGAAGATGGAAGGTTTAGGGCCTTTCATATTACTTTATTTTAATTATATAACTTTATATTTCTGGAAATAATAATAATCCCAGATAAAATTTCGAAATTTTATCAAAATTTAATAATTTATATAAATATTTATCAATCATATAAAGTTAAATTAAGAAAATAGCTAAAAATAGTAAACTAGTCTAGAAAATTTGAAATTGAATAGAATAAATTTTAGAAAAATTCATATGAGCTTGTAATATATTTACAAACATAAATAATAACATAAAATAAAAATATATTCACAAAATAAATATTTAAAATTTAATTTACATAAAAATTTTAATGAAGAAAATAACAGAAAATAGGGAAATAGCCTTTAAAAATAGGAAATCATCATAGTAAATTTTGGAAAAATTCTATTATTATTTTTGAAAATATTTAGAGATGAAAATATACATAAATTAACATATTGACACATATTAAAATAAAATATAACAAAGAAAAAGTAATCTATACAATTTAAAATAGACAAAATTGTTAAATAAACAGTTTATACTCAAAATTGAAATGTACATAACTTTTACATTTTAACTCCGTTTTCAACGAAACGAAAAGCAGTATTCATGTTAATACATCTATTTTCATAATAAAAGATAAAATCTATAATTTCAAATATTTAAAATTTAAACTTAAAAGTCAAAGTTTGACTATTGACCAAAATTCACATTTTCTGGAAATATTAAATTTAGTCATATTTGGAATTCTAATCCACATCAAAATCAAAGTTTATACTTAAAATAACAAAATTTATTCTTTTTCATAAATAAAGCTTTTAAATCTGGAAATATCAATTTAAAAATAATTGAAAAATACAGGGTTGTTACACTTTCCCCCACTCAAAACTTTTCGTCCCCGAAAAGGAACGAGGTACGGGAAAGCACAGAAAAAGATAGAATGAAATAGAATTAAGACAAGATGATAAGAAGATTGGAATTACACCTGATAACTATTGTTATAGGTAAGTTTGACAAGATGGAGGTGATCAAATCAAGAATATAAGCACGAAAAAGATTCCTTAGAGTCTGAATCACCCCTTTCACTTGACCGACGGTCTATGAATGGAAAAACAGTGTTCAGATCCAGATGAGTAACAAAGATTATCAAAGATTACAGAAAGATTTCTAAACGGACTGGTATAAGCAATAGCCTTCCCATTCTGTAACAAGATAAGAGAAATGAGGACAACCAAAAGATAGTTTGGAAAACAAAATAAGATAATAAACTTGAAACCATAATGCTTTGAAATCATAACAATTTTAGGGATGTTTATCATTTGGAAATCACACTACTAAAATCATAACACTTTGGACATGTTATTCTTTAAAAAAAACATAATACTTAGAAAATCATAACACTTTGGACATGTTATTCTTTAAAAAAAAACATAATACTTAGAAAATCATAACACCCAAAAAAAAATCTTCATTTAAACCATTTTAATCCAAGATCAAACAATATTCATTTTGCAGATGTAACATTTCTAAGTTCATTCAATTTTAAAAATTTCCAAAACACTGTATTTTCAAAACAACATCACTTATAAAATGCTACAGTAGGTATATTAGTACTTCAAATCAGTTTAATTCCAGAAATATTCATTTGGATATTATTTAACTTATGACTTATTAAAACAAACTTTTATGAATGGAATATCCAAATTAAACTATACTTCATTTATTAAGTTAAAAGTTCACTATTTTAGTTAGCTCTTAATTTAACACATAGCCTAACTCTTTATTTAAAATACCCATTTCATAAATAGATATTCCTTTAATAAGTTACACTTAAAATTCCATTTGAAAACCAAATTCTCAATTATCAAATTTTAGTGATGTTAAAATACATTTTAACTATTTAAATCATAATCATTCATTTTTCAAGGCATATCTATTTCATAAATAAAATATTTATATAGCAAATATAACAATCAAATTTCTTTACACATTTATTCATTTAGACATCAATTAAACTATGAATTCAAGTTAAATATACTTTATTACAAAATGTCCAATTCAAATGTATTTTACTTTATCTATTCAAAGATTTATTATACAACATATTCATTTCAGGAAATAACCTTTATTAAAATTCCTAGGTTAGACTTAAGGTTCCATAGTAAATCAAATTTGATTATTAAGTTATTTAAATAAAATCTCTTTATATTCCTTTTTCACTATTTGCCTCTGTTAATCTTTTATAACTAAAATTTAAGTGTATAACATGTATTATAACCACTCAAATTTTATTTATAAAAATCCTTTTTATATTGTATATTATCCAATTCCATATTCAACTTCTGTGTAATTTAGGTAAGTTATATTGGAATGAAATTGTGTGTTATACAAGTAAAACTTTCCAATTCAATTATCTCAAGTTTGAATCATTTATTCAAATTTTTGATTTTCTTCTTATAACTGAAATTATTCTTTAAAATAAAATTTAAGAATTAAACTTTCGATTCCTTTCAAACTATTTAGAGATAAGTAATTATATATACATAATATGTCAAATCAAATTTAAATCATATATCTATATATATTATAATTGTAACGACCCGTAAATTTTAACCGTTTTAATAACGTATTTAGTTGAAATTTTGTGAAATTTTAAACAATAAAATTTTAAAATAAAAATTTGATATTTGGAATGCGTCTAATTAAATATAGCAACTGGTAAATTTTCGTCCGAAAATATGAAAGCTTATTTCGCGCGTAAATTTACTCCAATTTAATCAGTTAAAAAGCGATGAAATAAAATATTTTCGGAACCTAAATATTTTTACATAGAAAAATTCTAATTCATCTTCTGACTAAGACGTCATTTTTCGTTTTTCCAAATTCGGACTTCTTTAGCTCCGTCGATCTTATTTTTCTGCCTTTTTGCTGCATTTTCCGCTAGCAGAAAATTCGAATTTTTATAATTCAATCATAACACTGATATATGTATGCCTTCCTGATCGCCTCGCCATGCTGATCTCTACGGTGTATTCATTTTTGTATTTTGAGGTCTGTTATGCAACGGTAACGATGAAACAGTTCACCGTAGCGGTACCACATTTTGACTTTACACTCTTCCGTTTTCAAATCTATAACGTACAGTCCAAACAAATAATTTATTGCTTCAGTAATTTGCACGAAATCCAGGGAATTGACTGTTACAATCTTTTTTTTTGCTATCCATTCAAATTCCCATCGGTTAAAAACAAATCAATAGCTTACCTTTATTACTCCCTGGATTCCTTCTGTAGCTTCTCCCTCTTCTCCAAATTTTGCCGAGCTCTTCATTTTTTCCAGATCTAAAAAAAAACTGAATTGTTTCATCGACCCTACACCGCAACTTCCTCCTCAAGCCATCGACACATCACCTCAGAGCAGCTCCTCCTCCCCGCGCGACCAGCCTCCTCCAACCTCGACCCGCTTCCTTTATTCTCGCCCTCGTCGTAATGATCTGCCGCCCATTCAGCAAACCGAAGTAGCCTGTTCATGTCTCTATCCAGAGCCACCGGCCTCCTTCTTATAGACCTCCACCTGTGCTACCTCCCCTCCGCCTTCACTTCTCACACGCAAGCACCCTCTCCATCAAACAATGAACGTCAGTTCTCCTCTGCCTCCGCCTGTTACCCACCACCGCATCTGTAACAACCCGGGATTTTCATTACCAATTAATAAATAAAAGTTAGAATTTTATTTATTTTAATGAAGCATAAAAGGATTTGGAATAACAAAATTTATTTGAAAAAGGCTATTTTAATTAAATGGGAAATATGGGATTTAAAAATGAGGATAAAATGTTATTTTTGAAAAGTTAAATATTTTAGGAGAGGATTTAAAATGGGTTTGAATAAGAAAAGTGAGTTTTATAAACATATATGAACACTTAGAAAATTTTTGAACACATGGAAATAACTCTCTTCATATTGGGTTATTAAACCTTACCCAATAACCCACCCTAAACTTCCTCTATAAATTATCTCAAACTCTCCTAACCTCATTCATCAAAACCCTAATCAAAACCCTAACCATTTCCTAAAGCTTTCATAACAAAAATGGCCTCCATCTTCATCTCCTTCTAGTTTTAGCTTATGCAAGTCATTCTATGCAAAGGTAATGCAAATACCCACCTCAAATCCATTTTTATATCTTTCTTATTTCTGAAATTGTTTTGGTAACACATGTTTTATGTGTTTTTTTGATCTTTTAGCCTCCTAATCATCTTTTGCTAACTTGGATTGATGCTATAGTAGTCTTTGTTGCTTTCTAGAGAGGTATATTGCTAAAAACCTCTTCTAATATGTGTTTAATCATCTTTTGATTTTGGTAATCAGTTAGTAACACATGTTTTATTATGTAACATGTGAATCATAGCTCTTTGATCATCTTTGCTTTCATTTTGGGGTGTGCACATAAGGTATTTGTAATATATGCTAGCTGAAATTATAATTAGTTTATTCCTGTTAGTAAATTAGATATATCTCATTCATCTTAAATCGGAATTAAGATTTTCATAAAGTTCTGGAAAGCTTATTCTGTACCCTATAACTTTTATGTTTTGTGCTTTGCCTAATTTTGAGGTTTGAATGGTCCAAATCATGCTTGTTTGTCGCTGGCCTGACAACAAACTACAGGGTTGATAAAATAAAAACATAAAATTGATTTGGCCATAAGTTACTCGTTTCTTATCCAAATCTAATAATTTTGGATGTTCTGGAAAGCTTAGATCTAAAACTTTCATGTTTTGAGTTTCATGAAATTTCGAAGTTAATTTGGTCAAAATTGTACATTCTTACCACTGTCCCGAGAGCACAACGACAGTGATATAAAATTTAGATATGAGAATTGTTTTAGTCATACAATTTTCATCTCTAGTCGGAATTTGACGATCTTGGTCATTTCGGAAAGCTTAGAAACTAAGCTACAACTTTCATTTATTCATTTTGCCAGAATTTGAAGTTTACTATGCCAAAATTGTGGTTTTTCATCTCTGGCCAGTTAGTGCATAGCTATAGGCCTTAGTCTCTTTTCTCCCGTTGTTTTCAGCGTAGAACCCCGACTTTGTGACGCCATCCCGGGCTCGTCCTTTGTCGGATTTCATCGTTTTTGGTCTCGTTAAAAGATGAGATCGAGATCTTTAACCATGCAAAGTTTGGTTTAGATCTGGGTGCATTAGGTACTTCGTTTCTATTGCCGAAGTAGCACCCAGAAACTGTTTTACAATAGTGATGATTTTCAGTTATCGTCGGACCAACTTCGAAACATTGTCGTTTCTTCGTTTCAAGTCGAAACCAAACGATTCTTGTTGCATATCAAAGTAGGAGTACTTTTCTACGCTCCTGCAAATTTTCATCAAGATCTGGGTTCATGTGACCCTTCGACCATGTCGTCTAAGTGGGACCTTTACACTGTTTTGACAAAGTAAAGTTTTATGATTTTTGTACGACTTTGAGACGACGCCATTTCTGCGTTGCAAGTCGGAATTTCCCGATTCTTTTTGCATCTTAAAGTAGGGATGTTGGACTACATGCCTGAAATTTTCATGACATTTGGACACAGTTTGCTGGTCCAAATAAATTTCCGAACTTTGGTTCGCGTCAGTTTTTTTGAATGTTTACAAACACTTAGAATATTTTTCAGTGATTTTCTGGTTTTATTGATTTCTTTGAGATTTGTCTCTAGATTTCGTACACGGGTTTTATGAATCATTTTCAAAAGATTTTTCACTCCTAAATGGCTTTCGAAATTATTATATAATATTATTTTTAATTATTAAATTAATTACTCCATAATAGGAGATTTTTCAAAAGCCGTTTTAAAGTGATTTCAAAATCAATTATAAATCCGTTTCGCACCATTATTTTCTATAATAAAAACCTCACACTCACTTTTTAGCACGTCGAGCGAAGTGGAAAGGTGCTTAAACGGTTAGGAAATCTCCGGCCTATGGAACCGTGTGTATTTTCTTTTCGGTTAATCCCCGACCTATTCGATTGATCGTTTTGACCTTTGGGTCTAGTTTACCGATGATACGAGGTGGACTTTTTATTGTTTGGAGTGTGAGCTTGTTATTGGTTAGGAAACCGTTTAGTGTGAACGTGGGGTATGGGACTCATTGTTAACACTTTACGGGTTCCTCTCCAAGAAGTTAGTGACACATTAGCCTCTGGGCGGCCAGTACTGGACCTCTGGGTCACCACGCCTCTGGGCAACCGTCTCTGGACACCTGCTCTATGGAGCAGTTTATTTTTCGGCATGCGCCTCTGGACCTTTATCCTTCTGGGAAGGATCTTGCCGTCTCGCGCGTTCCGCATCTGTGCGAGTGATCGATCACAACTCTACAGTACTTGGCAACAACGACTCTGGTCGGTGCACGTGCAATATTGGTATTATTTGATGATTTTTATATCCATTCGAGTACCGCCATTCGGTGTTGGTTCTATGGAACCATACGATGTAAGTGCGATTACCTTGTGGATTCACAGTGTCCCTGGACACTGCTTTTCAGTGTTGGATTTCATTGACTTTTCAGTATATCCCAATTGCTCTTTGGAGCATCGATCTTTGCTTGGGCATTGATTACAGACTCTGGTCACTCTTGGGATTATTGCCTATGGGCATCTTTTTATAGCTTTGGCTACGCCGATGATATGAGGCGATTTTATTTATTCTACACTTTGGTGTTGATTTCTCTTTGGAGATTTTTATTGTTTATTGATGATTAGGGATCGTCATTATATTCATGTGGTTCATAATATACTTCTCTTTGGATAAGTACTGTTTTATGTATGTACCGCATTATTATATATCTCAGTTATTACTGATTGTTTAGCTAGCCTGACCCGAGTGTTTTCGCTCGGGTCAGACCGAGTTGTTTCAGGTTAGGTCTCTGGACTTAGCTTCTGTGCTTCCGCTTTGGACTTATCTGCTATGCTTTTGAGATAGCTTATCTTAGTGTCCGCCTTATGTTATTATTCAGACTTTGATATGTACATATTTTTAACCCACATGTGTGGGCAGTGGCTTTGTACCCACTTATTGTATTTGGATCTGTATTGACGATGTATTGTTTTGGGATTTTATATCTGTTATGTGATTCTGTTCTGTGATGTTATATCATTTAATATTATGCTTTGTCCTGATAGATCTTTAGCCATTTGTAATTTAGTTATAAGTATTTACCTAATATGTCGAACCACTTGAAAAAAATATATAGATACCATCCTTTCGACGTATTCAGTAGATAGTTATAGCTTGATTACAAATGGTCGCTTCCACTATACTCTATTCTCCGCTTTAATAGACAGTATTACTCCCGTAATACTCTTTATTACAGTGGGTCTCAGAGTGGGGCGTTACAGCTTGGTATCAGAGCCTGGTTTCAGGAATAAGCATAATAAACACAGAACAGATACACTTAGTACAATACATTTTAAATTAGATCCGAATTAAATCAAATCCCTTCCTTATGTTTATTGATAGATAAGTTAGGAATATGTATAGGAATCCGTTATATTCCATAGTATTCCTTAATTAATTATCTATCATTGAATCATGTCTAACTCTAATTCCCGTTACGACATGTTTGACCAATTGAGCGGTGCGAAGGTCTTCTCTCAGCTTGACCTTGCCACCGGATTCCATCAGCTACGAGTCATGGAAGACAGCATTCCTCTTACAGCATTTTGCACTCGTCATGGTTCTTTTGAGTGGTTGGTCATGCCGTTCGGCTTGACGAACGCTCCGGCTTTCTTCGTCGATCTTATGAATCGAGTATTCCGGGAATACATCGATAGATTCGTTCTAGTTTTCATCGACGATATTCTTATTCATTCTAGATCCGAGGCATAGCATGCTCATCATTTGCGGATCGTCTTGGATACTCTTCGTCAGCATTAGCTTAAGGCCAAGCTCTCCAAGTGCCATTTTTGGGAGAGTAAGGTCAAGTTCTTGGGCCATATTGTATCATCTGAGGGTATTTCTGTCGATCCTGCCAAGATCGAAGCTATTCAGAATTGGAGGCAGCCCGAGAATGTTCATGATATTCGCAGCTTCCTTGGGCTGGCGGGTTATTACCGTCGGTTTATCAAGGATTTCTCTCGAGTTGCACTTCCCCTCACGACTCTGACTCGTAAGGGGGTTCGTTTTATTTGGTCTGATAAGTGTGAAGCTTCCTTTCAGCGACTGAAGGAACTTCTCACTCATGCTCCTATCCTTGTAGTTCCTGAGAGTAACCCGGATCTTGTTGTTTACACCGACGCTTGTGGTAGCGGCCTCGGTGCTGTGCTTATGCAGAAAGATCGGGTAGTTGCTTACGCTTCTAGGCAGCTACGTCTGAATGAGGTTCCCTATCCTACTCATGATCTTGAGTTAGCAGCTATCGTCTTTGCCTTGAAGACGTGGCGTCATTAACTATTGGGCGAACATTTCATTCTCTACACCGATCACAAGTCGCTGAAGTATTCATTCAGTCAGAAGGATCTCAATATGAGGCAGCAGCGATGGCTCGAGTTTCTCGCCTCATATGACTTAGACATTCAGTATACCCCTGGCAAGGGTAATCGTGTGGCTGATGCACTCAATCGCAAACACTCGGCAGTAGTTTCTATGATGATAGCCGAGTGGGATATTCTTGTGACTCTTTCTATGTGTGATATTCGAAATCGAGCTCAGTCTTCTGATCCTCAGATCTTGTTATTCAGCTTGGAAGCCCGACCTATTCTATTGGATCGCATTGCCCATGCTCAGCGGCAGGATCCAGACTTGTTGCGATATATTCATCTCCTTGAGTCGCGATCCAGTGATGAGACATTGTTGGATTATTCTATTGATTCTCATCGGTGTCTTCGCAGGAAGAACCGTATTTTGGTACCATCTGATTTATCACTTAGGCATGACATTCTGGACGAGTGTCATCGCACTAAGTACACCATCCATCCTGGCTCGAGCAAGATGTATGCCGATATGTGTCGGGTATATTATTGGGAAGGGTTGAAGAGTGATGTTACAAGTTATGTAAGCCGTTGCATGACTTGTCAACAGATCAAAGCTGAGCATCTGTGTCCATCTGGTCTTCTTCAGCCGCTAGAGATTCCATTCTGGAAATGGGATCAGATATCCATGGATTTTATTGACGGTCTGCCTCGATCGAGGTCAGACCATACTTCTATTTGGGTCATTGTCGATCGCTTGACCAAATCAGCTCATTTCATTCCTATGTCCACTCGGACTGCTCCTCAGCTTGCCAAGTTATATGTGAAGGAAGTCGTTAGACTCCATGGCATTCCTAGCTCTATCGTTTGTGATCGAGACACTATCTTTACTAGTCACTTCTGGAAGTGCCTACAGTCAGCTTTGGGCTCAAAGCTGAATCTCTCGACTGCTTATCATCCTCAGACTGACGGTCAGACGGAGAGGGTGAATCGTGTTTTGGAGGATCTTTTGCGCTATTGTATTCTGGATTTCAGAGGTAGTTGGGAGGATCACTTACCGCTTGTAGAGTTCTCCTACAACAACAGCTTTCAGTCTAGTATTGGTATGGCTCCTTTCGAGGCTCTTTACGGAAGGCCATGTCGTTCTCCTTCATGTTGGTTAGAATCTGGCGAGAAGCTCCTTCTTGGTCCAGATTCAGTTCGGGAATCTTCTTAGAAGATTATTCTTATTCGTCAGAGAATGAAAGAGGCGCAGAACCGTCAGAAATCCTACGCGGACAACCGCAGGAAGCCTCTTGAGTTCTCCATTGGTGATCATGTCTTTATTCGGATATCTCCTATGAAAGGGGTTGTGCGTTTCAGCTCTACAGGGAAGTTGGCTCCTCGCTACGTTGGACCATTTCCTATTACGGAACGCATTGGCCCCGTGGCTTATCGTGTGGCTCTACCTGCTCACTTCTCTGGAATGCACGACGTGTTCCCTGTTTCCCAGCTTCGCATGTGTGTCCGCGATCCTGATTCTATCATTGAGCCACATGCTATGCCTGATTTAGAGATCTTACCTGATTTATCTTTGGAGCGACAACCTTTTCGTGTGCTTGATTCGGAGGTTAGACGCCTTCGCAACAAAGAGGTTCCACTCGTGAAGATTCAATGGTCACCGAATCCTAAGGACTGCACTTGGGAGACCAGAGAATCTATCGAACGCTCTTATCCTGGCTTTCTCCCATCTTCTTCTGCGGGTGAGAATTCTCTATTTTATCTCTATCACTTCTTTTGGGGATGTGACGTTGTAAACGACATCTATCTTAAGGAATTGCGGGGATGCAATTTTCTTAAGGGAGGGAGTCTGTAACAACCCGGGATTTTCATTACCAATTAATAAATAAAAGTTAGGATTTTATTTATTTTAATGAAGCATAAAAGGGTTTGGAATAACAAAATTTATTTGAAAAAGACTATTTTAATTAAATGGGAAATATGGGATTTTAAAATGAGGATAAAATGATATTTTTGAAAAGTTAAATATTTTAGGAGAGGATTTAAAATGGGTTTGAATAAGAAAAGTGAGTTTTATAAACATATATGAACACTTAGAAAATTTTTGAACACATGGAAATAACTCTCTTCATATTGGGTTATTAAACCTTACCCAATAACCCACCCTAAACTTCCTCTATAAATTATCTCAAACTCTCCTAACCTCATTCATCAAAACCCTAATCAAAACCCTAACCATTTCCTAAAGCTTTCATAACAAAAATGGCCTCCATCTTCATCTCCTTCTAGTTTTAGCTTATGCAAGTCATTCTATGCAAAGGTAATGCAAATACCCACCTCAAATCCATTTTTATATCTTTCTTATTTCTGAAATTGTTTTGGTAACACATGTTTTATGTGTTTTTTTGATCTTTTAGCCTCATAATCATCTTTTGCTAACTTGGATTGATGCTATAGTAGTCTTTGTTGCTTTCTAGAGAGGTATATTGCTAAAAACCTCTTCTAATATGTGTTTAATCATCTTTTGATTTTGGTAATCAGTTAGTAACACATGTTTTATTATGTAACATGTGAATCATAGCTCTTTGATCATCTTTGCTTTCATTTTGGGGTGTGCACATAAGGTATTTGTAATATATGCTAGCTGAAATTAGAATTAGTTTATTCCTGTTAGTAAATTAGATATATCTCATTCATCTTAAATCGGAATTAAGATTTTCATAAAGTTCTGGAAAGCTTATTCTGTACCCTATAACTTTTATGTTTTGTGCTTTGCCTAATTTTGAGGTTTGAATGGTCTAAATCATGCTTGTTTGTCGCTGACCTGACAACAAACTACAGGGTTGATAAAATAAAAACCTGAAATTGATTTGGCCATAAGTTACTCGTTTCTTATCCAAATCTAATAATTTTGGATGTTATGGAAAGCTTAGATTTAGAGCTAAAACTTTCATGTTTTGAGTTTTATGAAATTTCGAAGTTAATTTGGTCAAAATTGTACATTCTTACCACTGTCCCGAGAGCACAACGACAGTGATATAAAATTTAGATCTGAGAATTGTTTTAGCCATAGAATTTTCATCTCTAGTCGGAATTTGACGATCTTGGTCATTCCGGAAAGCTTAGAAACTAAGCTACAACTTTCATTTTATTCATTTTGCCAGAATTTGAAGTTTACTATGCCAAAATTGTGGTTTTTCATCTCTGGTCAGTAAGTGCATAGCTATAGGCCTTGGTCTCTTTTCTCCCGTTGTTTTCAGCGTAGAACCCCGACTTTGTGACGCCATCCCGGGATCGTCCTTTGTCGGATTTCATCGTTTTTGGTCTCGTTAAAAAGATGAGATCGAGATCTTTAACCATGCAAAGTTTGGTTTAGATCTGGGTGGATTAGGTACTTCGTTTCTATTGCCGAAGTAGCACCCAGAAACTGTTTTACAATAGTGATCATTTTCAGTTATCGTCAGACCAACTTCGAAACATTGTCGTTTCTTCGTTTCAAGTTGAAACCAAACGATTCTTGTTGCATATCAAAGTAGGAGTACTTTTCTACGCTCCTGCAAATTTTCATCAAGATCTGAGTTCATGTGACCCTTCGACCATGTCGTCGAAGTGGGACCTTTACACTGTTTTGACACAGTAAAGTTTTATGATTTTTGTCCGACTTTGAGACGACGCCATTTCTGCGTTGCAAGTCGGAATTTCCCGATTCTTTTTGCATCTAAAAATAGGGATGTTGGACTACATGCCTGCAAATTTTCATGACATTTGGACACAGTTTGCTGGTCCAAATAAATTTCCGAACTTTGGTTCGCGTTAGTTTTTTTGAATCACGGGTTTTATGAATCATTTTCAAAAGATTTTTCACTCCTAAATGGCTTTCGAAATTATTATATAATATTATTTTTAATTATTAAATTAATTACTCCATAATAGGAGATTTTTCAAAAGCCGTTTTAAAGTGATTTCAAAATCAATTATAAATCCGTTTCGCACCATTATTTTCTATAATAAAAACCTCACACTCACTTTTTAGCACGTCGAGCGAAGTGGAAAGGTGCTTAAACGGTTAGGAAATCTCCGGCCTATGGAACCGTGTGTATTTTCTTTTCGGTTAATCCCCGACCTATTCGATTGATCGTTTTGACCTTTGGGTCTAGTTTACCGATGATACGAGGTGGACTTTTTATTGTTTGGAGTGTGAGCTTGCTATTGGTTAGGAAACCGTTTAGTGTGAACGTGGGGTATGGGACTCATTGTTAACACTTTACGGGTTCCTCTCCAAGAAGTTAGTGACACATTAGCCTCTGGGCGGCCAGTACTGGACCTCTGGGTCACCACGCCTCTGGGCAACCGTCTCTGGGCCTTTATCCTTCTGGGAAGGATCTTGCCGTCTCGCGCGTTCCGCATCTGTGCGAGTGATCGATCACAACTCTACAGTACTTGGCAACAACGACTCTGGTCGGTGCACGTGCAATATTGGTATTATTTGATGATTTTTATATCCATCCGAGTACCGCCATTCGGTGTTGGTTCTATGGAACCATACGATGTAAGTGCGATTACCTTGTGGATTCACAGTGTCTCTGGACACTGCTTTTCAGTGTTGGATTTCATTGACTTTTCAGTATATCCCAATTGCTCTTTGGAGCATCGATCTTTGCTTGGGCATTGATTACAGACTCTGGTCACTCTTGGGATTATTGCCTATGGGCATCTTTTTATAGCTTTGGCTACGCCGATGATATGAGGCGATTTTATTTATTCTACATTTTGGTGTTGATTTCTCTTTGGAGATTTTTATTGTTTATTGATGATTAGGGATCGTCATTATATTCATGTGGTTCATAATATACTTCTCTTGGGATAAGTACGGTTTTATGTATGTACCGCATTATTATATATCTCAGTTATTACTGATTGTTTAGCTAGCCTGACCCGAGTGTTTTCGCTCGGGTCAGACCGAGTTGTTTCAGGTTAGGTCTCTGGACTTAGCTTCTGTGCTTCCGCTTTGGACTTATCTGCTATGCTTTTGAGATAGCTTATCTTAGTGTCCGCCTTATGTTATTATTCAGACTTTGATATGTACATATTTTTAACCCACATGTGTGGGCAGTGGCTTTGTACCCACTTATTGTATTTGGATCTGTATTGACGATGTATTGTTCTGGGATTTTATATCTGTTATGTGATTCTGTTCTGTGATGTTTTATCATTTAATATTATGCTTTGTCCTGATAGATCTTTAGCCATTTGTAATTTCGTTATAAGTATTTACCTAATATGTCGAACCACTTGAAAAAAATATATAGATACCATCCTTTCGACGTATTCAGTAGATAGTTATAGCTTGATTAAAAATGGTCGCTTCCACTATACTCTATTCTCCGCTTTAATAGACAGTATTACTCCCGTAATACTCTTTATTACAGTGGGTCTCAGAGTGGGGCGTTACAGCATCCTCCTCTAAAAAAATAAAACGTGTACATATAATTTATATTTTTGCATTGAGAACTTGTTCACCCACCAGTACCACTTCCGCACCTCACATAAATGCCACACCGGCCATCACATCTCACCCGACCCGCCATCTCCTGCCGCTGCTTCCCACACGCACACCATCTTCCCCGCCTAACAGCCCTAAGCCACAGCACGGATCCACCTCTCACCCTCCCTGTTGCCGCGTGTAGCCACCATCGGTCAACACCCAGACCACGTCCCTACCTTCCATCGCCGAAACCCAGGCCGAGCTCCATAAGCTTTGGCCAAGCATTTCTTGCGAGGTACATATTTATTCGCGTCTGTTCTTTATATATATATAGTTTATATATATATTTTACAGAATTAGTATATTAGCTCTGTTGTTATATGTTATATGTATATTATTAGTTATATAGTATATATTATCTTGTTTCGAAAAAAAAGGAGCTTTCGTAGGTTGTAGATAATGTCAGTTAGTAAAATATAAATTTTTCACAAGTTGTTATATCTATTCTTCTTATTTTATTCAAAGTTTGATTTAAGTGTATTTGAAAATTTGAGTCTGGTGTGTTATGTTGTTTACAGTTACTATTATATTACAAAAGAAGTAGTATATATGTTAGTTTATGTATGTGGTATATATAAATTATAAAGATATAATATGTTTGTTATACAGGTTTCGTAATCTGTAGTATATATGTATACCTATATATATTTGTTGTATATAAGTTACGGTAGTTCATATATTACATATGTATGTTATATAATATTTATTAGATGTCTAATGCTATATATATTTATGTAAGTTTTGTAAAATATAAAAGCTTTGCCTGCTTGGTTTTTTTGGAAAGTGTAAGACTTAGTTACGCGTCAGGGAAGGAATCTGAAGTCAAATTATAATGTATCGGGATTTAGTTATTAAGTGTTAAAGATTTATGTTGACTTTAAGATCTGGATATGTATAGATGTTTGAATGATATGGGCCGGTTTTAATAATAATTTTTTTTAGTGATCTTGATTTATAATATACATACATTTGCAGTATGCGTTTATTCCAATATATATGTTTATATATGAAAAAAAATATTTATTTGCATAGCGTTTATGCATATGTTGAATATTATATTGATTTTAAAGTGCCTATATAATAATGAAGTAAGTCCATATTAATTTGAAATTTTATATATGGAATTTATTTTAAATTGATTAAGAGAAGAATTTTATATATGTGGCGTATATTTTGATCAGCTTATATCAAGCTAATTTGATTTGTTTTCATCGATTCCTGTTATCAGCTCTATTCGTCGAATTCCTGCCAATCTTGCTTTGTTTTGAAATTCGTGCTTGGATTCGTAACTCATTACGGTATCAAATCTCTCTAGCCTCGAAAGGTGAGCAATCACTCGCGATTAATGTTCTTATATTTATTAAATTTGATTTCAATTGAAACGACAATTGAAATATGCTGTTGTTAGTTATTTATATTGCTATATCTATGCCATCATCTGTATCTGTTCACCTGTGACATCTGACACCCTTATCTGTTATTTATACTGATGATATATGCCTGTTACCGTTGTTATATTATTATCATATCTGTTATCACTCTGCAAGTTCCCTGTTAGTATAGTATCACTATGGGTTGAAATGATACATACCCGAATGGACTTTAGAATAGGAGAAAATCGTTATGGGTTGAAATGATAAACCCAAGCGATTTTCAAATTAAATTGAATTTGGGATTTCGGGTTGAAAAGATATATACCCGAATATATTTTAAATTGTGGATTGAAATGATAAATATCTGTATCACTTGACCATAGGATAGAAAATTATATATAGACACCGTTGGTCTATATATAAACGTTTTGAAAACATTTCTACGGTTTTGAAAGAAATATATGGTTTTAATAAATAATGATTTTAAAGATTTATTAAAGTTGATTTAATAAAGTTGATTTGAATCAATATGAAATATGTTCAAGTGTTTATGTAAAATTTATATTTTAAATATAGAATTTATAATGTTTCAGGTTGAAAGATAAATTTGAACTGATTTGGAATTCTTAATTATTTAAGAATTATACTTAAATAAGTTGATCTGAAATCTATTAAATTTGAAATTTTAAGATATGTTTTATAACTTGAATTAATTAAAAAGTGGCTTAAATGAATATTTCAAACTTATATAAATTTAAATAGGATATTTTGTCTTTATAAATTTGTAAATTGAAGTTGTATTTTGATGTATTGAAATGATTAAAGAAATATTTCAGAAACTAAATGTAATGAAATTAAATTGGGACATAAATTGAATTATCAAATTTAGTTTTGAAATGTCGAATATTTAAACTTGAAATATATTGAAATTGAAATGGTTTATTCATGGTTCAAATAGGCATTTGAAATCGATAATTTGAAAGGGTTTATTGAGAAACTAAATTGAATTGAAATTGATGATTTGAGATTTGATTAAATCTAATTTTGGAATTCGAGTTTATGTGAATTGATTTGTGAAATTTGAGGAAGCTATTTTTATATAAAGTATTTAAACTATTTCTAAAACTATTTATATTTTACTTTATAAATTTTAATATAAATTATTTTAATATAAATCCTTTTCAATATAAATTATTTTATTTTAACTTATAACTATTTTATATAAACTATTTTATTTAATAAACTATTTTTCTATATATACAAATTTTAATATCTAAACTGTTTAAGAGGAAAGTGTTAGGATTTCAAAGTGTTATGAATTTCAAGTTTTATTTCCAAAGTGTTATGATTTTAAAAGACTTATGATTTCGAAAGCGTTATAACCTTGGAAAGTGATATGATTTTGGAAATGGATTTATTTGAAGTGAAAGTGATATCGTGTTGATATGGTTTTGAAATGGCAATGATATGTCGGTTTTGAAATATAACTATTTTGAAATTTTATTAAACGACCATCGGTGTAATAATACGTAGTTATTAAAGAGACCGGGATCGGATATGGACATTGTAACGACCCGGAAATTTCGAACCCGAAATTTCCAAATAGTTAGAAGAAAAAGGAAAGAGATAGAAGAAAGAAACAGAAGAAGAAGAAGATCAGAAACATCAACATCTCACATTCGCAGCGGATAAAATATAATAATAAATGATAATAGTTATAAAACAATATTATATCTGTCGATTACATTTTAATACATCAGAGTTACATATTTATACAGACACTGGATATACACAATTATCAAGTCTCAGATATACAATAATATAACACAGTAGAAACACTCCATACGTTCCTGCCATCCAGCTCGTCTCTTGAACTCCCAAACGTCCTTACCTGAAAATCTGTAATACTCGGTCTGACCCGAGCATTACATCAAAGTAACACCCGGGTCAGGCTAGAAACCAGTGTGAGTAAACCCATATAATTTGAAATACTAAGTTCAAACCATAAAAGAAAAACCCGGGGAAACTCGTACTTTACTACAAGTAAACAACTTATAGTCAACATTTTATTTTCACAAAACACTATTTAAGTATCCAACTTAGTTTAAATGGTCTAATTCACTTAAATCATTCCATTCCAACTTATTGATTTTACATATCAATCTATAAAGAATTTTAGATTACCAATTCGAAGTGGTTTCGGATATTTCTGATACCCGACTCTGGTCTCTTCGAATACAATATCATCCTAAATCCAAGTTATTTAAGTGGATTCACTTTAATTTAAATACAGGGTGTCACATTCACACAGCAATTTATCATCGATAGATAACCCACATTATCACAGTTCAAACCAAACATATCATATCACAGTATATCACAAATTATCAGACTAGATATTAATCCAACCCTTCAATACAATTTACTCATCCATAAGCAAGATTAATTAGTTCATTTCTAATTAATTTAATTAATACGAAGTAAATTAATTACTTTTGAATCCTTTTAACCTTAACTAAACCATTTGAATTAATTAACCTTTAATCACTTATTAATTATCCTTAATTATTGATTAATCAACTTTAATTAATTATCTAACCTTTAATTAATTATCTTTAATTAATTACATAATTAAATAACCCTTAATTAATAAATTATCCCTTAATCACTTTCATTAATTAATTAACCTTTAAATTAATTAATTATCCTCAAATTAATTACTTTCATTAAGTAATCACCTTTTAAGTAATTAAGTATCCTTAATTACTTACATTAATTCTCCTTAATTAATTTATCATTCTTTAATTAATGATAAATCATTTACTTAATAAATCACTTAATTTTCATTTAAATCTTAATAATTAAACCTTCGGAATTAATAATTAACACATTCATTTTAAACACTCGCTTAAGTGAATCATTAAAATTCTTTGAACAACTTAGGGATTTTAAATCAAATAATTATCCTATTATAGAATTATTCAAAACATTTAATTTCAAAAACATTTGCATTATAATCTATATATCTTGAAAACTGGTTTAATAATTTATTATTAACAATGAATTAAACATTTTACCAACTTAATTACACCATTTAAATTTAAGTTTAAATAAACTTAAAAATTAAATTAATTAATTTAAGTTAAATAAATTATACCACTTTCTTTAACCAAACCTTTAAAACATTTATTATATAGAGAAAATAGTTTTAAGAAAACATGATTAAACTTTATTATGTTTTAAATTTCAAAACTGACGTCCCAGTTTCCTTCCCCGAGTACCCACTCGAGACCAACCCGAAGAAACATCTCATCGTTCCCAAACTAAAACCTGTTAACTAAAATAAAACCAACCCGAGCCAATCACCAAAATCCCCGAGTCCACCCTTCCTTTTCTCGAGCACGATCTCGAGACAACTTCATCTTCCCCAACCACGTATAAACCCAGATATGGTCGTGCACATGTGCACATGTACGAGCGAACGACGCCGTTCCAACCTTCACCGCGACCACCCTCAGGTCGCCTACAACTTCGTCGATGATCCCTATAACTTAGATCGACAAAATTACTAAGAAATCAAATTCGAGCAAATCGATATGAACTGGAACCAAAATCGACCAACTGAAAACGCCTCGTTCCGCCACCAACGTTCATCTGAAACCATGCCGTCATACCCAAAGCAGCGCCACAGACTCAAGCTTCGATCCCACCATACTGGAACTGTTCCGATACACCCACGACGCTTCAGCCACCAATTTTCCGATATCGATTAAAACTAGCTTTAATACCTAAACCTTCGTCGTACCGCCACTTCGACACTCTAGAACCTACCCGAGTATATTTCCATGAATCTCCATCATGCTGGCTTCCTTCAGCCCCAAGCTCGACATCTAACCCTTCATTGATCGACGAAAATTGACTAATCTATCGATTCCGTTCAACTCGAAATATCTCAATCCTCCTCAACTTAAAAATCAAGATTTTAACAGCAAAATTTATCATTTTCAAATGTAATTCTGTTACTATAACCAAAACTTGAATTTATGATACTTGATTTTTCTTATATAAAATGTTTATTACTAAAATTTTCCAGTTTAAAATATTCACTCAATAAATATTCTTGAAACTAATTTTAAAATTAGTATTACATAATTATAATCACTTTTCATTTAGAGATTGAAACCTAAAATCATTTAGATGGAATGATTCGAATTTTTAAACAGGTTTAAAACCTGTAAATCTTAAGAATAGAGAACTTATGTATGTTCTCTGACATGCACAGGCATTCTTGCATATATATCTACTTATATCTGCTTGCATGTAAACACATTATGATTTTATTTCAATCATCATCACAAACAACCAGTAACATTTCAAATTTTAAAGTAGTTTACTCACTTGAAATAATAAACAGAGAGCAGCTACTTGTTTCCTGGAACTTTGTATTTGCTTAGTTGATTTGAATCTGATTCTTGAATTTGAGTCTGATCCCTGAATCTTGCTTGTTAATTGATTTACTTGATTGATCTCAGGTTAAAGCAGTTTGAAAAAGTTGTTGATGTTGGCATTGATTTTTTTCTTCTTTTGGGCTCCTAGGTTTGCTTGTTTCAGATTTTGAATTTGTGAAGAGATTTCTTTGAATTCTTGATTTTTGTTCTCTGGTTTATGTTATAGGCTTTTGATTTTCAGGTGAATATTAACAAGTTTTTGAGAAAAACGTTTAAGTTATCTTTGTTTCTGATTTTAGAATAAAGATACGGGAAGATATGAGGATGAAGAATAGGTGTTATGTGAGCTAAAATAAATTTATCAAAAATAAAAGAAAATTTTAAATTAATGATGACACTTGTCATCCTCCTCAATTATCTTGTTAACACATGTGTTTAGATAGTATTATTAACTTACATTTGTAACACTACATGCAAAATAAATTTATAAATATAAATAAAGCTTTTATTAATTAATTTCCTAATAACTAAATACCTATTCTAATTTATATAAATGGAAACCCTTTTTAAAGAAAATAGAAATAAACAAACTATATTTATACAAAACCATATATACATATTATTAAATCCAAAATATATTTAAGATATATATATTTATATATCTACCCTTTGATATATTCAAATTCAAAAAAAATTGCAAACTGAAATTAACTCACACAAATATTTTACTTAAATAAACACAAATTTAATTTGTTTGAATATACAAATTTTCTATTTAAAATCTTCTTATATCCATGTATATATACAATCATTATTGTTTGTTTTAAAAGAATAATTTGTCAAATATTAATTAATTATATTAGGAGATAAAATATTTATCCAAATATTTATAATTCAATTTTTATTATATTTCCAAATTCATTTACATATCCGGATATTTGTTATTATTAGAATTTTATCTGTTCAATTGATTAAACAGTTAATTATCCAATTATCAGATGTCCCGAAATCTTGGTTATCACAGACATACTCTCTGTCGATACCGAAACCACTTTAATAACTAATATACGCGGAGTGTTGTTCCAGAACGAAGTGGATGGTTTTGATGAACGCGTTGATTGAAGAAAGAGAACGATTTTGGATGACCCCTGACATGACTAAAATAGGAGCCGCGTCGGGCCATTGAGGATCGCCATCTCTAGCGGATACACTTCTTCGTTACCATATCTATTACTTTTGTGATTCGATTTGGGTGCACCCCTCGATTATGGGAGTGTTGTTTCGCGGTGTTGGGGTAGTTGCTGCTATGCCCAACATCAGTCCGGATCACGCAACTACTAGTATCCTAGTTGGTATTGCCTCATGTACCTTGTCATACTGATTATACTATTCGCGACCACTACGATTTTGGTTTGTACCTTTAGTATATGGATTGCCCTCTGGTGACTTCCGGTTTTGGGGAAACTACGGTCTTGTATATGCTCTTGGGAATAAAAATGTATTAAGGGTGGAATGGGCCATGACTTAACGCTATTTTGATATCGTACTTTACTGATTAGACATTATCTACTTAGCGTACACTACTACATAGTAGATAGTTTAACGGATCCTTAGAGGATGGTTATCCCAAACATCCTTTGAGTTACTTGTATTTCAGTTGATATTTCACTTGAGTTGGATTTATTGATATAAGAATGTTAATCCTGACTCGAGTGTTTTGTGTTTTCTTTACGCTCGGGTCAGACTGAGTGTACCAGTATTCGAGACTCACCTTTGGAGTTGGAGCTTCGCTTGGAGATCCAGCTATCTATCCAGCTTCCAGATATTCAGTTTATTCCAATGATGTATTCTGATATTGTATTTGACTATTGTATTCGAGACTTCTGTTGTATCATGTATAACTCTGTTTTATATATATAGTAGCTTCATGAACTACTATTCTTTTGTTTCCGCTGCATTATTGTTATATTACTCTGTGTCTGTGATCTGTGATTATTTTATTTACTGTATATGCTGAGTTTTGCAAATTTAAATTAACAATCTATTATTTTGAATTATTCAAGTCTGACATGTGTGGATTATTGTCGATTTGAATGGTCCAAAATAGTCGGTCGTTACAAGTGGTATCAGAGCTTTGGTAGCTCTAGGCAAACTTAGCATATAGGGTAAATGTATTTACAGAATCACTCTTATTTGAGTTTCAATCTCTTCCTTTTAACTCAATTCCTTTGGATTTTTGGAACATTCCCTGCGGTTCCAAAAATCCATTCGTGTCCCTCACTATTCGTCTTCTCTTAATTCTGGAGTATCCTATAACTCAACTTCGAATGACCTTTATAATGAGTTGGCGGTCTTGCCAATCTCAAATTGACTTATAAAGGGGTGAAACTCCTTTACAATAGACATCGATTTACCGGAGATTTCTGTATCCTCGGTTTATGATGCTATCTATCTCCTCCTATACCTGAATTCTATTTCTTGAGATCGAATGTAGATTTGCCTCGAAATTCTACATCGATCTTATTCTTCAAGTCACGGTCGACCCGGTTAAGGTTGACCGCGATTTATATAAACTTATCTATCTTCCTATTTTGTTATTTAATTATCTCGTCTTTGTTTCAAACCTATCTTCGAATCGAAATTCTCTTTGATCTGAGTCTATCAAATTTGAATCTCTATCCTTGCTTTGAAATCCATTATTGTATCGTTGAGCGAGGAAGTGCATTTGTAAATTAATGTTAAAATGTTTATATATTGTGTTGTTTGATTTGTTGATGTTGATTTGGGTTTTCGATCGATTCGTCTGATCAACGCTATCGATAGGATTTCCAAAACACTTGAACAGAGCAAACTGACACAATAGTATTTTTGAATTGGGTGAATAAAATAGTTTTGTATGATTATATTATATATAAGTATAAATTTTCTGAAATTAAATTAATAATGAATTTGTTGTCAGAAATAATAATAAATGAATTTATAAAACATAGATATAATTTGATTTGGAATTTGAAATGTATATAAAAAAAATTTAGATTTAATTTCCGGTGATTTCAAACTCTGGTTTTAAAATTTTAAATGTATATTATATAAAGTATTTTCGAATATAAATCATTTCAAAGAATTTTAAATGTTTAAATCAGTGCTCTCTTCTTTTGTCACTGGAAAAAAGTTTCGGTGATGGCGGCCGCATCATCGACATTCATTTTCGAGTTTCGAAGCGAAGAGACCATTCAGTAGCTTTGCTACACTTTGTTTGGAAATTTAATTTGATTTGAATTTCTGTGGTATGACCTGATTTATTATATATATAAAGATTTAATTTTGATCTGATACATACTATATATTTATCTCAAAATTGTTTGAAGTAAATCGGAGATTTAAATTCTTAAGTTTATGATTTAAAGATGATTTCAATTATAAACTGAAGTAAAAAAAAAATTGGATAAATATTTAAACTTGAAATAATTGAATTTGAAAATTTTATTTGTATAGTACGTACTAAATTGCATTTCAATATAACTTACCTAAATTATTCAGAAGTTAAAATGTAATTGGATAATATACAATATAAAATGATTTTATAAATAAAATTTGAGTGTTTATAATAAATGTTATACCCTTAGATTTTAATTATATAAAAAAAATTGCTAATAAAGATGATAGAATAATAAGTTAATTGAATGAGATGAATATAATAAAAATTTTGTTCTGAAAGAATTAACAAATTGAAATTAGATCAACTTATGGAAATACCTTAAATTTAAACCAATTATTGAATATAAATTAATTTAAATTGAAATTTATATGGTTTAAATTAATTTATATGGTTTAAATATATGTAATAAGATATATTAAGTGGAATAAACTTAATAATAATTTGGAATAAAAGAATTAAATTTGTTGAATAAAATATGAGTACAATAAATGATTATACAAATTGATGATTTAGAAATTATTAATTGAGGATGACTAGATAATAAGATAATGAATTTAGAAATAGATATATTGATTTAACTTAAGTGAACTCAAAGGGATTTAACCAAATTCTTAAATAATAATTAATTTAAATTGAAATTTATATGGTTTAAATTAATTGTTTTACTTGTATTCTAATCTATTTTCTTTCAGGTTGTTTCTATTCTCCTGCCTCCTTCCTTTTCGGGGACGAAAAGTTTTGAGTGGGGGAGAGTGTAACGACCCGTAAATTTTAACTGTTTTAATAACGTATTTAGTTGAAATTTTGTGAAATTTTAAATGATAAAATTTTAAAAAAAAAATTGATATTTGGAATGCGTCTAATTAAATATAGCAACTGGTAAATTTTCGTCCGAAAATATGAAAGTTTATTTCGCGCGTAAATTTACTCCAATTTAATCAGTTAAAAAGCGATGAAATAAAATATTTTCGGAACCTAAATATTTTTACATAGAAAAATTCTAATTCATCTTCTGACTAAGACGTCATTTTTCGTTTTTCTAAATTCGGACTTCTTTAGCTCCGTTGATCTTATTTTTCTGCGTTTTTGCTGCATTTTCCGCTAGCAGAAAATTCGAATTTTTATAATTCAATCATAACACTAATATATGTATGCCTTCCTGATCGCCTCGCCATGCTGATCTCTACGGTGTATTCATTTTTGTATTTTGAGGTCTGTTATGCAACGGTAACGATGAAACAGTTCACCGTAGCGGTACCACATTTTGACTTTACACTCTTCCGTTTTCAAATCTATAACGTACAGTCCAAACAAATAATTTATTGCTTCAGTAATTTGCACGAAATCCAGGGAATTGACTATTACAATCTTTTTTTTTGCTGTCCATTCAAATTCCCATCGGTTAAAAACAAATCAATAACTTACCTTTATTACTCCCTGGATTCCTTCTGTAGCTTCTCCCTCTTCTCCAAATTTTGCCGAGCTCTTCATTTTTTCCAGATCTAAAAAAAATGACTTGTTTCATCGACCCTACACCGCAACTTCCTCCTCAAGCCAGCAACACATCACCTCAGAGCAGCTCCTCCTCCCCGCGCGACCAGCCTCCTCCAACCTCGACCCGCGTCCTTTATTCTCGCCCTCGTCGTAATGATCTGCCGCCCATTCGGCAAACCGAAGTAGCCTGTTCATGTCTCCATCCAGAGCCACCGGCCTCCTTCTTATAGACCTCCACCTGTGCTACCTCCCATCCGCCTTCACTTCTCACACGCAAGCACCCTCTCCATCAAACAATGAACGTCAGTTCTCCTCTGCCTCCGCCTTTTACCCACCACCGCATCCTCCTCTAAAAAAATAAAACGTGTACATATAATTTATATTTTTGCATTGAGAACTTGTTCACCCACCAGTACCACTTCCGCACCTCACATAAATGCCACACCGGCCATCACATCTCACCCGACCCGCCATCACCATCTCCTGCCGCTGCTTCCCACACGCACACCATCTTCCCCGCCTAACAGCCCTAAGCCACAGCACGGATCCACCTCTCACCCTCCCTGTTGCCGCGTGTAGCCACCATCGGTCAACACCTAGACCACGTCCCTACCTTCCATCGCCGAAACCCAGGCCGAGCTCCATAAGCTTTGGCCAAGCATTTCTTGCGAGGTACATGTTTATTCGCGTCTGTTCTTTATATATATATAGTTTATATATATTTTATAGAATTTGTATATTAGCTCTGTTGTTATATGTTATATGTATATTATTAGTTATATAGTATATATTATCTTGTTTTGAAAAAAAGGAGCTTTCGTAGGTTGTAGATAATGTCAGTTAGTGAAATATAAATTTTTCACAAGTTGTTATATCTATTCTTCTTATTTTATTCAAAGTTTGATTTAAGTGTATTTGAAAATTTGAGTCTGGTGTGTTATGTTGTTTACAGTTACTATTATATTACAAAAGAAGTAGTATATATGTTAGTTTATGTATGTGGTATATATAAATTATAAAGATATAATATGTTTGTTATACAGGTTTCGTAATCTGTAGTATATATGTATACCTATATATATTTGTTGTATATAAGTTACGGTAGTTCATATATTACATATGTATGTTATATAATATTTATTAGATGTCTAATGCTATATATATTTATATAACTTTTGTAAAATATAAAAGCTTTGCCTGCTTGGTTTTTTTGGAAAGTGTAAGACTTAGTTACGCGTCAGAGAAGGAATCTGAAGTCAAATTATAATGTATCGGGATTTAGTTATTAAGTGTTAAAGATTTATGTTGACTTTAAGATCTGGATATGTATAGATGTTTGAATGATATGGGCCAGTTTTAGTAATAATTTTTTTAGTGATCTTGATTTATAATATACATACATTTGTAGTATGCGTTTATTCCAGTATATATGTTTATATTTCAAAAAAAAAAAATTATTTGCATAGCGTTTATGCATATGTTGAATATTATATTCATTTTAAAGTGCCTATATAATAATGAAGTAAGTCCATATTAATTTGAAATTTTATATATGGAATTTATTTTAAATTGATTAAGAGAAGAATTTTATATATGTGGCGTATATTTTGATTAGCTTATATCAAGCTAATTTGATTTGTTTTCATCGATTCCTGTTATCAGCTGACGCAGCGGATAATTCAAAACAAGGTAGATCGGTGAAAGTAGCAGTCGATGGATTGATGAATGCTGAATTGCCCGAATTCGTTGATCCGAAGATACCGAACTCTAGCTATCTCGAACTCGTTGATCGCGCACGATACCGGGTTCAAAGATCTTCAATTCTTCAAGCGTTGATCAAGCGCACTTGATTCCGCGAATCGGCTTCTACAATCGTTGAATCGAGCGCACTCGATTATCCGAAAGAGGAGATAGGAGATTACACTCAACTACCAATTTGAATGAAAGCACAAAGCAATCAAAAGAGAATTTTATTCAATATTCAACAACCTTTAAAAATGACTTCACTTGCCTATTTATAGGCTACAACACACCAAAACAGAAAAAGTACAAGTCATAAGTCGGCAACCGACTTATCAACCTTGCCGACTTAACATAAGTCGCCTTATTTACAACACAGTTCAGAAAGCTTAAAAATATTACAAGTACTAAGTCGGTTCCGACTTATCAAAGCCTCCGACTCACCATAAGTCGTACACGACTTAAGCTCAACGAGTTACAACATACCGACTTACAACAGAATACAACAGACAACTCCTTAAGTCGTTGCCGACTTACAACATACCGATTTACAAACAGACCCGCTTAAGTCGTTGCCGACTTAACAGCTCTACACGACTCAACTATTAACGACTTAAGAATAGCGGTCCAGATTAACTCGGCATCAAGATCAACGGCAACAGCTTCAGCAACTTAAAACATGCGGCATCTCAAAAGAACCAATGGTGGAGGTTAACTCGGCAGAGGAATCAACGGCATCAGGGCTTTCGCGACTTAAAATTTCGACCGACTTAAATAAGTCGTAACTCGGTGCCGACCTATCTCTTTTCTTAAGTCGGGGTCGACTTAACGCTTGTGCCTTGTAACTCGGTGCCGACTCATCACCTTCCTTAAGTCGGTGCCGACTTAAATCCGCTTCGTTAAGTCGCAACCTCGAAGCAACTTCCCCTTTGTTTTTCCAGTTGAGTCGGAGACGACTCATCACCGCCTCCTTAAGTCGGTTACGACTTATGCCTTCACCCCAGTTGAGTCGGTCACGACTCATGCCTGTTTTCTTAACTCGTAGATGACTCATAGCTCCTTCCATAAGTCGCCTACGACTTATGCCTTCATCTCCGGTCTGAGCTACATCATCCTCCCCATGTTGAGAGAAATTCGACCTCGAATTTGCACGCTCTTCATTCCCAACAAACTCATCCCCATGATATGGTACGAGATGCTTAACATTGAATACGTCAGACGTATACACATCATCCGGCAGCTTTAGTTTATAAGCATTTTCATTGATTCGTTTCACAACTTTCACCGGACCAATTTTCCTGGCTTTCAACTTGTTATAAGCGCCCACTGGAAAACGATCTTTTGTTAATACTGCATAAACCAAATCTCCTTCGTTAAACTCAACATTTCGTCGTTTTAAATCTGCAGCTCGTTTATATTTCTCATTTGCTTTCTCTAATCGTTCTTGAACGATTTTATGACACTCCGTCAGCCCTTCAACAAAATCAGCAGCTTTCTTAATTGTCCCCTTCGAGTGTGGTATCATCGTTAAGTCTAACGGTCCTTTCGGTAAGCTCGAGTAGACAATCTGGAATGGACTGAACCCAGTACTTCGATTCACAGCATGATTATGGGCAAACTCTGCCTGGCATAACTTCACATCCCAACTCCTCAGATTATCTTGAACAAGACACCTCAACAAGTTTCCCAATGATCTGTTAACCACCTCAGTCTGTCCATCCGTTTGCGGGTGATAAGCACTACTAAACTTCAGTTTTGTTCCCACCATTTTCCACAAACTTAACCAAAAGTGACTCAGAAATCGAGTATCTCTATCCGACACAATAGATTCTGGCAATCCATGAAGTCGATAGATCTCCCTGAAAAACAATTGAGCAACATGAACAGCATCCGCCGTCTTCTTACAAGCAATAAAATGTGCCATTTTTGAAAATCTGTCAACCACCACATAAATGGAATCGTTACCACGCTGTGTCCTCGGTAATCCCAACACGAAGTCCATACTCACATCAACCCATGGTTTACTTGGTACAGGTAATGGCATATATAAACCAGCATTAGTCGCAGTTCCTTTCGAAACCTGACAAATATGACAACGCTCCACAAACCTCTCCACTTCTTTCCTCATCGATGGCCAAAAGTAGGATTGTGAAATTAACTGTAAGGTACAGTCTCTTCCAACATGCCCTTCTTCATGTAACTCCTTGATAATCTTCATTCTCAAACTACCCTCTGGTATGCACAATCGATTCCCTTTGAAAAGAAAACCATCTACCATCAAGAACTCATCCGTCTTTCCCTCCTTAACTTTATCAACAAACTTCATGAAGTAAGGATCTTCAACAAATAATTCCGGCAACATTTCAAACCCCGTCACTTCAACTTTCAGCGTAGTCAACAAATGACTCCTCCTACTCAAAGCATCAGCCACTCGATTTGTCACCCCTGACTTGTGTTTCACAACAAAAGTAAACTGTTGCATATAAGCAATCCACGATGCATGTCTCGCTGAAATCTTGTCTTGCCCTTGCAAATGCTTCAATGCTTCATGATCAGTATACAGAACAAACTCTTTCTGAAACAGATAGTGTCTCCAGTGCTTAATAGATTGTACAACAGCATAGAACTCCACATCATACGTACTGTATCGCATCTTCGCTCCTGACAACTTCTCACTGAAATATGCAATTGGACGCCCCTTCTGACTCAACACCCCTCCAATCCCAACCTTGGATGCATCAGTATGTAGTTCAAACACCAACTGAAAATCAGGTAATACAAGAATTGGTGCAGACGTCAAAAGTTCTTTGATTCGTTCAAAGGCAACCCCAGCTTCCTCCGTCCATGCAAACTGTTTGCCTTTCATGCAATCTGTAACAGGTGTCATCACACTACTAAAGTGTGGAATGAACCTTCGATAGAATGAAGCCAACCCATGAAAACTACGAACTTCCGTTATCGTCTTGGGTTGTGGCTAATTTCTGATCGCCTCAACTTTACTTTGGTCAACCTGTATTCCTTTCTCTGAAACAACATATCCCAGAAATAAAACACTGTGCGTCATGAACACGCATTTCTTCGTTGCAGCATAGAATTGTTCTTGTCTCAGTACCATCAGTACTTCTCTAAGATGATTCAAATGTTCCTCTGGACTCCCACTGTAAATAAGAATATCATCGAAATACACCACCACGAATTTCCCAATGAATGGTCGAAAAATCTGATTCATCACCCTCATGAAAGTACTTGGTGCATTTGATAAGCCAAACGGCATGACCAACCACTCGTATAGACCCTCCCTGGTTTTAAAAGCAGTCTTCCACTCATCTCCTGGTCTGATACGAATTTGATGATATCCGCTCTTCAAATCAATCTTCGAAAATACAGTAGCTCCACTTATTTGATCTAACAAGTCATCCAACCTCGGCATTGGAAATCTATATCTCACAGTGATCTTATTCAATGCTCGACTGTCAGTGCACATCCTCCACGTCCCATCCTTCTTGGGTACCAATAAAGCTGGTACAGCACAAGGACTCAGACTCTCCTGCACACGCCCCTGTTCAAGCAATTCCTCAACCTGCCTCCGCAATTCTTCATGTTCCTTCGGACTCATTCGATAATGTGGTCTGTGTGGCAACACAGCACCTGGAACAAGATCGATCTGATGTTGTATATCCCTCAACGGTGGCAACTCCGTTGGTAATTCCTCTGGAAATACATCGTCAAATTCTTTCAAAACTGGTTTAACTTCCTCAGGAATTTCAACTTCTTCACTACTCTCACGCCCAATCAACAAGAATACTTCCGGCTCTTCTTCAACTTCTTTAACAAACTCCTTTAAAGTCAATAAAGTTTTCAGCTCTTCAATTTCTTCTGACTTACTTTCTTCTTGTGATCTCTTCTTCGGAACTAAGATAATCTTCGTGCCTTTAAACATAAAACTGTAGCTATTGGTCCGACCGTCATGTTGTACTGCTCGATCATACTGCCATGGTCTTCCCAATAATAAATGACAAACATCCATCTCTACTACATCACACCATATTTCATCCTTGTATTTCTTTCCAATAGAGAATGGTACACGAACTCGTCTATCCACTTTCACTTCTCCTCCTTTTCTCAACCATGCTAGCTTGTATGGATTCGGATGTTTCTCTGTCTTCAATTTCAACTTCGTCACAGCTTCGGTTGAAATAATATTATCACAGCTTCCTGCGTCGATCACAAACTTACACACCTTCCCCAGAATAGTACATGTTGACTGAAAGATATTACTCCTCAACCAACTAGCTTCCTCCTGCTTCGGTGTTAAACACGATCTCCTCAGCATTAGGTTACAACCTTCGTCTCCTGACGTAATATCCTGCTCATCCTCCTCAGCTGGATTAGAACAATCTTCATCAACATCCTCATCGTCAACTTCTGCAATCATGGTTCTCTTCTTTGGCTTTGGACACTCACTGCTTTTATGACCCAATTCCTGACAATTGTAACATTTGAAACCATTGTTAACTTTCGCCTTCTCAGCCTCCTTCACCACTGGTCTACTGATAGGTTTAGAAACATTAGAACTTCCTCCAACACCCTTCGCTTGATTGTTAGAATTAGTAAACACACCACTTCCTCGTCTCCCTTGTTTTTCCCAAGCCAACGCTTTCTGATGTGCTTCCGCTACAGATCTTGGATCGAACATATTGACCATATCCTGAATCTGCATTCTCAATCCTCCAATGAACCTAGATGTCAGCTGCTCTTCTGTTTCCATAATATCATTCCTTGCAATGAGTTGATAAAATTCATCAGCATAGTCATTAACTGTCTTCGTGCCCTGCCTCAAGTTCTGCAAACGTTGATACATCAAAGATTGATAATTGTATGGTAAGAACGTTGCTTTCATCAATTTCTTCACCTTCTCCCAAGATTCAATCTTTGACTTCCCCATACGTTCACGTGTAAGCTTGGTTTGCTGCCACCATGCCAAAGCTCTACCCCTCAGCCTCGTAGCAACCAACTTCACTCTACGATGTTCTGGAACTTCTTTGAAGTCAAAAATCTCTTCAACATTAGCTACCCAATCTAGAAACTCCTCCGCTTGCATACCACCTTTGAATTCAGGAATTTCTGTCTTCATCCCCGACTCCCATTTGTGATCATACTCAGAATAGTTTCTTCCTTGACCTCTTCCTTGAACACTACCACCATCATACTCCTCTTCAAAATCAGATGCATAACGATGTCGATTCTGACCACCAACATCTCTACTACCATTACGCCTTCCACCTTCATCCCTTCTATCGACATTCCTCCGTTCACGATCATTCACGTTCCTCCCACGCCCTTGATCATTTTCAACACTTCTGTCTCGATTGGAATGTGGCGAGACTCTACTACCCCCATGGTTAGATTCTGGTGAAACCCTTCTCCGATTTTGATTCATCTCCGTCATAAGTCTCTCTAACCGGCCAATTCCTTCATTAAGCTTCTCACTAAAATTCTCATTGATTCTTTGCTCCATCTCATCAGCCTCTTCTCTTCGATACAAAGCTTCTACGTTTTGGTGGCGATTAGCTCTTCTTGGCGGCATACTTGAAAACTTCACAAATTCTTCAACACTTCAAATTCAAACACTTTCCGGATTTTGATCCAAAATGAAACGGATCGAAATCTTCCACTTTGTAGCCAATCTCGATGAACACGATGAACACGACTTCTCCAAATCACAAATCCAAACTTCAAACTTCAAAAGTAAGCACGACCCACTTCCTCAAATTCTCGGCCGTGATTGATAACTTCAAATCTTCGAATGAATAGGCTCCAAGTCTCGATCTAGCTATGATTGGCTAGAACAAGCTCTGATACCAAAAACTGACGTAGCGGATAATTCAAAACAAGGTAGATCGGTGAAAGTAGCAGTCGATGGATTGATGAATGCTGAATTGCCCGAATTCGTTGATCCGAAGATACCGAACTCTAGCTATCTCGAACTCGTTGATCGCGCACGATACCGGGTTCAAAGATCTTCAATTCTTCAAGCGTTGATCAAGCGCACTTGATTCCGCGAATCGGCTTTTACAATCGTTGAATCGAGCGCACTCGATTATCCGAAAGAGGAGATAGGAGATTACACTCAACTACCAATTTGAATGAAAGCACAAAGCAATCAAAAGAGAATTTTATTCAATATTCAACAACCTTTACAAATGACTTCACTTGCCTATTTATAGGCTACAACACACCAAAACAGAAAAAGTACAAGTCATAAGTCGGCAACCGACTTATCAACCTTGCCGACTTAACATAAGTCGCCTTATTTACAACACAGTTCAGAAAGCTTAAAAATATTACAAGTACTAAGTCGGTTCCGACTTATCAAAGCCTCCGACTCACCATAAGTCGTACACGAGTTAAGCTCAACGAGTTACAACATACCGACTTACAACAGAATACAACAGACAACTCCTTAAGTCGTTGCCGACTTACAACATACCGATTTACAAACAGACCCGCTTAAGTCGTTGCCGACTTAACAGCTCTACACGACTCAACTATTAACGACTTAAGAATAGCGGTCCAGATTAACTCGGCATCAAGATCAATGGCAACAGCTTCAGCAACTTAAAACATGCGGCATCTCAAAAGAACCAATGGTGGAGGTTAACTCGGCAGAGGAATCAACGGCATCAGGGCTTTCGCGACTTAAAATTTCGACCGACTTAAATAAGTCGTAACTCGGTGCCGACCTATCTCTTTTCTTAAGTCGGGGTCGACTTAACGCTTGTGCCTTGTAACTCGGTGCCGACTCATCACCTTCCTTAAGTCGGTGCCGACTTAAATCCGCTTCGTTAAGTCGCAACCTCGAAGCAACTTCCCCTTTGTTTTTCCAGTTGAGTCGGAGACGACTCATCACCGCCTCCTTAAGTCAGTTACGACTTATGCCTTCACCCCAGTTGAGTCGGTCACGACTCATGCCTGTTTTCTTAACTCGTAGATGACTCATAGCTCCTTCCATAAGTCGCCTACGACTTATGCCTTCATCTCCGGTCTGAGCTACATCATCAGCTCTATTTGTCGAATTCCTGCCAATCTTGCTTTGTTTTGAAATTCGTGCTTGGATTCGTAACTCATTATGGTATCAAATCTCTCTAGACTCGAAAGGTGAGCAATCACTCACGATTAATGTTCTTATATTTATTAAATTTGATTTCAATTGAAACGACAAATGAAATATGCTGCTGTTAGTTATTTATATTGCTATATCTATGCCATCATTTGTATCTGTTCACCTGTGACATCTGACACCCTTATCTGTTATTTATACTGATGATATATGCCTATTACCGTTGTTATATTATTATCATATCTGTTATCACTCTGCAAGTTCCATGTTAGTATAGTATCACTATGGGTTGAAATGATACATACCCGAACGGACTTTAGAATAGGAGAAAATCATTATGGGTTGAAATGATAAACCCAAGCGATTTTCAAATTAAATTGAATTTGGGATTTCGGGTTGAAAAGATATATACCCGAATATATTTTAAATTGCGGATTGAAATGATAAATATCTGTATCACTTGACCATAGGATAGAAAATTATATACAGACACCGTTGGTCTAAATATAAACGTTTTGAAAACATTTCTACGGTTTTGAAAGAAATATATGGTTTTAATAAATAATGATTTTAAAGATTTATTAAAGTTGATTTAATAAAGTTGATTTGAATCAATATGAAATATGTTCAAGTGTTTATGTAAAATTTATATTTTAAATATAGAATTTATAATGTTTTAGGTTGAAAGATAAATTTGAACTGATTTGGAATTCTTAATTATTTAAGAATTATACTTAAATAAGTTGATCTGAAATCTATTAAATTTGAAATTTTAAGATATGTTTTATAACTTGAATTAATTAAGAAGTGGCTTAAATGAATATTTCAAACTTATATAAATTTAAATAGGATATTTTGTCTATATAAATTTGTAAATTGAAGTTGTATTTTGATGTATTGAAATGATTAAAGAAATATTTCAGAAACTAAATGTAATGAAATTAAATTGGGACATAAATTGAATTATCGAATTTAGTTTTGAAATGTCAAATATTTAAACTTGAAATATATTGAAATTGAAATGGTTTATTCATGGTTCAAATAGGCATTTGAAATCGATAATTTGAAAGGGTTTATTGAGAAACTAAATTGAATTGAAATTGATGATTTGAGATTTGATTAAATTTAATTTTGGAATTCGAGTTTATGTGAATTGATTTGTGAAATTTGAGGAAGCTATTTTTATATAAAGTATTTAAACTATATCTAAAACTATTTATATTTTACTTTATAAATTTTAATATAAATTATTTTAATATAAATCCTTTTCAATATAAATTATTTTATTTTAACTTATAACTATTTTATATAAACTATTTTATTTAATAAACTATTTTTCTATATATACAAATTTTAATATCTAAACTATTTAAGAGGAAAGTGTTAGGATTTCAAAGTGTTATGAATTTCAAGTTTTATTTCCAAAGTGTTATGATTTTAAAAGACTTATGATTTCGAAAGCGTTATAACCTTGGAAAGTGATATGATTTTGGAAATGGATTTATTTGAAGTGAAAGTGATATCGTATTGATATGGTTTTGAAATGGCAATGATATGTCGGTTTTGAAATGTAACTATTTTGAAATTTTATTAAATGACCATTGGTGTAATAATACGTAGTTATTAAAGAGACCGGGATCGGATATGGACATACTCTCTATCGATACCGAAACCACTTTAATAACTAATATACGCGGATTGTTGATCCAGAACGAAGTGGATGGTTTTGATGAACGCGTTGATTGAAGAAAGAGAACAATTTTGGATGACCCCTGACATGACTAAAATAGGAGCCGCGCCGGGCCATTTAGGATCGCCATCTCTAGCGGATACACTTCTTCGTTACCATATCTATTACTTTTGTGATTCGATTTGGGTGCACCCCTCGATTATGGGAGTGTTGTTTCGCGGTGTTGGGGTAGTAACTGCTATGCCCAACATTAGTCCGGATCACGCAACTACTAGTATCCTAGTTGGTATTGCCTCATGTACCTTGTCATACTGATTATCCTATTCGCGACCACTACGATTTTGGTTTGTACCTTTAGTATATGGATTGCCCTCTGGTGACTTCCGGTTTTGGGGAAACTACGGTCTTGTATATGCTCTTGGGAATAAAAATGTGTTAAGGGTGGAATGGGCCATGACTTAACGCTATTTTGATATCGTACTTTACTGATTAGACATTATCTACTTAGCGTACACTACTACATAGTAGATAGTTTAAAGGATCCTTAGAGGACGGTTATCCCAAACATCCTTTGAGTTACTTGTATTTTAGTTGATATTTCACTTGAGTTGGATTTATTGATATAAGAATGTTAATCCTGACTCGAGTGTTTTGTGTTTTCTTTACGCTCGGGTCAGACTGAGTGTACCAGTATTCGAGACACACCTTTGGAGTTGGAGCTTCGCTTGGAGATCCAGCTATCTATCCAGCTTTCAGATATTCAGTTTATTCCAGTGATGTATTCTGATATTGTATTTGACTATTGTATTCGAGACTTCTGTTGTATCCTGTATAACTCTGTTTTATATATATAGTAGCTTCATGAACTACTATTCTTTTGTTTCCGCTGCATTATTGTTATATTACTCTGTGTCTGTGATCTGTGATTATTTTATTTACTGTATATGCTGAGTTTTGCAAATTTAAATTAACAATCTATTGTTTTGAATTATTCAAGTCTGACATGTGTGGATTATTGTCGATTTGAATGGTCCAAAATAGTGGGTCGTTACAATAATCCAGTCATATTTTAGAAATTCAAATCAATTAGATTTTCCAAAACAAAGCTGTAGCAAGACTACAGAACGGTCTCTTCACTTCGAAACTCGAAAATGAACGTCGATGATGCTGCAGTCATCAACGAAATTATTTTCCAACGACAAAGAGAAGACCACTTAATTTTTAAACTTTAAAATCCTTTAGAGACAAATTTTTATTCAAAATACTTTAAATAATATCCTTTTTAAAATTTTAAACACAAGGTTTGAAACCATCGGAAATTAAATTCTTTAAATTTCTTGTTTTAAATTCATTTCAGTTCCCAAATCAAATTTATAAACAACCATTTATAAATTCATTAGTAGAACAATAAATGATAAATCAAGTATTATCATTTCAAATTATCAATTTAAATTAATTTATTAAGTTCCATAAAATTATATATCCAAATTTATTTCATTAACCAAATTTTAAAATAATATTGTGTCAGTTTGTTCTGTCAAAGTGTTTTAGAAATCCTATCGATAGCGTTGATCAGACGATTCGATCGGAAACCCAAATCAACATCAACAACTCAAACAACATAATCTATAAAACAAAACATAGATTTACAAGTACAATTTAAAATGTTTGGAGATAGTTTGGAAACAAAGACAAGATGATAAATTAACAAATTATGAAGATGGATAAGCTTAGGTAAATCGCGGACAACCTTAATCGGGTCAACCGTGACTTAATGAATAAGATCAAATGTGGATTTTCTGGGGTAAATCTACATCCGAGCTCAAGAGATAGAGTTTGGAATAACAAAAGATATTAGCATCTAAACCAAGGATAGATATAAATCTCTGGTGAATCGATGCAAATTTGTAAAGGAGTTTCCCCCTTTACCAAAAAATAGAATATTGGCGAGACAACCAATTCACTATAAAGATCATTCGAAGTGGAGTTATGTGATACTCCAAAATCAAAAGAAGATGAATAGTGAGGGACAAGAATGAATTTTGGAACCGCAGGGAACGTTCCAAAAATTCAAAGGAAATTCGAATCAAGAGGAAAAGATTCAAGCTCAAACGAAAGTGATTCTGTAAATAAATCTACTCCATATGCTGAGTTTTTCCTCAAAGCCAAAGCTCTGATACCAACTGTAACGGACCGCGTCAGTGGGGTAACGCCCACTGTAGCATACAGCAGTACCTGTGTTTTGCCTTTACAGCCAGCCTCTCGACTGCACCAACCCCGTAGGGACATGTAGGAGTAAGAGTCATCTGCTCGCTACCAAACTAAATGCGAGAACCCCCTATCATGCTGCACCCGCCAAGTGCATAGGCAGACACACATGTCGGAGTTTAATTGCTCAAAATACCGCGTTGTAAATAAAATTTGGCAAATCTCAGAATATATAGTAAATAAATATAATCACAGATCACAGACACAGAGTAAAATAATGCAGCGGAAGTAAAAGAAATAGTAGTTCATGAAGCTACTATATAAATATATCAGAGTTACATAAGATATAACAGAAGAAATAGAATACAACAAAAGTCTCAATATAATAACCAAGTACAAGCTGAGTAGAACAACGGAATTGAAATAGATAGGACATGACAAGCAGATAATCTCCAGCGATTCAAATCTCCAAGAGAGTGGAAATCCAAATCTGTGAATAACTCAGGCTGACCCGAGCGTAAAGCAAAACACAAAACACTCGAGTCAGGACAATATATACTTATATAATGTAAACCAACTCAAGCGAACTGTAATAAGGGTACAAGTAACTTAAAGAATGCTTGGGATCACCCATTCTTTAAGGATCCGTTAAACTATCTACTATGTAGTAATATTCGATATTATAATAATGTCTAATATAAAATAAACATACTTTTAAATAGCATTAAAGCTTTACATTTTCCACCTTAACACGTAATAGTCCCAGTAGTCTATCCAGTATTAGAATACTCCCAAAGTGGGGGCTACCCTCGATACTCCACAGGCTACAGGAGAAATCACAAATCGTAGTAAAGCTCGATATGGTAGGTGACATGGCACAACTAGGCAATGCCAGGGTAGATATACCAATTACGCACACGGACTGATGGAGCGCATAGCAGCCACTATCGTCCACCTCGAACAACACTCCCAAATCGGAGGATGACCATCTAATCAATCACAAGTAAGAGTATAATATCAAAGAAATGTGTCCGAGAAGAGGTGCTACCTCACTGGTCCGAGATCGCTCCTGTTTTAGCCACCTTATGCCAACTCACGGGAGTTAGGTCCACGTAACATACCTTAAGAACGTCGCCACCATCCTACTTCATTCTGGAATCTCCACCGCGTACACGGTTGTCAAAGTGGTTTTCGGTATCGACAGAGAGTATGTCCATATCCGATCCCGGTCTCTTTGCCAACCAATCGTTATTATACCTGTGGTTATAACTTTTAAAAACAATACTTTACTTCAAAATAAAATATCATTTCAAACCATATCTTTATCAAAATAAAGATTAAATCAATTCCAAACCATTTCCATATATTTAAATTTTCATATCATTTTCAAAACTTCATTTCAAATCATTCTAATATAATAAAATATCCTATCAGTTCAAATCCAAATATTCAACTTTAAATATCTTTTAAATTCAAAGATATCGTTCATTTACTATCATTTCAAATCACCTTTAAATAGTTTATATTCCAATCAAAATAATTCATTTAAACCTTTTAAAAGTGTAATTATTATATTTTCAAATCAAGTATTCAATTTCCAAAGTTTCAAACCATTCTGAGTTCGTTTACTAAGTCAAAAACCCTAATTATTAAAATTTCAGCATTTCACAGCATTTAAAAACAGCTGCTATAAGTTATATTTGAAAACATTTTTAATTCAGCAAAGACAGCACTTAAAACTACTGTTAAAACTCAGTTTTAGTTGAATTATAGTTCAAAACAAAAAAGACAGCATTTCAGAAGTGCTGCGGTAGTTCAGATTTCAAAACAAGGGTTAAATTTGATTTCAACATAGACTGCAGACCATTATAGCATTTCCAGAGAATGCTATAATAGGCCTGAGTTCAATATTAGCCTATAAGTTCAACTACAGCATTCCAGAAATGCTATAATAGCTCCTTTTTACACAATTTTAGTTCAAAACAGAATCTATAGCATTTCTGAATGCTATTAAAAGTTAATTTCAGGTGTTAGTGTATTTCCAGCAATTAAATAACTTTAATTTAAAACACATAGACATTTTTAAAATCATATTTTAACATTTAAAATGTTCATTTACATATCATTTAACATATATCTTTTCACAATAAATTTCTTATAATCAAATCCAATTTTCAATAATTTACTTAATAAATTTTAGTGTAAAAGTGTCCAATTCTTCATATTTCAACAAATAAACTTAACACTTCAAATTTAAATTACCATTTCACAATTTAACTAAATTTCCAATTTCATTTAATTAACTTAAAACTTTAATTAAACCAAATTTCACATTTACTAGTCAAGTTATATTTTAAAAGATCACTTTTAAACATTCATTTATTTAACCACTTAAATTCATAGAAAAATCAATAATACTTTAATAAATCACTTAAATTCAAATTTAATCAAATTATCATATTTTACCATTTTCCAAATATAATTAAATTTTCATTTTTATTTATATAACTTAAATATCATTTTTAACCAAAATTCCAAATTCCAAACTTAAGTTATATTTCAATAATCCAATTTAACCATTCATTAATTACATTTTTAACTCATTGAAAAATCATAATTTCTTTATTTTAAAACATTTCAAAATCTATTTAAATCAAATTTCATAAATTTATATTTTTAAAAATACTTAAAAATATCCAAAACACTTTATAAAATAACCACGGGCCTGTATATAGTTTTCTAACCTAGGTCAAGTGATACGGATATGTATCATTTCAATCCGCAGTTTAAAAAGAAAAATCCGGGTTCTATCATTTCAAACCCGCAATCCCAAGTTAAAATAAGTTAAATAAAAACCATTCAGGCCTATCATTTCAGCCCATAATGATTTTTCCCTATTCTAAAGTCCGTTCGGGTATGTATCATTTCAACCCATAGTGATTCTAGTCTACAGGGAACTTGCAATGGTGATAACTGATATAAATAACAGAATAACGTTAAATAACAGTAACATACGATATAACAGGTGTATAAACATCATATGATCATAACATAGTCAAGTATAACATGATAATATATTTCTACAGATTCACAAGGTGTCAATTTACTAGTTATATAGGTACATATTGTCTGGTGAGAATAACTCACCTTTTTATGTTGGAGATATCAATTAGAATGACACAACGGATCCAGAAGGCATGACCTTTGATTTGAGTGGAGAGAAATAGCCAAGATATCATCTTGTAAACAACCCCAAAACAAGACAGTATACACATGTGAATATTAACCAAAACAATATCGAACAAATTGAAATACAAAGCAATAAAGACAAGACTTTTTCCTTTACCATTCAAAAGCTCGAACAAGGGGATCAAGTGCTCAGCCATGATGTGTTTGGGCTCAGGTTAGCATCATATAGGTCAGGTTTAGCACACCTAAGCATGGCAACATGAAGTGATGTGAAGGGTAGGAGATGCAACATGAAGAATATCAATGGACAAGGCAAATAGGTGAAGTTTTGGTCACAACAAGGCTCGACTTGGTCATTGCTTGGCTCGGCCATGCATGGTACAGGTCTGGACAGTGGAGGGTGATGGTGCAGCAGCAGCCAAAGGTCATGTACCAAGTGGTGGTGGTGGCTAAGGGGGTGGCCAAAGCAAGATATGGAGGGTAGGTGATGATATATATGGTATAGGCAATGTTTTAAGGAGTTTTGCATTGATTTTGTGGTGATGGCTTCAATTGGATGGCACGGCCTGACATGGTCAGAGGGATTGGAGGTGGAGAGGATGGTGGTGGTAGTGGTAGAGGCTAGGCCTAGCAAAACACAAGAAGGATCAATGCAAATTCAAGAGAAAACAATGGAAAAAGGAGGAAGAAAAGTGAGCAAAGAGGAAGCCATTGCATTTTTCTTAGCCGTGACTTTTTTTAGGATTTGAGGGAACATTTTCACGTGAGAAACAAATGGAAGTGGCGGCTGAAACAAATGAGGAGATTGGGCCACTTGCTTGAAAAATTAGGTTAAAAGGTAAAAGGGTGTAATATAAAAGGGCCTTAGGAAGATGGAAGGTTTAGGGCCTTTCATATTACTTTATTTTAATTATATAAATATATATTTCTGGAAATAATAATAATCCCAGATAAAATTTCGAAATTTTATCAAAATATAATAATTTATATAAATATTTATCAATCATATAAAGTTAAATTAAGAAAATAGCTAAAAATAGTAAACTAGTCTAGAAAATTTGAAATTGAATAGAATAAATTTTAGAAAAATTCATATGAGCTTGTAATATATTTACAAACATAAATAATAACATAAAATAAAAATATATTCACAAAATAAATATTTAAAATTTAATTTACATAAAAATTTTAATGAAGAAAATAACAGAAAATAGGGAAATAGCCTTTAAAAATAGGAAATCATCATAGTAAATTTTGGAAAAATTCTATTATTATTTTTGAAAATATTTAGAGATGAAAATATACATAAATTAACATATTGACACATATTAAAATAAAATATAACAAAGAAAAAGTAATCTATACAATTTAAAATAGACAAAATTGTTAAATAAACAGTTTATACTCAAAATTGAAATGTACATAACTTTTACATTTTAACTCCGTTTCAACGAAACGAAAAGCAGTATTCATGTTAATACATCTATTTTCATAATAAAAGATAAAATCTGTAATTTCAAATATTTAAAATTTAAACTCAAAAGTCAAAGTTTGACTATTGACCAAAATTCACATTTTCTGGAAATATTAAATTTAGTCATATTTGGAATTCTAATCCACATCAAAATCAAAGTTTATACTTAAAATAACAAAATTTATTCTTTTTCATAAATAAAGCTTTTAAATCTGGAAATATCAATTTAAAAATAATTGGAAAATACAGGGTTGTTACAAATTGAAATACAAGTAACTCAGAGGATGTTTTGGATTTCCATCCTTTAAGGATCCGTGGAACTATTTACTATGTAGTAATATATGCTACTATAATATGTCTAAAGTAAAGTAAAAGTATTAAAATAGCGTTAAGGCATTACCCATATCCCCCTTAACACATTTTATATATTCCCATAGTCTATACAATGCCGTACGCTCCTCCGAAAACTGGAGGTTTACACAGATGACACCACATAGGTACGGTACAAAACAAACTCGTAGAAGGCGCGCTAGGGCATGTGAACACGGCACTCGAGGCAATGCCAAGGTTGATATACCAATTGCACTCCCGGACCGGTGGTAACGCATAGCAGCTACTACAGCCCACCTCATGACACACTCCCAAATCAAAGGGTGCACCCACTCAAATCACAAAAGCAATAGAATGGTATCGAAGAAATGTGCCCGATCGGAGGAATGACCTCACTTGGCCCGATATAGCTCCTGTTTTAGTCAGATCTAAGCTGACTCACGGGAGTCAGGGTCACGTCATACCATATAGAATTATCGCCAAACCATCCTACTTCATTTCTGGAATCTGCACCACGTACACAGTTGTTAAAGTGGTTTTCTGTATTGGCAGAGAGTATGACAACTTCTGATTCCGGTCTCTTTAACAACCAAACGTTATTATAACACCTTGGTCATTTCAAAATATCATATTTCAAAACCAAAATCATTTCCATTTCAAAACCATCTCAATCCTGATATCGTTATTCCCTTAAAATATATTCATTTCAAAATCATGGTACTTTCAAAGTTATAACACTTTCGAAATCATAAATCTTTTTAAAAATCCAAACACTTTGGAAATCATAACTTTGAAATTCATAATACTTTGAAATCATAGCTTTGAAATCATAGCACTTCCTCTAAACAGTTTAGATATTAATAATAGTATATATATAATAAAATAATTTATATAATAGAATAGTTTATAAAATAAAATAATTAGTATATTAAAATAGTTATAAATTTTAAAATAATATATATAATAAAATAATTTGTAAAATAAATTAGTTAAAAATAACTTATGAAGTAAAATATAAATAAGTTTTAACATAATTTAAAAATACTTTATATAATAAAATAGTTTCCTCAAATTTCACAATCGATCCAAATTTACTCGAATTCCAAAATTCAAAGAATTCAATCTCAATTCATAAAATTCAATTCAATTCAGTTTCTAAATAAACCATTTCAATTTAAATCGATTTCAAATACATATTTGAACCACAAAATAAAACATTTCAATTTCAATATATTTCAAAGCTTTAAATGTTCAACATTTTCAAAACTAAATTTGATAAATTCATATATATCTTTATTTAACTTCATTATTATTTACATTTGAAATATTCACTTAATAAATCCAATATCATTTAATTAAAAACCCTAAACTTCAAATCACTAAGTATTTCCTTCAATCTATTTAACTTGAAATATTCATTTAATCACCTTAAACCAAAATCAGGTTACAAAATCATATCCTTTTAAAATATCAAATTCAATAAGTGTCAAATCGATTTAATTCAATAAAATTCTTAATTAAATACACTTTCAATTAAATTCAAATTTATCTTACCAACCTTAACTTATAAAACTCATTATAAAAATCTATTTTTAAAATATAAATTTTAAGTAAATACTTAAACATATTATATTTTAATTAAATCAAACTTTATTAAATTAAATCTTATTATTAAACTTACTTTATGATAAAACTTAATTTATATATTTTAAAATAGTAAAATTATAGGTAAATTCTTAAAATTTATAATTTCAAACTGTTTGCACAAAAAATGGACAAACACCTCAAAGTCGTATGAGTTAGTAGATCTTATGTTGTTCTTAGTGATTTGGGTGACTTATGCAAATATATGAAAAGCAGGGGCTAAACTATAAAAAGACACGTAGATTTATAGTGGTTCAGCCAGAATGTGCCTACGTCCACTTTATATGTTATTTCTCTTCTCTTGTCTAGATTACAAGTACAAAGCTTTGATACAAGTAAAAGAAAGTTGTTTGAAAGTCCTCTCCGTGCTTGAGCTCTCAAACTTGTCCCCCATTGTCGTACCCCTGCCCCTCTATTTATAGAGTGAGGCTGGGGGTAGGGGTCTTGGATGTATATTGCTACTAGTGGGCCTGGGCTGATGCGATCTGGCCTGGCAGTGTTGATCCGGTATGCCTTGGTCCGGTTGTGAGTGGATGGAGTTGGTTCGGTGGGAGGAGTGGAAGGAGTTGGTTTGGTGGATGGCTGGTCCGGTGAGGCCTGAGGGAGGCTGGTTCGGCTGCTTTGGTTCGGTAGCTCTAGACCGGTAGAGGGCTGGTTCGGCATCCTTGGTCTTAGGGGTTGGTCCGGTAGAGGCACCTTGTAGTTGGTTCGGTAGGCAGTGAAGCAGAGGCTGGTTCGGTTATGCCTAGGAAGGGGTTTGGTTCGGCCATGCATAAGAGGGGAGTTTGGTCCGGTAGTAGGCGAAAACACTCCCAACATTTTCCCCCCAAAGTGGGGCATATGCTTGCGTATGGCGCGCTTTGTTTATCTGGACGCCCCCATCCGGTTTTGAATGCCGAATTAGGTGAGACATTCTTTGCCGAATGAACTTCGTGCTTGAAATGCCGAATGACCATGAGGAGTATGATTGCCGAATGAGATTGATGGTTTGAATACCGAATGACCTTTCGGTCTTGGACTACCGAATGAATTCGAGTGCCGAATGGGTCCCTTGTTGGATATGCCGAACAAGATAGGGGAGTTCGAATACCGAATGACCTTTCGGCCCTGAACTACTGAATGCACTTTTATGACTTGAATTATGAGTGAAATTCCGGACTGCACACACTCGCTTGTTTACTTCCTTTATTCTAACGACGCACTTCTTTGTGTTTGCAGATAAATGTCTTGTAAAGTTGAAACCCGATCAGAAAAGAGGAAATCCCAGGATAGAGACGATCCTTCCGCAGTGCCCCCAGCTCAGTCAGAACCGGGACGTCATGGGCCTACCCCGAGGTCACTAGTGGATGGGTACGGCCCTCAGGAGCTTCTGAACTCACCTCCCGACTGTTTCCCAAGCTTTCTCAAAGGCGAGCAGCTTGATGTTATCTCCCGCTCCTTTAGGATTGATAGAGCGCGCATGCTGTTGCCGGGGGAGGCAGGTGTACAAGTAGAGGATGATGACCAGGATGGTCAAGAAGCAGGTGCTGGTAAGTCTTCCTTTCTGGTATTTCCATTAACTTGGTTGCTTATCACTAATGAGTTCTTTCTTTGACCAGACAGGTGGGCAACAGGGCAAGGATAAAACTCCGACGCGGCCGGCTCCTTGATTGGACCTGGATATCTTTTGGTGGGCTTGACATTGTTGTATACGTTAGTCTCAAAACAGTAACGTAACTCTTAGGTTGTAATTATGCTACTTGTAATAAACAACACTATTCTTGACGTGTAATTTTTTAACTTAAGCTGATTCCGTCGTTTTTTGAATGCTTTTGTTATTTTCACATGTGGTATGAGAAATATAGCTATGCATATGCTTGTAATTCAGTTGTGTTTAATGCCAAGTTCTTGCTTAAAGCATAATTTCATGCCTTATAATGCTAGTGTGATGTATGAATAAATTATAGTCAGGAATTTGTATAAAAGAAGAAAATACCGCCTTTCATGTTCTAATTGTAGATGGCAGTTTTGAATATTTTTGTACGACCGAGGATGGAGCTCAGTTGAATGTCCTACTATCCAACTGTGAATTCCCATTCCCGCTGGTGAGTATCTTCTACTCTGTGTCCTGTACTTCAGGGATTGTTATAGAGGATAGGAGAAAAGTTCTTTAAATAGAATTGAAATATGTGAAATAGTAAAACTTCCAATCACGGAAGGCCTTCGATGTGTTTAAGTTCATGGCAAACGGGCTTTGTAGTCACTTTCCCTAGCTGTGGGTCTTGGAGACATTTGTCACCCATCTTACGCCTCCGCGGGGAGTTAATTCTTTTTTACCACAGCCGCACTTAAGACACATCGGAGCCGAGATCGCGCACAGTAACTACCCGGGCCATTATGGCCCGTAATCGTGGGTATTATTCGATTTACTGTGACCGGCTAGCATGGGTGCCGATCGTCAACCGTGAACTACCCCTGGCTGGCCACACCTTATGTTGGGGTTTATAATCGGTTCATAGTTGCCGGCGAGCCGAACGCCGTAATGAGCTGCCTCGGCTATAGTCGGCCTTCTCGGTGGCTTATAATCGGCTCATTACAGTTGGCTTTGAGGGCCGTCGCGAGCAATGAGTTAACCCACAGCAGAGGGATGCCGGAGCAAAAGTGTCTCATTGGCGAGGGCATAGATTCGTATAGTACCTGTTAGGTCTTGTCCAGGAGAAGTCGCGCTGTGGAGCGCCTTGAATGAAAATGCTATTTGCACAGGATTTTGTTCAACAGAAAAGGATAAAGTTAACAAGCAGCAAAGATATGAAGGAACAAGTTAAAAAGAGACAAGTTTTTTTAAAGTGGTTCGGCACGAAAATGCCTACGTCCATTGATTCTCTTTGTTAATTCACTTCATATGGGTAGTACAAGTTAAGAAAAGTATCGACGAAGGTGTTGGATGTTCCATGCCCTCTGGAACACCTCCCCGTCCACTGTTGACAAAATATAAGCTCCATTGTGGAGATCTTTATGAATTACACCATCCCAGATTGGATCTAGTGCTCCGAGGCGAGGGAAGATTCGCTTGAGGACAAGATCCCCTTCTCGTAAGGTACGATACTTGACTTTGGAATTGTATTGTGCTGCCACTTTTTGCTTGTGGGCTGCTGCTTTGAGGGCTGCATCATTTCTTCTCTCCTCAATTAGATCCAAAGACATGTAAAGGAGTTCTTCGTTCTCTTCTGGGTTATAGTGGATCCTACGGTGGGAAGGCATGATGGTTTCAACAGGGAGCATAGCCTCCGATCCGTATGCCAAAGAGAAAGGAGTATGCCTTGTTGATGTTCTGAAAGATGTGCGATAGGCCCACAGTGCCGTAGGAAGTTCATCCACTCAAGCGCCTTTTGACTTTTCGAGTTTCTTTTTTATTAGAGTTTTGAGAACTTTGTTGACGGCTTCGACTTGTCCGTTTGCCTAGGGATAAGCTACGGATGAGAAGCTTTTGTGAATTCCGTGCCCTTGGCACCAGTTGGCGAACTCCTCGCTGTCAAACTGAAGTCCATTGTCCGATATGATTTTGAATGGGACTCTGTACCTGCATAGAACATTTTTGATCAAGAAGTTAATAACTTTTGCTGAAGATACCTTATTTAGTGGTTCTGCTTCCATCCATTTGGTGAAATAGTCGACTGCTACTATAGCATATTTGGCCCCGCCTCGGCCCATTGGCAGTTCGCCAATCAAGTCAATTCCCTGTACTGCAAAGGGCCAAGGGCTGTTCATTTGAGTAATCTCAGTTGTTTGTAACCGCGGAATCTTAGCAAACTTCTGACATCAGTCACATTTTCTGATGAAATCTAAGGCGTCCTTGCTTAAGGTGGGCCAGAAATATCCATATTGGAGTATCTTTTTTGCCAAAGTCTGCCCTCCAATGTGATCTCCGCAGCTTCCTTGATGGATGTTGGATAATATTTCCTTGGCTTCCCTTCCAACGACACACCTTAATAAGGGGTTAGAGAAGCCGCGCCGAAGAGGTTGCCCTCTTGTATTGTGTAGCGGGAAGCTTTCCTCAAGACTTTCTTGACTCCGTTACGCCCGTCGGGCAGTGTGCCACTTTGTATGTATTCTTGGATGGGAGTCATCCAAGTTTCTTCTTCGGTTGCAGCTATCAGATTCACTTGCTCAAAACTCGGGGTTAGTTGCCTTGAGACAGTTACTGTTCCTGAAATGGCGCCGTCATTCATGCTAGCTTGTTTTTCCAGTTCGTCGGCCTCTTGGTTTTCTTCTCGAGGAATGTGTTTGATCAAATAGTAATCCAATTGATCGAGGAGCCGCTTGGTCTTCTTTAGATATGTTGCGAGTCGTTCTCCTCGAGTCTGAAATTCTCCTAGTATCTGATTTACCACAAGTTGAGAATCACTATGAAGACATAAAGAACTGACTCCAATCTCTAAGGCAAGTTCTAATCCTGTTATTGCTGCTTCATATTCTGCCCCCGAGCCTTGTTCGTTTGACGCACCATCCACGAAGAGATTCCACTTGATGACTTCTGCTATTTCCGATTGCTCCTTACCTTCATTGGTAGTGAATTCTGCAATGAAATCGGCCATGGCTTGTCCCTTGATGGCGGTGCGAGGGTGGTAGGTGATATCATATTGACTTAGTTCAATGCACCATTTAAGTAGTCCCCCAGAAGTGTCGGGACGATGGAGTACCTGCCTCAGTGGTTGATCGGTCAGAACTTTGATGGAATGGGACTGGAAGTAGTGACGCAGTTTCCGTGACGTGATTAGTAAACAGTACGCTAGTTTCTCAAGTTTAGGATATCTGACTTCTGCCCCTGTAAACCTCTTACTTACGAAGTAAACTGGCCGCTGCGTGCGGTCGTCTTCCCTTACCAAGGCAGCGCTTAGGGCGTGAGATGACACAGCAAGGTATAGGTATAACCCTTCGCCTTCGTTTGGAGTCGAGAGTACCGGTGGTCTCTGGAGGTGTTTGATTAAGTTAAGGAAAGCGGTTAAGCATTCGTCAGTCCATTCGAACTTCCCTTTGTCTTTCTTTAGAACTTCGAAAAAGGAGACGCACTTGTCCATTGCTTTGGAGATGAATCGGCTTAGAGCGACCACTTTTCCATTCAGGCTTTGCATTTCCTTTCGAGTGGAAGGTATCTTGATATCCCTTAGCGCTCGGACTTGTTCAGGGTTTGCTTCAATCCCTCTGGCATGGACGATGAATCCCAAGAATTTTCCTGATGATACTCCGAAGGAGCATTTTAGAGGATTCAACTTCATTCCATACTAGCGAAGTACTTGAAACATCTCGCCTAGGTGGCTTACGTGATCGTCGGCTTTCCTTGACTTTACCAGCATGTCATCCACATATACTTCCATAGTTTGTCCTATTAGTCCTGCAAACATCTTGTTGACGAGGCGCTGGTAGGTGGCTCCTGCATTTTTAAGTCCGAAAGGCATGACCTTATAGCAGTATAAACCCCGGTCAGGGATGAAACTACTGTGGTCTTGATCGGGGGTATGCATAGGGATTTGGTTATATCCTGAGTATGCGTCCATAAAAGATAAGAGCTCGTGCCTGGCTGAGCTGTCTACAAGTTGGTCGATTCGGGGAAGTGGGAAGCAATCCTTTGGGCAGGCATCGTTTAGGTTGGAGAAGTCAATGCATGTTCGCCACTTCCCATTAGCCTTCTTTACCAGTACCGGGTTAGCGATCCATTCCGGGTAGATGGCTTCTCGTATGAAGTCATTGGCAAGTAGATTCTTTACTTCTTCATCGAGGACTGCTGATCGCTCTGCCCCCATACTTCTCTTTCTTTGTTTTACGGGCGCCTTGGTAGGATTGATGTTTAGTACGTGGCATGCTACGTCGGGGGAGATTCCGGTCATGTCAGCGTGTGACCATGCGAATACATCCAAGTTGTGGCGGAGAAAGTCGATGAGTTGCTCCTTCAACTCTGCTTTTAGTTGGGACCCAATTTTCAATAGTCTATTCGAGTCATGTTTATCTACAGATACAAATTCCATAGCCTCTGCAGGCTCGGTGGTGGCCTCCTCCTCTTTGTCCCTGGGGTCTAATTCATTGAAAGGATCGCTGGTATATCTAGGAGGAGGGGCTTTCTTTAGTTGCTATGCTTCCAAACTTTTTGTGTAGAGGGCAACCTCTACACCCTTCCCTTTATCCTTCCTGAGATTGTTGCGAAGTTCTGTTACATAGCAGTCTCGAGCAATGTCCTGGTCTCCTTCTACTTCCCCTACTCCATTGTCTGTTGGAAATTTCATCTTTAGGCACCATGGGGCTAGGACAATTTGGAAGTCAGACAAGGCTGGCCTTCCTAAGAAGGCGTTGTAGGCCGAGTGGTTTTCTATTAGCACAAATGTCTGTTTTCGCACAACGGAGCGGGGATGACTTCCAATTTCAACAAAGAGGTCCAGTTGCCCGAGGGGCATCTTTGCATCTCAAGTGAAACCATGTAGTGGTTTATTGCAGGGAGATACATCCTTCATTGATAGTTTCATTTTGTCGAATGCATGTTTGAACAGGATATTTACCGAGCTTCCAGTGTCTACTAGAATTCGGTAAACTTCGATGTGACCGAGCCGGGCAGAGATAACCATGGGATCCATGTGAGGGTATTGCCTTCCTTCTAGGTCACGCTTACCGAATGTGATGTCATCACTTTCTTTCCGCTTCGGGTGGCGCTCTTCTATAACAGAATTAACACAGTCTTCATTGTTTCTAAGCGACTTTCCATATCTTTCCATCTCTACCCAGCTTCTGTCGGCGATGTGCGGTCCTCCAGAGATGGTATGGACCACTATCTTCTCTTGACTAGAGCCGATAGTGTTGTGGTTTCCTCTGCCGATCTCCGGTGAGGGTAGCCTTGGGTTCTCATTGGTAGGAGCTGGAGTCCTGTTCTGACATTTTACATAGCGTTCTAGTTTCCTTCTTCTGATATGTTCTTCAATCAAGTCTCTGAGATGATGGCATTCGTTGGTATCATGCCCATGGGATTCGTGGAAGCGGCATAATTTTCCAGATTTAATTGCGTTATCTGATTCCTTCTTGTGCGGGGGGGGCGTTTGTATCTAACCTCGTCTTGAGTGGCCAGGAAGATGTTTTCGACTGTTTCATTCAACGGGGTGTAAGTGTCAAATCTCGGTCCTGGCCGATACAGGCGCTTTTCTCTCTTCTTGCCCCCAGCGTTGTCTCTAGAATCATTTCTTCGAACGTCCCTTGCTACAGCGGGCATGTGGCCATGAACCGCCTTATTTTGTTGCCCTGTCTGCCTCTCAGTAGCAGCATCTTAAAGTCTCATATATTTCCCGGCTTCATGGAAGAAATCGGGTAAAGTCGCTGGTTTTTCTTTTGTCAACCTTCTAGCAAATTTAGTGTCCGGATGCACACCACTACAGAGGGCCATTAGGATAAGCTTCTCATCGGCATCTTGGACTGCGGCCGCTGCGGCATTGAATCGGGTTAGGTATTGCTGCAGTTTCTCTCCAGGTTTCTGTTTGGTACTGGATAAGGAATAAGCGTCCTTGGGTTGTTCCACATGAATGCGGAACTGACTGATAAACTTTTCTTTCAACATTTCCCACGAGCTGATGGATCCCTGGGGTAAATGACAGAACCAGGAGGTAGCAAGATCTGCTAAGAATAGTGGAAAGCATTTGCACGGTACTCCCTCTGTTGCTCCACTCATGAGCATATGCTGTGTGTATCTCTGTAAGTGTACAATGGGGTCGGAGGTCCCTTTGTAGGGTTCCATTGTTGGCATCTTCCATTCTCGGGGTGTGATAGCAATTTCGATATTGCGGGCGAAAGGGCTGGTTACCCTAGCGCCTATCCCTCGATCTCTTTGCTCCCGTTGGACGCACTCTCTGAATAAGCGTGCCATCCTTTCATCAGAATTTGGAGCAGATTGAAACGAGTTTGGTTCTGTTCTGTGGGATTGATTCCGCCCAGATGACCTGTAGGGATGGTATCGTCTATCATTCCTCATATTTTCCAGTGGCTGCCTTTGGTCTTCTGGGAGCATGCTAGGGTCAGCTACAGTTGGCACTTGCCTCGATCTTCCCCTGCTGGGTTCTGATCTAAGCACTTCCTCGGGTCCAACTTCAGGCTGGATTCTAGCTCGGCCCCGTTCACTGGCGTTTCCGTGGTTAGGCAGCATGACAGGCTCAGCTACAATTGACCTCCGCTTGGTACCTCCCCCGTTGGGTTCGGTTCCAAGCGTTTCCTCAGGCTTAACTTCGGGCTGTGCTCGGTCTCGGCTCCTACCATGGCCGCTTCTGTTGTTAGCTCCTTCGAAGAAGGAAGACCTTTGTTGTCTCTGAGATCCTCCAGACTGGGACTCGCCCTATGATTCAATGTTGCGGTTGGACTCTTCAGCACCCCTTAAGCGTGACATGAGATGGTCCACCAAGGCTTCCTGCTGGGACGTGAAGCGGTTAGTTACTTCAATCACAACCCTGTCTAAATCTGCCCTAGTAATTGCTGCGGGCTGTTCTGTGGCAGGAGTGGTTGGATTAGCCTGTCCTTCAGTTGGTACTGCTGCTGGAGGAGGACGATTTACTTGATTCGTGACAGCTGGATCTGGAAGACTGCTGGATGCGATGTTTTTTCCTTTGTTAACATTTTTTCTCTGTTTGGGAGGCATGTTTTCCAAGTGGCGAACGATGCTTTTAGGAAAAATGTTAAGTGGATGAAGCTGAAGCTTCGAGCTTCTAGCTCTCAATGAAAGCACCAAAAATGTTTGCACAAAAAATGGACAAACACCTCAAAGTCGTATGAGTTAGTAGATCTTATGTTGTTCTTAGTGATTTGGGTCCCTTATGCAAATATATGAAAAGCAGGGGCTAAACTGTAAAAAGACACGCAGATTTATAGTGGTTCAGCCAGAATGTGCCTACGTCCACTTTATATGTTATTTCTCTTCTCTTGTCTAGATTACAAGTACAAAGCTTTGATACAAGTAAAAGAAAGTTGTTTGAAAGTCCTCTCCGTGCTTGAGCTCTCAAACTTGTCCCCCATTGTCGTACCCCTGCCCCTCTATTTATAGAGTGAGGCTGGGGGTAGGGGTCTTGGATGTATATAGCTACTGGTGGGCCTGAGCTGATGCGATCTGGCCTGGCAGTGTTGATCCGGTACGCCTTGGTCCGGTTGTGAGTGGATGGAGTTGGTTCGGTGGGAGGAGTGGAAGGAGTTGGTTCGGTGGATGGCTGGTCCGGTGAGGCCTGAGGGAGGCTGGTTCGGCTGCTTTGGTTCAATAGCTCTGGACTGGTAGAGGGCTGGTTCGGCATCCTTGGTCTTAGGGGTTGGTCTGGTAGAGGCACCTTGTAGTTGGTTCGGTAGGCAGTGAAGCAGAGGCTGGTTCGGTTATGCCTAGGAAGGGGTTTGGTTCGGCCATGCATAAGAGGGGAGTTTGGTCCGGTAGTAGGCGAAAACACTCCCAACACAAACTAACTTATAATTTTTAAAAATTTCAAGCATATAATTTTTTTCTTTTTAATCAAGAATTTAAATATATATAATATTTAAAACCATAAATTTTCTTTCAAAACCTTGGAAATCATTTTCAATATATATATATAGACCAACGGTGCCTGTATATAATTTTCTATCCTATGGTCAAGTGATACGGATATTTATCATTTCAATCCGTAATTTAAATATATACGGGTATATATCATTTCAACCCGCAATCCCAAATTCAATTCAAATGAAAATCGCTTGGGTTTATCATTTCAACCCATAACGATTTTCTCCTATTCTACATATCGTTCGGGCATGTATCATTTTAACCCATAGTGAATTCTATACTAATAGGGAACTTGCAGAGTGAGAAAATATGAAAATAATATAATAGGCATAAATCATCAATAAAATAACATAAATAACATATCAGGGTGTCAGGTGTCACAGGTGAATAGATACAGATAATAGCATATATATATATATATATCAATGTAAATAACTGACAGCAGCATATTTCGATTGTTGTTTCAATTGAAATCAAATTTAATAAATATAAGAACGTTAATCGTGAGTGATTGCTCACCTTTCGAGGCTAGAGGATAGACAATGAGATTGAGTTACGAAATGCAAGCACGACTTCCAATAGCAAAGCTTGATTGGCACGAATTTGATGAGGAAAGCTGAAAGCTTGAAATTGACGAAATCAAATCAAACTGGATTGACGAAGATCAACGGTATAAGTGATCACACACACACACAGATATATATATAACTATATACATATATAAAATCATATTTTATACTCAAACACTTTTTTTTAATAAATATATATGTGTATTTCAAAATCCTTGTTTAAATTAAACTCATATATTAAAGTCACATATATATATATACACACATAATATATGTTGAAATAATTATATATATATACCCAGCCATAACATTTCTTATATATAAAACTAATATATATATATAATTCCATATTTATAAACTTACCTACGTAAATACTTTAACATCTACAATATGTATATACTAATATATAAACTAATGTATATAAGACCTATAAAATACGACACTTAACAGGTTAAATTTTTTTTCTATAACATATATAAGACCCATCAGGCAAATACAAAATGTATATAATTTATATGTGAAGTATATATAATATGAAATGGCATATGTAAAAGTGTGTGTATATATATATATATACGGTCAATCAACACAGATAACTTATATAACTTCTATACATAAAAGTAGATAAGATATAGATATAAACTAATATTTTACATATATTCTGCCGTATAACATATATGGGGAGCTCAAATCAATATACATGTATACTATATATATATGCAGCCAATATATGTGCTGGCTATTCAATTTACTATATATAAACTTTATACTTCATATTCCTTTCAAAGTTTGCCCAGATCAAGATAAAACATAATATATACTTTATAACATATACTGTATATTTAAAACTAACAAATACATATATAAACATATATGCGATGTATAAACATGTACAAACATTATATGTATATAACATATACAGAAAGAACTCTATAATATATATACCAATGCAACCCATATAGCCAAATTACTATATATATACACAGTAAAAGAAAACAAATAAAGCTCTGAATTATATACATATATATATAAACAAATATATAAACAAACTCCAACTATTGTTTTTAAAACTATATGTATATATTACACGTATAAACGGAACATACTAACTATATTTTTATAACAATACAACTTTCATAAACTGTATATATACAGAAATATATTATATATATACTGTAACAAATATAAATCATTAAACCAGATAAATGACTTAACATGCTACATATAAAACTAACCTATGCAAAGAAGAAGTGAAGGGCACGGTCAGATGAGAGGAAGGTAGGGCGGAGGTCGGAACAGGTAGCATTGGCCGAAGAGGGAGGAGATTGGTGGCTCACATGCTCGAAATGAAGGTGGGGTAGTATGGTGGCTTTAGCGGAGAAAGGTTCGAGGTGAATGAGGTTGGTCTCGGCGCGGCTGCTGTGTGGCGCGGGCAAGGGTAAAGGCTTGGGTGTGCGTGAGTTGTTGAAGGAGTAGATCGGGTCTTGTTTCGGGTTTTGAATGGAGAGGGGAGGCATGCGCATGGCTTTGAGTTCGACAATGGGAGAGGGAAGGCAAGAGAAAGACATGTGAGTTTAGATGAAGGAGGGGAAGACAGCAGGCTAACGAATGGAAGTAGGAGAAAAATATAAACTTGTTATAATATTTCAAAAGATTAACGGGCAAAATAAATGAAACGTAAAGTCACGAATCGTGTAAATTCACAAATCGTTGGTTTCAAGGAATATTAAAAGTTTACGGCTATTGGATTTATACTATGGAAAATAAAAAGGAAACAGAAACCAAAAGACTTTAGAACCGTACCGATACGGTTATCCGTTTCATGGATTTCGTCAGGTACCGAAAATCCGAAACACAGAATTGAATGTACCGTAGAGATCTGCACGACGAGACGATCAAAACGGTACATAGATATCAATGGTACGATTATCCAATCAAAAGTCGATAATCGGTACCGAAAATGCTGCCAATTTTTTGAAAATAAGATAAACGGAGCAATAGCAGTCCAAATTTGAAGAAATGAAATATGACGTCTCCCTCAGAAGATGATTTACAAATTTATTATATAAAAATATTCAGTTTTGGAAAATATTTCATTATCATCAATTATTAACTGATTTGAATTGAAATTGGAATTACACAATAAAATAAACTTCCATATTATTTGATTAAAAGTTACCATTAGCTATGTTTAAGAAGACGTATTCCAAATATTAAATTTTTATTTCCAAATTCAATATTTTAAAATCTGACAAAATTCAGTTAATTACATTATTAAAAATTTACGAGTCGTTACAAGTTCCCAATCGCGAACCCTCATCAAGTGCTCACCGTCAACAATCGAGTGATAAATCCTTATTTGGAACGGGGTGAAACACTTCAAAGTCATGTAAGAATCTTAGATCACAACTATATGGAAAGAAGAAATGATCTATGTTCAACTTACGCACTTATATTATTGGTTTTCCCTAATACCAATTCTATTTCTGCTAAAATTATTTATGAAAACATTTCATAGAACTAACTTAAGCTTAACTTTATAATACTCTTCTACATCCTGAGAGTATATACCTCTATTTGATTCAAACTTTTCCATTTGAACTTATTTCTATTGAGTAAACTCGAGATCCAAATACCCAGTTTTTATTTCAAAATGCTTTTGAAATGATTTTATACATTTTAACCATAGAAAATATATTTATATAACTTAAGTAACCCCAACGATACTAGGGAACTGGGTACTACCACATGGTATGATTATTGCCTTACCAAGAAAGGAAATAGTTAAGAAAAGTGCTTACCATCTGAACACATCTCTTTTCCATTTTTAGTTATTTTCGGGCGGCCATTCGAACTAGTTAATATAAAATTCTTCTTCTATTTTAAAATCCACTTTATAAAATAATAAAAATATATGCTTCTTACTCAAATTATCTTTCCAGCATATTCATACTTGTAAAAACTTTCAAGTAACACTGTTTAATATTTTCTCCAAAAATCATTTAAAATAATAATATACATTTTTTTTAAAATCAACTCATGCTATTTGGATTTAATCAAATTATGCTCTTTCAACACAATCCTATAGCAAATTTCTATGGTAGCATTTCCCCACTCAGAAACTTGAAAATAAATACCAATGATGCTATAGTCATCATCAGAATTATTTTCCAACGACAAGAGTGAGTTCAGTGCTTTCTACCACTTTTAAAATAATTTTAAAATAATTTCATTCATAAATACTTTCCAAAATAATACCATTATTATTTTTCTAAAAACTTTGAACACAATTTCCAAAACACTACCTTTTCGGTTCTCAAATTCTCAGTTTAAATCTTCTATCATTTATAACCATATAAATAAATCATATTTATAATTTCACCTTTTTATAAAAACATTTCACAATGTTTATTCTTAGTTTAGATTATAATAAACAACCCTTATAAAAATCAAATTTAAATTTAAATTTTATCCCAATATTATCACTGAACGCCTTACTGTCAAATTGAGTATTCGTGTGTAACAACCCACATATTTTTACGATAATATATTTAAATGATTTATTTAAATATAGCATCGTTGGTTGAGTTTAAAAGTCCAAATCGTGACATTTTGTAAACGGTCGAATCTAGACTCGGGACCATTTCCATTGAGTCCAAAACGGCGTTTGCGACCTTTTTGATTATAAACATCGATATGTTTGGAGTTGAGTAGAATTTTGCAATTTTTCTATTGGGCTTTGGGTTTGGGTTTCAGCCCACTAACCCAACAAGTGTAACGACCCGATATTTTCAACCATTCGCATCCACACATGTCGGACTTGAATTGCTCAAAATACCATGTTGTAAATAAAATTTAGCAAATCTCAGAATATACAGTAAATAAATATAATCACAGATCACAGATGCAGAGTAATGCAGTAGAAGTAAAAGAAATAGTTGTAACAACCCGCATTTTTGACCGTTCAAGTCGACAAAACATACACACATGCCGACTCAAACAATCCGAAATACGGATAGTTATTGAGGTAAATAAGAAAAGAAAGAAAAGAAAGAACAGAAACAAACTCAGAATCTCGCAGCGGAAGGAACAAGATATAATAATAAAATAACAGTTCATGAAGCTGTTAAATAAATAAATTTGATTATTATTATACATCATAAATCAGAGTTACATACATATCAGAGATAATACAACAATGCGGCGGAAAAATAATACAGTAGTAGAATACAAATGATGTAATACCAAACTCCGTCTTCGTCCTCCAGAATAGATCTTCAACCTTATCTGAAATGCTCAGGCTGACCCGAGCGTAATGAAAAGGCAAAACACTCGAGTCAGGACTAAAATATCTCATGTAAGTCAAATCGAATAAGAAAATATGAGTGTGACGGCGTTAGAGATGTTTACGGGTTTTGACATCTCCTATCCAGTGTCAACGTGAGTGCAATAACTTAAGAGATGTTACGGGATTTTCCATCTCTCAAGGATCCGTTAAACTATCTACTATGTAGTACAATACGCTATTATAATATGTCTACATTAAAGTGAAAGTATTAAAATAGCGTTAAGCCATGGCCCATTCCACCCTTAACACAGTTTATATTCCCAAGAGCATATACAAGACCGTAGTTTCCCCAAAACCGGAAGTCACCAGAGGGCAATCCATATACTAAAGGTACAAATCAAAATCGTAGTGGTCGCGTATAAATGGAATACAAGTATGACAAGGCACATGAGGCAATACCCAAGGTAGTGATACTACCGTTCGCCTGATCCGGACTGGTGAGAACGCAACGCCGCAGCGCCCGCAACACCGTGAAACAACACTCCCAAAATCAAGGCTGCACCAATCGACAACATATAATGAGTAGTTCGAAGAAGTGTGTCCACTTGAGGTAGCAAATCCTCCATTGGCCCGGCACAGCTCCTGTTTTAGTCATTTCCAATTTGACACAAGTGTCAAGGCTATCCATCATCGTTCACTTTCTTCAGTCATCAACGAACATCATTCCAACCACTTCATTCTGGATCATCACTCCGCGTATAGTTATTAAAGTGGTTTTCGGTTTAGATAGAGAGTATATCCATAACCGAATTCCGGTCTCTTTAATAACTTCCGTAATTATTTCACCGATTGGTCGTTTATTTATTTCAAAACCAAATCAATTACAATCTCAATTAAAATTTATAAATCAACATTTCATTTGTCTTTCTAAATCAATTTCCAAATTTACGTTTCAAAACTTCCAAATCAAAATTTCAAAATCTTATAATTCAATTTCAATTTCAATTTAAACAATTCAAATATTGATTCAAGTTCGTATATAAGTTTCATTGCGAAATCATTTAAATTAATTTAATTCAACATTCAAATCAATTTAAATTCATTTATCGATTTCATTTAATATCCGTTAAGGTACTTTATCATTCAAAACAATTTCTATTAAATTTCAAATCCATTACACTACCTTTTCACTACTAGAAAATACTTCAATTTCCTACGCAAAGTTTCCGACGTCTTTCCTACGCCAAAAGGCGGGGCGTAGGGAAGGCGTAGGAAACATGTAGAAAGAGGTAAAGGCGTAGGAAAGACGTAAGGAAATTTCCTACGTCTTTCCTACGTCAACTTCAATACGTAGAAAAAAAATCAAGCCATAGAAAAGACGTAGAAAATTCCCTACACCAAAAGTATGCCGTAGGAAGGCATAGAAATTTCCCACGCCGTCCCTACACCCGCAGTACGGCAAAAATAGTTTTTTTATTTTTAAAGCTTTCTTCTTATTCTCCTAACCCTAGTTTTTCACTGACGAACGAAAAAAAACAGATCGTTTTCGTCTCTGAAATTTGATATTTTTTCTCTTTTGATTTACAAAATGAACGATTCTCAATCTCCCCCATTTTCAATTCGCGAATTCTCAATTCCACGACTTTTGTAACAGTGAGATTTAATTGCGATTTGGTTTTCAAAAGGAGTGATGAAGGTTGGGCTTTTATTCGGGGCGATCGGCAAACGTGGAAGCACTGGTATGTAATCTGAAAGTGTGCATATGTAGATCTGACATTTTATTTGTCCTTTTTTTCGATCACTGGTATGTTTTTTTCCCTTTTCCAAACTGCCTTTTTGTTGTGCTTTTTGAGTGCCAATTATAAGCAGAAGATGATTCTCTTAATTTCCATCCATTTGAGATCTAAAATAGTTAAGCTAGGACAAGTTTGGATTAAATATTACTCATTTAGGTAGGGATCAATTCAAAATTAACTGGAGCTAGGTGTTTTTGATAAACTCCGTGTATATTTTGCCTAGACATCTGTAAATGCTTATAGGAGGTGGTAAACATCACATTGTATTTTGATAACTGTTGCTTGGCAAGGGAATTCGACAAAACTGTACAAATATCTGGAGCGTTGTACATCCACTTAAAACAAATTGCGGTTAAGAATTCATTTATCTTTCTTTTATGCATGTTTCTTGAATTCTAATTCTATACTGAATGTTATGGATAAGCGAAACATAAAATGTCCTATGCGGTTATATATGGATTATGTGGTCGAAAATTGCTGGATTACAGCTGCTAGTAGAATTTTTTGGCTTATGCAAAGATCGTGGTAAACGAATATTATCAAATATCAGTATGTTATTCAGCCCATTAAAACAAAATAATAGTAGCAGCACACCAATTCACGGCCTCAAGATCTGTTAATAACATGATAGAAACTAGCGTAAGCAATCAATGTATTTATTGCTCGATTCACTTGTCTTTGTTTGCTGAGCGTCTTTGGCTTTTTTTTCCTTTTTTTGTACCCCTCTTGAGAATGTAGAATCTCCGACAGGTCAAAAACACAATAAAAAAGCAACATAAGTACATGTTGACAGTCACAACTCCTCAAAAAAGTGTTAAGCTTGTAAGCAGAAAAGGCTTAGCAAAACATCTTTATTGCGAAGAGTCATTATGGTTGTCCATGTTGTCTTTTATTGCTTGTGTACAACTGTACATGCAATTTGTTATGGTTTTCAGGATTAAGAGTTGAGGTGTCATATCATGATTACATACATGTCTTTAGTCTCTGATTTTGTAGCACTGTACAGACAAATACAATCATAATTTGTGAGTTGTTGAACTTTGTTTAAGTTATTTGTACAAACATTGCATTTGCATGTATGCTACACGAGAGCGTAAGCCTTATTTAAGCTGAGTGCATTATATGAGTTTGAGCAAAAAATCTGAAGTCCAAGTATTAATTAAAATTTGAATTTGTATTTATTTTTGTTATTATTTTTTTGCAGCAATTGTATCAGGTGGAAAGGGTACAGCCCAAGATAAGATTAAAACGCTAAGAGAAGCTTGATCCTAACAACAGTACCACAACCTTACACTGTCTATTTTACCACGGTATATTACACATTTTTTATTATAATTTATTACTTATTGTTCGTCATTCCACAGCTTCACCTTGCCAGATAAGCTTCAACTGTTACATGTCCTTTGGCAGTATATTTATATACTCAACCTCTTCTTCTAGTTTTCACTGTTATTTTTAAGTATATAAAGATTCTTAAATTGAAATCTAAGACGCGAATTTTCAAAAGAAAAATTCCAAGTTAAGTCATGATTTGTTTATCAGTTGGTGAATTGTCATTTAGCTGCTACATTTAACAGCCCGAAACAAGAAAATGATGTGTTTCTCGAAAGAAAATGTTACTTTTACCATTACTAAGTGATACTGATATGATGTGCTTGGTCAATAATGAAATTATTTACTGCCATTCATCCATAATTTCAAAGTTAAACTTATGGCAGATATTCTAATAAGAATATATCTTTTGGGATAGTGGACCTTAGGCACTTCCCAAATGCTGCAGAGAAGTTTGGATTATCTTTGGGTGGTGAGCCTTTTTCTTTGGGTGGTGAGCCTTTTTCTGTACAAATTTTGGTAAACGTGTTATTTAGCTTTGTGATTTCTGCACTGTTGGTTGATATATTTCTACAGTTACAAGGCAGCAAGTGTGGATGGTATGGTCCGGGATGGAAGGTACTTGCTGTGTGGTATTTGAGATAGTGTGATATTTGTAATGTTGAAATGGGAGAGGAAGTTGTAGATGGTGGCTGCAATTGCTTTGTGGCTGTAGCAATGTGTTGTTGGCAGGAAGTTGTATGTGTTTTAACAGGGGTTACTGCTTGGTTCGATTGCAATGGTCAGGCAGGAGTTGGATGGTGAAGTTAGTGCGTGAAGTATTGTTGTTGTCTTGAAGATGAAGTAAATGGAAGTATACGATGACTGGACAGCGGAATGAGGCTGTGTTGGCAAGGAGGTAGAGCAGTATTCCAGGCGACAGTGCAAGTGGTTGTTGTTTGGATGTGGTTTGAAGAACTGTGGTGGTTGCGAACTAGCAGTTGATGAGCAGTTGCGAGCAGAAGTTTGACAGGGTTTGTGGATGGTGGACTGTTGTATGAGAGGCAATGGATGGTAGTTGGAATGGTGATGTAATGAACAGAGAGGTATCACAAACATTGTTATATTCTCATTATTTCCAACTTGTGAGTTATAATTGCTGAATTAAAAAAAAGGTAGTACACAAACATTATAACTCATGTACACATTATCTTTTCGCATTTTCTAGTGCTTTACTCGACATTTTGATGGCTCGCATTAAATGTGGTACTTTGTGAACTTAACTATTTAGGGATTTGTTTATAAGAGGATGTTTACATTATTTTATTTACTGCATATTCAAATAAACAGAGGGCACATTTTTTTTTCTTCTTCTTTGTTTGCAAAAGTGAACTCAGCAGCCTATATTTCAACTTTCTCTCTTTATTAATAATTCAAATATCTTCCCATATACTTAAAATTAGCAAAAGTCGTCAACTTGTAAGTTGTGGAGGACGGAAAGAGCTACACTTTCTATTCAAGTTGCACTTGATATTGTCGAGCCAAGAGGGATATATGGAGGGTGGAATTTTTGGTTTATATTGTGTTGTGCATGGCAGTGGGGCTTCGACGGAAGGGAGGCGGTAGGTGGCGGTCCTGGGGGAGGCATATTGGTTGTGGGTGGAAAGGTGGAGCTTTGAGTTTGTGATACCTGTGCATGTGATATATATAAGAAAAAAAGAAAGAAAGAAGAAGCATGTGATATATATTTTGGTCATATTTGATCATCCATGTGACTTTGTTCCCACATGCTTCTCTCCTCTTCCTTTAAGGTAGGCTCAACTCTCTAAATTTTCTATTTTCCTTCATAAGCTTGAACTCCATGATTTGAATATGCAGGCAAACTTGAATCATGAAGGCGAACACCACAGTAGACATAAACAGAGCTGCACAACTTCAACTTTTCGCATCACCAAATCCAAAAAAGAGAGGGCACAACAACAACAGATCATGGATACACATCCAACACAACGGCAACTCACAAGCCGTATCACTAGAAAAATCAACAATCATGAGAATTACAGGTTTGCCTGCAAGGGATCTTCGCCTTCTGGACCCTCTCTTTGTATATCCATCCACAATACTTGGAAGAGAGAGGGCTATTGTTGTCAGCTTGGAACAAATAAGGTGCATAATCATGGCGGATGATGTTTATCTGATGAACTCGCTCGACGTTGTGTGTTGCATTATGAAAGAGAGTTGTGTAGAAGAATTCAGCAGAATCAAAGCTCTAATATCAAAATTGATGTCGTGTATCATGTATCATGAACATATTATCGTATTTTTTTGATATATAAAGACTTGATTAATATTGTTTGACTTTGTAATATGAATGAGATATTTGTTTTTTGAATTAAAGATGAATGATTTGATGTTAATCTTTTTGTTGGAATGTGTATATATGTGTAACAAGTTGGTTTTAGTTTCTATTTAATATGGTGAAATGAAACACAATAGTAATATATCAAAATTGCTTTAGAAAAGGCATGGATAAATGGAATATTGATGCAGCCGTAGATGAATGAATGACGTAGATAAAATGTAGGAAATGTAATATGTAAGAATGGCGTAGGGAAAGCGTAGGGAAACAAGGCGTAGGGAAGCCGTAGGTAAACGGATGACGTAGGAAAGACATGGGTAACGAAAGAAGTAAAAATGTCGTAGCAAAATCGTAGGAATAATGAGGCGTAGGAAAGACGTAGAAAAATCATGGCGTAGGAAAGACGTAGGTAACAACCCAACGGATGGCGTAGGTAAAGCGTAGGTATTTTATTAGCTACGCAAGTTTTACCCACGCCAAAATTGGCGTAAGGGTTACGTAGTTAATGCATTTACCTACGCCCCACCTACGCCATTTTGGCGTAGGTAAACCGCAGTTTTCTTGTAGTGTTTTAAGTTCAACTTCATTAAATCAAAACTTACAATTTTGAATTAAATTAAATTCGTCAAATCAATTCTTTCAATTACAAGTCTTACATTAATTCCAAAAATATCACATTTTCATTTCTTGTTAAAAAAATTCAATTTCACTTATTTACTTTCTTAAATAATTTTCCAAAACTTAATTAATAAAGAAACTCAATTTCAATTATTTATGAAGTAAAAATTCACTTATTCAAAAGTTCAAAATTTTCTTATTAAAGAATTTCAATTCAATTTAATCATTAAATAATTTAACCTTATTTAATTATTAAATAATTCAATAGTTTCAATTTAGTCCAATTCACAAATTTCTTTGAATTTCAATTAAATTCCAAATTAATTAAATCTCAATTTTAAATAAATTTTCAATTCCAAACTCAAACTTGAAATATCATTTCATAAAATTTTCTTAGAAATATTCAGAGTTCGATTAAAAGTCCAATCTTTTAAAACAAATCAACTTTCGAAAATTTACGCCGTATTTCAAAAATTTTCTTAAAAATCTAAACTTCGAATAATTAAACAATTTCATTTACCAAGTTTAAATTCCAACATCTTGAGCTTCAATTCATAATAATTCAATTTCCATAAATTCGATTTTATTCTTAAAATCAATTCATTTAAATAATTTCAAAACAACTTTTAAAATCATTTAATTTAACCAACCCGGTGTCCGTATATAATTTTCTAACCTATGGCCAAGTGGATAATTATTTCAAATTTAATTTCAAGGATGGACATATATCATTTCAATCCAAATAGATGTCATAGGTATATCATTTCAACCTATTTCTTAATTTATTCGAAATGATTCGGTTTATAGTTTATATGCAATAAACAATATACATGATGATAGCATGATATATCAAAATAAATAAACAACCAATATCGACCAATAGCATCCATCACAACCAATCAACCATAAAGCCAATAACATTCACAACAACTTCATAATTATCAATATCAGGAAATTTGATCGCAATTAAAATTTAACTTTAATTTGACTGTCAATTTAATTTTCAACGGTGAATTCAAATGACAATCTATATGACAATTAAATTTTTATCAAACAACGACAAATAAATCCATATCACTTCATAATTTCAAATTTAACTACCATAAAGATATTCAGTACGTTGTGAGCGTTATAAAACACTCACCTTTTGAATTTAAATTGAATTTACATTCAATTTAAACCCAAAAATTTGACAGTCTCCAAATCCATCCAAACCAGCGTCAAAGTGTCCGGAATTTCGATACGATCCTAACAAAAGAAACCTCGTCCAAATCCGAGTCCGTATGCAAAAGTTATGAAAATTTGAAGATTGGAAAATTCTGGTGCTGAGTCGACTTCGAGTTCCCGCCTCAAATATCCGATGCCTGCTTGGAGTTTTTTGCGAAATCGACCCAATGAACCGAGTAGTTTTCTTCCCGACTCGAAGTAGCTCCAAGGTTTTTCCCCCTGAAACCCCAAGCGCGACCCGAAGCGCGTAAATCTCGAAATTTTTTTTTTTTTTAGATTTTGGAATTTGGGAATTAGGTTTTGTCTGCCATTGGAATGAGAAGCTAAGAAGAAGATGAATTGTACGTACAGACAAATGAAGATTAGGGAGGCTAGGGTTTATAACTAGGTATGTTAGAGATAGAGTAGATAGACTGGATAGATGAACGTGCGGAACAAACTATGGCCCGAAAAGCCCGTTCTGACTCCGGAACGGAATTGGGTAAACCCATATATCAAAATAGGTGTTTTAAAATATTTTAAATGCAATGGAAAAGGTTTCAAGTCCAAATTCCATCGTATGAAGAAGTTATGCTAAAATCAAAATTTCAAATTGATTATAATTGCATTTATTTCAAGGCGTTTCGAGTCCGTACGATCAAACGACAAGTCCGATTGCTACGAAAATTGAAACCTTACAATAATTCCTGTTACGGATCCGATGAAACTAGTTTCGTCGAAATCCGAGACAGTTGTAAAAATGACAATTTTTACTGTTTAATTTCAATATAAAATTCCCAATTTTAAACTATTAACTTTTAAATCAAATTTCAATTGTTCACAAATTTTATTTTTAATTTCACAGTAATTAACAATCTTTTACAATGCAGTTTTCCATTATAAATCCAGTATAAAATATTACATTAGATTCAGCGTTCAATTATATCGTAATTCAAATTCAAGTTATTTAATTCCAATTGAATTCTTTTATTTCGATTTACACTTTCATTATTGCATCAACCATTTACTTATACATTATTATCAATAGTTTATAATTCATTTACTTTCATTTTCTTCAGCTATCATCTTATTTAAATTCACAGTAATATTAAATTACATTCATTTACGTTGATTTCCATATTATAACTTCAATATTAAATGTACATTTTATTTATTTCGTTGTTTACAATCAAATTCAATTCAATTCAATTTCTTGTTACATTCAAATTTAAATCTTTACTTATGTTCAATTACCAGTTAACATCTTTATCAAATTACAGTTTCGGTTATTATTTGATTTCAATCAACTGTAATATTAAGTTACATTTATTTATATTAGTTTCAATAACATAAACTTCCACTATTAAATCTACCGTTTTATTTATTCTTTGTTTACAATCATAACCAATTTGGTTTACAATCAAACTCAATTCATTACTTACATTCAATACAGGTTAACATCCATATTTAATTTACAAATAAGTTATTTCAGAATTCAGTTTTGCATTTTAACTTGTAATTCACATTTAACAACACAAAATTTTATTTCCTTCGGATTTTTATCCAAATTTTTTATTTTAATTCGTATTTTTAAAGTGTTAAAAATACAGGTCGTTACAATAGTAGTTCATGAAGCTACTATATAAATATATCAGAGTTACATAAGATACAATAGAGGAAATAAAGTACAACAGAAGTCTCAATATGATAACCAAGTACAAGCTGAATAGAACAACATAACTGAGATGGATAAAACTAGATAAGCATATAATCTCCAGCGATTCCAATCTCCAAAAAGTGGAATCCAAATCTGTGAATACTCAGGCTGACCCGAGCGTAAGGCAAAACACAAAACACTCAAGTCAGGACAATATATACTTATATAATGTAAACCAACTCAAGTGAACTGTAATAAGGTACAAGTAACTTAAAGAATGCTTGGGATCACTCATTCTTTATGGATCCGTTAAACTATCTACTATGTAGTAATATTCGCTATTATAATAATGTCTAATATAAAATAAACATACTTTTAAATAGCATTAAGGCTTTACATTTTCCATCTTAACACGTAATAGTCCCAGTAGTCTATCCAGTATTAGCATACTCCCAAAATAGGGGCTACCCTCGATACTCCACAGGCTACGGGAGAAATCACAACTCATAGTAAAGCTCGATATGGTAGGTGACACGGCACACAAGGCAATGCCAAGGTAGATATACCAATTACGCACAAGGACTGATGGAAACGCATAGCAGCCACTACCGCTCCACCTCGAACAACACTCTCAAATCAAGGGGTGCACCCAATCAATCACAAAGTAATAGAATGGTATCGAAGAAGTGCGTCCGATAAGAGGTGCTAGCTCATTGGCCCGAGATCGCTCCTATTTTAGCCACCCTATGCCAACTCACGGGAGTTGGGTCCACGTATATACCTTAGGATCGTCGCCACCATCCTACTTCATTCTGGAAACTCCACCGCGTACACAGTTGTCAAAGTGGATTTCGGTATCGATAGAGAGTATGTCCATATCCGATCCCGGTCTCTTTAACAACCAATCATTATTATAACCCGTGGTTATAATTTTAAATTAATATTTTATACTTCAAAATAGAATATCATTTCAAATCCAAATCTTTATCAAAATAAAGATTAAATCAATTCCAAACCATTTCAATATATTTAAAATATCATATCATTTCAAAACTTCATTTCAAATCATTTCAATATATCAAAATATCATATCCTTTCAAAGACTTCATTTCAAATCATTTAATATATCAAAATATCATATCTTTTCAAAACTTTATTATCAAATCATCATTTAAGTTCAAATCCAAATATTCAACTTTAAATACCATTTAAATTCAAAGATATCATTCATTTATTATCATTTCAAGTCACCTTTTAAATAGTTTATATTTCAATCAAACTAATTCATCTAAACCATTTAAAAGTGTAATTATTATATTTCAAATCAAGTATTCAATTTCCAAAGTTTCAATTCAATTCAATCATTTATTTCTATTAAATTTCCATAGACCATTTCAAATCATATAAATTTCAAATATAGATTTAATCCATACAATAACTATTCAAATTATAAAATAAATTCCAAAGCTTTAATATCCTATATTTCATAAGTCCAATATCTTTAAAATAGATTCAAATTACAAGTAAACCAAATATTTTTCATACTAATATAAACTTCAATTATTCATTCCAAGATTTAATATCATTTCAAATTCATTTTAAAATATCAAAATGTCATTTCAAACATCATTTATTTAATTTAAATTTAAATACCATTTTATCACATTTTAAAATAGTTGTATTTCCCAAATCAACTATTCCATTTAAATCATTTAAAGTCAATTCATTATATTTAATAATGAAATATTAAATTTCCAAAATTTAATCTTTTTCAAAGATCATTTATTCATTTGAATTTATTAAACAAAGAAAATTCAATTTCGCAGCACTTAGAAAATGCTACCAAATGTTATGTTTTAAAAAAATTCATTAACAAAAGACAACATTTAAATGCTGTAATAGGTTTCTTTTAATTTCAAGTAAACTTTGGTTAAACTAAACAACTATAGCACTTACAAAGTGCTATAATAACCTTTAGTTCAAATTAGCCTTTTAGTTCATTTAAAACAACTACAACATTTTAAAAATGCTGTCAAATCAAATTCAGAGTTTTATTTACAATTTCACACATAATTAACTTTTAATATAAATCATTTTAACTTATAAAATCATATATTTTCACATTTTAAAAACAATCATTTAAATACCTTTATTTCTATGATTTTATAAAGTCAAATTTCCATACAAAAATCAAATTAAATAACAATTAAATTTTCATTTCTTTAATTAAATTCTTAACTTAACAACTAAGTTTAAATTCCCAAAATATAACTTATTTCCATTTATTTTACTTAATTAAAATTTCAATTTTAACAAAATTCACAATTTCCCAATTTAAGCAACACAATTCAACTTAAACACTCATTTATTTCATATTTTAATTTATACAAAATCATTAACACTTTTAAAAATTATTATTACTTAATAAAAATCATTAAATTCATCATTAAATCAAATTTTTCATATTTCCTTACCTTACATAAATTCCATTTATAACCAAAATCATAAATTCCAAAATTAACTTATATTTCAAATTCTACTTCACCATTTTACTTAATTCACCTATTTAATTTATAGAAAATCACTAATAATTTTATAAAAATCATTTTTAATAAAATTTAAATCAAAATATCATAATATTTACATTTTTTAAATATTTTAAAAAATTTAGAAAAATATATATAAACCACGGGTCTGTATATAATTTTCTAGCCTAGGTCAAGTGATACGGATATATATCATTTCAATCCGCAATTTATAAAGAAAACCTGGGTTCTATCATTTCAAACCCGCAATCCCAAGTTAAATAAAATAAATAAAAACCGTTCAGGCCTATCATTTCAGCCCATAACGATTTTTCCTATTCTAAAGTCCGTTCGGGTATGTATCATTTCAACCCATAGTGATTTCTATACTAACAGGGAACTTGCAGTGTGATAAACAGATATGAATGAACAGAATAGCATCATATAAAAGTAACTGATGATATAATAGGTGTAATAACAAGGGTGAGCATTATATGATCATAATATAATAGTTATAACAGGATGATATAATTTTACAGATTCAAATGGTGTCAGTTTACTAGTTATATAAGTACACATCGTCTGGTGAGAATTACTCACTTGTTTAAGCTGGAGATGACAACCAAAGCACACAACACAGAAACTACGAAGGCACTACAACTCGAATATGATTTGAGAATGGGAGAGCCAAAGAATAATTTCCTTGAATACATTAAACCAAACAATATAAAAATATATAAGTTCCAAAGCAACACAACACCAAACAACATTAGAAATCAAAGCCCAAAACAAAGACAAATGCTTTGCACTTGTTCTCAACTTCACATATTTCAGTTATGAACTGAAATAGCACGGCCAAGGCATGGATTAAGGTCTGGTTTGGGTCTAGAAGTGGTCGGCCTAGCGTGTATTTTTGGTCTGGATAGGTATAGATGCAACATAGTATCACTATAAGGCAAATATCAACATTTCAATGTTATATATGGTTCGGCTAGAGGCTATGTGGGCATGGCCTGATGTCCAGATGGTGGTGGATGATGTAGCAGAGGGTGTTGGTCTGATCTGAGCTGGTGGTGGTGGTGGAAGTGGTGGCAAAAGGAAGGTGGAGGTGTTGGAACAAAACTAGGCTAGATTTGAGCATATAGGTGATGTTTTTATTGGATTTTTGGTGGTGATCTCTAGCCTAGATGGCTCGGCCTGGCCATGGTGGGGTACTAGGGGAGTGGTTGATCAGAATACAAGGTGGTGGAGGTCGGTCTAGATCTGGTTGAGGAGGAGTAGAGCCATGAAGTTGAGAACCATATACAAAATTCAATAGAAAAACTAGAAAAACAAAGGAAGAAGAAGATGAAATTTACCCAAACTCTCCACAACAATGGTCGTGGGTTTTCTCTTGAGAAATGAATAATATTTTTGGTGAAAAAAAGAAAAGAGAAGTCGGCTGAAAATAATAGATCTGCACGGCCAAAAACATTGAAGAGGAGGTTGAGAAAATGAAAGGTCGGGAGATAAAAAGACTTTGGAATTTCAAGAGTTTAAAACATTTCAAATTTCTTTTTATTTCTTTTTAACTTATATATATATTAAAAAGGCTAATAATAGAGATAAATAATATCAGAAATAAAGTAAATAAGAAAAGTAAATAAATAAATATTAAATTATATAATTTAAATGAAGAAAATAACAATATATATAAAACCAGGCTAAATAAATTGAAAACAATTCAAATAATCTTTGGAAAAATTATTTTATCACTTTAAAAATATTTATAGACATAAAATAACATATTAACGCATATTAAAAAAAATATGACAATAAAAATATAATTTATATAATTTAAAATAGACAATATTGCTAAATAAATCAATTTACACACAATATTGAAAAATGTATAACTTTCACAATATAACTCTGTTTCCAATGAAACGAAAAGCAGTATTCATGTTATTAAATCTATTTTCAAAATAAAAGATAAAATTTAAGAATTTAAATATTTACATTTAAAATTTAAAAGTCAAAGTTTGACTAGAAATCCACTTTTCAGGAAAATATTCAATTTATACCAGTTTGAAATTATAATTCATATAATAATCAAAATTTATATTATAAAATGAAATGTTTGAGATAAAACAAGTTTACAAATAATCTCAAAATAAAATAAAGTCAAATTTAAAATATATGCAAAAATCTAGGGTTGTTACAACAAGAGAACCCAACTCCTTTATCTAATAACTTCCACTCCACTCCTCTTCATTCATTCATAACATTTCCTAACACTCAAGCTAAAGGAAAGAATGGGGGAAAAAATGGGAAATTAAAATTCCTAAGCCCTAGTTTTCTTAGGAAATTCAAGTTCTTGCTCTAAAATCAAAGAGAAGCTTAGATAAGCATCCTCTTTATCTTCTCCATCTCAATCTCTCTTCAATTGTCAGAAATTCCTATAACTTAACTTAGGAAATGTATTTCATTTGATAATAGATTGAAGATTCTAGAGGTGTTATTGAAGAGAAATCAATCTTTGCTTGTTTTAGAGCTTCTCATTTCTATATTTGGGTTTAAAGGTGAGTTCTTTAACTCACATCTATGTCTATAGCTTTCATTGTTGTTAGGTATGAACTCCTAACATCTATTTCATGTTCATTTGCTTTTGATTTGAATTGATTTGGTTAATTTTCCAAATTTTGGTGTTTTGAAGTCAAAATCTTTAAAAATCTAATCTTGGATGTTTGGACATGTTGTTTGGGGTGTATCGAAGAGTCTATAAGGTTGGGTTGTCGCTTGGCATAATTCCCTAGCCTCCATCACTCGTTCGATCGCCTCCGGTTTGGATTTTTACCCTTTTTGGGCTAGGCTGATTTTTTGCCTAACAGGAAAATCCAAACGTCAGGAAGGAAATCCAGACGTCTGGTTGAAAAATCCAAATGTCTGGAAGGGGTCCATGGAAAAAGAAAAAAGGCAGATATAAAATCCAGACGACTGGAAGAAAATCCAAACGTTTGGAAGGAAATCCAGATGTCTGGTTGAAAAATCCAGACGTTTGGAAGGAGTCCGTGGAAAAAGAAAAAATGGCAGAGACAAAATTCAAATGTCTGGTTGAAAATCCAAACGTCTGGTCCTGTGCAGTTTTGCCTATTTTAGCTGTTTTTAAGTGGATTTCCAATTTTTGTCGATTTTTGTTGATCCGGAAAGTTATTGTCAATTATTATCGACTTTGATGACTTCTTTTATGGATTTTTGGGAATATCCATTTGATTGGATTTTATATCGATTTTTATGGTTTGAATTCACGTCGTCGAATGTGGATTTTTGGTGATAGATTGTTTTTATAATCATTTCTTTGATTTGTCACTTTAAAATACAAAGGTTTTTATACTAGTAATAAATACTCAAACTCTTTCACAAAAACGATTTCAACACTATTTTAATACAAAGCTCGATTTTAAAACCGTTTTCCAATCTATTAGTATATACAAACCTTTACCTCATTAGTATGAGAAATTTAATTAAACAACTTAGCAAAACAAGTGGTATGAAACGCTTGCATTTACTTCGTCGGTTAATTCTTGGACTTGTTCGATTGAACTCTCGTGACAATTCTCGAGTGGAAATCTACAATCTGTTCGTAAATATTTAAGTTAAGCCAGTGGTTATGGAACATGTAACGACCCAGAATTTTTGATAATTAAAATTCGAATATTTAATTGATTTTTTATATTAATAAATGGAATTTAGAAGTCGAATGATTTATTTCTCGAATATTGGGTTTTATTTGATAATTTAATCGATAAATTAAATAGTGAAATTTCAGAAATAATTGAAAATCGAGTTAAAATAGTCATTTTTCAAACAGTGTCGGATTTCGACGAGACCAGTTCCATTGGATCCGTAATAGTTAGTTATTATCGGATTTCAATTTTCGTATCCATCGGAGTTGTCGTTTGACCGTGGCAACTCGAAACGCATCGATATCTTTTTAATTTTAAATCGTCGAGTTAAAATAGTCATTTTTCAAACAGTGTCGGATTTCGACGAAACCAGTTTCATCGGATCCGTAATGTGATATTATTGTAAGATTTCAAATTTCGTAATTTTTGGATTTACCATTTGTCCGGTACGAATTAAAACGCCTCGAAATCGATTTAAATCGGTTTAATTTAAATTTATCGTTTATTGCCATATCTCACACATACGATCGAATTAGCTTCCGAAACCTGTTCCATTGCGTTCGGAACGCGGGTTAAACCTTACGAACGTCAGCCGGCACGCTCGATTTGGAGTTCGGAAATTTTGGAGTGAATAGTGTTTTTTGTTATTTTCTATAAAAGGACCTCCCTCTTCACAAATTGCTTAAAACCCTAACCCTAATCAGTAGCCGCCACCAACATTTTCGAACGGCTAGAAGATCATATCCTTCTCCTCCAATTTTCTTCACATCCATACATCTATTCAAAGATTTGTCAACTACAAAGATGTTAAGCTTTGCGAGCTCTACGAAGTGAACGGTTATGATCAAAAATCTCGTGATGGATCGATGGGAAATCGAGTTTGAATGCACACGTTTGTTCACGTTTTTGGAAGCCTGGAGATGACCGAGCTTGGCCGCACCTGGAGCGTGGGTGGCTCGCGTGAAGGGCTTCGCGATGGCACTACTGGATCGACGTAGAAATCAACGTGGAGGCCACGTTAATTCGAGAGATAGGGGCGGCTTTGTTGGGTTTCTCGCGTGCAATACCTGGAGGGTTACGTGATGGAAGAAGAACAAAAGGGTGGCCGTGATCTCATGATGGAAAACGAACGGTCTAGATGCAGTTAGGGTTTGGAAATGTAATTAAAATTGTAAATTAATTATATAAAAATTCGTTAAAGTTTAAAACGATGTATCTCTTTCGTACGAGGTCGAAGTTCGACGAAACCAGTTGCGTTGTCTTCGTTTTGTCGAGCTCTTCGCGATGCAACTGATTTGGAAGCGATTGGAGTCAGTGAAAATTTTGGATAAAATTAAACGGCTGTTTAATTTATTCGAAATAAAAAGCTGGAACGGAATTGAAACCAAGGTGAGATCTTCTCACTCAATTGAATGTGGAATTATTTACAGTTATTGATTGATGATTGACTGTTTGGTTGTGATATTAGATATCTTAGGATATATCTATATATAGCAGTATATACATATTGGCATATGTATATATTGGATTGATTGATTTCCCGCCTCGTATAGCGGATGAGACCCTATTGCGCCGTTAGTAAGCGGATTTATAAAAACCCATATACCACGATAATTCCGTACTGGAGCGGAATTGGTATTGTGCTAACGTCTTTGGATGCAGGGAAACAGGTTGGAGGGATCCAACTGGATTCCTCACCAGTAGTTATTTATTTACAGGATTGATGTATATTCTGTTATCATATGTTGATATATGATGTTGTTGTGGTGATTGACCAATTGGTGCTGTAGCATCATCGGGTTCAGTTTTGAAATGTAAAAATAACGACTTTTATTTTAAAAAGATTTTTAAGTGATTTTTGAAAAAATAGACGTTTATCGAATTTTTGAATTGATTTATTTCAGAAAAATATACGTCTAGAATTTTAAAGTTATAAGAGTTAAGATTTTTGGTGAAATATAACCAAAGTGTGATTTTTGAAATGAAAGTTGATTTAATTGTAAAATGGGTTAAATTGAGATTTTTAAAGTATTATAAAAGATGTACAGAAAAATTGATGTATTTATCAATTAAAATTTTTGGAATTTTAAAACGAGTTTTTATAAGTGAAGATATGAATCTTATAGAATTTTAAAATTGTGAAGATATGAAATTTATAGATGTATAAATTGTGAAGTTAAAATGAATGAAATTGTAGAATAGAAGATTTATAAGGAATTAACTTATAAATTGGATTTTTGCCTACAAAAGAAATATTGATCGAATTTGTTAATAAAGGAGATTTACAAATCGAAGTTGTTATAAAATATAAAAGGTGAAATTTATAAACATTGTTTTATAAATCCAAAACCAATTGAAATTGATAGGTTAAACATAGAAGTTTAATAAAGGAGATATATCCGCGATTTTGGATAGTGGATAATTATTGAAATAAAAACGGGTAGAAAATATTGAAATGAGGTTAGTGAAGTATATTCACGATTTTGGATAGTGAATATATCATTAAGTAAAATGGATAGTTTTGAAGAAATGATATTAAAAATGAAGTTAAACATTTTAAAGATGTTTTAAAATGTATTATAAATCGAAAGCAGAGATTTCCGCAGTTCTTGTTGAAATAGACGTTTTCGAGAAATTTAAGGAAATGGTGGACTATAACACTGTTGTTATAGTAAATGATTTCCGAAAGGAAATGTTTTGATGTAGTATTGGGATTTATATATCTATCTAAATCTGAATCCCTATACTAGTGACTTCGAGTCGTCGTAACGATGTTTTACGCAACATTCGTTTTGACTCAAATAGATGTAAAATTTATGATTTCCTTAAAGAATGAATGTATACTTAATATTGATTTAAGTATATCGAATATTTTCAAATGTTGAAAAAAATGATTTGTGAAGTACTTATTATTAAATAAGTATGGAAATGCTTTTCCAATATGAAATGAACGTTTTGAGATTTTATCTTCTTAAAGATAAATCGAGATTAAATATTGAAAACGATTTGAAAATCGTATATCTGTAGATATTTTGAAAATATAAATTCACTATGGAATTTATAAAAGAAAGGGAAGTTGTTTAAAAATAAACGTTGATTTATTTTTAAAGTGTGGAAATAATATATCTAGTAAAGATATTTTTGGGAATTAAATAATTTGGAAAATTATTTGGAATCTGATGATGTTGCGCATCTTTATCGATAGTTAAATAACCGACTATCAATAATTACCTTGAGTAGGTATTTGTTGGAAATTGGATGAATTTGAATGCCACACTTGTTTTTAAATAAACGCTCACTATTCGGGTTAGCCGGGAAAGGACCATGGGGTCGTATAACCCATTCCGAATATGTGATACGTCGTTATGAATTGCATTCGAAGACCGGTGTTGAAGACCGGATATTTTTGAAAACGGAAGGATTACCGTCGAGTTACTCTACATCGGCTGATCTCCGATTTAGAGGTTTTTATCACCCTTAGTGACGGGAAGTCCGGACGTGATTAGAAAATTATCCGGAAATGCAAGGGCTTCGTGAGAAGTGCCTTCGGTTCTGTTCGATCCCGGAACAGACTTGTATGGATTGTGTGTCTGACGTTACAATTTGAGATATAAAGCTGATTTCTTTCAAATACATTTCTGTTGGTGGCGGAGAATTTATTCTCTTAGCTTAACACCCTTCTCTGAGACGTACGAGCTCAGAGGTTATGTAGTTGAAATTTATCAGCGATATATCCCAATTTGGTAACGTGGCATACTGAGTGTTGCTGTGAAATGATCAGTGTTTGATCATTTGTGATATGATCATTTGTTTGATCTTATATCTTTGTGATCATAGGTTGATCATTTTGTTTGACCCGAAGCAGGGCTTTTTGAGAAAGCGTAGCTTTGTGGACGAGACTTCGTCGAGCCTCACACCCCGGAAATGGTCGAAACAGGAAGGATGCGGCAAGGTTCTAGGGAGTAGCGCCCCTTAGTGTATGTCATTCCTTCTGGATAAAGGTGGTATCATGGTATGGAGCCCAGATACTTAACCTCTGTGGTTACTGCATTATTATTATCTATGTGGTTTGTTGGAATCGGGGATCCTCGGGAAGATCGGTGACGATCGGGGGATGGCATACGCGTGTCAGTAGTTACCTATTTTTGCAGAGGTAACCCGGCCTTGTGTTGGCAGAGATCCGGTTAGGTTCTCGGGTCGTCTATTCCAGGGACGTACCCATCGTGGATAGGAAGTTCCTTAGCCTGACCATTTGTTGGAAATCCAAAGAAACAATACGAGCCTTGTACGGTATTAGTTGTAGAACCTGCCATTCACTTATGGTGGCGCCCCACTGTTTGGATGGTAGCTATAGTAGGCATACGATACTGGTCGTATGTTGGCTAAGATTAATATTATACTTTCGAAATGTTTTCTACACTATGCACTAATAATAATATCAAAAGTGATTTGGTTTTGCGTAGTAAGCATCTTTGACTATCATAAGAAGAAATCTCCTCCAATTCTGCGTTTGCATTGTGTGTGTGGCGGGAGGTCTTATGGTAGTTTCATTTTCCAAAAGCATTGCGAATTGACATAAAAATTTTCCTGTTGTTTATTTTAAAGATAAACTGTTTTACGATCTCACACCAGTCACCATGACTGACTCGGAGTTTATTGTTTCCCTTCTAAACTCTGGGTGCCCACCAATTTCCACACGGGCAGTCTAGAGTTAGATTATCAGGATATTCTGGATATTTTGGAGCTTGGAGATAAGCTGGATGACGAGACGTAGTATTTGTATCTGATATATTTATTCCGCTGTGTATTCTGTATGAGGACAAGTTATATAACTGTCCATTGTTGTATTGAGTTGTATAGTGACTCTGATGATTGATGTATGTATAAAATGATATAGTTCTTTGTTTTAGAGATTATTCATTTATCTATTATATATTGTTCCGCTGCGATGTGTAAGATTCTGATACTGTTTTTCTGTTCTGTATCTGTTGTTGTTTTGTTGTTCTTCTTCTATCCTTTTCTTTTTTTCTTCTTCTTCTGCCTTTTTCTTCTTTCTAAAAACCCTCACTATTGGAGTTTCCGGCACTCGATTGCTCGGCAGTCGATAAAGTGAGTATCGATGTCGAATTTTCGAAAGTCGAAAATTTCGGGATGTGACAAAGTGGTATCAGAGCATATGGTTAAGTGACAACCCTGCTCTGTTGGGTGTTACTCATTAGAGATAGAGTCAGCAGTACTCTAGAATGAGTTGAGTGTAATGATAGATATGAGCGCGTATTTGTTAGTGAATATAAAATTGTTTTGTATTGTGTTGACTTATCGGTTGATTGTTTATGAATTCTGGTCGGTGCAGTCTAGCTAACTGTGTTGATAGGAGTTTCTAAACTCTTAAACAAGATAAACCGACACAGTATTGTTTTAAATAGGGTGAATGAAATAATTTTGCCCAAAACTATTTTTGTATAGAAAAGAAATGATTTTCTGTAAATTATTACAGTATATGGTTGCATGGATGTTAGGAAAGTGATAATATTGAAAGTTATCATTTTTATATGAAATCGAATAAGAAATTGAAATCGTAACTCCAAAGTTAAAGAAATAAATCCATATACTAATGAAATTTGAGAATATGAATTATAAATGTGATTTGTAATTTAAAACGGAATTCCAGAGAAGTTTTTGGAAATGTTTTGAAAAGAATCTGAAAATTTTTGGTGATTTGGAAAGTTTAAATCTTTTTGATTTGAAAATAGATTTCAAGGGTTTTGAAAAGTATTTTGGAGAAGTGAAAAGCTCTAAACTCTTTTAGGTCGCTGGAAAATAACTTCGGTAATGACTGCAGCATCACTGATGTTCATTTTCGGGTTTCCAAAAGAGAAATTGCTGCCAAATTGTTTTAAAAGGAAAGTGTTTGGAAAATTTGGGTTTTTGTTTTTGAAATTCAAAAGATAATTTGAACTGTTTTCAAAAATGGTTTTTGAAATGTTGGTAACTCTGGAATACTATGTAGAAATATTTATGAAATATTAATGTGAGATATAATTTGAAATAAAGTTCCAGAAAAATATTTGAAGATAAAATTCATAAAGGAATAGAATTAGTAATATGAATGTATGGATGATTTTATAAATCAAGATGTAAATAAGTCGAAGACTTATAAAATATTTGGAATTTGATAGAAATGAGATTCAAATTGAAAATGAAAGAATGGTGAATGAGTAAATAAATTTGAATTTGATTGTGAAGGATTAAACTAAAATTAGTAAGTGAAGCTAATTGAACGAAAGAATAAACTGGAATTGAAACTGAATGTTGAAAACAAATTTGAATAAGTGAATTGGAATTTGAAATGAATTAGTAACTGAAACTAATTTAAAGGAGTGCAGTTGTGAATGAATGGAAGCTGATAAAATTCAATATTCAGGAGATAAATAGAATCCAAATTTGAATTAAAATGGTAAAGTGAATTCAATGAATTTGAAATGTAAATTTGAATGGATATGAATATGTAACTTCAACAGTGAAGTAAGCTAAAAATGTATATGCAGTTTACATTGAAAATTTTGTAATTGAATGTACGAAATGGTTTGAATATATGCAACTAGATATTATGGCTAGTAGGATATACAGGTGTTATGAATTGGGATTTTAAATTTGAAGATAAATTTGAATTGCTCGGAAAAGGTATGTATTTAAATTTGAATATGAGATTTGATGATTTCTTGTCTAGCCGCTTGGCTTTCTCTTTTCTTTTTGAAATCTGAGAGTCCGTAGGGACGTTTTGTAGTCGTGCCGTATTAGCCGCGCAAAGGAGACGCTGGCGAAATTTTTCGAAAACTTCGAGTGTTAGAAAATTTTGAGAAATTTTGAAAGTTTAAAAATTTGAATTTAAACTCGAATTTGAATTTAGAAGTTAAACAATGTTGTTTGAAACTTAAAATTTAAGTTGGAAAGTTAGTTGAGATGATAACGAATCTTTAGTAGGAAGATCCGTTTGAAAAGTGATAAAACTATTAGATTGTGGAAAATAGTAGACGAGTTAAGGACCATTTTTTCCTAACTTGTAATTTCGAGGACGAAATTCTTTTAAGGGGGGAAGTCTGTAACGACCCACAATTTTTGATAATTAAAATTCGAATATTTAATTGATTTTTTATATTAATAAATGGAATTTAGAAGTCGAATGATTTATATCTCGAATATTGGGTTTTATTTGATAATTTAATCGATAAATTAAATAGTGAAATTTCAGAAATAATTGAAAATCGAGTTAAAATAGTCATTTTTCAAACAGTGTCGGATTTCGACGAGACCAGTTCCATTGGATCCGTAATAGTTAGTTATTATCGGATTTCAATTTTCGTATCCATCGGAGTTGTCGTTTGACCGTGGCAACTCGAAACGCATCGATATCTTTTTAATTTTAAATCGTCGAGTTAAAATAGTCATTTTTCAAACAGTGTCGGATTTCGACGAAACCAGTTTCATCGGATCCGTAATGTGATATTATTGTAAGATTTCAAATTTCGTAATTTTTGGATTTACCATTTGTCCGGTACGAATTAAAACGCCTCGAAATCGATTTAAATCGGTTTAATTTAAATTTATCGTTTATTGCCATATCTCACACATACGATCGAATTAGCTTCCGAAACCTGTTCCATTGCGTTCGGAACGTGGGGTAAACCTTACGAACGTCAGCCGGCACGCTCGATTTGGAGTTCGGAAATTTTGGAGTGAATAGTGTTTTTCGTTATTTTCTATAAAAGGACCTCCCTCTTCACAAATTGCTTAAAACCCTAACCCTAATCAGTAGCCGCCACCAACATTTTCGAACGGCTAGAAGATCATATCCTTCTCCTCCAATTTTCTTCACATCCATACATCTATTCAAAGATTTGTCAACTACAAAGATGTTAAGCTTTGCGAGCTCTACGAAGTGAACGGTTATGATCAAAAATCTCGTGATGGATCGATGGGAAATCGAGTTTGAATGCACACGTTTGTTCACGTTTTTGGAAGCCTGGAGATGACCGAGCTTGGCCGCACCTGGAGCGTGGGTGGCTCGCGTGAAGGGCTTCGCGATGGCACTACTGGATCGACGTAGAAATCAACGTGGAGGCCACGTTAATTCGAGAGATAGGGGCGGCTTTGTTGGGTTTCTCGCGTGCAATACCTGGAGGGTTACGTGATGGAAGAAGAACAAAAGGGTGGCCGTGATCTCATGATGGAAAACGAACGGTCTAGATGCAGTTAGGGTTTGGAAATGTAATTAAAATTGTAAATTAATTATATAAAAATTCGTTAAAGTTTAAAACGATGTATCTCTTTCGTACGAGGTCGAAGTTCGACGAAACCAGTTGCGTTGTCTTCGTTTTGTCGAGCTCTTCGCGATGCAACTGATTTGGAAGCGATTGGAGTCAGTGAAAATTTTGGATAAAATTAAACGGCTGTTTAATTTATTCGAAATAAAAAGCTGGAACGGAATTGAAACCAAGGTGAGATCTTCTCACTCAATTGAATGTGGAATTATTTACAGTTATTGATTGATGATTGACTGTTTGGTTGTGATATTAGATATCTTAGGATATATCTATATATAGCAGTATATACATATTGGCATATGTATATATTGGATTGATTGATTTCCCGCCTCGTATAGCGGATGAGACCCTATTGCGCCGTTAGTAAGCGGATTTATAAAAACCCATATACCGCGATAATTCCGTACTGGAGCGGAATTGGTATTGTGCTAACGTCTTTGGATGCAGGGAAACAGGTTGGAGGGATCCAACTGGATTCCTCACCAGTAGTTATTTATTTACAGGATTGATGTATATTCTGTTATCATATGTTGATATATGATGTTGTTGTGGTGATTGACCAATTGGTGCTGTAGCATCATCGGGTTCAGTTTTGAAATGTAAAAATAACGACTTTTATTTTAAAAAGATTTTTAAGTGATTTTTGAAAAAATAGACGTTTATCGAATTTTTGAATTGATTTATTTCAGAAAAATATACGTCTAGAATTTTAAAGTTATAAGAGTTAAGATTTTTGGTGAAATATAACCAAAGTGTGATTTTTGAAATGAAAGTTGATTTAATTGTAAAATGGGTTAAATTGAGATTTTTAAAGTATTATAAAAGATGTACAGAAAAATTGATGTATTTATCAATTAAAATTTTTGGAATTTTAAAACGAGTTTTTATAAGTGAAGATATGAATCTTATAGAATTTTAAAATTGTGAAGATATGAAATTTATAGATGTATAAATTGTGAAGTTAAAATGAATGAAATTGTAGAATAGAAGATTTATAAGGAATTAACTTATAAATTGGATTTTTGCCTACAAAAGAAATATTGATCGAATTTGTTAATAAAGGAGATTTACAAATCGAAGTTGTTATAAAATATAAAAGGTGAAATTTATAAACATTGTTTTATAAATCCAAAACCAATTGAAATTGATAGGTTAAACATAGAAGTTTAATAAAGGAGATATATCCGCGATTTTGGATAGTGGATAATTATTGAAATAAAAACGGGTAGAAAATATTGAAATGAGGTTAGTGAAGTATATTCACGATTTTGGATAGTGAATATATCGTTAAGTAAAATGGATAGTTTTGAAGAAATGATATTAAAAATGAAGTTAAACATTTTAAAGATGTTTTAAAATGTATTATAAATCGAAAGCAGAGATTTCCGCAGTTCTTGTTGAAATAGACGTTTTCGAGAAATTTAAGGAAATGGTGGACTATAACACTGTTGTTATAGTAAATGATTTCCGAAAGGAAATGTTTTGATGTAGTATTGGGATTTATATATCTATCTAAATCTGAATCCCTATACTAGTGACTTCGAGTCGTCGTAACGATGTTTTACGCAACATTCGTTTTGACTAAAATAGATGTAAAATTTATGATTTCCTTAAAGAATGAATGTATACTTAATATTGATTTAAGTATATCGAATATTTTCAAATGTTGAAAATAAATGATTTGTGAAGTACTTATTATTAAATAAGTATGGAAATGCTTTTCCAATATGAAATGAACGTTTTGAGATTTTATCTTCTTAAAGATAAATCGAGATTAAATATTGAAAACGATTTGAAAATCGTATATCTGTAGATATTTTGAAAATATAAATTCACTATGGAATTTATAAAAGAAAGGGAAGTTGTTTAAAAATAAACGTTGATTTATTTTTAAAGTGTGGAAATAATATATCTAGTAAAGATATTTTTGGGAATTAAATAATTTGGAAAATTATTTGGAATCTGATGATGTTGCGCATCTTTATCGATAGTTAAATAACCGACTATCAATAATTACCTTGAGTAGGTATTTGTTGGAAATTGGATGAATTTGAATGCCATACTTGTTTTTAAATAAACGCTCACTATTCGGGTTAGCCGGGAAAGGACCATGGGGTCGTATAACCCATTCCGAATATGTGATACGTCGTTATGAATTGCATTCGAAGACCGGTGTTGAAGACCGGATATTTTTGAAAACGGAAGGATTACCGTCGAGTTACTCTACATCGGCTGATCTCCGATTTAGAGGTTTTTATCACCCTTAGTGACGGGAAGTCCGGACGTGATTAGAAAATTATCCGGAAATGCAAGGGCTTCGTGAGAAGTGCCTTCGGTTCTGTTCGATCCCGGAACAGACTTTTATGGATTGTGTGTCTGACGTTACAATTTGAGATATAAAGCTGATTTCTTTCAAATACATTTCTGTTGGTGGCGGAGAATTTATTCTCTTAGCTTAACACCCTTCTCTGAGACGTACGAGCTCAGAGGTTATGTAGTTGAAATTTATCAGCGATATATCCCAATTTGGTAACGTGGCATACTGAGTGTTGCTGTGAAATGATCAGTGTTTGATCATTTGTGATATGATCATTTGTTTGATCTTATATCTTTGTGATCATAGGTTGATCATTTTGTTTGACCCGAAGCAGGGCTTTTTGAGAAAGCGTAGCTTTGTGGACGAGACTTCGTCGAGCCTCACACCCCGGAAATGGTCGAAACAGGAAGGATGCGGCAAGGTTCTAGGGAGTAGCGCCCCTTAGTGTATGTCATTCCTTCTGGATAAAGGTGGTATCATGGTATGGAGCCCAGATACTTAACCTCTGTGGTTACTGCATTATTATTATCTATGTGGTTTGTTGGAATCGGGGATCCTCGGGAAGATCGGTGACGATCGGGGGATGGCATACGCGTGTCAGTAGTTACCTATTTTTGCAGAGGTAACCCGGCCTTGTGTTGGCAGAGATCCGGTTAGGTTCTCGGGTCGTCTATTCCAGGGACGTACCCATCGTGGATAGGAAGTTCCTTAGCCTGACCATTTGTTGGAAATCCAAAGAAACAATACGAGCCTTGTACGGTATTAGTTGTAGAACCTGCCATTCACTTATGGTGGCGCCCCACTGTTTGGATGGTAGCTATAGTAGGCATACGATACTGGTCGTATGTTGGCTAAGATTAATATTATACTTTCGAAATGTTTTCTACACTATGCACTAATAATAATATCAAAAGTGATTTGGTTTTGCGTAGTAAGCATCTTTGACTATCATAAGAAGAAATCTCCTCCAATTCTGCGTTTGCATTGTGTGTGTGGCGGGAGGTCTTATGGTAGTTTCATTTTCCAAAAGCATTGCGAATTGACATAAAAATTTTCCTGTTGTTTATTTTAAAGATAAACTGTTTTACGATCTCACACCAGTCACCATGACTGACTCGGAGTTTATTGTTTCCCTTCTAAACTCTGGGTGCCCACCAATTTCCACACGGGCAGTCTAGAGTTAGATTATCAGGATATTCTGGATATTTTGGAGCTTGGAGATAAGCTGGATGACGAGACGTAGTATTTGTATCTGATATATTTATTCCGCTGTGTATTCTGTATGAGGACAAGTTATATAACTGTCCATTGTTGTATTGAGTTGTATAGTGACTCTGATGATTGATGTATGTATAAAATGATATAGTTCTTTGTTTTAGAGATTATTCATTTATCTATTATATATTGTTCCGCTGCGATGTGTAAGATTCTGATACTGTTTTTCTGTTCTGTATCTGTTGTTGTTTTGTTGTTCTTCTTCTATCCTTTTCTTTTTTTCTTCTTCTTCTGCCTTTTTCTTCTTTCTAAAAACCCTCACTATTGGAGTTTCCGGCACTCGATTGCTCGGCAGTCGATAAAGTGAGTATCGATGTCGAATTTTCGAAAGTCGAAAATTTCGGGATGTGACAGAACATGAAGATAAACTCATTTATTTACTAGCTTAGTGTAATTTACACTTCTTATTGATCAATGATGATCATTTTGTATTTTCGAGTGGAAATCTACAATTTGTTCGTAAATATTTAAGTTAAGCCAGTGGTTATGGGACATGAAGCTAAACTCATTTATTTACTAGCTTGGTGTAATTTACACTTATTCTATGGAGCTTTGTCTCATTTTTATAGGCTAGCGACCTATGGGTTTTATGGAGTTCGGTTCATCGGCATACCGTTATTGCATTACGTCGTTGTTTTGAATTATTTGAGTTTCAGGTTCATTGGGCGTACCGTTATTGCACTACGTCGTTGTTCCAACTCATTTGAGTTTCAGGTTCCACGGGCATACCGTTATTGCACTACGTTGTTGCACCGGCTCTATGGTTAGCAACCATGGGATAGCGACCCGTTTATGATACACGTGTTGGTGAGTTTTCATGCTCCCGTTTATGATAGGCCTCCCCTTTTATGTTTTCTGGATTTCTAATTGTTGATTTTATGGAATTTGTGTTTCACCAATTTTTGCGATTGACATTGATATGTGTTGTCAATATTTGGGGTTTGGTGAATAAGCTAAAGAATGTGATATTCTTTTTGGATATTCGACGAGATTTGAGATATTGTATGTTTTTTATTGTTACCGAAAGTATACTTGTCACAGTGTGGCATTATTGTTATCATATGTTTTTGTGGTATCTCTTATCCCTTCTGACACAGCCTACAGGATCACACAACTCACGAATTGATGAATTCGCGGAAAATGAATTGATGAAACAAGATGAATCGATGAATTGAAGGTACCCAAGTGCCCAAATCCGTTGATCTCTCGAGATACCAGATTCTAGCTATCTTCAACATGTTGATCGCGCACGATACCGCGTTAGAAGATCTACGATTCTTCGAAGTTGATCTCGCGCACGAGATTCCATGAATCGGCTTCAAATTCGTTGATTGGAGGGTACTCGAATATCCGAAGATGGAGAAAGGAGATAACACTCAACTTCCAATTTTAATGGTGGCACAAAGCTCAAACCAAATTTTATTCAATATTCAACTCCTTTAAATGATACAACTCACCCGCTATTTATAAGAGATTACAACTCAACACACGTTACAACACTTCACATGACTTAAGAAAAATACATCACAAACAGTACAAACGACTTACAAAAACACACAGTCGACCTAAAGAAACAACGCACGCGACTTAAAAATCAAACAGCAACGACCTAAACAATACGACCTATCAACATACAACACAACTTCAGAAAAAATCAAACATTCAATGACACAGCGACTTAAGAAATACAGACGACTTAACAAACTTTAGCAACATAAGAAAATAGCATAGCTTCAGGAACGACATAAGCGACATAAGAAATTTCGGCTTAGCAATAAGCGACATAAGGAAGCTCGCTACCTAACGAAGCTCGCGACATAGCAATCAGCGACATAAGGAAACTCGCGACATTGTAATTCTGGAAGATCTGCTCTGCTCGCGACCTACGAAAAATCTGCTCGCGACCTAAGGCTTCACGATATAGGAACCCTGCTCGTTCGCGACCTAAGGCTTCGCGACATTAGGAATGTCGTACGCGACCTAAGGAAGAAGCGACTCCGGCTGAGCGACTTAGGATTTCTGGAGCGACATAAGGAACCTGCTCCTCCGCGGTCTAGGGCTCCGCGACCTATAGCTGCTCGTCCGCGACCTAGGGCTCTCCGACCTATGGCTTCGCCACGAATTAAGGTATGCGTTGCATCATCCTCCCCTTGTTGGAAAGAATTCGACCTCGAATTCACGCTCTCCTCTTCTTCGACAAGCTTCTCCCCATAATACAGAATTAAGTGTTTGACATTGAAAACATCAAAAGTATGAACATTTTCCAATAACCTTAACTGATACGCATTATCATTGATCTTCTTCAAGATTTCTACTGGACCAATCTTTCGAGCTTTCAACTTGTTGTAAGTTCCAACTGGAAAACGATCTTTCGTCAATACGGCGTAAACAAAATCACCCTCTTTGAAATCCACACTCCTTCGCTTCTTATCTGCCAATTGCTTATACTTCTCATTTGATTTAAGCAATCGTTCATGAACAATCCTGTGACACTCCTACAACTCATTCACGAAATCACAAGCTCGTTTAACAACCCCTTTCTGAAGTGGAACTGTTGACAAATCCAACGATCCTTTCGGAATTGCTGAATATACCACTTGAAATGGACTGAATCCAGTACTTCAATTAACGGCATGATTATGTGCGAATTATTCCTGACACAATTTCGCATCCTAGCTCTTCAAATTATCCTTCACAAGACATCTCAACAAATTTCCCAAAGATTTGTTCACCACTTCTGTTTGCTCATCCGTTTGTGGATGATAGGCGCTACTAAAATTCATCTTAGTCCCAATCATCTTCCACAGACTCAACCAAAAATGACATAGAAATCGAGTATCCCGGTCAGAAACAATAGACTCAGGTAGCCCATGTAGTCGATAAACCTCTTTAAAGAACAATTGAGCAACACGGACTGCATCGGCGGTCTTCTTACAAGCTATGAAATGTGCCATCTTCGAAAATCTATCCACCACAACATATATAGAATCATTCCCTCATTGAGTTCTTGGCAAACCCAAAACGAAATCCATACTAACATCAACCCATGGTCTAGTAGGCACGGGCAATGGCATATACAATCCTGCATTCGTAGCTGTCCCTTTGGAAACTTGACATATGTGACATCTCTGCACAAATCTTTCAACTTCTTTCCTCATGGAAGGCCAAAAATATGATTGAGAAATCAACTGCAAGGTACGAATCTTCCCACATGACCTTTTTCATGCAATTCCTTCACAATCTTCATTCGCAAACTGCACTCTGGTATACACAACCGATTTCCCTTAAATAGAAAACCTTCTACCAACGCATAGTCATCCGTCCTCCCTCTCTCGACTTCATCTACAATCTTGGCAAAGTAAGGATCCTCAACAAACAAATCTAGAAATACATCAAACCCCGTCACTTCAACTCTCATCGTTGTCAACAAATGATTTCTTCTACTTAATGCGTATGCCACACGATTTGTAACTCCCAACTTATGCTTTACAACAAATGTAAACTGTTGCAAGTATGCGATCCATGAAGCATGCCTGGCTGCAATCTTATCCTGTCCCTGCAAATGTTTCAATGCTTCATGGTCGGTATACAACACAAACTCTTTATGAAACAAATAGTGTCTCCAATGCTTTATGGCTTGGACAATAGCATAGAACTTCAAGTCATAGGTACTATATCTTGTCTTGGCTCCAGAAAGTTTCTTGCTAAAATAAGCAATTGGACGACCCTTTTGACTTAACACTCCACCAATTCCAACCTTAGACGCATCAGTATCTAGCTCAAAGAGCAACTGAAAGTCCGGGTATCTAAGAATCGGTGTTGTGGTCAAGAGTGTCTTGATCTGTTGGAAAGCAGAATCAGCCTCTTCAGTCCACACAAACTGCTTTCCTTTCATACAATCTGTCACTGGTGCCATCATGCTACTGAAATGTGAAATAAACCTTCGGTAGAATGATGCAAAACCATGGAAACTTCTCACTTCAGTTACAGTCCTGGGTTGTGGCCAATCCTTGATTGCTTCAACTTTACTTTGATCCACCTGGATACCTTCCTTGGACAATACATACCCCAAGAACAAAACACTGTGCGTCATGAACATGCACTTCTTTGTTGCCGCGTCAAATTGCTCCTGACGAAGTATCATCAACACTTCCCGCAAGTGTTGTAGATGCTCTTCTGTGCTTCCATTGTATATCAATATATCATCAAAGTATACCACCACGAACTTTCCAATAAACGGTCGAAAGATCTGATTCATCACTCGCATAAAAGTACTAGGTGCATTCGAAAGACCAAATGGCATGACCAGCCATTCATACAACCCCTCTCGTGTCTTGAAGGTTGTCTTCCATTCATCCCCTGGTCGAATTCGAATCTGATGATACCCACTCTTCAGATCAATCTTTGAAAAGATAGCAGCCCCACTCAACTGATCTAACAAGTCGTCCAATCTTGGCATCGGGAATCTGTACCTCACCGTAATCTTGTTTAGTGCTCGACTATTTGTACACAGTCTCCAAGTTCCATCCTTCTCTAGCACTAACAAGGCTGGTACTACACAAGGACTTAAACTTTCTTGTACGTGCCCTTGTTCAAGTAACTCTTCCACCTGCCTTCTCAACTCTTCGTGCTCCTTTGGACTCATTCTATAATGTGGTCTATGTGGTAACACAGCTCCCGGAACAAGATCAATTTGGTGTTGTATGTCTCTCAACGGTGGTAACTCTTTTGGTAATTCTTCAGGAAACACATCTTCAAATTCCTTCAACACTGGCTTAACTTCCTCAGGAATTTCAACCGCTTCACTACTTTCACGTCCAATCAACAGAAATACTTTAGGGCTGTCCTCTACTTCTTTGACAAATTCCTTCAAAGATAACAGAGTCTTTAGTTCCTCGATTTCCTCCAACTTGCTTTCACTTTGTTGTCGCCTTTTAGGAACTAAAGTGATTCTAGTGCCATCGAACATGAAACTATAGCAGTTAGTCCTACCATCGTGTTGCATGGCTCTATCGAACTGCCACGGTCTTCCCAACAACAAATGACATACATCCATATCCACCACGTCACACCAAATTTCATCCTTATACTTCTTTCCGATGGAAAAAGTTACACAAGCTCTTCGACCAACCTTCACTTCCCCACCTTTCCTCAGCCAAGCCAATTTGTAGGGTTTGGGATGCTTCTCTGTCTTTAATGCCAACTTCTTTACAGCTTCTGTAGAGATGATGTTATCACAACTCCCTGCATCGATAATAAACTTACAAACTTTTCCCAAAATAGTGCATGTCGACTGAAAAATATTACTCCTCAACCAACTAGTCTCCTCTTCCTGCTTTGGCGTCAAGCAAGATCTCCTCATCATTAAAGAATATCCCTCGTCTCCCGTCAATAATTCTTCATCCTCCTCAACCTGTGGTGAATTGTAACATTCTACTTCTGTATCCTCATCCTCAACCATCGCTCTCTTCTTAGGTTTCGGGCATTCATTGCTCTTATGACCAAACTCCTGACAGTTATAACACTTGAAATTGTTATTGACCTTGGTCTTAGTAGCTTCATTGACAACCGATTTACTAACAGCCTTAGAAACATTAGTATTGCTACTAGCCCCCTTCATCTGATTGCTCGAACTTGTAAACGCACCACCTCCTCTTCTACCTTGCTTCTCCTAAGCTAGAGCCTTCTGGTGTGCTTCATCAACGGATCTTGGATCAAACATATTTACCATATCCTGAATTTTCATTCTCAATCCTCCAACAAATCTGGATGTCAACTGTTCCACTGTTTCCATGATATCGTTTCTAGCAATCAGTTGATAAAACTCATCTGCATAATCATTTACCGACTTTGTCCCTTGTCTCAAATTCTGTAAGCGCTGATACATAAGAGACTGATAATTATAAGGCAAGAAAGTAGCCTTCATCAACTTCTTCATCTTTTCCCATGAAACAATCTTCGACTTTCCCATTCTTTCCCGTGTAAGTTTAGTTTGTTCCCACCATGCCATAGCTCTTCCCCTCAATTGTGTAGCAACCAACTTAACTCTACGATGCTCGGGTACTTCCTTGAAGTCAAAAATTTCTTCAACATTTGATAACCAATCCAAAAACACTTCCGCTAGTATTCCCCCTTTGAATTATGGAATCTATGTTTTCATCCCCGACTCCCATCGACGATCATCTTCGGAATCTCTATTTCGATTTCGCCCTTGGCCACAGTTTCGACAAGAGCTACTACCACTATCACTGGATTCCTCCAAATCTGACATATGTCGATGTCGATTCTGACCATCAACATTTCTGCTACCACGCACGTCTCTTTCTCCCGAAACTGACGGTTCTCTTCTTTCCTGATCCGATGGAGGTGACATTCTTCTCCTCTCGGAATTTGACGGCGAAATTCTATGTCCACCTTGATTTGAACCTGGTGATGCTCTTTGTCGAGTTTGATTCATATCCATCATGAGCCTTTCCAATCTACCAATTCCCTCATCAAACTTCTCGTTGAATTTATCACTAATTCATTGCTCCATTTGTTTAGCATCTTCTCTTCGATACACATCTGCAACATTCTGATGACGATTAACTCTTCTTGGAGTCATTGTCAAATCTTCAACAAATCCAAACACAAACTTCAAATCTCGAAACTTCACACCCAACGAACTTGGAAAAGTTTGTCTCCAGGCTCTGATACCAAATTGACGCAGCCTACAGGATCACACAACTCACGAATTGATGAATTCGTGGAAAATGAATTGATGAAACAAGATGAATCGATGAATTAAAGATACCCAAGTGCCCAAATCCGTTGATCTCTCGAGATACCAGATTCTAGCTATCTTCAACACGTTGATCGCGCACGATACCGCATTAGAAGATCTCCGATTCTTCGACGTTGATCTCGTGCACGAGATTCCGTGAATCGGCTTCAAATTCATTGATTCGAGCGCACTCGAATATCCGAAGATGGAGAAAGGAGATAACACTCAACTTCCAATTTTAATGGTGGCACAAAGATCAAACCAAATTTTATTCGATATTCAACTCCTTTAAATGATACAACTCACCCGCTATTTATAGGAGCTTACAACTCAACACACGTTACAACACTTCACACGACTTAAGTAAAATACATCACAAACAGTACAAATGACATACAAAAACACACAGTCGACCTAAAGAAACAACGCACGCAACTTAAAAATCAAACAACAACGACCTAAACAATACGACCTATCAACATACAACACAACTTCAGAAAAAATCAAACATTCAATGACACGGCGACTTAAGAAATACAGACGACATAACAAACTTTAGCGACATAAGAAAATAGCATAGCTTCAGGAACGACATAAGCGACATAAGAAACTTCGGCTTAGCAATCAGCGACATAAGGAAGCTCGCGACCTAACGAAGCTCGCGACATAGCAATCAGCGACATAAGGAAACTTGCGACATAGCAATTCTGGAAGATCTGCTCTGCTCGCGACCTACAGAAAATCTGCTCGCGACCTAAGGCTTCGCGACATAGGAACCCTGCTCGTTTGCGACCTAAGGCTTCGCGACATAAGGAATGTCGTACGTGACCTAAGGAAGAAGCGACTCCGGCTGAGCGACTTAGGATTTTTGGAGCGACATAAGGAACCTGCTCGTCTGCGACCTAGGGCTCCGCGACCTATGGCTGCTCGTCCGCGACCTAGGGCTCTGCGACCTATGGCTTCACCGCGAATTAAGGTATGCGCTGCATCACCTTCTCATCTCATATGATATATATAGCTAGACTGATCCATTTATTATTTTTCTTTTTAAATAATACTCGAGTGAGACCGAGGTGTTTCAGGTGCTTCCACTTGACTTCTTAGCAGGGACTAGCTTTTGACTTTTGGCTAACTACTTTAGCTTAGTAGTTTTTGTTTTTATACATTCGAGATAGAGACTCCTTGATGTATACATAATCTTTTGTCTAGCACTTGTACCTATTCTTTTGTGATGTAGTGGATCTTGTATGACCACTATTTTGATGTACACTTTTATGTGTTATATTCATATCTGTTTCCGCCTTTGTGATATGAATATCTGTGACTGATTTGTGTTATGTATATTTCTATATTTGTTTCCGAAGCCCACATAGCCACTGTGTAGTAGCTTTGAGTTTGTATTTGATATGTCGGATTTCCTCTTGAAATGGAATGCAAGTCATATTATCTGACATATCGGTACTCGCACAAAGCAATTACACAGATGGTCGCTCCTCAACAGCCTTATTCTTCGTGCTAGTCGACGACATTACCCCCATAGTGTCCTTGGCTAGGGTTAGTATAGAGGTGGGGCGTCATAGCTTGGTATCAGAGCCAAACTTCGGAACAATGTAGAATAATCCAGCAAGGATCATTGTCCTAAGTCTTTCTTAGGAATCGTGCCTTAGGATTTAATCCGAGTCTTTGGACCCATTCTATCCTATTTTCTTTTATGATGCCTTGTTTATCAATCTAGTTTATTTGAATTCATTCTAAGATTAACCTTTTTCCTCTTCTTTCTTTCTTTCTTTCTTTCTTAAAGAAGAGAAATGGTTAGACCTGGCAGTCCTAGCGCTTGTCAATCCAGTAGTCCTTCTCTGGATGGCGTATTCATGTCTGCCCAACAACTTTTGGATGTTGTAAAGAATCAAAGGTTTATCTGTGCTTTGAGTAAGAACCCAAAACAGGTTTTACCTTTGAAATTAGAAGTGCCTTTCAACCAGTTTGTAGATATCACTCTTCGACTTGAAGAGGCCGACAAAGGAAGTGATGGTGATATTGGGTTTTCCAAGAAGAGGCATATTAAGTTCAAAAGCCCTAATCCCAATAAGAAAGTGAAGCAAGCAACTTCGGTAGAAAAGACTCCAATCCCTAATCGTGGAGTATGCTACAATTGTAGTTCTAAGAATCACTATGCAAATAAGTGTTCAAAGCCCCTTACTTGTTGCTATTGCAAAGGTTTGGGTCATCTTTTATCTTCATGCCCCAAACTTCCAAACAAGAAATAGGGAAAGCTAAACGTTGTGCAAGCCCCTAGTAACCCTTCTCTTGGTTAAGGTATTTTTCATTCAGTCCTTGATGGCATTATTTTATTTCATGATCTTCCTATTCGAGTACTTTTGATACAGGTGCATCTCATTCTTTTATATCAAAAAAACTTGTTGATACTTTTTCTTTAATATTATGGGTTTGATGACTTCACTGAGAATTGCGAATCCGGTTGGTGGATCTGCAACACTCAGTTTACTTTGTAAAAATGTCAAGGTTATTTTATATGGTTATGCTTTCCAAGCTGATTCGCATGTTATGAGCTACTTAGGTTTTGGAAATGATTTTAGCAACGGATTGGCTTAATCGATATTAAGTCCACATCCTATGTCCCAAGAGGACTATCCATCTTTGGCATTCCCAATCTGTTAAGTAGATTTCTATTGTTCTTAATGATTTTGATTCCAATTCGGTGGCATCATTTTACCTAAACCCACTTGATGAGGAAGATGTTAATTCCCTCACTCAAGTAGTTCGTGAATTTCCCGGTATCTTTGAGCTTGTCTTAGGATTACCACCTAAGCGATCTATTGAGTGGTGCTAAGGTCTTTTCAGCTCGACCTTACCACCGGTTTTCATCAGCTTCGTATTGCAAAGCATAGCATTCCTTTGACATCATTCCATAATCATTACGGATCTGATGAATGGCTCATTATGTCATTCAATTTGACGAACCCTCCAGCTTATTTCATCCATCTTATGAATCGAGTATTCTACGAATATTTCGATCAGTCCGTCCTTTTATTCATTGATTATGGGTGAAAACGTCAATTTAAAATTGCAAATCTTTCTAATAAGATATATTTATAAGTATAATTGGATTTTGTTCTTAAAACGAGCAAAGAATATTCGTAAAATTTTAAGAGACTGTTTATCAAATAGAAGATGATTTTGTGTTGTATTTCCCATTGAGTGCTTTAAGAATTCTGGTCGATGCGCCTGATGAACGTTTATACTGATGAGACAATCAGACACAGTAAATTGACTTGTAAAAAGTAAATTTTTCTAAAAAGATGATTGCATAAAGTTCATTATAATTTTGAATGTCTTAGCTTTTCGGGAAAGAGGATCATTTAAAAGAACTCCTTTCCGATGCTCTTATTCTTGTGATTCCCGAAGGGAACCAAGACTTGAATTGTTTATACTGATGCTAGTCATATTGGTTTGGGTGCCGTTCTCATGCAAAGGGAACGTGTTGTCGCTTATGCTTCTAGGAAATTAAAGCCTGCCGAGAATAGATATGCCACTCATGATTTAGAGCTCGCGGCTATTGTTTTCTCCTTTAGAATTTGGTGTCATTATCTTTTGGGAGAGAAATTTGTTCTCTACACTGATCATAAATCTTTGAAGTATTTATTTTCTCAAAAGGAACTTAATTTGCATCAACAACGTTGGCTCGAATTCCTTGGATCTTATGATCTTGATATTCTCTATACTCCTGGAAAGGGAAATCGTGTTGTCGATGCCCTTAGTCGTAAGCAACAAGCGGTTGTTTCCCTGATGATATCCGAATGAAATAATCTTGAGACTTTGTCCACTTGTGAGATTCGAGATCGTGAATCCGATTCATGTTCATCTCTTGTTTTATGTTGCCTTGAGGCTCATCCTTCTCTTTTGGACCGCATCCTTGAAGCTCAAAAGCAAGATCCCGAATTGGCTCTTCTTAGCCAAAGTTGTAGGGATCAAAATAAAGTTGATGGTTTGAAAAACTTTGATATTGATGCTCACGGAGGCATTCGAAAATTTGGTAGACTTATTGTGCCTAATATTAGTGATCTCCGTAAAGACATATTAGATGATTCTCATCGTTCCAAATTTACCATTCATCCCGGTAGTAGTAAAATGTACACGGACATGAAGCGACTTTATTATTGGGATGGAATGAAATCTGAAATTGCTAACTTTATTAAGCGTTGCATGACTTGCCAACTTGTTAAGGCCGAGCATCAAAGGTTCGGTGGGTTATTGCAACCTTTAGACATTCCAATTTGGAAGTAGGATCAAATTTCCATGGACTTTATTGACGATCTTCCCCGTTCTCGTTCGGGTCATGACAGTTTATGGGTGATTGTAGATAGACTTACAAAATTCGCCCATTTTATTCCCGTTCGGTCTAATCGAACCGTACCTCTTTTGGCTAAACTCTATGTCAAAGAAATTGTTAAATTGCATGGAGTTCCAACTTCTATTGTTAGTGATCGTGATCCATTATTTACTAGTGGATTCTGGAAAGGTCTTCAAAAAGCTTTGGGAACAAAGCTTAATTTTAGCACCGCTTATCATCCTCAGTCCGATGGACAAACAGAGCGTGTGAATCAAACTCTTGAAGATCTCCTTCATGCATGTGTTCTTGATTTTGGTGGAAGTTGGGAAGATCATAATTCTCTTGTTGAGTTTTCCTATAATAATAGCTTCCAATCTAGTATTGGTTTGGCACCTTTCGAGGCGCTCTACAGAAGGCCATGCGATCTCCTTCGTGTTGGCTTGAAGCCGGTGAGAAGCTGGTTTTGAGTCCAGATTTTATTCGTGATGCCACAGAAAAGATTGACCTTATTCGTCATAGGATGAAAGAAGCTCAAAGTAGACAAAAATCCTTTGTCGATAACCGAAGAAGGAAATTAGAATTTTCTATGGGAGATTTGGTATTCATTCGTGTTTCACCTATGAAGGGTGTTGTGCGTTTCAGTCGATCGGGAAAATTAGAGCCTCGATATATTGCCCATTACCCATCACCGAATGCATTGGTTCCCTAGCTTATCGACTTTTATTACCGGCTCATGACGTATTCCACGTCTCTCAACTACATAAATGCCTTAGAGATTCCAATTCTATTCTTGAGCCCGGTGTTATTGAAGAAATCGAAGTTTCGCCTAATTTGACTTTTGAGCAACATCCTATTCGTATCATCGCTACGGAGGTTAAACACCTTTGAAATAAAGATGTTCCTCTTGTGAAAGTCCAATAGTCCTTAAATCCTAAGAGTTGCTCTTAGGAATCCAGAGAATTCATCGAGCGAACACATCCGGACTTACTCTCTTGTGCTCCTTAAGGTGAACTTCTCATTTCAAAATTTCTTCTTTTATGTTGTTATGCCTTAGTATGGTTGTTACTTTTTATTTTCTTCTTAAGTGTTGCGAGGAAGAAATTTCTTTAAGGAGGGGAGTCTGTAACAACCCGCATATTTTTACGATAATATATTTAAATGATTTATTTAAATATAGCATAGTTGGTTGGGTTTAAAAGTCGAAATCGCGACTTTTTGTAAACGGTCGAATCCGAACTCGGGACCATTTCCATTGAGTCCAAAATGGCATTTGCGACCTTTTTGAGTATAAGCATCGATATGTTTGGAGTTGAGTAGAATTTTGCTATTTTTCTATTGGGCTTTGGGTTTGGGTTTCAGCCCACTAACCCAACAAGAGAACCCAACTCCTTTATCTAATAACGTCCACTCCACTCCTCTTCATTCATTCATAACATTTCCTAACACTCAAGCTAAAGGAAAGAATGGGGGAAAGATGGGAAATTAAAATTCCTAAGCCTTAGTTTTCTTAGGAAATTCAAGTTCTTGCTCTAAAATCAAAGAGAAGCTTAGGTAAGCATCCTCTTCATCTTCTCCATCTCAGTCTCTCTTTAATTTTCATAAATTCCTATAACTTAACTTAGGAAATTCATTTCATTTGATAATAGATTGAAGATTCTACAGGTGTTGTTGAAGAGAAATCAATCTTTGCTTGTTTTAGAGCTTCTCATTTCTTTATTTGGGTTTAAAGGTGAGTTCTTTAACTCACAGCATTATCTATAGCTTTAATTGTTGTTAGGTATGAATTCCTAACATCTATTTCATGTTCATTTTGTAACAACCCGGAATTTTCGATCCCGAAAATTCCAGATAGTTAGGAAGAGAAGAAAAAGATAGAAGAAGAAGAAACAGAAACACACCACAGATTCTCACATTCGCAGCGGATCAAAATATAATATCAAATAATAACAGTTTACAAAGAATACTATATCTGTCAATTTACATTTATAATACATCAAAGTTACTCTCATACACAACACTGAGCATATACACATCAAATATATCTCAGATAAACAGAAATAATAGTCACAGCGGAACACTCCATACGTCCTGCCATCCAGCTCGCCATCCTTGACTCCAGAACGTCCTTACCTAAAAAATCTGTAATACTCGGTCTGACCCGAGCATTACATCAAAGTAACACCCGGGTCAGGCTGGAAACCAGCGTGAGTAAACCCATCTAACATGGAATACAACAGCATAAAACTTACATAAAACCCGGGTAACTCGTATCAATTTTACAAATTCAAATTTGTTATAGACATCACTTATTTCACACATCAATTTCTAAGTACCCGAACATTAGATTAAATGGTCCAGTTCACTTAATCATCCCATCCAGTCCATTGATTTCACCTATCAAATCTGTACGGAATTATTATCGATTACAAATCGAAGTGGTTTCGGGTATTTACTGATACCCGACCCCGGTCTCTTCGAGTTCAATGTCATCTTATCCCAAATTATTTAAAACGAAACACAGTTCAACTTCTAATATAGGGTGTCTCCTATACTCATAACTCATCATCGATAGATAACCACATTACCTCAGTTTAAACCCAACATATTATATTATATAGCATCACAAATCACTTATCCGGGATATCAATCAATCAAAGGCATGCAATATTATTCAATCATAAGCAAGATGAATTAGTCATACCTTTCTAATTAATTTTAAACAAATTAATTTAATTTCTTCAATCACCTTTAACCTGCTTTCTTAACATTACTCACAAATTAATTATCCTTGATTAATTCCCTTTAATTACATAAAGTAATTACCCTTTAATTAATTCCATTAATTAATTACTTCCACTAATCATCCTAAACCAATCAATCATAGCAGTAATTATCCATTTTGTAATTATTCCCCTTAATTAATTTACTCCTTAATTACTCGTATAAACTGCACCAAGTAGTTAATTCTTAATTACTTATACCAGTTGATAACCACTTGACAACTTCTTAATTTTATCCTTAATTAATTAATTTAACTTTTAAATTATTTAATTAATAACCCTTAATTAAATTTTTAATTAAACCAATTAATTACTCCTAATTAATTTCTTAATTAATCCTTTATAATTAATTTATCAAATTTTACTTAACTTCCATAATTAACTTAGTTAACCTCAAGGCATTAAACCTTTAATCATCTTAAGATAAGTCATTATCTCATTAATGCCTTAATTTCCATCAACATTTTAACATTTAAATTAACTAAACTTAAATTAAATTCTTTAATTAAGATTTGAAATAGGATAACCATTTAACTTGATAAATTAAAAGTTATCAATACTTAACTCCCTTAAATAACTTAAACATTATCAAGTAGAGGTTTCATACCATTTGTATTTAAAACCTACTTTTATAAAATCTTAAATTTTCTTTTTAAATTAATGTTTTAAAATTACTTTAAGTTTCATAAAATTTAATCTAAACAAAATTTCCAAATCTCTTAATTTATTGTTAAGGAAACAATTATAATTAGAGTAAGTTCAAATAAGAAATATAACTAGATTTACTAAATATAAACTGCTACTTACTAATCCCCGAGTCCCACCCGAAGATAACTCAGGTCTACCCCCGAGTAACTCCCTTCCTCCTCGATTTTTACTTAAATTAAATTTTAAAGTGTATAAACCTGTAGCTTTTAAACACTACATTCTACTCGAGTTCCAACCCGAGTTACCCCCTTCAAGACTCGACATCTCCTTCGAGTTCAAAACCAACACATAAAACCACACTACCACTGACACAATCGACAACCCTGTGCACGTGCACCAACGGCGGAAACCCCTCCGACCATCGACTAACCATCCAGCACCTCCAAAATCACCCAGACCTTCGATCTCTACCTTCGAAGCACTCGCAAAAGCTTCACATCAACATCGATCCAAGGAGGATGAACTGGAACTTCAAATATCACCCGAATATGCCTCGAACACCCTCCTCCGACCATCTGAGCAGCTGCAACCTCGGCCACGACATCTCTGGCCCTCCACGAACCTATCCCCAAAGTCTCAACGAACTCTATACACCAGAGAGGAAGCAGTGATCAAAACTTCCAGTTCGACCAAAACTAGGGTTTTAAACTAAATCCCTTCGCCGTCGTCGCCACGGCGATCATTACAGCCTCCAACTATTTTTCCCTGCCACACCGTACATCCTTCCTCCTCTAGACAAAAACCCAGCCCTCCAACGACTGCCGATCACCCACGAAACCCAAAAACAACCTTTTCCGTTCAACTCGAACTGATCCCTCATCTTAACACTAAAATTCGTGATTTCATCTTTAAAAATCATGGTATCAGATAAGGATTCTGTTTAAGTATCTGAATTAATGAATTAAGATATTTGAAATTTAGACAAAAACTCAAGTTTACCCGTTCCTTTGTTTTCCAGAGCAATTTCAAATTCATGTTAACTTAAATAAATATTTAAACTTTAATCTATGGTGAAACAAACAAATTTTGTTTGAAACTTGGATCCTATCAAAGGCTAGATCAAGAGATAAAGAATTTTGCAACAAAAATCTTAGTTTAAAACTAAGAACAGAGAAGTCACAGGTAAAATAGGCAAGCTCACATCCTACATCCAAATACACACGAACATTTACAGGTATATATTCACACTAACATACTATTTCAGAAATTTCACATGCAAACAGATTCCAGTATTAATTTTTTTCTTTTTAAAATGTTACTCATAGACTGGTATAAGAAGTTAGTTAACTCACCTGTGTTTGAAGACAGGGAACAGGCTTTTGAAATTTGAAATCTGTTCTTGTATTTAAAACTGGAACTTAGTTTCCTTTGATTTGCATTTATCTTAAATCTGCTTGCTTTGATATTTTTTCCCTCTGAGTTGTTGAATTGATCTTGCTTAGTTTCAGCTTGAAATCTTGGAGGGGAATTGTAAAGCTTGATGTTGTTTAAACTGAGATGTTTTAAGTTTGTAAACTGGTTTGCTTAATTTATGTTTGAACGAACTGATATGCAGTTGTTAATGTATATGTAAAAATAGGTTTACAGTGTGACATATTGTTTTATACAATATAGGTACAAGATTTTTATTGCATTTGGTCAGAGGTCTTTGTTAGAACGGTGGCTGCATTTATTAGCTTTGTACAAATTTGATCATATTTGTCCTTCCTTTCATTTCAGCCGTTCAAGTTGAAGAAAATTTCCATGTCTTCCATTGCAAGCTTCCTTTGTTTATTTACACTTTGAATATATACATATACTTTCTTTCATATTTGAATGCAAGCTTTTTCTCATGTATATGTATATTTTTTTGCGTTTTCATAAATTTTTCATTTGTTCATTTTATCACTTTGTAATATAGGTGAACTTCATAAATAATTGTATATTTTATTTTCTTTTATAAGCTAATTCAAGCATATGTTTTTATCATATATATTTGGTTTTGTTTTATCTTTTTCTTTTACAAGTGTATACATATTTCTTCATATTTAAACACGTTGTTACAATTTATTTATGTATTATCATATATATTCTCAAACCATTTATTTACAAATTTAAATTCATATCAAATATATATACATATATTTAAAATTTCAAATTTACTCATATATGCTCAAATACATATATATTCACATATATACAATATTTAAAGTTTTAAATGATTTATACAGAATATATTTGAGTTCGGGGAAACTCGCATCCATCTATCCATTTATTTCACAAATTTTATTCAATTTTTTTTTAATCATCGTTTTAATTATCAGAAATTCCTTTATTCGACTAACCAAAACTAATATCCCAATAATTTCATCAATTTGTTCCCCGATAAATAGACATAAAAATCCGGGTTGTCACATTCCTTCCCCCTTAGAACTTTTCGTCCTCGAAAAGGAACGAAGCGAGAAATTTTAATTTATTGTTTATCTTAGTTAAATTATTCCTTAAACATCTTTAACTCTTTTACCCCCTTTGTATTAAAATTTTAAAACACTCCAAAATCTACATAATATTATGGAAATAGTTTTATACAAAAATACTTTTTATAACTCGATGTCTCAATAAGTCCATCCTTGTTCTCATAGAAATTCGGTCATACGTTGATCAGGCGTAAGACTGAAAATCTATAAGTACTTGGTAAACTCGATTTCAACACCTAGTGGAAATACTTTGGAAATAATTTTATTGAAAATATAGAAAACAGTTTCGAAAATAAAGGAAATATCTTTGGTAAAAATGCTCTGGAAATCATCACCCCCATCCATGGTCGCAGTTAACCCGATGGTTACGTTGCCGTCCCGGCAAAATCCACAGATAACTGTAGGTCTCCGCACCACTCGATTATGCCATGGAACCCGCTACAGATCGCAGTTATACCCGGGCTATACGTTGCTATCACAGCAAAAAAACCCATATAACTGTAGGCATCAACGCCACCGAATTTCGCTGCCAAAAGAATGAAACTCCTCCACTTGACCATAGATCGCAGTCTACCGATGTTGCGCTGCCATCCCGACAGAATCAAGTGCAGACTGTTGGCACTCATCCTCCACACGATTTTCGCTATGGTCCCCACACAGTAGATCGCAGCGACATCGAGTTACACTGTCGTCACAGCATAACCCAAATGCCCCTGTAGGCATCAGCGCCATCGACTTTCGCTACCAAATAATCCTCAGGAACTAGTTTGTCCGGACTCCTCACAGGATCAACTTTAGAACCTCCCCTTTAGAGGCTCAAGGCAGTACCACTCAGTGGCACTCCTGAGAAGTTCATTCAAGGGAGTGCCTTTTTCCCCAGAGCTAATCTCAAAAACACTTTATACTATACACATATAGTATTTTCCAAATCATACACCGAGTATGAATCACATATAAGTGCCTTTACACAAAATCGATTCCCAAAATCGATAATTCTCCAAATAGGCTTTTCCAAATTCAAATATTGATTTTACTCAAAATCAAAAGTCTTTCCAAAATTCAAAGGTTCCAAAAACCTTTCCTCAAAATCATTTTGACAAATCCTTTTTATAAATACATATATATAAAAGTTTTGAAAAATTCTTTGAATCAATTTGTACTTGTATAAATTCACTTTTACACTTCAAATACTTTCAAAAATCATTTTCCCCTGGCAATAGATTCATTTAAGGAAGTTTTCCATATATAACAAAGATATACAACTTTGTTTAGCCCAAATCAATATTCAAATTTTGATTACTCTTTTGTAAAGTCATTCACCATATTGCTTGCTTTCATAAAGTAAATTTTAACCATAAAAATATTCAGTTACATTATATTTCACAAATATACTTACACTTCAAAAATCACTTTACATTTCTTATCCACAAATTTTTAATATCAATTTTATTCAAACTCGTACGATGTCCACATATCATCCGTACGTAGTATCAATCTGATCACTCACTCGATCACACAATTTCTCTTCCGAACTAGTATTGTCCACCCGACTTCCTAGTGCGGACTCAGATTTGGTTTCTTGATCAGAAACCGTCATTCTCCTTACATAGTCACATCTATGATAGAGAATATCCAGAACCAATCAAAAATCCATATCCAGGTTCGCCGTCGCAAATCGAGCGAAAAACCCCAACTCGGATCGACAATATTATCTCGAAATTCTATGCTCGACTCTGGATCAAATCACTTTGCGAATAGAATAATATACGTACATCCTACGTATTTATCTTCATTGATTATCTGTTAAATCAATTCCCTTTCTATTCACCTTCACTTTGATTTTTATTCACTTATCCACATTTACCTTAATCCCAATTTGGATTACCACTTCACTTCTTATGTCAGTTGGGTATTTAATCAATAACAGTTTGAACCCTGACTAATTTAGAAAATAACTTGAAAATGTAAAAATAGGTAAATAGTTGAAAAATAATTAATAGTTTGCAAAATAGCTGTAAAATAGTTAATTAATTGTAAAATAGTTGGAAATAGTAATTAGTTTATAAAACGGTTGAAAAATGGTTAAATAGCTCCAAAAACAGTTGTAAAACAAGTATAAAATAATTTGACTTTAAGAAAGAAAGGTTGTATATATTTAATAGCTTGGAAAAATAAGTTTATATTAAAACAATTTATATTGAAAATAGTCCAGAGTCAAAACTGTTCACTTTCCCAACGATTCAATTTTCATCAATTCAATTTTCCATTTAAATTGACCCAATTCAAATAACTCCAAATTCCATTGGACTTGATTTAATTCAATTTCCCATTTGAATTAGAACTCATTTAATCTTCACTTTTATTTTAAATTAATCCAATTCAAATTTTCCTATTAATTCAAATCAAATTCAGTTTGAACTAACTCAATTTAAATCTCAATTTTAAACCATCTCGAATTATATATATTCGAGTTAAATTTTCAAATGTCGATTTAACCCCTTAAATCAAACTAACCTTTATTTTTAAATCAATAAACCAAATCTTTAAACAATTTAATTCTGAGTCGAATTCTAAAAATTCCATTTTAAATTATCTTTACTTAACTTATTTCAAAGTTCAAATGAGAGTTCAAAACAATTTTATCTTCCATTTTGAAACCAGTTCTTAAACAATTTTACACATTTAATTCTTAAGTTCAAAGTGATTCCATAAATTTTCTACAATGGATGTATATTACCTCAATCCATTTCTTAATTTAATTAGAATAATCCAATTCACAGTTTCATGGATTATTAATAACAAAAGGATGATATCGGGATAAGCCAAAGTAAATAAACATCCAGATTATTTAAAACAGCATCCATCAATAACACACATATCCCATTTCCAGATCTCAAATCCGTTTGAGATCTCACATAACTCCCATTTCAAAACAACCCATTTAACTTCACTAAGTAAAATTTTAACTTCATCTTGAAATTTCCCATTTAGGTTGTTCTTATTTAACTTCCTAGTTAAATTCAATTCATTCATTCATTCAACCTTACTCAAATTTGAATTTCTACTTCAAATTTTCAAATTTCTAATAATATTCATTCTTACTCATTAGTTCAAAACTTATATCACTTTGGGTTTCACATCACTTTCCCAGGATTATTCAAAACTCAATCTTAGAGTTTATTTCAAATATACATATTTATTTCCTTTACACACCAAATTACTTTAAATTTTAAACCACCTTTGGTTTTAAATTCAAAACATGTTCCTACAAATTTTCAAACAACTCTTATTTTAAAATAAGATCACCTTCAAGTATATTCTAAACAATATTATTTATTCTTTTCTTTTAATACTTTGAAACAATTCAAATGTTTCTAAACTTAGGTTTAACCTTCACAATTTAAATCTGTACAAGTTATACTCATCTAAGTTTATATCCTTAACACATTTTATTTTGCTTACTCATTAACACACATTCCATTATTAAATACAACAACCATTTATGATAATAACCAAGATTATCATATCTAGAAATCAATTCATTATCATCTTTATTCTGAAAACATTTCTACAAATTCAGGATTTTAATTTCAGTTTGGATCCATTTCAAATTTATCTTCATCCAATTACAATTTATAAGTCGTACTTATATAAAATATTCCATTATTAACTTATTCTGAAACTTTTCCAAATTCCAGATTTAATTTCAATTTGGTCGTATTACTATTACCACTTAATTAAATTTCAATAATTTAACAACCAATTACCTTAACATTTATTGGTTAAGGAATATTGCTTTATATATATCAAAATATATTCTTATATAAAATCATTTAAAATCTTTATATATGAAAATAACAAGTACGCTCTCATATATATATATACACACTCAACCCATTTAGGGTACTATTGACCCTATCCTTATGAGTATACCCACCAGAGCCTAGGTTTTCGCTTAACCTTCGCTCTGATACCAACTGTAACAACCCGGAATTTTCGATCCCGAAAATTCCAGATAGTTAGGAAGAGAAGAAAAAGATAGAAGAAGAAGAAACAGAAACACACCACAGATTCTCACATTCGCAGCGGATCAAAATATAATATCAAATAATAACAGTTTACAAAGAATACTATATCTGTCAATTTACATTTATAATACATCAAAGTTACTCTCATACACAACACTGAGCATATACACATCAAATATATCTCAGATAAACAGAAATAATAGTCACAGCGGAACACTCCATACGTCCTGCCATCCAGCTCGCCATCCTTGACTCCAGAACGTCCTTACCTAAAAAATCTGTAATACTCGGTCTGACCCGAGCATTACATCAAAGTAACACCCGGGTCAGGCTGGAAACCAGCGTGAGTAAACCCATCTAACATGGAATACAACAGCATAAAACTTACATAAAACCCGGGTAACTCGTATCAATTTTACAAATTCAAATTTGTTATAGACATCACTTATTTCACACATCAATTTCTAAGTACCCGAACATTAGATTAAATTGTCCAGTTCACTTAATCATCCCATCCAGTCCATTGATTTCACCTATCAAATCTGTACGGAATTATTATCGATTACAAATCGAAGTGGTTTCGGGTATTTACTGATACCCGACCCCGGTCTCTTCGAGTTCAATGTCATCTTATCCCAAATTATTTAAAACGAAACACAGTTCAACTTCTAATATAGGGTGTCTCCTATACTCATAACTCATCATCGATAGATAACCACATTACCTCAGTTTAAACCCAACATATTATATTATATAGCATCACAAATCACTTATCCGGGATATCAATCAATCAAAGGCATGCAATATTATTCAATCATAAGCAAGATGAATTAGTCATACCTTTCTAATTAATTTTAAACAAATTAATTTAATTTCTTCAATCACCTTTAACCTGCTTTCTTAACATTACTCACAAATTAATTATCCTTGATTAATTCCCTTTAATTACATAAAGTAATTACCCTTTAATTAATTCCATTAATTAATTACTTCCACTAATCATCCTAAACCAATCAATCATAGCAGTAATTATCCATTTTGTAATTATTCCCCTTAATTAATTTACTCCTTAATTACTCGTATAAACTGCACCAAGTAGTTAATTCTTAATTACTTATACCAGTTGATAACCACTTGACAACTTCTTAATTTTATCCTTAATTAATTAATTTAACTTTTAAATTATTTAATTAATAACCCTTAATTAAATTTTTAATTAAACCAATTAATTACTCCTAATTAATTTCTTAATTAATCCTTTATAATTAATTTATCAAATTTTACTTAACTTCCATAATTAACTTAGTTAACCTCAAGGCATTAAACCTTTAATCATCTTAAGATAAGTCATTATCTCATTAATGCCTTAATTTCCATCAACATTTTAACATTTAAATTAACTAAACTTAAATTAAATTCTTTAATTAAGATTTGAAATAGGATAACCATTTAACTTGATAAATTAAAAGTTATCAATACTTAACTCCCTTAAATAACTTAAACATTATCAAGTAGAGGTTTCATACCATTTGTATTTAAAACCTACTTTTATAAAATCTTAAATTTTCTTTTTAAATTAATGTTTTAAAATTACTTTAAGTTTCATAAAATTTAATCTAAACAAAATTTCCAAATCTCTTAATTTATTGTTAAGGAAACAATTATAATTAGAGTAAGTTCAAATAAGAAATATAACTAGATTTACTAAATATAAACTGCTACTTACTAATCCCCGAGTCCCACCCGAAGATAACTCAGGTCTACCCCCGAGTAACTCCCTTCCTCCTCGATTTTTACTTAAATTAAATTTTAAAGTGTATAAACCTGTAGCTTTTAAACACTACATTCTACTCGAGTTCCAACCCGAGTTACCCCCTTCAAGACTCGACATCTCCTTCGAGTTCAAAACCAACACATAAAACCACACTACCACTGACACAATCGACAACCCTGTGCACGTGCACCAACGGCGGAAACCCCTCCGACCATCGACTAACCATCCAGCACCTCCAAAATCACCCAGACCTTCGATCTCTACCTTCGAAGCACTCGCAAAAGCTTCACATCAACATCGATCCAAGGAGGATGAACTGGAACTTCAAATATCACCCGAATATGCCTCGAACACCCTCCTCCGACCATCTGAGCAGCTGCAACCTCGGCCACGACATCTCTGGCCCTCCACGAACCTATCCCCAAAGTCTCAACGAACTCGATACACCAGAGAGGAAGCAGTGATCAAAACTTCCAGTTCGACCAAAACTAGGGTTTTAAACTAAATCCCTTCGCCGTCGTCGCCACGGCGATCATTACAGCCTCCAACTATTTTTCCCTGCCACACCGTACATCCTTCCTCCTCTAGACAAAAACCCAGCCCTCCAACGACTGCCGATCACCCACGAAACCCAAAAACAACCTTTTCCGTTCAACTCGATTTGATCCCTCATCTTAACACTAAAATTCGTGATTTCATCTTTAAAAATCATGGTATCAGATAAGGATTCTGTTTAAGTATCTGAATTAATGAATTAAGATATTTGAAATTTAGACAAAAACTCAAGTTTACCCGTTCCTTTGTTTTCCAGAGCAATTTCAAATTCATGTTAACTTAAATAAATATTTAAACTTTAATCTATGGTGAAACAAACAAATTTTGTTTGAAACTTGGATCCTATCAAAGGCTAGATCAAGAGATAAAGAATTTTGCAACAAAAATCTTAGTTTAAAACTAAGAACAGAGAAGTCACAGGTAAAATAGGCAAGCTCACATCCTACATCCAAATACACACGAACATTTACAGGTATATATTCACACTAACATACTATTTCAGAAATTTCACATGCAAACAGATTCCAGTATTAATTTTTTTTTTTTTAAAATGTTACTCATAGACTGGTATAAGAAGTTAGTTAACTCACCTGTGTTTGAAGACAGGGAACAGGCTTTTGAAATTTGAAATCTGTTCTTGTATTTAAAACTGGAACTTAGTTTCCTTTGATTTGCATTTATCTTAAATCTGCTTGCTTTGATATTTTTTCCCTCTGAGTTGTTGAATTGATCTTGCTTAGTTTCAGCTTGAAATCTTGGAGGGGAATTGTAAAGCTTGATGTTGTTTAAACTGAGATGTTTTAAGTTTGTAAACTGGTTTGCTTAATTTATGTTTGAACGAACTGATATGCAGTTGTTAATGTATATGTAAAAATAGGTTTACAGTGTGACATATTGTTTTATACAATATAGGTACAAGATTTTTATTGCATTTGGTCAGAGGTCTTTGTTAGAACGGTGGCTGCATTTATTAGCTTTGTACAAATTTGATCATATTTGTCCTTCCTTTCATTTCAGCCGTTCAAGTTGAAGAAAATTTCCATGTCTTCCATTGCAAGCTTCCTTTGTTTATTTACACTTTGAATATATACATATACTTTCTTTCATATTTGAATGCAAGCTTTTTCTCATGTATATGTATATTTTTTTGCGTTTTCATAAATTTTTCATTTGTTCATTTTATCACTTTGTAATATAGGTGAACTTCATAAATAATTGTATATTTTATTTTCTTTTATAAGCTAATTCAAGCATATGTTTATATCATATATATTTGGTTTTGTTTTATCTTTTTCTTTTACAAGTGTATACATATTTCTTCATATTTAAACACGTTGTTACAATTTATTTATGTATTATCATATATATTCTCAAACCATTTATTTACAAATTTAAATTCATATCAAATATATATACATATATTTAAAATTTCAAATTTACTCATATATGCTCAAATACATATATATTCACATATATACAATATTTAAAGTTTTAAATGATTTATACAGAATATATTTGAGTTCGGGGAAACTCGCATCCATCTATCCATTTATTTCACAAATTTTATTCAATTTTTTTTTTAATCATCGTTTTAATTATCAGAAATTCCTTTATTCGACTAACCAAAACTAATATCCCAATAATTTCATCAATTTGTTCCCCGATAAATAGACATAAAAATCCGGGTTGTCACACATTTGTTTTTGATTTGAATTGATTTGATTAATTTTGCAAATTTTGGTGTTTTGAAGTCAAAATCTTTAAAAATCCTATCTTGGATGTTTGGACATGTTGTTTGGGGTGTATCGAAGAGCCTATAAGGTTGGGTTGTCGCTTGGATAATTCCCTAGCCTCCATCGCTTGTTCGATCGCCTCCGGTTTGGATTTTGGCCCATTTTGGGCTAGGTTAATTTTTTGTCTAGCAGGAAAATCCAGACGTCTGGAAGAAAATCCAAACGTCTGGAAGAAAATCCAGACGTCTGGAAGGAAATCCAGATGTCTGGTTGAAAAATCCAGACGTCTGGAAGGGAACCTTGGAAAAAGAAAAAGGGCAGAGACAAAATCCAGACATCTAGAAGAAAATCCAAACGTCTGGAAGGAAATCCAAACGCTGGTTGAAAAATCTAGACGTTTAGAAGGGGTCCCTAGAAAAAGAAAAAATGGCAGAGACAAAATTCAGACGTCTGGTTGAAAATCAAGACGTCTGGTCCTGTGCAGTTTTTCCTATTTTGGCTGTTTTTGAGTGGATTTCCAATCTTTATCGATTTTTGTTGATCCGGATAGTTATTGTCAATTATTATCGACTTTGATGACTTCTTTTATGGATTTTTGGGAATATCCATTTGATTGGATTTGATATCGATTTTTATGGTTTGAATTCACGTCGTCGAATGTGGATTTTTGGTGATAGATTGTTTTTACAATCATTTCTGTGATTTGTCACTTTAAAATACAAAGGTTTTTATACTAGTAGTAAATACTCAAACTCTTTCACAAAAACGATTTCAACACTATTTTAATACAAAGCTCGATTTTAAAACCGTTTTCCAATCTATTAGTGTATACAAACCTTTACCTAATTCGTATGAGAAATTTAATTAAATGACTTAGTAAAACAAGTGGTATGAAACGCTTGCGTTTACTTCGTCGGTTAGTTCTTGGACTTGTTCGATTGAACTCTCGTGATAATTTTCGAGTGGAAATCTACAATCTATTCATAAATATTTAACTTAAGCCAGTGGTTATGAGACATGAAGCTAAACTCATTTATTTACTAGTTTAGTGTAATTTATACTTCTTATTGATCAATGATGATCATTTTGTATTTTCGAGTGGAAATCTACAATTTATTCGTAAATATTTAAGTTAAGCCAGTGGTTATAGGACATGGAGCTAATCTCATTTATTTACTAGCTTGGTTTAATTTACAGTTATTCTATGGAGCTTCGTCTCATTTTTATAGGCTAGTGACCTATGGGTTTTATGGAGTTCGATTCATCGGGCGTACCGTTACTGCACTACGTCGTTGTTTTGAATTATTTGAGTTTCAGGTTCATCGGGCATACCGTTATTGCACTACATCGTTGTTCCAACTCGTTTGAGTTTCAGATTCCTCGGGCATACCATTATTGCACTACGCTGTTGCACCGGCTCTATGGTTAGCGACCATGGGATAGCGACCCGTTTATGATACACGTATTGGTGAGTTTTCGTGCTACCGTTTATGATAGGCCTCCCCTTTTATGTTTTTTTGGTTTCTAATTATTGATTTTTTGGAATTTTTGTTTCACCAATTTTTGCAATTGACATTGATATGTTATCATACGTTTTTGTGGTATCTCTTATCCCTTCTCATCCCATATGATATTTATAGCTAGACTGATCCGTTTATTATTTTTCTTCTTAAATAATGCTCTGGTCAGACCGAAGTGTTTCAGGTGCTTCCACTTGACTTCTTAGCAGAGACTAGCTTCTGACTTTTGGCTAACTACTTTAGCTTAGTAGTTTTTGTTTTTATACATTCGAGATAGAGACTCCTTGATGTATACATATTCTTTTGTCTAGCACTTGTACCTATTCTTTTGTGATGTAGTGGATCTTGTATGACCACTATTTTGATGTACACTTTTATGTGTCATATTCATGTCTGTTTCTGCCTTTGTGATATGAATATCTGTGACTGATTTGTGTTATGTTTATTTCTATATTTGTTTCCGAAGCCCACATAGCCACTGTGTAGTAGCTTTGAGTTTGTATTTGATATGTTGGATTTCCTCTTGAAATGAAATGCAAGTCATATTATCTGACATATTGGTACTCGCACAAAGCAATTACATAGATGGTCGCTCCTCAACAGCCTTATTCTTCATGCTAGTTGACGGCATTACCCCGTAGTGTCCTTGCCTAGTGTGAGTATAGAGGTGGGGCATCACATCGTGTTTAACTAAAAACCAATAACTTTTCATAAACTATCTGAGCCTAACTAATCAACGATAAATGATAATTATCAAATATAATCATTCTCTAACAACAAGCATATCCTAAATAACTATAACAATTTTTTGAAAATTTTCTTTTATATACAAAATATAATCTAAGTCAAATTATTTTGTTTACCTAATTTAAAACAATACAGTGTCGGTTGACCTTATTTCAGTGTTTTATAGATCCCTATCAATAATGTTAGTTACTTGTATTGACCAGAATTCATAAACTACCCAACAAATCAATCAACACAATATAAAAACATTGTTATATAAATAACAAATACACGCTCTTATATATATATGCTCAGACTTATTATAGGGTGTCACTTACCCTATCTCTAATGAGATTACCCCACCTAAAGCTTAGGTGTTCACTCAACCGAAGCTCCAATACCATAATGTGACGTTCACCTACCTCAAAGGAGGTAACCAAAAATGGCACCTCATTCCTGATTTTACGGCCAGCCTCTTGACTGTAAGCCATCCGCCAACCTACTCATAAAGGGATGTGTAGGGGTGAGAGACAAAGCTTCATCACATAGTTCACAATGCAAGAGCCCCTATCAAATTGTTCACACCAACATTATCCGAAACAACACATAATACATCCATGGTATTCGTGTGCCATTGTCCAAGCATCCGAAAGACAAGTTGTCATAGGGTAAAATAAAAGAACAGAACATGATAGAATAGAAAAACCTCACAACGGAATGGTTTTATGTAGTATAAAAAATATAGTACAAAAGATTACTCCTGACATGGTGTTATTAGAGTTACACAAAAGTACTACAACTATCAGACTAGACATTTATACATTCAGCCTTTACACATGCTGATACGAAGTATTCATACATAATAGACATAACAACAGAAATAAATAATTAGATAACTACAGAGCCTCTTGCTCATCCATCATCTTCAAAGAGCCCAAAGGAAACTTGCTACTCGCGAACTACTTAAATATAATTGAGTACCCAAGAGTTTAGGGAAAATAAACAGCTTGGGTTGGATAATATGTCTAGTATGAGTAAATCGAAAAACAAAATGGTGGAAATTAATACAATATGTGAGACTATGCCACCATCTACGGAATGGATTTTCCTTCACAATCACAACATCCAATCACAACAATGGGTAAAAAATAATTATATATTATGATGTGCACACAACACTTCCCGATGTAATTAAGAAAGAGGTAAATCTGGAAATTTGGAATCAAAAGAAAGTAGGGAAATCTTCCAACAAATGACTAGAAGAATGCTCCCTCCTCACCTAAAGTATACCTCTAGAATATACCTGAGAACTACGATGGCTCTAGGGAACTCCAAGTCGGACCCCACCAACCTTTACCCAGTATCCGAGTATTTCACATCTTATTGCGCATATTACCAAAACCAACCTAGAGTAGATGTGAAAATACTCTAATCGGAGCAACCCCATATAATTTGGCCCCTACTCGCGCTTTGGTTTTACTCATTTTCGATAAAGGATAACAAAGCTTGAATGGGCAACAAATCATCTTAGATTGACAATACCTAATGAAGAAAGATGAACCAATAGTTGATAAATCAACTATCAAAGATAATTAAAAATGATCGTATATGGAAATTAAATTTCATATTCTTATCACTAATCTTCGATTCCAAACAAGTGGCATCCCTCAGTATAAAATGAAGCCAGGCAAGTTGATGTAGTGTTACCTCTAGGCATTGCCTTGATGACATTTATAACCTTCGAGATAGAAACAAGTCCAAGCCTCGACGTTTAGTGTTAAAAGTATGACTAAATTCTTTCCATATAAGCGATAACGGATTACGGAACTACTTTTCCATAACTGAATCGAACATTTATGCTTTTAAAATCAAACTTGTTTTAGGGTTTTACATTAAACATATCAACATTAAACAACTTTATCAAAATGATTTATTAACTTTAAATACTAATAAATTCCTTTAGTATAATTAATAAAATGATTAACTACTTCAACCATCTTCATTTAAAATAATCAATTAGCTTTAATCCTGATTAACTACTTCAAACAACACTATTTAAAAAGATTAATTAACTTTAGAACATCCTTGTTTAAATGATTAATTATCTTTAAAACATCATCGTTAAAATTATTAATCAATTTTGAAATACCATCATGAAAATAATTAGTTGATTTTAAATCCTTATTATTAAAATATTAAATTAATTTTAAAACCTTATTATTGAAATAATTAATTTATTTTGAACCATCTTTATTAAAATAATTAATTATCTTTGTAAACCCATGCATAAGATTTAACAAAATATTTCAAAGGGGATAACATTTCCATTCAAACATCACAGAATAAAAGGGTGAGCACAAATACAAAGGCAATTAACAACTATATATAATTAGAGAACATCTCCTATCCAATATGGATAAATGGCGTACAATTCAATGTCTAAATTAATATAATAGCAGCATGGAGATTAATCTGCCAGCTGGATGTCCAAATAATCTACTTAATTTAATTATAAGCGAATGAGAATTTATTCTGCTAAATAGATGTCATTTATATTTTATCTAATCAAATGATAGTAGAACGGTGTTTTATACTGCAAAACGGATGTCCAAAATAATTTGTTCAATAAATTTACAGTAAAATGTGGATTTATTCTTCTAAATAGATGTCATCAATTTAGTATAACTTATTCACATTTGTATGGTTACTTAAAGGCGTACACAATCGAATTCCTTGCGTTCAAAACTATTCTTTATAACATAAATTTGTCTTTAAACAAATTGATTCTTGGAAAACAAAGAAATTAAAAAATTAAACCTCTTTTAAAATTAATTAATTACAAGTTAAACCTCTTATTAAATAAAAATTAAATCTTAATTAATTCTTAACTTAACTTAATTACCAATTAAGAAATAATTGAACTTTTGATAAATAATTTATTTATAAATTAGAAACCTTAATTAATTGATAATTAAAAATAATTAAACACTTACATAATGATTAATTTATAATTAACCCTATACTTAATTAATAGTTAATTAACTAATCTTATACTTAACTCATAATTAATTAAATCTTACTTAATCGATAATTAATTAAAACTAATCTTGCTTTTTAAAAGATAATTAATTAGTAACTAATCTCCATATAATTAGAATTAACAAACCTTGTTTAATAATTAATTAATTATTAATTACCAAACTTAATTAATTAATATTAGATTCTTCATTAACTTCCTTAAACATCATTTGTTAAGTTTATAAAATATTTCTAAAATACATTTAAGTACAAAACTTAATTTTGCCAAAAATTGGACTTTTATCGAAACTGCATCCATAGCGAATGTAACGACCCGTAAAATTTAATGGTACTAAAAGTATATTTAACTGGAAATTGTGAAATTTTAAACAATAAAATTTGAAATTAAAAATTTATTATTTGGAATACGTCTATTTTAATATAGCAACTGGTAAATTTTCATTTGATAATATTAAAGTTTGTTTTCCTGTGAAATTTCATTTCAAATCAAACCGGTTAATAAAAGTGAATTTAAAAGTTTTCCGAAACCAAAATATGTCAACAGAAGAAAATTTATTCAGATCATTCTGAATCAGACTGCGAAATTCGTTTTTCCAAATTTGGACTTCTACTGCTCCGTTTATCCTATTTCTAGTAAAGTAGCAGCATTTTTCGGTACCGATTATCGACTTTTGATCGGATGATCGTGCCACTGATATCTGTATACCGTTTTGATCGTCTCGTCGTGCTGATCTCTACGGTATATTTATTTCTGTAATTTGAGATCCGGAACGCGATGGAAACAATATAACTGTACGTCGTACCGGTACCCTAAATTGCGACCTTATATTTTCCTTCACGTTTCAAATCTGAAACGTGCTGCCCAAACTAAATAAATTGATTTGCTTTTATGTGTCAGCTGAATCAAAGCAACGTGACCGTTGCTATTTTATTGCTTTTATACCCTTTGGATGTGACTGTTCAATGGTTCTTACTGTTTATATCTTCCTTCATTTTTTTTTCCAACTTTGCCTTCTTCAGATCCAATCTCCCTGTCCACATTCTTCTCGTCATCTTTCCCATTTTTTTTCTTTTCCCCTACCCACTGCTTTACTTGAGACCATCCTCCTTCCCCATGCAACCAGACCTCCACACACTTCGACCACCACTGCCCGAGCACACGTGCCTCCCAATCACCTACCGCATCCCTTACTAGCGCATCCACCATCGTATCTTACTCGGCTTCTTCCCTGTCCCTCCATCATCCCTCCCTTCCTCCACCTCGTGCGACCCTCTACCCATCGCCGAAACCATCTCCTGCCATTGATATAGCGACCAGCCTCTGCCTCCATGCCTCCTCCGCTCAGGCCGAGCTCTCCCCTACTCTCTCTCTCGCATGCCGTCCTTTCTCTCGGCCACTTGAACCACGCCCATAGCTTTCCTTTCAGCCTTGGCCACAAACAGCATCTTGCCGAGCTCCTTCACCTAATCACTGACCTGACCGCGACTTCACCCGACCTTCAGCCAAGCCCACACCGTACTTCCACTAAACGTCACACCTTCCTCCTGCCAGTGCTCGCCGACCCATCACTTCAAGCCTTCTCCTTGCTTTGGTATGAAACGGTATATATTATTTTGTGATTAGCTTTTGTTTATTTATGTTTTGAAAAAAAACCGTATAAAGTTGTATTTGTTTGCAAGTATGTCTATACTTACTGCTTGTTGCGTGTATATGAAATGAGTTTTATAGATTCTTGTTTATTTCTATATATATTTTGAAATAAATACAATAAGTTATATACGTATAATATATATATGGCTATTCTTCCAAAGTTTACAGTATATATTAGAGTTTATATATAAGTTATATTGGCTCTTAGTTCGTTTACAGAATAGATATATTATACTTTAATAGTAAATGTGTAAGATCTGTAAAGTCCATGTTTATATATATATACAGTCGGTCTGACATCATATATATTTATTTTATATAGGCTATATGTATAACCTGTTGTTCATATCTTACATAAGTTATAGATTGGTATTTTACTGGTTTCATAAAGTGGTATATATATAACTATTTGTTTACTTGTCTGGTTTTGTAAGTTTGGGTTGGTTTTAAATTTATATATATTATATTGAGTATATAAATAGATGTATATTTCCCTGTTATATAAAGTTTATATATTTTATATATATAGTTCATATAATCTGATTTTATATTAGTTGCTAAGTATAATAAGTTCTGTTTTGCTTTATACATATGTAAGTTATAGTATGTATGATTTCAAATCCGTTATGTATTATATTATGTATAATATATTTGTGATGAACAATGAAGAACAGTTTTGTTCCTTTGGTTCGTATATTATAAAATTCATACATTATTGTACATGAGTTGGTTTCAAGTATATAGGAAGGTTTTATTTTTTTATGTGTGTTTAAATGTAAACAATGTTTTATATATATATACACACATATATATAATTTTTATATTCGTCTTAAATTAATATTGATTTCATGGGAAAAATATAATATATATTTCGTCTCTACCTTGATGTTCTGATTTGTTCTCATCAATTCTATTTATCAGCTTGCCCATCAAATTCGTGGCCATCTATCTTTGTTTTGGAATTCACGCTTGGATTCGTAACTCAATTTCATCGTCTATTTCTCTAGCCTCGAAAGGTGAGCAGTCACTCACGATTAACGTTCTTTTATTATTTAAATTTGATTTCATTTGAAATAGCAATTGAAATATGTTGCTGTAGTTATTTACATTGTTATATATGCTATTATCTATAACTGTTCACCTGTGACATCTGACACCAGTATCTAGTTTTATATGCCTGTTATTACTATCATCTATAACTGTTCACCTGTGACATCTGACACCAGTATCTAGTATTATATGCCTGTTATTACTATCATCTATAACTGTTCACCTGTGACATCTGACACCAGTATCTAGTATTATATGCCTGTTATTACTATCATCTATAACTGTTCACCTGTGACATCTGACACCAGTATCTAGTATTATATGCCTGTTATTACTATCATATATAACTGTTCACCTGTGACATCTGACACCAGTATCTAGTATTATATGCCTGTTATTACTATCATCTATAACTGTTCACCTGTGACATCTGATACCAGTATCTAGTATTATATGCCTGTTATTACTATCATCTATAACTGTTCACCTGTGACATCTGACACCAGTATCTAGTATTATATGTCTGTTATTACTATTATTTGTATCTGTTCACCTGTGACATCTGACACCCGTATCTATTATTTATACTGATGATATATGCCTGTTGTTATATTATTATTTTATATTATCTGTTATCACTCTGCAAGTTCCCTGTTAGTATAGAATTCACTATGGGTTGAAATGATACATACCCGAACGGACTTTAGAATAGGAGAATTTCGTTATGGGTTGAAATGATAAACCCAAGCGATTTTCATTTGAATTGAAATTGGGATTACGGGTCGAAATGATATCTACCCGTATATATTTAAATTTCGGATTGAAATGATAAATATCCGTATCACTTAACCATATGATAAATATATATATATACAGACACCGTTGGTCCATATATATAAATATTTTAAAAATGAATTCTATGGTTTTGGAAAGAAATATATGGTTTTAATAAATGTTGAGCCTTAAATTATTATATATAAATGGGAATGATTGATTTAAATACATATAATATGTTGAGTAGCTAAAATATTTTTTTTTCAGAATAGATTTTGGTAATAATTTGAATAAGTTAAGGTTGGGAAGATAATTTGAATTTAGTAAAGAATTTTATTTAATTAAACCAATTTAAAGCTTATTGAAATTGGGATTTAAGATATGATTTATAACTTGAGTTTGATTTAAATAATTTAGTGAATATTTCTTGTTTAAATAAAGTTTAAGGAAATATTTAGTAAAATGTGATTTAAGACTAGTAAATGATATTGAATCTATTAAGTGAATATTTCCTGATTAAATAATAATGGAGTTAAATCAAGAGCTATATGAAACTGTTAAATCTAACTTTGAAATGTTGAACATTAAAACTTTGAAATATATTGAAAATAAATGGTATATTTAGAACCGAATTAAATTGATAAATTGAGCTTTGAATAAATTTGAATTTGAAAATTTAGTTGATTTGAACTGATTTGTGAAACTTGAGGAAATTATAAATACTTTACTTTATAAATTATTTAATATATATACTATCTTGAAAAAAATAGTTATATTTGAAATGAAATGATATTTTGGGTTTTGAAGTATAAATTAAATTTAAATGACCACGGTGTTATAGTGTATATCTCTACATTGTAGATAGTTCCATGGATCCTTAGAGGATGGTTATCCCAAACATCCTTTAAGTTACTTGTATTTCAGTTGATATTTCACTTAAGTTGGATTTATTGGTATAAGAATGTTAATCCTGACTCGAGTGTTTTGTGTTTTGCTTTACGCTCGGGTCAGATCGAGTGAAACAGCATTTGAGACTCACCTTTGGAGTTTGGAGCTTCGTTTGGAGATCCAACCATTGATTCAGCTTTCAGCTTTCCAGTTGATTTCTTCAGAGAGGTCGTCTATTCGTACTGAAGACTTCACTGCATTTGAGATATTCTGTTGTATTTTATTTTTAACTCTGATGTTTATATAGTAGCTTCATGAACTACTATTTTATCTATTCCGCTGCGTATTATTGTATTACTCTGTGTATGTGATTCTGTGATTGATTTATTTACTGTATATTCTGAGTTTTGCCAAATTTAAATTAACAATCTGATATTTTGAATTATTCAAGTCTGACATGTGTGGATTTATTGTCGATTTGAATGGTCCAAAATAGCGGGTCGTTACAGTGAATATCGCTATGGATGCCATAAATAGAAATGGTTTTTTTAGCTTTCTTTTTGAAAACTTAACATTTTTAAATTTACTAACTTTCCACAAACATAAGGTAAAAGTTTTTATAAGTAAAACAAGGTGTTAAAGTTGAAAACAATTTGATTTTTAAAACTAGTAAGCATAGCACATAAGGGTTCCAAGTTTCAAACCATACAAAGGTGCTAACTTTCCTAAGCAAACTGTAACGGCCTACTTTTCCTTACAATTTAAACCGACGATAACCACTCATGTCCAGTCCAGATTGAACGGAAAGGCAGATAGTTCGAAAAAAGAAGAAGATAGAAGACAAGAAGAAACTACACAACACAGAATCTAACAGCGGAACGAATAATATATAATATATATAAACAATCTTTACACAAAATAAAACTGTAATTTATATATATATAGACATCAATTAGAGTACACTAACCGATTTCAGCACGGACAGTTATAACAACCTGTCCTCACAATTTCTAAATAATCACAGCAATGTAAGGAACGAAAATATAATCATCTATGTGAATACGTCTCTGAACTCCAACTCCTCTCCTGAAACTCCAAATATCCATCTAAACCTTAAAATATGCTCGTTCTGACCCGAGCATTTAGGAAAAACCACGCCTGGGCCAGCCTGGTAAAACCAGCGTGATAACTTAAATCAAAAGAAATTTTATTTATTATAACTTTTAAAAATCCTTTAAAATCAAAAGTATCTCTTAAGACTACACCACACATAAACATGGACGGGTTTTACCTTACGATAACCAAAAACCTTTTATATCAGAAAATCCAGTGATATTATAATAATGTCTAGATGTCAAAGTAAAATATGAAAATAGCTTAAATGCTCGCATCTCACATTTCAACATAGTTGGGTACAATCAAAACCGTACGTCGCTTATTGGAGAATGGATTCCAAATAATGACTAGGCACTAGGGTACTACCTATCACAGTACATGTCTAGAAAATGTACCAATATCAAACCTATTGAACCCTGCCAACACAAGACCGGCCTAGCACTTGACTACTAGTATCCAATATGTAATCACCACGGTTGCTTTGCAACCCTTTCAATCGCAATTTCATGCACAACCAACCATAATAATATATATGTATCTAGAAGGGTGACACATACCCTAATGGGGGTGACCCACTTAGCCTTACCGCATCACCCTTGATTTTCAATCATTCCCGATTGATGAGGCTTGAGGCTATGATTTAACTTTCAAGAAAATCATACTTAGATTGCCCATTATCCTCCAATGGCAATGCGTCGATAGCATTCATCCATACAAGTTGTTCTAGGTCTGAACAAACCAAATCTTCAATTCCATGCTCTTCACAATGCTTCACTTCGAAACGCATTCGTTGGATCGAAGTGGTTTTAAGGTAACAAATCTGATCCCGGTCTCTACAAAACAACGTTCGATATTTTCGGTAAACTCAACCCCGGTTCTTTGGGAAATAAACTGATGAAAATAAGATCGAAGATCACCTCCTAACGTTGGTGGACGGATTTCCTTATCATCGACCTAGAAGATTTACAAGTTTACACATACAGTATAGCACCTTCGACGGTAATCGTACCATATAATTCTCCCATTTCCTCTAGATATTTCCAAAGTTACGTTTTGGGTTTAGGTTTGATAGTCGGTTATTTAAGTATCAAATAAACATACATTCACAACACAATATTTCCCACTGGAAATCACTAAGCCTCAATTATTTAGATTTGAAATCACTTTACAAACTTGATTCATAAAAATGAATATAATTGCCCAATGTTCTTTTCAAAATACTTAACTTGTAAGACAAGTTAAATAGCCATATTCAATACCATTCATGAATTAAAAACTTCTTAGGTATTATCCTCGTCTTTAAGTCAAAGAACAAATCTTTGTTTCATAATAACCTTTAATAATTGATTATAAACTCATTTCAAAAATCCAAGTTTAAACTTAAGTAAGATTCCCTTTCAGAAGCATTTATATTATTTATAAACTTCTATTTCTATCTTACTACAAATCACTTGAAATCCTTTGTTAAACATTTCTTTATGATCAAACCCATTGACTATTTATCTCGAATGCATCTCCACTTCTAAATATCACTTCAATAATTTACTTCTTCCATTTAGCCTCTTAAAGAAAATTAATAAGATTTTAAGATAAATAATAACCTTAAAATAAACTTATTATACTACTCATTAACCGTTAAATAATAATTATCCTTAAAATAATATTAATTTTTAAACAAATTATCTTTGAAATATTTTAATACTGATAAATTCTTAAATAATAATTAACTTTTAAATCTAATCACTTTGAAATAACTTTAACTAATAATTAAATTATACCTTTAAACAATTTAAATGATTAAATAACTTTGGAAAACGATAATTAAATACCTTTATATAACTTCTAAGAATTATAAAGTAATTAACTTTAAATCATTATTAAATAATCAAATAAGTAATAATCATTCTTAGAACAACTTTGGTTCAAGAATCGATTTCCAAAGTTGAAAGAGGCTTATTAATTCCAATGGTACTTAATCAAGACACCATTAATTTCATTAACTATCCAGAATAATAGATTCAGATATTCATAGAATCACTCGATCACATTGCTCAATATAATCAACAGGATAATAATTAGTTGTCCATATAAATGTGATAGCAGAATAGGATTTAGTCTGCTAATCAATGTCCAAGAACATGTTTATTTAGTAACGACAGAATGGTGATTTATTCTGCCAACAGGGAAATGATTCAATATAGTTAGCGGAACAATGTTTTATTCCGCTAACAGATGTCTAGTTATCTTATTTACTCTAAAATAATTCATTAATATTCTTATCTGGCAATTTACGTCGATGGATTGAACATATAAATTTTAAATGACTAAGTTTATTTAAATCACGTATTTAAAACTTGACAATTTTTGTAACGACCCAGTATTTTCAACCATTCGCATCCATTATAAGTGTGTAGGTAGACACTCATGCCGGAGTTGAATTGCTCAAAATATCGCGTTGTAATTAAAATTTGGCAAAACTCATCATATACAGTAAATAAAATAATTACAGATCACAGACACAGAGTAATATAACAATATTGCAGCGGAAACAAAGGATAGTAGTTCATGAAGCTACTATATATATAACAGAGTTAAACAAGATACAACAGAGGTCTCGAATACAATAGATGTCTCAATACAATAATCAAATACCAGATCTGAATACATCACTGGAATCAACAGAATAACTGAAAGCAGGATCGATAGATTGCTGGATCTCCAAGCGAAGCTCCAACTCCAAAGGTGAGTCTCAAATGCTGTATCACTCAGTCTGACCCGAGCGTAAAGCAAAACACAAAACACTCGAGTTAGGATTAACATTCTTATATAAATAAATCCAACTCAAGTGAAATATCAACTAAAATACAAGTAACTTAAAGGATGTTGGGATAACCATCCTCTAAGGATCCGTTAAACTATTTACTATGTAGTAATATACGCTATATACAGTAGTGTCTAAATAAGTAAAGTATAATCATATCGGAAAATAGCGTTAAGGGGATGGAGAACCTTAACGCGGTCGGATCTTAAAATCATAATCGTAGTAAAGCTCGATATGGTAGGTGACACGGCACAACTAGGCAATGCCAGGGTAGATATACCAATTACGCACACGGACTGATGGATACGCATAGCAGCCACTACCGTTCCACCTCGAACAACATTCCCAAATCGGAGGATGGCCATCTAGTCAAATCACAAGTAAGAGTATAATATCGAAGAAATGCGTCCGAGCAGAGGTGCTACCTCACTGGTCCGAGATCGCTCCTGTTTTAGCCACCTTATGCCAACTCACGGGAGTTGGGTCCATGTAACATACCTTAAGAACGTCGCCACCATCCTACTTCATTCTGGAAACTCCACCGCGTACACGGTTGTCAAAGTGGTTTTCGGTATCGACAGAGAGTATGTCCATATCCGATCCCGGTCTCTTTGCCAACCAATCGTTATTATAACACCGTGGTCGTTTCAAAATAGTTTATACTTTAAACCAAAATCATTATCATTTCCAAAACCCAATTTAATACGATATCATTTCACTTCAAATATCCATTTTCAAAATTATATTACTTTCCAAAGTTATAATGCTTTCGAAATCATAGTCTGGAAATCACAGTATTTTGGCAATCATAACACTTTCCTTTTTAAACAGTTTAGATAATAAAATTTCGTTATAAAATAAATTAGTTTCCTCAAATTCACAAATCGATTCAAATTAACTCGAATTCCAGAAATTAAATTTAATCAAATCTCAAATCATTAGTTTCAACTCGATTCAGCTTCTAAATAAACCATTTCAATTTATCGATTTCAAATACATATCTGAACCATAAAATAAGCCATTTCAATTTTAATATATATCAAAGCTTTAAATATTCAACATTTAAAACTAAATTCGATAAATTTATATACATATCAGATTCACTTTACAATTGTTTCGTTTTGAAATATTTACTTAACATTTCCAAGACATTTGAATACAATTTCAATTTACCATTTAAATAAACAAAATATCCCATTCAAATATTTATACGTTTGAAATATCCAGTTAAGTCACCCTTTCAAATTTCAAGTTGTAAATCACTTCTTTAAATTTCAAATTCAATACATTTCAAATCAGACTTATTTAAGTATAATTCTTAAATAAGTACAATTTCAATCAATTTCAAATCATTACGAATTCTATATTTAAAAATATAGATATTAAATAAATACTTTAAACATATTATTTATCAACTTTATTAAATCAACTTTAATAAATCTTAAAAATCAATATTAATCAAAACCATATATTTTTTTTCAAAACCATAGAAATCCTTTTCAAAACGTTTATATATAGACCAACGGTGCCTGTATATAATTTTCTATCTTATGGTCAAGTGATACAGATATCTATCATTTCAATCCGCAATTAAAAACATATTCGGGTATATATCTTTTCAACCCGAAATCCCAAATTCAATTCAATGAAAATCGCTTGGGTTTATCATTTCAACCCATAACGATTTTCTCCTATTCTACAGATCGTTCGGGTATGTATCATTTCAACCCATAGTGATTCTATACTAACAGGGAACTTGCAGAGTGATAACAGATATGAAAATAAAATAACAACAGTAACAGGCATATATCAACAATATAAATAACAGATAATGGTGTCAGATGTCACAGGTGAACAGATACAGATAATGACATATATAACAATGTAAATAACTAACATCAGCATATTTCAATTGACATTTCAATTGAAATCAAATTTAATAAATATAAAAACATTAATCGTGAGTGATTGCTCACCTTCCGAGGCTAGAGAGAACGAAAATGAGATGAGTTACGAATCCAAGCACGAGATCCAAATCAAATCAAGATTGGCATGGATTTTGGCGACAGGGCTGATAAATAGGAATGGACGAGATCGAATCAGAACAGAATTGAATCAACACATTTTAAACATAACGGTTTAACATAAACGGAAACAAAATAAATATTATATCCATATAAATCTTTCAAAAAAATAATCAAAGTAAGGTTTTAAACTAATAATATATATTCAATATTTTATTACAACCAAAATCTTTTTAAAATAACATATATGTGTATCAAAACCAATATATATATATATATATCTCATAAAATAAAACATTTTGAATATCATAAATACTTCACACTAATAAAACAAAATCCAAAATCTATGTACAACATATTGTATAACTATCTGTATTTAGTCAATATACAGTATATACATAACTCAAATTATTATTTAACATACTTTACACAAAATAGCATTACATACATTTCAAAAATTAAGTATCCATACAGCACATACCTAAAGAGAATCCGATGTTCATAAGCAATATACATAATATATATATTACATACATACTATATAAACAGAACTCAAGTACCAAAACAGTGTAAAGGGAAATAGTGAAAGGCAGAACTAGATCTAATATAAAATTCGTACATATATATTTTACTGCAAAATATAAGACCAAGGACAAGGTAGCTTTCAGATAGAAAAATATATACACTACAGAGCTTACCTACACTAACTATATAAATATAAATATAAACTGTACATACTCTCACTCAACTACAACTTACTTATATAAAACTACATATTACTCTTCAAAACTATGGTAATCTTTTCAGAATATATATATATAACGTAAAACAACAGATATATATAGACCTATAAACAACAAACTCAAGGACTATATGCTAATATAGATAATACCTGTATAATATAACGCTTAAAAACAAATTTCAATTATACTATAACATATAAAATTTTCTTTTACACATAAACATCAGTTATATAGCAAACAACTTATATAAATATATATATACACAAATACACAGAAAAAATATATATTATATAATATATACATAATATAAACTTTTATATACTGCTAGCTTGATAGGAATGAATGTATTCGACAGCATCATATATATAAAACTTACCTTATTATATTGCACACAAACAGTATATATATAAACATATATTATAGTAACAGTTTTTTTTTAAATACCAACAAATTGAATATTATAAACAAAATCCTATTATATAATCACACCTATCTTATATTCAAAGTATATATATGCAGCACAGACAAAACAAGAAAAAATGAAATCATGTATAGCTACAAACTATGAATATATATAATATAAACAACAGTAGATGTTATATATAATATCAAAACATGTCTTAAGTCAAAGCCTATTTCCTTCAAATATTAAACAAGTTTTCAGTAAATATATATGTAAATATAGATTTATACTTAAATCTATAAACGCATGCGCATTTCAAAATTCAACAGAAAATATGTGTACAAATATATATGTGCAAAAACATATATGTATACCTGTACGAAGACAAAGATGGAGCTCAGCTAGGGGAAGGAGATTGACAGGCATGTAGGGGAGAAGCTGGGTGTGGCTGTGGCCGTGGGTAGAGGTTGGGTCGAAGGAGGAGGGCAGGGCGTAGTGGGGATCTAGTGGCGTGGTGATGGGCGAAGGCGTGGGAACTGGGTAGGCTGGGGTAGGAGGCTCGGTGGTCTGGGGTAGGAGGCTCGGAGGTGGTGATCTCAGTCGTGGGTTGTGTGGGGACAGGCATGACGTGGGCAGGGCTCCGTCTCGTAGGGTCGGTGGTTGCGTGGCTGTCATTGGGACGTGGGGACTAGCCTAGGGTCGGTTGCGTGAGTAGAGCATGGTGATCTCGGCCATGAAAATGATGGAGGGTGTGCTCGGTTTCGTGAGGCACGGTTGGGCTTGGAGGTGGCTCAGGCGAGTTGCTTCGGTGTAGGTGCAGATCTGGGTAGCTTACGTGAGGCGATCTGGTGATAGGGCTGGCGTCGGTTGCGTGGAGGCGTGGGGTTGCTTGGGTGGAGATAGACATGGGGTTCGGTTGGGTTTGGAGAAGCAATTCGAAAGAAAATATAAAAGAGAAGGCAAAGATGGGGAGGAAGAAAGGAACAGATGCGTGTGGATCTGGGAAGAAATTGGAAAGAGAAGTAGAGGAAAAGATATAAAGTAATATTTAATATAGTATTTACTAATAGTTGCAAATGTGAACAGGCGGAAATAAATGAGGAGAACAGTAGGATAGGAATAGAAATAGGTTGAATTGTTCAGAGGCTTTACTGTAGGAGCACGCTAGAAATTTGAACCGAAGGAAGGAGTAAAGTTAGAAATTTTTGTACCGTTACAACGAACCGTTTTATTATTTCCGTCGCTTACCGGACCTCAAAATACAGAATTGAATATACCGTAGAGATCAGCGCAACGAGACGATCAAAACGGTACACAGATATCAGTGGTACGGTCATCCGATCAAAAGTCGATAACCGGTACCAGAAATGCTGCTATTCTAACCGAATTAAGATAAACGGAGCAACAGAAGTCCAAATTTGACGAAACGAAAGATGACGTCTCACTCAGAAGATGATTTACAAATTTTCCATGTAAAAATATTTAGGTTTGGAAAACATTTTATTATCATCGATTTTAACTGATTAAATTGAAGTAAATTTACGCGCGAAATAAATTTTCATATTTTCGGACGAAAATTTACCTTTTGCTATGTTTAATTAGATGCATTCCAAATATCAAATTTATATTTAAAAATTTTATTGTTTAAAATTTCACACAAATTCAATTAATTAAATAAATAAAACCACTGAAATTTACGGGTCGTTACACTCTCCCCCACTCAAAACTTTTCGTCCCCGAAAAGGAAGGAGGTAGGAGAGTAGAAACAACCAGAAAGAAATTAGATTTGAAATACAAAATAAACAGTTAATTTAAAACCATATAAATTTCAATTTAAATTAATTAATACCCAATAATTGGTTTCAATCCATTTGATTTCACTTAAGTTAAATCAGTCTTAACTATATCTAAATTCATTATCCTTTTTATCTAGTCATCCTTAATTTAAAATTTCCAAATCAATCTGTTTGTATAATCATTTATTATACTCATGTTTTATTCAACAAATTTAATTCTTTTATCCAAATTATTATTTACTTTATTCCACTTAATATATCTTACCACATATATTTAACCCATATAAATCAATTTAAACCATAAAATTTCAATTAATTTAAATTGATTTTAAATTCAAGGTATTTCCATAGGTTAATCTAATTTCAATTTATTAATTCCTTCAAAACAAATTTATTTGTCTCATCTTATTATCCACTTAACTTATAATTCTATTTATTTCAATTGATATTTATAACTAAATTTTAAGTGTATAACATTTATTATAACCACTCAAATTTTACTTATAAATTTCATTATATTGTATATTATCCAATTACATTTTTAACTTCTGAAATTTTAGGTAAGTTATGTTGAGATGTAATTGAGTATTATACAAATAAGATTTTCCAAATTCAGTTATTCCTAGTTAACTATTTATCCAAGAATTTTGACTTTAGTTTATAATTGAAATCATCTTAAATCTAAAATTTAAGAATTTAAATCTCCGATTTACTTCAAACAATTTAGAGATACCTATACTATATTTATAAAAAAAAAATTATTTTAAAATAAGATACCTATATATATATATAAATCAAATTATACTGAAGAAATTCAAATCAAAAGTATATATTTTTTTTTCAAAACAAAACCGTAGCAAAGCTACAGAATAGTTTCCCCTCTTCGAAACTCGAAAATGAATGTCGATGATGCGGCCGTCATCACCGAAATTATTTTCCAGCGACAAAGAGAAGAGCACGGGTTTAAACATTTAAAATTCTTTAAAAACCATTTTATTCGAAAATACTTTAAATAATATACATTTTAAGACTTTAAAATAAAGTTTAAAATCACCAGAAATTTAATTCTTAAATTCTCAATTTAAATTCATTTCAATTTCAAATGGATTTATAAACAATAGTCATTTTGCAATAGTCAATGACTTACAGACAATAAAATGATAATCAAATATTATCATTTCAACAACCAAATTATTTTACTTTTAATTCCAGAAAATTTTTCTTATATATTTATAATATAATCATACAAATTTATTTCATTTATCAAATTTGAAAATTATATTGTGTCAGTTTGCTTTGTTCAAGTGTTTTGGAAATTCTATCGATAGCGTTGATCAGACGAATCGATCGAAAATCCAAATCAACATCAACAACTCAAACAACACACTATAAACATAAACTATTTTATATTAATTTCAAATACACTCCCTCACACGATGATTCCAGAATTGGGTTCCAACACAAGAATAGAGATCCAAATAGAGGGACTCTAATCAAAGAGAATTCTAATCTAAAATAGATTGGCTCGAAACGAAGGTTAGATGATTGCATTTCAAACAGGAAGATGGATAAAATTGTATAAATCGCGGGCAACCTTAACCGGGTCAACCGTGACTTCATAGACAAGATCGATGTAGAATTCTGAAGCAAATCGACATTCGATTACCAGAGGTAGAATTCGGGTATAGCATAAGATAGCAGCATCGTAAACCGAGGATACAGAAATCTCCGGTGAATCAATACCGATTGTAAAGGAGTTTCATCCCAGTACAAATTATTTGAAGATTGGCGAGACCGCCGATTTATTATAGAGATCATTCGAAGTGGAGTTATGGGATACTCCAGAATCAAAAGACACGAATAGGGAAGACACGAATGGACTTTGCAACCGAAGTGAACGTTCCAAAATTCAAAGGAACTGAGTCAAAGAAGAAGGAATTCAAGCTCGAACGAAAATGATTCCGTAATTGAATTTACTACATATGCTGAGTTTTGCCTAAAACCAGAGCTCTGATACCACATGTAACGACCCAGTATTTTCAACCATTCGCATCCATTATAAGTGTATAGGTAGACACTCATGCCGGAGTTGAATTGCTCAAAATACCGCGTTGTAATTAAAATTTGGCAAAACTCATCATATACAGTAAATAAAATAATTACAGATCACAGACACAGAGTAATATAACAATATTGCAGCGGAAACAAAGGATAGTAGTTCATGAAGCTACTATATATATAACAGAGTTAAACAAGATACAACAGAGGTCTCGAATACAATAGATGTCTCAATACAATAATCAAATACCAGATCTGAATACATCACTGGAATCAACAGAATAACTGAAAGCAGGATCGATAGATTGCTGGATCTCCAAGCGAAGCTCCAACTCCAAAGGTGAGTCTCAAATGCTGTATCACTCAGTCTGACCCGAGCGTAAAGCAAAACACAAAACACTCGAGTCAGGATTAACATTCTTATATAAATAAATCCAACTCAAGTGAAATATCAACTAAAATACAAGTAACTTAAAGGATGTTGGGATAACCATCCTCTAAGGATCCGTTAAACTATTTACTATGTAGTAATATACGCTATATACAGTAGTGTCTAAATAAGTAAAGTATAATCATATCGGAAAATAGCGTTAAGGGGATGGATAACCTTAACGCGGTCGGATCTTAAAATCATAATCGTAGTAAAGCTCGATATGGTAGGTGACACGGCACAACTAGGTAATGCCAGGGTAGATATACCAATTACGCACACGGACTGATGGATACGCATAGCAGCCACTACCGTTCCACCTCGAACAACATTCCCAAATCGGAGGATGGCCATCTAGTCAAATCACAAGTAAGAGTATAATATCGAAGAAATGCGTCCGAGAAGAGGTGCTACCTCACTGGTCCGAGATCGCTCCTGTTTTAGCCACCTTATGCCAACTCACGGGAGTTGGGTCCACGTAACATACCTTAAGAACGTCGCCACCATCCTACTTCATTCTGGAAACTCCACCGCGTACACGGTTGTCAAAGTGGTTTTCGGTATCGACAGAGAGTATGTCCATATCCGATCCCGGTCTCTTTGCCAACCAATCGTTATTATAACACCGTGGTCGTTTCAAAATAGTTTATACTTTAAACCAAAATCATTATCATTTCCAAAACCCAATTTAATACGATATCATTTCACTTCAAATATCCATTTTCAAAATTATATTACTTTCCAAAGTTATAATGCTTTCGAAATCATAGTCTGGAAATCACAGTATTTTGGCAATCATAACACTTTCCTTTTTAAACAGTTTAGATAATAAAATTTCGTTATAAAATAAATTAGTTTCCTCAAATTCACAAATCGATTCAAATTAACTCATATTCCAGAAATTAAATTTAATCAAATCTCAAATCATTAGTTTCAACTCGATTCAGCTTCTAAATAAACCATTTCAATTTATCGATTTCAAATACATATCTGAACCATAAAATAAGCCATTTCAATTTTAATATATATCAAAGCTTTAAATATTCAACATTTAAAACTAAATTCGATAAATTTATATACATATCAGATTCACTTTACAATTGTTTCGTTTTGAAATATTTACTTAACATTTCCAAGACATTAGAATACAATTTCAATTTACCATTTAAATAAACAAAATATCCCATTCAAATATTTATACGTTTGAAATATCCAGTTAAGTCACCCTTTCAAATTTCAAGTTGTAAATCACTTCTTTAAATTTCAAATTCAATACATTTCAAATCAGACTTATTTAAGTATAATTCTTAAATAAGTACAATTTCAATCAATTTCAAATCATTACGAATTCTATATTTAAAAATATAGATATTAAATAAATACTTTAAACATATTATTTATCAACTTTATTAAATCAACTTTAATAAATCTTAAAAATCAATATTAATCAAAACCATATATTTTTTTTCAAAACCATAGAAATCCTTTTCAAAACGTTTATATATAGACCAACGGTGCCTGTATATAATTTTCTATCTTATGGTCAAGTGATACGGATATCTATCATTTCAATCCGCAATTTAAAACATATTCGGGTATATATCTTTTCAACCCGAAATCCCAAATTCAATTCAATGAAAATCGCTTGGGTTTATCATTTCAACCCATAACGATTTTCTCCTATTCTACAGATCGTTCGGGTATGTATCATTTCAACCCATAGTGATTCTATACTAACAGGGAACTTGCAGAGTGATAACAGATATGAAAATAAAATAACAACAGTAACAGGCATATATCAACAATATAAATAACAGATAATGGTGTCAGATGTCACAGGTGAACAGATACAGATAATGACATATATAACAATGTAAATAACTAACATCAGCATATTTCAATTGACATTTCAATTGAAATCAAATTTAATAAATATAAAAACATTAATCGTGAGTGATTGCTCACCTTCCGAGGCTAGAGAGAACGAAAATGAGATGAGTTACGAATCCAAGCACGAGATCCAAATCAAATCAAGATTGGCATGGATTTTGGCGACAGGGCTGATAAATAGGAATGGACGAGATCGAATCAGAACAGAATTGAATCAACACATTTTAAACATAACGGTTTAACATAAACGGAAACAAAATAAATATTATATCCATATAAATCTTTCAAAAAAATAATCAAAGTAAGGTTTTAAACTAATAATATATATTCAATATTTTATTACAACCAAAATCTTTTTAAAATAACATATATGTGTATCAAAACCGAAATATATATATATATCTCATAAAATAAAACATTTTGAATATCATAAATACTTCACACTAATAAAACAAAATCCAAAATCTATGTACAACATATTGTATAACTATCTGTATTTAGTCAATATACAGTATATACATAACTCAAATTATTATTTAACATACTTTACACAAAATAGCATTACATACATTTCAAAAATTAAGTATCCATACAGCACATACCTAAAGAGAATCCGATGTTCATAAGCAATATACATAATATATATATTACATACATACTATATAAACAGAACTCAAGTACCAAAACAGTGTAAAGGGAAATAGTGAAAGGCAGAACTAGATCTAATATAAAATTCGTACATATATATTTTACTGCAAAATATAATGTAACGACCCGGCTTTCTTTGCTCAGAAAGACGCATCGTAATGAAGAAAGAAAGGGATAGAAGAAGAAAAGAAAAGAAGAGAGAACAACAACACATCAGAAATCTCACAGCGGAACGAGAAATATATTATCACATAAGATATTACATAGTATCATATACATCAGAGTACACAATTTATACATCACAGAATAGACAGTTATAAACTTCTGTCTATTATACAACACAAGTACATCAGTACAATACAGACTAATACAAACACAGCGGAAACTCTATATATATCTACTCGCTGAAGCCTCCTGCTTCACAGCTCCCCCAGAATTCGTCAAGACTATCCTGAATCCCTTGACTACTCAATACAAATTGAGTACCCAAGAGTTTAATAAAACAGAAAATAAACACTTGGGTCAGACATGGGTCTGGTGTGAGTAAACGGTTAGATTGCTTAACTTTGAAAACCTTTGAAAACAAAAGTATCACGTAAGACTCCCCACAAATAAACATGGGTAAGTTTTTATCTTACGCTAACTAAAACATTTGATAGGAAATCTGATTGTATTATAATAGGGTCTAGGGTTTTCAAGTAAAATACAGAAATAGCTGAAATGCTTACATCTCACATTCCAACGTAGTTGGGCACAACTAATACGTACGGCACTTATTGGAGTTTGGATTCCATACAATGGCAGGGCTACTGGGGTACCGCCCGTCACAGTACGTGGCCTAGATCACCGTACCGAGGAGTACGCCCGCTCCCTTGCAACACAAAGCCGGAACCATCCCTTACTGGATAATTCCGAACAAGACAATCCCGTAGTTGGCGCGACCAACCACACACTAAGCCGAATAAAAGAAAAGGGACCTCTAGACAGGGATCTATCTTGCTCTCAGTGGGTGCTACCCACGAAACCTTGCTGCACCTCCCCTGTTTTAGCCATTCCCGGTTGATGAGGCTTGAGGTTACGATTACCTTTAATCAGAACATATCACTTAGAATGCTCATCGTCCGCCTGACGATGTGCTGAAAGCATTCAATCCATATAAGTTCGTTCCGGGTTCGAACGAAACCGAAGGCATTATCTCGTTACACTCGTTTTGGAATCACCCTCAGAGTTAACGACAATAACCCTTGCACTCTGAATCTTCATCTTCACTTGAGATTCACGACCTATCGTTAATTTGGATCGATGTGGTATTCGGGTCTCCAGACCTGGAATACCGGTATACGGAAACCCGATCCCGGTCTCATCGAAATCCAAAACGTATCTTTTAAGGCCAAGTTGTTTAAAGGTTTAAACATTTAAACTTATTCAGGATGATATAAACAGATAGATAAATCATATTATCACAATTGATAATTCATATCAACATTCATCTCACAAAGCAGCATATATCATATATATATCAGAGATATTCAAATCATCCAATATCAACCAATCACCCAATATCAAACATCCAGTATTAATCAATTATCTAAACAGAATTGATTAACTCTAATTAATTTAATTAACCTTTAATTAAATTAATTACTATCCTTTAATTACTTGGATTATCTTAATCCTGCTTACTATCATTAATTAATTACAAATTAATTAACTAATCATCTCCTAATGATCTTCTTTTAATTAATCTCCTTGATTAATTATTTTAATTACATTCAAGTAATTATCCTTAAACCATATACAGTAATTAACCTTTAATTACTATTATTAAAATACTTAATGATTCTTCATTTACTTCCATAATTAATTAATTAATTATTTGCATTAATCCTCAATTAATTATAATTAATTAATCATACTTTAATTAATCACTTTTATTAATCAACCTTGATTAATTCCATTAATTATATTAATTAATGATCTTTTAATTGCTTCATTAATTAATTACCTTTTAGTTAATTAAATAATTAATTTTAATCAACCACTTCATTAATTAGTCTTAATTAATCATAAACAGTAATTAACAATTTGTAATTACTTATCTTAATTAATTACTTCTTAATTAATTATATTAACCTTGATTAATTAATCTAATTAATTATTCTTTAACTACTTGATTAAGAAATTATAAATCAATTAATTAATAAATAAACCTTAATTAATTACTTTATTAATTAATTACCATTTTAATTAATTACCCTTAGTAATTATCCTCAAATTAATCACATTCCTTAATTAATTAATTACTTTAATTACTAAAATAATTAAGTAATTAACTTTTAATTACTTACATAAGTAATTATCTTCTAATTACTTCCATTAATAATCTTGATTACTTTCTTAATAAATTACTTAACAAATAAGTAATTCCATTACTAAATAATCCTTAATTCATTAATTAATTAACTACTCCATAATTAATTAATCTCAACAATTATATTAATCAATTCCTTAGATTAATAACATCAAGTGATTACCCTTTTATCACTTTAACTAATTACCCCATGAGTAATTTTCCTATTAATTACTTCCATAAGTAATTTCATTCAATAATTAACCACTAATTACTTTATTAAGTAATTACACTTAATTAATCCATAATTAAGTGATTATTTAAAATTAAATAAATAATTAACTAATTATTTAAAATTAATTAAACAATTAATTAATTAACATTCTATATTTAAAAATCCTTAATTAATTATGAAACCATTATTCTTAATTAAACTTTACTTAAATTCTATTTAAATTAAGTATTCTTAAATTCATATTAATACTAATTTAACCTTATTATCCTTATAAATAAATTATTTGAATTATTTTAAATCTTATTATTCAAAACAAATTATTTACAAATCATAATAATAATCTTACTTAGAGATAAAGCATTTATAAATTATTTCCAAATTTACCAAATACTTGAAAACTTGTTTATTCCTTAAATTTTAAAAACCAAGATATAGTTTGCTTTGAAAATCTCAAATCTGGTTACTTAAATTTAAAACACCCGAGTCTAAACAAAAGAAAACAGGATTAAACCCACTAAAACCCCCTAGTCTACCCCGAGTCCTCTTGAATACCTACCCACTTCGAGTCGAAACGCGAATATCACGAGACTTTCCCCGAGCGTCACTCTTCTTCCCCAAATTCACGAACTCCAGTACACCCAAACGTGTACACGTGCACACGGTGAACTTACCCAAACGCCTCCGGCCAACCAAGGTCGTCGCGACCATCGACGACGATCCCAATAACCCACGCAATCACGACTACACACCCAGATCGACGATAACTCAATCGAAACGAAATCGAGCTAATCTCGCCAAAAGCTGGAACCCATTCCCCATCGGAAGATTACTTCGTCGCCGACGATCACGTCACTGGTACCCACGACACCTCGTCCATAGCACCGCAGCATCACCACGCCACCCTCCATCAACACGCGATCGCCTCCGATCAAATCTTCATCTCACAAAAAGCACGACAATGAAGCCAAAAAAAACAGCAACTAAAACCCTAGTTTGATCGAATTCGATCAATTCAGACATTAGAAAAATTCGATAGTATTTTTCCCATTATCTCCAACACTCAAACTAGCTTCGATCAAGAAATTGCCTCCGATCATCACGTTGATCAACGGCAATCAACAAAGATACCCAAAACGAATATCTCTAAAATTCTCATGAATTATCAATCTAAAAATTTTGATATGTATATTAAAATTCATCATTTTCTATTACTAATCAAATTCTATAATCAAATTCTGAAATTATGCAGATTGATTCTTGGCTAAATTTTAGATCATCACTGGTATTCATCTTTCAGAAATAATTGCCAAATATAAATTCTAGAAACCATTTTTAAAATTGAATTTATATTGTAACAATCCTCTTTCATTCACAAATCAATATCTAATATCGATTTTACAAAGAGGATTTGAATTTTAGAACTTGATTTTCCAATCTGAACTGTAAACAGGGCCTATTTTCCTATATACCTACATATACATTCAGATATTTGCATATATACAGACATGCAAGCAAGTACACACCATCATTCAACCATATATACATGCATTCATATCAGATCAATTTAATCTATCACTGACATCAAATAAAATCATCAGGTTAAACTGTTTTTTTAAAATAAATTTACTCACATTTTAATCCCAGAGACCAAAACAGAGCAGAGGCATTTTCTTTTGATTTCCTGGAAACTGGATTTTTTTGAATTTGCTTCATTGGTGAAATCTGAAGCCTTTGCATTTGAATTACAGTTGAACTTCAATTTAGTTGCAGGTTGATTCAGTGTTTGATTTAGTTGCTTCCATTTGATCTCCTTTTGAATTGCAGAAGATTTGAATTGCAGGTTGATTTGAAGTAGGTTAAGTTGCTAGTTTGATCCCAGGTTGAAACAGTTTGATTTACATTTAGTTTTCTGCTTTGATTTATTTATTTCTTTGTTTCAGTTTTTGGAAAGATGAGGAGAGAAAGAAGTGAAGAAAAATTTATCTGTAAAAATGAAAACAGACCTTTCTCTCTATTATTTATAAATCAAATTTTTAAAAGAAGTTGCCACTTGTTATTATGCATGTATATACAATATTAAAGTTATTATCATTATCTTACAAGTGTCTTTAACATGTTAATATGTTTACACATATTACTTAAGTGTTTATGTTTTCAAAACCTTATTTCCAAAAGTATTTATGTTATTTTAATTTTGTAAATATAGATTTATATAAATTCATGTTTCATTTATTTATTTACAAACTATTTAGTTTAAGTACCTACATTTTATTATTTATGAAATGAATTTAATTAACTTATGTTATATTTATTTATTTTTACAAACCTTCTAAATTCAAAAGATATTAAAAAGAAAGTTTATTTTAAACATTAACATATAAATTTATAAACCATTTTTAGTTTAATACTTTTTAAAAGAAAACAAGATAAAATAAATCTTTTATTAAATCTTATTTAAACTATCATACTTTAGAAATAATAATTATCTTATATTTTGAAACAAATGAATTAATCTTTAACTTTTGAAAAATATTAATTTTAAAACAAAGCTTTAAATCATAATTCATACATATATAAATTATCAATAGATTAAATTAAATTCAAAACAATCCAAATTATAACATATACATACATATATATTATAATCTGAAAACACATCTTTTATTTAAACAAAAGATTCTCTATTCACAATATATATATCAATATATACATTATAAATAGAATCTATTTTATTTAGCTTTTAAAAGATTAAATTTATCAATTTATATTAAAATTAGAAAGGAAAATTATCAAATCAATTAAATTATCAATACAGATTATTAAATTTAAATTGCCCAAAAACCCGGGATATCACATATAAGACCAAGGACAAGGTAGCTTTCAGATAGAAAAATATATACACTACAGAGCTTACCTACACTAACTATATAAATATAAATATAAACTGTACATACTCTCACTCAACTACAACTTACTTATATAAAACTACATATTACTCTTCAAAACTATGGTAATCTTTTCAGAATATATATATATATATAACATAAAACAACAGATATATATAGACCTATAAACAACAAACTCAAGGACTATATGCTAATATAGATAATACCTGTATAATATAACGCTTAAAAACAAATTTCAATTATACTATAACATATAAAATTTTCTTTTACACATAAACATCAGTTATATAGCAAACAACTTATATAAATATATATATATACACAAATACACAGAAAAAATATATATTATATAATATATACATAATATAAACTTTTATATACTGCTAGCTTGATAGGAATGAATGTATTCGACAGCATCATATATATAAAACTTACCTTATTATATTGCACACAAACAGTATATATATAAACATATATTATAGTAACAGTTTTTTTTAAATACGAACAAATTGAATATTATAAACAAAATCCTATTATATAATCACACCTATCTTATATTCAAAGTATATATATGCAGCATAGACAAAACAAGAAAAAATGAAATCATGTATAGCTACAAACTATGAATATATATAATATAAACAACAGTAGATGTTATATATAATATCAAAACATGTCTTAAGTCAAAGCCTATTTCCTTCAAATATTAAACAAGTTTTCAGTAAATATATATGTAAATATAGATTTATACTTAAATCTATAAACGCATGCGCATTTCAAAATTCAACAGAAAATATGTGTACAAATATATATGTGCAAAAACATATATGTATACCTGTACGAAGACAAAGATGGAGCTCAGCTAGGGGAAGGAGATTGACAGGCATGCAGGGGAGAAGCTGGGTGTGGCTGTGGCCGTGGGTAGAGGTTGGGTCGAAGGAGGAGGGCAGGGCGTAGTGGGGATCTGGTGGCGTGGTGATGGGCGAAGGCGTGGGAACTGGGTAGGCTGGGGTAGGAGGCTCGGTGGTCTGGGGTAGGAGGCTCGGAGGTGGTGATCTCAGTCGTGGGTTGTGTGGGGACAGGCATGACGTGGGCAGGGCTCCGTCTCGTAGGGTCGGTGGTTGCGTGGCTGTCATTGGGACGTGGGGACTAGCCTAGGGTCGGTTGCGTGAGTAGAGCATGGTGATCTCGGCCATGAAAATGATGGAGGATGTGCTCGGTTTCGTGAGGCACGGTTGGGCTTGGAGGTGGCTCAGGCGAGTTGCTTCGGTGTAGGTGCAGATCTGGGTAGCTTACGTGAGGCGATCTGGTGATAGGGCTGGGGTCGGTTGCGTGGAGGCGTGGGGTTGCTTGGGTGGAGATAGGCGTGGGGTTCAGTTGGGTTTGGAGAAGCAATTCGAAAGCAAATATAAAAGAGAAGGCAAAGATGGGGAGGAAGAAAGGAACATATGCGTGTGGATCTGGGAAGAAATTGGAAAGAGAAGTAGAGGCAAAGATATAAAGTAATATTTAATATAGTATTTACTAATAGTTGCAAATGTGAACAGGCGGAAATAAATGAGGAGAACAGTAGGATAGGAATAGAAATAGGTTGAATTGTTCAGAGGCTTTACTGTAGGAGCACGCTAGAAATTTGAACCGAAGGAAGGAGTAAAGTGAGAAATTTTTGTACCGTTACAACGAACCGTTTTATTATTTCCATCGCTTACCGGACCTCAAAATACAGAATTGAATATACCGTAGAGATCAGCGCAACGAGACGATCAAAACGGTACACAGATATCAGTGGTACGGTCATCCGATCAAAAGTCGATAACCGGTACCAGAAATGCTGCTATTCTAACCGAATTAAGATAAACGGAGCAACAGAAGTCCAAATTTGACGAAATGAAAGATGACGTCTCACTCAGAAGATGATTTACAAATTTTCCATGTAAAAATATTTAGGTTCGGAAAACATTTTATTATCATCGATTTTAACTGATTAAATTGAAGTAAATTTACGCGCGAAATAAATTTTCATATTTTCGGACGAAAATTTACCAGTTGCTATGTTTAATTAGATGCATTCCAAATATCAAATTTATATTTAAAAATTTTATTGTTTAAAATTTCACACAAATTCAATTAATTAAATAAATAAAACCACTAAAATTTACGGGTCGTTACAATTTTAAAATACCATAAATAATCACTAAGTCAAATCAGACAATGGGCTTCATGAAAATGGGATACTCGACAATATGAATCCATCGCAATAAGTTTCACATTAATCGGGTTTCATACAATCGAGTTATGTCATTACAAGGTTTACTAGTTATATATATATAAACATATATATATATATATATATATATATATATATATATAAATTAACAAATTAAACTCCACCTACATGCCTTTATGGGTCGGAGCCCAAAACCATATACCAAACCCATTTCTCCCTTCTTCCTTCTCCTCTTTCTCCCTTCGTTTCTTACTTGCCTGAGACCATTTCCAACATAAATTCCCACATCGAATCACAACTCAATCCAATTTTGCATCGTCCTGAGATCATCAACCCAAGTCGAACTCAAATGCCACCACACGACCGCACAGGTTCTTCGTCTTCTTCCAATATTTACCATTTCCAAGCAAATGAAAAACGGGCACGCTAGGTGCATGCATGCATGTACACAAACGCCGACAACCTTGAATGACCCTACCACAACCATACACACGCGGCTCTCCCCTAGCTAGACCATCTCAACCCGCTAGTTTCACCACCGACCACCTCTGGACAAATTCGAACGATTTGCCGAGCCCAGTTTGCAATCCTCGACCAAATGATCTCATCCCACGGCCACCACAACCCTCTAGAACCTAAGCCGCCTATGCCACCTAGACCACCAATGGCCCGAGCACCTCTAAACCCATCGCAACCAAGCTCGACGCTTCCCTATTTTGCCAGTGGCCAGAAAACCAAACCCACAGAAAACAATGCCCTAAACCCTAAAATCACCTCGCCTCCTCAAACCAAGACCTATTTCGAAGATTCGCCATGGTTAAACCCTAAACCATGTCGCCACGCTTCTCTTCGGCCAAACCGCACCACCTATCATCAAACTTATCGCTGAAATTTATTTTTTAAATAGATTTTGATCATCTCCTTATTTCTCACGATATAAGCCACTAAAACTACAATTTCTTCATTAAAAATCATATTTTCATATGACAATCATGATCAAATACATGAATCAATGTTTTAAGGTTGTTGAAAATTGATGAAACTCTATTAACATGACAGAGGAATGTTAGAGAAATTCCCAGGTATTCAAATTTAAATTCTCACCTTAATTATGCTTGATTTCTTTAAACTTCAAATTTGAATTCAAACTGCAATCTGAATCTTGACAACTTGCTTTGATTTTGGATTTATAAGAGCAGAAGTGTTTGTTCTTCTTACAGTGTTTTGATTTACAGGTAATTTTTTGTTTACAAGGTTAAAGAAACTGAAGCATACCCCCACATCTATATATATATATGCTTACACAAGTGTAATGATACATATGTACAAAAATTTTGAGCTTGAAAAAGATTTGAAAATACTAAGGTTGTTGTACAATAGATTGGTGGTTGATATGATTTTTTGATGGCTGCATAAGAAAAATTCAATTTTTGAAACTCTTTTCTATTTATACAACCTTATTTATTTGGCTTGCAAATAATATATATATCCTTTTTTTTCAAAGCAAGCGGGGTTGACTGGTCCCCTACTAGTTTTATTGATTAAAAAGAAAAAAGTGAGTACGAACATGCTCATACGCACAAAGTTACAACACGTGGGATAGAAAAATAAAAAAAAGGAAAGAAAAAAAGAAGAGGAAAAAAAATAAGAACCGGATCAACACAGAAGAGCACTAAAGACATCTATCACTGTGATGCTCACTAAAAGAGTGCTTACTAGTCTTCATTCCTTGCATAATTTCTTTCCTGAAACATGTCCATAATTCACTGTTTCTTCGTCTCTTGTTTTCAAAGCATCGGAGATTCCTTTCTTTCAGAATAAACCTTAAATACTTTTTTTAAAATGAACAACAAAACATTTCCATCCTCAGTTTTCCATCTTGTTGCTTTCCATATTACATTCCAATCGAATGCAGAGACAGTAGACCGATGATACAAGCCAATAATGCTTAATACCTTACTCCATATTACATGTAGCTCAGTGCATTCAAAGTACAAATGCTCAATACTTTCATTCTGTGCTTGACAAAAAACACAAAATGGATCAGGGTTCATTCCATAAAGAAGCATTTTATCTTTCGTTAAGAGTGCATTATGAAGAACCTTCCACAACATAATATTATCACTTGCAGTAGAGATAGGACTTCAAATAGCTCTGTGCCACCTAAATTTTGGAAGGCCATTGATCTTTGTGAGGAGTCCATAAACCAGGGAAATGGAGTGAGGTTTATCATTGCAGAGAAGAGAATCTGAGTTGGAGTAGTGGAAGTATATGCCAATGAACCTATTCCATAGAGCTCTAATTTGTTGATTACTGCAGTAGGGCAAAACAAGTCTTCCTTCATCTATGTGTGAAACAGCTAAAGCATTTCTACTAACCCCTGACTGGACAATGTAACGAGGAGTGAGAACAGAGGATAAGATAAGACCATTTGCAATCCAAGGGTCATTCCAAAAAATCTTAGCACTGAGATGAGAATTTTAAGATGGGGAGGAAAGTGGTTCTCAGACCAATAATCTTCCTCCACACCCAACTACAGTTCTGGGGCACAGGCATAGTCCAGAAAAGTTTGGACCCTATGTTATGTTTCTTAATCCGTTGAACCCAAAGACTGGCTTTGTCACTGAGCAAGGAGATGAAATAATGACTAAATGCAAACTTCTTCCATATTTCCAGATCAAAAATTCCTAGCCCACCCTTGTTTTTTGGCAATTCAAATTTAGTAAAGGAGCAGGGAACTGGTCTTTTAGAATGCATAGACCTAGTCCATAAAAATCTAAGCATAGCATTTCTTACCATTTTAAGAAACTTTATGGGTAGGATGAAAGCCCTAACCCGGTAAACAATCATTGAAGATATAACTGATTTGATCAACACGTATCTACCGGCCTGAGAAAGAAATCTATTTGTCCAATTATTCATGAGAGTGGAAATTTTTTCAAAAAGAGGAAGGTAGTGAGCAGAGCTCACTCTAGAAGAACACAAAGGTAGCCCAAGATATGTCATGTCTAACTACATAGGTTGTAATCCAGAAAGTGGAATTAGAGCATTAGATTCAATAGAAGAAAGCCTGGTAGTTAGAATGTAAGACTTGGCAAAGTTCAACTTCAAACCAGAAAGTTGATCAAAGTCTTCAAGAGTTTTGATGATGCATGAAATTGAGGCAATATCAGGCTTGGAAAAAATCATAATATCATCAGCAAAAAGAAGAGATGTTATGTGAGGAGATTTACACTTCGGATGGTATAGAATTTCTTTATTTGTGAACTTTGTATTTAGCATGGATGCGAGCACTTCCATAGCAAGCAGAAAAATATAGGAAGATAAGGGATCACCCTGACGGATTCCTTGTTTTCCAACAAAGTAGCCAGAAGTGAAGCAATTATATTTGAGTGAAAATGATGGGGAAGAAATACATTCATAAATCCAGGCAACAAAACCTTAGGAAATCTCATAAGGGACATAATTCGAACAATTGATGGCCAGTATATACTATCATAAGCTTTCTTCAAATCCATCTTAAGCATTGCACTCGGGGTTGATTGGGATCTGCCATAGCCTCTAATCAGTTCATGTGCAAGAATAACATTATCAAGTATGCTTCTAGAGGGAAGGAAAGCAGACTGGTTATAAGAAATTATTCTGCTCAGAATATATGCAAGCCTAGTTGCCAAAATCTTAGATATACACTGGTACATTACATTACAACAGGATATGGGCCTGAATAACGTAACAGATTTAGCTGACTTTGTTTTTAGGATCAGAACTAGATTAGTGGCATTAACTTCTCTTAGCAATTTGAATTTATTAAAAAAAATTATGAACAGCTTTGAGAAAAGAAGGTGCAATGGTGTTCCAACTATGAGTGAAGAATTGGACATTGAATCCATCGGGGCCTCCACATGACTTGTTGTTCATTGAGAATAAAGTGTCTTTTATTTCATCATCAGTTACTTTCTTAAAAAAAGAAAAAGCAGGTTTGTCTCATTAGGCAAAAGTTTAGGCACGTGGATATGAGATAGGTCATTTAGATTAGGTTGAAAATTGGTAGAATTACCAAATAAGTTAATGTAGTAATTGAGTAGTGCATTGTCCACTTCCTCAAGGGTAGTATGCAGTAACCCATTATCATCGTAAATATTTTGAATGTGCTCATTTGATGGCTTGATCTTGATGGAAGCATAAAGTACACAGAGTTACTATCTCCTTCCCTGATCCATTTCTGTCATAACTATTGCTTCCTCATGTTACCTTCCGTCTTTAAAGCTTCATTTAGCTATTCAAATAATTTTTTCTCTAATGTAGCTGCATCAGGGTCTTCTGGGTTATCCATCATGAAGTCCTGAGCATCTTTGAGTTGAATTCGTAGAGTAGTAGATAACAAAGTGCCATTACCATATTTATTTTTAGCCCACACTCTTAGTGCCGATTTTGTTGCCTTGAGCTTCCTGCAAAAAACATACATGGGATTACCAAAAAACTGTTATACTAAGAAGATTGTATAATATTAGTATAGTCGAGGTCATGGACACAAGCATTATAAAATTTGAAGCATTTTTTCTTTTTTAATGGCTCCTGCACAGAAGAGAAAATGATGGGGGAGTGGTCTTATAAAACTGCTGGGGTAGGAAAGAAGAAAAAGATGATCATGTGGTAAGAGCTTTAAAGTTAGCAAAAGAATGGTCAATGGTTGTGAAAATTCTAGTTCCATTTTTACTACGATTATTCCAAGAGAAACGTGAACCATGATGTTTTATTGGTAGGAGACAAGAGTCAGCGATGGAAACATTCAAAGGGATGATGTCTCTAGGAAGAAGAGGGTTTCCTCTATGTTTGTCATGAAGATTCAAGCAGCAGTTGAAATCACCGAGGACTAACCATGGGTGAGAGTTCTGCCTGAAAGTTGGAAGAAGGTTGAGTACAGATTGCCTCATAGCTAGGGAGTTATGGGCATAGATTATGGTGAGATAAAAAGAGGTATTGCTTTGAATAAAATAAGCATGAAAGTGAATTAGTTGTATTGTAGATAGCACAGGAGAGAGATTAAGTACAGAGGGGTCATAGATAACCATGATTCTACAATATGGCGACTCATTCAAGTTATGATATAGGGACCAGGAAGGATTGTTGGCAGCTTTGATAGTAAGGGGGTTGTTGAGCTTAGTTTCTATAATTGCAAAGAGGGAGAGGTTGTGTTGATAGATGAGGAGTTTGACTTGATCAAGCTTTGAGGGGTAGTGAGCTCCTCTGATGTTCCATACTGCTAGATGGTGTGTCATTTAGTATACTTGAGTGCTTGATGAACCACATTTTTCATGCTCCTTGTTGAAAGAGACCCCTTGGAAGCAGCTACTAGATGTAGAGGAGCAGATATATTCTGCGTTGAATTCTTTTCTTTTTAGAAGAAATGTTAGTAAAAGTAGAAGGGGTTCTCGGGGAGGGAGGAGGAGTGTTCCATCCAGGAATGGTACCAAGGAAGGTGTAGTGAGGTTGAATGAAAATGGTAGAATGATCAGAGGTGATGGGGTTTGGTTCATGAAAATTCAATATCAGATTCATAATTTGTTTCTCAAGTTGTTTGCAAATAACAGATTCAGACTAGTCATTGCTTGGGGATGTACTTCGAGGAGTTTGTATCAGAACTTGGGTGCTGCTTGGAGGAATAGGTATTTTTGATAGTAAAAAGTTAAGGGCATACACATCGGTTTGATTGTGGAATTAAGGAATTAAAGCAGTATCATCAACAACAGAGGCAGTTGGGTTACTTCGGCGAGGGAGCTCAGTAGTATGAGAGTTGCTTGGTGTTGCATGGGAAGATTGTTGCATTGATTCAGCAACATGCACAACTGATTCATTGTGCACTGGCTACAGATACAACAGAGTCAATTAAAGGAGATTTTGCCTTCAAATCATCATTTTGATATGGCAATGTATTATGTAAATCAATCATGATTTCTCCTTTCTCCCAGGAATCATTATTTTCATTGCATTCAACTATGTTTCCTAAATCATTATCTTCTTGTGGAACATGAAATTTATTTGATCAGCAAGGTATATTTGATACATACACTGGTTCTTCCAAGTTGCATGGTTTTGCAGATTCTAGTATGTCAACAATAGCATTACCCATATTGTTGTTAGTGGATGGACCGATACTCATTCCATCAGTTCGACTGTGCTCAACAGGCTATGCCATACCCACTGCTTGTTTTGCCGTACCTTTTTTGAAATGTACTTTTCTCCAGATTTGTTTCTTCTTTACAACATTTTCCAAGATCTCGTTTTCAACATCACTGTTAATGTGAATACTGGCTTTTTTGTCCTTATCATCACCATAATCATCAATAATTTTTCCTGCTTTCAAACAGTTACTGGAAGAGTGCCCAAAAACTTTGCAAGTAATACATATTTTAGGTTTCCAGAGGTAATTTACTTGAACAATTTGCGCCGATCCATCCATTAACTTAACAGGAAATTCATCCAACAATTCATCATCTAGAGATACTTCTACTAGACATTTCGCATAACAAATTCTCTCCATATTTTCAGTTGAGACATCCATACATAGCATTCTGCCAATTCGTTACGCAAGCCAATTGTGTAACGATCCGGTATTTTGACCCATTTGCATCCGCACATGTCGGACTTGAATTGCTTAAAATATCAGATTGTTAATTTATATTTCGCAAAACTCAGCATATACAGTAAATAAATAAATCATAGAATCACAGACACAGAGTAATTTAACAATGACCAGCGTAATAGATAAATAGTAGTTCATGAAGCTACTATATAAACATCGGAGTTTAAAGTAAAATACAACAGAATCTCAAATACAAATGAATCTCTAATACATAAGCAACTGGAAAGTCTGGACATAAATGACTGAAAACTGGATAGACAGATCGATCTCCAAGCGAAGCTCTAACTCCAAAGGTTAGTCTCAAATGTTGTGACACTCAGTCTGACCCGAGCGTAAAGAGAAACACAAAACACTCGAGACAGGATTAACATTCTTATATTAATAAATTCAAATCAAGTGAAATGTCAACTGAAATACAAGTAACTTAAAGGATGTTTGGGATTTCCATCCTCTAAGGATCCGTGGAACTATCTACTATGTAGTAATATACACTATTAAAATATGTCTATAGTAAAGTAAAACTATTAAAATAACGTTAAGGCGTTACCCATATCCCCCTTAACACATTTTTATATGTTCCCATAGTCTATACAGTACCGTAATTCCTCCGTAAACTGGAGGGCTATCAGAGGGCACCCCATAGGTATGGTACAAACCAAACTCGTAGAAGGCGCGATAAGGCATGTGAAACGGTACTCGAGGCAATGCCAGTGTAGATATACCATTTTCACTCCCGGACTGGTGGTAACGCATAGCAGCTACTACCACCCACTTCGTGACACACTCCCAAATCAAAGGTGCAGCCAATCAAAACACAAAAGCAATAGAATGGTATCGATGAATTGTGTCTGATAGGGGGAATGACCCTACTTGGCCCGGTATAGCTCCTGTTTTAGCCACATCAAGCTGACTCACGAGAGTCAGGGCTATGTAAATACCATATAGAATCGTCGCCAAACCATCCTACTTCATTATGGAATCTCCACCACGTACACAGTTGTTAAATTGGTTTTCGGTATTGGCAGAGAGTATCACAATATCTGATCCCGGTCTCTTTAACAACTAAACACTTATTTTACACTGTGGTCATTTCATTTCAAATAGTTCATACTTCATATCAAAATATCATATTCATTTCAAAATATCATATTAATTTCAAAATCATATAAATTCGATATCATTATTCACTTTAAATAATATTTATTTTCAGAATCGTAACACTTTTCAAAATTATAACACTTTCTGTAACAACCCGCCACTCATTCTACAGAATGACGAATCATTAATAAGAAAGAAAGGGGTGAGAAAAGAGAAAGAAGAGAAGAAAGAACAACAACACATTAGAAATCTCACAGCGGAACGAGAAATATATTATCACATAAGATATTACATAGTATCATATACATCAGAGTACACAATTTATACATCACAGAATAGACAGTTATAAACTTCTGTCTATTATACAACACAAGTACATCAGTACTATATAGACTAATACAAACACAGCGGAAACTCTATATATCTACTCGCTGAAGCCTCCTGCTCCTCAGCTCCTCCAGTATTCGTCAAGACTAACCTGAATCCCTCGACTACTCAATAAAATATTGAGTACCCAAGAGTTTAATAAAACAGAAAATAAACACTTGGGTCAGACATGGGTCTGGTGTGAGTAAACGGTTAGATTGCTTAACTTTGAAAACCTTTGAAAACAAAAGTATCACGTAAGACTCCACACACATAAACATGGGTAAGTTTTTACCTTACGCTAACTAAAACATTTGATAGGAAATCCGATTGTATTATAATAGGGTCTAGGGTTTTCAAATAAATACTCATATAGCTGAAATTGTTACATTATTAAATTCCAGCATACTAGCCACAAAGTGGGTTATACAATCAAAACCGTAAGGGCACGTAGGAAGAATGGGTTTCCATACAATGGCAGGGCTACTGGGGTACCGCCCGTCACAGTACGTGGCCTAGATCACCGTACCGAGGAGTACGCCCGCTCCCCTACAACACAAAGCCGGAACCATCCCTTACTGGATAATTCCGAACAAGACAATCCCGTAGTTGGCGCGACCAACCACACACTAAGCCGAATAAAAGAAAAGGTACCTCTAGACAGGGATCTATCTTGCTCTCAGTGGGTGCTACCCACGAAACCTTGCTGCACCTCCCCTGTTTTAGCCATTCCCGGTTGATGAGGCTTGAGGTTACGATTACCTTTAATCAGAACATATCACTTAGAATGCTCATCGTCCGCCTGACGATGTGCTGAAAGCATTCAATCCATATAAGTTCGTTCCGGGTTCGAACGAAACCGAAGGCATTATCTCATTACACTCGTTTTGGAATCACCCTCAGAGTTAACGACAATAACCCTTGCACTCTGAATCTTCATCTTCACTTGAGATTTACGACCTATCGTTAATTTGGATCGATGTGGTATTCGGGTCTCCAGACCTGGAATACCGATATACGGAAACCCGATCCCGGTCTCATCGAAATCCAAAACGTATCTTTTAAGGCCAAGTTGTTTAAAGGTTTAAACATTTAAACTTATCTATATTCATACAGATAGATAATTCACAAGTCACAATTGATAATCACATTATCAAATAAACAAATGATCCATAACAAAATAGGTAATCCATATCAACATCACAATAGTTAATCTATATTACCATCATAATGCAACCGAGCATTTATACCACACAACATTACTTATCTCATTTCTGAGATTACATCCATTCAAGACAATCAATGTCATCCATTCATACATAAGCAATGATTTACTTAATCACAACATAATTAATTTAAAATGAATTAAATTAACTATCTCTATCTTTAATTAATTTAAAGTGAATTAAATTAATTACTTCACCTCTTAATTAATTTAAAATAAATTAAATTAATTACTTATCATTATAAATCTTACTTATATAATCATTAATTAATTACAAATAAATTAATTAATCATTCTCTAATTATCCATTTCAATTAATCACCCTGATTAATTATACTTTAATTACATTTAAGTAATTATCTTTAATTAATTTCACAAATTAATTATCCTTAATTAAATATAGTAATTAACCTTTAATTACTTCATTAATTAATTAATTAATTATAATCAATTACTTTAATCCTTAATTAATTACAATTAATTAGTTGTCATTTGATTAATTAATCTTAATTAATCAACTCTTAATCACATCATTAATTATAAACTAATGATCCCTAATTACACCTTTAATTATTTATTAATTACATTAAGTAATTAACCTTTAATTAAACCATAATTTATTAATCACCTTTGATTAAACTTAACCAGTAATTAACTCTAATTAATTATCTTCCTTAATTAATTACTTTTAATTAATTACCTTAAGAAATAAATAATTACCTTATTAATTATCCTTAATCCTTTAATTAAATAAATTATTTAATTAATAACACTAGGTAATTAGCCTTAATCACTTCTTATTTAATTACTTTCATAAAATAATTATCCTCTAATTACTTTATTAAATATTTTATCTTTACTAAATTACATCCAATAATTATTTCTTAATTACTTCATCAAGTAATTATACTTAATTAATTATAAGTAATTATCTTTAATAATGACTAGTTAATTACTTAGTTAATTATTTAACTAATTATTTAAATTTAATTAAATAATTTCCTAACTTTTTATACCTAAACAATTACAACATTTAAATTTTAACCTATAAAATCTTTGAAACTTTTCAAAGTTATTAAATAAATTTTAATACAAAGATCATTTGAAAATCTATTTTCCTATTCTTCTTTTAAACTTATTTATTTAAATTATTTTAAACTTGTTAAAACAATTATTCTAGAAAACAATTTTGTTTAGTAGTTAAAATCTTGGTTTAACTTTATTTTAAAACTCAGAAAACACTACAATATAAATTTCTTTTGTTTTAAAAACTTTAAAACACTTCCTGGAAAATTCTAAAAACTAGCTAATCCCAAACCCAAGAAAACTCGTAGAAATCTCGAAGCGAACGCGAGACGAATCCATTTCTTCCCTGCTTCGCGTAAATCTCGAGTATACTCGAATGAAACCCGAGAACAAGCTTCTTCCCCAACCCAACTTCCAGCCTCCCAGATATGTTAACGTGCACGTTAACGTGCACACCCACGCCAGTCGACGGCGAACTCCACTCCGGCCTCCAACAAGTCACGTTCGACCTCGACAACCCATCGCGCAACCCAGAAACCCAAACTTCGATCGAACATCGATTTTCATCCTCAAACCCAACTGCTTGAAAACCCATCACCAGAAAAATCAACGTCCACGGCAACCCAAAGCTTCGAGGAGACCCACGACTTCCACCGTAGCTACGCCACAACCTCCAGAACTTACGACAATGATCGCGATCGCCTCCGGTGGCGTTATGATGCCGCGAAACTCAATTAAACATCAACGAGTATCCCAGGGTGTTAAACCCTATATCGCTTTCGCCTACCCCCTACGGTCAACTAAAAATACAATCTCCATTTTCCTGAGATCAACAATGTTCAAGCTACCATCGACAACAATCTCGAACTTCAACTCGTCGTCAATCGTCAGCAATCGATGAAAGACCCAAAATCGATCAGCTAAGCAAATCTCGATTATAACACCATTAAAAATCATGATTTTTATTTCAAAAATCATTATTTCCTACCACGATTCCATTCATGTAATCCAATCATGAAATACATTTATTGATTCCTGACCTATATAAAATGTTTACTGATATATCTAAATTTTAATTTGCCACTAAATTAAAATTATTGGAACTACTTTTAAAATTATTATTATAAGATTATAATCATGTCTTATTCAAAGATTAACACTCAATTCTAATCGTATGATGAGATTTAAATTTTTGAAGGTAATCAAGGTCTGAGAAACAACAGAGACCAGAATTCATAAATACATATAAATATGTTCTCACTGTATATATGTCAATACAAATTTTATTCAACTGAAAACATCCATGCAAACCAATATTATCCCCAGATTATAACATACATTAAGCAATACAAGATTTGTTTTGAAAGTTATTGTTTACTCATCAAAATTTAAACAGAGTGTCAGGCTTCAGGCTTATCTATATATATACTGACATAATATATATGCATGCAATTCAAAACAAAGCATTCTTGTAAAACCTTTATAATATATTACTACAAAATTTTATCACAAGCATCTAAGTCCAGATTTAAAACTGTTTTTAAATTTAAGATTTACTCACCAGAAACTTTGAACAGAGAACAGTTTCCAGGCTTGTTCCAGATTTTAACTTCTTGAATTTCTTTTGCTATTGAATATTATCTGAAATTGATCTTTGAATTTAGTTGCTTGTTGATTGATTAAATCCTCTGATTGCATGTCTTCAGATACAATTGAAGATTTGAAGCTGCTGTTTGGAATTGCTTTTCATCTTCTTATCTCAGATTTGCATTTGAATTTTCAGATTTATTTTCTCTTTGAATTTTGATTCCAGGTTTTACTTATCTTTAGATTCGAATTGTTCTTAGTGGAGAAAGAATTTGAAGAAACGAAAATTTTTAAACTGAAAAATGAAAACAGATTTTGTAACAACCCAAGTTTTTGTAAATTTTAATTTTTGACAAAATGACGATTTAATCTAGTTGACAATTGATATTGAGTTTTAAATCGTATTTAAAAGTCTTTAATAAAATTGTTAATCGTTGTTTGGGATTTTAAATCAAATTTGAAATTCTTTTATAAAAATGTTGACCGGGCTTTACAATTTGAATCTTGGCCCATGTTTCTTGGCTTTGCCGAGATGATATCAGGGGCAAACCCGATCTCCTCTCTCCCATTCTTCCATTTTCGTAACCCTAAAACTAAATCAAACGAGAGAAAATAATGGCAGCTCGATTTTCTCGCGTTCGTTCGTTCCTCAAATTTGGGCTTCTTCGATCAATTGCTTCTGGAAATCGAGGGCGCCAACTTCAATGACTTCGCCCTGGCTGCTTCGATGATAGTCGTGCTCGAGGGGACTTTGGCTGCATCATTCGTGGCTAAGGTGAGTGGATAACCGCTCACATCTAATTCCTACTTTGGGTTATTTAGAGCTCGAAGCTCCGCGATTTTCGTGTTCCTATTTTATGGCTATCTGGACTGCGTTCGTGTTGTTCGATTTTCTTGACTTGGGATTTAAGTGATTTAGTAATTGATGGTTCGATCAATTTGGGTTTGAACCCCTTGTTTTCGTTCGTATATGATTTTTGAATTTGTGATGGTTTGGGTTTCTCGACTTGTTCGACTTCGTCCCAGGTTGTTGTTTTTGCTCTGCCTGTGATCTTTGTCTCTGGCCATCTTCTCTGTTGCACTTGTAGTATCACTTTGACCAGCCTGTTTGTTTATCACATCTGTTTCATTACTTGAGCCTGTTTCACTTACTTCACCATTACTTGGTGTTGTCTGCATTTCACTTGACATTTTTGACCAGTCATCTGTGAATTTGGCACTATCTACATTCACTTTTGTAGCAGAAGTCCTGTGTTCAGTTGTCCATGAGCCTTGTGCTCGAGCTTACTGTATTGTGTTGTCTGATTCACTGCATTTGATCAGATGCCCGAGTCTTTTTCTTTCTGTATATGGTCTTGTTGACATGTTGATTTGCACTTCATGTTAGCACTGGTTAGTCTTGACTTCCTTCTGGTAGTCGCTGTATTGAGTTGCACCTGTCTTTGTATTTATTCTGGGCATCGTGACATTTGGGTTGGGCATTGTCTAGAACAGTAGCTCTTTGTTGAGACTATATTTGTGCCTCTTTGTGGTTCAGTCTGTTAGTCGAGTTTGCATTGATACACGATACTTGTATACATCTGGACTTTCTAGATTCTGGCCATACTTTGTGTACTTTAATTGTTGTTTGCATTTTTAGTTCATGTAGTTCGAACTATCCCATTGCACTGGGATGAGTCTGGTGATCTTTGCCATCTTCACTTGCATTTTGTTCATCATTTAGTTCACGTGTGCTTCATGTAGCCTCCACTCTTGCCTCTTGACTTCCTGTAGCATTTTTTTTGTTGTTGTTATGGGTCGCAGTCATTTTACTTTATATATTGGGAATTGAACATGTATGTTAGTTCACCGATACATCACTGTCACCATTTATTTGAACTATGGCCGAGACTTAGTTTTATATCTTGACCATTTTATTTGAACTGCAGCTGTGTTGAGCCATTGGCTTGACCTTCTTGCATTGTGTGGTAGTTGTACTATGCAGTCATGCACATTTGAATCACTCATACCAGCCTCTTGTAACCTGTTATTGCCACTTCATTGTAGTCTGCACTTGAATACGGTCTTGTACTTGTGAAGTTTCGAACTGGTGCATTTGCGACCCGTTGCCTGGAGCCTTTACTAGTGTACACTTCTGTTGCATATTCACTTACTCCCCTGGTGCATTCGTATCTGATTCATTACTTGTTGCCATTCACTTAATATCAGTTGCATTCCTTGGAATCATTTCATGTTTGAACCATTGTACTGGTGACATTGAGATGTCTGTAGTTTAGTCACAGTCTGCCCTTGTCTTTGTACATGTTTGCCACTGCAGTTTCATTGTGGTGGTGACTGTATATTCGGTGGTGGCAAGGCAGTGCACGCGTGCGTGCACTGCAGCCACCCAGAATTGACAGATTTTAATCGATATTTCTTTTATCCTTAATTCATCGACCTGTTGCGTAATTCGTAGGCTGTATTGGCGAGGCAGTACACGTTAGCGTGTACTGCAGCCAATTAGCATTGATATTTTTAAATTGACATTTCAATTGCTTACACTGCTTTGGATTTCTGTTTTGTGGATTAACACTGTTTAGTGTTATTTCTGCCGTTGTCCAATTCTCGTATCGAGAGTTGGATATACGAGATTTCTGTGACTGTCATCTATATTGAGATTGATTATTATTGCTTCTATGCTCTAATAACTGATTTTGAATTAGACTGATCCGAGTATTATTTTCTTTTGAATGTAATACTCGGGTCAGACCGAGTATTTACAGGTTGTAGATTTTTAGCTTTGGGTTGCTGCTAGAGCTATGAAGACTTTTTTATATCAGTTGAAGTGGTCTTCGTACTGTTGTAGTAGTCAGTGTGTCTGTTTTAAGATGATAATGTATTCATGTATATTAGTCGATAATGTACTTGTATATATATAACTTCTTGAGTCGACAGTTGTAGTTGTATCATTTGTATTGTGTCAAATGTATTGTAACTGATATCAGTTATTGTATATATGAGACTTTTCGTTCCATCTGTATTCCGCATTTATGTTATCTGTGTTATCTTTATATCTATTGTCCTAAACTATTATAGCCACTGTGTAGTAGTTTTGAGTTTGCAACGGTATGTCGGATTTCCTCCAGTAATGAAATGCAATGTTTTTATTATCTGACATATCGGTGCTCGCACAAGGCAATTACATAGATGGTCGCTCCTCAACAGCCTTATTCTCCGTGCTAGTTGACAGCACTACACCGTAGTGTTCTTGGCTAGCGTGGGTATAGAGGTGGGGTGTCACAGCTTGGTATCAGAGCCTGGGGTTTAGGACAATTATAAAACATAACTTAGATGGAGCATGTTGTACAACTATTTGTCGATGTTTTATCTCTCATCTTTACATATGATTATTTTTGACTGTTAGGTATGAATTCCTAACGCTTATTTTTGTGTTTTCCTAATCTGGATTTCCCTTCGACTTCGGTCACTCTGTTTTTGGGAAATTGCTAATTTCTTGATTTTCAAGACTCTGATTTTGTTTGCCGTTGGTTTCTTTGATAATGATGATTGATTCATTTTGTACTCGACTTCGGCTAATAACTGTTGGCTTCGACATTGACTTGATTCTTACTTCTGTTGAAGTCAATTATGCATTTCTACTCGTTTTGCTTTGTTTTTCCAGTTGATATCGATTCTTCTTTCCTAATTAGTTGTTATCACCTTTATTGATTTTGATAACTTCTATTTTCTGGAATTTTTGGGTGTTCCTATTTTAATAAATTCAGTATCGATTTCTTTGGATTCCATTCACATCTTCGTATGTGAATTCTTGTGATTGATTGTTTCTACAATCATTTTTGTGATTTGTGACCCTAAAAATATAAAGGTTTTCTATACTAGTAGTAAATGTTAAAATCCTTTTCTTTAAACGATTTCAAAAATTATTTTACTACAAGGCTCTTTTCCTGAATCATTTTCCAATCTATTAATATATACAAGCCTTTATTTCACTCGTATGAGAAATTGAATTAAACGGCCTAGTAAAACAAGTGGTATGAAACGCTTGCGTTTACTTCGTCGGTTAACTCCTGGACTTGTTCGATTGAACCCTTTTCGTGACAATTTCCTAGTGAAGATTTACAGCTTGTTCGTAAATATTTAAGTTAAGCAAGTGGTTATGGGACATGAAGCTAAACTCATATATTTACTAGCTTGGTGTGGTTGACACTTCTTTATGATCATGACGATCATTTTTATGATTTAGACTGGACCTCATCGGTGTGATTTCGTCTCACACATATCTCTTGGGCTTTGAGGATTGTCTAGACACCAGTGTGTGATTTCGTCTCACACATATTGCACGGTTAGACTAGGCCTCATCGGTGTGATTTCGTCTCACACATATCTCTTGGGCTTTGAGGGTTGTCTGGATACTCTTTGTGTGATTTTTATGATTTAGACTAGCAACTGTGCGATGTCTCTTTGTCTGCGAGGGAGACTAAACCCCGCTTTGTTGTAGGGTAGCGCCCTACGGTCTTCGGGCCATTCCTGTGTGAAAATTTAATGGATGGCTTCCATGAGATAGCGTCTCGTCATGTGATACCGGTCGGTGAGTTTTCATACTCCCATTTTTGTGATAGGCCTTTCCCCTTTTCTTTTTATGATTTAGACTAGCGATTATGCGATGTCTCTTTGTCTGCGAGGGAGACTAAACCCCGCTTTGTTGTAGGGTAGCGCCCTACGGTCTTCGGACCATTCCTGTGTGAAACTTTATTGGTTAGCCACCAAGAGATAGCGTCTCGTTCATGTGATACCGGTGTTTTGGAGTCTTCATACTCCCATTTTTATGCTAGGCCTCCCCCCCTTCATGTGTTTTCTGGATTTCTTGTGATGATTTCTAGAATTTGTGCTTCACCAATTTTCGTGATTTCTATTGACAAGTTTTGTCAATTTTTGTGTATTGGTGAATTCATGTGTTATTAACTTGTTATGAATACAAGTTTAGGGTATGATATCCCTTTCTATCTTTGAGAAGATTCTTGTGACATCTTTGATGAATGAAAATTCATTTGGTATTATATTTTGGATGCCAGTTATTTTAATGAGACTTTGACGTGTTAACTTCGGTAACCGTCAATTTTGAAATGGATTTACAAGCGGTTCTCCCGCAACACTGATATTGCTAATTTAATCACGCGTTTTCAAAATTCTTTATTTTTAGAAGTTGTTTCAAAAATATAAATTAAAATTGTTTTCAAAATTTTTACAGTTTACAATTTTCAAAAGAACGAGGAAGCGATTTAAACGTTTCAGCAAAATCGAGGACTATGACCCCTTTCTTTTACTGATTCGCTTAATTCCGGACTTGTCCGTTTGAGAATGTGAAATGTTATTTTTAAAACACACAATTCTGCACTTTCAAGAAAACGATAAAGAGATTTAAACGATTTAGCAAAAGTAAGGAGTATGGAACCATACTTTTACTACTTCGGTTAATTCCGGACTCGTTAATTGAATATTTATGACTTCTGATTATCGTTTTTGATAATTAGATGTTTGTGTTTCTGATTATCGTTATTGATAATCAGATATTTGTGAAATTTAATTATCGCCTGAGATAATTAAATATTTTTCGATTTGATTAATCGAATGTTTGTGCTTCTAATTATCGTTTTTGATAATCAGATATTTGTGAAATTTAATTATCGCCTGAGATAATTAAATATTTTTCGATTTGATTAATCGAATATTTGTGTTTCTGATTATCGTTTTTGATAATCAGATATTTGTAAAATTTGATTATCGTTTGAGATAATCAAATATTTTTCGATTTGATAATCGAATCTTTGTGATTTCTGATTATCGTTTTTGATAATCAGATATTTGTGAAATTTGATTATCGTTTGAGATAATTAAATATTTTTCGATTTGATAATCGAATCTTTGTGATTTCTGATTATCGTTTTTGATAATCAGATATTTGTGAAATTTGATTATCGTTTGAGATAATTAAATATCTTTCGATTTGATAATCGAATCTTTGTGATTTCTGATTATCGTTTTTGATAATCAGATATTTGTGAAATTTGATTATCGTTTGAGATAATTAAATATTTTTCGATTTGATAATCGAATCTTTGTGATTTCTGATTATCGTTTTTGATAATCAGATATTTGTGAAATTTGATTATCGTTTGAGATAATTAAATATTTTTCGATTTGATAATCGAATCTTTGTGATTTCTGATTATCGTTTTTGATAATCAGATATTTGTGAAATTTGATTATCGTTTGAGATAATTAAATATTTTTCGATTTGATAATCGAATCTTTGTGATTTCTGATTATCGTTTTTGATAATCAGATATTTGTGAAATTTGATTATCGTTTGAGATAATTAAATATTTTTCGATTTGATAATCGAATCTTTGTGATTTCTGATTATCGTTTTTGATAATCAGATATTTGTGAAATTGATTATCGTTTGAGATAATTAAATATTTTTCGATTTGATAATCGAATAATTGTGTTTCTGATTATCGTTTTTGATAATCAGATATTTGTGAAAATTCGATTATCGTTTTAGATGATTGAATATTTGCGATTTTGAGATTCGTGCTTCGTCTTTTTCTCTAACGATTCAGGTGAGTAATTTGATTTACTCACATTCAATTCGTGCAGTACGTGATTTCTGCTCTGATTCCTTTTTCTTTCCATTGCTAGAACTCGATTGATTCTTGCTTCTAATAGTCGTCTGATTTTGATTCCTTGATCCCCACGATTGTTGATTCTTTTGATTTGAATCAATCGAACCTTTTGATTTCATATCTAATACTTCCCCTGCTGACATTTGCTTATGCATTCGACATTACCATGCTCTTATGGTTGTTACCTTTTGTCTGTTTATTCCTTATGATTGCGAGGACGCAATTTCTTTAAGGAGGGAAGTCTGTAACAACCCAAGTTTTTGTAAATTTTAATTTTTGACAAAATGACGATTTAATCTAGTTGACAATTGATATTGAGTTTTAAATCGTATTTAAAAGTCTTTAATAAAATTGTTAATCGTTGTTTGGGATTTTAAATCAAATTTGAAATTCTTTTATAAAAATGTTGACCGGGCTTTACAATTTGAATCTTGGCCCATGTTTCTTGGCTTTGCCGAGATGATATCAGGGGCAAACCCGATCTCCTCTCTCCCATTCTTCCATTTTCGTAACCCTAAAACTAAATCAAACGAGAGAAAATAATGGCAGCTCGATTTTCTCGCGTTCGTTCGTTCCTCAAATTTGGGCTTCTTCGATCAATTGCTTCTGGAAATCGAGGGCGCCAACTTCAATGACTTCGCCCTGGCTGCTTCGATGATAGTCGTGCTCGAGGGGACTTTGGCTGCATCATTCGTGGCTAAGGTGAGTGGATAACCGCTCACATCTAATTCCTACTTTGGGTTATTTAGAGCTCGAAGCTCCGCGATTTTCGTGTTCCTATTTTATGGCTATCTGGACTGCGTTCGTGTTGTTCGATTTTCTTGACTTGGGATTTAAGTGATTTAGTAATTGATGGTTCGATCAATTTGGGTTTGAACCCCTTGTTTTTGTTCGTATATGATTTTTGAATTTGTGATGGTTTGGGTTTCTCGACTTGTTCGACTTCGTCCCAGGTTGTTGTTTTTGCTCTGCCTGTGATCTTTGTCTCTGGCCATCTTCTCTGTTGCACTTGTAGTATCACTTTGACCAGCCTGTTTGTTTATCACATCTGTTTCATTACTTGAGCCTGTTTCACTTACTTCACCATTACTTGGTGTTGTCTGCATTTCACTTGACATTTTTGACCAGTCATCTGTGAATTTGGCACTATCTACATTCACTTTTGTAGCAGAAGTCCTGTGTTCAGTTGTCCATGAGCCTTGTGCTCGAGCTTACTGTATTGTGTTGTCTGATTCACTGCATTTGATCAGATGCCCGAGTCTTTTTCTTTCTGTATATGGTCTTGTTGACATGTTGATTTGCACTTCATGTTAGCACTGGTTAGTCTTGACTTCCTTCTGGTAGTCGCTGTATTGAGTTGCACCTGTCTTTGTATTTATTCTGGGCATCGTGACATTTGGGTTGGGCATTGTCTAGAACAGTAGCTCTTTGTTGAGACTATATTTGTGCCTCTTTGTGGTTCAGTCTGTTAGTCGAGTTTGCATTGATACACGATACTTGTATACATCTGGACTTTCTAGATTCTGGCCATACTTTGTGTACTTTAATTGTTGTTTGCATTTTTAGTTCATGTAGTTCGAACTATCCCATTGCACTGGGATGAGTCTGGTGATCTTTGCCATCTTCACTTGCATTTTGTTCATCATTTAGTTCACGTGTGCTTCATGTAGCCTCCACTCTTGCCTCTTGACTTCCTGTAGCATTTTTTTTGTTGTTGTTATGGGTCGCAGTCATTTTACTTTATATATTGGGAATTGAACATGTATGTTAGTTCACCGATACATCACTGTCACCATTTATTTGAACTATGGCCGAGACTTAGTTTTATATCTTGACCATTTTATTTGAACTGCAGCTGTGTTGAGCCATTGGCTTGACCTTCTTGCATTGTGTGGTAGTTGTACTATGCAGTCATGCACATTTGAATCACTCATACCAGCCTCTTGTAACCTGTTATTGCCACTTCATTGTAGTCTGCACTTGAATAAGGTCTTGTACTTGTGAAGTTTCGAACTGGTGCATTTGCGACCCGTTGCCTGGAGCCTTTACTAGTGTACACTTCTGTTGCATATTCACTTACTCCCCTGGTGCATTCGTATCTGATTCATTACTTGTTGCCATTCACTTAATATCAGTTGCATTCCTTGGAATCATTTCATGTTTGAACCATTGTACTGGTGACATTGAGATGTCTGTAGTTTAGTCACAGTCTGCCCTTGTCTTTGTACATGTTTGCCACTGCAGTTTCATTGTGGTGGTGACTGTATATTCGGTGGTGGCGAGGCAGTGCACGCGTGCGTGCACTGCAGCCACCCAGAATTGACAGATTTTAATCGATATTTCTTTTATCCTTAATTCATCGACCTGTTGCGTAATTCGTAGGCTGTATTGGCGAGGCAGTACACGTTAGCGTGTACTGCAGCCAATTAGCATTGATATTTTTAAATTGACATTTCAATTGCTTACACTGCTTTGGATTTCTGTTTTGTGGATTAACACTGTTTAGTGTTATTTCTGCCGTTGTCCAATTCTCGTATCGAGAGTTGGATATACGAGATTTCTGTGACTGTCATCTATATTGAGATTGATTATTATTGCTTCTATGCTCTAATAACTGATTTTGAATTAGACTGATCCGAGTATTATTTTCTTTTGAATGTAATACTCGGGTCAGACCGAGTATTTACAGGTTGTAGATTTTTAGCTTTGGGTTGCTGCTAGAGCTATGAAGACTTTTTTATATCAGTTGAAGTGGTCTTCGTACTGTTGTAGTAGTCAGTGTGTCTGTTTTAAGATGATAATGTATTCATGTATATTAGTCGATAATGTACTTGTATATATATAACTTCTTGAGTCGACAGTTGTAGTTGTATCATTTGTATTGTGTCAAATGTATTGTAACTGATATCAGTTATTGTATATATGAGACTTTTCGTTCCATCTGTATTCCGCATTTATGTTATCTGTGTTATCTTTATATCTATTGTCCTAAACTATTATAGCCACTGTGTAGTAGTTTTGAGTTTGCAACGGTATGTCGGATTTCCTCCAGTAATGAAATGCAATGTTTTTATTATCTGACATATCGGTGCTCGCACAAGGCAATTACATAGATGGTCGCTCCTCAACAGCCTTATTCTCCGTGCTAGTTGACAGCACTACACCGTAGTGTTCTTGGCTAGCGTGGGTATAGAGGTGGGGTGTCACAGATTTCCTCTTACATAAATTTTACAACTTGGAGAAAAGAAAATAGATAAAGCCACTTGTCCCTTTTAGTTAACTTACACATATGCTATTTAAATTACAAATTACTTATTTTCTTACAAATGTCTTCACACCACTCTAATATGCTAACAAGTGTACATTCATGTTTTTAATTAATTTATTTAAGTTATACATATGTATTTAAGAAATATTTATATGTATATAATGTATTTATCCTTTGATAATATAAGCTTTAAGATTTTTAATAAATATACAAATGTGAAAACTATTATTTAAGTAACTTATGCTTTGATAAAATTAAATATAACATATTTTTATATGCTTGAGAAACTTATTTTAACTATATATATATTTTTACAAACCCATTTTGACTTATATTTGAATTTTTTAAAGAGAAAAGAATATTAAAACAAATGAATTTCTTAAATTAAATCTTAAATAAAACTTAAGCTTAAAATTTATCTTTAAAATAAATAAGAAATTATTCTTGTTATTTAAATCTCAAATATCATTTTCAAAAGTATTAAGTCAAATTACAAATTTCCAATTTACAAATTATATAAATATTAAAGTTTGAAAATACTTTAGTAATTTCAAATTCAATATTCTTTCCATTTTAATATATACAAATATATATATATTCTAAATGGAAAATATTTTTAACATTAGCTTTTATAATTACTATATTGAATTTTATAACATAATTCCAAATAACAATATATATATACATATATATTATAAATTTGAAAACTTATCCTTTAATTAAATTAAAGACTACCTATTTATAATATATATACCAATATATATACATTATAAATAGAAAACATTTATATAAGCTTTGGAAGATAAATCTTACCAATTTTAAATTGTTTAGAAAAGATATTAATAAGTATTGCCAATTTAAAATATTATTAACTTTTAAAAGAATTAAACTTGTCAATTTATAAAATAAAATCAACAAATCAATTTAATTATTAATAAAGATTATTAAATTGATATTGCCAAAATTCCGGGATATCACACTTTCAAAACCATAGCACTTTTGAAATCGTAACACTTTGGAAATCATAACACTTTGGAAATCATAACACTTCCAACTTAAACTATTTAAATATTGAAAATAGTATATATAATAAGCAATTACAAATTTAAAATAGTTTATATATTAAAAAAAATTATATATTAAAATAGTTTATATATTAAAAATACTTTATATAATAAAATAGTTTCCTCCAATTTTGCAAATCGATTCAAATCATCTTAAATTCCAAAAATTCAATTCGGATCAATTCCAGTTTAACCATTTCAGTTTAAAGTTCAAAGATTCAAGTTTAAATATTCAAACATTTCCAATATAAATTTCATTTATTTTCAACATTTAACTTTAAATTTTATCCAAATTGGAAAATATTCACTTAATCGTTTTAATAACACTTTGTTTGAATCCCAATTTATAAATTTAAATCAATATTAAATATTCAATCTCAATTTTATTTAAAGTTGAGAATATTTATTTAATCACCTTCTATCAAATCAAGTTATAAATCATATCTTTCAAAATCTCAAAAATCAATAAGTTTAAATCAATTCTTATTTAAACTCACTTATTAACCAATTTAAATTCTAAGCCAACATTAATTTATCCTCCCAACCTTTATTATTAAAGTTATAAAATCTATTTTTTTTAAATATTAATATAAATTTAAATAGGTACTTAAACATATTTTATTAAATTAAATCTTATTATTAAATTTATTTTGTATTAAATCTATTTTTATATGTTTTAAAATAGTAAAATTATAAGAAAAATCTTAAAAATTTTATTTTCCAAACTAACTTATAAGTTTAAAAATTTCCAAAACATAAAATTTAAAAAAAATCTAAAATTTAGAAAATAACACTTATATAATATTATATTTTTAGATCAACATTTATTAAAAACTATATATTTCCTTTTCAGAACTTTGGAAATCATTTTCAAAATAGACCAAAGGTGTACGTACATAATTTTCTATCTTATGGTCAAGTGATACGGATATTTATCATTTAAATCTGTAATTTAAATATTTACGGGTATATATCATTTCAACCCACAATCCCAAAAATTTAAAATCAACGAAAATCGCTTGGGTTTATCATTTCAACCCGCAATCCCAGAAATTTAAAATCAATGAAAATCGCTTGGGTTTATCATTTCAAACCACAATCCCAGAAATTTAAAATAAATGAAAATCGCTTGCGTTTATCATTTCAACCTATAACGATTTACCCCTATTCCACAGAATTGTTCGGGTATGTATCATTTAAATCCATAGGGAATTCTAAATTAACAGAGAACTTGCAGAGTGAGAACAATTATGATAAAAATATAACATATCAACAATAGGCATATATCATCAGTGATAAATAAAATATAAACAATAAGATATGGTGTCATATCTCACAGGTGAACAATTACAGATAATAGCATATCATATATAGCAATTATATAACTGGCAATTCAAATTTAACAGCATATTTCAATCGTCATTTAAAGTGAAATCAAATTTATTAAATATAAGAACGTTAATCATGAGTGATTGCTCACCTTTCGAGTCTAGAGGAATTTGATACACAACATGCTACGAATTGGATCACGATCTAGACAATCGACCAATCCATACAATAATCTCAAAGCGAAATAAGCTGAACATGGATTTGACGGACAAAGCTGATAAATTGGAATCAATGAGAAAAATCAATCAGTTTGATAGAAACAGAAAATATATATTATTATTATTTCCTTGTAATCAATATTTGATTTTAGACAAATATTAAATAAAATATATATATATATAATTAAAAATTATTGTTTAAATTAAAACACACATATAAAAATCAAACATATATACATAATATATTTTGAAATAAATACTTATATATACTTATATAACTTATATTTTATAACAATAGATGATATACAAACTTTATATAACTTTATATATATACAACAGATTGCAGTTCATAAACCTCATATATAAACAGAACTATTAAAATCAAGTATAACTTAATATAGTATACGTATTACTACCATTATAAATAAATAAACAGAAGTTTGCAAACTGACCTTATGTAACAGCTGCGAGCAAATAAATACAAACACAATATATGTTGAAATCTATATATTGACTTTAATATAACATAACATATACTATACTAACCTACAAATCATATATAACCAATATTACTGCAAATATATATAAAGCACTGCAGCCATCAAGCAATACTATAGAAAACATATGCATATAACTTACATATCATTATTTACATAAATTTCTATTATAAACACACACACACACACACACATATATATATATACACACACACACGCTTATATATAACATCATATGTAAAATCAATATCCTCACAATCAATGCTATTTCAAATATATACATAGTATTTATGTAACAGCTAATATATAATCATTATTTATTTAAAATCAAAACATAAAAAATGATTTATACAAACTAACATATATAACTAATAAAGCTTATATATACAACAAACCAGTTTTTGTATAATACTCATATAAATAACTGAAATATGTGAACAAATTTTTATATTATATATACATTTATAACTAGATAAAGTATATACACATAACTAATATATATATATACACCTGGATATATATTTTTCTTTTCATCAGAGAAGAGCATGAGGGTGGCTAGCTCGGAGGGAAGTCAATCAGGGAAAGGAGGCTAGGAGGTTAGTCTCGGTGTAGGCGCTGCCGTGGTGGTTGAGTTATCAAGGCAGACGGGCTTTAGGTGCTATAGAGCTGAGATCTGAGGGGTGAAGTTGTGGTGGTTGCGGCTAACCCATGGAGCGCAAGGGAGGAGGAGAAAGCAGAGCGGGGGAAGAAGTGGTGGGGACGGGTCTCGATGCGAGGAGTTGTGATGGAATGTTGGGTCAGAGAGTGTAGGCGAGTGGATGGTTGGAGACTGCAAGTTGAAGGCAAGGGTCACTGGTGGCGAGTTCGAACATAGGGATAGGGTGGATCGGCTGCTGTTGGGTTCAGGTCGGGTAGGCCAGTGGTTGCACGAAGGGAAGTCGAGGGCTGTGGTGTTGGAGGGGCAATGGGATGAGAGTAGAGAGGAGAATAAAGTCAGGCGGCGGAAAGCAATGAAGAAGAAGGTGGTTATATGGTGAATTTCAGCCGGAGTAGAAAAGTAGTGGAAAAGATTTCTCTGATATGATGAACGAGCACTGGAGCAAGGTGTTTGCAGAGTTGATGAACTTTTTTTTCTCCAGATCCAAATAAAAATGAAGATGTACAGTACTGCGAAATATGGTTTATTTTATATTATTTCAAACGAAAGTGTGATGAACAAGAAGCAGAAACGAACCAGAATAAATAAATTGAACCAATGAATAGCAAATGTCAAGCACGAGAATTCAGGCAGACTGCTTGACTTTCAACCGTTGGAAAAATTTGAATGGACCTAGGAAACCAAAAGGCTCCAAATGTGGAACCTATACAACTGATCGGTTTACCGATTTCGTTGTGTTCCAAACTCCGAAATGCACAAATGAATATACTGCGGAGATCAGCACGACGAGACGATCAAAACGGTACACAGATATGAGTGATACGATCTTCCTATCAAAGGTCGAATTTTGGTGCCAAAACTGCAGCTAATTTGTCGAAAATAAGATAAACGGAGCAATAGCAGTCCAAATTTGGCGAAACGAAATATGACGTCTCACTCAGAAGATGATTTACAAATTTATTATATAAAAATATTCAGGTTTGAGAAATATTTTATTATTATCAAATATTAACTGATTTAAATTTAAATAAAATTACACAATAAAATAAACTTCTGTATTATCAGATGAAAATTTACCATTTGCTATGTTTATATAGACGTATTCCAAATATAAAATTTTCATTTCCAAATTCAATTATTAAAATTTCACAAAAATTTAGTTTAATTACATTATTAAAACCGCTAAAGTTTATGGGTCGTTAGACCATCCTTCAGTCAAAACTTTTCGTCCTCGAAAAGGAAGGAGGTAGGAGAATAGAAGCAACCAGAAAGAAAATAGATTTGAAATATAAACTAAAACAATTAATTTAAAACCATATAAATTTCATTTTATTTTAAAATTGGTTTATATACAATTAATTGATTTCAATTCATTTTATTTAATCAATCAAATTTATTGTGTTCACATTTGATTGGTTTCAATTCCATATATTTTCATTCAATTGATTTCTTTCAATTTATTACCATTTATTACAAAATTTCTTTCAAACAAAATTCATTTTATTAAACCTGTTTATTAAATCAATTCAACCTCACTTCCCATCAGTTAAGTTGATTTCACTTAAAAATTACAATTTCACTATTCTTAAGTTCATATTTATTTTCTTAAATAGCATTTTTTCATTTAATTTATTCCACTTGACATATTTTACAACATATGTTAAGTGTATAAACATTTATTATAACCATCTTTTATTCACCAAATTAGTTCCTTTTTTTATTCAATTTATTATTTAATTTATTATCCGTAAATTCCCTTAACAAAATATCATTTTTTTTAATCCTATTACTTATATCATGGTGTATACTATCCAATTACATTCTAACTGCATTTAAACTTTTCTAGGTAGATTATAGTAATGTTTCTGAGTGTAATTAAGCAATATACAAATTTCTTCTTTATTTACAACACCTCTATTTAACAAATTTTAGTTTGGTAAATTTTTACTTAAGTTTTCTCTTGTATAAACCTTCAATTACATATCCTCATAAACATTTAACTTTTGAATAATCGGGTAAGTTTTATATATATATATATAATATGTTTTGGATTGCAATTGGGTATTATACAAATAACTTTATCCTATTTCAATTGTTTCAAATTTGTTTCAATTATATTTTAAACACTTCAAATATTCCAAAACTTTTGATTTATGTCAGTAATTGAAACCCTAACTTAACGCAGAATTTAAGAACTAAATTTCTGATTTCACTTGCCGCCCATTTTGAAATAAATATATATATTTTGTGAATCAAATCATATTCATGAAATTCAAATCAAATTCCTTTTCCAAAACAAAGGTGTAGCAAAGCTGCTACGTGGTTTCTCCACTTTTATACTCGAAAATGAATGTCGATGATGCTGCAGTCATCACCGAAATTTTTCCAGCGACAAACGAAGAGAGTGCAAACTTAATTCTTTTAAATTTATTCTTTTGAAACTATTTCCATTCGAAAATATTTTCAAATAATATATATATATATATATATATATTTGCAAAACATTGAAACCAAATTTAGAAAAGCACCGGAAATAAAATTCTCAAATCCCTAAAATAAATTCATTTCATTTCCAAATCAAATGAACCATGTTTATATAATTTCAACACCTTGTAACATATAACAATAAAAAAATGATTTAGTAGTGTTGACAAAATAATAAATGAATATCTAGTATTATCGTTCCTAACAACCAATTTAATTAACTATCCAATTTCAGATAATTATACTTTTATATATAAAATATAACCATACATAAATTATATCATTTACCAATTTGGAAAATAGTACTGTGCCAGTTTGCTCTATTCAAGTGTTTTAGAATTCCTATCAATAGCATTGGCCAGACGAATCGATCGAAATCCCAAATCAAACTTAACAATTCAAACAACACAATATCAAATATTTAATATTAATTACAAATACACTCCCTCACATGATAATTAAAAAATAGATTTTAAAACAAGGGTATAGATTCAAATTTAGAGAGACCTTAATCAAAGAGAATTCTAACTAACGAGATAGACTCGAAAGGAAGATAAGATAACTGAATTATGAAAGAGGAAGATGGATAGACTTATACTAATCGCGGGTGGCCCTAACCGGGTCAACCGAGATTCCAGAAATAAGATAGATGCGGAAATTCAATTTCCCGCTTAAAGGGAAGAGAAGCTACTTCACCCAATATCAGGATAATCTCTGATTATCGGAGTGGAGTCAAGACTACAAGGGGATTACCCTGATCGTCTACTAGAGACGGTTCGGGATTTGCAAGAGATAACAGCATCAAAACTGAGGACGTAGAAATCTCCGGTGGATCGACACTTGTTATAAAGGAGTTTCACCCCCTTACAAAACTTATTTAGGTTGGTGGGACCGCCGATGGAATTAGTCACACAAAGGATGAAGTTGACAGTTGAGGTGGCAAGATAAGCTCAAACTATTACAGAGATCAACGGTAATGGAGCTATGGGATGCTCCAGTATCAAGAAGAACACGAAAAGAAGGACAAGAAGGAATTTTCAGAACGAAGGGGAAAGTTCCAAAATTTCAAAGGAAACCCGAGTCAAAGAGGAAGGAACTCAAGCTCGAACGAAGGGGATTCTGTAATTAAATTTACTCTATATGCTAAGTTTTGCCTAAACCAGAGCTCTGATACAACTTGTAACGACCCGGTATTTCGACCCATTTGCATCCGCACATGTCGGACTTGAATTGCTCAAAATATCAAATTGTTAATTTATATTTGGCAAAACTCAGCATATACAGTAAATAAATAAATCACAGAATCACAGACACAGAGTAATATAACAATGAGCAGTGGAATAGATAAATAGTAGTTCATGAAGCTACTATATAAACATCAGAGTTTAAAGTAAAATACAACAGAATCTCAAATAAAGATGAATCTCTAATACATAAGCTACTAGAAAGTCTGGACATAGATGACTGGAATAAACTAAAATGACTGAAAGCTGGATAGACAGATGGATCTCCAAACGAAGCTCCAACTCTAAAGGTAAGTCTCAAATGTTGTGACACTCAGTCTGACCCGAGCGTAAAGCAAAACACAAAACACTCGAGTCAGGATTAACATTCTTATATTAATAAATTCAACTCAAGTGAAATGTCAACTGAAATACAAGTAACTTAAAGGATGTTTGGGATTTCCATACACTAAGGATCCGTGGAACTATCTACTATGTAGTAATATACGCTATTAAAATATGTCTATAGTGAAGTAAACTATTAAAATAGCGTTAAGGCGTCACCCATATCTCCCTTAACAAATTTTTATATATTCCCATAGTCTATACAGTACGGTAATTCCTCTATAAACTGGAGGGCTATCAGAGGGCACTCCATAGGTATGGTACAAACCAAAGTAGAAGGCACGATAAGGTATGTGACATGGCACTCGAGGCAATGCCAGGGTAGATATACCATTTGCACTTCCGAACTAGTGGTAACGCATAGCAGATACTACCGCCCACCCCGTGACACACTCCCAAATCAAAGGTGCAGCCAATCAAATCACAAAAGCAATAGAATGGTATCGATGAAATGTGACCGATAGGAGGAAAAACCCCACTTGCCCCGGTATAGCTCCTGTTTTAGCCACATCAAGCTAACTCACGGGAGTCAAGGCTACGTAAATACCATATAGAATCTTCGCCAAACTATCCTACTTTGTTCTGGAATCTCCACCACGTACACGGTTGTTAAAGTGGTTTTCCGTATTGGCAGAGTGTATGATAATATCTGTAACAACCCTGTATTTTACAATTATTTTTAAATTGATATTTCCAGATTTAAAAAGCTTTATTTATGAAAAATAATAAATTTTGTTATTTTAAATATAAACTTTGATTTTGATATGGATTAGAATTCCAAATATGACTGAATAGAATAATTTTCCAAAAATTGAATTTTGGTTAAAATAGTCAAACTTTGACTTTTAAATTTAAATTTTAAATATTTGAAATTATAAATTTTATCTTTTATTATGAAAATAGATTTAATAACATGAATACTTCTTTTCGTTTCGTTGAAAACGGAGTTAAACTGCAAAAGATATGTACATTTCAATTTTGAGTATAAATTGTTTATTTTGCAATTTTGTTATTTTAAATTGTATAAATTATATTTTTCTTTGTCATATTTTATTTTAATATGTGTTAATATGTTATTTTATGTATATTTTGTCTTTTAAATATTTATAAAGTGATGTTTGAATTTTTCCAAAGCTCATTGAATTTATTTTCTATTTTTAAAGGTAGTTTCCATTTTTCTGCTATTTTCTTCATTTAAATTATATTTAATTAAAATTTATTTATTCATTTTTATGCATGCATTTTTTTTATGTTTTTATCTTTATTTATAAATATTTTTCATGTACATACAATTTTCCCAAAGTTCATTTCATTTATTTTCAAATTTTCAAGCCTAATTTACATTTTCTTTGTTATTTTCTTAATTTAATTATATTTAATTAATATTTATTTATTTATTATTGTTTATTTACTATATTTTCGTGTTTTATCTGTATTTATACATATTTTACATGTATTTAAAATTTAAAAAGAAATGGTGGAAATTTGAAAGGTTTGTGACTCTTTATTTGCTTAAGCCTCTTTGTATTCTCACCTTTTCTTTATCAACCATTACCTTTTCATTGTTGCTGCCTTAACTCCATTGCTTCAGCCGTATCTTTTTCTTCATCATTTTCACGAAAATTTAAGCTTCTCAACTCCAAAAAAATCGGCCATCAACCTGAGAAAAAGTTTTGGTAAAATTTCTATTTCTTTTTCCATGTTTTCCTTCTTATTTCTTATGTTATTTGCATTGCTTTCTTCACCTTCTAGGCTCGGCACCTCTCCACTCCATCAGCTCCACCATCACCTCCTCCATCTACAGCATCCATTAGCCCCTCCTCTGACCAAAAATTCAAGCCAAGACCCTTCGCATGAAGCATCACCACAAAAACATTACAAAGCTTTGCCAAACTTCACCAAAACAATGCTATCCATGCCTATACTCCACTATTACCTTCATAGTTGCCTTTGGCCACTCATTAGCCACCACCACCATCATCTACATAACTTTTGGCTGCCACATGACCGCTGACCAGATCTGAAACCCCCTATGGCTGAGCTCCAATTGACCTAAGCCGAACCAAAAAGTTAAACAACTTGCCTCTTTTGCATTGTCTTTGGTATGCTTCATGTTAGCACCACTACACCTTCATCTCCACTTGTTTTGATGCCATACCTGACCCAAACCTGATCCAAACCCTTGACTTAGACCTGTATTGCACTTAAGGCCGAACCCAAAGAGAGGTGAAAGCAAGTGCAAGTGATTTGGTGACTTGTTGTGCATGTATCTTTTGTGTTGTTTAAAATTGTGTTAAGTGTTTATTCATGTATATTTGCATTGTTTTGTCTCATGTATTCAAGGCAATTAGCTTAGGCTCTCCATTCATTCAAATCAAAAGTCATGCTATATCGTGCTTGTTGTGCTTTCTGGAATCTATTCTGTGTGTTTGATCGCTAATCTCCAGCTTTAACAGGTGAGTTATTCTCACTAGACAATATGTACCTATATAACTGATAAACCGACACCATTTGAATCTGTAATGTATATCATCATGTTATATATGTTTATATTATTATCATATGATGTTCACACCTGTTATTACACTTATTATATCATATGTTACTGTTATTTCATGTTATTCTGTTATTTATATCTGTTTATCACACTGCAAGTTCCCTGTAGATTAGAATCACTATGGGTTGAAATGATACATACCCGAACGGACTTTAGAATAGGGAAAAATCGTTATGGGCTGAAATGATAGGCCTGAATGGTTTTTATTTATTTTATTTAACTTGGGATTGTGGGTTTGAAATGATAGAACCTAGATTTTTCTTTTTAAACTGCGGATTGAAATGATACATATCCGTATCACTTGACCTAGGCTAGAAAACTATATACAGGCCCGTGGTTATTTTTTAAAGTGTTTTGGATACTTTTAAGTATTTTAAAAATATAAATTTAGGAAATTTGATTTAAAATGATTTTGAAATATTTTGAATTAAAGAAATTATGATTTTTCTATGTGTTAAAAATGAAATTAATGAATGGTTTAACTGGATTTTTGAAATATAATTTAAGTGGAAATTTGGAATTTTGGTTAAAAATGATATTTAAGTTATATAAATAAAATGGATATTAAATTTTATTTGGAAATGATAAATATGATAATTTGATTAAATTTGAATTTAAGTGATTTATTAAAGTATTATTGATTTTTCTATTTATTTAAGTGGTTAAATAAATGAATGTTTAAAAGTGATCTTTTAAAATATAACTTGACTAGGAAATGTGAAATTTGGTTTTACTTAAAGGTTTAAGTTGATTAAATAAAATTGGAAATTTAGTTAAATTTGTGAAATGGTAATTAAGCTCTAAATTTGATTTGACAGCATTTTTGAAATGTATGTAAAAGATATTACAGCATTTTGTAATTGCTGTAGTTGTTTAAATGAACTAAAGAGTTAATTTGGAATAAAGGCTATTATAGCACTTTGTAAGTGCTGTAGTGGTTAAACTTAACATTTAAGTTTATTTTAATTTTAATGGAAACATATTACAGCATTTAAGTGCCGTCGTTTTGTTAAATGAACTATTTTAAACTATAACTTTACATAGCATTTTGTAAGTGCTACGGAAACTATATTTTGTTGTTTTAATAAATTTTAATGAAAAATAATCTTTGGAAAATGATATAATTTTGGAAATAAAATGTTAAAAATGCTAAAGATAATGAAGAGACATTTAAATGGTTTTAAATGGAAGAATTTGATTTTTATGTGAGTTTAAAATGGTATTTAAATTTAATAAAAGAATGGATTCAAATGGTATTTAAATGAAATATAAATGAATGATGTTTTGAATAATATTTTGATATTTTGAAATGTATATATATGATTTTGAATTTATGAAATGTGGGATATTTAAGCTTTGAAATATACTAAAGATTGAATATTGTATTTTGTGAATTAAACCTATATTTGAAATTTATAAGATTTGAAATGGTTTGTTAGTAAACTGAATTTGAGTTGAAAATGATGGTTTGAAATAAAAATAAAAATTTGGAATATGGGTTTAATTTAATAAATTTGTAAATTTGTAGAATTAAAAGATGATTTCAAATATATGTTTTCGAAATGTTGTGATTTTTAAAGTATAATGATTTCAAATGTTTTAGTTTCAAAAGAATTATAACTTTGAAAGTATAGACTATTTGAAAGGTGAATATATGTTTGAAATGGAAATGATATCGTTTTGAAATGGGTATAGTTTTGAAATAAAAATGATTTTTGGTTTCGAAGTATAACTATCAAAGATATGATATTTTGATATTGAGATGATTTGAAATTTAAGTTTTGGAAGATATGATATTTTGATATATTGAAATGATTTGAAAAGAAGTTTGAAAGGATAAGATATTTTGGAATATTGAAATGATTTGGAAATGATAAATCTTTATTTTGATAAAGATATGGTTTGAAATGATATTTTATTTTGAAGTAAAGTATTGTTTTTAAAAGTTATAACCACGGGTTATAATAACGATTGGTTGGCAAAGAGACCGGGATCGGATATGGACATACTCTTTGTCGATACCGAAAACCACTTTGACAACCGTGTACGCGGTGGATATTCCAGAATGAAGTAGGATGGTGGCGACGATCCTAAGGTATATACTTGGACCCAACTCCCGTGAGTTGGCATAAGGTGGCTAAAACAGGAGCGATTGACGGACCAATGAGGTAGCACCTCTGATCGGACACACTTCTTCGATACCATTCTATTACTTGTGATTGATTTGGTGGCCACCCTTGATTGGGAGTGTTGTTCGAGGTGGGCGGTAGTGGCTGCTATGCGTCACCACTAGTCCGGATGCGTAATTGGTATATCTACCCTGGCATTGCCTAGTTGTGCCGTGTCACCTACCATATCGAGCTTTACTACGATTATGATTTTAAGATCCGACCGCGTTAAGGTTCTCCATCCCCTTAGCGCTATTTTCTATATGATTATACTTTACTAATTAGACACTACTGTATATAGCGTATATTACTACATAGTAAATAGTTTAACGGATCCTTAAAGAATGGGCGATCCCAAGCATTCTTTAAGTTACTTGTACCTTTATTACAGTTCACTTGAGTTGGTTTATATTATATAAGTATATATTGTCCTGACTCGAGTGTTTTGTGTTTTGCTTTACGCTCGGGTCAGCCTGAGTATTCACAGATTTGGATTTCCACCTTCTGGAGATTTGAATCGCTGGAGATTATCTGCTAGTCTTGTTCTATCTACTTCAGTTATGTTGCTCTGTTCAGCTTGTACTTGGTTATCTTATTTATACTTCTGTTGTACTCTATTTCTTCTATTGTATCTTATCTCTGATATATTTATGTAGTAGCTTCATGAACTACTATTTCTTTTACTTCCGCTGCATTATTTTACTCTGTGTCTGTGATATGTGATTATATTTATTTACTGCATATTCTGAGATTTGCCAAATTTTATTTACAACGCGGTATTTTGAGAAATTCAATTCCGGCATGAGTGTCTACCTATACGCTTATAGTGGATGCGAATGGTTGAAAATATCGGGTCGATACAGTTGGTATCAGAGCTTTGGCTTTGAGGCAAAACTTAGAATGTATGGTAAATTTATTTACACAATCACTTTCGTTCGAGTTTGAATCTCTTCCTTTTGATTCGTTTTCCTTTGAATTTTGGAACGTTCCCTACGGTTCCGAAATTCATTCGTGTCCCTCACTATTCATCATCTTTTGATTCTGGAGTATCGCATGACTCCACTTCCAATGATCTTTATAGTGAATTGGCGGTCTCGCCAATATTCTAATTTTCTTGTAAAAGGGTGAAAATCCTTTATAATCAGCATCGATTCACCAGAGATTTTATATTTATCCTTGGTTTAGATGCTAATATCTTTTATTATTCCAAACTCTATCTCTTGAGATCGAATGTAGATTTACCCCAGAAAATCCACATTTGATCTTATCCATTAAGTCACGGTTGACCCGGTTAAGGTTGTCCGCGATTTATCTAAGCTTACCCATCTCTCTACTCCGTTTAACCATCTTGTCTTTTGTTTCTAAACTATCTCCAAACATTTTGAATTGTACTGGTAAATCTATGTTTTGTTTTATATGTTGTGTTGTTTGGGTTGTTGATGTTGATTTGGTTTTCTGATCGATTCGTCTGATCAACGCTATCGATAGGATTTCTAAAACACTTTGATAGAACAAACTGACACAATATTATTTTAAAATTTGGTTAATGAAATAAATTTGGATATATAATTTTATGGAACTTAATAAATTGATTTAAATTGATAATTTGAAATGATAATACTTGATTTATCATTTATTGTTCTACAAATGAATTTATAAATAGTTGTTTATAAATTTATTTGGGAACTGAAATGAATTTAAAAACAAGAAATTTAAAGAATTTAATTTCCGATGGTTTCAAACCTTGTGTTTAAAATTTTTAAAAGGATATTATTTAAAGTATTTTGAATAAAAATTTGTCTCTAAAGGATTTTAAAGTTTAAAAATTAAGTGCTCTTCTCTTTGTCGCTGGAAAATAATTTCGGTGATGACTGCAGCATCATCGACGTTCATTTTCGAGTTTCGAAGTGAAGAGACCGTTCTGTAGTCTTGCTACAGCTTTGTTTTGGAAAATCTAATTGATTTGAATTTCTAAATATGACTGGATTATAATATATATATATATAGATATATGATTTAAATTTGATTTGACATATTATATACATATATTTATTTATCTCTTAATGGTTTGAAGGGAATCGGAAATTTAATTCTTACATTTTATCTTAAAGAATAATTTCAGTTATAAGAAGAAAATCAAAAATTTGAATAAATGATTCAAACTTGAGATAATTGAATTGGAAAGTTTTACTTGTATAACACACAATTTCATTCCAATATAACTTACCTAAATTATACAGAAGTTGAATATGAAATTGGATAATATACAATATAGAAAGGATTTATTTTGAGTGCTTATGATAAATGTTATACACTTAAATTTTAGTTATAAAAGATTAACAGAGGTAAATAGTGAAAAGGGAATTTAAAGAGATTTTATTTAAATAACTTAATAATCAAATTTGATTTACTATGGAACCTTAAGTCTAACCTAGGAATTTTAATAAAGGTTATTTCCTAAATGAATATGTTGTATAATAAATAATGTATCTTTGAATAGATAAAATAAAATACATTTGAATTAGACATTTTGTAATAAAGTTTATTTAACTTGAATTCATAGTTTAATTGATGTCTAAATGAATAAATGTGTAAAGAAATTTGGTTGTTATATTTGCTATATAAATATTTTATTTATGTAATAGATATGTCTTGAAAAATGAATGATTATGATTTAAATAGTTAAAATGTATTTTAACATCACTAAAAATTGATAATTGAGAATTTGGTTTTCAAATGGAATTTTAAGTGTAACTTATTAAAGGAATATCTATTTGTGAAATGGGTATTTTAAATAAAGTGTTAGGTTATGTGTTAAATTAAGAGCTAACTAAAATAGTGAACTTTTAACTTAATAAACGAAGTATAGTTTAATTTGGATATTCCATTCATAAAAGTTTGTTTTGATAAGTGTCACGACCCGGCTTTCTTTGCCTAGAAAGACGCATCGTTATGAAGAAAGAAAGGGATAGAAGAAGAAAAGAAAAGAAGAGAGAACAACAACACATCAGAAATCTCACAGCGGAACGAGAAATATATTATCACATAAGATATTACATAGTATCATAAACATCAGAGTACACAATTTATACATCACAGAATAGACAGTTATAAACTTCTGTCTATTATACAATACAAGTACATCAGTACAATACAGACTAATACAAACACAGCGAAAACTCTATATATCTACTCGCTGAAGCCTCCTGCTTCACAGCTCCTCCAGAATTCGTCAAGACTATCCTGAATCCCTTGACTACTCAATACAATATTGAGTACCCAAGAGTTTAATAAAACAGAAAATAAACACTTGGGTCAGACATGGGTCTGGTGTGAGTAAACGGTTAGATTGCTTAACTTTGAAAACCTTTGAAAACAAAAGTATCACGTAAGACTCCCCACAAATAAACATGGGTAAGTTTTTACCTTACGCTAACTAAAACATTTGATAGGAAATCCGATTGTATTATAATAGGGTCTAGGGTTTTCAAGTAAAATACAGAAATAGCTGAAATGCTTACATCTCACATTCCAACATAGTTGGGCACAACTAATACGTACGGCACTTATTGGAGTTTGGATTCCATACAATGGCCGGGCTACTGGGGTACCGCCCGTCACAGTACGTGGCCTAGATCACCGTACCGAGGAGTACGCCCGCTCCCCTGCAACACAAAGCCGGAACCATCCCTTACTAGATAATTCCGAACAAGATAACCCCGTAGTTGGCGCGACCAACCACACACTAAGCCGAATAAAAGAAAAGGGACCTCTAGACAGGGATCTATCTTGCTCTCAGTGGGTGCTACCCACGAAACCTTGCTGCACCTCCCCTGTTTTAGCCATTCCCGGTTGATGAGGCTTGAGGTTACGATTACCTTTAATCAGAACATATCACTTAGAATGCTCATCGTCCGCCTGACGATGTGCTGAAAGCATTCAATCCATACAAGTTCGTTCCGGGTTCGAACGAAACCGAAGGAATTATCTCGTTACACTCGTTTTGGAATCACCCTCAGAGTTAACGACAATAACCCTTGCACTCTGAATCGTCATCTTCACTTGAGATTCACGACCTATCGTTAATTTGGATCGATGTGGTATTCGGGTCTCCAGACCTGGAATTCCGGTATACGGAAACCCGATCCCGGTCTCATCGAAATCCAAAACGTATCTTTTAAGGCCAAGTTGTTTTAAGGTTAAAACAATTCAACTTATCTATATTCATACAGATAGATAATTCACAAATCACAATTGATAATCACATTATCAATAAACAAATGATCTATAACCAAATAGGTAATCCATATCAACATCACAATAGTTAATCTATATTACCATCATAATGCAACCAAGCATTTATACCACACAACATTACTTATCTCATTTCTGAGATTACATCCATTCAAGACAGTCAATGTCATTCCTTCTTATATAAGCAATGATTTACTTAATCACAACATAATTAATTTAAAATGAATTAAATTAACTATCTCTATCTTTAATTAATTTAAAGTGAATTAAATTAATTACTTCATCTCTTAATTAATTTAAAATTAATTAAATTAATTACTTCATTATAAATCTTACTTATATAATCATTAATTAATTACAAATAAATTAATTAACCTTTCTCTAATTATCCACTTAATTAATCACCTTGATTAATTATACTTTAATTACATTTAAGTAATTATCTTTAATTAATTCACAAATTAATTATCCTTAATTAAATACAGTAATTAACCTTTAATTACTTCATTAATCAATTAATTATAATCAATTACTTTAATCCTTAATTAATTACAATTAATTAGTTATCATTTGATTAATTAATCTTAATTAATTAACTCTTAATTACATCATTAATTATGAACTAATGATCTCTAATTACATCTTTAATTATTTATTTTATTTAAATTAATTAAATAATTAATCTTAATTAAATCACAATTATTAATCACCTTTGATTAATCTTATCCAGTAATTAACTTCCCTTAATTACTTTCCTTAATTAATTACTTTTTAATTAATTACCTTAACCAATAATTAATTACCTTATTAATTATCCTAAATCTTTTAATTAACTTTATTAAATAAATTATTTAATTAATAACACTAGGTAATTAACTCTTAATTACTTTCTATTTAATAAAATAATTATCCTCTAATTACTTTATTAAATAACTTCCTTTACTTAATTACATCCAGTAATTATTCCTTAATTACTCCATCAAGTAATTATACTTAATTAATTTATAAATGATTATCTCTAATTAATCATTAATTAATTACTTGGTTAATTATTTAACTAATTATTTAACTAATTAAATAATTTCTTAACTATTAATACTTAAAAACTTTAATTAAGAAAATCGTTATCTTAATTAAATAAATTAAATTGACCAACAATTTAATTACCTCCCCATATTAATTATCTTTAATTAATTAAATCTCTTAATTACTTAAGATAAATCTTATTATAATTGATTTTCCAAATCTAAATCTTTAAACTTTATTTAAAATAAAATACTTTAGAAATCAATTATAACTAAACAATTTAACCATTCTAATTTAACCTTTAAAATCTTAAATAAACTTTTCAAAGTTATTTAATAAATTTTTAAACAAACCTCATTTATTAATACTGTAACGACCCTGAATTTTGAACAAATTAAATTGAGAGTATTTAATTAATTTTAAATATTTGAACGATGATTTAATTTGTACTCCGAATATAACTTTGAAACTGACGATTAAATTATAAAATTTAATCGATTGAATGTTGAATAGAAATTTGAATCTTCAATTTTAAGCTGAAGAAAAATATTTCGAAAACTTTTAAAATTCGTATTGATAATACTGAAGATGATTGAAGCTTCAGAATCTGATTTCAAACTGTTTCGTTCAGTTTTGAAATTTATATCGTTCAGTCGATATTTAAAAGTAGTGTTCCGGGGCACAGTCTCGGAATCCGACGAAACCGGTTCCATTGGGTCCGTAACGTTAAATTATCACCGGGTTTTAAATTTCGTATTTTTCAGAGTTGATATGAGAGCACACGACACATAAACATGTTGAGATTTAATCGAATTAAATTTGAATTTAAAATTTAAAAAGTTGTCAAACATCAACCACGTTCTCTTCCTTAACTCACGCCCTACATCACGCTGAAGACCACGAAAATAAATCGTGCGACCCATCCCTTTTCGTTTTCTTATATTCATCTCCCTCCCAGTTTAAAGAAAAACAAACGAAAATTTTCTTCTCGTTCGAATCGAAATAAAATGGCCGCGTGCCCTTGTCTTCAAATCGCGAGCTGATAATCGCGTATTTCTTCATCAGTCGAAGGCATCGGGGCGAGTTCATTCGCGAAGAACTAGGGTTTGCGAACGCGAGTTCGATTAGGGATCGACACTTCAAATTAAAACGAACTCGTTCAAAGGAAATAAAAAAAAAATGGCAGAGCGTTTCTTCCGTCTCTTCCAAATCGAGAGCGAGGCAACGCGTGGCCTGGAGTGCTCGCGCATGTGTGAACTCAAGAGGGATGGTTGCGACGTCGACTTCGAAGCTGTGGCGTCGCGTGCTCGAACAGGACAACGGCGAAATCGTAGTTAGGGCGCGGGCGAGGCTGGAATTTGGCGACGAGGCTGATGATGGATTCGGGGTCATGAGCAGGCGTGTGGCTTCGCGATGGAAGGGGAGGCGCTCGCATACGTGAAGACTGGCTCGAGTGGGGAGGCGCGGCAGATGTGCTAGGGTTTCGTGAACGAGCAGGTTGGGTTTGCAATGTCGAGCAGTGAATAGTCGCGATGTTCGAGTTTGGTGATTTCACAGTAAGGTAATTCCAGTTTCACTTAAATTGATTTATAAATAAATATATAGATTTGAAAGAAAAAAAAATGATGAATGAAATTGATAATAACAGTAAAAGGAATTTCTGTTTTGTATTCACAATAGGAAAATATATATATGTCAAAAGTTGTTTACAGTAAAAGAAAAAAAATTATATACATAAAGTTTTAAATTTATAAAACAGAGAAAAGTTTTGATTTTGAAACAGTAAGGATAATTAAATTGTTGATAAGTGATTAAGTTTAAAATAGGAAATTTAGTTTTAGAGTAAATTTTTAGTTTAACAAATTTTATTAAAAGAAATTGATTTAAAGAAATTAATTTAAAGTAAAATTATTAGTTAGAATTTAAACCTATTAAATGGAAATTAATTGTTAAATTTGTTCAAATTAAAATTGTTAAACAATTTAATCCATTGAAAAGAAATTGTTGTTCGATTTATTCGAATATTAATAAATCGTATAAATGTTTATACCAGGTTACAATCGAGAAAACAAAACTGAAATGGAAATGGATTGCAAAAATAAAAAGCTAAGGTGAGATCTTCTCACTCAGATTTATAAATTGATTGCAGTTATTGACTGTTGGATTTCTGTTTGAATGTGCTATTAGATATTTTAGGATATATCTATATATATAGCAATATATACATATTGGCATATGTATATATTGGATTGATGATTTCCCGCCTCGTATAGCGGATGAGACCCTATTGCGCCGTTAGTAAGCGGATTTATAAAAACCTATATACCGCGATAATTCCGTACTGGAGCGGAATTGGTATTGTGCTAACATCTTTGGATGCAGGGAAACAGGTTGGAGGGATCCAACTGGATTCCTCAACTGTATTTATTTATTTACAGATGTTGATATATATTCTGTTGTCATATGTTGAGATATGATATTGACTGTTGTGATTGACTAATTGATGCGTTGCATCATCGGATTCAAATTTTGAAATTTAAAAATAACGATGTTGATTTTAAAAGTGAAATTCTAAAAGTGATCTTTGAAAATATACGTTTATTTAAATTGTTGAATTGATTTACTTTAAAAAGATAAACGTTAAAACTTTTAAGTTATAAAAGTTGAGATTTTGTGAATTTTAACAAAAAAGTAATTTCTTTTGAAATAAAGAGTTAAGAAATTTATGAAATGGTTTAAGTTGAGATTTTTGAATTCTTAAACCAATGTATATAAAAAGATGTATCAAATTGATATTTATCAATTTAAGTTATTGGAATTTTAAAATAAGTTTATAAGAGATATGGAATTTATAATTATAAAATGTGAAGATATGAAATTTATAATTATAAAATGTGAAGATATGAAATGTATAGAATTATAAATTGTAAATATATGAAATTTATAGATTTATAAAGAATGAAGTTGTAGAATGAATGATTATAAGAAAATTTACTTATAAATTGGATTTCTGCTTTTAAATGGAATATTGATCGGATCGTTAATAAAGAAGATTTATAAATCAAAGTTGTTAAAAAAATATAGAAATAGGATTTATAAACGTTGTTTTATAAATTCAAAATCGATGGAGTTTGATAAATTAAATATAGAAGATTTTTAAAGAAGATATATTCGCGATTTTGGATAGCGAATCTTTATTGAAATAAAACGTGTAGAGATGGCTGAAATTTAGTTAAGTGAATTATATTCACGATTTTGGACAATGAATATACTCTTAAGGAAAATGGATATGTTCTGGAGAAACGATATTATAAAATGAAGAAATTGTTTTAAAAGATGTTTTAAAACGTGTTAAATATCGAAATCATAGATTTCAACATTTATTGTTGAAATAGACGTTTTCGAGAAAATAAGGAGATGATGGACTATAACACTGTTGTTATAGTAAATGATTTCCGAAAGGAAATGTTTTATATAGTATTGGGATTTATATATCTACCTAAATTCCGAATCCCTATACTAGTGATTTCGAGTCGTCGTAACGATGTTTTACGCAACATTCGTTTTGACTCAAATAAATGTGTTAAAAGAATATTTTCCTTAAAGGATGAATATATACTTAATTTGATTTAAGTATATCGAATATTTTCAAGTGTTGAAAATGAATAGATTTGTGAAACACTTATTATTAAATAAGTATGGAATGTTTTCCAAAATGAAATGAAACGTTTTGAGATTTTATCTTCTTAAAGATAAATCGAAAATGAATATTGAAAACGATTTGAAAATCGAATATTAGTAGATATTCGAAAAAATGTAAATTCACTATGAAATTTATAAAGGAAAGGGAAACTGTTTAGAAAAATAAATATTGATTTATTTTAAAGTGTGGAAATTATATATCTAGTAAAGGATATTTTTGAAGATGAAATAATTTGGAAAATTATTTGGAATCTGATGATGTTGCGCATCTTTATTGATAGTTAAATAACCGACTATCAATAATTACCTTTAGATAGGTATTTGTTGTGAATTGGATGAATTGAATGCCACACTTATTTTAAATAATCGCTCACTATTCGGGTTAGCCGGGAAAGGACCATGGGGTCGTATAACCCATTCCGAATATGTGATACGTCGTTATGAATCGCATTCGAAGACCGGTGTTGAAGACCGGATATTTTTGAAAACGGAAGGATTACCGTCGAGTTACTCTACATCGGCTGATCTCCGGTTTAGAGGTTTTATCACCCTTAGTGACGGGAAGTCCTGACGTGATTGAAAATTATCCGGATGTGCAAGGGCTTCGTGAGAAGTGCCTTCGGTTCTGTTCGATCCCGGAACAGACTTGTATGGATTGTGTGTCTGACGTTACAATTTGAGATATAAAGCTGATTTCTTTCAAATACATTTCTGTTGGTGGCGGAGAATTTATTCTCTTAGCTTAACACCCTTCTCTGAGACGTACGAGCTCAGAGGTTATGTAGTTGAAATTTATCAGCGATATATCCCAACTTGGTAACGTGGCATACTGAGTGTTGCTGTGAAATGATCAGTGTTTGATCATTTGTGATATGATCATTTATTTGATCTTATATCTTGGTGATCATAGGTTGATCATTTTGTTGACCCGAAGCAGGGCTTTTTGAGAAAGCGTAGCTTTGTGGACGAGACTTCGTCGAGCCTCACACCCCGGAAATGGTCGAAACAGGAAGAATGCAGCAAGGTTCTAGGGAGTAGCGCCCCTTAGTGTATGTCATTCCTTCTGGATAAAGGTGGTATCATGGTATGGAGCCCAGATACTTAACCTCTGTGGTTACTGCATTATTATTATCTATGTGGTTTGTTGCGAATCGGGGATCCTCGGGAAGATCGGTGACGATCGGGGGATGGCATACGCGTGTCAGTAGTTACCTATTTTTGCAGAGGTAACCCGGCCTTGTGTTGGCAGAGATCCGGTTAGGTTCTCGGGTCGTCTATTCCAGGGACGTACCCATCGTGGATAGGAAGTTCCTTAGCCTGACCATTTGTTGGAAATCCATTTCCCAATACGGAACTTGTACGGTATTAGTTGTAGAACCTGCCATTTACGTACGGTGGTCACCACTGTTTAGATGGTAGCTATAGTAGGCATACGATACTGGTCGTATGTTGGCTAAGATTAATATTATACTTTCGAAATGTTTTCTACACTATGCACTAATAATAATATCACAAATGATTTGATTTTGCGTAGTAAGCATCTTTGACTATCATAAGAAGAAATCTCCTCCAATTCTGCGTTTGCATTGTGTGTGTGGTGGGAGGTCTTATGGTAGTTTCATTTTCCAAAAGCATTTCGAATTGACTTTAAAATTACCCTGTTGTTTATTTTAAAGAATAACTGTTTAACGATCTCACACCAGTCACCATGACTGACTCGGAGTTTATTGTTTCCCTTCTAAACTCTGGGTGCCCACCAATTTCCACACGGGCAGCCTAGAGTTATATTATCAGGATATTCTGGATATTCTGGAGCTTGGAGATAAGCTGGAGTTCGAGACGTAGTATTTGTATCTGATAGTATTTATTCCGCTGTGTATTCTGTATGAGGACAAGTTTATATAACTGTCCATTGTTGTATATTGACTCTGATTGATGTATGTATAAACTGATAAAATTCTTTGTTTTAAAAGACTAGTAATTATCTATTGTATATTGTTCCGCTGCGATGTGTAAGATTCTGATATTGTTTTCTATTCTGATGTGTTTTCTGTTGTTCTTCTTCTTTCTTTCTTCTCTTTTTCTTCTATCTTTTTCTTCTTCTGCCTTTTTCTTTTTTCTTAAACCCTCACTATTGGAGTTTCCGGCACTCGATTACTCGACAGTCGATAAAGTGAGTATCGATGTTGAATTTTCGAAAGTCGAAAATTTCAGGATGTGACAAAGTGGTATCAGAGCATATGGTTAAGCGACAACCCTGCTCTGTTGGGTGTTACTCATTAGAGATAGAGTCAGTAGTACTCTAGAATGAGTTGAGTGTAATAATAGATATGAGCGCGTATTTGTTATTTGAATATAAAATTGTTTTGTATTGTGATGGTTGGTTTATTGAGTGGTATATGAACCTTCGTCGGCACAGTCTTGCAAACTGTATCGAAGGGGTTTCTAAACACTCGAATAGAACAATTCGGCACAGTATTGTTTAAATAGGGTAAATGAGATAATTTTGCCCAAAACTATTTTTGTATAGAAAAGAAATGTTTTCTATAAATTATTATAGTATATGGTTGCATGGTTGCTAGAAGTAATAATAGTGAATTATCATCATTGAAATTGAATAAGAAATTGAAATTGTAACTCCAAAGTTAAGAAATAAAATCCATGTACAAATGAAATTTGAGAAGGTAAATTATAAATGTGATTTGTAATTTGAAACGGAATTCCAGAGAAATTTTTGGAAATGTTTTGAAAAGATTTGAAAATTTTGGAGATTTGGAAAGTTTAAATCATTTTTGATTTGAAAATGAATTTCAAAGGTTTTGAAAAATGTTTTGAAGGAATGAAAAGCTCTAAACTCTTTTCGGTCGCTGGAAAATAATCCTGATGATGGTGGCCACATCATTAGAATTCATTTTCGGGTTTCCAAAAGAGAAATTGCTGTCAAATTGTTTTAAATAGGAGTTGTTTGAAAATTTGGGTTTTTGTTTTGGAAATTCAAATGGAATTTGAATTGTTTTCAAATGGTTTTGAAAAAAGTGGAAACGACTCTGGAATCCTATTTAAAATACTTACGAAATATTAATAAGTTAATAACTTATAGAATATTTGAATTTTGATTAGAATGAAATTCAAAGTGAAAACGAATGAATTAGTGAATGAATAAATAAATTTGCAATGGCAAATGCGAGAAAATAAAATTGAATGTTAAAATTCATTTCGAATTCGTAAGCAAATGAATTGAATTGAATAAAGTAAATTGAAAGATGAATTAAAATTCGAATTGGAAATCCAGTTTAATATAAGTGGTTATAAACCAAAATAGTAAATTGTAATAAATTTTGGGAATGAACAAAAGTGAATAAGACTGGAATTGAAACTGAAGATTGAAAACAGATTTGAATTTGTAAGTGGATTAGAATTAGAAATGAATTAGTAATTGAAACTAATTTGAAATAAGCAGTTGTTATTGAAAATTTTGTAATAGATTTTGCAAAATGATTTGGATATGTAACTAGATATAATGGCTAGTAGATATACAGGTGTTATAAATTGGATTTGATCTTCAAAGATAAATTTGAATTGCTCGACAAAAGGTACGTATTTGAATTATAATATGAGTTTTTGATGATTTCTGGTCTAGCCGCTTGGCTTTTTCTTTTTCTTTTGAAATCTGAGAGTCCGTAGGGACGTTTTGTAGTCGTACCGTATTAGCCGCGCAAAGGAGACGCTGGCGAAATTTTTCGGAAATTTCGAGTGTTAGAAAAATTTTGAAAAATTTTGAAAGTTTAAAAATTGAATTTAAACTCGAATTTGAATTTAGAAGTTAAACAATACTGTTGAAACTTATAATTGAAGTTGGAAATTTTAGTTGAATGATAACGAATCTTTAGTAGAAAGATTTGTTTTGAAAATTTGATAAAACTATTTGGATGTTGAAAAATAGTAGACGAGTTAAGGACCATTTTTCCTAACTTGTAATTTCGAGGACGAAATTCTTTTAAGGAGGGAAGTCTGTAACGACCCTGAATTTTGAACAAATTAAATTGAGAGTATTTAATTAATTTTAAATATTTGAACGATGATTTAATTTGTACTCCGAATATAACTTTGAAACTGACGATTAAATTATAAAATTTAATCGATTGAATGTTGAATAGAAATTTGAATCTTCAATTTTAAGCTGAAGAAAAATATTTCGAAAACTTTTAAAATTCGTATTGATAATACTGAAGATGATTGAAGCTTCAGAATCTGATTTCAAACTGTTTCGTTCAGTTTTGAAATTTATATCGTTCAGTCGATATTTAAAAGTAGTGTTCCGGGGCACAGTCTCGGAATCCGACGAAACCGGTTCCATTGGGTCCGTAACGTTAAATTATCACCGGGTTTTAAATTTCGTATTTTTCAGAGTTGATATGAGAGCACACGACACATAAACATGTTGAGATTTAATCGAATTAAATTTGAATTTAAAATTTAAAAAGTTGTCAAACATCAACCACGTTCTCTTCCTTAACTCACGCCCTACATCACGCTGAAGACCACGAAAATAAATCGTGCGACCCATCCCTTTTCGTTTTCTTATATTCATCTCCCTCCCAGTTTAAAGAAAAACAAACGAAAATTTTCTTCTCGTTCGAATCGAAATAAAATGGCCGCGTGCCCTTGTCTTCAAATCGCGAGCTGATAATCGCGTATTTCTTCATCAGTCGAAGGCATCGGGGCGAGTTCATTCGCGAAGAACTAGGGTTTGCGAACGCGAGTTCGATTAGGGATCGACACTTCAAATTAAAACGAACTCGTTCAAAGGAAATAAAAAAAAAATGGCAGAGCGTTTCTTCCGTCTCTTCCAAATCGAGAGCGAGGCAACGCGTGGCCTGGAGTGCTCGCGCATGTGTGAACTCAAGAGGGATGGTTGCGACGTCGACTTCGAAGCTGTGGCGTCGCGTGCTCGAACAGGACAACGGCGAAATCGTAGTTAGGGCGCGGGCGAGGCTGGAATTTGGCGACGAGGCTGATGATGGATTCGGGGTCATGAGCAGGCGTGTGGCTTCGCGATGGAAGGGGAGGCGCTCGCATACGTGAAGACTGGCTCGAGTGGGGAGGCGCGGCAGATGTGCTAGGGTTTCGTGAACGAGCAGGTTGGGTTTGCAATGTCGAGCAGTGAATAGTCGCGATGTTCGAGTTTGGTGATTTCACAGTAAGGTAATTCCAGTTTCACTTAAATTGATTTATAAATAAATATATAGATTTGAAAGAAAAAAAAATGATGAATGAAATTGATAATAACAGTAAAAGGAATTTCTGTTTTGTATTCACAATAGGAAAATATATATATGTCAAAAGTTGTTTACAGTAAAAGAAAAAAAATTATATACATAAAGTTTTAAATTTATAAAACAGAGAAAAGTTTTGATTTTGAAACAGTAAGGATAATTAAATTGTTGATAAGTGATTAAGTTTAAAATAGGAAATTTAGTTTTAGAGTAAATTTTTAGTTTAACAAATTTTATTAAAAGAAATTGATTTAAAGAAATTAATTTAAAGTAAAATTATTAGTTAGAATTTAAACCTATTAAATGGAAATTAATTGTTAAATTTGTTCAAATTAAAATTGTTAAACAATTTAATCCATTGAAAAGAAATTGTTGTTCGATTTATTCGAATATTAATAAATCGTATAAATGTTTATACCAGGTTACAATCGATAAAACAAAACTGAAATGGAAATGGATTGCAAAAATAAAAAGCTAAGGTGAGATCTTCTCACTCAGATTTATAAATTGATTGCAGTTATTGACTGTTGGATTTCTGTTTGAATGTGCTATTAGATATTTTAGGATATATCTATATATATAGCAATATATACATATTGGCATATGTATATATTGGATTGATGATTTCCCGCCTCGTATAGCGGATGAGACCCTATTGCGCCGTTAGTAAGCGGATTTATAAAAACCTATATACCGCGATAATTCCGTACTGGAGCGGAATTGGTATTGTGCTAACATCTTTGGATGCAGGGAAACAGGTTGGAGGGATCCAACTGGATTCCTCAACTGTATTTATTTATTTACAGATGTTGATATATATTCTGTTGTCATATGTTGAGATATGATATTGACTGTTGTGATTGACTAATTGATGCGTTGCATCATCGGATTCAAATTTTGAAATTTAAAAATAACGATGTTGATTTTAAAAGTGAAATTCTAAAAGTGATCTTTGAAAATATACGTTTATTTAAATTGTTGAATTGATTTACTTTAAAAAGATAAACGTTAAAACTTTTAAGTTATAAAAGTTGAGATTTTGTGAATTTTAACAAAAAAGTAATTTCTTTTGAAATAAAGAGTTAAGAAATTTATGAAATGGTTTAAGTTGAGATTTTTGAATTCTTAAACCAATGTATATAAAAAGATGTATCAAATTGATATTTATCAATTTAAGTTATTGGAATTTTAAAATAAGTTTATAAGAGATATGGAATTTATAATTATAAAATGTGAAGATATGAAATTTATAATTATAAAATGTGAAGATATGAAATGTATAGAATTATAAATTGTAAAGATATGAAATTTATAGATTTATAAAGAATGAAGTTGTAGAATGAATGATTATAAGAAAATTTACTTATAAATTGGATTTCTGCTTTTAAATGGAATATTGATCGGATCGTTAATAAAGAAGATTTATAAATCAAAGTTGTTAAAAAAATATAGAAATAGGATTTATAAACGTTGTTTTATAAATTCAAAATCGATGGAGTTTGATAAATTAAATATAGAAGATTTTTAAAGAAGATATATTCGCGATTTTGGATAGCGAATCTTTATTGAAATAAAACGTGTAGAGATGGCTGAAATTTAGTTAAGTGAATTATATTCACGATTTTGGACAATGAATATACTCTTAAGGAAAATGGATATGTTCTGGAGAAACGATATTATAAAATGAAGAAATTGTTTTAAAAGATGTTTTAAAACGTGTTAAATATCGAAATCATAGATTTCAACATTTATTGTTGAAATAGACGTTTTCGAGAAAATAAGGAGATGATGGACTATAACACTGTTGTTATAGTAAATGATTTCCGAAAGGAAATGTTTTATATAGTATTGGGATTTATATATCTACCTAAATTCCGAATCCCTATACTAGTGATTTCGAGTCGTCGTAACGATGTTTTACGCAACATTCGTTTTGACTCAAATAAATGTGTTAAAAGAATATTTTCCTTAAAGGATGAATATATACTTAATTTGATTTAAGTATATCGAATATTTTCAAGTGTTGAAAATGAATAGATTTGTGAAACACTTATTATTAAATAAGTATGGAATGTTTTCCAAAATGAAATGAAACGTTTTGAGATTTTATCTTCTTAAAGATAAATCGAAAATGAATATTGAAAACGATTTGAAAATCGAATATTAGTAGATATTCGAAAAAATGTAAATTCACTATGAAATTTATAAAGGAAAGGGAAACTGTTTAGAAAAATAAATATTGATTTATTTTAAAGTGTGGAAATTATATATCTAGTAAAGGATATTTTTGAAGATGAAATAATTTGGAAAATTATTTGGAATCTGATGATGGTGCGCATCTTTATTGATAGTTAAATAACCGACTATCAATAATTACCTTTAGATAGGTATTTGTTGTGAATTGGATGAATTGAATGCCACACTTATTTTAAATAATCGCTCACTATTCGGGTTAGCCGGGAAAGGACCATGGGGTCGTATAACCCATTCCGAATATGTGATACGTCGTTATGAATCGCATTCGAAGACCGGTGTTGAAGACCGGATATTTTTGAAAACGGAAGGATTACCGTCGAGTTACTCTACATCGGCTGATCTCCGGTTTAGAGGTTTTATCACCCTTAGTGACGGGAAGTCCTGACGTGATTGAAAATTATCCGGATGTGCAAGGGCTTCGTGAGAAGTGCCTTCGGTTCTGTTCGATCCCGGAACAGACTTGTATGGATTGTGTGTCTGACGTTACAATTTGAGATATAAAGCTGATTTCTTTCAAATACATTTCTGTTGGTGGCGGAGAATTTATTCTCTTAGCTTAACACCCTTCTCTGAGACGTACGAGCTCAGAGGTTATGTAGTTGAAATTTATCAGCGATATATCCCAACTTGGTAACGTGGCATACTGAGTGTTGCTGTGAAATGATCAGTGTTTGATCATTTGTGATATGATCATTTATTTGATCTTATATCTTGGTGATCATAGGTTGATCATTTTGTTGACCCGAAGCAGGGCTTTTTGAGAAAGCGTAGCTTTGTGGACGAGACTTCGTCGAGCCTCACACCCCGGAAATGGTCGAAACAGGAAGAATGCAGCAAGGTTCTAGGGAGTAGCGCCCCTTAGTGTATGTCATTCCTTCTGGATAAAGGTGGTATCATGGTATGGTGCCCAGATACTTAACCTCTGTGGTTACTGCATTATTATTATCTATGTGGTTTGTTGCGAATCGGGGATCCTCGGGAAGATCGGTGACGATCGGGGGATGGCATACGCGTGTCAGTAGTTACCTATTTTTGCAGAGGTAACCCGGCCTTGTGTTGGCAGAGATCCGGTTAGGTTCTCGGGTCGTCTATTCCAGGGACGTACCCATCGTGGATAGGAAGTTCCTTAGCCTGACCATTTGTTGGAAATCCATTTCCCAATACGGAACTTGTACGGTATTAGTTGTAGAACCTGCCATTTACGTACGGTGGTCACCACTGTTTAGATGGTAGCTATAGTAGGCATACGATACTGGTCGTATGTTGGCTAAGATTAATATTATACTTTCGAAATGTTTTCTACACTATGCACTAATAATAATATCACAAATGATTTGATTTTGCGTAGTAAGCATCTTTGACTATCATAAGAAGAAATCTCCTCCAATTCTGCGTTTGCATTGTGTGTGTGGTGGGAGGTCTTATGGTAGTTTCATTTTCCAAAAGCATTTCGAATTGACTTTAAAATTACCCTGTTGTTTATTTTAAAGAATAACTGTTTAACGATCTCACACCAGTCACCATGACTGACTCGGAGTTTATTGTTTCCCTTCTAAACTCTGGGTGCCCACCAATTTCCACACGGGCAGCCTAGAGTTATATTATCAGGATATTCTGGATATTCTGGAGCTTGGAGATAAGCTGGAGTTCGAGACGTAGTATTTGTATCTGATAGTATTTATTCCGCTGTGTATTCTGTATGAGGACAAGTTTATATAACTGTCCATTGTTGTATATTGACTCTGATTGATGTATGTATAAACTGATAAAATTCTTTGTTTTAAAAGACTAGTAATTATCTATTGTATATTGTTCCGCTGCGATGTGTAAGATTCTGATATTGTTTTCTGTTCTGATGTGTTTTCTGTTGTTCTTCTTCTTTCTTTCTTCTCTTTTTCTTCTATCTTTTTCTTCTTCTGCCTTTTTCTTTTTTCTTAAACCCTCACTATTGGAGTTTCCGGCACTCGATTACTCGACAGTCGATAAAGTGAGTATCGATGTTGAATTTTCGAAAGTCGAAAATTTCAGGATGTGACAAATACCCACTTATTCAACCTTTTTAAAACTTATCTACTTAATATAAAAACTTATTTAAACTTATATTTTTGAAAAAAAAAATTAGTTTTACAGAAAAACTTGTTTTACTTTTGTTTTAAAACTTAGAAACATAACCATATAAATTTCTTTGGTTTTTAAAACTTCAAAAACATTTCCCTGTAAATATTTTAATCCTGCTCTTCCCATACCCGAGCAAAACCCCAAATTCCCCGAAGCGAACGCGAGTCAATCACACTTCCACCTGCTTCGCATAAATCTCGAGTATACTCGAACGAAATCCGAGAACAATCTTCTTCCCCAAACCCATACTTCCCTGATACATAACCGTGCACATAAACGTGCACATCACCGTCGACCATCGGCGATCTCCTCTCCGGCCTATCGACACCGTGAAACCCATATGAACATCGACATCGAAACCAGAGCTTAAACCCTACTTCAGCTTCGAATGATTATCACAATGAAATATAAAATCCACGACCATTTTTCTGATGATCAGCAATCTTCAATCTTCCTCTGGCCACCACCCTGAGTTCCCCGACCTTCCTGATCTCCAGTATTTGCCCAAACTAACATTTCCGGTCATCTCTCCCATACTCAACAATTTCTAAACTAAAAATCGTGATATTGCTACTAAAATTCATGATTTTCTATGTTGAATTCAATTATATAATCAAAACTAAAAATTTAATCTAACAAATTTTGACCCAATATACATATATTACTGTTATTTATAAATTTCCAGACAAATAATGTATATAAATTCCAGAACTTATTTTTAGTAATGATATCACACGTTTTCAAACATCTTTCATTTACGAATCCTAAGCTATTAGAGATTAAGTGATGAGATATAGATTTTTAAAAGAAAAAACAAAAAACTGTCATCACTTTACAGAGACTAAGTTATCACCATACAGGCATTCAAATATACTATACAGGCATTTCAAACACTCATATACAAACATGCATACATTACAATCATTTCAGATAAATCATCACATATAAAAAGTTTAACTCTGTTTTTTTTAAATAATATTTACTCACCTGGAATTATAAAACAGAGAAGAGATTTTGTTCCAAGCTTGTTTGATTTTGAACTTCTATTTGCCTTGTTGAATTTAAACTTGCTGTTGATCTTTGAAACTGATTTGTATTAGAGAAAATTTGAAACGTATGTTGCCTTTGATCTCCTTTTGCTTTGCATGTTCAGATTTACATTTCTTTTGAATTTGATTTCCAGGTTTTCATTCTTCTTTGATTCCAGGTTTTATTTTTTCTTTAGATTCGAATTATTTTTAGTAGAGAATGAAGAAGTGAAGATAGTTTAGAGCTGAAGAAAAATGCATTTTAGCTGAAAAGTAAAATCAGATCTTCTTTCATATATTATTTATTTATGACTTTAATTTTCAAAAAGATAAATTAAGCCACTTGTCCCCTTTAGTTAATTATCTAGCTTACACCTATACTTATTTTCTTACAAATGTCTCTAATCTACCTTTATATGTTTACAAGTGTTTTATCTTGTCTTTTATTAATTTATTTAAGCTATATACATATGTATTTATGCAATATTTACATGTATATAATATATTTATCTTTTTAATAATCTATTTAAGCCTTATACAAATATTTATTTAATATTCATATGATTATAAAATGTGTATACTTATCCTTTAATAAATATTCATATGAATTCAAGTAACTTATATTTTGATTCAATTTAATGTTTATACGTTTGAAACATCTATTTTAACTATATATATATTTTTACAAATCAATTTATCCTATGTTTGAATTTTTAAAAAAGGAAAGAATATTAAAACAATTGAACTTCTTAATTTAATCTTATTTAAATCTTAAGCTTACATATATATATTTATAATAAATAAGAAATTATTCTTGTTATTTAAATCTCAAATATCATTTTCTAAAGTATTAAGTCAAATTAAAAATTTCCAAATTACAATCTATGTATATATATTTAAAGTTTGAAACACTATATATACTTTTTCATTTCAATATATACAAATATATTATTCTAAGTGGAAAATAATTTTAACATTAGTTTTGAATTTACTATATTGAATTTTGAAACATAATTCCAAATTACAATATATATATATACACACATATATATTATAATATTAAAACATAGTTTTTATTTAAATTAAAGACTTCCTATTTATAATATATACATCAATATATATATACATTATAATTAGAAAACATTTATATAAGTTTTGAAAGATAAATCTTACCAATTTTAAATTGTTAGAAAAGATATTAATAAATATTGCCAATTAAAATATTATTAGCCTTTAAAAGAATTAAACTTGTCAATTTACAAAATAAAATCAACAAATCAATTTAATTATAAATAAAGATTATTAAATTGATATTGCCAAAATTCCGGGATATCACAATAAGTCATAAGTTAAATGATGTCCAAATAAATATTTCTGGAACTAAACTGATTTGAAATATTAATATATCTACTTAGCATTTTATAAGTGCTGCTATTTTGAAAAGACAATGTTTTGGAAAGTTTTATAATTGAATGAACTTAGAAATGTTACAACTTTAAAATGAATATTATTTGACCTTGAATTAAAATGGTTTAAATGAAGTTTATTTTTTTTTTAAAGTGTTATGATTTTCTAAGTGTTATGTTTTTTTTAAGAATAACATTTCCAAAGTGTTATGATTTTTAGTAATATGATTTCCAAATGATAACATCTCTAAATTGTTATGATTTCAAAACATTATGGTTACAAATCTATTATCTTATTTTGTTTTTTTTCAAACTATCTTTTGTTTGTCCTTATTTCTCTTATCTTGTTATAGAATGGGAAGGCTATTGCTTATACCAGTCTGTTTAGAAATCTTTCTGTAATCTTTGAAAATTTTTGGTACTCATTTTAACCCTAAGCACTGTTTTTCCATTCATAGACCGTCGGTCAAGTGAAAAGGGAGATTCAGACTTTAGAGTATCTTTTTCGTGCTTATATTCTTTATTTTATCACCTCCATCTTGTTAAACTTACCTATAACAATAGTTATCAGGTGTAATTCCAATCTTCTTATCATCTTGTCTTAATTCTATTTCATTCTATCTTTTTCTATGCTTTCCCGTACCTCGTTCCTTTTCGGGGACGAAAAGCTTTGAGTGGGGGAGAGTGTAACAACCCTGTATTTTACAATTATTTTTAAATTGATATTTCCAGATTTAAAAAGCTTTATTTATGAAAAAGAATAAATTTTGTTATTTTAAATATAAACTTTGATTTTGATATGGATTAGAATTCCAAATATGACTGAATAGAATAATTTTCCAAAAAGTGAATTTTGGTTAAAATAGTCAAACTTTGACTTTTAAATTTAAATTTTAAATATTTGAAATTATAAATTTTATCTTTTATTATGAAAATAGATTTAATAACATGAATACTGCTTTTCGTTTCGTTGAAAACGGAGTTAAACTGCAAAAGATATGTACATTTCAATTTTGAGTATAAATTGTTTATTTTGCAATTTTGTTATTTTAAATTGTATAAATTATATTTTTCTTTGTCATATTTTATTTTAATATGTGTTAATATGTTATTTTATGTATATTTTGTCTTTTAAATATTTATAAAGTGATGTTTGAATTTTTCCAAAGCTCATTGAATTTATTTTCTATTTTTAAAGGTAGTTTCCATTTTTCTGCTATTTTCTTCATTTAAATTATATTTAATTAAAATTTATTTATTCATTTTTATGTATGCATTTTTTTTATGTTTATATCTTTATTTATAAATATTTTTCATGTACATACAATTTTCCCAAAGTTCATTACATTTATTTTCAAATTTTCAAGCCTAATTTACATTTTCTTTGTTATTTTCTTAATTTAATTATATTTAATTAATATTTATTTATTTTTGTTTATTTACGATATTTTCGTGTTTTATCTGTATTTATACATATTTTACATGTATTTAAAATTTAAAAAGAAATGGTGGAAATTTGAAAGGTTTGTGACTCTTTATTTGCTTAAGCCTCTTTGTATTCTCACCTTTTCTTTATCAACCATTACCTTTTCATTGTTGCTGCCTTAACTCCATTGCTTCAGCCGTATCTTTTTCCTCATCATTTTCACGAAAAATTAAGCTTCTCAACTCCAAAAAAATCGGCCATCAACCTGAGAAAAAGTTTTGGTAAAATTTCTATTTCTTTTTCCATGTTTTCCTTCTTATTTCTTATGTTATTTGCATTGCTTTCTTCACCTTCTAGGCTCGACACCTCTCCACTCCATAAGCTCCACCATCACCTCCTCCATCTACAGCAGCCATTAACCCCTCCTCTGACCAAAAATTCAAGCCATGACCCTTCACATGAAGCATCACCACAAAAACATTACAAAGCTTTGCCAAACTTCACCAAAACAATGCTAGCCATGCCTATACTCCACTATTACCTTCATAGTTGCCTTTGGCCACTCATTAGCCACCACCACCATCATCTACATCACTTTTGGCTACCACATGACCACTGACCAGATCTGAAACCCCCTATGGTTGAGCTCCAATTGACCTAAGCCGAGCCAAAAAGTTAAACAACTTGCCTCTTTTGCATTGTCTTTGGTATGCTTTATGTTAGCACCACTACACCTTCATCTCCACTTGTTTTGATGCCATACCTGACCCAAACCTGATCCAAACCCTTGACTTAGACCTGTATTCCACTTAAGGCCGAACCCAAAGAGAGTTGAAAGCAAGTGCAAGTGATTTGGTGACTTGTTGTGCATGTATCTTTTGTGTTGTTTAAAATTGTGTTAAGTGTTTATTCATGTATATTTGCATTGTTTTGTCTCATGTATTCAAGGCAATTAGCTTAGGCTCTCCATTCATTCAAATCAAAAGTCATGCTATATTGTGCTTGTTGTGCTTTCTGGAATCTATTCTGTGTGTTTGATCGCTAATCTCCAGCTTTAACAGGTGAGTTATTCTCACCAGACAATATGTACCTATATAACTGATAAACTGACACCATTTGAATCTTTAATGTATATCATCATGTTATATATGTTTATATTATTATCATATGATGTTCACACCTGTTATTACACTTATTATATCATATGTTACTGTTATTTCATGCTATTCTGTTATTTATATCTGTTTATCACACTGCAAGTTCCCTGTAGATTAGAATCACTATGGGTTGAAATGATACATACCCGAACGGACTTTAGAATAGGGAAAAATCGTTATGGGCTGAAATGATAGGCCTGAATGGTTTTTATTTATTTTATTTAACTTGGGATTGCGGGTTTGAAATGATAGAAGCCAGATTTTTCTTTTTAAACTGTGGATTGAAATGATACATATCCGTATCACTTGACCTAGGCTAGAAAACTATATACAGGCCCGTGGTTATTTTATAAAGTGTTTTGGATATTTTTAAGTATTTTAAAAATATAAATTTAGGAAATTTGATTTAAAATGATTTTGAAATATTTTGAATTAAAGAAATTATGATTTTTCTATGTGTTAAAAATGAAATTAATGAATGGTTTAACTGGATTTTTGAAATATAATTTAAGTGGAAATTTGGAATTTTGGTTAAAAATGATATTTAAGTTATATAAATAAAATGGATATTAAATTTTATTTGGAAATGGTAAATATGATAATTTGATTAAATTTGAATTTAAGTGATTTATTAAAGTATTATTGATTTTTCTAGGAATTTAAGTGGTTAAATAAATGAATGTTTAAAAGTGATCTTTTAAAATATAACTTGACTAGGAAATGTGAAATTTGGTTTTACTTAAAGGTTTAAGTTAATTAAATAAAATTGGAAATTTAGTTAAATTTGTGAAATGGTAATTAAGCTCTAAATTTGATTTGACAGCATTTTTGAAATGTATGTAAAAGATATTACAGCATTTTGTAATTGCTGTAGTTGTTTAAATGAACTAAAGAGTTAATTTAGAATAAAGGATATTATAGCACTTTGTAAGTGCTGTAGTGGTTAAACTTAACATTTAAGTTTATTTTAATTTTAATGGAAATATATTACAGCATTTAAGTGCTGTCGTTTTGTTAAATGAACTATTTTAAACTATAACTTTACATAGCATTTTGTAAGTGCTACGGAAACTATATTTTGTGTTTTAATAAATTTTAATGAAAAATAATCTTTGGAAAATGATATAATTTTGGAAATAAAATGTTAAAATGCTAAATATAATGAAGAGACATTTAAATGGTTTTAAATGGAAGAATTTGATTTTTATGTGAGTTTAAAATGGTATTTCAATTTAATAAAAGAATGGATTCAAATGGTATTTAAATGAAATATAAATGAATGATGTTTTGAATAATATTTTGATATTTTGAAATGTATATATATGATTTTGAATTTATGAAATGTGGGATATTTAAGCTTTGAAATATACTAAAGATTGAATATTGTATTTTGTGAATTAAACCTATATTTGAAATTTATAAGATTTGAAATGGTTTGTTAGTAAACTGAATTTGAGTTGAAAATGATGGTTTGAAATAAAAATAAAAATTTGGAATATGGGTTTAATTTAATAAATTTGTAAATTTGTAGAATTAAAAGATGATTTCAAATATATGTTTTCGAAATGTTGTGATTTTTAAAGTATAATGATTTCAAATGTTTTAGTTTCAAAAGAATTACAACTTTGAAAGTATAAACTATTTGAAAGGTGAATATATGTTTGAAATGGAAATGATATTGTTTTGAAATGGGTATAGTTTTGAAATAAAAATGATTTTTGGTTTCGAAGTATAACTATCAAAGATATGATATTTTGATATTGAGATGATTTGAAATTTAAGTTTTGGAAGATATGATATTTTGATATATTGAAATGATTTGAAAAGAAGTTTGAAAGGATACGATATTTTGGAATATTGAAATGATTTGGAAATGATAAATCTTTATTTTGATAAAGATATGGTTTGAAATGATATTTTATTTTGAAGTAAAGTATTGTTTTTAAAAGTTATAACCACGGGTTATAATAACGATTGGTTGGCAAAGAGATCGGGATCGGATATGGACATACTCTCTGTCGATACCGAAAACCACTTTGACAACCGTGTACGCGGTGGAGATTCCAGAATGAAGTAGGATGGTGGCGACGATCCTAAGGTATATACGTGGACCCAACTCCCATGAGTTGGCATAAGGTGGCTAAAACAGGAGCGATTGACGGACCAATGAGGTAGCACCTCTGATCGGACACACTTCTTCGATACCATTCTATTACTTGTGATTGATTTGGTGGCCACCCTTGATTGGGAGTGTTGTTCGAGGTGGGCGGTAGTGGCTGCTATGCGTCACCACTAGTCCGGATGCGTAATTGGTATATCTACCCTGGCATTGCCTAGTTGTGCCGTGTCACCTACCATATCGAGCTTTACTACGATTATGATTTTAAGACCCGACCGCGTTAAGGTTCTCCATCCCCTTAGCGCTATTTTCTATATGATTATACTTTACTAATTAGACACTACTGTATATAGCGTATATTACTACATAGTAAATAGTTTAACGGATCCTTAAAGAATGGGCGATCCCAAGCATTCTTTAAGTTACTTGTACCTTTATTACAGTTCACTTGAGTTGGTTTATATTATATAAGTATATATTGTCCTGACTCGAGTGTTTTGTGTTTTGCTTTACGCTCGGGTCAGCTTGAGTATTCACGGATTTGGATTTCCACCTTTGGGAGATTTGAAACGCTGGAGATTATTTGCTAGTCTTGTTCTATCTACTTCAGTTATGTTGCTCTGTTCAGCTTGTACTTGGTTATCTTATTTATACTTCTGTTGTACTCTATTTCTTCTATTGTATCTTATGTACTCTGATATATTTATATAGTAGCTTCATGATCTCATATTTCTTTTACTTCCACTGCATTATTTTACTCTGTGTCTGTGATCTGTGATTATATTTATTTACTGCATATTCTGAGATTTGCCAAATTTTATTTACAACGCGGTATTTTGAGCAATTCAATTCCGGCATGAGTGTCTACCTATACGCTTATAGTGGATGCGAATGGTTGAAAATATCGAGTCGTTACAATATCCGATCCTGGTCTGTTTAACAACCAAACGCTTATTTCACACCATGGTCATTTCATTTCAAATAGTTCATACTTCATATCAAAATATCATATTCATTTCAAAATCATATAAATTTGATATCATTATTCACTTTAAATAATTTTCATTTTCAGAATCGTAACACTTTTCAAAATTATAACACTTTCGAAAATGTTAACGGTAAAAAGTGAACGCTAACACCCAGTGTGTGTAATAGAATCGTGAAAGCACCACCCGTTGGTACGGGAACAGAATATGAGCTGAGAATAGCAGAAAAGCAGTAAATGAACAACAGATTTATAGTGGTTCGGCCCGTAATTGGGCTTACATCCACTTTATAGTCTTTTATTGCTGATTTGATTACAATTCAATACAATATCCCTCTAAATACAATACAATTTGATCATGAAATCATTCTTGACTACTAGCTCGATCTTTAATGATGAAACTCGACGAATCCGCGTTGGATGTTAGGAGCTCTTCTCGAAGATCGTTGTAGTGTCTCGAATGCTTGGAGATCTTTGATTGCTGAATGAGAGGAGGCTTCGACAGCGTAACGGCGCTTGGAGAAATGAATGACCAAAAGTCCCCTTCATGTTGGAAATGGTGGGGTATTTATAGGAGCTGATCTGGACTCAGGAATTTTCTCTAAGTATTTAAGTCGTCTGCCGACCTATGGTAGATCGGTGCCGAGTTAAGGAATAGGCTTAGGTCGGTGCCGAGTTAAGGAATAGGCTTAGGTCGGTGCCGAGTTAAGGAATAGGCTTAGGTCGGTGCCGAGTTAAGGAACAGGGTTAGGTTGGTGACGAGTTAAGGGATGGTTGTCTTTGACAAGTATTAAGTCGTAGCCGACTTATCAAACCTTAACTCGTAAGGCCTTAACTCGCAGCCTTCAAGTCATAAACCCACTAAGTCGTAACTCGTTAGGTCGGAACCTTCTTAAGTCGGAGCATTTCATAACTCGGAATCTTCTTAACTCGGCGCCTTTCTTAACTCGGCAACCTGTTAAGTCGGCACACTTTATAAGTCGAATGCTCCTTAACCCGGTAGGTCATAAGTCCACATAGGTCGCAGCCATCCTTAACTCTTAACCGTTAAGTCGTAGCTCTCTTAGGTCGACAAGCATCTTGACTCGGCACCTCCTTAACTCGGAGTGTTTGTTAAGTCGGCAGACTCCTTAAGTCGTGACATTCCTGTAGCCTTAGGTCGCTGGGCAAGCTAAGTCATTGAGTCCTAGGTCGTAGACATCTTAGGTCGCAGACTCCTTAACTCGCAGGTGCTTTAACTCGTACATTGTTAGGTCGTAAGGTCCTTTTGAGTCGTAAACCTGATGAGTCGTAAGCCTGATGAGTCGTAAGACCATGAGTCGTATACTCCATGACTCGTTGAACCTGATGAGTCGTAAGACCATGAGTCGTAGAAAGCTTGTCTCGTTGAGTCGTAGAAGAGTTAATCTTAATGAGTCGTAGCACGCTAAGTCGTAAGTCGTTAAACTTCTTAACTCGTAGGTCGTTGAGTCGGACCATTCCTTAGGTCGGAGCCTGTTGAGTCGTAGGTCATCTAACTCTTAACTCGTTAAGTCTTGCACTCCCTTAACTCGTTAACTCTTGAGTCGCGTACTTCTTAAGTCGTGGAGAATTAAGGGTTAACATTTGCCCCTCGAAATACACGCCTAAGTCGTAGGTCGTGTGTTTCGACTTATCTTAATTCGTGTGGGCCGATTCCAATTCCTTCAACCTGGGGTATAAAATGCTTAGGTCGTTCCTCTTTTCTCCGTCTTCCTATTACTCGTTCTTTAAGCCGTATCTGCCATTAACGCAATTTCAAGCTTCCAAAGGCGATTTCGACCTGATTTATTTCCAGCCATTCCCAATTACACCGCGTAAGCATCTCTTCCCTTTTTCCAATCGCCGATCATTGCCGTCGACCCTCATCCATGATTTTTCCTTTTGGGCTTTGTGAATACTGTTATACAGGATATCCATGAACTTAAGGTGGCTCAGTATGACTTGCAACGATTTGCGATTTACGGTGATTTAGAAATAGGGTTGATGGAGAGGCTAACTGGTTAATGGATTAACGGGTTGGAAAGTTAACGGGTTAGGAGGTAAATGGGTTAGGAATTGGATGGATAGATGGTTAACGAGTTAAGGATTTAGCGAGTCAGGAGTTAGATGGATTGGTAATTTCGCGTGATCCAGCAGTTTTGATGTTACGGCTTACGACTTACGACTTGAAGTCTCTTTTTATTCCTCACGACTTACGACTTAGAGAATAGTTGACCCTAGGTCGCAGGAGCCATTTGAGTCCTTAGCGACTTAGCACTTGTTCAGATTTTGCTTGAATGTGCGGTACGATTGGAGAGTTACGACTCAACTTGATTCATGGCATATCTTGTAGACCGTGAACGAGTTAGGACTTAGGAAAATCTGCCCTAAGTTAAGTCGTGACCGAGTTAGAACTTGAGCAAATTTTCCCACTGCCTTGAATGCTAAGACTTGAGTTGTTTGAACTTTGGACTCTTGAATTTTGTTGCACTCTTTTATAGATTGTTAATAACTCTGACTGCCTGTTACAACATGTACAAAAACTGGGACGAATATACTGCCACCGACTGCCCATATCGGATGACAGATTAGTTGATAAAGATTACAATTAAATGAACTGTATGAGTGAAATGCTACACAATAACCAACTCAAATGAAGTATTAAAGCAGAATCGTAATAATTAACTAGAACTGATTTGTCTGCATTAACACTGCACTTGAGCATTAACAAGTTTTGAAATCTCGTAATCGACTGATTGTCAGTTAGTTTAATTCCAGTTATACTTGCTTTTTCTTATTTTCATTAGTTTTGCACAGCACTTTACACTTTTAGGAAACGTGCACCTTCACTTTTGAACATTCGGCTGATTGTGTAGAATGACATCCCATCAAGAAGATTCGGAATCAGCTGGAGAAGCTTTTCCAATTGCTACTCCGTTGAATGATCCCCCAGAAAGGATTCCTACCACCCTGAGTCTTAAAGCCTTCCGCCAACTATGCACCCAGTTTGGCATCGCTGAATCTGACGCTTTGCTTCCTGGAGTAGACGACACTGCTGATAGGCCACCGCACGGCTTCATCGCAGTGAACCGCCAAATGTGCTTGAGTGGAGCGATTCCCCCGTTTAATGACTGTCTCCGAGAACTTCTTCTTCGATTATCTATCTCCCCTTTTCAACTTCATCCTAATGGCTACGCCATCCTGCTGGGACTGTGTGTGCTTTTTAGGAGAACGCTGGACCGTTTCCCCAGTTTTGGAGAAATTTGCTTTCTATGCTCATTCACAAGGATCAAGGACCATCCCTCTATCACAGTTGTAAGGAGTGCCAGGAATCGCAAACTGATTATTGGTCTTCCTGAAAGCGTTCCTGGGTTTCTGAGCCAGTTTTTCTTTGTTCGTTGTCCCCCGGGATTTTACGCCATTTGGAGAGTGGGAAGTACGATTATCTACCTTTTCCCCGTGCTTTTTCTAAATTCTTTGAAGTTCAAATTGTCAAGTGTTAACTTCTTTTTCTACCGTTTCAGCACTCCCTTCCCCCTCTAGGGAATCTCGTCACAAGACTACCTTTGAGAGGCTTATGGCCGTGCCGGTTGAGGAGAGGAGCGTTCAATTTCTATTGAGAGATGAGTTCCTTCACGAATTCGGACTCTTACATCCTTCCCGTTCCACTCAGCCACATGAAGTCCCTGATTCTTCGGCTGAGGAGTCAGATGCCCCTGCTTCTGCTAAAGAACCTTCACCAAAAGAATTTACCGTTGAGACTTCATTGGTGAAGTGTTCTACTCTTACCGACATTGCGGGGTCGTCCAGTAAGTTAGCACTTGCCCCGGTTATTGAAGAGGAGGAAAATCTTCATACTCTTGAAAAGACGGCTGAGGTGGAAGTTGAAAAGGATAATTCTCCCATGCACCATGGCGATGATACTTTCGACAACCTGAGCGACATCATGATAACCTCTCAGGAGCTCTTTAAAGATGATGTTTCTAAAGTGGTTCCTCCTGTTATCGAAGCAACTTCTTTCTTGCAACAAACCACAACGCCTTCCACACAACTTACTACCATTTCTACACCCAAAAGTGGTTTGTAGTCTGACGCGCGTAGTTTGCACATCACACACACTTAGAACCTTGGCACTTTTTATACACTCAGCTTCTTCAATTTGAGGATTTCTAAAACTGGTCTTTTTCTTCAATTTCAGGTTCTCTGATGGGGCGAAGTGGCTCTTACTACAACAAATTCCAGCGTTACGGAAGCCGTGAGGCTTATGACTTTAGGAGTTATGTTAGTGCCGTGAAAGAAACTGATGAGGAGAGAGCTGCTCGAAAGGCTCATGAGAGGCGAGCTCATGAAGAGCGTCGCCGGAGAGAAGATGAGGAATACTACGGGAGAAGGGACGAGCAACATGACTCTTCTCGCAGAAGCGACGATCCTTATAAAAGGAAATCTTATGACGATAAGGGGAAGAGTCACACTTCTGATGATTCCAGTAAACGTGCTAGACTTGGTGAGAAAGACACATCTAACATCTCGGAAAAGACAACCGCTTCTGTTCCTCCTAATACATCTTCCGGCTCTCCTGCCCTTAAGGAATCTGACATCCAGACCATCATTAATAGGCCACAGTACCAAGCTGGAGATGGTCCTCCCACACTCCAGAGCCGATTTCCGAATTGGTGTCTGAAAGGAGTGCGTTTTGATTTGGACTTGGTCCCCATTGATAAGCAGGCGATGCTGAAAAATGTCGATGCTGTAAAGCTTGACATCGAAAGAATGTCTGGGTGGCAGAAGCTGGTTGATGAACTTCAAAGGGTCAACCATCTGAACCTTGAAGCGATGATGACTATGGAAAATGATAAAACAGAGTGGGACAAATGGCGTAAGCAGCATGACGCGGAGATGAAAAGCATTAGCGATGGTTATGGGAAGCTCGAAGCTGAAGTTGAAAAACTTAAAAATGAGCTTGCTACTTCCTCCGCTTCTTATTCTCAGAAAGAAGAAATGCTTCAAAAACAAGTTCGAGACGCCCATGCTGCTCAGCGGAATACTGAAGTCAAACTTGAAGCAGAACAGCATGTTGTTAGAAAATATCGTGATGACGCTGCTCGTCTTCAGGAGAAACTCAGCTCTCGAGACTTAGAAATTGCTAGGCTACAATCCCAGTTACTGAAGGCTGAAAGAGAACGTGATGAAGTTCTTTCTGGTAAAGCTGCAGCCGAAGAATCCCATAAGGCGACCATAGCCACCGTTGACGCGACTCTGTTCGACTTTTATATGCATTGTGTCCTGGGGCGTGGGAGCCTTTCATTTTTGGGTCCAGAGTATGAAGTCACCTTAGCGGAGGTATGGGAGGCAATCATTGACTTGTTTGGTGGTGCCGGATACTCTGAAACAGATCTTCAAGCTGCCTACTTAAGTGAGAGCGATCGCGCTGCCCTTGCCAAAGGAAAAGAGCAGCTCATCCGAGTGCGGGTCGAAGCGACGGGAGAGAAGCTTCCTGAGAAAGAAACACCCCCTATTGCTCCTGCTTATACTTCGGTTTTAGCTCATGCGGATATTGTTGGCTCTAGTTCTCATTCCACGCCTCCCGCTAAGGTTGACACAGAAACTGTAACCACCCCTACAGAGGAAGAGGCAATGAAAGACTTCCAAGCTCGGGAATTTGAGATTGATCTTGCTAAACCGGCTTCTCCAGGTAACTTTGACGATTCACGGTCTTCTTTTTTCTCGGAGAATACTGATTTTGATATCTTTTATTATGCAGCAGACACCCCAGAAACTGCCCCAACTCTTCCTTCTTCAGCTGCCGTTCCTCCTCCTTCTCAAGTTATACCTCTTCCAGCTTCCCAGCCTGGTTCACAGGAAGAACCAATAGCGGCCCTTGAAGGTTTAGATGAACCATCTGCTTCCGAAGAACAGAAGGCAGAAGGTCTGGAAGATAGCGAGAAGACCCCGGAGCAGTCTTTCGATTATGACACAAAGCTTTCTACATTTCTTGCTCCGGGGAGTGAGTCTTCTTCCAAGAAGAAGGGGAAGCGTGTGGTTTCAAAGAAAGGAAAGAAGAGTTCTACTGCTGCTGGAGATGAGGCAGAGATTGATCCGGCTGAGTCTCTTTCTCCTTCTTCTCCGACGCGGCCTACGAAACTAATTACCAGGCCGGGTAAAAGTTCCAAGGGTGGGAAGAAGGGGAAATGAGTTTGATTTTGCATTTTCTGCTTTTTGTATTGACCGGGGATTGTGCGGATTCCGGTCTCCGCTTCTTTTTGTAACCTGTACAATGTAAAAATTCTCATAGTGTTGAAATAAAATAGATATTTTTCTTGTACAAATCCTTGTGTATGTAGGAATACATCTGTTTTTCATTTGAAGTGTAGAGTAAACGATTCTTTTCACTTGTACAAATTTTTTGTCTGTGTTTCAAGAACGCATTTACTCCACATCTTTATTACATGATATTGCAATGAACTTGTGGTATGTTGCTTGTATACTACTTTTATTAATGTAACTGAGTTGTACAATGTTGCCCCCATACCACAAGTATATTGTAATATCTCTTGATTTCACAAGACCGATACTCTTATTTTAGAGAATAACTTTCCACTTTTTCAGGGAAGAATTGTTCTGCTTTTAATAGAGTATATCTTGTCTTTGGAGGAATCTTTATTTTCTTTTTCCTCCTGAAGAACACTTCGACTTCTGGGAATGATCACTTTTATTTGTTTGAAAGTGAATTTTCCTGCACAGTGAAATGAACTTCTGAAGAAGGTTTTGATTTTTGTGCCCCAGTAGAGGGTTTATTTTTGGTACTTCAAGCAAGGTGGAGTACGCCTCTGAAGAGGTCTTTTGGTCTCCGAAGAGAAGCGATTTTGGTCTCCGAAGAGAAGCAGTTTTGGTCTCCGAAGAGAAGCAGTTTTGGTCTCCGAAGAGAAGCAGTTTTGGTCTCCGAAGAGAAGCAGTTTTGGTCTCCGAAGAGAAGCAGTTTTGGTCTCCGAAGAGAAGCAGTTTTGGTCTCCGAAGAGAAGCAGTTTTTGGCATTTCATCTCTGGTGAAGTGGGTCTCCGAAGAGAAGCATTTTGCACTTCTACACGGGTGAAATGTGCCTCCGAAAAGGGCTTTTTAGCATTTCATCACTGGTGAAGTGGGTCTCCGAAGAGAAGCATTTTGCACTTCTACACGGGTGAAATGTGCCTCCGAAAAGGGCTTGTGCCTCCGAAGAGGGCTTGTGCCTCCGAAGAGGGCTTGTGATTGCCTGGAAGTTACTTTCTCATGGTCGGAGGGGTCCACGGGACAAGCGTAAGTCGTTCAATTGGATGTTTGTTTGTACAAACGATCGCAATCGATTAACAAGGTGCCCCTTTTTGGTAGTCCCACCGATCTTTTTGATTGAGGAAAGCTCTCCATTTATTGGCGTGCCTCGTTAGAGGGCTTTGTTGATCCTTGGGAAGGAGCATCAGTTGGTTGGTGTGCCAGGAAGGTTGCGTCTTAGGGGCAAGTAGATCCATGGGATGGACACAAGCTGCCTGATCGGATGCATCACAATCAGCCAGCGAGGGTCTTATTCCTTCTGCTTGGGAAGTTATCCTTTTAGTGGATCTACCTGTTTTCCTGTTGAGAGGCATACCTTCCTTTGGCTGCTTCCATGTTTGCCTGCTCATGTTGTAGCATCATCCACCAATCTGCGATCCTTTATCATCGTTTCCAAGCGCATTTTTCTTTCTCTTGCAAGTAAATTGCTTTATTCGAAGAAGTAGACTTCACTGTTGAATGACTCCACAGAGTAAACGCAAGTTATTTGGTTGGATGCCTTTTCTACATCAGCGATCAAAACCAGTTAACGAGGGCTTGACCTAGTGGAGCCGTCAACTTTTTATGTGAAGTTCCTCTTGTATGAGATTTGAGTTTGAAATTTTTGTTGCTTGAAATCTGCTAAACGATTTGTAAGGCTCGCTTAGCTTTGCGATGCGTGAGCTTTGCTTTAATGACCTGCAGTATTAGATCGATATTTTAGCAATACATTTAGAGTATTTACACATCGAAATATAACAGGCATTTTATAATAGAAAACACAATGCATAGTTTTTTCATTTTTGAGTCACGCTGATTTCTCCGCGGTTTACAATGCAGAAAATACACATCCATCATTATCTTTACAAATTCAAGCAATGCAGTTAAGTAAAATGAATGCTAGTTATTGTTGTTCCAGAATCTCCAAGCTGGATTTCCATTTGTGCTTGATTCATAGCTTTTGGATTTTTCATGTCAGAGAAAGCGAGAGATGCCCCAGTCACAGTTTTGTGAGTGATTAGTAGTCATCCCAACTTCTGCTTGCTGGGTATGGTCCCCCTGTGATAGCATTAATGACAAGCTTTTCTGAATCTTGCACTGCAGTGTTGCTGAGAGAATCGGATTGATGGGTAGGACGTTGTTGATCCCGAGCGGATGGGGTTGGATCGACTCCGGTTCTTTTAACGTATTGTTGGAGTTTACCCTGCTCTAGCAATTCTTCAATCACCTTCTTTAATTCGCGACACTGGTCAGTGTCATGGCCAGGTTGATTGTGAAATTGGCAGAACTTTCCATTACGCTTTGCCCCTCTCGTCATCTCAGGCGGCTTAGGGTACCTGACAGCGTCCTTTGTTGCAAAAAAGATATTTCTTGGTGTATCAGTTAAAGGAGTAAAGTCCGAAGGATTAAAGCGGCGAGGTTTCTTTTCATTTCCCTGGCTTTTTCCTCCTTCATTCTCCCTTTTCTGACTTTCAGATTCTCTTTTCTTAGGTGCGACATTGTCATTGTTAGTTTGGGCGGTAACCACTTTCGATGTTGCAGAAAGGCTTTCAAGGCGAATGAACTCATCGGCCTTTTTATAAAATTTATCAAGTGAGTTTGGTTCTTTCATCTTTAACCATATCCCAAATTCACTCGATTTATTAATGGCTCTCATCAAATAAGTCAGGATCATGCGTGGTTCCGCATTTTCTACCTCGGCCAAAGCTATATTGAAACGACTCAAGAAAGATTTGATTGATTCTCCGGGTGCTTGTTCAAGGTTAGACAGTGACATTATATCCTTAGCTTTTGAAGCATACAATCTGAACTGTTCTTTAAACTTTTGCGTTAAGTCGGAGAATTTATCTACAGACCGAACTGGAAGCTTTGTGAACCAAAGTAAAGCCACACCTTCTAGGTATACCGGAAAGTATCGACACTTGATCTCGTCTGATGCTCTTGCACCAGTCATATGCCAGTCGTACTTGTAGAGGAAATGATTAGGGTCACTGGTTCCCCTATAAGCTTGGATAGTAGGAGGTGCAAATTTCCTTGGAAACTCCGCTCTTAGGATCCTTTCAGTAAACGGAGTTCTGCTTGGCGCAAATCCCCAGTCAGCCTCATCTTCTTCCCTTTGCATGCTCTCTTTCATGATGCGGCCAACCATTTCAGACAGGTACTCTTTATTGTTCAAAGACACCTCCGGGCAAGTATTAGTTCTTCCCTCGGAATTTTGCCCGGGCATCTGCTCATGACAAGTTGGTTGCGGCATAGAACCATCAGTTTGGAAAGGTGGCATTTCAGGAAGAGTAGTTCGACGGTTTTCTGGTTGACGATTTGCCCCGAGCAGAGCAGTTAATCTATCCATCATCAAAGCGTTTTGAGTTTCAATTTGTTGGTATAATCCAGAAACTGCGTCATCCAATTCAGCCCTGGTGACCCCAACGGTTGGAGTTGCTTGGTCTGTTATTGGGGAAGCGGAAGTTCCTTCGTGAGCGTTTCCGGATCTGATAGGTCTGCCTCTTCTTCCAGGAGCCATTATTTCAGATCTGGTTTTTAAAGAGAGGTTCTATTTATGAATCTTTGCGAAACAACGGTGGATGATCGCCTGAGTTCAATTCTCAGTGAAAGCACCAAAATGTTAACGGTAAAAAGTGAACGCTAACACCCAGTGTGTGTAATAGAATCGTGAAAGCACCACCCGTTGGTACGGGAACAGAATATGAGCTGAGAATAGCAGAAAAGCAGTAAATGAACAACAGATTTATAGTGGTTCGGCCCGTAATTGGGCTTACATCCACTTTATAGTCTTTTATTGCTGATTTGATTACAATTCAATACAATATCCCTCTAAATACAATACAATTTGATCATGAAATCATTCTTGACTACTAGCTCGATCTTTAATGATGAAACTCGACGAATCCGCGTTGGATGTTAGGAGCTCTTCTCGAAGATCGTTGTAGTGTCTCGAATGCTTGGAGATCTTTGATTGCTGAATGAGAGGAGGCTTCGACAGCGTAACGGCGCTTGGAGAAATGAATGACCAAAAGTCCCCTTCATGTTGGAAATGGTGGGGTATTTATAGGAGCTGATCTGGACTCAGGAATTTTCTCTAAGTATTTAAGTCGTCTGCCGACCTATGGTAGATCGGTGCCGAGTTAAGGAATAGGCTTAGGTCGGTGCCGAGTTAAGGAATAGGCTTAGGTCGGTGCCGAGTTAAGGAATAGGCTTAGGTCGGTGCCGAGTTAAGGAACAGGGTTAGGTTGGTGACGAGTTAAGGGATGGTTGTCTTTGACAAGTATTAAGTCGTAGCCGACTTATCAAACCTTAACTCGTAAGGCCTTAACTCGCAGCCTTCAAGTCATAAACCCACTAAGTCGTAACTCGTTAGGTCGGAACCTTCTTAAGTCGGAGCATTTCATAACTCGGAATCTTCTTAACTCGGCGCCTTTCTTAACTCGGCAACCTGTTAAGTCGGCACACTTTATAAGTCGAATGCTCCTTAACCCGGTAGGTCATAAGTCCACATAGGTCGCAGCCATCCTTAACTCTTAACCGTTAAGTCGTAGCTCTCTTAGGTCGACAAGCATCTTGACTCGGCACCTCCTTAACTCGGAGTGTTTGTTAAGTCGGCAGACTCCTTAAGTCGTGACATTCCTGTAGCCTTAGGTCGCTGGGCAAGCTAAGTCATTGAGTCCTAGGTCGTAGACATCTTAGGTCGCAGACTCCTTAACTCGCAGGTGCTTTAACTCGTACATTGTTAGGTCGTAAGGTCCTTTTGAGTCGTAAACCTGATGAGTCGTAAGCCTGATGAGTCGTAAGACCATGAGTCGTATACTCCATGACTCGTTGAACCTGATGAGTCGTAAGACCATGAGTCGTAGAAAGCTTGTCTCGTTGAGTCGTAGAAGAGTTAATCTTAATGAGTCGTAGCACGCTAAGTCGTAAGTCGTTAAACTTCTTAACTCGTAGGTCGTTGAGTCGGACCATTCCTTAGGTCGGAGCCTGTTGAGTCGTAGGTCATCTAACTCTTAACTCGTTAAGTCTTGCACTCCCTTAACTCGTTAACTCTTGAGTCGCGTACTTCTTAAGTCGTGGAGAATTAAGGGTTAACAGAAACCATAGCACTTTTGAAATCGTAACACTTTGGAAATCATAACACTTTGGAAATCATAACACTTTAAAATCATAACACTTCCAACTTAAATAGTTTAAATATGGAAAATAGTATATATAATAAGTAGTTACAAATTTAAAATAGTTTATATATTAAAGAAATTATATATTAAAATAGTTTATATATTAAAAATACTTTATATAATAAAATAGTTTCCTCCAATTTCGCAAATCTTCTCAAATCATATTAAATTCCAAAAATTCAATTTGGATCAATTCTAGTTTAACCATTTCAATTTAAATTTCAAAGATTCAAGTTTAAATATTCAAACATTTGCAATATAAATTTCATTTATTTTCAACATTTAACTCTAAATTTTATCCAAATTGAAAAAATATTCACTTAATCATTTTAATAACACTTTGCTTGAATCCCAATTTATAAATTTAAATCAATATTAAATATTCAATCTCAATTTTATTTAAAGTTGAGAATATTCATTTAATCACCTTCTATCAAATCAAGTTATAAATCATATCTTTCAAAACCTCAAAAATAAATAAGTTTAAATCAATACTTATTTAAACTCACTTATTAACCAATTTAAATTCTAAGCCAACATTAATCTATCTTCCCAACATTCATTATTAAAATTATAATTTTTTTTAAAAATTATTAATATAAATTTAAATAGGTATTTAAGCATATTTTATTAAATTAAATCTTATTATTTAATTTATTTTGTATTAAATTTATTTTTGTATATTTTAAAATAGTAAAATTATAAGAAAAATCTTAAAAATTTTATTTTCAAAATTAACTTATATGTTTAAAAATTACCAAAACATATAATTTAAAAAAAAATCTAAAATTTAGAAAATAACACTTATATATATATATATCATATTTTAAAATCAACATTGATAAAAAACTATATATTTCCTTTTTAGAACTTTGGAAATAATTTTCAAAATAGACCAACTGTAACGACCCGGAAATTTCGATCCCGAAATTTCCAGATAGTTAGAGAAAAAGAAGAAGAGAGAGAAGAAAAAGAAGAAGCAGAAGCACCAAATCACAGAAACCTCACATTCGCAGCGGATCAAAATATAATATCAGATAAATAATAGTTATACAAAGGAACACTGTACTTGTCAAATTACACTTTAATATATCAGAGTTACAACATATTTACAAACACAAGACAGATAATTAATCTGTTTCGGATACTATCATATATCACAGTAGAAACTCTCAATACGTTCCTGCTCTCCAGCTCGCCTCCTGAGCTCCAGAACGTCCTTACCTGAAAATCTGTAATACTCGGTCTGACCCGAGCATTACATTAAAGTAACACCCGGGTCAGGCTGGAAACCAGCGTGAGTAAACTCATCTAACATGAAATTTCAATCCATAGAACTTATTTAAACCCGGGATAACTCGTACTTTACTATAAGTAAACAACTTATATAGTCAACACTTATTTTCACAAAATAATATCTAAGTATCCAACTTAGTTTAAATGGTCCATATTATCCCAAACCGGCCTGTTGATTTCACATATTAATCTATAAAGAATTATAGAAGATTTCAAATCGAAGTGGTTTCGGGTATTTACTGATACCCGACCCCGGTCTCTTCGAATTCAATGTCATCTTAATCCCAGTTGTTTAAGTGGATTCAAATCAGCTTTAAACATAGGTTCTCATATTCACAGCAAATCAATTATCGATAGATAACTCATAATATCACAGATCAGCACATATCTCATCAGAGATATCAAACAATGCAAAGCATTCAATATTATTCAACCATCCATAAGTAATGATTTATACCATCTCTAATTAATTTAAAATAAATTAAATTAATTATTTCATTACATAAATTAATTAATCCTTAATTAATTATCTTTAATTAATCCCTTGATTAATTACAAAGTAATTTAATCCAAATTTCTTTCATCCTTAAATCATCTGTCATTAATTACATCCAGTAATTACATTAACTACTTTACTAAGTAATTACAGTCCATTAATTAATCACATTAATTAATTATCTATGTAATTAATCCTAAATTACCTTTCATTAATTACTTCCATAAAGTAATTATTCTTTTAATTAATTACATTTAGTAATTACAAATTAATTACTTACACTAAGTAAGTTACTTAATTAATTACATTAAGTAATTAATCCAATTTAAAGTTTATCCTTGATTAATAAATCAATTAATTAATTATCTTAATTTAATTTCCTAAATTACTTATCTTAGTTAATTAAGTATTTATACTTTAATTACTTTTGTTAATAAGATTTGATTAAATTAAGATAACCCATATATTACATTAAACTCTTACTTATCATAAAACTAAATTTAAAAGCTTGAATTTGGTTTATTCAAATCATCATCCTTTGGTTTAATTAAAGTTAAATCCTTTCACTTTAATTACATCTCAATTTTAACAATTACATTTTATTTGAAAACATTTATGGACTAAATACATGATTTATCCAAGGTAATACTTATATAATTCAAACTATATTTAAAACAAAATAAATCTTTAAAATCTATACCTTTAAAAACTTAACTTGTTTAAACATCATGTTTTAATTCAAATATTTCAAACATCTTTAAAACTGGTTAAACATTTGTTTAAAATTAAGCTTTGCTTAAATTTTGAAATTCATTTATATTTTTTTAAAAAAACTGGACAGATTAAAATCATAGAAACAAAATCGTTCCCGAGCAAAACAACCAAAACCCCGAGACAAACACAGAGCAACACTCGCGAGCATCCTCCCCGAGTCGCACGCACAACATCCCCGAGTTCGACACCGAGAATTTTCCTTCTTCCCCAAACTATGAAACCTAGAACCAAATTGTGCCGTGCACACGTGCACGTGCACGCTCGATCTCCACTGCTCCGACCAACGTTACTGCTGTCGATGAGTCGCCGATGTCACGCTCAACTTGCCTGACCACCCAGAACTTGAAACGATCCTCCACAACGAAATCGAGCCAGTCGAGGAACCACTGGAACAAAACCCGATCGCACAAAACACCTTCCACCGCCTAACTTCGACCACCAGAGACCTCGTCGTCGAGCCCAGACCTTCACCATAGTTCCACCCTTCTTTTCTTCCCACTCCTATCCAACTCGACACCGCCACGCCACCGCATTTACCTTGACAACAATGTCGACCCAAACAGGGTCTTAAACCCTACATCTCCCTCACCTCTCCACTATGACGATTGGAAAAATCATCGACCAATTTTCCCATGCTCCCCGACCCGTGAACTACCTCGAGCTACAACCCCGACTCACGATCTTCCTTCGATTGCCGGAAATCGAACAAAAAATCAATTCCGTTCAACTTGCAATTCCTTCCCAATTACTAATTTAAAAATTATGATGTTACCACCAAAAATCATCATTTTACCAATCTATTCCGATGATATAATCAAAACTTCAATTTAACACGATCGATTTTTGATTTGAATTTGTTTATCTCTATAAATGTTTAAAATTTGAAATATACACTGAATTTAATTACTGGTTACTATTTTTAAAATTTATAATACACTCATACAATCATTTGTTCTTCAAAGATCTTATCCAAATTTTGATTATATACAGAGATATGGGATTTATTAAGGAAGGTTAAGAACTGACATTCAACAGAGGAAACAGTTTTATATAATTCTATTCATGTACATAGACAAACCATATTAATACACATACATCCAACTTCAATCATATATTGCAATCCCATATTACTAAAAGAATTCATCACAACCATCTAATTTCAAAGCACAGATTTCAAACTGTTTTTAAAATAATGGTTTACTCACCTTGCAATAATAAACAGAGATGTAACTTGAGATTTGAAAACTGGAAATGTGCTTTGATTTACATCAGGTTGAAACTTGATGATTAGCAGAGGTTGAAGAATTAAAATTGACAGCTTCCAGGTTTTAAAATGCTTCTGGTTTATCTTGATTGTTGAGATGATTTAGAACTTTTGCTGTTGAGTTGATTCTGGCATTAGAGTTGTATTTGAACTTGAATTTGCTGGCCAGACTTTACTGTATGATTTTGTTTCATCTCCAGGTTTGATCTTCCTTTGATTTATTTTATTTTCAGTTTATAGGTTTTTTTTTTGAGAAGATAAAAGAAATTGGGAAGTGAAGCCTGGTTTCTTAATTCATTCTTATTGATATAATTAAATCTTGAAAAAGAATAAGTATGCCACTTGTAACATCAAATTATATCATGTTAACACTTGTTAATTATGTTACAAATTTGCCTCCACTTGTAATTTGTGTGAAATTAGCTTACACATGTATTTATATGTTTTCATAATTAACACTTGTAATTTAAGTAATCTTTACTTATTTTTAAATATTAATAAAAGCTTTATACTTAATTTATTAATTTACAAATACTTATCTATATATAAAAAAAATTACTCTAAAGAAAATAAAACCAATTATATTTATAAATAAAGCTTATATATTATTTTAAAATATCTACCCTTTGAATTTCCAAATTTAAATCTAGATTTAAATTCAACTTCAATTTAAAAATCAATTTGATGTATATATATCATATATTTTTAAACAAACACAAATTAAATTTGTATATAATAATTCTCTATACATGAATATATACAACATATTATTATTATTGATTTGAAATTAACAATCTTACCAAATTTTAAATAAATTTTTGAATGGAGATTATCACATTTGAATTTGTTCGATTTATAAATCAGTATTTTAAAAAGTTAAATCAGATAACTATCCAATTATCTGATGCCCGAAAATCCGGGATATCACACCAACGGTGTCCGTATATAATTTTCTATCCTATAGTCAAGTGATATGGATATTCATCATTTCAATCCGTAATTTAAATATTTATGGGTATACATCATTTCAACCCGCAATCTCAAAAATTTAAAATCAATGAAACTCACTTGGGTTTATCATTTCAACCCATAACGATTTTCCTCTATTCTACAAAATCATTCGAGTATGTATCATTTCAACCTATAAGGAATTCTAAATTAACAGGGAACTTGCAGAGTGAGAACAATTATGATAAAAAATATAACATATCAACAACAGGCATATATCATCAGTGATAAATAAAATATAAACAACAAGATATGGTGTCATATCTCACAGGTGAACAATTACAGATAGTAGCATATCATATATAGCAATTATATAACTGGCAATTCAAATTTAACAGCATATTTCAATCGTCATTTCAAGTGAAATCAAATTTATTAAATATAAGAACGTTAATCATGAGTGATTGGTCACCTTTCGAGGCTGGAGGAATTTGATACACAACAAGCTACGAATTGGATCATGATCTAGACAATCGACCAATCCAAATAACAATCTCAAAGCGAAGTAAGCTGAACACGGATTTGACGGACAAAGATCATAGGTAGGAATCGATAAGAAAAATCAATCAGTTTGATAGAAACAGAAAATATATATTATTATTATTTCCTTGAAATCAATATTTGATTTAAGACAAATATTAAAATAATATGTATGTATATATATATATATATACAATTAAAAATCATTGTTTAAATTAAAACACACATATAAAACTCAAACATATATTCATAATATATTTTGAAATAAATACTTATATATATACTTATATAACCTATATTTTATAATAATAGATGATATACAAACTTTATATAATTCTATATATATACAACAGATTGCAGTTCATATACCTCATATATAAACTGAACTATTAAAATCAAGTATAACTTAATATAGTATACGTATTACTACCATTATAAATAAATAAACAGAAGTTTGCAAACTGACCTTATATAACAGCTACGAGCAAATTAACACAAACACAATATATGTTGAAATCAATATATTGACATTAATGTAACATAACATATACTATACTAACCTACAAATCACATATAGCCAATATTACTGCAAATATATATAAAGCACTGCAACCATCAAGCAATACTATAGAAAACATATGTATATAACTTACATATCATTATTACCATAAATTTCTATTGTAAACATATATATATGTATGTATGTATGTATGTATGTATATATATACGCTTATATATAACATTATATACAAAATCAATATCCTCACAATCAATGCTCTTTCAAATTATACATAGTATATATGTAACAGCTAATATATAATCATTATTTGCTTAAAACCAAAACATAAAATATGATTTATATGAACTACCATATATAACTAGTAAAGCTTATATATACAACAAACCAGTTTTTGTATAATACTCATATAAATAACTGAAATATGTGAACAAATTTTTATATTATATATACATTTATAACTAGATAAAGTATATACACATAACTAAGATATATATATATACCTTGATATATATTTTTCTTTTCATCAAAGAAGAGCACGAGGGTGGCAAGCATGGAGGGAAGTCAATCAGGGAAAGGAGGCCAGTGGGTTAATCTCGGTGTAGGCGCTTCCGTGGTGGTTGAGTTGTCAAGGCGGGCGGGCTTTGGGTGCTATGGGGCGGATGTCTGAGGGGTGAAGTTGCGGTGGTTGCGGCTGCTACGTGGAGCGCAAGGGAGGAGGAGAAAGCGGAGCGGAGGAAGAAGTGGTGGGGACGGGTCTCGATGTGAGGAGTTGAGATGGAATGGTGGGTCAGAGAGTGAAGGCGAGTGGATGGTTGGAGGCTGCAAGGTGAAGGCAAGGGTCACTCGTGGCGGGTTCGAACATGGGGACAGGGTGGATCGACCGCTGTTGGGTTCTTTTCAGTTAGGCCAGTGGTTGCGCGAAGGGAAGTCGAGGGCTGTGGTGTTGGTGGGGCGATGGGATGAGAGTGGAGAGGAGAACGAGGTCAGGAGGCGAAAGGCAATGAAGAAGAAATTGGTTATAGGGTGAATTTCGACCGGAGTAGAAAAGAAGAGGAAAAGATTTTCTCTGAAATGATGAACGAGCACTAGAGCAAGGTGTTTGCAGAGATGATGAGCTTTTTTTTTCTCCAATCCAAATAAAAAGGAAGATGTACAGTACTGCGAAATACGGTTTATATTATATTATTTCAAACGAAAGTCTGAATGAACAGGAAGCAGAAACGAACCAGAATAAATAAATCGAACCAACGAATAGCTAAAGTCAGGCACGTGAATTTAGGCAGACTGCTTGACTTTCAACCATTGAAAAAATTTGAATGGACTCGGGAAACTAAAAGGCTCCAAATGCGGAACCAATACAACTGATCGGTTTACCGATTTCGTCGTGTTCCGAACTTCGAAATGCACAAATGAATATACTATAGAGATCAGCACGACGAGACGATCAGAACGGTACACAGATATGAGTGATACGATCATCCTATCAAAGGTCGAATTTCGGTGCCAAAACTGCTGCTAATTTGCCGAAAATAGGATAAACGGAGCAATAGCAGTCCAAATTTGGCGAAACGAAATATGACGTCTCACTCAGAAGATGATTTACAAATTTATTATATAAAAATATTCAGGTTTGAGAAATATTTTATTATTATCAAATATTAACTGATTTAAATTTAAATAAAATTACACAATAAAATAAACTTCCATATTATCAGATGAAAATTTACCATTTTCTATGTTTATATAGACGTATTCCAAATATAAAATTTTCATTTCCAAATTCAATTATTAAAATTTCACAAAAATTCAGTTTAATTACATTATTGAAACCATTAAAGTTTATGGGTCGCTAGACTATCCTCCACTCAAAACTTTTCGTCCTCGAAAAGGAAGGAGGTAGGAGAATAGAAGCAACCAGAAAGAAAATAGATTTGAAATATAAAATAAAACAATTAATTTAAAACCATATAAATTTCATTTTATTTTAAAATTGGTTTATATATGATTAATTGATTTCAATTCATTTTATTTAATCAATCAAATTTATTGTGTTCGCATTTGATTGGTTTCAATTCCATATATTTGCATTCAATTGATTTCTTTTAATTTATTACCATTTATTACAAAATTTCTTTCAAACAAAATTCATTTTATTAAACCTGTTTATTAAATTGATTCAACCTCACTCCCCATCAGTTAAGTTGATTTCACTTAAAAATTACAATTTCATTATTCTTAAGTTCATATTTATTTTCTTAAATAGCATTTTTTTCTCATTTAATTTATTCCACTTGACATATTTTACAACATATGTTAAGTGTATAAAAATTTATTATAACCATCTTTTATTCACCAAATTAATTCCCTTTTTTTATTCAATTTATTATTTAATTTATTATTTGTTAATTCCCTTAACAAAATATCATTTTTTTATCCTATTACTTATATCATGGTGTATACTATCCAATTACATTCTAATTGCATTTAAACTCTTCTAGGTAAGTTATAGTAATGTTTCTGAGTGTAATTAAGCAATATATAAATTTCTCCTTTATTTACAACACCTCTATTTAACAAATTTTAGTTTGGTAAAGTTTTACTTAAGTTTTCTCTTGTATAAACCTTCAATTACATATCCTCATAAACATTTAACTTTTGAATAATCAGGTAAGTTATATATATATATATATATATATATATATGTGTGTGTGTGTGTGTGTGTGTGTGTGTGTGTGTTTTGAATTGCAATTGGGTATTATACAAATAACTTTATCCTATTTCAATTGTTCCAAATTTGTTTCAATTATATTTTAAACACTTCAAATATTCCATTTTTTTTTATTTATATCAAAAATTGAAACCCTAACTTAACACAGAATTTAAGAATTAAATTTTCGGTTTCACTTTCCCCCAATTTTGAAATAAATATATATTTATTTTGTGAACCAAATCATATTCAAGAAATTCAAATCAAATTCCTTTACCAAAACAAAAGTGTAGCAAAGCTGCTATGTGGTTTCTCCACTTTGATACTCGAAAATGAATGTCGATGATGCTGTAGTCATCACCAAAAAATTTTCCTGCGACAAATAAAGAGAGTGCAAACTTATTTCTTTTAAATTTATTCTTTTGAAACTATTTCCATTCGAAAATATTTTCAAATAATATATATATTTGCAAAACATTGAAACCAAATTTAGAAAAGCACCGGAAATAAAATTCTCAAATCCCTAAAATAAATTCATTTCATTTCCAAATCAAATGAACCATGTTTATATAATTTCAACACCTTGTAACATATAACAATAAAAAAATGATTTAGTAGTCTTGACAAAATAATAAATGAAAATATAATATTATCATTCCTAACAACCAATTTAATTAACTATCCAATTTCAGAAAATTATACTTTTATATATAAAATATAACCATATATAAATTATATCATTTACCAATTTCGAAAATAGTACTGTGTCAGTTTGCTCTGTTTAAGTGTTTTAGAATTCCTATCAATAACGTTGGCCAGACGAATCGATCGAAATCCCAAATCAAACTTAACAATTCAAACAACACAATATAAAATATTTTATATTAATTACAAATACAATCCCTCATTTGATAATTCAAAATTAGATTTTAAAACAAGGATATAGCTTCAAATTTAGAGAGACCTTAATCCAAGAGAATTCTAACTAACGAGATAGACTCGAAAGGAAGTTAAGATAACTAAATTACAAAAGAGGAAGATAGATAGACTTATACTGATCACGGGTGGCCTTAATCGGGTCAACCGAGATTCCAGAAATAAGATCGATGCAGAAATTCAATTTCCCGCTTGAAGGGAAGAGAAGCGACTTCACCTAATATCAGGATAATCCCTGATTATCGGAGTGGAGTCACGACTACATGGGGATTACCCTGATCGTCTACTTGAGACGGTTCGGGATTTGCAAGAAAATAACAGCATCAAAACCGAGGACTTAGAAATCTCTAGTGGATCGACACTTTTTGTAAAGGAGTTTCACCCCCTACAAATCATATTTAGGTTGGCTGGACCGCTGATGGAATTAGTCACACACAAAGGATGAAGTTGACAGTTGACGTGGCAAGATAAGCTCAAACTATTACAGAGATCAACGGTAATGGAGCTATGGGATGCTCCAGTATCAAGAAGAACACGAAAAGAAGAACAAGAAGGAATTTTCAGAACGAAGGGGAAAGTTCCAAAAATTCAAAGGAAACCCGAGTCAAAGAGGAAGGAAATCAAGCTCGAACGAAGGGGATTCTGTAATTAAATTTACTCTATATGCTAAGTTTTGCCTAAACTAGAGCTCTGATACCACTTGTAACGACCCGGTATTTCGACCCATTCGCATCCGCACATGTCGAACTTGAATTGATCAAAATATTATATTGTTAATCTATATTTGGCAAAACTCGGAATATACAGTAAACAAATAAATCACAGAATCATAGACACAGAGTAATATAACAATGAGCAGCGGAATAGATAAATAGTAGTTCATGAAGCTACTATATAAACCTCAGAGTTTAAAATAAAATACAACAGAATCTCAAATACAAATGAATCTTTAATACATAAGCACCTGGAAAGTCTGGACATAAATGACTGGAATAAACTGAAATGAATGAAAGCTGGATAGACAGATGGATCTACAAGCGAAGCTCCAACTCCAAAGGTAAGTCTCAAATGCTATGACACTCAGTCTGACCCGAGCGTAAAGCAAAACACAAAACACTCGAGTCAGGATTAACATTCTTATATTAATAAATTCAACTCAAGTGAAATGTCAACTGAAATACAAGTAACTTAAAGGATGTTGGGATTTCCATCCTCTAAGGATCCGTGGAACTATCTACTATGTAGTAATATACGCTATTAAAATATGTCTATACTAAAATAAACTATTAAAATAGCGTTAAGGCGTTACCCATATCCCTCCTAACACATTTTTATATATTCCCATAGTCTATACAGTACGATAATTCCTCCATAAACTGGAGGGCTATCAGAGGACACTCCATAAGTATGGTACAAACCAAACTCGTAGAAGGTGCGATAAGGCATGTGACACGGCACTCGAGGCAATGCCAGGGTAGACATACCATTTGCACTCCCGGACTGTTGGTAACACATAGCAGATACTACCGCCCACCTTGTGGCACACTCTCAAATCAAAGGTGCAGCCAATCAAACCACAAAAGCAATAGAATGGTATCGATGAAATGTGTCCGATAGGGGGTGTAACATCTCGGATTTTCGCGTTCGAAAATCGACATCCGTACTTTACGTCGTACTCGAATGCCATAGATTCGACCGTTCAAATCCGATTCGCCGGAGCTTATAACAACATTAAGTAAATAACACAGCGGAATAAATGAATAATACATTGATATACAATATCTGATACAATAGAATGATACAATGAATATCAATATACATCAGAGATATGATACAACAAATAGCAGCGGAATAGAAAACAATAGATAACATCAGCAGCGGATAATCTCCATCTTCAAAGCACCAATCCAGATAATAACGATGAACAAAGATAAGAAAGTGCAGTCCATATCCAAAGACTGAACTAGCTCTAGAAAAATCTACAAATCTGGATATTTGAAAAACCAAACTCTAGACTGCTCGTGTAGAAAAAATTTTGAGCATCCAGAGTTTAGGAAATAAACAATAAACTCCGGATCAGTCATGGGACTGGTGTGAGCAACAAAAACAGTTTATCTTTAAACAACAGCAAAGAATTTTAAAGTCAATTCGCAATGCTTTTGGAAAGTGAAACTACCATAAGACCTCCCACCACACACACAATGCAAACGCAGAATTGGAGGAGATTTCTTCTTATGATAGTCAAAGATGCTTACTACGTAAAATCAAATCATTTTTGATATTATTATTAGTGCATAGTGTAGAAACATTTCGAAAGTATAATATTAATCTTAGCCAGCATAGGCATTCCGCACTTATGCCTACTATAGCTACTATGTTCAATAGCAGGTTACCGCCACATTCCACAGCAGGTAATACAACTAAAACCGTACAAGTCACGTATTGTTTCTTTGGATTTCCAACAAATGGTCAGGCTAAGGAACTTCCTTTCCCACGATGGGTACGTCCCTGGAATAGACGACCCGAGAACCTAACCGGATCTCTGCCAACACAAGGCCGGGTTACCTCTGCAAATAGGTAACTACTGACACGCGTATGACATCCCCCGATCGTCACCGATCTTCCCGAGGATCCCCGATTTCCAACAACCACAAAGTAATAAATTTGCAGCAACCACAGAGGTTAAGTATCTGGGCTCCATACCATGATACCACCTTTATCCAGAAGGAATGACATACACTAAGGGGCGCTACTCCCTAGAACCTTGCTGCATCCTTCCTGTTTTGACCATTTCCGGGGTGTGAGGCTCGACGAAGTCTCGTCCACAAAGCTACGCTTTCTACAAAGCCATGCTTCGGGTCAAACAAATGATCAACCTATGATCACAAAGATATAAGATCAAACAAATGATCATATCACAAATGATCAAACACTGATCATTTCACAGCAACACTCAGCATGCCACATTACCAAATTGGGATATATCGCTGATAAATTTCAACTACATAACCTCTGAGCTCGTACGTCTCAGAGAAGGGTGTTAAGCTAAGAGAATAAATTCTCCGCCACCAAACAGAAATGTATTTGAAAGAAATCGGCTTTATATCTCAAAGTGTAATGTCAGACATGTATCCATACAAGTCTGTTCCGGGATCGAACAGAACCGAAGGCACTTCTCACGAAGCCCTTGCAATTCCGGATAATTTCCAATCACGTCCGGACTTCCCGTCACAAAAGAGTGATATAAATCTCTATACCGGCGCGACTCAGTGCAGAGACATTCGACAGGTTGTCCTTTCATTTTCGAAAAATATCCGGTCTTCAACACCGGTCTTCAAATGCTATCCATATACGACGTATCACTATTCGGAATGGGTTATATGACACAATTGTCTTTTCCCGGCTAACCCGAATAGTGAGCGCAATATTCGAAAACAAATGGATAATGGGATTTCAATTAAGTCACAACTTAAACCCAAACTTCTCTTTTCAAATGGTTTAACAAATTACCATTTTAAATCTTTTTAAACAAAAAGATTCAATTCACAAAGTTCACTTAATTTCACAAAGATTTATTCACAGATTTTCCAAATCAATTTCCCTTTCAATTTGATTAATTCGTTAAATCTTTAAATCAAAGATTTAACTCATAGCTTTCAAAACAATTTCATTTCGAATGGGTTAAACAAAATATCAATTTAAATCTGTTAAAAAATAACAGATTAAATTCATAGCTTTCAAAAAGAATTCATTCATAACTTGGAAAATCCATTTTTCAATTCACTTGAAATTCCTTTAATTTAGACTGGAATTTCTTTTCTTATCTAAAAGTGTTTATCATTCGAAAACAACAGTTTTCAATTTGGAAATCTGATTCATTCATACGAGTTGAAATCCTTGGTTTAAATTCAAATTCCCAAATTAATACTTTAAAATGGTTTAATTCATACAAACACATTTATATCATCTTTTATCCCTAGTTTCCAAATCATAGATTTAATTTCAAACTTGAATTCAAATTTAAATCTAATTATTTAAATTTTCAAAACTCGATTAAGTTATTCAAAATAACTTTTATCTTTGAAATTCCATTTCAAAAGCTTTTCACTTTAAACCCGAATTTCTAATTTCAAAATCAATTGAAATTAAAAATTTCAATTTCAAAATCATCAAATTTAAATTATCTGTGACTTAACCGATTTCCACGTGAAATCCATATTTGTGTGTGTAAAAGTGTGGTCCAGGGGTTTCACACACAATAGTGCAACATCAATCATCACATAACAAAATACAGGATATAGTTGATAAGCGATATAAACTATACGCTTATCGTTCATTCACAGATCACAGATATATATCACAGGTAAGTAAACTACAGATCACAACATGAATCAGGGTATATCACAAAGCATCATATATCAGGGATATCAAACAATTAAATCAATAGGATTTAAACATTCATAAGTAAGGTCAGTTAATTTTCTGATTAATTCAAATCAGATTAATTTCTTATAAATTATTAATCCTGGTTAATCAATATTAATTAATTACAAATCATTCTGATTAATTATTCTTTAATCATTTATAAATTAACCATTAATAATAAATTAATTATCCTTTAATTATACTTCATCAACCTTTAATTATAATTAAATCAAACTTTAATCAATAAATAATTTACTTTCAATATTTAATTTTTCTTTAATTGATTATCTTTAATTAATTACATTAATTAACCCCTAATTAATTTCCGTTTAATTAATCACCATGAATTGGTTACAAATTTATTAACCTCAAATTTACTACAAAATTTATTCATTCTTAATTAATAATCATTCCTTAATTACTTTCGCCAATTCATTACTCTTGAATAAATTAATTATTCTCAATTTATAAATTAATCCAAATTCTAAATTTTAAAATCAATAAATAAGTCATTCCTTAATTCCCTTAAGAATTAAATTCTTTTATTATCTTAATTACTTCTAAGATAATTCATTTACTTTATTAATGACTTCATTAACTTTCAAGTGTATTTAAGTATTACATTTCTAAATCTTGATTTAAATTTCATTTTTTGAATCTAAGATTAAAAATGATTATTCCTTTAACATTTATCCAAATTTAAGTTAAACACTTCGTAAATTTTCATTCAAATCTTCGTATTAGTACTTGATTTAAAACTTAATTTGAATTTTTTTTTTTATAAAAATTAAATTCAGTTCTTAAATTTAAAACAGGACAGGTTCAGACTTAAAAACCCAGGCAACATTCCCGAGCCAGAGTACGTTTGCTTCGAGTAATTCACGTTCGTTCCTACTTCGAGTCAAACCCAGGCAAATTCGAATAAAACCCCGAGAAAACCTTTCTTCCCCAAAACGTCATTATTCCCAGATACACGAACCCATCGCGTGCACGTGCACACGAGCTCAGGCGCCCTCCGACCGCCATCGATCCCTCCAGCTAGTCACCTTCGACGAACTCGTGCCAGGTCAACCCCCAGAACTCTCGAACCATCATGCTATCAAAATTCGAGTAACTCGATCACTATCAGGAAAACAACCAGATGCCAAAACTTCCTCGTCCGACCGACCACGTTCACCAGAGACCACGCGAGCTTGACCAAAGCTCGGCCACTCACCCACTCACCTTCTCCCCCACATGCGATTTGGTCCGGTCCCCTCACGGCGATGAACGAATCCAAATTGACCACGTCTTCCCTGTTAAACCTTAAACCCTAGTTCACCTAATTTCGACCACCTCGGCCAATGATAAATGCCCCGAGCATTTTTCCCAAACCCATCCACCTTCCGACCTCCTTCGACCCCAAGCTCGACGCCGACCACCGCGTTGATCACCAGAAAACCCCAAGAAAGCAAAAACAGTGCAACCCAAAAATGCACTTTTATTTCTAATCTAAAATTTTTACTTCTAGCTTTAAAAATCATGTCTTAGTTTAAGGATTTAGTTCACATACCTGAATTGCAAAATTTACATGTTTGAATTTTTATAGAAACTTGAGTTTCCTGTTTAAATTTTATTTCCAGAGCAATTCCAGTTTTAATTTAAGCTAAATAAATTTTTAAATCTTTGTTCAAAATCAAACAAGTAATATTTGTTTGGATCCTAAGTCCTAACAACCCATAGATCAACCAGTAATGATTTTTGAAATAAAACATGAACTTGAAAACTTAAATACAGAGGTGTATTACAGGTTATAAACATGCAGGCATCATCTCATAACACACAAACCTTCAACAGTGTATAAACACATTTTCATATTCAGTCCAGGCATAAATCAATCAATGTAAACATACCTAAGCATTTTAAATTGAAGTTACTCACTTTACTAAAATACCAATCACAACATCAAGTCATATAAACAAATTCAAGGTTAAAACAAAAGGTTGCTCACCTGGGTATTCGCAACAGAGAGGAAGCAAAGCCTGTATTTTTTTTCTTTAATTTCTTTTGAAGCTTCGATAGTTTTGAACTGCAACTTTGATTATGTTGAATTTGTTGCTTTGCAGGTTCGAATCAAGTTGATTCTTCTCTCAAGCTTTGAAGTTGTTGATTTAATTGTTTCCAGTTGTAGCTTTGTTAAGTTGAGGATGATGTTACTTCAATTTTGTTAAAGTTTGAATGGTGTTCATTTTAGAGGTTTCTCAGGTGGAAGGGCACGAAAATGAATTGAAGTTGATATGTGAATTTAGTTTATAAGGTGATGATATTTTTCTTTTTATTGTTTGACTAGCCTGTTTTCTTGGTGGCTGATATGATATCAGTGAGTACAAATGTTTATGCTTGCCTACATTTTTTTTTAGCTCGGCTGTACTCGTACTAGAGATATTGTTAGGGATTACTTTGCTTTATTTTACAGGCATATTTTCATTTGTTTATAGGCTGAGGTGATATATAGTGATGGTTTGCATTAATTGACATGTACAAATGAATATTTTTCTCTTCATTTCGGTGGCTGGTGATGTTTCCCTCATGTACTAAGGGTATTTGCATTTATTACTTGTACAAACTGAGATTTATATATTTTTTTCTTTTACCTTATTTCGGCTATACATACATGATCTTGCTTTTGTGCTTACATATATACTTACATATATATATATTTACTTTATCTTATTCTTCAAGCTTGTAGATATTTTGTTTTATCTTTTGTTTTGTTTTGTTACTTTGTATTGACTTTTGCATTGGTTTATTAAGATCTAGATATTTACTTTATACTTTATATCTCATATAATTTGTATCTTCATTTCTAAACCATTTATATAAAGATTTAAATTCAACTCAAATATAAAAATATATATTATCAAATTTTACTCACATATCATATATACATATATATTCACATATATGCAATATTTTTAATATTTTTAAATTAAAAGGATTTATACAGAATATATTTGATCCGGGGAAACTCGCTCTCAATTTTCCTAATTAATTTACAAATTTTTATCAAAAATTTATTTAATTACTCAATTTAATTCAAAAATTTCATTTAATTATTAATTTAAATAAATTTAAATTCCAGGGTCGTTACAGGGGGAATGACCCCATTTGGCCCGGTATAGCTCCTGTTTTAGCCACATCAAGCTGACCCACGGGAGTCAGGGCTACGTAAATACCCTATAGAATCGTCGCCAAACCGTCCTACTTCGTTCTGGAATCTCCACCATGTACACAGTTGTTAAAGTGGTTTTCGGTATTGGTAGAGAGTATGACAATATCCGATCCCGGTCTCTTTAACAATCAAATGCTTATTTCACACCGAGGTCATTTCATTTCAAATAGTTCATACTTCATATCAAAATATCATATTCATTTAAAAATCATATAAATTCGATATCATTATTCACTTTAAATAATATTCATTTTCAGAATCGTAACACTTTTCAAAATTATAACACTTTCGAAACCATAGCACTTTTGAAATCGTAACACTTTGGAAATCATAACACTTTGGAAATCATAACACTTTAAAATCATAACACTTCCAACTTAAACAGTTTAAATATTGAAAATAGTATATATAATAAGTAGTTAAAAATTTAAAATAGTTTATATATTAAATTTTTTTTATATATTAAAATAGTTTATATATTAAAAATACTTTATATAATAAAATAGTTTCCTCCAATTTCGCAAATTGATTCAAATCATCTTAAATTCCAAAAATTCAATTTGGATCAATTCCAGTTTAACCATTTCAATTTAAAGTTCAAAGATTCAAGTTTAAATATTCAAACATTTTCAATATAAATTTCATTTATTTTCAACATTTTACTTTAAATTTTATCCAAATTGGAAAATACTCACTTAATCATTTTAATAACACTTTGTTTGAATCCCAATTTATAAATTTAAATCAATATTAAATATTCAATCTAAATTTTATTTCAAGTTCAGAATATTCATTTAATCACCTTCTATCAAATCAAGTTATAAATCATATCTTTCAAAACCTCAAAAATCAATAAGTTTAAATCAATTCTTATTTAAACTCACTTATTAACCAATTTAAATTCTAAACCAACATTAATTTATCTTCCCAACCTTTATTATTAAAGTTATAAAATCTATTTTTTTAAATATTAATATAAATTTAAATAGGTACTTAAAAATATTTTATTAAATTAAATCTTATTATTAAATTTATTTTGTATTAAATCTATTTTTATATATTTTAAAATAGTAAAATTTTAAGAAAAATCTTAAAAATTTTATTTTCAAAACTAACTTATAAGTTTAAAAATTTCCAAAACATATAATTTTAAAAAAAAAATCTAAAATTTAGAAAATAACACTTATATATATATATATCATATTTTAAAATCAACATTTATTAAGAACTATATATTTCCTTTTAAGAACTTTGGAAATCATTTTCAAAATAGACCAACGGTGTCCGTATATAATTTTCTATTCTATAGTCAAGTGATACGGATATTTATCACTTCAATCCGTAATTTAAATATTTACGGGTATTGTAACATCCCGAAATTTTTCGACTTTCGAAAATTCAACATCGATACTCACTTTATCGACTGCTGAGCCATCGAATGCCGGAAACCCGAAAAGTTATGGTTTTAAGAAAGAAGAAAAGGTAGAAGAAGAAGATAGAAGAAAAAGAAAGAAGAATAACAACAGAACAAGAGCAGAAACAGAAACAGAAAACAATATCAGAATCTCACATATCGCAGCGGAACAATATATAATAGATAAATGAATATCATTTAAAAACAAAAGAATTATATCTGTTATTACATTACATCACATCATATCATCAGAGTCAATAAACAACAATGGACAATTATATAAACTTGTTGTAACGACCCAGAATTTTGAACAAATTAAATTGAGAATATTTAATTAATTTTAAATATTTGAACGATGATTTAATTTGAATCCCCGATTTAAATTTGAAGCTGACAATTAAATTATAAAATTTAATCTATTGATGTTGAATAAGAATTTATATCTTCAATTTTAAGCTGAAGAAAAATATTTCGAAAGTTTCTAAAATTCGTATTTATAATACTGAAGGTAACAGGAGCTTCAAAATTGAATTTTTTACCGTTCTGTTCAGTTTTGAAATTAGATCGTTCGAGTCGATATTTAAAAATAGCCGTCCGAGGCACAGTCTCGGAATTCGACGAAACCAGTTCCATTGGGTCCGTAATATTGTATTATTACCAGTTTTTAAATTTCGTATTTTTCGGTGTTAATACGTAAGCACACGGTGGGTAAACGCATTGAAGATTTAATCAAATTCAATTTACATTTTTAAAATTTAAATCTTTGCCGACATTAAAAGTAAGGCAACATGTTCTCCCTTCTTTCCGCCTACAAGCACGCATAGAACACGGAAGAAAGATCGTGCGAGCACGTTCTCTGCTAAACCACGTCCTTTTACTCCCCTTTCCAGTTTTAAAAGAAAAAAATTATCAAACGAAAACCATTTTTCTTCCTCTCGTTCAAATTCAAACAATAATGGCCGAAGTCGAGAGTAGTTCCCTTCTCTTCTTCTTTTATCAGCGAACCCATCCTCAGTTCTTCTTTTTCGAGAAAAAAAAAATAATAAAATCCTCTGCCTTTGTCGAATCGAACGACGACCCAATCGCGAGGAACTCGAGCACGAGGCTACGAAAGGGGAAGAGCGACAATCGGGGAGGCTTCGCGTGGGCGAGTTTAGCTCGAAGGCGGCGTCGAGGACTAGGGCAGCGACTGGGCGACTGCCGCGTTGGTAAGCAGCGAACAGAGGATCAAAATCGCGAGGTACCGGAGGTGATCGAAATGGCTCACGTGCGTTCCAGGCGATGCTTTGGGATGTTGTCTCTCGAGCAAGCAATGGTCAAGGGGGTGTGGCGACAGTCTTGGTCGATGATGCTCGCGAGCAGGTCGTGATTTCAAGAATCGAGAGCAATAAGGTATTCTTCAGTTTGAAATTTATTTTGAAATTTAAATAAATTACTGTTGAGATTTAAATTTCATACAGAGAAATGTATCTACAATAGGAGAATAAAAATATACATATTTTAAATTTGCTTGATCTTAAAATTTGTTGATTTAATTTAAATAGTTAACTAACTTAATTTATCTGGTTACTAAAAATAATTTAAAGAAATTTGTATATTAATGGGCATTTTGGAAGTGTAAATTTAAAAAAGGGAATTTGTTTAAAATAAATTATGAGTTAATTAAATTTATAAAATAGAGATTCAATTTGTTAAGTGAAATGATTTATTTATGAAAAATTAGTTTAAATTAAATTTATTTCAATAGTAATGGATTTTTGAGTCAGTTCAGATTATTATATTTAGAATAAGTTATTAGTTTAAACCTAAATCGTTAGCCAAACTAAATGAATTTACCAAATGGAAATTTATTATTCGATCTGTTCGAATATTAATTAATTTGTATAAAATGTTTATACAAGGTTTCAAATCAAGAATCAAGCCGAAATGGAAAGGGATTGCAAAATAAAAGCTAAGGTGAGATTTTCTCACTCGAAGGAAAATTTTATTTTGCAGTTATTGATTTGTTTGATGATTGGATGTTCTATTAGATATGATAGGATATATCTATATATATAGCGATATATACATATTGGCATATGTATATATTGGATTGATGATTTTCCCGCCTCGTATAGCGGATGAGACCCTATTGCGCCGTTAGTAAGCGGATTTATAAAAACCCATATACCGCGATAATTCCGTACTGGAGCGGAATTGGTATTGTGCTAACATCTGTGGATGCAGGGAAACAGGTTGGAGGGATCCAACTGGACCCCTCACATTGATTGAATTTATTTCTACTGTGATGTGATAATCTGTGAATGATTATTGATGTTATTGAATTGATGTCTGGAAATTGTTGAAAACTAAAATTCAGCTGAATGGATGTTTTGACATCATTGGATTCCAAAGATAAACGAAATTGAATTTTTGAAATGCAAGTAGAAAATTTCTAAGTGAATTAATTTTAGAAATTTAATAAATTTGAAGAAAAGAATTTAAAAGAATAAAGGTTGATTTTTAAAAATCTTATGGAATTAATTGCAGAATCAAGTGAAAACGTTAAATAAATGAATTTCGTATAATAGTGATTTTAAATTGAAGAAATTAATTTAAATTTGGATTTTTAAATAGATTGAAAGAGACAAAGAAATAAGTGGGAAGTCCAATTAGAAATTTATTTGGCTAATTGAAGCGAATTTGGAAAATCGATATGAAATTTATAGATGTATAAATTATAAAGTTAAATCGATATGAAATTTATAGATGTATAAATTGTAAGTAAAAAGAATGAAATTTATAGATTTATAAATTGTGAAGTTAAAATGAATGAAATTGTAGAATGGAAGATTTATAAGAAATTAACTTATAAAATTGGATTTTTACCTTTAAAGGGAGTATTGATCGAACTTGTTAATAAAGGGGATTTATAAATCAAAGTTATTGTGAAATATAAGATTGAATTTATAAACGTTGTTTTATAAATCTGAAATCACTTATTTTAATAAGTGTATTATAGAAATTAATAAAAGGAGATTTATAAACCGAAGTTGTTATAAAACAGAAATGGAATTTATAAGCGTTGTTTTATAAATTCGAAATAAATTGAATTTGATGAATTAAATAGTGAAATGTGATTAGTGAAGTATATTCACGATTTTGGACAGTGAATATATTATTAAATAAATGGATATATTTTTGAAGAAGTGATATTAAAAATGAAGTTAAACATTTTAAAGATGTTTTAAAATGTATTGTGAATCGAAAGCATAGATTTCAACACTTGTTATTGAAATAGGCGTTTTCGAAAATATAAGGAAATGATGGACTATAACACTGTTGTTATAGTAAATGATTTTCGGAAGAAAATGTTTTGATGTAGTATTGGGATTTATATATCTATCTTAATTCCGAATCCCTATACTAGTGATTTTGAGTCGTCGTAACGATGTTTTACGTAACATTCGTTTTGACTCAAATAAATGTGTTTTAAGAATGATTTCCTTAAAAGAATGAAATATATACTTAATATTGATTTAAGTATATCGAATATTTTCAAATGTTGAAAATAAATTGATTTGTGAAATACTTATTATTAAATAAGTATGGAATGTTTTCCAATATGAAATGAACGTTTTTGAGATTTATCTTCTTAAAGATAAATCGAAATCGAACATTGAAAACGATTTGAAAATCGTATATCAGAAGATATTTTGAAAATATAAATTCAATATGGAATTTATAAAAGAAAGGGAAACTGTTTAGAAAAAATAAACGTTGATTTATTTTTGAAGTGTGGAAATTTTTATATCTAGTAAAGATATTTTTGAAGATGAAATAATTTGGAATCTGATGATGTTGCGCATCTTTATTGATAGTTAAATAACCGACTATCAATAATTACCTTAAATAGGTATTTGTTGTGAATTGGATGAATTTGAATGCCACACTTATTTTTGAATAAGCGCTCACTATTCGGGTTAGCCGGGAAAGGACCATGGGGTCGTATAACCCATTCCGAATATGTGATACGTCGTTATGAATTGCATTCGAAGACCGGTGTTGAAGACCGGATATTTTTGAAAACGAAAGGATTACCGTCGAGTTACTCTACATCAACTGATCTTCGATTTAGAGGTTTTTATCACCCTTAGTGACGGGAAATCCTGACGTGATTGAAAATTATCCGGATGTGCAAGGGCTTCGTGAGAAGTGCCTTCGGTTCTGTTCGATCCCGGAATAGACTTGTATGGATTGTGTGTCTGACGTTACAATTTGAGATATAAAGCTGATTTCTTTCAAATACATTTCTGTTGGTGGCGGAGAATTTATTCTCTTAGCTTAACACCCTTCTCTGAGACGTACGAGCTCAGAGGTTATGTAGTTGAAATTTATCAGCGATATATCCCAATTTGGTAACGTGGCATACTGAGTGTTGCTGTGAAATGATCGGTGTTTGATCATTTGTGATATGATCATTTGTTTGATCTTATATCTTTGTGATCATAGGTTGATCATTTTTGTTTGACCCGAAGCAGGGCTTTTTGAGAAAGCGTAGCTTTGTGGACGAGACTTCGTCGAGCCTCACACCCCGGAAATGGTCGAAACAGGACGAATGCAGCAAGGTTCTAGGGAGTAGCGCCCCTTAGTGTATGTCATTCCTTCTGGATAAAGGTGGTATCATGGTATGGAGCCCAAATACTTAACCTCTATGGTTACTGCATTATTATTATCTATGTGGTTTGTTGCGAATCGGGGATCCTCGGGAAGATCGGTGACGATCGGGGGATGGCATACGCGTGTCAGTAGTTACCTATTTTTGCAGAGGTAACCCGGCCTTGTGTTGGCAGAGATCCGGTTAGATTCTCGGGTCGTCTATTCCAGGGACGTACCCATCGTGGATAGGAAGTTCCTTAGCCTGACCATTTGTTGGAAATCCAAAGAAACAATACGAGCCCTGTACGGTTTTAGTTGTAGAACCTGCCATTTAATATGGTAGCTATAGCAAGCATACTATAATGGTACCTATGCTGGCTAAGATTTATATTCTACTTTCGAAATGCTTTCTACACTATGCACTAATAATAATATCAAAAAGAATTTGATTTTCACGTAGTAAGCATCTTTGACTATCATAAGAAGAAATCTCCTCCAAGTCTGCGTTTGCATTGTGTGTGTGGCGGGAGGTCTTATGGTAGTTTCATTTTCCAAAAGCATTTCGAATTGACTTTAAAATTATCCTGTTGTTTATTTTAAAGATAAACTGTTTTACGATCTCACACCAGTCACCATGACTGACTCGGAGTTTATTGTTTCCCTTCTAAACTCTGGGTGCCCACAAATTTCCACACGGGCAGTCTAGAGTTAGATTATCAGGATATTCTGGATATTCTGGAGCTTTGGAGATAAGCTAGATGACGAGACATAGTATTTGTATCTAATAGTATTTATTCCGCTGTGTATTCTGTATGAGGACAAGTTATATAACTGTCCATTGTTGTACTGAGTTGTATATTGACTCTGATGATTGATGTATGTATAAACTGATATAGTTCTTTGTTTTAAAAGACTAGTGATTATCTATTATATATTGTTCCGCTGCGATGTGTAAGATTCTGATACTGTTTCCTGTTCTGATGTTGTTGTTTTTCTTTCTTTTTCTTCTATCTTCTTCTTCTACCTTTTCTTCTTTCTTAAAACCATAACTTTTCGGGTATCCGGCATTCGATGGCTCAGCAGTCGATAAAATGAGTATCGATGTTGAATTTTCGAAAGTCGAAAATTTCGGGATGTTACAAGTGGTATCAGAGCATATGGTTAAGCGACAACCCTGCTCTGTTGGGTGTTACTCATTAGAGATAGAGTCAGCAGTACTCTAGAATGAGTTTGAGTGTAATAATATATACGAGCGCGTATTTGTTAGTGAATATAAAAATTGTTTTATATTGTGATGATTGGTTTATTGAGTGGTATATGGATTCTGGTCAATACGAGTAATTAACGATCATTGATAGGGATCTCTAAACACTTGAATAGAACAATTCGGCACAGTATTGTTTTAAATAGGGTAAATGAGATAATTTTACCCAAAACTATTTTTGTATATAAAAGAAATGATTTTCTGTAAATTATTACAAGATATGGATGTTTGGTTGTTAGGAAAGTGATGATATTGAAATGTTATCATTACTATTGGAACTGAATAAGAAACTGAAATCGTTACTCCAAAGTTAAGAAATAAATCCATATACAAATGAAATTTAAGAATATAAATTATAAATGTGATTTGTAATTTGAAACGAAATTCTAGAGAAGTATTTGAAAATGTTTTGGAAAGGATTTGAAAATTTTGGAGATTTGAAAGTTTATATCTTTTTGATTTGAAAATGGATTTCGAAGGTTTTGGAAAGTATTTTAGAGAGATGAAAGCTCTAAACTCTTTTCGGTCGCTGGAAAATAACTTCGATGATGACCGCGGCATCACCGGTGTTCATTTTCGGGTTTCCGGAAGAGGAAATGCTGCCAAATTGTTTGTTTTGAAAATTTTGGGTTTTGTTTTGAAAATTCGAGGGATAATTTGAATTGTTTTCAAAATGATTTTGAAATGTTGCTAAGACTCTGGAATATTATGAAATATTATGAAGTTGATAACTTGTAAAGTTTAAATAAAAATCTAACTTGAAGAGATAAATTTATATATGAATAAAGTTGTGGATATAATTTGTAATGTAAATTTATGATTGGAAATAGAATTCCAAGAAGATAATTGAAAATAAAATTCATTAATGAAATGAAATTGTAAATGTGATTGTATAATGATTTGATAAATTGATATGTAAATAAGTCAAAGACTTATAAAATATTTGAAATTTGATGGAATGAGATTCAAATTGGAAATGAAAGTTGTTTGGTTAATAGAATAAACTTAACTTAAAAGAATGAGTTAAAGAAATGTAAGTATAAGTGAATCAATGTAATGAAAGTAAAATTGAAAGTTGAGATTCATTGCGAATCTGTAAGCGATAGAATTGAAATTGAAAATGAAATGAGACTTGAGTCCGAATAAGCTACTTTGATAATTTGTTAATTCACGAAATACAGAAATGGAAGTTGAATTAGTTAAATTGAAACTTGAATTGTGAACTAAATAAAAGAATGGTTCGGAATTGCAAATAAATTCAAGTAAGAAGAAATAAATTTCAAATGAATGGAATTTACAATTGTAAGTGAATAAAATTGAAACTGAATGTTGAAACAAATTTGAATTGTGTGAAATAAAATGAAGCTTTAAGATTAGTTTGAAGTGAACTAAAGATAATTGATGAAATGCAATATTCAGAAGTAATCTGAATCTAAATTAGATTGAAAGTGTAGATTAAATTCAAATGAATGTGGAATGTGAAATTGAATGATAATGGATATAACTTCTATAGTAAACTAGAAATGGTATAAGAAGTTGATATTAGAAGTTTTTAATAAAATTTGCAAAATAGTTGGATGTTATAACTAGATATTATGGCTAGTGGATATACAGGTATAAAGGGAATTGAATTTGATTTCACAGACAATTTGAATTGCTCGACAAAAGGTACGTATTTGAATTATAATATGAGTTTTTGATGATTTCTGGTCTAGCCGCTTGGCTTTTTCTTTTCTTTTTGAAATCAGAGAGTCCGTAGGGACGTTTTGTAGTAGTGCCGTATTAGCCGCGCAAAGGAGACGCTGGCGAAATTTTTCGAAAATTTAGGGCGTTAGAAAATTTTTGAGAAAATTTGAAAGTTTAAATTTGAAATTTGAATTTAAATTTGAGTTTTGAAGTAAAGCAATGTTGTTTGAAACCTATAATTGAAGTTAGAAAGATAGTTGGAATGATAGCGAATCTCTAGTAGAGAGATTTGTTTTGAAAAATTGATAAAACTATTAGATTGTGAAAGATAGTAGACGAGTTAAGGACCATTTTTCCTAACTTGTAATTTCGAGGACGAAATTCTTTTAAGGAGGGAAGTTTGTAACGACCCAGAATTTTGAACAAATTAAATTGAGAATATTTAATTAATTTTAAATATTTGAACGATGATTTAATTTGAATCCCCGATTTAAATTTGAAGCTGACAATTAAATTATAAAATTTAATCTATTGATGTTGAATAAGAATTTATATCTTCAATTTTAAGCTGAAGAAAAATATTTCGAAAGTTTCTAAAATTCGTATTTATAATACTAAAGGTAACAGGAGCTTCAAAATTGATTTTTTTACTGTTCTGTTCAGTTTTGAAATTAGATCGTTCGAGTCGATATTTAAAAATAGCCGTCCGAGGCACAGTCTCGGAATTCGACGAAACCAGTTCCATTGGGTCCGTAATATTGTATTATTACCAGTTTTTAAATTTCGTATTTTTCGGTGTTAATACGTAAGCACACGGTGGGTAAACGCATTGAAGATTTAATCAAATTCAATTTACATTTTTAAAATTTAAATCTTTGCCGACATTAAAAGTAAGGCAACATGTTCTCCCTTCTTTCCGCCTACAAGCACGCAGAGAACACGGAAGAAAGATCGTGCGAGCACGTTCTCTGCTAAACCACGTCCTTTTACTCCCCTTTCCAGTTTTAAAAGAAAAAAATTATCAAACGAAAACCATTTTTCTTCCTCTCGTTCAAATTCAAACAATAATGGCCGAAGTCGAGAGTAGTTCCCTTCTCTTCTTCTTTTATCAGCGAACCCATCCTCAGTTCTTCTTTTTCGAGAAAAAAAAATAATAAAATCCTCTGCCTTTGTCGAATCGAACGACGACCCAATCGCGAGGAACTCGAGCACGAGGCTACGAAAGGGGAAGAGCGACAATCGGGGAGGCTTCGCGTGGGCGAGTTTAGCTCGAAGGCGGCGTCGAGGACTAGGGCAGCGACTGGGCGACTGCCGCGTTGGTAAGCAGCGAACAGAGGATCGAAATCGCGAGGTACCGGAGGTGATCGAAATGGCTCACGTGCGTTCCAGGCGATGCTTTGGGATGTTGTCTCTCGAGCAAGCAATGGTCAAGGGGGTGTGGGCGACAGTCTTGGTCGATGATGCTCGCGAGCAGGTCATGATTTCAAGAATCGAGAGCAATAAGGTATTCTTCAGTTTGAAATTTATTTTGAAATTTAAATAAATTACTGTTGAGATTTAAATTTCATACAGAGAAATGTATCTACAATAGGAGAATAAAAATATACATATTTTAAATTTGCTTGATCTTAAAATTTGTTGATTTAATTTAAATAGTTAACTAACTTAATTTATCTGGTTACTAAAAATAATTTAAAGAAATTTGTATATTAATGGGCATTTTGGAAGTGTAAATTTAAAAAAGGGAATTTGTTTAAAATAAATTATGAGTTAATTAAATTTATAAAATAGAGATTCAATTTGTTAAGTGAAATGATTTATTTATGAAAAATTAGTTTAAATTAAATTTATTTCAATAGTAATGGATTTTTGAGTCAGTTCAGATTATTATATTAAGAATAAGTTATTAGTTTAAACCCAAATCGTTAGCCAAACTAAATGAATTTACCAAATGGAAATTTATTATTCGATCTGTTCGAATATTAATTAATTTGTATAAAATGTTTATACAAGGTTTCAAATCAAGAATCAAGCCGAAATGGAAAGGGATTGCAAAATAAAAGCTAAGGTGAGATTTTCTCACTCGAAGGAAAAATTTATTTTGCAGTTATTGATTTGTTTGATGATTGGATGTGCTATTAGATATGATAGGATATATCTATATATATAGCGATATATACATATTGGCATATGTATATATTGGATTGATGATTTTCCCGCCTCGTATAGCGGATGAGACCCTATTGCGCCGTTAGTAAGCGGATTTATAAAAACCCATATACCGCGATAATTCCGTACTGGAGCGGAATTGGTATTGTGCTAACATCTGTGGATGCAGGGAAACAGGTTGGAGGGATCCAACTGGACCCCTCACATTGATTGAATTTATTTCTACTGTGATGTGATAATCTGTGAATGATTATTGATGTTATTGAATTGATGTCTGGAAATTGTTGAAAACTAAAATTCAGCTGAATGGATGTTTTGACATCATTGGATTCCAAAGATAAACGAAATTGAATTTTTGAAATGCAAGTAGAAAATTTCTAAGTGAATTAATTTTAGAAATTTAATAAATTTGAAGAAAAGAATTTAAAAGAATAAAGGTTGATTTTTAAAAATCTTATGGAATTAATTGCAGAATCAAGTGAAAACGTTAAATAAATGAATTTCGTATAATAGTGATTTTAAATTGAAGAAATTAATTTAAATTTGGATTTTTAAATAGATTGAAAGAGACAAAGAAATAAGTGGGAAGTCCAATTAGAAATTTATTTGGCTAATTGAAGCGAATTTGGAAAATCGATATGAAATTTATAGATGTATAAATTATAAAGTTAAATCGATATGAAATTTATAGATGTATAAATTGTAAGTAAAAAGAATGAAATTTATAGATTTATAAATTGTGAAGTTAAAATGAATGAAATTGTAGAATGGAAGATTTATAAGAAATTAACTTATAAAATTGGATTTTTACCTTTAAAGGGAGTATTGATCGAACTTGTTAATAAAGGGGATTTATAAATCAAAGTTATTGTGAAATATAAGATTGAATTTATAAACGTTGTTTTATAAATCTGAAATCACTTATTTTAATAAGTGTATTATAGAAATTAATAAAAGGAGATTTATAAACCGAAGTTGTTATAAAACAGAAATGGAATTTATAAGCGTTGTTTTATAAATTCGAAATAAATTGAATTTGATGAATTAAATAGTGAAATGTGATTAGTGAAGTATATTCACGATTTTGGACAGTGAATATATTATTAAATAAATGGATATATTTTTGAAGAAGTGATATTAAAAATGAAGTTAAACATTTTAAAGATGTTTTAAAATGTATTGTGAATCGAAAGCATAGATTTCAACACTTGTTATTGAAATAGGCGTTTTCGAAAATATAAGGAAATGATGGACTATAACACTGTTGTTATAGTAAATGATTTTCGGAAGAAAATGTTTTGATGTAGTATTGGGATTTATATATCTATCTTAATTCCGAATCCCTATACTAGTGATTTTGAGTCGTCGTAACGATGTTTTACGTAACATTCGTTTTGACTCAAATAAATGTGTTTTAAGAATGATTTCCTTAAAAGAATGAAATATATACTTAATATTGATTTAAGTATATCGAATATTTTCAAATGTTGAAAATAAATTGATTTGTGAAATACTTATTATTAAATAAGTATGGAATGTTTTCCAATATGAAATGAACGTTTTTGAGATTTATCTTCTTAAAGATAAATCGAAATCGAACATTGAAAACGATTTGAAAATCGTATATCAGAAGATATTTTGAAAATATAAATTCAATATGGAATTTATAAAAGAAAGGGAAACTGTTTAGAAAAAATAAACGTTGATTTATTTTTGAAGTGTGGAAATTTTTATATCTAGTAAAGATATTTTTGAAGATGAAATAATTTGGAATCTGATGATGTTGCGCATCTTTATTGATAGTTAAATAACCGACTATCAATAATTACCTTAAATAGGTATTTGTTGTGAATTGGATGAATTTGAATGCCACACTTATTTTTGAATAAGCGCTCACTATTCGGGTTAGCCGGGAAAGGACCATGGGGTCGTATAACCCATTCCGAATATGTGATACGTCGTTATGAATTGCATTCGAAGACCGGTGTTGAAGACCGGATATTTTTGAAAACGAAAGGATTACCGTCGAGTTACTCTACATCGACTGATCTTCGATTTAGAGGTTTTTATCACCCTTAGTGACGGGAAATCCTGACGTGATTGAAAATTATCCGGATGTGCAAGGGCTTCGTGAGAAGTGCCTTCGGTTCTGTTCGATCCCGGAACAGACTTGTATGGATTGTGTGTCTGACGTTACAATTTGAGATATAAAGCTGATTTCTTTCAAATACATTTCTGTTGGTGGCGGAGAATTTATTCTCTTAGCTTAACACCCTTCTCTGAGACGTACGAGCTCAGAGGTTATGTAGTTGAAATTTATCAGCGATATATCCCAATTTGGTAACGTGACATACTGAGTGTTGCTGTGAAATGATCGGTGTTTGATCATTTGTGATATGATCATTTGTTTGATCTTATATCTTTGTGATCATAGGTTGATCATTTTTGTTTGACCCGAAGCAGGGCTTTTTGAGAAAGCGTAGCTTTGTGGACGAGACTTCATCGAGCCTCACACCCCGGAAATGGTCGAAACAGGACGAATGCAGCAAGGTTCTAGGGAGTAGCGCCCCTTAGTGTATGTCATTCCTTCTGGATAAAGGTGGTATCATGGTATGGAGCCCAGATACTTAACCTCTGTGGTTACTGCATTATTATTATCTATGTGTTTTGTTGCGAATCGGGGATCCTCGGGAAGATCGGTGACGATCGGGGGATGGCATACGCGTGTCAGTAGTTACCTATTTTTGCAGAGGTAACCCGGCCTTGTGTTGGCAGAGATCCGGTTAGGTTCTCGGGTCGTCTATTCCAGGGACCTACCCATCGTGGATAGGAAGTTCCTTAGCCTGACCATTTGTTGGAAATCCAAAGAAACAATACGAGCCTTGTACGGTTTTAGTTGTAGAACCTGCCATTTAATATGGTAGCTATAGCAAGCATACTATAATGGTACCTATGCTGGCTAAGATTTATATTCTACTTTCGAAATGCTTTCTACACTATGCACTAATAATAATATCAAAAAGAATTTGATTTTCGCGTAGTAAGCATCTTTGACTATCATAAGAAGAAATCTCCTCCAAGTCTGCGTTTGCATTGTGTGTGTGGCGGGAGGTCTTATGGTAGTTTCATTTTCCAAAAGCATTTCGAATTGACTTTAAAATTATCCTGTTGTTTATTTTAAAGATAAACTGTTTTACGATCTCACACCAGTCACCATGACTGACTCGGAGTTTATTGTTTCCCTTCTAAACTCTGGGTGCCCACAAATTTCCACACGGGCAGTCTAGAGTTAGATTATCAGGATATTCTGGATATTCTGGAGCTTTGGAGATAAGCTGGATGACGAGACATAGTATTTGTATCTAATAGTATTTATTCCGCTGTGTATTCTGTATGAGGACAAGTTATATAACTGTCCATTGTTGTACTGAGTTGTATATTGACTCTGATGATTGATGTATGTATAAACTGATATAGTTCTTTGTTTTAAAAGACTAGTGATTATCTATTATATATTGTTCCGCTGCGATGTGTAAGATTTTGATACTGTTTCCTGTTCTGATGTTGTTGTTTTTCTTTCTTTTTCTTCTATCTTCTTCTTCTACCTTTTCTTCTTTCTTAAAACCATAACTTTTCGGGTTTCCGGCATTCGATGGCTCAGCAGTCGATAAAATGAGTATCGATGTTGAATTTTCGAAAGTCGAAAATTTCGGGATGTTACACTTGTCCTCATACAAAATACACAGTGGAATAAATACTATCAGATACAAATACTACGTCTCGTCATCCAGCTTGCCTCCAAAGCTCCAGAATATCCAGAATATCCTGATAATCTAACTCTAGACTGCCCGTGTGGAAATTGGTGGGCACCCAGAGTTTAGAAGGGAACAATAAACTCCGAGTCAATCATGGTGACTGGTGTGAGATCGTAAAACAGTTATTCTTTAAAATAAACAACAGGATAATTTTAAAGTCAATTCGCAATGCTTTTGAAAAATGAAACTACCATAAGACCTCCCACCACACACACAATGCAAACGCAGAATTGGAGGAGATTTCTTCTTATGATAGTCAAAGATGCTTACTACGCAAAATCAAATCATTTTGATATTATTATTAGTGCATAGTGTAGAAATCATTTCGAAAGTATAATATTAATCTTAGCCAGCATAGGCATTCCGCACTTATGCCTACTATAGCTACTATGTTCAATAGCAGGTTACCGCCACATTCCATAGCAGGTAATACAACTAAAACCGTACAAGTCACGTATTGTTTCTTTGGATTTCCAACAAATGGTCAGGCTAAGGAACTTCCTATCCACGATGGGTACGTCCCTGGAATAGACGACCCGAGAACCTAACCGGATCTCTGCCAACACAAGGCCGGGTTACCTCTGCAAAAATAGGTAACTACTGACACGCGTATGCCATCCCCCGATCGTCACCGATCTTCCCGAGGATCCCCGATTCGCAACAAACCACATAGATAATAATAATGCAGTAACCACAGAGGTTAAGTATCTGGGCTCCATACCATGATACCACCTTTATCCAGAAGGAATGACATACACTAAGGGGCGCTACTCCCTAGAACCTTGCTGCATCCTTCCTGTTTCGACCATTTCCGGGGTGTGAGGCTCGACGAAGTCTCGTCCACAAAGCTACGCTTTCTCAAAAAGCCCTGCTTCGGGTCAAACAAAAATGATCAACCTATGATCACAAAGATATAAGATCAAACAAATGATCGTATCACAAATGATCAAACACTGATCATTTCACAGCAACACTCAGTATGCCACGTTACCAAATTGGGATATATCGCTGATAAATTTCAACTACATAACCTCTGAGCTCGTACGTCTCAGAGAAGGGTGTTAAGCTAAGAGAATAAATTCTCCGCCACCAACAGATATGTATTTGAAAGAAATCAGCTAAATATCTCAAATTGTAACGTCAGACACACAATCCATACAAGTCTGTTCCGGGATCGAACAGAACCGAAGGCACTTCTCACGAAGCCCTTGCACATCCGGATAATTTTCAATCACGTCAGGACTTCCCGTCACTAAGGGTGATAAAACCTCTAAATCGAAGATCAGTCGATGTAGTAACTCGACGGTAATCCTTCCGTTTTCAAAAATATCCGGTCTTCAACACCGGTCTTCGAATGCAATTCATAACGACGTATCACATATTCGGAATGGGTTATACGACCCCATGGTCCTTTCCCGGCTAACCCGAATAGTGAGCGTTTATTCAAAAATAAGTGTGGCATTCAAATTCATCCAATTCACAGCAAATACCTATCTAAAGGTAATTATTGATAGTCGGTTATTTAACTATCAATAAAGATGCGCAACATCATCAGATTCCAAATAATTTTCCAAATTATTTCATCTTCAAAAATATCTTTACTAGATATAAAATTTCCACACTTAACCGTTTGAAAACAATTTCAAATCAATTCACTTTTCAATTTATCTTTAAAAGATAAAATTTCAAACCGTTCATTGCACATTGGGAAAAGCATTTCCATACTTATTTAATAATAAGTATTTCACAAATCATTTATTTTCAACATTTGAAAATATTCGATATACTTAAATCAATATTAAGTATATATTCATTCTTTAGGGAAATCATTCTTTAAACACATTTATTTGAGTCAAAACGAATGTTACGTAAAACATCGTTACGACGACTCAAAATCACTAGTATAGGGATTCGGAAATTAAGATAGATATATAAATCCCAATACTAGATAAAAACATTTCCTTTCGGAAACCATTTACTATAACAACAGTGTTATAGTCCACCATTTCCTTATATTTCTCGAAAACGTCTATTTCAACAATAAATGTTGAAATCTATGCTTTCGATTCATAATACATTTTAAAACATCTTTAAAATGTTTAGCTTCATTTATAATATCGCTTTCCCAAACATAACCATTTTTACTTAAAAATATATTCACTGTCCAAAATCATAAATATACTTCATTTAACCCAATTCCAATTATTTCTACACATTTTCATTTCAATAGAAATTCGCTATCCAAAATCGCGAATATATCTTCTTTAATGTCTTTCTATATTTAATTTATCAAACCCAATTGATTTCGAATTTATAAAACAACGTTTATAAATTCTATTTTCTATTCTATAACAACTTCGATTTTATAAATTTCCTTTAATGACCCATTCAATTTTCTAACTCAACGTATACATCAAAAATTCATATTATAAGTTAAATACTTATAATTTATTTATTTTAAAAGAAATCGTTCTTTTAAACTTTACAAACTGTAAATAAACCCATTTTAACATCATTTCCAATTTTAAATCCACATTCCCAAATATTCACTTTTAACCCCAAAATCAAATCCCAAATTGATTTCTAATTTTACTTCAATAACAAATCAATTTCAATATTCATTTCTAAATTAATTTTCCATCCCAAATCATTTTATATTGATTTTCCAAACTCGTTTCAATTTGCCAATTAAATTTATAATTGGACTTCCAACTTATTTCATTTTAAACAAATTCCTCTTAAAGAAAATAAATCCCTTTTATCTTTTTCCAACTATGTAGAAATCCAAATTTTAATTAAATTCTTCAATTTAAAATCACTATTATACGAAATTCATTTACTTAACGTTTTCACTTGATTTTGGAATTAATTCGATAAGAATATAAAAATTAACTTTTTATACTTTAACATTTTCTTTCTTCAAAATTTATTCAATTTCAAAAAATTTATTTACTTAAAAATTTCTATTTTGATTTCAAAAATTCAATTTTCGTTTATTTTTGGAATCCAATGATGTCAAAACATCCATTCAGCTAAATTTTAGCTTTTCAACAATTTCCAGATATCAATTCAATAACAACAATAATCATTCACAGATTATCACATCACGGTAGAAATAAATTCAATCAATGTGAGGGGTCCAATTGGATCCCTCCAACCTGTTTCCCTGCATCCAAAGACGTTAGCACAATACCAATTCCGCTCCAGTACGGAATTATCGCGGTATATAGGTTTTTATAAATCCGCTTACTAACGGCGCAATAGGGTCTCATCCGCTATACGAGGCGGGAATCAATCAATCCAATATATACATATGCCAATATGTATATACTGCTATATATATAGATATATCCTATCATATCTAATAGCACACATCAATAGCCATCAATAATAACTGAAAATTCCACTTTTCAATTTGAGTGAGAAAATCTCACCTTAGCTTTTAATTTTGTGCAATTCCTTTCCATTTCGGCTTGATTCTTGATTTAGACCTTGTATAAATAATTTATACAATTCTATCAATATCCAAAATAAATCGAACCATTCATTTTCATCTAATCAATTTATTTCAAACAATTTCCTTTAAAGCTTCAATTTTTCTTGTAACCCAATAAATAAATTAGTTAACTATTTAAACTTAATAAATAAGTTTTAAGATCAGCAAATTAAAAATATGTATATATTTTTCTTCTTTTATTTCATCATCATTTTTTTTTCCTACAAAATATATATTAAAATCTTAAACTGTTTAATATTTTAAAATCCCATATTTTGAAAATACACATTTTATCAAAGTAGCCTATATATATATACATTTAAAGATCCAACCATTAAATAAACTGTTAATCACCTTACTATATTTTAAAACAATTGATTTTCATTTTCTTTGAATCAAACATGTTTAAATCTTTTGTAAAAAATTTTATATCATATACACATTCTCTGTCGACTAAAATATGTATATACAAGTTTTAACAGAACAAATAGAAAATACCTTCTCTGCTAAGTCGAGCAACCCAGGCCAACGCGAATTGCCTCGCGATCGAAACCCCAGCTGCCCCACCTGATGACGAACGCCACCGTCTCCTTACTTGATCGCGATAATCGCCAAGACGCGCGCCTCCATCACCGCATCCCCCCATACTCGAACCCCTGACCTTGCCGCGACGTCGTACTCGAGCTCGACGAAACCCTAGCTCGCGACTTGCCTTCAGTCGCTCGCACCCAGAAATCGATTGCCTCCTCCACGATTTACGCGCCTCTGCCAACGATCGCGGCCTAAGCCCTAACCCCACACACTCCGATCGAGACCGCGATTCCAGTAAGCTCGACCACCAGCTTCGATGCTGAGCTGGGAAGGCACGAATAGGCTTCAACCTCGATAATCTATTTCGAGCTGCCATATTTAATTTTTTCTTCGTTCGAAATGTTCTTGAACTAAGGAGGGAGAAAGGAGAGTTTCGTATAGATTGGGACGAACATGCGTTTTGTTCTGGGCTTCGCGAAATAAAACTGAAGGGGATCGACTTCGTGAAATTTGAAAAGGAGAGCGGCCATTAATTTGGATTGAACGAAGAAGTCTTCGTTTTATTTTTGTCGAACAGAGGGATATTTAAAATCTGGACGAGGCATGCTCTACACGATCTAGTATCGTGATTTACTGCGTGATTAAAGGAGGGTAACGTGCTGAGGTGACCAATTACAAGTTTAAATTTAAATTTAATTTCGATAAAAATTCAATGCGTTTACACGTCGTGTGCCCACATATCAACTCCGAAAAATACGAAATTTGAAATCCGATAATAATTCAATATTACGGACCCAATGGAACTGGTTTCGTCGAATTCCGAGACGGTTTGAAAAATGACTATTTTTAAATATCGATTAAACGATATAAATTTCAAAACTGATCAAACCAATTCAAAATTGGATTCTGAAGCTTCAATCATCTTCAGAATTATCAATATAAATTTTACAAGCGTTTGAAATATTTTTCTTCAGCTTTAAATTGAGGATTCAAATTTTTATTCAACTCTCAATCGATTAAATTTTAAAATTTAATCGCCAAATTCAAATTTAAATCGGGGATTCAAATTAAATCATCGTTCAAATATCTAAAATTAAATTAAATATTTTCAATTAAATTTGGTCAAAATTCCGGGTCGTTACAGACTTCCCTCCTTAAAAGAATTTCGTCCTCGAAATTACAAGTTAGGGAAAAAGGTCCTTAACTCGTCTACTATTTTTCACAATTCAATTGTTTTTATCAATCTATCAAAACAAATCTTCCTACTAAAGATTCGTTATTCATCAACTAAATTTCAACTTCAATTATAAGTTTCAACAGCATTGTTTTACTTCAAAATTCAAATTTAAACTTAAATTCAAATTTTAACTTTCAAAAATTTCTCAAAAATTTTCTAACACTCGAAATTTTCGAAAAATTTCGCCAGCGTCTCCTTTGCGCGGCTAATACGGTACGACTACAAAACGTCCCTACGGACTCTCAGATTCCAAAAAGAAAAAGAAAAAAGCCAAGCGGCTAGAGAGAAATCATCAAAAACTCATATTATAATTCAAATACGTACCTTTTGTCGAGCAATTCAAATTATCTGTGAAATCAAATTCAATTCCCTTTATACCTGTATATCTACTAGCCATTATATCTAGTTACAACATTCAAACTATTTCGTACATTCAATTACAAAATTTTCAATATAACTGCTTATATCATCTCTAATTCACTATTGAGGTCATATATTCAATTTCGTTCAATTTTGCATTTCAAGATTCCATTTGAATTCAATTCCACATTTCAATTTCTCATTTGAGTTAAATTTACTATTCAATTCAATTTGAATTCTATTTATCTTCCGAATATTGAATTTATCAATTATCTTTAGTTCACTTCAAACTAATCTCAAAACTTCATTTTATTTCACACAATTCAATTTTGTTTTCAATATTCAGTTTAAATTCTAGTTCACTTCTTTTGTTCAATCATCAGATTTGTGTTTCAATTTACCACTTTGGTTAAATCTACTTGTATTTCAACTAGATTTCAATTCATTTTAAATTTAATTCGTTCAAACCTTATTCATTTGGTCCATATTTAATTTGCTTCAATATCTTGATTCATTTATCAATCCAATTCAGATTCTCAATTTTTTTATTTAACTTTACCAAGGTCAAATTTCATCACTTAATCAGAATCACATTTCATCTTGCTTAATAAAATTGTTTAACCACTTTTAACAATTCGTTTCATTTCTATTTTCTCATTTTATAAGTTATATAACTTATATTCAAAATTACCACTTGGATTTTTTTATTTATTTTATTGATTCACTTATACTTACTTTAATCCAACTTAAAATTCCTTAAGTTAAATTTATTCAATCTAAATTCACAACAACTTTGTATAAGTTATCAACTCATTTATTATTCTCATAAATACTTTTATATAGCATTCCAGAGTCTTAATAACATTTTCAAAACCATTTTTGAAAACAATTCAAATTTATCTTTTGAATTTCCAAAACAAACCCAAATTTTTCAAACAACTTCCATTTAAAACAAATTTGGCAGCAATTCCTCTTTTGGAAACCCGAAAATGAACATCGGTGATGTCACGATCATCATCGAAGTTATTTTCCAGCGACCGAAAAGAGTTTAGAGCTTTTAACTCTCCAAAATACTTTTCAAACCTTTGAAATTCATTTCCAAATCAAAAGATTTAAATTTTCCAAATCTCCAAAATTTTCAAATTCTTTTCAAAACATTTCCAAATACTTCTCTAGAATTTCGTTTTAAATTATAAATCACATTTATAATTTACATCCTCACATTTCATTTATATGTGAATTCATTTCTTAACTTTGGAGTTACGATTTCAATTTCTTATTCAATTTCAATGATAATAATAATAATCCAATGTTATTATTTTCCTAACAACCAAACATCCATATACTATGAGAATTCATAGAAAATCAATTCGTTTCTATACAAAAATAGTTTTGGGCAAAATTGTCTCATTTACCCTATTTAAAACAATACTGTGCCGAATTGTTCTATTCGAGTGTTTAGAGATCCCTATCGATAGAGTTGTACGGACAATACCGACCAGAATCCATATACTACTCAACAAACCAATCATCACAATATAAAACAATTTTATATTCAAATAACAAATACACGCTCATATCTATTATTACACTCAACTCATTCTAGAGTACTACTGACTCTATCTCTAATGAATAACACCCAACAGAGCAGGGTTGTCGCTTAACCATATGCTCTGATACCAAATGTAACATCCCGAAATTTTTGGGAAGCGGTCACAACCGGTAGGCTTTTCAACCATCCCAGCCCCACCGTGGCTTACAATGATATCCCAAACTTGCTTTTACGGCCAGCCTCTCGACTGTCACGGCCTCTGCCTAACCAACCCATCCCTCTCAGGGACATGTAGGGGTAAGAGTCTCCCGTTCGCCACCAAACCGCGAAGCGAGAATCCCCTATCATGCTGTAATATAGCAAGACTGGTGTGAGATCGTAAAACAATTATTCTTTAAAATAAACAACATGATAATTTTAAAGTCAATTCGCAATGCTTTTGAAAAATGAAACTACCATAAGACCTCCCACCACACACACAATGCAAACGCAGAATTGGAGGAGATTTCTTCTTATGATAGTCAAAGATGCTTACTACGCAAAATCAAATCATTTTGATATTATTATTAGTGCATAGTGTAGAAATCATTTCGAAAGTATAATATTAATCTTAGCCAGCATAGGCATTCCGCACTTATGCCTACTATAGCTACTATGTTCAATAGCAGGTTACCGCCACATTCCATAGCAGGTAATACAACTAAAACCGTACAAGTCACGTATTGTTTCTTTGGATTTCCAACAAATGGTCAGGCTAAGGAACTTCCTATCCACGATGGGTACGTCCCTGGAATAGACGACCCGAGAACCTAACCGGATCTCTGCCAACACAAGGCCGGGTTACCTCTGCAAAAATAGGTAACTACTGACACGCGTATGCCATCCCCCGATCGTCACCGATCTTCCCGAGGATCCCCGATTCGCAACAAACCACATAGATAATAATAATGCAGTAACCACAGAGGTTAAGTATCTGGGCTCCATACCATGATACCACCTTTATCCAGAAGGAATGACATACACTAAGGGGCGCTACTCCCTAGAACCTTGCTGCATCCTTCCTGTTTCGACCATTTCCGGGGTGTGAGGCTCCACGAAGTCTCGTCCACAAAGCTACGCTTTCTCAAAAAGCCCTGCTTCGGGTCAAACAAAAATGATCAACCTATGATCACAAAGATATAAGATCAAACAAATGATCATATCACAAATGATCAAACACTGATCATTTCACAGCAACACTCAGTATGCCACGTTACCAAATTGGGATATATCGCTGATAAATTTCAACTACATAACTTCTGAGCTCGTACGTCTCAGAGAAGGGTATTAAGCTAAGAGAATAAATTCTCCGCCACCAACAGATATGTATTTGAAAGAAATCAGCTAAATATCTCAAATTGTAACGTCAGACACACAATCCATACAAGTCTGTTCCAGGATCGAACAGAACCGAAGGCACTTCTCACGAAGCCCTTGCATTTCCGGATAATTTTCAATCACGTCAGGACTTCCCGTCACTAAGGGTGATAAAACCTCTAAATCGAAGATCAATCGATGTAGAGTAACTCGACGGTAATCCTTCCGTTTTCAAAAATATCCGGTCTTCAACACCGGTCTTCGAATGCAATTCATAACGACGTATCACATATTCGGAATGGGTTATACGACCCCATGGTCCTTTCCCGGCTAACCCGAATAGTGAGCGTTTATTCAAAAATAAGTGTGGCATTCAAATTCATCCAATTCACAGCAAATACCTATCTAAAGGTAATTATTGATAGTCGGTTATTTAACTATCAATAAAGATGCGCAACATCATCAGATTCCAAATAATTTTCCAAATTATTTCATCTTCAAAAATATCTTTACTAGATATAAAATTTCCACACTTAACCGTTTGAAAACAATTTCAAATCAATTCACTTTTCAATTTATCTTTAAAAGATAAAATTTCAAACCGTTCATTTCACATTGGGAAAAGCATTTCCATACTTATTTAATAATAAGTATTTCACAAATCATTTATTTTCAACATTTGAAAATATTCGATATACTTAAATCAATATTAAGTATATATTCATTCTTTAAGGAAATCATTCTTTAAACACATTTATTTGAGTCAAAACGAATGTTACGTAAAACATCGTTACGACGACTCAAAATCACTAGTATAGGGATTCGGAAATTAAGTTAGATATATAAATCCCAATACTAGATAAAAACATTTCCTTTCGGAAACCATTTACTATAACAACAGTGTTATAGTCCACCATTTCCTTATATTTCTCGAAAACGTCTATTTCAACAATAAATGTTGAAATCTATGCTTTCGATTCATAATACATTTTAAAACATCTTTAAAATGTTTAGCTTCATTTATAATATCGCTTTCCCAAACATAACCATTTTTACTTAAAAATATATTCACTGTCCAAAATCGTGAATATACTTCATTTAACCCAATTCCAATTATTTCTACACATTTTCATTTCAATAGAAATTCGCTATCCAAAATCGCGAATATATCTTCTTTAATGTCTTTCTATATTTAATTTATCAAACCCAATTGATTTCGAATTTATAAAACAACGTTTATAAATTCTATTTTCTGTTCTATAACAACTTCGATTTTATAAATTTCCTTTAATGACCCATTCAATTTTCTAACTCAACGTATACATCAAAAATTCATATTATAAGTTAAATACTTATAATTTATTTATTTTAAAAGAAATCGTTCTTTTAAACTTTACAAACTGTAAATAAACCCATTTTAACATCATTTCCAATTTTAAATCCACATTCCCAAATATTCACTTTTAACCCCAAAATCAAATCCCAAATTGATTTCTAATTTTACTTCAATAACAAATCAATTTCAATATTCATTTCTAAATTAATTTTCCATCCCAAATCATTTTATATTGATTTTCCAAACTCGTTTCAATTTGCCAATTAAATTTATAATTGGACTTCCAACTTATTTCATTTTAAACAAATTCCTCTTAAAGAAAATAAATCCCTTTTATCTTTTTCCAACTATGTAGAAATCCAAATTTTAATTAAATTCTTCAATTTAAAATCACTATTATACGAAATTCATTTACTTAACGTTTTCACTTGATTCTGGAATTAATTCGATAAGAATATAAAAATTAACTTTTTATACTTTAACATTTTCTTTCTTCAAAATTTATTCAATTTCAAAAAATTTATTTACTTAAAAATTTCTATTTTGATTTCAAAAATTCAATTTTCGTTTATTTTTGGAATCCAATGATGTCAAAACATCCATTCAGCTAAATTTTAGCTTTTCAACAATTTCCAGATATCAATTCAATAACAACAATAATCATTCACAGATTATCACATCACAGTAGAAATAAATTCAATCAATGTGAGGGGTCCAGTTGGATCCCTCCAACCTGTTTCCCTGCATCCAAAGACGTTAGCACAATACCAATTCCACTCCAGTACGGAATTATCGCGGTATATAGGTTTTTATAAATCCGCTTACTAACGGCGCAATAGGGTCTCATCCGCTATACGAGGCGGGAATCAATCAATCCAATATATACATATGCCAATATGTATATACTGCTATATATATAGATATATCCTATCATATCTAATAGCACACATCAATAGCCATCAATAATTACTGAAAATTCCACTTTTCAATTTGAGTGAGAAAATCTCACCTTAGCTTTTAATTTTGTGCAATTCCTTTCCATTTCGGCTTGATTCTTGATTTAGACCTTGTATAAATAATTTATACAATTCTATCAATATCCAAAATAAATCGAACCATTCATTTTCATCTAATCAATTTATTTCAAATAATTTCCTTTAAAGCTTCAATTTTTCTTGTAACCCAATAAATAAATTAGTTAACTATTTAAACTTAATAAATAAGTTTTAAGATCAGCAAATTAAAAATATGTATATATTTTTCTTCTTTTATTTCATCATCATTTTTTTTTCCTACAAAATATATATTAAAATCTTAAACTGTTTAATATTTTAAAATCCCATATTTTGAAAATACACATTTTATCAAAGTAGCCTATATATATATACATTTAAAGATCCAACCATTAAATAAACTGTTAATCACCTTACTATATTTTAAAACAATTGATTTTCATTTTCTTTGAATCAAACATGTTTAAATCTTTTGTAAAAAATTTTATATCATATACACATTCTCTGTCGACTAAAATATGTATATACATGTTTTAACAGAACAAATAGAAAATACCTTCTCTGCTAAGTCGAGCAACCCAGGCCAACGCGAATTGCCTCGCGAACGAAACCCCAGCTGCCCCACCTGATGACGAACGCCACCGTCTCCTTACTTGATCGCGATAATCGCCAAGACGCGCGCCTCCATCACCACATCCCCCCATACTCGAACCCCTGACCTTGCCGCGACGTCGTACTCGAGCTCGACGAAACCCTAGCTCGCGACTTGCCTTCAGTCGCTCGCACCCAGAAATCGATTGCCTCCTCCACGATTTACGCGCCTCTGCCAACGATCGCGGCCTAAGCCCTAACCCCACACACTCCGATCGAGACCGCGATTCCAGTAAGCTCGACCACCAGCTTCGATGCTGAGCTGGGAAGGCACGAATAGGCTTCGGCCTCGATAATCTATTTCGAGCTGCCATATTTAATTTTTTCTTCGTTCGAAATGTTCTTGAACTAAGGAGGGAGAAAGGAGAGTTTCGTATAGATTGGGACGAACATGCGTTTTGTTCTGGGCTTCGCGAAATAAAACTGAAGGGGATCGACTTCGTGAAATTTGAAAAGGAGAGCGGCCATTAATTTGGATTGAACGAAGAAGTCTTCGTTTTATTTTTGTCGAACAGAGGGATATTTAAAATCTGGACGAGGCATGCTCTACACGATCTAGTATCGTGATTTACTGCGTGATTAAAGGAGGGTAACGTGCTGAGGTGACCAATTACAAGTTTAAATTTAAATTTAATTTCGATAAAAATTCAATGCGTTTACACGTCGTGTGCCCACATATCAACTCCGAAAAATACGAAATTTGAAATCCGATAATAATTCAATATTACGGACCCAATGGAACTGGTTTCGTCGAATTCCGAGACGGTTTGAAAAATGACTATTTTTAAATATCGATTAAACGATATAAATTTCAAAACTGATCAAACCAATTCGAAATTGGATTCTGAAGCTTCAATCATCTTCAGAATTATCAATATAAATTTTACAAGCGTTTGAAATATTTTTCTTCAGCTTTAAATTGAGGATTCAAATTTTTATTCAACTCTCAATCGATTAAATTTTAAAATTTAATCGCCAAATTCAAATTTAAATCGGGGATTCAAATTAAATCATCGTTCAAATATCTAAAATTAAATTAAATATTTTCAATTAAATTTGGTCAAAATTCCGGGTCGTTACAGGTATATATCATTTCAACCCGCAATCTCAAAAATTTAAAATCAATGAAACTCACTTGGGTTTATCATTTCAACCCATAACGATTTTCCTCTATTCTACAAAATCGTTCGAGTATGTATCATTTCAACCCATAGGGAATTCTAAATTAACAGGGAACTTGCAGAGTGAGAACAATCATGTTAAAAATATAACATATCAACAACATGCATATATCATCAGTGATAAATAAAATATAAACAACAAGATATGGTGTCATATCTCACAGGTGAACAACTACAGATAATAGCATATCATATATAGAAATTATGTAACTGGCAATTCAAATTTAACAGCATAATTCAATCGTCATTTCAAGTGAAATCAAATTTATTAAATATAAGAACGTTAATCGTGAGTGATTGCTCACCTTTCATGGCTAGAGGAATTTGATACACAACAAGCTACGAATTGGATCACGATCTAGACAATCGACCAATCCAAACAACAATCTCAAAGCGAAGTAAGCTGAACACGGATTTGACGAACAAAGCTGATAGGTAGGAATCGATGAGAAAAATCAACCAGTTTGATAGAAATAGAAAATATATATTATTATTATTTCCTTGAAATCAATATTTGATTTAAGACAAATATTAAAATAATATATATATAATTAAAAATCATTGTTTAAATAAAAACACACATATAAAAATCAAACATATATACATAATATATTTTTAAATAAATACTTATATATATACTTATATAACTTATATTTTATAACAATAGATGATATACAAACTTTATATAACTCTATATATACAACAGATTGCAATTCATATACGTCATATATAAATAGAACTATTAAAATCAAGTATAACTTAATATAGTATACGTATTACAACCATTATAAATAAATAAACAGAAGTTCGCAAACTGGCCTTATATAACAGCTGCGAGCAAATAAATACAAACACAATATATGTTGAAATCAATATAATGACATTAATATGACATAACATATACTATACTAACCTACAAATCAAATATAACCAATATTACTACAAATATATATAAATCACTACAGCCATCAAGCAATACTATAAAAAACATATGTATATAACTTACATATCATTATTACCATAAATTTCTATTATAAACACATATATATACGCTTATATATAACATTATATATAAAATCAATATCCTCATAATCAATGCTCTTTTAAATATATACAGAGTATATATGTAACAGCTAATATATAATCGTTATTTACTTAAAATCAAAACATAAAATATGATTTATATGAACTAACATATATAACTAGTAAAGCTTATATATACAACAAACCATTTTTTGTATAATACTCATATAAATAACAGATATATGCGAACAAAAATTTATATTATATATACATTTATAACTAGATAAATATTTACATATAACTAAGATATATATACCTTGATATATATTTTTCTTTTCATCAGAGAAGAGCACGATGGTGGCTAGCATGGAGGGAAGTCAATCAGGGAAAGGATGTCAGGGGTTAGTCTCGGTGTAGGCACTGCCGTGGTGGTTGAATTGTCAAGGCGGGCGGGCTTTGTGTGCTATGGTGCAGATGTCTGAGGGGTGAAGTTGCGATGGTTGCGGCTGCCATGTGGAGCGCAAGGGAGGAGGAGAAAGCGGAGCGGGGGAAGAAGCGGTGGGGACGGGTCTCGATGCGAGGAGATATGATGGAATGGTGGGTCAGAGAGTGTAGGAGAGTGGATGGTTGGAGGCTGCAAGATGAAGGCAAGGGTCACTGGTGGCGGGTTCGAACATGGGGACAGGGTGGATCGGCTGCTGTTGGGTTCGGGTCAGGTAGGCCAGTGGTTGCGCAAAGGGAAGTAGAGGGCTGTGGTGTTGAAGGGGCGATGGAATGAGAGTGTAGAGGAGAACAAAGTCAAGCGGCGAAAGACAATGAAGAAGAAGGTGGTTATATGTACATATATTCTTCTTATTCATTTAAAATAATAAAATAAATGATTTTATAATCATAAGTAAATTCCAATTATAATACCAAAATTTCATTTATAACAAAAGCTAGAATTTTAAAGACCTCGGTTTGATTTTAAAACAAATTTTCAATTATGAACTTGTATTCAATTTACATATAAATTTTGTTGTTATGAATATATATATGTTTGTACCAAAATTGGGCACAACACTCTTCGAAAGGGTTTGAAGAGATAAAAATGAAGAAATTAAATGGAAAAAGAGGATTATCTAACAAACACTTCAAAAAAAATAAGAAAGTACGCAGAAACACAGAAATTTAGAGTGGTTCGGCGTATTGCCTACGTTCACTATGAAATTGATAATTTTATTGATATTTTCCTAATGATTATAACTGATTACAGCGGATTACAACGAATTACAATGATGAAATTTAAGTACAACAGCAGCCTTGTAGCGCAAAAATGTTTTCGATAGAGTCTGGACGTCAAAGAGCCAAAAGATCCCTTTTCTATAGGCTTTGGGGTGCTATTTATAGGCATAGGAGGCAAATATCTCGCTCAGATCTCAGGAGACCTCTTCTGGCACGTGGGTGGGCCTACATGATCGATCCTACGTGATTTGCACTCGGTCCATGATCGATACGAACGAATTTCGTATCAATCAAGATTTGGTCCAATCAAGTCGGAATTTGTCATGGACGTTCCTTGAGTTGTTCGTAAGCTCCTGTGAAAATTTCATAGCATTTGGACTTGTGAATCGCAAGTTATGATCGATACGAATTCGAGTCTTCAGTAGGCTGCTCAGTTCGAATCGATCCTTTCGCATCGGTCTGTTCAAATCGATGTTGAGCACGCGCCAGCGAGTTGACGTGGCGCTTGGTTCTTGGATCGCTCCACTTTTCGTGCCGAATCGACCAAGTATTTCCAGGGTTTTCACCTTGTTCGTATCGAAGACCGTTGCCTTGTTTGTATCGATGGAAGCAGCTCAGTTCGTATCGATGGAAGCAGCCTTGTTCGTATCGATGGATGCAGCTCAGTTCGTATCGATGGAAATGACTCAGTTCATATCGATGAAATTGACTTAGTTTGTATCGAGCACTGTGGTTCTGTTCGTATCGATGGTGTGGTCTTGTTCGTATCGATCGAAGTTGTTCCAACTCGATGGATACGAACAACTGATAATATGATGGATACGAACAGATGGATGCAAGATATCGATGGATGGATACGAAGAGTCAATGCTGTATGGATACGAAGAAAGCCCTTTGGTTGGTGGACACGAAAAGTATGATTCTCTTTATCGATATGAAATAGAGCGCTGCCAATCGATTCGAATAAGATCGATACGAAGTCAAATTTCCCTGGTTGATTTATGGATACGAACAAGGTGATTGTTGATGGATTCGAACATGATGGATACGAATAAGGCCACCTCGGATCGATTCGAACATGATGGATACGAAGTGAAGTTGATTCTTCTGATTTGCGTCGATTATATCTTGAGCACACGAACTCCGATCGATTTGAAATTTGGGACGTTGGCTTTCATAGCTTCGCTTATCATGTCTCGTCAATTGTAGCTTGATCCGGACTCGGACAAAATTCATCGATATCCATAGCAATCCTGCGTATAACCGATCTTCGCGACGAACCGTCCTTGGCTTCTAGTTGAGTTCCTGGTATCACGACCTGGCCAAAAGGCGGGATAACATTTGCCTCCCAAAGTACGTCTTATGAGAACACGACGTGCTTTGAAAAGCAGCAATCTTCGTTTTGAAAAGTTCCATCTGACTTGCTAAACGGTTGTTGTTTCCTCGTTGGAAGTTGTCTTTGATTGATCCATAAGGATATAAATTATGAACTATAGACTGCCAACTACTGTACTGTGTGCTGTTGTAACTTATTGTTGTATGATATTGATTAGCTGCTTGTAGTCGTAATTGTTTATCAGGTGGGCATCCGACCTGTGAAATTTTTGAAATTGAAAATTAGTCCGACATACAAGCATATACGTTAACCTGATTCTTGTTGACGTTCGCACGTTCACAAGTCGTTGTCAGTTTTCTCGTATCAAATTCTGTATCGATCCTCTCCTGAATCGACGTGAAATTCGAGTTGTAACCACGCTCGATGGTCGTTTTGGATTGCCCCTTCGTATCGATCCTCTCCTGCATCTGTGACGACCCGACTTTCCACTCCCGGAAAATCGCATCGACAGTAAGAAAGAAAGGGGTGAGAAATAGAAAAGAGAAGAAGAGAAAAGAAAACAACAACAGATACTCACAGCGGAAACGAAACGAAATATAATATATCACATAAATATTACATAGTATCATATACATCATCTATCAGAGTTACACAGATTACACATCACATACTAGACAGTTATAAACATCTGTCTAGTTATTACATCTCAACACAATACAGATCAATACAAAGATCAACACAGCGGAAAACTACTATCTATATCTACAACGCCGAAGCCTCCTGCTCCATTGCTCCTCCAGATTACTCGTCAAAGCTAAACCTGAATCCCTTGGCTACTCGTAAAAATTTGAGTACCCAAGAGTTTATAAAACAGAAATAAACAACTTGGGTCAGACATGGGTCTGGTGTGAGTAACAGGTTAAACTTGTTTAACTTCAAAACCTTTTTGAAAGAAAAGGTATCACGTAAGACTCTCCGCACATAAACACGGAAAAGTTTTTACCTTACGATAACCAAAACATTTGATAGGAAATTCGATTGTATTATAATAGGTCTAGGGTTTTCAAATAAATATGAAATAGCTGGAATGCTTACATCTCACGTTCCAACATAGTTGGGCACAACTAAAACGTACGGCACTTATTGGAGTTTGGATTCCATCAATGGCAGGGCTACCGGGGTACCGCCCGTCACAGTACGTGGCCTAGATCACCGTACCGAGGATCACTCCCAATCCCCTGCAACACAAGGCCGGAACATCCCTTACTGGATAATTCCCGCACAAGATATCCCAGCAGTTGGAGCTCACAACTGCCCACACAGCCGAATAATAATAAGAAGGGACCTCTAGACAGAGATAATCTTGTCCTACTTGGGTGCTACCCACTAACCTTGCTGCACCTCCCCTGTTTTAGCCATTCCCGGTTTGTGAGGCTTGAGGTCACGATTACCTTAGAAAAGAACACATCACTTAGAATGCTCATCGTCCACCTGACGATGTGCTGAAAGCATTCAATCCATACAAGTTCGTTCCGGGTTCGAACGAAACCGAAGGCATTATCTCGTTACACTCGTTTTGGAATCACCCTCAGAGTTAACGACAATAACCCTTGCACTCTGAATCTTTATCTTCACTTGATTCACGACCTATCGTTAATTTGGATCGATGTGGTATTCGGGTCTCCAGACCTGGAAATCCGGTATACGGAAACCCGATCCCGGTCTCATCGAAATCCAAAACGTATCTTTAAGGCCAAGTTGTTTTAAAGGTTAAAACAATTCATTTCAATTATCTTTATACACATAGAAAGATAGTTCACAATAGATAATCAACATTATCAGATAATCCATATTATCATCACAATTAAACTAAACATCCAAATCACACAGCATATATCTCATCAGAGATATCAAACAAATGCAAAGCATTTAGTATTATCATCCATCCATAAGTAATGATCTATATCATCTCTAATTAATTTAAAGTTAATTAAACTAATTACTTTTATTTTATAAATCCTTCTTACTTAAACATTAATTAATTACAAATTAATTAATTATCCTCTAATTACCTTTTTCAATTAATCATCTTTGATTAATTATCTTTTAATTACCTTCAAGTAATTTATCTTTAATTAATTACTCAAATTAATTAACCTTAACCACTTATAGTAATTAACCTTTAATTACTTCATTAATTAATTAACTATAATTAATTAAATTAATCACTATAATTAATTATATTAAACCTTAATTAATTATATTAATTAATCACTTCATTTATTAATTATACTTAATTAATCAATCTTAATTACATCATTAATTATATTAATTAATGATCCTTAATTACAACTTAATTATTAATTACTTAATTAAATTAATTACATTAAGTAATTAACCTTAAATTAAATAACATTTATTAATCACCTTGATTAATCTTCAATTAGTAATTAACTACCCTTAATTACTTTCATTAACTAAATTAATTACTTCCTTAATTAATTTCTTAATTAATCCCTTGATTAATTCATAAGTAATTAAACTCAAATTACTTCCTTAAATTAATTACTTCCAGTAATTATCTATTATTTATTTCCCTAAATAATAATACCTTAATAATTACATTAAGTAATTATTTAACAAATCAATCCATTGATTATTCTAAATTAATTAAACTTAATTAATTAACTTAACAAATCAAATTAACTTCAATTAATTACAATAAGTAATTAATTCTTAATTACTTCCATTAAGTAATTCCATTTTAAACAAATTCTATAATTGATTATCTTCAAATTAATTAATCTAATTAACTATTAAAATTAATTCTATTAATTAATTATTAAATAATCCATAGTTAATGACTTCATTAACTATTATTTAATTACTTTCCTTAAGTAATTAACTTATATTAATTATTATTAATTCCAAATTAATAAACTAAATAACCAATTTATTAATTTCTAATTACTTAATTAATTAAGTGTTAACCATAACTTAATTAATATTTAATTACTTATTAATTAATTCCTAACCATTAATTAATACTCTAATTTATAATCCTTAATTACAAATTAATTATTCCTAATCAATTTATCTTAATCATTAATTAAAAATCAAATCCTATTTAATTAATGAATCTTAATTACAAGTTAATTATTCTAAAAATAATTAATCTTAAACCTTTAAGATTGAACCTTTAATTACCTTTAAGTAATTATTTATTTCATTAATTTATTAGATAAATTAATTATACATTTAATTACTCTAATAATTAAATGCATACAAATCATTAACTTATAATTAAACTTCAACAAGTTTTAAAATCAATTTAAAACTTTTAAATGATAAATAATATTTTTCTTATAAAAGAAATTTTACAAGATTTAAACAAGTCCCCTTTTAAAATTCAAAACATTTAAATTTTAACAAACATTTAAACTTATTAAAACATTTGAATTTATAAACTTATTTATCTTAAATCTAAGGTTCGAAACCAACTTGAATCCATATATTACAACTTTGATTTCAATTCCTGTTTTAATATTTATTCGCAAATTTAAATTCAATTTAAATTTAAACAAAACAGGTTTCAAAACCAGGCATCTCTATTTACCCGAGACCTTACAAAATTGCTTCGAGTCGTACCCTTAAATGCTTCGAGCATCTCACGGAACAACTCGAGAGAAAACTCGAGTATCACTTTGTTAAAACCCAGGCTCACCAGAAATTCGATCGCGTGCACGTGCACGATCAACCTCATCAACTCCGACCATCGACGACGACTCCACCATATCGGCGATCAACCACAAACTCTATTACGACCATCCAATCTTCAATCAACAATCGAAATCGTAATCGAGCATCAAAACCAAACCTGAACCAAAACTGGAACCACCTCGAAAACCTGTCAACGGCCAAATCTCCGCCCTCCGACCACCGTTAGTGCTGCAACTCCTTCCATGTCCTCGTCAATGACCAAACTACCATCTCCCAGAGTTCTATTGAACTCGATCCATCCTAGACGTCGTGGTGAGTCTATTTCCGACCAATACCCAAACTAGGGCTACAAACTAAAACGACCATTATCCAACGCCACAGTGCCTTGATCATCTTCCTACCATTTTTCCTTCGATCTCCGACCACTCTACTATCCTCAGAAAGAAACTCGACCTCCCAAACCATCTAGATCATCAGTACTCATCAAAATACCATTTTCAGTTCATCACAGAACTGCACCATTTCCAAAATCTTAAAAATCTTGATTTTAATGTTAAAAATCATGATTTGGTTTATTTATTCAATTCATAATACTGGAACTACAATTCTCACAGTTTAAATTTTCACTTTATTTAATATACCCTGATGTTTAAGCTTCCAGAGACACTCAGGCTTAAGATTTGACTTAATTTAAACTTTAAGCTTTAGTTTATGATAAAACAAACTTATTTTATTTTAAAACTTAAGTCTATCAGAGATCAGATAAGTAGATAGGGATTTTATCAGGAATCTGAGCTTAAAGAAAATATAAAACAGGGATATCATACATAACAGGCATGCACATATATATCAATACATCCACATGTATATATTTATAGAAACTCACATATAGATACACACAAGAACATACTTCTTTCAGAGTTAACCAACAAACAGATTCTTATATTAAGTTCTAAGAATGTTACTCACAGTTTTGAGGAAGAACAGAGCCTCTGGTTTTAAAAGCTTTGTTGATTTCTTTGAAAACAGCCTTGAAAGTTTTAGTTGCATCTTTGTTTTGATTTTAAAACTTGCATGCTTTTGATCCCAGATCTATTTGCTTATCTCTGTCTTGAAGAGTACATGCAGGCTTTGATTCAGGTTGAAAAGAACTTGCAGGCTTTGGTTTTAAATTTTGAAAATGCACTTCCAGGTTTTATTTTTGAAGAAGATTACAGGCTTTAGATTTGATAAATCTCTGGTTTGAGGAGTTTTACAGATCTTTGATTTGGGTTGAGGCATTTTATTACTGAATTTCAGATTTTAGCATTTGAGAAAGAGTTTGAGAAATATAGATTACTGACTTCAGATTAGCATTCGAATTTGAGAAAGAGGTTTGAGTTTCTTGTTTTTTTTAAAAAGGAAAATAGAAAGGAAGAAATAAAGGAATGCAACATGTTTATATAAGTGAATTTGAGATTTATAAAAATAAAAGAAAATTAAAAATAATAAAGACACTTGTCAATATAGTTTATCTTTTACTTACACATGTTATATGAAGCTTTAGGCTAAAGACACTTGTCTTATAAGTATTTATTCATAATTCTATTTATTTTAAAGTAATTAAAAAGCCTTTTTCTTTACTTATAAAATACTTATATATATCTATATACAAATTACTTTTTAAAGAAAGAAAACTAAATTTTATTTATAATTAAAAGTTTATACAATTTTCTAAACTCCACAACAAAATTAAATATTTATTCCATTGAATTTTAAAACTTAATTTCAAATTCAATTTAAATTAAATCCTAAGATTCAATTTAAAAGTTAAGTTATATATATACATATATAACTATTCATTCAATTAAATAAAAATTCCATAATTTTCAAAATCCAATCATATTTATAAAAATAATACATTATACTTATTATTTGAAATTAACATATTTGATATTTAAATAATTTATATAAGAGATTATATTATCAAGTGATATTTTTAAAAAGAAACAAAACAAGCCTTTTTGTTAACTCTTATATAATTTTAAACTTAAGTAAAAATATCTTAAGCAATTAAAGTATTTTAAAACTATAAATTTACTAATTTAAATAACTTTGAAAAGTCATATTAAATTAAATCTAGATTCCCAATTTACCCAAAGCTTCTATTTACAATATATATAAATAAATATATATATTCAAATAGAAAATATCTTATTAATTTTTAAAAGATAAAATCACCAATTAATACTAATTTAATCAGATTATTAAATTAAATTCAAATTTTATTATCAAAGATCATCAATATCAATTTAATTATTTAACAGATTATTAAATTGATATTGTTAAAATTTCCGGGATATTACATTCCTTCCCCCTTAAAATAATTTCGTCCCCGAAATTTAAACAAAGGTAATTTAATAATCTTATTAAAGATTTTAAATTTTAAAACACAAGCATATACTATCATCCATATGCTAACAACCATAGCAACCAATTCACCCAATCAATCAAATCTAACTATCCAGACAAAATTCTAGATAGAATTCCTCGAGTTTTCCCAAGTATATATATATACCGGGATACTCGCTCTACAACAATCTAAACTACTAAGCTATAGATCTCCTACTCATCTAGATTTACAGAACTAAACAGAATATCAGACTACAGACGAGTCTGACTCAACAACTAAACCTTCCAGAACTGCTGATTCTAAAACCAGAGATAGATCTTACACGTACCCCTCAGAGATACATAAAACTCAATGAATTCCAATTGTCCAAACTGACAATTCAATCCTGAAAACCCAATACTTATCCAAATCAGAACACAGAAGAGATCCAAGCATAACTTTACTTCACAACATCACTAGATTCCAAACTTACTTCTCCTATCCAGAGATATACTCCAAACTGCTTTCGCTGCTCAATTCAGATCTGAGATAGAACACAAGCACAGACTGGACAACTCATTCCAGAAATAAGGTTTACTGATCCATAAATAAAACTCAGATACTTCATCAAAACTTGAGTTGCTGCACCAACTCCATCTCTAGGAAACATCCTTCAACTAGACTGAACTACCGGTACTACTCCTGGAATCCAGTCGATAAGAAAACTCAATCTCCGAATGCTGACAAACTTCTGACTTCCCGAAGACATTTAGAAAATCTCCAATAACCCAAGAGAACACTCAACTATCGCAAGTCACTTTTGCGATCAACCCAGCCTATTTCCAAAGAAAACTGTTCCTCTTAACAAATCAGAACAGCCCATACTTAACTATCCAATCCATCGAAGAAATGGATGCATCCTGCTGCTTCTGAATTTCACCTCTAGAAAACTGCTCAGCCAGAAAACTTCCTGCCAACACAGAACACTCCAAGCTGCACTGCTGATACTGATGCCAAGGACTTCGTACTCCAAAGATCTTCGAGAAACTCGAACTCCAAACCAAACAGAAACACCATGCTGAACTCAGCCACAACACCGAAACAGACGCACTTCCTTAAACTCGTTCCAAAGAAAACATCTTCGGGAACATCCATCGTCACTGCATCTCATCACACAGCTACTATTACCTGAGGTATCAAGGTACCATCACTTGCTTCTGTTCAATCGATAGATCCAAACTCTACTCATCCAACTTACAGATAAACTCCGAACCTTAACAGGTTTCCTTCAGAGATTCGATGAAATCCTTCATCACAGCAAAACTTACTCGAGACAGTATTGGGTCTACAGTCTCGATAAATACACTTCCAACCTTAATTCCAACCATTGGTAGTCGTGTTTCATACACTACTACCCTATCTACCTTTAAAACTCATATTGGAAAACCTGTACGGGTAACCCAACAATATAGGTAGAATATATATATATAGTTATATAAAAATTACAAATACGCTCTCTCACGATAGATACCACTCCAGAGCTAGGTATTCACTCAAACAATAGCTCTGATATTTGCTTAACCAAAAGCTTAGGCATTCGCTCAACCTAAGCTCTGATACCACGTGTGACGACCCGACTTTCCACTCCCGGAAAATCGCATCGACAGTAAGAAAGAAAGGGGTGAGAAATAGAAAAGAGAAGAAGAGAAAAGAAAACAACAACAGATACTCACAGCGGAAACGAAACGAAATATAATATATCACATAAATATTACATAGTATCATATACATCATCTATCAGAGTTACACAGATTACACATCACATACTAGACAGTTATAAACATCTGTCTAGTTATTACATCTCAACACAATACAGATCAATACAAAGATCAACACAGCGGAAAACTACTATCTATATCTACAACGCCGAAGCCTCCTGCTCCATTGCTCCTCCAGATTACTCGTCAAAGCTAAACCTGAATCCCTTGGCTACTCGTAAAAATTTGAGTACCCAAGAGTTTATAAAACAGAAATAAACAACTTGGGTCAGACATGGGTCTGGTGTGAGTAACAGGTTAAACTTGTTTAACTTCAAAACCTTTTTGAAAGAAAAGGTATCACGTAAGACTCTCCGCACATAAACACGGAAAAGTTTTTACCTTACGATAACCAAAACATTTGATAGGAAATTCGATTGTATTATAATAGGTCTAGGGTTTTCAAATAAATATGAAATAGCTGGAATGCTTACATCTCACGTTCCAACATAGTTGGGCACAACTAAAACGTACGGCACTTATTGGAGTTTGGATTCCATCAATGGCAGGGCTACCGGGGTACCGCCCGTCACAGTACGTGGCCTAGATCACCGTACCGAGGATCACTCCCAATCCCCTGCAACACAAGGCCGGAACATCCCTTACTGGATAATTCCCGCACAAGATATCCCAGCAGTTGGAGCTCACAACTGCCCACACAGCCGAATAATAATAAGAAGGGACCTCTAGACAGAGATAATCTTGTCCTACTTGGGTGCTACCCACTAACCTTGCTGCACCTCCCCTGTTTTAGCCATTCCCGGTTTGTGAGGCTTGAGGTCACGATTACCTTAGAAAAGAACACATCACTTAGAATGCTCATCGTCCACCTGACGATGTGCTGAAAGCATTCAATCCATACAAGTTCGTTCCGGGTTCGAACGAAACCGAAGGCATTATCTCGTTACACTCGTTTTGGAATCACCCTCAGAGTTAACGACAATAACCCTTGCACTCTGAATCTTTATCTTCACTTGATTCACGACCTATCGTTAATTTGGATCGATGTGGTATTCGGGTCTCCAGACCTGGAAATCCGGTATACGGAAACCCGATCCCGGTCTCATCGAAATCCAAAACGTATCTTTAAGGCCAAGTTGTTTTAAAGGTTAAAACAATTCATTTCAATTATCTTTATACACATAGAAAGATAGTTCACAATAGATAATCAACATTATCAGATAATCCATATTATCATCACAATTAAACTAAACATCCAAATCACACAGCATATATCTCATCAGAGATATCAAACAAATGCAAAGCATTTAGTATTATCATCCATCCATAAGTAATGATCTATATCATCTCTAATTAATTTAAAGTTAATTAAACTAATTACTTTTATTTTATAAATCCTTCTTACTTAAACATTAATTAATTACAAATTAATTAATTATCCTCTAATTACCTTTTTCAATTAATCATCTTTGATTAATTATCTTTTAATTACCTTCAAGTAATTTATCTTTAATTAATTACTCAAATTAATTAACCTTAACCACTTATAGTAATTAACCTTTAATTACTTCATTAATTAATTAACTATAATTAATTAAATTAATCACTATAATTAATTATATTAAACCTTAATTAATTATATTAATTAATCACTTCATTTATTAATTATACTTAATTAATCAATCTTAATTACATCATTAATTATATTAATTAATGATCCTTAATTACAACTTAATTATTAATTACTTAATTAAATTAATTACATTAAGTAATTAACCTTAAATTAAATAACATTTATTAATCACCTTGATTAATCTTCAATTAGTAATTAACTACCCTTAATTACTTTCATTAACTAAATTAATTACTTCCTTAATTAATTTCTTAATTAATCCCTTGATTAATTCATAAGTAATTAAACTCAAATTACTTCCTTAAATTAATTACTTCCAGTAATTATCTATTATTTATTTCCCTAAATAATAATACCTTAATAATTACATTAAGTAATTATTTAACAAATCAATCCATTGATTATTCTAAATTAATTAAACTTAATTAATTAACTTAACAAATCAAATTAACTTCAATTAATTACAATAAGTAATTAATTCTTAATTACTTCCATTAAGTAATTCCATTTTAAACAAATTCTATAATTGATTATCTTCAAATTAATTAATCTAATTAACTATTAAAATTAATTCTATTAATTAATTATTAAATAATCCATAGTTAATGACTTCATTAACTATTATTTAATTACTTTCCTTAAGTAATTAACTTATATTAATTATTATTAATTCCAAATTAATAAACTAAATAACCAATTTATTAATTTCTAATTACTTAATTAATTAAGTGTTAACCATAACTTAATTAATATTTAATTACTTATTAATTAATTCCTAACCATTAATTAATACTCTAATTTATAATCCTTAATTACAAATTAATTATTCCTAATCAATTTATCTTAATCATTAATTAAAAATCAAATCCTATTTAATTAATGAATCTTAATTACAAGTTAATTATTCTAAAAATAATTAATCTTAAACCTTTAAGATTGAACCTTTAATTACCTTTAAGTAATTATTTATTTCATTAATTTATTAGATAAATTAATTATACATTTAATTACTCTAATAATTAAATGCATACAAATCATTAACTTATAATTAAACTTCAACAAGTTTTAAAATCAATTTAAAACTTTTAAATGATAAATAATATTTTTCTTATAAAAGAAATTTTACAAGATTTAAACAAGTCCCCTTTTAAAATTCAAAACATTTAAATTTTAACAAACATTTAAACTTATTAAAACATTTGAATTTATAAACTTATTTATCTTAAATCTAAGGTTCGAAACCAACTTGAATCCATATATTACAACTTTGATTTCAATTCCTGTTTTAATATTTATTCGCAAATTTAAATTCAATTTAAATTTAAACAAAACAGGTTTCAAAACCAGGCATCTCTATTTACCCGAGACCTTACAAAATTGCTTCGAGTCGTACCCTTAAATGCTTCGAGCATCTCACGGAACAACTCGAGAGAAAACTCGAGTATCACTTTGTTAAAACCCAGGCTCACCAGAAATTCGATCGCGTGCACGTGCACGATCAACCTCATCAACTCCGACCATCGACGACGACTCCACCATATCGGCGATCAACCACAAACTCTATTACGACCATCCAATCTTCAATCAACAATCGAAATCGTAATCGAGCATCAAAACCAAACCTGAACCAAAACTGGAACCACCTCGAAAACCTGTCAACGGCCAAATCTCCGCCCTCCGACCACCGTTAGTGCTGCAACTCCTTCCATGTCCTCGTCAATGACCAAACTACCATCTCCCAGAGTTCTATTGAACTCGATCCATCCTAGACGTCGTGGTGAGTCTATTTCCGACCAATACCCAAACTAGGGCTACAAACTAAAACGACCATTATCCAACGCCACAGTGCCTTGATCATCTTCCTACCATTTTTCCTTCGATCTCCGACCACTCTACTATCCTCAGAAAGAAACTCGACCTCCCAAACCATCTAGATCATCAGTACTCATCAAAATACCATTTTCAGTTCATCACAGAACTGCACCATTTCCAAAATCTTAAAAATCTTGATTTTAATGTTAAAAATCATGATTTGGTTTATTTATTCAATTCATAATACTGGAACTACAATTCTCACAGTTTAAATTTTCACTTTATTTAATATACCCTGATGTTTAAGCTTCCAGAGACACTCAGGCTTAAGATTTGACTTAATTTAAACTTTAAGCTTTAGTTTATGATAAAACAAACTTATTTTATTTTAAAACTTAAGTCTATCAGAGATCAGATAAGTAGATAGGGATTTTATCAGGAATCTGAGCTTAAAGAAAATATAAAACAGGGATATCATACATAACAGGCATGCACATATATATCAATACATCCACATGTATATATTTATAGAAACTCACATATAGATACACACAAGAACATACTTCTTTCAGAGTTAACCAACAAACAGATTCTTATATTAAGTTCTAAGAATGTTACTCACAGTTTTGAGGAAGAACAGAGCCTCTGGTTTTAAAAGCTTTGTTGATTTCTTTGAAAACAGCCTTGAAAGTTTTAGTTGCATCTTTGTTTTGATTTTAAAACTTGCATGCTTTTGATCCCAGATCTATTTGCTTATCTCTGTCTTGAAGAGTACATGCAGGCTTTGATTCAGGTTGAAAAGAACTTGCAGGCTTTGGTTTTAAATTTTGAAAATGCACTTCCAGGTTTTATTTTTGAAGAAGATTACAGGCTTTAGATTTGATAAATCTCTGGTTTGAGGAGTTTTACAGATCTTTGATTTGGGTTGAGGCATTTTATTACTGAATTTCAGATTTTAGCATTTGAGAAAGAGTTTGAGAAATATAGATTACTGACTTCAGATTAGCATTCGAATTTGAGAAAGAGGTTTGAGTTTCTTGTTTTTTTTAAAAAGGAAAATAGAAAGGAAGAAATAAAGGAATGCAACATGTTTATATAAGTGAATTTGAGATTTATAAAAATAAAAGAAAATTAAAAATAATAAAGACACTTGTCAATATAGTTTATCTTTTACTTACACATGTTATATGAAGCTTTAGGCTAAAGACACTTGTCTTATAAGTATTTATTCATAATTCTATTTATTTTAAAGTAATTAAAAATCCTTTTTCTTTACTTATAAAATACTTATATATATCTATATACAAATTACTTTTTAAAGAAAGAAAACTAAATTTTATTTATAATTAAAAGTTTATACAATTTTCTAAACTCCACAACAAAATTAAATATTTATTCCATTGAATTTTAAAACTTAATTTCAAATTCAATTTAAATTAAATCCTAAGATTCAATTTAAAAGTTAAGTTATATATATACATATATAACTATTCATTCAATTAAATAAAAATTCCATAATTTTCAAAATCCAATCATATTTATAAAAATAATACATTATACTTATTATTTGAAATTAACATATTTGATATTTAAATAATTTATATAAGAGATTATATTATCAAGTGATATTTTTAAAAAGAAACAAAACAAGCCTTTTTGTTAACTCTTATATAATTTTAAACTTAAGTAAAAATATCTTAAGCAATTAAAGTATTTTAAAACTATAAATTTACTAATTTAAATAACTTTGAAAAGTCATATTAAATTAAATCTAGATTCCCAATTTACCCAAAGCTTCTATTTACAATATATATAAATAAATATATATATTCAAATAGAAAATATCTTATTAATTTTTAAAAGATAAAATCACCAATTAATACTAATTTAATCAGATTATTAAATTAAATTCAAATTTTATTATCAAAGATCATCAATATCAATTTAATTATTTAACAGATTATTAAATTGATATTGTTAAAATTTCCGGGATATTACAGCATCGATGTAAAAGGTCGACAGATTGTTCTCATATCGATGTAATTCGTATTGACGGATATGAAATAAGCATTCGCATCGATAGATACGAGTTTCGACGAACGTATGAGGGATACGAATAGTGCAGTTGGCTCTTCATGCATTGTTCGTATCGATGGTTGTGAATCTTTGCAGTTCTCAAATTGAGGGTTAAGAAGTTGTCGTTTCGTATCGATAGGCTAATGAGGGATGCAAACAGGTAATTCGTATCGATGGATACAAATCTCTAAGGGCTATGGCTTGATGGATACGAATAGGACAATTCATATTGATGGAGCTTAGGTCGAGGGACATGAATAACCAATTCGCATCGATCCGATGATAGTCCTGTTGTAACCGGTCGTTTTGACTGGGAGGCGAAAAGTTTCTTACTCTCAGTTTCGCACCCATATAAATACGCGATTCTGTACTTAGAAAATTTTTACTTATTCAGTTTCTGCGTTGCTTCGTATCGATCGAGAAACTGAGAAAAAAACTGCCTTCGTTCAATCCTAAACAATTCCTTAATCCCTCGAATATTTACTTCAATTTAGGTAAATAATCAATTAGGAACAACCCCAAATGACGAGACTCGAATTCTTATGCCACTCCCCTCATATTCCTGGCCGATTTCGATAATACGATTGTCGAAGTTTGGTTGAGGCGAGGTCAATGGAGTAACAATGGCATTCTGGCTATTTGGGGAAGAAGAAATGTGGAGCGATACGAGGATGAAATTCTCGTATCGGTCGGTGAGGAAAGGGGGAATCGTATCGATCCAGGAAGGATCGATACGAAGTCGCTTGCTTTCGACTGCTACGAAGTGGAGTGGCCCGAGGTGATCGATACAAAGCCAAGGCTTCGGGATCGATGCGAACCAAGGCTTTGAGATCGACTCGAACGTGGGCTTCGGGATTGATTCGAATGAAAGCTCCTAGATCGATTCAAATGAAGGCTCCTGGATCGATTCAAATGAAGGCCTTCGGATCAATACGAAATCCAATGCTCTGGACTGATACGAATGTAGGCTTTAGCAGGACGATTCAAGTTGAAAGTTGATGGATACGAACTAGTAGACACTTGCATCCTTAAACACTTGACTCCGACGAGCTTCCGCCTTGCATAATTTGACTTAGCCATTTCACTGCATATTTAACCGCCTTTCAAAGCTCGTCGATGGAACTGTAACTTAACAAAATCTTAATGAACTTTGACTTGGATCGACCACCAAAGTCTGGATGCATGTACGTGACGGTCAGCGATGACGGTTACTCCGATTGAATTTTGAAGTCCCGTTATTTGCATATGTTTTAACTCTGTAGAATTTGCTAAGTAATTTGTAGCATTGCACTGCACAACACATTCACTCACTTCACACTGGGGAACACTTGGGTTTTTATTGTCTAATGATGGTTTCTAATGAGTTGATTAGCTATGGAATCCACAAGTTCACAACAGTAAGAGCTTCAGGATTCATCTTCTTTTGTCCTAAATATTCCAGCCATCGCGGCCGAAGTTATAGACCCAGCTCCGGATGAGCTTCCAGGAGCAACTCTCATTGCAAACCCTCAAGATTCAGTACCATTCAACGTCTCGGAAGACACGTTGGGACGTATATGCCTGAGGCACGGTTTGTCATTGGACAATGTTCTATTACCGGAGCCAAACAATAGACCGCACGCTCCCCCAAAGGGTTTTACTACCTTCAACCGCCATGCGTGCGTGGTAGGAACACTTCCTCCATTCAACCAGTACATTAGGGAAGTGTTGTCTTTCCTCGGAATTGCCCCATCGCAACTACATCCCAATGGATATGCTCTGCTAAACAGTTTATTTATTGTATTCATGGAGCATCTTTTTCGGCCACCGGTTCCTATAGAGATTAGATATCTCTTTAACATCAAGAGTAGGGGAGACAACCCATCTTTTACATTCCTGGAGGCGGTCAGGTATTGTCAAGTAGTAACCGGGTCCTGGACAAGGCTGAATTACTTTAAAACAGAATGGTTCTACGTCCGCTGCCCCACAGGATTTGCCAGTCGATGGTTAGTCAGACGTGAGTGTTACATTTTTCTCCAAGAGTTATCAAGATAATTGTAGTTGACGTAAAACTAATATCTCCTTTTCTTTGCAGTTGCAATTTCACGACCTGAAGGCGGATATTTCAAAGAAATAGTAAGGGTCCTTCAAGAAGTTTCGAGTGAAATGAGGGACATTGATTCGGTTCTAACCGACAGAAATTTGAGAATCGTCGGACTGATTGAAAGGAATCAAAGCATAAGGCTTGAAGGAACACTGAGGGCGGCCCCGAAGAAGCGATTGAAACACAAAACTACTGGGGTCGTAATAACCGAAGGGGTCGACGAAGAGAGAACACCCACGGATGACGAACTTGTGGATGGGCCTTCGGCTGGATTCCAAGCGAAAGAAGGAAGAAGAAAAGGCAAGGCCGCTGCTTACAAACGTCCTAAGTCTTCGTGGTGGAAATCAGTTATGGTTTCCTTGCCGGTTCCTGCCATTAGAATCTCGAAGGCTCCTTCCTCGCCCAAAGAGAGTCCTTTCGAAGGGCTTCCCGATATCCCGATTCCGGATTACGTGTCACTTCAACACGACACCGGGTTGGAGGAGCTTGATAGTGCTCTTGACCTTAGCGAGTCGCTTCCAATGAGTGCGGCCGACATTTCCGGTTGGTCGGGGGGTTGCACATACATACACACTTCACGGCACTACACGGTTTTCAATCATAAATTGTTCAATTCAAGAGATCACTAATTCTGCTTTTCTTTCTCTTTACAGGTACAATGTCTGGACGAGGGTCAATGTTACGAAGTCTTTGCTCAGCACGCCGATCTTCTTCATATTATGAGCCATGTAGGAGGGAAGAAGATAGAGACCGCAATCGCAGGTACTCTAACCAGGAACGTCAAGAGAGAGATAGGGATAGGGAGTATAGACACTGATCCTGATCCCGCTCTCCTCCTCTTAGACTCCCTACACAACCTTTGGGTCAAGGGAGACAGCCAGTAGAGCCCCCTCGTCATATACCATCCTCGCATGCCTCTCGGTCTGATTCGCAACGTCATAGATCTGAAGTTGAGCTTCATGTCGTCGTCGAGCAAGCTATCACTGAGCCCACTAGGGAAGGGGCTATTAAAATCGCTCAGCTGAGGAATGAGTTCCCAAATATATGCTTCGACGGCTACGTTTTTCCCCTTCATTTGTAGAGAATTCCATCGGAGGTGGAAAACACAATGCATGATTACATTCATGACATTTATTCCTAGTACAAAGAGTGGGTGAAAGCTGCAGAGAGAGCATCAAAGGTGGCCTTTGAGCAGGCTAAAATAATCAAAAAGTGAGAATCTGATCTCGTTCATGTGGACCGCATCGTCCAAGTGCTTACTGATGAATCCGAGTCCTCTCGAAAATCAGAGATAGAGGCCACCAAAAAGGCCAATGAGGTGAATTTGGCCATGGAGAGGATAAGGCAGACACACTATGCCTTGGTTGAGCAGATGGGCCATCGCAACACCACTGTTACAGCTGAAAGGGACGCTGCTCTGAAAGAACTTGCTGAACTTAAAGCTAAATTTTCCGAATTCATCAACGAAAAGGATGATGCAAACAAAGCCGCCCAGGAAGCTTGTGAACAGGCTGTGGTGCTCCGGGGCGAACGGGATGCGGCCACGGCTAAGGTCCAAGTGGTGGAGACTGAGGTCGAGGAGAAAGTCCGAATGGCTGAGTCTAGGCTAGAAGCTGATATTGAAGATCTCCTCATTGTTTATAATGCCAATGTTTTAAGGAACATAAGTCTAGCTTGGCTCGACAATTACCCGCTCCATTTATATAACGCTTGGGGCCGATTGGTTGAGGAGGAGAAGGCGGTGCATCTGGGTGAATCAATCGACGAGTTTGAGCTTGAGAATCGTATGTTAAATGAAGATGAACGAAAGATTCTCCATGAGTCGATGATTTTGCATGAAAAAGAAAAGCTCAGCACCCAACACTTGGAGGTCAGAGAAGGTTCAGGTGTTGAGTGTCATGATGTGAGTGCTGAAGTTCCTATGCCAACTCAGCCTGAATCTGCACATGTGGTTGATCCCCAGCCCATTCCTACCTATAATCCGGATCAGCCGCAGCTATCTCCGGCCAGAGAACAAGTTTCTAAGGCTGTTCAGCTGTCCACAAGCCAAATTGAGGAAGGTATTCTGTAACGACCCGTATTTTCAGCTATTTTTAATTATTAAATTTAAGGTGATTATTGAATGGAAATTGTTATTAATGTAATTTGTTGAATAATTTAATATTGGAGATTATTTGAATAATTAAATTTTGAATTAATATGATAGAAATTGATGTCGTAAGATGATTTAAATTTTATATAAATAAAAATTAAGATGGTTAACATTTAAAATTGGATTTAAATGTGGAAAATTAGAAATTGAAATTTTATATTGTAATTAACGAGTAAAAATAGCCATTTTGGCAACGGTCTCGGATTTCGACGAAACTAGTTTCATCGGATCCGTAATAGTGAATTATTGTAGGATTTCAATTTTCGTAGCAATCGGACTTGTCGTTTGGCCGTGAGAGCTTGAAATGCATAGAAATTTAATTTCGAATTTAATTAAATTAATCGACTTTAAAAAGCTATCTTCAATATATGATCGAATTAGGCCTTGGGACTAGTTCCATTGCGTGCGGAATATGGGTAAAACCTTATAAACGCCTGGCGGCACGTCTCGATTGGAGTTCGGACGATTTTGGACCTACCTATATACAGACGCACGCAAACCGAGACAGTTTTATTATCAAGAAAAGTGTCACAGGTCCCTGTTTTTGATGTTGTTATAAGAAAAGTCCCTGTAGATAAGAATATGTAAATTTAGTCCCCGTTTTTTGAAAAATAGAAAAGGCAAGCTGTTTGCATTTTTCTGACAGAAAATGAAAGCTAACTTGCAACTTTTTAACTATGAATTTTTTTTTTAAATTTTGAAAATTTTAAAACTTTTGAAAAATTTAAAATATCAGGAAAGCGCAAGCTAGTTTGCGCTTTTATTTTGAATTTTTTGAAATTTTTAAAATTTTTGAAAATTTAAATTTTTTTGAAAAATGCAAGTTAACTTGATTGCTTTCTGATTTTGAAATTTTTTTGAAATTTTTAAAATTTTCGAAAATTTTTAAATATTTGAAAAGTGTATCGGGAAAGCGCAAGTTAGTTTGCGCTTTTTGATTTTAATTTTTTTTAAATTTTGAAATTTTCAAACAATTTAACTTTTTGTAAAGCGCAAGTTAACTTGCACTTTGTATAAGAAAAGCGCAAGATAGTTTGCACTTTCTGATTTAGAAAAAAAACAGGGACTTAATTTACATGCTCATTATCATAAGGACTTTTCTTACAACAACATCAAAAATAGGGACCTTCGGTGCAAAGCCCCGTTTTATTATTATTTTATTTCAGAAACCCTAATTTCAAAACATGGCCGCCACCTATTCCAATGGCCAGAAATTGCCGATCTTCTTTCCTCTTTATCTCTCAACCGTTCAACGAAATCGAAAAATTCCAAAAGCAAAAGTGTAGATCTCGTCGAGCTCTTCGAATCCCTATGGTTGATTGCTGCTAATGCATCACAGATTTTCCGAGATTTGAGATTGAAGGATGCACGTATTTTCTTGGATTTCGTGCAAACGGCGGCGAATGACGCGATGAAACTTGGCGCGTAGGTGGCTCTTAAGGTGGCGCATACGCCGGTAGTCGCTGATCGAACTCCGGCTGCCTCGAGTTACGTTCATTTTTGTGGTGGTGGTTACGTTCATGGGTTCGGCTGTGCTGATACGCGTGGGAGAAGATGGTATGCTTTTTAATTATTTTATTTATTAATTAATTGTTTTATATTAAAATTTAAATGTTCTAACTTGAATAACTTTTCCATACGAACTCGGATCGACGTGCGGTTTTCTCCATTGCGTTCGTATCGAAATTCCGGACATTATGGAACTGGTATGGTTGCATTCCGAGACTGTTCAAATTTGGGCCTTTATTTGAATTTTAAATCGTCGATAAATCAAAGGTGAGTGTTTTTATGCTCACAATTGAGTAAAATAATTTTATGTTAGTTATATTTATATTCTGAAGTGATATGAAATTTATTGGCTGTTGTTTGGTAGGTTTAATTGTCATTTTAATTGGTATATGAATTAATTGATAAAATTTAAATTGACCGTTAAATAAATTTAAATTTAATTGGCAGTATATTACCCGATATGGTAAAAATTGGAATTTGTGAATGTCATTGGCTTTATGGTTGATTGGTTGTGATGGATGCTATGGGTCGATATTGGTTGTTTATATATTTTGATATATCATGATATCATCTTGTATATTGTTGATTGTATATAAAACTATAAACTGAATTATTTCGAATAAATTAAGAAATAGGTTGAAATGATATATACCTATGACATCTATTTGGATTGAAATGATATATATCCATCCTTGAAATTAAATTGAAATAATTATCCACTTGGCCATAGGTTAGAAAATTATATACGGACACCGGGTTGGTTAAATTAAATGATTTTAAAAGTTGTTTTGAAATTATTTAAATGAATTGATTTTAAGAATAAAATCCAATTTATGGAAATTGAATTATTTTGAATTGGAGCTTGAAATGTTGGAATTTAAACTTGGTAAATGAAATTGTTTAATTAATCGAAGTTTAGTTTTTTTTATTAAAAAAATTTGAAATACGGAATAAATTTTCGGAAGTTGATTTGTTTTAAAAGATTGGACATTTATTTGAACTCTGAATATTTCTAAGGAAATTGATATGAAATGATATTTCAAGTTTGAGTTTGGAATTGAATATTTGGGTTTAAAATTTGGTATTGAAAGTAAATTTGATTTAAGTGTTTAAATGGATATTTTGAAATTGAATTTGGGATTGGAATTGAAATTGGATATTAATTTGAAATTGGAATTTAAATTAATTCGGAATTGGAATTGAAAATTAATTTGAAATTGAGATTTAAATTAATTTGGAATTGAATTGAAATTTAAAGAAATTTTGTGAATTGAAATCGAAATTTATGTGGAATAGAAATTTATTCAATTTGATATTGGAATGAATCAATTAAATCGAAATGGAATTTGAAATTGATTTGGATAGGAAATTTGAGAAGTTGATTGGTTTGACTTTGGAATTATTTTTCAAATTATTTTGATTTTCCAAACTATTTTACTATATAAACCATTTTTATATTTAAATTATTTACGATTAAACTATTTAAATATTTTCTATTAGACTATTTTTAATTATTTAACTATTTTAAACTATTTAAACTATTTTCTAAAATTGAAACTGGTTAAAGAGACGGAAATGTTTATATTTAAACCTTGGATTTAAATACGAACTAGGTTAAAGTGGAGATTATAACCTAAGTTGAATTCGAATAAAATTTTGGAAGTGAGATCGATTTATCGGACAAATTTGATAATTTTGAATATATGATAATTTCGAAATGGATTTGATTTTTTTTGTAGCGAATATATGATGATTTCGAAATGGATTTGATTTTTTTTAAACGAATATGATATTTTGATATCAAGTGCAAATTGTTTCGAAATGTAAAAGAACCAACCGGTGTGTAAAATGACAATTGGTTGTTAAAGAGACCGGGGCCTCTTATTGAAATACTTTCTTTCAATACTGGAACCACTTTGACAACCGTGTATGCGGTGGATGATATCCAGAATGTAGTGGTTGAATTGGCGACGTTTACTGGAATGAAGTAAGAGAACGATGATGGATAGCCTTGACACTCGTGTCATAATTAAAATGACTAAAACAGGAGCCTATGTCTGGCCATTGAGGTTAGCTACCTCTAGCGACGTTGGTCCCTCGTATTACTATTGTGATTTCGGATTCGATGGGTGCACCTTATTTGTCGTTTGGATTGATTGTCGTGGTCGGCCACGGATGGGTTACGACCAGCCAGATAGGGTAAACTGGTAGAATCCTACCTTGGGCATTGCCTCACGTGCCTTGTCATATTTATCCCTATACGAGCCCATTACGACTTTGGTTTAAAACTGTAAAACTGTGTTAAGGTGGATCAATGTAAAGCCTTAACGCTATTTTGATATTTATTTTACTGATAGACATTATCTATTATAGCTTATACTATTATATATAAATAGTTTAACGGATCCTTAGGAGATGGAAAATCCCGTAACATCTCTTAAGTTATTGCACTCATATTTGTGATATTGATTTGACTTACATAAGAGTATTTTAGTCCTGACTCGAGTGTTTTGTCTTTTCATTACGCTCGGGTCAGTCCTGAGTTTTTTCAGCATATTGAAGATTATTCTCTGGAGGACGAAGACGGAGTTTTGGTATACTACTACTATTATCATGCCCTACATCATGTTATTCTACTGTATTGATTATTTATCCTTGATGTATATATATATAACTCTGATAAATGTATATTGATTAAAATCAAATGTATAGTAAACAACTTCATGAATTGTTTATTTGATTATTGTATTTTATCGTTTCCGCTGTGAGATTCTGTGTTTTGTTTTCTTTATCTCTTCTTATTTTTCTTATTTAACCCCATTGATTATCTACGTTCCGGTTTGTTTGAGTCGGACATGAGTGGATTATTGTCGATTTAAACCTTCCGAAATGTGGGTCGTCACAGTTGGTATCAGAGCGAAGGTTTAGCGATAACCTTGGCTTTGTGGGGTTTGACTCATTAGAGATAGGGTATTAATACCCTAGAATGAGTCTGTTTGAGTGTATATATATGAGAGAGCGTACTTGTTAGTGTTATAAAATGTTTTATATTGTGTTTACTTATCCGTTGAGTTGTTTATGAATTCTGGTCGGTATGCGGGACGCTGTGTCATCGATAGGGGTTTCTAAACACTTAAACAAGGCAAGTCGACATAATAGCGTTTTAAAATCGGACAATGAAATAATTTTTCCTAATTATATTATTATATTATATAAAGTGATAATTCTTAATGAATGAGTTGATTGAAGATAATAATATTTAATTATCATCGATTATTGGTTGAATTAAAAATAAAACGAATACTCAGTCAATTTTATTATAAAGCATTAATAATCAAATTGAATTGAAATATAATTGCAATAAGAATTGGTTAAAAATGATCAAGTTGTAAATTAATGAAATATTTTGGTAAATAAGTTAAGGAAATTTGTATAAGTATATTATAATATAGCTTATATATAGAAATGAATTTAAAAATCGAGAATTTTAGAATTTAAAATCCTTTTGTTTTCTAAATTGTTTTTCAAAGCCTTAAAAATTAATAAATATTATTATTTGAAAGAGTTTTGACTAGAAATAAAATATTTTGAAAGGACTTTTAAAAGAATAAAAGCAATAAACTCGCTTGGTCACTGGGAAATAATTCTGGGGATGACTGCAGCATCGCCAGTGTTCGTTTCCGAGTTCTGAGTGAGAATTGATACCGAAAGAAATTTATTTTCAATTAAAACAAGTTTTGATTGTGAAAATATTCTAAATATGATTTGATAAATTTATGAAAATAGTTTTGTACTTATAACTGAGAATAGTATAAAAGAAATTGGCTTGTAACTTATATATTTGAAAAAAAGAAATAAGTTTATAAATTATAAATTTAAATAGGAAAATGAAACCAAATTTAAATGGTTAAAAGTTTGGTTAAACAAACAGATGAAAGAAAACTTTAAATTTGAGATACAAATAAAATAATTGGCTTAGCATTGTAAACTAAATGGAGTTAATAAAATGAAGTAAATAAAATACATTTAACCCAAGAAGCTTTAATAAAAAAATGGAATGATAAGAAATTTAACTTGAATAAGATTTAAATAAAATGAGTAATAGATTAAAATGAAATGATGTTCAACTAAATAAGTTGAATTGGATATTAAATGAAACTGGATAAATTAGTAAAGTGAAAAAAATTCATATAAACTATAAAATGAATTAAAAATGAATACGAACTTGAATTTTAAAATGAAATGTAATTTAAGTGTGAAAGAGATTAAATAAAATAAATGAATGTAAGAAAAAAATTTGTATGAGTAATTGGATTTGATTAAAACTGGATAAAGAAAGTTTTAAATTGCAAGTGGAGTAGTTTAAATAAAAATATGAATGTTAACTAATATAATATGGAATAAGTTATCGAAATTTGTTTTTTATAAGTTAACATGGACTTAAGGGAAGCTGAATGAATTAATTGTGAAAAAAAGGGTTATTAATAAGAATTGAGTTATAAAATAAAATTTATTTTGGTAAATTAATAATATGAATTGTGTGTATATATTATTTATAATGAATTTAGATGGCTTATAAATAATGAAAAAAAAGGAAGAGAGAATATACTAAGTGGAAATAAATTTACTTAAGTATGGTTAAGTGGAATAATTTTTATAAATGATTCATAAATGAATTTATATGAAATAGGTTAAAAAAAGTGAAACAAATTGGAATTTCATAGATTGAATTGAATAAAAAGTGAATATAATGAATTTGTAATGAATGTTAATAAAATTGAAACAAATCGATGGAATGTAAATAGTATATTGAATTGTAATAAATCAAATGTGAATGCAATAAATATTGATCGAAAGAAAGAATGAATTGAAACCAAATTTGTTGAATGTAAACTAATTAAAAGTGAATGAATTGAATATAACTCCATTGTATGATTAATGAAATAAATATTAATTAGTGATTGTGAATCAATGTAAAATATATGGAATGTGGTATGAAATTAAATTACTTCTTAAGTGTAATTAATTATATGAATTATTGGAATAAAATAATGAAGTGAAGAAAAAAATGTAACCATAAACGAGTGTAAATTAATAGAATGTAAATTTATTAATATTGTTAATTGCATGCAAATCAATTAGAAGTAAATAAATTGAATGAAAAATCAATTGAATGTGAATCTAATTGAATAAAAGTTGATTGCATGCAAATAAATTGAAATGAATCAATTAAATTGTTAATGAAATGTATGTTAATAAGAAATGAAGGGTATAAACAAAAAAAATATTGACACTGGATAATGAAAATTCACATGGTTATGAATTAATTGGATTAATTGGACGGATGTTGATGATTGGATGGTTTCTTTGTTGCAAACCATTATTATTACTGTTTTGGTTGCGTATGATTGTTGTATGTTGCGTATTTGTGCTTGTATTTATTGTTTGGATTCAAAAATACATGTTACATGGTTGTATTAGGCTTATATATGCTTTTATACCATTATATGCAACTAATATCTTAAATTGAGTTGAGATAGGTACATATGAAGAATGTTTGTGGGCGTATACGCGGATTTATATGCTTTGCTTGCTTAATACGAACGAACTCGCTCGTATTATAAATAATATAGTACGTGTAAAGACCCGCAAATCCATCTTCCGAAAACCCGACACTGCTACGTCCACTGTAGCAACTGTCGAACGATCGGATGGCGGAAACGCGAACTTTAATGTTTAAAAGAAGAGGTAGAAGAAAAGAAAGAAGAAAAAGAGAAGAAGAACAACAGAACAACATCAGAAACAAAACAATATCAGAATCTCACATATCGCAGCGGAACAATATATAATAGATAATCACTAGTCTTTTAAAACAAAGAACTATATCAGTTTATACATACATCAATCAGAGTCAATATACAACAATGGACAGTTATATGAACTTGTCCTCATACAGAATACACAGCGGAATAAATACTATTAGATACAAATACTACGTCTCGTCATCCAGAATTGCTTCCAAAGCTCCAGAATATCCTAATAACATAACTCTAGGCTGCTCGTGTGGAAATTGGTGGGCACCCAGAGTTTAGAAGGGAAACAATAAACTCCGAGTCAGTCATGGTGACTGGTGTGAGATCGTAAAACAGTTTATCTTTAAAACAAAGAACAGGATAATTTTAAAGTCAATTCGCAATGCTTTTGGAAAATGAAACTACCATAAGACCTCCCGCCACACACACAATGCAAACGCAGAATTGGAGGAGATTTCTTCTTATGATAGTCAAAGATGCTTACTACGCAAAATCAAATCCTTTTTGATATTATTATTAGTGCATAGTGTAGAAATCATTTCGAAAGTACAATATAAATCTTAGCCAGCATAGGTACCATTATAGTATGCTTACTATAGCTACCATATTAAATGGCAGGTTCTACAACTAAAACCGTACAAGGCTCGTATTGTTTCTTTGGATTTCCAACAAATGGTCAGGCCAAGGAACTTCCCATTGCCACATGGAAACGCCTCTAGAATGACGTCCCGAGAACCTAACCGGATCTCTGCCAACACAAGGCCGGGTTACCTCTGCAAAAATAGGTAACTACTGACACGCGTATGCCATCCCCCGATCGTAACCGATCTTCCCGAGGATCCCCAATTTCCAACAACCACATAATAATAATAATGCAGTAACCACATAGGTTAAGTATCCGGGCTCCATACCATGATACCACCTCTATCCAGAAGGAATGACATACACTAAGGGGCGCTACTCCCTAGAACCTTGCTGCATCCTTCCTGTTTTGACCATTTCCAGGGTGTGAGGCTCGACGAAGTCTCGTCCACAAAGCTACGCTTTCAACAAATCCATGCTTCGGGTCAACAAATGATCAACCTATGATCACAAAGATATAAGATCAAACAAATGATCATATCGCAAATGATCAAACACTGTTCATTTCACAGCAACACTCAGTATGCCACGTTACCAAATTGGAGTATATCGCTGATAAATTTCAACTACATAACCTCTGAGCTCATACGTCTCAAAGAAGGGTGTTAAGCTAAGAGAATAAATTCTCCGCCACCAACAGAAATGTATTTGAAAGAAATCAGCTTTATATCTCAATTTGTAACGTCAGACACACAATCCATACAAGTCTGTTCCGGGATCGAACAGAACCGAAGGCACTTCTCACGAAGCCCTTGCACATCCGGATAATTTTCTAATCACGTCCAGACTTCCCGTCACTAAGGGTGATAAAACCTCTAAATCGGAGATCAGCCGATGTAGAGTAACTCGACGGTAATCCTTCCGTTTCCAAAAATATCCGGTCTTCAACACCGGTCATCAAATGCAATTCATAACGACGTATCACATATTCGAAATGGGTTATACGACCCCGTGGTCCTTTCCCGGCTAACCCGAATAGTGAGCGCTTATTCAAAAATAAGTGTGGCATTCAAATTCATCCAATTCACAACAAATACCCATTCAAGGTAATTATTGATAGTCGGTTATTTAACTATCAATAAAGATGCGCAACATCATCAGATTCCAAATAATTACCAAATTATTTAATTTTCAAAATATCTTTACTAGATATATAATTTCCACACTTCAAAAATAAATCAACGTTTATTTTTAAAACGACTTTCCATTCCCTTAATAAATTCCATAGTGAATTTATATTTTTCAAATATCTACTGATATACGATTTTCAAATCGATTTCAATATTCACTTTCGATTTATCTTTACAAAGATAAATCTCAAAACGTTCATTTCATATTGGAAAAGTAATTCCATACTTATTTAAAAATAAGTGATTCACAAATCTATTTATTTTCAACATTTGAAAATATTCGATATACTTAAATCAAAATTATGTATATATTTCATTCTTTAAGGAAATCATTTACTATAACAACATTTATTTGAGTCAAAACGAATGTTGCGTAAAACATCGTTACGATGACTCAAAATCACTAGTATAGGGATTCGGAATTTAGATAGATATATAAATCCCAATACTATATAAAACATTTTCTTTTGGAAATCATTTACTATAACAACAGTGTTATAGTCCACCATTTCCTTCTTTCTCGAAAACGTCTATTTCAACAATGAATGTTGAAATCTATGCTTTCGATATCATAATACATTTTAAAAACATCTTTAAAATGTTTAAATTCATTTTCAATGTCACTTTCCCAAAACTATCCATTTTACTTAACGATATATTCACTATCCAAAATCATGAATATACTTCACTAATTACATTTCACTATTTTCTACACACTTTATTTCAATAATAATTCGCTATCCAAAATCGCGAATATATCTCCTTTAACAACCTTCTATATTTAATTTATCAAATCCAATTGATTTCGAATTTATAAAACAACGTTTATAAATTCTATTTCTATTTTCTAACAACTTCAATTTAATAAATCTCCTTTATTAACAATTCGATTCATAACTCAAATCTTATACCAACAATCCATAATTATAAGTTAAATACTTATAATTCCTTTATTGTGACGACCCGGAATTTTGAGTATTTAAGATTGAAATATTTAATTTATTTTTAAATATTTAAAAGTTAATTTGTAATTTAAATTTCGAATATCACCATTTATTTGGAGAATTTAATTATTGAATTAAACAATTAAAAATTGAATAAAATGTTGAATTGGGAGTTTTGAGCCAGTTAAAAATAATTTAAAGGCTTGTAAAATCTATATTGATAATACTGAAGGCAGTAGAACTTTTAAAATCAAATAAAAAGTGATTTGTTCAGTTTTCAAATTTTAACGTTTAAATTGAATTTAAAAATAGCCTTCCGAGGCGTAGTCTCAGAATTCGACGAAACCAGTTCCATCGGATCCGAAATATTGAATTATTTTCGGATTTCAATTTTCGTGGCATTTGGAGCTGTTGTGTGGGTGCATGACATATCCACATTGACTTTGTTTTGAAATGAATTTAAATTTAAGTAAACTATATTTATTCTCCTTACCGACAACACGTACATCACGCCGCCGATATGTCTCCTTCGTACCCATTTCTTTTCTTTTTCCTCTTTTCAAAATCGCGTTATCTTCTTTAGTAAGCTGCTGTCTTTGTTAAATTTCGTTCTACTTTGACTCCCATCGTCTTCAAATTAAATTCACGTGAATTCTTTCCCTTTCCAGTTTTCAAATTTTACAAGATAAATCAAAATTGAAAGCAAGCTTTCAAATGAAACAGAAAAATGAAATGTTAATGGCCGAAGGATTCTCAGAGCTTAAATTAAATCAAAATCCTCCCTTTTCTCAAACAAAATCAGATTCGTTCACGATTGAACGAACTCGATTCCTCGGCTAGGGTTACAACCCTCACGAGCTCGTGATTTCGCGATGGAGGCTTGTGTTCATCACGGCACTCCCTATCATCGCGTTCAACTGTTAGTCGCCTGGGGTCTTCATCGACGTCGAGTCTGGGAAGCTCGCGTATGGTCGCGATGGGGGTTATGGTATCGGTGAAGCACGTATTCGCGAGTGGTCATCAGGGGAGCGTCTCGAGTTCGAACGAGGGTAGTGCTCACTCGAGCTAGGGCAGGCGACCGGAGTAGCGACGTGATGATGAGGTTGGCGGGTCTGCGAGATGTGCATCGCGACAGGGTTCCAGCCCAAGATGGGGGTCCGATTTTCGAAGCCAGGGTTGGGAGTAGCTGCGGCGTTGGCGAACGCGAGGTGAAGTCGATCGTGAGTAGGTATCAGATCTCGTTTTATTTTGTCCTAGTTTTACTTATACGTATAGCTGTATACATCCAGTAAAGGGAAAATTATATGTGTATGTTTATATATTTATAAAAAAAATAAATATTGGTCTAACTGTAAAAGGAAAATAAGTTCAGGTAACAAATATATATACTTGTTCAAATTAAAATTTGTTAATAAAATTATTAATGATAATTTGTTTCTGGATTAGTTTAAATATTAATAAAATTATAAATTGTTATTCAAGGTCAAACTCGAGAAAATAAGCTGGTTGGGGTGGATTGCAAACAAAATCTAAGGTGAGTTAATCTCACTCAGTTGAATTTAAATTTAAATAGTTAAATTTAAATGATTGATTGAATGATTGTTTGGATTGATTTGATATGATGATATATATAGTAGTATATACCAATATATATATATTGGCATATGTATATATTGGATTTGATATTCCCGCATTTTATAGCGGATGAGACCCTATGCGCCGCATAATAGCGGATGATATTTATTTAAATCTCATATACCGCGATATTCCACCTCGAAGTGGATTTGGTATTGTGCTAACGTCTGTGGATGCAGGGAAACAGGTTGGAGGGATCCAACTGGATTCCTCAAAAATTTATTTTATTATTCTGTGATCTGAATATTGATATCCTGTGATGATTTGATATTGGATGTTGTGGTTGATTGAATTCCCAGTATAATAAATTTTGAGAATCTATGGAATTGAATTTTTGAAGAAAATAAAGAATAATAATTTAAGTAAATTGGAATAAATTTAAAAGTGAATTGAAAATAAGATAAAATAAAGTGAATTGGAATTGTAATAAATATGGGGAAAAGGAATTTAAATTTACGAAGGAGTAATAAAAATTTAAAACTCAAGTGATATGGTTTTTAAAGAAATAAAGAAACTATTTCTAATTAAATGAGTTAATTAAATTAAAAGCGTTAATAAGGAATGTTGGGAATTTAAAATAGGAATTTTCAGTTAAAGGGGTTTTTAACTAGAAATTAAAAATTAAAAACCCGAATAATTGTATTGGAAATAAATAAGGTAAATAAGACAATTTTATTTCAAGATAAAGCAAATTTGAAATAAAATTGTAGAATTGATCTAAATATTGAAACTGGGAAATTTTAAAGAGGAATGAGATTTTGAGATCTATAAACTGAGTTTATAAAGTGAAGCGGATTTTAATATAAACTCAAGGTGTGAATTTATAAAGGATTGTGAATCTGTTTTAAAAATAAACAGAGATTTATTTTAAAGGTTGTGAAAGAGAAGTATTTTCTGGATAGCCAAGTACATTTTGTTTTAAAAAGAAATTTTAAATATTTGTTAAAGATTTATTGTTATTTTTAAAAGTCAAGTTTTTAAAAATCTATTATTTCCAAATGTTAAATTTCTAAAGTAAGTAATTTTCAATCTATTATTGTAGTTAATACAAATGAGATTTGATAATATGTTTTAAAAGGAAATTTGTTTATATTCTTTAAATTGGTTTTATTTTAAATATCTTTAAATATATATTTTAACTTAAATATTAAAGAAGTTTAAAAAGCGCGTTCTTATAAAGTATTTTTATAATAAAGTGTTTTGAAATTATTTTAAAAATCTAAAATGGTTTTGTACTTGGCATTCCAGTGAAAATAAATATTTGGGAAATTATTCCGTGAGAGGAATATAGTTTGAAATTGTTTCCAATGGGAATTAAAATGGAAATAATATCTTGTGAAGATATTTTGAGGGATATAAATAATTTGGAGAAATTATTGATTGTTGATGGTTGTTATGGATGTTAATTGATAGTTAAACAACCGACTATCAATATTGGCCAAATGCGCTGATCGTTTCGAAGAGACCGGGATCGGGTTTCCGTATACCAGGATTCTAGGTCTGGAGACTCGAAAACCACTTCGATCCGGTTTGTACGTTTCGTGGGGAAACGAGGGTAATATTGATAAGGGGATAGTGTTATCAGTTCTGTTCGGACCTGGAACGGACTTGTATGGATGAATGCTTTCGGACATCGTCAGGGGACGATGGGCATTCTAAGTGAAACGTTCTGAAGGTAACGTTTAGCCTCAAGCCTCATCAACCGGGAATGACTGAAAATCAGGGGTTATGCAGCAAGGCTTCGTGGGTAGCGCCCACTGGAGAGTATGATCATTCCTGTCTAGATGTCCCTTTTATTTCGGCTTAGTGGTGCGGTTGCTGATCCCAACCGTGGGGTGATCATATTCGGAATTGCCCATAGGTGATTCCGGCCTTGTGTTGCAGGGGAGCGGGCGTACTCCTCGGTACTGTGATCTAGGCCACGTACTGTGACAGGTGGTACCCCAGTGCCTAGTCATTCGTTGGAAATCCATTCTCCCTACGTGCCTTGTACGAGTTTTGTTTGTATTACCCACGTTGTGGCTAGTATGCCGGAATTTAATAGATGTAACAATTTCGGCTATTTTAATAAGTATTTGTAAATAGACACTATTATAATATCAGAGGATTTTTATAAAAAGTGTTTTAGCTATCGTAAGGTAAAAACCCGACATGTTTATTTGTGGCGTGGTCTTACGAGATGCTTTTGTTTTCAAAGGATTTTGAAACTTTAATAATCAATTTGAGTGTGATTTTCTCACGCTGGTATTCCAGACTGACTCGGGTATTGTTTTATATAATGCTCGGGTCAGACCGAGATAAACAGGTTCGGATTTGTAGCTGTGGAGCTCAAGAGACGAGCTGGATGGCGATACGTACTTCCGTATTTGTTTATTTTTCCGCTGTGTATTTGGATGTATATCATTGATGTGATGAACTCTGATGATGTATTCTGTAAATGTATTGTATAAACAGATATATCTTTCTGTTTGAGTAAAGATCTGTTTTGTATATATTATATTTTATTCCGCTGCGATGTGAGATTCTGTTGTTGATTTTCTGTTTCTTCTTCTTCTACCTCTTCTTCTTTAACACAAATGGTTCGATTTTCCGGGACTGGAAAGTCGGGTCGTTACAGTGGTATCAGAGCAAAGGTTGGCGATAACCTTGGCTCTGGTGGGAATTTGAGTGTATTAATAGATATGAGCGCGTATTTGTTAGTGAATATAAAATGGTTTTATATTGTGTTGGTTGATTTATTGAGTGGTATATGAACCTTCGTCGGCACAGTCTGCGCAACTGTATCGAAGGGGTTTCTAAACACTCGAATAGAACAATTCGACACAATATTGTTTTGAAACGGGTAGATGAAATAATTTTACCCGAAAAATGTATTTTTGATATAAAAGAAATATTTCTTTTGAATTATTATATATTTGGATGTTTGGATTAAAATATTCTAACAAATAAAATTGAAAGAAAAAAATATGGTAAGATTGTAAAATCAGAATGATTTACATAACCAATGGAAATTTGTATAAATATAAAATTGTACAAATGAATTATAGTTAAAATTTGATTTAATCAAAATGGTAAATTTAAACCCTGGATATTTGGAAGTGTTTTCAAAGTGTTTTGAAGATAAACACTAGCATTATTATTTTGGAAAGTATTTCTGGAAGGGAAATTGTTTCAAATAAATTTTTAAAAAGGAATATAGCAATAAATTCACTTCAGTTGCTGGAAAATAATTCGGAGGATGACGGCCGCATCTTCAGAATTTATTTTCGAACTCCTGAGTGACGAATTGCTGCCAAATTGATTTATTCAGAAAGGCTAGTTTTTGAAATTTCCAAAGGAAATTTGTTGGAATTAAAAATCAGGATTGGTTTAAAATTTTGAGAAATGTGATTTGGAGATGTTGGAGACTCCAAAATGATTTGAAATTAAAAACCGGGTGATTTTGAAATGTTGGGAAATTGTTTAAAAACCTGGAATCTGGATTAAAGGCTATGGGATAATAAAATATACTGGACCAAATAAATGTAACAAGATAAGTATTGAATTGGAATAAGTAAGTTTTGACAGTTTATAATAAAATTGAAACAGTATTAGAATAAAATATATACTTAACTAAATAAAAATGTATAAACGGAATTAAGAGGTAAATTGTGAATAAAATTTATTTTTAATAGAAGGAAGTGTGAATATAAAAGAAGGTGACTTATAAAATTTGAAGTAAAATAAATAACCCAAATAGAATTGTTTGTAATAAAAATAGAATGAGATTTTAATTGAGTCAAGTTGAATTGGTAAAATGAAAAGTGAATTGTGTGTTGAATAAGAGATGTGAAGTTTGGAATAGAAATCCGAGTTAAGATAAATTTAGCTTGGATAAGGGTAAATAAATTAAATTTATTGGAAAATTTAATTAATTGAGACTCAAATGGGAAGTTATAGCTAAGTAGATAAATTTGTTTAGAAATTGAAAATTGAATGAAATCCAGGACTTGAGTTATAAACCGGAGGAGATTAACTGAAGTGATTTTGTGGATAAAAATCAAACATTGTACTGGTTAAAATGGGAGAATACTAATTTGGAATAAATTAGTAAATTAAGTATGTTAATGGAATTTGGATTTGATAATAAAAGCTGAAAGTGTGAATGATCATTGGAATTGGAGTATATGAGTGATAACTTGAAGTGTAAATAAAATTCAAGTAAGTAGGAATGATGTGAAATGGATTGATATCTATCAAATTCAAGTTAGAGATAAATTATTGGATATGAGTTGGAATTAATATTGGATTCAGTAAATATACCAGCTGAATTTCAAAATGGTATGGAGTTAAAAATAAATTGGAAATTTCCTTGTTAAAGATTAAATAAATTCACGGTGAATTGAATACGAAAATTGAAATTTAGAATGAATAAGTGAATGGACAAATTGAATGGATTAGTAAAGGTAATAGATTCGATCAAATGAAAATCAAACCAAAGATTTGAATTATAAATTGTTTACAAGGAAACCGTAACTTGAGTTTGGAAGTGAAATGCAAATTAAATTGAATTGAATCAATTGAAATGGATATGGATTCATTTCGCTTAAAAAATGAATAGAATGGAACAAAATGTATTGCAAAACATTGAATTGAATAGAAATGGTATGTGAATTGGTTGTAGACGATTGAAATTGTATTGAAACCATATAAATTGCTTATGGGAATTATTTTAAGTGCATGGCTTTTGAAAACTACTTGTTTGCTATTGAGATTAATTGAAATGCTATAAAATTTTGTATTTGTCACTGACGTGTTTAAATTGAGTCAGTACAGGTTCAGGGAAGCCGTTTGATTGCACTTGGGTTGCGCAAATGCTAATAAATAAACCGCTTTGCTTTAAAAAAATTGCTATAATAAGGTACGCATACGCAAAAATTCAAAATAGGAGATATGAACTGCATATATTGATATATATTGTGATTTCCGGCCTGAGGCCGATGTATATATATATTTGTGCATCCTGCGATATCGCAGAAGTCCCTCCGTACAAGGGAGACTCTGCCAAAAATTTTCGTAAATTTTGGGAGTTAGAAAATTTTTGAAAATTTTCATTAACAATAAACGATTAAAATTTGTTAAGCAAAGAGAATTGAAATTGAATATTGGAATCTAATTCAAATGCGAATGTAAAGTAAAGTGAAATCGAAGGAACTAAAGAAGTGAAGTTTGCGAATAAACTGTTAATTGAAATTTAAATTAATTAGTAAGTGCAACTAATTAAATATTCGGGTGAAAGCCAAATTGAAATCAAATGGAATTGTAAAGACAAGAGTAAATAGAAATGGATATGAACTTCAATAATGAAGTGAAAATAAGTATAAGCAGTATGTAAAATATTTATTTTGAACTTAAGGAATATGGTGAGATTCTTAAGTAATTTGGTATTGAGGAAAGTTATTCTAGATGAATAATTGAATAACAATTAAAATTTGAAGTTGTGAAATGAGAAAATTGTGGATAAGTGAATGTAATCAAAATGAATGTGAATAAAAGAGAATTGATATAGTTCATAATCAATTGGAATTTATACGTAAGATGTACGTATATTATTTGTTCGCATAGCTATTTGATCCAGATTCGAACACAGAATTTCGAGATAGTTTTATCGATCCGAATTAGGATTTTTCACTCGATTTTCGACGGCGAACCTAGATATGGATTGTTGGTTGATTCTAGTAATTCTCTATCGTAGTTATGACTATGCAAGGAGAATGACGGTTTCCGATCAAGAAACCAGATCTGAGTCCGCACTAGGAAGTCGGGTGGACAATACTAGTTCGGAAGCGGAATTGTGTGATCGATTGAGCGATCGAATGTGATGTTGCGTACGGATGATATATGTGCATCGTACGGGCTTAAGTAAAACAAATATTGGAAATTTGTAAAGGAAAGTATAAAATGACTTTGGAATTGTGGTTGAATATTATTGCTTAGTAGGATATACAGGTGTATAAAAGCAATGGATAAATTGGGATTTTTGATTTTAGAAGATAATATTTAATGGCCCGACAAAAAGGTATGTATTTGAATTTCTATATGAAATTTGATTGGGTTTTTGATACAGCCACTTGGCTTTTTGTTTTCTTTTTAAGATTGGGAGGCCGTAGAGCCATTTTGTAGTAGTACCGAGCAAGCCGCGCAAAGGAGACGCTGGCAAAATTTTTCGAAAATTTAGGGAGTTAGAAAAATTTTGAGAAAATTTTGATAATTCAAAATTTGAATTCAAATTTAAATTTGAATTGATAAGAAGTGATATTGTTTGGAACTTATGGATAGGCTTGGAATGAAATAAGTGGGATAGTGTGTCTTTAGTAAAAAGGATTTATTTGGGGCAAGTTGATAAAACGATTTGGGTTGAGGAAATAGTTAATGGGTTATAGATCATTCCTCTTAACTAGTAATTTCGGGGACGAAATCCTTTTAAGGGGAGAGGAATGTGACGACCCGGAATTTTGAGTATTTAAGATTGAAATATTTAATTTATTTTTAAATATTTAAAAGTTAATTTGTAATTTAAATTTCGAATATCACCATTTATTTGGAGAATTTAATTATTGAATTAAACAATTAAAAATTGAATAAAATGTTGAATTGGGAGTTTTGAGCCAGTTAAAAATAATTTAAAGGCTTGTAAAATCTATATTGATAATACTGAAGGCAGTAGAACTTTTAAAATCAAATAAAAAGTGATTTGTTCAGTTTTCAAATTTTAACGTTTAAATTGAATTTAAAAATAGCCTTCCGAGGCGTAGTCTCAGAATTCGACGAAACCAGTTCCATCGGATCCGAAATATTGAATTATTTTCGGATTTCAATTTTCGTGGCATTTGGAGCTGTTGTGTGGGTGCATGACATATCCACATTGACTTTGTTTTGAAATGAATTTAAATTTAAGTAAACTATATTTATTCTCCTTACCGACAACACGTACATCACGCCGCCGATATGTCTCCTTCGTACCCATTTCTTTTCTTTTTCCTCTTTTCAAAATCGCGTTATCTTCTTTAGTAAGCTGCTGTCTTTGTTAAATTTCGTTCTACTTTGACTCCCATCGTCTTCAAATTAAATTCACGTGAATTCTTTCCCTTTCCAGTTTTCAAATTTTACAAGATAAATCAAAATTGAAAGCAAGCTTTCAAATGAAACAGAAAAATGAAATGTTAATGGCCGAAGGATTCTCAGAGCTTAAATTAAATCAAAATCCTCCCTTTTCTCAAACAAAATCAGATTCGTTCACGATTGAACGAACTCGATTCCTCGGCTAGGGTTACAACCCTCACGAGCTCGTGATTTCGCGATGGAGGCTTGTGTTCATCACGGCACTCCCTATCATCGCGTTCAACTGTTAGTCGCCTGGGGTCTTCATCGACGTCGAGTCTGGGAAGCTCGCGTATGGTCGCGATGGGGGTTATGGTATCGGTGAAGCACGTATTCGCGAGTGGTCATCAGGGGAGCGTCTCGAGTTCGAACGAGGGTAGTGCTCACTCGAGCTAGGGCAGGCGACCGGAGTAGCGACGTGATGATGAGGTTGGCGGGTCTGCGAGATGTGCATCGCGACAGGGTTCCAGCCCAAGATGGGGGTCCGATTTTCGAAGCCAGGGTTGGGAGTAGCTGCGGCGTTGGCGAACGCGAGGTGAAGTCGATCGTGAGTAGGTATCAGATCTCGTTTTATTTTGTCCTAGTTTTACTTATACGTATAGCTGTATACATCCAGTAAAGGGAAAATTATATGTGTATGTTTATATATTTATAAAAAAAATAAATATTGGTCTAACTGTAAAAGGAAAATAAGTTCAGGTAACAAATATATATACTTGTTCAAATTAAAATTTGTTAATAAAATTATTAATGATAATTTGTTTCTGGATTAGTTTAAATATTAATAAAATTATAAATTGTTATTCAAGGTCAAACTCGAGAAAATAAGCTGGTTGGGGTGGATTGCAAACAAAATCTAAGGTGAGTTAATCTCACTCAGTTGAATTTAAATTTAAATAGTTAAATTTAAATGATTGATTGAATGATTGTTTGGATTGATTTGATATGATGATATATATAGTAGTATATACCAATATATATATATTGGCATATGTATATATTGGATTTGATATTCCCGCATTTTATAGCGGATGAGACCCTATGCGCCGCATAATAGCGGATGATATTTATTTAAATCTCATATACCGCGATATTCCACCTCGAAGTGGATTTGGTATTGTGCTAACGTCTGTGGATGCAGGGAAACAGGTTGGAGGGATCCAACTGGATTCCTCAAAAATTTATTTTATTATTCTGTGATCTGAATATTGATATCCTGTGATGATTTGATATTGGATGTTGTGGTTGATTGAATTCCCAGTATAATAAATTTTGAGAATCTATGGAATTGAATTTTTGAAGAAAATAAAGAATAATAATTTAAGTAAATTGGAATAAATTTAAAAGTGAATTGAAAATAAGATAAAATAAAGTGAATTGGAATTGTAATAAATATGGGGAAAAGGAATTTAAATTTACGAAGGAGTAATAAAAATTTAAAACTCAAGTGATATGGTTTTTAAAGAAATAAAGAAACTATTTCTAATTAAATGAGTTAATTAAATTAAAAGCGTTAATAAGGAATGTTGGGAATTTAAAATAGGAATTTTCAGTTAAAGGGGTTTTTAACTAGAAATTAAAAATTAAAAACCCGAATAATTGTATTGGAAATAAATAAGGTAAATAAGACAATTTTATTTCAAGATAAAGCAAATTTGAAATAAAATTGTAGAATTGATCTAAATATTGAAACTGGGAAATTTTAAAGAGGAATGAGATTTTGAGATCTATAAACTGAGTTTATAAAGTGAAGCGGATTTTAATATAAACTCAAGGTGTGAATTTATAAAGGATTGTGAATCTGTTTTAAAAATAAACAGAGATTTATTTTAAAGGTTGTGAAAGAGAAGTATTTTCTGGATAGCCAAGTACATTTTGTTTTAAAAAGAAATTTTAAATATTTGTTAAAGATTTATTGTTATTTTTAAAAGTCAAGTTTTTAAAAATCTATTATTTCCAAATGTTAAATTTCTAAAGTAAGTAATTTTCAATCTATTATTGTAGTTAATACAAATGAGATTTGATAATATGTTTTAAAAGGAAATTTGTTTATATTCTTTAAATTGGTTTTATTTTAAATATCTTTAAATATATATTTTAACTTAAATATTAAAGAAGTTTAAAAAGCGCGTTCTTATAAAGTATTTTTATAATAAAGTGTTTTGAAATTATTTTAAAAATCTAAAATGGTTTTGTACTTGGCATTCCAGTGAAAATAAATATTTGGGAAATTATTCCGTGAGAGGAATATAGTTTGAAATTGTTTCCAATGGGAATTAAAATGGAAATAATATCTTGTGAAGATATTTTGAGGGATATAAATAATTTGGAGAAATTATTGATTGTTGATGGTTGTTATGGATGTTAATTGATAGTTAAACAACCGACTATCAATATTGGCCAAATGCGCTGATCGTTTCGAAGAGACCGGGATCGGGTTTCCGTATACCAGGATTCTAGGTCTGGAGACTCGAAAACCACTTCGATCCGGTTTGTACGTTTCGTGGGGAAACGAGGGTAATATTGATAAGGGGATAGTGTTATCAGTTCTGTTCGGACCTGGAACGGACTTGTATGGATGAATGCTTTCGGACATCGTCAGGGGACGATGGGCATTCTAAGTGAAACGTTCTGAAGGTAACGTTTAGCCTCAAGCCTCATCAACCGGGAATGACTGAAAATCAGGGGTTATGCAGCAAGGCTTCGTGGGTAGCGCCCACTGGAGAGTATGATCATTCCTGTCTAGATGTCCCTTTTATTTCGGCTTAGTGGTGCGGTTGCTGATCCCAACCGTGGGGTGATCATATTCGGAATTGCCCATAGGTGATTCCGGCCTTGTGTTGCAGGGGAGCGGGCGTACTCCTCGGTACTGTGATCTAGGCCACGTACTGTGACAGGTGGTACCCCAGTGCCTAGTCATTCGTTGGAAATCCATTCTCCCTACGTGCCTTGTACGAGTTTTGTTTGTATTACCCACGTTGTGGCTAGTATGCCGGAATTTAATAGATGTAACAATTTCGGCTATTTTAATAAGTATTTGTAAATAGACACTATTATAATATCAGAGGATTTTTATAAAAAGTGTTTTAGCTATCGTAAGGTAAAAACCCGACATGTTTATTTGTGGCGTGGTCTTACGAGATGCTTTTGTTTTCAAAGGATTTTGAAACTTTAATAATCAATTTGAGTGTGATTTTCTCACGCTGGTATTCCAGACTGACTCGGGTATTGTTTTATATAATGCTCGGGTCAGACCGAGATAAACAGGTTCGGATTTGTAGCTGTGGAGCTCAAGAGACGAGCTGGATGGCGATACGTACTTCCGTATTTGTTTATTTTTCCGCTGTGTATTTGGATGTATATCATTGATGTGATGAACTCTGATGATGTATTCTGTAAATGTATTGTATAAACAGATATATCTTTCTGTTTGAGTAAAGATCTGTTTTGTATATATTATATTTTATTCCGCTGCGATGTGAGATTCTGTTGTTGATTTTCTGTTTCTTCTTCTTCTACCTCTTCTTCTTTAACACAAATGGTTCGATTTTCCGGGACTGGAAAGTCGGGTCGTTACATTTATTTTACAAAATCATTTCCATTTATAAGTTCACAATTTATAAATTTCATTTATTTATAAATTCTTAAAAATTCATTTTAACGCTTATAAAAACTCGTTTTATAATACCAACATTTTAAAGTTATAAATATCAGTCTTGTACATCTTTTACATACATCGTTTTCAATAATTCAAAAATCCCAATTAAAACCATTTTATAAATTTCTTAACTATTTATTTCAAAAGAAATTACCTTTTGGTTATAATTCACAAATCTTAACTTTTATAACTTTAAAGTTTGAACGTTTATTTATTAATTGTAACAACCCTGTATTTTGTGATTATTTTAATTATTTATTTTGGTTATTTTAATTGATTTCCTGATTTAAAAACTTTATTTTTTTTATTAAAATGAATAAATTTTGTTATTTTAAATATAAATTTTGATTTTGATGTGAATTAGAATTCCAAACATGACTAAAAAGGATATTTTCCAGAAAAGTGAATTTTGGTCAATATGGTCAAACTTTGACTTTTAATTTAGAAATTTTAAAGTTTGAAAATTTGAATTTTATCTTTTATTATGAAAGTAAATAAAATTTTAAGAATAATGCTTTTCGTTTTGTTAAAATCTGATTTATAATGTGAAAGTTATACCCTTTTAAATATTGTGTGTAATTTGTTGTATTTAACAAAATTATTTATTTTAAATTATAAAAAAAAATATTTTATTTGGTCATGTAATATTATAAGTTATATTTATATGGGTAAAATAACATGTTATGTATATACTTTGGTTTTAAAACATTTTAAAGATATAATTGGCATTTTCCAGTGTTAGCTGTATTTTGTTTAAAATTCTAATTTCCAGTTTCAATTAATTAAAGTAATTCTTTATTTGTTTTTCTATTTTTTTCTTAAAATCTTATTTTATTCTCATTCCCACTTTATTTTGTTCCTCATTTATTTTATTTATTTGACCTTTTATTTGTTTAAAGTGAAATAGAAATTTTATAAGGCTAGTGATATTTATTTGTAATTTTCATGTCTTATTTCCAATTTTTAAACATTTTTCTTTAGTTTTTTCTATTTTTACTAAATTAAATTATTTATTTCACTTTTAAAATACTTTAGAAATTATTTTATTTCAAAATTTTTCTTTAGAATATTTTTAAAATGAAGTAGATAATTTTCCAAAGACAATCGTGATTTATTTGTAATTTCTGGACCCTGTTTTCAATTTTTAAGCAATTTCTTATATTCTTTTTCCATTTTCTTTAAAATTAATTAATTATTTTTATTTTATATTACTTTGTTTCGGTTTTAAAGTCAATTTACTGATTTTATTTTTGTTTTATTTGAATTTAAAGAAAAAGAAATATGAAGAGTTTTAAAAGCTTATTTACCTTAAGTCCTTTCATCTCCTTTGTCCTTTCATTTGCCATAACTCCTCAACTACTATCTTGGCTGTGCATTTTTGGTTTGTAGCCGTGATTTTTCAGCCTCCATTCATCCAAAAACATTTTACCTTCTCATTCATTCATGGCTTCAAGAAAATCTATGGGTAATGGCTACTTTTTTTACACTTTTCTTCTCATTTTTCATGTATTTTGCCTTGTTTTCTTTGCTTCTTTGAATGGCCTCCACTCCATATCCACGGCCACCACCCACTACATCTCTTCCCTGCCATCACCACCAGCTACTCCTCTAGTCTTGACCAAGGCCGAGCCACCATGATGCCAAAACTCCACAAAAATTGCAACACAAGCCATAAAAACATGTTGTTTGACCACTATTTTTTCACCACTTCATTTTCCACCACCACCACCACCTTAGGCCGCCTCCACCACCTCTAGCCAGACCACCACACACCTTTCCTTCCACTGACCTGATCCATACCCCTCTGACCTGACCACACAAGCCCATGGCCAAGCCATTTTTGTGAACAAAACCCACCAATTTTGCCTTAAACTCTTCATATTCCTTTGTATAAACTTTCTCCTCATATTCTACTACCTAGGCCATGCATACACATGACCAAACCTGAGCCAAACTTGTTCAAACCAGAGCCAAAAACATCCCTAGGCCATGACAAAAGAATAGAGAAAGCAAGGAAAAAGATTTGGCATTCGTATCTCTTTTTATTTAAAAGTTATGTCATTTCTAGTGTATTGAAATTTATGGTTTGCTTTGATTTTTGTTTGGGTTGTAACACAAGATCTATATCATTGGATTTGCTCTCCACACTCAAATTGTATTAGAGTTGTCGTGCCTTCATAATCTTTGTGTTGTGAGCTTTGTTGGCAAATCTCCAGCTTAACAGGTGAGTTATTCTCACCAGACAATCTGTACCTATATAACTGATAAACTGACACCACTTGAATCTGTAAATGTATTGCATCCTGTTATAACTGCTATGTTATGATTATATGATGTTCACCCATGCTTAAACACCTGTTATATCATATGTTACTGTTATATTATGTTGTTCTTTTATTTTTATCAGTTTATCACACTGCAAGTTCCCTTTAGATTAGAATCACTATGGGTTGAAATGATACATACCCGAACGGACTTTAGAATAGGAGAAAATCGTTATGGGCTGAAATGATATGCCTGAATGATTTTCAATTATTTTCATTTACTTGGGATTGCGGGTTTGAAATGATCAAACCCGGGTATCTTTGTAAATTACGGGTTGAAATGATAAATTACCCGTATCACTTTACCTAGGCTAGAAAATGAAATATAGACCCGTTGTTAAAATATGTTTTATATTTTTTTTTATATTTTAGAAATGTAAATATTATAATATTTTGATTTAAACTAAATAAAAATGATTTTTGTAAAGCATTATTGATTTTCTGAAAATTTATAAGTGAAATAAATTAATGGTAAAATTAGAAAATTTGAAATGTAAGTTATTTTGGGAAATTTTAATTTGGTGATAATTGGAATTTAAATTAAATATGAAATGTGATAAATTCATGATAATTTGGATTAAAGTGAATTTAAATGATTTTATAATATATTAATGTTTTTTTTTTGAATAAAGTTAAAATGTGAAATGAATGAATATTTAAGTTGAAATTTTGAAATATATCTAAAATTGGAAATTTGTGAATTTGTCTTAAAAGTGAATTTTTAAGTTAAGTAAATAAAAATGGAATTAAGTTATATTTGAAAATTTAAACTTAAGTGTTAAGTTAATTTAATTTAATGAATTTATAACTTAATATTGGAATTTAATAAGTGAATTATTATTAAATTTTGATTTTTGAATGGAGTTTTAACTTTATAAAATCATGAATATAAGGGTATTTGAATAATTGTTTTAAAAGTGAAATTATATGATTTTATAAGTAAAAAAATGATTTATATAAAAATATAATTGTTTGTGAAATTATACTGAATATTTGAAGTTAGTTAACTGCATTTCTGAAACGCTATTAAATTCTAATGTAAATGATAATACAACATTTGTAAATGTTGTAGTTGATAATAATGAACCAAATGGCTAAATTTAATTTAAGGCTATTATAGCATTTTTTTAAATGTTATAATGGTTGAATTTAACTAAGTTTATTTGAAACTAATGTAACCATATTACAGAATTTTAAATGCCGTCTTTTGTTAAATTGAACTATTTTAAATGTGACTTTCCGTAGCATTTTCTAAATGCTGCGAAAGTTGAAATTTCATTGTTTTAATTAATTTAAGTGAACGAATGAACTTTGAAAAGTTAAATTTTTGGAAATTTAAAATTTTAATTATTAAATATACTAACTTCATTTTTATGATTTAAAATGAAGTAATTTGTTTCGAAATATAAATTATTTTGAAATATGATATTTTGATATTTTGAAATGGATTTTATAAGGATATTGAATTTTGAAATGATATTTGATTTCGAAGTATAAAATACCATTTTGAAATTTTAACCACGGGATGTATTTAATTTATAGTTTAACTGATCCTTAAAGGATGGGCGATCCCAAGCATCCTTTGAGTTATTATGCATTTCTACTACAGTTCACTTGAGTTGGTTTACATTATATAAGTATATATTGTCCTGACTCGAGTGTTTTGTGTTTTACTTTACGCTCGGGTCAGCCTGAGTATTTACAGCTTAGCTTTGGATTTCTTTCTGGAGCTAGGAATCGCTGGAGATTCTGCTTGTCTAGTTATCTGTTCCTTTAAGTTCAGTTGTTCTATTTCAGTTCTGGTATTCATAAACTTCTATTTATTTGAGATGTCTATTGTATATGTTTTCAAGCAGATATTATGTATTATGTTTTGAGAGTTTGTTATAGTAGCTTCATGAACTACTATGGTTTTTTATATTCCGCTGCGAGTTATTCTGATATGTTCTGTGTCTGTGATTCTGCGTATTTGATTTCATTTGCCCCAAATTTATTTACAATCTGTTATTTTGAATTATTCAAGCCAGACATGTGTGGATTATTGTCGATTTGAATGGTCCAAAATAGTGGGTCGTTACAGTTGGTATCAGAGCTTTGGTTTTAGGCAAACCTTAGCCTACGGAGCAAAAACTCATTAGAGATAGGGTAGAAATACCCTAGAATGAGTGAAATCAATCTCAGAATCATTCCTTTGTGAGAAAACGTATTTTCGAAGTATAAGATGATTTTCAAATGATTTTTAAAGAATTTTCAAAGATTATTTGATATAAATTTTCTTTCTTTAAAAGTAAAATATTTCTTAAACTTTATTCCTTTCGTATCCACCTTGTTAGTAATTTCTTTGATTAGGATCCTCTAAAATTTTGAACTTCTCTCTTGATTGATCTAGATCCTTTGTTGATAGGAATCTATTTTGGGTATGGCAAAATCAGTAGTTTGTTAGGATGCTTTGAGTAAACTCTGTTGTATCCTTTTCTTAGCTAAAGTTGTCCAACTAAAGATATTTATGCTTCTGTTTTCGTATGTTATGAATTCGAGTCTTTCCAAATTTTGAATGGGAATTTTTCTGTATCGATATAGGTTATATTTCTCTAATCTTCGTTTGGATTCTTATCGAAGAAGATTCCTTTGAATTTTGGAATTCTCACTTGTTCTGAAATCCATTCCTATCTCCCATAATTGTATTCTTTTGATTTTGGAGCATTGCATCACTCCACTTTGTATGACCTTTATAGGGTGGTGATTCCGCCAATCTTTGAATGATTATAATTGGCATTGATTCACCGGAGATTTCTGTATCCTCGGTTTACGATGTTTTCTATCTTCTGCTATATTTAGATTCTATCTCTGGCAATCGAAGGTCGATTTTCCGTAGATTTTCGCATCGATTATATTCCTGAAATCACGGTTGACCGGTTAAGGTCGCCCGCGATTCATATAGGCTTATCCATCTTGTATTTGGTAATTTAATTATCTTATCTTCGTTTGAGCCTATCATTGAATTAGAATTCTATTTGATTAGAGTCCTTCTAAATTTGAATCTCTTTTTTGCTTTGAAATCCATCCTTGAATCGTCCCTTGGAAAGTTTGTGGTTCATTGTCTTTTAAAAATTTTGTATTCATCGTAGTTTTATTTTGATAAGGATGACCATATTTTTATATAAAGATGAAATGTTTTTGATAAGGATTATATACCTTTTAAAAAAAAATGAGAATTTGAAGTTTTGAAAGGATTTGAAATTGTGAAATTTTATAAGAAATGGTTTCATATAAAATGATTTATAACTGAAGGTTTTGAATCTGAATTTAAGTGATTGAACTCCGGCATTTTTGAACTGGTTTTAAGATTTTGAAATAATAAATAATATGATTGAAATTATTTTTCCGAATAAGTAATGTTTCAATGATTTTAATGGGTTTTAATGATTTTGAAGGAATTTCAAAGAAGTTTTCAAAGTAAATGGAAGTCCAGAACTCACTTGTGTCGCTGGAAAATAATTTCGGTGATGAGTGCACGCATCATCGACATTGATTTTCGAGTTTCTGAGTGAGGGAGAGGCCACTTCGGTAGCATTGCTTTGCGATTGATTTGTGAAACCAATTTAGATTTCAAATTCCGAAGTGTGATGTGATATTCGAAAGATATATATGTATATATGTATATTTGAAATGATTTGAAATGAACCGGTGTTCAGTCCTTGAGTTTCTGATTTGAAACCTATCTTTTGAAAATTGATTTACTGATTTGTTGTTGATTTCCAACTCTTGAATTTGAAAATGATTTCTTTGACTATTTGAATGTTCGAGCACTTCCAAATCAAGGTAAACTTTTTCAAAGGTAAGAAATTTTGAAAAGTAATTTGATAAAGTATATAAGTTTGTTTTGAATGTTTAAGTATGAAGTAATATGATTTAAATAAGTTGAAACTGTTTGGTTAAGTAAATGAATAAAGCAATTTTAAAATTTTCTAATATGAAATTTAGATTTGAAATGTTTTGAAAAGAATTTGGTCTTCAAAATATTTTGAATAAAATTTAGTTTAAATGTTTTAACTTAGTAACATCTTTATGAAACTATATATTTAACAAGTTGAAATAAATATATAAGTTGTACGTATGCTGTTTTATTCGCATAATTAATTTGATCCAAGTTTGAGTACACAAGTTCGAGGTGGATTACACCATTTCGTGTTAGGATTTTTCATTCGATTCTTGATGGCGAATATTTGATATGGATTTTGGGCTTGATTCCAGAATTCTCTATCATAGTATATGGCTATGCAAGGAGACTGATGGCTTCTAGTCGAGAAACCATATCGAAGTCCGCATTAGGGAAATCGAATGGACAATACTAGTTCGAAAGCGAATTTGTGTGATCGAGCGAGCGATCAAATGTGATTTTGCGAAATGATGACGTGTGTACATCTTATATTCTAATATCAGTGATATATTTTGACGCTGAAATTGAAAGCTGTCGGGTTAGAATATCTTTGCTTACTTTTCCAATTTAAATTAGAAAGATATATAACCTATAAAAGCAAAGATATTCAAATCCCATATGGCTCTTCATACAGCGAAATTTATTTTGGAAAATTTGATCCTTATATAAGACGGACCTTACGTAAGTATAAGATGATTTTGAAAACATTTGATTTTGGAAATGAATTGGTTGACTTAAATTATATTGATTTGGAAATTTGGATTTATTTTCAAAAATTTATTATTTTGGAAACTTTGAAACTAAAGATATTTAATTTGAGAAGAAAATAATTTGGTAATATTGTATATGATTTTGAAATTGAACTGATATTGAAACAAATTTAAATTTGAGAACCTTATGTTACTAAACACTTGATTTGGGAGTTGTCGAACTTATATAAAATTGATTTGTATGAGTATGAAATTGATTCGAAAACTATAGATTTGAAAAGGTACTCAATTTGAAAGTGAAATCTTATATAATTGAAGTCTATATAAGTATGATTTGATATACTATTGATTTTGGAAAGTATTTGATTTGAAAATTAAATCTTATATATAATGGATTTTATATAAGTACGATATTTGAAAGTGATTTGAAAAGGTACTATATGATACATATTTTCGAAGTAAAGATATGGAAAGTGCCTTCTGCTTGATATCCGATTTGTGGCCACATCTTGGATTCATTCTATCGATATTATTCTCTCTGATTTTTGGTTTTCCGGATATGATACTCGAGTGTCCTTCGAATTCCATGGCGTTACCCATGGTCTTACGATCGTGACTGCATAGCGCAACTGCCTGGCTGAGTCTTGCCTAGGGGTACGGATTGTTTCCTGGGGGATCCAGGCGTAACCATTGTGTATCCTGCATTCTACTAGTCATCATGGCGTAACTCGCAGGGCTGAGAAAGCTTACGGATATGGATTGTTTCCTGGGGGATCCAGGCGTAACCATTGTGTATCTGCGAACCATGGTTAGACAAAGGTTTTGTTTGTTTTTGTTTGGATTGTACTTTCCATATCTGTTTTTAAAAGTTTTTCCAGTATTTTCACTGGGTGTTGAAACAAGTCTACTAAGTACCTGGAGAATTCTAGTTTTGCGCCTGATCAACGCACTACCAGAGTCTACAGGAACAAGAATAAACTTGTTAAGACATCGAGTTATAAAAGTATTTTGATAAAATATTATATAAATGATACTTTGATTAGTTATTTCCTTTTTAAACGATTTTAAAGTGTTTTAAATATTTTACCTCTTCAACCAACAATTTTAAATTAATGGCTCATCCTTGTCTTTCGTCCTATTTTCCCTTCTAGCTATTCCTATTCTCCACCTTATTAAACTTACCCATAACAATAGTTATCAGGTATAATTTTAATCTTCTTGTCATCTTGTCTTAATCCTATTCCATTTTATCTTTTCTGTGTTTTCCGTACCTCATTCCTTTTCGAGGACGAAAAGATTTGAGTGGGGGAGAGTGTAACAACCCTGTATTTTGTGATTATTTTAATTATTTATTTTGGTTATTTTAATTGATTTCCTGATTTAAAAACTTTATTTTTTTTTATTAAAATGAATAAATTTTGTTATTTTAAATATAAATTTTGATTTTGATGTGAATTAGAATTCCAAACATGACTAAAAAGGATATTTTCCAGAAAAGTGAATTTTGGTCAATATGGTCAAACTTTGACTTTTAATTTAGAAATTTTAAAGTTTGAAAATTTGAATTTTATCTTTTATTATGAAAGTAAATAAAATTTTAAGAATAATGCTTTTCGTTTTGTTAAAATCTGATTTATAATGTGAAAGTTATACCCTTTTAAATATTGTGTGTAATTTGTTGTATTTAACAAAATTATTTATTTTAAATTATAAAAAAAAAATATTTTATTTGGTCATGTAATATTATAAGTTATATTTATATGGGTAAAATAACATGTTATGTATATACTTTGGTTTTAAAACATTTTAAAGATATAATTGGCATTTTCCAGTGTTAGCTGTATTTTGTTTAAAATTCTAATTTCCAGTTTCAATTAATTAAAGTAATTCTTTATTTGTTTTTCTATTTTTTTCTTAAAATCTTATTTTATTCTCATTCCCACTTTATTTTGTTCCTCATTTATTTTATTTATTTGACCTTTTATTTGTTTAAAGTGAAATAGAAATTTTATAAGGCTAGTGATATTTATTTGTAATTTTCATGTCTTATTTCCAATTTTTAAACATTTTTCTTTAGTTTTTTCTATTTTTACTAAATTAAATTATTTATTTCACTTTGAAAATACTTTAGAAATTATTTTATTTCAAAATTTTTCTTTAGAATATTTTTAAAATGAAGTAGATAATTTTCCAAAGACAATCGTGATTTATTTGTAATTTCTGGACCCTGTTTTCAATTTTTAAGCAATTTCTTATATTCTTTTTCCATTTTCTTTAAAATTAATTAATTATTTTTATTTTATATTACTTTGTTTCGGTTTTAAAGTCAATTTACTGATTTTATTTTTGTTTTATTTGAATTTAAAGAAAAAGAAATATGAAGAGTTTTAAAAGCTTATTTACCTTAAGTCCTTTCATCTCCTTTGTCCTTTCATTTGCCATAACTCCTCAACTACTATCTTGGCTGTGCATTTTTGGTTTGTAGCCGTGATTTTTCAGCCTCCATTCACCCAAAAACATTTTACCTTCTCATTCATTCATGGCTTCAAGAAAATCTATGGGTAATGGCTACTTTTTTTACACTTTTCTTCTCATTTTTCATGTATTTTGCCTTGTTTTCTTTGCTTCTTTGAATGGCCTCCACTCCATATCCACGGCCACCACCCACTACATCTCTTCCCTGCCATCACCACCAGCTACTCCTCTAGTCTTGACCAAGGCCGAGCCACCATGATGCCAAAACTCCACAAAAATTGCAACACAAGCCATAAAAACATGTTGTTTGACCACTATTTTTTCACCACTTCATTTTCCACCACCACCACCACCTTAGGCCGCCTCCACCACCTCTGGCCAGACCACCACACACCTTTCCTTCCACTGACCTGATCCATACCCCTCTGACCTGACCACACAAGCCCATGGCCAAGCCATTTTTGTGAACAAAACCCACCAATTTTGCCTTAAACTCTTCATATTCCTTTGTATAAACTTTCTCCTCATATTCTACTACCTAGGCCATGCATACACATGACCAAACCTGAGCCAAACTTGTTCAAACCAGAGCCAAAAACATCCCTAGGCCATGACAAAAGAATAGAGAAAGCAAGGAAAAAGATTTGGCATTCGTATCTCTTTTTATTTAAAAGTTATGTCATTTCTAGTGTATTGAAATTTATGGTTTGCTTTGATTTTTGTTTGGGTTGTAACACAAGATCTATATCATTGGATTTGCTCTCCACACTCAAATTGTATTAGAGTTGTCGTGCCTTCATAATCTTTGTGTTGTGAGCTTTGTTGGCAAATCTCCAGCTTAACAGGTGAGTTATTCTCACCAGACAATCTGTACCTATATAACTGATAAACTGACACCACTTGAATCTGTAAATGTATTGCATCCTGTTATAACTGCTATGTTATGATTATATGATGTTCACCCATGCTTAAACACCTGTTATATCATATGTTACTGTTATATTATGTTGTTCTTTTATTTTTATCAGTTTATCACACTGCAAGTTCCCTTTAGATTAGAATCACTATGGGTTGAAATGATACATACCCGAACGGACTTTAGAATAGGAGAAAATCGTTATGGGCTGAAATGATATGCCTGAATGATTTTCAATTATTTTCATTTACTTGGGATTGCGGGTTTGAAATGATCAAACCCGGGTATCTTTGTAAATTACGGGTTGAAATGATAAATTACCCGTATCACTTTACCTAGGCTAGAAAATGAAATATAGACCCGTTGTTAAAATATGTTTTATATTTTTTTTTATATTTTAGAAATGTAAATATTATAATATTTTGATTTAAACTAAATAAAAATGATTTTTGTAAAGCATTATTGATTTTCTGAAAATTTATAAGTGAAATAAATTAATGGTAAAATTAGAAAATTTGAAATGTAAGTTATTTTGGGAAATTTTAATTTGGTGATAATTGGAATTTAAATTAAATATGAAATGTGATAAATTCATGATAATTTGGATTAAAGTGAATTTAAATGATTTTATAATATATTAATGTTTTTTTTTTGAATAAAGTTAAAATGTGAAATGAATGAATATTTAAGTTGAAATTTTGAAATATATCTAAAATTGGAAATTTGTGAATTTGTCTTAAAAGTGAATTTTTAAGTTAAGTAAATAAAAATGGAATTAAGTTATATTTGAAAATTTAAACTTAAGTGTTAAGTTAATTTAATTTAATGAATTTATAACTTAATATTGGAATTTAATAAGTGAATTATTATTAAATTTTGATTTTTGAATGGAGTTTTAACTTTATAAAATCATGAATATAAGGGTATTTGAATAATTGTTTTAAAAGTGAAATTATATGATTTTATAAGTAAAAAAATGATTTATATAAAAATATAATTGTTTGTGAAATTATACTGAATATTTGAAGTTAGTTAACTGCATTTCTGAAACGCTATTAAATTCTAATGTAAATGATAATACAACATTTGTAAATGTTGTAGTTGATAATAATGAACCAAATGGCTAAATTTAATTTAAGGCTATTATAGCATTTTTTTAAATGTTATAATGGTTGAATTTAACTAAGTTTATTTGAAACTAATGTAACCATATTACAGAATTTTAAATGCCGTCTTTTGTTAAATTGAACTATTTTAAATGTGACTTTCCGTAGCATTTTCTAAATGCTGCGAAAGTTGAAATTTCATTGTTTTAATTAATTTAAGTGAACGAATGAACTTTGAAAAGTTAAATTTTTGGAAATTTAAAATTTTAATTATTAAATATACTAACTTCATTTTTATGATTTAAAATGAAGTAATTTGTTTCGAAATATAAATTATTTTGAAATATGATATTTTGATATTTTGAAATGGATTTTATAAGGATATTGAATTTTGAAATGATATTTGATTTCGAAGTATAAAATACCATTTTGAAATTTTAACCACGGGATGTATTTAATTTATAGTTTAACTGATCCTTAAAGGATGGGCGATCCCAAGCATCCTTTGAGTTATTATGCATTTCTACTACAGTTCACTTGAGTTGGTTTACATTATATAAGTATATATTGTCCTGACTCGAGTGTTTTGTGTTTTACTTTACGCTCGGGTCAGCCTGAGTATTTACAGCTTAGCTTTGGATTTCTTTCTGGAGCTAGGAATCGCTGGAGATTCTGCTTGTCTAGTTATCTGTTCCTTTAAGTTCAGTTGTTCTATTTCAGTTCTGGTATTCATAAACTTCTATTTATTTGAGATGTCTATTGTATATGTTTTCAAGCAGATATTATGTATTATGTTTTGAGAGTTTGTTATAGTAGCTTCATGAACTACTATGGTTTTTTATATTCCGCTGCGAGTTATTCTGATATGTTCTGTGTCTGTGATTCTGCGTATTTGATTTCATTTGCTCCAAATTTATTTACAATCTGTTATTTTGAATTATTCAAGCCAGACATGTGTGGATTATTGTCGATTTGAATGGTCCAAAATAGTGGGTCGTTACATTAATTCAAAAATTAAATAAAACGTCTACTTCCAAAAATCACTTTAAAATCCTTTTAAAGTAAAAGTCGTTATTTTTAAACTTCAAAACTGAATCTGATGATGCAACAGCACCAATTAGTCCATCACAACATTCAATATCATATATCAATATGATAATCACCAAATATCACAATATCTGTAAATAAATAAATACTGGTGAGGAATCCAGTTGGATCCCTCCAACCTGTTTCCCTGCATCCACAGATGTTAGCACAATACCCATTCCACTTCGAGGTGGAATATCGCGGTATATGGGTTTTATAAAAATCATCCGCTTACTAACGGCGCAATAGGGTCTCATCCGCTATACGAGGCGGGAAATCAATCAATCCAATATATACATATGCTAATATGTATATATTGCTATATATATATAGATATATCCTACTATATCTAATATCACATCCAATAGCAATCAAATCAATCAATCAATAACTGCAAAACAAAATTTTTTCCTTCGAGTGAGAAAATCTCACCTTTGCTTTTATTTTGCAATCCATTCCAAATCCAGATTTATTTTTCTCCATTTATACCTTGTATAAATAAATTATACAATTATTAATGCTCGAATAAATTGACCCATTAAATTCTCATTTCAACAAATTCAATTCAACATTTATTTTATACGGTATCTTTATCAATTTATTAAATAAGTTCATTAACAGATTAATCGCACATTTTGTTAAACCTTATATATATACACTTACTGTAAGAATTTAAATACTGATTTCACATTTTTATTTTTATTTTCCGAATGGGTAAAAATAATTTCCTGGAACTAATGATTTAATTCCGGTTTTAACTTAACAATAATTTATTTAAACTTCAACATTAATTTGTAAAACTAAAGAATACCTCACTGCAACTTGAATTCGAAATTATACTTCATCGATGAAGACCGGCCATCCCCTTCGACTTCGACCCCACGTTCGCCGACCCTCCGCCATCGATCGCGAGCTACCCAGATGCGCCGCCATGTTACCCCTCACCTCTTCGCCTCACTGCTGCCACCGAGCTCATGCCGAAGTCGCGAGAACCACCACATCACCAGAAGTCGAACAACCCAGCTGCTCCACCCTCAATCGCGCCTTCGTCGCTCGCGCCTACTGCCTTCACCAACCTCGACGAAACCATCGCGACCCCAAACTCGCGAAACCCCCAGCGCCGAAACCCTAGACCACTCGCCTTCGTCTGCCTTCGTTCACCAAAGCTCACTCGAGAATCACCTCCTGCTCGCGAATCCTTGCCATGGTCGCGACTGCGATTCGAACTTGATTTGGGGGGAAAGAGGAAATAGGAGAGGAGGGAGACGGCTTCGGCCATTTTTTTTTCTTCTGTGATTCCAATTTTTTTTCTCTATGGCTTTTGAATTTGAATGAGAAAGAGGGGAAAGGAGGAAATGGGTTGCACGCACAGGGTATGGGCTTTACACGATCTCGTTCCGAAATTACAGGCGTGATTAAAGGAGATGATGTCGACAAATTTTAAATATTAAATTTAAATTTTAAATTGAATTCGTTTTAAAATTTCAACGCGTTTCTATGTCGCACGCTCACATAACAACTCTGATAAATACGAAATTTGAAACTCGGCAATAATTCAATATTCCGGACCCAATGGAACTGGTTTCGTTGAATTCCGAGACTACGCCTCGGACGGCTATTTTTTAAATATCGGTTCAAACGATACAATTTTCAAAACTGAACCATTCATTTTCAAACTCAATTCTGAAGCTTCTATTATCTTCAGTATTATCAATATGAATTTTAAAAGCTTACGTAATATTTTTCTTCAGCTAAAAATTGAAGATTCGAATTTTTATTCAGCTTACAATAGATTAAATTTTAAAATTTAATCGTCAAATTCAAAGTTATATCGGGGATTCAAATTAAATCATCGTTCAAATATTTAAAATTAATTAAATATTTTCAATTTAATTTGTTCAAAATTCTGGGTCGTTACAAACTTCCCTCCTTAAAAGAATTTCGTCCCGAAATTACAAGTTAGGAAAAAAAAGTCCTTAACTCGTCTACTATTTTGCACAATATAAATAGTTTTATCAATTTTCAAAACGAATCTTTCTACTAAAGATTCGTTATCATTTCAACTAGCTTTCCAACTTCAATTATAAGTTTCAAAACAACATTGTTTCCTTAACAATTCAAATTTAAATTCAAATTCAAATTCAAATTTAAACTTTCAAATTTTCTCAAAAATTTTCTAACACTCGAAATTTTCGAAAAATTTCGCCAGCGTCTCCTTTGCGCGGCTAACACAGCTGTAACGACCCAGAATTTTGAACAAATTAAATTGAAAATATTTAATTAATTTTAAATATTTGAACGATGATTTAATTCGAATCCCGAATATAACTCTGAATTTTACGATTTAATTTTAAAATTTAATCTATTGAACTGAATGAGAATTTAAATCTTCAATTTTAAGTTGAAGAAAAATATTTCGAAGGCTTTTAAAATTCATATTGATAATACTGAAGATAATTGGAGCTTCAGAATCGAATTTGGAATTGAAGTGTTCAGTTTTGAAATTTATCGTTCGTATCGATATTTAAAATATAGCCGTCCGAGGCGCAGTCTCGGAATTCGACGAAACCAGTTCCATTGGGTCCGTAATATTGTATTTTTACCGGATTTCAACTTTCGTAGCATTTGGAGCTGTTATGTGAGAATACGACACGTAAACGCGTTGAAATTAAAACGGATTCAATTTAATTCAAATTTAAATTATCGTTCATCAGCTACTTTTAGCTTCTCCTTAAATCACGCCTTGAATCACGAAATGAATCGTGCAGAGGCATGGGCGCGTACATTTTCTGTCGTTCGAAATCAACGTAAAAATCTCGTTCCCCTCTTTCCATTCAAATTCGAACATCAGAAAGAAAATAAATGGCCGCATACCCTTCTCGTTCAAAAACAAACAACAGTCGAACGAAATCTTATCCTCACTCAAAATCATCCCGTTCCATCTTCTATTCTCGTATCTATTTTCTAATGCCCATGGATTCACGAAACAATATCATCAGAGGAAAAAAAATTGGTCTGGGCCCAAATCGAATTCACGAACTCGTGAAAAAAAGGGGGGGTCGCAGGCGCTCGCACGTACGTGTGAGGGTGGAGGCACTCGTGTGGGTGGATGTCGACATTCGCGATAGCTGCTGGCCATTGGGGTAGGTGGTGCCGCGATTGTTCTCGAACGCGTGAGGTGGGTCGCGAATCTCAAGCGGCGATTCAGGGATATGCTTGGAAGCTTGCGATCGAGTAAGGGGGGCTCGTGTTGAGGTCGCGATTGAAGGAGGAGGGCGACATCTCGAGGCGATGTCTGGTGGCACTGGCGAGTAGATGGGTGGTCAGCGGTAGACCGGTGGTGGAGTTTGGGTTCGTCGAGGGTGTCTTCGAGTTTGAATTCGCAGTGAGGTATATTTGTAGTTTTATTTTATTTTAATTTTTCTAGTAAAATGTTAAAATATGAGAATATTTTTACAGAGAAAATAATAATAATAATAATAAGAACAGTAAGTTTTAAGTTAGTAATTTTAAAACAGAAAGTATATTGATTAAATTCACATTAAAGTATTTTCAGTTATTTTATTAAGTTATATGTAATTATATATATAGATAGATAAGGGATTGAAGATATATATGTATAAATATATATGGCTGTAATTTGAAAATATTGAAGAATTTTAAGTTATTAAAAGAAATGGAGATAGGATTTTTAAGCCAGCAGTAAGATACTGGACAGTATATTTTTATAGATAATTGGAATCTATATAAACTATTTTCGTATGAAGATGTGTTTCAAATAAAAATAAATCATTCGAAAAAATTAAATTTTTGGTTTAAATAAATTAACAGATGATAATTTATTGTCAATTGATTCAAAAAATTAATAAATTGTATAAATTATTATACAAGGTTAAAAATCAAGGAAACGAACTGGAAATGGAAATGGGATTGCAAAATAAAAGCAAAGGTGAGATTATTTTCTCACTCAAAATAAATTTCTGTATTGCAGTTATTTATTGATTGATATGTTTGCTATTGGATGTGATATTAGATATAGTAGGATATATCTATATATATATATATAGCAATATATACATATTGGCATATGTATATATTGGATTGATGATTTCCCGCCTCGTATAGCGGATGAGACCCTATTGCGCCGTTAGTAAGCGGATTTTTATAAAACCCATATACCGCGATAATTCCGTACTGGAGCGGAATTGGTATTGTGCTAACATCTTTGGATGCAGGGAAACAGGTTGGAGGGATCCAACTGGACCCCTCACATTGATTGAATTTATTTCTACTGTGATGTGATAATCTGTGAATGATTATTGATGTTATTGAATTGATCTCTGGAAATTGTTCAAAGCTAAAATTTAGCTGAATGGATGTTTGATATCATTGGATTCCAAAAATAAACGAAATTGAATTTTTGGTAATTCAAGCAGAAAATTTTAAGTGAATTGATTTTTTTGAAATTGAATAAAATTTGAAGAAAAGAATTTAAAGGTATAAAAGTTGATTTTTATAGTATTATCGAATTTATTCCAGAATAAAGTGAAAATGTTAAATAAATGGATTTCGTAAAATAGTGATTTTAAATTGAAGAATTTAATTTAAAATTTGGATTTTTAAAATAGATTGAAAGAAACGATTGAAATTTATTTTCTTAAAAAGGGATTTATTTAAGAGAAGATAAGTTGGAAATCCTATTAGAAATTTAATTGGTAAATTGAAACAAATTGGGAAATCAATGTAAAATGATTTCAAATTGAAGAATCCATTGTTAAAAACAGAATATTGAATAATTTGAGGAAAATAAGGAATTTACTTAGTAGTGATAAATAAAATTTTAAATCAATATCGAAATTGATTTGGGATTGAAGTTTTTATAAATAGAATTGGAATTTATAAAAGTTGTTTATAAATCCGAAATCACTTATTCTGATAAGTAAAATATAGAAGTTGATAAAAAGAAGATTTATAAGTCGAGTTGTTACTAAAATAGGAATAGAATTTATAAACGTGTTTATAAATTCAAAATCAGTTGAATTTGAGAAATTTAATATAGATAATTTCTAAAGAAGATATATCCGCGATTTTGAATAGCGAATTATCTTTGAAATAGATGTGTAGAAATAGATTTAAATTGGTTAAGTGAAGTATATTCACGATTTTGGACAGTGAATATATTATTAAATAAAATGGATTATTTATTGTTGAAGAAGTGATATTAAAAATGAAGTTAAACATTTTAAAAGATGTTTTAAAATGTATTGTGAATTGAAAGCATAGATTTCAACGTTCATTGTTGAAATAGGCATTTTCGAAAATATAAGGAAATGATGGACTATAACACTGTTGTTATAGTAAATGATTTTCGGAAGAAAATGTTTTATGTAGTATTGGGATTTATATATCTACCTAAATCCGAATCCTTATACTAGTGATTGTGAGTCGTCGTAACGATGTTTTACGTAACATTCGTTTTGACTCAAATAAAGGTGTTAAAAGAATATTTTCCTTAAAGAATGAAATTATACTTAATTTGATTTAAGTATATCGAATATTTTCAAATGTTGAAAATAAATAGATTTGTGAAAATACTCATTTTTAAATAAGTATGGAATTGCTTTTCCAATATGAAATGAACGTTTTGAGAATTTATCCTTGTAAAGATAAATTGAAATTGAATATTGAAAACGATTTGAAAATCGAATATCAGTAGATATTCGAAAGTATAAATTCGATACGGAATTTATAAAAGAAAGCGAAGTTGTTTAAAAATAAATATTGATTTATTTTTGAAGAGTGGAAATTGATTTGAAATTGTTTTCAAATGGTTAAGTGTGGAAAATTCTATACCTAGTAAAGATATTTTTGAAGATAAAATAATTTGGAAAATTATTTGGAATCTGATGATGTTGCGCATCTTTATTGATAGTTAAATAACCGACTATCAATAATTACCTTTAGATAGGTATTTGTTGTGAATTGGATGAATTTGAATGCCACACTTATTTTTGAATAATCGCTCACTATTCGGGTTAGCCGAGAAAGGACCATGGGGTCGTATAACCCATTCCAAATATGTGATACGTCGTTATGAATTGCATTCGAAGACCAGTGTTGAAGACCGGATATTTTTGAAAACGGAAGGATTACCGTCGAGTTACTCTACATCGGCTGATCTCCGATTTAGAGGTTTTATCACCCTTAGTGACGGGAAGTCCGGACGTGATTAGAAATTTATCCGGATATGCAAGGGCTTCGTGAGAAGTGCCTTCGGTTCTGTTCGATCCCGGAACAGACTTGTATGGATTGTGTGTCTGACGTTACAATTTGAGATATAAAGCTGATTTCTTTCAAATACATTTCTGTTGGTGGCGGAGAATTTATTCTCTTAGCTTAACACCCTTCTCTGAGACGTACGAGCTCAGAGGTTATTGTAACGACCCGACTTTTTCTCCACAGAAAGTCGCATCATTATGAAGAAAGAAAGGGATAGAAAAGAGAAAGAAGAGAAGAAAGAAAGAAACAACAACAACGATCTCACAGCGGAATGAATAAATTATATTAATAACATAAACTATTACATAGTATACAACAATTATCAGAGTTACACAGATACACATCACATACTAGACAGTTATGAACATCTGTCTAGTTATTACAACTCAATACAATACACACACTATCACAGATATCAACACAGCGGAATACTATATCTACGAACGCCGAAGCCTCCTGCTCCATTGCTCCTCCAGAATATTCGTCAAAGCTAAACCTGAATCCCTTGGCTACTCGTAAAAATTTGAGTACCCAAGAGTTTATAAAATAGAAATAAACACTTGGGTCAGACATGGGTCTGGTGTGAGTAACAGGTTAAACTTGCTTAACTTCAAAACCTTTAGAAAGAAAAGGTATCACGTAAGACTCCCCACAAATAAACATGGGTAAGTTTTTACCTTACGCTAACCAAAACATTTGATAGGAAATCCAGTTATATTATAATAGGGTCTAGGGTTTTCAAATAAATATGAAATAGCTGAAATTGTTACATTATTAAATTCCAGCATACTAGCCACAAAGTGGGTTATACAATCAAAACCGTAAGGGCACATAGGAAGAATGGGTTTCCATACAATGGCAGGGCTACTGGGGTACCGCCCGTCACAGTACGTGGCCTAGATCACCGTACCGAGGAGTACGCCCGCTCCCCTGCAACACAAAGCCGGAACCATCCCTTACTGGATAATTCCGAACAAGATAACCCCGTAGTTGGCGCGACCAACCACACACTAAGCCGAATAAAAAGAAAAGGGACCTCTAGACAGGGATCTATCTTGCTCTCAGTGGGTGCTACCCACGAAGCCTTGCTGCACCTCCCCTGTTTTAGCCATTCCCGGTTGATGAGGCTTGAGGTTACGATTACCTTTAATCAGAACATATCACTTAGAATGCTCATCGTCCGCCTGACGATGTGCTGAAAGCATTCAATCCATACAAGTTCGTTCCGGGTTCGAACGAAACCGAAGGCATTATTTCGTTACACTCGTTTTGGAATCACCCTCAGAGTTAACGACAATAACCCTTGCACTCTGAAACTTCATCTTCACTTGAGATTCACGACCTATCGTTAATTTGGATCGATGTGGTATTCGGGTCTCCAAACCTGGAATTCCGGTATACGGAAACCCGATCCCGGTCTCATCGAAATCCAAAACGTATCTTTTAAGGGCCAAGTTGTTTTAAAGGTTAAAACAATTCAATTCATTATCTTTATACACATAGAAAGATAATTCACAGCATTACAATAGATAATCAACATTATCAATATAACAGATAATCCATATTATCATCACAATTCAACTAACATCCATATCACACAGCATATATCTCATCAGAGATATCAATCAATGCAAAGTATTCAATACTATCACCCATTCATAAGTAATGATTTATAACGTCTCTAATTAATTTAAAGTAAATTAAATTAATTACTTCATTCTATAAATCCTGCTTACTTAACCATTAATTAATTACAATCAATTAATTAATTATCCTCTAATAATTCATTTCAATTAATCATCTTTGATTAATTACCTTTTAATTATATCCAAGTAATTTATCCTTTAATTAATTACTTAAATTAATTAACCTTAACCACTTATAATAATTAACCTTTAATTACTTCATTAATTAATTAACTATAATTAATTAAATTAATCAACTATAATTAATTACATTAATCCTTAATTAATTACATTAATTAATCACTTCATTTATTAATTATTACTTAATTAATCAATCTTAATTACATCATTAATTATATTAATTAATGATCCTTAATTACACATTGATTATTAATTACTAAATTAAATTAATTACATTAAGTAATTAACCTTTAATTAAACACATTTATTAATCACCTTGATTAATCTTCAATCAGTAATTAACTACCCTTAATTACTTTCATTAACTAAATTAATTATTCCTTAATTAATTTCTTAATTAATCCCTTGATTAATTCACAAGTAATTAAACTCAAATTACTTCCATTAATACATCACCATTCAATTAATTACTTCCAGTAATTATCTATTATTTACTTCTCTAAATAATCATACCTTATTAATTACATTAAGTAATTATTTATCAAATCATCCATTGATTATTTTAAATTAATTAAACTTAATTAATTAACTTAACTAATCAAATTAACTTAATTTATTACAATGAGTAATTAATTCCTTAATTACTTTCATTAAGTAATTCATTTAAACAAATTCTATAATTGATTATCTTTAAATTAATTAATCTAATTAACTATTAAAATTAATCACATTAATTAATTAATTATTAAATAATCTCAAGTTAATGACCTTCATTAACTATTAACAACTCTTTAATTACTTTTCTTAAGTAATTAACTTAGATTAGTTATTATTAATTCCAAATTAATAAATCTTAATAACCAATTAATTAATCTCTAATTATTTAATTAATTATGTGTTTACCATAACTTAATTAATCTTTAATTACTTTATTAATTAATTCTTAACCATTAATTAATATTCTAATTTATAATCCTTAATTATAAATTAATCATTCCTAATTAATTTATCTTAATCATAAATAAATTAGTTTAAACCTTTAATTACTTATTTAATTAATCCAATTGATTAATTAATCAATTAAATTAATTATCCATTAAATTTCCTAATTAATTCAATGAACACAAATCTCTAATTACTTTAAGATAAAACATTTTCTTATCAAATGTTAAATTATCATTCTTAAATACATTTGAAGACATCCATTTCAAATTAACTTTTAAATTTCATTTTAAATTCTAGATTTAAAATGAATACTAATTTATCTTTTTACAACGTTTTAAACAACATTTCTAAAACTCTTTTAATTTACAAGTTAAAGAAATACTCATTTATAAAGAAGTTTAAAAGGTGCTAACAAATTCATATATAAATGTATAAAACTTATTTATTTCTCCATCTAAAATTCAAAACTAAACCTTACTCCAAATATTAAAACTTTGATTTAACCCTCAGTTTTAATCTTTCTTATAAATTTAAGTTCAGTTAAATTTAAACAGACAGGTTTTTTTTTTTTCAAAACCTGGCAACGACTAAAAATACTTGAGACCATCTAATTACTTCGAGTCGCCTCTCCAAAACCTTCGAGCATCACTCGATCAAAACTCGAGAAAATCTCGAGTAGCCTACCCTGTAAAACCCAGACTTCACCAGAGATACATTTACGACCGTGCACGTGCACCGTCCGATCAGTTCCCTCCGACTATCGCCGAGTATCCCCACAAGTCGACGTTCACCACCTCAGACGATCTAAACCCCAACTTCATCGATTCCTACTCGAATTCGAATTCGAGCATCCTACCCAACCTGGAACAAGAAACCATCGCACTGACCAAAACCTGGCAAATCCCTCGTCTTCGAGATTCCGACCACCAGACATTCTGAAACTCCGGCCATGTCATCGTCATCGACCAAGCCTCCCTCTCTCAAAAGCCTGAAGCACTCGATCCATAGAAGAATTCATGAAGATCATTTTCTCTAACCTAGTTAAAACTAGGGTTAAAAATTCAAATCCTAAATCATTACTTCCTCGATGTTTTAATTCGATTTCCAGTAATTTTCCCTATATCTTCGATCATCCCACTATCATTATTGAAGAAGACAACATCCCAAATACACTGAGATCAACAAAGTTACTCAAAATTCATTTATAGCTAAAACCAGAACTGCACCTTCATTACTAAGCTATAAATTATGATTTATATTTTAAAAATCAAGTTTTAGTATAAGTAATCAATTTATACTCCTGGTTTTACGAATTACAAGGTTTGAGTTTTCACTATTATAGACATTGCTCTGTTGTTTTGGTTTACAGAGGCACTCAGGTTTGAAGTTGGACTTGATTAAATTTTAAACTTTAGTTTATGATGAAACAAACTAATTTTGTTTAAATCTTAAATCCAAATCAAGACTAGATCATGGGGTAATGATTTTAAATCAAAACTGGAGCCTGGAATTAAAGAAAACAGAGACACATTGATACAAAACAACATGCACACCTATATACATATATATATGTATGTAGAACCATCTATATACATTCACACCAAAACAATATTTATCACAGAATTAAGCATGCAACCATAATTATACTTAAGTTATTTTAATAAGAATGTTACTCACCAAACATGCAGATGAACAGAGGTTTATATTTTGAAAATCTTTTGAAACTGAGAAACTTGAATGCCTCTTGCTTTTGCTTATTTGATTTAAAACTTGAATTTGCTGGGCTTTACTGATTTAATTTAGAACTGCATGCATGCTTTCCTCCAGGTTGAAGAAATGAAGGCAGACAGCTTTGAGATGATTCCAGGTTGAAAAGAATGCAGACAGGCTGAAGACTTGCTTCAGATTTGAAAATGAAAATGAATCACAGGCTTTGGTTTCAGATTGGAGAAAATGCAGTGGCTTTAGATTTCAGATTGCAACTTGGTTACAGGGATCTGATTTCTTTTGAATTTGAAGAAAGAGATTATAGGTTGTTGAATCTGGTTTTTTGGTTGAGGAGTTTAGATTTTTGATTTTAGATTAGAGAAAGGTTTGAGAAGTGGTTACTGATTTCAGATTTTCAGTTTTGAATTAGAGAAAGGAGTTTGAGAAGGATTTACTGATCTGATTTTTCAGATTTTAGATTAGAGAAAAAGTTTTGAGTTTCTTGTTTTGAAGAGGAAAAATAGAAAGAATGAAATGAAGATATGCAAATGTTCATATGTAAGTAAATTTATGATTTATAAAAATAAAAGAAAATAAAAATTAAATAAGACACTTGTCATTAGAGTTTACCATTTATTTACACATGTTTAAAATGAAGCTTTAGATAATGACACTTGTCATTTAAGTAATTACTATATATTTTTATTTATTTAAAAGTAAATAAAAAACCTTTTTCTTTATTTATTTAAATGCTTATCTATATATATATAAATCACTTTTTAAAGAACAAAACTAATTATTTATAAATAAAAGTTTATACAAATATTATAATATCCAAACAATTTAAATATTTATTCTTTTGAATTTCAAAACTTAAATTAAATTCAAATCAAATTAAATCCTAAGATTCAATTTAAAAGTTAAGTTATATATATACAATTATTTATTCAATTTAAAAATAACAATTCCATAGTCTTTTAAAATCATTCATATTTATAAAAATAATACATTATACTTATTATTTGAAAATAACATATTTGATACTTATTTAATTAGATTATTAAATTAAATTCAAATTTTATTATCAAAGATCATCAATATCAATTTAATTATTTAACAGATTATTAAATTGATATTGCTCAAATTTCCGGGATATCACAGTTATGTAGTTGAAATTTATCAGCGATATATCCCAATTTGGTAACGTGGCATACTGAGTGTTGCTGTGAAATGATCAATGTTTGATCATTTGTGATATGATCATTTGTTTGATCTTATATCTTTGTGATCATAGGTTGATCATTTTTGTTTGACCCGAAGCAGGGCTTTGTAGAAAGCGTAGCTTTGTGGACGAGACTTCATCGAGCCTCACACCCCGGAAATGGTCGAAACAGGAAGGATGCGGCAAGGTTCTAGGGAGTAGCGCCCCTTAGTGTATGTCATTCCTTCTGGATAAAGGTGGTATCATGGTATGGAGCCCAGATACTTAACCTCTGTGGTTGCTGCAAAATTTATTTCTTTGTGGTTGTTGGAATCGGGGATCCTCGGGAAGATCGGTGACGATCGGGGGATGGCATACGCGTGTCAGTAGTTACCTATTTTTGCAGAGGTAACCCGGCCTTGTGTTGGCAGAGATCCGGTTAGGTTCTCGGGTCGTCTATTCCAGGGACGTACCCATCGTGGATAGGAAGTTCCTTAGCCTGACCATTTGTTGGAAATCCAAAGAAACAATACGAGCCTTTACGATTTCAATTGTATAACCTGTCTCCTCAGGAGGCAGCTATAGCAGGCATAATATAATGGTACCTATGCTGGCTAAGATTTATATTCTACTTTCGAAATGTTTTCCTCTATGCACTAATAATAATATCAAAAAGAATTTGATTTTTGCGTAGTAAGCATCTTTGACTATCATAAGAAGAAATCTCCTCCAAGTCTGCGTTTGCATTGTGTGTGTGGTGGGAGGTCTTATGGTAGTTTCATTTTCCAAAAGCATTGCGAATTTACTTTAAAAATTTTCTGTTGATTATTTTAAAGAATAACTGTTTTACGATCTCACACCAGTCACCATGACTGACTCGGAGTTTATTGTTTCCCTTCTAAACTCTGGGTGCACACAAATTTCCACGCGGGCAGTCTAGAGTTAGATTATCAGGATATTCTGGATATTCTGGAGCTTTGGAGATAAGCTGGATGACAAGACGTAGTATTTGTATCTGATAGTATTTATTCCGCTGTGTATTCTGTATGAGGACAAGTTTATATAACTGTCCACTGTTGTATATGACTCTGATTGATGTATGTATAAACTGATATAGTTCTTTGTTTTAAAAGACTAGTGTTATCTATTATATATTGTTCCGCTGCGATGTGTAAGATTCTGATATTGTTTTCTGTTCTGATGTTGTTCGGTTGTTCTTCTTTTCTCTTCTTCTTCTTCTCTTTTTCTTCTATTTCTTCTTTCTAAAACCCTCACTATTGGAGTTTCCGGCACTCGATTTCTCGGCAGTCGATAAAGTGAGTATCGATGTTGAATTTTCGAAAGTCGAAAATTTCGGTATGTGACAAAGTGGTATCAGAGCATATGGTTAAGCGACAACCCTGCTCTGTTGGGTGTTACTCATTAGAGATAGAGTCAGTAGTACTCTAGAATGAGTTGAGTGTAATAATAGATACGAGCGCGTATTTGTTAGTGATTATTAAAAAATGTTTTATATTTTGTTTGCTTATCCGTTGAGATGTTTGTGAATTTTGGTCGGTATGTGGGACGCCATATTATCGATAGGGATTTCTAAACACTTAAACGAGGCAAGACGACATAGTATTGTTTTAAAAATAGGGTGAATGAAATAATTTTACCCAAAACTATTTTTGTATAGAAAAGAAATCATTTTCTATGAATTATTATAGTATATGGTTGCATGGATGTTAGAAGTGATAATATTAATCTATTATCATTGAAATTAAATAAGAAACTGGAATCGTAACTCGAAAGTTAAGAAATAAATTCACATATAAATGAAATTTGAGAATATAAATTATAAATGTGATTTGTAATTTGAAACGGAATTCCAGAGAAGTATTTGGAAATGTTTTGAAAGGAGTTTGAAAATTTTGGTAATTTTGAAAGTTAAATCTTTTTGATTTGAAAATGAATTTCAAAGGTTTTTGAAAAAAGTATTTTGGAAAGATAAAAGCTCTAAACTCTTTTCGGTCGCTGGAAAATAACTTCGATGATGACCGCGGCATCGTTGGTGTTCATTTTCGGGTTTCCAAAAGAGGAATTGCTGCCAAATTGTTTTAAATGGAAGTTGTTTGAAAAATTTGGGTTTTTGTTTTGGAAATTCAAAGAATGATTTGAATTGTTTTCAAAATGGTTTTGAAAGGTTGAAAAGACTCTGGAATGCTATATAAAAATATTTGGAATTTGATAGAAATGAGATTCAAATTGCAAATGAAATGAACTAAAGACAAAATTGAATTCAGATGAAATTGAAATGAAAAATTGAACGAAAGTGAATATGTAACTTCAACAGTGAAGTAAAAATGTATAAGCAGTTTATATTGAAAATTTTGTAATAGAATTTGCAAAATAGGTTGAATGTTGTAACTAGATATCATGGCTAGTAGATATACAGGTATAAAGGAATTGGAATTTGATTTCGAAGATAAATTTGAATTGCTCGACAAAAGGTACGTATTTGAATTATAATATGAGTTTTTGATGATTTCTTGTCTAGCCGTTTGGCTTTTTCTTTTTCTTTTTGAAATCTGAGAGTCCGTAGGGACGTTTTGTAGTCGTGCCGTATTAGCCGCGCAAAGGAGACGCTGGCGAAATTTTTCGAAAATTTCGAGTGTTAGAAAATTTTTGAGAAAATTTTGAAAGTTTAAATTTGAATTTAAATTTAAATTTGAATTGTTAAGTAAACAATGTTGTTTGGAACTTATAATTGAAGTTGGAAATTTAGTTGAATAGATAACGAATCTTTAGTAGGAAGATTTGTTTTGATGAATTGATAAAACTATTGGACTGTGAAAAATAGTAGACGAGTTAAGGACCATTTTTCCTAACTTGTAATTTCGAGGACGAAATTCTTTTAAGGGGGGAAGTCTGTAACGACCCAGAATTTTGAACAAATTAAATTGAAAATATTTAATTAATTTTAAATATTTGAACGATGATTTAATTCGAATCCCGAATATAACTCTGAATTTTACGATTTAATTTTAAAATTTAATCTATTGAACTGAATGAGAATTTAAATCTTCAATTTTAAGTTGAAGAAAAATATTTCGAAGGCTTTTAAAATTCATATTGATAATACTGAAGATAATTGGAGCTTCAGAATCGAATTTGGAATTGAAGTGTTTAGTTTTGAAATTTATCGTTCGTATCGATATTTAAAATATAGCCGTCCGAGGCGCAGTCTCGGAATTTGACGAAACCAGTTCCATTGGGTCCATAATATTCTATTTTTACCGGATTTCAACTTTCGTAGCATTTGGAGCTGTTATGTGAGAATACGACACGTAAACGCGTTGAAATTAAAATGGATTCAATTTAATTCAAATTTAAATTATCGTTCATCAGCTACTTTTAGCTTCTCCTTAAATCACGCCTTGAATCACGAAATGAATCGTGCAGAGGCATGGGCGCGTACATTTTCTGTCGTTCGAAATCAACGTAAAAATCTCGTTCCCCTCTTTCCATTCAAATTCGAACATCAGAAAGAAAATAAATGGCCGCATACCCTTCTCGTTCAAAAACAAACAACAGTCGAACGAAATCTTATCCTCACTCAAAATCATCCCGTTCCATCTTCTATTCTCGTATCTATTTTCTAATGCCCATGGATTCACGAAACAATATCATCAGAGGAAAAAAAAAATTGGTCTGGGCCCAAATCGAATTCACGAACTCGTGAAAAAAAGGGGGGGTCGCAGGCGCTCGCACGTACGTATGAGGGTGGAGGCGCTCGTGTGGGTGGATGTCGACATTCGCGATAGCTGCTGGCCATTGGGGTAGGTGGTGCCGCGATTGTTCTCGAACGCGTGAGGTGGGTCGCGAATCTCAAGCGGCGATTCAGGGATATGCTTGGAAGCTTGCGATCGAGTAAGGGGGGCTCGTGTTGAGGTCGCGATTGAAGGAGGAGGGCGACATCTCGAGGCGATGTCTGGTGGCACTGGCGAGTAGATGGGTGGTCAGCGGCAGACCGGTGGTGGAGTTTGGGTTCGTCGAGGGTGTCTTCGAGTTTGAATTCGCAGTGAGGTATATTTGTAGTTTTATTTTATTTTAATTTTTCTAGTAAAATGTTAAAATATGAGAATATTTTTACAGAGAAAATAATAATAATAATAATAAGAACAGTAAGTTTTAAGTTAGTAATTTTAAAACAGAAAGTATATTGATTAAATTCACATTAAAGTATTTTCAGTTATTTTATTAAGTTATATATAATTATATATATAGATAGATAAGGGATTGAAGATATATATGTATAAATATATATGGCTGTAATTTGAAAATATTGAAGAATTTTAAGTTATTAAAAGAAATGGAGATAGGATTTTTAAGCCAGCAGTAAGATACTGGACAGTATATTTTTATAGATAATTGGAATCTATATAAACTATTTTCGTATGAAGATGTGTTTCAAATAAAAATAAATCATTCGAAAAAATTAAATTTTTGGTTTAAATAAATTAACAGATGATAATTTATTGTCAATTGATTCAAAAAATTAATAAATTGTATAAATTATTATACAAGGTTAAAAATCAAGGAAACGAACTGGAAATGGAAATGGGATTGCAAAATAAAAGCAAAGGTGAGATTATTTTCTCACTCAAAATAAATTTCTGTATTGCAGTTATTTATTGATTGATATGTTTGCTATTGGATGTGATATTAGATATAGTAGGATATATCTATATATATATAGCAATATATACATATTGGCATATGTATATATTGGATTGATGATTTCCCGCCTCGTATAGCGGATGAGACCCTATTGCGCCGTTAGTAAGCGGATTTTTATAAAACCCATTGTGATAACCCGGATTTTTGAACATTAGTTAATTGTATAATTATCTGATTTTAACTATTGAAAACACTGATTTATAAGTTGAGCAAATTAAATATGTGTTATTATGAGCTGATTCTAAATTGAGTTTGAATTTGAATTTGAAATTCAAATTGATAAATATCTTAAAAAATAAATTGGATTTTAAAAACTCTATATTTTAAAGTTAATAAGAATAATTTTCTAATATAATATATAGGTTTATATATATTGTATTGAAAGTTATTTATATATGTATATGTAAGGTTGGTTTGTAAATATATAAGGTGAGATTTAATTAAAGATTTAAAAATACTTTTCTTTTATATACTTGGAAATAGATATAGTTAGTATATATGTAAATAAATACAAAGCTTTGATATGTGTATATCTTTTAAAACTAAGTATAAAATTTAAAGTATACAAGACATATGTAAATATAAAATAAATAATCTATATAAAGAATATAACAAATTAATATAGGATTTAGAACAAACTCTATAAATTAAATAAAATAAGGGATAAACATAAATTTATAAATTAAAAATGAAGTAAGGGTGTAAAACACAAAACCTTTGTTTGTGACATTTGTAAAATAAGATCATGCATTATAACAAGTGTGAGGTTTTGATAATATGAAATTAACAAGTGGCAAAGATGTTTTCTCTTGAAATGATAATGCAAATAAAAATCAATGTTTAAACCAGGCTGCTAATTTTTTTTTTCGTTCAAAAAGTTTTCTTAGTTTTGAAAACTTCTCAAACCTGAGAAAATTAAATACAAACCAGAAAATGAATCAAAGCAAAGTTTAAATTTTTCAAGATCTTCAGTTTAAATTTTTCAAGATCAAAACTTCAACCTGAAATACAATGCAAAGCAGAGGCAACAATCTTCAATCAAATGGAAGTTCAAATCTGAGATTAGTGTAAATCAAAACCAAATTCAAGTTTTCAATCTGGAAGCCTGGCAACCCAAAAATTTAAGCAACATCATGATCAGATTAAAGCAGATCTATTTCCAGGATCTGTCCCTGTTTCTGGAAAATCATGTGAGTAAACTACACCTTTTTCCTTCAATCTATTTAGAATCTTGTTGCATGCAGTGAAACTTGAATTAAAATTAGAAATAATTGCTGCATGGATGGATTAAAGTGTTTGCAAGTATATAGATATGATTTATTCTGTGTATGTCTGTATAATATGTATTCATATGCTTCAGTTGAATAACAGGCTCAAGAACATCCAAATTAAATTCACATCTCTCTATTTAAACAAATTTATGCTATGACCTTTAAAGAAAGGTGATTATATGGATGCACTATCATATATTAAGATATATCCAAGTGTATATATATTGTATAATGATTTCCAAAATAAGAAGAGACAGAGAAGATTAATTCAAATCAAAATTTTAATTTTTGAAATTCCAAAATTTGATTATATAGCTTGCATCGTACTGGAATATGATGATTTTTGACGATAATTTTGTGATTTTTATGCCTATGGTTGTTGAGATATTGTAATTTGATCCAAAAAGGGAATATCGTCGATTTCCAACGATCGAAGGAAGTTCGGGTGTCGTAATTGAGGCAGGAGGAAGCTGATGTGATGGGGGTCATCGGAAAAATGATCACAGAGGTTTTCGATCATCATGGAGGAGGTGCGGAGGCGTTGTAGGGTTTAATGCCCTATTAGGTTTGTCTGTGTTGTCGAGTCGATTTCTCAAGCGTGGGTGCGTCGGACTGGATCGGCGCGTGGGGAATCAAGGCGTGGGTCGGCGGCGATGTTCTGGTCGTATCCGTAGGGTCTCAGGTCACCGTGGAAGGCGGCGCGTGGTAGTTTTCCTCGATCAGTTCAAGTTCCTAAGGTGTCGATTAGCTAAATTTTTAGTTTCAGTGAGGTTAACAATTCAGGGTGGTCGGAGCATGTGAGTACGTCGTCGATGACTTGCGAGTGATCCCAGCGACGTCCAGTGATGATCGGAGTACCGTGCATGTGCACATGTGCACAGGCGTGTCTGGGTTAATGTTTGATTTGGGGGAGACGATGTTTTTCTCGGGTCTGGTTCGAGTATGTTGGATGTTGTCTCGAAGTGGTGAGTTGACGCGTGTGACTCGGGAAAATTATGGGTAGGACTCGGAGAAATTGGTGTGGTCTTGGATTGCTTGTTGTTAGTTAATCCAGTTTTTTTAAAAAAAAAACTTACCAAAATGTGCAAGTTTCAAAGAAATTGTAAACCAAGTTCTTAAATGAAGTATTAGCAAGTTTTAAACATGTTTCCAAAGTTTAAAATATTTTCAAATTGTTTGTTTAAAATAATTATATAATAGGTTAAATCCTATATGTTTGTAAAAGTGAATTAAATGATGTAATTAAATAAAGTATAAATTATTTAATGTATTAAGGATGGGTAATTGATTTTTTTTTAAAAATCAGGGGATAATTAATTAATTTAATTATTTAGATAATTAATTAAAAGTTAATTAATTTGTGTAATCAATTTAAAAAAAAAAATATTTGGTTTATTAATTAAGTTGTTAATTAAAAGATGATTAATTTATTAAAGGTTAATCACTTAAGGAAATCAATTAATAATAATTACTAAATGGAAGTAATTAAAGATTAATTACTTAGTGTAATTAATTAATTAAAGGATTAATTAATTAAAGGGATAGTTAATTAATTAATTAAGGATCATTAATTAATAATGAGAGTGATTAAAGGTTAATTAATGTGAATGGTTAAAGGATAATTAACCTATGTAATTACTTAAAGGCTAAGTACTTAATGTAATTAAAGAATAATAAATCAAGGACCATTAATTAAGATGGGAAATTAAGGGATGATTGATTAATGGTTTGTACTTAATTAATGATTAAGTAAGCAGGATTTAAAAGGTGATTGAAGTAATTAATTTAATTTATTTAAATTAATTAATTAGGAACGGTGTGACAAATTAATCTTGCTTATAAATGATTGAATGATATTGTATGCCTTAGATTAGTTGATATCTATGATATGTGATTTGTGATGCTATGTGACATGATATGTTTGGTTTAAACTGTGATGAATTACTGTATAAAGGTGACACCGGTATTTAAAGTTTGAATTGTATTTCATTGAATAACTTTAGTTAAGATGACATTGGATTCGAAGAGACAGGAGTCGGGTATTAGTTAATACCCGAAACCACTTCGATTTGAAATCTTCTATAAATCTTTATAGATTGATATGTGAAATCAAATAGACCGGTTTGGGATAATATGGACCATTTGAACTAAGTTGGATACTTAGATATTGTTTTATGAAAATACGTGTTGACTATATAAGTTGTTTACTTATAGAAAAGTACGAGTTACCCGGGTTTAAATAAGTTCTATGGATTGAATTTCATGTTAGATGAGTTTACTCACGCTGGTATCCAGCCTGACCCGGGTGTTACTTTGATGTAATGCTCGGGTCAGACCGAGTATTACAGATTTTCAGGAAAGGACGTTCTAGAGTTCAGGTGGCGAGCTGGATGGCAGAGACGTATGGAGTGCATTCCGCTGTGTATTTGAGAGTTGTATTGATAGTAGTATGGGGCAGGTTGATATAATTGTCCAGTCTATTGTAATGATTGTAACTCTGATGAATTGTATGTAAAGTAACAATTACAGCTTTCTTTTATAAAAATGCTATTATTTGTTATTATATTTAATCCGCTGCGAATGTGAGATGTTGTGTTTTCTGTTCTTCTTTCTTCTTTCTTCTTTCTGTTTCTTTCTTCTATCTCTTTCTTTTTCTTCTAACTATCTGGAATTTTCGGGTTCGGAATTCCGGGTCGTTACAATTGGTATCAGAGCTGAAGGTTAAGCGAGAACCTTGGCTCGGTGGGTTTACTCATTAAGGATAGGGTCAATAGTACCCTAAGATGAGTTGAGTGTATATATATATGAGAGTGTACTTGTTATTTTCTTATATAAAGGTTTTAAAATGGTTTTAAAAATAAATGAATCTTATATAAGTTTATTAAGAAATAGTTTTTCTAAATATATTAAAGCAATTGATTGTTGAATCATTGGAATTAAATAAAATAATGAGAATTAAGGGGTAATAGTAATACAACAAATCGAAATTGAATGAAGATAAGTTTGAAAAGGATCCAAACTGAATTTTAAATCTTGAATTTATAGAAGTATTATCAGAATAAAGATAATAATAAATTGGTTTCCAAATATGATAATATTGGTTATTATCATAAATGATTGTTGTGTTTAATAATGAAATGTTTAGGGAAGTAAACTTTTAGGTGAGTATGACTTATAAATTGGAATTGAAGATAATTTAAAATTGTGAAATTTTAAATCTAAATCCATAAAACTTGAAATTGTTTTAAAGAAGTTTGTTTTGAATTAAAACCAAAGGTGGTTTAAAAATTTAAGGTATAACTTGGTGTGTAAAGGTAATAAATATGTATAAATGAGGCTATACATTATATTAAAGATGATTTGAAATAAACTCTAAGTATTGATTTTTAAATTTTTCCTTGGAATGTGATGTGAAAACCCAAAGTGAATAAGTTTTTAAACTTAAGTGGGAAGATTTTTAATAAGAAGTTTAAAATTTGAATGGGAATTCAATTTGGGTAAAGATAAATTGAATTTAACTTAAGGAAAGTTAAATGAGTTTAGAATGAACAACTTGAATTAGAAATTTCAAGATGAAATTAAAATTTAACTTGGGAAGTTAAATGGTTGATTAAAATGGGAGTTATGAGTGATCTCAAAATGGGTTTGAGATTTGGAAATTGAAAATGGATAATAAATTATAATCTGAAATTTAATTGTTTTTAAATTCTTATTTGAACTTTATAATAAGTTAAGTAAAGATAATCTTAAAATGGAATTTTGGAATTTGGATCCAGAATTAAATGGTTTAAAGATTTAAGTTGTTAAATTGAAAATTAAGGTTGATTTGATTTAAAAGTAAATGTTAATTTGATTTAAAGGATTAAATCAACATTTAAAATTTAACTCGAATTTATATAATTCGAGATAGTTTAAAATTGAGATTTAAATTGAATTAGTTCAAACTGAAATTAATTTAAATAAATGAGAATTGTGATTTAAGATGAATAAGTTTAAAATTCAAATGGAAAATTTGAATTGAATTAATTTGAAATAAAAATTGAAGATTGAATGGGTTAAAAATTCAAATGGGAATTGGGATTAATTCATATAGAAATTGAAATGATTTGAAATTGAAGTGGATTCAATTTGAAATTAGTTTGAATAATTTGAAATTGTAATTAAAATGAATATGTTTAAAATCAAATGAAATTTGATTTGAATTAGGAAAAAAAATTGAGGATTTATTCAACTTGAATTGAGGTTAAATCAATTTCAATAGAAATTGAAGTTGTTTAAATTGGAATTGAGTTAATTTAAATGAAAGTAGAAATTTAAATTGAATTGATGGGGAATTGAACGGTTTGACTCTGGACTATTTTCAAAGTAAATTGTTTTAATATAAACCTATTTTTTTTCAAACTATTTACTATACAATCTTTCTTCTTAAACCCCAAACTATCTTATACTTATTTTACAATTATTTTGGAACCATTTAACTATTTTGAAACTGTCTTATAAACTAATTATTATTTTTCAGTTACTTATATTTAATCACTATTTTAAAAAATATTTTGCAATTATCTAACTATTTTATACCTACTTAACTATTTTACAGCTATTTTACAAACTAATAACTATTTTTCAACTACTTATCTATTTTAAACTTTTTCAAGCTATTTTTTTAAATTGGTCAGAGTTCAAACTGTTTATAATTGAAGTAATAACTTAATTGGAAATGGAAGAAATTGAGAATAAGTGAATGGAATTAAAGGAAATGTGAATAGAAAAGAGAATTGATTTGGCTAATAACCAATAAAGATAAATACGTAGGATGTACGTATATTATTCTATTCGCATAGTGATTTGATCCAGATTCGAACACAGAATTTCGAGATAGTATTATCGATCCGAGTTGGGATTTTTCGCTCGATTTTCGACGGCGAACCTGGATATGGATTTTTGATTGGTTCTGGATATTCTCTATCATAGTTGTGACTATGCAAGGAGAATGACGGTTTCTGATCAAGAAACCAGATCTGAGTCCGCACTAGGAAGTCGGGTGGACGATACTAGTTTGGAAGTGAAATTGTGTGATCGATTGAGTGATCAGATTGATATTGCGTACGGATGATATGTGTACATCGTACGAATTTGAATGAAATTGATATTGAAGTTTGTGGATAAGGATTGTAAAATGATCTTTGAAATGAAAAGTATATTTGTGAAATATAATGGAATTGGATATTTCTTTGGTTGAAATTTACTTTATGGAGATAAGTAAATGGTAAATAAGTTATAAAAAAAAATCAAACTTGGATATTTGATTTGGCAATAAATAGTTATATTTTATAATATGATAAATTTCCCTTATTGAATCTAGCCAGAATAAAAAGGGTTTTGAAATATTTGAAGTATAAAAGAGGTTTATACAAATTTGAAATGATCCAAAGATTTTTAAAGTTATATATATCTATATCTATATATATAAAGGATCTTATGAGAATGATTTTGGAAAAGGTTTTGGGAACCTATGAAATTGGAAAAGGCTTTTGATTTTTGGGAAAATCAATTTTGGATTTTGGAAAGCCTAGTTTGAGAATTATCGATTTTGGTAATCGATTTTGTATAAAGGAGATTTTGATAAATCATAAAGGGTATGATTTGAAGATACTATAAGTATATAGTATAAAGTGTTTTGAAAATAGCTCTGGGGAAAAAGGCGCTTCCTTGAAATGAACTTCTCAGGAGTGCCACTGGGTGGTACTGCCTTGAACCCCAAGGGGGGATTCTAAAGTTGATCCTGTGAGGAGTCCGGACAAAACTAGTTCCTGAGGATTATTTGTGTAGCGAAAGTCGAGGGGCTGGTGCCCACAGAGGCATTTGGGTTATTCTGTGACGACAATGTAACTCGATGTCACTGCGATCTACTGCAGACCATAGCGAAAGTCATGTGTGCCGCTGAGAGCCAACTGTCTACGTTTGATTTTATATCAGTAGACTGTGACACTATGGTAACATAGCGAAAGTCGTGTGTGCCGCTGAGAGCCAACTGTCTACGTTTGATTTTATATCGGTAGACTGCGACCTATGTGGGAGAAGTTTCATTATTTGGCAGCGAAATTCGGTGGCGCTGATGCCTACAGTTATATGGGTTTGTGCTGTGATAGCAACGTAAGGCCCGGGTATAACTGCGATCTGTAGCGGGTTCCATGGCGTAATCGAGGAGCGCGGAGACCTACAGTTATCTGTGGATTTTGCCGGGACGGCAACGTAACCATCGGGTTAACTGCGACCATGGATGGGGGTGATGATTTCCAGAGCATTCTCACCAAAGATATTTCCTCGATTTTAAAAAAATGTTTTCTATATTTTCATAAATTATTTTCCAAGTATTTTCACTGGGTGTTGAAAACGGGTCTACCCAGTACTTATAGATTTTCAGTCTTACGCCTGATCAACGTATGACCGAATTTCTGTGAGAACGAGGATGGACTTATTGACACATCGAGTTATAAAAGTATTTTTGTAAAAACTATCTTATAAAATTATATAGATTTTAAAAGTGTTTTAAAAGTGATCAAAGAATAATTTATCTAATAATAAGTATTTAAAATTTGGCTTCTTTCCTTTTCGAGGACGAAAAGATTCTAAGGGGGGATGAATGTGATAACCCGGATTTTTGAACATTAGTTAATTGGATAATTATCTGATTTTAACTATTGAAAACACTGATTTATAAGTTGAGCAAATTAAATATGTGTTATTATGAGCTGATTCTAAATTGAGTTTGAATTTGAATTTGAAATTCAAATTGATAAATATCTTAAAAATAAATTGGATTTTAAAAACTCTATATTTTAAAGTTAATAAGAATAATTTTCTAATATAATATATAGGTTTATATATATTGTATTGAAAGTTATTTATATATGTATATGTAAGGTTGGTTTGTAAATATATAAGGTGAGATTTAATTAAAGATTTAAAAATACTTTTCTTTTATATACTTGGAAATAGATATAGTTAGTATATATGTAAATAAATACAAAGCTTTGATATGTGTATATCTTTTAAAACTAAGTATAAAATTTAAAGTATACAAGACATATGTAAATATAAAATAAATAATCTATATAAAGAATATAACAAATTAATATAGGATTTAGAACAAACTCTATAAATTAAATAAAATAAGGGATAAACATAAATTTATAAATTAAAAATGAAGTAAGGGTGTAAAACACAAAACCTTTGTTTGTGACATTTGTAAAATAAGATCATGCATTATAACAAGTGTGAGGTTTTGATAATATGAAATTAACAAGTGGCAAAGATGTTTTCTCTTGAAATGATAATGCAAATAAAAATCAATGTTTAAACCAGGCTGCTCATTTTTTTTTTTCGTTCAAAAAGTTTTCTTAGTTTTGAAAACTTCTCAAACCTGAGAAAATTAAATACAAACCAGAAAATGAATCAAAGCAAAGTTTAAATTTTTCAAGGTCTTCAGTTTAAATTTTTCAAGATCAAAACTTCAACCTGAAATACAATGCAAAGCAGAGGCAACAATCTTCAATCAAATGGAAGTTCAAATCTGAGATTAGTGTAAATCAAAACCAAATTCAAACTTGGAAATCAAAACCAAATCCAAGTTTTCAATCTGGAAGCCTGGCAACCCAAAAATTTAAGCAACATCATGATCAGATCAAAGCAGATCAATTTCCAGGATCTGTCCCTGTTTCTGGAAAATCATGTGAGTAAACTACACCTTTTTCCTTCAATCTATTTAGAATCTTGTTGCATGCAGTGAAACTTGAATTAAAATTAGAAATAATTGCTGCATGGATGGATTAAAGTGTTTGCAAGTATATAGATATGATTTATTCTGTGTATGTCTGTATAATATGTATTCATATGCTTCAGTTGAATAACAGGCTCAAGAACATCCAAATTAAATTCACATCTCTCTATTTAAACAAATTTATGCTATGACCTTTAAAGGAAGGTGATTATATGGATGCACTATCATATATTAAGATATATCCAAGTGTATATATATTGTATAATGATTTCCAAAATAAGAAAAGACAGAGAAGATTAATTCAAATCAAAATTTTAATTTTTGAAATTCCAAAATTTGATTATATAGCTTGCATCGTACTGGAATATGATGATTTTTGACGATAATTTTGTGATTTTTATGCCTATGGTTGTTGAGATATTGTAATTTGATCCAAAAAGGGAATATCGTCGATTTCCAACGATTGAAGGAAGTTCGGGTGTCGTAATTGAGGCAGGAGGAAGCTGATGTGATGGGGGTCATCGGAAAAATGATCACAGAGGTTTTCGATCATCATGGAGGAGGTGCGGAGGCGTTGTAGGTTTTAATGCCCTATTAGGTTTGTCTGTGTTGTCGAGTCGATTTCTCAAGCGTGGGTGCGTCGGACTGGATCGGCGCGTGGGGAATCAAGGCGTGGGTCGGCGGCGATGTTCTGGTCGTATCCGTAGGGTCTCAGGTCACTGTGGAAGGCGGCGCGTGGTAGTTTTCCTCGATCAGTTCAAGTTCCTAAGGTGTTGATTAGCTAAATTTTTAGTTTCAGTGAGGTTAACAATTCAGGGTGGTCGGAGCATGTGAGTACGTCGTCGATGACTTGCGAGTGATCCCAGCGACGTCCAGTGATGATCGGAGTACCGTGCATGTGCACATGTGCACAGGCGTGTCTGGGTTAATGTTTGATTTGGGGGAGACGATGTTTTTCTCGGGTCTGGTTCGAGTATGTTGGATGTTGTCTCGAAGTGGTGAGTTGACGCGTGTGACTCGGGAAAATTATGGGTAGGACTCGGAGAAATTGGTGTGGTCTTGGATTGCTTGTTGTTAGTTAATCCAGTTTTTTAAAAAAAAAAAACTTACCAAAATGTGCAAGTTTCAAAGAAATTGTAAACCAAGTTCTTAAATGAAGTATTAGCAAGTTTTAAACATGTTTCCAAAGTTTAAAATATTTTCAAATTGTTTGTTTAAAATAATTATATAATAGGTTAAATCCTATATGTTTGTAAAAGTGAATTAAATGATGTAATTAAATAAAGTATAAATTATTTAATGTATTAAGGATGGGTAATTGATTTTTTAAAAAAATCAGGGGATAATTAATTAATTTAATTATTTAGATAATTAATTAAAAGTTAATTAATTTGTGTAATCAATTTAAAAAATATATATTTGGTTTATTAATTAAGTTGTTAATTAAAAGATGATTAATTTATTAAAGGTTAATCACTTAAGGAAATCAATTAATAATAATTACTAAATGGAAGTAATTAAAGATTAATTACTTAGTGTAATTAATTAATTAAAGGATTAATTAATTAAAGGGATAGTTAATTAATTAATTAAGGATCATTAATTAATAATGAGAGTGATTAAAGGTTAATTAATGTGAATGGATAAAGGATAATTAACCTATGTAATTACTTAAAGGCTAAGTACTTAATGTAATTAAAGAATAATAAATCAAGGACCATTAATTAAGATGGGAAATTAAGGGATGATTGATTAATGGTTTGTACTTAATTAATGATTAAGTAAGCAGGATTTAAAAGGTGATTGAAGTAATTAATTTAATTTATTTAAATTAATTAATTAGGAACGGTGTGACAAATTAATCTTGCTTATAAATGATTGAATGATATTGTATGCCTTAGATTAGTTGATATCTATGATATGTGATTTGTGATGCTATGTGATATGATATGTTTGGTTTAAACTGTGATGAATTACTGTATAAAGGTGACACCGGTATTTAAAGTTTGAATTGTATTTCATTGAATAACTTTAGTTAAGATGACATTGGATTCGAAGAGACAGGAGTCGGGTATTAGTTAATACCCGAAACCACTTCGATTTGAAATCTTCTATAAATCTTTATAGATTGATATGTGAAATCAAATAGACCGGTTTGGGATAATATGGACCATTTGAACTAAGTTGGATACTTAGATATTGTTTTATGAAAATACGTGTTGACTATATAAGTTGTTTACTTATAGAAAAGTACGAGTTACCCGGGTTTAAATAAGTTCTATGGATTGAATTTCATGTTAGATGAGTTTACTCACGCTGGTATCCAGCCTGACCCGGGTGTTACTTTGATGTAATGCTTGGGTCAGACCGAGTATTACAGATTTTCAGGAAAGGACGTTCTAGAGTTCAGGTGGCGAGCTGGATGGCAGAGACGTATGGAGTGCATTCCGCTGTGTATTTGAGAGTTGTATTGATAGTAGTATGGGGCAAGTTGATATAATTGTCCAGTCTATTGTAATGATTGTAACTCTGATGAATTGTATGTAAAGTAACAATTACAGCTTTCTTTTATAAAAATGCTATTATTTGTTATTATATTTAATCCGCTGCGAATGTGAGATGTTGTGTTTTCTGTTCTTCTTTCTTCTTTCTTCTTTCTGTTTCTTTATTCTATCTCTTTCTTTTTCTTCTAACTGTAACATCCCGAAAATTTTCGACTTTCGAAAATTCAACATCGATACTCACTTTATCGACTGCTGAGCCATCGAATGCCGGAAACCCGAAAAGTTATGGTTTTAAGAAAGAAGAAAAAAAGTAGAAGAAGAAGATAGAAGAAAAAGAGAAGAAAAAGAAAAGAAAGAAGAATAACAGAACAACAACAGAGAACAGAAACAGAACAATATCAGAATCTTACACATCGCAGCGGAACAATATATAATAGATAAATCAGTAATCTTTAAAACAAAGAGCTATATCATTTTATACATACATCAATCATCAGAGTAAATATACAACTCAGTACAACAATGGACAGTTTTATACTTGTCCTCATACAGAATACACAGCGGAATAAATATATCAGATACAAATACTACTTCTCGTCATCCAGCTTATCTCCAAGCTCCAGAATATCCAGAATATCCTGATAATATAACTCTAGGCTGCCCGTGTGGAAATTTTGTGGGCACCCAGAGTTTAGAAGGGAAACAATAAACTCCGAGTCAGTCATGGTGACTGGTGTGAGATCGTAAAACAGTTATCTTTAAAATAAACGACAGATAATTTTTAAAGTCAATTTGAAATGCTTTTGGAAAATGAAACTACCATAAGACCTCCCGCCACACACACAATGCAAACGCAGACTTGGAGGAGATTTCTTCTTATGATAGTCAAAGATGCTTACTACGCAAAAATCAAATTCTTTTCGATATTATTATTAGTGCATAGTGTAGAAAACATTTCGAAAGTAGAATATAAATCTTAGCCAGCATAGGTACCATTATATTATGCCTGCTATAGCTGCCTCCTGAGGAGACAGGTTATACAATTGAAATCGTAAAGGCTCGTATTGTTTCTTTGGATTTCCACCAAATGGTCAGGCTAAGGAACTTCCTATCCACGATGGGTACGTCCCTGGAATAGACGACCCGAGAAATAACCTAACATTACGGTTAGATCTCTGCCAACACAAGGCCGGGTTACCTCTGCAAAAGTAGGTAACTACTGACACGCGTATGCCATCCCCCGATCGTCACCGATCTTCCCGAGGATCCCCGATTTCCAACAAACCACAAAGTAATAATAACTGTGCAGCAACCACAGAGGTTAAGTATCTGGGCTCCATACCATGATACCACCTTTATCCAGAAGGAATGACATACACTAAGGGGCGCTACTCCCTAGAACCTTGCCGCATTCGTCCTGTTTCGACCATTTCCGGGGTGTGAGGCTCGTCGAAGTCTCGTCCACAAAGCTACGCTTTCTACAAAAAGCCCTGCTTCGGGTCAAACAAAAATGATCAACCTATGATCACAAAGATATAAGATCAAACAAATGATCATATCACAAATGATCAAACACTGATCATTTCACAGCAACACTCAGTATGCCACGTTACCAAATTGGGATATATCGCTGATAAATTTCAACTACATAACCTCTGAGCTCGTATGTCTCAGAGAAGGGTGTTAAGCTAAGAGAATAAATTCTCCGCCACCAACAGAAATGTATTTGAAAGAAATCAGCTTTATATCTCAAATTGTAACGTCAGACACACAATCCATACAAGTCTGTTCCGGGATCGAACAGAACCGAAGGCACTTCTCACGAAGCCCTTGCATATCCGGATAATTTTCAATCACGTCAGGACTTCCCGTCACTAAGGGTGATAAAACCTCTAAATCGAAGATCAGTCGATGTAGAGTAACTCGACGGTAATCCTTCCGTTTTCAAAAATATCCGGTCTTCAACACCGGTCTTCAAATGCGATCCATAACGACGTATCACATATTCGGAATGGGTTATACGACCCCATGGTCCTTTCCCGGCTAACCCGAATAGTGAGCGATTATTCAAAAATAAGTGTGGCATTCAAATTCATCCAATTCACAACAAATACCTATCTAAAGGTAATTATTGATAGTCGGTTATTTAACTATCAATAAAGATGCGCGACATCATCAGATTCCAAATAATTTTCCCAAATTATTTATTCTTCAAAAATATCTTTACTAGATATAGAATTTTCCACACTTAACCATTTCTTCAATATTTATTTTTAAAACGAATCCCCATTTCTTTTTATAAATTCCATAGTGAATTTATACTTATCGAATATCTACCGATACTCGATTTTTCAAATCGCTTTCAATATTAAATTTCAATTTATCTTTCACAAAGATAAATTCTCAAAACGTTCATTTCATTTGGAAAAGCATTTCCATACTTATTTAAAAATAAGTGTTTCACAAACCTATTCATTTTCAACACTTGAAAATATTCTATATACTTAAATCAAATTAAGTATATATTCATCCTTTAAGGAAAATATTCTTTTAACACATTTATTTGAGTCAAAACGAATGTTGCGTAAAACATCGTTACGACGACTCAAAATCACTAGTATAGGGATTCGGAATTTAGATAGATATATAAATCCCAATACTACATCAAAACATTTCCTTTCGGAAATCATTTACTATAACAACAGTGTTATAGTCCACCATTTCCTTAAATTTCTCGAAAACGTCTATTTCAACAAGAACTGCGGAAATCTCTGCTTTCGATTTATAATACATTTTAAAACATCTTTAAAATGTTTAACTTCATTTTTAATATCACTTCTTCAAAAATAAATCCATTTTACTTAACGATATATTCACTATCCAAAATCGTGAATATACTTCAATAATTACATTTTAATCTTTTCTACACGTTTTATTCCAAGAATTATCCACTATCCAAAATCGTGGGTAAAATTCCCTTAATAACATCTATTCACTTTATACTTCTTTTCAACACTTATAAAAATTCGTTTTATAAGTCCAATATTTTGATTTATAAAATATCCATTTTATAAATCTTCCTATACAAATCGTTTATAGTTATTCAAAAATCCCAGTTTAAACCATTTTATAAATAAATCGACTTTTATTTCAAAGATCACCTTACGGTCATAATTCACAAAAATCTTAACTTTTATAACTTCAAAATTCTAGACGTTTATCTTTCTGAAATAAATCAATTCAAAAAAATCGATAAACGTCTACTTTTCAAAAATCACTTTAAAATCCTTTTTAAAATAAAGGTCGTTATTTTTACATTTCAAAACTGAATCCGATGATGCAACAGCATCAATCAGTCCATCATAACAGTCAATATCATATATCAATATGATAACAGAATATTCATCAATATCTGTAAATAAATAAATACTGGTGAGGAATCCAGTTGGATCCCTCCAACCTGTTTCCCTGCATCCAAAAACGTCAGCACAATACCAATTCCGCTCCAGTACGGAATTATCGCGGTATATAGGTTTTTTTATAAATCCGCTTACTAACGGCGCAATAGGGTCTCATCCGCTATACGAGGCGGGAAATCATCAATCCAATATATACATATGCCAATATGTATATACTGCTATATATATAGATATATCCTATAATATCTAATAGCACATTCAACAAATCAATCAATAACTGCAAAAATTCCACTTTTAAATCGAGTGAGAAAATCTCACCTTAGCTTTATTTTGCCATCCATTTCCATCCAATTTATTTTCTTGATTTAACCTTGTATAAATAAATTTACAATTTATCAATATTCGAATAAATCGAACAACCAATTTTCTAACTTGATAAGTTTCGATTATACAATGATTAAATTTAAAACCAATTTCTTAATTTCAAATCAAGATGTTAAAAATTTAATATCTAACTTACTGTAAAAATTAAACTGGTTTCACTTTTTATTTCAAAATTTTCTTTTCTATTGATTCAAACTATAAATCAATTTAAATAAATTTCTTTATTGTAAAACTAATGTTTGTTTACAAATACTGGACATACATCTATACACATCTATTTCCTTATAATCGTTCAAAAACAGTATACTAAAATCTCAAATTGCAATATTAATTTCCTGAACAGCCTTCTAAAAATTGAATAAATATCCAACGTATTAGTTTTATCTACATAAATAAATTTCCTACTTACATAAATAAAAATCTGAATTTATATTTTTCTTTTCTATTGTGAATATGTATATATTTATACATACGTGGATATAAAATTGAAAATACTATTTGTAAATATACCTTACTGACAATCGCAATCCCCACCACCTAGACGAACTCGTCTCCGGCCTCGACGTACGCCGCCGCCTTATCTAAACCTACTCCTGTCGTCGAGAAGCCCTAAGTCGCTGCAGCCTCGAGCGCGTGTCCTTCCTCCTTCTAGCCTCGCGAGTCGCCACCGTAAGTGAACCCTACAACGTCGCGACTCCATCAGATCTTCGCGCCACTCTCCTCCGGAATTTACGACCACCGTGGTGCCATCGCAGCGCCTCCTCGACGTCGCGACTTCCCCAAATCGCGTTCGCCAGCCCCGCAGTCGACGCCGCGCACTCCGCCTTCGTCGTGAAACTGCGACCACTGCCGCGCCTCCCCTCTACGTGACTCAATTTGATTTGAATAGGAAGGGAATTTGGGTTCGTTTCTTCAATTTGAACGAACGAGGGAAAAATGAGGGTTCGGCCATTAATTTTAAACGAGAAGACAAGTTTCGTTCGTTTTGAACTGAGGATAGTTGCGTTTTGATTTTTAAAGAGGGAGAGGGAAAACGAGATTATCAGAGAGGCGTATGGTTATCACGATCTCGTACCCGCGATTGTAGGCATGAGTTAAGGGGAGAAAATGGCTGACGTTGACTAGATTTTAAAATTTAAATTTAAGTCGAATTCGTTTAAAAATCTCAACGCGTTAATGTGTCGTGTGCTCACGTACCAGCACCGAAAAATACGAAATTTGGAATCCGATAATAATTCGATATTACGGACCCAATGGAACTGGTTTCGTCGAATTCCGAGACTGTTTGAAAATTGACTTTTTTATAAAAATCGGTTCGAGTGATTATTTTCAAAACTGAACAAAACAGTTCGAAATTAAATTCTGAAGCTTCTATCATCTTCAGTATTATCAATACGAATTTTAAAAGCTTTCGAAATATTTTTCTTCAGCTTAAAATTGTAGATTCAAATTTTTATTTAACTTCAATCGATTAAATTTTTATAATTTAATTGCCGATTTCAAAAATTATATCGGGGACACAAATTAAATCATCGTTCAAATATTTAAAATAAATTAAATATTCTCAATTTAATTCGTTCAAAATTCTGGGTCGTTACAAACTTCCCCCCTTAAAAGAATTTCGTCCTCGAAATTACAAGTCAGGAAAAATGGTCCTTAACTCGTCTACTATTTTTCAACATCCAATAGTTTTATCAATTTATCAAAACAAATCTTCCTACTAAAGATTCGTTATCATTCAACTAAATTTCTAACTTCAATTTTAGGTTTCAAACAACATCGTTTAACTTCTAAATTCAAATTCGAGTTTAAATTCAAATTTTAACTTCAAAATTTTCTCAAAAATTTTCTAACACTCGAAATTTCCGAAAAATTTCGCCAGCGTCTCCTTTGCGCGGCTAATACGGTACGACTACAAAACGTCCCTACGGACTCTCAGATTTCAAAAAGAAAAAGAAAAAGCCAAGCGGCTAGAGAGAAATCATCAAAAACTCATATTAAAACTCAAATACGTACCTTTTTCGAGCAATTCAAATTTATCTGTGAAATAAATTTTCCAATTCCTTTATACCTGTATATCCTACTAGCCATAATATCTAGTTACACATTCAAACCATTTTGCAAATTCTGTTACAAAAATTTCAAGATAACTGCTTATATCATCATTACTTCACTATTGAAGCTACATATCTATTTCATTCAATCTTGCATCTCCATTTTCATTTGAATTCAATTCACAATTACAATTCAATTTGAATACTATTTAACTTCTGAATATTGAATTTATCAGTTATCTTTCATTCATAACCACACTATTTTAAATTAGTTTCAGTTACTAATTCATTTCAATTCTAATTCATTTATTCACATTCGTTTTCAACATTCAGTTCTAATCTTATTCACGTACAATTTTGAATTCCCTTCATTGAAAATTTATTTATTCTTACTTGAATTCATCTTTAAATTCGAACCATCCCTTTTATTTAGTTCACAATTCGAGGTTTAATTTCACTAATTTAACTTTCAATTTCGCTTTCATTAAATCACAATTGATTCATTTGTACTTACATTTATTTAACTTCATCTTTAAGTTAAATTTATTCTACCAAAATTCAACCGTATAAGTTATCAATTTCATAATATTTCGTAAATATTTTAATATAGCATTCCAGAGTCTTTTTAACATTTCAAAAATCATTTTTGAAAACAATTCAAATCATCCTTTGAATTTCCAAAACAAAAACCCAAATTTTCAAACAACTCCTATTTAAAACAATTTGGCAGCAATTTCTCTTTTGGAAACCCGAAAATGAACATCAGTAATGCTGCAGTCATTACCGAAGTTATTTTCCAGCGACCGAAAAGAGTTTAGAGCTTTTCATCTCTTCAAAATATTTTTCAAAACCTTCGAAACTCATTTTCAAATCAAAAAGAATTTAAACTTTTCAAATCTCCAAAATTTTCAAATTCTTTCAAAACATTTCCAAAAACTTTTCTGGAACTCCGTTTTAAATTACAATTTACATTTATAATTTACATTCTCAAATTTCATTTGTATATGGATTTTATTTCTTAACTTTGGAGTTACAATTTCAATTTCTTATTCAATTTTAACGATAATAATTTAATGTTATCATTTCTAGCAACCATGCAACCATATACTATGATAATTCATAGAAAAACATTTCTTTTCTATACAAAAATAGTTTTGGGCAAAATTATCTCATTTACCCTATTTTAAAACAATACTGTGCCGAATTGTTCTATTCAAGTGTTTAGAGATCCCTATCAATGATCGTTAATTACTCGTATTGACCAGAATCCATATACCACTCAATAAATCAATCATCACAATATAAAACAATTTTATATTCAAATAACAAATACGCGCTCATATCTATTATTACACTCAACTCATTCTAGAGTACTACTGACTCTATCTCTAATGAGTAACACCCAACAGAGCAGGGTTGTCGCTTAACCATATGCTCTGATACCACTTGTAACATCCCGAAAATTTTCGACTTTCGAAAATTCAACATCGATACTCACTTTATCGACTGCTGAGCCATCGAATGCCGGAAACCCGAAAAGTTATGGTTTTAAGAAAGAAGAAAAAAAGTAGAAGAAGAAGATAGAAGAAAAAGAGAAGAAAAAGAAAAGAAAGAAGAATAACAGAACAACAACAGAGAACAGAAACAGAACAATATCAGAATCTTACACATCGCAGCGGAACAATATATAATAGATAAATCAGTAATCTTTAAAACAAAGAGCTATATCATTTTATACATACATCAATCATCAGAGTAAATATACAACTCAGTACAACAATGGACAGTTTTATACTTGTCCTCATACAGAATACACAGCGGAATAAATATATCAGATACAAATACTACGTCTCGTCATCCAGCTTATCTCCAAGCTCCAGAATATCCAGAATATCCTGATAATATAACTCTAGGCTGCCCGTGTGGAAATTTTGTGGGCACCCAGAGTTTAGAAGGGAAACAATAAACTCCGAGTCAGTCATGGTGACTGGTGTGAGATCGTAAAACAGTTATCTTTAAAATAAACGACAGATAATTTTTAAAGTCAATTCGAAATGCTTTTGGAAAATGAAACTACCATAAGACCTCCCGCCACACACACAATGCAAACGCAGACTTGGAGGAGATTTCTTCTTATGATAGTCAAAGATGCTTACTACGCAAAAATCAAATTCTTTTCGATATTATTATTAGTGCATAGTGTAGAAAACATTTCGAAAGTAGAATATAAATCTTAGCCAGCATAGGTACCATTATATTATGCCTGCTATAGCTGCCTCCTGAGGAGACAGGTTATACAATTGAAATCGTAAAGGCTCGTATTGTTTCTTTGGATTTCCACCAAATGGTCAGGCTAAGGAACTTCCTATCCACGATGGGTACGTCCCTGGAATAGACGACCCGAGAAATAACCTAACATTACGGTTAGATCTCTGCCAACACAAGGCCGGGTTACCTCTGCAAAAGTAGGTAACTACTGACACGCGTATGCCATCCCCCGATCGTCACCGATCTTCCCGAGGATCCCCGATTTCCAACAAACCACAAAGTAATAATAACTGTGCAGCAACCACAGAGGTTAAGTATCTGGGCTCCATACCATGATACCACCTTTATCCAGAAGGAATGACATACACTAAGGGGCGCTACTCCCTAGAACCTTGCCGCATTCGTCCTGTTTCGACCATTTCCGGGGTGTGAGGCTCGTCGAAGTCTCGTCCACAAAGCTACGCTTTCTACAAAAAGCCCTGCTTCGGGTCAAACAAAAATGATCAACCTATGATCACAAAGATATAAGATCAAACAAATGATCATATCACAAATGATCAAACACTGATCATTTCACAGCAACACTCAGTATGCCACGTTACCAAATTGGGATATATCGCTGATAAATTTCAACTACATAACCTCTGAGCTCGTATGTCTCAGAGAAGGGTGTTAAGCTAAGAGAATAAATTCTCCGCCACCAACAGAAATGTATTTGAAAGAAATCAGCTTTATATCTCAAATTGTAACGTCAGACACACAATCCATACAAGTCTGTTCCGGGATCGAACAGAACCGAAGGCACTTCTCACGAAGCCCTTGCATATCCGGATAATTTTCAATCACGTCAGGACTTCCCGTCACTAAGGGTGATAAAACCTCTAAATCGAAGATCAGTCGATGTAGAGTAACTCGACGGTAATCCTTCCGTTTTCAAAAATATCCGGTCTTCAACACCGGTCTTCAAATGCGATCCATAACGACGTATCACATATTCGGAATGGGTTATACGACCCCATGGTCCTTTCCCGGCTAACCCGAATAGTGAGCGATTATTCAAAAATAAGTGTGGCATTCAAATTCATCCAATTCACAACAAATACCTATCTAAAGGTAATTATTGATAGTCGGTTATTTAACTATCAATAAAGATGCGCGACATCATCAGATTCCAAATAATTTTCCCAAATTATTTATTCTTCAAAAATATCTTTACTAGATATAGAATTTTCCACACTTAACCATTTCTTCAATATTTATTTTTAAAACGAATCCCCATTTCTTTTTATAAATTCCATAGTGAATTTATACTTATCGAATATCTACCGATACTCGATTTTTCAAATCGCTTTCAATATTAAATTTCAATTTATCTTTCACAAAGATAAATTCTCAAAACGTTCATTTCATTTGGAAAAGCATTTCCATACTTATTTAAAAATAAGTGTTTCACAAACCTATTCATTTTCAACACTTGAAAATATTCTATATACTTAAATCAAATTAAGTATATATTCATCCTTTAAGGAAAATATTCTTTTAACACATTTATTTGAGTCAAAACGAATGTTGCGTAAAACATCGTTACGACGACTCAAAATCACTAGTATAGGGATTCGGAATTTAGATAGATATATAAATCCCAATACTACATCAAAACATTTCCTTTCGGAAATCATTTACTATAACAACAGTGTTATAGTCCACCATTTCCTTAAATTTCTCGAAAACGTCTATTTCAACAAGAACTGCGGAAATCTCTGCTTTCGATTTATAATACATTTTAAAACATCTTTAAAATGTTTAACTTCATTTTTAATATCACTTCTTCAAAAATAAATCCATTTTACTTAACGATATATTCACTATCCAAAATCGTGAATATACTTCAATAATTACATTTTAATCTTTTCTACACGTTTTATTCCAAGAATTATCCACTATCCAAAATCGTGGGTAAAATTCCCTTAATAACATCTATTCACTTTATACTTCTTTTCAACACTTATAAAAATTCGTTTTATAAGTCCAATATTTTGATTTATAAAATATCCATTTTATAAATCTTCCTATACAAATCGTTTATAGTTATTCAAAAATCCCAGTTTAAACCATTTTATAAATAAATCGACTTTTATTTCAAAGATCACCTTACGGTCATAATTCACAAAAATCTTAACTTTTATAACTTCAAAATTCTAGACGTTTATCTTTCTGAAATAAATCAATTCAAAAAAATCGATAAACGTCTACTTTTCAAAAATCACTTTAAAATCCTTTTTAAAATAAAGGTCGTTATTTTTACATTTCAAAACTGAATCCGATGATGCAACAGCATCAATCAGTCCATCACAACAGTCAATATCATATATCAATATGATAACAGAATATTCATCAATATCTGTAAATAAATAAATACTTGTGAGGAATCCAGTTGGATCCCTCCAACCTGTTTCCCTGCATCCAAAAACGTCAGCACAATACCAATTCCGCTCCAGTACGGAATTATCGCGGTATATAGGTTTTTTTATAAATCCGCTTACTAACGGCGCAATAGGGTCTCATCCGCTATACGAGGCGGGAAATCATCAATCCAATATATACATATGCCAATATGTATATACTGCTATATATATAGATATATCCTATAATATCTAATAGCACATTCAACAAATCAATCAATAACTGCAAAAATTCCACTTTTAAATCGAGTGAGAAAATCTCACCTTAGCTTTATTTTGCCATCCATTTCCATCCAATTTATTTTCTTGATTTAACCTTGTATAAATAAATTTACAATTTATCAATATTCGAATAAATCGAACAACCAATTTTCTAACTTGATAAGTTTCGATTATACAATGATTAAATTTAAAACCAATTTCTTAATTTCAAATCAAGATGTTAAAAATTTAATATCTAACTTACTGTAAAAAAATTAAACTGGTTTCACTTTTTATTTCAAAATTTTCTTTTCTATTGATTCAAACTATAAATCAATTTAAATAAATTTCTTTATTGTAAAACTAATGTTTGTTTACAAATACTGGACATACATCTATACACATCTATTTCCTTATAATCGTTCAAAAACAGTATACTAAAATCTCAAATTGCAATATTAATTTCCTGAACAGCCTTCTAAAAATTGAATAAATATCCAACGTATTAGTTTTATCTACATAAATAAATTTCCTACTTACATAAATAAAAATCTGAATTTATATTTTTCTTTTCTATTGTGAATATGTATATATTTATACATACGTGGATATAAAATTGAAAATACTATTTGTAAATATACCTTACTGACAATCGCAATCCCCACCACCTAGACGAACTCGTCTCCGGCCTCGACGTACGCCGCCGCCTTATCTAAACCTACTCCTGTCGTCGAGAAGCCCTAAGTCGCTGCAGCCTCGAGCGCGTGTCCTTCCTCCTTCTAGCCTCGCGAGTCGCCACCGTAAGTGAACCCTACAACGTCGCGACTCCATCAGATCTTCGCGCCACTCCCCTCCGGAATTTACGACCACCGTGGTGCCATCGCAGCGCCTCCTCGACGTCGCGACTTCCCCAAATCGCGTTCGCCAGCCCCGCAGTCGACGCCGCGCACTCCGCCTTCGTCGTGAAACTGCGACCACTGCCGCGCCTCCCCTCTACGTGACTCAGTTTGATTTGAATAGGAAGGGAATTTGGGTTCGTTTCTTCAATTTGAACGAACGAGGGAAAAATGAGGCTTCGGCCATTAATTTTAAACGAGAAGACAAGTTTCGTTCGTTTTGAACTGAGGATAGTTGCGTTTTGATTTTTAAAGAGGGAGAGGGAAAACGAGATTATCAGAGAGGCGTATGGTTATCACGATCTCGTACCCGCGATTGTAGGCATGAGTTAAGGGGAGAAAATGGCTGACGTTGACTAGATTTTAAAATTTAAATTTAAGTCGAATTCGTTTAAAAATCTCAACGCGTTAATGTGTCGTGTGCTCACGTACCAGCACCGAAAAATACGAAATTTGGAATCCGATAATAATTCGATATTACGGACCCAATGGAACTGGTTTCGTCGAATTCCGAGACTGTTTGAAAATTGACTTTTTTATAAAAATCGGTTCGAGTGATTATTTTCAAAACTGAACAAAACAGTTCGAAATTAAATTCTGAAGCTTCTATCATCTTCAGTATTATCAATACGAATTTTAAAAGCTTTCGAAATATTTTTCTTCAGCTTAAAATTGTAGATTCAAATTTTTATTTAACTTCAATCGATTAAATTTTTATAATTTAATTGCCGATTTCAAAAATTATATCGGGGACACAAATTAAATCATCGTTCAAATATTTAAAATAAATTAAATATTCTCAATTTAATTCGTTCAAAATTCTGGGTCGTTACACTAACTATTTGGAATTTTCGAGTTCGGAATTCCGGGTCGTTACACCCATATACCGCGATAATTCCGTACTGGAGCGGAATTGGTATTGTGCTAACATCTTTGGATGCAGGGAAACAGGTTGGAGGGATCCAACTGGACCCCTCACATTGATTGAATTTATTTCTACTGTGATGTGATAATCTGTGAATGATTATTGATGTTATTGAATTGATGTCTGGAAATTGTTGAAAGCTAAAATTTAGCTGAATGGATGTTTGATATCATTGGATTCCAAAAATAAACGAAATTGAATTTTTGGTAATTCAAGCAGAAATTTTAAGTGAATTGATTTTTTTGAAATTGAATAAAATTTGAAGAAAAGAATTTAAAGGTATAAAAGTTGATTTTTATAGTATTATCGAATTTATTCCAGAATAAAGTGAAAATGTTAAATAAATGGATTTCGTAAAATAGTGATTTTAAATTGAAGAATTTAATTTAAAATTTGGATTTTTAAAATAGATTGAAAGAAACGATTGAAATTTATTTTCTTAAAAAGGGATTTATTTAAGAGAAGATAAGTTGGAAATCCTATTAGAAATTTAATTAGTAAATTGAAACAAATTGGGAAATCAATGTAAAATGATTTCAAATTGAAGAATCCATTGTTAAAAACAGAATATTGAATAATTTGAGGAAAATAAGGAATTTACTTAGTAGTGATAAATAAATTTTTAAATCAATATCGAAATTGATTTGGGATCGAAGTTTTTTTAAATCAATTTCGATCCCAAAAACTTCAATCCCAAATCAATTTCGATATTGATTTAAAAATTTATTTATCACTACTAAGTAAATTCATTATTTTCCTCAAATTATTCAATATTCTGTTTTTAACAATGGATTCTTCAATTTGAAATCATTTTACATTGATTTCCCAATTTGTTTCAATTTACCAATTAAATTTCTAATAGGATTTCCAACTTATCTTCTCTTAAATAAATCCCTTTTTAAGAAAATAAATTTCAATCGTTTCTTTCAATCTATTTTAAAAATCCAAATTTTAAATTAAATTCTTCAATTTAAAATCACTATTTTACGAAATCCATTTATTTAACATTTTCACTTTATTCTGGAATAAATTCGATAATACTATAAAAATCAACTTTTATACCTTTAAATTCTTTTCTTCAAATTTTATTCAATTTCAAAAAAATCAATTCACTTAAAATTTTCTGCTTGAATTACCAAAAATTCAATTTCGTTTATTTTTGGAATCCAATGATATCAAACATCCATTCAGCTAAATTTTAGCTTTCAACAATTTCCAGACATCAATTCAATAACATCAATAATCATTCACAGATTATCACATCACAGTAGAAATAAATTCAAACAATGTGAGGGGTCCAGTTGGATCCCTCCAACCTGTTTCCCTGCATCCAAAGATGTTAGCACAATACCAATTCCGCTCCAGTACGGAATTATCACGGTATATGGGTTTTATAAAAATCCGCTTACTAACGGCGCAATAGGGTCTCATCCGCTATACGAGGCGGGAAATCATCAATCCAATATATACATATGCCAATATGTATATATTGCTATATATATATAGATATATCCTACTATATCTAATATCACATCCAATAGCAAACATATCAATCAATAAATAACTGCAATACAGAAATTTATTTTGAGTGAGAAAATAATCTCACCTTTGCTTTTATTTTGCAATCCCATTTCCATTTCCAGTTCGTTTCCTTGATTTTTAACCTTGTATAATAATTTATACAATTTATTAATTTTTTGAATCAATTGACAATAAATTATCATCTGTTAATTTATTTAAACCAAAAATTTAATTTTTTCGAATGATTTATTTTTATTTGAAACACATCTTCATACGAAAATAGTTTATATAGATTCCAATTATCTATAAAAATATACTGTCCAGTATCTTACTGCTGGCTTAAAAATCCTATCTCCATTTCTTTTAATAACTTAAAATTCTTCAATATTTTCAAATTACAGCCATATATATTTATACATATATATCTTCAATCCCTTATCTATCTATATATATAATTACATATAACTTAATAAAATAACTGAAAATACTTTAATGTGAATTTAATCAATATACTTTCTGTTTTAAAATTACTAACTTAAAACTTACTGTTCTTATTATTATTATTATTATTTTCTCTGTAAAAATATTCTCATATTTTAACATTTTACTAGAAAAATTAAAATAAAATAAAACTACAAATATACCTCACTGCGAATTCAAACTCGAAGACACCCTCGACGAACCCAAACTCCACCACCGGTCTGCCGCTGACCACCCATCTACTCGCCAGTGCCACCAAACATCGCCTCGAGATGTCGCCCTCCTCCTTCAATCGCGACCTCAACACGAGCCCCCCTTACTCGATCGCAAGCTTCCAAGCATATCCCTGAATCGCCGCTTGAGATTCGCGACCCACCTCACGCGTTCGAGAACAATCGCGGCACCACCTACCCCAATGGCCAGCAGCTATCGCGAATGTCGACATCCACCCACACGAGCGCCTCCACCCTCACACGTACGTGCGAGCGCCTGCGACCCCCCCTTTTTTTCACGAGTTCGTGAATTCGATTTGGGCCCAGACCATTTTTTTTTCCTCTGATGATATTGTTTCGTGAATCCATGGGCATTAGAAAATAGATACAAGAATAGAAGATGGAACGGGATGATTTTGAGTGAGGATAAGATTTCGTTCGACTGTTGTTTGTTTTTGAACGAGAAGGGTATGCGGCCATTTATTTTCTTTCTGATGTTCGAATTTGAATGGAAAGAGGGGAACGAGATTTTTACGTTGATTTCGAACGACAGAAAATGTACGCGCCCATGCCTCTGCACGATTCATTTCGTGATTCAAGGCGTGATTTAAGGAGAAGCTAAAAGTAGCTGATGAACGATAATTTAAATTTGAATTAAATTGAATCCGTTTTAATTTCAACGCGTTTACGTGTCGTATTCTCACATAACAGCTCCAAATGCTACGAAAGTTGAAATCCGGTAAAAATACAATATTACGGACCCAATGGAACTGGTTTCGTCGAATTCCGAGACTGCGCCTCGGACGGCTATATTTTAAATATCGATACGAACGATAAATTTTTCAAAACTGAACAAATAACTGTAAACTTCAATTCTGAAGCTTCTATTATCTTCAGTATTATCAATATAAATTTTAAAAGCTTTTGAAATATTTTTCTTCAGCTTAAAACTGAAGATCCAAATTTTTATTCAACATTCACTAGATTAAATTTCATAATTTAATCGTAAAAATTCAAATTTATATCGGGGATTCAAATTAAATCATCGTTTAAATATTTAAAATTAATTAAATATTCTCAATTTCATTTGTTCAAAATTCTGGGTCGTTACAGACTTCCCTCCTTAAAAGAATTTCGTCCTCGAAATTACAAGTTAGGAAAAGTGGCCCTTAACTCGTCTACTATTTTTCAACATCCAAATAGTTTTATCAATTTTCAAAACAAATCTTTCTACTAAAGATTCGTTATTAGTTCAACTAAATTTCAACTTCAACTATAAGTTCAAACAACATTGTTTCTTAACAATTTAATTTTAAGTTTAAATTCAAATTTTAAACTTTCAAAATTTCTCAAAAATTTTCTAACACTCGAAATTTTCGAAAAATTTCGCCAGCGTCTCCTTTGCGCGGCTAATACGGTACTACTACAAAACGTCCCTACGGACTCTCAGATTTCAAAAAGAAAAAGAAAAAGCCAAGCGGCTAGACAAGAAATCATCAAAAACTCATATTATAATTCAAATATGTACCTTTTGTCGAGCAATTCAAATTATCTTTGAAATCAAATCCAATTCCTTAATAACACCTGTATATCCTACTAGCCATAATATCTAGTTACAGCATTCAAACTATTTTGCAAATTTGATTACAAAATTTTTCAATACTTACTTCTTATACATTTTTACTTCACTATTGAAGTTACATGTCTATTATGATTCGATTTTACATTTCAAATTTCATTTGAATTCAATTTCTATCTTCTATTCTGAATATTGAAATTTTTATCGATTAGCTTTCATTTACAACAGCTTATTTTAGATTAGTTTCAATTACTAATTCGAATTGATATCAATTCAATTTATTTTAATTCTACTTCGGTTAAATCTACTTATCTTTAAACTGGATTTCCAATTTCCATACGAATTTTAATTCGTCTTTTATTTACAATTATTCAATTCAATTCATTTGCTTACGAATTTGAAATGAATTTCAACTTTCAATTTCATTTTCATTTAATTGATTCACTTATACTTGCTTTGATTTAACTTCATTCTTTTAAGTTAAATTCATTCTACCAAGATTCAATTGGTATAAGTTATCAACTCATTTCTTATTCCATAAATATTTTAAATAGGATTCCAGAGTCTTTTCAACTTTTCAAAAAATCATTTTGAAAACAATTCAAATTATCCTTTGAATTTCCAAAACAAACCCAAATTTTTCAAACAACTTCTATTTAAAACAATTTGGCAGCAATTCCTCTTTTGGAAACCCGAAAATGAATTCTAATGATGTGGCCACCATCATCAGGATTATTTTCCAGCGACCTAAAAGAGTTTAGAGCTTTCATCTCTCAAAATACTTTTCAAAACTTTTGAAATTCATTTTCAAATCAAAAAGATTTTTAAACTTTCCAAATTACCAAAATTTTCAAACTCCTTTCAAAACATTTCCAAATACTTCTCTGGAATTCCGTTTCAAATTACAAATCACATTTATAACTACTACAAAACGTCCCTACGGACTCTCAGATTTCAAAAAAAAAAAGCCAAGCGGCTAGACAAGAAAATCATCAAATCTCATATCGAAATTCAAATAGTTACCTTTTGTTGAGCAATTCAAATTTATCTTTGAAATCAAATCCCAATTTTCTTTAATACACCTGTATATCCTACTAGTCATAATATCTAGTTAAAATATTCAAACCATTTTGCCAATCCCATTACAAAAATTTCAATATATACTTCTTATACATTCTTTACTTCATTATTGAAGTTATATCATATTCATTTTCATTCAATTTTACATTTCAAATTTCATTTGAATTCAATTCACAATTTCAACTCTATTTGGATTTTATTTAACTTCTGCATATTGAATTTTATCAACTATCTTTCATTCAACTGCACTATTTTAAATTAGTTCCAATTACTAATTCATCACAAATCCTAGTTCACTTTATTCAAATTTGTTTTCAATATTCAGTTTCAATTCCAGTTTTATTCTTTGTTCATTCCCAAAATTTATTTTTAATTCACTATTTTTGGTTTATAACCACTTATATTAAACTGGATTTCAAATTCCATATGAATTTTAATTCATCTTTCATTTATAATTATTCAATTCAATTCTATTTCTTACAAATTCGAAATGAATTTCAACATTCAATCTCACTTTCATTTAATTGATTCACTTGTACTTGCATTTATTTAACTCCATCTTTTAAGTTAGATTTATTCTACCAAAATTCAATTTGTATAGGTTATCAACTTAATAATATTCCATAGGATTGTTTTATAGTATTCCAGAGTCTTTTCACCCTTTCAAAAACCATTTTGAAATCAATTCAATTTATCCTTTGAATTTCTAAACCAAAACCCAAAATTTTTCAAACAACTTTCATTTAAAACAATTTGGCAGCAATTCCTCTTTTGGAAACTCGAAAATGAACATCGATGATGCTATAGTCATTACCGAAGTTATTTTCCAGCGACCGAAAAGAGTTTAGAGCTTTTATCTCTCCAAAATACTTTTCAAAACCTTTGAAATTCATTTTCAAATCAAAAAGATTTTAAACTTTCCAAATCTCCAAAATTTTCAAATTATTTTCAAAACATTTCCAAATACTTCTCTGGAATTCCATTTTAAATTACAAATTCATTTATAATTTACATTCTTTAAATTTCATTTGTATATGAATTTTATTTCTTAACTTTGGAGTTACGATTTCAATTTCTTATTCAATTTCAATGATGATAATTCACTATTATTACTTCCTAACATCCAAACATCCATATACTATGATAATTCATAGAAAATCATTTCTTTTTTTATACAAAAATAGTTTTGGGTAAAATTATCTCATTTACCCTATTTAAAACAATACTGTGTCGATTTATCTTGTTTAGAGTTTAGAAACTCCTATCAACACAGTTAGCTAGACTGCACCGACCAGAATCTATAAACAATCAACCGATAAGTCAACACAATACAAAACAAATTTATATTCAATAACAAATACGCGCTCATTTCTATTATTACACTCAACTCATTCTAGAGTACTACTGACTCTATCTCTAATGAGTAACACCCAACAGAACAGGGTTGTCGCTTAACCATATGCTCCGATACCACCTATAAAGACCCGCAAATCCGTCTTCCGAAAACCCGACACTGCTACGTCCACTGTAGCAACTGTCGAACGATCGGATGGCGGAAACGCGAACTTTAATGTTTAAAAGAAGAGGTGGAAGAAAAGAAAGAAGAAAAAGAGAAGAAGAACAACAGAACAACATCAGAAACAAAACAATATCAGAATCTCACATATCGCAGCGGAACAATATATAATAGATAATCACTAGTCTTTTAAAACAAAGAACTATATCAGTTTATACATACATCAATCAGAGTCAATATACAACAATGAACAGTTATATGAACTTGTCCTCATACAGAATACACAGCGGAATAAATACTATCAGATACAAATACTACGTCTCGTCATCCAGAATTGCTTCCAAAGCTCCAGAATATCCTGATAACATAACTCTAGGCTGCCAGTGTGGAAATTGGCGGGCACCCAGAGTTTAGAAGGGAAACAATAAACTCCGTGTCAGTTATGGTGACTGGTGTGAGATCGTAAAACAGTTTATCTTTAAAACAAAGAACATGATAATTTTAAAGTCAATTCGCAATGCTTTTGGAAAATGAAACTACCATAAGACCTCCCGCCACACACACAATGCAAACGCATAATTGGAGGAGATTCCTTCTTATGATAGTCAAAGATGCTTACTACGCAAAATCAAATCCTTTTTGATATTATTATTAGTGCATAGTGTAGAAATCATTTCGAAAGTACAATATAAATCTTAGCCAGCATAGGTACCATTATAATATGCTTACTATAGCTACCATATTAAATGGCAGGTTCTACAACTAAAACCGTACAAGGCTCGTATTGTTTCTTTGGATTTCCAACAAATGGTCAGGCCAAGGAACTTCCCATTGCCACATGGAAAGGCCTCTGGAATGACGTCCCGAGAACCTAACCGGATCTCTGCCAACACAAGGCCGGGTTACCTCTGCAAAAATAGGTAACTACTGACATGCATATGCCATCCCCCGACCGTAACCGATCTTCCCGAGGATCCCCGATTTCCAACAACCACATAATAATAATAATGCAGTAACCACATAGGTTAAGTATCTGGGCTCCATACCATGATACCACCTCTATCCAGAAGGAATGACATACACTAAGGGGCGCTACTCCCTAGAACCTTGCTGCATCCTTCCTGTTTTGACCATTTCCGGGGTGTGAGGCTCGACGAAGTCTCGTCCACAAAGCTACGCTTTCAACAAAGCCATGCTTCGGGTCAACAAATGATCAACCTATGATCACAAAGATATAAGATCAAACAAATGATCATATCGCAAATGATCAAACACTGATCATTTCACAGCACACTCAGTATGCCACGTTACCAAATTGGGAGTATATCGCTGATAAATTTCAACTACATAACCTCTGAGCTCATACGTCTCAGAGAAGGGTGTTAAGCTAAGAGAATAAATTCTCCGCCACCAACAGAAATGTATTTGAAAGAAATCAGCTTTATATCTCAATTTGTAACGTTAGACACACAATCCATACAAGTCTGTTCCGGGATCGAACAGAACCGAAGGCACTTCTCACGAAGCCCTTGCACATCCGGATAATTTTCTAATCACGTCCAGACTTCCCGTCACTAAGGGTGATAAAACCTCTAAATCGGAGATCAGTCGATGTAGAGTAACTCGACGGTAATCCTTCCGTTTTCAAAAATATCCGGTCTTCAACACCGGTCATCAAATGTAATTCATAACGACGTATCACATATTCGGAATGGGTTATACGACCCCATGGTCCTTTCCCGGCTAACCCGAATAGTGAGCGCTTATTCAAAAATAAGTGTGGCATTCAAATTTGTAACGACCCGCCATTTTGGACCATTCGCATCCATTATAAGTGTATAGGTAGACACTCATGCCGGAATTGAATTGCTCAAAATACCGCGTTGTTAATTTAAATTTGGAAAAACTGAACATATACAGTAAATAAATAATCACAGATCACAGACACAGAGTAATAAGTGCAGCGGAAATAAAAGAGATAGTAGTTCATGAAGCTACTATATGAATATATAAAATACATCAGAGTTTACAACAGAAGAGTAATATGATACATCAGAGTTAAATCAGAAAACATCACTGGAATCATCGAATACTGGAAGCATAATAGATGGCTGGATCTTCAAGCAAAGCTCCAACTTCAAAGGTGAGTCTCGAATACTGGTACACTCAGTCTGACCCGAGCGTAAAGCAAAACACAAGACACTCGAGTCAGGATTAACATTCTTATATCAATAAATCCAACTCAAGTGAAATAGCAATTGAAATACAAGTAACTCAAAGGATGCTTGGAATAACCATCCTTTAAGGATCCGTTAAACTATCTACTATGGTAGTAGTGTACGATAAGTAGATAATGTCTATCAGTAATATAAAGATATCAAAATAGTGTTAAGTCATGGCCCATTCCACCCTTAACACATTTTTATTCCCAAAAGCATATACAAGACCGTAGTTTCCCCAAAACCGGAAGTCACCAGAGGGCAATCCATATACTAAAGGTACAAATCAAAATCGTAGTGGTCGCGAATAAATGGAATACAAGTATGACAAGGCACATGAGGCAATACCCAAGGTAGTGATACTACCGTTCGCCTGATCCGGACTGGTGAGAACGCAACGCCGCAGTGCCCGCAACACCGTGAAACAACACTCCCAAAATCAAGGGTGCACCAATCGACAACAAGTAAGGAGTAGTTCGAAGAAGTGTGTCCACTTGAGGTAGCTAATCCTCCATTGGCCCGGCACGGCTCCTGTTTTAGTCATTTCCAATTTGACACAAGTGTCAAGGCTATCCATCATCGTTCACTTTCTTCAGTCAACACGTACATCATTCCAACCACTTCATTCTGGATCATCACTCCACGTATAGTTATTAAAGTGGTTTTCGGTTTAGATAGAGAGTATATCCATAACCGAATTCTGGTCTCTTTAATAAATTCCGTAATTATTTCACCGATTGGTCATTTATATATTTCAAAACCAAATCAATTTCAATTCAATTAGAATTCATAAATCAACATTTCATTTGTCTTTCTAAACCAATTTCCAATATTTACGTTTCAAAACTTCCAAATTACCATTTCAAAATCTTATAATACAATTTCGATTTCTATTTCAAAACAATTCAAATATTGATTCAAGTTCATATATCAGTTTCATTCCGAAATCATTTAAATTAACTTAATGTAACATTCAAATCAATTTTAAATTCATTTATCGATTTCATTTAATATTCGTTAAGCAAATTTGTCATTCAAAACAATTTCTATTAAATTTCCAAATCATTAAATCAATTTCTTAAGTTCAACTTCATTAAATCAAAACTTACAATTTTGAATTAAATTCAATTCGTCAAATCAATTCTTTCAATTACAAGTCTTACATTAATTCCAAAAATATCACATTTTCATTTCTTGTTAAAGAAATTCAATTTCACTTATTTACTTTCTTAAATAATTTTCCAAAACTCACTTAATAAAGAAAACTCAATTTCAATTATTACGAAGTAAAATCCACTTATTCAAAAGTTCGATTTTTCTTAGTAAAGAATTTCAATTCAATTTAATCATTTAATAATTCATTATTAAATAATTCAAACTTAATTATTAAATAATTTCAAAGTTTAATGATTTCAAACTTAATTATAATTTCAAACTTAATTATTAAATCATTTCAAAGTTTAATAATTTCAAACTTAATTATAATTTCAAACTTAATTATTAAATCATTTCAAAGTTAATTCAATCATTTCTCAAATTTAACAACGTTCTTTCATCAATTACATTTGTTAATATTTTGTTTCAGATTATTAAATATTAACATTTTCCTTTTATTAAAAATTCAAATTTCAACTTCATTTCGAAACAATATTATTTATTCAAATAAAATCTTCATTTTATTTTAAATCAAATTATTGACCAATCGGGTTTTATTTAATTTCCTATCCTAGGTCAAAGTTCAATTTGGGTATTTATCATTTCAACCCGATTCCAATTCAATTCAAAAATCAAAGTATAACAAAGGGAACTTGCAGTGTGATAACTGGGATGGTGTCAAAGTAAATAAACAAGCAATAACAACAAACAATAACAATCCAATAATCAATTCAAATAATCCCGAAATAACCGTATTAATTCGTATTGTCATTTGTACGAATTAATATAATTATTTCTAGAATCTACACTATCATTTCATGTAGATTAAAGATTATTACATTACATTTTTCACTTGTCATTCATTTACAATTTCATACATCATCAATTTAACAACATACATTCAGTGGTTCAAAATGTAATTAAACAAATCCTACGTGTCAATAAATTCAACAGTTAAAGGGGTCATATTATACAAATGTCATTTAATCAAATTTAACATTTAACTATCCTATATCAAGTTCAATCGCATACTATTTATCAAATTAACCTTAACAATTTAACGTCCAATATAAACATCAACAATCAATCAATTATCAGTTAAACTGTATTATCATCGCATAAATAATTAACAGATAATGGTGTCAGATGTCACAGGTGAACTAATACAGATAATAGCATATATAACAGTGTAATTAACTAACAGCAGTATATTTCAATTGTCGTTTCAATTGAAATCAAATTTAATAAATAAAAGAACGTTAATCGTGAGTGAGTGCTCACCTTTCGAGGCTAGAGAATTTGACGAAGAAATGAGTTACGAATCCAAGCATGAATTTCAAAGCAGAGCGCGGTTGAACACGAATTCGACGGATAAGCTGATACCAGAATTGATAAGAATGATCAATCAGTTTGATGTAGACAAAAAATGGATGTATTATTATTGTTGTAATTATTTTATAAAATAATATGACAGATATTAAAATAATATATATATATATATATGTGATTCAAACCCATTTCATTTAAAAAAAAACCAAATTAAAACCCATAGTACACAAAACAAATTATAGATGTGTATACGCATTTCAAAATCACCACACAAACGTTATATATGCATATATATCAACTTCCAAAATGTAATCATAACCGTAAATAAAATACACTACAACTGCATAAGTAAATTTACAAAACATACATACTCGAATAAATTTTAATAAACTTATATAAAGTATAATATAATATATAGTTAAACTAACTTATCCTCTCTTTTTTTAAAAGTACCGAAACTGTCACATGAATAAACGTAATAGATATTGATATGTTTAAACTAGTATATAACCATTAATTTATAACTTTTATTATAATAATGTTCTTTGTACAAAGCATACATCACTCAGATCAGAACGTATATACATATATAAAGTAAAAATTTACAACCATTACCTATTAACAGTATAGATATACTACTTCTATGAGAAAAAAAATAAACTAAAAATAAAATAAAAAAACAAGACAGCCCAAAATTTTCAAAACCATGTACGGTATACATCAATATCGACTATTTATAACTAATGTATATATCATAAGTTTCAATATCATAAAATATATAACAAAACCCAAAATATTATATAAATTAGTAATATATATAAAAGGGTAACAATATATATAACATATACTCCACCTTGCTGTTATAAATATATGTGCATTCAGTCGAAAGTGTTGTAGCTATATAAAATTTAAGCAACTAACGTAAACTGTTATAAACAAAAAAACAAGTATATATGTGTAGCAGGTAAAAAAAGCATACGAACTAATATATATATCCTCCTCTCTTCAATGAATAAATACCACAGACCAACAACAAAATAAAATATATGAAATTATAGAGCATACACGATATGAAGGAAGGGCCAACAATCAGGAGTATCCATGACCGATAGAGCAAGCAAGGATGAATGAGGAGATCATGGCGGAGGCTATGGTTTGATGGCGTGCAGGCGAGTTGAAGGGTTGTCGGGTCTCAGTGCCGTGCAAGCTAGGCGGATGGAGAGAGGTGGTAGAGAACAAAGCGATGGGATTTTTTTTTCCGAGACGTAGATGAGTGTGGCTATCAGAGAGGATGGGATTCGTGCGGTATTGGCGGATCTGCAGTGCACAGACAGGCTGTGGGTCGGTGAGGGTGTGCTAGCGGTTGTTAATGGTGGAGGTGAGCCATTTCTAAAAGGAGGAGATATAGGTGAGTGGGAGAGGGAAAAGGTGGCAGGCACGCAAGTGAGTGATGGAAGAAAAAGGCAAAGAAGGATGGGCTCGGGAAGAAGGAAAGCAGAGGTGGAAAGTTACGTGAGAACTATTTGTTCTGGGAGAAAAATTTAAAAGGGAAAGAAGAATTTTAGGGGAAGTGAAGAAGCAGTCTACGACAAAACCAAAGTGAATATGTTTATATTTATTTTTTTCAACCGATAAAGATTGGAACCAAACAAAATAAAAGCAACCGGTAGGAATGATAAGAGTCCATCTTTGGTTTCTGTAGAATAATAAATGATAGTGGTAAATGATAGTGGCTGCTCAAATTTCTCACGTTGGAAAATCAAGAGGCACACGGAAACAAAAGGTCCAAAATTGCTACCGATATGGTTATCCGTTACACGGGTTCCGCCGTGTACCGAAGATCGAAGCACACAAATGAATATACTATTGAGATCAGCACGACGAGATGATCAAAACGGTATACTGATATCGGTGGTACGGTTGAATGTATAAAATTCGAATTTTTCTTCTGGCGGAAAATGCAAGAAAAACATTGAAAAATAAGATCGACGGAGCCAATGATGTCCGAATTTGGAAAAACGACAAACTGACATCTTGCTCAGAAGATGGTTTATAATTTTTCTATGTAAAAATATTTAGGTTTCGGAAACGTTTTATTTTCATCGCTTTTTAACTGATTAAATTGAAGTGACTTTTACGCGCGAAATAAACTTTCATATTTTCGGACGAAAATTTACCAGTTGCTATGTTTAACTAGACGTATTCCAAATGTTAAATTTTTATTTCAAAATTTTATCGTTTAAAATTTCACAAAATTTCAACTAATTACGTTATTAAGATAGTTGAAATTTACGGGTCGTTACACTCTCCCCCACTCAAAACTTTTCGTCCCCGAAAAGGAACGAGGTAGGAGAATAGAAACAACCAGAAAGAAAACAGATTTGAAATACAAAATAACAATTAATTTAAACCATATAAATTCAAATTTAAATTAATTGATATTCAATAATTGATTTAATCCATTTGATTTCACTAAAATCAATCCCAACTATTTCTAAATTCATTATCTTATTATCCCATTTTCTTCAATTTACAATTTCTAAAACCATAAATTTGAATAATCTTTTATTATAATCATATTTTATTTTCAACAGATTAAATTCTTCTCTATTCCACATTACTGTTAAATTTATTCTACTTAATATATCTACCCACATATATTTAACCCATATAAATTAATTTAAACCATAAAAGTTTCGATTTAAATTAATTTATATTTACTAATTGCTTTTAAATTCAAAGTATTTTCATAAGTTGATCAAATTTCAATTTATTAATTCTTTCAAAACAAATTTATTTCATTATTAACTGAGTTCACTTATTATCCTATCTAACTCTATTAACATCTGTATAATCAAAATTTAGTGTATACATTTATTATAAACACTCAAATTTTATTTATAAATTCAATTTATCTTATATATTACCCAATTACATATTCAACTTCTGAATGATTTAGGTAAGTTGTATTAGAATGCAGTTGAACAATATACAAATAAAATTTTCCCAATTCAATTATTCAAGTTTAAATATTTATTCCAAATTTTGGTTTAATTTATAATTAAAATCATCCTCTAACAACATTTAAGAATTAGATTTTCGATTAACTTTAAACAATTTAGAGATATATATAATATATTTATATCAAATTAAATTAAATTTTTAAAATAAGATACCTATATATATATAAATCGAATTATACTGAAGAAATTCAGATCAAAATATTTTTCAAACAAAACCGTAGCAAGGCTACAGAATAGTATCTCCACTTCGAAACTCGAAAATGAATGTCGATGATGCGGCCGCCATCACCGAAATTATTTTCCAGCGACAAAGAGAAGAGCACTGGTTTCAACATTTTAAAATTTCTTTGGAAACGGTTCCTATTTGAAAATACTTTCAATATATATACTTTTTTTTTTAAATTTTAAAACCAAAGTTCGAAATCATCGGAAACTAAATTCTCAAATTTCTGAATTAAATTCATTTCAAATTCCAAATCAATTTATAAACCGTATTTATAAATTTATTTAGAACAATAAATGATAATCAAATATTATCATTTCAAACAAACAATTTAATTAACCTATTAAATTCCAGAAATTTTTTACTTATATTTTCACAATATAATCAAACAAATTTATTTCATTTTCCAAATTTTGAAAATAATATTGTGTCAGTTTGCTCTGTTCAAGTGCTTTGGAAATCCTATCGATAGCGTTGATCAGACGAATCGATCGGAAACCCAAATCAACATCAACAACTCAAACAACACAGCATATATTAAAACATTTATGTTAGTTTACAAAGACATTTCTTTGCTCGACGATATAGGAATGAGTTTTCAAAATAAGGATAGGGATTCAAATTTTTGTTGACTTAAATCAAAGAGAATTTTGATTCGAAAATAAGTTTAAAACAGAAGATAAGATAATTTAATTACCACAATCGGGAGATGGATGAGTTTATTTAATTCACGGGCAACCTTAACTGGGTCGTCTGTAACTTCAAGAATAAGATCGGTGTAGAATTCCGAGGTAAATCGACATTCGATCTCAAGAAATAGAATTCAGGTGTAGTAGGAGATAGATAGCATCATAAACCGAGGATACATAAATCTCCGGTAAATCAATGCCTATTATAAAGGAGTTTTGCTCCTTTACGAATTATTCGAAGTTTGGCGAGACCGCCGATTCACTATAAGGGTCATTCGAAGTGGAGTTATGTGATGCTCCAGAATTGAAAGGAGACGAATAGTGAGGGACACGAATGAAATTTGGAACCGTAGGGAACGTTCCAAAATTCAAAGAAATCGAGTCAAAAGGAAGAGATTGAAACCCGAATGAGAGTGATTCTGTAAATACATTTACCCTATATGTTGAGTTTTGCCTAGAGCTACCAAAGCTCTGATACCAACTGTAATGACCCGCCATTTTGGACCATTCGCGTCCATTATAAGTGTATAGGTAGACACTCATGCCGGAATTGAATTGCTCAAAATACCGCGTTGTTAATTTAAATTTGGCAAAACTGAACATATACAGTAAATAAATAATCATAGATCACAGACACAGAGTAATAAGTGCAGCGGAAATAAAAGAGATAGTAGTTTATGAAGCTACTATATGAATATATAAAATACATCAGAGTTTACAACAGAAGAGTAATATGATACATCAGAGTTAAATCAGAATACATCACTGGAATCATCGAATACTGGAAGCAGAATAGATGGCTGGATCTTCAAGCAAAGCTCCAACTTCAAAGGTGAGTCTCGAATACTGGTACACTCAGTCTGACCCGAGCGTAAAGCAAAACACAAGACACTCGAGTCAGGATTAACATTCTTATATCAATAAATCCAACTCAAGTGAAATAGCAATTGAAATACAAGTAACTCAAAGGATGCTTGGAATAACCATCCTTTAAGGATCCGTTAAACTATCTACTATGGTAGTAGTGTACGATAAGTAGATAATGTCTATCAGTAATATAAAGATATCAAAATAGTGTTAAGTCATGGCCCATTCCACCCTTAACACATTTTTATTCCCAAAAGCATATACAAGACCGTAGTTTCCCCAAAACCGGAAGTCACCAGAGGGCAATCCATATACTAAAGGTACAAATCAAAATCGTAGTGGTCGCGAATAAATGGAATACAAGTATGACAAGGCACATGAGGCAATACCCAAGGTAGTGATACTACCGTTCGCCTGATCCGGACTGGTGAGAACGCAACGCCGCGGCGCCCGACACTCCCAAAATCAAGGTTGCACCAATCGACAACAAGTAATGAGTAGTTCGAAGAAGTGTGTCCACTTGAGGTAGCTAATCCTCTATTGGCCCGGCACGGCTCCTGTTTTAGTCATTTCCAATTTGACACAAGTGTCAAGGCTATCCATCATCGTTCACTTTCTTCAGTCAACACGTACATCATTCCAACCACTTCATTCTGGATCATCACTCCGCGTATAGTTATTAAAGTGGTTTTCGGTTTAGATAGAGAGTATATCCATAACCGAATTCCGGTCTCTTTAATAACTTCCGTAATTATTTCACCGATTGGTCATTTATATATTTCAAAACCAAATCAATTTCAATTCAATTAGAATTCGTAAATCAACATTTCATTTGTCTTTCTAAACCAATTTCCAATATTTACGTTTCAAAACTTCCAAATTACCATTTCAAAATCTTATAATACAATTTCGATTTATATTTCAAAACAATTCAAATATTGATTCAAGTTCATATATCAGTTTCATTCCGAAATCATTTAAATTAACTTAATGTAACATTCAAATCAATGTTAAATTCATTTATCGATTTCATTTAATATTCGTTAAGCAAATTTGTCATTCAAAACAATTTCTATTAAATTTCCAAATCATTAAATCAATTTCTTAAGTTCAACTTCATTAAATCAAAACTTACAATTTTGAATTAAATTCAATTCGTCAAATCAATTCTTTCAATTACAAGTCTTACATTAATTCCAAAAATATCACATTTTCATTTCTTTTTAAAGAAATTCAATTTCACTTATTTACTTTCTTAAATAATTTTCCAAAACTCACTTAATAAAGAAAACTCAATTTCAATTATTACGAAGTAAAATCCACTTATTCAAAAGTTAGATTTTTCTTATTAAAGAATTTCAATTCAATTTAATCATTTAATAATTCATTATTAAATAATTCAAACTTAATTATTAAATAATTTCAAAGTTTAATGATTTCAAACTTAATTATAATTTCAAACTTAATTATTAAATCATTTCAAAGTTTAATAATTTCAAACTTAATTATAATTTCAAACTTAATTATTAAATCATTTCAAAGTTAATTCAATCATTTCTCAAATTTAACAACATTCTTTCATCAATTACATTTGTTAATATTTTGTTTCAGATTATTAAATATTAACATTTTCCTTTTATTAAAAATTCAAATTTCAACTTCATTTCAAAACCATATTATTTATTCAAATAAAATCTTCATTTTATTTTAAATCAAATTATTGACCAATCGGGTTTTATTTAATTTCCTATCCTAGGTCAAAGTTCAATTTGGGTATTTATCATTTCAACCCGATTCCAATTCAATTCAAAAATCAAAGTATAACAAAGGGAACTTGCAGTGTGATAACTGGGATGGTGTCAAAGTAAATAAACAAGCAATAACAACAAACAATAACAATCCAATAATCAATTCAAATAATCCCGAAATAACCGTATTAATTCGTATTGTCATTTGTACGAATTAATATAATTATTTCTAGAATCTACACTATCATTTCATGTAGATTAAAGATTATTACATTACAGTTTTCACTTGTCATTCATTTACAATTTCAAACATCATCAATTTAACAACATACATTCAGTGGTTCAAAATGTAATTAAACAAATCCTACGTGTCAATAAATTCAACAGTTAAAGGGGTCATATTATACAAATGTCATTTAATCAAATTTAACATTTAACTATCCTATATCAAGTTCAATCGCATACTATTTATCAAATTAACCTTAACAATTTAACGTCCAATATAAACATCAACAATCAATCAATTATCAGTTAAACTGTATTATCATCGCATAAATAATTAACAGATAATCGTGTCAGATGTCATAGGTGAACTGATACAGATAATAGCATATATAACAGTGTAATTAACTAACAGTAGTATATTTCAATTGTCGTTTCAATTGAAATCAAATTTAATAAATAAAAGAACGTTAATTGTGAGTGAGTGCTCACCTTTCGAGGCTAGAGAATTTGACGAAGAAATGAGTTACGAATCCAAGCACGAATTTCAAAGCAGAGCGCGATTGAACACGAATTCGACGGATAAGCTGATACCAGAATTGATAAGAATGATCAATTAGTTTGATGTAGACAAAAAATGGATGTATTATTATTGTTGTAATTATTTTATAAAATAATATGACAGATATTAAAATAATATATATATATATATATATATATGTGATTCAAACCCATTTCATTTATAAAAAAAAACCAAATTAAAACCCATAGTACACAAAACAAATTATAGATGTGTATACGCATTTCAAAATCACCACACAAACATTATATATGCATATATATCAACTTCCAAAATGTAATCATAACCGTAAATAAAATACACTACAACTGCATAAGTAAATTTACAAAACATACATACTCGAATAAATTTTAATAAACTTATATAAAGTATAATATAATATATAGTTAAACTAACTTATCCTTTTTTTTTTAAAAAAGTACCGAAATTGTCACATGAATAAACGTAATACATATTGATATGTTTAAACTAGTATATAACCATTAATTTATAACTTTTATTATAATAATGTTCTTTGTACAAAGCATACATCACTCAGATCAGAACGTATATACATATATAAAGTAAAAATTTCAACCATTACCTATTAACAGTATAGATATACTACTTCTATGGGAAAAAAATAAACTAAAAATAAAATAAAAAAACAAGACAGCCCAAAATTTTCAAAACCATGTACGGTATACATCAATATCGACTATTTATAACTAATGTATATATCATGTAACGACCCGCAAAATTTAATGGTTTTAAAAGTATATTTAACTGGAAATTTGTGAAATTTTAAACAATAAAATTTGAAACTAAAAATTAATTATTTGGAATACGTCTATTTTAATATAGCAAATGGTAAATTTTCATCAGATAATATGAAGGTTTATTTTACTGTATAATTTTATTTCAGTTGAATCTGTTAAAATTTGATGGTAATAAAATGTTTTCCAAACTTGAATATTTTCCTATAGAAAAATTCTAAATCTTCTTCTGAGTGAGACGTCATCTTCCGTTTTTCCAAATTTGGACTTCTATTGCTCCGTTTATCTTAATTCTGGCAAAATAGCAACATTTCTGGTACCGATTATCGACTTTTGATCGGATGATCATACCACTAATATCTGTATACCGTTGTGATCATCTCGTCGTGCTGATCTCAATGGTATTTTTATTTCTGTATTTGAGGTCCGGTACGCGACGAAAGCAATAAAAATGGTGCGTCGTATCGGTACCATAAATTGTGACTTTTAACTTGCTATCGTTTTCAAATTGGAACTTGCGGTCCAGACAATCAATTGCTTTAAAAATTTTCAGCTAAATCATAATTGTGACCGTGAACTTTTCTTCGCTTTTCAAAAATTTGCAACTTACAACCGGGACCATAATAATAATTTTAATTTGTCAGCTGAATTTTTGCGGGTTCGTTCATATTCATTCTTCGGTTACTTTTTTTTGGTTCTATGCATTCATTCTAGATATAAATTATAATGTTAGCGGTTTCGTATTCACCTAATATTTATTTATACTGTTGGCCTTTGCTTTTTTCCCCGATTTGTTTATTTGTACCGTTACATCTCTGTTGTTTTACAGCCTGCATTTCTTTTTTTTACACATTTTATACAAAGCCGTTCACTTTTCTTCTCCTCTGTATTTATTCCTCTTCTCCAAAATTGTTGCCAAGTCCCTCCTTTCTTCCTTATGTTCGGCCACCATCTCCACCGTGCACGCAACCCCTCACCACACCTGAACCACCCTCCGCCCTCTCTCTTCTCAATTTTTTTGCCACCACCAAACCTACTCACGAGCATACAACCCAGACCATCCCCGAGCCTCATCTCCATCAGCTTCCGCCTTCTCCCACTGCTCCCGTGTCACCACCTGAGCCAAAGCCCACAACCATCACCTTTCTCCACCGTGACACCCCTGTACACGCCCAACCTCTACAAGCGCCACTCCGAGCAACAGCCCGCGAGCCTCCTCTCGCCCCTCCTTTGAACCACCGAGGCAAACTCCTTGATCTTTCTCTGATTGTTATACTTATGCTTATGTATATATAGTATTATTTGTTCGTGTATAAAAATTTATATTAGTTTGAATATATTATTAACTATATTATATTTTATTAGTTTGTATATATTAAGTTATGCGGTTACCACACAAGTCTGGATATATATTAGTTTTTGAAAGAACAGTTTATATACATATATTTTTCCAATAGTATACTTGTAATATATATAGTCTGGTTTATGATATAAGTAAATATGTTTTAATATTAGTTAAAAGGAAAGAAAATTTTTTCTTATGTTATATTGTACAAACCTGCTTATATATATTTTGTAATAAATCTACTTATCTATGTCGTATAGATCTGTTATTTAAAGGTTGTCTAAGTTATATATCTATACTCACGTTTGTATTTGTTGATTTCAAAATTGGTATGGCTGTATATAGTGTGTTAGATTTTTTTTATCATATACATATAGTACATGTAAGCTGTATAAGGGATTGTGTAACATAGGTTGGGTTATAACTTACGAGTAAAATATGCATATTATATATTTGTTTAATAGTCTGCACATGTTAGTTGTATGTGTTAGTATATTACAAATCAAGTCCGCACTTATCCTGGTGATGTTTTGCATATATTTTAATCAATATGAGTCTTGTATATAGGTATATACTAGTATATAGGTTTCGACTTTTATGTTAGTTTAATTCATATATAATATGTTCCAGTCAGTATATTATTTTATAAAGCAAGGTAGATAGGCACATTTGTTCACATCTAGTATAGATCCGGTTGTTGAAATATTATGTTAGTTCATATATGAGTATTTATTTCAGAATGTTATAATGTCTATATGTTTGATTTGTATATATATATATAAAAAAACGAGTTATATATAGTTATATATATATTAAAATTTTCCCTTTATCTTCATCAATCCAGTTCTGATGGATTTCATCTGTTCTTTGTTATCAGCTGTATTCATCAAAATTCGTGCCCACTTCACTTTGCTTTGAAATTCGTAGCTTGCTCTGTTGTCAAACACCCTAGCCTCGAAAGGTGAGTAATCACTCACGATTAACCTTCTTATATTTATTAAATTTAATTTCAATTGAAATGACAATTGAAATATGTTGTTGTAGTTATTTAAATTGTTATATATGCTATTATCTGCAACTGTTCACCTGTGGGATATGACACCATATCCTGCTGTTTATATTATATTGTTATTGATGATATATCTATGCCTGTTATATTATTTCTATATCTGTTATCACTCTGCAAGTTCCCTGTTAGTATAGAAATCACTATGGGTTGAAATGATACATACCCGAATGGACTTTAGAATAGGAGAAAATCGTTATGGGTTGAAATGATAAACCCAAGCGATTTTCATTTTAATTGAAATTGGGATTACGGGTCGAAATGATATCTACCCGTACATATTTAAAATTTCGGATTGAAATGATAAATATCTGTATCACTTAACCCTATGATAAATATATATACAAACACCGTTGGTCCATATATATATAAATATTTTGAAAAATGAATTCTATGGTTTTGGAAAGAAATATATGGTTTTAATCAATGTTGAGCCTTAAATTATTATATATAAATGGGAATGATTGACTAAATACATATAATATGGTTGAGTATTTAAATTTATGTTTCAAAATAGATTTTGGTAAAAATTTGAATAAGTTAAGGTTAGAATGATAATTTGAATTTAGTTGAAATTGATTCAATAAAGAGTTTTATTTAATTAAACCGATTAGAAGCTTATTGAAATTGGAATTTAAGATATGATTTATAACTTGAGTTTGATTTAAATATTTTAATGAATATTTCTTGTTTAAATAAATTTAAGGAAATATTTAGTAAAAATGAAATTTAAGGCTAGTTAAATGATATTGAATTTATTAAGTGAATATTCCCTGATTAAATAATAATAAAGTTAAATCAAGTGCTATATGAAACTGTTAAATTTAACTTTGAAAGTGTTGAATATTAAACCCTTGAAATATATTGAAAATTTAAATGGTATATTTAGAACTGAATTGAATTGATGAATTGAGCTTTGAATAAATTTGAATTTGGAATTTGAGTTAATTTGAATCGACTTGTGAGACTTGAGGAAATTATAAATACTTTACTTTATAAATTATTTAATGAACATACACTATTTTGGAAAATAGATATATTTGAAATGAAAATGATATTTTGATTTTGAAGTAAAAAAATTTAAAATGACCACGGTGTCATAGTGTATATTCCCACCTTGTAGATAGTTCTACAGGTCCTTAGAGGATGGTTATCCCAAACATCCTTTAAGTTACTTGTATTTCTGTTGATATTTCACTTGAGTTGGATTTATTTATATAAGAATGTTAATCCTGACTCGAGTGTTTTGTGTTTTGCTTTACGCTCGGGTCAGACCGAGTGATACAGCGTTTTGAGACTCGCCTTTGGGGTTTGGAGCTTCCTTTGGAGATCCAACTATCGCCTCAGCTTTCAGCTCTTCTAGTTGATTTGTTCAAGAGAAGTCATCTGTTGTACTGGAGACTTCACTCCATTTGAGATATTCTGTTGTATTTTATTTCTAACTCTGATGTTTATATAGTAGCTTCATGAACTACTATTTTATCTATTCCGCTGCGTATTATTGTCTTACTCTGTGTCTGTGATTGATTTATTTACTGTATATGCTGAGTTTTGCCAAATTTAAATTAACAATCTGGTATTTTGAATTATTCAAGTCAGACATGTGTGGATTTATTGTCGATTTGAATGGTCCAAAATAGTGGGTCGTTACAGTTGGTATCTGTAACGACCCGTATTTTCACGGATCGAAAAGTTCGTCAAATCTGGAGTTTTAGCATTTTTAGCCATTTCAGATTTTAGGCAATTTTTGGCTAAGTCCTAAGTCGTTCACGACTTAGCATAAGTCGTGAGTCGTATACGACTTAGGAGGTGGGAGTGTTGACACAGGGCTTGGAGTTAGGTCGTTAGACGACTTAAGGAAGACTAGTTGTTGGCTTTGGTTAGGTCGTAGGCGACCTAAGGGGTTAAGTCGTGACCGAGTCATATGTTAGGTCACACGCATTCATAAGTCGTTGCCGAGTTTAGTGTTTGTTCGATGAGTCGTATTCCAGTAAGCTGTTGAGTCGTGAGCGACTGAGGAGTTAGCGGTCATAAGTCGTAGAAGCATAGATGTGATGAGTCGTATCTTCTGCCAAGTATAAGTCGTGTCCGAGTTAACTAATAAGTCGTAGAATGAGTTGTCTCGTCTAACCAGCTAAGTCGTATCCCAGTAGGTTGTTAAGTCGTTAAGTCAGATAGACGAAGGTGTTAAGTCGCAACCGACTTAGTGGTTGAGTCGTACCCATGTGTCTGATGAGTCGTACCAGTTATTTGATGAGTCGTAGGTTGAACTCTTTGTTAAGTCGTATCTTCTGATGAGTCGTAGCCTTTGTGTTGAGTCGGAAGATGCTATAAGTCGTATACGACTTAGGAGATGGCTGTTTTATCGTGAGTCGTAGACAGATGAGGATTAAGTCGTAGGAGCGTGTGTTGACTCGTAGCTTGGTTAAGTCGTAGGGGGTTGTTGAGTCGTAGGGGCTTGAGTCGTGAGTCGGAAACGACTTAGGAGATAGACTAGTTACAACTTAAGGGCAGTTTTCAGCTATAAATAGGAGGGGTTGTTCTCACTTTTTGGGATCCGGATTTTGAAGCGACGAAGTGCTGCCATTTTGAGAGCTCGACATCTACACTTCTTCACTTCTTTTCTCCACTCTAATCTAGTGCTTCCATCCATCCAAATCGAAGATCAAGATTGAAGATTCAAGAGCTTAGATTGAAGATCTTCATCTTTTCAAGAGAGATTTCTTCATTTGAAGCGGATTCGTGATAGATCAAGCTTCATCCTTTGCTGTCCAGATCTGAAGCGTGTTGATTTGGGTTGGTTTAGGTGATTTGGTGAGTGGTGATTATCTCTCACACGGATCCAAAGGAGTATATCGGATTGTTGGCTCGATTTGGTGTTAAAATAGTGATTTCCATGCATTTTCTTCATCCTATGTGTAGATCCATATAGATCCATTGTTCATGATGATGTTACATCCATTTTATCATATGTTAACCTATGCAAGTTCATTCATCAAGTTTGTAGAGATATAATCCATGTTTTCATGCTTATTGGACTTTCAACTCTTTAATTACGAAAATGCCATTATTGTTATAATTGTCTACTTAGATCATTTTTGAATGCTTGTTTGCTTGGATTGATGTTTTGATTTGATTGATTGTTATGAACTAGATGATTGATGATTAGATTTAGATCGAAGGTGATTCAAAAGCTAAGGGAAAGGCTCTTGAATTGGAAAAGCTGCTCGTGGCATATGTAGCGGAATGATGAAGCTCTTATGCATAGATTCGAGGATGTGATGATGAGATGAGGCTTTGCGAGGATGTAATGAAGCGAGGCAATCATGTGATGAAGACTTGGTCTAATCCAGACGGGATCATTCCAAGCATGTTGATAACTCGGTGATATGATTCGAGTTGAAGATAATGAATGGATATGAGAATAGTCGTCGAGGAGGATGACTAGGAGGCTTGGATAGCATCGTTGTTGAAGGTTCTAGCATGCTCTAAGCAAGAGTACGTTTGGGCAGATTCGATAGTCCCAACGGCCAACTGTTGATGGTCGAGTACTCTGGGCAGATTCGATAGTCCTAGGCACGGGCTGCGACGACGTGCGGGAGTTATGTCTAGAACCGGGGTTTCCATTAGCCCTTGACGGACGGCTGAAAGAATGTGCCGGTCATTCAATTAACGGTGATATCGAAGCAATGATAACAGTGATAGCCAGAGTCATGGATGTTTGGTTGTATCGTCATTCGGACTCAAGAGCGGTATTTTCTGGGTGCTTATCTGATTTAGGCCTTGGTACTTGGAAAACATCGCCCTTGACTCGAGTGATAGTAGTTTTACTTTAAATTGTATGTTCTGCTATGTTTGCTTCTGCTTAGTATGTGTCTGGGGGCTATCACTGTAGAATGAGGTTGGAGTGGGAGGGTTGAATTCCTATTCCTTTTCCTTTATGCTCTTTTGGTATGTTGTTAGTTAATTTACTGCTCACTAAGACTGTTGTCTGACTCAAGGCTTTATGTTTTTTAATTCTTATTGCCTTGGGCTGTTCGTCCATTTTGGGACGGGCAGACTAGGTAGCAGGTGACAGGTGTTGTTCTCTTCTCACGATGCTGATATCGAAGACGAGCTGGAGGGTTGCATATTATCTTCTTATTATATGTACTGGATATTCCGCTGTTTTGTATTCTCTGAGAGTTATGTAGTGAGGCTGGATGTATTGACTATGTGGATGCTTGTATTCAACTATTATGGAGTTTTATATGATGTCATTTTGTTCTGTAAAGCTTCACTATACATATGTTCTATTGTATTTTATCCATGCGCTGTGAGTAATACGATAGATTCTATTGTTTTAAATCTTACCTTGACAATCGTCCATGGTCGCCTGGCACACTTTACAGCGCTCTATCTCTAGATTCGGTGCAGGGGTCATGGGCGGTCGTCACATTTGGTATCAGAGCATTGGTTAATCGATTTTACCCAACGCTCGCTGAAGTAACTACGTATGAGAGACGTAATTGTATTTTGATGGATGATTACTATATATAATATAGTAGCTTAGTAGGGTTTGAGTCCTTTATGCAGTTGTTTCTCTAGATGTTCTAATCATTCCTTTTTATAGATATTGAGAATGAGTCGAAGGGGGAGACCAGCTGCTAGGGAAGGCCGTGCTACTGAAGAGACTGCTGATTATGCAGCCATGTTCGAAGCTATGATGACTTCGATCATGAGGAGGATACCAGTTCCAGGGGCGGCAGTAGATGTTGGAGTTCAAGTCCAAACTCCGAAACCAGTGGATTTTGCTAAGCTGTGCAAGGATTATACTGCTCTTGGAGGGAAGGTTTTCTTGGGAACAGAATCTACCATTGAGGTCCAGAGGTGGATAGATGCTTGTAGAAGGATCTTTGGTGATTTGGGAATTGATGATGCAACTAAGAGGAAGTTGGCATCGAGGCAGTTTCAAGGGAGAGCCTCTGATTGGTGGAACTCTATTACCATCGATACTGCGGAGGAAGAGATTACTTGGGAGCAATTCCAAGCTAGATTTGAAGCTAAGTTCATTTCTACAGCTCAGAAGTCTGTTCTGTTCAAGAAGTTCGTGGAGCTCAAGCAAGGTGGAAGATCAGTTCTTGAGTATGTTTCTGAGTTCGAAGCTTTGTCCAAGTATGCCCGGTCGTATATTGAATCTGCTTATCAGAAGAATGAGAAGTTTGTGACCGGCTTGGATAGCTATCTTGGGAGACAGTTGGTGGATCATTTGGACGATTCATTTGAGAAGCTTGTGGAGAAAGCTCTTAGGCATGAGAGTCTGTTTCCTAAGGAAGGACCTGTTGCTGCTGTTACCAAGGGAGAATCTAAACCACAGCAGGGTGGAAACCAGAAGAGGAAGCAGCAGCAGCAGAAGGGTAAGGATGGCCAGAAGAAGCCGAAAGGCGAGGTGACTTGCTACAATTGTCAGCAGAAGGGCCATTTCTCTAAGGATTGTAAGAATCCGAAGGCACCGATGAAGTGTCACAACTGTGACAAGCCAGGGCATTTCAGGAAGAATTGTCCAGAACCAAGGAAGGACAGGCAGATTGTACAAGCCTATGCTTTAGGAGCTGTTCCGTCATCTTCGAAAGCTCCTACTGCTGAAGAGAAAGGAAAGAGTGTGGTTGTTCAAGGTACTCTTTTCCTATGTGGTGTTCCAGTTAGAGTTCTGTTTGATACTGGAGCGTCGCATTCGTTTGTTTGTAATGAACTAGTAGGCCGGTTAGGTTTGAAGCCGGATATTGTTGATAGGCCATTGGTTGTGACTAATCCAGTTGGGGGTTCGTCTTGTTTGTGTATGTTATGCCGTGGTCTAGTTGTGTCGAGTCATGGTTGCTCTTTTGTTTGTGATTGCTTTGTTCTGAACTTTGCGGGGTTCGGAATTATTTTGGGTATGGACTGGCTTAGGAAGTATGCGGCTAAGGTTGATTGTGAGAGGCTAGAGGTGACAGTCGAGAATGTGGAAGGGCGAAAGATTGTGATACGATGTAAGCATGAGGAAGGCGTCTTCATGAGCTTCATGTATTCGCTAGTTGTTCCACGGGATGGACTGTCTTTAGTGCCAATCGCAAATGGATTCGAGGATGTCTTTGACGAAGTCAAAGGGTTGCCGCCGCATAGAGAGATCGAGTTTCGTATAGATCTAGTTGAAGGAGCCAGACCTGTTGTGATGCCTCTTAGGCGGATGGCGCCTAGGGAACAGCAGGAGTTGAGGGTGCAAGTTGATGACCTTTTACAGAAAGGATTCATTCGGCGTAGTGTGTCCGAGTGGGGTGCACCAGTTGTGTTTGCAACCAAGGCAGATGGGTCGTTGAGATTGTGCGTCGATTATCGTGAGCTGAATAAGGTGACTAAGAAGAACAAGTATCCATTGCCGAGAATAGATGACTTGTTTGATCAGCTTCACGAAGCTAAGGTGTTTTCTCAGATGGATTTGGCAACGGGATTTCACCAGTTAAGAGTGGCTAAGGATAGTGTGCCGAAGACTGCTTTTAGGACACCATCCGGTTTCTTTGAGTGGCTGGTAATGCCGTTTGGATTGACTAACGCGCCAGCATATTTTGTGGATCTTATGAATAGAGTGTTCAGAGATCAGTTGAACAAGTTCGTACTTGTGTTCGTGGATGATATTCTGATTTATTCCAAAACGGAAGAAGAGCACAAGACGCACTTGCGTATTGTTTTGGAGATCTTACGGAAACATCAGCTGAAGGCTAAGTTTTCGAAGTGTCACTTCTGGAAAAGTGAAGTGAGGTTCTTAGGCCATGTGATTTCTGGAAGTGGAATAGCGGTTGATCCCGCTAAGGTGGCAGCAATCCAGGATTGGGTTAGACCTAAGAATGCATCTGATGTGAGAAGTTTTCTTGGATTAGCAGGATATTATCGACGGTTTATCAAAGACTTCTCCAAGGTAGCTGCTCCATTAACAGGATTGACGAAGAAGAACCAAGTGTTCAGTTGGGATGCTAAGTGTGAGCAAGCTTTCGGAATCCTGAAAGAGCGATTGACGAGTGCTCCTGTTTTGACTATTCCTAGTGGGAATGATGAGATGGTGGTTTACACCGACGCATGTGGTACGGGACTTGGAGCAGTGCTGATGCAGAAGGATAAAGTTGTTGCGTATGCTAGTCGACAACTGAAGCCGCATGAAAGGAATTACCCAACTCATGATTTGGAATTGGCGGCGATTGTATTTGCTCTGAAGATGTGGAGACATTATCTGTTGGGAGTTCGATTCGAGTTGTTTACGGATCACAAGTCGCTGAAGTATCTTTTCTCCCAAAAGGATTTGAATCTTCGGCAGCAACGTTGGCTAGAGTTTTTAGCATCATATGATTTTGGTATAGCTTATACTCCGGGAAAAGGTAACGCAGTGGCAGATGCGTTAAGTCGAAGACATGCAGGATTGGGAGCCATGTTTTCAGAATGGAAGAGTCTCGAGTATTTAGCTGGATTTGACTTCAGGCCTAGATGTGAATTGGAACCTGAGATGTTGGCAAACTTATCAATAAGACCCACTCTTGTGGAAAGGATTGGCGAGAGCCAAAAGCGAGATGATAAGCTTGTCAAGATTATCCGTGAATTGGAATCTGGATTGGATCCAGAAAAGGATAAAGGATTCGAGGTCGATCGAGAGGGTTGGCTTCGGAAGCAAGGACGACTAGTTGTTCCCGATATAGATGAATTGAGGAGTGAAGTTCTGAAGGAAAGTCATCACTCGAAGTTGACAATTCATCCAGGTGGAAACAAGATGTATCGGGATATGAAGAGAACCTACTATTGGGAAGGTATGAAGAAGGATGTTGGAAATTTTATTTCCAAATGTATAAATTGCCAGTTGGTAAAAGCCGAACAGAAGAAGCCAAGCGGGTTGCTTCAGCCATTAGAAGTTCCTACATGGAAGTGGGAACAAGTGTCGATGGATTTTATTGATGGATTGCCTAGAACCAGAACGGGAAATGAAGGGATTTGGGTCATTGTGGATCGTCTGACTAAGAGTGCACGATTCATTCCTGTTCGATCGACTAGGACTGCATCAAAGTTGGCTGAGTTGTATGTTAAGTGGATAGTTCGATTCCATGGTATTCCGAAGAGTATAGTGAGCGATCGAGATCCATTGTTCACTAGTGGATTTTGGAAGAGCTTCCAGGAAGTTTTGGGAACCGAGTTGTGTTTGAGCAAAGCTTATCACCCTCAGACGGATGGTCAGACCGAGAGAGTCAACCGAGTCTTGGAAGATCTTCTTAGAGCTTGTGTTTTGGATTTCGGAGGATCATGGGAAGATCACCTTCATTTGGTCGAGTTTGCGTACAACAACAGTTACCAGTCAAGCATTGGTATGGCACCGTATGAGGCATTGTATGGAAGACCGTGTAACTCTCCGACATGTTGGTTGGAAACTGGAGAAAAGCTGATGCTTGGGCCAGAGATGATTCGACAGACTTCAGATTGCATAGAGATCATTCGGCAACGAATGAAGGCATCCCAAGACCGTCAGAAGAGTTATGCCGATAAGCGTCGTAAGGATTTAGAATTCGACATTAGAGATATGGTTTTTGTGAAGATTTCTCCACTGAAGAATGTTATTCGATTCGGGAAGAAAGGAAAATTGACTCCGAGATTTGTTGGACCATTCCCGATTATCGAGCGAATTGGAAAGCTCGCTTACAGATTGGAGTTGCCAGAGAAGATGTCGAGTGTGCACAATGTTTTTCACGTATCATATCTACGGAAGTATGTGCACGACTCGAATACCGTAGTTTCTGCTGATAGCTGTGAAGATTTCGAAGTTGATCCAGTCGATAGAAGACCTCGTAAGACGCTTCGTGTTGTTGAAACTGACACGAAACAGCTTAGGAGGAAGGTAGTTAAGTTGCTCAAGATACAATGGAGTGATGATGATAACGACTGTACGTGGGAGGTGGAAGAGAGGATGAAGGCAGCTCATCCTGAACTCTTCAAGGTATGGCCCTACGGTGTCATCTCATCTCGCGATATTGTAACTTGTTCTAAGTCTTAGAATTCTGTACGCTAAGCTAGAATTGGATGCATGGTTTGTTGATTGCTATGGATGGTAGGCGTACAGAATAGTCTTTGATTGCTTTGTTTGCTTGGAATTTCGGGGGCGAAATTCCTAAGGGGGAGAGAATGTAACGACCCGTATTTTCACGGATCGAAAAGTTCGTCAAATCTGGAGTTTTAGCATTTTTAGCCATTTCAGATTTTAGGCAATTTTTGGCTAAGTCCTAAGTCGTTCACGACTTAGCATAAGTCGTGAGTCGTATACGACTTAGGAGGTGGGAGTGTTGACACAGGGCTTGGAGTTAGGTCGTTAGACGACTTAAGGAAGACTAGTTGTTGGCTTTGGTTAGGTCGTAGGCGACCTAAGGGGTTAAGTCGTGACCGAGTCATATGTTAGGTCACACGCATTCATAAGTCGTTGCCGAGTTTAGTGTTTGTTCGATGAGTCGTATTCCAGTAAGCTGTTGAGTCGTGAGCGACTGAGGAGTTAGCGGTCATAAGTCGTAGAAGCATAGATGTGATGAGTCGTATCTTCTGCCAAGTATAAGTCGTGACCGAGTTAACTAATAAGTCGTAGAATGAGTTGTCTCGTCTAACCAGCTAAGTCGTATCCCAGCAGGTTGTTAAGTCGTTAAGTCAGATAGACGAAGGTGTTAAGTCGCAACCGACTTAGTGGTTGAGTCGTACCCATGTGTCTGATGAGTCGTACCAGTTATTTGATGAGTCGTAGGTTGAACTCTTTGTTAAGTCGTATCTTCTGATGAGTCGTAGCCTTTGTGTTGAGTCGGAAGATGCTATAAGTCGTATACGACTTAGGAGATGGCTGTTTTATCGTGAGTCGTAGACAGATGAGGATTAAGTCGTAGGAGCGTGTGTTGACTCGTAGCTTGGTTAAGTCGTAGGGGGTTGTTGAGTCGTAGGGGCTTGAGTCGTGAGTCGAAAACGACTTAGGAGATAGACTAGTTACAACTTAAGGGCAGTTTTCAGCTATAAATAGGAGGGGTTGTTCTCACTTTTTGGGATCCGGATTTTGAAGCGACGAAGTGCTGCCATTTTGAGAGCTCGACATCTACACTTCTTCACTTCTTTTCTCCACTCTAATCTAGTGCTTCCATCCATCCAAATCGAAGATCAAGATTGAAGATTCAAGAGCTTAGATTGAAGATCTTCATCTTTTCAAGAGAGATTTCTTCATTTGAAGCGGATTCGTGATAGATCAAGCTTCATCCTTTGCTGTCCAGATCTGAAGCGTGTTGATTTGGGTTGGTTTAGGTGATTTGGTGAGTGGTGATTATCTCTCACACGGATCCAAAGGAGTATATCGGATTGTTGGCTCGATTTGGTGTTAAAATAGTGATTTCCATGCATTTTCTTCATCCTATGTGTAGATCCATATAGATCCATTGTTCATGATGATGTTACATCCATTTTATCATATGTTAACCTATGCAAGTTCATTCATCAAGTTTGTAGAGATATAATCCATGTTTTCATGCTTATTGGACTTTCAACTCTTTAATTACGAAAATGCCATTATTGTTATAATTGTCTACTTAGATCATTTTTGAATGCTTGTTTGCTTGGATTGATGTTTTGATTTGATTGATTGTTATGAACTAGATGATTGATGATTAGATTTAGATCGAAGGTGATTCAAAAGCTAAGGGAAAGGCTCTTGAATTGGAAAAGCTGCTCGTGGCATATGTAGCGGAATGATGAAGCTCTTATGCATAGATTCGAGGATGTGATGATGAGATGAGGCTTTGCGAGGATGTAATGAAGCGAGGCAATCATGTGATGAAGACTTGGTCTAATCCAGACGGGATCATTCCAAGCATGTTGATAACTCGGTGATATGATTCGAGTTGAAGATAATGAATGGATATGAGAATAGTCGTCGAGGAGGATGACTAGGAGGCTTGGATAGCATCGTTGTTGAAGGTTCTAGCATGCTCTAAGCAAGAGTACGTTTGGGCAGATTCGATAGTCCCAACGGCCAACTGTTGATGGTCGAGTACTCTGGGCAGATTCGATAGTCCTAGGCACGGGCTGCGACGACGTGCGGGAGTTATGTCTAGAACCGGGGTTTCCATTAGCCCTTGACGGACGGCTGAAAGAATGTGCCGGTCATTCAATTAACGGTGATATCGAAGCAATGATAACAGTGATAGCCAGATTCATGGATGTTTGGTTGTATCGTCATTCGGACTCAAGAGCGGTATTTTCAGGGTGCTTATCTGATTTAGGCCTTGGTACTTGGAAAACATCGCCCTTGACTCGAGTGATAGTAGTTTTACTTTAAATTGTATGTTCTGCTATGTTTGCTTCTGCTTAGTATGTGTCTGGGGGCTATCACTGTAGAATGAGGTTGGAGTGGGAGGGTTGAATTCCTATTCCTTTTCCTTTATGCTCTTTTGGTATGTTGTTAGTTAATTTACTGCTCACTAAGACTGTTGTCTGACTCAAGGCTTTATGTTTTTTAATTCTTATTGCCTTGGGCTGTTCGTCCATTTTGGGACGGGCAGACTAGGTAGCAGGTGACAGGTGCTGTTCTCTTCTCGCGATGCTGATATCGAAGACGAGCTGGAGGGTTGCATATTATCTTCTTATTATATGTACTGGATATTCCGCTGTTTTGTATTCTCTGAGAGTTATGTAGTGAGGCTGGATGTATTGACTATGTGGATGCTTGTATTCAACTATTATGGAGTTTTATATGATGTCATTTTGTTCTGTAAAGCTTCACTATACATATGTTCTATTGTATTTTATCCATGCGATGTGAGTAATACGATAGATTCTATTGTTTTAAATCTTACCTTGACAATCGTCCATGGTCGCCTGGCACACTTTACAGCGCTCTATCTCTAGATTCGGTGCAGGGGTCATGGGCGGTCGTCACAGTATCAGAGCTTTGGCTCTAGGCAAAACTTAGCATATATAGTAAATTTATTTACAGAATCACTTTCGTTCGAGTTTGAATCTCTTCCGTTTGACTTGATTTCCTTTGAACTTTGGAACATTTCTTGCAGTTCCAAAATTCATTCTTGTCTCTCCCTATTTGTATTCTTTTGATTCTGGAGTATCCCATAACTCCACTTCGAATGATCTCTATAAGAATAGGCGATCCCGCCAATCTTCGAATGATTTGTAAAGGGGTGGAACTCCTTTACAATTGGCATTGATTCACCAGAGATTTATATATCCCTTGGTTTAGATGCTACTATCTCTTGTTATGCCGAATTCTATCTCTTGCGATCGAATGTTGATTTTTCTTGGAATTCTGCATCGATCTTGTTCCTGAAGTCACGGTTGATCCGGTTAAGGTCATCCGCGATTTATATAAGTATATTCATCTTCTATTTTGAAATTTAATTATCTCCTCTTCGTTCGAACTTATCTTCGAATCATAATTCTATTTGATTAAGAGTTCCTCTAATTTGAATCTCTATCTTTGTTTGAAATCCATTCTTAAATCATCCTTTGAAAATCGGGTTTGTTTGTATTCTAGAAATTGTTTTCTAAACCGAAATTATTATTTTGATAAGTATGATTATATTCTATATATAAAAGTGAAGTGTTTTCGATAAAGATTATAAACCCTTTTAAAATAAGAATTTGAGGTTTCGAAAGGATTTGTAATTTTGAAAAAATTTATATAAGAAATTTGATTTATCTAAAAATGATTTATAACTGAAGGATTTTTAAATTTGAAATTTGAGGATTGAACTCCGGTATTTTGAAATTGGTTTTAAGATTTTGAAATAATAATAATAATATGATTTAAAAGTATTTTCCGAATAAGAAATGTTTCAAATGATTTTAATAAGTTTCGAATGATTTCAAAGAAATTTCAAAAGAAGTTGAGAAAATAGAAGTCCAGAACTCACTTATGTCACTGGAAAATAATTTCGGTGATGAGTGCACGCATCATCGACATTGATTTTCGAGTTTCAGAGTGAGGGATAGGCCACTTCAGTAGCTTTGCTATGCGGGTGATTTTGTGAAACCATTTTGATGTCAAATTCCGAAGTAAGATTTGATATTCGAAAGATATATGTCTATATATATATATATATATTTGAAATGATTTGAAGTAAGCCGGTGTTCAGTCCTCGAGTTTCGGGTTTGAAACCTATCTTTTGAAATTGATTTACTGATTTGTGTTGATTTCCAACTCTTGAATTTGAAAATGATTTCTTCAACTATTTTGAAGGTTCGAGCACTTCCAAATCAAGGTTAACTTTTCAAAGCTAAGAAATTTCGAAAAGTATAAAGTATATAAGTTTGGTAAGTATGTTAAAGTATGTAGTAATATGATTTAAATAAGTTAAAACTATTTTGTTAAGTAAATGAATAACACTATTTTGAAATTTTTCTGATATGAAATTTAGATTTGAAGTGTTTTGAAAGGAATTTGATCTTCAAATATTTTGAATAAAAATTTAGTTTAAATGTTTTAACTTAGTAACATCTTCATGAAACTATATATTTAACAAGTTGGAATAAATATATAAGTTGTACGTATGCTGTTTTATTCGCATAATTAATTTGATCCAAGTTTGAGTACACAAGTTCGAGGTGAATTACACCATTTCGTGTTAGGATTTTTCATTCGATTCTTGATGGTGAATATTTGATATGGATTTTGGGCTAAATTCTAGAATTCTCTATCATAGTATATGGCTATGCAAGGAGACTGATGGCTTCTAGTCGAGAAACCATATCGAAGTCCTCATTAGGGAAGCCGAATGGACAATACTAGTTCGAAAGCGAACTTGTGTGATCGAGCGAGCGATCAAATGTGATTTTACGAAATGATGACGTATGTACATCGTATATTCTAATATCATTGATATATTTTGACGCTGAAATTGAAAGCTATCGGGTTAGAATATCTTTGCTTACTAAAAGAAAACTTTAAATTTAAATTACAAAGATATATAACCCATAAAAGCAAAGATATCCAATCCCATATGGCTCTTCATACAGCGAAATTTATTTTGTAAAGATTTGATCCTTATATAAGATGGACCTTATGTAAGTATAAGATGATTTTGAAAACATTTGATTTTGGAAATGAATTCGTTGACTTAAATTATATTGATTTGGAAATTTGGATTTATTTTCTAAATATATTATTTTGGAAACTTTGAAACTAAAGATATTTAATTTGAGAAGAAATAATTTGGTGAAATTGTATATGATTTTTGAAATTGAACTGATATTGAAACAAATTGAAATTTGAGAACCTTGTGTTACTAAACACTTGATTTGGGAGTTGTCGAACTTATATAAAATTGATTTGTATGAGTAAGAAATTGATTCGAAAACTATAGATTTGAAAAGGTACTCAATGTGAAAGTGAAATCTTATATAATTAAAGTCTATATAAGTGTGATTTGATATACTTTTGATTTTGGAAAAGTATTTGATTTGAAATTTAAATCTTATATATAATGGATTTTATATAAGTACGATATTTGATATTGATTTGAAAGGGTACTATATGATACATATTTTCGAAGTAAAGATATGGAAAGTGCCTTCTGCTTGATATCCGATTTGTGGCCACATCTTGGATTCATTCTATCGATATTATTCTCTTTGAATTTTGGTTTTCCGGATATGATACTCGAGTGTCCTTCGAATTCCATGGCGTTACCCATGGTCTTACGAACTCGACTGCATAGCGTAATTCGTAAGGCGGTGATTGCTTAAAAGGTACGGATGTTTCCTGGGGGATCCAGGCGTAACCATTGTGTATCTGCGATCTATGGTCGTGTTAGTGGCGTAATCCGCAAGGTAGAGATTGCTTAAGGGGTATGGATGTTTCCTGGGGGATCCAGGCGTAACCATTTTTATGTATCCTGCGGTCCACCGTTTTGTTGCATGGCGAAATTCGCAAGGCAGTGAATGCTTAAAAGGTACGGATGTTTCCTGGGGGACCCAGGCGTAACCATTGTGTATCTGCGATCCATGATTTGATTCGTTTTTGTTTGGATTGTACTTTCTATATCTGTTTTAAAGTTTTTCCAGTATTTTCACTGGGTGTTGAAACAAGTCTACTAAGTACCTGGAGAATTCTAGTTTTGCGCCTGATCAACGCACTATCAGAGTCTACAGGAACAAGGATAAACTTGTTGAAACATCGAGTTATAAAAGTATTTTCGAAAGAATTTTTTTTTCTTTCCGATATAAAGGTAATTTATTATAAAAGTGTTTCCAACAAAGAAATTCTGTATTAATATTTGAAATTGAAATTCTAATGGATTGAATTTATTATTCATGCTCGATACTATTCTTTTGAATCTACCTTATCTGCTCAGCTTTATTTATTCACCTATATTCTGTTTCCAAATCCTCCTTCTTTTCCTTGTTGACTATATTCTTTTAAGTATTGTTTAATTATAGACTACATGGTTTAATAGAAATTTTAGTGTTATAAATATGTTTAGGTTATTAATTAAATAAAACATATTTAAAGTAAATGATTATTGACTTATTAATAATATTTGAAAAGTATTTTAGATAGAGTTAATAAATTTATGAACTATGGATTTAATGTTTTCAATTAGCTTCTTTGTAAATATACGTAATAATGTAAATAATTGTTTTCAAATGATTTTCATACATTTATAAAGGTGTCATTTAAACATATAAATGGTATTTATAAAGGAAGCAAGAAATTTTGCAAATGGATTTTTTGAAAGGTTTTAAAGTATATAAGATAATTGAATTGCAAATGAAGTTTTCAAATTTTAAGTAAAATTTATATAGTTTAAATTAATTGTTTAATCTTGACTTTCAATCTATCTTTTCTGTCTGGTTGTTTCTATTCTTCTACCTCCTTCCTTTTCGGGGACGAAAAGTTTTGAGTGGGGGAGAGTGTAACGACCCACAAAATTTAATGGTTTTAAAAGTATATTTAACTGGAAATTTGTGAAATTTTAAACAATAAAATTTGAAATTAAAAATTTATTATTTGGAATACGTCTATTTTAATATAGCAAATGGTAAATTTTCATCAGATAATATGAAGGTTTATTTTACTGTATAATTTTATTTCAGTTGAATTTGTTAAAATTTGATGGTAATAAAATGTTTTCCAAACTTGAATATTTTCCTATAGAAAAATTCTAAATCTTCTTCTGAGTGAGACGTCATCTTTCGTTTTTCTAAATTTGGACTTCTATTGCTCCGTTTATCTTAATTCTGGCAAAATAGCAGCATTTCTGGTACCGATTATCGACTTTTGATCGGATGATCATACCACTAATATCTGTATACCGTTGTGATCATCTCATCGTGCTGATCTCAATGGTATATTTATTTCTGTATTTGAGGTCCGGTACGCGATGAAAGCAATAAAAATGGTGCGTCGTATCGGTACCATAAATTGTGACTTTTAACCTGCTATCGTTTTCAAATTGGAACTTGCGGTCCAGACAATCAATTGCTTTAAAAATTTTCAGCTAAATCATAATTGTGACCGTGAACTTTTCTTCGCTTTTCAAAAATTTGCAACTTACAGCCGGGACCATAATAATAATTTTAATTTGTCAGCTGAATTTTTGCGGGTTCGTTCATATTCATTCTTCGGTTACTTTTTTTTGGTTCTGTGCATTCATTCTAGATATAAATTATAATGTTAGCGGTTTCGTATTCACCTAATATTTATTTATACTGTTGGCCTTTGCTTTTTTCCCCGATTTGTTTATTTGTGCCGTTACATCTCTATTGTTTTACAGCCTGCATTTCTTTTTTTTAAACATTTTATACAAAGCCGTTCACTTTTCTTCTCCTCTGTATTTATTCCTCTTCTCCAAAATTGTTGCCGAATCCCTCCTTTCTTCCTTATGTTCGGCCACCATCTCCACCGTGCACGCAACCCCTCACCGCACCTGAACCACCCTCCGCCCTCTCTCTTCTCAATTTTTTTGCCACCACCAAACCTACTCACGAGCATACAACCCAGACCATCCCCGAGCCTCATCTCCATCAGCTTCCGCCTTCTCCCACTGCTCCCGTGCCACCACCCGAGCCAAAGCCCGCAACCATCACCTTTCTCCACCGTGACACCCCTGTACACGCCCAACCTCTACAAGCGCCACTCCGAGCAACAGCCCGCGAGCCTCCTCTCGCCCCTCCTTTGAACCACCGAGGCAAACTCCTTGATCTTTCTCTAATTGTTATACTTATGCTTATGTATATATAGTATTATTTGTTCATGTATGAAAATTTATATTAGTTTGAATATATTATTAACTATATTATATTTTATTAGTTTGTATATATTAAGTTATGCGGTTACCACACAAGTCTGGATATATATTAGTTTTTGAAAGAACAGTTTATACACATATATTTTTCCAATAGTATACTTGTAATATATATAGTCTGGTTGATGATATAAGTAAATATGTTTTAATATTAGTTAAAAGGAAAGAAAATTTTGTCTTATGTTATATTGTACAAACCTGCTTATATATATTTTGTAATAAATCTACTTATCTATGTCGTATAGATCTGTTATTTAAAGGTTGTCTAAGTTATATATCTATACTCACGTTTGTATTTGTTGATTTCAAAATTGGTATGGCTGTATATAGTGTGTTAGATTTTTTTTATCATATACATATAGTACATGTAAGCTGTATAAGGGATTGTGTAACATAGGTTGGGTTATAACTTACGAGTAAAATATGCATATTATATATTTGTTTAATAGTCTGCACATGTTAGTTGTATATGTTAGTATATTACAAATCAAGTCTGCACTTATCCTGGTGATGGTTTGCATATACTTTAATCAATATGAGTCTTGTATATAGGTATATACTAGTATATAGGTTTCGACTTTTATGTTAGTTTAATTCATATATAATATGTTCCAGTCAGTATATTATTTTATAAAGCAAGGTAGATAGGCACATTTTTTCACATCTAGTATAGATCCGGTTGTTGAAATATTATGTTAGTTCATATATAAGTATTTATTTCAGAATGTTATAATGTCTATATGTTTGATTTGTATATATATATATATATATATATAAACGAGTTATATATAGTTATATATATATATTAAATTTTTCCCTTTATCTTCATCAATCCAGTTCTGATGGATTTCATTTGTTCTTTGTTATCAGCTGTATTCATCAAAATTCATGCCCACTTCACTTTGCTTTGAAATTCGTAGCTTGCTCTGTTGTCAAACACCCTAGCCTCGAAAGGCGAGTAATCACTCACGATTAACCTTCTTATATTTATTAAATTTAATTTCAATTGAAATGACAATTGAAATATGCTGTTGTAGTTATTTAAATTGTTATATATGCTATTATCTGCAACTGTTCACCTGTGGGATATGACACCATATCCTGCTGTTTATATTATATTGTTATTGATGATATATCTATGCCTGTTATATTATTTCTATATCTGTTATCACTCTGCAAGTTCCCTGTTAGTATAGAAATCACTATGGGTTGAAATGATACATATCCGAACAGACTTTAAAATAGGAGAAAATCGTTATGGGTTGAAATGATAAACCCAAGCGATTTTAATTTTAATTGAAATTGGGATTACGGGTCGAAATGATATCTACCCGTATATATTTAAAATTTCGGATTGAAATGATAAATATCTATATCACTTAACCCTATGATAAATATATATACAGACACCGTTGGTCCATATATATAAATATTTTGAAAAATGAATTCTATGGTTTTGGAAAGAAATATATGGTTTTAATCAATGTTGAGCCTTAAATTATTATATATAAATGGGAATGATTGACTAAATACATATAATATGGTTGAGTATTTAAATTTATGTTTCAAAATAGATTTTGGTAAAAATTTGAATAAGTTAAGGTTAGAATGATAATTTGAATTTAGTTGAAATTGATTCAATAAAGAGTTTTATTTAATTAAACCGATTAGAAGCTTATTGAAATTGGAATTTAAGATATGATTTATAACTTGAGTTTGATTTAAATATTTTAATGAATATTTCTTGTTTAAATAAATTTAAGGAAATATTTAGTAAAAATGAAATTTAAGGCTAGTTAAATGATATTGAATTTATTAAGTGAATATTCCCTGATTAAATAATAATAAAGTTAAATCAAGTGCTATATGAAACTGTTAAATTTAACTTTGAAAGTGTTGAATATTAAAGCCTTGAAATATATTGAAAATTTAAATGGTATATTTAGAACTGAATTGAATTGATGAATTGAGCTTTGAATAAATTTAAATTTGGAATTTGAGTTAATTTGAATCGACTTGTGAGACTTGAGGAAATTATAAATACTTTACTTTATAAATTATTTAATGAACATACACTATTTTGGAAAATAGATATATTTGAAATGAAAATGATATTTTGATTTTGAAGTAAAAAAAATTAAAATGACCACGGTGTCATAGTGTATATTCCCACCTTGTAGATAGTTCTACAGGTCCTTAGAGGATGGTTATCCCAAACATCCTTTAAGTTACTTGTATTTCTGTTGATATTTCACTTGAGTTGGATTTATTTATATAAGAATGTTAATCCTGACTCGAGTGTTTTGTGTTTTGCTTTACGCTCGGGTCAGACCGAGTGATACAGCGTTTTGAGACTCGCCTTTGGGGTTTGGAGCTTCCTTTGGAGATCCAACTATCGCCTCAGCTTTTAGCTCTTCTAGTTGATTTGTTCAAGAGAAGTCATCTGTTGTACTGGAGACTTCACTGCATTTGAGATATTCTGTTGTATTTTATTTCTAACTCTGATGTTTATATAGTAGCTTCATGAACTACTATTTTATCTATTCCGCTGCGTATTATTGTTTTACTCTGTGTCTGTGATTGATTTATTTACTGTATATGCTGAGTTTTGCCAAATTTAAATTAACAATCTGGTATTTTGAATTATTCAAGTCAGACATGTGTGGATTTATTGTCGATTTGAATGGTCCAAAATAGCGGGTCGTTACATATCATAAGTTTCAATATCATAAAATATATAACAAAACCCAAAATATTATATAAATTAGTAATATATATAAAAGGGTAACAATATATATAACATTTACTCCACTTGCTGTTAGAAATATATGTGCATTCAGTCGAAAGTGTTGTAGCTATATAAAATTTAAGCAACTAACGTAAACTGTTATAAACAAAAAAACAAGTATATATGTGTAGCAGGTAAAAAAAGCATACGAACTAATATATATATCCTCCTCTCTTCAATGAATAAATACCACAGACCAACAACAAAATAAAATATATGAAATTATAGAGCATACACGATATGAAGGAAGGGCCGACAATCAGGAGTATCCATGACCGATAGAGCAAGCAAGGATGAACGAGGAGATCATGGCGGAGGCTATGGTTTGATGGCGTGCAGGCGAGTTGAAGGGTTGTCGGGTCTCAGTGCCGTGCAAGCTAGGCGGATGGAGAGAGGTGGTAGAGAACAAAGCGATGGGATTTTTTTTTTCCGAGACGTAGATGAGTGTGGCTATCAGAGAGGAGGGGATTCGTGCGGTATTGGCGGATCTGCAGTGCACAGACAGGCTGTGGGTCGGTGAGGGTGTGCTAGCAGTTGTTAATGGTGGAGGTGAGCCGTTTCTAAAAGGAGGAGATATAGGTGAGTGGGAGTGGGAAAAGGTGGCAGGCACGCAAGTGAGTGATGGAAGAAAAAGGCAAAGAAGGATGGGCTCGGGAAGAAGGAAAGCAGAGGTGGAAATTACGTGAGAACTATTTGTTCTGGGAGAAAAATTTAAAAGGGAAAGAAGAATTTTAGGGGAAGTGAAGAAGCAGTCTACGGCAAAACCAAAGTGAATATGTTTATATTTATTTTTTTCAACCGATAAAGATTGGAACCAAACAAAATAAAAGCAACCGGTAGGAATGGTAAGAGTCCAGCTTTGGTTTCTGTAGAATAATAAATGATAGTGGTAAATGATAGTGGCTGCTCAAATTTCTCACGTTGGAAAATCAAGAGGCACACGGAAACAAAAGGTCCAAAATTGCTACCGATATGGTTATCCGTTACACGGGTTCCGCCGTGTACCGAAGATCGAAGCACACAAATGAATATACTATTGAGATCAGCACGACGAGATGATCAAAACGGTATACTGATATCGGTGGTTCGGTTGAATCTATAAAATTCGAATTTTTCTTCTAGCGGAAAATGCAAGAAAAACGCTGAAAAATAAGATTGACGGAGCCAATGATGTCCGAATTTGGAAAAACGACAAACTGACATCTTGCTCAGAAGATGGTTTAGAATTTTTCAATGTAAAAATATTTAGGTTTCGGAAACGTTTTATTTTCATCGCTTTTTAACCGATTAAATTGAAGTGACTTTTACGCGCGAAATAAACTTTCATATTTTCGGACGAAAATTTACCAGTTGCTATGTTTAACTAGACGTATTCCAAATGTTAAATTTTTATTTCAAAATTTTATCGTTTAAAATTTCACAAAATTTCAACTAATTACGTTATTAAGACAATTGAAATTTACTGGTCGTTACAAAATTCATCCAATTCACAACAAATACCCATTCAAGGTAATTATTGATAGTCGGTTATTTAACTATCAATAAAGATGCGCAACATCAACAGATTCCAAATAATTACCAAATTATTTAATTTTCAAAATATCTTTACTAGATATATAATTTCCACACTTCAAAAATAAATCAACGTTTATTTTTAAAACGACTTTCCATTCCCTTAATAAATTCCATAGTGAATTTATATTTTTCAAATATCTACTGATATACGATTTCCAAATCGATTTCAATATTCACTTTCGATTTATCTTTACAAAGATAAATCTCAAAACGTTCATTTCATATTGGAAAAGTAATTCCATACTTATTTAAAAATAAGTGATTCACAAATCTATTTATTTTCAACATTTGAAAATATTCGATATACTTAAATCAAAATTAAGTATATATTTCATTCTTTAAGGAAATCATTTACTATAACAACATTTATTTGAGTCAAAACGAATGTTGCGTAAAACATCGTTACGACGACTCAAAATCACTAGTATAGGGATTCGGAATTTAGATAGATATATAAATCCCAATACTATATAAAACATTTCCTTTTGGAAATCATTTACTATAACAACAGTGTTATAGTCCACCATTTCCTTCTTTCTCGAAAAACGTCTATTTCAACAATGAATGTTGAAATCTATGCTTTCGATATCATAATACATTTTAAAAACATCTTTAAAATGTTTAACTTCATTTTCAATGTCACTTTCCCAAAACTATCCATTTTACTTAACGATATATTCACTATCCAAAATCGTGAATATACTTCACTAATTACATTTCACTATTTTCTACACACTTTATTTCAATAATAATTCGCTATCCAAAATCGCGAATATATCTCCTTTAACAACCTTCTATATTTAATTTATCAAATCCAATTGATTTCGAATTTATAAAACAACGTTTATAAATTCTATTTCTATTTTCTAACAACTTCAATTTAATAAATCTCCTTTATTAACAATTCGATTCATAACTCAAATCTTATACCAACAATCCATAACTATAAGTTAAATACTTATAATTCCTTTATTTTACAAAATCATTTCCATTTATAAGTTCACAATTTATAAATTTCATTTATTTATAAATTCTTAAAAATTCATTTTAACGCTTATAAAAACTCGTTTTATAATACCAACATTTTAAAGTTATAAATATCAATCTTGTACATCTTTTACATACATCGTTTTCAATAATTCAAAAATCCCAATTAAAACCATTTTATAAATTTCTTAACTATTTATTTCAAAAGAAATTACCTTTTGGTTATAATTCACAAATCTTAACTTTTATAACTTTAAAGTTTGAACGTTTATTTATTAATTCAAAAATTAAATAAAACGTCTACTTCCAAAAATCATTTTAAAATCCTTTTAAAGTAAAAGTCGTTATTTTTAAACTTCAAAACTGAATCCGATGATGCAACAGCACCAATTAGTCCATCACAACATTCAATATCATATATCAATATGATAATCAACAAATATCACAATATCTGTAAATAAATAAATACTGGTGAGGAATCCAGTTGGATCCCTCCAACCTGTTTCCCTGCATCCACAGATGTTAGCACAATACTCATTCCACTTCGAGGTGGAATATCGCGGTATATGGGTTTTATAAAAATCATCCGCTTACTAACGGTGCAATAGGGTCTCATCCGCTATACGAGGCGGGAAATCAATCAATCCAATATATACATATGCCAATATGTATATATTGCTATATATATATATATATATAGATATATCCTACTATATCTAATATCACATCCAATAGCAATCAAATCAATCAATCAATAACTGCAAAACAAAATTTTTTCCTTCGAGTGAGAAAATCTCACCTTTGCTTTTATTTTGCAATCCATTCCAAATCCAGATTTATTTTTCTCCATTTATACCTTGTATAAATAAATTATACAATTATTAATGTTCGAATAAATTGACCCATTAAATTCTCATTTCAACAAATTCAATTCAACATTTATTTTATACGGTATCTTTATCAATTTATTAAATAAGTTCATTAACAGATTAATCCCACATTTTGTTAAACCTTATATATATACACTTACTGTAAGAATTTAAATACTGATTTCACATTTTTATTTTTATTTTTCGAATGGGTAAAAATAATTTCCTGGAACTAATGATTTAATTCCGGTTTTAACTTAACAATAATTTATTTAAACTTCAACATTAATTTGTAAAACTAAAGAATACCTCACTGCTACTTGAATTCGAAATTATACTTCATCGATGAAGACCGGTCATCCCCTTCGACTTCGACCCCACGTTCGCCGACCCTCCGCCATCGATCGCGAGCTACCCAGATGCGCCGCCATGTTACCCCTCACCTCTTCGCCTCACTGCTGCCACCGAGCTCATGCCGAAGTCGCGAGAACCACCACATCACCAGAATTCGAACAACCCAGCTGCTCCACCCTCAATCGCGCCTTCATCGCTCGCGCCTACTGCCTTCACCAACCTCGACAAAACCATCGCGACCCCAAACTCGCGAAACCCCCAGCGCCGAAACCCTAGACCACTCGCCTTCGTCTGCCTTCGTTCGCCAAAGCTCACTCGAGAATCACCTCCTGCTCGCGAATCCTTGCCATGGTCGCGACTGCGATTCGAACTTGAATTGGGGGGAAAGAGGAAATAGGAGAGGAGGGAGACGGCTTCGGCCATTTTTTTTTCTTCTGTGATTCCAATTTTTTTTTCTCTATGGCTTTTGAATTTGAACGAGAAAGAGGGGAAAGGAGGAAATGGGTTGCACGCACAAGGTATGGGCTTTACACGATCTCGTTCCGAAATTACAGGCGTGATTAAAGGAGATGATGTCGACAAATTTTAAATATTAAATTTAAATTTTAAATTGAATTCGTTTTAAAATTTCAACGCGTTTCTATGTCGCACGCTCACATAACAACTCTGATAAATACGAAATTTGAAACCCGACAATAATTCAATATTCCGGACCCAATGGAACTGGTTTCGTCGAATTCCGAGACTGCGCCTCGGACGGCTATTTTTTAAATATCGGTTCAAACGATACAATTTTCAAAACTGAACCATTCATTTTCAAACTCAATTCTGAAGCTTCTATTATCTTCAGTATTATCAATATGAATTTTAAAAGCTTACGTAATATTTTTCTTCAGCTAAAATTTGAAGATTCGAATTTTTATTCAGCTTACAATAGATTAAATTTTAAAATTTAATCGTCAAATTCAAAGTTATATCGGGGATTCAAATTAAATCATCGTTCAAATATTTAAAATTAATTAAATATTTTCAATTTAATTTGTTCAAAATTCTGGGTCGTTACAGTACGTATCTCGGATTAAATACCGCGATTTTATATTTTTGCCCTTCGGGATGCCTCATCATTGAGATGAGATATATATTTGATATATATTGGTTATATTTGTGTTATATATTGAATTGTAAATTTTTTTCCGATCGAGCCGCGCAAAGGAGACTCTGTCGAAATTTTCCGTAAATCCGGGAGTTAGAAATTTTTTGGAGTTTTATAATTTTTATAACTTGTTTTTATATATAGGTCATTATTTTCCGTAAATCAATAGCGGAGTGGCGTAGTAAAGATTTCCCCATAAGATTTTGAAGTTATAAGTTGTTATTTGAATAAAATATATTATATGTTAAATTCTATACTTAATGCCTTTTCGAGGATGAAAAGTTTTGAGTGGGGGAGTATGTAACGACCCATATTTTAAGCTATTTGTAATTATTAAATTTAAGGTGATTATTGAATGGAAATTGTTATTAATGTAATTTGTTGAATAATTTAATATTGGAGATTATTTGAATAATTAAATTTTGAATTAATATGATAGAAATTGATGTCGTAAGCTGATTTAAATTTTATATAAATAAAAATTAAGATGGTTAACATTTAAAATTGGACTTAAATGTGGAAAATTAGAAATTGAAATTTTATATTGTAATTAACGAGTAAAAATAGCCATTTTGGCAACGGTCTCGGATTTCGACGAAACTAGTTTCATCGGATCCGTAATAGTGAATTATTGTAGGATTTCAATTTTCGTGGCAATCAGACTTGTCGTTTGGCCGTGCGAGCTTGAAACGCGTAGAAATTTAATTTCGAATTTAATTAAATTAATCGACTTTAGAAAGCTATCTTCAATATATGATCGAATTAGGCCTTGGGACTAGTTCCATTGCGTTCGGAATATGGGTAAAACCTTATAAACGCCTGGCGGCACGTCTCGATTGGAGTTCGGACGATTTTGGATCTACCTATATACATACGCACGCAAATCGAGATAGTTTTATTATTATTTTATTTCAGAAACCCTAATTTCAAACCATGGCCGCCACCTATTCCAATGGCCAGAAATTGCCGATCTTCTTTCCTCTTTATCTCTCAATCCGTTCAACGAAATCGATAAATTCCAAAAGCAAAAGTGTAGATCTCGACGAGCTCTTCGAATCCATACGGTTGATTGCTGCTAATGCATCACAGATTTTCCGAGATCTGAGATTAAAGGATGCACGTATTTTCTTGGATTGCATGCAAACGGCGGCGAATGACGCGATGAAACTTGGCGCGTAGGTGGCTCTTAAGGTGGTGCGCACGCCGGTAGTCGCTGATCGAACTCCGGCTCTCTCGAGTTACGTGCGTTTTTGTGGTGGTGGTTGCGTTCATGGGTTCGGCTGTGCTGATACGCGTGGGAGAAGATGGTATGCTTTTTAATTATTTTATTTATTAATTAATTGTTTTATATTAAAATTTAAATGTTCTAACTTGAATAACTTTTGCATACGAACTTGGATCGACGTGCGGTTTTCTCCATTGCGTTCGTATCAAAATTCCGGACATTATGGAACTGGTTTGGTTGCATTCCAAGACTGTTCAAATTTGGGCCTTTATTTGAATTTTAAATCGTTGATAAATCAAAGGTGAGTGTTTATACGCTCACAATTGACTAAAATAATTTTATGTTAGTTATATTTATATTCTGAAGTGATATGAAATTTATTTGCTATTGTTTGGTAGGTTTAATTGTTATTTTAATTGGTATATGAATTAATTGATAAAATTTAAATTGACCGTTAAATAAATTTAAATTTAATTGGCAGTATATTACCCGATATGGTAAAAATTGGAATTTGTGAATGTCATTGGCTTTATGGTTGATTGGTTGTGATGGATGCTATTGGTCGATATTGGTTGTTTATTTATTTTGATATATCATGCTATCATCCTGTATATTGTTTATTGTATATAAAACTATAAACTGAATTATTTCGAATAAATTAAGAAATAGGTTGAAATGATATATACCTATGACATCTATTTGGATTGAAATGATATATATCCATCCTTGAAATTAAATTGAAATAATTATCCACTTGGCCATAAGTTAGAAAATTATATACGGACACCGGGTTGGTTAAATTAAATGATTTTAAAAGTTGTTTTGAAATTATTTAAATGAATTGATTTTAAGAATAAAATCCAATTTATGAAAATTGAATTATTTTGAATTGGAGCTTGAAATGTTGGAATTTAAACTTGGTAAATGAAATTATTTAATTAATCGAAGTTTAGTTTTTTTTTATTATAAAAATTTGAAATACGGCATAAATTTTTGGAAGTTGATTTGTTTTAAAAGATTGGACTTTTATTTGAACTCTGAATATTTCTAAGGAAATTGATATGAAATGATATTTCAAGTTTGAGTTTGGAATTGAATATTTGGGTTTAAAATTTGGTATTGAAAGTAAATTTGATATAAGTGTTTAAATGGATATTTTGAAATTGAATTTGGGATTGGAATTGAAATTGGAAATTAATTTGAAATTGGAATTTAAATTAATTCGGAATTGGAATTGAAAATTAATTTGAAATTGAGATTTAAATTAATTTGGAATTGAATTGAAATTTAAAGAAATTTTGTGAATTGAAATCGAAATTTATGTGGAATAGAAATTTATTCAATTTGATATTGGAATGAATCAATTAAATCGAAATGGAATTTGAAATTGATTTGGACAGGAAATTTGAGAAGTTGACTGGTTTGACTTTGGAATTATTTTTCAAATTATTTTGATTTTCCAAACTATTTTACTATATAAACCATTTTTATATTTAAATTATTTACGATTAAACTATTTAAATATTTTCTATTAAACTATTTTTAATTATTTAACTATTTTAAACTATTTTCTAAAATTAAAATTGGTTAAAGAGACGGAAATGTTTATATTTAAACCTTGGATTTAAATACGAACTAGGTTAAAGTGGAGATTATAACCTAAGTTGAATTCGAATAAAATTTTGGAAGTGAGATCGATTTATCGGACAAATTTGATAATTTTGAATATATGATAATTTCAAAATGGATTTGATTTTTTTTGTAGCGAATATATGCTGATTTCGTAATGGATTTGATTTTTTTTAAACGAATATGATATTTTGATATCAAGTGCAAATTGTTTCGAAATGTAAAAGAACCAACAGGTGTGTAAAATGACGATTGGTTGTTAAAGAGACCGGGGCCTCTTATTGAAATACTCTCTTTCAATATTGGAACCACTTTGACAACCATGTACGTGGTGGATGATATCCAGAATGTAGTGGTTGAATTGGCGACGTTTACTGGAATGAAGTAAGAGAACGATGATGGATAGCCTTGACACTCGTGTCATAATTAAAATGACTAAAACAGGAGCCTATGTCTGGCCATTGAGGTTAGCTACCTCTAGCAACGTTGGTCCCTCGTATTACTATTATGATTTCGGATTCGATGGGTGCACCTTATTTGTCGTTTGGATTGATTGTCGCGGTCGGCCACGGATGGGTTACGACCAGCCAGAAAGGGTAAACTGGTAGAATCCTACCTTGGGCATTGCCTCACGTGCCTTGCCATATTTATCCCTATATGAGCCCATTATGACTTTGGTTTAAAACTGTAAAAATGTGTTAAGGTGGATCAATGTAAAGCCTTAACGCTATTTTGATATTTATTTTACTGATAGACATTATCTATTATAGCGTATACTATTATATATAAATAGTTTAACGGATCCTTAGGAGATGGAAAATCCCGTAACATCTCTTAAGTTATTGCACTCATATTTGTGATATTGATTTGACTTACATAAGAGTATTTTAGTCCTGACTCGAGTGTTTTGTCTTTTCATTACGCTCGGGTCAGTCCTGAGTTTTTTCAGCATATTGAAGATTATTCTCTGGAGGATGAAGATGGAGTTTTGGTATACTACTACTATTATCATGCCCTACATCATGCTATTCTACTGTATTGATTATTTATCCCTGATTTATATATATATAACTCTGATAAATTTATATAGATTAAAATCAAATGTATAGTAAACAACTTCATGAATTGTTTATTTGATTATTGTATTTTATCGTTTCCGCTGTGAGATTATGTGTTTTGTTTTCTTTATCTCTTCTTATTTTTCTTATTTAACCCCATTAATTATCTACGTTCCGGTTTGTTTAAGTCGGACATGTGTGGATTATTGTCGATTTAAACCTTCCAAAATGTGGGTCGTCACATATTTTGAAAATTCTAGATGCTTATCTGAAATCAGAGTCGTTATCCGAATTAAGTACTAACAGTTCTTCTTTTGTTTTTGTCCAGTGATTGACGCTGCACTGGTCGTGCCTCCTGCCACTCAAGAATCACATCATATGCAGGAGGCAATAATAACTGAAGAAACCACCACAACGACCATGGCATCGACTGACGGAACGCAAGGGTGCACTCTGGTTTTCGATGAACAGATGATGGAGGAACTCCTCGGTCATCACAGCGATCCTTTTACGGACCTGCCATTTGTTATGGGCGGAAGCGCACCTGCTACTGGCTCTTCAATGCCAACCACTGATGCTCCCAGCGAGGCCTAAGCAATTCGCGAAGAAGAAATATTGGCCGAAATTGACGCTGAAATGGAGGCAGTGGCCCATGGCGGTAGTTTTGGAGGCGGGATGGCGACACCTGGTCCGGCTCCGTTAAGGATGATATCACCTGGTGGTACAGATATTGACACCAGCGCGCCTATCCCGCCTACTATAGTCGATCTGGTTCCTTCGACTCCGCCTTCAGGGAACATTACCGTGCATTTGAGCTCGGATGAGGAAGTTGATATCATGCCCCCTCTTGGAGATCAGCTGCCGTAAGGCAAAAGCTCAAAATGAAATATAAGTGGCGGCTCCAATGGGTCAACACCGAAAAGGAAGCCGAAAAAGAAAAAAGAGTAGATGTGCTTCTTCGGTTTAGTTTTGGTAAATAGATAGGAATTTATCTTCGTTTTTTCTTTGGTAGGCCGTGTATAGATCCGGGTTCGGCCCCTGCTAGTAGGAATTTTTTGGGACCAACTTGTACGTAATTTCTTTTCGCGGATAGCTGAAATGAAACTTTATTTTGCTTTTAACTCGATGTGTGTTTATTTGCTTAAGTGTTTCAGCATTCGAATTCCTTGTTCGGCACACTTGTGAAGTTTCAACGCTTGAACCTCATTTGAGTTCATCCATCAAGTCCTACAATCATGGCCATAAGTCACGACTGGATATTAAGTTGAACTCCGATATTGTACTACTTCAGTTAGCGATTGACACTTAAGTTATGCCCCCAGTTTCAGGAATGAAGTTTAAAGATCGGCTAGCGGTCGTATTTCGCTTTCAATGCAGCATGCTTAGCATTGTTGGTTTGATGCTGAAACAAGGGGATTTCGAGTGGTTGAATCACACTCGCTCTTTATTGATGATTGTAGCCATGCTCCAGGGAGTTAAGTTATTTTCACGGGCGATCAGCCACGTTTGTTTGACACTCATCATTTTTTTCGCACTCTGGGGACTTAAATAAATTCGCAGGCGCTCAATTACACCCGACTTGAGTTTATACTCCGGTCCGCGCTTCGGGGACTTAGAGTCGATTAACATTATATAATCTAGTCCACGCGCTGGGGACTTGGAGTTGGTTGAAGTTCACTTTCCGTCCGCACTCTGGGAATCCAGATCGTTTCGATGTCCATACTTCAGTTCGCACTCTGGGAACCCGAAGTTAGGTGACGTTTTACACTCCAGTTCGCACTCTGGGAACTTAGAGTTAGTTGATGTTTATACTCCGAGTCGTATTCTAGGAATCCGAAGTTAGTTGATGTTTATATTCCGGTTCGCACTCTAGGAATCTGGAGTTGGTAAACAGACGGTCAATCATATATGTTGTATGTTTTTGAATTTCGTTTGCACTTTGGGAACGAAAGGTGTATCAGGATCGTGGATGGTCGGATCACATCCACCCTGAGTTAACAAGTGAGGTCGTTAGATGGACCCGTCCATCCTCCTCAAACTAGATTCGAATACGGGCAAAATCGTTAGGTGGACGGATCCACCCTCTTCGAAACCGTATTTGTAAGTTTATACTCCAGTTCGCACTCTGGGAATCTGGAGTTAGGAGAAGGATTGTCATGTATCAATCCTTTTTTGACTTTAGTGTGATGGCTTGTCCCCGAGCTCGGGTTTCACTTAGCGAGTGACTGGTCGTATCATAGTCACTCCATATTTGAATAAATCCCACCGTAATGATGGAACTTAGCTCTCCGTGCATAGTGAAGGTCATATGAAGTATTTCAAGTAAATCACAGCTCAGGCTCGAAGAGATTGCACTTTATTGCTGAAATAAGAAAATATGGCAAAGTCAGTTGCCTTATTACAAATTCTAATTTCGAAATGCAAAAACAAGTGGCAAATATAAAGTAAACTGAATAAATAAACAGAGCCTGTTATGTGTAGTAGTGACGTAGACTCTCGCTGTTCCAGACTCTCGGAAGAGAGAGACCGTCAACGGTCGATAATTTGAATGTGCCATCTCCGAGCTTTCGTTCAATAACATATGGTCCTTCCCAAATTGGCTTCATATGCAAAGGGACCGGATAAATTCTTTTGAGTACGAGATCACCAAGTTCAAAGGTTCGGGGTCAGACCTTGGCATTGTATAATCAGGCGACTCGACTCTGATGTGCGGCTGGCCTCAAATCAGCCTCTTTATGCTTCTCATCCAATAAATCGAGAGATTCAGCAAGTAATATAGCATTTGTCTTCGGATCGTAGTATGTCACATGATGAGAAGGTACTTCTAATTCGACTGGAATAACAGCTTCTGAACCATAAGAAAGAGAGAATGGAGTATGACCGGTTGCGGACTTGTGGGTTGTACAGTAGGCCCATAAGGCCATAGGAAGTTCATCGACCCATTTGCCCTCGGCTTTTTCCAGTCGTTTCTTTAGAATGGATTTTATAACTTTATTAACAGCTTCAACCTGTCCATTCTCTTGAGGGTGTGCGACTGCGGAAAATTTCTTCTGAATACAGAATCATTGACAGAAATCCTTAAATTCGGCACTATCAAATTGGGTCCCGTTGTCAGTGATGATAGTACATGGGAGACCAAATCGACAGATGATGTTGCGCACTACAAAGTTGATCATCATTGTGATTGTAGCAAGGGGTTCAACTTCTGCTCACTTGGTAAAGTAATCAACTACTACGATGGCGTACTTCGCACTAACTTTGGCTAGAGGTAAAGAGCCAATAATATCAATTCCCCATACTACAAACGGCCATGGGCTGACCATTTGAGTTATCTGAGTAGGCGGGGCTCTAGGAATCCGAGCATGCTTTTGACATTTATCACATTTCTTGGCATAATCCGCTGCATCACGGTTTACAGTCTGCTAATAGTATCCATACCGGAGTACTTTTTTAGCGACTGCTTGCCCTCCGGTGTGATCACCACATTCCCCTTCGTGTACAACATGTAATACTCGTTTGATTTCATCGTGAGCAATACACTGGAGTAAAGGAACAGAGTATCCTCTTCTATACATGTTTGAACCAAAATTGGGCACAACACTCTTTGGAAGGGTTTGAAGAGATAAAAATGAAGAAATTAAATGGAGAAGAGGATTATCTAACAAACACTTCAAAAACGAATAAGAAAGTATGCAGAAACACATAAATTTAGAGTGGTTCGGCGTATTGCCTACGTCCACTATGAAGTTGATGATTTTATTGATGTTTTCTCGATGATTACAACTGATTACAGTGGATTGGAGCGAATTACAGTGAGGAAATTCGAGTACAACAGTAGCCTTGCAGCGCAAAAATGTTTTTGGCAGAGTCTGGACGTCAAAGAGCCAAAAAGATCCTTTTTCTGTAGGCTCTAGGGTGCTATTTATAGGCGTAGGATGCAAATATCTCGCTCAGATCTCGGAAGACCTCTTCTGGCACATAGGCGGGCCCACGTGATTGATCCCACGTGACTTACGCTCTGTCCCTGATCGATACGAACGAATTTCGTATCGATCAAGATTTGGTCCAATCGAGTCAAAATTTGTCATAGACATTCTTTGAGTTGTTCGTAAGCTCCTGTGAAAATTCATAGCATTTGGACTTGTGGATCGCAAGTTATGATCGATACGAATTCGAGTCTTCAGTAGGCTGCTCAGTTCGAATCGATACACTTCGTATCGTCCAATTCGTATCGATCCAAGCACGTGTCTGAATGTTGGCGTGGCGCTAGTTTCCAGGATCGATCCACATTTCGTGCCGAATCAACCAAGTATTTCCAAGATTTTTGCCTTGTTCGTATCGATAGCCGTTGCCTTGTTCGTATAGATGGAGGTCGTTCAATTTGTATCGATGGAAGTAGCTCAGTTCGTATCGATGGGAGTGGTTCTGTTCGTATCGATCGAAGTAGTTTTGTTCGTATCGATCCCAGTTGCTCAGATTGTATCGATTGTGTGGCCTTGTTCATATCGATCGAAGTAGCTCCAACTTGATGGATATGAACAAATGAAGATATGACAGATACGAACGGATGAAGATGTGATGGATACGAACAGATGGCGACTCTACTGGGCTTGATGGATACGAACAGTGGTTTCTCGATGGATACGAAGTAATGACTACTCGATGGATACGAACCAAGGTCACCTGATGGATACAAACTACAGACGCTTGATGAATTCGAACAAGGCTCTTCCGTTGATGGATGCGAAATGATGTGCCCTGATGGAAGCGATTAATGATTTCTTTGATGGATACGAATGACATAGCTGCCGTTCGATACGAAGAGGGGTCATTTGCTGATGGAGTTGAATAGACACCTGTCGATGGATTCGAGCATGCCGAACCCTTGATGGATACGAACAGATGGTTGCGAAGTGCTGGACGTGGTTGTGTCGATTTCCTTGATTTGTGTCGATCATATCTTGAACACACGAACCCGGATTGACTTGAAATTTGGAACATTGACTTTCATAGCTTCGCTTGTCATGTATTGTCAATTGTAGCCCGATCTGGACTCGGACAAAATTCATCGATATCCGTAGCGAACCTGTGTATAATCGATCATCGGGATATTCCCTCCTTGGTTTCCTGTCAAGTTCTTGGTATCACGGCCTTGCCAAAAGGCGGGATAACATTTGCCCCCCAAAGTACGTCTTGTGAAAACACGACGTGCTTTGAAAAACCGCAACCTTTATTTTGAATAGTTCCATCTGACTTGTCAAACGGTTGTTGCTTTCTCGTTGAAAGTTGTAATTTGTGATCGGTCCATAGAGACATAAATTATGAACTGTAGACTGCCCACTATTGTAATGTGTGCTGTTGTAATTGATTGTTGAATGATATCGATCATTTGTTTTGTTGTAATTGTTCATGAGGTGGGCATTCAACCTGTGAATTAAAATTGAAAATTGGTCCGATATACATGGATATAAGTTAACCTGACTCTCGTTAACGTCGCACGTTGACGAGTCATTGTCAGTTCTCTCATGTCGAATTATGTATCAATCCTCTCCTAAATCGATGTGAAATTCGAGTTGTATCAACCTTAATGGTTGTTCTAGAACGTCCCTTCGTATCGATCCTCTCTGGGACCGATGTAAAAGGTCGAAAGATGGTTTTCGTATCGATGTAATTCGCATTGATGGATACGAAATACACATTTCGCATCGATGGTCTTATGAGGGATGCAAACAGAGTAGCTGGTCCTCTGGGTGCTATTCGTATCGATGTGTAAGTCTTCATGGGTTGCATGTTGATGGATACGAATGGTGCAATTCGCATCGATGCGCCTCTGATGGAGACGAAATCGATGGATACAAAATAAGTGCTTCGTATCGATGGGATCCAATGTTTCAGAAAGAACTTCGTTGCACATTTCGTATCGATGAGGCTCGAGCTGTTGTATACAAATAGCCAATTCGTATCGACCTGGGGAGGAACCGGTTGGGAGCGGTCACAATGAATAGGAGTCGAATCGTTTTTTTTACCCTCCATATATATACGCGACTCTACACTTAGGAAATTTTGTACCTATTCACTTTCTGCGTTGCTTCGTATCGATCAAGAAACTGAGAAAAATAAACTGCCTTCGCTCAATTCTAAACAATTCCTTAATCCCTTGAATATTTACTTCAATTTAGGTAATTAATCTATTAGGAACAACTCCAAATGACGAGACTTCGAGTTCTTATGCCACTCCCCTCATATTCCTGGCCAATTTCGATAATACGATTGTCGAAGTTTGGTTGAGGCGAGGTCAATGGAGTAACAAGGACGTTTAGGCTGTTTGGGGAAGAAGAAACGCGGAGTGATACGAGGAAGAAATTCTCATATCGATCTGTGAGGAAAGGGGGAATCGTATCGATCTAGGAAGGATCGATATGAAGTCGGTTGCTTTCGACTGCTACGAAGTGGAGCGACCCAAGGTGATCGATACAAAGCCAAGGCTTCGGGATCGATGCAAACCAAGGCTTTGAGATCGACTCGAACGTGGGCTTCGTGATTGATTCGAATGAAGGCTACTAGATCGATTCGAATGAAGGCTACTGGATCGATTCGAATGAAGGCCTTCAGATCGATACGAAATCCACTACTCTGGAGCGATATGAACGTAGGCTTTGGCAGGATGATTCAAGTTGAAAGTTGATGGATACGAACTAGTAGACACTTGCATACATAAACACTTGACTCCGACGAGCTTCCGCCTTGCATAATTTGACTTAGCCATTTCACTGCATATTTAACCGCCTTTCAAAGCTCGTCGATGGAACTGTAACTTAACAAAATCTTAGCGAACTTTGACTTGGATCGACCACCAAAGTCTGGATGCGCGTACGTGACGGTCAGCGATGACGGTCACTCCGATTGAATTTTGAAGTCTCGTTATTTGCATATGTTTTCTTTAACTCTGTAGAATTTGCGAAGTAATTTGTAGCACTGCACTACACAACACATTCACATTCATGCACATCACACTGGGGAACACTTGGGTTTTTATTGTCTAATGATGGTTTCTAATAAGTTGATTAGCTATGGAATCCACAAGTTCACAACAGCAAGAGCTTCAAGATTCATCTCCTTTTGTTCTCAAGATTCCGGCCATCACGGCCGAAGTTATAGACCCAGCTCTGGATGAGCTTCTAGGAGCAACTCTCATTGCAAACCCTCAAGATTCAGTACCGTCCAACGTCTCGGAAGACACGTTGGGACGTATGTGCCTAAGGCATGGTTTGTCATTGGACGATGTTCTATTACCGGGGCCAAACGATAGACTGCACGCTCCCCTAGAGGGGTTTACTGCCTTCAACCACCATGCGTGCGTAGCAGGAACACTTCCTCCGTTCAACCAACACATCAGGGAAGTGTTGTCTTTCCTCGGAATTGCCCCATCGCAACTACATCCCAATGGATATGCTCTGCTAAACAGTTTATTTATTGTATTCATGGAGCATCTTTTTCGGCCACCGGCTCATACAGAGATTAGATATATCTTTAACATCAAGAGTAGGGGAGACAGCCCATCTTTTACATTCCTGGAGGAGGTCAGGAATTGTCAAGTAGTAACCGGATCCTGGACAAGGCTGAGTTACTTTAAAACAGAATGGTACTACGTCCGGTGCCCCTCAGGATTTGCCAGTCAATGGTTTAGGAAGTGCCAAGTGAGATGAGGGACATCGATTCGGTTCTAACCGACAGAAATTTGAGAATCGTAGGACTGATTAAGCGGAATCAAAGCATAAGGCTTGAAGGGACACTGAGGGCAACCCCGGAGTAGCGATTGAAACGCAAAGCACCCGAGGTCGTAATAACCGAAGGTGTCGACGAAGAGAGAACACCCATGGATGACGAACTTGTGGTTGGGCCTTCGGCCGGATTTCAAGCAAAAGATGGAAGAAGAATAGGCAAGGCCGCTGCTTATAAACGTCCTAAGTCTTTGAGGTGGAAATCAGTTGTGGTTTCCTTGCCGGTTCCCGGCATTAGAATCTCGAAGGCTCCTTCGTTGCCCATAGAGAGTCCTTTCGAAGGGCTTGCCGATATCCCGAATCCGGATTACATGTCAATTCAACACAATGCCGGGTTAGAGGAGCTTGATAGTGCTCTTGATCTTAGCAAGTCGCTTCCGATGAGTGCGGCCGACATTTCCGGTTGGTCGGGGGGTTGCACATACATACGCACTTCACGGCACCACACGATTTCCAATAATAAATTGTTTAATTCAAGAGATCACTAAGCCTGCTTTTCTTTCTTTTTATAGGTACAATGTTCAGATGAGGGTCGATGTTAGGAAGTCTTTGCTCAGCCCGCCGATCTTCTTCATATTATGATTCACGTAGGAGGGATGAAGATAGAGACCACGATTGCGGGTACTCTAACCAGGAACATCAAGAGAGAGATAGGGATAGGGAGTACAGACACCGATCCCGATCCCGCTCTCCTCCTCTTAGACTCCTTACACAACCTTCGGGTCAAGGGAGACAGCCAATAGAGCCCCCTCATCACAAACCATCCTCGCATGCCTCTCGGTCTGATTCACAATGTCATAGAACTGAGGTTGAGCTTCCTGTCGTTGTTGAACAAGCTATCACTAAGCCCACTGGGGAAGGGGCCATAAAAATCGCTCAGTTGAGGAAAGAGTTCCCAAATATATGCTTCGACGGCTACGTTTTTCCCTCCCATTCAAAGAGAATTCCATCGAAGGCGGAGAACACAATGCATGATTACATTCATGACATTTATTCCCAGTATAAAGAGTCGGTGAAGGCTGTAGAAGCATCGAAGGTGTCCTTTGAGCGGGCTAAAATAATCGAAAAGTTAGAATCTGACCTCGCTCATAAGGACCGCATCGTCCAAGTGCTTAATGATGAATCCGAGTCCTATCGAAAATCAGAGATAGAGGCCACCAAAAAGGCCGATGAGGCTAATTTGGCCATGGAGAGGATGAGGCACACACACTATGCCTTGGTGGAGCAGATGGGTTATCGCAACACCACTGTCACAACTGAAAGGGATGCCACTCTTAAAGAACTTGCTGAACTTAAAGCTAAATTTTCTGAAGTCATCAAGGAAAAGGATGATGCAAACAAAGCCGCCCATGAAGCGTATGAATAGGCTGTTGTGCTTCGGGGCGAACGGGATGCGGCCACGGCTAAGGTCCGAGTGGTGGAGACCGAGGTCGAGGAGAAGGTTCGAATGGCTGAGTCTAGGCTAGAAGCTGATATCGAAGATCTCCTCATTGTTTATAATGCCAATGTTTTAAGGCATAGAGATCTGGCATGGCTCGACAACTACCCGACTCGTTTGCATAACGCTTGGGGCCGATTGGTTGAGGAGGAGAAGGCGGTGCATCTGGGTGAATCAATCGACGAGTTTAAGCTTGAGAATCGTATTTTAAACGAAGATGAACGAAAGATTCTCCACGAGTTGATGATTTTGTATGAAAAAGAGAGGCTCGGCACCCAACACATGGAGGCCGGAGAAGGTTCGGGCGTGGAGCATCATGATGTGAGTGCTGAGGTTCCTGTGCCAACTCAGCCTGAATCTGCACATGTGGTTAATCCCCAGCCCATTCCTGCCTATAATCTGGATCAGCTGCAGCTATCATCGGCCAGAGAACAAGTTTCTGAGGCTGTTCAGCCGTTCACAAGCCAAACTGAGAAAGGTATTCTAAACATCCTATATGCCTATCTGAAGTCAGAGTCGTCATTCGAATTAAGTACTAACAGTTCTTCTTTTGTTTTTGTCCAGCGATTGATGCTGCACCGGTCATGTCTCCTACCATTCAAGAATCGCATCATATGCACGATGCGATAATAACTGAAGCAACAACCACAACAACCATGGAATCGACTGACGGAACGCAAGGGTACACTCTGGTTTTTGATGAACAGATGATGGAGGAACTCCTCGGTCATCACAGCGATCCTTTTACGGACCTGCCATTTGTTATGGGCTGAAGTGCACCAGCTACTGGCTCTTCAATGCCAACCACTGATGCTCCCAGCGTGGCCCAAACAATTCGTGAAGAAGAAATACTGGCCGAAATCGATGCTGAAATGGAGGCAGCGGCCCATGGCGGTAGTTTTGGAGGCGGGATGGTGGCACCTGGTCGGGCTCCGTTAAGGATGATATCACCTGGTGGTACTGTTATTGACACCAGCATGCCTATCCCGCCTCCTATAGTCGATCTGGTTCCTTCGACTCCGCCTTCAGGGAACATTCCCGTGCATTTAAGCTCGGATGAGGAAGTTGATATCATGCCCCCTCCTAGAGATTAGCCACCGAAAGGCAAAAGCTCAAAAAGAAAGATAAGTGGCGGCTCCAGTGGGTCAACACCGAAAAGGAAGCCGAAAAAGAAAAAGGAGTAGATGTGCTTCTTCGGTTTAGTTTTGGTAAATAGATAGGAATTTATCTTCGTTTTTTCTTTGGTAGGCCATGTATTGATCCGGGTTTGGCCCCCGCTAGTAGGAATTTTTTGGGACCAACTTATACATAATTTCTTTTCGCGGATAGCTGAAATGAAACTTTATTTTGCTTTTAACTCGATGTGTGTTTATTTGCTTAAGTGTTCCAGCATTTGAATTCCTTGTTCGGTACACTTGTGAAGTTTCAACCCTTGAACCTCGTTTGAGTTCATCCGTCAAGTCCTACAATCACGGCCACAAGTCACGACTGGACATTAAGTTGAACTCCGATAATGTACTGCTTCAGTTAGCTATTGACACTTAAGTTCTGCCCTCAGTTTCAGGAATGAAGTTTAAATATCGGCTAGCAGTTGTATTTGGCTTTCAATGCAGCATGCTCAGCATTGTTGGTTTGATGCTGAAACAAGGGGATTTCGAGTAGTTGAATCACACTCGCTCTTTACCGATGATTGTATCCACGCTCCGGGGACTTAAGTTAATTTCACGGGTGATCAGCCACGTTCGCTTGGCAATTATAATTTCATCCGCACTTTGTGGACTTAAATAATTTCGTGGGCGTTCAATCACACCCGACTCGAATTTATACTCTGGTCCGTGCTCCAGGGACTTAGAGTCGATTAACATTTTATAATCCAGTCCACGTTCTGGGGACTTGGAGTTGGTTGACGTTCACTTTCCAATTCGCACTCTGGGAATCCAAATCGTTTCGATGTCTATACTTCGGTTCGCACTATGGGACTCCGAAGTTAGGTGACGTTTTATACTCCAGTTCGCACTCTGGGAACATAGAGTTAGTTGATGTTTATACTCCGAGTCGTATTCTGGGAATCAGGAGTTGGTGAACTAACGATCAGTCACATCTGTTGTATGTTTTTAAGTTTCGCTCGCACTCTGGGAACGAAAGGTATATCAGGATCGTGGATAGTCGAATCACATCCACCCTGAGTTAACAAGTTAGGTTGTTAGATGGATGGGTCCATCCTCCTCAAACTTGATTCGAATACAGGAGAAGTTGTTAGGTGGACGGATCCACCCTTTTCGAAACCGTATTTGTAAGTTTATAATCCAGTTCGCACTCTGGGAATCTGGAGTTAGGCGAAGGATTGTCGTGTATCAATCCTTCTTTGACTTTAGTGTGATGGTTTGTCCCCGAGCTCGGGTTTCACTTAGCGAGTGACGGGTCGTATCACAGTCACTCCCTATTTGAATAAATTCCACCGTAATGATGGAACTTATTTCTCCATGCATAGTGATGGTCATATGAAGTATTTCAAGTAAATCACAGCTCTGGCTCGAAGAGATTGCACTTTATTGCTGAAATAAGAAAATATGGCAAAGTTTGTTGCCTTATTACAAATTCTAATTCCGAAATGCAGAAACAAGTTGCAAATGAAAAACAGACTAAATAAATAAACAGAGCCTGTTATGTGTAGTAGCGACGAAGACTCTCGCTGTTCCAGGCTCTCGGAAGAGTGAGACCGTCAACGGTCGATAATTTGAATGTGCCATCTTCGAGCTTTCGTTCAATAACATATGGTCCTTCCCAAGTTGGCTTCATATGCGAAGGGACTGGATAAATTCTTTTGAGTACGAGATCACCAAGTTCAAAGGTTCGGGGTCGGACATTGGCATTGTATAATTTGGCGACTCGACTCCGATATGCGGCTGCCCTCAAATCAGCCTGTTCACGCTTCTCATCCAATAAATCGAGAGATTCAGCAAGTAATATAGTGTTTGTCTTCGGATCGTAGTATGTCACACGATGAGAAGGTACTTCTAATTCGACTGGAATAACAGCTTCTGAACCATAAGAAAGAGCGAATGAAGTATGACCGATTGTGGACTTGTGGGTTGTACGATAGGCCCATAAGGCCATAGGAAGTTCATCGACCCATTTGCCCCAGCATTTTCAAGTCGTTTCTTCAGAATGGATTTTATAACTTTATTAACAGCTTCAACTTGTCCATTCGCTTGAGGGTGTGCGACTGCGGAAAATTTCTTCTGAATACAGAATCTTTGATAGAAATCCTTAAATTCGGCACTATCGAATTGGGTCCCGTTGTCAGTGGTGATAGTTCGTAGGAGACCAAATCGGAAAATGATGTTGCGCACTACAAAGTTGATCACCTTCTTCGTTGTGATTGTAGCAAGGGGTTCAGCTTCTGCCCAGTTGGTAAAGTAATCAACTGCTACGATGGCGTATTTCGCACCACCTTTGGCTAGAGGTAAAGAGCCAATAATATCAATTCCCCATACTGCAAACGGCCATAGGCTGACCATTTGAGTTATCTCAGTAGGCGGGGCCCTAGGAATTCGAGCATGATTTTGACATTTATCACATTTCTTGGCATAATCTGCTGCATCACAGTTTACAGTCGGCCAATAGTATCCATACCGGAGTACTTTTTTAGCGAGTGCCTTCCCCCCGGTGTGATCGCCACATTCTCCTTCGTGTACATCATGTAATACTCGTTTGATTTGATCGTGAGCGATACACCGGTGTAAAGGAACAGAGTATCCTCTTCTATACATAACTCCATCTTGAATGGTGAACCGAGAAGCTTTTCAAATAATTTGTCTCTTTTCACTCCTACGTTCTAGCAGGATTCCGTGTTCGAGATAATTTCTAAATGGAGTCATCCACGACTCCCTTTCGGAAACGGCATCAAATACCCAATTGGTTTCCATCTGATCAATGCTTGGCGAAGATAATACCTCTACGGGAACAAGTCCCATTTGCTGTGCTTCACATGTACTGGCTAACTTTACCAACGAATCAGCTTCCTGGTTGTGTTCTCGCGGTATGTAATAAATAGCATAGTAGTCGAACTGATTCAATGTCTCTTGAACCCGAGCAAGTTATGCGGCCAATCTTTGATCTCTGGTATGGTATTCCCCTCGAACTTGACACACGATCAATTGCGAATCACAGTAAATTTCCACCGCAATGATTCTTAAATCTCTGGCAAGCTTCAGGCCAGCCAATAGGGCTTCATATTCAGCTTCGTTATTAGTCGCACGGAAATTGAACTTTGGAGTGTAACATATGGATCTACCTTCAGGAGTTTCAAGAACAACCCCGGCACCTGAGCAACAGTCATTTGATGCACCGTCTATAAGCAGCTTCCATATATACTTAGGAGATTCACTGGTTTCGGGCAAATCCTCTGGGATGGTAAATTCAGCTACGAAATCTGCTAGGACTTGTCCTTGAATGGCTCGCCTTGGACTGTAAGTAGGGTCAAACTGACTTAACTTGATATTCCATTTGAGTAACCTACCAGACGTCTCAGGACATGTAAGGACCTGTCGTAACGGCTGGTCGGTATAAACGGTGATTGGGTGAGCCTGGAAGTATGGTCGAAGCTTCCTCGAGGCAATAACGAGACAAAAAGCCAAGTTTTCTAGCTTTGAATAATTTCTCTCAGTCCGGTAAGCCGCTTGCTTATGTAGTAGACCGGCTTTTGTATTTGGTCGTCCTCCCGAACTAGGGCATCACTGATTGCATTTTCTGATACCGCCAAGTAAATGTACAATTTCTCGTGATCGATAGGCTTTGACAAAATTGGCGGTGTGGAGAGATGTTGAATTAGTGCTCGGAATGTGCCCTCACATTCCGTACTCCATTCAAAGTTTCATTTTCCTTTTCGGATCAGATCGAAAAAGGGAATGCATTTGTCAGTGGACTTTGAAATGAACCTACTCAGTGCTGCTACTTTCCCGTTGAGACTCTGGGCTTGCTTTATAGTTTTTGGATTTTTAAGATTTTTAATCGCTCTGATCTTTTTAGGATTGGCTTCGATTCCTCGAGCGTTGACGATAAACCCGAGGAATTTTCTGAATGCTACCCCAAAGTGACATTTCAATGGGTTGAGTTTCATTCTGTATTCTCGGAGGATATTAAACATTGACTCCAGGTCCCTGATTTGATCGGTAGAAAACCGCGACTTGACTAGCATGTCGTCGACATATACCTCCATGGTCTTTCCGATCTGGTCAGCGAACATCCGATTAACTAACTGTTGATAAGTTACCCCAGCATTCTTGAGTCCAAAAGGCATAACTTTGTAGCAGTAGAGTCTCATATTGGTTACGAAGCTGGTATGTTCCTAATCGGGCAAGTGCATGGGTATTTGATTATAGCCAGAGTATGCATCCATGAAGGATAACAGTTCGTGTCCAGCTGTTGAGTCTACAAGTTGATCAATTCGTGGAAGTGGAAAACTGTCTTTGGGGCAAGCTTTATTTATGTCTGAGTAGTCAAGACATGCTCTCCATTTCCCATTTGGCTTTCGGACAAGTACAGGATTGGATACCCACTTCGGGTATAATGCATCTCGAATGAATCCATTCGTCTTAAGCTTATATGTTCTCCTGCCTTTTGACAAGGCCGTGATACCAAGAACTTGACTAGAAACCAATGGCGGTTCGTCTTGGAGATCGATTATACGTAGGCTCACTGTGGATATCGATGAATTTTTTCCGAGTCCGGATCGAGCTACAATCGACAAGATACGACGAGGGAAGCCATAAAAGTCAATGTTCCAAATTTCAAGTCAATCCGAGTCTGTATGCTCAAGTTACGATCGATGCCAGATTGGATGAAAACAAGCCACTGTTCAAATCGATCGAGTTCGAATCCATCAGGGAAGCTTACTTCGACTCAATCAGCTCCGCATCGATCACCAGGGCTTACTTCGACTCGATCAGCTCCGCATCGATCACCAGGGCTTACTTCTACTCGATCAGCTCCGCATCGATCACCAGGGCTTACTTCGACTCGATCAGTGCCGCATCGATCAGCCAGTGTCCACTTCGCATCCATCGCCTAAAGAGCTCTGTTCGAATCCATCAAGCTTTTGTAATTCGTATCCATCAGTTGACCTTACTTCGTATCCATCGAGGAACCACTGTTCGTATCCTTCAAACCCAGCTGCTTCGTATCCATCGTGGAGTCCCTGTTCGTATCGATCATATAATGGTTATCACCCCATTTATCGACACGAACAGAACGTAACCATCGATACGAACTGAGGAGCCTTCATCGATGCGAACTACGCATCTTTTATCGATACGAACAAGGAAATACCATCGATACGAATGAGGTGAGGTTCAAGGACATCTCGTTCAACTCGGCATCGAAAGCGGAGTGATCCAGTGATTCAAGCGCCACGTCATCTCATAGTCACGCGCAGCTATCGATTCGAACAGGATCGAGTCGATGTGATCGAGTCAAACGAAACAACCTACTGAAAGCCTCCAATTCGAATCGATCATAACTTGAGATCTATAGGTCCAAATGCCACCAAATTTTCACAGGAGCTTACGCATGTGTTGGAGAATGTCCACGCCAAATTTCGACTCCGTTGGACACAATCTTGATCGATACAAAATCCGTTCGTATTGATCCTCATATCGATCACGGATCAAGCCGAAACTTCGCGGGCTTTGGCGCGCATGCCTAGTCACGTGCCAGAGGGAGTGTCCCGAGATCTGAGTGAAATATCAGCCTCCTACACCTATAAATAGAGCCCCAGGGCATACAGAAAAGGGGGCTTCTTCTTCTTTGAATTCTCGAACGCCTAGACTCTACCGGATCCAGATCTAAACTCCATCGCTGCGGCTACTAACGAATTTCACTGCTGTAAATCATTGGTGTCTACTATAACCTGCTGAAATCAATTGTAATCATCAAAGAAACATCAATAAAGCATTCAACTTCATAGTGGACGTAGGCAACACGCCGAACCACTCTAAATTTTTGTGTTTCTGTGCGTTCTTATTGCTTTCATTATCTGTTTTTGGAGTTTTTTTTTTAGATAATCCTCTTTTTCCATTTAATTTCTTCATTTTATCTCTTCAAAAACTTCCGAAGAGTGTTGTGCCCAATTTTGGTACAAACACTTTGGTGCTTTCAGTGAGAAAAAACCCAATTTTCTCCTGCTCCTTGGATCTCCTATCGATACCGGATTTCATAAATCCAAGAAGAAGATCCATATCTCAGACCTTGAAGCCCTTCCATTCTATTCAGATTTGCATCAGATCTAGGAAAGGACTTTCACTAATTCACCATGGTAAGTACACGAACTACCTCTACGGCTGCTGATCAGGGAGGACGGGACAGGCAGAATCCCACGCAATTGCCTCCATCAAACCAAGATGCCACCAGACCTTTAGATCCATCTGGCTCGGTTACCAGACAAGAGTTTCAGATGTTGCTCCAAGAATTGACCCAGAGTCGGCAACAGCTAACTGAACAACTGCGCGCCAACATAGAGTTGACCAACTAGCTAAATCGCCAGAGGCGAAGAAGATCCAAAAGAGACCAAGGTTCTTATTCTTCCATAGAGAGTTCAGCCTCATCTGATGGCCATCACCGATCCATACGCCCACGGTTGGATGTGAGTTACACCCAGGCCACAGGACACCAACCTGCTTCGAATCTTGGACAACCCAGAACTGGACCATCCGCTAGTCACCGTACAGGACCTTCATCCCGAGGAGGTACTGCTCCTTATCATGTCACAGGCAACCTCGCTACCACCACCGCTACCGAATAAGGAGGTGATGCTAGAAATCAAGCTGATCCTCATCGTAACCAATGAGAGCAGACTCCAGATCCTTATGTCCCAGAAAATGTTGAACCAAGGAGGGGAGACACGGACCGTCGAGCGCGTCTGATCCACACTCGTGCTGTGGAACCCGACCATACCTTGGCGCAACATGCTCCTAATATCCAGATGCCGGATATACCAACAATGATTCGTCAAATGATCCGTGAAAGTCAGGGTCTCACTAATGGCGACTGGGGAATCTCCCGGAGTCATACCCCTTTCACCGATGACATATTGTATGCTGAACCACCTCAGCGCTTCAGGATGCCAACTTTACCAGTCTACGAAGGAAGTTCTGATCCCAACCAACATATCCTGAAGTATAAATGGTTGATGAACGCTGCGAGAGCTGATGATGCAGTAAAATGCCAAAGTTTCCCCATTTCCCTAGGGGGCATTGCAACTATGTGGTTTACTCGTTTGCCACCGCGATCTATTTCTAATTTTGACCAGATGGCCACCAACTTTGTTGAACAATTCTGTATGCACGTGGCAAGGCCTAAAGATGTTAACACTTTGTCCAGTGTTACTCAAGCTCCCGGAGAAACACTTAGACGTTACTTGGAGTGATTCCATGCTACATGTGCAGAAATAAGCAATCCCAATGATAACTCTTTCCTAATGGCATTGACTAAGGGGATTGATCCTGATTCCGAGTTCATAAATTGGTTAGCTGGAAAACCACCTACGTCATTGGACCGTTTCTATTCCAAGGCAGCCCAATTCTTAAGAAGAGAGGATGCGAAACAGTCTAGGAAGCAAGATGACGCAGGGCCCAACATCGAAGGAATTCAGAGTAACATCGCCGTTAAACAATCTGGAGAGAGTTCTGGAAAAGTTCAGTTGAACATACAAAATAAACAGAATCAACAAAGGGATAATGGAAATCAAAGCAAAAAACGAGACCATAATCGTGGTCCACGACATAGAGCTCCCATGTACGATAATTGTACTCCATTGAACATGTCGTTGGAAAATGTATATTTGCAGACTTGTAACACCATGCAATATAAGAAGCCTGCCCCGAAGCCGTCAACAGAAAGACAAGTCCAGACTGGGAAGTTTTGTAGATTCCATGAGAGTTATGGCCATAACACAAATGAGTGTCGTCATTTACAAGATCTCATTGAGAAGATGATACGTGAACGAAAGTTGGATCAGTATGTGCGGGCGCCGCAGTCTGGAGGTGCGGGCCCATCAAATTAGAATCGTGCGCCAAATCAAGAAAGGCAGGAGGAACCCGCTCGTACTAGCGGGAGGTTGGTTATTAATACGATAAGTGGTGGTCCTCATCCAACAGACCGAAGCTGGAAGGAAATAGAGTCGTATGCCAGCTCAATCAGGCATGCAGACTTCGAGTGTTATAGTAGTTTTGATGAAGGGGCTCCGGCCAAACAACAGAAAACGATGACAGATGACATCGTGTTCAGAAACAGAGACTCTGATAAAGTTTAAGCCCCTACTATCGATCCGCTGGTCATCTCAGCTCAAGTAGGTCCTGCTTGGATGAAGAGGATCTTAGTTGACAGTGGAAGCTCTGTGAATATCATGTTTAAACGAGCTTATGGTCAAATGAGAATGGAAGCAAAAGACTTGAAACCTTGTCAATCTCGAATCCATGGTTTCAATGGGAGTGCTACTATACCCACTAGAGTGGTGGAACTACTAGTGGAGTTGGGAGTCGGAGAGCGCCGGAGAGTGCGGATGTTGCAGTTCGTTGTGTTGGATATAGACTCCCCTTATAATGCTTTCTTGGGCCGACGTCCATCGTGGAATTCAGGGCAGCCATTGCCCCATGGTGTTTGACTTTAAAGTTTCCCACTGGTCGTGGAATTGGAATCATTCAGGGAGATCAGGCTGCTGGAAGAGCCTGTTACGTAGCGGAGCTGTGGGAGGCACATCGAAAAGAGAAAGGAAAGGGCATAGAGGAATCTCTCTACGTCCGCTTTGCTGATAATTGACAATTAACGCCTGGGCCTAGGCCCGGCCAACCCAGCCAATTCCAAAGGGATCTTGACCCAAGAGAAACCGAAGACGAAGGAGAATCTAAAGAAAGTCAAGCATCCCCGGCCGAACTGACGATTGATGTCCCAATTGACGATGATGATGATTTGAAAATGATAAAGATTGGGTGTCAGCTAAGCCAGCAAACTCAAGAGGAATTGGTTGAATTTCTATGGGCGAATCTTGATGTATTCGCCTGGACGCATTCTGACATGTGTGGGATCTCGCCGGACGTCGCGAGCCACACTCTGAATATTGACCCGCGGCATGTCCCGGTCAAACAGAAAAGGCATGGTATGGATCCAGAGAGATCTGCCGCTCTTAAAGAAGAAGTAGAAAAGCATAAAGCAAACGGGTTCATTCGAGATGCGCTATACCTCGAACGGGTGTCGAATCCCGTGCTCGTCCGAAAGTCGAACGGAAAATGGAGAACATGTGTTGATTACTCCGATCTGAATAAAGCTTGTCCTAAAGACAGTTTCCCACTTCCCAGGATTGATCAGCTCGTAGATTCAACAGCTGGACATGAACTCTTATCCTTCATGGACACGTATTCTGGCTACAATCAGATACCGATGCATTTACCCGATCAAGAACATACCAGCTTCGTAACCAACCCGGGACTTTATTGCTACAAAGTTATGCCATTCGGACTCAAGAATGCTGGGGCTACTTATCAACGATTGGTTAATCGGATGTTTGCCAATCAAATCGGGAAGACAATGGAAGTATATATAGACGACATGCATGTGAAGTCACGATTTTCCACTGACCATATTAAAGACCTGAAAACTATGTTCAACGTACTTCGAGAATACATAATGAAGCTCAATCCACTGAAATTTCATTTTGGAGTTGCATCTGGAAAATTCCTTGGGTTTATCGTCAATGCTCGGGGGATCGAAGCTAATCCTAAAAAGATTTGGGCAATCAGAAATCTTGAGACTTCGAGAACTATAAAGCAAGTCCAGAGTTGCAATGGGAAAGTAGCAGCATTGAGCAAGTTCATTTCAAAGTCCACTGACAAATGCATTCCTTTCTTCGATCTGATCCGAAAAGGAAAGCGAAACTTTGAATGGACCATGGAGTGTGGAGGCGCTTTCCAAGCACTAGTTAAGCATCTATCCACACCACCTATCCTGTCAAAGCCTACTGATCATGAGAAGTTGTACATATACTTGGCGATATCAGAAAACGCTATCAGCGCTGCTTTAATTCGAGAAGAAGACGAGATACAGAAGCCAGTATACTACGTCAGCAAACGATTGACTAGAGCTGAAAGAAATTATCTGAAGCTAGAGAAGTTGGCTTATTGCCTTGTAATTGCATCAAGAAAACTACGACCATATTTCTAGGCACATCCAATTATTGTTTACACCGACCAGCCGTTACGACAGGTCCTTTCGCGGCCTGAGACGTCTGGTAGGTTACTCAAGTGGAACATCGAACTAAGCCAGTTCGACATTACTTACACTCCAAGACGAGCGATTCAAGGACAAGTCCTAGCCGATTTCATAGCTGAATTTACCATTCCAGAGGACTTGCCCGAAACCAGTAAATCCCCCGAATACGTCTGGAAGCTGTATACTGATGGTGCATCAAACGACCGGTGTTCGGGTGCTGGTATCGTACTTGAAACTCCCGAAGGCCGATCTATATGTTATGCTTTGAAGTTCAATTTTCACGCAACCAATAATGAAGCTGAATATGAAGCCCTCTTAGCTGGACTAAAGCTTGCCAGAGATTTGAGAATTATCGCTGTGGAAATTTACTGTGATTCATAGTTAGTTGTGTGTCAGGTATGGGGAGAGTATCAAGCGAGAGATCGAAGGCTGGCTGCTTACTTAGCTCGAGTTCAGGAAGCGCTAAATGAGTTGATTATTATGCAATTTATTGTATACCTCGAGAATGCAACCAAAAAGCAGATTCACTGGCGAAGTTAGCCAGCACAGGTGAAGCTCAGCAAATGGGACTCGTTCCCGTAGAGACGTTATCTTCCCCAAGCATTAACCGGGCTGAAATAGACTGGGTATGCGAAACCATCCCCGTAAAGGATTCATGGATGACTCCACTTAGAGATTACATTGAGCACGGAGCCCTGCCGGAGCGCAGGAGTGAAAAGAGACAAGTCCTTCGGAAGGCCTCACGATTCACCATCCAGAATGGAATCATGTATAGAAGAGGGTACTCTATTCCTCTACTCCGGTGTATCGCTCACGATGAAATTAAACGAGTATTGCACGATGTACACGAGGGAGAATGTGGCGATCACACCGGGGGGCAAGCACTTGCCAAGAAGATACTTCGATATGGATATTACTGGCCTACTGTGAATCGCGATGCGTCGGATTATGCAAAGAAATGTGATAGGTGTCAAAAGCATGCTCGAATTCCTAGAGCCCCTCCTACCGAGATAACGCAAATGGTCAGCCCATGGCCGTTTGCAATGTGGGGCATCGACATCATTAGTACTTTACCTCAGGCTAAAGGTGGTGCAAAATACGCCATCATCGTAGTTGATTAGTTTACAAAGTGGGCTGAAGCTGAGCCTCTTGCTACCATAACGACGAAGAAAGTGATCAACTTTGTAGTCCGCAACATTATCTGTCGATTTAGTCTCCCACACACCATTATTACTGACAACGGAACCCAATTCGATAGTGCTGAATTTAAAGATTTCTGCAAACGATTTCACATCCAAAAGAAATTCTCTGCAGTGGCACACCCTTAGGCGAACGGACAGGTCGAAGCGGTTAATAAAGTTATAAAGTCCATTATGAAAAAACGGCTGGAAAAGGTCGGGGGCAAGTGGGTCGATGAACTTCCTATGGCTTTATGGGCTTACCGAACAACCCACAAGTCCACGACCAGTCACACTCCATTCTCTCTCTCTTATGGTTTAGAAGCCGTTTTTCCAGTTGAGCAAGAAGTACCTTCTCATCGTGTGACATACTATGATCCAAAGACAAATGCTATATTACTTGCAGAATCTCTCGATCTACTAGATGAGAAGCGTGAAGAGGCAGATTTGAGGGCAGCCGTGCATCGGAGTCGAGTCGCCTAACTGTACAATGCCAAGGTCCGCCCATGAACCTTTGAACTAGGCAATCTCGTCTTGAAAAAGAATCTATCCGGTTCCTTCGCATATGAAGCCGACATAGGAAGGACCATATGTCATTGAACAAAGGCTCGGGGATGGCACGTTTAAATTATCGACCGTTGACGGTCTTACTTTGCCACGAGCTTGGAATAGCGAGAGTCTTCGTCGTTACTACACATGACAGGCTATGTTTATTCATTTAGTTTATTTTCCATTTTGCAATTTGTTTCTGCATTTCGAAATTAGAATTTGTAATAAGGCAACTGACTTTGCCATATTTTCTTATTTCAGCAATAAAATGCAATCTCTTCGAGCCAGAGCTGTGATTTACTTGAAATGCTTCGTATGATCATCACTATGCACAGAGAGCTAAGTTTCACCATACGGTGGAATTTATTCAAATAGGGAGTGACTGTGATGCAACCGGTCACTCGCTAAGTGAAACCCAAGCTCGGGGATTAGCCATCACATCAAAGCCACAAACGGATTGATACACGACAATCCCTCACTTAACTCCCGGTTCCCAAAGTGCAAACTGGAGTACTAAAATACGTCTACGAAGAGGGTGGATCCGTTCGCCTAACGACTTCGTCCGTATCTGAACCAAGTTTGAGGTGGGTGGACCCGTCCATCTAATGACCTCACTTGTTAACTCAGGGTGGATGTGATTTGACCATCCATGATCCTGATACACCTTTCGTTCCCAGAGTGCGAGCGAAATCCAAAAACACACAGCAGATGTGACTGACCGTCTGCTTACCAACTCCGAACTCCCAAAGTGCGAGTCGGAGTATAAACGTCAACTCCGAATTCTCAGAGTGCGAAACAGAGTATAAACAACAACTCCGAACTCCCAGAGTGCGAGTCAGGGTATAAACATCAACTCCGGATTCCCCGAGCGCAAAACGGAGTATATACATCAACTCCGAATTCCGAGAGTGCGAGTCGGAGTATAAACATCAACTACGGAATCCCAGAGTGCGAAACGGAGTATAAACATCAACTTCGAATTCCCAGAGCGTGAATTGAAGTATAAATATCAACTCTAAACTCCCAAAGTGCGAGTAGGAATATAAATGTCGATTCCAAGTCCCTAGAGCGTGGGCGTACGATTTAAACTTAAGCCGGCGTGACCAACCGCCAATAAACAAATGAGAATCTCCAGAGTGCAGATATGATCATCGACAATCAAACAAGCATGGATAGACCGCTCAATCTCCACTTGTGTCAAACATCCATTCAGTGACAATAGACTCAACGTATTATAAGTGAGATGCAATTGCTGGCTGATATTGTACAACTCATCCCCAAGACTGGAGGGCATGACTTAAACGTCGACCATTGACTGAAGCGGTGCGACGCCGAAATTCAATTCACTTCCTGGTCGTGAACCATGTCCACGGTTTTCGGACCTGGCAAGCAAAAACAAACTTGACTCGAAAGCTGAAACTTCACAAGTGCACTTCAGATATTGAAACACTTAAGCAAATACGCAATAATTGAAAAGAAGTCAAAAAAGAGAAGTTTCATTTCTATTGTTTGAAAAAGAAGTCCATGCACAAGTTTGTTCCAAAAATTCCTACTAGCAGGGGCCGAACCCGCATCTATACACGGCCAACAAAATGAAAGTCAAAATAAACCAAGGAAGCATGTCTAATCTTTCTCCCTTCTCGGCTTCCTTTTCGGTGTAGACCCGCTGGAGTCACCACTAATTTTCCTCTTTGAGCCTTTGCCTTTCGGTGGTTGGTCTCCAGGTGGGGGCATGATCTCGACATCCTCCTCCGAGCTCGAGTGGACAAGGATGCTTCCTGCCGGCGGAGTCGGAGGAACAGGGTCAAGTGTAGAAGAAGGAATGGGCGCACTGGTTTCGAAAACTGTACCGCCAGGCGATATCATTCTAAGCGGAGCTGGACCAAGTGTCGCCGATCCACTCCCAAAACTGCCACCATGAGCTGCTGTTGCCATTTCAGCGTTGATTTCGGCCATAATCTCCTCTTCAGTAATCACTCGGGCCTCGCTGGGAGCATCAGCAGTTGGCATCGAAAAGCTTGTAGCAGGAACGCCTCCGCCCATGACAAATGGTAAGTCAGCTAAAGGATCGCCATGACGGCGAAAGAGTTCCTCCATCAACTACTCATCAAAAACGAGTGAGCTTCCCTGCATATCGTCAAGAGACGCAGTTGTAGTCACGGCGGTCGCCTCAGCAACGATAGCCCCCTGTGTCTGATATGATTCTTGAGTAATAGGAGGCACTGCCGGTGCAGCATCGATCACTGGACAAAAAATAAGAGAACTGTTGGACTTAATTCGAGTGAAGATTCTGACTTAAGGCAGATATGTGGAATGTTCAGAATACCTCCTTAGTTTGAATTGTAAGCGGCTGAACGGCTTCAGTAACTTTCCCTGTAGCCGGAGACATCTGAGGCTGATCCGGATTATAGGAAGGAACAGCTTGAGGATCAACCGCAAGCAAAGATTCAGGCTGGGTTGACGCCGGAACTTCAAGACTCACCTCATGATGGTCAACCCCTAAACCCTCTCCTATTTTGAAGTGCTGGGCGTCGAGTCTTTCCTTTTCATGCAGAATCATTGACTCGTGAAGAATCTTCCTTTCATCTAGCCTGGACTCGGCCGATTTCACTTTTTCCTCGACCTCGGTCTCCACCACGCGAACCTTGGCCACGGCCGCGTCCCTTTCACCCCGGAGCAAGACCGCCTGCTCGCACGCCTCCTGGGCCGCGTTGTTCGCATCATCCCTTTCTTTATCCATGTTAGCGAATTTGGCCTTAAGCTCGTTAAGTTCCTTAACCACCACATCCCGTTTGCGGTGACTGTGGTGTTCCGATGGCCCATCTCCTCCACTAAGGCAACGTGTGTCTGCCTCAACCTCTCCATCGCCACAGTCGCTTCATCAGCTTTTTAGGTGGTCGCAATTTTAGATTTCTAAGAAGATTCGGCCTCAGTATTGAGCACTTGTATAATTCGATCTTTTTGAGCGAGCTTGGATTCCATCTACTCGATTGCTTTGGCTCGCTCAAAAGCCACCTTGGAAGCTTTCTCTACAGCCTTTACCCACTCTCTATACTGGGTGTAGATGTCATGAATGTAATCATGCATCGTGTTTTCCACTCCAGATGGGATTCTCTTTAAGTGAGGTGGAAAGACATAGCCATCGAAGCATATGTTCGGAAATTCCTTTCTCATCTGAGCCAATTTAATGGCCCCTTCTCATGTGGGTTCAGTTGGGACCTGCTCTGCAATTATGGAGGCAGTAGTTTCGACTCTATGGAGTTGAGTCTCGGATCTAGAAGTGTGAGAAGATGGCCTGTGACGTGGAGGCTCTGGTGGATGTGAAACATGAACAGGAGTTGGAGACGGAAGCCTAAGAGGAGGAGAGCGAGATCTAGGTCGATGTCTGTATTCTCTGTCCTTGTCCCGCTCATACCTCTCTTGATTAGAGTACCCGCGATCGCATTCTCTATCAGAGTCTCTCCTACGGGAATCGTGATAGGTAGAAGATTTTCGAGCCGAGCGAAGGCTCCCAAGCATTAATCCTCTCCCGGACATCGTACCTGAAAATGAGAAACGAAGGAAAAGTTAGTGATCTCTTAGGTTGGACGATTTACAGTTATGAATCATGTAGTGCGGTGAAGTGTATGCATGTGCAACCCCCCACCAACCGGAAATGTCAGCTGCACTCATAGCAAGCGACCCGCTCAGTTCGAGAGCATTATCAAGCTCCTCCATCCCGGTGTCGTGTTGAAACGACACGTAATCTGAAATCGGAATATCAGCAAGCCCTTCGAAAGGATTCTCTACTTGCGGGGGAGGAGCCACCGAAATTCTAATCCCCTGAACAGGCAAAGACAAAACCATGGATTTGAATCTCATGGATTTAGAACGCTTGTGAGCAACTGCCTTGCCTTTTCTCCTTCCTCTTGAATCCTGGACATCGGAAGATGGCCCAGCTTGGAGCTCGTTATCAGTAGGCGTTCTCTCTGGGTCAAGTTCTTCAGCTATCACGACTCCGGGCGCCTTGCATTTCAACCGCTTCTTCGAGACCGCTCTAAGTATCCCTTCCAGCTGTATGCTTTGCTTACGTTCAATCAGTCCGACAATTCTCAAGTTTCTGTCAGTTAGAACCAAGTCATTATGCCTCTCTTCACCCAGAACCGCTTGGAGGATCCGAACTAGCTCTCTGAAATATCCATCATCGGGTCGAGAAATTGCGGCTGTAAAAGAAGAGAAGTATGTCAGTTTTGAGGTCGGCCATTGTTATCTCGATAATTCAAGAGAAAGATTGCAACGCTTACGTCTATCCAACCATCGCCTAGCGAATCCAGAGGGGCACCGAACGTAGAACCATTCAGTTTTAAAGTAACTCAGCCTTCCCCAGGACCTAGTTACTTTTTGACAGTTCCTAACCGCTTCCAAGAAGGTGAAAGAAGGGCTGTCTCCATGACTCTTAATGTTAAATAGAAATCTGATCTCGATCGGCTTTGGCGGTCGAAAGAGAATTTCCATAAACAGAATGAATGTGCTATTCAACAAGGCATATCCATTGGGGTGTAGTTGGGATGGAGCTATTCCAAGGAATGATAACATCTTCCTTATATATTGATTGAAAGGAGGAAGCATCCCCGTTGTGCAAGCGTGACAGTTGAAAGCAGTAAACCCCTTCGGGGGAGCATGTGGTCTGTCATTTGGCCCAGGCAGTAACACGTCGTCAAGCAACAAGCCGTGCCTTAAACAAATCCATCCCAGCATATCTTCGGAGATGCCGGACGGCACAGAATCTTGTGGACAACAAATGAACCGGGTGCCAGGAAGCTCGTATGGAGTTGGATCTATAACTTCGGCTTCAATGACCGGTATCTCAATGGTTGAAGGAATTGAACTCGGGAGTTCCTGCTGCTGTGAACTTGAAGGTTCCATGACTAACTAGCTTATGAAAAATCATTGTTAAACAGACAATAACGCTCGTGCATCCCCCAGTGTAAAGTTTGTGAGTGTGTTGTGCAGTGCAGTACTGTATATCACTTGAGCAGTTCTACAGAGTTGGAGAAAGCATGTAAACGACGAGACTTCGAAATTCAATCGGAATGACCGTCATCGCTGACCATCACAACCGTGCAATCTAGAAATTAGCAATCAATCCAAGTTAAAGTTTGTTGAAATTTTATTAAAGTTGCAGTTCCATCGATGAGCTTCGCACGGAAATCAAATATGCAGTCCAACGGTCAAGTCCAATTATGCCAAAATGAAGCTCGTCGGAGTTAGATGTTCAAATAAACAAGAGTTTTCGATATCATTGAGGTTAGGCTCATTGTCGATCATCAAAGTTCGAGTTCACATCGATCCATGAAGTTGTTCGTATCCATCAGGGATACAGGTTCAAGTTCGTATCGATCGTTCAGGTTCAAGTTCGTATCGATCGTTCAGAGACAATTTCATATCGATCCCATGGCACGTAGTTCGTATCGATCAGAAAACATCTGCTTCATATCGATCAATAACGCCTATTCGAATCGATCAATATCATTTCAAAACAGCCAATGCTAAGTAACTGCTCCATGACCGATACGAAGCCCAAAGCAAGACAACGATACGAGATTTCCCTTCGAGATCGATACGAGGCAAAACACCTTCTCCCCCAATCGATCGATATGAAATTTGGAACGACCATTTCCTTTGTATCCCTCCTTACTCCTTCTTCCCCGAGCAATTAACGTGCCGTTACTCCTTCTCGATTCAACGTCGACCAAGTCCCGTCATCAACAGTGACGGAATTGGTGACGACATCAAACGAACTGGCACTAAGATTCGAGTCTCGTCCTTTTCAGAATGGATTCGTTGTTTATTTACATAAAATCAGATGTTGTCGTGCTAGATTAAGGAATAAGTTGGATCGATTCGAAGGATAGATGGATTTTTTGGTTCGAAGGCAGTGTTTCTTTCTCTAGTTCTTTATCGATATGAAGACAAGGCAGAAGAGTAAAAAGTGAAAAGTGGCTAAGTCCACAGTATTTATATGGACTCGAGCGTGAAGGCGAAAAATGATTCGCATCCCAGTAGATTCGACCGGTTGCAAAACATCACGACGGGATCGATTTGAATAAGCCATTTGAATCCATCAACACGAGCCTTTATTGAAGCGAAGTTGCCGACGAAGGCTTTTCTGAGTCACCCAAATCCATCGATACGAACCATTGTTCGTATCGACCATCTTCGACTCCATCTCCAGTTCATCGATACGAACAATCAGTTCGAATCCATCAAATCGCAGCTCCAAGAAGCCAATGCCCATCGGTACGAATTGTCTATTTGTATCCAGAAACATCAGGTCCATCGATGCGAGATGCACAACAAGGGCTGTTCCGAAGGCATTGAACTCCATCGATACGAGCGACCACTTCGTATCCATCGAACCTCACATCCATCGATTCGAAATGCTCATCTCGTACCCATCTATGCGATGCATACCGATGCAAAAACAATGTTTTAACCTTCTACACCGATTCAGGAGAGGATCGATATGAAGGAGCATTCAAAAATGACCATCGAGCGTTGTTACAATTCGAATCTCACATCGGTTCAAGAGAGGATCGATACGGAATTCGATACAGGATGAACTGACAACGACTCGTGAACGTACAAACGTCAACGAGAGTCAGATTAACATATATGCATATATGTCAGACTAATCTTCAATATTCTAGATTTACAGGAATTGGAAGCTCATTTGATAACAATTACAATAATAAATGGCTAATCACTAGCATACAGCAATCAGTTGCAACAATACAGGGTACAGCAGTTGATAGTCAACAGTTTACATTATCGAGAAAATCGGTCAAAGATTACAGCTTTCATCGAAAAGACGATAACTATTCAGAATGAAGATTGCAGCATTTCAAAGCACATCATGTTTCCACAAGACTTACTTTGGGGGGCAAATGTTATTCCGCCTTTTGGCAAGGCCATGATACCAAGAACTTGACTAGAAACCAATGGTGGTTCCTCTTGGAGATCGATTATACGCAGGCTCACTATGGATATCGATGAATTTTGTCCGAGTCCGGATCGAGCTACAATCGACAAGATACGACGAGGGAAGCCATAAAAGTCAACGTTCCAAATTTCAAGTCAATCCGAGTCTGTATGCTCAAGTTACGATCGATGCCAGATTGGATGAAAACCAACCACTGTTCGAATCGATCGAGTTCGAATCCATCAGGGAAGCTTACTTCGACTCGATCAGCTCCGCATCGATCACCAGGGCTTACTTCGACTCGATCAGCTCCGCATCAATCACCAGGGCGTACTTCGACTCGATCAGCTCCGCATCGATCACTAGGGCTTACTTCGACTCGATCAGTGCTGCATCGATCAGCCATTGTCCACTTCGCATCCATCGCCTAAAGAGCTCTGTTCGAATCCATCAAGCTTCTATAATTCGTATCCATCAGTTGACCTTACTTCCTATCCATCAAGGAACCACTGTTCGTATCCTTCAAACCCAGCTGCTTCGTATCCATCGCCGAGTCCCTGTTCGTATCGATCATATAATGGTTATTTGAATCGATCGGCAAGCCACACCCCTTTTATCGACATGAACAGAACGTAACCATCAATACGAACTGAGGAGCCTTCATCGATGCGAACTGCGCATCTTTTATCGATACGAACAAGGCAATACCATCGATATGAATGAGGCGAGGTTCAAGGACAACTCGTTCAACTCGGCATCGAAAGTAGAGTGATCCAGAGATTCAAGCGCCACATCATCTCACAGTCACGTGCAGCTATCGATTCGAACAGGATCGAGTCGATGTGATCGAGTCAAACGAAACAACCTGCCGAAAGCCTCCAATTCGAATCGATCATAACTGGAGATCTACATGTCCAAATGCCATCAAATTTTCATAGGAGCTTACGCACGTGCTGGAGAATGTCCACGCAAAATTTCGACTCCATCGGACACAATCTTGATCGATACGAAATCCGTTCGTATCGATCACGGATCGGGCCGAAACTTCGCGGGCTTGGGTGCGCGGGCCTAGTCACATGCCAGAGGGAGTCTCCAGAGATCTGAGCGAAATATCAGCCTCCTACACCTATAAATAGAGCCCCAGGGCATACAGAAAAGGGGGCTTCTTCTTCTTTGAATTCTCGAACGCCTAGACTCTGCCAGATCTAGATCTAAACTCCATCGCTGCTGCTACTAATGAATTTCACTGCTATAAATCATTGTTGTCTGCTGTAACCCGCTGAAATCAATTGTAATCATCAAAGAAACATCAATAAAGCATTCAACTTCATAGTGGACGTAGGCAACATGCCGAACCACTCTAAATTCTTGTGTTTCTGTGCGTTCTTATTACTTTCATTATCTGTTTTTGGAGTTTTTGTTAGATAATCCTCTTTTTCCATTTAATTTCTTCAATTTATCTCTTCAAAAACTTCTGAAGAGTGTTGTGCCCAATTTTGGTACAAACACTATCTACCTCTTCTTTAAGGGCAGCATATCTCTCTGGATCCATACCACACTTTTTTTGCTTGACCGGGACGTACCGCGGGTGAATATTCAGCATTTGGCTCGCGAGATCCCACACATGTCAGAGTGCATCCAGGCAAACACATCAAGGTTCACCAGGAGAAACTCAACCAATTCCTCTTGCATTTGTTGGCTTAGCTGAGATCCAATCTTTATCATCTTTGAGTCTTCATTATCGTCGATTGGAACATCGATCGTCAGTTTGGCCGGAGAAGCTTGACTGTCTTTACTTTCATCTTCGCTTTTGGTATCTCTCGGGTCAAGATCTCTTTGGAATTGGTTGGGGTTCCCGGGCCCGGGCGCTAATTGTCAATTATCTATAAAACGGACGTAGAGAGATTCCTCTACGCCCTTTCCTTTTTCCTTCTGCTGCGCCTCGCGCAGCTCAGCAACGTAACAGGCACGCCCTACGACCTGATCCCCTTGAATAACTTCGACACCATTGTCGATGGGTAATTTCAAAGTCAAACACGATGGGGCGATGGCAGCCCTGAATTCAGCTAAGGCTGGTCGTCCCAAGAAAGCATTGTATAGGCAGTTTATATCCAAAACAACAAACTATAGTATCCGGAACCTCCGACGCTCACCGATTCCCAATTCCACTGGTAATTCCACCACTCCAGTGGGTATAGTTGCACTCCCGTTGAAACCGTGAATGCGAGACTGACATGGCTTCAAGTCTTTAGTCTCAATTCTCATCTGTTCGTAAGCTCGTTTAAATAAAATATTCACAGAGCTTCCGCTGTCTACCAAGATCCTATTCATCCAAGCAGGACCTACTTGAGCTGATATGACTAGCGGACCAATAGTGGGGGCTACAACCCTGTCGGCATCCCGACATCGAAATACGATGTCATCCACCATCATTCTTTACTGTTTGGCCGGAGCCCCAGCTTCAGAATTACTACAACATTCAAAGTCTGCATGCTTGATAGAGCTGGCATATGACTCCATTTCCTTCCAGCTTCGGTCTGCTGGATGAGAACCACTACAAATAGTGTTTATCACCAACCTCCTGCTAGTACGAGCGGGTTCCTCCTGTCTAGCCGGATTCGGCACATGATTTTGATTTGATGGGCATGCACCTCCAGATTGCGGCGCTCGAACAAACTGTTCTAACTTCCTTTCTCTTATCAACTTTTCGATGAGATCCTGCAAATGACGGCACTCATTTGTGTTATGGCCGTAAATTTCGCGGAATCTACAAAATTTTCCCGTCTGAATTTGCTTCTTCGATGATTGTTTCAGAGCAGGATTCTTGTACTGAATAGTATTGCAGGTTTGTAGATATACGTTCTCCAGCGACGTATTCAGAGGAGATAATTATCAAATATTGGGGCTCTACGCCGTGGACCTCGGTTCTGATCCCGTTTTCTATTTTGGTTACCACTGCCTTTTTGCTAATCTTATTTGTTCTGAATATTTAATTGCACTTTTCCGGAACTCTCCCTGGATTGTTTAACAGCAATATTACTCTGAACTCCCTCCACACTAGGCCCCGCATCATCCTTCTTCCTAGACAGTTTCACATCCTCCCTTCTCAAGAATTAGGCCGCTTTGGAATAGAAACGGTCCAATGATGTGGGGGGTTTTCCGGCCAACCTGTTATCGAAATCAAAATCAGGCTCAATTCCCTTAGTCAGTGCCATAAGAATAGAGTTATCATTTGGGTTGCTGATCTCAGGACATACAGCATGAAACCTCTCTAAATAACGCCCGAGTGTCTCTCCAGGAGCTTGAGTGACACTGGATAAAGTATTACCATCCTTCGGTCTCGCGACATGCATACGAAATTGCTCATTAAATTTTGTCGCTAACTGATCAAAGCATGAGATAGATCGAGGTAGCAGTCAGGTAAACCACATAGTCGCTATGCCCCTTAGTGAAATCAGAAAGCTTCGATACTTGACTGCATTATCAGCTCGTGCAGCGTTCATCAACCATTCATATTTCAGAATATGCTGATTAGGGTCAGAGTTCCCTTCATAAACCGGTAAAGTCAGCATACTGAATCGCCGAGGTGGTTCAGCATAAAGTATCGCATCAGTAAAGGGAGTATGACTCCGGGAGAATACCCAGTCAATGCAGTCATAATTGCTAAGCCCTTGACTTTCACGGATCATTTGCCGGATCATTGTTGGCAGATCGGGCATCTGGGCATTTTGAGCAGGCTGGACCAAGGTGTGGTCGGGTTCCACAATGCGAGGAGGGGTCAGTCGCTATCGATGGTCCGTATCTCGCCTCCTTGGCTCTATGTCCTTGGGGTCGTAAGGCTCGGGGTGGTATTCACGCTGGTGATGGTTCAGATCTGTCCGATTTCGGATCTCGGCATCTAAATCAGTGGCCGTTGTGGTACGGTTATTAGTAACATGATGTGGAGTAGCGCCTCCCCGGAAGGAGGGTCCAGTTTGATGGCTGGTTGATGGGCCAACTCTCAGTTGCCCAACATTCAGGGTGTGTTGATGTTCAGTGGCCTGTGTGTAACTCCCATCTAGCCGTGGGCGTGTAGTCCTATGATGATAGTCAGAAGAAGCTGAACTCTCGGTGGAAGAATAGGAAGCTTGATCCCTCATGGATCTCCTTCGTCGCTGATGGTTCAGTTGGTTAGTTAGCTCCGCATTAGCACAGAGCAATTGAGTGAGCTGCTGACGACTCTAGGTCAATTCTTGCATCAGCATCTGAAATTCTTCTGTGGTGACAGGGTCCTACGGATCTGATGGTCTTGTAGCATTCTGTTCGGTTGGAGCCAATTGTACGGGATTCTGTCTGTCCCATCCCTAGGGATCTGTAGTCATCGAAGTGGTCCTTGTGTTAACCATATTGGATGATGAAGCTATCTCCTAGACTTGTGGCAAATCTGAATAGGATGGAAGAACTTCTGAAACTGAGATCTGGATTTTCTCCTTGGATGTTTGCAATCCGGTATCGGTAGTAGATCCAATGAGCAAAAGGAAAAAACTAGGTTTTCTCTCAGTGAAAGCACCAAAGTGTTTGAACCAAAATTGAGCACAACACTCTTCGGAAGGGTTTGAAGAGATAAAAATGAATAAATTAAATGGAAAAGGAGGATTATCTAACAAACACTTCAAAAACAAATAAGAAAGAACGGAGAGACATAGAAATTTAGAGTGGTTCGGCGTATTGCCTACGTCCACTATGAAGTAGATGATTTTATTGATGTTTTCTCGATGATTACAACTGATTACAGTGGATTGTAGCGAATTACAGTGAGGAAATTCGAGTACAACAGCAGCCTTGCAGCGCAAAAATGTTTTCGGCAGAGTCTGGACGTTAGAGAGCCAAAAGGATCCTTTTTCTGTAGGCTCTTGGGTGCTATTTATAGGCATAGGATGCAAATATCTCACTCAGATCTCGGAAGACCTCTTCTGGCACGTGGGTGGGCCCATGTGATCGATCCAACATGACTTGCACTCGGTCCCTGATCGATATGAACGAATTTCGTATCGATTAGGATTTGGTCCAATCGAGTCGAAATTTGTCATGGACGTTCTCTGAGTTGTTCGTAAACTCCTGTAAAAATTTCATAGCAGTTGGACTTGTGGATCGCAAGTTATGATCGATACGAATTCGAGTCTTCAGTAGGCTGCTTAGCTCGACTCGATACACTTCGTATCGACCAGTTCATATCGATCCAAGCACGTGTTTGAATGTTGGCGTGGTGCTAGTTTCCAGGATCGATCCACATTTTGTGCCGAATCGACCAAGTATTTCCAAGATTTTCGCCTTGTTCGTATCGATAGCCGTTGCCTTGTTCGTATAGATGGAGGTGGTTCAATTCGTATCGATGGAAGTAGCTCAGTTCGTATCGATGGGAGTGGTTCTGTTCGTATCGAACGAAGTAGTTCTGTTCGTATCGATCCAAGTTGCTCAGCTTGTATCGATTGTGTGGCCTTGTTCGTATCGATCGAAGTTGCTCCAACTTGATGGATACGAACAAATGAAGATATGTCGGATACGAACGGATGACAATGTGATGGATACTAACAGATGGCGACTCTGTTGGGCTTGATGGATACGAATAGTGGTTTCTCGATGGATACGAAGTAATGACTACTCGATGGATACGAACCAAGGTCACATGATGGATACGAACTACAGATGCTTGATGGATTCGAAGAAGGCTCTTCAGTTGATGGATGCGAAATGATGTGCCCTGATGGATGCGATTAAGGCTTTCTTTGATGGATTCGAATGACACAGCTGCCGTTCAATACGAAGAGGGGTCGTTTGCTGATGGAGTTGAATAGACACTTGTCGATGGATTCGAGCATGCCGAACCCTTGATGGATACAAACAGATGGTTGCGAAGTGCTGGACATGGTTGTGTCGATTTCCTTGATTTGTGTCGATCATATCTTGAACACACGAACCCGGATTGACTTGAAATTTGGAACGTTGACTTTCATAGCTTCGCTTGTCATGTATTGTCAATTGTAGCCCAATCCGGACTCGGAAAAAATTCATCGATATCCGTAGCGAACTTGCGTATAACCGATCTTCAGGATATTCCCTCCTTGGTTTCCAGTCAATTTCTTGGTATCACGACCTTGCCAAAAGGCGGGATAATAATACATAACTCTGTTTTGAATTGTGAACCGAGAAGCTTTTCAAAGAATTTGTCTCTTTTTACTCCTACACTCTGGCAGGATTCCGTGTCCGAGATAATTTCTAAATGGAGTCATCCGCGACTCCCTTTCGGAAACGACATCAAATACCTAGTCGGTTTCCATCAGATCAATGCTTGGCGAAGATAACACCTCTACGGGAACAAGTCCCATTTGCTGTGCTTCACCTGTACTGGCTAACTTTGCCAACGAATCAGCCTTCAGGTTGTGTTCTTACGGTATGTAATAAATAGCATAATAGTCGAACTGATTCAATGTCTCCTGAACCTGAGCAAGGTATGCGGCCAATCTTCAATCTCTGGCTTGGTATTCCCCTTGAACTTGACACACGATCAATTGCGAATCACAGTAAATTTCCACCGTAATGTTTCTTAAATCCAAGCTTCAGTCCAGCCAATAGGGCTTCATATTCAGCTTCGTTATTAGTCGCACGGAAGTTTAACTTTAGAGCGTAACATATGGATCTACCTTAAGGAGTTTCAAGAACAACCCCGACACCTGAGCAACGGTCATTTGATGCACTGTCTATATGCAGCTTCCATATATACTTGGGAGATTTACTAGTTTCGGGCAAATCCTCTGGGATGGTAAATTCAGCTATGAAATCTGCTAGGACTTGTCCTTGAATGGCTCACCTTGGAGTGTAAGTAAGGTCAACTGACTTAACTCGATATTCCACTTGAGTAACCTGCCAGACGTCTCAGGACACATAAGGGCCCGTCGTAACGGCTGGTCGATATAAATGGTGATTGGGTGAGTCTGGAAGTATGGTCGGAGCTTCCTCGAAGCAATAACGAGGCAATAAGCCAAATTTTCTAGCTTTGGATAATTTCTCTCAGCTCCGGTAAGCCGCTTGCTTATGTAGTAGACCGGCTTTTGTATTCGGTCCTCCTCCCGAACTAGGGCAGCACTGATTGTGTTTTCTGATACCGCCAAGTAAATGTACAATTTCTCATGATCGATAGGCTTTGACAAAATTGGCGGTGTGGAGAGATGTTGAATTAGTGCTCGGAATGCGCCCTCACATTCCGTAGTCCATTCAAAGTTTCGTTTTCCTTTTTGGATCAGATCGAAGAAGGGAATGCATTTGTCAATGGACTTTGAAATGAACCTGCTCAATGCTGCTACTTTCCCGTTGAGACTCTGGACTTGCTTTATAGTTTTCGGAGTTTCAAGATTTCTTATCGCCCAGATCTTTTCGGGGTTGGCTTCGATTCCTCGAGCGTTGACGATAAACCCAAGGAATTTTCCGAATTCTACCCCAAAGTGACATTTCAATGGGTTGAGCTTCATTCTGTATTCTCGGAGGATATTAAACATTAAATCTAGGTCCCTGATGTGATCGGTAGAAAACCGTGACTTGACTAGCATGTCGTCGACATATACCTCCATGGTCTTTCCGATCTGGTCAGCGAACATTCGATTAACTAACCGTTGATAAGTTGCCCCAGCATTCTTGAGTCCAAAAGTCATAACTTTATAGCAATGGAGTCCCATATTGGTTACAAAGCTGGTATGTTCCTGGTCGGGCAAGTGCATGGGTATTTGATTATAGCCAGAGTATGCATCCATTTAGGGTAAAAGTTCGTGTCCAGCAGTTGAATCTACAAGTTAATCAATTCGTGGGAGTGGAAAACTGTCTTCGGGGCAAGCTTTATTCAAGTCTGAGTAGTCAACACATGTTCTCCATTTCCCATTTGGCTTCCGGACAAGTACAGGATTGGATACCCATTCCGAGTATAATGCATCTCGAATGAATCCATTCGTCTTAAGCTTATCTACCTCTTCTTTAAGGGCGGCAGATCTCTCTGGATCTACCACGCCTTTTTTGCTTGACCGGGACATACCACGGGTCAATATTCAGCAAGTGGCTCATGATGTCTGGCGAGATCCCACACATGTTAGAGTGCATCCAGGTAAACACATCAAGGTTCACCCGGAGAAATTCAACCAATTCCTCTTGCATTTGCTGGCTTAGCAGAGATCCAATCTTTATCATCTTCGAGTCATCATTATCGTCGACTGGAACATCGATCGTCAGTTCGGCCGTAGAAGATTGACTGTCTTTACTTTCGTCTTCACTTTCGGTATCTCTCGGGTCAAGATCTCTTTGGAATAGGTTGGGGTGCCCGGGCCCGGGCCCAGGCGCTAATTGTCAATTATCCGTAAAGCGGACGCAGAGAGATTCCTCTACGCCTTATCCTTTTTCCTTCCGCTGCGCCTCGCGCAGCTCAGCAACATAACAAGCTCGCCCTGCGGCCTAATCCCCTTGAACAACTTCGACACCATTGTCGGTGGGGAATTTCAAAGTCAAACACCATGGGTCGATGGCAGACCTGAATTCAGCTAGGGCTGATCGTCCCAAGAAAGCATTGTATGGGGAGTTTATATCCAAAAAAACAAACTGTAGTATCCGGACTCTCTGGCGCTCACCAATCCCCAATTCCACTGGCAATTCTACCACTCCAGTGGGTATAGTTGCACTCCCGTTGAAACCGTGAATGCAAGATTGACATGGCTTCAAGTCTTTAGTCTCCATTTTCATATGGTCGTAAGCTCGTTTAAACAGAATATTCACAGAGCTTCCGCTGTCTACCAAGATCCTCTTCATCCAAGCAGGACCTACTTGAGCTGATATGACTGGCGGATCAATAGTGGGGGCTTCGACCCTGTCGACATCCCGACCTCGAAATGCGATGTCATCCGCCATCGTTCTTTGTTGTTTGGCCGGAGCCCCATCTTCAGAATTACTACAACATTCAAAGTCCTAATGCCTGATAGAGCTGGCATACAACTCCATTTCCTTCCAACTTCGGTCTGCTAGATGAGGACCACCACAAATAGTGTTTATCACCAACCTCCCGCTAGTACGAGAGGGTTCCTCCTGTCTTGCCGAATTCGGCACATGATTTTGATTTGATGGGCCCGCACCTCCAGACTGCGGTGCCCGAAAAAACTTTCTAACTTCCTTTCTCTTATCAACTTTTCGATAAGATCCTGCAAATGATGGCACTCATTTGTGTTATGGCCGTAACTTTCGTGGAATCTACGAAAAAATTCCCATCTGAATTTGCTTCTCCGATGACTGTTTCGGAGCAGGCTTCTTGTACTGAATAGTATTGCAGGTTTGTAGATATACGTTCTCCAGCGACGTATTCAGAGGAGAATAATTATCAAACATTGGGGCTCTATGCCGTGGACCACGGTTCTGATCCCGTTTTCTATTTTGGTTACCATTACCTTTTTGTTGATCTTGTTTATTTTGAATATTCAATTGCACTTTTTTGGAACTCTCCTCAGATTGTTTAACAGCAATGTTACTCTGAACTCCTTCCAGACTAGGCCCCGCATCATCCTTCTTCCTAGACTGTTTCGCATCCTCCCTTCTCCAAAATTGGGCTGCCTTGGAATAGAAACGGTCCAATGATGTGGGGGGTTTTCCGACCAACCAATTACCGAAATCAGAATCAGGCTCAATCCCTTTAGTTAGTGCCATAAGAATAGAGTTATCATTTGGGTTGCTGATCTCAGCACATGTAGCATGAAATCTCTCTAAATAACGCCTGAGTGTCTCTCCAGGAGATTGAGTGACACTGGATAAAGTGTTAACATCCTTCGGCCTCGCGACATGCATAAGAAATTGCTCAATAAATTTTATTGCCAACTGATCAAAGCATGAGAAAGATCGAGGTGGCAGTCGGGTAAAGCACATAGTCGCTATGCCCTCCAGTGAAATTGGGAAGCTTCGGCACTTGACTGCATCATCAGCTCGTGCAGCGGTCATCAACCATTTTTACTTTAGAATATGTTGATTAGGGTCAGAGTTCCCTTCGTAAACGGGTAAAGTCGGCATCCTGAATCACCGAGGTGGTTCTGCATAAAGTATCTCGTCAGTAAAAGGAGTATGACTCCGGGAGATTCCCCAGTCGTCATTGCTAAGCCCTTGACTTTCACGGATCATTTGATGGATCATTGCTGACAGATCGGGCATCTGGGCATTTTGAGCAGGCTGGGCCAACGTATGGTCGGGTTCCACAATGCGAGGAGGGGCCGGTCGCTGTCGATGGTCCGTGTCTCGCCTCCTTGGCTCTAGGTCCTCAAGGACATAAGGCTCAGGGTGGTATTCACGCTGGTGATGGTTCGGATCTGTCCAATTTCGGATCTCAGCATCTAAATCTGTGGCTGTTATGGCACGGTTATCAGTAACTTGATGTGGAGTAGCGCCTCCTCGGGAGAAGGGTCCAGTTTGACGGCTGGTTGATGGGCCTACTCTCAGTTGCCCAACATTCAGGGTGTGTTGATGCCCAGTGGCATGTGTGTAACTTCTGTCTAGCCTTGGGCGTGTGGACTTGTGATGATATTCAGAGGAAGCTGAACTCTCGGTGGAAGAATAGGAAGCTTGATCCCTTCTAGATCTCCTTTGTCGCTAACGGTTCAGTTGGTTGGTTAGTTCCGCATTAGCACGGAGCTGTTAAGGGAGATGTTGGCGGCTCTGAGTCAATTCTTGCATCAACATCTGAAATTCTTCTCTAGTGACAGGTCCTCGCGGATCTGATGGTCCGGTAGCATTCTGTTCAGTTGGAGGCAGCTGTACGGGGTTCTGTCTGTCCCGTCCTTCAGGATCTGCAGTCGTGGAAGTGGTCCTTGTGTTAACCATGGTGACTTGTAGCAAATCTGAATAGGATGGAAGAACTTCTGAAATTGAGATCTGGATCTTTTCCTTGGATGTTTGCAATCCGGTATCGGCAGTAGATCCAACGAGCAAGAGGAAAAAACTAGGTTTTTTCTCAGTGAAAGCCCAAAGTGTTTGTACCAAAATTGGGTACAACACTCTTCGGAAGGGTTTGAAGAGATAAAAATGAAGAAATTAAATCGAAAAAGAGGATTATCTAACAAACACTTCAAAAACAAATAAGAAAGTATGCAGAAACACAGAAATTTAGAGTGGTTCGGCGTATTGCCTACGCCCACTATGAAATTGATAATTTTATTGATGTTTTCCTGATGATTATAACTGATTACAGTGGATTACATCGAATTACAATGATGAAATTTGAGTACAACAGCAGCCTTGTAGCGCAAAATTGTTTTCGGCAGAGTCTGGACGTCAGAGAGCCAAAAGATCCCTTTTCCGTAGGCTTTGGGGTGTTATTTATAGGCGTAGAAGGCAAATATCTCGCTCAGATCTCGGAAGACCTCTTCTGGCACGTGGGTGGGCCCACGTGATCGATCCCATGTGATTTGCACTCGGTCCGTGATCGATACGAACGAATTTCGTATCGATCAAGATTTGGTCCAATCGAGTCGGAATTTGTCATGGACGTTCTTTGAGTTGTTCGTAAGCTCCTGTGAAAATTTCATAGCATTTGGACTTGTGTATCGCAAGTTATGATCGATACGAATTCGAGTCTTCAGTAGGCTGCTCAGTTCGAATCGATCCTTTCACATCGCTCTGTTCGAATCGATGTTGAGCACGCGCCAGCGAGTTGACGTGGCGCTTGGTCCTTGGATCGCTCCACTTTTCGTGCCGAATCGACCAAGTATTTCCAAGGTTTTTGCCTTGTTCGTTTCGAAGACCGTTGCCTTGTTTGTATCGATGGAAGCAACCTTGTTCGTATCGATGGAAGCAGCCTTGTTCGTATCGTTGGATGCAGCTCAGTTCGTATCGATGGAAATGACTCAGTCGTATCGATCAAACTGACTTAGTTCGTATCGAGCACTATGGTTCTGTTCGTATCGAAGGTGTGGTCTTGATCGTATCGATCGAAGTTATTCCAACTCGATGGATACGAACAACTAATAATATGATGTATACGAATAGATGGATGCAAGATATCGATGGATGGATACGAAGAGTCAACGTTGTATGGATACGAAGAAAGCCCTTTGGTTAGTGGATACGAAAAGTATGATTCTCCTGATCGATACGAAATAGCGCGCGGCCAATCGATTCGAATAAGATCGACACGAAGTCAGATTTCCCTGGTTGATTTATGGATACGAACAAGGTGATTGTTGATGGATTCGAACATGATGGATATGAATAAGGCCGCCTCGGATCGATTCGAACATGATGGATATGAAGTGAAGTTGATTCTTCTGATTTTCATTGATCATATCTTGAGCACACGAACTCCGATTGATTTGAAATTTAGGACGTTGGCTTTCATAACTTCGCTTGTCATGTCTCGTCAATTGTAGCTTGATCCGGTCTCGAACAAAATTCATCGATATTCACAGCAATCCTGCGTATAACCGATCTTCGGGATGGACCGTCCTTGGCTTCCAGTTGAGTTCCTGGTATCACGGCCTGGCCAAAAGGCGGGATAACAATATATAAGAAATTTCCAATTAGATCAATTTCTATTTTAATTTATATTTTATAAATAAAACCTGGAAAATTCAAAATCTAATCTTGATTTAAAACTATTTATTATTACAACTTGCCATTTAATAAGAATTCTATTTTAATTAAAAGACAATATTATTGAATATTAAAAGTAAATATCCATAACTCAAGATGATAAAAATCTCGAGTCATTACATTCCTCCCCCCTCAAGAAAATTTCATCCTCGAAATTGCCGTAACCAGGCTAGTAAACATACTAACAGAATTTTTAAAATTTATTATCGAATTAATAAACAACCATATCACCAAAGTTCGATCACATATATCTATATCCAAAGTACCAGTCATATATGAGTATCAACTAAGATACTGCAACAACTACAATCACAATATACATATACACATATCTAAGAGATATCCATAACCCCTAACCAGTTATACACATATCAGCCATACCAATATCCATACAAAAGCATCTACTAAGATACTTCATCGAACTACAGTCTAACCATACATACATACACGATGTCTAGGGACTACTAACATGTCAAAATAGGGTGTACATATCTATGAGAACTACTCCAAACCCAAGCTAACTACTCAAAATGAACTCTCTCCATCAAAGTCCTTCACCTCGGTTCCTCTTTATCCTCAAATTCCACCTCATTTTGTGCCACTGATTCTTCCTAAAATATTTATCTAAAAATATTTTAAATTTCTTTTAGTAAACATACTTTACTCAAAAATCAAAATTTCCAAGCTTCCTATCTACAAGACTCGGGTTTCTAAAGGAAGATTCAAGTCAGATGGACATGCAATAGAGGATGCTCAGAACTAGATGGTTATGACCAATCAAATCCTAGATGATAATGAGAGAATATCATCACCACTTATCAAACAACACCTCAAAATACTATATATTTTGAAAATCGTTTCCTTTTATATAAAATATATCCTGGGTAAAATTATTTCATTTACCCACTTAAAAACAATTTTGTGTCAGTTGGCCTGGTTCAAGTGTTTAGAAATCCCTATCAATAATGTTAGCTACTCGTATTGACTAGAATCCCTATGTCACTCAACCGATCAATTAATACAATATAATACATTTTATATCACTAACAAATACGCACTCTCATATATATACACTCAAACTCATTCTAGGGTCTCGCTTACCCTATCTCAAATGAGTAATTTCCACCAAAGCCTAGGTATTCGCTCAATCTAAGGTCTGATACCACGATGTAACGACCCACTTTTCCATACAATTTAAACTGATGATAACCACTCATGTCCAGTCCAGATTGGACGGTAAGGCAGATAGTTAGGAAAAAGAAAGAAGAAAGAAGATAGAAGACTAGAAGAAACTAAACAACACAGAATCTCACAGCGGAACGAATAATATATAATATATATAAACAATATTTACACAAATCAAAACTGCAATATATATATATATAGACATCAATCAGAGTACACTAACCTATTTCAGCACGGACAGTTATAACAACCTATTCTCACAACCGCTAAATAATCACAGCAATATAAGCAACGGAAATATAATCATCCACATGAATACGTCTCTGAACTCCAGCTCCTCTCCCGAAACTCCAAATATCCATCTAGACCTCATAATATGCTCGGTCTGACCCAAGCATTTAAGAAAAACCACACCTGGGTCAGTCTGGTAAAACTAGCCTGAGAACTTAAATCACAAAGAATTTTATTTATTATAACTTTTAAAAATCCTTTAAAATCAAAAGTATCTCGTAAGACTACACCGCACATAAACACGGATGGGTTTTAAACTTGCGATAACCAAAAGCCTTTTATATCAGAAAATCCAATGATATTATAATAATGTCTAGACGTCAAAGTAAAATATGAAAATAGCTAAAATGCTTGCATCTCACATTTCAACGTATTTAGGTACAATCAAAACTGTACGACGCTTATTAGAGAATGGATTCCAACTAATGATTAGGCACTAGGGTACCACCTGTCATAGTACACGTCTAGAAAATGTACCGAGATTGAAGCTATCGATCCCTGCCAACACAAGACTGGCCTATCACTTGACTACTAGTGCCGAATATGTAATCACCCCGGTTGCTTTGCAACCCTTTCAATCGTGTTTTCATGCACAACCAATCCATAAGAATATATATATGTATCTAGAAGGGTGACACATACCCTAATGGGAGCAACCCACTTAGCCTTACTGCATCTTCCTTGATTTTCAGTCATCCCCGGTTGATGAGGCTTGAGCCTACGATTTATCTTTCAAGAAAATCATAATTAGAATGCCCATTGTCCTCCAATGACAATGCGTCGATAGCATTCATCCATACAAGTTGTTCTGGGTTTGAACAAACCAAATCTCCAATTCCAGGCTCTTTACAATGCTTCACTTCGAAAGACATTCGTTGGATCGAACTTGTTTCAAGATAATAAATCCGATCCCGATCTCTTCAAAACAACGTTTGATATTTCCGGTAAACTCAACCCCGGTTCTCTAGGAAATAAATTGATGAAAATAAGATCGAAGATCACCTCCTAACCGTTGGTGGACGTATTTCCTTATCATCGTCCTAGAATATTTACAAGTTTACACATACAGTATAGCACCTTCAACGGTAACCGTAACATATAATTCTCGCATTTCCTCTAGATATTTCCAAAGTTACGTTTTGGGTACGGGTTTGATAGTCGGTTATTAAACTATTAAATAAACATACATTCACAACACAATATTTCCCACTGGAAATCACTAGGCCTCAATTATTTAGATTTGAAATCAGTTTACAAACTTGATTCATCAAAATGAATATAATTGCTCAATGTTCTTTCAAAATACTTAACTTGTAAGACAAGTTAAATAGCTATATTCAATACCATTCATGATCTGCTTAGGTATTATACTCGTCTTTAAGTCAAAGAACAAATCTTTGTTTGATAATAACCTTTCATAATTGATTATAAACTCATTTCAAAAATCCAAGTTTAAACTTAAGTAAGATTCCCTTTCAGAAGCATTTATATTATTTATAAACTTCTATTTCTATCTTACTACAAATAACTTGAAATCCTTTGTTAAACATTTTTTTATGATCAAACCCATTGACTATTTATCTCGAATGCATCTCCACTTCTAAACATCACTTCAATAATTTACTTCTTCCATTTAGCCTCTTAAAGAAAATCAACAAGATTTTAAGATAACTAATAACCTTAAAATAAACTTATTATATTACTCATTAACCGTTAAATAATAATTATCCTTAAAACAGTATTATTTTTGAACAAATTATCTTTGAAATATTTTAATACTTATAAATTCTTAAATAATAATTAACTTTTAAATCAAATCATTTTGAAATAACTTTAGTTAATAATTAAATTATACCTTTAAATAATTTAAATGATTAAATAACTTTGGAAAACGATAATTAAATACCTTTAAATAACTTCTAAGAATTATAAAGTATTTAACTTTAAATCATTATTAAATAATCAAATAAATAATAATCATTCTTAGAACAACTTTGGTTCAAGAATCGATTTCCAAGTTTGAAAGAGGCTTATTAATTCCAATGGTACTTAATAAAGACACCATTAATTTCATCAACTATCCAGAATAACAAATTCAGATATTCATAGAATCAATCCATCACATTGCTTAATACAATCAACAGGATAATAATTAGTTGTCCATACAAATGTGATAGCAGAACAGGATTTATTTCTGCTAATCAATGTCCAAGAACATGTTTATTTAGTAATAACGGCAGAATGGTGATTTATTCTGCCAACAGGGAAACGATTCAATATAGTTAATGGAATAATGTTTTATTCCACTAACAGATGTCTAGTTATCTTATTTACTCTAAATTAATTCATTAATATTCTTATCTGGCAATTTACGTCGATGGATAGTACATATAAATTTTAAAAGACTAAGTTTATTTTAATCACGTATTTAAAACTTGATCGTTTTAAAATACCATAAATTATCACTAAGTCAAATCAGGCAACGGGCCTCATGAAAATGGAGTACTCGACGATACGAACCCATCGCAACAAGTTTCACGTTAATCGGTTCATACAATCGAGTTATGTCATTACAAAGTTTACTAGTTATATATATATATATATATTGAAACACCCCCACACTCCTTAAAATACCCAAAAGGACACATTAAAAGGCGTGGTGCGTTGTAGGTATGACTGAAACTAACAGAGACTAAGATTCACAAGGCAAAAATAGGTAAAAACAGCGGAAGCTAAAATAATAACTTATTTAAAAAAACTTTCATAATTGCTTCATAAATAAGTCAAATACCAAATACAACATCCATATCTCAAAACCCATCATATCTTATGAAATCAAAATTCATAGTCTCAAAATCAGAGTACATAATATCCCTCATAATAAGCCAGTACAAAAAAAGAACTAAAGCTGAAATAAAAGGAATACATAGTATAGAACTCCTACAAGAAAACTCCAAGCAACAGCAATCTACTGACTTCTCCCTTAATTGCCTATGGGGGGAAAAAGTGGAAAATAGGAGGAGTGGGTCAGACTAAAAGTCTGGTGAATGATAGTAATTACTAGAGTCTTTAAGAAAGATAAAAGTAATAGACTCTACAACAGTTCAAGCATAAATAAGGATAACATAGGAAATAGGAAAGAGATAAACTGGAAATAAGTACGATTAAATATTGCTCAATTTATAAGATATGTTAACTTTGATTGCTTGCACTTATCTATTATTTCTGATTTGATTAGGCTGAATTCCTAATCTTATAATTAGGATGTAACCCTAATTCTACCCTTTTTGATCGGCCTGCTACTCCATAGACCTTGCTGCGGACCAGATGCTATATAACCCCCTACACAGCAGCCAATGGTATCTACGAAAGATGCACAGAGCAACCACTGTGGATCCAGACAACATATATAGCTCTCTACACAGAAGGTAATGGTGTCTACGAAAGACACTCATACTAAGCGCTTGGAACTCATAGCTATTACTGAGCACCCGAATGGAAGTCGCACGTGTAACTGCCACCATGCCCATGCTACCTTTTGCTCCACCTATTGGTCTTCTTATTACCTCAAACTCCAGCACAAGTGTGCCCCTCATCCCACGTCAGGCTAACGTGAGATCACCGTGTGTCCATAGAATCTATAGGGGAAATGTTGTTGGTATTGGCTCCTCATCCAAACAATATCTAGTTGTGCCCCTTATACAAATCCATCGTGATTTGGACTTTTATTTGACCAATTACTACCATTCTTAGCATAAGCATTCCCTAGGCTCACCATTTTGTCTAATAGGGAATGCTATTTGGTACAGGTTCTACTTTCATCTTTGCTTATTAACTTAGATAAATTATTTTAAATAAGCCTTTACAATTTATCCCTACTATCTTTGCTTATTAATTTATCCTAAGTCTTAAAATAAGCCTCATTCTGTTCTATTTCTTATTATAACCTACGTTATAATCATGCTTATTACTTAACCCAAGGTCTAAGTGTGAAAGTAAGCTTCTTTCATCTTTTACTCTATTTTTAGTTATAATTCTAAGTTATAACTAGGCCAATCTTTTTAATTCAGTCCAATTAACGTCATAATTATGCATAATTTCAATCCAATTCCGTTTATATTACAGTCTTTGAAATTTACATCATATATTCCATTATTTCAGTTTTCTTACAATTTAATACATATTCACGTTAATCCTATTCTAATCCATATGCGAAGAAGGAAAAGGAATAAAAGAAAACTGAAGATAGAATAAATTCCAAAGCGTAGAAAGAAGATGTAAATAACGTATAAATAACAGTAAATAAACTAAAATACTGTAAATAAAATTTAAATAAACGGAAAAACTATAATTAACAGAAATAAACTAAAATTACTGAAAAGAATAGCTGAAAGGAAATAGACTGAAAATAATTCTAAAAACTATAAATAAACTACTAAAAGGCTATTCCAAAAATCATAGTAAAACTACAACTATTGGAAACCCTATTATTTTGAATTACTTAAAGAAATCTTAAAATAATTACAATCACTCACCTCCGGTCCTAAGCTCTTCCTTTGGTCTTCCCGGATCCACTTAGAGTTGTAAAATAATTTAATTTATAACGATTTTCTCCTTCGGAACAATTATTCCGTTTAGGGTCCTTCCTAGAAAGGTGAACCCAATTAGAGAAAACCTCAAATGAGAAAAATTGTTAGGTCTAGGGGTCTATTTATAGAGGTAGAAGTGGATCTCGGACCGTTGGAATTGGGGATTGAATAGGATGCAACCACGTCATAGGCATAACCATCAGATGCAAAAATAGATGAACCGGATTGGTTAGAAGAATGCAAAACACGTCATAGACGGCTAAAATTTTAAACGAATGAATGAACATTCGGTCGCCCCCCAAATGAGCAGGCGGGTCGACTCGGTAGTCGACTGCCTGGTGCCCAGGTTGACTGGACTGTCGACCTGCCTATATTATTATTATTATTATTATTATTCATTTTTGTTTATTTAATAACTTGTTCATATTAGCTCGGTTTCAGACGTTCTATATATGGAAATTGACCAGAAAATTACCACGGACACAATGGAGCAATTCCCGTGGCTCAATTCTGATAATTTCACAAAGTTATTTTATTATTTAGTTAATTAACGAATTAATTATTACGGGTTAAATTTCGGGTTGTTACATTCTCCCCTCCTTAAGGGATTTCATCCCCAAAATCTCTAAGGATAAAGGAATGACTAAATGTTTTCATCCAAGTTCTTCAACCAACTACTCAATCATCAACCATTCATCCATTGTCCTTAAGTTTTTCGAATGAAGTTTATGATACTTATGCAATTAGTGTAGTGCAAAATGACCCTAACTAATGCAAAAGATTAGGTAGTCCACTGATTCAATTGACCTCCTTTTATGCAATCATGTATGTGCCATGTATCCAAATGAATGCAAAAATTCCTAATTATAACTGATAGTTCTATATGCGTGCTACAACCATCATCCAAATGCAACAATCATGTGATAAACATCCATTTATAGCAACCATGGAAATAAAATAAAAATGCGCACACATTCATATGCATATGTTCTAGTGTCCTAGTTAGGCCGATCCCTAAAGAATAATAGTGCCTAGTGTAACTATATGTTTCCATTAGCATCCACTAGCAAACATTTGCAATCACTAGCATACATCATTCATAACATGTTCTATTAACATGTTTACATCAAATCCTACCATCCATAGGTTAAATCCTAAGTTCTACCCTCCCAAAGGATAATAAAGGAAAGAACTTATTCAAAACTAAAATGGAAAAAGGAAATTCTAAAACTTATTATCAAAGAGACATGGATATGAGATATGAATTTGCTCCTAATCAAATTAGTCTTCTTTGAAATCTCTCTAACCATGTCAGAACCAAGAAGCAACCTTTCCGTAGACTCCAACCAACATGAAGACGTCTTACACGGCCTTCCCAAAAAGAGCTTCAAAAGGTGCCATTCTAATGCTAGCTTGAAACTACTACCATATGAATTCCACTAAAGAAAGATGCTTTCCCCAAGTTCTTTCAAAATCAAGCATACTCATTCTCAACCATGCTTGTCTTACTATCCTACTAATTTCATTTTACTGTTCTTCATGAATCAACATTCATAGGTTTTTACTGGTGTCCTATACACTTTATGGAAACTTCCATTATTAGTTCTAAAAGTAATTACTGCTATCTCCTTACACCTTTTCCATTACTCCTATGAACTGATTCTTATCTACTCCACATTTAAGAGTTTGGTTTGGTATTTATCACCTTGTTTTAAAAACTAAGGTTTATAAAAATTTTAAAACATCAAATCCCAAAATCTTTGTCTTTAAAAGTGTTATCTTTTCAGTTTCTATTAATTTCAAAAATAATTGGTCACTTAATATTATTTCCCAAACCTAGAGGGAAAAACTTCCAAAATTTTAAGTCCAAAACTTATATCTCTCTTTCTTTTAAAGACTTTTACAGTTTTCTATATAAAAATTTTAATTTTCAAATTTTACTTTTGTTAGGTTTTTCATTTCAAAAATTATTTACTTTTTCACCAAACCATTTTCTTTTAAAATATCTTTAAAATATCCTTTTACAACAGCTTCTTATTACACCTAACAGTCTCATATCTTAATATATTGGAACTACTTTCTCTTATGAGAAGTTATTAACGCTAAAATCTTCTATGAACCTTTTAAAAGAGAATTTCATGTTTATGTGAAATTACAAGAAACTTATTTTATATTTTTCGAAATAGGCTATACAAAATATGGTGCTTTTCATACCTGGTATATCTCTTTCATGTATTCCTTGTAACTTACACAAAACATTTTTATTGGTTTTATAGAAAATCATACCATTATTCTTTTCATCCCAATAGATTAAAATATGTTTAAATTATATTCTTCCATGATAAATATTTTCTAATATCTAACTTACACATTTTCCTTTCAGAAAAACTCATCTTCAAAACTGTTTTAATATTTCCATAACTACAAAAACACTTCCTTATACTTATTAATAATAAGTGTACTTTACAAACCATTTCGTTTCTAGACTTAGAAATTACCTTTTAAAAATATATTTTTATTTGGGTTAAAATGGATGTTGCGTAAAACACCGTTACTACAACCCAAGAAAAATACTAGTGTATGGATTCAATTAAATAAATACCAATAAATCTCATATACATATGTAAAAATATTTCTCTTGAGAGTCACTTACTATAACAATAGTGTAATAGCCTATGCTCCACTTATTTTCCACGAAAACATTTATTACAACAATAAAAGTTGTAAACTACGTTTTCGATACTTGATACACTCTAGGTTTTTATGTTTAAAATCTTTGTTTACTTACAATGAAACTAGTGAGTTATATATATATATACTCCATAATTCTTCAAAAAGAATTCCAATTTTTCATTATATAAAAACCAACTTAAATTTCATAACATTCTTCAAAACCCCATGTTTGTTTTCTGAAAGAAAATATTAACAATGAAAATTTTCAATTCTAACAATTACAATTTTTTTTCAACTTTTTAAATTTCAAAATTTTCATTTTATTAGGCTTAGCATAAAGTGGGCCTTCCTACTTACTACCCTCGGAGTACCTTTCCTAAACTAAAGGCTTTTACTCCTATTCCTCTTGTATACTCATATTTATTCAAAGGCATCACCGTCAAATCCGCTTGTTTGAGACAATTATAATTTCTGCAATTACCTACACATGGACTTTCTTCTCTGCTTATCTACTGAATTTTGTTGTACATCTCTAACCTTTGCCTACCTCTCCTTGGATTTCCATAATCCTAATCCTAAATTGTCAAAACCGTCTCTTAAATCTCTATCATGTGTATACACTCTCTATGCCCTAATAAACGCACTTCAAAAGTGATACTTCAAGAACTCTACTCTCAACTGACGAGCACGAAGCGTACAAATAACCTCCTTTAAATGAATAACATGCTCTTCCATACTTCTTGGAAAACACCAAAATGTCGACCACGAATACCACCACGAGCTTTATTTTAGGATATCTCTAAAAACATGGTTCATCAAATCTATACAGTAGGTTGGGACATTGGTTAGCCCAAACGTCATGACTATCCACTCAACGAATCCGACTAGTGTCCTAAATGTGGTCTTATCAATGTTATCATCAGCGACCCTAAGCTGATGAAATCCAGTGGCTAAATCAAGCTGGGAGAATACTAAAGAGCCAACTAACTGGTTGACAAGATCATCTATCCTAGAGAGTGGATAATGGTTCTTCTTTGTGAGGTTATTCAATTTTCTATAGTCAATGCAAAGTCGAAGAGAACCACCTGCTTTGGTAGCGAAGATGACTGGCACTCCCTATTCCGATATGTTTCTTCTTATGAAACCTTTCTCCAACGCTCATGGATTTGCTTACTCAATCCCTTTCTTTCCCTAGGCACCATATGCCATACGGGTAATGCTACTGGCTAGCCAAATAAATCCTGAAATAAATCTCTCTCTTAGGGGGGTAGTCCCCTAACTTCCTCAAAGATGTCTGGAAAAATATCTGAAGATAGGAACCGAATCTAACTCTGATGATGATGAATCGAGGGAATAAAGGAAGCTCAACATAACCGACCCTTGCGGGTCGCAAAAAATCTCGAGAGTCCTACTGATGCATGTCTCTAGTCTAACGACTCTCCTATTGCAATCTAATATAGCTCCATATGTGGATAGCCAGTTTATTCCCAAAATCATCCCATACCCTGAAAATGTCAAAATATATGCGTCATAGTCAAATTCTATGCCTAGGACATAAATTTCAAACCCCTACAAACCATAAACAAGAGTTTCGATCCTCCCATGGGGTTTGAACATCCATGGGGTCTACTACTAAAGAGATGTCTAAGTGCTTACAATCTACCAAAGAACTAAAGAGTGTGATGCTCTAGGATTGAAAAAAGTCTGAATGGGAAAATCAGAAATAGGAACCAAATTTTCCTACCTCGATCCGGTCTGCTGCTGGAAGGTGTTGCATCGATAGCCTGAATCTGCGCTGTAGGTGCACTCGCTCCCTACCCCATCTTCTGAGGACAAAACTTACTAAGATGATTGGGCTGTTCACAACTGTAACACTTCTTCACCTTCACTCTCTTGCAGTCTCTTTTGCATAATGACCAGTCATTCTACAACGGTAACATCTCCCACTTTTCTTGATTAGCTTTTGAGAGCCTTCCCTTTTCCTCTTATCCTTCTTGCCCTTCCACCATGGCTTCTTAGAGCTTGTAGGAATTGCCCTAAGCTCTTCTTCCAGCTGTCAAGATATAGGTTGACCACTCTGTCGGTCCTCCAAACCTAACCGCCAAAACTTTCGTTCCAACCTAGCTTGTGTCTCCTTGAAATCCTTCGTGCTAGAAAATGTTCCGCCTCTTATGCTAGTGAAGTCCTTGCATAGCTTAGGAAAAATGGGCTGGTGTAGGTGGATTAAAGGGATTTCCACCTACTGGTGTTGTATTGGGCGCTTGCCCTTGCACCTCTAGTACCGTCGCTCTACGGAACCAGTCAGCCATACTATGCAAAGAAAAGGAAACTTAGGCTCGAGAGAATCGAAAGAAGGTAGAACTGGACTTTGAGGGGATTTTTTTTATAAAAACTCTTTTATACTTAAAAACTATTTCTAAGAGTTTTTTTCTGAAAAATACTTTTAAAACAAGTTATTTTGAAAAATACTTTACTTTTAATACAATTTTTAGGAATCCTATAACATTAGGCTCTGATACCAAGTGAAACACCCCACACCCCTTAATATACCTAAAAGGACACATTAAAAGGTGTGGTGCGTTGTAGAAATAACTGAAACTAACAGAGACTAAGATTCACAGGGCAAAAATAGGTAAAAACAGCGAAAGCTAAAATAATAACTTATTTAAAATAAAACTTTCATAATTGCTTCATAAATAAGTCAAATACCAAATACAACATCCATATCTCAAAACCCATCATGTCATATGAAATAAAAATTCATAGTCTTAAAATCAGAGTACATAATATCCCTCATAATAAGCCGGTACACAAAAAGCACTAAAGCTGAAATAAAAAAATACATAGTAGAGAACTCCTCCAAGAAAACTTCAAGCAACAACAATCTACTGACTTCTCCTTGATTGCCTATGGGGAAAAGGGGGAAAATAGAGTAGTGGGTCAGACTAAAAGTCTGGTGAATGATAGTAATTACCAGAGTCTTTAAGCAAGAAAAAAGTAATAGACTCTACAACATTCTAGCATAAATAAAGATAACAAAGGAAATAGGAGATAAACTGGAAATAGGTACGATTAAATATTGCTCAATTTATAAGATAGGATAAATTTGATTTCTTGCACTTGTCCTTGATTTCTGCTTTGGTTAGGCTAAATTCCTAATACTGTAATTAGGACGTAACCCTAATTCTACCCTTTTTGATCGGCCTACTACTCCATATACCTTGCTGCGAACCAGACGCTATATAATTCCCTACACAACAGCCAATGGTATCTACGAAAGATGCATAGAGCAACTACTGTGGATCCGGACGACATATATAGCTCTCTACATAGAAGGCAATGGTGTCTACGAAAGACACTCATACTAAGCGCTTGGAACTCATAGCTATTACTGAGCACCCGAATGGAAGTCGCACGTGTAACTGCCACCATGCCCATGCTACCTTTTGCTCCACCTATTGGTCTTCTTATTACCTCAAACTCCAGCACAAGTGTGCCCCTCATCCCACGTCAGGCTAACGTGAGATCACCGTGTGTCCATAGAATCTATAGGGGAAATGTTGTTGGTATTGGCTCCTCATCCAAACAATATCTAGTTGTGCCCCTTATACAAATCCCTCATGATTTGGACTTTTATTTGACCAATTACTACCATTCTTAGCATAAGCGTGCCCTAGGCTCACTATATTGTCTAATAGAGAATGCTATTTGGTACAGGTTCTACTTTCATCTTTACTTATTAACTTAGATAAATTATTTTAAATAAGCCGTTACAATTTATCCCTACTATCTTTGCTTATTAATTTATCCTAAGTCTTAAAATAAGCCTCATTATGTTCTATTTCTTATTATAACCTACGTAATAATCATGCTTATTACTTAACCCAAGGTCTAAGTGTGAAAATAAGCTTCTTTCATCTTTTACTCTATTTTTAGTTATAATTCTAAGTTATAACTAGGCCAATCTTTTTAATTCAGTCCAATTAACGTCATAATTATGCGTAATTTCAGTCCAATTCCGTTTATATTACAGTCTTTGAAATTTACATCATATATTCCATTATTTCAGTTTTCTTACAATTTAATCCATATTCACGTTAATCCTATTCTAATCCATATGCGAAGAAGAAGGAGGAATAAAATAAAACTGAAGATAGAAGAAAATCCAAAGCGTAGAAAGAAGATGTAATTAACGTATAAATAACAGTAAATAAACAGAAATTCTGTAAATAACTGTAAATAAACGGAAAAGCTATAATTAACAAAAATAAATTAAAATTACTGAAAAGAATAGCTGAAAGGAAATAAACTGAAAATAATTCTAAAAACTGTAAATAAACTACTGAAAGGTATTCCAATAATTGTAGTAAAACTACAACTATTGGAAACCCTATTATTTTAAATTACTTAAAGAAATCTTAAAACAATCACTCACCTCCGGTCCTAAGCTCTTCCTTTGGTCTTCCCGGATTCACTTGGAGTTGTATAATAATTTAATTTATAACAATTTTCTCCCTTGGAAAAATTATTTCGTTTAGGGTCCTTCCTAGAAAGGTGAACCCAATTGGAGAAAATCTAGAATGAGAAAAAGTGTTAGGTCTAGGGGTCTATTTATAGGGGTAGAAGTGGATCTCGGACCGTTGGATTTGAGGATTGAATAGGATGCAACCACGTCATAGGCTGAATAGGATCCATCGGTTGCAAAAATAGATGGATCAGATTAGTCAGAAGAATGCAAAACACCTCATAGACGGCTAAACTTTCGAACGAACAAACGAACGTTCGTTTGCCTCCCAAAAGAGCAGGCGGGTCGACCGGGCGGTTGACCGCCTGGTGCCTAGGTTGACTTGTCGGTCGACCTGCCGTTCGACCTGCCTATGTCATTTTGTTTTGGTTTTTTTTCATTTTTGTTTATTTAATAACTTGTTCATGTTAGCTCGGCTTCAGACGTTCTATATATGGAAATTGACCAGCAAATTAGCACGAACACAATGGTGCAATTCCCATGGCTCAATTTTGATAATTTCACAAAGTTATTTTATTATTAGTTAATTAACGAATTAATTATTACAGGTTAAATTTTGGGTTGTTACATATATATATATTAACAAATTAAACTCCACCTACATGCCTTTATGGGCCGAAGCTCAAAACCATATACCAAATCCATTTCTCCCTTCTTCCTTCTCCTCTTTCTCCCTTCGTTTCTTACTTGTCTGAGACCATTTCCAACATAAATTCCCACATCAAATCACAACTCGAACCAATTTTGCATCGTCCTGAGATCATCGACCCAAGTCGAACTCAAATGCCACCACACGACCGCACAGCTTCTTCGTCTTCTTCCATTATTTACCATTTCCAGGCAAATGAAAAACGTGCACGCGTGCACGTACACAAACACCACCAACCGAACGACCCTACCACAACCATACATACTCGTCTCTCCCTTAGCCAGACCATCTCCACCCCCTAGTTTCACCGCCGACCACCTCTAGACAAATTCGAACGATTTTCCGAGCCCGATTTCCAATCCTCGACCAAACGATCTCATCCCACGGCCACCACAACCCTCTAGAACCTAAGTTGCCTATGCCACCTAGACCGCCAATGCCCCGAGCACCTCCAAACCCATCGCGGCCAAGCTCGGCGCTTCCCTCTTTTGCTAGTGACCAGAAAACTGAACCCATAGAAAACAATGCCCTAAACCATAAAATCACCTCGCCTCCTCAAACCAAAACCTATTTCGAAGATTCGCCACAATGAAACCCTAGACCATGTCGCCACGCTTCTCCTCGGCCAAACCACACAGCCTATCGTCAACCGTATCGCCGGAATTTATTTTTTAAATAGATTTTGATCATCTCTTGATTTCTCACGATGTAAGCCACTAAAAACTATGATTTCTTCGTTAAAAATCATATTTTCATATGACAATCATGATCAAATACATGAATAAATGTTTTAAGGATGATGAAAATTGACGAAACCTGGGTTACTTACTGTATTTTCACAGTTTCACAAAACATAAAGAAAAAACACACTTCAAACTATTTTTGATGTAATCTATGCTCGAAATCAAACAATTCCCTAGTTTACATCAACCATAAATTCAAATTGAAAAGGGAGATATTGATTTTTGAAAACCAGAGCATATATAAATTTAAAATCTGTTAACATGATAGGGTAATGTTAGAGAAATTCCCAGGCATTCAAATTTAAATTCTCACCTTAATTATGCTTGATTTCTTAAAACTTCAAATTTGAATTCAAACTGCAACCTGAATCTTGACAACTTGCTTTGATTTTGGATTTATAAGAACATAACTGTTTGTTCTTCTTACAGTGTTTTGGTTTACAAGTATTTTTTTTACAGGGTTAAAGAAACTGAAGCATACCCCCACATCTCTATATACTTATATATATGCTTACAAAAGTGTAATGATAAATATGTACAAAAATTTTGAGCTCGAAAAAGATTTGAAAATACTAAGGCTGCGGTACAAAAGATTGGTGGCTGATATGATTTTCTAATGGCTGCAAATTTTATATATGTTACAGCCTATAAAATTTGACCATTATGATATGTAATTTTCCTTCATACTAGCCTACAATTTGACTAAGTATAATATCCCTTCTTTCATTTTTGACCTGTAATTTTCTTTTGTTGTAAACCTATAAGTTCTTTTGTGTTATCAACTCCTTATATAATTTTTCTTTCTTTCTTATATATATATATATATATATATGTGTGTGTGTGTGTGTGTTTGCTTCTTTACACTTACCATTTGATTTTTAAAAACATGTTTCCACTATATTTTTTAGAACAAAATAATGTAAAGTGGTATTAAGTCTAAATAGTTTAAAACATATTTTTCTTTTCGAAATGATTAAATGATTTTATTTGAATTTTCTTATTTCCATCTTATATTGTTCCATATATATTTGTTTTTATACCAAGAATAGTATTGTTATATGTACATGCATAAGAATAATTCAATTTTTAAAACTCTTTTCTATTTATATAACCTTATTTATTTGGCTTGCAAATAATATATATATATATATACATATATATATATATATATATATATATCCCTTTTTTGAACTTATATGTACATATATTCTTCTTATTCATTTAAAATAACAAAATAAATGATTTTCTAATCTTAAGTAAATTCCAATTATAATACCAAAATTTCATTTATAACAAAAACTAGAATTTTGAAGACCTCGGTTTAATTTTAAAACAAATTTTCAATTATGAACTTGTATTCAATCTATATATAAATTTTATAGTTATGAATATATATATATATATAAGAAATTTCAAATTAGATCAGTTTCTATTTTGTAAATAAAACCTGGAAATTTCAAAATCTTATCTTGATTAAAAACTGTTTATCATTACAAATTGCCATTTAATAAGAATTCTATTTCAATTAAAAGACCATATTATTGAATATTAAAAATAAACATCCATAACTTAAGACGATAAAAATCCCGGGTTGTTACACAAACACTTACATACACTTTTCCATAGAACATATAACATAACGACAACCACAAAAACCCATAAAATTCAAAACTTTATTACATCCATAACATAATTAGACTTAATCTTCGTGCCAAATTTTTTTTTCATGTACAACATATATATAATCATACACAAAGCACGTAAATAACCAATAACCAAACAATATCACATAGTAACATCAACATAAACAAAAGATGTAACTTTTACCAAAAGGATATGAGTTTTAATTACCAAAATTTAATCAAATCCCTTAAAAACTTGAATTTAGCCCTAGAACTTTTATTTTCAAAACCAAAACGTCATTTTTAGCCAAGAGAAGGCCAAGTAGGCTTGGCTAAAGTGGGGACTTGGGCACAGCCTTGGGTTGATGAGGTGGGTGAGGACTTGTGTTGGCAAGGAGAAGTTGTAGAGGTGAAAGAAGGAGTGTTTAATCAAGTTTGTAAAGGATTAAAATGAAAAAAAATTGATTTTGAAACTTGGAAATCAAAGAGAAGCATTAAAAAGTTTTCCACTGGTTTAGAAAGAGAGATGGAGTTTAAAATAAGAATTGAAAAATGAAAGTGAGAGAGACAACAATATGGAATTTTTTTAATATAAATTTGAATTAGCAAATTACTAAACTACCCTTAAAGTACCTACTCTCCATTCACTTTATGCTACATCATCATCTCCATCCTACCACATCCCTTCCACATGCAAGAATGAAAGCCCACCCTATTATCTGTAACGACCACGACTTTCTCTCCATAGAAAGTCGTATCGCTAATAAGAAAGAAAGGGATAGAAAAGAGAAAAGAAGAGAAAGAAAGAACTAAACAATATCAGAATCTCACAGCGGAACGAAACAAAATATAATATATCACATAACTATTACATAGTCTTTACATAATCAGAGTTACACAACTTATACAACAAAATAGACAGTTATAATTTCTATCTATTATACAACTCAAGATACAATTCAAACAAAAGACTCAGATCAACCAACACAGCGGAATACTATCTATCTACGAATGCTGAAGCCTCCTGCTCCATATCTTCTCCATAGATTCGTCAAAGCTAACCTGAATCCCTTGGCTACTCGTAAAAATTTGAGTACCCAAGAGTTTAATAAAACATAAAATAAACACTTGGGTCAGACATGGGTCTGGTGTGAGTAAACGGGTTAAAGTTGCTTAACTTCAAAACCTTTTGAAAACAAAGGTATCACGTAAGACTTCCCACACATAAACATGGAAAAGTTTTTACCTTACGCTAACCAAAACATTGATAGGAAATCCGGTTATATTATAATAGGTCTAGGGTTTTCAAGTAAATAAGAAATAGCTGAAATTGTTATATTATTAAATTCCAGCATACTAGCCAACAAAGTGGGTTATACAATCAAATCCGTTATCACTTATTAGAGATTGGATTCCATACAATGGCAGGGCTACTGGGGTACCGCCCGTCACAGTACGTGGCCTAGATCACCGTACCGAGGAGTACGCCCGCTCCCCTGCAACACAAAGCCGGAACCATCCCTTACTGGATAATTCCAAATAAAATCACCCCACAGTTGTGATCAGCAACCGCACCACTAAGCCGAAATAAAAAGGGACATCTAGACAAGGATGACTTTACTCTCAGTGGGAGCTACCCACGAAGCTTTACTGCACCTCCCCTGTTTTAGCCATTCCCGGTTGATGAGGCTTGAGGTCACGATTACCTTAGAAAAGAACACATCACTTAGAATGCTCATCGCCCACCTGACGATGTTCTAAAAGCATTCAATCCATACAAGTTCGTTCCGGGTTCGAACGAAACCGAAGGCATTATCTCGTTACACTCGTTTTGGAATCACCCTCAGAGTTAACGACAATAACCCTTGCACTCTGAATCTTCATCTTCACTTGAGATTCACGACCTATCGTTAATTTGGATCGATGTGGTATTCGGATATCCAAATCTGGAGACCCGATCCCGGTCTCATCGAAATCCAAAACGTATCTTTTAAGGCCAAGTTGTTTTAAGGTTAAAACAATTCAATTCTATTATCTATATACACATAGATAGATAATTCAATAGATAATCTACATTATCATCACAACAGATAACCCATATTATCATTTCAATTCAACCAACATCTATATCACAGATCAACATATACCTCATTAGAGATATCAAACAATGCAAAGAATTCAATATCTTTCATCCATTCCTAAGTAATGATTTATAACATCTCTAATTAATTTAAAGTGAATTAAATTAATTACTTCATTCTATAAATCCTTCTTACTTAATCATTAATTAAACCAATTAATTAATCATACTCTAAATATCAAGTCTTAATTAATCAATCCTGATTAGTTATCTTTAATTACTTTAAGTAATTAATTCTTAATTAATTTCACAAATTAATTATCTTAAACCATTACAGTAATTAATCTTTAATTACTTCATAAACTAATTAACTATAATTAATTACATTAATACATAATTAATTATATTAATTAATTACTTTTTAAATTACTTATTATTGATTAATTAGTTTTAATTAATCAACCTTTAATTACATTATTAATTTATATTAATAAATTAATGATCCTTAATTACTTCTTAATTAATTATCCTATTTAAAATTAATTATTTTTAATAATTAATCTTTAATTAAAACCACATTTATTAATCACCTTTGATTAATCTCATTTAGTAATTAACTTCCCTTAATTACTCCATTAATTAATTACTTCTTAATTAATTGTCTTTAATTAATCCCTTGATTAATTACAATAACTCAAATTACTTCCATTCTTAAATCATTTTTCATTAATTACATCCAGTAATTTTTATTAATTACTTTACTAAGTAATTTCAATCCATTGATTAAATTAAGTAATTATTTATCAAATCATCAAATGTTTAAATTAATTAAACTTAATTAATTAACTTAAACGAATTACACTTAAACTAAATTAATTACATTAAGTAATTAATTCCTTAATTACTTCCTTTTTAAGAAATTAACCTTTTATTACTTCCATTAATTAACTCTAATTACTTATACAAAGTAATTATACTTTATTAATTATATTAAGTAATTATACTTAATCCATTTCAAAGTAATTATCCTTAATTAATCAAATTAATTAATTATCTTAAATTAATTTTATTAATTAATTATTTCTTAATCACTAGTTAATGATCTTTAAATTAATTACATTCATTAACTATTCATTAATTACTTAAAACTTTATTAGTTAAAGATAATCAATTTATCTTAATTAACTACTTTATTATCATTTAAACTTTATTAAAAAGCTTGAAATCAACTTATATAGAATCATTTGAGAATACACTTATCTTAATCACTTCTAATTACATCATTAATCCCATTTGAAAAACAATTAGGATAAATGCATTTGAAAAACAATTATATTAAATCAAAACGAATTAAATTTCAAATTCATTTGACTTTACAATTTATATTGAAACTTGTTTTTGAAAACTTGATAAATGCTTTTACTTCGAAAACTTGTTAACCAAATTACTTCAAAACTTAATCATGTTTTCTTTTAAAAACTTGGTTCATATTTCAGTTATTTATTTATTTTAAACTTTGTTATTATACAAAGAAACCCGAGCCCAAGACTACAATTCCTCGAGCCAACTAACAAAATCTCCGAGCACTCATCTCGCTCTTCGTTCCCCCGAGGCAAACCATGTTTTACTTCGAGTTCGTCCCCAGAAACTCTCGTCTTCCCCAACCTTCAAACAACAATGGATACAAACATACACGCGTGTACGTGTACGCCTGAACTGGCCATCTCCGACCAACCTCGCCACCCTCGACGCATCGACGACGACCTTGCCGAGCAACTCAAACACCCAGATCGACGAATACACCAGAGAATCAAAATCGAGTATCTCGATTACAAACTGGAACCCAACCTATCGACTAAATCTCATCGCCGTCGACGATCTCCACCACCAGAACTCACGCCGACCAACCCGAAGCTTCACTACGACTTCCCACACCTATTTCCCCTATCGCGATCGAGACAGGAGCACCATCGTTGCCACATTCGTCAAGATTAAATCGGTTATCGAATCGTCAGAGAGAAAACCCTACTTCGCCCTACCCCAGTCACTACGGCCATTAATAAATTACAAATCTATTTTTCCAGCTATCGGTAACACTCCAGCTAACTTCGACAAAGATCTCGATCCCATCCACCATACCAATCATCGGAATTTGCCAACAACCCCAAATCTGAACAACTAAAGATATCTCAACATATACGAGTTTAAAAATCTCGAAATGTTTATCAAAAATCATAGTTTTCCAATATAAATCAATTTACGAAATCCAAACATGAAATCGTGAATATTTATTTTTGACTTAAATATGATTTCTACTGTTATACCTTATATTTGAATCAATTACCAAATTTGAAATACTTGAAATTATTTCTAAAATTTATATTATATAGTTATGAACAGTTTTCATTTATATATCTTAGCCTAAAATTGATTGCAGAGGAAGATACAATTTTTCTTTATTATTTGAAAGTGGAGCCTGTAAAATAACAGAACATGTTCAACCATTTACACAGACATACACAACTAATCATCTCGTATTCATACATACAAATATGAATCCATGCATATGAACATCATTCATTTTACTACTTCAACAATTATCATATATATCAGCATAATATCAGATTATAAAAGCTGTTTTTAACTAGAAGATTTACTCACAAGATTATAAAACAGAGAACAAGATCTTTATATATATATAAAGAGACATGCTCACACAACATATATATCAATTTAAATAAATTCAAACTGAAGAACTTTCATACCAAACCAATATTATCTCATGCATTAGAGTTAAATCCAAAATAAACTGTTTTTAAAAGGAAAGTTTACTCACTTGATTTAATATGAAGAACAGAGCCTCCAGATTTGTTTTGAAAAACTTGAATTCCTTAGCTTCTTTGATTTTAAAAACTGGAATGCATGTTGTTTTAAAATCTTGATTTGCTTGTCTTGATTTATCTCAGATTTGAAGAATACATGCAGGTTTGCTTATGCTTGATTTAACACTACTGCATGCTTCCAGGTTGCAGAGAAAAAATGATGCAGATTTGCTTCATTTCCAGGTGCATGCAGAAATCATTTCCAGATTTTATAAATATGATGCAGGCCTTTTTGATAATGAGGGGTTTGATTTTGTATTTGAAGAGTGAATTGATTTTAGATTTGTGGAAGTGAATTTACAGATTTTGTTTTGGGAATTTTGGTTTGAGAAATTTTTACAAGATTTTAGTTTTGAAATCTTCTTTTTGTTACAGCTGAAAGGAAATGGGAGAAATGAAAAATAAGCTTTATTAATTAATTTATGGTTTGTTAAAAATCAAAGAAAATGATAGTAAAACATGACACTTGTCCTATATCATATTAATTATCTAACACATGTAAAAATGATGCCTTAGGAAAATAACATGTGTCTTTTTAATTAATGAGTATATATTTTAAATGTTAATAATAACTTTTATACTTAATTTATACATTCTTATCTAAATGTATATATATATATTTCCTTAAAAGAAAATATTATAAAACCAATTATATATAAGTAAAAGCTTTAAACAAATATATTTTAAATCCAAAATATTTTAAATATTTATCTTTTGAAAAATAAATCCAAATTCCAATTCAAATCAAAGAAAAATCAATTTAAAATCAACTTATATATATATATAACTATCGTTTAAATTTAAAATAACAATTTTATTTTCCTAAAATCTATTTATGTTTATAAAAACAAAGTATTATAATTATTATTTGAAAATATCAAATTTATCAATTTTAAATAATTTATAAAAGACATTATCACATTATCAAGCAATATTTAAAAAGAAATAAAACAAACCTTTTTGTAAATCTTATTTAAATTTAAAACTTAAGTTATAATATAATTTTAAACTACTATACATTTACCTTAGGTATTTTAAACTATATAGTTAACTATTTGATTAATCTTTGAAATTTTTTATTTTAAATTTAATCATAATTCCCAAATTACCAAAATATATTAGAATTTGAAAATTATGTTTTATTTGTTAAATTCCATCCAAAGCTTTTCTATTTACAATATATACAATTATATATACATTATAAATAGAAAACAATTTAATTAGCTTTTAAAAGATAAATATTTACCAATTAAATATTTATAAAAGAAGATTGTTAAACCAATTTAAATCTTATTGATAAAAAATTATCAATTTAATTATTTAAACAGATTATTAAATTGATTATTGCCCAAAATTTCCGGGATATCACATTCCTCCCCCCTTAAAATAATTTCGTCCCCGAAATTTAAAAGCAAAGGTAATTTAATAATCTCATTAAAATTTTAATTTTAAAACACAATCATATATTATCAACCATATGCTAACAACCATAGCAACCAATCATCCAAACAAACAATTCTAACTATCCAGACAAAATTCTAGATAGAATTTCCTAGAGTTTCCCAGGTATAAATACAGGGACACTCGTTCTATAGAATCCAAACAATCAATACTACTAAGTTACAGAGCTCCTACTCATCTAGCTCTACAACTGAACAAGATATCAGACTATAGACGAGTCTGACTCAACAACCAAATCTCTCTGAACTGCTGGTTCCAAAACCAGAGATAGATCTTACACGTACTCCCTCAGATACATGAAACACATCGAATCCCAGTTATCCAAACTGACAATTCAATCATGTAGACCAAGCTCTTATTCAAATCAAAACACAGAAGAGATCCAAATTACATCTGAGTTGACTTCCCAGTCTTACCCAATCTTATAGCTCCTTTGATCAAAGAAAACTTATCCAAAATCAAATCTCCGTCTACAAAATCCAAATTTCTTCGTCTCTTATCCACAAACTCTTCTGACGATCCTGGGCTGCCTACAACCCTCTTGATCAGCTCATCCCTTGCTGATGCCTCTAAAACTAACTAGACCAAAACAACCCAACACAACGATCTCCTCAAGATCAACGAAAACCAAAGACACCAATTCTACTACCATCAGTAGACTTCAAACTCCTCCTATCCGGAAAAGACAAACAGGAGCACTCGCCAAACTGCTTTCGCTGCACAACTCTGATCTGGAGCAGAAGAAAATGCTGATGAAGAACACGATCAGAAACTGGACAACACATCCCAGAAATATGGTTCCATAAATCCATAAAGAAACCTAGATACTCCATCAAAATCTGAGCTGCTTCACCAAACTCTATCTCTAGGAACCATCCTTACTAAGCTGAACCAACGGTATCACTCCTGGAATCCAAGTCGATAAGAGAACACAATCTCCAGATGCGGACAAAACTTCTGACTTCCCTGAAGATATCCAGAAAAACTCTGATAACCCAAGAGAGCACTCAGCAATCGCAAGTCACTTTTGCGATCAACCCAGCCTAATTCCAAACAAACTGTTTTCCCTTTACCAATCAGAACAGCTTACACATATCTATCCAATCCATCGAAGAAATGAATCCACTCTGCTGCTTCTGAACTCCTCCTCAAGAAAACTGCTCACCCATAAAACTTCCTGCCAACACACAGAACACTCTGAGCTGCACTGCTGCCACAGATGCCAAAGATTTCCTAACCAAAGCCCTTCGAGAAACTCGATCCTCAAACCAAACAGAATAACCATGCTGAACTCAGCCACAATACTGAAGCGGACATTCTTCCTTAAACTTTCTCCAAAATAAAACATCTTCGGAGACATCCATAGTCACTGCGTCTCATCACACAGCTACTATTACCTGAGTTATCCAAGATACCATTACTCGCTTCTGCTCAACCAACAGATCTAAACTCTCAAAAATCCGCTCAAACGAGCGCGATCAAACTTATACTTCAAAGATCGACTCCGAACCTTAACAGGTTTCCTTCAGAGATCAATAAACACCATATCCAAGTTCACTCGAGACGGTATTTGGTCTACAGTCTCGACAAATATACTTCCAACTCCAAACATTCAAACTCCAACCATTGGCAGTCGTGTTACACACACCACTACCCTATCTACCTTTAGAACTTATTTGGAAAACCCGAACAGGTAATCCAACAAATAGGTAGAATATATATATATATAGTTATATAAAAATTACAAATACGCTCTCTCAAGATAGACACCACTCCAGAGCCTAGGTATTCACTCAACCTACTGCTCTGATACCACTGTAACGACCAACGACTTTCTCTCCATAGAAAGTCGTATCGCTAATAAGAAAGAAAGGGATAGAAAAGAGAAAAGAAGAGAAAGAAAGAACTAAACAATATCAGAATCTCACAGCGGAACGAAACAAAATATAATATATCACATAACTATTACATAGTCTTTACATAATCAGAGTTACACAACTTATACAACAAAATAGACAGTTATAATTTCTATCTATTATACAACTCAAGATACAATTCAAACAAAAGACTCAGATCAACCAACACAGCGGAATACTATCTATCTACGAATGCTGAAGCCTCCTGCTCCATATCTTCTCCATAGATTCGTCAAAGCTAACCTGAATCCCTTGGCTACTCGTAAAAATTTGAGTACCCAAGAGTTTAATAAAACATAAAATAAACACTTGGGTTGTAACGACCCGTATTTTTACGGATCGACATGTTCGTCAAAATCTGGAATTTTAGCACTTTCATGTCATTTCAGATTTTTAGGCAGATTTGTCTAAGTCCTAGGTCGTACGCGACCTAAGGGTTGTTGGCAACTTAGAGAAGGTCTGCGACTTAAGAAAAATGTTGTGAGCGACCTAAGTTTTGTTAAGTGTTAGGTCGGCTGGGAAAGTTAGCGACCTAGTAGTTGCCGAGTTAGCGACCTAGTAGTTGCCGAGTTAGCGACCTAGTAGTTGCCGAGTTAGCGACCTAGTAGTTGCCGAGTTAGCGACCTAGTAGTTGCCGAGTTAGCGACCTAGTAGTTGCCGAGTTAGCGACCTAGTGGTTCTGAGTTAGCGACCTAGTGGTTCTGAGTTAGCGACCTAGTGGTTCCGTGTTGGCGACCTAAGGAGTTAACAAGTTGGCGACCTAAGGAGTTAACAAGTTGGCGACCTTAGGAGTTAGGCTAAGTGTTAGGTCGTGTGTTGTTTTAGGTCGACTTGTGTTAGGTCGCAACCCAACTGAGTCTTAGGTAGTTAGGTCGTTAGGTTGTTAGGTCGCTGGGTTTCCTAAGTGTTAGGTCGCAAAGGAGTTAAGTCGTACATCTGTTAGGTCGCGTAGATTGCTAAGTTGTTAGGTCGCTAGGATAGTTTGTGTTAGGTCGCGTAGATCTATCTGTTAGGTCGGAGAAGCTTAGGTCGGAGAGTCTTAGGTCGGAAACGACCTAGGGAGATAGCCGTGTTAAGCGACTTAAGGAAATTTCTGCTATAAATAGGAGGGGTTGTTCTCACTTTTTGGGATCCGGATTTTGAAGCGACGAAGTGCTGCCATTTTGAGAGCTCGACTTCTACACTTCTTCACTTCTTTTCTCCACTCTAATCTAGTGCTTCCATCCATCCAAATCGAAGATCAAGATTGAAGATTCAAGAGCTTAGATTGAAGATCTTCATCTTTCCAAGAGAGATTTCATCGTTTGAAGTGAGATCTTGTCGGATCTAGCTTAGTTCTTCGCTGTCCAGATCTGAAGTTGATATCTTTTGGATTGTTTAGGTGATTTGGTGAGTGGTGATTATCTCTCACACGGATCCAAAGGAGTAGATCGGATTGTTGGCTCAATTTGGTGTTAAATTAGTGATTTCCATGCATTTTCTTCATCCTATGTGTCGATCCTTGTAGATCCATTGTTCATGATGATGTTGCATCCATTTTATCATATGTTAACCTATGCAAGTTCATTCACCAAGTTTGTAGAGATATAATCCATGTTTTCATGCTTATTGGACTTTCAACTCTTTAATTACGAAATTGCCATTATTGTTATAATTGTCTACTTAGATCATATTTGAATGCTTGATTGCTTGGATTGATGTTTGATTTGATTGATTGTTATGAACTAGATGATTGATGATTAGATTAGATCGAAGATGATTCAAAAGCTAAGGGAAAGGCTCTTGAATTGGAAAAGCTGCTCGTGGCATATGTAGCGGGATGATGAAGCTCTTATGCATAGATTTGATGATGTGATGATGAGATGAGGCTTTGCGAGGATGTAATGAAGCGAAGCAATCATATGATGAAGACTTGGTCTAATCCAGACGGGATCATTCCAAGCATGTTGATAACTCGGTGATATGATTCGAGTTGAGGATAATGAATGGATATGAGAATAGTCGTCGAGGAGGATGACTAGGAGGCTTGGATAGCATCGTTGTTGAAGGTTCTAGCATGCTCTAAGCAAGAGTACGTTTGGGCAGATTCGATAGTCCCAACGGCCAACTGTTGATGGTCGAGTACTCTGGGCAGATTCGATAGTCCTAGGCACGGGCTGCGACGACGTGCGGGAGTTATGTCTAGAACCGGGGTTTCCATTAGCCCTTGACGGACGGCTGAAAGAATGTGCCGGTCATTCAATTAACGGTGATATCGAAGCAATGATAACAGTGATAGCCAGAGTCATGGATGTTTGGTTGTATCGTCATTCGGACTCAAGAGCGGCATTTTCTGGGTGCTTATCTGATTTAGGCCTTGGTACTTGGAAAACATCGCCCTTGACTCGAGTGATAGTAGCTTTACTTTAAATTGTATGCTCTGCTATGTTTGCTTCTGCTTAGTGTGTGTCTGGGGGCTATCACTGTAGAATGAGGTTGGAGTGGGAGGGTTGTATTCCTATTCCTTTTTCCTTTATGCTCTTTTGGTATGTTGTTAGTTAATTTACTGCTCACTAAGACTGTTGTCTGACTCAAGGCTTTATGTTTTAATTCTTATTGCCTTGGGCTGTTCGTCCATTTTGGGACGGGCAGACTAGGTAGCAGGTGACAGGTGCTGTTCTCCTCTCACGATGCTGATATCGAAGACGAGCTGGAGGGTTGCATATTATCTTCTTATTATATGTACTGGATATTCCGCTGTTTTGTATTCTCTGAGAGATATGTAGTGAGGCTTGATGTATTGACTATGTGGATGCTTGTATTCAACTATTATGGAGTTTTATATGATGTCATTTTGTTCTGTAAAGCTTCACTATACATATGTTCTATTGTATTTTGTCCATGCGCTGTGAGTAATACGATAGATTCTTTTGTTTTAAATCTTACCTTGACAATCGTCCATGGTCGCCTGGCACACTTTACAGCGCTATATCTCTAGATTCTATGCAGGGGTCATGGGCGGTCGTCACATTTGGTATCAGAGCATTGGTTAATCGATTTTACCCAACGCTCGCTGTCGTAACTACGTATGAGAGACGTAATTGTATTGTGATGGATGATTACTATATATAATATAGTAGCTTAGTAGAGTTTGAGTCCTTTATGCAGTTGTTTCTCTAGATGTTCTAATCATTCCTTTTTATAGATATTGAGAATGAGTCGAAGAGGGAGACCAGCTGCTAGGGGAGGTCGTGCTACTGAAGAGACTGCTGATTATGCAGCCATGTTCGAAGCTATGATGACTTCGATCATGAGGAGGATACCAGTTCCGGGGGCGGCAGTTGATGTTGGAGTTCAAGTCCAAACTCCGAAACCAGTGGATTTTGCTAAGCTGTGCAAGGATTATACTGCTCTTGGAGGGAAGGTTTTCTTGGGAACAGAATCTACCATTGAGGTCCAGAGGTGGATAGATGCTTGTAGAAGGATCTTTGGTGATTTGGGAATTGATGATGCAACTAAGAGGAAGTTGGCATCAAGGCAGCTTCAAGGGAGAGCTTCTGATTGGTGGAACTCTATTACCATCAATACTGCGGAGGAAGAGATTACTTGGGAACAATTCCAAGCTAGATTTGAAGCTAAGTTCATTTCTACAGCTCAGAAGTCTGTTCTGTTCAAGAGGTTTGTGGAGCTCAAGCAAGGTGGAAGATCAGTTCTTGAGTATGTTTCTGAGTTCGAAGCTTTGTCCAAGTATGCCCGGTCGTATATTGAATCTGCTTATCAGAAGAATGAGAAGTTTGTGACCGGCTTGGATAGTTATCTTGGGAGACAGTTGGTGGATCATTTGGACGATTCATTTGAGAAGCTTGTGGAGAAAGCTCTTAGGCATGAGAGTCTGTTTCCTAAGGAAGGACCTGTTGTTGCTGTTACCAAGGGAGAATCTAAACCACAGCAGGGTGGAAACCAGAAGAGGAAGCAGCAGCAACAGAAGGGTAAGGATGGCCAGAAGAAGCCGAAAGGCGAGGTGACTTGCTACAATTGTCAGCAGAAGGGCCATTTCTCTAAGGATTGTAAGAATCCGAAGGCACCGATGAAGTGTCACAACTGTGACAAGCCGGGGCATTTCAGGAAGAATTGTCCAGAACCAAGGAAGGACAGGCAGATTGTGCAAGCCTATGCTTTGGGGGCTGTTCCGTCGTCTTCGAAAGCTCCTACTGCTGAAGAAAAGGGAAAGAGTGTGGTTGTTCAAGGTACTCTTTTCCTATGTGGTGTTCCAGTTAGAGTTCTATTTGATACTGGAGCGTCGCATTCATTTGTTTGTAATGAACTAGTAGGCCGGTTAGGTTTGAAGCCGGATATTGTTGATAGGCCATTGGTTGTGACTAATCCAGTTGGGGGTTCGTCTTGTTTGTGTATGTTATGCCGTGGTCTAGTTGTGTCGAGTCATGGTTGCTCTTTTGTTTGTGATTGCTTTGTTCTGAACTTTGCGGGGTTCGGAATTATCTTGGGTATGGACTGGCTTAGGAAGTATGCGGCTAAGGTTGATTGCGAAAGGTTGGAAGTGACAGTCGAGAATGTGGAGGGGCGAAAGATTGTGATACGATGTAAGCATGAGGAAGGCGTCTTCATGAGCTTCATGTATTCGCTAGTTGTTCCACGGGATGGACTGTCTTTAGTGCCAATCGCAAATGGATTCGAGGATGTCTTTGACGAAGTCAAAGGGTTGCCGCCGCATAGAGAGATCGAGTTTCGTATAGATCTAGTTGAAGGAGCCAGATCTGTTGTGATGCCTCTTAGGCGGATGGCGCCTAGGGAACAGCAAGAGTTGAGGGTGCAAGTTGATGATCTTTTGCAGAAAGGATTCATTCGGCGTAGTGTGTCCGAGTGGGGTGCACCAGTTGTGTTTGCAACCAAGGCAGATGGATCGTTGAGATTGTGTGTGGATTATCGTGAGCTGAATAAGGTGACTAAGAAGAACAAGTATCCATTGCCGAGAATAGATGACTTGTTTGATCAGCTTCACGAGGCTAAGGTGTTTTCTCAAATGGATTTGGCAACGGGATTTCACCAGTTGAGAGTTGCTAAGGATAGTGTGCCGAAGACTGCTTTTCGAACACCATCCGGTTTCTTTGAGTGGCTGGTAATGCCGTTTGGATTGACTAACGCGCCAGCATATTTTGTGGATCTTATGAATAGAGTGTTCAGAGATCAGTTGAACAAGTTCGTACTTGTGTTCGTGGATGATATTCTGATTTATTCCAGAACTGAAGAAGAGCACAAGACGCACTTGCGTATTGTTTTGGAAATCTTACGGAAACATCAGCTGAAGGCTAAGTTTTCGAAGTGTCACTTCTGGAAGAGTGAAGTGAGATTCTTAGGCCATGTGATTTCTGGAAATGGAATAGCGGTTGATCCCGCTAAGGTGGCAGCAATCCAGGATTGGGTTAGACCTAAGAATGCGTCTGATGTGAGAAGTTTTCTTGGATTAGCAGGATATTATCGACGGTTTATCAAAGACTTCTCCAAGATAGCTGCACCGTTAACAGGATTGACGAAGAAGAACCAAGTGTTCTGTTGGGATGCTAAGTGTGAGCAAGCTTTCGGAATCCTGAAAGAGCGATTGACGAGTGCTCCTGTTTTGACTATTCCAAGTGGGAATGATGAGATGGTGGTTTACACCGACGCATGTGGTACTGGACTTGGAGCAGTGCTGATGCAGAAGGATAAAGTTGTTGCGTATGCCAGTCGACAACTGAAGCCGCATGAAAGGAATTACCCAACTCATGATTTGGAATTAGCGGCGATTGTATTTGCTCTGAAGATGTGGAGGCATTATCTGTTGGGAGTTCGATTTGAGTTGTTTACGGATCATAAGTCGTTGAAGTATCTTTTCTCCCAGAAGGATTTGAATCTTCGGCAGCAACGTTGGCTAGAGTTTTTAGCATCATATGATTTTGGTATAGCTTATACTCCGGGAAAAGGTAACGCAGTGGCTGATGCGTTAAGTCGAAGACATGCGGGATTGGGAGCCATGTTTTCTGAATGGAAGAGTCTCGAGTATTTAGCTGGATTTGACTTCAGGCCTAGATGCGAATTGGAACCTGAAATGTTGGCAAACTTATCGATAAGACCGACTCTTGTGGAAAGGATTGGCGAGAGTCAAAAGCGAGATGATAAGCTTGTCAAGATTATCCGTGAATTGGAATCTGGATTGGAGTCAGAAAAGGATAAAGGATTCGAGGTCGATAGAGAAGGTTGGCTTCGAAAGCAAGGACGACTAGTGGTTCCCGATATAGATGAATTGAGGAGTGAAGTTCTGAAGGAAAGTCATCACTCGAAGTTGACAATTCATCCAGGTGGAAATAAGATGTATCGGGATATGAAGAGAACCTACTACTGGGAAGGCATGAAGAAGGATGTTGGAGATTTCATTTCCAAGTGTATGAACTGTCAGTTGGTAAAGGCTGAACAGAAGAAGCCAAGTGGATTGCTTCAACCCTTAGAAGTTCCTACATGGAAGTGGGAACAAGTGTCGATGGATTTTATTGATGGATTGCCTAGAACCAGAACGGGAAATGAAGGGATTTGGGTCATTGTGGATCGTCTGACTAAGAGTGCACGATTCATTCCTGTTCGATCGACTAGGACTGCATCAAAGTTGGCTGAGTTGTATGTGAAGTGGATAGTTCGATTCCATGGTATTCCGAAGAGTATAGTGAGCGATCGAGATCCATTGTTCACTAGTGGATTTTGGAAGAGCTTCCAGGAAGTTTTGGGAACCGAGTTGTGTTTGAGTACAGCTTATCACCCTCAGACAGATGGTCAGACCGAGAGAGTCAACCGAGTTTTGGAAGATCTTCTTAGAGCATGTGTTTTGGACTTCGGAGGATCATGGGAAGATCACCTTCATTTGGTGGAGTTTGCGTACAACAACAGTTACCAGTCAAGTATTGGTATGGCACCATATGAGGCATTGTATGGAAGACCGTGTAACTCTCCGACATGTTGGTTGGAAACTGGAGAAAAGCTGATGCTTGGGCCAGAGATGATTCGGCAGACTTCAGATTGTATAGAGATCATTCGGCAACGAATGAAAGCAGCCCAAGATCGTCAGAAGAGTTATGCCGATAAGCGTCGAAAGGATTTGGAATTCGATGTAGGAGATATGGTTTTTGTGAAGATTTCTCCACTGAAGAATGTTATTCGATTTGGAAAGAAAGGAAAGTTGACTCCGAGATTTGTTGGACCATTCCCGATTATCGAGCGAATCGGAAAGCTCGCTTACAGATTGGAGTTACCAGAGAAGATGTCGAGTGTGCACAATGTTTTTCATGTATCATATCTACGGAAGTATGTGCACGACTCGAGTACGGTGATTTCTGCTGATAGCTGTGAAGACTTAGAAGTTGATCCAGTTGATAGAAGACCTCGTAAGCCGCTTCGTGTTGTTGAAACCGACACGAAACAGCTTAGGAGGAAGGTAGTTAAGTTGCTCAAGATACAATGGAGTGATGATGATAACGACTGTACGTGGGAAGTGGAAGAGAGGATGAAGGCAGCTCATCCTGAACTCTTCAAGGTATGGCCCTAAGGTGTCGTCTCATCTCGCGATATTGTAACTTGTTCTAAGTTTTAGAATTCTGTACGCTAAGTTAGAATTGGATGCATGGTTTGTTGATTGTTATGGATGGTAGGCGTACAGAATAGTTTTGATTGCTTGGAATTTCGGGGGCGAAATTTCTAAGGGGGAGAGAATGTAACGACCCGTATTTTTACGGATCGACATGTTCGTCAAAATCTGGAATTTTAGCACTTTCATGTCATTTCAGATTTTTAGGCAGATTTGTCTAAGTCCTAGGTCGTACGCGACCTAAGGGTTGTTGGCAACTTAGAGAAGGTCTGCGACTTAAGAAAAATGTTGTGAGCGACCTAAGTTTTGTTAAGTGTTAGGTCGGCTGGGAAAGTTAGCGACCTAGTAGTTGCCGAGTTAGCGACCTAGTAGTTGCCGAGTTAGCGACCTAGTAGTTGCCGAGTTAGCGACCTAGTAGTTGCCGAGTTAGCGACCTAGTAGTTGCCGAGTTAGCGACCTAGTAGTTGCCGAGTTAGCGACCTAGTGGTTCTGAGTTAGCGACCTAGTGGTTCTGAGTTAGCGACCTAGTGGTTCCGTGTTGGCGACCTAAGGAGTTAACAAGTTGGCGACCTAAGGAGTTAACAAGTTGGCGACCTTAGGAGTTAGGCTAAGTGTTAGGTCGTGTGTTGTTTTAGGTCGACTTGTGTTAGGTCGCAACCCAACTGAGTCTTAGGTAGTTAGGTCGTTAGGTTGTTAGGTCGCTGGGTTTCCTAAGTGTTAGGTCGCAAAGGAGTTAAGTCGTACATCTGTTAGGTCGCGTAGATTGCTAAGTTGTTAGGTCGCTAGGATAGTTTGTGTTAGGTCGCGTAGATCTATCTGTTAGGTCGGAGAAGCTTAGGTCGGAGAGTCTTAGGTCGGAAACGACCTAGGGAGATAGCCGTGTTAAGCGACTTAAGGAAATTTCTGCTATAAATAGGAGGGGTTGTTCTCACTTTTTGGGATCCGGATTTTGAAGCGACGAAGTGCTGCCATTTTGAGAGCTCGACTTCTACACTTCTTCACTTCTTTTCTCCACTCTAATCTAGTGCTTCCATCCATCCAAATCGAAGATCAAGATTGAAGATTCAAGAGCTTAGATTGAAGATCTTCATCTTTCCAAGAGAGATTTCATCGTTTGAAGTGAGATCTTGTCGGATCTAGCTTAGTTCTTCGCTGTCCAGATCTGAAGTTGATATCTTTTGGATTGTTTAGGTGATTTGGTGAGTGGTGATTATCTCTCACACGGATCCAAAGGAGTAGATCGGATTGTTGGCTCAATTTGGTGTTAAATTAGTGATTTCCATGCATTTTCTTCATCCTATGTGTCGATCCTTGTAGATCCATTGTTCATGATGATGTTGCATCCATTTTATCATATGTTAACCTATGCAAGTTCATTCACCAAGTTTGTAGAGATATAATCCATGTTTTCATGCTTATTGGACTTTCAACTCTTTAATTACGAAATTGCCATTATTGTTATAATTGTCTACTTAGATCATATTTGAATGCTTGATTGCTTGGATTGATGTTTGATTTGATTGATTGTTATGAACTAGATGATTGATGATTAGATTAGATCGAAGATGATTCAAAAGCTAAGGGAAAGGCTCTTGAATTGGAAAAGCTGCTCGTGGCATATGTAGCGGGATGATGAAGCTCTTATGCATAGATTTGATGATGTGATGATGAGATGAGGCTTTGCGAGGATGTAATGAAGCGAAGCAATCATATGATGAAGACTTGGTCTAATCCAGACGGGATCATTCCAAGCATGTTGATAACTCGGTGATATGATTCGAGTTGAGGATAATGAATGGATATGAGAATAGTCGTCGAGGAGGATGACTAGGAGGCTTGGATAGCATCGTTGTTGAAGGTTCTAGCATGCTCTAAGCAAGAGTACGTTTGGGCAGATTCGATAGTCCCAACGGCCAACTGTTGATGGTCGAGTACTCTGGGCAGATTCGATAGTCCTAGGCACGGGCTGCGACGACGTGCGGGAGTTATGTCTAGAACCGGGGTTTCCATTAGCCCTTGACGGACGGCTGAAAGAATGTGCCGGTCATTCAATTAACGGTGATATCGAAGCAATGATAACAGTGATAGCCAGAGTCATGGATGTTTGGTTGTATCGTCATTCGGACTCAAGAGCGGCATTTTCTGGGTGCTTATCTGATTTAGGCCTTGGTACTTGGAAAACATCGCCCTTGACTCGAGTGATAGTAGCTTTACTTTAAATTGTATGCTCTGCTATGTTTGCTTCTGCTTAGTGTGTGTCTGGGGGCTATCACTGTAGAATGAGGTTGGAGTGGGAGGGTTGTATTCCTATTCCTTTTTCCTTTATGCTCTTTTGGTATGTTGTTAGTTAATTTACTGCTCACTAAGACTGTTGTCTGACTCAAGGCTTTATGTTTTAATTCTTATTGCCTTGGGCTGTTCGTCCATTTTGGGACGGGCAGACTAGGTAGCAGGTGACAGGTGCTGTTCTCCTCTCACGATGCTGATATCGAAGACGAGCTGGAGGGTTGCATATTATCTTCTTATTATATGTACTGGATATTCCGCTGTTTTGTATTCTCTGAGAGATATGTAGTGAGGCTTGATGTATTGACTATGTGGATGCTTGTATTCAACTATTATGGAGTTTTATATGATGTCATTTTGTTCTGTAAAGCTTCACTATACATATGTTCTATTGTATTTTGTCCATGCGCTGTGAGTAATACGATAGATTCTTTTGTTTTAAATCTTACCTTGACAATCGTCCATGGTCGCCTGGCACACTTTACAGCGCTATATCTCTAGATTCTATGCAGGGGTCATGGGCGGTCGTCACATGGGTCAGACATGGGTCTGGTGTGAGTAAACGGGTTAAAGTTGCTTAACTTCAAAACCTTTTGAAAACAAAGGTATCACGTAAGACTTCTCACACATAAACATGGAAAAGTTTTTACCTTACGCTAACCAAAACATTGATAGGAAATCCGGTTATATTATAATAGGTCTAGGGTTTTCAAGTAAATAAGAAATAGCTGAAATTGTTACATTATTAAATTCCAGCATACTAGCCAACAAAGTGGGTTATACAATCAAATCCGTTATCACTTATTGGAGATTGGATTCCATACAATGGCAGGGCTACTGGGGTACCGCCCGTCACAGTACGTGGCCTAGATCACCGTACCGAGGAGTACGCCCGCTCCCCTGCAACACAAAGCCGGAACCATCCCTTACTGGATAATTCCAAAGAAAATCACCCCACGGTTGTGATCAGCAACCGCACCACTAAGCCGAAATAAAAAGGGACATCTAGACAAGGATGACTTTACTCTCAGTGGGAGCTACCCACGAAGCTTTACTGCACCTCCCCTGTTTTAGCCATTCCCGGTTGATGAGGCTTGAGGTCACGATTACCTTAGAAAAGAACACATCACTTAGAATGCTCATCGCCCACCTGACGATGTTCTGAAAGCATTCAATCCATACAAGTTCGTTCCGGGTTCGAACGAAACCGAAGGCATTATCTCGTTACACTCGTTTTGGAATCACCCTCAGAGTTAACGACAATAACCCTTGCACTCTGAATCTTCATCTTCACTTGAGATTCATGACCTATCGTTAATTTGGATCGATGTGGTATTCGGATATCCAAATCTGGAAACCCGATCCCGGTCTCATCGAAATCCAAAACGTATCTTTTAAGGCCAAGTTGTTTTAAGGTTAAAACAATTCAATTCTATTATCTATATACACATAGATAGATAATTCAATAGATAATCTACATTATCATCACAACAGATAACCCATATTATCATTTCAATTCAACCAACATCTATATCACAGATCAACATATACCTCATTAGAGATATCAAACAATGCAAAGAATTCAATATCTTTCATCCATTCCTAAGTAATGATTTATAACATCTCTAATTAATTTAAAGTGAATTAAATTAATTACTTCATTCTATAAATCCTTCTTACTTAATCATTAATTAAACCAATTAATTAATCATACTCTAAATATCAAGTCTTAATTAATCAATCCTGATTAGTTATCTTTAATTACTTTAAGTAATTAATTCTTAATTAATTTCACAAATTAATTATCTTAAACCATTACAGTAATTAATCTTTAATTACTTCATAAACTAATTAACTATAATTAATTACATTAATCCATAATTAATTACATTAATTAATTACTTTTTAAATTACTTATTATTGATTAATTAGTTTTAATTAATCAACCTTTAATTACATTATTAATTTATATTAATAAATTAATGATCCTTAATTACTTCTTAATTAATTATCCTATTTAAAATTAATTATTTTTAATAATTAATCTTTAATTAAAACCACATTTATTAATCACCTTTGATTAATCTCATTTAGTAATTAACTTCCCTTAATTACTCCATTAATTAATTACTTCTTAATTAATTATCTTTAATTAATCCCTTGATTAATTACAATAACTCAAATTACTTCCATTCTTAAATCATTTTTCATTAATTACATCCAGTAATTTTTATTAATTACTTTACTAAGTAATTTCAATCCATTGATTAAATTAAGTAATTATTTATCAAATCATCAAATGTTTAAATTAATTAAACTTAATTAATTAACTTAAACGAATTACACTTAAACTAAATTAATTACATTAAGTAATTAATTCCTTAATTACTTCCTTTTTAAGAAATTAACCTTTTATTACTTCCATTAATTAACTCTAATTACTTATACAAAGTAATTATACTTTATTAATTATATTAAGTAATTATACTTAATCCATTTCAAAGTAATTATCCTTAATTAATCAAATTAATTAATTATCTTAAATTAATTTTATTAATTAATTATTTCTTAATCACTAGTTAATGATCTTTAAATTAATTACATTCATTAACTATTCATTAATTACTTAAAACTTTATTAGTTAAAGATAATCAATTTATCTTAATTAACTACTTTATTATCATTTAAACTTTATTAAAAAGCTTGAAATCAACTTATATAGAATCATTTGAGAATACACTTATCTTAATCACTTCTAATTACATCATTAATCCCATTTGAAAAACAATTAGGATAAATGCATTTGAAAAACAATTATATTAAATCAAAACGAATTAAATTTCAAATTCATTTTACTTTACAATTTATATTGAAACTTGTTTTTGAAAACTTGATAAATGCTTTTACTTCGAAAACTTGTTAACCAAATTACTTCAAAACTTAATCATGTTTTCTTTTAAAAACTTGGTTCATATTTCATTTATTTATTTATTTTAAACTTTGTTATTATACAAAGAAACCCGAGCCCAAGACTACAATTCCTCGAGCCAACTAACAAAATCTCCGAGCACTCATCTCGCTCTTCGTTCCCCCGAGGCAAACCATGTTTTACTTCGAGTTCGTCCCCAGAAACTCTCGTCTTCCCCAACCTTCAAACAACAATGGATACAAACATACACGCATGTACGTGTACGCCTGAACTGGCCATCTCCGACCAACCTCGCCACCCTCGACGCATCGACGATGACCTTGCCGAGCAACTCAAACACCCAGATCGACGAATACACCAGAGAATCAAAATCGAGTATCTCGATTACAAACTGGAACCCAACCTATCGACTAAATCTCATCGCCGTCGACGATCTCCACCACCAGAACTCACGCCTACCAACCCGAAGCTTCACTACGACTTCCCACACCTATTTCCCCTATCGCGATCGAGACAGGAGCACCATCGTTGCCACATTCGTCAAGATTAAATCGGTTATCGAATCGTCAGAGAGAAAACCATACTTCGCCCTACCCCAGTCACTACGGCCATTAATAAATTACAAATCTATTTTTCCAGCTATCGGTAACACTCCAGCTAACTTCGACAAAGATCTCGATCCCATCCACCATACCAATCATCGGAATTTGCCAACAACCCCAAATCTGAACAACTAAAGATATCTCAACATATACGAGTTTAAAAATCTCGAAATGTTTATCAAAAATCATAGTTTTCCAATATAAATCAATTTACGAAATCCAAACATGAAATCGTGAATATTTATTTTTGACTTAAATATGATTTCTACTGTTATACCTTATATTTGAATCAATTACCAAATTTGAAATACTTGAAATTATTTCTAAAATTTATATTATATAGTTATGAACAGTTTTCATTTATATATCTTAGCCTAAAATTGATTGCAGAGGAAGATACAATTTTTCTTTATTATTTGAAAGTGGAGCCTGTAAAATAACAGAACATGTTCAACCATTTACACAGACATACACAACTAATCATCTCGTATTCATACATACAAATATGAATCCATGCATATGAACATCATTCATTTTACTACTTCAACAATTATCATATATATCAGCATAATATCAGATTATAAAAGCTGTTTTTAACTAGAAGATTTACTCACAAGATTATAAAACAGAGAACAAGATCTTTATATATATATATAAAGAGACATGCTCACACAACATATATATCAATTTAAATAAATTCAAACTGAAGAACTTTCATACCAAACCAATATTATCTCATGCATTAGAGTTAAATCCAAAATAAACTGTTTTTAAAAGGAAAGTTTACTCACTTGATTTAATATGAAGAACAGAGCCTCCAGATTTGTTTTGAAAAACTTGAATTCCTTAGCTTCTTTGATTTTAAAAACTGGAATGCATGTTGTTTTAAAATCTTGATTTGCTTGTCTTGATTTATCTCAGATTTGAAGAATACATGCAGGTTTGCTTATGCTTGATTTAACACTGCTGCATGCTTCCAGGTTGCAGAGAAAAAATGATGCAGATTTGCTTCATTTCCAGGTGCATGCAGAAATCATTTCCAGATTTTATAAATATGATGCAGGCCTTTTTGATAATGAGGGGTTTGATTTTGTATTTGAAGAGTGAATTGATTTTAGATTTGTGGAAGTGAATTTACAGATTTTGTTTTGGGAATTTTGGTTTGAGAAATTTTTACAAGATTTTAGTTTTGAAATCTTCTTTTTGTTACAGCTGAAAGGAAATGGGAGAAATGAAAAATAAGCTTTATTAATTAATTTATGGTTTGTTAAAAGTCAAAGAAAATGATAGTAAAACATGACACTTGTCCTATATCATATTAATTATCTAACACATGTAAAAATGATGCCTTAGGAAAATAACATGTGTCTTTTTAATTAATGAGTATATATTTTAAATGTTAATAATAACTTTTATACTTAATTTATACATTCTTATCTAAATGTATATATATATATTTCCTTAAAAGAAAATATTATAAAACCAATTATATATAAGTAAAAGCTTTAAACAAATATATTTTAAATCCAAAATATTTTAAATATTTATCTTTTGAAAAATAAATCCAAATTCCAATTCAAATCAAAGAAAAATCAATTTAAAATCAACTTATATATATATATATATAACTATCGTTTAAATTTAAAATAACAATTTTATTTTCCTAAAATCTATTTATGTTTATAAAAACAAAGTATTATAATTATTATTTGAAAATATCAAATTTATCAATTTTAAATAATTTATAAAAGACATTATCACATTATCAAGCAATATTTAAAAAGAAATAAAACAAACCTTTTTGTAAATCTTATTTAAATTTAAAACTTAAGTTATAATATAATTTTAAACTACTATACATTTACCTTAGGTATTTCAAACTATATAGTTAACTATTTGATTAATCTTTGAAAATTTTTATTTTAAATTTAATCATAATTCCCAAATTACCAAAATATATTAGAATTTGAAAATTATGTTTTATTTGTTAAATTCCATCCAAAGCTTTTCTATTTACAATATATACAATTATATATACATTATAAATAGAAAACAATTTAATTAGCTTTTAAAAGATAAATATTTACCAATTAAATATTTATAAAAGAAGATTGTTAAACCAATTTAAATCTTATTGATCAAAAATTATCAATTTAATTATTTAAACAGATTATTAAATTGATTATTGCCCAAAATTTCCGGGATATCACATTATCTGCCATATAAAACTCTTCCTTGTACTTAGATGTGAAATGATAATGACGTATCATTCTTTTACATTTTATTTTAATTTTAATTTGAAAAGGTGTCACATCTCTTACTTTTTACTTGAGTAAACACATATTTCACCTTATTATATTACTAACCATACATTTTAAAACACATTGGATAATTGGATGATCTTGTACCAAGATGTAAGAGATGAGTGTGACACTTCATATTTTAGCTTCGATTTAAATTTTAAACTTTGAAAAGTGACACATCTTATTTTCTTACTTAAGTGAACATATATTTTTAACTTTTACTATGTTACTGATCCATATTTATATTTTAATTATAAGTGTGTACATGTCAAATATAGTGTGCATAACATTTTCGACAACTTTTTGACATTGAAAAGGCAAAATTTGAAAAATTATTTCCGGTCACATTTTCTGTTTTTCTTTCACCTAATTATTTTTGTAAACACATTTTAATAATCATTTCACCATCAATAATTAATATTTGAAAATGGAATCTTTTAGTTATAAAATCCATTTATTAATTACTAAATATTATATTAAATATCCATATTTAAAGTGATTAAATTTGGTCGTTACGTTCTCTCCCTTAAAAGAATGTCGACCCCGAAATTCCACCGTAACTCAAACTTGAAAAAACATCCAGGTTATCCATAAGTCTGCATGATGTTCATAGATCTTCCCTACGCAAAGTCTAGTTGAATCCCTACTTGAATACATAACTTCCTTTTCGAACTAGTATCTCTCACTAGATTTCCTAGTGCGGACTTCGATCTGGCTCGTTGATTAGAAACCTCCATTCTCCTTACATAGTCACATACTGTTATAGAAAACTTTAGTTCCCAATCAAGAACCATCATCAAGTGCTCATCGTCAACAATCGAGTGATAAATCCTTATTTGGAATGGGGTGAAACACTTCAAAGTCATGTAAGAATCTTAGATCATAACTATATGGAAAAAAGAAATGATCTATGTTCAACTTACGCACATATATTATTGGTTTTCTCTAATACCAATTCTATTTCTGCTAAACTATTTACGAAAACATTTCATAGAACTAACTTAAGCTTAACTTTATAATACTCTTCTACATCCTGAGAGTATATACCTCTATTAGATTCAAACTTTTCCATTTTGAACTTATTTCTCTTGAGTAAACTCAAGATCCAAATACCCAGTTTTTATTTCAAAATGCTTTTGAAATGATTTTATACATTTTAACCATAGAAAATATATTTATATAACTTAAGTAACCCCAAAATGGTACTAGGGAACTGGGTACTACCACATGGTATGATTATTGATTTACCAAGAAAGAAAATACATAAGAAAAGTGCTTACCATCCAAACACATGTCTTTCCCATTTTTAGTTATTTTCGGGCCATTCGAACTAGTTAATATAAAATTCTTCTTCTATTTTAAAATCCACTTTATAAAATAATAAATATATACTTGTTACTCAAATTCTCTTTCCAACGTATTCATACTTGTAAAAACTTTCAAGTAATACTGTTTATTATTTTCTCCAAAAATCATTTAAAATAATAAATATATACTTGTTACTCAAATTATCTTTCCAACATATCATACTTGTAAAAACTTTCAAGTAATACTGTTTATTATTTTCTCCAAAAATCATTTAAAATAATAATATACATATTTTTTTAAATCAACTCATGCTATTTGGAATTAATCAAATTATTCTTTATCAAAACAATCCTATAGCAAATTTCTATGGTAGCATTTCCCCACTCAGAAACTTGAAAATAAATACCAATGATGCTGCAGTCATCATCAGAACTATTCTCCAAGGACAAGAGTGAGTTTAGTGCTTTCTACCACTTTTAAAATAATTCTGAAATACTTTCATTCATTAATACTTTTCAAAATAATACCATTATTATTTTTCTAAAAACTTTGAAAACAATTTCCAAAACGCTTGGTTTTCAGTTCTTAAATTCTCAGTTTAAATCTTCTATCATTTATAACCATATAACTAAATCATATTTATAATTTCACCTCTTTATAAAATCATTTCACAATGTTTATTCTTAGTTTCGATTATAATAAACAACTCTTATAAAAATCAAATTTAAATTTGAATTTTATCCCAATATTATCACCGAACGCCTTACTGTCAAATTGAGTATTCGTGTTTAACTAAAAACAATAAATGTTCATAAGCAATCTGAGCCTAACTAATCAACGATAAATGATAATGATCCAATATAATCATTATCTAACAACAAGCATATCCTAAATAACTATAACAATTTTTTGAAAATTTTCTTTTATATACAAAATATAATCTAGGTAAAATTATTTCATTTACCTAATTTAAAACAATACAATGTTCGGTTGACCTTGTTTAAGTGTTTTAGAGATCCCTATCAATAACGTTAGTTACTTGTATTGACAAGAATCCATAAACTACCCAACAAATCAATCAACTTAATATAAAAACATTGTTATAAAAATAACAAATACACGCTCTTATATATATACGCTCAAACTTATTCTAGGGTGTCACTTACCCTAACTCTAATGAGATTACCCCATCCAACGCCTAGGTGTTCACTCAACCTAAGCTCCAATACCATGATGTGACGTTCACCTGCCTTAAGTGTGGTGACCACCAATGGTACCTCATTCCTGATTTTACGGCCAGCCTCTTGACTGTAAGCCATCCGCCAACCTACTCGTAAAGGGACGTGTAAGGGTGAGAGACAAAGCTTCATCACATAGTTCACAATACAAGAGCCCCTATCACACTGTCTACACCAACAGTATTAGAAACAACACTTAATACATCCACGGTATTCGTGTGCCCCTGCCCAAGCATCCGAAAGACAAGTTGTCATGGGGTAAAATAAAAGAACAGAACATGATAGAATAGAAAAACCTCACAACGGAATGGTTATATATAATACAAAAAATATAGTACAAAAGATTACTCCTTACATGGAGTTATTAGAGTTGCACAAAAGTACTACAACTATCAGACTAGACAGTTATACACTCAGCCTTTACACATTCTGTTATGAAATATTCATACATAATAGACATAACAGCAGAAATAAATAATTAGATAACAACGGAGCCTCCTGCTCATACATTATCTTCAAAGAGCCCAAAGGAAACTTGCTACTCGTGAACTACTCAAATATAATTGAGTACCCAAGAGTTTAGGGAAAATAAATAGCTCGGATAAGATAATATGTCTAGTATGAGTAAATCACAAAACAAAATGGTGGAAATTAATACAATATGTGAGACTATGTCGCCATCTACGGAACAGATTTTCCTTCACAATCACAACATCCAGTCATAACAATGGATAAAAGTAATTAAACATCACGAAGTGGTCACGACACTTCCCAATGTAATTAAGAAAGGGTAAATCTAGAAATTTGGAATCAAAAGAAAGTAGGGAAACCTTCCAACAAATGACTAGGAGAGTGCTCCCTCCTCACTGAAAGTATACCTCCAGAATATACTTGAGAACTACGATGGCTCTCGGGAACTCCAAGCCGGACCCCACCAACCTTTACGCAATATCCGACTATTTCACATCTTATTGCGCATATTACCAAAACCAACCTAGAGTAGACGTGAAAATACTCTAATTGGAGCAACCCCACATAACCTGGCCCCTACTCGCGCTTTGGTTTTAGTCATTTTTTACAAAGGATAACAAAACTCAAATGAGTAACAAATCGTCTTAGATTGACAGTACCCAATGAAGAAAGATGAACCGATAGTTGATAAATCAACTATAAAGGATAATTAAAAATGATCGTATATGGGAATTAAATTTCATATTCTTATCACTACTCTTCCATTCCAAACAAGTGTTATCCCTCGATTGAAAATGAAGCCAGGCAAGTTGATGTAGTGTTACCTCTTGGCATTGCCTTGACGACATTTTTAACCTTCGAGATAGAAACGAGTCCAAGCCTCAACGTTTAGTGTTAAAAGTATGACTAATCCTTTCCATATAAGCGATATCGGATTACGGAACTTTTCCATAACCGAATCGAACATTTATGCTTCTAAAATCAAACTTGTTTTGGGGTTTCACATTAAAAATATCAACTTTAAACAGCTTTATCAAAATGATTAATTAACTTTAAATACTAATAAATTCCTTTAGTATTATTATTAAGATGATTAATCAACTTTAATCAATGATTAACTACTTCAACCATCTTCATTTAAAATAATCATTTAGCTTTAATCCTGATTAACTACTTCAACCAACACTATTTAAAAGGATTAATTAACTTTAGAACATCCTTGTTTAAATTATTAACTATCTTTAAAACATCATTATTAAAATCATTAATCAATTTTAAAATACCATTATGAAAATAATTAGTTGATTTTAAATCTTATTATTAAAATATTAAATTAATTTTAAAACCTTATTATTGAAATAATTAATTTATTTTAAACCATCTTTATTTAAATAATTAATTATCTTTATAAACCCATACACAAGATTTAACAAAATATTTCAAAGTGGATAACATTTCCATTCAAACATCACAAAACAAAAGGGTGAGTACAAATACAAAGGCAAATAACAACTACATATAATTAAAGAACATCTCTTATCCAATATGGATAAATGGCGTACAATTCAATGTCTAAATTAATATAATAGCAGAACGGAGATTAATCTGCCAGCTAGATGTCTAAATAATCTACTTAATTAAATTATAAGAGAATGAGAACTTATTCTGCTAAATAGATGTCATTTATATTTTAGCTAGTCAAATGATAGTAGAACGGTGTTTTATACTGCTAAACGGATGTCCAAAATAATCTATTTAATTAAGTTATAGTAAAACGTGGATTTATTTTCTAAATAGATGTCATCAATTTAGTATAACTTATTCACATTTGTATGGTTACATAATGGTGTACACAATCGAATTCCTTGCGTTCAAAACTATTCTTTGTAACATAAAGTAGTCTTTAAACAAATTGATTCTTGGAAAACAAATGAATTAAAAAATTAAACCTCTTTTAAAAATAATTAATTACAAGTTAAACCTCTTGTTAGATCAAAATTAAATCTTTATTAATTATTAACTTAACTTAATTACTAAATTAAGAAATAATTGAACTTTTGATAAATAATTTATTTATAAATTAGAAACCTTAATTAATTGATAATTAAACACTTACTTAATGATTAATTAAACATCACGAAGTGCTCACGACACTTCCCGATGTAATTAAGAAAGTGGTAAATCTAGAAATTTGGAATCAAAAGAAAGTAGGGAAATCTTCCAACAAATGATTAGAAGAGTGCTCCCTCCTCACCGAAAGTATACCTCTAGAATATACTTCAGAACTACAATGGCTCTCTGGAACTCCTAGCCGGACCCCACCAACCTTCACCCAATATCCGAGTATTTCACATCTTATTGCGCATATTACCAAAAGCAACCTAGAGTAGATGTGAAAATACTCTAATCGAAGCAACCCCACATAACTTGACCCCTACTCGTGCATTGGTTTTATTCATTTTCAAAAAAGGATAACAAAGCTCAAATGAGCAATAAATCGTCTTAGATTGACAATACCCAATGAAGAAAGATGAACCGATAGTTAATAAATCAACTATCAAGGATAATAAAATATGATCATATATGGAAATTAAATTTCATATTCTTATCACTACTCTTCGATTCCAAACAAGTGCTATCCCTCGGTTGAAAATGAAGCCAGGCAATTTGATGTAGTGTTACCTCTAGGCATTGCTTTGACGACATTTTTAACCTTCGAGATAGAAACGAGTCCAAGCCTTGACTTTTAGTGTTAAAAGTATGACTAAATCCTTTCCATATAAGCGATATCGGATTATGGAACTATTCCATAACTGAATTGAACTTTAATGCTTTTAAAACTAAACTTGTGCTGGGGTTTCACATTAAAAATATTAACTTTAAAAAACTTTATTAAAATGATTTATTAACTTTAAATACAAATGAATTCCTTTAGTAACATTAATAAAATGATTAAACTTTAATCAATGATTAAATACTTCAAACATCTTCATTTAAAATATTCAGTTAGCTTTAATCCTAATTAATCATTTCAAACAACACTATTTAAAAAGATTAATTAACTTTAAAACATCCTTGTTTAAATGATTAATTATCTTTAAAAAATCATTATTAAAATAGTAACGACCAGTAAATTTTAATGGTTTTTATAACGTAATTAACTGAAATTTTGCTTGAAATTTAATTTTAAAATTTTGCAATAAAAATTTAATATTTGTAATGCATCTATTTAAAACATAGAAAATGGCAGACTTTCATTAGAAAATATGAAAGTTAATTCTGTTGTGTAATTTTCAATGTAAATTTAAATCAGTTAATCAGATGAAAATAAAATGTTTTCGAAATCTGAATATTTTTATATGATAAAAATGTAAATCATTTCTTGAGTGATATGTCATATTTCATTTTCCTAAATTTGGACTGCTTCAGCTCCGTTTATCTTATTTTCGGCATTTTAGCAGCAATTTGGGCAGCGAAAAATCAAGTTTTTATAACTGGGTCGCATCGCTGATATCTGTGTACCATTTTGTTCATCTCGTTGTGCTGATCTCCGTAGTATATTCGTTTGTGCATTTCAATGTCCGGTACACGGCGAAATCTACGAATTGATTTGCTGTATAGGTATCCATGTTGAAGTCTCTTTGTTTTCTTGTGTCTATTCAACTATTCCCGTGTAATACCAATAGTTTTACTCTCAATATTTAAAAAAATCAATAATTGACTTTCCTTATTCCAACATTTACATTTTATATTGATTAGTCCATTCACTTTCCTGGTGTCCTTTGCTATTTCCTTTGATTTTAATATTTATATAGTCGTGTCCTTTCATCATCCCATCTCCTTCATTCTGAATTTTTTTTAATATAATATGGGTTGCCGTCATGTTTGCATAATTCGAGCTGCTCATTCTTTTGTCTTTGAAATATATTGCACGCAGCCTCTCTTCTCCAAAAATTTATATATATATATATATATATAAACAGTAAAGTATATCGTTCTTGAAAACTGTTCACACAATCACCACTCCCCTCTTTTGTTCCACCCGCACCCAAGCATCAGGCTACAGCCTTCACCCCTCACGTCGCCGTAGCCGAACTTTGCACCACCAGTTCCATCACCACATGCAACAACCTCGACAACCCACTGCTCCTCCGCCCAAACCCACCAACCTCGGCCTCTCCACCAATCGCCTCCAACAACCCACCTTTCACCTTCGTTGCCGAGCCGCCTACCCACCCTTGCCCCTGCCGCTCCAGACCCTAAGCAAACCCGAACTCATTTCCACGCCCATCTCCCATGCCGAGCTAAGCCACCCCCTCTCTTCCCCAACGAGCCACTGGAAGTTCCCCGACCCTTGCCTACCGATCTGCCTTCACGACCAAGCACAACCAGCCCGTTCCATCACCTCCGCTCCCTCTCTCCCTCTCAGTCAATTCGAACAGCCGCCAGGACTCCGGAGCGCAAGCCCTCCACTGCCTCCCATCCACCTGAGCAGCAGTCTTGGCTCCATTACTTTCATCCCCCTCTCCGCCTTTTTTCCAACCTAACACCCTCCTTCACTTCTTATTTTGTGTAGGTATATATTATATATAAGTTTATAGCATATATTATATTATAGAAGAGGTACTATCTATATTTTACAGCATATATATATTTACAGTAATATATTTACAAAGTATATATAAAATAAGTTATCCTGTCTCAACTGAAGGGAAAAGTTATATATTTAATATATGGGTTTTATATTGATTTGAATAGAAATACATATAATATATGTAAGTGTATACGGTAGTTCATACATTAGTTTTTATATATATATATATATATATATATATATATATATATTATGCAGTTTGCAGATTTTCCTGAAGCTTGATTTGCTATTATATACAATGTCCTATGTTTAAATATTTGTTTACCATTTTATATTAATATTTTAAAGTTTGATTTTTTTGTAATAACTAATATATACATATATTATGTTAACTTTTATTTGAAGAATTTTGAGAGGAAATTGATGTGTTTTAAGAAAATGTTGATTTTAAATATTGTTGTATATATAATATAGATATTGTAATTTTATGTTTAAATTTGAATATTGAAAAAATATATAATATAGTGATAATATAGAATTTGAAAGAAATTATATGTGTTTAATCTAATAATGATATTGCAATATAATATGTAAAGATTTTATTGGTATTTTGAATTTAATATTGATTTGAAAATATATGTTTTAAATTTATTTTTGAAACAAATATATATATAACATATATTTTGGTTTTAGCGATTTCTAGTCCAACCTTGTCACTGTCCTGCTCGTTCGATCCGTGTGTCATCAATGTCTATTCACTCTCATTCTCGTTCATTTCTCTAGCCTCGGAAGGTGAGAAATCACTCACGATTAACATTCTTATATTTAATAATAAATTTATCACATTGAAATGACAATTGAGATATGCTGTTAAATTTGAACTGCTTATTATTTAATTGCTATATATGTTATGTCATTATCTGTAACTGTTCACCTATGACAGCTGACACCATCACCTGTTGTTTATATATTATAATTAAATTTGTTATTGATGATATATGTCTATTGTTGATATGTTATATTTTTATCATATCTGTTCTCACTCTGCAAGTTCCTGTTAGTTTAGAAACCCATATTGGTTGAAATGATACATACCCGAACGATATTATAGATTAGGGGAAAATCGTTATGGGTTGAAATGATAAACCTAAGCGATTTTCATTGAATTTAAATTTTGGGATTGCGGGTTGAAATGATATATACCCGCAAATATTTAAATTGCGGATTGAAATGATAAATATCTATATCACTTGACCATAGGATAGAAAATTATATACGGACACCGTTGGTCTATATTTTGAAAATGATTTCCAAAGCTTGAAAGGAAATATATGGGTTTCAATGAATATTGATTTTTTTAAAATACAATAAATAAATGTTATTTTATATATGTATAAAATTAAGATTTTTAAATAACATGTTTTGGAAATTTTAATTTATAAGTTAGTTTTGAAAATATAATTTTTAAGATTTTCTTATAATTTTATTATTTTAAAAATATATAAAATAAGATTTAATACAAAATACATTTAATAATAAGATTAATTTAATAAAAATTTAATTTAATTGGTCCAGAACGAAGTAGGATGGTTTGACGATGATTCTATATGTGGTATTAGCGTAGCCCTGACTCTCGCGAGTCAGCTTGATGTGGCTAAACCAAGAGCCACGTTGGGCCATGTTAGGTCATTCCTCCTATCGGACACATTTCTTCGATATCATTATATTACTTTGTGATTTGATTGGGTGCACCTTTGATTTGGGAGTGTGTCTCGAGGTGGGCAGTAGTAGCTACTATGTGTTACCATCAGTCCGGATACGTAAACCGTATATCTACTCTGGCATTGCCTCATGTGCCTTGTCGCATGCATTAGGGCCTCTTCTATGAGTTTGGTTTGTACCGTACCTAAGGAGTGCCCTCTGAGTAAACCACCGGTTTGGTGGAGCTTACGGTACTATATAGAATACGAGAATATATAAAATGTGTAACGACCCGTATTTTTACGGATCGAAACATCGTAAAACAGTTATTATTAGACTGTTGGTATTGTTGAGTCATCCAGAGTTTAGGTCAACTAGAGCTTAAGTCGTTTGGAAGTTAGGTCGTGTGATAGCTTAGGTCGTGGGGTAGGTTAGGTCGTGAAGCGACCTAAGGGATTGGAGCAACCTACAGAATTTGACGACTTAAGGGGAGTTGGCGACCTAAGGAAGATAGTGGTAGCGGTTAACGACTTAAGGACTGGACGAGGTAAGGACTTAGGTAGTATGACAGTTAGGTCTCGTAGTGGTTTAGGTCGTATGATAGTTTGGGACGACCTATAGGATTTGACCGACCTAAGGAATGGAGCGGCTTAAGGGGTATAGCGACCTAGGGGTTGAGTGAGTTAACGACCTAAGTAAGTTAGGTCGTGGACGAGTTAAGGTGTTAGGTCATTGAGAAGCTATGTCGTGTTTAGTTAGGTCGTGGGACGACCTAGTTAGGTCGCGTATAGGCTAAGTTGTTAGGTCGTATATCTGTTAGGTCGCGCGCATGTGTTAGGTCATATATCTGTTAGGTCGCGCGCATGTATTAGGTCGGCAATGCTGTTAGGTCGTAGGTCGCGTAGAGGCTTGAATTGTTAGGTCGAAGATAGTTAGGTCGTGGACGACCTAAGGGGGCGGACGACCTAAGATTTTTCCAACCTATAAATACCCGGTTTTTCCTCACTTTTTGGGATCCGAATTTTGAAGCGACGAAGTCCTGCCATATTGAGAGCTTGAGTTCTACACTTCTTCACTTCTTTTCTCCACTCTAATCTTGTGATTCCTTCCATCCAAAATCGAAGATCAAATCGAAGATCCAAGAGCTTAGATTGAAGATCTTCATCCATCGAAGAGTGATTTCATCGTTTGTAGCGGAGTTTTGTTAGATCGAGTTAGATTCTTCGTTGTCCAGATCTGAAGTGTGTTGCTTTTGAGGTGTTTAGGTGATTTGGTGAGTGGTGATTATCTCTCATACGGATCCAAAGGAGTATATCGGATTGATGGCTTGATTTGGTGTTAAACTAGTGATTTCCATGCATTTTTATAAACTTAAGTGTAGATCTATTGTTCATGATGATTTGACATCCATTTTACTATATGTTAACCTATGCAAGTTCATTCATCAAGTTGTAAAGATATTGCTCATGATTCATGCTTGTTAGATTTAGTCTTTTTAAATTACAAGATTGCCATTATTGTTAAAATTGTTTATTTGATCATGTTTGAATGCTTGATTACTTGGATTAATGTTTGACTTGATTGATTGTTGTAAATTAGTTGATTGATGATTTGATTTGGACAAGTTAGTCGAAGATGATTCAAAAGCTAAGGGAAAGGCTCTTGAATTGGAAAAGTTGCTCGTGGCATATGTGGTGGATGATGAAGCTCATATGGATAGATTTGATGATGTCGATGTGGAGATAAGGCTTTGCTATGATGAGATGAAGCGGGGCATGATGTGAGATAGCCTTGGTTTAGTCCAGACGGGATCATTCCAAGCATGTTGATAACTCGGTGAAATGGTTCGAGTTGAGGATAATGGTTTGCTCGAGAGGCGCTTGAGCTAGTATGGAAATAGTCGTCGAGGAGGATGACTAGAAGGCTGAGATTTCATCGTTGTTGAAGGTTCTAGCAGGCTCAAAGCAAGAGTATGTTGGGCAGATTCGATAGTCCCTTAAGACTATGATTGTAGTCGAGTACTCTGGGTAGATTCGATAGTCCTAGGCACGGGCTGCGACGACGTGCGGAGTTATGTCTAGAACCGGGGTTGCCATTAACCCTTGACGGACGGCTGAAAGAATGTGCCGGTCATTCAATTATCGGTGGTATCGAAGCAATGATAACAGTGATAGCCAGAGTCATGGATGTTTGGTTGTATCGTCATTCGGTCTCAAGAGCAGTGTTTTCTGGGTGCTTATCTGATCTTGGTTTAGGCCTTGGGGGTTTGTGCTTAGAAAACATCGCCCTTGACTCGAGTGATAATTACTTTACTTTAAATGTTTGCTTTGCTATGTTTACTTCTGCTTAGTGTGTCTGGGGGCTATCACTGTAAGAAAGAGGTGGAGTGGGAGGGTTGGATTCATATTCCTTTTTCCTTTATGCTCTTTTGGTATGTTGTTAGTTAATTTACCGCTCACTAAGACTGTTGTCTGACTCAAGGCTTTATGTTTAACTCTTATTGCCTTGGGCTGTTCATCCGCTTTGGGATGGGCAGACTAGGTAGCAGGTGACAGGTGCTGTTCTTAGTTCCCGACGATGCTGATGACGAAGACAAGCTGGAGGTTTGCATATTATTTTCTTACTATATGTACTGGATGTTCCGCTGCTTGTATATTCTCTGAGTGATATGTAGTGAGGCTTGATGTATTAACTATTCAGATGTTGTACCAAACTATTATGAGGTTTAATAGAGATTCTATTCTGTAAAGCTTCACTATATATACTTTCTATTGTATTTTATCCATGCGCTGTGAGTTATACGATAGATTCTGTTGTTTTAACTTAACCTTGGCAACCGTCCATGGCTGCCTGGCACACTTTACAGCGCACTATTCCTATGTTCAGTGAAGGGGTCATGGGCGGTCATCACAAAATGTGTTAAGGGGGATTTGGGTAAGGCCTTAACGCTATTTTAATAGTTTACTATAGACATATTATAATAGCATATATTACTACATAGTAGATAGTTCCACGGATCCTTAGAGGATGGAAATCCCAACTATCCTTTAAGTTACTTGTATTTCAGTTGACATTTCACTTAAGTTGAATTTACTGGTATAAGAATGTTAATCCTGACTCGTGTGTTTTGTGTTTTGCTTTATGCTCGGGTCAGACTGAGTGTCACAGCATTTGAGACTCACCTTTGGAGCTTGGAGCTTCGCTTGGAGATCTATCTTCATCTACTCAGCTATTCTGTTATTTCAGTATTTCCAGTTGTTTATGATTCAAACTTTTCAGTTGATTTTGTATTTGAGACTTCTTTGTATTTGAGATTCCTTTGTAGTTTATTTCAGACTCTGATGTTTATATAGTAGCTTCATGAACTACTATCTATCTATTTCTGCTGCTTATTGTTATATTACTCTGTGTCTGTGATTCTGTGATTGATTTATTTACATATACGTTGAGTTTTGCCAAATATAAATTAACAATCTGTTGTTTTGAGCAATTCAAGTCTGTCATGTGCGGATGCGAATGGTTCGAAACACCAGGTCGTTAAAGTTGGTATCAGAGCTCTGGTTTAGGCAAAACTTAGCATATAAAGTAAAATTTAATTACAAATCACCTTCGTTCGACTCTTTGACTCGGGTTTCCTTTGAATTTTGGAACTCTCCCCTTTGTTCTGAAATCCATTTTTGTCTATTCCTGTTCGTGATCTTTTGATACTGGAGCATCCCATAGCTCCACTCCAGTTGATCTCTGTAATGAATTTGAGAATATCTTGCCACCTCAATTTGCAACTTCGACCTTATGTGTGTGTATAATCCTTTGGCAGTTCCGCCAACCTTTGTGTGATCTGTAAAGGGGTGAAACTCCTTTACAACCAGCGTCGACTTACTAGAGATTTTGTGTCCTCGGTTTTGATGTTGTTATTTCTTGCAAAGCCCGAACCGTCTCTAGTAGACGATCGGGGTAATTCCCTTGTAATCTTGACACCACTCCGATAATCAGAGATTACTCTAATATTGGGTGAAGTCACTTCTCTTCCCATCAAGCGGGAATTTGAATTTCCGCATCAATTTTATTCCTAGAATCTCGGTTGACCGGTTAACGTCGCTGCGATTTATATAAGTCTATTCATCTTTTCTCTTTTGTAATTTAATTATTTTATCTTCCTTTCGAGTCTATCTTCGTAGTTAGAATTCTCTTTGACTAGGGATCATCCAAATTTGAATCTCTATCCTTGTTCTATACTATATACTTTAATCAGCCTGTAAGGGAGTGTATTTTGTAATTTATATAAAAATGTTTTATATTGTGTTGTTTGAGTTGTTAAGTTTGAATTTTGGGTTTTGATCGATTCGTTTGGCCAACGCTATCGATAGGAATTCCAAAACACTTGAACAAAGCAAACTGACACAATACTGTTTTCAAAATTTGGTAAATGAAATAATTTTGTATGATTATATTTTAAATAAGTATAATTTTCTAAAATTAGATAGTTAAATGAATTGGTTGTTAGGAATGATAATACTAGATTATCATTTATTATTTTGTCAACGCTACTAAATCATTTTCTATTGTTATACGTAATAAGCTATTGAAATTATATAAGCATGGTTTATAAATCTGTTTTGCATATAAAATGAATTTAAATTAAACATCTGAGAATTTAATTTTCGATACTATTCAAAAATTTGGTTTTTAAAGTTCTGAAATATATTATTTGAAAGTATTTTCGCATGAAAATTGTTTTCAAAGAATTTTAAAAGAAGAAAATCAGTACTCCTCTCTTTTGTCGTTGGAAAATAATTTCGGTGATGACTGCAGCATCATCGACGTTCATTTTCGAGTCTCAAAGTAGAGAGACCACTTGTAGCTTTCCAACACTTTTGTTTGGAAAATGGATTTGATTTGAATTTCTTGAGTATGATTTGATGAATAAAATATATGTAGTTATATATTTGTGGATTTGATTTGATATATATAATATATATGTATATGTATTTATTTCAAATTGGTTTGAAGAGAAATTGGAAATTCAATTCTTAAGTTTCTATTAAGTGATGGTTTTCAATTTAATGAAATTAAGCAAAATTTTGGATAATTTAAGTGTTTAAAATAAGAAATGGAATTTGAAACAACCTGAAATAGTTGAATTTGGATAAATTTATTTGTATAATTGTAACATCCCGAAAATTTTCGACTTTCGAAAATTCAACATCGACACTCACTTTATCGACTGCTGAGCCATCGAATGCCGGAAACTCGAAAAGTTATGGTTTAAAGAAAAAGAAAAAAAGTAGAAGAAGAAGAAGATAGAAGAAAAAGAAAAGAAAGAACAACAACAGAACAAGAGCAGAAACAGAAAACAATATCAGAATCTCACATATCGCAGCGGAACAATATATAATAGATAAATGAATAATCTTTAAAACAAAGAACTATATCATTTTATACATACATCAATCATCAGAGTCAATATACAACAATGGACAGTTATATAAACTTGTCCTCATACAGAATACACAGCGGAATAAATACTATCAGATACAAATACTACGTCTCGCCATCCAGCTTGCTTCCAAAGCTCCAGAATATCCAGAATATCCTGATAATATAACTCTAGGCTGCCCGTGTGGAAAATTTGTGGGCACCCAGAGTTTAGAAGGGAACAATAAACTCCGAGTCAGTCATGGTGACTGGTGTGAGATCGTAAAACAGTTATTCTTTAAAATAAACAACAGGATAAATTTAAAGTCAATTCGCAATGTTTTTGGAAAATGAAACTACCATAAGACCTCCCGCCACACACACAATGCAAACGCAGACTTGGAGGAGATTTCTTCTTATGATAGTCAAAGATGCTTACTACGTGAAAATCAAATTCTTTTTGATATTATTATTAGTGCATAGTGTAGAAAACGTTTCGAAAGTATAATATTAATCTTAGCCAACATACGACCAGTATCGTATGCCTACTATAGCTACTATGTTCAATAGCAGGTTACCGCCACATTCCATAGCAGGTAATACAACTAAAACCGTACACGTCGCGTATTGTTTCTTTGGATTTCCAACAAATGGTCAGGCTAAGGAACTTCCTATCCACGATGGGTACGTCCCTGGAATAGACGACCCGAGAAATAACCTAACATTACGGTTAGATCTCTGCCAACACAAGGCCGGGTTACCTCTGCAAAAATAGGTAACTACTGACACGCGTATGCCATCCCCCGATCGTCACCGATCTTCCCGAGGATCCCCGATTCGCAACAAACCACATAGATAATAATAATGCAGTAACCACAGAGGTTAAGTATCTGGGCTCCATACCATGATACCACCTTTATCCAGAAGGAATGACATACACTAAGGGGCGCTACTCCCTAGAACCTTGCTGCATTCGTCCTGTTTCGACCATTTCCGGGGTGTGAGGCTCGACGAAGTCTCGTCCACAAAGCTACGCTTTCTCAAAAAGCCCTGCTTCGGGTCAAACAAAATGATCAACCTATGATCACAAAGATATAAGATCAAACAAATGATCATATCACAAATGATCAAACACTGATCATTTCACAGCAACACTCAGTATGCCACGTTACCAAATTGGGATATATCGCTGATAAATTTCAACTACATAACCTCTGAGCTCGTACGTCTCAGAGAAGGGTGTTAAGCTAAGAGAATAAATTCTCCGCCACCAACAGAAATGTATTTGAAAGAAATCAGCTTTATATCTCAAATTGTAACGTCAGACACACAATCCATACAAGTCTGTTCCGGGATCGAACAGAACCGAAGGCACTTCTCACGAAGCCCTTGCATTTCCGGATAATTTTCAATCACGTCAGGACTTCCCGTCACTAAGGGTGATAAAACCTCTAAATCGAAGATCAGTCGATGTAGAGTAACTCGACGGTAATCCTTCCGTTTTCAAAAATATCCGGTCTTCAACACCGGTCTTCGAATGCAATTCATAACGACGTATCACATATTCGGAATGGGTTATACGACCCCATGGTCCTTTCCCGGCTAACCCGAATAGTGAGCGATTATTCAAAAATAAGTGTGGCATTCAATTTCATCCAATTCACAACAAATACCTATCTACAGGTAATTATTGATAGTCGGTTATTTAACTATCAATAAAGATGCGCAACATCATCAGATTCCAAATAATTTTCCAAATTATTTTATCTTCCAAAATATCTTTACTAGATATAAAATTTCCACACTTAATAATAAATCAATGTTTTATTTTTCTAAACAGTTTCCCTTTCCTTTATAAATTCCATAGTGAATTTACATTTTTCGAATATCTACTAATATTCGATTTTCAATCGTTTTCAAAAATATCATTTTCGATTTATCTTTAAGAAGATAAATTCTCAAAACGTTTCGTTTCATTTGGAAAAACATTTCCATACTTATTTAAAAATAAGTATTTCACAAATCTATTTATTTTCAACATTTGAAAATATTCGATATACTTAAATCAAATTAAGTATATATCTCATTCTTTTAAGGAAATCATTCTCTTTAAACACATTTTATTTGAGTCAAAACGAATGTTACGTAAAACATCGTTACGACGACTCAAAATCACTAGTATAGGGATTCGGATTTAAGATAGATATATAAATCCCAATACTACATCAAAACATTTCCTTTCGGAAACCATTTACTATAACAACAGTGTTATAGTCCACCATTTCCTTATATTTCTCGAAAACGTCTATTTCAACAATAAATGTTGAAATCTATGATTTCGATAATTCACACGTTTTAAAACATCTTTTAAAACAATTAACTTCATTTCAAATATCACTTTCCAAAACTATCCATTTTACTTAACGATATATTCACTATCCAAAATCGTGAATATACTTTACTATTTACATTTCCCTATTTTCTACACGTTTTATTCCAATAATAATTCGCTATCCAAAATCGCGAATATATCTTCTTTAAAAATCTTCTATATTTAATTTATCAAATTCAATTGATCTCGAATTTATAAAACAACGTTTATAAATTCCATTTCCATTTCCATTTTATAACAACTTCGATTTATACTTCTTCTTTAATAACCCATTCAATTTATAAGTTAATATAACTTATAATTCATTTATCTTAAAAGAAATCGTTCTTTTAAACTTCTCAAAATTTAAAACTTTCAGATTTCATTAACTTATGAAATCCCATTTACACTTCATTTTAACCCTTATAGAAACTCGTTTTATAACACTAACATTTTAACTTATAAAATGTCCACTTTATAAACCTTTTAAGTAAACCGTTTATAATATTTTAAAAATCTCAATTTAAACCATTTTATAAATCAATCAACCATTTATCCCAAAAATTACTTTTCGGTTATAATTCACAAAGATCTTAATTTTTATAACTTTAAAATTTGAACGTTTATTTATTTAAAATAAATCACTTCAAAAATTTAATAAAACGTACAATTTCAAAGATTACTTTAAAAAATCCTTTTAAATTAAAAGTCGTTACTTTTAAAACTTGAATTCGATGATGCAACACATCAATCAGTCCACCACAACAGTCAAATATCATATATCATCATATGATAACAGAATATACATCAATATCTGTAAATAAATAACTACGGGTGAGGAATCCAGTCGGATCCCTCCAACCTGTTTCCCTGCATCCAAAGACGTCAGCACAATACCAATTCCGCTCCAGTACGGAATTATCGCGGTATATAGGTTTTTATAAATCCGCTTACTAACGGCGCAATAGGGTCTCATCCGCTATACGAGGCGGGAAATCATCAATCCAATATATACATATGCCAATATGTATATATTGCTATATATAGATATATATACTACTATATCTAATAGCACATTCAAACAGTCAATCATCAATCAATAACTGTAAATAATTCCACATTCAAATTTGAGTGAGAAGATCTCACCTTGATTTCAATTCTGATCCAGCGTTTATTTCGAATAAAATTAAACGCGCGTTTAATTTTACCCGAAATTTTCATTGACTCCAAACGACTCCAAACCAATTGCATCGCGTAGTATTCGCAAATACGATTCCAACGCATTTTGTTTCGTTCCATTCCGACCTCGCAGCAAAAAGATATGGTATTTTAAACATACACGAATTTAAATTAAAATTTATTTACAAATTCTTTTTATTTTTATAACCTAAAACCATCAGAGCCATTCCTTTTTCCCTGATGAAATCCAGGCCGTGACTATGTTCTTCTCCCTCACGCACGTACCCAGGTCGTGAAACAAGAACCCATTGCCGCCACTTTGCCCTAATGCACGCGACCAACGTCGTTCATCTCCTCGTCGATCAAAGGCCTCCATTCAACTCGCCATGACGAGCTCCACTATCAGCTGGAAGGGCTCGAAGCTCGGTGGTCCCCATGGCGTGAAAAACGTGTTCGACTCGAGCACGAACGCGGGCCAAAAGCTTCCAATCTGCAGCTCGAAATCCCATCTCCACCGTTGAATGGATAAGTCACGTTGAGTTTAACATTTTTCTAGTTGGAGATTTTTGCCAAAACTTAATGGATTTGAAGATAAGAGGGAGAGAAGATCGAGAGTTTCCGGCCATTTATCTCAAAACTGGCGGCTGAACGTGATGAAACCCTAGGGTTGAATTTGCTTTGCAAAAGAAAAAGTGGAGGGGTTTATATAGAAAAATTCACAAATCACTATTCATCCGGAATTATCGAACTCGAAATTGAGCGTGCCGGCTGACGTTTCTAAGGTTTACCCCGCGTTCCGAACGCAATGGAACGTGTTTCGGAAGCCAATTCGATCGTATGTGTGAGATATGGCAATAAACGATCAATTTAAATTAAACCGATTTAAATCGATTTCGAGGCGTTTTAATTTGTACCGGACAAACGGTAACTCCAAAAATTATGAAATTTGAAATCTTACAATAACATCACATTACGGATCCGATGAAACTGGTTTCGTCGAAATCCGAGACCGTTTGAAAAATGACTATTTTTAACTCGACGATTTAAAATTAAAATGATATCGATGCGTTTCGAGTTGCCATGGTCAAACGACAACTCCGATTGCTACGAAAATTGAAATCCGATAATAACTAACTATTACGGATCCAATGGAACTGGTCTCGTTCAATTCTGAGACTGTTCTAAAATTGGCTATTTTCACAGTCGATAATTAAATATTAAAATATTCAATTTTCACAGTTTAACTCCAAATTCAATTTTAAAAGTTCTATAACCTTTCTATAACTCCAGTATGATAAAATAAAATTTTCCAAATCATTTCAATCATATTAAACTCGTTTTTTTAATTATCACTTGAGTTTCACTATTTAATATATCGATTAAATTATCAAATTAAAACCCAATATTCGAAAAATAAATCATTCGACTTCTAAATTCCATTTATTAATATTTAAAATCAATTAAATATTCGAATTAATATTTAAAATCAATTAAATATTCGAATTTTAATTATCAAAAATTCTGGGTCGTTACAAACTTCCCCCCTTAAAAGAATTTCGTCCTCGAAATTACAAGTTAGGGAAAAAGGTCCTTAACTCGTCTACTATTTTTCACAATCTAATAGTTTTATCAATTTTACCAAAACAAATCTTCCTACTAAAGATTCGTTATCAATTCAACTAAATTTTCAACTCAATTTATAAATTTCAAACAACATTGTTTAACTTCTCAATTCAAATTCGAGTTTAAATTCAAATTTTAAACTTTCAAAATTTCTCAAAAATTTCTAACGCCCTAAATTTCCGAAAAATTTCGCCAGCGTCTCCTTTGCGCGGCTAACGCGGCACGACTACAAAACGTCCCTACGGACTCTCAGATTTCAAAAAGAAAAAGAAAAAGCCAAGCGGCTAGAGAAATAAGTCATCAAATCTCATATTCGAATTCAAATACTTACCTTTTGTCGAGCCATTCAATTTATCTTCAAAATTAAATTCCAATTCCTTTATACCTGTATATCCTACTAGCCATAATATCTAGTTACAGCATTCAAACCATTTTGCACATTCAATTTCAAAGTTTTCAATATATACTTCTTACATCATTTTTAATTCTCTATTGAAGTTATATATTCAATTTCGTTCAATCTTTACATTTCAATTCCATTTGAATTCAATTCCAACATTTAATTGGATTCAGTTCAATTTCTGAATATTGAATTTTATTGATTAGCTTTCATTCATACTGCACCATTTTAAATTAGTTTCAGTTACTAATCCATTTCAATTTCTAATTCACTTATTCAAATTCGGTTTCAACATTCAGTTTTAATCTTATTCACTTCATTTATTCAAATTTATTTACTCATTCACAAATTCTTTCATTTTCAATTTGAATCTCATTTCTATCAAATTCCAAATATTTTATAAGTCTTCGACTTATTTACATTTTGATTTATAAGATCATTGATACATTCACCTTACTAATTTCATTCCATTAGAATTCTATTTTCAATTATAAATTCATATTCACAATTTCATTTCATTATTGAATTTTAAATTTTCAATTACCTTCTTGAATTCTATTCCAAGTTATAAATTCATTTACAATTTGAATTTTATTCCAATCAGATTTCAATATTTTATAAGTTATCAATCTCATAATATTTCATAGATATTTTTATATAGCATTCCAGAGTCTTTTAAATCTTTTCAAAACTACTTTTGAAAACAATTCAATTTATCCTTTGAATTTCAAAACAAAATCCAAATTTTTCAAAACAACTTCTATTTAAAACAATTTGGCAGCAATTTCTCTTTTGGAAACCCGAAAATGAACACCAACGATGCCGCGGTCATCATCGAAGTTATTTTCCAGCGACCGAAAAGAGTTTAGAGCTTTCATCTCTCTAAAAATATTTTTCAAAAGCTTTGCAATCCATTTTCAAATCAAAAAGGATTTAAACTTTCAAATCTCCAAAATTTTCAAATTCTTTTCAAAACATTTCCAAATACTTTTCTGGAATTCCGTTTTAAATTACAATTCACATCTAAAATTTACATTCTTCAATTTCATTTGTATGTGAATTTTATTTCTTAACTTTGGAGTTATGATTTCAATTTCTTTATTTAATTTCAATGATAATAGTTTACCATTATTACTTCCTAACATCCATGCAACCATATACTATAGTAATTCATAGAAAATCGTTTCTTTTCTATACAAAAATAGCTTTGGGTAAAATTATTTCATTTACCCTATTTAAAAACAATACTGTGCCGAATTGCTCTATTCAAGTGTTTAGAGATCCCTATCGATAGAGTTGTACGGACAATACCGACCAGAATCCATATACCACTCAACAAACCAATCATCACAATATAAAACAATTTTATATACACTAACAAATACGCACTCGTATCTATTATTACACTCAACTCATTCTAGAGTACTACTGACTCTATCTCTAATGAGTAACACCCAACAGAGCAGGGTTGTCGCTTAACCATATGCTCTGATACCACTTGTAACATCCCGAAAATTTTCGACTTTCGAAAATTCAACATCGACACTCACTTTATCGACTGCTGAGCCATCGAATGCCGGAAACTCGAAAAGTTATGGTTTAAAGAAAAAGAAAAAAAGTAGAAGAAGAAGAAGATAGAAGAAAAAGAAAAGAAAGAACAACAACAGAACAAGAGCAGAAACAGAAAACAATATCAGAATCTCACATATCGCAGCGGAACAATATATAATAGATAAATGAATAATCTTTAAAACAAAGAACTATATCATTTTATACATACATCAATCATCAGAGTCAATATACAACAATGGACAGTTATATAAACTTGTCCTCATACAGAATACACAGCGGAATAAATACTATCAGATACAAATACTACGTCTCGCCATCCAGCTTGCTTCCAAAGCTCCAGAATATCCAGAATATCCTGATAATATAACTCTAGGCTGCCCGTGTGGAAAATTTGTGGGCACCCAGAGTTTAGAAGGGAACAATAAACTCCGAGTCAGTCATGGTGACTGGTGTGAGATCGTAAAACAGTTATTCTTTAAAATAAACAACAGGATAAATTTAAAGTCAATTCGCAATGTTTTTGGAAAATGAAACTACCATAAGACCTCCCGCCACACACACAATGCAAACGCAGACTTGGAGGAGATTTCTTCTTATGATAGTCAAAGATGCTTACTACGCGAAAATCAAATTCTTTTTGATATTATTATTAGTGCATAGTGTAGAAAACGTTTCGAAAGTATAATATTAATCTTAGCCAACATACGACCAGTATCGTATGCCTACTATAGCTACTATGTTCAATAGCAGGTTACCGCCACATTCCATAGCAGGTAATACAACTAAAACCGTACACGTCGCGTATTGTTTCTTTGGATTTCCAACAAATGGTCAGGCTAAGGAACTTCCTATCCACGATGGGTACGTCCCTGGAATAGACGACCCGAGAAATAACCTAACATTACGGTTAGATCTCTGCCAACACAAGGCCGGGTTACCTCTGCAAAAATAGGTAACTACTGACACGCGTATGCCATCCCCCGATCGTCACCGATCTTCCCGAGGATCCCCGATTCGCAACAAACCACATAGATAATAATAATGCAGTAACCACAGAGGTTAAGTATCTGGGCTCCATACCATGATACCACCTTTATCCAGAAGGAATGACATACACTAAGGGGCGCTACTCCCTAGAACCTTGCTGCATTCGTCCTGTTTCGACCATTTCCGGGGTGTGAGGCTCGACGAAGTCTCGTCCACAAAGCTACGCTTTCTCAAAAAGCCCTGCTTCGGGTCAAACAAAATGATCAACCTATGATCACAAAGATATAAGATCAAACAAATGATCATATCACAAATGATCAAACACTGATCATTTCACAGCAACACTCAGTATGCCACGTTACCAAATTGGGATATATCGCTGATAAATTTCAACTACATAACCTCTGAGCTCGTACGTCTCAGAGAAGGGTGTTAAGCTAAGAGAATAAATTCTCCGCCACCAACAGAAATGTATTTGAAAGAAATCAGCTTTATATCTCAAATTGTAACGTCAGACACACAATCCATACAAGTCTGTTCCGGGATCGAACAGAACCGAAGGCACTTCTCACGAAGCCCTTGCATTTCCGGATAATTTTCAATCACGTCAGGACTTCCCGTCACTAAGGGTGATAAAACCTCTAAATCGAAGATCAGTCGATGTAGAGTAACTCGACGGTAATCCTTCCGTTTTCAAAAATATCCGGTCTTCAACACCGGTCTTCGAATGCAATTCATAACGACGTATCACATATTCGGAATGGGTTATACGACCCCATGGTCCTTTCCCGGCTAACCCGAATAGTGAGCGATTATTCAAAAATAAGTGTGGCATTCAATTTCATCCAATTCACAACAAATACCTATCTACAGGTAATTATTGATAGTCGGTTATTTAACTATCAATAAAGATGCGCAACATCATCAGATTCCAAATAATTTTCCAAATTATTTTATCTTCCAAAATATCTTTACTAGATATAAAATTTCCACACTTAATAATAAATCAATGTTTTATTTTTCTAAACAGTTTCCATTTCCTTTATAAATTCCATAGTGAATTTACATTTTTCGAATATCTACTAATATTCGATTTTCAATCGTTTTCAAAAATATCATTTTCGATTTATCTTTAAGAAGATAAATTCTCAAAACGTTTCGTTTCATTTGGAAAAACATTTCCATACTTATTTAAAAATAAGTATTTCACAAATCTATTTATTTTCAACATTTGAAAATATTCGATATACTTAAATCAAATTAAGTATATATCTCATTCTTTTAAGGAAATCATTCTCTTTAAACACATTTTATTTGAGTCAAAACGAATGTTACGTAAAACATCGTTACGACGACTCAAAATCACTAGTATAGGGATTCGGATTTAAGATAGATATATAAATCCCAATACTACATCAAAACATTTCCTTTCGGAAACCATTTACTATAACAACAGTGTTATAGTCCACCATTTCCTTATATTTCTCGAAAACGTCTATTTCAACAATAAATGTTGAAATCTATGATTTCGATAATTCACACGTTTTAAAACATCTTTTAAAACAATTAACTTCATTTCAAATATCACTTTCCAAAACTATCCATTTTACTTAACGATATATTCACTATCCAAAATCGTGAATATACTTTACTATTTACATTTCCCTATTTTCTACACGTTTTATTCCAATAATAATTCGCTATCCAAAATCGCGAATATATCTTCTTTAAAAATCTTCTATATTTAATTTATCAAATTCAATTGATCTCGAATTTATAAAACAACGTTTATAAATTCCATTTCCATTTCCATTTTATAACAACTTCGATTTATACTTCTTCTTTAATAACCCATTCAATTTATAAGTTAATATAACTTATAATTCATTTATCTTAAAAGAAATCGTTCTTTTAAACTTCTCAAAATTTAAAACTTTCAGATTTCATTAACTTATGAAATCCCATTTACACTTCATTTTAACCCTTATAGAAACTCGTTTTATAACACTAACATTTTAACTTATAAAATGTCCACTTTATAAACCTTTTAAGTAAACCGTTTATAATATTTTAAAAATCTCAATTTAAACCATTTTATAAATCAATCAACCATTTATCCCAAAAATTACTTTTCGGTTATAATTCACAAAGATCTTAATTTTTATAACTTTAAAATTTGAACGTTTATTTATTTAAAATAAATCACTTCAAAAATTTAATAAAACGTACAATTTCAAAGATTACTTTAAAAAATCCTTTTAAATTAAAAGTCGTTACTTTTAAAACTTGAATTCGATGATGCAACACATCAATCAGTCCACCACAACAGTCAAATATCATATATCATCATATGATAACAGAATATACATCAATATCTGTAAATAAATAACTACGGGTGAGGAATCCAGTCGGATCCCTCCAACCTGTTTCCCTGCATCCAAAGACGTCAGCACAATACCAATTCCGCTCCAGTACGGAATTATCGCGGTATATAGGTTTTTATAAATCCGCTTACTAACGGCGCAATAGGGTCTCATCCGCTATACGAGGCGGGAAATCATCAATCCAATATATACATATGCCAATATGTATATATTGCTATATATAGATATATATACTACTATATCTAATAGCACATTCAAACAGTCAATCATCAATCAATAACTGTAAATAATTCCACATTCAAATTTGAGTGAGAAGATCTCACCTTGATTTCAATTCTGATCCAGCGTTTATTTCGAATAAAATTAAACGCGCGTTTAATTTTACCCGAAATTTTCATTGACTCCAAACGACTCCAAACCAATTGCATCGCGTAGTATTCGCAAATACGATTCCAACGCATTTTGTTTCGTTCCATTCCGACCTCGCAGCAAAAAGATATGGTATTTTAAACATACACGAATTTAAATTAAAATTTATTTACAAATTCTTTTTATTTTTATAACCTAAAACCATCAGAGCCATTCCTTTTTCCCTGATGAAATCCAGGCCGTGACTATGTTCTTCTCCCTCACGCACGTACCCAGGTCGTGAAACAAGAACCCATTGCCGCCACTTTGCCCTAATGCACGCGACCAACGTCGTTCATCTCCTCGTCGATCAAAGGCCTCCATTCAACTCGCCATGACGAGCTCCACTATCAGCTGGAAGGGCTCGAAGCTCGGTGGTCCCCATGGCGTGAAAAACGTGTTCGACTCGAGCACGAACGCGGGCCAAAAGCTTCCAATCTGCAGCTCGAAATCCCATCTCCACCGTTGAATGGATAAGTCACGTTGAGTTTAACATTTTTCTAGTTGGAGATTTTTGCCAAAACTTAATGGATTTGAAGATAAGAGGGAGAGAAGATCGAGAGTTTCCGGCCATTTATCTCAAAACTGGCGGCTGAACGTGATGAAACCCTAGGGTTGAATTTGCTTTGCAAAAGAAAAAGTGGAGGGGTTTATATAGAAAAATTCACAAATCACTATTCATCCGGAATTATCGAACTCGAAATTGAGCGTGCCGGCTGACGTTTCTAAGGTTTACCCCGCGTTCCGAACGCAATGGAACGTGTTTCAGAAGCCAATTCGATCGTATGTGTGAGATATGGCAATAAACGATCAATTTAAATTAAACCGATTTAAATCGATTTCGAGGCGTTTTAATTTGTACCGGACAAACGGTAACTCCAAAAATTATGAAATTTGAAATCTTACAATAACATCACATTACGGATCCGATGAAACTGGTTTCGTCGAAATCCGAGACCGTTTGAAAAATGACTATTTTTAACTCGACGATTTAAAATTAAAATGATATCGATGCGTTTCGAGTTGCCACGGTCAAACGACAACTCCGATTGCTACGAAAATTGAAATCCGATAATAACTAACTATTACGGATCCAATGGAACTGGTCTCGTTCAATTCTGAGACTGTTCTAAAATTGGCTATTTTCACAGTCGATAATTAAATATTAAAATATTCAATTTTCACAGTTTAACTCCAAATTCAATTTTAAAAGTTCTATAACCTTTCTATAACTCCAGTATGATAAAATAAAATTTTCCAAATCATTTCAATCATATTAAACTCGTTTTTTTAATTATCACTTGAGTTTCACTATTTAATATATCGATTAAATTATCAAATTAAAACCCAATATTCGAAAAATAAATCATTCGACTTCTAAATTCCATTTATTAATATTTAAAATCAATTAAATATTCGAATTTTAATTATCAAAAATTCTGGGTCGTTACAATAATACTCCATTGAAATTCTAAAACATACATCACTTACCTGAATTTTCCAAAAAGTTAAAAATGTTATGTAAATATGTTTTGTAATGGAAGGTTATATAAGATAAACTTAAGTAATAAAATGTTCAAACTAAATTTTGCTTAATGGTAATATTGTAAATAAAAGGATAAATTTGTATAGTATTCAATTACATTGGAGTCATCAATAAAACTTACCTGGAAAGGGTTTGAATGTAATCGAATAATATACAACATGCTATAAGTAATATGATGTCCAAAATTGGAATTTTGTTAAGAGAATTTATAAATAAAAATTTGCTTGTTAAAATGAATCTTTAATTTATGTTATAAGAAATGTTAAGTGAAAAATTGAATAATAAAAGAGAAATGATATTTAAGTAAATAAATATGAACTTATGAATAGTTGAAACTGAATTTTTAGTGGAATCAACTTAACTGAAGATAAATAGATTTAATAAATGAGTTAAATATAATAAATTTTATTTTGAAAGAAATTTTTGTAACAAATATTAATAAATTGAAACCAATCAAATTGAATGAAAATAGCTTGAATTGAAAATCAACAAAATATGAATATAAATGATAATTATTGATTGAATAAAATGAATTGAAAGCAAATTTGTTAAATATTAATCAATTTTAAAACTAATGGAAATTTGTATAGTTCTGAATTAATTGTTGTATTCTGTATTTCAATCTATTTTTTTCTTTCTGGTTGTTTATATTCTCCTACCTCCTTCCTTTTCGGGGATGAAAAGTTTTGAGTGGGGGAGAGTGTAACAACCCGTAAATTTTAACGGTTTTTATAACGTAATTAACTGGAATTTTGCTTGAAATTTAATTTTAAATTTTGCAATGAAAATTTAATATTTGTAATGCGCCTATTTAAAACATAGCAAATGGCAGATTTTCATCAAAAAATATGGAAGTTAATTCTGTTGTGTAATTTTTAATTTAAATTTAAATTTAAATTAGTTAATCAGATGAAAATAAAATGTTTTTGAAATCTGAATATTTTTATATAACAAAAATGTAAATCATTTCCTGAGGGATACGTCATATTTCGTTTTCCCAAATTTGGACTGCTTCAGCTCCATTTATCTTATTTTCAACATTTTAGCAGCATTTTCGGCAGCGAAAAATCAAGTTTTTACAACTGGGTCACATCGCTGATATCTATGTACCATTCTGTTCGTCTCGTTGTGCTGATCTCCGCAGTATATTCGCTTTTGCATTTCGACATCCGGTACGCGGCGAAATCTACGAATTAGTTTGCTCTATCGGTATCCATGTTGAAGTCTCTTTGTTTTCTTGTGTCTATTCAACTATTCCCGTGTAATACCAATAGTTTTACTCTCAATATTTATAGAAATCAATAATTGACTTTCCTTATTCCAACCTTTACATTTTATATTGATTGGTCCATTCATTTTCCCGGTGTCCTTTGCTATTTCCTTTGATTTTAATATTTATATAGCCGTGTCCTTTCATCATCCCATCTTCTTCGTTTTGAAAAAAATTTATATAACATGGGTTGCCGTCATGTTTGCATAATTCGAGCTGCTCATTCTTTTGTCTTTGAAATATATTGCACGCAGACTCTCTTCTCCAAAAAAATTATATATATATAAACAGTAAAGTATATCATTCTTGAAAACTGTTCACACAATCACCCCTCCCCTCTTTTGTTCCACCCGCACCCAAGCATCAAGCTACAGCCTTCAGCCCTCACGTCGCCGTAGCCGAACTTTGCATTACCACACCACATGCAACAACCTCGACAACCCATTTCTCCTCTGCCCAAAACCACCAACCTCGGCCTCTTCACCAATCACCTCCAACAACCCACCCTTCACCTTCGTTGTCGAGCCGCCTACCCACCCTTGCCCCTGCCGCTCCAGACCCCAGGCAAACCCCAACTCATTTCCTCGCCCATCTCCCACACTGAGCTAAACCACCCCCTCTCTTCTCTGACGAGCCACTGCAAGTTCCCCGACCCTTGCTTGCCGATCCGCCTTCACGACCAAGCACAACTAGCCCATTCCATCACCTCCGCTCGCTCTCTCCCTCTTAGTCCATTCGAACGGCCTCCAGGACTCTGGAGCGCAAGTCCTCCACTGCCTCCCATCCACCTGAGCAGCAGTCTCGGCTCCATCACCTTCATCCCCTTCTCCGCCTTGTTTCCAACCTGACACCCTCCTTCACTTCTTATTTTGTGTAGGTATATATTATATATAAGTTTATAGCATATATTATATTATAGAAGAGGTACTATCAATGTTTTACAGCATATATATATATATATAGTAATATATTTACAAAGTATATATAAAGTAAGTTGTCTTGTCTCAGCTGAAGGGAAAAGTTATATATTTAATATATGGGTTTATATTGATTTGAAAAGAAATACATATAATATATGTAAGTGTATATGGTAGTTTATACATTAGTTTATATATATATATAGTGTACTTTGCAGATTTGCCTGAAGCTTGATTTGCTATTATATACAATGTCCTATATTTAAATATTTGTTTACCGTTTTATATTAATATTTTAAAGTTTGATTTTTTTAATAACTAATATATACATATATTATGTTAACTTTTATTTGAAGAATTTTTAGAGGAAATTGATGTGTTTTAAGAAAATGTTGATTTTAAATATTGTTGTATATATAATATAGATATTGTAATTTTATGTTCAAATTTGAATATTGAAAAAAAAAATATAGTGATAATTTAGAATTTGAAAGAAATTATATGTGTTTAATCTAATAATAATTTTGCAATATAATATGTAAAGATTTTATTGGTATTTTGAATTTAATAATGATTTGAAAATAAATGTTTTAAATTGATTTTTAAAACAAATATATATATATATATAACATATATTTTTGTTTCAATGATTTCTAGTCCAACCTTGTCACTCTCTTGCTCGTTCGATCCGTGTACATGTCTGTGTCCATTCACTCTCATTCTCGTTCATTTCTCTAGCCTCGAAAGGTAAGCAATCACTCACGATTAACATTCTTATATTTAATAATAAATTTAATTCACATTGAAATGACAATTCAAATATGCTGTTAAATTTGAACTGCTTATTATTTAATTGCTATATATGTTATGTCATTATCTGTAACTGTTCACCTATGACAGCTGACACCATCACCTATTGTTTATATATTATAATTAAATTCGTTATTGATGATATATGTCTATTGTTGATATGTTATATTTTTATCATATCTGTTCTCACTCTTCAAGTTCCTATTAGTTTAGAAATCTCTATGGGTTGAAATGATACATACCCGAACGATATTATAGATTAGGAGAAAATCGTTATGGGTTGAAATGATAAACCCAAGCGATTTTCATTGAATTTAAATTTTGGGATTGCGGGTTGAAATGATATATACCTGTATATATTTAAATTGCAAATTGAAATGATAAATATCTGTATCACTTGACCATAGGATAAAAAATTATATACGGACACCTTTGGTCTATATTTTGAAATCATTTCCAAAGCTTGAAAGGAAATATATGGGTTTCAATGAATATTGATTTTTTTAAAATATAATATATAAATGCTATTTTATATATGTATAAAATTTAGATTTTTAAATAACATGTTTTGGAAATTTTAATTTATAAGTTAGTTTTGAAAATATAATTTTTAAGATTTTCTTATAATATTATCATTTTAAAAATATATAAAATATGATTTAATACAAAATACATTTAATAATAAGATTTAATTTTAAATAAATTAATTTAATTGGTTCAAAATATGTTTAAGTATTTATACAAATTTATATTAATATTTTAAAAATAGATTTTTATAACTTTAATAATAGAGGTTAGGAAGATAAATTAATGTTGACTTGGTATTTAAATTGGTTAATAATTGAATTTAATAATAATATGAATTGAAATTTATTAAACTTGAGATTTTAAAGATAGGATTTTATAACTTGATTTGATAAAAAGTGATTAAATGAATATTCTCGACTTTAAATAAAATTGAGACTGAATATTTAATATTGATTTAAACTTATAAATTGAAATTTTATTTAATTGTTATTAAAATGATTAAGTGAATAATTTCCAATTTGAATAAAATTAAAGTTAAATGTTGAAATCAAAATAAACTTATATTGAAAATGTTTCAATATATTTAAAATTTGAATTTTATTGGAATATAAGAGATAGTTCAAACCCGAATTTGAAATCGATAAAAATTGAAATGGTTTATTGAATTGAATATTTAACATTTTAAATTGGATGTGTTGAACAGGTATTGATTTAAATGGAATTTTGAAATTTAAGCTGATTTGAATCGATTTGTGAAATTGGAGGAAACTATTTTTATTATATAAAGTATTCAATATATATAAACTATTTTAAAAATATAAATTATTTTAATATATAACCAATTTAATTTATAACTATTTTAATATATATACTATTTTCAATATCTAAATTGTTTAAGTCGAAAGTGTTATGATTTCCAAAATGTTATGACTCCAGAGTGTTATGATTTCAAAAGTGTTATGATTTCTGAAATGTTATGATTCCAGAGTGTTATTATATCAAAAGTGTTATTGTAACGACCCGTATTTTACGGATCGAAAAAGTTGGTCAAAAATTTGGATTTTAGCGTTTTTGAGCCAACTCAGATTTTAGGCAATTTTTGGCTAAGTCCTAAGTCGTTCACGACTTAGCATAAGTCGTGAGTCGTATACGACTTAGGAGGTGGGAGTGTTGACACAGGGCTTGGAGTTAGGTCGTTAGACGACTTAAGGAAGACTAGTTGTTGGCTTTGGTTAGGTCGTAGGCGACCTAAGGGGTTAAGTCGTGACCGAGTCATATGTTAGGTCACACGCATTCATAAGTCGTTGCCGAGTTTAGTGTTTGTTCGATGAGTCGTATTCCAGTAAGCTGTTGAGTCGTGAGCGACTGAGGAGTTAGCGGTCATAAGTCGTAGAAGCATAGATGTGATGAGTCGTATCTTCTGCCAAGTATAAGTCGTGACCGAGTTAACCAATAAGTCGTAGAATGAGTTGTCTCGTCTAACTAGCTAAGTCGTATCCCAGCAGGTTGTTAAGTCGTTAAGTCAGATAGACGAAGGTGTTAAGTCGCAACCGACTTAGTGGTTGAGTCGTACTCATGTTGTCTGATGAGTCGTACTCATGTGTCTGATGAGTCGTACCAGTTATTTGATGAGTCGTAGGTTGAACTCTTTGATAAGTCGTATCTTCTGATGAGTCGTAGCCTTTGTGTTGAGTCGGAAGATGCTATAAGTCGTATACGACTTAGGAGATGGCTGTTTTGTCGGGAGTCGTAGACAGATGAGGATTAAGTCGTAGGAGCGTGTGTTGACTCGTAGCTTGGTTAAGTCGTAGGGGGTTGTTGAGTCGTAGGGGCTTGAGTCGTAAGTCGGAAACGACTTAGGAGATAGACTAGTTACGACTTAAGGGCAGTTTTCAGCTATAAATAGGAGGGGTTGTTCTCACTTTTTGGGATCCGGATTTTTGAAGCGACGAAGTGCTGCCATTTTGAGAGCTCGACTTCTACACTTCTTCACTTCTTTTCTCCACTCTAATCTAGTGCTTCCATCCATCCAAATCGAAGATCAAGATTGAAGATTCAAGAGCTTAGATTGAAGATCTTCATCTTTTCAAGAGAGATTTCTTCGTTTGAAGCGGATCCGTGATAGATCAAGCTTCATCCTTCGCTGTCCAGATCTGAAGTGTGTTGATTTGGGTTTGTTTAGGAGATTTGGTGAGTGGTGATTATCTCTCACACGGATCCAAAGGAGTATATCGGATTGTTGGCCCGATTTGGTGTTAAAATAGTGATTTCCATGCATTTTCTTCATCCTATGTGTAGATCCATATAGATCCATTGTTTATGATGATGTTACATCCATTTTATCATATGTTAACCTATGCAAGTTCATTCATCAAGTTTGTAGAGATATAATCCATGTTTTCATGCTTATTGGACTTTCAACTCTTTAATTACGAAAATGCCATTATTGTTATAATTGTCTACTTAGATCATTTTTGAATGCTTGATTGCTTGGATTGATGTTTGATTTGATTGATTGTTATGAACTAGATGATTGATGATTAGATTTAGATCGAAGGTGATTCAAAAGCTAAGGGAAAGGCTCTTGAATTGGAAAAGCTGCTCGTGGCATATGTAGCGGGATGATGATGCTCCTATGCATAGATTTGATGATGTGAAGTTGAGATGAAGCTTTGCGAGGATGTAATGAAGCGAGGCATCATATGATGAAGACTTGGTCTAATCCAGGCGGGATCATTCCAAGCATGTTGATAACTCGGTGATATGATTCGAGTTGAGGATAATGGATGCTCGAGAGGCGCTTGGGCTAGTATGGCAATAGTCATCGAGGAGGATGACTAGGAGGTTGAGATCTCATCGTTGTTGAAGGTTCTAGCATACTCTAAGCAAGAGTACATGGGGACGCCCAAAAGACTAAGTTGATGGTCAAGTACTCTGGGTAGATTCGATAATCCTAGGCACGGGTCACGATGACGTGCGGGAGTTATGTCTAGAACCGGGGTTACCATTAGCCCTTGACGGACGGCTGAAAGAATGTGCCGGTCATTCAATTAACGGTGATATCGCAACAATGATAACAGTGATAGCCGAGTCATGGATGTTTGGTTGTATCGTCATTCGGTCTCAAGAGCGGTATTTCCTGGGTGCTTATCTGACCTTGGTTTTAGACCTTGGGATTTGTACTTGGAAAACATCGCTCTTGACTCGAGTGACAATTGCTTTACTTTAAATTGTATGCTCTGCTATGTTTGCTTCTGCTTAGTGTGTGTCTGGGGGCTATCACTGTAGAATGAGGTTGGAGTGGGAGGGTTGTATTCCTATTCCTTTGCCTTTATGCTCTCTTGGTATGTTGTTAGTTAATTTACTGCTCACTAAGACTGTTGTCTGACTCAAGGCTTTATGTTTTTAATTCTTATTGCCTTGGGCTGTTCGTCCATTTTGGGACGGGCAGACTAGGTAGCAGGTGACAGGTGCTGTTCTCTTCTCACGATGTTGATATCGAAGACGAGCTGGAGGATTGCATATTATCTTCTTATTATATGTACTGGATATTCCGCTGTTTTGTATTCTCTGAGAGATATGTAGTGAGGCTGGATGTATTGACTATATGGATGCTTGTATTCAACTATTATGGAGTTTTATATGATGTCATTTTGTTCTGTAAAGCTTCACTATACATATGTTCTATTGTATTTTGTCCATGCGCTGTGAGTAATACGATAGATTCTTTTGTTTTAAATCTTACCATGACAATCGTCCATGGTCGCCTGGCACACTTTACAGCGCACTATCTCTAGATTCGGTGCAGGGGTCATGGGCGGTCGTCACAGTTATGATTTCGAAAGGGTTATAATTTTGAAAGTGTTACGATACTGGGAATGAATATTATTTAAAGTGAATAATGATATCGAATTGATATGGTTTTGAAATAAATATGATATGAAGTATGAACTATTTGAAATGAAATGACCACGGTGTTAAATAAGCGTTTGGTTGTTAAAGAGACCGGGATCGGATATTGTCATAGTCTCTGCCAACCGAAAACCACTTTAATAACTGTGTACGTGGTGGAGATTCCAAAACGAAGTAGGATGGTTTGACGGCGATTCTATATGAGGTATTAGCGTAGCCCTGACTCCCGCGAGTCATCTTGATGTGACTAAAACAAGAGCCATGCCGGGCCAAGTGAGGTCATTCCTCCTATCGGACACATTTCGTCGATTACATTCTATTACTTTGTGATTTGATTGGGTGCACCTTTGATTTGGGAGTGTGTCTCGAGGTGGGCGATAGTAGCTGCTATGCATTACCACCAGTCCGGATACACAAACGATATATCTACCTTGGCATTGCCTCGTGTGCCTTGTCGCATGCCTTATCGCGCCTTCTACGAGTTTGGTTTGTATCGTACCTATGGAGTGCCCTCTGAGTAAACTACCGGTTTGGTGGAGCTTAAGGTACTATATAGATCGAGAATATATAAAATGTGTTAAGGGGGATATGGGTAACGCCTTAACGCTATTTTAATAGTTTGCTTTACTATAGACATATTATAATAGCGTATATTACTACATAGTAGATTGTTCCATGGACCCTTAGAGGATGGAAATCCCAACTATCCTTTAAGTTACTTGTATTTCAGTTGACATTTCACTTGAGTTGAATTTACCGGTATAAGAACGTTAATCCTGAATCGAGTGTTTTGTGTTTTGCTTTATGCTCGGGTCATACTGAGTGTCACAACATTTGAGACTCACCTTTGTAGCTTGGAGCTTCTCTTGGAGATCTGTGTTCATCTACTCAGCTATTCTGTTATTTAAGTATTTCCAGTTATTTATGATTCAGACTTGTCAGTTGATTTTGTATTTGAGATTTCTTTGTATTTTGTTTCAGACTCTGATGTTTATATAGTAGCTTCATGAACTACTACTTATCTATTTCCACTGCTTATTGTTATGTTACTTTGTGCCTGTGATTCTATGATTGATTTATTTACTATATATGCTGAGTTTTGCCAAATATAAATTAACAATCTGTTGTTTTGAGCAATTAAAGTCTGACATGTACGGATGCGAATGGTTCGAAACACCAGGTCGTAACAAAATTGATTAATCAATTTTAAAATACCATCATGAAAATAATTTGTTGATTTTAAATCCTTATTATTAAAATATTAAATAATTTTAAAACCTTGTTATTGAAATAATTAATTTATTTTAAACCATCTTTATTTGTAATTAATTATCTTTGTAAAACCCATGCACAAGATCTAACAAAATATTTCAAAGAGGATAACATTTTCATACAAACATCACAGAACAAAAGGGTGAGCATAAATATAAAGGTAATTAACAACCACACATTATTAGAGGACATTTCTTATCCAATATGAATATACTGGCATATAATTTAATGTCCAAATCAATATAATAGTAGAATGGGGATTTATTCTGCTAGCTAGATGTCCAAATAATCTACTTAATTTAATTATAGCAAATTAGGGATTTATTCTGCTAAACAGATGCCATTTTATTTTATCTAATTAAATGATAGCAAAACAACATTTTATTCTGCTAAACGGATGTCCAAAATAATCTATTCAAATAAGTTATACCAGAATGGGGATTTATTCTGCTAAATAGATGTCAACAATTTAATATAACTTATTCACATTTGTATGGTTACTTAATAGTGTCGACAATCGAATTCCTTGTGTTCAAAACTATTCTTTGTTAAAGAAAGTTGTCTTTAAACAAATTGATCCCTAGAAAACAAAGAAACTAAAAAATTAAACCACTTTTAAAAATAATTAATTACAAGTTAAAACCCTTATTAAATCATAATTGAGTCTTTACTTAACTTATTTACTAATTAATAAATAATTAAACCTTTGATAAATAATTTATTTATAAATTAGACCCCTTAATTAATTGATAATTAAAAATAATTAAACACTTACTTAATGATTAATTTATGATTAACCCTATACTTGATTAATAATTAATTAAAAACTATCTTATACTTAACTCATAATTAATTAAAATTTAATCGTACTTAATCAATAATTAATTAAAATTAATCTTGCTTTTAAAAGATAATTAATTAGTAACTAATCTCCAATTAATTAGAATTAATAAACCTTGTTTAATACTTAATTAATTATTAATTACCAAACTTAATTAATTAATAATTAACTATTAAATTCTTTAATAGCTTCCTTAAACATCATTTGTTAAGTTTATAAAATATTTCTAAAATACTTTTAAGAATAAAACTTAATTTTGCCAAAAATTGGACTTTACCGAAACTGTATCTATAGCGACTATCGCTATGGATGCTATAACTAGAAAATGTTTTCTTAGCTTTCTTTTTGAAAAGCTAACTATTTTAAAACTTTCTAACTTTACTCAAACATAAGGTAAGAGTTTTTAAAAGTAAAACAAAGTTTGAAACTTCAAAATAATTTGATATTTAAAACTAATAACCATAGTTTTACACATAAGGGTTCCAAGTTGTCAAACCATACAAAGGTGCTAACTATCCTTACCAAACTCTTATATACACCTATCCATAAAACATACAACATAACAACAACTTAAAATGCCCATATAAATCCAAACTTTATCTCATTCATAACACAATTTGACTTAATCATCAAGCCTAAGAAAATTTTCAAGTATAACACATATATAATCACATACAAAGCATGTAAATAACAAATAACCAAGCAATATCACATAGTAACATTGATATAAACAAAAGATGTAATTTGTACAAAAAGGATGTGAGTTTTACTCACCAAACTTTAATCAAATCTCTTTAAAACTTAAATTTAGCCCTAGAACTTGTATTTTCAAAACCAAAATTTTATTTTTAGCCAAGAGAAGGCCAAGTAGGCTCGGCCAAAGGCCTTTAGTCTTAGATAAAGGGTGTATGTAGGCATGGCCTTGGGTTGATGAGGTGGGTGAGGACTTGTTTCGGTAAAGAGAAGTTGTAAAAGTGAAAGGAGGAGTGTTTAAACAAGTTTGTAAATGATGAAAATGAAAAGGCTTTGATTTTTAAAACTTGGAAATCAAAGAGAAGTCATTAAAAAGTTTTCCAAAGCTTTAGAAAGAGAGATGGAGTTTGAAATAAGAATTGAAAAAATGAAAGTGAGAGAAAGAGGAAAATAAGGAATTGTTTTTATGTAAATTTGAATTAGCAAATTACTAAACTACCCTTAAGGTACCTACCCTCAATTCATTTTATGTCACATCATCATCTCCATCCTACCACCTTCCTTCCACATGCAAGAATAAAAGCCTACCCTATTATCCACCATGTAAAACTCTTCCTTGTACTAAGATGTGAAATGGTAATAATTTGTCATTCTTTTAAATTTTATATTAATTTTAATTTGAAAAAGTGTCACATCTCTTACTTGTTACTTAAGTAAACATATCTTTTACCTTATTAGATTACTAACCATACAGTTTAAAGCGCATTGTATAATAGGATGATATTGTACCAAGATGTAAGAGATGAGTGTGACATTTCATATTTTACTTTTTATTTAAATTTTAAACTTTGAAAAGCGACACATCTTATTTCTTACTTAACTGAACATATATGTTTACCTTTTACTATGTTACTAATCCATACTTATATTTTAATACAAGTGTGTATATGTTAACTATAGTATTCATAACATTTTAGATAAACTTTTGACACCGAAAGGTCGAAAATTCAGAAAATTCTGGTCACATTTGCTATTTTCCTTTAAACTGATTATTTTTGTAAACACATTTTAAAAATCATTTCACCATCACTAATTAATACTTAAAAAGGGTATCTTCAAGTTATAAAATCCATTTATTAATTATTAAATAATCTATTAAATATCCATATTTAAGTGATTTAATTTCGGGTCGTCACAAAAATATAAGTGACAAATTAAGTCACCACCAAAACCAAATATACAACATGTGTACATATAAGACTAGAATTTTAAAATAGAACTCTATCACATAGATAATACTGCATATATCTACTCTAGCTAGCTCGCATCCAAAGTCACTGAGTCCCTATGCTTGTTAAGTCTCAGTCTGATTCGAGTATTATAAAAATAATAAACTGGTCAACTATCTCTAATATCCAAAAAAGCGAGATCATAATAAAAAGCATACATAAATAAAGATACAACAATCCATATAGTGTGTTAAACTAAAATAGTTCAAATAACATAATAGTAACTCATAGTGACTGATCCCAAAATCTAGAAATAGCCATAAAAAAGTAAATGCATCACATCTCATATTTCACCAAATTATGAACACAAATATAGCCCTTCATAGGCAAAGAAGAGTTATGGTGAAATCCCAAATCAAATCTCAAATCTCAATGTTTAAATCAATAACACGTAATCGGTGCCAATCCCCAAAGACGAGCTGATACCGGCCAAACACAGATGTGAGGTACGGTCCCCTCATAGATAGAGGTATGGTCCTCTCTCGGATAGAGTTACAGTCCCTTATCGGATAGAGGTACAGTCCCCTTTCGGACCACAGAGACGAACCTAAAAGTTATGCCGAACACAGAGAGGAGCATCAGCACTATGCCAAAGGTAGATGAGGTACTGTCCCCTCATGGATCATAGAGACGAGCACATCTCAAGTCTAATCTAAAGGCAAGCACAACGCAAGCCAACACTAGATATGAAAACTTCGCCCACTAGGAGGTTCATTTCTGATCAATAAGTTTAATGTACCACCAGATAGTAATTAATTGAGTAACGACTATGAATCTCATACCACATTGGTTTACTTGAATATTTACTATAAGGTAGTAAACTCCATCTAATAAGTGTAATATGCTCTCGATTAGTAACTAAATGAGTATTGCCCATTGTCCCGTAACCACTTTGCGATACTTAAATATTTACTAAAAGATTGTAAATCCCACTCGACTGAAATATTTAATCGAACAAGTCCTAGAATTAACTAATAAAGTAATTCAAGTGTTTCATACCGCTTGTGTTGCTAAATCGTTTAATTAGATTTGTCATTCAAGTGAAGATAGAAATTGCAAGAAAAGCAATGGTTCCAAAAGTCACAAAAGAAATGCTAAAATAGCATATACAGCCAAAGGTTAAGCATAATAAAAGCTACGAAGAGCTTATAGCTTAAAAGTAAAGAATATGATTTTACCATGTTAGAAATGATTCCTAAATTACTTTGTACATATACTTGCTTCAACTTCTTATTTTTAAAATCCATAAAATCATTTGTTATTCAACTATATATATATACATATATATATATACATACACACACACACACACATATATATATATATATATATATATATATATATATATTCACTACTTGACAAAATAAATAATAAATTCGAATAGATATCAAAATGTACTTTTATATATAGTTGTTCTGAAATCCCATTAAAAGATATATATAGTTCTGCAAACTATATTTCAGAAGCCATATAGTTATACAAACATTTGTTTAAAAATAACACAGGCTTATATTTCAAAACCATACTTTTAGATTCATAAAACTATTTCTACTTACTATACTTAAAATATAATTACTTATTATAATAATATATAAGAGGAATTTAATTGGAACTGGAAACAAGTCTGAATCGGCAAATTATAATACACTTTCTTTTGTAAATTGCTTATTTTAATACCATATATATAATAAGTAAATATTTATTAAAATTCATGAAACTTAGGTCAAAAAAAACTTCCAAATCAAAGCATTGAAACTTAAGAAATTAGAAACCAGGTAGAAGCCAAAATCCATCAAAACCAAGCAAAGCACATGGAGCACACACTCCAGGTGTCGACCTGTGGGATGCCTGGAGCATGCGCTCTAGGCACTTGCTTCCCCACCATCGACTTCTAGCACTATCGGTCTGATTTTCCTGCATTCTGGCGTTAAAAACTTGCAATTATAACTCAGATTTACAAATGCATGCACTAGAAAACATTCTGTACTATCTAGGCATTGAAAAGGAGAGAAAATAAAGTTACAACAAGAAATTTGACAAAGAATATACTGTAAGCTTGCAACTACAAAACATAGATCGCCTTTCCAATTTCTCAACCATTTAAACTAAAATTCATATAAATGGAATTAGATAATAAGAGATAGATAGTGTGAGGATTAACTCACCTCTTTTCCTTTCAATTAAGCAGCTATAACTTCTACAGCAGCTTACAAATAGAAATAAGCAAACCCTAGCACTCAATATACACAAGGAACAAATACAGGAATTAAAAACTGTACAACTAAAATCAACCAGTCTAATAAGACAGAACTGGTTTCAAAATCATTGCCTCAATTTTACTAGATTTTCTATAATTTTATTTTTATTTTAAAAATGGAGATTTGATTGCATTTTGGAGAAAGAATCAAACCCTAGTTTCTTCTTTCTGTTTCTATTTGCTGAACCTATAGGTTTGGTTATTTGAGAAAAATGAGAAATACACATCTTTTCTTAATTATTTACTTAGTTTGGGCTTTAGGATAAAATTTAAAACCCAACAAGAGTTCAAAAATCCATTCTTTTAAAATTTATAACTAGTAAGCTTCATAAACTAAAATACCTAAGTGCTTAAAACCATAGCCAAACATTTTGATAAGAGGATTTCTTAAGTATTTATTAAAATAAACATTATTTAAAAGAAATCTAAAAATCTCAAATTTTCTTTTATTAAAAAAAAATAAAAGATTCAAACCAATTAAATATTCTTATCCAAACTATGTTTCAATTATCTTTAAATAAAGCACTAAAATTCTAATTTCTCCAATATTCTATAAATTTAGAAATTCACCTTCCAAAAGAATTTTCATTACCTTTTATAAAATAACACCAGTTAAAAAATTTCAATTAATTCTCTAATTTACATCATTATTTGTTTTATTAGAGCAACTCAAAAATCCAGGTTGTTGCACATTTCCTCAAGGTCCACACCAGAAGCAACTTTCATGAAACCTGAGAAAAATCAACAAAGTGGACTGTTAGAGCAAAAACCTCAAAGTAGAGATTATTTAACTACAAAATCAGAAATCACTTACATCCCGAATGCCCCTAGTGAAAGCAAGGGGAGTTATCCCTTGTAACAACCCTGGTCGAGATAACCTAAAATTAAAATTTAAAATATGATTTAATTAATTTTAATTAATTAACATAATAAATTTGGAGAATTTATGAATATTGTGTTTCCAAATTTAAAATGGACTTGGAATGAGAATAAATCGAGAATTTATTGAATTTTCCTTCTTGTAGTTAATTCTTATATTTAATAATATAAGAACAATTTGGAGAAAATGAATAAATAAATTGTATTGAAATAATTTCATTGTTTAAAATATGATTTCTCAATTAATGATTTACTTTATTAAAAATATGGAGAATAACTTTTCATTTTAAAAAGTTTTATTTAATTTGATAAAATATTTCAATATTAGTACAAAAATAAGATTTTGACATGTTATTTATTTTGAATAAACTGTAGAAATCAATGTTATTAAATTAGAACACTGTTTAAATCAAATTAGTGTTTATAAAGTGATAAAATGAAACAATACAAATTAGCAACACTTCTGTTTTAGGAAAATTGGTAACACTTGGCTAATGGATCTACAAGTTAACCCACTTAGCCCAAACTAGAGAAATAAAAAATGAAAACATACGTACATTGTTTCTCATTCTCATTTCAACACTGAAACTAGAAAATCAAAAAAATACTCTTATTTCGAAAACCCTAGTTCCCAAATTTTCAAATTAAAGATTGAAATCAAAGGGCTTTTGTTCAGTTCTAGTGTATATTTATAAAAAGTAATCTCTTCTACCTTTCTATGCATCTAATTAGGGATTTAATTCAGTTTCAATTTCTGATTTTGATCATTCCTATCAAATCTTTGATCATAGCCTAGGTTGAAGTTGAAATTGGAAGACATGGGAGGTTATAAGCTAATATCTTCCATTATGGGTTTGTTTAGGTGAGTTTATCTAATAATTTCTAGCCTAAGATGAATGTTTGCAGCTGTTATATGAATTTGGTTGAATCTCTAGTGTATATGATCTCAATATATTGATGAATCCTTTGTTTACTTGAATTGGATTCTCTGTTTGCTGAAAACTCACTTATGAAATCATGATTTTCAATCAATTATACTTGTACATATGCTTACATGTTTGCTAGCTCAGTACCCCAGATCATTTGAGAAGCAAGACAAGAGAAATGAGCGGAATCCAATCGTCGGAGAGCCATCATAATCGCCTACGAGTCAGCCCAAGCGAGGCAACTAGTAAACCAGTATGCCCTACTGATGCACCGGTCATAGCCTGGACTTGACTCCCAAGCTATGTTCTAGTGTTCTTCGATCGTCCCGTTCACCACTTATTTGCCCAGTTGATTCCTTGAGATTGATTGCTTGATTTTGGTGTTGCATTTCATATCAATTTCATTGATATTTTCAGATATTAATTATGAATGATGAATTCATTTTGATATTTTATACCATAGAGTTGTTCGATGGATCTTGGGAGTAAGACACACTTTTGATGCATGTTTTCAAATCAAATTTATGAAAGGCTAATTTCTAAATCAGACCATTTTAAGAAAATCTTTTGAAGTACAAATCTAATTTCTATATAAATAGTTTTAGAAATATATATGTAGTGTTATTCCCTTTGAAAATGGTTTTAGAAATGATTTGGAGCAATCCATGCCCTGTTGGAGAAGAGGTAGCAGCACGTAGGATCTTCTCCTGAAGACAGCTAGCAGCACGTTGAATCCTTACTTGACAAATCAGGCTTTATTGATTTCGCTACAACATATGCTCCTTCCGTACTTACCAGTGAACCTCAATTCCTTAACAAAGTAAACAACACATTTATCTCTCACCACAGCACTAATACATGGACCAGACCATGGGAAGCAACTCCTAAAGAATGCTCGGCAGACAGAGAGATAGATATTACTGATTTAACGTATTATTTTCCTATTTTTGATGGGGAGATAACAAAAGGTATGTTTCCTACAACTGTTTTCACTGCCGCCGAAGAGAAATGGAAAAACACTTTAGTTGTTTACATTTTGAGACGGAGACCTATTTACAATAATTTCAAAAGTTTTGTTGATAAGATCTGGAAACCAAATGGAACATATGAGTTGTTCTATAAGAAGAATGGATTTATTTTTATTAAATTATATAATGTAGACGACTGTAGTAAAATCATACGATCAGGCTGTTATACCATAGGCTCCAAAATCTTGATCATCAAAAAATGGAAACCTGGTATTGCAATTACCAAAGATTCCTTTTCTACTATACCAATATGGACATGATTCACAGATTTGAAACTCGAATATTGGAATAATGAGAGTATAAGCAGAATAGCTACTGTTCTTGGCTGACCAATTCGAATGGACTCCACAACGACAATGGAAAATAGACTTAACTATGCACGTGTTCTAATTGAAATCGACGTACAATTTACTTATCCATAGACAGTGCAAATGGATATATATATACAATGGCGAAATGGATGTAATTCTGGTTGAATATGTGCAAATAAACTATACCTTTTTCGGTATGTCATGTTTTCGGTCATATAGATTCAAATTGCAGCAAAGTAATTACAAAAGAATGGCGACCGAAACATAATACAAGTATCAATAAGGCAGTTCAATCAGAAGTAAAAAATTCAACAAATATTAGTTCGACATCTCAATCAGAAGCAAATTTAGGTTCAGTTACTACATCAACAAATTTACAAACTGTTGATGTTTTTATTACAAGCACGGACTAACAAATGACCAATTCAAACATCTCTCTCCATAATCCTTTTTCATCCCTCATCAATATCCCCGAAACCTCTGTTAACATGCATCAAACATCACCAATGATTTATCTTCAACTTCGACCATTCCAGCATATGCATCGAACCAAGCTATCACGATCATGCATACCACAGTTGAGCCTACACTCTCGGCTGCAATTCTGGAAAATAAAGATAGAACTAGTCATAATGATACAGGAACTTTATACAGAGTATTGCTAACCAAATCCAAGAAATAGGCAGCCCAACCAACTCTACAATTAATGTCTCCCCCATTGTATCAAAGAATCCTACATATATAAAAAAGTGGTTAACACTCACAAATCCCACAACAACTATCAAAGCTCCTCCTAAAAGAACTACAAGGAGCACTATGAAGGGTAAATGAACATCATGACATGGAATATTAGAGGTATGAATACCGATGATAAAGTCAGTCAGGTATTCACACTTCTAAAATCTCACAAGCTTACCATGATAAGCTTAGTTGAGACCAAGATAACTACCACAAACATAGATAAACTGCAGTTGAAACTACCCAAATGGAATATAGTACATAATAACGATGAAGGTAGAAAAGGTCGAATTGTGATTATACTGGATACATCTGTCTGGGAACATAATATATTCGGCAAATCACAACAACATATTACACTACTATTATCAAATAAAGGAGGCCTGCAATGCTATTGCACATGTGTATACATTAGTAACTAGTTCTCTGAACGCCAGAAGTTACGGGATTTGCTTCGTCTCGACACTTCAAATATAGGATCTTCATGGCTAGTAATAAGGGGATTTTAATAATGCTCTTCACCCGAAGGACAAAAAGGGAGGATTTCCAATCCCTTTCTCCTAATTAAATACGTTTAAAAATTGCTTATTTAACTGTGGTTTGGTGGAATCTATTTTACAGGGATGTAAATTAACATGGCAGCGTAGAGGAATTGCAACAAACATAGACAAAGTTCTCATCAATTACGAATTTATGTCTATGTTTCCACAATTCAGCACCATTGCCTTACCCTCATCTATTAGCGGCCATACTCCTATTTTAGTATTTTTAGTTCCCAACATTAGCACCAAAAAAGAGCTCCCTTCCGATATATTAACAACTAGTGCTATATGGAAAGGTATGGTCGGTGCATTGCAAATGGGCTGTCAGCTGATACATGGGGTTCTCACAGTTCTAGACTGATCTTCAAATTGAAGGCAATTAAAAATGAGCTAAAACCATGGCATAAGTTAAGAGCAAAGGATAACATCATAGTTAAGCTACATTCTGAATTTGACATAATATTTTATATCACGGATCAAGACCCAAAAAATTGCATCATATATGATAATATGTATCATATTGGTCAGAAGCTAAATGATCAACTCGGAAAGCAACATGAATTTCTTCGGCAACAAAGCAAAGTGTTGTGGCTTCAAAAGGGTGATAATAATACTAAATACTTCTATGCCAAAATGTCAATGCAACGATGTAGGAATAAATTTCAAGCTTTAATGGATGCACTGGGACAACATATATACGACTGTAACAGCATAAAGACTGCAAGTAACAGCATAAAGACCGAAGCCTTGAAACATTATCAAACACTATTCAATGGGGATTCTATGAATCCCCCCTCTGCCATTAGCACCAGAATGCAAATTAATAATACAGGGAGGGAATACTTAACTTCTCCAGTCACGCTAGATGAAATCAAAAAGGCTTTATTTTCGATTGATGATACTAAAAGCCCGAGGCCCGATGGTTACTAATCCAAATTTTACAAACTACACTGGACGGACCTCCAAGAAAGGATTTTCAATGATGTATCGGAAATATTTCATACAAGGAAACTGCCTAAGGGAGTAAACCATAATTTTATTACTTTAATCCCCAAGAAAATAAGCCTCAAACAATCTCATATTACAGACCTATTGCATATGCTAATGTCTTATACAAAATAGTATCAAAGATTCTCTGTAATGTATTATATGGTTTCTTCCTATTTTAATTGCAGAAAATCAATCATCATTTATATCGGGGAGAAACATTGGTGAAAACGTCTTGCTAGCTCATAAACTAATCGTGGACTTTTCTAAACGAGATAAACAAAAAATGTTCATTAAAATTGATCTTCAAAAAGCATATGACATGGTTAATCGGGAGTTTGTAATTCATATGCTCTCATCTATGGGCTTCCCTACACTTATAGTTGAACTTGTCTATGAATGTATTTCTACGCCTATGTTTTCCTTTATGATTGATGGGAGACCACAAGGATTTATTCATTCCAACAGAGGGCTCTGGCAGTGAGACCCACTGTCCCTCTATTTATTTTGCATAGCAATGGATTTTTTACTTTATTAATGGAAGGGGGAGTAGTTGACGGACATCTACAGCCTATATCTACCATTCAACTTGTAATCTCCCATCTCCTATATGCTCATGGCATCATGATTTTTCTATCTGCTACTACAAACAATGCTACCTACATGAATCATGTTTTTTCCACAATGGAGGAGACTATTGGATTAAAAATAAACCAAACTAAATCTCAGTTTTTTTAGCACTGGGGCAATTTACAAGTCAAAAATTTCAAGCATTTTACACATATCACAACATGAATTACCTGTAAAGTATCTTGGCGTTCCTTTGTCAGTGGTCTATATTCATGCTACACACTGTTTACCCCTGCTACATAAAATCAGCAACAAGTTAGAAGGATGGGATAGCAATATACTAACAACAGCTGGAAGAGCAGAACTAATTCACAGTATAATAACCCCTATTGTTATGTACTTCTTATTAATATATAACCTTCCCCACTTAGTGTTGAACAAAATTGATAAACTATGTGCAGATTTTTTCTGGAAGGGCAAGCTTCATAAAGTATCCTGGGACACATTATGTAAGCTAAAGATTGAAGGAGGGGTTGGATTGCGGAAATTCACAGATCTTAACAAAACTGCCAGAATTAAACTATTGTGGAATCTACTAACGACTGACTGCTTATGGTCCAGATGGATGAGGATTAAGTATATGTCAAGGGAAATTTCTGGGTTCTACCCATTGGTAACAACTACTCCGGTACAATGAAATCGATTCTAAGGCAACGTGACATAGCTGCATCAATCATGACTCGAGTTATTATCAATTGTGAAAACATGGATTTAGTGTTTGACCCTTGGATAAACCAAAATTCCCTTGTCGAACTAATTGGCTGGAACAGAATTCATTTGAGTAACACAACCAATAGTAAAGTTAGTCATATTATACGAGATAGCCAGTTTCAGCCTCAGCTATTATCAGAAATTAGGGAAGTCGCAACTCAAATAAGTAGGTGAAAATTCTTTCTGACAATCCAATTGACTATTGGAAAATTTATGATAAAAGAAAATGTGTGTTTTCTACAGTTTGGAAAGGAATTCGACAAAATACTGACACTGATGATAATTTCAAACTGATATGGCACAACAAAACAGCCAAAAAAATTATTTCACTACATACATGGCTTATTTGCAGCATTTACCAACAGCGGATCGATTACTAAATTGAGGTATAACTACTGATTTAAGGTGCATTCTATGCAATTGACATAATAAAAGCCACCAACACTTATTCTCTAGTTGTGAATATAGCACTTATCTGTGGGATGCCTTGCTGCTTAAACTCCAGATACAACCGGCTTCTGTCAGCTCGTTGCGACATCAACTCTCCAAGCTAAGGCTCAACTTCATAGCACCATCAGCACTCCAAGATTTGGCTTTTTTTGGCAGCATCTACACTGGCATCATATTTGGCTTGAACGAGTATGGTGATGCTTTGAAAACAAGTCTTGTTCGAAGGAGCTAAGGTTGAAATTAATGGTAATGGACGTTCACCTACAGCTAGCTTGGCAAGTTCATCAACGACAAGCAATCTCAACAGATAGAGAGATTGTACACAGATGGGGCATTGAATTATAGGATGATGGATGATGGCAGTGTACTTTGAAGTAGTATGGGATATAAGGGTTTCTGCGTTGCTTTTAGTACTGGGCTGGATCGGGTTGCTCTGGGTATGTGAAGGTGTAATATTGCCCAATATCTTGGGTCGGATTGCTTAAAGATGTTTTTCTATTTGGTTTTTGTTTCTTTTGTTTCATTTTGTAACATGTTTAAATACCTATATCGGAGTTTGTATATATAGGGGATGTCGTGCTCTTTTTCCTTACCACAATGGTAAGGTTTTTTAAGGAGGCGAATCATGTTATTTATTGGTTCTTATACATCATTAATAAAGAACCTCTTCTTTTCAAAAAAAAATATTTCCACTATAAATCAATGTTAACCAAAAATGATTTTAAAGTGAAGAATTTTATAAAAATTGCACGATATGGATCGAATGGGGAATTGATTTAGACGGTTAAATAAAACGAGTGATATGGAGCGCTTGTGTTTGTTTTACTAATTAATTCTTGGATTTGCTCGACTGAACCATTGCTACACACAACTGGAGTTTACTATTCTACAGTAAACAATTGGGTAAATCCATGCGGTATATGACATATGGTCTTTATCTATTCGGTTGCTATATGAAAGTATTTAACACTTTTATCGACGAATTTATGACTTGCCTTTGGAGTTTATAGGAATTGGTCCTATCTGGGAGTTTATAGATCTCATACCTATCTTGATGTTTATAGGACTTGTTCCTATCTTGATGTTTATAGGTCTCGTACCTATCTTGATGTTTATAACTCTCATACCTATTTTAGAGATTATAGGACTTGTTCCTATCTTGATGTTTATAGATCTCGTGCCTATCTTGATGTTTATAGATTTATACATCTATCTTGGAGTTGCATGCACGTAGGTGAATTCATTTCACTAATCTTGGAGTTTGGCACCTTCCCTCTTTTTGTGAGATTTCTATATTTCTATTTGTGAGATTTCTATATTTTATGTTGTTTGAATTATCACCAAATGATTTCGAGAATTTTTTCTTTTAATAAGCTACCTTGAGTTTTAGTATTTGGTGATTTGAAGTTATTGATGGATGTTTGATATTTGTCGATATATGACTATATTGGAGATCTAGTTCACTTTATCTATCATTCATTTTTGCAAACTCAATTTTCTTAGTTTAGACTGACCCATTTATTATTTTTATAATACTCGGGTCGGACCGAGATGTTTCAAGTCCTCCAGCTTGGTACTTTAGAGTGGATGTCCCATCTGTTAGCTAGTATTTACTTTAATCGTCAATGTATATATGTTATGTTATGCTATATCTTATGTCGAGCTAGAATCCATTTATGTACATATTCATATTTTGAGATGTAGCACCTTGTATATGTGTAGTCTACATGTTGGTTCAAACTTGTAAATATTTATATTATGCTACGTCTGATCTCTGATTCTGTGATCTATATCTATTATATGTTGTTCTGGATTTTAGTATAGCCACCATAATTTTTTTAATCTGAATCGTATACATCGATTCCACTTGATTAAAGAAATGTATAACATATTAATCAACGTATCGATGCTCGCTTAGAGTAAAATTCATGGATCATCATTCTTAATCAGCCCTATTCTCTATACTAGCCGACAATACTACTTTGTAATATTCTTTGTTAGTGTGGGTGTCGGGCTGGGGCATCACATCTTGATAACAAATTACAGATGCGAATCATGGTTTAAGCAAGTCTTAAGAATCATCCCTTAGGTTTTAATGATAGTATATCCTTTTGTGTCTATCTTTAGAATTCCTAATACCGAATCATATGACTCTTGAATAATCTTTTATCTTATCCTTTTCCTTTCAGAATCTTAAATGGCTGGCGGTAGACCACCTACTTGTTCTGTTCGTGGGAAGTCTAGTGGCCCTCCTCGGGACGGAGTGTTTCTGTCCCCCATGCAGATCATGAAACTCGTTAGGAATACTCAACCTTCCAGACCTCCTCCAAATCATTTTACTCGCAAGTCGAGTTTTGCATGCACGTGCAACGACATTGTGCATCTTGGTTGGAAGCCTTTAGAGGTTCTGAGAGTGTGATTGAGGTGCTGGAATGGCTTAGGACATGCGAGCGGATATTTTCTCGCATGGAACTTTCGGATTAGCATAGAGTTCAGGTAGCATCTAGTCGGCTTCAGGAGCGAGCTCTAGATTGGTATGATCTTCTTATTGCAGAGATGGATGAGTTTACCTTATCTTGGGAATAGTTTAAGGAGCGTTTTGAGTTGAAGTTCATTTTTAAATCCGAGAAGGCCTCGTTGGCTAAGAGGTTTATTGAGTTGAAACAAGGGAAGTCTTATATAGTGGAGTATGTGTTGGCCTTCGAATCCCTTTCCAAATACGAGGTCGAGCACATTAGTACACCGCTAAAGAAGAATCAGGAATTTATAGAGGGCTTTAATAAACCATCTTAGGAATGTGTTGTTGTTGCAGTTAAAGGTTTCTTTTGAAGAGTTAGTTAATTCGGCCCTTAGGTTTGAGGCGGTTGAGAAAGATGGTAGTGAAGAAGTTGTAGCGGAGAAGAAGAGCTTTCATCCTAAGAAGAAGCAACCTTTCAACAAGCCCAAGCCTTTTCATCCTAATAAGAAGTTCAAGAAGCAAGGTTCTAGTTCCACTCCAACACAACCATCTCAAGGAGAATGCTACAATTGTGGTTCCAAAGAGCATTTCATTAAGGATTGTCCTAAAGCTCCAATTGTTCGTTATTGCAAGAAGAAAAGTCATCTTGTCCTTGAGAGGTTAAAGGACTCGATTCTGGGGAAATTAGTGTTATGCAAGCTTCTGGTGAAGCTTCTCAGCATCCAGGTATATCTCCTTCTATTCTTAAAGTTGTTCTTGTTTTTCAAAATCTTACCATTCGAGTTCTATTCGATACGGGTTCATCTCACTCATTTATATCAAAGGAACATGTTGATGCTCTATCTTTCGATGTTGTATGCTTAGTGACTTCGTTGAGAATTGTGATCTAGTCGGCGAGACTGCAACCCTCAGTATGCTTTGTAGAGATGTTGAGATTATCTTATGCAGCCATTCTTTTCGTGCTGATCTTCATGTAATGCATTATCTTCGATTTGGAATGATTTTGGGAATAAGTTGGCTTAACCATTATGAAGCTCATATCCTATATCCCGAAAGAACTATTCACCTTCGACATCTAGAATCTATTGTACGAATTTCTATTATTCTTCATGATGTTGGTTTTGGTTCGGTAGAATCCTTATTTTCTCTTGAGTCTCGGGAAGACGATGTTATTTCCCGAATCCTTGTAGTTTGTTATTATCCTGATATCTTTGAACCAGTTTTGTGGTTGGCTACCAAGCGGGTTATTGAGTTCCAATTGATCTTATTCCTCAAGCTCAACCAGTTAGTCATCCTCCATATCGGATGTCTGCCAAGGAGAATGAAGAGTCGAGGAAGCAGTTGTCAAATTTGGAAGCGAAGCAATTTATCCAGTCTAGTTCTTCTCCTTAGGGAGCTTCTATCATGTTTGTGAAGAAAGCTGATGGTACTCTGAGGATTTGCGTAGATTATCGCAAGCTTACCATTAAAAACAAGTATCCCTTGCCCAGGATCGATGACCTTTTGATCAGCTTTACGGTGCTAAGGTATTTTCTCAGTTAGACTTAGCGATCGATTTTCATCAGCTTCCTGTGGTAGAGGATAACATTCCTCTAATGACTTTATTCCATACCCATTATGATTCTTATGAGTGGCTCGTTATACTCTTCGGGTTATTGAGCGCTCAAGCTTATTTTGTTGATCTCATAAATCATGTTTTCCAAGAATTTCTCGATTGATTCATTTTTATATTCATTGATGATATTCTTGTTTATTCTAAATCTGAGGAAGAGCATGGGGAACATCTTAGGATTGTTTTGGAGACAATTAGAAGGAATAAGCTGAAAGCAAAATTTTCTAAGTGCCAATCTTGTAGAGGTAAGTGATGTTTTGGGGCATGTAATTTCTAAAGAAGGCATTTCTATTTATCCATCGAATATTGAAGCTATTCAGAATTGGAAGAGAGAATGTATTGGAGATTCACAGTTTTCTTAGATTGATGGGTTATTACTGTCAATTCATAAAGTAATTTTCCAAAATCGTTTTACCTCTTGCTTCTTTTACTAGGAAAGGTGTTAAGTATATTTGGTCTGGTAAGTGTGAAACTTAGTTTAGAAGTCGAAGGAACTCCTTTCCAATGCTCATGTTCTTGTGGTTCTGAATGGGAACCAAGATGTTGTGGTTTACATGGATGCTAGTTGATTTAGTTTAGATGTCATTCTTATGTAGCGATACCATGTTGCTGCTTTTTCTTCGAGGCAGTTGAAGCCGAATGACGTTAGATACGCCACTCATGATTTAATGCTCATAGCTATTATCTTTGCATTGAAGATTTATTGTCATTGTTTGTTGGGTGAGAGATTTGTACTTCATACCGATCATAAGTCGTTAAAGTACTTATTCACTTAGAAGGAGCTTAACATGCAATAACAAAGATGGCTCGAATTCCTTGCTTCTTACAATATTGATAATCAGTACACTCCAGGGAAGGGGAATCGTGTAGCGGATGCTCTTAGTCGCAAGCAGCAGGCTGTTGTCTCTTTGATGTTAGCTGAGTGGAAGGATCTTGAGATTTTATCTTTTTTAGAGATTAGAGATCATATTCTAGATTCTAGTTCTTCCATCTTATTATTTAGCATGGAGGCTCATCCGAGTCTTTAGGATCAGATTGTGGAAGCCCAAAAGTGTGATCCTGATCTATCTCATCTTTTTCAGCAATGTGGTGGTGTTTCCCGAAGTTATGAGTTATGGGATTTTGTTGTCGATGCTCATGGTTGTCTTCGTAAGAGAGGTAGGCTTGTAGTTCCCGATGTTGGTGATCTTAGGAGAGATATTCTTGAGGAGTGTCATCGCTCCAAGTATATTATCCATCCCGATAGTCATAAGATGTATTTCGATATAAAGCGTCTTTATTATTGGGAAGGTATGAAGTAGGATGTGGAGGGGTTTGTGAAGCGTTACTTGACTTGTCAGCTTGTTAAAGCCGAGCATAAGCATCCCAGTGGTCTTTTACAACCATTGGAGGTACCGATATGGAAATGGGACCAAGAATTATGAGCTTACTTTCATAAGTTCATATATGAATCCTCTTTTGTGCTGATCTTGTAATGAATGTAATCTTATTCTTCTTTTTTCCTTTTTCCGTTTCTATGGATTTCATCGATAGTCTTCCTTGTTCGAGGGCTGGCCATGATAGCTTGTGGGTGATTGTTGATCGTTTGACCAAATCAACCCACTTTATCCCTGTTAAGTCCAATCATACTGCTTCTCAACTGGTTAAGATCAAATTTAAGGAGATCGTAAGACTTCGTGGCGTCCCTAGTGCCATTGTATATGTCCGGGATCCCTTTTTTACAAGCAGATTCTAGAAAGGTCTCCCGAAAGCTTTAGGTTTGAAGCTTAATTTCAGCTTTTCCTGTCACCTGCAGACTGATGGGCAGATGGAGCGAGTTAATAAAATATTGGAAGATTTAGTTCGTGCTTTTATTCTCAACTTCTGTGGGAGCTGGGAAGGTCATATCTACCTTGTTGTGTTTGCTTACAACAACAGTTTCCAATCTAGTATCGGCATGGCTTCTTTCAAGTCCCTTTACGGAAGGCCATGTCTATCACCTTCTTGTTGGCTCGAGTCTTGGAAGAAACTCATTTTAAGCCCCGACTCTATTTGTGAAGCTTCTGAGAAGATCGATCTCATTTGACAGAGAATGAAATAGGCATAGAGTAGGCAGAAACCCTATGCGGATAATAGGAGGAAAGCATTAGAATTCTCTGTAGGAGATCGAGTCTTTATTTGTGTATCTCCATCGAAGGGTGCGATGCGGTTCAGTCATTTCGAGAAGTTATGTCTGAGATATATTGGACCAAACCCGATAAATGAATGTATCGGCCCTATAGCTTATCGGATATCTCTTCCATCCAAATTCTCCATAATTCATGATGTATTCTATGTTTCTCAGCTTTGGAAGTGTTTTCGTGATTCAGATTCTATTCTTGAGCCAAGAATTTTTTAGGAGCTTGAGGTTTCACCCGACCTTACTTATGAGCAGAGATTGTAACACCCCTAATTTTTGTTTAACAATATTCAGGATATTTAATTAAATAAAATTAAATAGAATAATGTGGTTGATTAAGGAGTTGAGATTTAATTGTCAATTAACTTGGCCATGGATAAACCAATAAATGTATAAGTGTGGGTTATAATTTATAAGTTAGGAAATTAAGAGGAGGGCAATATGGGAATAGCCACACCCATATACCCTTAAAACCTCCCTTATTCTACCCTACCATTTCACAAATCAAAATAACAGAAAAGAGAAGATATAGCCAGCCATTAAAACACTTTAAGAGATTAGCAAACTTGGAAGATCCAAGAGAGAAAGTTAGAAGATTAAAGCTAAAGCAAATCTCAAACTCCAACAACTAAACCAAGGGTGAATAATAGTGTAATCATCTCATTTTTACTTGTTTTAGTTTGGTTATAGATAGTAACTGAATGCATGTTGATGTTCTGATCATGTTTGGATCTAATAATCATTGTTTAGATAGAATAATGATTTATGGTGATTTATTAGGATTTTTATGGAATTAAAATAATGGGATTTAGAGTAAAAACCTTAGTAAACGACCACCAAATGACTTGATTTTTGGATATGTTATGTAAAACTTAACTTTGGAGATGGGTTTTTAATTTTATAATTTTCGGAACTAAAAGGAATATTTTATGAATTTCCTAAGGTGATAAAGGCTTTTATTTTAGGCTTTAATTATTAATAATGATAAAATAATGAATTCTGCCTCGAATTTTTTATATGATGAAGAAAATGTTATTTTAGATTTTGGATGAATTTTTGAAATTTTTCACAAGTGAGTTCAGTTTATTATAAATTTTCTAAGCTAAAAAGGCTTAATAATTATTTTAAAATATTAATATAATTTATTATTTTAAAATAAATTTCTATAATAATAATTCTGATCTATAACAGATTTTCTGCAAAGATATGTCTATAACTAATAGAAATTTGACAAAGAATTGATAAAGTATGTTATTAACCAATAGGAATTCGATAAAGATTATGTGTGGCAGTTTTCAAGATATTTACGACTCTGCCACTGAACCTTCCACCTTAAAACATTTCATCATAGAACCTTCCACAGCATTTCTGCAGCTTTCTCCAGCGTTTCTAATGAAAATTTCGTCATAGAAACTAAACCTTTTGTCATAGAACCTTCCGCAGCATTTTTACAGCTTTCTATAGCGTTTTTAATGAACCTTTCGTCATAGAATCTAAACCTTTCGTCATAGAACCTTCTGCAGCATTTCTGTAGCTTTCTGCACCGTTTTTAATAAACCTTTCGTCATAGAACCTAAACCTTTCATCATAGTACCTTCCGCGGTTTTTCTACAGCTTTCTACAGCGTTTTTAGTGAACCTTTCGGCCTTGTCGAAAGCAACCCTTCAGCCTTGCTGAAAGCAACCTTCCATTAGCAGTTGTAAACGCCGCAGAAGCTCTTTTGTAGCAATTTTCTCCAGCTTTGTTTTAAAAACTTCAAATAGGCATAACTTTTTAACTGTAAGCTCGTTTTTTCATTGTGACCACTCTACGGAAAAGCAAACAATCATTTGAGCACGATGGAACAGGTTAGAGACCTTTATTCTACACCTATAAAAAGTTGTGGCTAAAATAAAATTTTATATTTTCAAAGGTGGTTGTTTTCTTTGCTTTCGAATACGTTTGCTTTGTTTTATTTGCCTTCGAAGGAGATACTTTCGAAGGGGTTGTAAAATTGTTTTCTTTTGCCCAAGTTTTATATTTTCGAAAGGTTGAATTTAAAGTATTATAAGGCAGGAGCCTAATGTTTTTAAGATCTTTCAAAGGAGGTTACCCTATGAAGTCCAAAGCTAGGTTTCGAAGTTATCGAAAGGTTTTATGACAGAAACTCTATGTTTTTAAAGGAAAAACCATGGCTATATTGAAGGAGTTTTTACAATAGTTAAAGAAGAATCTATCTTTGATAAATTAAACCCACAGAAGTGATATTGCTATGTTGTTATATTGCTTCTTCTAATATGAACATATTCACTTTATAAAGGACCCATAACTGTAATTTGGGAAAAAGGGTAGGAGAACCAGTTGGGTTAACCCAGTAGTGAATATAAATTGAATAAACTCCTGAATGAGTAAAATATAAAGGAAAGATATTGGTAGGGACCAATTGGTTTCCAATAAGCCCATGAAAACTGTATGATATTGACAGGGGCCAATAGGTTAATAGTTAGCCCATGAAAACTATGTGAAAATGAAGATGTCAAATAGACAGGTTCATAGTTAGCCCGTGAAAACTATGTGTAAATGAAGATGTCAGTTAGACAGGTTCATAGTTAGCCCATGAAAGCTATGTGTAAATGAAGATGTCAGATAGACAGGTTCATAGTAAGCCCATGAAAAATATGTAATTGGACAGGGAGTTCTTAAATGTTTAACTGGTTATTAGTTAGCCCATGAAAACTATTAGGGTAATAGTAATCCTAGAAACTATAATTAAGATAGATAGTCTGAATGAATGAGGAGGAGTAATCCAGATTTGACTTGCTTGTTTTGCATATCATCATAATGTTTTGTTTTTAACCATTGTGGATGCAGGAGCACATCATATGGTTTTATAAAGATTTTAGGATACTAGTGAGGGGAAAACCCGTTCCACTAAGTGGTGTGGTCTCACTAGATATCCATTTGGTTTGAGATGATAGACTATTATTCATACCAGGTTTTATGTTTGACTCGAAGTTTTTGTTTTCCTTAAACTCCCAGGTACTCAATTGATTTTGAGTAGTTTGAGGTTTACGGTTTTCAGGTCTTTCTTAGACGAATAAAGCTTCCGGAGACGTGTAGGAGGCAGATAGTTATTTAGAGTTTTATTTTCTTCTGTGTATTTGGATGTAAAGGCAAATTTATTAGCCTTACTATATACTTTGGTTAACCAAGGGGACATCTTCATATGTCGCTCTTGGCGTATGTGTAATAAATATATTTTGCCGAACGTGGTTAATGTTTTGGGATTATGTAATGAACATGAAATGTTTTGATTTGAATGTGGAAATATGTTTTTGAATTGTTAAAATTTTCCATATTCTTGTGATCTATTTATCAATGTACCTACCACCGCCGTATTTGGTCGCCAAAGATTAATAATTATGGATGACTGCACCATCCGTAGCCGTTATTTTTGGGCCTCCAAGTACGGGGATGTTACAAGTTGGTATCAGAGCATAGGTTTATGATAAAAAATAAAATAAACCAAATGTTTTCAAACATAATCCTAATGAATCAAAAGAATAAGATTGGGGTTTGGGTTAACGTTATAGTAACATACTTGTATTTGTTATATATATATATATAAGTACTTGTTCCCCTCTCTCTTAGACCGTTCTTCTGTATCTTACTAAGGCTCATATGTAGATTTACGAGAAAGAAGATATGGATGCAGGAAACGGAAGAGGAAATCTAGGTGGAGGAAGCACCACAACAAATGGTAATGCTCGGCCTAATACCAGGAGGAACTAAGGTCGACGGGCTCATGCTAATCCAAGTGCAAAGGCCAATGTATGTTCTAGAAAACCACCAGTAGATATGGGGATGATGTATCAGTTCTTTGTCAACTTGATGTAGGCTAGAGCAGCTGCAGGTGTAGCTGGAGGTAATGCTGTGAATGCTGGAGGAGCTAATCATGTGGCCCTAATTGGCAATAACTATGCCAAGCTAAGCAGGGATTATACCAGTTTGGGAGGGAAGCCTTTTCATGGAACAGAGGATGCTGTTGAAGTTGAGAACTGGATTTTGAACTATGAAAGGATCTTTACAGATTTGGGCTTGAATGATGGAGAGAAGAGAAGACTAGCCTCAAGACAATTACAAGGGTTAGTGCTTCATTGGTGGAACAGTGTGACAGTCGAAATTCTGGAAAAAGAGCTAACATGGGCTGAATTTAGAAGAAGGTTTGAGCAGAGGTTCTTGTCCGAGGTTGCCAAGTCGGCATTGATGAGGAAGTTCATGGATCTTGTACAATGAGAGATGACAGTGATCGAGTATGCTGCTATGTTTGATGAGCTATCCCGATATAGGTATGCTTTGGTTGACACTGGTGTCAGAAGGAACGAAAGATTTATTAAAGGATTGAGGCCAGAGCTTGGCAGAATGGCTATTGTTAGTCCTTGAGATGATGGTTTTGATGACAACAACCTTAGAATAGATTATAAAATATAAATACTAACACTACAAGTTTAGATATATATGTATTTGCAGGATCTAACCATGCAGGTATCAAGAATGAAGACTGTACAGTATAGAGATTCAAGATACAGAGATAGAAGACTCATGAGTATCAAGGTTATCAAGAGTTCAAGGTTAAGTCTGTTTTATTAGGAATATTTGTTAAAACTCGTAGAAAAGCACTCGCATCTTAATATCCAATTTATTCGTGGAATGAAATCCACTTCGAGCCCGTTAAAGGGATGGAACCCTAAGTAGGATGGAACCTACGAAAATCTAGTGGGACATTGTTTTGTATCCACTAATTTCAATTCAAATGATTTTACAAAATTATCTTGTTTTCAAAATGATTTCAAAACTTTCCTTTTAAAAGATTCAAAACTCTCTAACCTGATTTTAAATAATTTTAGCCTCAAAACATCTTTAATTTCAAAGTCAAAATACTCCTGTTTTTAAATGTCTTTTCAAAAAATATATTTAACTTTTAATATTTATACTTAGATTTAAATATAAAATTATAGTTAAATTATTGTTCTTTATATTTACTTATGAATTTCAACTATATTCAAGTATATTTATAAAGTTTTAAATAGTTTTTATATAAGATAAATATTGTTTTTATAGAAATTCAAATTATCATTTTTGGTTGAGGGATGTCGACATGCCCCTAGGTAGTATGTCGACATAGTGACAGTTGAAGTTCAAATTCAAATTTCAAAAGAAGTGTCTATTCGCCATAACTCTTCATGAATGGTCATGGCTGTTGGTTTTCTATAAATAGGGGTCAGTTTCAATGAATTTTCAATCATATTTTACTGATTTTCACTCCTCTTCATCTTCCACATTTCTTATTACAAAATCATACCATTACTCTACCGAAATTAACATCGAATCATACTCGATTACTTCTAGTTTGATTCTACATCACTATCTCTACAAGGTTCTTAGTGCTATTCAGAGTTATAGACTTCTTTGTAATATTTTAGCGAGAAAAGGTGTGATTGTAGCCTTTGAAATCAATCAAGCGAGAAAAGGTGTGATTGTAGCCTTGGAAATCAATTGGGTGAACTTGTTGCCCCGGAAATCAAGTATCTCTACCCAGAGGATTGGTATTCTGGAGGGTGTACCTCGTAGCTTTGAAATCGAGGGTTGTAATTGTTGAATTGCTTTTGAAAGGAAATCCGTACTTAGTTGTACGGGACTGGATGTAGGGTAACTCCGAACCAGTATAAAATCCGGTGTGTTCTTTCCTTTACTGCTTTTACTTTATATTTGCATCTGTGTTTGATTCTGTGTTCATATTTGTGTCTAATTAGTGTATACATTGTTAATAAAGTTAAATAAACTCAAAAAGATTAACAAATTTCATTAAACACTATTCACCCCCCCTCTAGTGTTAATTCTAGCCTTAAGATCCTTAATCCGCATTTCTCACATTTGGTATCAGAGCTTTGTTTTCAAAAGTTTCATTATCTGAATTTTGAAAAATTTCAAAATTGCTACTAACACTAGTACTGCTATTACCACCAACACTAGTTCATTTGTAGAAGGTCGGTCTACTACCAGACCACCACTTTTTAATGGCAGTAACTATGCATATTGGGCATGTAGGATGAGAATATATTTACAATCTGTAGGATTAGATACTTGGAATATCACACAAACTGAATATTCTGAACCCACAACTAATTTTGCACAGTGGACCACTGAGCAAAAGACTGTTGCACAAAATAATTCTAAAGCAATGAATATTCTGTTTTGTTCAGTTGATAGAAATGAATTTAATAGAGTGTCAGTTTGTAAGTCTGCATATGAAATCTGGAAAACTTTGCAAGTGACTCACGAAGGAACAAGCAAAGTTAAACAGACCAAAATTTCCATGCTCACAATCAGTTTCAGTTATTTAAAATGAATACTAATGAGTCTATTTCTGATATGTATAGTCGATTTCAAGATATTGTGCATTCTTTAATATCTTTGGGAAAGGAATTTTTGAAAGAAGATCAAGTCAGAAAAATTTTAAATTCTCTCACTCCAGAATGGGATCAAAAGACACTTGCAATTGAAGATGCAAATAACATCAGTACTTTAAAGATAGAAGAATTGATTGGAAATCTAATGTCGTTTGAAGTTCAAATGATCGGGAGAAGAGAAAGCAAAGCATCTGAAAAGAAATCAATGGCATTCAATACATTGACCGATGGATCAGACTCAAACAGTGACAATGATGAAGAGATAGCATTTATGACCAGAAATTTTAGGAAATTTCTGAAGTACAGAAAATTGAATAGTTCCAAGAGAAACAACTTTAAGAATTCCGGTAATCAGACTACAGTACCAAAATTTATCAAATGCTTTAATTGTGACGAACCGGGTCATATATAAAAGAACTATCCGTATCCAGAAAGGCAGAATCCTCCTATGAACAATGAACCAGCAAAGAAATGAAAGCATGCATTTACTGCTACTCTAGATGACTCAGACTCGTCCTCAATTGATGATGATCAGAAGACGAATAACTCGATTTTGTGTTTCACTGCAGTTTACGACTCCGACGAGTTCAAAGAAACGGACTCAGAAAAAGGTACACATTTACAATATAATTGGTTGAAATTGCTTGCATAGAATTAGTTGCTTGATTGTTTGATTGATTGATTTTAAATTGATATGTTGTTTTAATTTTAAAATTTATTTTCTATTTTTACTATTATTTTATTATTTTATTATTATTTTAATTATTTTTGACACATTCTGAAATATATTATAAGTAAAATAATATTTCAGAAATATAGACATTAATAATAATATTTATATATATGTCTGTTAGATATCTTAGGAAAATCATATCATGAAAATTCACAGGCACATGGCGACATGGCCCCTACCACGATGTCGACATGCCTACCTGAATTTGAATTTCAAATTTTGAATTCAAATGTTTGAATTTCCCTCCACCTTTTCACTTCATTTATTTCTCTGAAAAGATACCTTTTGACCAGAGAATATGTCCTTTGAAAGTCTATTTATCCACTATCTTTTATCATATCTTTTCACTTTCATTTTCAAATTCAAACTCTCTCTTCATATCTTCAAGCACTCTACTCTCTACTCTAATGGCTTCTTCAAGCAACCCCTCAACCATGAGAATTTCCAGAAAAATCAAAGAGCGATTATTCAATGATCCGGAGGCAATTAAAGCATACATCAATTATGCTAATTATGTCAAAGTCAATCCCGGAAAATTTGCTATTTTTCAAGATTTTTCTTCTTATGAAATTGATTCTCTTTTTGCAAACAATGGTGTTTTAAGTCTTATTGACTCTTCTCAAAACGATTTTGTTTGCTATCCTAATCTTGTCAAAATCTTTTATGCTAATCTAAACCGTGCTTTTTATCATGGAAATGAGAATGAGATTTGGAGTAGTGTCAAAGGGACTCAAATTGTTTTGAATTGTGATCTCTTGGGTACCATTCTTAATTGCAAAAGCACGGGAATGGATCTTTCTAGTTTTAAAATCGATGAACATGATCGTGAGACATTTCATCATATTTTTGAAGGAGATGAAAACTTTGAATTTAAAAACCGAAACTTTCGTCCTAAAGCAAGGATTGTCAATCTTCTTTTACAACATACTTTGACCCCAAGATCGGGTAATTTTAACAATCCTACTTCAAAAGTGTGCAAAGCACTTTTTGGTATTTTCAGAAATTATGACATCAATTGAGCGCAAGTTATTTTGGATGAACTTCGTCCTAAAAATTTTGAAATGGGAGAAAACACTTTATATCGTGGAATTTACCTTACTCGGATTTTTAACTATTTTGGAGTGGATTTCAAAGGTGAAGAATTTGTCTCTAGAAAAGTTTTTAATATCTCAAACATTTCTCTCATGAAAATCCCATATGTTTTTCAACCTTATGAGAGTCTTACCGAAAAGGAAGAGCGTTTGGCTCATGAAGAAATGGAAGAGGAAGAAGAAGAAGAAAGGGATGAAATGGAAAAAGAAGAAGAAGAAGAAGGTGAGACATCCTTAGAAAGTATTGAATATCCTTCCAATCCATCCAACAAAACCCTTCTCAAAAACCAAAAGATAATTGTGGAGAATCAACGGATTTTAAAACGATCCGTTAGTAAGAAGTTGGATAACATGTCTTCGAAGATGAACAAGTTCTTTTCAAAAGTCAGCAAGAAACTTGGACTATCTTCATCATCTTCATCTTCTAACTAGTTTTATCTTTTAGTATCTTATTGTATTTGTCTTAGTTTATTTCGAATGTTCGTGTTGTTCCTTATGTTTAATCATTGTATTATCCAATTTATGCAATGAAATTGAATTTCCTTCCTGTCATCTAGCTTATTTTATATCTAGAATAAATGTTAGTATATTATAGAAATATATATACATCATTATTCACAAAATAAAATTATCATCAATTTTCACTGAAGTATGTCGACTTACCCCCCCTTGACCATGTCGACATGTACTGGTCAGAAGTGACTATTGATTTTGAATTTGAAATTTGAATAACTACCAAATGTCTATTCATTTCAAACGAATTTCTACACCTATATATACCTTTGTCTTCCAGAAATCTTCACTGAAATTTATTTCTCATTATCTTTATCCTTCATTTCTTTCTCTAATTCAATTATGGCCAATCCTATTCATAATCTATCTGAAAATCTTGAAGAAACACTCAATTCATTCAAGAATATTCTCTCTATCATCCTCTGTAATCAGCATCACTTAGAATTAAGTCAAATGCAGATGATCAAGGAACAAGAGAGACATTTCGATGCAATTCGATGGATGATCTCCTCCCTGCACAAGGATGATAACGAAGCACATCCTCCCGTTTCTCTATCTGTTGATAATGAAAATGGGATGCCATCAAACAAGACCCTATCTTTGGAGAAGAAGGATGGGTTGATGTTCCTCGTAACGTTTAATTTTCTTTCTTTGATTGATTTTTTTGAATTAATTTGTTTGATTTGATTTGGTTTGGATTGATACTTTGTGTGGATTGATTTCATTTGGTTTGAAGTTTGCTGTGTAAAACATGTATATATACACATTAAAATGAATATGGTCTTTAGTTAAGTTATTATGCTCATAAGTATCATTATTTCTTAATCTATATATTATATATTCCGTTGTATAGTTTATCAATGCAGGTACTAAAGTCCAAGAGTAAGGGGGAGTAAATTTTTGTTGATGACAAAGGGGGAGAAGTATAAAATAAGGTACTTTGGCATAGATTAAGGGGGAGTTGTTAGTTTTAGGGGGAGTTATTAGGATAGAAGGAATATTTTATAAACAAAGGTTGTCATCATTAAAAAGGGGGAGATTGTTAGTCCTTGAGATGATGGTTTTGATGACAACAACCTTAGAATAGATTATAAAATATAAATACTAACATTACAAGTTTAGATATATATGTATTTGCAGGATCTAACCATGCAGGTATCAAGAATGAAGACTGTACAGTATAGAGATTCAAGATACAGAGATAGAAGACTCATGAGTATCAAGGTTATCAAGAGTTCAAGGTTAAGTCTGTTTTATTAGGAATATTTGTTAAAACTCGTAGAAAAGCACTGGCATCTTAATATCCAATTTATTCGTGGAATGAAATCCACTTCGAGCCCGTTAAAGGGATGGAACCCTAAGTAGGATGGAACCTACGAAAATCTAGTGGGACATTGTTTTGTATCCACTAATTTCAATTCAAATGATTTTACAAAATTATCTTGTTTTCAAAATGATTTCAAAACTTTCCTTTTAAAAGATTCAAAACTCTCTATCCTGATTTTAAATAATTTTAGCCTCAAAACATCTTTAATTTCAAAGTCAAAATACTCCTGTTTTTAAATGTCTTTTCAAAAAATATATTTAACTTTTAATATTTATACTTAGATTTAAATATAAAATTATAGTTAAATTATTGTTCTTTATATTTACTTATGAATTTCAACTATATTCAAGTATATTTATAAAGTTTTAAATAGTTTTTATATAAGATAAATATTGTTTTTATAGAAATTCAAATTATCATTTTTGGCTGAGGGATGTCGACATGCCCCTAGGTAGTATGTCGACATTGTGACAGTTGAAGTTCAAATTCAAATTTCAAAAGAAGTGTCTATTCGCCATAACTCTTCAAGAATGGTCATGGCTGGGTGTTTTCTATAAATAGGGGTCAGTTTCAACGAATTTTCAATCATATTTTTCTGATTTTCACTCCTTTTCATCTTCCACATTTCTTATTACAAAATCATACCATTACTCTGCCGAAATCAACATCGAATCATACTCGATTACTTCTAGTTTGATTCTACATCACTATCTCTACAAGGTTCTCAGTGCTATTCAGAGTTATAGACTTCTTTGTAATATATTAGCAAGAAAAGGTGTGATTGTAGCCTTTGAAATCAATCAAGCGAGAAAAGGTGTGATTGTAGCCTTGGAAATCAATTGGGTGAACTTGTTGCCCCGGAAATCAAGTATCTCTACCCAGAGGATTGGTATTCTGGAGGGTGTACCTCGTAGCCTTGAAATCGAGGGTTGTAATTGTTGAATTTCTTTTGAAAGGAAATCTGTACTTAGTTGTACGGGACTGGATGTAGAGTAACTCCGAACCAGTATAAAATCCGGTGTGTTCTTTCCTTTACTGCTTTTACTTTATATTTGCATCTGTGTTAGATTCTGTGTTCATATCTGTGTCTAATTAGTGTATACATTGTTAATAAAGTTAGATAAACTCAAAAAGATTAACAAATTTCTTTAAACACTATTCACCCCCTCTAGTGTTAATTCTAGCCTTAAGATCCTTAATCCGCATTTCTCACAGCTATGACTCATATTAGGGAGCCTTGTCATGTAGTGGTGGAGATGGAAATTCTCCATGAGGAGATGCTTGCTATGTCTGTTAGGGAGAAACCAGTTGAGTCTCATGGTCCCTAGGGAAAGAAAAGGAAATTCTTCAAGAGGAAAGGAGCCCAAAATAGGGATGCTGCCAAGAAAGCGAATGCTAATTTAGTGTGTTATAAGTGTGATAAGAAGGGCCATTATTCCAATGAGTGCAGATCTAGTAAAGGAAAGAAGCTTGCAGAGAAGAAGAATGTGAAATTCTACAACTGTGACTAAGTTGGGCATTATAAAAACCAATCTCCAGAGCCAGACCGGGCTGACAGGGGGAAGGTGTTTCCGATTGGACCACCGTCTTCTCCTAGACCTACTGCCGCAGAGAAAGGGAAAACAGTGATGGAAGGTACGCTTTTGATTCAGAGTATAGCAGTTAGAGTACTTTTTGATACCGGTGCATCACACTCATTTATAACATGGTATTTGGTTGATAGGTTATGTATAAAACCCACATACCTTGTTACTTCCTTAAGGCTTGCAAATCCAATAGGAGGACATGCAACTCTTGGGATGAGATGTGACCAATTAGAACTTGATTCGTTAGGTCATAAGTTTGAATGCATTTTGTATGTCTTTGATTTTATAGATTTCAGGATCATCTTAGGTATGGATTGGTTGGGTAAGTATGAGGCTAGGATATTTTGCCAAGATCGGGAAATATCATTGAGACACCCAGATAGTTATGACCGAATTATTTTTTCAGTGGAGAATTCCAGTACGAGTCTTTGTGCTTTGTTAAGTGCCTTGAAGGTGGGAGATGACCTTAGTCAGGTTCGTGTAGCAAGAGAATTTGCAGATGTATTTGAGCCAATCACTGGATTACCACCGAAAAGTACTGTAGAGTTTCGGATAGACCTTGTACCAAGAGCTGAACCTGTCAGTAGACCACCTAGCAGAATGTCGCCGACAGAGATGAAGAAATTGAAGGCGCGGCTAGTGGATCTTTAGGGAAGGAATTTTATTAGGACAAGCAGCTCGCCTTGGGGAGCGGCCGTGGTGTTTGTTAAGAAACCAGATGGGTCGTTAAGGATGTGTATCGACTACCATAAGCTAAACGAGAGGACGATCAAGAATAAGTATCCCTTACCGAGAATTGATGACTTATTTGATCAGTTGAATGGAGCCAGAATATTTTTCCAATTGGACTTGGCAACAGGTTTCCGTCAACTAAGAGTGGAAGAGGACAGTATCCCATTGACGGCGTTTCGAACCAGATATGGATCATATGAATAGTTGGTGATGCCATTTGGATTGACAACTGCACCTGCTTTCTTCGTTGATTTGATGAACCGGGTTTTTCGAGAGCACTTGGATAGGTTCATATTGGTATTCATAGATGATATTTTAGTATACTCAAAAGATGAAAGAGAGCATGAGATTCATCTTAGAGTGGTGTTGGAGACACTGAGGCAGAATCAACTAAAAGCGAAATTTTCCAAGTGTCATTTTTCGAAGAAAGAGGTTAGGTTTCTTGGTCACGTGGTTTCAGAGAAAGGATTGTCAGTCGATCCAGATAAGATCGAAGCTGTCAACAATTGGAAGAGACTAGAAACGGTGATCGAGATCAGAAGTTTTCTTGGACTTGCTGCCTATTACCGAAGATTCATCAAGGATTTCTCGCGGATTGCAGCGCCTTTGACTAAGCTTTCCAGGAAGGAAGTGAAGTTTGTTTGGTCCGACAAATGTGAGGGAGCATTCCTTAAGTTAAAGCATTTGTTGACCAATGCTCCAATGTTAGTAGTTCCAAATGGTAACCCAGGGTTGGTAGTATACACGGATGCATGTGGGACTAAATTTGGAGCAGTATTGATGCAGAAGGGCAAAGTTATTACTTATGCATCTAGACAGCTTAAACCGCATGAAGTAAGATATCCTACTCATGACTTAGAGTTGGTAGCGGTAATTTTTGCCTTGAAGATTTGGAGGCATTATCTCTAATTGGGGAGAGATTTGAATTGTATACCGATCATAAGTCTTTGAGATACTTATTCTCTCAGAAGGGGTTGAATATGCGACAGAATAGGTGGCTGGAGTTTTTGGCTGCTTATGATTTGATATAGAATATACCCAAGAAAAAGGCAATAATGTAGCAGATGCTCTCAGCAAAAGTGTAACAACCTGTATATTTGGACCATTTAAATTGACAATAATCCACACATGTCAATTTAAATAATACAAAACACGAATCATTATGGGATTATTAATACATATATGTAAATGAGAATCAATACAACATCACTGACACAGAATAGTCACAGAATAATGCAGCGGAAAAGTACATCATCATAATAGTAGTTCATGAAGCTACTACAGGAATACAACAATGTCTCAACATAAAGTGACAAAGAGAAATACAAGATGTTTAATACATAAGTTCATCAAATACTAGGAAGGAAATAACTGATAAAGATAAATACTAAGTCTTCAGCATCTTCAACCAACCTTGATCAGCAACTGGATAGCTTCAGACTGACCCGAGCATATACAAAAGGAACACTCGAGTCAGGACTCAAAATCTTATATAGGATAATCAGGTGCTAATAATAAAGTTCATAACTCAAAGATGAATGTGATACACATCTTCAAGGATCCGATAAACTATCTATATATACAATAGAATACGCTAAATAGATAATGTCTAATCAGTAAAGTATGATATCAAAATAGTGTTAAGTCATGGCCCATTCCACCCTTAACACATTTTTATTCCCAAGAGCATATACAAGACCGTAGTTTCCCCAAAACCGGAAGTCACCAGAGGGCAATCCATATACTAAAGGTACAAAACAAAACGTAGTGGTCGCGAATAGGATAATCAGTATGACAAGGTACATGAGGCGATACCAACTAGGATACTAGTAGTTGCCTGATCCAGACTGATGTTGAGCATAGCAGCTACTACCTCAACACCGCGAAACAACACTCCCAAATCAAGGGGTGCACCCAAATCGAATCACAAAAGTAATAGATATGGTATCGAAGAAGTGTGTCCGCTAGAGATGGCGATCCTCAATGGTCCGGCGCGGCTCCTGTTTTAGTCATGTCAGGGGTCATCCAAAATCGTTCTCTTTCTTCAGTCAACGCGTTCACCAAAACCATCCACTTCGTTCTGGATCAACACTCCGCGTATATTAGTTATTAAAGTGGGTTTCGGTATCGATAGAGAGTATGTCCATATCCGATCCCGGTCTCTTTAATAACTACGCATTAATTACCCGATGGTCATTTAATATTAAAGTTAAAACAAATAAAAGTCCAAAAGTCAAGTTGCAAGTTTGACTTTCAAAATTTGACACTTCACAATTCAATTTATTTCGAACATTTAAAATCATATTTCCAAATGTAGTCTTAGTTCAAGCCCTTGAGTTAACAATACTTAAGTATTCAAGTTCAAATTAACGAGATCCAAATTCCACTTACTAATTTAATTCATAAACCATAGATTAAATTAACTGGTCAATTTGGTTCAAATCATTAAATCAACTTTTATTCATTTTAATTCATATTCCCATTCATCATTACATTAGATATAATCAGAACTTTGATTTAATCAATTTCAACCGTTAAATCAAATCCTTAAACTTTAGTTGGTTTTCCATTCCCTTTAAGTCACTTTGTTACTTAATCTCAAATTAAATTATATAACAAATTCTAAATTTATTAAATTTATTCGAATTAGATTTAATCTCAAATCTAATAAATTCGAATTATTAGATTCTACAACTTACTTGTCTAATTTCATTTCAATTAAATGTGTTAATCCGTTTTATCTAATTAAATAGATTTATTAATCCGTTTCAATTAAATCCATTAATTTATTTCAATTAGATCCACTTATTTATTTCCATTAATTTATTACAATTAAATCCATTAATTTATTACAATTAAGTCCATTGATTTATTTCAATTAAATCCATTGATTTATTTCAATTAAATCCATTGATTTATTACAATTAAATCCATTGATTTATTACAATTAAATCCATTCATTTCGTTACTTACTTTCCAACAAATTTTTAAGTTCATTTCTTAAATTCAAATAGATTTCAATTCCAAATGATTTTTGTTGACCAATCGGGTTTCTTATTTTTAATTATCTATCCTAGGCCAAGGTTGTTCAATTGGGTATTTATCATTTCAACCCCATATTATTAAATAAAACAAAGCATAGCAAAGGGAACTTGCAGTGTGATAACTGGGATGGTGTCAAAGTAAATAAACAATCAATAGCAGCCATACGTAGCAATTTAACCATTTATTTAAATAATCCCGAAATAATCGTATTTAATTAACATTTGTTATTTATGTAAATTAATAAAATTATTCCTAGAATCCACACTAATATTTCATGCAGATTAAAGATTATTACATTATGGGTTTTCACTTGGTGTTTATTATCAAATTATTACATCAATCATACATACAATGGTTCAAAGTGTTGTTAACACTATTTCTACGTGTCGATTTATTTAACATTTAAAGGGACAAGTTTAACATATATAATCTATTTTAAATTTTAGACTATCCTATATCAATTTCAATTTCATATTAGTCATCACTTATATTAACGACCAATTTCAACATCACATAACAATTTAGTGTCACAACTATTTTCCATAGCTAACTTCAAATCACAATTTAACATCAACTATTTTAACATTCAAATTAATATCAATAACATTTATCACTTGATTATCATAGCATAATAGATTGAGTCGTGAATGAAATATTCACCTTGCGTGGTTGAAGAAGATGACGGCGAAGCACGAAGATGAATAGACTAAAATGGACGACACAAGCACGAATACGAACTATAAATCAAACAAAAGATTATTCAACAATAGCCTAATACGATGTATATATATTGATTTGTATATATATATATATATATAAACCTTACCAACAACTAGATGCAAATAAGGTGGATGGAAGCTTAAATCGCTTGATTAACCTCAACTGGAACTGCGCAGACAAGGCATAAGTGAGTCCATAGGTTACAAATTATAACTGATATATAATTTTATCATATTATAAAAAAACAAAATAAAAATAAAAAGTGACAGCGCAGTAGAAATCGACTGAGGACAAGTCGGGCTGCGGAGCAGACTGTGGGCAGGGGACGCGGGAGCGGGCTAGGCGGGCTAGACGTGGCGAGTCGGGGTGGTCGAGGGTAAGGCGGGCTGGTCGCTGGCGGGCGCGGGTGGGCTGGGGTCTGGTGGGTTCGGGTAGGGTCTGGCGGACTAGGCAGGGGAGGTGGAACGGCAGGCGGGCGGAGGGATGGGGTGGCCCGGGCTGGTGGGTGGGGAGGCGGGACGGGACTGGGCAGGCGCGGAGGGCAGGGCCTGGGTACGGGTGGCGGAGGGGACGGGACTGGGCGGACGGAGGGGACTGGGCTGGGGCGGGCGAAGGCAGTGGGCTAGGTGGGTACGGGTTGGAGGCTGGGCGGCAGGGCTGGTGGCGTAGGCAGTGGGGCAGAGCGGGAGTGGGACGGGCGGAGGGCAGTTGGGCAGGCGGTGGGGTTCATGGTGGGTACAGCGAAGGGGACTGGGGACGGGGTGGATGGAGCCAGGTGGTTGGGCTGGTGGATGGTGGGAAGCAGGTGGTGGGGTTGGTGGGAGGCAGTGGGAGGAAGGCTGCTGTAAGAGGCTTGAAAGAAAAGAAAAAAAAGATGTATAGAAGAGGAGAGAGAAGCAGAGGAATACGTACAAAAGATGTGAAAATGCAAACGAGTGAATAGTGGGAGGATAGCATATTATATAACATAGTACAGAAATTGAAAGGTCTCCAATTTATTTGTCTTGGTAACCGGATGGCCGTTGGCTTTCCAAGGCAATTGAATAGTCAAAGGACCCCTAGAATTCTGAACTGAGTAGGTAATTGGGTACCGGTTTGAGCTGCGTAACGGACCAGTTTGTAATCCTTTAAACAATTATAATTCGCAGCGCCGAACTCCGATTGACACAAACAAAAATACCGTTTTGATCAGCGCGACGAGGCGAACACAACGGTACACTGATATCAGTGGTACGATTAAATTATAAAATTCGAAATTTTTCTATTGTGGAAAATGCAGCAAAAACGCCGAAGAATAAGATCGACGGAGCTGAAGATGTCCGAATTTTGAAAAACGAAAAATGACGTCTTGATCAAAAGATGGTTTAGAATTTTTCTATGTAAAAATATTCCGGTTCAGAAGATAAAATTTTTCGCGTTTAAATGAACTGATGTGAAATAAACGCGAACGAAATTTACTCCGGTATTTTCCGACGAAGCTTTTCCCATATCTATAACCATCTAGGCGCAATTTATAAACAAAGTTTGGACGCTAATTGAAATCGTATGAAAGTTCCATATTTTATATTAAAATAACGGTTCTAAAATTTTTAAAATTGGGTCGGAATTTCAGGGTCGTTACAAGAAGACATCGAAATGTGGTGTTGGCTATGTTAGTGGAGTGGAAAGATCTGGAAGCTTTGACCAGTTGTGGTGTGCAGTTAAGATTGACTGCTAGTTCTAGTCAGAGTACCGCCATGTTGTCATGTTTGGAAGTTCGACCATTACTGATCAAAAGAATTGCTTCTAAACAGAAGGAGGATCTATTATTAGCTGAGAGGATCAGAAGGCTTGAGGTTAGAACTGAGGTCGATGATTTGAAAGATTTTTGTATTGACTAGAGAAGATGGTTGAGAAAGAAGGTACGGTTATGTTTTCCAGATGTGGAGAACTTTAAAAGAGAAGTTCTTTAGGAATGTCATCGATCCAAGTTTATGATTCATCCTGGAGGGACCAAGATGTATCAGGATATGTAGAGGAGCTTCTATTGGGAAGGCATGAAGAGGGATGTTGTCTTGTGTGTTAGGCAATGTGTAAACTGTCAACAAGTGAAAGCCGAACATCAGAAGCCGAATGGGTTACTTCCGCCCCTAGATATTCCAGATTGGAAATGGGATTCAATATCCATGGATTTTATAGATGGGCTGCCAAGGTCAAGGAGAGGAAATGAGAGTACATGGGTTATTGTGGATAGATTGACCAAGAGTGCTCATTTCATTCCAGTAAAGTCGACCAGAATGGCACCTATTTTAGCAAAGTTGTTCATGAAGAACATAGTTAGATTTCATGGGATTCCTAGTAGCATAGTCAGCGACAAGGATGCATTATTCACTAGCGAATTTTGGAGGAGTCTACAAGAGGTATTAGGTACCAAGCTCAAGATGAGTACAGCTTATCACCCACAGACAGATGGGCAGACAGAGAGAGTCAACAAGGTGCTTGAGGACTTGCTAAGAGCTTGTATATTGGACTTTGGTGGATCTTGGGAGGACCACCTACATTTGATTGAGTTTTCCTATAATAATAGCTATCAGACTAGTATAGGAATGGCGCCTTTTGAAGCTTTGTATGGAAGACCATGCAAATCGCCAGCATGTTGGTTAGAGACTGGAGATAGATTGGTCTTAGGTCCATATTTGGTTAGAGAGGTGTTAGAAAATAATTAATTAATCCGAGGACGGATGAAGGAAGCTCAATCCAGGCAAAAGAGTTATGCAGATAAGAGGCGTAAAGACCTAGAGTTCTCAGTGGGAGATAGGGTTTTCATTAAAGTATCACCAATGAAGGGTATGGTACGGTTTGGAAAGTTGGGAAAGTTGGTCCCGAGATATGTTGGACCATTCCAGATTTTAGAATGGATCGGAAAACTTGCTTACAGAGTAGAGTTGTCGAGCAGTATGGCAGGTGTCCATAATGTATTCCATGTGTCTCATCTTCGCAAGTATATGCATGATCCAGAGGCTAATATTCCTCAGACAGAGTTGGAGGACTTGGTGGTAGAGCCTGATTTGACTTTTGTTAGACAACCAATTCGGGTTGTAGTAAGAGATGAGAAAAGATTGAGGACCAAGACAATCAAGTTGGTGAAAGTTCAGTGGAGCAACAACGAGAAGGACTGTATTTGGGAGATAGAGGACAGGGTTCAAGATGCATATCCTGATTTGTTTTAAGGGTATGTTCTATATTTGTTCTATATAGACTTATTAGCTGGTAGGACATACTAGCTTTTGTTTGCATGATTGTTATGCTTGTTTATAGAACTTACTGAATTTCGAGGACGAAATTCTTTAAGTGGGGAGCCTGTAACACCCCTAATTTTTGTTTAACATTATTTAGGATATTTAATTAGATAAAATTAAATAGAATAATGTGGTTGATTAAGAAATTGAGATTTAATTGTCAATTAACTTGGCCACAGCTAAACCAATGAATGTATAAGTGTGGATTATAATTTATAAGTTAGGAAAATAAGAGGAAGGCTGATGCAGCGCAACCTTCATTTGTCAAAGGCATAAGTCGTGATCAAGACTTGCGACCTAACGTAGAGGTTGTAGGTCGTCTACGACCTAAGGAACCACGTGAGGAAGAGCTACGACTTAACGGGGGAGGCTTACGACTTAACCAAGTCAGGGAGAAAAGGCTACGACCTAACGACCTACGAGTTAGCAAGATAACAGAAGCTACCTTAAATCATTCCAGTCACATTAACAAGTTCCGACCTAATGAACTTCGACTTAACAAGGTCGCTCACGACTTATGGAAGGATGTCTACGACCTAACAAGTTAGAAGGTAGAACGCTGGAACGACTCAACGAGTTAAAGGTACTACGAGCTAAAATGGAACGACCTAAGTTAGGTCGCAAGGAGCTAGGTCGCAAGAAGTTAAGGCGTGAAGTCCTAAGTCGCTACATGTTCTTTTTAGGTCGTTACCGACCTAAAGCTTAGGTCGCAAAGTTTCTGATGCGCATATTCTTAAGTCGCGGAAGCCTGAAGGCCGTTGGATTTTCTGCCGAGTTAATCTCCACCATGGGTTTCTTTAAGTCGCCGCATGTTTTAAGTCGCCGTAGCTGTTGACCGTTGTTTTCTCTGCCGAGTTAATCTGGGCCATTGATTTTTCTTAAGTCGCGTGATGATACTTTGGTCTTAGGTCGCAAAGCTCTGGATAACGTTGATTCATATGCCGACTTAATCTTGGCCGTTGTTTCTTAAGTCGAATAAAGCTAGTTATCTTTAAGTCGCGAAAGCTGGATGCCGTTGAATCATATGCCGCCTTAATCTTGACCGTTGTTTCTTAAGTCGAATAAAGCTAGTTATCTTTAAGTCGCGAAAGCTGGATGCCGTTGAATCATATGCCGCCTTAATCTTGACCGTTGATTCTTAAGTCGTATGAAGATGCTACTGTGATGTGTTTAAGTCGTTTCCGACTTAATTTGGGTCGTGTGTTGTTGTTGTATTGTGTTTTAGGTCGCAGGTTATAACTCGTAGATCGGCAACGACCTAAGTTTGTATTTTCTGTTTGATGTCATAGGTCGCATCTTTTGAGTCGTGTACTTTGTAAATAAGTCGTGATGTATTTTGTTGAGTCGTGACTGTTAGGTCGGCAACGACTTAGGAGTTGGTGAATTTTATTGTTTTTTTGTGTGAGTTGTAAAACGCCTATAAATAGGCCGGGTCTCTCATTTTGTAAAGGTTGTTGAATATTGAATAAAATTCTCTTTTGATTGCTTTGTGCTTTCATTCAAATTGGTAGTTGAGTGTAATCTCCTATCTCCTCTTTCGGATAATCGAGTGCGCTCGATTCAACGATTGTAGAAGCCGATTCGCGGAATCAAGTGCGCTTGATCAACGCTTGAAGAATTGAAGATCTTTGAACCCGGTATCGTGCGCGATCAACGAGTTCGAGATAGCTAGAGTTCGGCATCTTCGGATCAACGAATTCGGGCAATTCAGCATTCATCAATCCATCGACTGCTACTTTCACCGATCTACATTTGTTTTGAATTATCCGCTGCGTCAGTTTTTGGTATCAGAGCCTGTTCTAGCCAATCATAGCTAGATCGAGTCTTGGAGCCTAATCATTTTGAAGAAGTTTGAATCGAAGTATATATTTGAACACGGCCAAGGGTTTGAAGCATTGAGTCGTGCATCATTTTGAAGATTGAAGTTCGGATTTGTGTGGCCGTGAAGAAGTTGTGTTCATCATTGTTTGAAGATTGATTGATCAAATTTGAATTGGAGGCCGAAACTTTGTCCATCGTGTTCATCGCGATTTGCTACAAAGTGGAAGTTTTCGATCCATTTCATTTTGGATCTAAGTTCGAGAGGTGTTTGAAATTTGGAGTGGAACCGAAAGTCAAAGTTTGAAGGCTTGATCATGCCTCCGAGATATGTTAACCGTCATCACTTTGATGCAGATTTATATGAGAGAGAAGATCCTGAACAGAAGAAGCAACGTAGTGATGAAAGATTCAATAAGGATTTCGAGAAAGTAGAGAGAATGAAGTTTGACATGAATCGAAATCAACGGAGAGTGTCGCCACGTTATGATAGAGAAAGAAGAGAATCATCTTTGTCAATAAATCGAGATCGTGGAGCTCGAGACAATCGTGATTATCAGAAGGAAGAAAGAAGAGCGTATCATGGTTACGAGCATGAGCCATCTTATAATTATGAGAAAAGAAGTAGAGAGGACGTGCATGGGCATAGAAGAGTCGATGTTCTGAATCGACGACGAAGTTCAACTAATTTTGAAGAGGAAAGTTATGGTGATCGTGTTCATTGTCGATATTCTGGTCAAGGGCAAAATCGATACAAGAATATTGAAAAGGATGGTTATACATGGAAATCAAGAAAGGACACGGAGATTCCAGAATTCCGAGGGGGACTACAAGCAGAGGAATTCTTGGACTGGTTATCCACGGTTGAAAATGTTTTTGAGCTCAACTACGTTCCTGAGGATCGTCAAGTGAAGCTAGTTGCTGCAAGTTTGAAAGGAAGAGCCATGGACTGGTGGCAACAAACTAAGTCAACCAGAGAGAGGATGAAGAAGTCTAAAGTTGTCAAGTGGGATAAGATGAAAAGGATGATGAAGGCAGATTTCTTACCCTACAATTATCAAGCTCGTCTTGAGCAACAATTGAGGAAGTTGAGTCAAGGGAGTCGAGGAAAGGGTGTGGTTCCAAACTCCAACAATCAAAATCATGCTGTTCCTTACAGTAGAAATGTTTTTAAGAGAGTCAATGAACCAGTTGTACATGGAATCACGAAGACCAGCGTTGATGAACGAGTTAAGCAATATCATTATCAGAAGTCTGACCATCGAAGTTTTGAATGTACAAAGTCCCAAAATAAACCCTTTATTATAGAAGAATGTGGAAGCGAGGATGTGAATGAATCTACTGAAAGCGAGACAGAAGAGGAAGAGATACCAACTAGTCCATTACCTTTCGGCGAAAGTGCTGAAGAATCGGAAGGTAGTGCTGAAACCTTGGTTAGGTATGAGGCAAGTGAAGAGCTTAAAACTCTCGAGGAGGTTAAACCAATGTTAGAAGAATTTGAAGTAGTCGGACATACAGAATCATTCGCAACCTTACCACTAAAGTTTGACAACGAAGATGAAGAAGTTGAGTTGGAGAACGAAGAATGTAATTTGATTGATGAAGTTAACTTTTATCAACCACCACAATTTGACGACGATGAAGAATTTTTGCCAGGGTTTGAGGAATCTTTATCAGGGAGAGTAGAAGTTTTGTCAATAGAGAAAGAAGGTAACTTGTTGTGGGGGACTGTTGAAATTGACTTTTATGAATCGTCGAAATTTGACGATGAAGAAGAAGTTGAGTCAAAGTATGTGGAGGAAGAAGTTGATTACTCTTCATTGCCACAGTTTGATGTTGATAGAATGGAAGAAGAAGCTGTGTTCGGGATGGAGGAAATTCATTTGACAATGGAGGATTCTTATTTAACACCTGAGCTTATGGATGAGAGTGAGCCATGTATAAATTCCTTAGTTTCCGAGGAGCATGAACAAAGTGAGAGTGAAACAGAAGAGAGGGCAGAATCAGATAGCTTATTATTTTTGAAAGACTTCATCATTGAAATAGAAGAAGATGATGAGTTATCAGTGAAGATTGAACCTGGAGAAAATTCTGATTTTGAGAATCCTGAAGAAGATGAAGTATTTGAAGAATGTGAAGATGAGATGTCTGAGGAACTGCCTGAAGAATCTAGTTTTGTATGTTTGGAAGAGCCTGACGAAAAGGTGGAAATTAGTACTGACTTGTTTGTATTATTACGGCAAGGAACGAGTGAAGATTTTGATGCTTATGAGAAAGTTGGATCAGAATTCGATGAGTCTGAAGTTGAATACTCTGAGGAGTTTTCCGAAGAGTTACCATCTCTACAGGACATCCAACCTCAAACTGAACTCGTAACAGATGCTATTCTACAGCCAGGATCGTATGAGCTTATGAGTCTGAAAGAACGACAGGAGGAAGAGAATGATTGTCAGTGGAAGTTGTCAGATGATGTCCACGCTACCAACATTGCCAGTGTCGATTGTTGGGAACCATATTATGAACCTAAATATGATGAAGGAGAAGCAAGTGGGAGTTCATTTCAGTCAGGGGAATTTGATGCAACACGTCTAGGGATGATTCAAGATGATGATACATCTGAACGGGATAAGGAAAGACAAGAATCTGAGCATGAGTCATCACAATTTTTCGGTCGAGATTTCCCAAGTCATTCCATGATTATAAATTTCCTTATATCTTCACACATTTTAGACATGTTTTGGTTCTATATCACATCTTCCTATTGGCACAAACAATTTGGTATACGACACTATTCTTCTGAAGTTCTATGCTATCTGAAGTGGATCTGGCATCTAGTGCTGAGTTTAGTCCGTACTTTTCCACATGCCATATCCCTCAGGACACTTTCTTATGCCGCCTGCCTTATGCCACGTCTGTTCTATTCCATTTATTATTTAGCTCGAACCATAACATCCAAAGTAAAGAACAAGTTTAATTTCAAGAATGGTTATCACCAGGGCAGTGTCAAACCAGATAATGAATGGAAGACAGCATCTCGAAGAAGGAAGCTTCTAAATTCGAGGTCGAATTTTTCTCAACCTGGGGAGGATGATGCAGCGCAACCTTCATTTGTCAAAGGCATAAGTCGTGATCAAGACTTGCGACCTAACGTAGAGGTTGTAGGTCGTCTACGACCTAAGGAACCACGTGAGGAAGAGCTACGACTTAACGGGGGAGGCTTACGACTTAACCAAGTCAGGGAGAAAAGGCTATGACCTAACGACCTACGAGTTAGCAAGATAAAAGAAGCTACCTTAAATCATTCCAGTCACATTAACAAGTTCCGACCTAATGAACTTCGACTTAACAAGGTCGCTCACGACTTATGGAAGGATGTCTACGACCTAACAAGTTAGAAGGTAGAACGCTGGAACGACTCAACGAGTTAAAGGTACTACGAGCTAAAATGGAACGACCTAAGTTAGGTCGCAAGGAGCTAGGTCGCAAGAAGTTAAGGCGTGAAGTCCTAAGTCGCTACATGTTCTTTTTAGGTCGTTACCGACCTAAAGCTTAGGTCGCAAAGTTTCTGATGCGCATATTCTTAAGTCGCGGAAGCCTGAAGGCCGTTGGATTTTCTGCCGAGTTAATCTCCACCATGGGTTTCTTTAAGTCGCCGCATGTTTTAAGTCGCCGTAGCTGTTGACCGTTGTTTTCTCTGCCGAGTTAATCTGGGCCATTGATTTTTCTTAAGTCGCGTGATGATACTTTGGTCTTAGGTCGCAAAGCTCTGGATAACGTTGATTCATATGCCGACTTAATCTTGGCCGTTGTTTCTTAAGTCGAATAAAGCTAGTTATCTTTAAGTCGCGAAAGCTGGATGCCGTTGAATCATATGCCGCCTTAATCTTGACCGTTGTTTCTTAAGTCGAATAAAGCTAGTTATCTTTAAGTCGCGAAAGCTGGATGCCGTTGAATCATATGCCGCCTTAATCTTGACCGTTGATTCTTAAGTCGTATGAAGATGCTACTGTGATGTGTTTAAGTCGTTTCCGACTTAATTTGGGTCGTGTGTTGTTGTTGTATTGTGTTTTAGGTCGCAGGTTATAACTCGTAGATCGGCAACGACCTAAGTTTGTATTTTCTGTTTGATGTCATAGGTCGCATCTTTTGAGTCGTGTACTTTGTAAATAAGTCGTGATGTATTTTGTTGAGTCGTGACTGTTAGGTCGGCAACGACTTAGGAGTTGGTGAATTTTATTGTTTTTTTGTGTGAGTTGTAAAACGCCTATAAATAGGCCGGGTCTCTCATTTTGTAAAGGTTGTTGAATATTGAATAAAATTCTCTTTTGATTGCTTTGTGCTTTCATTCAAATTGGTAGTTGAGTGTAATCTCCTATCTCCTCTTTCGGATAATCGAGTGCGCTCGATTCAACGATTGTAGAAGCCGATTCGCGGAATCAAGTGCGCTTGATCAACGCTTGAAGAATTGAAGATCTTTGAACCCGGTATCGTGCGCGATCAACGAGTTCGAGATAGCTAGAGTTCGGCATCTTCGGATCAACGAATTCGGGCAATTCAGCATTCATCAATCCATCGACTGCTACTTTCACCGATCTACATTTGTTTTGAATTATCCGCTGCGCCAAAGGCAATATGGGAATAGCCACATCCATATACCCTTAAAACCTCCCGTATTCTCCCCTACCATTTCATAAATCAAAATAACATAAAAGTGAAGATATAGCCAGCCATTAAAACACCTTAGAAGATCAGCAAACTTGGAAGATCCAAGAGAGAAAGTTAGAAGATTAAAGCTAAAGAAAATCTCCAACTCCAACAACTAAATCAAGGTGAATAATAGTGTAATCATCTTATTTTTACTTGTTTTGTTTCAGTTATAGATAGTAACTGAATGCATGTTGTTGTTATGATCATGTTTGGATCTAATAATCATTGTTTAGATATAATAATGATTTATGGTGATTTATTGGGATTTTTATGGAATTAAAATGATGGATTTTAGAGTAAAAATCTTAGTAAATGACCTCCAAATGACTTGTTTTTTGGATATCTAATGTAAAACGTAATTTTAGAGATTTTTTTTAATTTCATAATTTTCGGAATCAAAAGGGATATTTTTGAATTTCCTAAGGTGATAAAGGCATTTATTTCGAGCTTTAATTATTAAAAATAATAAAATAATGAATTTTGCCTCGAAATTTTTATATGATGAAGAAAATGTTATTTTAGATTTTTGGTGAATTTTTGAGATTTTTCACAAGTGATTTCAGTTTATTATAAATTTTCTAAGCTAAAAGGCTTAATAATTATATTAAAATATTAATATAATTAATTATTCTGAAAATAAATTTCTATAATAATAATTAAGATCTGTAGCGGATTTCCTGCAAAGATACGTCTTTAACCGATAGAAATTTGACAAGGAATTGATAAAGTATGTTATTAACCAATAGGAATTCGACAAAGATTATGTGTCGCAGTTTTCAAGATATTTACAACTCTGCCACTGAACCTTCCACCTTAAACCTTCCGCCTAAAAAAGCTTTCATCGTAGAACCTTCCGCAGCATTTCTACAGCGTTTTTAATTATCCTTTCGTCATAGAACCTAAACCATTCATCATAGAACCTTCTGCAGCATTTATGCAGCTTTCTATAGTGTTTTTAATGAACCTTTCATCATAAAACCAAAACCTTTCGTCATAGAACCTTCTGCAGCATTTCGGTGCATTCTGCAGCATTTTATTGAACCCTTGGGCTTTGCTGAAAGCATCCTTTCGATAACAGTTGTAAACGTTGTGGAAGCTCTTTTGTAGTAGTTTTCACCAACTTTGTTTTGAAAACTTCAAATAAGCACAACTTTTTAACCGTAAGCTTGTTTTTCCATTGTGATCGCTCTACAAAAAGGCAAACCATCATTTGAACACAATGGAACAGATTAGAGACTTTAATTCTACACCTATAAAAAGTTAAGGCTAAAACAAATTTAATATTTTCGAAGGAGGTTGTTTTCTTTGCTTTCGAATATGTTTGTTTGGTTTTCTTTGCCTTCAAAGGATATACTTTCGAAGGGGTTGTAAAATTGTTTTCTTTTGATCAAGTTTTATATTTTTGAAAGGTTGAATTTAAAGTATTATAAGGCAGGAGCTTAATTGTATTAAGAGCTTTCGAAGGAGGTTACCCTATGAAGTCGAAAGCTAGGTTTCGAAGTCATCGAAAGGTTTTAAGACCAAAAACTCTATATTTTAAAGGAAAAACCATGGATATATTAAAGGAGTTTTTACAATGGTTAAAAAATAATCTATCTTTGATAAATTAAACCCACAACAGTGGTATTGTTATGTTGTTATATTGCTTCTTCTAATATGAACATATTTACTTTGTAAAGGACCCATAACTGTAATTTGGGAAAAAGGGTAGAAGAACCAGTTGGGTTAACCCAGTAGTGATTATAAATTGAATAAACTCCTGAATGAGTAAATATAAAGGTATTGGCAGGGACCGATTGGTTTCCAGTAAGCCCATGAAAACTGTATGATATTGACAGGGTCCAATAGTTTAATAGTTAGCCCATGAAAACTATATGAAAATTTAGATGTCAGATAGATAGTTAGCCCATGAAAACTATGTGTAAATGAAGATATCAGGTAGACAGGTTCATAGTTAGCCCATGAAAACTATATGTAAATGAAGATGTCAGATAGACAGGTTCATAGTAAGCCTATGAAAATTATGTAATCTGACAAGGAGTTCTTAATAACTGGTTATTAGTTAGCCCATGAAAACTATTAGGGTAATAGTAATCCTAGAAACTATAACTAAGATAGATAGTCCGAATGAATGGGGAGGAGTAATCCAGATTTGATTTGCTTGTTTTGCATATCATCGTAATGTTTTCTTTTTAACCATTGTGGATGCAGGAGCACAACATATGGTTTTATAAAGATTTTAGGATACTAGTGAGGGGAAAACCCGTTTCTCTAAGCGGCGTGGTCTCACTAGATATCCATTTGGTTTGAGATGATAGACTATTATTTATACCAAGCTTTATGTCTGACTTGAAGTTCTTGTTTTCTCCTTAAACTCTCGGGTACTCAATTGATTTTGAGTAGTTTGAGGTTTAGGGTTTTCAGGTTTTTCTTAGACGAATAAAGCTTCGGGAGGCGGGCAAGAGGCAGATAGTTATTTAGAGTTTTCTTTTTTGCTGTGTATTTGGATGTAAAGGCAGATTTATTTGCCTTACTATATACTGTGGTCAACCAAGGGGCATCTTCATATGTCGCTCTTGGCATATGTGTAATAAATATTTTTTGCTGAACGTGGTTAACATTTTGGGATTATGTAATGAACATGAAATATTTTGATTTGAATGTGGTATTATGTTTTTGAATTGTTAAAATTTTCCATATTCTTGTGATCTGTTTATCAATGTACCTAGCACCTCTGTATTTGGTCGCCAAAGATTAATAACTATGGATGACTACAGCATTTGTAGCTGCTAGTTTGGGCCTCCAAGTCGGGGGATGTTATAGAGATCTATCCATATTGTTGCATCGGAGCTTAAATGCCTTCGAAATAAAGGTGTTCTGTTCGTTGAAGTCTAATGGTCTAGCAATTCAAAGGACTATTCATGGGAGACTAGAGAGTCTGTCGAGCGAACGCATCCTGAGTTATTTTCTCATGCTCATTAGTGGTGAGACTCTTGCTTTGAATTATTTCATGCTTATGATTTATCCTCTTTGACAGGTGCATTGTTGTAATGTTATTGATTTTCCCTTAAGAAAAATTGCGGACAACCCTGGTCAATATTACCTAGAATTAAAATATAAAGTATGATTTAATTAATTTTAATTAATTAATTGAAATTTTTTGGAGAATTCATGATTATTGTGTTTCCAAATTTAAAAGGGACTTGGAATGAGAATAAATTGAGAATTTATTGAATTTTCCTTTTTGTAGTTAATTCTTATATTTAATAATATAAGAACAATTTGAAGAAAAAGAATAAATAAATTATATGAAAATAATTTCATTATTTGAAATATGATTTCTTAGTTAATGGTTTATTTTATTAAAAATATAGAGAATAACTTTTCATTTTAAAAAGTTGTATTTAACTTAATAAAATATTTCAATATTAGTAAAAAATGAGATTTTGACTTGTTATTCATTTTGAGAAAACTGTAGAAATCAATGTTGGTTAAATTAGAACATTGTTTAAATCAAATTACTGCTTATAAAGTGATAAAATGAAACAATACAAATTAGCAACAATTTTGTTTTAGGAAAATTAGTAACACTTGGCTAATGAATCTACATATTAACCTATTTAGCCCAAACTAGAAAAATAAGAAATGTGAGCGTATGTATATTGTTTCCCATTCTCATTTCAACACAGAAACCAAAATATTAAAAAAAGAAAAATATGCTAAGTCCAAAAACTATAGTTCCCAAATTTCCAAATTAAAGACTGAAATCAAAGGGCATTTGTTCAATTCCAGTGTATATTGATAAAAGGTAATCTCTTGTACCTTCCTATGTATCCAATTAGCGATTTAATTCAGTTTTAATTTCCGATTTTGATCATTCTTGTCCAATCTTTGATCACATCCTAGGTTGAAGTTGAAATAGAAGCTAATATCTTCCATTCCGGGTTTATTTAGGTGAGTTTATCTAATATTTTATAGTCTGTGATGAATGTTTGCTGCTGTTATATAAATTTGATTGAATCTATAGTGTAAACGATCTCAATATACTGATGAATCCTTTGTCTATTTGAATTGGAATCTCTGTTTGCTGAAAACTAGTAACGACCCACTATTTTGGACCATTCAAATCGACAATAAATCCACACATGTCGGACTTGAATAATTTGAAACAATAGATTATTAATTTAAATTTGGAAAAAACTCAGTATATATAGTAAATAAATCAATCACAGACACAGAGTAATACAATAATACGCAGCGGAATAAATAAATAGTAGTTCATGAAGCTACTATATAAATATCAGAGTTAGAAATAAAATACAACAGAATATCTCAAATGCAGTGAAGTCTTCAGTACGAATAGATGACCTCTTTGAACAAATCAACTGGAAAAGCTGAAAGCTAAATCGATAGTTGGATCTCCAAATGAAGCTCCAAACTCCAATGGTGAGTCTCAAATGCTGTATCACTCAGTCTGACCCGAGCGTAAAGCAAAACACAAAACACTCGAGTCAGGATTAACATTCTTATATCAATAAATCCAACTCAAGTGAAATATCAACTGAAATACAAGTAACTTAAAGGATGTTTGGGATAACCATCCTCTAAGGATCTGCAGAACTATCTACAAGATAGAAATATACACTATAACACCGTGGTCATTTCAAATTAATTTATTCTTTAAACCCAAATATCATGTCATTTCAAAAATATCTATTTTTCCTAAATAATTTATAAAGTAAAGTATTTATAATTTCCTCAAGTCTCACAAATCGATTCAAATCAACTCAAATTTCAAATTCCAATTTAATTCAATCTAAAATTTTCCATTTTAATTCAATTCAGTTTCTAAATAACAAATTCAAATTATATTGATTTCAAATACAGATTTGAATCACAAAATAAACCATTTAAATTCCAATATATTTCAAAGCTTTAATATTCAACCATTTCAAAGTTAAATAGAACAGTTTCATATAGCTCTTGATCTAACTTCATTTATTATTTAATCAGGGAATATTCACTTAATAAATTCAATATCATTTAACTAGCCTTGAATTACTTTTTTACTAAATATTTCCTTAAATTTATTTAAACAAGAAATATTTATTAGATTACTTAAATCAAACCCAAGTTATAAATCATATCTTAAATCTCAACTTCAATAAGTTTCAAATCGGTTTAATTAAATAAAATTATCTTCCCAGCCTTAACTTATTTAAATTTTTTTACCGAAATCTATTTTGAAACATAAATTTAAATACTTAACCATATTATATGTATTAAATCAATCTCAATTAAATCAAATATTATTATTAAATCTATATATATATCATTACCATTTATATGTAATAATTTAAGAATCAACATTTATTAAAACCATATATTTCTTTCCAAAACCATAGGATTTATTTTCAAAATATTTATATATGGACCAACGGTGTATGTATATATATTTATCATATGGTTAGGTGATATGGATATTTATCATTTCAATCCGAAATTTAAATATATACGGGTAGATAGCATTTCGACCCGTAATCCCAATTTCAATTCAAATGAAAATCGTTTGGGTTTATCATTTCAACCCATAACGATTTTCTCCTATTCTAAAGTCCGTTTGGGTATGTATCATTTCAACCCATAGTGATTTCTATACTAACAGGGAACTTGCAGAGTGATAACAGATATAGGAATAATATAACAGGCATAGATATATCATCAATAACAATATAATATAAATAGCAGGATATGGTGTCATATCCCATAGGTGAACAGTTACAGATAATAGCATATATAACAATTTAAATAACTACAACAGCATATTTCAATTGTTATTTCAATTGAAATCGAATTTAATAAATAAAAGAACGTTAATCGTGAGTGATTGCTCACCTTTCGAGGCTAGAGAATACAGAAGATGACGCAGATACGCACACTGATACGGACACTGAAATTGAATTTGCGATCCAAGCAAAGCAAAATCGGCACGAATTCAACGATCAAAGAAGATTGGCACAGATTTGACGAACATGGCTGATAACAGGAAGTTGGTAAAATGAATTAGAACAGTCTAGATATAACCGAAATAGATATATGTTATAACTTTTCCCAACAAAAATTTTCAAACATACATTCGAAAAAAAATGTGTTATATTTATATCCAAATCAAAATGAATTTTAAACACAAATTAAATTAAAAATATATATTTCAATAAAACATGTAAACTGTCATTATGTAACTGCAAACTATTACTTTTAAAACTATATATATAGGTATCAACATGTCGACTCAATAAATGACAAATATACCTTTACATTATACTATAGAAATACATATATATTACAATTTTAAAAACCAAACTAATGAATACAAAAAAAATATACTTTAAATCGTATGTATACCAACTTATAACCGTCTATATATGAACTAATATATATAGTACTTATATAATACAACACTTAACAAGTTATAATCACTCCACATCTGTTATTATAAAACATATACACACAGCAACTAGTGTAACAGCAACTAGTGTTATTATTTATGTAAATTTATATAAATTAACAGTATATTACATCCTAAACCAAAAAAATGCAAACTCATAGCAACTAGTGTAACAGGACACGAATAAATAGAATAAATATACAGTATTTTAAGGTCTCGTTCGAAAGTATATTACAACAAATCCAAGAACACATGCAGACCAACTAAACAATATTTCAATACCACTATATATTAAGGTATTAACAGTATAATACATAACCTATATGCAACCGTGCAATTATATATATATATATATATAATGTAAGAATATAAACTTAGATATATAGACTCAACAAATAATTCAATTAATGTATGCAAGCTGGATATATACGAGCCAAGCTAAACAATAACCTATATCTATATCTAATATGCAATATAACTCAATATATATGTAATATGTACGTATAAAATGAAATAAATGAACCAAGACTAATGTATCTAAATATGCAAACTTAACAGCTCGTATATATATATACAACTTCCATGTATGACATATGATATATATAGATCTAACAACAAAAGAAACCATACATACAAGACAACTTTAAATATCTTGTATGACAAACATACAAACATAGATCGCACTCGTACATATACATCACTATATCTCTTTGTATACGCTTGCATATATATTATATTTTAAAGTCATATTTATTATAAAAAGTTTCGTAACTTAGTTTATAACAATATACTTTTAAAACTATACTGCTATACAAATATACTACAGACTATATCGAAGCATATGTACTAGAGCTTACAATATGACCCATATAAACTTCCAGACCACACCTATAACCCAATATATATATGCACTATACTTCAAATTCTAATCAGAGTATCAATGTAGATATATAAACTGATATATTGCTAACATGCAAAACAACTTACTTTATATATAATACACATCCAAGAAGAAGCGGCTACAAATGGCCAGAGCAAGTAATTGAAGAGGCCAAGTGGAAGGAGGAGATTTCGACGTGGGAAGTTGGTCTCGGCCACGGTCGCTTGTGAGGAGAGAAAGCGGACGGTATGGGAGGCAGTGGATCTGGTGAGATGAGGGCGAGGTCGGTGGGGTGTTTGGAGTTGCTCGCAGGCTGTTATGGCTACAGGAATTTCTAAAGCTTAAGATATAAATTTTGTTATAATTTTTGAAGAAGAAGAACAGATCTAGGAATGAAGAAATGAGAGAAGAGAGGAAGGATGAATAGTGGGAGAGATTTTGTCAAGCCTAGAGAGTTATATACTTGTATGTAACGTAGATAAAATTTGAACCGTTAAAAGAATGAATGCAAAAGGGTAAATAATTCTATACGTTTAGAATTTTGAAATGGCAGATGGCTGAATTCTAGAAAGTAATAAATGTTAAAATGAATGCCAGTGGCTATTCTATTCCAGCAGTTTGAAATTTGAAGGCACAACAATGAAAAGGTTGAAAAAGTGGTACCGATACATTTAACCATTTTCAGGGGTTTCACCATGTATCGGACTTCAAAACATAGAATTGAATATACCGCAGAGATCAGCATGATGATATGAATAAAACGGTATATATATATCTGTGTTACGATCATCCGATCAAAAGTCGGTATCGGTACCCAAAATGCTGCTATTCTGCCAGAAATAAGATAAACAGAGCAATAGAAGTCCAAATTTGAAAAACCGAAAGATGACGTCTCACTCAGAAGAGGACTTAGAAATTTTCTATAGAAAAATATTTAGGTTTGAAAATAAATTTATTATCATCAATTACTAACCGTTTTAAACTGAAATAGAATTACACAATAATTTTACTTCCATAATTAATTGAAAATTTACCATTGGCTATGTTTAATAAGACGTATCCCAAGTAATAAAATTTTAATTTCAAATTTTGTTGTTTAAAATTTCACAAATTTCCAGTTGAATATACTTTTAAAACCATTAAATTTTGCGGGTCGTTACACTCTCCCCCACTTAAAACTTTTCGTCCCCGAAAAGGAAGGAGGTAGAAGAATAGAAACAACCAGACAGAAAAGATAGATTGAAAGTCAAGATTTAACAATTAATTTGAACGATATAAATTTTACTTAAAATTTGAAAACTTCATTTGCAATTCAATTATCTTATATACTTTAAAACCTTTCAAAAATCCATTTGTAAAATTTCTTGCTTCCCTTTATAAATACCATTTATATGTTTAAATGAAACCTTTATAAATATATGAAAACCATTTGAAAACAATTATTTACATTATTACTTATATTTACAAAGAAGCTATTTGAAAACATTAAATCCATAATTCATAAATTTATTAATTCTATCTAAAATACTTTTCAAATATTATTAATAAATCAATAATCATTTACTTTAAATATGTTTTATTTAATTAATAACTTCTAAAATATTTATAACACTAAAAAAATTTCTATTAAACCATATAATATATAAATAAACAATATTTAAAAGTATATAGTTGATGCAGCTCAGGATAAAGGTCTAAGTCGTTCACGACTTAAGGGGCTAAGTCGCACACGACTTAAAGAAGTAACTATAGATGGTCTAAGTCGTTCACGACTTAAGGGGCTAAGTCGCACACGACTTAAAGAAGTAACTATAGATCGTCTTCGACCTAAGGAAGCATGCGAGGCATGTGAGCAGGAGTTACGACTTAACTGGAAACCAGGGGAAGGAGCTAACTCGAGTTTACGACCTAAAGAGAAGATTCTGGGTCGTCTACGACCTAACGAGATACTGGAGCGACCTAACTTGTTTTTAGGTCGCATACGACCTAACAAGCTAAGGCATAGGTCGTGGGAACGACCTATCATGTCACCAGGGAAAGAGCTTCGACCTAACGAGTTAAAGGTACTACGAGCTAAAATGGAACGACCTAAGTTAGGTCGCAAGGAACTAGGTCGCAAGGAGATAAGTCGCAAAGTCCTTAAGTCGCTACATGTTTTAGGTCGTTACCGACCTAAAGCTTAGGACGCGAAGTTTCTGATGCACTAATGTTTTAAGTCGCTGAAGCATTGGATGCCGTAGAATCTCATGCCGAGTTAATCTACACCGTTGACTCTTCAAAGTGTGAAGAAGCTGCTGCTAAGTCGCTACCGTCTTATACTAAGTCGTAGGTCGCAACTGTTATAGGTTAAGTCGTCTGTTTTCCATATGTTCTGTTGTAAGTCGTGTACGACTTATGTTGAGTCGGAGACTTTGATAGGTCGCGTCTGTTCTAGGTCGTAGGTCGTTTTCGACCTAAGTACTTGTAAAATTTTTGAAATTTTCTGTTGTGTTGAGTTGTAGCCTATAAATAGGCATGTATGGTCATTTGTAAAAGGTTGTTGATTTTTGAATAAAATTCTCTTTTGATTGTTGTGTGCTTTCATCTAAATTGGTAGTTGAGTGTAATCTCCTATCTCCTCTTTCGGATAATCGAGTGCGCTCGATTCAACGATTGTAGAAGCCGATTCGCGGAATCTAGTGCGCTAGATCAACGCTCGAAGAATTGAAGATCTTTGAACCCGGTATCGTGCGCGGTCAACGAGTTCGTGGTAGCTAGAATTCGGTATCTTCGGATCAACGAATTTGGGCATTTCAGTATCTTCCAATCCACCGATTACTACTTTCACCGATTGAAGATCGTTTTGAATTATCCGCTGCGTCAGTTTTGGTATCAGAGCTTGTTCTAGCCAATCATAGCTGGATCGAGACATGGAGCCTAATCATTTTGAAGAGTTTTGAAGTTTGAAGTTGTTTGACCGAGAAGCTTGAAGAGTGAGCCATGAGCAAGTAGAAGAGTTCATCATTGTTCGAAGTTGTTTGATCGGATTTGAATTGGAGGCCGAAACTTTGTCCATCGTGTTCATCGCGATTTGCTACAAAGTGGAAGTTTTCGATCCGTTTCATTTTGGATCAAAGTCCGAATTGTGTTTGAATTTTGAAGTGTTGAAGAGTTGTGAAATTTTCAAGTATGCCCCCAAGAAGAGCTAATCGCCACCAAAACGTAGAAGCTTTGTATCGAAGAGAAGAGGCTGATGAGATGGAGCAAAGAATCAATGAGAACTTTAGTGAAAAGCTTAACGAAGGAATTGGCCGGTTAGAGAAGCTTATGACGGAGATGAACCAAAATCGGAGAAGGGTTTCACCAGAATCTAACCATGGGGGTAGTAGAGTCTCGCCACATTCCAATCGAGACAGAAGTGTTGAAAATGATCAAGGGCGTGGGAGGAACGTGAATGATCGTGAACGGAGGAATGTAGATAGAAGGGATGGTGGTAGACGTGAAGGGAGTAGAGATGTTGGTGGTCAGAATCGACATCGTTATGCATCTGATTTTGAAGAGGAGTATGATGGTGGTAGTATTCAAGGAAGAGGTCAAGGAAGAAACTATTCTGAGTATGATCACAAATGGGAGTCGGGGATGAAGACAGAAATTCCTGAATTCAAGGGTGGTATGCAAGCGGAGGAGTTTCTAGATTGGGTAGCTAACGTTGAAGAAATTTTTGATTTCAAAAAAGTTCCAGAACATCGTAGAGTAAAGTTGGTTGCTACAAGGTTGAGGGGTAGAGCTTTGGCATGGTGGCAGCAAACCAAGCTTACACGTGAGCGAATGGGGAAATCAAAAGTTGAATCTTGGGAGAAGATGAAGAAACTGATGAAAGCAACGTTCTTACCTTACAATTATCAATCTTTGATGTATCAACGTTTGCAAAATTTGAGACAAGGGACGAAATCTTTGAATGACTATACTGATGAATTCTATCAACTTATTGCAAGGAATGATATTATGGAAACAGAAGAGCAGCTGACATCTAGGTTCATTGGGGGATTGAGAATGCAGATCCATGATATGGTTAATATGTTCGATCCAAGATCTGTAGCAGAAGCACATCAGAAAGCATTGGCTTGGGAGAAACAGGGACGACGAGGAAGTGGTGTGTTTACTAATTCTAACAATCAAGTGAAGGGTGTTGGTGGAAGTTCTAATGTTTCTAAACCTATCAGTAGACCAGTAGTGAAGGAGGCTGAGAAGACAAAGGTTAACAACGGTTTCAAATGTTACAATTGTCAGGAATTTGGTCACAAAAGTAGCGAATGTCCAAAGCCGAAGAAGAGAGCTATGATAGCAGAGGTTGAGGATGAGAATGAAGAAGCTGAATGTTCCAATTCACCACCTGATGAGGAGGAAGAAGAAGTGACGGGAGACGAAGGGTACAATCTAATGATGAAGAGATCCTGTTTAACACCAAAACAAGAGGAGGATTGTAGTTGGTTGAGGAGCAATATTTTTCAGTCAACATGTACCATTCTGGGGAAAGTTTGCAAATTTGTTATTGATGCTGGAAGCTGTGATAATATAATTTCGTCAGAAGCTGTGAGGAAGTTGGCATTGAAGACTGAGAAACATCCGAAACCGTACAAGCTAGCTTGGTTGAGGAAAGGCGGGGAGGTGAAGGTTGGACGAAGGGCTCGTGTGAAGTTTTCCATTGGGAAGAAATATAAAGACGAAATCTGGTGCGATGTTGTGGACATGGACGTTTGTCATTTGTTGCTGGGGAGACCGTGGCAGTATGATAGGGCGGTGCAACATGATGGGCGTACCAACAGTTACAGTTTCGTGTTTGAAGGCACCAAGATTACTCTAGTTCCAAAGAAGTGACAACAGGAGGAAAACAAGTTGGAGGAGATTGAAGAGCTCAAAACTTTGTTATCGTTGAAGGAGTTTGTGAAGGAAGTAGAGGAGGAATCTGAAGTGTTTTTGTTAATTGGGCGAGAGAGCAGTGAAGAGGTTGAGATACCAGAAGGAGTTAGACCAGTTTTGAAAGAATTTGACGATGTATTTCCAGAGGAGTTACCAACGGAGTTGCCACCGTTGAGAGATATCCAACATCAGATAGATCTTGTTCCAGGTGTTGTGTTGCCACACAGACCACATTATCGAATGAGTCCGAAGGAACATGAAGAGTTGCGGAGGCAAGTGGAAGAATTGCTTGAACAGGGGCGTGTACAGGAGAGTTTAAGTCCTTGTGCTGTACTAGCTTTATTGGTACCCAAGAAGGATGGGACGTGGAGGATGTGCACTGACAGTCGAGCATTGAATAAGATTACTGTGAGATATAGATTTCCAATGCCGAGGTTGGATGATTTGTTAGATCAAATAAGCGGAGCTACTATATTTTCGAAGATTGATTTGAAGAGCGGATATCATCAAATTCGTATCGGACCAGGAGATGAGTGGAAGACTTCTTTTAAAACCAGGGAAGGTCTATACGAATGGTTGGTCATGCCATTTGGTTTATCAAATGCACCGAGTACTTTTATGAGGGTGATGAATCAGATTTTTCGACCGTTCATTGGGAAATTTGTGGTGGTGTATTTTGATGATATTCTGATTTACAGCGGGAGTCCCGAGGAACATTTGAATCATCTTAGAGAAGTGCTGATGGTATTGCGACAAGAACAATTTTATGCTGCGACAAAGAAATGCGTGTTCATGACGCATAGTGTTTTGTTCTTGGGGTATATTGTTTCGGAGAAGGGCATCCAGGTAGATCAGAATAAAGTTGAAGCAGTCAGGAATTGGCCACAGCCGAAGACAATTACAGAAGTGAGAAGTTTTCATGGGCTAGCGTCATTCTACCGAAGATTCATTCCACACTTCAGTAGCGTGATGGCACCAATGACTGATTGCATGAAGGGGAAACAATTTTCTTGGACGGAGGAAGCTGGGATTGCTTTTGGAAAGATCAAGAAGTTGTTGACATTTGCACCAATTCTTTTATTACCAGATTTTCAGTTATTGTTTGAACTGCATACTGATGTGTCAAAGGTTGGAATTGGAGGGGTGTTGAGTCAGAAAGGGCGTCCTATTGCATATTTCAGTGAGAAGTTGTCAGGAGCGAAGATGAGGTACAGTACGTATGATGTGGAATTCTATGCTGTTGTACAATCTATTAAACACTGGAGACACTATCTATTTCAGAAGGAGTTTGTTCTTTACACTGATCATGAAGCCTTGAAGCATTTGCAAGGACAAGACAAGATTTCAGCGAGACATGCATCGTGGATTGCATATCTGCAACAGTTTACTTTTGTTGTTAAACACAAGTCAGGGGTGACAAATCGTGTGGCTGATGCTTTGAGTAGGAGGAGTCATTTGTTGACGACAATGAAAGTTGAGGTGACTGGTTTTGAATTATTACCGGAGCAGATTGCAGAAGACTCTTATTTTAAGAAATTTGTTGAAAGGGACAATGCAGGGAAGATGGATGAATTTATGATGATAGATGGTTTTCTGTTCAAAGAAAATCGATTGTGCATACCGGAGGGTAGTCTGAGAATGAAGATTATCAAGGAGTTACACGAAGAGGGACATGTTGGGAGAGACCGTACCTTGCAGTTGATTTCACAGTCCTACTTTTGGCCATCAATGAGGAAGGAGGTGGAAAGGTTTGTGGAGCGTTGTCATATTTGTCAGGTTTCGAAAGGAACTGCGACTAATGCTGGTTTATATATGCCATTACCTGTACCAATTAAACCATGGGTTGATGTGAGTATGGACTTCGTGTTGGGATTACCGAGAACACAGCGTGGTAACGATTCCATATATGTGGTGGTGGACAGATTTTCGAAAATGGCACATTTTATTGCTTGTAAGAAGACGGCGGATGCTGTTCATGTTGCTCAATTGTTTTTCAAGGAGATCTATCGACTTCATGGATTGCCAGAATCTATTGTGTCGGATAGAGATACTCGTTTTCTGAGCCACTTCTGGTTAAGTTTATGGAAAATGATGGGAACAAAGCTGAAGTTTAGTAGTGCTTATCACCCACAGACGGATGGACAGACTGAAGTTGTTAACAGATCATTGGGAAATTTGTTGAGGTGTCTTGTACAGGACAATCTGAAGAGTTGGGATGTGAAGTTATGCCAGGCAGAATTTGCTCATAATCATGCAGTGAATCGTAGTACAGGGTTCAGTCCATTCCAGATTGTTTATTCGAGCTTACCAAAGGGTCCGTTGGATTTAACGGTAGTGCCACAATCAAAGAAGACAGTTAATAAAGCTGTTGATTTTGCTGAAGGGTTGACGGAATGTCATAAAATCGTTCAGGAACGATTGGAGAAAGCAAATGAGAAGTATAAACAAGCTGCAGATTTGAAACGACGAAATGTTGAGTTTAATGAAGGAGATATGGTTTATGCAGTGTTAACAAAAGATCGTTTTCCAGTAGGCGCTTATAACAAGTTGAAAGCTAGGAAAATTGGTCCGGTGGAAGTTGTAAAACGAATTAATGAAAATGCTTATAAGTTGAAACTGCCAGATGACGTGTATACGTCTGACGTATTCAATGTTAAGCATCTCGTGCCATATCATGGGGATGAGTTTGAGGGGGTGGATGCAGAAAGTGCAAATTCGAGGTCGAATTTTTCTCAACCTGGGGAGGATGATGCAACTCAGGATAAAGGTCTAAGTCGTTCACGACTTAAGGGGCTAAGTCGCACACGAGTTAAAGAAGTAACTATAGATGGTCTAAGTCGTTCACGACTTAAGGGGCTAAGTCGCACACGACTTAAAGAAGTAACTATAGATCGTCTTCGACCTAAGGAAGCATGCGAGGCATGTGAGCAGGAGTTACGACTTAACTGGAAACCAGGGGAAGGAGCTAACTCGAGTTTACGACCTAAGGAGAAGATTCTGGGTCGTCTACGACCTAACGAGATACTGGAGCGACCTAACTTGTTTTTAGGTCGCATACGACCTAACAAGCTAAGGCATAGGTCGTGGGAACGACCTATCATGTCACTAGGGAAAGAGCTTCGACCTAACGAGTTAAAGGTACTACGAGCTAAAATGGAACGACCTAAGTTAGGTTGCAAGGAACTAGGTCGCAAGGAGATAAGTCGCAAAGTCCTTAAGTCGCTACATGTTTTAGGTCGTTACCGACCTAAAGCTTAGGACGCGAAGTTTCTGATGCGCTAATGTTTTAAGTCGCTGAAGCATTGGATGCCGTAGAATCTCATGCCGAGTTAATCTACACCGTTGACTCTTCAAAGTGTGAAGAAGCTGCTGCTAAGTCGCTACCGTCTTATACTAAGTCGTAGGTCGCAACTGTTATAGGTTAAGTCGTCTGTTTTCCATATGTTCTGTTGTAAGTCGTGTACGACTTATGTTGAGTCGGAGACTTTGATAGGTCGCGTCTGTTCTAGGTCGTAGGTCGTTTTCGACCTAAGTACTTGTAAAATTTTTGAAATTTTCTGTTGTGTTGAGTTGTAGCCTATAAATAGGCATGTATGGTCATTTGTAAAAGGTTGTTGATTTTTGAATAAAATTCTCTTTTGATTGCTGTGTGCTTTCATCTAAATTGGTAGTTGAGTGTAATCTCCTATCTCCTCTTTCGGATAATCGAGTGCGCTCGATTCAACGATTGTAGAAGCCGATTCGCGGAATCTAGTGCGCTAGATCAACGCTCGAAGAATTGAAGATCTTTGAACCCAGTATCGTGCGCGATCAACGAGTTCGGGGTAGCTAGAATTTGGTATCTTCGGATCAACGAATTTGGGCATTTCAGTATCTTCCAATCCACCGATTACTACTTTCACCGATTGAAGATCGTTTTGAATTATCCGCTGCGTCAATAGTCAACAAGGAAAAGAAGGAGGACTTAGAAAAAACAGAATATAGGTGAATAAATAAAGTTGAGCATATAAGGTCGATTCAAAAGGATAGTATCAGGCATGAATAATTAATTCAAACCATAAGGATTTCAATTTCAAATATTAATACAAAATTTCCTTGTTGGAAATACTTTTATAAAAAAATACATTTATAATAAAATACTTTTATAACTCGATGTTTCAACAAGTTTTATCCTCGTTCCTACAGACTCTAGCAGTGCGTTGATCAGACGCAAAGCTAGAATTCTCCAATTGCTTAGTAGACTTGTTTCAACACCTAGTGAAAATACTGGAAAACTTTTAAAAACAGATATGGAAAGTACAATCCAAACAAAAAACAAACAAAACATGGATCGCAGATACACAATGGTTACGCCTAGGTCCCCCAGGAAACATCCGTACCTTTTAAGCATTCACTGCCTTGCGAATTTCGCCATGATAACAAAACTGTGGACCAAAGGATACATAACAATGGTTACGCCTGGATCCCCCAGGAAACATCCATACCCCTTAAGCAATCTCTGCCTTGCGGATTACGCCACTAACACGACCATAGACCGCAGATACACAATGATTACGCCTGGATCCCCCAGGAAACATCCGTACCTTTTAAGCAATCACTGCCTTGCGAATTACGCTATGCAGTCGAGTTCGTAAGACCATGGGTAACGCCATGGAATTCGAAGGACACTCGAGTATCATATCCGAAAAACCAAAAATCAGAGAGAATAATATCGATAGAATGAATCCAAGATGTGGCCACAAATCGGATATCAAGCAGAAGGCACTTTCCATATCTTTACTTCAAAAATATGTATCATATAGTACCTTTCAAATTAATTTTAAATATCATACTTATATAAAGTCCATTATATATAAGATTAAATTTTCAAATCAAATACTTTCCAAAATCAATAGTATATCAAATCATACTTATATAGACTTCAATTATATAAGATTTCACTTTTCAAATTGAGTTCCTTTTCAAATCTATAGTCTTCGAATCAATATCAGCCTTATACAAACCAAATTTTATGTAAGTTCGATAACTCCCAAATCAAGTATTTAGTAACACAAGGTTCTCAAATTTCAATTTGTTCAATATCAGTCCAGTTTCAAAATCATATACAATCCCCCCAAATTATTACTTCTCAAATTAAATATCTTCAGTTTAAAGTTTCCAACATAATAAATTTAGAAAATAAATCCAAATTTCCAAATCAATATAATTTAAGTCAACCAATTCATTTCCGAAATCCAATGTTTTCAAAATCATCTTATACTTACATAAGGTCCATCTTATATAAGGATCAAATCTTTACAAAATAAATTTCGCTGTATGAAGAGCCATATGGGATTGAATATCTTTGCTTTTATGGGTTATATATCTTTGTAATTTAAATTGGAAATTTTCTTTTAGTAAGCAAAGATATTCTAACCCGACAGCTTTCAATTTCAACGTCAAAATATATCACTGATATTAGAATATAAGATGTACATACGTCATCATTTCGCAAAATCACATTTGATCGCTCGCTCGATCACACAAGTTCGCTTTCGAACTAGTATTGTCCATTCGACTTCTCTAATGCGGATTTCGATATGGTTTCTCGACTAGAAGCCATCAGTCTCCTTGCATAGCCATATACTATGATAGAGAATTCTAGAATCAAGTCCAAAATCCATATCCAATATTCGCCGTCAAGAATCGAATGAAAAATCCTAACACAAAATGGTGTAATTCACCACGAACTTGTGTACTAAACTAGGATCAAATTAATTATGCGTATAAAACAGCATTCGTACAACTTACGTATCTATTCCAACTTGTTAAATATATAGTTTCATAAAGATGTTACTAAGTTAAAACACTTAAACTAAATTTTATTCAAAATATTTTGAAGACCAAATTCTTTTCAAAACATTTCAAATCTAAATTTCATATTAGAATAATTCAAAATATCCTTATTCGTTTACTTAACAAAACAGTTTCAACTTATTTAAATCATATTACTACATACTTTAAACCTACATACCAAACTTATATACTTTATACTTTTCAAAATTTTCTTAGCTTTGAAAAAGTTAACCTTGATTTGGAAGTGCTCGAACCTTCAAAATAGTTGAAGAAATCATATTTATATCCCAGAGTTGGAAATCACCAACAAATCAGTAAATCAATTCCAAAAGATAGGGTTATATCAAATCAAATCCAAAACTCAAGGACTGAACACCGGATCATTTCAAATTGTTCAAATATATATATACATATATCTTTCGAATATCACATCACACTTTGGAATTTGAAATCATAATTGGTCTCACAAATCAATTGCATAGCAAAGCTACCGAAGTGGCTCTCCCCCACTCTGAAACTCGAAAATAAATGTCGATGATGCGTGCACTCATCACCGAAATTATTTTCCAGCGACATAAGTGAGTTCTGGACTTCTATTTTCTTAAACCTCTTTTGAAATTTCTTTGAAATCATTCGAAACTTATTAAAATCATTTGAAACATTTCTCATTCGGAAAATACTTTTAAATCATATTATTATTATATATTTCAAAATCTTAAAACCAATTTCAAAATACCGGAGTTCAATTCTCGAATTTCAAATTTAAAATCCTTTAGTCATAAATCATTTTTAGATAAATCAAATTTCTTATATAATTTTTCAAAATTACAAATCCTTTCGAAACCTCAAATTCTCATTTTAAAAAGGGTATTAAATCTTTATCGAAAACATTTCACTTTTATATGTATAATATAATCATACTTGTCAAAATAATAATTTCGATATATAAAACAAATTCAAAATACAAACAAACCCGACTTTTCAAAAGATGATTTAAGAATGGATTTCAAACAAAGATAGAGATTCAAATTAGAGGAACTCTTAATCAAATAGAATTATGATTCGAAGATAAGCTCGGACGAAGATGAGATAATTAAATTTCAAAATAGAAGATGAATATACTTATATAAATCGCGGACGACCTTAACCGGGTCAACCGTGACTTCAGGAACAAGATCGATGCAGAATTCCAAGAAAAATCAACATTCGATCTCAAGAGATAGCGGCATCTAAACCAAAGATATAGGAATCTCCGGTGAATCAATGCCAATTGTGAAGGAGTTTCACCCCTTCACAAATCATTCAAAGATTGGTGGGATCGGCTATTCTTATAGAGATCATTCGAAGTGGAGTTATGGGATACTCCAGAATCACAAGAATACAAAGAGGGAGAGATAAGAATGAATTTTGGAACCGCAAGGAACGTTCCAAAGTTCAGAGGAAATCGAGTCAAAAGGAAGAGATTCAAACTCGAACGAAAGTGATTCTGTAAATAATTTTACAATATATGCTAAGTTTGGCCTAGAGCCAAAGCTCTGATACCAACTGTAACGACCCACTATTTTGGACCATTCAAATCGACAATAAATCCACACATATCGGACTTGAATAATTTGAAACAATAGATTGTTAATTTAAATTTGGCAAAAACTCAGCATATACAGTAAATAAATCAATCATAGAATCACAGACATAGAGTAATACAATATTACGCAGCGGAATAAATAAATAGTAGTTCATGAAGCTACTATATAAACTTCAGAGTTAGAAATAAAATACAACAGAATATCTCAAATGCAGTGAAGTCTTCAGTACGAATAGATGACCTCTCTGAACAAATCAACAGGAAAAGCTGAAAGCTGAATCGATAGTTGGATCTCCAAATGAAGCTCCAAACTCAAAGGGTGAGTCTCAAATGCTGTATCACTCAGTCTGACCCGAGCGTAAAGCAAAACACAAAACACTCGAGTCAGGATTAACATTCTTATATCAATAAATCCAACTCAAGTGAAATATCAACTGAAATACAAGTAACTTAAAGGATGTTTGGGATAACCATCCTCTAAGGATCTGCAGAACTATCTACAAGATTGAAATATACACTATAACACCGTGGTCATTTCAAATTAATTTATTCTTCAAACCCAAATATCATGTCATTTCAAAAATATCTATTTTTCTTAAATAATTTATAAAGTAAAGTATTTATAATTTCCTCAAGTCTCACAAATCGATTCAAATCAACTCAAATTTCAAATTCCAATTTAATTCAATCTAAAATTTTCCATTTTAATTCAATTCAGTTTCTAAATAACAAATTCAAATTATATTGATTTCCAATACAGATTTGAATCACAAAATAAACCATTTAAATTCCAATATATTTCAAAGCTTTAATATTCAACCATTTCAAAGTTAAATTTAACAGTTTCATATAGCTCTTGATCTAACTTCATTTATTATTTAATTAGGGAATATTCACTTAATAAATTCAATATCATTTAACTAGCCTTGAATTACTTTTTTACTAAATATTTCCTTAAATTTATTTAAACAAGAAATATTTATTAAATTACTTAAATCAAACCCAAGTTATAAATCATATCTTAAATCTCAATTTCAATAAGTTTCAAATCGGTTTAATTAAATAAAATTATCTTCCCAACCTTAACTTATTCAAATTTTTAACCGAAATCTATTTTGAAACATAAATTTAAATACTTAACCATATTATATGTATTAAATCAATCTCAATTAAATCAAATATTATTATTAAATCTATATATATATATATATCATTACCATTTATATGTAATAATTTAAGAATCAACATTTATTAAAACCATATATTTCTTTCCAAAACCATAGGATTTATTTTCCAAATATTTATATATGGACCAACGGTGTATGTATATATATTTATCATATGGTTAAGTGATACGGATATTTATCATTTCAATCCGAAATTTAAATATATACGGGTAGATATCATTTCGACCCGTAATCCCAATTTCAATTCAAATGAAAATCGTTTGGGTTTATCATTTCAACCCATAACGATTTTCTCCTATTATAAAGTCCGTTCGGGTATGTATCATTTCAACCCATAGTGATTTCTATACTAACAGGGAACTTGCAGAGTGACAACAGATATAGAAATAATATAACAGGCATAGATATATCATCAATAACAATATAATATAAACAGCAGGATATGGTGTCATATCCCACAGGTGAACAGTTACAGATAATAGCATATATAACAATTTAAATAACTACAACAGCATATTTCAATTGTTATTTCAATTGAAATCAAATTTAATAAATAAAAGAACGTTAATCGTGAGTGATTGCTCACCTTTCGAGGCTAGAGAATACAGAAGATGACGCAGATACGCACACTGATACGGACACTGAAATTGAATTTGCGATCCAAGCAAAGCAAAATCGGCACGAATTCAACGATCAAAGAAGATTGGCACAGATTTGACGAACATGGCTGATAACAGGAAGTTGGTAAAATGAATTAGAATAGTCTAGATATAACCAAAATAGATATATGTTATAACTTTTCCCAACAAAATTTTTCAAACATACATTCGAAAAAAAATGTGTTATATTTATATCCAAATCAAAATGAATTTTAAACACAAATTAAATTAAAAATATATATTTCAATAAAACATGTAAACTGTCATTATGTAACTGCAAACTATTACTTTTAAAACTATATATATAGGTATCAACATGTCGACTCAATAAATGACAAATATACCTTTACATTATACTTTAGAAATACATATATATTACAATTTTAAAAACCAAACTAATGAATACAAAAAAAAAAATACTTTAAATCGTATGTATACCAACTTATAACCGTCTATATATGAACTAATATATATAGTACTTATATAATACAACACTTAACAAGTTATAATCACTCCACATCTGTTATTATAAAACATATACACACAGCAACTAGTGTAACAGCAACTAGTGTTATTATTTATGTAAATTTATATAAATTAACAGTATATTACATCCTAAACCAAAAAAATGCAAACTCATAGCAACTAGTGTAACAGGACACGAATAAATAGAATAAATATACAGTATTTTAAGGTCTCGTTCGAAAGTATATTACAACAAATCCAAGAACACATGCAGACCAACTAAACAATATTTCAATACCACTATATATTAAGGTATTAACAGTATAATACATAACCTATATGCAACCGTGCAATTATATATATATAATGTAAGAATATAAACTTAGATATATAGACTCAACAAATAATTCAATTAATGTATGCAAGCTGGATATATACGAGCCAAGCTAAACAATAACCTATATCTATATCTAATATGCAATATAACTCAATATATATGTAATATGTACGTATAAAATGAAATAAATGAACCAAGACTAATGTATCTAAATATGCAAACTTAACAGCTCGTATATATATATATATACAACTTCCATGTATGACATATGATATATATAGATCTAACAACAAAAGAAACCATACATACAAGACAACTTTAAATATCTTGTATGACAAACATACAAACATAGATCGCACTCGTACATATACATCACTATATCTCTTTGTATACGCTTGCATATATATTATATTTTAAAGTCATATTTATTATAAAAAGTTTCGTAACTTAGTTTATAAAAATATACTTTTAAAACTATACTGCTATACAAATATACTACAGACTATATCGAAGCATATGTACTACAGCTTACAATATGACCCATATAAACTTCCAAACCACACCTATAACCCAATATATATATGCACTATACTTCAAATTCTAATCAGAGTATCAATGTAGATATATAAACTGATATATTGCTAACATGCAAAACAACTTACTTTATATATAATACACATCCAAGAAGAAGCGGCTACAAATGGCCAGAGCAAGGAAATGAAGCGGCCAAGTGGAAGGAGGAGATTTCGACGTGGGAAGTTGGTCTCGGCCATGGTCGCTTGTGAGGAGAGAAAGCGGACGGTAGGGGAGGCGGTGGATCTGGTGAGATGAGGGCGAGGTCGGTGGGGTGTTATGAGTTGCTCGCAGGCTATTGTGGCTACAGGAATTTCTAAAGCTTAAGATATAAATTTTGTTATAATTTTTGAAGAAGAAGAACAGATCTAGGAATGAAGAAATGAGAGAAGAGAGGAAGGATGAATAGTGGGAGAGATTTTGTCAAGCCTAGAGAGTTATATACTTGTATGTAACGTAGATAAAATTTGAACCGTTAAAAGAATGAATGCAAAAGGGTAAATAATTCTATACGTTTAGAATTTTGAAATGGCAGACGGCTGAATTCTAGAAAGTAATAAATGTTAAAATGAATGCCAGTGGCTATTCTATTCCAGCAGTTTGAAATTTGAAGGCACAACAATGAAAAGGTTGAAAAAGTGGTACCGATACATTTAACCATTTTCAGGGGTTTCACCATGTATCGGACTTCAAAACATAGAATTGAATATACCGCAGAGATCAGCACGATGATATGAATAAAACGGTATATATATATATGTGTGTTACGATCATCCGATTTCGTATCGGTACCCAAAATGCTGCTATTCTGCCAGAAATAAGATAAACGGAGCAATAGAAGTCCAAATTTGAAAAACCGAAAGATGACGTCTCACTCAGAAGAGGACTTAGAAATTTTCTATAGAAAAATATTTAGGTTTGAAAATAAATTTATTATCATCAATTACTAACCGTTTTAAACTGAAATAGAATTACACAATAATTTTACTTCCATAATTAATTGAAAATTTACCATTGGCTATGTTTAATAAGACGTATCCCAAGTAATAAATTTTTAATTTCAAATTTTGTTGTTTAAAATTTCACAAATTTCCAGTTAAATATACTTTTAAAACCATTAAATTTTGCGGGTCGTTACGAAACTCACTTATGAAATCATGATTTTCATTTAAGTATACATGTATATATGCTTGCATGTTTACTAGTTCGGTACCCCGGATCATTAAAGAAGCAACACAGAAGAAATGAACAGAATTCGATAGTCGGAGAGGCACCGGAATCGCCTGGGAGTCAGCCCAAGGGAGGCAACCGATGGACCGGTATGCCCTACCGGTGCACCGGTCGTAGCCTGGACTTGACTCACAAGTTATGTTCTAGTGTTCTTCGATTGACCCGTTCACCTCTTGTTTGCCCAATTGATTCCCTATTATTGATTGCTTGATTTAGTGTTGCATTTCATATCAATTTCATTGATATTTCCGAATTTTGATTGTGAATTGATGAATTCATTTTGATGTTTTATACCATAGAGTTATTCTATGGATCTTGGATGTAAGACACACTTTTGATGCACATTTTCAAATTGAACTTATAAAAGGGCGATTTATAAATCAAACCATTTTATGAAAAATCGTTTAAAGCACAAATCTAATTTCTATATAAATAGTTTTAGATATATATATATATATATATATATATATATTAGTGTTATTCTCTTTGAAAATGGTTTTAAAAATGATTTAGAGCAATGATTTGAAAAGTGTACTTATATATATTTCCTCTATGAATCAGTGTTTACCAAAAATGATTTTAGAGTAAAGAATTTTATAAAAGTTGCACAACATGATCGAATAAGTAATTGATTTAAACTGTTAAATAAAACAAGTGATATGGAATGCTTGCATTTGTCTTACCGATTAATTCTCAGACTTGCTCGACAGAACCATTGTTACACACAAGTGGAGTTTACTATTGATATAATAATTGTTTGGGTAAACCCATGTGGTATAGGACACATGTCGTTATCTATTCAGTTGGTATATGAAAGTATTTAATACTTTTATCGACGAATTTATGACTCACCTTTGGAGTTTATAGGACTTGTTCCTATCTGGGAGTTTATAGGTCTCGTACCTATCTTGATGTTTGTAGGACTATTTCCTATCTTGGTGCTTATAGGTCTCGTACCTATTTCGAAGGTTGTAGGACTTGTTCCTATCTTGATGTTTATAGATCTCGTACCTATCTTGATGTTTATAGACTTATACGTCTATCTTGGAGTTGCATACACGTAGGTGAATTCATTTCACCAATCTTGGAGTTTGGCACCTTCCCTCTTTTTGTGAGATTTCTGGATTCCTGTTTGTGAGATTTCTAGATTTGATGTTGTTTGAATTATCACAAAATCATTTCGAGAATTTTTTCTTTTAATAAGCTATCTTGAGATTTAGTATTTGGTGATTTGAAGATATTGATGCATTTTTTATATTTGTCGATATATGACTATTTGAGATCTAGTTCACTTTATCTATCATTCATTTTTGCTAACACATTTTCTTAGTTTAGACTGACCCATTTATTATTTTTATAATACTCGAGTCGGACCAAGATGTTTCAAGTCCTCCAGCTTGATGCTTTAGAGTGGATGTCCCATCTGTTAGCTAGTAGTTACTTTAATCATCTATGTATATATGTGATGTTATGTTATGTTGTATCTTATGTCAAGCTAGACTCCTTTTGTGTACATATTCATATTTTGAGATATAGCACCTTGTATATGTGTAGTCTACATCATGTATCTATTTTGGGTTGGTTCAGACTTGCATCCATTTGTATTTCATTTTGTCTAATCTATGATTATGTGATCTGTATTTGTTATATGTTTTTTGGATTTTATTATAGCCACCGTAGTTTTGTTTTAAGCTTGAATTGTATATGTCGATTCCACTTGATTAAAGGAATGTATAACATATTAATCGATGTATGGATGCTCGCTTAAATTAAAATTCACGGATGATAACTCCTGATCAGCCCTATTGTTTGCACTTGCTAATAATATTACTTTGTAATATTATTTGTTTGTATGGGTCTCGGGGTGGGGCGTCACATCCCTGATGAAGAAGCAATCATGCTTAAACATGTTATACTTTAATATAGGTTCTCCATAGGTTTAAATTTGCTGCCTGACTGAAGGTGGAAGAAAAGAGAGCCCTCCATTTTTCTTTTAATTGCATAAAAGAATTTAAGTTGCCTATGGGATGGAAGCATTTGAAATTCTCTCATAAACATTGTATAGGGGCCTGTTAAGATAGTATCACCATTTGGATGAAGCTGGAATGAAGGAATTTAAAGATGTACTAGAACTCTGGTTATCCAATGGTTAAGAGGAGGTGGTGCCCTTGCTAAGCTATGGTGTTAAGAGTAGACCATATAACCCTCTAGAGCGGCATATGCCCCTTGCTTAGGAGTCAGTAGATGCATATCATCCTTAAAAACTCAGTGAGTGGTATTAATAGTATCTAGCTGCCAAGGGGTTAGTATGGTAGCAACTGTCTGCAAGGTACACCTATCATTGAGAAGGACCATAACCATGAACTAAGGAATGTGTAGAACTAGGTTGGGTAATCCTTGCTCTAAAATAGTAACAGTCCATAGTGGTAGATGAAGAAGCAGCCTAAGCTCTTGCAACACTCCAGATCAAGCCTGGCATCTCGTCGAAACAAAATATCTAATATATCAACCTGTCTCATGTACCATCTTTTGTTATGTGTGTATGTTGTTAAAAGTACATTAGGATACAAGAAGGCCAAATAGCAAGTAAAAATAAGATAATCAACCACGTATCCAAGGACATAATTATAATGTGGCCTTAACACAACTAAAGCTTGCCACTACCGGTATGTTATGGTGTCAATGGACCGATATGTTTAGTCGAGCAAAGCACCAGTCCCTATGACCGAACCAACACGGAATTTCCCAAAATACCCACATCAACATCAATATACCACTGGGTGACATTGTGTAAAGGAACCTAAAGACTATCTCCTACCAATAAGATAAGGAAAGGGATATACTTATAACCATACTATTTTGCTCGCCTGTTCACCTAAAACCTAACTAAAACCTAGAACCACAAATCCAGATTTAACTTAATCCAAGACCGAACATTAAAATAAATAGGTAGAAATGTTTAGATATGTGGGTTGATGACAATAATTCACACTTTTTTCATCGATTCTAACCCCTCAAGCTGAGGCCAATACACCAAAATCACAAGTGACAACATTTATCTATGTTCGGTCATCCATTCTAACCTCTCAAGCCGAGGCCAATACACCAAAATCACAAGTGACAATTCAATCTTGGGAAAACCGTATTCTAATACTATTACCTAGGCCTCAATCATCGATCCATTATGACCAAAGTCCTAACCCTATTTTAACACATTACCGAAGCCAAATAGTCGGGAGTCCTAAATTAATTGCCAAAGTTGATGGATTGAATTCATTGATTAGTAGATGGAGATGTTAGCTTGTTGGATTTACGAAGTGAATGAACGAGAATTATAATTGGAGCTAGCTTAGATTGGATCTGGAAGCATGCATAGATAGGAGATGAAGTGTCTGCGCTGCAACTTCAAAATATTAAAGTATGCAAAATGATGAGCTAGGAGAAACACAATGATTTTACAGACCATTTGGAATTGCCGACGCTGAAAACAACACCATCGAACATAAAACTTTCTTTGGTATTAGATGTCGAACCCACTTCCATATTCCATAGAGACACCATCGCACTAAGCGATGATCGAACAAAATGGGCAGAGGACAATGGAGTAGTTTCGAGGAATAGTGTTCGGTTTGTGAGGATGCAGGCAAGCTTTACAAATAAGGAAAAACAAAGCATACTACCACTATTAGAAAATAGACAATACATAAAAGAATTACTAATACAATATCGATGACATAGGTGGTGTCGTTTGTATATCATCTGTAAATTGGCAAAACCTATGAGTCATCGGTATGTCATCCAAAATTTCTATGATATACCAATGATTTATTTCCACTAGTACAACCTAGACCCGAATACATTCCCTATTTTATTTTCCCCCAAATCAAAAATTAAAACCCTGTTTTCTTTCTCCAACTCTTTTGACCACAAACCCACCTTCATCATCGTACCCCGCCTACATCGCCAATGACACTGCTCCAAAGCCCCCATCATCGACACTGTTGTTCCAAAGCCCTCAAGCCACTATCGCCGTACTAATGCCTGATGAACCTATTTATTGTTGATGCCGCCATTGACATTTACTTTTCCAAAGCCACCATTGATGCCTCCATCTTTGAAAACCCACCTGTCAATGCCTCCAAAGCCACTGCACTTTCAAAGCAACTTTTGTCCCACTTCCTTCGATCGTAAATCCACCTCCAAAGATTCATCGATATGGTTTTTTCATATTCATAATATCCATTTACGATTCACTAATTTAGTTGATTATAATGTGAATAGTTTGGTCGAAATTAATTGGTTATGATCGAAATATGTGTTGTCATAAATGGTTGATTACAAATGTATGTGTATACGAAGGAATTTGGAACTACGTTATACTTTGATTTGGTAATTCTAGTTGAACTGATGAGAACAAATAGGTTTGTTGGCCCATCGACGAGTTTTGTTTATGATTGATGAATTTTGCTTATTTTCATAGAGTATAAGATAAATTATTAGAAAGCTCAAAGTTAGATGTATAAGAACATTAGGAAAATAACACCGTTGCAATTTGGTGTAGGTATGGAAGCATTCTTAATGATTGCATCTAGTGGTAAAATAAATATGAAAGAAATCTAATGTCTGTGTAGTAATTGTTGTTGTGTGAAACTAACAGAATAAGAAACTGTAGCCTTGCCTTTTGATAAAGGGTCTTATGCCAGACTATCATGTTGGTAAATATCATGGTGAAGTCGAGACAAGACGTGAATAGTAATTGATAGTTGAAGATGAATCCGAAAACACTGATGTTGATTTTAAATAACCTAATAGAGAAGATAGAATGACAGAAATAATCCATGATCCTGCTGGTCCAAGTATATAAACTAATGAACTTGAAATAGAAGAGGAATTTGACCCAGGATCGATAAAGTATTTTGATATGTCAGAAGCTTCAAAAATATCGTTGTATAATGAGTGTAAAATGACACATTTGTCAGCGACATCTAGGTTAATCGCTATAAAATCCACATACAACACGTTGGAAAATCTAATGAAATTGATGCTTAGTCTCTTTAAGGAAAAGCTACCGCCAAATAATGTATTGGAAGAAAATTGGTATTCACTAAAAAAGAAGTATCTGCCTTCAGTTTGCCGTATGAAAATTTTGACACATGTCCAAGTAATTGCATGATATATTGGAAGGAAGATAAAAAATATTACAAGTTATAAATTCTGCAACAACCAAAGATATAAATTGACAAAGTGCGGTGGAAAAGGTGTGCCTTTTACTTGTATGCATTACTTTCCACTGACAAACAGATTACAACACATGCAATGACATAGTGAATAACAATAAGATGAACATATTTTATCACATGTCATCCACCAGATGGTGATGCTTGGAAGCATTTTGGTAACATATATCTTGATTTTGCTAAAGGATCTCATAATATAAGACCCGGTTTATGTACGGATAGATTCATGTCGTTTGCTTCGTTTGGTAATAGACTTTACTCAATGTGGCTAATTATTCTAACACCTTGCAATTTTCCATCGTGGATGTATATGAATAACCCATACATGTTTTTAATTGTAATAGCACCGAGAAATCTTAAAAATGGGATAGACGTATATTTGCAGCCTTTAGTGGATGAACTATAAAGACTATGGACAGAGGATGTTATCACTTAGGACGCATCAAAAAATACTTTCAGAATATTTGCATCATTATTTTGCATGATAAGCGATTTTCCTATATATTGGATGCTTTCTAAATGGAGTACAGTTAGTAATTTGTTTGTAATGTTTGTATAGATTCAAAAGAATTTTTTCAATTAAAATTTGGCGGCAAACAATGTTGGTGGGATCATCATCGTTGATTTTGCATCAAAATGATCGTTTTAGATTTGATAAGAAAATTTTCAAATCAAATACCTTTATTACTTTAGAGCCACTCAGAATTCTTGGTAGTGAAGAAGTGCTTGAGTTAGGAAAAGAGCCAAAATCTTTGGTAAAGGACATATTCATAGTTGGTGCAAACATAGTATATTTTGGAGTTATCTTGGTGGAAGCATTTAAAAATTCGACATAATATAGACGTAATACATACCAAGAAGAATGTTTTTAAATATTCGACATAACTGGATATAATCTGGACATAGTGATGATGAGATGGTTGATTCACATGATATTTCTCCATCAATTTTTAAAAAACAACGACATTCATTTGGTACATGGAAGAATGGAGGTTTTGAATTAATTAAGAATTTCAATTTGGAAAAATCAATTGGTGCTCCTCAATTGTGAAGACTTATCGTATCTACTTTGGTATGTAATACAATATTTTTTATGTTATATATCTTACTTTTTATTAATTGTTCAACAGTCAATTCAAAGAAGCAGATTCAACTGTTGTCCCCAATAAAGGATTTGAGAACTAGATCAAGAAATATGTAAGTGTGATCAAAAAATTAAAAACATAGGTTATTGAAATTGAATTTATAGATCTTTGTTACCAAACATTTGCATTTGGGCCAATGATTAGATGCAGGAATTATCTAATTTTATGCACAAATGGTTTCGAATTTCACATAGGTGAGTTTAGAGAAAATAAAAAATGTATAATAGTTGGGTTTGTGTCACAAGCGGCAACAAGAGTGATGATTTAGAAGATTATTATGGCATCCTACGGGAAATAATCCAACTTACTTAACCAATAGTATTGGAGCGTAAACATATTTTTATCAAATGCGACTGGTTTGATACTAAGAAGCATATAATGTGCACACAAAGATTACCTACTAATTGAAGTAAATTGAAAAAGGCAAAATCAAGGTTACGATCCATTGTGTTGGAGAGACAAGCAACACAAGTCTACTATGCATCTTATCTTACTATGAACAACAAGGCAGATTGGCGGGGCATTGTCAATTCAAAACCAATGTCAAACCAATTTTTAGTCCAACATCAATTTTTCAAAAAGTAGAATTCAAATAAAATTTCAAAAATAGTACTAATCAAAACGTCCAAAATGCCTAGAGTATCTGTAACATCCTGAGATTTTTAACCATTCACATCCAAACATGTCGGACTTGAATTGCTCAAAATATCAGATTGTTAATTTAAATTTGGAAAATATTATCATATACAGTAAATAAAATAATCACAGAATCATAGATACAGAGTAATATAATAATAAGCAGTGGAAACAAATGAATAGTAGTTCATGAAGCTACTATATATATCAGAGTTAAAACAAGATACAACAGAAGTCTCGAATACATAGAAGTCTCAATACAATAGTCAAATACAAGATCAGAATACATCACTGGCATCAACTGAATAACAGAAAACTAGATAGATAGTTGGATCTCCAAGTGAAGCTCCAACTTCAAAGGTGAGTCTCAAATGTTGTATCACACAGCCTGACCCAAGCGTAAAGCAAAATACAAAACACTCGAGTCAGGATTAACATTCTTATATCAATAAATCCAACCGAAGTGAAATATCAACTGAAGTACAAGTAACTCAAAGGATGTTTGGGATAACCATCCTCTAAGGATCCGTTAAACTATCTACTATGTAGTAATATACGCTATTATAATAATGTCTAAAGTAAAGTAAACTATTAAAATAGAGTTAAGGCTTTACGTTTTCCACCTTAACATATTATATATATTCCTATAGTCTATATGTAACGACCCAAAAATTTTGTGATTTTATTTGTTAAATTAATTGAAATTTTGTGAAATTTTAAACAATAAAATTTGAAAATAAAAATTTATTATTTGGAATACGTCTATTTTAATATAGCAACTGGTAAATTTCCATCTGATAATATTGAAGTTTATTTTCCTGTGAAATTTCATTTCAAATCTAACCGGTTAATAACAGTGAATTTAAAAGTTTTCCGAAACCAAAATATGTCAACAGGAGAAAATTTATTCAGATCATTCTGAATCAGACTGCGAAATTCGTTTTTCCAAATTTGGACTTCTATTGCTCCGTTTATCTTAATTCTGACAGAATAGCAGCATTTCTGGTACCGATTATCGACTTTTGATCGGATGATCGTACCACTAATATCTGTATACCGTTTTGATCGTCTCGTCGTGCTGATCTTTGCTGTATATTTATTTTTGTATTTTTAAAGTCCGGTAAGTGGTGGAAACCATGAAATGGTTAATTGCATCGGTAACCGTTTTCGAGTCCTTTGGTTTCTGAGTCTTTTTGTTTCCTTCGTCTATTCATTTTGCAAGCCGTCAGCCACTTATTCAATATCAGAGTGCACGTTCATCTTCATCTTGTCGTTCAAAATTTATTGTCTTCATTCATTGTTGCGTGACCTTTGGCTCCCCTACGCGTTTCTTTTTTTTATGCGTTCTTTCCTTTTCTTTTCTTTTATTTTAGCCTGACTCCACTTCTTCTCTTCCTCGATTCTTCAGCCTCCACTTGCCTGCTCTTCTTTGTTTGAGAAATACATATTATCATATATTGGTTGTTGCATTGAAGCCACATGCCACCTGTTCAATTCTTTCCCCTCCAGCTTTCCTTCCTCACGACCAGAACGAAAGCCATCCACTCCCCATGCTAGGCCACCTCATCTTGAATCCATCACCGCCGACCACAACGTGACGCCGGCCACCCTGCAACTCCTCTCATCAAATCCGAGCTCACCTCTGACCATCACTTGTTTAGGTTAGTGCTCAATTTATATAAATTATATTAGTTTATATTAGTATTACTCTTTACATATTATATGTATTAAGCAGCATAGCTTCATTTGCTGTTATGTTATCTATTGTATAAGTATATTTAAAAAATTTATATATTCAAAATATTTTGTTTATATAATAATACAGTAAGTATGCATACAAAGAAGTTTGTTCAGAAACTTAGGCTGATTGTTTATAGATGGCAGTATACGTATGGCATATATATTAGTATAATATATATGAATATGTTGGTAGAGTTTTCTTGGAATTTATGTATTTTACATTTAAAAATATTTGTATCATTTGGTTGTTCTATATGCCCGTAGCTACTACTGCATATGTATAACTATATTTTGTACAATATTATATATACGATTGGGTAATCCGTGATATAATGGTTTTATAAAGGATTGATGTTAAATCGTATGGGTTATAAGGTGCTATGCTGTATATATATATATATGTATGTATGTTTTACTTTTGCTGTATAGTTTTACTTTGTTAACTTTGAATAAATATATATATGTAGTATAGACCAGTTATGTTTTGCACATATATTATAGATTAGAGAAGTTATATAGGTTTGTATACATATTAGCTCTGTTATATAAGTCATAGACCATATTTTTTTTAAAGGAAGTATTATATGTTCGTGCACTTTTATCTATAAGTTTGTATACTATATAATAAACAAATATAGTCTATTGGTATACATATAGGTGACTAGATTCAGGTTTTAATATAGAATCTGGTGGTACACATTTTCATATAAGTTGTATAATTTATTTTATAACTACTTTCGTATAAATTTTACTTGTATTATATATATTAGTTATAGGTAGTATACTTATTTACAGGGTTATATATATGTTTAGTCTGTAACTTATGTATTTTACCATACTGGGTTCACATATATTTAGTTGCATATATAAATATATATAGTGTCTACATGCGGTTTTGTGTGTAGTCTGCATATATATATATGTATATTGTTTGCATATTAGTTTGGTTTGTGGTCTGCACGTAGGATGTATATATACTAACCTACATTTGTATATGGTTGATTTTGATGTATATATTTAATGTAAAACAATGATTTTAAATTTTATATGTTATTTTAATACTTGTGTTTAACTTAAGTATTGACTTCCTGGAAATAATATATATATATATATATATATCTGGTTCAATTTATATCAACTGATTCTAATCGTTCTCATCGATGTCCCATTATCAGCTTTTGGTCCGTCGTGCATGTTTCTCCATCGAATTCGCGTTCAATCTTGCTATGCTTTGGATTCGTAACCCATTTCATTTGTTGAACCTCTCTAGCCTGAAAGGTGAGTAATCACTCACGATGTAACATTCTTTTATTCATTAAATTTGATTTCAATTGAAACGACAATTGAAATATGCTGCTGTAGTTATTTAAATTTGTTATATATGCTATTATCTGTAACTGTTCACCTGCGGGATATGACACCATATCCTGTTGTTTATATTATATTGTTATTGATGATATATGCCTGTTATTTTATTGTATTATCTGTTATCACTCTGCAAGTTCCCTGTAGTGTAGAAAATCACTATGGGTTGAAATGATACATACCCAAACGGACTTTAGAATAGGAGAATTTCATTATGGGTTGAAATGATAGACCCAAGCGTTTTTTATTTGAATTAAATTTGGGATTACGGGTCGAAATGATATCTACCCGTATGTATTTAAATTTACGGATTGAAATGATAAATATCCGTATCACTTAACCATCTAATAAATATATATACAGACACCGTTGGTCCATATATATAAATATTTTAAAAATGAATTCTATAGTTTTGGAAAGAAATATATGGTTTTAATAAATGTTGAGCCTTAAATATTATATATAAATGGGAATGATTGATTTAAATACATATAATATGTTGAGTATTTAAAATATATTTCAAAATAGATTTTGGTAATAATTTGAATAAGTTAAGGTTAGAAAGATAATTTGAATTTAGTTGAAATTGTATTCAATAAAGAATTTTATTTAATTAAACCTATTTGAAACTTATTGAAATTGAGACGTAAGATATGATTTATAACTTGAGTTTGATTTATAAGTAATCTAATTAATATCTCTTGTTTAAATAAAGTTTAAGGAAATATTTAGTAAAAATGTAATTTAAGGCTAGTTAAATGATATTGAATTTATTAAGTGAATATTCCCTGATTAAATAGTAATGAAGTTAAATCAAGAGCTATATGAAACTGTTAAATTTAACTTTGAAAATGTTGAATATTAAAGCTTTGAAATATATTGAAAATTTAAATGATCTGTTTAGAAATGAATTAAATTAATGAATTGAGCTTTGAATAAATTTGAATTTGGAATTTGAAGTTGATTTGAATCGATTTGCTAGACTTGAGGAAATTAAATACTTTACTTTCTAAATCATTTAATATGTATATATACTATTTTGGAAAATAGATATATTTGAAATGAAATGATATTTGGGTTTTGAAGTATAAATTTAATTGAAATGACCACGGTGTTAAAATGTATATTTCCACCTTGTAGATAGTTCTGAAGATCCTTAGAGGATGGTTATCCCAACATCCTTTAAGTTACTCGTATTTCAATTGATATTTCACTTGAGTTGGATTTATTTATATAAGAATGTTAATCCTGACTCGAGTGTTTTGTGTTTTACTTTACGCTCGGGTCAGACCGAGTGATACAGCATTTGAGACTCACCCTTGGAGTTTGGAGTTTCCTTTGGAGATCCAACTATCGCCTCAGCTTTCAGCTTTCTAGTTGATTTGTCCAGAGAAGTCATCTATTCGTACTGAAGACTTCACTGTATTTGAGATATTCTGTTGTATTTTATTTTCTAACTCTGATGTTTATATAGTAGCTTCATGAACTACTATTTTATTTATTCCACTGCATATTATTGTATTACTCTGTGTCTGTGATTCTGTGATTGATTTATTTACTGTATATGCTGAGTTTTGCCAAATTTAAATTAACAATCTGATATTTTGAATTATTCAGTCAGACATGTGTGGATTTATTGTCGATTTGAATGGTCCAAAATAGCGGGTCGTTACAGTTGGTATCAGAGCTTTGGCTCTAGGCAAACCTAGCATATATAGTAAATCTATTTACAGAATCACTTTCGTTCGAGTTTTAATTTCTTCCTTTTGACTCGATTTCCTTTGAACTTTGGAACGTTCCTTGCGGTTCCAAAATTCATTCTTGTCTCTCCCTATTTGTATTCTTTTGATTCTGGAGTATCCCATAACTCCACTTCGAATGATCTCTATAAGAATAGGCGATCCCGCCAATCTTTGGTTGATTTGTAAAGGGGTGGAACTCCTTTACAAATTGGCATTGATTCACCGTTATATATCTTTGGTTTAGATGCCGCTATCTCTTGCGATCGAATGTTGGTTTTTCTTGGAATTCTACATCGATCTTGTTCCTGAAGTCACGGTTGACCCGGTTAAGGTCATCCGAGATTTTTTATAAGTATATCCATTATTTGTTTTGTAATTGATTATCTCATTTTCGTTCGAACTTATCTTCGAATCAGAATCCAATTTGATTATAGTACCTCTAATTTGAATCTCTGTCTTTGTTGAAATCCATTCCTAAATCATCCTTTGAAAATCGGGTTTATTCGTATTTTGGAAATTGTTTTATATATTGAAATTTTTATAAGTATGATTATATTCTATATATAAAAGTGAAAATGTTTTCGATAAGGATTATATATACCTTTTAAAAATAAGAATTTGAATTTTTGAAAGGATTTGAAATTTTGAAGTTATATAAGAAATTGATTTATATAAAAAAAATGATTTATATCTAAAGGATTTTAAATTTGAAATTCGAGAATTGAACTCCGGTATTCTAAAATTGGTTTTAAGATTTTGAAATATATAATAATAATATGATTTAAAAGTATTTTCCGAATAAGAAATGTGTCAAATGATTTTAATAAGTTTCGAATGATTTCAAAGAAATTTCAAAAGAAGTTTGAGAAAATAGAAGTCCAGAACTCACTTATGTCGCTGGAAAATAATTTCGATGATGAGTGCATGCATCATCGACATTGATTTTCGAGTTTCAGAGTGAGGGAAAGGCCACTTTAGTAGCATTGCTACGCGAGTGAGTTTTTTTGCGAAACCGATTTTGATTTCAAATTCCAAAGTATGATTTGATATTCGAAAGATATATGTATGTATATATTTGAAATGATTTGAAGTAAGCCGGTGTTCAATCCTCGAGTTTTGAATTTGATATAAACCTATCTTTTGAAATTGATTTACTGATTTGTTGTTGATTTCAACTCTTGAATTTGAAAATGATTTCTTCAACTATTTCGAAGGTTCGAGCACTTCCAAATCAAGGTTAACTTTTCAAAGCTAAGAAATTTTGGAAAGTATAAAGTATATAAGTTTGGTATGTATGTTAAAGTATGTAGTAATATGATTTAAATAAGTTGAAACTGTTTTGTTAAGTAAATGAATAAGGCAATTTTAAATTTTTCTAATATGAAATTTAGATTTGAAATGTTTTGAAAAGAATTTGGTCTTCAAAATATTTTAAATAAATTCTAAATGTATTAACTTAGTAACATCTTTATGAAACTATATATTTAACAAGTTGGAATAAATATATAGGTTGTACGTATGCTGTTTTATTCGCATAATTAATTTGATCCAGGTTTGAGTACACAAGTTCGAGGTGAATTACACCATTTCGTGTTAGGATTTTTCATTCGATTCTTGATGGCGAATATTTGATATGGATTTTAGGCTCGATTCTAGAATTCTCTATCATAGTATATGGCTATGCAAGGAGACTGATGGCTTCTAGTCGAGAAACCATATCGAAATCCGCATTAGGGAAGTCGAATGGACAATACTAGTTCGAAAGCGAACGTGTGTGATCGAGCGAGCGATCAAATGTGATTCTTCGAAATGATGACGTATGTACATCTTATATTCTAATATCATTGATATATTTTGACGCTGAAATTGAAAGCTGTCGAGTTAGAATATGTTTGCTTACTAAAAGAAAATTTCCAATTGAAATTAAAAACATATATAACCCATAAAAGCAAAGATATTCAATCCCATATGGCTCTTCATACAGCAAAATTTATTTTGGAAAATTTGATCCTTATATAAGATGGACCTTACGTAAGTATAAGATGATTTTGAAAACATTTGATTTGGAAATTTGGATTTATTTTCTAAATCTATTATTTTGGAAACTTTGAAACTAAAGATAATTAATTTGAGAAGAAATAATTTGGTGAAATTGCATATGATTTTGAAATTGAACTGATATCGAAACAAATTGAAATTTGAGTACCTTATGTTACTAAACACTTGATCTGGGAGTTGTCGAACTTATATAAAAATTGATTTGTATAAGTATGAAATTGATTCGAAAACCATTGATTCGAAAACTATTGATTTGGAAAGGTACTCAATTTGAAAAGTGAAATCTTATATAATTGAAGTCTATATAAGTGTGATTTGATATACTATTGATTTTGGAAAGGTATTTGATTTGAAAATAAAATCTTATATATAATGGACTTTATATAAGTACGATATTTGAAAGTGATTTGAAAAGGTACTATATGATACATATTTTCGAAGTAAAGATATGGAAAGTGCCTTCTGCTTGATATCCGATTTGTGGCCACATCTTGGATTCATTCTATCGATATTATTCTCTCTGATTTTTGGTTTTCCGGATATGATACTCGAGTGTCCTTCGAATTCCATGGCGTTACCCATGGTCTTACGAACTCGACTGCATAGCGTAATTCGTAAGGCAGTGATTGCTTAAAAGGTACGGATGTTTCCTGGGGGATCCAGGCGTAACCATTGTGTATCTGCGATCTATGGTCGTGTTAGTGGCGTAATCCGCAAGGCAGAGATTGCTTAAGGGGTATGGATGTTTCCTGGGGGATCCAGGCGTAACCATTTTTATGTATCCTGCGGTCCACCGTTTTGTTGCATGGCGAAATTCGCAAGGCAGTGAATGCTTAAAAGGTACGGATGTTTCCTGGGGGACCCAGGCGTAACCATTGTGTATTTGCGATCCATGATTTGTTCGTTTTTGTTTGGATTGTACTTTCCATATCTGTTTTTAAAAGTTTTTCCAGTATTTTCACTGGGTGTTGAAACAGGTCTACTAAGTACCTGGAGAATTCTAGTTTTGCGCCTGATCAACGCACTACCAGAGTCTACAGGAACAAGGATAAACTTGTTGAAACATCGAGTTATAAAAGTATTTTCGAAATGAAATTTGTTTCGTTATAAAAAAAATAAATATATTTTATTATAAAAGTATTTCCAGCAAAGAAATTTTGTATCAATATTTGAAATTGAAATCCTTATGGTTTGAATTAATTATTCATGCCTGATGCTATTCTTTTGAATCTGCCTTATCTGCTCAGCTTGATTTATTTACCTATATTCTGTTTTTCCAAGTCCTCCTTCTTTTCCTTGTTGACTATAACATATTTAAAGTAAATGATTATTGATTTATTAATAATATTTGAAAAGTATTTTAGATAGAATTAATAAATTTATGAATTTTGGATTTAATATTTTCGAATAGCTTCTTATAAATATAAGTAATAATGTAAATAATTGTTTCAAATAGTTTTCATATACTTATAAAGTTGTTATTTAAGCATATAAATAGTATTTATAAAGAAAGAAAGGAATTTTACAAATGGGTTTTGAAAAGTATTAAATTATTAAAAATAATTGATTTGCAAATGAAGTTTTCAAATGAATATTTTAAGTAAAATTTATATAGTTTTAAATTAATTGTTAACCTTGTCTTTCAATCTATTTTGCTTTTAGGTTGTTCCTATTCTCCTACCTCCTTCCTTTTCGGGGACGAAAAGTTTTGAGTGGGGGAGAGTGTAACGACCCAAAAATTTTGTGATTTTATTTGTTAAATTAATTGAAATTTTGTGAAATTTTAAACAATAAAATTTGAAAATAAAAATTTATTATTTGGAATACGTCTATTTTAATATAGCAACTGGTAAATTTCCATCTGATAATATTGAAGTTTATTTTCCTGTGAAATTTCATTTCAAATCTAACCGGTTAATAACAGTGAATTTAAAAGTTTTCCGAAACCAAAATATGTCAACAGGAGAAAATTTATTCAGATCATTCTGAATCAGACTGCGAAATTCGTTTTTCCAAATTTGGACTTCTATTGCTCCGTTTATCTTAATTCTGACAGAATAGCAGCATTTCTGGTACCGATTTTCGACTTTTGATCGGATGATCGTACCACTAATATCTGTATACCGTTTTGATTGTCTCGTCGTGCTGATCTTTGCTGTATATTTATTTTTGTATTTTTAAAGTCCGGTAAGTGGTGGAAACCATGAAATGGTTAATTGCATCGGTAACCGTTTTCGAGTCCTTTGGTTTCTGAGTCTTTTTGTTTCCTTCGTCTATTCATTTTGCAAGCCGTCAGCCACTTATTCAATATCAGAGTGCACGTTCATCTTCATCTTGCCGTTCAAAATTTATTGTCTTCATTCATTGTTGCGTGACCTTTGGCTCCCCTACGCGTTTCTTTTTTTTTATGCGTTCTTTCCTTTTCTTTTCTTTTATTTTAGCCTGACTCCACTTCTTCTCTTCCTCGATTCTTCAGCCTCCACTTGCCTGCTCTTCTTTGTTTGAGAAATACATATTATCATATATTGGTTGTTGCATTGAAGCCACATGCCACCTGTTCAATTCTTTCCCCTCCAGCTTTCCTTCCTCACGACCAGAACGAAAGCCATCCACTCCCCATGCTCGGCCACCTCATCTTGAATCCATCATCGCCGACCACAACGTGACGCCGGCCACCCTGCAACTCCTCTCATCAAATCCGAGCTCACCTCTGGCCATCACTTGTTTAGGTTAGTGCTCAATTTATATAAATTATATTAGTTTATATTAGTATTACTCTTTACATATTATATGTATTAAGCATCATAGCTTCATTTTCTGTTATGTTATCTATTGTATAAGTATATTTAAAAAATTTATATATTCAAAATATTTTGTTTATATAATAATACGGTAAGTATGCATACAAAGAAGTTTGTTCAGAAACTTAGGCTGATTGTTTATAGATGGCAGTATACGTATGGCATATATATTAGTATAATATATATGAATATGTTGGTAGAGTTTTCTTGGAATTTATGTATTTTACGTTTAAAAATATTTGTATCATTTGGTTGTTCTATATGCCCGTAGCTACTACTGCATATGTATAACTATATTTTGTACAATATTATATATACGATTGGGTAATCAGTGATATAATGGTTTTATAAAGGATTGATGTTAAATCGTATGGGTTATAAGGTGCTGTGCTGTATATATATATATATATATATATATGTGTGTGTGTGTGTATGTATGTTTTACTGTTGCTGTATAGTTTTACTTTGTTAACTTTGAATAAATATATATATGTAGTATAGACCAGTTACGTTTTGCACATATATTATAGATTAGAGAAGTTATATAGGTTTGTATACATATTAGCTCTGTTATATAAGTCATAGACCATTTTTTTTTAAAGGAAGTATTATATGTTCGTGCACTTTTATCTATAAGTTTGTATACTATATAATAAACAAATATAGTCTATTGGTATACATATAGGTGACTAGATTCAGGTTTTAATATAGAATCTGGTGGTACACATTTGCATATAAGTTGTATAATTTATTTTATAACTACTTTCTTATAAATTTTACTTGTATTATATATATTAGTTATAGGTAGTATACTTATTTACAGGGTTATATATATGTTTAGTCTGTAACTTATGTATTTTACCATACTGGGTTCACATATATTTAGTTGCATATATAAATATATATAGTGTCTACATGCGGTTTTGTGTGTAGTCTGCATATATATATATGTATATTGTTTGCATATTAGTTTGGTTTGTGGTCTGCACGTAGGATGTATATATACCAACCTACATTTGTATATGGTTGATTTTGATGTATATATTTAATGTAAAACAATGATTTTAAATTTTATATGTTATTTTAATACTTGTGTTTAACTTAAGTATTGACTTCCTGGAAATAATATATATATATATATATATCTGGTTCAATTTATATCAACTGATTCTAATCGTTCTCATCGATGTCCCATTATCAGCTTTTGGTCCGTCGTGCATGTTTCTCCATCGAATTCGCGTTCAATCTTGCTATGCTTTGGATTCGTAACCCATTTCATTTGTTGAACCTCTCTAGCCTGAAAGGTGAGTAATCACTCACGATGTAACATTCTTTTATTCATTAAATTTGATTTCAATTGAAACGACAATTGAAATATGCTGCTGTAGTTATTTAAATTTGTTATATATGCTATTATCTGTAACTGTTCACCTGCGGGATATGACACCATATCCTGTTGTTTATATTATATTGTTATTGATGATATATGCCTGTTATTTTATTGTATTATCTGTTATCACTCTGCAAGTTCCCTGTAGTGTAGAAAATCACTATGGGTTGAAATGATACATACCCAAACGGACTTTAGAATAGGAGAATTTCATTATGGGTTGAAATGATAGACCCAAGCGTTTTTTATTTGAATTAAATTTGGGATTACGGGTCGAAATGATATCTACCCGTATGTATTTAAATTTACGGATTGAAATGATAAATATCCGTATCACTTAACCATCTAATAAATATATATACAGACACCGTTGGTCCATATATATAAATATTTTAAAAATGAATTCTATAGTTTTGGAAAGAAATATATGGTTTTAATAAATGTTGAGCCTTAAATTATTATATATAAATGGGAATGATTGATTTAATTAAACCGATTTGAAACTTATTGAAATTGAGACATAAGATATGATTTATAACTTGAGTTTGATTTATAAGTAATCTAATGAATATCTCTTGTTTAAATAAAGTTTAAGGAAATATTTAGTAAAAATGTAATTTAAGGCTAGTTAAATGATATTGAATTTATTAAGTGAATATTCCCTGATTAAATAATAATGAAGTTAAATCAAGAGCTATATGAAACTGTTGTAACAACCCTAGATTTTTGTATATTATTTAAATTTGAACTTTATTTTTTTTATTTTAAATTAGTTTAAACATATTTTATTAAAAAAATTTCATTTTTAAATATAAATGTTGATTATTAAGTGATTTATAGTTCAAACTAGTATAATTTAAATATTTTACTTAAAAGGGAAATTCTGGTCAAACTGTTCAATCTTTGACTTTTAAATTTCAAATTTAAATATATATAATCTTAAATTTTATCTTTTATTATGAAAATAGATTTAAAAATATGAATACTGCTTTTTGTTTCGTTAAAAACGGAGTTAAAATGTAGAAGTTATGCACATTTCAAATTTTAGTATAATTTGTTTTATTGTGCAATTTTGCCTATTTTAAATTTTATAAATCATATTTTCTTTCTTATATTTTTTTATATGTATCAATATGTTAATTTATGTATATTTTAATCTCTAAATATTTTTAAAAATAATAATCGAATTTTCCAAAATGTACTATGATGATTTCCTATTTTTAAAAGCTGTTTCTATTTTTCTGCTATTTTCTTCATCTAAACTATATTTAAATTAAAATTTATTTATTTATTTTATACATTCACTTTTATTTGCTGTGTTTTAATTTATTTTATTCATTTTACATGTATTTAAATCAAAATATAATTTTTCCAAAGTTATAGAAGTTATTTCTAATTTTTAAAGCCTAGTTTGCATTTTTAAGCCATTTTCTTAATTTAAATTCTATTTAATCAAAATTTAATTATTTATTTTATATTTATTTTTTTCATTTCTGAGTTGTTATCTTTATTTATCAGTTTTACATGTAATTATAAATTACAAAATATATAAGAAGGAAATTTGAAGAGACATAAAGACTTTAAACCGATGACTTTTCATTTGCTAGACCTTTCACATTTTGATCGTTCCTTCTTTATTGATAGCCATTGTTTTATTTTGTTTTTCAACTGAATACACTTCTCATTTCATCAAATTTTCTGCCAAAACACCTCTGAAAACATTTGGTAATGGCCTCTTCGTTTTCTTCTCTTCCTTCTTCATTTTTACTTTGTTTTGCCTTGATTTCATCCACAATTGCTTGGCCAAACTTTCCACCATCTCCACCATAGCCTCCACCACCTTCCTCCTAATCATTCTTGGCTTCAACCACCTCACATCCCCTCTGACCAGATCAGGCCATGGCCTTTAGATGATGAAAACACCACAAACAAATGTTGAAACCCCTTAAAAATAACACTAGCTGACCTATATCGCTTCACCACCAACATACATCACCTTGGCCGCGTCCTATTGCTCCACCACCACCTTGATACCACCTCTGGCCATCCACCTACCCACTGTCCAGACCTGAACCATGCAAGGGCCAAACCCCACTTGCCTTTGGTTGAGCCAAAAATGCACCAAAACTCCACTTATTTTGCCTTGACCCTTTGTCTTATTCATATGTAACTCCTACCATCATCGTCTCTTTGTTGCCATGCTATTTTGATGTCATAACCTGAGATTATGTCCAGCTATGGCTGAGAAAAAGATCCCCTTGGTCATACTCTTGAATGGTTAAAGAAAGGTCAAATCACTTTGCCCTTTGTTGCTTTTTATTTCAAGACATTTCTATATTGTTTTGTGTTACATATTTACGTATACATTGTCTTGTTTTGTTTATATGTATACAAGGCAATTATATTTGGCTCTCCACTCTCATGTTGTCGTGCCTTCAAAGATTCTGTGTTGTGTGTTTGGTCGTCATCTCCAGCTTAAACAAGTGAGTTATTCTCACCAGACAATATGTACCTATATAACTAGTAAATTGACACCCTGCGAATCTGTAAAAATATATTATCATGTTATATATGCTTATATTATTATCATATGATGTTCACACCTGTTATTACACCTGTTATATCATATGTTACTTTTATTTAATTTTATTCTGTTATTTATATCTGTTATCACCATTGCAAGTTCCCTGTAGACTAGAATCACTATGGGTTGAAATGATACATACCCGAACGGACTTTAGAATAAGGAAAAATCGTTATGGGCTGAAATGATAGGCCTGAATGGTTTTTATTTAATTTATTTTAACTTGGGATTGCGGGTTTGAAATGATAGAACCCGGATTTTTCTTTTTAAACTGCGGATTGAAATGATACATATCCGTATCACTTGACCTAGATTAGAAAACTATATACAGGCCCGTGGTTATTTTATAAAGTGTTTTGGATATTTTTAAGTATTTCAAAAATTATAAATTTGTGAAATTTGATTTAAACATATTTTGAATTAAAGAAATTATGATTTTTCTATGTGTTAAAAATGTAATAAATGAATGTTTAAAAGTGATCTTTTAAAAATATAACTTGACTTGGAAATGTGAAATTTAGTTTTAATTAAAGGTTTAAGTTAATTAAATAAAATTGGAAATTTAGTTAAATTTATGAAATTGTAATTAAACTCTGAATTTGATTTGACAGCATTTTTGAAATGTATGTAAAAGATATTACAGCATTTTGCAAATGCTGTAGTTGTTTAAATGAACTAAAAGTTAATTTGAAATAAAGGATATTATAGCACTTTGTAAGTGCTGTAGTGGTTAAACTTAACATTTAAGTTTATTTTAAATTTAATGGAAATATATTACAACATTTATGTGCTGTCGTTTTGTTAAATGAACTATTTTAAAACTATAACTTTACGTAGCATTTTGTAAGTGCTACGGAAACTATATTTTGTTATTTTAATAAATTTTATGAAAAATAACCTTTGGAAAATGATATAATTTTTGGAAATTAAATGTTAAATTTCTAAAGAAAATGAAGTGATATTTAAATGGTTTTAAATGGAAGAATTTGAGTTTTAATGTGAGCTTAAAATGGTATTTAAATTTAATAAAATGAATGGATTTAACTGGTATTTAAATGAATTAAAATGAATGATGTTTTGAATAATATTTTGATATTTTGAAATGGATTTGAACTCAAATGATATCTTGATAATAAAATGACTTGTAACGAAGTTTTGAAAAGAAACGTGTAAAGTTCTATTAATGAAAGGAATATGTAAAGTTTTAATTTATGAAAGAAACGTGTAAAGTTCTATTAATGAAAGAATATGTAGAGTTTTAATTTATGAAAGAGACATGTAAAGTTTTAATTTATGGAAGAATATGTAAAGTTTTTAATTTATGAAAGAAACATGTAAAGTCTTAATTAATGAAAGAAACATGTAAGTCTTAATCAGTGTAATATTGAATAAAATAATAAATGTCCTTTTTGTAATAAAACGTAAATAAAAACGTACATTTGATAACGTAAGTTTAATTAGTGTAATATTGATTAAATGATAAATGCTCTTTACTGTAATAGAAATGTAAGTTAAAAAGTACATTTAATATGTAAGTTTTAATTTATGTAAATGACACATTTTAATGACTAAAATAATAAAGTTTCTTTATTGTAATGATAATGTAAGTTAATAAGGTACTCTTAACTTAACATAAGAATTTCAGCATTAAATTGGATATTACAGTAACAAAGTTTATTTAACTATAAGGCTATGATAAAATGACCATGTTAAAAATTTGTAAGTATATAAATACTTTGATTATATAAAATGTTAAATTGGAAAGTATTACATTCCAAAAATGCTATGACTACTTAAGGTTACATTACCAAAATGCTATGATAATTTAAAGGAAGATTTCAAGTTTAATAAATTAAAGGAAATATTCAGTGATTTTGAAATTTGGGTTTTATTGAAATGATATATTATTGAATTGGTTTTGAAATGGAAATGATATATTTTTGAATTGGTTTTGAATAGATATGTTTTGGGTTTGAAAGTATGTATTAGTTTGAAATAAATGATATGATTTTGAAATGGTTTAAAGGATGTATTTTGATTTGAAACATAAACTATTTTAAAAGTTATAACCACGGGTTATAATAACGATTGGTTGGCAAAGAGACCGGGATCGGATATGGACATACTCTCTGTCGATACCGAAAACCACTTTGACAACCGTGTACGCGGTGGAGATTCCAGAATGAAGTAGGATGGTGGCGACGTTCTTAAGGTATGTTACGTGGACCCAACTCCCATGAGTTGGCATAAGGTGGCTAAAACAGGAGCGATCTCGGACCAGTGAGATAGCACCTCTTCTCGGACACATTTCTTCGATATTATACTCTTACTTGTGATTTGACTAGATGGCCATCCTCCGATTTGGGAATGTTGTTCGAGGTGGAACGGTAGTGTAACGACCCGACTTTTTCTCCACAGAAAGTCGCATCATTAATAAGAAAGAAAGGGGTAGAAAATAGAAAAGAAGAGAAGAAAGAAAGAAACAACAACAACGATCTCACAGCGGAACGAATAAATTATATTAATAACATATACTATTACATAGTATACAACACTTTACAGAGTTACACAGCATATACATCACTTACTAGACAGTTATAACATCTGTCTAGACATTACAACTCAATACACTACAGAGATACAGACACAGCGGAACTACTATATATATCTACAACGCTGAAGCCTCCTGCTCCATTGCTCCTCCACAATTCGTCAAAGCTAAACCTGAATCCCTTGGCTACTCGTAAAAATTTGAGTACCCAAGAGTTTATAAAACAGAAATAAACAACTTGGGTCAGACATGGGTCTGGTGTGAGTAACAGGTTAAACTTGCTTAACTTCAAAACCTTTAGAAAGAAAAGGTATCACGTAAGACTCCCCACAAATAAACATGGGTAAGTTTTTACCTTACGCTAACCAAAACATTTGATAGGAAATCCAGTTATATTATAATAGGGTCTAGGGTTTTCAAATAAATATGAAATAGCTGAAATTGTTACATTATTAAATTCCAGCATACTAGCCACAAAGTGGGTTATACAATCAAGTCCGTTGGCACTTATTGGATTTTGGATTCCATACAATGGCAGGGCTATCGGGGTACCGCCCGTCACAGTACGTGGCCTAGATCACCGTACCGAGGATCACTCCCAATCCCCTGCAACACAAGGTCGGAACATCCCTTACTGGATAATTCCCGCACAAGATACCTCACGGTTGGGATCAGCAACCGCACCACTAAGTCGAAAATAGAAAGGGACATCTAGACAGAGGTAACCTTGTCCTACTTGGGTGCTACCCACTAACCTTGCTGCACCTCCCCTGTTTTAGCCATTCCCGGTTTGTGAGGCTTGAGGTCACGATTACCTTTAAACAGAACATATCACTTAGAATGCTCATCGTCCGCCTGACGATGTGCTGAAAGCATTCAATCCATACAAGTTCGTTCCGGGTTCGAACGAAACCGAAGGCATTATCTCATTACACTCGTTTTGGAATCACCCTCAGAGTTAACGACAATAACCCTTGCACTCTGAATCTTCATCTTCACTTGAGATTCACGACCTATCGTAAATTTGGATCGATGTGGTATTCGGGTCTCCAGACCTGGAAATCCGGTATACGGAAACCCGATCCCGGTCTCATCGAAATCCAAAACGTATCTTTTAAGGCCAAGTTGTTTTAAAGTTAAAACAATTCAATTCAATTATCTTTATACACATAGAAGGATAATTCACAATAGATGATCAACATTATCAGATAATCCATATTATCATCACAATTCAACTAAACATCCATATCACACAGCATATATCTCATCAGAGATATCAATCAATGCAAAGCATTCAATATTATCATCCATTCTTAAGTAATGATTTATACCATTTCTAATTAATTTAAAATGAATTAAATTAATTACTTCATTCTATAAATCCTGTTTACTTAATCATTAATTAATTACAAATTAATTAATTATCCTTTAATTACCCTTTAATTCCATTCAGGTAATTTATCTTTAATTAATTACTTAAATTAATTATCCTTAACCACTTATAGTAATTAACCTTTAATTACTTCATTAATTAATTAACTATAATATAATTAAATTAATCAACTATAATTAATTACATTAATCCTTAATTAATTACATTAATTAATCACTTCAATTATTAATTATTACTTAATTAATCAATCTTAGTTACATCATTAATTATATTAATTTATGATCCTTAATTACAACTTAATTATTAATTACTCAATTAAATTAATTACATTAAGTAATTAATATTTAATTAAACAACATTTATTAATCACCTTGATTAATCTTTAATCAGTAATTAACTACCCTTAATTACTTTCACTAACTAAATTAATTACTTCCTTAATTAATTTCTTAATTAATCCCTTGATTAATTATTCAAAGTAATTAACTCAAATTACTTTTATTAATAAAATCATTATTCAACTAATTACTTCCAGTAATTATCATATTATTTACTTCCCTAAATAATCTTACCTTAATAATTACATTAAGTAATTATTTATCAAATCAACTCTTGATTATTCTAAATTAATTAAACTTAATTAATTAACTTAACTAATCAAATTAACTTCAATTAATTACAATAAGTAATTAATTCTTAATTACTTCCATTAAGAAATTCATTTAAACAAATTCTATAATTGATTATCTTTAAATTAATTAATCCAATTAACTATTAAAATTAATTACATTAATTAATTATTTAATAATCCATAGTTAATGACCTTCATTAACTATTTACAACTCTTTAATTACTTTTCTTAAGTAATTAACTTAGATTAATTATTATTAATTTCAAATTAATAAATCTTTTAACCAATTAATTAATCTTTGATTATTTAATTAATTAAGTGTTAACCATAACTTAATTAATATTTAATTACTTTACTAATTAATTCTTAATCATTAATTAATATTCTAATTTATAATCCTTAATTATAAATTAATTATCCTATTTAATTAATCTTAAACCTTAATTAATTTATATTTTTAATTACACTTTAATTAATACCAAACCTTTAATTAATTGAATTAATAAATTATCCATATTAATTCACCTTATAAATTTAATTCATCACAATTCATTAAGTCTTAAGAAAACATTTCATTATTAATGATATTTATCATTCAAAACATATTTGAAAACATTTAACTTTCAAATTATTTTTAAATTCCATTTTAAATATGAGATTTAAAATGAATAAAAATTTAACCTTAACAAACCTTAAAATCCATTTAAAACTCTTAAAATCATATGGTGAAGAAATACTAATTTTGTAAAAGAACTTAAGAATTTAAATCAATTTACTTTTAAATTCTACCCTTTTAATATCCATTTTGACAATTAAAGTTATTAAACAATTTTAATTTAAAAACCCTCTTTTATTTCAAAACTGAAATACAGATTTAATTCTAATTCCAGATAAAACTTAGATTAAACTTACTTGCAAATTTAAAACTTCATCTTTTTAAATTCAACTATCTAATCATTTTAAAGGTTGCTAAATATTCTAAATTTCAACAACTTATTATATTTTTGAACTGAGATTCAAATTTAACTTAAATCAGTTTTAAACTTAGACTTAAGACTTGTTTAAAACTTTTACTTAACCATTTAAATTTTGTTTTAAATTTTTAAACAGTTTAGTTTTAAAATCTGGAACCCAGACTTTTACCCGAGACACCTCAAAATACTTCGAGTCGCCTCTCCAAAACACTCGAGCCACTCACCTGAACAACTCGAGTACGAACTCGAGAATGCCTTCTTCCCCAACGCTTTAACATTACAGAAATTTACCCAGATACACTCACAATCTCGTGCACGTGCACGTACACCCACGAATCAACACCTTCCAACTCTTTCCCTGATCATTGATCAACCAGCGTTAGCCTCGTCGTCTCTCACGTGAACCCAGGTCACCATATCCACCAACGAATCGAAATTCGATCACCTTCCAGGCCTGGAAACCATCAGTTCGAATTCGCCAAAGCCTGTCATCACCCAAAGCTCGCCGTTCCGATCATCTGCAGGTCAACCCTTCCGGCCGCGACACCGTCTACGTGACTACTACTCATTCCCAAAAACTCGACGAACTCGATCCACTATAGGGATCACGACGATCGATTCTTCCAAGTTTCATTTTCTAGGGTTAAAAAATCAAATTCTAAATCATTTCTTCCTCAATGTTTTAATTCGATTTCCAGTAATTTTCCTTATATCCTCGATCATTCCTCCATCCCTACTGAAGATTACAACATCCCAATTTCACTGAGATCATCAAAATTTCCAAAAATTCATTTCTAACTTAAACCAGAACTGCTCCTTTATTTCCAAATTATAAATTATGATATTAATGCTAAAAATCATATTATAACTTATCTATTCAATTTATAAACCTGAAGTTATAAATTACAAAGTTTAAATTTTTACTTTTATATAACATTTCTCTATTGTTTTTGGTTACAGAGACACTCAGGTTTAAATTTGACTTAATTTAAATTTTAAACTTTAGTTTATGATAAAACAAACATATTTTATTTAAATATTAAATCCAAATTAACACTAGATCATGGGGTAATGATTTTAAATCAAAACTGGAGCCTGGAATTAAAGAAAACAGAGACACATTGATACAAAGCAACATGCACACCTATATACATTCATGTATATGCAGAATCAACCATAACCATTCACACCACAACACAATTATCACAGAATTAAGCATGCAAACATAATTATACTTAAGTTATTTTAAGTAAGAATGTTACTCACCTTATTAATTAAATGCAGAGAGCTTGATTTTTGATGAGCAGAGCACCAGTTTAAAAAAAAACTTTGTGAATCCTTTGAAAACTTGCTTTTAAAAACTTTAAACTTGAATGTTGCTGAGGTCTTTAACTTGCATGCAGAGGCTACTTTCTAGATTGAAATAAAAGTGCACAGCTTGAATTGAAATGCAGTTGCAATGCAGAAATGACTTCATCTCAGGTTTGAAAATGATGAATGTGGGCTTTAGATTTTAATTTGCATGTTACATAAATTGGAAATACTTTTTGTGCTTGGTTTGAAAATACTTTGAACTTGAAAATGAGGTTGTATGTAGGAAAACAATTTCAGATTGAAGAAAAATGATGTAGAGGATTCAGTTTTGAGGATGATGAATGCAGGCTTGTTTTGAAATATGTTAAAGGAATCTTGTTTGAAGATGGTTACTGATTTGGTTTTGAAAAAATGGATTTGCAAATTTTCTCAGATTTGTTTTAGAGAAAATGTTTCAGCTGGAAGACTTCTTAGTTATGAATTGGAAAATGAGAAAAAGGGAAAGGAAAGAAAGAATGCATGAGTTTATATAACTATATTTATGATTTATATTAAAAATTAAAGAAAATTAAAACTAAAATTTGACACATGGCTTGAATTTCAACACTTGTTAATTACCTTGTTTAAACATCTAACACATGTTACATTAGGCTTTAATATATTTACACATGTCCTTTTAATTAATTAGCATTTTTATTTAAAGGTAATGAATGTTTTAAACTTAATTAATTTATAAATACTTGTTTATATGTATAGCTAATTTTTAAAGAAATAAAACATTATATTTATAAATAAAAACAATATATATAACAATCATTTGAAAATAATGTTTTTAATCATATTAAATAAATTTATACAAGAGGTTGTAACTTATTTGTTATTTTAATGAATGCATGATTCATTTATTAATTGTATTTTAAATTCTCATATTTATTCTACAAATCAAATTTATTTATCAATATTTTAAAAAGAATAAAACAAACATTTTATAACTTGTTTTAATATACAAACTTAGGTCAAAATATATTTTGAATAAATAAAACATTTATTAATCTTATTAAAAGATTAATTCACTAATTAAATATTTATTAAAGAATATTATTGAATCAATTCAAATTTATTTACAGAAATTATCAAATCAATTCAAGTTTTAAATATAGATTATTAAATTTATATTGCCAAAAATTCCGGGATATCACATTCCTCCCCCCTTAAAATAATTTCGTCCCCGAAATTTAAAACAAAGGTAATTTAATAATCTTATTAAAGATTTTAAATTCAAAACACAAGCATCTACTATCATCCATATGCTAACAACCATAGCAACCAAATCATCCAATCAAAATTTTTTTTTTAATTATCTAGACTAAATTCTAGATAAAATACCTCGAGTTTCCCCAAGTATATATATATATATACCGGGATACTCGCTCTACAAACAATCTAAACTACTAAGCTATAGATCTCCTACTCATCTAGATCTACAGAACTAAACAGAATATCAGACTACAGACGAGTCTGACTCAACTACCAAACTTCCCAAAACTGCAGATTCTAAAACCAGAGATAGATCAAATACGTATTCCCTCAGAGATACGTAAAACTCAATGAATTCCAGTTATCCAAACTGACAATTCAACCAAGTAGACCAATTTCTTATCCAAATCAGAACACAGACGAGATCCAAACATAACTCTACTTCACAACATCAGTAGATTCCAAACTTACTTCTCCCATCCAGAGATACACTCCAAACTGCTTTCGCTGCTCAACTCTGATCTGAGGTAGGACACAAGCACAGACTGGACAACTCATTCCAGAAATAAGGTTCACTGATCCATAAAGAAAACTCAGATACTCCATCAAACTTGAGTTGCTTCACCAACTCCATCTCTAGGAATCATCCTTCAACTAGACTGAACTACCGGTACTACTCCTGGAATCCAAGTCGATAAGAAAACTCAACCTTCAGATGCGGACAACTCCTGACTTCTCTGAAGACATCCAGAAAAACTCTGACAACACAAGAGAACACTCAGACAATCGCAAGTCACTTTTGCGATCAACCCATCCTAATTCCAAACAGACTGTTCTCTCTTTACCAATCAGAACAGCTTACACTTATTTATCCAATTTATCGAAGAAATGGATCCACTCTGCTGCTTCTGAACTTCACTTCCAGAAAAACTGCTCAGCTAGAAAACTTCTTGCCATCACAGAACACTCCGAGTAGCACTGCTGACACTGATGCTCCTATCCAAAGCTCTTCGAGAAACTCGGACTCCAAACCAAAGTAGAAACACCATGCTGAACTCAGCGACAACACCGAAACAGACACACTTCCTTAATCTTGTTCCAAAGAAAACATCTTCAGGAACATCCATAGTCACTGCATCTCATCATACAGCTATTATTACCTGAGGTATCAAGGTACCATCACTCACTTCTGCCTCAACCGACAGATCCAACTTTACTCATCCAAACTTCAAAGATAAACTCCGAACCATTACTGGTTTCCTTCGGAGATCGATGAAATCCTTCACCACAGCAAAGCTTACTCGAGACGGTATTGGGTCTACAGTCTCGACAGATACACTTTCAACCTCAACATTCAAACTCCAACCATTGGTAGTCGTGTTACACACACCACTACCCTATCTACCTTTATATCCTATATTGGAAAACCTGTATGGGTAACCCAACAAATAGGTAGAATAGATATATATATTTAAAATGATACTTTTTTTTTATATAGAAATTATTTCTGGGTAAAATTATTTCATTTACCTCTTTAAAACAATATTGTGTCTGTTGGCCTGGTTCAAGTGTTTAGAGATCCCTATCAATAACGTTAGCTACTCGTATTGACCAGAATCCATATACCACTCAACCGATCAATTAACACAATATAAAACCATTTTATATAACTAACAAATACGCGCTCTCGTATATATATATACACTCAAACAGGTTGCTACAGATCCTATCTCTAATGAACAACCCTTCCGAACCTAGGTATTCACTCAACCTAGTGTTTTGATATTCACTTAACCAAAAGCTTAGGCATTCTCTCAACCTATGCTCTGATACCAAATGTAACGACCCGGCTTTTTCTCCACAGAAAGTCGCATCATTAATAAGAAAGAAAGGGGTAGAAAATAGAAAAGAAGAGAAGAAAGAAAGAAACAACAACAACGATCTCACAGCGGAACGAATAAATTATATTAATAACATATACTATTACATAGTATACAACACTTTACAGAGTTACACGGCATATACATCACTTACTAGACAGTTATAACATCTGTCTAGACATTCCAACTCAATACACTACAGAGATACAGACACAGCGGAACTACTATATATATCTACAACGCTGAAGCCTCCTGCTCCATTGCTCCTCCACAATTCGTCAAAGCTAAACCTGAATCCCTTGGCTACTCGTAAAAATTTGAGTAGCCAAGAGTTTATAAAACAGAAATAAACAACTTGGGTCAGACATGGGTCTGGTGTGAGTAACAGGTTAAACTTGCTTAACTTCAAAACCTTTAGAAAGAAAAGGTATCACGTAAGACTCCCCACAAATAAACATGGGTAAGTTTTTACCTTACGCTAACCAAAACATTTGATAGGAAATCCAGTTATATTATAATAGGGTCTAGGGGTTTCAAATAAATATGAAATAGCTGAAATTGTTACATTATTAAATTCCAGCATACTAGCCACAAAGTGGGTTATACAATCAAGTCCGTTGGCACTTATTGGATTTTGGATTCCATACAATGGCAGGGCTACCGGGGTACCGCCCGTCACAGTACGTGGCCTAGATCACCGTACCGAGGATCACTCCCAATCCCCTGCAACACAAGGTCGGAACATCCCTTACTGGATAATTCCCGCACAAGATACCTCACGGTTGGGATCAGCAACCGCACCACTAAGTCGAAAATAGAAAGGGACATCTAGACAGAGGTAACCTTGTCCTACTTGGGTGCTACCCACTAACCTTGCTGCACCTCCCCTGTTTTAGCCATTCCCGGTTTGTGAGGCTTGAGGTCACGATTACCTTTAAACAGAACATATCACTTAGAATGCTCATCGTCCGCCTGACGATGTGCTGAAAGCATTCAATCCATACAAGTTCGTTCCGGGTTCGAACGAAACCGAAGGCATTATCTCATTACACTCGTTTTGGAATCACCCTCAGAGTTAACGACAATAACCCTTGCACTCTGAATCTTCATCTTCACTTGAGATTCACGACCTATCGTAAATTTGGATCGATGTGGTATTCGGGTCTCCAGACCTGGAAATCCGGTATACGGAAACCCGATCCCGGTCTCATCGAAATCCAAAACGTATCTTTTAAGGCCAAGTTGTTTTAAAGTTAAAACAATTCAATTCAATTATCTTTATACACATAGAAGGATAATTCACAATAGATGATCAACATTATCAGATAATCCATATTATCATCACAATTCAACTAAACATCCATATCACACAGCATATATCTCATCAGAGATATCAATCAATGCAAAGCATTCAATATTATCATCCATTCTTAAGTAATGATTTATACCATTTCTAATTAATTTAAAATGAATTAAATTAATTACTTCATTCTATAAATCCTGTTTACTTAATCATTAATTAATTACAAATTAATTAATTATCCTTTAATTACCCTTTAATTCCATTCAGGTAATTTATCTTTAATTAATTACTTAAATTAATTATCCTTAACCACTTATAGTAATTAACCTTTAATTACTTCATTAATTAATTAACTATAATATAATTAAATTAATCAACTATAATTAATTACATTAATCCTTAATTAATTACATTAATTAATCACTTCAATTATTAATTATTACTTAATTAATCAATCTTAGTTACATCATTAATTATATTAATTTATGATCCTTAATTACAACTTAATTATTAATTACTCAATTAAATTAATTACATTAAGTAATTAATCTTTAATTAAACAACATTTATTAATCACCTTGATTAATCTTTAATCAGTAATTAACTACCCTTAATTACTTTCACTAACTAAATTAATTACTTCCTTAATTAATTTCTTAATTAATCCCTTGATTAATTATTCAAAGTAATTAACTCAAATTACTTTTATTAATAAAATCATTATTCAACTAATTACTTCCAGTAATTATCATATTATTTACTTCCCTAAATAATCTTACCTTAATAATTACATTAAGTAATTATTTATCAAATCAACTCTTGATTATTCTAAATTAATTAAACTTAATTAATTAACTTAACTAATCAAATTAACTTCAATTAATTACAATAAGTAATTAATTCTTAATTACTTCCATTAAGAAATTCATTTAAACAAATTCTATAATTGATTATCTTTAAATTAATTAATCCAATTAACTATTAAAATTAATTACATTAATTAATTATTTAATAATCCATAGTTAATGACCTTCATTAACTATTTACAACTCTTTAATTACTTTTCTTAAGTAATTAACTTAGATTAATTATTATTAATTTCAAATTAATAAATCTTTTAACCAATTAATTAATCTTTGATTATTTAATTAATTAAGTGTTAACCATAACTTAATTAATATTTAATTACTTTACTAATTAATTCTTAATCATTAATTAATATTCTAATTTATAATCCTTAATTATAAATTAATTATCCTATTTAATTAATCTTAAACCTTAATTAATTTATATTTTTAATTACACTTTAATTAATACCAAACCTTTAATTAATTGAATTAATAAATTATCCATATTAATTCACCTTATAAATTTAATTCATCACAATTCATTAAGTCTTAAGAAAACATTTCATTATTAATGATATTTATCATTCAAAACATATTTGAAAACATTTAACTTTCAAATTATTTTTAAATTCCATTTTAAATATGAGATTTAAAATGAATAAAAATTTAACCTTAACAAACCTTAAAATCCATTTAAAACTCTTAAAATCATATGGTGAAGAAATACTAATTTTGTAAAAGAACTTAAGAATTTAAATCAATTTACTTTTAAATTCTACCCTTTTAATATCCATTTTGACAATTAAAGTTATTAAACAATTTTAATTTAAAAACCCTCTTTTATTTCAAAACTGAAATACAGATTTAATTCTAATTCCAGATAAAACTTAGATTAAACTTACTTGCAAATTTAAAACTTCATCTTTTTAAATTCAACTATCTAATCATTTTAAAGGTTGCTAAATATTCTAAATTTCAACAACTTATTATATTTTTGAACTGAGATTCAAATTTAACTTAAATCAGTTTTAAACTTAGACTTAAGACTTGTTTAAAACTTTTACTTAACCATTTAAATTTTGTTTTAAATTTTTAAACAGTTTAGTTTTAAAATCTGGAACCCAGACTTTTACCCGAGACACCTCAAAATACTTCGAGTCGCCTCTCCAAAACACTCGAGCCACTCACCTGAACAACTCGAGTACGAACTCGAGAATGCCTTCTTCCCCAACGCTTTAACATTACAGAAATTTACCCAGATACACTCACAATCTCATGCACGTGCACGTACACCCACGAATCAACACCTTCCAACTCTTTCCCTGATCATTGATCAACCAGCGTTAGCCTCGTCGTCTCTCACGTGAACCCAGGTCACCATATCCACCAACGAATCGAAATTCGATCACCTTCCAGGCCTGGAAACCATCAGTTCGAATTCGCCAAAGCCTGTCATCACCCAAAGCTCGCCGTTCCGATCATCTGCAGGTCAACCCTTCCGACCGCGACACCGTCTACGTGACTACTACTCATTCCCAAAAACTCGACGAACTCGATCCACTATAGGGATCACGACGATCGATTCTTCCAAGTTTCATTTTCTAGGGTTAAAAAATCAAATTCTAAATCATTTCTTCCTCAATGTTTTAATTCGATTTCCAGTAATTTTCCTTATATCCTCGATCATTCCTCCATCCCTACTGAAGATTACAACATCCCAATTTCACTGAGATCATCAAAATTTCCAAAAATTCATTTCTAACTTAAACCAGAACTGCTCCTTTATTTCCAAATTATAAATTATGATATTAATGCTAAAAATCATATTATAACTTATCTATTCAATTTATAAACCTGAAGTTATAAATTACAAAGTTTAAATTTTTACTTTTATATAACATTTCTCTATTGTTTTTGGTTACAGAGACACTCAGGTTTAAATTTGACTTAATTTAAATTTTAAACTTTAGTTTATGATAAAACAAACATATTTTATTTAAATATTAAATCCAAATTAACACTAGATCATGGGGTAATGATTTTAAATCAAAACTGGAGCCTGGAATTAAAGAAAACAGAGACACATTGATACAAAGCAACATGCACACCTATATACATTCATGTATATGCAGAATCAACCATAACCATTCACACCACAACACAATTATCACAGAATTAAGCATGCAAACATAATTATACTTAAGTTATTTTAAGTAAGAATGTTACTCACCTTATTAATTAAATGCAGAGAGCTTGATTTTTGATGAGCAGAGCACCAGTTTAAAAAAAACTTTGTGAATCCTTTGAAAACTTGCTTTTAAAAACTTTAAACTTGAATGTTGCTGAGGTCTTTAACTTGCATGTAGAGGCTACTTTCTAGATTGAAATAAAAGTGCACAGCTTGAATTGAAATGCAGTTGCAATGCAGAAATGACTTCATCTCAGGTTTGAAAATGATGAATGTGGGCTTTAGATTTTAATTTGCATGTTACATAAATTGGAAATACTTTTTGTGCTTGGTTTGAAAATACTTTGAACTTGAAAATGAGGTTGTATGTAGGAAAACAATTTCAGATTGAAGAAAAATGATGTAGAGGATTCAGTTTTGAGGATGATGAATGCAGGCTTGTTTTGAAATATGTTAAAGGAATCTTGTTTGAAGATGGTTACTGATTTGGTTTTGAAAAAATGGATTTGCAAATTTTCTCAGATTTGTTTTAGAGAAAATGTTTCAGCTGGAAGACTTCTTAGTTATGAATTGGAAAATGAGAAAAAGGGAAAGGAAAGAAAGAATGCATGAGTTTATATAACTATATTTATGATTTATATTAAAAATTAAAGAAAATTAAAACTAAAATTTGACACATGGCTTGAATTTCAACACTTGTTAATTACCTTGTTTAAACATCTAACACATGTTACATTAGGCTTTAATATATTTACACATGTCCTTTTAATTAATTAGCATTTTTATTTAAAGGTAATGAATGTTTTAAACTTAATTAATTTATAAATACTTGTTTATATGTATAGCTAATTTTTAAAGAAATAAAACATTATATTTATAAATAAAAACAATATATATAACAATCATTTGAAAATAATGTTTTTAATCATATTAAATAAATTTATACAAGAGGTTGTAACTTATTTGTTATTTTAATGAATGCATGATTCATTTATTAATTGTATTTTAAATTCTCATATTTATTCTACAAATCAAATTTATTTATCAATATTTTAAAAAGAATAAAACAAACATTTTATAACTTGTTTTAATATACAAACTTAGGTCAAAATATATTTTGAATAAATAAAACATTTATTAATCTTATTAAAAGATTAATTCACTAATTAAATATTTATTAAAGAATATTATTGAATCAATTCAAATTTATTTACAGAAATTATCAAATCAATTCAATTTTTAAATATAGATTATTAAATTTATATTGCCAAAAATTCCGGGATATCACATTCCTCCCCCCTTAAAATAATTTCGTCCCCGAAATTTAAAACAAAGGTAATTTAATAATCTTATTAAAGATTTTAAATTCAAAACACAAGCATCTACTATCATCCATATGCTAACAACCATAGCAACCAAATCATCCAATCAAAATTTTTTTTTAATTATCTAGACTAAATTCTAGATAAAATACCTCGAGTTTCCCCAAGTATATATATATATACCGGGATACTCGCTCTACAAACAATCTAAACTACTAAGCTATAGATCTCCTACTCATCTAGATCTACAGAACTAAACAGAATATCAGACTACAGACGAGTCTGACTCAACTACCAAACTTCCCAAAACTGCAGATTCTAAAACCAGAGATAGATCAAATACGTATTCCCTCAGAGATACGTAAAACTCAATGAATTCCAGTTATCCAAACTGACAATTCAACCAAGTAGACCAATTTCTTATCCAAATCAGAACACAGACGAGATCCAAACATAACTCTACTTCACAACATCAGTAGATTCCAAACTTACTTCTCCCATCCAGAGATACACTCCAAACTGCTTTCGCTGCTCAACTCTGATCTGAGGTAGGACACAAGCACAGACTGGACAACTCATTCCAGAAATAAGGTTCACTGATCCATAAAGAAAACTCAGATACTCCATCAAACTTGAGTTGCTTCACCAACTCCATCTCTAGGAATCATCCTTCAACTAGACTGAACTACCGGTACTACTCCTGGAATCCAAGTCGATAAGAAAACTCAACCTTCAGATGCGGACAACTCCTGACTTCTCTGAAGACATCCAGAAAAACTCTGACAACACAAGAGAACACTCAGACAATCGCAAGTCACTTTTGCGATCAACCCATCCTAATTCCAAACAGACTGTTCTCTCTTTACCAATCAGAACAGCTTACACTTATTTATCCAATTTATCGAAGAAATGGATCCACTCTGCTGCTTCTGAACTTCACTTCCAGAAAAACTGCTCAGCTAGAAAACTTCTTGCCATCACAGAACACTCCGAGTAGCACTGCTGACACTGATGCTCCTATCCAAAGCTCTTCGAGAAACTCGGACTCCAAACCAAAGCAGAAACACCATGCTGAACTCAGCGACAACACCGAAACAGACACACTTCCTTAATCTTGTTCCAAAGAAAACATCTTCAGGAACATCCATAGTCACTGCATCTCATCATACAGCTATTATTACCTGAGGTATCAAGGTACCATCACTCACTTCTGCCTCAACCGACAGATCCAACTTTACTCATCCAAACTTCAAAGATAAACTCCGAACCATTACTGGTTTCCTTCGGAGATCGATGAAATCCTTCACCACAGCAAAGCTTACTCGAGACGGTATTGGGTCTACAGTCTCGACAGATACACTTTCAACCTCAACATTCAAACTCCAACCATTGGTAGTCGTGTTACACACACCACTACCCTATCTACCTTTATATCCTATATTGGAAAACCTGTATGGGTAACCCAACAAATAGGTAGAATAGATATATATATTTAAAATGATACTTTTTTTTTATATAGAAATTATTTCTGGGTAAAATTATTTCATTTACCTCTTTAAAACAATATTGTGTCTGTTGGCCTGGTTCAAGTGTTTAGAGATCCCTATCAATAACGTTAGCTACTCGTATTGACCAGAATCCATATACCACTCAACCGATCAATTAACACAATATAAAACCATTTTATATAACTAACAAATACGCGCTCTCGTATATATATATACACTCAAACAGGTTGCTACAGATCCTATCTCTAATGAACAACCCTTCCGAACCTAGGTATTCACTCAACCTAGTGTTTTGATATTCACTTAACCAAAAGCTTAGGCATTCTCTCAACCTATGCTCTGATACCAAATGTAACGACCCGGCTTTTTCTCCACAGAAAGTCGCATCATTAATAAGAAAGAAAGGGGTAGAAAATAGAAAAGAAGAGAAGAAAGAAAGAAACAACAACAACGATCTCACAGCGGAACGAATAAATTATATTAATAACATATACTATTACATAGTATACAACACTTTACAGAGTTACACGGCATATACATCACTTACTAGACAGTTATAACATCTGTCTAGACATTCCAACTCAATACACTACAGAGATACAGACACAGCGGAACTACTATATATATCTACAACGCTGAAGCCTCCTGCTCCATTGCTCCTCCACAATTCGTCAAAGCTAAACCTGAATCCCTTGGCTACTCGTAAAAATTTGAGTACCCAAGAGTTTATAAAACAGAAATAAACAACTTGGGTCAGACATGGGTCTGGTGTGAGTAACAGGTTAAACTTGCTTAACTTCAAAACCTTTAGAAAGAAAAGGTATCACGTAAGACTCCCCACAAATAAACATGGGTAAGTTTTTACCTTACGCTAACCAAAACATTTGATAGGAAATCCAGTTATATTATAATAGGGTCTAGGGTTTTCAAATAAATATGAAATGGCTGAAATTGTTACATTATTAAATTCCAGCATACTAGCCACAAAGTGGGTTATACAATCAAGTCCGTTGGCACTTATTGGATTTTGGATTCCATACAATGGCAGGGCTACCGGGGTACCGCCCGTCACAGTACGTGGCCTAGATCACCGTACCGAGGATCACTCCCAATCCCCTGCAACACAAGGTTGGAACATCCCTTACTGGATAATTCCCGCACAAGATACCTCACGGTTGGGATTAGCAACCGCACCACTAAGTCGAAAATAGAAAGGGACATCTAGACAGAGGTAACCTTGTCCTACTTGGGTGCTACCCACTAACCTTGCTGCACCTCCCCTGTTTTAGCCATTCCCGGTTTGTGAGGCTTGAGGTCACGATTACCTTTAAACAGAACATATCACTTAGAATGCTCATCGTCCGCCTGACGATGTGCTGAAAGCATTCAATCCATACAAGTTCGTTCCGGGTTCGAACGAAACCGAAGGCATTATCTCATTACACTCGTTTTGGAATCACCCTCAGAGTTAACGACAATAACCCTTGCACTCTGAATCTTCATCTTCACTTGAGATTCACGACCTATCGTAAATTTGGATCGATGTGGTATTCGGGTCTCCAGACCTGGAAATCCGGTATACGGAAACCCGATCCCGGTCTCATCGAAATCCAAAACGTATCTTTTAAGGCCAAGTTGTTTTAAAGTTAAAACAATTCAATTCAATTATCTTTATACACATAGAAGGATAATTCACAATAGATAATCAACATTATCAGATAATCCATATTATCATCACAATTCAACTAAACATCCATATCACACAGCATATATCTCATCAGAGATATCAATCAATGCAAAGCATTCAATATTATCATCCATTCTTAAGTAATGATTTATACCATTTCTAATTAATTTAAAATGAATTAAATTAATTACTTCATTCTATAAATCCTGTTTACTTAATCATTAATTAATTACAAATTAATTAATTATCCTTTAATTACCCTTTAATTCCATTCAGGTAATTTATCTTTAATTAATTACTTAAATTAATTATCCTTAACCACTTATAGTAATTAACCTTTAATTACTTCATTAATTAATTAACTATAATATAATTAAATTAATCAACTATAATTAATTACATTAATCCTTAATTAATTACATTAATTAATCACTTCAATTATTAATTATTACTTAATTAATCAATCTTAGTTACATCATTAATTATATTAATTTATGATCCTTAATTACAACTTAATTATTAATTACTCAATTAAATTAATTACATTAAGTAATTAATCTTTAATTAAACAACATTTATTAATCACCTTGATTAATCTTTAATCAGTAATTAACTACCCTTAATTACTTTCACTAACTAAATTAATTACTTCCTTAATTAATTTCTTAATTAATCCCTTGATTAATTATTCAAAGTAATTAACTCAAATTACTTTTATTAATAAAATCATTATTCAACTAATTACTTCCAGTAATTATCATATTATTTACTTCCCTAAATAATCTTACCTTAATAATTACATTAAGTAATTATTTATCAAATCAACTCTTGATTATTCTAAATTAATTAAACTTAATTAATTAACTTAACTAATCAAATTAACTTCAATTAATTACAATAAGTAATTAATTCTTAATTACTTCCATTAAGAAATTCATTTAAACAAATTCTATAATTGATTATCTTTAAATTAATTAATCCAATTAACTATTAAAATTAATTACATTAATTAATTATTTAATAATCCATAGTTAATGACCTTCATTAACTATTTACAACTCTTTAATTACTTTTCTTAAGTAATTAACTTAGATTAATTATTATTAATTTCAAATTAATAAATCTTTTAACCAATTAATTAATCTTTGATTATTTAATTAATTAAGTGTTAACCATAACTTAATTAATATTTAATTACTTTACTAATTAATTCTTAATCATTAATTAATATTCTAATTTATAATCCTTAATTATAAATTAATTATCCTATTTAATTAATCTTAAACCTTAATTAATTTATATTTTTAATTACACTTTAATTAATACCAAACCTTTAATTAATTAAATTAATAAATTATCCATATTAATTCACCTTATAAATTTAATTCATCACAATTCATTAAGTCTTAAGAAAACATTTCATTATTAATGATATTTATCATTCAAAACATATTTGAAAACATTTAACTTTCAAATTATTTTTAAATTCCATTTTAAATATGAGATTTAAAATGAATAAAAATTTAACCTTAACAAACCTTAAAATCCATTTAAAACTCTTAAAATCATATGGTGAAGAAATACTAATTTTGTAAAAGAACTTAAGAATTTAAATCAATTTACTTTTAAATTCTACCCTTTTAATATCCATTTTGACAATTAAAGTTATTAAACAATTTTAATTTAAAAACCCTCCTTTATTTCAAAACTGAAATACAGATTTAATTCTAATTCCAGATAAAACTTAGATTAAACTTACTTGCAAATTTAAAACTTCATCTTTTTAAATTCAACTATCTAATCATTTTAAAGGTTGCTAAATATTCTAAATTTCAACAACTTATTATATTTTTGAACTGAGATTCAAATTTAACTTAAATCAGTTTTAAACTTAGACTTAAGACTTGTTTAAAACTTTTACTTAACCATTTAAATTTTGTTTTAAATTTTTAAACAGTTTAGTTTTAAAATCTGGAACCCAGACTTTTACCCGAGACACCTCAAAATACTTCGAGTCGCCTCTCCAAAACACTCGAGCCACTCACCTGAACAACTCGAGTACGAACTCGAGAATGCCTTCTTCCCCAACGCTTTAACATTCCAGAAATTTACCCAGATACACTCACAATCTCGTGCACGTGCACGTACACCCACGAATCAACACCTTCCGACTCTTTCCCTGATCATTGATCAACCAGCGTTAGCCTCGTCGTCTCTCACGTGAACCCAGGTCACCATATCCACCAACGAATCGAAATTCGATCACCTTCCAGGCCTGGAAACCATCAGTTCGAATTCGCCAAAGCCTGTCATCACCCAAAGCTCGCCGTTCCGATCATCTGCAGGTCAACCCTTCCGGCCGCGACACCGTCTACGTGACTACTACTCATTCCCAAAAACTCGACGAACTCGATCCACTACAGGGATCACGACGATCGATTCTTCCAAGTTTCATTTTCTAGGGTTAAAAAATCAAATTCTAAATCATTTCTTCCTCAATGTTTTAATTCGATTTCCAGTAATTTTCCTTATATCCTCGATCATTCCTCCATCCCTACTGAAGATTACAACATCCCAATTTCACTGAGATCATCAAAATTTCCAAAAATTCATTTCTAACTTAAACCAGAACTGCTCCTTTATTTCCAAATTATAAATTATGATATTAATGCTAAAAATCATATTATAACTTATCTATTCAATTTATAAACCTGAAGTTATAAATTACAAAGTTTAAATTTTTACTTTTATATAACATTTCTCTATTGTTTTTGGTTACAGAGACACTCAGGTTTAAATTTGACTTAATTTAAATTTTAAACTTTAGTTTATGATAAAACAAACATATTTTATTTAAATATTAAATCCAAATTAACACTAGATCATGGGGTAATGATTTTAAATCAAAACTGGAGCCTGGAATTAAAGAAAACAGAGACACATTGATACAAAGCAACATGCACACCTATATACATTCATGTATATGCAGAATCAACCATAACCATTCACACCACAACACAATTATCACAGAATTAAGCATGCAAACATAATTATACTTAAGTTATTTTAAGTAAGAATGTTACTCACCTTATTAATTAAATGCAGAGAGCTTGATTTTTGATGAGCAGAGCACCAGTTTAAAAAAAACTTTGTGAATCCTTTGAGAACTTGCTTTTAAAAACTTTAAACTTGAATGTTGCTGAGGTCTTTAACTTGCATGCAGAGGCTACTTTCCAGATTGAAATAAAAGTGCACAGCTTGAATTGAAATGCAGTTGCAATGCAGAAATGACTTCATCTCAGGTTTGAAAATGATGAATGTGGGCTTCAGATTTTAATTTGCATGTTACATAAATTGGAAATACTTTTTGTGCTTGGTTTGAAAATACTTTGAACTTGAAAATGAGGTTGTATGTAGGAAAACAATTTCAGATTGAAGAAAAATGATGTAGAGGATTCAGTTTTGAGGATGATGAATGCAGGCTTGTTTTGAAATATGTTAAAGGAATCTTGTTTGAAGATGGTTACTGATTTGGTTTTGAAAAAATGGATTTGCAAATTTTCTCAGATTTGTTTTAGAGAAAATGTTTCAGCTGGAAGACTTCTTAGTTATGAATTGGAAAATGAGAAAAAGGGAAAGGAAAGAAAGAATGCATGAGTTTATATAACTATATTTATGATTTATATTAAAAATTAAAGAAAATTAAAACTAAAATTTGACACATGGCTTGAATTTCAACACTTGTTAATTACCTTGTTTAAACATCTAACACATGTTACATTAGGCTTTAATATATTTACACATGTCCTTTTAATTAATTAGCATTTTTATTTAAAGGTAATGAATGTTTTAAACTTAATTAATTTATAAATACTTGTTTATATGTATAGCTAATTTTTAAAGAAATAAAACATTATATTTATAAATAAAAACAATATATATAACAATAATTTGAAAATAATGTTTTTAATCATATTAAATAAATTTATACAAGAGGTTGTAACTTATTTGTTATTTTAATGAATGCATGATTCATTTATTAATTGTATTTTAAATTCTCATATTTATTCTACAAATCAAATTTATTTATCAATATTTTAAAAAGAATAAAACAAACATTTTATAACTTGTTTTAATATACAAACTTAGGTCAAAATATATTTTGAATAAATAAAACATTTATTAATCTTATTAAAAGATTAATTCACTAATTAAATATTTATTAAAGAATATTATTGAATCAATTCAAATTTATTTACAGAAATTATCAAATCAATTCAATTTTTAAATATAGATTATTAAATTTATATTGCCAAAAATTCCGGGATATCACAGGTAGTGGCTGCTATGCGTATCCATCAGTCCGTGTGCGTAATTGGTATATCTACCCTGGCATTGCCTAGTTGTGCCGTGTCACCTACCATATCGAGCTTTACTACGATTATGATTTTAAGATCCGACCGCGTTAAGGTTCTCCATCCCCTTAACGCTATTTTCCGATATGATTATACTTTACTTATTTAGACACTATTATAATAGCGAATATTACTACATAGTAAATAGTTTAACGGATCCTTAGGGGATGGTTATCCCAAACATCCTTTAAGTTACTTGTATTTCAGTTGATATTTCACTTGAATTGGATTTATTAATATAAGAATGTTAATCCTGACTCGAGTGTTTTGTGTTTTGCTTTACGCTCGGGTCAGAATGAGTGATACAGCATTTGAGACTCACCTTTGGAGTTGGAGCTTCGCTTGGAGATCCAGCTATCTATCGATCCTGCTTTCAGTTATTCCGTTGATTCCAGTGATGTATTCAGATCTGGTATTTGATTATTGTATTGAGACATCTATTTTATTCGAGACCTCTGTTGTATCTTGTTTAACTCTGTTATATATATATAGTAGCTTCATGAACTACTATCCTTTTTGTTTCCGCTGCATTATTGTTATATTACTCTGTGTCTGTGATCTGTAATTATTTTATTTACTGCATATGCTGAGTTTTGCCAAATTTTATTTACAACGCGGTATTTTGAGCAATTCAACTCCGGCATGAGTGTCTACCTATAAACTTATAATGGATGCGAATGGTTGAAAATACTAGGTCGTTACAGTTGGTATCAGAGCTTTGGCTTTGAGGCAAAACTCAGCATATGGAGTAGATTTATTTACAGAATCACTTTCGTTCGAGTTTGAATCTTTTCCTCTTGATTCGAATTTCCTTTGAATTTTCGGAACGTTCCCTACGGTTCCAAAATTCATTCTTGTCCCTCACTATTCATCTTCTTTTTATTTTGGAGTATCACATAACTCCACTTCGAATGATCTTTATAGTAAATTGGCGGTCTCGCCAATATTCTAATTTTCTTGTAAAGGGGTGAAAATCCTTTACAATCAGCATCGATTAACCAGAGATTTATATTTATCCTTGGTTTAGATGCTAATATCTTTTGTTATTCCAAACTCTATCTCTTGAGATCGAAGGTAGATTTACCCCAGAAAATCCACATTTGATCTTATCCATTAAGTTACGGTTGACCCAGTTAAGGTTGTCCACGATTTATCTAAGCTTACCCATCTCTCTACTCTGTTTAAACATCTTGTCTTTTGTTCCAATCTATCTTCCAAACATTTTGAACTGTATTTGTAAATTAATGTTTTGTTTTATATTGTGTTGTTTGAGTTGTTGATGTTGATTTGGGTTTCCGATCGATTCGTCTGATCAACGCTATCGATAGGATTTCTAAAACACTTTGACAGAACAAATTGACACAATATTATTTTAAAATTTGGTTAATGAAATAAATTTGGATATATAATTTTATGGAACTTAATAAATTGATTTAAATTGATAATTTGAAATGATAATACTTGATTTATCATTTATTGTTCTACAAATGAATTTATAAATAGTTGTTTATAAATTTATTTGGGAACTGAAATGAATTTAAAATAAGAAATTTAAAGAATTTAATTTCCGATGGATTTCAAACTTTGTGTTTAAAATTTTAAAAAGGATATTATTTAAAGTATTTTTGAATAAAAATTTGTCTCTAAAGTGTAACGACCACGACTTTCTCTCCATAGAAAGTCGTATCGCTAATAAGAAAGAAAGGGATAGAAAGAGAAAAGAAGAGAAAGAAAGAACTAAACAATATCAGAATCTCACAGTGGAAACGGAACAAAATATATTATATCACATAAATATTACACAGTATCATATACAACACTTATCAGAGTTACACAGATTCACATCATATACTAGACAGTTATAAACATCTGTCTAGTTATTACATCTCAATACAAACAAAGATCTAAACAAGATCAACACAGCGGAAACTACTATCTATATCTACAACGCTGAAGCCTCCTGCTCCATTGCTCCTCCACAATTCGTCAAGGCTAACCTGAATCCCTTGGCTACTCGTAAAAATTTGAGTACCCAAGAGTTTATAAAACAGAAATAAACAACTTGGGTCAGACATGGGTCTGGTGTGAGTAACAGGTTAAACTTGTTTAACTTCAAAACCTTTTTGAAAGAAAAGGTATCACGTAAGACTCCCCACAAATAAACATGGGTAAGTTTTTACCTTACGCTAACCAAAACATTTGATAGGAAATTCGATTGTATTATAATAGGGTCTAGGGTTTTCAAATAAATATGAAATAGCTGAAATGCTTACATCTCACATTCCAACATAGTTGGGCACAACTAATACGTACGGCACTTATTGGAGTTTGGATTCCATACAATGGCAGGGCTACCGGGGTACCGCCCGTCACAGTACGTGGCCTAGATCACCGTACCGAGGATCACTCCCAATCCCCTGCAACACAAGGTCGGAACATCCCTTACTGGATAATTCCCGCACAAGATACCTCACGGTTGGGATCAGCAACCGCACCAGTAAGTCGAAAATAGAAAGGGACATCTAGACAGAGGTAACCTTGTCCTACTTGGGTGCTACCCACTAACCTTGCTGCACCTCCCCTGTTTTAGCCATTCCCGGTTTGTGTGGCTTGAGGTCACGATTACCTTAGAAAAGAACACATCACTTAGAATGCTCATCGTCCACCTGACGATGTTCTGAAAGCATTCAATCCATACAAGTTCGTTCCGGGTTCGAACGAAACCGAAGGCATTATCTCGTTATACTCGTTTTGGAATCACCCTCAGAGTTAACGACAATAACCCTTGCACTCTAAATCTTCATCTTCACTTGATTTACGACCTATCGTTAATTTGGATCGATGTGGTATTCGGGTCTCCAGACCTGGAAATCCGGTATACGGAAACCCGATCCCGGTCTCATCGAAATCCAAAGCGTATCTTTTAAGGCCAAGTTGTTTTAAAGGTTAAAACAATTCAATTCATTATCTTTATACACAAAGAAAGATAATTCAACATATAATCAACATTATCAGATAATCCATACAATTCAACTAACATCCATATCATACAGCATATATCTCATCAGAGATATCAATCAATGCCAAGTATTCAATACTAACACCCATTCATAAGTAATGATTTATATCATCTTTTAATTATCTTTTAATTACATCCAAGTAATTTATTTCAATTAATTTCTCAAATTAATTATCCTTAACCACTTATAGTAATTAACCTTTAATTACATCATTAATTAATTAACTAAATTAATTAAGTTAACCAACTATAATTAATTACATTAATCCTTAATTAATTACATTGATTAATCACTTCATTTATTAATTATTACTTAATTAACCAATCTTAATTACATCGTTAATTATATAAATAAATGATCCTTAATTACAACTTAATTATTAATTACTTAATTAAATTAATTACATTAAGTAATTAATTTTTAATTAAACAACATTTATTAATCACTTTTGATTAATCTTAAATCAGTAATTAACTACCCTTAATTACTTTCATTAACTAAATTAATTACTCCTTAATTAATTATCTTTAATTAATCTCTTGATTAATTACAAAGTAATTTAATCCAAATTCCTTTCTTAACCTTAAATCATCTTTCATTAATTACATCCAGTAATTATCATTAATTACTTAACTAAGTAATTACAATCCATTTATTAAATTAATAATTATTTATCAAATCATCAAATGTTTAAATTAATTAAACTTAATTAATTAACTTAAACAAATTACATTTAAACTAAATTAATTACATTAAGTAATTAATTCCTTAATTACTTCCTTTTTAAGAAATTAACCTTTTATTACTTCCATTAATTAACTCTAATTACTTTCATTAAGTAATTATCCTTTTATTAATTACATTCATTTATTAACTGCTAATTACTTATACTAAGTAATTATACTTTATTAATTATATTAAGTAGTTATACTTAATCAGTTTCAAAGTAATTATCCTAAATTAATTAATTATCTTAAATTAATTATATTAAATAGTTGTCTTCAATTTATTAAGTAACTATACTTTAATTACTTAATAAAAACTTAATTAATTAAGATAAACCATTTATCTTAATTAATCACTCTAATTAAATATCCTTTAAAACTTATCTCCTTTAAATATATTTAAAAATTTTGTTAACCTTAAGAAAAATTATTACCTTTATAATGACCCAATTATTATTATCATATAAATTTTAAACATTTATCATTAATTAATTTACTTAGTTAAATTTTTAAAATAAAATAAATAAACATTTAACTTAACAAATTAAAGTTAACAAATTATAACTTCTTAAATCAAATCATTTTAAACAATTATAAAAGTTCAAACTACATTCAATTTAAAATTTAAAACTTGCTTTTTATAAAATCTTTTAAAAACTGTTTATAACTTGCTTCGGGTCCAACCCGATCTTCACCCGAGATCTACTCGAGTTTCTCCTTTTCTTTTATTTCAAAAACTTAGTTTAAATTTTAAAATTTTTAAAACTATAACAACTAAACTGTTAATAGCTGAACCTTTCAAACTACACGAGTTTTCACTCCAGATTCCCGCCCTCAACTCGTGTATTCATCTCCATTCCATTGCTTCGAGAAAATCACGCAATGTCTCGAGTACGACCCGAGCTACCCTTCTTCTTCCCCAACTATACTATATCTTCCAGATATACAACGTGCACACGTACACATGCACGCAAGTTCGCCAGTGCTCAGACCAACGTCGACGCCTTCGCCAAGTCGACAACCATCCCCCTGACCCACCTGGCCACCCAGACCACCGATATCACCATCGAAACGAAATCGAACCCATCGTTCGAAAAACTGGAACAATACCGATCACCTAAAAACGCCTCGCTCCGACCATCTCAACCACTTGACGTCACGCAACCACCATTGGAGCTTCGTCAACCTTCCCTGCTTCAATTTCCCCAGGTCTCGTTCCACTCGATGCATCGATGACCACGAATTAGCCTCACATCTCTCGACGTTCAAATCCCGACATTAAACCCTAGTTCGTCGTCGCTGAGTCGCCACGTCCATCGATAAATCCAATCCTTATTTTTTCTGTAATCTCCTTCCTACCAGCTTCCATCACGATCAATCACGACACCTCATTCATCATAGATCGTCGGAAATCGACGAATATCCCAAATTTGATCATCACAGAAATTCTCTACTTCCCTAATCTTAAAAATCACCAAATCTATATTAAAAATCATTATTTTCGAATGCGAACTAAGTTATGAATTCAAAACACAAAATTTTAATGATTGATTTTCTGATATAAATTTATTACCACTGTGTTTCCTTAACTTCTATAATGATATTTGTTATTTTTATTGGAAACCCTTTTTAGAAACAATTACCTTGCAATTTCAAACATCTTTTATTCATACAACAAAGCTTATAAATCATTGATCAAAGAGAATTTGATTTATCTTTTGTTTCTAGCCTGTAAACATAGGAACAGAGGAATGTATAACATATACACAAGGTATACAGGCATGCAAGTAATTTCACAGCATATTTTCAAGTATAACCACAAATATATACTAGTCATAACATATTCCAAATTTTATATAGGTATTTTACTCACAGCATCAACATGAAAATAAATTTTAGGTGGGAAGTTTGCTTACCAGGTTATAAAACAGAGACAGGCTTTTAGGTTTATCTATTTATATCTACTGATATAATATATACATGCAATTCAAAACAAAGCATTCCTGTAAAAGCTTTATACTATATTTCTACAACATTTATCACAAGCATCTAAGTCTAGATTTAAAACTGTTTTTAAATTCAAGGTTTACTCACTTTAATAAAGCAGAGAACAGAGAACATATTCATTCATACAATACATCCATATATACCAAACCCAACATGCATTTGAAACCAAACATAACACAGAGAATTACATCACATTTAATTACTGCAAACATGATTATCACATGAAGAAATCAAGCAACTTACTTAAGTTAGTTTTAAATAAAAATTGTTACTCACCTTTTAACTAAAATGCAGAGATGATTTAAACTGAGATGAAGCTTTGAAAACTTTGAATGCTTTGAAAAACTGGGTTCAAGCCTTTGAATTAGTTTTGAATTCTTTAAACTGAGATGTTTTGAGACATTGATTTATGCAGGCTGGAGCTTCAATTTGCTGTTGAATGCTTTGAAAATCCAGGTTGTATTTGAAACTTGCAAGCTTTGAAAATTGTTACAGGCTTTATCTTTGATTTGAGAAATTGTTCTCAGGTTTGAAAAAGATACAGGCTTGAGAAAAATGTTTTGAGTTGATCTGGTGATTGTTTTACAAGTTTCGATTTTGAGTTTCTTTGTTTTAGAAATGAGAATAGGAAAAGAAATGAAGAGGAAGATATATGTTTATATAAGTTAATTTAGATTTTATTTAAAAATAAAAGAAAATTAAAATTAATGTGACACTTGTCTTAACCTTACTTAGTTTGCTAACACATGGTATTTAAGAGGTTCATAGATTAACACATGTAACTTTACATGCATAATTAAATTTTAAATGTTTTATAAAGTTTTTATAAATTAATTTCCAAATAAATAAATACATATCTTATTTTATGAATGCTTTTCTTAATTTATAAAAATAAAACCTTTAAAAGAAAATAAAATAAAAACCAATTAAAAGATTTATCTAAAGTATATTTAAAACTAAAATGTTATTTATTTAAATAACATTGAAAAGTCCAGATTAAACTAAATATGAATTTCCAATTTACCAAAGCTTCTATTTACAACATATACAAATAAATATATATATTCAAATAGAAAATATCTTATTAACTTTTAAAAGATAAAATCATCAATTAATACTAATTTAATCAGATTATTAAATTAAATTCAAATCTTATTATCAAAGATTATCCATATCAATTTAATTATTCAACAGATTATTAAATTGATATTGTTAAAATTTCCGGGATATTACATTCCTCCCCCCTTAAAATAATTTCGTCCCCGAAATTTAAACAAAGGTAATTTAATAATCTTATTAAAGATTTAAATTCAAAACACAAGCATCTACTATCATCCATATGCTAGCAACCATAGCAACCAAATCATCCAATCAAACAATCTAACTATCTAGACTAAATTCTAGATAAAATTCCTCGAGTTTCCCCAAGTATATATATATACCGGGATACTCGCTCTACAAACAATCTAAACAACGAAGCTATAGATCTCCTACTCATCTAGATTTATAGAACTAAACAGAATATCAGACTACAGACGAGTCTGACTCAACTACCAAATTTCCCAAAACTGCAGATTCTAAAACCAGAGATAGATCAAATACGTACTTCCTCAGAGATACGTAAAACACAATGAATTCCAATTATCCAAACTGACAATTCAATTCAGAAGTCCAAATACTTATCCAAATCAGAACACAGAAGAGATCCAAACACAACTCTACTTCACAATTATCCGTAGATTCCAAACTTACTTCTCCCATCCAGAGATACACTCCAAACTGCTTTCGCTGCTCAACTCTGATATGAGGTAGGATACAAGCACAGACTGGACAACTCACTTCTAGAAATAAGGTTCACTGATCCATAAATAAAACTTAGATACTCCAGCAAAACTTGAGTTGCTTCGCCAACTCCATCTCTAGGAAACATTCTTCCACTAGACTGAACCATCGGTACTATTCCTGGAATCCAGTCGATAAGAAAACTCACCCTTCAGATGTGGACAAACTTCTGACTTCTCTGAAGACATCCAGAAAAACTCTGACAACCCAAGAGAACACTCAGACAATCGCAAGTCACTTTTGCGATCAACCCAACCTAATTCCAAAGAAAAACTGTTCCTCTTTACACAATCCGAACAGCTCATACTTAACTATCCAATCCATCGAAGAAATGGATCCACTCTGCTGCTTCTGAACTTCACTTCCAGAAAAACTGCTCATCCAGAAAACTTCCTGCCATCACAGAATACTCCGAGCTGCACTGCTGCCACATATGCCAAAGATTCCTAAATCAAAGCTCTTCGAGAAACTCGAACCTCAAACAAAACAGAAACACCATGCTGAACTCAGCCACAACACCGAAGCAAATACACTTCCTTAAGCTTGTTCCAAAGAAAACATCTTCGGGAACATCCATCGTCACTGTATCTCATCATACAGCTACTATTACCTGAGGTATCAAGGTACCATCACTCACTTCTGTTCAACCGACAGATCCAACTTTACTCATCCAATCTTCAAAGATAAACTCCGAACCATTACAGTTTCCTTCGGAGATCGATGAAATCCTTCACCACAGCAAAGCTTACTCGAGACAGTATTAGGTCTACAGTCTCGACAGATACACTTCCAACCTCAATACTCAAACTCCAATTATAGGTAATAGTCGTGTTACACACAACACTACCCTATCTACCTTTATATCCTATATTGGAAAACCCGAACAGGTAACCCAACAAATAGGTAGAAATATATATATATATATATATTTAAAATGATACTTTTTATATAGAAATTATTTCTGGGTAAAATTATTTCATTTACCTCTTTAAAACAATATTGTGTCCGTTGGCCTGGTTCAAGTGTTTAGAGATCCCTATCAATAACGTTAGCTACTCGTATTGACCAGAATCCATATACCACTCAACCGATCAATTAACACAATGTAAAATCATTTTATATTACTAACAAATACGCGCTCTCGTATATATATATATACACTCGGACTCAAACAGGTTGCTACAGATCCTATCTCTAATGAACAATCCTTCCGAACCTAGGTACTCACTCAACCTAATGTTCTGATATTCACTTAACCAAAAGCTTAGGCATTCGCTCAACCTATGCTCTGATACCAAATGTAACGACCACGACTTTCTCTCCATAGAAAGTCGTATCGCTAATAAGAAAGAAAGGGATAGAAAGAGAAAAGAAGAGAAAGAAAGAACTAAACAATATCAGAATCTCACAGCGGAAACGGAACAAAATATATTATATCACATAAATATTACACAGTATCATATACAACACTTATCAGAGTTACACAGATTCACATCATATACTAGACAGTTATAAACATCTGTCTAGTTATTACATCTCAATACAAACAAAGATCTAAACAAGATCAACACAGCGGAAACTACTATCTATATCTACAACGCTGAAGCCTCCTGCTCCATTGCTCCTCCACAATTCGTCAAGGCTAACCTGAATCCCTTGGCTACTCGTAAAAATTTGAGTACCCATGTGACAACCCGACTTCCCACGCCTGGAAAATCGCATCGTTTTTAAGAAAAGAAAGAGGTGAGAAGTAGAAAAGATAGAGAAGAAGAAGAAACAATCACAGAATCTCAACAGCGGAACGAATAAAATATAATATATCACAAAAAAATAAATAGTATCATATACATCAGAGTCACACGGATAATACAACACATACTAGACAGTTATAAACACCTGTCTAGTTAATACAACTCACAAGTCACATAGATACAACACAGCGGAAATACAGATAAACACTAACACAGCGGAACCAATATATATATCTATACGCTGAAGCCTCCTGCTCCATTTGCTCCTCCAGTATTCGTCAAAGCTAACCTGAATCCCTTGGCTACCCGTAAAAAATTGGGTACCCGAGAGTTTATGAAAAACAGAAATAAACTTCGGGTCAGACATGGGTCTGGTATGAGTAAACGGTTAAAGTTTCTTAACTTTCAAAAACCTTTGAAAACAAAAGGTATCACGTAAGACATCCCACACATAAACATGGAAATGTTTTTACCTTACGCTAACCAAAACTTTGATAGGAAATTCGGTGATATTATAATAGTGTCTAGGGTTTTCAAGTAAATAGAAAAATAGCTGAAATTGTTACATCTATTAAATTCCAGCATACTAGCCACAACGTGGGTAATACAATCAAAACCGAAGGCACTTATTGGATTTTGGATTCCATACAATGGCAGGGCTACTGGGGTACCGCCCGTCACAGTACGTGGCCTAGATCACCGTACCGAGGACCCACCCTAAGTCCCCTGCAACACAAGGTCGGAACATCCCTTACTGGATAATTCCCGCACAAGATACCCCACGGTTGTCATGATCAACCGCACACAAAGCCGAATAATAAGGGACATCTAGACAGGGGTAATCTCGTCCTACTTGGGTGCTACCCACTAACCTTGCTGCACCTCCCCTGTTTTAGCCATTCCCGGTTGATGAGGCTTGAGGTCACGATTACCTTTAGAGAACACATCTCTTAGAATGCTCATCGTCCACCTGACGATGTTCTGAAAGCATTCAATCCATACAAGTTCGTTCCGGGTTCGAACGAAACCGAAGGCATTATCTCGTTACACTCGTATTGGAATCACCCTCAGAGTTAACGACAATAACCCTTGCATTCTGAATCACCATCTCGAATCTATAAGTACTATCTTCGTCAAACTCATTACGGAATCACCCATAGAGTTATACTGACGTATAGTTCTTATACCTCGAGTCTTCACTTGCTCCATTTGAATTTCACGACCTATCGTTATTTTGGATCGATGTGGTATTCGGATATCCAAATCTAGAAACCCGATCCCGGTCTCATCGAAATCCAAACCGTGTCTTTTAAGGCCAAGTTGTTTTAAAGTTAAAACAATTTAAATTCAATTATCTATATACACACAGATAGATAAATAACAATATCACAATGGATAATAACATCATCATCATAAACAGCTAATCCATATTATCTACTCAAACAGATAATCAATATCATCATACTTAACCAAGCATCCATAACACAATAGATATATATCTGAGATCACAATCAATCATGGAAATCAATATCATCCATCATATATAAACAAAGATTAATAATCACCTCATTTATAATTAATTTAAAATGAATTAAATTAATTACAAATCTCTAATTAATTTAAAGTAAATTAAATTAATTACCCCATCAGTATTAATCTTGCTTACATAACCATTAATTAATTACAAATTAATTAATTAATCATTTCCTACTCTTCCATCTTAATTAACCATTTTAGATTAATTATCTCAAATTATATTTAAGTAATTATCCTCTAATTATTTTACAAATTAATTACTTCATACCAATTATAGAAAGTAACCTTTTAAATTACTAAAATTAATTTCATTTCTTCTTAATTAATTACTCTAATGAATTGCTTCATTTATTAATTATTCCCAAATAAATCCATTTTAACTTGCATCATTAATTACAATAATTAATGATCTCTAATTACATTTATTTCATTTAGTAATTTATCTCCAATTAAACAAAATGTTAATCACCTTGATTAACTCCATTCAGTAATTAACTACCCTTAATTACTTCAATTAATAATTTAATTACTCCATAATTAATTATTCTCTAATTAATCCCTTGATTAATTTATACCAAGTAATTATAATCAAATTACTTTCATTTTTAAATCATTCACAGTTAATTACTTCCTTAAGTAATTATACTTACCATATCATCAAAGGTTTATTTAAATTAATTAAACTAAATTAATTAACTTAAACAAATTCATATTAAACTGAATTTATTACAATGATAGATAAATTTCTTAATTATTTCCATTAGTAATTATACTGAAATAATTTACTATTGATTATCTTAAATTAATAAGCTTAATCAATTATCAAGATTTATCATATTAATCCATTATTTAATAATCCTAGTTAATAACCTTCATTAATTATTTATACTTCTTAAATTACTTTTCCAAAGTAATAAATTAAGATTTATTATTTAATTACAATTAAGTTTTATCTTTAATAACTCATAAATAAATTCTTAATTACTAAATAGATTAAGTATCTAATACAACTTAATTAACCCTCACTTCATTAATTAATAATCATAAATTAAAATTCAACTCCTATTTAATAAATGATTCTAAATTACCAATTATTTATTCTAAATTAATTATCTTAAACCTTAATTAACTAATTTAACTTTCAATTACTAAATTAATTAATCAAATCATTAATTAATCAAATTAGTTAATTATTCATTTTAATTAACTTAATAATTACAAATCTTTAAATCTTCACTTATTTAAGGATAAAACATTTTCTTATTTAATATCGAATTCTCATTTCAAAAAAACTAGATTCAAATAAACACATAATTCAACTTAGCAAGATTTAAATCACAATTTAAAATCTACTTTAACTATTTAAAAGTTGTTAAAACATTTAATTAGTTTTATAAAACTTATATTTGAAACTAGGGTTTAAACTCATTTGAATTCAGATTTGAAACCAGATTTAAAACCTTTGATTTAAACTTCATTTACAATTTAAACTTCATTTTACAATTCAACTACTTAGGAATTTTTGAAGTAGTTAAACAATTAAAAAATTTCCTTAAGACTTTATTTATTTCAAACTGAGATTCAAAACTTACTGGAATTCAGTTTTAAGTTGGATTCAAACTTAATAAAATCCCTACTCCCCAATTTAAACCCAGATTTAGATTTTAAAAACATTTAAACTGCCAGGCTAAAAAAAAACTGGCAACACTAACAAATACCCGAGCTTCCCCTGTTTTACTTCGAGTCGAACAGAGAAAACCCTCGGCCATCCCCTTCATTTACTCGAGAAAACTCGAGTAACCCTCCTGCTCAAACCAAAACTCCTCAGCATACACCAGGGAATCACCGTGCACGTGCACCACGAATTCGATCGTCTTCGATCGAGTTCGACGACGTTCCCTCGTCGACAACCATGCCCAAACACCATCGTCATCACCAGATTCTCCCATCTCAACTCGAATACGAAATTCGATTTCAAACTGAAGCCTGGAACCCATCAACTCGAACTCGCGAAAACCTGGCAACGCGTCGTTCGCCAACCTCCGACCATATGCAGGTCAACCCCTCCGGCTTCGACTTCCCCTACGCGACTACTTTCATTCCCCAGAACCCGGTTGAACTCGATCAACTTCGTGAAACGCGGTGATCGATTTTTCCTAGCTTAGTAATACTAGGGTTCTAAACTTAAAATGACAATTGCCACCACCCCACTGTCATGAGCCAACACCTGACAATTTTGTCAAAGTCCCCTATCACCCCTCCACCTCCAGAAAGAACCACCACCTCCCAGATCAACTATATCTCCGGAGAAACCCAAAAACCCGATTTCCAGACATTTCTAAAAATCACCTTCAATTTTACATTAAAAATTGTGAATTTGATTTTAAAAATCCTAACTTTTATATACGATTCCGGTTATATATTTTTATCAACAAATTTTAATGTTTGATTTTTAACAATTTTAAAATTCCTCTGTGTTCTCTTTGCTTCCAGACAATGTTTTACTTTCTATAATTATTGCAACCATTTTTAAAGCTTAGTTAAGTCAAAACAACACTTTGTCTAAAATATCTAAGCCTAAAGAAGGTTAGAGTGTAAAGCATTTGAAGTTAGAACTAAGTTTAAATCTCTGGAGTTTTTAAACAGAGATGAATACTGTAATTACTTAGACCTTTTCACATGGTTCCATGGTCTTAAAGGCCATCATACAACCACATTCTATACATACATCACAAATCTACTTAACCTATAAGTCATATGCATCAAAACAGAAGGGTGTCACATGTTTATAGTATAAAGACAGAGGGTTGAAACTAAGATCTGAGATGTTTAGAAGCAATATATATGCACACTTACATAAATGCACTGAAGCTTGCACAAACACATACATATAACATATAAACAAATCATAAGCACAGAGATTTCCCGATTTATTTAAATTTTTGTTTAAAAGTTTACTCACCTAGCTTTTCAAAACAGAGCTTGTTCTTTTTGGTTTGAAGACAGGGAAAAGCTTGAAACTAGGAATTTGAAAACTTGTATATCTTTGTTGTTGATCCCAGAAATTTGAATAGCTGGAAAACTTGAACATGAATGGGTCTGAAGCCTTGTTATAATGAAGATGCTTTCATTTTTTTGGTTGTGAAACTGAAATGCTTTTGCTTAGTTGATTTCCAGGTTTGAACATTTCTTTTATTCTTTCTTTTACTTAGGTTGTATATGTTTTAGATTTTTAGAAACTGGATGCTTGGCTTTTGTAAACGAAATGTAATAAGGCAAGTTGGTAAATACAACAAGTATACTCATTTTTTTATTATTCTAGTACACGAATAATTCAGAGATTTTATCTCTTTGGGGGCTGAAAGTATATCTCGAACAGGCTTTGTTATGCTAGGTGGAAAGAACATTAAATGTCATTGTACTTTTGTTTCCAGGCTTCTCTTTCAATCCAAGTCTCATGAAAAAAAATCTTTCATATGTTTAATTTTGTTTATCTTAGACTTAGCATATTTATCCCATTTCATTCGTATGTGTTGAAGTGGTCTCGGCCTGCCCATGTATTTTGTTAGAGTATAAAATTTTACTTAAGTTTTACTTTATATTTTAGTACTAGTGAGATCTCAATGCCTGCAAGTATGCTTACCTAAGTTTTAATTTAAAGTTTTGTTATGGTTATTGTTGTTGTTAGCTTGAATATTAATTTTAACCTTAGTATTTAATTCTACTCCTAACATAAGTGTATTTATTTTTTTATTTCTAACATGAAGGTATTTACATTTTAAAAGATAAACAATCAATATATAATTCCCCATTATCATTTTATTTTATAATTACTTTAAATATTTACAAGGTATATTTTATCATCTATAATCTATAATTATTATATTTATTTTAGAGATTTACATAAATTTTAAAACCATAACTTCTTTTTAAAACATATATAACAATTTTCATTTAAAATAAAAATCTACTTATATCGACATCACATTATAAATAAAGCTCATTATTACATTAAAATAAATTTATAAATGAAATTATTACTTCATTTCTTATTTTTATAAAACAAGACAATTCTTTGTTTAATTTAAATCTAAGCTAAAATCATTTAAACAATTTTAACTTAAATCTTAAGTATATTCAAGCCATATGATTATTTATTTAGATATTGAATTAAATCAAATTTCCAAATTACCAAAAAGATTTGAGTTTGAAAACATATTCTTATTTATTAAAATTTAAAACAAATCTTAACTATTTACACTATATACAGATTTATGAAAATTAATAGAAAACAATTTATTAGCTTTAAAAGATAATTTATCAGTTAAATATTCATTTAAAAGAAAATTATCAAATCAATTCAAACTTATTAACAATTATCATCATATCAATTTAATATTTAATATAGATTATTAAATTGATATTGCTCGAAATTCCGGGATGTCACATTCCTCCCCTCTTAAAAGAATTTCGTCCCCGAAATTTAAAACAAAGGTAATTTAATAATCTCATTAATGATTTAATTTTTAAAACAAACATATATCATCAATATATACTAACAACCATAGCAATCAATCATCCAATCAAACAAATCCAACTATCCGGACAAAATACTGGATTGAATTTCCTCGAGTTTCCCCGAGTATAAATACCGGGTTACTCGCTCTATAGAATCCAAACAATCAATACTACAAAGCTACACACATCTAGATCTACGAACAAGATAGGATATCAAACTATAAACAAGTCTGACTCAACATCCAAAACTCCCTGAACAGCTGGTTCTACAACCAGAGATAACTCATACACGTACTCCCTCAGAGACACGTGAAACCAACGAATCTCAGTTATCCAAACTGACAATTCACTCCTGAAGATCAAACACTTATCCAAAATCAAATCTCCGATTCCGAAATCCAAATTCCTTCGGACGATCCTGGGACTCCTACATCCTTACTGATCAGCTTATCCTTCGCTGATGCCCTCCCGAAACATCCTGAACCAAAACAATCAACAAAATGATCTTTCCAAGATCAACCACAACTCAGAACTCCACTCTATTCCAGAATCAAAAGACGGATCTCACTTCTCTTATCCAAAAGAGATAAAACAGATGCTCTCCAAATTACTTCCGCTGCACAACTCTGATCCGAGCAGATGAAAATGCTGATGACGAACACAAGCACAAACTTCCACTGATACCAACTATGACAGACCTAGGCTTTGCAACCGTCGGTCAGTAGCCACAACTGGTAAGCTTCTCAACCATTCCGAAAATATGGTTCAATAGATCCATAAAGAGAAAACTCAAAAGTTCCTCCAAAACCCGAGCTGCTTCACTAAACTCTCTCCAAAAACTATCCTACTACTGAGCTGAACCATCGGTATCACTCCTAGAATCCAATCGATACCAATCTCAATCACTAGATGCTAACAAAATTCTGACTTCCTGAAGACATCCAGAAAAATTCCTAACATCCCAAGAGAACACTCAGACTATCGCAAGTCACTTTTGCGATCAACTCAGCCTGATTCCAAAGAAAAACTGTTCTCTCTTTACTAAACAGAACAGCCTACACTCAACTAGTCAATTCCATCGAAGAAACGGAACCACACTGCTGCTTCTGAAATCCGCAGCTAAACTAGAAAGCTTCCTTGCCAGCATACAGGATCTTCCGAACTACACTGCTGACACCAATGCCAAGGAATTCCAAATCCAAAGCTCTTCGAGAAACTCAAACCTCAAACTAAACAGAAACACCCTGCTGAACACAGCCACTACACCGAAGCAGATACACTTCTTAAAACTTGTTCCAAAGAAACATCTTCGGAAACATCCATAATCACTGTGTCTCATCACACAACTACTAATCCCGGAGATATCAAGATATCATCACTAGCTTCTGTCCAACCGACATATCCAATCTCTACTCAAAGATGGACTCCGAACCTTTACAGGTTTCCTTCAGAGATCGATGAAATCCTTACATCAACAAAGCTCACTCGAGAAAGACTGTAGACCCAATACCGTCTCGGTAGATACACTTCCAATCTCAACAAACTCCAACCATCGGTAGTCGTGTGACACACCACTACCCTATCTACCTTTATAACTTATATTGGGAAACCCGAACAGGTAACCCAACAAATAGGTAGAAATAGATATATATATATATATAGATAAAAATTACAAGTACGCTCTCTCAGAAAGACACCACTCCAGAGCCTAGGTATTCGCTCAACCTGATGCTCTGATACCACCTCCCAGATCAACTATATCTCCGGAGAAACCCAAAAACCCGATTTCCAGACATTTCTAAAAATCACCTTCAATTTTACATTAAAAATTGTGAATTTGATTTTAAAAATCCTAACTTTTATATACGATTCCGGTTATATATTTTTATCAACAAATTTTAATGTTTGATTTTTAACAATTTTAAAATTCCTCTGTGTTCTCTTTGCTTCCAGACAATGTTTTACTTTCTATAATTATTGCAACCATTTTTAAAGCTTAGTTAAGTCAAAACAACACTTTGTCTAAAATATCTAAGCCTAAAGAAGGTTAGAGTGTAAAGCATTTGAAGTTAGAACTAAGTTTAAATCTCTGGAGTTTTTAAACAGAGATGAATACTGTAATTACTTAGACCTTTTCACATGGTTCCATGGTCTTAAAGGCCATCATACAACCACATTCTATACATACATCACAAATCTACTTAACCTATAAGTCATATGCATCAAAACAGAAGGGTGTCACATGTTTATAGTATAAAGACAGAGGGTTGAAACTAAGATCTGAGATGTTTAGAAGCAATATATATGCACACTTACATAAATGCACTGAAGCTTGCACAAACACATACATATAACATATAAACAAATCATAAGCACAGAGATTTCCCGATTTATTTAAATTTTTGTTTAAAAGTTTACTCACCTAGCTTTTCAAAACAGAGCTTGTTCTTTTTGGTTTGAAGACAGGGAAAAGCTTGAAACTAGGAATTTGAAAACTTGTATATCTTTGTTGTTGATCCCAGAAATTTGAATAGCTGGAAAACTTGAACATGAATGGGTCTGAAGCCTTGTTATAATGAAGATGCTTTCATTTTTTTGGTTGTGAAACTGAAATGCTTTTGCTTAGTTGATTTCCAGGTTTGAACATTTCTTTTATTCTTTCTTTTACTTAGGTTGTATATGTTTTAGATTTTTAGAAACTGGATGCTTGGCTTTTGTAAACGAAATGTAATAAGGCAAGTTGGTAAATACAACAAGTATACTCATTTTTTTATTATTCTAGTACACGAATAATTCAGAGATTTTATCTCTTTGGGGGCTGAAAGTATATCTCGAACAGGCTTTGTTATGCTAGGTGGAAAGAACATTAAATGTCATTGTACTTTTGTTTCCAGGCTTCTCTTTCAATCCAAGTCTCATGAAAAAAAATCTTTCATATGTTTAATTTTGTTTATCTTAGACTTAGCATATTTATCCCATTTCATTCGTATGTGTTGAAGTGGTCTCGGCCTGCCCATGTATTTTGTTAGAGTATAAAATTTTACTTAAGTTTTACTTTATATTTTAGTACTAGTGAGATCTCAATGCCTGCAAGTATGCTTACCTAAGTTTTAATTTAAAGTTTTGTTATGGTTATTGTTGTTGTTAGCTTGAATATTAATTTTAACCTTAGTATTTAATTCTACTCCTAACATAAGTGTATTTATTTTTTTATTTCTAACATGAAGGTATTTACATTTTAAAAGATAAACAATCAATATATAATTCCCCATTATCATTTTATTTTATAATTACTTTAAATATTTACAAGGTATATTTTATCATCTATAATCTATAATTATTATATTTATTTTAGAGATTTACATAAATTTTAAAACCATAACTTCTTTTTAAAACATATATAACAATTTTCATTTAAAATAAAAATCTACTTATATCGACATCACATTATAAATAAAGCTCATTATTACATTAAAATAAATTTATAAATGAAATTATTACTTCATTTCTTATTTTTATAAAACAAGACAATTCTTTGTTTAATTTAAATCTAAGCTAAAATCATTTAAACAATTTTAACTTAAATCTTAAGTATATTCAAGCCATATGATTATTTATTTAGATATTGAATTAAATCAAATTTCCAAATTACCAAAAAGATTTGAGTTTGAAAACATATTCTTATTTATTAAAATTTAAAACAAATCTTAACTATTTACACTATATACAGATTTATGAAAATTAATAGAAAACAATTTATTAGCTTTAAAAGATAATTTATCAGTTAAATATTCATTTAAAAGAAAATTATCAAATCAATTCAAACTTATTAACAATTATCATCATATCAATTTAATATTTAATATAGATTATTAAATTGATATTGCTCGAAATTCCGGGATGTCACATTCCTCCCCTCTTAAAAGAATTTCGTCCCCGAAATTTAAAACAAAGGTAATTTAATAATCTCATTAATGATTTAATTTTTAAAACAAACATATATCATCAATATATACTAACAACCATAGCAATCAATCATCCAATCAAACAAATCCAACTATCCGGACAAAATACTGGATTGAATTTCCTCGAGTTTCCCCGAGTATAAATACCGGGTTACTCGCTCTATAGAATCCAAACAATCAATACTACAAAGCTACACACATCTAGATCTACGAACAAGATAGGATATCAAACTATAAACAAGTCTGACTCAACATCCAAAACTCCCTGAACAGCTGGTTCTACAACCAGAGATAACTCATACACGTACTCCCTCAGAGACACGTGAAACCAACGAATCTCAGTTATCCAAACTGACAATTCACTCCTGAAGATCAAACACTTATCCAAAATCAAATCTCCGATTCCGAAATCCAAATTCCTTCGGACGATCCTGGGACTCCTACATCCTTACTGATCAGCTTATCCTTCGCTGATGCCCTCCCGAAACATCCTGAACCAAAACAATCAACAAAATGATCTTTCCAAGATCAACCACAACTCAGAACTCCACTCTATTCCAGAATCAAAAGACGGATCTCACTTCTCTTATCCAAAAGAGATAAAACAGATGCTCTCCAAATTACTTCCGCTGCACAACTCTGATCCGAGCAGATGAAAATGCTGATGACGAACACAAGCACAAACTTCCACTGATACCAACTATGACAGACCTAGGCTTTGCAACCGTCGGTCAGTAGCCACAACTGGTAAGCTTCTCAACCATTCCGAAAATATGGTTCAATAGATCCATAAAGAGAAAACTCAAAAGTTCCTCCAAAACCCGAGCTGCTTCACTAAACTCTCTCCAAAAACTATCCTACTACTGAGCTGAACCATCGGTATCACTCCTAGAATCCAATCGATACCAATCTCAATCACTAGATGCTAACAAAATTCTGACTTCCTGAAGACATCCAGAAAAATTCCTAACATCCCAAGAGAACACTCAGACTATCGCAAGTCACTTTTGCGATCAACTCAGCCTGATTCCAAAGAAAAACTGTTCTCTCTTTACTAAACAGAACAGCCTACACTCAACTAGTCAATTCCATCGAAGAAACGGAACCACACTGCTGCTTCTGAAATCCGCAGCTAAACTAGAAAGCTTCCTTGCCAGCATACAGGATCTTCCGAACTACACTGCTGACACCAATGCCAAGGAATTCCAAATCCAAAGCTCTTCGAGAAACTCAAACCTCAAACTAAACAGAAACACCCTGCTGAACACAGCCACTACACCGAAGCAGATACACTTCTTAAAACTTGTTCCAAAGAAACATCTTCGGAAACATCCATAATCACTGTGTCTCATCACACAACTACTAATCCCGGAGATATCAAGATATCATCACTAGCTTCTGTCCAACCGACATATCCAATCTCTACTCAAAGATGGACTCCGAACCTTTACAGGTTTCCTTCAGAGATCGATGAAATCCTTACATCAACAAAGCTCACTCGAGAAAGACTGTAGACCCAATACCGTCTCGGTAGATACACTTCCAATCTCAACAAACTCCAACCATCGGTAGTCGTGTGACACACCACTACCCTATCTACCTTTATAACTTATATTGGGAAACCCGAACAGGTAACCCAACAAATAGGTAGAAATAGATATATATATATATATAGATAAAAATTACAAGTACGCTCTCTCAGAAAGACACCACTCCAGAGCCTAGGTATTCGCTCAACCTGATGCTCTGATACCACCTCCCAGATCAACTATATCTCCGGAGAAACCCAAAAACCCGATTTCCAGACATTTCTAAAAATCACCTTCAATTTTACATTAAAAATTGTGAATTTGATTTTAAAAATCCTAACTTTTATATACGATTCCGGTTATATATTTTTATCAACAAATTTTAATGTTTGATTTTTAACAATTTTAAAATTCCTCTGTGTTCTCTTTGCTTCCAGACAATGTTTTACTTTCTATAATTATTGCAACCATTTTTAAAGCTTAGTTAAGTCAAAACAACACTTTGTCTAAAATATCTAAGCCTAAAGAAGGTTAGAGTGTAAAGCATTTGAAGTTAGAACTAAGTTTAAATCTCTGGAGTTTTTAAACAGAGATGAATACTGTAATTACTTAGACCTTTTCACATGGTTCCATGGTCTTAAAGGCCATCATACAACCACATTCTATACATACATCACAAATCTACTTAACCTATAAGTCATATGCATCAAAACAGAAGGGTGTCACATGTTTATAGTATAAAGACAGAGGGTTGAAACTAAGATCTGAGATGTTTAGAAGCAATATATATGCACACTTACATAAATGCACTGAAGCTTGCACAAACACATACATATAACATATAAACAAATCATAAGCACAGAGATTTCCCGATTTATTTAAATTTTTGTTTAAAAGTTTACTCACCTAGCTTTTCAAAACAGAGCTTGTTCTTTTTGGTTTGAAGACAGGGAAAAGCTTGAAACTAGGAATTTGAAAACTTGTATATCTTTGTTGTTGATCCCAGAAATTTGAATAGCTGGAAAACTTGAACATGAATGGGTCTGAAGCCTTGTTATAATGAAGATGCTTTCATTTTTTTGGTTGTGAAACTGAAATGCTTTTGCTTAGTTGATTTCCAGGTTTGAACATTTCTTTTATTCTTTCTTTTACTTAGGTTGTATATGTTTTAGATTTTTAGAAACTGGATGCTTGGCTTTTGTAAACGAAATGTAATAAGGCAAGTTGGTAAATACAACAAGTATACTCATTTTTTTATTATTCTAGTACACGAATAATTCAGAGATTTTATCTCTTTGGGGGCTGAAAGTATATCTCGAACAGGCTTTGTTATGCTAGGTGGAAAGAACATTAAATGTCATTGTACTTTTGTTTCCAGGCTTCTCTTTCAATCCAAGTCTCATGAAAAAAAATCTTTCATATGTTTAATTTTGTTTATCTTAGACTTAGCATATTTATCCCATTTCATTCGTATGTGTTGAAGTGGTCTCGGCCTGCCCATGTATTTTGTTAGAGTATAAAATTTTACTTAAGTTTTACTTTATATTTTAGTACTAGTGAGATCTCAATGCCTGCAAGTATGCTTACCTAAGTTTTAATTTAAAGTTTTGTTATGGTTATTGTTGTTGTTAGCTTGAATATTAATTTTAACCTTAGTATTTAATTCTACTCCTAACATAAGTGTATTTATTTTTTTATTTCTAACATGAAGGTATTTACATTTTAAAAGATAAACAATCAATATATAATTCCCCATTATCATTTTATTTTATAATTACTTTAAATATTTACAAGGTATATTTTATCATCTATAATCTATAATTATTATATTTATTTTAGAGATTTACATAAATTTTAAAACCATAACTTCTTTTTAAAACATATATAACAATTTTCATTTAAAATAAAAATCTACTTATATCGACATCACATTATAAATAAAGCTCATTATTACATTAAAATAAATTTATAAATGAAATTATTACTTCATTTCTTATTTTTATAAAACAAGACAATTCTTTGTTTAATTTAAATCTAAGCTAAAATCATTTAAACAATTTTAACTTAAATCTTAAGTATATTCAAGCCATATGATTATTTATTTAGATATTGAATTAAATCAAATTTCCAAATTACCAAAAAGATTTGAGTTTGAAAACATATTCTTATTTATTAAAATTTAAAACAAATCTTAACTATTTACACTATATACAGATTTATGAAAATTAATAGAAAACAATTTATTAGCTTTAAAAGATAATTTATCAGTTAAATATTCATTTAAAAGAAAATTATCAAATCAATTCAAACTTATTAACAATTATCATCATATCAATTTAATATTTAATATAGATTATTAAATTGATATTGCTCGAAATTCCGGGATGTCACATTCCTCCCCTCTTAAAAGAATTTCGTCCCCGAAATTTAAAACAAAGGTAATTTAATAATCTCATTAATGATTTAATTTTTAAAACAAACATATATCATCAATATATACTAACAACCATAGCAATCAATCATCCAATCAAACAAATCCAACTATCCGGACAAAATACTGGATTGAATTTCCTCGAGTTTCCCCGAGTATAAATACCGGGTTACTCGCTCTATAGAATCCAAACAATCAATACTACAAAGCTACACACATCTAGATCTACGAACAAGATAGGATATCAAACTATAAACAAGTCTGACTCAACATCCAAAACTCCCTGAACAGCTGGTTCTACAACCAGAGATAACTCATACACGTACTCCCTCAGAGACACGTGAAACCAACGAATCTCAGTTATCCAAACTGACAATTCACTCCTGAAGATCAAACACTTATCCAAAATCAAATCTCCGATTCCGAAATCCAAATTCCTTCGGACGATCCTGGGACTCCTACATCCTTACTGATCAGCTTATCCTTCGCTGATGCCCTCCCGAAACATCCTGAACCAAAACAATCAACAAAATGATCTTTCCAAGATCAACCACAACTCAGAACTCCACTCTATTCCAGAATCAAAAGACGGATCTCACTTCTCTTATCCAAAAGAGATAAAACAGATGCTCTCCAAATTACTTCCGCTGCACAACTCTGATCCGAGCAGATGAAAATGCTGATGACGAACACAAGCACAAACTTCCACTGATACCAACTATGACAGACCTAGGCTTTGCAACCGTCGGTCAGTAGCCACAACTGGTAAGCTTCTCAACCATTCCGAAAATATGGTTCAATAGATCCATAAAGAGAAAACTCAAAAGTTCCTCCAAAACCCGAGCTGCTTCACTAAACTCTCTCCAAAAACTATCCTACTACTGAGCTGAACCATCGGTATCACTCCTAGAATCCAATCGATACCAATCTCAATCACTAGATGCTAACAAAATTCTGACTTCCTGAAGACATCCAGAAAAATTCCTAACATCCCAAGAGAACACTCAGACTATCGCAAGTCACTTTTGCGATCAACTCAGCCTGATTCCAAAGAAAAACTGTTCTCTCTTTACTAAACAGAACAGCCTACACTCAACTAGTCAATTCCATCGAAGAAACGGAACCACACTGCTGCTTCTGAAATCCGCAGCTAAACTAGAAAGCTTCCTTGCCAGCATACAGGATCTTCCGAACTACACTGCTGACACCAATGCCAAGGAATTCCAAATCCAAAGCTCTTCGAGAAACTCAAACCTCAAACTAAACAGAAACACCCTGCTGAACACAGCCACTACACCGAAGCAGATACACTTCTTAAAACTTGTTCCAAAGAAACATCTTCGGAAACATCCATAATCACTGTGTCTCATCACACAACTACTAATCCCGGAGATATCAAGATATCATCACTAGCTTCTGTCCAACCGACATATCCAATCTCTACTCAAAGATGGACTCCGAACCTTTACAGGTTTCCTTCAGAGATCGATGAAATCCTTACATCAACAAAGCTCACTCGAGAAAGACTGTAGACCCAATACCGTCTCGGTAGATACACTTCCAATCTCAACAAACTCCAACCATCGGTAGTCGTGTGACACACCACTACCCTATCTACCTTTATAACTTATATTGGGAAACCCGAACAGGTAACCCAACAAATAGGTAGAAATAGATATATATATATATATAGATAAAAATTACAAGTACGCTCTCTCAGAAAGACACCACTCCAGAGCCTAGGTATTCGCTCAACCTGATGCTCTGATACCACCTCCCAGATCAACTATATCTCCGGAGAAACCCAAAAACCCGATTTCCAGACATTTCTAAAAATCACCTTCAATTTTACATTAAAAATTGTGAATTTGATTTTAAAAATCCTAACTTTTATATACGATTCCGGTTATATATTTTTATCAACAAATTTTAATGTTTGATTTTTAACAATTTTAAAATTCCTCTGTGTTCTCTTTGCTTCCAGACAATGTTTTACTTTCTATAATTATTGCAACCATTTTTAAAGCTTAGTTAAGTCAAAACAACACTTTGTCTAAAATATCTAAGCCTAAAGAAGGTTAGAGTGTAAAGCATTTGAAGTTAGAACTAAGTTTAAATCTCTGGAGTTTTTAAACAGAGATGAATACTGTAATTACTTAGACCTTTTCACATGGTTCCATGGTCTTAAAGGCCATCATACAACCACATTCTATACATACATCACAAATCTACTTAACCTATAAGTCATATGCATCAAAACAGAAGGGTGTCACATGTTTATAGTATAAAGACAGAGGGTTGAAACTAAGATCTGAGATGTTTAGAAGCAATATATATGCACACTTACATAAATGCACTGAAGCTTGCACAAACACATACATATAACATATAAACAAATCATAAGCACAGAGATTTCCCGATTTATTTAAATTTTTGTTTAAAAGTTTACTCACCTAGCTTTTCAAAACAGAGCTTGTTCTTTTTGGTTTGAAGACAGGGAAAAGCTTGAAACTAGGAATTTGAAAACTTGTATATCTTTGTTGTTGATCCCAGAAATTTGAATAGCTGGAAAACTTGAACATGAATGGGTCTGAAGCCTTGTTATAATGAAGATGCTTTCATTTTTTTGGTTGTGAAACTGAAATGCTTTTGCTTAGTTGATTTCCAGGTTTGAACATTTCTTTTATTCTTTCTTTTACTTAGGTTGTATATGTTTTAGATTTTTAGAAACTGGATGCTTGGCTTTTGTAAACGAAATGTAATAAGGCAAGTTGGTAAATACAACAAGTATACTCATTTTTTTATTATTCTAGTACACGAATAATTCAGAGATTTTATCTCTTTGGGGGCTGAAAGTATATCTCGAACAGGCTTTGTTATGCTAGGTGGAAAGAACATTAAATGTCATTGTACTTTTGTTTCCAGGCTTCTCTTTCAATCCAAGTCTCATGAAAAAAAATCTTTCATATGTTTAATTTTGTTTATCTTAGACTTAGCATATTTATCCCATTTCATTCGTATGTGTTGAAGTGGTCTCGGCCTGCCCATGTATTTTGTTAGAGTATAAAATTTTACTTAAGTTTTACTTTATATTTTAGTACTAGTGAGATCTCAATGCCTGCAAGTATGCTTACCTAAGTTTTAATTTAAAGTTTTGTTATGGTTATTGTTGTTGTTAGCTTGAATATTAATTTTAACCTTAGTATTTAATTCTACTCCTAACATAAGTGTATTTATTTTTTTATTTCTAACATGAAGGTATTTACATTTTAAAAGATAAACAATCAATATATAATTCCCCATTATCATTTTATTTTATAATTACTTTAAATATTTACAAGGTATATTTTATCATCTATAATCTATAATTATTATATTTATTTTAGAGATTTACATAAATTTTAAAACCATAACTTCTTTTTAAAACATATATAACAATTTTCATTTAAAATAAAAATCTACTTATATCGACATCACATTATAAATAAAGCTCATTATTACATTAAAATAAATTTATAAATGAAATTATTACTTCATTTCTTATTTTTATAAAACAAGACAATTCTTTGTTTAATTTAAATCTAAGCTAAAATCATTTAAACAATTTTAACTTAAATCTTAAGTATATTCAAGCCATATGATTATTTATTTAGATATTGAATTAAATCAAATTTCCAAATTACCAAAAAGATTTGAGTTTGAAAACATATTCTTATTTATTAAAATTTAAAACAAATCTTAACTATTTACACTATATACAGATTTATGAAAATTAATAGAAAACAATTTATTAGCTTTAAAAGATAATTTATCAGTTAAATATTCATTTAAAAGAAAATTATCAAATCAATTCAAACTTATTAACAATTATCATCATATCAATTTAATATTTAATATAGATTATTAAATTGATATTGCTCGAAATTCCGGGATGTCACAACCCAAGAGTTTATAAAACAGAAATAAACAACTTGGGTCAGACATGGGTCTGGTGTGAGTAACAGGTTAAACTTGTTTAACTTCAAAACCTTTTTGAAAGAAAAGGTATCACGTAAGACTCCCCACAAATAAACATGGGTAAGTTTTTACCTTACGCTAACCAAAACATTTGATAGGAAATTCGATTGTATTATAATAGGGTCTAGGGTTTTCAAATAAATATGAAATAGCTGAAATGCTTACATCTCACATTCCAACATAGTTGGGCACAACTAATACGTACGGCACTTATTGGAGTTTGGATTCCATACAATGGCAGGGCTACCGGGGTACCGCCCGTCACAGTACGTGGCCTAGATCACCGTACCGAGGATCACTCCCAATCCCCTGCAACACAAGGTCGGAACATCCCTTACTGGATAATTCCCGCACAAGATACCTCACGGTTGGGATCAGCAACCGCACCAGTAAGTCGAAAATAGAAAGGGACATCTAGACAGAGGTAACCTTGTCCTACTTGGGTGCTACCCACTAACCTTGCTGCACCTCCCCTGTTTTAGCCATTCCCGGTTTGTGTGGCTTGAGGTCACGATTACCTTAGAAAAGAACACATCACTTAGAATGCTCATCGTCCACCTGACGATGTTCTGAAAGCATTCAATCCATACAAGTTCGTTCCGGGTTCGAACGAAACCGAAGGCATTATCTCGTTATACTCGTTTTGGAATCACCCTCAGAGTTAACGACAATAACCCTTGCACTCTAAATCTTCATCTTCACTTGATTTACGACCTATCGTTAATTTGGATCGATGTGGTATTCGGGTCTCCAGACCTGGAAATCCGGTATACGGAAACCCGATCCCGGTCTCATCGAAATCCAAAGCGTATCTTTTAAGGCCAAGTTGTTTTAAAGGTTAAAACAATTCAATTCATTATCTTTATACACAAAGAAAGATAATTCAACATATAATCAACATTATCAGATAATCCATACAATTCAACTAACATCCATATCATACAGCATATATCTCATCAGAGATATCAATCAATGCCAAGTATTCAATACTAACACCCATTCATAAGTAATGATTTATATCATCTTTTAATTATCTTTTAATTACATCCAAGTAATTTATTTCAATTAATTTCTCAAATTAATTATCCTTAACCACTTATAGTAATTAACCTTTAATTACATCATTAATTAATTAACTAAATTAATTAAGTTAACCAACTATAATTAATTACATTAATCCTTAATTAATTACATTGATTAATCACTTCATTTATTAATTATTACTTAATTAACCAATCTTAATTACATCGTTAATTATATAAATAAATGATCCTTAATTACAACTTAATTATTAATTACTTAATTAAATTAATTACATTAAGTAATTAATTTTTAATTAAACAACATTTATTAATCACTTTTGATTAATCTTAAATCAGTAATTAACTACCCTTAATTACTTTCATTAACTAAATTAATTACTCCTTAATTAATTATCTTTAATTAATCTCTTGATTAATTACAAAGTAATTTAATCCAAATTCCTTTCTTAACCTTAAATCATCTTTCATTAATTACATCCAGTAATTATCATTAATTACTTAACTAAGTAATTACAATCCATTTATTAAATTAATAATTATTTATCAAATCATCAAATGTTTAAATTAATTAAACTTAATTAATTAACTTAAACAAATTACATTTAAACTAAATTAATTACATTAAGTAATTAATTCCTTAATTACTTCCTTTTTAAGAAATTAACCTTTTATTACTTCCATTAATTAACTCTAATTACTTTCATTAAGTAATTATCCTTTTATTAATTACATTCATTTATTAACTGCTAATTACTTATACTAAGTAATTATACTTTATTAATTATATTAAGTAGTTATACTTAATCAGTTTCAAAGTAATTATCCTAAATTAATTAATTATCTTAAATTAATTATATTAAATAGTTGTCTTCAATTTATTAAGTAACTATACTTTAATTACTTAATAAAAACTTAATTAATTAAGATAAACCATTTATCTTAATTAATCACTCTAATTAAATATCCTTTAAAACTTTTCTCCTTTAAATATATTTAAAAATTTTGTTAACCTTAAGAAAAATTATTACCTTTATAATGACCCAATTATTATTATCATATAAATTTTAAACATTTATCATTAATTAATTTACTTAGTTAAAATTTTAAAATAAAATAAATAAACATTTAACTTAACAAATTAAAGTTAACAAATTATAACTTCTTAAATCAAATCATTTTAAACAATTATAAAAGTTCAAACTACATTCAATTTAAAATTTAAAACTTGCTTTTTATAAAATCTTTTAAAAACTGTTTATAACTTGCTTCGGGTCCAACCCGATCTTCACCCGAGATCTACTCGAGTTTCTCCTTTTCTTTTATTTCAAAAACTTAGTTTAAATTTTAAAAATTTTAAAACTATAACAACTAAACTGTTAATAGCTGAACCTTTCAAACTACACGAGTTTTCACTCCAGATTCCCGCCCTCAACTCGTGTATTCATCTCCATTCCATTGCTTCGAGAAAATCACGCAATGTCTCGAGTACGACCCGAGCTACCCTTCTTCTTCCCCAACTATACTATATCTTCCAGATATACAACGTGCACACGTACACATGCATGCAAGTTCGCCAGTGCTCAGACCAACGTCGACGCCTTCGCCAAGTCGACAACCATCCCCCTGACCCACCTGGCCACCCAGACCACCGATATCACCATCGAAATGAAATCGAACCCATCGTTCGAAAAACTGGAACAATACCGATCACCTAAAAATGCCTCGCTCCGACCATCTCAACCACTAGACGTCACGCAACCACCATTGGAGCTTCGTCAACCTTCCCTGCTTCAATTTCCCCAGGTCTCGTTCCACTCGATGCATCGATGACCACGAATTAGCCTCACATCTCTCGACGTTCAAATCCCGACATTAAACCCTAGTTCGTCGTCGCTGAGTCGCCACGTCCATCGATAAATCCAATCCTTATTTTTGCTGTAATCTCCTTCCTACCAGCTTCCATCACGATCAATCACGACACCTCATTCATCATAGATCGTCGGAAATCGACGAATATCCCAAATTTGATCATCACAGAAATTCTCTACTTCCCTAATCTTAAAAATCACCAAATCTATATTAAAAATCATTATTTTCGAATGCGAACTAAGTTATGAATTCAAAACACAAAATTTTAATGATTGATTTTCTGATATAAATTTATTACCACTGTGTTTCCTTAACTTCTATAATGATATTTGTTATTTTTATTGGAAACCCTTTTTAGAAACAATTACCTTGCAATTTCAAACATCTTTTATTCATACAACAAAGCTTATAAATCATTGATCAAAGAGAATTTGATTTATCTTTTGTTTCTAGCCTGTAAACATAGGAACAGAGGAATGTATAACATATACACAAGGTATACAGGCATGCAAGTAATTTCACAGCATATTTTCAAGTATAACCACAAATATATACTAGTCATAACATATTCCAAATTTTATATAGGTATTTTACTCACAGCATCAACATGAAAATAGATTTTAGGTGGGAAGTTTGCTTACCAGGTTATAAAACAGAGACAGGCTTTTAGGTTTATCTATTTATATCTACTGATATAATATATACATGCAATTCAAAACAAAGCATTCCTGTAAAAGCTTTATACTATATTTCTACAACATTTATCACAAGCATCTAAGTCTAGATTTAAAACTGTTTTTAAATTCAAGGTTTACTCACTTTAATAAAGCAGAGAACAGAGAACATATTCATTCATACAATACATCCATATATACCAAACCCAACATGCATTTGAAACCAAACATAACACAGAGAATTACATCACATTTAATTACTGCAAACATGATTATCACATGAAGAAATCAAGCAACTTACTTAAGTTAGTTTTAAATAAAAATTGTTACTCACCTTTTAACTAAAATGCAGAGATGATTTAAACTGAGATGAAGCTTTGAAAACTTTGAATGCTTTGAATAACTGGGTTCAAGCCTTTGAATTAGTTTTGAATTCTTTAAACTGAGATGTTTTGAGACATTGATTTATGCAGGCTGGAGCTTCAATTTGCTGCTGAATGCTTTGAAAATCCAGGTTGTATTTGAAACTTGCAAGCTTTGAAAATTGTTACAGGCTTTATCTTTGATTTGAGAAATTGTTCTCAGGTTTGAAAAAGATACAGGCTTGAGAAAAATGTTTTGAGTTGATCTGGTGATTGTTTTACAGGTTTCGATTTTGAGTTTCTTTGTTTTAGAAATGAGAATAGGAAAAGAAATGAAGAGGAAGATATATGTTTATATAAGTTAATTTAGATTTTATTTAAAAATAAAAGAAAATTAAAATTAATGTGACACTTGTCTTAACCTTACTTAGTTTGCTAACACATGGTATTTAAGAGGTTTATAGATTAACACATGTAACTTTACATGCATAATTAAATTTTAAATGTTTTATAAAGTTTTTATAAATTAATTTCCAAATAAATAAATACATATCTTATTTTATGAATGCTTTTCTTAATTTATAAAAATAAAACCTTTAAAAGAAAATAAAATAAAAACCAATTAAAAGATTTATCTAAAGTATATTTAAAACTAAAATGTTATTTATTTAAATAACATTGAAAAGTCCAGATTAAACTAAATATGAATTTCCAATTTACCAAAGCTTCTATTTACAACATATACAAATAAATATATATATTCAAATAGAAAATATCTTATTAACTTTTAAAAGATAAAATCATCAATTAATACTAATTTAATCAGATTATTAAATTAAATTCAAATCTTATTATCAAAGATTATCCATATCAATTTAATTATTCAACAGATTATTAAATTGATATTGTTAAAATTTCTGGGATATTACATAAAGGATTTTAAAGTTTAAAAATTTAATGCTCTTCTCTTTGTCGCTGGAAAATAATTTCGGTGATGACTGCAGAATCATCGACATTCATTTTCGAGTTTTGAACTGAAGAGACCGTTCTGTAGTCTTACTAGAGCTTTGTTTTGAAAGATTTAATTTATTTGAATTTCTAATTATGATTTGATTTATAATATATATAGATAAATGATTTAAATTGATTTGACATATTATGTACATATATTTATTTATCTCTAAATGGTTTGAAGGAAATCGGAAATTTAATTCTTACATTTTTTTCTTAAAGAATAATTTCAATTATAAAAAGAAAAATCAAAATTTTGGATAAATGATTCAAACTTGAGATAATTGAATTGGATAGTTTTATTTGTATATTACAATTGCATTCAAATATAACTTACCTTAAATTTTTTTTAGAAGTTAACAATGTAATTGGATAATATACAATATAAAAAGGATTTTATACACTTAAATTTTAGTTATAAAAGATTAACAGAGGTAAATAGTGAAAAAGGAATTTAAAGAGATTTTATTTAAATAACTTAATAATCAAATTGATTTAATATGGAACCTTAAGTCTAACCTAGGAATTTTAATAAAGGTTATTTCCTGAAATGAATATGTTGTATAATAAATAATGTATCTTTGAATAGATAAAATAAAATACATTTGAATTGGACTTTTGGTAATAAATTTATTTAACTTGAATTCATAGTTTAATTGATGTCTAAATGAATAAATGTGTAAAGAAATTTGATTGTTATATTTGCTATATAAATGTTTTATTTATGAAATAGATATGTCTTGGAAATTGAATAATTATGATTTAAATAGTTAAAATGTATTTTAACATCACTAAAATTTGATAATTGAAAATTTGGTTTTCAAATGGAATTTTAAGTGTAACTTATTAAAGGAATATCTATTTATGAAATGGGTATTTTAAATAAGTGTTAGGTTATGTGTTAAATTAAGAGCTAACTAAAATAGTGAGCTTTTGACTTAATAAATGAAGTATAGTTTATTTGGATATTTCATTCATAAAGGTTTGTTTTAATAAGTCATAAGTTAAATGATATCCAAATGAATATTTCTGAAATTAAACTGATTTGAAATATTAATATATCTACTGTAGCATTTTATAAGTGCTGCTGTTTTGAAAATACAATGTTTTGGAAATTTTATAATTGAATGAACTTAGAAATGTTACAGCTTTGAAATGAATATTATTTGACATTGGATTTAAATGAAGATTATTTTTAAAAGGTGTTATGATTTTCAAAGTATTATGTTTTTTTAAAGAATAACATTTCCAAAGTGTTGTGATTTTAGTAGTATGATTTCCAAATGATAAACATCCCTAAATTGTTATGATTTCAAAGCATTAAGGTTTCAAATTTATTATCTTACTTTGTTTTCAAACTATCTTTTGCTTGTCCTTATTTCTCTTATCTTGTTACAGAATGGGAAGACTATTGCTTATACCAGTCTGTTTAGAAATCTTTCTGTAATCTTTGATAATCTTTGTTACTCATCTAGATCTGAACACTGTTTTTCCATTCATAGACCGTCAGTCAAGTGAAAAGGGAGATTCAGACTCTAGAGGATCTTTTTCGTGCTTGTATTCTTGATTTGATCACCTCCATCTTGTTAAACTTACCTATAACAATAGTTATCAGGTGTAATTTAAATCTTCTTGTCATCTTGTCTTAATCATATTTCACTCTATCTTTTTCTATGCTTTCCCGTACCTCATTCCTTTTCGGGGACGAAAAGTTTTGAGTGGGGGAGAGTGTAACAACCCTAGATTTTTGTATATTATTTAAATTTGAACTTTATTTTTTTTATTTTAAATTAGTTTAAACATGTTTTATTAAAAACATTTCATTTTTAAATATAAATGTTGATTATTAAGTGATTTATAGTTCAAACTAGTATAATTTAAATATTTTACTTAAAAGGGAAATTCTGGTCAAACTGTTCAATCTTTGACTTTTAAATTTCAAATTTAAATATATATATAATCTTAAATTTTATCTTTTATTATGAAAATAGATTCAAAAATATGAATACTGCTTTTTGTTTCGTTAAAAACGGAGTTAAAATGTAGAAGTTATGCACATTTCAAATTTTAGTATAATTTGTTTTATTGTGCAATTTTGCCTATTTTAAATTTTATAAATCATATTTTCTTTCTTATATTTTTTTATATGTATCAATATGTTAATTTATGTATATTTTAATCTCTAAATATTTTTAAAAATAATAATCGAATTTTCCAAAATGTACTATGATGATTTCCTATTTTTAAAAGCTGTTTCTATTTTTCTGCTATTTTCTTCATCTAAACTATATTAAAATTAAAAATTTATTTATTTATTTTATACATTCACTTTTATTTGCTGTGTTTTAATTTATTTTATTCATTTTACATGTATTTAAATCAAAATATAATTTTTCCAAAGTTATAGAAGTTATTTCTAATTTTTAAAGCCTAGTTTGCATTTTTAAGCCATTTTCTTAATTTAAATTCTATTTAATCAAAATTTAATTATTTATTTTATATTTATTTTTTTCATTTCTGAGTTGTTATCTTTATTTATCAGTTTTACATGTAATTATAAATTACAAAATATATAAGAAGGAAATTTGAAGAGACATAAAGGCTTTAAACCGATGACTTTTCATTTGCTAGACCTTTCACATTTTGACCGTTCCTTCTTTATTGATAGCCATATGTTTTATTTTGTTTTTCAACTGAATACACTTCTCATTTCATCAAATTTTCGGCCAAAACACCTCTGAAAACATTTGGTAATGGCCTCTTCTTTTTCTTCTCTTCCTTCTTCATTTTTACTTTGTTTTGCCTTGATTTCATCCACAATTGCTTGGCCAAACTTTCCACCATCTCCACCATAGCCTCCACCACCTTCCTCCTCATCATTCTTGGCTTCAACCACCTCACATCCCCTCTGACCAGATGAGGCCATGGCCTTTAGATGATGAAAACACCACAAACAAATGTTGAAACCCCTTAAAAACAACACTAGCTGACCTATATCGCTTCACCACCACCATACATCACCTTGGCCGCGTCCTATTGCTCCACCACCACCTTGATACCACCTCTGGCCATCCACCTACCCACTGTCCAGACCTAAACCATGCAAGGGCCAAGCCCCACTTGCCTTTGGTTGAGCCAAAAATGCACCAAAACTCCACTTATTTTGCCTTGACCCTTTGTCTTATTCATATGTAACTCCTACCATCATCATCTCTTTGTTGCCATGCTATTTTGATGTCATAACCTGAGATTATGTCCAGCTATGGCTGAGAAAAAGATCCCCTTGGTCATGCTCTTGAATGGTTAAAGAAAGGTCAAATCACTTTGCCCTTTGTTGCTTTTTATTTCAAGACATTTCTATATTGTTTTGTGTTACATATTTACGTATACATTGTCTTGTTTTGTTTATATGTATACAAGGCAATTATATTTGGCTCTCCACTCTCATGTTGTCGTGCCTTCAAAGATTCTGTGTTGTGTGTTTGGTCGTCATCTCCAGCTTAAACAAGTGAGTTATTCTCACCAGACAATATGTACCTATATAACTAGTAAATTGACACCCTGCGAATCTGTAAAAATATATTATCATGTTATATATGCTTATATTATTATCATATGATGTTCACACCTGTTATTACACCTGTTATATCATATGTTACTTTTATTTAATGTTATTCTGTTATTTATATCTGTTATCACCATTGCAAGTTCCCTGTAGACTAGAATCACTATGGGTTGAAATGATACATACCCGAACGGACTTTAGAATAAGGAAAAATCGTTATGGGCTGAAATGATAGGCCTGAATGGTTTTTATTTAATTTATTTTAACTTGGGATTGCGGGTTTGAAATGATAGAACCCGGATTTTTCTTTTTAAACTGCGGATTGAAATGATACATATCCGTATCACTTGACCTAGATTAGAAAACTATATACAGGCCCGTGGTTATTTTATAAAGTGTTTTGGATATTTTTAAGTATTTCAAAAATTATAAATTTGTGAAATTTGATTTAAACATATTTTGAAATATTTTGAATTAAAGAAATTATGATTTTTCTATGTGTTAAAAATGTAATAAATGAATGTTTAAAAGTGATCTTTTAAAAATATAACTTGACTTGGAAATGTGAAATTTAGTTTTAATTAAAGGTTTAAGTTAATTAAATAAAATTGGAAATTTAGTTAAATTTATGAAATGGTAATTAAACTCTAAATTTGATTTGACAGCATTTTTGAAATGTATGTAAAAGATATTACAGCATTTTGCAAATGCTGTAGTTGTTTAAATGAACTAAAAGTTAATTTGAAATAAAGGATATTATAGCACTTTGTAAGTGCTGTAGTGGTTAAACTTAACATTTAAGTTTATTTTAAATTTAATGGAAATATATTACAGCATTTATGTGCTGTCGTTTTGTTAAATGAACTATTTTAAAACTATAACTTTACGTAGCATTTTGTAAGTGCTACGGAAACTATATTTTGTTATTTTAATAAATTTTATGAAAAATAACCTTTGGAAAATGATATAATTTTTGGAAATTAAATGTTAAATTTCTAAAGAAAATGAAGTGATATTTAAATGGTTTTAAATGGAAGAATTTGAGTTTTAATGTGAGTTTAAAATGGTATTTAAATTTAATAAAATGAATGGATTTAAATGGTATTTAAATGAATTAAAATGAATGATGTTTTGAATAATATTTTGATATTTTGAAATGGATTTGAACTCAAATGATATCTTGATAATAAAATGACTTGTAACGAAGTTTTGAAAAGAAACGTGTAAAGTTCTATTAATGAAAGGAATATGTAAAGTTTTAATTTATGAAAGAAACGTGTAAAGTTCTATTAATGAAAGGATATGTAGAGTTTTAATTTATGAAAGAAACGTGTAAAGTTTTAATTTATGGAAGAATATGTAAAGTTTTTAATTTATGAAAGAAACATGTAAAGTCTTAATTAATGAAAGAAACATGTAAGTCTTAATCAGTGTAATATTGAATAAAATAATAAATGCCCTTTTTGTAATAAAACGTAAATAAAAACGTACATTTGATAATGTAAGTTTAATTAGTGTAATATTGATTAAATGATAAATGCTCTTTACTGTAATAGAAATGTAAGTTAAAAAGTACATTTAATATGTAAGTTTTAATTTATGTAAATGACACATTTTAATGACTAAAATAATAAAGTTTCTTTATTGTAATGATAATGTAAGTTAATAAGGTACTCTTAACTTAACATAAGAATTTCAGCATTAAATTGGATATTACAGTAACAAAGTTTATTTAACTATAAGGCTATGATAAAATGACCATGTTAAAAATTTGTAAGTATATAAATACTTTGATTATATAAAATGTTAAATTGGAAAGTATTACATTCCAAAAATGCTATGACTACTTAAGGTTACATTACCAAAATGCTATGATAATTTAAAGGAAGATTTCAAGTTTAATAAATTAAAGGAAATATTCAGTGATTTTGAAATTTGGGTTTTATTGAAATGATATATTATTGAATTGGTTTTGAAATGGAAATGATATATTTTTGAATTGGTTTTGAATAGATATGTTTTGGGTTTGAAAGTATGTATTAGTTTGAAATAAATGATATGATTTTGAAATGGTTTAAAGGATGTATTTTGATTTGAAACATAAACTATTTTAAAAGTTATAACCACGGGTTATAATAACGATTGGTTGGCAAAGAGACCGGGATCGGATATGGACATACTCTCTGTCGATACCGAAAACCACTTTGACAACCGTGTACGCGGTGGAGATTCCAGAATGAAGTAGGATGGTGGCGACGTTCTTAAGGTATGTTACGTGGACCCAACTCCCGTGAGTTGGCATAAGGTGGCTAAAACAGGAGCGATCTCGGACCAGTGAGGTAGCACCTCTTCTCGGACACATTTCTTCGATATTATACTCTTACTTGTGATTTGACTAGATGGCCATCCTCCGATTTGGGAATGTTGTTCGAGGTGGAACGGTAGTGGCTGCTATGCGTATCCATCAGTCCGTGTGCGTAATTGGTATATCTACCCTGGCATTGCCTAGTTGTGCCGTGTCACCTACCATATCGAGCTTTACTACGATTATGATTTTAAGATCCGACCGCGTTAAGGTTCTCCATCCCCTTAACGCTATTTTCCGATATGATTATACTTTACTTATTTAGACACTATTATAATAGCGAATATTACTACATAGTAAATAGTTTAACGGATCCTTAGGGGATGGTTATCCCAAACATCCTTTAAGTTACTTGTATTTCAGTTGATATTTCACTTGAATTGGATTTATTAATATAAGAATGTTAATCCTGACTCGAGTGTTTTGTGTTTTGCTTTACGCTCGGGTCAGACTGAGTGATACAGCATTTGAGACTCACCTTTGGAGTTGGAGCTTCGCTTGGAGATCCAGCTATCTATCGATCCTGCTTTCAGTTATTCCGTTGATTCCAGTGATGTATTCAGATCTGGTATTTGATTATTGTATTGAGACATCTATTGTATTCGAGACCTCTGTTGTATCTTGTTTAACTCTGTTATATATATATAGTAGCTTCATGAACTACTATCCTTTTTGTTTCCGCTGCATTATTGTTATATTACTCTGTGTCTGTGATCTGTAATTATTTTATTTACTGTATATGCTGAGTTTTGCCAAATTTTATTTACAACGCGGTATTTTGAGCAATTCAACTCCGGCATGAGTGTCTACCTATACACTTATAATGGATGCGAATGGTTGAAAATACTGGGTCGTTACAACTGTTAAATTTAACTTTGAAAATGTTGAATATTAAAGCTTTGAAATATATTGAAAATTTAAATGATCTGTTTAGAAATGAATTAAATTAATGAATTGAGCTTTGAATAAATTTGAATTTGGAATTTGAAGTTGATTTGAATCGATTTGCTAGACTTGAGGAAATTAAATACTTTACTTTTTAAATCATTTAATATGTATATATACTATTTTGGAAAATAGATATATTTGAAATGAAATGATATTTGGGTTTTGAAGTATAAATTTAATTGAAATGACCACGGTGTTAAAATGTATATTTCCACCTTGTAGATAGTTCTGAAGATCCTTAGAGGATGGTTATCCCAACATCCTTTAAGTTACTCGTATTTCAATTGATATTTCACTTGAGTTGGATTTATTTATATAAGAATGTTAATCCTGACTCGAGTGTTTTGTGTTTTACTTTACGCTCGGGTCAGACCGAGTGATACAGCATTTGAGACTCACCCTTGGAGTTTGGAGTTTCCTTTGGAGATCCAACTATCGCCTCAGCTTTCAGCTTTCTAGTTGATTTGTCCAGAGAAGTCATCTATTCGTACTGAAGACTTCACTGTATTTGAGATATTCTGTTGTATTTTATTTTCTAACTCTGATGTTTATATAGTAGCTTCATGAACTACTATTTTATCTATTCCGCTACGTATTATTGTATTACTCTGTGTCTGTGATTCTGTGATTGATTTATTTACTGTATATGCCGAGTTTTGCCAAATTTAAATTAACAATCTGATATTTTGAATTATTCAAGTCAGACATGTGTGGATTTATTGTCGATTTGAATGGTCCAAAATAGCGGGTCGTTACACTATACATTACCATAACTTCCCGTAAACTAGCCTTATCAGAGGGCACTCCATAGGTATGGTACAAAATAAACTCGTAGAGGTCTCGCTAAGGTAGGTGACAAGACACAACTAGGCAATGCTAGGGTAGATATACCAATTACACTTTGGGACTGGTGGTAATGCATAGCAGCCACTACCGCCCACCTCGAGCCACACTCCCAAAAATCCGAGGGGTGCACCCAATCAATGACAAAGTAATAGAATGGTATCGAAGGAGTGTGTCCGATCGGAGGAGCTACCTCACTTGGCCCGTCGATTGCTCCTGTTTTAGCCACCTTATGCTAACTCACGGGAGTGAGGTCCACGTATATACCTCATATAGGATCGTCGCCACCATCCTACTTCATTCTGGAATCTCCACCGCGTACACAGTTGTTAAAGTGGTTTTCGGTATTGGTAGAGAGTATGACGATATTCGATCTCGGTCTCTTTAACAACCAACCGTTATTATAACACCGCGGTCATTTCAAAATAGTTTATACTTCAAAACCAAAATATCATTTCCATTTCAAAACCATATCAAAAATATATCATTTCCATTTCAAATATATTCACTTCCAAAATCATAGTACTTTCAAAGTAATAACACTTTCAAAACCTAACATTTGAAATTATAACACTTTGGAAATCACAACATTTTGAATCATAACACTTTCCTTTAAACAGTTTAGATATTAATAATAGTATACATAATAAAATAGTTTATAAAATAAAATAGTTTATATAAAAATAGTTATAAGTTAAAATAGTTTATATTAAATAATTAGCATATTAAAATAGTTTATATTAAAAATGATTTACATAAAAAATAGTTTTTTTTTAAAAATAGTAAAGAAAATATAAGTAGTTTTAAAAAAATCTTTATAATACTTTATATAATAAAATAGCTTCCTCAAATTTCACAAATCGATTCAAATCAACTTGAATCCTAAAATTTGAATTTAATTCAATCTTAATTCATCAAGTTCAACTCAATTCAGTTTCTCAAATTATCGATTTCAAATACTTATTTGAACCATAAAATAAGCCATTTCAATTTCAATATATTTCAAAGCTTTAAATATTCAATATTTTAAAACTAAATTAGGAAATTTCATTTATATCTCATATTCACTTTACTATTATTTAGTTTTGAAATATTTATTTAATGAATCCTATATCATTTCAATAACATTTAAGTAAAGCTTCCAATTTCAAATTTTAAATAAACTAAATATCCCATTTCAATTAATGTAAATTTGAAATATTCATTTATATCACTTTTAATCAAAAATCAAGTTATAAAATTGAATCTTTAAAATCTCAAATTAAATAAGTTTCAAATCACATTTATTAGAGGATAATTCTTAAATAGATACAATTTCAAACAAGTTTCTATTATAAACTCTATATTTGAAATAAAATTTTAAAAATATGATTTTTTTTAACTTTATAAAAATACATATATATATAATATCTTAAAATCAATATTTAAATATACCATATATTTCTTTCCAAAACCATAAAAATCATTTTCAAAATACTTATATATAAACCAACGGTGTCTATATATATAATTTTCTATCCTATGGTCAAGTGATACGGATATTTATCATTTCAATCCACAATTTAAATATATACGGGTATTTATCTTTTCAACCCGCAATCCCAAATTCAATTCAATGAAAATCGCTTGGGTTTATCATTTCAACCCATAACGATTTTCCCTTATTCTACAAATCGTTCGGGTATGTATCATTTCAACTCATAGGGAATTCTATACTAACAGGAAACTTGCAGAGTGATAACAGATATGATAATAATATAACATGCATATATCATCAATATAAATAATAGATAATGGTGGCAGATATCATAGGTGAACAGATACAGATGATATCATATATATAGCAATGTAAATAACTAACAGCAGCATATTTCAGTTGTCGTTTCAATTGAAATCAAATTTAATAAATATAAGAACGTTAATCATGAGTGATTGCTCACCTTTCGAGGCTAGAGAAGTTTGATACACAACAAGCTATGAATTGGATCCCGATCTAGACAATCGAACAAATCCAAACAACAATCTCAAAGCGATGTAAGCTGAAAGTGGATTTGACGGACAAAGCTGAAAGATAGGGATCGATGAGAAAAATCAATCAGTTTGATATAAAGAGAGAATATATATTTTATTAATTTTTCCTTAAAAATCAATATTTTAGTTTAACCCATATTAAAATAATATACATACATGTATATGATAAAGATCATTATTCTTAAACACATATAGAAAAAATCAAAAACATATATATACATTATATATTTAAATTTAATACTTATATAAATAGATGGATATATAGAGTAATATATAGTACTTACTATACTTAAAACAATATATATATATATATAAGCCTGTATAAATATACTAATATATATAAACATATATAATAAGACTTACATGCCTATTGTACTTCTTTTATAATCTACTATGCTGTAACATACCAATTCGGTAATACCTTAAGTGTGTATATATATATATAAATATTTGTTTTCCGTATTCCTTAAAATCAACATTCTTTATATATACATAATAATCCATGCAAATAATTATACTTCATATTCCTTTCAAAATTTCCAGATCATAATATATATACTAATACAAATATATATATGCAGACTTTAAAATAGTACAAAGAAAAATATGTATGTAACATATATACTTGGATGTACAGGTGGACAAACGTCATCTTTATATAAAACCAATGTTAAAATAAAATAAGTCTAAACTTATATAGCTTGTATAAACAAATGTATAAGTATATTTATACACTAACCCATAATAAAACTGAGTATAAATAATACTTTATACATACCATAGTACTGCTGTACATAGCAAAACAGAAGCCTATATTAACTAATATATCTATCAACATAAACTTATACATAATAAATAACTGTACAAACCTATACATGTATACTTAAAAACCAAATTATCACTGTAAGTATCATACTTAAACAAAAATCAGTATATATTACTGTAATATATAAACAGTGTAATATATATATACACTATTCCTTTCTATACTAATATTTATATATCTTACATACAGCAAACATAATATATATATATATATATTACCTATATAAGAAAAAGGGGAGATGGTGGCCAGAGTGGCTGGCGCAAAGCTGCACCTTCGGCCGAGAGAGTGGCAGCAAGGAGAGGTGGTGATGAGGCAAGCAAAGTGGGATGGCCGACAAGGTGAAGTGCTGCTCGATTGAATGGAAGGTATTTGTGCAGAACGTGGTCTGATCTAAGGGGTGTGAAGGCAGTAGTTAGCGTTCGCTGCCATGGAGGAGGCGGGACACGGGTTGGCCGATAGTGGCGAGGGTAGTGGTTGCGCCAGGGAATGAAGAGAGGCGAAGGGAGGAAGAAAGTGGAGCAGGCCTTCGGCTTGGTGTGGGTTCGAGCTGTCGACGTTACTTGGGTGATGATCGGTGCATGCGTGGTGGAGGAATGATGGCTACAGGAAAATATATATATATATATATATATATATATATATATATATATATATGTTCTCATCATTTTTTTTCTCGTGTACAAAAGAGCAGAATTGGAAAGTGGCAATGATGAGAACAATAAAGCAAACAAGGTTTCAAACGAAGAAAATGAAATGTCAAAAGGTGGAATGACAAAAGCCGTATCTGAATTTCAGGAGATAAAAAAATGTTAATAACCGTTGATATAACACAGTGGGCAAAAGAAAAGAAAAAAAACAATGGTTCAAAATAACAGGTATCGATACGGTTATCGAAAATAAAAAAGACTTTAGAAACGTACCGATACGGTTGCCGTTTTCACGGATTCCGCTGTGTATCGGACTTCAAACCACAGAATTGAATAAACCGCAGTGATCAGCACGCCAAGATGATCAAAACGTTATACAGATATCAGTTATAGGATCATCCGACCAAAAGTCGATATTAGGTACCAAAATGCTGCTAAAACACCGAAAATAAGATAAACGGAGCAATAGCAGTCCAAATTTGACGAAATGAAATACGACGTCGCACTCAGAAGATGATTTACAAATTTATTATATAAAAATATTTAGGTTTGGAAAACATTTTATTATCATCAAATGTTAACTGATTTAAATTACACAATAAAATAAACTTCCATATTTTTTGAAGAAAATTTACCATTTGCTATGTTAAAGTAGACGTATTCCAAATATTAAATTTTTATTTCGAAATTAAATTATTTAAAAGTTCACAAAATTTCAATTAATTACGTTAATCAAAATCGTTAAAAATATCCGGGTTGTTACACTCTCCCCCACTAAATTCTTTTCGTCCTCGAAAAGGAAGGAGGTACGAGAATAGAAACAACCAGAAAGGAAATAGATAAAAAACAAAAAAAACAAAAAAAATCTATTAATTTAAAACCATATAAATTTCAATCTAAATTAATTTATATTCAACAATTGATTTTAAATTCAAGGTATTTCGTTAAGTTGATTTTATTTCAATTTATTAATATTTGATACAAAAGATTTCTTTCAAACAAAATTTTATTTAATTTGTCTCATTTACTATTCAATCAACTTATTATTCTATTTATCTCTATTAACATTTTTATAATTAAAATTTAAGTGTATAACATTTATTATGATCACTCAAATTTTATTTATAAAATCATTTTATATTGTATATTATCCAATTACATATTCAACTTCTCAATAATTTAGGTAAGTTATATATTGGAAAGTAATTGAGTACTGTACAAGTAAAATTTTCCCAATTCAATTATTTCAAATTTAAATATTTATTAAATTTAAGAGTTCAATTTCCGACACTCCAAACTGTTTAGAGATAAATATATATATTTTCAAATCAAATCTATAATCATATACTTATATATATATATCAAGTCATACTCCAGAAATTCAATTAAAATCCATTTTTCAAAACAAAGTATAGCAAAGCTACAGAATGGTCTCTCCACTCTGAAACTCGAAAATGAATGTCGATGATGCGGCCGCCATCACCGAAATTATTTTCCAGCGACAAAAGAGAAGAGTACTAATTTAAACATTTATGAATCCTTTGAAACGATTTCTATTCGAAAATACTTTAAATAATATACATTTTTAAAACTTTAAAACCAAAGTTTGAAATCACCGAAAATTAAATTCTAAAATTCCTGATTTAGATCCATTTAAATTCCAAATCAATTTATAAACCATATTTTATAAATTCATTCATAGAACAATAAATGATAATCAAATATTATCATTTCAAACAACCAATTTAATTAACTTATTAAATTCCAGAAACTTTTACTTATATATTATAATATAATCATACAAATTTATTTCATTTACCAAATTTTAAAACAATATTGTGTCAGTTTGCTCTATTCAAGTGTTTTGGAATTCCTATCGATAACGTTGATCAGACGAATCGATCGAAACCCCAAATCATCATTAACAACTCAAATAACACACTTTAAAACATAATTTATTATTAATTACAAATACACTCCCTCACTCAATTATTCCAGAATAAATTCTAGAACAAGGATAGGGATTCAAATACAAGGGGACTCTAATCAAAAGAATTCTAATTAGAAGATAGGCCCGAAACAAATATGAGATAATTAAATAACAAAAGAGAAAAGATGGATAGACTCATATAAATCACGTGCAACCTTAACCGGGTCAACCGTGACTTCAAGAATACGATCGATGTAGAATTCTGAAGAAAATCGACATCAGATCACAAGAGATGGAATTCAGGTAAAGCAAAAGATAGCAGCATCAAAACCAAGGATATAGAAATCTTTGGTGAATCAATGCATATTGTAAAGAAGTTTCACCCCTTTACAAATCATACAGTGGAGCTATGGGATACTCCAGAATCAAGAAAACACGAATAGGGAGAGACAAGGATGGATTTCAGAACGAATGGGAGAGTTCCAAAGTTTCAAAAGAAACCGAGTCAAAGAGGAAGAGATTCAAGCACGAACGAAGGTGATTCTTAAATTAAATTTACTGTATATGCCAAGTTTGCCTAAAACCAGAGCTCTGATACCACATGTAACATCCTGAGATTTTCAACCATTCGCATCCAAACATGTCGGACTTGAATTGCTCAAAATATCATATTGTTAATTTAAATTTGGCAAATCTTAGCATATACAGTAAATAAAATAATCATAGAATCACAGACATAGAGTAATATAATAATAAGCAGCGGAAACAAATGAATAGTAGTTCATGAAGCTACTATATATATATATATATATATATATCAGAGTTAAAACAAGATACAACAGAAGTCTCAAATACATAGAAGTCTCAATACAATAGTCCAATGCAAGATCAGAATACATCACTGGAATCAACTGAATAACAGAAAACTGGATAGGTAGCTGGATCTCCAAGCGAAGCTCCAACTCCAAAGGTGAGTCTCAAATGTTGTATCACTCAGTCTGACCCGAGCTTTGAATTAATCGACACTATAGCTTTGAATTGTCATCCCATAATGGCTTGATAGATTGAATGATTAACTCATGATAGTTTTGGTGCCTTTAATGAACACTTTAGAAAGGGCTTAAGGAATTCATCACGATGGCTATGAGGAACCTTCCATGATGATTTGGAGAGATTCATCATGATGTCTACCAGGAACCTTCCATAATGATTTTGAGAGATTCTTCACGGTGACTATTTAATAGCTTGTTTTATGACGACTTCCATGTCCCTTTTTACGATGACTCAAGGGAATAGTTTACGATGACTCTAGCATCTTACTTCACAATAGCTTGTAAGTAACATATGTAAAGGCTTATAGCATCAATTTGCGATGGCTTATTTCATCAACTTATGATATGAATCTCCTCATGATAGCTTTAATTAACACATCACGGTAGCTTTGAATAACACGGGATGGCTTCATAAGAATATTTCACAATGCCCTCAATCTTTCTTTCTACAATGGCGTCACAACAGTACTTCACGATGGCTTCGACCTTTCTTACCGCTATGGCTTCTTAAAAATACTTCACGATGGCTTCAACATGTTCAAATTTATAAAACAATGGCTCTTGTAAGGCCTTCCTTATTAGTCCAGATGGGCTTTCATCGTTATCCCATGACGATTCTTGCGTTTATCATTCCATTCTTGGAATTTTCGATGTAACACTTACCACTCTACATAAGAAGTTTCTTATGCTTTAGCTTAACTAAACTTCTACTCTTGCATTATTTCTTCCCTTCTCATGTTATCATTCTTTATTGTATATTCCTCATAATTGATTGCTTGTGCTACTTCATCTTACGATAACCTTTATTCTTTATCACTATGAATTTCATAAGGTAGAAACTCCCGTGATTTAGAGGGAATGTATTTTGTCCTTCGTCTGTTTCTAGTTTGGTCGTTTTGTCAGATCAGGAGTTCAGTTGATCATCCTTTTCTGGATGGTTGTGTTCATAGCCCTCGCTTGATCATTAGAGTTTTCATTGATCATCTTCATTAAATGGTTGCTTTGACCAGGCCCGACGGCGAGATCAACAACTTAATTGAACATCACTTTTTGTATGGTTTCTTCAGTCAGGCCTTATGATAGGACCAAAGGCTTCTCGTCCATCTCTCTTAGATGGGTTCTTTGACAAGGCCCGGGAGTGGGATCAAAGGATTAATTGCATATCACTCATTGGATGGTTGCTTTGGCCAGTCTTTATGGTGGGACCAAAGGCTTCTCATCCATCTTCGTAGGATGGGTGCTTTGACCAGGCCTGACGGTGGGATTAAATGCTTAATTGATCATATCACCCTTTGAATGGTTGCTTTGGCCAGGCTTTGCGATGGGACTAAGGGCTTTTCACCCATCTTCCTTGGGTGGGTTGTAACGACCTGTATTTTATGTATCGAAGAATCATAGAATATTATTTTTTAATTCTTATTAGGCCATATGACTCTATAACTTTGGATGCTGTTGAGTATTGATATTTTTGACCCATGGTGATTTTATTGGATGATTTTGACTTTGATTTATTTTCCAGCATTTTCGATGGTTGTACGTATTACGTCGATATATGCGCATCGATGCACTGGAGAATTTGGATGAACAAAGAATATCTTTAGGTCAAGGAGAAAGTGTATGAGCTACGTAGTCGAAAATTTTCGAGATCGGATGTTTTGACAACATGTACAACTTAAAAATTTCCAAAAATAGTGCCCCATGCACAGTCTTGGATTTTGACAAAACTTGTGCCATTTGGAAAAGGAAAAAGATAATGATTCACGCACTCCAGGAATCGCCACAATCAGATATTTCTAGAAGCCATACGAACGCAAAACTTATATTGGATTTTCAAAATTGGATAAAACTGTCAAACCCTAAACCTATTCCTTAATCTATAGATGCCTCGCCTTTTTTTCTTGGCCACATGATATCATTTCTTCATAAACTTTGCGTCCCTTATGTAGCAACCCACTCACAGCGCGTCTTCCCTTTCTTTATTCTTACTCAAGCAAGCACCATTTTAGATGAAACGAAAGCCAAGTCTCCATATTATTCCCAGGGCTAAGCAGTCATGGGCTCAGATCGAACCAACTTTGATTGTGGTGGCCTGTGATAATCCAGATTTTTGGGCATCTATTAATTGATAATTAACTGGGTTAATTAATAGGAATATTGATTTATAGATTAAACAAATAAATTTGATAATAAATATTTATTTGATAATCACCTAATATAATTACTTAAAATTTGCAAATTATTCTTTTGAAAACAAATAATAATGATTGTTATATAGATATAAGAAGATTTTAAATAGAAAAATTATTATTTTCAAACAAATTAAATTTGTGTTGTTTAAATGTGTGTGTGTGTGTTTATATATATATATGAGTTGATTTTTAAATAGATTTTTAATTGAATTTGAATTTGAATTGGAAATTCAAAAGATAAATATCTTAAATTATTTTGGATTTAAAAATATATCGTATATGGTTTTATTAGTATATAATTTGTTTTATATTATTTTCTTTAAAAGATCTTATTTATATAAATTAAGATAATGTAATTACTAAATTGGGATTTAAATATAAAGATTTATAAAAAGGAATTTAAACATAATAAACTCATGCATAATAACACATGTAAGACAATTAACTCATGCTAAGGACAAATGGAAGAAAATTAACCAAGTGTCATTTTGTCTTTTTATTTTCAAAAATAATAAATAAAATTAAAAACAAGTTATATATACACATCTCCCTACCTCATCACTTCATTTTCTTCATTTAAGAAACAAATCTACAAATTTGAAATACAAACCAGTGAACAAAATCAAAACCCGAGCAGATTAAAACAAAAACAAATTCAAAGCATTTTAAAACTGGAACAATCTTAATCCTGGAAGCTAAGGCAAACATAAGGATTCAAACTCAAAACTGAAGTAATCAAAGCGAAGACTGAAATCAAACAACAACTTTTAAACTGAAGCCTGATCAAAAGCAAGGCAAGATTCAGGATCAACTCAACTAATTACAAGCAAAACTAATAGCAGTTTCAGGAATTCAAAACTTTGCTCTATTATCTTCTACAGGTGAGTAAGCAAAATTTTTAAAGCTTAGATTTATTTGATGATCTGATGCATGAAATGATCCTTGAAACTATGAAGTGAAATATGCTTGCATGTTTGTTGAAAATGGAAGAATGTATATATGTATGTTGAAATTGAGTGCATGCTTGTGAACATATATATATTGGCTTTATCTTAGTTATACAGGCCTTAAAAATATTCAAAAATTTATTTCTTTTTCCTTAATCTGTTATAAGTGATGATGTTTAAACAAAATATGTTAGAAATAACAAGATTTTTGATTTAAAATAGTTTCAAGTAAGATTTGTAGGTAGTTTTCCACTGGAAGGTAAATTACAGTAAAAAACTTGATTTTATCAAAAATTCGATTTTAATAATTAAAAGTTTCAAGAATATAACTTGATTTGAAATTGAAAACCATGAATTTTAAAAATGAAATCAGGATTTTTTGATGAGTAATTAAGGAGAATTTGCGAGTTAAACGTGGAGTGGGTATTGATCGATCTCTGATGATCGGTGAATTTTTTGGTGATAGAGATCATTGCTGAAGCAGGATGGAAGGTTGTGGGTCACGGCAAATTTGATCGCTGGATTTTACAATCACCGTGGCTACGGCGTAGCGATGATGTAGGGTTTTAGTTCAGGTTTGGTCAAGGGTCTTTGGGTGACAGTTCCGAGTTCGTCGACGCATCGGACATGGTCAGGGTAGGAGGATTAGGAGCGTGAGGCTCTGGTGAAGGATTGGGCGCGTCGACGTGGTGTCCGGTGGTCAACGGCAGCGGTGCGAGGCGTTTCGTTTGAGATTGGTTTTCCTGTAGATATTCAAATGGCTCGATTTTGTTTTCAGGGGCTATTGTGGATTCTGGGTGGATGGGTTGACTCAGGGGAGAATCACTGACTCATTGATGGTCGGAGAAGTGGTCGGAGTTGATTTGCTAGCTGGTGCATGTTCACGGCGTGGTTTGTGTACCTATGTTTTGGGAAGATGGATGGCTCGAAGGAATTCTCGGGGTTTCAGCAGTTTTGCCTGGGGTGTCTTCGGGAACGTGAGTGCTTTCATGTTTTCCAGATTTAACTTAAACTAAATCTAAGTTTTAAAAAGAAAGAAAGAAAGGTAATGGTCTCGGGTCAAGGCTCGAGTACTATACGGGTTGGACCCGAAGTTAAATTTAAACAATTTTTAAGTTTAAATATAAACAAGTTTTAAAATGAATTTAGTTTAAACTGTTATGTAATAAATGTTTTAAAGAAGTTATATGAATTTGTTAAATTAAATTTGTTAAATGCTTAAGTTATTTTAAACTTAAATTAAATGATTTAATTATGTAAGTTAATCATAAAGATAAATGTTTTAATATGATTATGATAATTAATAAATTAAATAAAGATAAATGGTTTATCTTAAGGTTAATTAAGACCTTGGATGATTAAGGATTAATTAAATTAATAAAGTAATTAAAGATTAATTAGTTTATTTAATTAATTAATGATTAAAGGGTCGTTAATAAATTTAATTAATTATGAGTTAATTAATTAGAGATTAATTAATTCGTAATTAAGGATAAATTTAGTTAAGTAATTAGAGATTAATTACTTAAATGATAATTACTTAATTAGTAATTAAAGAATAAATTTGTTAAGGATTAATTAATTTAATTAATAATTAAAGGTTAATTAATTGAGGATAATTAACCAATGGAAAAATTACTTATTGGAAGTAATTATGGATAATTAATGGGTAATTAAAGGATGATTAATTAATGGTTTGAAATTAATTAATGATTAAGTAAGCAGGATTTAAAAAAAAAATGATTGAAGTAATTAATTTAATCTATTTAAATTAATTAGAATGTTGTGACTAATTAATCTTGCTTATGAATGATTGAATGATATTGTATGCCTAGGATTATTTGATATCTCTGATAAGTGATTTGTGATGATATGTGATATGATATGTTGGTTAAACTGTGATAATATGGTTTGTCTATCTGTGATGAATGGCTATGTAAATATGTAATTCGGGATATAAATGGAATTGTTTAAACTTAAACAGCTTTGTTTTTAAGATGATATTAGATTCGAAGAGACCGGGGTCGGGTATCAGTACATACCCGAAACCACTTCGATTTGGAATCTACAATAATTCTTTATGAATTTGACTTTGGAATAAATAGGCTGGAATGGAATAAATGATGTAATGTTGGTCATTTAATCCGAGTAATAATGCTTAGATATGATTATAAGATGTGTAATTGACTATGGTAAGTTAAGAACTCGTAGTAAGGTACGAGTTACCCGGGTTTTTAAATAAGTTTTATGCATTAGTATTTCATGTTAGTTGGGTTTACTCACGCTGGTTTCCAACCTGACCCGGGTGTTACTTTGGTGTAATGCTCGAGTCAGACCGAGTATTACAGATTTTTAGGTTAGGACGTTCTGGAGCTCAGGTGGCGAGCTGGATGGCAGGAAAGTATGGAGTATTCCGCTGTGTATTATTATTGCTTATTTGGGACAGGTTAAGTTTTAACTATCCAGTTTAAATGTGATTGGTTGCAACTCTGATGTACTGAATGTAAATTAACAGATATAGTTTTCCTTTGTATAACTGCTATTATTTGTTATTATATTTTATCCGCTGCGAATGTGAGAATCTGTGTTTTGTTTTTGTTTCTTCTTCTACCTCTTTCTTCTTTATCCTAACAATCTGGAATTTTCGGGGTCGAAAATTTCGGGTCGTCACAGTTGGTATCAGAGTTGAAGGTTAAGAGAGAACCTTGGCTCTGCTGGGTTTACTCATTAAGGATAGGGTCAATAGTACCCTAAAATGAGTTGAGACTATTATATATGAGAGCGTACTTCTTATTTTCTTATATAAAGATTTTAAAATGGTTTTAAAAATAAATGATTTTTATATAAGTTTATCTCTTGATATATAAAGAAATAAATTTTCTAATTATTAAATATATAAAATAATTAGTTGTTGAATCATTGGAATTAAATAAAATAATGAGAATTAAGTGGTAATAGTAATACAACCAAATTGAAATTGAATGAAGATAAGTTTGAAATGAATCCAAACTGAAATTAAAATCCTGAATTTGTAGAAGTGTTTTCAGAATAAAGATAATAATGAATTGGTTTCCATATATGATAATCTTGGTTATTATCATAAATGGTTGTTGTGTTTATGTAATGCCCCACCCCGAGACCCACATTAGTAAAGAGAATTAATGAGTAATTCCGTCTACTAAAGCGGAGAATAGGGCTGGTTAAGGGTGACCATCTATAACTTTGTCTTAAACATCTACTAAATACATCGATATATGCTATATGATTTTTCTTTTCTATCTCAATGGATCGACATACCCAGTAAATGCTTAATCCAAAACCATAGATGGCTAACGGATCTATCAGAATAAAATACAATAACTAAATGTAAAGCACATCACAGAACAGTAATCAACATCATATATATACATATACCCTGATACATGTTTAGTACAATACAATATGAATACAGTAAAGGTAGTACTCGACCACACCATATACATTGAATCAAATATAAATACATCAGAGTATGCGGAAGAACAGAAATTATTCAAGAGAAAGAAGATCTGATATCCAGCATCAACTTCAAGCTAAGTCCAATAGACGATACCTGAAATAAATCGGTCTAATCCGAGTATAAATACACGGGTCAGTCTAGCTACACAAATCAGTCAATATCGGTAATATAAAGCAGAATAGACATGAAGATACTTCTTCTCAAAAGAGAAGAATGAATCGATAAACTCATAAGCTCAACACTTAAGTAAAAAACGCTATTTAAGTGAACAAATACCTCGAAGGAGGTAACTCAAACTCAATACTCAAATTAAACACAAGTGCCTCATATCATCGGCGACATCCCAAAATGTCTTAATGGTTTCCATGAACCATATCTCCTCAAAAGGAGAAACATCAATACAAACTCTCGCCAAAATGGCAAACATAAAACATTCTCAAATATGATGATCCAAAACTCAATTATAGATGAATCTCCAAATTCAATTATACTTTATCTCATCGGTATAAATGTATATAAATCTCAACTCGCCAAAATGGCGAAACCCAGAATATCCTAAAAATCCTGAAATTATCCAAACTCATAACTCAAGGAACTCGATAAGAGTTCAAAACATCATAATTGAAATCACCATATATATAACATCTCATATAGCACTAGGCTATTGATGTAATAAAACATCTTAAAAAGGTGAAATCACAATAAAACAGAAAACCCACAAAATCTGGATTGGCCAAATCCCCGATTGTAATGCCAAAGCAATGTCGCACGTGCTAAACTCAGACGGTCGAAGCCTTAGACAAGGTCGTTAACACCTCCCAAAGCAGTTCGTCCTCATGACAAGGTCGCTAACACCTCTCCAAGCCATTTTGTCAGCCCTAACAAGGTCGCTAACACCTCCCAAAGCATTTCGTCCTCATGACAAGGTCGCTAACACATCTCAAAGCAGTTATGTTAGGTAAACATCGTGAATGTGTCACAAACTCATGGATAGGAACCCGAAAAGTGTTAACGTGTGTCCCATACCACATATTCGCACTTAGCAGTTTACTAGCCGTTAGTCGATGCCACACTAGAAACATCATAAGACTCAGAAAATTTTATCTCGCCTAGTCTTATTAGTGAGTGATAAAGAGACACCATACTTGTCTCATCTCATCGACAAGTATTAAATGGCATCGTAACTAGTCTCATCTCATCGACAAGTGAAACATCATGATGGTTCCTCATAAATCATAAATCTCAAAATATGAAATCATAAACCCATGACTTGCCTTATATCATTGGCAAGTAAACAAAACATCGTGATGGTTCTCATCGACCATACTCCTACATAGGAGATCTCAAATCATAATACTTGCCAAATATTGTCCATCTTAAATAATTCCAATAAATAGAAATTATAAAACTCAAAATACGCCATAAAATGGCAAAACATCTCAGAATCAATAATTTCAAATACCTTCGATCGTACAAGTCTGAAATTAATCGAAATAGTAAACGCACATGTCCCATACCACATGTTTTACTAAATCATTTAATTCTCTTTCTCATACGTTCGAATAGTATAAAAGTGTGTATTATATATATAAAATAATTATAAATTTTTGTAAAAACATTTAATTTGAAAGCTTTTCCATTTTAAAAATCATTTCAAAAACGGTTTAGAAAACACGTTCACAGAAACAGCAAAAATCGATGAAAATTCAATAAAATTAACATACGATAAAACCCAAATGAATCGTCAATTCGTAGTGCAAATCGACGTTAATGTCGGCTTTTCTATTAGTAGGAGTTAGCCTTTTAGAACCATCTCAAAAAAAAAAGCTTGAAATCATCGAATTCAAAAACAATTCAACGGAAAATGCCAAACTTTGCAAAAGAACTCAAGCTAGCGGCTTGTTTTGCCAGTTCGCCCCTCAGAATTTGAGAAAATATGAAATATAAAAGTCGAAGAAGATTGTTACAGCTCAAAGTCAGAAAAAAGAATCATCTAATTTGAACAATCGAGTCAAAAGTTACGGCAATTTCAATTCTCAGGTTTAAAATTATAAAACTTTGAATAATTAAAATAACGACAGGGCTGCGGCTTAAAGAGCCATTTGGACCCTGTAGAACTTAGAAATTGATAAATCATAAACCATGAAAGTTTAAGAGCATTTCCAAAGCTAGAATTCAGAAAAAGAATCATCTAATTCGGACGCTCAAGTCAAAAGTTACGTCAATTTCAATTCTCAGGTTTAAAATTATAAAACTTTGAATAATTAAAATAACGACAGGGCTGTGGCTTAAAGAGCCATTTGGACCCTGTAGAACTCAGAAATTAATAAATCATAAACCATGAAAGTTTAAGAGCATTTCCAAATCTAGAAGTCAGAAAAAGAATCATCTAATTCGGACGCTCGAGTCAAAAGTTATGGCAATTTCAATTCTCAGGTTTAAAATTATAAAACTTTGAATAATTAAAATAATGACAGGGCTGCGGCTTAAAGAGCCATTTGGACCCTGTAGAACTCAGAAATTGATAAATCATAAAACATGAAAGTTTAAGAGCATTTCCAAAGCTAGAAGACAGAAAAAGAGTCATCTAATTCGGACGCTCTAATCAAAAGTTATGGCAATTTCAATCCTCAGGTCTAAAATTACTGTCACTGTCACTGTCACTCTACTCTCGGGATTGTAAGAAAGAAGTGCAATTTTGACTAATTAGCTTCAAAATTTCATAAATCTCAAAACATGAATTAGTAAAGAGAATTAATGAGTAATTCCGTCTACTAAAGTGGAGAATAGGGTTGGTTAAGGGCGACCATCTATAACTTTGTCTTAAACATCTACTAAATACATCGTTATATGCTATAAGATTTTTCTTTTCTATCTCAATGGATCGACATACCCAGTAAATGCTTAATCCAAAACTATAGGTGGCTAACGGATCTATCAGAACAAAATACAATAACTAAATGTAAAGCACATCACAGAACAGTAATCAACATCATATATATACATATACACTGATACATGTTTAGTACAATACAATATGAATACAGTAAAGGTAGTACTCGACCACACCATATACATTGAATCTAATATAAATACATCAGAGTATGCGGAAGAACAGAAATTATTCAAGAGAAAGAAGAGTTGATATCCAGCATCAACTTCAAGCTAAGTCCAATAGACGATACCTGAAACAAATCGGTCTGACCCAAGTATAAATACATGGGTCAGTCTAGCTACACAAATCAGTCAATATCGGTAATATGAAGCAGAATAGACATGAAGATACTTCTTCTCAAAAGAGAAGAATGAATCGATAAACTCATAAGCTCAACACTTAAGTAACAAACGCTACTTAAGTGAACAAATACCTCGAAGGAGGTAACTCAAACTCAATACTCAAATTAAACACAAGTGCCTCATATCATCGGCGACATCCCAAAATGTCTTAATGGTTTCCATGAACCATATCTCCTAAAAAGGAGAAACATCAATACAAACTCTCGCCAAAATGGAAAACATAAAACATTCTCAAATATGATGATCCAAAACTCAATTATAGATGAATCTCCAAATTCAATTATACCTCATCTCATCGGTATAAATGTATATAAATCTCAACTCGCCAAAATGGCGAAACCCATAATATCCTATAAAATCCTGAAATTATCCAAACTCATAACTTAAGGAACTCGATAAGAGTTCAAAACATCATAATTGAAATCACCATATATATAACATCTCATATAGCACTAGGCTAGCGATGTAATAAAACATCTTAAAAAGGTGAAATCACAATAAAACAGAAAACTCACAAAATCCGAATTGGCCAAATCCCCGATTGTAATGCCGAAGCAATGCCGCACGTGCTAAACTCAGATGGTCGAAGCCTCAGACAAGGTCGCTAACACCTCCCAAAGCAGTTCGTCCTCATTACAAGGTCGCTAACACCTCTCCAACCCATTTTGTCAGCCCTAACAAGGTCGCTAACACCTCCCAAAGCATTTCGTCCTCATGACAAGGTCGCTAACACCTCTCAAAGCAGTTATGTTAGGTAAACATCGTGAATGTGTCACAAACTCATGGATAGGAACCCGAAAAGTTTTAACGTGTGTCCCATACCACACATTCGCACTTAGCAGTTTACTAGCCGTTAGTCGATGCCACACTATAAACATCATAAGACTCAGAAAATTTTATCTCGCCTAGTCTCATTAGTGAGTGATAAAGAGACACCATACTTGTCTCATCTCATCGACAAGTATTAAATGGCATCGTAACTTGTCTCATCTCATCGACAAGTGAAACATCATGATGGTTCCTCATAAAACATAAATCTCAAAATATGAAATCATAAACCCATGACTTGCCTTATATCATTGGCAAGTAAACAAAACATCGTGATGGTTCTCATCGACCATACTCCTACATAGGAGATCTCAAACCATAATACTTGCCAAATATTGGCCATCTTAAATAATTCCAATAAATAGAAATTATAAAACTCAAAATACGCCATAAAATGGTAAAACATCTCAGAATCAATAATTTCAAATACCTTCGATAGTACAAGTCCGAAATTAACCGAAATAGAAAACGCACATGTCCCATACCACATGTTTTACTAAATCGTTTAATTCTCTTTCTCATACGTTCGAATAGTATAAAAGTGTGTATTATATATATAAAATAATTATAAATTTTTGTAAAAACATTTAATTTGAAAGCTTTTCCATTTTAAAAATCATTTCGAAAACGGTTTAGAAAACACGTGCATAGAAACAGCAAAAATCGATGAAAATTCAATAAAATTAACATACGATAAAACCCAAATGAACCGTCAATTCGTAGTGCGAATCGACGTTAATGTCGGCTTTTCTATTAGTAGGAGTTAGCCTTTTAGAACCATCTCAAAAAAAAAGCTCGAAATCATCGAATTCAAAAACAATTCAACGGAAAATGCCAAACTTTGCAAAAGAACTCAAGCTAGCGGCTTGTTTTGCCAGTTCGACCCTTTCAAACTCAGAATTTGAGAAAATATGAAATATAAAAGTCGAAGAAGATTGTTACAGCTCAAAGTCAGAAAAAGAATCATCTAATTCGGACGCTCTAATCAAAAGTTATGGCAATTTCAATTCTCAGGTTTAAAATTATAAAACTTCGAATAATTAAAATAACGATAGGGCTGCGGCTTAAAGAGCCATTTGGACCCTGTAAAACTCAGAAACTAATAAATCATAAACCATAAAAGTTTAAGAGCATTTCCAAAGTTAGAAGTCAGAAAAAAGGTCATCTAATTCGGACGCACTAATCAAAAGTTATGGCAATTTCAATCCTCAGGTCTAAAATTACTGTCACTGTCACTCTGCTCTCGGGATTGCAAGAAAGAAGTGCAATTTTGACTAACTTAGCTTCAAAATTTCATAAATCTCAAAACATGAAACTTGTAGAAATATGTCTAAGGATTCCAGAACGTATAAAATTATCGAATTTGGATGAGTAATGTAAAAGATATGGTAAAATATATTTTAGGTATAAACTCAGGAAATTTTTCTTTAAGAACAGAATTGCACTTTTACTTTCAATTCTGTTTCAGGTCAATCAAACTTCCATAAATCGAAATGTAACCAAAAGAGAAATTGTTTCTCCTTGAGTCTAGTTTCTAAACAAAAAAGAATGAGCTCAAACGGGTTAGAAACATGTATGATATCACTATTTTACTTCTGTGCAATTTTTTCTAACGCATTTTCAGCAAGCATAGAAACCCTAAAATCATCTTTCAAATTCACAAATTCAAACAAAGATTCATCAAATACAACCAAAAACAAACATGAAAATTTGAATAAACTAGAAAAGTGAGTGTTTAAACTCACCTTAAGATTTATTTGCAGCAAATTAGCGGATTTAGCAAGCAAAGTAGGGAACTTTGGCCTTGATTTGGTGTTAGAAACCTGAAAGGGGAGAATATAGAAACATGCAAAGAAGGAAATGAAGTTACAGACAATCAACTTTTGAAAATCAGATTTTGATGAAATAGAGATGGTTTCCATAGTGATTACCTGAGAAAAATAGTTTCAATTTGATTGAAAACAATAATAACTGGATTAATTTGGAGATTTTTTTTAATTTGAGCTAGGGTTGAAAGAGGAATGGGTTTTTGTTTTAGTTTCTTTCTTCTGTTTTCTTTTACTGTAAGTGAACAAGTGAACGTACAGTGAAGGAGAAGAGAAACTCCTTCTCATTTTTGTTTGGTTTGTTAAGTGGGCTTGGACCCAAAACCAAATAATTAGCCTAAGTAAAATAAATTAGCTCTAAAACACATATACACTATGTTAATAAATCAAAACATCATGTTTTTACAAAGTTTCAACACAACAAATTAACAAAAATATATTTTCATGTTTAATAAAACATTTTACAACTAATAAAAAGAAAATTTTGTTGTATAAATTATTTTTATTATCAAAAACTCTCGTTTTTAAATAAATATCCAATTTACACAAATACTTCCACAAAACACTATTTTTAATACCAAGAATTGTACAAAAATTATTTTCCTACATAATAAAATGCAATAAATCATTCTATCATCAATTTTATAACTAAAACTTATTTTAAAACAAAATTCCATCTTTTTATAACATACACATACTAAAACAAATACTTCTTTTAAAAATTAATAAAAGAAACATTAGGCAATAATTACAAAAATTATTGCATTTTCACTAAATAAAAATTATTTTCCATTCATTATTAACTCAAACAGGTAAAATAAAGCTTTTAAACTTTATTTTAACATTTTATTTCCGAAAATTCATTGTTTATTCCAAATAAGCAATTTAAAACTTTATCTTAGTTCACAATATTAAATCATAACTACCGTTATAATTTAATATTTACAGGTAATCTCCAAAACCAGGGTTGTTACAGTTTAATAATGAAATGTTATTAATGATTAAGCAAAATGAAATGTTTTAGGGAAGTAAACTTTTAGGTGAGTATGACTTATAAATTGGAATTGAAGATAATTTAAAATTGTGAAGTTTTAAATCTAAGTCCAGAAAACTTGAAATTGTTTTAAAGAAATTTGTTTTGAATTAAAACCAAAGGTGGTTTAAAAATTTAAGGTATAACTTTGTGTGTAAAGGAAATAATATGTATAAATAAGGATATACATAATATCAAAGATGATTTGAAATAAACTCTAAGTGTTGAGTTTTGAATTTTCCCTGAAATGTGATGAAATAACCCAAAGTGAAATAAGTCTTTAAACTTATAAGTAAGAAGGGATATTGATAAGAAGTTTAAAATTTGAAATGGAGAATTCAAATTTAAGTAAGATTGACTGGATTAAATGAATTGAATTTAACTTAGGAGAAGTTAAATAAATTTAGAACAAACAACCTGAGTTGAAAATTTCAAGATGAAATGGGGGTTTAACTTAAGAAGTTAAATGGGTTGATTTGAGATCTGGAAATGGGTAATGGATGTTATTGATTGGTGTTTGGATAATTTGGATGTTTATTTACCTTGGCTTATCCTGATATAATCCTATTGTTATTAATAATCTATGGAACTATGAATTAGATTGTTTAAATGTATTAAGAAGTAGATTGAGATAATATATATTCCATTACTGGAATTTAATGGAATTTAACTTTAATTTAAAATTGTTTAATTGTTTTGATTATTAAAGATAAAGATTGAACTTATGAGAATAAAATCACTTTGAACTTAAGATTCAAATGTTAAAAATAAACTTGCAAGCTGAAAATTTTTAAGAATTGGTTTCGAAGTTATAATTGGATAATAAATTGGGTTCTGAAGATTAAATTGTTTTTGAACTCTTATTTGAACTTTGAAATAAGTTAAGTAAAGGTAATTTAAAATGGAATTTCGAAATTTGGATTCAGAATTAAATTGTTTAAAGATTTAGGTTGTTGATTTAAAAGTAAAGGTTAATTTGATTTAAGGGATTAAATCCACATTTAAAATATTAACTCGAATTTATATAATTCGAGATGATTTAAAGTTGAGATTGAAATTGAGATTAGTTTAAATTGAAATTGATTTGAATTTGGGAAAGGAATTGAAGTTAATTCAAATTGAATTGGAATTGAATCAATTTAATGGGAAGAGAAATTGATTGAAAATGGAGATTGAGAAATTGAACAGTTTGGCTCTGGACTATTTTCAAAATAAATTATTTTAATATAAACTTTCTTAAATCTATTTTTCTAGCTATTTACTATACAATCTTTCATTTTTAAACCCAAACTATCTTATACTTATTTTACAACTATTTTGAAACTAATTACTATTTTACATCTGTTTTACAACTATTTTTGCAACTATCTAAATATTCTACAACTATTTGACCATTTTTCAACTATTTTATAACTACTTAACTATTTACAGCTATTTTACAATTAATAATTATTTTTCAACTACTTATCTATTTTAAACTTTTCAAGCTATTTTCTAAATTCAAGTGGGTCAGAGTGCAAACTGTTTAGAATTGAAGTGATAACTCAAATAGAAATTGAGCAATTGTGAATAGGTGAATAGATATCAAAATGAATGTGAAGTAAAAGAAAACTGATTTAGCTAAAATAAATGAAGATAAATACGTAGGATGTACGTATGTTATTCTATTCGTATAATGATTTGATCCAAATTCGAGCATAGAATTTCGAGATAGTATATCGATCCGAGTTGGGATTTTCACTCGATTTTCGACGGCGAACTCTGGATATGGATTTTTGATTGGTTCTGGAAATTCTCTATTGTAGTTATGACTATGCAAGGAGAATGATGGTTTCTGATCAAGAAACCAGATTTGAGTCCACACTAGGAAGTCGGGTGGCCGATACTAGTTCGGAAGTGAAATTGTGTAATCGTGTGAGCGATCGGATTTGATATTGCATATGGATGATATGTGTAAGTCGTACAGGTTTGAATGAAATTGATATTAAAAATTTGTGGATAAGAACTGTAAAATGGTTTTTGAAATGAAAAGTATATTTTGTGAAATATATGATGAAATAAAGTGGAAATTGGATATTTCTATGGTAGAAATTTACTTTATGGAAGTAAGTAATATGGTAGGTGACTTTATAGAGTAATCAAGTTTGAATATTGATTCGGCATAAACAAAGTTATATATATATAATTGATAAACTCCCCTTGTTGAATCTATAGCCAGAAGAAAAAGGGTTTTTGAAATATTTGATGTCTAAAAAGAGAATTTATACAAGTATGAAGTGATCCAAGATTTTTCAAGATTATATATATCTATATATATAAGGGATTTTATGAGAATGATTTTAGAAAAGGTTTTGGAACCTATGGATTTTGGAAAGGCTTTTAATTTTTGAGAAAATTCAGTTTTGGGAATTTGGAAAGCCAAGTTTCGAACTATCGATTTGGGATATCGATTTTGTGTAAAGGAGATTATGATATAAATCATAAAGGGTATGATTTGAAGATTGTTAAGGCTAAAAAGTGAACGCTAACACCCGGTGTGTGTGATAGAATTGTGAAAGCACCACCCGTTGGTACGGGAATAGAATATAAGCTGAAAATAGCAGAAAAGCAGTAAATGAACAACAGATTTATAGTGGTTCGGCCCGTAATTGAGCCTACGTCCACTTTATAGTCTTTTATTGCTGATTTGGTTACAATTTGATACAATATTCTTCAAAATACAATACAATTTGATCACGAAAGCACTCTTGACTACTAGCTCAATCTTTGATGATGAAACTCGACGAATCCGTGTTGGATGTAAGGAATTCCTCTCGAAGCTTGTTGTAGCGTCTCGAATGTTTGAAGATCTTTGATTGCTGAATGAGTGGAGACTTCGACAGAGTAACGGCACTTGAAGAAATGAATGGCCAAAAGTCCCTTCCTCGTTGGAGTTTGAGACCTATTTATAGGAGCTTATTTTCTGAGCAGAATATTCACCAAGTCTTAGGTCGCGTACGACCTTAGTTAGGTCGTAGGTCGCGAGCGACCTAAGCTAGGTCGCAGTCTACCTTGCGACTTAAGAAATTAGCTGGTGAAGTTGCACTTGGCTTCATTTGAACAAGTGGTAGGTCGCCGGCGAGTTAAGGAATAGCTGTAGGAGCTTTAGGTCGTTGAAGTCTTAGCTCGTTCGCCTCTTAGGTTGTAGGTCGCTGAGCTGCTTTAACAGTTAGGTCGCGCAATTTGTTAACTCGCTAGCTACCTTAGGTCGCTAAGCTTTCCTGTAGTTAGGTCGCAAACTTCTCTTAGGTCATAGCTCCCTAACCCTGTAGGTCGTAAGTCCTCTGAATAGTTAAGTCGTAGGTCGCTGACCTGCTTCACGAGTTAGGTCGTTACATCCTTAGGTAGCTTCAGCAGTTAAGTCGTTAAGACCACTTAGGTCGTAAGTCGTTAACTGTTTAACTCGGTAAGTCGTAGCTTCCTGTAGGTCGTTGCATATCCTAAGTCGTTCACTTTGATAACTCGTAGGTCGTTGCTAAAGAGGCATTAACATTTGCCCCTCGAAGTACACGCCTAGGTCGTGGGTCGTGTGCTTCGACCTTCTCTTGTGCTTTGATTAGTTGTTATATCGTGAACGACTTAGCGAGGACATAGGTCGTGTGGTGCCGGTTCACATTTCATTGCCCTGGGTATAAATATTTTAGGTCGTTACTCCCTCATCTCATCTGACTTTGCATTCTGCCATTAACAAGATTTCAAGCTCTCAAAGGCGAATCCAACTACTCGTCCACCAAAAATCTTCAATTTCATATTGCGTAAGTGATCCCATTCTCTACTCAATCCTCGGCTATCACCGAACTATGAATTTCGCTTACCTTATGCCTTGCTTCACGATTTTTGTTTCAATTGATCACCGAGGAAATCGAAATGGTTCGATTTGGCTTTCGGTGATTTGCGAGAAGAAGGGGAAGAGTTTCAGTGCATTAGGTTGGCTGATTTGTGATCTTTAGAAGGGATGAAGAGGCCATTATCGGGTTGGAGAATTATGAGGAATGGGATTCTTAGTAGAGGAAAGAATTTGAAGAGAGGAACTGATGCTTTGGTTTGAGTAGGAGATAGCTCGAGATCCCCTGAGAACGACCTAACACTTTCTCAGCTTAGATCGTGCACGACTTAACTCTTTGGTTGCTTACTGCAGCATTGGGTTTAGGTCGTTGCCGAGCTAGGACAATGTTATTTTGACCTTTCTTTTGTGCGGCTTACGGCCTAAAAAGTTAACGACCTATCTTGTTGCAATTTCTCATGGTTCGTTGACGAGTTAGCACTTAAATCCTTAACTTGCGAGCACATCTGAATGACTAGGTCGTGGATGAGATAGCCCTTAACTCGTAACTCGCGAACTCATATGAACGACTTAATAACTTAAAAACTCCATTGCTTCGAATTCTTGGACTTGAACGATCTGACTTAAGAGAACATGCCTTGGACATTTGCAAAGCCTTGATGGAATTTGACTAAACCTTAGTTTCAAACTGCCAGAATGAATTGCTTGAACTTCTAACTGCTTGAACTTAGACTTTTTGTTGTACTTTCTTGCAGATCACTTTAATTTTTTAGCTGTCAACCTGTTAAACATAAAACTTGCAGAAAAGAGGGACGAATATACTGTCATTGACTACCCACATCGAACGACAGATTAGCCAATAAGAAATAAGCAACTCAAATGAACTTATATGTATGAAATGTTGTGAATTGATAAGTTCAGGTGAAGCATTAAAGTAAAGCCTAAACAATCAATTAAAGCTAACTTGTATGCATCAACACTGTACTTGTACTTATAATAACAAGTCCCGGAATTCTTTATTTGACAAAAATCAATCAATTTGATTCCAGTTATGTTTACTTGTTATTTCACTAGTTTTACACAACACTTCACACTTTTAGGAAACATGCACCTTAATATTTGATCATCCAGTTGATTGTGTAGAATGGCGTCTCAACAAGAAGACTTGGAACTAGCTGGAGAAGCTTTTCCAATTGCTACTCCATTGAATGATCCTCCAGAAAGGACTTCTACCACTCTGAGCCATAAAGTTTTTCGTCAGTTATGCATCCAGTTTGGCATTGCCGAAGCTGATGCTTTGTTCCCTGGAATAAATGATACTGCTGATAGGCCGCCCCAAGGCTTTGTCGCAGTTAACCGCCAAATGTGTTTGAGTGGAGCTATCCCCCCGTTTAACGACTGTCTTCGAGAACTTCTCCTCCGATTATCTATTTCCCCTTTTCAATTACATCCTAACGGCTACGCCATCCTGCTAGGGCTGTGTGTGCTTTTTAGGAGAACTCTAGACCGTTATCCCAGTTTTGGAGAAATTCGTTTCCTGTGTTCATTTGCAAAGAACAAAGACCATCCCTCTATCACACTTGTAAGGAGCGCCAGGAACCGTAGACTGATTACTGGTCTTCCCAAAAGCGTTCCCGAGTTCCCGAGCCAGTTTTTCTTTGTTCGCTGTTCCCCGGGATTTTACGCCATTTGGAGAGTGGGAAGTACGACCTTTTGTCTTTGCTCCTTATTTTTTATGAATTCTTCGAAGTCCGAATTGTCAAGCATTAACTTCTTTTTCTACTATTTCAGCGCTCCCTCCTCCTTCTAGGAACCCTAGTCACAAAACAACCTTCGAGAGACTTATGGCCGTGCCAGTTGAAGAGAGGAGTGTTCAATTTCTATTGAAAGATGAGTTTCTCCATCAATTCGGACTCTTACATCCTTCTCGCTCTACTCAACTGCATGAAGTCCCTGATTCTCCAGCTACGGAGTCAGATGCCCCCGCTCCTGCTAAAGAACTTTCACTGAAAGAACTTACCATTGAGACTTCATTGGTAAAGTGTTCTACTCCTACTGACATTGCAGGGTCATCCAGTAAATTAGTGCTTGCCCCGGTTATTGAAGAAGAGGAAAATCTTCACGTTTTTGAAAAGACGGTTGAGGCAGAAGTCGAAAAAGATAATTTTCCCGTGCATCATGGCGACGATACTTTTGACAGTCTGAGCGATATCATGATAACCTCTCAGGAGCTCTTTAAAGATGATGTTTCTAAAGTGATCTCTCCTGTTATCGAAGCAACTTCTTCCTTGCAACAAACCACAACGCCTTCTACACAAGTTTTTGCCATTTCCACACCCAAAAGTGGTTTGTAATCTGACGCGCGTAGTTTGCACATCACACTCACTTAGGATTTTGGCACTTATATGCACTTAGCGCCTTTAATTTGAAAATTTCTAAGACTTGCCTTTCTTTTTCAATTTCAGGTTCTACAATGGGGCGAAGTGGCTCTTACTTTGACAAATTCCAGCGTCACGGAAGCCGCGATGCTTATGACTTTAGGCGTTATATCGGTGCCCCGAAGGAAACTGATGGGGAAAGGGCTGCCAGAAAGGCTCACGAAAGGCGAGCTCATGAAGAACGTCGTCGGAGAGAAGATGAAGAGCACTATGGGAGTAGGGACGAGCGACGTGACTCTTCCCGCAGAAGCGACGATCCTTACAAGAGGAAATCTTACGACGACAAGGGGAAGAGTCATACTTCCGATGATTCCAGCAAACGGATCAGACTTGGCGAGAAAGATACGTCTAATATCTCGGAAAAGACTACCGCTTCTATTCCTCCTAATACACCGTCCGGTTCTCCTGCCCTTAAGAAGTCTGACATCCAGGCAATTATTAATAGGCCTCAGTATCAAGCCGGGGATGGGCCTCCCACACTTCAGAGCCGATTTCCAAATTGGTGTCTAAGAGGAGTCCGTTTTGACCTGGATTTGGTTCCCATTGATAAGCAGGCAATGCTGAGAAATGTCGATGCTGTTAAGCTTGATATTGAAAGAATGTCTGGATGGCATAAGCTGGTTGATGAACTTTAAAGGGTCAACCATATGAACCTTGAGGCCATGTTGACCATGGAAAACGATAAATCTGAATGGGATAAAGTCTGCAAGCAGCACGATGCTGAAATGAAAAGCATTAGTGATGGTTATGGGAAGCTCGAAGCTGAAGTTGAAAGACTCAAAAATGAGCTTGCTACTTCTTCCACTTCTTATTCTCAGAAAGAAGAAATGCTCCAAAAACAAGTTTGAGACGCCCATGCTGCTCAGCGAGATACTGAAGTGAAACTTGAAGCAGAACAGCATGTTACTAGAAAATATCGTGATGACGCTGCTCAACTTCAGGAGAAAATCAGCTCTCGAGACTTAGAAATTGCGAGGCAACAGTCTCAGTTATTGAAGGCTGAAAGAGAGTGTGATGAAGCTCTCTCTGGTAAGGCTGCGGCTAAAGAATCCCATAAGGCAACCAAAGCCACCATTGACGCGACTTTATTCGACTTTTATATGCATTGCATCCTGGGGCGTGGGAGCCTTTCATTTTTTGGACCAGAGTATGAAGTCACCTTAGAGGAAGTATGGGAGGCAATCATTGACATGTTCGGCAGTGCCGGTTATGCTGAAGCAGATCTTCAAGCTACCTACTTAGATGAGAGCGCCCGCGCTGCCCTTGCCAAAGGAAAAGAGCAGCTTACCCGAGTGCGGGCCGAGGCGACGGGAGAGAAGCTTCCTGAGAGAGAAATACCTCCTATTGCTCCCGCTTATACTTCGGCTTCAGCTCACGCGGATATTACTGGCTCTAGTTCTCACTCCACGCCTCCCGCTAAGGTTGACAAAGAAACTGTGACCACTCCTACAGAGGAAGAGGCAATGAAGGACTTTCAGGCTCAGGAATTTGAGATTGATCTCGCCAAACCGACTTCTCCAGGTAACTTTGATGAGACGAATTCAGTGAATCGCTTATTCGACTCAACCGAGTTCGACGAACTTCTTACTTATTACCTAAGCTTTGACGATCCACTGTCTTTTTTTTTCTCGGAGAATACTGATTTTGATTTCTTTTATTATGCAGCAGGCGCGCCGGAAACTGCACCAATTTTTCCTTCTTCAGCTGCCGTTCCTCCTCCTTCTCAAGTTACTCCTCTTCCAGCTTCTCAACCAAGTTCACAGGAAGAACAGATAGCAGCCCTTCAAGGCTTGGACGAACCTCCTGCTTCCGAGGAGCAGAAAGCAGAAGATCTGGAAGATAGTGAGAAGACCCCGGAGCAGTCTTTTGACTACGACACAAAGCTTTCTACATTTCTTACTCCGGGGAGTGAGTCTTCATTCAAGAAGAAGGGGAAACGTGTGGTTTCGAAGAAAGGAAAGAAAAGTTCTTCTGCTGCTGGAGATGAAGCAAAAGTCGATCCGGCTGAGTCTCTTTCTCCTTCTTCTCCGATACGTCCTCCAAAACTAATTACCAGGCCGGGTAAAGGCTCCAACGGTGGGAAGAAGGAGAAATGAGTTTGATTTTGTCTTTTCTGCTTTTTGCATGTATTGACCGAAGATTGTGCGGATACCGGTCTCCGCTCCTTTTTGTAATCTGCACAATGTAAAAAGTTTCCATAGTATTGAATAAAATAGCTATTTTACTTGTACAAATTCTTGTGTATGTGAGAATGCATCTTTTTCTCCTGTTTAGTGTAGATCAAATGATTCTTTTTTTTTGAACAAACTTTTGGTCTGTTTTTTGAGAATGCATTTGTTCCACATCTATTTTTCATGATATTGTAATGAACTCGCGGTATGTTGCTTGCATATTACTTTATTCATGTAACTGAATCGTATAGTGTTGCCCCCATACCGCAAGTGCATTGCAACATTTCTAGCTTCTTCAAGACTGATACTCTTACTTCAGAGAATAACTACTTCACTTTTAAGGGAAGAATCATTCTGCTTTTAATAGAGTATATCTCGTCTTCAAAGAAGTTTTTACTTTCTCTTTCTTCCTGAAGGACACTTCAACTTTTGGGAATGATCACTTTTATTTGTTTAAAAGTGAATTTTCCTGCACAGTGAAATGAGCTTCTGAAGAAGGTTTTGATTTTGTGCCCTAGTAAAGGGTTTATTTTTGGTACTTCAAGCAAGGTGAAGTACGCCTCTGAAGAGGTCTTTTGGTCTCTGAAGAGAAGCGATTTCGGTCTCCGAAGAGAAGCAATTTTGGTCTCCGAAGAGAAGCAATTTTGGTCTCCGAAGAGAAGCAATTTTGGCATTTTAGCTCTGGTGAAGTGGGTCTCCGAAGAGAAGCATTTTGCACTTCTACACGGGTGAAATGTGCCTCCGAAAAGGGCTTTTTAGCATTTCATCACTGGTGAGGTGGGTCTCCGAAGAGAAGCATTTTGCACTTCTACACGGGTGAAATGTGCCTCCGAAAAGGGCTTTTTACCATTTCATCACTGGTGAAGTGGGTCTCCGAAGAGAAGCATTTTGCACTTCTACACGGGTGAAATGTGCCTCCGAAAAGGGCTTTTTAGCATTTCATCACTGGTGAAGTGGGTCTCCGAAGAGAAGCATTTTGCACTTCTACACGGGTGAAATGTGCCTCCGAAAAGGGATTTTTAGCATTTCATCACTGGTGAAGTGGGTCTCCGAAGAGAAGCATTTTGCACTTCTACACGGGTGAAATGTGCCTCCAAAAGGGCTTTTGCCTCTGAAGAGGTCTTGTGATTGTCTGGAAGTTACTTTCTCATGGTTGAATGGATCCACGGAGCGGAGGCAAGTTGCTTGATTGGATGTTCGTTTGCACAAACGATCGCAATTAACCAACAAGGGCCCTGTTCCTTCAGCGTGGGAAGGTGCCCCTCCGGTGGTTCCACCAATCTTGTTATTGAGAGAAGCACTTTCGTTTATTGGCGTGCCTCGTTAGAGGGCTTTGTTGACCTTTGGGAAGGAGCATCGGTTGGTTGGTGTGCCAGGAAGGTTGCTTCTCAGGGGCGAGTAGATCCACGGGACGGACGCAAGCTGCCTGATCGGATGCATCACGTTCAGTTAGCAAGGGCCCTTTTCCTTCTTCTTGGGAAGGTGTCCCTTCGGTGGTTCTACTGGCCCTTTTTATTGAGTGGCATACCTCCTTTTGGCTGCTTCTATGTTTGGTGGCCCATGTTCCCTCATCATTTGCTAATCAGCTACCCTTCATTATTGTTTCCAAGCGCGTCTTCCTTTGCAAGTAAATTGTCTTATCCGAAGAAGTGGACTTCACTGTTGAACAACTTCACAGGACAAATGCAAGTTACCTAGTTGGATGTCTGTTCGTATTGACAGTCACAACCACTTAACGAAGGTTTGCCTCAGTGGAGTTGCCAACTTTTTATGTGAAGTTCTTCTTATATGGGATTGGAATATGGAATTTTTGGTTGCTTGGTATTTGCTTAATAAGTGATTTGTAGGGCTCGCATAGCTTTGCGATGGGTGAGCTTTGCTTTAATGACCTGCAATATTAGATCGACATTTTAGCAATACATTTAGAGTATTTACACATCGAAATATAACAGGCATTTCGTAATAGAAAACAAAGAATTCATAGTTTTTCATTATTCAGTCACACTGATTTCTCAGCGGTTTACAATGCAGAAGTCACACATCCATTATCATTTTTACAAATTCAAGCAATGCTGTTAAGTAAAAAATGGATGCTAGTTATTGTTGTTTCAGAATTTCCGGACTGATTTTCCATTTGCACTAGATTCGCATCTTTGGATTTATATGCCAGAGAAAGTGAAAGATGCCCCAGTTGTAGTTTTGTGGACAATTAGCAGTCGTCCCAACTTCTGCCTGTTGGGTGTGGACCTCCTGTGACAACATTAATGACAAGCTTTTCTGAATCTTGCACTGCAGTGTTGCTGAGAGAATCGGATTGATGGGTAGGACGTTGTTGATCCCGAGTGGATGAGGTTGGATCGACTCCGCTTCTCTTAATGTATTGTTGGAGTTTACCCTGCTCCAGCAATTCTTCAATCACATTCTTTAATTGGCGACATTGGTCAGTGTCATGGCCAGGTTGATTGTGAAATTGGCAGAATTTTCCATTACGCTTTGCACCTCTCGTCATCTCAGGTGGCTTAGGATACCTGACAACGTCCTTTGTTGCAAATAAGATATTTCTTGGTGTATCAATTAAAGGAGTAAAATCCGAAGGATTAAAGCGGCGAGGTTTCTTTTCATTTCCCTGGCTCTTTCCTCCTTCATTCTCCCTTTTCTGACTTTCAGATTCTCTTTTATTAGATGGGACATTGTTATTATTAGCTTGGGCAACAACCACTTTCGATGTCGTAGAAAGGCTTTCAAGGCGAATGAACTCGTCGGCCTTTTTATAAAAATTTTCAATCGAGTTCGGTTCCTTCATCTTTAGCCATATTCCAAATTTGCTCGATTTATTAATGGCTCGCATCAAATAAGTCAGGATCATGCGTGGTTCCGCATTTTCTACTTCGGCTAAAGCTATATTGAAACGGCCCAGGAAAGATTTGATTGATTCTCCGGGCGCTTGTTCAAGGTTAGACAGTGACATTATATCCTTAGCTTTTGAAGCATACAATCTGAACTGTTCTTTGAACTTTTGCGTTAAGTCGGAGAACTTATCTACAGAACGAACTGGAAGCTTTGTGAACCAAAGTAAAGCCACACCTTCCAGGTATACTGGAAAGTATTGACACTTGATCTCGTTTGATGCTCTTGCACCGGTCATATGCCAATCGTATTTGTACAGGAAATGATTAGGGTCACTCGTTCCCCTATAAGCTTGGATAGTAGGAGGTACAAATTTCCTTGGAAATTCAGCTTTTAAGATCCTTTCAGTAAACGGAGTTCTGCTCGGTGCAAATCCCCAGTCGTTCTCACTCTCTTCCCTTTGCATGCTCTCTTTCATGATGCGGCTAACCATTTCGGACAGGTACTCTTTATTGTTCAAAGACGTCTCCAGGCAGTCATCAGTCCTTCCCTCGGGAGCTTGCCTGGGCACCTGTTCACGATCAGTTGGCTGCAGCATAGAACCCTCAGTTTGGAAAGGTGGCATTTGAGGAAAGGCTGTTTGATGGTTTTCTGGTTGACGATTTGCCCCGAGCAAAGCAGTTAATCTATCCATCATCAAAGCGTTTTGGGTTTCAATCTGTTGGTACAATCCAGAAACTGCGTCATCCAATTCAGCCCTGGTGACTCCAATGGTAGGAGTTGCTTGGTCTGCGGTTGGGGAGGCGGAAGTTCCTTCATGAGCATTTCTGGATCTGACCGGTCTACCTCTTCTTCCAGGAGCCATCATTTCAAATCAACTTCTGGTTCTTAAGAGAAGTTCTTTTTATGAGTTTTTTGCGAAGCAACGGTGAAAATCTTCCTGAGTTCAATTCTCAGTGAAAGCACCAAAATGTTAACGCTAAAAAGTGAACGCTAACACCCGGTGTGTGTGATAGAATTGTGAAAGCACCACCCGTTGGTACGGGAACAGAATATAAGCTGAAAATAGCAGAAAAGCAGTAAATGAACAACAGATTTATAGTGGTTCGGCCCGTAATTGAGCCTACGTCCACTTTATAGTCTTTTATTGCTGATTCGATTACAATTTGATACAATATTCTTCAAAATACAATACAATTTGATCACGAAAGCACTCTTGACTACTAGCTCAATCTTTGATGATGAAACTCGACGAATCCGTGTTGGATGTAAGGAATTCCTCTCGAAGCTTGTTGTAGCGTCTCGAATGTTTGAAGATCTTTGATTGCTGAATGAGTGGAGACTTCGACAGAGTAACGGAGCTTGAAGAAATGAATGGCCAAAAGTTCCTTCCTCGTTGGAGTTTGAGATCTATTTATAGGAGCTGATTTTCTGAGCAGAATATTCACCAAGTCTTAGGTCGCGTACGACCTTAGTTAGGTCGTAGGTCGCGAGCGACCTAAGCTAGGTCGCAGTCTACCTTGCGACTTAAGAAATTAGCTGGTGAAGTTGCACTTGGCTTCATTTGAACAAGTGGTAGGTCGCAGGCGAGTTAAGGAATAGCTGTAGGAGCTTTAGGTCGTTGAAGTCTTAGCTCGTTCGCCTCTTAGGTCGTAGGTCGCTGAGCTACTTTAACAGTTAGGTCGCGCAATCTGTTAACTCGCTAGCTACCTTAGGTCGCTAAGCTTTCCTGTAGTTAGGTCGCAAACTTCTCTTAGGTCATAGCTCCCTAACCCGGTAGGTCGTAAGTCCTCTGAATAGTTAAGTCGTAGGTCGCTGACCTGCTTCACGAGTTAGGTCGTTACATCCTTAGGTAGCTTCAGCAGTTAAGTCGTTAAGACCACTTAGGTCGTAAGTCGTTAACTGTTTAACTCGGTAAGTCGTAGCTTCCTGTAGGTCGTTGCATATCCTAAGTCATTCACTTTGATAACTCGTAGGTCGTTGCTAAAGAGGCATTAACAAAGATACTATAAGTGTATAGTATAAAGTGTTTTGAGATTGGCTCTGGGAAAAAGGCGCTCCCATGAAATGAACTTCTCAGGAGTGCCACAGGGTGGTATTGCCTTGAACCCTAGGGGGGGATTCTAAAGTTGATCCTGTGAGGAAGTCCGGACAAACAGAAGTTCCTGAGGATTATTTGGGTAGCGAAAGTCGAGGGCGCTGATGCCTACAAAGGCATTTGGGTTATGCTGTGACGACGGTGTAACTCGATGTCGCTGCGATCTACTGTGGACCATAGCGAAAATCGTATGGAGGTGAGTGTCAACGGTCTACGTTTGATTTTGTCGTGATGGCAACGTAACATCGGTAGACTGCGATCTATGGTAGGAGTGGAGTGGAGAAGTTTCATTTGGCAGGGAAATTCGAAGGCGTTGATGCCTATAGTTACATGGGTTTTTGTCATGATGGCAACGTAACCCCGGGTGTAGCTGCGATCTGTAGCGGGTTCCATGGTGTAATTGAGGGGCGCGGAGTGCCTACAGTTATCTATGGATTTTGCCGGGATGGCAACGTAACCATCGGGTTAATTGCAACCATGAAGGGGGTGATGATTTCCAGAACATTCTCACCAAAGATGTTTCCTCTATTTCTAAAAAAAATGTTTTCTATATTTTCAATAAAGTTATTTTACTGGGTGTTGAAAACGGGTGTACCAAGTACTTATTGATTTTCAGTTATACGCCTGATCAACGTATGACCGAATTTCTGTGAGAATGAGGATGGACTTGTTGAAACATCGAGTTATAAAAAGTATTTTTATAAAAACTATTTTATAATATTATGTGGATTTTAAAAGTGTTTTAAAAATGATCAAAGAATAATTTATCTGATTTTAAGTATTGAATAAATTCTTGCTTCGTTCCTTTTCGAGGACGAAAAGATTCAAAAGGGGGAGGAATGTGATAATCCGGATTTTTGGGCATCTGTTAATTGATAATTAACTAGGTTAATTAATAGGAATATTGATTTATAGATTGAACAAATAAATCTGATAATAAATATTTATATCTAGATAAATATTTATTTGATAATCACCTAATATAATTACTTAAAATTTGCAAATTATTCTTTTGAAAACAAATAATAATGATTGTTATATAGATATAAGAAGATTTTAAATAGAAAAATTATTATTTTCAAACAAATTAAATTTGTGTTGTTTAAATGTGTGTGTGTGTGTGTGTTGATTTTTAATTATATTTTAAATTGAATTTGAATTTGAATTGGAAATTTTGCGCCTTGCAAAAAAAAATTTGAATTGGAAATTCAAAAGATAAATATCTTAAATTATTTTGGATTTAAAAATATATCGTATATGATTTTATTAGTATATAATTTGTTTTATATTATTTTCTTTAAAAGATCTTATTTATATAAATTAAGATAATGTAATTACTAAATTGGGATTTAAATATAAAGATTTATAAAAGGCATTTAAACATAATAAACTCATGCAAAATAACACATGTAAGACAATTAACTCACGCTAAGGACAAATGGAAGCAAATTAACCAAGTGTCATTTTGTCTTTTTATTTTCAAAAATAATAAATAAAATTAAAAACAAGTTATATATACACATCTCCCTACCTCATCACTTCATTTTCTTCATTTAAGAAACAAATCTACAAATTTGAAATACAAACTAGTCAAAAAAATCAAAACCTGAGCAGATTAAAAAAACAAATTCAAAGCATTTTAAAACTGGAACAATCTCATTCCTGGAGGTTAAGGCAAACATAAGGATTCAAACTCAAAACCGAAGTAATCATAGCAAAGACTGAAATCAAACAACAACTTTTAAACTGAAGCCTGATCAAAAGCAAGGCAAGATTCAGGATCAACTCAACTAATTACAAGCAAAACTAATAGCAGTTTCAGGAATTCAAAACTTTGCTCTGTTATCTTCTACAGGTGAGAAAGCAAAATTTTTAAAGCTTAGATTTATTTGATGATCTGATGCATGAAATGATCCTTGAAACTATGAAGTGAAATATGCTTGCATGTTTGTTGAAAATGGAAGAATGTATATATGTATGTTGAAATTGAGTGCATGCATGTGAACATATATATATATATATTGGCTCTATCCTAGTTATACAGGCCTTAAAAATATTCGAAAATTTATTTCTTTTTCCTTAATCTGTTATAAGTGATGATGTTTAAACAAAATATGTTAAAAATAACAAGATTTTTGATTTAAAAATAGTTTCAAGTAATATTTGTAGGTAGTTTTCCACTGGAAGGTAAATTATAGTAAAAAACTTGATTTTATCAAAAATTCGATTTTAATAATTAAAAGTTTCAGGAATATAACTTGATTTGAAATTGAAAACCATGAATTTTAAAAATGAAATCAGGATTTTTTGATGAGTAATTAGGGCGAATTTGCGAGTTAAACGTGGAGTGGGTATTGATCGATCTCTGATGATCGGCGAATTTTTTGGTGATAGAGATCATTGCTGAAGCAGGATGGAAGGTTGGGGGTCACGGGAAAATTGATCGCTGGATTTTACGATCTCCATGGCGACAGCGTAGCGACAATGTAGGGTTTTAGTTCAGGTTTGGTCGAGGGTCTTTGGGTGACAGTTCCGAGTTCGTCGACACATCGGACATGGTCAGGGTAGGTGGATTAGGAGCGGGAGGCTCTGGTGAAGGATTGGGCGCATCGACGTGGTGTCCGGTGGTCAACGGCGGCGGTGCGAGGCGTTTCATTTGAGATTGGTTTTCCTGTAGATATTCAAATGGCTCGATTTTGTTTTCAGGGGATGCTGTGGATTCTGGGTGGATAGGTTGACTCAGGGGAGAATCACTGACTCATTGATGGTCGGAGAAGTGGTCGGAGTTGATCTGCTAGCTGGTGCATGTGTTGTGTACCTATGTTTTGGGAAGATGGATAGCTCGAAGGAATTCTCGGGGTTTCAACAGTTTTGCTTGGGGTGTCTTCGGGAACGTGATTGCTTTCATGTTTTCCAGATTTAACTTAAACTAAATCTAAGTTTAAAAAAAAAGGTAATGGTCTCGGGTCAAGGCTCGAGTACTATATGGGTTAGACCCGAAGTTAAATTTAAACAATTTTTAAGTCTTAAAATGAATTTAGTTTAAACTATTATATGATAAATGTTTTAAATTATTGATTAAAGAAGTTATATGATTTGTTAAATTAAATTTGTTAAATGCTTAAGTTATTTTAAACTTAAATTAAATGATTTAATTATGTAAGTTAATCATAAAGATAAATGTTTTAATATGATTATGATAATTAATAAATTAAATAAAGATAAATGGTTTATCTTAAGGTTAATTAAGACCTTGGATGATTAAGGATTAATTCAATTAATAAAGTAATTAAAGAGTAATTAGTTTATTTAATTAATTAATGATTAAAGGGTAGTTAATAAATTTAATTAATTATGAATTAATTAATTATAGATTAATTAATTCGTAATTAAGGATAAATTTAGTTAAGTAATTAGAGATTAATTACTTAAATGATAAATAATTAATTAGTAATTAAAGAATAAATTTGTTAAGGATTAATTAATTTAATTAATAATTAAAGGTTAATTAATTGAGGATAATTAACCAATGGAAAAATTACTTAATGGAAGTAATTATGGATAATTAATGGGTAATTAAAGGATGATTAATTAATGGTTTGAAATTAATTAATGATTAAGTAAGTAGGATTTAAAAAAATGATTGAAGTAATTAATTTAATCTATTTAAATTAATTAGAATGGTGTGACTAATTGATCTTGCTTATGAATGATTGAATGATATTGTATGCGTAGGATTATTTGATATCTCTGATAAGTGATTTGTGATGCTATGTGATATGATATGTTGGGTTAAACTGTGATAATATGGTTTGTCTATCTATGATGAATGGCTATGTAAATATGTAATTCTGGATATAAATGGAATTGTTTAAACTTAAACAGCTTTGTTTTTAAGATGATATTGGATTCGAAGAGACCGGGGTCGGGTATCAGTACATACCCGAAACCACGTTGATTTGGAATCTACAATAATTCTTTATGAATTTGACTTTGGAATAAATAGGATGGAATGGAATAAATGATGTAAATTTAGTCATTTAATCTGAGTAATAATGCTTAAATATGATTATAAGATGTGTAATTGACTATGGTAAGTTAAGAACTCGTAGTAAGGTACGAGTTAACCGAGTTTTTAAATAAGTTTTATGCATTAGTATTTCATGTTAGTTGGGTTTACTCATGCTGGTTTCCAGCCTGACCAGGGTGTTACTTTGGTGTAATGCTCGGGTCAGACCGAGTATTACAGATTTTCAGGTTAGGACGTTCTGGAGCTTAGGTGGCGAGATGGATGGTTGGAACGTATGGAGTATTCCACTATGTATTATTGTTGTTTATTTGGGACAGGTTATGTTTTAACTATCCAGTTTAAATGTGATTGGTTGTAACTCTGATGTATTGAATGTAAATTAACAGATATAGTTTTCCTTTGTATAACTGCTATTATTTGTTATTATATTTTATCCGCTACGAATGTGAGAATCTGTGTTTTGTTTCTATTTCTTCTTCTACCTCTTTCTTCTTTACCCTAACAATCTGGAATTTTCGAGGTCGAAAATTTCGGGTCGTCACATGGCCGCAAATTGCGATCCAACAAGTGGGTCGTTTCTGAAGGAGATCGAAATTAGCTTTAGTTGATATGGATTTGTTCGTATTGATGTGAGGATGATGATAACACAGATGGCCTGAGCCATAGGGGACTAGAATGGTTGGCGGAAGCATGAGCAGTTTGGAAACAAAATTAGTTATTTATGTTTTGGTATGACCGTAGAGTCTATGTAGGTGGCCGGAAGGGCAGAAGCATCATTAGAGGAGGCAGCAAGCGTTGGGATTAGTGTGCATGGGTGAGGCAGTGTGTGTGTGGGAAACAAAAAGGGAGGAAAACGAAAAAAAGTAGAGCAAGTTGTTGGTCGGGGGAAGGCCAGAGTAGCAGGGCATGTGGTTTAGGGAGAAGGAGCTGAGTAGTGGCGGTCGATCGTTCAGGTAATGAAACGTGATGGGGTGGCCTACTTGCGTGAGCAGGAAGGACTAAGGAGGTTGCAGGGAAAAGTTGTGTGCTTTCTTTTTGCTACATGGAGAAAATGTGTACAGACGGCCATATAATAAAGTTGGATTTAAGAAATGGAAAGTTGTGTGCTGCAAATGACGTGTCATAAATTATTAAAATGGCAAGGCAATTATGAAAGCTGATTAGGTAAGTTTATTATTAATGTTTGTTAATTAAGTTATATTTATATATTGATTTCTTATATTGGCCATATCTTTTGCATACGAGTCCGATTTGGATACAGTTTCTTACTTTGCGCTCGTATTGGAGTCCTCTACGATTTAGCATTGGATTGGACAGCTTTTGTTAAGGTGATTTTTATTTCTCTCACCGTACTATGACTGTTGGTATAGTATAAAAATGCTGGTTTGAAATGACATTTAAACTTTAAAAAATGATTTTAAATATATTTAGACTTACTGCTTATATTATAAAATAATATAAAAGTATTTTAAAATGGTTTTAAATCGAATATCACACCTTTTCATATTGACGTACTATTTTACGAAATTGCTAGACTTAGGCTATTTTTCATATTAACCTCAAATTGGTTGCTCTTGATGTATTTTATGTGTTATATTATAGATACATGGAGGCTATTATAAATCTTTGTATGCTTGTTGGTTGCATATATGCTTATTTGCTTAGTTTGGTTGAAAACACTTATCTTAGGCGATATAGTGTTAGGAAATATCCCGTGGGATAGAATTTCGTGCATAGAGTTTCATGCGTACCAACCAATCTGAAGAAGAAAGATGTATGTGCTTCGAACTTCAAGATGGATGTCAAATGTTTTCATTTAGTTTGTATTTAGCCATTTTTGGTTAAGTACACGAACAAAATGGTTGTTATCGACTACTCTGGAGTGGTCGGTATCTACCATTATTGAAGACAGCGATTTGGCCATATTTAACGTGGACGATGAAGAGGCTTCGAGAAGAATGATGTGATGGTTTGTTAGTTCATTCGACATTTGATTTTGATGTTGTGGCTCTTTGATGAGCGGTTTGACGGTGAAGCAAGGATGCGACGCTTCAATTCAATAGCTCATGATGGGAATTGATAGCTTCGACGATGGATAGCTATACTTTGAGATGCAGAGTAGGTGACGATGAGTAAGACTTAAGGAACTATTAGAAGATGATTATGGGACTAATGATGATATTCTGTAACTAGTGATGATGAATCGTCCTAACTTTGGCGACTTCAGACGGGAGTTGTATGATGACTTAAAAACCATTTCTAAGATGCGCTCTGCTATTGTTGACGTATGCAAAGGAATCAATGATACTCGAAGGTTCAGAGAATAGTTGTAAAGCAGGGGTAATATATGGTATCTATTTAAGCCATGATGGGCTCTGATCTCATGATGGGCGATCTTTACCCTAGATTAGCCATGACGGGCGATCTAGTTTCCTGGCCTACTAAGTGCTATGGATTCAAGCACCGAGAAACCGGGACATTAAGTAGTCCTTGACCATAATGATCATTCGAGCTATCACGTATCTAATGCACTGAGTGAGTGATGTAAGGATGGACCATGGATGTTATATTTTCTTTTGATATTTATCACTCTATGGATGTCACATGATGCGGTTATCTTTTATGTAGATACCTGAACACCGATTAGTACTTTGATGTAGAGTATACCCATAATAACTATGATAGAGTAGAAAATATCGTATGTTATATGCTAATTCTTTGGATGCAAGGTAGGTTAGGTATGTTTCTCCATACCCTATGTTCCATATAATATATCGGCTTTCATGGTATTTTAAGATTGTTTATTGCTCACACCAGACTGTTGTCTAACTTGAGGTTTTATGCTTTGCTTCTTATTATCTTGAGTACTCTTAAATGAGTAGACTAAATAGCTTGTGTAAACAACATATGGAGTTGTGTAGATGGACTAGGAAGAGGTGATGTTTTCTCATATTTATATTTTGGGCTTATTATAGCTTATTCCGCTGTGTGACACTGTGGAGCCTTGATAGTGTTTTATTTACTACTACTAGAGGCAGTTTTTCAGTTGAGTTTATTTATCAGTTGTACAAAATATATTACTATTTTTTATAACTGTAAGAGCCTGTGTAATCTGATTCTGAGGTTTATTTAGTTACTATTATCTCGTCTATTTTATATCTATGATGATTATTATATTTTATTTGATACGTTGTGAGATATATGACAGGTTCTGTAATTATATTATGTTTTCTTTCTCTTTTCTTATATTGCTTTCTCTTCTACACCTCTTCTTTACTTCTTTTCTTTCCTTTCCTTAAACCATTGTTCTATATTGGCCGGATGCTCCAATAGCACACTATTCTATTATATGAGCATCAAAGGTGTAGGACAGTCCTTTTATGGGTGCTTAGACCAGGCCCGATAGGGGAATCAAAGGCTTAATTACCCATCAGGATGGTTGTTTGGGCCCGGCCTTGTGACAGTACCAAAGGCTTCTTGTCCATCTCCTTGGATCGGTACTTTGACCGGGTATAGCGGTGGGATCAAAGGCCATCACTTTTTGGAATGGTTGCTTTGGCCAGGCCTTACGGCGAGACCAAAGGTTTAATTAACCTCTTTTGAGTATGAAATGTGCGTTTGCTTAACTAATCTTGCTAACCTCATCAGGTTAGGAGCTAAGTCAAACATATTGCACCTCAGTCCAGGGGCTTTTTTGCTAGAACGAGTTTTTCGAAATCATCTATCTCTTTTATCAAATTATTGGAATTCCATATCCTTGATGTTGCATTTATATTAAGCTTGGCTATCCAATAGGAGTCGAGTAGTAGAGATTCTTTCCAATGTTGATTTTGAAAATTACTTGCCTTGCTTTCGACTCTGATCTTTTATCTTTTGAATTCTAGACCATTCTCCTTGTAAATTTTCTTAGATTGAGATACTTAGATTTTTCTTGTTGATATTCCATGGCTCACAATATGGTTTTGTCTAAACCAAAGGACTTCTTTATAAGTTCTTAGTTTGTTTATTACTTTAAATTATTGTGTTGGCGAAAGACCGGTATGTCTAGTGGCTACTTATGCTTGGGCCTTACATAACCACAAGTCAGAATCAATTACTTCTATCTATTTTCTAATCAAAATATCCTTTTTGGGAATCTTTGATCATTTTGTTTGTAGATTTCATGGTCTTTAAATTTATGTTATCCCACCTTTTGGTCAAGGCCGGAATATCAACAAGTTGGCAAGAAATGATGGATATCAGGATTGGAGTTCGATTGGAAACAAGGCTGCAATGGATGACGTCAAAATCTGACCGGGCTCCGATCGGGACGGAATCGATTGGGGATGTTGATCAATGCTAGAGAAGGCTACATTTCAAATTTCAGGTTAATCCGAGTTCGTGTGATCAAGATATGATCGATGCAAATTGGAGGAAGTAGCCTTATCTTCGTATCCATCATCACGCCTCGGTTCGAATCCATGGACTTCGCACCAACGTCTTCGTATCCATCGGCAGTAGCTATGTTCGAATCCATCACCTCCGCATCAATCAGAATGGCAGAGACCTCACACACATCTGGTTCGTATCCATCAAGTTGAGTTCCTTCGAATCCATGAAGCTACTCCACTTCGTATCCCTCAGGTGGAAGTCCTTCGAATCCATCTAGCGACCCTGCTTCGAATCCATCCGGCTGTAGTACTTCGAATCGACCCTGTGGAAACAACTTCGAATCGATCAATACTTTCTTTGATCAATTCGAACGAACATCCATTCGATCGATTCGAAGAAGCATGGCTTCGAATCCATTACCTCGAAACCAAGAGGAAGCGGCTAAAATCATGGAGTCGACCCAGTCAACTCGGCATAGAAGTCGGATCGATACGAAGGAGGCGCTCCACGTCATCACAGGAGCACACGCTTGGATCGATTCGAAGCAATCGATTCGAATGTAATCGATTCGAACGGAGCACTGCAACCAGAAAAGCGACCTTGAATCGATCATAACTCGAGATCTACAAGTCCAAATGCTATGAAATTTTCACAGTAGCTTGAGCACATGTTGAAGAATGTTCACACCAAATTTCTACTCGATTGGACAATTTCTTGATCGATTCGAACGTTGCTTCGAATCGATCCCAAAGTGGGCCCGGATTTCCAGAAAGTGGGCATGTGGGCCCCCTCACGTACCAGAACTGGTCTCCCTTCAATTTAGGCGAAATATCAGCCTCCTACACCTATAAATAGAGCCCCTGCTCATTCAGAAAAGGGGTCGGATAATTTGGAGAACTAAAGAGCACCCAGACTCTGCCAGATTTACTCCAGATCACCATTGCTGCCTTAGATTCAGATTATAATCATAAAGTCTGTTGTACTACGCAGTAGGAAATTGTAATCTTCAAACATCAAGCAATAAAACCATAAAAACCTTGGAGTGGACGTAGGCCGAAGATAGCCGAACCACTATAAATCGTGTGTCACTGTTCATTATTCCTGGATTGCTGTTTGTTGTTTACTTAGATTTGATATTTGTGATTGAATATTGCTGATTTATACTCATACACTGGTGCTTTCACAATACTTGGGGTTTGTGACCATTTTTGGCGCAAACACTTTGGTGCTTTCACTGAGAGGAACTAGCACCCGCTACACCAGATTCAAAGTTTAGATTTGAAAGTTTGAAGGATTCAGATTGACTCAACAATGACTCGACAAGCAAGGCAAAGAGCTGAGAGAAGCCAACAGGGAGGAAGTCAAGAGGCATCCTCCGGAGCTGGAGAAGGACAAGCTTCGATCTACATTACTAGAGATGAGATGGAGGCTATGAATAACCTAATGCAGGAAAGAATGATGAAAAGCCAACAAGAGATGCTGCAGAATTTCTTCGAGCAAATGAGAGCTGCAGGGACACAGAACCCTGGACCAGCTACAGCGGCTGTGAATGTGGAACAAGGAGCTAGGGCTATGGAACCCAACGGAGGACAGAATGCAGAACCAGAAGGCAATCAACAAGGGCTTGGGGGCAGGCCCGCAGGATCCAATGCAGAAGGACCTTTGGAAGGGGTTCAGCAGGCTAGAGCCAACGTTGCGGCTAATGAGCCACATGAAGAATATGTGCCGGAGTTCCCTCGGGAGCATGGGGGGCAACCCCTAACAGGCAACGCTGGATTAATGGAAATCATTAGGAAGACTATGCGTGGAGGTTTGACCAATCGGGATTTGGAAGGAGTGAACAGGAGTGCATTCGCTCGGGAAATCAGGATAGCTCAGAATCCACCTAAGTTCAAGTTACCTAGCGTGGAAGTATATAATGGCAAGGCCGATCCAACTGATCATTTGATGAGATACACTAGACACATGGAAGTGCTGGGGGCATCGGACGAAGTAATGGCCAGATGTTTCCCTTTATACTTGACAGACCTAGCGGCAATGTGGTTTAGGCAGCTGGAGGAAGGATCTATCAGGAATTGGAGGGAATTGGTGGACAGGTTTTTGGGACAGTTTCGGGTTCATATCAAAAGACCTAAGAACGTGATGACGTTAACATCGGTAAAGCAAAGAACGGATGAATCGCTTAGAGCATTTTTAACTCGATTTAATGCGGCAGTTTCTTCGGTGGATCGGCCGGATCCATCGATGGTTTTGATGGCGGCAGTGTCGGGAGTCAGAGAGGATTCAGATTTCAAGGTATCTTTAGTACGAGACCCGCCACTGGATCTCGAGGAATTCTTCCATGAAGCTGAAAGGTTCCTTCGGCAGGAAGACGCATGTACTGATTTAAAGTTAAAAGAGGTGAATGTGACCGGGGGTGGAGGACCATCCGACGGAAGCTCGGATAAAGATAAAGGAAAAAGGAAGCTGGACGAAAATTCTGAAAAAGCTAGGAAGCGATGGAAGGATCCAAAGTTTTCCACATACACAGAATTGAATGAGACGCTGGAGCGGATTTACTTGAAAACTCGGAATCTCCTTCCTTACCGAAGGCCGGCTAGAAGAGAACCATCTGAACGGGAAAGGGCATCAGGAAGGCACTGTGTCTTCCACGATCTGAACGGGCATGATACCAACAGCTGCAGGCATTTAAAGGACATAATTGAGGAGCATGTGAGGAATGGACAGTTGAGGCAGTATGTTGGAGTACGGAATGCAGCGGTGGAGCAGGAGCAACCACCGCCTACCTCGAGCCATGATGGTGCGAGGCCCAGGAATGATGGTCGATTGGTCATCCATTGACCAGGATAATATGAAATAAGTAACAAACCATTGGCGAGCAACTGAGTCATTTACACATGTATGGGGACGGAGATAGCCCCTAGGCATGCTCTGAATGATGATAAACCGCAAAGCCATGGTTTGCGAAATCTGTTTTTTGTTTTTGATTGGACACTTGGTTTTCTGATTTGGTTTTTGGAGTTTGGATTGAACTCTTGATTTTGCTTGTTTTTCTGGTTTCGGCATTCATTCGGATGATTGTTCTCCGTTTTGGATGATGATTTCGATTTTTGATATGGATTTCCGGTTTTCCGATTTGATTTGGATTTTGGATTGGATTTCTGATTGGATTTTGATTGGATCCTTTTTGGTTTTTGATAAACGGTCACCGGGTGTGGATTACGCCTGGCAAGGGGTGAGTCTTTTTGCCCGAACGTGGTAGATTGGCTCATTCAGGTCGTCGAGTATGGACTATGCTCGGCAAGGGTCCGAAGTGACCAGAATTCAGCCTAGGACTTAGGCCCCCTATTATCGATTATTATTTCAGGTCGCTGAGTATGGACTATGCTCAACAAGGGTCCGGAGCGACCAGGATTTGGCTTAGGACATAAGCCACGGCATTACTAACGTCCAGGGACACTGGACCACGGTCGTCAGGTGTGGATTGCGCTTGGCAAGAACCCGGAGAGGTTAGCTCAACGTCCAGGGACACTGGACCACGATCGTCAGGTGTGGATTGCGCTTGGCTAGAGCCTAGAGAGGTTACGGATTTGGATATCGACCCGGATAGGTCTTGGATTCGGTTGTTGGATAAGGATGGACTAATAACCCAGTCTTCGAGTTTGGGCATGGAATTGGCTATGAACTTTGGATATCGGATACGGAATTATTCAAAACACGCCTTATTATCATAAGGCATGTTTTGGGGGGCAAACGTTATCCCACCTTTTGGTCAAGGCCGGAATATCAACAAGTTGGCAAGAAATGATGGATATCACGATTGGAGTTCGATTGGAAACAAGGCTGCAATGGATGACGTCAAAATCTGACCGGGCTCCGATCGGGACGGAATCGATTGGGGATGTTGATCAATGCTAGAGAAGGCTACATTTCAAATTTCAGGTTAATCCGAGTTCGTGTGATCAAGATATAATCGATGCAAATTGGAGGAAGTGGCCTTATCTTCGTATCCATCATCACGCCTCGGTTCGAATCCATGGACTTCGCACCAACGTCTTCCTATCCATCGGCAGTAGCTATGTTCGAATCCATTGCCTCCGCATCAATCAGAATGGCAGAGACCTCACACACATCTGGTTCGTATCCATCAAGTTGAGTTCCTTCGAATCCATGAAGCTACTCCACTTCGTATCCCTCAGGTGGAAGTCCTTTGAATCCATCTAGCGACCCTGCTTCGAATCCATCCGGCTGTAGTACTTCGAATCGACCCTGTGGAAACAACTTCGAATCGATCAATACTTTCTTTGATCGATTCGAACGAACATCCATTCGATCGATTCGAAGAAGCATGGCTTCGAATCCATTACCTCGAAACCAAGAGGAAGCGGCTAAAATCATGGAGTCGACCCAGTCAACTCGGCATAGAAGTCGGATCGATACGAAGGAGGCGCTCCACGTCATCACAGGAGCGCACGCTTGGATCGATTCGAAGCAATCGATTCGAACGTAATCGATTCGAACGGAGCACTGCAACCAGAAAAGCGACCTTGAATCGATCATAACTCGAGATCTACAAGTCCAAATGCTATGAAATTTTCATAGTAGCTTGAGCACATGTTGAAGAATGTTCACACCAAATTTCTACTCGATTGGACAATTTCTTGATCGATTCGAACGTTGCTTCGAATCGATCCCAAAGTGGGCCCGGATTTCCAAAAAGCGGGCATGTGGGCCCCCTCACGTACCAGAACTGGTCTCCCTTCAATTTAGGCGAAATATCAGCCTCCTACACTATAAATAGAGCCCCTGGTCATTCAGAAAAGGGGTCGGATAATTTGGAGAACTAAAGAGCGCCCAGACTCTGCCAGATTTACTCCAGATCACCATTGCTGCCTTAGATTCAGATTATAATCATAAAGTATGTTGTACTACGCAGTAGGAAATTGTAATCTTCAAACATCAAGCAATAAAACCATAAAAACCTTGGAGTGGACGTAGGCCGGAGATAGCCGAACCACTATAAATCGTGTGTCACTGTTCATTATTCCTGGATTTCTGTTTGTTGTTTATTTAGATTTGATATTTGTGTTTGAATATTGCTGATTTATATTCATACACTGGTGCTTTCACAATACTTGGGGTTTGTGACCATTTTTGGCGCAAACAATTTAAAACTCTTTTTTTATAGATAACATCTTGGCTTTTTCCCATTTGGTAAAATAGTTAATTTTTTCACTTGCAAGCTTGACATCTAAGTTGAGGTTGGAAAGATTAATCCCTTCTTATAGTGCTTTTTCGATTGTAGTGTTGGAAGATGTGACATCTTTAACTCCCTTGCTTTAGTCTTAGAGTTCGCTTCATTCGAAGTTTCAGATTCGAACGAAGGTGAGTATTTACCTGCTCACAAGTACGAAAATATTTATTTTATGTAGTTGAATTATATCGTGAAGTGAGATGAATTTATTGATTATTGTTTGATAAAATTAAATGGACATTTAATTGACATCTGAATTTATTGATATAATTTAAATTGACAGTTAAAATTGAATTAGAATTTAACTGTTAGTGAAATCCCTAATTTATCGATAATTGGTTGATTATTGTGATTATTGACTGTTTGGATGATAGATGGTGATGGATGGAATTTGATTGATATTTTGGATGTTTGGATGTTTATTTATGTTTAATATATCCTGTTATCACCTTGTATATTATTTACAGTATACAAAACTATAAATTGAATTATTTCAAAGAAATTAAGAAATAGGGTGAAATGATATATACCTATGGCATTTATTTTGGATTGAAATGATATGTATCCATTTCTGGAATTAGATTGAAATAAATTGTGTCACTTGGCCATAGGATAGAGAAATTATATACGAACACTAGATTAGTTAAATTAAATGATTTTAAAATTTTGATTTGAAATTATTTAAATTATTTGGTTTTAAGAAATAAAAATCGAATTTATGGAAATCGAATTAATTTCGAATTGGAACTCGGAATGTTGAAATTTAAATTTGAAATAGGAATTGTTTAATTAATCGAAGTTGAGATTTTTAAGTTATAATCGAAATATGACATGAATTTTAGAAATTTATTTGTTTAAATGATTGAACTTGTATTCGAACTTTAGATATTGTTAAGTAAAAGTGATATAAAACGATATTTCGAAATTGAGCTCGGAATGTAATAACATTTGAAGGTTGGATTTTTATTGGATATTGAAGGAAAAATTGATTTAAGTGTTTTGAAAATTGAACTCGAAATTGAGATAAATCGAAATGGTTTAAATTTGGAATTTAAATTAATTTGCAAGTGGAATTTAAAGTAATTTGGAAATGTAGTTGAAATTAATTTGAAATTGGAATTTAAATTAATTTGGAATTGGAGTTGGAATTAATTTGGAATTTGAATTCAAATTAATTTGATATTGGAATTGAAATTAATTTGGAATTAGAATTAAAATAAATTTGGAATCGAAGTAAATTCGACTTGAAATTGGAATTGAATTGATTAAAATCAAAATGGAAACTGGAACTGTTTTGGATTGGAAAATTTGGAAAGTGAACCTGTTTGACTTTGAAACTATTATTAAATGATTATTTTAGTATAAACTATTTCAAATCTATTTTCTTTAAATATTCAAACTATTTTTATTTTCCCACTATTATACTATATAGACCATTTTATACTCAAATTATTTTCTATTAAACTATTTTAACTATTTAACTATTTTAAAATTATTTAAAAACAATTTTCTAAATTTCAAACTGGTTAAAAGGGTGGAATGTTTATATTTGAATCTTGGATTTAAATACGAATTGGGTTAAAGTGAAATTATAACCAAAATTGTAATTCGAATCGAGTTCTGAAGTGAAATCAATATATCGAATTGAATTAACACGTTGAAGTAAAAATATGATTTTTGAAGCGAATATGATATTTTGGTATCATGTACGAACTGTTTTCGAAATGTAAAAGTACCAACCGATGTGTAAAACGACGTTTGGTTGTTAAGGAGACCAGGGCCTCTTATTGGCATACTCTTTGTTAATATTGAAACCACTTTGACAACTGTGTACGCGGTGGATGATATCCAAAATGTAGTCGTTGAATTGTCGACGTTTACTAGAATGAAGTAAGAGAACGATGATGGATAGCTTTGACATTCGTGTCATAACTAAAATGACTAAAACAGGAGCCTATGTTTGGCCAATGAGGTTAGCTACCTCTAGCGACGTTGATCCCTCGTATTACTATTGTGATTTCGTATTCGATGGGTGCACCTTTGTCGTTTGGATTGATTGTCGCAGTTTGCCATGGATGGGTTATGATTAGCCAGAAAGGGTAAACTGGTTAAATCCTTCCTTGGGCATTGCCTCACGTGCCTTGTCATACTTAGCCCTATACGAGCCCATTACGATTTTGGTTTAAAACTGTAAAAATGTGTTGAGGTGGATTAATGTAAAGCCTTAACGCTATTTTGATATTTATTTTACTGATAGACATTAACTATATTATAGCGTATACTATTATATATAAATAGTTTTACGGATCCTTAGGAGATGGAAAAACCCGTAACATCTCTTAAGTTATTGCAGTCATATTTTATGATATTTGTAACGACTCGTATTTTTACGGATCGAAACATCGTAAAACAGTCGTTATTAGATTGTTAGTATTGTTAAGTCGTCCCGAGTTTAAATCGACTAGAGCTTAAGTCGTGTAGGAGTTAAGTTGTCTAGAAGTTAAGCCATGTTGTAACTTAAGTCATTTAGAAGTTGAGTCGTGGGGTAGGCTAGGTCGAGTGAACGACCTAAGGGATTGGAAGAACCTACAGTATTTGACCGACTTAAGAGTTAGTAGACGACTTAAGGTAATGACCGACTTAGGAAATGGGCGACCTAAGGAGTTGGCGACTCAAGAATAGGCAGACTTAAGTAAGTGACCGACCTAGGGGAGTTAACGACCTAGGGGGCTAATGACTTAAGAGTTTGGGCGAGTTAACGACCTAAGGGATAGATAGGTCGACGACAACCTAAGGAAGCTGGGGTAGCAGTGAGCGACCTAAGGAGGTTAAGTCGTAGACGACTTAGGAGTTAGGTCGTGGGTTGTTAGGTCGTAAAGGGTTAGGTCGTAACCCAGTTAAGTCGCGTGGTTATGGGGAAGTTAGGTCGCGTCTTAGTTAAGTCATAGGTCACGAGGAAGCGCGCATATGCTAAGTCGTAAGTCGCAGAATAGATATGTCGTGGGGTTTTTAGGTCGCAAGGTTTGATAAGTCGTAGGTCGTATCCCAGTTGACTCGTTAAGGCGCGCATGTGTTAGGTCGTAAGTCGCGCGCATATGCTATGTGTTAAGTCGCGAGCAACTTAGGAGTTAAGCTGCTAAGTCGTAAGTCGTAAACAGGTGAGTCTGGTAGGTCATAAGTGCGCCTGGGCTTAGGTCGTAGGTCGTAGAATCTCTTTAGGTCGTGGACGACCTAAAAGTGGACAACCTAGGGATATTTCAGCCTATAAATATGGGAGTTTTTCCTCACTTTTTGGGATCCAGATTTCGAAGCGACGAAGTGCTGCCATTTTGAGAGCTCGACTTCTACACTTCTTCACTTCTTTTCTCCACTCTAATCTAGTGATTCCTTCCATCCATATCGAAGATCAAATCGAAGATCGAAGGTATTAGATTGAAGATCCACATTCTTCGAAGAGAGATTTCATCGTTTGAACCGGATTTGTGATAGATCGAGTTAGATTCTTCGCTGTCCAGATCTGAAGTGGGTTTCTTTTAAGGTGTTTAGGTGATTTGGTGAGTGGTGATTATCTCTCACACGGATCCAAAGGAGTATATCGGATCGTTGGTTTGATTTGTTGTTAAAGTAGTGATTTCCATGCATTTTCCTAATCCTAAGTATAGATCCATATAGATTCATTGTTCATGATGATTTGACAACCATTTTACTACATGTTAACCTATGCAAGTTCATTCATCAAGGTTGTAAAGACATTACTCATGATTTCATGCTTGTTAGATTTTTGACTCTTTATTTACGAAATTGCCATTATTGTTATAATTGTCTATTTAGATCATATTTGAATGCTTGATTACTTGGATTAATGTTTGACTTGATTGATTGCTATGAATTAGATGATTGATGATTTGATTTAGACAAGTTGGTCGAAGATGATTCAAAAGCTAAGGGAAAGGCTCTTGAATTGGAAAAGCTGCCCGTGGCATATGTAGCGGATGATGAAGCTCATATGGATAGATTTGATGATGATGTTGAGATGAAGCTTTGCTATGATGATGATGAGGCAAAGTATGATATGAGATAGTCTTGGTCTAATCCAGACGGGATCATTCCAAGCATGTTGATAACTCGGTGATATGGTTCGAGTTTGAGGATAATGGTTTGCTCGAGAGGCGCTTGAGCTAGTATGGAAATAGTCGTCGAGGAGGATGACTAGAAGGCTGAGATCTCATCGTTGTTGAAGGTTCTAGCATGCTCAAAGCAAGAGTACGTTAGGCAGATTCGATAGTCCCTAAAGGCTAATGATTGATAGTCAAGTACTCTGGGCAGATTCGATAGTCCTAGGCACGGGTCACGATGACGTGCAGAGTTATGTCTAGAACCGAGGTTTCCATTAGCCCTTGACGGACGGCTGAAAGAATGTGCCAGTCATTCAATTAACGATGATATCGAAGCAATGATAACAGTGATAGCCAGAGTCATGGATGTTTGGTTGTATCGTCATTCGGTCTCAAGAGCGGTATTTTCTGGGTGCTTATCTGATCTTGGTTTAGGCCTTGGGTGTTTGTACTTGGAAAACATCGCCCTTGACTCGAGTGATAATTGTTTTACTTTAAATTATATGCTCTGCTATGTTTGCTTCTCCTTAGTGTGTGTCTGGGGGCTATCACTATAGAAAGAGGTGGAGTGGGAGGGTTGTATTCCTATTCCTTTTCCTTTATGCTCTTTTGGTATGTTGTTAGTTAATTTACCGCTCACTAAGACTGTTGTCTGACTCAAGGCTTTATGTTTTTAACTCTTATTGCCTTGGGTTGTTCGTCCATTTTGGGACGGGCAGACTAGGTAGCAGGTGACAGGTGTTGTTCTTGCTTCCCACGATGCTGATGTCGAAGGCGAGCTGGAGGCTTGCATATTATCTTCTTACTATATGTACTGGATGTTCGGCTGTTTTGTATATTCTCTGAGTGATATGTAGTGAGGCTTGTTGTATTGACTATTCAGATGTTGTATTCAACTATTATGAAGTTTTATGTGATGACATTCTATTCTGTAAAGCTTCACTATATATGTTCTATTGTATTTTGTCCATGCGCTGTGAGTAATACGATAGATTATGCTGTTTAAATTTACCCTGACAATCATCCATGGTCACCTGTCACACTTTACAATGCACTTTCTCTAGGTTCAGTGAAGGGGTCATGGGCGGTCGTCACATTTGGTATCAGAGCATTGGTTAATCGATTTTACCCAATGCTCGCTGACGTAACTACGTATGAGAGACGTAATTGTATTTTGATGGATGATTACTATATATAATATAGTAGCTTAGTAGAGTTTGAGTCCTTTATGCAGTTGTTTCTCTAGGTGTGCTAATCATTCATTTTTATAGATATTAAGGATGAGTCGAAGAGGGAGACCAGTTGCTAGGGAAGGCCGTGCTGCTGAAGGGACTGCTAATTATGCAGCTATGTTCGAAGCTATGATGACTTCGATCATGAGAAGGATACCAGTTCCGGGGACAGCAGTTGATGTTGGAGTTCAAGTTCAAACTCCAAGGCCGGTGGATTTTTCTAAGCTGTGTAAGGACTATACTGCTCTTGGAGGAAAGGTTTTCTTGGGAACAGAATCAACCATTGAAGTCCAGAGGTGGATAGATGCTTGTAGAAGGATCTTTAGTGATTTGGGAATTGAGGATGCGACTAAGAGGAAGTTAGCATCAAGACAGCTTCAAGGGAGAGCTTCTGATTGGTGGAACTCTATCACTATTGATACTCCGGAGGAAGAGATCACTTGGGTGCAATTCCAAGCCAGATTTGAAGCTAAGTTGATTTCTACAGCTCATAAGTCTGTTCTGTTCAAGAAGTTTGTGGAGCTCAAGAAAGGAGGAAGACCAGTTCTTGAGTATGTTTCTGAGTTTGAAGCTTTGTCCAAGTATGCCCGGTCGTATATTGAATCTTCGTATCAGAAGAACGAGAAGTTTGTGATAGGCTTGGACAGTTATCTTGGGAGGCAGTTGGTGGATAATTTGGACGATTCATTTGAGAAGCTCGTGGAGAAAGCTCTCAGGCATGAGAATCTATTTCCTAAAGAAGGATCTGTTGTTGCTGTAACCAGAGAAGAGTCTAAACCCCAGCAGGGTGGAAACAAGAAAAGGAAGCAGCAGCAGCAAAAGGGTAAGGATGGCCAGAAGAAGCCGAAAGGCGAGGTGACCTGCTACAATTATCAGCAGAAGGGCCATTTCTCGAGGGATTATAAGAATCCGAAGGTACCGATGAAGTGTCACAACTGTGACAAGCCGGGGCATATCAGGAAGAATTGTCCAGAACCGCGGAAGGACAAGCAGATTGTGCAAGCTTATGCTTTGGGAGCTGTCCCATCATCTTCGAAAGCACCCACCGCTGAAGAGAAGGGAAAGAGTGTAGTGGTTCAAGGTACTCTTTCCATATGTGGTGTTCCAGTTAGAGTGTTATTTGATACTGGGGCGTCGCATTCTTTTGTTTGTAATGAACTTGTAGGCCGGTTAGGTTTAGAACCGGATATTGTTGATAGGCCATTGGTTGTGACTAATCCAGTTGGGGGTTCGTCTTGTTTGTGTATGCTATGCCGTGGTCTGATTGTATCGAGTCATGGTTGCTCTTTTGTTTGTGATTGTTTTGTTCTGAACTTTGCGGGATTCAGAATTATTTTGGGTATGGACTGGCTTAGGAAGTATGCGGCAAAGGTTGATTGTGAGAGGTTGGAGGTGACAGTCGAGAATGTGGAGGGTCGAAAGATTGTGATACGATGTAAGCATGAAGAAGGCGTCTTCATGAGCTTCATGTATTCGCTGGTTGTTCCACGGGATGGACTGTCATCTGTGCCAATCGCGAATGGATTTGAGGATGTCTTTGACGAGGTCAAAGGGTTACCGCCGCATAGAGAGATCGAGTTTCGTATAGATCTAGTTGAAGGAGCCAGACCTGTTGTGATGCCTCTTAGGCGGATGGCGCCTAGGGAACAGCAGGAGTTGAGGGTGCAGGTTGATGATCTTTTGCAGAAAGGATTCATTCAGCGTAGTGTGTTCGAATGGGGTGCACCAGTTGTGTTCGCAACCAAAGCGGATGGATCGCTGAGGTTATGTGTGGATTATCGTGAGCTGAATAAAGTGACTAAGAAGAACAAGTATCCATTACCGAAAATAGATGACTTGTTTGATCAGCTTCACGAAGCTAAGGTGTTTTCTCAGATGGATTTGGCAACGGGATTCCACCAGTTGAGAGTGGCTAAGGATAGTGTGCCAAAGACTGCTTTTAGGACACCATCTGGTTTCTTTGAGTGGCTGGTAATGCCGTTTGGATTGACTAATGCGCCAGCATATTTTGTGGATTTTATTAATAGAGGGTTCAGAGATCAGTTGAACAAGTTCGTACTTGTGTTTGTGGATGATATTCTGATTTATTCCAGAACTGAAGAAGTGCACAAAACGCACTTGCGTATTGTTTTGGAAATCTTATGGAAACATCAGCTGAAGGCTAAGTTTTCGAAGTGTCACTTCTGGAAGAGTGAAGTGAGGTTCTTAGGCCATGTGATTTCTGGAAATGGAATAGCGGTTGATCCCGCTAAGGTCGCAGCAGTCCAGGATTGGGTTAGACCTAAGAATGCATCAGATGTGAGAAGTTTTCTTGGATTAGCAGGATATTATCGACGGTTTATCAAAGACTTCTCCAAGGTGGCTGCACCATTGACAGGATTGACGAAAAAGAACCAAGTGTTCAGATGGGATGATAAGTGTGAGCAAGCTTTCAGAATCCTGAAAGAGAGATTGACAAGTGCTCCTGTTTTGACTATTCCAAGTGGGAATGATGAGATGGTGGTTTACACCGATGCATGTGGTACTGGACTTGGAGCGATGCTAATGCAGAGGGATAAAGTTGTTGCGTATGCAAGTCGACAACTGAAGCCACATGAAAGGAATTACCCGACTCATGATTTGGAGTTAGAGGCAATTGTTTTTGCTCTGAAGATGTGGAGACATTATCTATTGGGAGTTCGATTCGAGTTGTTTACAGATCATAAGTCGTTGAAGTATCTTTTCTCCCAAAAGGATTTGAATCTTCGGCAGCAACGTTGGCTAGAGTTTTTAGCATCTTATGATTTTGGTATAGCATATAATACTCCGGGAAAAGGTAACGCAGTGGCAGATGCGTTAAGTCGAAGACATGCAGGATTGGGAGCCATGCTTTCAGAATGGAAGAATCTCGAGTATTTAGTTGGATTTCACTTCAGGCCCAGATGTGAATTGGAACCTGAGATGTTGGCAAACTTATCGATAAGACCCACTCTTGTGGAAAGGATTGGCGAGAGCCAAAAGCGAGACGGTAAGCTTGTCAAGATTATCCGTGATTTGGAATCTGGATTGGATCCAGAAAAGGGTAAAGGATTCGAGGTCAATCAAGAGGGTTGGCTTCGGAAGCAAGGACGACTAGTTGTTCCCGATATCAATGAATTGAGGAATGAAGTTCTAAGGGAAAGTCATCACTCGAAGCTGACAATTCATCCAGGTGGAAATAAGATGTATCGGGATATGAAGAGAACCTACTACTGGGAAGGTATGAAGAAGGATGTTGGAAATTTTATTTCCAAGTGCATGAACTGCCAGTTGGTAAAAGCCGAACAGAAAAAGCCAAGTGGATTGCTTCAGCCATTAGAAGTTCCTACATGGAAGTGGGAACAAATATCGATGGATTTTATTGATGGGTTACCTAGAACCAGAACGGGAAATGAAGGGATTTGGGTCATCGTTAATCGTTTGACTAAGAGTGCAAGATTCATTCCTGTTCGATCGACTAGGACTGCATCAAAGTTGGCTGAGTTTTATGTTAAGTGGATAGTTCGATTCCATGGTATTCCGAAGAGTATAGTGAGCGATCGAGACCCATTGTTCACTAGTGGATTTTGGAAGAGTTTTCCAGGGAGTTTTGGGAACCGAGTTGTGTTTGAGTATAGCTTATCACCCTCAAACGGATGGTCAGACCGAGAGAGTCAACCGAGTATTGGAAGATCTCCTCAGAGCTTGTGTTTTGGATTTCGAAGGATCATGGGAAGATCACCTTCATTTGGTGGAATTTTCATACAACAACAGTTACCAGTCAAGCATTGGTATGGCACCATATGAGGCATTGTATGGAAGACCGTGTAACTCTCCGACATGTTGGTTAGAGACAGGAGAAAAGCTGTTACTTGGGCCAGAGATGATTCGACAGACTTCGGATTGCATAGAGATCATTCGGCAACGAATGAAGGCAGCCCAAGATCGTTAGAAAAGTTATGTCGATAAGCGTCGTAAGGATTTGGAATTCGACGTTGGTGATATGGTTTTTGTGAAGATTTCTCCACTGAAGAATGTTATTCGATTCGGGAAGAAAGGAAAATTGACTCTGAGATTTGTTGGACCATTCCTGATCATCGAGCGAATTGGAAAGCTCGCTTACAGATTGGAGTTACCAGAGAAGATGTCGGGTGTGCACAATGTTTTTCATGTATCGTATCTACGGAAGTATGTGCACGACTCGAATACAGTGGTTTTTGCTGATAGTTGTGAAGATTTCGTAGTTGATCCAGTCGATAAGAGACCTCGTAAGCCACTTCGTGTTGTGGAAACCGACACGAAACAGCTTAGGAGGAAGGTAGTTAAGTTGCTCAAGATACAATGGAGTGATGATGATAACGACTGTACGTGGGAGGTGGAAGAGAGGATGAAAGCAGCTCATCCTGAACTCTTCAAGGTATGGCCCTAAGGTGTCGTGTCATCTCACGATATTGTAACTTGTTCTAGTTTTAGAATTCTGCATGGTAAGCTAGAATTGGATGCATGGTTTGTTGATTGCTATGGATGGTAGGCGTGCAGAATAGTCTTTGATTGCTCTTGTTTGTTTGGAATTTCGGGGGTGAAATTCCTAAGGGGGAGAGAATGTAACGACCCGTATTTTTACGAATCGAAACATCGTAAAACAGTCGTTATTAGATTGTTAGTATTGTTAAGTCGTCCCGAGTTTAAATCGAAAAGAGCTTAAGTCGTGTAGGAGTTAAGTTGTCTAGAAGTTAAGCCATGTTGTAACTTAAGTCGTTTAGAAGTTGAGTCGTGGGGTAGGCTAGGTCGAGTGAACGACCTAAGGGATTGGAAGAACCTACAGTATTTGACCGACTTAAGAGTTAGTAGACGACTTAAGGTAATGATCGACTTAGGAAATGGGCGACCTAAGGAGTTGGCGACTCAAGAATAGGCAGACTTAAGTAAGTGACCGACCTAGGGGAGTTAACAACCTAGGGGGCTAACGACTTAAGAGTTTGGGCGAGTTAACGACCTAAGGGATAGATAGGTCGGCGACGACCTAAGGAAGCTGGGGTAGCAGTGAGCGACCTAAGGAGATTAAGTCGTAGACGACTTAGGAGTTAGGTCGTGGGTTGTTAGGTCGCTAAGTATTAGGTCGTAAAGGGTTAGGTCGTAACCCAGTTAAGTCGCGTGGTTATTGGGAAGTTAGGTCGCGTCTTAGTTAAGTCATAGGTCGCGAGGAAGCGCGCATATGCTAAGTCGTAAGTCGCAGAATAGATAAGTCATGGGGTTTTTAGGTCTTAAGGTTTGATAAGTCGTAGGTCGTATCCCAGTTGACTCGTTAAGGCGCGCATGTGTTAGGTCGTAAGTCGCGCGCATATGCTATGTGTTAAGTCGCGAGCGACTTAGGAGTTAAGCTGCTAAGTCGTAAGTCGTAAACAGGTGAGTCTGGTAGGTCGTAAGTGCGCCTGGGCTTAGGTCGTAGGTCGCAGAATCTCGTTAGGTCGTGGACGACCTAAAAGTGGACGATCTAGGGATATTTCAGCCTATAAATATGGGAGTTTTTCCTCACTTTTTGGGATCCGGATTTCGAAGCGACGAAGTGCTGCCATTTTGAGAGCTCGACTTCTACACTTCTTCACTTCTTTTCTCCACTCTAATCTACTGATTCCTTCCATCCATATCGAAGATCAAATCGAAGATCGAAGGGCTTAGATTGAAGATCCACATTCTTCGAAGAGAGATTTCATCGTTTGAAGCGGATTTGTGATAGATCGATTTAGATTCTTCGCTGTCCAGATTTGAAGTGGGTTTCTTTTAAGGTGTTTAGGTGATTTGGTGAGTGGTGATTATCTCTCACACGGATCCAAAGGAGGATATCGGATCGTTGGTTTGATTTGTTGTTAAAGTAGTGATTTCCATGCATTTTCCTAATCCTAAGTATAGATCCATATAGATTCATTGTTCATGATGATTTGACAACCATTTTACTACATGTTAACCTATGCAAGTTCATTCATCAAGGTTGTAGAGACATTACTCATGATTTCATGCTTGTTAGACTTTTGACTCTTTATTTACGAAATTGCCATTATTGTTATAATTGTCTATTTAGATCATATTTGAATGCTTGATTACTTGGATTAATGTTTGACTTGATTGATTGCTATGAATTAGATGATTGATGATTTGATTTAGACAAGTTGGTCGAAGATGATTCAAAAGCTAAGGGAAAGGCTCTTGAATTGGAAAAGCTGCTCGTGGCATATGTAGCGGATGATGAAGCTCATATGGATAGATTTGATGATGATGTTGAGATGAAGCTTTGCTATGATGATGATGAGGCAAAGTATGATATGAGATAGTCTTGGTCTAATCCAGATGGGATCATTCCAAGCATGTTGATAACTCGGTGATATGGTTCGAGTTTGAGGATAATGGTTTGCTCGAGAGGCGCTTGAGCTAGTATGGAAATAGTCGTCGAGGAGGATGACTAGAAGGCTGAGATCTCATCGTTGTTGAAGGTTCTAGCATGCTCAAAGCAAGAGTACATTGGGCAGATTCAATAGTCCCTGAAGGCTAATGATTGATAGTCAAGTACTCTGGGCAGATTCGATAGTCCTAGGCACGGGTCACGATGACGTGCAGAGTTATGTCTAGAACCAGGGTTTCCATTAGCCCTTGACGGACGGTTGAAAGAATGTGTCGGTCATTCAATTAACGATGATATCGAAGCAATGATAACAGTGATAGCCAGAGTCATGGATGTTTGGTTGTATCGTCATTCGGTCTCAAGAGCGGTATTTTCTGGGTGCTTATCTGATCTTGGTTTAGGCCTTAGGGGTTTGTACTTGGAAAACATCGCCCTTAACTCGAGTGATAATTGTTTTACTTTAAATTGTATGCTCTGCTATCTTTGCTTCTGCTTAGTGTGTGTCTGGGGGCTATCACTGTAGAAAGAGGTGGAGTAGGAGGGTTGTATTCCTATTCCTTTTCCTTTATGCTCTTTTGGTATGTTGTTAGTTAATTTACCGCTCACTAAGACTGTTGTCTGACTCAAGGCTTTATGTTTTTAACTCTTATTGCCTTGGGCTGTTCGTCCATTTTGGGATGGGCAGACTAGGTAGCAGGTGACAGGTGCTGTTCTTGCTTCCCACGATGCTGATGTCGAAGACGAGCTGGAGGCTTGCATATTATCTTCTTGCTATATGTACTGGATGTTCCATTGTTTTGTATATTCTCTGAGTGATATGTAGTGAGGCTTGTTGTATTGACTATTCAGATGTTGTATTCAACTATTATGAAGTTTTATGTGATGACATTCTATTCTGTAAAGCTTCACTATATATGTTCTATTGTATTTTGTCCATGCGCTGTGAGTAATACGATAGATTTTGCTGTTTAAATTTACCCTGACTATCATCCATGGTCGCCCTGCACACTTTACAGCGCACTTTCTCTAGGTTCAGTGCAGGGGTCATGGGCGGTCGTCACAATATTGATTTGACTTTCATAACTGTATTTTAGTCCAGACTCGAGTGTTTTGTCTTTTCATTATGCTCGGGTCAGTCCTGAGTTTTTCAGCCTATTGAAGGTTATTCTCTGGAGGACGAAGACGAAGATTTGGTATATTACTATTATTATTATACCCTGTATCATGTTATTCTACTGTATTGATTATTTCTCCCTGCTATATATTTATAACTCTTATAAATGTGTATAGATTATAATCAAATGTATAGTAAACAGCTTTATGAATTGGTTGTTTGATTATTATATTTTATCGTTTCTGCTATGAGATTCTGTGTTTGTTTTCTTCTTCTCTTCTTATTTTCTTATTTAACCCTATTGATTATCTATGTTTCGGATTGTTTAAGTCGGACATGTGTGGATTATTATCGATTTAAATCTTCCGAAATGTGGGTCATCAGAGTTGGTATCAGAGCAAAGGTTTAGCGATAACCTTGGCTTAATAGGGTTTGACTCATTAGACATAGGGTAGTAATACCCTATAATGAGTCTGTTTGAATGTGTATATATATGAGAGAGCATACTAGTTGGTGTTATAAAATGTTTTATATTGTGTTTATTTATCCGTTGAGTTGTTTATGAATTCTGGTCGATTTGCTGGATGCCGTGTCATCGTTAGGGTTTTCTAAACACTTAAACGAGGCAAGTCGACATAATATTGTTTTCAAATGAGGTAAATGAAATAATTTTACCTAAAATTATATTTTATATATAAAATGATAATTTTTAATGAAATTTTTGTTAGGAAATTATAATATTTAATTATCATCGATTATTCGTTGAATTAAAATAAAATGAATACTTAATGAATTTTATTTTATGAAGCATTTGATAATTAAATTGAATTGAAATCAATTAAAATAAGAATTGTTTAAAATGATCTAGTTGTAAATTAATGGAATATTTTGATAATAAGGTAAGGAAATTTGTATAAGTATATTTATAATATAGCTTAAATATAGAAAAGATTTTAAAATTGAGAATTTTAGAATTAAAATCCTTTTGTTTTCAAAATTGTTTTGGAAGACTTTACAAATTAATATTAATATTATTTGAAGGAGTTTTGACTAGAAAAATATTTTGAAAGGATTTTTGAAGAAATAAAAGTATTAAACTCGCTTGGTTGTTGGGAAATAATTCTAGGGATGACTGCAGCATCACCAATGTTCATTTTCGAGTTTCTGATTGATAATTTCTACCGAAAGAAATTACTTTCGATTAAAACAAGTTTTGACTGCGAAAAATATTCCTAGTATGATTTAATAAATATATGAAAATAGTTTTGAACTTATATTTGGAAATAGTATATAACGAATAAGTTTAAAAATTATAAATTTAAAATAGTGTAGAAAAAAATATGTTGTAACTTATAAATTTGAATAGGAAAATAAACCAAATTCAAAATGGTTAAATTATGGTTAAGCAAACAGATCAGGAAAATTTTGAATTTGAGATACAAATAAAATAATTGGCTTAGTGTGACGACCTGCCCTTCTCGACTCGCGAAAATCGATACAAAATACACCACGGTATAATATGCCGACGATCGAGTGCTGGAAAAGACAGATTGTTGAGGAATAAGAAAGAAGATAGAAGAAAGAAGGAACTAAAACAACATCAGAATCTCACAATCGCAGCAGAACAAAATATAATAAATAATAACAGATCTTTACACAAAATGAAACCATATCTGTTTTATATAAAACATCATCAGAGTATATCACAAGTAAACAACAATTACCATCCTGGCAGTTATATCTACCTACCTCACAACTGCTGGCAATTTCAAACAACCATAGCAGTGGAATAAACAAGTACAAATAATACGTCTCGAACTCCAGCTCCTCTCCTGAGCTCCACAGCATCATATCCTGTAATCTATCATACCAACTGTAACGACCCGGGAATTTCGAACCCGAAATTTCCAGATAGTTAGAAGAAAAAGAAAAGAGATAGAAGAAAGAACAGAACAAGGCACAGATTCTCACATTCGCAGCGGATCAAAATACAATATCAAATAATAATATCAGTTATACAAAGAAAACTGTATCAGTCAATTACATTTTTATACATCAGAGTTACAACATTTCACAATCACTATACAGTTAAAATAACTCGTCCCAATAATTAACAATATATCACACTCCATACGTTCCTGCCATCCAGCTCGCCTCCTGAGCTCCAGAACGTCCTCACCTGAAATCTGTAATACTCGGTCTGACCCGAGCATTACATCAATTATATAATTCTTAAAATCAAATAACACCCGAGTCAGTCTGGAATACCAGCGTGAGAAAATACATCCAAACTGATTCTTAAAATTTCAAAAATCCTTTGAAATCAAAAGCATCTCGTATGACCACACCACAAATAAACATGTCGGGTTTTTACCTTACGATAGCCAAAAACACTTTTTATCAAATCCGTCTGATATTATAATAGTGTCTATATACAAATACTTATTCTTGAAATTGTTACATGATTAAATTCCAGCATACTAGCCACAAAGTGGGTTCTACAATCAAAACCGTAAAGGCACGTAGGGAGAATGGAATTCCAACTAATGAATATAATTTCTATATTGTGAGGAATCCAGTTGGATCCCTCCAATCTGTTTCCCTGCATCCACAAATGTTAGCACACAAATAATATCGATCCAATCTGATAATAATCATCACATTCAACTAATCAACCAATCATTAAAATATTAACTAATTAAATTAACTAGCATTCCAGATGTGAGTGAGATTAACTCACCTTGTGTTTCGACGAGCGGTATAAATTTTTAAATTAAATCGAACGACGTTCGATTTAACCTAAATTTTTATTTGCTCAAAACGATCCCAGACCTACATCACAACGTGCTGCTCGTCATTGCGATTCCGGCGCTTCTTGTTTCGTCGGAATCTGACCATGCATGCAAAAGATATGAAGGTTTAAAAGTTTGTATGATTTTTAATATAAATATTTTCACATTTCTATTATTTTAAAAACAGATACTACCATCGGGCCGTTCGATCTGGAAACGAGATCCATGCCGCAACTTCAGTCTTCTTCTCCCGCTTGTTCAAGAACACGAACAACCCATCAGCCGCTCCATTTGACCAAAAATCGACGCCCTCTCGACCATCGATTCACCGATCAGGCACCGTCGCTTCGAAGGACAAGTCGTTGCGCACCTAGGGCCAGAACAGCGCCAAGCTCGGTCGCTCCCCTACTTCAAGATTCGTGCTTGAAGGCGCGGCTTGTGTCGACCAAATTCTGTTTACTCGATGAACTAAAAGCGATCTGGACCGTTGGTATGGTAAAGCTCCTCGAGTGCTTCAAGTTTCATGTTGAAGACGAGGCCCGATATCGCTTGGATGAGGAGAAAAATGCGGAGGAAGATCAATGCATTTCGGCCACTAAAAGCATAGAATGGCGGCCGAGAATTATCTCTAGGATTTGTTGCTGATACGTGCATATATGACGCAACGGATTAATCAGAACGATCTTCAATCGGTGAAAGTAGCAATCAGTGGATTGTTGAATACTGCGATGCCTGAATTCGTTGATCCGAAGATACCGAATTCTAGCTATCTCTGACTCATTGATCCGAAGATACCGAGAAAGAGATCTACGATTCTTCAACGTTGATCTTGCGCACAAGATACCGTGAATCGGCTTCAACAAACGAAGATTCGAGCGCGCTCGAATAACGTAAGTGGAGATAGGAGATACACTCGACTACCAATTGAAATTGAAAGCACAAAGCTAACAAAAGAGAATTTTATTCAAAAATCAACAACCTTTTACAAATGACCATACATGCCTATTTATAGGCTACAACTCAACACAACAGAAAAATTCAAAAATATTACAAGTACTTAGGTCGTTTCCGACCTATAACCTTCGACCTAACAACATACGATCTAAACAGACGACTTAAGAAAACACATCTTTCGACTTAACAAATGGTAATTACAACAACTCTTAGGTCGTGAACGACCTACGACTTAAACAGACGCGACCTATCTTCAATACATCTGCTTCCTTCAGCGACTTAAGAATCAACGGCAGAGATCAATGCGGCATAAGAATCAACGACATCCAGAGCTTTGCGACCTAAAAGATAAGCGGTTCCAGACACTTCGCGACCTAAGCCCTCGCGACTTAACTCCCAGTTCACCCAGCGACTTATCTTAAGTCGTAACTCATTTACGCGACCTAACTTAGGTCGAATCAAAACTCCGCGACCTAACTCCTTGCGACCTAACTTAGGTCGTAACGTCTTCCTGCGACCTATCATAGGTCGTGACTTATTAGGTCGTAGCACCCTCTTAGCTCGTTCCAGCGATCTATTTTCCCACTCGCTAAGTCGTACACGAGTTAACTTGTTAAGTCCTTCTTGCGACCTATCTTCTAACTCGCTAAGTCGTATACGAGTTAAAAACATGTTAGGTCGTTCCAGTATCTCGTTAGCTTGCAAATCTTCGGTAGGTCGTTGGAGCGACCTAAAGGCCTCGTTAGGTCGTATGCGACCTAACACTTCACCAATTTGGGCTGTGCCACTTTTAGCTTGCTTATTGACTTATCATAGGTCGTTAGACCACTCTTCCCAGCATCACTCGCTTCCTCCTCTAACTCCTTAGGTCGTGAGCGACCTACAAACTCCTTAGGTCGTGAGCGACCTATGCCTTTAACATTCTGCGTTGCATCATCCTCCCTAGGTTGAGAAAAATTCGACCTCGAATTTGCACCATCCTCCTCTACTATGAGTTCATTTCCGTGGTATGGTATGAGATGTTTAACATTGAATACGTCAGACGTATACACATCATCTGGCAGTTTCAATTTGTAAGCATTTTCATTAATTCGCTTCACAACTTCCACCGGACCAATTTTCCTGGCTTTCAACTTGTTATAAGCGCCTACTGGAAAACGATCTTTTGTTAACACTGCATAAACCATATCTCCTTCATTAAACTCAACATTTCGTCGTTTCAAATCTGCAGATTGTTTATACTTCTCATTTGCTTTCTCCAATCGTTCCTGAACGATTTTATGACATTCCGTCAACCCTTCAACAAAATCAGCAGCTTTCTTAACTGTCTTCTTTGATTGTGGCACTACCGTTAAATCCAACGGTCCCTTCGGTAAGCTCGGATAAACAATCTGGAATGGACTGAACCCAGTACTTCGATTCACAGCATGATTATGGGCAAACTCTGCCTGGCATAACTTCATATCCCAACTCTTCAGATTATCTTGAACAAGACACCTCAACAAGTTTCCCAACGATCTGTTCACAACCTCGGTCTGTCCATCCGTTTGCGGGTGATAAGCACTACTAAACTTCAGCTTCGTTCCCACCATTTTCCACAAACTCAACCAAAAGTGACTCAGAAACCGAGTATCTCTATCCGACACAATAGATTCTGGCAATCCATGAAGTCGATAGATCTCCTTGAAAAACAATTGAGCAACATGAACAGCATCCGCCGTCTTCTTACAAGCAATAAAATGTGCCATCTTCGAAAATCGATCCACTACCACATAGATGGAATCGTTTCCTCGCTGTGTTCTTGGCAGCCCCAACACAAAATCCATACTCACATCAATCCATGGTTTAGTCGGTACCGGTAATGGCATATATAAACCAGCATTAGTCGCAGTTCCTTTCGAAACCTGACAAATATGACATCGTTCCACAAACCTCTCCACCTCTTTCCTCATTGATGGCCAAAAGTAAGATTGTGAAACAACTGTAATGTACGGTCTCTACCCACGTGTCCTTCTTCATGTAGCTCTTTTACGATCTTCATTCTCAAACTACCCTCCGGTATGCACAATCGATTTCCTTTGAACAGAAAACCATCTACCATCAAAAACTCATCCGTCTTTCCCTCCTTGACTTTATCAACCACCTTTGCAAAGTAAGGATCATCGAAAAATAATTTTGGCAACACATCGAACCCTGTCACCTCAACATTCAGTGTAGTCAACAAATGACTCCTTCTACTCAAAGCATCAGCCACTCGATTCGTCACCCCTGACTTGTGTTTAACAACAAAAGTAAACTGCTGCAGATATGCAATCCACGATGCATGTCTCGCTGAAATCTTATCTTGTCCTTGTAAATGCTTCAACGCCTCATGATCAGTGTAAAGAACAAACTCTTTCTGAAATAGATAGTGTCTCCAGTGTTTGATAGCTTGCACAACAGCATAGAATTCCACATCATATGTACTGTATCTCATCTTTGCTCCTGACAACTTCTCACTGAAATAGGCAATAGGACGACCCCTTTGACTCAACACTCCTCCAATTCCAACCTTCGACGCATCAGTATGTAATTCAAACAACAATTGAAAATCAGGCAATGCTAGAATTGGTGCTGTCGTCAACAACTCCTTGATTCGTTCAAAAGCAACCCCGGCTTCCTCCGTCCATGCAAACTGTTTACCCTTCATACAATCGGTAACAGGTGCCATCACACTACTAAAGTGTGGAATGAACCTTCGATAAAATGAAGCCAACCCGTGAAAACTTCGAACTTCCGTTATCGTCTTGGGCTGTGGCCAATCTCTAATCGCTTCAATTTTACTTTGGTCAACCTGTATTCCTTCTTCCGACACAACATATCCCAAAAATAAAACACTCCTTGCCATAAAGACACACTTCTTTGTAGCAGCATAGAATTGTTCTTCACGAAGAATAATTAACACTTTCTTCAAATGTTGAACATGCTCTTCTGTACTTGCACTGTAGATCAGAATATCATCAAAGTAAACCACCACAAATTTTCCAATGTACGGTCTGAAAATTTGATTCATCACCCTCATAAATGTACTTGGTGCATTCGATACACCAAATGGCATTACCAGCCATTCATACAATCCTTCCCTCGTCTTGAATGCTGTCTTCCATTCATCCCCTGGTCTAATGCGAATTTGATGATAACCGCTCTTCAAGTCAATCTTAGAAAAGATTACGGACCCACTGATTTGATCCAATAATTCATCAAGCCTCGGCATCGGAAATCTATATCTCACAGTAATCTTATTCAATGCTCGACTGTCAGTGCACATCCTCCACGTTCCATCCTTTTTGGGTACCAATAAAGCTGGTACAGCACAAGGACTTAAACTCTCCTGCACACGCCCTTGTTCAAGCAATTCCTCTACCTGCCTCCGCAACTCTTCATGTTCCTTCAGACTCATTCGATAATGTGGTCTGTGTGGCAACACAACACCTGGAACAAGATCTATCTGATGTTGGATATCCCTCAACGGTGGTAACTCCGTTGGTAACTCTTCTGGAAATACATCGTCAAATTCTTTTAAAACTGGCTTAACTTCTTTTGGTATTTCAACCTCTTCACTACTCTCTCGTCCAATCAACAAGAATACTTCCGGCTCTTCCTCAACTTCTCTAATAAACTCCTTCAGAGATAATAAGGTTTTCAACTCTTCAATCTCTTCTGACTTACTTTCTCCCGGTTGTCTCTTCTTTGGAACTAAGATAATCTTCGTGCCTTTAAACATAAAACTGTAGCTATTGGTCCGACCGTCATGTTGTACTGCTCGATCATACTGCCATGGTCTTCCCAAAAGCAAGTGGCAAACATCCATCTCTACTACATCACACCATATTTCATCTTTGTATTTCTTCCCAATAGAGAATGGTACACGAACTCGTCTATCCACTTTCACTTCTCCTCCTTTTCTCAACCATGCTAACTTGTATGGATTCGGATGTTTCTCTGTCTTCAACTTCAATTTTGTCACAGCCTCGGTTGAGATAATATTATCACAGCTTCCTGCGTCAATCACAAACTTACACGCCTTCCCCAGAATAGTACATGTCGACTGAAAGATATTACTCCTCGACCAACTAGCTTCTTCCTGCTTCGGTGTTAAACACGATCTCCTCAGCATTAGGTTACAACCTTCATCTCCTGACGCAATATCCTTGTAACAACCCGCATATCTATCGGTTTTATATTTAAATATTTTATCGTTAGTCGGATGTTAGTCCGAAAAACTACTTTTTGCATACGGCCAAATTAGGACTCGAGACCACCCCCATTGAGTTCAAAATGACGTTTGCGATCTTTTTGAGTGTAAACTTCGATATGTTTGGAGATAGTGAAATTTTCGTCACTTTTCCCACTTGTGACTTTGGTTGGGACTGCACCTTCTTAACTCAGCCCAACCCCCCTCTTCTCTTCATCACTTCATCAAACACTTCAAGCTTCTTCAAAAATGGTGAGGGGAAAGAGAAATTAAAATTCCAAGCTCAAGATCTTTAGTAAATTCAACATCAAACTCCGAATTCAAGGTGAAGAACATAGATTCAAGCTAGGGGTTGATTCTTGCTTCGTTCTTAAGCTCTCCAACATCAATTTCGTGGAAAAGGTGAGATTTTTGATCTCACATCTTGCCTATAATCGTCATTGGACTGTTGGGAATGATTCCTCATCACTTTAGCATGTTTGTTGCATTTGGTTTGGATTGGATTGGCGAAAAATTCCAAATTTTAGTGATTTTGGTGAAAAAACTGCTACTAGGTCGTTCTGGCCATTTTTAGCTCGTTCGGAGTTAGGTCGTCCATCCATAGGTCGTAGGTCGCCTGCGAGTTAAGTCTTAGGTCACCTGCGAGTTAAGTCTTAGGTCACCTGCGAGTTAAGTCTTAGGTCACCTGCGAGTTAAGTCTTAGGTCGCTGCCGACCTATAAATCCCAGGCAAAAACTTAGGTCGTTGCCGACCTATAAATCCCAGGCAAAAACTTAGGTCGTTGCCGACCTATAAATCCCAGGCAAAAACTTAGGTCGTTGCCGACCTATAAATCCCAGGCAAAATCTTAGGTCGTTGCCGACCTAAAATCCCCAGGCAAAACGTTAGGTCGTTGCCGACCTATAATCTCCAAGCAAAGTTAAGTCGTTCGCGAGTTAAACCTTAAGTCTTAGGTCGTTGCCGACCTATAATTCCCAGGCAAGATGTTAAGTCGTTCGCGAGTTAAACCTTATGTCTTAGGTCGTTGCCGACCTATAATCCCCAGGCCAAGTTAAGTCGTTCAAGTTAGGTCGTCGCCGACCTTACACTTGGTCTTTTAGCTCGCGATTTCCTTAGGTCGTAGCTCGTAAGTCGTAGGTCGTCGCCGACCTTACACTTGGTCTTTTTAGGTCGCGATTTTCCTTAGGTCGCAGGACTTTGTTAAGTCGTAGGTCGTCTCCGACCTTATCCTTAGCCTTGTTAGGTCGCGTGAACTCTTAGGTCGTATGACCTACTTTTCCTTAGGTCGCTGGACCAGCTTGCCTTCACTAAGTCGTACCGTGACGGGGCGCTGCCCCGCACCCCGCCGTGGGCGCTGCCCCCTGGACCCCCGCGACCTGACCGGGCAGGTCGAACCCCGTATTACTCTGCGTAGGCAATCTCTTCTGAAAAACATTTGTCAGAATTTCTACTTTGATGGTTTTGGGACTGACTTCTTTGGACTTTACTCACGTCTTCGAACGTGAATTGATTTGTTTCTACCATCGTTTTATGACTTGTCACTTTAAAGATATATGAAGGTTTCAATACTAATAGTAAATATCAAAACTCTTTCATCAAAGCTATTTCAACACTATTTTAAATATCAAAAGTTCGTTTTCTCAAACCGATTTTCAATCTACTAGTATATACAAGCCTTTATTTCACTCGAATGAGAAATCGACTTAAACGACTTAGTAAAACGGGTGGTATGAAACGCTTGCGTTCACTTCGTCGGTTAGCTCTTGGACTTGTTCGATTGAATCCCTTTTGTGACAATTTCCTAGTGAAGATTTACAGCTTGTTCGTAAATATTTAAGTTAAGCAAGTGGTTATGGGACATGAAGCTAAACTCATATATTTACTAGCTTGGTGTGATTGACACTTCCTTATGATCATGACGATCATTTTTGTGATTTAGACTAGCGATTGAGCGATGTCTCTTTGTCTACGTGGGAGACTATACCCCGATTATGTGATGTTTCGCCATCACATTTCCTACGGTCTTTGGGCCATTCCTGTGTGAAAATTTAATGGATAGCTTCCATGAGATATCTTCTCGTCATGTGTTTACGCGTAGGTGAGTTTTCATGCTCCCATTCATGTGTTAGGCCTCCCCCCTTTTTTTATGTGTTTTCTGGATTTCTGATGATGATTTCTGGAATTTTGTGCTTCACCAATTTTCATGATTTTCATTGATATGATATCAGTTTTTGTGCATTGGTGAATTCATGTGTTATTGACTTGTTATGAATACAAGTTTAGGGTATGATACCCTATTTTATCTTTGAGAAGATTCTTGTGATATTGATTTATCTTTTGTTGATTATCATTTACATACTTATAGTAGTATGTCGCTATGGTTATTACATGTTCATGTCATGCCTTTTACTGTATACCATATCATCTGATATTTATAGTTAGACTGATCCGTTTATTATTTTCTTATAAATAATACTCGGGTCAGACCGAGATGTTACAGGTGCTTCTGCTTGACTTCTCTTCAGGATTATTCTGACTTTTGGCTAACTACCTAGATTAGTAGTTTTTGGATGTACACCTTTGAGATATAGACTCTATGTTGTGTACTTATTCTTTTGTATAGCACGTGATGCTATTCTTTTGTATTATCGTGGATCTTTCCGACCACTACTCTGATGTACACTTTCATGTGTTATATATTTATTCATATCTTCTTCTGCCTTTGTGATATGGATGTCTGTGACTGATTTATGTTATGATTATTTCTATGTTTGTTTTCCGAAGATTATATATAGCCACCGTGTGATAGCTTTGTGTTTGTACCGGTATGTCGGATTTCCTCCTTAAAAGATATGCATTCTATTCTATCTGACGTATCGGTGCTCGCACAAAGAAGTTACATGGATGGTCGCTCCTCCACAGCCTTATTCTCCGCGCTAATTGACAGCACTACATCGTAGTGTTCTTGGTTAGCTTGGGTATAGAGGTGGGGCGTCACAATCCTGCTCATCCCCCTCAACTGGACTAGAACAATCCCCATCACCATCCTCATTCTCAATTTCTGCAATCATAGCTCTCTTCTTCGGCTTTGGACATTCGCTACTTTTGTGACCAAATTCCTGACAATTGTAACATTTGAAACCGTTGTTAACCTTTGTCTTCTCAGCCTCCTTCACTACTGGTCTACTGATGGGTTTAGAAACATGAGAACTTCCACCAACACCCTTCACTTGATTGTTAGAATTAGTAAACACACCACTTCCTCGTCGTCCCTGTTTCTCCCAAGCCAACGCTTTCTGATGTGCTTTCGCTACAGATCTGGGATCAAACATATTAACATTATCATGAATCTGCATCCGCAATCCCCCAATGAATCTAGATGTCAATTATTCTTCTGTCTCCATAATATCGTTCCTTGCAATTAGTTGATAAAATTCATCAGCATAGTCATTCACAGATTTCGTTCCTTGTCTCAAGTTCTGCAACCTCTGATACATAAGCTATTGATAATTATAAGGTAAGAATGTCGCTTTCATCAATTTCTTCATCTTCTCCCAAGATTCAATCTTTGACTTCCCCATCCGTTCGCGTGTAAGTTTGGTTTGCTGCCACCACGCCAAAGCTCTACCCCTCAACCTTGTAGCAACCAACTTCACTCTACGATGTTCTGGAACTTCCTTGAAGTCCAAAATCTCTTCTACATTAGCCACCCAATCTAGAAACTCCTCTGCTTGCATACCACCTTTGAATTCAGGAATTTCAGTCTTCATCCCCGACTCCCACTTGTGATCATACTAAGAGTAATTTCTTCCTTGTCCTCGTCCTTGTCCTCGAACACTACCACCATCATACTCCTCTTCAAAATCAGATGTATATCGTTGTCGATCTCGTCCACCCACATCTCTACTACCTTCTCGTCTACCACCTTCATCCCTTCTATCTACATTCCTCCGTTCACGATCATTCACGTTCCTCCCACGCCCTTGATCATTTTCAACACTTCTGTCTCGATTGGAATGTGGCGAGACTCTACTACCCCCATGGTTAGATTCAGGTGAAACCCTTCTCCGATTTTGATTCATCTCCGTCATAAGCTTCTCTAACCGGCCAATTCCTTCGTTAAGCTTTTCACTAAAGTTTTCATTGATTCTTTGCTCCATCTCATCAGCTTCTTCTCTTCGATACAAAGCTTCTACGTTTTGGTGGCGATTAGCTCTTCTTGGCGGCATACTTGAAATCTTCCAAACTCTTCAACACTTCAAAATTCAAACACTTTTTGGACTTTGATCCAAAATGAAACGGATTGAAAACTTCCACTTTGTTGCAAATTGCGATGAACACGATGGACAAAGTTTCGGCCTCTCACTCAAATCCGATCAAACAACTTCAATACAAAGTCGAACACTTCAACTTGATCACGGCTCAACACCTCAAGCTCTCGGCTATCACTTCAACTTCAAAATGAGTAGGCTCCAAGTCTCGATCTAGCTATGATTGGCTAGAACAAGCTCTGATACCAAAAACTGACGCAGCGGATTAATCAGAACGATCTTCAATCGGTGAAAGTAGCAATCGGTGGATTGTTGAATACTGCGATGCCTGAATTCGTTGATCCGAAGATACCGAATTCTAGCTATCTCTGACTCGTTGATCCGAAGATACCGGGAAAGAGATCTACGATTCTTCAACGTTGATCTTGCGCACAAGATACCGTGAATCGGCTTCAACAAATGAAGATTCGAGCGCACTCGAATAACGTAAGTGGAGATAGGAGATACACTCGACTACCAATTGAAATTGAAAGCGCAAAGCTAACAAAAGAGAATTTTATTCAAAAATCAACAACCTTTTACAAATGACCATACATGCCTATTTATAGGCTACAACTCAACACAACAGAAAACTTCAAAAATATTACAAGTACTTAGGTCATTTCCGACCTATAACCTTCTACCTAACAACATACGATCTAAACAGATGACTTAAGAAAACACAGCTTTCGACTTAACAAATGGTAATTACAACAACTCTTAGGTCGTGAACGACCTACGACTTAAACAGACGCGACCTATCTTCAATACATCTGCTTCCTTCAGCGACTTAAGAATCAACGGCAGAGATCAATGCGGCATAAGAATCAACGACATCCAGAGCTTTGCGACCTAAAAGATAAGCGGTTCCAGACACTTCACGACCTAAGCCATCGCGACTTAACTCCCAGTTCACCCAGCGACTTATCTTAAGTCATAACTCATTTACGCGACCTAACTTAGGTCGAATCAAAACTCCGCGACCTAACTCCTTGCGACCTAACTTAGGTCGTAACGTCTTCCTGCGACCTATCATAGGTCGTGACTTGTTAGGTCGTAGCACCCTCTTAGCTCGTTCCAGCGATCTATTTTCCCACTCGCTAAGTCGTACACGAGTTAACTTGTTAAGTCCTTCTTGCGACCTATCTTCTAACTCGCTAAGTCGTATACGAGTTAAAAACATGTTAGGTCGTTCCAGTATCTCGTTAGCTTGCAAATCTTCGGTAGGTCGTTGTAGCGACCTAAAGGCCTCGTTAGGTCGTATGCGACCTAACACTTCACCAATTTGGGCTGTGCCACTTTTTAGCTTGCTTATCGACTTATCATAGGTCGTTAGACCACTCTTCCCAGCATCACTCGCTTCCTCCTCTAACTCCTTAGGTCGTGAGCGACCTACAAACTCCTTAGGTCGTGAGCGACCTATGCCTTTAACATTCTGCGCTGCATCAATATATATATATATATATATATATATATATATATATACACGTTTATATATTAAAATAATAATATATTCACAAATTACTTAACTTTTTAAACAAATTCCAATTGAAACATGCCGACAGGCGTTTATAAGGTTTTACCCGCATTCCGAAAACAATGAAACATGTTTCGGAAGCTAATTCAATCATATGTGGAAAATAGCTTTTTGAATTGGTTTAAATATTAAATTATCGATTTAAATTTCAACACGTTTCTCACCCGTACGGACAACCGGCAACTCCAAACGCTACAAAAATTGAGATTCGATAATAATACACTATTACGGATCCAATGGAACTGGTTTCGTCGAATTCAAAGACAGTGCCCAGGAAGGCTATTTTAACTCGTCGATAAATTCGAGCGATTTCCAAAATCGTCGAAATCATTTAAAATTCCACTTTTAAAATTTTACTAACTTGATTATAAATCAAATAGAACTTATATTCACATTGGGAATCATTCTGATTCATTTCGAATCAAAATCTGATTATTTATCTTATTATAATATTAAATTCCATTTTTTTAAATTAATATAAAATTTCAAATTTTAAACTTATCGACTTTTGATTCCATCCAAAAGCCCAACAACATTATTTAAATCCAAATAGACTTAAAATAAATTTTAGAACCCACTTTCATAACTATTTACATTCAGATTCACAATTTATCCCAATCTCGAATATTAAATTATTATTTATCCAAATCCAATTAAATTGTCGTATTTGAAATTTTAACCAATTTTATTAATTTGACCAGAATCTTCTTATTCAAGATCAAATTATAATTCACATTCAACATTTAAAATGAATTAAATGTTCAAAATCTAACGACCAAAATGCCGGGTCGTTACATTCCTTCCCCCTTATAAAAATTTCGTCCCCGAAATTTGCTAAGGTAGGAAAATGCAACTAAACTCATTTACTTACCCCAAACTTACTTAGTTAAAAACTTACATTCACTTCACCAAAACTCTTAGCTCAATTCCAAAACCATTTGCCTTATTTTTAAATCAAACGCTTTTTTTTCAACATTATTTCAAAACAACTTTCTTAGTTAACCAAAATTTTCAAAATCCTCAAAAAAATTCTATCTCCCAAAATTTTTGAAAATTTTTGACCGCGTCTCCTTCGTACGGAGAGCGTTTTACAATATCATAGATATAATAAATATATATACATCGACCCACACAGTCGGAAAACAAAATATTTCACAATATATATACCATTTTCCAATTTTATTGCGTAGGCGTACCTTATGATTAGCATTTTAAAAGCAAGCAGCTAATTTATATTGCATTTACACGCTCCAACACTATCAATTGCCTCTCATACCTGTACTTACTCAAACAAGCATATCAGTTGTCAAGAATATGAGAATTTAACAACATTCCATTCATTAATCTTAGCCAAACACAACAATTACATAACCACCAAACAAATTCCATAATTCTACAAGTAAACCTTATTTTATAAGCAATCACAAGGTTCAACACTATTATAATTTACCTAACCAATCCAAACTTCATTTTTATTCCACTCGAATGATTTACATTCAAGTTTACTACATACAATTCATATTTGTACCAGTTAATCTCATATTCACAACAAATTTGTTTATAAGCCTTACTTACATAAATTTCACCCTTTCCAATTCCAAATTGATTCATTTGCATCATATTCAGAATTCACTTTCATTTATATGCAAATGCATTTAAATTAGATTTCAATCTATTCCAATTGATTCAAACCCAACTTTATTCTCTTCTTTTAATTTTATTAACTTTGTTTACAACAAAACGACTAATCTCAATGCAAATTTGATGTTATTCGTGTAAATAACAATTACTTACGTTTTATACCCATTTTAAATCAATTCCAACACAATCTATGTTAATTTTATTCCATTCGAAATTTTATTCACAACCCAAACATTCTTACTTCATTTCAATTATTAAATTAAATCCCTTCACTTGCATTCCATTTCATTAACCAACAGGTTTATTCAAAATTATCTCTAAGCTCGACAATAATCATTTCACTATCTTCTTAAATTATTTCTATTCCATAATATCTCAATTTCTTCTTATATCAAATTTTATTTCCCTTTCCATTTGATTCTCATCCAATCAAATTCCAATCCTTTTACAAATTTTAATTCAATTGGTTTACTTTCTCAATCCTTTTTAACTTTAATTCTCCTTCTCAATTCATTTCTGAATTTATTAATAACATGACCATTCCAATTATTCTATACCAGAACTGGGTTTTATTTTGCTTTTCAAATTTTTAACAAGCTACCAAAATTTTATTCATCCCATTACCCTTTTTATTCAATTTAGCTTACACTTAATTCATCCTTACACAATTCTTTTGAATTTAGTTGAGTAAGAATTTAAATTATCCAATATCATTCCAACTTGATTAAAATTTCTTTCATTTAATCTTTTACAGATTTAATTCAAGTTCAACTAACTTCATTTAGCCAACTTAAATTCATATCACTTCCTTTACTAACTTAAATAGGAATTTAATTCCATTCAGTATTATTTATAACACAACTGAATTAATGATTTCAGTTCAATTCAACCCAAACTTAACTAAATTTACTTCTCAATATATAAGCTTCAACACTTATTTATTAACCTAAGTCCATCCACATTTCATATTTCACTTTGCCTTATCTCACTTTACATTTCATTTAGGATCTAAATTTTGAATTTCCCATAAAATACCAACCATTTTATTTTGGTTTTACAATTCATTTCTCTATTCATAAGTTCAACAACTTATTTACTTAAAAGCTTATATTGCTCATTTGAGTCATTTTCATCTTATAATCTCAATTCCAGATTATATATATATCACTTAATAGCTTAAGGGTATAAATTTCATTTCACAATTATAACCCATAATTATATCATTTTATACTTCAACTTTATCCAAATTAAATCAATTCCAATTTCAATTTATTTATCTTATCCCGAGTTAAATTCAAATATATTTTATTCACCGCCATATACTCAAATTAAATTTTAACTTCAGGATTAAAATTTCATTCTTCCTTCTTGTTAATATCAACCTCTCTTATAAGTTCAATAGTTGATTCATCTTAACTTTCACATTTTTATTTTAAATAGAATTCCCCGAATTCAATTACCCGGTTTTTATTTTAAAATTATTTTGAAATCATAAACTACACATACCCACTTGATGTATTAAATCAAACTTCTAGATTTCCAAAACAACTTGGTTTTACCAAAACAAATTTTCCTTTTGAAATTTCTAAAACAACTTGTATACCCAACAAGTCCAAACAAATATCATAACCAATCACCACGGTAGCAATCCAACACTTAGAAACTCGAAAATGAATTCTGATGATGTGGCCATCATCATCAGGATTATTTTCCCACGACTAAGGTGAGTTCAATGCTTCCTTACTTCCACAAAATCCCTTTTAAAACAATTTCCATTCAAAAATATTTCCCCAAAATAATACTCCATTATTGCCTTCAAACACTTCGGAAAACAGTCCAAACATTCCCAAGATTTTAAATTCCCAAACTTTTTGTTTAAATTCATTTAAAACACTTTTCAAAATTTCCGGGATTTAAATTCTGGTTTAAATCAAATTTTAGTTATACTTCTATTGGATAAGTCATACTTATAGAATTTATTTGGTTATAAACCATTTCAAATTTATATTCTTATTTGATTACAATATTAACAACCAAACATCCAAATACATATAATAATTTCAAAAAATTATTTCTTTCATATCAAAATATAAGTTTGGGTAAAATTATTTCATTTACCCTCTTTAAAAACAATACTATGTTGGTTTATCTTGTTTAAGAGTTTAGAAACCCCTATCGATACGGTTGTACTTCCCGTACCGACCAGAATTCATAAACACTCAACCGATAAGTCAACACAGTATAAAAACAGTTTTATATTCACTAACAATTACGCTCTCATATCAATTATTACTCTCAAACTCATTCTAGAGTACTTCTGACTCTATTTCTAATGAGTAATTTCCCCTACCAAAGCCTAGGTATATCGCCAACCTAAGCTCTGATACCAACTGTGACGACCCGCCCTTCTCGACTCGCGAAAATCGACACAAAATACACTACAGTATAATATGCCGATGATCGAGTGTTGGAAAAGACAGATCGTTGAGGAATAAGAAAGAAGATAGAAGAAAGAAGGAACTAAAACAACATCAGAATCTCACAATCGCAGCGGAACAAAATATAATAAATAATAACAGATCTTTACACAAAATGAAACCATATCTATTTTATATAATACATCATCAGAGTATATCACAAGTAAACAACAATTACCAACCTGGCAGTTATATCAGCCTGCCTCACAACTGTTGGCAATTTCAAACAACCATAGAAGCAGAATAAACAAGTACAAATAATATGTCTCGAACTCTAGCTCCTCTCCTGAGATCCACAGCATCATATCCTATAATCTATAATACTCGGTCTGACCCGAGCATTATAATGAAATAACACCCGAGTCAGTCTAGAATACCAGCGTGAGAAAATACATCCAAACTGATTCTTAAAGTTTCAAAAATCCTTTGAAATCAAAAGCATCTCGTAAGACCACGCCACAAATCAACATGTCGGGTTTTTACCTTACGATAGCCAAAAACACTTTTTATCAAATCGTCTCATATTATAATAGTGTCTATATACAAATACTTATTCAAAATAGCTGAAATTGTTACATGATTAAATTCCAGCATACTAGCCACAAAGTGGGTTCTACAATCAAAACCGTAAAGGCACGTAGGGAGAATGGATTTCAAACTAACGACTAGGCACTGGGGTACCACTTTCCACGGTGTCTGGTCTAGATCAGCATACCGAGGACCACTCCCGATCCCCTGCAACACAAGACCGGACTATCCCTTACTGGATAGTCCAAGTAAGATCACCCTGTGGTTGGGATCAGCAACCGCCCACACAGCCGAAATAAAAGGGACATCTAGACAGGGATGACCTCACCCTAATGGGCGCGACCCACTTAGCCTTGCTGCATAACCCCTGATTTTCAGTCATTCCCGGTTGATGAGGCTCGAGGCTAAGTGTTACCTTTTTAGAACATATCACTTAGAATGCTCACCGTCCTCCTGACGATGTTCTAAAAACATTCATCCATACAAGTCCGTTCCGGGTTCGAACGAAACCGAAGGCACTACTCCTACTACATCCATTTTGGAATCACCCTCAAGATTAGTAGCGACTAGCCCTTGCACTTCACTGCTCCATCTTAGACTCCAAACTCTTGTCTTCATCACGAAAACGTACTCGTTGGATCGAAGTGGGTTTCGGATCGCAAATCCGATCCCGGTCTCTTCGAAACAACGTCCGCTATTTCCTGGTTAACTCACCCCCCGGTTCTTTAGGAAATACACAGACGAAGCTAAAATCGGAGTTCACCTCCTAACCGTTAGTGGACAGGTTTCCTTACCAACATCCTAGAAGAACGAACGAGATTATATGTACAGTATAGCACCTCGAACGGTAACTGTACCATATAATTCTCATACCTCTTCTAGATATTTCCAAAGTTATTTGGGTCCAGATTGGATAGTCGGTTATTTAACTATCAAATAAACAAACAATTCAACCAATTATTCCTTTCCAACTGGAAACACCAAGCTTCCTTTAGTAAACATAATACTAATTTACCTTTAAAATAATTAAATACCATAATTACTGAAATAAATATTTATTTTCCACTTAAATATTATTAAAAATAATAATTTATCTAAAACATTCCAAAACACATTTTTAAACTTCTAGTTTATACTTTGAAAGCTTTTCTTTGAAAACATACTTAATTTTCCAGGAAAAATACACTTTCCATCCTTTAAAAATATTCTCACTATTACTTTTAAAACAATTTGCACTTCTTATAGAAATTCCCACCGGAAATCTATACTTTCAAATTTATTCTCCGATAAATATTCCACTTCATTTATTAACCCAGTTTATAAATTCTCATTCCTCATTTCCTTAAATTCATTACTTCAAAATTCTTTTCATTTCCCTTAATCCCAATTCATTTTACTGATATTTTAAAATACCAGATTATAATCACAGCATAACAAAATTCCAAATCAATCTATCACAGGATATCAATGAAATAAATCACAGGTTATGAATATAATTTCTATATTGTGAGGAATCCAGGTGGATCCCTCCAATCTGTTTCCCTGCATCCACAAATGTTAGCACACAAATAATATCGATCCAATCTGATAATAATCATCACATTCAACCAATCAACCAATCATTAAAATATTAACTAATTAAATTAACTAGCATTCCAGATGTGAGTGAGATTAACTCACCTTGAGTTTCGATGAGCGGTATAAATTTTTTAATTAAATCGAACGGCGTTTGATTTAACCTAAATTTTTATTTTCTCAAAACGATCCCAGACATACATCACAGCGTGTTGCTCGTCGCTGCGATTCTGGCGCTTCTTGTTTCGTCGGAATCTGACCATGCATGCAAAAGATATGAAGGTTTAAAAGATTGTATGATTTTTAATATAAATATTTTCACATTTCTATTAATTTAAAAATATATACTACCGTCGGGCCGTTCGATCTGGAAACGAGATCCAGGCCGCAACTTCAGTCTTCTTCTCCCGCTTGTTCAAGAACACGAACAACCCATCAACCGGTCCATTTGACCAAAAATCGACGCCCTCTCGACCATCGATTCACCGATCAGGCACCACCGCTTCGAAGGACAAGTCGTCGCGCACCCAAGGCCAGAATAGCGCCGAGCACGGTCGCTCCCCTACTTCGAGATTCGTGCTTGAATGCGCGGCTTGTGTCGACAAAATTCTGCTTGGTCGATGAACTAAAAGCGATCACGACCGTTGGTATGGTAAAGCTCCTCGAGTGCTTCAAGTTTCATGTTGAAGACGAGGCCCGATATCGCTTGGATGAGGAGAAAAATGAGGAGGAAGATCAATGCATTTTGGCCATTAAAAGCATAGAATGGCGGCCGAGAATTATCTCTAGGGTTTGTTGCTTATACGTGCACATACATACATATATATATATATATACACACGTTTATATATTAAAATAATAATATATTCACAAATTACTTAACTTTTTAAACAAATTCCAATTAAAATGTGCCGACAGGCGTTTATAAGGTTTTACCCGGATTCCGAACATAATGGAGCATGTTTCGGAAGCTAATTCAATCATATGTGGAAGATAGCTTTTTGAATTGGTTTAAATATTAAATTATCGATTTAAATTTCAACGCGTTTCTCACCCGTACGGACAACCGGCAACTCCAAACGCTACGAAAATTGAGATCCGATAATAATACACTATTATGGATCTAATGGAACAGGTTTCGTCGAATTCCGAGACTGTGCCCCGGAAGGCTATTTTAACTCGTCAATAAATTCGAGCGATTTCCAAAATCGTCGAAATCATTTAAAATTCCACTTTTAAAATTTTACTAACTTGATTATAAATCAAATAGAATTTATATTCACATTGGGAATCATTCTGATTCATTTTGAATCAAAATCTGATTATTTATCTTATTATAATATTAAATTCCATATTTTTAAATTAATATAAAATTTCAAATTTTAAACTTATCGACTTTCGATTCCATCCAAAAGCCCAACAACATTATTTAAATCCAGATAGACTTAAAATAAATTTTAGAACCCACTTTCATAACTATTTACATTCAGATTCACAATTTATCCCAATCTAGAATATTAAATTATTATTTATCCAAATCCAATTAAATTGTCGTATTTGAAATTTTAACCAATTTTATTAATTTGACCAAAATCTTCTTATTCAAGATCAAATTATAATTCACATTCAACATTTAAAATGAATTAAATGTTCAAAATCTAACGACCAAAATGCCGGGTCGTTACACTTAGCATTGTTAAATTAAATGGAGTAAGTGAAACGAAGTAAATAAAATACATTTAACTCAAGAAGCTTAAATTAAAATGAATTGTATTTGAAATGAATTAGATAAAATGAAATTTTGAATGAATAAATTGTATAACTTATAGATTTGAGAATTAATAAGCTAATAACAAATTTAAGTTTGTTGAATGTGAATGATAAGAAAATTTAACTTAAATAAGATTAAATAAAATGAGTAATGGATTAAACTGAAATGAAGTTTAGCTTAATATTAAATAAATTTAATTGGATATTAAATGAAACTAGATAAATTAGTAAAGCGGATTAATTTCATTAAGCTATAAAATGAATTAAAAATGAATACGAACTTGAATTTTTTTTAAAAAGAAATGTAATTTAAGTGTGAAAGAAATTAAGTAAAATAAATGCATGTAAGTAAAATTAATGTGAGTAATTGGATTTAATTTAAAATTGAAAAAATTATAAGATGAAATTAACTTAAGAGAGGTTAAATGAATTGATTGTGAAAGAAGAGAAAAAGAATTTATTAATATGAATTGAGATATAAAATAAAATTTTCTTTAGTAAATTAATAAAATGAATTTGAATAAATGAAGTAAATCGATGAGTTAATAATAACTTAAGGTATGAAGGAATAATAATAAATGTGATTGTGTCGTATAAAATATTTATAATAAACTTAGATAATTTATAAATGATGTTATTATAATAAAAAGGTGGATATACTAAGTGGAAATAAAACAAATTTAACTTAAGCAGGGTTAAGTAGAATAATCTTATAAATGATTCACCAATGAATTTATATGAAATAGGTTAAACAAAAAGTGAAATAATTAGAATTTCACAAATTGAATTAAATAAAATTGAATATAATGAATTTGTAATGAATATTAATAAATTGAAAGAAATCAATGGAATGTAAACCAAATAAATGTGGATAAAACAAATGTAAATAATTGAAACAAATCGATTGAATGTAAATACAATGAATTGAAATAAATCAAATGTGAATGAAATAAATATTGATTGAAAGAAAAGAATGAATTGAAACAAAATCAGTTGAATGTAAATAAATTAAAAACGAATGAATTGAATATAAATCCATTGTATGATTAACGAAATGAATATTAATAAGTGAATGTGAATCAATTTAAAATATATGGAATGTGGTATGGGATTAATTTACTTAAGTATAATTAATTATATGAATCACTGAAATGAAATAATGGAAGTGAAAAGAAATAAATGTAACAATGAATGAATGTAAATAAGTGAATGTGAGCTTAATAACATATAATGAATGAAAAAAATGGAAACAAATGAAATTGAATATAAGTCGATTCAATGTAAATAAATAAATATGAATAAATGAAAAAGGTTAATGAAATGAATGTTAATAAGAAATGAATGGAATAAATTAAAAATTGACATTGGATAATACAAATTTACATGGTTATGAATTAAATTGGATTAATTGGACGTATATTGATGGTTGGATGGTTTCTTTTGTTGCAAACCATTATTATGATCGTTTTGATTGCGTATGATTGTTGTATGTTGTGTATATATGCTTTTATTTATTGTTTGGATTCAAAATCCATGTTATATGCTTATATTAGACTTATACATGCTTCTATATCGTTATATGCAACTAATATCTTAAATTGAGTTGAGATAGGTACATACGAAGACCGTTTGGATGTATACGTGGATTTATGTTGCTTTTGCTTGCTTAATACGAGCGAACTCGCTCGTATTATAAATAATAAGGTACGTATCTCGGATTACATACCGCGATTTTATATTTTTGCCCTTCGGGATGCCTCATCTTTGAGATGAGATATATATTTGGTATATATTGGTTATATTTGTGTTATATATTGAATTGTAAAAAAAATTTCGATCGAGCCGCGCAAAGGAGACTCTGCCGAAATTTTCCATAAATCCGAGTGATAGAAAATTTTTGAAGTTTTAAAAAATTTTATAGCTTGTTTTTATATATGTTATATTTTCCGTAAATCCAATATCGGAGTGGCGTATTAGAAGCATAGTGATAGTTTTGCAAATAAGATGTTTATGTTTTATAAGTTAATAATTTTGAATAAAATATTGTATGTTAAATTCTGTACTTAACGCCTATTCGAGGATGAAAAGTATAACGATCCTGACTCGGCCTTCGAAAATCGGCACCGAATACGTCACTCGTATTCAAATGCCGCAGATCCAAACGTCGAATCTGGTTCACCGGAGCTTATAACACAGTAAGTATAACAACAAAGCGGAAGAAAGAAATAGATGATATCATATAAAACTCCAATGAATACAATATCCAGAATGATATACAACAATGATATCGATAATACAAGAATATCAGAGATATGATACAATAACAGCGGAAAAATATCAGTAGAAGAGATGACTCCAAATGATCTGAAAAGAGAATGAGTCCAACGACTCCAACATCTAGCTCAAACCACCATCACCATCCATAAATATAAGCAAACTCAGTGCGTGAACTCCAAGAACTGAACTAGCTCCAGATAATCCACTAAACCTGAAAATCTGAAAAACCCAACTTTTGACTGCCCGTGTGGAAAATTGTGGGCACCCAGAGTTTAGGAAGGGAACAATAAACTCCGAGTCAGTCATGGGACTGGTGTGAGTAACAAAAACAGTTTATCTTTAAAACAAACAACAAAAGAATTTTCAACACTGAAATCCGTAATGCTTTTGGAAAATGAAACTACCATAAGACCTCCCACCACACACACAATGCAAACGCAGAATTGGAGGAGATTTCTTCTTATGATAGTCAAACATGCTTACTACGCAAAAGAAAAACTCTTTGATATTATTACTAGTGCATAGTGCGAAAACATTTCGAAAGTATAATATTAATCTTAGCCAGCATACAACCATTATTGTATGCCTACTATAGCTACTATGTTCAATAGCAGGTTACCGCCACATTCCATAGCAGGTTATACAACTAAAACCGTACAAGGCTCGTATTGTTTCTTTGGATTTTCCAACAAATGGTCAGGCTAAGGAACTTCCTACTGCCACATGGGAACGCCTCTGGAGGGACGCCCCAAGAACCACCTGGCTCTCTGCCAACACAAGGCCGGTTGCCATCTTCCCGGGTAGTAAACCTGAGATATTCCACCCCGGTCCTTTATCCGAGAGCTCTCTACACCAGCAACATCACACAGTAGTAAATATACTATAGTGTCCACATGAGTAAGTATCAGGGCTCCATACCATAATACCACCCTTTTCCAGAAGGAATGGACATACCCTAGGGGAGCTACCCCGGAAACCTTGCTGCATCTTTCCTATTTCGACCATTACCGGTCTGTGAGGCTCGATGAGGTATCATCCACAAAGCTACGCTTTACACGAAAGCCATGCTTTGATCAACAAATGATCAACAACACACAGCAACACTTAGCATGCCACACTACCAAATTGGGAGTATATCGCTGATAACCTTCAACTACATAACCTCTAAGCTCGTACGTCTCAGAGAAGGGTGTTAAGCTAAGAGAATAAATCTCCGCCACCAAACAAAAATCTATTTGAAAGAAATCAGCTTTATATCTCAAAGTGTAGTGTCAGACATACCACCATACAAGTCTGTTCCGGGTTCGAACAGAACCGAAGGCACTTCCGAAGAAGCCCTTGCAAATCCGGATAATTTTCTAATCACGTCCGGACTTCCCATCACAAAGGGTGATCAAATCTCTATACAGGGGACCAGTCGATGTAGAGACATTCGATGAGTTGTCCTTTCGTTTTCGAAAATATCAGGTCTTCACCACCGGTCTTCAAATGCTATCCATATACGACGTATCATTATTCGGAATGGGTTATATGACACAAAGGTACTCTCCCGGCTAAACTGAATAATGAGCGCAATATTTAAAAACATATGGATATGGGATTTCGATTAAGTCACAACTTATTACCCAAAACTTCTCTTTCAAATGGTTTAAACACATTACCATTTTAATCTTTTACATAAAAAGATTCAATTCACAAAGTTCACCCAGTTTCACAAAGATTCATTCATAGATTTTCCAAATCAATTTCCATTTCAATTTGAATTAACTCGTTAAATCTTTAAATCAAAGATTTAACCGATAGCTTTCAAAAAAATTCCATTTCAACCTTTTATACAAAAGGTACACCTTTCCAATTTCAAAACAAAGTTCAACAATCTTTCACAAAGAATTATTCATAATTCGGAAAACTATTTTCATTTCAAATTTGAAATTCTAGACACGAATTGGAAATTCATTCCTTATATGAAAGCTTCTATTATTTGAAAACAAATAGTTTTCATTTTGGAAAATCTGATTCATTTATACGAGTTAAAGTCCTTGGGTTAAATTCAAATTCTCAAAACCATACTTTCAAAATGGTTTGAATTCATATAAACACATTTATAACATCTTTAACTATAATTTCCAAACATGGAATTAAATTCCAAAGTTTTGAATTCAAATTCAAATTAAATTATTTAAATTGGAAGCTTTACCAAGTTATTCAAAATAACTTTATTTTCAAAACTCCTTTTCAAAAGCTTTAACATTTAACCCAGATTCATTTCCAAAATCAATTGAAATTAAAATTTCAATTTCAAAAATATTGAACTTAAATCATCTGTGACTTAACCGATTTCCTCGTGAAATCCATATTTGTGTGTGTAAAAGTGTGGTCCAGGGGTTTCACACAATATTGCAACATCAATAAATCATCACAAATCAAAATACAGAAATATAGTTGATAAGCGGTATAAACTATAATGCTTATCATTCATTCATAGATTCACAGATAGATATGTAAATGCATCACAGATAAATATGTAAATACATTGCAGATAATACACACATAGCTCAATCAAAACAATCCACATCACATAATCATTATAGATCAACTCAAGGCATTCATACAATTCATACGTCCATGAGCCAAAATCAATTAATTATCGGATTTATCAAATTAATTACTTATGAATAAACACTAATCATGGTTAATTAATATTAATTAATTACAAACCATCTTAATTAATTAACCTTTAATTATAAATTAATCAACTTTAATTAATCAACCTTTAATTATTAATCAACAAACAACCTTTAATTATTAAATAATTAACCCTAATTATTTATCCTTAATTAATTACATTAAGAGATTAACTTTTGATTAATTCCATTGATTAATTATTCCTAATCAATCACAACCTTAATTAAATTAAGATAAATTTCTATCTAAATTAATTACTTAATTATATCATTAGAAAAAAAACAGTTAGGAATTATTTACATGATTAAAAATATAATTTACTTTAAACAAAACAATTTAAACATTTAATTTCAACGTTTAAAATCTTGAAAACTTGTTTAAATTTGTCTTAAATAAATTTGCTTGAAATCTAATTTTTCAAATTTATATTACTTAAACTTGGTTATTTTATATATGAAGACTTCCTTTTGAAATCTTCCATTTATTTCTTTTGAAAACATATTACTATATTTATGAACTTAATCCCTTTAATAACATTAAAACTTGTTTTAATAATTTTACTTCGGAAATCATGGTTTACTTTTCTTTGGAAATCTATTCGTTTTATTTCCATTTGCATTAAAAACTTCATTTCCTTATTGCCTTTAAAGACCATATACATATTTCCTTTAAGTTTTAAAACCTGGTTCATGATTTCCTTTAAATTTTCAAAACCTGGAAATGTTTTTTTTTCCTTTCATATTGAAACCTGGTAACTTAAAATAAAACAACCCGGGCCATATTCTCAAATACTCGAGCCAACAACCAAAAATCCCGAACTAAACCCAGGCTACTCGCTCACCTCACTTACTTCGAGACAACCCAAAATTTTCTCGAGTCCAACCCGAGATCAATACCTTCTTCCCCAAACCCATCGATCACGCCTGATACAACGTGCACAATGACATGCGTACACATGCACCATCGCGCCGGTGCCCATTCCGACCTCGCGATCATCTGAGTCGACAGCCCATCCTTCCCTGGTCACCATCATCACCTCGATGATGTCCCACCATCTCTCAAACGAAAAACGACTCCTCAACCCGAACGAAGAAAACACAACCCCCACTGATCATCCAACTGCGCTTGCCTTCCATCAGCGAACACCACGTCTCCTTCACCGATCAGTAGCTCTTCCAATCCACTACCATTCCGCCAAAACCCATGAACTCTGATCGCACCATCTCCCCTTAAAAGTTTCGCGAGTTCACCATGGCCACAACCTCCCTTAAACCCTAAAAACCACTCGACCGATCAACCCTCACAATAGAAAAATTCCAAACTATTTTTCTCGAACGCACCGCTCCTTGAACCCCCTCCACGACCAACCCTCCGCCATGAAATCAAATAGCTCGCCAGAATTTCAATGTAACCCAATTCGGGTCATCCAACAATTCCTCTCAAATTACAACCCTAAAAATCATGAAATGATTTCCTAAATTCATATTTTTGCAACACGAATTAGTTTATATGATCGAAGACTGGAAACTAAACCACCAAATTATTGACATGAATTGATTTTCTCTGATCATTCCATCTTCCAGTGAGATTTCTTACTATATATACTTTAATAATATTTTTAAAACTAAGATCTTGTCAATTTAAACACATTTTGTTTAAACATTATCAGCAATAAGAGATTAGAGAAAGAGAGATTGAATCTTGAAATAAATCTAAGTCTGTAATCTTAGAACAAAGCAAATATACTTGTTCACAGACATGCATCCAATTATCTATAGATATGCAGATATATTTTACATCTATACAAATATTATCACTTCAAAAATTTATCACATTCATCAGCATATGATCAGAATTCAAGTTTTAAAACAGATGTTTACTCACCAGAAAGAAGATGAAGAACAGAGCATCTAGATTTTGAAAACAGGCTTTTGAATGTTGCTAGCTGGAACCTTTTTATTTTGATCTTCATATTTGTTGAGTTGAATTGTTGTAAAGCTTTAGCTGTAATGTATTTTCTGGTATGCTAAGTCTTTTTGATGAACGAAAGAGATAAGGAAGATTTGATATAGAAAAGAGTTACAGGGTAAATATAATTGTACAGGTGATTATTTCTTTTGTACTGGAAATGGTTTGTTAATGTTTTGATCAGAGATTTTTCTCTTCATAGGGTGGCTGAAATGATTCTTACTATTTCGGCTGAGATGGTATGTTATTGTTTACTAAGATATTGGCATTAATTGCCATGTACAAATCTCCTCTTTTTTTCTAGTCTTTGCTTATTTTTACTGTCTTCTTATGCAAGCCTATAGATATATATTTGTTTGACTAACAAATTTGTTACTTGAATGTATTTTGTTTGTTTTCTTTTCTTTGTTCTTGCATAACTAAACTTCTTACAGGCTATGTATATATACAAAGCCTGGTTTGTTTACTTCAGCCTACATACTTATATTACTTATCCAGTTTTTTTTTGTATTTCTTCTTTTATTTGCATACTTGAATATATTTTATTTGTTTTGGTCTTGTTACTTTGAAATATAAATGAATTTATGTTGTTATATTTTATCTATGTGTTTGCTTTATATTGTTACCTTATACACATCTATTTCTATTTTTTTTATTTCTATTTATTTCTAACTGAAATATTTATTTTATTTTTAGTCTTATTAATTTGTAATAAAAATAATTTCTATTTTAACTTATTGTTAAAATTTTAGCAATTGTATTTACCTTATATTTCATAATTTACCTTTTACATATTTCTTTCTAGCTTAAATTTTTATTATTAATTTATTTCTAACATAACCCATCAATTTCAAATTTAAAGTTATTTATTTTTTAAACTTGTATCAATTATCTATATTTTTATATTTATATTTAAACCATTTATATTAAGATTTAAATTCAATTATCAATATATATATATATATATATCATTTCAAATCTATTCATATAGGCACAACTATATAGATTCACATATATATACAATTTCTAAATTTAAAATGATTTAATATATTTTTATTTGAATTCGGGGAGACTCGAATCAATTTACTAATTAATTTCACAATTTTTTTTGAAAAATTAAATTAATTATCAGTTTAAATTTATATAAAATCCAGGATTGTTACAACTTCCTCCCCTTAAGAAAATTCGTCCTCGAAATTTGCCAAGGAGACACAAGGATAGATGAAGAATGTTTCATCAAATCAAACTGAGCATCTATTCTGCATTTGGCTTACCAAATCAAAATATCAATAATAGATACGAGAACGAATCTATTTAATTTTTGCATAAGATACTCGGGTTATCCAGATCTACGAAATATGCAGTGGCATTGGTTAGTTCAATGGGATAACTAACCGTTCGTAGAATATATTAGGACCCAAAGAATAGATAGATATATGGATACGATTTCAAAACTTTTACTTTAAAAACTAGAGTATACCTATCAACCATAGCAACCAAAACAACCAATTCATCCAAACAACAATTTCCTGACTCAGTTGGAGTTTATGTCCCATATCAATATATCGAATCTCTTCTTGGATCTACCAGGAACCATCGAAAAATTTAGAAAAGATGACGAACAAAAGAGATTGATAGAGAAAAGATTATTTCCTTGTTATTATAAGGTATTGACCATTTATAATCGTATTCCCCTGTCCCCTATCTCATCCTCTTCTTGCACTCATACTTACTATCAATGGATAGCAAGAGAATTTACTGAGGTATTCGAACGGATATCCGAGGAATACTCATTCTAGGGTATACTTCACCCTATCTATAATGAGCTACTTAATGTGTTATATTCCTGAGCTAAAGTTCAACCTTAGATCTTATACCAACTATAACGATCCTGACTCGGCCTTCGAAAATCGGCACCGAATACGTCACTCGTATTCAAATGCCACAGATCCAAACGTCGAATCTGGTTCGCCAGAGCTTATAACACAGTAAGTATAACAACACAGCGGAACAAAGAAATAGATGCTATCATATACAACTCCAATGAATACAATATCCAGAATAATATACAACAATGATATCGATAATACAAGAATATCAGAGATATGATACAATAACAGTGGAAAAATATCAGTAGAAGAGATGACTCCAAATGATCTGAAAAGAGAATGAGTCCAACGACTTCAACATCTAGCTCGAACCACCATCACCATCCACAAAGATAAGCAAACTCAGTGCGTGAACTCCAAGAACTGAACTAGCTCCAGATAATCTACTAAACCTGACTATCTGAAAATCCCAACTCTAGACTACCCGTGTGGAAAATTGTGGGCACCCAGAGTTTAGGAAGGGAACAATAAACTCCGAGTCAGTCATGGGACTGGTGTGAGTAACAAAAACAGTTTATCTTTAAAACAAACAACAAAAGAATTTTCAACACTGAAATCCGTAATGCTTTTGGAAAATGAAACTACCATAAGACCTCCCGCCACACACACAATGCAAACGCAGAATTGGAGGAGATTTCTTCTTATGATAGTCAAACATGCTTACTACGCAAAAGAAAAACTCTTTGATATTATTACTAGTGCATAGTGCGAAAACATTTCGAAAGTATAATATTAATCTTAGCCAGCATACAACCATTATTGTATGCCTACTATAGCTACTATGTTCAATAGCAGGTTACCGCCACATTCCATAGCAGGTTATACAACTAAAACCGTACAAGGCTCGTATTGTTTCTTTGGATTTTCCAACAAATGGTCAGGCTAAGGAACTTCCTACTACCACATGGGAACGCCTCTGGAGGGACGCCCCGAGAACCACCTGGCTCTCTGCCAACACAAGGCCGGTTGCCATCTTCCCGGGTAGTAAACCTGAGATATTCCACCCCGGTCCTTTATCCGAGAGCTCTCTACACCAGCAACATCACACAGTAGTAAATATACTATAGTGTCCACATGAGTAAGTATCAGGGCTCCATACCATAATACCACCCTTTTCCAGAAGGAATGGACATACCCTAGGGGAGCTACCCTTGAAACATTGCCGCATCTTTCCTGTTTCGACCATTACCGGTCTGTGAGGCTCGATGAGGTATCGTCCACAAAGCTACGCTTTACACGAAAGCCATGCTTTGATCAACAAATGATCAACAACACACAGCAACACTTAGCATGCCACACTACCAAATTGGGAGTATATCACTGACAACCTTCAACTACATAACCTCTGAGCTCGTACGTCTCAAAGAAGGGTGTTAAGCTAAGAGACTAAATCTCTGCCACCAAACAGAAATGTATTTGAAAGAAATCAGCTTTATATCTCAAAGTGTAGTGTCAGACATACCACCATACAAGTCTGTTCCGGGTTCGAACAGAACCGAAGGCACTTCCGAAGAAGCCCTTGCAAATCCGGATAATTTTCTAATCACGTCCGGACTTCCCATCACAAAGGGTGATCAAATCTCTATACCGGGGACCAGTCGATGCAGAGACATTCGACGAGTTGTCCTTTCGTTTTCGAAAATATCCGGTCTTCACCACCGGTCTTCAAATGCTATCCATATACGACGTATCATTATTCAGAATGGGTTATATGACACAAAGGTACTCTCCCGGCTAAACCGAATAATGAGCGCAATATTTAAAAACATATGGATATGGGATTTCGATTAAGTCACAACTTATTACCCAAAACTTCTCTTTCAAATGGTTTAAACACATTACCATTTTAATCTTTTACATAAAAAGATTCAATTCACAAAGTTCACCCAGTTTCACAAAGATTCATTCATAGATTTTCCAAATCAATTTCCATTTTAATTTGAATTAACTCGTTAAATCTTTAAATCAAAGATTTAACCGATAGCTTTCAAAACAATTCCATTTCAACCTTTTATACAAAAGATACACCATTCCAATTTCAAAACAAAGTTCAACAATCTTTCACAAAGAATTATTCATAATTCAGAAAACTATTTTCATTTCAAATTTGAAATTCTAGACACGAATTGGAAATTCATTCCTTATATGAAAGCTTCTATTATTTGAAAACAAATAGTTTTCATTTCGGAAAATCTGATTCATTTATACGAGTTAAAGTCCTTGGGTTAAATTCAAATTCTCAAAACCATACTTTCAAAATGGTTTGAATTCATATAAACACATTTATAACATCTTTAACTATAATTTCCAAACATGGAATTAAATTCCAAATTTTTGAATTCAAATTCAAATTAAATTATTTAAATTGGAAGCTTTACCAAGTTATTCAAAATAATTTTATTCTCAAAACTCCTTTTCAAAAGCTTTAACATTTAACCCAAAATTCATTTCCAAAATCAATTGAAATTAAAATTTCAATTTCAAAAATATTAAACTTAAATCATCTGTGACTTAACCGATTTCCTCATGAAATCCATATTTGTGTGCGTAAAAGTGTGGTCCAGGGGTTTCACACAATAGTGCAACATCAATAAATCATCACAGATCAAAATACAGAAATATAGTTGATAAGCGGTATAAACTATAACGCTTATCGTTCATTCATAGATTCACAGATAGATATGTAAATGCATCACAGATAAATATGTAAATACATTGCAGATAATACACACATAGCTCAATCAAAACAATCCACATCACAGAATCATTATAGATCAACTCAAGGCATTCATACAATTCATACGTCCATGAGCCAAAATCAATTAATTATCTGATTTATCAAATTAATTACTTATGAATAAACACTAATCATGGTTAATTAATATTAATTAATTACAAACCATCTTAATTAATTAACCTTTAATTATAAATTAATCAACTTTAATTAATTAATCAACCTTTAATTATTAATCAACCTTTAATTATTAAACAACCTTTAATTATTAAATAATTAACCCTAATTATTTATCCTTAATTAATTACATTAAGAGGTTAACTTTTGATTAATTCCATTGATTAATTATTCCTAATCAATCACAACCTTAATTAATTTAAGATAAATTTCTATCTAAATTAATTACTTAATTATATCATTAGAAGAAAAAACATTTAGGAATTATTTACATGATTAAAAATATAATTTACTTTAAACAAAACAGTTTAAACATTTAATTTCAACGTTTAAAATCTTGAAAACTTGTTTAAATTTGTCTTAAATAAATTTGCTTGAAATCTAATTTTTCAAATTTATATTACTTAAACTTGGTTATTTTATATATGAAGACTTCCTTTTGAAATCTTCCATTTATTTCTTTTGAAAACATATTACTATATTTATGAACTTAATCCCTTTAATAACATTAAAACTTGTTTTAATAATTTTACTTCGGAAATCATGGTTTACTTTTCTTTGGAAATCTATTCGTTTTATTTCCATTTGCATTAAAAACTTCATTTCCTTATTGCCTTTAAATACCATATACATATTTCCTTTAAGTTTTAAAACCTGGTTCATTATTTCCTTTAAATTTTCAAAACCTGGAAATGTTTTTTTTTCTTTCATATTGAAACCTGGAAACTTAAAATAAAACAACCCGGGCCATATTCTCAAATACTCGAGCCAACAACCAAAAATCCTGAACTAAACCCAGGCTACTCGCTCACCTCACTTACTTCGAGACAACCCAAAATTTTCTCGAGTCCAACCCGAGATCAATACCTTCTTCCCCAAACCCATCGATCATGCCCGATACAACATGCACAATGACATGCGTACACATGCACCATCGCGCCGGTGCCCATTCCGACCTCGCGATCATCTGAGTTGACACCCCATCCTTCCCTGGTCACCATCGTCACCTCGATGATGTCCCACCATCTCTCAAACGAAAAACAACTCCTCAACCCGAACGAAGAAAACACAACCCCCACTGATCATCCAACTGCGCTCGCCTTCCATCAACGAACACCATGTCTCCTTCACCGATCAGTAGCTCTTCCAATCCACTACCATTCCGCCAAAACCCATGAACTCTGATCGCACCATCTCCCCTTAAAAGTTTCGCGAGTTCACCATGGCCACAACCTCCCTTAAACCCTAAAAACCACTCGACCGATCAACCCTCACAATAGAAAAATGCCAAACTATTTTTCTCGAACGCGTCGCTCCTTGAACCCCCTCCACGACCAACCCTCCGCCACGAAATCAAATAGCTCGCCATAATTTCACTGTAAACCCAATTCGGGTCATCCAACAATTCCTCTCAAATTACAACCCTAAAAATCATGAAATTATTTCCTAAATTCATATTTTTGCAACACGAATTAGTTTATATGATCGAAGACTGGAAACTAAACCACCAAATTTTTGACATGAATTGATTTTTTCTGATCATTCCATCTTCCAGTGAGATTTCTTACTATATATACTTTAATAATATTTTTAAAACTAAGATCTTGTTAATTTAAACACATTTTGTTTAAACATTATCAGCAATAAGAGATTAGAGGAAGAGAGATTGAATCTTGAAATAAATCTAAGTCTGTAATCTTAGAACAAAGCAAATATACTTGTTCACAGGCATGCATCCAATTATCTATAGATATGCAGATATATTTTACATCTATACAAATATTATCACTTCAAGAATTTATCACATTCATCAGCATATGATCAGAATTCAAGTTTTAAAATAGATGTTTACTCACCAGTAAGAAGATGAAGAACAGAGCATCTAGATTTTGAAAACAGGCTTTTGAAAGTTGCTAGCTGGAACCTTTTTATTTTGATCTTCATATTTGTTGAGTTGAATTGTTGTAAAGCTTCAGTTGTAATGTATTTTCTGGTATGCTAAGTCTTTTTGATGAACGAAAGAGATAAGGAAGATTTAATATAGTGATGTAGCTCAAGCGAGGGATGAAGGCATAAGTCGTACGCGACTTATGGAAGGAGCTATGAGTAGTGACCGACTCAAGGAAGCAGAAGATATAAGCGTAAGTCGTGACTGACTTAACATGATGGGAGACTTAAGTCGTGACCGACTTAAGAGAGTGGAAGACCTAACTAGTGGAGAGGTGCAGATTATCAAAGATATTAAGTCGCTAGGAAGACCTACCGGGTTACGACCTAAGGGAAGTGCTGGGTTACGACCTAAGGGAAGTGCTGGGTTACGACCTAAAAGCTATAGGAGCAAGTGTTGGGAATGACTTAACGGAACAGGTGATAAGTCGTCATTGAGTTACGACTTAGTTAAGTCTCGTGAACGACCTAACGAGTCAGGAGTTAAGTCGCTGAGGATGGAAACCGTTGATTCTCTGCCGAGTTAATCTCTACCATTGGTTTCTTTAAGTCGCCGCATGCTTTTAAGTCGCTGAAGCTGTTGCCGTTGTTTTCTCTGCCGAGTTAATCTCTACCGTTAATTGCTTTAAGTCGCTGTTCTGGGATGCCGCCAGTTTATAAGTCGTAGGTCGTATTTCTGTAAGTCGTATGTGTTGTGTAACATGTTGGTAAGTCGTTGAATAATGTAACTAGTTCGTTACCGACCTAAGTGAGTCGTTGTGTTGTACTTGTATTGTAATAAGTCACTGTTTTGTCTTAGGTCGTCGCCGAGTTAAGGTAAGTCGTAGGTCTGAAGCTATAAGTCGGAACCGACTTAAGAGTTGGTTATTTCTGTTGAAAATTTGTAACGCCTATAAATAGGTCGTGTGAGTCATTTGTATTGGTGGTTGATTTTTGAATAAAATTCCCTTTTGATAGCTGTGTGCTTTCATCTAAATTGGTAGTTGAGTGTAATCTCCTATCTCCTCTTTTGGTTAATCGAGTGCGCTCGATTCAACGATTGTAGAAGCCGATTCGTGGAATCAAGTGCGCTTGATCAGCGCTTGAAGAATTGAAGATCTTTGAACCCGGTATCGTGCGCGATCAACGAGTTCGGGATAGCTAGAATTCGGTATCTTCGGATCAACGAATTTGGGCATTTCAGTAGCTTCCAATCCACCGATTACTACTATCACCGATTGAAGATTGTTTTGTTTAATCCGCTGCGTCATATAGAAAGAGTTTACAGGGTAAATATAATTGTACAGGTGATTATTTCTTTTGTACTGGAAATGGTTTGTTAATGTTTTGATCAGAGATTTTTCTCTTCATATGGTGGTTGAAATGATTCTTACTATTTCGGCTGAGATGATATGTTATTGTGTACTAAGATATTAGCATTAATTGCCATGTACAAATCTCCTCTTTTTTTTCTAGTCTTTGCTTACTTTTACTGTCTTCTTATGCAAGCCTATAGATATATATTTGTTTGACTAACAAATTTGTTACTTGAATGTATTTTGTTTGTTTTCTTTTCTTTGTTCTTGCATAACAGTGACGACCGCCCATGACCCCTGCACTGAATCTAGAGATAGTGCGCTGTAAAGTGTGCCAGGCGACCATGGACGATTGTCAGGGTAAATTAAAACAACAGAATCTATCGTATTACTCACAGCGCATGGACAAAAATACAATAGAACATATGTATAGTGAAGCTTTACAGAATAATATGCCATCATATAAAACTCCATAATAGTTGAATACAAGCATCCAAATAGTCAATACATCAAGCCTCACTACATAACACTCAGAGATTATACAAACAGCGGAACATCCAGTACATATAATACGAAGATAATATGCAACCCTCCAGCTCGTCTTCGATATCAGCACCGTGGAAAGCAAGAACAGCACCTGTCACCTGCTACCTAGTCTGCCCGTCCCAAAATGGACGAACAGCCCAAGGCAATAAGAATTAAAACATAAAGCCTTGAGTCAGACAACAGTCTTAGTGAGCAGTAAATTAACAATCAACATACTAAAAGAGCATAAAGGAAAAGGAATAGGAATACAACCCTCCCACTCCAACCTCTTTCTACAGTGATAGCCCCCAGACACACACTAAGCCGAAGCGAACATAGCAGAGCATACAATTTAAAGTAAAGCAGTTATCACTCGAGTCAAGGGCAATGTTTTCCAAGCACAAACCCCCAAGGCCTAAACCAAGATTAGATAAGCACCCAGAAAATACCGCTCTTGAGACCGAATGACGATACAATCAAACATCCATGACTCTGGCTATCACTGTTATCATTGCTTCGGTATCACCGTTAATTGAATGACCGACACATTCTTTCAGCCGTCCGTCAAGGGCTAATGGTAACCCCGGTTCTAGACATAACTCCCGCACGTCATCGTGACCCGTGCCTAGGACTATCGAATCTGCCCAGAGTACTCGACCATCAACAGTTGGTCGTTGGGACTATCGAATCTGCCCAAACGTACTCTTGCTTAGAGCATGCTAGAACCTTCAACAATGATGAGACCCAAGCCTCCTAGTCATCCTCCTTGACGACCATTCTCATATCCATCCATTATCCTCAACTCGAACCATTCACCGAGTTATCAACATGCTTGGAATGATCCCATCTGGATTAGACCAAGTCTTCATCACATGATGCCTCGCTTCATTACATCCTCGCAAAGCCTCATCTCAACATCTCATCATCAAATCTATGCATAAGAGCTTCATCATCCCGCTACATATGCCACGAGCAGCTTTCCCAATTCAAGAGCCTTTCCCTTAGCTTTTGAATTGTCTTCGGTCTAAATCAAATCATCAATCATCTAATTCATAGAAATCAACCAAGTCAAACATTAATCCAAACAATCAAGCATTCAAATATGATCTAAGTAGACAATTATCACAATAATAGCAATTTCGTAATTAAAGAGTTGAAAGTCTAACAAGCATGAAATCATGAGAAATATCTCTACAATCTTGATGAATGAACTTGCATAGGTTAACACTTAGTAAAATGGATGTAACATCATCATGAACAATGGATCTATATGGATCTACACTTAGGATGAAGAAAATGTATGGAAATCACTATTTTAACACCAAATCAAGCCAACAATCCGATATACTCCTTTGGATCCGTGTGAGAGATAATCACCACTCACCAAATCACCAAAACAACCTCAAAACAACATGCTTCAGATCTGGACAGCGAAGGATCAAGCTTGATCTATTACGAATCCGCTTCAAACGAAGAAATCTCACTTCAAAGGATGAAGATCTTCAATCTAAGCTCTTGAATCTTCAATTTGATCTTCAACTAGGATGGATAGAAGCACTAGATTAGAGTGGAGAGAAGAAGTGAAGAAGTGTAGAAGTCGAGCTCTCAAAATGGCAGCACTTCGTCGCTTCGAAATCCGGATCCCAAAAAGTGAGAAAATGGACGAGTATTTATAGCTGAATTCCTCCTTAACTCGTCCGCCTTCCCTAAGTCGTCTCCGACTTATAACCTTCCGACTTAACATCCCAGACGACTTACGACTCAACTGCTATGCCAACCTACGACTTATCAAATCCCACTAGCCTACGACTTATAACTTAGCAGAACTGGGTTACGACTCAACTCCTAAGTCGTCTTCGACTTAACGCACCCAGCAATCTACGACTTAACGCGCGCGCGACTTAACAGGTCTACGACTCAACACATTGCGTGACTTACCAGTCTACGACTTAACAGGTCTACGACTCAACACATTGCGTGACTTACCAGTCTACGACTTAACTGGGATACGCCTTAACGACTTAATAGCTCTACAACTCATCAACCTCACGACTTAGCTAGGTTACGACTTATGACTTAGCGAACACACGACCTAACACACGCGCGTTCCCTCCTAAGTCGCCTGGATGACTTAACAACTTAGCACCATTCGACTTAACACTACGCGACTTAACTATAACAGAGCTCACGACCTAACTACGATAACACCTTAGGTCGTAAACCCACTTAGCTCCTTATGTCGCTAACTCGCCTAGTTACTTAGGTCGTTGCCTTACCATAAGTCGTTCAAACGACCTATCCCCGGGCCCTTAACTCGCCATCCCTAGGTCGCTCCTATCCCCTAAGTCATAAACGACTTACGACCTATACTAAGTCATGAACGACTTAGGACTTAGCATTATTTTGCTCAAAAATCTAAAATGACTTAACAACAATGCAACCAAAGGTCAACTGTTTTACGATGTTTCGATCCGTAAAATACGGGTCGTTACATTCTCTCCCCCTTAGGAATTTCGTCCCCGAAATTCCAAGCAACAAAGCAATCAAAGACTATTCTGCACGCCTATCATCCATAGCAATCAACAAACCATGCATCCAATTCTAACTTAGCGTACAGAATTCTAAGACTTAGAACAAGTTACAATATCGTGAGATGAGACGACACCTTAGGGCCATACCTTGAAGAGTTCAGGATGAGCTGCCTTCATCCTCTCTTCTTCCTCCCACGTGCAGTCGTTATCATCATCACTCCATTGTATCTTGAGCAACTTAACTACCTTTCTCCTAAGCTGTTTCATGTCAGTTCCCACAACACGAAGCGGCTTACGAGGTCTTCTATCGACTGAATCAACTTCGAAATCTTCACAGCTATCAGCAGAAACCACCGTACTCGAGTCGTGCACATACTTCCGTAGATATGATACGTGAAAAACATTGTGCACACTCGACATCTTCTCAGGTAACTCCAGTCTATAGGAGAGCTTTCCAATTCGCTCGATGATCGGAAATGGTCCAACAAATCTCGGAGTCAATTTTCCTTTCTTCCCGAATCAGATAACATTCTTCAGTGGAGAAATCTTCACAAAAACCATATTACCAACGTCGAACTCCAAATCCTTACGACGCTTATCAGCATAACTCTTCTGACGGTCTTGGGCTGCCTTCATTCGTTGTCGAATGATTTCTATGCACTCCGTAGTCTGACGAATCATCTCTGGCCCAAGTATCAACTTTTCTCCAGTTTCTATCCAACACGTCGGAGAGTTACACGGTCTTCCATATAATGCCTCATACGGTGCCATACCAATACTTGACTGGTAACTGTTGTTGTATGAAAACTCCACCAAATGAAGGTGATCTTCCCATTATCCTCCGAAGTCCAAAACACAAGCTCTAAGAAGGTCTTCCAAAACTCGGTTGACTCTCTCGGTCTGACCATCGGTTTGAGGGTGATAAGCTGTACTCAAACACAACTCGGTTCCCAAAACTTCCTGGAAGCTCTTCCAAAATCCACTAGTGAACAATGGATCTCGATCGCTCACTATACTCTTTGGAATACCATGGAATCGAACTATCCACTTAACATACAACTCAGCCAACTTTGATGCAGTCCTAGTCGATCGAACAGGAATGAATCTTGCACTCTTAGTCAGACGATCTACGATGACCCAAATCCCTTCATTTCCCGTTCTTGTTCTAGGTAGTCCATCAATAAAATCCATCGATACTTGCTCCCACTTCCATGTAGGAACTTCTAATGGCTGAAGCAATCCACTTGGCTTCTTCTGCTCAACTTTCACCAACTGGCAGTTCATGCACTTGGAAATAAAATTTCCAACATCCTTCTTCATACCTTCCCAATAGTAGGTTCTCTTCATATCCCGATACATCTTATTTCCACCTGGATGAATTGTCAGCTTCGAGTGATGACTTTCCTTCAGAACTTCACTCCTCAATTCATCTATATCGGGAACAACAAGTCGTCCTTGCTTCCGAAGCCAACCCTCTCGATCGACCTCGAATCCTTTATCCTTTTCTGGATCCAATCCAGATTCCAAATCACGGATAATCTTGACAAGCTTATCATCTCGCTTTTGGCTCTCGCCAATCCTTTCCACAAGAGTGGGTCTTATCGATAAGTTTGCCAACATCTCAGGTTCCAATTCACATCTAGGCCTGAAGTCAAATCCAGCTAAATACTCGAGACTCTTCCATTCTGAAAACATGACTCCCAATCCTGCATGTCTTCAACTTAACGCATCTGCCACCGCGTTACCTTTTCCCGGAGTATAAGCTATACCAAAATCATATGATGCCACAAACTCTAGCCAACGTTGCTGCCGAAGATTCAAATCTTTTTGGGAGAAAAGATACTTCAACGACTTATGATCTGTAAACAACTCGAATCGAACCCCCAGTAGATAATGTCTCCACATCTTCAGAGCAAAAACAATTGCCGCTAACTCCAAATCATGAGTCGGGTAATTCCTTTCATGCGGCTTCAGTTGTCGACTTGCATACGCAACAACTTTATCTCTCTGCATCAGCACTGCTCCAAGTCCAGTACCACATGCGTCGGTGTAAACCACCATCTCATCATTCCCACTAGGAATAGTCAAAACAGGAGCACTCGTCAATCGCTCTTTCAGGATTCCAAAAGCTTACTCACACTTATCATCCCATCTGAACACTAGGTTCTTCTTCGTCAATCCTGTTAACGGTGCAGCTACCTTGGAGAAGTCTTTGATAAACCGACGATAATATCCTGCTAACCCAAGAAAGCTTCTCACATCAGATGCATTCTTAGGTCTAACCCAATCCTGGATTGCTGCCACCTTAGCGGGATCAACCGCTATTCCATTTCCAGAAATAACATGGCCTAAGAACCTCACTTCACTCTTCCAGAAGTGACACTTCGAAAACTTAGCCTTCAGCTGATGTTTCCGTAAGATCTCCAAAACAATACGCAAGTGCGTCTTGTGTTCTTCTTCCGTTCTGGAATAAATCAGAATATCATCCACGAACACAAGTACGAACTTGTTCAACTGACCTCTGAACACTCTATTCATAAAATCCACAAAATAGGCTGGCGCGTTAGTCAATCCAAACGGCATCACCAGCCACTCAAAGAAATCGGATGGTGTCCTAAAAGCAGTCTTCGGCACACTATCCTTAGCCACTCTCAACTGGTGAAATCCCGTTGCCAAATCCATCAGAGAAAACACCTTAGCCTCGTGAAGCTGATCAAACAAGTCATCTATTCTCGGCAATGGATACTTGTTCTTCTTAGTCAGCTTATTCAGCTCACGATAATCCACACACAACCTCAGCGATCCATCCGCTTTGGTTACAAACACAACTGGTGCACCCCATTCGGACACACTACGCCGAATGAATCCTTTCTGCAAAAGATCATCAACCTGCACCCTCAACTCATTCTGTTCTCTAGGCGCCATCCGCCTAAGAGGCATCACAACAGGTCTGGCCCCTTCAACTAGATCTATACAAAACTCGATCTCTCTATGAGGCGGCAACCCTTTGACTTCGTCAAAGACATCCTCGAATCCATTCGCGATTGGCACTAATGACAGTCCATCCCATGGAACAACCAGCGAATACATGAAGCTCATGAAGACGCCTTCTTCATGCTTACATCGTATCACAACCTTTCGCCCCTCCACATTCTCAACTGTCACTTCCAACCTCTCGCAATCAACCTTCGCCGCATACTTACTAAGCCAGTCCATTCCCAAAATATTTCTGAACCCCGTAAAGTTTAGAACAAAGCAATCACAAACAAAAGAGCAATCATGACTTGATACAACTAGACCACGGCATAACATACACAAACAAGACGAACCCCCAACTGGATTAGTCACAACCAATGGCCTATCAACAATATCCGGTTTCAAACCCAACCGGTCTACAAGTTCGCTGCAAACAAACGAATGTGACGGCCCAGTATCAAACAGAACTCTAACTGGAACACCACATAGGAAAAGAGTACCTTGAACCACCACACTCTTCCCTTTCTCTTCAGCGGTAGGAGTTTTCGAAGATGACGGAACAGCTCCCAAAGCATAAGCTTACACAATCTGCTTGTCCCTCCTCGGTTCTGGACAATTCTTCCTGAAATGCCCCGGCTTGTCACAGTTGTGACACTTCATCGGTGCCTTCGGATTCTTACAATCCTTCGAGAAATGGCCCTTCTCCTGACAATTGTAGCAAGTCACCTCGCCTTTCGGCTTCTTCTGGCCATCCTTACCCTTCTGCTGCTACTGCTTCCTCTTCTGGTTTCCACCCTGCTGTGGTTTAGACTCTCCCTTGGTCACAGCAACAACAGATCCTTCCTTAGGAAACAGACTCTCATGCCTGAGAGCTTTCTCCACAAGCTTCTCAAATGAATCGTCCAAATGATCCACTAACTGTCTCCCAAGATAACTATCCAAGCTTGTCACGAACTTCTCATTCTTCTGATAAGCAGATTCAATATACGATCGGGCATACTTGGACAAAGCTTCAAACTCAGAAACATACTCAAGAACTGGTCTCCCTCCTTGCTTGAGCTCCACAAACTTCTTGAACAGAACAGACTTCTGAGCTGTAGAAATGAACTTAGCTTCAAATCTGGCTTGGAATTGCTCCCAAGTAATCTCTTCCTCCGGAGTATTGATGGTAATAGAGTTCCACCAATCAAAAGCTCTCCCTTGAAGCTGCCTTGATGCCAACTTCCTCTTAGTTGCATCATCAATTCCCAAATCACCAAAGATCCTTCTACAAGCATCTATCCATCTCTGGACTTCGATAGTTGATTCTGTTCCCAAGAAAACCTTCCCTCCAAGAGCAGTATAATCCTTGCACAACTTAGCAAAATCCACCGGCTTTGGAGTTTGGACTTGAACCCCAACATCTACTGCTGCCCCCGGAACTGGTATCCTTCTCATGATCGAAGTCATCATAGCTTCGAACATAGCTGCATAGTCAGCAGCCCCTTCAGTAGCACGGCCTTCCCTAGCAACTGGTCTCCCTCTTCGACTCATTCTCAATATCTATAAAAAGGAATGATCAGAACATCTAGAGAAACAACTGCGTAAAGGACTCAAACTCTACTAAGCTACTATATATTATATATAGTATTCATCCATCAAAATACAATTACGTCTCTCATACGTAGTTACGTCGACGAGCGTTGGGTAAAATCGATTAACCAATGCTCTGATACCAAATGTGACGACTGCCCATGACCCCTACACTGAATCTGGAGATAGTGCGCTGTAAAGTGTGCCAGGCGACCATGGACGATTGTCAGGGTAAATTAAAACAACAGAATCTATCGTATTACTCACAGCGCATGGACAAAAATACAATAGAACATATGTATAGTGAAGCTTTACAGAATAATATGCCATCATATAAAACTCCATAATAGTTGAATACAAGCATCCAAATAGTCAATACATCAAGCCTCACTACATAACACTCAGAGATTATACAAAGAGCGGAACATCCAGTACATATAATACGAAGATAATATGCAACCCTCTAGCTCGTCTTCGATATCAGCACCGTGGAAAGCAAGAACAGCACCTGTCACCTGCTACCTAGTCTGCCCGTCCCAAAATGGACGAACAGCCCAAGGCAATAAGAATTAAAACATAAAGCCTTGAGTCAGACAACAGTCTTAGTGAGCAGTAAATTAACAATCAACATACCAAAAGAGCATAAAGGAAAAGGAATAGGAATACAACCCTCCCACTCCAACCTCTTTCTACAGTGATAGCCCCCAGACACACACTAAGCCGAAGCGAACATAGCAGAGCATACAATTTAAAGTAAAGCAATTATCACTCGAGTCAAGGGCAATGTTTTCCAAGCACAAACCCCCAAGGCCTAAACCAAGATCAGATAAGCACCCAGAAAATACCGCTCTTGAGACCGAATGACGATACAATCAAACATCCATGACTCTGGCTATCACTGTTATCATTGCTTCGGTATCACCGTTAATTGAATGACCGGCACATTCTTTCAGCCGTCCGTCAAGGGCTAATGGTAACCTCGGTTCTAGACATAACTCCCGCACGTCATCGTGACCCATGCCTAGGACTATCGAATCTGCCCAGAGTACTCGACCATCAACAGTTGGTCGTTGGGACTATCGAATCTGCCCAAACGTACTCTTGCTTAGAGCATGCTAGAACCTTCAACAATGATGAGACCCAAGCCTCCTAGTCATCCTCCTTGACGACCATTCTCATATCCATCCATTATCCTCAACTCGAACCATTCACCGAGTTATCAACATGCTTGGAATGATCCCATCTGGATTAGACCAAGTCTTCATCACATGATGCCTCGCTTCATTACATCCTCGCAAAGCCTCATCTCAACATCACATCATCAAATCTATGCATAAGAGCTTCATCATCCCGCTACATATGCCACGAGCAGCTTTCCCAATTCAAGAGCCTTTCCCTTAGCTTTTGAATTGTCTTCGGTCTAAATCAAATCATCAATCATCTAATTCATAGCAATCAACCAAGTCAAATATTAATCCAAACAATCAAGCATTCAAATATGATCTAAGTAGACAATTATCACAATAATGGCAATTTCGTAATTAAAGAGTTGAATGTCTAACAAGCATGAAATCATGAGAAATATCTCTACAATCTTGATGAATGAACTTGCATAGGTTAACACTTAGTAAAATGGATGTAACATCATCATGAACAATGGATCTATATGGATCTACACTTAGGATGAAGAAAATGTATGGAAATCACTATTTTAACACCAAATCGAGCCAACAATCCGATATACTCCTTTGGATCCGTGTGAGAGATAATCACCACTCACCAAATCACCAAAACAACCTCAAAACAACACGCTTCAGATCTGGACAGCGAAGGATCAAGCTTGATCTATTACGAATCCGCTTCAAACGAAGAAATCTCACTTCAAAGGATGAAGATCTTCAATCTAAGCTCTTGAATCTTCAATTTGATCTTCAACTAGGATGGATAGAAGCACTAGATTAGAGTGGAGAGAAGAAGTGAAGAAGTGTAGAAGTCGAGCTCTCAAAATGGCAGCACTTCGTCGCTTCAAAATCCGGATCCCAAAAAGTGAGAAAATGGACGAGTATTTATAGCTGAATTCCTCTTTAACTCGTCCGCCTTCCCTAAGTCGTCTCCGACTTATAACCTTCCGACTTAACATCCCAGACGACTTACGACTCAACTGCTATGCCAACCTACGACTTATCAAATCCCACTAGCCTACGACTTATAACTTAGCAGAACTGGGTTACGACTCAACTCCTAAGTCGTCTTCGACTTAACGCACCCAGCAATCTACGACTTAACGCGCGCGCGACTTAACAGGTCTACGACTCAACACATTGCGCGACTTACCAGTCTACGACTTAACTGGGATACGCCTTAACGACTTAATAGCTCTACAACTCATCAACCTCACGACTTAGCTAGGTTACGACTTATGACTTAGAAAACACACGACCTAACACACGCGCATTCCCTCCTAAGTCGCCTGGATGACTTAACAACTTAGCACCATTCGACTTAACACTACGCAACTTAACTATAACAGAGCTCACGACCTAACTACGATAACACCTTAGGTCGTAAACCCACTTAGCTCCTTATGTCGCTAACTCGCCTAGTTACTTAGGTCGTTGCCTTACCATAAGTCGTTCAAATGACCTATCCCCGGGCCCTTAACTCGCCATCCCTGGGTCGCTCCTATCCCCTAAGTCATAAACGACTTACAACCTATACTAAGTCGTGAACGACTTAGGACTTAGCATTATTTTGCTCAAAAATCTAAAATGACTTAACAACAATGCAACCAAAGGTCAACTGTTTTACGATGTTTCGATCCGTAAAATACGGGTCGTTACAATAACTAAACTTCTTTCAGGCTATGTACATATACAAAGCCTGGTTTGTTTACTTCAGCCTACATACTTATATTACTTATCCAGTTTTTTTTGTTTGTATTTCTTCTTTTATTTGCATACTTGAATATATTTTATTTGTTTTGGTCTTGTTACTTTGAAATATAAATGAATTTATGTGGTTATATTTTATCTATGTGTTTGCTTTATATCGTTACCTTATACACATCTATTTCTATTTTTTTATTTCTATTTATTTCTAACTTAAATATTTATTTTATTTTTAGTCTTATTAATTTGTAATAAAAATAATTTCTACTTTAACTTGTTAAAATTTTAGCAATTGTATTTACCTTATATTTCATAATTTACCTTTTACATATTTATTTCTAGCTTAAATTTTTATTATTAATTTATTTCTAACATAACCCATCAATTTCAAATTTAAAGTTATTTATTTTTTAAACTTGTATCAATTATCTATATTTTTATATTTATCTTTAAACCATTTATATTAAGATTTAAATTCAATTATCAATATATATATATATATATATATATATCATTTCAAATCTATTAATATAGGAACAACTATATAGATTCACATATATATATACAATTTCTAAATTTAAAATGATTTAATATATTTTTATTTGAATTCGGGGAGACTTGAATCAATTTACTAATTAATTTCACAATTCTTTTTAAAAAATTAAATTAATTATCAGTTTAAATTTATATAAAATCCAGGATCGTTACAAAATGTTTTGAGTGGAGGAGTATGCAACGACCCATATTTTTAACTATTTTAAATTATAATATTTTGATATAATTATCGAATAGAAATGGTTAAAAATAAAAGTTTAATGAATTATCAGTACTGATGTATCGGGTAATTAAATTGTTTAAATTTATGTCGCAATTATTTAAATAATGAAATTCTGGATTTAATGCGAATGAAAATGGTATTGAAAGTTGATTTAGATTTTATTTAAACAACAATGAAGATTGTTAACATTTGAAATTGGATTTAAAAGTGGAAAATTAAAAATTGGAAATTTTATATTTTAATTAACATGTAAAAATAACCATTTTTGCCACTGTCTCGGATTTTGACGAAACTGGTTTCATCGGATATGTAATAGTGGATTATTGTAGGATTTCAAGTTTCGTAGCGATCGGACTTGTCGTTTGGCCGTGCGAGCTTGAAATGCATAGAAATTTTTTTCGAAATTTAATTAAATTATTTAATTTTGAAAAACTATCTGCTGCATACGAACAAATTAGGCATCGAGACTAGTTTTATTGTGTTCGAAATGGGGGTAAAACATTATAAACGCCAAGCGGCACGCTTTATTTGGAGTTTGGAATTTCATGGGGTGATCAAGCGAGATATTTTCAGATTTTATTGTATATATTTAAATTTTCCTTCCTCAAAAATCTATATCCCACCTACCTTTTTCTCTCTCCACGTACCCCTCTTTTCCTCGATTCTAAATCACAACAGATAAAAAAAGCAATTGAGATAAATAAATAAAAAGAAGCGATCGCGATTCAATGGATCCCGAGCACGAGAAAGAGGGCGACATGAGCAGTGGAGCGCGATGTGGCGCAGCGTCATCTAGGGTTTTCGATCGATATAAGGATTCAGCGAGATTTCGATTTTTGTGGTCACGTGCGACTTGCAGCCACGTGTGGGAGGAGGTGGGGCGAGAGACAGTTGGGTTGATGGCGACGTGGGCTGTGGAGTCGCACGTGTGTAGCTTATGGTACCACGACTAGCGACGGCGAAGGCGATGTGGCGATGGCGTGTTGTGGTATGGGGCACGGCCATGGAATGATAAAAATAGGAAGTCCTGAGTCGACAGGGAGGAGGAACGACAGTGAGGAAGAAGGTTATTTTTCTCCTCTCTTTAGTCAATTGTTTTGTTAATTGATTTTTAATTACAATCGAATGTTGTGTAACCCGTAAAATTTTCAAACGAGGACGGATCTGAGTAAAACAAATTACATTGGAATTGTTTTGACGGTGTCTATGCTATGGAGTTAAATTTGTCACAGTTCGCTTCATTCGAATTTTCAGATTCGAACGAAGGTGAGTATTTATACGCTCACAGGTACTAAAATATATTTTTATGTAGTTGAATTATATCGTGAAGTGAAATGAATTTATTGATTGTTGTTTGATAAAATTTAGTGGACATTTAATTGACATCTGAATTTATTTATATAATTTAAATTGACAGTTAAAATTGAATTAGAATTTAACTGTTAGTGGAATCCCTAATTTATCGATAATTGGTTGATTGTAGTGATTATTGACTGTTTGGATGATGGATGGAATTTGATTGATATTTTGGATGTTTGGAGGTTTATTTATGTTTAATATATCCTGTTAATCACCCTGTATATTATTTACAGTATACAAAACTGTAAATTGAATTATTTCAAAGAAATTAAGAAATAGGTTGAAATGATATATACCTATGGCATTTATTTTGGATTGAATGATATATATCCATTTCTGGTGTTAAATTGAAATAAACGACGCCCCACCTCTATACTCACACTAGCCAAGGACACTACTGAGTAATGCCGTCGACTAGCATGAACAATAAGGCTGTTAAGGAGCGACCATCAGTGTAATTGCTTAGTGCGAGTACCGGTATGTCAGATAATATAACTTACATTTCATTTCAAGAGGAAATCTGACATATCGAAAACAAACTCAGAGCTACCACACAGTGGCTATGTGGACTTCGGAAACAAATATAGAAATAAACATAACACAAATAAGTCACAGATATTCATATCACAAAGGCGGAAACAGATATGAATGTAACACATAGAAGTGTACATCAAAGTAGTGGTCAAACTAGATCCACTACATCAAAAAAGAATAGATACAAGTGCTAGACAAAAGAATAAGTATACATCAAGGAGTCTCTATCTCAAATGTATACTAACAAAAACTACTATGCCAAAGTAGTTAGCCAAAAGTCAGGTGAAGGATCCTGATAAGAAGTCAAGCAAGAGCACCAAAAATACCTCGGTCTAACCCGAGTATTATTTAAGAAGAAAATAATAAACGGATCAGTCTAGCTATAAATATCAGATAAAATGAGATAGGATAAGAGATATGACAAAAACGTATGATAACAATAATGCCATACTGCGACAAGTATACATTAAATAACAACAAAAATCATACAATATCCCAAATCATCTCAAACATCCAAAAAGAATCGCATTCTTTAAATTATTCACCAAAAACACAAATAATTGATAGAGCTCATCAATGCCTATCATCAAAATTGGTGAAACACAAATTCAAGAAATCATCAACTAAAAATCCAGAAATCAAAAGGGGGAGGCCTATCACAAACGGGAGCATGAAAACTCACCAACACGTGCATCACAAACGGGTCGCTAACCCATGGTTGCTAACCATAGAGCCGGTGCAACGATGTAGTACAATAACGGTACGCTCGACGAACCTAAAACTCAATTAAGTCAGAACAACGACGTAGTACAACGGTACGCCCGATGAAACGAACTCCATAAAACCCAAGGTCGCTAGCCTATAAAAATGAGATGAAGCTCAAAAGAACGGGGTACAGTCCCTCACGCGGACAAAGAGAATCGCATATCGCTAGTCTAAACCACAAAATGATCATCATCGATCATCAAGAAGTGTCGATTACACTAAGCCAGTAAATAAATGAGTTTAGCTTCATGTCCCATAACCACTGGCTTAACTTAAATATTTACGAACAAATTGTAGATTTTCACTCGAAAATTGTCACAAGATTTCAATCGAACAAGTCTAAGAATTAACCGACAAAGTAAACGCAAGCGTTTCATACCACTTGTTTTGCTATGCCGTTAAATTAGATTTCTCATGCGAATGAGGTAAATGTTTGTATATACTAATAGGTTGGAAAACGATTTTATAAACGAGCTTTGTATTAAAAATAGATTTGAAATCATCTTTGTGAAAGAGTTTGAATATTTACTACTAGTATAGAAACCTTTGTATTTTGAAGTGACAGATCATAAAAATGATTGTAAAAACAATCAATCACCAAAGATTCACATTCGAAGACGTGAATCAAAACCATAGAAATCGATATCAAATCCATCAAACGGATATTTCCAAAAATCCAAAGAAAGAAGTCATCAAAGTCAATAATAAGTGATAACAACTAACCGGATCGAAAAGAATCGATTAAAAATCGAAATCCCACACAAAACTGCCTCAAATAGGCAAAAAGCACATCTCCCAGATTCAGTCGACTGAACCAAAAGGTCAGTCGATTGATACAAGGCCAGAAACTCTCGGGTTCCTGGTTCAGTCGACTCACCTTCTGGTTCAGTCGACTGATACAAGACCATGAACATTCGGTTCCAAGTTTCAGTCGACTGATACAGGACCAGAGAATTTTCTGGTCCCAGATTCAGTCGACTGACCTTCTGGTTCGGTCGACTGAACTGCCAGTTGCAGTATTTTCCATCTAGCCTTAGGAAGGGCAAAAATCCAACGGAAGTGATCGGACGAGCAATAGAGACTAGGGATTTATGCCCAGAGACAACCCAGCCTTATAGGCTCTTCGATACACCCCAACAACATGTTCAAACATCAAAGATAGGATTTTTAAAGATTTGACTTCAAAACGCCAAAAATTGGAATATTCACTAAACCAATTCGATTCAAAAGCAAATGGACAAGGAATAGATGTTAGGAATTACTACCAAACAACTATCAAAGATATAGACATAGATGTGAGTTCAAAAACTCACCTTTTAAACCCAAAACAAAAAATGAGAAGCTCTAGAACAAGCAAAGATTGATTTCTCTTCAACAACACCTCTAGAATCTTCAATCTATTATCAAAGGTGAAGTTTTTCCTAAGTTAGGTTATAGGAATTTCTGAAAATTGAATAGGGATTGAGATGGAGAAGATGAAGAGGATGCTTACCTAAGCTTCTCTTGGATTTTGGACTTGAATTTGTATTTCCTAAACAAACTAGGGTTTTGGAATTCTAATTTCCAATCTCTTCCCCCATTTTTACTTTATCTTGAATGTTAGGAAATAGAATGAGTGAATGGATGAAGAGTAGAGGAGTTAGGGTTATTTGTTAGGTTGGTTGGCTGAAACCCAAACCCAAAGCCCTAAATGAAAATATCAAAATTTTACTCAACTTCAAACATATCGATGCTTATACTCAAAAAGGTCGCAAACGCCATTTTGGACTCAGTGGAAGTAGTCTCGAGTCCTAATTCGACTGTATGCAAAAAGTGACATTTCGGACTTAAATCCGACTAACGATGCTATATTTAAATAAAACATTTAAATATACAATCATAAAATATGCGGGTTGTTACAAACTCCCCTCCTTAATGAAATTGTGTCCTCGCAATACTTAAGAAAAAGAAATAAAAAGTAACAACCATACAAAGGCATAACAACAAAAAAAGAAGAAATTTTAAAATGAGAAGTTCACCTTAAGGAGCACGAGAGAGTAAGTCCGGATGTGTTCGCTCGATGAATTCTCTAGATTCCCAAGAGCAATCCTTAGGATTTGAGGACCATTGAACTTTCATAAGAGGAACATCTTTATTTCGAAGGCGTTTAACCTCCGTAGCAATGACACGAATAGGATAAGTCAAATTAGGTTGAACTACAATTTCTTCAATAACACCGGGCTCAAGAATATAATCGGAATTCCGAAGGCATTTCCGTAATTGAGAGACGTGGAATACGTCATGAATAGCAGAAAATTGAGCCGGTAATAAAAGGCGATAAGGCACGGAACCAATGCATTCGGTGATGGGAAATGGTCCAACATATCGAGGTGCTAATTTTCCCGATCGACTGAAACGCAAAACACCCTTCATAGGTGAAACACGAATAAACACAAAATCTCCCACAGAAAATTTTAATTTCCTTCTTCGATTATCGGCATAGGATTTTTGTCTACTTTGAGCTTCTTTCATCCTATGACAAATAAGGTCAATCTTTTCTGTGGCATCCCGAATAAAATCTGGACCTAAAACCAGCTTCTCACCGGCTTCAAGCCAACACGAAGGAGATCGGCATGGTCTCCCATAGAGTGCCTCAAAAGGTGCCATACCAATACTAGATTGGAAGCTATTATTATAAGAAAACTCAACAAGAGAAATATGATCTTCCCAACTTCCACCAAAATCAAGAACACATGTACGAAGAAGATCTTCAAGAGTTTGATTCACACGCTCAGTTTGTCCATCGGATTGAGGATGATAAGCGGTGATAAAATTAAGCTTTGTTCCCAAAGCTTTTTGAAGACGTTTCCAAAATCCACTAGTAAACAATGGATCACAATCGCTAACAATAGAAGTAGGAACTCCATGTAATTTAACAATTTCTTTAACATGGAGTTTGGCCAAAAGAGGTACGGTCCGATTGGACCGAACGGGAATAAAATGGGCGGATTTTGTAAGTTTATCAACTATCACCCAAAGGCTATCATGACCCGAATGAGAACGGGGAAGACCATCAATAAAATCCATGGAAATTTGATCCCACTTCCAAACTGGAATGTCCAAAGGTTGCAATAACCCACCGGGCCTTTGATGCTCGGCCTTCACGAGTTGACAAGTCATGCAACGCTTTATAAAGTTAGCAATATTAGATTTCATTCCATCCCAATAATAAAGTCGCTATATATCTGCGTACATTTTTCTACTACCGGGATGAATGGTAAATTTAGAACGATGAGAATCTTCTAAAATGTCTTTACGAAAATCAATAATATTTGGCACAATAAGTCTACCAAATTTTCGAATACCGCCACGAGCATCAACATCAAAGTCTTTCAAACCTTCAATAACGATTTTATCCCTAAAAATTTGGCTAAGAAGAACCAATTCGGAATCATGCTTTTGAGCTTCAAGAATGCGGTCCAAAAGAGAAGGATCAGCCTCAAGGCTACACAAAACAAGAGATGAACATGAATTGGATTCACGATCTCGAATCTCACAAGTGGACAAAGTCTCGAGATCATACCATTCGGATATCATCATGGAAACAACCGCTTGTTGCTTTCAGCTAAGGGCATCGGCAACACGATTACCCTTTTCGGGAGTATAAAGAATATCAAGATCATAAGATGCAAGGAACCCGAGCCAACATTGTTGACGCAAATTAAGTTCCTTTTGAGAAAATAGATACTTCAAAGATTTATGATCGGTGTAGAGAACAAATTTCTCTCCCAAAAGATAATGACGCCAAATTCTAAGGGCGAAAACAATAGCCGCGAGCTCTAAATCATGAGTGGCATATCTAGTCTCGGCAGGCTTTAATTGCCTAGAAGTATAAGCAATAACACGTTCCCTTTGCATGAGAACGGCTCCCAAACCAACACGACTAGCATCGGTGTAAACAATAAAGTCTTGGTTCCCTTCGGGAATCATAAGAATAGGAGCATCGAAAAGGAGTTCTTTTAGTTTCTGAAAAGCAGCTTCACATTTGTCTGACCAAATGTATTTAACTCCCTTCTTTGTCAAACTAGTAAGAGGCACGGAAATTTTAGAAAAGTCTTTTATGAACCGACGGTAATAGCCCGCCAATCCGAGAAAGCTTCGAATTTCCGTCACACTCTCCGGTCTCTTCCAATTTTGAATCGCTTCAATCTTTGAAGAATCCACAGAAATTCCGAATTCAGAAATAATATGCCCAAAAAAATTTCACACGAGATTGCCAAAAGTGGCTTACGAGATAAGAAATGTACGACTCATGGTCTTACGAGATAAGAAATGTACGACTCATGGTCTTACGAGATAAGAGGTGTACGACTCATGGTCTTACGAGATAAGAAATGTACGACTCATGGTCTTACGAGATAAGAAATGTACGACTCATGGTCTTACGAGATAAGAGGTGTACGACTCATGGTCTTACGAGATAAGAAATGTACGACTCATGGTCTTACGAGATAAGAAGTGAATAACTTAAGTTATGTGATGACTTAGTGATTTAAAAGAGTCAACGACCTAATTGCTAAAGGGACCTACGAGTTAGCAGGCCTACGACTTAAGAGCTTCATGACTCAATGAGACAAGCTTCTTACGACTCAAGAGGCCTTACGACTTAAAGGCTCTATGACTCATGAGGTCTTACGACTCATGAGGCCTTACGACTTAAAGGCTCTACGACTCATGAGGTCTTACGACTCATGAGGTCTTACGACTCATGAGGTCTTACGACTTAAAGGCTCTACGACTCATGAGGTCTTACGACTTAAAGCCCGTGCTTATGCTACCTTTATCTGGTAAGTCGGCTACGAGTTAGCACTTGTCTTCAACTGAGCCACAAGAAGAACCCAGTATGGCGCCCATGAGTTATCTTAAGTCGGCTACGAGTTATTGCTCACCTTAAGTCGGTCACGACTCATGACTTAGCCAATTTTCTGTCCAGAATTCAGAGCTGCTCCTATAAATACCCCATCACTTCCAACATGAAGAGGACTTTTTGCAAATCATTTCTTCAAGCGCCGTTACTCTGTCGAAGTCTCCATTCATCCCGCAATCAAAGATCCTCAAACATTCAAGACGCTACAACAATCTTCAAGAGATAATTCCTTACATCCAACATGGATTCATCGAATTTCATCGACGAAGATTGAGCTAGTAGTCAAGATTGTTTCTTCTGATCAAGTTGTACTGTTTTGATAAGAGATTTGTATCGATTTGTAACCGAATTCAGTAATAAAGAGATTCAAAGTGGACGTAGGCTTAATCTCAAGCCGAACCACTATAAATTGCTGTCTTTTACCGCTTTTCTGCCAGTTTACTGCTTAAATTCTGTTCCCGTCACACGGGTGGTGCTTTCACGATTCTATTACACACACACCGGGTGTTAGCGTTCATTCTTCAGCGTTAACATTTTGGTGCTTTCACTGAGAACCCAACTCAGGATACCATTCACCATTGCTTCACACAAGTTTGTTGAAAAAATTTCCTACAAAACCAGAAGTCTATCAGACATAATGGCTCCTGGAAGGAAACGAAAGGCTGTCAGATCTGAAAATGTTCAAGAAAATACCGCCACTTCTATTTCACCGAGTCAAGCGGCTCCAAGCGTCGGGGTGACGCGAGAGGAGCTAGACGCTGCTGTGTCTGGGCTATACCAACAGATTGAAACTCAAAACAATCTGATGATGGAAAAACTGAACGCTCTACTCGACGCCAACCAAAGACCAGTGGGTAATGAAGAAAACATCGCTGATGCTCTTCGCAATTCCGAAGGAAAAAATATTCCTCAAGGGGGATCAGGTGCTGCTGAAGGGGCACCCCTCCAAGCTGAAGGATCTAGGCCATCGCCGATTTTCCGTGAACATCTGCCAGGACAAACTTCTGAGAAAATGGCCGAAGTCTATTCCGCCAAATCTTTGAACAACGAGGAATATCTTTCTGGCATGATCAAGCAAATAATGAAGGAGAGCATGCAGAGGGAGGAAGATGAGAGCGAATGGGGATTCGCACCGAGTAGAACTCCATTTACCGAGAAGATTCTAAAGGCCGAATTTCCTAGAAAATTTGTTCCCCCCACCATTCCTGCTTATCGGGGAACAAGTGATCCAAATCAATTCCTGTATAAATATGACTGGCACATGACCGGCACAAGAGCAACTGATGAAATTAAGTGCCAGTATTTCCCAGTATATTTGGAAGGAGTGGCGCTTCTCTGGTTTACCAAGCTTCCTGCCCGATCAGTAGATCAGTTTTCCGATCTGACCCGAAAGTTCAAAGAGCAATTCAGGCTATATGCTTCAAAGGCAAAAGACATAATGTCATTGTCCAGTCTTGAACAGAATCCGGGAGAACCTATTAAATCATTCCTGAACCGTTTCAATATAGCTCTGGCAGAAGTTGATAACGCAGAGCCACGAATGATCTTGACCTATTTGATGCGTGCTATCGACAAATCAAGCGAATTCGGAAAATGGCTGAAGATGAAAGAGCCAAATTCTCTCGAGAAATTCTACAAGAAAGCTAATGAGTTCATACGCTTGGAAAATCTTCCAGCATCGATGAAGGAGGTGGGAACAAAGGTGGAAAATAATACTGCCGCTTCGGAAAAGAAAGATTCCGGAGGTCAGAAAAGGGAAAATCACGAGGGGAAGAAACAAAAGGATACAAAGAAACCTCGCTTCTTCAAACCCTCAGATTTCACTCCATTGACTGACACTCCGGAAAATATCTTCTTCGCCACCAAAGATGCTGTGGATTATCCCAAACCGGCTGAGATAAAACCGGGAAAGGGCGCTATGAGAAATGGAAAGTTCTGCCGTTTTCACAACCAACCCGGTCATGATACCAATGACTGTCGTCACTTAAAGAGCTTAATTGAAGAATTGTTGAGGGAAAACAAGCTGCAACAGTATGTCAAGAAAAACAAAAGTGACCCATCTTCGTCAACTCAGAGGCAGCAACTCCCTACTCAACCATCAGGTTCAGGTAAAGGTACTGCGGCACAAGAATCTGAGAGGCCCGTTATCAACGTGATTACGGGGGGCCCACACCCAGCGGGCAGAAGCTGGGGTGAAATGGAACGATATGCTCGTGCTTTGAAACACATCCCAGCAGAGGAAGATGTTTTTGCTGTAGAAAATGCTGCACCCCTGAAACAGCAAAAGATTTCAGATGATGACATTATGTTCAAAACTAGGGATTCTATTGGTATTGAAGCTCCCACCATAGATCCCTTGGTTATCTCTGTAGGAATTGGACCGGCAATAGTAAGACGAGTGCTCATTGATTGCGGTGCTTCCTGCAATATACTCTTCAAGAAAACATTTGACCAGATGAAGATCCCAATGACCGACGTTCAAGCTTCGTCACAAAAGATCGTTGGTTTCAATGGGGAACCACAGCAACCAATCGGAACTGTCGAGTTGTTCGTGGAACTTGGGGAAGGGCAGAAAAGAGTAGTTCGCAAGCAAACCTTTGTAATTGTCGATGGATTTTCTGCCTACAATGCTTTCCTAGGCAGGCCAACTCTAGCTGCATTCAAGGCCATTTTGGCCCCGTGGTGCCTAACTATGAAGTTTCCTACAGAAAATGGTGTTGGTGTCATCAAGGGAGATCAAAATGCTGGACGCGAATGTTATCTTATAGAGCTTCGAGAAGCCAGAAAGAGAGAAATGGGTAAAGATGCGGCAGCTCCCCTCCGCATCAAAAACCCAACCTTATAGCAAATACAGGGTGGTCCCTGCACTGGTGAGCATAGTGGTGCAAGGCGAGAAATGGACCCTAGAAAATCCAGTGCAGAGGAGAATAGGGTGGTGCCCGTGGAAGTTACGGTACCAATACCTGTCGACTCCAAAGACCCAAACAAAGTACTTAATGTGGGTTCGCAACTAAGTACAACAGTTCAAAACACACTGATATCATTTCTAAAAGCAAATCTGGACGTGTTCGCTTGGTGTCATGCTGATATGTGTGGAATCTCTCCAACAATTGCTGTTCACACTCTAAATGTCGATCCAAAATTCACACCAGTAAAACAGAAACGAAGAACTCAAGGTCCAGAAAGGTCAGCAGCTTTAAAGGAAGAAGTAGATCGTCTCATGGAGAATAATTTCATCAAAGAATCCACTTATCCAAATTGGGTTTCAAATCCAGTACTGGTTAAGAAGGCAAATGGAAAGTGGAGAGTATGCATTGATTTCTCAGATCTAAACAGAGCTTGCCCCAAAGACTGCTTCCCGTTGCCTAGAATCGATCAACTGGTAGATGGGACGGCTGGATATGAGTTGTTGTCTTTTATGGATGCCTACTCCGGATACAATCAGATTATGATGAATGAACCAGATCAGGAAGACACAAGCTTTATCACAGATGTAGGACTCTACTATTACAAAGTCATGCCATTCGGACTAAAGAATGCAGGGGCAACCTACCAAAGACTTGTCAACGCTATGTTCAAACCTCAGATTGGCAAAATCATGGAAGTCTATGTTGACGATATGTTAGTAAAGTCAAAGAAAGCAGTAGACCACATGGACCATTTGGCGGAGATGTTTACAATTCTTCGAAAGTATGGAATGAAGCTCAATCCATTGAAATGTTCATTCGGGGTAGAGTCTGGAAAATTCCTGGGTTACATCATAAGCGCTAGGGGTATTGAGGCCAATCCTGCTCAAATCACAGCTCTAAGAGAAGTTAAAGCCCCTAGAACAAAGAAAGAACTGCAAAGTCTCAATGGAAAAGTTGCCGCTCTTAGTCGCTTCATCTTCAAGGCCACAGACAAATGCATTCCCTTCTTTGATGCTTTAAAGAAAGGAAAGAAAAATTTTGAATGGACTCCCGGATGTCAGAATGCTTTCGATCAACTGATTCATCATATGAGAACTCCTCCGGTCCTTTCCAAGCCTAGTGATGGCGAAGACCTCTTCATCTATTTAGCAATTTCATCCCATGCTCTAAGTGCAGCACTCGTACGAGAAGATATGAGAATACAACGTCCAGTCTACTACATCAGCAAACGGTTCACTGGGGCAGAGATGAATTATTCAAAGATAGAAAAGCTTGCTTATTGTTTGTTAATCGCTTCCAGGAAGTTGAGGCCCTATTTTCAATCTCATCCTATCAAGGTCCTGACTGATCAACCTCTAAAGCAAGTCCTGTATCGTCCTGAAACTTCGGGTCGTCTCTTGAAGTGGAACATAGAACTCAGCCAATATGACATCACTTACCATCCCCGAAGAGCAATTAACGGACAAGCTTTAGCAGATTTCATTGCAGAGTCCACTGACAAAGGTGACCTCAAGGAAGAAACAACTGACTGCATTCCGATACAGTGGAAGTTGTATGTTGATGGCTCGAGAAATGATTACTGTTATGGGGCAGGAGTTGTGCTTGAAACTCCCGAAGGACGATCACTATGTTATGCATTGAGACTAGAATTCCCTTCGACAAACAATGAAGCAGAATATGAAGCCCTTATTGCCGGTTTAAAAATCGCCAAGGAACTAAACATCAAAGTCTTACAGATTTTCAGCGATTCTCAGCTTATTGTTTGCCAGGTGAAGAAAGAATTTCAAGCCAAAGGAGGAAATTTTCCTGCATATTTGACGAAAACTTCCGAACTCCTCAATGATTTCGATCACTACTCAATAAGCCACATACCCCGAGAGGAAAATATGAAGGCAGATTCTTTAGCAAAGTACTCAAGTTCCGGAGAAGCTCAATTACTGGGATTAGTTCCTGTAGAAGTTCTGTCAGCTCCAAGCATTGATGAAATGGATATTGATTGGATTATGGCTACGTCTCAAGAGCATGAATCATGGATGACTCCAATCAAAGAATACTTACTCAGTGGTTCCCTGCCAGAAAGTTCTAAGGAACGTCGAAAATTATTGAGAAAAGCGTCGAGATATATAATTCAAGATGGCCGATTATATAAATGGGGATTCTCAATGCCATTACTCCGATGTGTAACCAAGGAAGAAGCTAAGACAATCTTAGCAGAGGTACACGGAGGAGAATGTGGAGATCATTCAGGTGGTCAAATACTTGCAAAGAAAATTCTCCGATATGGGTATTTCTGGCCGGATATTAATCGAGATGCTGCAGCTTATTCCAGGAAATGCGACAAATGCCAAAGATTTGCAAAAATCCCAAGAGCGCCTTCCACCGAGCTCACACAGATAGTCAGCCCATGGCCATTCGCCATTTGGGGAATAGATCTAATTGGACCATTACCGACCACTAAATCAGGGATTAAATATGCTATTGTTGCCGTTGATTATTTCACCAAATGGGCTGAAGCTGAACCTTTGGCCACCATCACTTCTAAAAAGATGATAAATTTTGTAACGAAGAATATCATTTGCAGATATGGTGTGCCATAGAAGATAATCACACACAACGGTACTCAGTTTGAAAGTGAAGAATTCCAGGATTTTTGCAAACGGTTCAGAATTCGAAAAAGCTTCTCAGCAGTGGCTCATCCGCAGGCAAATGGGCAAGTGGAAGCAGTTAATAAGATCATCAAGTCAACTATCAAAAAGCAACTCGAAAAAGCAAAAGGTGGTTGGGTTGATAAGCTTCCATTAGCACTATGGGCGTACAGAACTACTCACAAAACTGCGACTGGGCACACTCCATTTTCACTGGCATACGGATCAGAGGCAATGATTCCGGTGGAAGTAGAAGTCCCTTCACATAGAAGAGTTCATTTCAACGAAGCTGAAAATGAGAAATTACAACTTGAAGCACTTGATTTTCTTGATGAGAAAAGAGAAGATGCTAGGCTCAGAGTTTCAGCTCATCAGCAGAGAATTGCCAGGCATTTTAACTCTAAGGTTCGCCAACGCAGCTTTGAGATCGGAGACTTAGTTTTGAAAAGGATCATGACAGCAACTGGTGTGTTTGGGCCAAACTGGGAAGGACCATATGTCATAGGCACTAAACTTCTTGATGGCACATTCAAACTCATAACTGTTGAAGGAGATCCAATTCCAAGAGCCTAGAACAGCAACCACTTACGTCCTTATTTTACTTGAAAGAAAAGGCTTGGTTCAAAATTGTAAAATAATGATGAATGTATCAGTTGTATTGTAAAATATTGTAAATCAGTGTGAATGAATGAAAGCTATAAAGTGGATGTAGGCCCGATTCTTGGCCGAACCACTATAAATCTTGTGTTCTTTACTATTTCATAATGCCTGTTTTATTTCGATATATAAATACTTTAAATGTATTGCTAAAATATCGATTCAAAATTGCAGGACATCAAAACAATGCTTGCTCGTCACAAAGCTAAGCGACCTCTATAAATCAGCTATTACACCAAAACCAAGCGACAAAAATTCCAAACTCAAATCCTATGCAAGGAAAACTTCACATAAAAAGTTGGCAACTCCACTGTGACAAACCTTTGTTCACTAGTTGAGACTGTCGTTATGAATAGACATCCAACTAGATAACTCGCGTTTGTCTCGTGAAGTCATTCAACAGTGAAGTCCACTCCTTCGGATGAAGCAATTTACTTGTAAAAGGAAAGAAGATGTGCTTGGGAACGATAATGAGAAATCGCTAATGGGCAGATGATGAAAGAAAGTTGCCAAGCAAACAAAGAAGCAGACAAAGGGAGGTATGCCTCTCAACAGGAAGGCCGGAAGATCCACTAAAGGGACGCCTTCCCAAGCGGAAGGAACAGGACTCTCGATAACTGGTCGTGATGCATCCGATCAGATAGCTTACGTCCGTCCCGTGGATCCACTCGCCCCTGAGACGCAACCTACCTGGCACACCAACCAACCAAAGCCCTCTAACGAGGCACGCCAATAAATGGGAGAGCTTTCCTCAATCAAAAAGATCGGTGGGACTACCAAAGGGGCACTTTGTTAGTTAATTGTGATCGTTTGTGCAAACAAACATCCAATCAAGCAACTTGCATTCGCCCCGTGGACCCCTCCGACCATGAGAAAGTAACTTCCAGGCAATCAAAAGCCCTTTTCGGAGGCACAAGCCCTCTTCGGAGGCACAAGCCATCTTCGGAGGCATGCTTCACCATGCTTGAAGCACAAAATCAAAAGCCCTTTTCGGAGGCACAAGCCCTCTTCGGAGGCACAAGCCATCTTCGGAGGCACGCTTCACCATGCTTGAAGCACAAAATCAAAAGCCCTTTTCGGAGGCACAAGCCCTCTTCGGAGGCACAAGCCATCTTCGGAGGCATGCTTCACCATGCTTGAAGCATAAAATGAAAAGCCCTCTTCGGAGGCACATTTCACCAGGGTAGAAGTGCAAAATGCTTCTCTTCGGAGACCCACTTCACCAGAGTTGAAATATCAAAATAGCTTCTCTTCGGAGACCAAAATCGCTTCTCTTCAAAAACCTCTTCAGAGGCGCACTTCACCTTGCTTGAAGTACCAAAAATAAGCCCCTTACTGGGGCGCAAAATCAAAACCTTCTTCAAAAGCTCATTTCACTGCGTAGGAAAACTCGCTTTTAACAAATAAAAGTGATCATCCCCAAAAGTTGAAGTGTTCTTCAGAAGGAAAGAGAAAGTAAAAACTTCTCGAAAGACGAGATATACTTTATTAAAAGCAGAATGATTCTTCCCTTAAAAGTGGAATAGTTATTCTCTGGAATAAGAGTATCAGTCTTGAAAAAGCTAGGAATATTGCAATGCACTTGCGGTATGGGGGCAATACTATACGATTCAGTGACATGAACAAAGTAATAAACAAGCAACATACCGCGAGTTCATCACAATATCTTGAAAAATAGATGATGTGGAATAAATGCATTCTCAAACGCAGACAAAAAGTTTGCACAAATAAAAAGAATCGTTTGTTCCACACCAAAAATAAAAAACAGATGCATTCTCACATACACAAGAGTTTGTACAAGTAAAATAATTGTTTTATTTAGTACTATGAAAATTCTTTACATGTGCAGATATCTCAAAAAGTAAAAGCAGGGACCGGTACCCGCACAATCCTCGATCGATACATGCAAAAAGCAAAAGTAAGGAGTAGAAAATCTAGCTTGTTATTCCTTCTTCTCGCCGCCTTTGGAGCCTTTCCCCGGCCTAATGACTAGTTTTTGGAGCCGTTGTGGACGGGTCGGGGCAGAAGGAGAAAAAGGCGCGGCTGGATCAACTTCTGCTTCCTCCCCAGTTGAAGCACTTCTCTTCTTCTTCCTTATGCCACGCTTCCCCTTCCTCTTTGAAGAAGATTCGCTCCCCGGAGTAGCAAGCAGTGTTGAAAGCTTCGTGTCATCATCAAGGGACTGCTCCGGGGTCTTCTCGACGTCTTCAAGGTCCTCCGCCTTCTGTTCCTGCGAAGCTGCCGGGTCATCCAGGCCTTGAAGGGCTTCGATTTTCTCTACCTGTGATCCCGGCTGGGAAGCAGAAGGAGGAGTAACTTGTAAAGATGGAGGGACGGCAACTGAAGGAGTGGAAACTTGTGCAGTGTTTGGTGCCTCCGCTGTAGAAGAAAAGAAGTTAAAATCAACATCTTCCGAAAATAAAGAAGGTATCGGTTCACCAAAGTTCAAGTAACAAGTAAGAAGGTCATCAACCTCGGTTAAATCAAAAAACTGGTTCATTAGACCCAGAACTTCGCCAAAGTTACCTGGAGGAGTTGGCTTCGCAAGTTCAATTTCATATTTATCGGCCTCGGTTTCTTCCTGGCTCTTCTCTTCAATTTGGGAAAGAGGAGTCTCGGAAGTATCGAGTTTAGCTTCAGCATCTTTTGCAGCAAGTGGAGATTGAGAGCTAGAACCGATGATATCAACATCAGTCAAAGTTGAAGTATGGACAGGGGCAGGTAGTGATGTTGTCTTTTCTGGATGCTCCTCTACCACTGTCCCGGCTCTAGCTTCGGCAAGTTGCTCTTTGCCTCTAATGAGCGCATCACGTGCTTCATCGTCTAGATAAAGCGCTACAAGGTCTGCTTCCGCATAACCGGCAAATGTATCAAGTATGGTCTCCCAAACTTCAGCAAGTGTAATCTCATATTTGGGACCCAAGAATGAAAGGCTGCCGCGGCCCAAAACGCTGTGCATGTAGAAGTCAAATAGAGTAGAATCGATGCTAGCTTTAGTGGCGTTGTGAGACTCTTCGGCCGCAACTTGTCCAGCGACCGCGTCATCACGCTCCTTCTCAACTTTAAGAAGCTTAGCTTTCAACATCTCAATCTCTGCATTTTGGGACGCAATTGTTCCCCGCAGCTCAGTATTTTCTGTGCGATACTTCTCAGTAATGTGCTGCTCAGCTGCAAGCTTCATTTCGGCGTCTCTTTGTGCAGCATGTGCGTCCCGCACTTGCTTCTGAAAAACTTCTTCCTTTTGGGTATGTGATGCAGAAGATGAGGCCAAATCTTCCTTTAGTCGCTTGACTTCAGATGCAAGCTTTGCGTTATCGTCTGCAATGCTTGTCATCTCCGCATCATGTTGCTTACACCATTTGTCCCATTCTGATTTGTCATTCTCCATGGTCATCATCGCCTCAAGATTAATATGGTTGACCCTTTGGAGTTCGTCGACAAGTTTCTTCCATTGTGACATCCTCTCAATATTAAGCCTGACCGCGTCAAGACTTTTAAGCATGTCTTGCTTATCAATCGGAACCAAATCCAAATCAAAGCGCACTCCTTTTAGGCACCAATTTGGAAATCGGCTCTGAAGCGTTGGAGGGCCGTCTTTAACTTGATATTGTGGCCTGGAGATGATTGCTTGAATGTCGGTTTTCTTTAAAGGAGGAGAGCTAGCCGGGATATTAGAAGACATAGGAGCATCAGTTTTCTCAGAAATTTCAGACGCGTCCTTCTCATCAAGTTTAACCCGTTTACTTGGGTCATTGGTAGCATGCTTCTTCCCTTTGTCATCGTGATATTTTCTTTTATAAGAGTCATCATCTCTCCTTCTTTGCTGCTCTTCGTAAGCACGCTTTTCTTGAGCTTTTCTGGCTGCGCGCTCTTCGTTAGATTCTTTGCGGGAGGGAAGATAACGTCCATAATCGTAAGAATCACGCCCTCCGTAGCGCCGAAAGTTGTCGTAGTATGAGCCGGTACGTCCCATCGGAGAATCTGAAAAACGGAAAAGAAGCAAAGTTTAGAAATTTCCAGAAAAAGAGGATAAATGCTTATAAGTGCTGAAAAATCCTAAGTGTGTGCGGCGTGCAAGCTACATGCGTCAAACTACAGACCGCGCTTTAGTGTGGAAACAGAGACGACTGGCGTAGTAGGCGTCAGGGTTTGTTTTAGGGTGGAAGTCGCTTCAACAATGGGAGAAATCACTTTTGAATTATTATCCCCGAAAAGCTCTTGAGAAGTTATCATGATATCGCTCAAGCCATCAAAAGTGTCATCACCCTGGAACTCAGCAGACTTCTCCTTTTCAACTTCCATATCAATTGATTTCTCAGAAACTCGAGGATTCTCTTCCTCCTCAATAATTGAGGCAAGTGCCGACTTGCTGACTGACCCTACAACATCGATGGATGCGGAACATTTTATCAAAGCAGCCTCTACGACGGGTGCTCTTGATGCGATTTCTTCTACAGAAGCTGGGGTGTTCGAGGCCTTTGCTCGAGCGCCCGAAGCAGCTAACGTTTCCGCATCAGAACTAGAAATTTCATGAATCTGAGTCGATCTAGAAGGATGTAAGAGTCCAAACTGGTGAAGAAACTCATCTTTCAACAGAAATTTCGCATCCCGTTCTTCAACTGGAACAGCCATGAGCCTCTCCAGAGTTTGCTTGTGACTAGGGTCCCTAGAGGGGGAGAGGAGCGCTGAAATGAGAAAGCAAAGTTAACACTTAGTGATTCGGACTGCAAAATACTCAGAGAATAAGGAGAAGAAAGGATAGGCATTCTTACTTCCTTCTCTCCACACGGCGTAAAACCCAGGGGGACAGCGAACGTAAAAATACTGAGTCAAAAACCCATGAGCAGTATCAGGGAGGCCGACAACCAACTTGCGATTCCTGGCACTTCTTATAACAATGATCGAAGGATGATCTTTGATTCTGACAAAAGAGCATAGATAACAGATTTCGTCAACGCTGGGGAGACGGTCAAGCGTTCTGCCGAATAGTACGCATAGTCCCATTAGAATAGCATAACCATTGGGGTGTAATTGGAATGGAGCGATTGCCAGTTGGCGGAGAAGATGTTGACGAAAATTGTTGAAAGGAGGAATGGCTCCGCTCGAGCACATTTGTCGGTTGACCGCCACAAAGCCAGGAGGTGCTACATCAGCAGTGTTGTTCTTCTCAGGAAGGATAGCGTCATCCTCAGCAATGCCAAATTGAGTACACAATTGCCGAAAAGTTTTGTACAATAAAGTGGAAGAGGCTCTCTCTGGGGGATTGACTAAAGGAGCTGGAATGAGAATGGACTCTCCGGTCTGAACTGTTACATCTCCTTGTTGAGAAGCCATTCTACACAAGCAACTGGATATTCAAATATGAAGGTGCACGTTTCCTAAATAGTGTGAAGTGTTGTGCAAAACTAATAAAGATAACAAATAAATACAAACTGAAATTAAGCTAGTCGGTAATTGATCGATTATCAAATTTCAGGACTTGTTAATTTAAAAGTTCAGGTACGGTATTAAGTGCAAACCGGACATTTTCGGTTGACTATTTCAATGTTGCTTTAATACTTTGCTTGAACTTGTTGATTTAAAGCACTTCATTCACATAATCTATTTAAGTTGATTATCTGTTATTAACTAATCTGTCATTTGATGTGGGCAGTCGGTGACAGTATATTCGTCCCAATTTTCTGTGGATATTGTATTAGACAGGTTATTAGTTTGCAAGTTAGAGTGATCTGTGGGAAAATGCAGCAGTTCATGGTGCAGCAGTTCATGGTTCAGCAGTTCATAGTTCAGCAGTTCAAAATGCAGCAGTTCAAAGTTAATTCAAAGCCTAAGTCATGAGTCGCCAACGACTTATGTATTAACTCGTCCACGGCTTAAGGGTTACAAGGCAAGTCAGCAGTACTTCATGTCTTAGGTCGTGCGAAAAAAAAAGGGGCTTCAGTTCAAAGCGGTGTACAATCCCAAGTCCTAAGTCGTCTACGACTCAAGAACTATGTCGTAAGAGGCTAAGTCGTCTATGACTCAAGAACTATGTCGTAGGAGGTTCGAGTCGTGGGTCGTACAAAGCTGCTAAAACGTGGCCATGCTAGCATCTCGCTCGTTTGAACCCATTGACTTTTCTCCTAACCCATTATCCACCAAACCCGATAACCTCTCAATCAAGCTACGATCCTCATCCTCATTCCACCACACCATGGAGTCATCCAAAGTTCAGATCGCCAAAGCCTCGCCAATCTAATCAATGAAAATCTGAAACACAGTAATCCTCCATCTCCATCGCCCCATTCATCTAAAGATGAAATCAAGCAAAATCAGGCTCACAAACTACCGGTACGGTGGAATTCGCAACAAAACATTGCACGAGGGGATGGATTAAGTATAGGGAGGAGAACTCACGAATCAGTGATGATTAAAGGTCGAGGAGGGAGCAGAAAGACTTACGCAATAGAGAATCGAAAATCGAATTGGTTGATTGTTAGAAAAGGAAGAAATTGCCTTGAGAAAGCTCGGAGGAATATTAATGGCGGATACGACTCAGGAGATAGGTAATGGATAGAAGGAACGACTCAAGCTTTTTATACCTTTGGGCAGTGGAACACGAAAAGGCATACACGAGTTAAGATGAGTCGAAGCACACGACCTACAACTTAGGCGTGTACTTCGAGGGGCAAATGTTAACCCTTAAGTTTCTTCGACTCAAGAAATGTACGACTCATGGTCTTACGAGATAAGAAATGTACGACTCATGGTCTTACGAGATAAGAGGTGTACGACTCATGGTCTTACGAGATAAGAAATGTACGACTCATGGTCTTACGAGATAAGAAATGTACGACTCATGGTCTTACGAGATAAGAGGTGTACGACTCATGGTCTTACGAGATAAGAAATGTACGACTCATGGTCTTACGAGATAAGAAGTGAATAACTTAAGTTATGTGACGACTTAGTGATTTAAAAGAGTCAACGACCTAATTGCTAAAGGGACCTACGATTTAGCAGGCCTACGACTTAAGAGCTTCATGACTCAACGAGACAAGCTTCTTACGACTCAAGAGGCCTTACGACTTAAAGGCTCTACGACTCATGAGGTCTTACGACTCATGAGGCCTTACGACTTAAAGGCTCTACGACTCATGAGGTCTTACGACTCATGAGGTCTTACGACTCATGAGGTCTTACGACTTAAAGGCTCTACGACTCATGAGGTCTTACGACTTAAAGCCCGTGCTTATGCTACCTTTATCTGGTAAGTCGGCTACGAGTTAGCACTTGTCTTCAACTGAGCCACAAGAAGAACCCAGTATGGCGCCCATGAGTTATCTTAAGTCGGCTACGAGTTATTGCTCACCTTAAGTTGATCACGACTCATGACTTAGCCAATTTTCTGTCCAGAATTCAGAGCTGCTCCTATAAATACCCCATCACTTCCAACATGAAGAGGACTTTTTGCAAATCATTTCTTCAAGCCCCGTTACTCTGTCGAAGTCTCCATTCATCCAGCAATCAAAGATCCTCAAACATTCAAGACGCTACAACAATCTTCAAGAGATAATTCCTTACATCCAACATGGATTCATCGAATTTCATCGACGAAGATTGAGCTAGTAGTCAAGATTGTTTCTTCTGATCAAGTTGTACTGTTTTGATAAGAGATTTGTATCAATTTGTAACCGAATTCAGTAATAAAGAGATTCAAAGTGGACGTAGGCTTAATCTCAAGCCGAACCACTATAAATTGCTGTCTTTTACCGCTTTTCTGCCAGTTTACTGCTTAAATTCTGTTCCCGTCACCCGGGTGGTGCTTTCACGATTCTATTACACACACCGGGTGTTAGCGTTCATTCTTCAGCGTTAACAGTGGCACTTAGAAAATTTGCTTTCAATTGGTTGCTCCTAAGGGTTTCTAACACAATCCAAAGATGTTTTTCATGCTCTTCCTCGGTATAAGGATAAACAAGAATATCATCGATAAAGATGAGAACAAATCGATCGAGGAAGTCTTTGAAAACTTGATTCATAAGTTCAACGAAATAAGTTGGAGCATTCGTTAAATCAAATGGCATAACAAGCCATTCATAAGATCCATAACGAGTACGGAACGATGTCAAAGGAATGATATCCTCTGCAATACGGAGCTGATGAAAACCGGTTGCTAAGTCTAACCGTGAAAAGACTTTAGCACCATAAAGTTGATCGAATAGATCATCAATCCGAGGCAAGGGATATTTATTCTTGATGGTGAGATTATTAAGCTTGTGGTAGTCAACACAAAGCCTAAGTGTACCATCAGATTTCTTCATAAAAATAGCCGAAGCTCCCCATGGAGAGGAACTAGAACGAATAAATTGTTTTCCTTCCAATTCGGATAATTGATTACGCATCTCCTCATTTTCCTTATTGGACATACGATAAGGAGGATGAGTGATAGGTAGAGCTCCAGGGATTAGATTAATTCTGAACTCAATTGCTCGCTTAGGTGGTAATCCTAAAACGGGCTCAAATATGTCAGGAAATTCACAAACAATGTGAATGAGGGAAATAACATCTTCCTCATCATCATTATCGTCATCATGAGGATTTAGAGAATACAAGGATGCTCCCGAATTGGAATCTGAATCTTTAAGAACAAGAGAAATCTGCTTAACAGATTGAGGATGTCGAAGATATATACTTCGCTCAGGACATAGGATATGGGCTTCATATCGGTTAAGCCAATCCATCCCCAAAATCATTTCGAAACCTAGGTAACGCATAACATGCAAATCGGCTTGGAAAGCATAATCACATAAAACAATTTCGACATCTTTACAAAGTAAACTGAGTGTTGCGGATCCACCAACCGGATTCGCAATCCTCAATGAAGTCATCAATCCAAAGACATTCAAAGACAAAGCATCAATAAGTTCTTTTAATAAAAGAGTGAGATGCACCCGTATCAAAAAGAACTCGAATAGGAAGATCGCGAAATATAATAATGCCATCAAGGTTAGAATGAGGAATACCTTGACCAAGAGAAGTGTTAGTAGGGGCTTGCATAACATTTAGCTTGCCTTCCTTCTTGCTTTGAAGTTTGGGACATGAAGATAAAAGATGACCCGAACTTTTACAATAGCGACAATAATAAGGTTTTGGGCACCTATTTGCATAATGGTCCTTAGAACCACAATTGTAGCATCCTCCACTACTAGAGGTAGGAGTCTTTGCTACAGAAGTTGCTTGCTTCCCTTTCTTGTTGGCATAAGAGCCTTTGAACTTAATAGGCCTCTTCTTGTTGTGGTTGAAGTTCAGTTTGGCACCCACAACTTCAACATCACTTTCTTTATCGGCCTCTTCTAGTCGAAGAGCGATATCAACAAGCTGATCGAAAGAAACTTCTAATTTCAGAAGTAATGGTTTTTTAAGGTTCTTATTCAACCTAAAAATAAATCTCTAATTTTTCTTCAATGGGGTATTAATATACTCGACCCCATACTTAGAAAGAGATTCAAAAGATGCGACGTAATCTGTCACAGAAGATTCACCTTGAACAAGGTCAATAAAACGTCGAGCTAAAGATACTTTTTCAACTTCTGGCACAAATTTTAACTCGAACCTTTCCCGAAATTGCTCCCAAGTAAGATCCGCTTCAATAATTTCAGAAATCAAAAGCTCATACCAATCTAATGCTCTCTCCTGGAGCATGCTAGAAGAAACTTGGACTCGAAGTAGATCAATAAGATTAATGTGGGAAAAGATGCGATCGCATGTTCTAAGCCAAGCTTGGACTTCTATAACGCTTTCGGAACCCTTGAAAGCCTTCCAACCAAGTTGGTGTAATCATCGCACAAGCGTGAAAACCTAGATTTAGGATCAGTAGGCTCTGGATTGGGTCCGATAGCTTGAGCATTTTTCACAAGATCTAAAAGTTATTGAGAAGACATAAATACTCCATCTTGAGGAGTAGCACTGGATTGACCGGCGCTGGGACGGCCTGGTCTAACCATTTCTCTTCTTTAAGAAAGAAAGAAGAGGAAAAAGGTTATTCACAAAATGAACATCAAACAAACATGATTGATAAAACAAGGCATCATAAAAAGAAATAGGATAGAACGGTACGAAGACTCGAATTAAATCCTATGGCACGATTCCAAAGAAAGACTTATGACAATGATCCTTGCTAGATTATTCTACATTGTTCTGAAGTTTGGCTCTAATACCAAGCAGTGACGCCCCACCTCTATACTCACACTAGCCAAGGACACTACTGAGTAATGCCATTGACTAGCACGGAGATTAAGGATGTTGAGGAGCGACCATCTGTGTAATTGCTTAGTGCGAGTATCGGTATGTCAGATAATATAACTTACATTTCATTTTAAGAGGAAATCTGACATATCGAATACAAACTCAAAGCTACCACACAGTGGCTATGTGGACTTCGGAAACAGATATAAAAATAAACATAACACAAATAAGTCACAGATATTCATATCACAAAGGCGTAAACATATATGAATATAACACATAGAAGTGTACATCAAAGTAGTTGTCAAACTAAATCCACTACATCACAAAAAAATAGATACAAGTGCTAGACAAAAGAATATGTATACATCAAGGAGTCTCTATCTCAAATGTATACTAACAAAAACTACTATGCCAAAGTAGTTAGCCAAAAGTCAGGTGAAGGACCCTGATAAGAAGTCAAGTAGGAGCACCTGAAATACCTCGGTTTGACCCGAGTATTATTTAAGAAGAAAATAATAAATGGATCAGTCTAGCTATAAATATCAGATAAATCGAGATAGGATAAGAGATATGACAAAAATGTATGATAACAATAATGCCATACTACGACAAGTATACATTAAATAACAAAAAAAATCATACAATATCCCAAATCATCTCAAACATCCAAAAAGAATCGCATTCTTTAAATTATTCACCAAAAACACAAATAATTGATAGAGCTCATCAATGCCTATCATCAAAATTGGTGAAACACAAATTCTAGAAATCATCAACTAGAAATCCAGAAATCAAAACGGGGGAGGCCTATCACAAACGGGAGCATGAAAACTCACCAACACGTGCATCACAAACGGGTCGCTAACCCATGGTCGCTAACCATAGAGCCGGTGCAACGACGAAGTACAATAACGGTACGCCCGACAAACCTGAGACTCGATTAAGTTGGAACAACGACGTAGTACAACGGTACGCCCGATGAACCGAACTCCATAAAACCCATAGGTCGCTAACCTATAAAAATGAGACGAAGCTCAAAAGAACGGGGTACAGTCCCCCACGCGGACAAAGAGACATCGCATATCGCTAGTCTAAATCACAAAATGATCATCATCGATCATCAAGAAGTGTCGATTACACTAAGCCAGTAAATAAATGAGTTTAGCTTCATGTCCCATAACCACTGGCTTAACTTAAATATTTACGAACAAATTGTAGATTTCCACTCGAAAATTGTCACAAGATTTCAATCGAACAAGTCTAAGAATTAACCGACAAAGTAAACGCAAGCGTTTCATACCACTTGTTTTGCTATTGTTAAGTAAAAGTGATATAAAACGATATTTCAAAATTGAGCTCAGAATTTAACAGTATTTGAAGGTTGGATTTTTACTGGATATTGAAGGAAAATTTGATTTAAGTGTTTTGAATCGATATTTTGAAAATCGAACTCGAAATTGAGATAAATCAAAATGGTTTAAATTTGGAATTTAAATTAATTTGAAAGTGGAATTTAAAGTAATTTGGAAATGGAGTTGAAATTAATTTGAAACTGGAATTTAAATTAATTTGGAACTGGAGTTGGAATTAATTTGGAATTTGAATTTAAATTAATTTGAAATTGGCATTGAAATTAATTTGGAATTAGAATTTAAATAAATTTGGAATCAAAGTAAATTCGACTTGAAATTTGAATTGAATCGATTAAAATCGAAATGGAAACTGGAACTGATTTGGATTGGAAAATTTGGAAAGTGAACCTATTTGACTTTGAAACTATTTTTAAATGATTATTTTAATATAAATTATTTCAAATCTATTATCTTTAAATAATCAAACTATTTTGATTTTCCTAACTATTATACTATATAGACCATTTTAATTACCCAAATTACTTTCTATTAAACTGTTTTAACTATTTAACTATTTTCTAAATTTCAAACTGGTTAAAAGAGTGGAATGTTTATATTTGAATCTTGGATTTAAATACGAATTGGGCTAAAGTGAAATTAAAACCAAAATTGTAATTTGAATCAAGTTTTGAAGTGAAATCAATATATCGAATTGAATTAACATGTTGAAGTAAAAATATGATTTTTGAAGCGAATATGATATTTTGGTATGAAGTGCGAACTGTTTTCGGAATGTAAAAGTACCAACCGGTGTGTAAAATGACGTTTGGTTGTTAAAGAGACCGGGGCCTCTTATTGGCATACTCTCTGTCAATATTGGAACCACTTTGACAACTATGTGCGTAGTGGATGATATCCAGAATGTAGTCGTTGAATTGGCGACGTTTACTGAAATGAAGTAAGAGAACGATGATGGATAGCTTTGACATTCGTGTCATAACTAAAATGACTAAAACAGGAGCTTATGTTTTGCCAATGTAACGACCCGGATTTTATATATATTTAAATTGATAATTAATTAAATTTTTGAATTAAAAATTGTAAAATTAATTGTAAATTGAAGCAAGTTTCCCCGAGATTCAAATAGAATATATATTAAATCATTTAAAATTTAAATATTGTATATATATGTATATATGTAAATATATATGTATACGGGCATATATGAATAGATTTGAAATTATATATATATATTGATAATTGAATTTAAATCTTAATATAAATGGTTTAAAAATGAAAATATAAATTATATAAGATAAACTATAAAAATATCAAGTAAATACATTTGCTAAACTTTAACAACTAATTAAAAATAGAAATCATCTATATTACAAAATAATAAGATATAAATAAAAGATAAGTTATAAAAATATAAAGTAATTCATTAAATAAAATTTAACAACAAATTAAATTAGAAATTTAATTATATTATGAAGTAATATACATTCAAATATAAAGACAAGTTAAAAACAAAACAAAAGAAAATAAAATACATTTAAATATGAATAAATGTAGACAAATATGAAACAAATAATACAAATATATATGATAAAAATATATACATGAATTAGCTTATAAAAGAAAATAAAATATACAATTATTTATGAAGTTCACTTATATTACAAAGTGATAAAATAAACAAATGAAAAATAAATGAAACAAAAATACATATACATGAGAAAAAGCTTGCATTCAAATATGTAAAAAAGATAAGTATGAAATAAAGCAACAAAAACATAAGGAGGTACACTTGAAAATAAATAAGAAACCAGACAACATATATTTTTCAAACATGATAAGTATGAAGACAAAACAAAGACAAATATGAAACAAATAATACATTCAAGTATATACACATAAGTATGAAACACTTGAAAAAGGAAAACAAAATATATACATGTATTGGCTTACAAAAGAAGGAACAAAATAAAATATACATTTGTACAAAGTTAATTAATGCAAGCCAAGATTTTATCACCTCAGCCACCAAAGCTAAAAAATATCTGTCCTATTTTGTACAAAATAAATTATCACCTGTACAAATTTTATCACCCTATAAACTCATTTTTTTTATCAAGTCTTCCTCATTTCAGTTCGTAAATCAAGCTGAGAAAAATTTAAAGTAATTATCATCTCAACTTAAAACAAACTTCCATTAAAACAAACAACAACACAATCGAAGGCAAACCAGGGAATCAAGGAAAAAAAAGAAGAGCTTCAGCAACTCTGTTTTTCTTTTTCTCTGGAAATCTGTGAGTAACATCTTTTCTAAAAGCTTAAGTATTTGAATATCTGGTTGCATGTGGATTACTGGAAATAAGTATGCTTTGTTTGTATATATATTGGTGAATTTTCTGTATATATATGGATGTATAGATGTGTGCATGACTGATATTCCTGTGACATCCCTGTTCTCAGTTTCAAGCTCAAGACTTGATCAAAAATCATATTCTCTTGAACCAGTGGCTGTTAAAACATGGATAATAAACAAAAGTTGTTTATTGGATCATAGACTAATGTTTTAAAATTTTAATTAAATTAAAATTTAACTTGAATGTCTCTGGAAACTCAAAATAACAGGGTAAGCTTAAGGTAACTGAAAATTCAAACATATTAATTTAATGTTTCAGGCTGGTGATTTGAAACCTTATATAAAAACATGATTTTTAAAACTAAAATCATAAATTTTAGTGTTTGTTTGATTATGCATTTCTTGTTTAACCAGAAATCGGTTATTTGGAATTTTCTGGTGATCTCGACGATTTGGGAAGTCGAATTTCCTCCTGGAGGTGGAGGAGTGATCGGTGGCTTTGGGAAAAATAGTGTGAGGGTGGTTAGGTGATTATGGTGGTGGCGGCGATCGATGGAAGTTTGTTGCCCTAGTTTTTGTTTGGTCAGGAAAAATTCTCATTCCATTGCCTCTGGTGGATAGAGCTTCACCAAATTGAGTGGAGCGATGGTGGGAAGGTCGCGGAAGGTGAGGCTGGAGGCGTAGGCGTTCTGGCGATCGACATTTCGAGTTCGAAGGTTTTCCAGGTTTTGGGTTTCCTGTTTGTATTCGTTCCAGGTTGGGTTTAATACTTGAATTCAAATTTGAGGAAGAACTGATGGGCTGTTGATCAAGCTGGGGTGCGAGGATGATCGTTGATGCGAGGAGATTGTCGCAGTTGATCGGAGTCGGCTGTGCTGCTGTGCATGTGCACGGTGCACGAGTTGTTCTGTTGAGTCTGGGTTGAAGAAGGAGAAAGGAGTTTGGGCTACTCGAGTACTTAGTGTAAGTTACTCGAAGAAAGGAAGGGTTTTACTCGAAACAAATAAGGGGTAGCTCGGGCGAAATATTTGGTTACAGGTTTCCCTTTAAACCTGTCTGTTCAAATTGTTAAGAATGATTTTTTTAAAAAAAATAAAATTTGAAGGAAAAGTTTTAAATCAAAATTTTAATCTGGAATTCAAATTTGATTTAAATCCTAGTTAAAAAAATTAATTAATTAAGTTATATTAATTAAATTGTTTTAACACCTTTAATTGTTTAAAAAAAGGTATTTTGAAATAATTTGAATTTGAAATAAATTTGGTTTTAAACTCTTGTTAATTCCTTTTATAAGATAAGCGAGTCTTTAACATATGATTTTAAAGGTTTGTAAATAGTTTTATTTAAACTTTGTTAAAGTTTAAGTGTATTCATTTTAAATCATATATTTGAATTGAAATTTTAAAATAAATTTGGAAGTAAAATGTTTTCCAATGTATAAATTAATGATAACTAGATCATTAATAAAAGAAATGATTTATCTTGAAGATAATTTAGATTTTGATAATTAAAAATTAATGAGATAATTAGAAAATGATTAACTATTAATTAATCAATTAATTAAGGATTAATTGAGTTATAGTTAAGCACTTGATTAATAATTAATTACTTAGTAAGAATTGATAAATAAAGTTATTTGAAGATAATTAAGTAATGTAATTAATTAAGGATAATTAATTACTGATTTGATTAATCAAGTGGGTTAATGTATAAAGATAATTAAAGATTAATTATTAAATAATGATTAACAATTCAAGTTGATTAATCAAGTAATTAATGAATGATTAATTAAAAATAATTACTTAGTAAAAGTAATTAAGAATAGGTGATTAATGATCAAGGATTGATTAACCAAGTAATTAAGGATTAATTACTTTAAAGAATAATTAATTAATGTGGTTAATTAATTAATTTAAGAATAATTAATTAAAGGTTAATTAGTAAAGTGATTATGAAATGATTATTAATTAATGGGTAATTAATGATAAATTAAAGAATAATTGATTAAGTGTTTGTAATTAATTAATTATTAATTAACCCTGACTAGAAATTATCCATAGGCAAATGATCTGGTTTAGATAAATCAGATATCTTAATTAGTTTCACTTATGGCTGACTGTATTCTATTGAATGCTGTGAATTGTTTTGTCATCTCCGATGTGCGATGCTTTGTGATATATCCTGATTCATGTTGTGATCTATAATGTAATTTATTTATAATGCATTTATATTATCTATCTGTGATTCTGTGTATATAGATAAGTGTTATAGAATTATATCGCTTATTGATATTGTTGTGATTGTATCTGTAGTGATTGAATGATGTTGCACTATTATGGGTGAAACCCCTGGACCACACTTTTACACACACAAATATGGATTTCACGAGGAAATCGGTTAAGTCACAGATGATTTAAATTTAATATTTTTGAAATTGAAATTTTAATTTCAATTGATTTTGGAAATGGATTTGGGTTAAATGTTAAAGCTTTGAAAAGGAGTTTTAAGATAAAAGTTATTTTGAATAACTTGGTAAAGTTTTTCCAATTTAAATAATTTAAAATTTTGAATTCAAAATTTGGAATTGAATTCAATGATTTGGAAATTATGGTCTAAAAAGACCATAATGTGTTTATATGAATTTAAACCATTTTAAAAGTATGGTTTTGAGAACTGGAATTTAACCCAAAGACTTTAACTCGTATAAATGAATCAGATTTTCCGAAATGAAACTATTTGTTTTCAAATGATAAAAGCTTTCATATAAGAAATGAATTTTCAATTTGTGACAAAAGAATTTCAAGTTGAATTGGAGATAGTTTTCCGAGTTATGAATAAATCTTTGTGAAAGTTGTTGAACTTTGTTTTGAAATTGGAAAGGTGTATCTTTTGTATAAAAGGTCGAAATGGAATTGTTTTGAAAGCTATCAATTAAATCTTTGTTTTAAAGATTGGACGAGTTAATCCAAATTGAAATGGAAATTGATTTGCAAATCTATGAATAGATCTTTGTGAAACTGGGTGAACTTTGTGAAATGAATCTTTTTGTTTAAAAAGATTAAAATGGTAATGTGTTTAAACCATTTGAAAGAGAAATTTTGGGTAATAAGTTGTGACTTAACTGAAATCCCAATATCCATATGTTTGAAATATTGCGCTCATTATTCGGTTTAGCCGGGAGAGGACCTTTGTGTCATATAACCCATTCCGAATAATGATACGACATATATGGATAGCATTTGAAGACCGTTGGTGAAGACCGGATACTTTCGAAAACGAAAGGATTACCATTGATGGTCTCTGCATCGGCTGATCCCCGGTATAGAGATTTTAGCACCCTTTGTGATGGGAAGTCCGGACGCGATTAGAAATTATCCGGATTTGCAAGGGCTTCTTTGGAAGTGCCTTCGGTTCTGTTCGAACCCGGAACAGACTTGTATGGTTGTATGTCTGACACTACACTTTGAGATATAAAGCTGATTTCTTTCAAATACATTTCTGTTTGGTGGCGGAGAATTTATTCTTTTAGCTTAACACCCTTCTCTGAGACATACGAGCTCAGAGGTTATGTAGTTGAAGGCTGTGCAGTTAATGCCCCTCTATATCCCCGCTATAACTCCGATATATCTTATAGCGGATTCCTACCGCTACGATTTTTCCATATATCCCCAACATATAGCCTTTCCGCTTTAATCCCCTCTATTTCCGCTATATCCCGTTATTTCTGCTATATTCCGCTATATCTTCTATAAAAAATTGGATTGAAAAATGATATTTATACGCTATAAAAATTATGAAATTAATTAATTTCATTGAATTTTTTATATATGTTTAGAAATGATAATACTCTAATATTCTACTAAATTAAATTAAGTTATATAACAGTTTTACGTTCATTTACAATACATTTGCACATATTTTTATTTAAAATTAATTTTTGTATTAATTATAATTCAATTGAATGTTAATTTTTCACATAATTACTATCTATATATTTGTAAAAACAACAAGTATGGGATTTATATGCTATTTTAGAGTAATCCGATATATCCCACTATATCTTCGCTACATCCCCGCTATGACTTTTTGCACCTCTACTACATTGAATCCACTGAGCGCTTTAACTGCACAGGTTGAAGGTTATCAGTGATATACTCCCAATTTGGTAGTGTGGCATGCTGAGTGCTGCTGTGTGTTGCTGATCATTTGTTGATCAAAGCATGGCTTTGTGAAAAAAGCGTAGCTTTGTGGACGAGACCTCATCGAGCCTCACAGACCAGAAATGGTCGAAACAGGAAAGATGCGGCAAGGTTTTAGGGGTAGCTCCCCTAGGGTATGTCCATTCCTTTTGGAAAAGGGTGGTATTATGGTATGGAGCCCTGATACTTACTCATGTGGGCACTGTAGTATATTTATTACTGTGTGATGTTATTGGTGTAGAGGATCCTCGGATAAAGGTCGCAAACGACCGGGGGTGGCATATCTCAGGTTTACTACCCGGGAAGGGGGTAACCAGCCTTGTTTTGGCAGAGAGCAGTTGTCTCTCAGGGCGTCCCTCCAGAGGCGTTCCTACATGGCATAGGAAGTTCATTAGCCTGACCATTTGTTGGAAAATCCAAAGAAACAATACGAGCCCTTTATGATTGCAGTTGTATAACCTGTCTCCTCAAGAGGCAGCTACAGCAGGCATAATATAATGGTACCTATGCTGGCTAAGATTAATATTGTATTTTCGAAATGTTTTCCACTATGCACTAGTAATAATATCAAAAGAGTTTTTCTTACGTAGTAAGCATATTTGACTATCATAAGAAGAAATCTCCTCCAAGTCTGCGATTGCATTGTGTGTGTGGTGGGAGGTCTTATGGTAGTTTCATTTTCCAAAAGCATTGCGGATTTCAATGTTTAAAATTCTCTTGTGAACTGTTTTTATTTCAAACAACTGTTTTGTTACTCACACCAGTCCCATGACTGACCTGGAGTTTATTGTTCCCTTCCTAAACTATGGGTGCCCACAATTTTCCACACGGGTAGTCTAGAGTTGGGTTTTTTTCAGATAGTCAGGTTTAGTAGACTAGTTGGAGCTAGTTCAGTGTTTGGAGTTCACTGACGACTGACGTTGCTTATCTTTGTGGTTCGAGCTTGACATTGGAGTGGTTGGACTCAGCCTCTCTGACTGATCATTTGGAGTTATCACTTCTGTTATTTCCGATGTATCATTATTTATCTCTGATATTGTTGTATCATATTGATATCATCGTTGTATATCATTCTGGATATTGTATTCATTGGAGTTGTATATGATATCATCTATTTCTTTCTTCCGTTGTGTTGTTATACTTAATGGTGTTATAAGCTCCGGCGAGGCAGATTCGGCGTTTGGATCTGTGGCATTCTAGTACAAGTGAAGTACGGGTGCCGATTTTCGAAGGTCGAGTCAGGATCGTTATAGCCAATGAGGTTGGCTACCTCAAGCGACGTTGATCCTTCATATTACTATTGTGATTTCATATTCGATGAGTGCACCTTTATCATTGGGATTGATTGTCACGTTCGGCCACGGATGGGTTACGACCAGCCAGAAAGGGTAAACTGGTAGAATCCTACCTTGGGCATTGCCTCACGTGCCTTGTCATACTTACCCCTATACGAGCCCATTACGACTTTGGTTTAAAACTGTAAAAATGTGTTAAGGTGGATCAATATAAAGCCTTAACGCTATTTTGATATTTATTTTACTAATAGACGTTACCTATTATAGCGTATACTATTATATATAAATAGTTTAATGGACCCTTGGGTGATGGAAAAACCCGTAACATCTCTTAAGTTATTGCAGTCATATTTTATGATATTGATTTGACTTACATAACAGTATTTTAGTCCCGACTCGAGTGTTTTGTCTTTTCATTACGCTCTGGTCTGTCCTGAGTTTTTCAACGTATTGAAGATTATTCTCTAGAGGACGAAGACGAAGATTTGGTATATTACCATTATTATTATACCCTGTATCATGCTATTCTACTGTATTGATTATTTCTCCGTGCTGTATATTTATAACTCTGATAAATGTGTATAGATTATAATCAAATGTATAGTAAATAGCTTTATGAATTGGTTATTCCATTATTATATTTTATCATTTCCGCTGTGAGATTCTATGTTTGTTTTCTTCTTCTCTTCTTATTTTCTTATTTAACCCCATTGATTATCTATGTTCCGGATTATTTAAGTTGGACATGTGTGGATTATTGCCTATTTAAACCTTCCGAAATGTGGGTCGTCACACCATAAAAGAGTGCCAAGGTAACATCTTTCCTAATAAACTTTGCTAAACCATTTCATGCAAGTGAAATGCTTTTATAATAGGGTTTCTCCATCTATGTTATAATCAAAAATCCACTATGCAACTTATATTTTTCCTCAAGAACATAAGTTTACGTATATTACCCTTCTTATTGACAATCAATTTTGACACTTCTTGAACTCCATTATTAGATAAGTAGCTATGTTTGGCAGGAAAAACTTGTGACCACATTTGTTACACGGAGATGGATTACTACTTCTCCGATAAACACCACTAAAACCTAAGAGCGCTGTAGTTTAAATTTCACTATTGAGTAGTAGTTTATTTCCAATAAAAGAAAGCAAGAATTTATAGAGCCTTCTTTAATAAAGTATGTGATTCTCATAGATAACTCTTATAGTACTCAATTAACCTAAAGATCTCAATACCTATTCATACAAGATGAGTATTCGACTCTGATGTTGTGATTTGTAAATTTGGATAAATAACGATTTATGCTTCATATTTCTAGGAGTTTTCCTAAAACAAGAGGTCATATGGGTATTTTATAAATTCCACTGGTCTAGATGCTTGGTTGCATGCATTTTGATAGTAGGAGTTTTATCGTCTAAGTATTATAAATAATTTTTATAAACCCATTCAATAAAGAAATCCACCACTACTTAATAAGAATCCTAAGCCTTTATTCCTTAATCATAATTTGAGACCTTAATTGATTCGACATTATAGTGAACGATACTTGGAGATCCATTACCAAATAACAATTAGCACTTGACAAAATAATCTCGAATTTTATTGATTTGCTATTCTGATGGTAATGTATATAGCTCTTGGTGATAGGTAATCCTTACCTTTATTCTTCAGTAAATTTTTAATAATAGAAGTTTCGCTAACCCGATTATAGGAATGGGAGAACTAGGAATCTAACAAGAAATCTGCTATCGCTTAATAGGAAATCAAACCCCATACTCGCGAACTGAAGAACTCTTAGATAGTGATCATAATAACATCTTATCTTGAAAAGTCTGTTAATAACCATGAGAGGAATATACTCCAAGAATAGGAGTTTTATAGCCCAAATGATAATAATAAGAAAATCAAAAATCCACATGGTAAAAAAAGTCCATCACTACATAGAAGAGAACTCTTATTCGAGCTCTTTAAGAATTCATCCAACATAGAAAATCATAAATCTCATCTCGAGAATTTCATTGGCCATGAATAAAAAGGAAACCCTTTATAGAGAGATTTGTTATCTATATAATAATAACAAGAAATCCAAAAGTCCATAAAGAATTCTATTATTATATTGAAGAGAATTTGAATCCAGGTTTTAATTAACAAAAAATTCTTGTTTGGTGGTAAGAATGTCGCCTTTTTCCTTTATAATAAGACTCGTTGTCCAGAGCAATATATAATCTTTGCCATTAGGAAGAAAACTCGAATCCATGCTTATAAATAACCAATGGAGATTCTTTTAACAAACTCAAAGATGATAGTCCATGATGATAAATTGTCTCTAAGATCTTGTAAGTGATGATGATTGTAGGAGTTTACTGTCCAAATAATAATAATAAGAAAACCAGAAGTCTGTAAAGAAATCCATCTCACATAGGATAAAGTCTAAATTTAAGCTCCATAATTAAATAACGATCCACATTCGGTAGTGAGAACTAGAGTATCAAGACTGTTCCTTTGGTATCAAGATTTGTAACTAGCAATAATAATGGACTCAAATATATGTTCAGAAGTAGTAGTTAGAAACTCCTCAGCTTCATTATTTAATTGAATAATTTAGAGAATGATACTCCAAGCTCTATTATTTGCATAGGATAAGGAAATACAGAATTTTATAGCTTCACATCTGTGTTCTACCTACAAAGAAACTTGAATTCCCAATTAGTAAATCACATATTTTTAATACAAATTATCAACATCTACACTCTTATCTTAAAATACAAAAGGGATATCAATTCAGTGGTAGGCACTCACTTGGTACGTTTGTAAGGATGTGGGTAGTTTATAACTTCATAATTTCATTATCGCAACCTTGCCTTTTATTGAAGTCGTTTTATTGTGATATCTTTATTTTTTTTAAGGCGATCAGTTGATTTTAATATTTATCTTCAAAACTCATTTTTCTTCCTTACTTTATTTTATATTTCAATTTACGTTCGATTATATTGAATTCTTCCTTTTAAATATTTCCTTTTAAATTTCAAAATTGATTTTTATTTTATTTTTCAAACATTAATCGGTAATTTCTCTTACATATGGATAAATATGAGTGAATGGTCTTTGTCATTGTTCATATTTTCCTTAGATCTGTCTAATAATACCAATTTTTCAAAAGCTACTGCTACATGGATTATCGTGAATAAATATGGCCAATATTGGCCGTTCATTTACCAATTTTCGATGTATAACACCGTTCTCCAAGTTGATTGTTTAAATTTAGATATTTTGACGAATATTTTACATCTACGGTGTCTGTTCTTCCAAATTTGTTGCTAATTGGTCGGAATTTGGCCTAAAAGTGCCAAAAGCTACTTCGTGCTTCTAATTTTTTTGGCACTACCATTGCCTTAAAAATCAGAGTGCCACTTATCGTTTATAGAGGATGGTCCAAGCTATTTTTTTGTGGTGATCTTTAATTTTTAGCTCAATGATAATGGAGAATTTGATCCCTGACCTAGACATCATCAGGCAAGGACCCTAGCAAATTTGTATTTTTCATGGCGGTCGTTATTTATTTAAGGGAGGTGAATGCTAGGGCTTAGGTTCATTGGGGGCTTATCTATTCGACCATGAATTTTTCAAGGTCGAGTTCACTTCCAGTCGCAATCAACTAGCCTTCCCTAAAAGTTTACCGATAGCAGAATTTATTTATAATTTGGTTTCTTTATCCTAACGCCTAGTGGAGTTCATCTCAAGCTATCGTAAGTAATTATTATAGAGATAAAGCCATAATCATGTGTTATCGTCATAAGCAATCGACAGTGTTGATGATTGATGGATAATCAGTGACATCCTGGATAACCAGTATCATTGTGTATCTTCACATATCACTATGTATCATCATGTATTATCATGTATTACCATGTATCATCGTATAGTCATTATGTGTTGATTGTTTACATAAATTGTACACAAAGGTATTTGAGTTTTGCTGATTATACATGAAGATGTTTGGGTTGTACACGAAGGTAGTTAAACTGTACACGAAGGTTGGGATCATCGCGAGTTGAAGAAGGGGTTATTATGAGTGATAAAGCATTTATCTTCTATTCCTTGAGTTAAACATGGGTCATCGTGAGTGATACATCCTTTCATCTTTTGTTCCTTGAGTTGAAGAAGTGGTCGTCATAAGTTGGATGATGGAGCCTTCGTGATTGATAGAGCTTTTATCTACAAATTAACTGATGATGGTTCATAGTAATTTGTCAAAAATTTAAAACTTTCAAAAATTCATATCTTCTTCGATATTAATCCGATTTTAAAAATTCTTCGACTAGTTTGTTCACAAAAATATTTAAAAAAAATTAAACTTTATTGCAATTGAGGGTATTTCGGTAATTTATTTGAAATTCAAGGGCCATGAGTTCAACTTTGAGTGAAAGCGCCAAAATGTCTAGTATTTAATCCAACATTAAAATGTTTAAAATATAAAATTTCAAAAATAATATAAATCAAAATGTCCAAAATGTCTAGAGTATCCAAAGTTCAAGTCATTCTTCTTTCATATGCAATCAGAATGAAATTTGAGAATATATGCAATTTTTTTATTCAATGGTCAATATGCGAGAAATATAAGTCATCCTCTATTGTTCTAATTCAAAGATCATGAATGAATTCAATTTGCAAATTTATATTTCTAAAGGTCCTTTTGTTTAAAAGTTCAAGCATCTTCTTCTTCGTCGGCCATTAAAGGAGATCTTAAGCTCTCAAGGGTTAAGCCCCAAATTATGATTTGTTCTAAGAAGAAGAAAGAAGAGAGGAGCCTTTCTGAGGTGGGGGACGGTCTTTCTTTATAGAGGTTGGAGTGTGACATAGCTTGCTTGAATATGTTGATTGAAGTTGATGTGGATCGATAACTTGGCAAGATGAATGGTCTTATTAGTGTCACTAGTCATTATCTCAATACTAATGGTTCACGTGGATCACTATCTTGGATAGGGTATCAACATAGGTAGTGTGGTTGTATAAGACTGCTTTGAAGCTTTATTACATAGAACCCCCTTCATACTAATATATTACTTCTTTATATGGGTTATTGTTGGCATTTCACCTTTATGTGATGGCTTTTAACTCCCACTTGCACTGGCTTAAATAATCAACCCTCGACTTTGAATTGTTATCTCACAATGGCTTGATAGCTTGAATGATTCACTCATGATAGTTTTAGTGGCTTTAGTTTGATAGCTTGAATAATTAACTCACGATAGTTTTGGAGGCTTCAGTGAACATTTTATAAAGGTCTTAAGGAATTTATCATGATGGCTATGAGGAACCTTCCAAAATGGTTTTTACTTTCGAGAGATTCTTCACGATGGCTGTTTTAATAGCATGTTTTATAATGGCTTCTTTGTCTCTTTTCGCGATGATTCAGGGGAATAGTTTACGATGGCTTTGGCATCTTAATTAATGATGGCTAGTAATTAACATATGTGAAGGATTATAGTATCAATCTAAGATTGCTTATTGCAGCAAATTATGATACAAATCTCTTTACGATGGCTTTGATTAACACAGATGGCTTAGCAAGAATATTTCACAGTGGTCTCAATCTTTCATACCACGATGGCTTCACAATAATGCTTCACAATGGCTTCGACTTTTCTTATCACGATGGCTTCCCAAAAATACTTTACGGTGGCTTCAACATGTTCAAAGTTATCACACGATGGCTCTTGTAAGGCCTTCTTTATTAGTCCACGAGGGCTTTTATCGTCATCTCTCGCCAACTCTTGTGTTTATTAATACGTACTTGGAATTTTGGATGTAACAACCAAGATGGCTGTTTAATTTGGACATGTTCATAGTTGACGATTAGCCATACTAGCATAATCCTAATCCAAATGAAGTAATGCAAAGCATAGAAGATGCAGACGATATAGGACCACTTAACAATGAAGTATTCGAAGGAGTTGAATTAGATGAAGATGTTGACTTAGATGAACAAGTTGACAATGTAGGAAATAAATATGGTATTGACTCCGATGTTGAAGTTAAAGTTAAAGAAGATGACTTTTAAGATGAAGAGAATAGTGTAAATAATGACATTGATGATGAAAATGTCGACTCATGGTATGTATGTTTGATTATGAAGATTTTAATGTACCTTTGATATATGTATTTTGATGCTATCATGAATACAAATTTCAGTTTAATCAGTATGTATTTTTCCTTTGAAATCCACTAGTCGGATTTACGACTATTCTTCATCATCAATTACTTATTTCACTATTTCTTGACTATTCTTCATCCTAAATTATTTATTTCACTATTGCTTGACTATTCTTCATCATGAATTATTTATTTCACAATTGCTTTATTTTTTGAATTTTACTTGGATCGTATACACACTTAGGTATTTGCTTTATTAAATAATGACATGAATTATTTATTTCACTATTACTACTATAAAAAGATTTAATATAAATTGTTTGTTTTAATTTTAAATCTAGCATTTTATTTTATTGTGAAGTTGAAACTTTAACATATATTAGTACGCACGTTGGTAATAGATGCAAAAGAAAGTGATGTCAAAATCCATCACTTAGCAGCATACGACCCCTAACATCTCATTCCACTAGGACATCTTCGGACTAAGGAGGGTTTCAATCACCTATTATAGGCGATGATCCTAAGTACATGTTTTTACCACTTATCGGCTCCAATCATATTGATGAACACGATGATGTAGGTCCGTCTACACATGCATTTGTTATGAATTCCAATGTACCTTAGGCTGAGTCGGTATTATTTAATATGCCAAAGGAGGGTAAGTGATGAAATTGCATTTATATATATTTTTAAATCGTTAGGTTATCATATCAACTGGCTTCACATTTATTATACAATTTACGTATATGTAGAGTCGACATGGGAAGTGCAATCATGAGTGATCGCATTCGTAGTTTGATTCTTGCTACGGTGAATCAATTCTAGCCTAGAATCTTGGACTTTCCACCCGACCACAAAGACGTCAAGTTCAATGATTATGGTAAAATAAATTTAAAGCACACTTGATTTTTGATACATAAAATTATATGTGGATAATATATATTGATAATATATATTTAAATACAATTGCATAGTAAATATCAATGTAAACCCGACATAGCTCAAGCACATATCAAGAAACTCTGCTAGTAGAAAGCAAGCATAAAATACAAAGATGCAGTGTACGTGATGAAGAAAAGTAGGAAGAAGGTTAATTTGGCTGCTCAAGACATCTATGACCATATGAAGTCGTATTAGGACCAGGAAGATGTTAAGGTGCGTGCAAAAATAAATGCAGCAAATAGGGAGCCCAGTCAAATATTACACTGCAGTTGCTCGATATATTTTGCGGACTATCAATAAGATTTGATATGTTTAAATTAATTTTTAAATAAAATTATAACGTCGCCGTTGATGCCTATTTTTTTATTTTTTTATTTAGTCTAAGTATCAAAGAGATGCAACCACCTATGTCATGTTTGTTCGGACTCATACGTTCGAGTCGAGTGAGGGGTTGTCTAGGTGGGTTGATGCTACTGCTACCGATTTTTCTGTAACTAGTCCATACAACTTGATTTAAATTATAATCCAATTTAATTCTGTTTAATATTCACAAAATTTAAAAATTATAAATCAGATAAAACATTCTATTAGGATTCAAGTGCCGAGGGAACAAGGTATTGTGATCACTGGTGAGGTGGAAGACTAAGTGTTTCACGATTTTTCTAATTCACTAAAAAAGAGGAGGGATCACATATCCAATCTTGGAAATATTCCCATGGTAAGTTGTAATCAAGACTGAAATTTCTTTAAAAAGAAGTATTTATGTTAAGTTAGCATCTCTTTACAGCAGTTTTAAAGTCTTACAAACATCATCACTATGCTAATACAAATTTAAAGGCTTACATGAATGGTCTACAACAAACTATGTATGTAAGAAAATAATTTTGTTCTACAAAATACATGCAAAATATTTTTTTTATGTCTAACATGGACTAAAATTCTACTTTAATTAACATAGATTATAAGTCTAAAGCGGAAAATATTCCAGGAAGATGTTAAGACGCGTGCAAAAATAAATGCAAATAGGGAGCCTAGTCAAATATTACACTGCAGTTGCTCGATATCTTTTGCGGACTATCAATAAGATTTGATATGTTTAAATTAACTTCTAAATAAAATTATAGTGTCGCCGTTGATGCCTATTTTTTATATTTTTTATTTAGTCTAATTATCAAAGAGATGCAACCACATATGTCATGTTTGTTCGGACTCATATGTTCGAGTCGAGTGAGGGCTTGTCTAGGTGGGTTGATGCTACTGCTACCGATTTTGTTGTAACTAGTCCATACAACTTGATTTAAATTATAATCCAATGTAATTCAGTTTAATATTCACAAAATTTAAAAATTATAAATCAGATAAAACATTCTGTTAGGATTCAAGTGCTGAGGGAACAAGGTATTGTGATCACTTGTGAGGTGGAAGACCAAGTGTTTCACGATTTGTCCAATTCACTAATAAAGAGGAGGGATCACATATCCAATCTTGGAAATATTTCCATGGTAAGTTGTCATCCAAATTGAAATTTCTTTTAAAAAGAAGTATTTATGTTAAGTTAGCATCTCTTTACAACAGTTTTAAAGTCTTACAAACATCACCACTATGCTAATACAAATTTAAAGGCTTACATGAATGGTCTACAACAAACTTTGTACGTAAGAAAATAATTTTGTTATAGAAAATACATGCAAAATATTTTTTTATGTCTAACATGGGCTAAAATTCTACTTCAATTAACATAGATTATAACACTAAAGCTGAAAATATTCTCCCTTTCACCTATACAGGATCTTGGACATACATGTTATACTATGATTTTATGAAGCATATATTGGCATTTGAGCAGAAAATTTACATATGAGTAGTGTCATTATAAGGTGATTTTTTATATAAGTAACATCTGATTGTATTTGTTGGATCTGAACCAGCATGTAGTGGGTTAAATGAGTGAATTTCAAAAAATAATTTCATTTTGAATCTTACTGGGCCTATAAAGTCTAAATTGATCTAGATCTGATCTAAATAAATTTTAAATAAAATCATTATTTTATTTTATTTGTTAATGAAAGTTTAGTTTGAAATTGTGGTTATATTATATAATGTGTACATGCGTATCGCATACATATGAACGTGTACGTTCACGTGCAACATATACAGTGTGCATGGTTTAACATGCCCGTATCAAAGTCTTGGAATTACATCACAATAGACATAATAACCCCTTCATATACCCATGTGTTGTCTAATACACACATGCATATGTCTCTGTATGTGTATATGTACATACATAAAGATGTGTGTATGTGCATGTGTATTGATGTGATTTATAAAGTCATGATCGTATGTAACATCCCACTATTTTGGACCATTCAAATCGACAATAAATCCACACATATCAGACTTGAATACTTCAAAACAGTGGATTGTCAAGAAAATTTGGAGCAAATAAAATCGAACACAGAATCACAGACACAGAATATCAGAATAACTCGCAGCGGAAATAAAATACCATAGTAGTTCATGAAGCTACTATATACATACTCTCAAAACATATACAAAATCTCATAGTCAAAATAGATACAATAGAAGTCAGGATAGATAAGTCAATAATACAGAGACAATACTGAATAAGAAATAACTGGAAATGAAATCGATGAACCGATAGACAAATAAGCTCCAACCAATCTCTAGCTCCAGAAGGTGAATCCAAAGCTGTGATTCTCAGGCTGACCCGAGCGTAAAGTAAAACACAAACACTCGAGTCAGGACATATATACGTACACAATGTAAACCAACTCAAGTGAACTGTAATAGCAATGCACAATAACTTAAAGGATGCTTGGGATCGCCCATCCTTTAAGGATCCGTTAAACCATCAATTAAGCAGTAACAAACGATATCATAGAAATGTTCATATTAGAGTAAACAATGCAAATAACAGTGCTAATGTGACTAGGGTAGCGTAGAGCTGCTTTAATCGCTCACCTCTAGCCACACTCTCAAATCAAAGGTGTGCATTAAAACAATCACAAGTAAATCAAATGGCACACAAAGAAGTGTACCCGTGGTTAAAATTTCAAAATGGTTTAAAATTTTGAATTAAAAATCATTCAATTAAACCATTAAAAGATGAAGTCATTATACCTTCAAATCAAATATTCAATTCCCAAAAATTTAACCTTTTCTGAGCTCATTTAAATACTTTAAACAATTAAATTTCAATACCTTCAAATCAAATATTCAATTCCCAAAAATTTAACCTTTTTTGAGCTCATTTAAATACTTTACAAAACTCCTCTTTCTTGCTTTGACCTTTAGCATTCATGCCTTGTAACTCCAAACTCTTCAAATTCCTATGCTAGCCGTGCCTAATTGTACCCATACCCGAGCCTTACCTCAAAGAAAACATCATGGCTGAGCATAGTAGAGGATGGTCGAGCCTATGTTGAGTCATGATCAAGCAATTTTGATTTAAAAGCTTGGTTAAGTCATTTGTTAATTCTAATTTCATTTCTTTCAATTTAATCTTTGTGTTGAATATATATTTATAATTGCTTTCCTTATTTGTTGTATACAAGATCAATATCTTGGCTCTCTCTCCACTTGAATCTAAATCGTGTTGTATCGTGCTTTCTGGAATTTATCTTTGTGTGTTTTGATTTGCTAACTCCAGCTTAATAAGGTGAGTTATTCACGCTTGACATTCATACTTATAGAATTGTGAAACGATAACAAGTGAATGTGTAGAATTGTTATACCATGTTATACCTACCTGTGATATGTATTATATGATGTTAAACCCTGTTATAAACCTGTTACATCATCTACTATGTTATATTCTATTATATTGTTTATTTTATTCTGTTTCTCACCCTGCAAGTTCCCTGTAGAATAGAATCACTATGGGTTGAAATGATACATACCCGAACTGACTTTAGAATAGGGAAAAATCGTTATGGGCTGAAATGATAGGCCTGAGCGATTTTTATTTAACTTGGGATTGCGGGTTTGAAATGATAGAACCCAAATATTTCTTTGTAAATTACGAATTGAAATGATATATTATCCGTATCACTCGACAGGTTAGAAAATATTATACAGACCCGTGGTTATTTTATATATTTTTCTAGAAAATTTTTAAGTATTTTAAAATGTAAAAGTATGATAATTTGATTTAAATTGAATTTAAAATGATTTAATAAAGTGATAATGATTTTTCTATGTATTAAAAATGTTAAATAAATGAATGGAAAAATTGTGATTTAAAACGTAACTTAATTTGGAAATTTGTGATTTGATTTTTAAATGGAGGTTTAAGTTAATAAAAAAAATGGAAATTAAATTTTATTTATGAAATGGAAATTTAAATCTAAGTGTTAAGGTAAATTGTTAAAAATGAAAAGAATAAGAAAATTGTACACTTGAATTTAATAAGTGAATTTATTGGAAAATTTGATTTTATTGTAAAAAAATTTCTTTATAAAATCGTAAGTTAAAGGGTATTTAAATGAACATTTTTGAAGTGGAAAAATATGATTTTTATAAGTTAAAATGGTTAAAATTGAAGTTTAATTGTTTCTGAAATTTTATTATAAATCTGGAAATTTAATTAGTAGCACTTCAGAAATGCTATCAATTCTGAAACTAACTTAAAATCTGAAGTAAAGGATACTGCAGCACTTTGTAAGTGTTGTGGTTGATGCAAATGAACTGAAGGCTACTACAACACTTGGTAAGTGCTATGGTTGCAGAAAGAAAATCTAACAATCTAATAAAAGGGCTACAGTAGCACTTGATAAGTGCTGCAGCTGGCTGAAATAAGATTTTTAGTTATAACTGAACTACTACAGCAGTTTTGTAAATGCTGTTTTTGCTGAATTGAATTGTTTTCAAATGTAACTTAATGCAATATTTCTAAGTGCTGCGGAAGCTGAAATTTAAATGTTTTGTTCAACATAGGCTCGGTCTATGGTCATGTTTGGGCTCGGCCATGGTCTTCTACAGGTCAGGTCAGATCAAAATCAAGGCTAGTGTGTGTGTAGTCATGGCCAAGCAAGGCAAAGGTGGTGGCAAAAGAGGTGGTCGAGGCTGGTGAATAAGGATTGGATGCATATAGTGGCTCGACTAGGATTTTTGCAAATTTTTGTGGTGATGGCTCCACATGGTGGTCACGACCAGGTCTGGACAGAGGAGAGGGGTGGTTGTAGGCTGTGGATGATGAGGAGAAGGTGATGGTGGTTATAGGCCGAGCAAAGCTAGAGAGGAGCAAGCAAAAATCAATGAAAATGAAGAGGAAAAATAGGAAAAAGGAGAAGCCATTAACTTACATATTTTTTTCAGAAATGATAGTAGCCATGTATTGTGATGAGAATGAGAAAGTTTTCACGTGATAAACAAAAGGAAATGCACGGCTACAATAGAGAAAATGAAAGGCCAAGCAAATGAAAAGACTAGCAATTGAAAAGTCACAAGCAAACGAAAAGACTTTGTCTCTTTGCATTTTCAAATCTATATATTCAAAATGATCAAATAGAAAATCAAGTAAATAAAATAAAATTCAAAAAAAAATAAAGTAGAAATGAGAATAAATAAATAGTCTTAGGAAAAATAGGAAATAAATATAGAAAATAATTTATTTTACTGAAATTGGAATTAAAATTGTAAACAAAATACAACTTATATTGGGAAATTCCAAACTCAACAAAATTCACACAATTAAATTCAAAGCCCAAAACAAAATAAAAGATAGCAAATAAAATAGAAAATGAATGATAAAATACAGATAAAATCCTACGTGTAAAACACTGAATTTATCAAATTTTAAAAGGTTTAAAACGGAATTCGACGAAACGAAAAGCAGAACGGATATCAGAACCAATTACTGTTTTAAAGAAAAAGATTAAAATTTAAAATTTAAAAATTTCAATTTAAAAGTCACAGTTTGACAAAATATAACATTTCCAGAAAAATCAATATTTAGTTGTATTTGGAAAAATAAAATAGAAACAAAAATCCAGAATACATTGGAAAAATTTCAAACTTCAATTTAAAATTATTTAAAAATCAAAGTTTCAAAATAAATTAATTTAAAACTATTTATTAAAATTATGGGTTGTTACACTCTCCCTTACTCAAAACTTTTCGTCCTCGAAAAGGAAGAAGGTAGGAGAATAGAAATAGCTAGCGGGAAAAATGGAGAAAGACAAGGATGGACCGTTAATTTAAAACTATATAAATTCAATTAGGATTCTTTAATATTTATAATTTGGTTAAATCTATTTTATTATATCCATAAAAGTCATTTAATTCAAATTGTTAGTTAAAAAGGTAAACAATATTTAAAACACTTTAAAATCTTTTAGAAAGGAAAATAACCGATCAAAATATCCTTTATATAATACTTTATCAAAATACTTTTATAACTCGATGTCTTAACAAGTTTATCCTCGTTCCTGCAGACTCTGGCCATGTGTTGATCAGGTGCAAAGCTAGAATTCTCCAGGTACTTAGTAGACTTGTTTCAACACTCAGTGAAAATACTGGAAAAACTTAAAAAAACAGATATGGAAAGTACAATCCAAACAAAACAACCAAATCATGTCGATCATGGATCGCGGATACACAATGGTTACGCCTGGATCACCCTGAAAACATCCATACCCGTAGGCCACCCCCAGCCCTGCGATTACGCCATGAAGACTGGTTGTACCGCAGATACACAATAGTTACGCCTGGATCTCCCAGGAAACATCCGTACCCGTAGGCTCTCGCAGCCTCTGCGGATTACGCTAACAAGCGACCCAATAGATCGCAGATACACATACGCCTGGATCCCCCAGGAAACATCCGTACACGTAGGCTCTTGCAGCCCCTGCGAATTACGCTATACAGTCGTGCTCGTAAGACCATGGAGATCGCCATGGAATTCGATGGACACTCGAGTATCATATCCGGAAAACCCAAATCAGTGAATAATATCGATAGAATGAATCCACAGTGTGGCCACAAAGCAAATATCGAGCAGAAGGCACTTTCCATGTCTTTACTTCGAAAATATGTATCATATAGTACCTTTTAAAATCACTTTCAAATATCGTACTTATATAAAGTCCATTATACATAAGATTTCATTTTCAAATCGATTACTTTCCAAAATCAATAGTTTTCGAATCAACTTCATACTTATACAAACAAATTTTATATAAGTTCGGTAACTCCCAAATCAAGTATTTAGTAACACATGGTTCTCAAATTTCAATTTGTTTCAATATCAATACAATTTTCAAAATCATATATGCTTTCACCAAGTTATTCTTCCAAATCAAATATCTTCAGTTTCAAAGTTTCCAAAATAATAAATTTATAAAATAATCCAAGTTTCTAAATCAATATAATTTAAGTCAACCAATTCATTTATAAAATCAATGGTTTTCAAAATCATCTTATACTTACATAAGGTCCATCTTATATCAGGATCAAAATTTTCCAAAATCAATTACGCTGCATGAAGAGCCATATGGGATTGAACATCTTTGCTTTATAAAAGGTTTTGAATTTAGAATAGTTTTGTATACAAAATAGTTTGTAAAATAGTTTTGTAAATAAAATAGTTTGTAAAATAGTTTTGTATAAAAAATAGTTTTGTATCTAAAATAGAATAAAATAGTTTGTTTAAGAAAAATAAAAGAAAAATAGTTTTGAAAAAAAAATGGTTTTAAATTGATAGTAGTTTTGCATAAAAGAAAAAAAATTCCAATTAAATTACAAAGATATCCAACCCAACAACTTCCAATTTCAGCGTCAAGTATATCAATGATATTAGAACATAAGATGTACATATGTCATTATTTTGCAACATTATATTCGATCGCTCGCTCGATCACACAAGTTCGCTTTCGACTAGTATTGTCAATTCGACTTCCCTAATGCGGACTTCGATATGGTTTCTCGACTAGAAGCCATCAGTCTCCTTGCATAGCCATATACTATGATAGAGAATTCTAGAATCAAGCCCAAAATCCATATCAAATATTCGCCATCAAGAATCAAATGAAAAATCCTAACACGAAATGGTGTAATTCACCTCGAACTTGTGTACTCAAACCTGGATCAAATTAATTATGCGAATAAAACAGCATACGTACAACTTATGTATTTATTCCAACTTGTTAAATATATGGTGTCATAAAGATGTTACTAAGTTAAAACATTTAAACTAAATTTTATTCAAAATATTTTTAAAAACTAAATTTCATATTAGTATAATTGAAAATAGTCTTATTCATTTACTTAACAAAACAGTTTCAAACTTATTTAAATCATATTACTACATACGTTAAACATACATACCAAACTTATATACTTTATACTTTTCAAAATTACTTAGCTTTGAAAAGTTAACCTTGATTTTGAAGTGCTCGAACCTTCAAAATAGTCGAAGAAATCATATTTTCAATCCAAGAGTTGGAAATCACCAACAAATCAGTACATCGATTCCAAAAGATAGGGTTATATCAATCAAATCCGAAACTCAAGGACTGAACACCGGGCTCATTTCAAAACTGTTTCAAATATATATACATATATCTTTCGAATATCAAATCATGCTTCGGAATTTGAAATCCAAATTGGTTTCACAAATCAATCGCATAGCAAAGCTACCGAAGTGGCCTCTCCCCCACTCTGAAACTCAAAAATCAATGTCGATGATGCATGCATTCATCACCGAAATTATTTTCCAGCGACATTATTGGGTTCTGGACTTCTATTTCCTCGAAAACTTCTTTTTAAATTTCTTCGAAATCATTTGAAACTCATTAAAATCAATTGAAAACATTTCTTATTCAGAAAATACTTTCAAATCGTATTATTATATATTTCAAAATCTTAAACAAATTTCAAAATGCCGGAGTTCAATCTCTCAAAATTTCAAATTCAAGACCCTTCAGTTATAAATCATTTTATATAAATCAATTTTCTTATATAACTTTCAAAATTTCAAATCCTTTCGAAACTTCAAATTCTCATTTTTAAAATGGTATATAATCCTTATCGAAAACATTTCACCTTTATATAAAAAATATGGTCATCCTTATCAAAATAATAACTTCGATGAATACACAATTTTCAAAAGACGATCAACCACAAATTTTCCAAGGAATGATTTAAGGATGGATTTCAAAACAAAACAGAGATTCAAATTTAGAGGAACTCTAATTAAATAGAATTCTGATTCAAAGATAAGCTCGAACGAAGATGAGATAATTAAATTACCAATTATAAGATGGATAAGCCCATATAAATCGCGGGCAACCTTAACCGGGTCAACCGTGACTTCAGGAGTATAATCGATGCGAAAATCTAAGGCAGATCGACCTTCGATCGCCAAAGATAGCATCCAGGTATAGCGGAAGATAGATAGCATCGTAAACCGAGGGTATAAAAATCTCTGGTGAATCAATGCCAATTGTAAGGGAGTTTCACCCCTTTTCATGTCATTCAAAGATTGGCGGAATTGCTGATCTTTATAAAGGTCATTCAAAGTGGGGTTATGCAATGCTCCAAAATCAAAAGAATACAGATATGGGAGACAGGAATGGATTTCAGAACAAGTGGGAGAATTCCAAAGTTTAAAAGGATCCTAATCGATAGGAATCCTAACCAAGATTAGAGATATATAACCTATATTAATACAAAAGAATTCCCATTCAAAATTTGAAAAAGACTCAAATTCATATCATACGAAAACAGGAGCATAAATATCTTTAGTTTGACAATTTTAGCTAAGCAAAAGATATAATAGAGTTCACTCAGTGCAACCTAACATACTACTAATTTTGCCATACCCAAAATAGATTATAATCGACAATGAATCTAGCTCAAACAAGATAGAAGTTCAAAATTCTAGCGAATCCTAACTGAAGAGATTTCTAACAAGGTGGATACAGAAAGGAAGAAGTTAAGATAAATTTTACTTTCAAAGCAAGAAAATTTATATCAAAATAATCTTTGAAAATTCTTTAAAATCATTTGAAAATCATTTTATACTTCGAAAATACGTTCTCTCACAAAGAAATGATTCTGAGATTGATTTCACTCATTCTAGGGTATTTCTACCCTATCTCTAATGAGTTTTTGCTCCGCAGGCTAAGGTTTGCCTAAAAATCGCTTTGATACCAAATGTAACATCCCACTATTTTGGACCATTCAAATCGACAATAAATCCACACATGTCAGACTTGAATACTTCAAAACAGTGGATTGTCAAGAAAATTTGGAGCAAATAAAATCGAACACAGAATCACAGACACAGAATATCAAAATAACTCGCAGCGGAAATAAAATACCATAGTAGTTCATGAAGCTACTATATACATACTCTCAAAACATATACAAAATCTCATAGTCAAAATAGATACAATAGAAGTCAGAATAAATAAGTCAATATTAAGAGACAATACTGAATAGGAAATAACTGGAAATGAAATCGATGAACCGATAGACAAATAAGCTCCAACCAATCTCTAGCTCCAGAAGGTGAATCCAAAGCTGTGATTCTCAAGCTGACCCGAGCGTAAAGTAAAACACAAACACTCGAGTCAGGACATACATACTTATACAATGTAAACCAACTCAAGTGAACTGTAATAGCGATGCACAATAACTTATAGGATGCTTAGGATCGCCCATCCTTTAAGGATCCGTTAAACCATCACTTAAGCAGTAATAAACGCTATCATAGAAATGTTCATATTAGAGTAAACAATGCAATTAACAGTGCTAATGTGACTAGGGTAGCGCAGAGCTGCAGTAATCGCTCACCTCTAGCCACACTCTCAAATCAAAGGTGTGCATTAAAACAATCACAAGTAAATCAAATGGCAAACAAAAAAGTGTACCCGTGGTTAAAATTTCAAAATGGTTTAAAATTTCGAACTAAAAATCATTCATTTAAACGATTAAAAGATGAAGTCATTATACCTTCAAATCAAATATTCAATTCCCAAAAATTTAACCTTTTTCTGAGCTCATTTAAATACTTTAAACATTTAAATTTCAGCTTCCGCAGCACTTAGAAATATTGCGGTAAGTTACATTTGAAAACAATTCAATTCAGAAAATACAGTATTTACAAAACTGCTGTAGTAGTTTAGTTATAACTAAAAATCTTATTTCATCCAACTGCAGCACTTATCAAGTGCTACTGTAGCCCTTTTATTAGTTTCAGATTTTTAGATTTTCTTTCTGCAACCACAGCACTTACAAAGTGCTGCAGTAGCCTTTAGTTAATTTAGCCTTTAGTTCATTTGCATCAACCACAACACTTACAAAGTGCTGCAGTTTCCTTTACTTCAGATTTTAAGTTAGTTTCAGAAATGATAGCATTTCTGAAGTGCTACTAATGAATTGCATTCATTTGATTTGAGTCATGACAACCACGGCTTGACCTTTGCATTTTATTGTGTTGTCTCTGTTGCCCCTCTGATCTAGTCTGCAATACTTGATGTGGTCACTGACCTGAGTCTTGTTGCATTTGTTTCAGTGTGGCATCTATTCTGGTGGGTCTGACCTGAACTTGATTCACTTGAACTTTTGTGATGTTGGTCTGGTTCGACTTTTGCCATGTTATCCACTGCCTCTAGTAGCACTTTGATATGGTGTAGCTTTTGAATTATCACTTACCTGTTACATTTGCATATCACTGTAATTCTATCACCACTGTTTATTTGCATATAAACATGAGTTCTGACTTGTTTGGATTTCGTGACATCCGGGTTACTTGATATAGTTCGAACTTGGTTCTGGTTATCTTCGACATTGGTTTAGATATTGAACTGTACTTCATTTGAGACTCGACTTGATCATGTAACATCACCAAACAATAGTCAGATAAGATCAACTGTAACGCCCCACCTCTATGCTCATAATAACAAAGAGTATTAAAAGAAATATTGTCTATTATTACGAAGAATAAGGCTGGATAGGAGCGACCATCCGTAGTTAGCCTTACACTAATATTGGTTATCTCGATAGGAGTGGTATATACTTTTTATTTTTCATCTATTATTTATTTACTCCCATCGACACACCCAATTCTAGTATAAAACGAACTACGACGGTTCATAATAGTTTAGGACAATGAATATAATAACAACACAGATAATATAAATGCGGAACACAGATTAACAAAAATCTCATATATATATATAACCGATGTCAGTTACAATATAGTTGACACGATACATATGATACAACTACAACTGTCGACTCTAGAAGTTATATATACAAGTACATTATCGACTAATATACATGAATACATATCGTTCTATACAATGACACGACTACTACAAAATGACACTGACAACTTCAGAAGATGTGAAAAGTCTTCATATCCTGAACAGCAACTCAAAGAAGAAAATCTACAACCTGAAATAACTCGGGTCACTCCTATCGAGATAACCAATATTAGTGTAAGGCCAACTACGGATGGTCGCTCCTATCCAGCCTTATTCTTCGTAATAATAGACAGTATTTCTTTTAATACTCTTTGTTATTATGAGCATAGAGGTGGGGCGTTACAGTTGATTTCCATATTTATAATAAAATTTCAAAAACTATTAAACTTCAATTTTAACCATTTTAACTTATAAAAATCATATTTTTCCACTTCAAAAATGTTCATTTAAATACCCTTTAACTTATGATTTTATAAAGAAATTTTTTTACAATAAAATCAAATTTTCCAATAAATTCACTTATTAAATTCAAGTGTATAATTTTCTTATTCTTTTCATTTTTAACAATTTACCTTAACACTTAGATTTAAATTTCCATTTCATAAATAAAATTTAATTCCCATTTTTTTAATTAATTTAAACCTCCATTTAAAAATCAAATCACAAATTTCCAAATTAAGTTATGTTTCAAAACACAATTTTTCCATTCGTTTATTTAACATTTTTAATACATAGAAAAATCATTATCACTTTATTAAATCATTTTAAATTCAATATAAATCAAATTATAATACTTTTACATTTTAAAATACTTAAAATTTTCCAGAAAAATATACAAAATAACCACGGGTCTGTATAATATTTTCTAACCTATCGAGTGATACGGATAATATATCATTTCAATCCGTAATTTACAAAGAAAAATCCAGGTTCTATCATTTCAAACCCGCAATCCCAAGTTAAATAAAAATAAATAAAAATCACTCAGGCCTATCATTTCAGCCCATAACGATTTTTTCCTATTCTAAAGTCCGTTAGGGTATGTATCATTTCAACCCATAGTGATTCTATTCTATAGGGAACTTGCAGGGTGAGAAACATAATAAAATAAACAATACAGCAGAATATAGCATAGCAGATGATGTGACAGGTTTATAACAGGGTTTAACATCATATAATACATATCACAGGAAGGTATAACATGGTATAACAATTCTACACATTCACTTGTTATCATTTCACAATTCTATAAGTATGAATGTCAAGCGTGAATAACTCACCTTATTAAGCTGGAGTTAGCAAATCAAAACACACAAAGATAAATTCCAAAAAGCACAATACAACACGATTTAATTCAAGTGGAGAGAGAGCCAAGATATTGATCTTGTATACAACAAATAAGGAAAGCAATTATAAATATATATTCAACACAAAGATTAAATTGAAAGAAATGAAATTAGAATTAACAAATGACTTAACCAAGCTTTTAAATCAAAATTGATTGATCATGACTCAACATGGGCTCGGCCATCCTCTACTATGCTCAGCCATGATGTTTTCTTTGAGGTAAGGCTCGGGTATGGGTACAATTAGGCATAGCTAGCATAGGAATTTGAAGAGTTTGGAGTTACAAGGCATGAATGCTAAAGGTCAAAGCAAGAAAGAGGAGTTTTGGTTCAACATAGGCTCGGTCTATGGTCATGTTTGGGCTTGGCCATGGTCTTCTACAGGTCAGGTCAGATGTGAATCAAGGCTAGTGTGTGTGTAGTCGTGGCCAAGCAAGTCAAAGGTGGTGGCAAAAGAGGTGGTCGAGGCTAGTGAATAAGGATTGGATGCATATAGTGGTTCGGCTAGGATTTTTGCAAAGTTTTTTGGTGATGGCTCCACTTGGTGGTCACGGCTAGGTCTGGACAGAGGAGAGGGGTGGTTGTAGGCCGTAGATGATGAGGAGAAGGTGATGGTGGTGGTCGGTGGAGGTGATGGTGGTTATAGGCCGAGCAAAGCTAGAGAGGAGCAAGCAAAAATCAATGAAAATGAAGAGGAAAAATAGGAAAAAGGAGAAGCCATTAACTTACATATTTTTTTTCAGAAATGAGAGTAGCCGTGTATTGTGAAGAGAATGAGAAATTTTTCACGTGATAAACAAAAGGAAATGCACGGCTACAATGGAGAAAATGAAAGGCCAAGCAAATGAAAAGACTAGCAATTGAAAAGTCATAAGCAAACGAAAAGACTTTGTCTCTTTGCATTTCCAAATCTATATATTCAAAATAAATAAATAGAAAATCAAGTAAATAAAATAAAAGTCAAAATAAAATAAAGTAGGAATGAAAATAAATAAATAGACTTAGGAAAAATAGGAAATAAATACATAACATAATTTATTTTATTGAAATTGGAATTAAAATTGTAAACAAAATACAACTTATAATGGGAAATTCCAAACTCAACAAAATTCACACAATTAAATTCAAAGCCCAAAACAAAATAAAAGAGAGCAAACAAAATATAAAATTAATGATAAAATACAGATAAAATCCTTCGTGTAAAACGCTGAATTTATCAAATTTTAAACGGTTTAAAACGGAATTCGACGAAACGAAAAGCAGAACGGATATCAGAACCAATTACTGTTTTAAAGAAAAAGATTAAAATTTAAAATTTAAAAATTTCAATTTAAAAGTCACAATTTGAGAAAATATAACATTTCCAGAAAATTCAATATTTAATTGTATTTGGAAAAATAAAATAGAAACAAAAATCCAAAATACATTGGAAAAATTTCAAACTTCAATTTAAAATTATTTAAAAATCAAAGTTTCAAAATAAAATTAATTTAAAAATATTTATTAAAATTATGGGTTGTTACATCATATTTTTTTTTGCAAGGCAAGCAGGGTTAATTGGTCCCCTACCAGTTTATTGAGAAAAAGGAGAAAATGATTATGAACATGCTCATAACCACCAGAAAAAGAAAAGAAAAAACAGAAAAACCACACAAAGACAAGCTACAAAGAAATCCACACAAATGAAACAAGACAAGAAGAAGTGGAAAGAGGAAATAAACACATTCAAAATCTAAATCCAGACTTCAGTCATATGACTACTGAAGTCATATAGGCTTTCCTTCATACCAGTGATGATAACATTCTTAAGGGCTTCCCATAGCTGATCCATACTCCTTACCTTATTTTCAAAACATCTTAAATTTCTTTCCTCCCAAACCAATTTCAAGTACTTCTTAAAGAAGAAGAAATACACAGTTCTGTCAAGCTTCCTCCATTAAGTTGATTTGCTTATTAAATCCCACTCAACTGAAGATAAACCATGCATATGATCTATATTTATTCTTCTCACCAGTCTTCCCCAAAGTCCCATTAAGTCAGTGCACTCAAAGTATAAGTGAGCTACAGATTCAATCTGCAGCTTACAGAAAACACATAGTGGATCAATTAACATTCCATAATACATCAATTTACTCTTGGTCAACAAGGCATGCATGATGACCTTCCACATCATCAAGTTGTCCCTGGCAGGAGAGATTCTTGACCATAAAACCTTATGCCAAACTATATCAGGGCTTCCAGTAACATTAGCAAGAAGATCATATATAGCAGAGATTGAGTGAGGCTTTCCATTCCATAGCATTTTGTCATTGGTTGCTATATGGTAGTTTTGACCCTGATATTTATTCCAAACAGCTCTAATTTCTTGATTACTGGTGTAAGGCAGCATAAGCTTGCCATCATTCAAGTGGTCTATAGCATGAGCATCCCTACTTATTCCAGTCTGAGCAATCTGGTTTGGGGTAAAGATTTTCCCAAGCAATAAGCCATCATCTATCCACGGATCATTCCAGAAATTGAGAGTACTAGATTGAGAGAGCTCAAATTTTATAATTGGAGAGTAAGTAGTTCTTAAATCCAGCATCTTCCTCCAAGTCCAGCTACAATTCTGGGGCATAGACATAGTCCAGAAGTTCCTTCTACCCAGATTATATTTTTTGGTCCATTCAACCCATAAGGAATCAACACCACTTAGCAAGGCATTAAAATGAGCACTGAAGGCTGCTTTATTCCATGTTTACAAATTAAAAATTCCAAGACCACCTTTCTTTTTAGGCAACTCCATTTTGGCAAAGGAGCTCGGAATGATTTTCTTAGAAAGAATTGAACCAGTCCAGAAAAATCTCAACATTGAATTTCTAATCATTTTCACCAGCTTAATGGGAAGAATATACACCCTAGACCAATACACCATCATAGATGAAATAACAGACTTGATGAGCACAAGTCTACCAGCTTGTGAGAGAAATCTATTTGCCCAACAGGACATTAAGCCACATATTTTGGAATACAGAGGCAGGCAGTTAACTGTATTTATTCTTGATGAGCATATAGGAAGGCCTAAGTAATTCATGTTATTATTCATAGATTGCAATCCAGATATGGCAATTAATCGATTAGCTTCTTCAGAAGATATACCAGAAGTGAGAATATGAGATTTATTTGCATTCAGCTTTAAACCAGTCATTTGATAGAATTTGTGAAACAAGGATATGATATTCTCCAAGGATCTCTGATCAGGCTTAGTGAATATCATGATATCATCAGCAAATAGAAGGGATGTTATTTGTGGGGACTTACATTTAGAATGAAACAAAATATCCTTCTGCACATAACTCTTTGACAACATAGTAGTTAAGACTTCCATAATAAGAATAAATATATAAGATGAGATAGGATCACCTTGCCTGATCCCCTGCTTACTTTTGAAAAATCCAGATGTGAAGCCATTATAATTTATTGAGAAGGTAGGAGTTGAGAGACAGGCATATATCCAAACCACATAAAATTTTGGAAACCTCATCAGAGCCATTATTCTCACAATAGATGTCCAGTGTATGCTATCATATGCCTTCATTAAGTCCAATTTTAACATGGCATTATGGGTAGCTTGAGCACGACCATACCCCTTTAATAATTCATGAGTAATCAAGATGTTGTCAAGGATATTCCTCCTGGGAAGAAAAGCAGACTGATTCCTGGAAATTAATCTGCTAAGTACCATAACAAGTCTAGAAGCTAAGATTTTTGATATACACTTATACATTACATTACAACAAGAAATTGGCCTAAAGGATGCAACAGAAGAGGGAGGGTGGACTTTAGGAATAAGTACCAGATTTGTAGCATTCACTTCCTTTAGCAGTTTGAATTTGGTGAAAAAATTATGAACTGCTTTTAAAAAATCTTTCTTGATTATATCCCAACTGTTAATGAAGAATTGAACATTGAACCCATCTGGACCTCCACTTGATTGTCTATTCATGGAAAAAAGAGTTTCTTTTATTTCTTTATCTGTTACCTTAATGACAAGATCGTTAGCTTCCTCGGGCTCCACTTTAGGTAACTGCATTTGGTTTAGTTCTTTAATTTGGGGATTGAAATCTTCATTGTTTCCTAACATATTCTTAAAATAGTTAAGAAGAGCTTTGTCAACTTCTGTTGGATTAGAGTGGAGGACCCCAAACTCATCATAAATAGTTGAGATATGGTCCTTTGCCTGTTTAACCTTAATGGCTGCATGAAAATATGCAGTATTGTTGTCCCCTTCAGCTACCCATTTTTGCCTCAATTGCTGCCTCTTCATATTCCCCTCAGTTCCCAAAGCTTCATTTAATTCATCAAAGTATTTTCTCTCAGATTCAGCAACTGCTGAATTAGCTGGATTGTTCATCATTATTTCTTGAGCTTCCAATAGCTTCTTCCTTAGCATAGTTGATTTCAAAGTCCCATCACCAAATTTGTTCCTAGCCCAATCTCTTAAAGCATATTTAGTAGCCCTTAATTTTCTGCAAAATATAAACATAGGATTTTTATAAAAAATTTCAGACCATGCTTTATTTATTATACTAGTATACTCAGGCTCAAGGACCCAAGTATTATAAAATTTGAAGCTTTTTTTTCCTTTAACAACTTCTGACCCGAGGAGAAAATTATAGGAGAGTGGTCAGACAAGACTGGTTAGGGGATAAAGGAAGACATAGTTGGCCAATAGGTTAAGGCTTGGAGATTAGCAAAAGAGTGATCAATGTTGGTAAATGTTCTGACTCCAGTTCGACTCCTATTATTCCAAGTGAACTCGGCACCAGAAGTGGGGATATGAAGAAAACTGGAATCCTCAATAGCTTTATTGAGATGATAAATGTCTTTTGGGAGAAGGGGGGAGCCTCCAAGTTTGTCATGTAAGGAAAAGCAGCAGTTGAAATCCCCAAAGACAAGCCAGGGATGGGAATTTTACCTAAAGGCTGGAATTAGATCAAGGAGAGCTTGCCTTGAGCTCATAGAATTGTGAGCATAAATAATAGAAAGGTAGAAGGAAGAAGAAGAATCAAACAGTTTGGCGTGGAAGTGCATAACTTGATAAGTACATAGCACAGAGGTTAGAGTCAACACAGATGGGTCAAGAATAACCATTATTCGACCATAAGAAGCTTGATTCATATTATGGTTGAGAGTCCATGTAGGGTTAATGTGCCTAGCAGCTTTATTTATTAGGGTTTCATTCAGTTTTGTTTCCAGAATAGCAAATAGTGATATTTTGTGATGGTTGATGAGATACTTAACTTGATCTAACTTAGTTAGGGAATGTGCTCCTCTTATATTCCATATTGCATAGGACTGCATCATTTGGTATACTTCAATGATTGATGTACAACATTTTTCATGCTCCTTGTTGAAGGAGAACCCCTATGAGCAGAGATATGATCAACATTGTCATCTCTAATGTTTAGACCTTTATCACTTTTCTTTTCTGCCATAGGGTTGGGAGGAGTAAGACCTTTATCGCCTTTATCATATTTGAATAAATATATACATACATACAAATATATATTATTGTAAAGAAATATTAATATTACACATATACATGCATATATATACACACACACACACATCAAGTAATATTGATAAATAATATATATAGTTAAGATTCAAATTCAAATTTCAATTTCAAATTTTAAAACTAGATCTAGATTTAAAAATATCCTTTAATTTCAAATTAAAAATCATTTATATTTTAAGAGTAAGCATATACATACAAAAATATTATTTTTTATTTTGAATGTAAATATGTATATATTTATATGTTAAGAATAAATATTCAAAAATCATGTATAAAATAAAATGACAGTATATAATCAAGTATGATAATATATATATATATATATATATATATATATATATATATATATATTATTGAAATTGACTATTTTATCATTAGGGTTTATATAACTCTACACTAAAATGGCGGCTAGGGTTTCTAGCACTCCTCTGTAGTGTAGCTAAAATACATCGTTGGGAATTTCCAATCGAAATTCCCCCCCTTATACCAACCTCTAGATATGGGTTTACCCCAGTCATTAATAGGAAATCTTATAGACAGTTTATAACAGAGTTCACAAAGTGAAAATAATAAAAATGAAAGGCAGGCAAAGAACCCCTCAGCGGTGTCAATTTTCACGTAAGTAACGCCCCAGAGTTTCCGCCCCTTTCAATAGCTGCACGGGTTAATAATGAAACCGATGCAAATTATTCAGAGATTTCAGTCAACATGCCTGCTTCTAAGGCATGGTACCAAATCATGACGGAGTTAGAGGTGACCACTTATTCTCCAATCAATTACTTTTTGCCTAAAGAATTCAACAACCTCAGATGTGCCAAAAAGGATACACAAATTGTAAGCAATGTAAGAGAGAAATAGAAGAACCCACTTATTTTGTATGTAATAGGCCCCAAATCTATTACCATTATCAAATCCTACATCACAAGAGTTTGGCAATCCAATAGTGAGTTTTAAATATATATATTTTTTAAAGACAATGGTTTTTATCTAGTTAAATTTGAGAAACGGGAAGACTGTGAAAAAATTCTGGCAAACTGTTAGCATTTTAACTATAAGAGGTTGATGATTATTAAGAAATGGAAAATAGGGATGAAATTATAAAAGAAATTCTTACGGGCGATCCCATCTGGGTTCGATTAGTAGGTCTAGATTTGGACTTCTGGACGGAAGAGGGGATAGGAAAAAATAGCCTCGGTCAAAGGCAACCCCATCAAACTGGATCAAGTAACCAAAGGAATAATTCATATTTCATACGCTCGTATTCTAATAGAAATTGATGAAAATTTCTCATTCTCAAGTCAAATTCCTATACTAGACGAAAACGATAATATAGTTTGGCAATCAACGGTATACAAATGGTATCCTAGCAAATGCATTAACTGCAATGGTTACGGACACAAAACCAAAATGCAATGTTAGGAAAATATAGCTACCAAAACAGCATATTGCCATTGATAATGTGAACACTTCAATTCAAATAGATGAGAATAATACAAAAGGAAATAAGTCACATCCACTCAATTCAGCTATAGCAAATGAATCAATGAATGATAACGTGAACAATTCAATGCAAATAGATGAGAATAACACAGAAGATAGCAAGTCACATGCACTCAGTTCTACCACAGCAAATAAATCAAATCAAAGCAATGTCCAAAAAATAGTTAATACACAGTCCGAAGTTAATACACAACATGAAGCAAATATGAGTTCTCAGTTCCTTAGTATGCAACAACAAATACAAACGAGATGGCCTACAGATATATAATAGCAACAAAAAAATGAAAAACAAGACAATGAATTAGTGTGATTTGCCAGCCAGTACCCGCAGTTCCAAGTTGATTCGCGCAGCAATAGTGACATCAAGCTTGTAGAAGCCATGCTTCAGGAATACATAGGATCCATTCTTGACAAAGTGAAGACATTTGAGCTGGGTATTTGAGCGGGGAAGTTGTTTGAAAGGAGAATATATTTAGGGACGCGAAAGGGGTATTTAAGCGGATTATTTGAAATGTGATTTTTAATTTAATTGATTTATAGTTAATTAATTATTATTTTTATTATGTAATATGTGTTTAATATTTGCAAATAATAAGAAATGAATTTCGCAATTTCATTAAAATAAACTAATACATCTTTAAATTTAAATACATTCAAAAAACAAACTAAAACTACCGACGATGATCACGACCACGACCACACAACAAATCCAACTTGTATACTAGAAATCTTGGTACTTCTCGATTACTCAATTTTCTGATGATACCCAAGTTTGTGGGTTCGTTACGAAAAATTAACATAAGCTTCCACTATTAAACAGGAAGAATAGGAGCCAGTAAATCATAACAATGCTACACGACATTGTTGAAACGATCTGTATTCAGGATCGACCTTCCAATGTCATGCCTACTCGAACTGCCTTGCTCGGTATGCCTACTGCATCTAGGAGGCAGAATAACTGAAGTGTCATGAGCTATCCAATCAGAGTAATAATCCGTATCGACGGCAGTAAAAAGATGAATGAGTATGTTAGGAGCTATCAGATATCTGCATGCCCCCTCCCCATGCAGCATCCAAAAAGTCGATCCAACACTCTGAATTTGAAAACATGATCTTTTATAAACCTATGAATCTTTATGCAGTCGTATTCCCCCGCTCCTTGGAAAAAACTTGATTTGGAATGGATTTTCTATCGATTAGAAAACTGTTAAATTTATCGTATAAAAATACCACAAGTGCACATCATACAATTATAGTACGTGTGCAAGTACGGGTCGATCCACAAGGAAAACAAAAATTTCAACTTACTGAACCAAACTATCCCAAATGTTATGAAAATATTTTTAACTAAAAATTGTTGAAAAACTAGAGAAAATTAGAATAAAAGTAATGATATTAAAAGGCAATTTAGTAGTAAATCCACTTTCACGTTCAAATAAGTCAACACATAATAAATTTATAATCTCTCGTTTTAACCCAAGCAGGATTAGTTAATGTATTTATTTTAAGTACGGTTTATTTGTGGTATTAATTAAAACAACATAAACCATCAAATTTCAATAGATCAACCAAACCCACTTATCAAATATAATGAAAATGGTTATGAAGTCAGAAGTAAAATCTTATTTAAGCATGATCTATATTTTACCATTTTAGATCAAGTAACATAGAACATCAAATTTTAATTCTACTTTTAACTTCATTATTAAAATCAAATAGCTAGATGAAGATGTAACTTGAGTCTATATTTGATTAAGTATAGCCTATTTATAACTAATAACAGAGGCTATCAAATTCGTTTATAAACATCAAACTTCCATCTACATCTACATTTACATTAAGTGCAAAAACAAGAGATCATAAATGGGTCCATTATGTTGAATCATGAGAGCTTCATTACCCCTAAATTAAAGGAATTTAGCCTCTTATCATTGAATTCATTTCAACAAAAGTCGACTACAACATTAACAAAAAGAAAGAAAATGCTAATTAAAAAGAATGAGAGCTAACTAGTTGCACAAAAATAAATCTACACCAATTTCTTCACTTTTTGGGATTCGGATTTTGAAGCGACAAAGTGCTGCCATTTTGAGAGCTCGAGTTCTACACTTCTTCACTTCTTTTCTCTACTTTAATCTTGTGATTCCTTCCATCCAAATTGAAGATCAAATCGAAGATCCAAGAGCTTAGATTGAAGATCTACATCCATCGAAGAGAGATTTCATCATTTGAAGCGGAATTTTGATAGATGAAGTTAGATTCTTCGCTGTCCAGATCTGAAGTGTGTTGCTTTTGAGGTGTTTAGGTGATTTGGTGAGTGGTGATTATCTCTCGCACGGATCCAAAGGAGTATATCGGATTGTTGGCTTGATTTTGTGTTAGAATAGTGATTTCCATGCATTTTCTTAAACTTAAGTATAGATCTATTGTTCATGACGATTTGACATTCATTTTACTACATGTTAACCTATGCAAGTTCATTCATCAAGATGTAGAGATATTGCTCATGATTTCATACTTGTTAGATTTGGACTCTTTATTTACAAGATTGCCATTATTGTTATAACTGTTTATTAGATCATATTTGAATGCTTGATTACTTGGATTAATGATTGACTTGATTGATTGTTATAAATTAGTTGATTGATGATTTGATTTAGACAAGATGGTCGAAGATGATTCAAAAGCTAAGGGAAAGGCTCTTGAATTGGGAAAGCTGCTCGTGGCATATGTGGCGGATGATGAAGCTCATATGGATAGGTTTGATGATGATGATGTTGAGATGAGGCTTTGCTATGATGAGATGAAGCGAGGCATGGTATGAGATAGCCTTGGTTTAATCCAGACGGGATCATTCCAAGCATGTTGATAACTCGGTGAAATGGTTCGAGTTAGAGGATAATGGTTTGCTCGAGAGGCGCTTGAGCTAGAATGAGAATAGTCGTCGAGGAGGATGACTAGAAGGCTGAGATGTCATCGTTGTTGAAGGTTCTAGCATGCTCAAAGCAAGAGTACGCTGGGAAGATTCGATAGTCCCAAAAGGCTACTGATTGGTAGTCGAGTACTCTGGGCAGATTCGATAGTCCTAGGCACGGGCTGCGACGACGTGCGGAGTTATGTCTAGAACCGGGGTTGCCATTAACCCTTGACGGACGGCTGAAAGAATGTGCCGGTCATTCAATTAACGGTGGTGTCGAAGCAATGATAACAATGATAGCCAGAGTCATGGATGTTTGGTTGTATCATCATTCGGTCTCAAGAGCAGTGTTTTCTGGGTGCTTATCTGATCTTGGTTTAGGCCTTGGGGGTTTGTACTTGGAAAACATCGCCCTTGACTCGAGTGATAATTGCTTTACTTTAAATGTTTGCTTTGCTATGTTTGCTTCTGCTTAGTGTGTGTCAGAGGGCTATCACTGTAGAAAGAGGTGGAGTGGGAGGGTTGGATTCCTATTCCTTTTTCCTTTATGCTCTTTTGGTATGTTGTTAGTTAATTTACCGCTCACTAAGACTGTTGTCTGACTCAAGGCTTTATGTTTTAACTCTTATTGCCTTAGGCTGTTCGTCCATTTTGGGACGGGCAGACTAGGTAGCAGGTGACAGGTGCTGTTCTTAGTTTCCGACGATGCTGATGACGAAGACGAGCTGGAGGCTTGCATATTATTTTTCTTACTATATGTACTGGATGTTCCGCTGCTTTGTATAATTCTCTGAGTGATATGTAGTGAGGCTTGATGTATTGACTATTCAGATGTTGTACTCAACTATTATGAAGTTTTATTGATGAGATTCTATTCTGTGAAGCTTCACTATATATATTCTCTATTGTATTTTATCCATGCGCTGTGAGTAATACGATAGATTCTGCTGTTTTAATTTACCCTGACAATCGTCCATGGCTGTCTGGCACACTTTACAGCGCACTATCTCTAGGTTCAGTGCGGGGGTCATGGGCGGTTGTCACATTTGGTATTAGAGCTTTGGTTAATCGATTTTACCCAACGCTCGCTGACGTAACTACGTATGAGAGACGTAATTGTATTTTGATGGATGATTACTATATATAATATAGTAGCTTAGAAAGATTTGAGTCCTTTATGCAGTTGTTTCTCAAGGTATGTTAATCATTCCTTTTTATAGATATTAGGAATGAGTCGAAGAGGGAGACCAGCTGCTAGGGAAGGCCGTGCTACTGAGGGGGCTGCTGATTATGTTGCTATGTTCGAAGCTATGATGACTTCGATCATGAGAAGGATGCCAGCTCCGGGGCCATCAGTAGATGTTGGAGTTCAAGTCCAAACTCCAAAACCGGTGGATTTTGCTAAGCTGTGTAAAGATTATACTGCTCTAGGAGGAAAGGTTTTCTTGGGAACAGAGTCAACCATTGAAGTCCAGAGGTGGATAGATGCTTGTAGAAGGATATTTAGTGATTTGGGAATTGAGGATGCGACTAAGAGGAAGCTAGCATCAAGACAGCTTCAAGGGAGAGCTTCTGATTGGTGGAACTCTATCACCATTGATACTCCGGAGGAAGAAATTACTTGGGAGCAATTTCAAGTCAGATTTGAAGCTAAGTTCATTTCTACAGCTCAGAAGTCTGTTCTGTTCAAGAAGTTTGTGGAGCTCAAGCAAAATGGAAGACCAGTTCTTGAGTATGTTTCTGAGTTTGAAGCTTTGTCCAAGTATGCCCGGTCGTATATTGAATCTCCTTATCAGAAGAATGAGAAGTTTGTAACAGGCTTGGACAGTTATCTTGGGAGGCAGTTGGTGGATCATTTGGACGATTCATTTGAGAAGCTTGTGGAGAAAGCTCTCAGGCACGAGAATCTGTTTCCTAAAGAGGGATCTGTTGTTGCTGTAACCAAGGACGAGTTTAAACCACAGCAGGGTGGATACAAGAAGAGGAAGCAGCAGCAGCAAAAGGGTAAGGATGGCCAGAAGAAGCCAAGGGCGAAGTGACCTGCTACAATTGTCAGCAGAAGGGCCATTTCTCCAGAGATTGCAAGAATCCGAAGGTGCCGGTAAAGTGCCACAACTGTGACAAGCCGGGGCATGTCAAGAGGAATTGTCCAGAACCGCGGAAGGACAAGCAGATTGTGCAAGCTTATGCTTTGGGGGCTGTTCCATCATCTTCAAAAGCCTCTACCGCTGAAGAGAAAGGAAAGAGTGTGGTGATTCAAGGTACTCTTTCCATATGTGGTGTTCCAGTTAGAGTGTTATTTGATACTGGGGCGTCGCATTCGTTTGTTTGTAATGAACTTGTAGGCCGGTTGAGTTTAGAACCGGATATTGTTGATAGGCCATTGGTCGTGACTAATCCAGTTAGGGGTTCGTCTTGTTTGTGTATGCTATGCCGTGGTCTGATTGTATCGAGTCATGATTGCTCTTTTGTTTGTGATTGTTTTGTCCTGAACTTTGCGGGGTTCGGAATTATTTTGGGTATGGACTGGCTTAGGAAGTATGCGGCAAAGGTTGATTGTGATAGGTTGGAGGTGACAGTCGAGAATGTGGAGGGGCGAAAGATTGTGATACGATGTAAGCATGAAGAAGGCGTCTTCATGAGCTTCATGTATTCGCTGGTTGTTCCACGGGATGGACTGTCATCTGTGCCAATCGCTAATGGATTTGAGGATGTATTTGATGAGGTCAAAGGGTTACCGCCGCATAGAGAGATCGAGTTTCGTATAGATCTAGTTGAAGGAGCCAGACCTGTTGTGATGCCTCTTAGGCAGATGGCGCCTAGGGAACATCAAGAGTTGAAGGTGCAGGTTGATGATCTTTTACAGAAAGGATTCATTCGGCGTAGTGTGTCCGAATGGGGTGCACCAGTTGTGTTCGCAACCAAAGCAGATGGATCGTTGAGGTTGTGTGTGGATTATCGTGAGCTGAATAAAGTGACTAAGAAGAACAAGTATCCATTGCCGAGAATAGATGACTTGTTTGATCAGCTTCACGAAGCTAAGGTGTTTTCTCAAATGGATTTAGCAACGGGATTTCACCAGTTAAGAGTGGCTAAGGATAGTGTGCTGAAGATTGCTTTTAGGACACCATCCGGTTTCTTTGAGTGGCTGGTAATGCCGTTTGGATTGACTAATGCGCCAGCATATTTTGTGGATCTTATGAATAGAGTGTTCAGAGATCAGTTGAACAAGTTTGTACTAGTGTTCGTGGATGATATTTTGATTTATTCCAGAACTGAAGAAGAACACAAGACGCACTTGCGTACTGTTTTGGAAATCTTACGGAAACATCAGCTGAAGGCTAAGTTTTCGAAGTGTCACTTCTGGAAGAGCGAAGTGAGGTTCTTAGGCCATATTATCTCGGGAAATGGAATAGCGGTTGATCCCGCTAAGGTGGCAGCAATCCAGGATTGGGGTAGACCTAAGAATGCATCTGATGTGAGAAGTTTTCTTGGATTAGTAGGATACTATCGTCGATTTATCAAAGACTTTTCCAAGGTAGCTGCACCGTTAACAGGATTGACGAAAAAGAACCAAGTATTCAGATGGGATGCTAAGTGTGAGCAAGCTTTCAGAATCCTGAAAGAGCGATTGACGAGTGCTCCTGTTTTGACTATTCCTAGTGGAAATGATGAGATGGTGGTTTACACCGACGCATGTGGTACTGGACTTGGAGCAGTGCTGATGCAGAAGGATAAAGTTGTTGCGTATGCAAGTCGACAACTGAAGCCGCATGAAAGGAATTATCCGACTCATGATTTGGAGCTAGCGGCGACTATTTTTGCTCTGAAGATGTGGAGACATTACTTATTGGGAGTTCGATTCGAGTTGTTTACAGATCATAAGTCGTTGTAGTATCTTTTCTCCCAAAAGGATTTGAATCTTCGGCAGCAACGATGGCTAGAGTTTTTGGCATCATATGATTTTGGTATAGCCTATACTCCGGGAAAGGGTAACGCAGTGGTAGATGCGTTAAGACGAAGACATGCAGGATTGGGAGTCATGTTTTCAGAATGGAAGAGTCTCGAGTATTTAGCTGGATTTGACTTCAGGCCCAGATGTGAATTGGAACCTGAGATGTTGGCAAACTTATCGATAAGACCGACTCTTGTGGAAAGAATTGGCGAGAGCCAAAAGCGAGACGATAAGCTTGTCAAGATTATCCATGATTCGGAATCTGGATTGGACCCAGAAAAGGATAAAGGATTCGAGGTCGATCGAGAGGGTTGGCTTCGGAAGCAAGGACGACTAGTTGTTCCCGATATAGATGAATTGAGGAATGAAGTTCTGAAGGAAAGTCATCACTCGAAGCTGACAATTCATCCAGGTGGAAACAAAATGTATCGGGATATGAAGAGAACCTATTACTGGGAAGGTATGAAGAAGGATGTTGGAAATTTTATTTCCAAGTGTATGAACTGCCAGTTGGTGAAAGCCGAACAGAAGAAGCCAAGTGGATTACTTCAGCCGTTAGAAGTTCCTACATGGAAGTGGGAGCAAATATCGATGGATTTTATTGATGGACTACCTAGAACAAGAACGGGAAATGAAGGGATTTGGGTCATCGTAGATCGTTTGACTAAGAGTGCAAGATTCATTCATGTTCGATCGACTAGGACTGCATCAAAGTTGGCTGAGCTGTATGTTAAGTGGATAGTTCGATTCCATGGTATTCCGAAGAGTATAGTGAGTGATCGAGACCCATTGTTCACTAGTGGATTTTGGAAGAGCTTCCAGGAAGTTTTGGGAACCGAGTTGTGTTTGAGTACAGCTTATCACCCCCAAACAGATGGTCAGACTGAGAGAGTTAACCGAGTTTTGGAAGATCTCCTTAGAGCTTGTGTTTTAGATTTCGGAGGATCATGGGAAGATCACCTTCATTTGGTGGAATTTTCGTATAATAACAATTACCAGTCAAGCATTGGTATGGCACCGTATGAAGCACTGTATGAAAGACCGTGTAACTCTCCGACATGTTGGTTAGAAACAGGAGAAAAGCTGATACTTGGACCAGAGATGATTCGACAGACTTCAGACTTCATAGAGTTCATTCGGCAACGAATGAAGGCGGCCCAAGACCGTCAGAAAAGTTATGCCGATAAGCGTCGTAAGGATTTAGAATTCGACGTAGGTGATATGGTTTTTGTGAAGATTTCTCCACTGAAGAATGTTATTTGATTCGGGAAGAAAGGAAAATTGACTCCGAGATTTGTTGGGCCATTCCCGATCACCGAGCGAATTGGAAAGCTCGCCTACAGATTGGAATTACCAGAGAAGATGGCGGGTGTGCACAATGTTTTTCATGTATCGTATCTACGGAAGTATGTGCACGACTCGAATACAGTGGTTTCTGCTGATAGCTGTGAAGATTTAGAGGTTGATCCAGTCGATAAGAGATCTCGTAAGCCGCTTCGTGTTGTGGAAACCGACACGAAACAGCTTAGGAGAAAGGTAGTTAGGTTGCTCAAGATACAATGGAGTGATGATGATAACGACTGTACATGGGAGGTGGAAGAGAGGATGAAGGCAGCTCATCCTGAACTCTTCAAGGTATGGCCCTAAGGTGTCGTGTCATCTAACGACATTGTAATTTGTTCTAGTTTTAGAATTCTGCATGCTAAGCTAGAATCGGATGCATGGTTTGTTGATTGCTATGGATGGTAGGCATGCAGAATAGTTTTTGATTGCTCTTGTTTGTTTGGAATTTCGGGGGCCAAATTCCTAAGGGGGAGAGAATGTAACGACCCGTATTTTTACGGATCGAAACATCGTAAAACTGTTGTCATTAGGTCGCAATGTTGATAAGTCGTCCAGAGTCTAAGTCGTGGACGAGATAAGGCTTAGGTCGTATAGTAGTTAGGTCGGAGTAGACGACTTAAGGAAGTGGAGCGACCTAAGGAAGTTGGCGACCTAAGGATTATGGGATAAGTCGTATAGAAGTTAGGTCGTGTGGTGGCTTAGGTCGAGTGAATGACTTAAGAGTTAACGACCTAGTAGTTAGCGTATTGGTTTAGGTCGTATTGGTTTAGGTCGTACTGGTTTAGGTCGTATGCTAGTTTGGGACGACCTATAGGATTTGACCGATCTAAGGAATAGGCGACTTAAGGAAGACGGTGACCTAAGAGTTAGCGGTACAAGAAACTGGGCGAGTTAGCGACTTAAGGAGGATAGGTCGGCAATGACCTAAGGAAGGAACAGTTAGGTCGTCCAGACGACTTAGGGGTTAGGTCGTAAGACCCTGTGTATAGTGGAGTCGTTAAGGTCGTTATGTTCTATCCCAGTTAGGTCGTTAGGTCGCGTAAGGACCTAGGCTATTAGGTCGCGTGTGTGTTAGGTCGCATACGTACTAAGTCGTATCTCGTTGGGTCTTAGGTCGTGCCTAAGTGTTAAGTTGCGCATACGTTAAGTCGCGTCTCAGTAAAGTCGTAGGTCGTGACATTTTAGGTCGTGACATTTTTAGGTCGTGGACGACCTAAGGGGAAGCGAACGACCTAAGGAAATCAGCCTATAAATACACGTCCATTTCTTCACTTTTTGGGATCCGGATTTTGAAGCGACAAAGTGCTGCCATTTTGAGAGCTCGAGTTCTACACTTCTTCACTTCTTTTCTCCACTTTAATCTTGTGATTCCTTCCATCCAAATTGAAGATCAAATCGAAGATCCAAGAGCTTAGATTGAAGATCTATATCCATCGAAGAGAGATTTCATCATTTGAAGCGGAATTTTAATAGATCAAGTTAGATTCTTCGCTGTCCAGATCTGAAGTATGTTGCTTTTGAGGTGTTTAGGTGATTTTGTGAGTGGTGATTATCTCTCACACGGATCCAAAGGAGTATATCGGATTGTTGGCTTGATTTTGTGTTAGAATAGTGATTTCCATGCATTTTCTTAAACTTAAGGATAGATCTATTGTTCATGACGATTTGACATTCATTTTACTACATGTTAACCTATGCAAGTTCATTCATCAAGATGTAGAGATATTGCTCATGATTTCATACTTGTTAGATTTGGACTCTTTATTTACAAGATTGCCATTATTGTTATAACTGTTTATTAGATCATATTTGAATGCTTGATTACTTGGATTAATGATTGACTTGATTGATTGTTATAAATTAGTTGATTGATGATTTGATTTAGACAAGATGGTCGAAGATGATTCAAAAGCTAAGGGAAAGGCTCTTGAATTAGGAAAGCTGCTCGTGGCATATGTGGCGGATGATGAAGCTCATATGGATAGGTTTGATGATGATGATGTTGAGATGAGGCTTTGCTATGATGAGATGAAGCGAGGCATGGTATGAGATAGCCTTGGTTTAATCCAGACGGGATCATTCCAAGCATGTTGATAACTCGGTGAAATGATTCGAGTTAGAGGATAATGGTTTGCTCGAGAGGCGCTTGAGCTAGAATGAGAATAGTCGTCGAGGAGGATGACTAGAAGGCTGAGATGTCATCGTTGTTGAAGGTTCTAGCATGCTCAAAGCAAGAGTACGCTGGGCAGATTCGATAGTCCCAAAAGGCTACTGATTGGTAGTCGAGTACTCTGGGCAGATTCGATAGTCCTAGGCACGGGCTGCGACGACGTGCGGAGTTATGTCTAGAACCGGGGTTGCCATTAACCCTTGACGGACGGCTGAAAGAATGTGCCGGTCATTCAATTAACGGTGGTGTCGAAGCAATGATAACAGTGATAGCCAGAGTCATGGATGTTTGGTTGTATCATCATTCGGTCTCAAGAGCAGTGTTTTCTGGGTGCTTATCTGATCTTGGTTTAGGCCTTGGGGGTTTGTACTTGGAAAACATCGCCCTTGACTCGAGTGATAATTGCTTTACTTTAAATGTTTGCTTTGCTATGTTTACTTCTGCTTAGTGTGTGTCAGGGGGCTATCACTGTAGAAAGAGGTGGAGTGGGAGGGTTGGATTCCTATTCCGTTTTCCTTTATGCTCTTTTGGTATGTTGTTATTTAATTTACCGCTCACTAAGACTGTTGTCTGACTCAAGGATTTATGTTTTAACTCTTATTGTCTTGGGCTGTTCGTCCATTTTGGGACGGGCAGACTAGGTAGCATGTGACAGGTGTTGTTCTTAGTTTCCGACGTTGCTGATGACGAAGACGAGCTGGAGGCTTGCATATTATTTTTCTTATTATATGTATTGGATGTTCCGCTGCTTTGTATAATTCTCTGAGTGATATGTAGTGAGGCTTGATGTATTGACTATTCAGATGTTGTACTCAACTATTATGAAGTTTTATTGATGAGATTCTATTCTGTGAAGCTTCACTATATATATTCTCTATTGTATTTTATCCATGCGCTATGAGTAATACGATAGATTCTTCCGTTTTAATTTACCCTGACAATCGTCCATGGCTGCCTGGCACACTTTACAGCGCACTATCTCTAGGTTCAGTGCGGGGGTCATGGGCGGTCATCACAATTTTGATTTATACGTGCGCATTTTCATAATGTGCAAGTATATTTTTTAAAAGATAATTTGTATGCATGCATTTTTAGTGCACATTACAAAAATCCTATAAATGGAGAAAGATACATACATTTGCTTAATAAGTTTTGAATGGGGCCTAAACTTGAAATTATTTTTTTTCAAAGCCCTACATTGAAAATTTGTCCCATAATAAATCTATAAATATTCAAACTATAAAATTATAATTATTACTTTTATACAAGTCTTATTGCAATACATTTTAATAATATAACATGCAACCAAAAAAAAAGTTGATAATGAAAATGATTACCATATCAAAGATTGATGTTGATACCACATGATATCATCGAAAAAATATTCAAAAGGTTCCTCATCATTTTTTGATAAAGGTAGTGTATTTAAATCAATAAGATGCATATTATTTGTCACATATATCAGAACATGGAAAAAGCTAGTGTGCAAAACGATTCAAAATTACATTTAACAATGCCATTAAATTATACTGACTCCTTACAATAGGTCGACCTCCCTAACTATCAGTTCAAATGTGTGTGTGTATACATCTACGTATGTATGTAAGTATGTATGTGTGTGTGTGTTTGTGTGTGCGCCCTAATGATTAAAATATATATAGAACATATATTAATGAATTTTGTAATAACAACATATTTATAAAAATAGTTGAATGGAACTTACTAATTCAAATACGATAGAAACTTTCTCATTCAATATTTACCTAGAAGCCCAATTGGTGCTCACCAAAAATATATAAATGAATTTTGTACGTATTTGTTCATACTATCTTACATTGCAAAGATGTCAACTCACATATTTATACTACAAATTATACACTCATAATCCAATATGTACCAGAAATGTACTTTTGTATAAAATAAATATGTGCACAAAATCCATATCAAGCTTCGTTATAGAACTGTGTACTGCCGTTATGAAATATAACAACAGTAGAATCAAGTAAACAATATGTTAGCTTTTTTTTAATATACCAGTACATTGGAAAATGAATTGCATGTGTGCAATTAGAAATAGTGATAAGAAACTAACTTGTTAAACAACAATAATGAAAATATATTACAGTGAATTTTGTTAATTAGTTGAAGTAAATTAGAGGAAATAGAAAACTAATAGAAATGTATCAGCAGTGGATATCAACCAAAACAAAATCTGAGTAGTAATAAGGTAAAGTATCTTCATAACTACAATCTTACATATGAATTAATGTAATATTTGGAAATGTCCACAAACCTCTATAAAATCTAAAAAAGTAAATGCAGTACAACTTTAACGAACAAAGGCCCTGAAAGCTTTTCATAATCAAGAGAGAAACTTATCATAGCATGCCACATATTTTGCTTTACATGTATTAAATTTCAGCAAAAGTTCTAAAACTTTACTTCTTTACTCTCATCAGTGCAATATTCTAATGATAATTTGTTTGTTTTGGCATATCTGTCTATAGCTACTAGCAAGAAAAGAAAAGAAGATCCAAGGTTGCCATAATTTCCATTATTGATGGCACAGTATCAATAAATCATAAAATCCACTTGTTAGTTTCCATTTTGAATTAACATAATCAAACACCTTTGTAGAACTAGGTTGCACAAATATTTCTTGCTTGCAACTCTTCATCCATATGCACATTTCCCGTATTAAAATGAGAAACTACAAGGCTAAAAACTAATTAAATTGCAAGTAATTACATGGTTAAACCATCATACATAATGTTGAGTGCAATTATAGAAGAAATCGCAACACATACCTAAATTGAAATCACAACATCAATACATATAGAAAATTAGGGGGGAAAAGTCAACTGAAAAATCTGAGATTGATCTGCGACTTTGGCTTAGGCTTTTTAGCTGTGCTGCCTAGAATATCACTTTGTTGTGCATCTTAGAACATCCACTTACTTGTGAAACTGTGGTGTAATTGATTTGTGTAATTGTGGTTTGGATTGGTAGATTTAATTGGAAGGACAAGAAAATTGGATGAATAGGGTTTTTGGTTGCGAATATGTAATCTGAGAATTGGGAGAATTTAACAGAGGAAGAAATACTATTGGGTTGGACTGTAAATCGCTGATTTCCAATTTTAAATATTATAACGGTCCGTATTTTTAATGATAGGATAGTTGAATTAAATATTGAATCTCAATTAAACGAATGTTCAAAAATAGTATTATTTGCGTATGGTCAAATCAAGACTCGAGACTACTTCTATTGAGTTCGGATTAACGTTGCGGAATATAATGAATATAAATATCGCTATATTTGGAGATCGGACGATCCGATGGCCAAAATGGTCCAAAAAAGCAAAAGATTATCATCCCGGAGTGCTGCCTTGGATAGTAACGAAATTTATACCATTGGGACTGAAAAAATAAGGGAATGTTCGTCGACGGATTTGGTTGCGATCAAACGCGTCATGTGATCGTATGAGCTCAAAACGTATAACGATTTAGAAATCAAATAAATTATATAAATTATATTAATATATGACACACTTACCCATTTCACCCCTCTCTCCCTCGTTATTGTTCCATTCTTGTAAACAAAAAATGGCCGCCTCTCCCCTAATTTCCTTCAACGAATTAAATCGAGAGCTATAGACCACGAAAATCAACTAGACCAGATTCGTTGAACTTGTGGTGAGGAGAGCTTCACGTTGATGGTGACGAGGTGGTGTGCGGCTGTGATTGGTCATGCTCGATTTTTCATGGCTGAACTAGGATTTGACATTGGTGGCGATTTAGGTGGCGTTAGGTGAAATAAAGTTTGGCATTGAACTCGTAACGGCGGGGGTAGTTAATAGTCGGAGGAACTTATGTGGGCCAGAGAAAAACGCGACACTTATACGATCACGTGAAGAGGAGCAGCTCGGATTTCATTAGAGGGTTGCAGACCTTAAGTGTTAAGGTCGGTTGTGGAGGGCTTGTGTAAAGGAGTTCGTCGGTGGTGGTGGTGCATGATTTCGTAAAGCAATGAGGGACAAAATAGGAGAGAGATGCACAACTAAGATGGGTTAGTGCACATGTGCGTGTATAGGAAAGGATTAGGGAAGAAAGATAAGTGAATTAAATATAATTAATTAATCTCGTTAATTATAAAATCCATATCTTTTGCATACGAAGTACGATTTGGATGTGGTTTCTTACGTTGCGCTTGTGATAGAGAGCTCTACAACTTAGCGTAGGGTTGGTCAGCTTTTGTTGAGGTGAGTGATATTATCTCTCACCGTACTACAATTGTTAGTATAGTGTAAAAACGTTGTTTTGAAATGATTTCTAACTTTAAAATGCAATTTTAAAATATTTAAACACACATTTGATTTTTATAAAAGAAATTAAAAGTATTTTTAAATGGTTTTATTCACATTTTTCTTATTGACATGCTTTTTTTAGGAAATTGCTAGTTTTAGGCCATTTTTGACATGAATCCCACATTGGTTGATATAGAAGTGTTATATATGTTGTGTGTATATTATATTGGATATATATATATATATATATATGCTTGTTGGTTGCATGTATGATTGTTTGCATTTTTTGCTTGAAAATACCGATTAATCGGCGATCCAACATTAGGGAATATATATCTCCTACGTTGGGGTTTCGTGCATATTGATCGAATGCACAAATGATGGAAACTCTTAGGATAAAAGAGAGTTTCATGCATATCGATGAGACGCACAAATGATGGAAACCCAAACGGATGGGATAAGCTGTAGAAGAGTATGCAGATGCGTGTCGACTGATCAGAAGATGGATGACGATAGACTTGGATGGGCTTCAGACTTCAGGATGGACATCAGACATTTTCATTTAGTTTGTACTTTCCTATTTTTGGCTAAGTACATGGCCAAAGTGGTCGGTATTGGCCACTATAGAGTGGTCGGTGCCTACCATAATTGATGATGGCCGATTTGGCCGATCTTTGACATGGATGGTGAGGAGGCTTCAAGGAGTGTGATGTGGTGGTTTGTTCGTACGACCGACTTTTGGTCTTGATATTATTGCTCTATGACGTGCGAAGTCGATGGTGAAGTGATGATGTAAAGCTTTGACGTGATAGCTTCGAAACTTTGATGACGACGACTCAATGGTGATGGGGTTGTGTTCCATGATGACGACTCGATGGTGATAGAGTTGTGTTCCATGACGACGACTCGATGGTGATGAAGTTGTGTTGATTTTCCACACGGGCAGGTTCTAGGAAGGGTTACCCATGGATAGAATGGTGTTTGATTATATCATGGAATGAAGGAATGTGGAATGGTTCCTTAAGAATATTGGAAACTAGATGGAGCCAGGAAAGGGCTCGGATACGTGTGCTAAGGGATCGTTGACTCTCGGTGTATTTTGTTGTACTCAAAGCATGGGAATTGTGAGGACGATCATGGGTACTTTATTTGGCTATCCCGAATCAGTTGCTTGGATCTGTATACCCTGGACAATGGATTTGGGTCTAGTATCAGCTTCGGGCAGTGTATCGAGTACTTGGAAAACCAAGATTTTTCCATTAATCTCCAGCAGAGGATTGGTCATACGAGTTGTCATATATCCAAAGCATATTGAGTGACAATAAGGTTTGTTTGATGGATGCTATGCTTGCCATGATTGATTTTACGTAGTTCGTCACTCTATGGATGTCATATGATGTAGGTATTATAGATAGAGATACATAGACACCCCAATATCATACTTAGGAGTACACATTTATGATGTTTGTAGAGTAGCATATTATTGATGTTATTTGCTAACTCTTTGAATGCATGGACAGTTCAGGTATGATTCCCCATACCCTCTATTTTATATACTATATCGACTTTTATAGTATTTTAAGATTGTTTATCACTCACACCAGATTGTTGTCTAACTCGAGGTTTTATGCTTTGCTTCTCATTACCTTAGGTACATTTAAATTAGCAGATTGGATAGCGGTTGTAAACGATACATGGAGTTCTGCAGATTGACTAGCAAGAGGTGATGCTTTCTCGTACTTATATTTTGGGCTTATTATTGCTTATTCCGTTGTGCGATACTATGGAGCCTTGGCAGTGTTTGACTTACTATTATTAGAGACAATTTATCAATTGAGTTTATTTATCAATTGTATAAACTCATTTTCTATTTGTATTGCTGTATGAGCACGTCTACTCTGACTATGTGGTTCACGTAGTTACTACTATCTTGCATGTTTGTATTTGTGATAATTATTATATTTATTTGATGCGCTGTGAGATATATGATTGGTTCTGTGATTATATGATGTTTTCTTTCTCTTCTCTTCTTTTTCCCTTCTTTACTTCTTTTCTTTCCTTGGACTATCGTACAACATCGGCTGGATGCTCCAACGGCACACTATTCGGTTATATGAGCATCGAAGGTGTAGGGAGGTTGTCTCATTTGGTATCAGAGCTTAGCTTACGTGATTAACTTGAGTTGATACCGTGATCCAATAGAGATAGGGTAGGAGCTATCACCTTAGACTAGATCTAGAGAGTGTGTGTGTGTATACGAGAGAGCGTGTATTTGTTATATATTTTGGTTTTCAAAACTATATGGTAGTATATATAGTATATAAATCGTATTGCACACACAAGCACTATTGATGTAGTTTTCTTTATGAGAGATTGATCATCCTTACTATAGATTAGGAATGATCTGGCATATAAGAAATACTTCTATTGACTCCAACTCAAGAGTTGAGATGTGGGCGGGATTAGGAGCCACTAACCCTAGTTTACCGGGTATGTTTGCAAAGATGGTGCGAATCATTATCTGGAATGCTTGAGTTACTCTAGATGATTATGGTGCTCAAGTGCAAATGCCTAGAGTCGACTTTGTCAAGCTGTATAAAGACTATGTGAGTCTAAAAGGCAGACTGTTCCTTAGAACAGAGTTGGTTGTTGAGGTGCAAAATTCGAAGGATACTTGCGAAAAGATCTTCAACGACTTAAAGTTAAATGATACTATGAGGTAAGTTAGCCTCTAGATAACTCTCAGGATGGATAATGAAATGGTGGAATGCCCTTATAGTTGTGATTCCCGAGGATCATTTTACTTGGGATCGATTCATAGTTCGCTACGAAGAGAAATTTATCTCGATTTCTCAAGAGTCGATGTTGTTTAGGAAGTTCGCCAAATTGAAGTAAGGTGATTTGTTTGTGTCAGAGTATATGGCCGAATTCGATGTGCTGTCGAAGTACAGTCTACCTTCCATTGATACTTCATTTAGGAAGAATGAAAAGTTTATCAATGGGTTGAGCGATCATCTTGGGAAGCGATTGACTAGTTATATTGATGAGGACTTCGAGAAGTTGATCGAGAAGGTTTTACGACGTGAGAGCCTGTACCCAATGTAGAAGGATTGTCCCAAACAGGCTAAATAGGGACAAATCGTGGAAGCATATGCATTGAATGTCGTTCCAATTTCGTCGAGTGCTCCATTGATGAAAGATAAGAGAGAGGGCATTACTGTCTAGGGTATGCTTTCCATTTATGATGTTCCATACATGTTTTATTCGATATTGGGGTTTCACATTCCTTCATATCTAGTGATTTGTAGATAGATTAGGATTGAGACCCGAAATTGTTGACTAACCTTTAAATTATGAAGAACCTTGTTGGTGGTTCAGCCAGCTATGCATGGTTTGTTGAGACTTTGCCTCGTCGAGTAATAGATTATTGTTTGTTATGAATTTGTTTTGGGTTTATTTGGGTTTGGTATTATAGTTTGGGAATGGACTGGCTGAACTGGTATGGGATAGTAGTGTGTGAGAGGCCATTGGAAATGAAAGGGACCGACGATGAGCGGAAGGTAGTTTTCGGCTGCCCATCTGATGATGAGGTGAGGGTTAGCTTTCTATATTCGCTCGATAACTAGCATGATGGTTTGTCATCTGTACCTATAGCTTGAGAGTATTCAGACATATTCGATGAGGTGACTGGATTACCACTACATAGGAAGATAAAATCCCATATAGATCTGGTCAGAGGTGCTAGACCAGTAGTTATGTTTTTTAGGCATATGATGCCCAAAGAGCAGAGGAAACTAAAGGTGTGAGCGGATGACTTATTAAGGCGAGAGTTTATTTGTAGGAGCATATTTGATTGGGATACACCTATAGTGTTCTCTAGTAAGGCAGATAGCTCTTTGAGGTTGGATGTTGATTACCTTGAGTTGAATGAGATAACGAACAAGTATCAACTCCCACTTATTGATGGCTTGTTTGATTAACTCTATGGCATGAAAGAGTTCTCTCAGTTGGACCTAGCGATGATGTTTCATCAACTGATAGTAGTTAGAGAGAGTGTTTCAATCACAGCGTTTCATGCGCTACTTTGAATTTTGGTTAGCTGGTTACGCCATTCGGGCTACCCAATGCAGCGGTATGTTTTGTTGATATCATTAACCATGTTTCGAGGGATCACTTGAGTAAGACCGTGCTTGTGTTTGTTGATGATACTTTCGTCTACCCATGGACGAAAGAGTAGCATAAGACACCATTGATGATTGTATTAGAGGTGTTGAAAAATCACCGATTGATGATGAAGTCTTCGAAGTATCACTTCTGGAAGAGGGTAGTGAGATGTTTGGATCACGTTGTTTTGGAGTAGGACATTGCTATGGATCCTGCGAGTTTAGCAGTTCAGGATTGGAATAGACCCAAGAGTGCTTCGAATGTGAGGAGTTTTCCTAGATTAGCAGGATATTATGGACATTTTATCAAGGACTTCTCTATGGTGGTAGCACCGTTAACCGACTTGACGAGAAGAATCAGACTTTTATTTGGGATGCGAAGTGCGAACATGCGTTTGTGAGTCTGACAAAGAGGTTAACGACGTAAAATATAATAGCCTATGATTTTTGTTTGATGATAATAAACATATATGTATATGTATTAGTTTAAATGTATTTGTTATTGTACTATTTTATTTTTCCACATAATTAAATAAATATTTGTTAAATAAAATAAATAACTCAGAATTCATATTTAAACAAACATTTTATTCAAACAAATATTTTATTACAAATTCAAATAGTACAAATTTAAGATACAAGTTTCAATTACAACACAATTTTCAATATACAATTTTTTTATACATATTTCACCTCACTACATAATTCACTCAACACTCGTATTTGATCTTCAACTCTGTTCCAGTCTGTATCCAACATCTGAACTATCTGCAAAAAAACGATGACGTGGTAAAATTGAAAAAGAAATATTTTGTAGTGCAAAATGAAGTGTGTGTTTGAAAATATTATTTGCCTCAGTTATTTGGGTTGTTCGTCATCATTTTTGTTAATTCATGAACAACTTGTGACATGCACAGTGTATCACTGTACATGCCACAAGGTCGTGCATAGCGATATACACTTGCTTGTTAAAATTGCAAGGACATGTGAGCACAAGGTTAAACCCAAGCTTAGATTCCAACTAAAATTAATCCATAGCAATGTTTCATCCAAAATTAGATTCCAACTAAACTAGCAAAAAAACCCTACTACTGGCGTAACTCATCCTTAAGCACTAACTTGAATGTACATGCATGTCTACATCTTCTGCAATCTATGCTACCATCTCAATAAATAACGCCACAACGCATAACAACTGGTAGCCCTAGAATGAACGTGCTTAAACAAAACTTGTAGTCTTTCGTATTATTCCTAAATGCACATATCCAACACTTAAATTATCCAGTAGTACTTTCCTCAATTCATCTTTCGAAAAACTAAAAACGGGGAATGGTGACTTACCCAAACAAATCCAAACAATTCAATCACCATACTCTTCTTCTTTCTTTCACCTAAGAACATCCACATTGATTGATGTCTTAACCTGGTGAATATAATTTATCTCTTATCCAAATTCCAACCTTACTTAGTTAGTATCATTACACCAATGATATCACATCTCCAAATATCCAACCAATTTTGATACTTAAAGTATCATTTCCTCAACTATCAAAACATTTCATCTTAAGTTCTATAACGTACAACCAAGCAATCATCCAAATATCCAAACAAAAGAAATCCTATCTTATTTAAGCATTTCAATCTAGCAGCTGTAACGACCCAAAACTTTTAGTGATTTTTTTTTGTTAAATTAATTGAAATTTTGTGAAATTTTAAACAATAAAATTTGAAAATAAAAATTTACTATTTGGAATACGTCTATTTTAATATAGCAACTGGTAAATTTCCATCTGATAATATTGAAGTTTATTTTCCTGTGAAATTTTATTTCAATTTAAACCGTTAATAACAGTGAATTTAAAAAAATTTCCGAAACCAAAATATGTCAACAGGAGAAAATTTATTCAGAGCATTCTGAATCAGACTGCGAAATTCGTTTCGCAAAATTTGGATGTTTCTAGCTCCGTTTGGATTTTCCCGTACGAAATAGCAGCATTTTCGGTACCGATTATCGACTTTTGGTCGGATGATCGTACCACTAATATATGTATACCGTTTTGATCCTCTCGTCGTGCTGATCTCAATGGTATATTTATTTCTATAATTTTGAGGTCCGGTACACGACGGAAACAATCAAACTATATATTGTATCGGTACCGAATCCGTGACTTTTTATTTCTCTTTGCCCTTTTTAAACTGCAACCGTGGTATCCAAGCAACCATCAATTGCTTTAATCTTCCAGCTTAATTCCAGGGTGACCGTTGTCGTTCCATACTATTTTTGAAAATCGAAACGTATGAATTTGTATACGTTGTATTCATTTGAACGGTTCACTCTTCATTTATTTATTATTTTATTAGCCTTTATTAACCTCAGCCGTTTTTCTTTTCTTATTGCCTAAGAACTATTCTGTTCTTCTTCATGCTCATCTCTTCCCTTCAACAAACCCATACTCCACCGTCCCATTATTTCTCTCCTCGACCCAAGCCCGCCGTTCCACCACCTGCACTACGTCATAGGCCGCGTGACCCAAACACCTCTGCGCTGCAGCTTTCCCGTGCCAGCCTTGCCACCGAAGCTACCCACCCAGTCATCTCGGCCTTCACACAGCAAGTGCCTTCAACCACTTGTTTTTCTTCCACCAGCAGTCCGTGTTTGTCACCACCTCCCCGAGCTGTTCGACCAAACCGACCACTGTTGGCATCTCTTCGTCCATCACCCGAACTCTCCTCTCCGCCAGCACTTCACCCTCTCCACTACACTCAGCCTCCACGCGTGCCGCTTCTAGTCTTTGGCCTTCTCCCTGAAACCCCATGCCTACTTGATAACCAAGCCCACCTGGCAAGCAACTCTGCAATTACTTCATTTCCATTTCCTATATCTGTAAGCCTTATAGCTTTATGTATTTACATATGTGTGTGTGTGTAAACAATGTATATATATTAGTCTTGATACTTAAAGGTATATATATAGTTTATATATATGGTCGGCTATATGAAATGTTAATATATGAGTTATATGGGTTTATATTTATATGGGTATACTTGAGGGATTTTTAATACATTATAATTTTATGAGGTCAGTACATAGATAAGTATATATATATTACTAATAAACTAGTTATAAATATATATGTAGTTGGAATATACAACATTTTTTTATATAGGTCAGATATATGGTTACTTGGCCGGTTGCTTTTGTACTATATTATATACATATGTCAGTTTGTGATATTGTAAGTTGATGTAATAGTTGTTATAGATTTAGTATATATAATTACACAACAGTTCGCCTTATATTTAGTATATTCGGCTATAAGATAAATATATGTCTACATCTCAGTTCTATATACATTATGTCATATGGTAATGTAACACATGTATTTGTTTATTTAGATATTGTTTTTAAAATCGTATATATATATATATATGATTAAGTGTTGTTTTGTTCGGTTATAAGAACTACACGTATGTGTATATAAGCTTGCAGGGCAGTAATATGTGGTTAAAATATACAAGCATAAGCTTAATTTTTTATATGCCTATATATACATTAGCCTATAGGAGTTACAGTATTTATATACTTAACTTGTATTTATAGTTCGATTGTGGTATATATAAATGTTTAAGTATGTTGATTTACATTTATATGACATACTTGAGGTCTGCATTCATACTATAATTTGTGCATAGTGTATTTGTTTTAATTTTTGATCTTAAACTGTTCACATACAGTAATTTTTAATTCTGAAACATTTAGAGACTTTAAACTAAAATTTCGTATATATGAGTTTATCTAAGTTGTTTATATTTTGAGTCTTAATTTGTTTAAGTATAATAAATTGAATCACATATATATTTATTCTAATGTTGATTTTGTTTTTTTTAAAGAAATAATAATAATACAATATACATTTTGTTTTGTTATATCAAAACTGATTTCGATTCTTGATTTCCAATTTATCAATTGTCAATTGAATTCGTGCCAATTTTGCTTTGCCTCGAAATTCGTGCTTGGATTTGTAGCCTATCTCATTTCGTTGTCTATCCTCTAGCCTCGAAAGGTGAGCAATCACTCACGATTAACGTTCTTGTATTTATTAAATTTGATTTCAATTGAAACGACAATTGAAATACGCTGCTGTTATTATTTAAATTGTTATATATGTTATTATCTGTAACTGTTCACCTATGGGATATGACACCATATCCTATTGTTTATATTATAGTGTTATTAATGATATATGTCTGTTATATTATTATCATATCTGTTATCACTCTACAAGTTCCCTGTTAGTATAGAATTCACTATGGGTTGAAATGATACATACCCGAACGGACTTTAGAATAGGAGAAAATCGTTATGGGTTGAAATGATAGACCCAAGCGATTTTCAATTGATTTGAATTTGGGATTACGGGTCGAAATGATATCTACCCGTATGTATTTAAATTTACGGATTGAAATGATAAATATCCGTATCACTTGACCATAAATAGGAAATTATATACAGACACCGTTGGTCCATATAAATATTTTGAAAATAAATTCTATGGTTTTGGAAAGAAATATATGTTTTAATAAAAGTTGATTCTTAAATTATATATATAAATGGTAATGATATGTGTAGATTAAATAATGATATTTAATTTAAATTAGGATGGATTTAATACATATGATATGTTTAAGTATAAAATTTATATTTCAAAATAGATTTTGGTAATAATTTGAATAAGTTAAGGTTGGGAAGATAATTTTATTCAATTAAACCGATTTGAAACTTATTGAAATTGAGATTTAAGATATGGTTTATAACTAGGGTTTGATTAAGTAATTCAATGAATATTTCTTGTTTAAATAAATTTAAGGAAATATTTAGTAAAATGAAATTTTAGGATAGTTAGATGATATTGAATTTATGAAGTGAATATTCCCTGATTAAATAATAATGAAGTTAAATCAAGAGCTATATGAAACTGTTAAATCTAACTTAGAAATGTTGAATATTGAAGCTTTGAAATGTATTGAAAAATAAATGGTATATTTAGAACTGAATTAAATTGATGAATTGAGCTTTGAATAAATTTGAATCTGGAATTTGAAGTTGATTTGAATTGATTTGCGAGACTTGAGAAAATTAAATGTTTTACTTTATAAATTAATTAATATATATACTATCTTGGAAAATAGTTATATTTGAAATGAAAGGATATTTGGGTTTTGAAGTATAAATTAAATTGAAATGACCACGGTGTTATAATGTATATTTCCACCTTGTAGATAGTTCTGAAGATCCTTAGAGGATGGTTATCCCAAACATCCTTTAAGTTACTTGTATTTCAGTTGATATTTCACTTGAGTTGGATTTATTTACATAAGAATGTTAATCCTGACTCGAGTGTTTTGTGTTTTGCTTTACGCTCGGGTCAGACCGAGTGATACAGCATTTGAGACTCATTCTTGGAGTTTGGAGCTTCCTTTGGAGATCCAACTATCGCCTCAACTTTCAGCTCTTCTAGTTGATTTGTTCAGAGAAGTCATCTGTTGTACTGGAGATTTCACTGCATTTGAGATATTCTGTTGTATTTTATTTCTAACTCTGATGTTTATATAGTAGCTTCATGAACTACTATTTTATCTATTCCGCTGCGTATTATTGTATTACTCTGTGTCTATGATTCTGTGATTGATTTATTTACTGTATATGCTGAGTTTTGCCAAATTTAAATTAACAATTCGGTATTTTGAATTATTCAAGTCCGACATGTGTGGATTTATTGTCGTTTTGAATGGTCCAAAATAGCGGGTCGTTACAGTTGGTATCAGAGCTTTGGCTCTAGGCAAACTTAACATATATGGTAAATTGATTTGCGGAATCACTTTCGTTCTGGCCTCTCCCAAATTATATTCTTATATGAGTATATCCATCTTCTCTTTTTGAATTTTAATTATCTCATCTTCATTCGAGTCCTTTCCCTTTTGTTTTGAAACTCCCTTTGATTTAATTTCCCCTTAAATTTTGAACTTCTATCTTGTTGATTTTGGACTCATTGAATATTTGAATGATAGGAAACTATTTTGTAATGGCAAAATCAGAAGAGCAGAAAGCAGCCCGTCGGGCACGAAGAGCACTGGCCCGTAAGGAACGGGAGGAAGCAATCGAGGAACAAGAGAGGCTGTGGAGAGAAAGAGCAGAACCGGGTCCTTATGACCATGTCATTTGTTATCGGTGTCAAGAAAAGGGACACTATGCAGTCATGTGCGGGAAAAGGAATGTAGGAAAGAAGAAGGAGGGCAAGCGTTTTCGATCGAAGATCTTCTGTTTTAGATGCCGTAGTGAGGGGCACTTTCCCAGTCGCTGCCAGAAGGTGAAGAAAGTGAAATCTGCACCCACTACATCAGTCGACCTATCAACCATTTTCTATCACTATAAGAGGCCTGGGCATATAGCCAGGAATTGTTCTGTGCGAAAGTATGGAAAGAAGGTTGCGTACCCGCAGTTCATTAAGGAAGATGGGAGTGTAGTGCACCTATGCCAGAAATGCAGATGTTGGGGGCACATTGAGGGGGAGTGTTCTGGACCCGTTGATGTACCACCTGGAAGAATTAATGCTGATGCTTTGTTTATGTAGGAGTGGTAAATCTGTGGACCTTTTGTTATCTATTGTATGTTAGGTTGCTTTAAGCGAACTCTATTGTATCTTTTGCTTAGCTGAAGTTGTCAAACTGGAGACATTTATGCTTCTATTTTCGTATGTTATGAATTCGAGTCTTTCCAAATTTTGAATGGGAATTCTTTTGTATCGATATAGGTTATATATCTCTAATCTTGGTTGGGATTTGCTTCGATTAGGATTCCTTTGAACTTTGGAACATTCCCTACGGTTTCAAAACTCATTCTTGACTCTCCCTATTTGTATTCTTTTGATTCTGGAGTATCCCATAACTCCACTTTGAATATAAGAATAGGATCCCACCAATCTTTGAATGAGTGTGAAGGGGTGAAACTCCTTCACAATTGGCATTGATTCACCGGAGATTTTTATATCTTTGGTTTAGATGTCGCTATCTCTTGCGATCGAATGTTGATTTTTCTTGGAATTCTGCATCGCTCTTGTTCTTGAAGTCACGGTTGACCCGGTTAAGGTCGCCCGCGGTTTATATAAGTATATTCATCTTCTATTTTGAAATATAATTATCTCATCTTTGATCGAGCCTATCTTCGAATCAGAATTCTATTTGATTTGAGTTCCTTTAATTTGAATCTCTATCTTTGTTTTGAAATCCATTCTTGAACCATCCTTTGAAAAATCGGGCTTGTTTATATTTTAGAAATTGTTTTATATATCGAAATTATTACTTTGATAAGTATGATTATATTCTATATATAAAAGTGAAATGTTTTCGATAAAGATTATATACCCTTTTTAAATAAGAATTTGAGGTTTCGAAAGGATTTGTAATTTTGAAAAAAAAACTATATAAGAAATTTTATTTATCTAAAATGATTTTAACTGAAGGATTTTAAATTTGAAAGTCGAGAATTGAACCCCGGTGTTTTGAAATTGGTTTTAAGATTTTGAAATATATAATAATAAAATGATTTAAAAGTATTTTCCGAATAAGAAATGTTTCAAATGATTTTTATAAGTTCGAATGATGTCGAAGAAATTTCGAAAGAAGTTGAGAAAATAGAAGTCCAGAACTCACGTATGTCGCTGGAAAATAATTTCGGTGATGAGTGCACGCATCATCGACATTGATTTTCGAGTTTCATAGTGGGGAAGAGGCCACTTTAGTAGCATTGCTACGCGAGTGATTTTGCGAAACCAATTTTGATTTCAAAATTTTGAAGTATGATTTGATATTCGAAAGATATATGTAAATGTATGAGCCGGTGTTCAGTCCTCGAGTTTTGGATTTGATATAACCCTATCTATTAAAATTGATTTACTGATTTGTTGCTGATTTCCAACTCTTGAATTTGAAATGATTTCTTCAACTATTTTGAAGGTTCAAACACTTCCAGATCAAAGTTAACTTTTCAAAGCTAAGAAATTTTGAAAAGTATAAAGTATATAAGTTTGGTATATATGTTAAAGTATGTAGTAATATGATTTAAATAAGTTGAAACTGTTTTGTTAAGTAAATGAATAAGACTATTTTGAATTTTTCTAATATGAAATTTAGATTCGAAATGCTTTGAAAAGAATTTGGTCTTCAAAATATTTTGAATAAAATTTAGTTTAAATGTTTTAACTTAGTAAGATCTTTATGAAACTATATATTTAACAAGTTGGAATAAATATATAAGTTGTATGTATGCTGTTTTATTCGCATAATTAATTTGATCCAAGTTTGAGTACACAAGTTCGAGGTGGATTACATCATTTCGTGTTAGGATTTTTCATTCGATTCTTGATGGCGAATATTTGATATGGATTTTGGGCTCGATTCTAGAATTCTCTATCATAGTATATGGCTATGCAAGGAGACTGATGGCTTCTAGTCGAGAAACCATATCAAAGTCCGCATTATGAAAGTCCAATGGACAATACTAGTTCGAAAGCGAACTTGTGTGATCGAGCGAGCGATCGAATGTGACTTTGCGAAATGATGACGTATGTACATCTTATATTCTAATATCATTGATATATTTTGACGCTGAAATTGAAAGCTGTCATGTTAGAATATCTTGGCTTACTAAAAGAAAATTTCCAATTTAAATTACAAAGATATATAACCCATAAAAGCAAAGATATTCAATCCCATATAGCTCTTCGTACAGCGAAATTTATTTTGAAATTTTGATCCTGATATAAGATGGACCTTATGTAAATATAAAGATGATTTTGAAAACCATTGATTTTGGAAATGAATTGTTTGACTTAATTATATTGATTTGGAAATTTGGATTTTATTTCCTAAATTTATTATTTTGGAAACTTTGGAACTAAAGATATTTAATTTGAGAAGAAATAATTTGGTAAAATTGTATATGATTTTGAAATTTAACTGATATTGAAACAAATTGAAATTTGAGAACCTTATGTTACTAAACACTTGATTTGGAAGTTGTCGAACTTATATAAAATTGATTTGTATGAGTATGAAATTGATTCGAAAACTATGGATTTGAAAGGGTACTCAATTTGAAAGTGAAATCTTATATAATTGAAGTCTATATAAGTATGATTTGATATACTATTGATTTTGGAAAGTATTTGATTTGAAAATTAAATCTTATATATAATGGATTTTATATAAGTACGATATTTGAAAGTGATTTGAAAGGGTACTATATGATACATATTTTCGAAGTAAAGATATGGAAAGTGCCTTCTGCTTGATATCCGATTTGTGGCCACATCTTGGATTCATTCTATCGATATTATTCTCTCTGATTTTTGGTTTTCCGGATATGATACTCGAGTGTCCTTTGAATTCCATGGCGTTACCCATGGTCTTACGAGCGCGACTGCATAGCACAACTTCCTGGCTGAGTCTTGCCTAGGGGTACGGATTGTTTCCTGGGGGATCCAGGCGTAACCATTGTGTATCCTGCAATCTGTGTAGGTCGCGAATAGTAGCGCAACTGCTTGGCTGAGTCTTGCCTGGGGGTACGGATTGTTTCCTGGTGGATCCAGGCGTAACCATTGTGTATCCTGCATTCTACTAGTCATCATGGCGTAACTCGTAGGGCTGAGAAAGCTTACGGATATGGATTGTTTCTTGGGGGATCCAGGCGTAACCATTGTGTATCTGCGAACCATGGTTAGACGAAGGTTTTGTTTGTTGTTTTGTTTGGATTGTACTTTTCATATCTGTTTTAAAAGTTTTTCCAGTATTTTCACTGGGTGTTGAAACAGGTCTACTAAGTACCTGGAGAATTCTAGTTTTGCGCCTGATCAACGCACTACCAGAGTCTACAGGAACAAGGATAAACTTGTTGAAACATCGAGTTATAAAAGTATTGAGTTATAAAAGTATTTTCAACAAAGAAATTATGTATTAATATTCGAAATTGTAATTCTTTGGTTTGAATTAATTATTCATGCTCGATAAAATTCTTTTGAATCTACCTTATCTACTCAGCTTTATTTATCCACCTATATTCTGTTTTCCAAATCCTCCTTCTTTTCCTTGTTGACTATATCTTTTTTAAATATTGTTTATTGATATACTACATAGTTTAATAGAAATTTTAGTGTTATAAATACTTTAGAAGTTATTAATAAAAAAATAAAATATATTTAAAGTAAGTGATTATTGATAATATTTGAAAAGTATCTTGAGAAAAAAAATTTAAAAATTTAAATTATGGATTTAATGTTTTCAATAGCTTCTTTATAAATATAACTAAGGATGTAAATAATTGTTTTCAAATAATTTTCATATCTTTATAAATGTGTTATTTAAACATATAAATGGTAGTTATAAAGGAAGTAAGAAATTTTACAAATAGGTTTTTGAAAGTATTAAAGATAATTAATTTACAAATAAAGTTTTCAAATTAATATTTCAAGTAAAATTTGTATAGTTTTAAATTAATTGTTTAATCTTGACTTTAAATCTACTTTTATTTCTGTTTGTTCTATTCTCCTACCTCCTTCCTTTCCGGGGACGAAAAGTTTTGAGTGGGGGAGAGTGTAACGACCCAAAACTTTTAGTGATTTTTTTTTGTTAAATTAATTGAAATTTTGTGAAATTTTAAACAATAAATTTTGAAAATAAAAATTTACTATTTGGAATACGTCTATTTTAATATAGCAACTGGTAAATTTCCATCTGATAATATTGAAGTTTATTTTCTTGTGAAATTTTATTCCAATTTAAACCCGTTAATAACAGTGAATTTAAAAATTTTTCCGAAACCAAAATATGTCAACAGGAGAAAATTAATTCAGAGCATTCTGAATCAGACTGCGAAATTCGTTTTGCGAAATTCGGACGTTTCTAGCTCCGTTTGGATTTTCCCGTACGAAATAGCAGCATTTTCGGTACCGATTATCGACTTTTGGTTGGATGATCGTACCACTAATATATGTATACCGTTTTGATCCTCTCGTCATGCTGATCTCAATGGTATATTTATTTCTATAATTTTGAGGTCCGGTACATGACGGAAACAATCAAACTATATATTGTATCGGTACCGAATCCGTGACTTTTTATTACTCTTTGCCCTTTTTAAACTGCAACCGTGGTATCCAAGCAACCATCAATTGCTTTAATCTTCTAGCTTAATTCCAGGTTGACCGTTGCCGTTCCATACTATTTTTGAAAATCGAAACGTATGAATTTGTATACGTTGTATTCATTTGAACGGTTCACTCTTCATTTATTTATTATTTTATTAGCCTTTATTAACCTCAGCCGTTTTTCTTTTCTTATTGCCTAAGAACTATTCTGTTCTTCTTCATGCTCATCTCTTCCCTTCAACAAACCCATACTCCACCGTCCCATTATTTCTCTCCTCGACCCAAGCCCGTCGTTCCACCGCCTGCACTACGTCATAGGCCGCATGACCCAAACACCTCTGCGCTGCAGCTTTCCCGTGCCAACCTCGCCACCGAAGCTACCCACCTAGTCATCTCGGCCTTCACACAGCAAGTGCCTTCAACCACTTGTTTTTCTTCCACCAGCAGTCCGCGTTTGTCACCACCTCCCCGAGCTGTTCGACCAAACCGACCACCGTTGGCATCTCTTCGTCCATCACCCGAACTCTCCTCTCCGCCAGCACTTCACCCTCTCCACTACACTTAGCCTCCACGCATGCCGCTTCCAGTCTTTGGCCTTCTCCCTGAAACCCCATGCCTACTTGATAACCGAGCCCACCTGGCAAGCAACTCTGCAATTACTTCATTTCCATTTCCTATATCTGTAAGCCTTATAGCTTTATGTATTTACATATGTGTGTGTGTAAACAATGTATATATATTAGTCTTGATACTTAAAGGTATATATATAGTTTATATATATGGTCGGCTATATGAAATGTTAATATATGAGTTATATGGGTTTATATTTATATGGGTATACTTGAGGGATTTTTAATACATTATAATTTTATGAGGTCAGTACATAGATAAGTCTATATATTTTACTAATAAACTAGTTATAAATATATATGTAGTTGGAATATACAACATTTTTTTATATAGGTCAGATATATGGTTACTTGGCCGGTTGCTTTTGTACTATATTATATACATATGTCAGTTTGTGATATTGTAAGTTGATGTAATAGTTGTTATAGATTTAGTATATATAATTACACAACAGTTCGCCTTATATTTAGTATATTCGGCTATAAGATAAATATATGTCTACATCTCAGTTCTATATACATTATGTCATATGGTAATGTAACACATGTATTTGTTTATTTAGATATTGTTTTTAAAATCGTATATATATATATATGATTAAGTGTTGTTTTGTTCGGTTATAAGAACTACACGTATGTGTATATAAGCTTGCAGGGCAGTAATATGTGGTTAAAATATACAAGCATAAGCTTAATTTTTTATATGCCTATATATACATTAGCCTATAGGAGTTACAGTATTTATATACTTAACTTGTATTTATAGTTCGATTGTGGTATATATAAATGTTTAAGTATGTTGATTTACATTTATATGACATACTTGAGGTCTGCATTCATACTATAATTTGTGCATAGTGTATTTGTTTTAATTTTTGATCTTAAACTGTTCACATACAGTAATTTTTAATTCTGAAAAATTTAGAGACTTTAAACAAAAATTTCGTATATATGAGTTTATCTAAGTTGTTTATATTTTGAGTCTTAATTTGTTTAAGTATAATAAGTTGAATCACATATATATTTATTCTAATGTTGATTTTGTTTTTTTTAAGAAATAATAATAATACAATATACATTTTGTTTTGTTATATCAAAACTGATTTCGATTCTTGATTTCCAATTTATCAGTTGTCTGTTGAATTCATGCCAATTTTGCTTTGCCTTGAAATTCGTGCTTGGATTCGTAGCCTATCTCATTTCGTTGTCTATCCTCTAGCCTCGAAAGGTGAGCAATCACTCACGATTAACGTTCTTGTATTTATTAAATTTGATTTCAATTGAAACGACAATTGAAATATGCTACTGTTATTATTTAAATTGTTATATATGTTATTATCTGTAACTGTTCACCTATGGGATATGACACCATATCCTATTGTTTATATTATAGTGTTATTAATGATATATGTCTGTTATATTATTATCATATCTGTTATCACTCTGCAAGTTCCCTGTTAGTATAGAATTCACTATGGGTTGAAATGATACATACCCGAACGGACTTTAGAATAGGAGAAAATCGTTATGGGTTGAAATGATAGACCCAAGCGATTTTCAATTGATTTGAATTTGGGATTACGGGTCGAAATGATATCTACCCGTATGTATTTAAATTTACGGATTGAAATGATAAATATCTGTATCACTTGACCATAAATAGGAAATTATATACAGACACCGTTGGTCCATATAAATATTTTGAAAATAAATTCTATGGTTTTGGAAAGAAATATATGTTTTAATAAAAGTTGATTCTTAAATTATATATATAAATGGTAATGATATGTAAATAATGATATTTAATTTAAATTAGGATGGATTTAATACATATGATATGTTTAAGTATAAAATTTATATTTCAAAATAGATTTTGGTAATAATTTGAATAAGTTTAGGTTGGGAAGATAATTTTATTTAATTAAACCGATTTGAAACTTATTGAAATTGAGATTTAAGATATGGTTTATAACTTGGGTTTGATTAAGTAATTCAATGAATATTTCTTGTTTAAATAAATTTAAGGAAATATTTAGTAAAATGAAATTTTAGGCTAGTTAGATGATATTGAATTTATGAAGTGAATATTCCCTGATTAAATAATAATGAAGTTAAATCAAGAGCTATATGAAACTGTTAAATCTAACTTAGAAATGTTGAATATTGAAGCTTTGAAATGTATTGAAAAATAAATGGTATATTTAGAATTGAATTAAATTGATGAATTGTGCTTTGAATAAATTTGAAGTTGATTTGAATCGATTTGCGAGACTTGAGAAAATTAAATGCTTTACTTTATAAATTAATTAATATATATACTATCTTGGAAAATAGTTATATTTGAAATGAAAGGATATTTGGGTTTTGAAGTATAAATTAAATTGAAATGACCACGGTGTTATAATGTATATTTCCACCTTGTAGATAGTTCTGAAGATCCTTAGAGGATGGTTATCCCAAACATCCTTTAAGTTACTTGTATTTCAGTTGATATTTCACTTGAGTTGGATTTATTTACATAAGAATGTTAATCCTGACTCGAGTGTTTTGTGTTTTGCTTTACGCTCGGGTCAGACCGAGTGATACAGCATTTGAGACTCATTCTTGGAGTTTGGAGCTTCCTTTGGAGATCCAACTATCGCCTCAGCTTTCAGCTCTTCTAGTTGATTTGTTCAGAGAAGTCATCTGTTGTACTGGAGACTTCACTGCATTTGAGATATTCTGTTGTATTTTATTTCTAACTCTGATGTTTATATAGTAGCTTCATGAACTACTATTTTATCTATTCCGCTGCGTATTATTGTATTACTCTGTGTTTGTGATTCTGTGATTGATTTATTTACTGTATATGCTGAGTTTTTCCAAATTTAAATTAACAATTCAGTATTTTGAATTATTCAAGTCCGACATGTGTGGATTTATTGTCGATTTGAATGGTCCAAAATAGCGGGTCGTTACAGCAGCCAAAATCCTAAATCTAAGAGGAGTCCTAACCTAAAGAAAATAATAACCTAAGGTAGGAATAGAGTTACCTAGAATCGACTATATAATACATTGCCTACATGCATCTCATATGCAGTGTAAACTCTGCATCTTTTAGTCGCTTTTCCAAAAGAGTTTCTTTGAATAGACAACCTTTTTTCAATCCGAGGGATGATTAAAAAGTATCCATCTACCCTTCTTTCATAGTTACATCTGAACCTTCAAAACTCCATTTCCATTGAATCACCTCCACATTTTCTATGTGTGCAAACTATATATCTTTTTCCTCAAAAAAGTTTCATCAATTATCATTATACACATGAATTCAAATCAATCATTAGTACCTTTTGATTTTACCTAAATATCCATCCATGTACAAATATTTCTACATACCCATTTGACATATCAAAAATACTCATCCACACATAACCTTATACCCTATCTAATCCGGAATATACCAAATCTTATCTGCGATATCCTTTGCAATCAACAGTCCAAATTCTATACCCCTCACAACCAAAAATCCATGCCAAATCACTTTCTCATATAAATCAACCAATGGTATCATTTCTCAAATACCTTTATACTAACATATTTTTCCTTCATACTGTGGATGAGACAACTCAATTGAGATAGCGTCCCACCATGTAAACCAAATCAACAAAATACTAATAAATCATGGTAACATCGTACCCATGTCACATCCAACCAAAATCATATACTTGTAGTTTAAACTGGCACTCAAGTATTGGCAACCTATAACTCTGGCCCTAAAGCATATATAACAAAACAACAATAACTTTCTTGGAGAACAACATCCAAGTCGCTTGCCTGGAGAACAACATCTATCCAAGCTATATGACAACAACCACTTACTTGTAGATCAACATCCATCCAAGTCATATAACACAACTAGTGTAATGTTACCCAAACCATCAGGTCAACGACATCTATCCATAGATCAACTCAACAGTCTACTTTTACAATGATATCAAACAACAAAACGTTCTGAATATCATTCGCTCCTAACTTTGACAAGTGACAATTACTGCAATGATACAGAACAAAAGAATGTGAATGTCAACTATCTCATTTCTGTACTATGGATTGATCACCGAGTTAGACCATATAGTAGCACTATCGAGTCACTAGGACCTTATCCTAAAATAAACTCCAGGCCCTTCAACACAATATTTGCGTATACCTCAAAATATTTCAATCAATTGGTTAACGGAGTTCAATCAGTTAAAATTTCAACGTCGCTAGGTGTGACGCCCCACCTCTATAGTCACACTAACCAAGGACACTACAGGGTAATGCCATCAATTAGTACGAAGAATAAGGCTATTGAGGAGCGACCAACTGTATAATTGATTTGAGCGAGAACCGATATGTCAGATAGTATATCATGCATTTCATTTCAAGAGGAAATCCGACATATCCAATCCAAACTCAAATCTATGACACACTGGCTATGAGGCCTTTAGAAACAAATATAAAATAAGCATAACACAAATTAGTCATAGATATTCATATCATTAAGGCAGAAATAGATATGAATATAACACATAGAAGTGTACATCAAAGTATTGGTCATACAAGATCCACTACATCACAAAAGAATAGGTACAAGTGCTAGACAAAAGAATATGTATACATCAAGGAGTCTCTATCTCGAATGTAGAAAAAAAACAAAAACTACTGAGCTAAAGTAGTTAGCCAAAAATCAGAAGCTAGTCCCTGCTAAGAAGTCAAGTGGAAGCACCTGGAACACCTAGGTCTAACCCGAGTATTATTTAAGAAGAAAAATAATAAACGGATCAGTCTGGCTATAAATATCATACAACATGAGATAGGATAAGAGATATGACAAAAATGTATGATAACAATAATGTCATACTATGACAAGTATACATTAGATAACAACAAAAATCATACAATATCTCAAATCTCCTCAAATATTCAAAAAGAATATCACATTCTTTAGTTTATTCACCAAACCTCAAATATTGACAAAACATATCAATGCAAATCACAAAAATTAGTGAAACACAAATTCTAGAAATCAATAAGTAGAAATCCGGAAAACACAAAAGGGGGGAGGCCTATCACAAACGGGAGCATGAAAACTCACCAACACGTGTATCACAAACGGGTCACTATCCCATGGTCGCTAACCATAGAGCCGGTGCAATGACGTAGTACAACGGTACGCCCGAGGAACCTGAAACTCAAATAATCCGGAACAACGACATAGTACAATGGTATGCCCGATGAACCTGAACTCCATAAAACCCATAGGTCACTAGCCTATAAAAAATGAGACTAAGCTCAACAAAACGGGGAACAGTCCCCCACGCGGACAAAGAGACATCGCATATCGCTAGTCTAAATCACAAAATGATCATCATTGACCAATAAGAAGTGTGAATTACACTAAGCTAGTAAATAAATGAGTTTAGTTTCATGTCCCATAACCACTGGCTTAACTTAAATATTTACGAACAAATTGTAGATTTCCACTCGAAAATTGTCATGAGAGTTCAATCGAACAAGTCCAAGAATTAACCGACGAAGTAAACGTAAGCGTTTCATACCACTTGTTTTGCTAAGTCGTTTAATTAGATTTCTCATACGAATAAGGTAAAGGTTTGTATATACTAATAGATTGGAAAATGGTTTTAAAAACAAGCTTTGTATTAAAAGTAACGTTGAAATCATTTTTGTGAAAGAGTTTGAGTATTTACTGCTAGTATAAAAACCTTTGTATTTAAAAATGACAAATCACAGAAATGATTGTAAAAACAATCTATCACCTAAAATCCACATTCGACGACGTGAATTCAAACCATAAAAATCGATATCAAATCCATCAAATGGATATTCCCAAAAATCCAGAAAAGAAGCTATCAAAGTCGATAATAAATGACAACAACTAATCGGACCAACAAAAATCAATAAAAATTGGAAATCCACTAGAAAATAGGCGAAATGGTAAAAGGCAACAGGACCAGACGTCTGGTTGGATTGGCCAGACGTCTGACCTGGTTTGGGGAATTTATTTTCCTTTTCCCCATTTTTTTGATGCCAGAGGCCATCCAAACGTCTGATATAGCCTAACCAGACGTTTGGTCGAGTGCTCTAGAATTTTCTTTTTTCCTGCCGTCTTATTTTTTCTCCAGGGATCATAACCAAACGTCTGGACTTGACCAACCAGATGTCTGGTCACCTGGACTGGGCAACAGTTTGCCTAGGCCATTGATGGCCAAAATGATTCGGAAGCGATCGAATGAGCAACGAAGACTAGGGATTTATGCCAAGCGATAACCCGGCCTTATAGGCTCTTCGATACACCACCAAAAACATGTCCAAACATCCAAGATAGGATCTTTAAAGATTTTGACTTCAAAATACCAAAATTGGAAAATTCACCAAATCAATTCAAATCAAAGCAAATGAATATGAAATAGATTTTAGGAATTCATACCTAACAACAATGAAAGCTATAGACGTAGATGTGAGTTCAAAAACTCACCTTTAAAACTCAAAAACAACGAACGAGAAGCTCTAAAACAAAGGAAGTTGAATTCCTCTTCAACTACTCCTCTAAGATCTTCAATCTATTATCACATGCAAAGATTTCTTAGATTAGGTTATAGGAATTTCTGAAAATTGAAGAGAGATTGAGATGGAGAAGATGAAGATGATGCTTACCTAAGCTTCTCTTTGATTTTAGAACTAGAACTTTGAATTTCCTAAGAAAACTAGGGCTTAGGAATTTTAATTTCCCATCTTTTCCTCCATTCTTTCCTTTAGCTTGAGTGTTAGGAAATGTTATGAATGAATGAATGAAGAGGAGTGGATTGGGAGTTATTAGGTAGAGGAGTTGGGGTTACCTTGTTAGGTTAGTGGGCTGAAACCCAAACCCAAAGCCCCAAATGAAAATATCAAAATTCTAATCAACTCCAAACATATCGATGTTTATACTCAAAAAGATCGCAAACGCCGTTTTGGACTCAATGGAAGTGGTCTCGAGTCCGGATTCGACCGTTTACAAAAAGTCACATTTCGGACTTCAAATTCAACTAACGATGCTATATTTAAATTCAACATTTAAATATATAATCGTAAAATATGCGGGTTGTTACAGACTCCCTTCCTTAAAGAAATTGCATCCTCCCAATACTTAAGAAGAAAATAAAGAGTAACAACCACTCTAAGGCATAATAACTCGAAAGAAAATTTTGAAGTGAGAAGTTCAACTTATAGAGCACGAGAGAGTAAGTCCGGATGTGTTCACTCGATGAATTCTCTGGATTCCCAAGAACAATCCTTAGGATTTGAGGACCATTGGACTTTCACAAGCGAGACATCTTTATTACGAAGACGTTTAACCTCCGTAGCAATGATGCAAATAGGATGTTGCTTATAAGTCAAATTAGGTGAAACGTCAATTTCTTCAATAACACCAGGCTCAAGAATAGAATCGGAATCCCTAAGGCATTTTCGTAGTTGAGAAACGTGGAATACATCATGAATAGCAGAAATTGAGCTGGTAATAACAGGCAATAAGCCACGGAACCAATGCGTTCGGTGATGAGAAATGGGTCAATATATCGAGGTGTTAATTTTCCCGATCGACTGAAACGCACAACACCCTTCATAGGTGAAACACGAATGAATAGCAAATCTCCCATAGAAAATTCCAAATTCCTTCTTCAGTTATCGGCATAGGATTTTTGTCTACTTTGAGCTTCTTTCATCCTATGACGAATAAGGTCAATCTTTTTTGTGGCATCACGAATAAAATCTGGACCTAAAACCAGCCTCTCACCGGCTTCAAGCCAACACGAAGGAGATCGACATGGCCTTCCGTACAGTGCCTCGAAAGGTGCCATACCAATACTAGATTGGAAGCTATTATTATAGGAAAACTCAATAAGAGAAATATGATCTTCCCAACTTCCACCAAAATCAAGAACACATGAATGAAGGAGATCTTCAAGAGTTTGATTCACACGCTCCATTTGTCCATCGGACTGAGGATGATAAGCGGTGCTAAAATTAAGCTTCGTTCCCAAAGCTTTTTGAAGACCCTTCCAAAATCCACTAGTAAATAATGGATCACGATCGCTAACAATAGAAGTAGGAACTCCATTTAGTTTAACAATTTCTTTAACATAGAGTTTGGCCACAAGAGGTACGGTCTGATTAGACCGAACGGGAATAAAATGGGCGGATTTTGTAAATTTATCTACAATCACCCATAAACTGTCATGACCCGAACAAGAATGGGGAAGACCGTCAATAAAGTCCATGGAAATTTGATCCCACTTCCAAACAGGAATATCTAAAGGTTGCAATAACCCACTGGGCCCTTGATGCTCGTCCTTTACGAGTTGGCAAGTCATGTAACGCTTAATAAAGTTAGCAATATCAGATTTCATTCCATCCCAATAATAAAGTCGTTTCATGTCTGTATACATTTTACTACTATCGAGATGAATGGTAAATTTAGAACGATGAGAATCTTCTAAAGTGTCTTTATGAAGATCACTAATATTTGGCACAATAAGTCTACCAAATTTTCGAATGCCTCCGCGAGCATCAATATCAAAGTCTTTCAAACCATCAACTTTATTTTGATCCCTACAACTTTGGCTAAGATGAGCCAATTCGGGATCTTGCTTTTGAGCTTCAAAGATGCGGTCTAAAAGAGATGGATGAACCTCAAGGCTACATAAAACAAGAGATGAACAGGAATCAGATTCACAATCTTGAATCTCACAAGTAGACAAAGTCTCGAGATCATTCCATTTGGATATCAACATGGAAACAACCGTTTGTTGCTTTCAGCTAAGGGCATCGGTAGCACGATTTCCCTTTCCAGGAGTATAGAGAATATCAAGATCATAAGATGCAAGGAATTCCAGCCAACGTTGTTGACGCAAATTAGGTTCCTTTTGAGAAAATAAATACTTCAAAGATTTATGATCGGTGTAGAGAACAAATTTCTCTCCCAAAAGATAATTACGCCAAATTCTAAGGGCGAAAACAATGGCCGCGAGCTCTAAATCATGAGTAGCATATCTAGTCTCGGCAGGCTTTAATTACTTAGAAGCATAAGCGATAACACGTTCCCTTTGCATCAGAACAGCTCCCAAACCAACACGACTAGCATCGGTATAAACAATAAAGTTTTGGTTCCCCTCGAGAATCACAAGAATAGAAGCATCGAAAAGGAGTTCTTTTAATTTCTGAAAAGCGGCTTCACATTTGTCTGACCAAATGTACTTAACTCCCTTCTTTGTTAAACTAGTAGGAGGCACAAAATTTTTAGAAAAGTCTTTTATGAAACGACGGTAATAGCCCGCCAATCCAAAAAAGCTCCGAATTTCCGTCACACTATCCGGTCTCTTCGAATTTTGAATCGCCTTACTCTTTGATGGATTCACGGAAATTCCAGATTCAGAAATAATATGTCCGAAAAATTTCACACGGGATTGCCAAAAGTGGCACTTAGAAATTTTTGCTTTCAATTGATTGCTCCTAAGAGTTTCCAACACAATCCGAAGATGTTTTTCATGCTCTTCCTCGGTTTTAGAATAAACAAGAATATCATCTATAAAGATGAGAATAAATTGATAGAGGAAGTCTTTGAAAACTCGATTCATAAGGTCAACAAAATAAGCTGGAGCATTCGTTAAACCAAATGGCATAACAAGCCATTCATAAGATCCATAACGAGTACGAAACGACGTCAAAGGAATACTATCCTCTGCGATTCGAAGCTAATGAAAACCGATTGCTAAGTCTAACTGTGAAAAGACTCTAGCACCGCAAAGTTGATCGAATAGATCATCAATCCGAGGTAAGGGATATTTATTCTTGATGGTGAGATCATTAAGTTTGCGGTGGTCAACGCAAAGCCTAAGTGTACCATTGGATTTCTTCACAAAGATAGCTGAAGCTCCCCAAGGAGAGGAACTAGAATGAATAAACTGTTTTGCTTTCAATTTGGATAATTGTTTACACATCTCCTCATTTTCTTTATTGGACATACGATAAGGAGGACGAGTGATAGGTAGAGCTCCAGGAATTAAATTAATTCTGAACTCAATTTCTCACTTAGGTGGTAATCCTAAAATGGGCTCAAATATATCGAGAAATTCATGAACAATGTGAATAAGGGAAATGACATCTTCATCATCATCATTATCATCATCACGCGGATTTAGAGAATATAAGGATGCTACCAAATTGGAATCTGAATCTTTAAGAACAATAGAAATTTGCTTAACAGATTGGGGATGTCGAAGATGGATAGTCCTCTTGGGACATAGGATGTGGGCTTCATAACGATTAAGCCAATCCATTCCCAAAATCATTCCAAAACCTAAGTAATGCATAACATGCAAATCGGCTCGGAAAGCATCATCACATAAAATAATCTCAACATTTTACAAAGTAAACTGAGTGTTGCGGATCCACCAACCGGATTCGCAATTCTCAATGAAGTCATCAAGCCCATAACATTTAAAGACAAAGCATTAACAAGTTCTTTTGATATAAAAGAGTGAGATGCACCCGTATCAAAAAGAACTCGAATAGGAAGATCATGAAATATAATAATGCCATCAAGGACAGAATGAGAAATACCTTGACCAAGAGAAGTGTTATTAGGAGTTTGCACAACATTTAGCTTTTCCTCTTTCTTGCGTTGAAGATTGGGACATGAAGATAAAAGATGACCCGAACCTTTGCAATAGCGACAATAAAGGGGTTTCGAACACTTATTTGCATAATGGTCCTTAGAACCGCAATTGTAGCATTATCCACGACTAGAGGTAGGAGTCTTTGCTACCGAAGTTGCTTGTTTTCCTTTCTTGTTGGGATTAGGGCCTTTGAACTTAATAGGCTTCTTCTTGTTATTGTTGAAGTTCTATTTGGCACCCACAACTTCAACATCTCTTCCTTTATCGGCCTCTTCAAGTCGAAGAGTGATGTCTACAAGCCGATCGAAAGAAACTTCTAGTTTTAAAAGTAAAGGATTTTTGAGGTTTTTATTCAAACGATAGATAAACCTCTGATTTTTCTTCAATGGGGTATTAATATACTCGACCCCATATTTAGAGAGGGATTCAAAAGATGCGACATAATCTGTCACAGAAGAATCACCTTGAACAAGGTCAATAAAGCATCGAGCTAAAGTTACTTTTTTAGCTTCCGGCAAGAACTTTAATTCAAACCTTTCCCGAAATTGCTCCCAAGTAAGATCCGCTTCAACAATTTCCGAAATCAAAACTCATACCAATCTAATGCTCTATCCTGGAGCATGCTAGAAGCCACTTGGACTCGATGTAGATCCAAAAGGATCATGCGAGAAAAGATGCGATCGCATGTTCTAAGCCAAGCTTGGACTTCTATAACGCTTTCGAAACCCTTGATTGGCCTTCCACCCAAATTGGTATAATCATTGCACAAGCGTGCAAACCCGGATTTAGGATGAGTAGGCTCTGGAATGGGTCCAGCAGCTTGGGCATTCTTTACAAGATCCAAAAGCTGTTGTGCAGACATGAATACTCCATCCCAAGGAGTAGCACTGGATTGACCGGCGCTGGGACGGCATGGTCTAACTATTTCTCTTCTTTAAGAAAAAAAAAGAAAGAAGAGAAAAAGGTTATTCTTATATTGAATATCAAAACAACTTGATTGATAAAACAAGGCATTATAAAAGGAAATAGGATAGAACGGGTCAAAGACTCGGATTAAATCCTAAGGCACGATTCCTAAGAGAGACTTTGGATAATGATCCTTGCTGATTATTCAACATTGTTCTAAAGTTTGGCTCTGATACCAAGCTGTGACGCCCCACCTCTATACTTACACTAACCAAGGACACTACAGGGTAATGCCGTCAATTAGTAAGAAGAATAAGGCTGTTGAGGAGCGACCAACTATATAATTGGTTTGAGCGAGAACTGATATGTCAGATAGTATATCATGCATTTCATTTCAAGAGGAAATCCGACATATCCAATCCAAACTCAAATCTACTACACAGTGGCTATGAGGCCTTCGAAAACAAATATAAAATAAGCATAACACAAATCAATCATAGATATTCATATCACTAAGGCGGAAACAGATATGAATATAACACATAGAAGTGTACATCAAAGTAGTGGTCATACAAGATCCACTACATCACAAAAGAATAGGTACAAGTGCTAGAAAAAAGAATATGTATACATCAAGGAGTCTCTATCTTGAATGTATAAAAAACAAAAACTACTGAGCTAAAGTAGTTAGCCAAAAATCAGAAGCTAGTCCCTGCTAAGAAGTCGAGTGGAAGCACCTGAAACACCTCGGTCTGACCCGAGTATTATTTAAGAAGAAAAATAATAAACGGATCAGTCTAGGTATAAATATCATAAAGATGAGATAGGATAAGAGATATGAAAAAAATGTATGATAACAATAATGCTATACTATGACAAGTATACATTAGATAACAACAAAAATCATACAATGTCTCAAATCTCCTCAAATATTCAAAAAGAATATCACATTCTTTAGTTTATTCACCAAACCACAAATATTGACAAAACATATCAATGCAAATCACAAAAATTGGTGAAACACAAATTCTAGAAATCAATAATTAGAAATCCAGAAAACACAAAAGGGGGGAGGCCTATCACAAATGGGAGCATGAAAACTCACCAACACGTGTATCACAAACGGGTCGCTATCCCATGGTCCCAAACCATAGAGCCGGTGCAACGACGTAGTACAACGGTACGCTCGAGGAACCTGAAACTCAAATAATCCGGAACAACAACGTAGTACAACGGTACGCCCGATGAACCTGAACTCCATAAAACCCATAGATCGCTAGCCTATAAAAAATGAGACGAAGCTCAACAAAACGGGGTACAGTCCCCCACGCGGACAAAGAGACATCGCATATCGCTAGTCTAAATCACAAAATGATCATCATTGACGAATAAGAAGTGTGAATTACACTAAGCTAGTAAATAAATGAGTTTAGCTTCATGTCCCATAACCACTGGCTTAACTTAAATATTTACGAACAAATTGTAGATTTTCACTCGAAAATTGTCACGAGAGTTCAATCGAACAAGTCCAAGAATTAACCAACGAAGTAAATGCAAGCGTTTCATACCACTTGTTTTGCTAAGTCGTTTAACTAGATTTCTCATACGAATGAGGTAAAAGTTTGTATATACTAATAGATTGGAAAATGGTTTTAAAAACAAGCTTTGTATTAAAAGTAACGTTGAAATCATTTTTGTGAAAGAGTTTGAATATTTACTACTAGTATAAAAACCTTTGTATTTAAAAGTGACAAATCACAGAAATGATTGTAAAAACAATCTATCACCTAAAATCCACATTCGACGACGTGAATTCAAACCATAAAAATGATATCAAATCCATCAAATGGATATTCCTAAAAATCTAGAAAAGAAGCTATCAAAGTTGATTATAAATGAAAACAACTAATCGGATCAAAACAAATCGATAAAAATTGGAAATCCACTCGAAAATAGGCGAAATAATCAAAAGGCAACAGGACTAAACGTCTGGTTGGATTGGCCAGACGTCTGATCTGGGGTTCGGGGAATTTATTTTCCTTTTTCCCATTTTCTTTTTGATGCCAGAGACCATCCAAATGTCTGGTATAGCCTAACCAGACATCTGGTCGAGTGCTGTGGAATTTTCTTTTTCCTACCATCTTATTTTTTTTCTCCAGGGATCATAACCAGACTCTGGACTTGACCAACCAGACGTCTAGTCACTTTGACTGGGCAACAGTTGCCTAGGCCATTGATGGCCAAAACGATTCGGAAGCGATCGGACGAGCAACGAAGACTAGGGATTTATGCCAAGCGACAACCTAGCCTTATAGGCTCTTCGATACACCACCAAAAACATGTCCAAACATCCAAGATAGGATCTTTAAAGATTTTGACTTCAAAATACCAAAATTGGAAAATTCACCAAATCAATTCAAATCAAAGTAAATAAATATAAAATATATGTTAGGAATTCATACCTAACAACAATGAAAGCTATAGACGTAGATGTGAGTTCAAAAACTCACCTTTAAAACTCAAAAACAACGAACTAGAAGCTCTAAAACAAAGGAAGATGAATTCCTCTTCAACTACTCCTCTAAGATCTTCAATCTATTATCACATGCAAAGATTTCCTAGATTAGGTTATAGGAATTTCTGAAAATTGAAGAGAGATTGAGATGGAGAAAATGAAGAGGATGCTTACCTAAGCTTCTCTTTGATTTTAGAACTAGAACTTTGAATTTCCTAAGAAAACTAGCGCTAAGGAATTTTAATTTCCCATCTTTTCCCCCATTCTTTCCTTTAGCTTGAGTGTTAGGAAATGTTATGAATGAATGAACGAAGAGGAGTGGAGTGGGTGTTATTAGGTAGAGGAGTTGGGGTTACCTTATTAGGTTAGTGGGCTGAAACCCAAAGCCCAAATGAAATTATCAAAATTCTGATCAACTCCAAACATATCGATGTTTATACTCAAAAAGCTCGCAAACGCCATTTTGGACTCAATGGAAGTGGTCTCGTGTCCGGATTCGACCGTTTACAAAATGTCACATTTCGGACTTCAAATTCAACTAACGATGCTATATTTAAATTCAACATTTAAATATATAATCGTAAAATATGCGGGTTGTTATACTAGGAATCCTATATAATATATACTTATTTCTAGTCATGCCATAACACTACCAGACGACTTATGTACCATGTGAGAGTTAAAGCATAATTATCAGCAATAACATTTCATAATTCAAAATTAATGATTTACCTTCAATCACGACCTTCTTTCCTTTGTCTTGAGTATTCGGTGGTACACTTGTGTAGGATCGATTTCACCCTAGAGGGAGGGTGAATAGGGTGATACTAATAATTATAAAAATTAATGCGGAAATATATAAAATAATTGTAGCACAGATAATAGCAGAATAATAAAAGCAGAAATAGAACAACACAGATTTAACCAGCTTCGGCAAAACCCTGCCTACATGCTGCCCCCAAGATTTCTACTAGAAGTTAAGTAGTTAGACGCTTACACATGTAAACTTGCGACACCCGCTATCGACTAACCTAACTCTACGCTCAAAACCCTGCCACAACTCAGCCACTAAGTTACGAATTCTCGAACTACACTACCATAGTTCATCACCTAGACACACGACTAGAAAAACATAGTTTAAAAAGAAAATTACAAGGTAAATAAAAACAAACACAAAACCCTATTTATATTTAGGCCCAAATTAAAAAGTGACCGGCCCAAATGAATATAAATTTTAAATGTTTTCTCCCTTTATTTTCTTCGTCCCGTATCCTTTATGAAAATGTCTACATCTTTTCCTTTGCTCGAAAACATTTGTTCCTCTTCCAAAATAAATTAGGGCTTCGTGATAACTGAGGCCGCCGCTTGAAATTGATGTTCGAATTGAAGTAAACTTTTCCTCTACTTCCTTCGTCAAACGAATTGTTGGCTATGATTTGCTTTGTTGTTTAGCTTTGATTATGCTTGCGGCTGCTCCTAGGATTGAGTTCGAATCTGAGAATCTGGTATGTAAATTATGTCGTTTAACTGCTCTGTTGTTTTGCTTTGATTCGAACTCGATTCGAGTTATTGATTTGGGATTTAATTTGCAACTAGGCTCTGTGATTTTTTGCTTGAACTCGAATGCTCAATATGCCGAAGATGTTAATAGTATTTATAGGGTTTAATTCCCTAAATTTTCGTTCACTTAAAATCGTCTGATATTTTAGCTTGCCCGTTCGATTTTACTTGAATACGTGTGATTTTTTTAGACTGGTTCAATTCGTATATTTCTTTGCTTGATTATCACGGCTTGTTTGGTTTTTGATTTTTCGTTCATATGTGTTATCATCTGGCTTTGATTCTGACTTGTTCGAACTTTGCCTTGGTCACCACGGCTTTGATTCTTTGAAATTTTGAACTTATTTTGACTGTTGTTTCATTCACTTTTGAATCATGACATTGTTACAATTTTTGTGTTGCTCTCCGACTTCTTCGACTTGATCAATTTGTGAAACAAAAACTGCTGCATATTTCGAATATCCTCATATTGCATATGTTTTGAATCAGTGCATATGAACTTGTATGCTTGGTTTGTACTTATGGTCTGATCATTTCATTTGAGCACTGTGTTCCATTTAGTGTTTGTTGTCTTTATAACTAATGTCCAGTTGCATGTGCATTTCATGTGAGCTTCAAGTGCTCCATTGTATAGTTCCTGTTGACTGGTTGCATGCCTGTCATTGTGGTCTTGTAGTCTCTGGTATCAATGTTGCATCACTGTTTCATTTTTTGTTGTGTGGCTTTGAGCATTGCCTCGGTTCTATTATGCACTTGATGTTGCCTAACCTATTTCGTTGTTCACTGGTCTATTGCATTTGAAACTGTACCGAGTTGTAGCCTCTGTTGCAACTTGATTGCTTGCATGTATATATGTATACATGTGTGTTCACACATGTATATATGTTTGTTAGCTTGTGCAGTTTCTTCCAGTTTTTGTTGTTTTTGAATCCATGCCTCATTATGCTCATTTGAGTCTACACTTGCCTTTGAGCTTCTGATTTTATATGTGGAATTGTTTAATGTGTGTGTCACCACTGTTGTCTTGATGCTGACTGTTCCTCTCTGATCATTTCATTTTGATGATAACTGTGCACATACAAACATATACATACATACATATATATGTATGTATATTTGTGTATAATCATTGTGCCTTTGGTCTGTGTTACATTGAGCTCTGAGTTGAATTCTGGTTGACACTTGAGTTTTAATGCTCGAGGCTTGTTTTATGTTGGTTTTGGATTCTTGTTGCATGATAACTTGTACTCGACAATTTTGTGATGTATTTATATTGCACCTGAGTTGAATCCAGCCTCGGCTCGGGTTTGACCTTGTGCTCACCTGTCCCTGCAGTTTTATCAAGTGTATATCGGTGTGCACGGCCTTGTGGCATGTACAGTGATCACTGTGCATGTCATAAGCTATTCGTGTAAGATGAATTCAAAATAAATGATGATGAACAACCTAAATAACCGAGGCAAATAACATTTTCAAAATTCTCATTTTATTTTACACTGCACAAATATTTCTTTTTCAATTTTACCGCGTCAGTGTTTATTTTGTAGATAGCTCAGATGATGGATTCAATCTGGAATAGAGTTGAAGATAAATACGAGTGAATGAGTGATATGTAGTGAGGTGAACATTGTAAATTGAAAATTGTGATGTAATCGAAATTGTATTTTAATTGAAATTGTGTATATATAGTGAGAGCTCAAATTTGTACTATTCAAAATTATAATAAAATATTTGTTTGAATTTAAATTCTATGTTATTTATTTTATTCATAAAATATTTATATAATTATGTGAAAATAAAATAGTACAATAACAAATACATTTAAATGAATATATATATATATATATATGTTTATTATCATCAAACAAAAATCATATACTAGCATATTCAACAATCTCTCCCTTTTGATGATAACAAACATATATTTAAGATTTTGAATTTATTAAATGTATTTGATCATTCAATTTGCTCCCCTATTTGAATGCTCCCTCTCTACAACAAAGCTCCCCCTTCATATATGCATGAAAATAAATAAAAATATGCAAATGAACCTAGATGGGAATATGCAAATAAAAAATAAAATATTTGACCTTTATTTGCCAAAATCTTAACTTTTCAAAATACTGAATTGTTAATTTAAATTTGGCAAAACTGAGCATATACAGTAAATAAATAGAACACAGATCATAGACACAAAGTAATAAATGCAGCGGAAACAAAAGATAGTAGTTCATGAAGCTACTATATACATATCAGAGTTAAATAAGGTACAACAGATGTCTCGAATACAATAATCAAATACAATATCAGAATACATCACTGGAATCAACTGAATATCCGAAAGCTGGATAGATAGCTGGATCTCCAAGCGAAGCTCCAACTCCAAAGGTGAGTCTCGAATACTGGTACACTCAGTCTGACCCGAGCGTAAAGCAAAACACAAAACACTCGAGTCAGGATTAACATTCTTATATCAATAAATCCAACTCAAGTGAAATAGCAACTGAAATACAAGTAAATCAAAGGATGTTTGGAATAACCATCCTTTAAGGATCCGTTAAACTATCTACTATGTAGTAGTGTACGGTAAATAGATAATGCCTATCAGTAATATAAAATATCAAAATAGTGTTAAGGCGTTACCATTATCCCCCTTAACACATTTTATATAAGCATCATAGTCTATACAACACTGTAAACTCCACCGTAAACTGGTGGGCTATCAGGGAGTACTCCATAGATATAATACAAGACAAATTCGTAGTGGTCGCGTATAGGGCTACAAGTATGACAGGGCACATGAGGCAATACCCAAGGTAGTGAAACTACCGTTTGCCTGATCCCGACTGGTGAGAACGCATCGCCGCAGCGATCGCAACACCGTGAAACAACACTCCCAAAATTCGAGGGTGCACCAATCGATAACAAGTAATGAGTAGTTTTCGAAGAAGTGTGTTCGCTCGAGGTAGCTGAACCCATTTGGCCCGGCACGGCTCCTGTTTTAGTCATTTCCAATTTGACACAAGTGTCAAGGCTATCCATTATCGTTCTCTTTCTTCGGTCATCACGTACATCATTCCAACCACTTCATTCTGGATCACACTCTGCGTGTAGTTATTAAAGTGGTTTTCGGTTTAAACAGTGAGTATGTCCCTAACCGATTCCGGTCTCTTTAATAACTTTCGTGATTATTACACCGATTGGTCGTTTATTTATTTCAAAACCAAATCAATTTCAATCTCAATTAAAATTTGTAAACCAACATTTCATTTGTCTTTCTAAACCAATTTCCAAAAATTTATGTTTCAAAACGTCCAAATTACCATTTCAAAATCTTATAATACAATTTCAATTTTTATTTGAAACCATTCCAATATTCATTTAAATTCGTATATAAGTTTCATTCCAAAATCATTTAAAATGATTTAATCTACATTCAAATCAATTTAAGTTCATTTATCGATTTCATTCAATATTCGTTAAGTAAATTTATCCTTCAAAACAATTTCTATTTAACTTCCAATTTATTAAATCAATTATTTAAGTTCAACTCCATTATATCAAAACTTACAAATTGCATTAAATTAAATACATCAAATCAAATTCTTTACATTTCAAGTCTTACATTAATTTCAATAAAACACATTTTATTTCTTATTAGAGAAATTCAATTTCACTTATTAATTTACTTAGTTACAATTTCAAAACTCAATTAATAAAGAAACTTAATTTCACTTATTCAAGAAGTTCAATTTTACTTAATAAAGAATTCAATTTTATTTAATTATTAAATAATTCAATCTTATTTAATTATTAGATAATTTCAAAACTTAATTATTAACTAATTTCAAACTTAATTATTAATAATTCCAAATTTAATTATTAAATAATTAATTTTAAAACAACGTTCATTCATCATCTACTATGTTAATATTTTGATTCAGATTATTAAATATTAACATTTCCTTTCATTAAAATTCAAATTCCAAGTTTGTTTCAAAACCATTTTTTTTATTCAAATAAAATCTTCATTTTATTTTTATATCAAATTATTGACCAATCGATTTTTATTTAATTCTCTATCCTAGGTCAAAGTTCAATTTGGGTATTTATCATTTCAACACGATTCCATTTCAATTCAAAAATCAAAGCATAACAAAGGGAAATTGTAGTGTGATAACTGGGATGGTGTCAAAGTAAATAAACAAGCAATAACAACAATCAATAACAATCCAATAATTAATTCAAATAATCCTGAAATAATCGTATTAATTTACATTTGTTATTTATGCAAATTAATATAATCATTCCTAGAATCTACATTATCATTTCATGTAGATTAAAGATTATTACACTTTATTAATTCACATTTAAATGGTTCAAGGTGTGGTTAACACTATTCCTACGTGTCAATTTATTCAACATTTAAAGGGGTCATATTATGCAAATGTCATCAATCAAATTAACACATATATCAAATCTAACTATCCTACGTCAATTTCAATTTCAAATTATTTATCACTTACAACATTAACAATTTAACGTCCAATGTCAACACTAAACAAACAATCATTATCAACCAAACTAGATTATCATTGTATAAATACAGATAATGGTGTCAAATGTCACAAGTGAACTGATACAGGTAATTACATATATATAACAGTGTAAATAACCAACAACAGCATATTTCAATTGTCGTTTCAATTGAAATCAAATTTAATAAATAAAATAACATTAATCGTGAGTGATTGCTCACCTTTCAAGGCAAAATTGAGCTATGGATTGGGTCACGATCTAGACAATCGAACAAATCCAAACAAAATCTCAAAGCAAAGTGAGATGAAAGTGGGTTCGACGGCAAAGCTGAAAGATAGAGATTGATGGAAACGAATCAGAATCGTTTTGATATAATTGAAGCAAAATATATGTTATAAATTTCAAATCAATATTTAATTTAAAACACTTTAATAAAATGTATTATCTTTTGAGGCCGCATATATTCTAAATCAAAATATATATAAAATCACTAATAAGATAAAATGCAGACCGTTCAACTGCACGAACATGCGGACCATGATTTATATATACACATCATATGAAAAATCAATATTTATATAAACATATAGATGTACAGACTAATATATAATGCTTACCATATCTAAACTAAAATTTAAAAATCAAAATAACTGAAATCATATACATGAACTCAGCAATCATATATATAGTGAAACTATAACAAACTAAAAAAATATAATCTTACTGTGGATAGCACGCTACTAAAATACATACTTACATATAAAATAATCTTCATTCCTATGCAGACCAACCTTCAATAATATAATACACATAAATATTATCTTACAAGTTCGAAATCCAATAATAAAAGAACACAGCAGTATAAGGCAGCTACTAACGTATGAGAGTAACATATTATTTCTATAAAGACACAGTTACTTTTTCGAAATCTATAAAGTAACAGCAGAAATATCTGAAACCATATACCATAATCTAATTCTATAACATATACTTTATAAATATCTAGTACATAACTGAATGAATATATACAAGCCACTGTAAAAATAACAAGCTTCTTTATATACTTTCGAACCCAGGAAGAATGTATACAGTAAAAATCAAAAGCTAATAAATAAATATACTCTGCAATAAAACGTATAACTTTATATTTAGTTGATCAATACAAAACAATATATGCATATATTAGATAGAATATCTACTTACATATACCCAAGCGGCTGATATCTATAACACAGCATGCATAGATGGATGCATGGGCACTCAGGCCGAGAGAAAAGGGAAGTGTGGAGATCAGTGGTAGTTGCAGGCAGCAACGGCTAGGTGCCACGGTGAGTGTGACGCCCCACCTCAATACCCACGCTAGCCAAGGACACTACGATGTAGTGCTGTCAACTAGCACGGAGAATAAGGCTGTTGAGGAGCGACCATCCATGTAATTGATTATCCCACGGTGGCTATAAAATAATCTTCGGAAACAAACATAGAAATAAACATAACACAAAGCAGTCACAGACATCCATATCACAAAGGCGGAAGAAGATATGAATATATAACTAACACATGAAAGTGTACATCAGAGTAGTGGTCAAAAAGTTCCACAATAATACAAAAGAATAGCAACCTGTGCTATACAAAAAGAATACAACTATGAGTCCATATCTCAAGTGTATACAACAAAAAACTACTAAACTAAATAGTCAGCCAAAAGTCAGAGTAGCAAATCCCGGAAGGAAGTCAAGCAGAAGCACCTGTAACATCTCGGTCTGACCCGAGTATTATTTAAGAAAATAATAAACGGATCAGTCTAACTATAAATATCAGATGACATGATATAGAATAAAAGATATGGCATAAACATATAATATCCATACTGACATACTACTATAAGTATGAAAATGATGATCAACAGGAGATCAACCGATGAGAAATGATCAATATCACAAGAATCTTCTCAAAGATCCAAAGAGGGCATCATACCCTAAACTTGTACTCATAACAAGTCAATGACATAAAAATCCAGAAATCAAAATAAGAAATCCAGAAATCATAAAAAGAGAAAGAGGCCTATCACATGATGGTCCGAAGACCATGGGGAGCTACCCCATATGTGTGAGTCGGAATCACACTGATTGAGGCCTAGGCTAACCAAAAAGCAGAAAGGTATGTGTGAATGGAATCACACAAGTGGTGTCTAGCCTAACCTCGCAAACATAAAGATATGTGTGAGTCGGAATCACACTACTGCGGCCTAGACTAACCTTGCGGACAAAGAGATGTGTGTGAGTCGGAATCACACTATTGCGGTCTAGTCTTACCTTGCAAACAAAGAGACATCGCACAATTGCTAGTCTAAATCATAAAATGATCATCATGATCAGCGAGAAGTGTCAATCACACCAAGCTAGTAAATATATGAGTTTAGCTTCATGTCCCATAACCACTTGCTTAACTTAAATATTTACGAACAAGCTGTAAATCTTCACTAGGAAATTGTCACGAAAAGGGTTCAATCGAACAAGTCCAAGAGCTAACCGACGAAGTGAACGCAAGCGTTTCATACCACTCGTTTTACTAAGTCGTTTAAGTCGATTTCTCATTCGAGTGAAGTAAAGGCTTGTATATACTAGTAGATTGAAAATCGGTTTGAGAAAACGAACTTTAGATATTTAAAATAGTGTTGAAATCGCTTTGATGAAAGAGTTTTGATATTTACTATTAGTATTGAAACCTTCATATATCTTTAAAGTGACAAGTCATAAAACGATTGTTGGAACAATCTATCAAAAAAATTCACATTCGGAGACGTGAATAAAATCCAAGGAAATCAGCTTAAAATGCATCAAAGTGGAAGTTCTGATGAATGCTTTTCAGATAAGATTTGCCTTCGCAGAGTAATACGGGGTCTCGAGAAGCCAAACCGGTCAAATGACCAAGTACTAACTCGCGAACGACCTAGGGGAAAAATAGGTCAAACGACCAAGTACTAACTCGCGAACGACTTACGACTTAAGGGAGGCAAGCGACTTACGACTTAAGGGATAAGGTCATACGACCTAAGTGGAGAATGCCACGCGACTTAGCAGAAGAACAGGTCGAACGACCTAAGGGAAAACAGGTCAAACGACCAAGTACTAACTCGCGAACGACTTACGACTTAAGCCTTGAACGACTTAGTGGAATGAACGACTTAACGACTTAAGCCTTGAACGACTTAGTGGAACGAACGACTTAACGACTTAAGCTTCAATTCGAGCTACGAGCTAAGGCTGGAACGACCTAGTGGAGTTAGGTCGGGGACGACCTACGACTTAAGGTCATACGACTTAACAGTTGCGAGCTAGCGGAGTTGGCATGGCCTAGCGACTTAAGAGCCATACGAGCTACGACTTAACGATTCAAAAGCCAACGACCTAGGACTTAAGAGCCATACGAGCTACGAGCTAACTGCAAACGACTTAAGGCCAAACGACCTACGACTTAACTCGAGGCGAACGAGCTAACTGCAAACGACTTAAGCCTTTAACTCGTGAACGACTCATGCCTTTAACTCGTGAACGACTCATGCCTTTAACTCGTGAACGACTCAATCATTTTGCCTGGAGATTATAGGTCGGCAACGACCTACGACTTAAGGGCCAGAACGAGCTAAAAATGGCCAGAACGACCTAGTAGCAGTTTTTTTTCACCAAAATCACTAATTTTTGAGTTTTTCGCCAATCCAATCCAAACCAAATGCAGATATTCATACAAATGCAATAGAGGATCATTCCCAACAGTCCAAGATAGATATAGGCAAGATGTGAGATCAAAAATCTCACCTTTTCCACGAAATTGATGTTGGAGAGCTTAAGAACGAAGCAAGAGTCAACCCCTAGCTTGAATCTATGTTCTTCACCTTGAATTCGGAGTTTGATGTTGAATTTACTAAAGATCTTGAGCTTGGAATTTTAATTTCTCTTTCCCCTCACCATTTTTGAAGAAGCTTGAAGTGTTTGATGAAGTGATGAAGAGAAGAGGGGGGTTTGGGCTGAGTTAAGAAGGTGCAGTCCCAACCAAAGTCACAAGTGGGAAAAGTGACGAAAATTTCACTATCTCCAAACATATCGAAGTTTACACTCAAAAAGATCGCAAACGTCATTTTGAACTCAATGGGGGTGGTCTCGAGTCCTAATTTGACCGTATGCAAAAAGTAGCTTTTCGGACTAACATCCGACTAACGATAAAATATTTAAATATAAAATCGATAGATATGCGGGTTGTTACAGTGAGAGAAAACCAGAGGAAGCTCGGGTATTAGCGCACGTGGGGGATGTGACAGGGACGTGGCCGCAAGGAGTGATGTGGTGGGTTTTGTGCTAGGTAGTTTGGGAGTCGTTGCCGAACAGAGGCAGGCGGAGGAGGGTAGGGTGTTGCTTAGGGTGGCTATCGCAGTGAAGGTTGGCAACGGGCAGAGGGGACTCGGCTTGGCACAGGAGGAGGAGGGCGGATGAACTGTTGAGGCCGAAGATGGATAGGCAGTGTAGTGGGCTGGCGCCGATGATTGGTGGATGCGGTCGGAGGTTTCAAGCATGGAGGTGGAAGGGTTAGGAAAAGAGAGAGGAAGGGAAAGCCTGAGGAAGAAGAGAGGAAGTAAGAGAAGGCTTGAAATAAAGGTGCAGGTGAAAGGTTTGTACAGTATACAATTTTATATTATAACGACATCTCAAAAGCAACAAAAGAACAGAAAAACAGAGAAAAGTTTGAAAAACTGGTGGCCAACGCGTGGAGTTTCAAGAAATAATAAAAGCTAATAACCGGTTGTTTCAACAGGTAGATAAATGTAAGGACCAGAAGTCAAAAATGTTTAGATCTGTGCAGTTAAAGCGCTCGGCGGATTCAAAGCGGTGGAGGTGCAAAAAGTCATAGCGGGGATACAGCGAGGATATAGCGGGATATAGAGGATGACTCTAAAATAGCATATAAAACTCGTACTTGATGTTTTTTCAAATATATAAATGGTAATTAAATGAAAAAATATCATTCAATTGAATTATAATTAATACATTTTAAATAAAAACATGTGCGAATATACTTTAAATAAACATAAAACTGTTATATAACATAATTGAATTTAGTAGAATATTAGAGTATTTTCATTTCTAAAAATGTGTTAAAAATTAAATCAAATAAACTAGTTTCATAATTTTTATAATGTATAAATGCAATTTTTCAATTCATTTTATTAAAGAAGATATAGCGAAAATAGCGGAATATAGCGGGAATAATGGGATATAGCGGAAATAGCGGGGCTTAAAGCGGAAAGGCTATATTTTGGGGCTATATGGAAAAATCATAGCGGTAGAAATCCGCTATGAGATATAGCGGGGTTATAGCGGGGTAACAGCGGGGCATTAACTGCACAGGTTTAGATTAGATACCGATACGATTAAATCGCTTCATAGATTCCGATGTGCATCGGTCGTCGAAATTAACAATTGAATATACTGTGAAGATCAGCATGACGAGACAATCTAAATGGTATACAGATATCAGTGGTATGATTGAATTATAAAAATTCGAATTTTCATACTGGCGGAAAAATGCAATAAAAACGTAGAAGAATAAGATCGACGGAGCTAAAGAAGTCCGAATTTGGAAAAACAAAAAATGACGCCTTACTCAGAAGATGATTTAGAATTTTCTATGTAAAAATATTTAAGTTTCGAAAACGTTTTATTTTCATCGATTACTAACTAATTTAAATTAAAATAAATTTACGCACGAAATAAACTTTCATATTTTTGGATGAAAATTTACCAGTTGCTATGTTTAACTAGACGCATTTCAAATGTAAATTTTTATTTTAAAATTTTATCGTTTAAAAATTTCTCAAAATTTCAATTAAATATATTAATAAACAAATAAAAATTATCGAAAATTTACGGGTCGTTACACATTAATACAACATTAATACCTAATCGAGTATAAATATAAAATTTCAATAAAAAATCAAACAAAAATCATAAATACTTTGTTAGACACATATTCCACTTTAGAATGAGAGGGGTGATGTCGGCATTTAAAACCTTATAGTTGTGTCTATTTGTGGTATATTAATATTAGGAATTTGTATATCTACTAACCATGCATAACCATTAGGACTTTTAAATGAGATTAGTAGTATGCCCAAATTTTAAAAAAAAAACAAAAAACAAATTTCAAGTATCTTCTAACCACGCATAACCGTGAGGACTTTTAAATGGGATTAGAGTCAACTCGTCTATTTAATAACCAATTTTTATATGTGTTCCATACATGCATAACATTGAGGACTTTTAAATGAGAATGAAAGCACATAAATAAATATTCCAAGTAATTCACCCATGCATAACCATGAGGACTTTTGAATGAGAGTGAATACATTGGATGTTTTTATTAAAAAAAATAAAATAAAAACGAATAATTTCCTGTTTAAAATACCACATTTTGACATACTATATTGGATTTTAATGAGAGATGGTCGTTTAGAAATATGATAGAAATAGAGATGGTCATGGAATTTTTACCCATCAAAAGTTATTATAAATCTTTTTTAAATTTTTAAAGAAATTTACTAAATATACTGTCTCAAGTCATAATATATGATTAATATCAACACTCATCACTTTTTCAATCACTATTTATCTTTTCGATAATCAGTAGGGAGTCAGATTAGTTAATGTAGTCACTTAAAATCAAATCCAAAAATAATTATAAAATCAAATTTTCTAAAATGACTAATCTGAATCGAAGTCAACAAAAACTATTTTCTGAAAGGGGTTTTAAAAAAATGTCTGCTAATTTGAAAATCATCTGAAATGAAAAATATGCAGATATTTTCTTTGAAAATGTGATGCAACTTATGGATGTCTCAACATAAAACACTTTCCACTAGTAATTTTTCTATCAACTTGGCTACCAGTGTAATCTGCATCTAAATTCCGTTTTACCTCGAAGTTATCAAATGGATACCAAAGACCAAACTGTGATATGTGCAACAAATACCTTATAATTATTTTACATCTTTTAAAATGTGATTCCTTAAGGATTTGATTGGAAACGTTCACATTAACAACTAGTGAACATATTATCAGATCTAAAATGACGCAGCGGATAATTCAAAACAATCTTCAATCGGTGAAAGTAGCAATCTGTGGATTGATGGATGCTGAAATGCCCAAATTCGTTGATCCGAAGATACCGAATTCTAGCTACCTCTGACTCGTTGATCCGAAGATTCCGGGAAAGAGATCTACGATTCTTCAACGTTGATCAAGCGCACTTGATTCCGCGAATCGGCTTCTGCAATCGTTGAATCGAGCGCACTCGATTATCCGAAAGAGGAGATAGGAGATTACACTCAACTACCAATTTGAATGAAAGCACAAAGCAATCAAAAGAGAATTTTATTCAAAAATCAACAACCTTTTACAAATGACTTCACTTGCCTATTTATAGGCTACAACACACCAAAACAGAAAAGTATACAAGTCATAAGTCGGTGACGACTTATCCCCTACGTCCTACGACTCATCATGAGTCGTTTACAACTCATCAGATTACAACATAACAACACGACTTACGACTTATACAAAACGACTTACAAGATGTACAAACTAACAACACACGACTCATCACACTCCGACTTATGACGCAGCCAAAATATACGACTTATTACAAACAGACGACTCACCTTAAGTCGTTTACGACTTATCAACTTACAACACACCACGACTTATGACTTATAACAGTTGCGACTTAACAAAGCAATACCACAGCAGCTTCCTACGACTTAAGAATCCACGGTGCAGATTAACTCGTATAAAAATCTACGGCATCCAGAGCTTCTACGACTTAAAATATTAGCGGCATTCCAAATCAACATCTTACGAGATACTCTTTTACGACTCAAGAAATTGTGATGACTTAACACGAGTCGTAACCCGCTTCCGACTTAAAAGCCTTCACCCGCTGGGAACTTTCTGCTTCTTGATAGGTCATGGACGACTTATAGGCTCCGTTAACTCGTATACGACTCATCAATCCTCGTGGACGACTTATAACTGCACCATTAACTCGTATACGACTCATCAACCCCGAACGACTTATACTCCCCTTAAGTCGTAACTCCCTTTCATCAGAACTGTTAGGTCGTAGGTTCGAGTTAGCTCCTTCCCCTGGTTTCCAGTTGAGTCGTGGACGTCTCATTACCGCCTCCTTGAGTCGTAGACGTCTCATATGACTCATGCTCGTTTCTATAAGTCGGACACGACTTATATTTCCCTTGTTAGCTTTCTTGAGTCGGTCACGACTCATAGTCCCTTCCATAAGTCGCGTACGACTTATGCCTTCATTCCTGGCCTGAGCTACATCATCCTCCCCTGGTTGAGAGAAATTCGACCTCGAATTTGCACACTCTTCATCCCCAACAAACTCATTCCCATGATATGGTACGAGATGCTTAACGTTGAATACATCAGACGTATACACATCATCTGGCAGCTTCAATTTATAAGCATTTTCATTGATTTTCTTTAAAATTTCCACTGGACCAATCTTTCGTGCTTTCAATTTATTGTACGTTCCCACCGAAAAACGATCTTTCGTTAACACTGCATAAACCAAATCACCTTCATGAAATTCGACATTCCTTCGCTTCAAGTCTGCCGATTGTTTATACTTCTCATTTGCTTTCTCTAATCGTTCTTGAACGATTTTATGACATTCCGTCAACCCTTCAACAAAATCAGCAGCTTTTTTAACTGTCTTCTGTGATTGTGGCACTACCGTTAAATCCAACGGTCCCTTCGGTAAGCTTGAATAAACTATCTGGAATGGACTGAACCCAGTACTACGATTCACTGCATGATTATGGGCAAACTCTGCCTGGCATAACTTCACGTCCCAACTCTTCAGATTATCTTGCACAAGACATCTCAACAAGTTTCCCAATGATCTGTTAACCACCTCAGTCTGTCCATCCGTTTGCGGATGATAAGCACTACTAAATTTCAGCTTCGTTCCCACCATTTTCCACAAACTCAACCAAAAGTGACTCAGAAACCGAGTATCTCTATCCGACACAATAGATTCTGGCAATCCATGAAGTCGATAGATCTCCCTGAAAAACAACTGAGCAACATGAACAGCATCCGCCGTCTTCTTACAAGCAATAAAATGTGCCATTTTCGAAAATCGATCAACCACCACATAAATGGAATCATTACCACGCTGCGTTCTCGGCAACCCCAACACAAAGTCCATACTCACATCAACCCATGGTTTAGTGGGTACCGGTAACGGCATATATAAACCCGCATTAGTCGCAGTTCCTTTCGAAACTTGACAGATATGGCATCTCTCAACAAATCTTTCCACCTCTTTCCTCATTGATGGCCAAAAGTAGGACTGTGAAATCAACTGTAAGGTACGGTCTCTTCCAACATGTCCTTCTTCATGTAACTCCTTGATAATCTTCATTCTCAAACTACCCTCCGGAATGCACAATCGATTTCCTTTGAACAGAAAACCATCTACCATCACGAAGTCATCCGTCTCTCCCTCCTTGACTTTATCAACAAATTTTGCAAAGTAAGGATCATCAGTAAATAATTCTGGCAATATTTCAAACCCCGTCACTTCAACCTTTAGTGTAGTCAACAAATGACTCCTCCTACTCAAAGCATCAGCTACACGATTTGTCACCCCTGACTTGTGTTTAACAACAAAAGTAAACTGTTGCAGATATGCAATCCACGATGCATGTCTTGCTGAAATCTTGTCTTGCCCTTGTAAATGCTTCAACGCTTCATGATCAGTATACAGAACAAACTCCTTCTGAAATAGATAGTGTCTCCAGTGTTTAATAGATTGTACAACAGCATAGAATTCCACATCATATGTACTGTAACGCATCTTCGCTCCTGACAATTTCTCACTGAAATATGCAATTGGACGTCCCTTCTGACTCAACACCCCTCCAATCCCAACCTTGGATGCATCAGTATGTAGTTCAAACACCAACTGAAAATCAGGTAATATTAGAATTGGTGCAGATGTCAGCAACTCCTTGATCTTCTCAAAAGCATTCCCTGCTTCCTCTGACCATGTAAATTGTTTACCCTTCATACAATCAGTAACAGGTGCCATCACACTACTGAAGTGTGGTATAAACCTTCGATAGAATGAAGCCAACCCATGAAAACTACGAACTTCTGTTATCGTCTTGGGGTGCGGCCATTCTCTGATAGCTTCAACTTTACTTTGGTCAACCTGTATACCTTCCTTCGAGACAACATATCCCAAAAATAAAACACTATGCGTCATGAACACGCATTTCTTCGTTGCAGCATAAAACTGTTCTTGTCGTAACACCATCAGCACTTCTCTAAGATGATTCAAATGTTCCTCTGGACTCCCACTGTAAATCAGAATATCATCGAAATACACCACCACAAATTTCCCAATGAACGGTCTAAAAATCTGATTCATCACCCTCATAAAAGTACTCGGTGCATTGGATAAACCAAATGGCATGACCAACCATTCGTATAGACCCTCCCTGGTTTTAAAAGCAGTCTTCCACTCATCTCCTGGTCTGATACGAATTTGATGATATCCGCTCTTCAAATCAATCTTTGAAAAGATAGTAGCTCCGCTTATTTGATCTAACAAGTCATCCAACCTCGGCATTGGAAATCTATATCTCACCGTAATCTTATTTAATGCTCGACTGTCAGTGCACATCCTCCATGTTCCATCCTTCTTGGGTACCAATAAAGCTGGTACAGCACAAGGACTTAAACTCTCCTGCACACGCCCCTGCTCAAGCAATTCCTCTACCTGCCTTCGCAACTCTTCATGTTTCTTCGGACTCATTCGATAATGTGGTCTGTGTGGCAACACAGCACCTGGAACAAGATCTATCTGATGTTGTATATCCCTCAATGGTGGTAACTCCGTTGGTAACTCCTCTGGAAATACATCGTCAAATTCTTTCAAAATTGGTTTAACTTCTTCTGGAATTTCAACCTCTTCACTGCTTTCCCGTCCAATCAACAAGAATACTTCTGGTTCTTCCTCAACCTCCTTAACAAACTCCTTCATAGATAATAAAGTTTTCAACTCTTCGATTTCTTCGGACTTACTTTCTTCTTGTGATCTCTTCTTTGGAACTAAGATAATCTTCGTGCCTTTAAACATAAAACTGTAGCTATTGGTCCGTCCGTCATGTAGTACTGCTCGATCATATTGCCATGGTCTTCCCAATAATAAATGTCAAACATCCATCTCTACTATATCACACCATATTTCATCTTTGTATTTCTTCCCAATAGAGAATGGAACACGAACTCGTCTATCCACTTTCACTTCTCCTCCTTTTCTCAACCATGCTAACTTGTATGGACTCGGATGTTTCTCTGTTTTCAATTTCAACTTTGTCACAGCTTCGGTTGAAATAATATTATCACAGCTTCCTGCGTCAATCACAAACTTACACACCTTCCCCAGAATAGTACACGTTGACTGAAAGATGTTACTCCTCAACCAACTAGCTTCTTCCTGCTTCGGTGTTAAACACAATCTCCTCAGCATTAGGTTACAACCTTCATCTCCTGACGCAATATCCTGCTCATCCTCCTCAACTGGACTAGAACAATCTCCCTCACCATCCTCATCCTCAACTTCTGCAATCATGGTTCTCTTCTTTGGTTTTGGACACTCACTGCTTTTATGACCCAATTCCTGACAATTGTAACATTTGAAACCATTGTTAACTTTCGTCTTCTCAGCCTCCTTCACCACTGGTCTTGCAACAGCTTTTGAAACATTAGAACTCCCACTAACTCCCTTCACTGGATTGTTGGAATTTGTAAACACAAATCCTCCTCGTCTCCCTTGTTTTTCCCAAGCCAACGCTTTCTGATGTGCTTCTGCCACAGATCTTGGATCGAACATATTAACCATATCCTGAATTTGCATTCTCAATCCCCCAATGAATCTAGATGTCAGCTGCTCTTCTGTTTCCATAATACCATTCCTCGCAATAAGCTGGTAAAACTCATCCGCATAATCATTAACAGTCTTTGTGCCCTGCCTCAAGTTCTGCAAACGTTGATACATCAAAGATTGATAATTGTAAGGTAAGAATGTTGCTTTCATCAATTTCTTCATCTTCTCCCAAGATTCAACTTTTGACTTTCCCATCCGATCACGTGTAAGTTTGGTCTGCTGCCACCATGCCAAAGCTCTACCCCTCAGCCTTGTAGCAACCAACTTCACTCTACGATGTTCTGGAACTTCTTTGAAGTCAAAAATCTCCTCAACATTAGCCAACCAATCTAGAAACTCCTCCGCTTGCATACCACCTTTGAATTCAGGAATTTCTGTCTTCATCCCCGACTCCCACTTGTGATCATATTCAGAATAGTTTCTTCCTTGTCATCTTCCTTGAATACTACCACCATCATACTCCTCTTCAAAATCAGATGCATAACGATGTCGATTCTGACCACCAACATTTCTACTACCATTACGCCTTCCACCTTCATCCCTTCTATCGACATTCCTCCGTTCACGATCATTCACGTTCCTCCCACGCCCTTGATCATTTTCAACACTTCTGTCTCGATTGGAATGTGGCGAGACTCTACTACCCCCATGGTTAGATTCGGGCGAAAACCTTCTCCGATTTTGATTCATCTCTGTCATAAGCTTCTCTAACCGACCAATTCCTTCGTTAAGCTTTTCACTAAAATTCTCATTGATTCTTTGCTCCATCTCATCAGCTTCTTCTCTTCGATACAAAGCTTCTACGTTTTGGTGGCGATTAGCTCTTCTTGGCGGCATACTTGAAAACTTCACAAATTCTTCAACACTTCAAATTCAAACACTTTCCGGATTTTGATCTAAAATGAAACGGATCGAAAACTTCCACTTTGTAGCAAATCGCGATGAACACGATGGACAAAGTTTCGGCCTCCAATGCAAATCCGAACTTCAATCTTCAAACAAATGCGAACAACTTCACTTGCTCACGGCTCAACTTCAAACTTCTCGGCCAAACAACTTCAAAATGATTAGGCTCCAAGTCTCGATCTAACTATGATTGGTTAGAACAAGCTCTGATACCAAAACTGACGCAGCGGATAATTCAAAACAATCTTCAATCGGTGAAAGTAGCAATCTGTGGATTGATGGATGCTGAAATGCCCAAATTCGTTGATCCGAAGATACCGAATTCTAGCTATCTCTGACTCGTTGATCCGAAGATTCCGGGAAAGAGATCTACGATTCTTCAACGTTGATCAAGCGCACTTGATTCCGCGAATCGGCTTCTGCAATCGTTGAATCGAGCGCACTCGATTATCCGAAAGAGGAGATAGGAGATTACACTCAACTACCAATTTGAATGAAAGCACAAAGCAATCAAAAGAGAATTTTATTCAAAAATCAACAACCTTTTACAAATGACTTCACTTGCCTATTTATAGGCTACAACACACCAAAACAGAAAAGTATACAAGTCATAAGTCGGTGACGACTTATCCCCTACGTCCTACGACTCATCATGAGTCGTTTACAACTCATCAGATTACAACATAACAACACGACTTACGACTTATACAAAACGACTTACAAGATGTACAAACTAACAACACACGACTCATCACACTCCGACTTATGACGCAGCCAAAATATACGACTTATTACAAACAGACGACTCACCTTAAGTCGTTTACGACTTATCAACTTACAACACACCACGACTTATGACTTATAACAGTTGCGACTTAACAAAGCAATACCACAGCAGCTTCCTACGACTTAAGAATCCACGGTGCAGATTAACTCGTATAAAAATCTACGGCATCCAGAGCTTTTGCGACTTAAAATATTAGCGGCATTCCAAATCAACATCTTACGAGATACTCTTTTACGACTCAAGAAATTGTGACGACTTAACACGAGTCGTAACCCGCTTCCGACTTAAAAGCCTTCACCCGCTGGGAACTTTCTGCTTCTTGATAGGTCGTGGACGACTTATAGGCTCCGTTAACTCATATACGACTCATCAATCCTCGTGGACGACTTATAACTGCACCATTAACTCGTATACGACTCATCAACCCCGAACGACTTATACACCCCTTAAGTCGTAACTCCCTTTCATCAGAACTGTTAGGTCGTAGGTTCGAGTTAGCTCCTTCCCCTGGTTTCCAGTTGAGTCGTGGACGTCTCATTACCGCCTCCTTGAGTCGTAGACGTCTCATATGACTCATGCTCGTTTCTATAAGTCGGACACGACTTATATTTCCCTTGTTAGCTTTCTTGAGTCGGTCACGACTCATAGTCCCTTCCATAAGTCGCGTACGACTTATGCCTTCATTCCTGGCCTGAGCTACATCATAAAAGCAGTAAGATAAACAAATATATCCACTTGTACCTAGAGTAATCATCAATCAATACAAAACAATATCTCTTATCATCTAAACTTGCAATATAGTTAGTGCAAGCAAATCTATATGAAATAGTTCAAGGATGAAAAGTCAATTGGTCAACATTTTTGCACAAATCAGAATCAAAATCAACACTTATTTTCTTATCACATAACTGGCTAAATTAAATCAGATTATGGTGCATATTTTCACATTTAATATATCGTTCAAGATAAATGTATCGTTACATATTTTACCTTTACCGATAATTTTTCGTTGTTACCCATTATGACTCTACCACCTTTGTACTAGGCTAAGGAACTTTGATTTGTCACCCGTAGTGTGCCTGGAACAGCCATAATCTAGGTAACACTGTTGTTGTTCCTTAGCCTGCCACCACACCTACACAAGGAAAGATTTTTGTGACATATTTGTTTTTATAGGTCCATGATTGTTAGTGACAAAAGATTTTGAAAAATATGTTTGTGTAGACCCAAAACAATCTATATTTGTTCCTTTCGGCACCCAGATTTGTTTGACTTTAAGAGATTTTATATTCATGCCTTTTGGAACCCAAATTGGTATGGTTTTCACGTATTTGGGCCTATACCAGCAATTGTTTTGATTGTGTCCAATTTTTCTACAAATTGTGCACTCGGAGTTGACTTGATTAACTTCACTTACCCAAGTCCTTGTCTAACAGTATTGACAGTTTGTTTCCCTAATAACATATTTAGTGATCTTTCTCCTTTGGAAAATTTTCCTAAAGTTGTAGACAATTGTTGGACTTGTGTTTTGAGATATTCATTTTCATTCAATAATTGAGTGCACTTTTTAATAGAATTTTCTCTCCTAGTATTTTCACTTTCTTTCAAAATCAGAATTTCATTTTCAAGTGATTTTATTTTAATTTCTAATTTTTTAGTTTCTTCTTCAAGTGATGGACGGTTGTCACACTTAAGGCTTTTATTTTGATAGTTTTTGACTAATTAGTCAAGTTGTTTATTTAATTCTATCAAAGTATCTCTTTGTGATTCAATTTTAGTGTATTTCTCCCTAAGTCTTTCAAAACAGCCATTTACTTTGTGAAAATATATAAGTAATTCCGAATGAGTAAGTTTTGATACCTCACTTGGCTCATCATCATCACTGTAAGTTATATCACCTTGAAGACACAGATCTGCTTTTTCACTCTCACTACCAGTGCTTTTATCATCTTCATCAGTTTCATCCCAAGTGGTTGCAAAACTTCTCCTTTTCGGTTTCTTTCCTTGGCTGAGTCGATTTTGAGGACAATTGGGCTTGATATGACAGCGGTTTATTGCACTTGTGACAAATGAACTCCTTCTCTTCTGAGTTATCTAGTACTTTGACTATTCTGCTTTTCAATTGTTGATTTAGAGCTGGATAGTTCCACTTTTTGAATCTCTTTATTAGTAGCTCCAGCTCAGCTGCTCCATCATCATCATCACTTTCCGTTGTTCCTTTTAGAGCTATTTATTTCTTTCGAGTATCACCTCCTTCTCGTTCTTCCTTGAATTTCATTTCTAGCTCATAAGTGGTGAGATTTCTGATGAGTTCTTCAAGTTTGATTTGTTTCAAATCCTTTGATTCTTGAATGGCGGTAACTTTTGCTTCAAAATTTCGTGGAAGGACTCTGAGAATTTTTTGAACTATTTCCAATTCTGTGTATGATTTTCCGACAGCTTTTGATTTATATACAAGATTGGAAAGTCATCCATACATTTCTTTGACTTTTTCATCCTTGGCCATTGTGAAGTTCTCGTATTCGCTACTAAGCATGGCAAGGCGAGATTCTTTGACTTGAGACGTTCCTTCGTGAGTCACTTCAAGTGTGTGCCATATTTCCTGCACGGTTAGACAATATGAGACATGATTAGATTTAATTTGATCTAATGAACAAATAATAGAACTCATAGCTTTAGCATTTGCATTTGCATTTTGCAGTTTATTTTCAAGATCTGACCATTGCTCCATCGGTTTATCTATTTCCTGATTATCTATCACTATAGTTGGTGTCCTATATCCTGTCTCAACAATATTCCAAGCATCAATGGTTTTCAAAAAAAATTCATTCTATTTTTCCAGTAAACATATTCAACATTGAACATTGGTGGTCTAACTATGGACTGACCCTCAGCAAAAGCATTATTAAAAGAAGCCATTTAGAAAATCAAAATTTTAAAACAGTAATTTGTTTTTGAAAAATCAAATTTTTAAAACAAAAATTGGTTTTTGTTCCTAGCTCTGATACTACTTGTAGGATCGATTTCACCCTAGAGGGGGGGTGAATATGGTGATACTAATAATTATAAAAATTAATGCGGAAATATATAAAATAATTACAGCACAGATAATAGCAGAATAATAAAACAGAAATAGAACAACACAGATTTACCCAGCTTTGGCAAAACCCTTCTTGCGTGCTGCCCCCAAGGTTTCTATTAGAAATTAAGTAGTCAGACGCTTACACACGTAAACTTGCGACACCCACTATCGACTAACCTAACTCTACACTCAAAACCCTGCCACAACTCATCCACTGTGTTGCGAATTCTCAAACTACACCATCGTAGTTCGTCACCTAGTCGCACGACTAGAAAAACATAGTTTAAAAAGAAAATTACAAGACAAATAAAAACAAACACAAAACCCTATTTATTTTTAATCCCAAACTAAAAAGTGACCGGCCCAAATGAATATAATTTTTAAATGTTTTCTCCTTTTATATTCTTCGGCCCGTATCCTTTGTGAAAATGTCTGCTTCTTTTCCATTGCCTGAAAACATTCGTTCGTCTTTCAAAATAAATTAGGGCTTCATGATAACTGAGGCCGCCGCTTGAAATTAATGTTCGAATTGAAGTAAACTTTGCCACTGGTTCCTTCATCAAACGAATCGTTGGCTATGATTTGCTTTGTTGTTTTTCTTTGATATGCCTTCGGCTGCTCCCAGGATTGAATTCGAATCTGTGAATCTAGTATGTAAATTATGTCGTTTAACTGCTCTGTTGTTTTGTTTTGTTTCGAACTCGATTCGAGTTATTGATTTGGGATTTAATTTGCAACTTGGCTCTGTGATTTTTTGCTTGAACTCGAATGCTCAGTATGCCGATGATGTTAATGGTATTTATACGGTTTAATTCCCTAAATTTTCATTCACTTGAAATCGTCTGATATTTTAGCTCGCCCGTTCGATTTTACTTGAATATGTGTGATTTGTTTAGACTGGTTCAATTCATATATTTCTTTGCTTTATTATCACGACTTGTTTGGTTTTTGATTTTTCGTTCATACGTGTTATCATCCGGCTTGACTTGTTCGAACTTTTCCTTGGTCACCAGGGCTTTGACATTTTGAACTTATTTTGACTGCTGTTTCATTCACTTTTGAATCATGACATTGTTATAATTTTTGTGTTGCTCTCTGACTTCTTCGGCTTGATCAATTTGTGAAACAAAAACTGCTGCATATTTTGAATATCCTCATGTTGCATATGTTTTGAATCAGTGCATATGAACTTGTATGTTTGGTTTGTACTTATGGTCTGATCATTTCATTTGAGCACTTTGTTCCATTTAGTGTTTGTTGTCTTTGTAACTAATGTCCAGTTGCATGTGCATTTCATGTGAGTTTCAAGTGCCCCTTTGTATAGTTCCTGTTGACTGGTTGCATGCCTGTCATTGTGGTCTTGTAGTCTCTGGTATCAATGTTGCATCACTGTTTCATTTTCTGTTGTGTGGCTTTGAGCATTGCCTCGGTTCTGTTATGCACTTGATGTTGCCTGACCTATTTCGTTGTTCACTGGTCTGTTGCATTTGAAACTATACTGGGTTGTAGCCTCTGTTGCAACTTGATTGCTTGCATGTATATATGTATACATGTGTGTTCACACATGTATATATGTATGTTAGCTTGTGCAGTTTCTTCCAGTCTTTTTTGTTTTTGAATCCATGCCTCATTGTGTTCATTTGAGTCTACACATGCCTTTGAGCTTCTGATTTTATATGTGGAACTGTTGTATGTGTGTGTCACCACTGTTGTCTTGATGCTGACTATTTCTCTTTGATCATTTCATTTTGATGATAACTGTGCACATACAAACATATATACATATACATACATATGTATGTATGTATATTTTTGTATAATTATTGTGCCTTTGGTCTAAGTTCATTAAGCTCTGAGTTAAATTCTGGTTGACACTTGAGTTTGAATGGTTGAGTCGTTTTCATGTGTACTCACTGAATTTTTGGTCGAGGCTAGTTTTATGTTGGTTTTGGATTCTTGTTGCATGATAACTTGTACTCGACAATTTTGTGATGTATTTGTATTGCACCTGAGTTGAATCCAGCCTTGGCTCGGGTTTGACCTTGTGCTCACCTGTCCCTACAGTTTTATCAAGTGTATATCGGTGTGCACGGCCTTGTGGCATGTACAGTGATCAATGTGCATGTCATAAGCTGTTCGTGTAAGATGAATTCAAAATAAATGATGACGAATAACCTAAATTACCAAGGAAAATAACATTTTCAAAATTCACATTTTATTTTACACTGTACAAATATTTCTTTTTCAATTTTACCGCGTCAGTGTTTATTTTGCAGATAGCTCAGATGTTGGATTCAATCTGGAATAGAGTTGAAGATAAATACGAGTGAATGAGTGATATGTAGTTAGGAGAACATTGTAAATTGAAAATTGTGATGTACTCGAAATTTTATTGTAATTGAAATTGTGTATATATAGTGAGAGCTCAAATTTGTACTATTCAAAATTGTAATAAAATATTTGTTTGAATTTAAATTCTGTGTTATTTATTTTATTCAGAAAATATTTATTTATTTATGTGAAAATAAAATAGTACAATAAAAAATACATTTAAATGAATATATATATATATGTTTATTATCATCAAACAAAAATCATATACTAGCATATTCAACAACTTGCACTTGGGACAACTTCCAATGCATAATCCTTGACTATCTGATTCTGTCTTGATATGTGTTCACCTCTTTCTTATGTTGCTTCTTAGCCATCTCTTGTTAGAACCTCTCTTGTTGGATTTTAATGACAACAACTATACAATTATGCAAAAGAAACTCTAATCAAACTTGCAGGTACATAAGTATCAAAAAACAACAAACAAATAAGTTCAACATGAAGATACAAAGTACAAAAGAGGATAAAAGTATATATAGGGATACAAGAAGAGATATACAAGACAGAGACAAGACGAAGGTGATAAACAAAGTACTATTAGTCATAGAGTGTCAAGTCTAGAGTATACATATGTTAAAATCTCTTCAAAGTGGTATGCACACACATATACACTCAAATGTATTTGATCACAAGTCAATTTCAAAGTTTAAAAAAAAATTACTTTAGGCAGTCGACTGAATTCGTGCATATACATACATTTATACGCTTACAGTTTAAGTCGACTAAATATACAATTCAGTCGACTAAACATTAGTTCAGTCAACTAAACTAAGAATTCAGTAGACTAAAACTGCCTTATTTTACACTATTTCTTTTCTGACTTGAAATGTGACTTTTCACATAAATTCAGCCTTTTGATTAACTGCGTTAAGTCACCCAAAAGGTCGTCACAGCTATATTTTTCAATTTTTCTGAAGAGGTGCTCTTCTTCATGAAGAGTTATTCCTCTTCATTAGTGGCTGCAACCATTTATATTGATCGTTCATCTTTACTAAGAGTTGCAACCATACGTCCTCTATATAAAGAAAATAGATTTTTGAATTCAAATAGCTAACACAATCTCTGATTCTCTATATATTTCTTTTGAATTCTCAAGTGCTTTCATATATTTTCAATACTTTCAAATTGATCGCTTATTCATTCAAGAATACAGTTCTTGTGATCAAAACCTTTCCATTTCTTCATGTACACTCAATATACCACTCAGAAGAAGATTATAGAAAAGTTGTACTATATCAATTAATCCATGTTATTTAGAGCACAAGAAGTCAAAACACTTTACTACATTTTGTAGTGGAAGTCCAATTGGAGATCTTCAGGCACGAAGTCCTATTCGGCAGCTTAGGCGGCTTGTAATATAAAAGTCATGTTCGACAGCTTAGACGGTCTTTAATACCTATTCCTCCAGATTAAGTGAGGATGTTTGTTAGTTAATTCCAGAAGAAGCCTGGAACTTGACATAGAATGAAAGTTTGAACCAGTATAAAAAACCCTAGTTACTTTACTTTATTATATTTATCTCTATTGTAATTTTTATATTGCCAATTTGATATAAATTTAGTAGAATTATTCATAATACTCGATCTGCATAGACTTTCATTTTGTATCAGAGTCTGGAATTCTAGAGATCGTAACATCATCCTAGAATAAATGGCCATAAAGAGATCTAGTCAAGGCAATAGAAATAGGAAGAGCAATAAAGAAGAATCAAAGGAGCAAAAAAGTAACTGCTTCATGGCTAAACTCAGGTCACAATCGTTATGCTTAGACTCTTTATATAAAGAGATTTTGTTAGCACATGATGAATTATTAAATGATTGTAAAACTTTGAATAAAGTTAATAGAATTGCATTAGCTAAGTTAAAACATTATGAGAAAGAAATTTCCAATTTAAAATAGAAAGATAAATTTTTGGTAAAACAAACTATTTTTTTGAAAATACGGTAGAAGAATTTGTTTTACAGAAAGCTTTTCTACAAAAAGAAAATGAGCAGTTAGAAGTTAAAAACAATGATCTTTTGGAGGAAATCGATGTTTTGCAAAATAAAAATATATTTGTGGAAAATTCTTTAAATAATTCTAGCTCTTTAATTTTGTCTCTTGAAAAAGAGAATGAAGCTTTAATTAAAAAGAATTTAGAATGATCCAAAGAGTGTGAGATTTTAAAAGATAACAGTAATATTTTTCAAAAAGAAGTTTGTGATTCTAAAGCAAACTTTGAAAGACTAAATGAAAAAATCGTAAATTTTAACAAAGGTACATAAAAATATCTTATCTTCCTTAGTTACAATTTCGAAAGCTCATAATGATAAAAGTAGTTTAGGCTATAAACAAGCTAAAAGTAAAAATAGTACTAGATATGCATTCGTGTATACTGATTTTAGTGCTAGTACTAGTAACCAAGATAGTCCTAAAACCACTTACAGTCGTAATGGTACTTTGTTTAGAAATGATAGAAAATACTATTCAAGTACTAAGCTAATTACTAATAGTATTAAAATATGGATTCCTGTTAATACGATGGATCACGATAAACAACTTTGTATTAAGAATGTGATTTGTAGTGAAAACTATATTTATAAAGATTCAACCACATCCAAATGGGAATGGTTTCCTAAAACTTAGGAAATAAGAATAACTTTAGTTATCGCATGCTGTAAGTGTTAATTTTTTTACTGATACCCTAGTTTATAAGTAATAGTTATTTATTAATGATCGACAATCCTACTTATAGCGCTAAAACATAGTAGTTTACTGTGAAATACTATAAAAGCAGGATTTTCTACAACACTTTAATTAAAATACTACTGTTTTAATGATAACAAAAGTACCAAAAAGAAATTACTATTTGATAAAATTATTTCATTATTTTTATTTATTTTAGAAGGTACAACCACACCTATATTGGTAAGGTTTACACCCTATGATTAACCCCTGGACCCTAACGTAGTAAGTGGGTGCCAAAAATGGTTATTATTTATTGTAGGTACTTGGAGAAACGAAAGGAAAATGATAGATTTTAAATTTTAAGGATGTTCCATACATTTGATGGAATTATGTGCTTATAATGAAATAAGGACTTCAGTAAATTCGGTAAAATCTAACTTATTTTCTCCATAATTAATATTGGGTTAACCTTTTATTTTTAGGAATACTAAGCTCTTTCTAAAAAATAATACTCATATTTGAACATAGTATAACTTGAATCCTTTTGAAATGTCCACATTGCTATATAATGTTCTCAAAGCTCTTATATATATAAAGAGAACATATATTAAAAAAGTATATTTTTTTAACAACACTTTCTAAGAAAGATATATTTACTTAAATGATTTTCATTTATACTTAGATATATTATAGTTAATAAAAAATTTAAAAATTTGCTCTTTATAAGATATTTTATAAAATCTATTATATTCCCTCATTCTTTTTTGATAATGACAAAGGTGAAGAAATTCATATGGATATTGATAGGGGGAGATATTATACTTAGGAGGAACTTTAATCATATCAGAATATCATTTTATACAGAATAAATATTTTTCAAAAATTGTATAGTTGTCATCATCAAAAAGGAGGAGAATGTTAGAACCTCTCTTGTTGGATTTTAATGACAACAACTATATAATTATGTCAAAGAACCTCTAAGCCAACTTGCAGGTACATAAGTATCAAAAAACGACAAACAAATAAGTTCAACATGAAGACACACAGTACAAAAGAGGATAAAAGTATATACAGAGATACAAGAAGAAATATACAAGACAGAAACAAGATGAAGGTGACAAATAAAGTACTATTAGTCATAGAGTGTCATGTCTAGAGTATACATATGTTAAAATCTCTTCAAAGTGATATACACACACATATACACACAAATGTATTTGATCACAAGTCAATTTCAAGGTTTAAAAACAAAAATCACTTTAGGCAGTCGATCGAATAGACCCTCATAGTTGAGTAAATTTTTGCACATACACACATTTATACACTAATAGATTAAGTCGACTAAATATACAATTCAGTCGACTAAACACTAGTTTAGTCAACCAAACTATGGAATTCAATCGACTAAAACTGCCCTATTTTACACTATTTCTTTTCTTACTTGAAATGTGACTTTTTGTGATATCCCGGAATTTTGGCAATATCAATTTAATAATCTTTATAAATAATTAAATTGATTTGTTGATTTTATTTTATAAAATTGACAAGTTTATTCATTTTAAAGGTTAATAATATTTAATTGGCAATATTTATTAATATCTTTTCTAACAATTTAAAATTGGTAAGATTTATCTTTCAAAACTTATATAAATGTTTTCTATTTATAATGTATATATATATTGGTATATATATTATAAATAGGGAGTCTTTAATTTAATAAAAGACTATGTTTTCAAATTATAATATATATGTATATATATATTGTTATTTGAAGTTATGTATTAAAATTCAATATGATGATTATCAAAACTAATGTAAAAATATTTTCCATTTAGAATATATATATTTGTATATTTATATAGAATCTTAAAGCTTATTTATAAAAGAGATAAATACATTATATACTTATAAATATTTCATAAAAACATATAAATGTCTTAAATAAATGTATTAAAAACAAGATGTACACTTGTTAGCATATTAGAGTGGTGTGAAGACATTTGTAAGAAAATAAGTAATTTATAATTTAAATAGCATAGGTGTAAGCAAATTAAAGAGACAAGTGGCTATATTTTAATTTAAGTTTTAAAATAAATAAAAATTAGTATGTAAGAAGAAATCTGTTTTTCACTTTTCAGTTTAAAAAATTTTCTTTTCTTCAACTTCTTTCTCAACTAAAATAATTCGAATCTATAGAGAAAATAAAACCTGGAATCAAAATTCAAAGAGAAAATAAATCTGGAAATTCAAATGCAAATCTGAGATAAGAAGATTAAAGGCAAAATTGAATAACAGCTTCAGATCTCCAATGTCAATCTGAAGTCATGCAATCAGATAAGGCAAATTTAATAGCAGTTCCAAATTCTTCAAATGCAACCTGAAGATCAGAGAAATTAATCAAACAGCAAAGTTTAAAAATTCAACAAGCAAAAACAAAAGAAATTCAAATCTGGAACATGCAGCCTGGAACAAATCTATTTTCTTCTTCTCTGTTCTCTGCATTTTGTCTGGTGAATAAATTTAGGTTTTAAGAACACTTTTAAATCTTGTTTTCACTTTGATATGTGAATAAAAATCATGTGTTAGCCTTTATACTTGAATTGAATTATATGCATGTTTGTTTGTATGGCTGTGATGGTCTCTGTATGTTATAAACAGGATTCATCTTCTTATTTAATTCAATAATTCAAGTTTGAATTCAAACTAGCTTTTGATTTGTAAAGAAAGGTTGTTTGAAATCATGTAATCTTCCTTCTAAAAATAATTATAAGTTTTTATAATGGATATTTAGTTCCAATTTCCAAATTTACAGTAGATACCTTTATATGGTCAAAAATTTATTGAATAAAATTTTAGTTTGGATTACATAATTGAATTCACTATAGGAAATCATGAATTTTAATATATATATCATGATTTATAGTTTGGTAATTGAAGAGAATTTTGGGATTTTCTGTTTTGGGTTTATCTGGCAATTCACGGCGAACTATGGCGAACTAGTGGTCGAGGTTGGGTTTGAAGATAGAGGGGATGATGGAGTTCATCGGAAAAATAGTATAGTGATTTATCATTAATCGTGGAGGTCAGAAATCGAGATGGTAGGGTTTTTGGCACTGTGATTGTCGTGGGTTTTCAAATGGGTTTCGTGACAACATGACGTGATCGGAGGCGATCGTAATGCTTGCGATAGGAGCTGGAAGGCGTGGCGTAGCTACGGTGAAGATGGCAAGAGGTCTCGAGGCAGAGATCATCGGCGATGGATGATTTTCTGGTGATGGTTGTTTTCCAGGTGATGGGTTTAATTGCTCGAATTCGTTTTCGTTCGTATCGAGTTAGTCTGGATGGTCGAACGTAGTAACATGGTGAAGTCTGACTTGTCGGAGGCCAGATCGGAGGTCATCGACGACCAGCGTAGACGTGCACGTGCACGTTCACGATTTCGTGTGCATCTGGAAATGGGTTTGGGGAAGAAAGGAATTGCTCGGGTTAAGCTCGGGATTTTTGATGTTTTTCTCGAAGCAGGAGAGTAGTGGGTAGTCGCGAGTGTCACTTCGAGATTTCTACGAGTTTACTCGGGTTTGGGATTAGCTGGTATTAAGAATTTACAGGGAAATGTTTTAAAGTTTAAAACAAAAGAAAACTTTGTTTTGTAATGGTTCCTGAGTTTTTAAAACAAAGGTAAAACAAGATATTAACTATTAACTAAATTGTTTTCAAAATTAAATGTTTTTAAGTTAATATTTAAATAGATAATTTCTTAAAGGATTAAAAATGGATTTTCAAAATGATTTTTGTATTAAAGTTAATTTAATAACTTTGGAAGTTTAAAGATTTTGAAAGTCGAGTAGAAGTTTATAATGTCTAGTTATAATTGATTTCTAAAATGTTTTATTTTAAATAAGTTTAACGATAAGGATTTAGCAAATCAATTTTAAATAAAGAGTCTATCTTAAGTAATTAAGATTTGATTTATTAAAGGAAATTGATATGTGAAGATAATAAGGGTAATTCAATTATTATTAATGATTAAAGAAAAGTTAGTCTTTGTGAATAATTTAATTAAGATAAATGATTTTTCTTAATTAAGATCTTTTAAATATAAGGATTAAGAAATTAGTTAGTTTAATTTCAATAAATTAGTTTAAATAATTAACTAAGTAATTAATTAGTGATTAATTAAAGATAATCACTTATAAATTAATTAAGTATAATTACTTGATGAAGTAATTAAGAAATAATTTCTGGATGTAATTTAGTAAAGATAAAATATTTAATAAAGTAATTAGAAGATAATTATTTTATGAAAGTAATTAAATAAGAAGTGATTAAGATTAATTACCTAGTGTTATTAATTAAATAATTTATTTAATTAAAGGATTAAGGATAATTAATAAGGTAATTAATTATTTGTTAAGGTAATTAATTAAAGGTAATTAATTAAGGAAGATAATTAATTAGAGTTAATTACTGGTTAAGTTTAATCAAAGGTGATTAATAAATTATGGTTTAATTAAAGGTTAATTACTTAATGTAATTAATAAATAATTTAAAGATGTAATTAGAGATCATTAGTTTATAATTAATTAATGATGTAATTAAGAGTTGATTAATTAAGATTAATTAATCAAATGATAACTAATTAATTGTAATTAATTAAGGATTAAAGTAATTGATTATAATTAATTAATTAATGAAGTAATTAAAGGTTAATTACTGTATTTGGTTAAAGATAATTAATTTGTGAAATTAATTAAAGATAATTACTTAAATGTAATTAAAGAATAATTAATCAAGGTGATTAATTAAAGTGGATAATTAGAGAAAGATTAATTAATTTATTTTGTAATTAATTAATGATTATATAAGTAAGATTTATAATGATAAGTAATTAATTTAATTTATTTTAAATTAATTAAGAGGTGAAGTAATTAATTTAATTCACTTTAAATTAATTAAAGATAGAGATAGTTAATTTAATTCATTTTAAATTAATTATGTTGTGATTAAGTAAATCATTGCTTATGTATGAATGGATGACATGGATTGTCTTGAATGGATGTAATCTCTGAAATGAGATAAGTAATGTTGTGTGGTATGAATGCTTGGTTGCATTATGATGGTAATATAGATTAACTATTGTGATGTTGATATGGATTACCTATTTGGTTATGAATCATCTGTTTAAGTAATAATGTGATTATCAATTGTGACTTGTGAATTATCTATCTGTATAGATAAGTTAAATTGTTTAAACCTTTAAACAACTTGGCCTTAAAAGATACGTTTTGGATTTCGATGAGACCGGGATCGGGTTTCCGTATACCGGTATTCCAGGTCTGGAGACCCGAATACCACATCGATCCAAATTAACGATAGGTCGTGAATCTCAAGTGAAGATGAAGATTTAGAGTGCAAGGGTTATTGTCGTTAACTCTGAGGGTGATTCCAAAACGAGTGTAACGAGATAATGCCTTCGGTTTCGTTCGAACCCGGAACGAACTTGTATGGATTGAATGCTTTCAGCACATCGTCAGGCGGACGATGAGCATTCTAAGTGATATGTTCTGATTAAAGGTAATCGTAACCTCAAGCCTCATCAACCGGGAATGGCTAAAACAGGGGAGGTGCAGCAAGGCTTCGTGGGTAGCACCCACTGAGAGCAAGATAGATCCCTGTCTAGAGGTCCCTTTATTTTATTCGGCTTAGTGTGTGGTTGGTCGCGCCAACTACGGGATTGTCTTGTTCGGAATTATCCAGTAAGGGATGGTTCCGGCTTTGTGTTGCAGGGGAGCGGGCGTACTCCTCGGTACGGTGATCTAGGCCACGTACTGTGACGGGCGGTACCCCAGTAGCCCTGCCATTGTATGGAATCCAAACTCCAATAAGTGCCGTACGTATTAGTTGTGCCCAACTATGTTGGAATGTGAGATGTAAGCATTTCAGCTATTTCTGTATTTTACTTGAAAACCCTAGACCCTATTATAATACAATCGGATTTCCTATCAAATGTTTTGGTTAGCGTAAGGTAAAAACTTTTCCATGTTTATGTGTGGAAAGTCTTACGTGATACCTTTGTTTTCAAAAGGTTTTGAAGTTAAACAATTTTAACCCGTTTACTCACACCAGACCCATGTCTGACCCAAGTGTTTATTTCTGTTTTATAAACTCTTGGGTACTCAAATTTTTACGAGTAGCCAAGGGATTCAGGTTTAGCTTTGACGAATTGTGGAGGAGCAATGGAGCAGGAGGCTTCGGCGTTCGTAGATATAGTATTCCGCTGTGTTGATATCTGTGTTAGAGTCTTGTATTGTATTTGAGTTGTAATATCTAGACAGATGTTTATAACTGTCTAGTATGTGTTGTATAGTTGTGTAAACTCTGATAAGTGTTGTATACTATGTAATAGTTTATGTTATTAATATAATTTATTCGTTCCGCTGTGAGATCGTTGTTGTTGTTTCTTTCTTTCTTCTCTTCTTTTCTATTTTCTACCCCTTTCTTTCTTCATAATGATGCGACTTTCTGGGCATAGGAAGTCGGGTCGTTACATTTGGTATCAGAGCACTAGGTTGAGTGAATACCTAGGTTCGGAAGGGTTGTTCATTAGAGATAGGATCTGTAGCAACCTGTTTGAGTGTATATATATATATACGAGAGCGCGTATTTGTTAGTTATATAAAATGGTTTTATATTGTGTTAATTGATCGGTTGAGTGGTATATGGATTCTGGTCAATACGAGTAGCTAACGTTATTGATAGGGATCTCTAAACACTTGACCAGGCCAACGGACACAATATTGTTTTAAAAAGGTAGATGAAATAATTTTACCCAGATATAATTTCTATATAAAAAAAAATATATCATTTTAAATGTATATGGTATTTATAATGATTGGTTGGGATGATAATAATTTATCATCTAGGATTAGGAGTCTGAGTGTTGAGGTTGGAAGTGTATTTATCGAGACTGTAAACCCAATACCGTCTCGAGTAAGCTTTGCTGGGGTGAAGGATTTCATCGATCTCCGAAGGAAACTGTAATGGTTCGGAGTTTATCTTTGAAGTGTGGATGAGTAGAGATGGATCTGTCGATGAGGCAGAAGTGAGTAATGGTACCTTGATACCTCAGGTAATAGTAGCTGTGTGATAAGACGCAGTATCTATGGATGTTCCCGAAGGAGATTTTCTTTTGGAACAAGATTAAGAAGGTATTGGAGGAACAGTTGATGTCTACCGCAGGAAAGACTCGACTGTATAGGAATTCTCTAATATCAAGTAAGAGAGTTTTGTCTATTTTGAAGTATGGGACTAAGGTCGATTAGTTGTTCTTCGGACATGGTCTCATTATTCCCTTAAGAAGAGTAAGTTATTGGCGATTGATTTGGAGCCCGAGTTTCTTTTGGATGTCTGCCATCTCGGAGATTCGTTGAGAGGTTTGTTGATGGTTTTAGTTTTGAGAAGCCTTTGGATTAGAAGTTTTTGGTTAGCTGTGGTAGCAGTACAGCTCGAAGTGTTCGGTGTGCTGTCGAGAAGATTTTCTGGCTTAGCAGTGTCCCAGAGATAGAATTTGGAAGCAGCAGTGTGGTCCGTTTCTTCGATGGTCCCGGAATCTTTGCGGTTCTTCTATCAGCAGTCCGAGTAGGTAGTGAAGTTTTTCTTGAAGGGTTAACCTTGTTTGGAAAAGTTTAAGGCTGTTTTAATTGGTAAAAAGAGAACAGTATCTTTGGAATCCGAACTAGGTAGGATCGCAAAAGTGACTTGCGATTAGTTTGAGAGTTCATCTTGAGTAATCTTTTGTATGAAGTTGAGACATCTCAAGAGAAAGTAAAAGTTATCGAAGAGGTCAAAGGTTTAGTTACATCGATTTGTTCCTAGAGAAGGATTGGTGAAGCATCTTAGAATTTTATGGAGTATCTATGTTTTCTCTTCTGTTTCTAGTTTCGAGTTTCCTCTAGCCAAGGATAGCTGAAGACAGTACCCTTGACCGAGGACTCGTCTATTCTTTGAGAAGTTGGTTATGTCTTTAAGATAACCAATGTTTCCGCTTGTTTGTGGATCTAGTTTGTGCTCGAGTTCATCGACATTCTCATCTATTTTCAAAATCAGAGTTGTGCAGCGAAAGCAAAGGTAGTAGCTGTGCAAGAAAGGAAGTAACCTCAGATTTCTACAAGAAGTTTATGTGAATTTCTAAGTGGGTATAGAATTTTCTGGAATCTGGGAGAAGGAAGTTCAGTCTTCTATTTCTTGTGGAGTAGAGTTTGTGGATTTCAGTAGATTTTGGAATATCATCTTGTTGATAGGATCTGGAAATCATTTTGTTCTTGGTCTAATTGTTTCAAAAAGCATCAGCAAAGATTAAGTTGATCAGGAAGAGATGAGATAGCTCGGGATCGTCTGGTGAGCTATGCAGATATGAGTCAGAGTTTGGAATTCGGAATTGGAAATTGGAAACTGTTTAAATTTTTCTCCAATTATAAGAGCTATAAGATTTGATAAGTCGGGAAAGTTAACTCAGAAGTATTTTGGGTATTTTGGATTTTCCTGTGTTCTCAAGAAGAGTAGTTCTTTGATCTACAGGATTGAATGGCCAGTTTGGATAACTGGAATTCATTGTATTTCACGTATCTCTGAGGGAATACGTATGATCCATCACTGGTTGTGGAACTAGTAGTTTAGGAAGTTTGGTTGTTGAGTCAGACTTGTCTGTAGTCTGATATTCTGTCTAGTTTTATAGATCTAGATTAGTAGGAGCTCTGTAGCTTTGTAGTATTGATTGTTTTGATTTTATAGAACGAGTAGCCCGGTATTTATATCCGGAAAACTCTAGAAAATTCTATCCAGAATTTTGTCTGGATGGTTAGATTTGTTGATTGGATGAATTGTTTGCTATGATTGTTAGAATATGATTGATATGTATGGTTGCTGTTTGAAATTAAAATTAAAATTTTGCTGGGTTATTAAATTATCTTTGCTTTTAAATTTCGGGGACGAAATTATTTTAAGGGGGGAGGAATGTGATATCCCGGAATTTTGGCAATATCAATTTAATAATCTTTATAAATAATTAAATTGATTTGTTGATTTTATTTTATAAAATTGACAAGTTTATTCATTTTAAAGGTTAATAATATTTAATTGGCAATATTTATTAATATCTTTTCTAACAATTTAAAATTGGTAAGATTTATCTTTCAAAACTTATATAAATGTTTTCTATTTATAATGTATATATATATTGGTATATATATTATAAATAGGGAGTCTTTAATTTAATAAAAGACTATGTTTTCAAATTATAATATATATGTATATATATATTGTTATTTGAAGTTATGTATTAAAATTCAATATGATGATTATCAAAACTAATGTAAAAATATTTTCCATTTAGAATATATATATTTGTATATTTATATAGAATCTTAAAGCTTATTTATAAAAGAGATAAATACATTATATACTTATAAATATTTCATAAAAACATATAAATGTCTTAAATAAATGTATTAAAAACAAGATGTACACTTGTTAGCATATTAGAGTGGTGTGAAGACATTTGTAAGAAAATAAGTAATTTGTAATTTAAATAGCATAGGTGTAAGCAAATTAAAGAGACAAGTGGCTATATTTTAATTTAAGTTTTAAAATAAATAAAAATTAGTATGTAAGAAGAAATCTGTTTTTCACTTTTCAGTTTAAAAAATTTTCTTTTCTTCAACTTCTTTCTCAACTAAAATAATTCGAATCTATAGAGAAAATAAAACCTGGAATCAAAATTCAAAGAGAAAATAAATCTGGAAATTCAAATGCAAATCTGAGATAAGAAGATTAAAGGCAAAATTGAATAACAGCTTCAGATCTCCAATGTCAATCTGAAGTCATGCAATCAGATAAGGCAAATTTAATAGCAGTTCCAAATTCTTCAAATGCAACCTGAAGATCAGAGAAATTAATCAAACAGCAAAGTTTAAAAATTCAACAAGCAAAAACAAAAGAAATTCAAATCTGGAACATGCAGCCTAGAACAAATCTATTTTCTGCTTCTCTGTTCTCTGCATTTTGTCTGGTGAGTAAATTTAGGTTTTAAAAACACTTTTAAATCTTGTTTTCACTTTGATATGTGAATAAAAATCATGTGTTAGCCTTTATACTTGAATTGAATTATATGCATGTTTGTTTGTATGGCTGTGATGGTCTCTGTATGTTATAAACAGGATTCATCTTCTTATTTAATTCAATAATTCAAGTTTGAATTCAAACTAGCTTTTGATTTGTAAAGAAAGGTTGTTTGAAATCATGTAATCTTCCTTCTAAAAATAATTATAAGTTTTTATAATGGATATTTAGTTCCAATTTCCAAATTTACAGTAGATACCTTTATATGGTCAAAAATTTATTGAATAAAATTTTAGTTTGGATTACATAATTGAATTCACTATAGGAAATCATGAATTTTAATATATATATCATGATTTATAGTTTGGTAATTGAAGAGAATTTTGGGATTTTCTGTTTTGGGTTTATCTGGCAATTCACGGCGAACTATGGCGAACTAGTGGTCGAGGTTGGGTTTGAAGATAGAGGGGATGATGGAGTTCATCGGAAAAATAGTATAGTGATTTATCATTAATCGTGGAGGTCAGAAATCGAGATGGTAGGGTTTTTGGCACTGTGATTGTCATGGGTTTTCAAATGGGTTTCGTGACAACATGACGTGATCGGAGGCGATCGTAATGCTTGCGATAGGAGCTGGAAGGCGTGGCGTAGCTACGGTGAAGATGGCAAGAGGTCTCGAGGCAGAGATCATCGGCGATGGACGATTTTCTGGTGATGGTTGTTTTCCAGGTGATGGGTTTAATTGCTCGAATTCGTTTTCGTTCGTATCGAGTTAGTCTGGATGGTCGAACGTAGTAACGTGGTGAAGTCTGACTTGTCGGAGGCCAGATCGGAGGTCATCGACGACCAGCGTAGACGTGCACGTGCACGTTCATGATTTCGTGTGCATCTGGAAATGGGTTTGGGGAAGAAAGGAATTGCTCGGGTTAAGCTCGGGATTTTTGATGTTTTTCTCGAAGCAGGAGAGTAGTGGGTAGTCGCGAGTGTCACTTCGAGATTTCTACGAGTTTACTCGGGTTTGGGATTAGCTGGTATTAAGAATTTACAGGGAAATGTTTTAAAGTTTAAAACAAAAGAAAACTTTGTTTTGTAATGGTTCCTGAGTTTTTAAAACAAAGGTAAAACAAGATATTAACTATTAACTAAATTGTTTTCAAAATTAAATGTTTTTAAGTTAATATTTAAATAGATAATTTCTTAAAGGATTAAAAATGGATTTTCAAAATGATTTTTGTATTAAAGTTAATTTAATAACTTTGGAAGTTTAAAGATTTTGAAAGTCGAGTAGAAGTTTATAATGTCTAGTTATAATTGATTTCTAAAATGTTTTATTTTAAATAAGTTTAACGATAAGGATTTAGCAAATCAATTTTAAATAAAGAGTCTATCTTAAGTAATTAAGATTTGATTTATTAAAGGAAATTGATATGTGAAGATAATAAGGGTAATTCAATTATTATTAATGATTAAAGAAAAGTTAGTCTTTGTGAATAATTTAATTAAGATAAATGATTTTTCTTAATTAAGATCTTTTAAATATAAGGATTAAGAAATTAGTTAGTTTAATTTCAATAAATTAGTTTAAATAATTAACTAAGTAATTAATTAGTGATTAATTAAAGATAATCACTTATAAATTAATTAAGTATAATTACTTGATGAAGTAATTAAGAAATAATTTCTGGATGTAATTTAGTAAAGATAAAATATTTAATAAAGTAATTAGAAGATAATTATTTTATGAAAGTAATTAAATAAGAAGTGATTAAGATTAATTACCTAGTGTTATTAATTAAATAATTTATTTAATTAAAGGATTAAGGATAATTAATAAAGGAATTAATTATTTGTTAAGGTAATTAATTAAAGGTAATTAATTAAGGAAGATAATTAATTAGAGTTAATTACTGGTTAAGTTTAATCAAAGGTGATTAATAAATTATGGTTTAATTAAAGGTTAATTACTTAATGTAATTAATAAATAATTTAAAGATGTAATTAGAGATCATTAGTTTATAATTAATTAATGATGTAATTAAGAGTTGATTAATTAAGATTAATTAATCAAATGATAACTAATTAATTGTAATTAATTAAGGATTAAAGTAATTGATTATAATTAATTAATTAATGAAGTAATTAAAGGTTAATTACTGTATTTGGTTAAAGATAATTAATTTGTGAAATTAATTAAAGATAATTACTTAAATGTAATTAAAGAATAATTAATCAAGGTGATTAATTAAAGTGGATAATTAGAGAAAGATTAATTAATTTATTTTGTAATTAATTAATGATTATATAAGTAAGATTTATAATGATAAGTAATTAATTTAATTTATTTTAAATTAATTAAGAGGTGAAGTAATTAATTTAATTCACTTTAAATTAATTAAAGATAGAGATAGTTAATTTAATTCATTTTAAATTAATTATGTTGTGATTAAGTAAATCATTGCTTATGTATGAATGGATGACATGGATTGTCTTGAATGGATGTAATCTCTGAAATGAGATAAGTAATGTTGTGTGGTATGAATGCTTGGTTGCATTATGATGGTAATATAGATTAACTATTGTGATGTTGATATGGATTACCTATTTGGTTATGAATCATCTGTTTAAGTAATAATGTGATTATCAATTGTGACTTGTGAATTATCTATCTGTATAGATAAGTTAAATTGTTTAAACCTTTAAACAACTTGGCCTTAAAAGATACGTTTTGGATTTCGATGAGACCGGGATCGGGTTTCCGTATACCGGTATTCCAGGTCTGGAGACCCGAATACCACATCGATCCAAATTAACGATAGGTCGTGAATCTCAAGTGAAGATGAAGATTTAGAGTGCAAGGGTTATTGTCGTTAACTCTGAGGGTGATTCCAAAACGAGTGTAACGAGATAATGCCTTCGGTTTCGTTCGAACCCGGAACGAACTTGTATGGATTGAATGCTTTCAGCACATCGTCAGGCGGACGATGAGCATTCTAAGTGATATGTTCTGATTAAAGGTAATCGTAACCTCAAGCCTCATCAACCGGGAATGGCTAAAACAGGGGAGGTGCAGCAAGGCTTCGTGGGTAGCACCCACTGAGAGCAAGATAGATCCCTGTCTAGAGGTCCCTTTATTTTATTCGGCTTAGTGTGTGGTTGGTCGCGCCAACTACGGGATTGTCTTGTTCGGAATTATCCAGTAAGGGATGGTTCCGGCTTTGTGTTGCAGGGGAGCGGGCGTACTCCTCGGTACGGTGATCTAGGCCACGTACTGTGACGGGCGGTACCCCAGTAGCCCTGCCATTGTATGGAATCCAAACTCCAATAAGTGCCGTACGTATTAGTTGTGCCCAACTATGTTGGAATGTGAGATGTAAGCATTTCAGCTATTTCTGTATTTTACTTGAAAACCCTAGACCCTATTATAATACAATCGGATTTCCTATCAAATGTTTTGGTTAGCGTAAGGTAAAAACTTTTCCATGTTTATGTGTGGAAAGTCTTACGTGATACCTTTGTTTTCAAAAGGTTTTGAAGTTAAACAATTTTAACCCGTTTACTCACACCAGACCCATGTCTGACCCAAGTGTTTATTTCTGTTTTATAAACTCTTGGGTACTCAAATTTTTACGAGTAGCCAAGGGATTCAGGTTTAGCTTTGACGAATTGTGGAGGAGCAATGGAGCAGGAGGCTTCGGCGTTCGTAGATATAGTATTCCGCTGTGTTGATATCTGTGTTAGAGTCTTGTATTGTATTTGAGTTGTAATATCTAGACAGATGTTTATAACTGTCTAGTATGTGTTGTATAGTTGTGTAAACTCTGATAAGTGTTGTATACTATGTAATAGTTTATGTTATTAATATAATTTATTCGTTCCGCTGTGAGATCGTTGTTGTTGTTTCTTTCTTTCTTCTCTTCTTTTCTATTTTCTACCCCTTTCTTTCTTCATAATGATGCGACTTTCTGGGCATAGGAAGTCGGGTCGTTACACTTTTCACTTAAATTCAGTCAGTTGATTAACTCCATCTAGTCGACTGAATGGTCGTGATAACTATATTTTTCAATTTTTTGAAGAGGCGCTCTTCTTCATTAAGAGTTGTTCCTCTTCATTAATGGTTGCAACCATTTCTTTTGATGGTTCCTCTTTACTAAGAGTTACAACCATACATCCTCTATATAAAGAAAACAAATTCTTGAATTCAAATGACTAACATGTTCTCTGATTCTCTATATATTGCTTTTGAAGTCTCAATTATTTTCACATATTTTCAATACTTTCAAATTAATCACCTATTCATTCAAGAATACAATTCTTGTGATTAAAACCTTTCCATTTCGTCACGTACACTCAATATACCACTTAGAAGAAGATTATATGAAGGTTGTACTATATTGAATCATCTGCATTATTTAGAGCATAAGAAGTCAAAACACTTTACTACTATTTGTAGTTGAATTCCTATTGGAGATCTTTAGGCACGAGGTCTTATTCGGCAGCTTAGGCAGTTTGTAATATATAAGTCATGTTCGGTAGCTCAGGCAGTCTGTAATACCTATTCCTCTGGGTTAAGTGAGAATTAGTTAATTCCAGAAGGAGTCTGGGACTAGGCGTAGAACAGAAGTTCGAACCAGTATAAAAATCCCCAGTGCACTTTACTTTATTATATTTATTTCTATTGCAATTTTTATACTGCCAGTTTGATATAAATTTAGTAGAATTATTCATATTACTCGATTCGCATAAACTTTCATCTCTCCCTTCATATAATTAAGTAAAACAGCCTCTACCAAATTCTCATAAATAACCCTATGGTGCTTGGTTTAATGCCATCTTCCTTAGCGGTGCATTCAATCCATCAGCAAACCTCATTGCATTTTTGAACGGGTTATTAACTAGCTCGTACCTAAACCTTGATAATTCTTAAACTTGTTTACATTTTCAGAAACCGTCATCTCACCGTGCTTCATGTTGATAAACTTCTCCAACACACGTCCTTTCTCCACCTTAGAAACAAACTCTACCTCAAACTTCCTCTTGAACAAATCCCAAGTGAAATCCTCACATTCACCTCGGCTATAATTGTCGGCCACCACAAATTGGCTTCTTATTTCAAATGCCATGCGGCTAAACGCCTCTTCTCTACATCACTTAGTCCCAATAATGCAAAAATCTCCTCACATGTGCTTAGCAATGCTTTAATCTCAGTATAAGACTCAGTTCCGTTAAAAACCTTCCCACCTAGGCTGTAAAGTCCTTACACTGCTTGATAAAGTTGCCAGTTGACGAAGGGGAACCTCAACAATTTCACTAGTAGGTACAATTGGAGTCTCATTAAACTGATTCATAGCTTACACTACACGACGGAACCAAATTGGAACATTCAGGCCAGGAATATTCAACGGGTTAGATCTAGCTTCAACTCCAACTGTAGTCTCTGTTCTAGTCATTTCTATAGAGTTACTCATCCTTAGGTATCTGAAAAATAGGTTACATTAGTACTCTCCCATAGAATCAGAAAATAGACTGGAACAGTAAAAAGGTGTATATATATGTATTTCTATTATCTATAAAACTACAAATACGCTCTCTCATACGTGTCTAGTTCTATTGTTTTGCTCTAACACCAAATGTAACAACCCGCCTCTTTTGACCCTCAAATTCAACCCCTGAACCGACGTTAGCATCTCGAAGACCATAAATGATAAGTCGTTATGATATGATAATAAGTAAATGAAATAGAATCTAACTACTAACTTGTAGAACTCATAGCGAAAGGAAACAACATATAATATAAATCATCTTATACACAAGTTATAGATCCAGTTACATAGTTAGGTCTGTACAATAAACCCAAATCCAATCCACAACACACAGAATTATACGGTTATAGGTCATATTCACAAATTATACATTATTTACAATATAACGTCTTCGCCACCATGTCCACCGTGCCACAAGGGTCCATCAACTAAATGATATAAATAAAAAGGAAAAATAGGAGTGGTTCGGGCATAAGTCTGGCGAGTGAAACAAGTCTATCCCATATATACTACAAAAAGAGGGGTAAAACATCGTTAGTGTCTCCTAACCCATACACATACTCTAACTAATCCATATACATACCTTAACTTGCTTACTTGCACTTACGGAGTAATATCAGTACTAAACCTAGGTTGACTGCTCGATTAAGGTCATATTCAGTTTCATTTTATGTTATACACAAATATATATACTAAACCAATGAAGTTTATTAAATCCACATCTGTAAGGATCACCAATTTCCAAACAACCAACATGATATTCTGAGGGAACAACTATTTCCCCGGAACATCTATTTCCTAGATCAGTAACATTAAAACAGAGGGAACAACCATTTCTCCGGAACAACTATTTTTGCTTTGAATACTGAGGGAACAACAATTTTCCTGGGACAACTATTCCCTAGACTATGTGTGCCTCAGATGCACAAGCAATACCTAATATCCAGCACATACCCATTCAATGATCAATAGCACATCAAGCGTGCCCGATACCCAATTACCAATCATACATATTCAATATTAAATCCAAGACACACCACTATACCAATCAAACAACTGACATCACATACACATCGTATACACATATATTCGACAATGCATATACGTTCCGCGACATCACCATCATCTCACATCGCTTCCTATGAAGTAGCCCGGCGCATTACTCGAAGTCTCGATCCCATAAAGCATCTCTAATTTGTACTGGCCCTAACTGGGTCTAGGTTCAACCTTTGCAGTTTCATCGGACACCGGTGCATCGGTGGGCTACATCGGTCGACCGGTCATCGTATTTTTTTAGGTTTCTTTTCTGTTTCATTTTGTTTGTTACTTAATTAAATTTCTAATCTTACATTCTTTTTTTTCTTGGTTTATACCTTCCTCATACATCATACTATAGTATTTGACGTCAATGGATATATAATCATATAGATTCAATCCAAAGTAGTATATTCATCTAACTTTAGGTTAAATTACTGTTTACTTTAATTAATCACCATTTCTGAAATTTATTCATATATATTCAGGTTTTAGTCCGTTGTCAGTCCAAAATCAGACCCCTAGCATTCTAGCAATGATTTAACACTCTAATTGCATTATAGACAAGAAGAGATGATTCACTCACTTAAACAATACTTCAATTTCCGAATTAGGTCGCTGTTTGGACTTCTGCACTCACACGCTCCAGAATTTCACTCTAATTCCTTTTATAGATCATAGCCTTTGGCATCCCCTTCGATTTGCCGCTGGTTTCGTTGAATTTCGTTAAGTTTTGAGAAAGTTATGCCCTTTTTACTCAAGGAAGTTTTTGAAAAACGGGAAGAAGAAGCCACTGAAAAAAATGATTGTACGGTTGTTACTAGATTTGGGCCTATTTGTAGATAGAGGAAAGATTCAGATAGGAAATTCAATTTTAAAACTAGAATTCAGCCCAAAGTCCGCTTAAAACTCAAATCTTATTTTGTCTATATCTCCTCCGTACGACCTCCAAATCAAATAAATAAATATACCGTGCGAATCAAAAAACAAGCTGGCTGGACGCAATGACGTAGGTTCCATCATCAAATTATAAAATTGTGAAAATGACCATTTTGCCATTCTAATTTTTAAATTAAATAATTTATCAATTAAATTCAATATTATAAAATATTAAAAATACCGGGGTATTACAAAGAAGAAGAGGAAGAATTAGAGAGGCAACGACCGGTCACCAGAGATTTTGAGTGAAGAGAGGTCAGGGTTGGGTTATTTGGTTTAATCCTGAAATTATTATTTGTGAAAATGCCCCTTGGTCCAGCTTTCGCTATTTCTGATCGATTTCATCAAATTCAGCAAGTTATGTATGATTTCTAACGGTAGATGGAATTTTGGACATAATGGAATTGGTTCCAATTCCTAATTCCAAAGTTTTTGAAAACATATTATTATGCCCTTATAGGTAAAATTGCATTTTTACCCTTATTAATATTTTAATTTATTATTAAAAAAATTTGATGTGTTACAATGTAAATAATTACAGACTTATAAGCCTTTTGAATTGCATTTACAAAATCATTACAAAAGTTCTTGCTAATAGACTCAGAGGTAAGATGGAGCATTTGATTTCAAACACTTGGTTTGCAATTATTAAAATGGTAATATAATGGAAAATGGTGCTGTTGTTCAAAATTTGATTAATTTTTACATCAAGGAGAAAGTTCCATTTGTTATTATAAAGCTTGGCTTTTCCAAGGCTTTTGATTTTTGAATTGTAATTTCTTATTAGAAGTTCTTAAAGCTGGAGGATTTAGTTCGAAATGGATCGATTAGGTAAATAAATGCTTGAAACCAGTGTTTCATCTATTCTTCTTTATGGCTAGGAAGGAAGATTGTATCAAGAAGGAAGCTGAGGCAAGGGGATCCACATTTCCCCTTGCTTTTTGACATTTTTTGGATGTTTTTGTTAGGTTTCTAAAATCACTTGCTTAAAAGGGAATTATTGATTCAGTTGGTAAATATGTCATAAATGTGGTATCAATTCTTTACAATATGCAGATGATACTATCATTTTTAGTTTACCCCAACCTCATTATATTATTTCCTTAAAGTTATTAATCTATGGTTTTTAAAATTTATCCGGCCTTAAGACAAACTTTAGTAAGACCTCGGTTATAGCAGTATGAGGGAAATTATAATATTGATGATGTAGCTTTGACGTTAAATTGTAATATTAGGGATTTTCCTTTATCATATTTGGGATGAGGGCCGCTGCTCTAAAGCATGATGATTAGCTTCTTTTAATTGATAAGGTGAGCAGTAGATTAGTTAGATGGAAAGGGAACGCCCTGTTTATAGCTGGGAAGTTGGTCCTCTTAACTCAGGATTAAGTTCTCTTCCTTTATTTTGGATGTCCTATTATAGATTTCCTAAATGGGTTATCAAGGAAATTGATTTGATCAGAAGGAATTTTCTATAGAAAAGTTATAGAGACAGTAATGCTTCGAAGAATTTGGTTCCATGGTATGCTCCGTGCAAATCTAAGGAACGTGAGGGAATAGGAGTTGTTTTCTTGGATGATCTTAATTGTACACTCCTATGTACGTGGCTTTGGAAGATGGTTGGTGAGGGTGATTCTTTATTGGAGTGGATTATAAAGAAATATTAGGATGAAAATTTTGTAGTGGGAATTCCTATGCCTTCTGTATGCATTAAGTTTTAGAAACTAGCAAATTTTTTATATTGGATGAAATGGAAAGTAATTAGTAACGGGGATAAGATCTTATTTTGGCACCATCTTTGTGCAGCTAATATCTCATTGAAGAGTTGTTTTCTTGAACTTTTTTAGATTTCTTTGAATAAAAATGCTCTAATCAATGAGGTTTATTTATCAAATGGGAAAGAACTCAAATGGGATTTATAATTAAAAAAGGATACTCTTCAGTACTTAAAGCTTATTAATATGATTGAAGTTGTTAATCTGGATAACGTTACTGATGAAGCCAGTTGGGACGTTGATGGGAGCAAGTTTACAATACATTCCATATATAAGTTGCTTAACTATGGTGGTACTACGACAAAGTATTATAAAGCTTTGTGGGAATCTCATGTACTTCCTAAAGTGAAATTACATGCGTGGACCACTGTTAATGGGAAGACGAATACTTTTGCTTTTCTCAAATACAAAAATATGGAGGTGGATAAAATGTGCATCATTTGTCAGTTAAGGGATGAAGATTTTGGTCATCGCTATTACAACAGCCCTTTTACATACTTTATATGGATTAAATGTCTTCGGTTTCTTGGCATTGATCCAATTCTAAATTTCATCAATCAATTCTGGTATCGAAAGGAACATTGATTATGCATTTACAACTATAATGATTGGATTTTTGTTGATATCAGTAACCTTAGCATACCATGGTCTATTTGGTGTGAAAAAAACAATAGATGCATTAAGATTGAATTTAAACCCGCGATTATTATTAGAAATGTTTGAATGGGCGGTTGCTGGTATAGGAAAGAGTGGAAAGGATGCCCAAAACAATAGATGCATTATTATGCTTTATACTTTTGCATTTGCTCTTCCAAATTGATATATATATATATATATATATATATATATAATATTGCGCTAGCCTAATTGGTTGACCTGGGATTTACTATTGATCCAAGGGATTTACACATGCCTTTTCCTTTCATATCTTCTTTGTCGAGCAGTTTTCTGTAGGATGCCCAAAACAAGCACAAACCATACTCTTGGTGGAATACATTCATATTCTATTTTTTGGATCGGATTTCATCATCATGCATAGTAATATATGCTCTTTTTTTTGGCAATTCTGCATTTGCTTTAATTACTACAAGTATTCTTGCGTAACGAAGTCGAGCTTCTTTTGTTGTTGGTTCATCCAACTTCAGTTGAACCCGACTACACTAGCAATAGCACTAAAGACATCTTTATCGCATAATTTCAAATTTAACTCAGGAAACCTAATCCAAATTGGTAGAGTAGGAAGCAAATCTTTGTCGAATACCAATTTATTACTCCACATTTTCAAGACAATGCGCTTTCCATTAATAAGTAATGACCGTCATTTATGGTTTTTCACAATCAATCACGTTTTCAACTTTTGTGACGAAAAAGTCATTATTTCTTCTGTAGATATCAAAACTACCTGTCGGGTTCTAGGTTCTGAAAACAAAAGCCTAAAATGATGATAATAAGGGAGACTGTCAAATACATAGCCAACAACCGAGCTGCCTCACTTGGTGTCAGTCATCTTCCTGACCCCTCTTTCACTATCACCACTTTTTTTGTTGTTAATGGTGATAAGAGCAATATAGTCTAAATTGAAATTAGAATTGGATCCTTCATTCTTGATCATATCAATCCAAGAAGATAATTTTTTACCTTGAAAATTATTACTAGCTTGTGGCCGAGACGGCTGATTTACATTTGAATTGGCACTCTTAATTCATGCATTTATTAAGTATTTCTGGCCATGTATGATGAACTGCGGCAGATTTTTTGCCATTTCTTAGTTATTAACAAGGCGATGAGGGCGTAACGAGTTTCCTCAACGGTTCATAACTAGCTGGAACCCCTCATTGTCTAGGTTTGAAGGCTTTTCCTTAGAATTAGAGAATGAAAGATGGTTAGGAGTTGATGGAGGATCGGAGAAAGTGGGGGAAAATCCTTGGAATTCTAATCTCTGACTGCCATTGAAATTTTTAACCTTTTATCTAGACGAATAGTTATTCCAATCAGAAGTAAAATGAAACGATACTTTATCACAGCATCAACAACAATTATGGATCGTAAGATCTTCTTTTGATCTAAAGGCCAGCATCACTTCGTTTCTCTGTTCAGGATTGCCAACCTGTATTGGGCCTCAGCCCATTTAGTTTACTCCTTTATAAATACAGTTTTGTACAAGAATTTGTATTAATACAATTTACATCTTCTATTTGTATTCTCTTAGTATCAAAGTATATCAATACAATATCTTCTTTATGGTATCAGAGCAGCTTCTGTCTAACGACAAATCATCAGAATTTGCTCTATAATCATCATCGAGCCATCCAAAAAGACAGATCTTTAATCTATCTCTCGGTTGCTCTCAGTTCTATAGAGCATTTCATCATTTGATTCTATTATCTCTCTTTCTTTCTCAGTTTCTGTTTTTCATTTCCCTCTCTTTTCAAGAAACACTTTCTTGGATCGAATCACCTTCTTGAACCAAGACCTGACTGCAAAATAATCTGCCTCGCCAGTCTTCTGTTCATCTCATCATGACTGAAGAAAGTGCAACTGTTGCTACATCAGAATTCAAAGCCAACAATGCAAGCATTCTGTCTGGAATAATCAAATTAAAAGGTCAGACAGCAACACAGCTAGATGAAAACAACTATATCATGTGGAAATATCAAATAGAAACAGCCATAAAAGGTCATGGATTAGAGGAATACATTAATGGTACTCTAACCATTCCACCCAAAATGATAACTGATACTCAAGATAAAGTTATCCCTAATCAAGAATTCATATTCTACCAGAGGCAAGATAATCTTCTTGCAACATGGCTAATGTCTTTAATTAGCACGAATATATTGTCCCATATTGTTGGATGTAAAACCTCACAAGAAATATGGGAGGCAATTGAACAATTCTTCAATTCTCAACCTTCTGCAAGAATTATTCATTACAAAAGACAACTGCAGAATTTAAGGAAAAATGATATGTCTATGAGAGAATATTTAACAAAGGCCAAGAACTACTGTGATCTTCTCAGCACAGCTGGATACAAAGTATCTGAAACTGAACAGATCCTTACAATTCTAAGTGGATTAGATGAAGATTATGAATCCATAGTAGCAGTTATCTCAGCAAAAAAGAACTTGCCAAACATTCAATATGTACATGCAACTCTCCTTGCTCACGAAGGAAGAATTGAAGAAAAGAAGACACAAAACTCTGACTATTCTGTCAATTACACTTCTGTAAATAAAAGAAAAAACCAAGACACCCCTCAAAATTCCAACAAGAATCAAACTGGAGGGCATAGAGGAGGAAATCAGAATGGCAGAGGAAGAGGAAGAGGCAGATGGAACAATTTTAACAAACCAAAGTGTCAGATTTGTGAAAGAATAGGACATACAGCATCAAAGTGCTATTTCAGATTTGATCAGAACTACTCTCTCAACAACAACAACAACAACAACAACAACAATAGTCAGAGATCAACCAACCCAAATGTCAACATGGCACAAACAGGAGTGGATACCACCAATCAAAACACTGCACAACACTCAAAGAATGAGGATGCAGCATATGAAGAATGGTATCCAGACTCAAGAGCTACAAATCACATTACCAACAATCTGGAAAATCTGAATCTAGGCAACAAGGAATACAAAGGTACACAAAGTATTCTCTTAGGTAATGGTAGATCTATAGGAATTTCACACACTGGAAATGCCAAAATCTTTGGTAAAAGAGAACTACACTTAAACAATTTACTCAGAGTTCCTCAAATAAAGAAAAATCTTATAAGTGTTTCTCAATTTGCCAAAGATAATCAAGTATATTTTGAATTTTATCCTAAACTTTGTCTAGTTAGAGATGCATCAACTAGGGAAATTTTACTGCAGGGTAATGTGCAAAATGGTCTATACTCTTTCAATCTGAGGCATCACAATAGGGTAGCCAATTCAGAAAAATGGTGCAACAATGTTGAAAATAATATCAAAGATAACAAAATCTTTGATCTCTGGCATTGTAAATTGGGTCATCCCAGTATTAACACTGTAAAATCTGTATTGAAGAATAATAAAATCAATTTTAATGATATATCTCTACCCTATGTATGCTCTGCATGTCAAATAGGAAAGAATCACAAATTACCTTTTTCTGATTCATCAACTAAATATACAAAACCTTTAGAGATGGTAGCTACAGATTTGTGGGGACCAGCCCCAATAAATTCTGATTTTGGATTCAAATATTACATATCTTTTGTTGATTCCTTTTCAAGATATACTTGGATATATTTTTTAAAAAATAAAGCTGAAACTCATAGGGCAGTTATTCAATTCATTACTCAAGTCGAAAGACAACTAAATCATCAACTAAAGATAATTCAAACTGATGGAGGAGCAGAATTCAAACCTTTAAAGAATTATTTCTTAGATAAAGGAATAATACATAGAACTACCTGCCCTTATACTTCTGAGCAAAATGGGTTAGTTGAGAGGAAGCATAGGCATATTGTTGACACTGGCATCACTCTCTTGGCACATGCTTCAATGCCACTCAAGTTCTGGCCTGATGCATTCTATTCAGCTGTTCATCTCATCAACAGAATGCCAACAAAGGTACTGCATAATAAAACTCCTTTAGAACTTCTATTTAATACTATTCCAGATTACAATAATCTCAAAACATATGGTTGTCTATGTTTTCCGTATATGAGGCCATATAATTCTCATAAGCTAAGTAATAGATCTACATCCTGTACCTTTATTGGTTATACTTCTAATCAGAAAGGTTACAAATGTTTGACTAGTAATGGCAAAATTATTGTATCTCGACATGTAGGATTTAATGAGTCTATATTTCCATTTGGTAGTACAGAAATCAAAACTTCTGAGAAAGTATATAACACAAAAAAAATTATACCTGATATACCCATCCTCTCTCACAATAAAGTAGTTGAAGCTACACATCAGAATCAACTTGAACCTCAACTCACTGTGTCGAGTGAAGGACCAGGTCAAGATTCAAGTAACTCCAATAATAACTGCAACAATGACAATGAGTCTCATGCAGAAACTACGACTGATCAAGAAAATCAAAACAATTCGACTCCTCATCAGTATAATACTAATGAGGAGGAAACAGGTCACCACATGATAACCAGATCAAAGCATGGTATATTCAAACCAAAAGCATATCATGTCATCAGCAACTCATCTGAACCTGTTAGCTTCAATGAAGCCTTACAGGACAAGAAATGGAAAGCAGCTATGGATGATGAGTACAATGCTCTCATCAAAAATGAAACCTGGACCCTTGTACCTGCACCAAAGAATAAAAATATCATTGGATGTAGATGGACATATAAAGTCAAAAGGGACTCTGATGGCAACATTGACAAATATAAAGCCAGACTTGTGGCAAAGGGCTACTCTCAACAATATGGGATAGATTTTAGTGAAACTTTTTCACCAGTGGTAAAACCTACAACTATAAGAATTATTCTCACTATTGCTCTTCACAATAAGTGGGAAATAAAACAACTAGATGTCAACAATGCCTTTCTAAATGGTGAACTTCATGAGGAAGTTTATATGCAACAACCATCAGGATATGTTCAGATTTCCAAAAAGGACTGGGTATGCAAGCTTCACAAAGCCATCTATGGGCTTAAACAAGCTCCACGTGTTTGGTATGAAAAGCTTAAATCTACTCTTGTTAATCTCAATTATCATCCCACTAAGTCTGATAACTCTCTATATGTCAAAATTCACAACAATATTACTGTGTTCATACTGGTTTATGTAGATGACATTATAATCACAGGAAATTGCATGAAGGCAATCAGGTATGTCACCAACTACTTGAACAACAAATTTTCTTTAAAAGACTTAGGAGATTTAAAATACTTTCTAGGCATTGAAGTCATAAGAAAATCTGAACATGAAATTGTTCTTTGTCAAAGAAAATACATATCTGAAGTTCTTAATAGAGCTAAAATGAGTGCAGCAAAGCCCATGCCTACTCCAATGTCAAATAACTTACGCTTATCTAAAGACAAAGGAGAAATCTTTGAAAATGAAAAACTTTACAGAAGTATTGTAGGGGCTTTGCAGTATATCACAATTACTAGACCTGACTTATCATATTCTGTGAATAAAGTTTGCCAATTTATGCAGAAACCTCGTGATCTTCACTGGAAAGCAGTTAAACACATTCTAAGATACTTAAAAGGATCTATCAATGAAGGTCTAAAGCTAAAAGCAGGTAAAGACTTATCTATCAAAGGATTCGCTGACGTTGATTGGGCTTCAGACCATGATGACAGAAGATCTACGACCGGTTACTGCATCTATTTAGGAAGTAATCCAGTATCGTGGTGTTCAAAGAAGCAACCCACCGTGTCTCGCTCCAGCACCGAAGCGGAATATCGTAGTGTGGCAAGCACGGCAGCTGAAATCCTTTGGCTCAGATCTCTTCTCAAAGAAATCAGAGCTACTTCTTCAAATCAACCTGTGATATGGTGTGACAACTCTGGAGCCGTCTCCATCTCGGCAAACCCCGTACTTCATTCTCGAACGAAACACATCGAGATCGATTTGTATTTCGTTCGAGAACAAGTCATTAAAAAGGAACTTGCAGTTAGTCATATTCCAGCCAGCCATCAGACTGCTGATATCATGACAAAGGCTCTCTCGAAACATAATTTCAAAAGATTTAAAGCCAATTTGATGATTGAAGATGTCGAGAGCAGATCTAGGTTAAAGGAGGAAGAGGCAGATAAAACCCTAGATCAAAATGAGGGTGGGAATCAGAAGTAAAATGAAACGATACTTTATCACAGCATCAACAACAATTATGGATCGTAAGATCTTCTTTTGATCTAAAGGCCAGCATCACTTCGTTTCTCTGTTCAGGATTGCCAACCTGTATTGGGCCTCAGCCCATTTAGTTTACTCCTTTATAAATATAGTTTTGTACAAGAATTTGTATTAATACAATTTACATCTTCTGTTTGTATTCTCTTAGTATCAAAGTATATCAATACAATATCTTCTTTAATTCCTCTCTCAACGATATTTTGTGGCACATCTTTCACCTTACCAAACTAATCTAGTCCTACACGTCTTTCTCATGTTGACTGTTTTGTAGTGTTTTGTATTTGTCAAAAAGGTAAAGATGCCCTCAATCATTATTTTGTTTTTGGTACATGTTTTATCTTGAATGTTACTACACGGTATAAATAAAGGATAGAGCAGAAGACATAAGAAACTACACAAAAGCACTATAATACAACCATATGTAGACGTCCAGTTTACTATACCAACATATACGCTAGTGTTGTTACACCCTTGTCTGGGATCTGTTATCTCCTTTCAGTATTAAAACTAAAGCGTTTCCTAAGTTAGACAAGACGTTTCACTTTTATCGCCATAATGCTAAAAGGAGTAATATGCCGAGGTAGTATAATGCTAAAAAGAGTAATTACCAACATTACCTGTTTCATCCTGAGAGGAAGAAGATGAATCAAAAAAAATGACAGACTCATGAACATAAACATGTCGCAAAGCCACATCTTTTTCATGTCAACATTCCATGAAACATGGTTTAAATCAAAATACATCAACCAAAAACAATCAGTTACTTCTTCTATCTCGCAAACCCTCCAACTCTCGAATCAAATCACTCATCGACTCATAAGACGACCCACCCTCCTCCACCGCCTTCCTAGCCATGGCTGCCAGCTCCTTTGCTCTCCTCCTCCTCTCTTCCGCTTCTTCATCATCCCCCATCAACTTCTTCACTGCAGTCTCTATACTTCCTGCTTCGATCACAGTCCTCTCTTCTGGATCGAAAGAATACTCCTTCACTCCAACCTCCACTCCAACCTTCAGTACATCCACAATCAACCTCTCATTGTAAGGCTGCTCTGCAAACAATGGCCATGTCACGAAGGGCAGCCCTGCACATATCCCTTCCAGACTTGAGTTCCATCCACAGTGGGTCAAGTACCCTCCAACCGCCTCATGATTCAATATCATCATCTGGGGCGCCCACCCTTTAATAATTAGTCCTCTCCCTTCAATTCTCTCTTCATATCCCTCCGGCATCCACTGGTCATCTCCATGGTCTCTAACCACCCAAATGAATGCATGCCCCGACCCTTCGAGCCCTACAGCTATCTCACGCAGCTGCCTTGTAGTGAAGAAACTCACACTCCCAAAACAAACGTACAAAACAGAACCAGCACTCTTCTTCCCCAGCCAGCTCAAACATGAAGCTTCGTCAATAGCAGACTTACTCCCTCTATCAAAAGTATTGACATTCGTATCGTTAAGCAACAAGGGACCAACGTGCCAAGCTTTTCTTCCTACAACGTTTCTGAAGTAGTCAACGTAATCGGGTTCGAGCTCGTAGAAGCTATTTATTATTAACCCATGGCTGAGTTTCTCGGCTTCCTTTTGCTTTATGAGTAGCTGGAAAACAAAAGGAGCGACCTTTCTGAAGTCTGGGATAAGTGCTCGACGCATCTCTATCCTGTGAGGGAGGTTTGGTAGGAGTACAGTTTCTGCAGTGGAATTGTCGAGGAGGTTGTGGTGTTCTACGGTGTGGGACATACACTTGGAAGAGAAGTTGGAGCCATGGAAGTCTAAGCTGGGGATGTCGAGCTCAGAGGCGACGTTGTGGATCCATGAAAGGAAAAGGCCGGCAACTACGCAGTCAGGGTTCGTTTCTTTAAGGAAGGCACGAAAGGGTTGTTGAAGCATGGCCATGGCGTCGGAGAAGAGGGATTTGAGGTGTTGAGGAACGGTAGCCATGTTTTCACAGTTTTCAGGTAAGCCGGAGACTGAAGGGAAAGGGATGAGGGAGATTTGGATGGGGTGGAGGAAGGTAGAAAGCTCGTTAGCTCGAGTTAACGGGGAGTGGAAGCTGGAGAGGTTGCCTTTGGTAGTGAGGACGGTGACTTTTACTCCGTGAGAAGCGAAGAGTTTGGATAAGTCGATGGTGGGGATGATGTGGCCTTGAGCGAGGAATGGGAAGATGACGACATGGAGAGGATGATGATTAGAATCCATGGTCGATTAGACGATTTATGTTTTATATGGTGATAAATAATTAGTGATTTATAGAAGGGTGAAGACGTAGTTTCTACCACAAATTACGAAGAAAAAAGGCATATGCTTATGTCAGTGCTTATGTCTATTGTATTGGGCCATGGCTGCTATTTCGTCCTTCCTATAAAAAAAAAAAAGAAAAAAGAAAAGAAAAGAAGAGAGAGAGAGAGAGAGAAAGAAGAGCACATTGCTTTGTATCCATCGCCCAACGTAGGATATGTCCTTTGTAGCATAACCATACAATAAATATGAGATATACAATTAAAATCCTCTACTGCCGTCCAAAGCACTCCTTACCCCCACATTATCCCATTTCTACCAATTCCTATGTGATCCCTTTATCATTCCCCCGTTATTTAGGTTTTCCTCTTTTATGTAAATCTAACTTACCAGTAATATGATTATAAATATATGCTTGTATTAATATTTTACTTAAAAAAAATTAAATCCCGATGAATTATTTTTTTTTTTTTTTACCTTTTTGAATTTTGGCAAACTTCTGATGCTACACATTTTGTGTTTGAGATGGAATGTTAGAAACTACTATAGAAGATTAATTGCTTTATTATTTACCTATTATTTGATACTTCATATTTTACGTAAACTTAGCTTACAAATAACATATCCATAAAGATATTGCTCGAAAAAGAAAAGTGACATCTTTAACAAATTTATTTAGGTTGAGATATGTCGAACTTTAAAAACTATTTTTGAAGTTTTGTGGAAAATAAAAGTTATGGTAAATGAACCTTGTGCATAAAGTAAAATGAAAGAAATTCATTTAGCTTTATAATTGTCATACCATTAAAAAATAGAATTGAATAGTTTCAACTTTTCAAAGATAAGTTGAAAACTTAAACACCATAGGATTGAGTTAATTGTTACTCAAGGTATATAAGATTTTAAGGTAAGAAGTTTATAGAAAAGAATAATAATAATATTGCTGTTGTTCTTTTTGGACTATATTCAAAATTTGAAATTGGTTGTTTGTGTAATAACATAAAAGAGAAAGCATTTGATTTAAATAGATTGCCTCCTAAAGTGTTTATTTATTTTCTTTTAATTAGAAAGACTAAGATGTAAGTATAGACAAGTTAACTCTAAGGGACGTGCGTCACAACTTGAGCAGACAACTCCAATTAATTTATTGAAAAATCTATGCATACGAAATATATGACACGGCTGTTTTATACGTGGTTTATTTGTCTTTGAAAGAGCTAGTTACAAACACAATAGACGGAAATGAAATGCAATAAGGTAAAGCACACACGCTTTTTAGTGGTTCGACAAAAATGTGCCTAAATCTAATGTCCATTTTCGTTTTCTTTCTTATAGGTAAATTGTACAATGATTTGAACACAAAATACAATGATTTGAAGCTCAAAAGAAAGGAAGGTATAGCTTCCACAAATCCTGTTCAACTAGGTAAGTTCGGCAGTTTTTGCACTCTTCGAATTGTGTGCCACCACTGTTGTAAGCTTGAGTATTATATGAGTGAAGATACAAGAAGGCTGGGCCTACAAAATAAGCAATTTTCACATTTACAAGATCATGTTTGGTACTTTTCTTGTATAGGAGATTTGGTTTGGAGTTTGCTTATATGGAAGATTTGATCTGGAGTTCCCATATATAACTTGCTCGAAGTTGTTAGTTCTACAAGAATGGTTTGGCTCGATGGTTAGTAATCAGCATGGTTAGGTCTGGCTTTCTCGTTCTAGTAATGTTTACACCGAACAAGAAGGTTGGTTCCGCATCTACCACCAGACCATATTTCCTATCGGGTAGTTAACCACCAGACATGAAATCTTGTTCGATAGTATAACGAACCAGTCTACTACGGTCGTGAATCTTGTGCTTTTTGCTTTCATTTTCCCTCGTGTTATTCTCTTATAACAACCTTGTTTTCGAAACCGTAGTATTAGACAAATTTAATTGAACTCAATGTTCAAATTCGATTTTGATAATTACTTTTTTTAGAAATAAGTTTTTATTTAATTGAAGTTATTTAATAAAAGTTTTTGCTTTAATTGATTGAAATATGTAATAAATTATTTTTAGAAAATATATTAAAAGTTAATAAATGTTTTAATAATGTAAAATAATTTTGAAGTATAAATAATTTTTATATCGGTGAAATGGTTGAAAAATAAATTTATTTTTATATCAATACAATGAAAAATTAAAAAATAATAAATAAATAGAATCGAATCGAAAATGGTGTGCAATTATCAATGTATATCGTGTGAAGAGAAGTGTTGATCAATATAAATTAAATTAAATTGGAAATTTTCTATCAATAAGTGGATGAATTATTCAAAAGGAAAAAAGAGGGGATTAGTTAATTTAAACTAAAGCCTAACTTTAGCCTAAAGCCCATTTTAATCTTTATCCCAAACCCGTATTCCCAAACCCACTTTCCCTTTTACCTTGGCCTAACCCAGATTGTGGAAATCAAATTCAAAAAGAAAAAAAAGAAAAAGAAAGAAAGGGGGCACACTCGATTTTGTGGATGGCTTCGAGGTGGAAGGGTACATAGTGCAAAGCCTAGCGCGAGTAGAGAGTGCTACGTTTGCTTGGGTAGAGTAAAGCTTGGAGCAAGCAAAGGCGGAAGATGACAACGAGACTGGAGGACAAAACGGGTGCGTGGACCTGGTTGGCACACGAGGCTGAGTTGAGGCAAAGATCGATGCGAACTTCGACGCTGGTAGTGAAGTGGTCGATGCATGACTTTGAGAAGATGGTAGCCAGGCCGTGATGGTTGCGAAGCTAGTGTCATGGAAGTATAGGATGACATGCGTCAAGTGCGGAGCAACCAAGGCAAGAGGCCGTGATGGTGGAACGATGATGTGCTTGCATGGTTTAGGTAATGGAAATGAGATTGAAGTACCTAAATCTTTGAAATGTTTGCATACCTATTTTCGGTGAGTTGTTTTCTTTTTAACTTACAAAATTCTACGTTCTAGTCTTTGCATGTCTTGATTTGATTATTGTATAGATAAACTTTGGATGAATGATTGAATGGGTGAAAAAATAATTGCATGCTTGTGTTTGTAATTTTGTTTGATAAATTTGACTGAAAATTTGATGAATTGACTGAAATAAAATTGAAAATAATAATAATAGAAATACAACAATATGAATTTTCTATATGATAATGAATGCAATCCCTTATTTGTTCAATTTAATTGGATGATAGATTGGTTTGATATTGAATATACGATGTTAGTATGTCCTTGTTTTGCTTTGATAATGACTAGGTATTGCATTCGAAATTGATTAGAAGGGAAAATTTTGAGTTAAATACTTTTGGAAGTATTTATGAAATAATAATTTGCTTGAATTATATTATTTTTGAAATTGATAATTTTCAAATTTAGTAACACGAAAGAATTTATAAAAGAGAATATCTATATTTTAAAATGAATATTTTATAATTTTTGAAAAGGAATAAACTTTTAGAAGTTGAAATTACGGTATTTGTTATATAAATCGATTTTCTTGAATAGATATTTTATTTATCTATGGTTATAAAATATTTAATTGATTTCATTTATAAAGAGGGGCATTAAAAATTTATATCCCAAAATTGATGAGTTTATTTTTAAAGAAATTGAAAAGAAGTTAAGTTTTATGAAATAATATTTTTGAATATGAATGTTTGAATATGATTTATTTATTGTATAAAAACTATTATTAATTAAAATTTATTACTATATTATGTAAAGTACGATCTTTGGAAGTACTTTAATTCGTATTTGATTATCTATTTATTAAGGTAATCAATTTATATACACTTTGAAATACTATAAAAGCGATTTAATTGTATTTATTTTAAAAGGGGGAGTTTTGGAAGTTGGTTATAAAAGTGAATCATATAACTTGATGTCTTAATATAACAAATTTGGAAGACTTTATATAAGGGAGTTTTTTTAATAGATTATTCTACCAAGATGTTTTAAGAGGATTTAAAAACAAATAAGGATTTCAAATATTGATTTTGGAATTAAATATTTAAGTTTGGAAATATTTCTCTGATTGGAAATAAAATATTTTGAATTTGATTCTATATATTGTTTGAAAATTTCAAACCTCCTTTATACCATTTTCAAGGTATTAAAGTGGAAGTTATGATTATATGAATTATTTATTTTAAAAGGATTAGCGAGTGTGAATTTTATAATAGATAAGAGGTTTTAAAATAAAGACTTTGGAAAAATTATATATATGAGGATTTTATGAAATAAACCTCTTTGGAGTCTATAGTGATTTTGGAATCAAAATGAAGATTTGAAAAATAAGAATTATTAATAATATCCCCTTAGAATCAATTTTGATTGTATTTGATGTTGAATTATGTTAAGAAACCCCTTAGTGACATTGATTAAGCGATGGTTAGGCGGGTTGCCGGCATAAATATGAATATGTAGAATGAATAAATAAAAACTCGGTCGAAGCGATGTGAGAGACCAAATGAGCTAGATATCCATTCTAGCCAGTTGAAGAGTGTAGCGTGATAGGGGGTTCTCGCATTATGATCAAAGTCGTGACAATCTCACTACAAGAGATTAAGGCTATTCCTACGGCTCGAAGCCGTTGGCGGCCGTTGGGAGCCTTTGGAAATGCCGTTGGAATAGCGTTCACGCTTTCCAACGGCTTCCAACGGAAGCAACACGGATATTCCAACGGCTTTTCCAACGGCTACCAACGGTAATTAGCCGATGGACGCCGTTGGAAGCTGTTGGAATAAACTGACCAATAAGTCGTTGGTAGCCGTTGCTAATTTGGGTGAAATTTTTTTTATAGCAGCAAGTCATTCACCTTCCAACCACACACGATCGAAGCGATGTGAGGCACCAAATGAGCTAGATATCCATTCTAGCTAGTTGAAGAGTATAGCGTGATAGGGGGTTCTCGCATTATGATAAGAGTCGTGACAATATGGACCCATTGTTAGAGGTCCAACAATCTGCTGATGGGCACAACAAGTGAGAATAGACAAATATGATGTGATTGATGGATAGTGAGGATTGCCAGTGAGAACCGTAGAGGTATTTAGTGCAACCAATAGATCGTGTGGGGGCACCCATAATTTCTGAGTCAGGGGGCTGTCGCACCTTAGCAGCATCACTTGGTTTCAACTTAGCTTTTAGTAGAGAGAAAGTGACTATGGTGTACTAGTTATTTATATATAGATACTTATCGATCAAACTTAAAAACGATGTGTGCTTAATAATAAATATAACAATAAATGATTGTGATTAAGAGTGAATCATAGTTGAGTAGATTTGCGAATGTGAATCACATTATTACAAAGACATGACAGGGCGTTATGACATTGTGTGTTATCGAGTGCATGATATTTACCCGTATTTATTTTCATATGTTGTCATTATATTATTCATTGTACATTAATACACTCGCAGCTAGTTCCAGCCCGACCCGGGGTGTGTTATTTTTTTAACAACCTCAGGTCAGACCAAGGTTGTTTTTGACGGGATGTGTAATTGTGATTGTATGTTTCTATTGGGACGAGTTGGTGGAGCAGAGGACGATAGCTATACTTGATATTTTGTAATCAGTGATATTGATTATGGTGATATTATGTATACAATATGATGTAATATGTATGATGTTGTGTATCATTATGGGGAGATATAATTTGTATTACTTTATGATATATATATATATAATGATATTTGTTTCACTGCGTTCTGAAGCTCTGTGTTCTTTGTTTGTATTATATATTATTATATTTTGGAAACTCATGTGTTTATTGCTTTGTGCCGATATCAAGTATGTATATTCGACGTATTATATGAGGTAAGAATGTGTAACGGTGTTTGCCCAAGGAAATATTCATGTGTGGTTGCCCCTAACAAGCCTTATTTTCCATATTACTAGACAATATTACCATGTAATATTCTTTAGTGGCATGGGTATAGAGGTGGGTATTACATATCTCGCCTCCACACCTTCATGCCTTAGACTTTTAGCCATGCAATGATATTTCAACTATGGTCTTCTTAGTCATTCCTATTCCCCATAGTGTATGTTTGTATTCACCGTTCATTATTCCGTGAATGGAAATGCCCATAACATTTGCCTTCCAAAGTACGCTTTCTAGAATACAAACATTGCTACAATTACAACGCTTTACCTATGATAAAATGTCATCGATATGTCATCGCTAAAGAGTTTTCTGATGACATACCGATGACGTTTTGGTTAATAGTAAAATCCTTATGGCTAAATCATGGCGGACGACCCGCCGATGATAATTGTGAGGCATATACCGGTGACTTGGCGATGGCATTATCTTCGATGACATGCCGACGGCGTCTTAGCCAACGACTTGTAGACGCCATGATAAAAATGCAATTTCTAGATTTTTCGATGACTTGCCAACGCTCTGTTAACAACTTTCCTAAACCAATTTTACATTTTTTCTATTGCATTTCTTCCCTTTAATCTATAACACCAAATCAGCCATTTTAGTAATGCCATAATAGAAAATATAATACATAACAGCACGATATCATATCCAAATATATGTAAAACAAAAAACCATAGAAAAATGTAAAACAGCACCATAAGTATTCCATACAACACAAAACAAACGTATGTCTAGACAATCACATACGCAATCCATACAACATCATGTCCATATAATAAATAACACCGTAAATACGTACATCACACATGATCATGTTTGTAACAACCCGAGATTTTGTAAATGTTAGATATCGTCGTTAGACGATTATAATTGCCAACAGATTGATATTGGAAATCTAATCAAGTTGGAATTCTTTTGAAATTTTCTTTAAGGGTATACGGGCTTTAAGTAAACATTTCCCTTTTTAAATTTTATTCAGCCCATTTCTTTAGATATTGAGATAAAGGCCTATGCCCGTTCCTTCCCCTTACTCATTTTCTCTTCGAACCCTAAAAATCAAACGAGCGAAAATAATGGCGGCCACAAGAAACGTCTTTGTTCGTTCGTTCAGAAGATAGGGCTTCAATTGATTTTTGGCCGCCACAGCTTCGAGTTTCCCTTGCCGTACCTCACCACAGCGTCTCTGACTCGTTCGACCTATTCATGGATCGATGGCGATTTATCTGGCTTCGTTTTTTCAATCAAGAGATGGATTTAGTTGCTAACTTCAGCGATCCGGGGAGAGTAAATTCGTGCTTCTCGCTTCGTCAATCGTTCGAGTGCTCGACTGCATCCTTCATCGAGACAAGGTGAGTGATACTTACATCCCTCACATCTAATCCTTTCTTAGTACTGTGTTTATGCCATTCGATTTTGTTTTGTTGTCACTGAATTGTCGTTAATTGCTCGGTTGTTGAGTTTGGTCGACTGCTGTGATTTGTTGGACTTGTTCGAATTCGTAAATTTCTTACTTGCCTCTGACTTGTGTAATTGTTCATGGTTTTAACTTGAATTTTGATATGAAACCGACTTTGGGGTGAATTTTTTGAATTGAATCTTCGGTCGTTTTTAAAGTGATTTCGAGAAGATAAAAATGTCTTTGATCCAGACAGCTACATTGAAACTTGCTTCTCCAATCAGTTTTGAGCTGTCGCTTTTTTGTGGTCACCACTGTTTGAGTTCGATTTCGATATCGATTTCGTCTCTGTGACCTCGGCTGTTGCCTTGATTTTAGTTCGTACAAAAATTTAAATTGAAATCATCAACTTATTTTCTCGGCCACTTGATTTCGTTTTGATGAGTACGATGATTTCAGACCTTTTCCAGTTCGTTTACTTATGCTTTCTTGGATGACCATGATGTTGAATTTTGACTTGTCCATATTAATTTAAAATCAGTTGTTCTCGGCTTCAACTTGATTTTTATCCGACTTTGCTTTATTACCTGATATTGAGGCTTCGGCATTATGTTGCTTTTGTGATGATGTTCATCTGGTTCATTTGTTTATTGGGTTCAAGTCTACCCAATTGGATTTCCAATTAAAGTCTGGAGTTGTTTCTTTGTTAATGTCGGGGCTATACAATTGACGTCTCATTTGTTCTTCACCATATATGTAAATGACACTTGAGCATTTTCGTTGCTCACTGCAACCTTTTTGTTTGCAAATTTCTTTTATGCAGACACTGGAGCAATTTTTGTTGTTCACTGTAACCTGATATTCTCGGCATTGATTTCTAACTCGGTCACTTTGATTTGTTGAACCGCTTGTTGTGTTTTGTTTGAATTGTCGACAGTTGCACTCTTTCAATTGATAGTTGCCTGTATTCGAATCGTGAGAAATGATGGTCACCCTTGCATACAGTCACTACCTGGAAATTTCAGTGCCTTATCGTCACTGTCTTGATTTGGTTTCTGTTGTATTGATATTGCTTGGCGTTTATTGTTCCTGTCCATTGCTTCACTAAAATCTAATACTTCACCATTTACTGTTTCCATGAGGTACCAGTTTTGAGTTGCATTTTTGTTCCAAATGCATTGAGTGGTTGGTCTGGTGATTTTGACATGTACTGTTTCACTAGTAGTTTGCATTGGATCTGGTATCATTCTTTGAGACAGTTGCATATTGTTCCACTTCGATCTTAGTTCTGACTTCTAGCTTGTGGACTTTGTCTTGTGATCTTTCATACTTGTAGCATGCTTGACCTTGGCAGTGCTTCATATCTGAACTGTTGTTCGACCATATACATTTGTGGTTGCTTGATGTCACTCATATGCTGTTTGCTTATATTCCTTTTGACCTGTTTGCATCAAGTCAGTTTGGACTTTCTTTTATCCCATCTGAAATCTTTGGTCTACCTTATTACTATTGTGTAGACACTGTTGAAGCTTCATCACTTGATGTTGTCTACTTGGATAGTGAACAACATGTATCTTATTTCCTCTGTGTTTCAGTTTGCTTACTTGAGCCTGTATGCTGCAAGTTGCCTTGAGTTGAACCCGTGTGTTATTTGGAACTTGGGTTTGACCTTGTGATCATTTGTGACTTTCACTGAGCTTTTGTGTATCTCTTGTGATAGTGGCGAGGCAGTACACGCGTGCGTGTACTGCAGCCCTATCGGATTTGACAGTTTTAAATTGATGTTTCGATTTGTTGATTTGTTTCGTTGGTTGATTTCAATGTTTTGGAGTTGTATTCTGATTTGGATTGTTTATTTGTTGTTTAACACTGTTTAGTGTTATATCTGCCGTTATCCGATTCTTTTATCGAGGAGTCGGATATACGAGATTTCTGTGAATGTCGTCTATTTGACTATCTGATTATTATTGCTACTATGCACTAATAACTGAGTTTGAATTAGACTGACCCGTGTATTATTTTCTTTTGAATGTAATACTCGGGTCAGACCCGAGTTATTTCAGGTTGTAGATTTCCTTCTTTGAGTTGCTGTTCAGGCTATGAAGACTTTTCACATCTTTTGAAGTTGTCAGTGTCATTTTGTAGTAGTCGTGTCATTGTATAGAACGATATGTATTCATGTATATTAGTCGATAATGTACTTGTATATATAACTTCTAGAGTCGACAGTTGTAGTTGTATCATATGTATCGTGTCAACTATATTGTAACTGATATCGGTTATATATATATATATATGAGATTTTTGTTAATCTGTGTTCCGCATTTATATTATCTGTGTTATTGTTATATCTAATGTCCTAAACTATTATGAACTATCGTAGTTTGTTTTATACTGATAATTGGATATGTCGATGGGAGTAAATAAATAATAGATGAAAAATAAAAAGTATATACCACTCCTATCGAGATAACCAATATTAGTGTAAGGCCAATTACGGATGGTCGCTCCTATCCAGCCTTATTCTTCGTAATAATAGACAGTATTTCTTTTAATACCCTTTGTTATTATGAGCATAGAGGTGGGGCGTTACAGTTGGTATCAGAGCTTGGGGTTTATGGACATAATATAAAACATAACTTGGATGGAACATATGTTACAACTATTGGTCGATGTTTTATCTGTGATTTGAGTCAAAACTAAAGTTTTGAAATTTTGATGAAATTTTTAAACATCTTTATTTAAAAATAAAAGTGGAATTGTGTTTTGTTGTTTTGATGAAATTGTGTTCTGATGATTTGATTGATTTGTGTTCTATTTATCAGAGTGCGCAGCGGAAACAGTGAAACTGTCTTCGCTGAGTACAACTGATAATCTTTTTGATTTAAAAAATCGAAATACGAAATTGATATGAATTTCATTTGTTGTTTACATAGCTGTGATTATTTTGTTTCTTTGAGAATTTCGAATCCGAATTGAGGATTCGAAGAAATTACAGTTATGTGATTTTTGTTGAAATTTCCGCTGACTTTCTTTTGTACTAATCATATATTGATTAGATTTTTGCTGTTTTGAATTATCTTCATTGAAGATACCTTCGAATGATTTCTTTGTTCATTTTGTAGTACGTGCAAAAATTTGAATTGCACGTTATTGCATTTATTTTACGTTGAACCGATGCTTGGTTATGAAACGTATTTTGTTGCCGTTATTTTTATAACAGGATTTTACACCAATGCTATATTTTGAAGCACGGTGTTTTGTGGCATTTTGATGAATGAGAATTCACTGATATTACATTTTGATGTAGATTGTTTTGATGTGATTTTGACGTTTTAAAACTACTGTCGCTTTGGCTTCAGTAACCGTCAAATTTTAAAAGTGGATTTTCAAGCGGTTATTCCGCAATGCTGATTTGTAACCGTTTTTACGGTATTTTGAGAAGTACAATTTCCTTATCGAAATTGTTACTGATTTGCTGTTTTAATCACGTGATTGGAAAATCATTCTAAAATGAAAATTGTTTTATAAAATTTTAGCAGTTTGCATTTTCAAAAGAATGAGAAAGCGACTTAAACGATTCAGCAAAATCGAGGATTATGACCCCTTTCTTTTACTGTTTCGCTTAACTCCAGACTTGTCCAGTTGAGAATGTGAATTGTTATTTTTACAAAATAAATAAAAATTGTTTTCAGAAATTTTACAGTTTGCGATTTCAAAAGAATGAGGAAGCGATTTAAACGTTTCAGCAAAATCGAGGACTATGACCCCTTTCTTTTACTGATTCGCTTAATTCCGGACTTGTCTGTTTGAGAATGTAAAGTGTATTTTTACAAAATACACAATTTTGCACTTTCAAGGAAACGATGAAGAGATTTAAACGATTTAGCAAAAGTGCGGAGTATGAAACCACACTTTTACTATTTGGGTTAATTCCGGACTCGTTAATTGAAATATCTGTTGTTTGATGATTTTGATGAATTTTGCACTTTCAAGGAAACGATGAAGAGAATCAAATGATTTAGTAAAACACGTGGTATGAGACATGTGCGTTTGCTATTTCGGTTAATTCCGGACTCGTTAATTGAAATATTTTGATGCTTTCGTGTGCTTTCGAGCCACTATGAGGACCTTCGGGTCATTTGTTGGACCTTCGGGTCAAATACCAGTACTAGACCTTCGGGTCACTCTGCGGACCTTCGGGTCATTTGTTGGGCGCCAAAATTATGTTGAGTACTTGGTAGGCTTCGGCCATTTGTTGTTGCACGTGCGGCGAATTAAAAACTCGCCATCTGATGGGATCGATCCAAGCTTTTATGTTGATTTTCTAGTCTTCTTAATTGATTTCTAGATATTTGTTGTTTCTAATTATCTGCAGGTAATTAGATATCTGATGTTATGAAATTTAATTATCGTATCGATAATTAAATATTTGTTGTTTCTGATTATCGTTTTTGATAATCGGATATTTGTTGCTTCTAATTATCGCTTGTGATAATTAGATATTTGTTGATATGAGTTCTGATTATCGTTTGTGATAATCGGATATTTGTTGAAATTTAATTATCGCTTTAGATAATTAAATATTTGCTGATTTGAGATTTAATTATCGCTGTTAGATAATTAAATATTCGTTGATTTGAGATTTAATTATCGCTGTCAAATAATTAAATATTTGCTGATTTGAGATTTAATTATCGCTGTTAGATAATTAAATATTCGTTGATTTGAAATTTAATTATCGCTTTAGATAATTAAATATTTGCTGATTTGAGATTTAATTATCGTTGTTAGATAATTAAATATTCGTTGATTTGAGATTTAATTATCGCTGTTCGATAATTAAATATTTGCTGATTTGAGATTTAATTATCGCTGTTAGATAATTAAATATTCGTTGATTTGAGATTTAATTATCGCTGTTAGATAATTAATTATTTGCTGATTTGAGATTTAATTATCGCTTTAGATAATCAAATATTTGTTGAATTTGAAATTTGATTATCGCTTGAGATAATCAAATATTTATTGAATTTGGAAGTTGATTATCGCTTGAGATAATCAAATATTTGTTGAATTTGAAATTTGATTATCGCTTGAGATAATCAAATATTTATTGAATTTGAAATTTGATTATCGCTTGAGATAATCGAATATTTGTTGAATTTGAAATTTGATTACCGTTTGTGGTAATTAAATATTTGTTGATTGATTCTAGCTATCGTTTGGATAATTAGATGTTTACTCATTTTATTGATATACGGTTTTCTAGTTTCGTATTGATTCTAGATTACGTTGACTGAATTGAATGCGCTGATAATTGTATTTTTCAGTTCTGCTGTTTTCTGATTATCTATCTGATAATCAGACTTTGTTGAGAATTTGTAAAAATTGCTTTTATGGAATTGAAAATTTTCTTTGGCGGTTGTATTCCCGTCTTTTATTTTCTAGCTTAACCAGTTTAGGTTAGAAAATTTATTGTTATTGACAACCTTAATTATGAAAATTGCGGGGACACAATTTTTATAAGGAGGGGAGTCTGTAACAACCCGAGATTTTGTAAATGTTAGATATCGTCGTTAGATGATTATAATTGCCAACAGATTGATATTGGAAATATAATCAAGTTGGAATTCTTTTGAAATTTTCTTTAAGGGTATACGGGCTTTAAGTAAACATTTCCCTTTTTAAATTTTATTCAGCCCATTTCTTTAGATATTGAGATAAAGGCCTATGCCCGTTCCTTCCCCATACTCATTTTCTCTTCGAACAATAAAAATCAAACGAGCGAAAATAATGGCGGCCACAAGAAACGTCTTTGTTCGTTCGTTCAGAAGATAGGGTTTCGATTGATTTTTGGCCGCCACAGCTTCGAGTTTCCCTTGCCGTACCTCACCACCGCGTCTCTGACTCGTTCGACCTATTCATGGATCGATGGCGATTTATCTGGCTTCGTTTTGTTCAATCAAGAGATGGATTTAGTTGCTAACTTCAGCGATCCGGGGAGAGTAAATTCGTGCTTCTCGCTTCGTCAATCGTTCGAGTGCTCGACTGCATCCTTCATCGAGACAAGGTGAGTGATACTTACATCCCTCACATCTAATCCTTTCTTAGTACTGTGTTTATGCCATTCGATTTTGTTTTGTTGTCACTGAATTGTCGTTAATTGCTCGGTTGTTGAGTTTGGTCGACTGCTGTGATTTGTTGGACTTGTTCGAATTCATAAATTTCTTACTTGCCTCTGACTTGTGTAATTGTTCATGGTTTTAATTTGAATTTTGATATGAAACCGACTTTGGGGTGAATTTGTTGAATTGAATCTTCGGTCGTTTTTAAAGTGATTTCGAGAAGATAAAACTGTCTTTGATCCAGACAGCTACATTGAAACTTGCTTCTCCAATCAGTTTTGAGCTGTCGCTTTTTTGTGGTCACCACTGTTCGAGTTCGATTTCGATATCGATTTCGTCTTTGTGACCTCGGCTGTTGCCTTGATTTTAGTTCGTACAAAAATTTAAATTGAAATCGTCAACTTATTTTCTCGGCCACTTGATTTCGTTTTGATGAGTACGATGATTTCAGACCTTTTCCAGTTCGTTTACTTATGCTTTCTTGGATGACCATGATGTTGAATTTTGACTTGTCCATATTAATTTAAAATCAGTTGTTCTCGGCTTCAACTTGATTTTTATCCGACTTTGCTTTATTACCTGATATTGAGGCTTCGGCATTATGTTGCTTTTGTGATGATGTTCATCTGGTTCATTTGTTTATTGGGTTCAAGTCTACCCAGTTGGATTTCCAATTAAAGTCTGGAGTTGTTTCTTTGTTAATGTCGGGGCTATACAATTGACGTCTCATTTGTTCATCACCATATATGTAAATGACACTTGAGCATTTTCGTTGCTCACTGCAACCTTTTTGTTTGCAAATTTCTTTTATGCAGACACTGGAGCAATTTTTGTTGTTCACTGTAACCTAATATTCTCGGCATTGATTTCTAACTCGGTCACTTTGATTTGTTGAACCGCTTGTTGTGTTTTGTTTGAATTGTCGACAGTTGCACTCTTTCAATTGATAGTTGCCTGTATTCGAATCGTGAGAAATAATGGTCACCCTTGCATACAGTCACTGCCTGGAAATTTCAGTGCCTTATCATCACTGTCTTGATTTGGTTTCTGTCGTATTGATATTGCTTGGCGTTTATTGTTCCTGTCCATTGCTTCACTAAAATCTAATACTTCACCATTTACTGTTTCCATGAGGTACCAGTTTTGAGTTGCATTTTTGTTCCAAATGCATTGAGTGGTTGGTCTGGTGATTTTGACATGTACTGTTTCACTAGTAGTTTGCATTGGATCTGGTATCATTCTTTGAGACAGTTGCATATTGTTCCACTTCGATCTTAGTTCTGACTTCTAGCTTGTGGACTTTGTCTTGTGATCTTTCATACTTTGTAGCATGCTTGACCTTGGCAGTGCTTCATATCTGAACTGTTGTTCGAGCATATACATTTGTGGTTGCTTGATGTCACTCATATGCTGTTTGCTTATATTCCTTTTGACCTGTTTGCATCAAGTCAGTTTGGACTTTCTTTTATCCCATCTGAAATCTTTGGTCTACCTTATTACTATTGTGTAGACACTGTTGAAGCTTCATTACTTGATGTTGTCTACTTGGATAGTGAACAACATGTATCTTATTTCCTCTGTGTTTCAGTTTGCTTACTTGAGCCTGTATGCTGCAAGTTGCCTTGAGTTGAACCCGTGTGTTATTTGGAACTTGGGTTTGACCTTATGATCATTTGTGACTTTCACTGAGCTTTTGTGTATCTCTTGTGATAGTGGCGAGGTAGTACACGTGTGCGTGTACTGCAGCCCTATCGGATTTGACAGTTTTAAATTGATGTTTCGATTTGTTGATTTGTTTCGTTGGTTGATTTCAATGTTTTGGAGTTGTATTCTGATTTGGATTGTTTATTTGTTGTTTAACACTGTTTAGTGTTATATCTGCCGTTATCCGATTCTTTTATCGAGGAGTCGGATATACGAGATTTCTGTGAATGTCGTCTATTTGACTATCTGATTATTATTGCTGCTATGCACTAATAATTGAGTTTGAATTAGACTGACCCGTGTATTATTTTCTTTTGAATGTAATACTCGGGTCAGACCCGAGTTATTTCAGGTTGTAGATTTCCTTCTTTGAGTTGCTGTTCAGGCTATGAAGACTTTTCACATCTTTTGAAGTTGTCAGTGTCATTTTGTAGTAGTCGTGTCATTGTATAGAACGATATGTATTCATGTATATTAGTCGATAATGTACTTGTATATATAACTTCTAGAGTCGACAGTTGTAGTTGTATCATATGTATCGTGTCAACTATATTGTAACTAACATCGGTTATATATATATATATATGAGATTTTTGTTAATCTGTGTTCCGCATTTATATTATCTGTGTTATTGTTATATCTAATGTCCTAAACTATTATGAACTATCGTAGTTTGTTTTATACTGATAATTGGATATGTCGATGGGAGTAAATAAATAATAGATGAAAAATAAAAAGTATATACCACTCCTATCGAGATAACCAATATTAGTGTAAGGCCAATTACGGATGGTCGCTCCTATCCAGCCTTATTCTTCGTAATAATAGATAGTATTTCTTTTAATACCCTTTGTTATTATGAGCATAAAGGTGGGGCGTTACAATGTTCATACAAAAAACTCATAATTATGGTTGTGGCAGCGACAACAGCAGTGGCATATTGCTTCCAAAGTGCTAGCTGAACATTTGGTACAAGGCATCGACTTGCTTCCTTTGCGCGACCGTCTCTTCGTCATACCACCTCGTTATTTCCCTTTATGATGCCATCTCCTTCTCATGCTTCTTGAACAGCTATGCATATTTTTTTGACATCTCTTTCAGTTGAGCATGTTTTTATGTCTACGTTTGAGTTTGAGCTGCGCTGTAGAAGGAGTCTTTCTTACTAGATTGACGTTATAAATTAATCATATTAAAAAAAGTGAGCATCATATTGAAAACTAAATTGCAATAAACAATTCCTAAGTTTGACTTCACATAAATAACCTTGAGATAAATGCTATCAAATTTTATATTATAAAGAGCACAAAAAATATTTGGTGAATATGAGCATAATAATTCATTGTTGAGATAAATCATCATCACTTCCCTCATATATGATTCTTCAAATTGAATACATAATAAAAGTCAACAAAATGGTGAAATAAAAAAATTAGCTATTATTTAGTGACAATAATACTGCGCCCAAAGGATAATTTTATAATTTATTGTAAATTTTTAACTCTGTATTAACATCTCGTTCGAAATAATAGGTGGTTTTCTTTCTATTATATACTTATAAGGTGTTATATGTGAAAGGGAGTGCGGATTAAGGATCTTAAGGCTAATTTAACACTAGAGGGGGGTGAATAGTGTTTAATGGATTCTAAGACTTATATCGACTAATTTAAAAATTATGATATAAACAAATGTAGAACTTAATCACAAAACAATCACAGAATCAAACACAGATGCAGAAAGTAAATAAAAAGCAGTAAAAGGAAAGAACACACCGGATTTTATATTGGTTCGGAGTTACCCTACGTCCAGTCCTACACCAAGGCAAACACCTCGTACAGATTTTTATTATACCAATGTCGAGATTACAATCCTCAATTTCTAAAGGCCTTGAGGTACCGTCCTGTCTTTGAGTCCGGGGCGAACTCCCTTGATTTACGGGACACAAGATCACCCAATTGATTTCCAGGCACAACCACACCTTATAGAGAGACTCGATAAACTTTTGATTACAAATTGATCCTATAACTCTGAATGGCACTTTGATCTTTGAGAGAGGGCAGAGAACCAAACAAGAATGAGATTCTAATTTGATTCACTTGAGAATTCGGTAGAATTTCGGCACGATCTTAAAAATATGAAAATTTTAGAATATGTATTTGTGGAGAAGGAGTGAAGAAAATAAGAAAAAATAGTTAGTTAAAAAATTCGTTTGTGAAGGCTATTTATAAACCAGTAACGGTCATAACCATTCGTGAAGAGATTTAAACGAATAGACACTTCTTTAGAAAATTGAAACTTTTGAAATTTACGGCCACCATGTCGACATGGGGTATCCCATGATGTCGATATCCCTTAGTTAAAAACAATGTAAAATTTGTTTTGAAAATGGTATTGAAAGGAAAACAAGATGAAATGATTCTGGAGTAAAATAAACTAATTTTCCTATGTTTTAAAATAAAGAAGAGTAGAAAAATATATTTTTAGAATTTATATATAAATTTAATTTTAAATCTCAAGTATATATATATAATAAAAGAATATTTAAAAATCAGAAGATAGTTTTAAAAACAAATGAAATTTAAAACAAGAGTTTATTTAAAAAAAAAACAAAGAATATTTTAAGGCTAAAACATCTTTTTGAAAATCATTTGAAAAGATAATTTCTAAATTTAAAAAATAAAAATAAAAACAGTTTTGAAAATCATTTTAAAAAACCATTTTGAAGTAGTTTTGCAAGCTTCTTCCTGCAGAATATTTCATCACATTAGGACTCAAGAACTTGTACAAAACCAGGATGTTCGTGGGTTTGTAAGCCACTTGTCGTAGGTTTGTAAGCTACTTGTCATGGGTTTGTAAGCCACTAAGAAGGTAGAAATGGGTTCCATTCCAAATGAAATTTGGAATGAAGATTTCCATGCTATTATGAAGTTTTAACAGAACTAGACACTTACCTTGAAATCTTGATCTTGATACTCATGAGTCTTCAAACTTGATTTATTCATTCTTGATCTTTATACTGTACAGTCTTCAATAATCAGTACCTGCCTTATATATATCCTGCATAATAACATTCATATATATCTAGACAATAGTGTTAGTATATAAGTTATAATAAAATAAGTTACAAAGGTTGTTGTCATCAAAGCCACTATCTCCAGTTCCTAACAATCTCCTCCTTTTTGATGATGACAACCTTATAAAATATACTTACCACTTCGATCATACCATAACTCCCCCTTACACCAACAACTCCCCCTTACTCCAAGCCTACTATTTTATATAACTTCTCCACCTCTGTCATCAACAAAAATAACCTATAAACCTTAAACTTAATAGGAAATGAGATAAACAAACATATGACATAAGAATAATAACTATGTATGAGTGAAATATAGAATCCTAAGTTAAATGGAATTCAAGATTTTATACACCAAAGATTGTTTTTAGAAGAACATTAATTAAGATAACACTTATATACAAATTAACAAACTAATATACAATCAAGAAAGAGAAAAACGAAAAACGCTTAACGAGGACCCTTAACTATTAGTGATTTATGGACCGAACAATTTGGATAGTGGAGACAAAAGTTTCCACGTTGTTCGACCAAGTTCCCATTAGCGTCAAAAAGGACCTCTCCAACGCAAATCACGCCATCGTCTTCGTCCATATGAACAACCGGATTCGGGAGAGGATGTTCTTCTTCTTGATCCTCTTGTGGTTCTTCTAGAGGCTCTTCTTCTTCAGAATTCATAGCTTATAATGATTCTTCGATGACAATGGGATTGGCATGGTTATCCATAAGGAATTTTTGTAAATTCCTAAGGATTCTGCCTTGCCTATCCTGTTCTCTAGGCATTCGCAGTTGACTCACTTGAATTTCCATCATCATTTGAAGAAAATATTTCATCTTCTTTTGTAATTTGATGACTCGTACGTGTGTGGAACGTTGAAAAGGGCCAGAATGAGGAGAAGTGGGTGAAGAAGGTTCATTATTAGAAGAGGAAGCCATTAATTTACTGTTTTAGAAGTTTATTACAGAGAATAGAACAGTGAAAAGGAGTAAAAGTCAAAATATATAAATATATAACCAAATAACTAATTTTAGAGGGAATTTAAGTTTGAAAATCTCGGCATGTATGTCGACATAGGGGGATGTGTCATGTCGACATGCCAAGTTCAATTTTTGAGAAATTTTTATTTATATTAATTATTAACTATACTTGTATTATTTATAATTTATATTTCAGTTAATGAACATATACCTAATTCTCTTCTAAATTTTAGTAAAGTTTTGTTCATTTAATGGTTTGGTTAGTATATCAGCAATTTGTTTTTCATTAGTAATATATTCAAGAGTTATGACTTCTTTACTTATATTATCTCTAAGAAAATGATGTCTAATATCAATATGTTTTGTTCTAGCATGATGAGTTGGATTTTTAGATAGGTTTATTGCACTAGTATTATCACAATAAATTGGTGATTTAGTTATAGTTAATCCAAAATCTTTTAAAGTTTGTTGCATATATATAACTTGAGAACAAGCCAAAGCAGCAGATATATATTCTGCTTCAGTTGTTGACAAGGATACAGTGTTTTGCTTCTTACTAAACCAGGAAACCAGAGAATGTCCTAGAAAGTGACAAGTTCCACTTGTACTTTTTCGGTCTGATTTACAACCAGCGTAATCAGCATCACAATATGAAATTAAATCAAATACATCATTTTAGGGTAAAATAAACCATAATCTAAAGTATGTTTTACATATCTTAAAATTCTTTTAACAGCTTTTAAGTGAGTTCTTTAGGTTAAGATTGGTATCTTGCACAGAGACAGACACTATGCATGATGTCAGGACGACTTGCTGTTATATAAAACAGCGAACCAATCATTCCCTTATATAATTTTTGATCAACATCTTTTGATTTATCTTCTTTACTTAAAGCTACATTAGTTGTCATTGGAGTTGGTTTCCCACTAGAAGTGGTCAATCAAAATTTATTAATTAAATCCTTAGCATATTTTTCTTGACTAATGAAAATTCCTTTATCTAATTGTTTGATTTGAAGTCCTAAGAAGAAACTTTGTTCTCCCATATGACTCATTTCAAATTCTTTAGTCATTATATCTGAGAATTCTTTATTCATTATGTTATTAGTTGACCCAAATATTATATCATCTACATATATTTGTACTAATTGAATATCATTTTTGTTTCTTTTAATAAAAAGAGTTGTATCTATTTTACCAATTTCAAATCCAGATTGTAGTAAATAAGATCTTAGTCTTTCATACCAGGCTCTAGGAGATTGTTTCAGACCATATAAAGCTTTCTTTAATTTACATATATGATTTGGAAATTTATTATCTTTAAAAAGTGGAGGTTGTTCAACATAAACATCTTCTTTTACAAAACCATTTAGAAAATCACTTTTAACATCCATTTGATATAACTTGAAATTATTGTAGTTTGTGAAAGCAAGTAGAATCCTGATAGCTTCTAGTCTTGCTACGGGTGCAAAGGTTTCGTCATAATCAATTCCTTCTTCTTGGCAGTAACCTTGTGCGACTAAACGAGCTTTATTTCTCACTACCTCCCCAAGTTTGTTCATTTTATTTTTATAAACCCATTTTGTTCCAATTATACTTTTATCCTCAGGTCTAGGAACAAGTTCCCAAACATCAATTCTGGCAAACTGATTCAATTCTTCTTGCATAGCAAGAATCCATGAATCATCAGATGATGCTTCCTTTGTATTTTTAGGTTCAATAGTTGATATAAAAGCTACATTACTCATACTATTTAGTTGATTTCTTGTTTTAACTATAGATTCAATATTTCCCAGTATATTTTCTACAGGATGATCTTTTAATAGCCTAATTCTTTTATTAGGTTGAATGATTTCATAATTAGTTTCATTAGGTTCATTATTTAAAGTTACAAAATCTTCTTCATCTTCTATTTGTACAGTATCTTTAAAATTTTCATCAAAAGATACATGCATTGTTTCTTCAATAGTGTTAGTTCTTAAATTATAAACTCTAAGTGCTTTACTTCTATTAGAATATCCGATAAAGATACTTTTGTCGGATTTAGGTTCAAATTTATCTAAATTATCTTTTGTATTAAGAATAAAACGCTTACTACCAAAAACTTTAAAAAAAGCTATTATGGGTTTCTTACTGTAAAGTAATTCATATGGTGTTTTATTAGTTAATGGTCTAATTAAAATCCTATTTAATATATAACAAGTTGTAGCGACTGCTTCAGCCCAAAAGTTTTTAGGTAAGTTACTATCAGAAAGCATTGTTCTAGCACACTCTTGAATCGTTCTATTCTTACGTTCTACCACTCCGTTTTGTTGTGGAGTTCTTGGAAAAGAGAAATTATGAGTAATTCCTTTTTGATTACAGAAATTTTCAAAATTTCATTTTCAAATTCTCCACCGTGATCACTACGAATAGTTTTATTTTTAAAGAAAGTTGATTTTGAATTCTTTTAGCAAAATTCTTAAATAATTCAAAAGCACCACTTTTAAGTTTAAGAAAAATTGTCCAAGTATATCTAGAATAATCATCTACAATTACAAAAACATATTTATTGTGATTAATTGATTGAACTTGAGATGGACCAAATAAATATAAATGAAGTAATTATAGAGGTTTAGAAGTAGAAATCATATCTTTTAATTTAAATGAACTTTTCTTAAGTTTTCCTAATTGGCAAGCATCACATATACTATCTACTTTAAAGTTTAACTTAGGAAGACCTCTAACTAAGTCAAGTTTTGATAACCTAGATAATAGTTTGAAATTTAAATGACCAAATCTTTTATGTCAAATCCAAGGGTCACTTGTATTAGCCAAAAGACATAAGTTATCATTTGAAACTTTCATACTAAGGATGTAAATGTTTTTCTTCCTAATTCCTTCAAAGATAATATTTGACTTATTATCTTCGATGTGACACTTATCTTTTCCAAATTTAATTTTAAATCCTTTATCACATAGTTGACTTATACTAAGCATATTATGTTTTAAATTCCTAACTAGCAAAACATAAAAAATAAGAGGAGTTTTAAAATTATCGGCATTGCCGATGCCAATTACATATCCTTTTGAGTTGTCTCCAAAGTTGACCAATCCGCCATCTTGATATATAATGTTATTGAGTATCTCAAGATTTCCAATCATATGCCTTGAATAGCCACTATCAAGTATCCATTTATCTTTCTCAATTTGCACAGTTTGTCCATGAAAGGGAGTGCGGATTAAGGATGTTAAGGCTAATTTAACAGTAGAGGGGGGGGGTGAATAGTGTTTAATGGATTCTAAGACTAATATGGACTAATTTAAAAATTATGATATAAACAAATGTAGAACTTAATCACAGAACAATCACAGAATCAAACACAGATGCATATAGTAAATAAAAAGCAGTAAAAGGAAAGAACACACCGAATTTTATACTGGTTCGGAGTTACCCTACGTCCAGTCATGCACCAAGGCAAACACCTCATATAGATTTTCATTATACCAATGTCGAGATTACAATCCTCAATTTCTAAAGGCCTTGAGGTACCTTCCTATCTTCGAGTCCGGGTCAAACTCTCTTGATTTACGGGACACAAGATCACCCAATTGATTTCTAGGCACAACCACACCTTATAGAGAGACTCGATAAACTTTTGATTGCAAATTGATCCTATAACTCTGAATAGCACTTTGCTCTTCGAGAGAGGGCAGAGAACCAAACAAGAACGAGATTCTAATTTGATTCACTTGAGAATTCGGTAGAATTTCGGCACGATCTTAAAAATATGAAAATTTTAGAATATGTATTTGTGGAGAAGAAAGAGTGAAGAAAATAAGAAAAAATAGTTAGTTAAAATAATTCGTTTGTGAAGGCTATTTATAGACCAGTAACGGTCATAACCATTCGTGAAGAGATTTAAACAAGTAGACACTTCTTTTGAAAATTGAAACTTTTGAATTTAACGGCCACCATGTCGACATGGGGTACCCCATGATGTCGACATCCCTAAGTTAAAAATAATGTAAAATTTGTTTTGAAAATGGTATTGAAAGGAAAACAAGATGAAATGATTTGGAGTAAAATAAACTAATTTTCCTATGATTTAAAATATAGAAGAGTAGAAAAATATATTTTTAGAATGTATATATAAATTTGATTTTAAATCTTAAGTATATATATATAATAAAAGAATATTTAAAAATCAGAAGATAATTTTAAAAACAAACGAAGTTTAAAACAAGAGTTTATTTTAAAACAAAAACAAAGAATATTTTAAGGCTAAAACATCTTTTTTGAAAACCATTTGAAAAGATAATTTTTAAGGCTAAAACATTTTGAAAAGTAGTTTTCAAAATCATTTTGAAAAACCATTTCGAAGTAATTTTGCAAGCTTATTCTTGCAGAGTATCTCATCACATCAGGACTCGAGAACTTGTACAAAACCAGGATGTTCGTGGGTTTGTAAGCCACTTGTTGTAGGTTTGTAAGCTACTTGTGTAAGCCACTAAGAAGGTAGAAATGGGTTCCATCCCAAATGAAATTTGGAATGAAGATTTCCATGCTATTATGAAGTTTTAAAAAAACTAGACACTTATCTTGAAATCTTGATCTTGATAATTATGAGTCTTCAAACTTGATTTCTTCATTCTTGTTCTTTATACTGTACAGTCTTCAATAATCAGTACCTGCCTTATATATATCCTGCATAATAACATTCATATATATCTAGACAATAGTGTTAGTATATAAGTTATAATAAAATAAGTTACAAAGGTTGTTGTCATCAATACCACTACCTCCAGTTCCTAACAATATGAAGTAATTATTTAATTTAAGTATATTTAATAGAAAATCCATAAATGTGTTTTGTGATAGTAATTATAATGTGTTGTAATGACGTGTAATTTATCACAATATAATAAAAACGTTTTAAATATTCATTGTCAAGACGTATTAAAACTGGATATCGATATATCCGTTTAGACTAGAGTACATAACGCCTTCTAAATGTTGGGTAGTGTGTTACTTATGGGGAAACCAAGGGATATGTACTGAGATTTATAGGATAACTATGCAATGACTCATTCGATAGTTTTCTTTTGGTTAATATAACTAAGGTTAAATAGAAAATATCGATGTGATAATATTACACAATTCTCTTTACTTGAGAATACCATCAAACTTCAATATGGAAACTCCGTTTTAATTATAGTTAATTCATGGCACGATGTGTATCGAACGACTATAGTTGGGTCGAGTTGAAGCATTGAAAGTGAAACATTATTCAACAAAGAATTCATCTCCATGGTTATATGAGTTTAATATCACGGTCAACTGAAGTCAAATTAAAATCAAAGTCTATAGCTGAAGCAGTTCGGTTAAAAATATTTGTTATTATTGAACTAAGGACTTTGTGTTTGAACTATACAAGTTGATCGTGGACGATATTGTAATTTTAACCACTATCAAATTCCATATGTCCTAATGTGATATAGTTTTGATGAAGAGAATTAGTGCAAATAATTGTCACCATCGAGGACGGCTTAAAATAAGTAAAAATGGATTTTATCGAAACCGTGTAAGTGATAAAATTTGCCATAATATCACATCACTAGCTAAGATGACAAATGAATTTTAATATTTAAAATTTTCGATATTAATTGCTGACTGAATTTACATCTAAGAGTCACACAACCGCAATGTTGAATACTTAGACTGTCACTTAATCTAATTAAACTATAATTGTTATAAATAAGTTAAATTAATTAATATTTGTGACATATTAATTATAAAATTTTGTTTGATTTGAGTTGATAGGTATTGAAAATAGCACGTATATAAAAGTTGTATGTACACGTATTGATATATGATATCGCTGTATGTTTAAATTTAATTTAAATGTGAATTATCTGATTGAGCTTGAAGTGGAATGGAGGCCCATTTGAGCTCTTGGCACGGTCGGCTATACTTGAGAGGAGGAGGGTTTGTATTTGATGTTTGTAGGGTTTGAAATGGTAGAGGAAAGAGTGGATCAGGATCCACATTTTAGTCTATCTTTTCTCTCTTATTTAAGCCCTACTACCCCTCACTTTTTTTATAGACTTTTTTTCCACTTATCCTACCTATAGATCTGGCTGAGAATTGTTGCCGCCCTCTCTTCCATATTTACAAGTTTAAGACACAAATTTAAATCAAACGGTGTAAAGGTTTGTAGATCTTTCAGTCCGGTAGCGCTTCCTAGATGAGATTGGATGCAGATCTAAGGAGTTCGATAGATTCAACATTCAAGGTTTTATTGTTAGACTACAGTTAAGGTAATATTTTGATTTACAATTATATATATATATATATATATATATTTATCACTTACTCGGATTTATATATAGTCAGATTAGGTGTGTACATCATAAATTTTTATACATATGTCTTGTCAACCAAGCATATGAATATAGAAACATACTATAACTATAAATAAACAAAAGTTTATATATATATATATATATATATATGTTTGTATGTTTATATATATGCTTTTTGCCAGAAATAAAAAAATTGAATTAAAAATGATTTAGAAAGGTTTCTATTTAAACAAAAGTTGATTTTAAAATTACATAAACATATGCATATAATATATGTAAATTTGTTATTAAATTATATATATATTTTAATATTTTGAAAATAAAAGATACTTACAATTTATATATATATATATATAAAAATTACCATAAAATTTATATATATTATGAATTTATTTTAAAAAAAATTAAATAAATATAATTTTCGTACAAAATTTAATTTTCAAATAAAAAATTTAAATCCGTAAGGCTTTGATTAAAATATAATTTTGTCAAAAATAATTTGGTCGAAATAATATGTAAATATATAAGATACATTATTTATTTATTTACATACTTAATTATATAATATCATTTTATATTATAAATGATTTTTAAATATTAATTTTAATATATAAATATTTACTTTGAAAATAAAAAATAATAGTTTTTGTATATATATGCTTATATTATTATAATATAATTGATTTTAAATTTGAAATTAAAAGATATTTCTAATCTAGATCTATTTTTAAAATTTGAAATTTAACTCTCCATATTTATTTATAAATATTACTTCATGTGTATATATATATGTGTGTGTGTGTGTAAATATTCTTTACATTAAAATATATATGTATATATTTATTCAAATATGAACATGATTATATATATATATATATGAATGTACGTATATGTATATGTATGTGTGTGTAACGACCCGTAATTTTATCATTTTGATTTCAAATATTTAATTAATTTCAAATATTCGAATATAGGTTTACCAAACATAAATAATCATGTTTTATGTGGTAAATAATAATGGTTATTTTGTTTTGAAAAAATGTTTACAAAATTATATTCTTTGAAAAATTATCGATAAAATTATCGAAAATCGTTTTATCGACAGACAGCTTTTTAACCATCAAAAGTCGCGTACGATTTTTTTTAACATACAATTATTTCTCCATTTAAGCAAAAATATATAATAAAATTATTTATTTTATTTTGGAAATAAAATGTCTTTATGACATCAACAATGATGTCATTATTTTTAAATAATTGATTTTTGAATTTAAATTAAGTTTAAATTATTTAATAATTGTTGTTAATGATAAATAATTCATTTTAATTATTACATAGTGATAACAATTGATTCATAATATTTCTATAAATGTGTAAACTTGTTTTATAAAAATATGCAAATTTCGTCGTACTTTGGCAGTTTAACGGCATGATTTTGCAACACTTGTCTGAATATTGATTTGTATGGTTTAATAATTCAAATGAGCATGTTTTAATTATTCTAAGACGATCAGTAATTTATTTTCAAGTTTTGTTTACGTAAATAAATAGTGTGATTAAAAACTGTAAATGTGACCGAAATTCAGCTTTCGGATTTTCGACCTTTTGTCGAACGAAAGTTGTTTAAAGTCATTGCAACGTTGTTTATATGTCTTGTACACATACGTAACATGCACGTGCAATAATATATACATACAAACACACACATATGATTAATAAAGAAAATATCTAAGATATTTTCGTTTTCTTCATCCTTAAGTCTAATAAAGCAACCATCTCTTTACTTACATCACCTTACAAGCATATGGAGGTGCACATGGAGGGTGATGGGGGTATGATGAATGCAGATGGGAAATCTGAAGGTCATGGCTGAGCTCAAGGATGATGTAGGGGGGAGAGAGATTTTACTAAGTTGCTTAAGAGTTAAGGCCCCTCTTCTTATAAATGCACACCCACCCCTTCACATTACTATCATTCAAAACTCAAGCTTCTTCTTCTTCTTTAGCTCCTCTCTAACGGCTTCTTAATAAGCCCCTTCTCTTGAAAAATATATACAAATATATAGCCAAAAGAAATAAATATATACATATATATACACCATGTTATTCCACCTCCAAAAACAATGCAAACCTACCTCCCATCTCTTCAAATCCCACGTACAACCCCCACCACCATTCTTGGCCGAGCAAGCCACCTCTGAAGGTCATAGCCGAGCATTCAAAGGAAGAAAGGAGGGAGTTCAAAAAGCTATGGAGTGAAGAAAACGAAGAGAAGTGCTGCCAGAATGCCGCTGGAGTAATTCGGAGAAGTTACAGAGGGAATACCACAATCGCGAGAATTACTCCGCTAATTTATTATAAATTATATGATGATATGATATATTTTCTATGATTGTTTTCTATTTTTAATTATCATGTTTTGGATGTGATAATATGTTTATTTGGTTGTGGAAATAATTCACGTTAAATACATGTCGAATTTACACAAAGGAAATCATTTTCCTATTTGAATTATAAAAGTGTTACAGAATAGTTAAACCTCTTTAAAACATGAATAAAATGGTTTATAAATGTTTTATAAACATTAAACCTCATTTCGAAAAAGTTTGGAAAATATTTGAAAATGGGGTCAAAATAAGCGTGTTGCATAACGGCTGTTCGCGATTTCATGCCATAAAAGTTAAATCAAGGTGTAGAATGGAATATAGCTCAAAATTATTCGAAATATGAATTTTCCGAATTCTTATAACTATAGTTTTCAAATGAAGAAGAAAAATCAAGATTTCATTGAATAGAATTTGAGTTATGTCCAAACCAAGTTTTCAAAAACATAACGGTTTGGCAGTTTTGAAAACTAAAGTGACAAATGCTTTAAAATTGATATCTTTCAATCTTTAAAAATATTAAATAAATTATATAAATATGTTAAAATGTTTTAAAAGGAATTTGAGTTATAAAAATGGACATATATGAAATGAGATTAGTGTTTTGAACAAAGAAGCTTTAAAAACAATAGTCGTAGTAGTTTTTGCAGCGGTTTCGGTAACATTGGCAAATTATTGTTTTAACTTAATTATTCTTTCCCAATATTTTTAGTAATATTTTCAAATGAATAATTAACTATTTCGAAGATAATTTGGAAGTTTAATAATTATTTCAAAGGAGTTTTAAATATATGGTTAAAGGAAAATTGTTTTAAACAATATTCGAAATTGTGTTAAGTAAATGAAAATCATGTGTAAAAGATCATAAGGATTTAGAGTTGATCAAATAACTTGACCACCTTATGGGTGACAGAGGGATAGTCTCTAGACCAAGCTTGGACAATCGGTGTTTAGGTTCCAATTTAGCTATCCTGACTGGCTCAATGGAGGGGATAGTAAATTTGATTTTCTCGGACCACATCTTCCTAAGTAAAAAGAAATTTGGAGGTTTCAAAAAGTTAAACAAGATTTAAAATAGGATTTTGGTTGTTAAAGAAAACATTCTAGTTAAACTCCATATTAAATTCCAAGGAGGGAATTTGTATCCGTATGAATTTAGAAGGTGATTTCACCGTTATTCGACGAATACTACAGGTTGAATACGAAAATTAGTATTGGATATAATCAGTCTAAAATTTATGGATCCCTTTTATTCAATACTAATTGGTTTCGGTTTACAGTAAACGATATCTTAAATAACATTGTTTTTGACCCATTAAAGATATGTTTTGGAAATGTGAAATCTTCATTAAAATTTGAATTATACTTTTTCTAAGTAATTAAAGATGAAATGTTTTTGATATTTCCAAAGTTAAAAAGGGGTTTTAATTAACCAAAGGATTTGATAAAAGAGGTTTAATTATCTCGTATATACTAAAATAGAATATGATTTAGAGATGTATATCTCTAAAGAGATATTTTGCTAGGATAAAAGATAATGATAAATTGAATAATAATCACCTATGTACCTGACATCTTTTATTGATAATTGGTTAAGAGAATTCGGGATCAGATTTGGGTGATTCCTATCCGAAAACCATTTCGAACCAATATACGTTCGAAAGTGAAAACATGTTGTAGATAATGGTTTTGAAGATGGAGATCTCCATAATGTAGGACAACTTGTCACTAACCTCTGGGGTAATTCCCTTATCATATATATGGTGGAAATGGTTTCTTCAATTTGAAATCTTCGGTGCAAGGACTACTCGCTAATAATCCTAGGATGATTCTCAAACGGGATGTAGTTGGAGAAGTGCCTTTGATTTGTCCTGTTCCTGGACAACTTGTATGGACGAATGCTTGACACTGTATTTCTAAGACCACGTACATTGTATTCTACGAACGTACATCTATTGATGGTGTAGGAGGCAACTCCTCCTATACATAACACCCTTCTTTGAGATGTAAGAGCACAAAGGCTGTACGTTTATGGAAACCAATTAGTGTGTCATCGGAAATGGCAATGTGGAATTCAAAGTGGGATTTGTCATGTGAAAGGTAAAACGTTACTTCAAGCCTTGCACATCGATAATGGCAAAAACAGGGTAGATGCGACAGGGCTATGTGAGTCGCACCTATTAGGATAGGGTTCATCACCTTTCTAGATTACCCTCTGTATACCGGGTTTGTTCTATATGCTTTGAGACGTCTCGAATAGGTCAGGAACGACCGGTGTAATGTCATATTCAGTACTATCTATGGTAAAGGTAGGTCGGTTCTACACTGGTAGAAGTTGGATCCTCAAGTGCATCCCTTTAGACATATACTGTCAAAAGGTAGTCCCTTACCTTGTCATTATATGAAATCCATTCTCCAATACGAGCCTTCGTGGTTTTAGTTGTAAACCTATTATGCTTGAATTTAATAAATGTAATAATTTACGCTAAGATTAAATACATTTATTTGAAAGTGTTTTCAAACCAATGTCATTAGAAATAATATCAAATGATTTCGTAAAAATGTTTTAGTTATCATAAGGTAAAAACTCATCCGTGATTATGTGTGGTCTTATGAGATACACTTATTTTCAAAGGTTTTGTTTGGCATCAAATTCAGTCTATGACACTGTCATATATATTTATGATTTTCATTTCTCACGCTGGTTTGCTAGACTGATATGGGTATTTTTAATACTCGTGTCAGATCTGAGTAGTTTTAGGATTAACTGAAGACGCTTGGAGTTTCCAAAGGAGAGCTAGAGATCTTCATCAACGTATGGACGTAGTTTACTTTTCCAATATGTTTGTCATTCTTCAGTATTTGTATGGACGTGTATTTATAACTGCCCAGGCTGAGCTTAGGATAGACTCAGATGTATGTATTTTAAATTTTGGCTGTAAAGATTATATATTGAAATAATATGTGTTATTTCATTTATGTAAGATTCCATTCTATCTTTATTTTCTTTTTACCCTTAATGATCCGCCTTTTCGTTTAATTTGAGTTGGACATGTGTGTTATATTATCAACTTAAAATGTACGGAAAAACGAGTCGTTGCAGTTGGTATCAGAGTTTAGGTTGAGTGATCAACTAAGCCTGGTAAGGGTAAAATCTCATCAGAAATAGGGTTAGTAATACCCTAGGATGAGTAACTCATTAGATATAGGGTAAGTGATACCCTAGAATGAGTTTGAACGTATTATATATGAGCACGTATTTGTAATCGTTATATAAAAATGATCTTTGTTTTTGGAAAATGGTAAATGAAATAATTTTACCTAGGATTATATTTTGAATATAAAGGAATATCTTTCAAAAGATATAGTTATTTATGTTTGGTTATTAAGGGAATGATAATATTCCGTTAGTATCATCAATTGATTAGTTGTTTGATTTAAAAGTTTAAATACGAACACCTCATGAATTTAGTTTCACAATTTGACTATGTGGTGTTGATAAATAATATTGGTTTAAGGCTAAAGAAATTTATTTAAGATAAATGATTTTATGAATATTTTATAAAAATAATTAATTTTATAAAATTGGATATATAAAACGTGTTTTATAAAGAGATTTTTTTAGAATTTAATCCTAGTATTTTTGAAAAGAATATGATGATTAACTAGTTCGAGTGGCTCGAAAGTAACTAAAATTGGGCAAAAGATGTGTTCGGATGGTAAACACTTCTCTTAAGTATTCCCCTTCTTGTTAAGGGAATATACGATGCTATTGACAATACCCAGTTCCTTGGTATCATTTTTGAGTTGCTCGATCTGTATAATTAAAATGATAACGTGGTACATTAATTGATAGATTAATTAGTGATTGTTAATTTTTATCAAGGTGTTTACATTTAATATTGGTTAAAGGAAGTAATAACATTCAATTATTATCGTTTGTTGATTCAATGAACACCTTGTGAATTAAGTTTCAAGATTTTCCTATTAGGTGGTTGATAAAAATGTTGGGTTAAGGATAATGAATTTATATAAGATAATAAATGAGCATGTTGTATAAACTTGTGTTTTACAGAAATAAAATGATTCTATAAAAGATGGATTTAGAAGATATGTTTTATAAAAAGAGATTTTGAGAATTTAAAACCTCGTATTTTGGAAAAGCTTTGAAAAATTTAAATTGATTTGGTAGAAGTTTTAATTTTAGGAATGGATTTTTTATAAAATGGAAAGTTAAAATATCTTTTGAGAGAAATGATTTGAAAGTGATATTTAGAATGAGATTTAAATTATATTTTTAAAAAGTGATTTAAAAAGGGCTTAAGCGGAAGAAGACATGGATTTCAACATCATTCTCGTAAATAAATGTTTTTGAGAAAGTAAGGAAGACATAGAATATAACACTGTTGTTATAATAAGTGATTTCCAAAAGGAGATATTTTATATAGTATACGGGATTTGAACATATCCTATATTTGATGTTAAGATTTGAGGTGGTAACCTATATCTATTTTAAGTTAAGAATGTCGTCCATTCAAGGTCTGAGAGGTAATGATACCCCAACTTGATCGGCTTCATTGTTAACTAATGAATAGTTTAAGTTCGACATTGAAAATTAATATTAAGTATAATTAATCACATCCTTATACTAGTGTTTTGAGTTGTCATAACGATATTTTACGCAATATTCGTTTTGACCCAATAAAGTGTATTTTGGAAAATTTGAAGCTTTCCTCAAGTATTTTTATAGATTTAAGTATATAGAGGTATTTTCTAAGTGTTAAAATTGAAATGGTTTCATTAGAAAGAAGATAGAAATTTTTGGTGTATAGTGATTATATATATAGAAGCATCTCTATAAAAATGTTTGAATAATAGTTTTATGAAATGTTTTCGTAAAATTTTTGGAAAGGTTAATAAGTACCTATGCATAGATCATTTCATTGCACGATTTTGATCTATGATTCGAGTACGGAACTTTGAGGTGTTTACACCGGTCCGAAAAAGGATTTATCACTCGATTCTTGACGATGAACATTGATGAGGATTTGTGGTTAGGTACTTGCATTTTCTATCATAGTTGAGATCTATGTAAGGAAAACGAAGGTTTCTGTAACGACCGGGAGATTTTCGACCCCGAAAATCGACACTAATACGTTCACTGTATAGAGTGTCGAGCAATCGAGTGCCGGAAATACCAGGCTGTTAGGGTTAAGAAGAAAAGCGGTAGAATAAGAAACAGAAACAACAGCATAGAATCTCACAATAGCAGCGGAACAAAATATAATAGCATCATTTTATACAAAGAAAGCTATAATTGCTAAATATAACAAGTTATCAGAGTACAATCACCAAAAATAATCTGGACAGTTATAATAACCTATCCCTAAATGCTGACTATACAGTTTATAATACACAGCGAAATATAGTCGATACGTCCCTGCCATCCAGCTCATCTCCTGAGCTCCACAGCGTCCTAACCTGAAAATCTGTAACACTCGGTCTGACCCGAGCATTACAATAAAGTAACACCCGAGTCAGGATGGAAACCAGCATGAGTAAACACATTTAATTTGAAATACTTGAGGTCTGAAAGTCCTTTTAAACCAAGGTAACTCGTACAAAGTTACGAGTTTTATCTTATTATAACCAACCACCTTTACAGAAATCCATCGATACTGAAATACTGACTAGGTAACCTATCTAATATGATCATATTTGCTTAATTTATTCCATTCTAGTCTATAAACTTCATAATCAAAACCGTAAAGATTTATAGTGCTTATTAAATCGAAGTGGTTCCGGATATCACTGATATCCGACCCCGATCTTTCAAATCCAAGTAATAAATTTAAAAGGTATATTGTTTAAAATAGACAATTTATTAATTAGGGTGATAATATTCAAATATGGCAATTTATTACAACCGTTTATTTCAAATAAAACGTATCATCATTTTAATCCAATTATTTTAACTCGATTGGTCACTTTATGTCACAGACAAGAATAATTGAATTAAATCTCCAATAGAATTAATCCATGATACAGATCATTAACCCATTTAACGGTTTATAACAGATGTCAAAATAATTCACACATCAGACTTTTATTAACACTTGATTAACCATATTCATTTACTTTTGAATCCAAATTAATTTCAAATAAAACAATTTATTAATAATAAATTATAAAATTTCCATTAACTATTCATAAGTTTAAGTTAAATAATAACAATATTAATTTCCATTAAATTGTAAAATATCACCGACTTTAAATTACGGATTTAAAATGAAATTAGATTTTTAGTTAAGGAAGGAAATATAAGTTATCATATAAATGTATGTGTCTATATATATATATATATATAAATTCCATTACTTTTCTTCTTTTCTTTATTATTTTCCTTTCTTTTTATTTTCTTTTCTTCCTCTTTCCTTTTTCCTTATCTTTTTTCTTTCTTTCTTTTTCTTTCCCTTTCCTTTTCATTTTACTTTTCTTTTATTTTTCCAATTTCCTTTTCCTATTTCTTTTCTGGCCCATCAATTTCCGGCCCACTCTCTTCTTTCCTTCCCTATCTTCCTTCTCTATTCCCTTCTAGTTCCTTTCCTTTTGACCTGCACTGGAAACACGTCGCGCACGTGCATGCATCGACGAACCATCGCCGTCCACCTCCGACTACCATCACACATCACCTCCGACCTTCGTAACCCTCCTGACCACCCAGAACTTCATGACACAGCATGATACGGCAATCGAACAAAAACCCATCACCAGAAAAACAAGCGGGCACCTAACCTCGCCTCGTCCAGCCCTCTCCGACCACCGGAGTCCAACCCACTTCGCTAGAAGCCTCGCTACTTCCCTCTCCACCTTTTCCCCTTACACCGCAGCCTTACGTCCCCACCACGACGCCGCAGTCGCCAGGAAATCAACCACAACCAAAACTCATCCCTAAACCCTATTTCTCCTTCGACCGGCCACCATGTCGATCGAAAAATCACCGCTCCATTTTCCCCCACTCCCCTTTGCTTCAGCCTCCTCCCGACCAAACGCCGATGCCTCCTACCACCGAGATCACCAAAAATTGACCCAAGACCTAAAATCATTCATCGCCTTCCACCTCGTCAATTACGAAATGAACAATCGTGAAAATACCACTAAAATTCATTATTTTCAATGCCGATCCTGATCATATAAGTAAAAACACAAAATATGATGTTTGAATTTCTTCAATATTGGTTATCTTATTGTAAACTTCACTTTTAATCCTTTATTCCTAATAATATTCAATAAAACTATTTTTAAAACAAAGTACGGTTAAAAACGAACATCTTTCCTTTTATCATCATAACCTAAATCTAACTGGATTGGTTGGTAGGGATTTTTTTTGAAGCTGAACAAAATAGAAAAGAAAAAGGAACAAAGCAAAATTGTGAAAATATTGTACAGGTTCTAGTAATAACACCTTATATACTTCCCTGTACATATATATACACATGCATTCCTGTGCAACCAAACTTATCAAAACACCGCAGCTTCAATACTCAGGCATTATTCACAGATTAATCTCAAAAGAGATTTTTGTTTTACTCACCTTTTCTTGAACAGAGCAGTGATTCTCTCTCTTTTTTTTCTTCTAAAACTGTTTGCTTGTTATTGGTTTGATCCTCTCTGTATAGTTGAGTTGTTTTAGATTTCTTTTAAGTTGTAATAACAGCTGGCATTTCTTTTGTTTACTACCTTGCTAAAATGGAAAAATGAACAAGATGTACTCGGCCTGTACATGTAAAAGAAGATGAAGTGTACAGTACAAGTTTGTACATGTACAGGCTATTTTTATTCTTTTTTTTTTCTTTTTTTTGATTTGATAAAAACTGATTTGATTCCCTTATTTTAAGTGATTTGATTACTAATAAAAGATGATTTGATTTCATAAAAGATTTGATGCATTATGGCTTGAGTTGAAATTTTGTATGCTTGCATTTAATTCTTGTCATGATGATGTTTCTTGCATATATACATTTATATGTATATGTGTGTATATAGTTATGCATTTGTATTTGTTATCACCATGCACATATATATTTATATTCATACATATTTTCATTTACTCACATATTTATTCACATTTTCCACCATCACTATTTCATATAACCTATATACATATAAATATACTTACACTTAATTACCTTTATAACACATACATTACTTCATGTATATTGTTGTCGCCATATACCCATGTATTTACATTCTCATTATTTAAATATATATATATACATTAGCTTATATTTGTTCTCATATACAAACATTTACATTTTATACATATTCTTCCTATATTTTACTTATGTGCATTTTGTCATTATATATGTATATCCTCCTACTATACAAATTTTCATATATATATTATTTCATATGAGCATACATTCATATACTTGTATATGTGTATATACTTATATATATATATATTTTCAACATCATAAAGTTTGTATATAATTATCTATATATATTTATGGGTATTTTATTTTAATTTAAATGGTGGAGTTTCTTGTTATCCCACCTTTTGGCAAAGCTGAGATATCCAAAAATTAACTGAAAATCAATGATTACTAGTCATGAATATCGATTGTGCATCGCAGGTTCACCATGGATATCGATGAATTTTGTCCGAGTCCGGATCGAGCCACGATTAGCAAGACATAACAAGCAAAGCCAGGGAAGCCAACGTTCTAAGTTTCAAGTCGATCCGAGTTCGTATGCTCAACTTATGATCGATGCAAGATTAAGGGGATCCCCTCTAATTCGAATCCATAGGTGAAACCTATGTTCGAATCCATCAACACCTGTTGGCTCCGAATCGATCATGACCTCCTTTTTCGAATCCATCAGGTGGTCAAGCTTCGTATCGATCGCCCAATCCCCGCTCCATATCCATCGCCCGAATCCATGTTCGAATCCTTCAGACATCCTACTTCGTACCCAACGAGATGCTCTACTTCGAATCCATGCATAAGTGGCATGTTCGAATCCATTGAGGTTCCTTTCATCGAATCCATCAGGTTACGTTGACTTCGTATCGATTGGAACAGATCACTATCGATACGAGCGATGCGTCATTCGAATCCAATAATTATTGGTGTCTTCGAATCCATCGAGTCGAAGCAGCGAGGTATGTGGGACGACTCGATCAAACAGGCGAATAAAGCGGATCAAAGCGATAGTCGTGCCCCACGTCATCACAAAGCCACGAGCCACCATCGTTTCGAAGGGATCGATTCGATCATATTGATTCGAGCGTACCAGCCTACCGAGAAACACCAATTCGAATCGATCATAACTCGAGATCCATAAGTCCAAATGATATGAAATTTTCACAGAAGCTTATGCACATGTTGAAGAATGTCCACACCAAATATCAGCTCGATTGGATGTTTTCTTGATCGATTCGAATGGACTTCAAATCGATCCCAAAGTGGGCCCGGATTTCCTAAAAGCGGGCATGTGGGCCCCCCTCACGTGCCAGAAGTGGTCTCCCGAAATTTAGGCAAAATAACAGCCTCCTACACCTATAAATAGAGCCCCTGGTCATTCAGAAAAGGGGTCGGACAATTTTGAGAGCTAAAGGGCGCCCAGACTCTGCCATATTTACTCCATATCACCATTGCTACCTTAGATTCAGATTATAATCACAAAATCTATTGTACTACGCGATAAGAAATTGTAATCTTCAAGCATCAAGCAATAAAATCATAAAAACCTTGAAGTGGACGTAGGCCGGAGATAGCCGAACCACTATAAATTGTGTGTCACTATTCATTATTTCTGGATTGCTGTTTGTTGCTTGCTTAGATCTGATATTTGTGTTTGAATATTGCTGATTTGTATTCATACACTGGTGCTTTCATAATACTTGGGGTTTGTGACCAAATTTGGCTCAAACACTTTGGTGCTTTCACTGAGAACAACAAGCACCCGCTACACCAGATTCAAAGTTTAGATTCGAAAATTTGAAGGATTCAGATTGACTCGACAATGACTTGACAAACAAGACAAAGAGCTGAGAGAAGCCAGCAGGGAGGAAGTCAAGAGGCATCCTTTGGTGCTGGAGAAGGACAAGCTTCGATTTACATCACCAGAGATGAAATGGAAGCTATAGCAAATTCATTGCATGAGAGGATGATGAAGACTCAGCAAGAGATGCTGCAGAATTTCTTCGAGCAGATGAGGGAAGCAAATGTGCAAAACGTTGGACCAACCACAGCAGCTGCAAGTGCGGGACAAAGAGTCAGGATTATGGAAACCAATGAAGGTCAGGATCAAGGTCAGAATGCAGATCCAGAAGGCAATCAACAAGGGCTTGGGGGCATACCCTTAGGATCTGATGCTGGGAGGCCTACAGATGGAGCTCAACAAGCTGGAGCCAACGCTGATGCTAACAGGCCACATGAAGAGTACGTACCAGAATACCCTTCAAGACCAAGAGGGCAACCCCAGGATGGAGATGAAAAGATGGCTGGATTAGTTCGACGACTGATGAGAGGGGGATTGTCCAATAGAGGACTAGAGGAAGTTAGTCGGAGTCCGTTCACCCCGAATATCAGGAATGCAAGGAACCCTCCAAAGTTCAAACTGCCTATGCTGGATCCTTATGACGGGAAGTCAGACCCAACGATGCATATTACTCGATACATCAGGCACATGGAAGTGTTGGGGGCATCCGAGGAAGTGATGGCTCGATGCTTTCCTCTATACTTGTCAGATTCGGCTGCACTTTGGTTCAGGCAAGTAGAAACCGGATCGATCAAAACATGGGGTGAGCTTGTATATTTCTTCATGAGACAGTTTAGGGTCCATGTGACGTGACCCAAGAGTGTGATGACTTTGGCATCGATAAAACAAAGGACCGGAGAGTCCATAAAAGATTTTCTGCTACGATTTAATGAAACGGTGGCTTCTGTAGATCGCCCGGATCCATCTGTAACGACCCAGAATTTTTGATAATTAAAATTTGAATATTTTATTAATTTTAAAAATTAGTAAATGGAATTAGAAGTCGAATGATTTATTTTTCGAATATTGGGTTTTATTTGAGAATTAAGTCGATAAATTAAATAGTGAAATTCCAGGGATAATAAAAAAATCGAGTTTAAAATGATTGAAAATGATTTGGAAAATTTTATTTAATCATACTGGAGTTATAGAAATATTTTAGAACTTTCAGAATCGAATTTGGAGTTAATTTGTGAAAATCGAATATTTTAATATTTAATTATCGACTGTAAAAATAGCCAATTTTCGAACAGTCTCAGAATTGAACGAAACCAGTTTCATCGGATCCGTAATGTGATATTATTGCATGGTTTCAAATTTCGTAATTTTTGGAATTACCGTTTGTTCGGGGCAAGTCGAAACGCCTCGAAATCGATTTAAATCGGTTTAATTTAAATTGATCGTTTAATTCCATATCTTGCACAGACGACCGAATTAGCTTTCGAAACCTATTCCATTGTGTTCGGAACACGGGGTAAACCTTAGAAACGTCAGCCGGCACGTTCGATTCAGAGTTCGGAAAATTTCGATGAATAGTAAATTTGGCCATTTTCTATAAAAGCACCTACATTTTCTCATTTGCAAACAAGAAGAACAAACCCTAGGGTTCAAGAGCCAGCCGCCATCTTCAATTTCTAAGGCCAAAAATTCATTTCATTTCTCCTCTAATATTTCAAAATCCACACGTTTTTACGAAAAGTTGTTAACTACAACATTGTAGAGCGTCTCGAGCTCGATAGATCCATACGGTGGAGTAGGCATTCGTCGACCAGAGGAGACGTTTGGTGGCCGCGTTCGTGCGTCATTCGAGCATGTTTTGCTCGTGCCTGGGCCAACCGAGCTGGGAGTTATGGTAGTCGAAGGTGGAGCTTGCGTAGGGGAGTGGAATGGTGGAGCTTGATCGTCCTGGAAGTGAAGATGTTGGGCTCGATAATTCAAAGGAAGAGGCGGCTATTGGGTTCGACATTCACTGTGTAATCGCGTGACAAGGAAGAAGGTGGGGGTGGCTCAGATTGGATGGTGCAAAGTTGTGCGGCTGTGATTGATTGTAGGGTTAGAAAAGAAATTAAAATTTTATATTTATTTATATTTAAAATCGTATAACTTTGTAATAGCATAACTTTTTGCTACGAGGTCGAAAAATTACGAAACAAGTTGCGTTGGCTTCGTATTGATGAGCTCTTCGCGATGCAACTGAATTGGAGTCGTTTGGAGCTAGTTTGAATTTCGGGTAAAATTAAACGTCCGTTTAATTTTATTCGAAATAAACGCTGGAACGGAATTTAAAATCAAGGTGAGATCTTCTCACTCAAGAATTGAAAAGTGGAATTTTCAGTTATTGATTTGATTGCTATTGGATGTGATATTAGATATGATAGGATATATCTATATATATAGCAATATATACATATTGGCATATGTATATATTGGATTGATTGATTTCCCGCCTCGTATAGCGGATGAGACCCTATTGCGCCGTTAGTAAGCGGATTTTTATAAAACCCATATACCGCGATAATTCCGTACCGGAGCGGAATTGGTATTGTGCTAACATCTTTGGATGCAGGGAAACAGGTTGGAGGGATCCAACTGGATTCCTCAACTGTATTTACTTATTTACAGATATTGATGTATATTCTGTTATCATATTGATATATGATATTGACTGTTGTGATGGACTAATTGATGCGTTGCATCATCGGATTTAGTTTTGAAATGTAAAAATAACGACTTTTACTTTAAAAGGATTTTTAAAGTGATTTTTGAAAATATACGTTTTATGGAATTTTTGAATCGATTTATAAACGTAAAATTTTAAAGTTATAAAAGTTATAATTTGTAGTGAAATATAACCGAAGTGTCGTTTTTGAAATAAAAGTCGATTTATTTATAAAATGGTTTAAATAGAGATTTTTGAATTTATTATGAAAGCTCTATATATAAGATTTATAAAATTTGATTTTTATAAATCAAAGTGATGAAATTATAAAGGAGTTTTAAAGACGTTTTAAATGATGTTAAAATGGGGTTTATAAAGGACAGAATAAATGATTTGTGAAGTCCTAAAAGAACGATTTTTATAAATAAACGAATTATAAGTGTTTAACTTATAGAATGGACTTTTGGTAGAAAATTGAGTTATAAATTGAATTGGATAATAAAAGGGATTTATAAGTTGAAGTAGTTATAAAATAATAAATGGAATTTATAAACGTTGTTTATAAATCCGAAATCACATGATTTGATAAGTGAATTTTTGAAGTTAATTAAAGAAATTATATTCACGATTTTAGATCATGGATAATCTTTTAATAAATGTGTAGAAACATTTATTTGGGTAAATAAAGTATATTCACGATTTTGGACAGTGAATATATTATTAAATAAAATGGATATGTTTTGGAGAAGTGATATTATGAAATGAAGTAATTGTTTTAAAAGATGTTTTAAAACGTGTGAATTATCGAAATCATAGATTTCAACATTTATTATTGAAATAGACGTTTTCGAAAAATAAGGAAATGGTGGACTATAACACCGTTGTTATAGTAAATGATTTTCAAAAGGAAATGTTTTTAATGTAGTATTGGGATTTATATATCCATCTTAAAATCCGAATCCCTATACTAGTGATTTTGAGTCGTCGTAACGATGTTTTACGTAACATTCGTTTTGACTCAAATAAATGTTGTTATAATAAATGATTTCCTTAAAGAATAAATATATACTTAATTTGATTTAAGTATATCGGATATTTTCCAAGTGTTGAAAATAAAAGATTTATGAAACACTTATTATTAAATAAGTATGGAATGTTTTCCAAAATGAAATGAAACGTTTTGAGATTTTATCTTCTTAAAGATAAATTGAAAATGAATATTGGAATCGATTTGAAAATCGTATATCAGTAGATATTTTGAAAATATTAATTCACTATGGAATTTATAAAAAGAAAGGGAATCTGTTTAAAAATAAATATTGATTTATTTTTGAAGTGTGGAAATTTTATATCTAGTAAAGATATTTTTGAAGATGAAATAATTTGGAAAATTATTTGGAATCTGATGATGTTGCGCATCTTTATTGATAGTTAAATAACCGACTATCAATAATTACCTTGAATAGGTATTTGTTGTGAATTGGATGAATTTGAATGCCACACTTATTTTTGAATAAACGCTCACTATTCGGGTTAGCCGGGAAAGGACCATGGGGTCGTATAACCCATTCCGAATATGTGATACGTCGTTAGGAATCGCATTTGAAGACCGGTGTTGAAGACCGGATATTTTTGAAAACGGAAGGATTACCATCGAGTTACTCTACATCGGCTGATCTCCGATTTAGAGGTTTTATCACCCTTAGTGACGGGAAGTCCGGACGTGATTAGAAATTTATCCGGATGTGCAAGGGCTTCGTGAGAAGTGCCTTCGGTTCTGTTCGATCCCGGAATAGACTTGTATGGATTGTGTGTCTGACGTTACAATTTGAGATATAAAGCTGATTTCTTTCAAATACATTTCTGTTGGTGGCGGAGAATTTATTCTCTTAGCTTAACACCCTTCTCTGAGACGTACGAGCTCAGAGGTTATGTAGTTGAAATTCATCAGCGATATATCCCAATTTGGTAACGTGGCATACTGAGTGTTGCTGTGAAATGATCAGTGTTTGATCATTTGCGATATGATCATTTGTTTGATCTTATATCTTTGTGATCATAGGTTGATCATTTTGTTTGACCCGAAGCAGGGCTTTTTGAGAAAGCGTAGCTTTGTGGACGAGACTTCGTCGAGCCTCACACCCCGGAAATGGTCGAAACTGGAAGGATGCAGCAAGGTTCTAGGGAGTAGCGCCCCTTAGTGTATGTCATTCCTTCTGGATAGAGGTGGTATCATGGTATGGAGCCCAGATACTTAACCTATGTGGTTGCTGCATTATTATCTATGTGGTTTGTTGGAAATCGGGGATCCTCGGGAAGATCGGTTACGATCGGGGGATGGCATACGCGTGTCAGTAGTTACCTATTTTTGCAGAGGTAACCCGACCTTGTGTTGGCAGAGATCCGGTTAGGTTCTCGGGTCGTCTATTCCAGGGACGTACCCATCGTGGATAGGAAGTTCCTTAGCCTGACCATTTGTTGGAAATCCAAACTCCAATACGTGACTTGTACGGTATTAGTTGTAGAACCTGCCATTTACGTACGGTGGTCACCACTGTTTAGATGGTAGCTATAGTAGGCATACGATACTGGTCGTATGTTGGCTAAGATTAATATTATACTTTCGAAATGATTTCTACACTATGCACTAATAATAATATCAAAATGATTTGATTTTGCGTAGTAAGCATCTTTGACTATCATAAGAAGAAATCTCCTCCAATTCTGCGTTTGCATTGTGTGTGTGGCGGGAGGTCTTATGGTAGTTTCATTTTCCAAAAAGCATTTCGAATTGACTTTAAAAATTATTTTGTTGTTATAAAGAATAACTGTTTTACGATCTCACACCAGTCACCATGACTGACTCGGAGTTTATTGTTCCCTTCTAAACTCTGGGTGCCCACCAATTTCCACACGGGCAGCCTAGAGTTATGTTATCAGGATATTCTGGATATTCTGGAGCTTTGGAGATAAGCTGGAGGACGAGACGTAGTATTTGTATCCGATATTATTTATTCCGCTGTGTATTCTGTATGAGGACAAGTTATATAACTGTCCATTGTTGTATATTGACTCTGATGATTGATGTATGTATAAAATGATATAGTTCTTTGTTTTAAAGATTATTCATTTATCTATTATATATTGTTCCGCTGCGAATGTGAGATTCTGATATTGTTTTCTGTTCTGATGTTGTTCTGTTGTTCTTCTTTCTTCTCTTTTTCTTCTATCTTCTTCTTCTTCTACGTTTTCTTTTTCTTAAAACCCTCACTATTGGAGTTTCCGGCACTCGATTGCTCGGCAGTCGATAAAGTGAGTATCGATGTCGAAATTTCGAAAGTCGAAAATTCCGGTCGTGACAGCGTGGTATCAGAGCATATGGTTAAGCGACAACCCTGCTCTGTTGGGTGTTACTCATTAGAGATAGAGTCAGTAGTACTCTAGAATGAGTTGAGTGTAATAATAGATATGAGTGCGTATTTGTTAGTGAATATAAAATTGTTTATATTGTGATGATTGGTTTGTTGAGTGGTATATGGATTCTGGTCGGTATTGTCCTTACAACTCTATCGATAGGGATCTCTAAACACTTGTATAGAACAATTCGGCACAGTATTGTTTTAAAATAGGGTAAATGAGATAATTTTGCCCAAAACTATTTTTGTATAGAAAATAAATGTTTTTCTATAAAGTATTATAGTATATGGTTGCATGGATGTTAGGAAGTAATAATAGTAAATTATTATCATTGAAATTGAATAAGAAAATGAAATCGTAACTCCAAAGTTAAGAGATAAATCCATGTACAAATGAAATTTGAGAATATAAATTATAAATGTGATTTGTAATTTGAAACGGAATTCCAGAGAAGTATTTTGAAATGTTTTGAAAAGAATCTGAAAATTTTGGAGATTTGGAAGTTTAAATCTTTTTGATTTGAAAATGAATTTCAAAGGTTGGAAAAATGTTTTGGAAAGATAAAAGCTCTAAACTCTTTTCGGTCGCTGGAAAATAACTTCGATGATGATCGCGACATCACCGGTGTTCATTTTCGGGTTTCCAAAAGAGGAATTGCTGCCAAATTGTTTTAAATGAAAGTTGTTTGGAAAATTGGGTTTTGTTTTAGAAAATTCAAAAGATAATTTGAATTGTTTTCAAAAATGGTTTTGAAAGGTTGAATATGAGTTGTATAACTTATAAAATGAGAAAATGTAAGTGAAATAAATGATGTTTAATGGGAATATAACTTAAGAAATGATGAATGGATTGATTTTGGGTATCAAAATTTATTACTGAAATGAATATGAACTTGAGTTATAAAAGTGAAATTCAACTTGAAATGTTAAATGAATTAGCAATTGAATAAATAAATGTATTGGATGTTAATCAATTTAATGAAAGTAAATTGAATGTTGAAAAATTCATTTCAAATTTGTAAAGTAAAGTATTGAAATAAAATTAGTAACGGAAACTAATTGAAGAAATGAAAAATTAATATAGTTTGAGATGAATTAAAATTCATATGGAATTTGAAATCCAGTTTAATATGAGTGGTTATAAACCATAATAGTGAATTGAAAATAAATATAATGTGTATATGGAATATTTACATTGAACTTAAGAAATGAAGTGTGAAATTCTTAAGTAAAAATTGATGATTGAACTAAAGATAAAATTGAATTCAAATGAAATTGAAATGAGAAATTGAACGAAATTGAATATGTAACTTCAATAGCAAATTTAAAAAGGATATAAGAAGTATATATTGAAATTTTGTAATCGAATTTGCAAAATAGTTTGAATGCTGTAACTAGATATTATGGCTAGTAGGATATACAGGTGTATAAAGGGATTGGAAAATTTATTTCAAAGATGAATTTGAATTTGCTCGAAAAAGGTATGTATTTAAATTTCTATATGAGATTTGATGACTTTCTTGTCTAGCCGCTTGGCTTTTTCTTTTCTTTTTGAAATCTGAGAGTCCGTAGGGACGTTTTGTAGTCGTACCGTATTAGCCGCGCAAAGGAGACGCTGGCAAAATTTTTCGGAAATTTAGGGCGTTAGAAATTTTTTGAGAAATTTTGAAAGTTTAAAATTTGAATTTAAACTCGAATTTGAATTTGGAAGTAAACAATGTTGTTTGGAACTTATAATTGAAGTTGGAAAGCTAGTGTGAATGATAACGAATCTTTAGTAGAAAGACTTGTTTTGATAAATTGATAAAACTATTTGAATTTGAGAAAATAGTAGACGAGTTAAGGACCTTTCTTCCTGACTTGTAATTTCGAGGACGAAATTCTTTTAAGGGGGGAAGTCTGTAACGACCCAGAATTTTTGATAATTAAAATTTGAATATTTTATTAATTTTAAATATTAGTAAATGGAATTTAGAAGTCGAATGATTTATTTTTCGAATATTGGGTTTTATTTGAGAATTAAGTCGATAAATTAAATAGTGAAATTATAGGGATAATAAAAAAATCGAGTTTAAAATGATTGAAAATGATTTGGAAAATTTTATTTAATCATACTGGAGTTATAGAAATATTTTAGAACTTTCAGAATCGAATTTGGAGTTAATTTGTGAAAATCGAATATTTTAATATTTAATTATCGATTGTAAAAATAGCCAATTTTCGAACAGTCTCAGAATTGAACGAAACCAGTTTCATCGGATCCGTAATGTGATATTATTGCATGGTTTCAAATTTCGTAATTTTTGGAATTACCGTTTGTTCGGGGCAAGTCGAAACGCCTCGAAATCGATTTAAATCGGTTTAATTTAAATTGATCGTTTAATTCCATATCTTGCACAGATGACCGAATTAGCTTTCGAAACCTATTCCATTGTGTTCGGAACACGGGGTAAACCTTAGAAACGTCAGCCGGCACGTTCGATTCGGAGTTCGGAAAATTTCGATGAATAGTAAATTTGGCCATTTTCTATAAAAGCACCTACATTTTCTCATTTGCAAACAAGAAGAACAAACCCTAGGGTTCAAGAGCCAGCCGCCATCTTCAATTTCTAAGGCCAGAAATTCATTTCGTTTCTCCTCTAATATTTCAAAATCCACACGTTTTTACGAAAAGTTGTTAACTACAACATTGTAGAGCGTCTCGAGCTCGATAGATCCATACGGTGGAGTAGGCATTCGTCGACCAGAGGAGACGTTTGGTGGCCGCGTTCGTGCGTCATTCGAGCACGTTTTGCTCGTGCCTGGGCCAACCGAGCTGGGAGTTATGGTAGTCGAAGGTGGAGCTTGCGTAGGGGAGTGGAATGGTGGAGCTTGATCGTCCTGGAAGTGAAGATGTTAGGCTCGATAATTCAAAGGAAGAGGCGGCTATTGGGTTCGACATTCACTGTGTAATCGCGTGACAAGGAAGAAGGTGGGGGTGGCTCAGATTGGATGGTGCAAAGTTGTGCGGCTGTGATTGATTGTAGGGTTAGAAAAGAAATTAAAATTTTATATTTATTTATATTTAAAATCGTATAACTTTGTAATAGCATAACTTTTTGCTACGAGGTCAAAAAATTACGAAACAAGTTGCGTTGGCTTCGTATTGACGAGCTCTTCGCGATGCAACTGAATTGGAGTCGTTTGGAGCTAGTTTGAATTTCGGGTAAAATTAAACGTCCGTTTAATTTTATTCGAAATAAACGCTGGAACGGAATTTAAAATCAAGGTGAGATCTTCTCACTCAAGAATTGAAAAGTGGAATTTTCAGTTATTGATTTGATTGCTATTGGATGTGATATTAGATATGATAGGATATATCTATATATATAGCAATATATACATATTGGCATATGTATATATTGGATTGATTGATTTCCCGCCTCGTATAGCGGATGAGACCCTATTGCGCCGTTAGTAAGCGGATTTTTATAAAACCCATATACCGCGATAATTCCGTACCGGAGCGGAATTGGTATTGTGCTAACATCTTTGGATGCAGGGAAACAGGTTGGAGGGATCCAACTGGATTCCTCAACTGTATTTACTTATTTACAGATATTGATGTATATTCTGTTATCATATTGATATATGATATTGACTGTTGTGATGGACTAATTGATGCGTTGCATCATCGGATTTAGTTTTGAAATGTAAAAATAACGACTTTTACTTTAAAAGGATTTTTAAAGTGATTTTTGAAAATATACGTTTTATGGAATTTTTGAATCGATTTATAAACGTAAAATTTTAAAGTTATAAAAGTTATAATTTGTAGTGAAATATAACCGAAGTGTCGTTTTTGAAATAAAAGTCGATTTATTTATAAAATGGTTTAAATAGAGATTTTTGAATTTATTATGAAAGCTCTATATATAAGATTTATAAAATTTGATTTTTATAAATCAAAGTGATGAAATTATAAAGGAGTTTTAAAGACGTTTTAAATGATGTTAAAATGGGGTTTATAAAGGACAGAATAAATGATTTGTGAAGTCCTAAAAGAACGATTTTTATAAATAAACGAATTATAAGTGTTTAACTTATAGAATGGACTTTTGGTAGAAAATTGAGTTATAAATTGAATTGGATAATAAAAGGGATTTATAAGTTGAAGTAGTTATAAAATAATAAATGGAATTTATAAACGTTGTTTATAAATCCGAAATCACATGATTTGATAAGTGAATTTTTGAAGTTAATTAAAGAAATTATATTCACGATTTTAGATCATGGATAATCTTTTAATAAATGTGTAGAAACATTTATTTGGGTAAATAAAGTATATTCACGATTTTGGACAGTGAATATATTATTAAATAAAATGGATATGTTTTGGAGAAGTGATATTATGAAATGAAGTAATTGTTTTAAAAGATGTTTTAAAACGTGTGAATTATCGAAATCATAGATTTCAACATTTATTATTGAAATAGACGTTTTCGAAAAATAAGGAAATGGTGGACTATAACACCGTTGTTATAGTAAATGATTTTCAAAAGGAAATGTTTTTAATGTAGTATTGGGATTTATATATCCATCTTAAAATCCGAATCCCTATACTAGTGATTTTGAGTCGTCGTAACGATGTTTTACGTAACATTCGTTTTGACTCAAATAAATGTTGTTATAATAAATGATTTCCTTAAAGAATAAATATATACTTAATTTGATTTAAGTATATCGGATATTTTCCAAGTGTTGAAAATAAAAGATTTATGAAACACTTATTATTAAATAAGTATGGAATGTTTTCCAAAATGAAATGAAACGTTTTGAGATTTTATCTTCTTAAAGATAAATTGAAAATGAATATTGGAATCGATTTGAAAATCGTATATCAGTAGATATTTTGAAAATATTAATTCACTATGGAATTTATAAAAAGAAAGGGAATCTGTTTAAAAATAAATATTGATTTATTTTTGAAGTGTGGAAATTTTATATCTAGTAAAGATATTTTTGAAGATGAAATAATTTGGAAAATTATTTGGAATCTGATGATGTTGCGCATCTTTATTGATAGTTAAATAACCGACTATCAATAATTACCTTGAATAGGTATTTGTTGTGAATTGGATGAATTTGAATGCCACACTTATTTTTGAATAAACGCTCACTATTCGGGTTAGCCGGGAAAGGACCATGGGGTCGTATAACCCATTCCGAATATGTGATACGTCGTTAGGAATCGCATTTGAAGACCGGTGTTGAAGACCGGATATTTTTGAAAACGGAAGGATTACCGTCGAGTTACTCTACATCGACTGATCTCCGATTTAGAGGTTTTATCACCCTTAGTGACGGGAAGTCCGGACGTGATTAGAAATTTATCTGGATGTGCAAGGGCTTCGTGAGAAGTGCCTTCGGTTCTGTTCGATCCCGGAACAGACTTGTATGGATTGTGTGTCTGACGTTACAATTTGAGATATAAAGCTGATTTCTTTCAAATACATTTCTGTTGGTGGCGGAGAATTTATTCTCTTAGCTTAACACCCTTCTCTGGGACGTACGAGCTCAGAGGTTATGTAGTTGAAATTCATCAGCGATATATCCCAATTTGGTAACGTGGCATACTGAGTGTTGCTGTGAAATGATCAGTGTTTGATCATTTGCGATATGATCATTTGTTTGATCTTATATCTTTGTGATCATAGGTTGATCATTTTGTTTGACCCGAAGCAGGGCTTTTTGAGAAAGCGTAGCTTTGTGGACGAGACTTCGTCGAGCCTCACACCCCGGAAATGGTCGAAACAGGAAGGATGCAGCAAGGTTCTAGGGAGTAGCGCCCCTTAGTGTATGTCATTCCTTCTGGATAGAGGTGGTATCATGGTATGGAGCCCAGATACTTAACCTATGTGGTTGCTGCATTATTATCTATGTGGTTTGTTGGAAATCGGGGATCCTCGGGAAGATCGGTTACGATCGGGGGATGGCATACGCGTGTCAGTAGTTACCTATTTTTGCAGAGGTAACCCGGCCTTGTGTTGGCAGAGATCCGGTTAGGTTCTCGGGTCGTCTATTCCAGGGACGTACCCATCGTGGATAGGAAGTTCCTTAGCCTGACCATTTGTTGGAAATCCAAACTCCAATACGTGACTTGTACGGTATTAGTTGTAGAACCTGCCATTTACGTACGGTGGTCACCACTGTTTAGATGGTAGCTATAGTAGGCATACGATACTGGTCGTATGTTGGCTAAGATTAATATTATACTTTCGAAATGATTTCTACACTATGCACTAATAATAATATCAAAATGATTTGATTTTGCGTAGTAAGCATCTTTGACTATCATAAGAAGAAATCTCCTCCAATTCTGCGTTTGCATTGTGTGTGTGGCGGGAGGTCTTATGGTAGTTTCATTTTCCAAAAAGCATTTCGAATTGACTTTAAAAATTATTTTGTTGTTATAAAGAATAACTGTTTTACGATCTCACACTAGTCACCATGACTGACTCGGAGTTTATTGTTCCCTTCTAAACTCTGGGTGCCCACCAATTTCCACACGGGCAGCCTAGAGTTATGTTATCAGGATATTCTGGATATTCTGGAGCTTTGGAGATAAGCTGGAGGACGAGACGTAGTATTTGTATCCGATATTATTTATTCCGCTGTGTATTCTGTATGAGGACAAGTTATATAACTGTCCATTGTTGTATATTGACTCTGATGATTGATGTATTTATAAAATGATATAGTTCTTTGTTTTAAAGATTATTCATTTATCTATTATATATTGTTCCGCTGCGAATGTGAGATTCTGATATTGTTTTCTGTTCTGATGTTGTTCTGTTGTTTTTCTTTCTTTCTTCTCTTTTTCTTCTATCTTCTTCTTCTTCTACTTTTTCTTTTTCTTAAAACCCTCACTATTGGAGTTTCCGGCACTCGATTGCTCGGCAGTCGATAAAGTGAGTATCGATGTCGAAATTTCGAAAGTCGAAAATTCCGGTCGTGACACATCGATGATTTTGATGGCAGCAGTGGCAGGAGTTGGGAAGGCACCGAATTCAAAGATTCTTTGGCGTGAGACCCACCGCAAGATCTTGGAGAGTTTTACCATGAAGCTGAAAGATTCATTCGATTAGAGGAATCACAAGCCGAGAGGCTGGAAATAAACGCTGTACAAGGTGAAGGAACCGCCAGGGAACAACCCAGGGTGGACAAAGGAAAGAGAAAGCAGGATGACGCACATGATGGTCCTGATAAACGGAAGAAATTCCGAGAGCCCAGATTCAGGCAATACACAGATTTGGCGGCAAGCCTGGAACGAATTTACACTGAAACTCGGGGGCAACTCCCCTATCGAAAACCACCCAGGAGAGATCCCACAGAGCGGGAGCGTAGAACCGGAAAATATTGCCTATTCCATGAGCTGGATGGGCACACAACCGACGAATGCCGCCACCTAAAGGATGAGGTGGGAGAACATGCCAGGAGTGGTAGATTGCCACAATATGTTAGAGAACGAGCAACGGCGGTAAGGCCTGAACAACTACCGCCTCCACCTAACAGAAACGATCCTGGATCGGGATCACGACTCGTCATCAACTGATTAAGATGGCAAGGGCCAAGTTCAGGATTTGAACTACGGTCAAATAATTTCATTAGATTTGTTTTCAGAATAAACGGCTACTCCACTTACTCATGTACGGGAACCAGAGAGATCCCTAGGCATGCTCTGAGATGGAGATAGACCGGTCTGCCCGAAGAGGCAGTGTTTAGTTTTTTCCTGATGTTTGAGATTGAACATCTAGGACCTGAATTTAATAAATAAACTTGAATTTCTTGAAATAAGCCTTTGACTGGAGAGTTAAAGGATGAGTATTAAATACCAATATAAAAATGATCGCTTTATGACCCTACTTGGAGAGACGGGGTCCGGAGTGCAAGAAGTTGGTTGCTTTGCCGGAGAGCGACAGGATTGACTCACTTAACATCGTTTCCCATTCACCGGAGAGTGATTGGATCGGGATTCGATAAGAGCCTGGAGAGGCTATGATCAGCCCACGATTTAGGCCATGACATCGCTTAATGTTCAGATACACTGAACCGGAGTGCAAGAAGTGAGTCGCTTCGTTGGAGAGCGACAGAATTGACTCACTTAACACTGTTTCCCCTTCACCGGAGAGTGACAGGATGGGGTCCAGCAGGAGCCCAGAGAGGCTACGATCGGTCCAGAACGACCAAGACATCGCTTTACGCCTTAACTGGGGCCAGAGTGCAAGGAATAGAAATCAACGCCGGAGAGCAATAGGATCTTTCTATTCGATCGCTAAGTATGGAATGGGCTTGGCAAGGGTCCGGAGTGGCCATTGATAGTACGGAGAGACTGTAGAATCTCATTTTTAACTTCCACTAGAAGAAATTGATAACGATTCGGCTTCGAACAGCCATGGACTTGATTGAAAATGCTATAAGCTCTGAATAAAACATGAACTCACTGCATTCAATTTGAGACTGATCAAAACACACCTTTTACCAAAAGGCATGATTTGGGGGGAAAAGTGTTATCCCACCTTTTGGCAAAGCCGAGATATCCAAAAATTAACTGAAAATCAATGATTACTAGTCATGAATATCGATTGTGCATCGTAGGTTCACCATGGATATCGATGAATTTTGTCCTTGTCTGGATCGAGCCACGATTAGCAAGACATAACAAGCAAAGCCAGGGAAGTCAACGTTCCAATTTTCAAGTCGATCCGAGTTCGTATGCTCAACTTATGATCGATGCAAGATTAAGGGGATCACCCCTAATTCGAATCCATAGGTGAAACCTATGTTCGAATCCATCAACACCTGTTGGCTCCGAATCGATCGTGACCTCCTTGTTCGAATCCATCAGGTGGTCAAGCTTCGTATCGATCGCCCAATCCCCGCTCCATATCCATCACCCGAATCCATGTTCGAATCCTTCAGACATCCTACTTCGTACCCAACGAGATGCTCTGCTTCGAATCCATGCATAAGTGGCATGTTCGAATCCATTGAGGTGCCTTTCATTGAATCCATCAGGCTACATTGACTTCGTATCGATTGGAACAGATCACTATCGATACGAGCGATGCGTCATTCGAATCCAAGGATTATTGGTGTCTTCGAATCCATCGAGTCGAAGCAGCGAGGTATGTGGGACGACTCGATCAAATAGGCGAATAAAGCGGATCAAAGCGAAAGTCGTGCCCCACGTCATCACAAAGCCACGAGCCACAATCGTTCCGAAGGGATCGATTCGATCATATCGATTCGAGCGTACCAGCCTACCGAGAAACACCAATTCGAATCGATCATAACTAGAGATCCATAAGTCCAAATGCTATGAAATTTTCACAGAAGCTTATGCACATGTTGAAGAATGTCCACACCAAATTTCAGCTCGATTGGATGTTTTCTTGATCGATTCGAATGGACTTCGAATCGATCCCAAAGTGGGCCCAGATTTCCTGAAAGCGGGCATGTGGGCCCCCCTCACGTGCCAGAAGTGGTCTCCCGAAATTTAGGCGAAATATCAGCCTCCTACACCTATAAATAGAGTCCCTGGTCATTCAGAAAAGGGGTCGGACAATTTTGAGAGCTAAAGGGCGCCCAGACTCTGCCAGATTTACTCCAGATCACCATTGCTGCCTTAGATTCAGATTATAATCACAAAATCTATTGTACTACGCGATAAGAAATTGTAATCTTCAAGCATCGAGCAATAAAATCATAAAAACCATGAAGTGGACGTAGGCCGGAGATAGTCGAACCACTATAAATTGTGTGTCACTATTCATTATTTCTGGATTGCTATTTGTTGCTTGCTTAGATCTGATATTTGTGTTTGAATATTGCTGATTTGTATTCATACACTGGTGCTTTCACAATACTTGGGGTTTGTGACCAAATTTGGCGCAAACATTTCTATATACATATAATTTATTTTTCTATAAGATTCATCATGTCTAGAGATTTTATAACTCAATATTTAATATAGTTTTTAATCAATTATATATATATTCAGACATTTAAATATCAGAAAACTCATCTATTTGACTTGCAAAAATCAATACTTCAATAATTAAAATTAATTAATTTCCCAATAACCATGTCGAAAAACCCAGGTCATTACAGTTTCCGATCAAGGAGCCTGATTAGAGTCCGCACAAGAGGATCGAGAGATCGATACTAGTTCTAAAGTAAAGTTGTGGGTTCGAATAGAAGATCGAATCAGATATTACGAATGATTTAGGTATATCATATATAATTGAGTTTAAAGATAATATTTTGGTAAACTCTTTTGGGTTGAGTTGTGATGAAATTTTGGGAATGAAATTCTTTTAAATGGGGAGAATGTAACGACTCTTAATTTCATCACTTTGATTTGGAATATTTAATTAATTTTAAGTATTCGAATATTGGTTTATTAAACATAAATAATCATGTTTTATATGATAAATAATAATGGTAATTTTGTTTTGGAAAAAATGTTTACAAAAATATATTCTTTGAAAATATATCGATAAAATGACCGAAGATCGTTTTATGGATAAACAGCTTTTTAACCATCAAAAGTCACGCGCGATTTTTTTACAGACACTTATTTCTCCATTTAAGCAAGAATATGTAATAAAATTATTTATTTTGTTTTTGGAAATAAAATGTCTTTATGATATCATCAATTATGTCATTATTTTTAAACAATTGATTTTTGAATTTAAATCGAGTTTAAAAGATTTAATAATTGTTTTAAATGATAAATAATTCATTTTAATTATATTATATAGTGATAATAATGGATTTATAATAGTTTTATAAATGTATAAACTTGTTTTATAAAAATATGCAAATTTCATCGCACTTTGACCGTTTAACTACAGGATTTTGCAATGTTTGAAAATTGTTTATATGGTTTAATAATTCAAATGAGCACGTTTTAATTATTCTAAGGTGATAAAAAAATTATTTTCAAGTTTTTTTTATGTAAATAAATGGTGTGATTAAAAACTGAAAATGTGACCGAGATTCAGCTTTCGGATTTTCGAACTTTATTGAACGAAAGTTGTTTAAAGTCATTGAAGTTGTTTATATGTCTTATGCACATATGTAATATGCACTAACAATACACACACACACACACACACACATACACTTAATAAAGCAAAAATATCTAAGATATTTCCATTTTCTTCATCCTTAAGTCTAATAAAGCAACCATCTCTTCACTCACAACACCTTACACGCACATGGAAGTGCTCATGGAGGGGGGTGGGGGTGCGATCCATGCATGATGTGAGAGGGGGAGGTCATGGCCGAGCTCATGGATGATGTGGGGGGAAGGGGAGGGGAGAGATATTTTGCTAAGTTGCTTAAGAGTTAAGGCCCCCCTCCTACAAATGCACACCCACCCCTTCACATTTCTATCATTCAAAACTCAAGTTTCTTCTTCTTCTTTAGCACCTCTCTAATGGCTTCCTAATAAGCCCCTTCTCTTCAAAAAATATATCCAAAGATATAGCCAAGGGAAATAAATATATACATACATAGATACCATGTTATTCCACCTTCAAAAACAATGCAAAACTACTCCAACTTCTTCAAAACCCACGACCACCTCCCTACCACAATGTTTGGCCGAGCAAGCCATCTCCTAAGGTCATGGACGAGCATTCAAGAAAGAAAGGAGGGAGTTCGAAAAGCTCCAGAGTGAAGAAAACAGGGAGAAATGCTGCTGGAATGCCGTCAGAGTAATTTTGAGAAGTTATGGAGGTAATACAATCGTGAGAATTACACCGCTAATTTATTATAAATTATATGATGGTTAATATATTTTCTATAATTGTTTTCTATGTTTGATCATCATGTTTTGGATGTGATAATATGTTTGTATGGTTGTGGAAATAATTTACGTTAAATACATAGCGAATTTATAAAAAGGAAATCACTTTCCTATATGAATTATAAAAGTGTTACGAAATATTAAACTTATTAAAACATGAATAAAATGGTATAAATGGTTTATAAATGTTTTATAAATATTAAAATTCATTTTGGTAAAGTTTGAAAAAGATTTGAAAATGGAGTCAAAATAAGCGCGTCGCGTAACGGTAGTTTGCAATTTCGCACCATAAAAGTTAAATCAATGTGTAGAATGGAATATAGCTTGAAATTATTCGAAATAAGAATTTTTTGAAGTCTTGTAACTATAGTTTTCAAATGAAGAAGAAAAATCAAGATTTCATTGAATATAATTTGAGTTATGTCCAAATCAAGTTTTAAAAGCATCGCGGTTTGGCGGTTTTGGGAACCAAAGTGGAAAATGCTTTAAAATTTATATTTTTAAATCTTTAAAAAAATGAAATAAATTTTATAAACATGTTAATTTTTTTAAAAGGGATTTGAGTTATAAAAATGAACTTATACCAAATGGAATTAGTGTGTTGAACAAAGAAGCTTTCAAAACACTATTCGTAGTAGTTTTTGCAGCAGTTTCGGTAACTTTGTCAAATTATGGTTTTAACTTAATTATTCTTTCCCAATATTTTGAGTATTCTTTTCATATGAATAATTAAGTATTTTGAAGATGATATGGAAGTTTTATAATTATTTTAAAGGAATTTTAGATAAATGGTTAAAGGAAAATTGTTTTAAACAATATTTGGAATTGTGTTAAGTAAATGAAAATCATCTCTTAAAGATCATATAAAAGAGTTTAAAGTTGATCAAATAACTTGACCATCTTATGGGTGACATAAAGATAGTCTCCAGACCCGATATTGGACAACTAGTGTTTGGGTTCCACTCTAGCTATCTGGACTAGTCCAACGGAGGGGACAATAAATTTGATTTATTCGAACCACATCTTCCTAAGATAAAAAGAGATTTGGAGCTTTCTAAAAGTTAAAAAAGATTTAAAATAGGATTTTAGTTGTTAAAGAAAACATTTTAGTTAAACTCCATGTTAAATTCTAAGGAGGGAACTCATACTATTCGTATGAATTTAAAAGGAAATTTCACCATTATTCAACAAATAGTACAGGTTGAACACGAAAATTAGTATTGGGTATAATCGGTCTAAAATTTATGGATCCATTTTATTCAATACTAACTAGTTTGGGTTTATAGTAACGATGTCTTAAATAAAATTGTTTTTGACTCATTAAAGATATGTTTTGGAAATGTGAAATCTTCATTAAGATTTGAATTATCTTTTTCTGAGTAATTAAAGATGAAATGGTTTGGTATTTCCAAAGTTAAAAAGGGGTTTTAATTAACCAATGGATTTGATAAAAGAGGTTTAATTATCCCATATATACTGAAACATAATATGATTTAAAGATGTAAATTTTCAAAGAGATATTTTACTAGGATAAAAGATATTGACAAATTGAATAATAATCATCTATATACTTGACATCTTTTATCATAATTGGTTTGGAGAAACTGGGATCAGATTTGGATGATTCCTATCTGAAAACCACTTCGAACCAATATATGTTTGAAAGTGAAAACATATTGGTGACAGAGGTCTTCAGAATGTAGGGCTGCTTGTCACTGAGCTCTGAGGTAATTCCATTATCATATATATGGCAACAGTGGTTCCTTCAATTTGAAATCTTCAATGCAAGGCTACCCGCTACTAATCCTAGGGGTAATTCTCAAATAGGATGTAGTAAGAGAAGTGCCTTCGGTTTTTCCTGTTTCTGGACAACTTGTATGGACGAATGTCTGACATTGCATTTCTAAGACCAAGTACATTGATCTCTACAAAAGTACATATATTGGTGGTGTAGGTGCCAATCCCTTCTATACTCAATACCCTTCTCTGAGAAATATTCAGAGGTTGTACTTTTGTGGAAACTAATTAGTGTGTCATCAAAAATGGCAATGTGGCATTCAAATTGGGATTTGTCACGTGAAAGGTAAAATGTTATCTCAAGCCTCACATAATGGTAATGGAAGGGTAGATGCGGCAGGGCTAAGTGAGTCGCACCCAATAGGATATGTTCATCACCTTTCTAAATTACCCACTATATATCGAGTTTGTTGTGTATGCTTTGAGACGTCTCAGATAAGTTGGGACGATTGGGGTGATGTCATATTCGGTACTGTCTATGGTAAAGGTAGGCTGGTTCTGTGTTGATAGAGGTTGGAGCCTCGGGGCATCCCTTTAGAGATGTACTATCGAAAGGTAGCCCCTTACCTCGTCATTGTATGGAATTCATTCTCCAATATGAGCCATTATAGTTTTAATTGTAAACCTATTATGCTGGAATTTAATAGATGTAACAACTTCGGCTAAGATTATATACATTTATTTTAAAACTGTTTTCAAACCAATGTCATTATAAATAATATTAAATGATTTGATAAAAATATTTTAGTTATCATAAGGTAAAAACTAGTCCATCTTTATGTGCGGCATGGTCTTATGAGGTACTCTTCTTTTCAGAGGTTTTGTTTGGCATCAAAGTCGATCTATGACACTATCATATTTATTTATGATTTTCTTTTCTCACGCTGGTTTGCCAGACTGATTCAGGTATTTATAATACTTGAGTCAGATCCGAGTAGTTTTAGGATAGCTGAAGATGCTTGGAGTTTCTAGAGGAGAGATCTTCATCAACGTATGGACATAGTTTACTTTTCCACTGTGTTTGTCGTTTTTCAGCATTTGTAAGGACATGTATTTATAATTGTCCAGGCTGAGTTTTGTATAGCTCTGATGTATGTATTTTAAATTTCCACTGTAAAGATTATATATTGAAATAATATATGTTATTCCATTCGTGTAAGATTATGTTTTGTCTTTATTTTCTTTTTACCCTTAACGGTCTATCTTCTCGTTCAATTTGAGTTGAACATGTGTGGTTTATTATCCACTTAAACTGTATGGAAAAGCGGGTTGTTACAGAGTGTGTGTGTGTGTGTTTAGTGTGTGTGTGTGTGTGTGTATAGACATGATAGCATTAGTGCTATGTCCTAGTGGAATTATGCAATTTGTTGCATATATATATATAACTCGATAATCAATATTGTTCTAAATAATATGTGTTTTCTCTCTATTATATACTTGTTATATCATGATACAAATAATTATGTAATTAGTTAAAGTATATTCAATATAAAATCCACAAATGATATGTTTTGTGATAGTAGTTACAAAGTGTTGTAACCATGAGTAATTTATCACAATGAAATTAAACATACCGTGTTAAATATTCCTAGTCAAGATCTATCGAGACTGGATATCGACGCATCTGTTGAGATTAGAGTATGTAACGCTCTCTAAATATTAGGTGGTGTATTACTCATACCTGCCGGGGGCATCAAGGGGTTACATACTGATAGTTGTTGGATAAGTATGGAATGACTTGCTTGATAGTTTTCTGTTGGTTAATATAACTAAGATTGAATAGAAATTATTGATGTGGCAAAATTACGCAGTTTTGTTGACTTGAGAGTACTTCAATAAGGAAGCTCCGCTTTAATTATAGTTAAATCATGACACAACGTCCATCGAATGACTATAGTTGGGTCGAGTGAAAGCACTGAAAATGAAACACTATTCAAGAGAGAATTCGTCATCTCGGTTATATGAGGTTGGTATCACCGTCAACTAAAGTCAACTCAAAATCAAAGTTTTTGACCAGTACAATATATAGTTAATAATAATTTTAATATCAAACCAAGGACTTTATGTTTGGACTATAAAGTTGAATGTGGATGATGTTGGAATTTTGACCATTACCAAATTCTAGAAGTTCTAAGTGATATAGTTTTGACAAAGAGAATATGTCTAAATAATTGTCACCACTAGGTAACACTTAATAAAGTAAAATTAGATTTTATCAATACCAAGTAAATGATATATTTGGCCAAAATGTCATACCATCTGCTAAATGAAGTGTGAACATAATATTCAAATTGTTCGATATTGATCGCTGACCAAATTTACAACTAAGAGTCACAGAAACAAAACATTGAATGCTCCTTTTGCCACCCGATTTAATAATCTATAATTGCTATAAATTATAAAATTATTTAATATTTATGAAACATTAATTAAATTTTTTATTTGATGTGCTGAACAATATTAAATAGTGTATATCTAATAGTTATAAATATACTAATCGATAAACGATACCGGTGTGCATTTAAATCAGATTTAAATGCAGCAATTATTATTTGGGCTTGGATTTGTCTTAAGGCCCACAAGAGGCTTGGTATAGGTGGCTATAAGTTAGAATATTAGGGCTAGCCATATGACAGTAGAGAGGGAAGGAATTTTGAATTCAAAAGAAAGAGAAATGGTAAGAGAAATAAGTAGATCTTGATCCTCATTTAACTCCCTAGTCTCTTTCTTATATAATCCCTCCAACCCTCACTTTACAAGCACTTTTTTCACTCTTCCTTTGTTGCTCATACCAAGCCACCCTCCCCTATAACAAATCCAAGAATCCAAGCACTAATTCACATTAATTTTCTTCGATGCGATCGCCGGTGGCAAGGCAATTCGAAAGTTAGAAACTTCGAGGTTGGGTTTGGATTCAAGGATTCTATTTCTTTATTTCAACGTGCGAACCTTGGACTTGAAAGGTACTTTGCTGGTCCATTATTATATACCAATGTTCATATACTTACTGTTTCATACTTTGCTTAGTTAGAAATATCACGAATCGGTATATCGATGGATTGTCACATGCTGATGGTTGTGTATATAAGTGGATATATATATATATATATATAATTAAAAAAATTATGTATGTTTTTAATTGCTCACAGCTTATAAATAAAATATGACTAACATAATTTTATTAAATGATTTTAGTGAATTAATTTAAACACAAAAGATTAAACCACATGATAGATATATTTTAAATTTTTTGAAATTTTTTGTTTATACTAGAAAATATTTTGGTACTAAAATTAAAAAAATCATATATATATATATATTATAATTATTTAATTGATTAAAAATTGGTTAAATAAATAAAATAAATGTACACACATTTATAAATAATATAAAATTCTATATAATTTTATATAAATAAAATATACATTATGGTTTTGAAAATGATATTTTTTAATTATTTTTGTATAGTTTTTAATTTATTATAAAAAATTAATTAATAAATTATATAAAATCAAAATAAAAATTAAAAAATTCATATTTTTATTTGGCCAAAAGCAACAACAAATTATATATTTATTGTAAATTTATAAATATATGACTAATTATATGTTTTTTATGTAATATGTATTTAAATTAATTTAAAAAAAATATAGAAAATAATTTTAGTTCAGATTTCATATTTTAAATAATTTTACAACTAATATTTAAAATAATATTTATAATTTAATCATATATATATAAATGTTTGTATTGTGTGTATTTTAATAAATGCTTTATGTAAGTAACTTACAACCAATATTTTATAATAATTATACAATTATATTTTACATACACACACGCACGCATATAGACACACACATAGAAAATCCATTTGTATGCATGTGGGATTGACATGTATGTTGCGGTGTAAATCCCAATATCTATATACTAACATGTCAAACCATGTAAACATTATCTAATTGCATGTGCACACACATATGTGTATATGATGCGCACACATATAATATAATATATATTATATACAATGAAACTTTATTTATGAATTTAAATAAAATATTGATTTTATTTAATAGAAAATTTCTAAATGAATTTAGACTACATGGAACCAATAATGATCCAACAATGAAACATTTTTGAAATTTACCCATTTATCACGCTACATGCTGGCCCAGTTCCAACAATGTATTAGAGCCAATTAGTCTATGCGGTCTAAATTAGAGATATTTGGGCTAACTTATTAAAGCCTGCCTATATAGTAGGGTATCTATAAAAGTAGTGTATAAGGTAGGGTTTGGGTGATCCAGTACTCTACCCTACTTAGCTAATAGTCTTGGCCTAAAAGGATGAGGTAATCCTAAAGGTTATCCATAATATAAAGGCAAAAACAGATTTGGGGCTTGGGCTAATTTTCAAAATCTATTTTAAAATTAAAAAAATGTATAAATTTAAAAGTTGAATTTAAAATAATAAAAATATTATAAATGCTATAATATAGATTTTCAAATTGTTTTAAAAATAAAAATACAAGTTTTAGATTTAAAAGTTAAATTTAAAACAAAACATATATTATAAAAGTTATAATATAATTTTTCAAAATGTTTGAAAATGTTATAAAATTAAGTTCAAAAATATTATTTATTAATAAGATTAATAAAATAAACTAATTAATTGACTAAGTTAATTAATTAAATAAGTTAATTAATTAAATAAGTTAATTAATTAAATATACATATATATATATATAAATGTATAATATATATAATGATATATTTTATGTTGTCTTGAACTATTTAAGACAATACGAGTATACATGTGTGCATAATTTATTTTTTGAAATTAATAAATTTAATTAAAATTGTTTGATTAAATAAGTTAATTAAAAGCTAATTAATAAATTAAAATACATATATATAAGATATACGTGTATTACAACAAAGGTTATAGTCTATGTATATATATTCAATATAATATGCTATAATAACTGAACAATAAAATGATTAATTAAATTGTTAATTCATAAAATATGGTTTAATTATTATAATACTGTACATAAAATATTATATAAGTTAAATAAAGTATAAAAGTCATATAATAATAAAACTTATATAATATAATGTATAAAGTAAAGGTGGAACGGTAAGAAACCCAATTAGGCTTAAGGAATAAATATATACGTGTAGTACGTATACCCTGATTTCTGATGTGTTCGAAACTTGAACCACGAGGGTATTTCATAAGAAATAATTATTCTATAAGTTGATATCACTCTCTTAAATATATTGAAGATTATGAATCCTTAATATAAGTGTTGTCCTTCACCATTTATATATTAATAAATTACTTGCATACTCTCTGGTTGTTGAGCAAACTCAAGCTAGAGATGTTATATGTAGTATTATTAATATACTGACCCGACGAGGGTAAGAAAACTATATGTATTTGTTAAGCAAACTCAAGGTGCATATACTATACTTTGGTTGTCGCAAAATGGTAGGTACGAGTGAATAATTAATTCTATTGATTTGTTGAGCAAATCAAGGTCGAAACGAGAATAAGACAAGGAACCATTGATTACGAGTTGTTTATGATACAACCAATAAAGAGTTATTCATCATTTGTAGGGCTATGAATTGTTGAGCAAACCAAGGTCAGGATCTCAAAACTGATGAGTCCTAACACCCACTGGTGAAGTCGAAAGACTTATATGTTTCATCTTAGGGTTTGGAGAAACATAAAAGACTAGTGGGAGCCTTATTAGAAAAATAAAATGGTAACATTTAACCTTTCTAATATTGTAAGAATATATGTATATAAAATTATAATAATCTACATTAATAAATTTGTGTGATTAGTATAATTGATCAAATGTTTATCAGTTATATTAATGAACTGAATTAATATTAACAAATCGAAATATAAACTATTTGTAACGACCCGGGTTTTTCTGGCATTAATGGTGAATATTCGAATGATTTTAAATATTTAATCCGAAGTATAGATTGATTTTAAATATGAAAGTTTGGTTTTTTTAATAAAATAGATTCAAAATTTAAATATAGGGATTTATTGGATAATTTAATATTTGAATTTAATAGTTAAATATTGGTTAAATTATTGAATCTTGAGTTTTAAGCTTGTTAAAAATATTTTAAAGGCTTTTAAAATTTATATTAATAATACCGAAGACAATTCAACTTTTAAAATTGAATTTGGAAGTGATCTATTCAGTTTTTAAAATATATCAGTTAAATTGATGTTTAAAAATAGCCCTCAAGGCACAGTCTCGGAATTCGACGAAACCAGTTCCATTGGATCTGTAATATTGTATTATTATCGGATTTCAATTTTCGTAGCATTTGGAGTTATTGTGGGGTCATACGGAATATAAACGCGCTGAAATCTCTATCGAAAATTCAATATAACAATTGGGTCGAAAAAGCTATCTTCTACATACGATCGAATTAGGACTCGAAACCTTTTCCATCGCGTTTGGAATAGGGGCATAACATTATAAACGCCGAGCGGCATGCCTCAATAGGAGGTCAAGATTTTAAGGTGCAAAATCGAGACGATTTGGAATATTAAAATATATGTATAACATGTTGACCAGTCAAAACTATTTCACATCGGAACTTTTTCCCTTCACCTCTGAATATTGTAGCTAACCTTCGCTTACACGCCAACATCACGTCTCCTTCCTCTTGAAGACAAGCAGTTCGTTCCTTATAAAAAAATAAAAAAATAAACGAAAGCTAAAAGAAAACGAAATTAGAAAAATCTGACCTCCTGTTCGAAACCCAAACTAATTCGTTCAAAAACAATTCAAATAGCAAAATCAAATCACCCATTCCCCTCTTTTCTATTCGTAAAAGAAATTTCTCTAAATCAAATCGATCCCACTCCTCGTTCAAAAAATCGAATCAGTCGATTATGAAAAACAGAGACGAAAACGAAAACATGAAATGATTATTCGATCCACTTCGATCTAGTCACGATGATTTTTGGCATGGGGTCGTAGTGATATTTGAGTTAGGGTTAGAGTGTCGATCAAGTCGATTCGATTTGATAGGGAGGCAGGACGCGAGCAGCAATAGGAAGGTTGCGGAATGTCTCAGCTAGGGTTTGTAGTGGCGTGACTTCTCGAGGGCAGGCGAGTGGCCGTGTAGTAGAGGCGACGTGACATTCAGAGTCGTGATGAAGGCAGAAGCCAGAGGTGTTCGAACATTCGTTTTTGTTCCAGATGTTTGAAGGCCGAGCAGGTATATTAAAGTTAACTCAATTTAAATAATGATTTAATTAGGTTAATGATAGATATTTTTAATTTAATTTCAAGAAATCCAGAAACTATATATATATATATATATAGGAGAAAGAAAAAAATAAATTATAGTTGTTAATTGTTCGATCAATTCAAATATTAATAAACCATATAATGTTTATACAAGGGGTCAAAAATCGTGGAACCAAGCCAAGATTGAAGTGGATTGCAAACAAAAATAAAGGTGAGATTTTCTCACTCATTTGGATTACTCTATTTAAATTTAAATGTTAAATTTAAATTATTGGATGCCTGACTTGATTAATAAATTTATGATCTATCTGCTGGATGTTATATATATATAGTAGTATATATATTAGTATTGGAGTGATTGATATTCCCACATTATATAACGGATGAGACCCTATGCGCCCCGCATAACAGCGGATGACCCTATATACCGCGATATCCCCCTCGAAGTGTGATTGGTATTTTATATTGTTGACTAACATCTGTGGATGCAGGGAAAATCAGGTTGGAGGGATCCAACTGGATTCCTCGAAAATATTTATTGTTCATATATATTGATATATGATGTAATTGATATGGATTGCATGTGAATTGAATTATTAAATGTTATATAGCCTGGGAATTGAATTTGGATTTTAAAAATACCGTAAATAATTAATTTGAGTGAATTTAAAAGAGAATTTTGAATAGAAAATATTTATATTGAAAATTGGATTTATTCCAAAGGAAGCTAAGTGGAATAAGGATATATAAATTCTTGGTATTACTTAACCATTTGTAAATTTGTTTAAGTAGAGATTTGAAATTAAATTATATATTAAGGGCTTGAAGAGATATTGGAATCGATAAATAGATTTGAAATAAAAATGGAATTTTATTAAGGAATAAGATTATAAAGTGGAATTATAAATAGAATTTGTTTTTATAAATAAATGGAAAACTCAAAGGAGTTTATAAATTTATAAACGGGGTTTATAAATAAGATGGAGTGATATCAGTGGATATGTGGAAAATATAAGTTAATGGTGTGGACTTATATCGGGCAATGGGAATTGTTTTGAAAAGAAATAGTGGAATATTTCAAATATGAGAAATGGTGATGAATTTGGATATAGTCGATGTGATACGAATCAAGAGGAATTTATGAATTTAATTGGTGAATATTGGATTTTCTTAAAAATAGATTTTCGTGCGAACCGAGTTGGGAATTTACAAATAAAGTTGTAAATTATTTTTGAATGAAATAAGAAATAAATGAATATTTTCTAAGTGTTGAATACCAAATGGAGTGGGGGAAATATGCTAAGTATTGGGCAAGGGCTGGAATTTGTTTCGTGAGAATAAAAAAAGGGATTTGGAAACTATTTTCAAAGTGTTGAAATATGGAAATAATATCTTGAGCAGATATTTTGAGATAAATAATTTGGAAAATTATGTAAGGCCTGATGGTTGCTTGTGGATGTTATTTGATAGTTAAATAACCGACTATCAATATTGGCCAATGCGCTGATCGTTTCGAAGAGACTGGGATCGGATTTAATTATCTGAAAACCACTTCGATCCGGTTTGAAAGTTGCGAAGGAATACCGTGAAGATGATGAAGACGATGATTCAGTTTATCCAGACCCAGGACAACTTGTATGGACGAATGCTATCAGACCATCTTCATTGGAAGACGGTGAGCATTCTAAGTGGATGTGTGATAAAAAGGTAACGCTTAACCTCAAGCCTCATCAACCAGGAATGGCTGAAACAGGGGAGGTGCAGCAAGGCTAAGTGAGTAGCACCCAATTAGGGTAAGGTCATCCCTGTCTAGAGTCCCTTTGATCTCGGCTGTGTGGCAGTTGCTGATCCCAACCGTGGGGTGATCTTATTCGGGCTATCCAGTAAGGGGTAGTCCGGTCTTGTGTTGAAGGGGATCAGGAGTGGTCCTCGGTACGCTGATCTTGGCCAGGTACTGTGATGGGCGGTACCCCAGTAGCCCTGCCATTGTATGGAATCCAATCTCCAATAAGCGCCCGTACGGTTTTGATTGTGCCCAACTACGCTGAAATGTGAGATGCAAGCATTTCAGCTATATTCTATTTACTTTCTATAGACACTATTATACTATCAGACGGATTTGATAAAAATGTTTTGGTTATCGTAAGGTAAAAACCTGGCATGTTTGTTTATGGCGTGGTCTTACGAGATACCTTTGTTTTCAAAGGATTTTCAAAAAAATTTAGTAATCCAATTGAGTGTGATTTTCTCACGCTGGTTTTCCAGGCTGACTCGGGTATTGTTTTATTATAATGCTCTGGTCAGACCGAGTTGAACAGATCCAGGATAATATGCTACGGAGCTCAAGAGGCGAGCTAAATGACAAAGACGTATCTCCGTACTTGGTTATTATTTCCGCTGTGTAAGGACAAGTATTAAGCTGTCCAAATAAATGGATGATTGTTGTACTCTGATAATGGTGTGTATATATAAAAGTACAGGTTTCTTTGTATTTAAAAGCTGTTATTATATATTATACTTTATTCCGCTGCGATTGTGAGATTCTGGTGTTGTTTTTATCTTCTTCTTCTACCTCCTTCTTCTTTAACCCTAACGATCTGGTATTTCCGGCATTCGATTGTTCGGCATGAAATACAGTGAACGTATTGATGTCGATTTTCGGGCGTCGAAAATCCTCGGGTTGTTACAGTGGTATCAGAGCTGAAGGTTAAGCGAAAACCTTGGCTCTGGTAGGGATTGCTCAGTAGAGATAGAGTCAGTAGTGCTCTAGAATGAGTTTTAGTGTGTTAATAGATACTAGTGTGAACCCGTGCTATGCATACGGATTGAAGCCATATGTTGTTTTTGCAACTATCATTCGATCTTCCATTATTTTCTTTGCAGTTATATTATTTAACTCAAACCAACATTCTTTTTTACAGTGTATAAAAATTAATTTCTAGGTAATACTAACTAATGTATTAGCCTTTGAGATTATAAAACCAAAGGGTAGGGAGAATATATATAACAACACCATATGCTCATGGAACAAACTCTATTTATATAAGGAATTACCAAAAGACCATCGGTATAATGAAGTTGGGCAGACAAATATTAAATCCATACAGAACACACATCCCAATAGAGGTTTTGAAGGTGTGGAAGTGTATATAAATTTGACAAATGTGTATGCCCACCTATAAGGATGAAACCTGAAAGAAAAGTAAAGGTGCATGGAGGCAAGGTAGAAAAGTTAAGGTGTATATGTAAAGTACTTGACAGTAGCATTGTAACGTTTGGTACAATAGATTTGAAATAAATTGGTACCGAAAGAGAGCATGCATAAGTTCCATATTAGTTAATCAACTGAAACAGAAGAATATAGTTGTCAGCGTTAGTGCATATGGCTTCGGCCAAACAAAACTAAGGTAAAGTCACAGTTAACTATGTGCTCAACTGGAAAAATTTAGTAAGTGTCAGTACATAAGATATCAATTATTATGCAATTATAACACTTGGAAACATAATAATTTTTTCATACACCATCTTATCAAAATATGCATAGTCAACGACAGCACAAAGAAGGTAAAATATTTAGCCAACACAGTCTATGCACATATTTGCAACATTGACATTGAATTACAATCATTTTTAAATGGATCAAATGGCATCATTACAAAGCCTTAATAAAAAATGAAGCACGGTTCAGAGTTATAAAGAATTAGATACAACGGAGGGCTCATCAAAATACTACTATTTGGAATATGTAGCCTATTCAACACCATGATTGGTAACACACTTTTGAATAGTTTTTGGTTGAAGATTTTCTTGTGTAGTAATCACCTTTTATGCAGTAATCACTTGAAGCTTCCAGTAGCGGAAAACTTGTAAACAAATAAAGCAGAAAAGTGGCAAATAATCATGTTGAAATGAACAATTTGCAGACTTGCCCATGACGATGTATAACTACTGGAAATCACAAGTTTTATGGGGCCAATTATTTAACAGTAATGCAACCGAAAGGTCTCACGTAGAAAAAAGTAAATCAGTAATGTGCATACATTAAAATTAGTAAAAGAAAATTAGAATATTTGAACATGGAAATTAAGAGAAAAGAAAATAGCTAACATAAATAAGGCAATAAAGTAAAAGTAGGACGCATATGCCAACAGTATGTTCTACTTGGAATACATCACAAATGTAAAAAACCAAATGAAAATGGGAAAGCAAATGGACAGATATTTCTTATGTGGGAAGATTACGTGTAACTGATGGGATGCAAAATAAAATGAAGAGTAAATTCGAACTGCTATTTTCTTCTTTTTCTTACCAATGTTTCCTGACAGACGTTAGAAAATTTCTATGACTGTCAGGATTCCTCCTACAATACATATAATTCAAGACACATGCTAAGAACCACTAACACAATTAAACTGATTAGAGCATGTTTAATAGCTATTTTTTTCTACTTAGTTGTGTACATGCTAGCCCTAGATGGGTTTTCAGATCAGGTTATTTAGTTAATTCGCTTAATCTCTAGTTAGCTATGCATGTAGTATTCGGTTTTTTATAACAAAAAGTGAAATATCTCCATCAAATTTTATTTCTTATATTTTGATAAAGACTATAAAAAGAGTAGAAAATAAAAAACAAAACTAATCAATGGGAAATAAGATGTCGTCGTAACGACACCATTGGAAATGAAGAAGATATTGGATGGGCTTCAAAACTATTGATATATATACCTTTGGATAGTAGGTAAAACGTGCGTTGATAAATGCCAAAATGCCACACAAATTGGTACACACACTTGTACCTTTTGCATTATAGCTAATATCATTTTCGTATAACAATAGCTGACTAAATTTGCTGCAATTCATGCTCATCATCATTTTAGAGTCATTATACTATATAAAAACAACTTATTGTACTTAAGGATGCATGCTACCATGTGCATTTTAGAAGTTTTAAAAATGCAAAGTACATTGTTTAGATGAATTTAAGGTAAATAACAAAGCATAATAATTTGGTATGGATGTTCACAAATAATACCTATTATTCAGAATGCAGTTTGCATAATTTTTTAATCGTAACAATTTTTTATTACCCCGCTGCATAATAGCTTAGCTAGGGAGTATATAGTAATAGCAGAAGGTTACAAATAGGTTTTGTTGAACATGAAACTAAATATTAGTAAACTTATGAACCAAGATTATGCATTAAGTTGTATTTCCAAACAGATTACACCTATTAACCATTTATGAGAAAATAAGTCTTGCTTATAACCCAAATGGTCTAAAAGGACACCTTCAAAAGACACATCATGTATCTTAAGGGAACATAAATAATCCCCATATATGATGTCAAAAAGGCATAAAATTTCTTCTCATCAATCATATTAATAGTACAAAATATTGTTTTGGAAAAAGAAAAGGAGACTGTCTCTATGCGTTCCTATGAAATTTAAGGTATAATAGTCCTATGAGATAATCATTCAAACTAAAGCTTAGCGGTTATATTTGTTTTTCAGAGAAATAAGGTCCAAAATTTAAGCAATACCAGGAAGGAACCTTTAACCATCAAACCTAATATATATGATCATAGATTATAACTGATGATTTGTCAGTATCATTAATATAAATTCTACAATAAATCTAACAGTAAAATAAAAAACCTCAACATCCAACCTTAAATTGAATCTACCAGATTGATGCAATCAACCCCACAACCACATCTAGGAGACTCATAAGAATTCTCAACTGGAGAGTCAACTGAAGCCATCCAAACAAAAAACTCGAGAATTTTCAGCGATTCGGTCTACTTAAATAATAGTAATAACCCAAAAAATAAGAAAATTAACACTTACACCATTAAGATCCGTCAACTTTCCATCCGATATTCTGCATGTTATTTTAGGATGTACGATCGTTTGAGCGAGAACTTGAACTCGCCATTGAAGTACACTGTAAATTTTCCGGTATTGGGGTCGAAGTCGTAGCTAGTGGCACTAATAGGGAGGAGACTGATAGAAGTAGGAGGAGGATAGGAAGTCGTAGGCCAATTGCGGTAAGGCTACCTCTACGGAAGTGGATGTGGTGAGTATACTGCAAAGGAATTTTCAAAATTTCCAAAGCAGAACGGAAATCTGAATAATTCAAATGAACGGAATAGAATTGAAAACCAAAAATTTGAACCTTGTCTTTGACTTTAGAATCTATGCAGTGCAACCACCACTCTAGGTCAATGAAGTGGATAATGATGATTGCATTTGGCAATTTAAAAAACCTTAAATAATATTCAAATACCGGACTCTCAGCATAATCCCTAGCCTTTAGAAAATGGAAACACTCTTTTACCACCTTCATCACTGTCAAATTTTACATGAAAGCCATTGCGCTTTGAAATTAGTTGATACGACTGTAAATGCTTAAGATAATTTAGAAAGAAAAAAGGGAGGGAAGAGCAAGGTATGCTTCCAAGAAAGTTCCAGTTGATAATGCCAAAATCATAACCTTAAAATACCTAACTCCCAATATAATACCTAGCTTCCAAAAATGGAAACGCTCGTTTACTACCTTCATCTCCGGCGGCATCAGCATATCTTGAAAGTTGCAACCACATAAAATTGGTTGTTAGAGCTAAAAATATCTAAAGATATTTCAAAAGGAAAATGTATGAGTTTACATGGGCAGTAAAAGAGAGAGATGCTCCAAAATATCAAATTAATAACATCAAGATCAGTCCAATATGGCAACACTCTTCTACTGCCTTTATTTCCATCATGGCGTTTAAAATTATGTTTTACTTTCATAGCGTAGTGAAATCAGATAATGATCATGGAAAACTAATCGTTGAGCTATTGCAAGCTTTAGAAACTGCAAGGGACTGAGATGACACATTATTCAAGCTGGTAAATTTTCGTTCATTTTTTATGCATATTATTAGCTTATGTATAGAAACGTTTATTTGTTGCTGAAATTTTATCTCCACTATTAAATTCCCTAAGGATGATTGTGATTTCCTTTTGGGGTTTTGATATCGATATAATAGTCTACACCATTTTTTCAAGTATATGTTGCTCTTGCTAGGAATGAAGAAATAGGTTTATAATACTTCTTAAATATCAAATAGTTGTTGCACCAAAAACTTTGGAAACTCGTAAATATACTTGTTAACAATAAATTTAATATTTAATTATAACAAAAGCTTTTCATTTCTTGACTAATCACTCATTTGTTCATGCCGCGTTGACAAATTTGATTCCTAGTGGTCTATCTATTTAATATACTCCTTATCTAAAAATGAAAAATCAATTATGAACTATACAGATTTTTAAACCCACAACATATTTTCCCCATTCTTATTTTCTTTAACCTAAGAAAGGATTTGAAATAAAGTATATTTGCATCTATCTAATGTCCAATGCTTTGCATGTTATGTTGAAGTAATTGGTAATATATGATCATCGCAATTGGACTCCAATAGCAATAATCATTGAAAGAACTTGATGCATTGAATTCCTATAAGTCTACGCATCTACATACCAATTGACCTAGCCTAAATATATACATGGATAGATATAAAGGTGTCAGGAAATTTTGATTCAAGTAAATGAGTCATAAACATAAATGATACATCATTGCATATTCTTTAATTCAAAGAATAAAGCATTATAAACCATAATAAGATGACAAATATTGTTAATCAAGAATAAGCAGTATGGGTAACTGAAATAAGTCAACAACACTAATTGAAAATGCTTATTTGGAATCCAATATAAACCGAATTAAAATATTCCTATAGTCTTTGAGAACTCAGAAGGAAAAAACCTATGTATGCCACTTTCTTTTAGAACAACAATGTTATATCCATCTACAGTTCAAGTGTAGCATATTTTTTAGTTTTGAACAAATTTACATAAGATACGCATGAATCAGAATTCATGAGTTAGTAAAAGAGGTTAAAAAACATTTGTAGCAAACGAAACATAAAAATAGAAGCTAAGAAATTATGTTTAATGCACAAACGAAACCAAAGTCACCATTAATGCCAACTTGACATAAATTGAACATTTAAAAATCTATGTTAAAATAAATTGTAATTCTAGATTTCCTATGACTCATTAAAAGACATAACTTGTAAAAAAATTGCCAATTAATTGATAACTTAAAACAAAACTGTTAAGTCAACATTAATTCCATTTAATTCTCATTAACATAATTGAATGTTTAGTTATGAAATCTCTATCGCTAAAAGAAATTTAAAATGGATCGATTTTTTGAATTAATAATTGTTAGTTGTAAGCTAAAAAGGCTGAAAAAAACCGAAAGAAGAGTTTCAGTAAGTCCTTAAACCATGTGGAATAAGATACCAAAAATAAGAAGGCATAATTAACTTGTGGGTATTTAAATATTAATTTTCGTTATGAAATAAATAAAGACCACGGATTTCAAGGTCAAACCATATTTGATCAACATGGTTACATAAGCTGTGATAGGAAATTTTTATTTGGAGATTTAATGAGTAGTCTTCATTAAGATGAGCTCGTTGGTAACATGATAATGTCAAAATCCATTCAAAATGACAGTGACTGTGCTCTTCGTAGACATAACAAATAAATGATATAATAATAGACAATTTTTAAAAAAGGCTGACATAACAAAATAGTTTATATACTTGGTTGAAAAGAGAAATGCTTTACCCCAACTAAAGCTCGCAACCACCATGTTATTTAGTTTTGAGAGAGTCAAATCACTAACTACACACGGAAAATAGAATAATATGGTGAAAGCCAAGTTATATTTCCTTTGAACGTATGAGATTTTCACATAATATGTACTATAACTTTTATCATTAGCTCACATCATTTTATATTGTCGTATGAGCGCTATTGAGAACTCCAATATTATCATTGGTTTATCATGGTAGAGCAAGACTTATATATTGCACTGAAAAAATCCTAGGCTCTCATCGAATATGACTTTAAATATAACATGTACTATATACAGAAACCAACAAAATCCAAGTACAGTCAAGGTATTAATGTAGTAACCTCCCATCAAAAACTTTTACATTTAGTATATAACTAAATTTGACATATGTTAGAGTTTTAACTTGATTCCTTTAAATTGACTCTTATGAGTCATTAATTATGTATTATTGGAATTGAAGTGAAAAAGAGACCAATTTGTATTGTACCTTAATAGCATCGGTATGGACATTTTCTTCCTTTTTTCCCTCACCTAGATGCGACAAACAGCCAAGCATAAATAAATGGATGGGTCATCTAATTCTTTGGTCTACTTTCCTATTTTAGTCAATATCTGCAACTAAACCATTAGCTAGAGTTAGCCATATAATGTGGACCAGATATTGAATATCCCTTGATAAAACTGCACATCATAAATATTTATGATGCTAATCAGAGTGAATCAGAAAAGCATGAAAGTACCAAATGTAATATACATGCTATTCTATAACAAAGAAGTTATTAAGTTTGAATCAAAACATTCATGGAACCATAGATTGAATTAGGGGGTTAGTGCATGAAAATGGCATCAGAAAAAGGTGGAAAGGATATATATCAATTTATTGTAAACAAATCAATGATGAAATTAGTGTATAGTTGGTTAAATAATTTTACAAACCTCACCAAAATGAATTGCTCCCAAGCATAGATTGTAAATAGCTTACTTGCTAGTTGACATGCTGACAATTGCACCAACCGATCCATCTGCAAAAACCTAATTTAATAAAAAAAACAAATCAGATCAAAATTAGACAATAATTAAATCAGTTTAACGAATTGTGAGAAAACCAATAATAAAATTAATGGAAAGTTAATAACCGAATTGAACAATGTTATCAAATGAAATCACTTCCGCCATGAAGAAGACTGACCTAGGAAAGATTTCTTTGTCTAATTAGCAATCTAGAAACCAATTCGAGAAGAACAAATTAGGATTTTTACTTGAGGTAGGTAGACGATTGGGTAGCATAGTCGGCCAGATCTTGTAGCCGAAGCATGATTAATAATGGATGAAACAAACTTTGGTTTGGACTTGTGATTTTTGGCCATCTCGGATCTAGGTGGAGAATACAGACGATGAGAGCAGACTAAGATCTGGAGAAGATGCAAAAGGAGATCGCCGTTTTTTAAGTGTTTGGGAGTGGAGAGGCCCAAAATCGGAGAGGACGACCAATGCTGAGTAAAGGATGAGTAGCGGAGCTCTTATCGATGCCTGCTCGAAGAGTCACTGACTCCATAGATGCGGGTTAGAGAAAGAAAAGTTGGAGACGAAGAGATTGTGTGAAGGAAGCGAAGAGCTGGTTACCAAAAGAAACGAAATCGTGACGGTTGATTTCACAAAATAGGACAGTGCTTGTGCGATCGTTCGGTTTCCGAATTTCAAGGGGGCCTGTGTGAGCTTGAAATTCAACTCACTAATAATAGTATAGTATAGATGAGCGCGTATTTGTTAGTGAATATAAAAGTTTTAATATTGTGTTGACTTATGGGTTGAGTGGTATATAAATTCTTGTCGAGTAGGGGGACGCCACTATTCCGATAGGAGTTTATAAGCACTTGAACACGATAAACCGACACAATATGGTTTTGAAGTGGGTAAATGAAATAATTTTACCCAAAAATATATTTGATATAAAAGGAATAATTTTTGAAATTATTATATATATAGGGGTGTTTGGATGATAATATTATAATCAACAAGATTATAAAATTGAAAATAGTTTATATAACCAAATGGAAATTATAAGCACGAATTATACAATATAACTAAAATTGGATTTGAATCAAATCTGGAATTTAAATCCCGAAGATGTTTGGAAATGTTTTTCAAAGTATTTTAAAAGGAAAAATAATAGTAATATTATTTTGGAGACATTTTTGAAAGAAAATGGTTTTAAAGAAATTGATGGAAGTGATATAGCACTGAACTCACATTCGTTGGAAAATAATTCTAATGGTGACAGCCGCATCATCAATATCTATTTTCGAGTTTCTAAAGTAACGGGTTGCTACCAAAGTAATTGATTTGGAGATTTTGTTGAAAAAAAAACAAACGTTGTTTAGAAATTCCAAGGGAATTTGTTTTGGGGTAAAAACCCGGGCGGGTTTAAATTTAAAAAAAGTGTGATTTGGAATGTTTGTGATTTCAAAATGGTTTGGAATAAATACCGGGAGTTGAATTCTAGAATCTTTATTTAAATAATTTAAAAATCATCAGGAGATAAGTTATAAACTTATAAATGGTGAATGATTTTGAAGAAAAATACGGGGATTGAATTTTGGGAATTAAAATTAAAAGTGAAAAGGGTAAAATGGAAATTTAACTTATATTAAGTTGAAGAAATTAAAAGTTTTGAAATTTAATGGATGGTGATTTATATGAAATAAATTATTGAAGTAGACTAGTTAAATGGATTAAATTGGGATGTGAATGAATTGAATTAGAAAATAAAAATTAAATTTGATTGAGAAATAAAATTGAATCAAATTGAATTTAACTTAAAACTAAATGAAGTTGAGTTGAAAATAGAATTGGATTGAAACGAAATTGAATTGAGTTATAGATGGTATTGAATGAATTAAATTCTTACCTAAATAAATTAAAAAAAAAAGGGTATGAAGTTGAATTTAGTGCAAGTTGAGGTAAATAAAAATTGAATTGGAATAAATAAACTTCGATAGCTCATAAAAATTGAAGTTTATGAAATAAAAAAAATGTGAATATACTCGAGTGTAGAATTTATGAAGTGAGAAAAAAAAAATTGTGTAGCTTTTAAAGGTTAAAAATTGAAATAGAAAATCCCAAAGTAAAATTTGCTTGATATTTTGGTGAAGGAAATAAAAATCCAAACTCAAGTTAATAAAATTGAACGCAAGGAAGTTAAACAAAGTGAGATAAAAATCGAGTTTTGAGCTAAATTTTTTGGAAGTGAGCTAATTAGCTAAATAAATTGGTTGAGTGGATATGTTAATGGAATTTAATTGGGCTAAATAAAATTGGATTGTCAGTTAAAAATGGATATTTGGAAGTTAACTTGAGTATAAATAAAATTCGACTTATATATAAGCTGATTAAATATATGTCGATTGTGATCAAATAAAAGGGAAGTAGATTAAAATAGAAATGGTTTGAGTTGCAAATAAAATCTAAGTGAGTATAAATAAATTGAAAATGGCCTGGAATATCATTGAAATAAAATCAAGAATGAATTGAGTATGGGAAAAATAATAATAAAGTGGATTGAGTGAATGAACTGACTGAATAAATTAGTGAATGGATGGAATTTGATCGAATAAAAATCAAATCAAAAATTGAAATGGGAATTTGTGGCGAATGGTAATAAACTTAAGTTATTTGATTGAAATAAATTGAAGTAAGTAAATTAACTTAAGTCAGTATTTAATAGAAGCTTGGATTTGAGCAAATTTGTAAAATGACCATTAAATAAAAATAGCATGAAATGGTTCCGAGTTTAAATAAAAATGGATTTGAATGTGATGGATGTGAAAATGAATGGAATGTAATTGATTTGATTGTGAATGAATTTAAAAAGGAATAGAATTGAATATAGATTGAGTTGGAATTAAGTAAAAATAGCTATAAGCTGAAATGGTCATTTTATTAAACGATTGTCGTCGAATTTGCATTGAAAATTGGTCGTTTGACGGAAACGAAAGTAAATAAAATTCTATGAATAAATAGAATGTGAATAAAATTTATTTTGGAATCAATTGGAATGAATATGAGTTCGTTTGGTTTAAAAATAGATTGAATGTAAGAAATTGAGTAATAAACCATTCTAATTGAAGAAAAATGATATATGAACTGGTTGAAAGCAATTAAATTAGTATCAGAACTTTATTAATTGCTTATAAATATTATTTAGTATGCATTGCTTGTGTAATCGATGTGTTTAGCCATTTAAAATAAGTGAAATGTTATGAATTCCATATATTTAGTATTTACGTGTTTAAATTGAGTAAGTACATGTACTTGGAAGCCGTTTGGCTGGATTTTGGTCGCGCTAATTGCTAAATAATAAGTCGCTTGCTTAAAAATGCTAAATAGAGGTACGCCTACGCAATAAAAGAAAGAAAATATAAATATTGTTGTATATTTTTGTTTTTCGACCGTGTAGGTCGATGTATATTTATTTATCTCTCTTGTCAAATTGCAAAAGCCTCCGTACAAGGGAGACTCTGCCAAAAAAATTCGAAAATTTTGGGAGTAAGAAAATTTTTAAAAATTTTTGTTAACGACAAATTGGTTTCAAATTGGAATTAAAATAAAGGATTTTGGGATTGGAATTAATACTAATTGTTTAGTTTGGAACTAGAGGATTAGAAAAGTGAATATGGGGTTTTCAATAAATGGGTTTTAGAAGTAATGGATTTGGGGCATTCTTTCTACCATAGCAATTTCGGGGACAAAATTCTTTTAAGGGGGGAGGAATGTAACGACCCGGATTTTTCTGACATTAATGGTGAAAATTCGAATGATTTTAAATATTTAATCTGAAGTATAGATTGATTTTAAATATGAAAGTTTGGTTTATTTAATAAAATAGATTCAAAATTTAAATATAGGGATTTATTGGATAATTGAATATTTGAATTTAATAGTTAAATATTGGTTAAATTATTGAATCTTGAGTTTTAAGATTTTTAAAAATATTTTAAAGGCTTGTAAAATTTATATTAATAATACGGAAGACAATGCAACTTTTAAAATTGAATTTGCAAGTGATCTGTTCAGTTTTTAAAATATATTGGTTAAATTGACGTTTAAAAATAGCCCTCGAGGCACAGTTTCGGAATTTGACGAAACCAGTTCCATTGGATCTGTAATATTGTATTATTATCGGATTTCAATTTTCGTAGCATTTGGAGTTATCGTGGGGTTATATGGAATATAAATGCGCTGAAATCTCTATCGAAAATTCAATATAATAATTGGATCCAAAAAGCTATCTTCTCCATACGATCGAATTAGGACTCGAAACCTTTTCCATCGTGTTCGGAATAGGGGCATAACATTATAAACGTCTAGCGGCACGCCTCGATAGGAGGTCAAGATTTTAAGTTGCAAAATCGAGACGATTTGGAATTTTAAAATATATGTATAATATGTTGACCAGTCAAAACTATTTCACATCGGAACTTTTTCCCTTCACCTCTAAATACTGTAGCTAACCTTCTCTTACACGCCAACATCACGTCTCCTTCCTCTTGAAGACAACAAGTTCGTTCCTTATTAAAAAAATAAATAAATAAACGAAAGCTAAAAGAAAACGAAATTTGAAAAATCTGACCTCCTGTTCGAAACCCAAACTAATTCGTTCAAAAACAATTCAAATAGCAAAATCAAATCACCCGTTCCCCTCTTTTCTATTCGTAAAAGAAATTTATCTAAATCAAATCGATCCTACTCCTCGTTCAAAAAATCGAATCAGTCGATTATGAAAAAAAAAGCCGAAAACGTAAACAGGAAATGAATATTCGATCCACTTTGATCTGGTCGCGATGATTTTTGGCATGGGGTCGCAGTGATGTTCGAGTTAGGGTTAGGGTGTCGATCAAGTCGATTCGATTTGATAGGGAGGCGGGACGCGAGCAGCAATGGGAAGGTTGCGGAAGGTCTCAGCTAGGGTTTGTAGTGGCGCGACTTCTCGAGGGCAGGCGAGTGGCCGTGGAGTAGAGGCGACGTGACATTAAGAGTCGTGATGAAGGCAGCAGCCAGAGGTGTTCGAACATTCGTTTTTGTTCCAAATGTTTGAAGGCCGAGCAGGTATATTAAAGTTAACTCAATTTAAATGTTGATTTAATTAGGTTAATGATAGATATTTTTAATTTAATTTCAAGAAATCCAGAAACTAAAAAAATATATATACAAGAGAAAGAAAAAAAGAAATTACAGTGAGGTATAGCAGTTTTTAGTAATATATATATATATATATGTATATATGTATATAAGTTTACAGTTAGGCATATGTGTCGATTATTTTTCAATTTAAAGATGTATAGATACATTTTTATATATATACAGTAAAGTAAATTACTGTTGTTATTTACAGAAAAAGAAAACAATTTTTTTAATAATATATATATATATATATATATATAAATAAACACACATATTTTAATATATATAGGAAAACAAAATATTATTTTATATAGATAAAGTTTCAAAAAAAATAGGAATTTTAAAACGTTGTAGAGTTTATATAAAAATTAGATTTTTAAAATGTATATAGGTAATTTTTAGTATATGAGTATTCAAAGATAAATAAAATATAAAATAAAATAAATATACATATATACATATTTTCACTTAGGAGTTTAATTTTAAAATAATGGAGAATAATTTGTTTAATTAACTTGTCTAATTATTTTAGTCACTAAAAATAATTTATTAAAAGAAAATTAGTTTAAAATTAAATTATTAGTTTAAAACCAAATTATTAGTTTAAATTAAATAAATAAATAGCAATAAATTGTTCGATCAATTCAAATATTAATAAACCATATAATGTTTATACAAGGGGTCAAAAATCGTGGAACCAAGCCAAGATTGAAGTGGATTGCAAACAAAAATAAATGTGAGATTTTCTCACTCATTTGGATTACCCTATTTAAATTTAAATGTTAAATTTAAATTATTGGATGCCTGACTTGATTGATAAATTTATGATCTATCTATTTGATGTTATATATGTATATATAGTAGTACATATATTAGTATTGGAGTGATTGATATTCCCGCATTATATAGCGGATGAGACCCTATGCGCCCCGTATAACAGCGGATGACCCTATATACCGCGATATCCCCCTCGAAGTAGGATTGGTATTTTATATTGTTGACTAACATCTGTGGATGCAGGGAAAAACAGGTTGGAGGGATCCAACTGGATTCCTCGAAAATATTTATTGTTCATATATATTGATATATGATGTAATTGACATGGATTGTGTGTGAATTGAATTATTAAATGTTAAATAGCCAGGGAATTGAATTTGGTATTTTAAAAATACCGTAAATAATTAATTTGAGGGAATTTAAAAGAGAATTTTGAATAGAAAATATTTATATTAAAAATTGGATTTATTGCAAAGGAAGCTAAGTGGAATAAGGATATATAAATTAACTTGGTATTACTTAACCATTTGTAAATTTGTTTAAGTAGAGATTTGAAATTAAATTATATATTAAGGGCTGGAAGAGATATTGGAATCGATAAATAGATTTGAAATAAAAATGGAATTTTATTAAGGAATAAGATTATAAAGTGGAATTATAAATAGAATTTGTTTTTATAAATAAATGGAAAACTCAAAGGAATTTATAAATTTATAAATGGGGTTTATAAATAAGATGGAGTGATATTAGTGGATATGTGGAAAATATAAGTTAATGGTGTGGACATATATCGGGCAATGAATTGTTTTGAAAAGAAATAGTGGAATATTTCAAATATGAGAAATGGTGATAAATTTGGATATAGTCGATGTGATACGAATCAAGAGGAATTTATGAATTTAATTGGTGAATATTGGATTTTCTTAAAAATAGATTTTCGTGCGAAACGAGTTGGGAATTTACAAATAAAGTTGTAAATGATTTTTGAAAGAAATAAGAAATAAACGAATATTTTCCAAGTGTTGAATATCAAATGGAGTGGGGGAAATATGCTAAGTATTGGGCAAGGGTTGGAATTTGTTTCGTGAGAATAAAAAAAAAGGGATATGAAAACTATTTTCAAAGTGTTGAAATATGGAAATAATATCTTAAGCAGATATTTTGAGATAAATAATTTGGAAAATTATGTAAGGCCTAATGGTTGCTTGTGGATGTTATTTGATAGTTAAATAACCGACTATCAATATTGGCCAATGCGCTGATCGTTTCGAAGAGACCGAGGTCAGATTTAATTATCCAAAAACCACTTCGATCCAGTTTGAACATTGCGAAGGAATACCGTGAAGATGATGAAGACGGTGATTCGGTTTGTCCAGACCCAGGGCAACTTGTATGGACGAATGCTATCAGACCATCATCATTGGAAGACGGTGAGCATTCTAAGTGGATGTGTGCTAAATAGGTAACGCTTAACCTCAAGCCTCATCAACCAGGAATGGCTAAAACAGGGGAGGTGCAGCAAGGCTAAGTGGGTAGCACCCAATTAGGGTAAGGTCATCCCTGTCTAGAGTCCCTTTGATCTCGGCTGTGTGGCGGTTGCTGATCCCAACCGTGGGGTGATCTTATTCGGGCTATCCAATAAGGGGTAGTCCGGTCTTGTGTTGTAGGGGATTGGGAGTAGTCCTCGGTACGCTGATCTAGGCTAGGTACTGTGACGGGCAGTACCCCAGTAGCCCTGCCATTGTATGGAATCCAATCTCCAATAAGCGCCCGTACAGTTTTGATTGTGCCCAACTACGCTGAAACGTGAGATGTAAGCATTTCAGCTATATTCTATTTACTTTTTATAGACACTATTATAATAACAGACGGATTTGATAAAAATGTTTTGGTTATCGTAGGGTAAAAACCCGGCATGTTTATTTGTGGCATGGTCTTACGAGATACCTTTGTTTTCAAAGGATTTTCAAAAAAATTTAATAATCCAATTGAGTGTGTATTTTCTCACGCTGGTTTTCTAGATTGACTCGGGTATTGTTTTATTATGATGCTCGGGTCAGACAGAGTTGAACAAATCCAGGATAATATGCTACGGAGCTCAAGAGGCGAGCTGAATGACAGAGACGTATCTCCGTACTTGGTTATTATTTCCGATGTGTAAGGACAAGTATTAAGCTAACCAAATAAATGGATGACTGTTGTACTCTCATAATTGTGTGTATATATAAAAGTACATGTTTCTTTGTATTTAAAAGCTGTTATTATATATTATACTTTATTCCGCTGCGATTGTGAGATTCTGATGTTGTTTTTATCTTCTTCCTCTACCTCCTTCTTCTTTAACCCTAACGATCTGGTATTTCCGGCATTCGATTGTTCGGCATGTAATACAATGAACGTATTGATGTCGATTTTCGGGCTTCTAAAATCCTTAGGTTGTTACACTATACTTACCATTAAATCTTTGCATGTTGACCCATGCAAGTGCCTAGTTGTACAACCAATAAATATTTTCATAACTTGGTCACTTACATGTTTACTTTCCTAAGACTGTGTATTGTCTTCAATGAGTTTCGACCTCTAAAAGCAATACAACAATATGGATATTTGATCCATATATGATCACATATTAATGTTATATGGTGAATAGTCACAATTCATAATGTACGAAACCATGACGAAATTAGTTCATTGAAATAAGCAAGTAAACTGAAGTGTGATATCGTATATTCAATATGATTGATTATAGTAATGATCTTGTTGTGTTAAATGTAACACTGGACCAATATCTATAAGATAGATCTAATGATTCCATCTTTGAAATGTTGGTTTGATCAGTTTACGTAAAGTGCGATGTATTTGATATCCTTAAAAGTTAAGGATGACCAAATACACTTTTATAAAGAGTTCGTTATGATGTTGTAGTAAGGATTTTCTTTGAATGATTCGACCGTTTAGAAATGAAATTGAATGTATGAGAGTGGTATAACCTAGGGCACAATTGGGTCGAAGAGACTGAGCGGTCATTTCTGCTTCATGGAAAGACATTGGAAAGGAGAATTGTAGAATAATAATTTATATTTAACATTGGAATGAGAAATACGATTTCCACTCCGAAGTGTATTTTCATACAAAAAAATTGTTTTCTGTGAGATTTATTTCATTGAGTCTAAGATATTTGATCTGAAAGTTCTCGACCATAAACCAGTTATAGTATAGCCTATATTATGTGGTTGAATAGAGCTACATATTTCATACGCTATTATAGTAATGGTAGAAATAGTGAGAGCATGCCATAAGTCACTTATACATCGCACCAAGTTACGAAAGTTGTTTTCATAAAACATACCAAACATTATTTACGCAATGATAATTCTTTTTCAGTGTTGCCTGAAATATAGACATGTTTTTATTTCAGTATGTATATTAGGAATAGTCATTATAAAATAATACTATAACAGTGGTATTTGCGATACATTGGAAAATACAGAAGTATCTAAATCTATTTACAATTATTTTGGAATTATGGACTAAGCCATAGTTTGGGGAAATAATTCTTTGAGTATATGATTGTGAACATGGTACTACTTAATTATATTTCAAACAATAAAGGAAAAAGCACCCATTTAGTAGGAGCGACATAAGATTTAATGAACTCTTCGGATTGATACATACATACATATATATATATAATCATAATTCTATTAATACCAAAACAGTTCTATGTATTTTGTTATATTCACTGCTGAGTTATCACAAATATGAATATGTGTATTTGATACATATGTAGTATATCTACGATAAGCTCATAGAAAATAAAACAAAAGAAAATAAAATAATGTGTAATAGAAAATAAAAATGATTCGATTCGATTAAGTAGGCAGTATATTGGAAAGAGTTCCGAACATACCAAAGAATGAATTAAGATTCAATCTCAATAGTCACTCCTCCCTGTGATACATAATGATGTACTAAAAAGGAGTAATCAAACTTTGCTTGACAAATTATAATTAATGGTTAGTGAAGTTGAGTTAACTTCCTTCTATAAGGTCGTATCTTAAGACTAAATGTAGTAGTTGTACATGAGATATCTTGTATGAATCACCCTCAAATGAAGTTTGGAACTGATTGTCATTGGTTGACCTATTTATGTTTTGAATATAAATTTGGTGAACTAAAACCAAATCCGTTTTAGATATAAGGCAACCAATAGTGTTTATGAATATCTATTTCGTTGCACTGAGAAACAACTGTTATTTCGTGAAATACCAACTTTGTAGCGAAGAAATTTATTTTTAAATTAGTGAAAGTAAAATGGACTTGAATACGATCTAAGTTCAAATTGACTACGAGGGATGAAATGAAATTAACCAAACCTAAGTGAACACAGTGCATTAGAATTTCTAATAAATATTCTTAGATGTTGAAGAGAAACTATGAGTTTCTTATCAACATCGAGAATAGATAATCCATAGTTGTTAATTAAACCATTAAGAGTATTAACTCGGCGATATGGTATGATGCGCAAATCCAAAACAGATTCCAAGTGCATTATTAAAATATGATTTTGATAGATGTACCTGAAGGGATACGATTCATCAATCGCAAATGTGTATTTGAGAAAGATTCATGCAGTTGGAATATGGTGAGCAACATTAATAAGAATAAAATTGAAAATTTCAAATTGTTTAAATTATCATAATAGATTCATTATTCGATGTACTCGTGTTAATTCGAATTTACTCACAAAATTATCGCTTGATATGACTTTGTGTTTTGGTATATGTGTTAAAATAGAAAAGTCTAAATAATGATTTAGAATAGAATATTTGCACATAATAATCAAAGTGTCTCGAAGTCAGTAGGAGCAATGTTGAGTTTATGGGTTTTCAGATACGATCCAAGAATAAATATAAAGATATCATTCGACAAACATCGAAGTTGAAATAGTATTTTGATAGAAATATCAAATCTTTTGATTTTCAATCAAAATGGAAAGGAAGCGTGTGTCCACAAGAAAGAGCATCAAAGGTACATTGATATTTCTAAACTATAGTTAAACGACATACTGCTAGTTGTTAACAAAGTACTTATGTAAAATCAGCTCTTTTTTAGTTTTTTAGTACTTGATATTGGATTCATAAATAATATCTTTTATAATAAGTATAAAGGATGTTGGGAATGTCCCAAACGATATGTAAAGACACCTTATTAAAATGTTTAATATGGAATATGTAAGATGGATTCTTATGCATTAGCAATAGGAATGCTCATACATGCTGTACTCTCTACTTTATCGTAATTTGCTTATGCATTTGATGCATTAAGCGAATATCAAATCCAAATTAAGATCGGGTATTTACAAAATACTAGAGAATTGTTTATTAAAGCAAAGAACTCCTTATGAAGGAGTATTTGGACTCAGACTTCATAAGTGATTTCAAGTATAATATGCAATATTAAATCCATGTTTAAACCTTAATTAAGAAGATTTAATTTGGAAATGTTATAAACGAATGATTGTAGTTGATTCAATGAAAAGGCTAAGTGCATCGCCTTGGATAGGGCCATAAATAAAATTTATGGATAAAAGCACAAATGTATAATCGAGATGATTGTGATTCCAAATGTTGAGAGAATGCCATGACATTATTATATGATAACTATGTCATAATACAATATGTAAAATAACCTAGAGTGCATCAAGGGTCAAGGTACATACTCTAAATAGTTCCATATGATAAAGCCAGTTTATCAGCATCGGAGAAAGTTGATTGACTGAGTAGATTATTAAAATTAAATAGCATACCCGTTCACTAAGAGACAAACCCGATTAGTTTAAGAAAACCGATCGAAGAAGTTGGAATAGGATTCCATAATTGACTCTAAGTACAAGTGCAAAATTGAAAGAGTTAGACGTATATCTTAGGAGCAATAATATAATTTGTTACATATATGTGTGTATCCATATATATATATAACTCGATAATCAATTTATTCAAAATAATGGGTGTTTTCATTCTATTATATACATGCTATATTATGTTATAAATAATTAAGTAATATATTTATAGAAAATCGATAAATGGTATTTTTTGTGATAGTAGTTACAAAGTATTGTAACCATGAGTAATTTAATACAATAAAATTAAACATATCATTTTAAATATTCTTTGTCAAGATGTATCAAGACTGGATATTGATACATCCATTAAGACTAGAGTACATTACGCTCTCCAAAAGTTAGGCAATGTATTACTCATAACTGCTAGAAGCACTAAAGGGTTACGTACTAATAGTTATTAGATAATTATGGAATGACTCACTCGATAGCCTTCTGTTGGTTGATATAACTAAGATCAAACATGAAATATCTTTATTATCCCACCTTTTGGTCAAATCGAGATACGATGAATTCGGCTAAAATGGATGGTTATCAGGATTGGAGCTAGATTGTATTTTAAACTATGGATGGTAGTTTAATGGATTCAGATGAACAACACTCAAAAAATGGCTAAGTATGGAATTGGCACTTTGCCTAGACAACAGATCGGATTGGATCCCAATTTCTGACCCAATCAAAGTGCGATTAGTATGGAGTGACAAGGAAGGTCCGGTAATGCTACATTTCAAATTTCAAGTCGATCGAAGTTCATATGCTCGAGTTATGTGCCAAAGAAGATGGATTGGTGTTGACGGATCGGTGGTAATTTGCTTGGAGTCGAACCTGGAAAAATTTGGTATTTGCTTGGAGTTGGCGCATGGTTCGCTTGGAGTCACATAAATTTGAAGTGCTAGATCGTGTTTGGAGTCAGATGCTTGTTTACTTGGAGATTGCTTGGAGAAAAACAATCGATACCGATCGTTTCTCGTGCTTGGAGTTGGACATGTGTTTGCTTTGAGGTTGCTTGGAGAAAAATGATCGGCACCGATCCTTTTTCATGCTTGGAGTCATAATCACGTTGTTTGGAGAGAATTTGTATTTTACCCGAGTCTAACCTTGGGCCAGAATTTTCAGCACCTGCTTCAAGTCAGAGGTGATTACTTCGGGTCTCGCTTCGAGTCAATCCTAAATTGGGTTTTCCGATGACCGTTTTGGTGATATTCGACGATGATTGGTCCATACTCAAAATCTACTACTCCATTACACATGAAACTTTGGAAATATTAATATATTAAAGAAAGGAGTCCCCAAAAAATGATCGCACGTCATTTGGAGCAAATTGAACGATCGACATACATCGTTCTTGAATGATCGGATCATTTCAGCCCAAATGATCCAACTGGATGATGATCGATCAATATCTCACAAATGGTAAGTCAGAATGGCACGAAATTTGGAGAGCAAGTAGCTAACATCATAGGGGACCTACTGAAATGATTTCACCCCAAAAGGAGCAAATATGAACGATCGGCACCGATCATTTTTTGGTTAGCGATCGACCCCAAATTTCATGGGTTCGGCTGTCAGGGCCTGGAGATTCTTCTGGTGAAATTTTAGCTCGATCCATACACGTCTTCACCTATAAATACAATAGACTTGGCTCATTGCAAGGGATCTTCTTCTGGATCTTCTTTTGGCTCTCCTTCATCACTTTTGATCTCTTCCTCCACTAATTTTCTAAGGCTAAAAACAACTGTATTTGTAATCCTACAGTATAATAAAGATTATTGGAGTGGATGTTGGCTGGAGTTTGCCGAACTGCTATAAAACTTGCATGTTCATTTACTTTTCTGCAATATGTGAATCTATATTTTTCTGTTTGGATCTAAATATTGGATATTGGTGCTTTCACATACAACTGGGTGTTGGTGACCATTTTCAGTGCTAACATTTTAGTGCTTCCAATGGGAAAGCTAGCCCCCCAGATTTGGAGTTCATATTTGGGATCAATTAGAGAGCTTGGATTTGGAGCAGTGGTGAAACCATCAACAAGGAGACAAGTAGTGGATATGAGCTATCATGAAGGGATTCGGGATGCTTCATTAGAAGCTGGAGCTAATCAAACCTACGCCTACATCACTAGGGAGGAGATGGAAACAATGGTGAACACTATGCATAAGAGGATGTTAAAGAAGCAAGAGGAGATGATGCAAAATCTACTCCGACAGATCGGACAAGCTGGAGCACAAAACCAAGGGAATAGAGTAGCAGGAGCTAATGACAACTTGGATCAAGGGGTTGAGGCAGCAGGAGCCGCTGGAAATTAGAAACAAGATCATGGAAATGAAGCTGACAAGCAGTTGGATGGAGTGGAGAAGTCGGGGACATTCCCCACCAAAACAGAACGATCGGCACCGATCCACCAGTATAGGTCGACACCGATCGATCAAGACTTGGGGTATCCCCCCGGGTCAAGATGGATCGATCCCAGGTGGAGTTTTGGACAATGCTGAGCAGTTTGGTGTCAATCAGAATGCAAATGTGTTTAATGAGGAGCGTATACCAGGATTCCCTCGCTGACTCGAGGGTCAGTTTGGAAATGACGATCGGAGACAACCTTTGGAAGACAATAACATGTTTGTGGAAATGATTTGATGGGCCATGAGAGGAGGATTAGTGAACAGAGATATGGAAGATGTAAAGAGTAGTCCCTTTGCTCATAATATCAGGAATGCTAGGAATCCACCTGAATTCAAACTACCAACACTAGAAGTTTATGATCGAAATTCGAATCTGACTATGCATATAATGAGTTATATACGGCGCACAAAAGTACTAGGGACATTAAATGAAGTCCTGACATGATGCTTCTCCCTGTACTTAACGGATGTAGCCGCGCTATGGTTTAGACAGTTGGAAAGCAGATCTATTAGCACATGGATGGAATTTGTCGAAGATTTATGAAGCAGTTTCGGGTTCACACTATGAGATCCAAGAATGTGATGACATTGACATTCGTAAAGAAGTGGGTAGGCGAACCACTCAATAATTTCTTAGTCAGGTTCAATGCGGTAGTTGTTTCGGTGGATCGACCAGATCCATCGATGGTTTTGATGGCGGTAGTGTCGAGAGTTGCAGATAATTCAGATTTTAAGATATCACTGATATGGGATCCACCGTTGGATCTTGGTGAATTCTACCATAAAGTGGAAAGGTTTCTGCGAAAAGAAGATGTGAAAGCTGACAGAGGGGCAATGAAAGTTTGTACTGTACGGGGTGGAGGACCTCCCGGTGAAAGTTAGGAAAGGACATGGGTAAATGGAACATGGAAAATAACTTCGATGGAACAAAGTGGTAGAGGGGAGAACCCAAATTCTCTTCCTTACTCACAATTGAATGAAACCCTAGAACAGATATATCGGGATACTCGAGCACTACAATAAAAATACTCTATTACAACGCCCTTTTTACAACGGGCATTGGCTGCCCGTTGTAATAAAAGGCTATTACAATGGTCCATTCAGGCCCGTTGTAATAGATGCCCTATACAACGCCCTTTTTACAACGGACGATGATAGCCCATTGTAATAGAATGCTATTACAAAGGTCCTTTCAAGCCCGTTGTAATACATGTCAATTTTACAACGTTCACAAAATGCCCGTTGTAATAGATAACAATTTTACAATTTTTCAATTATTCAACCATTTCATTTTACCAAGTTCAACGTTAGCCAGATTAGTCAACTTGCCCCGAAATGACCCGGCCCAATAGGGAAATCCCAATTCAGTTGGACCCTCATGTCGATCCGAATGAATCAGTCTTTCCACAGAGGTCAATCTTTGCCTGCTAGGCAAGAGGGCAGCAGGTTACAAATTCTGTCTCGGTAGGACATGTATTTTCTATTACTATGAAATTCATAAATGAAAATGAAGTAGGAGAATCCAGCTACAGGAGAACCAGGAATAGAGAGCTCTCTCCCTTTTTCCGCCCGACTCTTTGGTCTTAAGAATGCTGGTTTTATTTTAAGAACGAGTGATTGCCCTTCTCCGACCCTTACTGCCCAACCGGACGATCACAAAATGCCCGTTGTAATAACGCTCAAATAAAATTATAAACTAATATAATGGCCGGCCCTCGTTTTCTTTTATATCTTTGGCCCATTTCTCTTTTTTTTTCTCCATTCCTTTCTTTTGTGAAAATGGCGGCCGTTCCTCGTTCGTTTGTTCCTCAATCCAGATTTAGGGTTTTGTGAAATTCGAAAGCGCCGACGTTGTTGATCAATCAAGTGGATGTTCTCGTGAGTATTTTGATGATCGATTGTATCTTCAAGTTTGCATATGGCAGCTTCGACGATCGAGTTCAAAAATACTTCGGTATGTAATTTTTTCTCTTTGCTTTTTCTGGTTGAATACTTGAACTCGATCGATGATTCAAGTTGAATGATTATTCTTTGTTGCTTTGACTCGAATGCTTTTGAAAGCCGATGATGAATGGGTTTATATAGGATTCGAATTCATATTTCTCGTTCGTTTGAATTTGCCATTTAATTTATCTCGACCGGTTGATTTTGTATGGATGCTTGAGATTGATCTATGACTTCTTCAATTCGTATATATTTGTGACTTGATTCCCACGGCTTGTGATTTCCGACTTGGTCGATTTGTTGGCCACCACGGTTTTGAGTTGATTTTGCTGATGTTGATTTCGTTCTTTGTTTCCTTGGTCATCACAGCATTGCACTTGCTTTGACTTCGGCCATTGAATTTATCCCAGATAGCACTTTCGACCTGTTCAATTTTTTACTTGTTGTTTCATGACTTTGACCATTAAATATGAATTTAAACTGTCTTCATATGATTTTATCACTATTTGGTTAGTTGGATTGTATAATAGCCGACTGTATAGTAAGTTGTTACTCTCTCTCAAATTTTCACACATTATCGAGAAACTCAATCTATTAAAGTTCAAGTTCTGTAGGGAAGATTTGATAAATTTAAGTTTTTGTATGTACCTAAACATGTGGTTACCTTCTATTTGCATATTAAAACCACCCTGAATCGCTTCAGTAGACAGATTATAAATGCCAAGCATTATTGTACTTAAATGGTTTTTGGCAAATAACTCTTATGCTGCTAATCAAGTTAATTAGAACAAGGGAATTATCACTAGTTTAACAAGTTAATAAGATATTCTTTCTTCATTATATAACATGTAGTTTAAATCATCTGCCACAAACCATATTGGGATATTAATTTTGTTTGCATCTACAATTAAGTTAATCCAAAGGTTTGTTCTTTCATTCTAAGTGCTTGGCACAGATGATGGAAAAGATAAGTTGTAAACCCCCCTGGTTAGCAATAATACATGAAATATGCTGATTTGATTTAGAAATATTAGGATTTGCCAAGTAAGTTTAAAACTGAATCGGCTCTCATTTATGGTCTTTAACGGATTTCTATTTAAGAAGTTAACTTTATAATTTGTTCAATCTATCCAGGTTTTTCAAGGAATCAAGTGAAGAGGAACGTGGACATGCTGAGAAACTAATGGAGTATCAGGTGTCATATTTGCGCCTACTAATGTTTTTGGTTTTACGAAACTATAATTTTCATTGTCTAATCATTTATGATGTTGTATTGACTCAGAACAAACAAGGAGGTAGAGTGAAGCTTCAGTCCATAATTGCACCTTTATCTGAATTCGATCACTCAGAAAAAGGCGATGGATTATATGGTATATTTTGTTTATGGTTATATATGTTTAGCCACTCAATTTTTTCAACATGCATTCATTTGAAGTTGCATTTATATGAAGTTGTTAATGAAACTCACATCTAATGTCTGTACACGTTATTGTTCTTCTGTAGAATTCAGTTTGTGTAAATTAGCATATTCCATGGTATAAAGAAACAAAGGGTTACTGACCTTTTGTTAACTATGCGTTGTCTATTGGCTCAACTTTCAACTGTAGGATTAAATAATTTATAATTACGGTAACTACAGAAGTTTAGATGTTTGATCTGCATAAACTTTGGTGCAGATTACTTGTCAAAGTAACATACATGTATTTGAAACAAAACCACCGCTGATTATATGTTCTACGTCAGTAGAGTAAAAACGTTCTTAGCTTATGTTTTAACACATGCTATTATTTTTAGCAATGGAACCTGCACTCTCTTTGGAAAAGCTTACTAATGAGAAGTTGATTCATCTACACAGTGTAAGTCAACCGCAAATTGCTTTTAGTATTTTTGTCAGTTTCAATTTTTGGGTGTTTATAATAAATTTCTAAATTGAATGAAAACAGGCAGCAACTCGATCTAACGATCCTCAACTTGCGGACTTTGTGGAAACTGAATATCTGGCTGAGCAGGTTCAACATTTTACTTATAAAATCCTTTACTGTATGCAAGTACTTCTAAAGCGGAGAAAAAGCTGAATTGGAGGTTTATTAAATGTTAATGTAAACATTCATGTGTATATTAGAACTATGTCGATGTAAACTTATCTAACTTTTTGGAATGTGTTGGAATTTTATGACTCTAGCTTTTAGTCTTTTTGTATGTGATTTTGGTTGTTTTATGATAATATTTATTACTTGTTAAATTATTCATTATTGGTATGGATGTACTGCATGGATGCTGCTGTAATTTTGTTTAAAATTTGCATTTATTTTGCAACGGTCAGAAACCTTTGCAATATCATGTATTACAACGGGCATTGCCCGTTGCGAAATCCATATTACAACGGGCATTACCCGTTGTAAAATATGGTCGACCTATTACAACGAGGCCTAATACAACGGGCGCATGCCCGTTGCGAAATGCATATTACAACGGGAATTGCCCATTGTAAAATGGTTGTTTTGTTGTAGTGGAGGAACCTTCCGTATCGAAGGCTGGCAAGGAGGGAACCCTCCGAACGCGAACGGACATCAGAAAAGCGCTGCCTATTCCATGAGCTGGATGGGAATAATACAAATAACTATAGGCATTTGAAGGATGTCATTGAGGAACACGTGAGGAATGATCAACTACAATAATATATAAGGACTTGGGCTGCGGTAGTGGAACAAAAGAAGCCACCATTCACCTTGAATGAAAATGGCACTGGATCAGGGCACCATCATTAATTAATTGGGATGGCATGGAATAAGTAACAAACTCCGTAGTAGGACGACTAAGTCACTTACACATATATGAGATTGATGAAGGTCCTTAGGCATGCTCTGAGATGATGATAAACCATAGTGCTCGGGTTTGTGAAATTTGATTTTTTTTCTTGTTTGCTTCGAACTATTGTTTTTTTATATTTATTTGAACTCAGGTTTATTGGTTGTATGGACTCTTATTTTATATTTTGGCAAATGGACTTAGGAATGCTTAAATTTGGATCAATGTAATAGATAACACTGGTTGCAGTTGTGGTCATGTCTCGAGAGACGGGAGAACAATCGCAAGGTACGGGTCTTTTAATCGGGCGAACACGATGAAATAGACTCGTGTATCATGGATTAAGTCTTTGATTGGGTATCGAGGTCGAAGAATAAAATCCAATAGTTCGTCACATATGGACTATGCTTGGCAAGGGGTAGGTTGCTTCGCTCGACCGCGATGGATCGACCTACTCAGGTCATCGTGTATGGATTATGCTTGGCAAGGATCATGAGAGATCAAGGTCGTCAGGTATGGACTATGCTTGGCAGGGGTAGGCCGCTTCGCTCGAACGCGATGGATCAACCTACTCAAGTCGTCGATTATGGATTATGCTTAGCAAGGATCTGGAGAGATCGAGATCGTTAGGTATGAACTATGCCTGGCAAGGGGTAGGTTGCCTCGCTTGAACATGATGGACCGGCCTACTCAGGCTGTTAAGTATGTATTGTGCTCGACAAGGACCCAGTGAGATCAAGGATTTGGATTAGGATAACAAGCCAGAGAGGTTATGGATTTGGATATCAACTACGAACACCAATGGATTTGGCTATAGATGGGGCAGATTAAGATAAAACGATCCGAAGAGACCGTGGATTTGGATTGTATTCTAGATTGGAAAATACAGCTATCAATTGATTATGGATTTTGGATTTATAACAATTCAAAACACGCCTTCTTACAACAAGGCATGTTTTGGGGGACAAATGTTATCTCGCCTTTTGGTCAGGCCAGGATACCACGAATTCGGCTAAAGCAGATGGTTATCAGGATTGGAGGCTGGTTGTATTTGAAACCATGGACGATAATTGAATGGATTCGGATGAACAACACTCAAAAAATGCCTAAGTATGGAATTGACACTTCACCTAGGAAACAGATTGGATTAGACCCTAATTTCTAACCCAATTAAGGTGTGATTCGTATGGAGTGACAAGGAAGGTCCCATAAGGCTACATTTTAAATTTTAAGTCGATCGGAGTTCGTATGTTCGAGTTATGAGGAAAAAAATGGAACGTTGTTGACAGATCAGTGGTAATTTGCTTGGAGTCGGACCCGGAAAAATTTGCTACTTGTTTGGGGTCGGCGCATGGTTCTCTTGGAGTCACAGAAATTTGAAATGCTGGATCGTGCTTGGAGTTTGATGGATATTTGCTTGGATATTTCTTGGAGAAAATCGTGCTTGGAGTCGGATACGTGTTTGCTTGGAGGTTGCTTGGAGAAAAATGATCGGCACCGATCGTTTTTTGTCCTTAGAGTTAGAATCACGTTTTCTTGGAGAAAATTTGGATTTTACACAAGTCTAACCATGGGCCAGAATTTTCAGCACCTGCTTTGAGCAAGAAGGTGATTACTTCGAGTCTCGCTTTGAGTCAACCCTGAAGTGGGTTTTTCGACGACCGTTTTGGCGATTTTCGATGTCGGTCCATAACTCAAAATCTACAACTCCATTACACATGAAACTTTGGGAACATTAATATATTGAAGAAAGGAGTCTCCAAAAACAATTTTACATCATTTGGAGCAAGTTGAACAATTGACATACATCGTTATTGAACAATTGGATCATTTCATCCCAAACAGTCCAACTCGACGATGATCGATCAATATCTCACAAACGGTAAGTCAGAATGACATGAAATTTGTTGAGAAAGTAGCTAACATCATGGGGGACCTACTGGAATGATTGTACCCCAAAAGGAGGTAATATGAATGATTGTCACCGATTTTTTTTTGATGAGCGATCGACCCCACATTTCGTGGGTCGGGCCATCTAGACCTGGAGGTTCTTCTGGCAAAATTTCAACTTGATCCATGCATGTATTCACCTATAAATACAGCGGACTTGGCTTCTTACAAGGGATCTTCTTTTGGCTCTCCTTCATCACTTATCTCTTCCTCCATTAATTCTCTAAGGCTAAAACAATTGTATTTGTAATCCTACAGTATAATAAAAAGGATTATTGGAACGGACGTAGACCGGAGTTTGTTGAACCACTGTAAAACTTGCGTGTTCATTTACTTTTGTGCAATCTATTCTGTGATCTATGAATCTATATTTTTTTGTTTAGATCTAAATATTGGATATTGGTGCTTTCACACACAACTGAGTATTGGTGACCATTTTTGGCGCTAACACTATGTGACAAAATTACACGGTTCTCTTAACTTGAGAATAGTGTTGATATTTAATGTGGAAGCTCTGCTTTGATTATAGTTAAATCATGGCACAATGTTCATCGAACGACTATAGTTAGGTCGAGTGGAAGCATTAGAGGTGAAATGGTATTCAAGGGAGGATTCATCTCCTTATTTATATAAGGTCAGTATCACGGTCAACTAAAGTCAACTCAAAGTCAAAGTCTCCGGTCAGAGTAGTACGGTTAATAATAAGTGCTAATATTGAACCAAGGATTTTGTGATTGGACTATAAATTTAAATGTGGATGATATTTGAAATTTGACCATTACCAAATTCCATAAGTCCTAAGTGATATAGTTCCGACGAAAAGAATTGGTATAAATAATTATCACTACCAGGTAATGCTTAATAAAATAAAATTGTATTTTACCGATTCAAGTAAGTGATAAATATTTCCATAATGTCACACCACTCATTAAGTGAAGTGTGAATGTTAATATTTGAATCGTTTGAAATTAATCGATGATCAAATTTACTCCTAAGAGTCACGCAACCGAAATGTTGAGTACTTCTTTTACCACCCAATTTAGTTAATTTGTAATTTTTAAATTAACCGAATTAATTAATATTTATGAAATATTAATTAAAGAGATTGTCTGATGTATTGAACAATATTAAATACTGTATTTATAATAAAAATTATAAATATACTAATCAATATACGATATCAGTGCATATTTAAATTGGATTTACATGCACTAATTATTATTCGGGCATGGACTGGTCTTAAAGCCCATAAGAGGCTTGGTATAGGTGGATATAGGGCAGCATACTAGGGCCAGCCATATGATGGTAAAGGGAAGGAATTTTGAATTCAAACGAGAGAGAAATGGTAAGAAAAATAAGTGGATCTTGATCCTCATTTCACTCTCTAGTCTCTCTGTTATATAATCCATCTAACCCTCACTTTGCAAATACTTTTCCGCTGTTGCCCATATCAGGCCGCCCTCTCTCTAAATAGCCCTAAAAATCCAAGCACTAATTCACATTAATTTGCTTCGATTTAATCGTCGATGGTAAGGCAATTCGAAAGCTAACAACTTTGGAACTGGGATTCAATTTAAGGAATCTATTTCTTCGTTTTAACGTGTGAACTTTGGACTTTGATGAAAGATACTGTGCTGGTCTATTATTATATACCAATGTTCATATACTTATTGTTTCATAAGTTGCTTAGTTGGAAATATCACGAATCGGTGTATCGATGGATTATCACATGCTGATGGTGTGTATATTAGAGAGAGTGTATGTGTGCACACGCATACGTGTGTGTACTTATACTAGTAAAATAAATTATGTATGTTTGTTTGCTGCTCATGACTTATAAAAAACGTGTAAAACTTTTTATGTATGATTTTTTTAGTGAATTAAATTAAACACAAAAGATTAAATCATATAATAAATATATTTTAAATTATATGAAAAGTTTTGTTTATGCCAAAAAAGCTTTCGGTATTAAAATTAAAAAAATCGCATATATATATATTATAGCCTAATTATTTATTTGATTAAAAATTGGATAAATAAATAAATTAAATGTATACATAATTATAAATAATATTAAATATACATTATGGTTTCGAAAGTGATTTTCTAATTTTTTTAATTATTTCTGTACGGTATTTAATTTATTATAAGTACCTAATTAATAAATAATTTAAAACGGAAATTAAAATTAAAAATATTAATTTTTATCTACCTAAAACAACAGCAAAATACACATTTATTTATAATATATATAAGTAGTTATATCTTTATATGTAATATGTATTTAAATTAATTTTAAAAAAATATAGAAAATAATTTCAGTTTGGATTTCATATTATAAATATTCTAAATTACATTACAAACTAATATTTAAAATAATTTTATAATTTAATTATATATATTTATGTATATATGTGTGTATGTGTGTGTGTGTATTTTAATAGCTGCTTTATGTAATAATTTACAACCAATATTTTATAATAATTATACAACTATATATTACACACACACAGATATATATATATATACACACATATATGCACATATAATATTTTGATATACACACACATTTACACAATCCGTTTGTATACACGTGGGGCTAACATGTCCATTGCGATGTAAATCCCAACATCTATCACAAACATGTGAAACCATTTACACCTTATCCAGTTTCACGTGCATGCACACACATATGTGTATACGATACACACATATAAAATATAATACGTACTTTATAAAATAAAACTTTATTTATAAATCTAAATAAGATGTTGATTTTATTCAATAGAAATTTAGAAAAGTTCTAAATGAATTTAGACTATATAGGCCCATTGACAATCCATTAATGGATTTTTTTTGAAATTTACCGATTTATCTCACTATGTACTGGCCCAATTCCAACAAGACAACATATATGTGTATGGAGGCGCTGACATGTCCGTTGTAGTGTAAACCCTAGCACTTAGATATGGGCATGTTAAACTACACACACTGTATATGTTGCATGTTGACGTACATGTATATGTATATATGATATGCGTGTACACATTATATAATATAAATATAATATCAAACTAAATTTTTATTAACAAATAAAATAAAATAATGATTTTATTTAAAATTTATAGATCACATCTAAATCAATTAAGACTTCTCAGGGCCTAGTAAGATCCAAAATGGATTTTTTTTAAATTCACTCATTTAACCCGCTGCATGCTAGCTTAGATCTAATAATAATATTAGACCCAATGGTCTATGTGGTCTAAATTAGTCTTATTAAGGCCCAATAATTAAGCTTACCCATTTAGTAGTGTGTCTAGAAAAGTAGTGTCTAAGCTGAGTTTGGATAATCAAGTACCCTGCCCTACATGGCTACTGACCTAGCTCGAAAGATGAAGTGAGCCCAATGGTTATCCCTGATAGAAAAGGCCAAATTTGAATTTGGGCCTTGGGCTAGTTTTCGAAAGGCAAGCAGGGTTGAATGGACCCTTACCATCTTTATTAATCACAAAAACACAAACTGAAAGTGAGCAATAACATTCTAAAGCTCACAAAAAAGAAAACAGGGAAGACTAAAGTAGAATAGTAAGAAAGACAGAAGAAAGAAAAAAAGAAAACAAAACAACTAAAACGAAGACAGAGCACAGGAAAACAAAAACAAAGACCCTAACTAAGAGAGTCATACGCAGAATGATGTGAAGACTTTTCCTTGACCCTAGATATTATAATGTTTATCAAGGCACTTTCAAGCTTCATCTTATTGTCAAAAACACGTGAATTTCTCTCATCCCATATAACTTGGACAAACACCTTTAGAATCAGTAAGAGCCTATATGTGGTTGCATTCTTTCATCTGGTATTTCTAAACAGCCTTGGGCTAGTTTTCATAATATGTTTTGAAATTGGAATAAAATTTAAATTTAAAATAAGAAAATTATTATAAATGTTACAACATGATTCTCAAATTTTTTTGAAAATTATTAATTTAATTTCAAAATTTTAAAAATTACTAATTAGATTAATAAATTAAATAAATTAACTGAATAGTTAATTAATTAAATTATATATAACATATATAATGATATATGTTACATTATCTTGAATTTTTTAAGATGATGTAAGTGTGTGTATGTATATTTAATTATATTATATATACACATTTATTTTTGAAATTAAAAATAATTAATTAAAATTATTTAATTAAATAAATTAGTTAATCTTAATTAATTAAAAAATAATAAAATACATACATATATATAAAGATATACGTGTACAACTATAAATGTTATAGTATACATATTCAATATAAAATGTTAAGTTGAATAATATAAAATTAGTTAAAATTTTAATCAATTAAATAATATCTAATTAACAATATTAATATAATTTTATATAGAAGACTATTATGTAAGTTAATTAAATCATAAAAGTTACATAATAATCAAAACTTATATAATATGGTTTTATAATAATAGATGGAACAATAAGAAACCCTAAATAGAGTTAAGGGATAAATATATACGTATAATACGTATACCGTGATTTCTGATGTGTCTACAACTTAAATCAGAGAGTATTTTGTAAGAAATATATTATTCAATAGGTCGATATCTGTAACGACCCGAAATTTTCGATAATTAAAAATTTGTTAATTTAATAGATTTTTGCGATTTAATGTTGGAAGAAATAAATTTTTTGATTAAATAATAAGAATATAACGGGAATAAAATGAATTGTTTTAATTTAAGGTAATTGATAATGGCTTTGAATGTAATTCAAATTAATTAAAATGATTAAAAAGTTATAATTGGTTATAGGTTGTAAATTAATTGTAATAATGTGTGTATTAATTGATAATTGGATTAAAAGACTGGTTGATAAATTAAAGGTTGTATTAATTAATGAAATAATGTGTAATAAAAGGTAATTGGATAGAATTAGTATTATGTAAGTTGTTATAACATTTGTTTGTAAATAATAAACGTACAAATGTGATTAAATATAGAAGTGGTGACAATTGTTATTTGTTACCAATTTATTTAAATCAATTGCAATTGAATGTCATTAAATGTTACATAATGTGAGTAAGACGATAATTGTAAAAGGTGTAATTGATAATTTAAATATGTATAAATTTATGAAATAGTATGTAATTAATTACAATTGATAAAAATTAGTGTTGTGGTAGTAATTATAACACTAGTTGTGGATGATAACTTATAAGATGTGATTAAAGTTAACGGTGACAATTATTATACGTTACCTATTTATTTAGTCTGTTAAATTTAATTTGAAATCAGTTGCAATTAATTCACTTAATTAGTGCAGTTAATGTAGATTAAATTGATAATTGTAGAATATAAATTTAATAAAATGTAACCCTTAATTTATTCATAATATGACGATTGATTGAATAAAAAGAATTGGAATCAAGTTTGATCAATTTATTGGAATTTAAGTTATAATAATGGATTTATTGCAATTAAATGTAATTAAATACTATATTAATGAAAACTAAGATGATAATGATAAAATATTAGTGTAATAATATATAAACAAATGTAAATTATAGCCATGAGATGAAAATTGATTGAATAACAAGATGAAAAGGCAAATAAATGGATTTATTGGAATTTAAAGTAATAATCACTGTATTTATTTCAATTGAAATTAAACACTGTAATTAGTAAAATAATTAACATTGAGTTGACATGTAAATTTATTTTAAATTATTGTAAATATCCAAGTAATCAAAAATGATAAAAATTGTTAGTTATAAATTTTGAAATTAAAAAGTGATTTAATTAATTTAATAATAATTTATTTAATTAACGTGAAAATAGCCATTTTGGCACTGTCTCGGATTTCGACGAAACCAATTTCATCGGAACCGTAACAGTGAATTTTTGTAGGGATTCAAGTGTCATAGCGATCGGACTTGTCATTTGATTGTGCGGGCTCGAAACGCGTAGAAATTAATTCAATTGAAATCAATTTGAAATAAGCTAATTTTCAAGCTAACTTCTTCATACGATGGCATTTGGATTTGAAACCTGTTCCATTGAGTTTCAAATTATCGAAAACATTTATTTTGATATATGGGATGACCTATTTTCGTTTCAGGGTCAAAACAGGCTTTTTGGATCGCGTAGTCGTTTCGATCCAACCTTGCCTATATATAGGCTGGTATAAACCCTAGTCGTTTCTCATATTATTATTTCTGTACGTACATCTTCTTCCTTCTTCTCAAACCTAATTCCAAAACCCAATTTCAAAAAAAAAAACCGAAAAAAAAAAATTTGCTCCAGGTTTACTTCGAGTTTCAAAGGAGAAAACCCTGCACCAACTTGGGGTCAGAGAGAGTTCGAGGCGGATCTGGACTCGCTTCGAGTTCCAGAGGCGAAAACCCTGGAGGGGCTTTTGGTCAGGAGCCGAAAGACTCTGGTCTCGTGTCATTTTGGCAAAAACGCAGAGCAAGCACCGGGTAATTGAGGCGGCGACTCGAAGTAAGACCCGGAGTCGAAATTTTCCAATCATTTAACGTTAATAACTTTTGCATACGAGCTCGGATTCACGTGTGATTTTCTCCGTTGAGATCGTATCGGATTTTCAATCATTTTGAAACTAGTTTGGATGAATTCTGAGAATGTTCAAATTTGGGCCCTATTTTGGATTTGAAATCGAAGGTGAGTGTTTTAACCCACTAACAACTACTAAATTTTCTTATGTTAGTTAAATTAAATTTATGATGTGATTAGAAATTAATTGATTGATGTTTGGATATTTAAATTGTCATTCTAGTTAAATTTGACTTTTATTGCATTTAATCATCGTTTAATTTAATATTTAATTTAATTGTCAATTTAATACCTGTTAATGATAATCAGTTATCTATTGATGTTTATAGGTTGATTTGGATGATGATTGTGATGGATGTTTGATTGTTGATATTGGATGACTGGATGTTGTATTTTACATTGTTATAACACTGCAAGTTCCCTATGGGTTGAAATGATACATACCCGAACGATCTATAGATTAGTGAAAAATCGTTATAGGTTGAAATGATAGACTCGAGCGATTTTATTAAATTCGGGATTGCGGTTTGAAATGATATATAACCGTAAATTTGTATACTGCGGATTGAAATGATAAATATTTGTATTACTTGACCCTTGGGTAGAAAATTATATACGGACACCGGATTGGTTAAATTAAATGATTTTTAAATCTTTGAATTTTGAATTCAGTTAACTGGGATTTTGAAATAGAGATGTATTTATATAAACTGAATTATTGTCGATAATCAAAGTGTAAATGATGAAATTAGAATTGATCTAATGAATTGTTCAAAGGATTTAAATTGAAATTTCAAAGTTGAAGCTTCCAAATGTAAATGAATATATTGGAATTGAGTTACTGAAAATGTTTGGATATAACTTTGAAATCTACTTTAAATTAATTTAAAATATTTTAATCAATCTAAAACTATTTTAATTTATTTAATCTATTATAACCTATTTAACCCAATTTAATCTATTTTACCTATTTTAAACTAATTAAATCTATGTAATCTAATTTAAATCTATTTAATCTATTTTAAATTTATTTAATCTAGTTAAAAATCTACTTAATATAATTTAAATCAATTTAATCTATATTTAATCCATTTAATACATTTTAAACCTAATAAAATCTATTTAATCTATTTTAAATCTATTTAAATCATTAAAACTCTAATTAAATCAAATTTAAATATATTTAAACTATTTTTACTATTTAAACTATTTTTAAACTATTAAACTATTTATGACTATCTAAACTATTTTCTAAAATTGCAAACTGTGTAAAAGTTGAAGTATTTATATTTAAATCCTTGATGATGATACAACTTAAGTTGGAATTTGAAATTGATACCTTCTTGTGAAATGACATATTTGAGTAAATATGATTTTTAAAGTGAAGACGATTTTTTTAAAGTGAATATGGTTTTGAAAGTGAATATGATTTGAAATTGATATGGTTTTGAGAATATGATATTTTGATATCAATTGTAAATTTACTTTTAAAATGTAAAAGAACCATCCGGTGTGAAATATGCCTTTGGTTGTTAAAGAGACCAGGATCATACATTGTCATACTCTCTGCCAATATCGAAAACCACTTTAACAACTGTGTACGTGGTGGAGATTCCAGAAATGAAGTAGGATTGTTTGGCGAACGATTCTGTATGAGGTATTTACGTGACTCCGACTCCCGTGAGTCAGCTTGATGTGGCTAAAACAGGAGCTATACCGGGCCAAGTGAGGTCATTCCTCTGATCGGGCACATTTCTTCGATACTATATTCTGACTTTGTGATTGATTTGGTGGCCAACTTTGGTTTTTGATTTGGGAGTGTGTTCCGAGGTGGGTGGTAGTAGCTACTATGCGTTACCACCAGTCCGAGGGTGCAATTGGTATATCTACCCTGGCATTGCCTCGAGTGCCGTGTCACATGCCCTATCGCGCCTTCTACGAGTTTGTTTTGTGTCTTACCTATGGAGTGCTCCCTGATAGCCCACCTGCGTGTGGAGTTTACATTATATGTATAGACTACGGAATTATATAAAATGTGTTAAGGGTGATATGGGTAACGCCTTAATGCTATTTACTTTACTTTACTATAGACATATTATAATAATAGCGTATTGTACTACATAGTAGATAGTTTAACGGATTCTTAGGAGATGTAAATCCTGAACATCTCTTAAGTTATTTCACTCACGCTAGACACTGGATATGAGATGTCAAACCCCATAAACATCTCTGACGCCGTCACACTCAAATTTACCGTTGATTTAACTTACATAAGATCTTTTAGTTCTGACTCGAGTGTTTTGTCTTTTCAATTCGCTCGGGTCAGCCATGAGCATTTCAGGATTGAATACCTTATTTCTGGAGGACGAAGAAGAAGATTTGTACTATTATTATTTATTATATTTATTCCACTGCATCATGTTGTTCCGCTGCATTTATTTATTATTTATTCTGGCTGTATGTAACTCTAATCTGTATTATAAAAGTATAATCAATGTATTTGTGCTTCATGAACTGTTTATTTGATTATTATATTTTGTCATTCCGCTGCGAGATTCTGTATTTTGTTTTTTTCCTTTCTTTCTCTGCTTTTCTTATTTACCCCATAACATTCTGCCATTTTGAATGGTTTGAGTCTGACGTGTGTGTCTGCTTAAAACGTCCAAAAAGGCAGGTCATTACAGTTGGTACAAGAGCTTTGGTTTAGCGATAACCACTACAACAAAAATACCCTTTTACAACTGCCAAAAACAGTTGTAATAGGTCTATTACAACTGGCACCAGCCAGTCTTCATATCCGCAGTTGTAATAGAATGAGATTATTTTACAACGGGTACGTACAGTTGCATGTGCAGTTGTAAAAAGTCATTTTACAACTGCTCCTGGGAGTTGTAAAAAGTTATTTACAACTGCTTTCGGCAGTTGTAAAAATTCTTTCGGCAGTTGTAATAAATATTTTAACAACTGTTGCTGCCTATTGCGTTAACATTTTACAACAGTTTGTTATAGTTGTAGTAGGATCTACTACAACTAGTGATGACAGTTGCAACAAATATTTTTACAACTGCTACAAACTACTATAATTCATCTTTTCACAATTTCTATTAACCATAAATTTCATGATATTATAATTAGAACCAATATTTCGTTAATAATAACCATAACCATTCAAATACTTGAAACAACACGAACCATTCACATTCAAAAACAATTCAAGTTTACACAATTTATGAATTCATAAATCCGTTCCAAAAAATAACTAAATCCATAACATAAATCAGTAAATGTACATATACGTGTTAATCAAAAGAGATAAATTCTTTATACCAAGTAATAGACGCCCCAACCGCTTATCCAATAGTATAGATATCTGAAGTAGTCCTAAATAGAAGAGCTTTGGAATCCACCACTGCATCGGCCCAAACCTTCTAAGTATCTGCTCCTAGTGGTACATGATGCACTAAAAAGTAGGGTCGGTAGATGCCAATGTTGCTTCTGTGACAACACTCCTTTGCCAACCCAATAGATTGCACTTTCTAGGCTGCTGCTGAAATTTTATATTACCACCAGTTGTGAAGTTGTTGCTACTCCGATGAGCCTGCAAAAATAAAGCATTATGGTTGAAAAAAATAAATTAAGATTTACAACAAAACATGGTGGTAATGCAGCTACGCAACATGCAATTTATAATAGAAATGTTACAGAAACCATGAAACATGATAATTCTATGTGAAAGAAAACATTTGAACCATGTTGCACTAGGGGTTATCTTTTAGGAACCAAAAGACAACAATAGTCAAATCTTAGATCTTAACAACAAGTGCTATAAAAGAAAAGGGGACACTAAGATGTTATACAGATTGAATAGAGCTATTAATACGAATTACAATTTACTCCTTTAAGTGAAACTAGGCTTTCAGTATAATGGTCAAATGATAACAAAACAAGATTTGGGTCCTGGATTTCAATATTACCTGTCTTCTCCAGTAGCAATGTTGTACAAGTATATGTCTTGTAGACATCTAGGATTATCCGAAAGCAAAAGATACTGTCTATTCCTTGAAAAGGCCAATGGAACTCGAGGTTCACAACATCGGTAGATAGTAGGTCCGAGGTTGCAAAGTTTGCTCCAAAACTTGGTGGAACCATCTTCATCATCCTGCAACATCCATATTTGATAGTATGTGGGATGCATACAATCGTAAGGCCAATCATTAGCCATCCCCTTTATACAAACCAGTTTGCCACCCAACAAATCCAAAACATGAAATGGCGGAAATTCCAAATTAGGTAATAATTTAATACATGTATTGTACCAATGATGTATAAACTGACATATACCAAGGCTGCATAAATAAATTCAATTTGTACCGTTTGTTCAATTAAAAAGCATAGATGATTTCTAGTAACATGCACTAAAATAGTAAATAGAGACATATTGTCATCGTGTTGCATGAAAACTGATATATACCAAGGCTGTCCGGCGGCATCGTCGCTGTTCAGCTTGGCATCGTGTTGTAGAGGTAAATCAATTTATGATTTATGCAACACTGATTATAAATTTTGCAGTTGTGCTAACTTCCTTAATAGAATATCGTGTTGTTCTGTGTGATTGATTTGAGTATTGAGTCGATTCTATGTCGGGAAATTGGATTCATTTATTATTCAGTTTTATCCTATGGACAATCTGGAGAAGCTATGCGGTACTTATAGGTTAAGGATCACTTAATTTATGGTTATTGGAATATCGAGTTCAATTTCTGTTTGGATTCATTACCATGCTATATTTGTGTACGAGGATGGACAAATTTAGCATTGCTACTTAATCTGACTAAACTGCACTTGAACCATTTGTGCTAAATTTGTGTTAAATTTGATTAATTTTTGTTTGGAGTAATTTGTGCTAAATTGATTGGTATAATAGGTATGTCTTTGGATAGGTATTGTTATTGACAATCCAATTTTAGACATAAACTATCATTTTGTTTATTTTTTTCTTTTTTTACTAGGAGGGGTACGAATCAAATTAGTCCCCTCATAGAATAATATTACATTGACCTAGTTATCCTTTTTATTTAATCATCATCAAACTTCAATTCAAAATACAACCACAACCGCATACTCAAAGATGCACAGCCACTAAAAACTGCACCATTACCTTCTTCTTCTTCCAAGATGACAAATACAAATCCAACACCAAGCACCATAGAACCCACCACAACACCAAACGGTTGGATACTTTTATTGAAGAAAAGCAACAACTGCTTTGTTTTAACCGTTCTACCGAAAAACGAACACCTGGAGCTATTTTGATAGTTCCATTATTCGTTTTTGTTACCTCAATACAGTCTTGGATTGAAGGTGTTAGTGCTAAGTAAGCAAATTTTATTCTTTGATTTGGATAATCTTGTTTAAGTTATCTTAAATTAGTGACGTTAACCGGAAATTCATGAATTCACTAGCGACTAAGGGCAAAACTAGTATTAACTTGCAATATATAGTATATGAAAAAATGGACAAAGAACATGGCATGTGAACACAATATTTGGATATTCATGTCCTGTGTATATGCTATGGTTTGATATTTGAACATGACATTGTTTCGGAAATACCTGAGGCGTATTGCCACGAGGAGTCACTGGTTCTTCCGCTACATTTTGTTTACCATTGATGTTCTGTTGAAAAAAAAATGTTAGACATGCACTAATAAATTAAGAGTATGTCAATTACTCTTAACATAGTGAATCAATTATAACTTACAGCCACAAACAAATCAGAAAGCTCTTTAATTTGAGCCTGCAAGGTTGTAATTTAATTTTCTATGTTACGTACTTTTTTCCAACTAATCATACGAACTTCGAACCAAGTTGGTGTAACCCCAAAACCTAGCCCCCTTAATCTACCTTTGTGTTCACAACCAAAAACCTTCAACACTCCTTCTTCATTCAATGATGCTGTTTCTTAAGAAATTTGAGTTTATTTATATTCTTTTGTCTTAGCCTACAAATTCAAAAATATTCATTTTTCATGTGTCGCAATATTAAATGTAAGATTCAAATACTATAGACGATTGCAAAAATACATGCCAAGTAAAATATATAAAATTCAACTTGCTAGAAATTAAAAAACGAAAAAAACAATTAGATTAAAGAAATGGTTAAATGGAGTCAAATTCAACATCTTTCATTTTAGAGATTCTAATACCACGAGCAACTGCAAGTGCAGCAAGACTTTGCTTCTTCGATCTTTTCTTTGCTTGCTTCATGCTTTGAAATTATTTGAACAAATATAGCATTAGTAAGGGTACAGTTGGAATTAAGGTAAACATAGCATTAGCATTAGCAAGATTAATCAAAAATTAATAATTATTTATGTCATCTTTCTTAGTAAATTATTACTGAAAAGGACAGTTCTAGCACAATCCTATTACTGGTTCCATCCAAACTGATAGATTAAATCAAGACTCATGAGCAAAGTGTGCAAATTTCGTCACATGATAAGAAAACGAAACATGCTAGAATTGGCACTCTACGCAAAGTCTGTTCAGTATGCAGTTCCTTTCATTTTGGTGGAAAGAAAATAGCTCTACTGAGTGTAATTATTATTACTTTGAAACTTAAATTGAAAATTCAAATGCATTTAAATTGCTTCAAAACAAAACTTGTATCAATCAAATGAAATGAAACATGTATAGTCTGAAATTTTATTAACTAGATATTACACTAAAAAAATATATGAAGAGTGTTTCCTGAAGGTTTGACCAGGCAACTAGGCACTTGGCACTTACATACCGTTCGGCATTCAGAGTCGTTTGGTATTGTATATCGTTCAGCATTCTAGAGTGTTCGGCATGGCAGAGCGTTCAGCATACATGGATCGTTCGGCATGGCGGAGCGTTCGGCATACCTGGATCATTCGGCATGGCAGAGCGTTCTGCATAAATGGATCGTTCGGCATGGCAGAGCGTTCAGCATACATGGATCGTTCGGCATTCGAGAGCGTTCGGCATACATGGATCGTTCGGCATGGCAGAGTGTTCGGCATACCTGGATCGTTCGGCATGGCAGAGCGTTCGGCGTACATGGATCGTTCGGCATGGCAGAGCGTTCGGCGTACATGGATCGTTCGGCATGGCAGAGTTATTCGGCGCTTTGTACTGCTCGGCATCCACACCTCGTTCGGCATTCAGAGTTGTTCGGCATCTAGAGATGTTTGACATCCAGAGGTGTTCGGCATTCATCCAATCTCGACTGGCTTTAACTATTGCTCGGCCTGCACTTTCCACTCAACACAGCACTTCATTCGGCATGACGACTTCGTTCGACATCAGTCTGTTCGGCATCAATGGTTCGACACATAGAACTCACTCTTTCTGGGCTGAGGTATTTGGCTGCCAGGCCCACCAGGGAAGTCCAACCCATCTTTGTCTATAAATAGAGAGGTAGGGGCACAGTGAGAAGGACCTTTTTTCGAGAGCACTGGGGAGACTCTACCACTTTCAAGACTCATTCTCTTTACTTAGCAATTATATTCAAGTAGTTGGTGTACGGATTGTATCTGTAATCAATTATCAAGTAAAGCAATAAAGATTAACCTCAAAGTGGACGTAGGCAGTTACGCCGAACCACTATAAATCTGGTGTTCTCGTCTTTGCATTCAATTTAGCATATTGTTTTTTGTTTAAATTTACTTTCATCATTTATCTCTCTATACAATCTTTCTCAACGAGGTTAGTGACCAATTTTGGTGCTAACACTTTGGTGCTTTCACTGATAATCGAATTCTCAGACCTCAAGGATCTGCTTTGAAGCTACTGGATTGAATAAATCCACGAAGAAGATCCGAGTCATTCGTAGGACGTCCATTGATTCTTCTCAGAGTTCATACCAATAACTCTACAATGAGAAGACCACGTACTAGATCAGCCTCTCATAATGCGGATGCCCATGAAACTGCTAGTGTACAACAAGCAGGGCTTAGCAATCAGCAAGCAAATCTAGGTGCAGGGACTATCGCCCAGGACCAAATGCCAGTTGTCACCAGAATAGAGTTCAACGACTTGATGAGAGAGCTTAGGGAAAGCAGGAGACAACTCGGAGAGCAGATGCAAGCTAACGCCAACCTCATGGCACAGCTCACTCAACAACAGCATCAGAATGCTCGGGGCAGTCCAGCTCCTTATTCTTCATCTGACAGCTCGACTTCGTCCGATGAACCTCCCAGGCGTAGACGCCGCAAGACTGAAACTACGCAGGCAGGTGCTGCTGTCCGAACAGCTGGGGACCATTTACACCTCGGAGACCATAACCAAACAGGAACTGGAAACTTAGGAGCTGGAGTGCAGGTGGAAGCTGGACGCCCCGCTCACCAAGATGCCAATGATCTCGAACCTCAAGATGCACGTTTGGCAGATCGCCAGCAGAGCAGGCATCAGCCTGATCAATCCCGTAGGACAGACTCCAACCTTCCATCTTCCATACAAACCCCAGATCTAACAGCTATGATCAGACAGTTGATGAAAGAGAATCAAGGCTTGTCAAATGATGATTGGGGGGTATCCAGGAGTCATACTCCGTTCACAGACACTGTCCTACGGGCTGAGTACCCCAGGAAGTTTAGCATGCCAACAATCCAGGCTTATGAAGGAAAGACTGATCTCAGACACTGTCCTATCTGGGATCGCTACCATGTGGTTCACCCGACTTCCTCCACGGTCCGTATCCAGTTTCGAGGAGTTGGCGAAGAAATTTATAGAACATTTCAGAATACACACTACTCGTCCAAAGGACGTGATGTCTCTATCAAGTGTAATCCAAGCTCCTGGAGAGTCATTGAAGGAGTATTTGCAGAGATCCCATGTTGCAGCTACTGAAGTCGGTAATCCCAATGATCTTGCAATTCTTATGGCTGTGATGCGAGGTGTAGATCCGAATTCTGAGTTTGGAGATTGGCTGGCAGGAAAACCTTCAACTACGCTAGAGCGTTTCTACTCAAAGGCACATCAGTTCATAAGAAGAGAGGAAGCCAGGTGGATAAGGCGAGATAAGGCACCGGGGCCTGTTCAGGAGTCCGTGAAAAGCAACATTGCTGTGAAGCAATCTGGAGATAACTCGGGGAAAGTTCAGGTCAATGTCCAGAATAAGCCCGGGCAATCTAAGGAATCAGGAGGAAGAAATCAGGGGAAGAAAAGAGAAGCGGGGAAATGGAAGCCGAGAATTCCAACTTACAACATGTACACCCCACTGAATGCATCTCTTGAAAACATTTACCTATCAACTTGCAATACCTTTCAGTACAGAAAGCCACGCACAAAGGAGTCGACCGAGGAACAAAAGCGGAGCGGGAAGTATTGCCGCTTTCATGAGACTTATGGGCACAATACTAAAGAGTGCAGACACTTACACGACGCTATAGAGAAGTTGATTAGGCAGAAAAAGTTACAGGAGTTTGTGAAGAATCCGCAGTAAGGTGGACAAGGAACATCCAACCCCGGTCATGCACCAGCTCCACGTCATCCCAAGGAGCCTGCTCGGACCGTGGGCAGACTAGTCATAAACACGATCATCGGCGGACCTCACCCTGCGGATAAGAACCGGCAAGAGATGGAACGGTATGCTAGTTCCCTGAGGCATGCAGACTTCGAGTGTTGTTCCAACGTAGAGGATGGGACCCCTGCTAAACAGCTGCGCATGATGACAGACGCTATAGTATTCAGGAGCAGAGATGCTGACCAAGTGGAGGCTCCTACCATTGACCCGATGGTCATATCTGCGACAATCGGGCCGGCTTATGTGAAAATAATTTTGATTGATTGTGTAAGTTCTGTCAATATCATATTCAAGAAGGCTTATGACCAGATGAAGATGGAGACGAAGGATTTGAAGCCATCTAAAGCTCGTATACATGGCTTTAATGGCGTAGCGACTGATGCAGTGGGATATGTTGAGTTGCCAGTTGAACTGGGACAAGGTGAGTGAAGGAGGGTGCGAATCCTACCTTTCATAGTTTTGGATGTGGATTCTCCGTACAATGTGTTTTTGGGCCGACCGGCCCTGGCTGAGTTTAGGGCAGCATTAGCCCCGTGGTGTTTGACTTTAAAATTTCCAACTGACAAAGGAGTAGGTGTTGTTCATGGCGGCCAGGCGACCGGTTGTGCATGTTATGTGGCTGAGCTCCGAGAGGCCCATCGGAGGGAGAAAGGAAAGGTTGCGGACAATCCCGTCCGCATCCAGCATACTGACAATTGACAAGTAATGTTCGAGCCCTGGCTCGGGCATGATTCTCGGATCTTCAGAGACATAGATCCGAGAGACGACGATGAGGAACCCAGGGAGGAGAAAGCAGCACCGGCTGAACTAACGATTGACATTTCAGTCAGTCGAGACGATCCATCGCGAGTACTGAAGATTGGATCACAACTCAGCCCCGCAATGAATGAAGACCTTAGTGATTTCCTCCGAGCGAATCTCGATGTTTTCGCTTGGACACATTCCAACATGTGTGGGATTTCTCCCGCTATTACGAGTCATATGTTGAACATAGACTCGAAGTACGTCCCAGTTAAGCAAAAGAGGAGAGGAATAGACCCGGAGAGGTCCGCTGCTCTAAGAGAGGAGGTGAACAAACTCAAAGCCAATGGGTTCGTCTGCGACGCCCTCTACCCTGAATGGGTATCAAACCCCGTGCTGGTGAAAAATGGGAACGGGAAATGGAGAACTTGTGTGGATTATTCCGATTTGAACAAAGCATGCCCCAAGGACAGTTTCCCATTACCTAGAATTGATCAGTTGGTCAACTCCACTGTAGGACACGAGTTGTTGTCATTCATGGATGCGTACTCGGGATACAATCAGACCCCGATGCACATTCTGGACCAGGAACACACCAGTTTCGTCACAGACGTTGGGCTATATTGCTATGTAGTAATGCCTTTTGGATTGAAAAACGCGGGAGCGGCCTATCATCGTTTGGTGAATCGAATGTTCAAAGTTCAGATTGGTAGAATGATGGAAGTCTATGTGGATGACATGCTCGTGAAGTCACGACAGTCAAACGACCACATTCGAGACTTAGCAGAGATGTTCGGTATATTCAGATATTATGGGATGAAGATCAACCCTCTGAAGTGTTCCTTCGGCGTTGCGTCGGGGAAGTTTTTTGGATTCATTGTTAATGCCAGTGGAATTGAAGCTAACCTGGAAAAGATTCAAGCTATTCGAGATGTACAAGTGCCCAGAACTATAAAACAGGTACAAAGCTTGAATGGAAAGGTGGCTGTGCTGAGTCGATTTATATCCAGAGCCATAGACAAGTGCATTCCCTTCTTCGATATAATAAAGAAAGAAAAGAGGAATTTCGAATGGACATCCAGCTGTGAGGAAGTGTTCCGAGATCTGGTGAGGCATTTGGAGCGTCCTCCAGTGCTGTCAAAACCAGTAGACCACGAGATGCGGTATGTATACTTGGTCGTATCCCCGCATGCTATAAGTGCGGCTTTGGTCCGTGAGGAGGACCGAGTTCAAAAGCTGGTGTATTACGTTAGTAAACGTTTAACGGGGGCAGAGAGGAACTACCCTAAAATTGAGAAATTGGCCTATTGCTTGGTGATTACATCACGCAAGCCGCGTCCGTACTTTCAAGCGCACTCAGTCTGTGTTTATACCGATCAGCCCTTGCGACAGGTACTCCAACGACCAGAAACTTCTGGAAGGATGTTAAAATGGAATATAGAATTGAGTCAGTTCGATATTACCTACCTGCTGCGAAGAGCCATACAAGGGAAAGCATTAGCAGATTTCATCGTTGAGTTTACTATGCCAGACGAACCAAATGGTCACAAAGTCATTCCTCCCATTCAATGGAAAATGTACACCAATGGGGCATCAAACGACCGTTGCTCCGGGGCCGGTGTAGTCCTTGTGACTCCAGAAAATCGATCAATTTGTTATGCTTTGAAGCTCAATTTCCTGGCTACAAATAACAAAGCAGAATATGAAGTATTGATTGCTGGCTTAAAGCTCGTTGGAGAACTCGGGGTAAAATCAGTTGAAATCTTTTGTGACTCGCAGTTGGTGGTGTACCAAGTGCGAGGAGACTACCAAGCAAGGGGACAAAAGCTTGCTCCATACCTTGCTCTGGTTCAGAACTTCGAACATTATGACATTTCGCATGTCCCACGTGAACAGAACAAGGAAGCCGACTCGTTGGCCAAATTCGCAAGCACTGGCGATGCACATCAAATGGGATTAGTTCCCGTCGAAACCTTACATGCTCCAAACATAGATGTGATGGAAGTCGATTTTGCGTTGGAAACGGAAATCGAGAAGGAGTCGTCGATAACTATGTTCAAACAATATCCGCTGAACGGGACTCTGCCCGAAAAAAAGAAGCGAAAGGCGACAGATCATTCGCTAAGCCGCGCGATATGTGATGCAGGGAGAAGTAATGTATCAGAGGGGGTTCTCGGTTCCCTTACTATAGTGCATCGCCCGTGATGAAACAAAGCGGGTCTTAGAGGAGGTTCACGAAGGAGAATGTGGCGATAATGCTGGGGTGCAGACGCTAGCAAAAAAGATCCTCCGCTACGGATACTATTGGCCAACTGTGAATCGGGATGCTGCAGACTATGTAAGAAAATGTGACAAGTGTCAAAGATACGCAAAAATCCCAAGAGCTCCACCGACGGAACTCACGCAAATGGTTAGTCCATGGCCGTTTGCAATCTGGGGAATCGACATAATCGGTTCTTTGCCTATATCCAAAGGTGGTGCAAAATACGCCATAGTTGCGATTGACTACTTCACGAAATGGGCGAGAGGCAGAGCCCATGGCCACAATCACCTCCAAGAAGGTCATTAATTTCGCTGTACGAAACATTATATGCCGCTTTGGCCTCCCGCGAACCATCATTACGGACAACGGAACTCAGTTTGAAAGTAGAGAATTCAAAGATTTCTGTTTAAAGTACGGCATTGAGAAAAAGTTCGCCGCCGTTGCTCATCCGAAGGCTAATGGACAAGTCGAGGCCGTGAACAAAATAATTAAGTCCATATTGAAGAAGCGTTTGGAAAAGGCTGGAGGCAAGTGGGTAGATGAACTCCCAACATCGCTATGGGCTTATAGAACTACCCACAAGTCCGCGACTGGCCACACTCCATTCGCATTGGCATACGGCTCGGAAGATGTTATACCCGTGGAGCTTGAAGTTCCATCGCATCGAGTGACATATTATGATCCTAAGATGAATCAGGATCTCTTGTTGGAATCACTGGACTGCATTGATTAAAAACATGAAGAAGCCGAATTAAGGGCGGTAGCATATAGGCACCAAGTCAAGCGATATTACGACGACAAAGTCCGCCCAAGGATCTTTGATGTGGGTGATCTCATTTTGAAACGAGTTTTCCCGGTACCATCACGTATGAATCCCAACTGGGAAGGTCCGTATGTCATTGAACGGAAGCTTGGAGAAGGAACTTTCAAGCTAGCGACCGTTGATGGCGTGACACTCCCCCGAGCGTGGAACAGTGAACATTTGCGATGTTATTATATTTAGCCTGTTTCTTTTCTGTTTTAGGTGCAATTGTTTCCCGTATGTTTATATTCCGTTGATTCTTAGTTTATTTTTTAGCATGTAATAGGAAGATTTAGTTTCTTTTCAGTAATAAAGGCTTGAAGCCATCCTTTCTATGAATTATTGAAGTCTCTGAACCTTATAGTCCGGTGAAAAACAACTGAAGTTGCAGTATTCTACCTGACGTGCGAACTCGCATAAACGACTTGAATCTCCGAGTCCCCTGAATGCGGACCGGAGTACTCTAAGTCCCCGGAGCCCGTACTAGAGTATAAAAGACTCGAAATCTCCGAGTCCCCTGAATGCGGACCGGAGTACTCTAAGTCCCCGGAGCGCGGACTGGAGTATAAACGACTCGAAATCTCCGAGTCCCCTGAATGCAGACCGGAGTACTCTAAGTCCTCGGAACGCGGACTTGAGTATAAACGACTCAAAATCTCCGAGTCCCCTGAATGCGGACCGGAGTACTCTAAGTCCCCAAAGCGCGGACTGTAGTATAAACGACTCGAAATCTCCGAGTCCCCTGAATGCGGACCGGAGTACTCTAAGTCCCCAAAGCGCGGACTGTAGTATAAACGACTTGAATCTCCGAGTCCCCTGAATGCAGACAGGAGTACTCCAAGTCCCCGGAGCGCGGACTAGAGTATAAACGACTTGAATCTCCGAGTCCCCTGAATGCGGACCGGAGTACTCTAAGTCCTCGGAGCGCGGACTAGAGTATAAACGACTTGAATCTCCGATTCCCCTGAATGCGGACCGGAGTACTCTAAGTCTCCGGACCGCGGACTAGAGTATAAACGACTTGAATCTTCGAGTCCCCTGAATGCGGACCGGAGTACTCTAAGTCCCCTGAGCGCGGACTAGAGTATAAACGACTTGAATCTCCAAGTCCCTTGAATGCGGACCGGATTACTCTAAGTACCCGGAGTGCAGACTAGAGTATAAACGACTTGAATCTCCAAGTCCCTTGAATGCGGACATGATTACTCTAAGTCCCCGGAGCGCGGATTAAAAAATATTCTAAGTACCAAAAATGTGAAACAAGAGATGTACAATTCCAAAGAATGTCCGAACAATGTAAGAATGGATTGGGAATTTATGTAACTCATAAGAACTTGAGTTTCGACCACAGTTGTACAGAAAGCTAAAAAGCAGCAATTGTTCAAATGACAAAGAAACTAAACTTTATTCAATAATCCAAAATGATATACAACCACTCCTCCAAAACTTGGAGTCAAAAGTCTATCTACATAAACTACGAAAATGAAAAAGTAAAAGTAGTTACATGACCTAAGCAAAACCTCGTTGAACGAGTATAGTGGCTCTTTCTTTGACTTCTTTAGTTTCTTGTCCTCCTTTTCTTTCTCGGATGACTCCTCTCCCTCACGCTTCCTCTTGGACTTTTTACTCGCTAAAGAAGCAAAGTCAGGAGTGGGAGGAGGAACATCCAGTGGTTTGGATTTGCCGGGAAGAATGACTTTCAGAGGCCTGTTCAGCGGGTCGTTAAGTTCTATTACTTGAGACTCGACCTTGATCTCAACCTTCTTCTTCTTCTCTTCCGCGAGTCACTCCTTTATACTCACCTTCGAAGTGTGTTCTGAGGCGCCCGTGATTTCAATTTCATAACTCCCTTCAACGGGAGATGAAGTGTCAGACTTATCATCATCTAGCGCCCCGATCACTTGAGCATCAGGATCGGGGGTTACTCCCGCGTGAGTAGCATCGCTTGTTTTCCTCGTCTCCTCCTTGGCGTCATCGCTCCTCGGAGTCGGTTCAGGATCAGAGCGGCCTGCATAAAAACATAAAGAACGAACATTAGAACCAATAACCGCTCGCAGAAAGCGACAAATCTTTGAACTTCTAGAAGAAGAGTTTTATACTGGTTTCTTGCTGGCTTTCAGCTGTGCGCGGAGTTTCACCCTCTAGAATGGGAGATAGCACGTGAATGCCGAGACCGGGGGCTTCCGGATCATAGCCGGCATGTTGTTCAAACAGGTCGAGTACTGGCCGATCGACCGATTGAGTAGAAGGAGGAGTTGCAGCCTCGGTTCCAGATGGACCAGCTTTGTCATCTTTCTCCTTTGATGGAGGAGAGCCTTTAGCAAAGAGAGCCATAGCTGCAGACAAGTCTGATGGCTCATTCCCCCTGAGAAACTCTTTCACTAAAGCCTCCTCATTGACCTCCTCGGTGCCCGACTCCACCTTTCTAATCCATATTAAAGTTTCCCAAGCCTCGGCCAAAGATTCAAGGTAGCCCTCGCCTAAGAAAGTCAAGTCCCGGTGCATGAGAACACGGGCACTGTATTCGGCTATCGGTGGGTCGAACATACACTTGATCTCTTCTTTGCCTGCCTCTGCAGCTACTTCAAGGTGGGAGTCGATCTCCTCGGAAGCTATTCTCTTGCCCTCCTCACGGGCTTCGTCCTTCATCGTCTCAACCTTAGAAAGCTCATCATAGAGCTTTTCTTTTAAGAGCCGTGTAGCAACAATTTCGTTGCAATATCGTTGGGACTCTTCTTGAGCGGCTATCTTCTCTTCTTTCTCCTTAGAGAATAGCTCTTTCAACTCTTTGACTTGCAGGGCGAGTGCATCCCTTTCTTTCTAAATAGAATCTTTTTTTAAAGCCAGGGCCCCACTGCGTTGGACCGCTTCATCAAGTTCCTTTTTATGGGTCATCTCTAGACGAGTGACGGCCTCGGCAGTGTCTTTTGCACATTGTTCTGCAGCCTCGAGCTTGGACTTATACGAAGCAAGCTCTTCATCTTGATTTTTGATGATGTCTTTATCAAAGATAGCTTCGAGCTTCAAGCGGTCGATCTCTTGTTGACGCTCAACAGATATTTTCGAGACTTTCTCGACTAAATGAACAAACGCGTCATGTTGAACATAGACGTCGTTGTTGCAGGCGATGGCACTCTGCTTGACATGCCCCGGAATGTGGTGGATAGCTGGGAGGAACTTCAGACCATCAAAGCAGATTTTGGGGAATTTAGCTTTAAGCTCGGTCAGCTTCTCCGATATTGTTGGGTCTGCCGCAAGAACAAGGGGAGGAGGTTTTGAAAGTTCTGTTCTCTTGCGATGCTCGCGATATTGTCGTGTGCGCGAAGAGCCAGAATGTTGATCTCAGGAAACATCGGGTTGAGACCCTTTCAGCGAAGAATTTTCTCTGCCTTGCTCTATTTGAGGAGGAGGATCGCGAGAGTATGAAGACTAGGAATGTGATTTCTTTCGATAAGTCAACTCTCGGGGACGGTTGTCTCGATCTCCGTAGTCGTCCCTGTCCCGGCGTTTACCGGAGCCTGAATCTCGGCTAGAGTGGTGAAATATGGAAGAGCCGTGGAGGCGATCGAATCCGTAGGAGCGTCCCATGTCACCTGCATAGAATGAGAATAACGACAAGTTAGAAAAGATCAGGGTGACGGTTAAGATTGAAGTGCAGAGTGAAGTGCGCGTGCCTGTGTGTGTCCTAGTGTTTCCCCCTGACGGACCAGTTTCTTTACTAATTGGAGTTTTATCTCCCTGGACTTGGGTTTGAAATCCCGTACTGCCTCTAGCGGGTGAATGAAGCTTGAGGGCCTCTGGATCATCGAAACTGTAGTTGAGTAAATCGTCAGGAATGGTAAGGTTCGACAGGCCCTTCAGAGAACTTTCTGAGTGCTCCGAGGAAGTTTCTTTTTCCGTTGGAATAAGGGTAACTTTAGCAGTTCCGCCCACAGTTTTCTTCCTCAGCTTGCATGTTAGTTTCTTCTCTCTCTTCGAGGGGGAAGACGACGTTTCTATGTCATGAACTTCAATTGTCGGTCCCTGAGACGGAATAATATTATCGCCCTGTACTTCGGGCGTCTCAGTCTCCTTAATTTCCCCCTATTCTAGTGCATCAGGAGCATTGCGTGCTGAAGACTCAGCTTGTTTTTTCCCTTTACCAGAACCAGGCCTGGGAATGGTGACACCTTGAGGAAGGCTTATCCGACGGCCTTCTGCCAACAGTCCGAGCTTTGTAAGTGACTCATTCGAAATGAGATTTCTAATGTCCCGTTCTTCGGCAGGGAGGGCTCGAATGGTTTCGACGGCATTAGAATATCCGCGGTCGTCAGGACGTGGGCTAATACCTGAAAAGATGGGTAAAGTTTAGAAAAGGTACGGCATCGAATAAACATGAGTAACAGACCAAGAAAAAGGCTTACTTCCTTCAACCCATCTGCTCGCAAAGCCGGGAGGACAACACACATAAAACCATTCCTGTTTATACAAGGAGAACTTGGTCCACGCCCCAGTTAAGATTTGACATTTGTTATGCGGCTCGAGAAACATGAATGATGGGCTATCCTTCCGCTTCTTGATGCAATATATGTATCAGATATCTCCCAGAGTTGGGAGCCTAGAGAAGACATTCATGAAGATGATGCAAGTACCGTAGAGGAATGCATGGCCGTTCTGGTGCAGTTGCGATGGGGCAATGTCAATATATTGCAGCACATCCCGAAGAAACAAGTTGAACGGTGGCACACTGCCAACCCAGCACATGAATTTATTACAAGCTGTGTATCCGGCTGGGGGCAAGTGTGGACGATCATGCCCCGATGGAACTAGCACGTCATCAAAGGGGATTCCGTGGATAGAGCATATCCAACGGAGTGTACTTTCATTGATCTTTGAAGCATGTGAATCGACAGGGTTGTCCAAGAGAATTGCTGCCTCCAGAGCATCAGGAGCTAAGTCATGTGCAGGGGAAGTTGATGGGTTAGAAGTATCTGCGACTTCTCGTCGGGAGGACGGCCCAGGCCTGTCTGAAATCGTGGCAGAGCTAGATTTCCTAGACATCGCTGATAAAGATTGTATCTACAAAGTACCTGTTCGAACTATACTTAAAAAATAATCGACGTTAGACTTTACAATATGAATATTCCCCCCGTTTAGTGTGTGAACTAGTGCGATCATTCAGGTGTAAACGCTGAGAAATTATAAGTAACAGAATTTATGGTATAAAGTTGAGCTTTGAACTGTCGTCTTCGAAGACTGTCATCGCTGACCGTCTCCGAAAGCCAGCATTGCAATGTTTTCAATTTTGAACTTGGACATTGGCACTGCGTGTTAAAAGCTTTAATCTGTTTTTATTGGTTTAAGTTCAGGCTTGTGATTATTGAAACTAGGAAGTTATCAGTCCAGATTAGTTCGATATACTAGTATGCTTAGGTCTTTGTTCTTGTGTTTGTTATATGATTAGGCAAGATGAATAGGAGTTCGGCCAAAATTCTGTTCGGCTTAAGTTCTGTTCGGCTTAAGTTGTTCGGCCAAAATTCTATTCGGCTTAAGTTCTGTTCGGCTTAAGTTCCGTTCGGCTTAAGTTCCGTTCGGCTTAGATTCCGTTTGGCTTAAATTCCATTCGGCTTAAATTCCGTTCGGCTTAAATTCCGTTCGGCTTAGATTCTGTTCGGCTTAAATTCTGTTCGGCTTAGATTTTGTTCGGCTTAAATTCTGTTCGGCCTTCGTTCTGATCGGCCAAAATTCTGTTCGGCCAAAATTCTGTCCGGCCAGAATTCTGTTCAACCTCTCTTTTATTCGACTTGAAAACGAGTGTACGCAGCAAGTCATGCCGAGCCGATTCGCTCGGCCTTCTGCCCTTAACGTCACTTCTCCTCTTTTCCTCCATCTCTCCCAACCAGCGTGACCAAGTCTTTCGGCAAGCCGTGTCAAACCACGATCATGCCGATCCACTTCACTAGGCCTTACCTCCAATTCATCACCCACACGCCTCTTACTTCCTTTAATCTACGGAGAATTTATGAGTTCGAGTTTTGTGTTAAGCTTCCTAATTCGAGAAAACAATTGAGAGTTTCTTACCGAAGGAAACGGCAGGAGCTTGGGGATCTGTGGACTTAAGATTGACAAAGTGTTCGACCTTAACTTGGAAAGGGCCTATTGGATTCGATGTAAGAAGGAAAGATCGTAGGAGGTGAATAAAATTTAAGGGAGGTAAGTTATGTATTCTTAGAGAGTCGCGGAGGTGAAAAGTGAAAAAGAGAAGAAGAAGAAGAATGCCAGCTTTTATAGGAGAGGAGAGGAAGTTGAAAAGACTATAACCGGTAGAACCGGTCAAAACGACATTGTTCGGCATCAGCTATGTATTTTGGCATCCAGGGTGCTTGGCTTCGGCTGTGTCGTTCGGTATTTGCATGTCGTTTGGCATACATCGCCTCACCTGGAATTCGAGAGAAGACACTATCGTGAAGACTAAGCCACAGCTTGAAGAAAAGCACGATTCATGACTCAAAGCACACCACGTTTAACCACATGATGTACTTTGGGGGGCAAGTGTTACCTGAAGGTTTGACCAGGCAACTAGGCACTAGGCACTTACATACCGTTCGGCATTCAGAGTCGTTTAGTATTGTATATCGTTCAGCATTCTAGAGTGTTCGGCATGGCAGAGCGTTCGGCATACATGGATCGTTCGGCATGGCGGAGTGTTCGGCATACCTGGATCGTTCGGTATGGCAGAGCGTTCGGCATACATGGATCGTTCGGCATGGCGGAGCGTTCGGCATACATGGATCGTTCGGCATTCGAGAGCGTTCGACATACATGGATCGTTCGGCATTCGAGAGCGTTCGGCATACATTGATCGTTCGGCATGGCAGAGCGTTCGACATACCTGGATCGTTCGGCATGGCAGAGCGTTCGGCGTACATGGAACGTTCGGCATGGCAGAGTTATTCGGCGCTTTGTACTGCTCGGCATCCACACCTCGTTCGGCATTTAGAGTTGTTCGGCATCTAGAGATGTTTGACATCCAGAGGTGTTCGGCATTCATCCAATCTCGACTGGCTTTAACTATTGCTCGGCCTGCACTTTCCACTCAGCACAGCACTTCGTTCGGCATGACGACTTCGTTCGACATCAGTCTGTTCGGCATCAATGGTTCGGCACATAGAACTCACTCTTTCTGGGCTGAGGTATTCGGCTGCCAGGCCTACCAGGGAATTCCAACCCATCTTTGTCTATAAATAGAGAGGTAGGGGCATAGTGAGAAGGACCTTTTTTCGAGAGCACTGGGGAGACTCCGCCGCTTTCAAGACTCATTCTCTTTACTTAGCAATTATATTCAAGTAGTTGGTGTACGGATTGTATCTGTAATCAATTATCAAGTAAAGCAATAAAGATTAACCTCAGTGTAGACGTAGGCAGTTACGCCGAACCACTATAAATCTGGTGTTCTCGTCTTTGCATTCAATTTAGCATATTGTTCTTTGTTTAAATTTACTTTCATCATTTATCTCTCTAGACAATCTTTCTCAACGAGGTTAGTGACCAATTTTGGTGCTAACAAAGATCATGCCAAATTTTGACATAGTTTATAGATGTTAAGATCTGATAAGAAAGTCCTGCAGCATTATTATCATACAACATATGATACCATGTGCATCCAGGCTTTTAGTTTGAATAGACAAGCTATTAGGCAAATTATAAAAACACAATATCATAATCCTTCATAATCAAATATTTATGGCAATGAAAATTTAGATTGCCCTGAAATTTTAAGAAAATAATAAGAATAATAAATCAGATATTAGTTTCAAACCTTAACAATGATGATGATGCATAACAAAATAGAATAAACTCCAATCTACATTATAGAATCAATCAAGTGTAATTTTTATGGATGCTGCTGTAGTTATCATCATCAACATAGAAAACTATTATACATTTATATAAGATAAGAAGTTGGTATTTAGTATTTTTCAAAGGATAATAACATAACTTGAGAATCAGCAACAAGGAGTTGAACGAATTTAAGGCAAACTTACAGTTTCTCGATAAGATGGAGGCAGATAAAATCATAAAGGTGTGCTGAGTTCAGAGGTAAGCTTGAATCTGAATATAAATTTCTACATGTCACATGCTAAAAGCAAGATAGTGGAAAATGACTTGGAATCCTAAGAAAATGACTTAAGAATATGTTAGCTGTGGATATGTGTGCTCCTTTACCAACTATTATCATAATCCATGTTTCTTAAAGTCTGAAATTTAAAAGACGAAGCGGTTGAAAATTGGAAAGAGTGAAAGATTTCAAAAATATTGTAGTGTATTCCTTTCTTGATTCAAAAAGAATTACTTGCACAAAATTCTCCATCATAAAGTCACTTGGCGACAATAAAATTGATCAAAAATTACAACAATAAAAGAAACTAGTAAGTTTTAAATAGTCCCTCCCTTTAAAAGCTACATGTCAAACTTGACTTTGATGTTTTAAATTCATTTCTTTCTAAAATATATTTTCATTTGACTTAGCTTAGAATGTTGAACCCGTGGAGGAGTTATCGCTCAAATATCCTAAACTCGACCAACTATTAATAGAAGCCAGCAGTTTATCCAAACTATAACCGTTGGAGAATAAAAAAATTGTTTAAGAAATTAATAATAATAATAACAACAACAACAATAATAATAATAATAATAACAATAACAATAGTAATAATAATAATAATAATAATAAAAGATATATAACTAGAATGTAAAATGAAATAAATAAGTTAAATTGCATGCTTGCATGTAGATATATATGGATGGTTTATGGATGTTTGAATTATGAGCTTAATTGCACCTTTCTTTCATAGATGAAAAATGATATTTTTCTTAATAATCAATGCAAATGCTTAGATTGAGGAGAATCTATATATTATGTGGTTAAAATTTCGAAAGAAAAAAAATTGATTTTACATTCTCATTTTATTATTCTTTGTCTTTGAAGGTATGGTATAATTGGAACTTAATACGAATCACATATCCAGAATTTCAGGGCAGAACATTGGTAAAATTCTATTCAGCACCTAGCCAATTATGAAGTTTATTTCTTTCTAATCTAGTCATATACCATTCATTTTTATAATTTACTTTTTGAACAGAAGGGTCTAAGAAACAAGTGGAGACACGTGAACAAAAAGCATGGTCCTAAGAAAACTTAGAAAGGACTTGTACAAAACTATCAATACATAGTAGTTAGAAATTACAAGTGGTTTTTTTTCGGTTTAGTGAATGCAATACTTAGAAGAGATTGGATCAAATATTCAAAGCAAATATTTGGAGATTAACCGAATAAGCAATGTTTATATTTTAGAGCTGTGCTGGCAGTTGATGCATAGAACTTGGATGCAAGTATTCTGGAATACATTGTTATGCTTTTTTTATGCACACTTTATCTGTGTTTGTATTTTGATCGATTTAAACAAGTCTTAAACGAAATTGGTTCCCATCGTGTAAATAATGATTCACTTTCTGTATATGGTTGAATGCATTTCCAGATTTTATTAGAATAATCAAGCAACTATTTTTCTTTTATACTCTTCAAAATTGAATCTTGTTCTGTTACTATATGATTAGCATCCGCGAATGGTTTTTTTTAACAAAATAAGGCAAGATGAAGACCTTTCGTTAATTAAGTTCAGTTTAGTAAGCCAACTTAATTAGAAACTTAAGCGTGTCACTAAATACTGCTAATAATGAAGATAGGTTTCAGAATCACATAAAATTGAACTCAGTGGCTTCTACAGCACCATTCCAACTACATTTCCACGCAAATTTCAGCTCTTTAACATCAATTTCCTCATTGAAAGTTCCTAACCAAGAATGCTGCTACACTTACCGAGTTCACCTATCTAAAGTTCAGTGTTTATGTTAAGTAGGAAAACAATGAAATAAAAGTGCATATTACCATCAAATTAACCAAGAATCAGGGTTAACAACAATGAAAAAAATACTCAAGAAATTAAGATTATCAAGGAACAAACCAAAAGACACAACATACCAAAATAGTGCCAGCCCAGAAAAGAACACAACCAGCAAAGCAAGCACGAACTGCGAGCGGTGACGACGACTACGAGCGGCACCGATGCTGACGAGCGGCGAGTATGAGCGGTCCGCGATCTAGGTTTTTTTAGGGTTTATGGGTCGAGTAAAAGTGGCGAGTACGAGCATCTAGGAGCGATACTTGCGATTGGCGACGACGACGATTTATGGTTTTAGGTTTAGGTTTTTTAAATGGCAACGATGATCTGCGATTAATTTGAACAAATTATTGAAAGGACGGAAAACGAAATGAAACGAGGGAGAGCGATTTAGGTTTTCTTTTAGCATCTTTAGTTGTTCTACTGGACGGCCAAAGAAATGAAAGGAGGGAGAACGAAAATCCTTATTAACATGAAATATAATGCTTGTTACAACCGTTGAAAACAGTTGTTGTAAATAAATATTACAACTGTTGTTTAAATATAGTTGTTAAAAATGCCTTTATTACAACTGCTGAAATAGAACAGTTGTTACAAAATACATATTACAAGTGCTTAAATTTTGCTGGTTGTAAATGAAAGGTTGTAATATGGTTGTTTTGTTGTAGTGAACCTTAGCTTTGTGGGGTCTGACTCATATGGAATAGGGTAGTAATACCCTCAAATGAGTCGCTGAGTGTATATATGAGAGAGCGTATTTATTAGTGTTATAAAAGGTTTTTGTATTGTGTTAATTTGTTCTATTCTATATTTATAAAATTCCGGTTGGTACATAGTACGCTATGACATCGATTGGAATTTCTAAACATTTAATAGGGCAGATCGACACAATATTGTTTTGAAATATAGGTAAATGAAATAATTTTTCCTATTATATATTTCACATATAAAATAATAAATTTTATAAATTATATAGTTGGTTGTTATATTTTGTTTGTTAGGTAGGGAAATTCTATATAAATACCGATGGAAAAATAAGATTTACAAATAAATGAATATGAATTGGAAGTTTAGAACTAAATTTCTGGGAGTTTGAAAATTTCTTTCGAAAGATTTTGGAATATAATATTAATATTATTTAGAAATACTTTCTGATAAAAATATTTCAAGATGATTTGGAAGAAATGTTTTAAAGGAATTTTGGAATGAAATAATTTTGTACTCCCCTCTCTGTCGCTGGAAAATAATTTTGGTGATGAGTGCACACATCATCGACGTTCATTTTCGAGTTTCAAAGTGGGAAGACTATTGTAGTAATTTGACAGCACAATTGTTTTGATAAATTAATCTTGATTTTTTAATTCCAGATATGATTTGATATATATAAGATATGATTGTATATATATTATTTTAAAATAATTGAAGTGAACCTGGTTGTTTAGTTCTTAAGTTTCTGTGAATTAGAAATTGAAATTATTGTAATGAATGGAATCTTGACTATATTAATAATTGGAAACTTCTAAAATGAAGATAAGAAATTTGATATTAAAATGATTAAATATAAGAAGCTAAAATTTTGAAAACTGTAATTAAAAGGGAAATGAAAATAAGAAATGGTAACTATTGAACATTTTGTTAACTAAATATATAAGAGAAACTTGGGTAATATTCAATTGCATTCTAAAAGACATATATATAACTTACCAAAATATTAAAAGTTGAAATGTTATAAAAAGAATATTTAATAGAATATTATACAAGTAAAACTTGAAAAAAATATAAGTGTTCAATGGAATTGCTCCTATAAATGAGAATTCTAATGTTATAAATTGTTATAAACTAAAGTTAATAGTTTGAAATGCTACTAATTAAATGTAATAAAAGTGAATAAGGTAAGAAAAAAGATTATAAGCTTAAGTTAACATGTAAGCTATTTAAATTCAGATTTAATGGTAAAGGTGAATACTGTAACTAAATAATTATAAACTTGAATTACTATTGGAGCCATTTATAATATAAATGAGTACTATATTAATTGAATGATTATAACTTCAAAGAACGTTGGAAATGATTTGGAAAGGGAGTTAATATGCAACAACACTTTATATGGAAGAATGAATGTGAAAGAGAAATAATCTACAAATGGTGAATGGAATTGTAAAGAAACTCACCTAGTAATGTATAACCCAATAATTGAAATAAAAATAACTTATTTAGGCAATGAATGTAAAGTAATAAAATGAAAGAAAATGACATTGTATGAATAAAGGAGAAATGAACTTTTGTAAGTAATAACGAATGTAATTAATGAAAATAAACATTATATGAATGAGAAAAGAAAAGTAAATGATGAAAAGAAAAAAAAGGGAAAATCAAACTAAATTGTAAATGTGAAGTAAACTGAAATATAATGTATACAATACTTCAATAATGAATTCATTTAATTGAAATGGATATAACTTATGTAAGTAAAGAATGTAAATTAATAAAATAAGCTTTACATGAATGAATGAAAATTAAAATTTTATAAGTAATGAACGTAAATTTAAGAAAATCATTGGATGAAAAAAAAAGAACAATGAATGACGTGAAAAAGAAAGAGTAATAAGAATAAAACTTAAATATTATTTGAAATTTTGTTTGTATTAGCTTATGGATTGGTTGGGAAAGGATACTTCTATTTTGTATAAAGATGTATAAATAATCTATAAAATTTTATCTACGACTGTTGAGTGTATGGTTTACTTCATGGTTTATTTATCATTTTATATGATTAGAAGTTCTGAACCCGAACAAACCATTTGTTGGTTGCTATGGATGTATGTTTGATTTCTTTGATTGCATGTGATGATATGATGGTTGTATTGTTTGTTTGCAAGTGACTATTGTTATGTTGTGCTTGTTTTGCTGTCATTAGTTGAAACAACTTAAATATTTCTCTTTTATATAATAATTAACCTCTTTGGATTATATAAGTGAAATACAGGCTATGGAAGAAATTGCTACTGCTTTTGGTTTCATAAATTAAGCGTTTGTTTGCCTAACAAATAGGTACGTTTTCGGATTAGGGTTTTCTAGCGATATTATATTGTTTTCCCGTGGTTTGGGATATATTATTTTGAAAAATATGATATATGTTGTTATTGATATTACTATTTCTTTCAGACCTCTACGTACAAAGGAGACTCTGCCGAAATTTTGACTTAGAAAAATTTTGTGAAATGTTTTCAAACTTTTATTAACTTGAATATAAAAGGATTCAATGATTATAAATTGATATATTTTATTTAAATTATTTAATTAAGTAAATTAATTGTTTATAAATGTAATATTTTGAATAGGATATATTGATTACTAAATTCCTTCTTTTCCCTTCTTTTTCCTTTTCGAGGACGAAAAGTTTTGAGTGGGGGAGAGTGTAACGACTCGAAATTTCTGATAATTAAAATTTGTTAATTTAATAGAGTTTTGTGATTTAATGTTGGAAGAAATAAAAATTTTGATTAAATAATAAGAATATAACGGGAATGAAATGAATTTTTTTTAATTTAAGGTAATTGATAATGGCTTTGAATGTAATTCCAATTAATTAAAATGATTAATAAGTTATAATTGGTTATAGATTATAAATTAATTGTAATAATGTGTGTATTAATTGATAATTGGATTAAAAGAGTGGTTGATAAATTAAAGGTTGTATTAATTAATGAAATAATGTGTAATAAAAGGTAATTGGATAGAATTAGTATTATGTAAGTTGTTATAACATTTGTTTGTAAATAATAAACGTACAAATGTGATTAAATATAGAAGTGGTGACAATTGTTATTTGTTTGCAATTGAATGTCATTAAATGTTACGTAATGTGAGTAAGACGATAATTGTAAAAGGTGTAATTGATAATTTAAATATGTATAAATTTATGAAATAGTATGTAATTAATTACAATTGATAAAAATTAGTGTTGTGGTAGTAATTATAACACTTGTTGTGGATGATAACTTATAAGATGTGATTAAAGTTAATGGTGACAATTATTATACGTTACCTATTTATTTAATCTGTTAAATTTAATTTGAAATCAATTGCAATTAATTCACTTAATTAGTGTAGTTAATGTAGATTAAATTGACAATTGTAGAATATAAATTTAATAAGATGTAACCCAATGTAAATTTTATTCATAATATGACGATTGATTGAATAAAAAGAATTGGAATCAAGTTTGATCAATTTATTGGAATTTTAAGTTATAATAATGGATTTAGTGCAATTAAATGTAATTAAATACTACGTTAATAAAAACTAAGATGATAATGGTAAAATATTAGTGTAATAAGATATAAACAAATGTAAATTATAGCCATGAGATGAAAATTGATTGAATAACAAGATGTAAAGGCAAATAAATGGATTTATTGGAATTTAAAATAATAATCAATAAAGTAATAATCAAGGTATTTATTTCAATTAAAATTAAACATTGTAATTAGTAAAATAATTAACATTGAGTTGACATGTAAATTTATTTTAAATTATTGTAAATATCCAAGTAATCGAAAATGATAAAAATTGTTAGTTATAAATTTTGAAATTAAAAAGCCATTTAATCATTTTAATAATAATTTATTTAATTAACGTGAAATAGCCATTTTGGCCACTGTCTCGGATTTTGACGAAACTAATTTCATCGGAACCGTAACGGTGAATTTTTGTAGGGTTTCTAGTTTCAGAGCAATCAGACTTGTCGTTTGATCGTGCGGGCTCGAAATGCGTAGAAATCAATTCAATTGAAATCAATTTGAAATAAGCTAATTTTCATGCTAACTTCTTTATACGATGGAATTTGGACTTGAATCCTGTTCCATTGAGTTTAAAATTATTGAAAACATTTATTTTGATATATGTGATGACCTCTTTTCGTTTCGGGCTCAGAATGGGCTTTTTGGATCGCGTAGTCGTTTCGATCCAACCCTAGTTGTTTCTCATATTATTATTTCTGTACGTACATCTTCTTCCTCCTTCTCAAACCTAATTCCCAAATTCCAAAACCTAATTTCAAAAAAAAAACCGAAAATTTTTTTTGCTCCCGGTTTACTTCGAGTTTCAAATGAGAAAACCTTGCAGCGACTTGGGGTCAGAGAGAGTTCGAGACCAAACAAGGCCGATCTAGGCGCACTTCAAGTTCCAGAGGCGAAAACCCCGAAACGACTTCAGGTCAGGAGCCAAATGGCTCAGGTCTCGGGTCATTTTGGCAAAAACTCAGAGCAAGCACCGGGTAATTAAGGCGGCGACTCGAAGTAAAACCCGGAGTCGAAATTTTCCAATCTTCTAACGTTAATAACTTTTGCATACGAGCTCGGATTCATGCGCGATTTTCTCCATTGGGATCGTATCGGAATTCCGTACATTTTTAAACTGGTTTGGATGAATTTATATACTGTTCAAATTTGGGCCCTATTTTGGATTTGAAATCGAAGGTGAGTGTTTTAACCCACTCACAACTACTAAATTTTATTATGTTAGTTAAATTAAATTTATGATGTGATTAAAAATTAATTGATTGATGTTTTGTATATTTAATTTGTCATTCTAGTTAAATTTGACTTTTATTGAATTTTTCATCGTTTAATTTAATATTTAATTTAATTGTCAATTTAATACCTGTTAATGATAATCAGTTACCTATTGATGTTTATTGGTTTATTTGGATGATGATTGTGATGGATGTTTGATTGTTGATATTGGATGACTAGATGTTGTATTTTACATTATTATAACACTGCAAGTTCCCTATGGGTTGGAATGATACATACCCGAAAGATCTGTAGATTAGGGAAAAATCGTTATGGGTTGAAATGATAGACTCGAGCGATTTTATGGATTTTATTAAATTCGGGATTGCGGTTTGATATGATATATAACCGTAAATTTGTAATCTACGGATTGAAATGATAAATATCCGTATTACTTGACCCTTGGGTAGAAAATTATATACGGACACCGGATTGGTTAAATTAAATGATTTTTAAATCTTTAAATTTTGAATTCAGTTAACTGGCATTTTGAAATAAAGATGTATTTATATTGTAACGACCCGTATTTTTCACGGATCGAAAAGTTCGTCAAATCTGGAATTTTTGCATTTTTAAGTCATTTCAGATTTTTGGGGAAATTTGTCTAAGTCCTAGGTCGTGGACGACCTAAGAGCTAAGTCGTGACCGAGTTAAGGACTTGCGAGTTAGTGTTAGGTCGTGGGTTAGTTGGAGCGACCTATAAAATTGTGCAACCTAGGATTTAACTAGTAATTAGGTCGGCAGGGCGAGTTAACGACCTAAAGACTGACCGACTTAAGAAGTTTAGGCGACCTAAGGAAGAGTAGTAGGCGACCTAAGTATTCTGGGGTAGAGTTAGGTCGGCAACGACCTAAGAGAATGTTGTGAGCGACCTAAGTTTTGTTAAGTGTTAGGTCGGCTGGGAGAGTTAGCGACCTAGTAGTTGCCGAGTTAGCGACCTAGTAGTTGCCGAGTTAGCGACCTAGTAGTTGCCGAGTTAGCGACCTAGTAGTTGCCGAGTTAGCGACCTAGTAGTTGCCGAGTTAGCGACCTAGTAGTTGCCGAGTTAGCGACCTAGTAGTTGCCGAGTTAGCGACCTAGTAGTTGGCGACCTAAGGACCTAAGGAGTTAACAAGTTGGCGACCTTAGGAGTTAGGCTAAGTGTTAGGTCGCGTGGAGGCTTAAGGAATTAGGTCGTAACCTGTTAAGTCGTAGGTCGCTGGGTTTCGTCTAAGTGTTAGGTCGTAACCTGTTAAGTCGTAGGTCGCTGGGTTTCGTCTAAGTGTTAGGTCGAAGTATGTGTTAAGTCGTAGGTCGACTTAATAGTTAGGTCGTATGCGCAGAAGTGCTAGATCGTAGGAGTTGAGGCGCGCGTATCTGTTAAGTCGGAGTTGTTGGCTAAGGGTTAGGTCGGAGGCTCTGTTAAGTCGTGGGGGTTTTTAGGTCGTAGGTCGGCATATGTTAGGTCGGCAACGACTTAAGGAGATAGCCGAGTTACGACTCAGGCAGTTTTCAGCTATAAATAGGAGGGGTTGTTCTCACTTTTTGGGATCCGGATTTTGAAGCGACGAAGTGCTGCCATTTTGAGAGCTCGACTTCTACACTTCTTCACTTCTTTTCTCCACTCTAATCTAGTGCTTCCATCCATCCAAATCGAAGATCGAGATTGAAGATTCAAAAGCTTGGATTGAAGATCTTCATCTTTTCAAGAGAGATTTCTTCATTTGAAGCGGATTTGTGATAGATCTAGCTTCATCCTTCGCTGTCCAGATCTGAAGTGTGTTGATTTGAGGTTGTTTAGGTGATTTGGTGAGTGGTGATTATCTCTCACACGGATCCAAAGGAGTAGATCGGATTGTTGGCTCGATTTGGTGTTAAATTAGTGATTTCCATGCATTTTCTTCATCCTATGTGTAGATCCATGTAGATCCATTGTTCATGATGATGTTGCATCCATTTTATCATATGTTAACCTATGCAAGTTCATTCATCAAGTTTGTAGAGATATAATCCATGTTTTCATGCTTATTGGACTTTCAACTCTTTAATTACGAAAATGCCATTATTGTTATAATTGTCTACTTAGATCATTTTTGAATGCTTGATTGCTTGGATTGATGTTTGATTTGATTGATTATTATGAACTAGATGATTGATGATTAGATTTAGACCAAAGGTGATTCAAAAGCTAAGGGAAAGGCTCTTGGATTGGGAAAGCTGCTCGTGGCATATGTAGCGGGATGATGAAGCTCTTATGCATAGATTTGATGATGTGATGTTGAGATGAGGCTTCGCGAGGATGTTATGAAGCGAGGCAATCATATGATGAAGACTTGGTCTAATCCAGGCGGGATCATTCCAAGCATGTTGATAACTCGGTGATATGATTCGAGTTGAGGATAATGGATGCTCGAGAGGCGCTTGAGCTAGTATGGCAATAGTCGTCGAGGAGGATGACTAGGAGGTTGAGATCTCATCGTTGTTGAAGGTTCTAGCATGCTCTAAGCAAGAGTACATGGGGACGCCCAAAAGACTAAGTTGATGGTCAAGTACTCTGGGTAGATTCGATAATCCTAGGCACGGGTCACGATGACGTGCGGGAGTTATGTCTAGAACCGGGGTTACCATTAGCCCTTGACGGACGGCTGAAAGAATGTGCCGGTCATTCAATTAACGGTGATATCGCAACAATGATAACAGTGATAGCCGAGTCATGGATGTTTGGTTGTATCGTCATTCGGTCTCAAGAGCGGTATTTCCTGGGTGCTTATCTGACCTTGGTTTTAGACCTTGGGATTTGTACTTGGAAAACATCGCTCTTGACTCGAGTGACAATTGCTTTACTTTAAATTGTATGCTCTGCTATGTTTGCTTCTGCTTAGTGTGTGTCTGGGGGCTATCACTGTAGAATGAGGTTGGAGTGGGAGGGTTGTATTCCTATTCCTTTGCCTTTATGCTCTTTTGGTATGTTGTTAGTTAATTTACTGCTCACTAAGACTGTTGTCTGACTCAAGGCTTTATGTTTTAATTCTTATTGCCTTGGGCTGTTCGTCCATTTTGGGACGGGCAGACTAGGTAGCAGGTGACAGGTGCTGTTCTCTTCTTACGATGTTGATATCGAAGACGAGCTGGAGGATTGCATATTATCTTCTTATTATATGTACTGGATATTCCGCTGTTTTGTATTCTCTGAGAGATATGTAGTGAGGCTGGATGTATTGACTATATGGATGCCTGTATTCAACTATTATGGAGTTTTATATGATGTCATTTTGTTCTGTAAAGCTTCACTATACATATGTTCTATTGTATTTTGTCCATGCGCTGTGAGTAATACGATAGATTCTTTTGTTTTAAATCTTACCTTGACAATCGTCCATGGTCGCCTGGCACACTTTACAGCGCACTATCTCTAGATTCGGTGCAGGGGTCATGGGCGGTCGTCACATTTGGTATCAGAGCATTGGTTAATCGATTTTACCCAACGCTCGCCGTCGTAACTACGTATGAGAGACGTAATTGTATTTTTGATGGATGAATACTATATATAATATAGTAGCTTAGTAGAGTTTGAGTCCTTTATGCAGTTGTTTCTCTAGATGTTCTAATCATTCCTTTTTATAGATATTGAGAATGAGTCAAAAAGGGAAACCAGCTGCTAGGGAAGGCCGTGCTACTGAAGGGGCTGCTGATTATGTTGCTATGTTCGAAACCATGATGACTTCGATCAGGAGAAGGATGTCAGCCCCGGGGCCATCAGTAGATGTTGGGGATCAAGTACAGGCTCCAAGATTGATGGATCACTTGGACGATTCATTTAGGAAGCTTGTGGAGGAAGCTCTCAGACACGAGAATCTGTTTCCTAAGGAAGGATCTGTTGTTGCTGTAACCAGGGAAGAGTCTAAACCCCAGCAGGGTAGAAACAAGAAGAGGAAGCAGCAGCAGCAGAAGGGTAAAGATGGTCAGAAGAGGCCGAAAGGCGAAGTGACTTGCTACAACTGTCAGCAGAAAGGCCATCTCTCCAAGGATTGCAAGAATCCGAAGGCGCCGGCGAAGTGCCACAACTGTGACAAGCCAGGGCATTTCAGGAAGAATTGTCCAGAACCGAGTAGGGACAAGCAGATTGTGCAGGCTTATACTTTGGGAGCTGTTCCGTCGTCTTCGAAAGCTCCTACCGCAGAAGAGAAGGGAAAGAGTGTGGTGGTTCAAGGTACTCTTTTCCTATGAGGTGTTCCAGTTAGAGTCTTGTTTGATACCGGAGCGTCGCACTCGTTTGTATGTAGTGAACTCGTAGGCCGGTTAGGCTTGGAACCGGGTATTGTTGATAGGCCATTGGTTGTGACTAATCCAGTTGGGGGTTCGTCTTGTTTGTGTATGTTATGCCGTGGTCTAGTTGTGTCGAGTCATGGTTGCTCTTTTGTTTGTGATTGTTTTGTTCTGAACTCTGCGGGGTTCGGAATTATTTTGGGTATGGACTGGCTTAGGAAGTATGCGGCTAAGGTTGATTGTGAGAGGCTGGAGGTGACAGTCGAGAATGTGGAAGGGCGAAAGATAGTGATACGATGTAAGCATGAGGAAGGCGTCTTCATGAGCTTCATGTATTCGCTAGTTGTTCCACGGGATGGACTGTCTTTAGTGCCAATCGCAAATGGATTCGAGGATGTCTTTGACGAAGTCAAAGGGTTGCCGCCGCATAGAGAGATCGAGTTTCGTATAGATCTAGTTGAAGGAGCCAGACCTGTTGTGATGCCTCTTAGGCGGATGGCGCCTAGGGAACAGCAGGAGTTGAGGGTGCAAGTTGATGATCTTTTGTAGAAAGGATTCATTCGGCGTAGTGTGTCCGAGTGGGGTGCACCAGTTGTGTTTGCAACCAAGGCAGATGGGTCGTTGAGATTGTGCGTCGATTATCGTGAGCTGAATAAGGTGACTAAGAAGAACAAGTATCCATTGCCGAGAATAGATGACTTGTTTGATCAGCTTCACGAAGCTAAGGTGTTTTCTCAGATGGATTTAGCAACGGGATTTCACCAGTTGAGAGTGGCTAAGGATAGTGTGCCGAAGACTGCTTTTAGGACACCATCCGGTTTCTTTGAGTGGCTGGTAATGCCGTTTGGATTGACTAACGCGCCAGCATATTTTGTGGATCTTATGAATAGAGTGTTCAGAGATCAGTTGAACAAGTTCGTACTTGTGTTCGTGGATGATATTCTGATTTATTCCAGAACGGAAGAAGAGCACAAGACGCACTTGCGTATCGTTTTGGAAATCTTGCGGAAACATCAGCTGAAGGCTAAGTTTTCGAAGTGTCACTTCTGGAAGGGTGAAGTGAGGTTCTTAGGCCATGTGATTTCTGGAAATGGAATAGCGGTTGATCCCGCTAAGGTGGCAGCAATCCAGGATTGGGTTAGACCTAAGAATGCATCTGATGTGAGAAGTTTTCTTGGATTAGCAGGATATTATCGACGGTTTATCAAAGACTTCTCCAAGATAGCTGCACCGTTAACAGGATTGACGAAGAAGAACCAAGTGTTCAGTTGGGATGCTAAGTGTGAGCAAGCTTTCGGAATCCTGAAAGAGAGATTGACGAGTGCTCCTGTTTTGACTATTCCAAGTGGGAATGATGAGATGGTGGTTTACACCGACGCATGTGGTACGGGACTTGGAGCAGTGCTGATGCAGAGAGATAAAGTGGTTGCGTATGCCAGTCGACAACTGAAGCCGCATGAAAGGAATTACCCAACTCATGATTTGGAGTTAGCGGCGATTGTATTTGCTCTGAAGATGTGGAGGCATTATCTGTTGGGAGTTCGATTCGAGTTGTTTACAGATCATAAGTCGTTGAAGTATCTTTTCTCCCAGAAGGATTTGAATCTTCGGCAGCAACGTTGGCTAGAGTTTTTGGCATCATATGATTTTGGTATAGCTTATACTCCGGGAAAAGGTAACGCAGTGGCAGATGCGTTAAGTCGAAGACATGCAGGATTGGGAGCCATGTTTTCAGAATGGAAGAGTCTCGAGTATTTAGCTGGATTCGACTTCAGGCCCAAATGCGAATTGGAATCCGAGATGCTGGCAAACTTATCAATAAGACCGACTCTTGTGGAAAGGATTGGCGAGAGTCAAAAGCGAGATGATAAGATTGTCAAGATTATCCGTGATTTGGAATCTGGCTTGGATCCAGTAAAGGATAAAGGATTCGAGGTCGATCGAGAGGGTTGGCTTCGGAAGCAAGGACGACTAGTTGTTCCCGATATAGATGAATTGAGGAGTGAAGTTTTGAGGGAAAGTCATCACTCGAAGTTGACAATTCATCCAGGTGGAAATAAGATGTATCGGGATATGAAGAGAACCTACTACTGGGAAGGTATGAAGAAAGATGTTGGAAATTTTATTTCCAAATGCATGAACTGCCAGTTGGTAAAAGCCGAACAGAAGAAGCCAAGTGGATTGCTTCAGCCATTAAAAGTTCCTACATGGAAGTGGGAGCAGATATCGATGGATTTTATCGATGGATTGCCTAGAACCAGAACAGGGAATGAAGGGATTTGGGTCATTGTAGATCGTTTGACCAAGAGTGCACGATTTATTCCTGTTCGATCGACTAGGACTGCATCAAAGTTAGCTGAGTTGTATGTTAAGTGGATAGTTCGATTCCATGGTATTCCGAAGAGTATAGTGAGCGATCGAGACCCATTGTTCACTAGTGGATTTTGGAAGAGCTTCCAGGAAGTTTTGGGAACCGAGTTGTGTTTGAGTACAGCTTATCACCCTCAAACAGATGGTCAGACTGAGAGAGTCAACCGAGTTTTGGAAGATCTCCTCAGAGCTTGTGTTTTGGATTTCGGAGGATCATGGGAAGATCACCTTCATTTGGTGGAGTTTGCGTACAACAACAGTTACCAGTCAAGCATTGGTATGGCACCATATGAGGCATTGTATGGAAGACCGTGTAACTCTCCGACATGTTGGTTGGAAACTGGAGAAAAGCTGATGCTTGGGCCAGAGATGATTCGACAGACTTCGGATTGCATAGAGATCATTCGGCAACGGATGAAGGCAGCCCAAGACCGTCAGAAAAGTTATGCCGATAAACGTCGTAAGGATTTGGAATTCGACGTTGGAGATATGGTTTTTGTGAAGATTTCTCCACTGAAGAATGTTATTCGATTCGGGAAGAAAGGAAAATTGACTCCGAGATTTGTTGGACCATTCCCGATTATCGAGCGAATTGGAAAGCTCGCTTACAGATTGGAGTTACCAGAGAAAATGTCGAGTGTGCACAATGTTTTTCACGTATCGTATCTACGGAAGTATGTGCACGACTCGAGTACGGTGGTTTCTGCTGATAGCTATGAAGACTTTGAAGTTGATCCAGTTGATAGAAGACCTCGTAAGCCACTTCGTGTTGTGGAAACCGACACGAAACAGCTTAGGAGGAAGGTAGTTAAGTTGCTCAAGATACAATGGAGTGATGATGATAACGACTGTACGTGGGAGGTGGAAGAGAGGATGAAAGCAGCTCATCCTGAACTCTTCAAGGTATGGCCCTAAGGTGTCGTCTCATCTCGCGATATTGTAACTTGTTCTAAGTTTTAGAATTCTGTACGCTAAGTTAGAATTGGATGCATGGTTTGTTGATTGCTATGGATGGTAGGCGTACAGAATAGTCTTTGATTGCTTTGTTTGCTTGGAATTTCGGGGGCGAAATTCCTAAGGGGGAGAGAATGTAACGACCCGTATTTTTCACGGATCGAAAAGTTCGTCAAATCTGGAATTTTTGCATTTTTAAGTCATTTCAGATTTTTGGGGAAATTTGTCTAAGTCCTAGGTCGTGGACGACCTAAGAGCTAAGTCGTGACCGAGTTAAGGACTTGCGAGTTAGTGTTAGGTCGTGGGTTAGTTGGAGCGACCTATAAAATTGTGCAACCTAGGATTTAACTAGTAATTAGGTCGGCAGGGCGAGTTAACGACCTAAAGACTGACCGACTTAAGAAGTTTAGGCGACCTAAGGAAGAGTAGTAGGCGACCTAAGTATTCTGGGGTAGAGTTAGGTCGGCAACGACCTAAGAGAATGTTGTGAGCGACCTAAGTTTTGTTAAGTGTTAGGTCGGCTGGGAGAGTTAGCGACCTAGTAGTTGCCGAGTTAGCGACCTAGTAGTTGCCGAGTTAGCGACCTAGTAGTTGCCGAGTTAGCGACCTAGTAGTTGCCGAGTTAGCGACCTAGTAGTTGCCGAGTTAGCGACCTAGTAGTTGCCGAGTTAGCGACCTAGTAGTTGCCGAGTTAGCGACCTAGTAGTTGGCGACCTAAGGACCTAAGGAGTTAACAAGTTGGCGACCTTAGGAGTTAGGCTAAGTGTTAGGTCGCGTGGAGGCTTAAGGAATTAGGTCGTAACCTGTTAAGTCGTAGGTCGCTGGGTTTCGTCTAAGTGTTAGGTCGTAACCTGTTAAGTCGTAGGTCGCTGGGTTTCGTCTAAGTGTTAGGTCGAAGTATGTGTTAAGTCGTAGGTCGACTTAATAGTTAGGTCGTATGCGCAGAAGTGCTAGATCGTAGGAGTTGAGGCGCGCGTATCTGTTAAGTCGGAGTTGTTGGCTAAGGGTTAGGTCGGAGGCTCTGTTAAGTCGTGGGGGTTTTTAGGTCGTAGGTCGGCATATGTTAGGTCGGCAACGACTTAAGGAGATAGCCGAGTTACGACTCAGGCAGTTTTCAGCTATAAATAGGAGGGGTTGTTCTCACTTTTTGGGATCCGGATTTTGAAGCGACGAAGTGCTGCCATTTTGAGAGCTCGACTTCTACACTTCTTCACTTCTTTTCTCCACTCTAATCTAGTGCTTCCATCCATCCAAATCGAAGATCGAGATTGAAGATTCAAAAGCTTGGATTGAAGATCTTCATCTTTTCAAGAGAGATTTCTTCATTTGAAGCGGATTTGTGATAGATCTAGCTTCATCCTTCGCTGTCCAGATCTGAAGTGTGTTGATTTGAGGTTGTTTAGGTGATTTGGTGAGTGGTGATTATCTCTCACACGGATCCAAAGGAGTAGATCGGATTGTTGGCTCGATTTGGTGTTAAATTAGTGATTTCCATGCATTTTCTTCATCCTATGTGTAGATCCATGTAGATCCATTGTTCATGATGATGTTGCATCCATTTTATCATATGTTAACCTATGCAAGTTCATTCATCAAGTTTGTAGAGATATAATCCATGTTTTCATGCTTATTGGACTTTCAACTCTTTAATTACGAAAATGCCATTATTGTTATAATTGTCTACTTAGATCATTTTTGAATGCTTGATTGCTTGGATTGATGTTTGATTTGATTGATTATTATGAACTAGATGATTGATGATTAGATTTAGACCAAAGGTGATTCAAAAGCTAAGGGAAAGGCTCTTGGATTGGGAAAGCTGCTCGTGGCATATGTAGCGGGATGATGAAGCTCTTATGCATAGATTTGATGATGTGATGTTGAGATGAGGCTTCGCGAGGATGTTATGAAGCGAGGCAATCATATGATGAAGACTTGGTCTAATCCAGGCGGGATCATTCCAAGCATGTTGATAACTCGGTGATATGATTCGAGTTGAGGATAATGGATGCTCGAGAGGCGCTTGAGCTAGTATGGCAATAGTCGTCGAGGAGGATGACTAGGAGGTTGAGATCTCATCGTTGTTGAAGGTTCTAGCATGCTCTAAGCAAGAGTACATGGGGACGCCCAAAAGACTAAGTTGATGGTCAAGTACTCTGGGTAGATTCGATAATCCTAGGCACGGGTCACGATGACGTGCGGGAGTTATGTCTAGAACCGGGGTTACCATTAGCCCTTGACGGACGGCTGAAAGAATGTGCCGGTCATTCAATTAACGGTGATATCGCAACAATGATAACAGTGATAGCCGAGTCATGGATGTTTGGTTGTATCGTCATTCGGTCTCAAGAGCGGTATTTCCTGGGTGCTTATCTGACCTTGGTTTTAGACCTTGGGATTTGTACTTGGAAAACATCGCTCTTGACTCGAGTGACAATTGCTTTACTTTAAATTGTATGCTCTGCTATGTTTGCTTCTGCTTAGTGTGTGTCTGGGGGCTATCACTGTAGAATGAGGTTGGAGTGGGAGGGTTGTATTCCTATTCCTTTGCCTTTATGCTCTTTTGGTATGTTGTTAGTTAATTTACTGCTCACTAAGACTGTTGTCTGACTCAAGGCTTTATGTTTTAATTCTTATTGCCTTGGGCTGTTCGTCCATTTTGGGACGGGCAGACTAGGTAGCAGGTGACAGGTGCTGTTCTCTTCTTACGATGTTGATATCGAAGACGAGCTGGAGGATTGCATATTATCTTCTTATTATATGTACTGGATATTCCGCTGTTTTGTATTCTCTGAGAGATATGTAGTGAGGCTGGATGTATTGACTATATGGATGCCTGTATTCAACTATTATGGAGTTTTATATGATGTCATTTTGTTCTGTAAAGCTTCACTATACATATGTTCTATTGTATTTTGTCCATGCGCTGTGAGTAATACGATAGATTCTTTTGTTTTAAATCTTACCTTGACAATCGTCCATGGTCGCCTGGCACACTTTACAGCGCACTATCTCTAGATTCGGTGCAGGGGTCATGGGCGGTCGTCACATATATAAACTGAATTATTTTCGATAATCAAAGTGTAAATGCTGAAATTAGAATTGATCTAATGAATTGTTCAAAGGATTTAAATTGAAATTTCAAAGTTGAAGGGTCAAATGTAAATGAATTTATTGGAATTGAGTTACTGAAAATGTTTGGATATAACTTTGAAATCTACTTTAAATTAATTTACACTATTTTAATCAATTTAAAACTATTTTAATTTATTTAATCTATTATAACCTATTTAACCCAATTTAATCTATTTTACTTATTTTAAACTATTTAAATCTATTAAATCTAATTTAAATCTATTTAATCTATTTTAAATTTATTTAATCTAGTTAAAAATCTACTTAGTATAATTTAAATCAATTTAATCTATTTAAGACATTTTAAACCTAATAAAATCTATTTAATCTATTTTAAATCTATTTAAATCATTAAAAATCTAATTAAATCAAATTTAAATCTATTTAAACTATTTTTACTATTTAAACTATTTTAATCTATTTAAACTATTTTTAAACTATTAAACTATTTATGACTATCTAAACTATTTTCTAAAATTGAAAACTGTGTAAAGATTGAAGTATTTATATTTAAATCCTTGATGATGATACAACTTAAGTTGGAATTTGAAATTGATACCTTCTTGTGAAATGACATATATGATTTTGAAAGTGAAGACGATTTTTTTAAAGTGAATATGGTTTTGAAAGTGAATATGATTTGAAGTTGGGATGGTTTTGAGAATGTGATATTTTGATATCTATTGTAAATTTACTTTTAAAATGTAAAAGAACCATCCGGTGTGAAATAAGCATTTGGTTGTTAAAGAGACCGGGATCGGATATTGTCACACTCTCTGCCAATACCGAAAACCACTTTAACAACTATGTACGTGGTGGATATTCCAGAAATAAAGTAGGATGGTTTGGCGAACGATTCTGTATGAGGTATTTACGTGACCTCGACTCCCGTGAGTTAGCTTGATGTGGCTAAAACAGGAGCTATACCGAACCAAGTGAGGTCATTCCTCCGATCGGGCACATTTCTTCGATACTATATTTTGACTTTGTGATTGATTTGGTGGCCACCCTTGATTTTTGATTTGGGAGTGTGTTCTGAGGTAGGTGGTAGTAGCTGCTATGCGTTACCATCAATCTGGGAGTGCATTGGTATATCTACCCAGGCATTTCCTCGAGTGCCGTGTCACATGCCCTATCGCGCCTTCCACGAGTTTATTTTGTGTCGTACCTATGGGGTGCTCCCTGATAGCCCACCTGCGGGTGGAGTTTACAGTATCTCTATAGACTACACCATTATATAAAATGTGTTAAGGGGGATATGGGTAATGCCTTAATGCTATTTTAATACTTTACTTTACTGTAGACATATTATAATAGCGTATTGTACTACATAGTAGATAGTTTAACGGATCCTTAGGAGATGTAAATCCCGAACATCTCTTAAGTTATTGCACTCTTGTTAGACACTGGATAGGAGATGTCAAACCCCGTAAACATCTCTGACGCCGTCACACTCATATTTACCGTTGATTTAACTTACATAAGATCTTTTAGTTCTGACTCGAGTGTTTTGTCATTTCAATTCGCTCGGGTCAGCCTTGAGCATTTCAGGGTTGAAGACCTTATTTTTGGAGGACGAAGACAAAGATTTGTATTATTATTATTTATTATATTTATTCCATTGCATCATGTTGTTCCGCTGCATTTATTTATTATTTATTCTGGCTGTATGTAACTTTGATCTGTATTATAAAAGTACAATCAATGTATTTGTAAACAGCTTCATGAACTGTTTATTTGATTATTATATTTTGTCATTCCGCTGCGAGATTCTGTATTTTCTTTTTTTTTCTTTTCTTTCTCTGCTTTTCTTATTTACCCCATAACAATCTGCCCTTTTAAATGGTTTGAGTCTGACGTATGTGTCTGCTTAAAACGTCCAAAAAGGCAGGTCGTTACAATATCACTCAATCAAATATATTAAAGTTTATGGATCTTTAATGTAATATAAAGTTATCCTCTATTCCTTAGTTTTTGAGCTTTTCTCAAGCTATGGATGTTATGTGTATTACTATTAATATATAGAAGAGACGAGGAAAGATACTGCACATTTTATTAAGCTTTCCTTAAGCTATGCGAATTTTACATAGGCCATCTGAAATGTTAGGTCAGTGAATAATCTCTTTTTGTTTGTTGAGCTTTCCTATAACGACCCGATATTTTCAAGCATTCGCATCCGCACAAGCCGGACTTGAATTGCTCAAAATATCATATTGTTAATTTAAATTTTGGCAAAAACTCAGCATATACAATAAATAAATCAATCACAGAATCACAGACACAGAGTAATATAATGCAGCGGAATAGATAAATAGTAGTTCATGAAGCTACTATATAAACATCAGAGTTAGAAATAAAATACAACAGAATATCTCAATTACAGTGAAGTCTCCAGTACAAACGGATGACTTCTCTGAACAAATCAACTAGAAAGATGAAAGCTGAATCAATAGTTGGATCTCCAAGCGAAGCTCCAAACTCCAAAGGTGCGTCTCAAATGCTGTATCACTAAGTCTGACCCGAGCGTAAAGCAAAACACAAAACACTCGAGTCAGGATTAACATTCTTATATCAATAAATCCAACTCAAGTGAAATATCAACTGAAATACAATTAACTTAAAGGAAGTTTGGGATAACCATCCTCTAAGGATCCGTAGAACTATCTATAGTGTAGAAATATACACTATAACACCGTGGTCATTTCAAATTAATTTATACTTCAAACCAAAATATCATTTCTATTTCAAATATATCTATTTCCCAAAATAGTATATATATACTAAATAATTTTTAAAGTAAAGTATTCGTAATTTCCTCAAACTTCCCAAATCGCTTCAAAATCAACTCAAATTCCAAATTCAAATTTATTCAAAGCTCAATTTGTCAATTTAATTCGGTTCTCAATAAACCATTTAAAATTCCAATATATTTCCAAGCTTTAATATTCAACATTTTCAAAGTCAAATTTACAGTTTCATATAGATCTTGATTTAACCTCATTATTATTTAGTTTGGGAATATTCACTTAATAAATTCAATATCATTCAACTAGCCTTAAATTACAATTTTACTAAATATTTCCTTAAATTTATTTAAACAAGAAATATTCATTAAATTACTTAATTCAAACCCAAGTTATAAACCATATCTTAAATCTCAATTCCAATAAATTTCAAATCGATTTAATTAAATAAAATTCTTTATTGAATACAATTTCAACTAAATTCAAATTATCTTCCCAACCTTAACTTATTCAAATTATTGCCAAAATCTATTTTGAAATATTAATTTAAATACTTAACCATATTATATTAATTAAATCAAACTTTATTAAATTTAAGTTTATTATTAAATCTACTTTATATTAAACATATTTATATATAAAATAATTTCAATTTTAAATAAAATCATATATATTTCCTTTTAAAACCATAGAAATCATTTTCAAAATATTTATATATAGACCAACGGTGTCTGTATATAACTTTCATCCCATGGTCAAGTGATACAGATATTTATCATTTCAATCCGCAATTTAAATATATACGGGTATATCATTTCAACCCGCAATCCCAAATTCAATTTAAATGAAAATCGCTTGGGTTTATCATTTCAACCCATAACGATTTTCTCCTATTCTAAAGTCCATTCGGGTATGTATCATTTCAACCCATAGTGAATTCTATACTAACAGGGAACTTACAGAATGATAACAGATATTATAATAATATAACAGGCATATATCATCAGTAATTAAGTAAAATATAAATAATAGAATATGGTGTCATATCTTATAGGTGAACAGATACAGATAATAGCATATCTAACAATAATTAAATAATTAACAGTTCAAATTAGCAGCATATTTCAATTGTCGTTTCAATTGAAATCAAATTTAATAAATATAAGAATGTTAATCGTGAGTGATTGCTCATCTTTCGAGGCTTAGAGAGATTTGAAATGGGTTACGAATCCAAGAGCGAATTTCCAAACGAACAAGATTGGCACGAATTGGTCGAACATGGCTGATAAATAGAGATCGATGAAAATAGATCAGAAACTGCTCGATGTAGATCGAAACAAAAAATATATATTATTCTAATATATTATTTGCTTAACCAATATTAATTTTGAAACTCATTAAAATTATATATATACATTTTCAAAAATCATAGTTTTAAACTAAACACATATATATATCAACGTATATACATTACAAAATCATAAATTTATATAAAATAAATATATTACCACACTCTGCAACATAGTTATGAAATCTATACCTCGTATAAACCATGACTTATATACAGCTAACATGTTATATAACTTACATAATCATATATATATATATATATATATATATAAATCCACAAATCAATGTAAACTTACAGTAGCCTATATATATACAACTATATAACTTTTCGTATAACATATCTTATATAAACTATATATACACTTTTCCAAAATGTTAACATAAACGTGAATATAACAATATATATATTAATATATATTCAACAACACGGGAAACCACTTCTATAACAGTATATATTACAATCACATTATTATATATTATAGTTATTAAAACAGATCAAGACATATCATGTTATAAGACCGTAATAACTGCATATATAAAACATACCACATGTGCTTAAAATATTAACAGACTTTGGAAACCAGATTTATAACTTATATGCAATAAATTTGAAAACTTATATATATACTTTGCTATATATAAAGAGGTATATACCTTTAAGCAACCCATTAACTATGCTGCAACATATATAACGTAAATCAGTATAACTCATACGGTTAAAACTTATAATATTATATACCTAAATAAAAAAATAAAATAAAATATATAAACAAACATACCAAAATATATATAAAACAGAGAAGGAGTGTTAACGTAAAAATCGAATGCTAACACCCCGGTGTGAATATTAATAAAGTGAAGGCACCACCCGTTGGTACGGGAACTAAAACAAGCAGATAATTGCAGTAAAAGTTAAGAGACGGCAGTTTTTATAGTGGTTCGGCTCAAAATCAAGCCTACGTCCACTTTATCTTCTTTATCACAAGTTCGATTATAAGTTTTACAAGAATTCCTTCGATTACTCAACAATCGATACAAGTAATTAGCACTACAATGCAAAAGAGATTATGGAATCCATCTTGAATGTAGTTGATCTTCTCTTTAGGTAGTTTGGAATGTTTTTGGTAGTAGTGGTGTTGTAGAAGACGTGAATGCAGCAGAGTTTCGGCGCTTCAAAGTCTGGAAAAAGTTCCCACCGAATGTGGAGTAGGTGGGGTATTTATAGGAGGAGCAGTCCTTAGGTCGGCTGTGATAGGTCGTATGCGACCTAAGAATCGTGCGACCTAAGAATGTCTCGAGGTAACTAAGTCATCCGCGACTTAGTGGAGCTATCCTGGGCGAGTTACTGGGTGTGAGCGACCTAATGTAGTGAATACAAAGGTTATCTCGGCCAAATTTAAGTCGTGAGCGACCTAAAAGGAGAGGCAGGTCGTGTGGCTTTACTCTAGAGCATGTTAAGTCGTTCCCTTTTCCTAAGTTGCTAGGTCGCTAGATCGTTAGGTCACTAGATCGTTAGGTCGCTAACTCGTTAGGTCGCTAGGTCGCTTTCTGGAGTTAGGTCGCTGGGTCGCTTTCTGGAGTTAGGTCGCAGCCTTCTTATCTTGTTAGGTCGCTGCCTTCTTATCTCGTTAGGTTGCTGGGTTTTTGGACCACTGAGTCGCTCAGTTTCTTAGGTTGTTAAGTCGTAAGTCGTTGGGTCTCTAAGTCGTCGAAAAAGAGGTGTTAACAAGGAGATGCCGCACGTTGCAAGAAGAAGAGCGACAGGCGTTGTCGACGTGGTGGAGCACGGTTGTAGGCTGTTGAGTTTGGCCAGCCGACTGCGAAGTTGCTCAAGTGGAGGCAGAGCACGACGGAGAGGATACGGAGGAATGGTGGAGGCGGAGTATTGGGCTGTGGTCGGGAATCGATGGAGTGGCGGACAAGAGGTTCACGGTTGACTTCGCTTGCATGTAGGTAGCGGGCCGAGAATGATGGCGTGTTGGTGAGTTCGGTCGCTACTCGTGGCTAGAGCGGAGAGGAAGGGAGAGGATGTGTCGTCGGTCGGAGGTGGTTTGGTAGCGGTCGACTGTCGAGGGTAGGGGAAGTTGATGGGTTTCATTTGTTGAGGAGGTTTGGAAAAATAAAAATTACAAAAAGAAAGATGAGGAAAGAACAGGGGAGAAGGCGGAACCTGATGAAGTTTGGGAGAGAGGTGAAAAATAAAAGAGGAAAGGAGATGTACAGAGAGAAGTTTAAGAAAAAATGAAAACGTACAGAGATAAATTGGCAACCAATATAAACCAAATAAGTTAACGATCCAATTTCCTTGATTTCAGCTGAAAAGCTATTTAATGCAATTGATTATTTTCTTGAGCTGCACGGTAAAGATTTGAAAAGGATTGGGAAGTCAAAAGTCACAATTTATGGTGCCGTTACAACGAACATTTTATTGTTTCCGTCGCGTACCGGACCTCAAAATATAGAAATAAATATACCGTAGAGATCAGCACGACGGGACGATCAAAACGGTATACAGATATTAGTGGTACGATCATCCGTTCAAAAGTCGATAATCAGTACCAGAAATGCTGCTATTTTGCCAGAATTAAGATAAACGGAGCAATAGAAGTCCAAATTTGGAAAAACGAAAGATGACATCTCACTCAGAAGAAGATTTAGAAATTTTCTGTAGAAAAATATTTAGGTTTGGAAATAAATTTATTACCATCAATTATTAACTGATTTGAATTTAATAGAATTACCCAATAGAATAAACTTCCATATTAATAATTGTAAATTTACCATTTGCTATATTAAATCGACGTAATCCAAATATCAAATTTTTATTTCAAAATATTATTATTTAAAATTTCACCAAAATTCAATTAAATACGCTATTAAAACCAATCAAAATTTATGGGTCGTTACATTTCCTTAAGGTAAAAATGAAATTATGGCAAAGTTCACAATGTTAGGAGTTCTATATGATGCAATCTATAAGAAGCTATCCATCGTATGTGGGACTATGATTTGTTGAGCTTTCCTCAAGGTAAGATTCCCAAGGCACACGAGTTCTAATGCCCACTAATGAAGTTAAAAGACTTCTATGTTTCCACTTAGGGTTTGAAGAAACATAAAAGACTAGTGGGAGCTTATTAGTAAAATGAAATGTAATTTTTAACCTTACAAATATTCTAAGAACATCTACTATGAATAATGTTCTAATCTACTAAGTTAAAATTTGTAGAACATGTCTACACCCAAGTTATTTTCTTAAAATGATAAACTCATCAGACCTTACTACATAGACTGGATAAGGGTAATAATTATAGCATTAATATAGGAATGTCTATGGTCATCAATAACCGAACCTCCATGGCAAAACCTGTTGATAATGCAGATCTCGAGTTACACATAGCCTATAACAAATAAGCCACAAACCTTGAAATCGCCTAAGTTTACGTTCTGCCAACGTTAGGCAAACTGTTGTAGAGACAGCACAAGGAAATGAGTATCCATAATATTTCTGATAGTCTTAAAGCTTTGTTTAGAGTCTCATTCCGCAAGGTGAGAACTTACGAATATACTATTTGATTTGAAAAATAATGAAAGGTCAGAAAGTGGATGGTTACGTTCTAATGATGAAAGGCTATATTGATATACTTTCACATTTAGATGTGACGATAGACAACGAGTTGCAAGTAGATCTGATTTTGGGGTCTCTTACTCTTTGGTTTGAGCCGTTCATATTAAACATTAATATGAACCGGTTGAATTTAAACCTCATGGAGCTCCTTAATATGTTGAGGTTAGCCGAGTCATCGTCCAAGGATAAGGATGTTGTACTTATGGTGTCAAGACCCAAAAATCGACCTTCGAAAATCGGCACCCGTACTTCACTTGTACTCAAAATGCCGTAGATTCAAATGCCGAATCTGGTTCTTGGGAGCTTATAACATAGTTAAGTAAATAACACAGCGGAATAAAAGAATAATACATTGATATACAATATCAGATACAATATCTGATACAACAGAGTGATACAATGAATATCAATATACATCAGAGATATGATACAACAAATAGCAGCGAAAAGAAAACGATAACACCAGCAGCGGATAGAATGTCTCCAATAGAATGCTCCAAGATAAGCAACGTCAGTCCATGAACTCCAAGAACTGAACTAGCTCCAGAAAAATCTACTAATCCTGACTATCTGAAAAACCAAACTCAAGATTGCTCGTGTAGAAAAATTTTGAGCATCCAGAGTTTAGGAAAGAAACAATAAACTCCGGATCAGTCATGGGACTGGTGTGAGCAACAAAAACAGTTTATCTTTAAAAACAAATAGCAGAGAATTTTAAAGTCAATTCGCAATGCTTTTGGAAAATGAAACTACCATAAGACCTCCCGCCACACACACAATGCAAACGCAGAATTGGAGGAGATTTCTTCTTATGATAGTCAAAGATGCTTACTACGCAAAATCAAATCATTTTTGATATTATTACTAGTGCATAGTGCAGAAAGTAATTTCGAAAGTAGAATATCAATCTTAGCCAGCATAGGTACCATTATAGTATGCTTGCTATAGCTACCATATTAAATGGCAGGTTCTACAACTAAAACCGTACAAGGTTCGTATTGTTTCTTCGGATTTCCAACAAATGATCAGGCTAAGGAACTTCCTTTTCCACGATGGGTACGTCCCTGGAATAGACGACCCGAGAAATAACCTAACATTACGGTTAGATCTCTGCCAACACAAGGCCGGGTTACCTCTGCAAAAATAGGTAACTACTGACATGCGTATGCCATCCCCCGATCGTCACCGATCTTCCCGAGGATCCCCGATTCGCAACAAACCACATAGTAAAAATGCAGCAACCACATAGGTTAAGTATCTGGGCTCCATACCATGATACCACCTTTATCCAGAAGGAATGACATACACTAAGGGGCGCTACTCCCTAGAACCTTGCCGCATCTTTCCTGTTTTGACCATTTCCGGGGCGTGAGACTCGACGAAGTCTCGTCCACAAAGCTACGCTTTCTACAAAGCCATGCTTCGGGTCAAACAAATGATCAACCTATGATCACAAAGATATAAGATCAAACAAATGATCATATCACAAATGATAAAACACTGATCATCACACAGCAACACTCAGCATGCCACATTACCAAATTGGGATATATCGCTGATAAATTTCAACTACATAACCTCTGAGCTCATATGTCTCAGAGAAGGGTGTTAAGCTAAGAGAATAAATTCTCCGCCACCAAACAGAAATGTATTTGAAATAAATCGGCTTTATATCTCAAAGTGTAATGTCAGACATGTATCCATACAAGTCTGTTCCGGGTTCGAACAGAACCGAAGGCACTTCTCACGAAGCCCTTGCAATTCCGGATAACTCTCAATCACGTCCGGACTTCCCATCACAAAAGAGTGATATAAATCTCTATACCGGCGCGACTCAGTGCAGAGATATTTGACAGGTTGTCCTTTCATTTTCGAAAAATATCCGGTCTTCAACATCGGTCTTCAAATGCTATCCATATACGACGTATCACTATTCGGAATGAGTTATACGACCCAAAGGTCCATTCCCGGCTAACCCGAATAGTGAGCGAAATATTTAAAAACATACGGATATTGGGATTTCAATTAAGTCACAACTTAAACCCAAACTTCCTTTACAAATGGTTTATCAAATTACCATTTTAATCCTTTAAACAAAAAGATTCAATTCATAAAGTTCACTTAATTTCACAAAGATTCATTCACAGATTTTCCAAATCGATTTCCATTTCAATTTAATTAATTCGTTAAATCTTTAAATCAAAGATTTAACTCATAGCTTTCAAAACAATTTCTTTTCGAATGGGTTAAACAAATCATCATTTTAAATCTGTTAAAAATAGACAGATTTAATTCATAGCTTTCAAAAAGAATTCATTCATAACTTGAAAAATCATTTTTTTCAATTTAATCTTGAAATTCCTTTACCTAAATTGGAATTTCACTTCTTATCTGAAAGCTTTTATTCCTTTAAAACAAACAGCTTTTATTTGGAAATTTGATTCATCTATACGAGTTAAAATCCTTGGTTTAAATTCAAATTCCCAAAATTTTACTTTTAAATGGTTTAATTCATACAAACACATTTATAACATTTTTAACCGTAATTTCAAATCATAGGATTCAATTTCAAACTTGAATTCAAATTTAAATCAAATTATTTAAATTTCAAAACTCGATTAAATTGTTCAAAATAACTTTTATCTTTGAAATTCCATTTCAAAAGCTTTCCACTTCAAACCCAAATTTCCAATTTCCATTTCAAAAACATCAAATTTAAATTATCTGTGACTTAACCGATTTCCACGTGAAATCCATATTTGTGTGTGTAACAGTGTGGTCTAGGGGTTTTACACACAATAGTGCAACATCAATCATCACATAACAAAATACAGGATATAGTTGATAAGCGATATAAACTATAACGCTTATCTTTTACTCACAGATCACAGATATATAAAAATCACAGATAATAAATTATAGATCACAACATAAATCAGGGTATATCACAAGCATCATATATCAGGGATATCAAACATTTCAATTCAATAGAATTCAAACATTCATAAGTAAGGTCAAATTTATTATCTGATAAATTTAAATCAGATAAATTTCTTATGAATAAATTACTAATCCTGGTTAAATTTATTTTAATAATTTACAAATTATTTTGATTAATTATTCCCTAATCATTTATTAATTAACCATTTATAATAAATTAATTAACCTTTTTTTTAAAAAAAAACTTGTTTAACAATTTGCTTGAAAACTTGAACGTCTTCCTTTGTCAAGAAAAAAAAAACTTATAAAATTTGTTAACTAACAAATTCGAGCTCACCTCAAAAACTACCCGAGCCTACCCTGAGGCACCCTTCCTTTTGAAGCTTAATTATGTTAAAAATTTAGACTTGCTACCCAGCTAACATATGCAAACGAACCCGAGTATATACTCGAGCCACGCCATCACTTCCCCTAGTCCAAACTCGAGAATCACGCGAACAACCCACATGCTTCTTCTTCTTCTTTTATTTCTTCCCAGTACCTTCTTCTTCCTCTTCCCCTCTGTTCATCCTTCATACGCATGCACACGTTTGATCGTGCACGTGCACACGTCGCCAACCCACCTACCCACGCCGCCGACCAGTTCCACAGTTCACCACCGATCTCCCCACCCTAAACCACCGCCTGAAACACCACCAAGCCCTCGTTTCAAAAATTTGGACCTTCCACTCGTAACCTGGAACAGCTCGAACCCACAAAAATCAACGTCACGACCACGACACTCTTCTGCTTCCTACCAAACTCCACCGAAATACTCGCCACCCACTCCTCTTCAATTTCCCCCACGACCGCAGTCGCCTATCACCTCCGAGACTCCCCCATTCGCCCCACAAGCGCGACCACCCAATACCTACCTTAAACCCTAAGTCTATTTCGTACGGCCACCCAAGCGAGCTAGAATTTCCCCAATCATTTTTCTGATGATCTATAACACTCGAACCACCTTCGACGTAAGGCCTGACCAACAAAAGTTCGCCGTTGATTTGATTTTGACAAAAATGTGATTTCTGTTCTCCCTGAGATTTCTCGATTATCATATACTTAAAAATCATGAAATGATTCTTAAAAATCATATCTTTCTAATACGAATCGAGTTATAGTATCAAAACAACATATCATGATTATCAAATTTTGACATTGGTATATTTTTCTCACTGTATATCTTCCTTTCTGACCAAATTGTCTTCATTTTTAACTTAACAATATTTTTAGCATTTGGATCTTAATTATATAACATATTTCATTTTAATCTTAAGACCTAACAAGAATTAGATAAGAAGATTTTGGATTTCGAATTTGATTCAAAACCTGTAATTAGAACAGGGGTTCATCTTCCTGTTCCCAGACATGCTCACAATTTTCTATATATATATATATATATATATACATAACATACTTATTCCAAACATAAGAAACATAACAAAATATACTTAAGAAAAATTTAAATTTAAGTTACTCACCATCGTTTGAAGAAAGAACAGAGACTTGTTTTTGAAATCTGTTTTGAATTTGAAAACTGGAAACATGTTTCCACCTTGATCATTCTGCCAAATCATCTTGCTCTCTGCCTTTTTGATTTGCTTGATGATTGTAGAATGTGGTTTTGGTTTTAATGGAGTTTTCAACTTAGTTTTGTATTTAGCTCGAATGGAATGAAAAGGTGATATGGGAAATAGTTTACAGAGTGATGTTTATACAAGCTACAGGTAATAATATCTTATACAAACAGTGTACACATTTGTACAAATTATCAGAGAAAATTTTATATTTTGGTGGCCGAGATTGTATACTATTGTACTAGAGGAGATATTATCTTAGCAAGCATTAAATGGCATTGTCCTTGATGTTTTTATCTTATACTTATCCTATATATTTTTTTCTTGCCTGAGTCTTACTTTACAAGCCACAAGCCTATTTTATATTTTTACTTTGCTTTTAATCTTATTGTTGCTCTTAAGTTTTGCAGGCATATTCGAACAGGTTTTCATACTTACCTATACAAGCCTACTTAGCTATGCGGATCACTCCGAGGCTGGGAAATCATTCTTTAGTGCTATGTTTCATTTTATTATTTACAAAACTATGGAATTTACTTGTATATATTTTATAAACTCAATTATTATTAGACCATTTGTCTACAATTTAAATTCAAGTCAAATATATATATTATCATATATACAATATTTTTAAATTTTTAAACGATTTATACAGATATACCTGAATATTGGGGAAACTCGCATCACCTTATCGATTTATTCCACAAATATTAATTCAAAATTAATAAATTATTATTTTAAATTTATATAAAATCCGGGGTCGTTACATATGGTTAAAGGGAACACATCATCTTCAAAATGTTCAAAGAGTGGAAAGAGTTAATAAAAAGAACAAGAAGATTGCTCCAACTGACAAGGATGAATGCCATTACTGCCACAAGAATGGTCATTGGAAACAAAACTGTCCAGATATTTAAAGATTGTCACAGAAAAGAAACAAAATAGTCTACTGTTCCTACAGATATATTTATGATTCAAAATCTTTTTGCAATCAAAAATTATCCTGAATTTTAGATATTGGATCTGGAACTCACATCTGTAATTCGTTACATGGTCTTCGGAAAAGGCATCATATGTTAAAGGGTGAAACGAGGCTTCAAGTTGCTGATGGATCTCTAGTGGATGCAATGATAGTTGGAGATTATCATTTATCTTTGCCAAATGGATTAGTTTTGATATTAAATAATTGTTATTATGTAAAAGACTTCATTTATCGTATTACTTATGCGTCGTAATTTTTTAGAACTGGATATATTTTTCATTGCATTAATAATGTTATGAACATTATGTTGGATGGTAATAAAGTCTGTGATGGTATTTTAGATATTGACATTTATGTGATTAATACTAATTATGCATGTGCTGTTAATAATTCTTTTACTATTAGCATAAATAATAACTATCTTTGGCGTTATTGGCTAGGTCATATAAGCGAGAAACGAATACATAAATTAAAAACCGAAGGTTTTCTACCATTATTTGATTTTGAATCACTCGATATGTGTGAGTCGTGTCTAAAAGGAAAAATGATCAAGCACCCCTTTAGTGGGAGCAATGAAATAGATAAAGAACTCTTGGTCCTCATATATACTAATGTGTATGGCCCAATGCCTATAGTTATCAAAGACAATTCTTCTTACTTTGAAATCTTTATAGATGATTTCTCAAGATTATGATAGTACTTTATGAAAAACAAATTTGATGTCTACGAGAAATTTATTGAATATAAAAATGAGGTTGGAAATCAAATAACGAAAAGTTTAAGATACTTTAATCTGATAGAGGAGGTGAGTATGTTGGACAACAGCTCCAATAGTACTTAAAAGATAACAAGATTACCTCCCATGTTACTCCACCCTAAACTCCACAACACAATGGTGTATCGGAGGGAAGAAATCGAACCCTATAAGATATGGTTCATTCCATGCTGAGTAAAGCTGAGTTACCTCTTTCCTATTGGGGATATGCATTAGAAACCACAATGCATATGTTGAATTCGATACCCACAAAATCTGTGCTTAAGATGCCATATAAGATGCGGCATATGAAGAAACCTCAACTCTATTATTTGAAGGTGTGGAGTTGTCCAGCCTACGTTAAGGACGTCGGTCCCAAAAACTTGAGGCAAGATTAGCCTTGTGTAAGTTTATATGATATCCTAAGATTTCTATGGGATATATTTTCTGCAACATAAAAGAAAAAATTTATTGTTCCCACTCATGCTGTCTTTTTGGAAAAGGAATTTCTGTCAAAAGAAATTAACAACAAAGTAGTAGACTTGGGCGAGATCAATGAAACTAACACAAAGGCAGAACCAATGAGAGAGAAAAATTCATTCATGTATAAAACACGGAACCTGTTAAAAGGTCTAATTGAGAATCTCGTGCACCAAAGAGATACTATGGTTTTCTCATGGACAGTGAGAAAAAGCATCGCCTTTTTGGTGACGACACTCCTTTAACATTCTAATAGGCATGGGAGCATGCGACTTCGATTGGGTGGTCGCGAGGTTGGCGCTGCAGCAGGTCAATGGAGGTGTCGTTTTTCAATTCGGTTGACTGGAGGGAGCATCGGGGTGATGGCTGAGACGAGGGTGACGAGGCGGTCATGTTAGTGCTTTCGGGTTGGTTGTTGATGGCGTGGGAGGTTCATGCACGTGTACGGTTGGGTGAGCGTGCATTCGGGTACTGGGAAGTAGAAGGGGAAAGAAGATGCAGGAGGCGGGTGGGCTTTGTTTGGGCCGAGATATGTGAAAATGGGTATTATAATTTAATTAAAAATTTAAGTTATATAAATTTGTTTAAATTATATTCCAATTCTTATAAATTCAAAACTCGGTCGTTTTAGGCCAGAATCCAATGCGGTCAGTCGCGTTAAGTTCGTATTAACGAGATCTTTGCTATGGAATCAAATTGGTTGAATTTGAAGCTTGCAGAATTTTCAGTTAAATTCAAACGCGTTCGAATTTAATCGAAACCAAAACGCGAAAGCGATAACAGAAAATAAAAGGTGAGTGTTTTTAACACTCACGACGTACTATAATATTCTTATGTTCGTTAAAAATTGAATTGTGAAGTTATCTAATTTTATTGACTGTTATTTGAAAATAAAATTGACATATGAATTGACCGTACGTATTAAAATCGATAGTTAAATTTGAAATTGGAATTTAATTGCAAGTAAATTACCTGATATTAATAACTATGAAATTGTTGTGAATTATTGGCTGATTTGGATGTTGATTGTGATGGATGCTATTGATTGATGTTTTGGATGGTTTGGATGTTTATTTATTTTGATATATCCTACTATCATCCTGTATGTATTTATAATATATAAAACTGTAAATCGAATTATTTCGAATAAATTAAGAAATAGGTTGAAATGATACATACCTATAACATATATTTTGGACTGAAATGATATATATCCATCCTTGAAATTAAATTGAAATAATGGATTCACTGGCCATAGGATAGATTATATACGTACACCGAATTGGTTAAATTAAATGATTTCAGAATTTTGATCAGAAATTATTTAAATGATTTAATTTAAAGAAATAAAAATTGAATTTTTGGAAATTGAATTCGAACTTGAGCTCGAAACGTTGAAATTTAAATTTAGTAAACGAAATTGTTTAAATAATCGAAGTTGAGATTTTGAAGTTATAATCAAAATATGATTTGAATTTCAGAAATTGATTTGTTTTAAAAGACTGGACTTTTATTCGAACTTTGAATATTGCTAAGTGAAAGTGATATAAAATGATATTTCGAAATTGAGCTTAGAATTGAATCATATTTGAGGATTTGGATTTTAAATTGGATATTGAAGGTAAATTTGATTTAAGTTTTTTGTATCGATATTTTGAAAATCGAACTCGGAATTCATATAAATCGAAATGGTTAAATTTGGAATTGAAATTAATTTGGAACTAAAATTGAAATTAATTTGAAATCGAAATAAAATTCAACTTGGATTTAAATGCGAATCGAGTTAAAGTGAAGTTATAACCTAAATTGTAATTCGGATCAAAATTTTGAAGTGTAATCGATATATTGAACTGAGTAGACATTTTGAAGTAAAATATGATTTGTTAAGCTAATATGATGATTCCGAAATGGATTTGGTTTTTTGAAGCGAATATGATGATTTTGAAATTGAATTTATTTTTGAAGCGAATATGATATTTTGATATCAAGTACGAACTGTTTTCAAAATGTAAAAGAACCAAACGGTGTGTAAAACGACGTTTGGTTGTTAAAGAGACCGGGGCCTCTTATTCGCATACTCTCTGTCAATATTGGAACCTGTTTAACAACTGTGTATGCGGAGGAGACTCCAGAACGAAGTGGTTGCATTTGGCATCGTTTGCTGGATTTGAAGAAAGAGAACGATGATGGATAAGCGTGACACTTGTGTCAATTTGAAATGACTAAAACAGGAGCCGTACCGGCCAATGAGGTTAGATACCTCTAGCGGACACACTTCTTCGTATTACTATCATGACATTGTTATCGATTGGTTCGCACCCTCGGATTTTGGGAGTGTTGGACGCGGTGGGCCGTTAGGGGTTACCACCAGTCGGGAGGTTAAATGGTAGTATCCTACCTTGGGCATTGCCTCACGTGCTTGTCATACTTTTATCCCTATACGAGAACACTACGATTTTGATTTAGTGTTTTTGTATCATGGCGCATCCCTATCCACCAACGGTTTACTGGTGTTTTATATGCAAACTGTATGACAATGCTTAAAAACACACTAAGGGGGATCAATGTAAAGCCTTATCACTATTTTAATATTTATTTTACTGATTAGACATTATATATATAGCGTATTCTACTACATATAATTATTTTGATGGATCTTTAAGAGGTGGAAAATCCCGTGACATCTCTTGAGTTATTGCATGCACGTTATACACTGGATAAGAGATGTGAAATCCCGTAAACATCACTGATGCCACGACACTCATGTCATATGCGATATCGATTTGACTCACATAAGAATATTTTACTCTTGACTCAAGTGTTTTGTTTTTCCATTACGCTCGGGTCAGCCCTGAGTTTTCAGCTTATTGAAGATTTATTCTGGAGGATGAAGACGAAGATTTGGTATATTATTACTATTAGTATTCCTGCATCATGTTGTCTGCTGCATTATTTATTTATCCCTAATGTATATATAAATCTGATAATTGTTGTATAAATTATAATCAAATGTATAATAAACAGCTTCATGAACTATTTATTTGATTATTATATTTTGTCATTCTGCTGCGAGATTCTATGTTTGTTGTCTTCTTCTTTTCTTATTTTTCTTATTTAACCCCATTGATTATCTGTATTTCAGATTTTTTAAGCTAGACCTATGTGGATTATTGTCGATTTAAACTTTCCGAAATGTGGGTCGTCACACGTGGTATTAGAGCCGAAGGTTAAGCGAAAACCTTGGCTTTGATGGGGTATCTCATTAGAGATATGGTCAGTAGCACCCTAGAATGAGTTTGAGTGTATTAATAGATATGAGCGTGTATTTGTTAATGATAAAAAATTGTTTTATATTGTGTTGATTGATCCGTTGAGTGGCTTATGGATTCTAGTCAACACGAGTAATTAAGGTTATTGATAGGGATCTCTAAACACTTGAACAGAGCAACCCGACATGATATTGTTTTAAAATTGGGTAAATGAAGTAATTTTACTTGAATTATATTTTATACATAAAGGAATAATTTTCAGAAATTATTATGGTATATATGGTGTGTTTGGTTGTTAGGAATGATAATATTGGTTATTATCATTAATTGGTTGTTGTGCCTTAATAAAAGATGTTTATTATAAAATAAACAATGATAAAACATTTGTGAAATGTTTAAAGGAAGTGAAATTATGTAAGTATAATTTATAAATGTGACTTAAAAATTAAAATGGATTTAAATTGAGAAGTCTTGAATCTAAGTCCTGGAAATTTTGAAAATGGTTTTCAAAGTTTTGGAAAAATATAGTGATATTAGTTGAAAAATATTTTTGAAAATATTTTAAAAGGATTTTTATAAGGGAATGAAACACTAAACTCACTTTGGTCCCTGGAAAATAATTTCGGTGATGACTACAGCATCATTGACGTTCATTTTCGAGTTTCCTAGAGAGGAATTGCTACCATTGGAATTTTGTTTGGTAAAACTGGTTTTGGTTTTGAAATTCAATAGAATAATTTGATATCTCAAGGGATTTTGTGTGTGTGTGTATATGATTTTAAATTGATTTGAAATACTTTAGAACGAGGTGTTTAAACTTTGGGATTTTCATTGAAAATGTTTTGTGAGAATATGAGAAAAATAAGTTGATAACTTATAAATTTTGAGAATTTGTAAGTGAAACAAAGCTTTAAAATTATTGCATGTGAATGTAAGGAAAGAAAATTTGAAATTGAATTATGGAATAAAAATTTAACTTAAGTTAAGTGGAATTTGAAAATTTTGCCTAAGTTAGGTTAAATAAAATAAACTTTTGGAAATGAATTAAGGAATGAACTAATTTAATAAATTAGTGAGTGAATATGATTTTGGAGTATGTTTGAAATATTAAATTTAACAATGGAATTGAGTTAAATAAAATTGGATTTGAGTTAAATAGATATGAACTTAAGTTATGAAGTAGAAATAAACATAAGAAGTTTGTATGAAATGTCTATAAACTTTAGTGAGGGTTATGAAATGATCAACAAATGAATTAATATGGAGTGAAAGGAGTTACACATAGAATTTGATGGAATAAATTCTTAAGTGGGATTAGTATGGAAAGGAGTATACTAAGTAAATATTTGAATGCAGATCAAATAAACGTGAATAATGCAATGTGAATGATAATTGTGGATAATATTGATTGTAAATGAAATGAATGTGAATAAAAGAATTTGGTATAGCTAAAATCAATTGGAAATAGATATGCAAGTTGCACGTATTTTATTTTATTCGCATAACGATTTGATCCAGATTCGAGCATTGAATTTTGAGATAATTTATATCGATCCGAGTTAGGATTTTTCACTCAATACTCGAAGGCGAACCCTGGATATGGATTTTTGATTGATTCTGGGATTCTCTATCATAGTATATGGCTATGCAAGGAGAATGAAGGTTTCTGATCAAGAAACCAGTTCTGAGTCCGCACTAGAAAGTCGTGTGAACGATACTAGTTCGGAAATAGAATAGTGTGATCGAGTGAGCGATCAGATTTAAAATTGCGGATGGATGATATATATAAATCGTACGATTTTAGTAAAGAAATATTGGAAATTGAAAATGCAAAATGATATGATTATGAACTATATGGTTGGATAGCATCGGTAAATATGATGCAGGTATATAAAAGTGATTGACATGTAAAAGTGTTTATTTTTGCGCTCATACCTTATCTTTATTGTATATAAATAAAATGTTACACTGGGTATTTTTGAATGTTTCTGCAGATATATAGATTTGAGGAGCCTTCATGTTAAATGGAGCAAAAGAGAAGAAAAAGGGAGATTTGAATTGGATTATACCAGCTACTCTGAAAAGATTGAACAAAAGAAGTTGTAGCTGAGTGGTTAAGGCATCTTCTAAATGGTGGAAGGAGTTGAGTTCGAATTCTGGAAAGCACAATAATTTTGCATATGAAAATGAAGTATTTTTGAGGAGATATACATATACATATGAACATACTTATGATTGATTATATACATACAAATCAACAATCTCTCAATCAATCACAATATCCTCCCAATCAATCATAATATCCTCCAATCAATCACAAATCTTCTTCCAATTAAATCACAATCAATCAAAATCTTCCAATGAAATCAAGCAATCACATTCAAATGACAATGCCAATTTATCATGGATTTGATTCACACCTAAATCAATATTTCTTCACTTGTGTATTTTTCTGCATTTTTTGGTAGTTTAGAAATCACCTCCAAATTCGTCTAACTTGCCTGCGAAATTACATAAATAATAGAATTTAATTTTCCTTCCCATGTTCGACCTGCATACTACACACCTGTGTGCTTGCAGTATTATTTTTAATTTGTTCTTTTCTAATCCCATAGAAAAGTGTCAAACAAGTTTTTGGCGCCGTTGCTGGGGAGGCAACAATTAAATTTTATTATTTATTTAATTTCCGATTCGTGTTAGTTTTTAATTTTTCTTGTTTTTCTTTGCAAAAAAAAAGAGATTTTGCCATTTGTTTTCTAGTTCTTTTCTCTTTTTAGTATTTGCGTCCATTTTTTTGCATTCTCCTTTTCTTTTTATTTAGGATTTGGTTTCCCTTTTTATTTTATTGCTCTTGTTTTTCCTTTCAAAAAAATACCAAAAAAGGAGATTCTGCACTTTATTTATTTATTTATTTATTTCAATTTGATTGCACGTTTTTCTTCTTTAACTTCTTCTTCCGTTCTAAAAAAAATATCAATCTGTTTATTGATTTGATAAAAAAATTCTCCTTTTTAGATTGCACAATCTTTTTTTTATTTCTTTCCCTATCTCTCTTTGTCTATTTTAGGCTACATATATTGCAGTGTTTTTACTGCAACAAAAATATAAAAAGATATCTGCAGTTTTTCCTTTTGCTTTCTTTCTCAATTTGTTTTTTTTCCTTCTTTCTCAATTTGTTTTTTGTTTCTCTTTTTGTTTCCCTCCCTCTCTCTTTTCTTTTGTTTTATTTCTCAATTTGTTTTTCTTTCTCAATTTTTTTTCTTCTCCTTCTTTTTTTTCTACCGCATCCTTCCACCTCTTTAACTGTGCACTCACCTAACCTAAGACCACACACTCCTACTACTATCGGATTTCTGCCAAACCTCATTTAATTGCTCTAGACGGACTGCCATACCCCACTGTAAGTCGTTCTTTCACTGCAGGTGCCCACTCCGACGTATTAAACTTGCTTGTAAAAATTTTCTACAGGTGCCACTGCTTGCCTGTACAATTTTAAATTCTGCAATTATTATTGTTTGATTGTGTTTGGCTGCAAATTTCTGAATCAATCTAGTTAGGAGCAAGTTCCCATAACAAACATAAGGTGGGGGAAGTCGTTACCCTTTCCTTGGCTCCAAAATAACTAAATTCATCATCTCTCATCTTTTTTTACTTTAAAAGACATTTGACGTTGGCCCTAGGACAAAAACGAGCTCATAAGAGAAAATAGTATAATTGAAAAGGGGTGTTTTTGTGAAATTGACTGTCTTGTACAATTAGATTGCGGATATATAGTAGTTCAAATATTTGAACTATTAGCAAAAGAGATTGCATACTACCCGTAAAACATTGGTCGTATCCCTTAGTATTTATACTATATGTGAATGGCCATAAGACCCTCTTCCCTCTTCTAATTGAGACTGTCAACTAATAAAGCACAACTTAGTATTTTATACTATTTTGAAGTAGGAGCCACTTCTAAAAACTTTTTAAAATGAGTGAAAGCAACCACAATTCACCAAGGGAGTCTCGAATAAATCAAAACTTTTCACACGAGCTTGATCCATAGAATTTGATTAATTAAAACTTTCCAAATCTCAATGTCAGAGTAGATAGACCCTTATCTCTTAAGGAGCTATACTATCCAACAAGAACTATCCAACCTTTGGCCATTCTCTTTCCACCGGCTGAAGGAAATAATTCCGAATTGAAAAGTTCTTTCATCCAAGGAGTTCCAAAATTCACGGGTTCGGAAAACGCGTACGAATTTCTTCAGGATTTCCAATTCTACACTTCCACACTGAAAATGCAACAATTGTCCGATGAGTCCGTCAAACTTCGATTGATTACATTGCGCTACAAGCTAGTGCAAAAAGATGGCTGAATTCTCTACCATCACACTCTATTCGAAGTTGGAATGAGTTTAATGATATCTTTGTGAAAAAGTTTTTCCCTTTCCACAAAACTCTCAAAATCAAAAATGAAATCAATCAATTCACACAAAATGAAAGAGAAACTTTTTCACAATATTTTGAACGATTTAAAGAACTCTTATATAGTTGCCCTCATCATGGAATATCCAAAACGATTCTATGCCAAGTTGCGTATAAAGGGCTGAACTATCCAACTCGAATTCAACTTGAACCATTTGTCAGAACGATTTTATGAGCAAATCTACCGATGAGGCTTGGGCCTTCCTCGAAGATTTTGCCAAAAAGGACCAACAATGGAAATCAATTCATGTCCCATCCTGTACGAGAAGGGTACACACAATTGACCCTTCATTGTTTCCCGTTGACGATTCCCAGGACGAAGGAGGAATACCCCAGGTGTACCCTACGAAACAGCCCAATGCCCTAGCCCACAATAATGCCTACACTTCTCCATACCCCTCCAACTGGCGAAACCATCCAAATCTGTCGTGGTCAAACCCTAATAATTTTGTGAACCCTTCGCATTTTTATCCCATGAACCATAACGCTCAACCTTCTCAAACTGCACCTTGATTTAAACCTTCGAATCAACCATATAGGCATCCTAACTCTTCAGCTCAACCTTCTCAAACTCCTTCATATTCTCAATCTCCTCAACCTTCACAACAAATTGTTCGACTAGAGAAATAAATAAGCAATCAGAATGCTAGAATAGAACAAATGATGAACATGATGAAGGAACTAAAGAAAAGTAACGAGAATAGAAAATTGGCTAGTCAACCCGAAGAAAATCCAAAGTATAATTCTCGAGGAGTGCACTCTTGTGAGGATTAAAATGTAAATCCAGTTAACGCTGTCACCACATTGAGGCCTGGAAAGAAGGTAGACAACCAAGTTGGCAACCCCGACATTCCTCCAAAGTCTACCCATGCTCCAAATTCTGAAACTCATTCGACACCCACTCTTGTTGATCCAAATTATCCTCTTTCTTCGTCCAAGGTCGGCAATCCCGACCGGTCTTCATCTTTGGATGTTGGCAACCTCAACATTCTAGCTTCTATAGCTTTGTCGCCTTTATCTCGTGATGCGACATCCTCTTCCTCAAATGGAAAAACTCCTAAAAGAGTCTATAAACCCAAGGCTCCTTTTCCTTATAGACTCAACACAAAGAAGAAGTCCGCCAATTTTGACAAAATTCTTGAAATTTTCAAACAAGTTCGAGTGAATATACCACTCCTTGATACCATTGAGCAGATTTCCCAAAACGCGAAATGTCTCAAAGAGCTTTGTACTCAAAAACGTGCCACCAATGTCCCAAAAACATCATTTTTGACTTCAAATACTAGGTCAGTCCTTGCGAATTGTGCCCCAATCAAGTATAAGGACCCCGGTTGTCCTACAATCTGCTATCGAATATGCAACACTCACATTAGCCATGCCTTACATTATCTTGGTGCTAGTGTCAATCTTTTGCCTTACACTGTTTACTGTCAACTAGGACTTGGAGAATTGAAACCCATGAACATCACCATTCAACTAGTTGATCGATCTGTCAAAAAGCCCTTGGACACTATTGAAGATGTGCTAATCCAAATTGAAAAATTCTATTTCCCCATGGATTTCATAGTCCTAGAGACCGAACCTGTTTCAAATCCTAGCTATCAAATCCCCCTGATATTAGGTCATCCCTTCTTAGCAACTTCAAACGCTATCATAAATTGTAGGAATGGTCAGCTCAGACTTTCCTTTGGACACCTAACCATTGAACTAAACATTTTCAATCTTAATAAACAACCAACGGATTTGGAAATGAAAGAAGTTGACATGATGCACATTGTTCACAAAACTTAACGTACTTCAATAGATGCATCAACTCTATCTTTTGAAGAGCTATTTGAAGGCGAGCTTAATTTTCTACACGATGAAAGTGAACATCTCGAATGTTTCAAAGAAAATCTTAATCCCACAACATCAAATGAAATTGTGCACAAACACTCAAATTTATGGGATTACAATGAAAATTACTTGAACAATTTTTGGGAAAAACTATTTGTGGGAAGGATTGTGATTAGCGAAGTTTTAGACATGTCTTGTTTGTTTTAAAAATCTGAGGAGAAGAACCCATCTTGCAACTTTTATGTTGGAAATAAGTGTTGGGGGAGGAAGGGGTATCATTCTTCACAATTCATTCATCATTTTCATAAATCTCATTTTGTTTATGAACCACATTCACATATAGTTGTTAAACTGCATTTCATTCCTCAAATCATTTCGCACCTAATCCATCTTTGGGTACTCTGTTCCACATTTAGGAAACTTTTTTTTCCAGTGTGGACACTGTCTCAACTAAGTGTGGGGAAGGGTCTGCATTGCATTTCATTATTTCATTTTTATTTTATTTTCATTGTTTATCTTTCTTTCATTTTCATTTTATTTTCAAAATGCACCTCATTTTTTTCAAAATTTCATCTCATTTTCCATTATTTTCAAAACTTTGATTTATTTTAAATAGTCACGACATAATAAGTTAATGGTTTTAGTCATGGGTTGGAAAATTTTGTGAATCAGATATCGAATGGAAAATGTAATGAAAAGCCAAATTACAGACAATATTTGTGTAACTAGTATATAGGGAGACTTATAGGTGATGGTTATGAAATCTATTCTAAATTGTAGTATTTGTTTAAAAAGTGGTTGCTTTAAAGTACTTACGTCGACACTTGTTTTTTTCCAGTAGAGTTAATAAGTGCTAAGATGATTTTGTATAACTCTCTCTTCAAAAAAAACATAACAATAAAATTCCAAGGGTATCCACATTGCTAGTACATCTAGCATTGGTGTGCAAACCTGCCAAGCTCTTTCCCAACTCTCATGTAAGCCCACGAGGCAGTGCATGGGTGTATACCTTGGTCTCATTTTATGAGTTGGACACCTAAGAATTACCGACACCTTGTTGACATAGTCAGCGTCGGGCTGCAAAATCCGCCAAGTTCTGTCTCGACTCTCACATAAGCCCGCGAGGCAATGCATGGGTGGTATACCTTGGTATTTTAAGTTAAGTGCATGTAATTAGTTATATATTTTTATTTTTATTTTTCAAATAAAGAGAGAGTAAGCAATTGATGCCCAAGCACTTCTTGACCTTATTGTTTTGACTAGTTATACAAAAGGAAATAAAAAAACCACTTTGCAAACTGTGACAGGTAAATAAAGAATTTATTTCATGGTTGCACCGTGTCATCAACCGAAACAACTGGCCAAACTAGAGTTGAACATATGAAAACTTGATTTATGTTGGAAAATTGTGACTAGTTGAGGAACCAAAATTTTTCATAAATTGACTTAGACTTATTTAAATTACTACGTTGTAACTATTCTAAAATAAATCAAGTTTTCATTTGCAAATTTGCATTCATATAGCTGCATTAGGACCATCACATATTGCATCTGGATTTTGTGGGTACTATCCGCTGAAAACCCACACGAGACACCATTCGTCCTACTAGGGATACCTAGAGGTTTAACGGCTTGTTGCATATGCTCAATGCAATCGTGATTTCTACGAAAGTGCGACCAACCTAGTTTAGTTTTTATTTTATTTTTACTCGAGGGCGAGTAAAAGATAAGTGTGGGAGTATTTGATTGACATGTAAAAGTGTATATTTTTGCTCTCACATCTTATCTTTATTGTATATAAATAAAATGTTACACTCGGTATTTTCGATTGTTTCTTCAGATATATAGATTTGAGGAGCCTTCATGTTAAATGTAGCAAAAGAGAAGAAAAAGGGAGATTTGTATTGGATTATACCAGCTACTCTGAAAAGATTAAACAAAAGAAGTTGTAGCTGAGTGGTTAAGGCATCTTCTAAATGGCAGAAGGAGTTGAGTTCGAATCCTGGAAAGCACATTAATTTTGCATATGAAAATGGAGGATTTTTGTGAAGATATACATATACATATGAACATACTTGTGATTGATTATATACATACAAATCAACAATCTCTCAATCAATCACAATACCCTCCCAATCAATCATAATATCCTCCAATCAATCACAAATCTTCTTCTAATCAAATCACAATCAATCAAAATCTTCCAATCAAATCAAGTAATCACATTCAAATGACTATGCCAATTTATCATGGTATTGATTCACATCAACAAATCATCCTTAAATCTCAATCACCCATAATGCCACATGTCAAAGATCCGAAGACAAGCTATCTTTCATGAATATTTATATTCACACGATCAAAGAGAAGATATTCATTTTTATGGCAACATATTTTGTAAATTTTGGATAGGAAACAACTTGTACTCTATAAATACCCAGGTGTATTCATTGTAAAAGATATCTCATATCTCATAATTTCTAGTGTAGAATAAAGCTCTTCTTATTCTTCTATTTTCTGTTTTTTTATTTACACTTAGATAATTATGGTTTATATCAATTAGTTTTGTTAGACATAATTATCTAAGTTTTTCTTCCTTTTTCATTAGTGATAGACCGTTAATTAGTTTTAGCGGCTAGCCTAATTTTATTTTTTGTTTATCTGAATTTCTGTCTGTTTTTTGTTTTCTCTGTTTTTCCATTATTTAGAACTTGTGAAGGAGTTATGATTTAACTCTCAACAACTCTTCCATGACAAATAGTTGGATCCTTCTATGAGAAAAGGATTGGAGTTTAAATCAATATTTCTTCACTTGTCTATTTTTCTGCATTTTTTTGTAGTTTAGAAATCACCTCCAAATTCGTCCAACTCACCCACAAAATTACATAAACAATAGAATTTAATTTTCTCCTGTGTTCGACCTGCATACTACATACCTGTGCGCTTGAAGTATTATTTTTAATTTGTTATTTTCTAATCCTATAGAAAAGTGTCAAACAAAAAGAAAGAGCTAATTGATGTCTTGATTTCAAAAGAAAATTTGATTGCCCGACGAAAAGGTACATGTTTAAATTTTGGTTTGAATTTGATGGTTTTATGATTGAGCCACTTGGCTTTTATTTTCTTTTTCTGATTAGGCCCATAGTGGCATTTTGTAGTTGTTTCGATCTAGCCGTACAAAGGAGACGTTGGCGAAATTTTTCGGAAATTTAAGGAGTTCGAAAATTTTGAAGAAAATTTTTAATAACTAAAATTTGATTTTGGATTCAAATTTAAAATGATTGAGTAATCAATATTATTTGGAATCTATGGATGAATTTGGAAATTAGTAAAAGTGATAATGTGGTTTCAACAAATTGATTTTGGGAAGTTGTTTCAACTAATTGGTTTTAGAAAAGAAATGAATTTGGGCATTTTTCCTATCCTGGCAATTTCGGGGACGAAATTCTTTTGGGGGGGGGGGGAATGTAACAACCCAGAATTTTAGTTATTTTGAAATTGCAATATTTAATTGATTTTGAATATTTAAAAGTTATTTTTAGAGATCTAATAACTCGAATTTCAAATATAACGATTTATTGGGTAATTAAATTGTTGAACTAATAATTGAAAATTGGTTAAAACATTGAATCTTGGATTTTTAGCTGGATAAAAATGATTTAAAGGATTATTAAATTTATATTATTAAGAATAATAGTAAATAAAATTTTAAATTGAATTTAGGGGTGATTTACTTGATTTTTAGAATATCTTGTTTTATTTAATGAGTGAAAATAGCTTTCCGGGGCATAGTCTCGGAATTTGACGAAACCAGTTCCATTGGACACATAATAGTGTATTATTATCGGATTTCAAATTTCGTAGCATTTGGAATTATCGTTGGATTGTACGGAATTAAAACGCGTTGAATTTTATATCAAAAATTTAATATTTTATTGGGTTCAAAACGCTATCTTCTTCATATGATCGAATTGGAACTCGAAACTTGTTCCATTGCGTTCGGAATAAGGGTATAACATTAGAAATGCTGGGCGGTACGTCTCGATTAGAGTCCGAAATTTACAGCTTGATATTTTGAAAATTTAACAATATATATATATATATATATATATATATATATCTTTGACTTTGACCAGCCTCCATCCTTTCACCTCAGCCAAATTACTTACCATCAACCACTATCCTTTTACCTCAGCCAGTTTTTTCCTGCTCCTTTCTATGCAAGTCCCATCCCCCTGTAGCCCTTCCTCCTTTTAAATATACCTCACTTAAAAAAAATCAAGAGAGAGGCTTCTTTTTAAAAATAAAATGTTTAAAATTTTAAATCTAACAAGATGCTTCACGAAAAATTCCCAAACAAGTTTTAAAAACCAAGATTTTCGATAAGCTTCAATCTGATATGCTATGTAAGTGTTGTGGCTTTGTTTTGATGTTCGACAGTAGGTTGTCGAGTAGTAGTTCCAAACTAGGGTTGGGGTTTTAAGGTGACTTGAGCATCGATTGTTGATATCAAGGTCATATTTGGATTTGTCGTGGGGATTTTCAGCTACGAGCAAAGTTTGGGAGCATGCGGCTTCGATTGGGAGGTCATGAGGTTGGCGCTGCAGCAGTTCAATGGAGGTATCTTTTTTCGATTCGGTTGACCGGAAAGAGGATTGGAGTGATGGCTGAGACGAGGGTGACGAGGCGGTCATGTTGGTGCTTTCGGGTTGGTTGTTGATAGCGTTTGAGGTTCGGGCACATGCACGGTCGGGTGAGCATGCATTTGGGTACTGGGAAGCAGAAGGGGGAAGAAGAAGCAGGAGGCGGGTGGGCATTGTTTGGGACGAGATTTGTGAAAATGGGTATTATAATTTAATTAAAAATTTAAGTTATATAAATTTGTTTAAATTATATTCCAATTCTTATAAATTCCATAACTCGGTCGTTTTAGGTCAGAATCCAACGCGGTTAGTTGCGTTGGGTTTGTATTGACGAGATCTTTGCTATGGAATCAAATTGGTTGAATTTGAAGCTTGCTGAATTTTCAGTTAAATTCGAATGCGTTCGAATTTAATCGAAACAAAAATGCGAAAGCGACAGCAGAAAATAAAAGGTTAGTGTTTTTAACGCTCACGACGTACAATAATATTTTTATGTTCGTTAAAAATTGAATCATGAAGTTATCTAATTTTATTGACTGTTATTTGAAAATGAAATTGACATATGAATTTAATATAGGTATTAAAATTGACATTTAAATTTGAAATTGGAATTTAATTGCTAGTAAATTACCTGATATTGATAACTATGAAATTGTTGTGAATTATTGGCTAATTTGGATGTTGATTGTGATGAATGCTATTGATTGATGTTTTGGATGATTTGGATTTTTATTTATTTTGATATATCATGCTATCATCCTATATGTTATTTATAGTATATAAAACTATAAATCGAATTATTTAAAATAAATTAAGAAATAGGTTGAAATGATATATACCTATAACATCTATTTTGGATTGAAATGATATATATCCATCCCTGAAATTAAGTTGAAATAATGGATTCACTTGGCCATAGGATAGAAAATTATATACGAACACCGAATTGGTTATATTAATTGATTTTAGAATTTTGATTTGAAATTATTTAAATGAATTGATTTAAAGAAATAAAAATTGAATTTTTTGAAATTGAATTATTTCGAACTTGAGCTCGAAACGTTGAAATTTAATTTAGTAAACGAAATTGTTTAAATAATCGAAGTTGAGATTTTGAAGTTATAATCAAAATATGATTTGAATTTCAGAAATTGATTTGTTTTAAAAGATTGGACTTTTATTCAAACTTTGAATATTGCTAAGTAAAAGTGATATAAAACGATATTTTGGAATTAGGCTCGAAATTGAATCATATTTGACGATTTGGATTTTAAATTGGATATTGAAGGTAAATTTGATTTAAGTGTTTTGAATCGATATTTTGAAAATCGAAACTCGGAATTGATATAAATCGAAATGGTTTAAATTTGGAACGGAAATTAATTTGGAATTAAAATAGAAATTAATTTGGTATCATAGTAAAATTTCAACTTGAAGTCGGAATTGAATCGATTACATCGAAATGGAACTTGGAATTGATTTGAATTGGAAAATTTGGAATTGAATCGGTTTGCTTTTCAAACTATTTTCAAATGAATTATTTTAGTATAAACAGTTTAAATTCTATCTTCTTTAAATATTCATATTATTTTGATTTTCCAAACTATTTTGCTATATAAACCATTTTTAACACTCAAACTATTTTCTATGAAACTATTTTAATGATTTAACTATTTTAAGATTATTTATACTATTTTCTAAAAATTCAAACTAGCCAAAAGGGTGAAATGTTTATATTTAAATCTTGGATTTAAATGCGAATTGCGTTAAAGTGAAGTTATAACCTAAATTGTAATTCGAATCAAAATTTTGAAGTGGAATCGATAAAACGAACTGAGTTGACATTTTGAAGTAAAATATTATTTGTTAAGTGAATACGTTGATTTTTTGAAGCGAATATGATGATTTCGAAATGGAATTGATTTTTGAAGCGAATATGATATTTTGATATCAAGTACGAACTATTTTCGAAATGTAAAAGAACCAACCTGTAACATCCCGCAAATTTTCGACTTTCGAAAATTCAACATCGATACTCACTTTATCGACTGCTGAGCCATCGAATGCCGGAAACCCGAAAAGTTATGGTTTTAAGAAAAAGAAAAAAATAGAAGAAGAAGAAGATAGAAGAAAAAGAGAAGAAGAACAACAAAACAACAACAGATACAGAACAGAGACAATATCAGAATCTCACATATCGCAGCGGAACAATATATAATAGATAAATGAATATCATTTAAAAACAAAAGAATTATATCTGTTATTACATTACATCACATCATATCATCAGAGTCAATAAACAACAATGGACAGTTATATAAACTTGTCCTCATACAGAATACACAGCGGAATAAATACTATCAGATACAAATACTACGTCTCGCCATCCAGCTTGCTTCCAAAGCTCCAGAATATCCAGAATATCCTGATAACATAACTCTAGGCTGCCCGTGTGGAAAATTTGTGGGCACCCAGAGTTTAGAAGGGAACAATAAACTCCGAGTCAGTCATGGTGACTGGTGTGAGATCGTAAAACAGTTATTTATCTTTAAAATAAACAACAGAAAATTTTAAAGTCAATTCGCAATGCTTTTGGAAAATGAAACTACCATAAGACCTCCCGCCACACACACAATGCAAACGCAGACTTGGAGGAGATTTCTTCTTATGATAGTCAAAGATGCTTACTACGCAAAAATCAAATTCTTTTTGATATTATTATTAGTGCATAGTGTAGAAAACATTTCGAAAGTAGAATATAAATCTTAGCCAGCATAGGTACCATTATAGTATGCTTGCTATAGCTGCCATATTAGATGGCAGGTTCTACAACTAAAACCGTACAAGGCTCGTATTGTTTCTTTGGATTTCCAACAAATGGTCAGGCTAAGGAACTTCCTATCCATGATGGGTACGTCCCTGGAATAGACGACCCGAGGACCTAACCGGATCTCTGCCAACACAAGGCCGGGTTACCTCTGCAAAAATAGGTAACTACTGACACGCGTATGCCATCCCCCGATCGTCACCGATCTTCCCGAGGATCCCCGATTTCCAACAAACCACAAAGTAATAATAACTGTGCAGCAACCACAGAGGTTAAGTATCTGGGCTCCATACCATGATACCACCTTTATCCAGAAGGAATGACATACACTAAGGGGCGCTACTCCCTAGAACCTTGCTGCATTCGTCCTGTTTCGACCATTCCCGGGGTGTGAGGCTCGACGAAGTCTCGTCCACAAAGCTACGTGTGATAACCCGGATTTCTGGACATCTGTAATTGATATAATAATTGGATAAATTAATAGAAATACTGAAGTATAGATTGAACAAATGAATCTGATCAAATAAATATTTATATTTGTAATTGTGTTGTGTATATATATATATATAGATATAGATATAAGAAGATTTTAAATAAAAATATTATTATTTTCAAACAAAGTGAATTTGTGGTTGTTTAAGTAAATATATTTATATGAGTTGATTTTAAATTGGATTTTTAATTAAATTGAATTTGAATTAGAATTCAAAGGATAAATATCTTAAATATATTTTGGATTTGAAAATATATTATATATGATTTTATTTTGAATATAATTTGTTTTCTTTAAAAGGATTTATTCTTATAAATTAAGATATGTATTTATTAATTAGGAAATTAATTTAAAAAAAAAAACCTTATAAACATTTAAGAATTTATTTATGCATGAAAAATACATGTGTTAAATTATAAACCTCCTTATTAACAAGTGTTAGATGATTAAGTAGGAAGAAGACAAGTGTCACTTTTATTTTAATTTTCTTTTATTTTTAATAAAACCTAATGTAACTTATATAAACACATATCCATTCTCTTCTCATTCCTTTTTCTATCTTCATTTTCAAAAAGCCTGTACACGGTTTAAAACCAGAAATAAAATTTCAAACAACAATCACCAATCTCAGTTTGAAGCAAGATTTCATCTTCAAAAACTAAATAAAGCAAAGATCATCTCAACAAAATCAATAGCAGATCAACATCAAGTCACAGATCTGAGGAAGTTTAATTAAAACTATAATCAAGCTAAGCAAAAAAATTCAACTCATATGCATCATGCAAGATCAACTCAGCAGGGATGCAAATTCAACTTAACATTCAAGGAATCAATTCAACAAGATCATCTCAACCAATTTCCAGTTTTAATCATCCCAGTCTTCTCTGTTTACAATTTACAGGTGAGTAAATTATTTTTAAAACAGTTTTAAAATTTGTCTGAGATTGAATGATGGTGCATGCAATGAAATTTGCTTTGATGATGAATATTAGTTTACATGAATGCATGTTTGAATATTGGATGTGTCCTGTATGAATAAAAAAAGAAAATTGCCTCTGTTATTTTACAGGAGTTATTCTCCTTTAGGAAAATTTCAAAATCCTGTGAATCTATACCTTATTTGAATTTGATATATAAATGAAAAATGTATGTTAATGTTTGTTAGTAATTTTAAAAATAAATTCTAAAAATTTAAACATACAGATAGTGTTTAAATAGGAGACACAGAGAAATCTTAATTCATGTCAAAAAGCTGTTATCTTTAATTCTTGCATTGGAATATATAGTTGGATTGTTGGTTGGAAATGATGAATTTTAGCATGAATTGCAAAATTTTTGGATTGATATCCAATTGGGGATTTGGGAATTAAGATTTTCGGCAATTTGATAAATGGCCGATGATCAACTCCACGATTTTAGCTGAAATCTTGGGTGAAGCTTGTTTTCATGTTGAGGATGTTGGGAAAAATATAATCGAAATTTTCTAATGTTCAATTTGTTCAAAAACGATCAAAATAGGGTTTTAACTTCAGTTGTTGAGGCCGGCGTCACTGTTGGATTTTCGTCGTCGATACGTGACCGGAGTTGATCGCGACTTGGGAATAGTAGCATGGTGGTTGCGGCAATACTTTGAGGTGATGGTTGGAGCTTCCGGTGGTGGCGATCGTTTGAGGCGATGGGTTTTGTGGTGATGAGTTGCTGTAGTTTTCGAGTGGAAGGTTGAATTTCGATTCGAGGTAGGATTTTTGGTTCTGGGTGGTGAGAGAGGTTGTCGAGGCCTTGCTGGGTTTGTCGGCGATCAGGAAGATGGTCGAAGGAAGGCGCTTTGGTTGTGCACGTACAGGCGTGTACGTATGTGCACTGGAAATTATTGGTTTGAGGAAGATAAGGGAGACTCGGAGTGGAGCTCGCGATTTCATGATGTCGTCTCGAAGCTTTTGGGTTTGGGGTTTGTCACGAGGTTACTCGAGTAGTTTAGTGCTCGTACTCGAGTATTTAGGTATGGAAATCTGGATAGGATCAGTAAAAGAAAGGTATAAGTTTATATTGAACTTGTTGTTTTGAAATAAAGATAATCAAAACTTTTAAAGTATAAATTGAATTTAAAATTAATTTAAATTGTTAAGAAGTATGTTATGAAAGAAATTACTTAACTAAATTTTGAATTTAATTTAAGGAAGTGTTTTGAATCTTAATTCAAAGGAAATGTTTTCATTATAAATATTTAACCAAAGTTTAAGTAAATTGTTAAGTAATGTTTTAATAACAAAGTTTCAAATAGGATTATTATTATGATTTTGTAAACCAAATAGGTTAATTTATTAAAATTTGATTAATTCCAAATAATTGAATTATAAAGATAAATATAGTTAATTTATCTTTGTTATGAACTTATGGATACTCAATTAAATATGTTTTGTTAATAAGTGAGTTTAATTAAGATAAATGTTTTCTTAATAAATTTTTAGAAATATAAGAAGTTAATTAATTAATTGTTTAATAAATTTTAAATAATTAGTTAATTGTTTATTTAATTTTGAATAATCACTTAATTATGGGTTAATTAAGTATAATTACTTAAAGAAGCAATTAATGGTTAATAATTGAATTTAATTAAGAAAGTAATTACTTATGGAAGTAATTAGTAGAAGTACTCATGGGAGTAATTAGTGGAAGTGATTAAATGAATAATCACTTAATGTTATCAATTAAAGAATTGAATAATTTAATTATTTTGAAGATAATTAATTAATTAAAGAATTAAGGATTATTAATAATGGAATTAATTATTTGTTAAGAAATTTTCGATCATTTTCGATCTGTGATAATTCAATTTTGGATATTGAAATTATCCAACTGTAATTGATCTTGCTGGAATTAATTACGGAATAATGAATTAATTAAGGATAATTAATTAAGATGGATAATTAAGGTTGATTAATTAATGTTAATTAAGAAGAATCATAAGAGATTAATTTATTTGGTTTAGATTAAATGGATTATAGGTTATGTGATAAATTGATCATGCTTATGGATGATTGGATTTTATATTGATTGTTATCTCTGACCTGTAATAATGGGTAAGATTGAATTCGAAGAGACCGGGGTCGGGTATCAGTAAATACCCGAAACCACTTCGATTTGTAATTCTAAGTTCATTTCAAATGTGATGTGTGGAATCAAGTAGGCTGGAATGAAAGGGTTAAGAATTATGGATATTTAGAAACTAAGTAGTGATCCCTAGACATTGTGGAAATAGATGTTTGACTTAAATAGCTTGAGAACTCGTAGAAGGTACGAGTTACCCGGAATTTTAAATAAGTTTATATCTTGGTATTTCATGTTAGATGGGTTTACTCACGCTGGTTTCCAGCCTGACCCGGGTGTTACTTTGATGTAATGCTCGGGTCAGACCGAGTATTACAGATTTTCAGGTAAGGACGTTCTGGAGCTCAGGAGGCAAGCTGGATGGCAGGAACGTATGGAGTGATATCCGTTGTGTATATTATTATTGATTATCTGAGACATGTTTTCCAATTGTCCTGTGTTGTGTAATAGTATAACTCTGATGTATAAATGTATAAGTGTATTGATACAGTTCTTTCTTTTGTAAAACTGTTGTTTATGTGATATTATATTTTGATCCGCTGCGAATGTGAGGTTTCTGTGTTTTGGTGTTTCTGTTTTCTTCTTCTTCTATCTCTTTCTTCTTTTTCTTCTAACTATCTGGAAATTTCGGGTTCGAAATTTCCGGGTCGTTACACTACGCTTTCTCAAAAAGCCCTGCTTCGGGTCAAACAAAATGATCAACCTATGATCACAAAGATATAAGATCAAACAAATGATCATATCACAAATGATCAAACACTGATCATTTCACAGCAACACTCAGTATGCCACGTTACCAAATTGGGATATATCGCCGATAAATTTCAACTACATAACCTCTGAGCTCGTACGTCTCAGAGAAGGGTGTTAAGCTAAGAGAATAAATTCTCCGCCACCAACAGAAATGTATTTGAAAGAAATCAGCTTTATATCTCAAATTGTAACGTCAGACACACAATCCATACAAGTCTGTTCCGGGATCGAACAGAACCGAAGGCACTTCTCACGAAGCCCTTGCATTTCCGGATAATTTTCTAATCACGTCCGGACTTCCCGTCACTAAGGGTGATAAAACCTCTAAACCGAAGATCAGTCGGTGTAGAGTAACTCGACGGTAATCCTTCCGTTTTCAAAAATATCCGGTCTTCAACACCGGTCTTCAAATGCGATTCATAACGACGTATCACATATTCGGAATGGGTTATACGACCCCATGGTCCTTTCCCGGCTAACCCGAATAGTGAGCGAAAATTCTAAAATAAGTGTGGCATTCAAATTCATCCAATTCACAACAAATACCTATCTAAAGGTAATTATTGATAGTCGGTTATGTAACTATCAATAAAGATGCGCAACATCATCAGATTCCAAATAATTTTCCAAATTATTTCATCTTCAAAATATCTTTTACTAGATATAAAATTTCCACACTTCAAAAATAAATCAACGTTTATTTTTAGGACGAATTCCCATTTCTTTTAATAAATTCCATAGTGAATTTATATCTTTCAAAATATCTACTGATATACGATTTTCAAATCGTTTTCAATATTCAATTTCAATTTATCTTTACAAAGATAAATTCTCAAAACGTTCATTTCATATTGGAAAAGCATTTCCATACTTATTTAAAAATAGGTAATTCACAAATCATTTATTTTCAACACTTAGAAAATATTCGATATACTTAAATCAATATTAAGTATATATTCATTCTTTAAGGAAATCATAAATTTTAACATCTATTTGAGTCAAAAACGAACGTTACGTAAAACATCGTTACGACGACTCAAAATCACTAGTATAGGGATTCGAAATTAAAATAGATATATAAATCCCAATACTACATAAAAATATTTCCTTTCGGAAATCATTTACTATAACAACAGTGTTATAGTCTACCATTTCCTTATTTTTCTCGAAAACGTTTATTTCAACAAAAAAATGTTGAAATCTATGTATTCGATACTTAACACGTTTTAAAACATCTTTTAAAACAACTTCATTTAACAATATTCCTTTTCCCAAAATATATTGATTTTATTCAATAATATATATTTACTGTCCAAATTCGTGAATATAATCACTATCCCAATTTTAACAATTTCTACACATTTAACTTAAAGGATAATTCGCTGTCCAAATTCACGAATATATCTCCTTTAATAACTTCAATGTTAAATTTATCAAATTCTATTGATTTTGAATTTATAAAACAATGTTTATAAATCGCATTTCTATTCATAAAACTTCGATTTCTAAATTATCCAATTCAACTTATATAACTCAATTATATACCGGAAGTTTATATTATAAGTTAAGAACTTATAATCCATTTATTTACAACATCTATTCATTTCTCATCTAAATGTCAAAATCCCATTTATAAGATAATTGCTTATAAATCTTTTCGTTTTACAAAATCTATCCATTTAGTAACTTCACAATCTATGAATCTATAAATTTCAATTCACTTATGGAATCCATTTTTATTTGACTTTAACACTTAATAAAACTCATTTCAAAACTCCAATATTTTTAATTTATAAAAATATCAATTTTTATAAATCTTTTTATATGAATTGTTTAAAATACTTCAGCAATTCCAATTTAAACTATTTCATAATCTTTATCAATTGTTTATTTCAAAAATAACATTTTTGTCATATTTCACAAAAATCACAATTTTACTAACATTAAAATTTTAACATTTATTTATTTAAAATAAACCAATTTAAAATTTTCAATAAAACGTATATTTCTACAAATCACTTTACAAACCCTTTTAAAATCCAAAATCGTTATTTTTAGACTTTAAAAATGGATCCGATGATGCAACGCATCAAATAGTCAATCATGGCATTCAAAAACATCATATATCAATATGATAATCAACAAATATCACAATATCTGTAAACAATAAATACAGTTGAGGAATCCAGTTGGATCCCTCCAACCTGTTTCCCTGCATCCACAGACGTTAGCACAATACCAATTCCGCTCCAGTACGGAATTATCGCGGTATATAGGTTTTATAAAAATCCGCTTACTAACGGTGCAATAGGGTCTCATCCGCTATACGAGGCGGGAAATCAATCAATCCAATATATACATATGCCAATATGTATATATTGCTATATATAGATATATATCCTACTATATCTAATATCAAATCCAAATAGCAATCATATCAATCAATAACTGTATAATTAAATTTTCCTTCGAGTGAGAAAATCTCACCTTAGCTTTTATTTTGCGATTCCCTTTTTCGTTCTAACTTGATTTTCTTCATTTAACCTTGTATAAATAAATTTATACAATTCATCAATATTTGAATTAATCGATAAATTAATTACCATTTATTAATTAAATTTAACTAACAATTATTTTAACTGATAATTAAATTTCAAATCAAATTTCCTATGATAATAATTTTAGTTAGAAAATGATTTAATTTTAACAAATGATTAAATTCTAAATGAATAATTATATTTCAAACCAATTTTTCTTAAATAATCCTTTATTGGCCAAAATAATCTTAAACGAATATATTACTTTAAAATTTCTACCTTTTCGAAGTTTATTTATATATATATATAAAACTACACTTTATAAAAATCCAATATTTATATAGCCTTATATGTATATTTTTTTTTTCCTGCCTATCTATACTTATATAAAATCGAATAATTAAACTTTCATTTCATTTCTTTTACTGCCAGTATAAAAATTTAAAACTGTATAATATTTTTCTGATAACAAGTATTTTAATTACAATCAAATTTAACTACAAAAATTCATACCTTTCTTGACAAAATCGAACGAACCCCAAATCGCCTGAACGCTGCCACTAACCACCACGCCTTGCCTCGCGACTGCCACGACATGACTTCACTGCCTCCAGCACTTTCCCGTGCGTGCGTGCGAGCCCAGTCGAACGTCGACAACCCAATCTCGAATTCCCGTGAACCCCCTCACCATCGCGATGCCCCAAATCGCAACCACCACCTCGTCGTTCCAGCCTTCACTATCGACAACTCCAAGTGTTGTTCGAGACCATCGTGCCTCCACCTGCCTCTATCGCGAGTCGCGACTCCACTGCCTCCAGTGAACTCGAGAGTCGAACTCGAAAATGCCATCCCTTAGCCTCGCGAACGAGCCGCCCCTGCTCACCATCAAAACGAACACGTGCCCTGACGATACCCTTGTTCACGCGGTCGAGTTCTGATGTCGCACCACCCCGTCTTGAAGCCCTAGCTCATGCTCGAGATCGCGAGACCCCAAATTTGCAAGCATGTGAACAACGGTTCCATCCCGAGCTCGAATCGTGACCTTATTTCTCTTCGCCCCAGCTTGCAGCACTTGATTTTGATTTCCATGAATTAGAGATGGAAAAAGGGAGCTACCATTATTCTTCGAATTGAAAATAAAGAGAGGAGAGGGAGTCACGACTTTGATTTTATTTTTTAAACTGTTTCGCGTGATAAAAGAAACGAAGGGGAGACAAAAGAACGTGGTTTAGCAGAGAATACGTGCTTACACGATTTTTCGTTCGTGATTCTCGGCTTGATTAAAGGCTGAAACCAAGGGAAGAAACGTGTATTGATATTGACAATTTAAAATTTAAAATTCAAATTGAACTCGATTAAATTTCAAAGCGTTTACCCATCGTGTGCTCACATATCGACACCGAAAAATACGAAATTTGAAATCCGGTAATAATTCAACATTACGGATCCAATGGAACTGGTTTTGTCAAATTCCGAGACTGTTTGAAAATTGACTATTTTTAAATATCGATTCGAACAATTAAATTTTCAAAACTGAACGAAATAGTTCGAAATTAAATTCTGAAGCTTCTATCATCTTCAGTATTATCAATACGAATTTTAAAAGTTTTCGAAATATTTTTCTTCGGCTTAAAATTGTAGATTCAAATTTTTATTCAGTTTCAATAGATTAAATTTTAATGTTTAATCGCAAAAATCAGAGTTATATCGGGGACTCAAATTAAATCATCGTTCGAATATTTAAAATTAATTAAATATTTCCAATTTAATTCGTTCGAAATTCTGGGTCGTTACACAACCAGTGTGTAAAACGACGTTTGGTTGTTAAAGAGACCGGGGCCTCTTATTGGCATACTCTCTGTCAATATTGGAACCACTTTAACAATTGTGTATGTAGAGGAGACTCCAGAACGAAGTGGTTGGATTTGGCGTCGTTTGTTGGATTTGAAGATAGAGAATGATGATGGATTAGCCTGACACTTGTGTCAATTTTAAATGACTAAAACAGGAGCCGTACCAGCCAATGAGGTTAGCTACCTCTAGCGGACACACTTCTTCGTATTACTATCATGACATTGTTATCGATTGGTGCGCACCTTCGGATTTTGGGAGTGTTGGACGCGGTGGGCCGTTTGGGGTTACCACCAGTCGGGAAGGGTAAACTGGTAGTATCCTACCTTGGGCATTGCCTCACGTGCCTTGTCATACTTTTATCCCTATACGAGACCACTATGATTTCGATTTAGTGTTGTCGTATCACGGCGCATCCCTATCCACCGACGGTTTGCTGGTGATTTATATGCAAACTATACGACAATGCTTGAAAACGCGTTAAGGGGGATCAATGTAAAGCCTTAAACGCTATTTTGATATTTATTTAATGATTAGACATTATATATATAGTGTGTTCTACTACATATAAATATTTTGACGGATCCTTAAGAGGTGGAAAATCCCGTAACACCTCTTGAGTTATTACACGCACGTTATACACTGGATAGAAGATGTGAAAACCCATAAACATCTCTGACGCCACGACACTCATGTCATATGCGATATCGATTTGACTCACATAAGAATATTTTAGTCCTGACTCGAGTGTTTTGTTTTTCCATTACGCTCGAGTCAGCCCTGAGTTTTTAGCTTATTGAAGATTTATTCTAGGGGACGAAGACGAAGATTTGGTATATTATTACTATTAGTATTCATGCATCATGTTGTCTGCTGCATTATTTATTTATCCCTAATGTATGTATAACTTTGATAATTGTTGTATAAATTATAATCAAATGTATAATAAACAGCTTCATGAACTGTTTATTTGATTATTATATTTTCATTCCGCTGCGAGATTCTGTGTTTGTTTTCTTCTTCTTTTCTAATTTTTCTTAATTAACCCCATTAATTATCTATATTCTAGATTGTTTAAGCTGGTCATATGTGGATTATTGTTGATTTAAACCTTCCGAAATGTGGGTCGTCACAGCATTTCTAAATAGTGATTTAGAAGAGACTGTCTATATGTCATATCCCAAGGGTTTCGGGGTCAGTGGTAGTGAGGGCAAGGCTTGCAAGTTGTCAAGATCCATTTATGGACTCTATTAACTTTAAATAAGTAATTAAACAGTTTAGCTTTTGTTATAACATAGGGAAGTGTGCACATACCAAAGGAATAAGGAAACGCTACCATATTCTTAGTTTTATATGTTGATGATCTACTGTTGATTGACAATCACATTTCGTTATTACAATCAGTGAAATATTGGATTTCCAATAATTTTTCCATGAAGGATTTAGGTGAAGCAGCATATACACTAAGTATAAAGACTTATGGAGACAGAACTAAGAGGCTGCTAAGATTGTCCAAATCACTATACATAGATAGCATACTGAAATGGTTTAGTATGGATAATTCCAAGCACGGAAATGTTCCGATGCAATCTAGAATCATCCTTTCTAGGAAGGAAACTCCTCAAATTGATGAAGAGAAAGAGCTTATGAAGAGGTATCATATGGTTCAACAATTGATTCTATTATGTTTTCTATGCTATGTAATAGATCGGATGTGGCATGCGCATTAGGATACATAAGCCGATACTCGTCTAATCATGGAGAAAAGCATTGGGTGGCTATAAATTGTATACTTAAGCATTTAAAAATACTTGGGATTTATCCTTAATATATTGGAACGGAGACCTCCTTATAACGGGGCATACTAACTCTAGCATTGAGGGTGATATCAACGGTAGTAAATTGCTATAAATGGTGTGGCTGTCATTTGGAAAAGTTCCAAACCGGAAAAGGTAACTGATTCAATGATGGAGGCTTAGTACATCGCCCCTAATGAAGCAGCTAAGGAAGCGATATGGATGCACAACTTTTTAAGGGATCTAGGAGTGATTCCTGACATGGAGAATCCAATTGCATTATTTTGTGACAATAATATAGCGATACAGATCGCACATGAGCCCAGAGCACATAAAAAATCATGACACGTTCTTCAAAGTTCCACCTAATTAGAGAATTTGTTGAGAAGAAAGAGGTCGTGATACAAAGAGTGGATACCAAGAAAAATATAGTAGATCCATTCACATAGGGATTATCACTGTCGGTTCCCATCAAGCCGATCAAATGGATGGCATTGAGATTCCATAATTAGCTAAAAGTGCAAGTGGGAGACTGATAGAGTTAGCCGTATGCCATATAGGAAATTCCGTAATTTATTGCAAATTATTAACTCTTTAATAAAATCTCATTCGAAATAAAAGGATTTTGCTTTCTATTATATACCTTATTATAGTGTGTTATATTAATTAATTATTTAATTTAAGTATATCTAATAGGAGATCCATTAATGATGTGTTTTGTGATGGAAATTATAATATGTTGTAACCATGAGAAATTTATCACAATATAATAAATTTATTATTTTAAATATTCCTATCCAAATGAATCGAGATTGGATATCGATACATCAATTGAGATTAAAGTAAATAACCCTCTTCCAATGTTAGGCAATGTATTACTCATGGCTCTTGGGGGCACCAAGGGGTTACATATTGTAGTTATTGGAAACTATGGAATTACTCATTCGATAGTTTTCCATTCGTTAATATAACCATAGTCAAAATAAAAATATCAATTTTACAATGTTACACAATTCTCTCGACTTGAGAATACTGTCGAACATCAATGTGGAAACTCTGCTTGAATAATAGTTAAATCAAGGCACGGTGTCCACTGGATTACTATAGTTGGGTGTAATTGAAGTATTGGAAGTGAAACCCTAGTCAATAGAGAATTTGACTCCTTATTTATATGAGGTTAGTATCATAGTTAATTGTAGTCCAGTCGAAGTCCGTCTATGGCCAGAGCAGTTCATTTAATAATAATTGTTATTATTGAACAAAGGACTTTGTGTTTGGACTATACAAATTGAATGTGTTAGAACCTTGTTTATATGTTTTAATGGTGACAATTGTATCTCTAGAATATTATATTAAGCAGGTTCCAGAAGATCTTGAATCAAAAAATCAAGGAGAAAGCGGATCATCTACATATCAATAGCTAAGGAAATATGGATTGTCAAGTCAATTGTATGTATCTGGTCTTAGATATACTTGTAAAACCTCCTTGATAGTTAACATTCACACACACCTACATACAAAGATTTTCAAAATCAAAAAGTTAAACAATTTAAATTAGGCTATCTTTATAAAAAATAAATTTTTTATATTTCAATCGATCGAAAATATTTTTAGTCGATCGGGGCTAGTCGACTGAAAATATTTCCAATCGACTGAACATGCTTATTTTATTGTACAGCCTTATTTTTAAATTTTTTGCATAATTTATTGCTTATGTTCAATATACTAACTTTTTATTCTCAGTCGACTGATAACCCTATAACGGTTATCTTCTGAAACGTCACTTCGAATGATTGCAATCGTGCAATAGCATCTCTACGAATAGTAATGGCTGTTCCGAATGATTACAACTCTTTGATGCAACTCTTTGATGTCTATAAATAGAGATCAACTTTTAGGAATCATTTTAAATTTCTCGACTTACTTTCTTGATCTCTGTTTTCCCTTGAGCACTCTTGGACTCTCTTGCATTCAGACTATATTCTTTACTCAAGAATCACTCAGTTTACTTCCAATAATCTTGGAGCACGCATTTTGAATCATCATGGAGATTATAGAAAGTCTTGTACCATCAGTCAAAATCTACGTTGAACTATTGCAAGGTTGTCAAGTTAGAAACTCTGCTGTATTGCTTATTCCTTTGGGTGAGGTTAGGGTATTTGGTTAGTGGAAATTTTGAAAGGGAGCTTTGGGACTGGACGTATGATGGGAGGTCCGAACGAGTATAAAATCTCTAGTGTGATTGGTTTTATTTACTTTACTTTGCTATACTCCACTGGTTAGTATTGCTTAGTTTTGAATATACACTTAAATACACATCTAAGCCATATTATATGAGATCCTTATGCATTTTCAGAATGTGGAAAATATTAGAATTTTTTTGACTATTACCAAATTTTATAAGTCCTATTGTGATACATTTTTTATGAAGAGAATTGATGTAAATAATTGTCACTACAAGGAATCACATGAAATAAGTAAAACTAGATTTTATCGAAACTGTTCTAGTGATAAATTTGGCTATATTGTCACACTACTAACTAAGGTAACGTGTCAACGTTAATATTTGAATTGTTAGATATTAATCGCAGATCGAATTTACACCTAAGAGTCACACAACCATAAAGTTGAATACTCCGACCATCACTAGATTTAGTTAAATTATAATTATTTTAAATTCATTAATATTTTTTAAATATTAATTGTAAAATTTTATTTGATTTGTGTTGATCAGTATTGAAAATAGTATGTATATAAAAGTTATATACACACACGTATTAATATTCGATATCGATGTACGTTTATATTTAATTAAAATGTAAATTATCTTATCGGGCTTGAATTGGAATGTAGGCCCATTTGGGCTCTTGGCATGGCTGGCTAGTCATGAGGAGAGGAGTGGTTCTATTTGATATTTGTAGGGTTTGAATTAGCAGAGGAAAGAGTGGATCTGGATCCACATTTTACTCTTTCTTTTCTCTCTTAAACACCACTACCCCTCACTTTTCTAGTTGATATTTTTTCTTTTCTCCTACCTCTAGCTCTGGCCAAGAATCTTTGCTGCCCACTCCTCCATATTTTCAAGTTTAAAAAACAAATTCAAATTAAATAATGCAATGGTGCCTAGATCTATCAGTTTGGTAGTGCTTCCTGGATGGGATTAGATGAAGATCCAAGGAGTTTAATAGATTCAACATTCAAGGTATTATTGTTAGGCTATATTTGAGGTTATATTCCAACTTATATATATATATCTCATTTATTTAGATTTATATATGGTCAGATTAGATGTATACATCACAAATCTTTATATATATGTGCTATCAACCTAGAATATGAATATTAAACATATTGTAATTATAAATAAATATTTATTATATATACATGTGTGTGAATATATGCTTTCGACAAGAAATAAAAAAATTCAAATGAAAAATGATTTAAAAAGGTTTTTATACAAAAGTTAATTTTTAATTATATAAACATATGTATATAATATATTCAAATGTTAATATTTCGAAATTAAAAAAATAATGTGTATATATATACATATATGTACTAAAATTCATATATATATATATATATACTTTCAAATATAATACATTAAGTTAATTTTAATATATTATAAATATATGTACTTATATATATATATTTATGTATGTATATCTATGTATAAATAAAATTTATATATATTGTAAAATTTATTTTTCCGTAAAATAAAAAATATTGAATTTTTGTATAATTTTTGTATGGAAATTACTGTTTTAAATTAAAAGGTTAAATTTGCAAGGATTTAATTAATTTTTTTTATTTTATCAAAAATAATTTGGCTAAGATAATATATAAATATATTTTTTCCTTAACTATATAATATCATTTTTATATTTGTTATCCCGCCTTTTGGCAAGGCCGTGACACCAAAAAGTTGACTGGAAAACAAATGACGGTCCGTCCTAGAGATCAGTCATACATAGGCTCACCATGGATATCGACGAATTTTGTCCGAGTCCGGATCGAGCCAAAATTGATAGGACATGACAAGCTAAGCCATGAGAGTCAACGTTCCAAATCTCAAGTCAATCCGAGTTCATATGTTCAAGTTGTGATCGATGCAAGTTAGAGGAATCTATGTTCGAATCCATAAGTGTTGCCTCTATTCAAATCCATAGCATTTGAATCGATCGAAAGGTAAATAGCCTCGCCTCCATCCGGTTCGTATCCATCGAACTTAAGGTCCTTCGAATCGATCGAGATGGTCAAGATTCATATCCATCACTCAGATCCATGAAGACATCCTACTTTGTATCCATCAACATATTCCTCTTCGAATCCATTCTACAACCTTCTATTCGTATCGATCAACTGGAGACCATTGGGATTGATACGAAGAAAGCTATGCAACGACTCCATATACACAGATACGTTTGTATCCACCCTGTTGAAGCAAATTAGAATCGATCAATGGGGGCATACCCTGGTTGATTCAAACGAACGCTGGTCCAATCGATTCGAAGGAAGCGCGTCTTCAAATCGATCACCTCGAATCCACCAAGTCCACACAGCTAAAACCAAGGATTAGACCCAGTAAACTCGGAGAAAAAAGGGATTGACCCGAAGCACACGCACCACGTCACCATCTTCACGTGCAAAAGCATGGATTAGACCCTATGGATTCGAATGCATCGATTCGAACGAATCCATTATACGAAGAACACAACCTTGAATCGATCATAACTAGAGATCTACAAGTCCAAATGCTATGAAATTTTCACAGGAGCTTGCGTATGCATAGAAGAATGTCCACGCCAAGTTTCAGCTCAATTGGACACCTTCTTGATCGATTCGAACCAAGGGTCGAATCGATCCCAAAGTGGGCCCAGATCTCCAGATTTCGGCCAGGTGGGCCCCATGACGTACCAGAACTGGTCTCCCCTCATTTTAGGCGAAATATCAGCCTCCTACACCTATAAATAGAGCCCCTAGTCATTCAGAAAAGAGGTCGGATAATTCTAAGTACTAAAGAGCGCCCAGATTCTGCCAGATTTACTCCAGAACACCACCGCTACCTTAGATTGAGACTTAGCATATAATTTCATTTGTACTACATTAGAAGAGATTGTAATCATCGAGTGAACATCAATAAAATCATCAACTTCAGAGTGGACGTAGGCAAGATCGCCGAACCACTATAAATCTCGTGTTTCTGTTCATTATTTCTGAATTTTGATACTCTGTTTGCTTAGATTTGAGATTTGTGTGTGAGTATTGTTGATTTATATTCATACACTGGTGCTTTCACAACATTCGGGGTTTGTGACCAATTTTGGTGCAAACACTTTGGTGCTTTCACTGAGAAATGAACTCAGGAATTCTATCATTTGGAAGTTGAATCAGAAGGCTAAGAGATTCAGATCCGAAGAATCATGACAAGACAAACAAGTAAAAGGCAGAGGCCAGAGAAAAGTCCGCACGAAGGGAGTCAAGAGGCTTCCTCGGGAGCAAACCAAGCTTCAGTTTTCATCACTAGGGATGAGATGGAGACAATGATGAAGAGACAAGAGGAAATGATCCAAAATTTGCTTCAACAGATTGGACAACTTGAAGCACAAAATCAAGGAGCAACCAGAATCCAGAACGGAGCAGGACCATCTAACGCAGCGCCAGAGCTAGGGGGCACACACTTAGGACATGTTGATCCGAACCTAGGAAGAGAGACAAGGACATCCGAGCAACCTGGCGGCGATAGAGGGATGAATGCTCATCCAGGGGGGCAGACACCCAAAAGCTCACACGGACTCGGGGGGCAGATCGAAGGTAGTGAACAAGGACTACAGCTTGGAGATAATGATAGATTGGCAGAGATGGTCAGGCGTGCCATGAGAGGCGGATTAGTAAACAGAGATCTTGAAGACATGAACAAGAGTCCCTTTTCTCCTGCGATTAGATTGGCTAGGAACCCACCAAAATTCAAACTGCCAACAGTAGAGAGGTATGATGAGAGGACGGACCCTGCGGTCCATCTAACGAGGTATATAAGGCACATGGAAGTGCTGTGGGCATCACAGGAAGTCATGGCCCGGTGCTTCCCATTGTATTTGACAGACATAGCAGCTTTATGGTTCAGACAGCTAGAGAGCGGCTCCATTGGGACATGGACCGATTTGATTGAGAAATTTATGAGGCAATTCAGGGTTCATATTTCAAGACCCAAGAATGTGATGAGTTTGGCAACGCTAAAGCAGAAAGCTGGGGAGTCTTTGAGGAATTTCTTGACGCGGTTCAATGCGGCAGCAGCATCGGTGTATCGGCCAGATCCATCCATGGTTATGATGGCAGTTGTGTCCGGAGTAGCTGACGGCACGGAATTCAAAAATTCATTAACTAAGGATCCGCCTATGGATCTAGGAGAATTCTATCACGAGGCAGAAAAGTTTTTACGATTAGAAGACGCTAATGCTGAAAGAGAAGAAGGGGAGGGAATAGAAGTTTATGCACTTAAAGACAAAAAGCCCTTTGAAAAGGATTCAGACCAGGATAAAAGAAAACGAAAGGCTGAAGAAAATGATGACAGGTCAAAGCGGCAACGAAGGGAGCCGCGATTTACCACCTATTCAGAACTCAACGAGGGTTTGGAGCGAATCTTCCAAGACACCCGAGAGCAAGTTGCCTATCGTAGACCAATACGACGGGATCCAACTACCGACGAGAGAAAATCAGACAAATATTGCTTATTCCACGAGCTGAATGGACATAGCACAAATGACAGCAGACACCTAAAGGACGAAGTAGAAGGGCATATCAGGAACGGTAGGCTACTTCAGTATGTGAGGAGGCGAGCTCCAATGGTGGAACCGGAGAAACCACCGTCTACATCGGCTAGGGGTGATCCTGAACCAGGACACCGTATGATTATCAATTAATTAAAATAACGATGAACAAGTCGTAAACCTCTCACCAACACGGGTAAATCATTTGCACATGTGCGAGATCACGAACGGTCCATAAGCATGCGCTGAATGACTACTAACCCTATCGTTGTGGGAATTTACACTTTGACATCCTTGCTTTGCTTTTGTTTCGTCTTGATTTGAACATTTGAACTTAATTCTGTGTAACGTTTCTGCTAAAGACTTATTTTCGATGAAAAAATACTACTTGTGATTTCATAACGGCTAAGCCACTTACACATGTACGAGATCACGAACGGTCCCTAGGCATGCTCTGAGATGGCGATAAACCGTTGCAACAAACGATCCGGGAATTCACCCGAACGTGAAACCTGGTATCGATGATACTAAGTCCCTCCCCGGGCACACTCAATTCGCCTCGAATGGCACCCGACCACGAACGGTCACAATTCGCCTCGAACGGCATCCGACCACGAACGGTCACAATTCGATCGCGAATGATCACACTTCGCCACGAACGGCACCCGACCTCGAACGGTCACCATTAGCCTCGAACGGCACCCGACCTCGAACGGTCACCATTAGCCTCGAACGGCACCCGACCTCGAACGGTCACCATTTGCCTCGAACGACACTCGACCATGAACGGTCACAATTCACTTAATATGACATTCGATCGCGAACGATCACATTTTTGCCCCGTACGGCACGCGATCGCGAACGATCACATTCCTCTTTCCACGTCACCTGACTGCGAACGGTCATAGTTCGCCTGGAACGACACACGATCACGAACGGTCGCAACTCGTCTAGATCGACATCCGACCTCGAAAGGTCCCATATCGCCTTGAATGACATACGATCCCAAACGATCATCATTTGTGATCAGATAAAACTATCAATTTCTTTGCAGGGCATCAACAGGATATGAACATCCAGCTTATGGCATTACAAAACACACCTTCCTATCGCAAGGCATGTTTTGGGGGGCAAATGTTATCCCGCCTTTTGGCAAGGCCGTGACACCAAAAAGTTGACTGGAAAACAAATGACGGTCCGTCCTAGAGATCAGTCATACATAGGCTCACCATGGATATCGACGAATTTTGTCCGAGTCCGGATCGAGCCAAAATTGATAGGACATGACAAGTTAAGCCATGAGAGTCAACGTTCCAAATCTCAAGTCAATCCGAGTTCATATGTTCAAGTTGTGATCGATGCAAGTTAGAGGAATCTATGTTCGAATCCATAAGTGTTGCCTCTGTTCGAATCCATAGCATTCGAATCGATCGAAAGGTAAATAGCCTCGCCTCCATCCGGTTTGTATCCATCGAACTTAAGGTCCTTCGAATCGATCGAGATGGTCAAGATTCGTATCCATCACTCAGATCCATGAAGACATCCTACTTTGTATCCATCAACATATTCCTCTTCGAATCCATTCTGCAACCTTCTATTCGTATCGATCAACTGGAGACCATTGGGATCGATACGAAGAAAGCTATGCAACGACTCCATATACACAGATACGTTTGTATCCACCCTGTTGAAGCAAATTCGAATCGATCAATGGGGGCATACCCTGGTTGATTCGAACGAACGCTGGTCCAATCGATTCGAAGGAAGCGCGTCTTCGAATTGATCACCTCGAATCCACCAAGTCCACACAGCTAAAACCAAGGATTAGACCCAGTAAACTCGGAGAAAAAAGGGGATTAACCCGAACCACACGCACCACGTCACCATCTTCACGTGCAGAAGCATGGATTCGACCCTATGGATTCGAATGCATCGATTCGAACGAATCCATTATACGAAGAACACAACCTTGAATCGATCATAACTAGAGATCTACAAGTCCAAATGCTATGAAATTTTCACAGGAGCTTGCGTATGCATTGAAGAATGTCCACGCCAAGTTTCAGCTCAATTGGACACCTTCTTGATCGATTCGAACCAAGGGTCGATTCGATCCCAAAGTGGGCCCAGATCTCCAGATTTCGGCCAGGTGGGCCCCCTGACGTACCAGAACTGGTCTCCCCTCATTTTAGGCGAAATATCAGCCTCCTACACCTATAAATAGAGCCCCTAGTCATTCAGAAAAGAGGTCGGATAATTCTAAGTACTAAAGAGCGCCCAGATTCTGCCAGATTTACTCCAGAACACCACCGCTACCTTAGATTGAGACTTAGCATATAATTTCAGTTGTACTACATTAGAAGAGATTGTAATCATCGAGTGAACATCAATAAAATCATCAACTTCAAAGTGGACGTAGGCAAGATCGCCGAACCACTATAAATCTCGTGTTTCTGTTCATTATTTCTGAATTGTGATACTCTGTTTGCTTAGATTTGAGATTTGTGTGTGAGTATTGTTGATTTATATTCATACACTGGTGCTTTCACAACATTCGGGGTTTGTGACCAATTTTGGCGCAAACAATATTATAAATGACTTTTAATATTATTATAAATAAATATTTATTTATTTACATTCAACGAAATGCATGAATATGTTTTTATTATTAAAATGTATTCATTTTAAATTTGAAACTAAAAGATGTTTTCAAATCTAGATCTAGGCTTAAATTTGAAATTTGAATTTTAGCTATGAACATTTATTTATAAATATTACCATATTTTTATACATATCAATGTGTATGTTTGTGTATATTTATTGAAATATGAACATGATTTTTTATATATCACATCCATATATATATATATATATCTACTATTAATAAAGATAATTCAATGAATAGATTTCCACGATGTCTTTTTGAAATTTCGAAAATACCCTACATCCATCAACATAATCCCACCATCATTTGCAACCTCCACCACAACCCACTTTTCAACCACCTATCAACGGAAGTCACTATGACTTCGCTTGAAATAAAAGTGAAGTGACCACCAAAGTTTTTGCACTTATAGCACACATCCTTACATAAATTTTTTATTAAGTAAAAAGTAAATATTTCTAGCTATTAGATGCACATACGTGGGATTTACACTAGTATATATATAAGTATGTATATATTAGACAACACATATGTGTGTGTGTATATGTGTGTGTATATTGAAATATGAACATAATTTTTTATATATCACATCTAATATGTCCATCGCAGTGAAAATCCAAACACTTAAATATGGGCATATTAAACAATGCACACTGTATATGTTGCATATGCACGTAGACATACATGTCTATATGATATACATGTATACATCATATAATATAAATATAATATTAAAATAAACTTTTATTAACAAATTAAAAACATAATGATTTTATTTAAAATTTATTTTGATTATATCTAAATCAATGTAGACTTCGTATGCCCAATAAGATCCAAATTGGATTTTTTATTCACTCATTTAATCTGATACGTGCTAGCCCAAATCCAACAATGGTATCAAAGCCCAATTGCCTATGTGGTCTAAATTAGTCATTTTAGGTCCAACTAATTAAGCTTACCCATTTAATAGGATGTCTAAAAAAGTAGTGTATAGAATGGTTTTAGGTAATCAAGTACCTTATGACGACCCGCCCTTTCGACCCTAAGAAATCGACAATAATACATCCTCGGTATTCATGTGCTGCAAAACCAAGTACAGAAAGGATAAATAGTAAAGGATAAAAATATAAAGATAGATCAAAATATTACATGAATGGAATAACATATACTATTTCAATATATATGATTTTTACAACGGAAATTATAAATACATTTATCAGTGTAACAACCCGCATATTTTACGATTGTATATTTAAATATTTTATTTAAATATAGCATCGTTAGTCGGATTATAGTCCGAAAAACTACTTTTTGCAAACAGTCGAATTAGGAGTCGAGACCACTTTCATTGAGTTCAAAATGGCATTTGCGACTTTTTTGAGTATAAGCATCGATATGTTTGGAGTAAGTTGAATTTTGCTATTTTCTTTTGGGCTTGGGTTTCACCCAACTCATTCTATAACCTAACTCAGCCCTTCTCTTCATCCATTCATCCTCATTTCATTCTTTTTCTCATGCTAAACTGAAAATGGGGAGAGGAATGTGAAACTAAAATTCAAAACCCTAGTTTCTATTGCAAACTCCAATTCTTGCTCCAAAATCAAAGAGAAGCTTAGGTAAGCCTTCTCTTCATCTTCTCCATTTCATTTCCTCTTCAATTTCTGAAATGTTCTAAACCCTAACTTAGGAAATGTTTCCTTTTGAGCTTAGATTGAAGCTCCTTGGGTTGAAATTGAAGAGTGATTGTGCTAGTCTTGCTCGGTAGCCTCTCTCTTGGGTTTTTGTGTTAAAAGGTGAGATTTTTATCTCACATCTATGTCTATAACTATCCTTGATTGCTAGGTATGAATTCCTAACATTATTTCATGTTCATTTGATTTTGATTTGGATTGATTTGGTGAACATATCAATGTTTGGTGTTTTGAATTCTAAAACTCTAAAAGTCTTAGCTTGGATGTTTGATCAAGCTTTTGGTGGTGTATCGAAGAGCCTATAGGGCTGGGTTGTCGATTGGCATAAACCCCTAGCGCCCATTGCTCGTCCGATCGCAATTTGGAAGAGTTTGCTCTTCATTTGGATAGGCTGGAAAACATTCCCAGTGCCAGTCAGTCGACTGACCCTCTGCAGTCAGTCGACTGACTGTAGCCAATGAGCGTATCTGGGACTGTCTGTAGAAACAGAGAGTCTCTATTTTCTGCAATTAGTCGACTGGCCCTCTACAGTCAGTCGACTGACTGCAGGAAATGAAACTTTCTGGTTTCTGGATTAGTCGACTGGCCCTCTGCAGTCAGTCGACTGACCTGCTTGTTTTTGCCTATTTTGCTTGAGGTTCCAACTTTTATCGACCCGTGATTATCCGATTTATTGTTATCATTTATTATTGACTTTGATGACTACTTTTTCGGGATTTTTGAGAATATCCATTTTGATGGATTCGGTATCGATTTCTTTGGATTTGATTCACGTCTTCGTATGTGGATTTTGGTGATTGATTGTCTCTACAATCATTTCTATGCTTTGTCACTTTAAAATACAAAGGTGTCTATACTAGTAGTAAATATTCAAACTCTTTTACAAAGATGATTTCAACTCTACTCTTAATACAAAGCTTGTTTATAAAACCGTTTTCTAATCTATTAGTATTTACAAACCTTTACCTCATTCGTACGAGAAAATCTAATTAAACAGCTTGGCAAAACAAGTGGTATGAGACGCTTGCGTTTACTTCGTCGGTTAATTTTTGGACTTGTTCGATTGAAACTCTTGTGACAATTTTCAAGTGGAAATCTACAATCTGTTCGTAAATATTTGAGTTAAGCAAGTGATTATGGGACATGAAGCTAAACTCTTATATTTACTAGCTTAGTGTAATCGAAACTTCTTGATGATCGATGATGATCATTTTGTGATTTAGACTAGCATTGTGCGATGTCTCTTTATCCACGTGGGGGACTATACCCCGTTCAGTTGAGCTTCGTCTCATTTTTATAGGCTTGCGTCCTATGGTTTTGTTGAGTTTGGTTCATCGGGCGTAACGCTGTACTACGTCGTGTTCCATATTATCTGTGTTCTGGTTCATCGGGCGTTTGTTGTACTACGTCGTTGTTCCAGATTATTTATGTTCAGGTTCATCGGGCGTTCGTTGTACTACGTCGTTGTGCTTGATTATTTGAGTTTAGTTCATCGGGCGTAACACTGTACTACGTCGATGTTATGGATTAATTGAGTTTCAGGTTCCTCGGGCGTTCGTTGTACTACGTCATGGCACCGGCTCTATGGTTAGCGACCATGGGTTAACAACCCGTTTGTGATACACGTGTTGGTGAGTTTTCAAGCTCCCGTTTGTGATAGGCCTTCCCCCTTTTGAGATTTTTGGATTTCTAGTTGATGATTTCTAGAATTTGTGTTTCACCAATTTTCGAGGATTGACATTGATATGTTTTGTCATTATTTGTGTTTTGGTGAATAATTTAAAGAATATGATTCTTTTTTATGCTTCGAGTTGATTTGAGATATTGTATGATTTATGTTGTATTCGATGTATACTTGACATAGTATGACATTTATGTTATCATACGTTTTTGGTCATATCGCTTATCCTATATCATTTTATCTGATATTTATAGCTAGACTAATTCGTTTATTATTTTCTTCTTAAATAATACTCGGGTCAGACCGAGGTATTTCAGGTGCTCCTGCTTGACTTCTTATCAGGGATTATCACCTGATTCTTTTGGCTAACTACTTTAGATTAGTAGTTTTTTTATTATACATTTGAGATATGGACTCCTTGATGTATAATTATTCTTTTGCCTAGCACTTGTATCTACTCTTTTGTGTTGTAGTGGATCTTCTTTGACCACTATTTTGATGTACACTTTTATGTGTTATATTCATATCTGTTTCCGCCTTTGTGATATGAATATCTGTGAGTGATTTGTGTTACGTTTATTTCTATATTTTTTTCCGAGGTCCACTTAGCCACTGTGTGGTAGCTTTGAGTTTGTATTTGATACGTCGGATTTCCTCTTGAAATGAAGTGTAAGTTATATTTTCTGACATATCGGTACTCGCACAAAGCAATTACACAGATGGTCGCTCCTCAACAGCTTATTCTTAGCACTAGTCGACGGCATTACTTAGTAGTGTCCTTGGCTAGCGTGAGCATAGAGGTGGGGCGTCACAATCAGAGTCTATCTTATAAATCAGCATGGACATTTATAAATCTCTGTCCTTATAAATTCTTAATACAATCAGTAAACTAATACAGAGGGAATGGAAATGGAGAACTATCTACAGGAACATCTTCAGCTCCAGACTTCAAGCTCCATCACAATGCTCTAAGTTAAACCTGACTACTTGGCTGCACGAAAAATAGGGTACCCAGAGTAAGGGAATAGGAAAATAAACTCCGGGTTAGTCATGGAACTGGTGTGGGAAACTCAAAATACGGATATTCGAAAACAAAGGGTATCTCATAAGACCACGCCGCACATAAACATGGAATGGGGTTCTACTTTGTGATAAAATCTTTACTATGCAAAATCTGGTAATATTATTTTTAATGACAATCTTTTGAAAAATAAATTCAGGTAAATATACATAATCTTAGCTGAAATTGTTACATTATTAAATTCCAGCATACTAGGCTCTACAATCAAGTCTGAAGGCACTTATTGGAGAACGGATTCCATACAATGGCAAGGTAAGGGACTACTTTCCATATAGTACATCTCTAGAGAGATGTACTGAGGATCAACACCTTTGAAACCCCTGCACCTGGTAAGACTGGCCAACCCATAGACCCAACTGCTGGCAGATTGAATCAAATATGACATCACCCTGGTGGTTCCCGACCTATCTGAGAGCTCTCATAGCATACACAACATACTCGATATATAAAGGGTAATCTAGAAAGGTGATGACCATATCATAATGGTTGTGAAGCACATTGGCTTACGACATGCCCTATTTAAGCCATTTCTGGGTGATGAGGCCTGAGGCACCGATTACCTTTCACATAGCACATTCCACTTTGCATGCCACATTGTTAATGTGAGAAATGCGGATTAAGGATCTTAAGGCTAGAATTAACACTAGGGGGGGTGAATAGTGTTTTAAGAAATTTGTTAATCTTTTTGAGTTTATCTAACTTTATTAACAATGTATACACTAATTAGACACAGATATGAACATAGAATCAAACACAGATGCAAATATAAAGTAAAAGCAGTAAAGGAAAGAACACACCAGATTTTATACTGGTTTGGAGTTACCCTTCATCCAGTCCCGTACAACTAAGTATGGATTTCCTTTCAAAAGCAATTCAACAATTACAACCCTCGATTTCAAGGCTACGAGGTACACCCTCCAGAATACCAATCCTCCGGGTAGAGATACTTGATTTCCGGGGTAACAAGTTCACCCAATTGATTTCCAAGGCTACAATCACACCTTTTCTCGCTTGATTGATTTCAAAGCTACAATCACACCTTTTCTCGCTAATATATTACAAAGAAGTCTATAACTCTGAATAGCACTGAGAACCTTGTAGAGATAGTGATGTAGAATCAAACTAGAAGTAATCGAGTATGATTCGATGTTGATTTCGGCAGAGTAATGGTATGATTTTGTAATAAGAAATGTGGAAGATGAAGAGGAGTGAAAATCAGAAAAATATGATTGAAAATTCGTTGAAACTGACCCCTATTTATAGAAAACCAACAGCCATTACCATTCATGAAGAGTTATGGCGAATAGACACTTCTTTTGAAATTTGAATTTGAACTTCAACTGTCACTATGTCGACATACTACCTAGGGGCATGTCGACATCCCTCAGCCAAAAATGATAATTTGAATTTCTATAAAAACAATATTTATCTTATATAAAAACTATTTAAAACTTTATAAATATACTTGAATATAGTTGAAATTCATAAGTAAATATAAAGAACAATAAATACATAATTTAACTATAATTTTATATTTAAATCTAAGTATAAATATTAAAAGTTAAATATACTATTTGAAAAGACATTTAAAAACAAAAGTATTTTGACTTTGAAATTAAAGATGTTTTGAGTCTAAAATTATTTAAAATCAGGATAGAGAGTTTTGAATCTTTTAAAAGGAAAGTTTTGAAATCATTTTGAAAACAAGATAATTTTGTAAAATCATTTGAATTAAAATTAGTGGATACAAAACAATGTCCCACTAGATTTTCGTAGGTTCCATCCTACTTAGGGTTCCATCCCTTTAACGGGCTCAAAGTGGATTCCATTCCACGAATAAATTGGATATTAAGATGTCAGTGCTTTTCTACGAGTTTTAACAAATATTCCTAATAAAACAGACTTAACCTTGAACTCTTGATAATCTTGATACTCATGAGTCTTCTATCTCTGTATCTTGAATCTCTATACTGTACAGTCTTCATTCTTGATACCTACATGGTTAGATCCTACAAATACATATATATCTAAACTTGTAATGTTAGTATTTATATTTTTTAATCTATTCTAAGGTTGTTGTCATCAAAACCATCATGTCAAGGACTAACAATCTCCCCCTTTTTGATGATGACAACCTTTGTTTATAAAATATTCCTTCTATCCTAATAACTCCCCTTAAAACTAACAACTCCCCCTTAATCTATGCCTAACTACCCTATTTTATACTACTTCCCCTTTGTCATCAACAAAAATTTACTCCCCCTTACTCTTGGACTTTAGTACCTGCATTGATAAACTATACAAAGGAATATATAATATATAGATTAAGAAATAATGATACTTATGAGCATAATAACTTAACTAAAGACTATATTCATTTTAATGTATATATATACATGTTTCACACAGCAAACTTCAGACCAAATGAAATCAATCCACACAAAGCATCAATCCAAACCAAATCAAATCAAACAAATTAATTCAAACAAATCAATCAAAGAAAGAAAATTAAACGTTACGAGGAACATCAACCCATCCTTCTTCTCCAAAGATAGGGTCTTGTTTGATGGCATCCCAATTTTCATTATCAACAGATAGAGAAACGGGAGGATGTGCTTCGTTATCATCCTTGTACAGGGAGGAGATCATCCATCGAATTGCATCGAAGTGTCTCTCTTGTTCCTTGATCATCTGCATTTGACTTAATTCTAAGTGACGCTGATTACGGAGGATGATAAAGAGAATATTCTTGAATGAATTGAGTGTTTCTTCAAGATTTTCAGATAGATTATGAATAGGATTGGCCATAATTGAATTAGAGAAAGAAATGACGGATATAGATAACGAGAAATAAATTTCAGTGAAGATTTCTGGAAGACAAAGGTATATATAGGTGTAGAAATTCGTTTGACATGAAATGACATTTGGTAGTTATTCAAATTTCAAATTCAAAATCAATAGTCACTTCTGACCAGTACATGTCGACATGGTCAAGGGGGGTATGTCGACATACTTCAGTGAAAATTGATGATAATTTTATTTTGTGAATAATGATGTATATATATTTCTATAATATACTAACATTTATTCTAGATATAAAATAAGCTAGATGACATGAAGGAAATTCAATTTCATTGCATAATTGGATAATACAATGATTAAACATAAGGAACTACACGAACATTCGAAACAAACTAAGACAAATACAATAAGATACTAAAAGCTAAAACTAGTTAGAAGATGAAGATGATGAAGATAGCCCAAGTTTCTTGCTGACTTTTGAAAAGAACTTGTTCATCTTCGAAGACATGTTATCCAACTTCTTACAAACGGATCGTTTTAAAATCCGTTGATTCTCCACAATTATCTTTTGGTTTTTGAGAAGGGTTTTGTTGGATGAATTGGAAGGGTATTCAATACTTTCTAAGGATGTTTCACCTTCTTCTTCTTCTTCTTCTATTTCCATTTCATCCCTTTCTTCTTCTTCTTCCTCTTCCATTTCTTCATGAGCCAAACGCTCTTCCTTTTCGGTAAGAGTCTCATAAGGTTGAAAAACATATGGGATTTTCATGAGAGAAATGTTTGAGATATTAAAAACTTTTCTAGAGACAAATTCTTCACCTTTGAAATCCACTCCAAAATAGTTAAAAATCCGAGTAAGGTAAATCCCATGATATAAAGTGTTTTCTCCCATTTCAAAATTTTTAGGACGAAGTTCATCCAAAATAACTTGCACCCAATTGATGTCATAATTTCCGAAAATACCAAAAAGTGCTTTGCATACTTTTGAAGTCAGATTGTTAAAATTACCCGATCTTGGGGTCAAAGTATGTTGTAAAAGAAGATTGACAATCCTTGCTTTAGGACGAAAGTTTTGGTTTTTAAATTCAAAGTTTTCATCTCCTTCAAAAATATGATGAAATGTCTCACGATCATGTTCATCGATTTTAAAACTAGAAAGATCCATTCCCGTGCTTTTGCAATTAAGAATGGTACCCAAGAGATCACAATTCAAAACAATTTGAGTCCCTTTGACACTACTCCAAATCTCATTCTCATTTCCATTATAAAAAGCACGGTTTAGATTAGCATAAAAGATTTTGACAAGATTAGGATAGCAAACAAAATCGTTTTGAGAAGAGTCAATAAGACTTAAAACACTATTGTTTGCAAAAAGAGAATCAATTTCATAAGAAGAAAAATCTTGAAAAATAGCAAATTTTCCGAGATGGACTTTGGCATAATTAGCATAATTGATGTATGCTTTAATTGCCTCCGGATCATTGAATAATTGCTCTTTGATTTTTCTAGAAATTCTCATGGTTGAGGGGTTGCTTGAAGAAGCCATTAGAGTAGAGAGTAGAGTGCTTGAAGATATGAAAAGAGAGTTTGAATTTGAAAGTGAAAAGATATGATAAAAGATAGTGGATAAATAGACTTTCAAAGGACATATTCTCTGGTCAAAAGGTATCTTTTCAGAGAAATAAATAAAGTGAAAAGGTGGAAGGAAATTAAAACATTTGAATTCAAAATTTGAAATTCAAATTCAGGTAGGCATGTCGACATCGTGGTAGGGGTCAAGTCGTCATGTGCCTGTGAATTTTCATGATATGATTTTCCTAAGATATCTAATATACATATATATAAATATTATTATTAATGTCTATATTTCTGAAATATTATTTTACTTATAATATATTTCAGAATGTGTCAAAAATAATAAAAATAATAATAAAATAATAAAATAATAGTAAAAATAGAAAATAAAATTTTAAAATTCAAACAACATATCAATTTAAAATCAATCAATCAAACAATCAAGCAACTAATTCTATGCAAGCAATTTCAACCAATTATATTGTAAACGTGTACCTTTTTCTGAGTCTGTTTCTTTGAACTCGTCGGAGTCGTGAACTGCAGTGAAACACAAATTCGAGTTATCCGTCTTCTGATCATCATCACTCTAGGACGAGTTTGAGTCATCTAGAGTAGCAGTAAATACATGCTTCCGTTTCTTTGCTGGTTCATTATTCATAGGAGGATTCTGCCTTTCTGGATACGGATAGTTCTTTTTGATATGACCTGGTTCGTCACAATTGAAGCATTTGATAAAGTTTGGTACTGTAGTCTGATTACCAGAATTCTTAAAGTTGTTTCTCTTGGAACTATTCAATTTTCAGTACTTCAGAAATTTCCTAAAATTTCTGGTCATAAATGCTATCTCTTCATCATTGTCACTGTTTGAGTCTGATCCATCGGTCGATGCATTGAATGCCATTGATTTCTTTTCAGATGCTTTGCTTTCTCTTCTCCCGATCATTTGAACTTCAAACGACATTAGATTTCCAATCAATTCTTCTATCTTTAAAGTACTGATGTCATTTGCCTCTTCAATCGCAAGTGTCTTTTGATCCCATTCTGGAGTGAGAGAATTCAAAAAAATTCTGACTTGATCTTCTTCCGAAAATTCCTTTCCCAAAGATATTAAAGAATGCACAATATCTTGAAATCGACTATACATATCTGAAATAGACTCATTAGTATTCATTTTAAATAACTAAAACTGATTTGTGAGCATGGAAATTTTGGTCTGTTTAACTTTGCTTGTTCCTTCGTGAGTTACTTGCAAAGTTTTCCAAATTTCATATGCAGACTTACAAACTGACACTCTATTAAATTCATTTCTTTCAAGTGAACAAAACAGAATATTCATTGCCTTAGAGTTATTTTGTGCAACAGTCTTTTGCTCAGTGGTCCACTGTGCAAAATTAGTTGTGGGTTCAGAATATTCAGTTTGTGTGATATTCCAAGTATCTAATCCTTACAGATTGTTAATATATTCTCATCCTACATGCCCAATATACATAGTTACTGTCATTAAAAAGTGGTGGTCTGGCAGTAGACTGATCTTCTACAAATGAACTAGTGTTGGTGGTAATAGCAATACTAGTGTTAGTAGCCATTTTGAAATTTTTCAAAATTCAGATAATGAAACTTTTGAAAACAAAGCTCTGATACCAAAATGTGAGAAATGCGGATTAAGGATCTTAAGGCTAGAATTAACACTAGAGGGGGGTGAATAGTGTTTTAAGAAATTTGCTAATCTTTTTGAGTTTATCTAACTTTATTAACAATGTATACACTAATTAGACACAGATATGAACATAGAATCAAACACATATGCAAATATAAAGTAAAAGCAATAAAGGAAAGAACACACCAGATTTTATACTGGTTCGGAGTTACCCTACATCCAGTCCCGTACAACTAAGTACGGATTTCCTTTCAAAAGCAATTCAACAATTACAACCCTCGATTTCAAGGCTACGAGGTACACCCTCCAGAATACCAATCCTTTGGGTAGAGATACTTGATTTCTGGGGCAACAAGTTCACCCAATTGATTTCCAAGGCTACAATCACACCTTTTCTCGCTTGATTGATTTCAAAGGCTACAATCACACCTTTTCTCGCTAATATATTACAAAGAAGTATATAACTCTGAATAGCACTGAGAACCTTGTAGAGATAGTGATGTAGAATCAAACTAGAAGTAATCGAGTATGATTCGATGTTGATTTCGGTAGAGTAATGGTATGATTTTGTAATAAGAAATGTGGAAGATGAAGAGGAGTGAAAATCAGAAAAATATGATTGAAAATTCGTTGAAACTGACCCCTATTTATAGAAAACCAACAGCCATGACCATTCATGAAGAGTTATGGCGAATGGACACTTCTTTTGAAATTTGAATTTGAACTTCAACTGTCACTATGTCGACATACTACCTAGGGGCATGTCGACATCCCTCAGCCAAAAATGATAATTTGAATTTCTATAAAAACAATATTTATCTTATATAAAAACTATTTAAAACTTTATAAATATACTTGAATATAGTTGAAATTCATAAGTAAATATAAAGAACAATAAATACATAATTTAACTATAATTTTATATTTAAATCTAAGTATAAATATTAAAAGTTAAATATATTATTTGAAAAGACATTTAAAAACAAGAGTATTTTGACTTTGAAATTAAAGATGTTTTGAGGCTAAAATTATTTAAAATAAAGATAGAGAGTTTTGAATCTTTTAAAAGGAAAGTTTTGAAATCATTTTGAAAACAAGATAATTTTGTAAAATCATTTGAATTAAAATTAGTGGATACAAAACAATGTCCCACTAGATTTTCGTAGGTTCCATCCCTTTAACGGGCTCGAAGTGGATTCCATTCCATGAATAAATTGGATATTAAGATGCCAGTGCTTTTCTACAAGTTTTAACAAATATTCCTAATAAAACAGACTTAACCTTGAACTCTAAATAATCTTTATACTCATGAGTCTTCTATCTCTGTATCTTGAATCTCTATACTGTACAGTCTTCATTCTTGATACCTACATGGTTAGATCCTACAAATACATATATATCTAAACTTGTAATGTTAGTATTTATATTTTTTAATGTATTCTAAGGTTGTTGTCATCAAAACCACCATCTCAAGGACTAACAGACAATTCCATCACACACTATTAATTTCCAAAAATCTATAACTTCTAAGCTTATATGTATCATAGAAGGGTGTTAAGTATAAGAGAGTTACCTCCTACCCCACCAAACAGATGTACGTTTGTAGGGATATATGTACTTGGTTTTAGAAATGCAATGTTAGACATTTATCCATAAAAGTTGTCTAGGAACAGGACAAACTAAAGGAACTATCCTACAACATCTTGTCGGAAATCACCCTTAGGATTAGTAGCAAGCAGCCCTTGCATCGAAGATCTAATGAAGATACTACTGCCACCTATATATGATATGGAAAACTTCCCCTAAGGGTCAGTTACAAGCAGCCCTACATTACATCTTCTAATTTATTATCATTCCATGTCTTCACCTTCGATCGCGTAAATTGGTTCAAAGTGGTTTTTAGATAGGAATTACCGAAATCCGATCCTGGTTCCTTCGAACCAATCATCGATAAAATATGTTAAGTTTGAGGGTGATTATCATTTCATTTATTAATATCTTTTATCAAACAAAATATATCTTTTAGAGGTATAAATCTTTAAATCATATTCTTTTCTAGTATATATGAAATCATTAAACCTCTTTTTAACTTTAGAAATAACAAATCAAAACCATCTCTCATAAATCACATTGCAAAACCTTATTGAGTAAAAAGGGTCGATATTAATAATACTAATTCTACTCAATATCAATTTCCGTATTCAACTTTTACTATCCGTCGAACAATAGTGAAATCGCCTTTAAAATTCACAGGATAGTACGGGTTCTCTCCTCAGAATTTAATACCAAGTATAAGAAGATTATTTCTACACAATCCAAGTTGTATTAAATTTGTAAATTTGAATCTATTGTACTTGCCTTGTTTTCGACATTTCGACCTTATCTATTTCTCGCCCAGGAAAGAGGCCAAATGAGCAAGGGCACTGGTTGCTTCTGAACACCTCCTTAATTTAAGCACCTCACGTCTGAATTACACGAATAGAAAATCCAGTCCGCTCATCGGCTTTTAGAGCCAAGATTAAACCATTTATTTATAACAGCTTTTCTTTTAACCAATTATTTATACTCCTTTAAAAGTAATTTTAAAACTTCCAAATCATCTTTAAAATACTTAATTTTTTATTTGAAAATATTTATAAAAGATTTGGGAAAGAATAATTAAGTTTAACTGTACATTTCAAAAGTTATTAAAAACCGCTGCAAAAAGTATTGCGGATAGTGCTTTTAAGGTTTATTTGATGAAAACAACTTTTTTATCATTTAGAAATCCATTTTTATAACTCAAATCTCTTTTAAAACATTTTAATATATTTATAGAATTTATACCAAATTTTTAAAGAACTAAAAATATCCATTTTAAGAATTTACCGCTTTGGTTTTCGAATTGCCAAAGCGCTACTATTTTGAAAACTAGATTTGCTCATATTTCAAAATCTACTAAACGAAATCTTGATCGTTTTCTTTTGTTTGAAAACTATAATTATAAGAGTTCGGAAAATTCATATTCCAAAGAATTCTGACTCCAATTCCATCGTATAAATGGATTTAAACTATTACATCGTGAAATCATAAACTGCCGTTACGCAAAGCTCCTATTTTAACTCAATTTTCATATCCTTTCCAAACTTATTCGAAACACTTTTAAATGTTTATAAAACATTTCTAAATCATTTTAAACCATTTTAAAGAGGTTTAACAATCTCATATACACCATTTCATTTATTAAAGGAAAGTGATTTCCTTTGTGATATTCGACGTGTATTAAACGTGAATTATTTCTCATAATCAAACAAACATATTAGCATATCCAAACAAGGTTCATAATCATCACAAACAAGCATGGCCAAACATATGTATCATCCAAAATGTCATAATATAAATAGAGGTTCTCACCTTCATTGGATATCGGGCTTATCCAAACGGACTATAGCTTCAGTATGATCGAATCAAAACTTATGGAATCGAGGCCGGGACCTTTGGATAACTGTAACGACCCGATATTTTCAGTCATTCGCATCCACACATGTCAGACTTGAATTGCTCAAAGTGTTGGATTGTTAATTTATATTTGGCAAAACTCAGCATATAAAGTAAATAAAACAATCATAGAATCACAAACACAGAGTATACAATAATAAGCAGCGGAAATAGATAAATAGTAGTTCATGAAGCTACTATATAAACATCAGAGTTTGAAATAAATACAATAGAATATCTCAAATACAATAGTCAAATACAAGATCAGAATGCAACACTGAAATCAACTGAATAACTGCAAGCTGGATAGATAGCTGGATCTCCAAGTGAAGCTCCAACTCCAAAGGTGAGTCTCCAATGCTGTATCACTCAGTCTGACCCGAGCGTAAAGCAAAACACAAAACGCTCGAGTCGGGATTAACATTCTTATATCAATAAATCCAACTCAAGTGAAATATCAACTGAAATACAAGTAACTTAAAGGATAGTTGGGATCTCCATCCTCTAAGGATCCGTGGAACTATCTACTACGTAGTAATATACGCTATTATGATATGTATATAGTAAAGTAAAGGATATTAAAATAGCGTTAAGGCATTACACATATCCCCCTTAACACATTTTATATATTCCCGTAGTCTATACAATGCCGTACGCTCCTCCGTAAACTGGAGGTTTACCCAGAGGACATCACATAGGTACGGTACAAAACAAACTCATAGAAGGCACGCTAGGGCATGTGAACACGGCACACGAGGAGATGCCAGGGTAGATATACCAATTGCACTCCCGGACTGGTGGTAACGCATAGCAGCTACTACCGCCCACCTCGGACACTCCCAAAATCAAAATCGAGGATGGCCACCAAATCAATCACAAAGTCAGAATATAGTATCGAAGAAATGTGCCCGATAGGAGGAATGACCTCACTTGGCCCGGTATAGCTTCTGATTTTAGTCACATCTAAGCCGACTTATGGGAGTTAGGGTCACGTCATACCATATTGAATCGTCACCAAACCACCCTACTTCATTTCTGGAATCTCCACCACGTACACAGTTGTTAAAGTGGTTTTCGGTATTGGCAGAGAGTATGATAATATCCGATCACGGTCTCTTTAACAGCCAAACGTTATTATAACACCTTGGCCATTTCATTTCAAATCATACTTCAAAACCAAAATATCATATCCATTACAAGACCATATCAATACGATATCATTTCTCACTTAAAATAATATTCATTTCCAAGATCATAACACTTTCTAAAATTATAACTTTTCGAAATTATAACACTTTGAAATCCATAACACTTACCTCTTACCGTTTAGATATTAAAAGTAATATATATGAAATTAGTTATAAATAAAATAGTTAATATAATAAAATAATTTTTATATAAGACAGTTATAAATTAAATAGTTTATAATAAGGTAATTAATATATTAAAAATAGTTTATATTAAAATTAGTTTATATAATAAAATAGTTTCCTCAAAGTTCACAAATCGATTCAAATCAATTCAAATTCCAAAATTCAATTTAATTCATTCTCAATTCATCAATTCCAATTCAATTCAGTTTCTAAATAAACCATTTCAATTTCAATAGATTTCGAAGCTTAAATTCATTTACGATTTATATAAACTATATATTCTCTTCAATTTATTTACTTGAAATATTCCTTTAATCACTTTAAATAAAATCAAGTCATAAACCATATCTTTAAAATCTCAAATTTTACAAGTTCAAATCGGTTTTTTTAAGAAAAAATACAAATAAATTTCAAAATTTATTTCTATTTCTCTTTCAAACTTAATTTATTAAATTATTATAAAACCTATATTAAAGATATAATATATAAAATTAATGTTTATTTAAAACCACATATATTTCTTTTCAAAACCTTGGAAATCAGTTTCAATATATATATATATATATATACCAACGTTGCTTGTATATAATTTTATGTCCTATGGTCAAGTGATACGGATATTTATCATTTCAATCCGCAATTTAAATATATACGGGTATATATCTTTTCAACCCGCAATCCCAAATTCAATTCAACGAAAATCGCTTGGGTTTATCATTTCAACCCATAACGATTTTCTCCTATTCTACAAGATCGTTCAGGTATGTATCATTTCAACCCATAGGGAATTCTATACTAACAGGGAACTTGCAGAGTGAAAGCAGTTATGATAATAAATATAACACATCAACAACAGACATATATCATCAATAACAAATTAAATAAAATATAACAATAGGATATGGTGTCATATCCCACTGGTGAACAATACAGATAATAGCATATCATATATAACAATTAAATAATTAACAGTTCAATTTAGCAGTATATTTCAATTGTCGTTTCAATTGAAATCAAATTTAATAAATATAAGAATGTTAATCGTGAATGATTGCTCACCTTTCGAGGCTAAAGAGATGAACGGAAAAGGAAACGAATTGTGGATACAAACACGAATTCCAAAGTGAAACAAGATGGCACGAATTCGACGTTATAACAAGGCTAGAATCGATGAGAACAAACAATCAGTTTGGTAGAAATAGAAAAAAATATTTTTTATTCTTTTATAAAATTTGATATTTTTAACTTTAACACCTATAAAATAAAATCTATATATAGATATATATATTTGGAAACCAAACTCCCGTAACTTAAATATATGAGCTAATATATGAATATATATATATATTTTTAAACAATATTATATTAACCAAATTTATACATACTAACTGTATGAATATTTATAAACTAGCATGTATATACTTTTTATAAAATCTAACATATATAACTAATATATATGCAATAGATCATAAACCCTTAAAGCTTGCATAAATAAAATACTTATAAAGGTAATAATATATATAACTAGCACACTATACAACAACATGTACGGATATAATATATATCTATCCCCTGACTTAATATATATAGCAACTTGCCTAACTTTAGTTATACACAGACATGTATCTATATAATAAAATTTGAAATTTTATATATATACTCATTCGAATGCAAAATCATTAAACAACAATTATCCAAAACCCAAGTATGTGAATATATATATATATATATATGTAGATACGAACTAACTTAATATATGAGTAAGCAAGTTAAATACCCGTACATACAAACTACTAATACAAGAAAAATCTATATATACACACATCAACTCCAAATCAGTTATGAACGTAAACAGTTAATATACAAACTTGTGTAACTTCGTATAATATATATATGCACCATATTATATACAAACCTATAAATATATACACACACACATGCCTTATATCTCATCACAAGCAAAACCCTCAACCCAAACAGCATACGAAAATACATACACACACACACACACATCTATATACTTACCGTAACCCATATACATAATAGACTTACAGAATGTAATAAAACATATATAAATTATCAGATCCAAATATATATACCAACAACAATATGTATAAACTTTTATATATAAAAGAACATATATATATACACTTGTTATGTATAAAAAGAGAGGGGTATGAGTTAGCTGGGTACGGCCTGAGCTCGGGTTGAGGAAAGCACGGAGGATGGTGGCCATGCTTCGGCAAGACAGGTAAAATGCGGAAGATGATGGGAAAATGGAGGGTGTGTGGGGCTGAGTAGCTTGGCCAAGCTATTTGAGGAAGAGTGGAAGCTCGGTGTGGGTGGATATCTGGGTGGTTCGGCGAGCGGGAGCTCGGCTGGTCATTTGATGGCGGGTGAGGGCGGATTGGCGTGGAGGCCAAGCATGCATGTACGGTGGAGGAGCACGATGCATGGTGGGGTGAGTCGGCGAAGCAGTGGGAGGAAACTGCGTATATACAATTGCCTGTTTCAATATATTTTTTTTCTTTACATGCAGGTTCGAGCTTTGAAAAAAGAACGGCAATGGAAAAACAAGTAGTAGAAGAAAGGAAAGGTTGCAGAATATAGTATATATAGTTGAAAATCTGAGGGGATATGAAAAGAAGAGACGAGCTGAGGTTGAGGAAGCAGGAAGAAAGGTGAATCATCACATAGTTCACAGATCTGAAATATAAGTTTTATATTATTACTTATTTTAAGAAACCAACCGTAACTAGAATTTATGGACATTGGGAAAATAAAAAGTCTTAATTTGGAATAGCTGGAATAATAATGACAAGCGGTCATTTTTTCAGCCATTTGAAAACAAGTGGACACAAGGAATTTGAGGGTTTCAAAAACTGTACCGAAACTGCAAATTGTTCATCGATCCCGCAGCGAACAGGGTTCCAAAACATAGAATTGAATATACCGCAGAGATTACTACGACGAGACGATCAAAACGGTATACAGATATCTATGGTATGATCACCCGGTCAAAAGTCGATAATTGGTACCAAAAATGCTGCTAATCCGTCGAAAATAAGATAAACGGAGCAATAGCAGTTCAAATTTGAAGAATCGAAATATGATGTCTCACTCAGAAGATGATTTACAAATTTACTGTATAAAAATATTCAGGTTTGGAAAATATTTTATTATCATCAATTTTAACTGATTTGAATTGAAATAGAATTACATAAGGAAATAAACTTGCATATTATCTAGTGAAAATTTACCATTTGCTATGGTTTAAATATACGTATTCCAAATATCAAATTTTTATTTCAAAATTTTATCATTTAAAATTTCACAAAAATTCAGTTAATTACATTAATAAAATTTATAAAAATTTACGGGTTGTTACACTCTCCCCCACTCAAAACTTTTTGTCCCCGAAAAGGAAGGAGGTAGGATAATAGAAGCAACCGTAAAGAAAAATAGATTGAAATACAACAATACACAATTAATCTAAACCATATAGGCTCCATTTATTTTAAAATTGGTTTATATTCAATTAATTGATTCCAGTTCATTTCATTTAATCAATCAAATTTATTGTGTTCACGTTAGGTTGATTTCAATTCCATATGTTTTTATTCAATTGATTTACTTCCCATTTATTAACATTTATTACAAAAATTTCACAACAAAATTTGTTTTATTTTACTCATTTATTAAATCTATTTGATCAACCATATTTAATTTCACTTCAACATTCAACTTCAACTATTCAAAACCATATAAATTTCAATTTTAAAGAAATTAATATTCAACAGTTTGATTTAATCCATTTTATTCAACTAATAGATAGTCATTCAATTTGAAATTGATTTTCTTTCACTTTATCAACATTTCTTTCAAACAAATTCATTTTTAACTTAACTCATTTGCTTTATCCAACAAATAGTAGTCATTGTATTCACATTTTGCTTGACTTAAGTTCCATGTATTTATTTCAATGATTTGAGTTCAAATTATTACTATTTGTTACAAAATCTCTTTCAAAACAAAATTTATTATATTTAACTTATTTATTTACTCCATCTACCTTCAGTTAAGTTAATTCCAAAAAATTCAAGTTCACTATTCTTAAGTTCATAGTCTTCTTTTTATTTGTTTAATTTATTCCACTTAACATATTTGACAACATATATTAAGTGTATGAACATTTATTATCCCTATATTATTCAACCAATTACTTCTCTTTTCATTGTCTAATTCATCCTACAATTTATTATTTATAAATTCTATTAGCAAAATATCATTTTTGGACATCTTATTGCTCACATTTATATTGTATATTATTCGATTACCTATCCTCATTAACATTTAACTTTTCTAGGTAAGTTATATTTAATGTTTATGAGTGTAATTAAATATTATACAAATTTTCTTTTTATTTACAACATCTTTATTAAGCCAGATTTTGGTTTGAACAATTTAATACTTAAGTTTTCTTCTTGTACAACCCTTTATTATACCCTAACATTTTAACCTTTTTGAATATTTTAGGCAAGTTATATATTAGAATGAAATTTAGTGTTATACAAACAAGTTTGTTCATATTCATTATTCAGGTTGGTTTAATTCCATTTATTATTTCAGATATTCCAATATTCAAACATTTCACTTTATTTCAAAAATTGAAACCATTCCTTAATATAAAACTTAAGATTCAAATTTTCGGTTTCACTTCAAACTATTTTGAAATAATTATATACATATATATTTTATAACTAAATAACTTTATACACAAGAAATTTTTATATCAAATCCATTTTCCCAAAATAAAAGTATAGCAAAGCTACTGAATGGTCTCTCCACTTCGAGACTCGAAAATGAATGCCGATGATGCTGCGGTCATCACTGAAATTATTTTCCAGTGACAAAAGAGGAGAGTACAGATAAATTCCTTTAAAATTATTCTTTTAAAAAAATTTCTAATCGAAAATACTTTCACATAATAATACTTCTCAAAACTTTAAACCAAACTTTGTAAACACCAGAAATTGAATTCTCAAATTCTTAATTTAATATGCATTTCAATTCCAAATCAATTTATAAACCATGGTTTATAAATTGTATTTATTTGTATTATGTTGCAATATTCAATGGTTCACTAAACAATTAATGAAAATCAAATATTATCATTTCTACAACCAATTTATTTAACTTTTTAATTCCAAATTTTTTTATACTTGTATATATAATCATAAAAAATTATTTCATTTACCAAATTTGAAACAATATTGTGTCAGTTTGCTCTGTTCAAGTGTTTTGGAATTCCTATCGATAACGTTGATCAGACGAATCGATCGAAACCCCAAATCAACATCAACAACTCAAACAACACAATATACAAAACATTTTTATATCAGTTATAAATACACTCCCTCACTCGAAGATTCAAGAATGGATTTCAAAACAAAGATAGAGATTCATATTAGAGGGGTTCTAACCAAAAGAATTCAAACAAGGAAGATAGGCTCGAGACGAAGGTAAGATGATTGAATAGCAAAATAGAAGGATGGATAGAATTATATAAATCGCGGGCAACCTTGCCCGAATGCAGAATTCTGGGGCAAATCGACATTCGATTGCCAGAGATAGAATTCGAGCAACATGAGATAGTGGCATCGTAAACCAAGTATATAGAAATCTCTGGTGAATCGATGCTGTTGTAAAAGAGTTTCACCCCTTTACAAATCATTCAGTGGAGCTATGGGATACTCCAAAATCAAGAAGAATTTGGATAGGGGAAGACAAGAGTGGATTTCAGAATGAATGGGAGAGTTCCAAAATTCAAAGGAAATCCACATCAAAGAGGAAGGAATTCAAGCTCGAACGAAGTGATTCTGTAATTAATTTTACTCTATATGTTAAGTTTTGCCTAAAACCAAAGCTCTGATACCAACTGTAACGACCCGGTATTTTAAGCCATTCGCATCCACAAATGTCAGACTTGAATTGCTCAAAATGTCAGATTGTTAATTTATATTTGGTAAAACTCAGCATATACAGTAAATAAAACAATCACAAAATCACAGACACATAGTATTACAATAATAAGCAGCGGAAATAGATAAATAGTAGTTCATGGAGCTACTATATAAACATCAGAGTTTGAAATAAATACAACAGAATATCTCAAATACAATAGTAAAATACAAGATCAGAATGCAACACTGAAATCAACTGAATAACTGCAAGCTGGATAGATAGCTGGATTTCCAAGTTAAGCTCCAACTCCAAAGGTGAGTCTCAAATGCTGTATCACTTAGTCTGTCCCGAGCGTAAAGCAAAACACAAAAAAATCGAGTCAGGATTAACAGTCCTATATCAATAAATCCAACTCAAGTGAAATATCAACTGAAATACAAGTAACTTAAAGGATAGTTGGGATCTCCATCCTCTAAGGATCCGTGGAACTATCTACTATGTAGTAATATAAGCTATTATGAAATGTCTATAGTAAAGTAAAGGATATTAAAATAGCGTTAAGGCGTTACCCATATCCCTCTTAACACATTTTATATATTCCCGTAGTCTATACAATGCCGTATGCTCCTCCGTAAACTAGAGGTTTACCCAGAGGACATCACATAGGTACGGTACAAAACAAACTCGTAGAAGGCGCGATAGGGCATGTGAACAAAGCACACGAGGAGATGCCAGGGTAGATATACCAATTGCACTCCCGAATTGGTCGTAACGCATAACAGCTACTACCGCCCACATCGGACATACTCCCAAAATCAAAATCGAGGGTGGCCACCAAATCAATCACAAAGTCAGAATATAGTATCGAAGAAATGTGCCCGATAGGAGGAATGACCTCACTTGGCCCAGTATAGCTCCTGATTTTAGTCACATCTAAGCCGACTCACGGGAGTTAGGGTCACGTCATACCATATAGAATCGTCACCAAACCATCCTACTTCATTTCTGGAATCTCCACTACGTACACAGTTGTTAATGTGGTTTTCGGTATTGGCAGAGAGTATGACAATATCCGATCCCGGTCTCTTTAACAACCAAACGTTATTATAACACTGTGATCATTTCATTTCAAATCATACTTCAAAACCAAAATATCATATCCATTACAAGACCATATCAATACGATATCATTTCTCACTTAAAATAATATTCATTTCCAAGATCATAACACTTTCTAAAATTATAACTTTTCGAAATTATAACACTTTGAAATCCATAACACTTACCTTTTAAACCATTTAGATATTAAAAGTAATATATATGAAATTAGTTATAAATAAAATAGTTAATATAATAAAATAATTTGTATATAAGACAGTTATAAATTAAATAGTTTATAATATGGTAACTAATATATTAAAAATAGTTTATATTAAAAATAGTTTGTATAATAAAATAGTTTCCTCAAAGTTCACAAATCGATTCAAATCAATTCAAATTCCAAAATTCAATTTAATTCATTCTCAATTCATCAATTCAAATTCAATTCAGTTTCTAAATAAACCATTTCAATTTCAATAGATTTCGAAGCTTAAATTCATTTACGATTTATATAAACTATATATTCTCTTCAATTTATTTACTTGAAATATTCCTATAATCACTTTAAATAAAATCAAGTTATAAACCATATCTTTAAAATCTCAAATTTTACAAGTTCAAATCGGTTTTTTTTTTCAAGAAAAAATTCAAATAAAATTCAAAATTTATTTCTATTTCTCTTTCCAACTTTATTTATTAAAATTATTATAAAAGCTATATTAAAGATATAATATCTAAAAATCAATGTTTATTTAAAACCACATATATTTCTTTTCAAAACCTTGGAAATCACTTTCAATATATATATATATATATATATATATATATATATATATATAGACCAACGGTGTTTGTATATAATTTTCTATCCTATGGTCAAGTGATACAGATATTTATCATTTCAATCCGCAATTTAAATATATACGGGTATATATCTTTTCAACCTACAATCCCAAATTCAATTCAACGAAAATCGCTTGGGTTTATAATTTCAACCCATAACGATTTTCTCATATTCTACAAGATCGTTCGGGTATGTATCATTTCAAGCCATAGGGTATTCTATACTAACAGGGAACTTGCAGAGTGAAAGCAGTTATGATAATAAATATAACACATCAACAAAAGACATATATCATCAATAAAAAATTAAATAAAATATAACAATAGGATATGGTGTCATATCCCACAGGAGAACAATACAGATAATAACATATCATATATAATAATTAAATAATTAACAGTTCAATTTAGCAGTATATTTCAATTGTCGTTTCAATTGAAATCAAATTTAATAAATATAAGAACGTTAATCGTGAGTGATTGCTCACCTTTCGAGGCTAGAGAGATGAACGGGAAAGGAAACGAATTGTGGATCCAAACACGAATTCCAAAGCAAAACAAGATGGCATGAATTCGACAATCAAAACAAGGCTGGAATCGATGAGAACAAACAATCAGTTTGGTAGAAATATAAAATATATATATATATATAATTATTTTATAAAATTTGATATTTTTAACTTTAACACCTATAAAATAAAATCTATATATAGATATATATATTTGGAAACCAAACACCCGTAACTTGTATATATGAGCTAATATATGAATATATATATATATATATATATATATTTAAACAATATTATATTAACCAAATTTATACATACTAACTGTATGAATATTTATAAACTAGCATGTATATACTTTTTATAAATCTAACATATATAACTAATATATATGCAATAGATCATAAACACTTCAAGCTTGCATAATTAAAATACTTATAAAGGTAATAATATATATAATTAACACACTATTCAACAACACGTCCGAATATAATATATATCTATCCTCTGACCTAATATATATAGCAACATGCCTAACTTTAGTTATACACAGACATGTATCTACATAAGAAAATTTTAAATTATATATATATATATACTCATTCGAATGCAAAATCATTAAACAACAATTATCCAAAACCTAGGTATGTGAATATATATATATATATATATATATATATATATATATACGAAATAACTTAATATATGAGTAAGCAAGTTAAATACTCGTACATAAAAACTACTAATATAAGAAAAATCTATATACACACATCAACTCCAAATCAGTTATGAATGTAAAGAGTTAATATACAAACTTGTGTAACTTTATATAATATATATATGCAACATATTATATACAAACCTATAAATATATATATACACACACAGGCCTTATATCTCCTTACAAGCAAAACCCAAAACCTAAACAGCATACGAAAATACATATATATATATATATACATCTATATACTTACCGTAACCCATATACATAATAGACTTAGAGAATGTAATAAAACATATATAAATTCTCAGATCCAAATATTTATACCAACAGCAATATGTATAAACTTTTATATATAAAAGAACATATATATATATATATACACCTGTTATGTATAAAAAGAGAGGGGTATGAGTTTGCTGGGTACAGCCTGAGCTCGGGTTGAGGAGAGCACGGAGGATGGTGGCCATGCTTCGGCAAGACAGGTAAAAGGCAGAAGATGATGGGAAAAAGGAGGGTGCATGGGGCCGAGTAGCTTGGCCAAGCTATTTGAGGAAGAGTGGAAGCTCGGTGTGGGTGGATATCTGGGTGGTTCGGCGAGGCAGAGCTCGGTTGGTCATGTGAGGGCGGATGAGCGTGGATTGTTGTAGAGGCGAAGCATGCATGTACAGTGGAGGAGCATGATGCATGGTAGGGTGAGTCGGCGAAGCAGTGGGAGGAAACTGCGTATATACAAATGCCGGTTTCAATATATATATTTTTTCTTTACATGCAGGTTCGAGCTTTGAAAAAAGAACGGCAATGGAAAAACAAGTAGAAGAAGAAAGGAAAGGTTGCGGAATATAGTATATATAGTTGAACATCTGAGGGGATATGAAAAGAAGAGACGAGTTGAGGTTGAGGAAGTAGGAAGAAAGGTGAATCATCACATAGTTCACAGATATGAAATATAAGTTTTATATTACTACTTATTTTAAGAAACCAACCATAACCAGAATTTATGGACATTCGGAAAATAAAAAGTCTCAAGTTGGAACAGCTAGAATAATAATGACAAGCGATCGTTTTTTCAGCCATTTGAAAACAAATGGACATAAGGAATTTGAAGGGTTCAAAAACTGTACCGAAACTGCAAATTGTTCATCGATCCCGCGGCGAACAGGGTTCCAAAACAAAGAATTGAATATACCATAGAGATCACCAAGACGAGACGATCAAAACGGTATACAAATATCTGTGGTACGATCACCCGGTCAAAATTCGATAATCGGTACCAAAAATGCTGCTAATTCGTCGAAAATAAGATAAACGGAGCAATAGCAGTTCAAATTTGAAGAAACGAAATATGACGTCTCACTTAGAAGATGATTTACAAATTTACTGTATAAAAATATTCAGGTTTGGAAAATATTTTATTATCATCAATTTTAACTGATTTGAATTGAAATAGAATTACACAAGGAAATAAACTTGCATATTATCTGGTGAAAATTTACCATTTTCTATGGTTTAAATATATGTATTCCAAATATCAAATTTTTATTTCAAAATTTTATCATTTAAAATTTCACAAAAATTCAATTAATTACATTAATAAAATTTATAAAAATTTACGGGTTGTTACAATAACCACGGCCTAAGCTTACAAGTGGAGGTAGGTTTAGCCAATGGTGATGGAGGTGGTGGCCGTGAGTTTGGAAGGAGGAGAGGAATGGTTTGAACTTGTTTTGAAGTGGATTTGACAATATTTATATGATTTTAATTTAATTTCTTTTTGCAAATTGTTCTTCATAAATTTCCTAAGTAGAGAAGCCATTAAAATAGCTTGAGAAAGAGGAAGAAGAAGAATAGTGTTAAAATTATGAAAAAATATATAGATATTTTTATGAAATTTTTTTAAATAAATATCCAAATGTGCATGGACCAAAATGCCCTTGCCCACACCCTCCACTTTACCTCAAGGCGCACGGCTAAGCTTTCCCCCTTGTGCCTCCATGTGTTTGAGTTGATGTGTGTAAGAGCGAAGTGAAGTTTGCTTTTTAACTGTTAAAATATCTTAGATATTTCTTGTGATATATATATATATAAGTGTATATGTATATTTGTATATATATGTTCATGTATATATTAGGGTGCATGTGTATGTTATATATGTGAACAAGGCATATAAACAAGGTTGCAACAACTTTGAACCACTTCCGTTTGCTAAACCATTGAAAATTGGAAAACCGATTCTCGAACACATTTTCACTTATAAATTGATTTACATATAAATGTGAACAAAATTAGAAAACTAATCTTCCTTCATTATTAATTAATTAAAACGATCTCATTTGAGTTATAAAACCATATAAATTAATATTAAACAATTGTTTACATAAAGTGCTATTATATCGATAAAGCGATGTCAATTTTCCTTATAATTTCAAGTCAAATATATATCTTTATAAAACCATTATAAATGACTTATTATCACTTCATAACTAATTAAAATGAATTATTATCATTTAAAAAATTATTTGAATAATTATAATAATTATTAAATCATTAAATTTAAATTTAAATTCATAAATCAATTAAAATTTGATGCCATTATTGATGATGTCATAAATACATTTTATTTCAAAAAAATAAAGTAAATAATTTTATTTCATATTCATGTTTAAATGGATAAATAAGTGTATGTATCTAGCTCAGTGCACAATTTCTGATGATTATAGAGTTGTTTATTGATAAAACGATTTTCGACCCATTTATCGATATTCCTTCTAAGTTTGTATTTTTGTAAATACTTATTCAAAAGAAGATTACCATTATTCTAGTTCAAAACATCATAATCTTTATTTAAAAAAGAGCTATATTTGAATATATTAAAATAAATATAGTTTATCAAATTGATAAATTCGCGGGTCGTTGCATACCCTGCCCTTCATGGCTACCGGTCTGGCCCGAAAGCTAAAGTGAGCCCATAGGTTATCCCTAAAAGAAAAGACCCAATTTGCTATTGTCTAGTGACAATAATATAACCTAGGTTTTACTCATATAAAAAATAACCTTATAATGACATTACTTATATGTAAATTATCTGCTCAAAAGCTAATATATACTTCATAAAATTATAGTACAACATATATATCCAAGATCCTGTATTTTATAGGTGAAAAGGGAATATTTTCTACCTCGAACTTCTAAACAATGTTAATTGAAGTATAATGTTAATCCATGTTAGATATAAAAGGAATATTTTGCACGTATTTTCTAAAACAAAATTATTTTCTTACGTACACAATTTGTTGAAGACCATTGATGTAAGAGTATAAATTTATATTAGCACAGTGGTGTTGTTAGTAAGACTACAAAACTGCTATAAAGAGATGCTAACTTAAAATAAATGTTTCTTTTTAAAAGAAATTTTAGTCTGGATTATAACTTACCACGGGATTATTCCCAAGGTTGGGTGTGATCCCTCCCCATTTTCAATAAATCAAACAAATCGTGAAACACCTGGTCTTCCACCTTAGGGATAATCCTAATAACCTACTCCCTCAACACTTGAATCCTAACAGCATGTTTTTACTGATTTATAATTTCTTAATTCTGTGAGTATGAAACTAAATTAAACTCAATTATAATTTAAATCAGATTGTGTGGATGACTTATAGTAACTCGGTAGAAGTAGCATCAGCCCACCCAGACGACCCCTCACTTGACTCGAATGTGTGGGTCCGAACATACACGACATAAGTGTTTGTGTCACTTGGTTACTCTTTAGATTAGGTAAAAAAGAAAAAGAAAAATAGGCATTGTAAATGAATTATTATAATTTTAGTAACAAATTAATTTAAACATACCAAATTCTATTGGTGGCCCGTAAAAGAACTCGAGCCGTAGTATAATATTTTAGTGTGCTTTCTATTTGCTACATTTATTTTTGCATGTGCCTTCACATCCCCACTCCCAATACAACTTGAACTGGTCATAGATGTCTTGAGCAAGCACCTTAACCTTATTCCTACTTTCCATCATCCCGTACACTACCTCTGTTTGTACCAAAATTGGGCACAACACTCTTCGGAAGTCTTTGAAGAGATAAAGTGAAGAAATTAAATGGAAAAAGAGGAATTATCTAACAAAAACTCCTAATTTTAGAAATGAGAATAATTAAAATGCAGGGAGACACAAGAATTTAGAGTGGTTCGGTGTATAGCCTACGTCCACTATGAAGTAGTTTGCTTTATTGATCTTTCTTTGATGTTTACAATTGATTTCAGCAAATTACAGCGAATAACAATGATTTGCAGCAGTGAAATTCGTTGGTAGCAGCAGCAATGGAGTTTAGATTTGGATCTGGCGGAGTCCGGACGTTGGAGATCTCAAAGAGGAAGAAGAACCCCTTTTCTGTTGGCTTTGGGGGTCTATTTATAGGTGTAGGAGGCTGATATTTCGCTCAGATCTCGGGAGACCCTCTCTGGCACGTGACCAGGCCCGCGCGCCCAAGCCCGTGAAGTTTTGGTCCGATCTGTGATCGATACGAACAGATTTCGTATCGGTCAAGATTTCATCCAATGGAGTCGAAATTTGGCGTGGACATTCTTTAGCATGCACGTAGTCTTCTGTGAAAATTTCATAGCATTTGGACTTGTAGATTAGGAGATATGATCGATACGAAATGCGATTCTCGGTGGCTGTTCAGTTCGACTCGCTCCCGTTTCGACTCGCTTCCATTCGACTCGGTGACATGGCGCTCGAGTCTTTGGGTTATTCTGCCTTTGATGTTGTTTCGATTGAGTCGAAGTGTGCATCGATAGAGCGAGTCGAAGTGGAGCTTCCTGGGAGATTCGTATAGTGGCTTCGCCAATGGAGTCGAAGTTAATGGAGTCGAATAGTGGTTCGAACAGAGCGAGTCGAAGGAGTCACTTCTGATGGCCGCGAAGCGAGTCGAAGGGAGCGAGTCGAAGTTGGCTTCTGGTGGTCGCGAAGCGAGTCGAAGTGAGCATTGATCGAGCGAGTCGAAGTGAGCACTGATTGAGCGAGTCGAAGTAAGCACTGATTGAGTGAGTCGAAGTGTGTGTTGGTTGAGCGAGTCGAAGTGGGCATCTGATGGTTGCGAAGCGAGTCGAAGGGAGCAAGTCGACCGGAGTGAGTCTACTGGTGATTGGTTTTCGTCCAATTTTGTTTCGTTCATAACTTGAGCATACGAACTCGGATTGACTTGAGATTTGGAACGTTGACTCTTATAGCTTAGGTTGTCACGTCATATTAATTTTAGCTCGATCCGGACTTGGAAAAAATTCGTCGATATCCATAGTGAGCCTGTGTATAACTGATCTCTAGGACGGGCGGTCATTGGTTACTAGTCAATTCCTTGGTGTCACGGCCTTGCCAAGAGGCGGGATAACATTTGCCCCCCAAAGTACGTCTTGTGAAAACATGATGTGCTTTGAAGTGCTGCAATCTTCATTCTGAATAGTTATCGTCTTTTTGATGAAAGCTGTAATCTTCGACTGTTTTTCTTGATAATGTAAACCGTTGGCTGTCAACTGCTGTACCCCGTATTGTTGCGACTGATTGCTATATTCTAGTGGTTACCCATTTGTTGTTGTAATTGTTATTGGATGAGTTTCTGATTCCTAAAAATCTGGAATATTGAATATTAGTCCGGCATTCATGCATATATGCTTACCTGACTCTCGTTGACGTTTGTACGTCCACGAGTCGTTGTCAGTTTATTTTATTTTTGAATTACGCATCGATCCTCTCCTAAACCGATGTGAAATTCGCTGCAACAACGCTCGATGGTTGCTTTTGAATGTTCCTTCGTAACGATCCTCTCCTGAATCGATGTGGAGGGTTGAAACATCGAAGATGATTTTTATTAGATTTATGGATGCAGAGTAAGTATTTCGTGTCGACATTGATGGAGTCACTGGATACAAACAGGCAATTCGTATCGATTGAGTTGTCCTCTGGAAGCAGTGATTTGATGGAGTCGATGGATGCGACACGCTTTTTTGACTTGATGATGGATTCGAACTGAACGAGTCAAAGTGGAGTGAGTTGATGTGGAGCGAGTCGATGTAGACTTCCCTGATGGATTCGAACTGCTTGTTCGACTCGGTCTTGGACTCGAACTGCATAGGAGTCGGAGTCGAAATGCACAGGAGACAGAGGAGCAAGTCGAAATGCGTGTTCGAATCCACCGGGATACGAAACGTTTATTCCCTTTGCTTTTGAGTCCATATAAATACTTTGTACTTAGCCGTTTTTTCACTTTTTACTTTTCGTTTCCCTGCCTTACTTTCGCATCGCTCTGAGACTCAAGATAACAAAGGAGAAAATAACTTTGCCCTCGAACCGATTCATACCATTACTTACTCGAACTAATCTGACAGATCTAGGTAATTCATTAAGCGAATCCAAAGTGTGAACGATGAGATTCGGTTCTTTAGCACCAAATCAACCTGAGTCGTGATCGATCGAAAGTTCCATGGCCTTAGCTTCATGTCGATCTGAAGTGGGGGTTTCGAGATGATGAGGCGGAGGCCTTCGTATCGATCAATGGTGGAGCTTCGCATTGAGTCGAATGCTTTGGATGCGTAGATCGATACGAAGGGGTTGCACCTGATGGATTCGAAACGATGACCTTCGACCGAGTCGAAGTGGATGGCATTGGATCGACTCGAAGTGCGTGGCCTTGAAGCGAGTCGAAGCTGTAGCCCTGGATCGAGTCGAGGCGGAGGCTCTGAAGCGAGTTGAATTGTGGGTTTGGGAGCGAGTCGAATTGCTGCGCTCTGCTCGATCTTAACTTCCCAGCCTCTCGACCGAGTCGAACTCGTATGCAGATGATCGTAACTTATCGATGCGAACACCGCTCTCGTGGGTGATACGAATTGATCATTAAAAAAATTGAAACTCCTTGCACATTTGAACAATTGACTCCGACGAGCTTCAAACTTGTATTACTAGACTTAACCGTTTCACCGCATATCTAATTGCCTATCGAAGCTTGTTGACGAAATTGGAACTTATCAAAATGACACCAAACTTTAACTTGGAATGATAGTTAATAGCTGGATGGTACGATTGTGACGGTTAGCGATGACGGTCCTTCCGACTGAATTCCGAAGTCTCGTCGTTTACATGCTTCCTTCAATCCTGTTGATCTTCTCAAATGATATACAGTATTGCACTGCACAACACACTCACACACTTTACACTGGGGGATGCACGAGCGTTATTTTTCAGTTTAACAATGATTTTTTATAAGCTAGCTTGTCATGGACCCTTCAAGTTCTCAGCAGCCGGAACTCCCAAGTTCTATTCCTCCAGCCATAGAGATACCGGTTATTGAAGCCTAAGTTATAGACCCAGCTCCGGACGATCGTCCGGGTGCCCGGTTTATTTGCAATCCGATAGATTTAGTGCCGTCGGGTATCTCCGAAGATATGCTAGGACGGATTTGCTTGAGGCACAGCTTGTCGCTCAATGACGTGCTACTTCCTGGGCCAAATGACAGGCCGCACGATCCCCGGAGGGGTTTACTGCTTTCAACCTTCACGCTTGCACAGCGGGGACACTCCCTCCCTTCAACCAATATATAAGGGAGTGTTATCGTTTCTCGGCATAGCTCCATCTCAGCTACATCCCAACGGGTATGCCTTGTTGAACAACACCTTTGTCCTGTTTATGGAGATCCTCTTTCGACCGCCGAAGCCGATCAAAATTAGATATTTATTCAAAGTCAAGAGCCGTGGAGATAGCCCTTCTTTCACCTTCCTGGTAGCGGTCAAAAACTGCCACATTGTACTGGGCTCCTCGGGAAGACTAAGTTATTATAAAACCGAATGGTTCTACAATCGGTGCCTCCCTAGATTTGCTAGGCGGTGGTTGGATAGACGTAAGTGTTGCCATTTCTCTCTTGAATCATTGAGATATTAGTAACCGACTCCAAAACTGACATACTTTTCCTTTTTTTATAGCTGCAATCTCTGGTCCTGACGGTGCATATTTAGAGAGCTTGTTTGGATTCTTCAAGCGTTCTCGGGCGAAGAGAGGCATATCGACTTGGTCCTGTCTGATAGAAATTTGAGGACGGTCGGGCTGATAGAACGGAGGCAGAGCATACAGCTGGAAGGGACACATAGAGTGGTCCCAAAGAAACGGGTGAAGCGCAAGGCGCTCGCAGTCGTGATCGCCGAAGATGTTGATCCAGAAAGAACGCCTACCGATACCGAGCTCCCGGCTGGGCCTTCTGCCGATGTCCAAGATTTAGGAGGAAGAAGAAAAGGCAAGGCTGCTGCTCATAAACGCTATAAATCTAAGAGATTTAAATCCGTGGTCGTGTCCTTGCCCGTTCCGGGGATTAGAATTTCAGAGGCTCCTCCCCCGCAAGTAGAGAATCCCTTTGCAGGGCTTGCCGATATCCCGATTCCGGATTTTGTGTCATCTCCACACGACGTCGGGATGAAGGAGCTTGATAGCGCTCTTGAACTGAGCGGGTTGCTTGCTATGAGTGCGGTCGATATTTCCGGTTGGTCGGGGGTTTGCACATGCATACACTTCACTACACTACATGATTCACAACTGTACATCATCCAACTTAGGAAATTACTAACTCTTTCTTCGTTTATCATTTTCAATTACTACGTTTGGAAGGGGATCGATGCTTGGGAATCTCCGCTCGGCCCGAAAGGACTCTTCTTATTATGATTCCCGTAGGAGGGATTCAGACAATGATCGCGATCACGAGTATTCTAATCAGGATAGGTATGGGCGTGATAGGGACAGAGAATACAGACATCGGTCTAGATCACGCTCTCCTCCTCCTAGACTTCCATCTCCACTCCCTATTATCGTTCCACACCCGCCAGAGCCTCCTCGTCACAGGCCATCTTCTCATACTTCTAGATCTACGACTCATCTTCAGAGAGTTGAGACCACGACCTCCATGATTACAGAGCAGGTCCCAGCTGAACCCACAAGAGAAGGGGCCCTTAAGCTGGCTCAGATGAGGAAAGACTTTCCAAACATTTGCTTCGTTGGCTATGTCTTCCCTCCGCACTTAAAAAGAATTCCGTCTGGAGTGGAGAACACGATGCATGAGTACGTTCATGACATCTACACCCAGTACAGAGAGTGGTAAAGGCTACGGAGAAAGCTTCCAAAGTGGCCTTTGAGCGAGCCAAAGCGCTGGAGAAGATGGAGACCGAGCTCGCAAAAAGGGATCGGATTATTCAGGTACTCACCGCTGAGTCCGAGTCTTCTCGGAAATCAGAGATTGAGGCCACCAAGAAAGCTGATGAAGTGAAGGTGGAAATGGAGAGGTTGGGGCAGACACACGTTTCCCTAATGGAGGAGATGGGCCACCAGAACACCAAAGTCACTGCCGAGCGGGATGCGGCGGTCAAGGAGCTTAATGAACTCAAGGCCAAATTTGCTGATATGGCCAAGGAGAAAGATGATGCGAACAACGCAGCCCAGGAGGCGTGCGAACAAGTTTTCCTGCTTAGGGATGAACGGGATGCGGCCGTGGCTAAAGTCCACAAGGTGGAGGCTGAGGTGGAGGAAAAAGTGAAGTTGGCCGAGTCCAGGCTAGACGCTGACATCGAAGACCTCCTCGTTGTTTACAATGCTAACATGCTAAGGCACGGGGGTCTAGCTTGGCTCGATGATTTTTCGACGCATCTCTATAATGCTTGGAGCCGACTGGTTGAGGAGGAGAAGGAGGCGCATCAGGGCGAGTCTGTGGATGAATTCGAACTCGAGAATCGCATTCTGACTGAGGATGAAAAGAAGGTTCTCCACGAGTCGATGATTCTGCTTGAGAAGGAAATACTTGGCGCCCAGCACTTTGAAGTGGGAGAGGGTTCTGGAGTTGACCACCATGAAGCAAGTCCTGAAGTTCCCGCGTCAACCCAGCCCGAATCCTCGTCTACGGTCGATCCCCAGGCCGTTCTTGCTTATAATCCAGATCAACCGCAGATGCCTTTGGCTGCAACGCAAGTTACTGATGCCGCTCTGCCGCCTACGAGTCAAACTGAGGAAGGTATTCTGAACATTTCACATATCTTTCTTAAGTCGAAATCTTCGATCGAGTTGAGTTCTAACAGTTCTTTCATTCTTTGTCCAGTGATTGATGTTGCATCGGCCAAGCCTCCTGCTACTCAAGAATCATACCAAACGCAGGAGGCTTCTTGACCGAAGCAATCACCGTAAGTGCAGCTGCCCCACCCGACGATGCTCAGGGAAGCACACTTGTATTTGATGAGCAGTTGATGGAAGAAATCTTTCGCCGTCATGGCGATCCTTTAGCTGACTTATCATTCGTCATGGGCGGAGGAGTTCCTGCCACAAGCTCTTCGATGCCGACTACCGACGCTCCCAACGAGGCTCGTTCGGGTACTGAAGAGGAAATCTTGCCACAAATTGCCGCTGAAATGGATGCCGCAGCGCATGGTGGCAGTTTTGGAGGTGGGACGGCGGCACTTGGTCCAGCTCCGCTTAGAATGATATCGCCTGGCGGTACATTTTCCGACACTAGTGTGGCCATGCCATCTTCCACATTTGATCCTATCCCTCCGACTTCGCCCGCAGGGAGCATTTCTATCCACTCGAGTTCGGAGGAGAATGTTGATATAATGCCCCCGCCTGAAGACCAACCGCCGAAAAGCAAAGGCTCGAAGAGGAAGATTAGCGGTGGCTCCTACGGGTCCACACCGAGGAGGAAGCCAAGGAAGAAGAAAGATTAAACATGCTTCCCTGGTTTATTTTGACTTGCATTTTGTTAGCCGTGTATAGATGCGGGTTCGGCCCCTGCTAGTAGGAATTTTTGAAAACTTGTATACGAACTTCTTTTATAAACAATCGAAATGAAACTTCTCTTTTTTGGCTTCTCTTCTGTCATTGTGTATTTGCCTAAGTGTTTCAATATCTGAAGTGTACTTGTGAAGTTTTAGCTTTCGAATCAAGTTTTTTTTTGTTCGCCAAGTTCGAAAACTGTGGACATGGTTTGTGACCGGGAAGCGAGTTGAATTTTGACGTCGCATTGCTTTAGTCGTTGGTTGATGCTTAAGTCTTGCCCCCCAGTCTTGGTGGTGTGTTGTAAAACATCAGTCAACGATCGCCCTTTTCTTATAGCATGTCGAGTCTAGTGCCAAAGAATGGGTGTTTGAGACAAACAGAGACTGAGTAATTCATCCATGCTTGTCTGATTGTCGATAATCCAACCCGCACTTCGGGGATTCTTATTTGTTTATCGGCGGTGGGTCATGCCGGCTCAAGTTTTAATCACATGCCCGCGATCTGGGGACTTGGAATTGATGTTTATACTCCGACTCGCGCTCTGGGAGTTTTGGAGTTGATATCTATACTTTGATTCATGCTTCGGGAACTTGAAGTTGACGTCTACGCTCCGACTTGCACTCTGGGAGTTCGGAGATGATGTTTATACTCCGGTTCACACTCTGGGAACTCGGAGTTGATGTTTATACTCCGCTTCGCACTCTGGGAATACGGAGTTGATGTTTATACTCCGACTCGTGCTCTGGGGATTCAGAGTTGATGTTTATACTCCGGTTCGCACTCTGGGAACTCGGAGTTGATGTTTATACTCCGACTCGCGCTTTGGGAATTCGGAGTTGATGTTTATACTCTGGTTCGTACTTTGGGAACTCGGAGTTGATGTTTATAATCCGACTCGCGCTCTGGGAATTCGGTGTTGATGTTTATACTCCGGTTCGCACTTTGGGAACTCAGAGTTGATGTTTATACTCCGGTTCGCACTCTGGGAACTCGGAGTTGATGTTTAAACTCTGACTCGCGCTCTGGGAATTCGGAGTTGATGTTTATACTCCGGTTCGCACTCTGGTAACCCAGAGTTGATGTTTATACTCCAACTCACGCTCTGGGAATTTGGAGTTGATGTTTATACTCCGGTTCGCACTCTGGGAACTCGGAGTTGTTGTTTATAATCTGCTTCGCACTCTGGGAATACGGTGTTGATGTTTATACTCCGGTTCGCACTTTGGGAACTCGGAGTTGATGTTTATACTCCGCTTCGCACTCTGGGAATATGGAGTCGATGTTTATACTCCGGTTCGCACTCTGGGAACTCGGAGTTGATGTTTATACTCCGCTCCGCACTCTGGGAATACAGAGTTGATGTTTATACTCCGGTTCGCACTCTGGGAACTCGGAGTTAATGTTTATACTCTGCTTCGCACTCAGGGAATACGGAGTTGAATGAAGGATTGTCGTGCATCAACCCTTTCTTGATCTTGATGTGATGGCTGGTCCCCGAGCTCGGGTTTCACTTAGTGAGTGATTGGTTGAATCGCAGTCACTCTCTATTTGAATAAATTCCATCGTATGGTGAAACTTAGCTCTCCGTGCATAGTGATGGTCATATGAAGCATTTCAAGTAAATCACAACTCTGGCTCGAAGAGATTGCATTTTATTGCTGAAACAAGATAGTATGGCAAAGTCAGTTGCCTTATTACAAGTTCTAATATCGAAATGCAGAAACAAATTGCAAAAAAGGAAAGTAACCTAAATGGATAAAGGTAGCATGTCATGTGTAATAGCGGCGAAGACTCTCGCTATTCCAGGCTCTTGGCAGAGTTAGACCGTCGACAATCGATAATTTGAATGTGCCATCTCCGAGCCTTCGTTCAATAACATACGATCCTTCCCATGTCAGTTTCATGTGCAAAGGAACCGGATAGATTCTTTTGAGGACGAGATGGCCTGGTTCGAAGGTTCGTGGGCGGACCTTGGCGTTGTACAATCGGGCGACTCGACTTCGATGCGCAGCTGCCCTCAAATCAGCTTCTTCACGCTTCTCATCTAGTAGATCAAGAGATTCAGCAAGTAATATAGCATTCGTCTTTGGATCATAGTATGTCACACGATGAGAAGGTACTTCTAGCTTGACAGGAATAACGGCTTCTGAACCGTAAGCAAGAGAGAACGGAGTGTGTCCAGTCGCAGTTTTTTGGGTTGTTCGGTAAGCCTATAAAGCCATAGGAAGTTCATCAACCCACTTGCCACCGACCTTTTCCAGTCGTTTTTTCAGAATGGATTTTATAACTTTATTAACAACTTCGACCTGTCTGTTTTCCTGAGGGTGTGCAGCTGCAGAGAATTTCTTTTGGATGTCAAATCGTTCGCAGAAATCTTTAAATTCAGTACTATCGAATTGGGTTCCGTTGTCCGTAATAATGGCGTGTGGGAGACCGAATTGACAGATGATGTTACGAACCACAAAGTTGATTACTTTCTTCGTTGTAATGGTAGCGAGAGCTTCAGCTTCAGCCCACTTTGTAAAGTAATCAACTGCGACGATGGCGTACTTTGCTCCACCTTTTGACAGAGGTAGAGCACCGATGATGTCGATGCCCCACATTGCGAACGGCCATGGGCTGACCATTTGTGTTATCTCGGTAGGAGGAGCTCTAGGAATTCAGGCATATTTCTGGCACCTATCACATTTCTTTGCATAGTCCAACACATCACGATTCATGGCAGGCCAGTAAAATTCGTAGCGAAGTATTTTTTTGGCAAGTGCTTGCCCCCCAGTGTGATCGCCACATTCTCCCTTGTGCACATCGTGCAATACTTGTTTAATTTCACTGTGAGCGATACACCGGAGTAAGGGGACTGAGTACCCTCTTCTGTACATGAGTCCATCCTGGATGTTAAATCGTGAGGCCTTTCGAAGGACTTGTCTCTTTTCACTCCTGCGCTCTGGCAGGGTTCCGTGCTCAAGGTAATTTCTGAGTGGGGTCATCCATGAATCCTTTTCGGGAATGGTTTCGCATACCCAGTTTATTTCTATTCGATCGATGCTCGGGGAAGATAGCGTTTCTACGGGAACAAGTCCCATTTGCTGAGCTTCACCTGTGCTGGCTAGCTTTGCCAATGAATCGGCCTTTTGGTTGTGCTCCCGAGGTATACAATAGATGGTGTAATAATCGAAATGATTCAGTACTTCCTGAACTCGAGCTAAGTAAGCTGCCAACCTTCGATCTCTTGCCTGATACTCTCCCCGTACTTGACACACAACCAATTGTGAGTCGCAATAAATATCAACTGCGATGATTCTCAAATCCCTAGCAAGTTTTAATCTAGCTAAGAGGGCTTCGTATTCAGCTTCATTATTAGTCGCATGAAAATCGAACTTCACAGCATAGCATATGATCGGCCTTCGGGGGTTTCGAGTACAACACCAGCGCCCGAACACCGGTCGTTTGATGCACCATCAGTATACAGCTTCCAGACGTATTCGGGGGATTTACTGGTTTCAGGCAAGTCCTCTGGAATGGTAAATTCAACTATGAAATCAGCGAGGACTTGTCCTTGGATTGCTCGTCTTGGAGTGTAAGTAATATCAAACTGACCCAATTTGATGTTCCACTTGAGTATCCTACCAGACGTCTCAGGCCGCGAAAGGACCTGTCGTAACGGCTGGTCGGTGAAAACAACAATGGGGTGTGCCTGGAAATACGGTTGGAGTTTTCTTGATGCAATTACAAGGCAGTAGGCCAACTTTTATAACTTCGGATAGTTCCTTTCAGCCCCAGTCAATCGTTTGCTGACGTAGTATACTGGCTTCTGTATCCGGTCTTCTTCTCGAACCAAGGCAGCGCTGATAGCGTTTTCTGATATCGCCAAGTATGTATACAACTTCTCATGATCAATAGGCGTTGACAGTATTGGAGGTGTGGATAGATGTTGAACTAGTGCTTGGAAAGCGCCCTCACACTCCGTGGTCCATTCAAAGTTTCGCTTCCCTTTTCGAATCAGATCGAAGAAGGGAATGCATTTGTCAGTGGACTTTGAAATAAACCTGCTCAATGCCGCTAACTTTCCATTGAGACTCTAGACTTGCTTTATAGTCTTGGGAGTTTCAAGATTTCTGATTGCCCAAATCTTTTCGGGATTAGCTTCGATTCCCCGGGCGTTAACGATGAACCCAAGGACCTTTCCGGATGCAACTCCAAAGTGACACTTCAGTGGGTTGAGCTTCATTTTGTATTCTCGAAGTATGTTGAACGTAGTTTCCAGATCTTTAACATGGTCGGTGGAGAGCCGTGACTTCACAAGCATGTCGTCTACATATACTTCCATTGTCTTCCCAATTTGATTGGTAAACATCCGATTGACCAAACGTTGATATGTAGCCCCGACATTCTTGAGTCCGAATGGCAAAACCTTGTAACAGTAAAGTCCTAGATTGGTTACGAAGCTGGTGTGTTCTTGATCGGGTAAATGCATCGGTATCTGATTGTAGCCTGAATACGCGTCCATGAAGGATAAGAGTTCATGTCCAGCCGTCGAATCTACTAGCTGATCAATTCTGGGAAGCGAGAAACTGTCTTTGGGACACGCTTTATTCAGATCGGAATAATCAACACATATTCTCCACTTCCCGTTCGGCTTTCGGACGAGCATGGGATTTGACACCCATTCGGGATATAGAGCGTCTCGAACGAACCCGTTCGCTTTAAGCTTTTCTACTTCTTCTCTAAAGGCGGCAGATCTCTCTGGATCCATACCACGCCTTTTCTGTTTTATCGGGACATGCCGCAGGTCGATGTTCAGGGTGTGGCTTGCGATGTCGGCGAGATCCCACACATGCCAGAATGCGTCCAGGCGAATACTTCAAGATTCGCTCGCAGAAATTCAACCAATTCATCTTGACTTCTATGGCTTAGCTGAGATCCAATCTTTATCATTTTCGAGTCATCGTTATTGTCAACCGGGACATCAATCGTCAGTTCGGCCGGGGATGCTTGACTTTCTTTAGAATCTCCTTCGTCTTCAGTTTCTCTTGGGTCAAGATCCTTGAGGAATTGGCTGGGGTGCCCGGGCCTGGGCTCGGGCGTTAATTGTCACTTATCGGCGAAACGGACGCAGAGAGATTCCTCTACGCCCTTTCCTTTCTCCTTTCGCTACGCCTCCCGCAGCTTAGCAACATAACAGGCTTTGGTAGTAGCCTGATCTCCCTGAATGATTCCTATTCCATGATCAGTGGGAAACTTTAAAGTCAAGCACCACGGGGCGATGGCTACCCTGAATTCAGCGAGGGCCGGTCGGCCCAAGAAAGCATTGTAAGGGGAGTCTATGTCCAAAACAATGAACTGCAACATCCGTACTCTCCGACGTTCTCCAACTCCCAACTCTACTGGCAGTTCCACCATTCCGGTGGGTATAGTAGCACTTCCGTTGAAACCATGGACTCGAGATTGACAAGGCTTCAAGTCTGTGGCTTCCATTTTCATTTGATCATTAGCTCGCTTGAACAAAATATTCACAGAGCTCCCACTGTCAACTAAGATCCTCTTCATCCAAGCGGGACCTACTTGTGCTGAGATGACCAGTGGATCGATAGTGGGGGCTTCGACTTTATCAGCGTCTCTGTTCCTTAACACGATGTCATCTGTCATCGTCTTATGTTGCTTGGCCGGAGCTCCTTCATCAAAGTTACTGCAACACTCGAAGTCCGCATGCCTGATAGAACTGGCATACGACTCCATTTCCTTCCAGCTTCGATCTGTTGGGTGAGGACCACCACTTATCGTATTGATAACTAACCTCCCGCCTGTACGAGCGGGTTCCTCCTGTCTTTCCTGATTCGGTGCACGATTCTGATTTGATGGGCCCGCACCACCAGACTACGGCGCCCGCACATACTGATCCAGCTTCCGCTCACGTATCAGTTTTTCAATGAGGTCTTGTAAGTGACGACACTCATTGGTGTTGTGGCCATAACTCTCATGGAATCTACAGAATTTTCCTGTTTGGATTTGTCTCTCAATTGGCGGTTTTGGGGCAGGTTTCTTGTATTGCATGGTATCGCAGGTCTGTAAATACACATTTTCCAATGACGTGTTCAATGGAGTGTAATTATCGTACATGGAAGCTCTATGCCGTGGACCACGATTCCGATCGCGTTTTTTGCTTTGATTTCCATTGTCTCTTTGTTGATTCTGTTTATTTTGTACGTTCAACTGAATTTTCCCAAAACTATCTCCGGATTGTTTAACAACGATGTTACTTTGTATTCCTTCGATGTTGGGCCCTGCATCATCCTGCTTCCTAGACTGTTTCGCATCCTCCCTTCTCAGGAATTGGGCTGCCTTTGAATAGAAACGGTCCAATGACGCAGGTGGTTTTCCAGCTAAACAATTTGCAAACTCAGAATCAGCATCAATCCCTTTAGTCAATGGCATCAGGATAGAGTTATCATTGGGATTGCTTATTTCTGCACACGCAGCATGGAATCGCTCCAAGTAACGTCTAAGTGTTTCTCCGGGAGCTTGTGTAACACTAGACAGAGTGTTAACGTCCTTAGGCCTCGCCACGTGCATACAGAATTGCTCGACAAACTTGGTGGCCATCTGGTCAAAGATAGAGATGGATCGCGGCGGCAAACGAGTGAACCACATAGTAGCGATGCCCCCTAGGGAAATGGGGAAACCACGGCATTTTATTGAGTCATCGGCTCTCGCAGCATTCATCAGCCATTTGTATTTCAGGACGTGTTGATTGGGATCAGAACTTCCTTCATAAACTGGCAAAGCTGGCATCCGGAAGTGTCGAGGTGGTTCAACATATAATACATCATCGGTGAAAGGGGTATGACTCCGAAAGATTCCCCAGTCGTCATTACCGAGACCCTGACTTTCGCGGATCATTTGACGAATCATCGCTGGTATATCTGGCGTCCGGATACTAGGAGCATGTTGTGCCAAGGTGTGGTCGGGTTCCACAGCGCGAGTCTGGACCGGACGCGGTCGACAGTCCGTGCCTCGCCTCCTTGGTTCAACATCCTCAGGGACATAAGGCTCAGGAGTCTGCTCTCGTTGGTTATGTTGAGGATCGACTTGGTTTCTAGCATCACCTCCTCGTCCGGCAGCGGTGGTAGTAGCAATGTTGTCGGTAACATGGTAAGGAGTAGCACCTTCTTGAGACGAAGGTTCTGTACGGAGACTAGCGGATGGTCCAGTTCTAGGTTGTCCAAGATTTGAAGCAGGTTGGTGTCCCGTGGCTTGGGAGTAGCTTACACCTAGCCGTGGGTGTGTGGATCTGGTTTGGCCATCAGAGGAAGCTGAACTCTCCGTGGAAGAATAAGAACCTTGGTCCCTTATGGATCTTCTTCGCCTTTGGCGATTTAGTTGGTTAGTCAACTCTGTGTTGGCACGCAGTTGTTTTGTTAGCTGCTGTCGAATTTGGGTCAACTCTTGAAGAAATATCTGGAATTCTTATCTAGTGATTGGATCTGATGGATCTGAAGGTCCTGCAGCATTTTGGTTGGATGGAGGTGATTGCACAGGATTATGTTGATCCCGTGCTCCTTGATCAGCAGCTGTATAAGTGGTACGTGTGCTCACCATAATGAATTGATGAAGTCCTTTCCTAGATCTGATTGCAAATCTGAATAGAATGGAAGGGCTTCAGAGTCCTAGATCTGGATCTTCTTCTTAGATTAATGCAATCCAATATAGATAGGAGATCCAAAGAGCAGGAGAAAAATTGGGTTTTTTCTCAGTGAAAGCACCAAAGTGTTTGTACCAAAATTGGGCACAATACTCTTCGGAATTCTTTTAAGAGATAAAGTGAAGAAATTAAAAGGAAAAAGAGGAATTATCTAACAAAAACTCCAAATTTCAGAAATGAGAATAATTAAAATGCAGGGAGACACAAGAATTTAGAGTGGTTCGGTGTATAGCCTACGTCCACTATGAAGTAGTTTGCTTTATTGATCTTTCTTTGATGTTTACAGTTGATTTCAGCAAATTACAACAAATAACAATGATTTGCAGCAGTGAAATTCGTTGGTAGCAGCAGCAATGGAGTTCAGATATGGATCTGGCGGAGTCCGGGCGTTGGAGATCTCAAAGAGGAAGAAGAACCCCTTTTCTGTTGGCTTTGGGGGTCTATTTATAGGTGTAGGAGGCTGATATTTCGCTCAGATCTCGGGAGACCCTCTCTGGCACGTGACCAGGCCCGCGCGCCCAAGCCCGTGAAGTTTTGGTCCGATCTGTGATCGATACGAACAGATTTCGTATCGGTCAAGATTTCATCCAATAGAGTCGAAATTTGGCGTGGACATTCTTTAGCATGCGCGTAGTCTTCTGTGAAAATTTCATAGCATTTGGACTTGTAGATTAGGAGATATGATCGATACGAAATGCGATTCTCGGTGGCTGTTTGGTTCGACTCGCTCCCGTTTCGACTCGCTTCCGTTCGACTCGGTGACGTGGCGCTCGAGTCTTTGGGTCATTCTGCCTTTGATGTTGTTTCGATCGAGTCGAAGTGTGCATCGATAGAGCGAGTCGAAGTGGAGCTTCCTGAGAGATTCGAACAGTGGCTTCGCCAATGGAGTCGAAGTTGATGGAGTCGAACAGTGGTTCGAATAGAGCGAGTCGAAGGAGTCACTTCTGATGGCTGCGAAGCGAGTCGAAGGGAGCGAGTCGAAGTTGGCTTCTTGTGGTCGCGAAGCGAGTCAAAGTGAGCATTGATCGAGCGAGTCGAAATGAGCACTGATTGAGCGAGTCAAAGTGAGCAATGATTGAGCGAGTCGAAGTGTGTGTTGGTTGAGCGAGTCGAAGTGGGCATCTGATGGTTGCGAAGCGAGTCGAAGGGAGCGAGTCGACCGAAGCGAGTCGACTGGTGATTGGTTTTCCTCCAATTTTGTTTTGTTCATAACTTGAGCATACGAACTCAGATTGACTTGAGATTTGGAACGTTGACTCTTATAGCTTAGGTTGTCACGTCATATTAATTTTAGCTCGATCCGAACTCGGACAAAATTCGTCGATATCCATAGTGAGACTGTGTATAACTGATCTCTAGGACGGGCCGTCATTGGTTACTAGTCAATTCCTTGGTGTCACAGCCTTGCCAAAAGGCAGGATAACAACCTCTATATATATTATGCGCTTGAGATGTGTCAGTATACATTGATATTTGCTCTGTAATTATATTTAAATATATATAATCGACATATAAATTTATATATCGAAAATCTAGTATGCATTAAATTTATTTTACCACAAAATCATTAAACATGACGTCTTTGACAACGGGAGGAAACTCCAAGAATCTAGGCCAAAATTGATTCACCTTGGCAAGAATCAAATTGTGAATGTTATCACTCGTGATTGTGATGCCTTAGTCGGTTCTGCACATACATAAATTGTATAATAAATGTGAAGCTATTTTTAGGTGATAACCTAACGATTTAAAAATAAATATAAATGCATTTTATCACTTACCCTTCTTTGGCATAATGAATAATACCGACTCGACCTACAGATGCGCTGGAATCCATAACAAATGCATGTGTAGATGGACGTACATCATCGCGCTCATCAATATGCCAAAGAACGGTGATAACTTATGTTTAGGATCATCGCTTACAATAGGTGACTAAAATCCTCCGTGCTTCGAAGATGTCCTAGTGGAACGAGATACTAGGGGTCATATGCTGCAAAATGAAGCATTGACACCACTTTCTTTTGCGTCTATTACCAACGCGGGTACTCATATATGTTAAAGTTTCAACTATACGATGAAATGAAAATACTACTTAAAATTAAAACAAGAATTTATATTAAATATTTTTAGAGTAGCAATAGTGAAATAAACAATTCATGTCATTACTTAATAGAGAAAATACTTAAGTGTGTAGGTGCTTCTAATTATGCTCCAAGTAAAATTGAAAAAATAAAGCAATAGTGAAATAAACAGTTAATGACGAAGAATAGTCAATCAATAATGAAATAAATAATTCATGATAAAGAGTAGTCGTACATTCATACTAGTAGGTTTCAAAGGAAAAATACCTACTGCATAAGCTGACTATAATGAAATGTATATTCATGATAGCATTAAAATACTTATATCAAAGGTACAATAAAATCTTCACAATTATATATACTATGAGTCGACATTTTTGCCATCAATGTCAATATTTACACTATTCTCTTCATCTTCATAGTCATCTTCTTCAACTTCGCCTTCAACCTCAGAGTCGGTATCATGTTTATTTCCTTTGTCATCAACTTGTCCGTCTACATCAACATCTTTATCTAATTCAACTCCTCTAAATTTTGGCACGACTGATTATCAATTACGACTGTGTCCAAGTTGAATAACCATCTTGGTTTTGTATTGACAATGCCCCACCAATTTTCCTTGTTGTTGTTCATAACATGATAAGGTGCATAGTAGATTTGTGTTGCTATCGCAAATGGACCGTAACCTTGATACCACCTTTTGTGATTTACTTTAATTAATGGGTGATCTTTTTCTGCACATCAAATTCTGATATCCTTCATAGTACCAAACCAATTGCATTTTAATAAAAATATTTCAAGCTCTAGCATATTAAGCAAAGTAACTTCAATTATCCTGAGTAAAACACCATAATAATCTTCTAAATCATCACTCTCGTTGTCGCTTGTGACACAGACCTCACTTTATACGTCGGTTATTTTCTTCAAACCCAGCTATGTGAAATTTGAAACCATTTAGGTATAAATTGGACACTTCCTATATCCAATGATTGGTCCAAATGCCAATATTCGATAACAAAGATCTATAACTTCATTATTCAACAAATTGTATTTAAAATTTTTTAAATTACATATGCCAATTTATTATGACAAAAGGGATATATATTGAATCATACTTACATATTTCTTGTCCAGTCCACAAATATTTACTTGGGGCAACAGTTGGATTTGCTTCTTTGAATTGATTGTTGAAAAGTTAATAATATTAAAGAAAAATATATACCTCAAAAAATAATGCATTACACGTAAAATTAGATCAAATAATTCTTCACAATTGAGGAGTACCACTGATTTTTCCAAATTGAAATCCTTAATTAATTCAAAACCTCCATTCTTCCATATTCCAAATGGACATCCCCGTTTTTAAAAAAATTGATAGAGACATGTTGGGTGAATCAACCATCTCATCATAATTATGACCACTATTAAAATTCTACTTAATGTGATTTTCGAAATAACAACTAAAAAATATGGATACTTCTTCTATAATGCATGGTTAACAAATAAAACCTTTAAGGCATGCCTTTTATTTTGCCTTCTTTTTTAGGTGATCTAGATACATATATACAAAGAGCTACAATAAGAAGATTTATAATATTACGATGATTAATCAATATAATAAATTTAGTTTACATTAGACATACCTTTCGATTGGATAAATCTAATCGTATTATACTATTCCTCACAGTAAAGCTTCTATTGGTAAATGTATAAGTAGACGTTCCACGTAGTTGAAAAATGCAGAAGGAAATATTTTCTCCAATTTACACAATATTTTTGTTATATCTTTTTATAGTTGTTGCAGACGAGTCCAGTTAAGCATAGTCGAGCATATATCTTTGAAGAATAAACTAAGCTCGGTTATTGACATCTAAACCTTTTGTTGGCAATCACTCTTTAAACACTAATGGGAATAAAGTTTCGAGAAATAATGATATTTGTGACTCTTCACGCCTAATAGTTGATGTTCCTTCATATCAAAAGATTGTTTTAAGTTAGAAACAATTCGTCTAGGAACCTCAAAGAATCTGCCTATTCCAAGAGTTTTCTACATTGATTTCTTTCCAACTCATAATAAGTTAATCACTTGAAATTTGGACCTTTATTATCAATTTCCAGCTCTAAATGATTACAGTATAATGCAATATTCATTTTGGACTTCAAATCATCTTTCATTTTTTCTTTCACATTCACTATCGTATTAAAGTAATTCTAAAAAATATTCTTCTTGGTATGATAATGTCCAAATTGAATTATTAAATGCTTCCACTAAGATAAACTCCAAAACATACTCTGTATGTACCAACTATATATTTTATTCCTTTGCTAGTGATTTTAGGCACTTTGCCTAACTCGTGCACTTCTCCACTATTCAGAATGCTAGGTGGCTCTAAAGTAATAATGGTATTCGCTTTGAAAATTTTCTTATTAAATCTAAAACGATCGTTTTGGTGCAAAATTAATGGTGACGATCCCATCAACATTGTTTGCTACCAAATTTTTTCAAAAAGATTCTTTTGAATCCATACAAACAGGTTACAAATAAATTTACCAATTATATCCATCTAAAAAGCATCCCATATGCAGGAAAATCATTTGTCGTGCACAATTATAATGCAAATATTCTGAAAGTACTTTGTTCAAACATCACAAATAACAGCACCCTTTGTCTATAGTCTTTTTAGTTTATTCACTAAAGGCTGCAAATATACATCTACCCCATTTTTAAGGTTTCTCAGTCCTAGAGCTATAATAGTAAAAAAACATATATAGGTTCTTCATATACATCCGCGGTGGAAAATTCTAAGATGTTAGAATAATTGACCACATTGTGTAAGGTTTATTACCAGACAAAGCAAATGATGTGAATCAATCAGTACATAAACCAAGTCTTATATTACGAAATTCTTTAGCAAAATTAGGATATATGTTACCAGAATGCTTTCAAGCATCCCATTTGGTGGATGACATAAAACATGTACATCTCATTACCATTCTCTATGCCATTGCATGTGGTTTGCAGTACCATAAGATGTATATAGTCTTTGTAATCTGTTTGTGAGCGAAAATTAATGCATACGAGTAAAAGGCATACATTTACCATTGCCTTTTGTCGACTTATATCTATGATTGTTGTAGAATTTATAGCTTGCAAGATTTTTATCTTCCTTACAATATATCATGCGTCAACTTGGAAACGTGTCAATGTTTTCATACAACATACCAAAGGATGGTACTTCTTTTTAGTGAATACCAATTTTTTGCCAAGACATTATCTGGTGAAAACGTTTTCTTACTGAGACCAAGAATCAAGTTCATTAGATTTTCCTACACGTTGTATGTGAATTTTATAGCGATTAACCAAGATATCACTAATAAATGCGTCATTTAAACATTCATTATACAATCGTATTTTTGAAGCTTCTAACAGATCGAAAAACTCTATCTATTATGGGTCATGTTCCTCTTCTATTTCAGGCTCATTAGTCCACATACTTGGTCCAGCAGAACCTTGAATAATTTCTACCATTCTATTTTCTCTATAAGATTCTTCAGAATCGACATCAGTGTTTTTAGGTTCATCTTCAACTATCAATGTTAATTTACGTCTTGTTCGACTTCACCATGATATTTCCCTACGTGATAGTCTGGCATAAGATCCTTTGTCTATAAAGGAAAAGCAGCATTTTCATATTCCTAGAGTTTTACACAATGACATTTACTACGTGAACACCGGATTTCTTTCATATTTATTTTATCATCAGATATACCCTTAAGGAATGCTCCCACGCCTGCACTAAATTGCAATGGTACTTTTTTTCCAACATTCTTATACATCCAAATTCGAGCTTTCAAATAATTCATTTTGTACTCTATGAAAATTAGCAAATAATAATACCATACACCATTAAATTTTATTTTATAATATTATTACCATACAATGTTGTTGTCTTTTACTAATTTTTATTACTAATATTAATATCGTATACGGTTAATTGTTATTATTAATATCATACATGGTTAATTTATATTTTATTATTAGTACCATACAATATTTTTTTACAATATTATATACTACTATTTATTAATCGCTAATTTTACAATCTCTTAATTGGTATATTATTTATAATACCATTAATTTTTATCTAATTAGAAATACCATACAAGATTGTTTTATTTTACTAATTTTTATTATTAATATCATATACGGTTAATTTTTATTTTATTATTAATACCATACCGTATTTTTAATATCATACCGTTAAATGTTATTTTATTATTAAGACCATACAATAAATATTTATTTTACAATATCATATTCTATTATTTATTAATCGCTAATTTTTAGGATATATTAATCAATACATTAATATTTGTCTTATTACAAATAACATAAATTATTATTTTCTTTTAATACAATCATATACTACTATTTATTTATCATTAGTTTTTGTTGTATTATCATATATTAATATACATGAATATATAAATAGTTTGTAAATTAGTACTTTATCATGAACGTTCATAAAATTTTGACAACTCTTCCCCTTATTCTCTGTATCATACACAAAAAACATACATAGAGAATAAAATAGGAAATGCTTCAAAATTCTACAAACCATTCGGGATAATATATTGATTCTACGACTTACGTATATATTTTTGTGTTTATAACTAGTTCAATACTGGGACAAGTCCAATGAATACCGTATTAGATAATATTTATTTCCACTTTAATAAAAATGAATCTCAATATAACGTTCATATACAAAACTTGTTTGACGGGCCAATAAATCTATAGGTTCTCATTAATTGGACTAAACTTACCAAATCAGCATATAATGTAATTCCAAATTAGTATGTGTACACATACATTTGTAATCAACCATTTATGACAACACATATTTCAGTCTTAACCTGTCCATTTAAACAAAACAATTATTATTATAATCAACTAAAATTATAGAATCATAAATGGTTATTATTAATATGAAAGAACCAAATCGACAAAGCTTTGGAGGCGGGTTTGTGGTCGAAGGAAGTGGGACGAAAGTGGCCTTGGAAGTGCAATGGCTTTGGAGGCGTCGGTAGGTGGGGTTTCAAAGATGGAGGCATCGACAATGGCTTTGGTAGAGTAAACTTCAATGGTGGCATTGATGGAGGCATCGATGGCCGAATAGGGTCATCGAACATAGTATGATGATGGGGGTTGGGGCTTTAGAACAGCGGCATCGATGATGGGAGCTTTGGTGTAGCGTCATCGGCAATGGAGGTGGAGTATGATGATAAAGGTGGGTTTGTGGCTAAAGGAAGTGGAGAAGGAAGAGAGGGTTTTAAATTTTGATTTGAGGGAAAATGAAATGGGGAAGCTATACGGGTCTGGGTTGCACTAATGGAAATAAGTTGTCGGCATGTCATAGAAAATTTTGATGACATACCGACGACTTATGTTGCCAATTTACTGACGATATGCCAACGATACAACCTATGTGGTCGGTATGTTGTCGTTAATTCTTCGCAGGTATACTATTTATTTTCTAGTAGTGGAAATGTGCTTTTTTTTCCTTCTTAGTAAAGCTCGCTAGCATCCTCATAACATGAACACTGTTCCTCAAAATCAATCCTTTGTCCTCTACTTATTTTATACGTTCATCGCTTGGTTTGGTAGTGTCTTTATGGAACACAGAAGTGGGTTCGACAACTACTACCAAACAAAGTTTTTTGTTTGATGGTATTGTTTTCGGTGTCAGCAATTCTAACTAGGCTATAAATGCATTGCATCTCTCCTAGCCCATCACTTTACTTCCCTTGCTATTTTGAAGTTATGCCTCAGACTCTTCATCTCCCATCTACGCTTGCTTCCAAATCCAGCTAAAGCTACCTCCAATTCTTGATTTTCATTCATTCTATTCATAATCCAACAAGCTAACACATCCATCTACTGATCTATGCATTTAATTCATCAACTTTGGCCATTTATTTGGGATATCCCACTATTTGGATTTAGTATTGTGATAAAATTGGGTTAAGGCTAGGGCTTTGGCCGTAATGGATCAATGATTGAGGCCTAAGCGAAAATATTAAAACACAATCTATCCTAGATTGAATTATCGTTTGTGGTTTCGGGGTGTTGGGCTCAGTTCAGGGTTAGAATGGATGCCCTAACAGAGATAAAACAGGTTAGTTATGCTTAACCAGGCTACGCCACAAAAGATGTGAATTGTTGTCATTAACCCACATATTGATATATCTACCACATATTTTAGTGTTGGGTATTGGATTTAGTTTACTCTGGATTTGTGGTTCTAGGGTCCGGTTAGGGTTTAAGTGAATAGGCAAATGAAATGGTATGATTATGGTTATGTCCTTTTTCTCATTATGTTGGTAAGAGATAGTCTTTAGGTTACTTACACAACATCACCTAGAGTAGTATTAATGTTAATGTGGGTATTTGGGAAATTCCATGTTGGTTTGATTATAGGGATTGGTGCTTTGCTTGTCAAAACATACTGGTTCATTAACACCATAATAACTGGACTAAATACATAGACATCAAGACTTGTTTATTTGTTTTAAGGCCACATTAAAGCCAAGTCCTTGGATACGTGGTTGATTATTTTACTTTTACTTGTTATTTCACATTCATGTATCCTAATGTACTTTCATTACACACGCATAACAAAAGGTGGTATATGAGACGTGTTGATATATTAGACAATTTGTGTCGATGAGATACCAAACTCGATTTTCAAGTGCTGGAGGGCTTAGGCTCCTTCTTCATCTATCGCTATGGAGTCTTCACATTTTGGGGCTAGGATAACCCAACCTGGTTTTACACGTTCCTTAGTTCATGGTTATGATCCTTATTAGCTACTGGTGGATCTTGTTGAGTCAATTGTTACCACACTGACCCTGTTGTAGCTAGATACAATCGTTACCACTCAAGGACCTTTTAGGGATGATATACTATTTTGACTCCTATGCAAAAGGCCAATGCCCATCGGAAGGGTTATATGATCTACTCCCAATATCACTTCTTTGTGGGGAGGGGCCCTACCTCCTCTTGATCGATGGATAACTGAGGTCGTAACATCCCCTACTTGAGACTCAAAGATGAACGCTAATGATGCTGCAGTCATCACCAGAATTATCTTCCAACGACGAAAGTGAGTTTAGTTTATGAATTCAACATAGAAAAAGTAAATGGAGCAACTAATAATTTTTTTCCATTACATCAAAATTTGCTCAAACATACTTCACATGTACATCGGTCAGAATTAAAACCAAAATGTGCCCATGTAGGGATCAAATAGAATATAAAAATAACATAAAGAATCAGGTCCACATATGATGATGTGGCCTACACTCCTTAACACAACGGAAACAAGAATCTTTATTAGCTACCAAGCCTCCTGCTCCATCTTTAATCTGCTACTGCGACCCTTATTTCAAACTGTCTAATCATATAAACTCAGCCTACTCAAATTAGCACTCGTAAGTTTATGGGGGAAAATAATAAAAACATGGGTCAAACATAAAGTCTAGCATGAATAATAATATCCCTAGACAATCATATAGTGAGACCAACCTACACCGCACAGATTGGGTTTCCCCCTCACTATTCAAGCATCATGAAATATTTTAGATTACCGTGCATCCTACGCAGAATCAACCCACTTCCTAGTTTAGATTTCTTATAAATCAAAATAAAAAATACCGCGCTCCTTGCGTAGACCCCTCCTGGTCTACCATATAGATTCTTCTTTAATCTATTGTTACTTAATTGTTTACATCTGCATCCTGCACGGGTTTTCTTTATTCTCTAAAGCATTCTGTAAAATATTTAATACTACTCCTGTAAATAGTTCTCATTTAACCTCCCATTAAGGTTTGTCTCTTACCTACTAGTACTTGGAATCACCCTACCATAGTACTCGTTTAAATTCATTCATCCGTTCGTGCTGCATGGACCCCGCCCTTGCAGTACTTAACATTTTAGTTAGTTAACCCTGGACTACATATAAATATCCAACTTTAGTCCCTCTATATATTTATTTACTTACTTTTCAAACAGCTTTGAATCACCCCACCATAGCAGTTTTCAAAGAAACCAAAATGCAGCCTCTAAACATTTGTTTAATTTGGAACTTCTTGGAATACCCCACCGCAGTTCCTGGAAGTTGAATGTCTCTCCTCACCTGCTCTGGATGTGCATTCGAGTGAGCGTCCCTACTCAGCATAAATAACCGTTCCAACTCTGTCTTTTCATTTTAACGCATGATCTCTTCCTCGTTCTGACATGGCCTCTCCCCGAGTCCCATTAACTTATCTTTTATAAGTATTATACATTTATCCCCTTTTGCCCAGTTCCTTGACCTACGCACTGCGCTATACACTTTACTTATTGATTGTTCTTCTCTAAAATATAGCAAGGTATGATTCCTTCATATTTAGCATGGTATCTTGATAAATTTATAGCGTTACCTAACAACTCTGGCATCTCTGACAGCAACTTCACATGTGTCATTATCCAATTGGATCTTATTTCACTTTATATTATTTGCAGTGTTCTTTTCAACAAATAATTTGGATCTTGTCTCTCTTTTTTCCAACCCCTGTTAATATATTTTTCCATGGATTTTATTCCTTTGCGTCCCCGTAGTACCCTTTTAACCCAGCGCAATACTTAGCTATTTAACTTTTTATTTTCTCATAGAAAATTCATATAAAATTCTCTAAAATTCATGAACTCTATTCTTTCATAGTTTACATATATTTGCCTTTTTAAGAATATTTCACTTGTCATTTTCAAGTTAAACAACTTTAAAATTCATATAAAATTATATAAGCTTAGGGAATTTCTCAAACTGAAAATCCATTTCAGAAATCAAGTTTTAAACATCACACGAAATTTCTATTATGATTCGAAATCACTAAAGTAGGAAAACACATGTGGACATCCCATATTCACGCATTCTTCCCCAAAGCATTCATTAAACCTTTTGATCTTAACATGTAAACTCGTATTAATCCTATCATAATAAATCATGTAGATCTAAACTGAAACCATACATATAAAAAAATCAGTTTGAAGGGTTAAGTATTGCTCACTTAGATCTTTAAGATGTATAATATTAATCTTCTTAGTCTGTTCCAACTTGCGCTTTCTTATCTTCCACTAATTTGCCTTTTCAAGCATCTACCGTTAAAAATGTTTTCATTAGCTTTAATTTTAGTTGGAGTAGAATGAAATGAATGAATAGAAATGAGTAATGTTTATTGTCCCATAATAAGTTGGGCTTGGGCCCTCAAACCAGCTTTTATAAATTCATTTTCTTCTACCTTTCTTATTTAACCCGCCTTATACTTTTAATTAACCAATTTAATTAAGTGAAATTTTAGGGTTATTACACCAAGGTCTTAGTATATCTTAAAATTGCTTCATTCCAGCTTCATCCAAATGGCTATGCTATCTTAGCGGGCCTCTATGTAATGTTTATGTGGGAGTTTCAAATGCCTCTAACCCATAGGCAACTCGGATTCTTTTATGCGATTAAAGTAAAGCGGAGGACACCCTTTTCTTTTACCTTGAGTCGGGCAGAAAATTTAATCCCATGAAGGACCTATATTTAAGTATAGCATGTTTAAACTTAATTACTTCTTCATTAGGAATGACTTTCCTTGCTTTTCACCAGTGGCATTGTAGATGTAAGTGATTCCCAACTTTGCAGTTATATACTCTCCACTTTAAGGTCTTTGCACTAACAATTCACTTTGTTGTTTTTCTCAGGTGTCATGAAAGTTGCTTCTGGTGCATACCTTAAGGAATGCTCGAGAGGTTAAAAGGTATTGGATTAGAAATGAGAGAGGTCACCTGGTTGATTACTGATGAATCACTTAGGCAATATGGGTTGCTGACAGAGGGCTGCTCGTTCGAGAATAGGGCTCCTCTAGCCCAATGGTCCACCAGAAAAGGTAAGGCTAAAACTCTCAAGGTTGGAGAAACAAGCGAAAAGCATTCAACCCCACTTCTTGCACCTGCTAGTGGTACAATACAATTTCAATCCGACATTGAGACCGGAGCGAATACAAAGGTTGAGAAATCCGTAGTTCCTCCTCTCCAAACTTGCTATACTAGGGAAATGAAATTCGTCCATGAGTGGGAAGATGATGGTGTGGAAATACAGTCGTGGGAGAGGAATCACACCTCAGAGATAGTGAAGTGACAACTTTGAAAGGGAAGAGTCACGATCTCATGGGGAGATTAGGCTTACGTCACATGACCCATCAACCAATGTTGCATAGAAGATGTGCCACATTACCAAAATCAATTCAAGTTATCCTTTAAAATGACTCCAATGAACAAAAATTTTGACTTCATGATCTACAGTATCACAAACCTAATATTTTATTTAAGAAATATGAAATTAGAACAAAATCAGAGTTAGAGAAAGAGAAGATGAGTATGTAATATTCTGAGTGATTTGGGGAAAAGGGTGTAGCGGCTTTATATGGCCATGAACGGTCAAGTCCATTCATCAAAATTTGTTCTCATTTATTAATAGATGCATCCACAAATGTTATGTCCAAAATGAAGCTTTTGTTCATTTCTAGGCATCCAATTCCCACCTTTATACTTCTGTTCAAAAATTGAACTGTTATGCGTTTGCAAGTAAACCAAAAGCTAACCCATTTTGAATAAAATAATTTTGTCCAAAGACCGTTGGATCCAAACCCAAACCCAATCACCAGGTTTGGCTCGGCCGGAGGCGACACTTGTACATGTGTCTTAACATGCATGGTCTTCTTGTGACGACCCACATTTTGGAAGGTTTAAGTCGACAATAAATCACACACATCCAACTCAAAAAAATATGGAACATGGATTATCAACGGGGTTAATTAAGAAGAATAAGAAAAGAAGAAACAAACACAGAATCCCGCAGCAGAATGACAAAATATAATAATCAAATTAACAGTTCATGAAGCTATTTATACTATACATTTAATTAAAATTTTACAACATCTATCAAAGTTATATATACAAAAGAAAAAAATAAATTATGCAGCAGAACAAAATGATGTGGGAAATAATACTAGTAGCAATATACCAAATCTTCGTCTTCGACCTCTAGAATATATGATCTTCAATGCACTGAAAACTCAGGGCTGACCCGAGCATAAAGTAAAACAATACACACGAGTCAGATCTAAAATATTCGTCTGTGAGTCAAATCAATATCACATATAACAGGAGTGTAATAGCGTCAGAGATGTTTACGGGGTTTTGCGTCTCTTATCCACTGTACAACGTGCGTGCAATAACTTAAGAGATGTTTCGGAATTTTCCATCTCTTAAGGATCCATCGAAATATCTATATATAGTAGAACACGCTATAAATGTAATGTCTAATCAATAAAATAAATATTTTTTTAGCATTAAGACTTTACATTAATCCCGCTTAACGCGTTTTTAAGCATTGTCGTACAGTTTGCATATAACACAACCAGTAGCACGTTAGTAGATAGGGATGCACCATGATACGAAAACACTAAACCAAACTCGTAGTGGTCTCATATAAGGATAAAAGCATGACAAGGCACGTGAGGTAATGCCCAAGGTAGGATACTACCAGTTCGAGTCGCCGGGCTGGTGGTAATGCATCGCTGCAACGACCTCCCGCCGCAACGACCATCCTATATCGAGTCAAAGGGAGGTTATCCCAATCAAGGTGCACCAATCGAAACCACCAACAAAGGTAATAGTGTGGACCGAGTCCATTAGAAAAATTGAAGAACAGTTGTCCGCTAGGGGTAGCCAGCCCACTTGGCCTGGTTCAAGCCATCCTGTTTTAGTCATTTCAAATTGACACAAGTGTCGGGGCCAACCCATCATCGTTCTGTTTCTTCAAATCCAGCAAACGTACACCGAATCCAACCACTCCATTCTGGAGTCTCCTCCACATACACATTTGGTAAAGTGGTTCCAACATTAACAAATAATATGCCAATAATCGGCCTTGGTCTCTTTAATGACCAAACGTTATTTTACACATCGGTTGGTTCTTTTACATTTCAAAGGTGATTTATATTTGATATCAAAATATCATATTCACTTCAAAATATCCTTCATTTCAAAATCATCATATTTACTTCATATGTCATTTTCACTTGAAAATATAATTTCAAATTCCAACTTAGGTTATATCCTCATTTAACCACATTCGCATTTAAATCAACGTTTTAAATATAAACATTCCAACTTTGCATAGTTTGAATTTTTAGAAAATAGTTTGAATAGTTTTAAATAGTTTAAAAAGTTAAATAGTTTGAAAAATTAAATAGTTTCAAAAATTAAGAGATTTAAAATAGTTTAGATATTAAAATAGGTTTTATATTAAATGATTTAAAAATTTAAATAATTTATAAAGATGAATTTTAAAACAGTTTATAGTAAAAAAGTTTATAGTATAGTTTCAAGTTTAAACTATTTCTTTCTGTTTGCGCCAAAATTGGTCACAAACCCCAAATGTTGTGAAAGCACCAGTATATGAATACAAATCAACAATATTCACACACAAATCTCAAATCTAAGCAAACAGGGTATCACAATTCAAAAATAATGAACAGAAACACGAGATTTATAGTGGTTCGGCGATCTTGCCTACGTCCACTCTGAAGTTGATGATTTTATTGATGTTTACTTGATGATTACAATTTCTTCTGAGATAGTACAACTGATTATATGATTACAATCTGAATCTAAAGAAGCAGTGGTGTTCTGGAGTAAATCTGGCAGAATCTGGGCGCTCTTCAGTACTTAGAATTCTCCGACCCCTTTTCTGAATGACCAGGGGCTCTATTTATAGGTGTAGGAGGCTGATATTTCGCCTAAAATGAGGGGAGACCAGTTCTGGCACGTGAGGGGGCCCACATGCCCGCTCTTTGGAAATCCGGGCCCACTTTGGGATCGATTCGACCCTTGCTTCGAATCGATCAAGATTTGCTCCGATTGAGCTGAAATTTGGCATGGACATTCCTTAGGTTGCCAGTTAGCTCCTGTCCAAATTTCGTAGCATTTGGACTTGTAGATCTCAAGTTATGATCGATTCAAGTTTACATTTCTGGCTGATGTGCTTCGTTCGAATCGATCCCTTTCGACTTGATAGGGTCGAATCGTTATGCTTGTATGTGAGGATGTTGACGTGGCGCGCGTCTCTCGTATCGATCCACTTTTCCCGCCGAGTTGACTGGGTCGAATCCACGTCCTTAGCTGCTTGTGACTTGGTCGATGTAAAGTAGTCGATTCGAAGTACATGGATTCGAACGTATGCTCATTCGAATCGATCACGCTATATCTTCCCCACTCGATTCGAATGACGCTTTGCTCGTATCGATAGCGACATGCTTCAATCGATTCGAAGTCAATCGCAGCTAGATGGATTCGAGGGGAGGCACCTATGCATGGATTCGAAGCAGAGCGTTTTGTTGGATTCGAAGTAGGATATCTTCGCGGATTCGAACTAAGGATAACTCGAGGTAATCGAATGTGGATTCGGGTACTGGGTATGAAGCTCGACCATCTGATGGATTCGAACTAAGGGAGGCTTTGGATGGATTCGAACGTCGAGGCTGCTTAGATGGAGTCGAAGCAATGGTACTTCTCATGGATTCGAAGTAATGCAGGGAAGTTCGATGGATTCGAGCTAAGGGTTTGTTCTGAGGGATACGAAGGGGATGGAGTCAATCTTGATGGAGTCGACCTTGATGGATACGAACCATATGGAGACGATCACAAGGCTATGTCCTTCACTTGCATCGATGATATCTTGGGCGTACGAACTCGGATTGACTCGAGATTTGGAATGCTGGCTCCTATGGCTTTCCTTGACGCGTCTTATCAATTGTAGCCTAATCCGGACTCGGACAAAATTCATCGATACCATGGTGAACTTGTGATGTAACCGCCCTACAGGATGGACTGTCATTGATTTCTAGTCAATTTTTTGGTGTCACGGCCTTGCCAAAAGGCGGGATAACATTTGCCCTCCAAAACATGCCTTGCGATAGGAAGGTGTGTTTTGTAATGCCATAAGCTGGATGTTCATATCCTGTTGATGCCCTGCAAATAAATCGATAGTTTTATATGACCTCAAATGACGACCGTTCGCGATCAAGCCATTTGAGGCGGAATTCGACCGTTCGCGATCTAGCATTTCTATATGGCCCCAAATGACGACCGTTCGCGATCAAGCCATTTGAGGTGAGGGGTGCCGTTCGAGGCGAGTTGTGATCGTTCGCGGTCGGGTGACGTGGAAAGAGGAATGTGATCGTTCACGATCGTGTGTCGTATTAGGTGAACTGAGACCGTTCGTGGTCGAGTGTCGTACGAGGCAGAGTGTGATCGTTCGTGATCGAACGTTATACTAGATGAAGTATGACCGTTCGCGGTCGGATGCCGTTCGAGGCGAATTGTGACCGTTCGTGGTCGGGTGCCGTTCGAGGCTAATGGTGACCGTTCGAGGTCGGGTGCCGTTCGAGGCTAATGGTGACCGTTCGAGGTCGGGTGCCGTTCGTGGCGAAGTGTGATCGTTCGCGATCGAATTGTGACCGTTCGCGGTCGGATGCCGTTCGAGGCGAATTGTGACCGTTCGTGGTCGGGTGCCGTTCGAGGCGAATTGAGTGTGCCCGGGGAGGGACTTAGTATCATCAATACCAGGTTTCACGTTCGGGTGAATCCCCAGATTGTTTCTTGCAACGGTTTATCACCATCTCAGAGCATGCCTAGGGACCGTTCGTGATCCCGTACATGTGTAAGTGGCTTAGCCGTTATGAAATCACAAGTAGCATTTTTTCATTGAAAATAAGTCTTTAGCAGAAATGTCAAACAAAGTCAAGTTCAAATATTCAAATCAAGATGAAACAAAAGCAAAGCAAGGATGTCAAAGTGTAAATTCCCACAATGATAGGGCTAGTAGTCATTCAGCGCATGCTTATGGACCGTTCGTGATCTCGCACATGTGCAAATGATTTACCCGTGTTGGTGAGAGGTTTACGACTTGTTCATCGTTATTTTAATTAATTGATAATCATACGGTGTCCCGGCTCGGGGGCACCCCTAGCTAATGTAGATGGTGGTCGCTCTGGCTCCACTGCTGGAGCTCGCCTTCTCACATACTGAAGTAGCATACCGTTCCTGATGTGCCCTTCCACCTCATCCTTTAGATGTCTACAGTCGTTAGTGTTATGACCATTCAGTTCGTGGAATAAGCAGTATCTGTCTGATTTCCTCTCGTCAACAGTGGGATCCCTTCGTATTGGCCTACAGTAGGGAACTTGCTCTCGTGCATCTTGATAGATTCGCTCCAAATTCTCATTCAGCTCTGAATAAGTGGTGAATCGTGGCTCTCTCCGCAGTCGCTTTGACCTGTCACCATTGTCCTCAGCCTTTCGTTTTCCTTTATCCTTGCCTGAATCACTTTCGAGAGGCCTTTTGTCTTTAAGTGCATAAACTTCTATTCCCTCTCCTTCTTCTCTTTCAGCATTAGCATCTTCCAATCGTAAAAACTTTTCTGCCTCGTGATAGAATTCTCCTAGATCCATTGGTGGATCCTTAGTTAATGAATTTTTGAATTCCGTGCCATCAGCTACTCCGGACACAGCTGCCATCATAACCATGGATGGATCTGGCCGATACACCGATGCTGCCGCCGCATTGAATCGCGTCAAGAAATTCCTCAAAGACTCCCCAGCTTTCTGTTTTAGAGTTGCCAAACTCATTCCCTTCTTGGGTCTCGAAATATGAACTCGGAATTGCCTCATAAATTTCTCAATCAAATCGGTCCATGTCCCAATGGAACCGCTCTCTAGCTGTCTGAACCATAAAGCTGCTATGTCTGTCAAATACAATGGGAAGCACCGGGCCATGACTTCCTGTGATGCCCCCAGCACTTCCATGTGCCTTATATACCTCGTTAGATGGACCGCAGGGTCCGTCCTCCCATCATACCCTTCTACTGTTGGTAGTTTGAATTCTGGTGGGTTCCTAGCCAACCTAATTGCAGGAGAAAAGGGACTCTTGTTCACATCTTCAAGATCTTTGTTTACTAATCCTCCTCTCATGGCTCGCCTGACCATCTCTGCCAATCTATCATTGTCTCCAAGCTGTAGTCCTCGTTCACTACCTTCGATCTGCCCCCCGAGTCCGTGTGAGCTTTCGGGTGTTTGCCCCCCTGACTGAGCGTTCATCCCTCTATTGCTGTCAGGTTGCTCGGATGTCCTTGTCTCTCTTCCCGTGTTCGGATCAACATGTCCTAAGTGTGTTCCTCCCAGCTCCGGCGCTGCGTTGGATGGTCCTGCTTCATTCTGGGCCCTGGTTGTTCCTTGATTTTGCGCTCCAAGTTGTCCAATTTGTTGAAGCAAATTCTGGATCATCTCCTCCTGCCTCTTCATCATTGTCTCCATCTCATCCCTGGTGATGAAGATCGATGCTTGGTTTGCTCCCGAGGAGGCCTCTTGACTTCCTTCGTGCTGACTTCTCTCAGCTCTTTGCCTTCTACTTGTTTGTCTCTTCATGATTCTCCGGATCTAAATCTCTTAGCCTTCTGATTCAACTTTCAAATGATAGAACTCCTGAGTTCAGTTCTCAGTGAAAGCACCAAAGTGTTTGCGCCAAAATTGGTCACAAACCCCAAATGTTGTGAAAGCACCAGTATATGAATACAAATCAACAATATTCACACACAAATCTCAAATCTAAGCAAACAGGGTATCACAATTCAAAAATAATGAACAGAAACACGAGATTTATAGTGGTTCTGCGATCTTGCCTACGTCCACTCTGAAGTTGATGATTTTATTGATGTTTACTTGATGATTACAATTTCTTCTGAGATAGTACAACTGATTATATGATTACAATCTGAATCTAAAGAAGCAGTGGTGTTCTGGAGTAAATCTGGCAGAATCTGGGCGCTCTTCAGTACTTAGAATTCTCCGACCCCTTTTCTGAATGACCAGGGGCTCTATTTATAGGTGTAGGAGGCTGATATTTTGCCTAAAATGAGGGAGACCAGTTCTGGCACGTGAGGGGGCCCACATGCCCGCTCTTTGGAAATCCGGGCCCACTTTGGGATCGATTCGACCCTTGCTTCGAATCGATCAAGATTTGCTCCGATTGAGCTGAAATTTGGCATGGACATTCCTTAGGTTGCCAGTTAGCCCCTGTCCAAATTTCATAGCATTTGGACTTGTAGATCTCAAGTTATGATCGATTCAAGTTTACATTTCTGGCTGATGTGCTTCGTTCGAATCGATCCCTTTCGACTTGATAGGGTCGAATCGGTATGCTTGTATGTGAGGATGTTGACGTGGCGCGCGTCTCTCGTATCGATCCACTTTTCCCGCCGAGTTGACTGGGTCGAATCCACGTCCTTAGCTGCTTGTGACTTGGTCGATGTAAAGTAGTCGATTCGAAGTACATGGATTCGAACGTATGCTCATTCGAATCGATCACGCTATATCTTCCCCACTCGATTCGAATGACGCTTTGCTCGTATCGATAGCGACATGCTTCAATCGATTCGAAGTCAATCGCAGCTAGATGGATTCGAGGGGAGGCACCTATGCATGGATTCGAAGCAGAGCGTTTTGTTGGATTCGAAGCAGGATATCTTCGCGGATTCGAACTAAGGATAACTCGAGGTAATCGAATGTGGATTCGGGTACTGGGTATGAAGCTCGACCATCTGATGGATTCGAACTAAGGGAGGCTTTGGATGGATTCGAACGTCGAGGCTGCTTAGATGGAGTCGAAGCAATGGTACTTCTCATGGATTCGAAGTAATGCAGGGAAGTTCGATGGATTCGAGCTAAGGGTTTGTTCTGAGGGATACGAAGGGGATGGAGTCAATCTTGATGGAGTCGACCTTGATGGATACGAACCATATGGAGACGATCACAAGGCTATGTCCTTCACTTGCATCGATGATATCTTGGGCGTACGAACTCGGATTGACTCGAGATTTGGAATGCTGGCTCCTATGGCTTTCCTTGACGCGTCTTATCAATTGTAGCCTAATCCGGACTCGGACAAAATTCATCGGTACCATGGTGAACTTGTGATGTAACCGCCCTACAGGATGGACTGTCATTGATTTCTAGTCAATTTTTTGGTGTCACGGCCTTGCCAAAAGGCGGGATAACACTTTCCATTTCCAATAAACCTGGACTTAGGTCCAAATTTCAAATCAAACATATTCGATTTCAAATCTTTCAATTTAATCGACTCAATTTCGATTTAAATTCAAATCAACTTAATTTCGATTTCAATTTGAATTAACTTCAATTCCGTAACGTTTATTTTCAACTTCAAATTAGATTCCTTGATTCGATTCAATATTTTAAATTTCAATTCAATTCTTATTTTATACCATTTCAATTTATATAAATTCCCAGTCCAATTTCAATTTACTGATTTAAATCACTTAAATCAAATTAAACTTCAATGTTCAATTTAAAGTTCAAACCTTCAAAATAATTCAATTCCGGGCCCAAATTAGAAATATCCCTTTAAATTTATTTTACTTTGATATATTTTAGAGTTCGAATAAATGTTCAAATCTTTTAAAACAAATCAATTTCCATACTTCAGATCATATATCAATTATATCTTCAACTTGCAATTTAATTCTTTAAACAATTTCTATAAACAAATTTCAATTTCAACATTCCAAGCTCGAGTTTGAAAAAATTCAATTTCCATAAATCAATTGTTTTATTCCTTAAAACGGTATCAATGAAATAATTTCAAAACCAAGAATTTTAAAACCATTTCATTTAACCAATATAGTGTCCGTATATAATTTTCTATCCCATGGCCAAGTGAATAGTTATTTCAATTTTTAATTTCAGGAATGGATATATATCATTTCAATCCAAATCAGAATGTCATAGGTATATATCATTTCAACCTATTTCTTAATTTATTCGAAATAATTCAATTTACAGTTTTATACACTGACAATTATATACAGGGTGATAACAGGGATATATAAAATAAATAAACATCTAATCATCCAATAAATCAACTAATAGCATTCAGTTTTAATCAACATCCAAATCGGCCAATAATTCACAACAATTAACTAGTTATCAATATCGGGTGTTTAACTTACAATTTGATTTCCATTTCAAATTTAACTATCAATTTAAATTCCTATCAGTTCAAGCCAGTCAATTTAAATGTCAGTTAAATTATCAAACAATAGTCAATAAAAGTAAATAACTTCATGATTTCAATTTAACTAACATCAGAAATATTTTAGTATTCATGAGTGGGTTTAACCACTCACCTTTATTTGAACTGAAATTTTTTTTATATTCAAATAAATTCCAATCCTACTCCATGTCATAGCCTTCATCGATACGATCGCAATGCGACTCGTTTCGCTCGAATCCGACCTCGTATGAAAAGGTTATGCAATTTTAAACACTCGAGATAATTAAATTATATAATTAACTAAAAATTTAAATAATTTTAATTCGTACCCTATCACCCTCTCCCTCCTTCCATGCTCTAGGCACGCGCTCGCGTCACTATCTTTTTTGTCTTCAATCTCGATCGCGCCACCAACCAGTACACGCCGCCGACCACTAGCCTCCGCCGTGCTCCATCGCCGCCTGCATGCACCACCTCTATGCCGCGCGCGTTCACGCAAGATCGCCTTGCGAAACCAAGAAAACTGACGACGAATGGAGGTAGATTTCGGCCACCACATGATGGATTTTGACGATTCAGCCGTACACAATGTAGAGCCCGTCGAGTTCTCCATTTTTGCTTTTGGTGGCCATCAATTTCGTTGAGCGGATTAGAAGAAAATGAGAAAGAAAAGAGAATGATTTTCGGCCACTGAACGATAAGGGGGCGGCTGATGTTTTTAGGTTAGGTTTTAACAAATGAAAGGAAGGCGAAGCTATTTATAGAAAATTAATTCGGCACCTTTCATCCGCGAAAATTTCGAACTCCAAAGGAAACGTACCGCCTGGCGTTCTATATGTTATACTCTTATTTCGAACACAATGGAATATGTATCGAGAGCAAATTCCATCATATTCAGAAGATACCTTTTCAAATCGAGTTATTTTAACTAAATTCCTTTAATTAAATTCTACGCATTTCAAGCTCACACGACGAAACGATAAGTCCGATTGCTACGAAACTTGAAATCCTATAATAATTCACTATTACGTATCCGATGAAATTTGTTTCGTCGAAATCCGAGTCAGTACCTAAAAAGACTATTTTTACCCATTAATTAAAACAAGTAATTTCCAAACTAAATTTAATCACTTTAAATTCAATTTTAAAAGTTAAAAATTTTCATTCTTGTTTTAAATAAATTTAGATAAACTTTCGACATCATTTTCATTCATATTAAATTCTGGATTCAATTATTTAAATAATTTCCAATATTAAGTTTAAACAATTCAATTATCAAATAAATTGCTATATTCGCAATACAAGTTATTTAACTTATAAAATTTAACTTTTAAAACGAATTTAAATAATAAAACAACTACATCCATTTTACAGTAATTCAACATTTATTATTCAATTCTTGCTATTGATTACAACAAGTTAAACATATTGAACTTCATTCTAACACAAATAATGTCTTAAATCTTACTGAAATTGTTATTTCAAAATTTTATTCAAGTTGATATCAAATAAATTACATAAATACAGCATTAAATTTTTATTTCTAACCATTTTTGTCCAATAATTATATTAAATTTAATAATTTAAAATACTTAAAATTACGGGTTGTTACACTCCCTCTTCAATCTAAGAGAAAGTAATTAGATGCCCAAAGGGCTCACCGTTCTCTCATGGAAAGTATATTTAAATAAATACACTTCCTTGTACTCTACGAAGTGGGACTATTCCTACACCTCTCTTCACTTTCTCTCTTTTTCTCTTCTTTCTTTCTTCCTCTCTAAAATAAAAACTCACTCAAATTTATTAAAATTTATACTGACAATCCTCCATCACATTTTAACACAAATTTCTCTTATCACATGTTGTAGGAATACTCGTGCATAAGTATAGATGTCATGTGGACTTGAATCTATACATAATGATAACCGGTCAAAGCACATTAGGATGAAATGGTTGACTAAGCATTGAACCATCAATGCTATGTGACGTACCAGTTGTGTTATACTTATTTTCTTTCTTTCAGATAATTTAGTTATTGACACGTGGATTGGCTTTGTGACCGTATCTCAGTTTCATGAAACGACCTTAGAGACTAAGACACGATTTTGCAGAAGGCGTCAACATCTTCGTTTATTCATATAGCCGGTTTATCAAAATTGCTATATAATTGTACACTTCAACAGTATTTCTATTTTAAACCTATTAAGTTTTAAGCAGTACAACCTCCACCATATCATTATAGGTACCAATTACTTATCTTGGAATGGAATATATCAACTATTGAAACTAATATTATATGCTTCCAATCACATCGTATGATGTAATTTTGCTCATTATTATGTGATAATTATTTTCATTATTTTGAGTTGAGTTTCCATCATTGGCGATTTTTTTATATTGGCTTTAAAATCATCCCCCTTAATGTTTTCAACACCAAGTCGCTTAAATGTCCTTTTATAAATGGATCTTCTATGTTTTGGCTAGATCTCATGTAATATATGGCAATTACCCCCATCAGTGAGCATTTGTCTTAATCGCACTGTGCCTTAGGCAGATATGCCTAGTTATGCCATTATATACCTGACTATATGCTCGTGATAGTGATGTTTGACTATCAAACGAACAAATATTGGAGGCATTGGTTTTGGCCAGATAAGAATTTCTAATAGTAAATTCCTTAACCATTCCACTTATTTGCTACAAGAAGCCAATGTTATAAATTCAACAAACATGGTAGAATCAGCCGTACCTATTTGCTACTTTGAGGCCCAGGATATTGCTCCACCACCTAGAGTGAGTATCCATCCGCTAGTTGACTTATTATTATCCTCTCTTCCTGTGTTCCAACTAGCATCCATGTATCCTTCTATTACACTTGGATTCTCATAGTACAATACCATAGTTTATGGTTCCTTTTAAGTATTTTAAAATCCTTTATACAGATATCCAATGAATATGATTAGGATTACTAGTTTATCTACTCGTTTTGCTTACAGCATAGGCTATATCATGTCTAGTGCATGTCATGGTATAAATTAGACTTCCAACAACTTTAGTATATTCAAGTTGATCTGCCAATCTACCAGTATTATAATATAATGTCATATTTGGATCAAATGGGCGTGGTTATAGTTATGCATTCAAATTGAAAAATCCTTTTTAGCATCTTTTATTGTAAAGGGATTGATAATGACCAATTGTTCTATTGTTTTTATGATTCTTATTCCTAGAATCACTTTAACTTTCCCATTTCCCTAATGTCAAAACACTAAGCTAGAAAACTTTTTGTTTCTTCAATACTCAAGATATCATTCCCAAATATCAACATATCATCAACGTAAAGGCATATTATTACATCTTTACCAACATAGAATTTGCTATAGATAGATTTGTTTGATTCGTGGATCCTAAAACCATTTGATACTATTGCTTTATCAAATTTCTCATGTCGTTGTTTTGGTGCTTGTTTAAAACAGTAAAATGACTTAATAAGCTTGTGTTACTCAATTTTTACATAAGTAAGAAGGCATATTAATCAAGCTATCTAAGCCTGGCGTTGTTTAGTCCTGGCCGACTGTGCCTAGGTTAGTTTGTAAGCCAATCATGACTAAGGGAAGGTAGAATGGATTTCTTATGTATGATGATATCCCAAATCTAGTCTAGACATGCGTTAGCCCTCACTACAAGAAAATTACTAATCTGTAGCATCTTAGAATAGCGTTTGAAGGCACAACGCTCTTTTAGTCTCGTGAAAAACAGTACTAAGAAAACATCAACGCTGTATAATGCGGGCTTCCAATTTATTCCAGAGGCCGCCTTTTTTTTATTATTCCCGCAATTCTACTTTTCACACTTCAAATGTCCTTCTCCTTCTTCCGTAGAAAATTTAAAACCTAAAAAAACTCAATCAGGTACGATGCTCGCACTCTTGTTGTCGCTAGTCGTCTCCAGCATATTCCTTCATTTCGACCTTAATCAGGTATGATTTTCGAAACTGTATTTGTTTATATTCCTTTCCTCTTCTTCCAATTTCTATTCGCTTAGTCATTAGGTTTTGATATCTTTCAGAAATATCATTCTTTTGTGCATATTGATTAATTTATTTCTTACATCTTTTAATCTCTTTCAATAGTTAGAAGATCTTATATCTTGTCCGTAACTCAATTTACCTAATTGTTCCAACTGCTATATTCAATAGAAACATCCTTCTTTATGCTTTCTTGTAACTTTCATCATCTCCTAGAAAAGACACTGAAATATGAGTTGCATTCTAGGTAGTTTAATTGTAATATTATATTTAATTAATTGTAATATTACATTTATTTTATGATAACTTAGTTCAGATTTTGTTTGTTCCTAGTTTTAGTATTTTAGAGGGTGTGATATGTAATTTTGTGCTTGTGTGTGTGTTTATATACATAATGCTTAATAACTGATATATATATTTTCAATATAGTCTACTCGCAATAGCTGAGGAGATGATGGCTGAGTTCCTGTCCAAGGAGACTAGAACAGCCATCGACTGGGTGTAGATGGTTAGCATGAAGGTTGATTCTTCTTTCAATCATGCTTTTGTGCATTCTTTTATTTCAAAGTTCTAAATTTAATTAATCTTTGCTGTAATTTTCTGATAAAGTAATTCCTCCACTTTATTGCATAGCCTGGTCCGGATTTCATTAGAACCATTGTTGTATAACACAACTTATTATGGTGTTGCAACAAAAGCATGTGGTTGTGCGAGTCTCGAGCCCACAAAGGTGATTTATCCTTCTGAAATATTTCTATTTATGGATTATTGTTTTTTAGGAAGCTTTAATGGTATTTCTTTTTCCTCTTGTCGCTTTATGGTTGTTATATGATTCATAGTTTGTATTTTAGCTAGTTGCCTCGAATCCTAAATTAATTGCTTTACAGTTCACATTTTGGATGTATGTTAAGTTTTAGTTGATCGTTATATATTTTAGATTAATGTGTTCATGTGAGTATGAACTCAACCTCTATGTTGGGCTGCATGTACGGTAGTTCCCTGAGCATAACCAATGACCTTTGAATTTCGCTCATGTCCTACCCTTAAGTTACCATAGTACACAGATACATCCCTTAGAAGCCTAAGGCAGTGTTGTTTTGATGCATGGCTATTAGTAATGTCTTATTTGGCACAGCAAGAATTTCATGGTAGTAGAATTGGAGTTGGGTTCGTTTTATTTTCGATGGAGGATGGTGGAGGGGTTGGTGAGATTGGTTAAGGAGAAGGTTATGAGAAAGGTTATGCTGATGGTAGAAGACATTGTCAATGTTGGATTTGCAAAGGTTTTACATACGATTATTTATATAGGTTGAGGGAGAATATAGGTTAAGGGGTCCTATTGTGTGTCCTAATAAAAGGAAATTCTTGTTGAGGAGTCCATTGTGTAGTTGTGAACAACCATGGTCTTGTTCTTCATAAAATTCTATAATGTATTTGGTGCTATAATAGTGTAAATGATTTCTATAAAGTTACGTTTGCTAACTTTGTTACTTCATCTCTAACTATGCTAACTCTAACCAGTAATAAAACTAGTATCTAAATGCTGTGTGTTTGTATGTATGATGACTACATCTACTCACACACCAAATATTCAAATTACCATTCGATTTGGCATAAAATTTTCAATTATAGATCTGTTTATTTTTTATCTTGGCAATTTCAATATACGTCATGCAATAAATTTGAAATTTATCTAAATTAATATTTACCACAGCAAAAGTAAAAAAAATTGGAATTCTAAACTAACTAAATAAACCTAAGTAATTAATATTCATATGCTCATATGATAAATATTAGGTTCCAAAAAAAATCAACATAACTGGGCGCGCACACACACACACACACACACACATATATATATATATATGGTGGATAATCATTGATCATTCCTTTCAGTTTTGAAAGGAAATGTCTGTGTTGGTGATGTTTGGATTGATTACATTTGTTTTGCATGCAGTATACTTTTGTGATTGAAGGTGACCACAACTTAAATGGTTAAAAATTTGTTGAATTCAATTGCTTTATAGAGTCAATAGCTGTAGTCGATTGTGCATTTTAGTATCGTACTTAGTATTGCATTTTCTGATGTTTTGCATGTAGGTAGATCTGTACAAGAAGTTAGATATTAAACAAACAAATAAGATAATTTTCTTATGCGTAATCGCATGTATCATTTTAGCTTGCATATGCTTGCTTACCAAGGACTCCATATTACTTCCAAAATCCTTTTCTTTTTTAAAGTATCAAAAATGAGTTCATTTTTCTTGTTCTTTTTCTAGGGTCAGGGTTACAAGAAACTATATAGTTGAGTGCGATTAACCAGCAATCCATAAATATATTATATTGTGTTGCTAGAGACCATGTATATTACATGCTGTGCTTTTTGTTGTTTAGCTTAAATAACTTAATTAAAGTGTAGGATTCCATCAATGTTTTTTCTGTTCCACTAGTTTTTCTCTTGCTTAACTTTGAGATCCTGGTAGATAGAAACAGCTCTTATTGCCGAAACAGATGAAAGTCTTAATTGATAAAACATTCATATTTAAGGCAGAGCTTATATAAAATTCTATTATAGAAACTGGAACCTACTAAATTTGTAATCATCCAAATAAGTCATCAGGTTATATTTTATACAAACTGATGTTGCAGACTATAATGTCACTGTTTTATGATATAAGTGAAACAATATATAGTGTATTTATTGTACAATCGCTTTTTAATAATTGTTGTTTAAGATTGATTCGAGATATTACCTCTTGTCTTTATTATTAGTCTATAGATCCCAAATTTTCTCTAATAAGACTCCAACTCAAAGACTTATTTGAAACCATTATTTAGGTTTTAATGTATTTATAACTCATCTTTGCTGTCTCTAATTTTTTTGAGACCTGATTTTTAAGACAAAATTATTTGTATCAAGGGGAATCGATAACACATAAACAGAGCAAGGCACTCTTTTGTGTATAGGCCGACACGTTTGGTGTATCTTAGCAACATGAGCATATCTTAAGCACTGAGTGTGGTGGTTCACACAACAGTAGAAGTGTCCTTACTCTGGTAAAGTAGGAGAGCTGGTGATCAATCATAGTTATAATAGTTACCTAGTAAGCGAGGTTGTTACTACATGCTGTCATGATGGTAAATAAAGGTAGCCTTCGAGTTCAACTCCAAGTTATGAGTCATGGCACATTTGTTAAACAAGTTATAAATCTACATCAGTATTTTCAGTCCAACATTGCTCTGTCATATATAACACTTTGGACAAATACATGAACGCAAATAATTTTGAATCATGAATAAATTTATTAGATTTCAGTTTGGTGAACTTAAACATCAGTTATCTTGTTTAAGTTAGGAGGATGTTACTAGAAAGCGAGAGATGTTGGAAACTATTATTTGTTTGCTACCAATAGAAAAATGTTCTGTTTCGTGTAGTTTCTTGATAAAGCTTCTGAAAGGCGCAATCTTGTTTGATTCTAGCGATAGCTATAAGAAGGAATTGGTGAAGAGAATAAGATTACAGTTAAATGAATCCAATGGTAAACAAATGGATTTCATTGTTCTCTTTGTATTGTTAGAAAATCATAGGAAATATTTATCTTTCTAAGTATATGAAAGATTAATTTATTCCCACTTCATTGTGTACACTCAGGTAAATATCATGACACATTCTTCTGAGGTGCAATTTCTTGAGTGGCAAAATGCTCCAATAAAAGAAATGCAAAAACAACATCATCACAAGGACATGCAAGAATTGTATAAACAAGCAGGAAAATTGCCAGGGAAGCAGATATCAAAGTGTATTCATGAATCATATATAAACAATGATTCTCCTAGGGGTAGTGCTGTTTGAGATTACTCAGGAGAGAGGATGTGCCAAAGCTAGTTGTTTACCTGCAGGTGCACTGGAAAGAATTCAGGCATATCTTTCAAGCTCCTTTGGATTCGGTAAGGATCTATGCTATTGAGTTAGTGATTTGACTTTTGAGTGTGCATGTGCGTGCTCACTCGTGTGCATTCCTGTGTGTCTAGAAAAGCAGAAATATTTTGCCATCTGAGTTCCGATTATTATGGGATATTTTCTCGAAATCCTAAAATGGGGAAAAAATAAATAAAAAAACTAGTGATATTGATTAGAGTGTGTGTTCACTCATATTTCATCTATTTTATTATTGCATTCATCATCTTGTAATCATATAATGATTTTTTTTAAATAGCTTATTCATCCAGTAAATGATCACACTATTTATCTGAATGAGAGTCACAAGAAGCAGCTCAAGCAGGAATATGGTAAGTTGTCTACTTGTTGTAATCATCAACATTTTTTAAATAGGAAGTCTTGATTTATTCCCCTTTTTAGTATTGCAGGTCTTAACATTTCTTTTGCTCCTCTCTTAATAATTATCAGGAATAGAGCCCTGGACGTTTGAGCAACATCTTGGCGAAGCAGTTTTTATTCCAGCACGATGCCCTCATCAATTAACAAATAGAAAGGTTAGTGTTCTCTATACTCTATTATTGATTGATATAGAGGACTTTAGCAACGGTGTAATGAATTCATATTTTTGTTGTTATTTTTTTTATCATAATTATACATCAGATTATTTTTCTTTTTATTTAAGATGGTACATTTATTGATTTTCTTAGATATTATAGGATGTTTATACTGTACTTTATATAAATAATTTGATCTATTTGCCTCAACTGATGATTTTCACCCTTGATAAATTTGAGAGACTTACTGGAGAAAAAGTAGATAGTCTCAAACCAAAGAAAAATAACTAGAAACTAATTTCATTTAATCCTAGAAAAATTTCACTAAAAATATAAGTATAGTCATTATATATGTATTCAATTATACAATATTTTTCTCATTTTTCCTTTTGCGTGGTAGCGTGTGTGTGTGTGTGTGTATAAAATCTCTGTGTGTGTGTATTCAGTTATGAGTTTAAACTTTTGTTATTGTAATTTTTCAGTCTTGCATTAGAGTAGCCATGGACTTTGCTTCTCCTGAGAGTCTCATTCAATGTGTCAGTTTAACTGAAGAGTTTCGACTGCTTCCAAAAACTCATAGGTCAAAGGAAGACAAATTAGAGGTACATATTGTTTTCAGTTAATGTATTTAGAAAAAAAAGAAAAGAAAATCATTTCTCGCTTAAATTAGCAACTTCATCTGCATTTCTCTCTGTGATCATGTATACTTATGAACTAAAGATCTTATTATTTTTCTTGGTTTATAACTCTATGCCCGGATTAGTTAGCTTCACATGATGTAGAAACTGACCTGACAGCTGTTCCATATTTTGTATGCAGGTAAAGAAAATGTCTGTATATTCCATGCAAGAAGCTGTGAAAGAAGCTAAAAAATTGATATCCTCTATCAGGTCAGCCTGGTGTATTTACAAGTTACTGAACAATGCTTCTGTCAAATAGTGAAGTATTCTTTTGCTAATTCGAAGAGTTTCACTAAAAACCATATTTTAACATAGTAATGGGAAAAATCAGAGTTTGATATATGATTTGTATAAAAAGGTGACTTCCAATACTGGTTGTCGATGCTTATGAACAAATATAGATCTATTATGCTTTCTTATTATGAAAAAGAATTGCAGATTTTAATCTTCATTCATTATAATTTCAAAATAAAATATGGGTTCTTTTGGAAGTTTGGCATGTAAAACTATACTAGCATGCTTCTTTAAGTGATTTAGTTCACAATTACTAACATCTACTTTGTGAATGTCTGACATAACAATTACTAACATCTAGATTGCTTATTTGATTATTGCAGATGAATGGAGTAAATGTCTAGAGCGCTCTTTTCCACTGGTTTGATTATCATGTGACCATGTCTTGTAGTATTTGTGTTCATTTGTTTGACTATTTTGAACTATTATCATGCGACCATGTCTTGTAGTATTTGAAATATTAGCAGAATTATTTGAAACTTTTCCACTGGTTTGATTGTGTGTTTCCAAATTAGAATTCACTGCAATGTTATCATTGTTACATATAGTTGTTGTCATCTTCTCGTTTTGTTATTTTTGGGATCCACATTTTAATATATATATATGTGTGTGTAATGTGTATACATATATCTATCTGTGTGCATATATATATATATAATATAATATAATAAAAAGAAAATTGAAACAAATGCTGAAAATTAATATTATATAGAATAGCGTTTGAAAAACGCTATTGATTCATCAAACGCTATCGTAACTCTATATGAGATGTAAGATTTATGCATAAAAAACGCTATAATAGAATCAAAAACGCTATAGTAGAAAATAAAAATGCTATACAAGCATGACAAGAAATGCTATCGAAAAACATTGTAACGCTATAACATGGTTTGATGAAACGCTATAAAATGTGCTCGAAAACGCTATATAAGTTAAATGAAGGATTATATTCCTTATAGCGTTTAAGTTTAATAACAGAGAAAAAAACGCTATAGTAGGTTGCAAACGCTATGCCCTTTTGTAAACGCTATTAGCTATTATAGCGTTTTCCTTCCTGCTATGTAATGATGCCGGCCTACCATAGCTTGTGGTTCCACGGCGTTCTCTGAAACGCTATGGTAGCCTGTTATAGCATTTTTCAAACGCTATGAAACCCATAAACTGTTGTAGTGCCTCCTGCTCAATTACATGTTAAGCCTTCTGTTGGCCGAGCCTCCTCGTGTAACAACCCTAACGACTAGCTCGCCATCAAGACAAGGCACAAGCCCATCTTTATCCATCTCTCAATGGCTGACCAACTCTTTATCCATCCCACTTGCAATCCGGCTCAAAGCCAGCCCACTTGCTCAAGCATCTCTCCCTCAGCTACCTCCCGACCGACAAAGCTTGAGACTGTCTCAGGGTAGTCCATCGCCGATTCAGCTTTGATACCACCGCCTACGGCCTGTAATCCATCTGTCTCATCCGTCTCGACATGTCCTTGGTTCTCGCTAGTTCCGCATCCTCCTCATGGTCTCAGTAGATCAGCTAGGCATGCGGGAGCAAAGCGAAAAACGATATAGCCAAGTGTACCAACTTCTGATAAGAAGCATGTTCCATTTTCTACAAGCATATTGCATGTACAAGAACATTTAATGCAAAGCATGGGAGAGCATGCCCTTGGTACAGTTCTCTTGCCGACCAACATCTCAGCCACACATTCCTTTCTTTTGTCTGTTGTCTCTCATCAAGTCCATTTAGCCAGATCAATGGCCAAGTGTGCATCGCGCTTGTTTTTAGCACGATCATAGCCATCCAACATCAGTTCAACTATTATAAAAACCCCATGAATGGCCACTTCAAAGAGGTTGGGACCTAGAAGGTTGGCCCCAGGAAGGTCGGAGTCCGAAAGGTTGAAATCCATTATTCGCCACTCAAATCTTCTGATATAGTATCTCCTTGATTTTAGCAGTGTTAGCACCAAAATTGGTCACTAACCTCGTTGAGAAAGATTGTGTAGAGATGTAAGTGATGAATTTAAATTAAACAAGGAAGAATATGCTAATTTGAATGCAGAAAGTAAGAACACCGGATTTATAGTGGTTTAGCATAATTGCCTACACCCACTTTGAGGTTAAACTTTATTGCTTTACTTGATGATTGATTACAGATACAATCCGTAGACCAAACACTTGAATACAATTGCTAAGTAAAGAAGATGAGTCTTGAAAGCGGCAGAGTCTCCCCAGTGTTCTCGAAAAAAAAGGTCCTTTTCACTGTGCCCGTGCCCCTCTATTTATAGACAAAGATGGGTTGGACTTCCCTGGAGGGCCTGGCAGCTGAATCCCTTGGCCCAGATGGACTGGTCCCTATATGCCGAACCAAACAGGCCGAACGGTCGGATGCCAAACCATCCTCCTCATGCCGAACGATGCTTGTTATGTGGGAAGAGTAGGTCGAGTAATAATTGAAGCCGGACAAGCTGGGAAGAATGCCGAACGATCTTCTTATGCCGAACAGAAGTGAGGTGCTGAGTGGGGAGTGTATGCCGAGCAATGGTTGAAGTTGACTGAGGTTGGATGAATGCCGAACAATCTTGGGATGCCGGACGAACATGGATGTCGAGCACTCCTGGATGCCCAGCGCTCCTTGGATGCCGAGCGCTTGCCAATGCCGAGCGCTCCTTGGATGTCGAGCGCTTGCCAATGCTGAGTGCTCCCTAGATGCCGAGCGCTTGCCAATGCCAAGCGCTTCGTGGATGACGAGTACGCCTGGATGCCGAGCGTCTACTAATGCCGAGTACTTAGTTGCCTGGTCAAATATCCAGGAAACACTTGCCCCCCAAAGTGTATTACGTGACCAATCGTGATACGCTTTGAATTACGTATCCTCCATGCTCCGCTTCAAACCTTGATTAAATCTCCTTGGAGACGCCTTCTTGAGAATATCAGTGGTTGAGGTGTGTGCCGAACGTGGTATAAATGCCGAACGATGCGTTCAAAGCCGAACGCTCCTCATGTGCCGAGCGACTTTACGTTCCGAAGCCGAACATTGCGGCTTTGACCGGTTCCACCGGATATAGCCTTTTCGACTTCTTCTTTTTCCCTATAAAACCAGGCATCCTCCTTCTTCTCTTCTTTTCCACTTTTATTTCTGTCATTCTCTAAAGATTTGCAATTTTTGCCTGTTAATCGGACTTAAAGCCTAATCAATCCTTCCCAAGTTTCGATCTACTAACTAGGTATTATCCCTTCTATCTAAATCCCTTCCATGATTAAATAGTTTCAATACAAGTCTTAGGTTTGTGCGTAGCTAAAAGGGTCATGTGGAAAACTTTGATTAGGATATTTTTATGGCTGAATGATGTGAGGCGAGGAGGAATGACCAGGGGTGATCGCACATAGGAGCTGTTGGGTGATGTGAGGTAGTTAGGCCTAGCTTCTTCGTGCCGAATGAGACTGGAAGAAAAGAAAGAATAGAAGGAGTGTTGGAGGTGATTGGGGTGTCGAACGGCATAATCTTCGCCGAGCGACCTGTTCTTGTTGTTCGGTGTAGATGGAGGAGGAGAGGAGTGGAACTGTAGTCAAGGGTGGAGTGTCGAACGTTAAAGCTCGGCATAACTCTGGTTCGGCGTATCTTACCATATGCCGAACAGTGAAATGGAAAGCTAAGGTGAAGGCATGAATTAGTGGGGATATCGAACGATCACGAATGCCGAACAATATTTCAGCCGAACAACACTCGGGCCGAACAAACTTAAATGCCGAGCCATATCAAGGCCGATCATAACTTAAATGCCGAACCATATCATGGCAGATCATAACTTAAATGCCGAACCATATCAAGGCCGAACATCACTTAAATGCCGAACCATATCAAGGCCGAACATAACTTAAATGTCAAACCACATCAAGGTCGAACGATGATAAGTGTCAAATCATACTTAGGCCGTCCCACGTAAATGCCAAACCATACATAGGCCGATCAAACATAAATGCCGAACAGACAATTGCCTTGCCTAATCACACAACAAAACCAGTACGAGGACTCTAGCATACCTGCATATGAAACTGACCCGGATCATTAACTCCCTAGCTTTAGTAGACATAAATCTGAACTTAGATTAACATACGTTTTCTGAATCTGAAACTGTAATCTCAACAAGGCAGGCTTTTGGAGACGATCAGCGATGACGGTCTTCGAAGGCGATGATTTGAAGCTCAGTTTTATATCAGTAACTTTGTGACCTTCAAATTCTCAATGTTTATACACGATTGCTTGCGCTAGTTCACACACCACGTGGGGGGAATATTCGTGTTGTTAATTCTAACGTTGAACATTTTCAAGTATAGTTTTCACAGGCGCTTAGCCAGATTCACTATTTATTGGAGATGTCTAAAAAATCTAGCTCCGCCACTTCCCCTGCTCATAACTTAGCTCCTGATGCCCTGGAGGGATCGATTCTCTTGGACAATCCCATCGACTCATAGGCTTCGAAGATTAACGAAGTCGCGCTTCGGCGAATATGCTCCATCCACGAAATCCCTTTTGCCGATGTGTTGGTCCCATCGAGACATGATCGTCCTCATCTACCCCTAGTCAGATATACTGCTTGTAATAAATTCATGTGCTGGATGGGCAGCGTGCCTCCATTCAATCTATTTCTTCGGGACGTGTTGCAATACATAGACATAGCCCCGTCGCAGCTGCATCCAAACGGTCATGCGTTCATATACGGGACCTACCTACTTTTCATGGCCATCTTCTCTAGGCCTCCAACTTCCGGCGACATCAGATATATTTATATGATTAAGAAGCGGAAAGATAGCCCCTCCTTTATGTTCCTCGAGCCGTACCACAAATGCCAGATTTTGACCGGAGCATGCAGCAAATTCACCCTGTACAAACAGGAATGGTTCTATATGCGTTGCCCTCCTGGTTTCGTGAGGAGATGGGTCGAAGGCAGTAAGTCTCTTCCCTGAGTCAACATTCATGCTCAATCGGAGCTATGGTTTTCTAACTTCTTGTTTCATCTTTTCAGGTATTAACCCGCGTCCTGAGGGCCGAGGATATTCTGAGACCGTCGAAGCCATTAGAGCTCTTCCTAACGAGGAACGGGACATCCGAACCATTATTTCAAATGAATCATTGTTGAGGTTCGGACTGTTAGCAGGAGGTCGCCGGATTAGCCTTCCTGAGGGCATTTCCATTCCCAAGTCCGCATCCGTTAAAGGGAAAAAAACAAGCTGAATCGTCATCACACCTTACCCCCGATGCACATGAATGGGGAGAAAACAAAGAGGATAAAGCTCCTGAGACACAAGGCGAGAATGTGGGTCCTTCTTGGGACCCAGCGGTCGAAGTGCATGATATTGAAACGTTATCTTCCCCTTCGAAGGGGAAAAAGAAATTGACGTACAAGATACGGAAGGAGAAAGTTGGCGGAACTTCCAAAGTTATGCTCATCCCGCCAGAGAAAGAGGCTTCTTCACAGCACATGGAAAGTTCTTTAAAGGGTCTGTCGAACCTTACCATTCCCGACGATCTACTCAATTATGGTTTCGACGATCCGGAAGCCCTTAAGTTTCATTCGCCCGCTAGAGGCAACGCGGGAGTTCAACCCCCAGTTCAGGGAGATAACACTCCAATCAGTAAGGATAAAGGAACTGGTCCGTCGGGGGGAACACTAGGACACACACGCACACACGCACTTCACCATACACTTCAAGTTTTTCCACTACCCCGATTTTTCCTAACTCGTCGTTATTTTTATTTTATGTAGGTGACATGGGGTGCTCCCACGGGTTCGATCGCCTCCACGGTTCTTCTGTATTTCACTATCCGGGACGGGATTCAGGCTGTGGTAGACGTAGGGACAGAGACGATTACGAAGATCGAGACAACCGTCCTCGTGATTCGTCTTATCGAAAGAAAACATATTCCCAGTCTTCATATTCTCTTGATCCTCCTCCTCAAACTAAGCCAGATAGAGAAAAGCTTTCGTAGAAGGGGTCTCAACCTGATGTCTCCCGAGACCAACATTCCGGTTCATCGAGTACACGGCAATCTCGAGAACATCGGAAGAGAGCAGAACTTTCAAAGCCTCCCCCTGTTACTGCGGCTGACCCAACAATAGCAGAGAAGATGGTCGATTTTAAGGCTAAATTTCCAAAATTCTGCTTCGACGGCCTGAAATTTCTCCCAGCTATTCATCACATCCTAGGGCACGTCAAACAGAGCGCTCTTGCCTGCAACAACGACGTCTATGTTCAACATGACGCGTTTGCACATTTGGTCGAAAAAGTCTCCGAAGTATCTGTTGAGCGCCAACAGGAGATTGACCGTTTGAAGCTGGAAGCTATCTTCGACAAGGACATTATCAAGAGTCGAGATGAAGAGCTTGCTTCATATAAGTCGAAACTTGAAGCTGTAGAGCAGAGTGCAAAAGACACTGCCGAGGCCGTCACTCATCTAGAGGCGGCCCATAAAAAAGAGCATGATGAAGCAGTCCAGCGCAGTGGAGCCCTTGCCTTAGAAAAAGATTCTATCCAGAAAGAAAGGGATGCGCTCGCCCTACAAGTTAGAGAGTTGAAAGAGCTATTCTCTAAGGAGAAAGAAGAGAAAATAGCCGCTCAAGAAGAGTCCCAATGATACTGCGATGAAATTGTTGCTACACGGCTCTTAAAAACAAAGCTCGATGATGAACTTGCTAAGGTTGAGATAATGAAAGACGAGGCCCGTGAGGAGGGCAAGAGAAAAGCTTCTGAGGAGGTTGACTCTCTCCTTGAAGCAGCTGCAGAGGCCGGTAGGGAAGAGGTCAAGTGCATGTTTGACCCGCTGATCGCCGAGTACAGCGCCCGCGTCCTTATGCATCGCGACTTGACATTCCTAGGCGAGGGCTATCTTGAATCTCTAGCTGAGGCCTGGGAAACTTTAATAAAGATCAGAAAGATCGAGTCGGGCTCCGAGGAAGTCGATGGGGATACTCTGGTGAAAGAATTTCTCAGGGGAAATGAGCCAGCGGACTTATCTGTAGCTTTGGCTCTTTATAGCAAAGGCTCTCCCCTACCAAAAGAGAAAAACGACGAAGCTGGTCCATCTGGGGCTAAGGCTGTAGATCTTCCTTCTGCTGCTCCTTCTTCTGCTCAATCGGCCGGTTGGCCAACACTTGACCCATTTGAGCAGCATGCCGGCTATGATCCAGAAGATCCCGGGCTTGGCGTTCATGTGTTTTCCCCTATTCTAGAGGGTGAAACTCCAAGCGCAACTGATAGCCAGCCAGAACCCGGTATAAAATTCTTCTTTTAGAAGCTAAAAGATCTGTCACTTTTTGGTAGCGGTTATTTGTCCTAATGTTCATTCTTTATGTTTTCATGCAGGCTGCTCTGATCCTGAACCAACTCCGAGGAGCGACGACGCCAAGGAGGAGGCAGAGAAAACAAGCGATGTTGCTCATGCGAGAGTGACTCCTGGCCCTGACGCTCAAGTGATCGGGGCGCTAGATGATGATAAGTTTGATACTTCATCTCCCGTCGAAGGGAGTGAAGAAATCGAGATCGCTGGCGCCTCCGAACATACTTCGAAGATGAGCATGAAGGAGCGTCTCGCAGAAGAGGAGAAAAAGAAGGTCGAGATCAAAGTCGAGCCTCAAATACTGGAACTTACCGACCCGCAGAATAGACCTCTGAAAATCATTCTCCCCGGCAAATCCAAACCGCTGGATGTTCCTTCTCCCACTCCTGACTCTGCTTCTTTGGCAAGCAAAAAATCCAAGAAGAAGCGTGAAGGAGAGGAGTCATCTGAGAAATCAAAGGAAGACAAGAAGAAGAAACCGAAGAAATAGTCGCTATACTCATTCAACGTGGTTTTGCTTAGGTCTTGTAACTACTTTTATTTTTTTGTTTCCGTAGTTTGTGTAGATAGATTTTTGACTCCAAGTTTTGGAGGAATAACTGTGTAACCCCATTTTGGACTATTAAATAAAGTTTAGTTTCTTAGTCACTTGAACGATTCTTTTGCTTCTTTAGCTTTCTGAATAACTGCGACCAAGACTCAAGTTCTTATGAGTTGCATAATTTCCCAATCCATTCTTACATTGTTCGAACATTCTTTGGAGTGGCATATTTCTTGTTCCACATTCTTGAGTACTTAGAATTTTTTCTAAATCCGCGCTCCAGGGATTTAAGGTAATTCGATCCGCATTCAAGGGATTCGGAGATTCGAATTGCCTATACTCTAGTCCGCATTCCGGGGACTTAGAGTACTCCGGTCCGCACTTAGTGGACTCGGAGATTGAAGTCGCTTATACTCTAGTCCGCGCTCCGGGGACTTAGAGTTCTCCGGTCCGCACTCAGAGGACTCGGAGATTGAAGTCGTTTATACTCTAGTCCGCGCTCTGGGGACTTAGAGTACTCCGGTCCGCACTCAGGGGACTCGGAGATTGAAGTCGTTTATACTCTAGTCCGTGCTCTGGGGACTTAGAGTACTCCGGTCCGCACTCAGGGGACTCGGAGATTGAAGTCGTTTATACTCTAGTCTGCGCTCTGGGGACTTAGAGTACTCCGGTCCGCACTCAGGAGACTCGGAAATTGAAGTCGTTTATACTCTAGTCCGCGCTCTGGGGACTTAGAGTACTCCGGTCCGCACTCAGGGGACTCGAAGATTGAAGTCGTTTATACTCTAGTCCACGCTCTGGGGACTTAGAGTACTCCGGTCCGCACTCAGGGGACTCGGAGATTGAAGTCGTTTATACTCTAGTCCGCGCTCTGGGGACTTAGAGTACTCCGGTCCGCACTCAGGGGACTCGGAGATTGAAGTCGTTTATACTCTAGTCCGTGCTCTGGGGACTTAGAGTACTCCGGTCCGCACTCAGGGGAGTCGGAGATTGAAGTCGTTTATACTCTAGTCCGCGCTCTGGGGACTTAGAGTACTCCGGTCCGCACTCAGGGGACTCGGAGATTGAAGTCGTTTATACTCTTGTCCGCGCTCTTGGGACTTAGAGTACTCCAGACCGCACTCAGGGGACTCGGAGATTGATGTCGTTTATACTCTAGTCCGCGCTCTGGGGACTTAGAGTACTCCGGTCCGCACTCAGGGGACTCGGAGATTGAAGTCGTTTATACTCTAGTCCGCGCTCCGGGGACTTAGAGTACTCCGGTCCGCACTCAGGGGACTCAGAGATTGAAGTCGTTTACACGAGTTCATACATCATACAGAATAATGTAACTCCAGCAATTCATCACCCGACTGTGAGATATAGAAACATTAGTAATTTATGGGAAATATGGCTTCAAGCCTTTATTAATGAAAACCAACTAATTTGCCTGATTACACGGTCAAAAAGAAACTAAGTGATAATGGAACGAAAACATACAGGAAATAACCGTGCCTAAACAAGAAAGAAACAGGCTAAATGTAATAATGTCGCAAATGTTCACTGTTCCACGCTCGGGGGAGTGTCACGCCATCAAAGGTCGCTAGCTTGAATGTTCCCTCTCCAAGCTTCCATTCAACGACATATGGACCTTCCCAGTTGGGATTCATACGTGATGGTACCGGGAAAACTCGTTTCAAAACGAGGTCACCCACATCAAAAATCCTTAGGCGGACTCTGCCGTCGTAATATCGCTTGACTCGGTGCCTATGTGCTGCCGCCCTTAATTCAGCCTCTTCACGTTTTTCATCGATGCAGTCCAGTGATTCCAACAAGAGATCCTGATTCGTCCTGGGATCATAATATGTCACTCGATGCGATGGAACTTCAATTTCCACGGGTATAACGGCTTCCGAGCCGTATGCCAAGGCGAATGGAGTGTGGCCAGTCGCGGACTTGTGGGTAGTTCTATAAGCCCATAATGCTGTCGGGAGTTCATCTACCCACTTGCCTCCGGCTTTTTCCAAACGCTTCTTTAGTATGGACTTGATTATTTTGTTTACGGCCTTGACTTGTCCGTTAGCTTTTTGATGCGCAACGGCGGCGAACTTCTTCTCAACGCCATACTTTAAACAGAACTCTTTGAATTCTCTGCTTTCAAACTGCGTTTCGTTGTCCGTAATGATGGTTCGAGGGAGGCCAAAGCGGCATATAATGTTTCGTACAACGAAATTAATGACCTTCTTAGAGGTGATTGTGGCTAAAGGTTCTGCCTCGGCCCATTTTGTGAAATAGTCGATGCAACTATCGCGTATTTCGCACCACCTTTGGATATAGGCAAAGAGCCGATTATGTCGATTCCCCAGACTGCAAATGGCCAGGGACTAACCATTTGTGTGAGTTCTGTTGGTGGAGCTCTCGGGATTTTCGCATATCTTTGACACTTGTCACATTTTCTTGTGTAGTCTGCAGCGTCCCGATTTACGGTTGGCCAATAGTATCCATAGCGGAGGATCTTTTTTGCTAGTGTCTGCCCCCAGTATGGTCGCCACATTCTCCTTCGTGAACCTCCTTCAAGACCCGCTTTATCTCATCATGGGCGATGCATCGTAATAAGGGGACCGAGAATCCCTTTCTATACATTAGTCCATCCTGCATCACATATCGCGCGGCCTTTCGAATGACCTGTCGTCTTTCGCTCCTTTTTTCTGGTAAAGTCCCAGTCGTCAGGTATAGTTTGAATGGGGTTATCCATGATTCTCTCTCGATTCCTGTTTCAAACACAAAATCAACTTTCATCGCGTCGATGCTTGGAGCATGCAAGGTTTCAATGGGAAACAATCCCATTTGCTGTGCATCGCCAGTGCTTGCGAATTTAGCCAATGAGTCGGCTTCTTTATTCTATTCACGCGGGGCATGCGAAATGTCATAATGTTCGAGGTTCGATAATAGTTCCTGAACCAGAACAAGGTACAGAGCAAGCTTCTATCCCCTTGCTTGGTAGTCTCCTCGTACTTGGTACACCACCAGCTGCGAGTCACAAAAGATCTCAACTGATTTAACCCCAAGTTCTCCAACGAGTTTTAAGCCAGCAACCAGTGCTTCATATTCTGCTTCATTGTTCGTAGCCAGGAAATTGATCTTCAAAGCGTAACAGATCGATCGATTTTTTGGAGTTGAAAGAACTACGCCAGCTCCGGAGCAACGGTCGTTTGATGCCCCTTCGGTGTACAATTTCCATCGAACGGGGGGAATGACATTGTGATTATCTGGTTCGTCAGATACAATAAACTCAGCGATGAAATCTGCTAATGCTTGCCCTTGTATGGCTCTTCGTGGCAAGTAGGTAATATCAAACTGGCTCAACTCGATATTCCATTTTAACAACCTCCCAGAGGTTTCTGGTCGTTGGAGTACCTGCCGTAGGGGCTGATCGGTATAGACACTAACTGAGTGTGCTTGAAAGTATGGGCGCAGCTTACGTGATGCAATCACCAAGCAATAGGCCAATTTCTCAATTTTCGAGTAATTTCTTTCTGCCCCCCGTTAAACGTTTACTAACGTAATACACCGGCTTTTGGACTCGGTCCTCCTCACGGACCAAAGCCGCACTTATAGCATGTGGGGATACAGCCAAGTATACGTACAACATCTCGTGGTCTACTGGCTTTGACATTACTGGAGGACTCTCCAGATGCCTCACCAGATCTCGGAATGCTTCCTCACAGTTAGATGTCCATTCGAAATTCCTCTTCCCTTTCTTTATTATATCAAAGAAAGGAATGCACTTGTCTGTGGCTCTAGATATGAATCGACTCAGCGCAGCCACTTTCCCATTCAAGCTTTGCACCTGTTTTATAGTTCTGGGCACTTGCACATCTCGAATAGCTTGAATCTTTTCTAGGTTAGCTTTAATTCCCCTTGCGTTAACAATGAATCCCAAAAACTTCCCCGACGCAATGCCGAAGGAACACTTCAGAGGGTTGATCTTCATCCCATAATATCTGAGTATATCGAACATCTTTGCTAAGTCTCGAATCTGGTCATTTGACCGTCACGACTTCACGAGCATGTCATCCACATAGACTTCCATCGTTCTACCAAGCTGGTCTTTGAACATTCGATTCACCAAACGTTGATAAGTCGCTCCTGCGTTTTTCAATCCGAAAGGCATTACTACATAGCAATATAGCCCGACGTCTGTGACGAAACTGGTGTGTTCTTGGTCCGGAATATGCATCGGGATTTTATTGTAGCCTGAGTATGCATCCATGAATGATAACAGCTCGTGTCCTGTAGTGGAGTCGACCAACTGATCAATCCTAGGCAACGGGAAACTGTACTTGGGGCATGCCTTGTTCAAATCGGAATAGTCTGTGCAAGTTCTCCATTTCCCATTCGCCTTTTTCACCAGCACGGGGTTCGATACCCATTCAGGGTAGAGGGTGTCGTGGACGAACCCATTGGCTTTGAGTTTGTCCACCTCCTCTCTGAGAGCAGCGGACCTCTCTGGGTCCATTCCTCTCCTCTTTTGTTTAACCGGGACGTATTTCGGGTCTATGTTCAACATATGACTCGTAATGGCAGGAGAAATCCCGCACATATCAGAATGCGTCCAGGCGAAAACATAAAAATTCGCTCGGAGGAAATCACTAAGGTTTTCAGTCATTGCGGGGCCGAGTTGTGATCCGATCTTCAGTACTCGCGATGGATCTTCTCGGCTGACTGAAATGTCAACTGTTAATTCAGCCGGCGCTGCCTTTTCTTCCCTGGGTTTCTCATCGTCGTCTCTCGGATATATGTCTCTGAAGATCCGAGATTTATGCCCGAGCCAGGGCTCGGGCACTACTTGTCAATTATCAGTATTATGGATGCATACGGGATTGTCCGCAACCTTTCCTTTCTCCCTCCGATGGGCCTCTCGGAGCTCAGCCACATAACAGGCACGACCAGTCGCCTGGTCGCCATGAACAACACCTACTCCTTTGTCAGTTGGGAAATTCAAAGTTAAGCACCATGGGGCTAATGCTGCCCTAAACTCAGCCAGGGCCGGTCGGCCCAAGAACACATTGTACGGAGAATCCACATCCAAAACTACGAAGGGTAGGATTCGCACCCTCCGACGTTCGCCTTGTCCCGGTTCAACTGGTAACTCAACATACCCCACTGCATCGGTCGCTGCGCCATTAAAGCCATGTATACGAGCTTTAGACGGTTTCAAATCCTTCGTTTCCATCTTCATCTGGTCATAAGCCTTCTTGAAGATGATGTTGACAGAACTTCCACAATCAATCAAAATTCTTTTCACATAAGCCGGTCCGATTGTCGCAGATATGACCATCGGGTCGATGGTAGGAGCCTCCACTTGGTCAGCATCTTTGTTTCTGAATACTATATCGTCTGTCATCATGCGCAGCTGTTTAGTAGGGGTCCCATCCTCTACGTTGGAACAACACTTGAAATCTGCGTGCTTCAGGGAACTAGCATACCGCTCCATCTCTTGCCAATTCTTATCCACGGGGTGAGGCCCGCCGATGATCGTGTTTATGACTAGTCTACCCACAGTCCGGGCAGGCTCCTCGGGATGACGCGGAGCTGGTGCACGACCTGGGTTGGATGTTCCCTGTCCTCCTTCCTGTGGATCCTTCACAAACTCCTGTAACTTTTTCTGCCTGATCAACTTCTCTATAGCGTCGTGTAGGTGTCTGCACTTTTCCGTATTATGCCCATAAGTTTCATGGAAGCGGCAGTATTTCCCAGTCCGCTTCTGTTCCTCAGTTGACTCCTTTGGACGTGGCTTTCTATACTGAAAGGTATTACAGGTTGATAGGTAAATGTTCTCAAGAGACGCATTCAGCGGGGTATACTCGTTGTAGCTTGGAATTCTCGGCTTCCACTTCCCCGCTTCTCTCTTCTTCCCTTGACTTCTTCCTCCGGATTCCTTAGGCTGCCCGGGATTATTCTGGACATTGACTTGGACTTTTCCCGAGTTGTCTCCGAACTGCTTCACAGCAATGTTGCTTTTTACGGACTCCTGGACAGGTCCCGGTGCCTTATCTCGCCTTACCCACCTGGCTTCCTCTCTTCTTAAGAACTGGTGTGCCTTTGAGTAAAAACGCTCCAACGTAGTCGGAGGTTTTCCTGCCAGCAGGTCTCCAAACTCAGAATCCGGATCCACACCTCGCATCACAGCCATTAGAATTGCATGATCATTGGGATTGCTGACTTCAGTCGCCACAACATGGAATCTTTGTAAATACTCCTTCAATGACTCCCCAGGAGTCTGGATTACACTTGATAGAGACATCACGTCCTTTGGACATGTGTATCCTGAACTGTTCTATAAACTTCTTCGCCAACTCCTCGAAACTGGATACAGACCGCGGAGGAAGTCGGGTGAACCACATAGTAGCGATCCCAGATAGAGTAATTGGAAAGCATCTACACTTGGTTGCATCATTTGCTCTAGCTGAATCCATCATCCACTCGTACCTCATGACATGCTGTTTGGGATCAGTCTTTCCTTCATAAGCCGGGATAGTTGGCATACTAAACTTTCTGGGGTACACTGCCTGTAGAACAATGTCTGTAAATGGAGTATGACTTCTCGACACTCCCCAATCGTCATTTGATAAGCCTTGATTCTCTTTCATCAATTGTCTGATCATGGCTGTCAGGTCTGGTGTTTGTATGGAAGGTGGAAGGTTGGGGTCTGTTCTACGTGACTGATCATGCTGATGCCTCCTCTGCTGGCGATTCGCCAAACGTGCATCTTGAGGGTCGACATCGTCAGCGTTTTGATGGTCTGGGCCTCCAGCCTCCACCTGCACTCCAGTTCCTAAGTTTCCAGCTCCGGCTTGGTCACGGTCTCCAACTGTTCGGACAGCAGCACCTGCCCGCGCAGTTTCAGTCTTACAGCGTCTACGCCTAAGAGGTTCATCGGAGGAAGTTGAGCTGTCGGATGAGGAATAAGGAGCAGGATTGCCCCCAGCATTCTGGTGCTGTTGTTGAGTGAGTTGTGCCATGAGGTTGGCGTTGGCTTGCATCTGCTCTCCGAGTTGTCTCCTGCTTTCCCTGAGTCCTCTCATCAAGTCGTTGAACTCTATTCTGGTGACAACCGGCCTTTAGTCCTGGGCGGTAGTCCCTGCACCTGGAAACGATTGCTGATTGCTAGGTCCTGCTTGTTACACGCTAGCAGTCTCTTAGGCGTCTGCATTATGAGAAGCTGATCTGGTATGGGGTCTTGCCATTGTAGAGTTATTGGTATGAACTCTGAGTAGAATCAACGGACGTCCTATCAATGAGTCGGATCTTCTTTGGGGGATATATTCAATCCAGTAGCTTCAAAGCAGATCCTTGAGATCTGAGAATTCAATTCTCAGTGAAAGCACCAAAGTGTTAGCACAAAAATTGGTCACTAACCTCGTTGGGAAAGATTGTGTAGAGATGTAAGTGATGAATTTAAATTAAACAAGGAAGAATATGCTAATTTGAATGCAGAAAGTAAGAACACCGAATTTATAGTGGTTCAGCGTAATTGCCTACGTCCACTTTGAGGTTAAACTTTATTGCTTACTTGATGATTGATTACAGATACAATCCATAGACCAAACACTTGAATACAATTGCTAAGTAAAGAAGATGAGTCTTGAAAGCGGCAGAGTCTCCCTAGTGTTCTTGAAAAAAAAGATCCTTTTCACTGTGCCCCTGCCCCTTTATTTATAGATAAAGATGGGTTGGACTTCCCTGGAGGGCCTGGCAGCTGAATCCCTTGGCCCAGATGGACTGGTCCCTATATGCCGAACCAAACAGGCCGAACGGTCGGATGCCAAACCATCCTCCTCATGCCGAAAGATGCTTGTTATGTGGGAAGAGTAGTCCGAGTAATAATTGAAGCCGGACAAGCTGGGAAGGATGCCGAACGATCTTCTTATGCTAAACAGAAGTGAGGTGCTGAGTGGGGAGTGTATGCCGAGCAATGGTTGAAGTTGACTGAGGTTGGATGAATGCCGAACAATCTTGGGATGCCGGACGAACTTGGATGCCGAGTACTCCTGGATGCCGAGCGCTCCTTGGATGCCGAGCGCTTGCTAATGCCGAGCTCTCCTTGGATGCCAAGCGCTTGCCAATGCCGAGTGCTCCCTGGATGCCGAGCGCTTGCCAATGCCGAGCACTTCGTGGATGCCGAGTACTCCTGGATGCCGAGCGTCTGCTAGTGCCAAGTACTTAGTTGCCTGGTCAAATCTCCAGGAAACAAGCAGCTTCATTAGTCTTAGGCAAATCATCTTTTTTTATTATTCCCTTGTAATTCCTTATGATTGTAAGGGAGCTATATAGTAAAGGAACTTCACAATGGATGTAGGCAGCTTCCCCGAACCACTTCACCACTTGTGTCATTTGCTTTTAAATGCTCTTTTCCTTTTATTGTTCGATCATTAAGCCTAGTGATTAGCAAGGAACCGTTACTCTTCATAATGCATTATCATAACTCTAAGGTTGATGAAAAATATCATCAACTTGATTAATCACTCGCCAACTGACTCAATATCTAGCCTACTTGCAACCTAGCTCTGAGCTAGCCTGCTTGCTCAAGCATCTCTCTCTCGGCTATCTTCCAACAAACATAGCTTGAGACCATCGCAAGGGTGGCCCGTCAACGATCCAGCTTCGATGCCACCGCTAACGACATGTAGTCCATCTCATCTCACCTGGCTCAGCATGCCCTTTGATCCCACCAGTTCCTCATACTCCTCATAGTCTCAACAGACCAACTCGACCCGTCGTGCTACCTAGCCATGCAAGAGCAAAGCGACAAGATGTATAGCTAGGTGTACCTACTTCTAACAAAAAGAATATTCCATTTTCTACAAGCTTACTGCTAGTACAAGTGCATTTAATGCAAAGCATGGAAAAAGCGTGCCCCTAGTACGGTTCTCCTACCGACCATTATCTCAACCATGCATTACTTTCTTTGCCTGTTATCTCTCATCAAGTCCATTCACGCTTATTTTACAGCACAATATTAGTCGTCCAAGCATCAATTTAACTTCTATAAGAACCCCATGCATAGCCACTTCAAAGGGATTGGGACCCAGAAGGTTGGCTTTTCGAAGGTTGGGGCCTGGAAGGTTGGCCCATTGAAGGTTGAAATCCGTAATCCCCCACCCAAATCTCCCGATATAGTAGCTCATAAGTCTTAGGTGAATCATCTTTTCTTACTAATCTCTTATAATTATTTAAAATTGTAAAAGAGCCATACAGTAGGAGAACTTCATAATGGACGTCGGTAGCTTCACCAAACTACTTCAGCTCTCATGTCATTTACCTTTAAATGCTCTTTTCCCCTCATTTTTTCATCATTAAGCCTACTGATTAGCAATTAACATTAGTTCTTCATCATACATTATCACTAATCTAAGATTGACGAAAAATATCATCAGCATTTTGGCACTAAAAGGAGGGCCAGCCTCCGACTTATGGTTAGCGGCCTCCTATGCAAGCTCTTTCCACGCTTGGTACCTCGCATCCAACATCGACAGTGGAAATGGTGGATAGTGTTCCACTGCCTTCTCCAATCACCAAGAAGATTCCTCAACGTCTCGGTTTAGCTTTGTATCATGCGTAGTTGCTATGCACACTCACTTATCTCCTCATATGGCCGTTACTATCAAACCAAATAATGACAACCATGTGTAAGCCCTATGTGAGGCCGCACCCAACCGCTCAAAGATCTTCCTCTAGAAAGAGGTCTTGGTTAGCCCGCTTCATGGAAAAACCCAAGGGAAAAGTTCTCCCAGCAATCTTGGCAATCCGCCAAGCATCCTAGTATAGAATACCAAAGGCCCATCACTCCTTTTAATGCCAAGAGCAAGACCCTTGTAGGTCACCGAATAGTTCCCTTATCCATCTTCACCATCTACATCATCTAAAAGCGGCTAGGTGCATGCCCTCATGTCTCAAGATGCCCAGGCTCCACCACCATTACATTTCTCAAGCTCGCTTTCAAGCCTGTAACCTCTTGTAAAGAATGCATTGAATATCACAAAACCTGCATCATTCAACGCCTTCACCGAGGCTGACCAACAAGTATGAGCTACCATGTGCTCATTAAATTATTCGGAGACTACCAACCTTTGTCACCCAGGACTACACAAGCCGCCGCTCCCTTCTTATCTGGCCAACCATCCGTGAGAGTAGATTATCGAGAATTCATTTCCTTGTCGAGGACTGCCAAGCTAACCAACACGATTGAATCACCGTGCATTAAATTCCTTGCTCAGGGATTGCCCACTACCTCATGAATTTAGGTGAAAGGTCTCTCCCCTTCTTACAGGTGCGCATCAACGATTGGACATGCAGGTGCAATGGTTCGTACCCCTCTCCCATGACGTTGCTCACCCTCCATATAGTTTGGGACTATTGTTAGAACCGATGTACTTACCCAAAGTGACATCGAAGTCCGACGTCCGTAATGTGCCTGCATAGATATTAGTCGGGTAAATCCCCTTTTTGTAGCATGTCACCGTGGAGAACCTTCAAGCCCTTTGGTGCTTAGGTTCGAGATGGGACCACCCATCAGCTCCTTATTGCAGCTGAGCTGGGACCGCTTGTCAGCTCCTTATTGCAGCTTATCACCCTGGACAAACTTCAAGCTCCTCAGCAGTTATATCAAGCCAGGATCACCTATTAGCTCCTTATTATAGCGTGTCACCCAAGAGAACCTTAAAGTCTCTCAGTGCTTAGGTTCAAGCAGGGACCACTTGTGAGCTCCTTTTTATATCACATCACCTTAGAGATCCTTTAGGCCCGGCACTTAGGCTTGAGCTGGGCCCGCCTGTCAGTTCCTTATTATAGTATGTCACCCTGAAGAACCTTCAAGCTCCTCAGCGCTTAGATTCGAGCCGAGACTGCCTGTCAACTCCTTATTGCAGCTTGTCACCTTGGAGAACCTTCATACCCCTCAACGCTTAGGTTTAAGGGGGGATCGCTTATCAACTCCTTATTGCATCATGTCACCTTGGAGAACCTTCAAGCCACTCAATGCTTAGGTTCACGCTGGGATTGCCCAATAACAAATGATGCATAGATAAGTTCACTTTTTTACAATTTCTGTCTACTAAATTCTTATGAATGACGATGCCTGCCCCTCATCTCACCATTATATCACACCCTTATACAAGAGTTCCTATGCTAACGATGTACTCCAGTTTGAGCCGGGACCTAAGGTCATCTAACAATAGAGCACATGTTAACCATGAGAACCCTCGAGCCCTCATGCGCTTCGGTTTGAGCCGGGCCTATCCGCCACTCTATACATGATCGCTTGTCACCCAAGAGAACCCATGGCCAACATGTGCTCCCACTCTATGCAATGCCACCAACCATTTAATACATGATTAACACTTGGCTCTTATCAATTACTGGGTTCGGCCAATCGTATACCACTATTACTACTTAGTATGTCTTAAATAGGAAACATTCTCTGAAGATAATGAAGGAACTCCAGCTAATCGCATGTCGCCTAGGAGAACCTCTAGCCACTCAATGCTTGGGTTTTGCTAGGGCTGCCATTAACAAAGCAACATAGTGAAGCTCAATTGTCATTTGCCAGCCTCAACACTTGACAAATGATTGGATTTCTTAATCAACATTTGCTTCCCATTAACCAGCCTAGCCTATTTCTTAAAATAGATTATTCAACCTAGTGCAAGGAACTTTCCTAGCTATCCTTGTTACGCTACCCTACCAACCGTAGGTGAACGAATAACAAGTTTACAACAAAAGGATTTGTTCTTATTCAGTTTAAACTAATACAACGGCACAATGCCCGCCCTGCTAGGCTTATAAAGATATCTAATCATTAATTAGTTGAAAAGAAGAAAAAGAGAAATATAAGAAGAAGCAAGCCAACAATTCTCTTTAAAGGCATGTTGGCTCGCGCTCTTATCGCCTCCTAGACCACGCTCGGTTGCATCTATGGAACTTCCCTCCCACTTGATCGACCAAGAAATTACTAAAGAAAACGTAGTATGCTACCATCTTCGAAGCCTTCCACATCGGATTTTGCAAGAGACCCTGAAAAGCTTCCAAACAACCTCACCAAGGAGCAACTAAGGCTTCAGCCATAGCAGAAGCAGTTGAGGCAATAACCACTATTCTTTCCAACATGTCGTTGAAGTGTCCAAACAGACCCAAGGTTGGAAATGTTAGAGCATCAAAGTAAGGAAGCCCCCTGGCTTCAGCAATATTATTAGTTCAAGATCGATGTTTGATCACCACCGGAACTTTGGGCAAAAAGCACAGGTCCTAGCCAAAGGCAAGATCCATCTTAAGAAGTAGAAATCCAACCAAGCAGTTCGAACTACAATTGATAAACATAATTTGGCACCGAAAGAATTACCTCCTTCCTTTTAATCATAACTAAAAATTTGATAAGAACCCGAGCTCTTAAGCATGATAGGAGAGAAGAAGGAAAATGAAATTATCTCTTTTTACCAATAGAAACTGGTGCAAAGTTTGAGCTTGCTAAAGAAATTGCAGGGCAATTGCCCTATTAGTTCAAAGGGAGAGAAGAGGTGCTATTTATATACTTCTCCCTTTAATCCCAGTCGTTATGATCAAAAAGGAAAAAAGGATCTCAACCGTTCAAGAGTGATAAGTGCCATATCCCACCAAACACATAGGAAAAATGACACATCCCTGCCATGTCTCGAGAAGCCCAACCGCCACGAACCATGGTGAAATGCCATATAGATAGTGCATTAGCTGCATTGCAGAATCGTCAGCCAAAGAAGTCTTCTAATTTTATAAGCACGTGCCCACTCATAGGCATGAACTTAGGGGGAAAAATGTTGCTCAATTTTTTCATAAGTAAGAAGGCATGGTAATCAAGGTATCTTAGATTCGCTCGATCCAGTTCTAGCCGATTGGGTCGAGGTCAGCTCGTAAGCCAGTCATGACTGGGGGTAGATCAACTAGGTTTCCTATGTATAATGATAACCAAAATACATCCTAGCCCCATATCAGCATTCCTACACAATTGCACGTCAAGCCTTCTGCTAGTCGAGCCTCCTCGCATAACAACCCTAATAATCGGCTCGTTCATCAAGACAAGGCAAAAGCCCAGCTCGATCCATCTCTCATTTTCCCCCCGACTCTCTATTCGACCCGCTTGCTTAAGCATCTCTCCCTCAGCTATCTCTTGACCAACATAGCTTGAGATTGTCACAATGGTGGCGTCTCATGATCCAGCTTCAATACTTCCACCTATGGCCTGTAGTCTGTCTTATCTCACTTGGGTCGGCATGCTCATGGCTCTCACTAATTCCCCATCTTCCTCACGGTCTTAGCAAACCAGCTCAACCCGTCCTACCACTTAAGCATGCAGGAGTAAAGCTACAAGAGGTACAATCAAGTGTACCTACTTCTAACAAGAAGCATGTTCCATTTTCTACAAGCATACTGCAAGTACAAGCGCATTTATTGCAAATCATGATAGAGCCTACCATTGGTATAGTTCTTCTACAGACCTTCATCTCAGCCCTGCATTCCTTTATTTCGCTAGTTGTCTATCATCAAGTGCATTCAGCCAGATCAATGGTTAGGCACGCTTCATGTATTTTCTGTTGTACGATCTTAGTCGTCCAAGCATTAACTCAAATGCTATAAGAATCCCATACAGTACCACTTAAAAGGGGTTGGGACCAGACAGGTTGTCCCCCGGAAGGTTGTGGCTCGGAAGATTGAGGGCTGGAAGGTTGAAATCAATAATCTGCCACTCAAATCCCCTAATACAACAGCTCCCTGAGATTTACAACTTCATTAGTCTTAGTTGACTCATCTTTTCTTATTATTCTCTTATAATCCCTTGTAATTATAAGAGAGCCTTATAGTAAGAGAACTTTATAGTGGACATAGGTAGCTTCGCCGAATCACTTCACCTCTTGTGCCATTTACCTTTAAATGCTCTTCTTTTCTCATTTTTCCGTTATTAAGTCTTTTCTTTTCATCATGTATTATCATAACTCAATAGTTGACGAAAAAAATCGTCAATAGTTTTCATACTTTATGTTCTTATCCAAGAATCACAAAACCATGCGGTTGTATCATATATATTTCTTCATCAAATTTTCCATTTATGAATGTGGTCTTAACATCCATTTGATGAATTTTAAGTTTATAAATAGAAGCTAAAGCAATTAATGTCCTAATTGTTGAAATTCTAGCTGCAAATGCATATGTGTCAAAATAATATATTCCTTCTTTTCCAGTAAATCCTTTAGCAACTAATAAGGCCTTAAAATATTCTCTTTTGACATCTGCTCTTAACTTTTTCTTAAATATCCACTTACATTCAATTTCTTTAGAACAAGGAGGTAAGTCTACTAGTTTCCAAGTTTTATTTCCCATAATAGAATCCATTTCATCATTTTATGCCTTCTTGCTGAAAAGATGAATCATAAGACTTTGTTGCCTCATTATATGTTAATGATTGGACTTTACGCTTGTAGAAAGCATGGATTTATTTTTAATAACATTTCTTGATCATTTTAACAAATAGATGACAAAATCTAGACCAAAAGATTTTTCAGTCTTCCTTCTTCTACTTCTCCGAAGAGGTTCACCAGTTTCATCATTATTTATATGGGTGTTCAATTTCACGATTAAGGTCATTGGCCTCCATTATTTCATGAATAGGTATATTAACTTCCACTGTTTCATCTATTGAAGGATTAGATAGAATATATGTGAATTTATTTTCATAGAACACTACATTTCGTGATTCTATTATTATGTTGACGTCGATTGAATTATTGAATTATACTATTAGAAATCTGTAATCATTACTATGTTGAGTGTATCCTAAGAAAATGCACCCTATACTCTTTTGTCCTAATTTCTTGATTTTTTATTCAGGTAATCGGACTATTTCCCTACAACCCCAGACATTAAATCTAGATTGGGCTTTCTTTCTTCCAAAGTTCATATGGAGTGACTTTGGTTTTATGATGATGTATTCTGTTAAATATCTAACATAAAGTTAATAATGCTTTACCCAGAAACTAGTATTAAGACCAAAATTACACAACATAGCATTAACCATTTTAGTGAGTGCCATATTTCTACGTTCTACTACTCAATTTTGTTGTGGTGCATAAGCTATAGAAGTTTAATTTATTATTCCTACAGATTCACAAATACGGGAAATTAATATTCATCTTCTCTGTCTGATCTAAGGTATTAATTTTAGAATTACACTGATTTTCTACTTCCATTTTATAGATTACAAATGATTTCAATACTTTATTTTTAGAATGCATCAAATAAAAATTAATAATATTTGGAATAATCATCTATCAAAGAAACAAAAATTTCCTCTCCTCCTTTAGTAGGAATGTTATGCATATCAGAAACATCACTATGAATTAGTTGCAATAAATTAGTGGTACTAATAGATTTTGATGGAAATGATTTTCTTGTTATTTTTGTCAAAGAGCATACCCTACACTGATCATTAGAATTATTATCATACTTAGAGATCATATTTAATGAAATCATATCATTTATATGTCTAGTATTAAAATGTCTTAATCTACCATTCCATAAAGAAAATGAGTCAACAATATAAACAGAAGCAATGGTTTTATTGATATTGAATTTGAACATTCCATCACACATGTACCATTTGCCCACAACTACATTTCCTTTGGTCGGCACATATCTAGCTAACTCAAAGACCTATTTGAAACCAAACTTACTTAAAGGCTATCAAAAATAAGTTTCTTTCTTAGATCAGGCATATAATATACATTATTTAGTGTCATAATTTTTTTGGACTGAACTCCAAGCATATAATCCCCTTCCACTAAACCTCTACTTTGGCTGAATTTCCTGTATAATGATAGATTTCATCCTCAAACAGTTCGAGTTTCTTGAATTGATTGTTATCGTTGCAAATATGCTTGGTAGCACCAGAGTTGTTCCACCAAGAATCCTCTCTTTCAAACATATTGATTTCAAAGATAATGGGCACAAAACTGTCATTCAACGATTGTTGTTTCTTTTTATGGAATACATTTCCCTTTTAAAGTGGCCAATTTTTTCCATAGTAGTACTGCCCATTCACTTTCTCGGCCTTCTTATTGTTGAGGTTGTTTTATGCCAAAACTTCCTCTTTTTATTAAAAGAGAATTCAAAGGTATTATTTGCCTCCTTTTCCTCGATCATGTGGATATTTGATGAGTATACTATTAATTCATCATTTTCCTTCTACCTCAATTCTTCTTTAACCTGTAGATATTGTGCTAGTTTGTCCAAACTCATTTCCATCTATTTGTGTTTTAATATTTTACTTTGAACTTCCCAATAAGGGGGAAGTTTGTTTATTAAGGATAAGACTTTAATATATGCATCCTTGGGAAGTTTGTTTATTATAGATAAGACATTAATATTTACATCCATATACATTTTATGCTGGTGGAGTTAGCTTAAGATTTGCATAATATCATTGAATTGCTCTATTACTAGACTATCATCAGTCATTTTGAAATTAAAAGGTTTAGCAACTAGAAATTTCTTACTTGTTACATCATCCATTATATATGTTTTTTTCATGCATAGCCCAAACATCTTTTGTCGTCACTTTATTGTAGTACATATCGAACAACGTATCTATCAAAGCACTGTATATATGCTCATTGAAAATTTAGTCATCCTGGTCTCACATGCTCTTATATCTGCAATAGTATCATCCTTTGCCTCCTCTGTTTTTGAGTGGTCAACATATATACAACTTTCAATCCCGCTAATAGAAATTGCATTTTCTTTTGCAGCAAATGAAGTTAACACCATAAAATCTCTCTAATTTGTGAAATCTGAAACGAATTCTCTCAAACCATGCTGTGTTCATTATTCCAATGTCGTCTTAAGATTGTTGGAGTATAATCTAGATTCTAGAGATATGGAACAGTAGTTCCTTAGAAATGAAGTATGTAGAGATCACTCCAAGGTAGAATAATGACACTAATGTATGCTTAGAGAAATAACAATCTTAAGACAGTAATGGAATCTAATGTGTAGAATGGCATAGTTGTCCTTTAGAAATGAAATATCTATAGAAATGGCATAGCAGTTCCAAAGAAAATTTTCTTAAAATGTCCCTCTCTGCTCGATTAAATAATCTAATGTGCACTTAGAGTAACAACAAAACATTTTCTAAGATACAGTGTAGCCGAGATGTTAATCTCTTTAATCTACTGCGGTTGCATTACTGGAATTGATTCAAACTATTCTTCAGAGTGATGGCAGTGAACAAGAGTGTTGAGTTTGTAATCTACAATATCAAAAACCCGGTATTTTATTTGAGAAAAATGAAATTAGAGTCGGACATAAAGAGAGAAGATGTGTTCAGAAGTTTCTGAGTGATTTAGGGAAGAGGGTGCATCGACTTTATAAAGCCACAATCGTTCATGTTCATTTGCTAAATATCGCTCCTTTCTGTTAACAGATGCGTCTGTAGTTGTTCTGATCGAAATGAAGTGTCTTTTCATTTCTAGTCATTTAGTTCCTTCCTCTGTACTTTTGTTCAAAAATTTGAACTGTTTTGAGTTTGCAAATGGGCTAAAATCTGGTCCGTTTTAAATAAAATAATTCTATCCAAATATATAATTAAATCTAATCCAACCCATTAGATGGATGACGGGGCTCGCATGTATGTTAACTTGCATGGTCTTCCACTTCAACCTAAAAAATAATAATTGGATTCCCAAAGGGATCACCTTTTCTCTTATGGGTATTTATTTATATATTCTTTGTTCTACTCTACAATGTGGGGCTATTCCCACATCCCTCTTCTATCCCGTTTTCTCTTATTTCTTTCTTCCTTCTAAAAATAAAGACAGGAAGACGATGTCACATGGAAGGAATTCATAGTACTTGTTGATATGGAGTTGCTATCGGACCTGAAAGTTTTGAGTATGGGTGATGCTCCATAATCAAATGGAAACAAGATGGCTATATTTTCAAGAGGCACATTGCAAGCTATGGTGGATATATTGTTCTGTATGTACTTCCTGCGTAGCTTACCAAATTAATCTAGTCCTACATGACCTTCTCATATTGACTATTTTGTATGTTTTCAAATTTATTAATTAGCGTAAGATGGTTACCTTACCAAACTAATCTAGTCCTACATGTCTTTCTCATGTTGACTCTTTTGCATTTACCAGAAGGTAAAGATGTTCTCAATCATTATTTTGTTATTATACATGTTTTATCTTGGATGTTAATACATTTTATAAATAAAGAATAGAGCAGAAGATGTAAGAAACAACACAAAAGCACTATAATACAACCCATATGTAGATGTCCAGTTCACTATAGCAACATATGTGCTAGCGTTGTTACACCCTTCTCTAGGTTCTGTTTTCTCCTTTCAGTATTAAAAGTAATAAAGTAAAGCATATCCTGAGTTAGACAAGATGTTTCACTTTTGTCACCAAAATGCTAAAAGGAGTAATATGCCAAGGTATATACATAAATTTGTGATCATATGTGATAAGAAACCCTAAGAGAATCGTTGGTTAAAGTGTTTTAAATACCCAAGGCTAATGTTGTTCTAATAATATTGTATTCAATACAGAACTTGCACACATCAACTGTTTGCTGGTTTGTAACAGAAGTATAATTAAGTGCTAACGTTACCTATATCATCACGAGAGAAAGAAGATGACTCAAAATAGTGAGACTCATGAACATAAACCTGTCTTATAGCCACATCTTCTTCATGTCAACATTCCATGAAGCATAATTTAAATCAAAATACAACAACTAGAAACATTCATTCACTTCTTCATATATCATGCAAACCCTCCAACTCTCGAATCAAATCATCATCAATTCATAAGACGATCCACCTTCTTCCAGCTACTTCCTGGCCATGGCTGCCAGCTCCTCTGCTCTCCTCATTTCTTCCGCTTTATCATCATCACCCATCAACTTCTTCACTACAGTCTCTATACTTCCTGCTTCAATCACGGTCCTCTCTTTAGGATCGAACGAATACTCCTTCACTCCAACCTTCAACACATCCACAATCAACCTCTCATTGTAAGTCTGCTCTACAAACAAAGGCCACTTCGCGAAGTGAAGCACTACACATATCCTTTCTAGGCTCGAGTTACATCCATAGTGGTCAAGTACCCCCCGATCGTCTCATGATTCAATATCATCATCTGAGGTGCCTACCCTTTAATGATCAGTCCTCTCCCTTCAATTCTCTCTTCATATCCCTTTAGCATCCACCGATCATCTCCACTGTCTTTGACAACACAAATGAATGCATGCCCCGATCGTTTGAGCCCTAAATCTATCTCATGCAGCTGCTTTGTAATGAAAAAAATCGCATGCCCAAAATAAACGTACAAAACCGAACTAGCACTCTTCTTTCCTAGCCAGCTCAAACATGAAGCTTCATCTAAGGCAAATTTACTCCCTCTATCAAAAGTGTTCACATTCTTATTGTTAAGCAACTATTGGTATGGATTTCTGGATTTCTAGTGAATTGGCATTGCAGCAGTAAAATCAAATCTGTAGAGATCACTCCAAGACACGTCGATGACACTTTCCTTAAGACATTATTTTCTCTCACCACTCGTATTAAGAAACAAAGGGTGATGTGAGTTAAGGAAAATCGTCTCCCAAGATGCAATGGAGTGGAGAAGATAAATCCCTATAATCGATTGCGATAGCACTATCGAAATCAATTCAAACAATCTTCTGAATCGAATATAGTGACAAGAGTATCGAGTTTGTGATCTGCAGTATCACAAACCAAAAATGGTACTGAAAGAATTAAGTGACGAGAAGAGAAGGAGATTCGAAACTCAGAAAATCAAATTTGAAATGCTTTCAGGTGTTTCTAGTTTTAAAAAGAAAAAATCAATTCTAAAATGCTTTTTAGGCGTTTCTATTTATAGTCGCAAAAGGTGTCTTTTCTGGTTTGAATTCAAACGACCCACCATTTTCAAATAGTTGTGGCTCCCGCAATTTTCTTCCATTCAAATTCAAATTTTGGGCTTATGAACGGGTTTAGATTTGGTCCATTTTAACCAAAATAATTCTATTCAAAAAGATAATTTGGACCTAAACCCAACCCGGTCCAGTAAGCAGCGGCTCGTGTGTATGGTGGTTATGCATGGCCTCCCTCCTCACAAACGAGCAAACATTGGGTGCCCAAAGGGCCTAACCTTCTCTTCAAGAACCTATATTTAAACAGTATATTTCCTTATATTTTAAGTTGTGGGACTCTTCCAATCCCACATTCTTCCTCCTTTCTTTCTCTTTTTCTAATTTTAAAACCAAAACAACTCACAATGATATTTTATAAAAAATTCACTAACAATCTTTCATCAAATTTTAATAAAATTTCTCTTGTCATATGTTGTAGGAAAACTGGTGCATAAGTATAGATTTCTTGTAGACTTGAATCTATATATAGTGATAACCTATCTGAGCATGCTAGGATGGAGTGGTTGACTGAGCATTGAACCAACAATCATATGCGACATACCGAATGTGTTTTACACAATCGCTTTCGTTTCTTCAATAGTTCGTAAGCCGAAACATGGATTGGCCTTGTTTTTTTTATCTCGGTTTCATGAAATGCCCTTGAAGACTTAACCCATAGTCTCGCAGAAGGTGGCACCATCTTCATTATTCATATAGGTAGGTTTATTGCAAGAGGCCTATAACCATACACTTCAATAGTACTTATGTTATAAACCTATTAAGTACTGGGTAGTACAATCTTTACCATTTAATTATGCGTACTAAGCACTCTTCTTGGAATGGATATAAAAGTTGTTCAGACTAATATTATAGTGCTTCAAATCACATTGTATAATGTACTTTTGCTCATTGAACTCAAGATAATGAATTTCATTATGTTGAGTTGAGTTTCCATCATAGATGATTTTTTTTGTTAGCTTTAAAATCATTCCTTCTGATTTTTCTAACACCAAATCTCTTGGAAATCCTTTTGCAAATGGATCAACCAAATTTTGGCTAGATCTTATGAAATCTATGGTAATTACTCCATCAGTGAGCATTCGTCTCACTGCACTATGCCTTAGGCTGATATACCTAGATTTTCCATTAAGTACCTGACTATATGCTCTTGATAGTGTTGCTTGACTATCACCATGCATAGATATCGAAGGCATTGGTTTTGGTCATAAAGGAATTTCTAACAACAAATTTCTTAATCATTCTGCTTCTTAACTACAAGAAGTCAGTGCTCTAAATTCAACAGACATGGTAGAATCCGCAACACACGTTTTTTTTCTTTGAGGTCCAGGATATTGCCGTTGGGGTGGGATCTCAACTGGAGACCACTTAAATCGAAACCCCACAAGCACAGCGGAAGACGGGATCGTGGTAAGAAGTGTAAAAACAACCAATCAATAATACAATTCCAATCTCAACCAATCCAAACGCAATCACAATCCCAAACAAGCAATTCAGAAACCAAAGAAATAATGAAAAATAAATCACACAGCGATTTATAGTGGTTCCACTAACAATGTGTTAGTGTACATCCACTTTAAGAGAGAGCTTTTATTAATATTAACGAGAAGAGTACAAGAGATTGATTACAATGATCAAAATTCTAATTAGAAATTGATTTGTGGAGAAGAGAATTGAAGAAAATTAGGTTTTGATAAACCCTAATTTGTGGAGGCTAATCTCTTGCAGTCGCTTGCCCACCCTAGATCTGGGACCTGAAGCTAGCTTATATAGGAGAATAGAAACCCTAGGCAATGTTCCGAAATTTCCCCTGCAGATATCACAAATCTTCACGCCAAGTCCACACGTGAAAAACAGGCGGAAGTCGCCTCGGATGTCTGACCAAAGTGGTCAGACGTCTGACTTAAGTTACTGGAAAATTTCTCTTCAGCTCAGACGTCTGACCCTTTTGGTCAGACTTCTGACCTCATTCTCTGGAACAGGTCTGATGCAGATTTGCTGAAGCGCCAGATGTCTGACCATTTTCCTCAGATGTCTGACCCTGCCAATTCAGCCCACTTCACCTTTTACCGTATAACTTCCACCTCCGAACTCCGATTTGCGAACCGTTTTCTCCGTTACAAAGCTACTTCCGACCTCTACAATTCTCAATATAGTGTCATCAAAATTTAACACTCCACCTCGACACTATATCCATCTCCAACTCCAATGGTACCATACCATCAACGACAACCGACAACACCAACTATCACTTCTTCTACCTTCAACCAAACATGAATGTTTTCCCAATGAGCTCCGGCAAAGCCACCACCCATTGCACTCTACCAACGAGCTCAGGCAAAGCCCCGGCCCGCTAATGAAATGTTGAAAACATCCAAATCCTAAGCTATCTCACCAAATACTAGCACTTACCCAGGAGATAGAACCTCAATCTCTCACCAATACTCTTCCTCATCAACCACCAAGCTCCTCCCTTAACCGTGCCACCCTGTGGCACCTAGCACTTCTCCAAGCGAATCAAGTTCGAGCAATGCTCGAACTTCCCAACTGGCAATGCCTTAGTGAACATGCCCGCCGCATTATCCTTTGTGTGCACTTTTTGAAGATATACTTGCTTATCCTCATCCATGACTACTAGAAATGACTCTCTCACCTCAATATGCTTAGTCCGTGAGCTAAACGCCAAATTCTCTGCCAAGTGAATAGCACTCTGGCTATCACATCGAACATCAATACTATCATGCCCGAATCCCAAGTCACACAACAATTGCTTCAAATAGAGTGCCTTCTTTGCCGCCTCCACTACGGCTATCAACTCCGCCTCCGTAGTGGATAAAGCAACTACGGTCTGCAATCTCGATCTCCAACTTATGGCTGTACCCCCAAGTGTGAAGACATATCCGGAAGTTGATTTTCTTTGATCCCTATCACCGGCGTAGTCCGAATCACAATAACCAACCAACTTGCAATCCATCTCCTTACTACCACAAAAAACAAGACTATGAGATGATGTGCCTCTAAGGTATCTCAAAATAAGCTTCACAGCTTCCCAATGCGATTTTCCTGGATTAGCCATATATCGACTAACCATCCCGATGGCATTTGAAATATCGGGCCTTATACACACCATAGCATACATTAGACTTCCAACCGCACTAACATATGGCACCTTTGCCATATAAGCCTTGTCTTCCTCCAAGATAGGTGATCCTTTACTCGAAAGCTTCATATGCAAAGGTAAAGGTGTATTTGACGCCTTTGCATTCTCCATGCTAAACCGGCAAAGCACTTTCTCAATGTACTCCTTTTGAGTTAGTTTCAACTCAAAATGCTTTCGATCTCTTACAATTTCCATGCCAATATCTTTCTTGCTTCTCCAAGATCCTTCATTTCGAACTCCGATTTCAAACTCAGTTTTAGCTTGTTGATTTCATTCTTATCCTTAGAAGCAATGAGCATGTCATCCACATACAAGAGTAAATACACCCAACAATCATTTCTCAACTTCTTGAAATAAACACAAGCATCTTTGATGCTTCTATCGAAACCATTTTCAAGCATAAAATGATCAAACCTCTTGTACCATTGTCTAGGTGATTGCTTTAAACCATATAGTGATTTCTTTAACTTGCAAACCAAATTTGACTTACCATCCACAACAAAACCTTCCGGTTGCTCCATGTAGATGTCTTCATCCAAGTCACCATGTAAGAAGGCGGTCTTCACATCAAGTTGCTCCAATTCCAAGTCATGAACAACAACTACAGCAAGTAATATCCGGATAGAAGTATGGCGCACAACCGGTGCGAATATCGCATCATAGTCCTTTCCCTTCCTTTGTGCAAACCCCTTAACCACTAGCCTAGCTTTGTATCTCCCATCGTCCTTCACCTTGTATATCCATTTGCACCCAATAGCACGGTTTCCTTTAGGAAGTGGAACCAAATCCCAAGTTTGATTCTTCAACAATGATTGCATCTCTTCCTCCTTGACACAAATCCATTTCGAGCTACACTCGACTCCATGACGTCATCAAGATCCATCGGCTCATCTTGGACTACACGAAGAGCATAGTCCAAATTATCACAAAAGCTAAGATTGTTCCAATCACCATATCTTTCGGGTGGTCTTATAGTACGACGACCAACCCGAGTAGCAATACCATCACCCAAACTCTCTTCGACTCCACCTTGAACCGAATCTTCTCTAGAATCATGCACATCACCAACACTACTAGAGGAACCCTGTGGACTATGTGATGTAACATCAACCGCTACCTCCTCACAAGCATCTCCAACTACTCTACTCTCTCTACTCCTTGGACAAAATGTGGAAATAATTTCCTTCTCCTTTGATTCACCATGAACCAAATATGGAACATCCGATGAGCTCACATTCTGCTTGAACATCGCCGACTCATCAAAAGTAACATGACGTGTAGCAATACCATCACCCAAACTCCCTTCGGCTGCACCTTGAACCGAATCTTCTCTAGAATCATGCACATCACCAACACTACTAGAGGAACCCTATGGACTATGTGATGTAACATCAACCGCTACCTCCTCACAAGCATCTCCAACCACTCTACTCTCTCTACTCCTTGGACAAAATGTGGAAATAATTTCCTTATCCTTTGATTCACCATGAACCAAATCCGGAACATTTGATGAGCTCACATTCTCCTTGAACATCGCCGACTCATCAAAAAGTAACATGATGAGAATTCACTACCTTCTTTGTTTCCAAATTCCAAATCCGTTAGCCTATTACTCCATCCGTATAGCCAAGCAAAATCCTCTTCAAAGCTCTAGGTTCAAGCTTATCATTTCCTGGATCATGCACATAAACAGGACTACCAAAGACAGGAAGATAACTCAAGTCAATGCTCTTTCCCTTCCATACTTCCTCCGGAATTTTGTTACCAATAGTTGAGCACGGAATTCGATTAATAATATGCACTGCGGTTGACAAAGCTTCAGGCCAAAATCCCTTTGCCACACCCGATGTCAATCTCAAGCATCGAGCTTTCTCAAGTAGAGTATGATTCATCCTTTCCGCAACACCATTCGACTGCGGATCTCCAGGTGTAGTAAAATGCCTTCGAATACCATGATGCTTGCAAAACTCCAAAAATTCTCTGGAAACATACTCTCTACCATTGTCAGACCTTAGAACCATCAAAGACTTGCCACTCTCATTCTCAACAAGAGCCTTCCATGCTTTGAACTTTGCAAATGTCTCCAACTTGGCCTTCATTACATACACCCAAACTTTCTGAGAAAAGTCATATATAAAAGAAATATAATAGCGAGCTCCACCTAAAGAAGCTACAGGTGCCAGTCCCCAAACATCCATGTGAACATACTCAAGAACCCTTCTCGAATCATGCTTTCCCTCACTGAATGAAACTTTAGTTTGCTTCCCCATGACGCATTCTTTGCAAATCTCTAACTTGTTGAAACTTTCTCCATCGATCATCTCCCTCTTCCGAAGAACATCCAAACTCCTCTCTGAGACATGACCTAACCTCAAATGCCACAATCTAGTCGCATCCAAGCCCCGAGAACTATCAACTCCTATACAAGTTTCGCCTTCCACAGTCATTCCTTGAAGCAAATAAATACCATGACTCCTAGCACCCTTCATCACCACAAGCGCACCCTTTGAAACCCGCAAGCCATCACTCTCAATAGTGATCTTACAACATAAAGAATCCAGCTGCCCCAAAGAGATAAGAGACTTCCTAAGTCCCGGAACATAGCGTATATTAGTGAGAGTACGAACCACTCCATCAAACATCCGAATTTGCACAAAACCAATGCCTTTCGACTTACAAATAACACCATTTCCCATAACAATTGAATTTCCTTCTTTGTCGATGTAAGAAGAAAAACAATTCCTATTTGGCGTCATATGATAAGACGCCCTCGAATCGAGCACCCATTCGCTACCCGAAACATCTGATGCTACCGCCGACAAAACATCTACATCTCCCTCACCAACTCCACTCTCCACCGCTACTGATGAAGATGCTACTTCCTTCTTTGCCTTCTCCTTTTCTGGACACTCATTCTTCCAATGACCGGGCTTCTTGCAAATATAGCACTTGCCTTTTCTTTCCTTTGACTTTCCTCTCCAACCAGGGTTCCTTGATTTAGAACGCCCTCAGATCTCCTTCTTCACATACCTCTCCTTCTCCATAAAAAAACCATGACCATTACTAGTACCACTACCTCCATCACCTAACTCCTTCATTTGATCCCGCAACTTCTCGCTATGAAGACCTGTCTTGACATCATCAAGTGTCAATGTATCTTGGATATAGATAAAACTATTTGAGAAACCTGTATAGCGATCCGGCAACGAACACAACAATGTCATCGCCTTTTGCTCTTCCTCAATCTTTAAATCTACCACCTTTATCTTCATTAGCAAATCATCAAAAGTATTCCAAGTGCGCCTTTAGCGAAGTACCTTCCTTCATCTTATAGGTGAAGAACGTTCGCAATAAAATCAAACGAATTGTCAGTGACTTCTTCATATACAACTCCTCCAACTTGTCCCAAATACCCTTAACGTTTGTCTCACCACTAATTTCAGAGATAACATTCTCTCCCATAGCAAGTTGAAGTGTAGTGAATGCCTACTCTTCCATCTCCTCCCTCTCAACATCCGAGATGTCCACTGGTAATAAATGTGTATCAAACACTACCCGATGCACCTGATTTCTCCTTAGAACCGCTTTCATCTTCCATTGCCATTTTTCAAAATCATTCACCATTCCATTAATCTATAACCAATTGTGATCCTGAAGCTGCGTACGAACCACATACATAAGGAGCTACACCACTTGGAGTACCCATTGCGAAACTACTTGAGTTACTGCTTGATTCAGGCATTTCTACAACCACCTACCAACACCAACGCTCCAATACCAAATGTTGGGGCGGGATCCCAACTAGAGACCACTCAAATCGAAACCCCACAATCACAGGGGAAGACGGGATCGTGGTAAGAAGTGTAAAAACAACCAATCAATAACACAATTCCAATCTCAACCAATCCAAAAGCAATCACAATCCCAAATAAGCAATTCAGAAATCAAAGCAATAATGAAAAATAAATCACACAGCGATTTATAGTGGTTCCACTAACGTTGTGTTAGTGTACATCCACTTTAAGAGAGAGCTTTTATTAATATTAATGAGAAGAGTACAAGAGATTGATTACAATGATCAAAATTCTAATTAGAAATTGATTTGTGGAGAAGAGAATTGAAGAAAATTAGGTTTTGATAAACCCTAATTTATGGAGGCTAATCTCTTGCAGTCGCTTTCCCACCCTAGATCTGGGAACTGAAGCTAGCTTATATAGGAGAATAAAAACCCTAGGCAATGTTCCGAAATTGCCCCTGCAGATATCACAAATCTTCACGCCAAGTCCACAGGTGAAAAACAGGCAGAAGTCACCCTAGATGTCTGACCAAAGTGGTCAAACGTCTAACTTAAGTTACTGGAAAATTTCTCTTCAGCTTAGACGTCTGACCCTATTGGTTAGACGTCTGACCTCATTCTCTGGAACATGTCTGATGCAGATTTGCTGAAGCGCCAGACGTCTGACCATTTTCCTCAGACGTCTGACCCTGCCAATTCAGCCCACTTCATCTTTTCCCTTATAACTTCCACCTCCGAACTCCAATTTGCGAACTGTTTTCTCCGTTACGAAGCTACTTCCGATCTCTACAATTCTCCATATAGTGTTGCCAAAATTTAACAATTGCTCCTTCACCAAGAGTTAATACCCATCCACTAGTTGATTTGTTGTTATCTTCTCTTCCAATGTTCCAATTGGCATCCGTGTATCCTTCTATTACACTTGGATTCCCACTGTACAGTATACCATAGTCTATGGTCCTTTCAAATATTTTAAAATCTTTGTACAGCTAGCCAGTAGTGAATATGACTAAGGTTACTGGTATATCTACTCATTTTGCCAACAGCATATGCAATATCGGGTCTTGTGCATGTCATGGCATACATTAGACTACCAATAACTTTAACGTATTCTAGTTGATCTTTTGATCTACTAGCATTGGAATATAGTTGCATATTTAGGTAAAATGGGATATTTATAGGTTTGCAATCAAATCGATTAACCTTTTTAGAATCTTCTCTATGTAATAAGACAAGGTAATGACCAACCCTTATGCTATTTTTATGATTCTTATCCCCAAAATCACTTCAGCTTACCCCGTATCTTTTATGTCAAAACATAAAGATAGAAATATTTTCGTGTCTTCAATACTCAAGATATCAGTCCCAAATATCAACATATCATTAATATAAAGGCATATAATTACACCTTTACCAGCACGAAATTTGCTATAGACGCATTTTTCTGATTCGCAAATCGTAAAACCATTTGATACTATAGTATTATCAAATTTCTCATGCCACTATTTTGGTGATTGTTTAAGACTGTAAAGTGATTTAATAAGTTAACGTACTTTACGTTCTTTTCCATACATCAAAAAACCTTTTGGTTGAGACATATATCTCTCTTCATCAGGTTCTCCATTTAAGAATGCAGTCTTGACATTCGTTTGATTAATTTTAAATTTATAAATAGATACTAATGCAATTAGTGTCCTAATTGTTGAAATTCTAGATACAGCAGTATAGGTATCAAAATAATCTATGCCTTCCTTTTGGGTAAATCCCTTAGCAACTAATCTAGTGTTAAAATTTTCTAGCATTCCATCTGCTCTTAATTTCTTCTTAAATATCTACTTACACCCTATTGGTTTAGAACCAAGAGGCAAGTCTACTAGTTTCCATGTTTTATTTCCCATAATAGAATCCATTTCATCATTTATGGCTTCTTTCCAAAAGGTTGAATCCTAAGACTTTATTGCCTTAGTATATTTTAAAGGATCAAAATCTATGGTTGTAGAAAGCATGGCTTGATGTCTAATACCATGTCTTGTTCCTTCAACTAAATATATGATAAAATCTGGTCCGAATGACTTATTAGTCCTCATTCTTTTACTTCTCCTAAGAGTTTACTATTTCAGCATTATTTTCTTGAATGTTCTCAAATTCACAAATAGGTTCATAACATCCACTATTTCATGTATAAATGTATTAACCTCCACCATATAACTAATATATGGATTGGTTGGAATAGACGTGAATCTATTTTCATAATTCATAGAACACCACATCTCTAGATCTATTATTGTGTTTACCTTAATTAAATTAGTAGATTCTATTACTAGGAACTTATAACCCTTGCTGTGTTGAGTGTATCCTAAGAAAATGCACTCAATGCCCTTTTGTCCTAATTTCTTGATTTTTGGTTCAAGTAATCAAACGATGGCTCTACAGTCTCAAACTCGATAATAATCAAATTTTGATTTGCATTTCTTCCAACGTTCATAAGGTGTGACTTTGGTTTTCTTATGAGATATTTTATTAAAGATGTGATAGGTGGTAAGTAATGCCTCATCCCAAAAACTAGTATTAAGACCATAATTACATAACATAGCATTAACCATTTCAGTAAGGGTCCTATTTTTATGTTCTGCTACTCTATATTGTTATGGAGTATAAGCTACAGATGTCTCATATAAAATACCTATAGATTCAAAAAATGCAGGGAAATGATATTCGCCTCCCCTATCAGATCTAAGGGCTTTAATTTTAACATCACATTGGTTTTCTATTTTAGCCTTTTAGGTCATAAATGAATTTAACACTTCATCCTTAGTATGCATTAAATAAACATAATAGTATTTTGAATAGTCATATATAAATATGATAAAATATTCTTTCTCCTCTAGTAGGATTACCATGCATATCACAAACATCACTATGAATCAATTGTAACAGATTAATGATACTAACAGATTTCAATGGAAATGGTTTTATAGTTATTTTGGTTAATGAGCATATCCTACACATATCATTAAATTTATTATCATATTTAGGGATCATGCATAATGGCATCATGTTATCCATACTTCTAATGTTAACACGTCCTAGTCTACTATGCTATAAAAAAAAGAGTCAACAATATAAGCAGAAGCAACCATTTCATTAATATTCAATTTGAACATTCCATCACACATGTATCCGTTGCCAACAAACATTCCACCTTTAGTCAATCCATATTTATTTGACTCAAAGACTTGTTTGAAGCCAAACTTATTTAGTAGACTACCAGAAACAATGTTCTTTCTTACCTTGGGTACATAATTTACATTATTTAATGTCAGAATTTTCCCAGACGTGAACTCCAAGTCTACTATCCCCTTCCCCTTGACTACTCCTTTCACTGGGTTTCCCATATAGAAATGATTTTCATTCACAGATGGTTCAAGTTTCTTGAATAGACTCTTGTCGTTGCAAATATGCTTAACAGCACTAGAGTCGATCCGCCAAGAATCCTCCCCTTCAATCATGTTGATTTCAGAGATTACGGCCATAAAGTTTTCCTTTGCGATTGAGGTTTTTTTAAGGAAATAACAATCTGTTTTAAAATGACCAGGTTTTCAACAATCATAGCATCCATTCACTTTCTTGGCCTTCTTGTTATCAAATTTTTTCTTATTATGCAATTTCCTCTTGCAATTAAAAGAGTTCTCAGAGGTTTTATTTTCCTCTTTTTCCTCCACCATGTGGATCTTAGATGGAAACATTGTTGGTTTAGTGATTTCTTTTTGCTTAAGTTGTTTTTCTATCTGTAAATACTGTGCAAGATTATCCAAACTCATATCCTCCTTCTCATGTTTAAGGATTTTCCTTTGATCTTTCCAAGAGGAAGAAGTTTGTCTATTATGGATGAGACTTTTATCTTCCCATCCATATTCATTTTATGCTGGTTAAATTGATTTAGGATATCCATAATATCATTGAATTGCTCTACTACTGGACTAGCATCACTAATTTTATAATTATAAAAATTTAGTAGCAAAGAATTTGTAACGACCTAGAAATTTTAACGGTTTAAATAACGTAATTAACTTAATTTTCATGAAAATAAACAATAAAATTTAGCAATGAAAATTTGATATTTGGTATGCATCTATTTAAACACAGCAATTGGCAGATTTTCATTGGTAAATATAAAAGTTAGTTCTATTGTGTAATTTTCAATTTCAATTAAAAATCATTTAAATTTGATGAAAATAAATTATTTTTGAAACTTGAATATTTTTACATAATAAAAATGTTTATCATTTTTTGAGTGAGACGTCATATTTCATTTCGCCAAATTTGGACTGCTCTAGCTCCGTTTATCTTATTTCGACGTTTTAGCAGCATAATTGGCAGCGAAAATCGAGTTTTATTAGGTGGGTCGTATCTCTCTGTGTACCATTCTGTTCGTTTCATCGTGCTGATCTCCGTAGTATATTCATTTGTGTGTTTTGACGTCCAATACGCGGCGAAATCTACGTAACGATTAGTTGTATCGGTACCTTTGGAGCTTGGAGCTTTGCTTGGAGATCTATCGGATATCTATTCAGCTTTGCAGTTATGTCCAGTTATTTCTCTTCAGACTTGTCATTTGCTTATGTATTGAGACTTTTATGTATTTGGGATTTCTGTTGTATTTTGTTTTAAACTCTGATGTTCTGTAGTAGCTTCATGAACTACTATTTATCTATTCCATTGCTTATTGATATATTACTCTGTGTTTATGATTCTATGATTGATTTATTTACTGCATATATGATAAGTTTGCCAAATATAAATTAACAATCTATTATTTTGAGCAATTCAAGTCCGACATGTATCGATGATTATCGATTGAATGGTTCGAAATGGCGGGTCATTACAGTTGATATCAGAGCTCTGGTTTAGGCAAAACTTAGCATATGGAGTAAAAACTCATTAGAGACAGGGTAGTAATACTCTAGAATGAGTAAAATTAATTACAGAATCATCTTCGTTCGAGCTTGAAATTCTTTGTTAAGATCTTCTTTGATTATGATTTCTTTTGAATTTTGGAACTATCCCTTTGTTTTGAAATTCGTTCTTGTTTGGGTTCCCACTCAGCAGAGTGGCAGGACATCTGGTGTCTTTGACAGGACCTCTCCCACTCCCCCTTCTCTTTGCATGGTTTTCCTATTCATGTCCTTCTTGATCATGAAATTCATTCTTGTCCCGCCAACCTTAGTATGATTTGTAATGAGGTGAAACTCCTTTACAATAGGCGTCGATTCACTGGAGATTTCTACATCCTCGATTTTGATGCTGTTATTTCTTGCAAAGCCCGAACTATTTCCCTAGTAGACGACCAGGGTAATTCTCTTGTGATTGAATGTCGATTGCCTCAGGATTATGCAGGCAGTTCTATCTTCTCGCTTGATTCTCAAACTAGCGATCTTGACTCCACCCCGATAGTCAGGGATTGTCCTGATGTTTGGTGAAGTCGCTTCTCACCTCCTAAGCGGGAAATTGAATTCCGCATCGATCTTATTCCTAGAGCTCGACCTGTTGTTCTTCCTCCTAGACGAATGGTTTCTATAAATGGTTAGTCATGCCCTTTGGATTAACCAATACCCCTGCCTTCTTCGTTGATTTCATAAATCGCATTTTCCGCGATGTTCTCAACAAGTTTGTCCCCATTTTCGTTGATAATATTCTCTTCTTTTCTAATTCTGAAAAGGAGCATGAATCTGACCTGGGCTATGTGTTGGAAACCCTTAAGAGTCATCAGTTGAAAGCCAAATTTCCTAAATGCCATTTCAGGAGGGATGAAGTCCGAATCCTTAGGCACAATGTTTCTGAAGATGGAGTCTCTGTTGACCTGGTTATGGTTGCCGCAATTAATGTAAATCTATCCATCTTTCCTCTTTGGTAATTTAATTATCTTATCTTCCTTTCGAGCCTATCTTCTTAGTTAGAATTCTCTTTGATTAGGGTCCCTCTAAATCTAAATCTCTATCCTTGTTCTAAAATCCCTTCTTGAATCATCCTGTGAGAGGGTGTATTTGTAATTGATATGGAAAATTTTTATATTGTGTTCTTTGAGTTGTTAAGTTTGAATTTTGGGTTTCGACCGATTCGTCTGGCCAACGCTATTGATAAGAATTCCAAAACACTTGAACAGAGTAAACTAACACAATATTGTTTTCTAAATTGGTAAATAAAATGATTTTATGTATGATTATATTTTATATATAAAAGTATAATTTTTTGAAATTGGATAGTTAAATGAATTGGTTGTTAGAAATGATAATACTAGATTATCATTTATTGTTTTGTTAACAATTCTAAACCATTAACTATTGTTGCACGATATAAAGAAATGAAATTATAAAACCTGGTTTATAAATTGATTTGAAATTGAAATGAATTTAAATTAAGAATTTGTGGATTAAATTTTCGGTGCTTTTCAAAATTTGGTTTTCAAAGTTTTGAAAAAATATATTGTTTGAAACTATTTTCGAATGGAAATTTTTCCAAAGAATTTTAAAAAGAAGTAAGTCAGTACTCTACTCTTTTGTCGTTGGAAAATAATTTTGGTGATGACTGCAACATCATCGACATTCATTTTTGAGTCTCAAAGTAGGGAGACCACTTTGTAGCTTTGCTACACTTTTGTTTTGGAAAATGGATTTGATTTGAATTTCTTGAGTATAATTTGATGTATAAAATATATTTTTTTTATTTCGAAATGTTTTGAAGTGAAATCGGAAATTTAACTCTTAAGTTTTATGTTAAGTGATGGTTTCAATTATTGAAATGAAGCAAAAAATTTGAATAATTAAAGTGTCTAAAATGAGAAATGAAATTTGAAACAATTTAAAATAGCTGAACTAGGATAAAATTAATTTTTATAATACTTAATTGCATTCTAAAACATATATAACTTAGTTGAAATACTCAAAAAGTTAAAATGTTAATGAGAATATGTAATTGAATAATATATAATATATAATATAAGTAATAAGATGTCCAAAATGAATTTTGTTTAGGGAATTTATAAATAAAAATTAGGTGGTTACAATAAATGTTTATACACTTAATATATGATGCAAGATACGTTAAGTGAAATAAATGGAATAATAAATAGAGAATGCTATTTAAGTAAATAAATATGAACTTAATAATGGTTGAATTGAATTATGAGCTGAAATTAACTTAAGTGAAGTCAAATGTATTAAATAAATGAGTTAAATAAATTTTGTTTTGTAACAAATGTTAATAAATTGAAAACAAGTCAATTGAATGAAAATACATAGAATTGAAATCGAACAAAGGTGAATACAATGAATATTTATCGATTGAATAAATGGACTGGAATCAAATTAGTTGAATATAAATCAATTTAAAAACTAATGAATTTTATTTGGTTTTGAAATAACTGTTGTATCCGGTACTTTGTATTTCGAATCTATCTTTGATTTCTATTGCTTTTATTCACCTATCTCGTTCCTTTTCGGGGACGAAAAGTTTTGAGTGGGGGAGAGTGTAACGACCTAGAAATTTTAACAGTTTAAATAACGCAATTAACTAAATTTTCATGAATATAAACAATAAAATTTAGCAATGAAAATTTGATATTAGGTATGCGTCTATTAAAACATAGCAAATGGCAGATTTTCATTGGTAAATATAAAAGTTAGTTCTGTTGTGTAATTTTCAATTTCAATTTTAAATCAGTTAAATTTGATGAAAATAAATTATTTTTGAAACCTGATTATTTTTACATAAGTAAAATGTTTATTATTTTCTAAGTGAGATGTCATATTTCGTTTCGCCAAATTTGGACTGCTCTAGTTCCGTTTATCTTATTTTCGGTATAACGATCCTGACTATCTGAAAACCCCAACTCTAGACTGCCCGTGTGGGAAATTGTGGGCACCCAGAGTTTAGGAAAGGAACAATAAACTCCGAGTCAGTCATGGGACTGGTATGAGTAAACAAAAATAGTTTATCTTTAAAACAAACAACAAAAGAATTTTAAACATTGAAATCCGCAATGCTTTTGAAAAATGAAACTACCATAAGACCTCCCACCACACACACAATGCAATCGCAGACTTGGATGAGATTTCTTCTTATGATAGTCAAATATGATTAATACGAGAAAACTCTTTTGATATTATTACTAGTGCATAGTGTGAAACATTTTGAAAATATAATATTAATCTTAGCCAGCATAGGTACTATTATATTATGCCTGCTATAGCTGCCGCCTGAGGAGACAGGTTATAAAATTGCAATCGTAAAGGGCTCATAATGTTTCTTTGGATTTTCCAACAAATGGTCATGCTAAGGAACTTCCTATGCCACATGGGTACGCCTCTTGAGGGACGTCCCGAGAACTAACTAGCTCTCTGCCAACACAAGGCCGGGTTACTTCTTACTAGGTAACTACTACACGAGTATGCCACCCCCCGATCGTTTGCGACCTTTATCCAAGGGTCCTAGATCACAAAGCAACAATCACACAGTAAATGAGATTGGAGCAACCACACAGGTAAAATATCTGGGCTCCATACCATGATACCACCTTTTTCCAAAAGGAAATGACAAACCCTAAAGGAAGCGACCCTCATAACCTTGCTGCATCTTTCCTGTTTCGACCATTTCCGGGGTGTGAGGTCCTGATGCAGTCTCGTCCACAAAGCTACGCTTTACACGAAAGCCATGCTTTGATCACAAATGATCACCAACACACAGCAGCACTTAGCATGCCACACTACCAAATTGGGAGTATATCACTGATAACCTTCAACTACATAACCTCTAAGCTCGTACGTCTCTGAGAAGGGTGTTAAGCTAAGAGAATAAATTCTCCGCCACCAAACAGAAATGTATTTGAAAGAAATCAGCTTTATATCTCAAAGTGTAATGTCAGACATACGGCCATACAAGTCTGTTACGGGTTCGAACAGAACCGAAGGCACTTCCAAAGAAGCCCTTGCAATCCGGGTATTCACAATCCCGATCGGACTTCCCATCACTTAGGGAATCTTTATACCGTAGCTACTCAGTGCAGAGACAATCGATAGGTTATCCTATCGTTCTTGCAAACACCCGGTCTTCAACACCGGTCTGAAAATGCTATCCATTCACGTCATATCACTATTCGGAATGGGTTATATGACACAAAGTCCTCTCCCAGCTAAACCGAATAGTGAGCGCAATATTTTAAAACATACGGATATTGGGATTTCAGTTAAGTCACAACTTATTACCCAAAACATTTCTTCAAATGGTTTAAACAAATTACCATTTTAATCTTTTACACAAAAAGATTCATCTTACAAAGTTCACCCAGTTTCACAAAGATCCATTCACATTTTTTTTCAAAACAGTTTTCCTTTCAAATTGGATTAACTCGTCCAATCTTTAAATCAAAGGTTTAATTGATAGCTTTCAAAACAATTCCATTTCGACCTTTTATACAAAAGGTACACCTTTCCAATTTCAAAACAAAGTTCAACAATCTTTCACAAAGATTTATTCATAACTCGGAACACCATTTTCATTTCAAACTTAAAATTCTTTTGACACAAATTGGAAATTCATTCCTTATATGAAAGCTTCTATTATTTGAAAACAAATAGTTTTCATTTCAGAAAATCTGATTCATTTATACGAGTTAAAGTCCTTGGGTTAAATTCAACTCAAAGCCATACTTTTAAAATGGTTTAAATTCATATAAACACATTTATAACAACTTAACCATAATTTCCAAACATGGAATTCGATTCCAAATTTTGAATTCAAATTCAAATTAAATTATTTAAATTGAAAAACTTTACCAAGTCATTCAAAATAACTTTTATCTTAAAAACTCCTTTTCAAAAGCTTTAACATTTAACCCAAATCCATTTCCAAAATCAATTGAAATTAAAATTCCAATTTCAAAAACATTAAATTTAAATCATCTGTGACTTAACCGATTTCCTCGTGAAATCCATATTTGTGTGTGTATGGTGTAGTCCAGGGGTTTAACACAATAGTTCAACATCATTCAATCATCACAGATTCAAATACAACAATATATTTGATAAGCAGTATAACTATAACGCTTATCGTTCATTCACAGATTCATAGATAATATACAAATGTATCACAAATAAATGAATAAATTATACAGAGCTCAATCCACAGAACAAAATATCACAGATCAGATAGGACAATCAATTCAAGGCATCTCATACAATACAATCATTCATAAGTAAGGTCAAACATTCAATAATCATTTATAAGCAGGATTAATTAATTGTTTAATCCTAATTAATTTAATTTATTTCCAATTAAATTAATTACTTATGAATTAATTATCCAATCTTGATTTATTAATTACAAATCATTTGATATAAATTAATTTATCAAACACCTTAATTAATTATTCTTAATTAATAAATTATTCTTAATTAATCACATTAATTAAATTAACCTCTAAACCAATTACATAATTAATTAAGCCCTTAATTAATTATTTTAAGAAATTAAACCTCTAATTACTTACCATTAAGTAATCATCTCATAACAATTAATCATCAATTACCAATTAATCTTTATCATTAAATTAATTTCCTTTAATTAATCTTTAATTAATCTTAATAAATCTCATTTATTAATTAATCCTTAATTAATCTCCATTTGATTAATTATCCTTAATTAATCATAATAAGTAATTATCCCAAATTACTTAATTAATTACAATTATTAATTCATAATTAATTTTTTAAATAGTTAATCCTTAATCACGAATTAACTTAAATTTTTATTAGGCTTAGCGTTTTAAAAACAAAACCCGAGAAAATTGCTTGTTTACTCGAGTTAAACCCCGAGTTTTCCCCTCCATTTTCCCGAGTTGATTCTCCTTCTCACGTGTTTGGTTTAAGTTTTAAACTTAATAAACTATTGTTTTCAGGCTCGAGAATCTCGCGTTCCAACCCGAGACAATCCATCACTTTCTCGAGTATCAACTCGAGAACGCAAATCTTCAGAACACCAACCCGTGCACACAATCAACTTTGCACGCAAATCTTCCGACCATCAACGACATCCCTCACACATCATCGATCGTCAACGCTCCTAACTCCGACCACACAAACATATAAACAAATCCAAAATTGAAATCGAGGGAATCTCGATTAGCCTGGAATCGAACCACCTCAGAAAAACTCCCCTCCACGGCAACTCTGGCCACCAGAGTCGTTACCACCCCGTCTACACTTCCACCAGCAACCTCCACTGCGTTTCCCAACGGTCCCGCGAAGCTCGATTCACCAGAGAAGGATCATAGACCCATTTGCCTAGCTCGACAAAATTAGGTTTAAAAACATAAATCGCTTCGCCGCCGTCTCCACGATGATCTGGTGCAACTCCAACCATTTTTCCCAGACTCGCCGTACTCTCTTCCACCTCCACGCAAAGCCACTACTCCCAAAACTCCTCCGACCGCCTGAAATTGGTCGAAACCCACTTACAGTTCAACTGAGAACTGCTCTTAGAACACTCCACTAAAAATGACCGTTCCAGTTTTAAAAATCCTAATTTCGAATGTTAATTCAAGTTATGTAATTGAATTAGTAATTTATAACATGCGAATTTTTCATATATTTAAATTTCTGAGTAAAAATCAATTTTTCAGAACAATATATCACCAGCATACTCACAACTATTTTTAGTTCTTGATTCTTGTATAAACAAACCTGTTTTGTTTTAAACTATAAGCCTAAAAAATGTTTTAATGAAGATATATTGAGATTTCTTGGTGATTTGCCCCCTGTAATCTAAAACAGAGAAAACAGGTACCCAGAACATCCAGATATGTATATATACAGAGTTACTTCAAAATATATATATGCAAAACAACATGTTATTCATAAATCATATGCACAAATATAATTATACTTAAGTCTTAAAATAAGTTGTTTACTCACTGTGTTTTTGTGAAGATGAACAGAGCCTGCTTCCTTTTAACACAGGCTGGAAATTACAAGCTGAAGCTCTTATCTTCAATCCTCTGGTTACATTGATTTGTTTTGATGTTTAAGTTGAATTCTTGTTTGAGTTTCAGCTGGTATTTTCTTTCAGTTTTTCACAACTTGAAGTGGAACGAATTTGAAATGAGGATGATGGAAAGAAATGAAGTTTACAATGTGTTCATTTGTTTTAGTACTGGGTGTACAATTGATCAGAGATTTTTTTTTACTTTGGTGGCTGAAATGATGAAATTTGTGCTTGCATTAATTATCTTGTACAAATGAATATTTTTTTAATGTCTTCCTCTACAAGCTTATAGATATTTATATCTTTCCTCTTTTGTTCATACTTATCCATATTTGTTCATATTTGGATGTATTTTATTTTTCTTCTTATACTTATTATTTTGTAATATAAATGAATTTCTATATTTAATATGTTGTTAAGATTTAAATTCGAATGATTTAAAACATATTTTATATGAATTTGGAGAAAATCAAATTTGTTTACCAATTAATTTCACAAATTTTTTTATTCAAAAATTAAATAAATTATCAATTTAAATTTAGTTAAAATCCGGGATCGTTACAGTTTCCCCCTTAAGAAATTTCGTCCTCGAAATTTGCCAGGGAGACACAAAGATAGGTGAAAAATGTTTCATTAAATCAACTGAATATCTATTCTGCATTTGGCTTACCAAATCAGAATATCAATAATAGATACGAGAACGAATCTTTTTAAAGTTTTACAAGATACTCGGGTTATCCAGATCTACGAAATATGCAGTGGCATCGGTTAGTTCAAAGGGATAACTAATCATTCGTAGAATATATTAGGACCCCAAAGAATAGACAGATATATGGATACAATTCCAAAACCTTTTAATTTAGAAACTAAAGTATACCTATCAACCATAGCAACCGAAGCAACCAATTCATCCAAACAAACAATTCTGACCTATTTAGAGTTTATGTCCCATGCAAATATATCAAATCTTCTTCCTGGATCTACCAGGAACTATCAAAGAATTGAGAAAAGATGCTGAACAAAAGAGATTGGTAGAGAAAAGATTGCTTCCTTGTTTTTATAGGGTATTGACAATTTATAGCCGTATTCCCCTGTCCCCTATCTCATCCTCTTTTTGCACTCATACTTACTATCGGTGGATAGTAAGAGAATTTACTGAGGTATACGGACGGATATCTTAGGGATACTCATTCTAGGGTATACTTCACCCTATCTCTAATGAGCTACTTAATGTGTTATACTCCTGAGCTAAAGTTCAACCTTAGCTCTGATACCAATTTTAACGATCCTGACTATCTGAAAACCCTAACTCTAGACTGCCCGTGTGGGAAATTGTGGGCACCCAGAGTTTAGGAAAGGAACAATAAACTCCGAGTCAGTCATGGGACTGGTATGAGTAAAATAAATAGTTTATCTTTAAAACAAACAACAAAAGAATTTTAAACATTGAAATCCGCAATGCTTTCGAAAAATGAAACTACCATAAGAGCTCCCACCAAACACAGAATGCAATCGCAGACTTGGAGGAGATTTCTTCTTATGATAGTCAAATATGCTTAATACGAGAAAACTCTTTTGATATTATTACTAGTGCATAGTGTGAAACATTTTGAAAATATAATATTAATCTTTGTCAGCATAGGTACCATTATATTATGCCTGTTATAGCTGCCGCCTGAGGAGACAGGTTATACAAATTGCAATCGTAAAGGGCTCATATTGTTTCTTTGGATTTTCCAGCAAATGTTCAGGCTAAGGAACTTCCTATGCCACATGGGTACGCCTCTGGAGGGACGTCCCGAGAACTAACTAGCTCTCTGCCAACACAAGGCCGGGTTACCTCTTACTAGGTAACTACTACACGAGTATGCCACCCCCCGGTCGTTTGCGACCTTTATCCAAAGGCCCTCGATCACAAAGCAACAATCACACAGTAAATGAGATTGGAGCAACCACACAGGTAAAATATCTGGGCTCCATACCATGATACCACCTTTTTCCAGAAGGAAATGACATACCCTAAAGGGAGCGACCCTCATAACCTTGCCGCATCTTTCCTGTTTCGACCATTTCCGGGGTGTGAGGTCCTGATGCAGTCTCGTCCACAAAGCTACGCTTTACACGAAAGCCATGCTTTGATCACAAATGATCACCAACACACAACAGCACTTAGCATGCCACACTACCAAATTGGGAGTATATCACTGATAACATTCAACTACATAACCTCTGAGCTCGTACGTCTCAGAGAAGGGTGTTAAGCTAAGAGAATAAATTCTCCACCACCAAACAGAAATGTATTTGAAAGAAATCAGCTTTATATCTCAAAGTGTAATGTCAAACATACGGCCATACAAGTCTGTTCCGGGTTCGAACAGAACCGAAGGCACTTCCAAAGAAGCCCTTGCAATCCGGGTATTCACAATCCCGATTGGACTTCCCATCACTTAGGGAATCTCTATATCGTAGCTACTCAGTGCAGAGACAATCGATAGGTTATCCTATCGTTCTCGCAAACACCCGGTCTTCAACACCGGTCTTAAAATGCTATCCATTCACGTCGTATCACTATTCGGAATGGGTTATATGACACAAAGTCCTCTCCTGGCTAAACCGAATAGTGAGCGCAATATTTTAAAACATATGGATATTGGGATTTTAATTAAGTCACAACTTATTACCCAAAACATTTCTTCACAACTTATTACCCAAAACATTTCTTCAAATGGTTTAAACAAATTACCATTTTAATCTTTTACACAAAAAGATTCATCTCACAAAGTTCACCCAGTTTTACAAAGATCCATTCACGTTTTTTTTCCAAAACGGTTTTCCTTTCAAATTGGATTAACTCGTCCAATCTTTAAATCAAAGGTTTAATTGATAACTTTCAAAACAATTCCATTTCGACCTTTTATACAAAAGGTACACCTTTCCAATTTCAAAACAAAGTTCAACAATATTTCACAAAGATTTATTCATAACTCGAAAAACCATTTTCATTTCAAACTTGAAATTCTTTTGACAAAAATTGGAAATTCATTCCTTATATGAAAGCTTCTATTATTTGAAAACAAATAGTTTTCATTTCGGAAAATCTGATTCATTTATACGAGTTAAAGTCCTTGGGTAAAATTCAACTCAAAGCCATACTTTTAAAATGGTTTAAATTCAAATAAACACATTTATAACATCTTAACCATAATTTCCAAACATGGAATTCGATTCCAAATTTTGAATTCAAATTCAAATAAAATTATTTAAATTGAAAAACTTTACCAAGTCAATCAAAATAACTTTTATCTTAAAAACTCCTTTTCAAAAGCTTTAACATTTAACCCAAATCCATTTCCAAAATCAATTGAAATTAAAATTTCAATTTCCAAAACATTAAATTTAAATCATCCGTGACTTAACCGATTTCCTCGTGAAATCCATATTTGTGTGTGTATGGTGTAGTCCAGAGGTTTAACACAATAGTGCAACATCATTCAATCATCACAGATTCAAATACAACAATATATTTGATAAGCGGTATAACTATAACGCTTATCGTTCATTCACAGATTCACAGATAATATTACAAATGTATCACAAATAAATGAATAAATTATACACAGCTCAATCCACAGAACAAAATATCACAGATCAGATAGGACAATCAATTCAAGGCATCTCATACAATACAATCATTCATAAGTAAGGTCAAACATTCAATAATCATTTATAAGCAGGATTAATTAATTGTTTAATCCTAATTAATTCAATTTATTTCCAATTAAATTAATTACTTATGAATTAATTATCCAATCTTGATTTATTAATTACAAATCATTTGATATAAATTAATTGATCAAACACCTTAATTAATTATTCTTAATTAATAAATTATTCTTAATTAATCACATTAATTAAATTAACCTCTAAACCAATTACATAATTAATTAACCCCTTAATTAATTATTTTAAGAAATTAAACCTTTAATTAATTACCATTAAGCAATCATCTCATAACAATTAATCATCAATTACCAATTAATCTTTATCATTAAATTAATTTCCTTTAATTAATCTTTAATTAATCTTAATTAATCTTAATTAATCTTAATAAATCTCATTTATTAATTAATCCTTAATTAATCTCCATTTGATTAATTATCCTTAATTAATCATAATAAGTAATTATCCCTAATTACTTAATTAATTACAATTATTAATTCATAATTAATTTCTTAAATAGTTAATCCTTAATCACGAATTAACTTAAATTTTTATTAGGCTTAGCGTTTTAAAAAAAACCCGAGAAAATTGCTTGTTTACTCGAGTTAAACCCCGAGTTTTACCCTCCATTTTCCCAAGTTGATTCTCCTTCTCACGTGTTTGGTTTAAGTTTTAAACTTAATAAACTGTTGTTTTCAGGCTCGAGAATCTCGCGTTCTAACCCGAGATAATCCATCACTTTCTCGAGTATCAACTCGAGAACGCAAATCTTTATAACACCAACCCATGCACGCAATCAACTGTGCACATACATCGGTGATTAGCGCTTTCCGACCATCGACGACATCCCTCACACATCATCGATCGTCAACGCTCCTAACTCCGACCACTCAAACATCTAAACAAATCCAAAATCGAAATCGAGGGAATCTCGATCAGCCTGGAATCGAACCACCTCAGAAAAACTCCCCTCCACGGCAACTCTGGCCACCAGAGTCGTTACCACCCCGTCTACACTTTCACCAGCAACCTCCACTGCGTTTCCCAACGGTCCCGCGAAGCTCGATTCACCAGAGAAGGATCATAGACCCATTTGCCTAGCTCGACAAAATTAGGTTTAAAAACATAAATCGCTTCGCCGCCGTCTCCACGATGATCTGGTGCTACTCCGACCATTTTTCCCAGACTCGCCGTACTCTCTTCCACCTCCACGCAAAGCCACGACTCCCAGAACTCCTCCGACCGCCTGAAATTGGTCGAAACCCACATTATAGTTCAATTGAGAACTGCTCTTAGAACACTCCACTAAAAATGACCGTTCTAGTTTTAAAAATCCTAATTTCGAATGTTAATTCAAGTTATGTAATTGAATTAGTAATTTATAACATGCGAATTTTTCATATATTTAAATTTCTGAGTAAAAATCAATTTTTCAGAACAATATATCACCAACCTACTCACAACTATTTTTAGTTCTTGATTCTTGTATAAACAAACCTGTTTTGTTTTAAACTATAAGCCTAAAAAATGTTTTAATGAAGATATATTGAGATTTCTTGGTTATTTGCACCCTGTAATCTAAAACAGAGAAAACAGGTACCCAGAACATCCATATATGTATATATACAGAGTTACTTCAAAATATATATATGCAAAACAACATGTTATTCATAAATCATGTGCATAAATATAATTATACTTAAGTCTTAAAAAAAGTTGTTTACTCACTGTGTTTTTGTGAAGATGAACAGAGCCTGCTTCCTTTTGACACAGGCTGGAAATTACAAGCTGAAGCTCTTATCTTCAATCCTCTGGTTACATTGATTTGTTTTGATGTTTAAGTTGAATTCTTGTTTGAGTTTCAGCTGGTATTTTCTTTCAGTTTTTCACAGCTTAAAGTGGAACGAATTTGAAATGAGGATGATGGAAAGAAATGAAGTTTACAGTGTGTTCATTTGTTTTAGTACTGGGTGATAAAAATGTGTTTGTACAATTGATCAGAGATTTTTTTTACTTTGGTGGCTGAAATGATGAAATTTGTGCTTGCATTAATTATCTTGTACAAATGAATATTTTTTTCATGTCTTCCTTTGCAAGCTTATAGATATTTATATCTTTCCTCTTTTGTTCATACTTATCCATATTTGTTCATATTTGGATGTATTTTATTTTTCTTCTTATACTTATTATTTTGTAATATAAATGAATTTCTTTATTTAATATGTTGTTAAGATTTAAATTCGAATGATTTAACACATATTTTATTTGAATTTGGAGAAAATCAAATTTGTTTACCAATTAATTTCACAAATTTTTTTATTCCAAAATTAAATAAATTATCAATTTAAATTTAGTTAAAATCCAGGATCGTTATATTCGGCGTTTTAGCAGCATAATTGGTAGCAAAAATTGAGTTTTAATAGGTGGGTCGTATCTCTTATATCTGTGTACCATTCGATTCGTCTTGTCATGCTGATCTCCGCAGTATATTCATTTGTGTGTTTTGGAATCCAGTATGCACGAAATCTGCGTAACGATTAGCTGTATCGGTACCCATTTTGAGTCTCTAGAATATTCTATGTCCATTCATTTGACAAACGGCCGAAAACAAATGTCCACTACTTATTAATATTCGCTGAATTCAATGCCGACTTTTAAAATTCCCTGGTTTCAAAATATTATTTGCTGGTTTTGTTCATTTCCATTTCTATTCCCATTTTCGTTTCTGTACCTAAGAATAAAAATAATATATACAATTTTATATCTAGAGAACCACTGTTTGAAAGCCTCCTCCTTCTTTGAAATAACCTATATCTTGTTCGCTACCAATCAATTTTGCTCGTCTTTCCTTTATATTTGCAAACTCATGATAATATATATATATATATATATATATATATATATATATGAAAGATTTCATATATTTTGGCTTTGAGCTGCTCGTCCCTTCAACATCGCATGCTCATCCTCCTTCCTACCGAACCCCATCATATTTTCCTTCAACTGAACCCACTTTATCTGCCATTTCCTCTGGCCGCCATCTGCCCTCCCATCAGCCGCTTCTAGGCCTTGCTCTACCACTGCCCTCTCGCCAAAACTACCTAGCTCCAACGCGTCGTGTGCTCCTCAAATAAACCACATCTCCACGCAAGTCATTTTCCATAACCACCTCCGCCCTTTCGCCTGCCACCCTAAGTAGTCAGCAGTCCACCTCACGCAGCACCCTACAGCACTCACCACCGTGCCAGCATAAACGCCAATACCCAAGCACCAAAACTCGGCTCTCCTTGCTCCTCCGCGACCATATCATGCTCCGCCTATCTCCATGTGACAACACGCAATAGCCACCACAGCCACACCTTGCTCAAGCATCACACACTGACCATCTCCGCCCTAGCTTTCCACTGACCAGGCCACTCACACGTGTCTCTATCCGACATGGATTTCGTGTTGGGATTGCCGAGAACTCAGAGGGGAAATGATTCTATATTTGTTGTGGTGGACCGGTTTTCGAAAATGGCACATTTTATAGCCTGTAAGAAGACAGCGGATGCAGTTCGAGTGGCACAATTATATTTTAAAGAGGTGTATCGATTACATGGTTTACCAGAATCTATTGTTTCCGACAGGGATACCAGGTTTTTAAGTCATTTTTGGCTTAGTTTGTGGAAGATGGTGGGAACGAAGCTGAATTTTAGTAGTGCTTATCATCCGCAAACAGATGGGCAAACAGAGGTGGTTAACCGATCGTTAGGAAATTTATTGAGATGTCTTGTGCAGGATAAGTTGAAAAGTTGGGATATGAAATTATGTCAGGAAGAGTTTGCTCATAATCATGCTGTTAACCGAAGCACTGGTTACAGTCCATTTCAGATTGTATATTCAAGCTTGCCAAAGGGGCCGTTGGATTTAGCAATAGTACCACAACCGAAGGGGATAGTTAAACGGGCTACGGATTTCGTTGATAAGTTGAAAGACTGTCATAGAATTGTTCAAGAACGATTGGAAAAGGCAAATGAGAAGTATAAACAAATAGTGGATAAGAAACGAAGAAATGTAGTCTTCAAAGAGGGTGATTTTGTTTACGCGGTATTGACGAAAGATCGTTTTCCAGTTGGGACTTACAACAAGTTGAAAGCACGAAAGATTGGTCCGTTAGAAATTTTGAAGAAGATCAATAATAATGCCTATCGGTTAAAGTTGCCCGATCACATTCACACTGCTGACGTTTTCAACGTTAAACATTTGATTCCGTACCATGGAGATGAGCTTGTTGAAAAAGAGAGAAGTACAAATTCAAGGTCGAATTTTTGTCAACAAGGGGAGGATGATGAAGCAGCATACCTAGGTTCGAAGACCAGAAGCTCCGACCTAACTCCCACCTCAATCGCGACCTACGACCTATCCCCAACCTTCATGCCGACCTACGACCTATCTCCAACTTCCATGCCGATCTACGATCTAAACTACAAGTTCCGACCTAATTCCCAAATACCGACCTACGACCTATCTTCGCGAACGAATTACCACACCTCCACTTCCATCTCCAATCGCGGCCGACCTACGACTCATCCCAGTGTCGATGAGTCGTGACCGAGTCATTCCAGTAAGTTGCGAACGACCTTAGCTTGAGTCGGTGATGATCTGTTAAGTCGCGAGCGAACATGGATAAGTCGGAGCCGAGATAAGACGTTGCCGACCTTAGAAAAATTGGCATTACCGCCTTCTGTTAAGTCGCGAGCGAACATTGATAAGTCGGAGCCGAGATAAGACGTTGCCGACCTTAGATAGGTCGTGTCCGACCTAAGGACTTTGTTTTTTTTTCTGTTCTTTGTGTGTGTTGAGTTGTAACTACTATAAATAGTGGATGAGTTGTAACTTTTGAGGTTGTTGAATATTGAATAAAAATTCTCTTTGTTAGCTTGGTGCTTTCAATTTCTATTGGTAGTCGAGTGTATCTCCTATCTCCACTTACGTCATTCGAGTGCGCTCGAATCATCGTTTGCTGAAGCCGATTCATGGAATCTTGTGCGCAAGATCAACGTTGAAGAATCGTAGATCTCTTTCCCGGTATCTTCGGATCAACAAGTCAGAGATAACTAGAGTTCGGTATCTTCGGATCAACGAATTCGGGCATTTCAGTATCCATCAATCCACAGATTGCTATTTTCATCGATTGAAGATCGTCTAGAATTATCCGCTGCGTCAGTTTGGTATCAAAGCTTGTTTTAGCCAATCATAGCTAAATCGAGTCTTGGAGCCGAGAATTTGAAGTGTTGAAGTTGTGTTCATCGTGTTCATCATATTTTGCAACAAAGTTGGAGTTTCCGATCCATTTCATTTTGGATCAAAGTTCGAAAGGTGTTTGAAAACTTGAAGTGTGAATTTGTTGAAGTGTTTGTGAAGTATTCAATCATGCCGCCAAGACGAGTTCAACGTCATCGCAATATTAATGCTTTGTACGGAAGAGAAGAGGCCGACGAAATGGAGCAACGAATCAACGGGAATTTCAATGAGAAGCTTACGGTAGGGATTGGTCAATTAGAGAGGATGATGTTGGAAATGAGTCAAAATCAGAGAAGGGTTTCACCTGAATCGAGCCATGGAAGAAGTAGAGTTTCACCACATTCTAATCGGGAGAGAAGTGTTGATAGTGATCATAGAAGCGTGGATCGAGATTGTGATAGAAATGTTGATGATCGAGGTCGAGATAGAAATGTGACTGATCGAGATCGGAGGAATGTGGATCGTAGGAATGTTGGTGGAAGAAATGGTGGTGGTAGAGATGTTGGTGGTCATGATCGACATCGATATACATCGGATTGTGAAGAAGAGTTTGATGGTGGTAGTGTTCATAGACGAGGACGTGGACGAGGAAGGAATCAGTCGGAGTACGATCACAAGTGGGAATCTGGGATGAAGACAGAAATTTCAGAATTCAAAGGTGGTATGCAGGCTGAGGAGTTTTTGGATTGGGTGGCTAATGTTGAAGAAATTTTTGATTTCAAAGAAGTTCCAGAACGTCGTAGAGTGAAGTTGGTTGCTACAAGGTTGAGGGGTAGAGCTTTGGCATGGTGGCAGCAAACTAAACTTACACGTGAACGAATGGGGAAGTCAAAAGTTGAATCTTGGGAGAAGATGAAGAAATTGATGAAAGCAACGTTCTTACCTTACAATTATCAATCTCTGATGTATCAACGTTTGCAGAACTTGAGGCAGGGCACAAAGACTGTTAATGATTACGCAGATGAGTTTTATCAGCTTATTGCAAGGAATGATATTATGGAAACGGAAGAACAACTGACATCTAGATTCATTGGGGGATTGAGAATGCAGATTCAGGATATGGTTAATATGTTCGATCCAAGATCTGTAGCAGAGGCACATCAAAAAGCGTTGGCTTGGGAGAAGCAGGGTAGACGAGGAGGTGGTGTGTTTACTAATTCCAACAATCAAGTGAAGGGTGTTAGTGGAAGTGCTAATGTTTCCAAACCTATCAGTAAACCAGTGATGAAGGAGGCTGAGAAGGTGAAGGTTAACAACAGTTTCAAATGTTACAATTGTCAGGAGATGGGTCATAATAGCAACGAATGTCCGAAACCGAAGAAGAGAACCATGGTGACAGAAGTTGAGGAGGAAGATGAGGAAGAAGCTGAATGTTCTAATTCTTTACCAGTTGAGGAGGAAAACTTACTGTCGGGAGATGAAGGATACGCATTGATGATGAGGAGAAGTTGTTTAACACCAAAGCAAGAGGAGGAAAATAGGTGGTTGAGGAATAATATCTTTCAATCTACCTGCACTATTCTGGGAAGAGTTTGTAAATTTGTTATTGATGCTGGGAGTTGCGATAATATTATCTCTACAGAAGCAGTGAAGAAGTTGGAGTTGAAAACCGAGAAACATCCTAAACCGTACAAGTTAGCTTGGTTGAGGAAGGGTGGTGAAGTGAAGGTTGGACGAAGGGCTCGTGTGAAGTTTTCAATTGGGAAGAAGTACAAAGATGAAATCTGGTGTGATGTCGTAGATATGGACGTTTGTCATTTGTTGCTGGGAAGACCATGGCAGTATGATCGAGCTGTGCAGCATGACGGACGGACCAACAGTTACAGTTTCATGTTCGAAGGTACAAAGATTACTCTGGTTCCGAAGAAACGCCAACAGGAAGAAAACAAACTGGAGGAGATTGAAGAACTGAAAATGTTGTTATCTTTGAAGGAGTTTGTTAAGGAGGTCGAGGAGGAACCGGAAGTGTTCTTGTTGATTGGGCGTGAGAGCAGGGAAGAGGTTGAAATTCCAGAAGAAGCAAAGTCAGTATTGAAAGAATTTGAGGATGTATTTCCAAACGAGTTGCCTAAAGAGTTACCGCCGCTGAGAGACATTCAACATCAAATTGATCTTGTTCCGGGAGCAGTATTGCCACATAGACCGCATTACCGAATGAGTCCGAAGGGGCATGAAGAATTAAGGAGACAGGTGGAAGAATTGCTTGAGCAGGGACGTGTACAGGAAAGTTTGAGTCCATGTGCTGTGCCAGCTTTGTTGGTACCGAAGAAAGATGGGACGTGGAGGATGTGCACGGACAGTCGAGCATTGAATAAAATCACTGTACGATACAGATTTCCAATGCCAAGGTTGGATGACTTGCTGGATCAGTTGAGTGGGGCTACTATCTTTTCGAAAATTGATTTGAAAAGCGGATATCATCAAATTCGGATTAGACCTGGAGACGAATGGAAGACAGCCTTCAAAACGAGAGAGGGGTTGTATGAATGGCTGGTGATGCCGTTCGGTCTTTCGAATGCACCGAGTACGTTCATGCGAGTGATGAATCAAATTTTTAGGCCTTTCATTGGGAAATTTGTGGTGGTGTACTTTGACGATATCTTGATTTATAGTAGGAGTCTGGAAGAGCATGCTCAACATCTGAAGGAAGTGTTAATTATTTTACGAAAGGAACAATTTTATGCTGCGACAAAGAAATGCGTGTTCATGACGCATAGTGTTTTGTTCTTGGGGTATATTGTTTCGGAGAAGGGCATCTAGGTAGATCAGAATAAAGTTGAAGCAGTCAGGAATTGGCCACAGCCGAAGACAATTACAGAAGTGAGAAGTTTTCATGGGCTAGCGTCATTCTACCGAAGATTCATTCCACACTTCAGTAGCGTGATGGCACCGGTGACTGATTGCATGAAGGGGAAACAATTTTCTTGGACGGAGGAAGCTGGGATTGCTTTTGGGAAGATCAAGAAGTTGCTGACATATGCACCAATTCTTGTATTACCAGATTTTCAGTTATTGTTTGAACTGCATACTGATGCGTCAAAGGTTGGAATTGGTGGGGTGTTGAGTCAGAATGGGCGTCCTATTGCATATTTCAGCGAGAAGTTGTCAGGAGCAAAGATGAGATACAGTACCTATGATGTGGAATTTTATGCTGTTGTTCAAGCGGTGAAGCACTGGCGACATTACTTATTCCAGAAAGAATTTGTTTTATACTCTGATCACGAGGCGTTGAAACATTTACAAGGACAAGACAAGATTTCAGCGAGACATGCATCGTGGATTGCTTATTTGCAACAGTTTACTTTTGTCGTTAAGCACAAGTCAGGGGTAACCAATCGTGTGGCTGATGCTTTGAGTAGGAGGAATCATTTGTTGACAACAATGAAAGTGGAAGTGACAGGTTTTGAATTATTGCCAGAATTGATTGAAGAAGATCCTTACTTTGCAAAATTTGTTGAAAAAGTAAAGGAAGGAAATACGGATGAATTTGTGTTGGTGGATGGTTTTCTGTTTAAGGGAAATCGTTTGTGCATCCCAGACTGTAGCTTGAGAATGAAGATTGTTAAAGAACTACATGAAGAAGGCCATGTGGGTAGAGATCGTACGTTGCAGTTAATTTCTCAATCTTATTTTTGGCCGTCAATGAGGAAAGAGGTAGAAAGATTTGTGGAGAGGTGTCATATTTGTCAGGTTTCGAAAGGAACAGCGACGAATGCGGGGTTATATATGCCGTTACCTGTGCCGACCAAACCATGGGTTGATATCAGCATGGATTTCGTGTTGGGATTGCCGAGAACTCAGAGGGGAAATGATTCTATATTTGTTGTGGTGGACCGGTTTTAGAAAATGGCACATTTTATAGCCTGTAAGAAGACAGCGGATGCAGTTCGAGTGGCACAATTATATTTTAAAGAGGTGTATCGATTACATGGTTTACCAGAATCTATTGTTTCCGACAGGGATACCAGGTTTTTAAGTCATTTTTGGCTTAGTTTGTGGAAGATGGTGGGAACGAAGCTGAATTTTAGTAGTGCTTATCATCCGCAAACAGATGGGCAAACAGAGGTGGTTAACCGATCGTTGGGAAATTTATTGAGATGTCTTGTGCAGGATAAGTTGAAAAGTTGGGATATGAAATTATGTCAGGCAGAGTTTGCTCATAATCATGCTGTTAACCGAAGCACTGGTTACAGTCCATTTCAGATTGTATATTCAAGCTTGCCAAAGGGGCCGTTGGATTTAGCAATAGTACCACAACCGAAGGGGATAGTTAAACGGGCTACGGATTTCGTTGATAAGTTGAAAGACTGTCATAGAATTGTTCAAGAACGATTGGAAAAGGCAAATGAGAAGTATAAACAAATAGTGGATAAGAAACGAAGAAATGTAGTCTTCAAAGAGGGTGATTTTGTTTACGCGGTATTGACGAAAGATCGTTTTCCAGTTGGGACTTACAACAAGTTGAAAGCACGAAAGATTGGTCCGTTAGAAATTTTGAAGAAGATCAATAATAATGCCTATCGGTTAAAGTTGCCCGATCACATTCACACTGCTGACGTTTTCAACGTTAAACATTTGATTCCGTACCATGGAGATGAGCTTGTTGAAAAAGAGAGAAGTACAAATTCGAGGTCGAATTTTTGTCAACAATGGGAGGATGATGAAGCAGCATACCTAGGTTCGAAGACCAGAAGCTCCGACCTAACTCCCACCTCAATCGCGACCTACGACCTATCCCCAACCTTCATGCCGACCTACGACCTATCTCCAACTTCCATGCCGATCTACGACCTAAACTACAAGTTCCGACCTAATTCCCAAATACCAACCTACGACCTATCTTCGCGAACGAATTACCACACCTCCACTTCCATCTCCAATCGCGGCCGACCTACGACTCATCCCAGTGTCGATGAGTCGTGACCGAGTCATTCCAGTAAGTTGCGAACGACCTTAGCTTGAGTCGGTGATGATCTATTAAGTCGCGAGCGAACATGGATAAGTCGGAGCCGAGATAAGACGTTGCCGACCTTAGAAAAATTGGCATTACCGCCTTCTGTTAAGTCGCGAGCGAACATTGATAAGTCAGAGCCGAGATAAGACGTTGCCGACCTTAGATAGGTCATGTCCGACCTAAGGACTTTGTTTTTTTTTTCTGTTCTTTGTGTGTGTTGAGTTGTAACTACTATAAATAGTGGATGAGTTGTAACTTTTGAGGTTGTTGAATATTGAATAAAAATTCTCTTTGTTAGCTTGGTGCTTTCAATTTCTATTGGTAGTCGAGTGTATCTCCTATCTCCACTTACGTCATTCGAGTGCGCTCGAATCATCGTTTGCTGAAGCCGATTCACGGAATCTTGTGCGCAAGATCAATGTTGAAGAATCGTAGATCTCTTTCCCGGTATCTTCGGATCAACAAGTCAGAGATAGCTAGAGTTCGGTATCTTCGGATCAACGAATTTGGGCATTTCAGTATCCATCAATCCACAGATTGCTATTTTCATCGATTGAAGATCGTCTAGAATTATCCACTGCGTCAGTTTGGTATCAGAGCTTGTTTTAGCCAATCATAGCTAAATCGAGTCTTGGAGCCGAGAATTTGAAGTGTTGAAGTTGTGTTCATCGTGTTCATCATATTTTGCAACAAAGTTGGAGTTTCCGATCCATTTCATTTTGGATCAAAGTTCGAAAGGTGTTTGAAAACTTGAAGTGTGAATTTGTTGAAGTGTTTGTGAAGTATTCAATCATGCCGCCAAGACGAGTTCAACGTCATCGCAATATTAATGCTTTGTACGGAAGAGAAGAGGCCGACGAAATGGAGCAACGAATCAACGGGAATTTCAATGAGAAGCTTACGGTAGGGATTGGTCGATTAGAGAGGATGATGTTGAAAATGAGTCAAAATCAGAGAAGGGTTTCACCTGAATCGAGCCATGGAAGAAGTAGAGTTTCACCACATTCTAATCGGGAGAGAAGTGTTGATAGTGATCATAGAAGCGTGGATCGAGATTGTGATAGAAATGTTGATGATCGAGGTCGAGATAGAAATGTGACTGATCGAGATCGGAGGAATGTGGATCGTAGGAATGTTGGTGGAAGAAATGGTGGTGGTAGAGATGTTGGTGGACATGATCGACATCGATATACATCGGATTGTGAAGAAGAGTATGATGGTGGTAGTGTTCATAGACGAGGACGTGGACGAGGAAGGAATCAGTCGGAGTACGATCACAAGTGGGAATCTGGGATGAAGACAGAAATTTTAGAATTCAAAGGTGGTATGCAGGCTGAGGAGTTTTTGGATTGGGTGGCTAATGTTGAAGAAATTTTTGATTTCAAAGAAGTTCCAGAACGTCGTAGAGTGAAGTTGGTTGCTACAAGGTTGAGGGGTAGAGCTTTGGCATGGTGGCAGCAAACTAAACTTACACGTGAACGAATGGGGAAGTCAAAAGTTGAATCTTGGGAGAAGATGAAGAAATTGATGAAAGCAACGTTCTTACCTTACAATTATCAATCTCTGATGTATCAACGTTTGCAGAACTTGAGGCAGGGCACAAAGACTGTTAATGATTACGCAGATGAGTTTTATCAGCTTATTGCAAGGAATGATATTATGGAAACGGAAGAACAACTGACATCTAGATTCATTGGGGGATTGAGAATGCAGATTCAGGATATGGTTAATATGTTCGATCCAAGATCTGTAGCAGAGGCACATCAAAAAGCGTTGGCTTGGGAGAAGCAGGGTAGACGAGGAGGTGGTGTGTTTACTAATTCCAACAATCAAGTGAAGGGTGTTAGTGGAAGTGCTAATGTTTCCAAACCTATCAGTAAACCAGTGATGAAGGAGGCTGAGAAGGTGAAGGTTAACAACAGTTTCAAATGTTACAATTGTCAGGAGATGGGTCATAAAAGCAACGAATGTCCGAAACCGAAGAAGAGAACCATGGTGACAGAAGTTGAGGAGGAAGATGTGGAAGAAGCTGAATGTTCTAATTCTTTACTTATTGAGGAGGAAAACTTACTGTCGGGAGATGAAGGATACGCATTGATGATGAGGAGAAGTTGTTTAACACCAAAGCAAGAGGAGGAAAATAGGTGGTTGAGGAATAATATCTTTCAATCTACCTGCACTATTCTGGGAAGAGTTTGTAAATTTGTTATTGATGCTGGGAGTTGCGATAATATTATCTCTACAGAAGCAGTGAAGAAGTTGGAGTTGAAAACCGAGAAACATCCTAAACCGTACAAGTTAGCTTGGTTGAGGAAGGGTGGTGAAGTGAAGGTTTGACGAAGGGCTCGTGTGAAGTTTTCAATTGGGAAGAAGTACAAAGATGAAATCTGGTGTGATGTCGTAGATATGGACGTTTGTCATTTGTTGCTGGGAAGACCATGGCAGTATGATCGAGCTGTGCAGCATGACGGACGGACCAACAGTTACAGTTTCATGTTCGAAGGTACAAAGATTACTCTGGTTCCGAAGAAACGCCAACAGGAAGAAAACAAACTGGAGGAGATTGAAGAACTGAAAACGTTGTTATCTTTGAAGGAGTTTGTTAAGGAGGTCGAGGAGGAACCGGAAGTGTTCTTGTTGATTGGGCGTGAGAGTAGGGAAGAGGTTGAAATTCCAGAAGAAGCAAAGTCAGTATTGAAAGAATTTGAGGATGTATTTCCAGACGGGTTGCCTAAAGAGTTACCGCCGCTGAGAGACATTCAACATCAAATTGATCTTGTTCCGGGAGCAGTATTGCCACATAGACCGCATTACCGAATGAGTCCGAAGAAGCATGAAGAATTAAGGAGACAGGTGGAAGAATTGCTTGAGCAGGGACGTGTACAGGAAAGTTTGAGTCCATGTGCTGTGCCAGCTTTGTTGGTACTGAAGAAAGATGGGACGTGGAGGATGTGCACGGACAGTCGAGCATTGAATAAAATCACTGTACGATACAGATTTCCAATGCCAAGGTTGGATGACTTGCTGGATCAGTTGAGTGGGGCTACTATCTTTTCGAAAATTGATTTGAAAAGCGGATATCATCAAATTCGGATTAGACCTGGAGACGAATGGAAGACAGCCTTCAAAACGAGAGAGGGGTTGTATGAATGGCTGGTGATGCCGTTCGGTCTTTCGAATGCACCGAGTACGTTCATGCGAGTGATGAATCAAATTTTTAGGCCTTTCATTGGGAAATTTGTGGTGGTGTACTTTGACGATATCTTGATTTATAGTAGGAGTCTGGAAGAGCATGTTCAACATCTGAAGGAAGTGTTAATTATTTTACGAAAGGAACAATTTTATGCTGCGACAAAGAAATGCGTGTTCATGACGCATAGTGTTTTGTTCTTGGGGTATATTGTTTCGGAGAAGGGCATCCAGGTAGATCAGAATAAAGTTGAAACAGTCAGGAATTGGCCACAGCCGAAGACAATTACAGAAGTGAGAAGTTTTCATGGGCTAGCGTCATTCTACCGAAGATTCATTCCACACTTCAGTAGCGTGATGGCACCGGTGACTGATTGCATGAAGGGGAAACAATTTTCTTGGACGGAGGAAGCTGGGATTGCTTTTGGGAAGATCAAGAAGTTGCTGACATCTGCACCAATTCTTGTATTACCAGATTTTCAGTTATTGTTTGAACTGCATACTGATGCGTCAAAGGTTGGAATTGGAGGGGTGTTGAGTCAGAATGGGCGTCCTATTGCATATTTCAGCGAGAAGTTGTCAGGAGCAAAGATGAGATACAGTACCTATGATGTGGAATTTTATGCTGTTGTTCAAGCGGTGAAGCACTGGCGACATTACTTTTTCCAGAAAGAATTTGTTTTATACACTGATCACGAGGCGTTGAAACATTTACAAGGACAAGACAAGATTTCAGCGAGACATGCATCGTGGATTGCTTATTTGCAACAGTTTACTTTTGTCGTTAAGCACAAGTCAGGGGTAACCAATCGTGTGGCTGATGCTTTGAGTAGGAGGAATCATTTGTTGACAACAATGAAAGTGGAAGTGACAGGTTTTGAATTATTGCCAGAATTGATTGAAGAAGATCCTTACTTTGCGAAATTTGTTGAAAAAGTAAAGGAAGGAAATACGGATGAATTTGTGTTGGTGGATGGTTTTCTGTTTAAGGGAAATCGTTTGTGCATCCCAGACTGTAGCTTGAGAATGAAGATTGTTAAAGAACTACATGAAGAAGGCCATGTGGGTAGAGATCGTACGTTGCAGTTAATTTCTCAATCTTATTTTTGGCCGTCAATGAGGAAAGAGGTAGAAAGATTTGTGGAGAGGTGTCATATTTGTCAGGTTTCGATAGGAACAGCGACGAATGCGGGGTTATATATGCCGTTACCTGTGCCGACCAAACCATGGGTTGATATCAGCATGGATTTCGTGTTGGGATTGCCGAGAACTCAGAGGGGAAATGATTCTATATTTGTTGTGGTGGACCGGTTTTCGAAAATGGCACATTTTATAGCCTGTAAGAAGACAGCGGATGCAGTTCGAGTGGCACAATTATATTTTAAAGAGGTGTATCGATTACATGGTTTACCAGAATCTATTGTTTCCGACAGGGATACCAGGTTTTTAAGTCATTTTTGGCTTAGTTTGTGGAAGATGGTGGGAACGAAGCTGAATTTTAGTAGTGCTTATCATCCGCAAACAGATGGGCAAACAGAGGTGGTTAACCGATCGTTGGGAAATTTATTGAGATGTCTTGTGCAGGATAAGTTGAAAAGTTGGGATATGAAATTATGTCAGGCAGAGTTTGCTCATAATCATGCTGTTAACCGAAGCACTGGTTACAGTCCATTTCAGATTGTATATTCAAGCTTGCCAAAGGGGCCGTTGGATTTAGCAATAGTACCACAACCGAAGGGGATAGTTAAACGGGCTACGGATTTCGTTGATAAGTTGAAAGACTGTCATAGAATTGTTCAAGAACGATTGGAAAAGGCAAATGAGAAGTATAAACAAATAGTGGATAAGAAACGAAGAAATGTAGTCTTCAAAGAGGGTGATTTTGTTTACGCGGTATTGACGAAAGATCGTTTTCCAGTTGGGACTTACAACAAGTTGAAAGCACGAAAGATTGGTCCGTTAGAAATTTTGAAGAAGATCAATAATAATGCCTATCGGTTAAAGTTGCCCGATCACATTCACACTGCTGACGTTTTCAACGTTAAACATTTGATTCCGTACCATGGAGATGAGCTTGTTGAAAAAGAGAGAAGTACAAATTCGAGGTCGAATTTTTGTCAACAAGGGGAGGATGATGAAGCAGCATACCTAGGTTCGAAGACCAGAAGCTCCGACCTAACTCCCACCTCAATCGCGACCTACGACCTATCCCCAACCTTCATGCCGACCTACGACCTATCTCCAACTTCCATGCCGATCTACGATCTAAACTACAAGTTCCGACCTAATTCCCAAATACCGACCTACGACCTATTTTCGCGAACGAATTACCACACCTCCACTTCCATCTCCAATCGCGGCCGACCTACGACTCATCCCAGTGTCGATGAGTCGTGACCGAGTCATTCCAGTAAGTTGCGAACGACCTTAGCTTGAGTCGGTGATGATCTGTTAAGTCGCGAGCGAACATGGATAAGTCGGAGCCGAGATAAGACGTTGCCGACCTTAGAAAAATTGGCAATACCGCCTTCTGTTAAGTCGCGAGCGAACATTGATAAGTCGGAGCCGAGATAAGACGTTGCCGACCTTAGATAGGTCGTGTCCGACCTAAGGACTTTGTTTTTTTTTTCTGTTCTTTGTGTGTGTTGAGTTGTAACTACTATAAATAGTGGATGAGTTGTAACTTTTGAGGTTGTTGAATATTGAATAAAAATTCTCTTTGTTAGCTTGGTGCTTTCAATTTCTATTGGTAGTCGAGTGTATCTCCTATCTCCACTTACGTCATTCGAGTGCGCTCGAATCATCGTTTGCTGAAGCCGATTCACGGAATCTTGTGCGCAAGATCAACGTTGAAGAATCGTAGATCTCTTTCCCGGTATCTTCGGATCAACAAGTCAGAGATAGCTAGAGTTCGGTATCTTCGGATCAACGAATTCGGGCATTTCAGTATCCATCAATCCACAGATTGCTATTTTCATCGATTGAAGATCGTCTAGAATTATCCGCTGCGTCAATATGTATGTAAAATATGTTTTAAGTATTTATTTAAATTTATATTAATAATTTGAAAATAGATTTTGTAATAACTTTAATAAATTAAGGCTGGAAGGATAAATTGAAATTGATTTGAAATTTAATTTGTTTAAGAATTGAATTTAAATAAGAATTGATTTGAAACTGATTGATTTGAGATTTTAAAAGCTATGGATTTATAACTTGATTTTTGATTAAAGGCGTTGGAATGGATATTTTTAAATTTTAAATAAAATGGAAATTGAATATTTAATATTGATTTAAATTTGTAATTTGAGATTTTATTTAAATGTTATTAAATGTGATTAAGTGAGTATTTTCAAACTTAAATAAAATTTAAAGTTGAATTTTGAAATATAATTGAAATTTATCAAATTGAGTTATTGTAAATATTGAATATTTAAACTTTGAAACCTATTGAATTGGAAGTGGTTCAAATTTGTAGTTCAAACCTGGATTTGAAATCAGTATAAATTGAAATGGGTTTTAATGAGAATTTAAATTGACCTTTAACCTTTTTAATTGAAATTGTTGAATTGAGATTGATTTAAATTGAATTTTTGGAACTAAAGTTGATTTGAATTGATTTGTGAAATTGGAAGAAACAGTTCTAATTTGAAACTAACTTCGATATATATATATATATATATTTTACTGTATAAACTATTTTTTTATATATATAAACTATTTTAATCTATAAACTATTTTTAAATATAAACTATTTTCAATGAATAACTATTCCAATATATAAACTACTTTCAATATTCAAACTGTAACGACCCGGTATTTTGGACCATTCAAATCGACAATAATCCACACATGTCAGACTTGAATAATGCAAAATAATAGATTCTAATAAAATTTGGAGCAAATAAAATCATTCACAGAATCACAAACACAGAAATATCAGAATAACTCGCAGCGGAATTTAAAAATAACCATAGTGGTTCATGAAGCCACTAAATACATAGTCTCAAAACAAGTACAAATTACATAGTCTAAAACCAATACAGTTTGAATAACCACAGAAAATCCCAAATTCATTTGTCTCAATTACATAAGCTAAAATAAAAGACTGAATAGCAAAACAGATAGCAGCTTGATAAAGATGATCTCCAGTAGTCCTAGCTCCGTGAAGATGAAGTCCAACTGATACTCAGGCTGACCCGAGCGTAAAAATAAACATAAACACTCGAGTCAGGATATACATACTTATACAATGTAAACCAACTCAAGTGAACTGTAGTAAAGATACAAGTAACTTAGAAGATGCTTGGGACCGCCCATCCTCTAAGGATCCGTTAAAATATCTACTATGTAGTAATATTCGCTATTATAATAGTGTCTAAATAAGTAAAGTATAATCATATAGAAAATAACGTTAAGGGGATGGAGAACCTTAACGCGGTCGGATCTTAAAATCATAATCGTAGTAAAGCTCGATATGGTAGGTGACACGGCACAACTAGGCAATGCCATGGTAGATATACCAATTACGCACACGGACTGATGGATACGCATAGCAGCCACTACCGTTCCACCTCGAACAACACTCCCAAATCGGAGGATGGCCATCTAATCAATCACAAGTAAGAGTATAATATCGAAGAAATGTGTCCGAGAAGAGGCGCTACCTCACTGGTCCGAGATCGCTCCTGTTTTAGCCACCTTATGCCAACTCACGGGAGTTGGGTCCACGTAACATACCTTAAGAACGTCGCCACCATCCTACTTCATTCTGGAATCTCCACCGCGTACACGGTTGTCAAAGTGGTTTTCGGTATTGACAGAGAGTATGTCCATATCCGATCCCGGTCTCTTTACCAACCAATCGTTATTATAACCCATGGTTATAAATTTAAAACAATTTATATCAAAATACTTCAAACTAAATCATTTAAAACAAAGTCATTATCCTTATAAATCAAATATTAAATTCCCAAAAATTTAGCCTTTTCGGAGTTCATTTATTCACTTAAAAAACAATAAACGTTAGAATTTTCAGCTTTCACAGCATTTAAAAAGTGCTGCGGTATGTTATATTTGAAAACAATTTTATTTAGCAAAAGACAACATTTATAAACTGCTATAATAGTTCAGTTTTAAACAAAATCATATTTCAGCCTACTGCAGCCCTTAACAAGTGCTACAGTAGCCCTTTTTTTAGTTCAGGTTCAATTTTAGTTTCTGCTACAACAGTACTTACCAAGTGCTATCATAGCCTTAGTTCATTTTAGTCTTTTGGTTCATTTATATAACCACAGCACTTAACAAGTGCTGCAGATTCCACTTAGTTCAGAATTAGTTCATTTAATTTAAACCATTTAAATTTATAAAATCATAAATTTTCACATTAAAATGTTTATTTAAATCCTTTGACTTATGATTTTTCTAAAGAGAAATTTTACGAATAAAAACCAAAGTTCACTTATTAAATTCAAGTGTGTAAATCCCCACTTTCATTTAAACAATTCATTTCAACATTTAAACTTAAATCTCCATTTTTCACCATTTTAAAACTTAATTTTCATTTCAATTTAATTAACTTAAGTTTCCATCTTTTCTTTTTAGTCAAATTTTCAAATTTAAGTTACATTTTAAAATCAATATTTTTATCCATTTTTTTTCATTTATCACATAGAAAAATCATTTCTATTCTAAATAAATCATTTAAAAATTCAATTTAAATCAATTAAATATTATTATAAATATTTAAAGGTATCCAGAAAATACAGAAAAATAACCACAGGTCTGTATAATATTTTCTAGCCTAAGTCAAGTGATACGGATACTATATCATTTCAATCCGTAGTTTACAAAGAAAAATCCGGGTTTTATCATTTCAAACCCGCAATCCCAAGTAAATAAAATTTAATTGAAAATCGTTCAGGCCTATCATTTCAGCCCATAACGATCTTCCCTTATTCTAAAGTCTGTTCGGGTATGTATCATTTCAACCCATAGTGATTCTATTCTACAGGGAACTTGCACTGTGATTTAACAGAATAGAATAACAGTAAAATAAGAACAAAATATAACAGATGATATGTTATGCAATTTTAACAATAAATAAATCACAGGTAATTATAACATCATTTTATTTATTTATTTATTTTCTACACATTCAGTTACGGTCGTTTCACAATCATATAAGTATGTATTCATGTGAGATTTACTCACCTCTACGGAGCTGGAGATTCAAAAAAGAAGTACGCTATCTATCGAAAGCACGGAAAGCACGATCAGTTGTTAGCGGATGCGCCAACTAGATTCAAATCTAAAGCAAAATAAATAATCAAATCTAAGATTGCACGAATAACAAATTTTCAAATGAAGAAAACAAACGAAAAGGAACAAGTTGGATACTAGAAAGGAATAGCTCGACCACTTTAAAAATAGACTATAACTTCGAAACAAATTTTGTACACTTCTTTTTTTTTCAAATACAAGGCCAGGTAGAAATATATCTTCAAATTTTCCAAAAGTGACAAAAGCAAAAAAAATTCATTCTTTTTCAAAACAATGGTCAGAGGCAATATCTTCAGAATAAAATTGCAGAGGTGGCAAACAATTTCTTGATCATTTCCTTTCTCTCTAAACAAGGGCCAGGTCGGAAATATAACTAAGATACCACAATACAAAGGGACAAAGCAGTTTCACTTCTCTGATTCAACTACTAGGGCCAGAGGAAAATATAATATCACAAATACAAATACAAGGTGACGAAAAAAATGGAATTTGTCAAATTCTCTTTTGTTTCCAAATAAGCTCGGTTTGAAGGAGGGGACGTGGGTGGTCTAGTCTCGGCATGGGGTTGTGGTGGTGCCTAGTCTCGGCCTGGAGAGGGGTTGGGGTTCGGTCTGGTGACGTGGGGTTCTCTGGCGTGGGTCGTGGTGGCATGCTGGTCTCGGCCTGGAGTAGGAGGTGGTGGTCTCGGCATGGGTTGTGGTGGCAGGCAGGGCGTAGGGGTGACGTGGTGGTGGACTGGGGTAGAGGTGACGTGGGTTAGGGGTTGGACGTGGGGATTGGCGAATGGGGTAGGGGTTCGGTCTGGTGGTGTGGCTGGGGTCGTGGTGGTGGGCTGGTCACGGTCTGGTGGTGTGGCTGGTGGCGAATGGGGTTCGGTCGGTGACATGGTGGTCTGAATCTCGTCATGGGGTTAGGTCTGGAGGAGGGGACATGGGTTGCGGGTGGTGGTTGTGGGCTGAATGGTATGGGTTGGAGGCGGCAAAAGCATGGTACAGCAAAACAAAAGCAGGGGACCACAAACAATTGAAATACAAAAATAAAAAAGGGAAGAAGATGCTGTCCTTTACCTTGGTCACGAAATCTCAATTGAAAGCTGAAGTGAAGAATAAAGTTCTGGAAAAGTTTGGTGAACGTGGAAAGATAGACAGCCTTTCACTTGATTTAAGTAGAGAAGGCAATAAATAAAAGTTTGAACGGTAGCAAAATTTAGTCCATCAATTTTATTAAATTGAAAGAAACGTATGGAATATATAATATAACAAACGCTTAATGGTTGGAACTGAAAAAAAAGAAAAGGCATTTATTTCTATTTAAAGGCAAGAACGGATGGAAGGCAAGGAAAGAGATAATTTCTCAAGTGAAACGATTTTATGCAAGATTAAGAATTTCAAAAGAGAATATATGCGGCTGCAACTAAGCATTGTTAACGCAAGAAAGAAAGAATCAAGTAGACAGAGAATCAAGCAAGAGAAATTATAACGAAATGCCCAAAGTAACGTACAACCGTTATTTGTTTCTTTTATTAAATAAAATTGAAAATGCTAACGGTTTCTTTAAATAAAATAACGTATCATTTTAAACCAAAATTAAATAGCTATTACCATAATTAATAAAATTTGATTATTTAATATAAGTTAAGAACGGATGTAAATATACGTAACGAAAATATAAAGTTTAAATTTCCCGTTTCACACTAATTATTACACTTTTAATTCAAATCAACATTACAGAATGTTTATTTTTAAATAAAAATTTGTTAAAAATTTTAGGATGTTACACTCTCCCCCACTCAAAACTTTTCGTCCTCGAAAAGGAACGAAAAAGGAAAACAAGGAAAGATAAGACAGTTGAGCAAAAGTACCTGAAATAAACAATTCCGGATTCGAAGCACGAAAGCTCTCCTCCGTCTCCCAGGTGCAATCCCGTTCATCAGTGCTCCACTGCACTTTGACCAGGTTGACAGATTTTCTTCTTAGTTGCTTCGTACCTCGATCGACGATACGAAGTGGCTTCCTCTCAACAGTCAGATTTGGCTCAATATCCAAACTATCAAGAGCAGAAGGCTGGATAATAAGAGATGGATCATGCAGATAGCGACGAAGATGAGATACATGAAAGACATTGTGTACTTCAGAAAATTTCTCGGGTAAATCCAGACGATAAGCAAGAGAGCCAATTCTTTCCATAATGCGGAAAGGACCTACAAATCTAGGAGAAAGCTTTCCTCTACGACCGAAACGAATAACATTCCTTAAGGGAGAGACCTTTAGGAAAACCAAATCACCAACAGCAAACTCTAAACTCCGTCTTCGACGATCAACGTACTTCTTCTGCCTATCTTGAGCAATCCTCATCTTCCTCTTAATCTCTTCAACTCTCTCAGAAGCTTCCAAAACCATCTCAGGACCAAGAATCAAACGGTTACCGGATTCAATCCAGCAAGAAGGAGATCTACAAGGTCGTCCGTAAAGAACATAAAACAGAGATGTCTCAATACTGGCCTGATAACTATTGTTATAGGTGAATTCGACAAGATGGAGATGATCTTCCCACGATCCTCCATAATCAAGCACACAAGCACGAAGAAGATCTTCTAGAATCTGATTCACCCTTTCCGTTTGACCGTCGGTCTGTGGATGGTAAGCAGTGCTCAGATTCAGACGAGTACCCAAAGAATCCTGAAAGGCTTTCCAAAACCTACTAGTAAAGATAGGATCACGATCACAAACGATACTGAGAGGAACACCATGGAGACAAACAATCTCCCTCATGTAAATCTCAGACAAACTCGAAGCTGAACGGGTAGACTTGACCGGAATGAAATGAGCTGATTTGGTCAATCTATCTACAATAACCCAAATACTCTCGTTACCCTTCCTAGTCCTCGGTAAACCATCAATGAAATCCATAGAAACTTGCTCCCACTTCCAATTGGGAATCTCAAGAGGCTGTAATAAACCAGGAGTCTTCTGATGATCTGCCTTGACTTGCTGAAAAGTCGCACACCTATTAACAAAAATGGAAATATCTCGCTTCATACCTTTCCACCAATATAACTTCTTCATGTCCTGATACATCTTGGTCAAACCTGGATGAATAGAAAGTCTGGACTGATGATTCTCCCGAAGTAACTCCTGTCTCAATCCATCAATATTCGGGACACAAATCCTATTATTAATCCTCAATACACCCTTATCGTCAATATGAGCTCCACTACCATCAAGACTACTACCTCCCACCCTACCTCGAACATTCTCCTTAATCAATCTAAGCATCGGATCCTCATCCTGTCTAGCCATAATACGATCCACAAGAGGTGAAGAAACAACAAGCTGGCACAACAAAGCTTTCTTCCTACTCAAAGCATCCGCCACAACATTAGCTTTTCCCGGTGTATAGTTGATGTCGAGGTCATAAGAAGCAAGGAACTCTAACCACCTAACTTGTCTCTGATTCAAATCCTTATGAGAGAAAATATACCTCAAAGACTGATGATCTGTGAAAAGCTCGAAATTAGTACCCAACAGATGATGTCTCCAAAGCATCAAAGCAAAAACAACAGCAAGCAACTCTAGATCATGTGCAGCATAATTTACTTCATGGGTCTTCAACTGTCGACTAGCATAATTAATCACTCTACCATCATGCATCAGAATAGCTCCCAAACCTTCTCGACAAGCATCAGTGTATACCGTTAATCCCTCATTTCCATTTGGAACGGTAAGAACAGGTGCGGAAGTAAGCTTGTCTTTTAACTCATTGAATGCGGCCTTACACCCGTTACTCCAAATAAACTTAGCATTCTTCCGAGTTAAAGCAGTGAGAGGTGCGGCAATCCGAGCAAAATTCTCTATGAATCTCCGGTAATAACCGACAAGGCCCAGAAAACTACGGATATCAGTAGGAGTCTTAGGAGTTTCCCAATCCTGCACAGAATAGGGAAAAAGAAGGATAACAGGAAAGATAGAATAAATTAAACGAGGCAAGGAAAGCGAAGGAAAGAAAGACTTACATTGATCGCAGCGATCTTGACTGGATCAACTGAAACTCCATTACCAGAAACAATATGCCCGAGGAATCAGACTTCATCCTTCCAGAAATGGCATTTGGAAAATTTAGCCTTTAACTAATGATTTCGAAGAGTCTCAAGAACAGATTTCAAATGTGACTCATGTTCTTCTTCAGACTTAGAGAAAATGAGGATATCATCCACAAAGACTAGAACAAATTTATTAAGCACACCACGGAAAACACGATTCATCAAGTCAACAAAAAAAGCAGGAGCATTAGTCAAACCAAAAGGCATGACTAACCATTCAAAGAATCCATTCACAGTACGAAAAGCAGTCTTGGGAATACTTTCCTCGGCAACTCTGAGTTGGTGAAAACCCGTGGCAAGATCGAGCTGAGAGAAAACGGTAGCACCATAAAGCTGATCAAACATGTCATTGATGCGAGGCATTGGATATCTATTTTTCATAGTGAGCTTGTTCAGCTCCCTATAATCAACACACATCCGAAGAGAACCATCGGACTTGGTTACGAAAACCACTGCAGCTCCCCATTCAGAATAGCTAGGTCTGATCAGACCCTTGGAAGATAGGTCCTCAATTTGCTTTCCTAACTCAACCTTCTTGCGGTGTGCCATTCTTCTAGGAGGAAGAACTATAGGTCGAGCTCCAAGAATGAGATCAATGCGGAAATCAATTTCCCGCTTGGGAGGTAAAGCAGTAACTTCACCAAATACATTCGGGTAGAGATTGACTACACGAGTCGACTGCAGATCAACAGGAGAAGAATCCAATGAGTAGATAAAGCTACCAGCACAATCATGAGGCAAACAACACTGAATAACCAAAGAATTACCCCGATCATCCTCAAGGGAAACAATTCGGGATTTACAAGAGATACGGGCATCGTGATTCTTTAACCAATCATCTCCAAGCAACAAATCAAAAGTATCAAAACCAAGAATATAGAAATCACCACTAAAACGATGATCGGAATGGAGGAGTTTCACATGTTTACAAATCTTATTAAGATTTGCAGGACCACCAATAGGATTTGAAACACATAGAGGGATAGAAGCATACTCAGGAGAAAGGAGATGTTCAAACTTATTACACAGATCCTCAGAAATAAAACTATACGAAGCCCCAGTATCAAATAAAACACGAACAGGATGATGAAATAAAGTAAAGGTGCCTTGAAGAGTACCTTGATCATCACTCGGAGCAGGAGTAGGTGCAGCAGGAGAAGAAGCAGATGTGACAGCAAATACACCAGATGGCTTTCCTTTCTGATACAATGGGCAGTCATTCCTAAAATGACCTGGCTGAAGACAAACATGACAAAGATTGTTCCTGGTTACCTGAGGTGGAGGAACAGCAGCACCAGTCGGAGTAGGGCAACTATTGGCATAGTGTCCCTTCTGGTCACATTTGAAGCAGGTAATGGTGGAAAGATCAATAGGGTGTCTTTGGGAAGGAGAAGATGCTGAAGATCCCAAGCCCGCATGCTTGATCCAATTCTTCTTCTGCTGGTGGAAGTTGGGCTTTCTCTTCCTGGAATTTGTAGAGGAAGACTGTGATACATGAGCACCAGAAGCGGCAGGACCCTTGGAAGTAGGGTTCTCATAGCGAATAGCCATATCCATGAGCTCGGTAAAAGTGCCATGAACATGTGAAATAAGACGGTCGTAGAACTCTGGATGAGCTCCAACAATGAATTTCTCATTCTTCTTTAGCTGAGTGTCAATAAGACCAGGACCAAATTTGGAAAGTTCATTGAACTTCCGCTCATACTCTGAAAAAGACATGGTACCCTGCTTAAGATCCATGAATTCACGATAAAGCTGAGATTTCCCGGCTTCGGGCATCCATTTTGCCACAAAAGCCTCCTTGGAAAGAAGATACAGAAACTGAACTTAAGATAGATTCAAAAGAAAAGGAAATGGGGAAAATTCAAGTTAACACAAAGGATACCTGAACTGTTCCCATGAAAGATCACCTTCGTTAGTGTGAGCCATAATAGACTCCCACCAATCTAAGGCTGACTCTTGCAGCTGCCATGCTGCTAACTGACGCTTCTGGGCATCAGTGATCTCTAGACCAGTAAAAATTCTATCCAAACTTCGTAGCCATTGCTGGGCTTCGATAATACTCTCTGAACCGGTGAACCTAGTGCCACCGAGCTGAGAGAATTCCTTGTAAAGAACAGTAAACCTAACGGGTGCAACAGGTGGAGGAGCTGGGGCGGTACCACGACCCCTACCTCTAGCATTTCCACGATTCATCCTGGAAATATCAAGAATAAATTTAGGACAAGGTACAGAGAAGACAAAGATAAGTTAAGATAAGACACGATAAGATCACTTGGATGAATATCCTAATAACAAAATTTCTAACAAGGTAGATACGGAAAGAAGGAAGTTTAGAAAAAATTTCTTCTTAAAACAAGAAAACTTTATATCAAAATAATCTTTGAAAAATCATTTGAGAAATCATTTTAAAATCATTTAATACTTTGAAAATACGTTCACTCACAAAGAAATGATTCTGAGTTTGATTTCACTCATTCTAGGGTATTTCTACACTATCTCTAATGAGTTTTTGCTCCATAGGCTAAGGTTTGCTTAAAACCTGGCTCTGATACCAAATGTAACGACCTAGTATTTTAGACCATTCAAATCGACAATAATCCACACATGTCAGACTTGAATAATGCAAAATAACAGATTGTAATAAAATTTGGAGCAAATAAAATCATTCACAGAATCACAGACACAGAAATATCAGAATAACTCGCAGCGGAATTTAAAAATAACCATAGTGGTTCATGAAGCCACTAAATACATAGTCTCAAAACAAGTACAAATTACATAGTCTAAAACCAATACAGTTTGAATAACCACAGAAAATCCCAAATTCATTTGTCTCAATTACATAAGCTAAAATAAAAGACTGAATAGCAAAATAGATAGCAGCTTGATAAAGATGATCTCCAGTAGTCCTAGCTCTGTGAAGATGAAGTCCAACTGATACTCAGGCTGACCCGAGCGTAAAAATAAACTTAAACACTCGAGTCAGGATATACATACTTATACAATGTAAACCAACTCAAGTGAACTGTAGTAAAGATACAAGTAACTTAGAAGATGCTTGGGACCGCCCATCCTCTAAGGATCCGTTAAAATATCTACTATGTAGTAATATTCGCTATTATAATAGTGTCTAAATAAGTAAAGTATAATCATATAGAAAATAGCGTTAAGGGGATGGAGAACCTTAACGCGGTCGGATCTTAAAATCATAATCGTAGTATTAAAGCTCGATATGGTAGGTGACACGGCACAACTAGGCAATGCCAGGGTGGATATACCAATTACGCACACGGACTGATGGATACGCATAGCATCCACTACCATTCCACCTCGAACAACACTCCCAAATCGGAGGATGGCCATCTAATCAATCACAAGTAAGAGTATAATATCGAAGAAATGTGTCCGAGAAGAGGTGCTACCTCACTGGTCCGAGATCGCTCCTGTTTTAGCCACCTTATGCCAACTCACGGGAGTTGGGTCCACGTAACATACCTTAAGAACGTCTCCACCATCCTACTTCATTCTAGAATCTCTACCGCATACACGGTTGTCAAAGTGGTTTTCGGTATCGACAGAGAGTATGTCCATATCTGATCCCGGTCTCTTTGCCAACCAATCGTTATTATAACCCGTGGTTATAAATTTAAAACAATTTATATCAAAATACTTCAAACTAAATCATTTAAAACAAAGTCATTACCCTTATAAATCAAATATTAAATTCCCAAAAATTTAGCCTTTTCGGAGTTCATTTATTCACTTAAAAAACAATAAACGTTAGAATTTTCAGCTTTCACAGCATTTAAAAAGTGCTGCGGTAAGTTATATTTGAAAACAATTTTATTTAGCAAAGACAGCATTTATAAACTGCTATAACAGTTCAGTTTTAAACAAAATCATATTTCAGCCTACTGCAGCGCTTAACAAGTGCTACAGTAGCCCTTTTTTTAGTTCAGGTTCAATTTTAGTTTCTGCTACAACAGCACTTACCAAGTGCTATCATAGCCTTAGTTCATTTTAGTCTTTTGGTTCATTTATATAACCACAGCACTTAACAAGTGCTGCAGATTCCACTTAGTTCAGAATTAGTTCATTTAATTTAAACCATTTAAATTTATAAAATCATAAATTTTCACATTAAAATGTTCATTTAAATCCTTTGACTTATGATTTTTCTAAAGAGAAATTTTACGAATAAAAACAAAAGTTCACTTATTAAATTCAAGTGTGTAAATCCCCACTTTCATTTAAACAATTCATTTCAACATTTAAACTTAAATCTCCATTTTTCACCATTTTAAAACTTAATTTTCATTTCAATTTAATTAACTTAAGTTTCCATCTTTTCTTTTTAGTCAAATTTTCAAATTTAAGTTACATTTTAAAATCAATATATTTATCCATTTTTTTTCATTTATCACATAGAAAAATCATTTCTATTCTAAATAAATCATTTAAAAATTCAATTTAAATAAATTAAATATTATTACAAATATTTAAAATATTTAAAGGTATCCAGAAAATACAGAAAAATAACCATGGGTCTGTATAATATTTACTAGCCTAAGTCAAGTGATACAGATACTATATCATTTCAATCCGTAGTTTACAAAGAAAAATCCAGGTTTTATCATTTCAAACCCGAAATCCCAAGTAAATAAAATTTAATTGAAAATCGTTCAGGCCTATCATTTCAGCCCATAACGATCTTCCCTTATTCTAAAGTCCGTTCGGGTATGTATCATTTCAACCCATAGTGATTCTATTCTACAGGGAACTTGCAGTGTGATTTAATAGAATATAATAACAGTAAAATAAGAACAAAATATAACAGATGATATGTTATGCAATTTAACAATAAATAAATCACAGGTAATTATAACATCATTTTATTTATTTATTTATTTTCTACACATTCAGTTGCGGTCGTTTCACAATCATATAAGTATGAATATTCATGTGAGATTTACTCACCTCTACGGAGCTGGAGATTCGAAAAAGAAGTACGCTATCTAACGAAAGCACGCGGAAAGCACGATCAGTTGTTAGCGGATGCGCCAACTAGATTCAAATCTAAAGCAAAATAATTAATCAAATATAAGATTGCACGAATAACAAATTTTCAAATGAAGCAAACAAACGAAAAGGAACAAGTTGGATACTAGAAAGGAATAGCTCGACCACTTTAAAAATAGACTATAACTTCGAAACAAATTTTGTTCACTTCTTTTTTTTTCAAATACAAGGCCAGGTAGAAATATATCTTCAAATTTTCCAAAAGTGACAAAAGCAAAAAAAAATTCATTCTTTTTCAAAAAAAAGGTCAGAGGCAATATCTTCAGAATAAAATTGCAGAGGTGGCAAACAATTTCTTGATCATTTCCTTTCTCTCTAAACAAGGGCCAGGTCGGAAATATAACTAAGATACCACAATACAAAGGGACAAAGCAGTTTCACTTCTCTGATTCAACTACTAGGGCCAGAGGAAAATATAATATCACAAATAAAAATACAAGGTGACGAAAAAATGGAATTTGTCAAATTCTCTTTTGTTTCCAAACAAGCTCGGTCTGAAGGAGGGGACGTGGGTGGTCTAGTCTTGGCATGGGGTTGTGGTGGTGCCTAGTCTCGGCCTGGAGAGGGGTTGGGGTTCGAACTGGTGACGTGGGGTTCTCTGGCGTGGGTCGTGGTGGCAGGCTGGTCTCGGCCTGGAGTAGGAGGTGGTGGTCTCGGCATGGGTTGTGGTGGCAGGCAGGGCGTAGGGGTGACGTGGTGGTGGACTGGGGTAGAGGTGACGTGGGTTAGGGGTTGGACGTGGGGATTGGCGAATGGGGTAGGGGTTCGGTCTGGTGGTGTGGCTGGGGTCATGGTGGTGGGCTGGTCACGGTCTGGTGGTGTGGCTGGTGGCGATTGGGGTTTGGTCGGTGACGTGGTGGTCTGGATCTCGTCATGGGGTTAGGTCTGGAGGAGGGGATGTGGGTTGCGGGTGGTGGTTGTGGGATGAATGGTATGGGCTGGAGGCGGCAAAAGCATGGTACAGCAAAACAAAAGCAGGGGACCACTAACAATTGAAATACAAAAATAAAAAAGGGAAGAAGATGCTGTCCTTTACCTTGGTCACGAAATCTCAATTGAAAGCTGAAGTGAAGAATAAAGTTCTGAAAAAGTTTGGTGAACGTGGAAAGATAGACAGCCTTTCACTTGATTTAAGTAGAGAAGGCAATAAATAAAAGTTTGAACGGTAGAAAAATTTAGGCCATCAATTTTATTAAATTGAAAGAAACGTATGGAATATATAATATAACAAACGCTCAATGGTTGGAACTGAAAAAAAATGAAAAGGCATTTATTTCTATTTAAAGGCAAGAACGGATGGAAGGCAAGGAAAGAGATAATTTCTCAAGTGAAATGATTTTATGCAAGATTAAAATTTCAAAAGAGAATATATGCGGCTGCAACTAAGCATTGTTAACGCAAGAAAGAAAGAATCAAGTAGACAGAGAATCAAGCAAGAGAAATTATAACGAAATTCCCAAAGTAACGTACAACCGTTATTTGTTTCTTTTATTAAATAAAATTAAAAATGCTAACGGTTTCTTTAAATAAAATAACGTATCATTTTAAACCAAAATTAAATAGCTATTACCATAATTAATAAAATTTGATTGTTTAATATAAGTTAAGAACGAATATAAATATACGTAATGAAAATGTAAAGTTTAAATTTCCCGTTTCACACTAATTATTACACTTTTAATTCAAATCAACATTACAGAATGTTTATTTTTAAACAAAAATTTGTTAAAAATTTTGGGCTGTTAGACAAACTGTTTAAGTTGGAACTGTTATAATTTAGATTTAATGGATTTAAATGCAATACTTTGATATGATGTTTTAACCTATTTTTCGGTAATGATTTTGGAAATGAATATGATTTTTAAAGTGAATAATGATTTCGAAAGTTAATATGATTTCGAAGGTGATATGATTTCGAAAGTGAATATGATTTCGAAAGTGATATGATTTTTTTAAAATGAATATGATATTTTTGATATGAAGTATGAACCGTTTGAATTGAAAATGACCATGGTGTGAAATAAGCGTTTGGTTGTTAAAGAGACCGGGATCGGATATTGTCATACCCTCTGCCAATACCGAAAACCATTTTAACAACTATGTACATAGTGGAGATTCTAGAACGAAGTAGGATGGTTTGGCGAACGTCTGTATGAGGTATGAACGCAGCCCTGACTCCCGCAAGTCAGCTTAATGTGGCTAAAACAGGAGCTATACCGGGCCAAGTGAGGTCGCATCTCCGATTGAGCATGCTTCTTCGATACTATTCTATTACTTTGTGATTTGATTGGGCTCACCTTTTATTTGGGAGTGTGTCTCGAGGTGGGCGGTAGTAGCTAATATGCGTTACCACTAGTCCGGGTGTGCAAATGGTAGAATCCTACCCTAGCATTGCCTCACTGCCTTGTCACATGCATCATGCCCACTACGATTTTGGTTTGTACCATACCTATGGAGTGCTCCCTGAGTAAACCACCGGTTTGGTGGAGCTTACAGTATTTGTATAGACTACGGGAATATATAAAATGTGTTAAGGGTGATATGGGTAACGCCTTAACACTATTTTAATATTTTACTTTACTATAGACATTATATATGTAGCGTATTGTACTATGTATGTAGATAGTTTAACGGATCCTTAAAGGGTGGAATCCCAAACATCCTTTAAGTTATATTGTACTTCACCTGACATTTCACTTGAGTTGATTTACTTGCATAAGAATGTTAATCTTGACTCGAGTGTTTTGTGTTTGCTTTATGCTCGGGTCAAACTGAGTATCACAGCATCTGAGACTCACCTTTGGAGCTTGGAGCTTTACTTGGAGATCTATTGGACATCTATTCAGCTTTGCAGTTATGTCCAATTATTTCTCTTCAGACTTGTCATTTTCATATGTATTGAGACTTCTATGTATTAGGGATTTCTATTGTATTTTATTTTAAACTATGATGTTCTCTAGTAGCTTCATGAACTACTATTTATCTATTCCGCTGCATATTGTTACATTACTCTGTGTCTATGATTCTGTGATTGATTTATTTACTGTATAAGTTGGCCAAATATAAATTAACAATATGTTGTTTTGAGCAATTCAAGTCCGACATGTGTGGATGATTGTCGATTTGAATGGTTCGAAATGGCGGGCCATTACATAATTTCTTACTTGTTATGTCCTCAATTAGATACTTAGCCTCTAGTGCATCCCAAACTTATTTGGTAGTTGATTTATTATAGTACATATCAAACAGAGTATCCCTCATTGCATTGCATATGTGTCTCATGCCTATGTAATCATATCACTCCCATTTTAGTCTTTATCGTGCTTACGCAATATTCTCATTTTCTATTTCCTCTGGCTTTGGCGCCATAAGAACATAAACCACTTTTAGTCTAGCCAACAAGAAATGCATCTTTGTTTTCCAACGCATGAAATTAACGCTATCGAAACATTCTAATTTTCTGAAATCAAAAGCGAATTCTCTCAAACTGTGCAGTGCTATTGTCAAATAATGTCTTAAGATTGTTGGTGTGGATTTATGGATTTCTAGTGAAGTGGCACAGAAGTAGTAAAATCAAATCGTTAGAGATCGTTTAAAGACATGTCATTGATGCTCTCCTTAAGAGTTATTTGTCCTTACCACTTGTTTGAACAAATAATGGGTGCTGTGAGTTAAAGAAAATCGTCTTCCAAGATACATGGAGCCAAGATGATAAATCTCTTCAATCGATTGCGATAGCACTATCGAAATCGAATCAAACTATCTTCTAAATTGACTGCAGTGACAAGAGCATCGATTTTGTGATATACAGTATCACAAACTCGAAATGGTACTGAAAGAATTAAGAGAGGAGAAGTGAAGGAGATTTGAAACAAAGAAAATGGAATCTAAAACCACTTTTAGGCATTTCTATTTTCAAAGAGAAAATTGAATTAATTCCATAACAATTTTCAGGCGTTTCTATTTATAGTTGCAAAAATGTGTCTTTTCATATTTGAAACGTTGAGTCTCCTGCCAAACGACACTTTCTTTCATTTAAATTCAAACGTCCTACCTATTTGTAAATAGTTGCATCTTCCACCATTTTCATCTATTCAAAATGGAATTCTGGGCATGTTAATGGGTTTAGATCTGGCTCGTTTTAACTAAAATAATTCTGTTCCAAATTATAATTTGGACCCAAACACAAACACCCGATCTGATTGGTCGGACGGATGGTGGCAGTGCGCGCATGTATGGTGCTTATGCATGGTCTCCCTCCTCACAAAAGAGCAAGCATTGGATGTCCAAAGGGCCCAACCATCTCTTGAGGAACCTATGTTTAAACAAATATAATTCCTTATATTCTAAGATATGGGACTACTCTAATCCCACATTCTTTCTCTTCTTCTCATTTTAAAACAAATCAACTCACACTAATATTTTATATAAAAAATTTAGTGACGGCAATAGGGGATTGATGTGCTATGCTTTTCTCCCTATAACATTTCTAAAGTAGTCAACGTAACCGGGTTTAAGATTGCAGAAGCCATTTTCTATCAAGCCGTGGCTAAAGTTTTCACCTTCCTTTTGCTTTAAGAGTAAGTTAAAAATAAAAAGTGTGACCTTTCTAACATCTGGGATCAGAGCTCGATGCATTTTGATTATGTAAGGGAGGTTTAGTAGGAAAATGGTTTCTGCAGTGGAATTGTCAAGGAGGTTGTGGTGTTCTATGGTGTGGGACATGCAATTGGAAGAGTAGTTAAAGCCATGGAAGTTTAAACTGGGGACGTTGAGCTCGGAGGCGATATTGTGGATCCATGAAACGAAAAGGATGGCTACTATACAGTCTGGGATTCATTTTTTAAGGAATTCAAGATAGGGTTGTTGAAGCATGGCAATGGCTTTTAAGAAGAGGGATTTGAGGTGTTGAGGAACGGTAGCCATGTTTTCACAATTTTTAAGTAAGGCGAAGACTGAAGGGAAAGGGATGAGTTAGATTTGGATAGGGTGGAGGAAGATAGAACGCTCGATAGCTCGAGTTAATAGGGAGTGAAAGCTGAAGAGGTTGCTTTTGGTGGTGAGGATGGTGACTTTTACTCCTTGAGAAGCGAAGAGTTTGGATAGTTCGATGGAGGGGATGATGTTGCCTTGAGCGAGGAATGGGAAGATGATGACATGGAGAGGATGATGATTTGAATCCATGATTGATTATACGATTTATTTTATATATGATGATAAATAAGCAGGATATGTCTTTTATAACATAACCATACAATAAATATGAGATCTATAATTAAAATCCTCTATTACCTCCACTTCTCCCAATCCCCCTTATCCCACTCTATCCCTCCTCTTCTAATTCTTATGTGCTCCCTTTATTATTTACTAATACTACAAAATATTAGCTGCTTTATTGTTTACTTAGTTTTTGATACTCTCCTCTTCTATGTACACTTAACTCACAGATAATATATCTATAAATCTAAAATTTGCATAAAAATGGACAAACATCTCTAATCAAATTGTTATAAAACTATATATATGGAGGGCATGACAAAGCTATTCACATATGGTTTAATTATTTCTGAAAGAGCTAGTAACGGACACAATAGACGGAAAAGGAATGCTATAAAGTGAAGTACACACACTTCAATAGTGGTTCATCCAAAATGTGCCTAAATTCATTATCCATTTTCATTTTCTTTCTTATAGATAAGTTTACAATGATTAAATACAAATATAATGATTTAAAGCTCAATAGAAAGTAAGATATATCTTCCGAAAATCATGTTCATCTAGGTCTGTTCGATAGTTTTCATGCTCTCCGAATTGTCTTCTATTACTGTTGTAAGCTTGGGTATTTATAGGAGTGGAGATACAGGTAGGCTGGGCCTACCAAATAGGCAATCCCCGTATTATAAGATCATGTTAGTACTTTCTTTGTATATGAGATTTGATCTTGAGTTTTCTTATACGGAAGATTTGATCTGGAGTTCTAATCAATAATTTTCCCAGAGTTGTTAGTTCGGCAAGAATGGTTTTGCTTTGTGGTTAGTGATCATCACACCTGGGGCTGGCTTTCTTAGTCCAGTCGTGTTTACACCGAAAAAGAAGGTTGGTTCAATGTCTACTACCGAACCATATTTTCTATCCGGTAGTTATCCACCAAACATGAAATCATGTTCGATAGTAAACTAAACCAGTCTATTACAGTCGTATATCTTGTGCTTTTTGCTTTCATTTTTCCTTGTGTTATTCTCTTGCCTTCGCGCCTTCATATCTTAGACATTTAACCATGCAATGTTATTTCACCTATGCTCTTCTTAGTCATTCCTATTCCCATAGCGTCTCTTCATATTCATCGTTCCGTGGGTAGTAATGCCCACAACATTTGCCCTTAAATTATGTTTTGTACAATACAAACACTACAAGAATTACAACACTTTATCGATGATAAAATGTCATCGGTATGTCGTCGCTAAAGAGTTTCCCGATGACATACCAATGGAAGTATGGTTTTCGGTAAACCTCTCATGGCGAAATCATGGCGGACAACTTGCTGACGATAATCGTGGGGCCTATACTGGTGACTTGGCGACGATATTATTTTTTATGACATGTCGACAATGTCTTGACCAATAAATTGTAGACGTTGTGGTAAAAATGCAATTTATGGATTTTCTTATGACTTGCCGATGCTCAACCGACTACTTTTCAGAACCAATTTTACAACATTTTCATTGCTTTTCTTTTCCTCAATCCACAACACCAAATCATCCATTCCGCAATCCCACAAAGGAAAATATAAAACAATACCCAAACAATATCATATACAAATGTATGTAAAATAAAAAAATAGTAAAAAATACATAGGAAAAGATAAAACAACACCATCAATATTCCATACAACACAAAACCAAATGTATGTCTAGACAATCTTATACATAATCAATACAACATGATGTTCATACAATAAACAATATTATAAATACATACATCATACACAATCATGCCCATACTAAAAAAGATTACGATTACGGCGATGGCGATGGCACATTTCTTCCAAATTGTTGGTTGAACATTTAGCACAAGGCAACGTTGTAACGACCCCGGATTTTATATAAATTTAAATTGATAATTAATTAATTTTTGAATAAAATTTGTGAAATAAATCGATAAATTGATTGCGAGTTTCCCCGAGTTCAAATAAATTTTGTATAAATCATTTAAAATTTAAATATTATATATATATGTGTATATATGTGAATATATATGTATACGGGCATATATGAGTAAATTTGAATATATATGTATATATATGTGTGTGTGTGTGACTATATGAATAGATTTGAAAGGATATATATATACATATATATATATATTGATAATTGGATTTAAATTCTTAGATATAAATGGTTTGAAAATAAATATAAAAGTATATCCATTGACACATGTATAAAATAAATAAATAATTTTAAAATTTAAAATTGATGGTTAATAATAATTTGAATTTATAAAATAAATATATATAGAGAAATACAAGAAAATAAATATTAAAATAAAATTTATAATAATAATTTGAGCTAGAAATAAATATATAAAAAAGATAAACTATAAAATCTAAAGTAAACATTTAATAAAATCTAACAACATATTAAAATAGAAATTTATTTATATTACAAAATAACAAGACAAATTAGTTAAATTAAACAATATATTAAATTTAGAAATTCATATATATTACAAAATTATAAATAATAACATTAAATAAATTATAACAACATTAAATAAATTTTAACAACATATTAAAAATGGAAACACATTCAACTATAAAGACAAGTTAAAAAGAAAACAAGTGGAAAGAAAATAAAATACAAGTATAGAAGATTGTAAAGGAAGCCATCATGTTTTCTCAAACATGTAACACCCGAAAGAAGAAAATTTTATAAGTAAAAATATGGTACAATGCTAATTAATGCAGCCTCCAAATAAAAAATATCCCTGTTCAATCTTTGTGCAAAGTATAAACATTTGTACAACAAATTATATCACATGTACATTTCATTTCAACTGAGAAAAACACTTATCCTCCTCAACAATATTACTTCTCGTTCCAGTTTTCATCCACCATTATAACTAAGAAAAACTAAAGTAAATATCATTTCAAACTCAAACAAAATTCAATTTAAACATCTCAGTTTAAACAACATACAAACCAGAGATCAAGGAAGATTTCAGCTAGCAATTTCAAAAGCTTGTTTCAAAATTGCAAACTCTGTCTCCTTCTGGAAATCACGGTGAGCAAATCTACCTGTTAAAAACTTGAATCTGTGTTATGTTTGTTTCTGTGAAGTGAAATTGTTTTGTATGAATATAAATGGGATTATACGCCTGAGTATTCAAAGATATGTAGGTATGCATGTATGAGTACAGGCATTTCACCCTGTTAAAAAGGTATACAGACTTATGTTAGATTTAAATTAAATTCCTCTTATTCCAATCCTTTTTAGGATTTGAGATTTAAACAAAAAGTGATTAGATTAACCAGATCTTAGTTTTAAAAATACTGTTAAACATAGTTAATAAGTAGTTTTAACCTGGAAGCATGAATTACAGTAACAACTCAAAAGTATGACAAAATTTGAATTTAATGATTTATTGCTTCACTTATGTAATCTGTTTTGAAATTGAAAGTTATCATTTTTAAGATCAGTATCATGATTTTTAAGTACATATGTATGGAGAAATCACGAGTTGAACGTAAATTGGGTTTCGACGAAAATTTGATGATCGGAGTAATGATAAATCTCGTGATCGAAAAGGCAGCATGTTTGGAGGTCTAGGATCATCAGAAAAATGTTCGATGATTTTCTGGTTCGTCGTGGATGCGTGGCGAAGCCCTTTTAGGGTTTAAGTCAGGTTTGGGGTTGGTTGAGTTTTAATGGTCGCTGCATCGTCAGGGATTGATCGGAGTCAATCGGTCCTGGGGAAAGAGGTTAGTGGATCATCAGAGCAGCTGTGGCTGGAGTTTCGACATTTCTGATGGCTTGAGGCGATGGGATGTGGTGATTGTAGGTGGTTGATTTGGTTCCAGAAGGTTGTTGAGTAGTTCGATTTTGGTTTCTTGATCAAATCGTCGATCTGGGTAGTCGATTGGGTAGAGGTGGTCGATGATAACTTGCTGGTGGTAGCGAAGTGGGTCGGAGGGAGGCTGATCATCGGTACACGTGCACCTGTGCACATTTTTGGTGATGTTGATTCGTTGGTTTGGGCAGAAGGTTGCACTCGAGTTTTACTCGAGTAAATGGGAGGTTGGCTCGAAGGATTTAGGTCTGTGACACGAAGTAACTTAAGTTGGCCTCGGGTATACTTAGATCTGTTACAGGTTTCTTAAACCTGTCAGTTTAATTTTAAAACTGTTTTTAAAATTTAAAACTGCATTTTTAAATAAAGTTTTAAAATCAAAGTTTAAGTATAAATTCAGTTGAGTTGAAACTTAGTTTGGGAAATAAGTTTTTAAATTAAAAAAAATTATTTTAATAACTTAAAAGTGCTTAAGTATTTAAGTGGATTTAAAAGAATTGAATTTAAATGGATTTGAAATTTGTAAAGGAAAGTTTAAAACAAGTTAAATCAAAAACTTAAACCCGGACTTAAATCCAAATCTGAATTCCAGATTTTTAAATAAAATAAGTTTTATAAATTTAAATGTTTAAATAAGTTTAATGTTAGAGCATACTTTAAATATGTGGATTTAAAAGAAAACTTGATTTAAACTCTTTTCAATTTCTTTTATAACAAAGTATTATTTTAACATGAGAATTTAAAAAGTTTAATAATTAGTTTTTAAACTTTATTAGAGATAAATTGGTATTCATTTTAAAGCTTGAAATTTTAAAGGTAAATTTGAAATAAATGTTTTCAAACATATTTGTGAGTGATAAATGAAATCAGTAATGGGAAGTGATTAGAGAATAGTTGATAAATGGAAGTGACTAATGGATAATTACTTAATAAAAGTAATTAAGAGATAATTACTTAATGTGTTTAATTAAGGAATAGTTAATCGATGCAAGTATTTAAGGATAATTATTTAATAAAAGTAATTAAAAGGTTGATTACTTAATGTAATTAAAAAGATGATGTCATTAAAGTAATTAAAAGATAAATTACTTAAAGATTAATTCAGATTAATTAAAGGTTAATTAAAGTAAATTAATTTAATGATAAAGATTAATTGGTAATTAATGATTAATTGTTATGAGATGATTACTTTATGGTAAGTAATTAAAGGTTTAATTTCTTAAAATAATTAATTAAGGGGTTAATTAATTATGTAATTAGTTTAAAGGTTAGTTTAATTAATATGATTAATGAAGAATAATTTAATTAATTAAGGCGATTGATTAATTAATTTATATCAAATGATTTGTAATTAATTAATCAGGATAAGATAATTAATTCATAAGTAATTAATTTAATTGGAAATAAATTGAATTAATTAGGATTAAAGAATTAATTAATCCTGCTTATAAATGATTATTGAATGCTTGACCTTACTTATGAATGATTGTATTGTATGAGATGCCTTGAATTGATTGTCATATCTGATCTGTGATATTTTGTTCTGTGGATTTAGCTGTGTGTAATTTATTCATTTACTCGTGATACATTTGTATATATATTTGTGATCTTTGACTAAAAGATACGCGTTATAGTTTATACCGCTTATCAAATGTATTGTTGTATTTAATCTGTGATGATTGATGATGTTGCACTACTGTGTAAAACCCCTGGACCACACTTTTACACACACAAATATGGATTTCACGTGGAAATCGGTTAAGTCACAGATGATTTAAATTTAATGTTTTTGAAATTGAAATTTTAATTTCAATTGATTTTTGGAAATGGATTTGAGTTAAATGCTAAAGCCTTCGAAAAGGAGTTTTTAAGATAAAAGTTATTTTGAATAACTTGGTAAAGTTTTTCAATTTAAATAATTTGAATTTGAATTCGAAATTTTGAATTGAATTCCATGTTTGGAAATTATGGTTTAAGAGTGTTATACAAGTTATAAATGTGTTTATATGAATTTAAACCATTTTAAATGTATTATTTTGAGAAATTGAATTTAACCCAAGTTATACTTGAAAGGCTTTAACTTGAGCAAATGTAATCGGGTTTTTTTGAAATGAAAACTCTTGTTTTCCAAATGATAATAGCTTTCAAATAAAGAAGGGGTTTCCTAGTTATGATTTAAATTGCATGTGAAATAAAAATTGTCTTGAAAGTTATGAATTGAGTTTTGATAAAGATATGAATGGGTAATTCACTTTTGAAAAGGAATTGTTTTGAAAGCTATGAATTAAATCTTTGATTTATGTTATCCCACCTTTTGGCAAAGCTGAGATACCCAAAATTAACTGAAATCGATAATAACTAGCCATGAATATTAAATATGCATTGTAGGATAATTATGGATATCGGTGAATTTTGTCCGAGTCCGGATCGGGCTGCAATTTACAAGACATGACAAGCAAAGCCATGAAAGCCAACGTTCCAAATTTCAGGTTAATCGTAGTTCATATGAATGAGATATGATCGATACAAGTTAGAGAAAGTACACTGTTCGTATCCATGGAGGGAGGTTGGATTTCGAATCGATCTAGCTCGACTCGATCAGCATGACGATCTATTCGAATCGATATAGTTCAAAGTCGAACCTCGGTCGACCTATTCGAATCCACAGGTTCGTATCCATCAGAATGGCACCGCCTCAGCATGTACGAATCCATCAAGTTTTGCACAATTCGAATCCATCGGGTTTGAGTCGATCAGATTTACACATGCTTGGTTGTTCGTATCCATCGTGCTTCTCAGTAAATAGGCCGTTTGGAGCTATGCTATTCGTATCGATATCAAAGGGCCTAATTCGTATCGACCGAATCACGAAGTGGTCGATACGAATTCGACTCTGATGTTGGATGCGAATAAGGCTCCTTCAATGCGGCACAAAAGGTGGAGCGATCCAAGAATCTCGTGCCGCGTCACTACGCGCTCACGTGTCCAGGTCGATTCGAAATGGTGGATACGAAAGCATGGATTCGAACTCAGCAGCAAACGAAAATCATAAACTTGCATCGATCATATCTCCAAAACCACAGATCCAAATGCAACGAAATTTTCACAGTAGCTTGCGTGCAAGGTAAAGAATGTCCCTGCCAGGTTTCAGCTCGATTGGAGCATTTTTTGATCGATACGAAGTTATTTCGAATCGATCCCAGATGGAGTCGAAACTTGGTGAGACCGGGCGCGTGGGCCCACTCACGTGCCTGAAAAAGTCTCCCGAAGTTTGAGCGTGATCTCAGCCTCCTACGCCTATAAATAGCCCCCTGAAACCTACAAAAAAGAGGATCTTTTGGCCATTCAATGTCCAGACTCTGCCGGATTCAATTCTACTTCTTTCTATTGCCGTTGTATTCGAAATCAATCATTGTAGCAGCTGTAATCATCTGTAACCAGTAAGGATAATCAATAAAAGATAAAACTTTGAAGTGGACGTAGGCCGGAGATAGCCGAACCACTATAAATTGTGTGTCACTGTCCTTTATTTCTTGATTGCCGTTTGTTGCCTTCTTAGATCTGAGATATGTGTTTGAATATTGCTGACTTGTATTCATACACTGGTGCTTTCACAATAATTGGGGTTTGTGACCATTTTTGGCGCAAACACTTTGGTGCTTTCACTGAGAACTGAACTCAGGACCCGCTACACCAGATTTCAGAGGTCAGATTTAAAAGCTTGAAGGGATCAGATTTGGGAGACAATGACTCGACAAACGATACAAAGAGCTGAGAGAAGCCAACAAGGAGGAAGTCAAGAGGCATCCTCTGGTGCTGGAGAAGAACCAGCTTCGATCTACATCACCAAAGACGAAATGGAGACCATGACCAATCTGATGCACGAAAGAATAATGAAGAGCCAACAGGAGATGCTGCAGAATTTCTTTGAACAGATGAGAACTACGAGAATACAAAACTTAGGACCGGCTACAGCGGCTGTTAATGTGGAACAAGGAGCTAGGGTTGCAGAACCCAACGGAGGACAGAATGCAGATCCATAAGGCAATCAACAAGGACTTGGGGGCAGACCCTTAGGATCTAATGCTGGACGGCCTACAGATGGAGCTCAACAAGCTGGAGCCAACGCTGATGCTAACGGGCCACACGAAGAGTACGTACCAGAATACCCTTCAAGACTAAGAGGGCAACCCCAGGATGGAGATGAAAAGATGGCTGGATTAGTGCGACGACTCATGAGAGGAGGATTGTCTAGCGGAGGGTTGGAAGAAGTCAGATGGAGTCCGTTCACTCCGAATATCAGGAATGCAAGGAACCCTCCAAAGTTCAAACTACTAACGCTGGATCCATATGATGGGAAGTCGGATCCGACCATGCATATTACCAGATACATTAGACACATGGAAGTACTGGGAGCATCTGAGGAAGTGATGGCACGATGTTTCCCTTTATTTTTGTCAGACTTGGTTGCACTTTGGTTCAGGCAATTAAAGACTGGATCGATCAGGACATGGGGCGGGCTTGTAGATTGCTTCATGGAACAATTTAGGGTCCATGTAACAAGACCCAAGAGTGTGATGACTTTAGCTTCGATAAAGCAAAGGACCGGGGAGTCCATAAAAAGCTTTTTGCTGCGATTCAATGCAACGATGGCTTCTGTAGATCGTCCGGATCCATCGATGATTTTGATGGCGGTGGTGGCAGGAGTTGGAGAAGGCACCGAATTCAAAGATTCGTTGACAAGAAATCCACCACAAGATATTGGGGAGTTTTACCATGAAGCTGAGAAATTCATTCGATTAGAAGAATCAGGAGCCGAGAGGCAGGAAGTAAATGCTGCACAAGGCGAAGGAACTGCCAGGGAACAGTCCAGGGCAGACAAAGGAAAGAGAAAGAATGATGATGCACATGATGGTCCTGTTAAACGGAAGAAATTCCGAGAGCCTAGATTCAGGCAATACACAGATTTGACGGCAAGCCTAGAACGGATTTACACTGAAACTCGGGGGCAACTCCCCTATCGAAAACCATCCAGGAGAGATCCCACGGAGCGGGAACGCAGGACTGGAAAATACTGCCTATTCCATGAGCTGGATGGGCACGCAACCGATGAATGCCGCCACCTAAGGGATGAGGTGGAAGAACATGCCAGGAGTGGTAGATTGCCACAATATACCAGAGAACGGGTAGCGACAGTAAGACCTGAACAACCACCGCCTCCACCTAACAGGAATGATCCTGGATCGGGATCACGACTCGTCATCAACTGATTGTGATGGCAAGGGCCAAGTTCAAGATTTGGACTCTGGTCGATTAGTTCTCTTAGATTTGATTTCCAAAATAAAACAGCTATCCCACTTACTCATGTACGGGAACCGGAGAGATCCCTAGGCATGCTCTAAAATGGAAATAGACCGCTCCGCCTGGAGAGGCATTGTCTTGTTTTTCCTGGTGTTTGAGATTGAACATCTAGGATTTGAATTTAATAAAGAAGCATTTATTGAATCAAACCTTTGACCGAAGAGTTAAAGGATAAACATTAAATATCAATATAAAGATGATCGCTTTATGATCCTACCCGGAGAGGCAGGGTCCGGAGTGCAAGAAGTGAGTTGCTTCGCCGGAGAGCGACAGGATCGACTCACTTAAGCATCGTTTCCTATTCACCGGAGAGTGATTGGATCGGGATTCGATAAGAGCCCGGAGAGGCTGTGATCGGCCGACGATTCAGGTCATGACATCGCTTAATGTTCAGATACACTGAACCAGAGTGCAAGAAGTGGATCGCTTCGCCGGAGAGCGACAGGATCAACCCACTTAACGTTGTTTCCTCTTCACCGGAGAGTGACAGGATGGGATCCAGTATGAGCCAGGAGAGGCTACGATCGGTCCAGAACGACCAAGACATCGCTTTACGCCCTAATTGGGGCCAGAGTGCAAGGAATAAAAAGCAACGCCGGAGTGCAATAGGATCTTTCTATTCAATCGCTAAGTTTGGAATGGGCTTGGCAAGGGTCCGGAGTGACCATCGATAGTACGAAGAGACTATAAAATTTCATTCTTAACTTCCACTGGAAGAAATTGATAACGATTCGGCTTCGAACAGCCATGGACTCCATTGAAAATGCTATAAGCTCTGAATAAAACATGAACTCACTGCCTTCATTTTAAGACTAATCAAAACACACCTTTTACCAAAAGGCATGTTTTGGGGGGCAAAGTGTTATCCCACCTTTTGGCAAAGCTGAGATACCCAAAATTAACTGAAATCGATAATAACTAGCCATGAATATTAAATATGCATTGCAGGATAATCATGGATATCGGTGAATTTTGTCCGAGTCCGGATCGGGCTGCAATTGACAAGACATGACAAGCAAAGCCATGAAAGCCAATGTTCCAAATTTCAGGTTAATCGGAGTTCATATGAATGAGATATGATCGATACAAGTTAGAGAAAGTACACTGTTCGTATCCATGGAGGGAGGTTGGATTTCGAATCGATCTAGCTCGACTCGATCAGCATGACGATCTGTTCGAATCGATATAGTTCAAAGTCGAACCTCGGTCGGCCTATTCGAATCCATTAGGTTCGTATCCATCAGAATGGCACCGCCTCAACATGTACGAATCCATCAAGTTTTGCACAGTTCGAATCCATCGGGTTCGAGTCGATCAGATTTACACATGCTTGGTTGTTCGTATCCATCGTGCTTCTCAGTAAACAGGCCGTTTGGAGCTATGCTATTCGTATCGATATCAAAGGGCCTAATTCGTATCGACCGAATCACGAAGTGGTCGACACGAATTCGACTCCGATGTTGGATGCGAATAAGGCTCCTTCAACGCGGCACAAAAGGTGGAGCGATCCAAGAATCTTGTGCCGCGTCACTACGCGCTCACGTGTCCAGGTCGATTCGAAATGGTGGATACGAAAGCATGGATTCGAACTTAGCAGCAAACGAAAATCATAAACTTGCATCGATCATATCTCCTAAACCACAGATCCAAATGCAACAAAATTTTCACAGTAGCTTGCGTGCAAGGTAAAGAATGTCCCTGCCAAGTTTCAGCTCGATTGGAGTATTTTTTGATCGATACAAAGTTATTTCGAATCGATCCCAGTTGGAGTCGAAACTTGGTGGGACCGGGCGCGTGGGCCCATTCACGTGCCTGAAAAAGTCTCCCGAAGTTTGAGTGTGATCTCAGCCTCCTACGCCTATAAATAGCCCCTTGAAACCTAAAGAAAAGAGGATCTTTTGGCCATTCAACGTCCAGACTCTACCGGATTCAATTCTACTTCTTTCTATTGCCGTTGTATTCGAAATCAATCATTGTAGCAGCTGTAATCATCTATAACCAGTAAGGATAATCAATAAAAGATAAAACTTTGAAGTGGACGTAGGCCGGAGATAGCCGAACCACTATAAATTGTGTGTCACTGTCCTTTATTTCTGGATTGCCGTTTGTTGCTTGCTTAGATCTGAGATTTGTGTTTGAATATTGCTGACTTGTATTCTTACACTGGTGCTTTCACAATACTTGGGGTTTGTGACCATTTTTGGCGCAAACAATTTAAAGATTTAATGAGTTAATCAAATTGAAATGGGAATTGATTTGGAAAATCTATCTTTGTGAATCTGGGTGAACTTTGTGAATTGAATCTTTTTATTTAAAAAGATTGAAATGGTAATTTGTTTAAACCATTTGAAAGAAAAGTTTTGGGTAATAAGTTGTGACTTAATTGAAATCCCAATGTCCATATGTTTTTAAATATTGCGCTCATTATTCGGTTTAGCCGGGAGAGGACTTTGTGTCATATAACCCATTCCGAATAATGATACGTCGTATATGGATTGCATTTGAAGACCGGTGGTGAAGACCGGATATTTTTGAAAATGAAAGGACAACTCGTCGAATGTCTCTGCATCGGCTGATCTCCGATATAGAGATTTTAGCACCCTTTGTGATGGGAAGTCCGGACGTGATTAGAAATTATCCGGATTTGCAAGGGCTTCTTTGGAAGTGCCTTCGGTTTTGTTCGAACCCGAAACAGACTTGTATGGTTGTATGTCTAACACTACACTTTGAGATATAAAGCTGATTTCTTTCAAATACATTTCTGTTTGGTGGCGGAGAATTTATTCTTTTAGCTTAACACCCTTCTCTGAGACGTTCGAGCTCAGAGGTTATGTAGTTGAAGGTTATCAGTGATATACTCCCAATTTGGTAGTGTGGCATGCTGAGTGCTGCTGTGTTTTGATGATCATTTGTTGATGAAAGCATGGCTTTGTGAAAAAGCGTAGCTTTGTGGACGAGACCTCATCGGACCTCACAAACCGGAAATGGTCGAAACAGGAAAGATGCGGCAAGGTTTCAGGGGTAGCTCCCCTAGGGATGTCCATTCCTTCTGGAAAAAGGTGGTATCATGGTATGGAGCCCAGATATTACCTATGTGGTTGCTCCAATCTCATTTACTGTGTGATTGTTGCTGTGTGATCGAGGCACCTCGGATAAAGGTCCCAAAGCACCGGAGGTGGAATATCTCAAGTTTACTACCCGGGAAGGGGGTAACCGGCCTTGTGTTGGCAGAGAGCCAGGTGGTTCTCGGGGCGTCCCTCCAGAGGCGTTCCCATGTGGCATAGGAAGTTCCTTAACCTGACCATTTGTTGGAAAATCCAAAGAAACAATACGCGCCCTGTATGGTTTTAGTTTTATAACCTGCTATGGAATGTGGCGGTAACCTGCTATTGAACATAGTAGCTATAGTAGGCATAAGTGCGAAATGCCTATGCTGGCTAAGATTAATATTATAATTTCGAAATGTTTTCTGCACTAGTAATAATACCAAAAGAGTTTTCTTGCGTAGTAAGCATGTTTGACTATCATAAGGAGAAATCTCCTCCAATTCTGCGTTTGCATTATGTGTGTGGCGGGAGGCCTTATGGTAGTTTCATTTTCCAAAAAGCATTGCGGGTTTCAATGTTTAAAATTCTTTTGAGTTTGTTTTAAAGATAAACTGTTCTTGTTTGCTCATACCAGTCCCATGACTGACCTGGAGTTTATTGTTCCCTTCCTAAACTCTGGGTGCCCACAATTTTTCACACGAGCAGTCTAGAGTTGGGTTTCTTTTTCAGATAGTCAGGTTTAGTAGACTAGTTGGAGCTAGTTCAGGTTTTGGAGTTCACAGAGACGACTGCACTTGCTTATCTTTGTGATCGTGATGGTGATTCGAGCTTGATATTGGAGTTATTGGATTTATTCTCTTTTGAAGATGATTTGGAGTTATCACTTCTGTTATTTTCGCTATATCATTATTTATCTCTGATATTGTTGTATCATATCGATATCATTATTGTATATTATTCCAGATATTGTATTCATTGGAGTTGTATATGATATCATCTATTTCTTTCTTCCACTGTGTTGTTATACTTAATGGTGTTATAAGCTCCGGCGCGAGTCGAATTTCAACGATTGAATCTGCGGCATTCGAGTACAAGTGAAGTACGGGTGTCGATTTTTGAATGCTGGATTTCGGATCGTGACAAACGTCTTGCTTCCTTTTCGTGGCCATTTCTTCCTCATACCTCTTTTTCATCTCCCTTTATGTTGCCATCTCATTCTCATGCTTCTTGAGATGCTATGCATGCTTTCTTGACATCTCCTCCAACTGAGCCTGTACTGGGTCAGCATCTGAGTCTAAGTAGCGCTAGAGGAGGAGCCTCTATCATTAGATTGACGTTGTAAATCAATCATATTAAAAAAATTGAACATCATATTATACAATAAATTGTAATTAACTATTCCTAAGGTAAATTTAACATAAATAACCTTAAGATTAATGCAATTAGATATTATATTATAAGGAGCTCATAAAATATTCATTGAAAATGAGCATGTTAATTCATTATTGAGATTAGTCATCTTCACTTCCCTTATATAATATTTTTCAAAATGAATACATAATAAAAGTCAACAAAATGGTGAAATAACATAATTAATTGTTGTCTAATGACAAAAATACAGATAGAGTTAGGGGTATGCCCTAGGAGCAATTCTATAATTTATTGTAAATTATTAACTTTATAATAAACGTTCGAAATAAAAGGTGATTTTCTTTATATTATATACTTGTTATAAAGTGTTATATTAATTAATTGTTTAATTAAGTATATTTAATAGAAAATCCATAAATGGTGTGTTTTTCGATGGTAATTATAATGTATTGTAATCATGAGCAATTTATTACAATATAATAAATGCAGCGTTTCAAATATTTCTAGTCAAGACGTACGAAGACTGGATATTGATACATCTATAGAGACTAGAGTATGTAATGCTTTCTAAATATTGGGGAGTGTATTACTCATGCTTATTGGGAGTAACAAGGGGTTACGTACTGTTAGTTGTTGGATAGCTATGGAATGACCCGTGTTACAAACGCCTTTTCGACCCTCAAATGTCGACGTTAATACATCCACGGTGTTCACGTGCCGAGCACCCAAGTGCCAGAAAGGTGGAATGTTAGGGTAAAATAAAAGAAGAAAAGAAAATGAACAAGAAAGAAAAGAACACAACATCATAATATCACCACAGAACGATGACATATAATATCAAAATGATACTTTTACAAAGGAAAACTTTATATAGATACTATAATCAGAGTAAACTAACCTATCATCAACCTGGACAGTTATAACAACCTGTCATCACAATTGCTAATATAAAAATAAACAAAGTAATAGAGTGGAAATAAAATCAATGGTAGGTAGTCATCCAGCTCCTCTCCTAGATCTCCAATGAATCATCAACAATATCTGAAAATAAACACGGGTTGACCCGAGCATTATAAGAAGATTAACACCCGGATCAGCCTGGTAGACCAGCATGAGAAAACTCAAGTAATTTGAATTACTATATTTTTAAAACCCTTATAAAGAATAAAGGTATTTCGAAAGACCACGTCGCAAATAAACACTCCCGTGTTACCTTACGATAACCGAACCATTTTATTAGAAAATTTAATGATATTATAATAATGTATAGGGTGTACAATACAAATATAAATCATAGTGATATGGTTACATTGGTTACATTTGACAGCATATTTAGGTATACCAACAAAACCGCTAAGGTACATTCGTATAAATGGATTTTCCACGCAGACCTCCTCACTGAGACTGATCTTTTATGACAAGGATGAGAAAATACCTTCCGAGCGCCTTATATCTCTAGTAAAATATATCATAAGGTAAACACAACTGGGCCATCATCCGAACACTTGCGTGAACAATGTGTACCAAGTATCAACAACTCTATGCTAGCAACATCTATAACCATACTCTAGATATGGAGTTTTCGTACCCCCGATGGGTCAGCTAAACCCCAGGATCATGCATCTTACTCTCTCTTTAGTCATTTTCCTGATGTCGAGGCAACGTTCGGCATCTTCACATGAGATTTCAACAAAATTCGATCATATAATGAATCCTACATGGATTCCGTCATCTCAATGGATCTCAGAACCACACATGGTTTCCTTCATTCACTTCCAAAACATAGTATCCGTATCTCAGCCTTGAAGGTGTTTTCGATAAGTAGAACACTTAATGATCCCGGTCTCTCCAAAACTGAGTCGATGAATTTGGTCTTATTCAACAATAATGAGAATGATTACATAAGGGAACTAAGTCCTGAATACTTTCTTATAAGCAAGTAACATACCTGCACTATCATTTCATACAAGGCATGGTCAAGTCACATAAATGACTTCTAATCCCTTTTTAATTAATTTATTTTTTATTAATTAAAAACCCTTCTTATTAAAAAATATTTTTTTAGCTAATAAAACTTCTTTTTTAAATCAACACTTCATTAACTAAAACTCCTTTATTAATTAAAGCTTCCTTTATATTTTTGTCTAAATATATTGGATTTCTCTTTAAAATTCTCTTCTTAAATATTTATTTATATTTAGGGGTTAAAGACAAGTTTTGCACAAAACATTTATCCCAACAAACCCAAAACCATTTACTTGTATTTTTCTACTAAATATCCATTAGTAAATATCTAATTATATTCCCAAGTATAATTAATAATAAGGGTTAAAAACAAGTGTTGCTAAAATCACGGTTTACAAGAACCCAAAACTATTTACTTATCCATTAATAACTTTAAACATTTATTTAAAGACCAAAGCATATCCACACTTATTAATTAAGGAAATACACTTTTATTTGATTCCATAAAACAATTTATTTTACTTAACTGTTAAAATCCAAACTCCCTTTATTATATTTATAAAATACTTAATGTAATATTTAAAACTTATATATATAAATAAATATCTTTAAAATAATTATTAATATGTTAAAATACTTCTAAAAACTAATTAAAATATATGATGGTTATTTATATAGAATATTATGTAAAAATAGGGAATTTTGAAATAAATAGAAAAAAAAGTTTTAATTTTAAAAGCTACTTTGTTTAGAAATTCATAGTTAATTGTTAAACATATATTTAAACTTGAAACCAATTTTAAAACTCTCTATTATAAGTTAGAAAACAATCGTAAAAGATAAGAGGAAAATATTAAATTTAAATATCATTTTTAAACAATTTGTAGTTCAAGATAGAAAAGGGAGCATTTATAAAAGTGCTATCTAAAGTTTTGTTACTATTGTCAACATTGTTTTGCTATAACTTTGAGCCTAGATTTCAACACTTAAACAAATGAGTTTTGATTCAATCATTTTACAATAGCTAGTATACTTTGAGTACTTGAAAATCATAAAGAAAAACCTAAAAAAATAACTTTTAATTATTTTAGATAATTTACCGAAAATAGGGTATTTTATCGAATTGCACTTATAGCGACATTTCGCTATAACTTTTTGCTTTTCATTCAACTAGCTATCAAATGAATTAGGCTTCAAAGATTTCCCAATAAGAATAATATATTATTTACTCCTTAAACATGAAAAGAAATGTAACAACCCTGGTTTTGGTGATTACCTGTGATAATAAATTATAACGGTGATTATAATTTAATAATGGAGAAATAAAATAAACTGGAGATGTAAAATTTGTTAAAATTGTTTATTTTAAATAAACAATGGATTTTGGTAAAATAAAATGGTATTGGGTTGGTAATAAATTGAGATAATATAAATATGTTGATTTGGTGATTAATTGAATTAAATAGAGATAAAGGAATTTAATTCAACATTAATTTGTTGAAATAAATGTAAAATGTTGAAAATAAAGTTTTAAAAACTTTATTATGTTAGTTTGGGGTAAAAATGAGCATTATATGGTTTTAATTTGATAGAATGCACTAATTTGGAAATTATTGCCAAATGTTGATTTTTGATAAATTTAATGAAGTATATATTATTTTTTTGAAAGGCAAGCAGGGTTGAATGGTGCCTTACCATATTTATTAACCACACAAAAAAGAAGAAGAGAGCAATAACAAGCTAGAGCTCTCAAAAGCAAACAGGGAAGACTAAGAAGTAAATAAGAATGAAAGACTTAAAACAAACCAAACAAGAATAGCACAAGGAAAGGAAAGAATAAAAACCCTAATCTAGAGAGCCATAAGCAACATGTAGGGAAGACTTTTCCTTGACTCTAGATATTATGATGTTTATCAAGGCACTTTCAAGTTTCATTTTATTCTCAAAAACTCTAGCATTTCTCTCAGCCCATATCACATCCACATAAACTTTCAGAAGCAGTAACAGCCTATAAGATGAAGCATCCTTCCATCTTGTTCTTCTGAAGACTCTATTCCATTCAGCACTACCATTCATTATTGGCTCAGAAAATCTTCCATTAAAGAGAATAGCTTTCTAGATTCTTTTAGTAACCATACAATCAAAATAGAGGTGTGAGCCATCTTCAATATGATTATTGCAGAAGTTACACATCAAGTCCACAGAAAAACCTCTCCTACATAATTTATCCTTGGTCATGAATGCATTTCTTAGGACTTTCCATAAAAAGAAGTTCAGTTTATGAGAAGTGTTTGTATTTCACACTCTAGCATGCCATCTAAAGATAGGGCTATTCTCATCTCTTATCAAAGCTTTATAAATTCTTGATATGGAGTGCTACCCAAGATTACGACCTTACTTGAACATGATCTGTTCTATAGGCTCGTACTACTTTATCCTTATAACTTAAGGAGGAAGGTAACTCAGTCTTGTTAATGAAGTATTAGAATTAAGTATGGATAATATTGTAAATAAAATGCGGAATATTGGTCAAAATCAATATTTGGATGTAAAAATATTTTTAACATGGTTTGTTAGGATAATATAAACAAGAGAAATGATTTTATGTAATTTCGTTGTTAAAAATGTTGGTTTATATAAATAAAAGGTGTAAATTAAAGCATTTAATTAAAAATGGAATTTTAATGATGGAAATTGATTTTTTTAATGGCTAAAACAACTTTTATATGTTGATAAAACATTTTGTTAAACATAAAATATTTTAGTATGATTTTTATAAAGTTGAAATCATGTAAATGTGAGTTGTTTTGATGATTTAAGTGATAATTAGTGTGATAATATGATTATTTCTTATTTTGTTTAAGCCCAACTACAGTTTAACTAAGAGAAAATTATCATCTTCTTAAAACTGTACGTACAAAGTTAAGAAAATTGAAAAACAAAAGGAAAGCCTGAAACCCTTTTCTCTCTGAAACCTAGAATCTAATTTCTCCAATTCCTTCGCAAATTAAACAGTTTGAAGCTATTAATTTCAGGTAATCAATCCAAAACCAAAACCTATTTCATCTATTTCAATTTTTCAGAAGTTGTGTTGTCTGTAACTTTTATCTCCTTTGCTGCATGTCTGTGTATCATCTTTTTACAGGTTCCTAAAGCTAAATCAAGGCAAAGGCTTCCATCTTCCTCAAGTTCGCTCAAAAATTGTGCTAAGGTGAGTTTATAACTCATAATCTTGCTTAAATTAGGTTTGCAAGCTGAAATTTGTTGATATTGGCTTACTATAAAACTAAATCTGCTGGTTGAATGATTACAGTAAGTAAATGTTCTAGAGTCCTTCTTTTGTGCTCATATATCTCTGTTCTTGTCATGAATTGATGCCGGAATTTCTCCGGATTGTTGTCTATGTGTAGTTGTTTGTGCATGTTAAATTTAATAGCTTAACTCTATCTGAAAGTGCCTTAAACCAGCGCTCGAAATTAGAAACAAAACAGGAAAAAATTGCCTGTAGCATTCACGACCTCTAGGTCGACCCAGGAGCACTGAGGTCAACCCTAGGGTTGACTTGAGGAATATATGGGTCAACCCTAGCTTCCCCAAGGTCGACCTAAGCCTTATGAGGGTCGACCCATGTTGTTTTGTTCGTCCAGGTTGTTTTCTTTTATGTTCTGTGCACTGTTTTGATTAGTTTGCTTATTCCGGTGATTCTTGTGAAAAATTCTCAACATTTTAAGGTGTTTTGAAGGGCTTAAACCTATCAATAGATAAGCCAACATTATTGTTGATCCGTAGGCCGGATTGACGTGTTTTTGAGTAATTTTCATATGCCGATTTTATGGCATTTTCGGTGATTTTTGCTGTTTTCGAGCACGTGTTTTCGAGCACGTGTTTTCTAAACTGATTTTGAAATGATTTTTAAAATATAATAGCTTTCGGAATAAATATTTTTACAACATTTATACTTATTTTTGAAGCTATTTAAAAGTATATATATTCTCTATAATAAAGAGAATTTCAAAGCCATGATTTCCAAACGATTTCAAAAATTATTTTGAAAACTAGTTTTCTCGAAGCAAGTATTTTCTATATAAAAATACACGTTTTTGCACTCTTTGAGCGAATGAGGAAGAGATTTAAACGATTTAATAAAACATGTGGTATGTCACATATGCGTTTACTTTTTCGGTTAACTCCAGACTTGTTCGATTGAAGCTATACACATTTCATGGACCTTCGGGTTGTTTGCCAGTACTAGACCTTTGGGTTGTTTGGGCTTTTTAGCTATTGGACCTTCGGGTTGTGTGACCTACGGGCTGTCAGTCCTTAGGGATGTTTGACCTTCAGGTTGTTTGGCCTTCGAGTCGTGTTAGGCGCCAAATTTGTGATACAGTACTTGGCGCGCTTCGGCTATTTTTTTGAGCATGTGCATCTTTTGTTGTATGGATCCATCTTTTGTGATATTTATTGATTATTTGTAATTTCCAAATGTTTTCGCCAATTCGAGATTATTGGGCCTTTTGAGCTATTTGAGGATTTATTATATGGTGATTACATTTTGGAATTTCAACTCTTAGCCGAGTTCTACATATTATGATTGTGGTAGCCATCCTTTGGCCGTTTTGAGATTTGTGATTTCCTATTTAGGAGTTATGGTGTTGATGGAAGCCATTATATTGGCTGTTGTAGATGCCGATGACATGAGGTGATTATTTGTGATTAATTGATGTTGTTGTTGATCTTGCCTCTTTCGAGAAACCCTCATATGATATTTTGGTAGTTGATATATATATATATATGGTGTTGCTCCTTCTCTTTCGAGAAGAAATATTATCGTTTATCCCTATACTTCATCTATCTTGTGCTAATCAGTTTATTTAAGCTAGACTGACCCGTGTATTTTATATACTCGGGTCAGACCTAGTTATTTCAGGTTAGACACCTGCTGTAGATTACCTCTATGCTGCTTCCGCTATGGATTTTCTTGCTTTCTTTTAGATGCTAGCCAACTTTTGTGTAGCCTTGTAGTATTTTGTGAAACCTGATATGTATATTCTTTTTGACTCGATGTATGTATTGTGGTCTATGTACCAACACTGTTGTATCACTAATTAGTGTACTATGATGTATCTGTATATATGTATATATATGTGTGACTGTTGTTCTGTGATCTGTTTTATTTGTTGTTATTATGTATTGTTTTGATAGATTTATTAGCCACCATAGTTTTGTGTTAAACATTTATTGAGTATGTCGATCCACTTGAGAAAGGTAAAAGAAAAAAAATAGAGCACCCAATCGAAGTATTCAATACATGTTTAAGACAAAGCTTACAGATGGTCGCTCCTAACCAGCCCTATTCTCTGCATTAACAGACAGTACTACTCCGTAATGCTCTTTGTTAATGTGGGTCTTAGGGTGTAGCGTCACAGCTTTGTATCAGAGCTGAATTCAGAACAAAATATGATAAACACAGAACATAACATATATTACAGTACATCAGAGTACAGTATAAGTGTTACATATTCCCTAATCATCGTGTCCTTAATCTTTCCGTGTCCTTGGGGGTAGATATAAGTTGGGAATACGTCTAGGAATGCATTTTAATTTTGTAGTATTCGATAATTGAATTAATGATATCTTACCCTTTGAATAATCCTTATCTTATCTTATACTTTAAGCTTATGGCTAGAAGAGGCAGAGGTCGCCGTTCTGATGCTGGGCCGTCCAGTGACTCACATCAAAATAGTGTTTACTTGTTTGTTGATCAGTTCATGGAGTTAATTAGGAGCACTCGGCCTCCAGCTCCTAATCCTTCGTCCCCTCCATGCAAGTCTGCTTTTGCGCGTATGTGTGATGATTTCTCTCATCTTGGAGGCAAGCCTTTAAAAGGCTCAGAGTTTGTTCTTGAGGTCCAGGCATGGCTTCGTACATGCGAGCGTATCTTTACTCGCATGGATCTTTCCGACCTTCACCGAGTTCTTGTAGCATCGAGTATGTTGCAACAGCGTGCACTTGATTGGTATGAGCTTCTTATTACCGAGCTTGATGAGTCTACTCTTACTTGGATCCAGTTTAGGGAGCGATTCTAACTTAAGTTCTTTCCCAAGTCTTAGAAAACCCTCTTAGCCTGTCGCTTTCTTGAGTTGAAGCAAGGGAAGTCTTCAGTTTCCAAGTATGTTTATTCATTCGAGGCCTTGTCCAAGTATGGTCTCGGGTATATTAGCACTTCTTATAAGAAGAATCTCAAGTTTGTTTATGGCCTCAAGAAATATTTGAAGAAATCTTTGATGCTTCAGCTTAAGCTTTCATTTGAAGAGTTAGTTGACTCGGCGCTTCACCTTGAAGCAGTCAAGAAGGAGAGAGATGGTAGTGATGAGACTGAGGTTCGTAAGAACCCCAACAAGAAGAAGTTTCCTTCCTAGAAGTCCAAGTCTTTTGCTCATAGCAAGAAGAAGAAGTCTGTTGGTTCTAGCTCTTAACCCAGTGGAGTACCTCCTTGTCAGCAGGGGTGTTTCAATTATGGCTCTTCTGATCACTTGATTTGAGATTGTCCCAAGCCTCGTTTGTGCCGTTATTGCAAGAAAGAGGGACATCGGGTTTCATCTTGTCCCATTGCTCCTAATAATGTTAAGTCGAGCAAGCTTAATATTGTGGATGCTTCTGGTGGTTCTTCTCAGCCCAGAGGTACTTCTCCTTCTATTCTTGAAGGTTCTATATTATTTCATGATCGTTCTATTCGAGTTCTCTTCGATACGGGTGCTACACACTCATTCGTATCGAAGGAGCTTGTTGATGTTATACCATTGGATGTTTCTTGCCTTGTTACTTCTTTGAGGACTGCGAATCCTATTGGGGGATCCACAACACTTAGCATGTTTTGTAGTGACGTTGAGATTATTCTTTGGGGTTTTTCTTTCCGTGAGAATCTGCACGTTATTCACTATCTTGGATTTGATATGATTTTGGGGATGGATTGGCTTGCATGTTATCAAACCCGAATCATATGTTCTGAAAGGATCCTATATCTTGGGCATCCTAATTCGGCTGATCAGTTGTCTCTTGTTCTTTGGAATGTTGATGGTGATTCTAAAGCATCCTTATTTGCTCTTGAGTCTCGAGATGATGATGTATCTCGAATTCCAGTTGTTTGTGATTTTGCTGATGTATTTGAGCCTATTTCGGGTTTTCCACCCAAGCGGGCAATTGAGTTCCGTATTGACCTCATTCCTAGTGCTCAGCCTATTAGTCGTCCTCCCACGAGGATGTCCACTGAGGAAAATGAGGAACTCAAAAAGCAACTCTTGGAGCTTGAAGCCAAGCAATTCATTCAGTCCAGTTCTTCAACATGTGGTGTTGCGGTCGTCTTTGTTAAGAATCTGATGGTACTCTTAGGCTTTGCATCGATTACCACAAGCTTAACAAGTTAACCATTAAGAACAAGTACCCATTTCCTAGGATCGACGACATGTTCGATCAGTTGAGTGGTGCTAAGGTCAATTCTCAGCTCGACCTTGCAACCGGTTTTCATCAGCTACGAGTTGCGGAGGACAGCATTCCTCTTACCGCATTTCGGACTCGTTATGGTTCTTATGAGTGGCTCGTTATGCTATTTGGTTTGACGAACACTCCAGCTTATTTCGTCGATCTCATGAATCGAGTATTCAGGGAATATCTCGATAAGTTCGTCCTTGTGTTCATTAATGATATTCTTATCTATTCTAAGTCTGAAGCCGATCATGCTCATCATTTGAGGATTGCTTTGAATACTCTTCGTCGTCATCAACATAAAGCCAAATTCTCCAAGTGCCACTTTTGGGAGAATAAGGTGAAGTTCCTTGGCCATGTTGTATTTTCTGATGGCATTTCTATCGATTCATTGAAGATAGAAGCCATTCAGAATTGGGAAAGACCAGAGAACATTTCTGAGATTCGTAGTTTTCTTGGATTGGTGGGTTATTACCGTCAGTTCATCAAGGATTTTTCTCGTATTGTTCTTCCTCTCACTAGCCTTACTAGAAAAGTTGTTCGATTTATTTGGTCTGATAAGTGTGAAGCTTCTTCACAGAAATTGAAAGAACTTCTCACTGATGCTTCTATCCTTGTGGTTCCCGAAGGGAATCAAGATCTTGTTGTCTACACCGATGCTAGTCGATGTGGTCTCGGTGCCATTCTTATGTAGAGAGATCGAGTAGTTGCCTATGATTCTAGGCAATTACATCCGAATGAGGTTCGCTATGCTACCCACGACTTAGAGTTAGCCGCCATAGTCTTTGCCTTGAAGATTTGGTGCCATTATTTATTAGGCAAGCACTTCGTTCTTTATACCGATGATAAATCATTGAAGTATCTGTTCACCCAGAAAGAGCTTAATGTGCGGCAGCAGCATGGCTCGAATTCTTAGCCTCTTTTGATATCCAGTACACTCTTGGAAAGGGGAACCGAGTTGCAGATGCACTAAGTCGCAAGCACTCAACTGTTGTTTCTATGATGTTAGCTGAGTGGGATATGTTGGAGACCTTATCTCTTTGTGATATTCGTGATTGTGCTCCGGCTTCAGATTCTCCAACCTTATTATTTAGTTGGAAGCTTGTCCTAGCTTATTGGATCGTATTGCCAATGCTCAGCGGCAAGATCCAGATCTTGTGCGCCTTATTCAGCTTTGTAAGTTTGAATCCCGTGATGATGAGTTGAGGGATTTCAACATTGGTATTCATGGTTGCCTTCGTAAGAAGAATAAATTGATCATGCCTTGTGTTTCTGATCTTAGGCGGGATATTCTTGATGATTGTCACTGTTCTAAGTATGTTATTCGTCCCGATAGTAGCAAGATGTATGTCGATATGAGATGCTTTTATTATTGGGAAGGTATGAAGCGTGATGTTGCAAGTTATGTGAGTAATTGCATGACTTGTCAACTCATTAAAGCCGAACATCAACATCTCAGTGGTCTTCTTCAGCCTCGTGAGGTCCCGTTGTCGAAATAGGATCAAATCTCTATGGACTTTATTGATGGCCTACCTCATTCGAGATCGGGCCATAACAATGTTTGGCTTATCGTGGATTGCTTGACTAAATCCACTCATTTCATTCCTATTAAATCTAATAGGGCAGCTTCTCATCTATCCAAGCTATATATTAAGGAGATCGTGAGACTTCACGGTATTCCTAGTTCGATCGTTTGTTATAGAGATCCACTTTTCACCAGTAATTTCTGCCAGAGTCTTCAGAAAGCTTTGGGTACAAAGCTTAACTTCAGCATAGCTTATCATCCGCAGTTTGATGGACAGACTAAACGGGTGAATCATATTCTTGAGGATCTACTTCGTGCATGCATTCTTGATTTTGGTGGTAGTTGGAAGACCACCTACCGCTTGTTGTGTTCTCTTATAACAACAGTTTTCAGTCCAGTATCGGTATGGCTCCTTTCGAAGCCCTATATGGAAGGCCATGTCGATCACCTTCTTGTAGGTTGGAATCCCGAGAGAAGTTGATTTTAGGCCCCGATTCTATTCATGAAGCTTCAGGGAAGATCGATCTTATTCGTCAAAGAATGAAAGAGGCATAGAGTCGTCAGAAATACTACGTGGACAACCATATGAAGCCTCTTGAATTCTCCATTGGTGACCTTGTTTATATTTGGGTATCTCCCTTGAAAGGGGTAATGCGTTTCAGTAGGACCGGGAAACTAGATCCTCGATTCATAGGACCATTTCCTATTACTGAGCATATTGGCCTAGTTGCTTATAGAGTATCACTTCTGACTCATTTATCTGGTATTCATGACGTGTTTCACGTCTCTTAGCTTTGGATTTGCCTTCATGATTCGGATTTTGTTATTGATTCTCCTTGTCTATAAGAGCTTGAGATTTCACCTGATTTATCTATTATGCAACATCCTGTCCTTGTTCTTGCTTCGGAGGTGAAACGCCTTTGAAATAAGGTTGTAACACCCATGAAGATTCAATGGTCGCTAATCCCAATGACTGTACATGGGAAACAAGAGAATTTATAGAGCGATCTTATCCTGGTTTTATATCATTTTGTGTTGAGGGTGAGAATTTTAAACTCAAGCTATCTAATTTCCTTTGCTAGATGAAATAAATTGTGTTGTATATAGCTCTTCTCTAGGAAATTGCGAGGACGCAATTTTTATAAGGGTAACGGTGGTTATAATTTAATAACGGAGATGTAAAATTTGTTAAAACTATTTATTTTAAATAAACAATGGATTTTGGTAAAATAAAATTGTATTGGGTTGGTAATAAATTGAGATTAATAAAAATATGTTGATTTGGTGATTAATTGAATTAAATAGAGACAAAGGAATTTAATTCAACATTAATTTGTTGAAATAAATGTAAAATGTTGAAAACAAAGTTTTAAAAACTTTATTATGTTACTTAGTGTGAGTTGTTTTGATGATTTAAGTGACCATTAGTGTATAATATGATTATTTCTTATTGGGTTTAAGCCCAACTATAGTTTTAACTAAGAGAAAATTATCATCTTCTCAGAACTGTACGTCGAAGGTTCAGAAAATTGAAAAACAAAAGGAAAGCCTGAAACCCTTTTCTCTTGGAAACCTAGAATCTAATTTCTCCAATTCCTTTGCAAATTAAACATTTTGAAGCTATTAATTTCAGGTAATCAATCCAAAACCAAAACCTATTTTATCTATTTCAATTTTTCAAAAGTTGCATTGACTGTAACTTTTATCTCCTTTGCTACATGTCTACGTATCCTCTTTTTACAGGTTCCTAAAGCTAAATCAAGGTAAAAGCTTCCATCTTCCTCAAGTTCGCTCAAAAATTGTGCTAAGGTGAGTTTAAAACTCACACATCTAGCTTAAATCAGGTTTGCAAGCTGAAATTTATTGATTTTTGCTTACTGTAAAACTAAATCTAAATGTTCTAGAGTCCTTCTTTTGTGCTCGCATATCTCTATTCTTATCATGAATTTATGCTGGAATTTCTTCGGATCGTTGTCTATGTGTAGTTGTTCGTGCATGTCAAATTTCATAGCTTAACTCTATCTGAAAGTGCCTTAAACTAGTGCTCAAAATTGGAAACGAAACAGGCAAAACTTGCATGTAGCATTCACGACCTCTAGGTCCACCCAGGAGCACTGGGGGTCTACCCTAGGGTCGACCTGAGGCATGTATGGGTCGACCCTAGCTTCCCCAAGGTCGACCTAAGCCTTATAAGGGTCGACCCATGTTGTTTTGTTCGTCCAGGTTGTTTTCTTTTGTGTTATGTGCACTGTTTTGATTAGTTTGCTTATTCCAGTGATTCTTGTGATCCGTACTGCAGATTGACATGTTTTTGAGTAATTTTCATACGCCGATATTATGGCGTTTTCGGTGATTTTTGCTATTTTCGAGCACGTTTTTTCTAAACCGATTTTGAAATGATTTTTATAATATAATAGCCTTCGAAATAAATATTTTTACAACATTTATACTTATATTTGAAGCTATTTAAATATATACATATTCTTTATAATAAAGAGAATTTCAAAGCCATGATTTCCAAACAATTTCAAAAACTATTTTGAAAACTAGTTTTCTCGAAGCAAAGTATTTTCTATATAAAAATACACGTTTTTGCACTCTTCGAGCGAATGAGGAAGAGATTTAAACAATTTAATAAAACATGGGGGATGGGACACATGCGTTTACTTTTTCGGTGAACTCCGGACTTGTTCGATTGAAGCTATACACATTTCATGGACCTTCGGGTTGTTTGCCAGTACTGGACCTTCGGGTTGTTTGGGCTTTTTAGCTGTTGGACCTTCGGGTTGTGTGACCTTCGGGTTGTTTGAACTTCAAATTGTTTGGCCTTCGAGTCGTATTAGGCGCCATATTTGTGATATAGTACTTGGCGGGCTTCGGCTATTTTGTTGAGCACGTGCATCTTTTGTGGTATGGATCCATCTTTTGTGATATTTATTGATTATTTGTGATTTCCAAATGTTTTCGCCAATTCGAGATTATTGGCCCTTTTGATCCATTTGAGGATTTATTATATGGTGATTACATTTTGGAATTTGAACTCTTAGCCGAGTTCTACAAATTGTGATTTGTGGTTGCCATCCATTGGCCTTTTTGAGATTTGTGATTTCCTATTTAGGAGTTATGGTGTTGATGGAAGCCATTGTTTTGGCTGTTGTAGATGCTGATGATATGACGTGATTATTTGTGATTAATTGATGTTGTTGTTGATTTGCCTCTTTCGAGAAACCCTATATGATATTTTGGTAGTTGATATATATATTAATATATTTGGTGTTGCTTCTTCTCTTTCAAGAAGAAATATTATCATGTATCCCTATAATTCATCTATCTTGTGCTAATCAGTTTATTTAAGCTAGACTGACCCGTGTATTTTATATACTCGGGTCAGACTGAGTTATTTCAGGTTAGACACCTGCTGTAGATTACCGCCATGCTGCTTCCATTATGGATTTTCTTGCTTTTTTTGGATGCTAGCCATCTTTTGTGTAGCCTTTAGTATTTTGTGAACCCTGATATGTATATTCTTTTTGACTCGATGTATGTATTGTGGTCTATGTACCACCACTGTTGTATCACTATGTAGTGTACTATGATTTATCTGTATATATGTATATATATGTGTGACTGCTGTTCTGTGATCTGTTGTATTTGTTGTTATTATATATTGTTCTGATAGATCCGTTATCCATCGTAGTTTTTTGTTAAATTTTTTTTGAGTATGTTGATCCACTTGTGAAAGGTAAAAGAAGAAAAATTAGAGCACCCAATCGACGTATTCAATACATGTTTAAGACAAAGCTTACAAATGGTTGCTCCTAACCAGCCCTATTCTCCACATTAACAGACTATATTACTCTGTAATGCTCTTTGTTAATGTGGGTCTCGGGGTGGGGCATCACAAGAAAACTCCAAGGAATTATGTAGAAAAATATTGTTTTTTCGTTAAATAAAAAGTGTTGTTATAGCGACCTTTTTACTTCACTATTTTGTTACATTGATTTACTTCTTCTATAAATTTTCAAAACATATTCTTTGCTTATCTAAACATTTATAGAAGTGTAGATATGTAACGACCCGATATTTTCATCCATTCGCATCCATTATAAGTGTATAGGTAGATACCCATGCCAGAGTTGAATTGCTCAAAATACCGCGTTGTAAATAAAATTTGGCAAATCTCAGAATATACAGTAAATAAATATAATCACATATCACAGACACAGAGTAAAATAATGCAGCGGAAGTAAAAGAAATAGTAGTTCATGAAGCTACTATCTAAATATGTCAGAGTTACATAAGATACAACAGAAGAAATAGAGTACAACAAAAGTCTCAATAAAATAACCAAGTACAAGCTGAGTAGAACAACGGAACTGAAATAGATAGGACAAGACAAGCAGATAATCTCCAGCGATTCAAATCTCCAAGCGAGTGGAAATCCAAATCTGTGAATAACTCAGGCTGACCCGAGCGTAAAGAAAAACACAAAACACTCGAGTCAGGACAATATATACTTATATAATGTAAACCAACTCAAGTGAACTGTAATAAAGGTACAAGTAACTTAGAAGATGCTTGGGACCGCCCATCCTCTAAGGATCCGTTAAAATATCTACTATGTAGTAATATTCGCTATTATAATAATGTCTAATAAGTAAAGTATCATAATATAGAAAATAGCGTTAAGGGGATGGAGAACCTTAACGCGGTCGGATCTTAAAATCATAATCGTAGTAAAGCTCGATATGGTAGGTGACACGGCACAACTAGGCAATGCCAGGGTAGATATACCAATTACGCACACGGACTGATGGATACGCATAGCAGCCACTACCATTCCACCTCGAACAACACTCCCAAATCAGAGGATGGCCATCTAATCAATCACAAGTAAGAGTATAATATCGAAGAAATGTGTCCGAGAAGAGGTGCTACCTCACTGGTCCGAGATCGCTCCTGTTTTAGCCACCTTATGCCAACTCACGGGAGTTGGGTCCACGTAACATACCTTAAGAACGTCGCCACCATCCTACTTTATTCTGGAATCTCCACCGCGTACACGGTTGTCAAAGTGGTTTTCGGTATCGACAGAGAGTATGTCCATATCCGATCCCGGTCTCTTTGCCAACCAATCGTTATTATAACCCGTGGTTATAACTTTTAAAAACAATACTTTACTTCAAAATAAAATATCATTTCAAACCATATCTTTATCAAAATAAAGATTAAATCAATTCCAAACCATTTCCATATATTTAAATTTTCATATCATTTCAAAACTTCATTTCAAATCATTTTAATATAATAAAATATCATATCCTTACAAAACTTCATTTCAAATCATTTTAATAAAATAAAATATCAATCCTTACAAAACTTCATTTCAAATCATTTTAATAAAATATCCTATCAGTTCAAATCCAAATATTCAACTTTAAATACCTTTTAAATTCAAAGATATCGTTCATTTACTATTATTTCAAATCACCTTTAAATAGTTTATATTCCAATCAAAATAATTCATTTAAACCTTTTAAAAGTGTAATTATTATATTTTCAAATCAAGTGTTCAGTTTTCAAAGTTTCAAACCATTCTGAGTTCGTTTACTAAGTCAAAAACCCTAATTATTTAAAATTTCAGCATTTCACAACATTTAAAAACAACTACTATAAGTTATATTTGAAAACATTTTTTAATTCAGCAAAGACAGCACTTAAAACTGCTGTTAAAACTCAGTTTTAGTTGAATTATAGTTCAAAACAGAAAAGACAGCATTTCAGAAGTGCTGCGGTAGTTCTGATTTCAAAACAAGGGTTAAATTTGGTTTCAGCAAAGACTGCAGACCATTATAGCATTTCTAGAGAATGCTATAATAGGCCTGAGTTCAATATTAGCCTATAAGTTCAACTACAGGAACTACAGCGTTTCAGAAATGCTGTAATAGCTCTTTTTACACAATTTTAGTTCAAAACAGAATCTATAGCATTTCTGAATGCTATTAAAAGTAGATTTCAGGTGTTAGTGTATTTCCAGCAATTAAATAACTTTAATTTAAAACACATAAACATTTTAAAAATCATATTTTAACATTTAAAATGTTCATTTACATATCATTTAACATATATCTTTTTCACAATAAATTTCTTATAATTAAATCCAATTTTCAACAATTTACTTAATAAGTTTAAGTGTAAAAGTTCCAATTCTTCATATTTCAACAGATAGACTTAACACTTCAAATTTAAATTACCATTTCACAATTTAACAAAATTTCCAATTTTATTTAATTAACTTAAACCTTTAATTAAAACCAAATTTCACATTTCCTAGTCAAGTTATATTTTAAAAGATCACTTTTAAACATTCATTTATTTAACCACTTAAATTCATAGAAAAATCAATAATACTTTAATAAATCACTTAAATTCAAATTTAATCAAATTATCATATTTTACCATTTCCAAATAAAATTTAATATCCATTTTATTTATATAACTTAATTATCATTTTTAACCAAAATTCCAAATTTCCAACTTAAGTTATATTTCAAAAATCCAATTAAACCATTCATTAATTACATTTTTAACACATAGAAAAAAAAATCATAATTTCTTTATTTTAAAACATTTCAAAATCTATTTAAATCAAATTTCATAAATTTAAAAATTTTAAATTACTTAAAAATATCCAAAGCACTTTATAAAATAACCACGGGCCTGTATATAATTTTCTAACCTAGGTCAAGTGATACAGATATGTATCATTTCAATCCGCCGTTAAAAAAGAAAAATCCGGGTTCTATCATTTCAAACCCGCAATCCCAAGTTAAAATAAATAAATAAAAACCATTCAGGCCTATCATTTCAGCCCATAACGATTTTTGCCTATTCTAAAGTCCGTTCGGGTATGTATCATTTCAACCCATAGTGATTCTAATCTACAGGGAACTTGCAGTGTGATAACAGATATAAATAACAGAATAACATTAAATAACAGTAACATATGATATAACAGGTGTAATAACAGGTGTGAACATCATATGATAATAATATAAACATATATAACATGATAATATACATTACAGATTCGAATGGTGTCGGTTTATCAGTTATATAGGTACATATTGTCTGGTGAGAATAACTCACCTGTTTGTGCTGGAGATATCAAAACCAATGACATAATGGAAACAAAAGCACGATGACAAGACTACGGACTTGAGTGGAGAGCAAGATCCAAAGCTACAACTCTTGTATTACAACCCAAAGCATACATCAAAACAAACACAATTTCAACGCACTTGAAATGGAATAACTTTTAAACGAAAAGAGATTTGAATGTCAAATCTTTTGCCTTGTTTTCTACAATGCTTTGCATGGCCTAGGGGTTTATTTAGGTCAGGTTTGACATGACTTTGGCTCAGGTTTGATCATAGGAATGCATGGCATAAAGGCTAGAACATGTGGAGGAAGTTACAACACAAGAATATCAAGAGACTAGGCAACATAGTGGAGTTTGGTTCAACTATTGGCTCGGTCTATGGGTCAAATGGCTCGGCCATCATTTGGTACAGGTCTGGACAGAGGTTTGGGTGATGAGTAGCAGCAGCCAAAGGTCATGTAGCAAGTGGTGGTGGTGGCTAAGGGGGTGGCCAAAGCAAGATATGGAGGGTAGGTGATGATATGTGTGGTCTAGGCAATGTTTTGTGGAGTTTTGTGGTGATGGCTTCAAGTGGAAGGTCATGGCCTGTCTTAGTCAAAGAGAAGGGAGTGTTTACTGTAGTAGATGGAGGAGGTGATGATGGGGATGAAGGTGGTAGAGGCTAGGCCAAGCAAACATGTGAAGAGATCAAGGCAAAATTGTATAGAAAAGCATGAAAAAAGTAGAAAGAAAAGAGGGAGATTACCAAATTTTTTTGCAAGATGGAGGCCATGATTTTTTTTATGGTTTTGGAGCTTTGAAAATTCATGAATAACAGGAGGAAGTCGGCTGAAAAAAAGTAATGAGGAATAGTTAGGGCAAAATAGAATAAAAGATGTATTGATTGAAAAAGAAACGGTAGAATTCAAAAGGACTAAGCACACAAAAGGTATAAAACTCTTCATATATCTTTAATTCCTTTTTATAACTTTATATTTCTGGAAAAAATAATAATCCCAGATAAAATTTCGAAATTTTATCAAAATATAATAATTTATATAAATATTTATCAATTATATAAAGTTAAATTAAGAAAAATAGTTAAAACAGTGAACTAGACTAGAAAATTTGAAACTGAATGAAATAATTTTAGAAAATTCATATGAGCTTGTAATATATTTTTAAACATAAATAATAACATGAAATAAAAATATATTCACAAAATAAACATTTAAAATTTAATTTACATATAATTTCAAATGAAGAAAATAGCAGAAAATAGGAAAACAGCCTTTAAAAATAGGAAATCATCATAGTAAATTTTGGAAAAATTCTATTATTATTTTTAAAATATCTAGAGATGGAAATATACATAAATAAACATATTGACATATATTAAAATAAAATATAAGAAAGAAAATATGATTTATAATATTTAAAATAGGCAAAATTGCACAATAAAACAAATTATACTAAAAATTGAAATGTACATAACTTTTACATTTTAACTCCGTTTTCAACGAAACGAAAAGTAGTGTTCAAGTTATTACATCTATTTTTATAATAAAAGATAAAATTTATAATTTCAAACTTTTAAATTTTTAAGTTTAAAAGTCAAAGTTTGACTATTTGACCAAAATTCACATTTTCTGGAAATATTAAATTTAGTCATATTTGGAATTCTAATCCACATACAAAATCAAAGTTTTTATATTTACAATAACAAAATTTATTCTTTTCATAAATAAAGCTTTTAAATCTGGAAAAATCAATTTAAAAATAATTGTAAAATACAGGGTTTTTACACTCTCTCCCACTCAAAACTTTTCGTCCCCGAAAAGGAACGAGGTACGGGAAAGCACAGAAAAAGATAGAATGAATAGAATTAAGACAAGATGATAAGAAAATTGGAATTACACCTGATAACTATTGTTATAGGTAAGTTTAACAAGATGGAGGTGATCAAATCAAGAATATAAGCACGAAAAAGATCCTCTAGAGTCTGAATCTCCCTTTTCACTTGACCGACGGTCTATGAATGGAAAAATAGTGTTCAGATCCAGATGAGTAACAAAGATTATCAAAGATTACAGAAAGATTTCTAAATAGACTGGTATAAGCAATAGCCTTCCCATTCTGTAACAAGATAAGAGAAATAAGGACAACCAAAAGATAGTTTGGAAAAAAAAAATAAGATAATAAATTTGAAACCATAATGCTTTGAAATCATAAAAATTTAGGGATGTTTATCATTTTGAAATCATACTACTAAAATCATAACACTTTGGACAAGTTATTCTTTAAAAAAAACATAATACTTAGGAAATCATAACACCCTTTAAAAATAGTCTTCATTTAAACCATTTTAATTCAAGGTCAAATAATATTCATTTTAAAGTTGTAACATTTCTAAGTTCATTCAATTATAAAAATTTCCAAAACATTGTATTTTCAAAACAGCAGCACTTATAAAATGCTACAGTAGATATATTAGTATTTCAAATCAGTTTAATTTCAGAAATATTCATTTGGATATCATTTAACTTATGATTTATTAAAAACAAACTTTTATGAATAGAATATCCAAATTAAACTATACTTCATTTATTAAGTCAAAAGCTCACTATTTTAGTTAGCTCTTAATTTAACACATAACCTAACACTTTATTTAAAATACCCAAATAGATATTCCTTTAATAAGTTACACTTAAAATTCCATTTGGAAACCAAATTTTCAATTATCAAATTTTAATGATGTTAAAATACATTTTAACTATTTAAATTATAATTATTCATTTTTCAAGACATATCTATTTCATAAATAAAACATTTATATAGAAAATATAACACTCAAATTTCTTTACACATTTATTCATTTAGACATCAATTAAACTATGATTTCAAGTAAAATAAACTTTATTACAAAATGTCCAATTCAAATGTATTTTATTTTATCTATTCAAAGATACATTATTTATTATACAACATATTCATTTCAGGAAATAACCTTTATTAAAATTCCTAGGTTAGACTTAAGGTTCCATATTAAATCAAATTTGATTATTAAGTTATTTAAATAGAATCTCTTTAAATCCCTTTTTCACTATTTACCTCTGTTAATCTTTTATAACTAAAATTTAAGTGTATAAAATTTATTATAACCACTCAAATTTTATTTATAAAATCCTTTTTATATTGTATATTATCCAATTACATTATTAACTTCTAAAAAAATTTAAGGTAAGTTATATTTGAATGCAATTGTATTATACAAATAAAACTTTCCAATTCAATTATCTCAAGTTTGAATCATTTATCCAAATTTTTGATTTTCTTTTTATAATTGAAATTATTCTTCAAGATGAAATTTAAGAATTAATTTTCCGGTTTCCTTCAAACCAGTTAGAGATAAATAAATATATGTACATAATATGTCAAATTAATTTAAATCATATATCTATATATATTATAAATCAAATCATATTTAGAAATTCAAATAAATTAAATCTTTCAAAACAAAGCTGTAGTAAGACTACAGAATGGTCTCTTCAGTTCAAAACTCGAAAATGAATGTCGATGATGCTGCAGTCATCACCGAAATTATTTTCCAGCGACAAAGAGAAGAGCACTAAATTTTAAAACTTTAAAATCCTTTAGAAACATATTTCTACTTGGAAATACTTTAAATAATATATCCTTTTAAAAATTTTAAACACAAGGTTTGAAACCATCAGAAATTAAATTCTCAAATTAAATCAATTTATTAAGTTCCATAATATTTACTTATATCAAAATTTATTTTATTAACCAAAATTTTTATTTTATTTTATATTGTGTCAGTTTGTTTTGTCAAAGTGTTTTAGAAATCCTATCGATAGCGTTGATCAGACGAATCGATCGGAAACCCAAATCAACATCAACAACTCAAACAACACAATATATAAAACAAACATAGATTTACAAGTACAATTCAAAATGTTTGGGGATATTTTGGAAACAAAACAAGATGATTAAATAACAAAATAGGGAGATGGGTAAGCTTAAATAAATCGCGGGCAACCTTAACCGGGTCAACCGTGACTTAATGAATAAGATCAAATGTGTATTTTTTTCTGGGTAAATCTACATCCGATCTCAAAAGATAGAGTTTGGAATAACAAAAGATATTAACATCTAAACCAAGGATAGATATAAATCTTTGGTGAATCAATGCTAATTTGTAAAGGAGTTTCCCCCTTTACCAGAAAATTAGAATATTGGCGAGACAGCCAATTCACTATAAAGATCATTCGAAGTGGAGTTATGTGACACTCCAAAATCAAAAGAAGATGAATATTGAGGGACAAGAATGAATTTTGGAACCGCAGGGAACGTTCCAAAAATTCAAAGGAAATTCGAATCAAGAGGAAAAGATTCAAACTCGAACGAAAGTGATTCTGTAAATAAATCTACTCCATATGCTGAGTTTTGCCTCAAAGCCAAAGCTCTGATACCAACTGTAACGACCCGATATTTTCAACCATTCGCATCCATTATAAGTGTATAGGTAGACACTCATGCCGGAGTTGAATTGCTCAAAATACCGCGTTGTAAATAAAATTTGGCAAATCTCAGAATATACAGTAAATAAATATAATCACAGACACAGAGTAAAATAATGTAGCGGAAGTAAAAGAAATAGTAGTTCATGAAGCTACTATCTAAATATGTCAGAGTTACATAAGATACAACAGAAGAAATAGAGTACAACAAAAGTCTCAATAAAATAACCAAGTACAAGCTGAGTAGAACAACGGAACTGAAATAGATAGGACAAGACAAGTAGATAATCTCCAGCGATTCAAATCTCCAAGCGAGTGGAAATCCAAATCTATGAATAACTCAGGCTGACCCGAGCGTAAAGAAAAACACAAAACACTCGAGTCAGGACAATATATACTTATATAATGTAAACAAACTCAAGTGAACTGTAATAAAGGTACAAGTAACTTAGAAGATGCTTGGGACCGCCCATCCTCTAAGGATCCGTTAAAATATCTACTATGTAGTAATATTCGCTATTATAATAATGTCTAATAAGTAAAGTATAATCATATAGAAAATAGCGTTAAGGGGATGGAGAACCTTAACGCGGTCGGATCTTAAAATCATAATCATAGTAAAGCTCGATATGGTAGGTGACACGGCACAACTAGGAAATGCCAGGGTAGATATACCAATTACGCACACGGACTGATGGATACGCATAGCAGCCACTACCATTCCACCTCGAAAAAAACTCCCAAATCGGAGGATGGCCATCTAATCAATCACAAGTAAGAGTATAATATCGAAGAAATGTGTCCGAGAAGAGGTGCTACCTCACTGGTCCGAGATCGCTCCTGTTTTAGCCACCTTATGCCAACTCACGGGAGTTGTGTCCACGTAACATACCTTAAGAACGTCGCCACCATCCTACTTCATTCTGGAATCTCCACCGCGTACACGGTTGTCAAAGTGGTTTTCGGTATCGACAGAGAGTATGTCCATATCCGATCCCGGTCTCTTTGCCAACCAATCGTTATTATAACCTGTGGTTATAACTTTTAAAAACAATACTTTACTTCAAAATAAAATATCATTTCAAACCATATCTTTATCAAAATAAAGATTAAATCAATTCCAAACCATTTCCATATATTTAAATTTTCATATCATTTCAAAACTTCATTTCAAATCATTTTAATATAATAAAATATCATATCCTTACAAAACTTCATTTCAAATCATTTTAATATAATAAAATATCATATCCTTACAAAACTTCATTTCAAATCATTTTAATAAAATAAAATATCATATCCTTACAAAACTTCATTTTAAATCATTTAAATAAAATAAAATATCCTATCAGTTCAAATCCAAATATTCAACTTTAAATACCTTTTAAATTCAAAGATATCGTTCATTTACTATTATTTCAAATCACCTTTAAATAGTTTATATTCCAATCAAAATAATTCATTTAAACCTTTTAAAAGTGTAATTATTATATTTTCAAATCAAGTATTCAATTTCCAAAGTTTCAAACCATTCTGAGTTCGTTTACTAAGTCAAAAACCCTAATTATTTAAAATTTCAGCATTTCACAGCATTTAAAAACAACTACTATAAGTTATATTTGAAAACATTTTTTAATTCAGCAAAGACAGCACTTAAAACTGCTGTTAAAACTCAGTTTTAGTTGAATTATAGTTCAAAACAGAAAAGACAGCATTTCAGAAGTGCTGCGGTAGTTCAGATTTCAAAACAAGGGTTAAATTTGGTTTCAGCAAAGACTGCAGACCATTATAGCATTTCTAGAGAATGCTATAATAGGCCCGAGTTCAATATTAGCCTATAAGTTCTACTACAGCAACTACAGCGTTTCAGAAATGCTGTAATAGCTCTTTTTACACAATTTTAGTTCAAAACAGAATCTATAGCATTTCTGAATGCTATTAAAAGTAGATTTCAGGTGTTAGTGTATTTCCGGCAATTAAATAGCTTTAATTTAAAACACATAAACATTTTAAAAATCATATTTTAACATTTAAAATGTTTATTTACATATCATTTAACATATATCTTTTTCACAATAAATTTCTTATAATTAAATCCAATTTTCAACAATTTACTTAATAAGTTTAAGTGTAAAAGTTCCAATTCTTCACATTTCAACAGATAGACTTAACACTTCAAATTTAAATTACCATTTCACAATTTAACAAAATTTCCAATTTTATTTAATTAACTTAAACCTTTAATTAAAACCAAATTTCACATTTCCTAGTCAAGTTATATTTTAAAAGATCACTTTTAAACATTCATTTATTTAACCACTTAAATTCATAGAAAAATCAATAATACTTTAATAAATCACTTAAATTCAAATTTAATCAAATTATCATATTTTACCATTTCCAAATAAAATTTAATATCCATTTTATTTATATAACTTAATTATCATTTTTAACCAAAATTCCAAATTTCCAACTTAAGTTATATTTCAAAAATCCAGTTAAACCATTCATTAATTACATTTTTAACACATAGAAAAAAAATCATAATTTCTTTATTTTAAAACATTTCAAAATCTATTTAAATCAAATTTCATAAATTTAAAAATTTTAAATTACTTAAAAATATCCAAAGCACTTTATAAAATAACCACGGGCCTGTATATAATTTTCTAACCTAGGTCAAGTGATACAGATATGTATCATTTCAATCCACAGTTAAAAAAGAAAAATCCGGGTTCTATCATTTCAAACCCGCAATCCCAAGTTAAAATAAATAAATAAAAACCATTCAGGCCTATCATTTCAGCTCATAACGATTTTTCCCTATTCTAAAGTCCGTTCGGGTATGTATCATTTCAACCCATAGTGATTCTAATCTACAGGGAACTTGCAGTGTGATAACAGATATAAATAACAGAATAACATTAAATAACAGTAACATATGATATAACAGGTGTAATAACAGGTGTGAACATCATATGATAATAATATAAGCATATATAACATGATAATATACATTACAGATTCGAATGGTGTCGGTTTATCAGTTATATAGGTACATATTGTCTGGTGAGAATAACTCACCTGTTTGTGCTGGAGATATCAAAACCAATGACATAATGGAAACAAAAGCACGATGAAAAGACTACGGACTTGAGTGGAGAGCAAGATCCAAAGCTACAACTCTTGTATTACAACCCAAAACATACATCAAAACAAACACAATTTCAACGCACTTGAAATGGAATAACTTTTAAACGAAAAGAGATTTGAATGTCAAATCTTTTGCCTTGTTTTCTACAATGCTTTGCATGGCCTATGGGTTTATTTTGGTCAGGTTTGACATGACTTTGGCTCAGGTTTGATAATAGGAATGCATGGCATAAAGGCTAGAACATGTGGAGGAAGTTACAACACAAGAATATCAAGAGACTAGGCAACATAGTGGAGTTTGGTTCAACTTTTGGCTCGGTCTATGGGTCAAATGGCTCGGCCATCATTTGGTACAGGTCTGGACAGAGGTTTGGGTGATGAGTAGCAGCAGCCAAAGGTCATGTAGCAAGTGGTGGTGGTGGCTAAGGGGGTGGCCAAAGCAAGATATGGAGGGTAGGTGATGATATGTGTGGTCTAGGCAATGTTTTGTGGAGTTTTGTGGTGATGGCTTCAAGTGGAAGGTCATGGCCTGTCTTAGTCAGAGGGAAGGGAGTGTTTACTGTAGTAGATGGAGGAGGTGATGATGGGGATGAAGGTGGTAGAGGCTAGGCCAAGCAAACATGTGAAGAGATCAAGGCAGAATTGCATAGAAAAGCAAGAAAAAAGTAGAAAGAAAAGAGGGAGATTACCAAATTTTTTTGCAAGATGGAGGCCATGATTTTTTTTATGGTTTTGGAGCTTTGAAAATTCGTGAATAAAAGGAGGAAGTCGGCTGAAAAAAAGTAATGAGGAATAGTTAGGGCAAAATAGAATAAAAGATGTATTGATTGAAAAAGAAATGGTAGAATTCAAAAGGACTAAGCACACAAAAGGTATCAAACTCTTCATATATCTTTAATTCCTTTTTATAACTTTATATTTTTGGAAAAAATAATAATCCCAGATAAAATTTCGAAATTTTATCAAAATATAATAATTTATATAAATATTTATCAATTATATAAAGTTAAATTAAGAAAAATAGTTAAAACAGTGAACTAGACTAGAAAATTTGAAACTGAATGAAATAATTTTAGAAAATTCATATGAGCTTGTAATATATTTTTAAACATAAATAATAATATGAAATAAAAATATATTCACAAAATAAACATTTAAAATTTAATTTACATATAATTTCAAATGAAGAAAATAGCAGAAAATAGGAAAACAGCCTTTAAAAATAGGAAATCATCATAGTAAATTTTGGAAAAATTCTATTATTATTTTTAAAATATCTAGAGATGGAAATATACATAAAGAAACATATTGACACATATTAAAATAAAATATAAGAAAGAAAATATGATTTATAAAATTTAAAATAGGCAAAATTGCACAATAAAACAAATTATACTAAAAATTGAAATGTACATAACTTTTACATTTTAACTCCGTTTTCAACGAAACGAAAAGTAGTGTTCAAGTTATTACATCTATTTTTATAATAAAAGATAAAATTTATAATTTCAAACTTTTAAATTTTTAAGTTTAAAAGTCAAAGTTTGACTATTCGACCAAAATTCACATTTTCTGGAAATATTAAATTTAGTCATATTTGGAATTGTAATCCACATACAAAATCAAAGTTTTTATATTTACAATAACAAAATTTATTCTTTTCATAAATAAAGCTTTTAAATCTGGAAAAATCAATTTATAAATAATTGTAAAATACAGGGTTGTTACAAGATAATAACAAAACAAGTTATTATTGAGTTATGTCATTAAATCTCCATTTTCATAAGTTATAGTTCAAGGGATTCAAAGTGCGCTTATAGCTATTATCGCTATATGGAAAATTCCGTATTCAATTCAATATCTTGTGTCATTCTCTTTATACACATATATGATTCCAAATTCAAACCATTTCACTACTAAACATGTATTAACATATGTACTAATGATCATGTCCATTTTAGATGTTTAAATGTGCTTAATTTAAACAACATAATCTCATTTTCTTTAAGGCAACTACTTTAACAAATCATATGCTTTTGGCAACATATAATAAAAGGTTATAACTTTAAGGAGCTAGTGCCTATTGTTATATATAATAGCAAGCATATTAACATGTGATTAACAAGCAATTGTCAAGTGATATAACAAGCAATATTATCAAGTTAATAACTTGGTTCAAAGTGAGACCAACTCACTTTTTTTTACCCAAACACTTCCTACCAACATTCACTTCATTCAACACTTCTACTATCTTCTCTAACTTATCCAAACATCACATCCATGGCCTTCTTCTCCTACCTTAAGCACACGGCCACCTTCTTCCTCCCTGCTCATCATGATCACGGCCATGGGCCTTACTCCCCCATTGCTCCATCATTCTTCGACTTTTTAGAGGCTAAAGCATGTTCTTTAAGTGATATAAGAAATTTGGCAGAGTTGGAAGAGAATGGACTTGAATTGACATGAGTTTAAGAAAGTTGGAGAGGAGATAAGAAAATGAAGACATTATTTTAGATATGAATTTGTGTAGAAATGAAGTGCATATGAATATGTATTTATAAGCTTAGAATTTTGAGGTAAAAGTGTGGAAAACATCATACCTCTTACACACCATACCCTTAAATCAAGCCTTAATTTAGGGGTCCTTTAGCCCTTAATGTTTCCACTAACTTTTACTAATTCAAACATAGTTTAGTTAACCTTTAGTTTAGAAAAAAGATGTGTTTAATTCATATCATATGTTTACACATGATAACTATTCAGGTTGCAATATATTTACAAAAGTTGTATTGAATAAAAAGTTTATTTTTAACAAAACGTTTTCCAGTCACATTTTCGGTATTTATCCAAAGTTTATATTTTTGTAAACACATTTCAAAAATAAGTTTATTAACATTAGTTATTAATTAAAAAGTGTTTAACAAGGTTATAAAATAATATTTAATCATATTAAATCTTGGACATATATTTAAATAATTCAGATATTTAAATACGAAGTGTTCAAAATTTTGGGTCGTTACATTCTCCCCCCTTAGAATATTTAGTCCTCGAAATTCCGACACAGGAAATCAAACAAACAACTATACATTAATACTAACCAGTATTATAATCAATAACAACATAGCTTATTGTTTGCCTAGGTCAAAATTTTCTCATCGCATGAGGATGATAAATAAACTACTAAGTGTACCTTTTACTCAATAGCCTCAAGTTATTACTTAGTCGATTATTCATATTACTTTAAACAATCTGAAGAGTCTTTTCCCAAACTCGCCAAAAGCAAGACAACATTGTATGTAATTATACTTAAGCTCTATGATGTAACGACCCGTAAATTTTCAATAATTAAAACTGTTAATTTAATGAGATTTTTGAAATTTAATATTAAAAAAATAAAAATTTGTGAATTATTAATAAAGGTTGTAATAATGAAAATTAACTAAAAGGAAACGTAACAAGGTTAATTAAAGTTATTAATTAATGAACTTGAATGAAATTCCCAATTAAATAAAATAATTAATATAATAACGGAAAGCGTGAATATAAATTTAATAGAAGCGTAGATCTATTTATAAGGTAGTAATTGATGTAATAAAAAGCATGAAACCAATTAAATAAATTTATTGAGAATATTAATCGTGATTACTGTATATATTTGGCAAAATTATAATGATGGAAATTTGGATATATTAATGTAATGAAAGATAAACAAATAGTAACTAAGTTTATAAAGTAATAATAGACTTAATTAAAGGATTGGAATTGAATCTAATTAGTTTATTTGGAATTAATTTAAAATTTAATTGGATTCAATCCATAATAAATGGAGTTAAATACTATGACAAATTGATATTAGAATGAATTGGGTAATATCAATGTAATAAATATAACCAATGTCAATTTCATCCATTTTTTATAATAATAGATTGAAGAACAGGTATGGAAGGTAATAATGTTAATGCAAGTTAATGAATAGCTAATTTAGTGCGATATCAATAAATTGAAACCATTGTAAGGTTATAATTGATGGGAATTAGTAATTTGGGAAATAAATTCAAAGTTATATTAGTTGATGGAATAATACGTAATAAATTGCAATTTGATAGAATCAATGCTAGATAAGTAATTATTATAATTGTTGGTTGATAATTAGGTATGAATGTGAGTAAATTAGGCTAATAGTGATAATTATTAATTGTTTACACATTCATTTAATTTATTGAATTAGATCTAAATCAATTGCATCATTTGTTTGTTAATAATAGCTTATAAGTGAAATTAAACGTAAATGGTAACAATTATTATAAGTAACCATTTATGTAGTATATTAAATATAAATTGGTAATCAATTGCAATAAATCTAAATTAAAAGTTATGTTAGTGTAAATTTAGGAAATAATGTCAATTCAATTTATAATATGACCATTGGTTGCACAAAAGGAATGGAAATAAAGTTTTATCAATATATTGGAATTTAAACTATAATTATTGGATCAATTGCAATTAAATGAAATTAAATATCTTTTTTTTATGTTAATGAAGATTAAGATGAAATTGGAGAATATTAATGTAATAGATTATGAACCAATATTAATTTCATTTATTTGATAATACTTTTTTTGAATATAGGATTTAAAATCAAATGAATTGATTTATTGGCATTTCAATTGAAAGTTAATAAATTTACCGGAATTGGAATTTAATACTATAACTGCTGAATTAAGTAACTTTAAATTGATATGGAAATTTGTTATAAAGGATTTTAAATTTCTAAAGGAATACAAGATGATAAAATTTATGAATTATAGAATTTGAATTTAAATTTAAATAGTGATTTAATTAATTTAATATTAAATTTTTCTTTTTATTGGAAAATAGCCATTTTGCTACTGACTCGGATTCGACGAAACCAGTTTCATCGGATCCGTAACGATGAATTATTGTAGGATTTCAAGTTTCAGAACGATCGGACTTGTCGTTTGATCGTACAGGCTTGAAACGCCTTGAAATAAATTTAATTGAAATTAATTGAAATCAATTTGAAATAAATTGAATTTAGCATAACTTCTTCATACGATGGAATTTGGACTTGAAACCTGTTCCATTGATTTTAAAATATTTGAAAACATATATTTTGATATATGGGTTGACCCATTTCCGTTCCGAAATCGAAACGGGCTTTTCGGGTCAATTACGTTCAAAACCTAAATCAATCTTGTCCATCTACTCTATTTCCCGCTTTGTCTATAAATACCTCGTTATAAACCCTAATTGTTCCTCACTGTCATTTGTCTGTACATACATCTCCTTCTTAGCTCCTCATTCCAATGGCAGACAAAACCCAATTCCCAAATTCCAAAATAAAAAAAAGGAATTTTTTTTTGCAAATCTGCAGCAACTTCGGGTCGCGCTTCGGCTTTCAGAGGCAAAAACCCTGGAGATACTTCGGGTCAGGAAGAAAATGACTTGGGTCTCCTGGTCGTTATGGCAAAAACTCAGAGCAAGCACCAGGGATTTGAGGCGGCGGACCGAAGTTGAACCCGAAGTCGACCCAGGACCAGAATTTTTCAATACTCTAATTATCATAACTTTTGCATACGGACTCGGATTTGGACGCGGTTTGTTTTGCTGGGATCGTATCAAAATTCCGAACACTTTGACGCTTGTTTGGATGAATTTGGCGACTGTTCAAATTTTGGGTTTAAATTGGATTTAAATTCAATTTAAATCCAAAGGTGAGTGTTTTAACTCACTCACAACTACTAAAATTTCTTATGTGTGTTAAATTAATTTTTGATGTGATTAAAAGTTTATTTATGACTATTTGGCATATTTTTAATCATCATCTCAGTTAAATTGAATTTATTGGATTAAATTGTTATTTAATTTATTATTGCAATTAAACTGCCTGTTAAATTATTATTTGATTTATTATTGCATTTAAAATGCCAGTTAAATTGTTATATAACTTATTTTTGAATATAAACTGCCAGTAAATACATGTTATTTATTTTCTATTTTGTATTGATGTTATTGTTGAATTGGATGATGATTGTGATAAATGGTTGATTGTAACGACCCACTATTTTGGACCATTAAAATCGACAATAATCCACACATGTCTGACTTGAATAATTCAAAATAACAGATTGTAATAAAATTTGGAGCAAATAAAATCAAATACAGAATCACAGACACAGAATATCAGAATAACTCGCAGCGGAAATAAAATACCATAGTAGTTCATGAAGCTACTATATACAAACTCTCAAAACAAAATACATAATACCAGTCTGAAAACATATACAATAGAAATCTCAAATACATAGAAGTTTATAATACCAGAGCTGAAATAGAACAACTGAAACTGAAATGGATAGATAACTAGGTAAGCAGAATCTCCAACGATTCCTAGCTCCAGCAAGAGATCCAAAGCTAAGCTGTAAATACTCAGGCTGACCCGAGCGTAAAGCAAAATACAAAACACTCAAGTCAGGACAATATATACTTATATAATATAAACCAACTCAAGTGAACTGTAGCAGTAATGCACAATAACTTAAAGGATGCTTGGGATCACCCATCCTCTAAGGATCAATTAAACCATAAATCAAATACATCCCGTGGTTAAAATTTCAAAATAGTATTTTATACTTCGAAATCAAGTATCATTTCAAAATTCAATATCATTCAAAAATCCATTTCAAAATATCAAAATATCATATTTCAAAATAGTTTATGTTACGAAACAAATTACTTCATTTTAAATCATAAAAATGAAGTTATTATATTTAATAATTAAATTATTAAATTTCCAAAATTTTAATCTTTCAAAGTTCATTCGTTCACTTAAATTAATTAAAACAATGAAAATTCAACTTTCGCAGCATTTAGAAAATGCTATGGAAAGTCACATTTAAAACAGTTCAATTTCACAAAAGACAGCATTTAAAATGCTGTAATAGGGTTACATTAGTTTCAAATAAACTTAGTTAAATTCAACCATTATAACATTTACAAAATTGCCATAATAGCCTTTAATTAAATTCAGCCATTTGGTTCATTATTATCAACTACAACATTTACAAATGCTATATTATCATTTACATTAGAATTAATAGCATTTCAGAAATGCAGTTAATTAACTTCAAATATTCAGTATAATTTCACAAACAATTATATTTTTATATAAATCATTTTTAACTTATAAAATCATATAATTTCAGTTTTAAAACAATCATTCAAATACCCTTATATTCATGATTTTATAAAGTTAAACCTCCATTCAAAAAAATCAAAATTTAATAATAATTCACTTATTAAATTCCAATATTAAATTTTAAATTCATTAAATTAAATTAACTTAACACTTAAGTTTAAATTTCCCAATATAACTTAATTCCATTTTTATTTACTTAACTTAAAATTCACCTTTAAGCCAAATTCACAAATTTCCAATTTTAGTTATATTTCAAAATTTCAACTTAAATATTCATTCATTTCACATTTTAACTTTATTCAAAAATCATTAATATATATAAAAATCATTTAAATTCACTTTAATCCAAATTATCATGAATTTATCATATTTCATATTTAATTTAAATTCCAATTATCACCAAATTAAAATTTCCCAAAATAACTTACATTTCAGATTTTCTAACTTTACCATTAATTTATTTCACTTATAAATTTTCAGAAAATCAATAATGCTTTACAAAAATCATTTTTAATCAAATTTAAATCAAAATATTATAATATTTACATTTCTAAAATATTTTAAAATTTTAGAAAAACATATTTTAACTACGGGTCTGTATTTAATTTTTTTAGCTTAGGTAAAGTGATACGGGTAATATATCATTTCAACCTGTAATTTACCAAGAAAACCCGGGTTTGATCATTTCAAACCCGCAATCCCAAGTAAATGAAAATAATTGAAAATCATTCAAGCCTATCATTTCAGACAAAAACGATTTTCTCATATTCTAAAGTCCGTTCGGGTATGTATCATTTCAACCCACAGTGATTCTAATCTAAAGGGAACTTGCAGTGTGATAAACTGATAAAAATAACAGAACAACATAATATAACAGTAACATATGATATAACATGTGTTTAAGCATGGGTGAACATCATATAATCATAACATAGCAGATATAATATGGTGATGCATTTTACAGATTCAAAAGTGGTCAATTTACTAGTTATATAGGTATACATTGTCTGGTGAGAACAACTCACTTGTTAAAAGCTAGAGATAGCCACCAAAGCACACAATACTGACACTATGAAGGCACGACAACACGGAAATGACTTGAGAGTGGAGAGCGAGATCCAAGTTATAAATCTTGTGTTACAACCCAAAAACAAAACCAAAATAATAGTTAAAAATCAATACGATTGAATTTGAACAACTTTGAAACAAAAAGCAGTTTGAATCTACAAATTTTTGCCTTGCTTTCTATACTATTTGGCCCGGCCTAGGGATGTTGTTTGGCTCAGGTTTGAACAAGTTTGGCTCAGGTTTGGGCTAGGAAATGCACGGCGTAAGCGAGAACATGTAGAGGAAGTTACAACATAAGAATGTCAAGAGGCTAGGCAACATTGGAAGGTTTGTGTTCACACTTTGGGCTCGGCTAACGGTCAAATGGCTCGGCCATGTCATGCTACAGGTCTGGCCAGAGGTAGGAGGGGTGAGTAAGGGTCTGGACAGAGGTGGTGGTGGCGGCCTAAGGTGATGGTGGTGGTGGAAATGGAAGTGGTGAACAAGTGGTGGTCAAACAACATGGTTTTAAGGGAATTAACATAGTTTTTGTGGAGTTTCTCTTCATAGATTGTGTGGCCATGGTTCAGACCTGAGGAGTAGGTGGTGATTATGGCAGGGAAGAGGTGTAGGATGTGGTGGCCATGGATATGGAGTGGAGGCCGTTCAAAGAAGCAAAGAAAACCAGGCAAAAATACATGAAAAATGAGAAGAAAAGTGTAAAAAAGTAGTCATTACCCATAGATTTTTCTTGAGGCCATGAATGAATGAGAAGGTAAAATGTTTTTCGGTGAATGGAGGCTGAAAACTCACAGCTACAAACCAAAAATGCATAGCCAAGATAGTAATTGAGGAGTTATGGCAAATGAAAGGACAAAGGAGATGAAAGGACTTAAGGTAAATAAGCTTTTAAAACTCTTCATATTTCTTTTTCTTTAAATTCAAATAAAACAAAAATAAAATCAGTAAATTGACTTTAAAACCTAAACAAAGTAATATAAAATAAAAATAAATTATAATTTTAAAGAAAATGGAAAAAGAAAACAAGAAATTGCTTAAAAATCCAAAACAGTGTCCAGAAATTATAAATAAATCACTATTGACTTTGGAAAATTATTAACTTCATTTTAAAAATATTATAAAATAAAATTTGAAATAAAAATGATTTTTAAACATTTTCAAAGTAAAATAAATAATTAAATTCAGAGAAAATAGCAAAAGAATTGAAGAAATTATTTAAAAATAGCAAAGAGGACATGAAAATTTAAAATAAATTACTATAACTCTAGAAAAATTTATACTTCACTTAAAAATATTTTAAAACCAAAATATATACATACCACGTTATTTTACCCATATAAACATAATTTAGAACATTACATGGCCAAATAAAATATTATTTATATAATTTGAAATAAACAATTTGGTTAAATACAGCAAATTACACACAAAATTGAAAACAGTATAACTTCCACAATGTAAATCCGTTTTCAACGAAACGAAAAGCAGTATTCAAGATATTAAATCTATTTTCATAATAAAAGATAAAATTCAAGAATTTAAATATTTATATTTAAAAATTAAAAGTCAAAGTTTGACTAGTTTGACCACAAATCCACTTTTCAGGAAAATATTCCATTTATACAAGTTTGGAATTATAATTCATATAATAATCAAAATTCATATTTAAAAATGAAATATTTGAACTAAAAATGTTTAAAATAATTTAAAAATAAAAATAAAGTCAAAATAAAATATGCAAAAATCTAGGGATGTTACACTCTCCCCCACTCAAATCTTTTCATCCTCGAAAAGGAAGGAAGTGGAGAAACAAATAGAATGAACAATAGGTTGGAAGACATCCCCGAAAAGAAGGTAGGGAAAAAGTAGCTAGGTGGGAGAACAAGTTGAAAGACAAGGATGAATCATTATTTAAAATTGTTAGTTAAAGAGGTAAAAATATTTAAAACACTTTAAAATCCCTTAGAAAGGAAATAACTGATCAAAGTATCCTTTATATAATATTTTATCAAAATACTTTTATAACTCGATGTCTTAACAAGTTTATCCTTGTTCCTGCAGACTCTGGCAGTGCGTTGATCAGGCGCAAAGCTAGAATTCTCCAGGTACTTAGTAGACCTGTTTCAACACCCAGTGAAAATACCGAAAAACTTTTGAAAACAGATATGGAAAGTACAATCCAAAAAAAACAAAACATGTCGATCATGGATGGCGGATATACAATGGTTACCCCTGGATCCCTGACGCAGCGGATATTACAAAAACAATGTAGATCGTTGAATGTAGTAATCAGTGGATTGGAAGATACTGAAATGCCCAAATTCGTTGATCCGAAGATACCGAATTCTAGCTATCCCGAACTCGTTCATCGTGCACGATACCGGGTTCAAAGATCTTCAATTCTTCTAGCGTTGATCAAGCGCACTTGATTCCGCGAATCGGCTTCTACAATCGTTGAATCGAGCGCACTCGATTAACCGAAAGAGGAGATAGGAGATACACTCGACTACCAATTGAAATTGAAAGCACAAAGCTAACAAAAGAGAATTTTATTCAATATTCAACAACCTTTTACAAATGAGACTCACGCACTATTTATAGTAGTTACAACTCAACACACACAAAAACTTCAAAAATTACAAGTACTTAGGTCGGAAACGACCTATAGATGACGACTTACAAAACAGGTACGAACTAAAAAAAGACACAAACGACTCAAAGATAAAACGGCTCATCATCAACGGTTCAGATTGACGCGGCATCAAGATCCTCGGCTACAAGCTTTCGCGACTTAACTCCCAACGACTTAAGATATCAGCGGTAGAGATTAACTCACAGAAGAATCAACGGCAACAAGCTTCAGCGACCTAAAATGAGACTTTGCGACTTAAGAAGTATAACTCCGCGACCTAAGTCTGTACGACTTAAAACTTCACGACTTAAGACCATAGCATCTTTCCGCGACTTAAGAACCCTGGCATCTGAACCCTCTTTATGCGACCTAAGTTCTTGCGACCTAACTTAGGTCGAGACATTTTCCTGCGACTTAGTATAAGTCGTTTCATTTTAACCCGTAGCACTTTTAACTCGGTAAGTCGTTCGAGCGACCTATCTTCCAATTCGTTAGGTCGTACACGAGTTAACTCGTTAAGTCCTTCCTGCGACCTATCTTCCAACTCGTTAAGTCGTACACGAGTTAAAAACATGTTAAGTCGTATCTCCTTGTTAGCCTCCCTGTTAGCTCGTAGTTCTTCAGTAGATCGTTGGTGATCTTTACTAGGTCGTTGGTGCGACCTAAAGGCCTTGTTAGGTCGTTCGCGACCTAACACTTTACCAATTTTTGCTTCATCAACCAGTAACGACTTAAAAGCTTCGTTAGGTCGTACGCGACCTAACCCTTCATCATTCTGGGCATCCTTCTGGGCTACATCATCCTCCCCAGGTTGAGAAAAATTCGACCTCGAATTTGTACTCTCATCCGCCACAACAAATTCATCCTCGTGATATGGTACGAGATGTTTGACGTTGAATACGTCAGACGTATACACATCATCTGGCAGTTTCAATTTGTAAGCATTTTCATTAATTCGCTTCACAACTTCCACCGGACCGATTTTTCTAGCTTTCAACTTGTTATAAGCGCCCACTGGAAACGATCTTTTGTTAACACTGCATAAACCAAATCACCTTCTTGAAATTCAACACTCCTTCGCTTCAAATCTACAGATCGTTTATACTTCTCATTTGCTTTCCCCAATCGTTCCTGAACGATTTTATGACATTCCGTTAATCCCTCAACAAAATCAGCAGCTTTCTTAACTACCTTCTTTGATTGTGGCACTACAGTTAAATCCAACGGTCCCTGAGGTAAGCTTGAATAAACTACCTGAAATGGACTGAACCCAGTACTTCGATTTACAGCATGATTATGGGCAAACTCTGCCTGGTATAACTTCACATCCCAACTCTTCAGATTGTCTTGCACAAGACATCTCAGCAAATTTCCCAATGATCTGTTTACCACCTCAGTCTGTCCATCTGTCTGTGGATGATAAGCACTACTAAACTTCAGCTTCGTTCCCACCATCTTCCACAAACTTAGCCAAAAATGACTCAGAAAACGTGTATCCCTGTCTGACACAATCGATTCTGGCAATACGTGAAGTCGATAGATCTCCTTGAAAAACAATTGAGCAACATGAATAGCATCCGCCGTCTTCTTACAAGCAATAAAATGTGCCATCTTCGAAAATCTGTCCACCACTACGAATATCGAATCATTTCCCCTTTGAGTTCTAGGAAAACCCAAAACAAAATCCATACTGATATCCACCCATGGTTTTACAGGTACGGGTAACGGCATATATAAACCAGCATTAGTCGCAGTTCCTTTCGAAACCTGACAAATATGACAACGCTCCACAAACTTCTCTACCTCTTTCCTCATTGATGGCTAAAAGTAAGACATTGAAATCAACTGTAAGGTACGGTCTCTCCCAACATGTCCCTCTTCGTGTAACTCCTTGATAATCTTCATTCTCAGACTACCCTCCGATATGCACAATCGACTTCCTTTAAAAAGAAAACCATCAACCATCATAAACTCATCAGTCCTCCTTTCATTGTCCCTTTCAACAAATTTCTTAAAATAAGAGTCTTCTGCAATCTGCTCCGGCAATAATTCAAACCCAGTCTGTAACGACCCGATATTTTCAACCATTCGCATCCATTATAAGTGTATAGGTAGACACTCATGCCGGAGTTGAATTGCTCAAAATACCGCGTTGTAAATAAAATTTGGCAAATCTCAGAATATACAGTAAATAAATATAATCACAGATCACAGACACAGAGTAAAATAATGCAGCGGAAGTAAAAGAAATAGTAGTTCATGAAGCTACTATATAAATATATCAGAGTTACATAAGATACAACAGAAGAAATAGAGTACAACAAAAGTCTCAATGAAATAACCAAGTACAAGCTGAGTAGAACAACGGAACTGGAATAGATAGGACATGACAAGCAGATAATCTCCAGCGATTCAAATCTCCAAGAGAGTGGAAATCCAAATCTATGAATAACTCAGGCTGACCCGAGCGTAAAGCAAAACACAAAACACTCGAGTCAGGACAATATATACTTATATAATGTAAACCAACTCAAGCGAACTGTAATAAGGGTACAAGTAACTTAGAAGATGCTTGGGACCGCCCATCCTCTAAGGATCCGTTAAACTATCTACTATGTAGTAATATACGCTATATACAGTAGTGTCTAATCAGTAAAGTATAATCATATAGGAAATAGCGTTAAGGGGATGGAGAACCTTAACGCGGTCGGATCTTAAAATCATAATCGTAGTAAAGCTCGATATGGTAGGTGACACGGCACAACTAGGCAATGCCAGGGTAGATATACCAATTACGCATCCGGACTGGTGGTGACGCATAGCAGCCACTACCGCCCACCTCGAACAACACTCCCAAATCAAGGGTGCGCACCAAATCAATCACAAGTAATAGAATGGTATCGAAGAAGTGTGTCCGATCAGAGGTGCTACCTCATTGGTCCGTCAATCGCTCCTGTTTTAGCCACCTTATGCCAACTCACGGGAGTTGGGTCCACGTATATACCTTAGGATCGTCGCCACCATCCTACTTCATTCTGGAATCTCCACCGCGTACACGGTTGCCAAAGTGGTTTTCGGTAAGACAGAGAGTATGTCCATATCCGATCCCGGTCTCTTTAACAACCCAACGTTATTATAACCCGTGGTTATAACTTTTAAAAACAATACTTTACTTCAAAATAAAATATCATTTCAAACCATATCTTTATCAAAATAAAGATTAAATCAATTCCAAACCATTTCCATATATTTAAATTTTCATATAATTTCAAAACTTCATTTCAAATCATTTTAATATAATAAAATATCATATCCTTACAAAACTTCATTTCAAATCATTTTAATAAAATAAAATATCCTATCAGTTCAAATCCAATATTCAACTTTAAATACCTTTTAAATTCAAAGATATCGTTCATTTACTATCATTTCAAATCACCTTTAAATAGTTTATATTCCAATCAAAATAATTCATTTAAACCTTTTAAAAGTGTAATTATTATATTTTCAAATCAAGTATTCAATTTCCAAAGTTTCAAACCATTCTGAGTTCGTTTACTAAGTCAAAAACCCTAATTATTAAAATTTCAGCATTTCACAGCATTTAAAAACAACTGCTATAAGTTATATTTGAAAACATTTTTAATTCAGCAAAGACAGCACTTAAAACAGCTGTTAAAACTCAGTTTTAGTTGAATTATAGTTCAAAACAGAAAAGACAGCAATTCAGAAGTGCTGCGGTAGTTCAGATTTCAAAACAAGGGTTAAATTTGGTTTCAGCAAAGACTGCAGACCATTATAGCATTTCCAGAGAATGCTATAATAGGCCTGGGTTCAATATTAGCCTATAAGTTCAACTGCAGCAACTGCAGCATTTCAGAAATGCTGTAGTAGCCCTTTTATTCAAATTTTAGTGTAATTCAGAACCATAGCATTTCTGAATGCTATTAAAAGTGATTTCCAGCTTTTTAGTGTATTTCCAGCAATTAAATAACTTCATTTTAAACTCTTTAAACATTTTTAAAAATCATAATTTAACATTTAAAATGTTTATTTACATATCATTTAACATGTATCTTTTTCACAATAACTTCTTATAATTAAATCCAATTTTCAACAATTTACTTAATAAATTTAAGTGTAAAAGTTTCCAATTCTTCACATTTCAACAAATAACTTAACACTTCAAATTTAAATTACCATTTCACAAATTTAACTAAATTTCCAATTTTATTTAATTAACTAAAACCTTTAATTAAAACCAAATTTCACATTTCCAAGTCAAGTTATATTTTACAAGATCACTTTTAAACATTCATTTATTTAACCACTTAAATTCATAGAAAAAAAATCAATAATACTTTAATAAATCACTTAAATTCACATTTAATCAAATTATCATATTTACCATTTCCAAATAAAATTTAATATCCATTTTATTTATATAACTTAAATATCATTTTTAACCAAATTCCAAATTTCCAACTTAAGTTATATTTCAAAAATCCAGTTAAACCATTCATTAATTACATTTTTAACACATAGAAAAATCATAATTTCTTTATTATAAACATTTCAAAATCTATTTAAATCAAATTTCATAAATTTATATTTTTAAAATACTTAAAAATATTCAAAACACTTTATAAAATAACCACGGGCCTGTATATAATTTTCTAACCTAGGTCAAGTGATACGGATATGTATCATTTCAATCCGCAGTTAAAAAAAGAAAAATCCGGGTTCTATCATTTCAAACCCGCAATCCCAAGTTAAAATAAATTAAATAAAAACCATTCAGGCCTATCATTTCAGCCCATAACGATTTTTCCCTATTCTAAAGTCCGTTCGGGTATGTATCATTTCAACCCATAGTGATTCTAGTCTACAGGGAACTTGCAATGGTGATAACAGATATAAATAACAGAATAACATTAAATAACAGTAACATATGATATAACAGGTGTAATAACAGGTGTGAACATCATATGATAATAATATAGGCATATATAACATGATAATATATTTCTACAGATTCACAGGGTGTCAATTTACTAGTTATATAGGTACATATTGTCTGGTGAGAATAACTCACCTGTATTGAGCTGGAGAAGACAACCAACACACACATCACAGAATCCACAAAGGCACGACAGTATGATGATGATTTGGGTGTGAGAGACAAGGTTAAATTCCTTGGATACATGGGACAAAACAATTCAAATATACATTAATAAACACTAAACAACAATTTACATAACTTGCAAATGCTTGCACAAAACACTATCAAACCAATTTCACTTGCCTCCATCCCACATAGGTTTAGCCATGGCTGGAAAATACACGGCTATGGCATGTTCTAGGATCTGGTTTTGGACCTATAGGGGTCGGCCATGTATAGAGGAATTGGTGCAATTGTTTGTGAAGCAAAGTCTAGTGTTCAATGGCAAAAACATGGATTTTCAAAGCATCTTATGGCTCGGCCAAGGCATATAGGGGCCTGGATATTTCAGGTGTGGGCTGTAGGGGAGGTGCAGAGGTGTGTTAGGTTGAGATCTGGTCAGTGGTGGTGGTGGTTGGTCGGCCTAGGTGGAAGAGAGAGGTGGTGATAGGCCTAGGTGTGCCCGGCTTGACCATGTAGGTGATGTTGCTCAAAACTATGGTGGATTCACATCACAAAGGGGCTCGGCTATGGCATGGGAAGGGGCTGGAGGTGATGTTGGTCAGAGGGGATGGTAGTGGAGGTGGCCAAGGTGGTGGATGTGGTCAGGCCGATCCAAAGGAGGGGATGAAGGCAAGGCAAAACACATGAAAACAAAGAAGAAAACATAGAAAACAAAGGAAAAAGAAGAAGTTTTTACCCAAAATTTTTGTGAAGCAATGGCCGGCTATTTTTCTTTGAGAAGAGAAGGTTTTGATACGAAATGAATGAGAAAAATTTGTGCAGCTGAAAGAATTTAGGTCGGCCAAGCAAAAGTGAATGCAGGAGTTTGGAAAACAAAGAGGTAGAAAACCAAAACCCTTAAGCAAATCAAGAGTCACGACCTTTCAAATTTCCTCTATTTTAATTTAACTTATATATATATAAATCTGATAATAAAGAGTAAATAAACTCAGAAATAAAGTAAATAAGAAAAATAAATAAATAAATTTTATATTAATTAAATTAAATGAAGAAAAATAACACTATATACAAACTAGGTTAAATAAACTGAAACAAATTCAAATAATCTTTGGAAAAATCTATTCTAATCTAAATACATGTAAAGTGAATATTAATAAAGTAAAACAAAGAAAATAAAGTGAATGTATAAAATAAATAAATAAATTTTAATTATATATAGCTAAATTAAGAAAATAGCAAAGAAAATAGAAATTAGGCTTTAAAATTACAAAATAAATTCAACAAGCTTTGGAAAAATTTTATAATCACTTTAAAATTATTAAAAGACAAAATTATACATAAAATAAAATATTAACATATATTAGAACAAAATATGACAAATAAAATATAATTTATATGTTTTAAAATAAATAATATTGCAAAATAAACAGTTTATACACAAAATTGAAAATTACATAACTTCTACAATATAAGTCCGTTTTCAACGAAACGAAAAGCAGTATTCATGGAATTAAATCTATTTTCATAATAAATGATAAAATTTAAGAATTTTAAATATTTAAATTTAAAGTTTAAAAGTCAAAGTTTGACCAGTTTGAATAGAAATTCACTTTACAGTAAAATATCCAATTTTTACCAGTTTGAAATTATAATTTACATAACAATCAAAATATATATTTAGAAATGAAATATTTGAAACAAAACAAGTTTAAAATAATTTCAAATTAAAATAAAGTTTTTCAATCAGGAAATTCAATTTAACAGAAATAAAATATAAAATAAAATAAGCCTAAAATGTAGGGTTGTTACACTCTCCCCCACTCAAAACTTTTCGTCCCCGAAAAGGAATGAGGTACAGGAAAGCACAGAAAAAGAAAAAAAATGAAATAGAATTAAGACAAGATGATAAGAAGATTGGAATTACACCTGATAACTATTGTTATAGGTAAGTTTGACAAGATGGAGGTGATCAAATCAAGAATATAAGCACGAAAAAGATCCTCTAGAGTCTGAATCTCTCTTTTCACTTGACTGACGGTCTATGAATGGAAAAACAGTGTTCAGATCCAGATGAGTAACAAAGGTTATCAAAGATTACAGAAAGATTTCTAAACAGACTAGTATAAGCAATAGCCTTCCCATTCTGTAACAAGATAAGAGAAATAAGGACACCCAAAAGCTAGTTTGAAAAACAAAATAAGATAATAGATTTGTAACCATAATGTTTTGAAATCATAACAATTTAGAGATGTTATCATTTAGAAATCGTACTACTTAAAATCATAACACTTTGGAAATGTTATTCTAAAAAAAAACATAATACTTTGAAAATCATAACACCTTTTTAAAAATAATCTTCATTTAAACCATTTAAATCCAATGTCAAATAATATTCATTTGAAAGCTGTAACATTTCTAAGTTCATTCAATTATAAATTTCCAAAACATTGTATTTTCAAAACAGCAGCACTTATAAAATGCTACAGTAGATATATTAATATTTCAAATCAGTTTAATTTCAGAAATATTCATTTGGATATCATTTAACTTATGACTTATTAAAACAAACCTTTATGAATGAAATATCCAAATAAACTATACTTCATTTATTAAGTCAAAAGCTCACTATTTTAGTTAGCTCTTAATTTAACACATAACCTAACACTTATTTAAAATACCCATTTCATAAATAGATATTCCTTTAATAAGTTACACTTAAAATTTCATTTGAAAACCAAATTCTCAATTATCAATTTTTAGTGATGTAAAAATACATTTTAACTATTTGAATCATAATTATTCATTTTTCAAGACATATCTATTTCATAAATAAATATTTATATAGCAAATATAACAATCAAATTCCTTTACACATTTATTCATTTAGACATCAATTAAACTATGAATTCAAGTTAAATAAACTTTATTACCAAAAGTCCAATTCAAATGTATTTTATTTTATCTATTCAAAGATACATTATTTATTATACAACATATTCATTTCAGGAAATAACCTTTATTAAAATTCCTAGGTTAGACTTAAGGTTCCATATTAAATCAATTTGATTATTAAGTTATTTAAATAAAATCTCTTTAAATTCCTTTTTCACTATTTACCTCTGTTAATCTTTTATAACTAATATTTAAGTGTATAAAAATCCTTTTTATATTGTATATTATCCAATTACATTGTTAACTTCTAAAAAAATTTAAGGTAAGTTATATTTGAATGCAATTGTAATATACAAATAAAACTATCCAATTCAATTATCTCAAGTTTGAATCATTTATCCAAAATTTTGATTTTTCTTTTTATAATTGAAATTATTCTTTAAGAAAAAATTTAAGAATTTGAATCTTCGAACATCTTCAAACCATTTGGAGATAAGTAATTATATATACATAATATGTTAAATCAAATTTAAATCATATATCTTTATATATATTATAATCCAGTCATATTTTAGAAATTCAAATCAATCAGATTTTCCAAAACAAAGCTGTAGCAAGACTACATAATGGTTTCTTCACTTCGAAACTCGAAAATGAACGTCGATGATGCTGCAGTCATCACCGAAATTATTTTCCAGCGACAAAGAGAAGAGCACTAAATTTTTAAACTTTAAAATCCTTTAGAGACAAATTTTTATTCAAAATACTTTAAATAATATCCTTTTAAAAAAATTTAAACACAAGGTTTGAAACCATTGGAAATTAAATTCTTTAAATTTCTTGTTTTTAAATTCATTTCAGTTCCCAAATAAATTTATAAACAACTATTTATAAATTCATTTGTAGAACAATAATTGATAAATCAAGTATTATCATTTCAAATTATCAATTTAAATCAATTTATTAAGTTCCATAAAATTATATATCCAAATTTATTTCATAAACCAAATTTTAAAATAATATTGTGTCAGTTTGTTCTGTCAAAGTGTTTTAGAAATCCTATCGATAGCGTTGATCAGACGAATCGATCGGAAACCCAAATCAACATTAACAACTCAAACAACACAATATAAAACAAAACATTAATTTACAAGTACAGTTCAAAATGTTTGGAAGATAGATTGGAACAAAAGACAAGATGATTAAACAGAGTAGAGAGATGGGTAAGCTTAGATAAATCGCGGACAACCTTAACCGGGTCAACCGTGACTCAATGGATAAGATCAAATGTGGATTTTCTGGGGTAAATCTACCTTCAATCTCAAGAGATAGAGTTTGGAATAATAAAAGATATTAGCATCTAAACCAAGGATAAATATAAATCTCTGGTGAATCGATGCTGATTATAAAGAATTTTCACCCTTTTACAAGAAAATTAGAATATTGGCGAGACCGCCAATTCACTATAAAGATCATTGGAAGTGGAGTCATGGGATACTCCAGAATCAAAAGATGATGAATAGTGAGGGACACGAATGAATTTCGGAACCGCAGGGAACGTTCCAAAATTCAAAGGAAAACGAATCAAAGGAAGAGATTCAAACTCGAACGAAAGTGATTCTGTAAATAAATTTACCATACATTCTAAGTTTTGCCTCAAAGCCAAAGCTCTGATACCAACTGTAACGACCCGATATTTTCAACCATTCGCATCCATTATAAGTGTATAGGTAGACACTCATGCCGGAGTTGAATTGCTCAAAATACCGCGTTGTAAATAAAATTTGGCAAATCTCAGAATATACAGTAAATAAATATAATCACAGATCACAGACACAGAGTAAAATAATGCAGCGGAAGTAAAAGAAATAGTAGTTCATGAAGCTACTATATAAATATATCAGAGTTACATAAGATACAACAGAAGAAATAGAGTACAACAAAAGTCTCAATGAAATAACCAAGTACAAGCTGAGTAGAACAACGGAACTGGAATAGATAGGACATGACAAGCAGATAATCTCCAGCGATTCAAATCTCCAAGAGAGTGGAAATCCAAATCTATGAATAACTCAGGCTGACCCGAGCGTAAAGCAAAACACAAAACACTCGAGTCAGGACAATATATACTTATATAATGTAAACCAACTCAAGCGAACTGTAATAAGGGTACAAGTAACTTAGAAGATGCTTGGGACCGCCCATCCTCTAAGGATCCGTTAAACTATCTACTATGTAGTAATATACGCTATATACAGTAGTGTCTAATCAGTAAAGTATAATCATATAGGAAATAGCGTTAAGGGGATGGAGAACCTTAACGCGGTCGGATCTTAAAATCATAATCGTAGTAAAGCTCGATATGGTAGGTGACACGGCACAACTAGGCAATGCCAGGGTAGATATACCAATTACGCATCCGGACTGGTGGTGACGCATAGCAGCCACTACCGCCCACCTCGAACAACACTCCCAAATCAAGGGTGCGCACCAAATCAATCACAAGTAATAGAATGGTATCGAAGAAGTGTGTCCGATCAGAGGTGCTACCTCATTGGTCCGTCAATCGCTCCTGTTTTAGCCACCTTATGCCAACTCACGGGAGTTGGGTCCACGTATATACCTTAGGATCGTCGCCACCATCCTACTTCATTCTGGAATCTCCACCGCGTACACGGTTGCCAAAGTGGTTTTCGGTAAGACAGAGAGTATGTCCATATCCGATCCCGGTCTCTTTAACAACCCAACGTTATTATAACCCGTGGTTATAACTTTTAAAAACAATACTTTACTTCAAAATAAAATATCATTTCAAACCATATCTTTATCAAAATAAAGATTAAATCAATTCCAAACCATTTCCATATATTTAAATTTTCATATAATTTCAAAACTTCATTTCAAATCATTTTAATATAATAAAATATCATATCCTTACAAAACTTCATTTCAAATCATTTTAATAAAATAAAATATCCTATCAGTTCAAATCCAATATTCAACTTTAAATACCTTTTAAATTCAAAGATATCGTTCATTTACTATCATTTCAAATCACCTTTAAATAGTTTATATTCCAATCAAAATAATTCATTTAAACCTTTTAAAAGTGTAATTATTATATTTTCAAATCAAGTATTCAATTTCCAAAGTTTCAAACCATTCTGAGTTCGTTTACTAAGTCAAAAACCCTAATTATTAAAATTTCAGCATTTCACAGCATTTAAAAACAACTGCTATAAGTTATATTTGAAAACATTTTTAATTCAGCAAAGACAGCACTTAAAACAGCTGTTAAAACTCAGTTTTAGTTGAATTATAGTTCAAAACAGAAAAGACAGCAATTCAGAAGTGCTGCGGTAGTTCAGATTTCAAAACAAGGGTTAAATTTGGTTTCAGCAAAGACTGCAGACCATTATAGCATTTCCAGAGAATGCTATAATAGGCCTGGGTTCAATATTAGCCTATAAGTTCAACTGCAGCAACTGCAGCATTTCAGAAATGCTGTAGTAGCCCTTTTATTCAAATTTTAGTGTAATTCAGAACCATAGCATTTCTGAATGCTATTAAAAGTGATTTCCAGCTTTTTAGTGTATTTCCAGCAATTAAATAACTTCATTTTAAACTCTTTAAACATTTTTAAAAATCATAATTTAACATTTAAAATGTTTATTTACATATCATTTAACATGTATCTTTTTCACAATAACTTCTTATAATTAAATCCAATTTTCAACAATTTACTTAATAAATTTAAGTGTAAAAGTTTCCAATTCTTCACATTTCAACAAATAACTTAACACTTCAAATTTAAATTACCATTTCACAAATTTAACTAAATTTCCAATTTTATTTAATTAACTAAAACCTTTAATTAAAACCAAATTTCACATTTCCAAGTCAAGTTATATTTTACAAGATCACTTTTAAACATTCATTTATTTAACCACTTAAATTCATAGAAAAAAAATCAATAATACTTTAATAAATCACTTAAATTCACATTTAATCAAATTATCATATTTACCATTTCCAAATAAAATTTAATATCCATTTTATTTATATAACTTAAATATCATTTTTAACCAAATTCCAAATTTCCAACTTAAGTTATATTTCAAAAATCCAGTTAAACCATTCATTAATTACATTTTTAACACATAGAAAAATCATAATTTCTTTATTATAAACATTTCAAAATCTATTTAAATCAAATTTCATAAATTTATATTTTTAAAATACTTAAAAATATTCAAAACACTTTATAAAATAACCACGGGCCTGTATATAATTTTCTAACCTAGGTCAAGTGATACGGATATGTATCATTTCAATCCGCAGTTAAAAAAAGAAAAATCCGGGTTCTATCATTTCAAACCCGCAATCCCAAGTTAAAATAAATTAAATAAAAACCATTCAGGCCTATCATTTCAGCCCATAACGATTTTTCCCTATTCTAAAGTCCGTTCGGGTATGTATCATTTCAACCCATAGTGATTCTAGTCTACAGGGAACTTGCAATGGTGATAACAGATATAAATAACAGAATAACATTAAATAACAGTAACATATGATATAACAGGTGTAATAACAGGTGTGAACATCATATGATAATAATATAGGCATATATAACATGATAATATATTTCTACAGATTCACAGGGTGTCAATTTACTAGTTATATAGGTACATATTGTCTGGTGAGAATAACTCACCTGTATTGAGCTGGAGAAGACAACCAACACACACATCACAGAATCCACAAAGGCACGACAGTATGATGATGATTTGGGTGTGAGAGACAAGGTTAAATTCCTTGGATACATGGGACAAAACAATTCAAATATACATTAATAAACACTAAACAACAATTTACATAACTTGCAAATGCTTGCACAAAACACTATCAAACCAATTTCACTTGCCTCCATCCCACATAGGTTTAGCCATGGCTGGAAAATACACGGCTATGGCATGTTCTAGGATCTGGTTTTGGACCTATAGGGGTCGGCCATGTATAGAGGAATTGGTGCAATTGTTTGTGAAGCAAAGTCTAGTGTTCAATGGCAAAAACATGGATTTTCAAAGCATCTTATGGCTCGGCCAAGGCATATAGGGGCCTGGATATTTCAGGTGTGGGCTGTAGGGGAGGTGCAGAGGTGTGTTAGGTTGAGATCTGGTCAGTGGTGGTGGTGGTTGGTCGGCCTAGGTGGAAGAGAGAGGTGGTGATAGGCCTAGGTGTGCCCGGCTTGACCATGTAGGTGATGTTGCTCAAAACTATGGTGGATTCACATCACAAAGGGGCTCGGCTATGGCATGGGAAGGGGCTGGAGGTGATGTTGGTCAGAGGGGATGGTAGTGGAGGTGGCCAAGGTGGTGGATGTGGTCAGGCCGATCCAAAGGAGGGGATGAAGGCAAGGCAAAACACATGAAAACAAAGAAGAAAACATAGAAAACAAAGGAAAAAGAAGAAGTTTTTACCCAAAATTTTTGTGAAGCAATGGCCGGCTATTTTTCTTTGAGAAGAGAAGGTTTTGATACGAAATGAATGAGAAAAATTTGTGCAGCTGAAAGAATTTAGGTCGGCCAAGCAAAAGTGAATGCAGGAGTTTGGAAAACAAAGAGGTAGAAAACCAAAACCCTTAAGCAAATCAAGAGTCACGACCTTTCAAATTTCCTCTATTTTAATTTAACTTATATATATATAAATCTGATAATAAAGAGTAAATAAACTCAGAAATAAAGTAAATAAGAAAAATAAATAAATAAATTTTATATTAATTAAATTAAATGAAGAAAAATAACACTATATACAAACTAGGTTAAATAAACTGAAACAAATTCAAATAATCTTTGGAAAAATCTATTCTAATCTAAATACATGTAAAGTGAATATTAATAAAGTAAAACAAAGAAAATAAAGTGAATGTATAAAATAAATAAATAAATTTTAATTATATATAGCTAAATTAAGAAAATAGCAAAGAAAATAGAAATTAGGCTTTAAAATTACAAAATAAATTCAACAAGCTTTGGAAAAATTTTATAATCACTTTAAAATTATTAAAAGACAAAATTATACATAAAATAAAATATTAACATATATTAGAACAAAATATGACAAATAAAATATAATTTATATGTTTTAAAATAAATAATATTGCAAAATAAACAGTTTATACACAAAATTGAAAATTACATAACTTCTACAATATAAGTCCGTTTTCAACGAAACGAAAAGCAGTATTCATGGAATTAAATCTATTTTCATAATAAATGATAAAATTTAAGAATTTTAAATATTTAAATTTAAAGTTTAAAAGTCAAAGTTTGACCAGTTTGAATAGAAATTCACTTTACAGTAAAATATCCAATTTTTACCAGTTTGAAATTATAATTTACATAACAATCAAAATATATATTTAGAAATGAAATATTTGAAACAAAACAAGTTTAAAATAATTTCAAATTAAAATAAAGTTTTTCAATCAGGAAATTCAATTTAACAGAAATAAAATATAAAATAAAATAAGCCTAAAATGTAGGGTTGTTACACAGTCACCTCAACTTTCATTGTCGTCAACAAATGACTCCTCCTACTTAAAGCATCAGCCACTCGATTCGTCACCCCTGACTTGTGTTTAACAACGAAAGTAAACTGTTGCAGATATGCAATCCACGATGCATGTCTCGCTTGTCTTGACCTTGCAAATGCTTCAATGCTTCATGATCAGTATACAGAACAAACTCTTTCTGAAATAGATAATGTCTCCAGTGTTTAATAGCTTGTACAACAGCATAGAATTCCACATCATATGTACTGTATCGCATCTTCGCTCCTGACAACTTCTCACTGAAATATGCAATAGGACGACCCTTTTGAGTTAACACTCCTCCAATCCCAACCTTTGACGCATCGGTATGTAATTCAAACAACAACTGAAAATCAGGTAATGCTAGGATTGGTGTTGTCGTCAACAATTCCTTGATTCGTTCAAAAGCAACTCCTGCTTCCTCCGTCCATGTAAACTGTTTACCCTTCATACAATCAGTCACAGGCGCCATCACACTACTAAAGTGTGGAATAAACCTTCGATAAAATGAAGCCAACCCATGAAAACTACGAACTTCCGTTATCGTCTTCGGCTGTGGCCAATCTCTAATCGCTTTGACTTTACTTTGGTCAACCTGTATTCCTTCTTCCGATACAACATATCCCAGAAATAAAACACTCCTCGCCATAAAGACACACTTCTTTGTAGCAGCATAGAATTGTTCTTCACGAAGAATAATTAACACTTTCTTCAAATGTTGAACATGCTCTTCTGTACTCGCACTGTAGATCAGAATATCATCAAAGTAAACCACCACAAATTTTCCAATGTACGGTCTGAAAATTTGATTCATCACCCTCATGAATGTACTCGGTGCATTCGATAGACCAAACGGCATTACCAGCCATTCATACAATCCTTTCCTCGTCTTGAATGCTGTCTTCCATTCGTCCCCTGGTCTAATGCGAATCTGATGATAACCGCTCTTCAAGTCAATCTTAGAAAAGATTACGGACCCACTGATCTGATCTAATAAATCATCAAGCCTCGGCATCGGAAATCTATATCTCACAGTAATCTTATTCAATGCTCGACTGTCAGTGCACATCCTCCACGTTCCATCCTTTTTGGGTACCAATAAAGCTGGTACAGCACAAGGACTTAAACTCTCCTGCACACGCCCCTGTTCAAGCAATTCCTCTACCTGCCTCCGCAACTCTTCATGTTCCTTCGGACTCATTCGATAATGTGGTCTGTGTGGCAACACAGCACCTGGAACAAGATCTATCTGATGTTGTATATCCCTCAACGGTGGCAACTCCGTTGGTAACTCCTCTGGAAATACATCATCAAATTCTTTCAAAACTGGTTTAATTTCTTCTGGAATTTCAACCTCTTCACTGCTCTCTCGTCCAATCAACAAGAATACTTCCGGCTCTTTCTCAACTTCTTTAACAAACTCCTTCAGAGTTAATAAGGTTTTCAACTCTTCAATCTCTTCTGACTTACTTTCTCCCGGTTGTCTCTTCTTTGGAACTAAGATAATCTTCGTGCCTTTAAACATAAAACTGTAGCTATTGGTCCGACCGTCATGTTGTACTGCTCGATCATACTGCCATGGTCTTCCCAAAAGCAAGTGGCAAACATCCATCTCTACTACATCACACCATATTTCATCTTTGTATTTCTTCCCAATAGAGAATGGAACACGAACTCGTCTATCCACTTTCACTTCTCCTTCTTTTCTCAACCATGCTAACTTGTATGGATTCGGATGCTTCTCTGTCTTCAACTTCAACTTTGTTACAGCCTTGGTTGAAATGATATTGTCACAGCTTCCTGCGTCAATCACAAACTTACACACCTTCCCCAGTATAGTGCATGTCGACTGAAAGATATTACTCCTCAACCAACTAGCTTCTTCCAGCTTCGGTGTCAAACACGATCTCCTCAGCATTAGATTACAACCTTCATCTCCTAACGCAATATCCTGCTCATCCTCCTCAACTGGACTAGAACAATCCCCATCACCATCCTCATCCTCAATTTCTGCTATCATAGCTCTCTTCTTCGGTTTTGGACATTCGCTACTTTTGTGACCAAATTACTGACAATTGTAACATTTGAACCCGTTGTTAACCTTTGTCTTCTCAACCTCCTTCACTACTGGTCTACTGATAGGTTTAGAAACATTAGAACTTCCACCAACACCCTTCACTTGATTGTTAGAATTAGTAAACACACCACTTCCTCGTCGTCCCTGTTTCTCCCAAGCCAACGCTTTCTGATGTGCTTCCGCTACAGATCTGGGATCAAACATATTAACCATATCCTGAATCTGCATTCGCAACCCTCCAACAAATCTAGCTATTAACTGTTCTTCTGTCTCCATAATATCATTCCTTGCAATTAGTTGATAAAATTCGTCAGCATAGTCATTCACAGATTTCGTTCCTTGTCTCAAGTTTTGCAACCTCTGATACATAAGCGATTGATAATTATAAGGTAAGAATGTCGCTTTCATCAATTTCTTCATCTTCTCCCAAGATTCAACCTTTGACTTTCCCATCCGATCACGTGTAAGTTTGGTCTGCTGCCACCATGCCAAAGCTCTACCCCTCAGCCTCGTAGCAACCAACATCACTCTACGATGTTCTGGAACTTCTTTGAGGTCAAAAATCTCCTCAACATTAGCCATCCAATCTAGAAACTCCTCCGCTTGAATACCACCTTTGAATTCAGGAATTTCAGTCTTCATCCCCGTCTCCCACTTGTGATCATACTCAGAGTAATTTCTTCCTTGTCCTCGTCCTTGTCCTCGAACACTACCACCATCATACTCCTCTTCAAAATCAGATGTATATCGTTGTCTATCTCGTCCAACCACATCTCTACTACCATTACGTCTACCACCATCATCCCTTCTATCTTCATTCCTCCGTTCACGATCATTCACGTTCCTCCCATGCCCTTGATTATTTTCAACACTTCTGTCTCGATTGGAATGTGGCGAGACTCTACTACCCCCATGGTTAGATTCAGGTGAAATATTTCTCCGATTTTGATTCATCTCCGTCATAAGCTTCTCTAACCGGCCAATTCCTTCATTAAGCTTTTCACTAAAGTTTTCATTGATTCTTTGTTCCATCTCATCAGCTTCTTCTCTTCGATACAAAGCTTCTACGTTTTGGTGACGATTTGCTCTTCTCGGTGGCATGATTGTAAATTGTACAAACTTCAACAATTCAAATCTCTCCTTTGGCGCGCGCAAGCTTCACGGCCCAAATTCAAACAATTCTCGAACTTAGATCCAAAATAGAATTGATCAAAACTCCCCCTTGTGTTGCTACTCGATGATGAACTCGACGAATACAATTCTCGGCCTCTAACACAAATCCGATCCTCCAAGCTTCAAAAATGAATGCAAATTCCCTCGACTAGCTCGGTCGTCTCAAACTTCTTCAAATTTCTTCAATTGATTGGTTCCAAGTCTCGATCTAGCTATGATTGGCTAAAACAAGCTCTGATACCAAAATGACGCAGCGGATATTACAAAAACAATGTAGATCGTTGAATGTAGTAATCGGTGGATTGGAAGATACTGAAATGCCCAAATTCGTTGATCCGAAGATACCGAATTCTAGCTATCCCGAACTCGTTGATCGCGCACGATACCGGGTTCAAAGATCTTCAATTCTTCTAGCATTGATCAAGCGCACTTGATTCCGCGAATCGGCTTCTACAATCGTTGAATCGAGCGCACTCGATTAACCGAAAGAGGAGATAAGAGATACACTCGACTACCAATTGAAATTGAAAGCACAAAGCTAACAAAAGAGAATTTTATTCAATATTCAACAACCTTTTACAAATGAGACTCACGCACTATTTATAGTAGTTACAACTCAACACACACAAAAACTTCAAAAATTACAAGTACTTAGGTCGGAAACGACCTATAGATGACGACTTACAAAACAGGTACGAACTAAAAAAAGACACAAACGACTCAAAGATAAAACAGCTCATCATCAACGGTTCAGATTGACGCGGCATCAAGATCCTCGGCTACAAGCTTTCGCGACTTAACTCCCAACGACTTAAGATATCAGCGGTAGAGATTAACTCACAGAAGAATCAACGGCAACAAGCTTCAGCGACCTAAAATGAGACTTTGCGACTTAAGAAGTATAACTCCGCGACCTAAGTCTGTACGACTTAAAACTTCGCGACTTAAGAACATAGCATCTTTCCGCGACTTAAGAACCCTGGCATCTGAACCCTCTTTATGCGACCTAAGTTCTTGCGACCTAACTTAGGTCAAGACATTTTCCTGCGACTTAGTATAAGTCGTTTCATTTTAACCCGTAGCACTTTTAACTCGGTAAGTTGTTCGAGCGACCTATCTTCCAATTTGTTAGGTCGTACACGAGTTAACTCGTTAAGTCCTTCCTGCGACCTATCTTCCAACTCGTTAAGTCGTACACGAGTTAAAAAGATGTTAAGTCGTATCTCCTTGTTAGCCTCCTTGTTAGCTCGTAGTTCTTCAGTAGATCGTTGGTGATCTTTACTGGGTCGTTGGTGCGACCTAAAGGCCTTGTTAGGTCGTTCGCGACCTAACACTTTACCAATTTTTGCTTCATCAACCAGTAACGACTTAAAAGCTTCGTTAGGTCGTACGCGACCTAACCCTTCATCATTCTGGGCATCCTTCTGGGCTACATCAATCCCCCAGGAAACATCCGTACCCTTAGGCCGCCCCCAACCTTGCGATTACGCCATGAAGACTGGTAGTACTGCAGATACACAATGGTTACGCCTGGATCTCCCAGGAAACATCCATACCCTAGGCTCTCGCAGCCCCTGCTGATTATGCTACCAAGCAACCCAATAGATCGCAGATACACAATGGTTACGCCTGGATCTCCCAGGAAACATCTGTACCCGTAGGCCGCCCCCCAACCCTGCGATTACGCTATGAAGTCGCGCTCGTAAGACCATGGTGATTGCCATAGAATTCGATGGAAACTCGAGTATCATATCCGGAAAACCAAAAATCAGAGAAATATCGATAGAATGAATCCACAATGTGGCCACAAAGCGGATATCAAGCAGAAAGCACTTTCCATATCTTTACTTCGAAAATATGTATCATATAGTACATATTCAAATCACTTTCAAATATCATACTTATATAAAGTCCATTATATATAAGATTTTATTTTTAAATCAAATACTTTCCAAAATCAATAGTATATCAAATCACACTTATATAGACTTCAATTATATAAGATTTCACTTTTCAAATTGAGTACCTTTTCAAATCCATAGTTTTCGAATCAACATCATACTTATACAAACCAAATTTTTATATAAGTTTGATAACTCCCAAATCAAGTATTTAGTAACACAAGGTTCTCAAAATTCAATTTGTTCAATATCAGTTCAGTTTCAAAATCATATACAATTACACCATATTATTTCTTCTCAGTTTAAATATCTTCAGTTTCAAAGTTTCCAAAATAATAGGTTTGGAGAATAATCCAAGTTTCTAAATTAATATAATTTAAGTTAAACAATTCATTTCCAAAATCAATGGTTTTCAAAATCATCTTATACTTACATAAAGTTCATCTTATATAAGGATCAAAATTTTCAAAAATAAATTTCGCTGTACGAAGAGCTATATGGGATTGAACATCTTTGCTTACTAAAAGGTTTTGAGTTTGGAATATTTTGTATACAAATTAGTTTGTGAAATAGTTTTGTACATAAAATAGTTTTGTAAAATAGTTTTGTATATAAAATAGAATAAAATAGTTTGTTTAAGAAAATAAAAGAAAAATAGTTTTAAAAAAATGGTTTTAATTTGATAGTAGTTTTTCATAAAGGAAAAATTCCAATTAAATTACAAAGATATCCAACCCAACAACTTCCAATTTCAGCATCAAGTATATCAATGATATTATAATATAAGATGTACATATGCCATCATTTCGCAAAGTCACATTCGATCGCTCGCTCGATCACACAAGTTCGCTTTCGAACTAGTATTGTCCATTCGACTTCCCTAATGCTGATTTTGATATGGTTTCTCGACTAGAAACCATCAGTCTCCTTGCATAGCCATATACTATGATAGAGAATTCTAGAATCAAGCCCAAAATCCACATCAAATATTCGCCATCAAGAATCAAATGAAAAATACTAACACGAAATGGTGTAATTCACCTCGAACTTGTGTACTCAAACTTAGATCAATTTAATCATGCGAATAAAACAACATACGTACAACTTATGTATCTATACCAACTTTTTAAATATATAGTTTCATAAAGATGTTACCAAGTTAAACATTTAAACTAAATTTTATTCAAAATATTTTGAAGACCAAATTCTTCTCAAAACATTTCAAATCTAAACGTCATATAAAAAAATTCAAAATAGCGTTATTCATTTACTTAACAAAATAGTTTCAACTTATTTAAATCATATTACTACATATTTTAAACATACATACCAAACTTATATACTTTATACTTTTCAAAATTACTTAGCTTTGAATAGTTAACCTTGATTTGGAAGTGCTCGAACCTTCAAAATAGTCGAAGAAATCATATTTTAATCCAAGAGTTGGAAATCACCAACAAATCAGTAAATCAAATTCCAAAAGATAGGGTTATATCAAATCAAATTCAAAACTCAAGAACTGAACACCGGCTCATTTCAAATTGTTCAAATATATATACATATATCTTTCAAATATCACATCACACCTCGGAATTTGAAATAAAAATTAGTTTCACAAGTCACCCACATAACAAAGCTACCGAAGTGGCCTCTCCCCCACTCTGAAACTCGAAAATCAATGTCGATAATGCATGCATTCATCACCGAAATTATTTTCCAGCGACATAAGTGGGCTCTGGACTTCTATTTTCTCAAACTTCTTTTGAAATTTCTTCAAAAATCATTTGAAACTCATTAAAATCATTTGAAATATTTCATATTCGGAAAATACTTTCAAATCATATTATTTATTATTTCAAAATCTTAAAACCAGTTCCAAAATGCCGGAGTTCAATCACTTAACTTCAGATTCAAAACCTTCAGTTATAAATTATTTTATATAAAACCATTTCTTATATAAATTTCAAAATTTCAAATCCATTTGAAACTTCAAATTCTCATTTTTAAAAGGGTATAAAATCCTTATCGAAAACATTTCACTTATATATATAAAATATGGTCACCCTTATCAAAATAACAATTCCGATGTATAGACAAATTGCAAAATACAATCAACCTCAAATTTTTCAAGGGATGATTCATGGATGGATTTTGAAGAAAAACAGAGATTCAAATTTAGAGGGACTCTAATCAAATAGAATTCTGATTCAAAGATAGGCTCAAACGAAGATAAGATAATTAAATTACCAAATAGAAGATGGATAAGCCTATATGAATCGCGGGCGACCTTAACCGGTCAACCGTGACTTCAGGAATATAATCGATGCGAAAATCTAAGGCAAATCGACCTTCGATCGCCAGAGATAGAATATAAATATAGTAGAAGATAGAAAACATCGTAAACCTGGATACAGAAATATCCGGTGAATCAATGCCAATTATAAAGAAGTTTCACCCTTTTACAAATCATTCAAAGATTGGCGGAATCACTGATCTTTATAGAGGTCATTCAAAGTGGAGTTATGGAATGCTCCAAAAATCAAAAGAATACAATTAGGGGAGATAGGAATGGATTTTAGAACAAGTGGGAGCGTTCCAAAATTCAAAGGATCCTAATCGAAGAAATCCCAACTAAGATAGAAGTTTAGAATTTTAAGTAAATCCTAATCAAAGAAATTACTAACAAGGTGGATACGAAAGGGATAAAGTCCAAAAAAAAAATTTCAAAACAAGAAAATTTTATATCAAAATAATCTTTAAAAAAATCCTTTAAAATCATTTGAAAATCATTTTATACTTCGAAAATAAGTTCTCTCACAAAGGAATGATTCTGAGATTGATTTAACTCATTCTAGGGTATTTCTACCCTAACTCTAATGAGTTTTTGCTCCGCAGGCTAAGGTTTGCCTAAAACCAAAGCTCTGATACCAAATGTAACGACCCACTATTTTGGACCATTCAAATCGACAATAATCCACACATGTCTGACTTGAATAATTCAAAATAACAGATTGTAATAAAATTTGGAGCAAATAAAATCAAATATAGAATCACAGACACAGAATATCAGAATAACTTGCAGCGGAAATAAAATACCATAGTAGTTCATGAAGCCACTATATACAAACTCTCAAAACAAAATACATAATACCGTCTGAAAACATATACAATAGAAATCTCAAATACATAGAAGTTTAGAATACCAGAGCTGAAATAGAACAACTGAAACTGAAATGGATAGATAACTAGATAAGCAGAATCTCCAACAATTCCTAGCTCCAGCAAGAGATCCAAAGCTAAGCTGTAAATACTCAGGCTGACCCGAGCGTAAAGAAAAATAAAAAACACTCGAGTCAGGACAATATATACTTATATAATATAAACCAACTCAAGTGAACTGTAGCAGTAATGCACAATAACTTAAAGGATGCTTGGGATCACCCATCCTCTAAGGATCAGTTAAACCATAAATCAAATACATCCCGTGGTTAAAATTTCAAAATAGTATTTTATACTTCGAAATCAAGTATCATTTCAAAATTCAATATCATTCAAAAATCCATTTCAAAATATCAAAATATCATATTTCAAAATAGTTTATATTACGAAACAAATTACTTCATTTTAAATCATAAAAATGAAGTTATTATATTTAATAATTAAATTATTAAATTTCCAAAATTTTAATCTTTCAAAGTTCATTCGTTCACTTAAATTAATTAAAACAATGAAAATTCAACTTTCACAGCATTTAGAAAATGCTATGGAAAGTCACATTTAAAACAGTTCAATTTAACAAAAGACAGCATTTAAAATGCTGTAATAGGGTTACATTAGTTTCAAATAAACTTAGTTAAATTCAACCATTATAACATTTACAAAAATGCCATAATAGCCTTTAATTAAATTCAGCCATTTGGTTCATTATTATCAACTACAACATTTACAAATGCTATATTATCATTTACATTAGAATTAATAGCATTTCAGAAATGCAGTTAATTAACTTCAAATATTCAGTATAATTTCACAAACAATTATATTTTTATATAAATCATTTTTAACTTATAAAATCATATAATTTCAGTTTTAAAACAATCATTCAAATACCCTTATATTCATGATTTTATAAAGTTAAACCTCCATTCAAAAAAATCAAAATTTAATAATAATTCACTTATTAAATTCCAATATTAAATTTTAAATTCATTAAATTAAATTAACTTAACACTTAAGTTTAAATTTCCCAATATAACTTAATTCCATTTTTATTTACTTAACTTAAAATTCACCTTTAAGCTGTGATATCCCGGAAATTTGGCAATATCAATTTAATAATCTTTATAAATAATTAAATTGATTTGTTGATTTTATTTTATAAAATTGACAAGTTATTCATTTTAAAGGTTAATAATATTTAATTGGCAATATTTATTAATATCTTTTCTAACAATTTAAAATTGGTAAGATTTATCTTTCAAAACTTATATAAATGTTTTCTATTTATAATGTATATATATATTGGTATATATATTATAAATAGGGAGTCTTTAATTTAATAAAATTATGTTTTCAAATTATAATATATATGAACATATATATTGTTATTTGAAGTTATGTATTAAATTCAATATGATAATTATCAAGCTAATGTTAAAAGTATTTTTCATTTAGAATATATATATTTGCATATGTTGGAATAAAAAGAATATTGAATTTGAATTTAATAAGATGTTTTCAAACTCATATATATATATATATATATATATAATTTGTAATTTGGTTTAATACTTTTGAAAATGATATTTATGATTTAAATAACAAGAATAAGATTTAAATAAGAAGTTCATTTTAATAATCTTTTCTCTTTTAAAATTCAATTGTTTTTAACATTCTTTCCTTTTTAAAAAAAAAGAAGTCAAAATGGTTTGTAAAAATATATATATAGTTAAGCTCAAACATTTATAAATATGTTATATATATATTTGATTAAAGTATAAGTTATTTTAAATAATAGTTTTCACATTTGTAAATTTATATAGGAATGTAAAGCTTAATTATAAAAGATAAATACATTTTTATATACATATAGATATTTTATAAATACATAAATGACTTAAGTAAATTAATTAAAATAAGAATTAACACTTGTAAACATATGGAGGCTTGGTTGGTATATGTGTAAGCTAATTAACAACTTAAGGGGACAAGTGGCTTAATTTTATCTTTTTGTAAATTAAAGTTATAAAAATTTATATGTAAGAAGAAAATCTGTTTTTCACTTTCAGTTCAAATTTCATCTTTTCTTCATTACAACCAAAAACTAAAAAATATATTCGAACCTAAAATCAAATAATAAGTCTGGAAATCAAATTGCAAAGAAGAAATGAAAATCTGGAAATTCAAATATGAGGAAAGCTTCACCTGTGATCATGCAAACTTAAAGAAGATGGAGGCAATTCATTAAGCAGTTTTAAAATCTTCAAACAACCTGAAGTCATGCAATCAGATAATAAAGATCAATTTCAGATTTAAAAATTCAACAAAGCCAGTTCAAAAATCAACATGCAAGCCTGGAAACAGATCATGTTATCTGTTCTCTGTTTCAAAATGACAGGTGAGTAAATATTATTTTAAAAACAGATTTAAACCTTTGACATGTGATGATTTATCTGAAATGATTGTAATATATGAATGTTTGTATATGAGTGTTTGAAATGCCTGTTTGAATGCCTGTATGGTGATAACTTAGTCTCTGTAAAGTGATGACAGTTTTTGTTTTCCTTTTTAAAATCTATATCTCATCACTTAATCTCTAATAGCTTAGGATTTGTAAATGAAAGATGTTTGAAAACGTGTGATATCATTACTAAAAATAAGTTCTGGAATTTATATACATTATTTGTCTGGAAATTTATAAATAACAGTAATATATGTATATTGGGTCAAAAATTGTTAGATTAAATATTTAGTTTTGATTATATAGTTGAATTCAACATAGGAAACCATGAATTTTAATATATATATCATGATTTATAGTTTGGTAATTGAAGAGAATTTTGGGATTTTCTGTTTTGGGTTTATCTGGCAATTCACGGCGAACTATGGCGAACTAGTGGTCGAGGTTGGGTTTGAAGATAGAGGGGATGATGGAGTTCATCGGAAAAATAGTATAGTGATTTATCATTAATCGTGGAGGTCAGAAATCGAGATGGTAGGGTTTTTGGCACTGTGATTGTCGTGGGTTTTCAAATGGGTTTCGTGACAACATGACGTGATCGGAGGCGATCGTAATGCTTGCGATAGGAGCTGGAAGGCGTGGCGTAGCTACGGTGAAGATGGCAAGAGGTCTCGAGGCAGAGATCATCGGCGATGGACGATTTTCTGGTGATGGTTGTTTTCCAGGTGATGGGTTTAATTGCTCGAATTCGTTTTCGTTCGTATCGAGTTAGTCTGGATGGTCGAACGTAGTAACATGGTGAAGTCTGACTTGTCGGAGGCCAGATCGGAGGTCATCGACGTCCAGCGTAGTCATGCACGTGCACGTACATGTCGCGTGTATCTGGAAGAGTTGTGTTTGGAAAGAAGAAGGGTTGCTCGGGTTATCATTCGGGGATACTCGTATTTTTCTCGAAGCAGGATGAAACGTGGGTTGGTCTCGAGTTCGCTTCGCGAATTCTGGAGTTTTGCTTCGAGTTTTCCAATGTTTTACTCGGGTTTTGATGAGAGCAGATTTAAGAAAATTTAAAGGGAAATGTTTTTAAGTTTTAAACAAAAGAAATTTTGTTTTGTAATATTTTCTTGAGTTTAAAACAAAATTTTAAACAAGTTTATATATTTTATAATATTAAGTTTCAAAATAAAATAAGTAGATTTTGAAATAAATTTGTATTTAATTATATTTAATAACTTGGGAAAAGTTTTAAAGATTTAAAGGTTTAAGTTAAACTGTGTTTAATGATTTATTGATTTCTAATTTAAGAAAGGTTTAATGGTTAAGATTTAGTAATCAATTAAAATAAGAATTTTCTTAAGTATTAAGAATGTTGATTTAAATAAAGATAATTAAATTTGAAAAGGAAATTTAGATAATTAAATTATTTTAATTATCGAGTGTTATTGGTAAATAATTGATTTAATTAAGATAATAGTTTCTTGATTAAGAACTTTTAATATAGTAAGTTAAGAATCATTTAATTAAATTTAAATGATTAAGATAAATTAATAATAAATTAATTTGTGATTAATTAAGAAAATCATTTATAAATTAATTAAGTATAATTAATTAATGAAGTAATTAAGGAATAATTACTGGATGTAATTAAGTAAAGGTAGATTATTTAATAAAGTAATTAGAAGATAATTAAAAGTGATTAAGAGTTAATTACTTAGTGTTATTAATTAAATAATTTATTTAATAAGGTTAATTAAAGGATTAAGGTTAATTAATAAGGTAATTAGTTAATTGTTAAGACAATTAATTAAAAGCAATTATTTAAGGAAGATAATTAAATAAAGTTAATTACTGGATTATATTAATCAAAGATGATTAATAATTATGGATTAATTAAGAATAATTACTTAATGTAATTTATAAATAATTAAAGGTGTAATTAGGATCATTAGTTTATAATTAATGATGTAATTAAGAGTTGATTAATTAAGATTAATTAATCAAATAATAAGTGATTAATTGTAATTAGTTAAGGATTAAAGTAATTGATTATAATTAATTAATTAATGAAGTAATTAAAGGTTAATTACTGTATTGGTTAAGGATAATTAATTTATGAAATTAATTAAGATAATTACTTAAATGTAATTAAAGTATAATTAATCAAAGGTGATTAATTAAAATAGATAATTATAGAAAGATTAATTAATTTATTTGTAATTAATTAATGATTATATAAGTAAGGTTTATAATGAAGTAATTAATTTAATTTATTTTAAATTAATTAAGAGATGAAGTAATTAATTTAATTCACTTTAAATTAATTAAAGATAGAGATAGTTAATTTAATTCATTTTAAATTAATTATGTTATGATTAAGTAAATCATTGCTTATATAAGAATGGATGACATTGATTGTCTTGAATGGATGTAATCTCAGAAATGAGATAAGTAATGTTGTATGGTATGAATGCTTGGTTGCATTATGATGGTAATATAGATTAACTATTGAGATGTTGATATGGATTACCTATTTGGTTATGAATCATCTGTTTAAATGATAATGTGATTATCAATTGTGATTTGTGAATTATCTATCTGAATGAATATAGATAAGTTAAATTGTTTAAACCTTTAAACAACTTGGCCTTAAAAGATACGTTTTGGATTTCGATGAGACCGGGATCGGGTTTCCGTATACCGGTATTCCAGGTCTGGAGACCCGAATACCACATCGATCCAAATTAACGATAGGTCGTGAATCTCAAGTAAAGATGAAGATTCAGAGTGCAAGGGTTATTGTCGTTAACTCTGAGGGTGATTCCAAAACGAGTGTAACGAGATAATGCCTTCGGTTTCGTTCGAACCCGGAACGAACTTGTATAGATTGAATGCTTTCAGCACATCGTCAGGCGGACGATGAGCATTCTAAGTGATATGTTCTGATTAAAGGTAATCGTAACCTCAGGCCTCATCAACCGGGAATGGCTAAAACAGGGGAGGTGCAGCAAGGCTTCGTGGGTAGCACCCACTGAGAGCAAGATAGATCCCTGTCTAGAGGTCCCTTTTCTTTTATTCGGCTTAGTGTGTGGTTGGTCGCGCCAACTACGGGATTATCTTGTTCGGAATTATCCAGTAAGGGATGGTTCCGGCTTTGTGTTGCAGGGGAGCGGGCGTACTCCTCGGTACGGTGATCTAGGCCACGTACTGTGACGGGCGGTACCCCAGTAGCCCTGCCATTGTATGGAATCCAAACTCCAATAAGTGCCGTACGTATTAGTTGTGCCCAACTATGTTGGAATGTGAGATGTAAGCATTTCAGCTATTTCTGTATTTTACTTGGAAACCCTAGACCCTATTATAATATAACTGGATTTCCTATCAAATGATTTGGTTAGCGTAAGGTAAAAACTTTTCAATGTTTATGTGTGGGAAGTCTTACGTGATACCTTTGTTTTCAAAAGGTTTTGAAGTTAAACAATTTAAACCCGTTTACTCACACCAGACCCATGTCTGACCCAAGTGTTTATTTTCTGTTTTATTAAACCTTGGGTACTCAATTTTTACGAGTAGCCAAGGGATTCAGGTTAGCTTTGACGAATCTATGGAGGAGATATGGAGCAGGAGGCTTCAGCATTCGTAGATATATAGTATTCCGCTGTGTTGGTTTCTCTGAGTCGTTTGTTTGAATTGTATCTTGTGTTGTATAATAGACAGGTTTTATAACTGTCTATTTTGTGATGTATAAGTTGTGTACTCTGATTATGTAAAGACTATGTAATAGTTATGTGATATATTATATTTGTTTCGTTCCGTTGTGAGATTCTGATGTGTTGTTATTCTTTCTTTCTCTTCTTTTCTCTTTTCTATCCCTTTCTTTCTTAATAATGATGCGACTTTCTATGGAGAGAAAGTCGTGGTCGTTACAGTGGTATCAGAGCAGTAGGTTGAGTGAATACCTAGGCTCTGAAGTGGTGTCTATCTTGAGAGCGCGTAATTGTTAGTTATATAAAAATGATTTTATATTGTGTTAATTGATCGGTTGAGTGGTATATGGATTCTGGTCAATACGAGTAGCTAACGTTATTGATAGGGATCTCTAAACACTTGAACCAGGCCAACGGACACAATATTGTTTTAAAAAGGTAAATGAAATAATTTTACCCAGATATAATTTCTATATAAAAAAAAATATATCATTTTAAATATATATATATATATTTCTACCTATTTGTTGGGTTACCTGTTCGGGTTTTCCAATATAAGTTATAAAGGTAGATAAGGTGGTAGTGTGAGTAACACGACTACCAATAGTTAGAATTTGAGTGTTGAGGTTGGAAGTATATCTGACTAGACTGTAGACCTAATACTGTCTCGAGTGAACTTTGTTGTGGTGTAAAGATTTCACCAATCTCCGAAGGAACTGTTAAGGTTCGGAGTTTATCTTTGAAGTTGGATGAATAGTGTAGATCTATTGGATGAGCTGAAGCGAGTTATAGTATCTTGGTAACTTCAAGAAGAAGTAGCTGTGTGGTGAGACGCAGTGGCTATGGACGTTTCTGAAGATGTTTCTTCTGGGGCAAGTTTGAAGAAGTAGGTCTGCTTCGGTGATTGTGGCTGAGTTCAGCATGGTGTTTTTGTTTGTTTGAAGTCCGAGTTCCTCGAGGAGTTTCGGATAAGAAGTCTTTGGCATCTGTGGAAGCAGTGCAGCTCGGAGTATTCTGTGATTGGCAAGAAGTTTCTGTTTGAGCAGTTTTTCTAGAGATGGAGTCCAGAAGCAGCAGAGTGAATCCATTTCTTCGATGAATTGGATAGTTAAGTATAAGCTGTTCTGATTTGTGAAGAGAAAACAGTATCTGTGGAAGTTAGGTCGAGTTGATCGCAAAAGAGACTTGCGATTGTTTGAGTGTTCTCTTGGGTTATTGGAGAAGTTTCTGCGAGATGTTTCTGACCAAATGGAATGAAGTCGCTAAGATTTTATGGTCTGATGAACTGTGGATGATCAAGTTTGTGCTCGAGTTTTTCCGACGGCATTCTCATCTGTTCAAGATCAGAGTTGTGCAGCGAAAGCAAGATAGCAGCTATTCTAGAGTGGGAGCAACCGGGAGTTGTGATTTTATTGGAGTAGAGTATTTCTATAAGAAATTCAAGTGTATCTCTAAGTGTGAAAGAATTTTCAGGATCTGGAAGTAAGGTTGTCAAGTGCAACTGTTTGGCTATTTCAGATAGGAGAAGTAGTTCATAGTTCTCTAATGTTTGTGGAGTAGAATTGTGTTCTGGATTTCGGTGATTTTTGGGAAACCATTTTGTTGAGAAGGATCCGGAAATTGGTTTGATGTTGGTCTAGATTGTTCCAGGAAGCATCAGCAAGGGCTAAGCTGATCGGGAAGGATGAAGTTGAAATTGGATATTGTTTAAGTTTTCTTCAATTAAAGGAGATACAAGATTTGGTAAGATTGGAGAACTAGCTCTAGAAGTATTTTGAGATTTTCTTGTGTTCTCAAAAGGATTAGTTCTTTGATCTACAGGATTGAGTTTCCAGTTCGGATAACTGGAATTCATTGTATTTCACGTATCTCTGAGGGAATACGTGTTTGATCTATCATTGGTTGTGCGATCAGCAGTTCAGAAGGATTTGGTAGTTGAGATGGTTTTGAGTTTAGTCTGATATTTTGTTCAGATTTGTAATCTAGATGGGAAGGAGTTCTAGATTATTGTAGATAGTTAGTTAAGATCCTGTAAAACGAGTATCCCGGTATATATATATACTTGGGGAAACTCGAGGAAATTCTATCCAGAATTTGTCTGGATAATTAAATTTGTTTGATTTATATGGTTGCTATGATTGATAATAATGATTGATTTGTGTGATTGCTGTTTAAAATTAAAAATTTTACTCGGTTATTAAATTATCTTTGCTTTTAAATTTCGGGGACGAAATTATTTTAAGGGGGGAGGAATGTGATATCCCGGAAATTTGGCAATATCAATTTAATAATCTTTATAAATAATTAAATTGATTTGTTGATTTTATTTTATAAAATTGACAAGTTATTCATTTTAAAGGTTAATAATATTTAATTGGCAATATTTATTAATATCTTTTCTAACAATTTAAAATTGGTAAGATTTATCTTTCAAAACTTATATAAATGTTTTCTATTTATAATGTATATATATATTGGTATATATATTATAAATAGGGAGTCTTTAATTTAATAAAATTATGTTTTCAAATTATAATATATATGAACATATATATTGTTATTTGAAGTTATGTATTAAATTCAATATGATAATTATCAAGCTAATGTTAAAAGTATTTTTCATTTAGAATATATATATTTGCATATGTTGGAATAAAAAGAATATTGAATTTGAATTTAATAAGATGTTTTCAAACTCATATATATATATATATATATATAATTTGTAATTTGGTTTAATACTTTTGAAAATGATATTTATGATTTAAATAACAAGAATAAGATTTAAATAAGAAGTTCATTTTAATAATCTTTTCTCTTTTAAAATTCAATTGTTTTTAACATTCTTTCCTTTTTAAAAAAAAAGAAGTCAAAATGGTTTGTAAAAATATATATATAGTTAAGCTCAAACATTTATAAATATGTTATATATATATTTGATTAAAGTATAAGTTATTTTAAATAATAGTTTTCACATTTGTAAATTTATATAGGAATGTAAAGCTTAATTATAAAAGATAAATACATTTTTATATACATATAGATATTTTATAAATACATAAATGACTTAAGTAAATTAATTAAAATAAGAATTAACACTTGTAAACATATGGAGGCTTGGTTGGTATATGTGTAAGCTAATTAACAACTTAAGGGGACAAGTGGCTTAATTTTATCTTTTTGTAAATTAAAGTTATAAAAATTTATATGTAAGAAGAAAATCTGTTTTTCACTTTCAGTTCAAATTTCATCTTTTCTTCATTACAACCAAAAACTAAAAAATATATTCGAACCTAAAATCAAATAATAAGTCTGGAAATCAAATTGCAAAGAAGAAATGAAAATCTGGAAATTCAAATATGAGGAAAGCTTCACCTGTGATCATGCAAACTTAAAGAAGATGGAGGCAATTCATTAAGCAGTTTTAAAATCTTCAAACAACCTGAAGTCATGCAATCAGATAATAAAGATCAATTTCAGATTTAAAAATTCAACAAAGCCAGTTCAAAAATCAACATGCAAGCCTGGAAACAGATCATGTTATCTGTTCTCTGTTTCAAAATGACAGGTGAGTAAATATTATTTTAAAAACAGATTTAAACCTTTGACATGTGATGATTTATCTGAAATGATTGTAATATATGAATGTTTGTATATGAGTGTTTGAAATGCCTGTTTGAATGCCTGTATGGTGATAACTTAGTCTCTGTAAAGTGATGACAGTTTTTGTTTTCCTTTTTAAAATCTATATCTCATCACTTAATCTCTAATAGCTTAGGATTTGTAAATGAAAGATGTTTGAAAACGTGTGATATCATTACTAAAAATAAGTTCTGGAATTTATATACATTATTTGTCTGGAAATTTATAAATAACAGTAATATATGTATATTGGGTCAAAAATTGTTAGATTAAATATTTAGTTTTGATTATATAGTTGAATTCAACATAGGAAACCATGAATTTTAATATATATATATCATGATTTATAGTTTGGTAATTGAAGAGAATTTTGGGATTTTCTGTTTTGGGTTTATCTGGCAATTCACGGCGAACTATGGCGAACTAGTGGTCGAGGTTGGGTTTGAAGATAGAGGGGATGATGGAGTTCATCGGAAAAATAGTATAGTGATTTATCATTAATCGTGGAGGTCAGAAATCGAGATGGTAGGGTTTTTGGCACTGTGATTGTCGTGGGTTTTCAAATGGGTTTCGTGACAACATGACGTGATCGGAGGCGATCGTAATGCTTGCGATAGGAGCTGGAAGGCGTGGCGTAGCTACGGTGAAGATGGCAAGAGGTCTCGAGGCAGAGATCATCGGCGATGGACGATTTTCTGGTGATGGTTGTTTTCCAGGTGATCGGTTTAATTGCTCGAATTCGTTTTCGTTCGTATCGAGTTAGTCTGGATGGTCGAACGTAGTAACATGGTGAAGTCTGACTTGTCGGAGGCCAGATCGGAGGTCATCGACGTCCAGCGTAGTCATGCACGTGCACGTACATGTCGCGTGTATCTGGAAGAGTTGTGTTTGGAAAGAAGAAGGGTTGCTCGGGTTATCATTCGGGGATACTCGTATTTTTCTCGAAGCAGGATGAAACGTGGGTTGGTCTCGAGTTCGCTTCGCGAATTCTGGAGTTTTGCTTCGAGTTTTCCAATGTTTTACTCGGGTTTTGATGAGAGCAGATTTAAGAAAATTTAAAGGGAAATGTTTTTAAGTTTTAAACAAAAGAAATTTTGTTTTGTAATATTTTCTTGAGTTTAAAACAAAATTTTAAACAAGTTTATATATTTTATAATATTAAGTTTCAAAATAAAATAAGTAGATTTTGAAATAAATTTGTATTTAATTATATTTAATAACTTGGGAAAAGTTTTAAAGATTTAAAGGTTTAAGTTAAACTGTGTTTAATGATTTATTGATTTCTAATTTAAGAAAGGTTTAATGGTTAAGATTTAGTAATCAATTAAAATAAGAATTTTCTTAAGTATTAAGAATGTTGATTTAAATAAAGATAATTAAATTTGAAAAGGAAATTTAGATAATTAAATTATTTTAATTATCGAGTGTTATTGGTAAATAATTGATTTAATTAAGATAATAGTTTCTTGATTAAGAACTTTTAATATAGTAAGTTAAGAATCATTTAATTAAATTTAAATGATTAAGATAAATTAATAATAAATTAATTTGTGATTAATTAAGAAAATCATTTATAAATTAATTAAGTATAATTAATTAATGAAGTAATTAAGGAATAATTACTGGATGTAATTAAGTAAAGGTAGATTATTTAATAAAGTAATTAGAAGATAATTAAAAGTGATTAAGAGTTAATTACTTAGTGTTATTAATTAAATAATTTATTTAATAAGGTTAATTAAAGGATTAAGGTTAATTAATAAGGTAATTAGTTAATTGTTAAGACAATTAATTAAAAGCAATTATTTAAGGAAGATAATTAAATAAAGTTAATTACTGGATTATATTAATCAAAGATGATTAATAATTATGGATTAATTAAGAATAATTACTTAATGTAATTTATAAATAATTAAAGGTGTAATTAGGATCATTAGTTTATAATTAATGATGTAATTAAGAGTTGATTAATTAAGATTAATTAATCAAATAATAAGTGATTAATTGTAATTAGTTAAGGATTAAAGTAATTGATTATAATTAATTAATTAATGAAGTAATTAAAGGTTAATTACTGTATTGGTTAAGGATAATTAATTTATGAAATTAATTAAGATAATTACTTAAATGTAATTAAAGTATAATTAATCAAAGGTGATTAATTAAAATAGATAATTATAGAAAGATTAATTAATTTATTTGTAATTAATTAATGATTATATAAGTAAGGTTTATAATGAAGTAATTAATTTAATTTATTTTAAATTAATTAAGAGATGAAGTAATTAATTTAATTCACTTTAAATTAATTAAAGATAGAGATAGTTAATTTAATTCATTTTAAATTAATTATGTTATGATTAAGTAAATCATTGCTTATATAAGAATGGATGACATTGATTGTCTTGAATGGATGTAATCTCAGAAATGAGATAAGTAATGTTGTATGGTATGAATGCTTGGTTGCATTATGATGGTAATATAGATTAACTATTGAGATGTTGATATGGATTACCTATTTGGTTATGAATCATCTGTTTAAATGATAATGTGATTATCAATTGTGATTTGTGAATTATCTATCTGAATGAATATAGATAAGTTAAATTGTTTAAACCTTTAAACAACTTGGCCTTAAAAGATACGTTTTGGATTTCGATGAGACCGGGATCGGGTTTCCGTATACCGGTATTCCAGGTCTGGAGACCCGAATACCACATCGATCCAAATTAACGATAGGTCGTGAATCTCAAGTAAAGATGAAGATTCAGAGTGCAAGGGTTATTGTCGTTAACTCTGAGGGTGATTCCAAAACGAGTGTAACGAGATAATGCCTTCGGTTTCGTTCGAACCCGGAACGAACTTGTATAGATTGAATGCTTTCAGCACATCGTCAGGCGGACGATGAGCATTCTAAGTGATATGTTCTGATTAAAGGTAATCGTAACCTCAGGCCTCATCAACCGGGAATGGCTAAAACAGGGGAGGTGCAGCAAGGCTTCGTGGGTAGCACCCACTGAGAGCAAGATAGATCCCTGTCTAGAGGTCCCTTTTCTTTTATTCGGCTTAGTGTGTGGTTGGTCGCGCCAACTACGGGATTATCTTGTTCGGAATTATCCAGTAAGGGATGGTTCCGGCTTTGTGTTGCAGGGGAGCGGGCGTACTCCTCGGTACGGTGATCTAGGCCACGTACTGTGACGGGCGGTACCCCAGTAGCCCTGCCATTGTATGGAATCCAAACTCCAATAAGTGCCGTACGTATTAGTTGTGCCTAACTATGTTGGAATGTGAGATGTAAGCATTTCAGCTATTTCTGTATTTTACTTGGAAACCCTAGACCCTATTATAATATAACTGGATTTCCTATCAAATGATTTGGTTAGCGTAAGGTAAAAACTTTTCAATGTTTATGTGTGGGAAGTCTTACGTGATACCTTTGTTTTCAAAAGGTTTTGAAGTTAAACAATTTAAACCCGTTTACTCACACCAGACCCATGTCTGACCCAAGTGTTTATTTTCTGTTTTATTAAACCTTGGGTACTCAATTTTTACGAGTAGCCAAGGGATTCAGGTTAGCTTTGACGAATCTATGGAGGAGATATGGAGCAGGAGGCTTCAGCATTCGTAGATATATAGTATTCCGCTGTGTTGGTTTCTCTGAGTCGTTTGTTTGAATTGTATCTTGTGTTGTATAATAGACAGGTTTTATAACTGTCTATTTTGTGATGTATAAGTTGTGTACTCTGATTATGTAAAGACTATGTAATAGTTATGTGATATATTATATTTGTTTCGTTCCGTTGTGAGATTCTGATGTGTTGTTATTCTTTCTTTCTCTTCTTTTCTCTTTTCTATCCCTTTCTTTCTTAATAATGATGCGACTTTCTATGGAGAGAAAGTCGTGGTCGTTACATAAGCCAAATTCACAAATTTCCAATTTTAGTTATATTTCAAAATTTCAACTTAAATATTCATTCATTTCACATTTTAACTTTATTCAAAAATCATTAATATATATAAAAATCATTTAAATTCACTTTAATCCAAATTATCATGAATTTATCATATTTCATATTTAATTTAAATTCCAATTATCACCAAATTAAAATTTCCCAAAATAACTTACATTTCAGATTTTCTAACTTTACCATTAATTTATTTCACTTATAAATTTTCAGAAAATCAATAATGCTTTACAAAAATCATTTTTAATCAAATTTAAATCAAAATATTATAATATTTACATTTCTAAAATATTTTAAAATTTTAGAAAAACATATTTTAACTACGGGTCTGTATTTCATTTTTTTAGCCTAGGTAAAGTGATACGGGTAATATATCATTTCAACCTGTAATTTACCAAGAAAACCCGGGTTTGATCATTTCAACCCCGCAATCCCAAGTAAATGAAAATAATTGAAAATCATTCAGGCCTATCATTTCAGACCAAAACGATTTTCTCATATTCTAAAGTCCGTTCGGGTATGTATCATTTCAACCCACAGTGATTCTAATCTAAAGGGAACTTGCAGTGTGATAAACTGATAAAAATAACAGAACAACATAATATAACAGTAACATATGATATAACATGTGTTCAAGCATGGGTGAACATCATATAATCATAACATAGCAGATATAATATGGTGATGCATTTTACAGATTCAAAAGTGGTCAATTTACTAGTTATATAGGTATACACTGTCTGGTGAGAATATCTCACTTGTCAAAAGCTAGAGATAGCCACCAAAGCACACAATACTGACACTACGAAGGCACAACAACACGGAAATGACTTGAGAGTGGAGAGCGAGATCCAAGTTATAGATCTTGTGTTACAACCCAAAAACAAAACCAAAATAATAGTAAAAAATCAATACGATTGAAATTGAATAACTTTGAAACAAAAAGTAGTTTGAATCTACAACTTTTTTCCTTGCTTTCTATACTATTTGGCCCGGCCTAGGGATGTTGTTTGGCTCAGGTTTTGTAACAACCCGTAAATTTAACCGGTTTTTAATAACATTATTAATTGAAATTTTAAACAATAAAATTTTGAAATATAAATTTGATAATTGGAATGCGTCTAATTAAACATAGCAACTGGTAAATTTTCGTCCGAAAATATGAAAATTTATTTCACGCGTAAATTTATTTCAATTCAATCAGTTAAAAAGCGATGAAAATAAAATGTTTTCGGAACCTAAATATTTTTACATAGAAAAATTCTAAACAATCTTCTAAGCAAACGCCATTTTTGATTTTTCCAAATTCGGACTTCTTTGGCTCCGTCGATCTTATTTTTCTACGTTTTTCTTGCATTTCTACCAGTAGAAAAATTCGAATTTTATAAATTCAATCGTACCACTGATATCTGTATACCATTTTGATTGGCTCGTCATGCTGAACACCATGGTATATTCATTTTGGTGTTTTGAAGTCCGATACGCTGCGGAAACCACGAAACGATCACCCGTATCAGTACTATTCGGAACCGCTCATTTTCTACCGTATAAAAGTATAATAGCCAGTTGTCATACTTAATTTCAAATTTCACCATTTTACTATTTCTATTCCAGCTGACCTTTCACTTTCTTTCTCGGTACTTACGTTTCTTTTTGAAAGAAGATTTAGCATTTATTAAACTTATATTAAACATTGGCATGTTATTTCTTTTGCCTTGGAACTGTTTATTTTCTCTGCCCATTTGTCTTCTGCCTCGTTAGTTTTGCCTACTCATTTATAAAAGCATATTCACTTCGTTTGGAAATGGTTCCATTTTTTGGGGAAAGCATATTCACTTTGTTGGAAATGGTTCCATTTTCTTCCCAAGCAACTAAAATTTCTTCTCCCTTTTAAACTGTGAGTCTGCCTATGTTTGCAAGATTAATAGCCTGCTCCCTCTTCCACAAATGAAGGCAAGCTCACCCACATATTTCACCGCCCCAAGCACCCGAGACCCACTACCCCACAACCCGATCTCCGCCTTGTTTTCTTCCGGCTCCTCCACCATGAAATGTCCTTCCACCACATGACGTTGCGGCAGCCACCGGACCCGGTCCACCTCCGGCCGCATCCGCAACCCAGCCCACCTCCATTCACGTCATCACCCAAACGCCGATCTCAGCCACCTCATTTCCACTCTCGTCCATCACGTTACTTTCCAAGCAGCCTGCCACTTTGTTTCTCTCCTTCCCTTCAAGTGCGCGTGTAAGTATATAGTTATGAGTTAGTTTTACATGTGATCGTATTATATATATGTCAATGTGAGGTAATATATTCAGAGTTAACAGTACTCAACAAATCTCCATTTTTTTTGTCATCTCATCTTCTAACATTTGTTTTGAAAAGTAAGCAGGTATACATATATGTTATACTATATTATATATTTAGGGTAGCTTATATATTGCATATGTTAGTTACTTGAATTTGTTGAATATATAAATATGAGTATATATTATGTGTGGGTTTGCTTATAGGTATAGTTTATAGTATATAAACTGGGTTTACTTTGTATGTAAATTTTTAAGTATTATAAAGATTATCAAGCTGGGTTTTAATGTATAGGATAGTTTTAAAGTATATATTCACAAGTTAAGTTGCATTCGATGTTATTTATAAATTGTATGTATCAATTTTATATAAGTTGTATAAGTGAACTTGGTTTTATATATATAAGTACATATTTTATTTTTGAATAACATAATGTACAAGTGGTTTCAATCTTTCATCACATATATGTTTTAAATTTAATATTGATTTTATAATAAACATTTGAGTTTAAAATTATAATATGCATGTCATGTTATATTGGTTCTACATAATACTTTGTATATGTATATCACGTGAGTGGAGTTCATATCAGAAGATACAAATTTAAAGTATATATATAAGATATAGTAGTCTATTGTGTTTTTTATGTAAAGATTTATAATAGTCTATTTTATACATTTTACAGTCTTACAGTTATATAAAGAAGTGCTTTGGACATCAACTAAATTCATTTGTAAGTTGTATACTGTATATAGTGAGTTTGCATATAGCAGTATTTTGAATATTAGTTGCAGTTGTATTCCAATTTAGTTACATAAGTTTGATTTCGGCGGTAGTCACGTTAGTATATTCATTGGTCGCAGCTGTTTTTTTTATAGGTCTTAACATACATTATGTTTGTTATTATATATTTGAATATAAAAGTCCATGTTGTTTTAGTATATGATTAAATGTCCATGCTCTGCATTTGTTTAGTCGGTGCTCAACCTGACAGCAGTTTGTGTTGTATATAGTAACATCTCATAGAATAGTTGAGAAAAAAAACTAGTATAGTGTGTTTAAAAAAATAATATATATATATATATATTAAATTATGTTTGAATGTAGAATATGATATATAGAAATAAGTTCGCTTACATCATTTATTTTCATCAATCAAATTTGGATTGATTTCGTCTATTTCTTATTATCAGCTTGATCGTCGAACTCATGTCCATCGTGCTTTGTTCCGAAATTCGCATCTGGATTTGTAACTCATCTTATTCTCGTCCATCGCTAGCCTCGAAAGGTGAGCAATCACTCACGATTAACGTTCTTTTATTTATTAAATTTGATATCAATTGAAATGACAAATTGAAATATGCTGCTATTAGTTATTTACACTGTTATATATGCTATTACCTGTATCTGTTCACCTATGACATCTGACACCATTATCTGTCATTTATGCGATGATAATACAGTTTGGTTGATAATTGATTGATTGTTGATGTTTATATTGAACGTTAAATTGTTAATGTTAAAGTGATAAAAATATGTAATTGAATTGGTATATGATAGTTAACCATTTAAATTGGATCTATATGTTGAATTTGATTTGTTAAATTTGCATAATATGACCCCTTTAAATGTTTAATCACTCGACACGTAGTAATATGGTTAACTTCACCTTGAACCATTGAATGTATGTTGTATAAAATTGATGTAGTATAAATTGAATAATGAATATCAAGTGAAGAACCGTTTAAATATTAATGTAATAATCTTTAATCTACATGAAATGATAGTGTAGATTCTAGAAATAATTATATTAATTTGCACAAACAACAATGTAAATTAATACGATTATTTCGGGATTATTTGAATTGGTTATTGGATTGATATTGGTTGTGTTATTGCTTGTTTATTTACTTTGACACCATCCCAATTATCACACTGCAAGTTCCCTTTGCTATGCTTTGATTTTGAATTGAATTGGAATCGGGTTGAAATGATAAATACCCAAATTAAACTTTGACTTTGGATAGAGAATTAAATAAAAACCCGATTGGTCAATAATTTGATTTAAAGATAAAATATAGATTTTATTTGATTAAATAATAAGGTTTTGAAATGAAGTTGAAATTTGAATTTTAATGAAAGGAAAATGTTAATATTTAAAAATCTGAAACAAATTATTAACAATGTAATTGATGAAAGAACGTTGTTTAATTTGAGAAATGATTGAATTAAGTTTTGAAATTATTTAATAATTAAGTTTTGAAATTTTATAATAGTTAAGTTTTGAAATTATTTAATAATTAAATAAGATTGAATTATTTAATAATTAAATAAAATTGAATTCTTTATTTAGTGAAATTGAACTTCTTGAATAAGTGAAATTAAGTTTCTTTATTTAATTGAGTTTTGAAACTTGTAACTGTAACAACCCGAGTTTTTCTAACACGAAAAACCGGACCATTTTAGTTAAGAAGAAGAGGTAGAAGAAGAAAAATAGAAAACAACAGCAGAATCTCACATACGCAGCGGAATAAAATATAATATATATCAACAGATCTTTACACAAATCAAACTGTATCTGTATATATATATATACATCCAAATACATCATCAGAGTACATCACATCAATATCATACAACTGAATACACAGCGGAAAAATAATAGCAAGTACAAGAGTACGTATCGTCATCCAGCTCGTCTCCTGAGCTCCACATCATCATATCCTGTAACCTATAATACTCGGTCTGACCCGAGCATCATATAAAACAATACCCGAGTCAGTCTGGAATACCAGCGTGAGAAAATCACACTCAATTGATTATTAAAGTTTCAAAAATCCTTTGAAAACAAAAGCATCTCGTAAGACCACGCCACAAATAAACATGTCGGGTTTTTACCTTACGATAGCTAAAACACTTTATATCAAAATCCTCTGATATTATGATAGTGTCTACAGAAAGTAAAATATAATCTAGCTGAAATGCTTGCATCTCACATTTCAACAATAGTTGGGCACAATCAAAACCGTACAGGCACGTAGGAAGAATGGATTTCCAACGAATGACTAGGCACTGGGGTACCACCTATCACAGTACGTGGCCTAGATCACAGTACCAAGGAGTATGCCCGCTCCCCTGCAACACAAGGCCGGAACCATCCCTTACTGGATGATCCCGAATAAAATCACCCCACGGTTGGGATCAGCAACCGCACCACTAAGCCGAAATAAAAAGGGACATCTAGACAGGGATGACCTTACCCTCCAGTGGGAGCTACCCACGAAGCCTTGCTGCATAACCCCTGATTTTCAGTCATTCCCGGTTGATGAGGTTCGAGGCTAAACGATACCTTTTAGAGAACATATCCCTTAGAATGCCCATCGTCCGCTGACGATGTTTCGCAAGCATTCGTCCATACAAGTCCGTCCTGGGTTTGAACGGAACCGAAGGCACTATTCCTACTACATCCATTTTGGAAATATCCTCAGGATTAGTAGCGACTAGCCCTTGCACTTCACAGCTCCATCTTCGACTCCGAAATCGTTACACGAAACGTACAAACCGGATCGAAGTGGTATTCGAGTCTCCAGACCTAGAATCCCGGTATACGGAAACTCGATCCCGGTCTCTTCGAAACGATCAGCGCATTGGCCAATATTGATAGTCGGTTATTTAACTATCAATTCACATCCATAGCAACCATCACACAATAAATAATTTCCCACATTATTTATTTGCCCAAATATCATTCCAAGATATATTTCTATTTTCAAACTCCTTTTGAAAACAATTTCAAACAGTTTCCGCTTACGGAATACATTTCCCAAATAATTATTTCTCTGAAACACCAAGTACAAAACACTTAGATTTTAAAATAATCTTAAAACACTTTACTATAAATATACTTAATAATATTGAAATTTAAAAACTACTTTAATACCTTAACAAAATATATACTTAAGAAATATTTAAAATGAAACCACTTTACAAATATAGACTAAATTTCTCTTTTTAAAATATAATACCAAATCACTTTTATATAATTATTACAATAATAGATCTTTGAAAATACTACTTTAGGCTTAAACATTTAGAAATAATAGATTCTCTAAAATATGCTTTTTAAACCATAATAAAACTTTTTAACTTATATTTAAAATTGCTTTGGAAAAACATACTTGGCTATCCAGATAAATACACTTCTCTTCACATCTTTTAATAATAAATCAACATTTATTTTTAAACCAATTCATCTTCCTTTTATAAATTCCCACCTTGAATTTATATTCAAATATCCACTATATTTTATTTTACTTTATAAACCCAGTTCATATCTCCAAAATCTCACTTAAAATTTCAATTTTAAACAACTAAATCAATTTCCAATTGATTTTCCAATTTACTTTACTTTACTTTGAAATAAATTTCCTTTACTACTTTATTTATTTCAAAATACATTAACTTTTAGATTTATTCCTTTATTTGAGTTAAAACCCTTTTTAACTGAAAATACCAATTTTAAACTTCCAAAATTCCTTCTTTAGCCTTTAATTAAATTTAATCCTTACATTCAAAATAAATCCTTTATTCTTTAAATTTAATATCACTTTAGTTTAAAGTTAATATTTCCCTTGTTATTTCGAAATTCCCTTATTCCAATTCACTTGAATTATTTTCTTAAATTTTACTCTTTTATTTCTTTCAAAATCCAATTCAATATATTTTGATAACTCCTTTTATTGAAATATTCAATCCAACCATATCATCCAATATTTCAATCATCAATAAAATCATCACAGGATATCAATATTCATAGAACAGAATATCAAATAATCTAAATAATTTTGAGGAATCCAGTTGGATCCCTCCAACCTGTTTCCCTGCATCCACAAACGTTAGCACAATACCAATTCCACTTCAAGGTGGAATATCACGGTATATGGGATTTATATAAAATCATCCGCTATTATGCGGCGCATAGGGTCTCATCCACTATATAATGTGGGAATATCAACAACTCCAATATATACATATGCCAATATGTATATATTGCTATATACTACTATATATATATCATCACATCAAACCAAATCAATCATTCAACCAATTATTTAAATTTAACCAATTAAATTTAAATTATAATTTAACTGAGTGAGATTAACTCACCTTTGCTTTTTAATTTGCAGTCCATTCCATCTCGACTTGGTTTCTCGATTTATGACCTTGAATAAACAATTTACGATTTATTAATTCTCGAACAATCAATTTCCCTTTAAATAAATTAATCAACTAATAATTTAGTTTAAACCAATTTTCCCTAAAAGAAAATATTTTTTTTAGTAACTAAATAATTTAAATAAGTTAACTTAACAATTTATTCACTAATCCATTATTTTAAAATAATATGTATTTATTTACTTTAGAGACTACACATATACTCATAAAAATAGATTTCAAATATCTAACTTTTATAAAATCTCAACAACATCTTAAAATTTCCAATATATATATTTTCCCACACCTTATCTGTAATACTTCCTTATTCTTTCTTTCTCTTCTTTCAGTATATATGTTTACTAATTTTAAGAAAATAGAATTCCTTTCTAGCCTATACTCATATTTTGAATTCCAAAACAGAACCCCCTTTTCCCCTTCATATATTTCATTGTAATTATAAAATCTCATCTACATATATTAAATAAATTAAATAAGAATAATCGGTCTTTACCTCCCTGCTTCCATCGCCTTCGCCACAACGCGAGTTGCCACAGAACTGACGATGCAACAATCAAAATTTCCCAAACCCAGTATTCCCACAAGCCGCGACACCTCGCGTCCCTAAGCCCTAATCGCCACCTCGAACTCGCGGTTGCCATCGCCATGCAATCTGCCGCCTGCTTTGTGAACGCGGCCCTAGCACGCTGACGACTTGGCCAATCCCAATTACGTTGAACCCCGCTTGCGAATCCATCAATGATTCGAAATTACTCAAAAGCTTGAGACGAAGATCGACTCGTTCTACCCTCCATGTTGCCATCGGTTCTCGCGAAACCCTAATTTGCTACCGTCGTCGTGACTCATCTGGCATCGAATTTTGGTCGAGTTCGAGCTCGTGCCCAGCTCGCCCTTGCTGTCGCCGTTGTCAACCTATCGTGTGCACTCGCGCGCGCCATCACCCCCATTTTTCTATCGAATGATTTCGAAAGGAAAGTGGGCTCGGCCATCTGATTTTTCGTTCGATTACAATTTTAAAAAAATGAAGAGGAGAAGGAGCTTGGGTTTGAGATCAAACGAAACAGATGGAGTGGCTCGGTTAAAAAGTTGTAAAGGAGAAGGAGACGCGTGTACAGATGTTTCAACGCGTGGACAAACAGCGTGATCCAGAAGGCTCGTAGTCTGGATATGGAAAGAAATATTGACCAGTTAAAATATTAAATTTCCGGTTAAATTTCAACGCGTTTACATTCCGTATGATCACACGACAACTCCAAATACTACGAAAATTGAAATCCAATAATAATACAATATTACGGATCCAATGGAACTGGTTTCGCTGAATTCCGAGACTGTGCCTCGGACAGCTATTTTTTAAAATTTAATTTCAACGATATATTTTTAAGACTGAACAAAACTCTTTTAAAATTCCATTTTAAAAGTTCTATCATCTTCAGTATTAACAATATAAATTTTCTGAACCTTTGAACTATTTTTAACAGGCTTAAAATCAAGATTCAATATTTTACCCAATCCCGATAATTAAATTTAATAATTAATTATCCAAATAAATACTGTATATTTGAAATTAAAGTTAAAATTTAACCTTCGGATATTTAAAATAAATTAAATATTCCATTTCAAATATACAAAAATTCCGGGTCGTCACATTCCTCCCTCCTTAAAAGAATTTCGTCCCCGAAATTACCGGTTAGGAAGAATGATTCAAATTCCCGTTAACTATTTTCCAAATTCAAACAGTTTTAACAATACCCAAACAATCTTTTATTAATGATACACTAATCATCTTTTAACTTCCCAAACTTATTCATAAGTTCAACCCATACCACCTACTTATCCATTCAAATTTTAAATTTGAATTCAAATTTTGAATTATCAAAATTTTCCAAAATTTTTCTAACTCCCTAAATTTCCGAAAAATTTCGCCAGCGTCTCCTTTGCGCGGCTAGCTCGGTACTACTACAAAATGGCTCTACGGCCTCCCAATCACAAAAAGAAAACAAAAAGCCAAGTGGCTGGATCCAAAACCCAATCAAATTTATATAGAAATTCAAATACATACCTTTTGTCGGGCCATTAAATTTTATCTTCTAAATCAAAAATCCCAATTATCCATTGCTTTTATACACCTGTATATCCTACTAAGCAATAATATTCAATCACAATCCCAAAGTCATTTTATACTTTTCTTTACAAATTTTCAATATTTGCTTTACTTAAGCCCGTACGATGCACATATATCATCCGTACGCAATATCACATTCGATCGCTCAATCGATCACACAATTCCACTTCCGAACTAGTATTGTTCACCCGACTTCCTAGTGCGGACTCAGATCTGGTTTCTTGATCAGAAACCGTCATTCTCCTTGCATAGCCACAAACTATGATAGAGAATATCCAGAATCAATCAACAATCCATATCCAGGTTCGCCGTTGAAAATCGAGTGAAAAATTCCAACTCGGCTCGGTATAATTACCTCGAAATTTTGTGCTCGAATCCGGATCAAATCATTATGCGAATAAAATAATATACGTACATCCTACGTATAAATTCCAATTGATTATCAATTATATCAATTTCCTTTTTATTCACATTCATTTGATTGTTATTCACTTATCACACTTATCCCATTCACATCTTCAAATTTTAATCGTCATTCAATTATTCACCTAGAATAATTTTCCTCCATACCAAATTTACTTAAGAATTCACCATTCATTTTTTAAGTCCAATATAAATATTTTATATACTTCTTGGATTTGTTTTACTTCATTTGCTTAACAAATTTAAATCATTTATCGTAATTGAAAATTTCCAAAAATTTCTAACTCCCCAAATTTATGGAAAATTTTGGCAGAGTCTACTTTGTACGGATGGACTTCTGCGATATCGCAGGATGCACAAACATATATATACATCATCCCAATACAAATTTAAATGCTTTCAATTCATTCACCCACCATCACTTTCAATACATTCTTATTTCGTTCCATTGAAATGGTTTACACTTCATTGCTTATATTCAATTCACCTTTAACCCAAACAAAACCATATTCATTTTAAATGATTCCAAAAATCAATTTATTTACTTTTATCAATCAATTCCATTTTATTTTACTAATTCAATTAGTACTCATTCAATCCATTTCAAACTTATTTCACATTTCTATTTACTTTCGAACTAATTATTTTAGTAATAAAACCACTTCGATTTTATTTCTACTCACTACAATTTTATTTGCAATACAAATCATTCTTATTTTAATTCAATTCCATTCAACAACAATTCATTTTTAATTCACTTGCTATTTCAAGTTAGATTTACATTTAACTCAAGCTTCACTTTAAAATTTTATCACTTATTCACGATTCAAATTTTAATTAACCAATTCGAGTTCCATTTCCATATTCCATTAATTAATCAAATAATTTACTCTAACTTTACCCAATATTTGATTTTTATCCATTTCCCAAAATACAAAACAATTTTATTTTGGCTTATTTATCCCACTTCTAAATTTATAAGTCACAACTTCTTTACATCCATACTTCCATTTTATTACAATTCAATTTTGTAAGTTTCTATAAGTTCCCCAATTTACTTACCCTCTATTTGTTTACTTCTTTTAAATTACTACAATTAATTAGCTTATATTCTAACTTATTTTCATTTCCTTACTTACTTCAAATTTTGTAAGTGTCCAAACTTTATTTATTATCCCATAAACATTTTAAATAAAGTTCCAGAGCTTTACAAATTTTCAAAAGTTCAAAAATTCCCTTTGAAATCAACTATATCCCAAAATTCTTTGGCAATTCAACTAATCCTTTGAATTTTCAAAACCAAATCCAGTTCGCAAACAAATCCCATTTCAAACAACTCGGTAGCAATTTCTCTCCTAGAAACTCGAAAATGAACATCGATGATGCTGCAGTCATCACCGAAATTATTTTCTAGCGACCGAAAGAGAGTTAAATGCTTTTATCTCTTTAAAATCCCTCCAAATATTTTTAAATTTCAAATCCTTCCAGATTCCAAACTCAACTCAAAATATTCCTAAAATAATACCACTTATTATTTCCTCAAACTCTTTGAAAACTATTTCCAAATCTCAAGGAATTTCAAACTTTTCCCAAAATTCCAAACTTAAAATCCATTCCGATTTATTTTCCACATTTCTCTGGAATTCTATTTTAAAGTACAAATCTCATTTGTATATGAAGTTTTTCAATTTTATAAATTACATTTGTAATCTATATCTCAAATTTTATTTTATTATAAAATTTTATTCTTTGCTTTGGTTATAAATTTCAATTTCTAGTTAAGTTTCCATATATTAATGATAATAATTCCATATTATCACTTCTAACATCCAAACAACCATATATATATTAACTAGAATAGTTTACAAAACATTTTCTTTTTATACAAAAATAATTTGGGTAAAATTATTTCATTCACCCTATTTAAAACAATATTATGTCGAATTGTTCTATTCAAGTGTTTAGAAACCCCTTCGATACAGTTGTCCAGACTGTGCCGACGAAGGTTCATATGCCACTCAATAAATCAACCAACACAATATAAAACCATTTTATATTCACTAACAAATACGCGCTCATATCTATTAGTACTCTCAAAACTCCCCACCAGAGCCAAGGTTATCGCTAGCCTAAGCTCTGATACCACTGTAACAACCCGAGTTTTTCTAACACGAAAAACCGGACCATTTTAGTTAAGAAGAAGAGGTAGAAGAAGAAAAATAGAAAACAACAGCAGAATCTCACATACGCAGCGGAATAAAATATAATATATATCAACAGATCTTTACACAAATCAAACTGTATCTGTATATATATATATACATCCAAATACATCATCAGAGTACATCACATCAATATCATACAACTGAATACACAGGGGAAAAATAATAGCAAGTACAAGAGTACGTATCGTCATCCAGCTCGTCTCCTGAGCTCCACATCATCATATCCTGTAACCTATAATACTCGGTCTGATCCGAGCATCATATAAAACAATACCCGAGTCAGTCTGGAATACCAGCGTGAGAAAATCACACTCAATTGATTATTAAAGTTTCAAAAATCCTTTGAAAACAAAAGCATCTCGTAAGACCACGCCACAAATAAACATGTCGGGTTTTTACCTTACGATAGCTAAAACACTTTATATCAAAATCCTCTGATATTATGATAGTGTCTACAGAAAGTAAAATATAATCTAGCTGAAATGCTTGCATCTCACATTTCAACAATAGTTGGGCACAATCAAAACCGTACAGGCACGTAGGAAGAATGGATTTCCAACGAATGACTAGGCACTGGGGTACCACCTATCACAGTACGTGGCCTAGATCACAGTACCGAGGAGTACGCCCGCTCCCCTGCAACACAAGGCCGGAACCATCCCTTACTGGATGATCCCGAATAAAATCACCCCACGGTTGGGATCAGCAACCGCACCACTAAGCCGAAATAAAAAGGGACATCTAGACAGGGATGACCTTACCCTCCAGTGGGAGCTACCCACGAAGCCTTGCTGCATAACCCCTGATTTTCAGTCATTCCCGGTTGATGAGGTTCGAGGCTAAACGATACCTTTTAGAGAACATATCCCTTAGAATGCCCATCGTCCGCTGACGATGTTTCGCAAGCATTCGTCCATACAAGTCCGTCCTGGGTTTGAACGGAACCGAAGGCACTATTCCTACTACATCCATTTTGGAAATATCCTCAGGATTAGTAGCGACTAGCCCTTGCACTTCACAGCTCCATCTTCGACTCCGAAATCGTTACACGAAACGTACAAACCGGATCGAAGTGGTATTCGAGTCTCCAGACCTAGAATCCCGGTATACGGAAACTCGATCCCGGTCTCTTCGAAACGATCAGCGCATTGGCCAATATTGATAGTCGGTTATTTAACTATCAATTCACATCCATAGCAACCATCACACAATAAATAATTTCCCACATTATTTATTTGCCCAAATATCTTTCCAAGATATATTTCTATTTTCAAACTCCTTTTGAAAACAATTTCAAACAGTTTCCGCTTACGGAATACATTTTCCAAATAATTATTTCTCTGAAACACCAAGTACAAAACACTTAGATTTTAAAATAATCTTAAAACACTTTACTATAAATATACTTAATAATATTGAAATTTAAAAACTACTTTAATACCTTAACAAAATATATACTTAAGAAATATTTAAAATGAAACCACTTTACAAATATAGACTAAATTTCTCTTTTTAAAATATAATACCAAATCACTTTTATATAATTATTACAATAATAGATCTTTGAAAATACTACTTTAGGCTTAAACATTTAGAAATAATAGATTCTCTAAAATATGCTTTTTAAACCATAATAAAACTTTTTAACTTATATTTAAAATTGCTTTGGAAAAACATACTTGGCTATCCAGATAAATACACTTCTCTTCACATCTTTTAATAATAAATCAACATTTATTTTTAAACCAATTCATCTTCCTTTTATAAATTCCCACCTTGAATTTATATTCAAATATCCACTATATTTTATTTTACTTTATAAACCCAGTTCATATCTCCAAAATCTCACTTAAAATTTCAATTTTAAACAACTAAATCAATTTCCAATTGATTTTCCAATTTACTTTACTTTACTTTGAAATAAATTTCCTTTACTACTTTATTTATTTCAAAATACATTAACTTTTAGATTTATTCCTTTATTTGAGTTAAAACCCTTTTTAACTGAAAATACCAATTTTAAACTTCCAAAATTCCTTCTTTAGCCTTTAATTAAATTTAATCCTTACATTCAAAATAAATCCTTTATTCTTTAAATTTAATATCACTTTAGTTTAAAGTTAATATTTCCCTTGTTATTTCGAAATTCCCTTATTCCAATTCACTTGAATTATTTTCTTAAATTTTACTCTTTTATTTCTTTCAAAATCCAATTCAATATATTTTGATAACTCCTTTTATTGAAATATTCAATCCAACCATATCATCCAATATTTCAATCATCAATAAAATCATCACAGGATATCAATATTCATAGAACAGAATATCAAATAATCTAAATAATTTTGAGGAATCCAGTTGGATCCCTCCAACCTGTTTCCCTACATCCACAAACGTTAGCACAATACCAATTCCACTTCAAGGTGGAATATCACGGTATATGGGATTTATATAAAATCATCCGCTATTATGCGGCGCATAGGGTCTCATCCACTATATAATGTGGGAATATCAACAACTCCAATATATACATATGCCAATATGTATATATTGCTATATACTACTATATATATATCATCACATCAAACCAAATCAATCATTCAACCAATTATTTAAATTTAACCAATTAAATTTAAATTATAATTTAACTGAGTGAGATTAACTCACCTTTGCTTTTTAATTTGCAGTCCATTCCATCTCGACTTGGTTTCTCGATTTATGACCTTGAATAAACAATTTACGATTTATTAATTCTCGAACAATCAATTTCCCTTTAAATAAATTAATCAACTAATAATTTAGTTTAAACCAATTTTCCCTAAAAGAAAATATTTTTTTTAGTAACTAAATAATTTAAATAAGTTAACTTAACAATTTATTCACTAATCCATTATTTTAAAATAATATGTATTTATTTACTTTAGAGACTACACATATACTCATAAAAATAGATTTCAAATATCTAACTTTTATAAAATCTCAACAACATCTTAAAATTTCCAATATATATATTTTCCCACACCTTATCTGTAATACTTCCTTATTCTTTCTTTCTCTTCTTTCAGTATATATGTTTACTAATTTTAAGAAAATAGAATTCCTTTCTAGCCTATACTCATATTTTGAATTCCAAAACAGAACCCCCTTTTCCCCTTCATATATTTCACTGTAATTATAAAATCTCATCTACATATATTAAATAAATTAAATAAGAATAATCGGTCTTTACCTCCCTGCTTCCATCGCCTTCGCCACAACGCGAGTTGCCACAGAACTGACGATGCAACAATCAAAATTTCCCAAACCCAGTATTCCCACAAGCCGCGACACCTCGCGTCCCTAAGCCCTAATCGCCACCTCGAACTCGCGGTTGCCATCGCCATGCAATCTGCCGCCTGCTTTGTGAACGCGGCCCTAGCACGCTGACGACTTGGCCAATCCCAATTACGTTGAACCCCGCTTGCGAATCCATCAATGATTCGAAATTACTCAAAAGCTTGAGACGAAGATCGACTCGTTCTACCCTCCATGTTGCCATCGGTTATCGCGAAACCCTAATTTGCTACCGTCGTCGTGACTCATCTGGCATCGAATTTTGGTCGAGTTCGAGCTCGTGCCCAGCTCGCCCTTGCTGTCGCCGTTGTCAACCTATCGTGTGCACTCGCGCGCGGCATCACCCCCATTTTTCTATCGAATGATTTCGAAAGGAAAGTGGGCTCGGCCATCTGATTTTTCGTTCGATTACAATTTTAAAAAAATGAAGAGGAGAAGGAGCTTGGGTTTGAGATCAAACGAAACAGATGGAGTGGCTCGGTTAAAAAGTTGTAAAGGAGAAGGAGACGCGTGTACAGATGTTTCAACGCGTGGACAAACAGCGTGATCCAGAAGGCTCGTAGTCTGGATATGGAAAGAAATATCGACCAGTTAAAATATTAAATTTCCGGTTAAATTTCAACGCGTTTACATTCCGTATGATCACACGACAACTCCAAATACTACGAAAATTGAAATGCAATAATAATACAATATTACGGATCCAATGGAACTGGTTTCGCTGAATTCCGAGACTGTGCCTCGGACGGCTATTTTTTAAAATTTAATTTCAACGATATATTTTTAAGACTGAACAAAACTCTTTTAAAATTCCATTTTAAAAGTTCTATCATCTTCAGTATTAACAATATAAATTTTCTGAACCTTTGAACTATTTTTAACAGGCTTAAAATCAAGATTCAATATTTTACCCAATCCCGATAATTAAATTTAATAATTAATTATCCAAATAAATACTGTATATTTGAAATTAAAGTTAAAATTTAACCTTCGGATATTTAAAATAAATTAAATATTCCATTTCAAATATACAAAAATTCCGGGTCGTCACAGTAACTAAAATTAAATCAGTGAAATTGAATTTCTCTAATAAGAAATAAAATGTGTTTTATTGAAATAAATGTAAGACTTGAAATGTAAAGAATTGGATTTGATGAATTTGATTTAATGCAATTTGTAAGTTTGATATAATGGCGTTGAACTTAAGTAATTGTTTTAATGAATTGGAAATTAAATAGAAATTGTTTTAACTGAAAATTTACTTAACGAATATTGAATGAAATCGATTAATGAATTTAAATTGATTTGAATGTTAAATTAAATTAATTTAAAAAAATTTCGGAATAAAACTTATATACGAACTTGAATCAATATTTGAATTGTTTTAAATAGAAATTGAAATTGAATTATAAGATTTTGAAATTATGAATTTGGAAGTTTTGAAACGTAAATTATGGAAATTGATTTAGAAAGAGAAATTAAATGTTGGTTTACAAATTCCAATTTAAATTGTAATTGATTTGGTTTTGAAATATATAAACGACCAATCGGTGTAATAATTATGAAAGTTATTAAAGAGACCGGAATCGGTTAGGGACATACTCACTGTCTAAACCAAAAACCACTTTAATAACTATACGCGGAGTGTGATCCAGAATGAAGTGGTTGGAATGATGTACGTGATGACTGAAGAAAGAAAACGATAATGGATAGCCTTGACACTTGTGTCAAATTGGAAATGACTAAAACAGGAGCCGTGCCGGGCCAAATGGGGGTTAGCTACCTCGAGCAGACACACTTCTTCGAAAACTACTCATTACTTGTTGTCGATTGGTGCACCCTTGATTTGGGAGTGTTGTTTCGTGGTGTTGCGATCGCTGCGGCGATGCGTTCTCACCAGTCCGGATCAGGCAAACGGTAGTTTCACTACCTTGGGTATTGCCTCATGTGCCTTGTCATACTTGGATTCCTATATACGCGACCACTACGATTTGTTTTGTGTTATTCCTATGGAGTACTCCCTAATATCCCACTAGTTTACGGTGGAGTTTACAGTGCTGTATAAACTATAACGCTTGTATAAAATGTGTTAAGGGGGATAATGGTAACGCCTTAACACTATTTTGATACTTTATATTACTGATAGGCATTATCTATTTACCGTACACTACTACATAGTATATAGTTTAACAGATCCTTAAAGGATGGTTATTCCAACATCCTTTGAGTTACTTGTATTTCAATTGCTATTTCACTTGAGTTGGATTTATTGATATAAGAATGTTAATCCTGACTCGAGTGTTTTGTGTTTTGCTTTACGCTCGGGTCAAACTAAGTGTACCAGTATTCGAGACTCACCTTTGGAGTTGGAGCTTCACTTGGAGATCCAGCTATCTATCCAGCTTTCAGATATCCGGTTGATTCCAGTGATTGTATTTTGATTCTTGTATTTGACTATTGTAATCGAGACATCTGTTGTACCTTATTTAACTCTGATATGTATATAGTAGCTTCATGAACTACTATCTTTTGTTTCCGCTGCATTTATTACTCTGTGTCTGTGATCTGTGATTATTTATTTACTGTATATGTTCAGTTTTGCCAAATTTAAATTAACAATTCGGTATTTTGAATTATTCAAGTCCGACATGTGCGGATGCGAATAGTCCAAAATACTGGGTCGTTACAAGTTTGAACAAGTTTGGCTCAGGTTTGGGCTAGGAAATGCACGACGTAAGCGTGAACATGTAGAGGAAGTTACAACATAAGAATGTCAAGAGGCTAGGCAACATTGGAAGGTTTGTGTTCACACTTTGGGTTCGGCTAACGGTCAAATGGCTCGGCCATGTCATGCTACAGGTCTGGCCAGAGGTAGGAGGGGTGAGTAAGGGTCTGGACAGAGGTGGTGGTGGTGGCCTAAGATGATGGTGGTGGTGGAAATGGAAGTGGTGAACAAGTGGTGGTCAAACAACATGGTTTTAAGGGAATTAACATAGTTTTTGTGGAGTTTCTCTTCATAGATTGTGCGGCCATGGTTCAGACCTGAGGAGTAGGTGGTGATGATGGCAGGGAAGAGGTGTAGGATGTGGTGGCCGTGGATATGGAGTGGAGGCCGTTCAAAGAAGCAAAGAAAACAAGGCAAAAATACATGAAAAATGAGAAGAAAAGTGTAAAAAAGTAGTCATTACCCATAGATTTTTCTTGAAGCCATGAATGAATGAGAAGGTAAAATGTTTTTGGGTGAATGGAGGCTGAAAACTCATGGCTACAAACCAAAAATGCACAGCAAAGATAGTAATTGAGGAGTTATGGCAAATGAAAGGACAAAGGAGATGAAAGGACTTAAGGTAAATAAGCTTTTAAAACTCTTCATATTTCTTTTTCTTTAAATTCAAATAAAACAAAAATAAAATCAGTAAATTGACTTTAAAACCGAAACAAAGTAATATAAAATAAAAATAAATAATAATTTTAAAGAAAATGGAAAAAGAAAACAAGAAATTGCTTAAAAATCCAAAATAGTGTCCAGAAATTACAAATAAATCACTATTGACTTTGGAAAATTATTAACTTCATTTTAAAAATATTCTAAAATAAAAATTGAAATAAAAATGATTTTCATACATTTTCAAAGTAAAATAAATAATTAAATTCGGAGAAAATAGCAAAAGAATTGAAGAAATTGTTTAAAAATAGCAAACAAGACATGAAAATTTCAAATAAATTACTATAACTCTAGAAAAATTTATACTTCACTTAAAAATATTTTAAAACCAAAATATATACATACCACGTTATTTTACCCATATAAACATAATTTAGAACATTACATGACCAAATAAAATATTATTTATATAATTTGAAATAAACAATTTGGTTAAATACAGCAAATTACACACAAAATTGAAAACAGTATAACTTCCACAATGTAAATCCGTTTTCAACGAAACGAAAAGCAGTATTCAAGATATTAAATCTATTTTCATAATAAAAGATAAAATTCAAGAATTTAAATATTTATATTTAAAAATTAAAAGTCAAAGTTTGACTAGTTTGACCACAAATCCACTTTTCAGGAAAATATTCCATTTATACAAGTTTGGAATTATAATTCATATAATAATCAAAATTCCTATTTAAAAATGAAATTTTTGAACTAAACAAGTTTAAAATAATTTAAAAATAAAAATAAAGTCAAAATAAAATATGCAAAAATCTAGGGTTGTTACATTGATGGTTGATATTTGATGAATGGATGTTGTATTTATATTGTTATAAACTGCAAGTTGTTATGCATTTTTATTTCATTCGGGATTGCGGTTTGAAATAATATATAACAGTATTTTTATTTTTAAATTGCGGATTGAAATGATAAATATCCGTATCACTTGACCATAGGATAGAAAATCATATACAGACACCGTCAGTCTATATATATATATATATATATATATATATATATATATATATATATATATATATTTGGAATAATTTCTATGGGTTTTGGAAATTTAGGGTTTATATAAATACTAATTTTGATATTATATAAATATTATTTTATATATAGTTAAATTCTAAAATTTAAGCTATGTATTACTTGATGATGTTTTAAGTTTGATTTACAAATATTTCAAGTTTGAGCTTTATTTAAGTGATATTGAATTTATTAAATAAATATTTCTAAACTAAATAATAGTAAATTGAATTAAGGTATATACAAGATTATCAGATTAGGTTGGGAATTTTGGAATATTTAAAGACTTGAAATATATCAAAAAATTGAAATGTTTTATTGAAATTAAGGTATTATTGTTTTCAAAGTGTTGGTTTTCGAAACTGTTATAACTTTGAAAGTAATATGGTTTGAAAAATGAATTTATTTGAAATAGAATTTATTTAAGAATTATCTGTGAATATATTGATTGGAAACCTATTGAAATTGAAAATTTAGAATATGACTTCAAAATGTGGTTTGGGTTTAAGATGATTTAAAAGAATATTTCAAGTTTATCTAAATTAAAGAAAGATTAGTGATTGGAAATTGGGTTTTATTTAAATAAGATATTATTGAATTGTTTTGGAAATGGAAATGATATATTATTGAATTGGGTTTTGAAATGGAAATAATACATTGATAATTTGGGTTTGAAATAGCAATAATATTTTGGTTTTAAAGTATATACTACTTTGAAGTAAATGATATGGTTTGAAATGGCAATAATCTTTTGGTTTTTGAAGTATATACTATTTTGAAATAAAGAATATGTTTTTAAAGGGCAATGATTGTGTTTTTAAAAGTATATATATTTTTTAAATGACCACGGTGTTATAATAACGTTTGGTTATTAAAGAGACCGGGATCGGATATGGACATACTCTCTGTCGATACCGAAAACCACTTTGACAACTGTGTACGCGGTGGAGTTTCCAGAATGAAGTAGTATGGTGGCGACGATCCTAAGGTATATACGTGGACCCAACTCCCGTGAGTTGGCATAAGGTGGCTAAAACAGGAGCGATCTCGGACTAGTGAGGTAGCACCTCTTATCGGACGCACTTCTTCGATACCATTCTATTACTTTGTGATTTTTGGTGGCCACCCTTTGATTTGGGAGTGTTGTTCGAGGTGGAGCGGTAGCGGCTGCTATGCGTTTCCATCAGTCCGTGTGCGTAATTGGTATATCTACCCTGGCATTGCCTTGTGTGCCGTGTCACCTACCATATCGAGCTTTACTACGAGTTTCTATTTGTGTCGTACCTATGGAGTATCTTCTCGTAGCCCTCGGGGTATGCAGGTACTGTATAGACTACTGGCACTATTATGTGTTAAGGGCTATATGGGTAACCCCTTAACGCTATTTAAAAGTATGTTTATTTTATGAATAGACATTATTATAATAGCGAATATTACTACATAGTAGATAGTTTAACGGATCCTTAGGAGATGTGAATCTCGAGCATCTCTTAAGTTACTGCACTCACGTTAGACACTGGATAGGAGATGTCAAACCCCGTAAACATCTCTGACGCCGTTTACACTCATATTTATTTCATTGATTTAACTTACATAAGATCTTTTAGTTCTGACTCGAGTGTTTTGTCTTTTCAATTCGCTCGGGTCAGCCTGAGCATTTCAGGATTTGAAACCCTATTTCTGGAGGTCGAAGACGAAGATTTTATTACTACTATTTATTATATTCCACTACACCATTGTATTCCGCTGCATTAATTATAATTCTCTGGTATGTGTAACTCTGATATGTATTGTATAAGTATAATCAAATGTTTTGTAAAACAGCTTCATGAACTGTTATTTGATTATTATATTTTATCGTTCCGCTACAAGATTCTATTTTGTTTCTTTTATTTCTCCACTTTTTCTTATTTACCCCATAACAATCCGCCGTTCTGTATGGTTTAAGTTAGCACGTGTGTTTGCTTAAGCGTACAAAAAGGTGGGCTGTTACATATGATGTATATATATATCACCTCTACGCAATATTGATCTAACCACTTTCTCAATCACATAGATTTCACTTCCGATCTGGTATATCTCACTTGACTTCTTTAGTGCAGACTCTGATCTAGTTCCTTAATTGGGCACCTCCGTTCTCCTTTCATAGCGATAAACTATGATATGAAACTTAGGGATCATATCAAGAGTTTGTATCAAGTGTTCACCGTCAAGAATCTAGTGAAAGATCCTTGTTTGGATCGGTGTATAACACCTTGAAATCATGTACTCGAATCTTAGATCAAGAACTGTCATGCGAATAAAATGATCTACATGCAACTCATGCACATAACTCAATTGGTTACTTATCCACACAAATTTCTTTCTTATTCTCATTTATTTACACAAAATCATTTCTTACGTAGTATTGAAAACATTTATGCAACGTTTCCTAAAATATTACTTAAGTTTATAAACATTTCATAAAGACTTATCTTTATAAAATATTACTTAATTACATAATAATTTCAAAAAGCCACAACTTTATTTATAAAATATTTCATTGTCTTAAGTTCATATTCATTTACCCAAATAGTATCCTCTTTTACTATTCAAATTATTTATAAAACACTTCATAAAATGTTGACGAAGTTTATAAACATTTTTATAACACCTTAACTTTATAAAAAAATATTTCTTAAAACACAATTTTTTTATTTTAAAACATTTCAAAACTTACGTTCACTATTCGTATAATACTTCATTATATCCTAAGAGTATATACAAAACATTCTTTTACAACTTTACTTTTAAAATTTCGACAAAGACCAAAAATAAATTTGGATCTTATAATCGAGTCAACCATCTATGGGTCAGGCAAGTAGCTAGGTAGAGTAGGACTCTAGTATCCAAACTCAAGACTAGAGTCTACTTTCCTTAGAAGACCCTAAGTAAAGACATTTATTAGTTATCCTAATAACATCGAGTGTTTTTTTAACAATAAGGCTTAACAAATTTTAAACCTGTTTTCAACTTACTATCTTTTCAAATTAAGAGTTTTAAAAGTTTTATATTTTCACAAAAATACTTAGCCTCACTTATATTAATTCGGAAGTTTCCGACTATCCAGAATTGTAATTTTTTTATTTTATTACAATAATTGAAAATTAATAACATACCATAACAAGATGCACAACCAAACTACCTTAATGCAAAGGATACATGCAACCATATATATCTTTATTGAAAACTTAAGAATTTAAACTCCTGGTTTTATTTCTAGTCATTTGAAGTAATAATATATACATATATCTTTTAGATATCAAATCTTTCTTTTCGAGATTAAGCCAAAATCATTTTCAAAACCCATTTTCAAAATATTTTCTTTAAAATCCATGGGAAATATTTATATAGATCGAGTAACAACAAAATGGTATAAGGAACAGGGTTCTACAAAATAGTATCGTATATATCCCCTTTACTAAGAAGGGTAATACTTAAGAGAAGTGCTTTCCAATAGAACATGTCTCCTACCCATTTTTACTCGCTTTTGATTCACTCAAAATAGCTAGCATAAAAATACTTTATTCCCCAAATCGATTTGATGTTTCTAGGAGTAATCTCGAATTTGAACAAATCTTTAAAACTCTTTTAAAAACATTAGTCCTTTAAAATAGTTCCAAATCATACTATTATTATTTCCTAAAAAAACCCTTGGAAACCATTTCCAAAAACACTGGGATTTAAGTTCACAAGTTCTCAATTTAAATCCTATATAATTCATATTTATACTAACCATATTTATATAAGTAAAATTTATATAGACCATATTTATATAAGTCATATCTATATAAATCTTATTTATATAAGTCATATCTATATAAACCATATTTATTTAAGTCATATCTATATAAATTTACTTTCTTATATTGAATCGTTTCATAAGCAATTATCTTTTTAATATCTTAACTTCTTTTGGATTATGCTAAGAACCTTTTATTAAAGTTAACCCTTTTAACCCAACATTATCATCGAACGCCTTATAGTCAGATTGTGAAACTTAATTCACAAGGAGTTCGTTTCAATGTTTCTATAAATTACTATCTACTTGACCCATGTTGTGAAAAAGGTAAATTCAATAAACATTAGCCAATGCCTATAAACTGGCCAAGCATGACTAATCAAGCAATAAATGATATAATTTAATAGTATCATTTCCTAACAAACAAATACATTATAAATAACTATGTTAATTATTTGAAAATTATTCTTTTATATAAAATATAATCCTAGGTAAAATTATTTCATTTACCAGTTTTGAAAATATTACTGTGTCGGGTTGTTCTGTTTAAGTATTTAAGAATTCCTATCAATAACGCTGATCGGACGCATCGACCGTAATCCATAAGCACTTAGTAGACTAATCAACACAATACAAAATTTTGTTATAGCACTAACAAATAAACTCTCATATGTATAATACACTCAAACTCATAATAAGGCATTCCATTACCCTATCTCTTAATGAGTTATACCCAACCAAAGCCGAGGTTCTCGCTTAACGTTTACCTTTGATATCACGATGTAACGAACGACTTTTGGCCCCTAGAATGTTGACACCAATACAACCACGGTGTTCGCGTGTTGAACACCCAAGTGCCGAAAAGGTAGAATGTTAGGGTAAAATAAAAGAAGAAAAGAAAAAGAACAAGAAAGAAGAGAACACAATATCAGAATCTCACCATAGAACAATGACATATAATATCAAAGTGATACTTTTACAAAGGAAAACTATATAGATACTGTAATCAGAGTAAACTAACCTATCATCAACCTGGACAATTATAAAAACCGGTCCTCACAATTGCTGATATAAAAATAAACAAAGTAATGCAGTGGAAATAAAATATACTATAGGTAGTCATCTAGCTCCTCTCTTAGAGCTCCAATGAATCATCAAAGATATCTGGAAATATACACGGCCTAACCCAAGCATTATAAGAAGAATAACACCTGGATTAGTCTGGTAAACCAGCGTGAGAAAACTCAAGTAATTTGAATTACTATATTTGTAAAACCCTTTTAAAGAATAAAGGTATCTCGTAAGATCACACCGCAAACAAAAATTGATGGGTTTTTACCTTACGATAATTAAACCATTTTATAAGAAAACTTAGTGATATTATAATAATGTCTAGGGTGATCAATATAAATATAAATCATAACTGAAATGGTTACATTGGTTACATTTGACAGCATATTTAGGTATACAAACAAAACCGTTAATGTACGTATAATTGGATTTTCCATGGAGACCTTCTTAATGAGACCGATCTCCTATGAAAAGGATCAGAAAATAACTTCCAAGCACCGTTTATCTCTAGATAAAATATACCATAAGGTAAACACAACTGGGCAATCATTCGAACACTGGCGTGAACAATGTGTACCAAGTATCACCGGCTCCTCGCTAGCAACACCTATAAGCATACTCTAGATATGGAGTTGTCATACCCCCGTGGGTCAGCTAAACCCCAGGATCATGCATCCTACTTCGTCTTTAGTCATTTTCCTCGATTTTGAGGCTACGTTCGGCATCTTCATACGAGTTTTCAACAAAACCCGACTGTAACATCCCGAAAATTTCGACTTTCGAAAATTCAACATCGATACTCACTTTATCGACTGCCGAGCAATCGAGTGCCGGAAACCCGAAAAGTTATGGTTTTAAGAAAGAAGAAAAAGTAGAAGAAGAAGGAGATAGAAGAAAAAGAGAAGAAAGAAAGAAGAAGAACAACAGAAAACATCTGAACGACATCAATAGAAACATAGAACAGAGACAATATCAGAATCTCACATATCGCAGCGGAACAATATATAATAGATAAATGAATAATCTTTAAAACAAAGAACTATATCATTTTATACATACATCAATCATCAGAGTCAATATACAACTCAGTACAACAATGGACAGTTTTATACTTGTCCTCATACAGAATACACAGCGGAATAAATAATATCGGATACAAAAACTACGTCTCGTCATCCAGCTTATCTCCAAGCTCCAGAATATCCAGATAACCTAATAATCTAACTCTAGACTGCCCGTGTGGAAATTGGTGGGCACCCAGAGTTTAGAAGGGAAACAATAAACTCCGAGTCAGTCATGGTGACTGGTGTGAGATCGTAAAACAGTTATATCTTTTGAAAACAACAAGATAATTTTTAAGTCAATTCGAAATGCTTTTGGAAAATGAAACTACCATAAGACCTCCCACCACACACACAATGCAAACGCAGACTTGGAGGAGATTTCTTCTTATGATAGTCAAAGATGCTTACTACGCAAAAATCAATTTTTTTTTTTATTATTACTAGTGCATAGTGGAAAACATTTCGAAAGTATAATATAAATTTTAGCCAGCATAGGTACCATTATATTATGCCTGCTATAGCTGCCTCCTGAGGAGACAGGTTATACAATTGAAATCGTAAAGGCTCGTATTGTTTCTTTGGATTTCCAACAAATGGTCAGGCTAAGGAACTTCCTATCCACGATGGGTACGTCCCTGGAATAGACGACCCGAGAACCTAACCGGATCTCTGCCAACACAAGGCCGGGTTACCTCTGCAAAAATAGGTAACTACTGACACGCGTATGCCATCCCCCGATCGTCACCGATCTTCCCGAGGATCCCCGATTTCCAACAAACCACATAGAAAAAATAATGCAGTAACCACAGAGGTTAAGTATCTGGGCTCCATACCATGATACCACCTTTATCCAGAAGGAATGACATACACTAAGGGGCGCTACTCCCTAGAACCTTGCTGCATTCGTCCTGTTTCGACCATTTCCGGGGTGTGAGGCTCGACGAAGTCTCGTCCACAAAGCTACGCTTTCTACAAAGCCCTGCTTCGGGTCAAACAAAAATGATCAACCTATGATCACAAAGATATAAGATCAAACAATTGATCATATCGCAAATGATCAAACACTGATCATTTCACAGCAACACTCAGTATGCCACGTTACCAAATTGGGATATATCGCTGATGAATTTCAACTACATAACCTCTGAGCTCGTACGTCTCAGAGAAGGGTGTTAAGCTAAAAGAATAAATTCTCCGCCACCAACAGATATGTATTTGAAAGAAATCAGCTTTATATCTCAAATTGTAACGTCAGACACACAATCCATACAAGTCTGTTCCGGGATCGAACAGAACCGAAGGCACTTCTCACGAAGCCCTTGCATTTCCGGATAATTTTCTAATCACGTCAGGACTTCCCGTCACTAAGGGTGATAAAACCTCTAAATCGAAGATCAGTCGATGTAGAGTAACTCGACGGTAATCCTTCCGTTTTCAAAAATATCCGGTCTTCAACACCGGTCTTCAAATGCGATTCATAACGACGTATCACGTATTCGGAATGGGTTATACGACCCCATGGTCCTTTCCCGGCTAACCCGAATAATGAACGCTTATTCAAAAATAAGTGTGGCATTCAAATTCATCCAATTCACAACAAATACCTATCTAAAGGTAATTATTGATAGTCGGTTATTTAACTATCAATAAAGATGCGCAACATCATCAGATTCCAAATAATTTTTTCCAAATTTTTTTTTTATCTTCCAAAATATCTTTTACTAGATATATAATTTCCACACTTCAAAAATAAATCAATATTTATTTTTAAACGAATTCCCATTTCTTTTTATAAATTCCATCTTGAATTTATATTTCAAAAATATCTACTGATATACGATTTTCAAATCGATTCCAATATTCATTTTCAATTTATCTTTAAGAAGATAAAATCTCAAACGTTCATTTCATATTGGAAAAGCATTTCCATACTTATTTAAAAATAAGTATTTCATAAATCTATTTATTTTCAACATTTGAAAATATTCGATATACTTAAATCAAATTAAGTATATATTCATTTCTTTAAGGAAATCTATTAATTTTAACATCTATTTGAGTCAAAAACGAATGTTGCGTAAAACATCGTTACGACGACTCAAAAATCACTAGTATAGGGATTCGAGATTTAGATAGATATATAAATCCCAATACTATATAAAACATTTCCTTTCGGAAATCATTTACTATAACAACAGTGTTATAGTCCACCATTTCCTTATTTCTCGAAAACGTCTATTTCAACAAGAACTGTTGAAATCTATGATTTCGATATTTAACACATTTTAAACATCTTTAAAGATGTTTACTTCATTTTTAATATCACTTCTTCAAAAATAAATCCATTTTATCCAATAATACATTCACTGTCCAAAATCGTGAATGTATCCCTTTTAAAAATCTTTCTATATTCAATTTATCAAATTCAATTTATTTTGAATTTATAAAACAACGTTTATAAATTCTATTTCTCTTTTTAATAACAACTTCGACTTATAAACCTTCTTTTATCAACTTCTATATTTAACTTATCAAAATAAGTGACTTTGGGTTCATAAACAACTTTTATAAATTTTAATTCTATTTATAAAAACTTCAATATCAATTCAATTTCAATATTGATTTCTGAATTTATTTTCAATCGTTTAAATAAAATTTCCATATTGATTTCTCAAAAATTCATTTCTAAATATTAAATCAATTACAGATTGATTTCAAATTTTATTTAGCACTACTAAATACATTCCTTATTGAATTCATTTTACATTGATTTCACAACTTATTTTAATGTACAAATTAAATTTCAAACTGAATTTCCAACTTATCTTCTTTTAAATAAATTCCTTTTTAAGAAAATAAATTTCAATCGTTTCTTTCAATTTATTTAGAAATCCAGATTTTAAATTAATTTCCTCAATTTAAAATCACTATTATACGCAATTCATTTATTTAACATTTTCACTTTATTCTGGAAATAAATTCGATAAGATTATAAAAATTAACTTTTTATACTTTAAAATTCCTTTCTTCGAATTTATTAAATTTCTAAAATCAAATTCATTTAGAAATTTCTATTTTGATTTCCAAAAATTCAATTTCGTTTATTTTTGGAATCCAATGATGTCAAAACATCTATTCAGCTAAATTTTAACTTTCAAACAAATTCCAGATATCAATATGATTTATAGCATCACTATAATCATTCACAGATTCATATCACAATAGAAATGAATTAAATACATGTGAGGGGTCCAGTTGGATCCCTCCAACCTGTTTCCCTGCATCCAAAGATGTTAGCACAATACCAATTCCGCTCCAGTACGGAATTATCGCGGTATATAGGTTTTTATAAATCCGCTTACTAACGGCGCAATAGGGTCTCATCCGCTATACGAGGCGGGAAATCATCAATCCAATATATACATATGCCAATATGTATATACTGCTATATATATAGATATATCCTATCATATCTAATAGCACATCCACATAGCAATCAAATCAATCAATAACTGTAAAATTAAACTTTCCATTCGAGTGAGAAGATCTCACCTTAGTTTTTATTGGCAATCCGTTTCCATTTCAGTTTCATTTTCTCGATTTTTAACCTGGTATAAATAATTTATACAATTCATCATCATTCGAAACAATCGAAAAATAAATCTTTCGTTTGGTAACTAAAATTATTCAATGGTTTTGTTTTAAACCAACTAGTATATATATATTAAAAATCAAATCTTTATTCATTATTCTAAAACAAGCTAATTTTTTCTCTTTACTGCAAACATTTCTTTCACTATAAATTTATCCACATATACATATATGCATTTCAAAAAGTGAAATATACCATACCAAAAATCATTTCTTTATTTGCAGTTCATCATTTTTTTTTCTTTTTTTTTTTATTCTGCATACTTATATAAATTGAAATAACCTGCATACGTATACAAAAAGAGAAATCGTACCATCACCGAACCTCGCTGAACCCAGGCATCGCGATCTCCTCCATCGCCGTACTTGGCCCCGATTTCCTTTCCAGTTGCTTCCCCAATCGCGAGCTTGACTATCAATGAACCTCGCTCCCATTTACGACGCCGCAGTCTTCGCCGCCTATCCATCTCGCGATAGCCCTTTCCAGAAAAGCAATCGCAACCCTAGAATGTCGCATCTCGCACCTGCCATCGCGTCGCGACCCACGCCTTCACGCGAACGCCGATGCCCTCGAATCGCCTCCTGCCGCCCTACGATAGCCTGAAGGGAACACGCGGCCTCAAACATCACGACTCGATTTCGAGATTCCCTTCCCCGCGAGCCTAATTCAGATCGAGCTTCAAGGGTTTAGGCTTTGATTCAAAACCGAGCTCGACTCGATTTAAAATAGAGAGGCTCGAAATTTTTTTTTTCGTTCTGTTCGTAGTTAATGAGGAGGCTCGATTTTGAAGAAATGAATGAGGGAGAGGAAGACTTCGGTTGTTTTTTTTTTATCTTCTTTCTGAACGAAAGACTTCGTTTAGTCTTTGCTTTTGAATCGAACGGAAAAGGGATATTTAAAATTGGAATGGGGTAGGGGTTACACGATTTTCTTTTGCGTGATTCCCTGCATGATTTTAGGCGAGAATTTAGGAACGAAAGTGGATGATATTGACCCAGTTAAATTTTAAAATCAAAATTTTAAATTTGAATTCGATTTAAGCTTAACGCGTTTGCTCTCTGTACGGTTACGTATTAGCTCCGAAAAATACGAAAATTGAAATCCGGTAATAATACAATATTACGGACCCAATGGAACTGGTTTCGTCGAATTCCGAGACTGTGCCTCGGACGGCTATTTTTAAATATCGATTCGAACGATTTAATTTCAAAACTGAATAAACAGTTTTCAAATTCAATTATGAAACTTCGATTATCTTCAGTATTATTAATACGAATTTTAAAAGTTTTCGAAATATTTTTCTTCAGCTTAAAACTGAAGATTCACATTTTTATTCAGCATTCAATCTATTAAATTTTATAATTTAATCGCCAATTTCAAAATTATATCGGGGATTCAAATCAAATCATCGTTCAAATATTTAAAATTAATTAAATATTCTCAATTTAATTCGTTCAAAATTCTGGGTCGTTACAAAGACCATATAATGAATCCCACATGGATTCCATCATCTCAACAGATCTCGGACCACACAAGGTTTCCTTTAGTCACTTTCGAAAAAGAGAACCTGTATCACAGCCTTAGAGTGGTTTCCAATAAGTAGAATACATAACGTCCCAGTCTCTCCAAGACCGAGTCGATGAATTTGGTCTTGTTCAACAATAATGAGAATGATCACACAAGGGAACTAAGTCCTAAATACTTTCTCATAAGCAAGTTTGCTCAAAACATTTTTCACAACAAACCCAAACCATTTACTTGTATTTTTCTACTAAATATCTAATTATATTCCCAAGTATAATTAATAATAAGGGTTAACAACAAGTGTTGCTAAAAACACTGTTTACAATAACCCAAAACTATTTACTTATCAATTAATCACTTTAAACATTTATTTAAAGACCAAATCATTTCCACACTTATTTTTTAAGGCAACACACTTTTTGTTGATTCCATAAAACAATTTATTTTAATGTATGTGTTAAAATCCAAACTCCCTTTATTATATTGATAGAATACTTAATTTAATATTTAAAACTTATATATGTATATATAGAAATGTCTTTAAAATACATACTAATATGTTAAAATACTTTTAAAACCTACTTAAAATATATGATAATTATTTATATAGAATATTATGTAAAAATAGGGAATTTTGAAATAAATAGAAAAACAAGTTTTAATTTTAAAAGCTACTTAGTTTAGAAATTCATAGCTAATTGTTAAAAATATATTTAAAATTAAAACCAATTTTAAAACTCTCTATCATAAGTTAGAAAACAATCCTAAAGATTAGAGAAAAATATTAAATGTAAATATCATTTTTAAACAATTTATAGTTCAAGATAGAAAAGGAAGCATTATAGAAGTGTTATCTAAAGTTTTTTCACCATTGTCAACATTGTTTTGCTAAAACTTTGAGCCTAGATTTCAACACATAACCAATGACTTTTAATTCACACTTTTTACAATAGTTAGTATACTTTGGGTACTTAAAAACTATGTAGAAAAATCCTAAAGAATAACTTTTAATTATGTTAGAGAATATCCCGAAAACATAGTATTTTACCGAACTTCACTTATAGCAACTATTTTGCTATAACTTTTTGCATTTTTCTCAACTAGCCATGAAATGAATTAGGCTTCAAACATTTTCAAATAAGAGTAATATATTATTTACTCCTTGAACATGAAAAGAAACCTCCAAGGAATATTGTAGAAAAATATCATTTTTTCACTAAATAAAAAGTCCCGTTATTGCGACTTTTTTACTTCAATATTTTGTTACTTTGATTTACTTCTTCTACAACTTTCCAAAACATATTATTTGATTTTCTAAACACTTATAGAAGTGTAAGTAATAACCAAATAAGTTATTATTAAGTTAGGTAATTAAATCTCCATTTTCATAAGTTTAAGTTTAAGGGATCCAAAGTGCGCTTATAGCGACAATCGCTATACAGACAATTCCATATTCAATTCAATATCTTGTGTCTTTCTCTTTTATACTCATATATGATACCAAATTCAAACCACATCACTACTAAACATGTATTGACATATGTACTAATAATCATGTCCATTTTAGATGTTTAAATGTGCTTAATTTAAACAACATAATCCCATTCTCTTTAAGGCAACTACTTTAACAAATCATATGCTTTTGGAAGCCTATAATAAAAGGTTATAACTTTAAGTAGTTAATGCCTATTGTTATATATAACATCAATCATATTAACATGTGTTTAACAAGCAATTATCAAGTGATATAACAAGCAATATTATCAAGTTCATAACTTGATTCGAAGTGAGACTAACTCAGTTTTTTTTACCCAAACATTTCCTACCAACATTAACTTCATTCAACACTTCTAATATCATCTCTAACTTATCTAAACATCACATCCTTGCCTCTCCTCCTCCTCCTACCTTATGCACACGGCCACCTTCTTCCTCCCTCCTCATCATGCTCATGGCCATGGCCCTTACTCCCCCATTGCTCCATCATTCTTCAACTTTTTAGAGGCTAAAGCATGATATTTAAGTGATATAAGAAATTTGGAAGAGTTTGGAAGAGAATGGAGTTGAATTGACATGAGTTTAAGAAAGTTAGAGAGGAGACAAGAAAATTAAGACATTAGTTTAGATATTAATTTGTGTTGAAATGAAGTGCATATGAATGTGTATTTATAAGCTTAGGATTTTGAGGTAAAAGTGTGCAAAATCCCTTCCTTATCCATGAAGAAAAAGGATTCCAAGCATGGAAAGTCATACCCTTACACACACCTTGCCTCTTACACACCATACCCTTAAATGAAGCCTTAATTTAGGGTTCCTTTAGTCCTTAATGTTTCCACTTACTTTTACTAATTCAAAGTTAGTTTAGTTAATCTTTTGCTTTGGAAAAAGATGTGTTTAATTCTAATCATAAGTTTACACATAATAACCATTCAGGTTGCAATATATTTACACAAGTTGTATTGAATAAAAAGCTGATTTTTAACAAAACATTTTCCAGTCACATTTTCAGTATTTATCCAGAGTGTACATTTTTGTAAACACATTTCACAAATAAGTTTTCTAACATTAGTTATTAATTAAAAAGTGGTTTAACAAGGTTAAAAAATCATATTTAATCTTATTAAATCTTGGACACAAATATTTAAATAATTCGGATATTTAAATACGAAGTGTTCGAAATTTCGGGTCGTTACCACCCATGTGATAATTTCTGTTGGTTTGTATAACTATGGTCAAACAAAAAGTATTGATATGACAATATTACACAATTCTCTCGACTTTAGAATGCTACTGCACTATAATATAGAAACTCTGTTTTAATTATTGTCCAATTGTGGCATGATGTCCACCGAATGACTATAGTTGGGTCGAATTGAAGCTTTGAAAGCGAAACATTATTCAATAGAGAATTTGCCTTCTTAGTTATATAAGGTTGGTATCATAGTCAACTGAAGTCAACTCAAGGTCAAAGTCTCTAGACTAAGCAGTTTGGTTAATAATAATTGTTATTATTGAAATAATGACTTTATGTTTGGACTATACAAGTTGTATGTGGATGATATTGGAATTTTGACCATTACCAAATTCCATATGTCCTGATGTGATATAATTTTGACAAAGAAAATTGGTGCAAATAATTGTCACTATGCAGACCACTTAAAATAAGTAAAAATAAATTTTTCCGGAACTGTTCAAGCAATAAATTTGGCCATAATGTTATACCACTAGCTAAGGTGATGTGTAAACGTTATTATTCAAATTGTTCAATATTAATCGTTAAATGATATTACGTCTAAGAGTTACAAAACCACAATGTTGAATACCACGGGCACTGCATGATTTAATTAAATTATAATTATTATAAATTAATTAATATTTGCGAAATTAAATAATTTTTTTATTGGATTGTGTTGATCAGTACTGAAAATAATGCATATATATGGTTGATACACAAGTATCGATATACAATATCGTTGTATGTTTAAATTTAATTTAAATGTGAATTATCCAATCAGGCTCGAAGTGTGATGAAGGCCCATTAGGGACCTTTGCATGGCCTGCTAGACTCGAGGGGAGGAGGGGTTGTATTTGATATTTGTGGGGTTTGAACTGATAGAGGAAAGTGTGGATATGGATCCACATTTTACTCTTTCTTTTCTCTCTTATTTAAAAACCAATATCCCTCACTTTTCTTGTTGACTTTTCACTCTTCTCCTACTTCTAGCTCTGGCCGAGAATCTCTGTTGCCCTCTTATCCATATTTTCAAGTTTAAAACTTAAATTCAAATCAAATGGTGTAAACATGCGTAGATCTTTCAGTCTGGTAATGCTTCCTAGAAGGGATTGGATTCAGATCCAAGGTGTTCATGAATTAAACATTGAAGTTGTTATTATCTGGATATAGTTGAGGTATTATTTTGGTTTACACAAATATATGTATATAATATATATAAATTTGTTATTAATTATATGCATGTTAATATTTTGAAAATAAACCGTAATAATAATTTTAATATATTATAAATACACACACACACACATATATATATATATATATATATATTTATAGAAAATTTATAAGTATTGTAAATTTTATATTTCAAGAAAAAATTTAAAAATTTTTTTTTATATAATTCTCGTACGAAAATAAACTTTTTCAATAAAAATAAAGTTAAATCCATAAGGCTTTGATAAAAAAATTTGATTTTTTTTTCAAAAAATATTGGTCGAAATAATATATATATATATATATATATATATATATGTGTGTGTGTGTGTGTGTGTGTGTGTGTGTGTGTATGTGTATGTATGTGTGTGTGTGTGTCATTTATGTATTGACATGCTTGATTATATAATATCATTTTATATTATAAATGATTTTCAAATATTAATTTTAATATATATATATACATTTACGTTCAAAACAAAAAAGAATTATATTTTGTATGTATATGTTTAAATTATTAAAATATAATTGATTTTAAATTTGAAAATAAAAGATATTTTCAAATCTAGATCTAGTTTTAAAATTAGAAATTTGAATTTGAATTTTAATCATCCATATTTGTTTATAAATATTATTTATGTATGTATGTGTGTATGTGGATATATTAATATTTCTTTATAGTAAAATATATACGTATATATTTATTCAAAAATGAACATGGTTTTATATATCATATCAACACATACATACGTACATACAAACACACACGCGCGCACACACACACACACATATAGATTGGATAACGCATATGTATACAAAGGGCTGACATCTCTGTTGTGGTATAAATCACAACACTTAGATATGAGTATGTTAAACCATGCACTCTTTATATGTTGCACGTGCATGTACATGTGTATAAGATACGCATGTACACATTATATAGTACAAAAATATAATATCAAACCAAACTTTTATCAACAAATAAAATAAAATAATGATTTTACTTAAAATTTATTTAGATCACATTTGAATAATTTTGGCTTCATAGGCCCAATAAGATACAAAATTGATTTTTTTTGTTTTTAAATTCACCCATTTTACCTGCTACTTTCTGGCCTAGATTCGACAATGATATCAAAGCTTAATAGCCCATGTGGTTTAATTCAGTCATGTTATAGCCAACCAACTAAGTATTACCCATTTAGCAGGGTGTCTAGAAAAACAGTGTCTAGGCTGAGTTTGGGTAACCAAGTCCTGCCCTACCTAGCTACCAGCCCGGCTTGAAAGATGAAGTGAGCCCGAAGGTTATCCTTGATAGAAAAGGCCCAATTTGAGTTTGGGCCTTGGGGTAATTTTCGAAATATGTTTTGAAATTAAAATAAAATTTTAAATTAAAAGTTAAATTTAAAATAAGAAAAATATTTCAAATGTTATAATATGATTCCCATTATTGTTCTAAAAATTAAAAATTTAATTTTCAAATTGTAAAAATTATTAATTATATTAATAAATCAAATAGATTAATGAAGTAGTTAATTAATTACATTATATATAACATATATTATGATATATGTTACATTGTCTTGAATTATTTAAGATGATGTAAGTGAGTGTGTGTGTGTAATTTTAAAAATAAAAAACAACTAATTAACATTTACAATTAAATAAATTAAAATTTAATTAATTAATAAATAATAAAATACATATATATATATAAAGTATATGTGTACAACTTTAAATGTTATAGTATATATATTTAAAATATAATTAGATAATATAAAATAAATAAAATATTAACTAATTAAATAAGATTTAATTAATAGTATTAATATAATATTGTACATAAGACTATAATATAAATTAATTAAATTATAAAAGTTACATGATAATTAAATCATATATAATATTAATGTATAATAAAAGGTGGAACAATAAGAAACCTAAATAGACTTAAGCGATAAATATAACATCCCTTATTTGAGGTCTGAAAATAAGCGCTACTGATGCTGCATTCATCAATAGTATAGTTCTCCGGTGATAAAATGTTGTTATGTTAATCGTATCAATAACATCAGAAGCACATAAATATGAATTTTTTTAAAACACTTTTCATTAATCAAACTTTCATTACATTCCAGAAATAAGATTTTCACATTCATTACATAATCCTAATTATCACCCACATTCAAAGAAAATATAATAATTACAAAATACCCCAAGAGAGATATATGAAGATGCCCCCTTGGTTGATCAGAGTTTAATAATTGACAGTTATAAATTCTGTCATTACATCCATTCAAAAATAGCACAAGCTTTAAAGAACACAGCGGAAATAAAAACTCCTAATATTAGCTAGCTTGCCTCCTGTATGTCTCCGGAAACTTATTTGTCTAATTTGAAAATTCCTCCTCTCTACCTACTCAAATGAGTACTAGAGAGTTTAGGGGGAAAATAAAAAACTTTGGATCAGATAAAAAGTCTGGTGTGAACAATATTATTTCAACTCGAACCAAATGGATATCTAGTGAGACCACGTCGCTGAGCGGAACAGGTTTCCCTTTCACTAGCATCGTATCCAAATATGTCAATCATAATCATGCACCTGCACCAATAATGATTAGAACAGACATAGCATGATCATATGCATGCATGCAACCTAGTTAAGTCTGACTAGTCTGTTATCCTTGGGTCATGTGCGCCCAAGGTTTACCCATCCCAACAATAGACTGTCCATCTCAAATCATAGTTTTCCTAGGGTCACTATAAACCTAATGGTTTTGCAAGCTAATCAATAACCTATCGGGGTGACTCAGGCCAAAACATAACCAGATGTCCGCATATATCCAAATACAGTAAGGAGTAAAACAGCTTAAATAATCTGGTGAGCATATAGAGCTACGAGTTTCTTTCCGTGCATAAACATCCTTTTAGCCTCACTACTGATAAATCCCTACACACTGGAATCGTGGACCTTTACCAATCGAGGGCTAATGGCTGAAGCATAGGGCAGGGCCCTACACTAGTCCCAACTACACTCTTATCTGGTTTTCAAATTCATGAATCATATCTTTTGATCAGTTCAGGACATCCTAACATAATTGATCCACCTGATCTCCTGGATGTAATACTACTTACTCTAGAGTTTAGTCTGACCAACTCACTACTGGGATAATTTAATTGGCAATTCTACCCCCAAAATCCCAAGATGTAGTGTTGGGTCATGAAATGTGAGTATGACAATGATATAATATTTAAATTTAATTGATCAATTGATAACAAGAACATATAACATCATTCAGTAAAACATGTTCAATTAATGGTCACATACATAATAAAATTACTTATAGTTAAGTAACATTTCCCACTGGCAAACTTCATATAAAATTAGGCAAAAACACCATTTATTTCCCTGAAGCCTTTTATCTTTAACATTGACAAACCACTTAAAATTATTCTTTAAAATATGGAAAACTTCGCCCATTGCTTAGCCAAAATCTTATGCCAAAGCACTAACATAAATCTAAACTGATGGCATAAAAGTGGTTGTCATAAGTCTACACTAGTGGCATAAAACAGGTCGTTATAAGTCTAAACTGGTGGCATAAGACTGCTTGACATAAGTCCAAACGGGTGGCATAAAACTGATTGAATAATTCCAAATTGGCTGCATAAAATTGGTCGACATAAGTCCAAATTGGCGGCGTAAAATTGGTCGACATAAGTCCAAACTAACAGCATAGAATTGGTCGATATAAGTCCAAACTGGTTGCAAAAAATTGGCCTGCATAATTTCAAACTGGTGACGTTAAAATTGGTGTCGTTAGTCTAGCATCATCATTGATGTCATAAGTGGCATCAACATTGATGTCGTAGGTCTGGCATCATCATTGATGTGGTAGACCATTGATGTCGTAGGTGGCATCACCATTGATGTCGTAGGTGGCATCATCATTAATGTCGTAAGTGGCATCAACAAAGGGTGGCATTAACAAAGGATGGAATTTCTATAAATAGCTAGAAAACTGAATTATTTTCTTTTAAAGATAATACTTTCCACCAACTCTTGCCTCTTGTCAAATTTTTATTGGTTAACAAGTTTTCTTTTCATATTCTTTCTAGATTGTGTTGAAAGATTACATTTTTATTTCCCGAAACAATTTACAACCATTTATAAGTAATATTATTGATTAATATTAATTAAGTGCTTTTCGATCATCAAAAATTCATAGAAAATCATAAATACTTGGGAAAAATACTCAAAAATTACCAAAAAAATATGATTTTTCATCTTCTTTCATATATAAAATTTTTAGGACCACAATAATTACTTAATAATTTTTAATAATTATAACCCAAAATAAACACTATTTCCTCCTTAGGAAATTCATAAAATAATTAAATGAACTTGAAAATTTATGAAACTAAAAACCCATTTACAAAATAATGTTTTACATAACATATTTGAATATAACGTTGATTGGAGATCAAAAACTAGGTTTTTACCTTTAAAACCCTTAAGAATAATTCCATAAAAATTCCAATAAATTATCATTCAATAAAATAATGATATAAACAATGCAAATATGACATTTAATCATAATAATTTCAAAAATCAAGCATAGATCCGAAAATAAAGCATATATTCAAAAATAAACATAAATAAATGAGATGGATACTATTATTCATCTTAGATTTGATAAGAGAGATTGAGATTTGTTTGAAGAATGATTTCCCTAAGCTTTTCCCTTACATCCCTTAGTTTTCCCCTTCTTTCTTCTTCTTGTAATGGCGGGCCTCTTTAGGTTAGTTTTGATTGTTTGAGAATGAAATGAGAGAGAGAGAGAGAGCTAAACGAATGAAATTAGGAACTATTCATATTATGCCCCTCTTATTTATTCTTTTTTTTTCTAAGTTTAAAACAGCCTTATTATTACTAAAGGCACGACTCAAATTAATTAAAAGTCTCATTCTCTATATCACACCACACACATTATTCTGTTTAATTTATCTAATTAAATCTCCTGAATAATGTTAAATAAAAATTTGAGGTGTTATAATAAATACATACATATAATACATATATTATGATTTCTGATGTGTCCATCACTGGAATCATGAGAGTATTTCATAAGAAATACGTTTTTCCATACATCAATATCACCAAGTTAATTATATCAAAGATTATGAATCTTTAATATAATATAAAGTTGTCCTATACCATTTATATTTTAAAAGATTACTTGCATACTACTTAGTTGTTGTGCTTTTCTCAAGCTAGGAATGTTATGTGTAGTACTATTAACATATAGAATATCCTGATAGAGTTAGGGGTATGCACTAAGGACAATTATGTAATTTGTTACATTTAACTAACTTAATAACCAATCTTGTTCGAATTAAAATGTGTTTTCTTTCTATTGTATACTTGATATAATGTTTTAAATTTATTAATTAATTTAATTAAAAGTATATTTGATAGAAAATCCATAAACGATAAGTTTTACGATAACAGTTACAAAGTGTTGTAACCACGAGTAATTTATCATAGTGAAAACAAATATACCATTTTAAATGTTTCTAGTCAAGATGCATCGAGATTGGATATCGATGTATCCTTTGGGACTAGAGTACGTAACGCTTTCCAAATGTTGGATAGTATATTACTCATGGCTATTAGGGATACTTAGGGGTTACGTACGGATAGTTATTAGATAAACGTGGAATGACTTACTCGATAGTTTTTTGTTGGTTAATATAACTAAGGTCAAATAGAAAATATCGACTTGACTAATTTACACTGTTCTCTCGACTTGAGAATACTGTGGATGTTCAATATGAAATCTTGTAACGACCCACCATTTCAGACAGTTTAAATCGAAAAATCAAACACACATGTCAACTCAAACCATTCAAAAGGGAGGATTGTTAATGGGGTAAATAAGAAAAGAAGAGAAAAGGAACAAGAAACAATCACATAATCTCGCAGCGGAAAGATAAATACAATAATCAAATAAACAGTTCATGAAGCTGTTTAATATACTTTTGATTATCATTTATACATCATTTATCAGAGTTATAGATATACAACAGAACAAATAAAATAATGCAGCAGACAACATGATGCAAGGATAATAATAGTAATAGTATACCAAATCTTCGTCTTCGTCCTCCAGAATAGATCTTCAATAAGCTGAAAAACTCAAGACTGACCCGAGCGTAATGAAAAGACAAAACACTCGAGTCAGGACTAAAACATCCTTATGTAAGTTAATCAATCGTAAATAAATATGAATGCAATGGCGTCAGAGATGTTTACGGAGTTGGACATCTCCTATCCAGTGTCAATGTGAGTGCAATAACTTAAGAGATGTCACGGGATTTTCCATCTCTCAAGGATCCGTTAAACTATCTACTATGTAGTACAATACGCTATTATAATATGTCTACATTAAAGTAAAAGTATTAAAATAGCGTTAAGGCGTTACCATAATCCTCCTTAACACATTTTTATTCCCAAGAGCATATACAAGACCGTAGTTTCCCCAAAACTGGAAGTCACCAGAGGGCAATCCATATACTAAAGGTACAAACCAAAACGTAGTGGTCGCGAATCGGATAATCAGTATGACAAGGTACATGAGGCGATACCAACTATTATACTAGTAGTTGCGTTATCCGGACTGATATTGAGCATAGCAGCTACTACCTCAACACCGCGAAACAACACTCCCAAATCAAGGGGTGCACCCAAATCGAATCACAAAGGTAATAGATATGGTATCAAAGAAGTGTGTCCGCTAGAGGTGGTGAACCTCAATGGCCCGGCGCGGCTCCTGTTTTAGTCATGTCAGGGGTCATCCAATATCGTTCTCTTTCTTCAGTCAACGCGTTCACCAAACCATCCACTTCATTCTGGATCAACACTCCGCGTATAATAGTTATTAAAGTGGTTTTCGGTATCGACAGAGAGTATGTCCATATCCGATCCCGGTCTCTTTAATAACTAAGTATTATTATACCGATGGCTCTTTTACATTTCAAATCGATTCATAATTGATATCAAAATATCATATTCGCTTCAAAATCAAATCCATTTCAAATATCATCATATCTATTCAAGATGTAAGATTCCGTTTCAAAATCATTTTTCGCCTCAATATCTCATTTCGATTTCAAGATCATTTTTCTCCTCAATATCTCATTTCGATTTCAAAATCATTTCGAATTTCAATTTAGGTTGCAACTTCATTTAACCCAATTCGTATTTAAATTCAAGATTTAAATACAAACATTTCACCTTATTGACCAGCTTGAAATTTTTAGAAAATATTTTAAGTAGTTTAAAAGTAGTTTAAATAATTAAAATAGTCAAAATGCTTAAAATATTTAAAATGGATTTCAAATAGATAAATTAGTTTACTATATTTAAATGGATTTAAGATAGATTAAATAAAATTAAACAGGTAAATAGCTTTAAATCAGATTAAATATAATTAAAAATAAATTAAAATAGGTTAATTAGTTTAAAATAAATTAAATTGGGTTAAGTAGATTTAAAATAGATTAAAATAAGTTAACATGGTTTAAGATAGGGTAAAATAATTTAATATAGTTAATGTAGGTTAAAATAGTTTAAGTATTTAAAAATGGTTTATATAATAGGGTAATTTGGAAAACAAAATGAAGCAGCTTCGAAACCAATCCATTTTAATTATAACTTCCCAATTCAAATCAATTTCAATTTCCATCCAACCGATTCAATTTCGATTTCAATTCAAATCAATGTTAACTTTGACTTCAAATTAATTCAATTCCGCATTCACGTCCAATTTATTCAATTTCAATTTATAGCGATTTTGAGCTTGATTTTTTTTTCAAAATATCGATTTATAACACTTAACAAAAATTTCCTTCAATATTCAAATTTAAATCCAAATTTCATATATGATTCAATTCCAAGCTCAATTTCAAAATATCATTTTAATATCACCTTTACTTAGTAATATTCAAAGCTTGAAATAATGTTCAATCTTTAAAACAAATAAATTTCGAAATTCGATCATATCCTGATTTTAAATTTCAAAGTCTCAACTTATATTATTTAACAATTTCTTTTAACCAAAATTTTTTTTCATTCCAAACTCAAAATTTCGATAAATTCGATTTCTATAAATTGATTTTATTTATAACTTTTAAATCAAAACATTTAAATAAATTTCAAATCAACGATTTTAAAATTATTAATTTAACCAATCCGGTGTCCGTATATAATTTTCTATCCTATGGCCAAGTGATTATTTATTTCAATTAAATGTCAGGGATGAATATATATCACTTAAACCAATCACAGTGTCATATGTATGTATAACAGGATATATATAAGCAAATAAACATCCAAACATTTAAATATCAACCAATAGCATCCATCGAAATAAATCATCAAATAGACAATACAATTCACGGCAATTTCATAGTTATCAATATCAAGAAATTTAATTGTAATTAAATTTTAATTTAAATTTGACTATCAATTTTAATTTTCAACGGTGAATTCGAATGACAATCTATATGACAATTAAATTTTTATCAAACAACGACAAATAAAATTCATATCACTTCATAATATCTAATTTAACTACCATAAAGATATTCAGTACGTTGTGAGCGTTATAAAACACTCACCTTGATTTTACGATTTTAAATCAAATCGAACGACGTTCGATTTAACCTAAAATTTTAACGGGCTCTAAACGTCTTCGGATCTGTACCGCATCAAAGCTCTCGCCACTGCGATTCCGGCGTCACCAGTTTCGTCTGATTCCGATCTCGTATGCCTGAGATATGAGTGTTTGAAGATTGAATATATATTAATATAATTAAAACAAATTTTTTTTATATACCCATAGAAAATCATGGCCGTTCGTTCTGGAATCAAAGGCCACCAGACTTCTTCCTTCCGTTCATTTGCCCCAGGGTTTCAAGAACCCATAGCCGCCGTTCAACATCCATTATACTCGGCCACCACGCTTGTCGATATCACGATCAGGAGCCATCATCACGAAGCTCTCATCCATGAGCACCCTCTTCTCGAACGCCGCAGAGCTCGGTCGTTCTATGGCCTCGTAAAACGTGAACAACGGCCGGCGTTCGAGCCTCAAATTCTCTCTCCTCGCCATGCTAAATACGATCGCCACCGTAGGATCTTGATGCAGCCCAGCCTGTTGAACTTTTAGGTCGCGAACGACCTAACGAGCTAAAACTAAAGAATAGGTCGCTGAAACGACCTAGCGAGCTAAATCAGGAGAATAGGTCGCTGGAACGACCTAGTGAATTAGGTCGCTCACGACCTAGTGAAGGTCGCTCACGAGTTAATGGACTCAGTGTTAAAGCATACAAGCCTCTAAGAGAGATAAGCAAGCTGGAACGAGCTAACGAGTTACTCATTCCTCTAGGTCGCTCCGACCTTCCAAGTTTCTACTTTGACAAGTTACGACCTAAGCTAGGTCGCGAAAGTGAATTACGACCTATGGTAGATCGCAGAGAAGAGTTACGAACTAAGTGGGTCGCGAGACTGATCTACGACCTAGTTAGGTCGCGTGAAGAAGATCCAGCAACCTATGATAAGTCGCCGAACGACCTAACTACAAGTTATGAACAAAGAGATATTCCAGTGCCGCCTTTCTTTAGGTCGCGAACGACCTAACTTAAGTCGCTGAGTCCTTTGGTCGCTCAACATTAAGTCGCTCATCTTTTAGATCGCTCGAAGAATTCCAGAAGCCATTTTCTAGGTCGCTCAAGATAGGTCGCTGCCGTGTATTTTTAGGTCGCTCGTCCTTATGTAATGGTGTACGTGATGATGTGTTGTACTTAGGTCGTATATTTGTAACTTTGTATGTTGTAACTACAGTACTTTGTTGTGTTGTAATGTTTTTAGGTCACTATTGTGTTGTAAATATCTGATTAGGTCGTTAACGACCTATACTAAGTCGTAAGTCGTAAGTCGTAAGTCATTTCTGTGTTAGGTCGTTCACGACCTAAGTGTTGTGTTGTAAGCCTATAAATAGGCGGGTGGTTTCATTTGTAATTCTTAGTTGATTTTGAATAAACTTTTTTTTGAGAGCTTTGTGCCTCTTCTTAAATTGGTAGTTGAGTGTAATCTCCTATCTCCTCTTTCGGCATTCGAGTGCGCTCGGATCAACGATCGTAGAAGCCAATTCATGGTATCAAGTGCGCTTGATCAACGTCTGAAGAATTGTAGATCTTTAAACACGGTATCGTGCGCGATCAACATGTTTGAGATAGCTAGAATCCGGCATCTTTGGATCAACGGATTTGGGCCTTTGGTATTCTTCAATTCACCAATTGCTACTTTCACTGTTTCATCATTTTCGTTATCCGCTGCTGCGTCAGATCTCTAGAGCTCATCGAGCTCCACATTTTCCTAGTTAGAACTTCGGCTCGAAAGTTGATGGATCGACCATAATTTTGGGAAGAAAAGGAATCGTTTTCGACCATCTATTTTAATAAACGGCGGCTACGAATGTTTTAACCTAGGGTTGACAGTGGACGCGAATATATATATATATATATATACATGCGAATTATTTTATTATTATTTCCTAATTTTAACGAGTTTTCAAACGAACTCCAAACAAAACTTGCCGCCAGGCGTTTATAATGTTTTACCCACATTCCGAACACAATGGAACACGTTTCAGGGCCTAATTCGATCGTATGTGCGAGTTATGGAAATAAATGATCAATTTTAAATAAAATCGATTAAATTAATTTCTAAGCGTTTTGAGCTGCCACGGTCAAACGACAACTCCGATTGCTCTGGAAATTGAAACCCGATAATAATAAACTCTTACGGATCTAATGGACCTAGTTTCTTCGAATTCCGAGATTGTCCCCGGAAGGCTATTTTAACTCGTCGATTAAATCGACGACTTTTCAAAATTTACAGAATTGCTAAAAAATTCCAATTTTAAAATCTTGTTAACTCTATTTTAATCCCAATATAACTTACATTCACTTTGGAAACCAAATTGAATCATATTAAATCAAATTTCAGTTATTCACTCTATTTTCATATATTAAATTTCAATATCAAATTAATCATATCAAATTCGGAATTTAATTATTCAACATTTGTAATATTAAATTTAAACAAATTTGATTATTCTTAAATCACTATCTTTTGAAATATTCAAAAACGAACTTATAAAATTCAACCGTTAAAACAAATTCAAATTATAGAACAACCATTTCCATTAATCAGTTATTCAATTTCCGTTATTCAATTATTCAATAAATTCCAAATATTAAATTTAAACAATTTTGATTATCCAATAATTCATTATCCTTTGAAATATTTGAAATTGAAATTATAAGATTCAACTTTTAAAACCAATTCACATCTTAGAACACTATTTCCATTTTACAGTTATTCAATTATTCAATAAGTTTTAAATATTTACTTTAAACAATTTACTTGTTCAATATTCAATTAGTTGATTTTTAATAGATTTTACTTATCAATCAATTACTCTATTATACCCAATGAATTCAACATTTATTATCCTATCCAACTATTGATTGCAAAGGCATTCACTAAGTAGCATTTATTTTTCAATACTTATTACTATTCAAATCTTCGAAACCAATCGATTAAAATTTGTATTTCTACCTAAATAATTCATAATTCTTATTCACTTATTTACATTTGTTTTTCCATATATTCCCTTATAACCAAGTTATAACATTTGAGTCAATTCAATTAGATTAGAACTCCATTCAATCTATAAATAATTACTTGGATAATTATTGTTGCAATTCATTCCAGTTATTATTATTCCAAATGAATTACAATTTTTTTTTCTAACATTAAATCACGAAATCTTATTAAATTAGCTATTTTAATTATCAAAAATTTACGGGTCGTTACACTCTCCCCCACTCAAAACTTTTCGTCCCCGAAAAGGAAAAAAAAGGGAAAAGGAACTAAGTATAGAATTCAACATTACATATATTTTATTCAAAGTTCCCAACTTATAAAACAATGAAATTCCATTTATAAAGTCATAACTACGCTTCCACTAAGTTACTCCGAACGGCTTTCTAACTTTAAAAGTTAGTTATCAAACAAGTTATAAAATTTTAAAACTCGAAAATTTTCTAACACCCGAATTTTCCAAAAAATTCGGCAGAGTCTCCTTTGCGCGGCTCGATCGGTACTGCAAAAAAACCCTCTACGGGCCCCAAACCAACAGAAGAAAATCAAAATCCAAGTGGCTCATCAAAAATCACCAAATCCAATGACAAAATAAACATGTACCTTTTGTCGGGCAATTGATGCAGCAGCGGAATTACAAAATGATGATTCTGTGAAAGTAGCAATCGATGGAATGGAAAATACCGAATGGTCCAAATTCGTTGATCCGAAGATACCGAATTCTAGCTATCTTCGTCACGTTGATCGCGCACGAAACCGTGAAAGAAGATCTGCAATTCTTCAGACGTTGATCAAGCGCACTTGATACCGTGAATTGGCTTCTACGATCGTTGATCCGAGCGCACTCGAATGCCGAAAGAGGAGATAGGAGATTACACTCAACTACCAATTTAATGAAAGCACAAAGCTAACAAACAAAAGTTTTTATTCAAATCCACTTTTTTTACAAATGACCAACACTTCGCTATTTATAGAAGTTACAATTCACAACACAAAACTGTACAACACTTAGGTCGGCCACGACCTAACACAAGACGCGACCTAAAAACAAACGACCTAAAACAGACGACTTAAAAGGAAACAAACAAATACAATACAAGTTACAACACATTTCAACACATACACATATAGGTCGGTAACGACCTAACATCTTGCGACCTAAAACAAACAACATGACCTACGACTTAAAACTTTGACAAAGCAACAGGATCATCTTTACTTCGGCATAAACTTGAGCGACCTTGCGACTTAACCCATCAATCGGCATATGCGACCTAAAGTAGACAACATCACCAATCGGAGAGCGACTTAAGGTCAGCGACTTAAGTGCAAGCGGCATATGACTTACGACTTAAGGTGGTTGCGACTTAATGTTGACGCGACTTAAGGAGATTGGTATGTGAGAATGCGGCATATCCTGCCTAGGTCATAGCACAGTCCATTTAGGTCGTAGCTTGTCATTACGTTTTTAGCGACTTAAGAATGAGCGATATATGAACTTCAGCGATCCAAGGAATAAAGTCTTCCGCGACCTAAGTCTTGAGCTTCTCACGTGACTTAAGAATGATCGATATATGAACTTCAGCGACCTAAGGAATAATGTCTTCAGCGACCTAACTGGGAAGCGGCATAGGGATTCTGCACGCGACCTAAAACTTCGCGACCTATAATTCTGGAACGATCTAAGCTTCCAACGACTTAAAGAAATGTGGTATACGCTTGTTAGGTCGTTGCTCCCGAACTCGTCACTTAACTAGCATACTCCGCTAGGTCGTTCAAGCGACTCAAGGTATAGCACGTTAGGTCGTAGCCTTTTAGATCGTGGCCTTTTAGGTCGTAGCTCGCACGCAGGCTTTACTTATGGACATAACTCGCCTTCATGCCTCGTTAGGTTGCTTGCGCGACTTAACATCTTGTTAGGTCGTTGGCGACCTAAAACGTAGGAAGATCGGGCTGCATCAGCAATCCACATTTTCTTGAATTTAAATACCTGCACCTCATTTACCAATGATATCCAATTATACAATTTAAAAGAATCATTTTATATTTGGCATCTTTAATTTCCAATATTAGCCTTAATTAAGTCCGTAAGCCGTACATATATCATCCGTGAGCAATATCAAATCTAATCGCCTATTCGATTACACAATTTCACTTCCAAACTAGTATCATTCACACGACTCTCTAGTGCGGACTCAGATTTGGTTCCTTGATTGGAAATTGTTACTCTCCTTGCATAGCCATATACTATGATAGAGAATTCCAGAATCAAATCAAAAATCTATGACGACCGCCCATGACCCCTGCATCGAATCTAGAGAAAGTGCGCTGTAAAGTGTGCCAGGCAACCATGGACGATTGTTAAGGTAAATTAAAACAATAGAATCTATCGCATTACTCACAGCGCATGGACAAAATATAATAGAACATATGTATAGTGAAGCTTTACAAAACAAAATTCCATCATATAAAACTCCATAATAGTTGAATACAAATATCCAAATAGTCAATACACCAAGCCTCACTACATAACACTCAGAGAATACAAACAGCGGAACATCCAGTACATATAATAAGAAGGTAATATGCAACCCTCCAGCTCGTCTTCGATATCAGCAATCGTGAGAAGAGAACAGCACCTGTCACCTGCTACCTAGTCTGCCCGTCCCAAAATGGACGAACAGCCCAAGGCAATAAGAATTAAAACATAAAGCTTTGAGTCAGACAACAGTCTTAGTGAGCAGTAAATTAACTAACAACATACCAAAAGAGCATAAAGGAAAAGGAATAGGAATACAACCCTCCCACTCCAACCTCATTCTACAGTGATAGCCCCCAGACACACACTAAGCAGAAGCAACTATAGCAGAGCATACAATTTAAAGTAAAGTAATTATCACTCGAGTCAAGGGCGATGTTTTCCAAGCACAAACCCCCAAGGCCTAAACCAAGATCAGATAAGCACCCGGAAAACACTGCTCTTGAGACCGAATGACGATACAACCAAACATCCATGACTCTGGCTATCACTGTTATCGTTGCTTCGATATCACTATTAATTGAATGACCGACACATTCTTTTATCCGTCCGTCAAGGGCTAATGGAAACCCCAGTTCTAGACATAACTCCCGCACGTCGTCGCAGCCCGTGCCTAGGACTATCGAATCTGCCCAGAGTACTCGACCATCAACAGTTGGCCGTTGGGACTATCGAATCTGCCCAAACGTACTCTTGCTTAGAGCATGCTAGAAACTTCAACAACGATGCTATCCAAGCCTCCTAGTCATCCTCCTTGACGACTATTTCCATACTAGCTCAAGCGCCTCTCAAGCATCCATTACTTCTTAACTCGAATCATATCACCGAGTTACCAACGTGCTTGGAATGATCCCGTCTGGATTAGACCAAGACTTTCTCATATCATACTTCGCTTCATCACATCCTCGCAAAGTCTCATCTCAACATTATCATCTATGCATAAGAGCTTCATCATCCCGCTACATATGCCACGAGCAGCTTTCTCAATTCAAGAGCCTTTCCCTTAGCTTTTGAATCATCTTCGACCTAAATCAAATCATCAATCATCTAATTCATAGCAATCAACCAAGTCAAACATTAATCCAAACAATCAAGCATTCAAATAAGATCTAAATAGACAATTATCACAATAATGGAAATTTCGTAAATAAAGTGTTGAAAGTCTAACAGGCATGAAATCATGAGAATTATCTCTACAATCTTGATGAATGAACTTGCATAGGTTAACACTTAGTAAAATGGATGTCAAATCATCATGAACAATGGATCTACATGGATCTACACTTAGGATGAAGAAAATGCATGAAAATCACTATTTTAACACCAAATCGAGCCAACAATCCGATATACTCCTTTGGATCCGTGTGAGCGATAATCACCACTCACCAAATCACCAAAACAAACTCAAATCAACACTCTTCAGATCTGGACAGCAAGGGATCAAGCTTGATCTATCACGAATCCACTTCAAACGAAGAAATCTCTCTTGAAAAGATGAAGATCTTCAATCTAAGCTCTTGAATCTTCAATCTTGATCTTCGATTTGGATGAAAGGAAGCACTAGATTAGAGTGGAGAAAAGAAGTGAAGAAGTGTAGAAGTCGAGCTCTCAAAATGGCAGCACTTCGTCGCTTCGAAATCCGGATCCCAAAAATGGAACAAAGCCCTCCTATTTATAGCTGAAATCCTTAACTCGGCTGCCTTCTTAAGTCGCTGCCGACTTAACACTATGCCGACCTACGACCTAAAGCTTTGCCGACCTAAAAACCCATACGACTTAACAGAGCCTCCGACCTATCAGAGCCTCCTACCTAAAACTCTCGACCTATCCAAACCTTACGACCTACGACCTAACTGATAAGCCCTCATGCGACTTAACGCACCAGGTCTCAACGAGATACGACTTAACTCCTAGGTCGCTCGCGACTTAACACACAGGCTATGACCTAACACCAAGCCAAAACCCAACGACCTACGACTTAACAGGTTACGACCTAATTTATTTTTAAGCTTCCACGCGACCTAACATAAGTCGCGAACAACTGGGATGCGACCTAACTCTACCCAGACTTACGACTTAACTCCTTAAGTCGCTCACTACTACTTAGGTCGTTGCCGACCTAACTACACTAACAAGCTAACCCTCTTAAGTCGCTCAACCCTATAGGTCGCTAACTCCACTAGGTCGGCCAACCTCTTAGGTCGTTAACTCTCCCAGCCGACCTAACACTTAACTAAAGCTTAGGTTGCATAATTCTATAGGTCGCTCCAACTAACCCACGACCTAAACCACCATACGATTTAAGACAATACGACCTATTTCTTAACTCGGTCAAAACCTTAAGTCGTCTACTATATCTTTAAGTCGGTCATTACGACCTAACTCTATCCTTAAGTCGTTCCAACCTATCAACCGACTCAACCCACTCCCCCATCTTCCTTAGGTCGCTGCCGACTTACCCCTTAAGTCCTTAACTCGCCCAGACTCATCACTAACTCGTCCAGAACTCATAAGTTGGCTACGACTTAGGACTTAAACAAAATTCTGCCAAAATCTGAAACTTAATAGAAATGCAACCAAAGGTCAACTCTTTTACGATGTTTCGATCCGTGAAAATACGGGTCGTTACATTCTCTCCCCCTTAGGAATTTCGCCCCCGAAATTCCAAACAAACAAAGCAATCAAAGACTATTCTGCACGCCTACCAATCATAGCAATCAACAAACCATGCATCCAATTCTAGCTTAGCATGCAGAATTCTAAAACCAGAGCAAGTTACAATATCGTGAGATGACACGACACCTTAGGGCCATACCTTGAAGAGTTCAGGATGAGCTGCCTTCATCCTCTCTTCCACCTCCCACGTACAGTCGTTATCATCATCACTCCATTGTATCTTGAGCAACTTAACTACCTTCCTCCTAAGCTGTTTCGTGTCGGTTTCAACAACACGAAGCGGCTTACGAGGTCTTCTATCGACTGGATCAACTTCAAAATCTTCATAGCTATCTGCAGAAACTACTGTATTCGAGTCGTGCACATACTTCCGTAGATATGATACATGAAAAACATTGTGCACACTCGACATCTTCTCTGGTAACTCCAATCTGTAGGCGAGCTTCTCAATTCGCTCGATGATCGGGAATGGTCCAACAAATCTCGGAGTCAATTTTCCTTTCTTCCTGAATCGAATAACATTCTTCAGTGGAGAAATCTTCACAAAAACCATATCACCAACGTCGAATTCCAAATCCTTACGACGCTTATCGGCATAACTTTTCTGACGGTCTTGGGCTGCCTTCATCCGTTGCCGAATGATCTCTATACAATCAGAAGTCTGTCGAATCATCTCTGGCCCAAGTATCAGCTTTTCTCCGGTCTCTAACCAACATGTCGGAGAGTTACACGGTCTCCCATACAATGCCTCATACGGTGCCATACCAATGCTTGACTGGTAACTGTTGTTGTATGCAAACTCCACCAAATGAAGGTGATCTTCCCATGATCCTCCGAAATCCAAAACACAAGCTCTAAGAAGATCTTCCAAAACTCGGTTGACTCTCTCAGTCTGACCATCTGTTTGAGGGTGATAAGCTGTACTCAAACACAACTCGGTTCCCAAAACTTCCTGGAAGCTCTTCCAAAATCCACTAGTGAACATTGGGTCCCGATCGCTCACTATACTCTTCGGAATACCATGAAATCGAACTATCCACTTAACATACAACTCAGCCAACTTTGATGCAGTCCTAGTTGATCGAACAAGAATGAATCTTGCACTCTTAGTCAGACGATCTACAATGACCCAAATCCCTTCATTTCCCGTTCTTGTTCTAGGCAATCCATCAATAAAATCCATCGACACTTGCTCCCACTTCCATGTAGGAACTTCTAATGGCTGAAGCAATCCACTTGGCTTCTTCTGTTCGGCTTTTACCAACTGGCAGTTCATGCACTTGGAAATAAAATTTCCAACATCCTTCTTCATACCTTCCCAGTAGTAGGTTCTCTTCATATCCCGATACATCTTATTTCCACCCGGGTGATACGTCAACTTCGAGTGATGACTTTCCTTCAGAACTTCACTCCTCAATCCATCTATATCGGGAACAACTAGTCGTCCTTGCTTTCGAAGCCAACCCTCTCGATCGACCTCGAATCCTTTATCCTTTTCTGGATCCAATCCAGATTCCAAATTACGGATAATCCTGACAAGCTTATTGTCTCGCTTTTGGCTCTCGCCAATCCTTTCCACAAGAGAAGGTCTTATCGATAAGTTTGCCAACATCTCAGGTTCCAATTCGCATCTAGGCCTGAAGTCAAATCCAGCTAAATACTCGAGATTCTTCCATTCTGAAAACATGGCTCCCAATCCTGCATGTCTTCGACTTAACGCATCTGCCACTGCGTTACCTTTTCCCGGAGTATAAGCTATACCAAAATCATATGATTCCAAAAACTCTAGCCAACGTTGCTGCCGAAGATTCAAATCCTTTTGGGAGAAAAGATACTTCAATGACTTATGATCTGTAAACAACTCGAATCGAACTCCCAATAGATAATGTCTCCACATCTTCAGAGCAAATACAATCGCCGCTAACTCCAAATCATGAGTTGGATAATTCCTTTCATGCGGCTTCAGTTGTCGACTTGCATATGCAACAACTTTATCCCTCTGCATCAGCACTGCTCCAAGTCCAGTACCACATGCGTCGGTGTAAACCACCATCTCATCATTCCCACTTGGAATAGTCAAAACAGGAGCACTCGTCAATCTCTCTTTCAGGATTCCGAAAGCTTGCTCACACTTAGCATCCCAACTGAACATTTGGTTTTTCTTCGTCAATCCTGTTAACGGTGCAGCTATCTTGGAGAAGTCTTTGATAAACCGTCGATAATATCCTGCTAATCCAAGAAAACTCCTCACATCTGATGCATTCTTAGGTCTGATCCAATCCTGGATTGCTACCACCTTAGCGGGATCAACCGCTATCCCATTTCCAGAAATCACATGGCCTAAGAACCTCACTTCACTCTTCCAGAAGTGACATTTCGAAAACTTAGCCTTCAGCTGATGTTTCCGCAAGATTTCGAAAACAATACGCAAGTGTGTCTTGTGCTCTTCTTCAGTTCTGGAATAAATCAGAATATCATCCACGAACACAAGCACAAACTTGTTCAACTGATCTCTGAACACTCTATTCATAAGATCCACAAAATATGTTGGCGCGTTAGTCAACCCAAACGGCATTACCAGCCACTCAAAGAAACCAGATGGTGTTCGAAAAGCAGTCTTCGGCACACTATCCTTAGCTACTCTCAACTGGTGAAATCCCGTTGCCAAATCCATTTGAGAAAACACCTTGGCTTCGTGAAGCTGATCAAACAAGTCATCTATTCTCGGCAATGGATACTTGTTCTTCTTAGTCACCTTATTCAGCTCACGATAATCCACACACAATCTCAATGACCCATCTGCCTTGGTTGCAAACACAACTGGTGCACCCCACTCGGGCACACTACGCCGAATGAATCCTTTCTGCAAAAGATCATCAACTTGCACCCTCAATTCCTGCTGTTCCCTAGGCGCCATCCGCCTGAGAGGCATCACAACAGGTCTGGCTCCTTCAACTAGATCTATGCGAAACTCGATCTCTCTATGCGGCGGCAACCCTTTGACTTCGTCAAAGACATCCTCGAATCCATTAGCGATCGGCACTGATGACAGTCCATCCCGTGGAACAACCAGCGAATACATGAAGCTCATGAAGACGCCTTCTTCATGCTTACATCGTATCACAACCTTTCGCCCTCTACATTCTCGACTGTCACTTCCAACCTTTCGCAATCAACCTTAGCCGCATGCTTCCTAAGCCAGTCCATACCCAAAATAATTCCGAACCCCGCAAAGTTCAGAACAAAGCAATCACAAACAAAAGAGCAACCATGACTCGATACTACTAGACCACGGCATAACATACACAAACAAGATGAACCCCCAACTGGATTAGTCACAACCAATGGCCTATCAACAATATCCGGTTCCAAACCAAACCGGCCTACTAATTCACTACAAACAAACGAATGTGACGCCCAGTATCCAACAGAACTCTAACTGGAACACCACATAGGAAAAGAGTACCTTGAACCACCACACTCTTTCCCTTCTCTTCAGAGGTAGGAGCTTTCGAAGACGACGGAACAGCTCCCAAAGCATAAGCTTGCACAATCTGCTTGTCCTTCCTTGGTTCTGGACAATTCTTCCTGAAATGTCCCGGCTTGTCACAGTTGTGACACTTCATCGGTGCCTTCGGATTCTTACAATCCTTAGAGAAATGGCCCTTCTGCTGACAATTGTAGCAAGTCACCTCACCTTTCGGCTTCTTCTGGCCATCCTTACCCTTCTGCTGCTGCTGCTTCCTCTTCTTGTTTCCACCCTGCTGGGGTTTAGACTCTTCCCTGGTCACAGCAACAACAGATCCTTCCTTAGGAAACAGACTCTCATGCCTGAGAGCTTTCTCCACAAGCTTCTCAAATGAATCATCCAAATGATCCACCAACTGCCTCCCAAGATAACTGTCCAAGCCTGTCACAAACTTCTCATTCTTCTGGTATGCAGATTCAATATATGACCGAGCATACTTGGACAACGCTTCAAACTCAGAAACATACTCAAGAACTGGTCTTCCTCCCTGCTTGTGCTCTACAAACTTCTTGAACAGAACAGACTTCTGAGATGTAGAAATGAACTTAGCTTCAAATCTGACTTGGAATTGCTCCCAAGTAATCTCTTCCTCCGGAGTAGTGATGGTAATAGAGTTCCACCAATCAGAAGCTCTCCCTTGAAGCTGTCTCGATGCCAACTTCCTCTTAGTCGCATCCTCAATTCCCAAATCACCAAAGATCCTTCTACAAGCATCTATCCACCTCTGGACCTCAATAGTTGATTCTGTTCCCAAGAAAACCTTTCCTCCAAGAGCAGTATAATCCTTGCACAACTTAGCAAAATCCACTGGTTTCGGAGTTTGGACTTGAACTCCAACATCTACTGCTGCCCCTGGAACTGGTATTCTTCTCATGATCGAAGTCATCATAGCTTCGAACATAGCTGCATAATCAGTAGCCCCCTCAGTAGCACGGCCTTCCCTAGCAGCTGGTCTCCCTCTTCGACTCATTCTCAATATCTATAAAAAGGAATGATTAGAACATCTAGAGAAACAACTGCATAAAGGACTCAAACTCTACTAAGCTACTATATTATATATAGTTATCATCCATCAAAATACAATTACGTCTCTCATACGTAGTTACGTCAACGAGCGTTGGGTAAAATCGATTAACCAATGCTCTGATACCAAATGTGACGACCGCCCATGACCCCTGCATCGAATCAAGAGAAAGTGCGCTGTAAAGTGTGCCAGGCAACCGTGGACGATTGTCATGGTAAATTAAAACAACAGAATCTATCGCATTACTCACAGCGCATGGACAAAATACAATAGAACATATGTATAGTGAAGCTTTACAGAACAAAATGCCATCATATAAAACTCCATAATAGTTGAATACAAATATCCAAATAGTCAATACACCAAGCCTCACTACATAACACTCAGAGAATACAAACAGCGGAACATCCAGTACATATAATAAGAAGGTAATATGGAACCCTCCAGCTCGTCTTCGATATCAGCAATCGTGAGAAGAGAACAGCACCTGTCACCTGCTACCTAGTCTGCCCGTCCCAAAATGGACGAACAGCCCAAGGCAATAAGAATTAAAACATAAAGCCTTGAGTTAGACAACAGTCTTAGTGAGCAGTAAATTAACTAACAACATACCAAAAGAGCATAAAGGAAAAGGAATAGGAATACAACCCTCCCACTCCAACCTCATTCTACAGTGATAGCCCCCAGACACACACTAAGCAGAAGCAACCATAGCAGAGCATACAATTTAAAGTAAAGTAATTATCACTCGAGTCAAGGGCGATGTTTTCCAAGCACAAACCCCCAAGGCCTAAACCAAGATCAGATAAGCACCCGAAAAACACTGCTCTTGAGACCGAATGACGATACAACCAAACATCCATGACTCTGGCTATCACTATTATCGTTTCTTCGATATCACTGTTAATTGAATGACCGGCACATTCTTTCAGCCGTCCGTCAAGGGCTAATGGAAACCCCGGTTCTAGACATAACTCCCGCACGTCGTCGCAGCCCGTGCCTAGGACTATCGAATCTGCCCAGAGTACTCGACCATCAACAGTTGGCCATTGGGACTATCGAATCTGCCCAAACGTACTCTTGCTTAGAGCATGCTAGAACCTTCAACAACGATGCTATCCAAGCCTCCTAGTCATCCTCCTTGACGACTATTTCCATACTAGCTCAAGCGCCTCTCAAGCATCCATTACTTCTTAACTCGAATCATATCACCGAGTTACCAACGTGCTTGGAATGATCCCGTTTGGACTAGACCAAGACTTTCTCATATCATACTTCGCTTCATCACATCCTCGCAAAGTCTCATCTCAACATTATCATCTATGCATAAGAGCTTCATCATCCCGCTACATATGCCACGAGCAGCTTTCTCAATTCAAGAGCCTTTCCCTTAGCTTTTGAATCATCTTCGATCTAAATCAAATCGTCAATCATCTAATTCATAGCAATCAACCAAGTCAAACATTAATCCAAACAATCAAGCATTCAAATAAGATCTAAATAGACAATTATCACAATAGTGGCAATTTCGTAAATAAAGTGTTGAAAGTCTAACAAGCATGAAATCATGAGAATTATCTCTACAATCTTGATGAATGAACTTGCATAGGTTAACACTTAGTAAAATGGATGTCAAATCATCATGAACAATGGATCTACATGGATCTACACTTAGGATGAAGAAAATGCATGAAAATCACTATTTTAACACCAAATCGAGCCAACAATCCGATATACTCCTTTGGATCCATGTGAGAGATAATCACCACTCACCAAATCACCAAAACAAACTCAAATCAACACGCTTCAGATCTGGACAGCAAGGGATCAAGCTTGATCTATCACGAATCCGCTTCAAACGAAGAAATCTCTCTTGAAAAGATGAAGATCTTCAATCTAAGCTCTTGAATCTTCAATCTTGATCTTCGATTTGGATGAAAGGAAGCACTAGATTAGAGTGGAGAAAAGAAGTGAAGAAGTGTAGAAGTCGAGCTCTCAAAATGGCAGCACTTCGTCGCTTCGAAATCCGGATCCCAAAAATTGAACAAAGCCCTCCTATTTATAGCTGAAATCCTTAACTCGGCTGCCTTCTTAAGTCGCTGCCGACTTAACACTATGCCGACCTACGACCTAAAGCTTTGCCGACCTAAAAACCCATACGACTTAACAGAGCCTCCGACCTATCAGAGCCTCCTACCTAAAACTCTCGACCTATCCAAACCTTACGACCTACGACCTAACTGATAAGCCCTCACGCGACTTAACGCACCAGGTCTCAACGAGATACGACTTAACTCCTAGGTCGCTCGCGACTTAACACACATGTTACGACCTAACACCAAGCCAAAACCCAGCGACCTACGACTTAACAAGTTACGACCTAATTTTTTTTTAAGCTTCCACGCGACCTAACATAAGTCGCGAACAACTGGGATGCGACCTAACTCTACACAGACTTACGACTTAACTCCTTAAGTCGCTCACTACTACTTAGGTCGTTGCCGACCTAACTACACTAACACGCTAACCCTCTTAAGTCGCTCAACCCTATAGGTCGCTAACTCCTATAGGTCGCTAACTCCACTAGGTCGGCCAACCTCTTAGGTCGTTAACTCTCCCAGCCGACCTAACACTTAACTAAAGCTTAGGTTGCATAATTCTATAGGTCGCTCCAACTAACCCACGACCTAAACCACCATACGACTTAAGACAATACGACCTATTTCTTAACTCGGTCAAAACCTTAAGTCGTCTACTATATCTTTAAGTCGGTCACTACGACTTAACTCTATCCTTAAGTCGTTCCAACCTGTCAACCGACTCAACCCACTCCCCCATCTTCCTTAGGTCGTTGCCGACTTACCCCTTAAGTCCTTAACTCGCCCAGACTCATCACTAACTCGTCCAGAACTCATAAGTCGGCTACGACTTAGGACTTAATCAAAATTCTGCCAAAATCTGAAACTTAATAGAAATGCAACCAAAGGTCAACTGTTTTACGATGTTTCGATCCGTGAAAATACGGGTCGTTACAAAATCCATATCCAGGGTTCGCCGTCGAGAATCGAGTGAAGAATCCTAACTTGGATCGATATAAATCATCTCGAAATTTTGTGCTCGAATTTGGATCAAACTGTTATGCGAACAAAATAATATACGTACAACTCACGCATTACCTTTCAATAGATTTCTATACAATTTATCTATATTAAATTATTTTATTGACTTTCATTTTATTTACAATTAATTATTCACAATCCATTATTCAGTTAGTATATCCATTTCTTTACATAGCATATTCTTTAACATTATCTTTTCTTAAACTTCATATCATAGAATTTGCCTACTCAAGTTCATTTTAAACATTCTATATAATTTGATTAAATTCAATTTCATTTTCCAATTGATTCTTAGCTATACGAAATTCCCATGTTTACATTTATTTCATTTTCATAATTTCAGTTAATAACGAATTTATTTATGGAAAATTTTATTAACCATCACTTTAGTTTATTAATCATCGTATAAAAGTCTAACCTCTCATATATGACCTTTCTTAGGTTACAGTTATCTCAAAAGTTACAAATTCAATTTTTTTTTACAATCCCTATGCAATTTATATTTATTTTCTATAACCAGTCTACAAAGATATTATACAATTCATTTGTCTTCTTTCTTAAGTTCACTTACTTGTTCCATTTATCCATTCATCATTTCATGCTATATTTAAGTATATATAATTTTTTTTATCAGAACCAAATTTTCCATTTATATACATTTTAATTCCTTTTTGAGTTTTCCTTACTTGTATATTTCAATTACTTTTAGGTTCTGTTTATTTATACAATATCTCATTACATATCCAAAACATCATTTTAACTTTTAACATTTGGTAAGTCTTGTTATATGTTATCAGAATGTAATTTTGGTATTATACAAATTTATAGAATTTCATTTTACTTAATTAGAATGTTCACAAATTTAATTTGTTTAAATCCTCTTTACCTTTCAACTTTAAAGTTTTCCCAAAACAATAAGCGTAGATATCTTAATCCACTTATTTTATAAATTCTGGTTATTCATATTTCATTCAAATAATTTGAAAATTATTAATTAACAGAACTTAGAAATTTAAATGCCCGATTCTTTTCAAATCATTTGAAATAAATATATACACTTATATCTTTAATATATCAAATCATACCTTTGGAGTTTAAACCAAAACCCATTTACCCAAAATAATTTCGAAGAAAAGCAAAGCTTCTCAGAAGTCTTCCCCACTTTGAGACTCGAAAATGAGCATCGATGATGCTGCGCAGTCATCATCGAAATTATTTTCCAGCGATAGAAGAGAGGAGTACTTAATTCGTTCCTTCTTAAAAATCCTTTCAAAATATTTCCTATAAATATTTTCCAACTAATATCACTATATTTTCTTCAAAGCTTTGAAAACCATTTTAAAAGTCCCCAGGTCTTGAATTCAATATTTCTCAATTTAAATCTATTTTAATTTATAAGTCACCTTTATAAAATATTCTTATAAGATTTTCTTTCTTAAAACATTCCACAAGTTGTTTTATTATTGTTCATCTTGTAATTCACCTTATTTATTAAATTACAATATCCAATTAATGATAATAACCAATATTATCATTCCTAACAACCAGGTAAGCTAGATAAGTCACAATAATTTCTGAAAATTTTTCTTTATATACAAAATATAATTAGAGCAAAATTATTTCATTTACCCAATTTCAAAACAATACTATGTCGAATTGTTTTGTTTAAGTGTTTAGAGATCCCTATCAATGACGTTAATTACTCGTATTGACCAGAATCCATAAGCCACTCAACAAATCAACCGACACAATATAAAACATTCTATATCCCTAACAAATACACTCTCTCATATATATACACTCATCGACTCATCATAGGGTATAACTACCCTATTTATAAATCGTCATACCCCACAAAGCTAAGGTTATCGCTAAACCAAAGCTCCGATACCAACTGTAACGACCGACCTTTTTGGACAGTTTAAATCGACAAATCAAACACACATGTCAACTTAAACCATTCAAAAGGGAGGATTGTTAATGGGGTAAATCAGAAAAGAAGAGAAAAGGAACAAGAAACAATCACAGAATCTCGCAGCGGAAAGATAAAATATAATAATCAAATAAACAGTTCATGAAGCTGTTTAATATACTTTTGATTATCATTTATACATCATTTATCAGAGTTATACATATACAACAGAACAAATAAAATAATGTAGCAGATGTTAACGTTAAAAAGTGAACGCTAACACCTGGTGTGTGTAATAGAATCGTGAAAGCACCACCCGTGTGACGGGAACAGAATTTAAGCAGTAAACTAGCAGAAAAGCAGTAAAAGACAGCACTTTATAGTGGTTCGGCTTGAGATTAAGCCTACGTCCACTTTGAATCTCTTTATTACTGAATTTGGTTACAAATCGGTACAAATCTCTTATGAAAACAGTATAATTTGATCACAAGAAACAATCTTGACTACTAGCTCAATCTTCGATGATGAAACTCGATGAATCCGTGTTGGATGTAAGGAATTCCTCTCGAAGTTTGTTGTAGTGTCTTGAATGCTTGAAGATCTTTGATTGCTGAATGAGTGGAGAATTCGACAGAGTAACGGCGCTTGAAGAAATGAATGGCCAAAAGTCCTTTCCTTGTTGGAGGTTGGGGGGTATTCATAGGGTCGAATCTGAATAGGAAAAATTCTCCAAGTCCTTAAGTCGTAGCCGACTTATAGTAAGTCGTGGGTCCTAAGTCGGCGACGAGATAGGAGCGCTTGTACCAGTTACTCCTGAATACATCCAGAATGAGTTATTTGGTATAAGTCATAGGTCGGCAGCGGCTTAGTATAAGTTGTTAACTCCTTAGATCTGTAAGTCGTAGGTCTTAAGTCAGCCACGAGATAGACATGCACTGGTTACTCTTGAACGTCCAGAATGAGCTAAGTCATAAGTCGGCAATGACTTAGCATATGTCGTAGGTCTTAACTCGGAGACTTATGTATCTCGTAGACTTTTAAGTCGGAGCTTACTTCAAGTGGGTGTGTTTTAGGTCGGTCCTATGGTTAAGTCGGTGAGAGCCTTGAGTCGGAGCCGTAGCTAAGTCGGAGCTTTCTTTAACAGTTAGGTCGGTATGGCTTTAGGTCGGAGCTTTTCTTAACTCGGAGCTTCCTTTAACTCGGAGCTTTCTTAACTCGGAGCTTCCTTTAACTCGGAGCTTTCTTAACTCGGAGCTTCCTTTAAGTCGGCACATTTGTTAAATCGGCACACTTGTTAAGTTGGTCTTCCTCTTGAGTCGGTCACACTTTTAACTCGTTATGTCGCCTATCAAAGAGGATTAACATTTGCCCCTCGAAGTACACGCCTAAGTCGTAGGTCATGTGCTTCGATTCCCCTAGCTCGCTCTGTGGACGACTTAGGATGAGTCGTAGGTCGTAACTCGTATGTACCGGTTCATCTTCTACTACCCCAGTATATAAATAGTTTAGGTCGTCCCTTCTTTTCCTTCACCTGCTCTCGTTACTTCTTTCCACCATTAACAAGCATTCGAAATCTTTGAAGACGAAATCAATTACTCAATTACCAGTTACTCTCGTCATTATATTGCGTAAGTGAAATCGGCTTCCCCATTTAATCTTTGACCGTCACTGAATCGCGAATCCCATTTCTGACCTATTCTTCTTATGTCATGCTCCATTGCAACCTTCGTTTCAATTGATTATCGATGGATTCGAGACGATTTGTCTTGGACTTGGACAATCTGTACGAACGAGGTGACAGATTGCAGCGATTCAGCTTGTCTGACTCGTGGTTCGCGATGAAGTAACAGCACACCGATTTTATGGCGACTCTGTTGATTGAATGCGTTGAGAGGACGAGAGTTTTGGTTGAAGAAGAGGTTAATGGGTTAACGGGTTAAGAGTGTGTTGAATTGGTGTACCGAAAAGACGGACGACTTAAGGCCTTAAAAATCACGACTTAACTTTTGATGACCTGGTGAATTGTGTACGACTTAAAGTAGGTTGTAAGTCGTAAGTCGGTCGACGACCCAGGACATGGATTTTTGCACTTCTCCTGAAATCCTTTATCACAGCATGACTTAAAGAACTGACGCCGGCTTAACTCGTTGCTCATTCCTTAGGCCGCAAACGAGATAGGACTTAGTGAAATTTTTGAACTTGCATTCTTTAACTTGGAACATACTTTTGACATGAATTCTTGACTTGAAATGCTGGAACAGACTGTCTAATTTTAACTGCTTGAACCTTCCCACGTGCCATATTTATCTTACAGATCAACAACCTGTTTACTCACAACATTCACAGAATATTGGGACGAATATACTGCCACTGATTGCCTGCATCAAATGACAGATTATTCGATAAAGAAAAAATCAAATTAAATGCACTGCATGAATGAAATGTTGTACAATAACCAATTCAAGTGAAGTATTAGAGCAAAATCGTAATAGCCAACTGAAACTGATTTGTTTACATTAACACTGTACTTAGATATTAACAAGTTCTGAAATCTCATAATCAACCGATTGTCGACTAGTTTAATTCCAGTTGTGTTTACTTGTTTTTTTTTATTGGTTCTGCACAACACTTCACACTTTTTAGGAAACGTGCACCTTAATATTTGATCATCCAGTTCCTTGTGTAGAATGACATCTCAACACGAAGATTTGGAACCAACTGGAGGAGTTTTTCCAATCGCTACTCCATTAAACGATCCTCCAAAAAGGACACCTACTACTTTGAGCCATAAAGCCTTTTGTCAATCATGCACCCAGTTTGGCATTGCCGAAGCTGACGCTTTGCTCCCTGGAATAGATGATACTGCTGATATACCGCCCCATGGCTTTGTCGCAGTTAACCGCCAAATGTGCTCGAGTGGAGCTATCCCCCCATTTAATGACTGCCTTCGAGAACTTCTTCTCCGACTATCTATCTCCCCTTTTCAATTACACCCTAATGGCTACGCTATCTTGCTGGGACTGTGTGTGCTTTTTAGGAGAACGCTGGACCGTTTTCCCAATTTTGGAGAAATTCGCTTCCTGTGCACATTTACAAAGCACAAAGACCATCCTTCCATTATAGTTGTGAGAAGTGTTAGAAATCATAAGTTGATCGTTGGTCTCCAAGACAGTGTTCACAATTTCCTAAGCCAGTTTTTCTATGTCCGCTGTCCTCCAGGATTTTACGCCATCTGGAGAGTAGGGAGTAAGATCATTAGTCTCTGTTTCTTATGTTTTTTCGAACTTGTCGAAGTTCGAGTTATCGAGTGTTAACTTTGTCCTTTTCTTTTCAGCACTTCCTCCTCCTTCTAGAAATCCCGGTCACAAAGCGACTTTTGAGAGGCTTATGGCGGTGCTGGTTGAGGAAAGGAGTATCCAGTTTCTATTGACAGACGAATTTTTACATCAATTCGGTCTTTTACACTCTTCCCACTTTACCCAGCCTCGTGAAGTTTCTAATCTTCCAGCGCAGACATCAGATGCCCCAGCTTCAACGGAAGATATGGCTTCAAAGGAGCCAACTGTAGACACTACATTAGTAAAGTGTTCTACTTCTATTGGCGTTGCGGGAACCTCCAGCAAACCGGCGCTTGCTCCAATTATTGAAGAGGAAGAAAATCCTCGAATTTCTGAAAAATCAGCCGATGTGGAAGTTGAAAAGGAGAATTCTGCTGAGCATCATAATGATGACACCTTTGATGACTTGAGTGACATAATGATAACTTCTCAAGAGCTTTTCAAGGATAATCTTCCAAAAGCGAACTCTCCTGTCGTTGAAGCGACTTCCTCTTTGAAACAAACTTCGACGCCTTTTACACTTGTCGTCTCCGTTCCCGCACTAAAGCGTGGGTTGTAGTTTGACGCACGTAGTTCGCACGCCGCACACACTTAGGATTTTTCAGCACTTATAAGCATTTATCCTCTTTTTCTGGAAATTTCTAAACTTTACTTCTTTTTCGGTTTTCAGATTCTCCGATGGGGCGTACCGGCTCATACTATGACTCATTTCAGCGCCATGGAGGCCGTGGATCTTATGACTTTAGGAAATATCTTGGTGACCAGAGAGAGACAGATGAGGAAAGGGCTCAAAGGAAGGCTCAAGAAAAATGGGATTATGAGCAGCGGCAGAGAAGAAGAGACGCTGATCGATATGATTCTTCTTACAGAAGTTACGATTCTCATAAGCGAAAGTCTTATGATGACAAAGGGAAGACTCATATTACTGACGAATCAAGCAAACGGTCCAAGCCAAGTGACACATCTATAATTTCTGAGAAAACAGATGCTCCTATCCCTTCTGATACTCCGGCCGGCTCTCCTCCTTTAAAGAAAACCGATATCCAAACGATCATCAGCAGGCCCTAATATCAGGTTAAAGACGGCCCTCCAACACTTCAAAGCCGGTTTCCGAACTGGTGCTTAAAAGGAGTGCGTTTTGACCTAGATTTGGTCCCAATCGATAAGCAAGACATGCTTAAAAGTCTCGATGCAGTTCGGCTTAACATTGAGAGGATGTCGCAATGGCAGAAACTTGTTGATGAACTCCAGAGAGTCAACCATATGAATCTTGAAAACATGCTGACTCTGGAGAATGATAAAGCTGAATGGGATAAATGGTGCAAGCAGCATGACGCGGAGATGACGAACATCGCGGATGACAATGCAAGGCTTGAATCTGAAGTTAAGCAGCTTAAGGAAAATCTCGCCTCTTCTTCTGCATCACATACTCAAAAAGAAGAAGTCTTTCAGAAGCAAGTGCGGGATGCACATGCTGCACATGCTGCACAAAGAGATGTCGAAATGAAGCTTGCCGCTGAGCAGCATACTACTGAGAAATATCGCACAGAAAACACCGAACCACGGGAAAAAATCACCTCCCAGAACGTGGAGATTGAGTTACTAAAGTCTCGACTCGCTAAAGCTGAGACAGAGCGTGATGAGGCTATTACTGGTCGGGTTGCTGCCGTTGCCGAAAAAGAAGCGGCTGAGCAATCACATGAGGCAACGAAAGCAAACATCAGCTCTACCTTATTTGACTATTATTTACACAGCGTTCTGGGTCGTGGGAGCCTTGCTTTTCTAGGTCCTGATTATGAAATCACTCTGGCTGAAGTGTGGGAAGCCGCAATTGATATGTTTAAAGGTGCCGGCTATGATGAAGCAGAACTCAAGGCTCGCTATCTAGATGATGAGGCTCGCGCCGCTCTTGTTAAAGGGAAGGAGCAGCTTGCTAAAGCACGGGCTGAATCACTGGGAGAAGAGCTTTTAAAAGAGGAAGCTCCTTTAACTTCCCCTGTTCATACTTCCACTTCGGCCGATGTAAACATTATGGATTCCGGCTCCCATTCTTCACTCCCAGCTAAAATTGCCCAAGAAACTGCGACCACTCCCACTGAGGATGAGGCACCGGACGATACTGAAGCCGAGAAATTCGAGATTGACCTTGCGAAGCCAACTCCTCCAGGTAATTTTGGCATCGTCCCGGGCCCAATGAACCAGTTATTTGATTTAACCGAGTTTGATGACCTTCTTACTTGTTACTTAAACTTTGGTGAACCGATACCCTCTCTATTTTCGGGAGATGTTGATTTTAACTTCTTTTCTTCTATAGCGGAGGCACCAAACACTGCACAAGTTTCCACTCCTTCAGTTGCCGTCCCTCCATCTTTACAGATTACTCCTCCTTCTGCTTCCCAACCGGGATCGCAGGCAGAAAAAATCGAAGCTCTTCAAGGCCTGGATGATCCGGCTGTTTCGCAGGAGCAGAAGGCGGAGGATCTTGAAGACATCGAGAAGACCCCGGAGCGGTCTCTAGATGATGACCCGAAGCTTCCAACATTGCTTGCTACTCCGGGGAGCGAATCTTCTTCGAAGAGGAAGGGGAAGCGTGCCATAAGGAAGAAGAAGAGAGGTGCTTCGACTGGGGAAGACAAAACAGAAGAAGACCCAACCACTCCTCCTTCTCCGTCCCGCCCACATCGGATTCCGAAATTAACTATTAGGCCAAGCAAAGGCTCCAAGGGTGGCGGAAAGAAGGAGTGACAAGCTGAACTTTATACTTCTTATTTTGCTTTTTACATGTATAGACCGGAGATTGTGCGGGTACCGGTCCCTGCTTTTGCTTTTTTGAGATATCTGCACATGTAAAGAATTTTCATAGTACTAAATAAAACAGTAATTTTACTTGTACAAATTCTTGTGTATGTGAGAACGCATCTGTTTCTCTTTTTTGGTGTAGAATAAACGATTCCTTTTACTTGTACAAACTTTTTGTCTGTGTTTGGGAATACATTTATTCCACATCTATTTTTTGTGATATTGCAATGAACTTGTGGCATGTTGCTTTTATTAATATAATTGAATTGTATAGTGTTGCCCCCATACCACAAGTGCATTGCAATATTTCTAGCTTTTACAAGACTGATATTCTCACTTCAGAGAATAACAATTCCACTTTTAGGGGAGGAATCATCTTGCTTTTAATAGAGTATATCTCGTTTTTTGGAGAAATTTTTATTTTTTCTTTCTTTCTGAAGAACACTTCAACTATCGGGGATGATCGCTTTCATTTGTCAAAAAAGAAAGTAGATTTCCCTATGCAGTGAAATGAACTTTTCTGAAAGAATTTTGTAGCATTTCAACTTTTTTAGGAGGAACTTTTTGAGATGAACAAGTTAACCTTCCTTTGAGAGTTGAACTGTGCTTCCGGAGAAGGCTTTTCGTTCGAGCATTCTATTTTGGGACATGCCTCCGGAGAGGGCTCCTCTTAAAGAGTTGTGCCTCCGAAGAGGTCTTGTGCCTCCGAAAAGGGCTTGTGCCTCCGAAGAGGGCTTGCGGTGCCTTGGGAAAGGGCTTTTGCCTCCTAAGAGGTCATGTGCCTCCGAAGAGGGCTTGTGGTGCCTTGGGAAAGGGCTTTTGCCTCCGAAGAGGTCATGTGCCTCCGAAGAGGGCTTGTGCCTCCGAAGAGGGCTTTTTGATTGCATGGAAGTTACTTTCTCATGGTTGAGTGGATCCACGGGGCGGACGCAAGTTGCTTTATTGGATGTTCGTTTGCACAAACGATCACAATTAACTAACAAGGGCCCTGTTCCTTCAGCTTGGGAAGGTGCCCCTCCGGTGGTTCCACCAATCTTTTTTGATTGAGGAAAGCACTTTCATTTTTTGGCGTGCCTCGTTAGAGGGCTTTGTTGACCTTTGAGAAGGAGCGTCGGTAGGTTGGTGTGCCAGGAAGGTTGCGTCTCAGGGGCGAGTAGATCCACGGGACGGACGCAAACTGCCTGATCGGATGCATCACGATCAGTTAGCAAGGGCCCTTTTCCTTCTGCTTGGGAAGGTGTCCCTTTGGTGGTTGTACCGGCCCATTTTATTGAGTGGCATACCTCCTTTTGGCTGCTTCTATGTTTGGTGGCCCATGTTCCCTCATCATTTGCTAATCAGCTACCCTTTATTATTGTTTCCAAGCGCGTCTTCTTCTGCAAGTAAATTGTCTTATCCGAAGAAGTGGACTTCACTGTTGGACAACTTCACAGGACAAACACAAGTTACCTAGTTGGATGTCTGTTCGTATTGACAGTCACAACCACTTAACGAAGGTTTGCCTCAGTGGAGTTGCCAACTTTTTATGTGAAGTTCTTCTTATATCGGATTTGAATATGGAATTTTTAGTTGCTTGGTATTTGCTTAATAAGTGATTTGTAGGGCTCACTTAGCTTTGCGATGAGTGAGCTTTGCTTTAATGACCTGCAATATTAGATCGACATTTTAGCAATACATTTAGAGTATTTACACATCGAAATATAACAGGCATTTCGTAATAGAAAACACAGAATTCATAGTTTTTCATTATTCAGTCACACTGATTCCTCAGCGGTTTACAATGCAGAAGTCACACATCCATTATCATTTTTACAAATTCAAGCAATGCTGTTAAGTAAAAAATGGATGCTAGTTATTATTGTTTCAGAATCTCCGGACTGATTTTCTATTTGCACTAGATTCGCGGCTTCGTATTTATATGCCAGAGAAAGTGAAAGATGCCACAGTTACAGTTTTGTGGACAATTAGCAGTCGTCCCAACTTCTGCCCGCTGGGTGTGGACCTCCTGTGACAACATTAATGACAAGCTTTTCTGAATCTTGCACTGCAGTGTTGTTGAGAGAATCGGATTGATGGGTAGGACGTTGTTGATCCCAAGTGGATGAGGTTGGATCGACTCCGCCTCTCTTAACGTATTCTTGGAGTTTACCCTGCTCCAGCAATTCTTCAATCACATTCTTTAATTGGCGACATTGGTCAGTGTCATGGCCAGGTTGATTGTGAAATTGGCAGAATTTTCCATTACGCTTTGCACCTCTCGTCATCTCAGGTGGCTTAGGATACCTGACAACGTCCTTTGTTGCAAAAAAGATATTTCTTGGTGTATCAGTTAAAGGAGTAAAATCTGAAAGATCGAAGCGGCGGAGTTTCCTCTCATTCCCCTGATTCTTTTCTCCGTTGTTTTCCCTTTTCTGACTTTCAGATTCTCTTTTATTAGATGGGACATTGTTATTATTAGCTTGGGCAACAACTACTTTCGATGTCGTAGAAAGGCTTTCAAGGCGAATGAACTCGTCGGCCTTTTTATAAAAAATTTCAAGCGAGTTCGGTTCTTTCATCTTTAGCCATATTCCAAATTTGCTTGATTTATCAATGGCTCGCATCAAATAAGTCACGATCATGCGTGGCTCTGCATTTTCTACTTCGGCTAGAGCTATATTGAAACGGCTCAAGAAAGATTTGATTGATTCTCCGGGTGCTTGTTCAAGGTTAGACAGTGACATTATATCCTTAGCTTTTGAAGCATACAATCTGAATTGTTCTTTGAACTTTTGTGTTAAGTCGGAGAACTTATCTACAGACCGAACTGGAAGCTTTGTGAACCAAAGTAAAGCCACACCTTTCAAGTATACTGGAAAGTATCGACACTTAATCTCGTCTGACGCTCTTGCACCGATCATATGCCAATCGTACTTGTATAGGAAATGATTAGGGTCACTCGTTCCCCTATAGGCTTGGATAGTAGGAGGTGCAAATTTCCTTGGAAATTCCGCTTTCAGGATCCTTTCCGTAAACGGAGTTCTGCTTGGCGCAAATCCCCAGTCAGCCTCATCCTCTTCCCTTTGCATGCTCTCTTTCATGATGCGGCCAACCATTTCAAACAGGTACTCTTTATTGTTCAAAGAAACTTCCGGGCAAGCATCAGTTCTTCCCTCGGAAGTTTTCCCCTTCATATGTTCATGACAAATTGGTTGCGGCATAGAACCATCAGCTTGGAAAGGTGGCATTTCAGGAAGAGTAGTTTGATGGTTTTTTGGTTGACGATTTGCCCCGAGCAGGGCAGTTATTCTATCCATCATCAAAGCGTTTTGAGTTTCAATTTGTTGGTATAATCCAGAAACTGCGTCATCCAATTCAGCCCTGGTGACTCCAACGGTAGGAGTTGCTTGGTCTGTTGTTGGGGAAGCGGAAGTCCCTTCATGAGCATTTCTGGATCTGATAGGTCTACCTCTTCTTCCAGGAGCCATTATTTCGGATCAACTTCTGGTTTTTAAGAGAGGTTCTTTTTATGAGTTTCTTGTGAAGCAACGGTGAAAATCTTCCTGAGTTCAATTCTCAGTGAAAGCACCAAAATGTTAACGTTAAAAAGTGAACGCTAACACCTGGTGTGTGTAATAGAATCGTGAAAGCACCACCCGTGTGACGGGAACAGAATTTAAGCAGTAAACTAGCAGAAAAGCAGTAAAAGACAGCACTTTATAGTGGTTCGGCTCAGATTAAGCCTACGTCCACTTTGAATCTCTTTATTACTGAATTTGGTTACAAATCGGTAAAAATCTCTTATGAAAACAGTATAATTTGATCACAAGAAACAATCTTGACTACTAGCTCAATCTTCGATGATGAAACTCGATGAATCCGTATTGGATGTAAGGAATTCCTCTCGAAGTTTGTTGTAGTGTCTTGAATGCTTGAAGATCATTGATTGCTGAATGAGTGGAGAATTCGACAGAGTAACGGCGCTTGAAGAAATGAATGGCCAAAATTCCTTTCCTTGTTGGAGGTTGGGGGGTATTTATAGGGTCGAATCTGAATAGGAAAAATTCTCCAAGTCCTTAAGTCGTAGCCGACTTATAGTAAGTCGTGGGTCCTAAGTCGGCGACGAGATAGGAGCGCTTGTACCAGTTACTCCTCAATACATCCAGAATGAGTTATTTGGTATAAGTCATAGGTCGGCAGCGGCTTAGTATAAGTTGTTAACTCCTTAGATCGGTAAGTCGTAGGTCTTAAGTCGGCCACGAGATAGACATGCACTGGTTACTCTTGAACGTCCAGAATGAGCTAAGTCATAAGTCGGCAACGACTTAGCATATGTCGTAGGTCTTAACTCGGAGACTTATGTATCTCGTAGACTTTTAAGTCGGAGCTTACTTCAAGTGGGTGTGTTTTAGGTCGGTCCTATGGTTAAGTCGGTGAGAGCCTTGAGTCGGAGCCGTAGCTAAGTCGGAGCTTTCTTTAACAGTTAGGTCGGTATGGCTTTAGGTCGGAGCTTTTCTTAACTCGGAGCTTCCTATAACTCGGAGCTTTCTTAACTCGGAGCTTCCTTTAACTCGGAGCTTTCTTAACTCGGAGCTTCCTTTAAGTCGGCACATTTGTTAAATCGGCACACTTGTTAAGTCGGTCTTCCTCTTGAGTCGGTCACACTTTTAACTCGTTATGTCGCCTATCAAAGAGGATTAACAGCAGACAGCATGATGCAAGGATAATAATAGTAATAGTATACCAAATCTTCGTCTTCGTCCTCCAGAATAGATCTTCAATAAGCTGAAAAACTCAGGACTGACCCGAGCGTAATGAAAAGACAAAACACTCGAGTCAGGACTAAAACATCCTTATGTAAGTTAATCAATCGTAAATAAATATGAATGCAACGGCGTCAGAGATGTTTACGGGGTTGGACATCTCATATCCAGTGTCAACATGAGTGCAATAACTTAAGAGATGTTACAGGATTTTCCATCTCTCAAGGATCCGTTAAACTATCTACTATGTAGTACAATACGCTATTATAATATGTCTACATTAAAGTAAAAGTATTAAAATAGCGTTAAGGCGTTACCATAATCCCCCTTAACACATTTTTATTCCCAAGAGCATATACAAGACCGTAGTTTCCCCAAAATCGGAAGTCACCAGAAGGCAATCCATATACTAAAGGTACAAACCAAAACGTAGTGGTCGCGAATAGGATAATCAGTATGACAAGGTACATGAGGCGATACCAACTAGGATACTAGTAGTTGCGTGATCCGGACTGATGTTCAGCATAGCAGCTACTACCTCAACACCGCGAAACAACACTCCCAAATCAAGGGGTGCACCCAAATCGAATCACAAAGGTAAAAGATATGGTATCGAAGAAGTGTGTCCGCTAGAGGTGGCGAACCTCAATGGCCCGGCGCGGCTCCTGTTTTAGTCATGTCAGGGGTCATCCAATATCGTTCTCTTTCTTCAGTCAACGCGTTCACCAAACCATCCACTTCATTCTAGATCAACACTCTGCATATAATAGTTATTAAAGTGGTTTTCGGTATCGACAGAGAGTATGTCCATATCTGATCCCGGTCTCTTTAATAACTACGTATTATTACACCGATGGCACTTTTACATTTCAAATCGATTCATAATTGATATCAAAATATCATATTCGCTTCAAAATCAAATCCATTTCAAATATCACCATATCTATTCAAGATGTAAGATTCCGTTTCAAAATCATTTTTCGCCTCAATATCTCATTTCGATTTCAAGATCATTTTTCGCCTCAATATCTCATTTCGATTTCAAAATCATTTCGAATTTCAATTTAGGTTGCAACTTCATTTAACCCAATTCGTATTTAAATTCAAGATTTAAATACAAACATTTCACCTTATTGACCAGCTTGAAATTTTTAGAAAATATTTTAAGTAGTTTAAAAGTAGTTTAAATAATTAAAATAGTCAAAATGCTTAAAATATTTAAAATGTATTTCAAATCGATAAATTAGTTTACTATAGTTAAATGGATTTAAGATAGATTAAATAAAATTAAATAGGTAAATAGCTTTAAATCAGATTAAATATAATTAAAAATAAATTAAAATAGGTTAATTAGTTTAAAATAAATTAAATTGGGTTAAGTAGATTTAAAATAGATTAAAATAAGTTAACATGGTTTAAGATAGGGTAAAATAATTTAATATAGTTAATGTAGGTTAAAATAGTTTAAGTATTTAAAAATGGTTTATATAACAGGGTAATTTGGAAAACAAAATGAAGCAGCTTCGAAACCAATCCATTTTAATTATAACTTCCCAATTCAAATCAATTTCAATTTCCATCCAACCGATTCAATTTCGATTTCAATTCAAATCAATGTCAACTTTAACTTCAAATTAATTCAATTCCGCATTCACCTCCAATTTATTCAATTTCAATTTATAGCGATTTTGAGCTTGATTTTTTTTCAAAATATCGATTTATAACACTTAACAAAAATTTTCTTCAATATTCAAATTTAAATCCAAATTTCATATATGATTCAATTCCAAGCTCAATTTCAAAATATCATTTTAATATCACCTTTACTTAGTAATATTCAAAGCTTGAAATAATGTTCAATCTTTAAAACAAATAAATTTCGAAATTCGATCATATCCTGATTTTAAATTTCAAAGTCTCAACTTATATTATTTAACAATTTCTTTTAACCAAAATTTTTTTTCATTCCAAACTCAAAATTTCAATAAATTCAATTTCTATAAATTGATTTTTTTTATAACTTTTAAATCAAAACATTTAAACAAATTTCAAATCAATGATTTTAAAATTATTAATTTAACCAATCCGGTGTCCGTATATAATTTTCTATCCTATGGCCAAGTGATTATTTATTTCAATTAAATGTCAGGGATGAATATATATCACTTAAACCAATCATAGTGTCATATGTATGTATAACAGGATATATATAAGCAAATAAACATCCAAACATTTAAATATCAACCAATAGCATCCATCGAAATAAATCATCAAATAGACAATACAATTCACGACAATTTCATAGTTATCAATATCAGGAAATTTAATTGCAATTAAATTTTAATTTAAATTTGACTATCAATTTTAATTTTCAACGGTGAATTCGAATGACAATCTATATGACAATTAAATTTTTATCAAACAACGACAAATAAAATTCATATCACTTCATAATATCAAATTTAACTACCATAAAGATATTCAGTACGTTGTGAGCGTTATAAAACACTCACCTTGATTTTACGATTTTAAATCAAATCGAACGACGTTCGATTTAACCTAAAATTTTAACGGGCTCTAAACGTCTTCGGATCTGTACCGCAGCAAAGCTCTTGCCGCTGCGATTCCGGCGTCACCAGTTTCGTCTGATTCCGATCTCTTATGCCTGAGATATGAGTGTTTGAAGATTGAATATATATTAATATAGTTAAAACAAATTTTTTTTTATATACCCATAGAAAATCATGGCCGTTCGTTCTGGAATCAAAGGCCACCATACTTCTTCCTTTCGTTCGTTCGCCCCAGGGTTTCAAGAACCCATAGCCGATGTTCAACATCCATTATACTCGGCCACCACGCTTGTCGATATCACGATCAGGAGCCATCATCACGAAGCTCTCGTCCATGAGCAACCTCGTCTTGAATGCCGCAGAGCTCGGTCATTCTATGGCCTCGTAAAACGCGAACAACGGCCGGCGTTCGAGCCTCAAATTCTCTCTCCTCACCATGCTAAATACGATCGCCACCGTAGGATCTCTAGAGCTCATCGAGCTCCACATTTTCCTAGTTAGAACTTCGGCTCGAAAGTTGATGGATCGACCAGAATTTTGGGAAGAAAACGAATCGTTTTCGGCCATCTATTATAATAAATGGCGGGTACGAATGTTTTAACCTAGGGTTGACAGTGGACGCGAATATATATATATATATACATGCGAATTATTTTATTATTATTTCCTAATTTTAACGAGTATTCAAACGAACTCCAAACGAAACTTGCCGCCAGGCGTTTATAATGTTTTACCCACATTCCAAACACAATGGAATGCGTTTCAGGGCCTAATTCGATCGTATGTGCGAGTTACGGAAATAAATGATCAATTTTAAATTAAATCGATTAAATTAATTTCTAAGCGTTTTGAGCTGCCACGGTCAAACGACAACTCCGATTGCTATGGAAATTGAAACCCAATAAAAATAAACTCTTACGGATCTAATGGAACTAGTTTCGTCGAATTCCGAGACTGTGCCCCGGAAGGCTATTTTAACTCGTCGATTAAATCGACGACTTTTCAAAATTTACAGAATTGCTAAAAATTCCAATTTTAAAATCTTATTAACTCTATTATAATCCCAATATAACTTACATTCACTTTGGAAACCAATTTGAATCATATTAAATCAAATTTCAGTTATTCACTCTATTTTCATATATTAAATTTCAATATCAAATTAATCATATCAAATTTGGAATTTAATTATTCAACATTTGTAATATTAAATTTAAACAAATTTGATTATTATTAAACCACTATCTTTTGAAATATTCAAAAACAAACTTATAAAATTTAACCTTTAAAACAAATTCAAATTATAGAACAACCATTTCCATTAATCAGTTATTCAATTTCCGTTATTCAATTATTCAATAAATTCCAAATATTAAATTTAAACAATTTTGATTATCCAATAATTCATTATCCTTTGAAATATTTGAAATTGAACTTATAAGATTCAACTTTTAAAACCAATTCACATCTTAGAACACTATTTCCAATTTACAGTTATTCAATTATTCAATAAGTTTTAAATATTTACTTTAAACAATTTACCTATTCAATATTCAATTATTTGATTTTTAATAGATTTTACTTATCAATCATTACTCTATTATACCCAATGAATTCAACATTTATTATCCTATCCAACTATTGATTGCAAAGGCATTCACTAAGTAGCATTTATTTTTCAATACTTATTACTATTCAAATCTTCGAAACCAATCTATTAAAATTTGTATTTCTACCTAAATAATTCACAATTCTTATTCACTTATTTACATTTGTTTTTCCATATATTCCCTTATAACCAAGTTATAACATTTGAGTCAATTCAATTAGATTGGAACTCTATTTAATCTATAAATAATTACATGGATAATTATTGTTGCAATTCATTCTAGTTATTATTATTCGAAATGAATTACAAATTTTTTTTCTAACATTAAATCACGAAATCTTATTAAATTAGCTATTTTAATTATCGAAAATTTACAGGTCGTTACAAATCTCCTCTTTGATTATAGTCAAATCATGGCATAATGTCTGTCACGTACGGGAATTTTCGACTTTCGAAAATTCGACATCGATACTCACTTTATCGACTGCCGAGCAATCGAGTGCCGGAAACTCCAATAGTGAGGGATTTAGAAAGAAGAAAAAGTAAGAAGAAGAAGAAAAGAGAAGAAGAGAGAAGAACAACAACAGAACAACATCAGAAAACGAAAACAATATCAGAATCTCACACTCGCAGCGGAACAATATATAATAGATAATTACTAGTCTTTTAAAACAAAGAACTATATCATTTTATACATACATCAATCATCAGAGTCAATATACAACAATGGACAGTTATATAACTTGTCCTCATACAGAATACACAGCGGAATAAATACTATCAGATACAATACTACGTCTCGTCATCCAGAATATCTCCAAGCTCCAGAATATCCAGAATATCCTAATAATATAACTCTAGGCTGCCCATGTGGAAATTGGTGGGCACCCAGAGTTTAGAAGGGAAACAATAAACTCCGAGTCAGTCATGGTGACTGGTGTGAGATCGTAAAACAGTTATTCTTTAAAATAAATAGCAGAGAATTTTAAAGTCAATTCGCAATGCTTTTGGAAAATGAAACTACCATAAGACCTCCCGCCACACACACAATGCAAACGCAGACTTGGAGGAGATTTCTTCTTATGATAGTCAAAGATGCTTACTACGCAAAAATCAAATTCGTTTTGATATTATTATTAGTGCATAGTGTAGAAAACATTTTCGAAAGTAGAATATTAATCTTAGCCGACATAGGTACCATTATAGTATGCCTACTATAGCTACCATATTAAATGGCAGGTTCTACAACTAAAACCGTACAAGGCTCGTATTGTTTCTTTGGATTTCCAACAAATGGTCAGGCTAAGGAACTTCCTATCCACGATGGGTACGTCCCTGGAATAGACGACCCGAGAACCTAACCGGATCTCTGCCAACACAAGGCCGGGTTACCTCTGCAAAAATAGGTAACTACTGACACGCGTATGCCATCCCCCGATCGTCACCGATCTTCCCGAGGATCCCCGATTTCCAACAAACCACAAAGTAATAAATTCGCAGCAACCACAGAGGTTAAGTATCTGGGCTCCATACCATGATACCACCTTTATCCAGAAGGAATGACATACACTAAGGGGCGCTACTCCCTAAAACCTTGCTGCATCCTTCCTGTTTCGACCATTTCCGGGGTGTGAGGCTCGATGAAGTCTCGTCCACAAAGCTACGCTTTCTACAAAGCCCTGCTTCGGGTCAAACAAAAATGATCAACCTATGATCACAAAGATATAAGATCAAACAAATGATCATATCAAAAATGATCAAACACTGATCATTTCACAGCAACACTTAGTATGCCACGTTACCAAATTGGGATATATCGCTGATAAATTTCAACTACATAACCTCTGAGCTCGTACGTCTCAGAGAAGGGTGTTAAGCTAAGAGAATAAATTCTCCGCCACCAACAGAAATGTATTTGAAAGAAATCAGCTTTATATCTCAAATTGTAACGTCAGACACAAAATCCATACAAGCCTGTTCCGGGATCGAACAGAACCGAAGGCACTTCTCACGAAGCCCTTGCAATTTCCGGATAATTTTCAATCACGTCCGGACTTCCCGTCACTAAGGGTGATAAAACCTCTAAACCGAAGATCAGCCGATGTAGAGTAACTCGACGGTAATCCTTCCGTTTTCAAAAATATCTGGTCTTCAACACCGGTCTTCGAATGCAATTCATAACGACGTATCACATATTCGGAATGGGTTATACGACCCCATGGTCCTTTCCCGGCTAACCCGAATAGTGAGCGATTATTCAAAAATAAGTGTGGCATTCAAATTCATCCAATTCACAACAAATACCATTCAAGGTAATTATTGATAGTCGGTTATTTAACTATCAATAAAGATGCGCAACATCATCAGATTCCAAATAATTTTCCAAATTATTTCATCTTCAAAAATATCTTTACTAGATATAAAATTTCCACACTTAACCGTTTGAAAACAAATTTCAAATATTCACTTTTCAATTTATCTTTTAAAGATAAAGTTTCAAACCCTTCGTTTCTTATTTGGAAAAGCAATTCCATACTTATTTAAAATAAGTAATTCACAAAACTATTTATTTTCAACACTTGGAAAATATTCGATATACTTAAATCAAAATTAAGTATAATTTCATTCTTTAAGGAAATCATTTCTTAAGCACATTTATTCAAGTCAAAACGAATGTTACGTAAAACATCGTTACGACGACTTAAAATTTTTAGTATAGGGATTCGAAGTTTAGATAGATATATAAATCCCAATACTTACACAAAACATTTCCTTACAGAAATCATTTACTATAACAACAGTGTTATAGTCCACCGTTTCCTTCTACTTCTCGAAAACTTCTATTTCAACAATGAATGTTGAAATCTATGATTTCGATATTTAATCATTTTAAAACATCGTTAAAACAATTAACTTCATCTTAAATATCACTTTCCCAAAACATATCTATTTTACTTAACAATATATTCACTGTCCAAAATCGTGAATATACTTCACTAATTACATTTCACTATTTTCTACACGTTTTATTTCAATAATAATTCGCTATATTAAATTCATCAAATTTGATTGATTTCGAATTTATAAAACAACGTTTATAAATTCCATTTTCTATTTTCTATAACAACTCCGGTTTATAAATCTCATTTTATTAACTTCTATAATTCACTTATAAAAATAAGTGATTTCGGATTTATAAACAACTTTTATAAATTCCAATTCTATTTATAAAAACTTCAATACCAAATCAATTTCAATATTGATTTCTAAATTTATTTTCCATCCCAACTCATTTTATATTGACTTTCCAAATTTGTTTCAATTTGCCAATTAAATTTATAGTTGGACTTCCAACTTATTTCCTTTTTAAACAAATTCCTCTTAAAGAAAATAAATCTCTTTATCTTTTTCAAACTATTTAGAAATCCAAATTTTAATTAAATTCTTCAATTTGAAATCACTATTATACGAAATTCATTTATTTAACATTTTCACTTGATTCTGGAATTAATTCAATAAGATTTCAAAAATCAGCCTTTATTCTTTTAAATTCTTTTCTTCAAATTTATTAAATTTCTAAAATTAAATTTACTTAAAAACTTCTACTTGAATTACAAAAATTCAATTTCATTTAGTTTTGGAATCCAATGATATCAAACATCATTCAGCTAAATTTTAGCTTTCAAGCAAATTCCAGACATCAATATGATCAATAACATCAATATAGTTATTTACAGATTCATATCACAGTAGAAATAAATTCAATCAATGTGAGGGGTCCAGTTGGATCCCTCCAACCTGTTTCCATGCATCCAAAGACGTTAGCACAATACCAATTCCACTTCGAGGTGGAATATCGCGGTATATGGGTTTTATAAAAATATCCGCTTACTAACGGCGCAATAGGGTCTCATCCGCTATACGAGGCGGGAAATCAATCAATCCAATATATACATATGCCAATATGTATATATTTCTATATATAGATATATATCCTACTATATCTAATATCACATCCAAGCAATCAATCAATCAATCAATAACTGTAAAAGAAAATCCACTTTCATTTGAGTGAGAAGATCTCACCTTGATTTTTCCGATAGAAATTTGTAGCGTTTATTTCGAATGAAATTAAACGGACGTTTAATCTCACTCAAAATTTTCACTGACCCCGATCGTCTCCAATCCAGTTTCATCGCGAAGTATTTGACAAAACGAAGCTAACGCTTTTCGTTTCGTAATTTTCCGACCTCGCAGCAAATAGATACGCAATTTTAAACTTTACACGATATAAAATATAACTAATTTGCATTTTCTGTTTTAATTTCTAACCCTAGGCAATCTGGACCGTTGATATCGCTTGATGGAGTTATGGCCATGATCCTCTTCTCCCCTCACATTCACGTACGCGTTCCAGGTTTCAAAAGAAACCCACTGCCGCCCAAAAACCCTAATCACGCAACCCACTACACTCGATCGAACTTCGATCAGACGACGCCAGCACGTGCGCCTAGGCTCCCTCCCCCAACTCCAGTCGACCGCACCCCCCCAGCCTCGTCTACGACGTGCATTTTCACTTTGAAGTCGACTCAAACGCGGCTCTCTCGTTCCTCCAAATGATGATGATAACCCATCATCGCCGTATGAAATCGAAGATCCCTCAATGCTCTACGTTTTTCGTTTAGAAAGTTTCTCGAATCGAAGCTTGGTCATGAAGAGATTAAAAGAGGAAGATTGGTGTGTTCTGGCCATTGATTTTAAGGGGTGGCGGCTGAACGTTTTAGGGTTTAGTTTTCTTTCTTTTTTTCTTTTTGTGAATAAAAGTGGGGGTATTTATAGAGAATATCGAACACTATTCATCCCGGTTTTCCAAACTCCGTTTTACGCGCGATCATTATCGTTTCTAGGGTTTACCCCGCGTTCCGGACACAATGGAACAGGTTTCGGAAGCTAATTCGATCATATGTGTGAGATATGACAATAAACGATCAATTTAAATTAAACCGATTTAAATCGATTTCGAGGCGTTTTAATTTGTACCGGACAAATGGTAAATCCAAAAATTATGAAATTTGAAATCTTACAATAATATCACATTACGGATCCGATGAAACTGGTTTCGTCGAAATCCGGGACTTTTTGAAAAATGACTATTTTAACTCGACGATTTAAAATTAAAACGATATCGATGCGTTTCGAGCTGCCACGGTCAAACGATAACTCCGATTGCTACGAAAATTGAAATCCGATAATATCTAACTATTACGGATCCAATGGAACTGGTTTCGTTCAATTCTGAGACTGTTGGAAAATTGGCTATTTTTACAGTCGATAATTAAATATTAAAATATTCAATTTCCACAGATTAACTTTAAATTCAGTTCTGAAAGTTCTAAAATATTTCTATAACTCCAGTATGATTAAATAAAATTTTCAAATCATTTTCAATCATTTTAAACTCGATTTTTAATTATCTCTGGAATTTCACTATTTAATTTATTGATTTAATTATCAAATAAAACCCAATATTCGAAAAATAAATCATTCGACTTCTAAATTCCATTTATTAATATTAAAAATCAATTAAATATTCGAATTTTAATTATCAAAAATTCTGGGTCGTTACAGACTTCCCCCCTTAAAAGAATTTCGTCCTCGAAATTACAAGTTAGGAAAAAAAGTCCTTAATTCGTCTACTATCTTTCACAGTCTAATAGTTTTTATCAATTTATCAAAACAAATCTTCCTACCAAAGATTCGTTCTCAATTCAACTAAATTTCCAACTTCAATTTATACGTTTCCAAACAACATTGTTTACTTCAAAATTCAAATTTAAATTTCAAACTTTCAAAATTTCTCAAAAATTTTCTAACGCCCTAAATTTTCGAAAAATTTCGCCAGCGTCTCCTTTGCGCGGCTAATACGGTACGACTACAAAACGTCCCTATGGACTCTCAGATTTCAAAAAGAAAAAGAAAAAGCCAAGCGGCTAGACAAGAAATCATCAAAATCTCATATTTGAAATTCAAATACTTACCTTTTGTCGAGCAATTCAAATTTATCTTCAAAATTAAATTCCAATTCCTTTATACCTGTATATCCTACTAGCCATAATATCTAGTTACATATATTCAAACCATTTTGCAAATTCTATTACAAAATTTTCAATATAAACTGCTTATACATTTTTACTTCACTATTGAAGTTATATATCTATTCTCATTCGATTTTACATTTCCCATTCATTTGTATTTAGTTTACCATTTCAACTAAATTTGGATTCAATTTACTTTCCATTCTGAAATATTGAATTTTATCAATTATTTGTCATTTACAACTGCACTACCTTAAATTAGTTCCAATTACTAATTCAAATTGATATCAATTCAATTTATTTTAATTCTACTTCGATTAAATCTACTTATCTTTAAACTGGATTTCCAATTTCCATACGAATTTTAATCCATCTTTCATTTACAATTATTCAATTCAATTCATTTTCTTACAAATTCGAAATGAGTTTCAACATTTAATTTCACTTTCATTTAATTGATTCACTTATACTTGCTTTGATTTAACTTCATCCTTTAAGTTAAGTTTATTCTATCACAATTTAAATTGTACAAGTTCAACTTAATAATATTTCATAAATATTTTTATATAGTATTCCAGAGTCTTTTCACCCTTTCAAAAACCATTTTGAAATCAATTCAATTTCCATTTGAATTTCAAAACAAAACCCAAATTTTTCAAACAACTTCCATTTAAAACAATTTGACAGCAATTCCTCTTTTGGAAACCCGAAAATGAACATCGATGATGCTGCAGTCATTACCGAAGTTATTTTCCAGCGACCGAAAAGAGTTAAGAGCTTTTCATCTTTTCAAAATATTTTTCAAAACCTTCGAAATTCATTTTCAAATCAAAAAGAAATTAAACTTTCCAAATCTCCAAAATTTTCAAATTCTTTTCAAAACATTTCCAAAAACTTCTTTGGAATCCCGTTTTAAATTATAAGTCACATTTATAATTTACATTCTTAAATTTCATTCGTATGTGAATTAATTTCTTAACTTTGGAGTAACGATTTCAGTTTCTTATTCAACTTCATATAATAATGATAACATTCAATATTATCACTTTCCTAACAACCATGCAACCATATACTATGATAATTCATAGAAAATCATTTCTTTTCTATACAAAAATAGTTTTGGGCAAAATTATCTCATTTACCCGTTTTAAAATCAATATTGTGTCGGTTTATCTTGTTTAAGAGTTTAGAAACCCCTATCGATTACTGTTAGCTAGACTGCACCGACCAGAATCCATAAACAATCAACCGATAAGTCAACACAATACAAAACAATTTTATATTCACTAACAAATACACACTCGTATCTATTATTACACTCAAACTCATTCTAGAGTACTACTGACTCTATCTCTAATGAGTAACACCCAACAGAGTAGGGTTGTCGCTTAACCATATGCTCTGATACCACGCTGTCACGTACGGGAATTTTCGACTTTCGAAAATTCGACATCGATACTCACTTTATCGACTGCCGAGCAATCGAGTGCCGGAAACTCCAATAATGAGGGTTTTAGAAAGAAGAAAAAGTAAGAAGAAGAAGAAAAGAGAAGAAGAGAGAAGAACAACAACAGAACAACATCAGAAAACGAAAACAATATCAGAATCTCACACTCGTAGCGGAACAATATATAATAGATAATTACTAGTCTTTTAAAACAAAGAACTATATCATTTTATACATACATCAATCATCAGAGTCAATATACAACAATGGACAGTTATATAACTTGTCCTCATACAGAATACACAGCGGAATAAATACTATCAGATACAATACTATGTCTCGTCATCCAGAATATCTCCAAGCTCCAGAATATCCAGAATATCCTGATAATATAACTCTAGGATACCCGTGTGGAAATTGGTGGGCACCCAGAGTTTAGAAGGGAAACAATAAACTCCGAGTCAGTCATGGTGACTGGTGTGAGATCGTAAAACAGTTATTCTTTAAAATAAATAGCAGAGAATTTTAAAGTCAATTCGCAATGCTTTTGGAAAATGAAACTACCATAAGACCTCCCGCCACACACACAATGCAAACGCAGACTTGGAGGAGATTTCTTCTTATGATAGTCAAAGATGCTTACTACGCAAAAATCAAATTCTTTTTGATATTATTATTAGTGCATAGTGTAGAAAACATTTTCGAAAGTAGAATATTAATCTTAGCCGACATAGGTACCATTATAGTATGCCTACTATAGCTACCATATTAAATGGCAGGTTCTACAACTAAAACCGTACAAGGCTCGTATTGTTTCTTTGGATTTCCAACAAATGGTCAGGCTAAGGAACTTCCTATCCACGATGGGTACGTCCCTAGAATAGACGACCCGAGAACCTAACCGGATCTCTGCCAACACAAGGCCGGGTTACCTCTGCAAAAATAGGTAACTACTGACACGCGTATGCCATCCCCCGATCGTCACCGATCTTCCCGAGGATCCCCGATTTCCAACAAACCACAAAGTAATAAATTCGCAGCAACCACAGAGGTTAAGTATCTGGGCTCCATACCATGATACCACCTTTATCCAGAAGGAATGACATACACTAAGGGGCGCTACTCCCTAAAACCTTGCTGCATCCTTCCTGTTTCGACCATTTCCGGGGTGTGAGGCTCGATGAAGTCTCGTCCACAAAGCTACGCTTTCTACAAAGCCCTGCTTCGGGTCAAACAAAAATGATCAACCTATGATCACAAAGATATAAGATCAAACAAATGATCATATCACAAATGATCAAACACTGATCATTTCACAGCAACACTTAGTATGCCACGTTACCAAATTGGGATATATCGCTGATAAATTTCAACTACATAACCTCTGAGCTCGTACGTCTCAGAGAAGGGTGTTAAGCTAAGAGAATAAATTCTCCGCCACCAACAGAAATGTATTTGAAAGAAATCAGCTTTATATCTCAAATTGTAACGTCAGACACACAATCCATACAAGTCTGTTCCGGGATCGAACAGAACCGAAGGCACTTCTCACGAAGCCCTTGTAATTTCCGGATAATTTTCAATCACGTCCGGAATTCCCGTCACTAAAGGTGATAAAACCTCTAAACCGGAGATCAGCCGATGTAGAGTAACTCGACGGTAATCCTTCCGTTTTCAAAAATATCCGGTCTTCAACACCGGTCTTCGAATGCAATTCATAACGACGTATCACATATTCGGAATGGGTTATACGACCCCATGGTCCTTTCCCTGCTAACCCGAATAGTGAGCGATTATTCAAAAATAAGTGTGGCATTCAAATTCATCCAATTCACAACAAATACCATTCAAGGTAATTATTGATAGTCGGTTATTTAACTATCAATAAAGATGCGCAACATCATCAGATTCCAAATAATTTTCCAAATTATTTCATCTTCAAAAATATCTTTACTAGATTTAAAATTTCCACACTTAACCGTTTGAAAACAAATTTCAAATATTCACTTTTCAATTTATCTTTGAAAGATAAAGTTTCAAACCCTTCGTTTCATATTTGGAAAAGCAATTCCATACTTATTTAAAATAAGTAATTCACAAAACTATTTATTTTCAACACTTGGAAAATATTCGATATACTTAAATCAAAATTAAGTATAATTTCATTCTTTAAGGAAATCATTTCTTAAGCACATTTATTCAAGTCAAAACGAATGTTACGTAAAACATCGTTACGACGACTTAAAATTTTTAGTATAGGGATTCGAAGTTTAGATAGATATATAAATCCCAATACTTACACAAAACATTTCCTTACGGAAATCATTTACTATAACAACAGTGTTATAGTCCACCGTTTCCTTCTACTTCTCGAAAACGTCTATTTCAACAATGAATGTTGAAATCTATGATTTCGATATTTAATCATTTTAAAACATCGTTAAAACAATTAACTTCATCTTAAATATCACTTTCCCAAAACATATCTATTTTACTTAACAATATATTCACTGTCCAAAATCGTGAATATACTTCACTAATTACATTTCACTATTTTCTACACGTTTTATTTCAATAATAATTCGCTATATTAAATTCATCAAATTTGATTGATTTTGAATTTATAAAACAACGTTTATAAATTCCATTTTCTATTTTCTATAACAACTCCGGTTTATAAATCTCATTTTATTAACTTCTATAATTCACTTATAAAAATAAGTGATTTCGGATTTATAAACAACTTTTATAAATTCCAATTCTATTTATAAAAACTTCAATACCAAATCAATTTCAATATTGATTTCTAAATTTATTTTCCATCCCAACTCATTTTATATTGACTTTCCAAATTTGTTTCAATTTGCCAATTAAATTTATAGTTGGACTTCCAACTTATTTCCTTTTTAAACAAATTCCTCTTAAAGAAAATAAATCTCTTTATCTTTTTCAAACTATTTAGAAATCTAAATTTTAATTAAATTCTTCAATTTGAAATCACTATTATACGAAATTCATTTATTTAACATTTTCACTTGATTCTGGAATTAATTCAATAAGATTTCAAAAATCAGCCTTTATTCTTTTAAATTCTTTTCTTCAAATTTATTAAATTTCTAAAATTAAATTTACTTAAAAACTTCTACTTGTATTACAAAAATTCAATTTCATTTAGTTTTGGAATCCAATGATATCAAACATCATTCAGCTAAATTTTAGCTTTCAAGCAAATTCCAGACATCAATATGATCAATAACATCAATATAGTTATTTACAGATTCATATCATAGTAGAAATAAATTCAATCAATGTGAGGGGTCCAGTTGGATCCCTCCAACCTGTTTCCCTGCATCCAAAGACGTTAGCACAATACCAATTCCACTTCGAGGTGGAATATCGCGGTATATGGGTTTTATAAAAATATCCGCTTACTAACGGCGCAATAGGGTCTCATCCGCTATACGAGGCGGGAAATCAATCAATCCAATATATACATATGCCAATATGTATATATTTCTATATATAGATATATATCCTACTATATCTAATATCACATCCAAGCAGTCAATCAATCAATCAATAACTGTAAAAGAAAATCCACTTTCATTTGAGTGAGAAGATCTCACCTTGATTTTTCCGATAGAAATTTGTAGCGTTTATTTCGAATGAAATTAAACGGACGTTTAATCTCACTCAAAATTTTCACTGACCCCGATCATCTCTAATCCAGTTTCATCGCGAAGTATTTGACAAAACGAAGCCAACGCTTTTCGTTTCGTAATTTTCCAACCTCGCAGCAAATAGATACGCAATTTTAAACTTTACACGATATAAAATATAACTAATTTGCATTTTCTGTTTTAATTTCTAACCCTAGGCAATCTGGACCGTTGATATCGCTTGATGGAGTTATGGCCGTGATCCTCTTCTCCCCTCACATTCACGTACGCGTTCCAGGTTTCAAAAGAAACCCACTGCCGCCCAAAAACCCTAATCACGCAACCCACTACACTCGATCGAACTTCGATCAGACGATGCCAGCACGTGCGCCTAGGCTCGCTCCCCCAACTCCAGTCGACCGCACCCCCCCCAGCCTCGTCTACGACGTGCATTTCCACTTTGAAGTCGACTCGAACGCGGCTCTCTCGTGCCTCCAAATGATGATGATAACCCACCATCGCCGTATGAAATCGAAGATCGCTCAATGCTCTACGTTTTTCGTTTATAAAGTTTCTCGAATCGAAGCTTGGTCATGAAGAGATTAAACGAGGAAGATTGGTGTGTTCTGGCCATTGATTTTAAGGGGTGGCGGCTGAACGTTTTAGGGTTTAGTTTTCTTTCTTTTTTTCTTTTTGTGAATAAAAGTGGGGGTATTTATAGAGAATATCGAACACTATTCATCCCGGTTTTCCAAACTCCGTTTTACGCGCGGTCACTATCGTTTCTAGGGTTTACCCCGCGTTCCGGACACAATGGAATAGGTTTTGGAAGCTAATTCGATCGTATGTGTGAGATATGACAATAAACGATCAATTTAAATTAAACCGATTTAAATCGATTTCGAGGCGTTTTAATTTGTACCGGACAAATGGTAAATCCAAAAATTACGAAATTTGAAATCTTACAATAATATCACATTACGGATCCGATGAAACTTGTTTCGTCGAAATCCGGGACTTTTTGAAAAATGACTATTTTAACTCGACGATTTAAAATTAAAACGATATCGATGCGTTTCAAGCTGCCACGGTCAAACGATAACTCCGATTGCTACGAAAATTGAAATCCGATAATAACTAACTATTACGGATCCAATGGAACTAGTTTCGTTCAATTCTGAGACTGTTCGAAAATTGGCTATTTTTACAGTCGATAATTAAATATTAAAATATTCAATTTCCACAGATTAACTTTAAATTCAGTTCTGAAAGTTCTAAAATATTTCTATAACTCCAGTATGATTAAATAAAATTTTACAAATCATTTTCAATCATTTTAAACTCGATTTTTAATTATCTCTGGAATTTCACTATTTAATTTATCGATTTAATTATCAAATAAAACCCAATATTCGAAAAATAAATCATTCGACTTCTAAATTCCATTTATTAATATTAAAAATCAATTAAATATTCGAATTTTAATTATCAAAAATTCTGGGTCGTTACAATGTCCATCGAGTGACTATAGTTGGGTCGAGTGGAAGTATTCGAAGTGAAGCATTATTCAAGAGATGGTTCGTCTCCTTAGTTATACGAGGTTAAGATTAGTATCACGATCAACTCAAGTCAACTCAAAGTCAAAGTCTCTGGTCAGAACATTTTAGTTAATAATAAATATTATTATTAAACCAAAGAATTTGTGTTAGAACTATTGAGTTGAATAAGGATGATATTGGAATTTTGACCATTACCAAATTCCATAAGTCCAAAGTTATATAGTTTTGACCAAGAGAATTGATGTAAAATAAAAATCACAACTATGTTCACATAGCAAAGTGAAATTGGATTTTACCTGAACTAAGTAAGTGATAATTTTGGCCAAAATATCACACAACCTACTAAGTGATGTGTGAACATTAATATTCAATAGTTCGATATTAATCGCTGCCAAAATTTACACCCAACGAGTCACACAACCAAAACGATGAATTCTCCTTTGACCATACAATTTAATTAGTTTACAATTGTTATAAATTAATTAATATTTATGAAATATTAATTATAAACTTTGATTATTATTTGGGAAATAAATATTACAAAATATATTTATACTAGTTATGAATATATTATCGATATACGATATTGACAAGCAATTAAATTGGATTTAATAGCATAATATTTTTATATGGATATAAATTGGTTTAAGTCCCATCATGAGGGTTGGTAATTTTGGCAACAACATAAGCTAGAAGGCGGCACATTTAGGGTTATATAGGCATGATTTTGGATGGGTCGTGTAACGACCCAGGGTTTTGCACTAGTTAATTATCGTCATTAGGCGATAAAAATTTAATTTTTCCTCAGGGGCAACCCAAAAACAAAACAGTGAGAGAAAAAAAATTGGCTGTTCTTTTTCTTCTTCGTCAAAACTAGGGCTTCGAAACTGAAGCGCCGCTTTGTCAAATTTATTTCAGACGCTTCGATTCCTTTCTTCGTTCGATTATATTGTTCGTGGCTTCCTGTTGCTCGTTCTCGTTCGTTCCGATTTAGGGCTTCGTGATTATTTTCGAAGCTGCCGACTTTGTTGGTCAATCAAGTGGATATTTGCGTGTAGCTTTGTTGATCGATCGTTTCTTCATTGCTCAGTTTTGGCTACTTCGATGATCGAGTTCGATTTAACAATCTGGTATGTAATTTGTTGCTTTTCTGCTTTATTGTTTAGCTTGTTCGAACTCGATCAGATTCGAGCTGTTGATTTGATTTTTGGTATTTTGTTTTGCTCGAACTCGAAATATCAACTGCCGATGATGTAGTGTTTATATAGGGTTCGAACCCCTTGATTTTCGTTCGTATGAATTTGTTTGAATTCGTCAATTGATTTATCTCGGCCGTTGGATGTTGCTTGAATGTTTGAGATGATTCCTAACTTTGTCAATTTCGTATATTTTGTGACTTGATTCCCACGTCATTGATTTTGAACTTGCGATATTTCTGACTTGGTTGAATCTTGTTTCCTTTGTCATCACGGTGTTGAATTTTTGGCATTTGACTTGCTAATTTGTGTTCCTCATGTTGTCTGACTTCAGTCATTTAACTGATGCTTAATTCTCTGTTGGCTTTTGAAACTACTACCTTTATCTTTGTTCGATTTTAGTCTTGGTAATTGATTTTGACTTCTTGTGTCTTCGGCACTGTCACTGCTTCGACTTGATGCTGCTGACTTCATTTACGATGATTTTGTCATTGATTTTGTGAGGATGTTTTTCGAACTGTACCATATTTACATGTGTTTTGATTTTCTTGACTTGAAACTACATTTACCTACACACTTGTTTATGCTTCATGTATATTGATGTTGTGACTTCGATACACCAAACTTTGACTTTGTCTTGTCACTTTTGAACCTCGATTCTCTGGTCTATGACTTTGTCTTATTCGACATGTGATATTGGACTTGCACTTGAACTTGTAATATATATATACACATATATACAAACATTCATATATGTATGTATATATAAAGTGTTTGTATGCATTTTAGTAACTGAAACATGAACTTGACTGGAGCATTTGCTTTGAGAAGACTTCGACCTGTAACTTGTGATAATGTTTGATATTGAGGCCTTTACTTGTATTTAGTTGCCTTGTACATTTCGTTGCGGCCTGTACCTGTGCATTTCTATCCTTATGTATTATCTCTGTTGCATATTTATCATTGGCTTTCATGTTCATATGTTACTTGAGTCATGTTAATGTTGGTCTAGTTTCTGTTGGTCTGATTCATGTATATGCAGTCTTCATTTGGTCTTCATGTACATGCTAAGCTTGAGTTGTCACTACCGCTACATGACTTGTACCTTGTATACGTGGCTTGTTTGCATTTTTCACTTGTTTGTACTCATTGTGTAGCTTGACTAATTCCTTTGAGTTTGAGTTTGCATTGAGTCACTTGTGTAGTTTCAAACTGTTGTGTTGATGTTCATATTGGTTTGCTGTGTGACATTAGTCTAATGTGCTTTTGAAACTTGCATCCGTATCATTGTTATCTTCTTGCTTCACTTTGGTATTTGCAGTTTGGAGTTGCACTGGCTTTATACATATTGGACTTTTATAAGCTGCTGCTTTAATTTATAAAGTAATGATTGTACACACTTATATATAGTTGGTATATATATATATATACATATTTATATGTATATGTATATAGCTATGTATGCGTGTGTTTTGATTCGAATTATTAATTGATTGGGTACACACTTATATATAGTTGGTATATATATATACACATTTATATGTATATGTATATAATTCGAATTATTAATTGATTGGGTATACACTTATATATAGTTGGTATATATATATATATATATATATATATACATATTTATATGTATATAGCTATGTATGCGTGTGTTTTGATTCGAATTATTAATTGATTGGGTACACACTTATATATAGTTGGTATATATATGTACATATTTATATGTATATGTATATAGCTATGTGTGTGTGTGTTTTGTAGCATTGATTGCCGCAACGCGCTTACTGAACTATACACACTTAGTTGTGTGATTGAGTTTAGTTTAAATATTTGGAGTAGTGATGCTGTCATATTCTGCAGTGGCGAGGCAGTGCACGTGAGTGTGTGCTGCAGCCAATCAGAATTGACGCATTATTTGATGATTTCAATTGCTTGAATTGTTTCGTGTGGCCGATTCAATATATTTTGAAATCGTATTTCGATTTGTTTTAATTTGAGTATTTTGTTGTTATCTAATTGCCTATTAGATAATTAGATTATGTTGTTTCTAATTATCTTCATTGATAATCCTTCTATTTACCTTTGTTGATGATTTGGCTTTGCTGATTCGCTGTTTACTGTTACGCGTTATAATTACCGTTATCAGATTTTCTTATTAGAGGATTGGATATGCAGGATTTATTGTGATTGTCGTCTAATTGTTATTTAATTATTATTGCTTCCTTGCATTAATTACTGAGTTTGAATTAGACTGACCCGCGTATTATTATTTTTTAAATTAATACTGGGGTCAGACCGAGTTATTACAGGCTGTTGATATCTCACTTTGGGAGGCTGCTTGAGCTATGAAGTCTCTTCATATCTTTTGGAGTAGTCTGTGTTATTTTATAGGATGACATGTATTTATGTATATTATTTATAATATTGTACTTGTGTATGTAACTTCCAGTGTCGACAGTTGTAGTTGTATCACATGTATAGTAACTGACTTCAGTTATATATGAGATTTATATTATCTGTGTTCTTATTACATATGTTGTCCTGAACTATTATGAACCATCGTAGTTTGTTTTATACTGGAATTGAATATGTCGATGGGAGTAAATAAACAAAGAGATGAAAAAAAAATATACCACTCCTTTCGAGATAACCAATACTAGTGTAAGGCCTAACTACGGATGGCTGCTCCTATCCAGCCTTATTCTTCGTAATAACAGACAGTATTTCCTTTTGATAATCTTTGTTATTGTGAGCATAGAGGTGGGGCGTTACAATTGGTATCAGAGCAGGGGTTCATGGACATAATACTGGAATTGAACTTTGTTATTGTTGATGTTTTTATTTGTGCCTTTGAGTCAAAACCAAAGTTTTGAAAATATGATAAAAAGTTTTAAATATCTTTATTTAAAAATAAAAGTGAAATTGTGTTATGATGATTTGATTAATTTGTGTTCTGATTATCAGAGTGCGCAGCGGAAACAGTGAGACTGCCTTCGCTGAGTACAGTTGATAACCCTTTTGATTTAAAAATCAAAGTATGAAAATGAAATTAATTTCATTGTGTTGTTTAAACAATGGTTAAATAAAATAAAATAAAATTTCTAGATGGATTAGAAATAAGAGTATTGATTGGAATTGAAAATTCTTGTAAATATAATATGATTGTTTATGGGTTGTTGCTTGGTTTTATATTTAAAGAATGTTCATGTTTTGAAAATGGACATTTCTGCAATCAAGTTTAAAATTCCTAAAAAGAATTTAAAAAGTGATTTGTACTTTAGTGTATCAATCGCCTGATGAGTAATTAAGAATTCTGGTCGATGTGTCTGATCAACGTCATCGATAGGAGTTCATAAACACTTGAGAGACAATGTGATACATATTTGGTATGAATGTTAATTTTGTAATTGTTGTTTTTAATTTATTCATGAATTTTGTTGTTTTCTAATTATCTTCAGTGATAATTCTTCTATTCATCTCTGTCGATAATTAGAATTTGTTGTTGTGAATTCTGTTGTTTTCTAATTATCTAATTGATAGTTAGATTTTGCTGATATTGTGTTGATGCTGTTACTTAGATGTGTTATTTTTGTTTTCTTTGAAAATTTCGAATCCGATTTGAGGATCTGCAGTGATTGCAGTTATGTAATTTTGTTGGGATTTTTGCTGGTTTTCTTTTATGCTAATTGCATATTTGATTAGATTTTTGCTATTTTAAATTATCTTCATCGAAGATATAGTCGAGTGATTTCTTTGTTTATATTGTCATAAGATGTTGTTGTTTTCTAATTATCTTCAGTGATAATTCTTCTATTTATCTCTGTCGATAATTAGCCGTTGCCGTTATGACTGTTTTCGCTGTTTTGATGATTTTCCACGTGATTCCATTCATTTAAAATAAATGGTTTTCAGATTGTTTTGTGTTTTCAAAGGAACGAGGAATCGAATTAAATGTTTTAACAAAAGTGCGGACTATGAACCCTCACTTTTATTAATTCGATTAATTCTGGAATTGTTCATTTGACTACATCGAACAACTTTTATAAAATACCCGTTTTTGCACTTTCAGTCAACGAGAAAGAGAGTTAAACGTCGTAGCAAAAGTGCGGACCATGGACCCTCACTTTTACTTGTACGGTTAATTCTGGACTCGTTAATTGAATCATACACAGTGGAAAGTAGCTAGTGGTTAGTAAACCGTTCAGTGCGAACGTGTGGTATGGGACGTACTGTTAACATTATTCGGATTACTAACCAAAAGTTAGTGACACTTATGTTGGGCTTTCGAGCCACTCTGCTGGACCTTTGGGTCATCTGATGGACCTTCGAGTCAATTACCAGTACTAGACCTTCAGGTCACTCTGCGGACCTTCGGGTCATCTGATGGGCGCCAAAAAAATTATAGTACTTGGTAGGCTTCGGCCATATGAGATGCACGTGCGGCGTAGCTAAAACTCGCCATTTGCTAGGATCGATCCACTAATAGCTATCTCTAATGATCTAATTGGTAATTAGATAATGTTAATTCGTTGTTTCTAATTATCTGCAGGTAATTAGATATTTGTTGATTTGAGTTCTAATTATCTTTGTTGATAATTAGATTATGCTGTTTTCTAATTATCGTATCGGTAATTAGATATTTGTTGATTTGAGTTCTAATTATCTTTGTTGATAATTAGATTATGTTGTTTTCTAATTATCGTATCGATAATTAGATATTTGTTGATTTGAGTTCTAATTATCTTTGTTGATAATTAGATTATGCTGTTTTCTAATTATCGTATCGATAATTAGATATTTGCTGATTTGTGTTCTAATTACCTTTGTTGATAATTAGATTATGCTGTTTTCTAATTATCGTATCGATAATTAGATATTTGTTGATTTGAGTTCTAATTATCTTTGTTGATAATTAGATTATGTTGTTTTCTAATTATCGTATCGATAATTAGATATTTGCTGATTTGTGTTCTAATTATCTTTGTTGATAATTAGATTTTGCTGTTTTCTAATTATCGTATCGATAATTAGATATTTGTTGATTTGAGTTCTAATTATCTTTGTTGATAATTAGATTATGCTGTTTTCTAATTATCGTATCGATAATTAGATATTTGTTGATTTGAGTTCTAATTATCTTTGTTGATAATTAGATTATGTTGTTTTCTAATTATCGTATTGATAATTAGATATTTGTTGATTTGAGTTCAAATTATCTTTGTTGATAATTAGATTATGTTGTTTTCTAATTATCATATCGATAATTAGATATTTGCTAATTTGTGTTCTAATTATCTTTGTTGATAATTAGATTATGTTGTTTTCTAATTATCGTATCGATAATTAGATATTTGTTGATTTGAGTTCTAATTATCTTTGTTAATAATTAGATTATGCTGTTTTCTAATTATCGTATCGATAATTAGGTATTTGTTGATTTGTGTTCTAATTATCTTTGTTGATAATTAGATTCTGCTATTTTCTAATTATCGTATCGATAATTATATATTTGTTGATTTGAGTTCTAATTATCTTTGTTGATAATTAGATTATGCTGTTTTCTAATTATCGTATCGGTAATTAGATATTTGTTGATTTGAGTTCTAATTATCTTTGTTGATAATTAGATTATGCTGTTTTCTAATTATCGTATTGATAATTAGATATTTGTTGATTTGAGTTCTAATTATCTTTGTTGATAATTAGATATTTGTTGTTTTCTAATTATCGTTTTTGATAATTAGATAATTGCTGATTTGAGTTCTAATTATCTTTGTTGATAATTAGATTATGTTGTTTTCTAATTATCGTATCGATAATTAGATATTTGTTGATTTGAGTTCTAATTATCTTTGTTGATAATTAGATATTTGTTGTTTTCTAATTATCGTTTTTGATAATTAGATAATTGCTGATTTATGTTCTAATTATCTTTGTTGATAATTAGATATTTGCTAATTTTGCTGATTATGAGATTTTCTAGCCTCTTATTGATTCTAGATTGTTTGTTAGATTGAATTGTTGTTTTCTAATTATCATCATTGATAATTCTTTTACTCATCTCTGTTGATAGTTAGAGTTTGCTGATTGTGAAGTTCGTGCTTTCTAATTATCTTGTTGATAATTAGGTATTTGCGGTTTTGCGATTTGTAATTTTGTATTTTCTAATTATCTTTGTTGATAATTAGATTTTGTTGTTTTCTAATTATCGTATCGATAATTAGATATTGTTGTTTTGTGATTTCTGTATTCTAGTTATCTAATTGATAATTAAATATTGATGTTAATTGTATTTATTCAGTTTTGCTGTTTTCTGATTATCCATTTGATAATTTGATTTTTGTTGAAAATTTGTGAATTTCTTTTATGAAATTAAAAGATTTCTTTGGCGTTCGTATTCTTGACCTAAATTTTTCTAGCTTAACCAGTTTATGTTAGAAAATAATAATAATAATAATAATTGTTATGGACGACTTTAATTATGAAAATTGCGGGGACGCAATTTTTATAAGGAGGGGAGTCTGTAACGACCCAGGGTTTTGCACCAGTTAATTATCGTCATTAGGAGATAAAAATTTCATTCTTCCTCAGGGGCAAGCCCAAAAGCAAAATAGTGAGAGAAAAAAAATGACTGCTCTTTTTCTTCTTCGTCAAAACTAGGGCTTTGAAACTAAAGCGCCGCTTTGTCAAATTTATTTCAAATGCTTCGATTCCTTTCTTCATTCGATTATATTATTCGCGGCATCCTATTGCTCGTTCTCGTTCGTTTCGATTTAGGGCATCATGATTATTTTCGAAGCTGCCGACTTTGTTGGTCAATCAAGTGGATATTTGCGTGTAGCGTTGTTGATCGATCGTTTCTTCGTTGCTCAGTTTTGGCTACTTCGATGATCGAGTTCGATTTAACAATCTGGTATGTAATTTGTTGCTTTTCTGCTTTATTGTTTAGCTTGTTCGAACTCGATCAGATTCGAGCTGTTGGTTTGATTTTTGGTATTTTGTTTTGCTCGAACTCGAAATATCAACTACCGATGATGTATTGTTTATATAGGGCTCGAACCCCTTGATTTTCGTTCGTATGAATTTGTTTGAATTCGTCAATCGATTTATCTCGGTCGTTTGATGTTGCTTGAATGTTTGAGATGATTCCTGACTTTGTCAATTTCATATATTTTGTGACTTGATTCCCACGTCATTGATTTTGAACTTGCGATATTTCTAACTTGGTTGAATCTTGTTTCCTTGGTCATCACGGTGTTGAATTTCTGGCATTTGACTTGCTAATTTGTGTTCCTCATGTTTTCTGACTTCAGTCATTTAACTGATGCTTAATTCTCTATTAGCTTTTGAAACTACTACCTCTATCTTTGTTCGTTTTAGTCTTGGTGATTGATTTTGACTTCTTGTGTCTTCGGCACTGTCACTACTTCGACTTGATGCTGCTGACTTCAGTTACGATGATTTTGTCATTGATTTTGTGAGGATGTTTTTCGAACTATACCATATTTACATGAGTTTTGATTTTCTTGACTTGAAACTACATTTACATGCACACTTGTTTATGCTTCATGTATATTGATGTTGTGACTTCGATACACCAAACTTTGACTTCGTCCTGTCACTTTTGAAGCTCGATTCTCTGGTCTATGACTTTGTCTTGTTCGACATGTGATATTGGACTTGCACTTGAACTTGTAATATATATACACATATATACAAACATATATATATATATATATACAGTGTTTGTATGCATTTTTGTAATTGAAACTTGAACTTGACTGGAGCATTTGCTTAGAGAAGACTTCGACCAGTAACTTGTGATAATGTTTGATATTTAGGCCTTTACTTGTATTTAGTTGCCTTGTACATTTCGTTGCGGCCTGTACATGTGCATTTCTATCCTTATGTATTATCTCTGTTTCATATTTATCATTGGCTTTCATGTTCATATGTTACTTGAGTCATGTTGATGTTGGTCTAGTTTCTGTTGGTTTGATTCATGTATATGCAGTCTTCATTTGGTCTTCATGTACATGCTAAGCTTGACTTGTACCTTGTATATGTGACTTGTTTGCATTTTTCACTTGTTTGTACTCATTGTGTAGCTTGACTTGTTCCTTTGAGTTTGAGTTTGCATTGAGTCACTTGGGCAGTTTCAAACTGTTGTGTTGATGTTCATATTGGTTTGCTGTGTGACATTAGTCTGGGTTTCTCTGATGTGCTTTTGAAACTTGCATCCGTATCATTGTTATCTTCTTGCTTCACTTTGGTATTTGTAGTTTGGAGTTGCACTGGCTTTATACATATTGCACTTTTATAAGCTGCTACTTTAATTTATAAAGTAATGATTGTACACACTTATATATAGTTGGTATATATATACATATTTATATGTATATGTATATTTATATAGCTATGTATGCGTGTGTTTTGATTCGAATTATTAATTGATTGGGTACACACTTATATATAGTTGGTATATATATATATATACATATTTATATGTATATGTATATAGCTATGTATGTGTGTGTTTTGATTTGAATTATTAATTGATTGGGTACACACTTATATATAGTTGGTATATATATATATACATATTTATATGTACATGTATATAGCTATGTATGCGTGTGTTTTGATTCGAATTATTAATTGATTGGGTACACACTTATATATAGTTGGTATATATATGTACATATTTATATGTATATGTATATAGCTATGTATCCGTGTGTTTTGTAGCGTTGATTGCCGCAACGCGCTTACTGAACTATACACACTTAGTTGTGTGATTGAGTTTAGTTTAAATATTTGGAGTAGTGATGATGTCATATTCTGCAGTGGCGAGGCAGTGCACGCGAGTGTGTACTGCGAGCCAATCAGAATTGACGCTTTATTTGATGATTTCAATTGCTTGAATTGTTTCGTGTGGCCGATTCAATATATTTTGAAATCATATTACGATTTGGTTTAATTTGGGTATTTTGTTGTTATCTAATTGCCTATTAGATAATTAGATTATGATGTTTCTAATTATCTTCTTTGATAATCCTTTTATTTACCTTTGTTGATGATTTGGCTTTGTAGATTCGCTGTTTAAATGCTGTTACGCTTTATAATTACCGTTATCTGATTTTCTTATTAGAGGATTGGATATGCGGGATTTATTGTGATTATCGTCTAATTGTTATTTAATTATTATTGCTTCCGTGCATTAATTACTGAATTTGAATTAGACTGACCCGCGTATTATTTTCTTTTAAATTAATACTCGGGTCAGAACGAGTTATTACAGACTGTTGATATCTCACTTTGGGAGGCTTCTTGAGCTATGAAGTCTCTTCATATCTTTTGGAGTAGTCTGTGTTATTATATAGGATGACATGTATTCATGTATATTATTTATAATATTGTACTTGTGTATGTAACTTCCAATGTCGACAGTTGTAGTCGTATCACATGTATAGTAACTGATGCAGCTAAGTCCAGAGATGAAGTCCTAAGTCGAGACCGACTCAAGGAAGGCAAAGATATAAGTCGAATAACTAGTGAGGAAGGTGAAGGCATAAGTCGTAACCGACTTAAGGAAGGAGGTATAAGTCGTGACCGACTTAAGAAACGTGTTGGGTTACGACCTAAGACTACGGGAAGAACAGTTGAAAAATGCAAAGGTTTAAGACGCTGCCGAGTTAACGACTTAGTTTTGACAAGTGTACGACTTAACAAAACAGGGAATAAGTTGTTGCCGAGTTATGACTTAGTTAAGTCGCCTGAACTATCTACCGAGTTATGCAGAAAGAAAACAGAGCAAACTGGTGAAGTGTTAGGTCGAGAGCGACCTAACGAGTCAAGGGATAAATCGGTGAAGACTGGAGGCGTGGATCTTCTCTGCCGACTTAATCTCAGCGGTTGATATCTTAAGTCGTTGGTTTTAAGTCGCAAAGCACTGTAGCCGTTGTTTTTCTCTGCCGAGTTAACCTCAGCCTTTGATTTCTTTAAGTCATTGATGCCGCCTGTTTTAAGTCGCGTGAAGCCTGGTGCGTTGATTTTGCTGCGAGATAATCTCTGCCGTTGGTCTGTAATTCGTCAAGTCAGTATTGTAACTGTTTGTTGTTAGGTCGCTGCCGACCTATGCTAAGTCGCGTCCATTCTAGGTCGTAGGTCGTTGCCGACCTAAATACTTGTAATATTTTTAAGCTTTTTCTGAACTGTGTTGTAAATGTTGTGTCGGAAGTCTTTGTTAAGTCGTAGGTTGGAAGCCTTAACTCGGAACCGACTTAATACTTGTAATTTCGTTGTTTTTTTGTGTGAGTTGTAAAATGCCTATAAATAGGCCGAGTCTCTCATTTGTAAAGGTTGTTGATTTTTGAATAAAATTCTCTTTTGATTGCTTTGTGCTTTCATTCAAATTGGTAGTTGAGTGTAATCTCCTATCTCCTCTTTCGGATAATCGAGTGCGCTCGATTCAACGATTGTAGAAGCCGATTCGCGGAATCAAGTGCGCTTGATCAACGCTTGAAGAATTGAAGATCTTTGAACCCGGTATCGTGCGCGATCAACGAGTTCGAGATAGCTAGAGTTCGGTATCTTCGGATCAACGAATTCAGGCAATTCAGCATCTTCCAATCCACCGATTGCTACATTCAACGATCTACATCATTTTTGTAATATCCGCTGCGTCAGTTTTGGTATCAGAGCTTGTTCTAGCCAATCATAGCTAGATCGAGACTTGGAGCCTAATCATTTGAAGAGTTTTGAAGTTTGAAGAGAAGCCGAGTGCTTGAAGTATAAAGCCGTAGCCGAGAGGAAGAAGTGGTTGCATTGATTTGAAGATTGAAGTCCGGATTTGCATTGGAGGCCGAAACTTTGTCCATCGTGTTCATCGCGATTTGCTACAAAGTGGAAGTTTTCGATCCGTTTCATTTTGGATCAAAATCCGAAAAGTGTTTGAATTTGAAGTGTTGAAGAATTTGTGAAGTATTCAATCATGCCGCCAAGAAGAGCTAATCGCCACCAAAATGTAGAAGCTTTATATCGAAGAGAAGAAGCTGATGAGATGGAACAAAGAATCAATGAGAATTTTAGTGAGAAGCTTAATGAAGGAATTGGCCGGTTAGAGAGGCTTATGACGGAGATGAATCAAAATCGGAGAAGGGTTTCACCAGAATCTAACCATGGGGGTAGTAGAGTCTCGCCACATTCCAATCGAGACAGAAGTGTTGAAAATGATCAAGGGCGTGGAAGAAACGTGAATGATCGAGAACGGAGGAACGTAGATATAAGGGATGAAGGTGGAAGGCGTAATGTTAGTAGAGATGTTGGTGGTCAGAATCGACATCATTATGCATCTGATTTTGAAGAGGAATATGATGGTGGTAGTATTCAAGGAAGAGGTCAAGGAAGAAACTATTCTGAGTATGATCACAAATGGGAGTCGGGGATGAAGACAGAAATTCCTGAATTCAAGGGTGGTATGCCAGCGGAGGAGTTCCTAGATTGGGTAGCTAATGTTGAGGAGATTTTTGACTTTAAAGAAGTTCCAGGACATCGTAGAGTGAAGTTGGTTGCTACGAGGCTGAGGGGTAGAGCTTTGGCATGGTGGCAGCAAACCAAGCTTACACGTGAACGAATGGGAAAGTCAAAAGTTGAATCTTGGGAGAAGATGAAGAAATTGATGAAAGCAACGTTCTTACCTTACAATTATCAATCTTTGATGTATCAACGTTTGCAAAACTTGAGACAAGGGACGAAAACTGTGAATGACTATGTTGATGAATTCTATCAACTCATTGCAAGGAATGATATTATGGAAGCAGAAGAGCAGCTGACATCTAGATTCATTGGGGGGTTGAGAATGCAGATTCAAGATATGGTTAATATGTTCGATCCAAGATCTGTGGCAGAAGCACATCAGAAAGCGTTGGCTTGGGAAAAACAAGGGAGACGAGGAAGTGGTGTGTTTACTAATTCTAACAATCAAGTGAAGGGTGTTGGAGGAAGTTCTAATGTTTCTAAACCTATCAGTAGACCAGTGGTGAAGGAGGTTGAGAAGACAAGGGTTAACAATGGTTTCAAATGTTACAATTGTCAGGAATTGGGTCATAAAAGCAGTGAGTGTCCAAAGCCAAAGAAGAGAACCATGATTGCAGAAGTTGACGATGAGGATGTTGATGGAGATTGTTCTAATCCAGCTGAGGAGGATGAGCAGGATATTGCGTCAGGAGACGAAGGTTGTAACCTAATGCTGAGGAGATCGTGTTTAACACCGAAGCAGGAGGAAGCTAGTTGGTTGAGGAGTAATATCTTTCAGTCAACATGTACTATTCTGGGGAAGGTGTGTAAGTTTGTAATTGACGCAGGAAGCTGTGATAATATTATTTCAACCGAAGCTGTGACAAAGTTGAAATTGAAGACAGAGAAACATCCGAGTCCATACAAGTTAGCATGGTTGAGAAAAGGAGGAGAAGTGAAAGTGGATAGACGAGTTCGTGTACCATTCTCTATTGGGAAGAAATACAAAGATGAAATATGGTGTGATGTAGTAGAGATGGATGTTTGTCATTTACTATTGGGAAGACCATGGCAGTATGATCGAGCAGTACAACATGACGGTCGGACCAATAGCTACAGTTTTATGTTTAAAGGCACGAAGATTATCTTAGTTCCGAAGAAGAGATCACAAGAAGAAAGTAAGTCCGAAGAAATCGAAGAGCTGAAAACTTTATTATCTTTGAAGGAGTTTGTTAAGGAGGTTGAGGAAGAACTAGAAGTATTCTTGTTGATTGGGCGTGAGAGCAGTGAAGAAGTAGAAATTCCTGAAGAAGTTAAACCAGTTTTGAAAGAATTTGACGATGTATTTCCAGAGGAATTACCAACGGAGTTGCCACCGTTGAGGGACATACAACATCAGATAGATCTTGTTCCAGGTGCTGTATTGCCACACCGACCACATTATCGAATGAGTCCGAAGGAACATGAAGAATTGCGGAGGCAGGTAGAGGAATTGCTTGAGCAGGGGCGTGTGCAGGAGAGTCTGAGTCCTTGTGCTGTACCAGCTTTATTGGTACCAAAGAAGGATGGGACGTGGAGGATGTGCACTGACAGTCGAGCATTGAATAAGATTACTGTGAGATATAGATTTCCAATGCCGAGGTTGGATGACTTGTTAGATCAAATAAGCGGAGCTACTATCTTTTCAAAGATTGATTTGAAGAGCGGATATCATCAAATTCGTATCAGACCAGGAGATGAGTGGAAGACTGCTTTTAAAACCAGGGAGGGTCTATACGAATGGTTGGTCATGCCATTTGGTTTATCAAATGCACCAAGTACTTTTATGAGGGTGATGAATCAGATTTTTCGACCGTTCATTGGGAAATTTGTGGTGGTGTATTTCGATGATATTCTTATTTACAGTGGGAGTCCAGAGGAACATTTGAATCATCTTAGAGAAGTGCTGATGGTATTGCGACAAGAACAATTCTATGCTGCAACGAAGAAATGCGTGTTCATGACGCATAGTGTTTTATTTCTGGGGTATGTTGTTTCAGAGAAAGGAATACAGGTTGACCAAAGTAAAGTTGAGGCGATCAGAAACTGGCCGCAGCCCAAGACGATAACGGAAGTTCGTAGTTTTCATGGGTTGGCTTCTTTTTATCGAAGGTTTATTCCACACTTTAGTAGTGTGATGGCACCTGTTACAGATTGCATGAAAGGTAAACAGTTTGCATGGACAGAGGAAGCAGGGAGTGCTTTTGGGAAGATCAAGGAATTGCTGACGACTGCACCAATTCTAGTGTTACCAGATTTTCAGTTAGTGTTTGAACTACATACTGATGCATCCAAGGTTGGGATTGGAGGGGTGTTGAGTCAGAAGGGACGTCCAATTGCCTATTTCAGTGAGAAGTTGTCAGGAGCGAAGATGCGATACAGTACATATGATGTGGAGTTTTATGCTGTTGTACAATCTATCAAACACTGGAGACACTATCTATTTCAGAAGGAGTTTGTTCTTTACACTGATCATGAAGCGTTGAAGCACTTACAAGGGCAAGACAAGATTTCAGCGAGACATGCATCGTGGATTGCATATCTGCAACAGTTTACTTTCGTTGTGAAACACAAGTCAGGGGTGACGAATCGAGTGGCTGATGCTTTAAGTAGAAGGAGTCATTTGTTGACACAATGAAAATTGAGGTGACTGGTTTTGAATTATTGCCGGAGCAGATTGCAGAAGATTCTTATTTTAAGAAATTTGTTGAAAGGGACAATGAAGGGAAGACTGATGAGTTTATGATGATTGATGGTTTTCTTTTCAAGGGAAATAGATTGTGCATACCGGAGGGTAGTCTGAGAATGAAGATTATCAAGGAGTTACACGAAGAAGGGCATGTTGGAAGAGACCGTACCTTACAGTTAATTTCACAATCCTATTTTTGGCCAACGATAAGGAAAGAAGTAGAGAGGTTTGTGGAACGTTGTCATATTTGTCAGGTTTCGAAAGGAACTGCGACTAATGCTGGTTTATATATGCCATTACCTGTACCAAGTAAACCGTGGGTTGATGTGAGTATGGACTTCGTGTTGGGATTACCAAGGACACAGCGTGGTAACGATTCCATATATGTAGTGGTGGACAGATTTTCGAAGATGGCGCATTTTATTGCTTGTAAGAAGACGGCGGATGCTGTTCATGTTGCTCAGTTGTTTTTCAGGGAGATCTATCGACTTCATGGATTGCCAGAATCTATTGTGTCGGATAGAGATACTCGATTTCTGAGTCATTTTTGGTTGAGTTTGTGGAAAATGGTGGGAACAAAGCTGAAGTTTAGTAGTGCTTATCACCCGCAAACGGATGGACAGACTGAGGTGGTTAACAGATCATTGGGAAACTTGTTGAGGTGTCTAGTTCAAGATAATCTGAGGAGTTGGGATGTGAAGTTATGCCAGGCAGAATTTGCTCATAATCATGCTGTGAATCGAAGTACTGGGTTCAGTCCATTCCAGATTGTCTATTCGAGCTTACCGAAAGGACCGTTGGATTTAACTGCGATACCACATTCAAAGGGGACAATTAAGAAAGCCGCTGATTTTGTTGAGGGGCTGACAGAGTGTCATAAAATCGTTCAAGAACGATTAGAGAAAGCAAATGAGAAGTACAAACAGTCTGCAGATTTGAAACGACGAAATGTTGAGTTTAATGAAGGAGATTTGGTTTATGCAATATTGACGAAAGATCGTTTTCCGGTGGGAACGTATAATAAATTGAAAGCACGAAAGATTGGTCCAGTTGAAATTTTAAAGAAGATCAATGAAAATGCTTATAAATTGAAGCTGCCAAATGATGTTTACACGTCGGACGTATTCAACGTTAAGCATCTCGTACCATATCATGCGAATGCGTTTGATGTAGAAGACGAGAGTGCAAATTCGAGGACGAATTTCTTTCAACCTGGGGAGGATGATGCAGCTAAGTCCAGAGATGAAGTCCTAAGTCGAGACCGACTCAAGGAAGGCAAAGATATAAGTCGAATAACTAGTGAGGAAGGTGAAGGAATAAGTCGTAACCGACTTAAGGAAGGAGGTATAAGTCGTGACCGACTTAAGAAACGTGTTGGGTTACGACCTAAGACTATGGGAAGAACAGTTGAAAAATGCAAAGGTTTAAGACGCTGCCGAGTTAACGACTTAGTTTTGACAAGTGTACGACTTAACAAAACAGGGAATAAGTTGTTGCCGAGTTATGACTTAGTTAAGTCGCCTGAACTATCTACCGAGTTATGCAGAAAGAAAACAGAGCAAACTGGTGAAGTGTTAGGTCGAGAGCGACCTAACGAGTCAAGGGATAAATCGGTGAAGACTAGAGGCGTGGATCTTCTCTGCCGACTTAATCTCAGCGGTTGATATCTTAAGTCGTTGGTTTTAAGTCGCAAAGCACTGTAGCCGTTGTTTTTCTCTGCCGAGTTAACCTCAGCCTTTGATTTCTTTAAGTCATTGATGCCGCCTGTTTTAAGTCGCGTGAAGCCTGGTGCGTTGATTTTGCTGCGAGATAATCTCTGCCGTTGGTCTGTAATTCGTCAAGTCAGTATTGTAACTGTTTGTTGTTAGGTCGCTGCCGACCTATGCTAAGTCGCGTCCATTCTAGGTCGTAGGTCGTTGCCGACCTAAATACTTGTAATATTTTTAAGCTTTTTCTGAACTGTGTTGTAAATGTTGTGTCGGAAGTCTTTGTTAAGTCGTAGGTTGGAAGCCTTAACTCGGAACCGACTTAGTACTTGTAATTTCGTTGTTTTTTTTGTGTGAGTTGTAAAATGCCTATAAATAGGCCGAGTCTCTCATTTGTAAAGGTTGTTGATTTTTGAATAAAATTCTCTTTTGATTGCTTTGTGCTTTCATTCAAATTGGTAGTTGAGTGTAATCTCCTATCTCCTCTTTCGGATAATCGAGTGCGCTCGATTCAACGATTGTAGAAGCCGATTCGCGGAATCAAGTGCGCTTGATCAACGCTTGAAGAATTGAAGATCTTTGAACCCGGTATCGTGCGCGATCAACGAGTTCGAGATAGCTAGAGTTCGGTATCTTCGGATCAACGAATTCAGGCAATTCAGCATCTTCCAATCCACCGATTGCTACATTCAACGATCTACATCATTTTTGTAATATCCGCTGCGTCAGTAACTGACTTCAGTTATATATGAGATTTTATATTATATGTGTTCTTATTACATATGTTGTCCTGAACTATTATGAACCATCGTAGTTTGTTTTATACTGGAATTGAATATGTCGATGGGAGTAAATAAACAAAGAGATGAAAAAAAATATACCACTCCTTTCGAGATAACCAATACTAGTGTAAGGCCTAACTATGGATGGCTGCTCCTATCCAGCCTTATTCTTCGTAATAACAGACAGTATTTCCTTTTGATACTCTTTGTTATTATGAGCATAGAGGTGGGGCGTTACAGGCTTATTGAAAAAGAAAGAGTACGAGATTAGATCCACTTTTTTCTCCTTCTTTCCATTATTTAAGCATCCCTGACCATAATTCGATAAAATCTTTTACCGCCTCCTCATCCTTTCATTGTTGGCCGAAAACATGCTATGTAACGACCTGATTTTTCCAACCATTCGCATCCATTATAAGTGTATAGGTGCACACTCATGCCGGAATTGAATTGCTCAAAATACCGCGTTGTAAATAAAATTTGGCAAATCTCAGAATATACAGTAAATAAATATAATCACAGATCACAGACACAGAGTAAAATAATGCAGCGGAAGTAAAAGAAATAGTAGTTCATGAAGCTACTATGTAAATATATTAGAGTTAAATAAGATACAACAGAAGAAATAAAGTACAACAGAAGTCTCAATATGATAACCAAGTACAAGCTGAATTGAACAACAGAACTGAGATAGATAAAACTAGATAAGCAGATAATCTCCAGCGATTCCAATCTCCAGAAAGTGGAATCCAAATCTGTGAATACTCAGGCTGACCCGAGCATAAATAAAAATACAAACACTCGAGTCAGGACAATATATACTTATATAATGTAAACCAACTCAAGTGAACTGTAATAAGGTATAAGTAACTTAAAGAATGCTTGGGATCGCCCATTCTTTAAGGATCCATTAAACTATTTACTATGTAGTAATATACGCTATATACAGTAGTGTCTAATTAGTAAAGTATAATCATATAGAAAATAGCGTTAAGGGGATGGAGAACCTTAACGCGGTCGGATCTTTAAATCAAAATCGTAGTAAAGCTCGATATGGTAGGTGACACGGCACAACTATGCAATTCCAGGGTAGATATACCAATTACGCATCCGGACTAGTGGTGACGCATAGCAGCCACTACCGCCCACCTCGAACAACACTCCCAAATCAAGGGTGGCCACCAAATCAATCACAAGTAATAGAATGGTATCGAAGAAGTGTGTCCGATCAGAGGTGCTACCTCCTTGGTCCGTCAATCGCTCCTGTTTTAGCCACCTTATGCCAACTCATGGGAGTTGGGTCCACGTATATACCTTAGGATCGTCGCCACCATCCTACTTCATTCTGGAAACTCCACCGCGTACACAGTTGTTAAAGTGGTTTTCGGTATCGACAGAGAGTATGTCCATATCCGATCCCGGTCTCTTTAACAACCAATCGTTATTATAACCCGTGGTTATAACTTTTAAAACAATACTTTACTTCAAAATAAAATATCATTTCAAAACCATATATTTATCAAAATAAAGATTAAATCAATTCCAAACCATTTCCATATATTTAAAATATTATATCATTTCAAAACTTCATTTCAAATCATTTTAATATATCAAAATATCATATCTTTCCAAAACTTCATTTCAAATCATTTTTATATATCAAATATCAATCTTTCCAAATCTTCATTTCAAATCATTTTAATATAATAAAATATCATATCCTTACAAAACTTCATTTCAAATCATTTTAATATAATAAAATATCATATCCTTACAAAACTTCATTTCAAATCATTTTAATATAATAAAATATCATATCAGTTCAAATCCAAATATTCAACTTTAAATACCTTTTAATTTCAAAGATATCGTTCATTTACTATCATTTCAAATCACCTTTAAATAGTTTATATTCCAATCAAAATAATTCATTTAAACCTTTTAAAAGTGTAATTATTATATTTTCAAATCAAGTATTCAATTTTCAAAGTTTCAAACCATTCTGAGTTCGTTTACTAAGTCAAAAACCATAATTATTAAAATTTCAGCCTTTCGCAGCATTTAGAAAAAACTGTTATAAGTTGTTCTTGAAAACATTTTAATTCAGCAAAGACACCATTTTCAGCATTTCAGAAGTGCTGCGGTAACTCTGATTTCAAAACAAAGGTTTTATTTGATTTCAGCAAAGACTGCAGACCACTATAGCATTTCCAGAGAATGCTATAATAGACCTGAGTTCAATATTAGCCTATAAGTTCAATTACAGCAACTACAGCATTTCAGAAATGCTGTAATAGCTTTTTTTACACAATTTTAGTTCAATTCAGAAACTATAGCATTTCTGAATGCTATTAAAAGTTAATTCCAGATTTTAGTGTATTTCCAGCAACTAAATAACTTCAATTTAAAACACATAAACATTTTAAAAATCATATTTTTAACATTTAAAATGTTCATTTACATATCATTTAACATATATCTTTTTCACAATAAATTTCTTATAATTAAATCCAATTTTCAACAATTTACTTAATAAATTTAAGTGTAAAAGTTTCCAATTCTTCACATTTCAACAAATAACTTAACACTTCAAATTTAAATTACCATTTCACAAATTTAACTAAATTTCCAATTTTATTTAATTAACTTAAACCTTTAATTAAAACCAAATTTCACATTTCCAAGTCAAGTTATATTTTAAAAGATCACTTTTAAAATTCATTTATTTAACCACTTAAACTCATAGAAAAATCAATAATACTTTAATAAATCGCTTAAATTCAAATTTAATCAAATTATCATATTTACCATTTTCCAAATATAATTAAATTTTCATTTTTATTCATATAACTTAAATATCATTTTTAACCAAAATTCTAAATTCCAAACTTAAGTTATATTTCAATAATCCAATTTAACCATTCATTAATTACATTTTCAACTTATAGAAAAATCATAATTTCTTTATTTTAAAACATTTCAAAATCTATTTAAATCAAATTTCATAAATTTATATTTTTAAAATACTTAAAAATATCCAAAAACACTTTATAAAATAACCACGGGCCTGTATATAGTTTTCTAACCTAGGTCAAGTGATACAGATATATATCATTTCAATCCGCAATTTACAAAGAAAAACCGGGTTCTATCATTTCAAACCCGCAATCCAAAGTTAAAATAAGTTAAATAAAAATCATTCGGGCCTATCATTTCAGCCCATAATGATTTTTCCCTATTCTAAACTCCGTTCGGGTATGTATCATTTCAACCCATAGTGATTCTAGTCTACAGGGAACTTGCAGTGTGATAAACAGATATAAATGAACAAAATACATTATATAACAGTAACGGATGATATAACAGGTGTATAAACATCATATGATCATAACATAGTCAAGTATAACATGATAATATATTTCTACAGATTCATAGGGTGTCAATTTACTAGTTATATAGGTACATATTGTCTGGTGAGAATAACTCACCTGTTAAAGCTGGAGATTAGCGATCAAAACACACAGAATAGATTCCAGAAAGCACAACAAGCACCATATAGCATGACTTTTGATTTGAATGAATGGAGATCCTTGATATTTATCTTGTAATCAATAGCCAAACAAGACAATATACACATAAATATTCAACGCAAACAATGTTGAAACAATGAAGATAAGAAGCAACAACGGAAGAGATTACTTGACTGTGCTTTAACCATTCAAAAGCTTGAACAAGGGGTTCATTTTCTCAGCCATGATGATGATGAGTGTGGGAGAGACAAGGTTAACTTCCTCGAATACATAAGACAAAACAATACAAACAATATATGTTTTCAAATGCACAATACGATAGAATAATATAGAATCAACTGCACGAATCAAAGTAGAATTGCTTTGCACTTGCTTCCAACAACCTTCAGGTTCAGCCATATGGTGTACTACAGGTCTAAGGCAAAATTTGGATCAGGTTTTGGTTGCCTAAGGGTCGGCCAAACATGTTTAGAGGATAGCAAAAGGTGAGTATGCATGAAACAACACAACAAGGCAAAACAATGTCACTTTAACATGGATTCAAGGCAATTCAAGGCTCGGCCAAGGCTCATGGGGCATGGCCAGAGGAGTGGGGTCCAAGGTGATGACGTGGCAGAGAGTCCAGGTGGTGCTGGAGGTGGTGGAGGTGGGGTTGGTGGCGGCCATGGGTGGTGGAAGGTGATGGTACCAAAACTAGGTCAGCTTGAGTGCATAGGTGATGGCTAGTGCTAGTTTAGATGGATTTTTGTGATGATCTTCATCATGGCTTGGCTTGGCCTGAGGAGGAGAGGTGTTAGGCTATGTGATGGTCAGAGAAAAGTGGTGGTGGTGGTCAGCCACAGCTTGGAGGAAGGGGAATACAGCTATGAAGGTGGAGAGCATGTGCAAATTCAAGTAGAAAATCATAAAAAGACAAGAAGAAGATAGAATTTTTTTACCTAAGCTTCACAAGGAGAATAGCCGTGTTTTTTTTGTGAGAGGAAGAGAAATGAATTTCGTGAAAGTGAAAAAAAATGCAGCTGAAATGAGTAGATTACACGCCCAAAACAATTAAAAGAAGAGTTGGGAAAATGAAAGGTCGGGAGATGGAAAGCCTTAGGAGTTTCAAGAGTTTAAAACTTTTCAAATTTCCTCTATTTATTTTTAATAAGTTTAAATATCTGAAAATACATATAATTTCAGTTAAAATTCGAAAATGTAACAAATAAAAAAAATATAAATAAATAAATATTAATTATAAATAATTAAATCAAGAAAATAGCAAAAATTGTCAACTAGGCTAGAAAATTTGAAAATAAATGGTATAAACTTTAGAAAATTCATATGAGCTTGTAATATATTTTTAAACATAAATAATAACATAAAATAAAAATACATTCACAAAATAAATAAAAAAAAATTAATTTAAATATAATTTTAATGAAGAAAATAGCAGAAAATAAGAAAACAGCCTTTAAAAATAGGAAATCAACACAGTAAACATTGGAAAATTCTATTATCAATTTAAAAATATTTAAAAGTAAAAATATACATAATATAACATATTAAACATATTAAAATAAAATATGACAATAAAAATATAATTTATACAATTTAAAATAACAAAATTGCAAAATAAACAATTTATACTCAAAATTGAAATGTACATATCTTTTGCAGTTTAACTCCGTTTTCAACGAAACAAAAAGCAGTGTTCAAGTTATTTCATCTATTTTCATAATAAAAGATAAAATTTAAGATTTTAAATAATTTAAATTTAAATTTAAAATTCAAAGTTTGACTATTTGACAAAAATTCATATTTTCTGGAAATATTAAATTTAGTCATATTTGAAATTCTAATCAACATCAAAATCAAAGTTTATACTTAAAATAACAAAATTTATTCTTTTTCATAAATAAAGCTTTTGAATCTGAAAAAAATCAATTTAAAAATATTTGAAAAATACTGGGTTGTTACACTCTCCCCCACTCAAAACTTTTCGTCCCCAAAAAGGAACGAGGTACGGCAAAGCACATAAAAAGATAGAATGAATAGAATTAAGACAAGATGATAAGAAGATTGGAATTACACCTGATAACTATTGTTATAGGTAAGTTTAGCAAGATGGAGGTGATCAAATCAAGAACACAAACACTAAAAAGATCCTCTAGAGTCTAAATCACCCCTTTCACTTGACCGACGGTCTATGAATGGAAAAACGGTGTTCAGAATCAAAAATGAGTATCCAAGATTATCAAAGATTACAGAAAGATTTCTAAACAGACTGGTATAAGCAATAACCCTCCCATTCTATAACAAGATAAGGGAAATAAGGACATCCAAAAGATAGTTTGAAAAACAAAATAAGATAATAAGTTTGAAACCATAATGCTTTGAAATCATAACAATTTAGGGATGTTTATCATTTGGAAATCATACTGCTAAAATCATAACACTTTGGAAATGTTATTTTTTTTTAAACATAATACTTAGAAAATCATAACACCTTTTAAAAATAATCTTCATTTAAACCATTTAAGTCTAATGTCAAATAATATTCATTTCAAAGTTGTAACATTTCTAAGTTCATTCAATTATAAAATTTCCAAGACATTGTATTTTCAAAACAACATCACTTATAAAATGCTACAGTAGATATATTAATATTTCAAATCAGTTTAATATCAGAAATATTCATTTGGATATCATTTAACTTATGACTTATTAAAACAAACTTTTATGAATGGAATATTCAAATCAAACTATACTTCATTTATTAAGTTAAAAGTTCACTATTTTAGTTAGCTCTTAATTTAACACATAACCTAACACTTTATTTAAAATACCCATTTCATAAATAGATATTCCTTTAATAAGTTACACTTAAAATTCCATTTGAAAACCAAATTCTCAATTATCAAATTTAGTGATGTTAAAATACATTTTAACTATTTAAATCATAATTATTCATTTTTCAAGAAATATCAATTTCATAAATAAAATATTTACCATAGAAAGTATAACAATCAAATTTCTTTACACATTTATTCATTTAGACATCAATTAAACTATGAATTCAAGTTAAATAAACTTTATTACAAAAGTCCAATTCAAATGTATTTTATTTTATCTATTCAAAGATACATTTTTATTATACAACATATTCATTTCAGAAAATAACTTTTATTAAAATTCCTAGGTTAGACTTAAGGTTCCATATTAAATCAAATTTGATTATTAAGTTATTTAAAAAAAATCTCTTTGAATTCCTTTTTCACTATTTACCTCTGTTAATCTTTTATAACTAAAATTTAAGTGTATAACATTTATCATAACCACTCAAATTTTATTTATAAAATCCTTTCTATATTGTATATTATCCAATTTCATATTCAACTTCTGTGTAATTTAGGTAAGTTATATTGGAATAAAATTGAGTGTTATACAAATAAAACTTTCCAATTCAATTATCTCAATTTTGAATCATTTATCCAATTTTTTGATTTTTTTCTTCTTATAATTGAAATTATTCTTCAAGACAAAATTTAAGAATTTGAATCTTCGAACATCTTCAAACCATTTGGAGATAAGTAATTATATATACATAATATGTTAAATCAAATTTAAATCATATATCTATATATTTATTATAAATCAAGTCATATTTTAGAAATTCAAATTAATAAAATTCCCCAAAATAAAGCTGTAGCAAGACTACAGAACAGTCTCTTCACTTCGAAACTCGAAAATGAACGTCGATGATGTTGTAGTCATCACCGAAATTATTTTCTAGCGACAAAGAGAAGAGCACTAAATTTTTAAACTTAAAAATCCTTTAGAAACAAATTTCTACTTGGAAATACTATAAATAATATATCCTTTTAAAACTTTAAACACAAGGTTTGAAATCCATCGGAAATTAAATTCTTAAATTTCTTGTTTTAAATTCATTTTAGTTCCCAAATAAATTTATAAACAACTATTTATAAATTCATTTATAGAACAATAAATGATAAATCAAGTATTATCATTTCAAATAATCAATTTAAATCAATTTATTAAGTTCCATAAAATTTTCTTATATATCAAAATTTATTTTATTAACCAAATTTTAAAATAATATTGTGTCAGTTTGTTCTGTCAAAGTGTTTTTGAAATCCTATCGATAGCATCGATCAGACGAATCGATCGGAAACCCAAATCAACATCAACAACCCAAACAACACAATATATAAAACAAAACATTAATTTACAAGTACAGATCAAAATGTTAGGAAGATAGATTGGAACAAAAGACAAGATGATTAAATAACAGAGTAGGGAGATGGACAAGCTTAAATAAATCGCGGACAACCTTAACCGGGTCAACCGCGACTTAAAGAATAAGAACGATGTGGATTTTTCTGGGATAAATCTACGTTCGATCTCAAGAGATAAAGTTTGGAATAATAAAAGATATTAACATCTAAACCAAGGATAAATATAAATCTCTGGTGAATCGATGCTGATTGTAAAGGATTTTCACCCTTTTACAAGAAAATTAGAATATTGGCGAGACCGCCAATTCACTACAAAGATCATTCGAAGTGGAGTTATGAGATACTCCAAAATCAAAAGAAGATGAATAGTGAGGGACAAGAATGAATTTTGGAACCGCAGGGAACGTTCCAATAATTCAAAGGAAATTCGAATCAAGAGGAAAAGATTCAAACTCGAACGAAAGTGATTCTGTAAATAAATTTACCATACATTCTAAGTTTTGCCTCAAAGCCAAAGCTTTGATACCAACTAAAACGACCCGATATTTCCAACCATTCGCATCCATTATAAGTGTATAGGTACACACTCATGCCGGAATTGAATTGCTCAAAATACCGCGTTGTAAATAAAATTTGGCAAATCTCAGAATATACAGTAAATAAATATAATCACAAATCACAGACATAGAGTAAAATAATGCAGCGGAAGTAAAAGAAATAGTAGTTCATGAAGCTACTATGTAAATATATCAGAGTTAAATAAGATACAACATAAGAAATAAAGTACAATAGAAGTCTCAATATGATAACTAAGTACAAGCTGAATAGAACAACAGAACTGAGATAGCTAAACTAGATAAGCAGATAATCTCCAGCGATTCCAATCTCCAGAAAGTGGAATCCAAATCTGTGAATACTCAGGCTGACCCGAGCGTAAATAAAAATACAAACACTCGAGTCAGGACAATATATACTTATATAATGTAAACCAACTCAAGTGAACTGTAATAAGGTACAAGTAACTTAAAGAATGCTTGGGATCGCCCATTCTTTAAGGATCCGTTAAACTATTTACTATGTAGTAATATAAGCTAAATACAGTAGTGTCTAATTAGTAAAGTATAATTATATAGAAAATAGCATTAAGGGGATGGAGAACCTTAACGTGGTCGGATCTTTAAATCAAAATCATAGTAAAGCTCGATATGGTAGGTGACACGGCACAACTAGGCAATGCCAGGGTAGATATACCAATTACGCATCTAGACTAGTGGTGACGCATAGCAGCCACTACCGCCCACCTCGAACAACACTCCCAAATCAAGGGTGGCCACCAAATCAATCACAAGTAATAGAATGGTATCGAAGAAGTGTGTCCGATCATAGGTGCTACCTCCTTGGTCCGTCAATCGCTCCTGTTTTAGCCACCTTATGCCAACTCACGGGAGTTGGGTCCACGTATATACCTTAGGATCGTCGCAACCATCCTACTTCATTTTGGAAACTCCACCGCGTACACAGTTGTTAAAGTGGTTTTCGGTATCGACAGAGAGTATGTCCATATCCGATCCCGGTCTCTTTAACAACTAATCGTTATTATAACCCGTGGTTATAACTTTTAAAACAATACTTTACTTCAAAATAAAATATCATTTCAAAACCATATATTTATCAAAATAATGATTAAATCAATTCCAAACCATTTCCATATATTTAAAATATTATATCATTTCAAAACTTCATTTCAAATCATTTCAATATATCAAAATATCATATCTTTCCAAAACTTCATTTCAAATCATTTTTATATATCAAATATCAATCTTTCCAAATCTTCATTTCAAATCATTTTAATATAATAAAATATCATATCCTTACAAAACTTCATTTCAAATTATTTTAATATAATAAAATATCATATCCTTACAAAACTTCATTTCAAATCATTTTAATATAATAAAATATCCTATCAGTTCAAATCCAAATATTCAACTTTAAATACCTTTTAAATTCAAAGATATCATTCATTTACTATCATTTCAAATCACCTTTAAATAGTTTATATTCCAATCAAAATAATTCATTTAAACCTTTTAAAAGTGTAATTATTATATTTTCAAATCAAGTATTCAATTTCCAAAGTTTCAAACCATTCTGAGTTCGTTTACTAAGTCAAAAACCATAATTATTAAAATTTCAGCCTTTCGCAGCATTTAGAAAAAGCTGTTATAAGTTGTTCTTGAAAACATTTTAATACAGCAAAGACACCATTTAAAACTGCTGTTAAAACTCATTTTTAGTTAAATTATAGTTCAAAACAGAAAAGACAGCATTTCAGAAGTGATGCGGTAACTCAGATTTCAAAACAAAGGTTTTATTTGATTTCAGCAAAGACTGCAGACCACTATAGCATTTCCAGAGAATGCTGTAATAGACCTGAGTTCAATATTAGCCTATAAGTTCAATTACAGCAACTACAACATTTCAGAAATGCTGTAATAGCTTTTTTTACACAATTTTAGTTCAATTCAGAAACTATAGCATTTCTGAATGCTATTAAAAGTTAATTCCAGATTTTAGTGTATTTCCAGCAACTAAATAACTTCAATTTAAAACACATAAACATTTTAAAAATCATATTTTTAACATTTAAAATGTTCATTTACATATCATTTAACATATACCTTTTTCACAATAAATTTCTTATAATTAAATCCAATTTTCAACAATTTACTTAATAAATTTAAGTGTAAAAGTTTCCAATTCTTCACATTTCAACAAATAACCTAACACTTCAAATTTAAATTACCATTTCACAAATTTAACTAAATTTCCAATTTTATTTAATTAACTTAAACCTTTAATTAAAACCAAATTTCACATTTCCAAGTCAAGTTATATTTTAAAAGATCACTTTTAAAATTCATTTATTTAACCACTTAAACTCATAGAAAAATCAATAATACTTTAATAAATCGCTTAAATTCAAATTTAATCAAATTATCGTATTTAACATTTTCCAAATATAATTAAATTTTCATTTTTATTCATATAACTTAAATATCATTTTTAACCAAAATTCCAAATTCCAAACTTAAGTTATATTTCAATAATCCAATTTAACCATTCATTAATTACATTTTCAACTCATAGAAAAATCATAATTTCTTTATTTTAAAACATTTCAAAATCTATTTAAATCAAATTTCATAAATTTATATTTTTAAAATACTTAAAAATATCCAAAAACACTTTATAAAATAACCACGGGCCTGTATATAGTTTTCTAACCTAGGTCAAGTGATACAGATATATATCATTTCAATCCGCAATTTACAAAGAAAAACCGGGTTCTATCATTTCAAACCCGCAATCCCAAGTTAAAATAAGTTAAATAAAAACCATTCAGGCCTATCATTTCAGCCCATAATGATTTTTCCCTATTCTAAAGTCCGTTCGGGTATGTATCATTTCAACCCATAGTGATTCTAGTCTATAGGGAACTTACAGTGTGATAAACAGATATAAATGAACAAAATACATTATATAACAGTAACGGATGATATAACAGGTGTATAAACATCATATGATCATAACATAGTCAAGTATAACATGATAATATATTTCTACAGATTCACAGGGTGTCAATTTACTAGTTATATAGGTACATATTGTCTGGTGAGAATAACTCACCTGTTAAAGCTGGAGATTAGCGATCAAAACACACAGAATAGATTCCAGAAAGCACAACAAGCACGATATAGCATGACTTTTGATTTGAATGAATGGAGAGCCTTGAAATTTATCTTGTAATCAATAGCCAAACAAGACAATATACACATAAATATTCAACGCAAACAATGTTGAAACAATGAAGATAAGAAGCAACAACGGAAGAGATTACTTGACTGTGCTTTAACCATTCAAAAGCTTGAACAAGGGGTTCATTTTCTCAGCCATGATGATGATGAGTGTGGGAGAGACAAGGTTAACTTCCTCGAATACATAAGACAAAACAATACAAACAATATATGTTTTCAAATGCACAATACGATAGAATAATATAGAATCAACTGCACGAATCAAAGTAGAATTGCTTTGCACTTGCTTCCAACAACCTTCAGGTTCAGCCATATGGTGTACAACAGGTCTAAGGCAAAATTTGGATCAGGTTTTGGTTGCCTAAGGGTCGGCCAAACATGTTTAGAGGATAGCAAAAGGTGAGTATGCATGAAACAACACAACAAGGCAAAACAATGTCACTTTAACATGGATTCAAGGCAATTCAAGGCTCGGCCAAGGCTCATGGGGCATGGCCAGAGGAGTAGGGTCCATGGTGATGATGTGGCAGAGATTCCAGATGGTGCTGGTGGAGGTGGGGTTGGTGGCGGCCATGGGTGGTGGAAGGTGATGGTACCAAAACTAGGTCAGCTTGAGTGCATAGGTGATGGCTAGTGCTAGTTTAGATGGATTTTTGTGATGATCTTCATCATGGCTTGGCTTGGCCTGAGGAGGAGAGGTGTTAGGCTATGTGATGGTCAGAGAAAAGTGGTGGTGGTGGTCAGCCACAGCTTGGAGGAAGGGGAATACAGCTATGAAGGTGGAGAGCATGTGCAAATTCAAGTAGAAAATCATAAAAAGACAAGAAGAAGATAGAATTTTTTTACCTAAGCTTCACAAGGAGAATAGCCGTGATTTTTTTTTGTGAGAGGAGGAGAAATGAATTTCGTGAAAGTGAAAAAAAATGCAGCTGAAATGAGTAGATTACACGCCCAAAACAATTAAGAGAAGAGTTGGGAAAATGAAAGGTCGGGAGATGGTAAGCCTTAGGAGTTTCAAGAGTTTAAAACTTTTCAAATTTCCTCTATTTCTTTTTAATAAGTTTAAATATCTGAAAATACATATAATTTCAGTTAAAATTCGAAAATGTAACAAATAAAAAAATATAAATAAATAAATATTAATTATAAATAATTAAATCAAGAAAATAGCAAAAATTGTCAACTGGGCTAGAAAATTTGAAAATAAATGGTATAAACTTTAGAAAATTCATATGAGCTTGTAATATATTTTTAAACATAAATAATAACATAAAATAAAAATACATTCACAAAATAAATAAATAAAAATTAATTTAAATATAATTTTAATGAAGAAAATAGCAGAAAATAAGAAAACAGCCTTTAAAAATAGGAAATCAACACAGTAAACATTGGAAAATTCTATTATCAATTTAAAAATATTTAAAAGTCAAAATATACATAATATAACATATTAAACATATTAAAATAAAATATGACAAAGAAAATATAATTTATACAATTTAAAATAACAAAATTGCAAAATAAACAATTTATACTCAAAATTGAAATGTACATATCTTTTGCAGTTTAACTCCGTTTTCAACGAAACAAAAAGCAGTGTTCAAGTTATTTCATCTATTTTCATAATAAAAGATAAAATTTAAGATTTTAAATAATTTAAATTTAAATTTAAAAGTCAAAGTTTGACTATTTGACAAAAATTCACATTTTATGGAAATATTAAATTTAGTCATATTTGGAATTCTAATCCACATCAAAATCAAAGTTTATACTTAAAATAACAAAATTTATTCTTTTTCATAAATAAAGCTTTTGAATCTGAAAAAATTAATTTAAAAATATTTGAAAAATACAGGCTTGTTACATGCTATGGGTGCTCCATCATATCAACCGCATATCGACTCAAAATCGATCATTATCCGATAGTCAAAGGTCAACAGTTCAAGGACTAGCAATCTGCCGAATTGAAAAGATTCCAAAGGGGAGAGTTCATCCTTTTAAGGTGTGCTTCATGGCTTTGGTTCTTAGGTATGATTTTCATTGAATTATAGTTAAAATCTTCTGAATAATATTTCATTATATTTATATTATTATTATATTGTTAGTTAGATGATGATTTTGATATGCATGAATGTTGTCACAAGTTAGTTTAGTTATATGTATGTATGTACTTATAGAAAATGAATTTTTTTATATGCAAATCAGATCTGTATAACCACCTATTATAATTATATATTATTTAATTAATTTATATATATTACTTAATTATACATATATGGTTTATATTTAATTACAATATCAGTTTATGGTTAAAATTGATCATATAATTCTAAATGTATAGCTTTATAGGAATAGTAACTTTCTACAGCAATAAAATAAATTTCATATTATTCATCATTATTTAATATTAATTAAATCAATACGCTAAATAAATATTGTAACAACCGGGTTTTTCGACCCTCAAAAATTGACACTAATACGTCCACTGTATTGCATGTCGAGCAATCGAATGCCGAAAAACCTGATTGTTAGGGAAAAAGAAAGAAGGAAGAAGATAAGAAGAAAACTAAACCACACAGAATCTCACAACGGAACGAATAATCTATAAAATACAACAAATCCTTACACAAAAGCAAAACTGCAATATGTATATATATGTATATACAGAAATCAATCAAAGTATACTAACCTATTTCAACCTGGACAATTATAACAGCCAGTCCTTACAATTGCTGATAGATACAACAATGAATACAATGGAAAAATAACCATCTACGTGAATACATCTCTGGGCTTCCAACTCGTCTCCTGAAGCTCCACAGCATCCAAACTAGTTTGTAATATGCTCGGTCTAACCCAAGCATTATAATAAAATAACACCCAAGTAAGTCTGGAAAACCAGCGTGAGAAAAACACACCCAACTAGACTTTAAAGTTATAGAAAACCTTTGAAAAATCAAGAGTATCTCGTGACCACGCCGCACATAAACAAAGACAGGTTTTACCGTACGATAACCAAAACATTCATATGAAAATCCATTTGTATTATAATAATGTCTAAGGGTGAAAATAATAATAATCAAGTAGCTGTAATGCTCATGAGTGTACATCACAACAATACTAGGTATATAATCAAAAACCGATAAGGCTCATTGCTAATCGTGTAGGATTCCATGGAGGTGCCCTCAGTACTTCGAGAATGGTCCTCCTGCACAAGGATCAGAGATATCCTTCCGAAGCAGCATACATCCCTAGTGATGTTTCATAGGAAAAGCATAGCTGGTCTCGCTAAGACCGAATGCATCGCCCCATGCATGCATAACAACTGTAAGTAATATCTAGGAGGAGCCGACTACATCTTACGGGTTTGCCAACCCTACTGGCCATGCCTCATATCTCTGGTTTTAGCCATTACCGCTGATGAGGCTACATCCGACGCTCCAGCTTACGCACTGCCACTAAATAGATTACGAAATCCCACATGGATTCCCATACCCCAACGGGTCTTGGAACCGCGCGTGGATTCCAACATTTTAATATATGTCATGCAAACCCTCCATAGAACCGTATATGGAATTGGAGTGGTTATGGATTTTGAGTCATCTCTTACAAGTACACTCTTCCATTTTCCCGGCACTCCAAAATCCAGTCGTCGATTTTCCGGAATGCTCAATACCGGTTCTTTAGGAAATATCAGACAATACATAAGAGCGAGGATCACCCCCTAACCGTTTAAGTGGACAGATCTCCTCATCATTTATCCTAGAAGAACAAAACAAGTTTATACGTACAATATAGCACCATAGACGGTTACTGTACCATATAATCCCTGTGTTTCTTCTAGATATTTCCCGAGTTAAAATCCTTCGGTGTTAAGTGGGGAATATTTCCATACTACCAAAATTAAGAAGGATTACATATTTAGGCCAAGATTTGATACTCGGTTATTTAACTATCAACAAACACACATTCAAACAAAGATTTATTCCATAGCTGAAAACAACATCGGTTAAGCACATAAGCAACCACTGGCCTCCTTTTAAAAAATCTTTCATTCATTTTTAAAAAGAACATTGTAAGTTACTTATACAAAATTACTTTTACAAAGGTATATCCGCCAATCCCTATATTTTCAATATTGAGAAAATATCCATATACTTATCTCAACGGTATAAGTATATCCACAAAATTGAGAAAGATTTTCTTTTTATTCGATTCTCAAATCATTTATAAATTCCTTACAATTCTCTAAAACCATTTATAAACCATTTATACATCTCCAAAAAAACCATTTATAATCCCTTTATAAAAATTCAATCACTTATAAGCTCTTTGTGCATTTCAAAAATCATTTATAAACCCTTTATAAATCCATAAAACCATTTATAAAACTCCTTTTATAAATCTATAAACCCGTTTCCAAAATTCGTTTATAAATATTTAACCATTTATAAACTCTTTAACCTTGTAAATAATCTTCACTTAAGTTGTAACGACCCGACTTTCTATGCCCAGAAAGTCGCATCATTATGAAGAAAGAAAGGGGTAGAAAATAGAAAAGAAGAGAAGAAAGAAAGAAACAACAACAACGATCTCACAGCGGAACGAATAAATTATATTAATAACATAAACTATTACATAGTATACAACAATTTACAGAGTTACACAGCATATACATCACTTACTAGACAGTTATAAACATCTGTCTAGACATTACAACTCAAATACAAGACAAGACACTATCACAGATATCAACACAGCGGAATACTATATCTACGAACGCCGAAGCCTCCTGCTCCATTGTTCCTCCAGAATATTCGTCAAAGCTAAACCTGAATCCCTTGGCTACTCGTAAAAATTTGAGTACCCAAGAGTTTATAAAACAGAAATAAACACTTGGGTCAGACATGGGTCTGGTGTGAGTAAACGGGTTAAAATTGTTTAACTTCAAAACCTTTTGAAAACAAAGGTATCACGTAAGACTTCCCACACATAAACATGGAAAAGTTTTTACCTTACGCTAACCAAAACGTTTGATAGGAAATCCAGTTATATTATAATAGGGTCTAGGGTTTTCAAGTAAAATACAGAAATAGCTGAAATGCTTACATCTCACATTCCAACATAGTTGGGCACAACTAATACGTACGGCACTTATTGGAGTTTGGATTCCATACAATGGCAGGGCTACTGGGGTACCGCCCGTCACAGTACGTGGCCTAGATCACCGTACCGAGGAGTACGCCCGCTCCCCTGCAACACAAAGCCGGAACCATCCCTTACTGGATAATCCCGAACAAGATAACCCCGTAGTTGGCGCGACCAACCACACACTAAGCCGAATATAAAGAAAAGGGACCTCTAGACAGGGATCTATCTTGCTCTCAGTGGGTGCTACCCACGAAGCCTTGCTGCACCTCCCCTGTTTTAGCCATTCCCGGTTGATGAGGCTTGAGGTTACGATTACCTTTAATCAGAACATATCACTTAGAATGCTCATCGTCCGCCTGACGATGTGTTGAAAGCATTCAATCCATACAAGTTCGTTCCGGGTTCGAACGAAACCGAAGGCATTATCTCGTTACACTCGTTTTGGAATCACCCTCAGAGTTAACGACAATAACCCTTGCACTCTGAATCTTCATCTTCACTTGAGATTCACGACCTATCGTTAATTTGGATCGATGTGGTATTCGGGTCTCCAGACCTGGAATTCCGGTATACGGAAACCCGATCCCGGTCTCATCGAAATCCAAAACGTATCTTTTAAGGCCAAGTTGTTTAAAGGTTTAAACAATTTAATTCAATTCAATACTTTAATTCACACAGCATTTAACAGATAAATATCACACATTTATCATATCACATAATATCACCATATCATCCAATAGATATCTTCTAATTCAGATATTCTACACAACAATCATCCATAAGCAACAATTATTAACCCTATGTTATAATTAATTTAATTAACTTAAATTAAATTAATTACTTAAGAATTAATCATCTAACCTTGCTTAATCAATCATTAATTAATTACAACCTTTAATTAATTAATTACTCATTAAATATTAATCATCTTTGATTAATTATTTATTAATTACATAAAGTAATTATTCTTTAATTAATTTCACAAATTAATTATTCTTAACCATTAACGGTAATTAACCCTTAATTACTCTTATTAATTAATCCCTAATTACTTTCATTAATTAATTACCCTTTTAATTAATTACAATCAACAAGTAATCATTAATTAATCACATTCATTAATTAACTTTAATTAATTACATTTAGAAATTAATCACTCTTTAATTAATTACACTAAGTAATAAATTCCTTAATTACTTTCATTAAGAAATTATTTTTTTATTTAATTACATTCAGTAATTACACATTAATTACTTACATTAAGCAATTACACTTATCAAATCTCATTAAGTAATTATACTTAATTAATTACCAAGTGACTATCTTTAATTAACAAATTAATTAACTTAACTTAATCACATTCATCTCATAAATCATAGCTGAGTAATTCATCTTTTAAGTATTCTTTAAACCAATTAATTAATCTTTAATTACAGATTAATTATTCTTTTAATTATTAATTAATAAACCTTAATTATCAATTAATAAAACTTAATAACAACTTAGTTAATCCTTAATTATCAGTTAATTAGTCCTTAATTACCATTTGATTAATCCTTAATTAATCTTTAATTAACTAATTATAACCTTTAATTAATAAATAAATAAATCCTTAAATCATTAATTAATTTAATTAATTAATTATACTTAAATTACTTTATTAACCTCAAATTATTAAAACCTTAATTATCCTTTTTAAGGTAAACCATTATCTTAATTGATGACTTAATTATCATTAAAACATTTTTATCTTAAAAAAATTAACTTCCTTAATTAAATCATTTAATTAAGTTTTGAAATAAAATAAACATTTAACTTAACAAATTATAATAACTTTCTTAAATCAATTACTTAAAAACATTTATTTTATAAATAATAGATTTAAGAATTTGTTTTAAAATTTTACTTTAAAACTTACTTTTATTTATATTTAAAAACTTGGATTTAGTTAAAGTAAAATCTGAAACAGTTCACTCTTACAATCCCGAAGACAAACCCGAGCACAACCCCAATTTCCTCGAGTTTCCCTTCGAGTCAACTTCTACTTCGAGTCGCACTCCATTATTCTCGAGACCAAACCCGGTACACTTCTTCTTCCCAAACAACATGCCCAAACCAACATCCAAATACACGCAAACGTGTACAGGTGCACGTGCACCAGCAACCCAGTCCCTTCCGACCATCCACGACACCTTCGACTCATCGACGCTCGCCTCTACATCAGATCCTGACCACCCAAACACTGGCACGAACCCACGATCGAAATCGAGGAATCCTATCGATACTGGAACGAAAACCATCACCAGAAAAACGCCTTGAAATCACGTCTCCGACCACCAGACGATGCGCAACCACTGTCACATGTTCCCCGACCATTCCCGAAGCCATCCCCCTTGGTCCGGTGCAACTCGAACAACCAGAGACGCCACCAAGATCCCGTTTCCAGACTCGACCCATTCTTAGTGTTAAACCCTACTCTATCCAAAATCCAACGCCACGATGAATGATAGCCTCTTCCACTATTTTTCCTACGATCAACAGCCCTAAAGCCTCCCTTGATATCAAATCCAAGCTTCATCTCGACATAGATCATCGGCAGTTGCCGACAATACCAAAACTGAACAACTCAGGATATCTCATCAATATCCTATCTAAAAATCATGATATTCCCATCATAATTCATAATTTTCAACCACGAATCAATCTATGTAATCCAAATATGAATTCGTTAACATTGATCTTTGACTTAAATATGATTTTTTTACTGTCATTCTTTATTTTTCAGAACATTTACCATATATTCTTACTTGAAACTATTTTTAAAAATAAATCTAGATTGTCTCAACCATTTTTCATTTAGGAATCTAAGCCTAACAGAGATTAGAAAGAGAGAAGGATTGAAAATTTTGATCTAAGTTTTAAACTCTTTAACTTAAAACAGAGATGATCACTTATATATTCAGACAGACTCACAGTATATCCATTCATATAAACATGCATTTAGATCTAAACAAACATGTATACACATTTTCAAACATGCAACAAATTTCACTTCGAGCACTTATCATATGTATATAATCTAAAACTATTTTATGCTTAGTTTACTCATATTAAGAACAGAGAAGCATATATTTATACATACTGATTTTAGTACAGGCCTTTTATATAAGCATGCATTCACAGATAATATCATATGCAAACCATATTACTATAAAAATTCATCACACATTTAAGTTTATTCTCAGATTTAAAAACTGTTTTAAAATAAAGGTTTACTCACCTGTCAAATAAACAGAGAAGCAGATAACAGAAGACAGGGTTGTTTCCAGGCTTTGCATGTTGATTTTTGAACTTGATTTCTTTTGCTTAGTTGAATTTGAATCTTGTTGTTTGATCTTTGATTACTTGCTTGATTTCCTTCTTCTGAACTTTAAGTTGTTTGAAGATTTTAAACTGCTATTTGAATTTTTCCTTGATCTTTCTTTTGATTAGCAATTTCAGATTTACTTCTTCCTTGAATTTAGATTTCCAGGTTTTCATACTTCTCTAAATTTTGGATTTAGTTTTAATCGAATAATGAGAAGAAGGATGTTGAACTGAAAAATGAATACAGATTTTTCTTCTTCCATATAAATTTTATTATTTTAAAGCTTTAATTAAAATATAGCCACTTGTCTTTTAAGTATTAATTTGCTTACACCTATGCTTACATTTTTACAAATGTCACTAAACCACCTTAATATGCTTACAAGTATTAATTCTTATTTTATTTAATTTATTTAAGTCATTTATATGTATTTAAGAAATATTTATATGTATATAATGTATTTATCCTTTGATAATATAAGCTTTAAGATTTTTAATAAATATACAAATGTGAAAACTATTATTTAAGTAACTTATACTTTGATCAAATATTTATAACATATTTATAAATGCTTGAGAAATTGAGTTTAACTCTATATATATATATATATATATTTTTACAAACCTATTTTGACTTATATTTGAATTTTAAAAATGAAAGAGTCTTAAAACCAATTAACTTCTTATTTTAAATCTTATTTAAAAATTAAGCTAAAATATATCTTTATAATAAATAAGAAATTATCCTTGTTATTTAAATCTCAATTATCATTTCCAAAAGTATTAAGTCAAATTACAAATTTCCAAATTACAAATTATATAAATATTAAAGTTTGAAAATACTTTATTAAATTCAAATTCAATATTCTTTTCATTCTAATATATGCAAATATATATATTCCAAATGAAAAGTACTTTTAACATTAGCTTGATAATTATCCTATTGAATTTAATACATAACTTCAAATAACACTATATATATATACATATATATTATAATTTGAAAACTTATCCTTTTATTAAATTAAAGACTCCCTATTTATAATATATATACCTATATATATACATTATAAATATAAACACTTATATTAGTTTTAGAAAGATAAAACTTCCCAATTTAAAATTGTTAGAAAAGATATTGCCAAATTAGTTATTATTAGCTTTTTTAAAATGAATAAACTTGTCAATTTATAAAATAAAATCAAATAATCAGTTTAATTATTTATAAAGATTATTAAATTGATATTGCCAAATTTCCGGGATATCACATTCCTTCCCCCTTAAAATAATTTCGTCCCCGAAATTTAAAAGCAAAGATAATTTAATAATCCAGTAAAATTTTAATTTTAATTTCAAACAGCAACCATACATATCAATCATATTCTAACAACCATAGCAAACAATTTAATCAAACAAATTTAACTATCCAGACAAATTCTGGATAGAATTTCCTCGAGTTTTTCCCAAGTATATATATATATACCGGGATACTCGTTCTACAGGATCTTAACTAACTATCTACAAAAATCTAGAATTCCTTCCCATCTAGATTACAAATCTGAACAAGATCTCAGACTAAGCTCAAAACCAACTCAACTACCATATCCATCTGAACTGCTGATTCTACAATCAGTAATAGATCATACACGTACTCCCTCAGAGATACGTGAAATATAATGAGTTCCAGCTATCTAAACTAGCATCTCAATCTTATCCAAACTGCATTCTTAACCAGAGAAATCTTAACAACAATGAAGTATCCAACTTCAAATTCCAATTCCTTATCTCATATCTTCATAACTCAACAGATAAATCTAAACTACAAACTTCTTCCTGATCAGCTCAATCTATGCTGATGCTTCCAGAAACAATCAAGACCAAAATAATAAGTTCCTGGGTCTACTCATTCAAGGTGGTTTCCCAAAACCCGTCAAAATCCAGGACACAAACTCTACTTCACAAGCAATAGAAGACTGAACTTCCTTCTTTCAGATTCCAGAAACTTCTATACACACTCAGAATGTTCACATAAACTTCCTGTAGAAATCTGAGGTTATTTCCTTTCTCGCACAGCTACTACTTTTTGCTTCCGCTGCACAACTCCGATCTTGAAATAGATGAGAATGTTGATGAACTCGAGCACACTAGATCCACAAACAAGCGGGAACATTGGTTATCTTAAAGACATAACCAACTACTCAAAGAATGGATGAGTCCTCGGTCAAGGGTACTGTCTTTAGCTATCCTTAGCTAGAGGAAACTCGAAACTAGAAACAGAAGAGAAAACACAGATACTCCATAAAATTCTAAGATGCTTCACCAATCCTTCTCTAGGAACAAATTGATATAAACAAAATCTTTACCTACGGGCAACCTTTGACCTCTTCGATAACTTTTACTTCCTCTTGAGATGTCTCAATTTCATACAAAAGATTACTCAAGATGAACTCTCAAAATAATCGCAATTCACCTTTGCGATCCTACCTAGTTCGAATTCCAAAGAAACTGTTCTCTCTTTACTAATTAAAACAGCCTTAAACTTTTCCGAACAAGGTTAACCCTTCAAGAAAACATTCACCATCTTCCCGGACTGCTGATAGAAGAACCACAAAGATTCCGGTACCATCGAAGAAACGGACCACACTGTTGCTTCCAAACTCTATCTCTGGGACACTGCTAAGCCAAAGACCTCCTCGTCAGCACACCGAACACTTCGAGTTGCACTGCTACCACAGTTAACCAAAAGCTTCTAATCCAAAGGCTTCTCAAAACCAAAACCATCAACAAACCTCACAACGAACCTCCGAGATGGCAGACATTCGGGCTCCAAACCAAACGCCAACAACTTACTCTTCTTAAGGGAAACAATGAGACCATATCCGAAGAACAACTAATCGACCTTAGTCCCATACTTCAAAATAGATAAAACTCTCTTACTCGATATCAGAGAATTCCTATACAGCCGAGTCTTTCCTGCGGTAGACATCAACTGTTCCTCCAATACCTTCTTAATCTTGCTCCAAAAAGAACATCTCCTTCGGGAACATCCATAGATACTGCGTCTCATCACACAGCTGCTCCTTCCTGAAGTCGCCAAGCTACCAGCACTTACTTCTGCACAACTGATAGATTCAACTCTAGAAAATCTGCTCACCCGAGCTCAACCAATTTTACATTCCAATAATGGACTCCGAATCTTGAAAAGGATTTTCTTCAGAGATCCGAGACATCCTTACTCTATACTGCCAATTTACTCGAGACGATATTGGGTTTACAATCTCGATATATACTTCCAACCTCAAATATTCAAACTCCAACTATTGGTAATTGTGTTACACACACTACCACCTTATCTACCTTTATAACTTATATTGGAAAACCCGAACAGGTAACCCAATAAATAGGTAGATATACATAAATATATATATTTAAAATGATATATTTTTTTTTATATAGAAATTATTTCTGGGTAAAATTATTTCATCTACCTCTTTAAAACAATATTGTGTCTGTTGGCCTGGTCCAAGTGTTTAGAGATCCCTATCAATAACGTTAGCTACTCGTATTGACCAGAATCCATATACCACCCAACCGATCAATTAACACAATATAAAATCATTTTTATATAACTAACAATTACGCGCTCTCAAGATAGACACCACTTCAGAGCTTAGGTATTCACTCAACCTACTGCTCTGATACCAACTGTAACGACCCGACTTTCTATGCCCAGAAAGTCGAATCATTATGAAGAAAGAAAGGGGTAGAAAATAGAAAAGAAGAGAAGAAAGAAAGAAACAACAACAACGATCTCACAGCGGAACGAATAAATTATATTAATAACATAAACTATTACATATATACAACAATTTACAGAGTTACACAGCATATACATCACTTACTAGACAGTTATAAACATCTGTCTAGACATTACAACTCAAATACAAGACAAGACACTATCACAGATATCAACACAGCGGAATACTATATCTACGAACGCCGAAGCCTCCTGCTCCATTGTTCCTCCAGAATATTCGTCAAAGCTAAACCTGAATCCCTTGGCTACTCGTAAAAATTTGAGTACCCAAGAGTTTATAAAACAGAAATAAACACTTGGGTCAGACATGGGTCTGGTGTGAGTAAACGGGTTAAAATTGTTTAACTTCAAAACCTTTTGAAAACAAAGGTATCACGTAAGACTTCCCACACATAAACATGGAAAAGTTTTTACCTTACGCTAACCAAAACGTTTGATAGGAAATCCAGTTATATTATAATAGGGTCTAGGGTTTTCAAGTAAAATACAGAAATAGCTGAAATGCTTACATCTCACATTCCAACATAGTTGGGCACAACTAATACGTACGGCACTTATTGGAGTTTGGATTCCATACAATGGCAGGGCTACTGGGGTACCGCCCGTCACAGTACGTGGCCTAGATCACCGTACCGAGGAGTACGCCCGCTCCCCTGCAACACAAAGCCGGAACCATCCCTTACTGGATAATCCCGAACAAGATAACCCCGTAGTTGGCGCGACCAACCACACACTAAGCCGAATATAAAGAAAAGGGACCTCTAGACAGGGATCTATCTTGCTCTCAGTGGGTGCTACCCACGAAGCCTTGCTGCACCTCCCCTGTTTTAGCCATTCCCGGTTGATGAGGCTTGAGGTTACGATTACCTTTAATCAGAACATATCACTTAGAATGCTCATCGTCCGCCTGACGATGTGTTGAAAGCATTCAATCCATACAAGTTCGTTCCGGGTTCGAACGAAACCGAAGGCATTATCTCGTTACACTCGTTTTGGAATCACCCTTAGAGTTAATGACAATAACCCTTGCACTCTGAATCTTCATCTTCACTTGAGATTCACGACCTATCGTTAATTTGGATCGATGTGGTATTCGGGTCTCCAGACCTGGAATTCCGGTATACGAAAACCCGATCCCGGTCTCATCGAAATCCAAAACGTATCTTTTAAGGCCAAGTTGTTTAAAGGTTTAAACAATTTAATTCAATTCAATACTTTAATTCACACAGCATTTAACAGATAAATATCACACATTTATCATATCACATAATATCACCATATCATCCAATAGATATCTTCTAATTCAGATATTCTACACAACAATCATCCATAAGCAACAATTATTAACCCTATGTTATAATTAATTTAATTAACTTAAATTAAATTAATTACTTAAGAATTAATCATCTAACCTTGCTTAATCAATCATTAATTAATTACAACCTTTAATTAATTAATTACTCATTAAATATTAATCATCTTTGATTAATTATTTATTAATTACATAAAGTAATTATTCTTTAATTAATTTCACAAATTAATTATTCTTAACCATTAACGGTAATTAACCCTTAATTACTCTTATTAATTAATCCCTAATTACTTTCATTAATTAATTACCCTTTTAATTAATTACAATCAACAAGTAATCATTAATTAATCACATTCATTAATTAACTTTAATTAATTACATTTAGAAATTAATCACTCTTTAATTAATTACACTAAGTAATAAATTCCTTAATTACTTTCATTAAGAAATTATTTTTTTATTTAATTACATTCAGTAATTACACATTAATTACTTACATTAAGCAATTACACTTATCAAATCTCATTAAGTAATTATACTTAATTAATTACCAAGTGACTATCTTTAATTAATTAACAAATTAATTAACTTAACTTAATCACATTCATCTCATAAATCATAGCTGAGTAATTCATCTTTTAAGTATTCTTTAAACCAATTAATTAATCTTTAATTACAGATTAATTATTCTTTTAATTATTAATTAATAAACCTTAATTATCAATTAATAAAACTTAATAACAACTTAGTTAATCCTTAATTATCAGTTAATTAGTCCTTAATTACCATTTGATTAATCCTTAATTAATCTTTAATTAACTAATTATAACCTTTAATTAATAAATAAATAAATCCTTAAATCATTAATTAATTTAATTAATTAATTATACTTAAATTACTTTATTAACCTCAAATTATTAAAACCTTAATTATCCTTTTTAAGGTAAACCATTATCTTAATTAATGACTTAATTATCATTAAAACATTTTTATCTTAAAAAATTTAACTTCCTTAATTAAATCATTTAATTAAGTTTTGAAATAAAATAAACATTTAACTTAACAAATTATAATAACTTTCTTAAATCAATTACTTAAAAACATTTATTTTATAAATAATAGATTTAAGAATTTGTTTTAAAATTTTACTTTAAAACTTACTTTTATTTATATTTAAAAACTTGGATTTAGTTAAAGTAAAATCTGAAACAGTTCACTCTTACAATCCCGAAGACAAACCCGAGCACAACCCCAATTTCCTCGAGTTTCCCTACGAGTCAACTTCTACTTCGAGTCGCACTCCATTATTCTCGAGACTAAACCCGGTACACTTCTTCTTCCCAAACAACATGCCCAAACCAACATCCAAATACACGCAAACGTGTACAGGTGCACGTGCACCAGCAACCCAGTCCCTTCCGACCATCCACGACACCTTCGACTCATCGACGCTCGCCTCTACATCATATCCTGACCACCCAAACACTGGCACGAACCCACGATCGAAATCGAGGAATCCTATCGATACTGGAACGAAAACCATCACCAGAAAAATGCCTCGAAATCACGTCTCCGACCACCAGACGATGCGCAACCACTGTCACATGTTCCCCGACCATTCCCGAAGCCATCCCCCTTGGTCCAGTGCAACTCGAACAACCAGAGACGCCACCAAGATCCCGTTTCCAGACTCGACCCATTCTTAGTGTTAAACCCTACTCTATCCAAAATCCAACGCCACGATGAATGATAGCCTCTTCCACTATTTTTCCTACGATCAACAGCCCTAAAGCCTCCCTTGATATCAAATCCAAGCTTCATCTCGACATAGATCATCGGCAGTTGCCGACAATACCAAAACTGAACAACTCAGGATATCTCATCAATATCCTATCTAAAAATCATGATATTCCCATCATAATTCATAATTTTCAGCCACGAATCAATCTATGTAATCCAAATATGAATTCGTTAACATTGATCTTTGACTTAAATATGATTTTTTTACTGTCATTCTTTATTTTTCAGAATATTTACCATATATTCTTACTTGAAACTATTTTTAAAAATAAATCTAGATTGTCTCAACCATTTTTCATTTAGGAATCTAAGCCTAACAGAGATTAGAAAGAGAGAAGGATTGAAATTTTTGATCTAAGTTTTAAACTCTGTAACTTAAAACAGAGATGATCACTTATATATTCAGACAGACTCACAGTATATCCATTCATATAAACATGCATTTAGATCTAAACAAACATGTATACACATTTTCAAACATGCAACAAATTTCACTTCGAGCACTTATCATATGTATATAATCTAAAACTATTTTATGCTTAGTTTACTCATATTAAGAACAGAGAAGCATATATTTATACATACTGATTTTAGTACAGGCCTTTTATATAAGCATGCATTCACAGATAATATCATATGCAAACCATATTACTATAAAAATTCATCACACATTTAAGTTTATTCTCAGATTTAAAAACTGTTTTAAAATAAAGGTTTACTCACCTGTCAAATAAACAGAGAAGCAGATAACAGAAGACAGGGTTGTTTCCAGGCTTTGCATGTTGATTTTTGAACTTGATTTCTTTTGCTTAGTTGAATTTGAATCTTGTTGTTTGATCTTTGATTACTTGCTTGATTTCCTTCTTCTGAACTTTAAGTTGTTTGAAGATTTTAAACTGCTATTTGAATTTTTCCTTGATCTTTCTTTTGATTAGCAATTTCAGATTTACTTCTTCCTTGAATTTAGATTTCCAGGTTTTCATACTTCTCTAAATTTTGGATTTAGTTTTAATCGAATAATGAGAAGAAGGATGTTGAACTGAAAAATGAATACAGATTTTTCTTCTTCCATATAAATTTTATTATTTTAAAGCTTTAATTAAAATATAGCCACTTGTCTTTTAAGTATTAATTTGCTTACACCTATGCTTACATTTTTACAAATGTCACTAAACCACCTTAATATGCTTACAAGTATTAATTCTTATTTTATTTAATTTATTTAAGTCATTTATATGTATTTAAGAAATATTTATATGTATATAATGTATTTATCCTTTGATAATATAAGCTTTAAGTTTTTAATAAATATACAAATGTGAAAACTATTATTTAAGTAACTTATACTTTGATCAAATATTTATAACATATTTATAAATGCTTGAGAAATTGAGTTTAACTCTCTATATATATATATATTTTTACAAACCTATTTTGACTTATATTTGAATTTTAAAAATGAAAGAGTCTTAAAACCAATTAACTTCTTATTTTAAATCTTATTTAAAAATTAAGCTAAAATATATCTTTATAATAAATAAGAAATTATCCTTGTTATTTAAATCTCAATTATCATTTCCAAAAGTATTAAGTCAAATTACAAATTTCCAAATTACAAATTATATAAATATTAAAGTTTGAAAATACTTTATTAAATTCAAATTCAATATTCTTTTCATTCTAATATATGCAAATATATATATTCCAAATGAAAAGTACTTTTAACATTAGCTTGATAATTATCCTATTGAATTTAATACATAACTTCAAATAACACTATATATATATACATATATATTATAATTTGAAAACTTATCCTTTTATTAAATTAAAGACTCCCTATTTATAATATATATACCTATATATATACATTATAAATATAAACACTTATATTAGTTTTAGAAAGATAAAACTTCCCAATTTAAAATTGTTAGAAAAGATATTGCCAAATTAGTTATTATTAGCTTTTTTAAAATGAATAAACTTGTCAATTTATAAAATAAAATCAAATAATCAATTTAATTATTTATAAAGATTATTAAATTGATATTGCCAAATTTCCGGGATATCACATAAGTCTTCAAACCATTTTATAAACTTCCCTTATAAAACCCAAGTTCGTTTATAAAACTCCATTTATGAGTCTCGAAAACATTTATACAAATAAAGATCATTTACTTCTAAACAGTATTATATGGAAATAATTGTTAAAATAAAATATTATGAATAAATAAATAATAATTATAAATCTTAAAACATCTTAAAACAATAAATAATTCATTTCAAAAACAATAACAATTAGTCTTTACCCTGAGTATAAATAATAATAATAATTTATTTTTAAAACCTTATTAATAAATATTATTATTAATTTCAAACCATAATTATTCTTGCAATAATTAACCTTTCAAAATATTATCATTTTGATAAATTCTTTAAACAATATTAACTATAAACAAATAACTTTAAAAGAATACTAATATATTAAATAACCTTAAAATAATATTATTATAATTAAATAACTTTAAAATAATGTTAGTGTAATTAAATAAATTTAAAATAATATTAATATATATAGATAATCTTTAAAACAAAATGTTTCCGAAACCCAATTTCGGATTTATTTATCATTTCCTGTCTCAAAAACCAATTCCAACTCAAATGGAAATTTATAGTATTTCAAAATACTAATTCAAGGCCAATAGCCACCCAACGCTCAACTAATATCGATATTAGTTTTCTATCACTATAGGGTTTTTGTTTTCCAAACATATATCAACGTTATAACCATGGTGCCCACAATCAGGTTCATTATTCAATAATCCATATAAATGAAATATTATTGAAACAATTCAATAATAACGAGGAATCCCATTGGATCCATCCAACCCGTCCCTCTGCATCATGCTTATATATATTAACATATATATATATATATTTGTATATATAAATCAATATTTGTGAGGAATCCTGTTGGATCCTTCAAACCTGTTTTCCCTGCATCACAAACGTTATATAGTCATAAAATATAAATCATCCACTTCGAGGTGGGATTCGTATACAAAGGGTCATCTGTTCTTACATGGGAATATAATATGATCTCATCCGCTCCAGGGGTGGGAATATATCCAAACCAACATATTAATATAGTAAATCATCCTAACGATCATTCAATAATTTTTATTAACTATATATCATACTAGTTAACCAAAACGGCGAGTTTAACTCATCAAATTTTCTATCTTCGCCGAGGCATTTTGGTTTGGAACTAAAATCGAATGACATCCGATTTTATTCCAAATTTCAACTGTCTCCAAATCCAACCAAACCAACTTCAACGTGAAGATCTCGACGACACGAGTCCAACGCAGAAAACAACGTTCCTATCAGACCTCGTTTAAGCGAGATACGAAATTTATAAGTCATCGATAAATTTCAGTTTATAATTAAATAACTTTATAATAATTACAATCTTACCCCTCCGCTACCTTTCATCTTCTTCCCCAAAATCAAACATTCATAGAATCACACCAAAACCTAACAGGCCGTGCATGAATCTCCATTGACACGGAGCTACGAACCTCCGTTTCACGAGCCGTCTTCGCCTATGAACTTCTCTACTCGAACCGCACCCGCTCGAACCAAAATCCACGCCCAAAGGCCACCCTCCCCTAGTGTGATCTGCTGCTATGCCCCACGTCCATGCACTGTTCACGCGACCAAAAACATCACCGAGCGTCGAGAAAATCTACGCCTAGATGGAAAACTTGTCCCCGAATCCAAATCCAAGGTCCATTCTACGAATCGATGACCAAACGATCCACAAAAGCTTACCCTAGCTGCTGCCCATGAACGGCCTCCCCCCAAACCCTGATCGAACTCTACGAAAGCAATCCAGACGAAGATAAACATCATACAAATTTGAATAATTTTTTTCATGATTTATTGTTGAGTATATGTTTGGTTATGAATTTTTAAACTTTGAATTCAAAAAGGAAAAGCAAATTTGATTATCAGACAATGTTTATATTGAGTGGGGAGATATGAGAGTGGTATGGGTCTGAAAAGATGGGGTATAGGCTGATGGTAAGGCAACAATGGTGGGTATGTATGCATATATATATAATTTTAATTTTTAAAATATTCAAAAAAACATACCTGAAAATCTCGGACTCAAAACAAGGCATGTCGTTTGCCGTTCTTTATGTTATACCCCTATTCCGAAAGCAATGGAACTTGTTTTGAGACCTAATTCGATCGTATGTAGAAGATTGGTTTTTAGACCCAGTTATTATATTAAATTTCCAATATCAATTTCAACGAGTTTCGAATTCGTACGACCAAACAATTCATCTGATCGCCATGAAATTTGACGGCATACTATAATTCACTATTACGGATCCAATGAAGTCAGTTTCGTCAAAATCCGAGACAGTGACCCGAAAGGCTATTTTTATATGTTAATTAAAACGAATTATTTAAAAAAATCAAATTAATCACTTTTAAACTTACATTAAATTTTTTATTATCTTCATTCTTATTAGATAGAATTTAAATAAGCTTTGAAATCATTTTTATCCAACTTATAACCCATGATTCAATTATTCAAACAATTAAGATTATTGATTTCAACAATTTAATTATCAATTAAATTGCTATATTTGAAACTTAGGTTATTTAACTTATAAAATTAGCTTTTCAATATTTAAAAATAATTAATATTCTAAATATCAATTTACTAAAATTCTGGGTCGTTACAAATACCATATATAAAATCAAATATGTCACGAAAATTATTTGTTAAATTTTATAAAATTAACTCATCATTATATAAGCTCTTACTAGAAAAGTAAAATTTTAAAAATCAATTATGCTATTTTTAAAATTATTATTATAATAGGTCAAAAATTAATAAAAAATAAAATTAACCGAGAAAAATATGGAAAAAAAATTCAAACTTCAAAAATATCATATATGATTTAATTTAAAATTTGAAAAAATATTTTGAAAATAATTTTTAATAATATTTTATGTAATTTCGAATAATTATTCAATTTAAAAAATTTAAAATAATAAAATTAATAATAATTTTTTTGTGCTGTACACATGGTCAAGAATTTATAAAAAAATTAATTTTGTTAATATATATTTATATATTATAAATATATTTATGAATATATATAGATTTTAAATAAAAAAGTTATTTTATTATTATATATATTGGTTCATATATTATTCATAGTTTGTAAAAAATTATATATATATTATTTTAATATTTAAATAACTTATTTATAATTAAATATATATCACAATAATATAAATATATATTATTGATATTTGTTTATAAATTTTAAATGTACACACACACATTATATACATATATATATATACATATATACATTTAAAACTTTTACATTATATAAAATTATTTTAACAAACTTAATATATACATTTATATATATAACAATTATATATAAGAAATAACTTATATGCAAACACACACACACACACACACACACATATATATATATATATATGTTTGAACAACATACATTACATATCGAATGAGCTAACGTGTCCATTGCGATGTAAATCACAACGTCTATACACGGGCATGTTTTATCTTACATGAGTTGATATGTTACACATGCGCGCGCACACACACACACATATGTATATTTGATACACGTGTGTGTGTACATGGAAATTTTATTGAAATTCAACCATAACTTACGCTATGGGCTAACCCAGTTCAAACATACTTAGGGTAAGATGATTACACATATTTCTTGAGCTTTCCACAAGGAATGTGCTTTACGCTTAGGCCATCGCGAAATGGTAGGTACAAGTGAATAATCTCTATTTATTTGTTAAGCTGTCCTCTAGGTAAAAATGAGACTAGGACAAAGTCCACAATGTTAGAAGTTGTGTATGATACAACCCATAAAGAGTTATCCTTCGTATGTGAAACTATAAAGTTGTGTATGATACAACCCATAAAAAGTTGTGTATGATACAACCCATAAAAAGTTATGTATGATACAACCCATAACGAGTCCTAATGATCACTATAAAGTTGAAATACTTCTACGTTTCGCATTAGGGTTTGAAGAAACATAAAAGACTAATTGGAGCTTATTAGTAAAATGAAATATAATGGCTGTCCTTACTAATATTCTGAAGAACATCTATTGTGAATAATGTCCTAATCTACTAAGTTAAAATTTCCATAAAATATCTACAACCAATTGTTTTCCAAAAATGACAAACTCATCTGACCAAAATACATAGAGTGGCTAAGGGAAATAAAGATAGCATTAACATACAAACGTATATGGTCGTCAATAGGTCCATGGCAAACCCGACTGATAATGCAGACCCCAAATTACACATAGCTGTAACAACCTGCTTTTCCGTACAATTCAAGCTGACAATAAACCACACATGTCCAACCGAAATCAAACGGAAAGACGGATAGTTAAGGGAAAGAAAGAAGAAAGAAGAAGAGAAGAGAAGAAGAGAAAAGAAACTAAAAACAACACAGAATCTCACAATCGCAGCGGAACAACATATAATATAATATCAATGATCTTTAAAAAAGAGTAACTGTTATATACATACATCCATCACAGTACAACAAAAATCATAATCATTAGCCTGGACAGTTATAACAATCTATCCTCACAATTGCTGATGATTTCAATACAAAATAGCGGAAATACATATATATGTGAATATTTCTCTGGGCCTCCAGCTCGTCTCCTGAAGCTCCAAAGCATTCCAACTAAATCTGTAATAATGCTCGGTCTGACCCGAGTATTATAATAAAATAACACCCGAGTTAGTCTGGAAAACCAACGTGAGGAAACACACCCAACTAGATTTTTAAAGTTATAGAAACCTTCCAAAAATCAAAGGTATTGTAACGACCCGTAAATTTCAACTGTTTTAATAACGTAATTAGTTGAAATTTTGTGAAAATTTTAAACGATAAATTTTGAAATAAAAATTTGATATTTGAAATGCGTCTAGTTAAACATAGCAACTGGTAAATTTTCGTCCGAAAATATGAAAGTTTATTTCACGCGTAAATTTACCTCAATTTAATCAGTTAAAAGCGATGAAAATAAAATGTTTTCGAAACCTAAATATTTTTACATAGAAAAATTCTAAACCATCTTCTGAGCAAGATGTCAATTTGTCGTTTTTCCAAATTCGGACATCTTTGGCTCCGTCGATCTTATTTTTCAGTATTTTTCTTGCATTTTCCGTAGTAGAAAAATTCGAATTTTTATAATTCAATCATACCACTGATATCTGTATACTGTTTCGATCGTCTCGTCGTGCTGATCTCTACGTTATATTTATTTCTACATTTTGAAGGTCGGTTCGCAGCGAAATCCGTGAAACAGTTAATAGTATCGGTATCTGTTTTTGAGTCCTTTAATTTCCGAGTCCTTTCGTTTCTCTTGTCCATTCATTTCCCAATGTGAAAGGCTGTCAGCCACTTGAAATTAATTATTTCTTGAATTCAACATTTTGGTTCTTCTATTCCCACTGCAAATTAATTATTTTGGTCCATTCATTTCTATCATTTCATTCTTACCCTTGGCATTTCAACTAACCTGTACATTTCCCTTCCCCTCTTCATTTTTATTGTTATTTTTCTTATCTCCCAAGGGAATGCGAAAACCAAACGCCTACCTTCCTTCACCGACCACCATCCTTGTCGCCTTCATGCCACCCCTAGTTGCTGCCGATCATCAGCATGACTTCATCCACCAAAGCCATCACCCACTAGCCTACACGTGGCCACCCACTTCCCTCCGTCCAACCCGAGCCCCTCTGCACGACATGACCACCGTTCCTCCTTCCCTAGGTCGAACCTCCTCGTAGCAGCATCCCCTCCTTCTTCCCCGCGAGCTTCCGCATCCTGGCTCGATGTAACAACCCGTGATTGCGGTTACCAAATAATAAATTAAAATCCCCATTGCTCTTTGGAGCATCGATCTTTGCTTGGGCATTGATTACAGACTCTGGTCACTCTTGGGATTATTGCCTATGGGCATCTTTTTATAGCTTTGGCCACGCCGATGATATGAGGCGATTTTATTTATTCTACACTTTGGTGTTGATTTCTCTTTGGAGATTTTTATTGCTTATTGATGATTAGGGATCGTCATTATATTCATGTGGTTCATAATATACTTCTCTTTGGATAAGTACTGTTTTATTTATGTACCGCATTATTATATATCTCAGTTATTACTGATTTTTTAGCTAGACTGACCCGAGTGTTTTCGCTCGGGTCAGACCGAGTTGTTTCAGGTTAGGTCTCTGGACTTAGCTGCTCTGTGCTTCCGCTTTGACTTATCTGCTATGCTTTTGAGATAGCTTATCTTAGTGTCCGCTTATGTTATTATTCAGACTTTGATATGTACATATTTTTGACTCACATGAGTGAGCAGTGGCTTTGTATCCACTTATGATATTTGGATCTGTATTGACGATGTATTGTTCTGGGATTTTATATCTTTTATGTGATTCTGTTCTATGATGTTTTATCATTTTATTACTATGCTTATTCTGATAGATCTTTAGCCATTTGTAATTTCGTTATAAGTATTTACCGAATATGTCGAACCACATGATTGAGAAAAATTTAAACAGATTCCACCTTTCGACGTATTCAGTAGATAGTTATAGCTTGATTATAAATGGTCGCTTCCACTATACTCTATTCTCCGCTTTAACAGACAGTATTACTACCGTAATACTCTTTGTTACAGTGGATCTCAGAGTGGGGCGTTACAGCTTGGTATCAGAGCCTGGTTTCAGGAATAAGCATAATAAACACAGAACAGATACACTTAGTACAATACATTTTAAATTAGATCCGAATTAAATCATATCCCTTCCTCATGTTTATTGATAGATAAGTTAGGAATATGTATAGGAATCCGTTATATTCCGTAGTATTCCTTAATTAATTATCTATCATTGAATCATGTCTAACTCTAATTCCCGTTACGACATGTTTGACCATTTGAGCGGTGCGAAGGTCTTCTCTCAGTTTGACCTTGCCACCGGATTCCATCAGCTACGAGTCATGGAAGACATCATTCCTCTTACAGCATTTCGCACTCGTCATGGTTCTTTTGAGTGGTTGGTCATGCCGTTCGGCTTGACGAACGCTCTGGCTTTCTTCGTCGATCTCATGAATCGAGTATTCCGGGAATACATCAATAGATTCGTTCTGGTTTTCATCGACGATATTCTTGAGACTCTTTCTATGTGTGATATTCGAAATCGAGCTTCGTCTTCTGTATTCCTTTTGTGGATTAAATGTTATAGACGACTTCTATATTTAAGGAATTGCGGGGACGTAATTTTCTTAAGGGGGGGAGTCTGTAACAACCCGTGATTGCGGTTACCAAATAATAAATTAAAATTGGGATTTTAATTTAATTGGAGCTATTAATGAATTTTTAATGTGGCTAATTTGTTCAAAATTTAGTCATTTTGAATAAATTAATATTTTGGGCTTAAGTGTAAAATGGAGCATTTCAAGGAAATTAATTAGGGAAATTTGTAATTTATATTATTGCAAAATTTTATATGTGTAAAATAGTGCAATATTTGATTTGGGAAATTAATTTGCAATTTATTTGCAAAATGGTGATTTTGGCTAATATTAACTATAAACGGTGTTTTGGAAAAATTAGGGGTTAAAATGTAAAATATTGTTGATATAGGATTTTATGAAATGGCTAAAAGTAATTGTTAACATATTTTCATAATTTTCTATGGTTTGAAATGTATTTAGTAATTTGTATGTAGAGTGTACTTAGAGAAAATTGCCTATATATGTATGCACATGAATAATACAAAGTCCTAATGGGTATTAGATCCAATAACCCTAACCATTAGCCTATAAAGTATCTTTTACTCTCCCATTTCAACCAACACTTCATTTCATAACCACTAAAACCTAATTAGAAAGCTCCAAAACCTAGTCATGGCCTCCTAAGCAAGACTCCAATCTACACCAAATCAAAGAGAGTTAATCCAAACTACTAAAAGAGGTAATAGCAATCACAAAACCCACCTCTAATTCATTCTTTAATTTCTGAAATTATTTTGTAATCCTCTTTTTTTTGTGCATTTAGATTGTGAAACTCTTTGATCTTCTTTTCATTGCTTGGAAAGAGGTAATATATGCTAGCTGAAATTATAATTAGTTTATTGCTGTTAGTAAATTAGGCATATCTCATTCATCTTAAATCGGAATTAAGATTTTCTTGAAGTTCTGGAAACCTTATTCTGTAGCCTATAACTTTCATGTTTTGAGCTTTGCCTAATTTTGTGGTTTCAATGGTCGAAATCACGTTTGTTTGTCGCTGACCTGACAACAAACTACAAGGTTGATAAAATAAGACCCTGAAATTGATTTGGCCATAAGTTACTCGTTTTTGATCCGAATTAGATAATTTTGGATGTTATGGAAAGCTTAAAACATATGCTACAATTTTTGTTCAGTGAGTTTTCTGTAATATTGCCATTTAGATGACCTGAAATGCGTTCAAAGACAGAAGACCAATTCTGTCTTTAACAAGTTATCTTGAGTTTCAATCTGATATTGTTTTGCATGTATCTCTCTCGTTTCTTATCCAAATCTAATAATTTTGGATGTTCTGGAAAGCTTAGATTTAGAGCTAAAACTTTCATGTTTTGAGTTTCATGAAATTTCGAAGTTATTTTGGTCAAAATTGTACAATCTTACCACTGTCCCGAGAAAAAAAAAGAAAAAAAAATAATAAATAATTTTTTTAAACCCTGTTCCAGATTTTTTTTCTCCACTTCGCGATGCCGCCACGATCGCATCCGAAGTCGGAATTCGACGTTTTTGGTCTCGTTGGAAAGGTGGAGTTCCGAACTCCATCTCAGGAAAATTTGGACAACATTGGAGTTCGTTTGGTACTTCGAATTTCGTGTCAAAGTTGAACTCTAGTCGCTGTTTGTAAACAGTGTAAATCTTGTTCTGGGTCCAACTTTGAGACGTCGCTGCCACTTCGTCTCAACTCGGAATCTAGAAATTCATTTTGCATCTTAAAGTAGGGATGTTGGAATACATGCCTGCAAATTTTCATGACGTTTGGACACAGTTTGCTGGTCCAAATAAATTATCGAACTTGAGTTCACAGCTGTTTTGAATGGTCAAACACTTAGAATGAAAATCAAATATCCCTTCTGTTTCCAGCTTTTGAGCGCCACTCCGCGATGCCGCCACGTTCGCATCGGAAGTCGGAATTCGACGTTTTTGGTCTCGTTAGAAAGGTGGAGTTCCGAACTCCATCTCTGTAAAATTTAGGCATCATCGGCATTCTTTTGGTACTTCGAATTTCGTGTCGAAGTTGAACTCTTGTCGCTGTTTGTAAACAGTGTGAATCTTGTTCTGGGTCCAACTTTGAGACGTCGCTGCTACTTCGTCTCAACTCGGATTCCAGAAATTCTTTTTGCATCTTATAGTAGGGATGTTGGACTATATGCCTACCAGTTTTCATGTCATTTGGATTCAGTTTGCTGGTCCAAATAAATTGCCGAACTTGGGTTCGCAGCAGTTTTTGAATGTTTACAAACACTTGGAATAGTTTTGATGATTTTCTGGTTTTCGTCGATTTCTTTGAGATTTGTCTCTGGATTTCGTACACCGGCTTTATAAAAAGGTTTTAAAAGGATTTTTCACTCCAAAATGGCTTTTGAAAATTATTATATAATATTATTTTAATTATTAAATTAACTACTCCATAATAGGAGACCTATCAAAAGACCGTTTTAAAAGTGATTTCGAAAATCAATTATAAATCCGTTTTACACCATTATTTTCTATAATAAAAATCTCACACTCACTTTTAGCACGTCGAGCGAAGTGGAAAGGTGCTTAAACGGTTAGGAAATCTCCGGCCTATGGAAACCGTGTGTATTTTCTTTCCGGTTAATCCCCGACCTATTCGATTGATCGTTTTGACCTTTGGGTCTAGTTTACCGATGATATGAGGTAGACTTTTTATTGTTTGGAGTGTGAGCTTGCTATTGGTTAGGAAACCGTTTAGTGCGAACGTGGGGTATGGGACTCATTGTTAACACTTTGCGGGTTCCTCTCCAAGAAGTTAGTGACACATTAGCCTCTGGGCGGCCAGTACTGGACCTCTGGGTCACCACGCCTCTGGGCAACCGTCTCTGGACACCTGCTCTATGGAGCAGTTTATTTTTCGGCGTGTGCCTCTGGGCCTTTATCCTTCTGGGAAGGATCTCGCCGTCTCGCGCGTTCCGCATCTGTGCGAGTGATCGATCACAACTTTACAGTACTTGGCAACAACGACTCTGGTCGGTGCACGTGCAAAACTTGTATTATCTGATGATTTTTATATCCATTCGAGTACCGCCATTCGGCGTTGTTTCTATGGAACCATACGATGTAAGTGCGATTACCTTGTGGATTCACAGTGTCTCTGGACACTGCTTTTCAGTGTTTGATTTCATTGATTTTTCAATATATCCCCATTGCTCTTTGGAGCATCGATCTTTGCTTGGGCATTGATTACAGACTCTGGTCACTCTTGGGATTATTGCCTATGGGCATCTTTTTATAGCTTTGGCCACGCCGATGATATGAGGCGATTTTATTTATTCTACACTTTGGTGTTGATTTCTCTTTGGAGATTTTTATTGCTTATTGATGATTAGGGATCGTCATTATATTCATGTGGTTCATAATATACTTCTCTTTGGATAAGTACTGTTTTATTTATGTACCGCATTATTATATATCTCAGTTATTACTGATTGTTTAGCTAGATTGACCCGAGTGTTTTCGCTCGGGTCAGACCGAGTTGTTTCAGGTTAGGTCTCTGGACTTAGCTGCTCTGTGCTTCCGCTTTGACTTATCTGCTATGCTTTTGAGATAGCTTATCTTAGTGTCCGCTTATGTTATTATTCAGACTTTGATATGTACATATTTTTGACTCACATGAGTGAGCAGTGGCTTTGTATCCACTTATGATATTTGGATCTGTATTGACGATGTATTGTTCTGGGATTTTATATCTTTTATGTGATTCTGTTCTATGATGTTTTATCATTTTATTACTATGCTTATTCTGATAGATCTTTAGCCATTTGTAATTTCGTTATAAGTATTTACCGAATATGTCGAACCACATGATTGAGAAAAATTTAAATAGATTCCACCTTTCGACGTATTCAGTAGATAGTTATAGCTTGATTATAAATGGTCGCTTCCACTATACTCTATTCTCCGCTTTAACAGACAGTATTACTACCGTAATACTCTTTGTTACAGTGGGTCTCAGAGTGGGGCGTTACACTCGACCTCATCAGACTCTAACCCCATGCCATTGCTCGGCCTCCCTGGCCTCAACCAGGCAGCAGCCTCCACTCCACAACATCTTGAACCGCAACTCGACCTCCGCCATCTTCCTGCATATATCTCCCTGCCTCGACAACCTCCTACCCGCGGCTACCCAGACCCATCACCGAAGCTGACGCCCTCCTCCTCACGTGAAGCTCCTTCGCCTCGTTCTGTAGCCAACCCATCTAAATTTGAAACCCATCACCGTGGGTATATATATGTATATACATACTGGAGGTAATATACATATATCTGTTTAAAATAAATAAATAAAGTAAGATATTAGCTTTTAAAGTAGTTTGATTGTACAGTTTAAAATATTATAAGCTAATATATGTTGGTTTACAAATTGTTATAAGCTAACATGTGTTTGTTTTCCTAAGTAAGCTATAAATTATGTATATTATTTGTTTGGCATATAAGCTTTCTGATTTCTATGTATACACGTACAATTAGTTTATATAAATCTGTTTATATACTTACTGCATATTAGTCGCAGTTATATGTATCTAAGTTGAAGCATATTATAAAGTTTTATAGTTATATATATTAGTACATACGTACAGGCTTATGTATATATGGTGTTGAGTGGATATATTTGTATGCAGGGCATATGGGATGTCCCTGGCGAAAGCAATAAACATAGTTCATTATATATATTATATTATATTATTTATATTATAATACAAAGTGATGAGATATTATTTTTTTTACAGTATAAATTTTGATCTTTTAAAGCATGAATCTGTTGGGTTACACAAATGTGATGATAGTTAGTTATATATGTCTTACGTATATATTAGTGTATGTATATTTTGTTAGAAAGTTTTTAAAGTATAGAGTGTATACGTATATTTTATGGTAGTTATATATATATATATAGATAATAGTTGCTGCAGTGTATATACCTATATGTTATATAATGTTGTATAAAGTTAGTCAGTTATATTCGTATTAGTTATATATACATATATAGGCATATATGGATTTTTATTTTAATTGAACTTAAGTTATAAATTTGAATAAAATAAATATATATATATTTAGTATTTTAAATATAGGTTGATCTTAATATATGTGCTTAATTAAACAACAATTTTAATATATAATTGTTGTTCCCATCAAACTGATTTTTGATGGTTTCCATCTATTCCTGTTTCAGCTTTGACCGTCGAATTTTTGCCAATCTCGCTTTGCTTTGAAATTCATGCTTAGATTTGTAGCTCATCTCATTCTCGTTCACGTTCATCTCTAGCCTCGAAAGGTGAGCACTCACTCACGATTAACGTTCTTTTATTTATTAAATTTGATTTCAATTGAAACGACAATTGAAATATGCTGCTGTTAGTTAATTACACTGTTATATATGCTATTGCCTGTATTAGTTCACCTGTGACATCTGACACCATTATCTGTTAATTATTTATGTGATGATAATACAGTTTGGCTGATAATTGATTGATTGTTGATGTTTATATTGGACGTTAAATTGTTAGTGTTAAATGATAAATAGTATGCAAAATTGAAATGGATATAGGATAGTTAACAAATTTTAAACTGATTTATATGTTAAATTTGATTAGTGAATATGACCCCTTTAATTGTTAATTTAATTGACATGTAGAATAGTGATAATTACACTTTGAACCATCGACGTATGTTGGATTAATTGTTGTAGTATAAAATTGAAATAGATGACAAGTGAAGAACCGTAATGTAATAATCTTTAATCTACATGAAATGATAGTGTAGATTCTAGAAATAATTATATTAATTCGTACAAATAACAATGCGAATTAATACGGTTATTTCGGGATTATTTGAATTGATTATTGGATTGATATTGGTTGTTGTTATTGTTTGTTTATTTACTTTGACAACATCCCAGTTATCACACTGCAAGTTCCCTTTACTATGGTTTGATCTTGAATTGAATTGGAATCGGGTTGAAATGATAAATACCCAAATTGAACTTTGACCTAGGATAGAAAATTAAATAATACCCGATTGGTCAATAATTTGATTTAAAAATAAAACTAAGATTTTATTTGAATTAATTAAAAGGTTTTGAAATGAAGTTGGAATTTGAATTTTTATGAAAGGAAATGTTAATATTTAATAATCTGAAACAAATATTAACAATGTAATTGATGAAAGAACGTTGTTTAATTTGAGAAATGATTGAATTAATTTGAAATGATTAAATAATTAAGTTTGAAATTATAATTAAGTTTGAAATTATAATTAAGTTTGAAATTATTAAACTTTGAAATTATTTAATAATTAAGTTGTGAATTATTTATTAATTAAACAAGATTGAATTATTTAATGATTAGATTGAATTGAATTCTTTAATAAGTAAACTTGAACTTTGGAATAAGTGAAATTTACTTCGTAATTAATTGAAATTGAGTTTCTTTATTAATTAAGTTTTGGAAAATTATTTAAGTAAGTAAATAAGTGAAATTGAATTTCTTTACCAAGAAATAAAATGTGATTTATTGAAATAAATGTAAGACTTGAAATTTAAAGAATTTAATTTGATGAATTTAATTTAATTCAATTTGTAAGTTTTGATATAATGAAGTTGAATTTGAATAATCGATTTAATGAATTGGAAATTTGATAGAAATTGTTTTGGATGGAAAATTTACTAAATGAATATTGAATGAGATCTATAAATGAATTTAAATTGATTTAAATGTTAAATCAAATTAATTTAAATGATTTCGAAATGAAACTTATATACGAACTTGAATCAATATTTGAATGGTTTTAAATAGATATTGAAATTGAATTATAAGATTTTGAAATGGTAAATTGAAGTTTTGAAACGTAAATTTTGGAAATTGGTTTTTGAAAGACAAATGAAATGTTGGTTTACGAATTGAAATTGAAATTGAAATTGATTTGGTTTTTGAAATATATAAACGACCAATCGGTGTAATAATTACGAAAGTTATTAAAGAGACCGGGATCGGTAATGGATATACTCTCTATCTAAATCGAAACCACTTTAATAACTATACGCGGAGTGATGATCCAGAATGAAGTGGTTGGAAGATGTACGTGATGACTGAAGAAAGAGAACGATAATGGATAGCCTTGACACTTGTGTCAAATTGGAAATGACTAAAACAGGAGCCGTGCCGGGCCAATGGAGGATTAGCTACCTCAAGTGGACACACTTCTTCGAATTACTCATTACTTGTTGTCGATTGGTGCACCCTTGATTTTGGCAGTGTTGTTTCACGGTGTTGCGGGCGCTGCGGCGTTGCGTTCTCACCAGTCCGGATCAGGCAAACGGTAGTATCACTACCTTGGGTATTGCCTCATGTGCCTTGTCATACTTGTATCCCTTTATTCGCGACCACTACGAATTTGTTTTGTACCTTTAGTATATGGATTGCCCTCTGGTGACTTCCGGTTTTGGGGAAACTACGGTCTTGTATATGCTTTTGGGAATAAAAATGTGTTAAGGGGGATAATGGTAACGCCTTAACGCTATTTTGATATCTTATTATTACTGATAGACATTATCTACTTATCGTACATTACTACCAAGTAGATAGTTTAACGGATCCTTAAAGGATGGTCATTCCAAACATCCTTTGAGTTACTTGTATTTCAATTGCTATTTCACTTGAGTTGGATTTATAAATATAAGAATGTTAATCCTGACTCGAGTGTCTTGTGTTTTGCTTTACGCTCGGGTCAGACTAATTGTACCAGTATTCGAGACTCACCTTTGGAGTTGGAGCTTTGCTTGAAGATCCAGCCATCTATTCTGCTTCCAGTATTCGATGATTCCAGTGATGTATTCTGATTTGTATCTGATGTATCGTATTACTCTTCTGTTGTAAACTCTGATGTATCTTATACATTTATATAGTAGCTTCATGAACTACTATTTCTTTTATTTCCGCTGCACTTATTCTCTGTGTCTGTGATCTGTGATTATTTATTTACTGTATATGTTCAGTTTTGCCAAATTTAAATTAACAACACGGTATTTTGAGCAATTCAACTCCGGCATGAGTGTCTACCTATACACTTATAATGGATGCGAATGGTCCAAAATATCGGGTCGTTACAGGTATGTCGTAAGACCACGCCGCACATAAACATGGACATGTTTTTACCTTATGATAACCAAAACATTTCATACGAAATCCTCTTATATTATAATAGTGTATAATATACAAATATTTATTAATCATAGATGAAATTGTTACATTAATTAAATTCCAGCATACTATGTTCTACAACTGAAACCGATGGCACGTATTGGAGGATGGATTCCAACTATGAAAGGGTAAGGGTCTACCCACTGAATCCGTACTCCTCTATATAAAATGTACTGGAGGCTACAACATGTTGCACCTCTGCTACTCAGGACCGGCACTACCCTCTTCTTGAGTAGCACCAAATATGATCACCCCTTGGTTGTAATCAACAACCACACAATGGGATCCTAAAGCATACATGAACATCACTCTAGATTTAGGATGATCATACCCTACTTGGGTGCGACCCACTTAGCCCTGTCGCATGTCCCTGCTTTATTCATTTCCTTGGTGTGAGGCTCGAAGTGGCTACGCTCTTACCATTTATATAATACTTCCCACTTAGAATGCTAACACTGTTCTCCAAGCAACAATACAATATCAACATTCATCCATATAAGTACATTCTGGGACTGAACGAAACGATTGAGAGCTCTATCTCTAATTCCATCATCTTCAAGATGTCTTCACATCGAACGCTTGAGTTGGATCGAAGTGGTTTTCGAATAACATATCTGATCTCGGTCTCTTCGAAATAACATTCAACAGTTTTCGGTAAACTCAACCCCGGTTCTTTAGGAAATAAACAGTCAAAGATAAGAACGGAGATCACCTCCAAACCGTTAGTGGATGGGTTCCTTATTATTGTCCTAGAAGAAGGAAACGAGATTTACACGTAGAGTACAACATCATCAGAGATGACTGTGCCATATAACTCACGTGTTTCTCCTAGATATTTCCAAAGTTACTTTTGGGTCCAAATTTCGATAGTCGGTTATTTAACTATCGAATAACAAACATTTAATCAGGGATTTAATTCCATAGGAAAACCGAACATTTTGTTAAGCACCAAGAAACACTAAGCCTCCTTAATTAATATTTCGTTAATTAAAACCATCTTGTAAATGCCTATATCAAAATACTTTTATAAAGATATGTTCGCAACCCTTATATTTTCAATACTTAGAAAATATCCATATACTTATCTCAATGGTATAAGTATATTTACCAAACACTAAGGAAGATCTCCTTTTTACGAAATTATAAAATCATTGATAAACTTCATTATAAATTTCTATATACCTTTTCTAAACCATTTATAAATTATTTCCCAGGTCATTTATAAATCCTTTATAAAACCATGCAATTATTTATAAAACTGTTTTTATAAACTTATAAACCCATTTCTAAAATTCGTTTATAAATACCCGTCTACTTATAAACCTCCTTACCTTGTAAATAATCTACCTTTAAATCTTCAAACCATTTTATAAGCTCCTCTTATAAAAATTAAAGTCCGTTTACGAATCTATTTATGAATCTCGAAAACATCATAAATAAATAATTATTATAAACTTTTAACCTCTTAAAAATAATAATTAATAATTCAAACCATTATGAATAAAACAATCGTTAATCTTTGTCATATAAATAACAATAATAAGTTACCAAAATATTATAAATTATCATTATTATTAATTTCAAACCATATTAACAATTTAAATAATTAACCTTTCAATTTATTTAACTATTTACAAACAACTTTAAACAATATTAATATAGGTAACCAACTTTTGGAATATAATATATTTCCTTGATAAAATCCATACTCAAATCTTCAACCCAATCATTCTCATATTTATAAAACTATATTTAAGAATCTATTTCCATTTTATAAACTACCTAACATAAACCCATTTATTTATGAATTCCATTTATAACTTTATTTTCTTTATGAATCTCGCTTATTCATAAATCTCATTTAAAAACATCAATCACCATCCGTTTTAATGTTACTTCCATATGGATAAGTTCATTTTATAAATCCCTTTCTATTTATAAAAATATCGTTTAACATCCCAAATTTACACTTACCTTCAATCCCTAAAATAGAATTAACTATTTCAAAAATATCATTTCGTATCTTAAAATAAATCCACTATTTAGTTTATTCTCCAATTTATTAAACGATAATAGTTTCCTTTAATTTATACACCCCATTCATAAATTTATACTTTTACTAACAAAATACGATTTTACAAATCTACACTTCATTTGTAAAATACTATTTTTATAAATTATCACACTTACAAAGCCTCACATTTATAATTAATCTTTCATACACACACACACACATATATATATATATATATATATTACTTTGTAATAAAATGGTTTATAAATATTAATTTCAAAAGATTTCTATTTTCCTTTAAACATATCCCTTTATTATAAAAGACAGACTTATTTCATGATTTTAAAAATCTTTATTTACAGTTTGAAAATCTATATCTAAAATACTATATAAAACTATTATATTATAAAATCTAAAATCATACTTTCATTTAGAAAAATTATTAAAACATATAAAATTTCCAAAATCACCTTGAGATCCCTTTTCAATCAAATCACTATTTTATAGTATTTTAAAATACCAAAATGAGGCCCGGTGCTACTAAAGCACTAATTAAGAAAAATCATATCCATATCATCAATATGGCATTCAACAAGTCATATATCACTATATATATGAAAATAAAATCAACAGTGTGAGGAATCCTATTGGATCCCTCCAACCCGTCCCCTGCATCACATACAACATATAATCATAAAAATATAAATCAACCGCTTCGAGACGAAACTCGTATACAAAGAGTCATCCGGTCTTACATGGGAACGTAATAGGGTCTCATCTACTCCAATAAGTAGGAATATATCCAATCCAAATAGTAAATATAGTATACCATCCAAACAGTCATTATCTATTAATAATAAATATCCAAACATCTAATAGAAAATAAATTCGACTAAAAATATTTCTGGTTAACCAAAACGGTTAGATTAACTCACATTGATTTTTAGTAGTCGCCAAACGTTCCGTTTGAATTAACCAGGCCGTGCATGTTGTTTCTTTTAGTCAATATATAAAACTTGTCGCGCTCGAAACAGACCTCGTACGAGAAAGTTACGGATTAATAAACATTTGATATAATTAAAATTTAATTAACATAACAAAAATAATTTAAACATTAACCTTTCTCTTCCCTTCTCACTATTCACGAATGAACCAGGCCGTGCACGTTGTATTTTTTTCCATTCGAATCGACTGCAACATCGCGCCTCTACCAAGCGCGCCGACCATGTCGTGCCAACCACGCATGCCTTGCCTACCAGGCCGCACCTCTACATGCCATGACGCATGACATCGCGCGACGTGATCAGCACGAACCCAAAACTACCGATGATCGTGGGACGATTTGGCACTCCAAGCCTAGCCAAACGATGACCCATCCATTGATCTTGCTTGTTTCGTCGAGCTCTATGTTTTTGAAGTTGGAGTCGAAGGCCAATTCGGCTTGTGGTGGCTCCGATTTGCCATGGTCGTAGATTTAAAGGTTTGTGAATGGTGGCTCTGGTTTAAATTAGGGTTTTAGTTTGCAAATGGCGAGAAAGGATGGCCTTATATAGGAAATTTTGCACTATTCATCCACTAAAATTTCGAACTCCAAACTAAGCGTGCCGCCTAGCGTTCTATACGTTATACCTCAATTCCAAACACAATGGAATATATATATCGGGAGCCAATTCCATCATATTCAAAAGATAGATTTCCAAACGGTACGTCCAATTGCCACAAAATTCGATGGCATACAATAAATCACTATTACGGATCTTATGAAACTGGTTTCATCAAAATCCGAGATAGTGCCCCAAAAAGCTATTTTTACACGTCAATTAAAACAAGTAATTTTCAAAATCAGTTTAATTACTTTTAAATCAAAATTAAAAGTTTACTATCTCCATTCTAACTTAAATATAATTTAAATCAACTTTGAAATATTTTCATTCACATTAAATTCAATATTCAGTTATCTAAAAAAATTCAAATATTAAATTTAACAATTTAATTACATAATAAATCACTATATTTAAAATTCAAGTTATTTAGCTTATAAAAATAACTTTTCAATATTTAAAATAAATTAAATATTCTAAATTCAAATGACTAAAATTCTGGGTCGTTACACTCTCCCTCCCTTAAAAAGAATTTCGTCCTCGAAATTACAAAGTAAGAAAGATGTCAACAACTCATTAAATTTTCAAAAGCAATTAGTTAAAATGGATTACCAAACTCTTCCAAGTCATCTAACTTCTTATAAAAACTTTTCTAAGTCTTCAGATTCATTCATAGTTATTAACCAATACCATTCAAAGTTATAAAACCAAAATCCAAATTTTAGTTATCAAAATTTTCCCAAAATTCTTAAAAAAATTCTAAAACCTTAAATTTTCTGAAACTTTCGCCAGCGTCTCCTTTGCACGGCTTGATTGTCAAAATTTACAATATATATATAATCACAAATATACATATCATCTTTGAGGATGAGGCATCCTATGGGAAAAATATAAAAGTACGATATGTAATCCAAGATGTGTACCTTATTATTAGCATTAGCAAGCATATACAATCAATATAACGCGAAAGCGAGCTCCAAATGCGAAGCATACACCATCTGTACCTACTAGTCACTCAAAAACAATGAGAATATGTACATAGAAAATAATATTACTATATAACATAGAATGTACCATAATTATATGCAATTTTAGTGAATGTAACAAGAGAACTTATTAAACAAATAACATCCATCCAATTTATTTGTCATCATATACATTTCCAAATGTCAACATTATATACTTCCATTTCTTATTAAACTGCTATTGATTCGTTTCAATTTATTCCCATTCAATAGATTTACATTCAATTATTAACATTCACTTTAATTACATTCAATCCCAGGTTAACAACAATTCACTTACCTTCACTTATTTACACTTCTTATTTACATCCACTTTATTCATATCCAATTCATTCATGCCAATTAATGTACATTCCATATAAATGTGCAATCCATTAAACTATATTAAATCAATTTTCATTCAATCCTTTTGCATTTAATTGATTTACATCAAATTCAATTATTCTCATTGATTTTTCTTATACCCATCTATTCACATTCATTTAGTCCGCATTCAATTAAACCAAATTCCATTATTCATATTAATTTCACTTACATTCCATTCATTAACATTCACTTATTAATATTCACTTTAAATTCAATTTATGTTTAACAACATTTCATTCCATATTCAATTCATTTATGGATCATTTCATAAAATCATTTCATTTTAACTTTTTCTAAGTTAAATTTTATTTCATCTCTTTTTTTTCACTTAGTATATTTTTCAATTATGATATTATTTATGAACCATTCCACCAAAATTTTACTTCGGTTCTTTATAAACATTTTATACCACATTCTAATGTTTATTTTCACTTTACAATTCAAGTTCATATTTATTTCTAGCAAACAACATTTCAAAACATATTCAATTCACTAATTCATTTCATTAGCTCAATTCATTTCATTGTACAACTTAAGTTGAATTTCATGTTATCACTCAAGTTCATATTTCCATTTCATTTATTTTTTTATTAGTCCATTTCATTTATTCTTTACAAATCGAATTCAATTTCAATTCCACTTAACTTTTCTTTAGTTAAATTTCATTTTAAATTCAATTTATTTAACTTAACTTAAGTTAAATTTAATTACCTATCTCATTTTATAATTTTCATTCCTTAACATTCATATCCACCAAATTTAGAACTTTTTTAAACTTATCCCTTTCAAATTCATAAGTTGTAAACTTTTTCCTTATCTACACCATCTTCAAAGTTCAAAATTTATTATATTATGTTTCTCAAAACATTTAGATAGAAATATCCAGGATTTTAAACACCTGGTTTTTATTTCAAATCATTTTGAAATCATATATATACATAACTCTTTTATATATCAAATTACACCTCTGGAATCTAAAACAAACTTGTTTTATAAAAACAAGACTTCAATGGTTGTAATTTCTCACTTAGAAATTCGAAAATGAACGCCGATGATGCTACAGTCATCACCAGAATTATTTTCCAACGACTGAAGTGAGTTTAGTGCTTTCTATCTCTTCAAATCCTACTTTAAAATATTTCTAACCAAAATATTTTCGAAACAATACTCTTATTATTTTTCTAAATCTTTCCGAAAAATAATCTCCAAAATCAATGGGTTTTAAGTTCTCAATTTCTTGTTTTAAATTCGTTTTTATGTACAACCCATATTATAAATATACTTAGGCAATTTCCTTTACTTTTCGTTTATAAATCCCCTTATAAATTATATTTATAAAACATCACTTCTGATGAAATTCATTTCACAATTGTTGACTGTTTTAATCATAATCAATTCTCTATAATTCATATTTACGCATGTTATCTTTGTTTAAATTATGATAATTACAAGTTTTATTAAAACAACAAGCAACAAATGATAATAATCAAATATTATCATTCACTAACAACCAAACACTCCATATATAACTATAATAATTTCTGAAAAATAATTCTTTGTATATAAAATATTATGATTGGTAAAATTATTTTATTTACCTAGTTTTCAAAACAATACTATGTCGTTTTGCCTTGTTTAAGCATTTAGAAACCCCTATCGATATCGTGGCGTCCCACGTACCGACAAGAATTCATAAGCCACTCAACAGATAAATTAACAAAATATAAAACATTTTTTTACCACTAAGAAATACGCTCTCATAAATATATACACTCAAAATCATCCTAGGGTCTCACTTAACCTATCACAAATGAATAAATTCCCACCAAAGCCTAGGTGTTCGCTCAACCTAAGCTTTGATACCGAGTTGTAACAATCCGCTTTTCCATACAATTCAAGCTGACAATAAATCACACACATCTAACCTAAATCAAACGGAAAGGCGGATAGTTAAGGAACAGAAAGAAGAAAGAAGAAGGGAAGAGAAGATAAAGATAAAAGAAACTAAAAACAACACAGAATCTCACAATCGCAGCGGAACAACATATAATATAATATCAATGATCTTTACAAAAGAGAAACTGTTATATACATACATCTATCAGAGTACTATAACAATCATAATCATCAGCCTGGACAGTTATAACAACCTGTCCAAACAATTGCTGATGATTTCAACACAAAACAGTGGAAATAAACATATACGTGAATATGTCTCTGAGCCTCCAGCTCGTCTCCTAAAGCTCCAAAGCATTCCAACTAAATCTATAATAATGCTCGGTCTGACCCAAGAATTATAATAAATTAACACCCGAGTCAGTCTGGAAAACCAGCGTGAGAAATCACACCCAACTGGATTTTTAAAGTTATAGAAACCTTCCAAAAATCTAAGTTATCTCGTAAGACCACGCCGCACATAAACACGGACAAGTTTTTACCTTACGATAACCAAAACATTTCATATGAAATCCACCGATATTATAATAGTGTCTAATAGACGAATACTTATTAATCATAGCCGAAATTGTTACATTAAATAAATTCCGTCATACTATGTTCTATAACCAAAACCGATGGCTCGTATTGGAGGATGGATTCCAACTATGAAAGGGTAAGGGTCTACCCAACGAATTCGTACACCTCTAAATAAAATGTACGGGAGGCTACAATACGTTGCACCTCTGCTACTCAGCACCGACACTACCCCCTTCTCGAGTAGCACCAAATATGATTACCCCTTGGTTGCAATCAACAACTACATAATGTGTAACGACCCGTATTTTTACGGATCGAAAAGTTCGTTCAAATCTGGAATTTTCAGCATTTTAAGTCGTTTCAGATTTTAGGCAGAATTTTTCTAAGTCCTAGGTCGTGAACGACCTAAGAGCTAAGTCGTGACCGACCTATAAGATGATAAGAGTTTAGGTCGTAGACGACCTAAGAGTTAAACGTAGTTGGCGACTTATAGGATTGTGACCGAGTTAAGTGGTAAGTCGTGAGCGACTTAAGGAAAGTCTGCGACCTAAGAACTTAGCGAGTTAGCGTGTTAGCGACCTAAGGAAATTAGGGGATAAGCAGGAAGCGACCTATAGTAGTTCGCGACCTAAGGGTTAGCGAGTTAACAACCCAGTATGTTGCGACCTAGTGGATAGCTTGTTAGCGTAGTTAGGTCGTTAGGCGACCTAAGGAGTTAGGTCGCATAAGTTGTTATGTCGCATGGGTTGGTAGGTCGCTAGGATAGTTTAAGTGTTAGGTCGCGTGGGTCTAAGTGTTAGGTCGTAACATTGGTAAGTCGCTGGGTTGTTGAGGCGTTATGTGTTAGGTCGCTGAGAAGTTGAGTCGCGTCTTAGTGTTAGGTCGTAGCCTATGTTTTAAGTCGAAAGCGACCTAGGAGTTGTGTTAGGTCGTAACATCGTTAGGTCGTAGGATGGGGAGCTCTGTTAGGTCGCTAAGCGCGTAAGAGGTTAGGTCGCGCATGCGATGAGTCGCTGGGTGTTAGGTTGAAAGCGACCTAGAAGTTGAGTCGTATGTGCGCTAAGCTTCAGTTTTGTTAGGTCGTGCGCATTGTTAGGTCGCTAGGTCTGGCTTTGGTTAGGTCGAAGAAGGTGCTAAGTCGTAGGTCGGGGACGACCTAACTCCGAGCGACCTAAGGATTTTCTGCCTATAAATAGAAGGGGGTTGGCTTCATTTTGGGATCCGGATTTTGAAGCGACGAAGTGCTGCCATTTTGAGAGCTCGACTTCTACACTTCTTCACTTCTTTTCTCCACTCTAATCTAGTGCTTCCTTCCATCCAAATCAAAGATCAAGGTTGAAGATTCAAGAGCTAAAGTTGAAGATTTTCATCTTTTCAAGAGAGATTTCTTCGTTTGAAGCGGATTCGTGATAGATCAAGCTTGATCCTTCGCTGTCCAGATCTGAAGCGTGTTGATTTGAGGTTGTTTAGGTGATTTGGTGAGTGGTGATTATCTCTCACACGGATCCAAAGGAGTATATCAGATTGTTAGCTCGTTTTGATGTTAAAATAGTGATTTCCATGCATTTTCTTAATCCTAAGTGTAGATCCATGTAGATCCATTGTTCATGATGATGTTACATCCATTTTATCACATGTTAACCTATGCAAGTTCATTCATCAAGTTTGTAGAGATATTGTTCATGTTTTCATGCTTATTGGGCTTTCAACTCTTTAATTACGAAAATGTCATTATTGTTATAATTGTCTACTTAGATCATATTTGAATGCTTGATTGTTTGGATTAATGTTTGATTTGATTGATTGCTATGAATTAGATGATTGATGGTTTGATTTAGACCAAAGGTGATTCAAAAGCTAAGGGAAAGGCTCTTGGATTGGGAAAGCTGCTTGTGGTATATGTAGCGGGATGATGAAGCTCTTATGCATAGATTTGATGATGTGATGTTGAGATGAGGCTTCGCGAGGATGTGATGAAGCGAGGCAATCATGTGATGAAGACTTGGTCTAATCCAGACGGATCATCCCAAGCATGTTGATAACTCGGTGATATGATTCGAGTTGAGGATAATCAATGGATATGAGAATAGTCGTCGAGGAGGATGACTAGGAGGCTTGGATAACATCGTTATTGAAGGTTCTAGCATGCTCTAAGCAAGAGTACGTTTGGGCAGATTCGATAGTCCCAACGACTAACTGTTGATGGTCGAGTACTCTGGGCAGATTCGATAGTCCTAGGCACGGGTTGCGACGACGTGCGGGAGTTATGTCTAGAACCGGGGTTTCCATTAGCCCTTGACGGACGGCTGAAAGAATGTGCCGGTCATTCAATTAACGGTGATATCGAAGCAATGATAACAGTGATAGCCAGAGTCATGGATGTTTGGTTGTATCGTCATTCGGACTCAAGAGCGGTATTTTCTGGGTGCTTATCTGATTTAGGCCTTGTACTTGGAAAACATCGCCCTTGACTCGAGTGATAGTAGCTTTACTTTAAATTGTATGCTCTGCTATGTTTGCTTCTGCTTAGTGTGTGTCTGGGGGCTATCACTGTAGAATGAGGTTGGAGTGGGAGGGTTGTATTCCTATTCCTTTTCCTTTATGCTCTTTTGGTATGTTGTTAGTTAATTTACTGCTCACTAAGACTGTTGTCTGACTCAAGGCTTTATGTTTTAATTCTTATTGCCTTGGGCTGTTCGTCCATTTTGGGACGGGCAGACTAGGTAGCAGGTGACAGGTGTTGTTCTCTTCTCACGATGCTGATATCGAAGACGAGATGGAGGGTTGCATATTATCTTCTTATTATATGTACTAGATATTCCGCTGTTTTGTATTCTCTGAGAGATATGTAGTGAGGCTTGATGTATTGACTACTTGGATGCTTGTATTCAACTATTATGGAGTTTTATATGATGTCATTTTGTTCTGTAAAGCTTCACTATACATATGTTCTATTGTATTTTGTTCATGCGTTGTGAGTAACACGATAGATTCTGTTGTTTTATTTTACCCTGACAATCGTCCATGGTCGCCTGGCACACTTTACAGCGCACTATCTCTAGATTCGGTGCAGGGGTCATGGGCGGTCGTCACATTTGGTATCAGAGCTTTGGTTAATCGATTTTACCCAACGCTCGCTGACGTAACTACGTATGAGAGACGTAATTGTATTTTGATGGATGATTACTATATATAATATAGTAGCTTAGTAGAGTTTGAGTCCTTTAGGCAGTTGTTTCTCTAGATGTTCTAATCATTCCTTTTTATAGATATTGAGAATGAGTCGAAGAGGGAGACCAGCTGCTAGGGAAGGCCGTGCTACTGAAGAGACTGCTGATTATGCAGCCATGTTCGAAGCTATGATGACTTCGATCATGAGAAGGATACCAGTTCCAGGGGCAGCAGTTGATGTTGGAGTTCAGGTTCAGGCTCCGAAACCAGTGGATTTTGCTAAGCTGTGCAAGGACTATACTGCTCTTGGAGGAAAGGTTTTCTTGGGAACAGAATCAACTATTGAGGTCCAGAGGTGGATAGATGCTTGTAGAAGGATCTTTGGTGATTTGGGAATTGAGGATGCTACTAAGAGGAAGTTGGCATCGAGACAGCTTCAAGGGAGAGCCTCTGATTGGTGGAACTCTATTACCATCGATACTCCGGAGGAAGAGATTACTTGGGAGCAATTCCAAGTTAGGTTTGAAGCTAAGTTCATTTCTACAGCTCAGAAGTCTGTTCTGTTCAAGAGGTTTGTGGAGCTCAAGCAAGGTGGAAGATCTGTTCTTGAGTATGTTTCTGAGTTTGAAGCTTTGTCCAAATATGCTCGGTCATATATTGAATCTGCTTATCAGAAGAATGAGAAGTTTGTGACCGGCTTGGATAGTTATCTTGGGAGACAGTTGGTGGATCATTTGGACGATTCATTTGAGAAGCTTGTGGAGAAAGCTCTTAGGCATGAGAGTCTGTTTCCTAAGGAAGGATCTGTTGTTGCTGTGACCTGGGAAGAGTCTAAACCCCAGCAGGGTGGAAACAAGAAGAGGAAGCAGCAGCAGCAGCAGAAGGGTAAGGATGGCCAGAAGAAGCCGAAAGGCGAGGTGACTTGCTACAATTGTCAGCAGAAGGGCCATTTCTCTAAGGATTGTAAGAATCCGAAGGTGCCAATGAAGTGTCACAACTGTGACAAGCCAGGGCACATCAGGAAGAATTGTCCAGAACCGAGGAAGGACAAGCAGATTGTGCAAGCATATGCTTTGGGAGCTGTTCCGTCGTCTTCGAAAGTTCCTACTGCTGAAGAGAAAGGAAAGAGTGTGGTTGTTCAAGGTACTCTTTTCCTATGTGGTGTTCCAGTTAGAGTTCTGTTTGATACTGGGGCGTCGCATTCGTTTGTTTGTAATGAACTCGTGGACCGGTTAGGTTTGGAACCAGATATTGTTGATAGGCCATTGGTTGTGACTAATCCAGTTGGGGGTTCGTCTTGTTTGTGTATGTTATGCCGTGGTCTGATTGTGTCGAGGCATGGTTGCTCTTTTGTTTGTGATTGTTTTGTTCTGAACTTTGCGGGGTTCGGAATTATTTTGGGTATGGACTGGCTTAGGAAGTATGCGGCTAAGGTTGATTGTGAGAGGCTGGAGGTGACAGTCGAGAATGTGGAGGGGCGAAAGATTGTGATACGATGTAAGCATGAGGAAGGCGTCTTCATGAGCTTCATGTATTCGCTAGTTGTTCCACGGGATGGACTGTCTTTAGTGCCAATCGCAAATGGATTCGAGGATGTCTTTGACGAAGTCAAAGGGTTGCCGCCGCATAGAGAGATCGAGTTTCGTATAGATCTAGTTGAAGGAGCCAGACCTGTTGTGATGCCTCTCCAAGATCGAGTTCCATGTGAGAAGTTTTCTTGGATTAGCAGGATATTATCGACGGTTTATCAAAGACTTCTCCAAGATAGCTGCACCGTTAACAGGATTGACGAAAAAGAACCAAGTGTTCAGTTGGGATGCTAAGTGTCAGCAAGCTTTCGGAATCCTGAAAGAGAGATTGACGAGTGCTCCTGTTTTGACTATTCCAAGTGGGAATGATGAGATGGTGGTTTACACCGACGCATGTGGTACTGGACTTGGAGCAGTGCTGATGCAGAGGGATAAAGTTGTTGCGTATGCAAGTCGACAACTGAAGCCGCATGAAAGGAATTACCCAACTCATGATTTGGAGTTAGCGGCGATTGTATTTGCTCTGAAGATGTGGAGACATTATCTATTGGGAGTTCGATTCGAGTTGTTTACGGATCACAAGTCATTGAAGTATCTTTTCTCCCAAAAGGATTTGAATCTTCGGCAGCAACGATGGCTAGATTTTTTGGCATCGTATGATTTTGGTATAGCTTATACTCCAGGAAAAGGTAACGCGGTGGCAGATGCGTTAAGTCGAAGACATGCAGGATTGGGAGCCATGTTTTCAGAATGGAAGAGTCTCGAGTATTTAGCTGGATTTGACTTCAGGCCTGGATGTGAATTGGAACCTGAGATGTTGGCAAACTTATCGATAAGACCCACTCTTGTGGAAAGGATTGGCGAGAGCCAAAAGCGAGACGGTAAGCTTGTCAGGATTATCCGTGATTTGGAATCTGGATTGGATCCAGAAAAGGATAAAGGATTCGAGGTCGATCGAGAGGGTTGGCTTCGGAAGCAAGGACGACTAGTTGTTCCCGATATAGATGAACTGAGGAGTGAAGTTCTGAAGGAAAGTCATCACTCGAAGTTGACAATTCATCCAGGTGGAAATAAGATGTATCGGGATATGAAGAGAACCTACTACTGGGAAGGTATGAAGAAGGGTGTTGGAAATTTTATTTCCAAATGTATGAACTGCCAGTTGGTAAAAGCCGAACAGAAGAAGCCTAATGGATTGCTTCAGCCATTAGAAGTTCCTACATGGAAGTGGGAACAAGTGTCGATGGATTTTATCGATGGATTGCCTAGAACCAGAACGGGAAATGAAGGGATTTGGGTCATTGTGGATCGTCTGACAAAGAGTGCAAGATTCATTCCTGTTCGATCGACTAGGACTGCATCAAAGTTGGCTGAGTTGTATGTTAAATGGATAGTTCGATTCCATGGTATTCCGAAGAGTATAGTGAGCGATCGAGACCCATTGTTCACTAGTAGATTTTGGAAGAGCTTCCAGGAAGTTTTGGGAACCGAGTTGTGTTTGAGTACAGCTTATCACCCTCAAACAGATGGTCAGACCGAGAGAGTCAACCGAGTTTTGGAAGATCTTCTTAGAGCATGTGTTTTAGACTTCGGAGGATCATGGGAAGATCACCTTCATTTGGTGGAGTTTGCATACAACAACAGTTACCAGTCAAGCATTGGTATGGCACCGTACGAGGCATTGTATGGAAGACCGTGTAACTCTCCGACATGTTGGTTGGAAACTGGAGAAAAGCTGATACTTGGGCCAGAGATGATTCGGCAGACTTCAGATTGTATAGAAATCATTCGGCAACGAATGAAGGCAGCCCAAGATCGTCAGAAGAGTTATGCTGATAAACGTCGTAAGGATTTGGAATTCGACGTGGGAGATATGGTTTTCGTGAAGATTTCTCCACTGAAGAATGTTATTCGATTCGGGAAGAGAGGAAAATTGACTCCGAGATTTGTTGGACCATTCCCGATCATCGAGCGAATTGGGAAGCTCGCCTACAGATTGGAGTTACCAGAGAAGATGTCGAGTGTGCACAATGTTTTTCATGTATCACATCTACGGAAGTATGTGCACGACTCGAATACAGTAGTTTCTGCAGATAGCTATGAAGATTTTGAAGTTGATCCAGTTGATAGAAGACCTCGTAAGCCGCTTCGTGTTGTTGAAACCGACACGAAACAGCTTAGGAGGAAGGTAGTTAAATTGCTCAAGATACAATGGAGTGATGATGATAACGACTGTACGTGGGAGGTGGAAGAGAGGATGAAGGCAGCTCATCCTGAACTCTTCAAGATATGGCCCTAAGGTGTCGTTTCATCTCGCGATATTGTAACTTGTTCTAGTTTTAGAATTCTGTACGCTAAGCTAGAATTGGATGCATGGTTTGTTGATTGCTATGGATGGTAGGCGTACAAAATAGTTTTGATTGCTTTGTTTGTTTGGAATTTCGGGGGCGAAATTCCTAAGGGGGAGAGAATGTAACGACCCGTATTTTTACGAATCGAAAAGTTCGTTCAAATCTGGAATTTTCAGCATTTTAAGTCGTTTCAGATTTTAGGCAGAATTTTTCTAAGTCCTAGGTCGTGAACGACCTAAGAGCTAAGTCGTGACCGACCTATAAGATGATAAGAGTTTAGGTCGTAGACGACCTAAGAGTTAAACATAGTTGGCGACTTATAGGATCGTGACCGAGTTAAGTGGTAAGTCGTGAGCGACTTAAGGAAAGTCTGCGACCTAAGAACTTAGCGAGTTAGCGTGTTAGCGACCTAAGGAAATTAGGGGATAAGCAGGCACTACACCACAAAAGGCTTTTAACAGCGTTTGATAAACGCTGTAATATGATACAACAGCGTTATTATAAACGCTGTATAACGACATGATGTCGTATATACATAACTTACAACAGCTTTTCTATAAACGCTGTTGAAACATCTCTATGACAGCGTTTATTACGAGCTGTCAATAATCTTTTTACAGCGTTTTCAGACATGCTGTATTATGTTTCAACAGCGTTTATAATTTAGTTGTCGAAGATGTTCAAATTCTACTTTAATTGTTTACAACAGCTTTTTCTAAACGCTGTTACTGAATCATCAACAATTTCGACAGCATGTTAAAAACGCTGTGATTGAATCATCAACTATTTCGACAGCATGTAATAAACGCTGTTATTGACAGTTTCAAGATAATTACAGCACGAATTAAACGCTGTTGTTTCTTCATTGACAGCATTAATCAAACGCTGTCTTCTATTTATATAACAGCTTTAATATTCCACTCTATTTTTGAATATTCCAAAACTATATTTTAAGCATATTCAAGCAACTAGTATATATAACAGGTTCTAATAACTATTAATTGGTTACATAAACTAGTTAAGAGAATATTAATAAACAAAAGACATCCATAAACCAAGTTTCAATAATATCCATAAACAAAAATAACAAAGTAAACCAAGTTGCCACAAATTCTGTTAAACAAAGACACGTTATATGTTAAGAATCGGAGAAGTGATCTTCAAAGCTGCTTGACCAGTGCTTTGGAGTACAGGTAGAGCGACATCTGCTGCCGGTTTCAGGGTATCATAAACTACTTTGATCACTTGCTGGTTCAGACCTAAAGTTTTCGAGGCACCATCTCCCACCAAGTCTATTATGTCTTCCACCTATAACATTTACTCTTTGATTTCAAGCTGATACATATATTTATTATCATGTTCTGATGTTTTGATCTGTTTTGTTTTTACTTGCGATGAGTACTATCGAATATTACTTCCATTCACATTTTTTCCCTCAGATCTCCCTTCATTTGAGTGTGTACATGAATACATTATGTTAAGACTTCTTATCACATATAAAGAGGAGGAATAAGGTTACAGTCGTATTCAATAATCACTACATTGAAATATTAAAATCCATACGTTTTATATTTTCAGCACTATATCATCTTTTAAACCATATTATGTTTACATTGAAAAGATATTCTAAACATGTTCTTATAAAAACAAAAAAGAAGAGAAACAGCAGCAGATCAAAAGGAAAATACTGATAGTAGAAATACGATAATTAATTGGTTTAAAAGTTGATCAAAAATTTCAAGACAGATTAAACTTGGTAAACACCTTGCATATGCACATAAAAACCAGGAAGGGAACAAGAGTTGACATTTGTAGATAAAAAACGAACAAAGACGTGAAGAGGTTCCAGATCAGTTTTGTTACTTCTTATATACAGCAGTCATTTTCATCATTGACTTGTGCAAATTAAACAAAAGTTAAAAAAAACAAAAGGAAAAAAAGCAACGAGGTAAATTGTCTTGTACTTCTAATATCTTTTCCTACGACAATTCGCTGTGGAAACAAGAAAAATAAGAACCACTGCATATAATTTCATGGCTATAACTGAACCATGATGAAAAACTGAACTTGTAACAAGAAATGAACTTAATAGTTATGCTATATATGTACTTATTATACTTGAGATAAATATCTAACCATTTGGATGTGATTTGTATGCAGGCATCAATTTCATGGCTATGGTTCAAAATATAGTCAGATGGACACATGCATTTATTTATTTACGTAAGTCTTATGCAAAGCTACATCATTATTGTTTGCTTTTATGTTATGCTATCAACAAACGATGAACACATGGGTGACGTGAAGAGAGAAGTAAAAACAAAGATGGTAACATGTTTTCTAAGCAAATAGTAAGAAGATGAATTAGTAATAAATTCTAATCAAATGAGAATTGAAGGGTCGGAAAAGATTGTATACCAATTTGGTATTAATACTTTATATAGGAAAATCAAAAAATAAATAATAAAAAGACCCTTGTTGGAAGTGCAATGGAGAGGAAATTTTTAAGCTAGAATTCAATTTCAATTTAACAACACAGGGAAAAATGAATTGATAATCAAATTATATTTTGTCCAACAAATGAATCAAGCATACCTAATAGTGGAAATGATGCCAACAAAATCCAAGCAATCAGATGCCAGTAAGATACATCCATCTAATATGATTCTGAACTGTAAAAAAAGAAGAAGAAAAAAGAAAAAGAAAAAAAAGGCAAACACAACTTAACAACCAAAAATAATCAACTGGATTGTTCTTTATACTTAAAATTGCAATTTATAAGAGTGAGCATGAAAAACCTGATGGGGATTACAGTCAACTGGATTGTTCTTTAAACTTTAGCTTTCACTGAGTATTCACGATTTCTTCGTATGTGCATTGTCCATAATATGTTATTGAAGGCTTGGATGTTCTCGCTTACAACCTGTTATTGAAAACCTGTCAAATATATGTTGTAAAATATCGGCTTATCATTTTAACATTTTTTATAAATACAAACAACCGACGATGCAAGGATAAACACAAGAGCTCAGAGTACTCAGTTACTCAGTTATATTGTAACATATATTTGTCGGTGCTATAGTTTTAAATATCATCAAAGAACAGAATGATATGGAGATACAGAGTGTTTGATAAAGCAATGAACATTTTTTACATTCTTTGTAAGTTGGAATGACCAGGGTAGACGATCCTTGAGAAACATGTTGCAGAGGTCCGTGGTGATTCTATAACACTATGTTTGACAATTATACTAGTACATTCTTTGAGTGTTTTTCTTCTTGATGAAGTGCTTTGACAACGGTACCTGAACAGTAACAGAAGCACAATCTATAAGCAAAATAAGTGATGATGTGCCACTGGTAGAGTGACCACATGAGAACTTATATACTGATTGCTTTACAGACAATATAACCGATGAGTCAACTTCTGGTACGAACCCCATCTCAACCAAACCAAACAACGCAACAGTTGCATCATTTACCTTTCCAACCTCACACAATCCAGTCAACAGCTTATTTGATGCTGCAAAGTGAGGCATGAACCCTCTCCCAAGCATCAAACCTAACCGTTCACTGTAGGCAGAGAGACGCTATACAAGCAAGGCAGATTTAAAAGTTCCAAGAGAGATGTGGCTTGGGAATATAGCATTCAATATTACTTTCAAATGAAACAGCAATTCAAAGTCCAGATGTAATACTTACCTGCCACACGATCAGAAAGTCAATTATTGCCAGTCGTTAGTAAAAGTCGCAAAATCAAGTTTGCATCCTACAATAATTGGACATAAAAAGAAATATAATTAAATTATAAGTATTCAACGTAACATCTACGATATAAGAAAAGAATTTGAGAATTTGACCGAACGTCAAAATGACCGTTTAAAGAATTTGCGTGCAATGAACCTTACGAATTCATATTTCTAGTTGATTTAATATGCTTCTTAGAGCATCTACAATAGCGCGCATTCAGGTTGAAATATTTAGCTTTCGCTCTTCAACAGCGCACTTCAAGCTGAAAATTCAGCGCAATCTATAGTTTCTGATTCGGTTTAATGAATTAAGGTTGGACGTCTATTTAACGGACCATCCAAAACTACACATCGATTTAATGGACGTTCAAGTTTCAGAAGCTCAAAAAAGGACTTCTGAGTTTGGACGCCCATTAGATGGACACATCGTATTTTAAGTTTAATACCTACACATCGTATTTTCAGTTCAGTGCGGTTTAATCGTTCAAACCGCAACTGAACCGTATCGATGCGGGTTAGTCCGGTTTGGGGTATTTGCTTTGATTAGATGATTCGATGCGAGTTTCTGCATCTTTTTTTCCGGTCCAGTGCGGACGGTTTTATATACCGATGTGGTTTATGCCAACCCCTCTTGATTTAGTGTGTGTATTCATGTGAAATAGATATTCTATGCGCAACGAATTAGCAAAAATCATTGTAATTATTGTACAATATCATACGTTTCAAAAACCAAATTTAACTTTTGTAACAACCCTGTATTTTGTGATTATTTTAATTGTATATTTTGGTTATTTTAATTAATTTCCTGATTTAAATACTTTATTTTATTTATTAAAATGAATAAATTTTGTTATTTTAAATATAAATTTTGATTTTGATGTGAATTAGAATTCCAAACATGACTAAAAAGAATATTTTCCAGAAAAGTGAATTTTGGTCAATATGGTCAAACTTTGACTTTTAATTTAGAAATTTGAAAGTTTGAAAATTTGAATTTTATCTTTTATTATGAAAGTAAATAAAATTTTAAGAATAATGCTTTTCGTTTCGTTGAAATCTGATTTATAATGTGAAAGTTATGCCTTTTTCAATATTGTGTGTAATTTGCTGTATTTAACAAATTGTTTATTTTAAATTGTATAAATAATATTTTATTTGGTCATGTAATGTTCTAATTTATATTTATATGGGTAAAATAACATGTTGTGCATATATTTTGGTTTTAAAACATTTTTTAAAAGTATAATTGACATTTTCCGGTGTCAGTTGTATTTTGCTTACAATTTCTAATTTCCAGTTTCAATTAATTAAAGTAATTCTTTATTTATTTTTCTATTTTTTTCTTAAAATCTTATTTGATTCTCATTCCCACTTTATTTTGTTCCTCATTTATTTTATTTATTTGACCTTTTATTTGTTTTAAAGTGAAATAGAAATTTTCTAAAACTAGTGATATTCTATTTGTAAATTTTAAGTCCTGTTTTGATTTTTTAAGCAATTTCTTTAGTTCTTTTTCTAATTTCTCTAAATTTAATTATTTATTTCATTTTGAAAATATAAATGAATTATTTTACTTCACATTTTTGTTTTAAAATATTTTTAAAATGAAGTTGTTAATTTTCCAAAGTCAATAGTGATTTATTTGTAATTTCTGGACCCTGTTTTCAATTTTTAAGCAATTTCTTATATTCTTTTTCCATTTTCTTTAAAATTAATTAATTATTTTTATTTTATATTACTTGTTTCGGTTTTAAAGTCAATTTACTGATTTTATTTTTGTTTTATTTGAATATAAAGAAAAAGAAATATGAAGGGTTTAAAATTGCTTAGAAACCGATGTCCTTTCACCTCCTTAAGTCTTTTCAATTGCCATAACCCCTCCTTTATGCTTTGGCCATGACTTTTACTTTGTTTTCACGTGAAAACTCTCATTTTTCATTTCACCATTCGACCACTTCAGATCTGAAGCAAAAGCTTTTGGTAATGGTTTCATTTTTCTTCTTTTCTCCTTATTTTTCTATGAAAATTGCCTTGTTTTCTCTTGTTTTTGGATAGGCCTCTCCTCCACATCCATGGCCACAAACCCCTACATCTCTTCTCTGCCATCAACACCAGCTACTCCTCTGGTCTTGACCAAGGCCGAGCCACCATGATGCCAAAACTCCACAAAAATTGCAAAACAAGCCATAAAGACATGATTGTTTACCACTATTGCTTCACCCCTCCATTTTCCACCACCACCACCACCTTAGGCCGCCTCCACCACCTCTGGCCAGACCACCACACACCTTTCCTTCCACTGACCTGATCCATACCCCTCTGACCTGACCACACAAGCCCATGGCCGAGCCATTTTTGTGAACAAAACCCACTTATTTTGCCTTAAACTCTTCATATTCCTTTGTATAAACTTCCTCCTCATATTCTACTACCTAGGCCATGCATACACATGACCAAACCTGAGCCAAACTTGTTCAAACCAGAGCCAAAAACATCCCTAGGCCATGACAAAAGAATAGAGAAAGCAAGGCAAAAGATTTGGCATTCGTATCTCTTTTTATTTAAAAGTTATGTCATTTCTAGTGTATTGAAATTTATGGTTTGCTTTGATTTTTGTTTGGGTTGTAACACAAGATCTATATCATTGGATTTGCTCTCCACACTCAAATTGTATTAGAGTTGTCGTGCCTTCATAATCTTTGTGTTGTGAGCTTTGTTGGCAAATCTCCAGCTTAACAGGTGAGTTATTCTCACCAGACAATATGTACATATATAACTAGCGAATTGACCCCTTTTGAATCTGTAAAATGCATTATCATGTTACACTTGCTATGTTATGATTTTATGATGTTCACCCATGCTTAAACACCTATTATATTATATTTTACTGTTATATTATGCTGTTCTATTATTTTTATCATTTTATCACACTGCAAGTTCCCTTTAGATTAAAATCACTATGGGTTGAAATGATACATACCCGAACGGACTTTAGAATAGGAGAAAATCATTATGGGCTGAAATGATAGGCCTGAATGATTTTCAATTATTTTTTCATTTCCTTGGGATTGCGGGTTTGAAATGATCAAACCCGGGTTTTCTTTGTAAATTACAGGTTGAAATGATATATTACCCGTATCACTTTACCTAGACTAGAAATGAAATACAGACCCGTAGTTAAAATATGTTTTATAAATTTTTTTAAAAATATTTTAAAAATGTAAATATTATGATATTTTGATTTAAACTAAATAAAAATGATTTTTGTAAAGCATTATTGATTTTCTAAAAATTTATAAGTGAAATAAATTAATGGTAAAATTAGAAAATTTGAAATGTAAGTTATTTTGGGAAATTTTAATTTGGTGATAATTGGAATTTAAATTAAATGTGAAATGTGATAAATTCATGATAATTTGGATTAAAGTGAATTTAAATTATTTTTATATTATATTAATGATTTTGAATAAAGTTAAAATGTGAAATGAATGAATATTTAAGTTGAAATTTTGAAATATAACTAAAATTGGAAATTTGTGAATTTGGCTTAAAAGTGAATTTTAAGTTAAGTAAATAAAAAATGGAATTAAGTTATATTTGAAAATTTAAACTTAAGTGTTAAGTTAATTTAATTTAATGAATTTATAATTTAATATTGGAATTTAATAAGTGAATTATTATTAAATTTTGATTTTTGAATGGAGGTTTAACTTTATAAAATCATGAATATAAGGGTATTTGAATGATTGTTTTAAAAGTGAAATTATATGATTTTTTTTAAGTTAAAAATGATTTATATAAAAATATAATTGTTTGTGAAATTATACTGAATATTTGAAGTTAATTAACTGCATTTCTGAAATGCTATTAATTCTAATGTAAATGATAATACAACATTTGTAAAGGCTGTAGTTGATAATAATGAACAAAATGGCTAAATTTAATTAAAGGCTATTATAGCATTTTTGTAAATGTTATAATGGTTGAATTTAACTAAGTTTATTTGAAACTAATGTAACCCTATTACAGCATTTTAAATGCTGTCTTTTGTTAAATTGAACTGTTTTAAATGTGACTTTCCGTAGCATTTTTTAAATGCTACGAAAGTTGAATTTTCATTATTTTAATTAATTTAAGTGAACGAATGAACTTTGAAAGATTAAAATTTTGGAAATTTAATAATTTAATTATTAAATATAATAACTTCATTTTTATGATTTAAAATAAAGTAATTTGTTTCGAAATATAAACTATTTTGAAATATGATATTTTGATATTTTGAAATGGATATTTGAAGGATATTGAATTTTGAAATGATATTTGATTTCGAAGTATAAAATACCATTTTGAAATTTTAACCACGGGATGTATTTAATTTATAGTTTAACTGATCCTTAAAGGATGGGCGATCCCAAGCATCCTTTGAGTTATTATGCATTTCTACTACAGTTCACTTGAGTTGGTTTACATTATATAAGTATATATTGTCCTGACTCGAGTGTTTTGTATTTTACTTTACGCTCGGGTCAGCCTGAGTATTTACAGCTTAGCTTTGGATTTCTTTCTGGAGCTAGGAATCGCTGGAGATTCTGCTTGTCTAGTTATTTGTTCCTTTCAGTTCAGTTGTTCTATTTCAGTTCTGGTATTCATAAACTTCTATTTATTTGAGATTTCTATTGTATATGTTTTCAAACAAATATTATGTATTTTGTTTTGAGAGTTGTTATAGTAGCTTCATGAACTACTATGGTATTTTTAATTTCCGCTGCGAGTTATTCTGATATGTTCTGTGTCTGTGACTCTGTGTATTTGATTTCATTTGCTCCAAATTTATTTACAATCTGTTATTTTGAATTATTTAAGTCAGACATGTGTGGATTATTGTCGATTTGAATGGTCCAAAATACCGGGTCGTTACAGTTGGTATCAGAGCTTTGGTTTTAGGCAAACCTTAGCCTGCGGAGCAAAAACTCATTAGAGATAGGGTAGAAATACCCTAGAATAAGTGAAATCAATCTCAGAATCATTTCTTTGTGAGAGAACCTATTTTCGAAGTATAAAATGATTTTCAAATGATTTTTAAAGAATTTTCAAAGATTATTTTGATATAAATTTCCTTGCTTTAAAAGTAAAATATTTCTTAAACTTCATTCCTTTCGTATCCACCTTGTTAGTAATTTCTTTGATTAGGATCCTCTAAAATTTTGAACTTCTCTCTTGATTGATCTAGATCCTTTGTTGATAGGAATCTATTTTGGGTATGGCAAAATCAGTAGTTTGTTAGGATGCTTTGAGTAAACTCTGTTGTATCTTTTGCTTAGCTAAAGTTGTCCAACTAAAGATATTTATGCTTCTGTTTTCGTATGTTATGAATTCGAGTCTTTCCAAATTTTGAATGGGAATTTTTCTGTATCGATATAGGTTATATATCTCTAATCTTCGTTTGGATTCTTATCGAATAGGATTCCTTTGAATTTTGGAACGCTCCCACTTGTTCTGAAATCCATTCCTGTCTCCCATAATTGTATTCTTTTGATTTTGGAGCATTGCATCACTCCACTTTGTATGACCTTTATAGGGTGGCGATTCCGCCAATCTTTGAATGATTATAATTGGCATTGATTCATCGGATATTTCTGTATCCTCGGTTTACGATGTTTTCTATCTTCTGCTATATTTAGATTCTATCTCTGGCAATCGAAGGTCGATTTGCCTTAGATTTTCGCATCGATTATATTCCTGAAGTCACGGTTGACCGGTTAAGGTCGCCCGCGATTCATATAGGCTTATCCATCTTGTATTTGGTAATTTAATTATCTTATCTTCGTTTGAGCCTATCTTTGAATTAGAATTCTATTTGATTAGAGTCCTTCTAAATTTGAATCTCTGTTTTGCTTTGAAATCCATCCTTGAATCGTCCCTTGGAAAGTTTGTGGTTGATTGTCTTTTAAAAATTTTGTATTCATCGTAGTTTTATTTTGATAAGGATGACCATATTTTTATATAAAGATGAAATGTTTTTGATAAGGATTATATACCTTTTAAAAAAAATGAGAATTTGAAGTTTTGAAAGGATTTGAAATTGTGAAAATTTTATAAGAAATGGTTTAATATAAAATGATTTATAACTGAAGGTTTTGAATCTGAATTTAAGTGATTGAACTCCGGCATTTTGGAACTGGTTTTAAGATTTTGAAATAATAAATAATATGATTGAAATTATTTTTCCGAATAAGTAATGTTTCAATGATTTTAATGGGTTTTAATGATTTTGAAGGAATTTCAAAGAAGTTTTCAAAGTAAATGGAAGTCCAGAACTCACTTGTGTCGCTGGAAAATAATTTCGGTGATGAGTGCACGCATCATCGACATTGATTTTCGAGTTTCTGAGTGAGGGAGAGGCCACTTCGGTAGCATTGCTATGCGATTGATTTGTGAAACCAATTTAGATTTCAAATTCCGAAGTGTGATGTGATATTCGAAAGATATATGTATATATATTTGTAAAATTTGAAATGAGCCGGTGTTCAGTCCTTGAGTTTTGGATTTGATTTGATATAACCCTATTTTTGGAATGGATTTACTGATTTAATTGTGATTTCCAACTCTTGGATTGAAATATGATTTCTTCAACTATTTTAAAGGTTCGAGCACTTCCAAATCAAGGTTAACTTTTCAAAGCTAAGAAATTTTGAAAAGAAATTTGATAAAGTGTATAAGTTTGTTTTGAATGTTTAAGTATGAAGTAATATGATTTAAATAAGTTGAAACTGTTTGGTTAAGTAAATGAATAAAGCAATTTTAAAATTTTCTAATATGAAATTTAGATTTGAAATGTTTTGAAAAGAATTTGGTCTTCAAAATATTTTGAATAAAATTTAGTTTAAATGTTTTAACTTAGTAACATCTTTATGAAACTATATATTTAACAAGTTGAAATAAATATATAAGTTGTACGTATGTTGTTTTATTCGCATAATTAATTTGATCCAAGTTTGAGTACACAAGTTCGAGGTGGATTACACCATTTCATGTTAGGATTTTTCATTCGATTCTTGATGGCGAATATTTGATATGGATTTTGGGCTTGATTCTAGAATTCTCTATCATAGTATATGCTATGCAAGGAGACTGATGGCTTCTAGTCGAGAAACCATATCGAAGTCCGCATTAGGGAAATCGAATGGACAATACTAGTTCGAAAGCGAACTTGTGTGATCGAGCGAGCGATCAAATGTGATTTTGCGAAATGATGACGTGTGTACATCTTATATTCTAATATCAGTGATATATTTTGAAGCTGAAATTGAAAGCTGTCGGGTTAGAATATCTTTTCTTACTTTTCCAATTTAAATTACAAAGATATATAACCTATAAAAGCAAAGATATTCAAATCCCATATGGCTCTTCATACAGCGAAATTTATTTTGGAAAATTTGATCCTTATATAAGACGGACCTTACGTAAGTATAAGATGATTTTGAAAACATTTGATTTTGGAAATGAATTGGTTGACTTAAATTATATTGATTTGGAAATTTGGATTTATTTTCAAAGATCTATTATTTTGGAAACTTTGAAACTAAAGATATTTAATTTGAGAAGAAAATAATTTGGTGAAATTGTATATGATTTTGAAATTGAACTGATATTGAAACAAATTTAAATTTGAGAACCTTATGTTACTAAACACTTGATTTGGGAGTTGTCGAACTTATATAAAATTGATTTGTATGAGTATGAAATTGATTCGAAAACTATAGATTTGAAAAGGTACTCAATTTGAAAGTGAAATCTTATATAATTGAAGTCTATATAAGTATGATTTGATATACTATTGATTTTGGAAAGTATTTGATTTGAAAATTAAATCTTATATATAATGGATTTTATATAAGTACGATATTTGAAAGTGATTTGAAAAGGTACTATATGATATATATTTTCGAAGTAAAGATATGGAAAGTGCCTTCTGCTTGATATCCGATTTGTGGCCACATCTTGGATTCATTCTATCGATATTATTCTCTCTGATTTTTGGTTTTCCGGATATGATACTCGAGTGTCCTTCGAATTCCATGGCGTTACCCATGGTCTTACGATCGTGACTGCATAGCGCAACTGCCTGGCTGAGTCTTGCCTAGGGGTACGGATTGTTTCCTGGGGGATCCAGGCGTAACCATTGTGTATCCTGCAATCTGTGTATGTCGCGAATAGTAGCGCAAATGCTTGGCTGAGTCTTGCCTGGGGGTACGGATTGTTTCCTGGGGGATCCAGGCGTAACCATTGTGTATCCTGCATTCTACTAGTCATCATGGCGTAACTCGCAGGGCTGAGAAAGCTTACGGATATGGATTGTTTCCTGGGGGATCCAGGCGTAACCATTGTGTATCTGCGAACCATGGTTAGACAAAGGTTTTGTTTGTTTTTGTTTGGATTGTACTTTCCATATCTGTTTTAAAGGTTTTTCAAGTATTTTCACTGGGTGTTGAAACAAGTCTACTAAGTACCTGGAGAATTCTAGCTTTGCGCCTGATCAACGCATGGCCAGAGTCTGCAGGAACGAAAGTAAACTTGTTAAGACATCGAGTTAAAAAGTATTTTGATAAAATATTATAAAGGATATTTTGATCAGTTATTTCCTTTCTAAAAGATTTTAAAGTGTTTTAAATATTGTTTACCTCTTCAACCAACAATTTTAAATTAATGGCTCATCCTCGTCTTTCGTCCTATTTTCCCTTCTAGCTATTCCTATTCTCCACCTTATTAAACTTACCCATAACAACAATTATCAGGTATAATTTTAATCTTCTTGTCATCTTGTCTTAATCCTATTCCATTTTATCTTTTCTGTGTTTTCCGTACCTTATTCCTTTTCGAGGACGAAAAGATTTGAGTGGGGGAGAGTGTAACAACCCTGTATTTTGTGATTATTTTAATTGTATATTTTGGTTATTTTAATTAATTTCCTGATTTAAATACTTTATTTTATTTATTAAAATGAATAAATTTTGTTATTTTAAATATAAATTTTGATTTTGATGTGAATTAGAATTCCAAACATGACTAAAAAGAATATTTTCCAGAAAAGTGAATTTTGGTCAATATGGTCAAACTTTGACTTTTAATTTAGAAATTTGAAAGTTTGAAAATTTGAATTTTATCTTTTATTATGAAAGTAAATAAAATTTTAAGAATAATGCTTTTCGTTTCGTTGAAATCTGATTTATAATGTGAAAGTTATGCCTTTTTCAATATTGTGTGTAATTTGCTGTATTTAACAAATTGTTTATTTTAAATTGTATAAATAATATTTTATTTGGTCATGTAATGTTCTAATTTATATTTATATGGGTAAAATAACATGTTGTGCATATATTTTGGTTTTAAAACATTTTTTAAAAGTATAATTGACATTTTCCGGTGTCAGTTGTATTTTGCTTACAATTTCTAATTTCCAGTTTCAATTAATTAAAGTAATTCTTTATTTATTTTTCTATTTTTTTCTTAAAATCTTATTTGATTCTCATTCCCACTTTATTTTGTTCCTCATTTATTTTATTTATTTGACCTTTTATTTGTTTTAAAGTGAAATAGAAATTTTCTAAAACTAGTGATATTCTATTTGTAAATTTTAAGTCCTGTTTTGATTTTTTAAGCAATTTCTTTAGTTCTTTTTCTAATTTCTCTAAATTTAATTATTTATTTCATTTTGAAAATATAAATGAATTATTTTACTTCACATTTTTGTTTTAAAATATTTTTAAAATGAAGTTGTTAATTTTCCAAAGTCAATAGTGATTTATTTGTAATTTCTGGACCCTGTTTTCAATTTTTAAGCAATTTCTTATATTCTTTTTCCATTTTCTTTAAAATTAATTAATTATTTTTATTTTATATTACTTGTTTCGGTTTTAAAGTCAATTTACTGATTTTATTTTTGTTTTATTTGAATATAAAGAAAAAGAAATATGAAGGGTTTAAAATTGCTTAGAAACCGATGTCCTTTCACCTCCTTAAGTCTTTTCAATTGCCATAACCCCTCCTTTATGCTTTGGCCATGACTTTTACTTTGTTTTCACGTGAAAACTCTCATTTTTCATTTCACCATTCGACCACTTCAGATCTGAAGCAAAAGCTTTTGGTAATGGTTTCATTTTTCTTCTTTTCTCCTTATTTTTCTATGAAAATTGCCTTGTTTTCTCTTGTTTTTGGATAGGCCTCTCCTCCACATCCATGGCCACAAACCCCTACATCTCTTCTCTGCCATCAACACCAGCTACTCCTCTGGTCTTGACCAAGGCCGAGCCACCATGATGCCAAAACTCCACAAAAATTGCAAAACAAGCCATAAAGACATGATTGTTTACCACTATTGCTTCACCCCTCCATTTTCCACCACCACCACCACCTTAGGCCGCCTCCACCACCTCTGGCCAGACCACCACACACCTTTCCTTCCACTGACCTGATCCATACCCCTCTGACCTGACCACACAAGCCCATGGCCGAGCCATTTTTGTGAACAAAACCCACTTATTTTGCCTTAAACTCTTCATATTCCTTTGTATAAACTTCCTCCTCATATTCTACTACCTAGGCCATGCATACACATGACCAAACCTGAGCAAAACTTGTTCAAACCAGAGCCAAAAACATCCCTAGGCCATGACAAAAGAATAGAGAAAGCAAGGCAAAAGATTTGGCATTCGTATCTCTTTTTATTTAAAAGTTATGTCATTTCTAGTGTATTGAAATTTATGGTTTGCTTTGATTTTTGTTTGGGTTGTAACACAAGATCTATATCATTGGATTTGCTCTCCACACTCAAATTGTATTAGAGTTGTCGTGCCTTCATAATCTTTGTGTTGTGAGCTTTGTTGGCAAATCTCCAGCTTAACAGGTGAGTTATTCTCACCAGACAATATGTACATATATAACTAGCGAATTGACCCCTTTTGAATCTGTAAAATGCATTATCATGTTACACTTGCTATGTTATGATTTTATGATGTTCACCCATGCTTAAACACCTATTATATTATATTTTACTGTTATATTATGCTGTTCTATTATTTTTATCATTTTATCACACTGCAAGTTCCCTTTAGATTAAAATCACTATGGGTTGAAATGATACATACCCGAACGGACTTTAGAATAGGAGAAAATCATTATGGGCTGAAATGATAGGCCTGAATGATTTTCAATTATTTTTTCATTTCCTTGGGATTGCGGGTTTGAAATGATCAAACCCGGGTTTTCTTTGTAAATTACAGGTTGAAATGATATATTACCCGTATCACTTTACCTAGACTAGAAATGAAATACAGACCCGTAGTTAAAATATGTTTTATAAATTTTTTTAAAAATATTTTAAAAATGTAAATATTATGATATTTTGATTTAAACTAAATAAAAATGATTTTTGTAAAGCATTATTGATTTTCTAAAAATTTATAAGTGAAATAAATTAATGGTAAAATTAGAAAATTTGAAATGTAAGTTATTTTGGGAAATTTTAATTTGGTGATAATTGGAATTTAAATTAAATGTGAAATGTGATAAATTCATGATAATTTGGATTAAAGTGAATTTAAATTATTTTTATATTATATTAATGATTTTGAATAAAGTTAAAATGTGAAATGAATGAATATTTAAGTTGAAATTTTGAAATATAACTAAAATTGGAAATTTGTGAATTTGGCTTAAAAGTGAATTTTAAGTTAAGTAAATAAAAAATGGAATTAAGTTATATTTGAAAATTTAAACTTAAGTGTTAAGTTAATTTAATTTAATGAATTTATAATTTAATATTGGAATTTAATAAGTGAATTATTATTAAATTTTGATTTTTGAATGGAGGTTTAACTTTATAAAATCATGAATATAAGGGTATTTGAATGATTGTTTTAAAAGTGAAATTATATGATTTTTTTTAAGTTAAAAATGATTTATATAAAAATATAATTGTTTGTGAAATTATACTGAATATTTGAAGTTAATTAACTGCATTTCTGAAATGCTATTAATTCTAATGTAAATGATAATACAACATTTGTAAAGGCTGTAGTTGATAATAATGAACAAAATGGCTAAATTTAATTAAAGGCTATTATAGCATTTTTGTAAATGTTATAATGGTTGAATTTAACTAAGTTTATTTGAAACTAATGTAACCCTATTACAGCATTTTAAATGCTGTCTTTTGTTAAATTGAACTGTTTTAAATGTGACTTTCCGTAGCATTTTTTAAATGCTACGAAAGTTGAATTTTCATTATTTTAATTAATTTAAGTGAACGAATGAACTTTGAAAGATTAAAATTTTGGAAATTTAATAATTTAATTATTAAATATAATAACTTCATTTTTATGATTTAAAATAAAGTAATTTGTTTCGAAATATAAACTATTTTGAAATATGATATTTTGATATTTTGAAATGGATATTTGAAGGATATTGAATTTTGAAATGATATTTGATTTCGAAGTATAAAATACCATTTTGAAATTTTAACCACGGGATGTATTTAATTTATAGTTTAACTGATCCTTAAAGGATGGGCGATCCCAAGCATCCTTTGAGTTATTATGCATTTCTACTACAGTTCACTTGAGTTGGTTTACATTATATAAGTATATATTGTCCTGACTCGAGTGTTTTGTATTTTACTTTACGCTCGGGTCAGCCTGAGTATTTACAGCTTAGCTTTGGATTTCTTTCTGGAGCTAGGAATCGCTGGAGATTCTGCTTGTCTAGTTATTTGTTCCTTTCAGTTCAGTTGTTCTATTTCAGTTCTGGTATTCATAAACTTCTATTTATTTGAGATTTCTATTGTATATGTTTTCAAACAAATATTATGTATTTTGTTTTGAGAGTTGTTATAGTAGCTTCATGAACTACTATGGTATTTTTAATTTCCGCTGCGAGTTATTCTGATATGTTCTGTGTCTGTGACTCTGTGTATTTGATTTCATTTGCTCCAAATTTATTTACAATCTGTTATTTTGAATTATTTAAGTCAGACATGTGTGGATTATTGTCGATTTGAATGGTCCAAAATACCGGGTCGTTACAACTTTATACCTAAATAGAGCTAAAATCTCACATGTATAAAATGTTATCCATGCAGCTCAAATGCACCAAATTTCTCTACCAAATGACTATGGCCATAACCGGGTAGATTATTGTTTTTGACTTAATTGTTTGACGGATATAGTCTTGACATTTGCAACTGCACAATACATAATATGAATTATTAATCTAAAGTTCAATACCTTTACCGAAGATCTTCATTGGACTCGAGCTGCATTTTCTACCATGTATAGGTTCAGAAAAGTATTATGTAAACATCAAGCACAATATCCAATGAATTTATATATGCCGTGATACATTTATTTGAAGGTCAGAGAGCTGGTCCAGCTTCGTATGGATCTGTAAATGAATAAAAATTATGTTAATAAGATCAATATTTGTAAATACTTTGTGGAATGGTGTAGGTTATCCATTTAAGTAACTATGCTCATCTAACATGCTTTAAGGATGAACCAACCAATTTCTTATTTTTGTCAAGTTTCTTGTAAATCTTGCATTCGTTGCAACTCTGCAACATATGATTATAGTTTCATATATTCTTGTTGACTCCTTGTTCGCCAATGATCCTTAATTTTTGGTACAACAATATTTGCGCTGATGTAGTTGCATTTTTCATTCCATTCGAGAGTTTTAGCCTATGCTTTTGTCTCACCATTTACTCATCCTATTAAAAATAGATTTCAATTGTATATACAGTAAACAAAAAGGTTACTATTCACATTGCTACTATTAATTTGGAACAAAAAATAATCAAATTGTGCAAGTTATTTTCTCTTGTTTAAAATAACTTACTCTTTATTTCACTAACGATTGCCTATATTTAAAAAGTAGAAGAAACGTGTTTTTGAACAAAGGACAGATATTAGTATATCAATACCTTATTTAAATTTTTTTTTTCCGACTCTTCATTTATAGTAGAAGAGATCAACCGTATAAACTTTCTCTAAAGTAACCATGAAAACAACCTCTTGGTGTTTTGTGTAATCTATAAATTAGTTCACGATTTATGTGTTTTACAAACTATTGAAATATAATTATATCTTCTAATTTCAAAATAAGACTTCCTGCCGTCCTTCATACTAGAAAACAAGTTGTCCTCTTTTCAGGTGAAAAGACTTTATGTCCATTTGACATGCATCTTTTTTTTTCAAATAATATAATATGTTATCCTTACCTAGAAAAAAATTAGGCTTAATCAAAATCAATCATCCAAACCAAACAAAATCCAAGCGATGCTAACTTTCCAATTATTTTTCCTTCTTTATGACTTTCTGTCAGTATAACGAAATCAAAGGAACCAGCAGACTAAAAGGCCGTTCAAAGCCATTTTTTGCCCTGTTATCAATGGAAACACCCTCATTGTTATTAATCCCATCTCCAACACCGTTGTGGGAGCGTTAGGGGGAGATACATCAACATCGAACGCGTCCCCAACATTAGTCGTCAACAGTCGTTGATTTCTCTTCTTCCTACCATTCATGAAGATCACACACTAAATTTCAATGACTGTTGTCCACCGGTGAAAGTACTTTCTTATCAAATCTTATTCACGACATCACAAGAATACCACAAATGCACACGCACTTAAAAACGGTTGCCACGGAAAAGACCAAAATCGTCAACTTTTAATGTACAAAGATACAACTATAATTAGAGGTTTACGTTACAATTGCATATGAGCAACTGCTTATTTCACCAGGTTTACGTTACAATTGCATATGAACAACTGCTTGTTTCACCCGCCAAAATTCAGTTTTATCATTGTTATTCAATTAGCTTGCGGACCCTAAATCATTTTAGTAATAATACACTCCCCCTTTATAAGCCTGAGTGAACAATAATAATAATATGCTAATCGACTTTATAAGCCTAAAGGACCGATTAAGTAGACCAGAATAATATTATTATTGTTAGGCTTATAAAAGGGGTTAGTAGTGAACAATAATAATAATATACTAAGCAATCTCCCGGTAATGCAATTTAACTAAAAATAATCCAAAACGTGGATATATGAAAATATTTAGAGCTTAGAACATTAGTTATTGTATAGCAACAGTAATTATATAGTGTAGTTTTTATAATTTCAAATTCAGAAGTAAATAACAAGCATCAACTGCAAATACAAATGCAAGCTAGTAAACTGCACATAATCATGAAGTACGCCAATCCTCCCCAATTCTACGATCTGTATTTGTAAAAAAAATCAATGGAGAATGACAAGCAGCAAAGACTGAAGCCACAAATGATCCTAAGTAATAACGGGACTACCATCAACATAGAACTTCAATTGTGAAAATAAAAGAACAGTACTGGTTATGTTAGTCTTCCCTTTTAATTATTAAACTTTCAATGCATAATAAACATTACCCACAACCATCACCCAGCAACAATTGTTGATCCCATAAGTATCTTCAGTTTTCTTCTACAAGAGGATGACAGTAGGAAACATAACAATATTCACATATATCTGTACACATTTCATTCACATGAATGTCCATATCCGCGGATACAGACGGAAATAAAATAATCATCCAATCAACCAACAACCACCTATTAATAAAGAAATACAAATAGAAATTTTATTTTAACGTAAAAAAGATTTCAATCTCATTGGTTATAAATGTGTTACAAATAAATAAATATGATTGTAATAAATAGTTTTGAGCAGTTAACATACATTAAGTACATATAATAGAAACCACCAACCTAATAAAACAATAAATAAATATTTTTGATTGTAGTATTGTATTTTAAACTATAATCTTAACAAAAAATGAACGAATAATTTTCAGATGCGAATGACTTCGCATCCGCATGTTCGAATATCAGATATTTATCTGCTTTTAGAATGCGGATGGATTTCGAATTTTTCGGATATCCATTAAGAAACCTACTCCAAGTAGTGCATTCTTAGTAATTTCAAATTCGAATGTAAATAAAGAGCATCAACTGCAACTACAACAGTAAGCTAGTAAACTTCACATAATCATGAAGGACGGAAAACCTCCCCAATTCTACTATCTGTATTTGTAAAAAAAATCAACAGAGAATGACAAGCAGCAAAGACTGAAGCCACAAATGATACGAACTAACAACAGGACTACCATTCATATAGAACTTCAACTGTGAAAATAAAAGAATAGTAGAACCTGCTAACAGCCTGGCCCTATAAGTAGAGGCATCATCACACAAATATTCTCCTTGATAGTTACTCATGCATCTCTAAGGCATTAGCTCTTTCATCGATCTCTCACAGCCCCTTTCAGTAGTTTTCCATTATAAATAATTGTAAATATATTTATGTTTTGCTCTTCCAGTCTTGTTTGTTGATCATCGCAATTATGATCCTGTATATTGATTTTTGTTGTACCCATCGGACACTTGAACAAATTTCAGGTTATTAATTAATAAAATTATTCATGCTCTCCTCGTAAGAGGACCACTCTTTCACCAAAAAAAAAAAGTTGCATCGATGTTACGTTTCATAAGGTACATGAAGTGGCACTTGTTCAGCAAACGTCTGAACACCGAGCGCTTGCTCAACAAACGCTCAAACTGATTATAAATTTGTAACTAAATAGCCTCGAAATGTAACCGATTGTATTATGTAATCGCTGCCGGAGAGGTGCTCGTAGTATATGTATTACATTATGTAATCGTCTACAGGAGATGCTCTAATATTATTCTTAATCTCAATTTTGACGTCTCTTTTCTTTTTGATATTAGATGACATATTCTTGAACCATGAAATATGAACATGTCAGCTAATTCATTTGAAACTGTCCCTACGTACATTCACTGTCCCTACACTCATAAGCTTCATAACCTCCATTCACTGCCACTACACATAAACAACCAGACAACACAACACTTGCCCTGAACCTCTCAACCATCTCCCCATCATAACTAGAAGCAACTCAACAATTCCAAACAACCTTCCCACCATTCGGTAACTTCTATATCTCAAAAAAAGAGGAGGTCAGCTCAGTTTTGTTTCAAAACTGAGTGAGCTCCTCAAAACTGAGAGCTGAGACCTCAGTTTTGTCATGCTCAGTTTTAACAAAACTGAGCTCCTCAAAACTGAGACCTCATTTGACATTAGTTCAGTTGTTTCTCAAATCCAAATTTCATGAATTTAGAAGATGAACTCTAAACATTAAAAATATTTCAATTAGAACAAAAAAACAGTTATGAAAATTATTTTTTGGTTAAAATTTGAGATCTGAAATTAATAATGGATTAAACATTAATATCATCTCAAATGCTAAGTTTTAAAACATGTACTATGTTATTTTACAAATGCCAATTAAAATTGAGAATACTTTTTTTCATCAGTATTTATAATTTTCCTAAAATGGATTCTAAGCTTAAAAAGAGGAGGTAAAAAAGTGAGATTCAACTAGAAAGACTTAGGATTGCTACAAATATTAAAATCTAATTACTGATAAAAATAAAAAATTTAGGTTGTGGTCTACAAAATATATGAAGCATTATAAATGAATTTTGTAAATTTATTTGAACATAACTACTGATTAGAAATTTTTTTGTAATGTTATTGTAAAATCTTTTTCTTCCTTTAATATTTTCTTATGTGCTTTTGAATGTGGAATTTGTTATGTGTTCTTTGTATTTTTTTCTCTGCTTGTAGCATGAAGTAATATTTTTCCATCTTTGATTCTAATTGACTATTTATCTTTCCAAGGGAATTTTTTTTCCAAAATTATTACACAAGTATTATTGACATCTTATCTCAAAATTTCCAATTTTCTACAACTGCATTTAGAAAATATAATATCAAGCAGGAAACCATAAAACCATAGAAAATATATTATGACAACCATGTGTATTTTAAACTGCTAATGCCCAATTAGAAATAATGAATGTAATTATCTTAATATTATGTAGACTTCAAATTCATAAAACCATAGCTTTTGCTAGAAAAAAGTAGATATTCAAAAGTCCCTATGATCCCTTTTAAAGTCTTAACTATGCCCAAATCCATGTGTTTCAAAACCAATTGCGAAAGAAAGCCATGAATACCCAAAAAGTTTGAAACCATGCAACCATGTTAATATACAGTATGCCACTTTATTTAGGAAAACAAACTTTATTTGAAACTCTTAAGGGCTAAAACAATCTGATCCCCTTTACCCAATGCACAATGCAAAGATCAAACTCAGGGCATCCATATGTTCATGATGCTTAGTATTTTTAATCCAGAATAAAGATAATTTAAAGGATTTCACTTTATAAAAAAAATGTGTTTAATCACTCAGACTTAATAACAAAATAAAGCAAACAGGCATAGCTTGGGAACGACTGGGCAAAATTGAAACCATTGCAGCATTGGGAATATTTTCATGATAAAGCAAATATTAACTGCTTGTAAAAAAACAAAATAAAGCAAACAGGCATAGCTTGGGAACTGACTAAATTACATGCATATCAAACAATGATATATATCAACAATCCCTGTTGAGATGATGGTAATGAGCTATAGTAAACAAAATAAAGCAAATGCATGTTATAGTGCACAACAACAAAGATCAACAACCAGAAATTATTCAACCACTCACCATCCATTAAACAACAACATGCAAGAGAATCAAAACTAGAACTACACGTGTTTACTCACCTATTTGCTTTAGATTTGGTTGTTTAAGCTTTAAAATACTATATATTTTTTCAGTAGTAGTTTTAGACAATAATTCAAAATAACTCAAGGAACCCAAATTTTAACTCTATGGTTAAACTGAAATTAAACACTATAAAATTTTCTACCAAATAAGTACTCTTTTTAATGTCAAGGAAGGTGCAAAAATATTGAAAAATGTAGCATCTTATTCTGAAGTGGCAGCTTTGGCTAGCATCATTTTTCTTTTATCAGGTGGGCCAAAAAGGAGCATCCAGATGGGAAAATTAATCTCAGTGGTTAAAAAATTGCAATAAATAAATATAGTTAACATCATGGCAACGCCTGATAATGTAGATGAGCATATGACTTAATGTTATCAAAATTCATTTTTTAAAAGAATATAGTTAACATAATATCTTGAATACAACCAACAATTACACATTATTCAAGATACAACTTAAATATGAAAGGTAATAATTTTGTATCTCAATTTTAAATAACCTTTCTTCAGTTTTGCACTACACTGGGCGACTAATTCTGAACAAACTTCTCCCTATGAATCAACTTAATCATGAATTTTCTTACTTCAGCTAAATCAACAACGAGAATATTAGATAATGAATAAGGTGAAAAGTGAGAAGTACAAGTACCCAACTCATCGATGTTGAAAATACTAATATTAGAAAATCGAAGAACTAAAATTGGACACAAAGAAAAGGAAATACGGAAATACTTCAATTCTAAATCGCGATTGATGAATGATGTTTGAATGTGTTGAAAATACGTTCAGAATTGAAAGAACCCATTTTAAACCTATATAGAATCAAACAACCCATTTAAACCTAAAAAATTGATGGCGTTGTACCTGTAGACGATATCTGAAAGATGAACGAGATCTCTGAATGATGAATGGAGAAGTTTAATGAAGCGACGGTGATGTAGGCGAATTTTGATGATTGGAAGAGATGTTTTCTTCTTTTTACGTGATGAAAATGTTTCAAGGTAGGGAAGGATGAAAAGAGGAATTAGGGGAAGTGAAAAAAATGGCGCAAAAATTGTATAATTTAGCTTTTGTCAGCGTTCACACGGAAAAATTTCCCCCCAAAATTTTTAATGACCGCACTTAAGTCACAAATGCTGACATTAGGTGTTGTTGATGGTATTTTTTCTTGTAGTGAGGAAGCGACCTATAGTAGTTCGCGACCTAAGGGTTAGCGAGTTAACAACCCAGTATGTTGCGACCTAGTGGATAGCTTGTTAGCGTAGTTAGGTCGTTAGGCGACCTAAGGAGTTAGGTCGCATAAGTTGTTATGTCGCATGGGTTGGTAGGTCGCTAGGATAGTTTAAGTGTTAGGTCGCGTGGGTCTAAGTGTTAGGTCGTAACACTGGTAAGTCGCTGGGTTGTTGAGGCGTTATGTGTTAGGTCGTTGAGAAGTTGAGTCGCGTCTTAGTGTTAGGTCGTAGCCTATGTTTTAAGTCGAAAGCGACCTAGGAGTTGTGTTAGGTCGTAGGATGGGGAGCTCTGTTAGGTCGCTAAGCGCGTAAGAGGTTAGGTCGCGCATGCGATGAGTCGATGGGTGTTAGGTTGAAAGCGACCTAGAAGTTGAGTCGTATGTGCGCTAAGCTTCAGTTCTGTTAGGTCGTGCGCATTGTTAGGTCGCTAGGTCTGGCTTTGGTTAGGTCGAAGAAGTTGCTAAGTCGTAGGTCGGGGACGACCTAACTCCGAGCGACCTAAGGATTTTCTGCCTATAAATAGAAGGGGGTTGGCTTCATTTTGGGATCCGAATTTTGAAGCGACGAAGTGCTGCCATTTTGAGAGCTCGACTTCTACACTTCTTCACTTCTTTTCTCCACTCTAATCTAGTGCTTCCTTCCATCCAAATCAAAGATCAAGGTTGAAGATTCAAGAGCTAAAGTTGAAGATCTTCATCTTTTCAAGAGAGATTTCTTCGTTTGAAGCGGATTCGTGATAGATCAAGCTTGATCCTTCGCTGTCCAGATCTGAAGCATGTTGATTTGAGGTTGTTTAGGTGATTTGGTGAGTGGTGATTATCTCTCACACGGATCCAAAGGAGTATATCGGATTGTTAGCTCGTTTTGATGTTAAAATAGTGATTTCCATGCATTTTCTTCATCCTAAGTGTAGATCCATGTAGATCCATTGTTCATGATGATGTTACATCCATTTTATCACATGTTAACCTATGCAAGTTCATTCATCAAGTTTGTAGAGATATTGTTCATGTTTTCATGCTTATTGGGCTTTCAACTCTTTAATTACGAAAATGTCATTATTGTTATAATTGTCTACTTAGATCATATTTGAATGCTTGATTGTTTGGATTAATGTTTGATTTGATTGATTGCTATGAATTAGATGATTGATGGTTTGATTTAGACCAAAGGTGATTCAAAAGCTAAGGGAAAGGCTCTTGGATTGGGAAAGCTGCTCGTGGCATATGTAGCGGGATGATGAAGCTCTTATGCATAGATTTGATGATGTGATGTTGAGATGAGGCTTCGCGAGGATGTGATGAAGCGAGGCAATCATGTGATGAAGACTTGGTCTAATCCAGACGGGATCATCCCAAGCATGTTGATAACTCGGTGATATGATTCGAGTTGAGGATAATGAATGGATATGAGAATAGTCGTCGAGGAGGATGACTAGGAGGCTTGGATAGCATCGTTATTGAAGGTTCTAGCATGCTCTAAGCAAGAGTACGTTTGGGCAGATTCGATAGTCCCAACGACTAACTGTTTATGGTCGAGTACTCTGGGCAGATTCGATAGTCCTAGGCACGGGTTGCGACGACGTGCGGGAGTTATGTCTAGAACCGGGGTTTCCATTAGCCCTTGACGGACGGCTGAAAGAATGTGCCGGTCATTCAATTAACGGTGATATCGAAGCAATGATAACAGTGATAGCCAGAGTCATGGATGTTTGGTTGTATCGTCATTCGGACTCAAGAGCGGTATTTTCTGGGTGCTTATCTGATTTAGGCCTTGGTACTTGGAAAACATCGCCCTTGACTCGAGTGATAGTAGCTTTAATTTAAATTGTATGCTCTGCTATGTTTGCTTCTGCTTAGTGTGTGTCTGGGGGCTATCACTGTAGAATGAGGTTGGAGTGGGAGGGTTGTATTCCTATTCCTTTTCCTTTATGCTCTTTTGGTATGTTGTTAGTTAATTTACTGCTCACTAAGACTGTTGTCTGACTCAAGGCTTTATGTTTTAATTCTTATTGCCTTGGGCTGTTCGTCCATTTTGGGACGGGCAGACTAGGTAGCAGGTGACAGGTGCTGTTCTCTTCTCACGATGCTGATATCGAAGACGAGATGGAGGGTTGCATATTATCTTCTTATTATATGTACTGGATATTCCGCTGTTTTGTATTCTCTGAGAGATATGTAGTGAGGCTTGATGTATTGACTACTTGGATGCTTGTATTCAACTATTATGGAGTTTTATATGATGTCATTTTGTTCTGTAAAGCTTCACTATACATATGTTCTATTGTATTTTGTCCATGCGCTGTGAGTAATACGATAGATTATGTTGTTTTATTTTACCCTGACAATCGTCCATGGTCGCCTGGCACACTTTACAACGCACTATCTCTAGATTCGGTGCAGGGGTCATGGGCGGTCGTCACATAATGGGATCCCGAAGCATACATGAATATCGCTCCAGATTTGGGATGATCATACCCTACTTGGGTTGGACCCACTTAGCCCTACCGAATGTCCTTTCTTTATTCATTTCCCGGGTGTGAGGCTCAAAGAGGCCACACTCTTACCATTTATATAACACTTTCCCAATTTGAATGCTTAAACTGCCCTCTAGGCAACAATGCAATATCAGCATTTATCCATGCAAGTTCATTCTAGGACCGAACGAAACGATTGAGAGCTTCGTCTCCAATTCCATATCCTCAAGATGTCTTCACTTTGAAGGCTTGAGTTGGATCGAAGTGGTTTTCGAATAACATATCCAATCTCGGTCCCTTCGAAACAACATTAGACAGTTTCCGGTAAACTCAACCCCGGTTCTTTAGAAAATAAATAGTCAAAGATAAGAACAGAGATCACCTCCTAACCGTTAGTGGACGGATTTCCTTATCATTGTCCTAGAAGAACGAAACGAGATTTGCATGCACAGTTCAGCATCATCAAAGATGACTTTGTCATATAACTCACGTGTTTCTCCCAGATATTTCCAAAGTTACTTTTGGATCCAAATTCTGATAATCGGTTATTTAACTATCGAATAAATCAATCAAGGATTTAATTCCATAGGAAAAACTGACATTTGGTTAAGCACCAAGCAGCACTAAGCCTCCTTAATTAATCTTTCATTAATTAAAACCATCATGTGAATGCTTATATCAAAATACTTTTATAAAGATATGTTCACAACTCTTATATTTTCAATACTTAGAAAATATCCATATACTTATCTCAACGGTATAAGTATATTTACCAAACATTGAGGAAGATCTCCTTTTTACCAAATATTAAAATCATTTATAAACTTCATTATAAATTTCTAAAACCCTTTTATAAACGATTTATAAATTATTTTCTAAGTCATTTATAAACCCTTTATAGAATCATGCAATTATTTATAAAACTATTTTAATAAATCTATAAACCCATTTATAAAATTTATTTATAAATATCCATCTACTTATAAACCTCTTTACCTTGTAAATACTCTTCCTTTAAATCTTCAAACCATTTTATAAGCTGCTCTTATAAAAATCCAAGTCCTTAACAAAACTCTTTTTATGAATATCGAAAACATCATAAATAAATAATTATTATTAACTTTTAACCTCTTAAAAATAATAATTAATGATTCAAACTATTATGAATAAAACAATCGTTAATCTTTACCATATAAATAATAATAATAAATTACCAAATTATTATTAATAATCATTATTATTAATTTCAAACCATCTTACTAATTTAAATAATTAACATTTCAATTTATTTAAATATTTACCAACAAGTTTAAACAATATTAATATTGGTAACCAACTTTTGGAATATAATATATTTCCTTGATAAAAATTCATACTTAAATCTTCAACCCAATCATTTTCATATTTATAAAACTTTATTTAAGATTCTCTTTCTATAATGACTCACTTTTCCGTACAGTTTAAGTTGACAATAAACCACACATGTCTAACCCAAATTGAACAAAAAGGTGGATAGTTAGCGAAAAGAAAGAAGAAATAAGACAAGAAGAAACTAGACAACATAGAATCTCACAACGGAAACAATAATTATAATATATAACAAATCTTTACACAAAAAAACTGTAATATATGTATGTACAGACATCAATCAGAGTATACTAACCTATTTCAGCTCGGACAGTTATAATAACCTATCCTTACAATTGCTGATAAGTACAGCCATGAATGCAATGGAAAAATAACCATGTACGTGAATACGTCTCTGGGCCTCTAGCTCATCTCCTGAAGCTCCAAATATCCAAGTAAACTTGAAAATATGCTCGGTCTGACCCAAGAATTATAGGAAAACAACGTCCGGGTCAGTTTGGTAAAACCAGCGTGAGAATTAAAATCACAAGGAATTTATTTATTATAACTTTTAAAGTCCTTTAAAATCAAAGGTATCTCGTAAGATCAAGCCACACATAAACACAGACGGGTTTTTACCTTTTTATATCAGAAATCTAATGATATTATAATAATGTCTAAGGGTGAAAATAATAATAATCAAGTAGCCATGATGCTTGTAAGTGTACATCACAACAATACTAGGTATATAATCGAAAATCGATAAGGCACGTTTGCTAATTGTGTGGGATTTCGACGGAGGTTCCCTCAGTACTTCGAGGAAAGCAACATACATTCCTAGTGATGTACCATAGGAAAAACATAGCTGGTCTAACTAAGACCGGGTGCATCGCCCCATGCATGCATAACAACTATAAGTGACATCTAGAAGGAGCCGACTACACCCTATGGGTTTGCCAACCCTACTGGCCATGCCTCCTATCTCTGGTTTTAGTCATTCCCGCTAATGAGGCTATGTCCGGCGTTCTAGCTTATGCACCGCCACTAAATAGATCACGGAATCCTACATGGATTCCCATACATCAGCGGGTCTCGGAATCACACATAGATTCCCACATCTCAATTCGATCTTGGAATCACACCCGGATTCCCATACCCCAACGGGTCTCGGAATCACGCATGGATCCCAACATCTCAATATATCATGAATCTCCTCCATAGAAACCGTATATGGTTTTCGGAGTGGTTACGGGTTCGAGTAATCTCTTACGAGTACACTCTTCTGTTTCCCGGGTGCTCCACAAAACCGAACATCAATTTTGGGAATGCTCAATATCGGTTCTTTAGGAAATAATCAGATAGTACATAAAGCGCGGGGATCACCTACTAACCGTTTAAGTGGACGGATATCCTTATCATTTGTCCTATAAGAACGAAATGAGTTTATACGTATAGTATAGCTCCACCGATGATAACTGTACCATATAATTCCCATGTTTCCCCTAGATATTTCTAGAGTTAAAATCCTTCGGTGTTAAGTAGGGAATAATTCTGTACCACCAAAATTAAGATGGATTACATATTTTGGCCAAGATTTGATAGTCGATTATTTAGCTATCAAATAAACAAACATTAAAAACTAGGATTACATTTCCCATGGAAATCACTAAGCCTTTTAAAATAATCTTTCATTAATTTAAAATAAAATTTCAAAATCTTTGGAAATCACTTCCATATACTTATCTCAACAGGATAAGTATATTCAGAAACCACTATATTGTCGATACTTAGAAAATATAACCATATACTTATCTCAATGGTATAATATATTCATAAACCATTTTACTTTCAAAACTTAGAAACTTTTCCATATACTTATACAATGATATAAGTATATTCACCAACACTTAGAAAGATTTTCTATTTTGAAATCATATTTAAAAGGTCAAACCCAAATGTCATCTAAAATGAAAAAACCCAAACACTAATTCCTTAATAAAATATTCTTAATAAACTCCAAACCCCATTTATAAAACTTCTCCTTCTCAGATTCTTTAAAACTCATTTATGAATTATTTTATAATTATCCAAAGCCATTTATAAAACTCTTTCCATATTTAATCCAACTCATTAGTAGACTCTTTAAGTCAATAACGTCCTCTTGTAACCAAAAAGTTATTTAAAATAGCTTTAAATAACAAATTACTATTTAAACATCCTTCTATTTCATTTTAATCAAATCTTATTTAAAATAATACTTTAGAATCTATTTATTAATATATTAAATCAATTTCCAACACTATTATTGTATTAGTAAGTTAACTTCAAAACAATATTAATATAATAATTAATTAACTTTAAAATGTTATTAAAGAATAATTAATTAATCTTTAACTAATATTAATATAAAAACTAATTATCCTATAAATATAATTAAATAACTTAAATCAATATAATTAATTAACTTTAATAAAAAAAATTAAAGTATAGATAATCAATTTAAATAAATAATTAAAATAAATTAAAACATTTTTAAAACATAACTAGATAACTTTAGAATAATAATTAAACATTCTTAAACAACATTTAAGAAATAAACTTTAAGAACCACATTAATAAAATAATTAACTTTAAATCATTATTAATACAATTGTTACTCCAAAAATCAGCCTTTCGACTTTGTTGAAACCGTTATGAGCAGAAGTCAAAGAAGGACAAGTGAAGAAGGTTCCAACTAAACCTTTCGAAGGAGTCGAAGGGATGCTACCGTCAAAGTCTAGAAGCTTCAAAACCTTTCGAAGGCATTGGAAGGTCTCTGTAACAAAGGTTCAGTGAGTCCATACCTTTCGAAGGAGACAAAGGAATCCAAAGCACCATTCCGCGTTCAATAACCACCTTTCGACTAGGTCATTTCATATGCATGATGACCTTTCGATTGGATCAAAGCAGCATCTTTCGAAGGCAATGAGAACAGCTGCTGACATATGCACCAAACCTTTCGACACCAAAGGTTTCACCTTTATTTAAACTATGTGAAAGCAAGCATTGTCCAGGACAACCTCTTCGAAAGATATGGTAAGCCTTTCAAACCGGTCGAAACCAGTGTGATCCAGGAGGGTTTCGCATCAGAACAGAAACATGTACTCAGGCGTATCCAACATCATCGAAACCATTGAACAATACCTATCGATAGAGTCGGAAGCACTTACAAGGCAATACGAAGTAAAGAGGCCAAGCCCTTCCTTTCGACAAAGACGAAGCATACTTAAGTCACTGGACAACACCTTTCGACCAAGTCGGAAGCATCAAGGTCGAAAGGTGCTAACCTGCATCTATAAATAAGACCGAAGGAGTCACGTTTTGGGGATCCGATTCCTCCAATTCCAAACTTGTATTTCTTTAATCAAAATTGTTGTAACCCTAATTACAACATTAATTTAGGGATTTAATGCAATAAAGCCATCTTTTGCTTATGAAAGGGAAGTTTCAAGTATTTTAGATTACTTATCATTTTATCAAAGTTCTTGTCAGTTTCTCTCTTGTGTTTCAGGTTTCGCCTTCATCGAAAGGCCACTGTCGATTCAGTCGAAACCTAGCAAAATTTAAACAACTTCAAATTCATATTTCAAGTAACCTTCCTTTGTGTTTTAGCTTCCGACAAGGTCGAAACCAGATCAAAACTTACTCATATCATCAACTAGTACAAGGAGCTCGAGGTTCAAGCTTTCGACAAGGTCGAAACCCTTCACCAAAACACTGTAGCTTAAGATTACTAATTCAAACCCAAAGAGGTCAAGCTCACAGCCTTCGACAGAGTCGAACCCCCTTTCTTAGATTCCTGGATCTAGTTTTAACACCTAAACCAACTTGCTTTCAATAGAGTCGGAACCTCTGTCACAGATTCAAGGATAGAGTCCCCGCCAAAAAATAATCAAAGCTTTCGACAAGGTCGAATCCAATTAAGGGAAACCTTATCCAGAGTAATTCATCTATTTCGAGAAGGAAAGCTTTCGAAAGAGAATCTACATAGTCTTAATAGAGTGGAAAGGTCATTAAGCCCGGAACCCAACCCTTTCGACACAGTCGAAAGGTCTTTCTGAGCAATTCCTGCCTACTAAAGCCTATTCAAGAGAAAATTCAAAAGGAATTCATACCTACCATTCTACTCTACTTGCCTAAAGGATAATTTTCATTCCTTAGCATAACTTTGGGGTGTTGAGAAGAAATCTTGTTAAAATTTTTGCACTAGAGGGAGGGGTCGAACTTCCAACTTGGTTAAACCCCCAACACTACTATTACCTAACCTCACTCAACCCTATCTTAAGTTCATCTACTTTGGTTTGATCATAGCCAGAAGGATTAAAAGATCTAAACAAGGGTCATTTGAATGCCACTTGAAAAGATTCTCCCAAGTAATCATCAAGGATTCCAACCAAGACGAAGAACAAAGGCTCAGACTGGAAGCTCTAAGAATTATAAACAAAAAGAAAGCGAAATCTTATGATCCTAAGAAAAGCGGTTTAAATCCTTTTCATTTTGGCCCCACCCCCATCTTTGCACTTGGAAAGAAAACAAATGGAAGTGACAATGTCTTTAATCAAATGAGAAGAACAATCCAACATTATTCCAAAGGCACCATCTTTGAGAAAGAGATAATGGATAATTACAATGCCTTTGAACATAAGTGGCAACCAACTATAGCAAGAACACTTCCAACTCAAGAATTCAAAGGGTGGTAAAAAGAAAAGCAATTGAAGAACATGAAAACATAAGGCCAAGAAATAAAAAGTCAAAAGGCCATCCGCAAGAATCAAGTTTCAAGTCTAGACTTCCAAAAGAGTGCAACTTGACAACTTCCATAGAGAATGTCTACTTGCTCACTAAGGATGAGCATGACTATTGGCCATCACACTATTGGCCATCACAAAAGAAAAATCCAAAATATGAAAGGAATTTCAGAGGATCCTATTGCCACTACCATATGATGATCGGTCATGAAACCAACCATTGCAGAGCCTAGGAGGGGATGATCATAAACTTCTTTCGATAGGGAAAAATTCAAGAGTTTGTAAAAAGAATTTGAGACAAAATCAATAAAGAGCTACATTTCACAAAAAGAAAATCTACATGGTTGGGAGTGAAATGCTCCTTATATTTGGATACCACCTAAGATTGTAGTCTACCTGAGATGGAAGAAAAGCCTCTGTCCGCATCAAGTTGGCCAGGGCAGAGCACTTCCTGGAGGGAGGGCGGGTAAGCCTTTAGCCACGCCACAAGATGGCCAGGTTAAAGCACCAGACAAGCCCTTGGCCGCGCCTCTGGTCAAGTCAAAGCATCTCATGGAGGGAGGATGGAGTAAGCCTTTAGCCGCGCCATAAGATGGCCAGGTTAAAGCACCGAACAAGCTCTTATCCGCGCCACGCTATGGCCAGGGTAAGGCACCTCCTGGAGGGAGGATGGAGTAAGCCTTTATCCGCTCCATAAGATGGCCAGGGTAAAGCATCGAACAAGCCCCTGTCCGCACCGCAAAAGTGCCAAGGCAGGGCGCCTCCTGGAGGGAGGTCGAGTAAGTCCTTGGTTCCAGTCTCTAAGATGAGCTAACCAAGAGCACGAGACAACAATGGACTAAGATGGCCATGCCCAAGAAGAGGCCCATTAAATAATGGACTAAGTTGTCCAAGCCCAAGAAGAGGCTCATTCTGTAATGGACTGAGAAGTCCAAGCCCAAGAGGAGGCACATTCAGTAATGAACTGAAATGTCTAAGCCCGAGAAGTGGCTCATCAAGTCATGAACTAAGATGTTCAAGCTTGAGAAATGGCATTTCCAATTGTGGACTAAGACGTCCAAGCTCAAGAGGCAACTAGATAAATTACTTCCGTACAAAACCTGAAGGGTTTGAGTAGAACAGAGCACCACTTATGAATACCCGAATCTAGGTTTCGGGACTTTCATTTCTAAACATCATCTATTAATGCTCGACTCTGGGTCTCGGGTTTCTCATACTGGAATTTCATCTATTAATGCCCGAATCTGGGTTTCGAATCTAAATGTCGTCAATTAATGCCTGAATCTGGGTTTTGGGATATTCATTTTAGAACTTCATTTATTAATACCTGAATCTGGGTTTCGGGCCTCTATCGATCATTTATTATCTTAATATACCTGAATCTAGGTATCAAGACAATTACTTATTTGAGCCTTAATCTGGGTGTGCAATAATGGAATTTTATTTATATATCACAAATGCCCGAATCTGGGTCAAAAATACTCTCAAGAGAATCATTGTAATAAGTTTCCATTGATACCCGAATCTAGGTCTCGGATTTCTAATTTTCCAAATTTTACTAAGGCCCGAGAATGGGTCTCCGGGGTTCTATTACAAATTTTCAAGCAATGATTTCTAGATTGAATCCCTATTGACTATCTCTTGAAGAATTACTATCTAATATTTATACCCTTGAGATAAGGCGGGATTTCTTATCAACAAATTTTAGATATTCCAACCGAATGGTCGAAGTTAAATTCTTGATTATCTCTCATCACGGTTAAAAGACGGGATTTAGATGTTTAATATAAATTACTTTTCATGCAATTAACAAGATGATTTGTTAATCTTTGAAAATGATATACATAGAATGGTATGACAGTTTCAAGCTAACGATTAGAGATATTGTTTTCTTCATACTTTACAAGGAAATCAGCACAGCAAAGAGAAATGAAAGATTCATCAAATACACAAGTAATGAATGAGCTATCAAAAACCGTTTTAGAAGTGACATTACAGAAAGGAATTACAAATCAAGTGATATTTACAAAATTTATATGATTTACATAAATCATGAAATAAGTTACAAAACTATGAAATTGTTCACATATATACAAAATGAGTTTATACATTTCAAAGATACAGATATATCATAAGTCTTGGGCGGCTTTATCAAGATTCTCAGCAATTGAAGGATCAATTACGTGAGGAATCGCGGCACAGAGAACTTCTTTCAGTTCTTTTCTTTCTTTCTTATGCTATTTGCATCATCAATTGCATAAATATTTGTTTTCAGAGTGCGATTGAAAGTTCTATTGGCGCCTCTTAAGGTCTTGTTATCCCTTTCTTAATCTGCAATGTGCTTCTGGAGGAAGTGTTTGTCACGTTCAAGTTTCTGAACTTTGGCGGCATACTCATTTATATTCTGAGAATATATCATCCTTTGTTGCTCATCAAAATACTTGGCTATTTCCAACTTGACTCTCCTGCACCAATTACCCACGACGTTTTCATCTAAGCCTGGAGGAGGGTTAGCCATTGAGGGAAATTTATAAACAACAAGAGTATTTGACCTCATGGGTCTGGAAATCGAGGGGATAGTGTGAGGAGTTGGTAAAGCAATGCTTGATATGTTGTCTCCTATAACAAATTCCAGCGATTCACACTGCGCCTGACTATCCTTCAGTTTTAACTCCAAATCACAGATTTGTTTGATAAGCTCCGACATCTTATGATCGAAGTCAATTAAAGGGTTAGACTATATCTGATGCTTCAGTGATAGAATCGTTTCATCTTTTTTTTTCAGTATCAAGATAAGCAATTTGATCCTTCTGATTGTTGGCAATGGTTTTTTGAAGAAAATATCTTTTGTGCCATTTCAAAGCTTCGATGTTGCCACTGAAGCGTTCCAATAAGTTATTGTCACTAAGCTCAATCCTTCTGCTGGATTTTAATAGTTTCTCTCTAAGAAAAGCGACGTGTGATGATAGGTTAAAAGGGATAGAAACTGCAGATAATTGAAGCTCCTATTCAAACAGAAAGAAACAAAACAAAGATAAAATCAGAATGAAGAATTTCTTTATTATTACGATTGAAGATTACAATTTGAACAACATCAAAGTAAAAAGATAAAATAGACAATTGATTGACATCTAAAGCTTAAAAACTATTTTTTTAAATTTGTTTAATGAATTGGCAGAAAGATTAACTATAGGATTAAAAGGAATATTTAGTCCCTCCGGGGTTAACACCGGGGGACATTTGCTATAGTCCCATTTCCCAACTGAAGGACTATCGCGGCTGCAAATTAATTTTGTATGGAAAGTTATGATCTCTTTAAGGAATGCCTCTTTTTCATCACCAAGGAAGTCAAAGCAAAGCCGAGGATATTCCAAGTAGAGTTTTTGTAAATCTCTAAGAAAATAATATCTTGCCAATTTCGAGGACTTTAAAACTGATGCCTTTTTAAGATAAAATCTTCTTAGTTTAACATACTGGCTTCTGGTCTTTAGAAACAAGATGACCTTACGAACAGTCACTCTGTGATAATATAATAAAATGAAGCTAAGCATAAAGTAAGACTAAAACAAATATTTGTAAAACAATACAATGTTACATGTTTACAACTACGCATCTGGTTCATACAATACAGATTTAGAAAATAATTCAAATACAAATTTGCTCTTGTAATACTTAAGCTTTTCTAGAGGGAGATTCTGGGGAATCGATCTGACCCATGCTAAGTTCCAACAAGCTCCATGATGCGGGTCAGATCCAAATTCATCTAAGTATCCCTTGTGAAAACATCTAAGTAGAACCCTACTGAATTTTCCCAAATACAAAAAATCAATAATTGAATGTCTATAATAAGCTTTATATAAAAAGTTGACCAAAATGTCTCTCTCTTCAATTAGCATCCAAAATAAAGTAATTAACTCTCGATTTTCCTCTAAGAGAGTGTCGTATCGGAGGTGCGCTCTCTTTAGTAAGGGAGCATCCCTCTGATGTTTGAAAGACGCCAGCACTGAGGCACTCCTGTCAAGCCTATGATACTTTTCAGAGAGTACATTATGCTCCCTTATCTGCTTATCTAACTCCCTATATAACTTGTTTATTTTGACTTGTTTTCTCTAAAGTTTTGTTTTATTGGGGAGGATGATCTTCTTCCTTATCTAAAATGAATGATTTGCACTAATATTACCTTCGAAGTGAAAGAAATTTAAATAGAGAATCCTATACATGTGATACTGGGAAAGTAGCTTAAGAAGCCTGCTCTTTCCCTTTAGGCTCTTCAACATGACCAGGAGCAGGCTCATCCTCTAAAGGAGCAGAAGGCTCGGAGGAATCAGGCAGAACATCCTTTTGGGGAGATGGCTCTTTTTCAGGAGCTTTATCATTGTCACCGCCATCCTTCTAAGGAGTTCTGGAATGACCCCCTTTGTCTCCATTAGAACCTTGGCCGCCAGCAAGGTCGTCGTCGTCATCATCATCATTGTCGTCGTCGTCTTTGCCTTCTTCCCCGGGGGCATCACTCATATCACCCTCGTCATTCAATTTCAAAAGAGGGAACGTCAAAGGAAAGGATCTTAGAAGCATCAATTTCCTCCTCTTCAGTAGGCTCAATCCCCTGCTTCATTTGGTTGACCTTGCCCGTTACTCTATCAACTAGGGCAGGGTCAAGCGAGGAAAAACAGAAGTCAGGAAACTTTTTAAAGTTGTCAACAGAGGCGAGCAGGAGAGCTTCTTCATAGGAGTTCATCAACATTTTCCCCAGAGTAGAAGTGAGAAATTGAGATACTCGCTCCTTAGCGTTAGAAATGGTATTGACAGCGAGTTTCAATGAAGCCCTAGTTTTCTTGAACTTTTCCTTCAAAGAAACATTCTTGGCAGTTAAGCGAGCTTTCTCATTATTAGAATCTTTTAAAGTAAGCTCCATAGCGAATTCTTCATCAGCAAGGATTTGATGAGGCTTTCTTTCTGCCAAGAGGTCAGTTTCTGCTTGGGCAAGAGTAGCTCTTAATCGTTCTAATTCTGAAGTTGCTTCATTTTTGGCCGTGGAAAGTGAAGACACTTGATTCTGAAGGGCCGAGATTTCCTTCTGGGACTTAGATGATTCAAGAGAAGATCCGGATGCATGCCCATGAAGGGTCAACCAACTCTTAGAAATCTGAAGGAAGAAATGTAACTTAAGTCGGTGATTTAGAGAAAATCAATGATGATAAGATCAATTGAAGTGGAACTTACAAGAAATTGTTGCTTTATTAGAGAGCGATAGTGCTCTGCCAAATCTGGAACGGAAGAAGGCGGTTGAGTGGAAATGAAGGACTTAGAGTGTAAGATAGACTCGGCTATCTCTTTGAAATTAATAGTAGAAGGAGAAGAAGATGATGACTGAGAAGGAGTGCACTTCAGAGTGTGGGGCATATCCAAAGCTAGTTGCATTTGTGCCAGAGCTGTTGGAGAGTCTAAAATGGAAATGCATGATAGGGGATCAATCCTAATAGGGGTTTGCACTGGTTTGTCTTTGGGAGCCTCCACAATTGGGCTCTTCAGAGCTTTGTCAAAAGATAAGCATTCCTCTTCCTCTACATCTAGAACTTTAGCAGCCTTCTTTGGTGGCTCTATTTCAAACGGTTCCATCAACTTCCTTTTAAAAGCCTTCTTAGATTTTTCGAGAGATTCAATGATAGATGGCACTTTAGAGGTTGTAGGAGGGGGAATGACACCACTAGAAGGCATTGTAACCTGAGAAGCAGCTATAAAGGTCCCAAACGGATAAAAAGTTAGCGAGATAATTCAGAAAACAATAGGAATTGAAAGAAAATGTTGTGCCGATGATTTACCGGAGTAGTCTGCATAGGTGGGTGACATTGGAGAAATGTGTTCGGAATCTCCCAGGGAGAGGAAGCATTTTCCCTTCGAAGTATGCTGGATCAAAGGGGTAGCCACAAAACCCTTTGGCTAGGGAGAAGAAGAGAATGCTTCCTCAAGTTTGATGGTACCAGCAACTTCAGTCAATTTCCTATCTTAACAAATGTCACGATAAGAGATTCCACCGTTCTTTTATATGCTTCATTGAGTTCCTTAGCAGGTGAACCTGGTATAAGGTAAAGATTAGACAAGGGAAGAAATAAAATGGGAGAAAGATAGTGAAAATTTGAACCTACGGGGAGAAGAAAAGGTCCCACTGATATTTGGGAAACATCGAAAAGAAAAAATGGTTTTACCAGTCTTTAAACTTATTGACCCCGTCCGATATAAGCTTCTTTGGGGGGTTAGCTTCAAAGAAGGAATTCCAAACTGTAGTGCCATCAGCTCCATAGATAGAAGGTTGGTGTAAACATTAGGGGATAGCTGGATTGGAGCAACCCTAAGGTGAGAAATGAATCCGAACAAGAATTTAGGAAAGGGCAGAAATCCTCCGTGCCATACATGAACAGCGGTGTAAGAGAAGAACCCATCAGGAGGGTTGTTGATAGTGTCTGTCTCCCTGGGTGGAATAGCTTCCACGCCGGTAATTCCAAAGTCCTTAACGATGGCATCGACCTTGTCCTGGGAGGATACCAAAGAATGCTTCGAAATGGCATCAAGTTTCTTTGGAGAGCTCATTATTCTGCCAGGTGAAAATGTTTCAGTTAAAGTTTCCAAGTTTATAATAACATAGTATCCATTTCAGAATTAGTCAAGGACCTACTTGAATAACTTAAACAAATAGCCAAACATAAAACTTTAAATTTTCCCAAAAGGTTTTAAGTTTAAAATAAAAGGTATTGGGCTTTCGACAAAGTCGATGGGAAAGAGACAATAACATTTAGTAAATACCTATCGACAAGGTCAAAAGACTAAATAGGAGTGTTCATGGAGCTTTCGATAGAGTCCAAAAGAAAAGGAGGTAAACATTTAACCATAACCTTTTGACAATGTCGAAAGCAAAAATATGAGCAATTATGTGCTTCCGACATGGTTGAAAGAGAAGATGAAAACGTAAAATGGCACTGTCGAAAGCTCCACAGTAGCAAAGTTGTTAAAAGGAGGCAGTCCAAGTTAACTTAAAACTTGAACAAAATGTACGCTGCACACATTCCATAAACTAAGTTACAAGACCCTTCAACACTGTCGAAACCAATAACTTAGATTTTCTAAGAAAAATACAAATGCTGTCGAAACCTTGCATGTTCATTGAGTCGAAAGGTCCTAAGTTAAACGTATGTGCACTTAGAACGTTTTGACAATGCTGGAGGAAGTTAACTCTAGAGGGTTCGACTCATTAAATTTAAATAATGTCGAAATGGTCGAGGGAGCGATTTCAAAAATTAACTAAGGAAAATGGATTGCAATCGAAACAAAAGGATTTGACTAAGTCAAACGTTTTGCTATCGAAGGGGTTACTACACCCAACCTGATTACGCATCCTTTTGACAAAGTTGATCAAATTGGCACTAAAACACCTTTTGATCCCATCGAAAGGGGCTAAGGAAGAAAAACCAATGTTGCCACCTCAATCCCTCTCGAAGGGGTAGAAGGGTCATGTAACGACCCCGGATTTTAATTTAATTTAAATTGACAATTAATTGAATTTTTGAATTAAAATTGTATTGTTAATTGTAAATTGAAGCGAATTTCCCCAATTCAAATAGAATATATATATTAAATCGTATGAATATAAAAATATAGACTTTGACACAAGAAAGAAAATAAATAAATAGTTTAAAATTTAGAAATCGATGGTTTATGTTAGGAAATAAATATATATATATGAGACAATAAATGTTAAAGTAAAATCGATAATAAATATTCAAGTTAGAAATAAAAAAATAAAAAAATAAAAGAAATAGAAATAAATATATATAAGATAAACTAGAAAGGAAAATAAAAATACAAATTAGATAAGATAAATTATAAAAATGAAGTAACACTTAAATAAAATCTAACAAAAAATTAAAATAGAAATTGTTTGTATTATAAAGTAGTATTACAAAGACAAAGTAAAAAGAAAAGGAACATATGATACATTCAAGCAAGATAAATAAATATAAATGTAAGTGGTACACTTGCAAAAGAAAACAAAAATAAGTATGAACACTTGTAAAAGAATGAAGCAAGTAAATATACTTGTGAATGAAGCTTGCAAAAGAAGAAATAAAATAACTATCTATTGGTACAAACTAATTAATGCAGCTCACAATATTTCTCATCAACCACCAAAGGAAAATAGGCTAGTCAACAAGCAAAGCAAAATATCTCTAGTATTTGTACAAAACATATTATCACCTGTAAACTCAAATTTATATATACCAATCTCGTTCATTTATGTTCGTCCATAAAAGCAAAGAAAAATCTTCAGTAAACAACATCTCAAATTTAAACACCATTCAACTTGAACAACAATCCAACAATACAAACAAGAAGATTGAAGAAAATGATTTCAGTTAGCAAACTCAACACAGAAGCTCTGTTCTTCTTCCTAAAAACAAGGTGAGTAAACCTTACCTTAAAAAAAACAGTTTTAGTCTGATCCTATGAATTGTTATCAGTGATAAATGTTGTAGTAATATAGTTTAAAATGTTAAATGAATAATGGATGTGAATGCATGCATATATAAATATGAGTATGTGAAAATACCTGTATATGCTTCTCTGTTGTTTCACAGGTTCTTGATTTACCATTGAAATTCATATCTCCAAATACAAACAATTTTGAGCTTGGATCCTTGAATGAAATATGATGATAACTGTATGGTATCAACTCTATTAAAGACTTCAGGAATTTTAGTTTAATAATTAATTCAAAAATAAGAAAATACTGTGATGATCAGATATAGGTCAAAATTTAATGAATACAATTTCATGTTTGGAATACTTAATCAGGTTTGTAGTTGTAAATCATGAATTTAGGCGTTAAAATCCTGATTTTTAGTGTAGTAATTGTTGAGATAGCATGGGATGTTCGATTTTGGGGGTTTGGTCAATGATCGGCGATCGGTGATGAACTGGAACTCGGGGTTGCTGTCAAAGAGGGCTTAGGGGATGACGACCTAAGGAAGAAATGGATAATATCATATACAAATCCAATGAATACAATATCCAGAATGATATACAACAATGATATCAATATGATTCAAGAATATCAAAGATAAATAATGATACAGCGGAAAACAGAAGTGATAACTCCAAATGATCCTCAAAAGAGAATGAGTCCAACAACTCCAACATCAAGCTCGAACCATCATCATGATGCACAAAGAGAAGCAAGTGCGGTAGTCGGCGTGAACTCCAAAAACTGAACTAGCTCCAACTAATCTACTAAACCTGATTATCTGAAAAACCCAACTCTAGACTGCCCGTGTGGAAAATTGTGGGCACCCAGAGTTTAGGAAGGGAACAATAAACTCCGAGTCAGTCATGGGACTGGTGTGAGTAACAAAAACAGTTGGCTTTGGAAAAACAAGTAAAATTGAAATTCGCAATGCTTTTTGGAAAATGAAACTACCATAAGGCCTCCCGCCACACACACAATGCAAATGCAGAATTGGAGGAGATTTCTCCTTATGATAGTCAAAAATGCTTACTACGCAAAATCATTCGATATTATTACTATTAGTGCATAGTGTAGAAAACTATTTCAAAAGTATAATATTAATCTTAGCCAGCATAGACATTCCGAACTATGCCTACTATAGCTACCATCTAAACAGTGGTGACCACCATAAGTAAATGGCAGGTTCTACAACTAAAACCGTACTGGGTTTGTATTGTTTGATTGGATTTCCAACAAATGGTCAGGCTAAGGAACTTCCTACTGCCACATGGGTACGCCTCTGGAGAGATGTCCCGAGAACCTACCCAGATCTCTGCCAACACAAGACCGGGTTACCTCTGTAACTAGGTAACTACTACTCGAATATGCCACCCCCCGGTCCTTTGGGACCTTTATCCGAGGCGCCTCGATCACAAAGCAACAACCACACAGTAAATGAGATTGATGCAACCACACAGGTAAAGCATCTGGGCTCCATACCATGATACCACCTTTTTCCAGAAGGAAATGACATACCCTAAAGGGAGCGACCCTCATAACCTTGTCGCATCTTTCCTGTTTCGACCATTTCCGGTTTGTGAGGCTCGATGAGGTCTCGTCCACAAAGCTACGCTTCTTCACAAAGCCATGCTTTGATCAACAAATAATCAACAACACACATCAACACTTAGCATACCACACTACCAAATTGGGAGTATATCACTGATAACCTTCAATTACATAACCTCTGAGCACGTACGTCTAAGAGAAGGGTGTTAAGCTAAGAGAATATATCTCCGCCACCTAACAGAAATGTATATGAAAGAAATCAGCTCTATATCTCAAAGTGTAATGTCAGACATACAACCATACAAGTTTGTTCCGGGTTCAAATAGAACCGAAGGCACTTCCGAAGAAGCCCTTGCAATCCGGGTATTCACAATCCCGATCGGATTTCCCATCACTTAAGGAATCTTTATACCGGTGCGACTCAGTGCAGAGACAATCGATAGGTTATCCTATCGTTCTCACAAATACCCGGTCTTCACCACCAGTCTTCAAATGCAATCCATATACGACGTATCACTATTCGAAATGGGTTATATGACACAAAGTCCTCCCCCAGCTAAACCGAATAATGAGCGTAATATTTAAAAACATATGGATGATGGAATTTTAATTAAGTCACAACTTATTACCCAAATCCTTTCTTTAAATGGTTTAAACACATTACCATTTTAATCTTTTTAAACAAAAAGATTCATCTCACAAAGTTCACCCAGTTTTCACACAGATTTTCCAAATCGATTTCCATTTCAATTGGATTTAACTCATCCAATCTTTAAAACAAAGATTTAATTGATAGCTTTCAAACAATTCCATTTCGACCTTTTTATACAAAAGGTACACCTTTCCAATTTCAAAACAAAATTCAACAATCTTTCAAAAAGATTTATTCATAACTCGAAAAACCATTTTATTTCAACTTGAAATTCTTTTAACACAAATTGGAAATTCATTCCTTATATGAAAGCTTCTATTATTTGAAAACAAATAATTTTCATTTCGGAAAATCTGATTCATTTATACAAGTTAAAATCCTTGGGTTAAATTCAAATTCTCAAAACCATACTTTTAAAATGGTTTAAATTCATATAAACACATCTATAACATCTTTAACCATAATTTCCAATCATGGAATTCAATTCCAAAATTTTGAATTCAAATTCAAATTAAATTATTTAAATTGGAAACTTTACCAAGTTATTCAAAATAACTTTTATCTTAAAAACTCCTTTTCCAAAAGCTTTAACATTTAACCCAAATCCATTTCCAAAATTAATTGAAATTAAAATTTCAATTTCAAAAACATTAAATTTAAATCATCTGTGACTTAACCGATTTCCTCGTGAAATCCATATTTGTGTGTGTATGGTGTAGTCCAGGGGTTTCACACAGTAGTGCAACATCATTCAATCATAACAGATCAGAATATAGAAATATAGTTGATAAGCGGTATAAACTATAACGCTTATATTTCATTCACAGATATATAAGTCACATATAATAATTTACATTCATCCCAGATAAATAACTACAGTACAGATCACACACAAATCAGAATATATCACAAAGCATTACAGATCAGAATATGAAACAATTCAATCATTTAGTCAAGTCTAAACATTCACAAGTAAACCTATTAATCAACTGATTAATTTAAATCAGATGTATTAATTATTAATCCGGGTTAATTATCATAAGTTAATTACAAATTATTTGAAATAAATCCTCCTTTCATCATTTATTAGTTAACCTTTAATTATTAACTAATCATTCTTAATTAATGAATCAATTAACCTTTAATTACTTAATTTGTCTTAACTAATTACAATCATTACTTAATCCTTTAATTAATAAATTTAATTAACCCCTTGATTAATAACAAATATTTATACCCAAATTACTGATTATCATTCAATTAATCACATCCGGTAATTATCTATTTATCACTTTTCTAAGTAATTATATTTCCAAAATTCCCAAGTGATTATTCTGAATTATACTTAAGAAATTTAACTTGAACTAATCAAGTTAACTCAATTGATTACACTAAATAAATTAATTCCTTGATTACTTATATTAAGTAATTATACTTAATGATTCCACACATGATCATTATTAAATTAATTTATCTAAATTCATTGTTAAAATTAGTCACATTAATTAATTATTCAAATAATCTTAGTTAATGATTTCATTAACTATTAAATTTCTTTAATCACCTTTTTAAAGAAAATTTCTTATATTAATCATTTTTTATTATAAATTAATTAACCATTAGGAACTCATTCATTAATGAATTTTAATTCATAAATCTTCATTTTTTAAAGTAACACATTCATATTTATGATTTAATGATTATTTACAATATATTGAAAACATTGTTTCAAATTTCCTTTTTAAATTTCAATTAAAATTCAAAATTGAAATAGATTCTTGTTTATCTTTAAATAAGTTTAAAACAAAATTTCCTAACATTTTTAAATCTACACATTAAGATAACAATTGATTACAAAAGAAATTTTAAAGAGTTTAAAATCAATTTTCTCTTTAACTTTAACATATTTAACTTATTGCAACACTTAAGTTATAAAATTAAAATTAATTTCCAAAATCTTAAAATCTGATTTAAAATTTGTATCAGGTTCTAAACTTTTAATATTAAATTGTTTAAATTTTTCCATTTACAATTTCTAAGTCCATTTTAAATTCAAATTCCTCCACTACATTTAATTGCTTTTAAATTATTAAAACAAATTGAATTTAAAACTTTATTTATTTACAAACTAAGTTCCAATTCAAGCTTGAATCTATATTTACATTTTGCTTTAAAACTCGGTTTTAAACATGGATTGATAAATTTTAAATTCAGTTTTCAAATTTCAAAACAGAAAACAGGTTCAGGTTCAAAAGCCTGTAACAAAATTTGACCCGAAATTTCCCGTTCTTGCTTCGAGTATACTACTCGAATTACTCGAGTCAAACACGCAAGAATTTCCTCTGCTCTTCCCAGGCAAACAACTCAACCACCCAAGCATACACCCCAGTGCTCGTGCACGTGCACGACGATGGCCATCGCCTTCGGTTGACGCTGCAACATCGAACAAGTCGACGATCAACCCTAGATCCACTTCCGACCACCTGAACTTCGCCTACGTCTCGGAATTCGAGATAAAATTGAAACCTGGAAACAACCCAGACATCAGCACTCCAACCTGTCAACACTTCGTCCACGCGGCTCCGACCCCTAGCCGTGCTTTTCGTGCTTTGCGAAGTTTAGATTTGTGTTTTGAATTCGTTCTCTAGCTTTATAGGTGAGTTTATCACTCTCGACAAATCGTACTTATATAAATGTGAAACAATGACACTTGAATTGTAGTAGTTGATATGCTATGTTATATGATCACATCTACCTATTACCTGACATTATATGATGATAAGTACCTATTTATATATCTATTACATCACCTGACATTATATGATATGTTTTACTGTTTATTTATTTTCTGTTTCTCACACTGCAAGTTCCCTGTTAGTATAAAGTCACTATGGGTTGAAATGATACATACCCGAACGGATTTTAGAATAAGGGAAGATCGTTAAGAGCTGAAATGATAGGCTCAAGCGATTTTCATTTGTATTTGACTTGGGATTGCGGGTTTGAAATGATAAAACCAAAACTTCAACTAATTACGGATTGAAATAATATATTATCTATATCACTTGACCTAGGTTAGAAAATATTGTACAGACCCATGGTTAATTTTAAAATATGATTTTTAAAAATCATTAAGTATTTTTAAATGTAAAAATATGAAATTTCGACTTAAATTGGATTTAAATGATTTAAACAGTGATTTCCTAAAAGTTTAAATTGTATAAGTTAATAAATGGTTTAAATTGTAATTTAAAATTTTGATTTAACTTAATAATTGAAATTTGATTAAAAATAGGATTTTAGAAATCATTAAGTATTTTTAAATGTAAAAATATGAAATTTTGACTAAAATTGGATTTAAATGATTTAAATAGTGATTTTCTATAAGTTAAAATTTTATAAGTTGATAAATGGTTTAAATTGTAAATTTAAATTTGATTTAATGTAATAATTGAAATTTGAGTTAAAATGGAATTTTAAGCATAACTTAGTAATTAAAATATTTTATTTATGAATTGGATATTTTTAGAGTGAAAGAAAATATTAAGTTATTTTTTAAAATGAAAGTTAAGCAACTTATAGTGAATTTTTGACTTAAAATAAATGAATTATAATTAAATTGGATATTGATTAATAAAATGTTATTTTATTAAAATTATTAGTTAAATGATATCCAAATAAATAATTTTGAAAGGTGAGATAAGTTTGATAAGTTAAAATGATAAAAGTTGAATATATATTGTTTATAATGTCATAGTAAAACTTATAACATAAATTGTAGCATTCCAGAAATGATGTGGTTACCATGTATTGTTTTCCAAATTTTCACTGTATCTACAGCAGCAGTTTATAAGTGCTGCAGTTTCTAAAATATGTTGTTTTCCCAAATTTCCACTACTTACAGCAGCAGTTTATAAGTGCTGTTAATTCTGAAATGAACTGTTTTTCAAATCTATCACTATACTTACAGCAGCATTTCTAAGTGCTGTGAATGCTGACATTACAATGTTTGAAATATTATAATTGAATAAACGAACTTCGAAATTGCTACAATTTTGGGAATTGAATATTTGATTTGAAAGTATAATGGCTTCATTTTTAATGGTTTAAATGAATTATTTTGATTGAAATATAAACATTTTTGAAATTTATAACCACAGGTTATAATAACGGTTGGATGTTATAAAGTGTGGCTAGAGGTGGGCAATTGCTGCAGCTTTGTGCAACCCCAGTCACATTAACACTATTATTTTGCATAGTTTACTTTACTTTAGACATTACCATGATAGCGTTCATTACTACATAGTAGATGGTTTAACGGATCCTTAAAGGATGTGCGATCCCAGGCATCCTTTAAGTTACATGTGCATTGCTATTACAGTTCACTTGAGTTGGTTTACATTGTATAAGTATGTATGTCCTGACTCAAGTGTTTGTGTTTTGCTTTACACTCGGGTCAGCCTTAGTATCACAGCTTTGATTCATCTTCTAGAACCAGATATTTGCTGGAGTTTATTTATCTATCTGTTATCTATTTCCATTTAAGTTATTTCCTATTTAGTATTGCTTTTGTATTAGTTGACTTATGTATTCAGACTTCTGTTGTAATTGTTTTTCAGACTATGACATTTTGTATCTATTTTGAGATTATATATATAGTAGCTTCATGAACTACTATGGTATTTTATTTCTGCTGCGAGTTATTCTGATATTCTGTGTCTGTGATTCTATGTTTGATTTTATTTGCTCCAAATTTTCTTAACAATCCACTGTTTTGAAGTATTCGAGTCCGACATGTATGGATTTATTGTCGATTTGAATGGTCCAAAATAGTGGGATGTTACATTATCATTTAATATAATGTGATTTAAATTATATCTGTATTAATATATCACAAATTTATACTTGTCCAAAGCTATCAATAAGTTACACTAAAATGTTGTACTCGTCCATCCGAGTACAATGCAAAAATCCGTATGTAAATCGGATTTAAAATGGCCACGTTATGGCATTTTAAAGTTTGACACATAATAATATAATTGAATTTTAAACAAGAATTTCTCACCTCCAAACAAACAGCCCAACCTAAATATAAACCCAACCTGCCTCAACAATCCCCTTCTTCCCCCCTTCTTCTTCCATTTATGCCTGTGCGCGATCATGCGAGTGCACGCGTGCAAAAACCTTATGATACCAAGCTCTAGTGCACCATTCTCCGAACCGACTTCACCACCAGAATGCTTTGGATCTCTCTCGACATACCTGCATCCTTCCCCCTTCGACTGGTCATCCCAATAGCGCCATGCCCTCCATTTGCCGCAAAGCCATTAATGCATCCAGGTGAAAGTCGGGACCCTTAAGAACGAACCGCACCTCATGAAACTTGGCCTTGAGCTGCTCCTTGCAAAGAAAAACGCAACCAAACCCACCTCGTCGCCTATCGATGAACATAACTCCTCCAAAGTCAAACCCTAGTTTTCGACCAATGACGATCGTCATCACGGAATCGCACCGAAATCTCCACAAAAATACTACGTCTCGATACAAACTCGATGTTGCTAGCGGGGTCGAACGATTTAAAGTGGATCGAGAGAAATCGATTTTTGATGTTGGAAACATTTTTATCCCCTTTTGGTTTTTTGGCAATAACTCGATCGATATTAGACGACATCGAGCACCGTAAATTTTTAAAAATCTTATGGATCGATACGAACAACTTTGTAGTTGGAAGTCGGAGCTAAAAGCGAGTGGTTTGGGAGCTTTTGATTTTTGAATGTGGGAAAATGGTTTGTTTCATTCACTGGAATTTGAGATGAACAAGAGGATGGTTATAAATGAATGTTAGAAAGGAAAATGGCTTCTGTTTGAACACTTAGATATAAACACGCACTGGTATGATAACAAGGGAAACAAGGAAGCGACTGTGGCGGCCAAAGGTACAAGGCAGAGGAAGGCAACAACATCATGTGGGAAAAAGGAAAGGCAAATTGGTGGCTGTGGGAAAATGGTGGCCGTCGTGTACTGTGTGTACCTGTGTGTTAGTTTTTAATTAAATTCCAATACCCAGCCACACCATACCGTGTTCGTGTACGGGCGGCGAACGACAGAAAATAATTCACAGTTGCGTATAATAATGTTACACGATCATAAAATAAAAATAAAACAAACAAGCAATCTTATAATTTGAAACATAGATTTTTATTATAATTTAATTCAAATCTGAATATTTAAATAAATTAAATATTCAAATTTGAGGCCCCAAAATACGGGTTGTTCCACTTTCCATTTTATAAACTACCTTTCATAAAACCCATTTATTTATGAATTCCATTTATAACTTTATTTTCTCTATGAATCTCACTTATTCATAAATCTCATTTAAAAAAATCAATCACCATCCATTTTAAGTTACTTCCATATGGATAAGCTCATTTTATATATCCCTTTCTATTTATAAAAATATCGTTTAACATCCCAAATTTACCCTTACCTTCAATCCCCAAAATAGAGTTAACTATTTCTAAAATATCATTCGTATCTTAAAATAAATCCACCGTTTGATTTATCCTCCAATTTATCAAACGATAATAGTTTCCTTTAATTTATACACCCCATTTATAAATTTATACTTTTACTAACAAAATACGATTTTACAAATCTCCACTTCATTTGTAAAATATTAATTTTTATAAATTACTACACTTACAAAGCCTCACATTTATAGTTAATCTTTCATATATTTACACACACACATATATTACTTTGTAAGAAATTGGTTAATAAATATTAATGTCAAAATATTCTTATTTTCCTTTAAACATATCCCTTTATTATAAAAGACGGACTTATTTCAAGATTTTAAAAATCTTTATTTACAGTTCGGAAATCTTTATTTAAAATACTATATAAAACTATTAATTTATAATATATAAAATCATACTTTCATTTTAGAAAAATTATTAAACATATAAAATTTCCAAAATCACCTTGAAATCCCTTTTTAAATCAAAAATCTATTTTATAGTATTTTAAAATACCAAAATGACGCCCGGTGCTACTAAAGCACTAATTAAGCAAAATTATATCCATGCCATCAATATGACATTCAACAAGTCATATATCACTATATATACTAAAATAAAATCAACAGCGTGAGGAAACATGTTGGATCCCTCTAACCTATCCTCATGCATCACATACAGTATATAATCATAAACATATAAATCAACCGCTTCGAGGCGGGTTTCGTATACAAAGGGTCATCCGCTCTTACATGGGAATGTAATAGGGTGTCATCCACTCCAATAGGCAGAATATATCCAATCCAACTAATAAATATAGTATATCATCCAAACAGTCAATATCTATCAATAATAAATATCCACACATCCAATAGATAATTTTTTTTTCGACTATATTTCTGGTTAACCAAAAAGGCGAGATTAACTCACATTGATTTTTAGTAGTCACCAAACGTTCCGTTTGAATTAAAATTGAACGAACGTCCAATTTTAACCCAAAATTCTCACTAGCTCCGAATCCGTCCAATCCAACTCCATAGCGCAGTGCTCGCTAATATGCACGCAATGCAACTTATCACGCTCGAAACGGACCCCGTACGAGAAAGTTACGGATTATTAAAAATTTGATATAATTAAAATTTAATTAACATAATAAAAATAATTTAAACAATAACCTTCCTCTTCCCTCCTCACTGTTCATGAACGAACAAGGCCGCGCATATTGTATATTTTTTTTTCGTTCGAATCGACTGCGACATCACGCCTCCAGCCTCATGCGGTGAGCACGCCGTGCCAACCTCGCGTGCCTCGCCTGCCAGGCCTAACCTCCATATGCCAGCACGTGTGACATCGCGCGACGCGATCAGCACAAACCCAAAACTGTCGATGATCGTGGGACGATTTCGCCCTCCACGCCTTGCCAAAGATGATCCATCCATTGATCTTGCTTGTTTTGTCGAGCTCTACGTTTTTGTAGTTGGAGACGAAGGCCAATTCGGCCTGTGGTTGCTCCAATTTGCTATGGCCGTTGATTTCTGGGTTTGTTAATAGCGGCTCTGGTTTAAATTAGGGTTTTAGTTTGCAAATGACGAGAAAGGATGGCTTTATATAGGAAATTTCGCGGCACTATTCATCCGTGGAAATTTCGAACTCCAAACTAAGCGTGCTGCCTGGTGTTCCATATGTTATAGCCTTATTCCGAACACAATGGAATATATACCAGGAGTCAATTCCATCATAGTTAGAAGACAGCTTTTCAAAATCAAATTATTTTAATTTAAATTCTTAATTAATTTCTACGTGCTTCGAACTCGCGCAACCAAACGGTACGTTCGATTGCCACGAAACTCGATGACATACAATAATTATCTATTACAGATCCAATGAAACCGGTTTCATCGAAATCCAAGATAGTGTCCCAAAAAGCTATTTTTACACATCGATTAAAACGAGTAATTTCCAAAATCAGTTTAATTACTTTTAAATCCATAAAAGTTTACTATCTCCATCTAACTTAAATAGAATTCAAATCAACTTTGAAATTGTTTTCATTCACATTAAATTCAAGATTCAATTATTTAAACAATTTCAAAAATTAAATTTAACAATTTAATTACTCAATAAATCGTATATTTGGAGTTCAAGTTATTTAACTTATAAAAATAAATTTTCAATATTTAAAATAAATTAAATATCCTAAATTCAAATGACAAATTCTTCGATGTTACAATAGCCTACAACAAAGAGGTCGCAGACCTTTAAATCGCTCAAGTTTACATGCTATAAACGTTAGACAAACCATTGTGGAGACACCACGAAAACAAGACTATCGATCATATTTTTGAAGCTTTAAAGCTTTATTTAAGGAATAGTCTTGTTTCATAAGGTACGAACTTACAAAGAAACTATTTATTATGAAAATGACTGAGGGCCAGAAAGCGAACAATTATGTTCTAAGATGAAAGGTTATATTGGTAGACTTTCTCAATTAGACATGATGATAGGCAATGAGTTGCAAGTAGATCTGATCCTACGTTCTTTTACTCGTCAATTTGAGCTGTTCGTATTAAACTATAATATGAACCAGTTGATTGTTAGCCTCGTGGAGCTCCTCAATATGTTGAGGTCAGTCGAATCTTCATCCAAGGATCATGATGTTAGTACTCACAGTTAATGGGAATACATCATCTTTAAAATGTTTGAAGAAGCGAAAAATGGTTGATAAGAAGAACAAGAAGATTGCTCCAGTTGACAAGGGTGAATGTGGTCACTGTCAGAAGAAGGTTCACTGGAAACAAAACAATCCGGAGTACTTAAAGATTTTCAAAGAGAAGAAACATTACAGTTATGCTGCTCTTACGGGTATATTTACGGTTCAAAATGATTATGCAATTAATAAATTACCTTGAGTTTTAGATATTGGATCTGGACCTCACATTTGTAATTCATTATTGGGTTTTAGGAACAGGTGTCACATGGCAAAGGAAAAATGAGGTTTTAAGTTACTGACGGATCTCTAGAAGATGCAATGATAGTTGGAGATTATCATTTATCTTTGCCAAATGGATTAATTTTAATATTAAATAATTGCTATTATGTAAAAGACTTTATTTGTGGTATATTTCTATATCTAAATTGTCTGAGACTGGGTATATTTTTCATTGCATTAATAATGTTATGAACATTATATTGGACGGCAATAAAGTCTGTGATGGTATTTTAAATAATGACATTTATGTGATAAATGCAAATTATGTATGTATAGTAAATAATTCTTCTAATATTGATATAAATAATAACTACCTTTTGCATTGTAGGCTAGGTCGTATAAGCAAGAAAGGACTGCATAAATTGAAAGCTAAAGGTTTCTACTGTCATTTGATTCTGAATCATTTGATACTTGTCAGTCGTATCCAAAAGTAAAAATGACCAAGCATCCCTTTAGTGGGAGCAGCGAAAGAAATAACGAACTCTTAGGCCTTATATATACTAATATGTGTGGCCTATCACCTATAGTTACCAAAGATAATTCTTCTTATTTTGTAACCTTTATAGATGATTTCTCAAGACCAGGATATGTGTTTGGATGAAGAACAAATTCGATGTCTTTGAGAAATTTATTGAATATAAAAATGAGGTTAAAAATCAGATGAACCGAAAAATTAAAATACTTATATCCATCGAGGAGGTTAGTACGTTGGACAAGAGCTCCAACTATACTTAAAACATAATAAGATTATCTATCTTGTTACTCCACCCTATACTCAATAATGCAACAATGTTTCAGAGTGAAGGAATCAAGCCCTATTGGATATGGTTCATTCCACGATGAGTAAAGTCGAGTTACCTCTTTTCTATTGGGGAAATGCAATAGAAACCACAACACATATGTTGAATTTGATACCCATGAAATATGTTCCTAAGATTCCATATGAGACATGGCTTGGGAAAAAACTCCACCTCTATTATTTAAGGTGTCAATTTGTTCAATCTACGTTAAGAATGTCGGTCCTAACAAAATTGAGGCAATATCAGCCTTTTGTAAGTCTATAGGATATCGTAAGAATTCTATGGGATACATATAGTCCACAATATAGAAGAACAAAAAGCAATTGTTTCCACTCTTGTTTCCACCCTTGTTCGCCTTTTGAAGAGCGAATTTCTTTCAAAAGAAATTAACAGTGAAGTTGTAACTTGGATGAAACTCGAGAAACTAGCACAAAGGCTGAACCAGTGGATGAACAAAATTCACTCGTATATGAAAACAAGCAACTTGTTAAAATGTCAAGCAGGGAATCTCGCATACCAAAGAGATATACGATTTTCTCGTGGATGGCAAGAAAGAGGACTGTGTCTTAGCTAATGACACTTTTATGTCATTCCAATAAGCATAATAGAGTAATGACTCTACAATTTGGCTTGGATCTATGAAATTCAAGATGGATTACATGTACGAAAACAAAGTATATACTCTAGATGGCACATCAGACATGATAGAATCCATCAGTTGTAAATGGATTATTAAGAAAAATCTAAATGCAGATGGATAAGTGGAGAATTTTAAAGCAAGGCTAGTTGCAAATGGTTTTTGACAAATTCCCTTTTCGCCCGTAGTAATGCTTAAGTCCATTCGGATAATGCTAGCTGTTGTTGTAACAACCCAAAAATTTTGGTTACTATATTTTAAATGTTTAATTAACTATAAATATTTAAAATAATTAGATTTTGGAATTTAATAACCTGAATTCAAATATTGTGCTCATTTTAAGTATTTGAATTGTAAACTAAATATTAGTTAAATTGATTTAATAATTTTATTTAACTCCATTTAATTAATAATATAGGTGAATTCAGTTTGTAAATTTATTTAAAAATATAAATAGATTAGATAAATATCGATAATTGGATCAATAATATAAAATGATATTCAAAAATGTGAAATTAGCATTCTGTTGAACTGTTTCGTATTTTGATAAAACCGATGCCATTAGATTCGGAATAATAAATTGATGTATGCCATCGAGTTTCATAATGATTAGACGTACCGTTTGGTCGTGCAAGCTCGAATCGCATAGCGATTAATTTTAGAAAAATAAATTAATATAATTTGATTTAAGAAGCTCACTTCCGTATACTTTAGAATTAGGTCTCAAAAATAGTTCCATTAAGCTTGGAATAGGGGTATTTAGCATAAAATGCCAGTCAGCACGCTTCGATTGGAGTTCGAGATTATAGGGAGTGTAGTGTCAAACATTATCGAATAAAATAATATATGCTCAATACTTCAAACCCATACCAGCCACGTTTAGGCAATTCCCTATGTTTTCAAACCCATACTCCCCTTCTCTTTATAAACATGGCCTATGACCAAACCAGAGCTCCTCCTCTTGAATCAATTTTTAAAAATCAAAATCAATTTGTGTAGTTCAGTAAAAATCACTGTGATAACCCGGATTTTTGGCATTTGATAATTGGATAAATAAACTGATTTTATTCAGTGAACAGATAAAATTCTGGTAATAAAAGATATCATGATGTATTTAAAACTATGATAAATGTTGAGATATAAATATCTGAAAATGATGTATCTTATAAATATATTAATAGATATGTGTAAACCTTATAATATTGAAATTTTAAGTATATACATACACAAGTATATAGGTATGTATATATATGTAAAATAATTTGTAAGCATTGATCTGAATATATAAAAAAAATACAAGTTTTAGTTTATATATATACATATCTTTTGAAATTAAATAAGATTTATAAAAGGCTTAATATTCTTTCTTTTAAAAATGCATATGAATTAAGTTATAAATATATTTAAGCTTAAAGCATAAAAACATAATAATAAAAACCTAATAGTCCAGATTTGAATAAAATTGATAAAAGATTTAATATACACGTGTAAACATAATACATTTTCTTAGTATATATATATATATATATATATATATATATATAAACATTTAAGAAAAACATGATTCGTAAATTAATTAAATGAAAGGGGTTAAGTATAAGAATTTAATAAAAAGGATTTAAAACAAGTTATAAAATTAATTTAAACAAGGACTTAAACACAATTAATTTAACAAGTGACATTTGTAAAACCATGAATATAGGAAATAAACACTTGTAAACTTATGATAACAAGTGGCAAAGTTTTTCCCATTTGAAATTATAAAATAAAAATAAAATAGCCAGGCCATTTTCTTCATTTTTTTCAAACTGATCTAAAGGAAGTTAAAACTGAAATGTCAAACCTAAGATAAAACAATCAAACAAATTCAAATTCAAGCCAAAGATTTAAAAGTTGGAAATCAATTCAAACAAGTCTAGTTTAATTCAACTCTAATGCCAAAAGATCAACTCAACAGCAAAAGTTCTAAATCATCTCAAAAATCAACCTTCAGTCCAGATTCTTGTCAAAACAAAGTAGATTCAACTCAAATTATAACAGCAAGCAATCTCCAGTTTTCAAAGTAAAAGGTCAACTAAGTTTCCAGTTTTAAATCAAAGAAACAGGCTTCTCTGTTCAAAACAGGTGAGCAAACTAACCTTGAATCTGCCATGATATCTTGATGCTATATATTTAAAGTTGTTGTTTGTATGAATGTTAATATGCATGCATGTCTGAATGTATATATATATATACTGTTGTTTTCATGTCTGTTTACAGGTATTTTTATCTCTGTTTAAACATTCACAGGCTAAGGACAGCACAAATAAATCTATATCTCCCCAAATAAACATTATTAGGTTATAATTTCTGAATGAAAAAGGATTGTAATGGTGTAATATTATTTTTAAAAATAAAAACAAATAGAAATATTAACTAATTCATCTGGAAAATAGGAATTACAGTAAAGTATGTTTGAAACAGAAAAATCAATAATCACGAAATCATGTTTGGATTTCATAATTTGATCTGTAGCAGGAAATGATGATTTTAGGTAGTAATTTCATGATTTTAAGGCTTGGGAACAAAGAGGAATTTTGAGTTGATCAATATTCATATTTTTATCAATTGCCAATGATTGGCGAAGAGATTTTGAACGGGCTTGAGGGTGGAGATGGCGGAAGGTTCGATGGTCACTGGAAAAATAGTGGCAGAAGTTTCAGATCATCGTGGAGGTTGGGCGATGTCAAATTAGGGTTCGATCACTAGTTTTGGTCGAGGGGTTTTTCGAGGCTACTGTGTCGTTGATAGTTGATCGGAGTTGATCGGTCCAAGGAGGATCGAAGCTCGTGATTGTAACGTTGCTCTGGACGAGATTACAGGGATTCTGATGAACTAGATCGATGCGGCGAAGTGATTTTGTCATCGGGATTGGGTTCCAGGTGATGGTCATGTTGCTCGATTTCGATTTCTTATACGTATCGATGCTCTGGATGTTTGTGATGATTGAGGGAGTGGTCGCCGACGTGACGATGGTCGCAGCGTTGATCGGAGCTGTCACGATCGCCTGTGCACGTGCACGTGTGCACTTTGGCGTGTCTGGGTTTTGTTGGGTCGGGGAAGATGAGGTTCGGCTCGGGTTAGGCTCGAAGTAGGCAGTAGTTTGTCTCGAAGTTGTGGAATACGTGAGGTTTCCTCGCGAGTGACTCGGGGAAGAAGTGAAGTGGGCTCGAGTTGTTTTATTTAAGTAATCAGGTTTTGAGATTTTAAAGCAAATCATATCTTAGTTTTAAAATTTAAAACATGAACAAGTTTTAAGTATGTGAATTTAGTTTCCAAAGTAAATTTACGTAGAACAAGTTTTTAAACAAGTTTTCAAAGATTTCTTTTAATTAAGAAGTTAACTAAGAGATAAAGATATTTATAGTTGTTAATTAACTTAAAGGTCTAAGTTAATTTATGGGTTAATAATAATTTGTTTCAAAAGTTAAAATTTTATTATTTTATTAAGTGATTTGGTTTTTAAATAATTTTGTATTGGGACAATTATTTAATTTAAACCCCTAAGTGTTTTCAAGGATTTAAATGTTGTAATTAGGAAGTGATTAAGATAAATGGTTTATCTTTTAATTAAATAAGTCTTGGGTAATTAAAGAATAATTAATTTATAAAAGTAATTAAAGGATTTAATTACTTAATGTAATTAATTAAAGAATTAATTAATAATTAAAGGTTAATTAAGTAATAATTAAAGAGTAATTAATTAATAACTAAAGGATAATTAATAAGTGTGATTAATTAATGATTAATTAATTTAGGATAATTAATCAATATAATTAATTAAGGTTAATTAATAAATGTAATTAATTAAGGAGTAGTTATAATTAATTAAAGGTAAATTAAGCAGGATTAAAGGTAATTAATTTAATCTATATTAGGTGATTAAATTAAATTAATCTTTGAGTATTAGTGTTGCCTATAGATGATAACTTGAATCGAATACCTTGGTTTGTTTGAATATCTCTGATGTTGAGTTGTGATGTATTGTAATATGATATGATGGGTTAAACTGTGATATTATGAGTTATCTGTCGATAATTGATTTGCTGTGAGAATATGAGAACCAATGTTTAAAGCTGATTTTTTATCCACTTAAACAACTGGGATTAAGATGACATTTGATTCGAAGAGACCGGGATCGGGTATCAGTAAATACCCGAAACCACTTCGATTTGTGATCTACAATAATTCTTTATAGATTTGATATGTGAAATCAATAGGCCGGTTTGAAATAATATGGACCATTTAAACTAAGTTGGATACTTTGATATTGTTTTGTGAAATAAGTGTTGACTATATAAGTTGTTTACTTGTGTTAAAGTAAGAGTTACCCCGGGTTTAAATAAGTTCTATGGATTGAAATTTCATGTTAGATGAGTTTACTCACGCTGGTTTCCAGCCTGACCCGGGTGTTACTTTGATGTAATGCTCGCGTCAGACCGAGTATTACAGATTTCCAAGTAAGGACGTTCTGGAGCTCAGGAGGCGAGCTGGATGGCAGGAACGTATGGAGTGTATTCCGCTGTGTATTTGAGAGTTGTTGTGATATTAGTCTGGGACAAGTTGATATAACTGTCCAGTTATGTGTATATGATTGTAACTCTGATGTATTGAATGTAAAATAACAATTACAACTTTCCTTTGTATAAATGATATTATTTGATATTATATTTATCCGCTGCGAATGTGAGAATCTGTGATGTGTTTCTGTTTCTTCTTCTTCTATCTTTTTCTTCTATCTCTTTCTTCTTTCCTAACTATCTGGAATTTTCATGTTCGAAAAATCCCGAGTCGTTACAGTTTGGTATCAGAGCTGAAGGTTAAGCGAGAACCTTGGCTCTGTTGGAATTACTCATTAAGGATAGGGTCAATAGTACCCTAAAATGAGTTGAGAGTATTATTATGAGAGCGTACTTGTTATTTTCTTATATAAAGATTTTAAAATGATTTTAAAATTGAATGATTTTAATATAAGTTTATCTTTTGATATATAAAGCAATATTTCTTTTTTTATAAATATTAAGGTAATTGGTTATTAAATCATTAGAATCAAATAGAATAAAGAGAATTAAGTGGTAATAGTAATACAACCAAATTGAATTTGAATGAAGATAAGTTTGAAAAGGATCCAAACTGAAATTAAAATCTTGAATTTGTGAAAGTGTTATCAAAATAAAAATAATAATGAATTTGTTTTTAGATATGATAATCTTAGTTATTATCATAAATGGTTGTTGTATTTAATAATGAAATGTTGTAAATGATTAAGCAAAATTAAATGTTTTAGGGAAGTAAAACATTAAGGCAAATATGACTTGTAAATTGAAGTGAATTTAATTTTGGAAAAATTAAATAGGTTTAGAACAAACAACCTGAATTGGAAATTTCAAAATGAAAATTGAGATTTAACTTGGAAAGTTAATTGGTTGATTTTAAATGGGAGTTATGAGTGATCTCAAAATGGGTTTGAGATCTGGAAATTGAAAATGAATGCTGTTAATTGGTGTTGGATAGATTTGGATGGTTATTTATCTTGATAAATAACCTATGAAATTGAGAATTGGTTTTGAAGTTAGAAATGGATAATAAATTAGAATCTGAAGATTTAATTGTTTTTGAAATTCTTATTTGAACTTTGTAATATGTTAAGTAAAGATAATTTTCAAACGGAATTTTGGAATTTGGATTCAGAATTAAATGGTTTAAGGATTTAAGTTATTAAATAAATAAATATATATATATATATAAAGGTAGATTTGATTTAAAAGTAAGGGTTAGTTTGACTTAAGGGATTAAATCAATATTTTAAAAAAAAAAATTAACTCGAATTTATATAATTCGAGATGGTTTTAAGTTGAGATTTGAATAGAATTAGTTCAAATTGAATTTGATTTGAATTAATTAGAATTATGATTGAAGATGGATAAGCATAAGTTTAAATGGTAAATTAGAATTGAAATGATTTGAAATTGAAGCTGGTTCAATTTAAAATTTATCCAAATTGATTTGAAATAATTTGGAATTGTGATTAAAGTTGAATAAGTTTAAAAATCAAATGGAATTTGATTTGAATTTGGAAAGGAATTAAGGTTAATTCAACTTGAATTGGGGTTCAATCAATTTCAATGGAAATTGAAGTTATTTAAATTGGAATTGAGTCAATTTAAATGGAAGTGGAAATTTAAATTGAATTGATAAGGAATTGAACAGTTTGACTCTGTACTATTTTCAAAATAAATTGTTTTAATACAAATATATTTTTCCAAACTATTTACTATACAATCTTTCTTCTTAAACCACAAACTATCTTATACTTATTCTACAATTATTTTAGAACTATTTAACTATTTTGAAACTGTCTTATAAACTAATTACTATTTTTCAATTACTTATATCTAATCACTATTTTAAAAACTATTTTGCAATTATCTAACTATTTTATACCTACTTAACTATTTTACAGCTAATTTACAAACTAATAACTATTTTTTCAACTACTTATCTATTTTAATTTTTTTCAAGCTATTTTTAAATTTAAATTGATCAGAGTTCAGACTGTGTATAATTAAAGTAATAACTCAATTGGAAATGGAAGCAATTGAGAATAAGTGAATGGAATTAAAGGAAATATGAATAGAAAAGAAAATTGATTTGGCTAATAACCAATAAAGATAAATACATAGGATATACGTATATTATTCTATTCACATAGTGATTTGATCCAGATTCGAGCACAGAATTTCAAGATAGTATTATCGATCCGAGTTGGGATTTTTCGCTCGATTTTCGACGGCGAACCTGGATATCGGTTTTTGATTGGTTCTGGATATTCTCTATCATAGCTACGACTATGCAAGGAGAATGACGGTTTCTGATCAAGAAACCAGATCTGAGTCCGCACTAGGAAGTCGGGTGGATGATACTAGTTCGGAAGAGAAATTGTGTGATCGAGTGAGCGATCAGATTGGTATTGCGTACGAATGATATGAGTACATCGTACGAGTTTGAATGAAATTGATAGTGAAAATTTGTGGATAAGAACTGTAAAATGTTTTTTTGAAATGAAAAGTAATATGGTTAATAACTTTATAAAAAGATTTATCAAATTTGAATATTTGATTTGGAATAAATAAAGTTATATATCCTTGTTATATAAGATAAATCTTCCCTTGTTGAATCTATTGCCAGAAGAAAAGGGTTTTGAAAATATTTGAAGTATAAAAGAGGTTTTATACAAAGTTTGAAATGATCCAAAGATTTTCAAAGTTATATATATCTATATATATATAAAGGATCTTATGAGAATGATTTTGGAAAAGGTTCTGGGAACCTATGAATTTGGAAAAGGTTTTGATTTTTGGAAAAATCAATTTTGGATTTTGGAAAGCTAAGTTTGGAACTATCGATTTTGGATATCGATTTTGTGTAAAGGAGATTTTGATATAAATCATAAAGGGTATGATTTGAAGATACTATAAGTGTATAGTATAAAATGTTTTGAAAATAGCTCTGGGGAAAAAGGCGCTCCCTTGAAATGAACTTCTTAGGAGTGCCACAGGGTGGTACTGCCTTGAACCCTAAGGGGGGTTTCTAAAGTTGATCCTGTGAGGAGTCCGGACAAAACTAGTTCATGAGGATTATTTGTGTAGCGAAAGTCGAGGGGCTGGTGCCCACAGAGGCATTTGGGTTATGCTATGACGACAGTGTAACTCGATGTCACTGCGATCTACTACAGACCATAGCGAAAGTCGTGTGTGCCGTTGGGAGCCAACAGACTGCGTTTGATTTTATATCGGTAGACTGCGACACTATGGTAACATAGCGAAAGTCATGTGTGCCGCTGAGAGCCAACAGTTTGCGATTGATTTTATATCGGTAGACTGAGAATTATGTAGGAGGAGAAGTTTCATTTTGACAGTGAAATCGTGTGTGCCGCTGAGAGCCAACAGTTACATGGACTTTTGCTGTGACGGCAACGTAACCCTGGAATGTAACTGCGATCTGTTGTGGGTTCCATGCTATCATCAGTTACATGGACTTTTGCTGCGATGGCAACGTAACCCGTGATGTAACTGTGACCATGGATGGGGGTGATGATTTCCAGAGAATTCTCACCAAAGATATTTCCTCTATTTTCAAAACTGTTTTCTATATTTTCATAAATTATTTTCCAAGTATTTTCACTAGGTGTTGAAAACGGGTCTACCCAGTACTTATAGATTTTCAGTCTTACGCCTGATCAACGTATGACCGAATTTCTGTGAGAACGAGGATGGACTTATTGAAACATCTAGTTATAAAAGTATTTTTGTAAAAACTATCTTATAAAATTATATAGATTTTAAAAGTGTTTTAAAAGTAATCAAAGAATAATTTATCTGATAATAAGTATTTAAAATTCTGGTTTCGTTCCTTTTCGGGGACGAAAAGATTCTAAGGGGGGAGGAATGTGATAACCCGGATTTTTGGCATCTGATAATTGGATAAATAAACTGATTTTATTCAGTGAACAGATAAAATTCTGGTAATAAAAGATATCATGATGTATTTAAAACTATGATAAATGTTGAGATATAAATATCTGAAAATGATGTATCTTATAAATATATTAATAGATATGTGTAAACCTTATAATATTGAAATTTTAAGTATATACATACACAAGTATATAGGTATGTATATATATGTAAAATAATTTGTAAGCATTGATCTGAATATATAAAAAAAATACAAGTTTTAGTTTATATATATACATATCTTTTGAAATTAAATAAGATTTATAAAAGGCTTAATATTCTTTCTTTTAAAAATGCATATGAATTAAGTTATAAATATATTTAAGCTTAAAGCATAAAAACATAGTAATAAAAACCTAATAGTCCATATTTGAATAAAATTGATAAAAGATTTAATATACACGTGTAAACATAATACATTTTCTTAATATATATATATATATATATAAACATTTAAGAAAAACATGATTCGTAAATTAATTAAATGAAAGGGGTTAAGTATAAGAATTTAATAAAAAGGATTTAAAACAAGTTATAAAATTAATTTAAATAAGGACTTAAACACAATTAATTTAACAAGTGACATTTGTAAAACCATGAATATAGGAAATAAACACTTGTAAACTTATGATAACAAGTGGCAAAGTTTTTCCCATTTGAAATTATAAAATAAAAATAAAATAGCCAGGCCATTTTCTTCATTTTTTTCAAACTGATCTAAATGAAGTTAAAACTGAAATGTCAAACCTGAGATAAAACAATCAAACAAATTCAAATTCAAGCCAAAGATTTAAAAGTTGGAAATCAATTCAAACAATTCTAGTTTAATTCAACTCTAATGCCAAAAGATCAACTGACGATGTAGATCGGTGAAAGTAGCAGTCGATGGATTGATGGATGCTGAATTGCCCGAATTCGTTGATTCGAAGATACCGAACTCTAGCTATCTTGAACTCGTTGATCGCGCACGATACCGGGTTCAAAGATCTTCAATTCTTCAAGCGTTGATCAAGCGCACTTGATTCCGCGAATCGGCTTCTACAATCGTTGAATCGAGCGCACTCGATTAACCGAAAGAGGAGATAGGAGATACACTCGACTACCAATTGAGATTGAAAGCACAAAGCTAACAAAAGAGAATTTTATTCAAAAATCAACAACCTTTACAATGACTTCACTTGCCTATTTATAGGCTACAACACACCAAAACAGAAAAAGTACAAGTCATAAGTCGGCAACCGACTTATCAACATCTCCGACTTAACATAAGTCGTACTATTTACAACACAGTTCAGAAAACTTAAAAAATATTACAAGTACTAAGTCGGTTCCGACTTATCAAAGCCTCCGACTCAACGTCGTACACGACTTACAACCCAACAGAAGACAGACTTATTACAAACAGACAACCACTTGAGTCGTTGCCGACTTATCAACTTACAATACAGTTTAACGACATACGACTCATACATATGTACAGACGACTCATCATTATCAGCGACTTAAGACATCAACGGATCAGATTAAAGCGGCAGGAGATTCCACGGTTTCAGGTTCCAGCGCCTCAATATAGTTCGACTTAACTAAGTCGTAACTCGGTGCCGACTCATCATCTTCCTTAAGTCGTGGCCGACTTAACACTTGTGCATTCTTCCTTTGAACTGCTCCTTCTGTATCTTTCTTGTTAAGTCATGGACGACTTATAGCATCTTCCTTAAGTCGAAGACGACTTATATCCGCTTCGTTAAGTCGGTTACGACTTATGCCTTGACGACTCATCTCTGCTTCCTTAAGTCGGTTACGACTTATGCCTTCACCCCAGTTGAGTCGGTCACGACTCATGCTTGTTTCCTTAACTCGTAGATGACTCATAGCTCCCTCCATAAGTCGCCTACGACTTATGCCTTCATCTCCGGCCTGAGCTACATCATTCTCCCCATGTTGAGAGAAATTCGACCTCGAATTTGCACACTCTTCATCCCCAACAAACTCATCCCCATGATATGGTACGAGATGCTTAACATTGAATACGTCAGACGTATACACATCATCTGGCAGCTTTAGTTTATAAGCATTTTCATTGATTCGTTTCACAACTTCCACCGGACCAATTTTCCGTGCTTTCAATTTATTGTAAGCGCCTACTGGAAAACGATCTTTCGTTAAAACTGCATAAACCAAATCTCCTTCATGAAATTCAACACTTCGTCGTTTCAAATCTGCAGATTGTTTATATTTTGCATTTGCCTTTTCTAATCGTTCCTGAACGATTTGATGACATTCTGCTAACCCTTCAACAAAATCAGCAGCTTTCTTAACAGTCTTCTTTGATTGAGGTACTACCGTTAGATCCAACGGTCCTTTTGGTAAGCTCGAATAGACAATCTGGAAGGGACTGAACCCAGTACTTCGATTTACATCATGATTATGGGCAAATTCTGCCTGGCATAACTTCACATCCCAACTCTTCAGATTGTCTTGAACAAGACATCGTAACAAATTCCCCAACGATCGATTAACCACCTCCGTTTGTCCATCAGTTTGCGGATGATAAGCACTACTAAATTTCAGCTTCGTTCCCACCATCTTCCACAAACTTAACCAAAAGTGACTCAGAAATCGAGTATCCCTATCTGACACAATAGATTCTGGTAATCCATGAAGTCGATATATCTCTTTGAAAAACAACTGAGCAACATGAACCGCATCTGCCGTCTTCTTACAAGCGATAAAATGTGCCATTTTCGAAAATCTGTCAACCACCACATTAATGGAATCATTACCACGCTGCGTTCTTGGCAACCCCAACACAAAGTCCATACTAATATCCACCCATGGTTTTACAGGCACGGGTAACGGCATATATAAACCAGCATTAGTCGCAGTTCCTTTCGAAACTTGACAAATATGACAACGCTCCACAAACCTCGCTACTTCTTTCCTCATTGATGGCCAAAAGTAGGACTGTGAAATCAACTGCAAGGTACGGTCTCTCCCAACATGTCCCTCTTCGTGTAACTCCTTGATAATCTTCATTCTCAGACTACCCTCCGGTATGCACAATCGACTTCCTTTAAAAAGAAAACCATCTACCATCAAAAACTCATCCGTCTTTCCCTCCTTAACTTTATCAACAAACTTCATGAAGTAAGGATCTTCAACAAATAATTCCGGCAACATTTCAAACCCCGTCACTTCAACTTTCAGCGTAGTCAACAAATGACTCCTCCTACTCAAAGCATCAGCCACTCGATTTGTCACCCCTGACTTGTGTTTAACAACAAAAGTAAACTGTTGCAGATATGCAATCCACGATGCATGTCTCGCTGAAATCTTGTCTTGCCCTTGTAAATGCTTCAATGCTTCATGATCAGTATACAGAACAAACTCCTTCTGAAATAGATAGTGTCTCCAGTGTTTAATAGATTGTACAACAGCATAGAACTCCACATCATATGTACTGTATCGCATCTTCGCTCCTGACAACTTCTCACTGAAATACGCAATAGGACGTCCCTTCTGACTCAACACCCCTCCAATCCCAACCTTGGATGCATCAGTATGTAGTTCAAACACCAACTGAAAATCAGGTAGCACTAGAATTGGTGCAGACGTCAGCAATTCCTTAATCTTCCCAAAAGCACTCCCTGCTTCCTCTGTCCATGCAAACTGTTTACCTTTCATGCAATCTGTAACAGGCGCCATCACACTACTAAAGTGTGGAATAAACCTTCGATAAAATGAAGCCAACCCATGAAAACTACGAACTTCCGTTATCGTCGTGGGCTGCGGCCAATTTCTGATCGCCTCAACTTTACTTTGGTCAACCTGTATTCCTTTCTTTGAAACAACATACCCCAGAAATAAAACACTATGCGTCATGAACACGCATTTCTTCGTTGCAGCATAGAATTGTTCTTGTCGCAATACCATCAGCACTTCTCTAAGATGAGTCAAATGTTCCTCTGGACTCCCAATGTAAATAAGAATATCATCGAAATACACCACCATGAATTTCCCAATGAACGGTCGAAAAATCTGATTCATCACCCTCATGAAAGTACTTGGTGCATTGGATAAACCAAATGGCATAACCAACCATTCGTATAGACCCTCCCTGGTTTTAAAAGCAGTCTTCCACTCATCTCCTGGTCTGATACGAATTTGATGATATCCGCTCTTCAAATCAATCTTAGAAAAGATAGTAGCTCCGCTTATCTGATCCAACAAGTCATCCAACCTCGGCATTGGAAATCTATATCTCACGGTAATCTTATTCAATGCTCGACTGTCAGTGCACATTCTCCATGTCCCATCCTTCTTAGGTACCAATAAAGCTGGTACAGCACAAGGACTCAGACTCTCCTGCACATGCCCCTGTTCAAGCAATTCCTCTACCTGCCTCCGCAATTCTTCATGTTCCTTCGGACTCATTCGATAATGTGGTCTGTGTGGCAATACAGCACCTGGAACAAGATCTATCTGATGTTGTATATCCCTCAACAGTGGCAACTCCGTTGGTAATTCCTCTGGAAATACATCGTCAAATTCTTTCAAAACTGGTTTAACTTCTTCTGGAATTTCAACTTCTTCACTGCTCTCACGCCCAATCAACAAGAATACTTCCGGCTCTTCTTCAACTTCTTTAACAAACTCCTTTAAAGTCAATAAAGTTTTCAGCTCTTCAATTTCTTCTGACTTACTTTCTTCTTGTGATCTCTTCTTCGGAACTAAGATAATCTTCGTGCCTTTAAACATAAAACTGTAGCTATTGGTCCGACCGTCATGTTGTACTGCTCGATCATACTGCCATGGTCTTCCCAATAATAAGTGGCAAACATCCATCTCTACTACATCACACCATATTTCATCTTTGTATTTCTTCCCAATAGAGAATGGAACACGAACTCGTCTATCCACTTTCACTTCTCCTCCTTTTCTCAACCATGCTAACTTGTATGGACTCGGATGTTTCTCTGTCTTCAATTTCAATTTTGTCACAGCTTCGGTTGAAATAATATTATCACAGCTTCCTGCGTCAATTACGAATTTACACACCTTCCCCAGAATAGTACATGTTGACTGAAAGATATTACTCCTCAACCAACTAGCTTCTTCCTGCTTCGGTGTTAAACACGATCTCCTCAGCATTAGATTACAACCTTCGTCCCTTGACGCAATATCCTGCTTATCCTCCTCAACTGGACTAGAACAATCTTCATCAACATCCTCATCGTCAACTTCTGCAATCATGGTTCTCTTCTTTGGCTTTGGACACTCACTGCTTTTATGACCCAATTCCTGACAATTGTAACATTTGAACCCATTGTTAACCCTTGTCTTCTCAACTTCTTTCAACACTGGTCTACTGATAGGTTTAGAAACATTCGAACTTCCTCCAACACCCTTCGCTTGATTGTTAGAATTAGTAAACACACCATTTCCTCGTCTCCCTTGTTTTTCCCAAGCCAACGCTTTCTGATGTGCTTCTGCCACAGATCTTGGATCGAACATATTAACCATATCCTGAATCTGCATTCTCAATCCCCCAATGAATCTAGATGTCAGCTGCTCTTCTGTTTCCATAATATCATTCCTCGCAATCAGTTGGTAAAATTCATCAGCATAGTCATTAACTGTCTTTGTGCCCTGCCTCAAGTTTTGCAAACGTTGGTACATCAAAGATTGATAATTGTAAGGTAAGAACGTTGCTTTCATCAATTTCTTCATCTTCTCCCAAGATTCAATCTTTGACTTCCCCATACGTTCACGTGTAAGCTTGGTTTGCTGCCACCATGCCAAAGCTCTACCCCTCAGCCTCGTAGCAACCAACTTCACTCTACGATGTTCTGGAACTTCCTTGAAGTCAAAAATCTCTTCAACATTAGCTACCCAATCTAGAAACTCCTCCGCTTGCATACCACCTTTGAATTCAGGAATTTCTGTCTTCATCCCCGACTCCCACTTGTGATCATATTCAGAATAGTTTCTTCCTTGACCTCTTCCTTGAACACTACCACCATCATACTCCTCTTCAAAATCAGATGCATAATGATGTCGATTCTGACCACCAACATCTCTACTACCATTACGTCTTCCACCTTCCTCCCTTCTATCGACATTCCTCCGTTCACGATCATTCACGTTCCTCCCACGTCCTTGATCATTTTCAACACTTCTGTCTCGATTGGAATGTGGTGAGATTCTACTACCTCTATGGTTAGATTCTGGTGAAACCCTTCTCCGATTTTGATTCATCTCCGTCATAAGCCTCTCTAACCGGCCAATTCCTTCATTAAGCTTCTCACTAAAATTCTCATTGATTCTTTGTTCCATTTCATCAGCTTCTTCTCTTCGATACAAAGCTTCTACGTTTTGGTGGCGATTAGCTCTTCTTGGCGGCATACTTGAAAACTTCACAAATTCTTCAATACTTCAAATTCAACACTTTCCGGATTTTGATCCAAAATGAAACGGATCGAAAACTTCCACTTTGTAGCAAATCGCGATGAACACGATGGACAAAGTTTCAGTCTCCAATGCAAATCCGATCACACAATCTTCGAACAATGATGACTCTTCTTCCTCTTACTCTCGGCCTCACTTGCTTACCACGGCCCAACATCAAAATGATTAGGCTCCAAGTCTCGATCTAGCTATGATTGGCTAGAACAAGCTCTGATACCAAACTGACGCAGCGGATATTACAAAAATGATGTAGATCGGTGAAAGTAGCAGTCGATGGATTGATGGATGCTGAATTGCCCGAATTCGTTGATCCGAAGATACCGAACTCTAGCTATCTTGAACTCGTTGATCGCGCACGATACCGGGTTCAAAGATCTTCAATTCTTCAAGCGTTGATCAAGCGCACTTGATTCCGCGAATCGGCTTCTACAATCGTTGAATCGACCGCACTCGATTAACCGAAAGAGGAGATAGGAGATACACTCGACTACCAATTGAGATTGAAAGCACAAAGCTAACAAAAGAGAATTTTATTCAAAAATCAACAACCTTTACAATGACTTCACTTGCCTATTTATAGGCTACAACACACCAAAACAGAAAAAGTACAAGTCATAAGTCGGCAACCGACTTATCAACATCTCCGACTTAACATAAGTCGTACTATTTACAACACAGTTCAGAAAACTTAAAAAATATTACAAGTACTAAGTCGGTTCCGACTTATCAAAGCCTCCGACTCAACGTCGTACACGACTTACAACCCAACAGAAGACAGACTTATTACAAACAGACAACCACTTGAGTCGTTGCCGACTTATCAACTTACAATACAGTTTAACGACATACGACTCATACATATGTACAGACGACTCATCATTATCAGCGACTTAAGACATCAACGGATCAGATTAAAGCGGCAGGAGATTCCACGGTTTCAGGTTCCAGCGCCTCAATATAGTTCGACTTAACTAAGTCGTAACTCGGTGCCGACTCATCATCTTCCTTAAGTCGTGGCCGACTAAACACTTGTGCATTCTTCCTTTGAACTGCTCCTTCTGTATCTTTCTTGTTAAGTCGTGGACGACTTATAGCATCTTCCTTAAGTCGAAGACGACTTATATCCGCTTCGTTAAGTCGGTTACGACTTATGCCTTGACGACTCATCTCTGCTTCCTTAAGTCGGTTACGACTTATGCCTTCACCCCAGTTGAGTCGGTCACGACTCATGCTTGTTTCCTTAACTCGTAGATGACTCATAGCTCCCTCCATAAGTCGCCTACGACTTATGCCTTCATCTCCGGCCTGAGCTACATCATCAACTCAACAGCAAAAGTTCTAAATCATCTCAAAAATCAAGCTTCAGTCCAGATTCTTGTCAAAACAAAGTAGATTCAACTCAAATTATAACAACAAGCAATCTCCAGTTTTCAAAGTAAAAGGTCAACTAAGTTTCCAGTTTTAAATCAAAGAAACAGGCTTCTCTGTTCAAAACAGGTGAGCACTAACCTTGAATCTGCCATGATATCTTGATGCTATATATTTAAAGTTGCTGTTTGTATGAATGTTAATATGCATGCATGTCTGAATGTATATATATATATATATATATATATATATATTGTTGTTTGCATGTCTGTTTACAGGTATTTTTATCTCTGTTTAAACATTCACAGGCTAAGGACAGCACAAATAAATCTATATCTCCCCAAATAAACATTATTAGGTTATAATTTCTGAATGAAAAAGGATTGTAATGGTGTAATATTATTTTTAAAAATAAAAACAAATAGAAATATTAAGTAATTCATCTGGAAAATAGGAATTACAGTAAAGTATGTTGGAAACAGAAAAATCAATAATCACGAAATCATGTTTGGATTTCATAATTTGATCTGTAGCAGGAAATGATGATTTTAGGTAGTAATTTCATGATTTTAAGGCTTGGGAACAAAGAGGAATTTTGAGTTGATCAATATTCATATTTTTATCAATTGCCAATGATTGGCGAAGAGATTTTGAAAGGGCTTGAGGGTGGAGATGGCGGAAGGTTTGATGGTCACTGGAAAAATAGTGGCAGAAGTTTCAGATCATCGTGGAGGTTGGGCGATGTCAAATTAGGGTTCGATCACTAGTTTTGGTCGAGGGGTTTTTCGAGGCTACTGTGTCGTTGATAGTTGATCGGTCCAAGGAGGATCGAAGCTCGTGATTGTAACGTTGCTCTGGACGAGATTACAGGGATTCTGATGAACTAGATCGATGGGGCGAAGTGATTTTGTCATCGGGATTGGGTTCCAGGTGATGGTCATGTTGCTCGATTTCGATTTCTTATACGTATCGATGCTCTGGATGTTCGTGATGATTGAGGGAGTGGTCGCCGACGTGACGATGGTCGCAGCGTTGATCAGAGCTGTCACGATCGCCTGTGCATGTGCACGTGTGCACTTTGGCGTGTCTGGGTTTTGTTGGGTCGGGGAAGATGAGGTTCGGCTCGGGTTAGGCTCGAAGTAGACAGTAGTTTGTCTCGAAGTTGTGGAATACGTGAGGTTTCCTTGCGAGTGACTCGGGGAAGAAGTGAAGTGGGCTCGAGTTGTTTTATTTAAGTAATCAGGTTTTGAGATTTTAAAGCAAATCATATCTTAGTTTTAAAATTTAAAACATGAACAAGTTTTAAGTATGTGAATTTAGTTTGCAAAGTAAATTTACGTAGAACAAGTTTTTAAACAAGTTTTCAAAGATTTCTTTCAATTAAGAAGTTAACTAAGAGATAAAGATATTTATAGTTGTTAATTAACTTAAAGGTCTAAGTTAATTTATGGGTTAATAATAATTTGTTTCAAAAGTTAAAATTTTATTATTTTATTAAGTGATTTGGTTTTTAAATAATTTTGTATTGGGACAATTATTTAATTTAAATCCCTAAGTGTTTTCAAGGATTTAAATGTTGTAATTAAGAAGTGATTAAGATAAATGGTTTATCTTTTAATTAAATAAGTCTTGGGTAATTAAAGAATAATTAATTTATAAAAGTAATTAAAGGATTTAATTACTTAATGTAATTAATTAAAGAATTAATTAATAATTAAAGGTTAATTAAGTAATAATTAAAGAGTAATTAATTAATAACTAAAGGATAATTAATAAGTGTGATTAATTAATGATTAATTAATTTAGGATAATTAATCAATATAATTAATTAAGGTTAATTAATAAATGTAATTAATTAAGGAGTAGTTATAATTAATTAAAGGTAAATTAAGCAGGATTAAAGGTAATTAATTTAATCTATATTAGGTGATTAAATTAAATTAATCTTTGAGTATTAGTGTTGCCTATAGATGATAACTTGAATCGAATACCTTGGTTTGTTTGAATATCTCTGATGTTGAGTTGTGATGTATTGTAATATGATATGATGGGTTAAACTGTGATATTATGAGTTATCTGTCGATAATTGATTTGCTGTGAGAATATGAGAACCAATGTTTAAAGCTGATTTTTTATCCACTTAAACAACTGGGATTAAGATGACATTTGATTCGAAGAGACCGGGATCGGGTATCAGTAAATACCCGAAACCACTTCGATTTGTGACCTACAATAATTCTTTATAGATTTGATATGTGAAATGTGACGCCCCACCTCAATACCCACGCTAGCCAAGGACACTACGATGTAGTGCTGTCAACTAGCACGGAGAATAAGGCTGTTGAGGAGCGACCATCCATGTAATTGGTTATCACACGGTGGCTATAAAATAATCTTTGGAAACAAACATAGAAATAAACATAACACAAAGCAGTCACAGACATCCATATCACAAAGGCGGAAGAAGATATGAATATATAACTAACACATGAAAGTGTACATCAGAGTAGTGGTCAAAAAGTTCCACAATAATACAAAAGAATAGCAACATGTGCTATACAAAAAGAATACAACTATGAGTCCATATCTCAAGTGTATACAACAAAAACTGCTAAACTAAATAGTCAGCCAAAAGTCAGAGTAGCAAATCCCGGAAGGAAGTCAAGCAGAAGCACCTGTAACATCTCGGTCTGACCCGAGTATTATTTAAGAAAATAATAAACGGATCAGTCTAACTATAAATATCAGATGACATGATATATAATAAAAGACATGGCATAAACAAAGAATATCCATACTGACATACTACTATAAGTATGAAAATGATGATCAACAGGAGATCAACCGATGAGAAATGATCAATATCACGAGAATCTTCTCAAAGATCCAAAGAGGGCATCATACCCTAAACTTGTACTCATAACAAGTCAATGACATAAAAATCCAGAAATCAAACAAGAAATCCAGAAATCATAAAAGAGAGAAAGAGGCCTATCACATGATGGTCCGAAGACCATGGGGAGCTACCCCATATGTGTGAGTCGGAATCACACTGATTGAGGCCTAGGCTAACCAAAAAGCAAAAAGGTATGTGTGAATGGAATCACACAAGTGGTGTCTAGCCTAACCTCGCAAACAAAAAGATATGTGTGAGTCGGAATCACACTACTGCGGCCTAGACTAACCTTGCGGACAAAGAGATGTGTGTGAGTCGGAATCACACTACTGCGGTCTAGTCTTACCTTGCAAACAAAGAGACATCGCACAATTGCTAGTCTAAATCATAAAATGATCATCATGATCAGCGAGAAGTGTCAATCACACCAAGCTAGTAAATATATGAGTTTAGCTTCATGTCCCATAACCACTTGCTTAACTTAAATATTTACGAACAAGCTGTAAATCTTCACTAGGAAATTGTCACGAAAGGGATCAATCGAACAAGTCCAAGAGCTAACCGACGAAGTGAACGCAAGCGTTTCATACCACCCGTTTTACTAAGTCGTTTAAGTCGATTTCTCATTCGAGTGAAGTAAAGGCTTGTATATACTAGTAGATTAAAAATCGGTTTGAGAAAACGAACTTTTGATATTTAAAATAGGGTTGAAATCGCTTTGATGAAAGAGTTTTGATATTTACTATTAGTATTGAAACCTTCATATATCTTTAAAGTGACATGTCATAAAACGATTGTAGAAACAAATCAATTCACGTTCGAAGACGTGAGTAAAGTCCAAAGAAGTCAATCCCAAAACCATCAAAGTAGAAATTCTGATAAATGTTTTTCAGAAGAGATTGCCTACGCAGAGTAATACGGGGTTCGACTTAGTGAAGGCAAGCTGTCTCTAGAAGCCAAACCGGTCAAATGACCAAGTACTAACTCGCGAACGACCTAGGGGAAAAATAGGTCAAACGACCAAGTACTAACTCGCGAACGACTTACGACTTAAGGGAGGCAAGCGACTTACGACTTAAGGGATAAGGTCATACGACCTAAGTGGAGAATGCCACGCGACTTAGCAGAAGAACAGGTCGAACGACCTAGGGGAAAAACAGGTCAAACGACCAAGTACTGACTCGCGAACGACTTAACGACTTAATCTTCTATTCGAGCTACGAGCTAAGGCTGGAACGACCTAGTGGAGTTAGGTCGGGGACGACCTACGACTTAAGGTCATACGACTTAACGGTTTAAAAGCCAACGACCTAGGACTTAAGAGCCATACGAGCTACGACTTAAGCTCAAATACGAGCTACGACTTATCACTTAACTCGCGAAAGACCTAGCGAAGGCAGAACACCCAGAACGACTTAACACTTTAACTCGTGAACGACTCAGGCCTTTAACTCGTGAACGACTCAGGCCTTTAACTCGTGAACGACTCAGGCCTTTAACTCGTGAACGACTCAAGCCAGGCGAACAGAAATGCACGCGCGCGACTTAAGCCCTTAACTCGTGAACGACTCACGACTTAGGCTTAACTCATGGACGACTCAGCGAAGGCCAGAAACGACTTAAGGCCAGAAAAATCACCAAAACGCTGAAAATTGAAGTTTTTCGCCAATCCAATCCAAACCAAATGCAAATGTTGATGCAAATACAATAGGGGATCATTCCCAACAGTCCAAGATAGATATAGGCAAGATGTGAGATCAAAAATCTCACCTTTTCACGGAATTTGATGAAGATGGAGATTGAAAGCAAGGAGAAGCAATCCAAAGCTTGAATCCACTATCTTCTACTTGAATTTGGAGTTGAATCTCGGATTTGCAATAGAATTGGAGTTTGGAGTTTTAATTTCCACTTCCCACCACCATTTTTGATGAAGCTTGAATGTTAAAACAAAGGGTGAATGAAGTGAGGAAGAGGGTTGGGCTGAACTAAGGAAGTGCAGTCCAAACCAAAGTCTCAAGCGGGAAAAGTGTCGAAAATTTCACTATCTCCAAACATATCGAAGTTTACACTCAAAAAGATCGCAAACGTCATTTTGAACTCAATGGGGGTGGTCTCGAGTCCTAATTTGACCGTATGCAAAAAGTAGCTTTTCGGACTAACATCCGACTAACGATAAAATATTTAAATATAAAATCGATAGATATGCGGGTTGTTACATGAAATCAATAGGCCGGTTTGGAATAATATGGACCATTTAAACTAAGTTGGATACTTTGATATTGTTTTGTGAAATAAGTGTTGACTATATAAGTTGTTTACTTGTGTTAAAGTAAGAGTTACCCCGGGTTTAAATAAGTTCTATGGATTGAAATTTCATGTTAGATGAGTTTACTCACGCTGGTTTCCAGCCTGACCCGGGTGTTACTTTAATGTAATGCTCGGGTCAGACTGAGTATTACAGATTTCCAAGTAAGGACGTTTTGGAGCTCAGGAGGCGAGCTGGATGGCAGGAACGTATGGAGTGTATTCCGCTGTGTATTTGAGAGTTGTTGTGATATTAGTCTGGGACAAGTTGATATAACTGTCCAGTTATGTGTATATGATTGTAACTCTGATGTATTGAATGTAAAATAACAATTACAACTTTCCTTTGTATAAATGATATTATTTGATATTATATTTATCCGCTGCGAATGTGAGAATCTGCGATGTGTTTTTGTTTCTTCTTCTTCTATCTTTTTCTTCTATCTCTTTCTTCTTTCCTAACTATCTGGAATTTTCGTGTTCGAAAATCCCGAGTCGTTACAATCACGATTTTTGATTCGTTAAACTCGTATATTTGAGAGCATCGATTCCATGGTCTCACTTTGGGCTCAGGCATGTTTGGACAGTGCTCGACTTTGTTTGCAGCAAAGTAGGGCTTTGGATTTTAGGTGAATGGAAGGGATTTAGTGGAAATGGGGTGTAGATTTGGGTTCGTGGTGTCGAGACGCATCATTGGCGATGTTTTGGTTATGGACGGCTCTCGTTTTGAAGTCGCGGCAATGAGCAGCGATGAGGAAAAGAGGTGAAGGCCGCATTTTTAGGAGTCTTCGGGGCGTGGGCTTTTGGGTACGGGCAAGTCGAGTTCGTCGAGAGAAATGCGTTGGCGATGTCGGATTGGAAATTCGTCGTGTCTAGCTCCATGTCATAGGAAATCGTGTACAATGTTGATGGGTTCTTGGGTGTCTTTATGAACGGGAGGGAAGAAAGAGGATGAAGGAGTAATTATTGAGTGATTAAGTTAAGCAATTATTAATTAATTAGTTACTAATTAATTTAATTTAATCGATAACCTATAATTTGAACAACTTTTGCATACGAGGTCGAATTCGAACATCGTTTGTTGCGTTGCACTCGTATAGACATTGTCTTCGCAATATAGTTGGTTTGTAGGAATTTGGAGCTAGTGGAATTTTTGGCTAAAATCGAATGCCCGTTCGATTTTAGTCCAAACCGGAACACTTTCCCGAAAGCTGAAATCAATGTGAGTTTAACTCGCATTCAATTTTACTATATCATATCTATGATGTTATAAACCATTACTGATTACTTTGATGTTAGTTAAATTGTTTGATTGATTGTTTGGTTTAATTTCCATTTAGAAAATGGTTGACATATTTACTTGATTGTTATGAACCCATATGATTATATATAATTTCCTTAACCATTTTGCAGGGAGAATTTGTAGAGAGACCCTGAGGGGTTTCTTACCAATAATTATTTATTTAGATCCTTATGCTATTATATTTATATTTAATTGGAATAAATCTTGATATTCCATTTAAATTATTTAAGTGCCGTTATAGAGATTTTAGCTATAGGTCATTTATTGATTTCATCCCCAACCTGTCGTGTGTGTTTTGAACTTGAGCTCGTGTTTTCATTAAATAGAATTTTAAAATTGATTAATCATATTAAGTAATATTATTTTAAATTAATAACCATTTTAATTAATGGTTATTTAAATTTTTTAACTGTTTTAACTAATAGTGTTTAAAGTTAACTAATCATGTTAATTATTGATTTTGGAATTAATTAATTACTTTAATTAATGATGTTTTGAAATTTATCAATCTATTTGATTAGTGAGATTTGAATTTAAGTAAATCATTTTAATTAATAATTTTAAATTTAATTAATCATTTTAATTAATGATTGTTTTAAATTTAATTAGTTGTTTTAACTAATGATATTTGAAGCTTATTTAATCATTTTAATTAATCATGTTGTATAGTTAATTAATAGTTTTAACAAATGATGTTTTAAATTAATCATTTTAACTAATGAGGTTTGAATTTAATTAACCTAATTAATTTAGGATTATTTGAACTTGATTAATTGTTTTTAATTAATGGTATTTAAAATTATTTAATCATTTTAATTAATGATATTTGAGATTAATTATTCATTTTAATTGATGATTATTTGAATTTAATAAATCTTTTTAATTAATGATATTTAAAATTAATTAATTAATTTAATAAAAGTGATTAAAGTAAATTAACTAATATAATGAAAGTGTTTTAAAGTTAAAGTTAATTAACCGATTTAGTGTTTTAAAGTTAATAAACTTATTTGGTAAAGGTTTTAAAGTTAACTTACTAATGATATAAAAGTGTCTGGAAATAATTAACTATTTTATTAAATATCATAGATTTATTTATTTAAAAGGGATTATAAATGTGATTAATTATCTTTCGAGGTAATTAATATAGTTTTAAATCTGCGAAGGTATTTATATTGTTTTATTATCTTTTGTGATAATAAATATTGTTCTAAATTTATAAATACAGTTAAGTATAAATTGTTTTCGGTCATAGTAAACAATGTTTTAATGACATCCATTTTTGACTCTTGTTTTAATACACTTAGTATTATACAATTTGTCTTTTAAAGGTACATTTTAAAAGGTATTTCTAGAAGTGATTTACCAATACTATAATATGGAAATTAGCACAAGTTCAGTTTTTAAATGTAAAGTTCGATTTCGATTATGGAAAAGTAGCTCCTTAATCGATATCGTCTATATGGAAAGGATTTAATCATACTTTTAACATTAAACGTTGAGGCTTGGACTCGTTTCTATCTCAAAGGTTAAAATGTCGTCAAGATGATGCCTAGAGGTAACACTATATCAAATTGTACGGCTTCATTTTCAACCGAGATATCGCACTTGTTTGGAATCGACAAGTAGTGTTAAATATATGATATTTAATTTCCATGTACGATCAGTTTATTTATCTTCGATAGTTGATTTATTAATAATCGGATTCAACTATCTTCATGGCGTATCGTCACCTTAAAAATGATTTGCAGCTATTTGAGCTTTAATATCCTTTATCGGAAATGACTAAAACCAAAGCGTTAGAGAGGGCCAAGCTATGTAGGGTTGCTCCCATTAGGGAACTTTCACAACTTATCTAGATTTTGATGTACCATCACCTTAAAAACGGTTAGGATTTAGATGTGAAATATTTGGATACTCAGTAAGGTTGCCGTGGTCTTGCTTGGAGGTTTTCGAGAAGTGTCATAGAGTAAATGTGCTTCTCAAAGGTATATTACTAGAGCTATACTTCAAAGGGGGTGCACCTTCCTAGTCATTTGTTAGAAATTTTTCTTTCCTCATTTGATTCGAACCTTTGAATTGTTTTTCCTTAATTGCAACGGGAAGAGTCAATCACTCTTCGCGATGTTTAATTATAGGTTTTGTCCATTATATCAAGTTTGGACTGTTACCTTATTTTATCCATTCTATCCAGTTTGGATTTTGCTCAAATTATTTTCGTTCATTCAAGTCTGAATTTTTAATATTATTTATGCTCATTTTTATTTGGATTTGTTTCTTGTTATTTATCTCTACTCCTTCCTGTATGGATGTTATTCTTGTGAGGTAAAAAACCATTCCGCGTTAGCGGCATGGTCTCACAGAACTTTTATATATAACCCATTATATGAGTTTTTCTCACGCCGGTAATTCCAGATTGATTCGGGTGTTATTTTATTATAACGCTTGGGCCAGACCGAGTATTTTCCCAGGTTGACTTTGGTGTTATGGAGATCTTAGAGAGGAGCTATAGGTTCACTTATCATAGTGTTTTATTTTCCACCGTATTATATAGTATCTCTATCAGCAATTGTATGGTTAGGATTTTATAACTGTCCAGTTGATATGGTTTGTTTTTGACTCTAATATACTGTGTATATTTGGAGAGACAGTTTTTACTATCCTCGTTATATTATATGGTTTCGATTTCACTGCGAGATTCTGATTTTCTATTCTTTTCTTTTTATTTACCCTAACAATCTGCCATTTTGTCGATTGGATGATCGACATTTGAATACAGTGGTAGTATTCAGTGTCGACTTTCAATGGTAAAGAATGTGGGTCGTTACAACTTGGTATCAGAGCTGAAGGATAAACGAGAACCTTGGTTTTGGTACAGGATGGATCATTAGAGATAGAGTTAGTAACACCCTAGAATGAGTTTGATAGTATTATATATATGAGGGTGTATTTGTTAATGTTATAAAAACATATTATGCTAATTGGTCTGCTGAGTTTTTTTAATTCTAGTCGACACGTGGGACACCACGGTGTCGATAGGGATTTCTAAACCCTCGAACAAGGCCAACGGACATGGTATTGAATTTTTGAAAATTTGGCAAATGAAATATTTTACCTAGGATTATATTATAATATATATATATATAAAGGAATAATTTTCAAAACTTTATATAGTTATAGAGTGTGTTTGTTTGAATGTGATAATATTTATTTATTATCACTATTGTTTGATCAGTCATGCTTGATTAAATTAGGAGCATCGATTACCATTTGTTGATTATTGATTATTTTGTTTAGCTTATTTATAAGCATTCATTGTTTGAATTTATATAATGAACCCCTTTGTAAGTTAATTTTCACAATTTGACTATAAAGTGTTCGAAGAAAATATTAAGTTAAAATTCACCTTTTAATAATGGTGAGTTAAAAATAAAATTTTAATAAAAGTTATTTAATACAATCTAAATGGTAGGATAAGACCTTTAGAGAATAGATATTTGAGAAAATTCCATTATAATAAAGAAGAGTTATTATAATATAAGATGATTTTAAATAAAGGAAATGTTATATAAATTTAGTTTATAAAATGTGTTTAAAAAAGGATTTTTGAATCTATATCCAGGAAATTTTGAAAATAATTTCAAAAGGATTTTGAGGAATAAAATAGTAGTACTTTTCGAAGTATTTAAAAGTAAAAATATTCTGGGAAGCGAAATTTAAAATTAAACGCATTTTCTTTGGGGTAACTCGTAGGAAAACATCTCAATTAGTTTTGTGGTAATCTGAATAATCTTCTAAGTGACGATCAGATGTTTGCTTAAGTGAACATTATGGAGTACTTAGTAAATTATTCTCTTTACCATTATGCGATTGAAATGAGTTCAAAATCCAAACGAACTCAAAGTAAGTTTTAATAAATAAATTGTTTGAATTTATTTCATATAAAAGTATACGTAGTATGTTTTCAAAAGATGAGTTTTTGGAAATTAAAAACCTAGTATATAATTTTTAAATTCCCTTAAAAAGGAATTGTTTTCAAAATAATAAAATATTTCTCATAAGATATTATCTTGATAGGTGAGATTTTACCCGTCGATAAGATATGGGATAATTTAACACAGGTTTAAAATGAGTTAAAATTGGATGGGAAAATTTTTATAAACATTTTTTATAAAACCATATACTTGTTTAAAACATCTAAGTAGTGTAAACTATTTGTTGATTGGGTCAACCCATAAATATCTACCATTTTAACACTCTAAATTAAAGAAGTTGAGAAGTTGACTCAGTTTAAAAAGACCCAAATTTTGATTAAATGTTCACCTAAATTATAAAAAATAAAATAAAATTTGTATGTACTCTAAGGATATAGAAGAGTATTGTACAAGTAAATAAAGTGAAATAAGTTATTATTTGATGTTTTATAAAGAAACGAGTTTATAAAATATTTTTAACTTAGGTGAAAAATTTATGAAGTAAATCATAAATAATTTTAGTATTGAATAAAATACTAAGTGGAAATGTAAGTGATTTAGAAAAATTGGTGTAGTTACGAAACCAATAATTTTAGAATATAACTTACAATTTTGTCTGAGTAAGTTTGGATAATCATCTAAGCAATAGCTGAGGGTTGTGGAGCAAAATTGCACGCTTACTGAATTATTCTTATTTTTGGGTAATTAAGAAATTTTGAACCTAAGTTAAGGTTTTTTGTTAGTCGTTTGACATTTTGAAACAATGTTAAGTGATAGGTTTTCCCTTATGGTATTTGATTGACTGTTACTGTTAGTTTATTTCTTCATGGAATTTGATTGATTTGATTTGGTTGAATCTGATTGATTGATTGTGTGATTTAATATATACCACAGTTTATAAAGTTTAAATTATAAACCAAGGTTTTTGAATTGTTGTTTATTAGGACTTAAATACCAGTGCTTCTGGAAATGTGATTTGTTAAAAAGAGGGAAATAAATAGCTTGTTTGCTCTAATTGTTGTTTTAGGAGGAACCAGAATACTACTGGCAGCTCCATATTGTTTTGATTGTAGAGTTTTACGTGCTTTGTTAGGAGGACCCCCTCCTTGAACTTTTTTATCTTGATTTTTGATTTACTTCTCTTTTGAGGAATCCAAAAATAAATTTTTGAATATAAAACCCGGACATTTAGCTCTAAATTTATCTTTCGAAATAATTAGATACCTCGCATTTATTACAGAATACCCTCTGAATTATGTTGCATATGGTTGTGATATTGTTGTTGGTTGCATGTAGCTATACTTCATACTATAAATGCATGTAGATTTATATTGGGCTAGTTTCGCATGTGGAGTTATATTATATTGCTTTTTGCCAACCCGATTACTCTTTTGGATTATGTAAGTGCATGTATGCAAGAGTTTTCCACTTGATTTCTTGCATGCCTGCAATTACAACAAGATAATAAACCGCTTGCAAAAATATAAATCAAACGCAAAAGGGTACATAATCGATTTAGAATTTAAATTGGTTGATGATTTTATGCCCCAGTTATGGGAAGCCACTTGGCTTTTGTTTTCTTCGGTTGGTTTGGAGCCCGTAGAAGCAATTTGTAGTTGTTCTGATCAAGCCGCGCAAAGGAGACGCTGCCGAAATTTGCCGTAAAATTTTGAAATTTATTTAATAAGTTTAATGACTCATTTTAATTAATAGTTTTAAACTTAAGGGTTTGAAAACATTTTCTTCCTTAGGAATTTCAGGGACGAAATTCTTTTAAGGAGGCAGAATGTAATAGCCCAAAAGTTTTGGTTACTATATTTTAAATGTTTAATCTTTAAATAGGTAAATTAATTAGATTTTGGAATTTAAAAACCTAAATTCAAATATTGTGATCATTTTAAATATATGAATTGTAAATTAAATATTAGTTAAATGGATTTAATAATTTTATTTAACCCCGTTTAATTAGTAAATAATATTAGTGAATTCAATTTGTAAATTTATTTGCAAAAATAAATAGATCAGATAAATATTGATAATTGGATCAAAAATATAAAACAATATTTCAAAATGTGAAATTAGCGTTCTGGCACTGTCTCGGACTTTGACAAAACCGGTGCCATTAGATCGGGAATAATAAATTGTTATATGCCGTCGAGTTTCGAAATGATCAGACGTACCGTTTGGTCGTGCAAGCTCGAAACGCATATCGTTTAGTTTTAAAAAATTATTATACTTTAGAATTATGTCTCAAAATAGTTCCATTGAGTTCAGGATAGGGGTATTTAGTATAGAACGTTAGTCGGCATGCTTCGATTGGAGTTCGAGATTTTGGAGTGTAGTGTCGAACATTATCGAATAAAATAATATATGCTCCATATTTCAAACCAATACCAGCCACGTTTAGGCCCATACCCACGTTTTCAAACCCATACTCCCCTTCTCTTTATAAACATGGCCTATGACTAAACCAGAGCTCCTCTTCTTGAATCAATTTTTAAAAATCAAAATGCGTAGTTCATTTAAAATCATGATTTTTGATACGTTAGACTCGTATATTTGAGATCTTCGATTCCATGGTCTCGCTTTGGGCTCAGGCGTGTTTGGACAGTGCTCGACTTTGTTGGCAGTAAAGCAGGGCTTCGGATTTTAGGTGATTGGAAGGAATTTAGTGGAAATGGGGTTCAGATTTGGGTTTGTGGTGTGGAGAAGCATCGTTGGCCATGTTTTGGTGATGGGCGGCTTTTGTTTGGAAGTCATGACAGTAAGCAGTAATGAGGAAAAGAGGTGCGGGTCACGTTTTTTGGGAGCCTTTGGGGCATGGATTTTTGGGTACGGGCAAGTCGAGTTTGTCGAGAGAAACACGTTGGCAAAGTCGGATTTGAAAATCATTATGTCTAGTTTTGTGTCATTGGAAATCATGCACGGTGTTGATGAGTTCTTGGGTGTCTGTATGCATGGGAGGGAAGAAAGAGGATAAGGGATGGATTATTGAGTGATTAAGTTAACTAATGATTAATTAATTATTTATTAATTAATTTAATTGATAACTTATAGTTTGAATAACTTTTGCATTTGAGGTCTAATTCCAACTCTGTTTGTTGTGTTGCACTCATATGGACATTGTCTTCGCAATGGAGTTAGTTCAGAGGAATTTTGAGCTAGTGTAATTTTTGACTAAAATCGAACGCCCGTTCGGTTTTAGTCCAAATTGGAACGCTTTGGCGAAAACTGAAATCAATGTGAGTTTAACTCACATTCAATTTTACCATATCATATCTATGATGCTATAAACTATTATTGATTGCTTGGATGTTAGTTAAATAGTTTGATTAATTGTTTAGTTTAATTTCCATCTAGAAAATGGATGACATATTTACTTGATTGTTATGAACCCATATGATTATATATAAAGTCCTTAACTATTCTTTTGCAGGGAGAATTTGTAGAAAGTCCCTGAGGGATTTTTTTTCCGATAATTATTTATTTGCATCCTTATGTTATTATATTGATATTAAATTGAAATAAATATTGATATTCCATTTAAATTGTTTAAGTGTCGCTACGACGATTTTAGCTATACCGTCATTTATTGATTTTCATCCCCAAAAACCATGTGGCGTGTGTTTTGAACTTGAGCTTGTATTTTCACTAAATAGAATTTTAAAATTCATTAATCATATTAATTAATGGTATTTTAATTTAATTAACCATTTTAATTAATGGTTATTTAAATTAATTAACTGTTTTAACTAATGATGTTTAAAGTTAATTAATCATGTTAGCTAATAATTTTGGAACTAATTAATTAATTAATTATGTTTTAAAATTTATTAATCTATTTGATTAATGAGATTTGAATTTAATTATATCATTCTAATTAATGATTTTAAACTTTAATTAATCATTTTAATTAATGATTGTTTTAAATTTAATTACTTGTTTTAACTAATGATATTTGAAGTTTATTTAATCATTTTAATTAATGATGTTGTATATTTAGTTAATCATTTTAACAAATGATATTTCAAATTAATCGTTTTAACTAATGAGGCTTGTGTCACGATCGGGATTTTCGACTTTCGAAAATTCGACATCGATACTCACTTTATCGACTGCCGAACAATCGAGTGCCGGAAACTCCAATAGTGAGGGTTTTAGAAAGAAGAAAAAGGTAGAAGAAGAAGAAAGAAAGAAGAAGAACAACAGAACAACATCAGAACAGAGACAATATCAGAATCTCACATATCGCAGCGGAACAATATATAATAGATAAACACTAATCTTTTAAAACAAAGAACTATATCAGTTTATACATACATCAATCAGAGTCAATATACAACAATGGACAGTTATATAAACTTGTCCTCATACAGAATACACAGCGGAATAAATACTATCAGATACAAATACTACGTCTCGCCATCCAGCTTATCTCCAAAGCTCCAGAATATCCAGATAACCTAATAATCTAACTCTAGACTGCCCGTGTGGAAATTGGTGGGCACCCAGAGTTTAGAAGGGAAACAATAAACTCCGAGTCAGTCATGGTGACTGGTGTGAGATCGTAAAACAGTTTATCTTTAGAATAAACAACAGAAAAATTTTAAAGTCAATTCGCAATGCTTTTGGAAAATGAAACTACCATAAGACCTCCCACCACACACACAATGCAAACGCAGACTTGGAGGAGATTTCTTCTTATGTTAGTCAAACATGCTTACTACGCAAAATCAAATCATTTTGGATATTATTATTAGTGCATAGTGGAAAACATTTCGAAAGTAGAATATAAATCTTAGCCAGCATAGGTACCATTATATTATGCCTGCTATAGCTGCCTCCTGAGGAGACAGGTTATACAATTGAAATCGTAAAGGCTCGTATTGTTTCTTTGGATTTCCAACAAATGGTCAGGCTAAGGAACTTCCTATCCACGATGGGTACGTCCCTGGAATAGACGACCCGAGAACCTAACCGGATCTCTGCCAACACAAGGCCGGGTTACCTCTGCAAAAATAGGTAACTACTGACACGCGTATGCCATCCCCCGATCGTCACCGATCTTCCCGAGGATCCCCGATTCGCAACAACCACAAAGTAATAAATTTGCAGCAACCACAGAGGTTAAGTATCTGGGCTCCATACCATGATACCACCTTTATCCAGAAGGAATGACATACACTAAGGGGCGCTACTCCCTAGAACCTTGCCGCATCCTTCCTGTTTCGACCATTTCTGGGGTGTGAGGCTCGACGAAGTCTCGTCCACAAAGCTACGCTTTCTACAAAGCCATGCTTCGGGTCAAACAAAATGATCAACCTATGATCATAAAGATATAAGATCAAACAAGTGATCATATCACAAATGATCAAACACTGATCATTTCACAGCAACACTCAGTATGCCACGTTACCAAATTGGGATATATCGCTGATAAATTTCAACTACATAACCTCTGAGCTCGTACGTCTCAGAGAAGGGTGTTAAGCTAAGAGAATAAATTCTCTGCCACCAACAGAAATGTATTTGAAAGAAATCAGCTTTATATCTCAAATTGTAACGTCAGACACACAATCCATACAAGTCTGTTCCGGGATCGAACAGAACCGAAGGCACTTCTCACGAAGCCCTTGCACATCCGAATAATTTTCAATCACGTCAGGACTTCCCGTCACTAAGGGTGATAAAACCTCTAAACCGGAGATCAGCCGATGTAGAGTAACTCGACGGTAATCCTTCCGTTTTCAAAAATATCCGGTCTTCAACACCGGTCTTCGAATGCAATTCATAACGACGTATCACATATTCGGAATGGGTTATACGACCCCATGGTCCTTTCCCGGCTAACCCGAATAGTGAGCGCTTATTCAAAAAAAAGTGTGGCATTCAAATTCATCCAATTCACAACAGATACCTATCTAAAGGTAATTATTGATAGTCGGTTATTTAACTATCAATAAAGATGCGCAACATCATCAGATTCCAAATAATTTTCCAAATTATTTATCTTCAAAAATATCTTTACTAGATATAAAATTTCCACACTTCAAAAATAAATCAACGTTTATTTTTCTAAAAAGTTTCCCTTTCCTTTATAAATTCCATATTGAATTTACATTTTTCGAATATCTACTAATATTCGATTTTCCATCGTTTTCAAATATTCAATTTCGATTTATCCTTAAGAAGATAAAATCTCAAAACGTTTCATTTCATTTTGGAAAACATTCCATACTTATTTAAAATAAGTAATTCACAAATCTATTTATTTTCAATATTTGAAAATATTCGATATACTTAAATCAAAATTAAGTATATATTTCATTCTTTTAAGGAAATCATTTAATATAACAACATTTATTTGAGTCAAAACGAATGTTACGTAAAACATTGTTACGACGACTCAAAATCACTAGTATAGGGATTCGAAATTAAGATAGATATGTAAATCCCAATACTATATAAAAACATTTCCTTTCGGAAATCATTTATTATAACAACAGTGTTATAGTCCACCATTTCCTTATTTTTCGAAAACGTCTATTTCAACAATAAATGTTGAAATCTATGATTTCGATAGTCAATATATTTTAAAACATCTTTTAAATGTTTAACTTCATTTTCAATGTCACTTCTTCAAAAATAAATCCATTTTTCTTAACAATATATTCACTGTCCAAAATCGTGAATATAATTCACTTATCACATTTCAGTATTTAATTCATCAAATTCAATTGATTTTGAATTTATAAAACAACGCTTATAAATTCCATTTCTGTTTTATAACAACTTCGGTTTATAAATCTTCTTTATTAACAATTTCGATAAATATCCCACTTAAAGGCAAAAATCCAATTTACAAGTAAATTTCTTATCAGCCTTTATTCTACAATTTCATTCATTTTATAACTTCATACTTTATAAATCTATAAACTTCAAACTTCACAATTTATAATCCTGTAAATTTTCTATCTTCCCAAGTTATAATTCTATAAGTTTCATATCTTTACAATTTAACACTTATAAAAAACTCGTTTTAAAATTCCAATAATTTTAATTGATAAATATCAATTTTATACATCTTTTATATACCTCGTTTTTAATAATTCAAAAATTCAAATTTTAAACTATTTTATAAATTACTTAACTGTTTATTTCAAAAATCACCTCTCGGTTATATTTCACCAAAATCTTAACCTTTACAACTTTAATAATTTTAACGTTTGTAAATTAATTCAAAAATTTAATAACGTATATTTACAAATAATCACTTTAAAAATCTCTTTTAAAGTTAAAAACGTTATTTTAAAACTTCAAAAATTGAATCCAATGATGCAACGCATCAATTAGTCAATCACAACATCAACATCATATATCAACATATGATAACAGAATATACATCAATCCTGTAAATAAATAACTACTGGTGAGGAATCCAGTTGGATCCCTCCAACCTGTTTCCCTACATCCAAAGACGTTAGCACAATACCATTCCACTTCGAGGTGGAATATCGCGGTATATGGGTTTTTATAAAAATCCGCTTACTAACGGCGCAATAGGGTCTCATCCGCTATACGAGGCGGGAAATCATCAATCCAATATATACATATACCAATATGTATATACTGCTATATATATATAGATATATCCTATTATATCTAATAGCACATCCAATAACAATCATCATCAATCAATAACTGTAAATTCCACTTTTCAATTTGAGTGAGAAGAATCTCACCTTTGCCATTTATTTATTTTTTCCATCCATCCAAATTAGCATTCTTCCTTCACGATTTTTTTGCCCTAGTATAAACATTTTATACCATCTATTAATATTCGAATCAACTGAATAATTAAATTTTCATTTTAAAATTTTGATTCATTGGTGGTTTCATTTTAATAGTTAAATTAACTGATAGTTTTATTTTAAACCAATTCTCCTTTAAATAAATTTATTTAACTACTGATTTAAATTTAAAACTAAATTTTTCTTTAATAATTTATTTAACTATATTCTTTTTTTCCCTTTTCTTTTTCTTGCTTAAACAATATATATATATATATATATTACTTATTAAATTAAATTCAGAAAATAAGCAGTCTATAACTTTACTGTTTTCAAATTTTTAAAAATTATCTATATATAAAATTTCCAATCTAACTATATATATAAAATAAAACATGACTTTACTGTAATTTTTTTTTCTTCAACCTTTTTTCAAAAATAATTAAACAGGTTTATCTCTGCTGTATATATATAAATTTAACAAAAGAATTTTAAAATAAATGTCTTACTGAATCAGAGAATCCAAGCTAATCGAAAATCGAAGCCACCCAAATCGAACGACGCTACTCGACAATGCTCCCCCAAACGCGAACTGAACTCGCGGCCACCGGTCCATCTGCCCTTCGATTTGAGATCGCCACGAGCTTCGAAGTTCGCCGCCGACCCTGACGTTCCAAAACCCTAGGTACCATGGCCTTCCTTGCTCGCCTGCCCACGTCGCGACATCGTACGCGAATGCCGCCGCCGCCCTTCCAGACTTCATCGCTGCTAGCATCGCGACATCCACGACACGCTGCCCACGCTCGAGTACTAGTTATCGAGCTCCTCGTGCCTGCCACACTCAAGTCTAAATCGAGCACGCGGTTGCTCTTGGTTGTCTTCGATCGCTGCGAATCAATTTGGAAGTGAATTTGATTCTAGGATTGTAGAAGGGAGGGAAGCTAGGAAGATTTCAAACTGCTGCCATTTCCAATTGAAAAGAAGAAGACGCGATTTTTGAAATGAAGAAGAACGCTCGGCATTGTATTTCAATTTGAACTGTGAAAAGGGGGAAATTTCGTTTTCTTTTGCTTTGAAGCTGCGGCCATTAATTCAAACGAGATTTTCTTTGTTTCTGAAAAAGGAAGTTGCGTGATGATATTTTAAAAAGTAGGGGAAGACAGGATTTCGTGGTTTTGCAGAGAACAACGTGTTTGCACGATCCTTTTCGTGATTGTAGGCGCGAATAATTGGCGTGATTTAAGGAGGAAAAGTTTGAACGTAAATAGAATATTAAATAGAATTTCCGACGTAAATTTTCCAACGCGTTTATGTGTCGTGTGCTCATGTATCAACACCGAAAAATACGAAAATTGAAATCCGACAATAATTCAATATTACGGACCCAATGGAACTGGTTTCGTCGAATTCCGAGACTGTGCCTCGGACGGCTATTTTTAAATTCGATTCGAACGATTTAATTCTCAAACTGAACAAAACAGTTTTAAATTCGATTCTGAAGCTTCTGTTATCTTCAGTAATATCAACACGAATTTTAAAAGCTTCCGAAATATTTTTCTTCGACTTTAAATTGAAGATTCAAATTTTCATTCAGTTTCGATTGATTAAATTTTATAATTTAATCTCCAAATTCAAATTTATATCGGGGATTCAAATTAAATCGTCGTTCAAATATTTAAAATTAATTAAATATCCTCAATTTAATTTGTTCGAAATTCTGGGTCGTTACAGACTTCCATCCTTAAAAGAATTTCGTCCTCGAAATTACAAGTCAGGAAAAGTGGTCCTTAACTCGTCTACTATCTTTCACAATCTAATAGTTTTATCAAATTATCGAAACAAATCTTTCTACTAAAGATTCGTTATTAATCCAACCAACTTTCTAAACATTTTCAAAATCTTCAAACATCATTGTTTACTTCAAAATTCAAATTTAAATTCAAATTTAAATTTAAATTTTCAAAATTTTCTCAAAAATTTTCTAACACTCGAAATTTTCAAAAAATTTCGCCAGCGTCTCCTTTGCGCGGCTAATACGGTACGACTACAAAACGCCCCTACGGACTCTCAGATTTCAAAAAGAAAAAGAAAAAGCCAAGCGGCTAGACCAGAAATCATCAAATCTCATATTATAATTCAAATACTTACCTTTTTCGAGCAATTCAAATTATCTTTGAAAATCAAATCCCATTCCTTTACACCTGTATATCCTACTAGCCATAATATCTAGTTACATATATTCAAACTATTCTGCAAATTTAATTACAAAATTTTCAATATAACTGCTTATATCATCTTTAGTTTACTTCATTGTTGAAGTTACATATTCATATCCATTCAATTTTACATTTCTAATCTCATTTGAATTCAATTCACAATTTTCATTAAATTTGGATTTTGATTCAACTTCTGAATATTGAATTTATCAATTATCTTTAGTTCACAACTGCACTATTTTAAATTAGTTCCAATTACAAATTCATTACAAATTCTAATTCACTTATTCAATTCAATTCATTTGCTTAAAAATTCGAAATGAGTTTCAACATTTAATTTCACTTTCATTAAATTGATTCGCTTGTATTTACATTCATTTAACTTCATTCTTTAAGTTAAATTTATTCTATCAAAATTCAATTTGTATAAGTTATGAACTTATTTCTGATTTCATAAATATTTTTATATAGTATTCCAGAGTCTTACCAACATTTCAAAAATCGTTTTCGAAAACAATTCAAATCATCCTTTGAATTTCCAAAACAAAACCCAATTTTTCAAAACAACTTCCATTTAAAACATTTGGCAGCAATTCCTCTTTTGGAAACCCGAAAATGAACATCGATGATGCTGCAGTCATTACCGAAGTTATTTTCCAGCGACCGAAAAGAGTTTAGAGCTTTTCATCTCTTCAAAATATTTTTCAAAACCTTTGAAAATCACTTCCAAACCAAAAAGGATTTAAACTTTCCAAATCTCCAAAATTTTCAAACTCTTTTCAAAACATTTCCAAATACTTCTTTGGAATTCTGTTTTAAATTACAATTCACATTTATAATTTACATTCTTAAATTTCATTCGTATATGAATTTTACTTCTTAAATCTTTGGTTATTACTTTATTTCTTATTCAATTTCCATATAACAATGGTAATATTTCAATGTTATTATTTCCTAACAACCAAACATCCATATACTATAATAATTCATAGCAAATTATTTCTTTTCTATACAAAAATAGTTTTGGGCAAAATTATTTCATTCACCCTATTTAAAACAATACTATGTCGTCTTGCCTCGTTTAAGTGTTTAGAAATCTCTATCGATAATATGGCGTCCCACATACCGACCAAAATTCACAAACATCTCAACGGGTAAGCAAACACAATATAAAATATTTTTTTTTATATTCAAATAACAAATACGCGCTCATATCTATTATTACACTCAACTCATTCTAGAGTACTACTGACTCTATCTCTAATGAGTAACACCCAACAGAGCAGGGTTGTCGCTTAACCATCGCTCTGATACCACGCTGTCACGATCGGGATTTTCGACTTTTGAAAATTCGACATCGATACTCACTTTATCGACTGCCGAACAATCGAGTGCCGGAAACTCCAATAGTGAGGGTTTTAGAAAGAAGAAAAAGGTAGAAGAAGAAGAAAGAAAGAAGAAGAACAACAGAACAACATCAGAACAGAGACAATATCATAATCTCACATATCGTAGCGGAACAATATATAATAGATAAACACTAGTCTTTTAAAACAAAGAACTATATCAGTTTATACATACATCAATCAGAGTCAATATACAACAATGGACAGTTATATAAACTTGTCCTCATACAGAATACACAGCGGAATAAATACTATCAGATACAAATACTACGTCTCGCCATCCAGCTTATCTCCAAAGCTCCAGAATATCCAGATAACCTAATAATCTAACTCTAGACTGCCCGTGTGGAAATTGGTGGGCACCCAGAGTTTAGAAGGGAAACAATAAACTCCGAGTCAGTCATGGTGACTGGTGTGAGATCGTAAAACAGTTTATCTTTAGAATAAACAACAGAAAAATTTTGAAGTCAATTCGCAATGCTTTTGGAAAATGAAACTACCATAAGACCTCCCACCACACACACAATGCAAACGCAGACTTGGAGGAGATTTCTTCTTATGTTAGTCAAACATGCTTACTACGCAAAATCAAATCATTTTGGATATTATTATTAGTGCATAGTGGAAAACATTTCGAAAGTAGAATATAAATCTTAGCCAGCATAGGTACCATTATATTATGCCTGCTATAGCTGCCTCCTGAGGAGACAGGTTATACAATTGAAATCGTAAAGGCTCGTATTGTTTCTTTGGATTTCCAACAAATGGTCGGGCTAAGGAACTTCCTATCCACGATGGGTACGTCCCTGGAATAGACGACCCGAGAACCTAACCGGATCTCTGCCAACACAAGGCCGGGTTACCTCTGCAAAAATAGGTAACTACTGACACGCGTATGCCATCCCCCGATCGTCACCGATCTTCCCGAGGATCCCCGATTCGCAACAACCACAAAGTAATAAATTTGCAGCAACCACAGAGGTTAAGTATCTGGGCTCCATACCATGATACCACCTTTATCCAGAAGGAATGACATACACTAAGGGGCGCTACTCCCTAGAACCTTGCCGCATCCTTCCTGTTTTGACCATTTCCGGGGTGTGAGGCTCGACGAAGTCTCATCCACAAAGCTACGCTTTCTACAAAGCCATGCTTCGGGTCAAACAAAATGATCAACCTATGATCATAAAGATATAAGATCAAACAAGTGATCATATCACAAATGATCAAACACTGATCATTTCACAGCAACACTCAGTATGCCACGTTACCAAATTGGGATATATCGCTGATAAATTTCAACTACATAACCTCTGAGCTCGTACGTCTCAGAGAAGGGTGTTAAGCTAAGAGAATAAATTCTCTGCCACCAACAGAAATGTATTTGAAAGAAATCAGCTTTATATCTCAAATTGTAACGTCAGACACACAATCCATACAAGTCTGTTCCGGGATCGAACAGAACCGAAGGCACTTCTCACGAAGCCCTTGCACATTCGGATAATTTTCAATCACGTCAGGACTTCCCGTCACTAAGGGTGATAAAACCTCTAAACCGGAGATCAGCCGATGTAGAGTAACTCGACGGTAATCCTTCCGTTTTCAAAAATATCCGGTCTTCAACACCGGTCTTCGAATGCAATTCATAACGACGTATCACATATTCGGAATGGGTTATACGACCCCATGGTCCTTTCCCGGCTAACCCGAATAGTGAGCGCTTATTCAAAAATAAGTGTGGCATTCAAATTCATCTAACTCACAACAGATACCTATCTAAAGGTAATTATTGATAGTCGATTATTTAACTATCAATAAAGATGCGCAACATCATCAGATTCCAAATAATTTTCCAAATTATTTATCTTCAAAAATATCTTTACTAGATATAAAATTTCCACACTTCAAAAATAAATCAACGTTTATTTTTCTAAAAAGTTTCCCTTTCCTTTATAAATTCCATATTGAATTTACATTTTTCGAATATCTACTAATATTCGATTTTCCATCGTTTTCAAATATTCAATTTCGATTTATCCTTAAGAAGATAAAATCTCAAAACGTTTCATTTCATTTTGGAAAACATTCCATACTTATTTAAAATAAGTAATTCACAAATCTATTTATTTTCAATATTTGAAAATATTCGATATACTTAAATCAAAATTAAGTATATATTTCATTCTTTTAAGGAAATCATTTACTATAACAACATTTATTTGAGTCAAAACGAATGTTACGTAAAACATTGTTACGATGACTCAAAATCACTAGTATAGGGATTCGAAATTAAGATAGATATGTAAATCCCAATACTATATAAAAACATTTCCTTTCGGAAATCATTTACTATAACAACAGTGTTATAGTCCACCATTTCCTTATTTTTCGAAAACGTCTATTTCAACAATAAATGTTGAAATCTATGATTTCGATAGTCAATATATTTTAAAACATCTTTTAAATGTTTAACTTCATTTTCAATGTCACTTCTTCAAAAATAAATCCATTTTTCTTAACAATATATTCACTGTCCAAAATCGTGAATATAATTCACTTATCACATTTCAGTATTTAATTCATCAAATTCAATTGATTTTGAATTTATAAAACAACGCTTATAAATTCCATTTCTGTTTTATAACAACTTCGGTTTATAAATCTTCTTTATTAACAATTTCGATAAATATCCCACTTAAAGGCAAAAATCCAATTTACAAGTAAATTTCTTATCAGCCTTTATTCTACAATTTCATTCATTTTATAACTTCATACTTTATAAATCTATAAACTTCAAACTTCACAATTTATAATCTTGTAAATTTTCTATCTTCCCAAGTTATAATTCTATAAGTTTCATATCTTTACAATTTAACACTTATAAAAAACTCGTTTTAAAATTCCAATAATTTTAATTGATAAATATCAATTTTATACATCTTTTATATACCTCGTTTTTAATAATTCAAAAATTCAAATTTTAAACTATTTTATAAATTACTTAACTGTTTATTTCAAAAATCACCTCTCGGTTATATTTCACCAAAATCTTAACCTTTACAACTTTAATAATTTTAACGTTTGTAAATTAATTCAAAAATTTAATAACGTATATTTACAAATAATCACTTTAAAAATCTCTTTTAAAGTTAAAAACGTTATTTTAAAACTTCAAAAATTGAATCCAATGATGCAACGCATCAATTAGTCAATCACAACATCAACATCATATATCAACATATGATAACAGAATATACATCAATCCTGTAAATAAATAACTACTGGTGAGGAATCCAGTTGGATCCCTCCAACCTGTTTCCCTGCATCCAAAGACGTTAGCACAATACCATTCCACTTCGAGGTGGAATATCGCGGTATATGGGTTTTTATAAAAATCCGCTTACTAACGGCGCAATAGGGTCTCATCCGCTATACGAGGCGGGAAATCATCAATCCAATATATACATATGCCAATATGTATATACTGCTATATATATAGATATATCCTATTATATCTAATAGCACATCCAATAACAATCATCATCAATCAATAACTGTAAATTCCACTTTTCAATTTGAGTGAGAAGAATCTCACCTTTGCCATTTATTTATTTTTTCCATCCATCCAAATTAGCATTCTTCCTTCACGATTTTTTTGCCCTAGTATAAACATTTTATACCATCTATTAATATTCGAATCAACTGAATAATTAAATTTTCATTTTAAAATTTTGATTCATTGGTGGTTTCATTTTAATAGTTAAATTAACTGATAGTTTTATTTTAAACCAATTCTCCTTTAAATAAATTTATTTAACTACTGATTTAAATTTAAAACTAAATTTTTCTTTAATAATTTATTTAACTATATTCTTTTTTTCCCTTTTCTTTTTCTTGCTTAAACAATATATATATATATATATTACTTATTAAATTAAATTCAGAAAATAAGCAGTCTATAACTTTACTGTTTTCAAATTTTTAAAAATTATCTATATATAAAATTTCCAATCTAATTATATATATAAAATAAAACATGACTTTACTATAATTTTTTTTTCTTCAACCTTTTTTCAAAAATAATTAAACAGGTTTATCTCTGCTGTATATATATAAATTTAACAAAAGAATTTTAAAATAAATGTCTTACTGAATCAGAGAATCCAAGCTAATCGAAAATCGAAGCCACCCAAATCGAACGACGCTACTCGACAATGCTCCCCCAAACGCGAACTGAACTCGCGGCCACCGGTCCATCTGCCCTTCGATTTGAGATCGCCACGAGCTTCGAAGTTCGCCGCCGACCCTGACGTTCCAAAACCCTAGGTACCATGGCCTTCCTTGCTCGCCTGCCCACGTCGCGACATCGTACGCGAATGCCGCCGCCGCCCTTCCAGACTTCATCGCTGCTAGCATCGCGACATCCACGACACGCTGCCCACGCTCGAGTACTAGTTATCGAGCTCCTCGTGCCTGCCACACTCAAGTCTAAATCGGGCACGCGGTTGCTCTTGGTTGTCTTCGATCGCTGCGAATCAATTTGGAAGTGAATTCGATTCTAGGATTGTAGAAGGGAGGGAAGCTAGGAAGATTTCAAACTGCTGCCATTTCCAATTGAAAAGAAGAAGACGCGATTTTTGAAATGAAGAAGAACGCTCGGCATTGTATTTCAATTTGAACTGTGAAATGGGGGAAATTTCGTTTTCTTTTGCTTTGAAGCTGCGGCCATTAATTCGAACGAGATTTTCTTTGTTTCTGAAAAAGGAAGTTGCGTGATGATATTTTAAAAAGTAGGGGAAGACAGGATTTCGTGGTTTTGCAGAGAACAACGTGTTTGCACGATCCTTTTCGTGATTGTAGGCGCGAATAATTGGCGTGATTTAAGGAGGAAAAGTTTGAACGTAAATAGAATATTAAATAGAATTTCCGACGTAAATTTTCCAACGCGTTTATGTGTCGTGTGCTCATGTATCAACACCGAAAAATACGAAAATTGAAATCCGACAATAATTCAATATTACGGACCCAATGGAACTGGTTTCGTCGAATTCCGAGACTGTGCCTCGGACGGCTATTTTTAAATTCGATTCGAACGATTTAATTCTCAAACTGAACAAAACAGTTTTAAATTCGATTCTGAAGCTTCTGTTATCTTCAGTAATATCAACACGAATTTTAAAAGCTTCCGAAATATTTTTCTTCGACTTTAAATTGAAGATTCAAATTTTCATTCAGTTTCGATTGATTAAATTTTATAATTTAATCGCCAAATTCAAATTTATATCGGGGATTCAAATTAAATCGTCGTTCAAATATTTAAAATTAATTAAATATCCTCAATTTAATTTGTTCGAAATTCTGGGTCGTTACAGCTTGAATTTAATTAACCCAATTAATTTATGATTATTTGAACTTAATTAATTGTTTTTAATTAATGGCATTTAAAATTATTTAATCATTTTAATTAATTATATTTGATATTAATTATTCATTTTAATTGATGATTATTTGAATTTAATAAATCTTTTTAATCAATGATATTTAAAGTTAATTAATTGATTTAACAAAAGTGATTAAAGTAAATTAACTAATATAATGAAAGTGTTTTAAAGTTAATTAATTGATTTAGTATTTTAAAGTTAATAAACTGATTTAATAACGGTTTTAAAGTTAACTTACTGATGATATAAATGTGTTTGGAAATAATTAACTATTTTATTAAAGATCGTGGATTTTTTACTTGAAAGAGATTATCAATGTGGTTAATTATCTTTCAGGGTAATTAATATTGTTTTAAATCTATGAAGGTATTTAAATTGTTTTATTATCTTTTGGGATAATAAATATTGTTTTAAATTTATAAATAGAGCTAAGTATATATTATTTTGGTTATAGTAAACAATGTTTTATTGACAATCTTTTTGGCTCTTGTTTTAATACACCTACTATTATAAAATTTGTCTTTTAAAAGTACTTTTTAAAAAGTACTTTTAAAAAGTATTTCTAAAAGTGTTTTAGCAATACTGTAATATGGAAATTAAGCACAATTTCAGTTTTTAAAAGTAAAGTTCGATTTCAATCATGGAAAAGTAGTTCCGTAATCGATATCGCTTATATGGAAAGGATTTAGTCATACTTTTAACACTAAACGTTGAGGCTTGGACTCATTTCTATCTCGAAGGTTAAAAATATCGTCAAGGCGATGCCTAGAGGTAACACTATCTCAACTCGCCTGGCTTCATTTTCAATCGCGAGATCGCACTAGTTTGGAATCAACGAGTTGTGTTAAATATATGATATTTAATTTCCATATAAGATCAATTTAGTTATCCTCGGTATTTGTTTTATTAATTATCGGATTCAGCTTTGTAATAGCCTGGCGATTTTCGACCCTGAAAATCGACACTAATACGTTAACTGTACAGAGTGCCGAGCAATCGAGTGCCGAAAATACCAGGTTGTTAGGTTTAAGAAGAAGAAAAGATAAAAGAAGAAACATAAAACAGCAGCACAAAATCTCACAATCGCATTTTACAAAAGAAAGCTATAGCTGTTAATATATATACAAGTTATCAGAGTACAATCATCAACCAATAAATCTTGACATTTATAATAACTTGTCCCTAAATGCTGACCATACAGTCTATAATACACAGCGGAATATATACGTCTCTGCCATCCAGCTCGTCTCCTGAACTCCAAAAGCGTCGTAACCTGAAAATTTGTAATACTCGGTCTGACCCGAGCATTACAACAAAGTAACACCCGAGTCAGGCTGGAAACCAGCATGAGTAAACCTACTTAAATTGAAATACTTAAGTTATGAAGATCCTTTAAACACAGGTAACTCGTACAACACGATGAGTTTGTTATAGATGTTTATTCATAGTAAAACTTTTCAACGTTTTATTCCCACATTTCGATTCGTTTGGCTGTTAAATGTACAGACCAGAATACTTGAAATAAAAATCAAGAACAATAAGGCAAAACATAGATTGTTAACTTAATTTAACGATAAATAGTTAATATTAAACAATTTGCAAATTAGGATTTTATTTACTCTAATTACTGAAACCATTTATATTATTAACCCAAGATAATCATAAATTAAACAAATTATTCCTAGTTAATTAGGATGAAAAAAATCCGAGCAATAACTAATCCTATTTTATTAACCTAAAATTTAATCATTTAGAATTAAATTAATTACTTACCTTAATTATTATAGATAATTAAGGTTTAATTTACACAAAATCAATTAAGATTAAATATTAGGAACAAGATTACAAGGCAAAGAATTCCACATTGATTTGATTCAAAATGCAAATCGAAATAGGGTTTTAACTTTAAAGTTATCATAAGTTCATTTTTTTCCTTCTTTCTTTTTTTCCTATTCCTCTTTACTTTCTATTTTTTCTCTTTCTTTTTATCCCTTCTCTCTTTTTTTTCTTCATTTTTTTATTCTTCCCTTGGCCCAAACTCGGCCCATCACTCTTCCTCCTCTTCTCCTTTCTTTCCAGTTCTAATCTCCCATTTGTTCTTCTATTTTCTTCTTTTTTTTGACTCAACCGTGCACGCACGCGTGCACATTCATGTGCACGTCGTCTCCGGTCGGGGTAGTTCGCCGCCAAGCCTCTATCCAAGTCATCGTCTACCCCCTTACTTCTCTCAACTCCCTAGAGCACACGTTCATCTCGTTCACCTTTCGAGCTATAAGCCGCACTCTAGAACAACGTACCCCCCACATAAACACCTCACCTCGCTTCTCCCGTTCACCATCTTTCACCAGAATTTAACCAAGGCACCGCCGCATCCACCACTAACATTTCCCCTGGACCGCAAGCTTCGTTCTTTCCCCACTTTACGCAATCGGCCATGAAAATGAGACCAGAAAACAACAGGTTATACCCTATTTTTCCCTCGTCTCCCTCATTCCTGCATCTAGAAAATCGTACACCATTTTACGTGGGTTCCACCTCACCCAAGCCTTCACCATGACGAACCCTAAGTAACGAAATCGACAAAGTTGTCGGAATTTGCCAAAAACCCAAATTTCGTTCATCTCACTCTATCCCAACCCTCACGTAACTAAAAATTCCCAAAATACTTCTAAAAATCATGAATTTCCATCCCCATCACAATCATATCTTATTTAATCAAATTAGGATGTTTTGATTTTCGCCCATTACTAACATACTCGTGGCTTCAAGGGTTTATCTCAGCCTCTACACAATAGATTTGAATGAAACAAATTTTAAAATAAACTATATTCAGAAACACACGTCTTTTGTTTTGAAATTTTGTTTTAAAACTCAACAGATGTTAAGATATTGATTTTTAAAGTGGGAGCTTACCAGTTTTTTTCTTTTTTCTTAACTAAAACATTGTCAGAGGACCTAAGAAGAAGAACAATATTTTTTTAAATGCAGGTAAAACTAGCCATGTCAACACACATCTACTTATACATATACATATAACATATACAAATGTACTTGAAGTTAGAACCAATGATCCATTCAAAAATCACATTCACTTATCGGTATATAATATCCAGTAACAAAAAAAATGAGGATTGTTTTACTCACTTGTTTTAACAGGGATGAACAACTGCTTGCTCTGTTTCAAACTTGTATATATCTTGATCCTCTTTTTGTTTGATTTTTTTTTATTTTTTTCCTGGACAAAACATATGCTCGGCCACATATATGTGTGTATATATATAGGGGATGAAGTGTGCAGAACAAGCTAACAAATGTACATGCTGTTTCTAGGCTTTTACATTTATTCTTTTGTTTTATTTTCTTGATTTGATTTCCTGTGAAAAGTTTATCTTGATTTGAAAACAAGTAGAATTGATTTGAATAGAAGATGATTTGATCTAGGGCTTTATTTGATTTATTATGTTAATTTGCCATTTTATAGGCTTGAATTGATATGTATTCATGATGTTGTCTCCTTGTATACATATATACATACTTCACATATATATACCTATATATATATATATATTTGTCCTCATATGTTCATATGTTTGCACTTATTTATATACACATGCTTATTTACATATTTCTTATTTAAATGAACATATATACATATACTATACTCAAATGTTTTGAAATTTGTCATTTATGAAGCTTGTATCTTTATGTTTATACACTTACATACATATACAATATTTTCACAAACATGTATATTTACCTATTTACTATTTTATCTAACATATATATATGTACATATACTTATGTATTTTTAACCATCACATATATATACATATTTTTGTACTTGTATATAGATTTATATTCAAACATCATAAAACTTGTCTATATTCTATATATATATATACAAATATATGGAGATTTCATACACACCATTTTATATAACACTTACACATATACATTTACTTGAATGTACTTGTCGCCATATATGCATATATTTTCATTTATACATATCTCCCATACACATTACTTCATATAAGCATATATACATATATTTCTATATACTTCAATGGATACCCCATCTTCAATTTTTAAATGGTGGAGTGTAACGACCCAGAATTTTGAACAAATTAAATTGAGAATATTTAATTGATTTTAAATATTTGAACGATGATTTAATTTGAATCTCCGATATAACTCTGAATTTGGCGATTAAATTATAAAATTTAATCTATGCAATGCTGAATAAAAATTTATATCTTCAAATTTCAGTTGAAGAAAAATATTTCAAAAGCTTTTAAAATTCGTATTGATAATTCTGAGGGTAATAGAACTTTCAGAATTTAATTTGAAACTGTTTTGTTCAGTTTAAAATTTTTATCGTTTGAACCGATATTTAAAAATAGCCGTCCGAGGCGCAGTCTCGGAATTCGACGAAACCAGTTCCATTGGGTCCGTAATATTGAATTATTACCGGCTTTCAATTTTCGTAGCATATGGAGTTGTTGTGTGGGCATACGATATATAAACGCGTACAAATTTATATTGGGATCGATTGAATTTAAATAACAACACATTTACTTTTCTTTAACCCGACCATACGTACGAGCCGCACCCAATTTGTCTCCCTCGTACCTTCTATTCTTCGAGCAGAGAGCAAAATCATTTCGTTTGCAGATCAAAACGAACGAAATAATAATGGCCGCTCTCCATTCAAAAAATCAAAAGTAAACGAAAATCTCGTTCCCCTTCCTTTTATAAAACGAACTCCTTTTCCTTCCCCAAATCTTCATTTCACAAAAGAAAATTTTCTCCTCTTCAAATAAAAGTTTCGTGCTCTGTTCTTCCGGAGCTCGATCTCGAGCATGACGATGTCAGAGGCTCGCGAACTCGAGTTCGTAGCAGGCAGTGGGGTGCTCTTCGACGTGAGGCTCGCGTGGTCGCGAATAGAAGGAGGCGGTGGTGCGCGTCAGGGAGGAATATCGCGAGCTAGGGCTGCGCGTTCGTGAGTGTTGATCGGCGACAAAGCAAGGCAGGGTTAGTGGGCGCGGCGATTGGAGCTCGCGATTTGGGGATGACTAAGCGAGAGCGCGTGAGAGGCGGCAGGTTCAACTGGAGTTCGAACGATCGAGGGTGATGCGAGTGGAGGCGTGCGTTCGAGCGTTGAAGGGGTGGTCGCGATGGCTTTCGCGGTGAAGTTCGCGAGAGTGATGGTCGGCCTGAGTTCGAGTTGATTCTGGTAAATTTCTAACTTAAACTTTCTTTAATTTAAATCTTAGTTTTTGAAAGAAATCTATATTAGATATATATATATAATTTTCAGAAAAAAAAGAAGATAAAACAGTTTTGTTTTGATTTACTGAATATACACATATAGGTTAGGAAATATAACAGTGAGGGTTTAAACTTTTGAGTTAAAATGAATTTAGTTTTAATTTAAAATTTTAACGAAACAAATCATTAAAGAAAAATTGATTTTTGAACTAAATAATTAAGTTATTTAAATAAGTTGTTAGTTTGAAATTAAAAGGTTAATTAAATAAGTTTATTTCAAAAGGAAATCAAATTTAAATTTTTATTTAAAATGATATTGACGATGGATTGAAATTATCAACTAATCAAAAACTATTAAACGGAAATTAATTATTTGATTTGTTCGAATATTAATAATTGTATAAATATTTATACAAGGTAAAAAAATGAAGAAAACAAATCTGGAATCGAAGTGGATTGCAATTAAAAGCTAAGGTGAGATTTTCTCACTCGAAGGAAAAATTTAATATTGCAGTTATTTATTGACTGATTGATTGCTATTGATATGTGATATTAGATATAGTAGGATATATATCTATATATATAGCAGTATATACATATTGGCATATGTATATATTGGATTGATGATTTCCCGCCTCGTATAGCGGATGAGACCCTATTGCGCCGTTAGTAAGCGGATTTATAAAAACCTATATACCGCGATAATTCCGTACTGGAGCGGAATTGGTATTGTGCTAACATCTTTGGATGCAGGGAAACAGGTTGGAGGGATCCAACTGGACCCCTCACATTTATTTAATTCATTTCTATTGTGATATGAATCTGTGAATGATTATAGTGATGCTATTTATCATATTGATATCTGGAAATTGTTTGAAAACTAAAATTTAGCTGAATGGATGTTTTGACATCATTGGATTCCAAAGATAAACGAAATTGAATTTTTGAGATTCAAGTAGAAATTTCTAAGTGAATCAATTTTTGAAATTGAAGAAATTCGAAGAAAAGAACTTAAAAGTATAAAAGCTGATTTGTATAATCTTATCGAATAAATTCCAGAATAAAGTGAAAATGCTAAATAAATGGATTTCATAAAACAGTGATTTTAAATTGAAGAAATTAATTTAAATTTGGATTTTTAAATAGATCGAAAGAAACGATTTGAAATTTATTTTCTCAAAAAGGAATTTATTTAAAAGAAGATAAGTTGGAAATTCAGTTTGAAATTTAATTGGTAAATTGAAATAAGTTGTGAAATCAATGTAAAATGATTTCAATTTGAAGAATCCATTTTAAAACAGAATATTGAATAGTTTTAGAAAAATAAGGAATTTATTTTAGTAGTGATAAATAAAATTTGAAATCAATCTGTAATTGATTTAATATTTAGAAATGAATTTTTGAGAAATCAATACGGAAATTTTATTCAAACGTTGAAAATAAAATTAGAAATCAATATTGAAATTGATTTGGTATTGAAGCTTTTATAAATAGAATTAAAATTTATAAAAGTTGTTTATAAACCCAAAGTCACTTATTTTGATAAGTTAAATATAAAAGTTGATAGAAGAAGGTTTATAAGTCGAAGTTGTTATTAAAAGAGAAATAGAATTTATAAACGTGCTTATAAATTCGAAAATAGATTGAATGTGATAAATTTAATATAGAAGATTATTTAAGAAGATATATTCACGATTTTGAATAGCGAATTTTTATTGAAATAAAAAAAATGTGTAGGAATGATTGAAATGGGGTTAAGTAGATTTTATTCATGATTTTGGACAGTGAATATATTGTTAAGTAAAATGGATTCATTTTTGAAGAAGAAATATTTTAAAAATGAAGTTAGACAGTTTAAAGGTGTTTTAAAATGTGTTATGAATCGAAAGCATAGATTTCAACATTTATTGTTGAAATAGACGTTTTCGAGAAATATAAGGGAATGGTGGACTATAACACTGTTGTTATAGTAAATGATTTCCGAAAGGAAATGTTTTATATAGTATTGGGATTTATATATCTATCTAAATTTCGAATCCCTATACTAGTGATTTTGAGTCGTCGTAACGATGTTTTACGTAACATTCATTTTGACTCAAATAAATGTTACAGTAAATGGTTTCCTTAAAAGAATGAAATATATACTTAATTTAATTTAAGTATATCGAGTATTTTCAAATGTTGAAAATAAAAGATTTGTGAAACACTTATTATTAAATAAGTATGGAATGTTTTCCAAAATGAAGTGAAACGTTTTGAGATTTTATCTTCTTAAAGATAAATCGAAATTGAATATTTGAAAACGATTGAAAATCGAATATTAGTAGGTATTCGAAAAATGTAAATTCACTATGGAATTTATAAAAGAGAGACTGTTTAGAAAAAATAAACATTGATTTATTTTTGAAGTGTGGAAATTTTTATATATCGAGTAAAGATATTTTTGAAGATAAATAATTTGGAGAATTATTTGGAATCTGATGATGTCGCGCATCTTTATTGATAGTTAAATAACCGACTATCAATAATTACCTTTAGATAGGTATCTGTTGTGAATTGGATGAATTTGAATGCCACACTTATTTTTGAATAATCGCTCACTATTCGGGTTAGCCGGGAAAGGACCATGGGGTCGTATAACCCATTCCGAATATGTGATACGTCGTTATGAATTGCATTCGAAGACCGGTGTTGAAGACCGGATATTTTTGAAAACGGAAGGATTACCGTCGAGTTACTCTACATCGACTGATCTTCGATTTAGAGGTTTTATCACCCTTAGTGACGGGAAGTCCGGACGTGATTAGAAAATTATCCGGATATGCAAGGGCTTCGTGAGAAGTGCCTTCGGTTCTGTTCGATCCCGGAACAGACTTGTATGGATTGTGTGTCTGACGTTACAATTTGAGATATAAAGCTGATTTCTTTCAAATACATTTCTGTTGGTGGCGGAGAATTTATTCTCTTAGCTTAACACCCTTCTCTGAGACGTACGAGCTCAGAGGTTATGTAGTTGAAATTTATCAGCGATATATCCCAATTTGGTAACGTGGCATACTGAGGGTTGCTGTGAAATGATCAGTGTTTGATCATTTGTGATATGATCATTTGTTTGATCTTATATCTTGGTGATCATAGGTTGATCATTTTGTTTGACCCGAAGCAGGGCTTTGTAGAAAGCGTAGCTTTGTGGACGAGACTTCGTCGAGCCTCACACCCCGGAAATGGTCGAAACAGGACGAATGCGGCAAGGTTCTAGGGAGTAGCGCCCCTTAGTGTATGTCATTCCTTCTGGATAAAGGTGGTATCATGGTATGGAGCCCAGATACTTAACCTCTGTGGTTACTGCATTATTTTTTCTATGTGGTTTGTTGGAAATCGGGGATCCTCGGGAAGATCGGTGACGATCGGGGGATGACATACGCGTGTCAGTAGTTACCTATTTTTGCAGAGGTAACCCGGCCTTGTGTTGGCAGAGATCCGGTTAGGTTCTCGGGTCGTCTATTCCAGGGACGTACCCATCGTGGATAGGAAGTTCCTTAGCCTGACCATTTGTTGGAAATCCAAAGAAACAATACGTTCTTGTACGGTTTTAGTTGTAGAACCTATCATTCACTTATGGTGGTCACCACTGTTTGGATGGTAGCTATAGTAGGCATAAGTGCGGAATGCCTATGCTGGCTAAGATTTATATTATACTTTCGAAATGTTTTCTACACTATGCACTAATAAAAATATCAAAATGATTTGATTTTGCGTAGTAAGCATCTTTGACTATCATAAGAAGAAATCTCCTCCAATTCTGCGTTTGCATTGTGTGTGTGGTGGGAGGTCTTATGGTAGTTTCATTTTCCAAAAGCATTTCGAATTGACTTTAAAGTTATCATGTTGTTTATTTTAAAGAATAACTGTTTTACGATCTCACACCAGTCACCATGACTGACTCAGAGTTTATTGTTTCCCTTCTAAACTCTGGGTGCCCACCAATTTCCACACGGGCAGTCTAGAGTTAGATTATCAGGATATTCTGGATATTCTGGAGCTTTGGAGATAAGCTGGAGGACGAGACGTAGTATTTGTATCTGATAGTATTTATTCCGCTGTGTATTCTGTATGAGGACAAGTTTATATAACTGTCCATTGTTGTATATTGACTCTGATTGATGTATGTATAAAAACTGATATAATTCTTTGTTTTAAAAGACTAGTGTTTATCTATTATATATTGTTCCGCTGCGATATGTGAGATTCTGATATTGTTCTGTTTCTGATGCTGTTCTGTTGTTGTTCTTCTTTCTTCTTTCTTTTTCTTCTATCTTCTTCTTCCTTTTTCTTAAAACCCTCACTATTGGAGTTTCCGGCACTCGATTTCTCGGCAGTCGATAAAGTGAGTATCGATGTCGAATTTTCGAAAGTCGAAAATTTCGGTACGTGACAGCGTGGTATCAGAGCATATGGTTAAGCGACAACCCTGCTCTGTTGGGTGTTACTCATTAGAGATAGAGTCAGCAGTACTCTAGAATGAGTTGAGTGTAATAATAGATATGAGCGCGTATTTGTTATTTGAATATGAAATTGTTTTGTATTGTGTTGACTTATCGGTTGATTGTTTATGGATTCTGGTCGGTGCAGTCTAGCTAACTGTGTTGATAGGAGTTTCTAAACTCTAAACAAGATAAACCGACACAGTATTGACTTTAAAATAGGGTGAATGAAATAATTTTGCCCAAAACTATTTTTGTATATAAAAGAATTCATTTTCTGTAAAGTATTACAGTATATGGTTGCATGGATGTTAGAAGTGATAATATTAATCTATTATCAATAAAATTGAATAAGAAATTGAAATCGTAACTCCAGATTTAAGAAATAAAATTCATACAAATGAAATTTAAAGAATGTAAATTTGTAAATGTAATTTGTAATTTAAAAACGGGATTCCAGAGAATATTTGGAAATGTTTTGAAAAGGATTTGAAAATTTTGGAGATTTGGAAGTTTAAATCATTTTTGATTTGAAAATGGATTTCGAAGGTTTTGGAAAGTATTTTGGAGAGATGAAAGCTCTAAACTCTTTTAGGTCGCTGGAAAATAATCCTGATGATGGTGGTCACATCATTAGAATTCATTTTCGGGTTTCCGAAAGAGGAATTGCTGCCAAACTGTTTTAAATGGAAAGTGTTTGGAAAAATTTGGGTTTTGTTTTGGAAAAGTCAAAAGATAATTTGAATTGTTTTCAAAATGGTTTTGAAAAGGTTGAAAAAGACTCTGGAATACTATAAAGAAAATTTACGGAATATTATTGAATTGATAACTTATACGAATAGAAATTGTTAATGTGAAATATGAAATTGTGATTGGAATTAAAGTTCATTAACAAGTGAAATCTATAAATGTGAATTGAAAGTATAAGGAAACGAATTCATATATAAATAAAATGGTAAATATGAAGTGTAAATGTGATTTATAAATGAAAATGGAATTCCAGATAGATATTGGAAAAAACTAAAATTCATTAATGAAATGAATTTGTAATATGAATATATAAGTGATTATAAATCGAAATGTAAATAAGTTGATAACTTATAAATATTTGCAAATTTGATAGAGATGAGATTCAATTGAAAATGAAAGAATTTGAGAATGAATAAATTAATTTGCAATTGCAAGTAAATGAAATTAAAGATGAATGTTAAACTCTGTTTTGAATTTGTTAGCAATTGTAATTCAAGCTGAATATTGGAAATTGGAATTTGTAACGAATTAGTAATTGGAACTAATTTAAAATAGTACAGTTGTGAATAAAAGGGGAGTTGATAAATTCAATATTCAAAAGTAAATTGAATTCAAATAAAATTGAAGTTATGAATTAGATTCAAATGAAATTGAAAGGTAAAGATTGAACAAAATTGAATAGGTGTAACTTCAATAGTGAAGTAATGATGATATAAGCAGTTATATTGAAATTTTTGTAACAGAATTTGCAAAATGATTGAATGCTGTAACTAGATATAATGGCTAGTAGGATATACAGGTATAAAGGGATTGGAAAATTTATTTCACAGATAAATTTGAATTGCTCGAAAAAGGTACGTATTTGAATTATAATATGAGTTTTTGATGATTTCTCTCTAGCCGCTTGGCTTTTTCTTTTTCTTTTTGAAATCTGAGAGTCCGTAGGGACGTTTTGTAGTCGTGCCGTATTAGCCGCGCAAAGGAGACGCTGGCGAAATTTTTCGAAAATTTCGAGTGTTAGGAAAATTTTTGAGAAAATTTTGAAGTTTAAATTTGAATTTAAACTTGAAATTGAATTGTTAAGAAAACAATGTTGTTTGAAATCGGTAATTGAAGTTGAAAATTTAGTTGAATGATAACGAATCTTTAGTAGGAAGATTTGTTTTGAAGAATTGATAAAACTATTGAATGTTGAAAAATAGTAGACGAGTTAAGGACCACTTTTCTTAACTTGTAATTTCGAGGACGAAATTCTTTTAAGGAGGGAAGTTTGTAACGACCCAGAATTTTGAACAAATTAAATTGAGAATATTTAATTGATTTTAAATATTTGAACGATGATTTAATTTGAATCTCCGATATAACTCTGAATTTGGCGATTAAATTATAAAATTTAATCTATGCAATGCTGAATAAAAATTTATATCTTCAAATTTCAGTTGAAGAAAAATATTTCAAAAGCTTTTAAAATTCGTATTGATAATTCTGAGGGTAATAGAACTTTCAGAATTTAATTTGAAACTGTTTTGTTCAGTTTAAAATTTTTATCGTTTGAACCGATATTTAAAAATAGCCGTCCGAGGCGCAGTCTCGGAATTCGACGAAACCAGTTCCATTGGGTCCGTAATATTGAATTATTACCGGCTTTCAATTTTCGTAGCATATGGAGTTGTTGTGTGGGCATACGATATATAAACGCGTACAAATTTATATTGGGATCGATTGAATTTAAATAACAACACATTTACTTTTCTTTAACCCGACCATACGTACGAGCCGCACCCAATTTGTCTCCCTCGTACCTTCTATTCTTCGAGCAGAGAGCAAAATCATTTCGTTTGCAGATCAAAACGAACGAAATAATAATGGCCGCTCTCCATTCAAAAAATCAAAAGTAAACGAAAATCTCGTTCCCCTTCCTTTTATAAAACGAACTCCTTTTCCTTCCCCAAATCTTCATTTCACAAAAGAAAATTTTCTCCTCTTCAAATAAAAGTTTCGTGCTCTGTTCTTCCGGAGCTCGATCTCGAGCATGACGATGTCAGAGGCTCGCGAACTCGAGTTCGTAGCAGGCAGTGGGGTGCTCTTCGACGTGAGGCTCGCGTGGTCGCGAATAGAAGGAGGCGGTGGTGCGCGTCAGGGAGGAATATCGCGAGCTAGGGCTGCGCGTTCGTGAGTGTTGATCGGCGACAAAGCAAGGCAGGGTTAGTGGGCGCGGCGATTGGAGCTCGCGATTTGGGGATGACTAAGCGAGAGCGCGTGAGAGGCGGCAGGTTCAACTGGAGTTCGAACGATCGAGGGTGATGCGAGTGGAGGCGTGCGTTCGAGCGTTGAAGGGGTGGTCGCGATGGCTTTCGCGGTGAAGTTCGCGAGAGTGATGGTCGGCCTGAGTTCGAGTTGATTCTGGTAAATTTCTAACTTAAACTTTCTTTAATTTAAATCTTAGTTTTTGAAAGAAATCTATATTAGATATATATATATAATTTTCAGAAAAAAAAGAAGATAAAACAGTTTTGTTTTGATTTACTGAATATACACATATAGGTTAGGAAATATAACAGTGAGGGTTTAAACTTTTGAGTTAAAATGAATTTAGTTTTAATTTAAAATTTTAACGAAACAAATCATTAAAGAAAAATTGATTTTTGAACTAAATAATTAAGTTATTTAAATAAGTTGTTAGTTTGAAATTAAAAGGTTAATTAAATAAGTTTATTTCAAAAGGAAATCAAATTTAAATTTTTATTTAAAATGATATTGACGATGGATTGAAATTATCAACTAATCAAAAACTATTAAACGGAAATTAATTATTTGATTTGTTCGAATATTAATAATTGTATAAATATTTATACAAGGTAAAAAAATGAAGAAAACAAATCTGGAATCGAAGTGGATTGCAATTAAAAGCTAAGGTGAGATTTTCTCACTCGAAGGAAAAATTTAATATTGCAGTTATTTATTGACTGATTGATTGCTATTGATATGTGATATTAGATATAGTAGGATATATATCTATATATATAGCAGTATATACATATTGGCATATGTATATATTGGATTGATGATTTCCCGCCTCGTATAGCGGATGAGACCCTATTGCGCCGTTAGTAAGCGGATTTATAAAAACCTATATACCGCGATAATTCCGTACTGGAGCGGAATTGGTATTGTGCTAACATCTTTGGATGCAGGGAAACAGGTTGGAGGGATCCAACTGGACCCCTCACATTTATTTAATTCATTTCTATTGTGATATGAATCTGTGAATGATTATAGTGATGCTATTTATCATATTGATATCTGGAAATTGTTTGAAAACTAAAATTCAGCTGAATGGATGTTTTGACATCATTGGATTCCAAAGATAAACGAAATTGAATTTTTGAGATTCAAGTAGAAATTTCTAAGTGAATCAATTTTTGAAATTGAAGAAATTCGAAGAAAAGAACTTAAAAGTATAAAAGCTGATTTGTATAATCTTATCGAATAAATTCCAGAATAAAGTGAAAATGCTAAATAAATGGATTTCATAAAACAGTGATTTTAAATTGAAGAAATTAATTTAAATTTGGATTTTTAAATAGATCGAAAGAAACGATTTGAAATTTATTTTCTCAAAAAGGAATTTATTTAAAAGAAGATAAGTTGGAAATTCAGTTTGAAATTTAATTGGTAAATTGAAATAAGTTGTGAAATCAATGTAAAATGATTTCAATTTGAAGAATCCATTTTAAAACAGAATATTGAATAGTTTTAGAAAAATAAGGAATTTATTTTAGTAGTGATAAATAAAATTTGAAATCAATCTGTAATTGATTTAATATTTAGAAATGAATTTTTGAGAAATCAATACGGAAATTTTATTCAAACGTTGAAAATAAAATTAGAAATCAATATTGAAATTGATTTGGTATTGAAGCTTTTATAAATAGAATTAAAATTTATAAAAGTTGTTTATAAACCCAAAGTCACTTATTTTGATAAGTTAAATATAAAAGTTGATAGAAGAAGGTTTATAAGTCGAAGTTGTTATTAAAAGAGAAATAGAATTTATAAACGTGCTTATAAATTCGAAAATAGATTGAATGTGATAAATTTAATATAGAAGATTATTTAAGAAGATATATTCACGATTTTGAATAGCGAATTTTTATTGAAATAAAAAAAAATGTGTAGGAATGATTGAAATGGGGTTAAGTAGATTTTATTCACGATTTTGGACAGTGAATATATTGTTAAGTAAAATGGATTCATTTTTGAAGAAGAAATATTTTAAAAATGAAGTTAGACAGTTTAAAGGTGTTTTAAAATGTGTTATGAATCGAAAGCATAGATTTCAACATTTATTGTTGAAATAGACGTTTTCGAGAAATATAAGGGAATGGTGGACTATAACACTGTTGTTATAGTAAATGATTTCCGAAAGGAAATGTTTTATATAGTATTGGGATTTATATATCTATCTAAATTTCGAATCCCTATACTAGTGATTTTGAGTCGTCGTAACGATGTTTTACGTAACATTCATTTTGACTCAAATAAATGTTACAGTAAATGGTTTCCTTAAAAGAATGAAATATATACTTAATTTAATTTAAGTATATCGAGTATTTTCAAATGTTGAAAATAAAAGATTTGTGAAACACTTATTATTAAATAAGTATGGAATGTTTTCCAAAATGAAGTGAAACGTTTTGAGATTTTATCTTCTTAAAGATAAATCGAAATTGAATATTTGAAAACGATTGAAAATCGAATATTAGTAGGTATTCGAAAAATGTAAATTCACTATGGAATTTATAAAAGAGAGACTGTTTAGAAAAAATAAACATTGATTTATTTTTGAAGTGTGGAAATTTTTATATATCGAGTAAAGATATTTTTGAAGATAAATAATTTGGAGAATTATTTGGAATCTGATGATGTCGCGCATCTTTATTGATAGTTAAATAACCGACTATCAATAATTACCTTTAGATAGGTATCTGTTGTGAATTGGATGAATTTGAATGCCACACTTATTTTTGAATAATCGCTCACTATTCGGGTTAGCCGGGAAAGGACCATGGGGTCGTATAACCCATTCCGAATATGTGATACGTCGTTATGAATTGCATTCGAAGACCGGTGTTGAAGACCGGATATTTTTGAAAACGGAAGGATTACCGTCGAGTTACTCTACATCGACTGATCTTCGATTTAGAGGTTTTATCACCCTTAGTGACGGGAAGTCCGGACGTGATTAGAAAATTATCCGGATATGCAAGGGCTTCATGAGAAGTGCCTTCGGTTCTGTTCGATCCCGGAACAGACTTGTATGGATTGTGTGTCTGACGTTACAATTTGAGATATAAAGCTGATTTCTTTCAAATACATTTCTGTTGGTGGCGGAGAATTTATTCTCTTAGCTTAACACCCTTCTCTGAGACGTACGAGCTCAGAGGTTATGTAGTTGAAATTTATCAGCGATATATCCCAATTTGGTAACGTGGCATACTGAGGGTTGCTGTGAAATGATCAGTGTTTGATCATTTGTGATATGATCATTTGTTTGATCTTATATCTTGGTGATCATAGGTTGATCATTTTGTTTGACCCGAAGCAGGGCTTTGTAGAAAGCGTAGCTTTGTGGACGAGACTTCGTCGAGCCTCACACCCCGGAAATGGTCGAAACAGGACGAATGCGGCAAGGTTCTAGGGAGTAGCGCCCCTTAGTGTATGTCATTCCTTCTGGATAAAGGTGGTATCATGGTATGGAGCCCAGATACTTAACCTCTGTGGTTACTGCATTATTTTTTCTATGTGGTTTGTTGGAAATCGGGGATCCTCGGGAAGATCGGTGACGATCGGGGGATGACATACGCGTGTCAGTAGTTACCTATTTTTGCAGAGGTAACCCGGCCTTGTGTTGGCAGAGATCCGGTTAGGTTCTCGGGTCGTCTATTCCAGGGACGTACCCATCGTGGATAGGAAGTTCCTTAGCCTGACCATTTGTTGGAAATCCAAAGAAACAATACGTTCTTGTACGGTTTTAGTTGTAGAACCTATCATTCACTTATGGTGGTCACCACTGTTTGGATGGTAGCTATAGTAGGCATAAGTGCGGAATGCCTATGCTGGCTAAGATTTATATTATACTTTCGAAATGTTTTCTACACTATGCACTAATAAAAATATCAAAATGATTTGATTTTGCGTAGTAAGCATCTTTGACTATCATAAGAAGAAATCTCCTCCAATTCTGCGTTTGCATTGTGTGTGTGGTGGGAGGTCTTATGGTAGTTTCATTTTCCAAAAGCATTTCGAATTGACTTTAAAGTTATCATGTTGTTTATTTTAAAGAATAACTGTTTTACGATCTCACACCAGTCACCATGACTGACTCAGAGTTTATTGTTTCCCTTCTAAACTCTGGGTGCCCACCAATTTCCACACGGGCAGTCTAGAGTTAGATTATCAGGATATTCTGGATATTCTGGAGCTTTGGAGATAAGCTGGAGGACGAGACGTAGTATTTGTATCTGATAGTATTTATTCCGCTGTGTATTCTGTATGAGGACAAGTTTATATAACTGTCCATTGTTGTATATTGACTCTGATTGATGTATGTATAAAAACTGATATAATTCTTTGTTTTAAAAGACTAGTGTTTATCTATTATATATTGTTCCGCTGCGATATGTGAGATTCTGATACTGTTCTGTTTCTGATGCTGTTCTGTTGTTGTTCTTCTTTCTTCTTTCTTTTTCTTCTATCTTCTTCTTCCTTTTTCTTAAAACCCTCACTATTGGAGTTTCCGGCACTCGATTTCTCGGCAGTCGATAAAGTGAGTATCGATGTCGAATTTTCGAAAGTCGAAAATTTCGGTACGTGACATGGAGTTTATATACATTTTTCTATAAAATTTATCGCACCTAGAGATTTTATAGTTCAATATTTAATACAGTTTTTTAATCAATTTTATATGTATTCAGATATTTAAATATCAGAAATTTATTTATTGGGCTAATAAAATTTAATATCCAAAAAATTAAAATCAGTTAATTACCCAATAACATCATCAGAAAACCCGGGTCGTCACATTCCTCCCCCCTTAGAACTTTTCTAACTTGAAAAGGAGCGAAACGAAGATTTTAAATTTTGATGTTTATTGTTGGTTAAATCATTCTTTAAAAAAAATTTAACTCCTTACTCCTTTATTTTACAATTTTAAAACACTTTTAAATCCCATAGTATTACCAAATTATTTTATATAAAAATACTTTTTATAACTCAATGTTTTAACAAGTCCATCCTTGTTCTCACAGAAATTTAGTCATACGTTGATCAGACGTAGGACTGAAAATCTATAAGTACTTAGTAGACCCGTTTTCAACACCTAGTGAAAAAACTTGAAAAAACTTTTTCAAAAATGCTATGGAAATCATCACTCCCTCCATGGATCGCAGTTAGCATGATGATTGTGTTGCCATCCCGGTGAAATCCACAAGAAAACTGTAGGCATCCGCACATCTCGACTTTCGCCATGGAAACTTCACAGATCGCAGCTATACCATGGTTGCGTTGCTATCACAGCAAAACCCGTGTAACTGTAGGCATCACCGCCCCCCGAATTACGCTGCCAAACGAAACTTTATCACATAGATCGCAGACTACACAAAGTGATGTCACTGTCCCAGTGGAACTAGTGTAGAATGTAGGCACTCACTGCCACACGAATTTCGCTATGGAACCAAACCACATAGATCGCAATCTACCAATGTTACGTTGCTATCCCAGCGAAATAGAACGTAGATTGTAGGCAATCACCGCCACTCGACTTACGCTATGGAACGGCGATAGATCGCAGTTACACCAGAGTAACGTTGCCGTCACAGCATAAACCCTATGTAACTATAGGCATCAGTGCCACACGAATTACGCTACACCAAACACAATCCTCAGGAACTAAAGTTTTGTCCGGATGTCCTTTGGGATCAAAATTTAGAACCCCTTTAGGGCTCAAGGCAAAACCACCCAGTGGATCTCCTACTACAAGTTTCAACTCTAAATGGGAGCGCCTTTTTTTCCATACCATTCTCAAAATATTTCATACTATACACATATAGTACCTTCCAAATCATACTCTTTATATGTATCACATATAAATCCCGTTTACGCAAAATCGATATCTTCAAAATCGATAATTCTCAAATTTGGTTTACCAAATTTCCAAAATTTGTTTTTGCCAAATCAAAACTTTTCAAAATCAAGGGGTTCCAGAACCTTTCCTGTTTTATTCTCATATACATATAAAATCATTCCTTTTTAACTCGAATAATTTTTAGATCAATAATTTCTGGGTCCACCCTATACATATATATATTCTCCTTTATATTTCAAATATCTTTCAAAAATCTTTTCTTTTGGTTATAATCTCATTTAAACCAAACCAAAGTTCCAAGTTCGATTTCCTTTAAAAAGTTATTGGTCACATTTTCTTACTTCTTATAAAGTAAGTTTCGGTTATAGTGTTTTCCAGCTTTTTATTTTTATCATCATATTTTTCTCAAAATATACTATTTTTACTTCAAAGTCATTTTTATCTTAATATTCTGATTTCGGTTCGAATTCAGAATTGCCTCCATTTTCCATTTGGGTTAATACTCCAACTTATCCCAATTAATATTTAAATCCATGATTTAAATATAAACAATTTCCATTCTGACCAGTTTGAATTTAGAAAATAGCCTGAATAGTTTTAAAGTAGTTAAATAGTTGATATAAGATAGTTTGAGTTTTAAAAAGAATGGTTTGTATAGTAAATAGCTTGGAAAGATCGAAATAATTTAAATATTTAAGAAGATAGACTTCAACAGTTTATATTAAAATAATTTATTTGAAAATAGTTTCATGGTCAAACCGGTTCAATTTCCAATCTCCAATTAATTCAATTCAATTTCAGTTTGAATTAATTTCAATTCCATTCTCAAATTTTAAACAATCTCGATTTATATAAATTCGAGTTCAGTTTTCAAATACCGATTTAATCACTTAAATCAAATTAACCTTTAATATTTAATTTAACAACCCAAGTCTTTAAGATAATTCAATTTTGAGCCCAAATTTCAAATATTCATTTAGATTACCTCTACTTAAACTTATTTCAAGGTTCAAGTGAGAGTTCAAATCTTTTTAGAACAAATCAAATTTTCGGAATTCAATAAATTTCCCAATTTTAACTTGACAAGTTCATTTTTAACATTTCAAATTTAAGTTCAAAATGATTCCATTTACATAAATCCGATTTTATTTCTTAGAATTAAAATCATTTAAGTAGTTTCAGAAAAAGTTTTATTTCCATTTAATTTCAGTAATGGATATATATATCATTTCAATCCACTTCTTGATTTATTCAAAATAATCCAATTTACAGTTTTATAACAACCAGGATGATAGCAGGATATGTCAATGTAAATAAACATCAAAATTATCTAAACATCAATCAATAGCATCCATCACAAATTTTCAGATTTAGAAACTCGTTTTATTTCAAAATTCGTCTGAAACCATACATAACTTCTTATCAAATCCATACTCTTCTCTTTCACAATTCAATTTATTTAACTTCCATAAGTTAAATCTTAATCCCATCTTTAAATCTCCCATTTCCGCCTATAAGTTCAAAACTTATTTATCTTGCCCTAAGTTAAATTCCAATTTCTTCAATTCAATTAAATTTACTCAATTTAAATTTTACATCCCAAATTCAATTCTTGTTAATATCACCTCCCACTTATAAGTTCAAAAACTATTTTTTTTCTTTGGGTTATTGTAACGAACGCGATTTTTCGTCGCTCGAAAATCGACATTAATACGTCCAATGTATCAATTGCCGAGCAATCGAATGCCGGAAAACCGAATCGTTATGGAGAAAAAGAAGAGGTAGAAGAAGACAGAAGAAAAAGAAAGAAGAAACAACAGAAAAACACAAAAACAAAATCAATATCAGAATCTCACATTCGCAACGGAACAACATATAATAGATAAATGAATAATCTTTAAATCAAAGAACTATATCATTTTATACATTACATCATCATCAGAGTTTACAATAACAATATACAACACAACTGGACAGTTATATAAACTTGTCCTCATACAAAATACACAGCGGAATAATAATATCATATACAAGTGATACGTCTCATCATCCAGCTCGCCACTAAGCTCCAAAGCATCTCCTGAATTCAGAATGACCTGATAACCTGACTCTAGACTACCCATGTGGAAATTAGTGGGCACCTAGAGTTTAGGAAGGAAACAATAAACTCAAGGTCAGTCATGGTGACTAGTGTGAGAACTAAAACAGTTATTATCTTTAAAACAATCAACAACAAAGGAAGTGGAAAATATCCGCAATGCTTTTGGAAAATGAAACTACCATAAGACCTCCCGCCACACACACAATGCAAACGCAGGATTGGAGGAGATTTCTTCTTATGATAGTCAAACGTGCTTACTATGCAAAATCATTGGATTATTATTATTAGTGCATAGTGCAGGAAAACATTTCAAAAGTATAATATTAATCTTAGCCAACATAGACATTCCGAACTATGCCTACTATAGCTACCATCTAAACAGTGGGGCGCCACCATAAGTAAATGGCATGTTCTACAACTAAAACCGTACTGATTTCGTATTGGGAATTGGATTTCCAACAAATGGTCAGGCTAAGGAACTTCCTACTGCCACATGGGATCGCCTATGGCGGGACGTCCCGAGAACCTACCCGGCTCTCTGACAACACAAGGCCGGGTTACCTCTTTCACTAGGTAACTACTACTCGAGTATGCCACACCCCGGTCCTTTGGGACCTTTATCCGAGCACTCGATAACCAACATCACACAGTAATAAATATAGTGTGTCCACATGAGTAAGTATTTGGGCTCCATACCATGATACCACCCTTTTCCAGAAGGAAATGACATACCCTAAAGGGAGCGATCCTCATAACCTTGCCCCATATTCCTGTTTCGACCATTTTCGGGTTGTGAGGTCTGACGAAGTGTCGTTCACAAAGCTATGCTTTTTCACAAAGCCATGCTTTGATCACAAATGATCAATAAATGATCATCACACAGCAACACTCAGCATGCCACATTACCAAATTGGGAATATATCGCTGATAAATTTCAACTACATAACCTCTGAGCTCGTACGTCTCAGAGAAGGGTGTTAAGCTAAGAGAATAAATTCTCCGCCACCAAATATAAATGTATTTGAAACAAATCAGCTTTATATCTCAAAATGTAATGTCAGACATGTAACCAGACAAGTCTGTTCCGGATTCGAACAGAACCGAAGGTACTTCCGAAGAAGCCCTTGCAATCCGGGTATTCACAATCCCGATAAAACTTCCGATCACAAAGGAAATCCCTATACCGTAGCTAACGGTGCAGAGACAATCGATAGGTCGTCCTATCGTTTTCACAAATACCCGGTCTTCACCACCGGTCTTCAATACGATCCATATCGTCGTATCACTAATTCGGAATGGGTTATATGACACAGTTGTCTTTTCCTGGCTAACCCGAATAGTGAGCACAATATTTAAAACATACGGATATAGGGATTTCAATTAAGTCACAACTTATTACCCAAAACCTTTCCTTTAGATGGTTTAAACAAATTACCATTTCAAATCTTTAAACAAAAAGATTTACTTCACAAAATTTACCCATTTTCACAAAGATTCATTCACAGATTTCCAAATCAATTTCCATGTCAATTGTATTAACCCATTAAATCTTTAATTAAGATTTAATTTATAGCTTTCAAAACTATTCACAATTCAAGTCTTTTATAATATAAAAGATACACCATTTGAAATACTCTTTTATTTCAAAATAAAGTTTAATCATCTTCACAAAGGTTAATTCATAGTTTTTCAAACTATTTACAATTTCATTTCAATTTGAAAAGTTTCGATACAAATTGGAAATCTTTTTACTTTATGAAAGCCATTATTATTTGAAAACGGATAGTTTTCGTTTTGGGAAAAACTGGTTACAATTACACAGGTTAAAGCCATTCAAGTATAAACTTGAATTATAAATTTAAATTTCCCAAAGACCATATTTTAATTGGTTAAAAAAACCATATAAACACCTTTTATACTTATAAAATCTTTTAAACCAAAATTCCCAATTCATTGAATTCAATTTCAAAATATTGAATTCAAACTTAAATCATATGATTTAAATTTCAATTCTATTAAGTTATTTAAAATAACTTTTATTTTTGAAACTCACTTTCAAAATTTTCAATTCTAATTCCAAAACCATTTTGGATTAAAAAACTCAATTTTCCAAAATTGATAAAAATCTGTGACTTAACCGATTTCCACGTGAAATCCACATTTGTGTGTGTATTGTGTAGTCCACGGGTTTAACACAATAGTGCAACAACATTCAACCATCACAGATCAAATATAACAATATAATTGATAAGCGGTATAAACTATAACACTTATCTTCATTCACAGATCACAGATATATATATCACAGTTAAATAGATCACAAATCACACACAAATCAAATATATCACAAAGCATCACCCATCAAAGATGTCAAACAATTCCACAATCAATATAATCCAAACATCCAATAGATAGGATTAGTTAAACTATCTGATTAATTTAAATCAAATAAATTTCTATAAATCAATTTTACTAGATATAGTAAATTAATAATAAATTAATTCCAAATCGATTTTCAAATTTATTTCAAAACATCAAATCAATTTTTCAACAAATTTCCAAATTATTTCCCTTTTAAAATAATTTCCTTTATCTCTTCAAATCTATTTAAAAATACAAATTTTAAATAAATTCTTCAATCTCTAATTGATACTTCCGAAATCCATTTATTTAGCCCATTTTCCAAGATTTGAAATTAAATTCAATATGGTTCAAAAATAAGACTTTTATCCTTAAAACTCCTTTTAAATTTATCCAATTATCAAAAATAAATTTTTCGATAAATTTTCAACTTAAATTTCGAAAATCCAATTTTAAATATTTCTGGTATCCATCGATACCAAAAATATCTTCGGCTAATTTGTAGCCGTCTACAGATTCTGTGACGCCCCACCTCTATACCCACGCTAACCAAGAACACTACGGTGTAGTGCTGTCAATTAGCACGGAGAATAAGGCTGTTGAGGAGCGACCATCTATGTAATTTCTTTGTGCGAGCACCGATATGTCAGATAGTATAGCATGCATTTCATTTAAGGAGGAAATCCGACATACCGATACAAACTCAAAGCTATCACACAGTGGCTATATATAATCTTCGGAAACAAATGTAGAATTAAACATAACACAAATCAGTCACAGACATCCATATCACAAAGGCGGAAGAAGATATGAATATAACACATATAAGTGTACATCAGAGTAGTGGTCTGAAAGATCCACGATAATACAAAAGAATAGCTACAAGCTACACAAAAGAATAAGTATACATCACGGAGTCTATATCTCAAATGTATACAACAAAAACTACTACTAATCTAAGTAGTTAGCCAAAAGTCAGAGTAATAAATCCCTGGAGAGAAGTCAAGCAGAAGCACTTGTAACATCTCGGTCTGACCCGAGTATTATTTCATAAGAAAATAATAAACGGATCAATCTAGCTATAAATATCAGATGACATGATATAGAATAAGAGATATGGCATAAACGTATAATAACCATAATGGCATACTACTATAAGTATGTAAATGATAATCAACAAGATATTAATCAATATCACAAGAATCTTCTCAAAGATCCAAATCCACAAAAAGGAATGACACACGAATTCACCAATGCACAAAAATTGATAAAACATATCAATGAAAATCACGAAAATTGGTGAAGCATAAATTCCAGAAATCAACACACGAAATCCAAAAATCACAAAAAGGGGGAGGCCTATCACACGAACGGGAGCATGAAAGCTCACCAACATATGTATCACACGAACGAGATGCTATCTCATGGAAGCTAACCATTAATTTTGAACACACGAACGGCCCGAAGACCATGGGTCGCTACCCCACATATGTGAGTTGAAACATCACACAAACGGGGTCTAGTCTCCCTCACAGACAAAGAGACATCGCTCAATCGCTAGTCTAAATAACAAAAATGATCGTCATGATCATCAATAAGTGTCAATTACACTAAGCTAGTAAATATATGAGTTTAGCTTCATGTCCCATAACCACTAGCTTAACTTAAATATTTACGAACAAACTGTAGATCTTCACTAGAAAATTGTCACAAGAGGTTCAATCGAACAAGTCCAAGAATTAACCGACGAAGTAAACGCAAGCGTTTCATACCACTTGTTTTACTAAGCCGTTTAATTAGATTTCTCATCCGAGTGAAGTGAAGGCTTGTATATACTAATAGATTGGAAAACAGTTTAGGAAAAGGGCTTTGTAATAAAATAGTATTGAAATCATTTTGATGAAAGAGTTTTGATATTTAATACTAGTATTGAAACCTTTATATTTTTAAAGTGACAAGTCACAAAATTGATTGTAGAAACAAATCAATTCACTAAAATTCACATTCGAAGACGTGAATAAAATCCAAGGAAATCAGTTCCAAATCCATCAAAGTAGAAATACCCATGCGACCTAAAAAGGCCGAGCTAAAGTGCAATGGAACGACCTAAAGTAAAATAGGTCGAACGAATTAAGGATAACATGCCGAGCGACCTAAGCATGAGGCGTGACCTATAAGGACTGAACGACCTATAGCAGGTGTGAGTTATATAGGTAGAACGACTTAAGGTCTAACGACATAAGGGCGAACGAGTTAAAGCATTAACGGCCTAACAAGGTAGATGTAAGCAGTGGTACGACCTAATAAGGGGAAGCGACCTAACAAGGTTGCATATGCCGAGCGACCTAACCATCTAAGGCCGAACGACCTAATTAATCTCACGACCTAAGAAAGTGACGAGGCCAAGTGACCTAACCATTTAGGGCCGAAAGACTTTAAGGTGGAATGGAGTCAAGCGACTTAACTAGGTGAATGGTCGAGCGACCTAAAGTGGTGAGCGAACTAATATGGCAACAGGGTCGAGCGACTTAAAGGTGTAAGGCCGAGCGACCTAGGAGTTGCGACTTAACTTGGTAACCTGGCCGAGCTAAGGTAAGGCGCGACCTAACGAGGTGCGACCTAATAAATAGGTAAGGTCGAGCGACCTAGTAGAGTGGGCATGAGGCCAAGGTGGTGCGACCTAAGGGGTACGCGACCTAAGGAGGTGTGGGTTAAATAGGTCGAACGACCTAAAGCTTCGAACGACTTAAGGTCTAACGACCTAAGGGGAAAACGACCTAAGGTCTAACGACCTAAGGAGAAACGGCTTATATGCCGTATGCGACTTTTCCACGCCAGAGCGATCTAAGGCCCAACGACCTAAGTGGGACGAGCTAATTTCGAGGCAGAACGACCTAAGCACAGTATTGCAAAAACACACGAAAAATTGGGATTTTCACCAATTCAATCCAAACCAAATGCAAATGTTCATGCTAAAGTGATAGGAATTCATTCCCAACAATCCAAGATAGTTATAAACAAGAATATGAGATAAAAATCTTACCTTCTCACGGAAATTGATGGAGATGAAGCTCGAAGCAAAGCAAGAATCAATCCTACTTCAATCTCAACACAAGAAGCTTGAATCCAATGTCTTCTCTTTGAATTTGGAGTTGGATGATGGATTTGCAAGAGAACTTGAGCTTGGAATTTTAATTTCCCATTCCCTCCTCCATTTTTGATGAAGCTTTGTTGTTAGGAATTTATGAAGAAGGAAGTGATGAAGAGGAGATGGGTTGGGACTGAGTTAGTAAGTGGTTCAGCCCAAACCAAAGCCCTAAGCGAAAAAGTGACAAAATTCCACTAACTCCAAACATATCGAAGTTTATACTCAAAAAGATCGCAAACGTCGTTTTGAACTCAATGGGGGTGGTCTCGAGTCCTAATTTGACCGTATGCAAAAAGTAGCTTTTCGGACTAAGATCCGACTAACGATTAAAATATTTAAATAAGATATTCAAATACATAATCGTCGAATATGCGGGTTGTTACAGATTCCATCACAATATAATCACACAATGATTATACATAAATCAACACACAACATTGAAATAAATTCAAAATGTTTGAGGAATCTAGTTGGATCCCTCGAACCTATTTCCCTGCATCCACAGATGTTAGCACAATACCAATTTCACTTCACAGTGAAATTATCGTGGTATATGGGATTTATAATATTATCCGCTATTATGCGGCGCAATAGGGTCTTATTCGCTATATAATGCGGGAAATCAACAACTCCAATATATACATATTCCAATATATATATATATATATATATATATTGCTATATACATATATAATACCAATTCCACTTCACAGTAGAATTATCGCGGTATATGTTTTTAATAAATAACCTCCGCTTAATATACGACGTATAAGGTCTATTTAACACAATAGATAACAATTTATCATCCAATTCACACAATCAACAATATCAACAATTTTAAATCTAACTATTTAAAATTTTAATCGAAACAAAACATTCGATTGAGTGAGAAGTTCTCACCTTGAGTTTGTCGAATGTTTAAAATTTTAAATTAAATCGAACCGTTCGATTTAATCAAAAAAATTCGCTTGCCCCAAATGTAACAACCTGTAAATTTTTAACTGTTTTAATATATTTAACTGAAATTTTGTAAAATTTCAAATGATTAAATTTTGAAATAAAGATTTGATATTTGGAATACGTCTATTTAAACATAGCAATGGGTAAATTTTCATCAGATAATTTGGAAGTTTATTTTCTAGTGTAATTTTATTAATTTATATCAGTTAAAAATTGATGGTAATAAAATGTTTTCCAAACCTGAATATTTTTCTATAGAAAAATTGTAAATCATCTTCTGAGTGAGACGTCATCTTTCGTTTCGTCAAATTTGGACCGCTATTGCTCCGTTTATCTTATTTCTGACAAAATAGCAGGATTTTCGGTACCGGTTATCGACTTTTGATCGGATGATCGTATCACAGATATCCATATACCGTTCTGATCGTCTCGCCGTGCTGATCTCCACGGTATATTTATTCCTGTATTTTGAGGTCCGGTACGCACCGAAAACTATAAAACGTTCGTTGTATCGTTATCATAAATCGTGACTTTACTATTTCTTTGGTTTCAAAATCTGATGGCGTGCTGTCCAAGCATCTCAATTAATTGCTTTAAAAACTTTTGCTAAATCAATGGATAGCTTCACGTCCCTTTGGCTTTTGAATTTATATCTAAAATTACGGTGGAACGTTTCTTCTGCTCCTTTCGTTCACTCTTTCTCGGTGCCGTCTTCTTCATTTTATAAAACCAAGATATAAAATAAGTCTGTGCATTTGAGATCTAACATTCCTTCATCTGCTCTTTTCCATTTCCACTTACGCAACCACCTCTTCGCCATAAATCGTTCTCCAACCTTCACCTTCCCGGCCTCTCCCTACTTCGTGCCTCACAACCCACGACCGCCATGCCTCACCACGCCCTGAACAGCACCGAACCGCCGACCTGAAACACGAGTATTCCTTCCCTATGCACATGGTTTGCATCAACCATTGCGAACCGAATCGCAAGCTTAGCCATGGAAACCCATCCGCATAATCCAGATCCACCCATCTCCCAGGCTGTCATAGCCTTCCACCTCGCCTCCTTGTTCTCTCCTCTGGCCGATCTATGCAGCTCGCCTCCACCTTCTCTTTGTGATGTGAGTTACTTATGTTTTCCCTGTATCAATCTATGTTCTAGGGTATATATATTATTGCTTTCGTATCTATGAATATAAGTATATATATGCTACCTATATGTGTTTTAAAATATTAAATATATAGGGTATATATCATATTAGATGTGAAGGTACATTTAAAGAAGTACTTATGTTGCTGTATTCATTGTTTTATAGCACTAGTAGATTGTCACAACAATACATATAGGCTTAACAGTACATATTATATAAGAGAGGTTGTACAATGAGGTACTAAAACATTTTTCTATTAATGTCCCTGTTGTATATATATAAAGCTTAGGCCAGTATATATTGATGTCTTAATAAATATTGATCTTAAGGAATTATACGTACATATATATATTAGTGTTTTGTTATGAATATATATATGTCAAGTTTTCATATTTTTGTATATTTATATTTTGGTTGTAATACATCTGACGTGTGATATATACTAGGTTACTTAAGTGTATATTCTTGTTCATCTCAGTACATGATAGTTCTTTAAAATATATATAAATGTATTTATCTATAAAGTATTTATATATGGTATGTTCAGTTTCAGAGATTTTTCAGCAAGGTATTTTGATTCTATAAAATATATTAGCATATAGTGATACACAGTTAAAATGTTATATTCTATGTTTGGAAATTTGTTTACAGTGTATATTTGAACTAAGGCATTAATAATTTACACTTGAGTAAGCTTGCGTCCCCATCCATAGTATATAATTTATGCATTGTTTAATGAGATGTTGTACAAGTTGATATGGCAGTTATATGTATAATACGTATATATATACATTTTGTTTTATAAGTAAGCTATTTTGTTACATAAGTATATAGTTAAGACTGTAGCCTATATTTAATCTATTTAACACGTTTGAATGTTATATTATATATGTTTTTATTTGTATTTTACTCTATAAGTTATAGCATTGATTTCTGGTATACGTGTATAACTGATGATGTATAATTGGTTGAAAATTAGGCATTATTTACAGTTAGGATCGAATATATATTTGGTTGCTTGTACATATTATAGAAAAAATAAGATTTTTTTTATATAGGTTTATATAGACTAGTATAAGAGCTGTGTGGTTTTGACGTGCATGTTTTAATACAACCAATGATTTTGAAATATATATTTAATTTAAAATTGTGTTTGTCTTTAGAATATGATCTGGTATATACATAGTTATATATAATTTTTATATATATATTCACTTATTCTATTATCATCATCGATCCAGTTCTGATTTGATTTCGTCAATTCCCTATTTTTTAGCTTATTGTCGAATCTGTATCCATCTAGCTTTGCTTCGGATTTCGTGCTTTGATTCGTAACTCATCTCAGTCTCGTTCATCTCTAACCTCGAAAGGTGAGCAATCACTCACGATTAATGTTCTTATATTTATTAAATTTGATTTCAATTGAAATATCAATTGAAATATGCTGCTGTTAGTTATTTACATTGTTATATATTTATGCCATTATCTGTATCTGTTCACCTGTGACATCTGACACCATTATCTGTTATTTATATTGATGATATATTGCCTGTTACTATTGTTATTTTATTATCATATCTGTTATCACTCTGCAAGTTCCCTGTTTGTATAGAATCACTATGGGTTGAAATGATACATACCCGAACGATCTTGTAGAATAGGAGAAAATCGTTATGGGTTGAAATGATAAACCCAAGCGGTTTTCAGTTAATTGAATTTGGGATTGCGGGTTGAAAAGATATATACCCGTATATATAATTTAAATTGCGGATTTAAATAATAAATATCCGTATCACTTGACCATAGGATAGAAAATTATATACAGGCACCGTTGGTCTATATATAAACGTTTTGAAAATGATTTCTATTGTTTTGAAAAGAAATATATGGTTTTGATAAATATTGATTTTAAAAGATTTATTAAAGTTGATTTAATAAAGTTGATAAATAATATGTTTAAGTATTTATTTAATATCTATATTTTCAAATATAGAATTTATAATGATTTGAAATTGATTGAAATTATATTTATTTAAGAATTATACTTAAATAAGTTTGATTAGAAATGTATTGAATTTGAAATTTAAAGAAGTGATTTACAACTTGAAATTTTAAAAGGTGACTTAAATGGATATTTCAAACGTATAAATATTTAAATGAGATATTTTGTTTATTTAAATTGTAAATTGAAATTGTATTCAAATGTTATGGAAAGGTTAAGTTAATATTTCAAAACTAAATAATTGTAAAGTGAATTTGATATGTATATAAATTTATCGAATTTAGTTTTGAAATGTTGAATATTTCAAGCTTTGAAATATATTAAAATTGAAATGGCTTATTTTATGGTTCAAATATGTATTTGAAATCGATAATTTGAAATGGTTTATTTAGTAGCTGAATCGAGTTGAAACTGATGATTTGAGATTTGATTAAATTAAATTTTTGGAATTCGAGTTAATTTGAATCGATTTGTGAAATTTGAAGAACTATCTTATTTAGTAGCTGAATCGAGTTGAAACTGATTATTTGAGATTTGATTAAATTAAATTTTTGGAATTCGAGTTAATTTGAATCGATTTGTGAAATTTGAAGAACTATCTTATTTTATAAAGAAATTTTAAATTATATTTTAAAAACTATTGATACTTTACTTTATAAATTATTTGGTTTTATTTAATTGATATCGTATTACATTGGGTTTTGAAATGATAATGATATTTTGGTTTTGAAGTATAAACTATTTTGAAATGACCACGGTGTTATAATAACGATTGGTTGTTAAAGAGACCGGGATCGGATATGGACATACTCTCTGTCGATACCGAAAACCACTTTGACAACCGTGTACGCGGTGGAGATTCCAGAATGAAGTAGGATGGTGGCGACGTTCTTAAGGTATGTTACGTGGACCCAACTCCCGTGAGTTGGCATAAGGTGGCTAAAACAGGAGCGATCTCGGACCAGTGAGGTAGCACCTCTTCTCGGACACATTTCTTCGATATTATACTCTTACTTGTGATTTGACTAGATGGCCATCCTCCGATTTGGGAATGTTGTTCGAGGTGGAACGGTAGTGGCTGCTATGCGTATCCATCAGTCCGTGTGCGTAATTGGTATATCTACCCTGACATTGCCTTGTGTGCCGTGTCACCTACCATATCGAGCTTTACTACGATTATGATTTTAAGATCCGACCGCGTTAAGGTTCTCCATCCCCTTAACGCTATTTTCTATATGATTATACTTTACTGATTAGACACTACTGTATATAGCGTATATTACTACATAGTAGATAGTTTAACGGATCCTTAGAGGATGGTTATCCCAAACATCCTTTAAGTTACTTGTATTTCAGTTGATATTTCACTTGAGTTGGATTTATTAATATAAGAATGTTAATCCTGACTCGAGTGTTTTGTGTTTTGCTTTACGCTCGGGTCAGACTGAGTGATACAGCATTTGAGACTCACCTTTGGAGTTGGAGCTTCGCTTGGAGATCCAGCTATCTATCGATCCTGCTTTCAGTTATTCAGTTGATTCCAGTGATGTATTCAGATCTTGTATTTGATTATTGTATTGAGACATCTATTGTATTCGAGACTTCTGTTGTATCTTGTCTAACTCTGTTATATTTATATAGTAGCTTCATGAACTACTATCCTTTTGTTTCTGCTGCATTATTATATTACTCTGTGTCTGTGAACTGTAATTATTTTATTTACTGTATATGCTGAGTTTTGCCAAATTTTATTTACAATCCATTGTTTTGAATTATTCAAGTCCGGCATGTGTGGATTTATTGTCGGTTTGAATGGTCCAAAATACTGGGTCGTTACATGTGGTATCAGAGCTCTGGTTTTAGGCAAAACTCAGCATATAAAGTAAAATTCAATTACAGAATCACTTTCGTTCGGGCTTGAATTCCTTCTTCTTTGACTCGGTTTCTTTGAATTCTGGAACATTCCCTTCGGTTCCAAAGTTCATTCTTGTCTCCCCTATTCGTGTCTTCTTAATTCTGGAGTATCCCATAACTCCACTTCGAATGATCTCTATAATAAATCGGTGGTCTCGCCAATCTTCAAATAATTTGTACTGGGGTGAAACTCCTTTACAATCGGTATTGATTCACCGGAGATTTATGTATCCTCGATTTACGATGCTGTTATCTTATGCTATACCCGAATTCTACCTCTGGTAATCGAATGTCGACTACATCGATCTTATCTATGAAGTCACGGTTGACCCGGTTAAGGTTGCCCGCGATTTATACAACTTTAACCATCTTCCTGTTTGAAATGCAACCATCCAACCTTCGTTTCGAGCCTATCTATTTTAGATTAGAATTATCTTTGATTAGAGTCTCTCTATATTTGGATCTCTATCCTTGTGTTGGAATCCAATTCTGGAATCATCGTGTGAGGGAGTGTATTTGTAATTAATATAAAATTGTTTATGTTTATAGTGTGTTGTTTGAGTTGTTGATGTTGGTTTGGATTTTCGATCGATTCGTCTGATCAACGCTATCGATAGGATTTCCAAAACACTTGAATAGAGCAAACTGACACAATATAATTTTCAAATTTGATAAATGAAATAAATTTTTATGATTATATTATAAATATATAAGAAAAAATTTTCTGCAATTAAAAGTTAAATAATTTGGTTGTTGAAAATGATAATATTTGATTTTCATTTTATTGTTTTGTAAGTCATTGACTATTGCAAAATGACTATTGTTTATAAATTTATTTGGAATTGAAATGAATTTAAATTGAGAATTTAAGAATTAAATTTCTGGTAATTTCAAACTTTGTTTTAAAGTCTTAAAATGTATATTATTTAAAGTATTTTCGAATAAAATGGTTTTCAAAGAAATTTTAAATGTTTAAATCAGTGCTCTTCTCTTTGTCGCTGGAAAATAATTTCGGTGATGACGGCCGCATCATCGACGTTCATTTTCGAGTTTCGAAGTGGAGAGACTATTCTGCAGATTTGCTATGGTTTTGCTTTGAAAAAAAAAAATATTTCGATCTGAATTTCTTCAGTACAATTTGATTTATATATATATATACAGGTATCTGATTTTAAAATTTAATTTGATTTAATATAAATATATTATATATATCTCTAAATTGTCTGAAGTAAATCGGAGATTTAAATTCTTAAATTTTAGGTTAATGATGATTTCAATTATAAACTGAAGTCAAAATTCTTGGATAAATATATAACTAGGAATAACTGAATTGTAAAATCTTATTTGTATAGTACTCAATTACATTTCAACATAACTTACCTAAAATTTTCAGAAGTTAAAAATGTAATTGGATAATATACAATATAAAATGACTTTATAAGGAAAGATTTGAGTGTTATAATAAATGTTATACACTTAAAGTTTTATTATAAAGATGTTAATAGAGGTAAACAAAATAATAAGTTAATTGAATGAGGTAAATAAAATAAATTTTGTTCTGGAAGAGTTAATAAATTGAAATTAGATCAGCTTATGGAAATACCTTGAATTTAAAAGCAATTATTGAATATGAATTAATTTAAATCGAAATTATATGGTTTAAATTAATTTGTATGGTTTAAATATATGTGATAGGATATATTAAGTGGAATAAAGTTAATAATAATTTAGAATAAAAGAGTTAAATTTGTGGAATAAAACAAGAGTATAATAAATGATTATACAAATTGATGATTTAGAAATTTTAATTGAGGATGACTAGATAATACGATAATGAATTGAGAAATAGATAGATTGATTTAAATTAAGAAGAAACCAAGTGGATTAAACCAAATTGTTAATTAATTAAATTCGAAATCTATATGGTTTAAATTAATTATTTTGTCCTGTTTTAAATCTATTTTGCTTTCTGGTTGTTTCTATTCTCCTACCTCCTTCCTTTTCGTGGACGAAAAGTTTTGAGTGGGGGAGAGTGTAACAACCTGTAAATTTTTAACTATTTTAATATATTTAACTGAAATTTTGTAAAATTTCAAATGATTAAATTTTGAAATAAAGATTTGATATTTGGAATATGTCTGTTTAAACATAGCAATGGGTAAATTTTCATCAGATAATTTGGAAGTTTATTTTCTAGTGTAATTTTATTCTAATTTATATCAGTTAAAAATTGATGGTAATAAAATGTTTTCCAAACCTGAATAGTTTTCTATAGAAAAATTGTAAATCATCTTCTGAGTGAGACGTCATCTTTCGTTTCGTCAAATTTGGACCGCTATTGCTCCGTTTATCTTATTTCTGACAAAATAGCAGGATTTTCGGTACCGATTATCGACTTTTGATCGGATGATCGTACCACAGATATCCATATACCATTCTGATCGTCTCGCCGTGCTGATCTCCACGGTATATTTATTCCTGTATTTTGAGGTCCGGTACGCACCGAAAACTATAAAACGTTCGTTGTATCGTTATCATAAATCGTGACTTTACTATTTCTTTGGTTTCAAAATCTGATGGCGTGCTGTCCAAGCATCTCAATTAATTGCTTTAAAAACTTTTGCTAAATCAATGGATAGCTTCACGTCCCTTTGGCTTTTGAATTTATATCTAAAATTACGGTGGAACGTTTCTTCTGCTCCTTTCGTTCACTCTTTCTCGGTGCCGTCTTCTTCATTTTATAAAACCAAGATATAAAATAAGTCTGTGCATTTGAGATCTAACATTCCTTCATCTGCTCTTTTCCATTTCCACTTACGCAACCACCTCTTCGCCATAAATCGTTCTCCAACCTTCACCTTCCCGGCCTCTCCCTACTTCGTGCCTCACAACCCACGACCGCCATGCCTCCACCTAGTCACCACGCCCTAAACAGCACTGAACCGCCGACCTGAAACACGAGTATTACTTCCCTATGCACATGGTTTGCATCAACCATTGCGCATCGAATCGCAAGCTTAGCCATGGCAACCCATCCGCATAATCCAGATCCATCGATCTCCCAGGCTGTCATAGCCTTCCACCTCGCCTCCTTGTTCTCTCCTCTGGCCGATCTATGCAGCTCGCCTCCACCTTCTCTTTGGGATGTGAGTTACTTATGTTTTCCCTGTATCAATCTATGTTCTAGGGTATATATATTATTGCTTTCGTATCTATGAATATAAGTATATATATGCTACTTATATGTGTTTTAAAATATTAAATATATAGGGTATATATCATATTAGATGTGAAGGTACATTTAAAGAAGTACTTATGTTGCTGTATTCATTGTTTTATAGCACTAGTAGATTGTCACAACAATACATATAGGCTTAACAGTACATATTGTATAAGAGAGGTTGTACAATTAAGTACTAAAACATTTTTCTATTAATGTCCCTGTTGTATATATATAAAGCTTAGGCCAGTATATATTGATGTCTTAATAAATATTGATCTTAAGGAATTATACGTACATATATATATTAGTGTTTTGTTATGAATATATATATATATGTCAAGTTTTCATATTTTGGTATATTTATATTTTGGTTGTAATACATCTGACGTGTGATATATACTAGGTTACTTAAGTGTATATTCTTGTTCATCTCAGTACATGATAGTTCTTTAAAATATATATAAATGTATTTATCTATAAAGTATTTATATATGGTATGTTCAGTTTCAGAGATTTTTCAGCAAGGTATTTTGATTCTATAAAATATATTAGCATATAGTGATACATAGTAAAAATGTTATATTCTATGTTTGGAAATTTGTTTACAGTGTATATTTGAAATAAGGCATTAATAATTTACACTTGAGTAAGCTTGCGTCCCCATCCATAGTATATAATTTATGCATTGTTTAATGAGATGCTGTACAAGTTGATATGGCAGTTATATGTATAATACGTATATATATACATTTTGTTTTATAAGTAAGCTATTTTGTTACATAAGTATATAGTTAAGACTGTAGCCTATATTCAATCTATTTAACACGTTTGAATGTTATATTATATATGTTTTTATTTGTATTTTACTCTATAAGATATAGCATTGATTTCTGGTATACGTGTATAACTGATGATGTATAATTGGTTGAAAATATAGGCATTATTTACAGTTAGGATCGAATATATATTTGGTTGCTTGTACATATTATAGAAAAAATAAAAAAAATTTATATAGGTTTATATAGACTAGTATAAGAGCTGTGTGGTTTTGACATGCATGTTTTAATACAACCAATGATTTTGAAATATATATTTAATTTAAAGTTGTGTTTGTCTTTAGAATATGATCTGGTATATACATAGTTATATATAATTTATATATATATTCACTTATTCTATTATCATCATCGATCCAGTTCTGATTTGATTTCGTCAATTCCCTATTTTTCAGCTTATTGTCGAATCCGTATCCATCTAGCTTTGCTTCGGATTTCGTGCTTAGATTCGTAACTCATCTCAGTCTCGTTCATCTCTAACCTCGAAAGGTGAGCAATCACTCACGATTAATGTTCTTATATTTATTAAATTTGATTTCAATTGAAATATCAATTGAAATATACTACTGTTAGTTATTTACATTGTTATATATATATGCCATTATCTGTATCTGTTCACCTATGACATCTGACACCATTGTCTGTTATTTATATTAATGATATATTGCATGTTACTATTGTTATTTTATTATCATATCTGTTATCACTCTGCAAGTTCCCTGTTAGTATAGAATCACTATGGGTTGAAATGATACATACCCGAACGATCTTGTAGAATAGGAGAAAATCGTTATGGGTTGAAATGATTTCTATTGTTTTGAAAAGAAATATATGGTTTTGATAAATATTGATTTTAAAAGATTTATTAAAGTTGATTTAATAAAGTTGATAAATAATATGTTTAAGTATTTATTTAATATCTATATTTTCAAATATAGAATTTATAATGATTTGAAATTGATTGAAATTATATTTATTTAAGAACTATACTTAAATAAGTTTGATTAGAAATGTATTGAATTTGAAATTTAAAGAAGTGATTTACAACTTGAAATTTTAAAAGGTGACTTAAATGGATATTTCAAACGTATAAATATTTTAATGAGATATTTTGTTTATTTAAATTGTAAATTGAAATTGTATTCAAATGTTATGGAAAGGTTAAGTTAATATTTCAAAACTAAATAATTGTAAAGTGAATTTGATATGTATATAAATTTATCGAATTTAGTTTTGAAATGTTGAATATTTCAAGCTTTGAAATATATTAAAATTGAAATGGCTTATTTTATGGTTCAGATATGTATTTGAAATCGATAATTTGAAATGGTTTATTTAGTAGCTGAATCGAATTGAAACTGATGATTTGAGATTTGATTAAATTAAATTTTTGGAATTCGAGTTAATTTGAATCGATTTGTGAAATTTGAAGAACTATCTTATTTAGTAGCTGAATCGAGTTGAAACTGATGATTTGAGATTTGACTAAATTAAATTTTTGGAATTCGAGTTAATTTGAATCGATTTGTGACATTTGAAGAACTATCTTATTTTATAAAGAAATTTTAAATTATATTTTAAAAACTACTGATACTTTACTTTATAAATTATTTGGTTTTATTTAATTGATATCGTATTAAATTGGGTTTTGAAATGATAATGATATTTTGGTTTTGAAGTATAAACTATTTTGAAATGACCACGGTGTTATAATAACGATTGGTTGTTAAAGAGACCGGGATCGGATATGGACATACTCTCTGTCGATACCGAAAACCACTTTGACAACCGTGTACGCGGTGGAGATTCCAGAATGAAGTAGGATGGTGGCGACGTTCTTAAGGTATGTTACGTGGACCCAACTCCCGTGAGTTGGCATAAGGTGGATAAAACAGGAGCGATCTCGGACCAGTGAGGTAGCACCTCTTCTCGGACACATTTCTTCGATATTATACTCTTACTTGTGATTTGACTAGATGGCCATCCTCCGATTTGGGAATGTTGTTCGAGGTGGAACGGTAGTGGCTGCTATGCGTATCCATCAGTCCGTGTGCGTAATTGGTATATCTACCCTGGCATTGCCTTGTGTGCCGTGTCACCTACCATATCGAGCTTTACTACGATTATGATTTTAAGATCCGACCGCGTTAAGGTTCTCCATCCCCTTAACGCTATTTTCTATATGATTATACTTTACTGATTAGACACTACTGTATATAGCGTATATTACTACATAGTAGATAGTTTAACGGATCCTTAGAGGATGGTTATCCCAAACATCCTTTAAGTTACTTGTATTTCAGTTGATATTTCACTTGAGTTGGATTTATTAATATAAGAATGTTAATCCTGACTCGAGTGTTTTGTGTTTTGCTTTACGCTCGAGTCAGACTGAGTGATACAACATTTGAGACTCACCTTTGGAGTTGGAGCTTCGCTTGGAGATCCAGCTATCTATCGATCCTGCTTTCAGTTATTCAGTTGATTCCAGTGATGTATTCAGATCTTGTATTTGATTATTGTATTGAGACATCTATTGTATTCGAGACTTCTGTTGTATCTTGTCTAACTCTGTTATATTTATATAGTAGCTTCATGAACTACTATCCTTTTGTTTCTGCTACATTATTATATTACTCTGTGTCTGTGAACTGTAATTATTTTATTTACTGTATATGCTGAGTTTTGCCAAATTTTATTTACAATCCATTGTTTTGAATTATTCAAGTCCGGCATGTGTGGATTTATTGTCGATTTGAATGGTCCAAAATACTGGGTCGTTACACCAAACACGCCCAGATCTGCGCTGCAGTGTAGAGCGCGTCACTGCTATTCCGGCATCGCCAGTTTCGTCGAATTCTGATAATATACGACAAGGTTATGGTATTTTAAAGTTTGCATAAATATTAATTCACAAATTTTTTTTACTTTATTTACAAAACCCTAACTTATCCTGGCCGCACTTGTTTTTCTTCCTCCATCAGGTATTCGCATTCGAGATACCCACCATGGCCGCCGACTTCATCAATTTATCGCCACCAATAGAAACCACTTGAAGGCGATCGAACACCGCCATTCCGAAGCTCTTGCTCGCGCCCACCATCGCCGAGAATCTTGTCGAGCTCGGCCATCTCCATAGCATGAAAATGAGGGCGAACGGCCATGAACGCGAGCAATTTTTGGTCGATCCACTTGACTAAAAACGATCATCACCGTATAGAATCAAAGCTCTTCCGATGCACTCCAACATTGTAGTTGAACAATTTCTCTAATTATTCACGAATTGGAAGAGATTAAGAAGAGAAGAAGGTGAAATTCTTGCCTTCGAATTGGAAATGGCGGCCACTGAAACCCTACGGTTTTCTTTTGCAAATTTTGAATATGGTGGCCTTTCATAGAAAATTGCCAAAACACTATTCATCTTGAAAATTTTCGAATTCGAAATCTAGCGTGCTGGCTGGCGTTTCTAAGGTTTACCCCGCATTCCGAAAACAATGGAATGTGTTTTGGAAGCTAATTCGATCGTATGTGAGAGTTACGGGAATAAACGATCAAATTTAAATCAAATCGATTTAAACCGATTTCGATGCGTTTGGGCTTGCCTCGGACAAAAGTCAACTCCGATTGACACAAACTTTGAAATCTTACAATAATATCACATTACGGATCTGATGAAACTGGTTTCGTCGAAATCCGAGACTGTTTGAAAAATGGTCATTTTTACTCGTCAATTAAATATTAAAATATTCAATTTTCACAGATTAACTTTTAATTCGAATTTAAAAGTTTACAAACGACATTCTAACTTCAATATGATTTAATATAACTTTATAAATCATTTTTATACACATTTAATCCAGATTTCAATTATTTCTGGAATTTCAAATATTTAACTATCGATTTAATTATCCAATTAAACCACCATATTCAAAATTAAATTTATTCGACAAATAAATCTTACTTGTTAATATTTAAAATCAATTAAATATACGAATTTCAAATGACGGAAATTCTAGGTCGTTACAAACTTCCCTCCTTAAAAGAATTTCGTCCTCGAAATTGCAACGTAAGAAAAATGCCCCAAATCTATTAACTTTTCAAAAATCCACTTAGTGAAAAATTTTATATTCACTTTTCCAAAACCTTTAACTTCAACCAAAACAATGGTTTCCATTTTCTAGTTCAATTCCTATATGTTATTACAATTTAGAAATTTACTTTTCATTAACAAATATTTTCCAAAATTTTCAAAAAAATTCTAACGCCTTAAATTTTCGGAAAAATTCACCAGCGTCTCCTTTGCGCGATTCGATCGTAGTAGGATCACAATAGACATAAATATATATACATCGACCCACCCGGTCGGAAAAGCAGAAAAACAGTTCATATTTCATATTTTTATTGCGTAGGCGTACCTTTTTACCATTTTTAAGCAAAGAAGTTATTTATTTAGCATATTAGCGCAACCAAACCAACAGATCGGCAGCCACAGCACCTGTACTTACTCAATTTAAAAAAGTAAGTGATATATATACAAAGTTATTAACAATTTTACTCTTTTAAACAACTACCCTGTGACGACCCGCCCTTGTATCCACTGAAGGACGCATCGACAATAAGAAAGAAAGGGGTAGAAAATAGAAAAGAAGAGAAGAAAGAAAGAAACAACAACAACGATCTCACAGCGGAACGAATAAATTATATTAATAACATAAACTATTACATAGTATACAACACTTTACAGTGTTACACAGCATATACATCACTTACTAGACAGTTATAAACGTCTGTCTAGACATTACAACTCAATACACTACAGAGATACAGGCACAGCGGAACTACTATATATATCTACAACGCTGAAGCCTCCTGCTCCATTGCTCCTCCACAATTCGTCAAAGCTAAACCTGAATCCCTTGGCTACTCGTAAAAATTTGAGTACCCAAGAGTTTATAAAACAGAAATAAACACTTGGGTCAGACATGGGTCTGGTGTGAGTAACAGGTTAAACTTGTTTAACTTCAAAACCTTTTGAAAGAAAAGGTATCACGTAAGACTCCCCACAAATAAACATGGGTAAGTTTTTACCTTACGCTAACCAAAACATTTGATAGGAAATTCGATTGTATTATAATAGGGTCTAGGGTTTTCAAATAAATATGAAATAGCCGAAATTGTTACATTCATTAAATTCCAGCATACATAAGTATACAATCAAGTCTGTTATCACTTATTGGAATTTGGATTTCCATACAATGGCAGAGCTACCGGGGTACCACTCATCACAGTACAGGGCCTAGATCACCGTACCGAGGATCACTCCCAATCCCCTGCAACACAAAGCCGGAACCATACCTTACTGGATAATCCCGAATAAAATCACCCCACAGATGGCCGTCGTCAACTGCACCACTAAGCCGAAATAAAAGGAGGAACTCTCTAGACAGGGATGACCTTACTCTCAGTGGGTGCTACCCACGAAGCCTTGCTGCACCTCCCCTGTTTTAGCCATTCCCGGTTGATGAGGCATGAGGTCACGATTACCTTTAATCAGAACACATCACTTAGAATGCTCATCGTCCGCCTGACGATGTGTTGAAAGCATTCAATCCATACAAGTTCGTTCCGGGTTCGAACGAAACCGAAGGCATTATCTCGTTACACTCATGTTGGAATCACCCTCAGAGTTAACGACAATAACCCTTGCACTCTGAATCTTCATCTTCACTTGAGATTCACGACCTATCGTTAATTTGGATCGATGTGGTATTCGGGTCTCCAGACCTGGTATCCCGGTATACGGAAACCCGATCCCGGTCTCATCGAAATCCAAAACGTATCTTTTAAGGGCCAAGTTGTTTTAAGGTTAAAACAATTCAATTCTTATCTATACTACACACGGATAGATAATTCACAATAGATAATCTACATTATCATTTCAATTCAACCAAACATCCATATCATATATCAACACATATCTCATCAGAGATATCAACAATGCAAAGCATTCAATATCATTCATTTATTCTTAAGTAATGATTTATCATCTCTAATTAATTTAAAGTGAATTAAATTAATTACTTCATCCTATAAATCCTGCTTACTTCATTATTAATTAAACCAATTAATTAATCATTACCCTAAGTATCCATCTTAATTAATCATTCCTGATTAATTATCCTTTAATTACTTTAAGTAATTAATCCTTAATTAATTTCACAAATTAATTATCTTAAACCATTATAGTAATTAATCTTTAATTACTTCATTAATTAAATTAACTATACTTAATTACATTAATCCTTAATTAATTAAAATTAATTAATTACTTTAATCACTTATTATTGATTAATTAATTTTAATTAATCAATCTTAATTACATTATTAATTATATTAATTAATTAATGATCCTTAGTTACTCCATTTAAATTAATTACATTTAATAATTAATCTTTAATTAGTCACATTTATTAATCACCTTTGATTAATCTCATTTAGTAATTAACTACCCTTAATTACTTCTTCCATAAATTAATTATTCCTTAATTAATTATCTTTTAATTAATCCCTTGATTAATTATTCAAAGTAATTAAACTCAAATTACTTCCATTATTTCATCTCCCTTAATTAATTACATCCAGTAATTACCTTTAATTACTTTCCTAAGTAATTACACTTCACTAATTTCATTTAAGTAATTATACTTATCAAATCACTAAATGATTATCTTAAATTAATTTAATTAATTAATTTAAACTTACCAAATTTATTTAATTAATTACCTTAAGTAATTAATTTCTTTAATTACTTCCATTAAGTAATTACTTAACCAATTCATAAAAGATTATCATTCTAATTGATTATCAAAATTAATCCCATTAATTAATTATTTAATTATCCCTAATTAATGATCTCTTATTAACTATTAACAATTCTTCATTTAAGTAATTAAACTTAAATCAACCATTTCTAATTACAAATAATTAATTCTTAATTACTAATTAAACTCTAATTACTTAATCAATTGCTTAATTAATCTTTCATCCTTTGATTAATTAATCCCTAATCATTTATTAATAATTTATACTTATCTAATTAAATGATTCTTAATTTCAAATTAATTACCTTTAATTAATTTACTTAAAATCTTAATTAATTAACACCAAATCATTAATTAATTAAATTATTAAATTACTCTTTAATTTCCTTATTAATTTAATGAATCCTAAATCATTAAACCTTAATTAATCTCAAAATTAAAGTATTAACCTTTACAACTACTTTAATTATTATTAACAAAAGACTTTAAAACATTTACTTTAAAATGTTACCTTAATTCATTTCAAATTAAAGATTTTAAATAAATTACAATTTAGCTTTAACCAATTTTAAATCCAATTTATAAAATCTTTTTAAATCCAAATGTTAAAGGAATACTTAACATTTATAAAAGAAATTTATAAGATTTCTAAACCAATTCATTTAAAATTCAAACCTTCTTTAAACATTTTAAATTTGTTTAAACATTATAATTTAATAAACTTATTATTTCAACTAGGATACAAATTTAAATTGAATCCATACTTTAAACTTGATTTAAAACTGGATTTAAATCTTGCTTTCAAATTTTAAAACTCATTTTAAATTAAAAACACTGTCAGGTTTTTAAAACTGAACATTACAACTTACCCGAGCCAAACATCAGAATACCCGAGTAAAAACTGAAAACCCCCGAGACCAACTTCGAGTTTCCCTTCCCCTTTTTATTTAAAACTTTGTTATGTTTAGTTTTAAAACACAGTTTATCCCATACAAGTCTCCCCTTCGAATCCCCGAGCCAAGTCCCCATTTCCTCGAGTATGACTTCGAGTCAAAACATCATCTACCTTGAGAACATCTTCTTCTTCCTCTAACTCAACTCTCAACCCAACTGATACCATGTGTGCACGTGCACAGCTAATCGCCTGAGCTCCGGCCACCCACGACGATCACTACAAGTCGATAATCAACTACATACCCTAACTCGATCACCAGATTTTCGACAACCCCTCAAATTCGAAATTGAGTTGCTCAGTACCACCTGGAACCAAAAGCAGACCTGGAAAAATGCTCGAATCCAACTTTCTGACCACCGGAGCACCTGACCTTCTCGCCACGCCTTCGTCAACGTCCCCGTTTCAAATTTCCAGAGTCTGGTGGAACTCGGTCCACTAGAGACAACGTGACGACAACTTTTCTGACCACATCAAAAACTAGGTCTACAAACTTAAAACGAACATCGCTGCCACCACCGTGCCTTGAATATCTTTCTGACATTTTTGCTATAGTCCCTGATCATTCCACTTCCTCCCCTAGTGACCACGACCTTCCCGAACTCTTAGATCATCAGGAACTACCAAAAACCCATATTCTGTTCAAGTTCGAACTGCTCACTCAACTTAATGCTAAAAATTGTGATTTGAATCTTAAAAATCATAGTTTCAATCCGGGATTCAGATCATATGCCTGAATTGATGAGTTACGATATTTAAATTTTGACATATGATAAGCTTGAACTGTTCTTATGGTTTCCAGAGAAGTTCTAAACTTTATTTTAACTTAATAAAACTTTAAACTCTAATCTATGATAAACCAAACAAATTTTGTTTGAATTCTAAATCCTATCAGGGATTATATCAAGAGGAATTAAATTTTGATCATGACTTTAACTTCTAAAGAAAAACAGATAAGAACAGGGTACAACAGTAGGCATGCATCTATACATCCATATACATAGAAATTCAATCATATACATATATTCAATACTCATTTTATCCGAGAATTTTCACATGCAAACAAATACCTATATACTTAAATTTTTAAGAAGAATGTTACTCACCAGAAAATGATGAACAGGGCATCCAGATTTATTTGAAAGGCTTTTGACACTTTTAAAACTTTGATTTATAAACTTGAATTGCCTCTTTGTTTTGATTTAAAACTGCATGCTAACTTGTTTGTTGAGATGTTGCTTGTTTATAGAATCTTGCATGCAGACTGGAATTTGATTCCAGATTAAAGAAAATGTAGGCTTTTGAAGAAGATGTTTACAGGCATTGATTCCAGGTTACTTGCTTTCAGATTTGAAGAGAAAAACAGGCTTTGCCTTTGATTTTTGAATATGAATTACGGTTTGAAGAATTGCAGATTTGAAGAATGAGTTACAGGTTATCATTTGATTTAGGAAAATGGATTACAAGGATTTTTGCTTTTGATAAATTTTGGTTTGAGGAAGGTTGATTTACAGATTTGTAAAGGGAGATTTAAGTTGCAGATTTGTTTTGAGAGATTTGGTTACAGATTTTGTTATGAGAAAATAGGCTGAAGTTTCTTAGTTTTTGAAAAAGAATAGAAAAGGAAATGTAGATGAGAACATATGTTTATATAAGTGAAAATGATTTATTCAAAAAGAAAAACAAAAATACAAAACTTTGACATTTGTCATTCTCATATCTTAACCTTAGAACACATGTTATAATGATGCCTTAGGAATTTACACATGTCCTTTTAATTAATTAATATTTATTTTAAATGTAAAAACCTTATTATTAATTTAAAACCATATAGTTATTTGGTTAAATAGCTTTGAAAAGCTAATATTAAATAAATCCAAATCTCCAAACTATCAATATATATATATATATATATATATTAGAAATTTAAAACAAGATTTTATTTATTATTTAAATTTCAAACCCAAAGCTTATCTATTTACAATACACACACATATATATACATTGTAAATAGAAATCATTTTATTAATTTCTAAAAGATAAATTCACTAATTAAATATCCATTTAATTAGATTATTAAACCAATTCAAATTTGTTATAAAAAATTATCAAATCAATTTAATTATTTAAACAGATTATTAAATTGATATTGTCCAAAATTCCGGGATATCACATTCCTCCCCCCTTAAAAGAATTTCGTCCCCGAAATTTAAAACAAAGGTAATTTAATAATCTATTTAAATCACAATTATATATTATCATCCATATGCTAACAACCATAGCAACCAATTCACCCAATCAAACAATTTTAACTATCCAGACAAAATTCTGAATAGAATTTCCTCAAGTTTCCCCAAGTATATATATATCGGGATACTCGCTCTACAGAATCCAAACAAACAATACTACTAAGCTATAGAGCTCCTACTTATCTAGATTTACAAAACTAAACAGAATATCAGACTACAGACGAGTCTGACTCAACAACCAAATCCTCCAGAACTGCTGATTCCTAAACCAGAGATAGATCAAACACGTACTCCCTCAGAGATACGTAAAATACATTGAATTCCGGTTATCCAAACTGACAATTCAATCCAGTAGATCAAATTCTTATCCAAATCAGAACATAGAAAAGATCCAAAACAACTCGGAGCTGACTTCCCAGACTTACCCAATCTTATAGCTCCCGTTCACCAGAGAAAACTTCAACAACAACGAAGTCTCCAACTTCGAATTCCAAATTCCTCTGTCTCTTATCCACAAAATCCTTCTGTTAATCCTGGGCTGTCTACAGATCCTTCCTGATCAGATCAACCATCGCTGATGCTTCTTGAAACAAACAGGACCAAAAATAACTCCATAAATGATCCTTTCAAGATCTACCCAATCCAAAACACAACTCTACTTCACAAACATCAGTAGATTCCAAACTTACTTCTCCTATCTGGAAAAGACAAACACAAACAGGAGCACTTGCCAAACTGCTTCCGCTGCACCATTCTGATCTGGAGTAGAATGAAAATGCTGATGAAGAACACAAGCACAGACTGGACAACACATCCCCGAAAATATCGGATAACTCAAAAGAATACTCAAACTATCGCAAGTCACTTTTGCGATCAACCCAGCCAAAATGCAAAGAAACTGCTCTCTCTTTACCAATCAGAACAGCTTACACTTATCTATCCTATCTATCGAAGAAATGAATCCACTCTGCTGCTTCTGAACTCCACCTTTAGAAAACTGCTCAGCCAGAAAACTTCCTGCCAATACAGAACACTCCGAGCTGCATTGCTGCCACAGATGCCAAAGATTCCCAAATCAAAGCTCTTCGAGAAACTCGAACCTCAAACAAAACAGAAACACCATGCTGAACTCAGCCACAACACCGAAGCAGATACACTTCCTTAAGCTTGTTCCAAAGAAAACATCTTCGGAAACATCCATTGTCACTGCATCTCATCACGCAGCTACTCCTTCCAGAAGTTACAAAGATACCATCACTCGCTTCTGCCTCACTGACAGATCCAACTCTACTCATCCAACTTCAAAGATAAACTCCGAACCATAACAGGTTTCCTTCAGAGATTGTGAAATCCTTACACAACTGTAAAGTTCACTCGAGACGGTATTAGGTTTACAGTCTCGACAAATACACTTCCAACCTCAATACTCAGACTCCTAATCCTAGATGATAAATTATTATCATCTCAACCAATCATTACAAATACCATATACATTTAAAAATGATATTTTTTTTTATATAGAAATTATATCTGGGTAAAATTATTTCATCTACCTTTTTAAAACAATATTGTGTCCGTTGGCCTGGTCCAAGTGTTTAGAGATCCCTATAAATAACGTTAGCTACTCGTATTGACCAGAATCCATATACCACTCAACCGATAAATTAACACAATATAAAACCATTTTATATAACTAACAAATACGCGCTCTCGTATATATATATACTCAGACTCAAACAGGTTGCTACAGATCCTATCTATAATGAACAATCCTTCCGAACCTAGGTATTCACTCAACCTAGTGCTCTGATATTCACTTAACCAAAAGCTTAGGCATTCGCTCAACCTATGCTCCGATACCACATGTGATGGGACGAGCCAGTGGCGACTGGTAGGCTTTGCAACCATCCTAGACCCACCGTGGCACACAGTGATACCTCGAATTTGCTTTTACGGCCAGCCTCTCGACTCGCAACCAACCCTCACAAGGCCTTTACCTCTCAGGGACATGTAGGGGTAAGAGTCTCCCGTTCGCCACCAAACCGCAAAGCGAGAACCCCCTATCATGTTGTACTGTAGCAAATCCGATCCCGGTCTCATTGAAATCCAAAATGTATCTTTTAAGGGCCAAGTTGTTTTAAGGTTAAAACAATTCAATTCTTATCTATACTACACACGGATAGATAATTCACAATAGATAATCTACATTATCATTTCAATTCAACCAAACATCCATATCATATATCAACACATATCTCATCAGAGATATCAACAATGCAAAGCATTCAATATCATTCATCTATTCTTAAGTAATGATTTATCATCTCTAATTAATTTAAAGTGAATTAAATTAATTACTTCATCCTATAAATCCTGCTTACTTCATTATTAATTAAACCAATTAATTAATCATTACTCTAAGTATCCATCTTAATTAATCATTCCTGATTAATTATCCTTTAATTACTTTAAGTAATTAATCCTTAATTAATTTCACAAATTAATTATCTTAAACCATTACAGTAATTAATCTTTAATTACTTCATTAATTAAATTAACTATACTTAATTACATTAATCCTTAATTAATTAAAATTAATTAATTACTTTAATCACTTATTATTGATTAATTAATTTTAATTAATCAATCTTAATTACATTATTAATTATATTAATTAATTAATGATCCTTAGTTACTCCATTTAAATTAATTACATTTAATAATTAATCTTTAATTAGTCACATTTATTAATCACCTTTGATTAATCTCATTTAGTAATTAACTACCCTTAATTACTTCTTCCATAAATTAATTATTCCTTAATTAATTATCTTTTAATTAATCCCTTGATTAATTATTCAAAGTAATTAAACTCAAATTACTTCCATTATTTCATCTCCCTTAATTAATTACATCCAGTAATTACCTTTAATTACTTTCCTAAGTAATTACACTTCACTAATTTCATTTAAGTAATTATACTTATCAAATCACTAAATGATTATCTTAAATTAATTTAATTAATTAATTTAAACTTACCAAATTTATTTAATTAATTACCTTAAGTAATTAATTTCTTTAATTACTTCCATTAAGTAATTACTTAACCAATTCATAAAAGATTATCATTCTAATTGATTATCAAAATTAATCCCATTAATTAATTATTTAATTATCCCTAATTAATGATCTCTCATTAACTATTAACAATTCTTCATTTAAGTAATTAAACTTAAATCAACCATTTCTAATTACAAATAATTAATTCTTAATTACTAATTAATCTCTAATTACTTAATCAATTGCTTAATTAATCTTTAATCCTTTGATTAATTAATCCCTAATCATTTATTAATAATTTATACTTATCTAATTAAATGATTCTTAATTTCAAATTAATTACCTTTAATTAATTTACTTAAAATCTTAATTAATTAACACCAAATCATTAATTAATTAAATTATTAAATTACTCTTTAATTTCCTTATTAATTTAATGAATCCTAAATCATTAAACCTTAATTAATCTCTAAATTAAAGTATTAACCTTTACAACTACTTTAATTATTATTAACAAAAGACTTTAAAACATTTACTTTAAAATCTTACCTTAATTCATTTCAAATTAAAGATTTTAAATAAATTACAATTTAGCTTTAACCAATTTTAAATCCAATTTACAAAATCTTTTTAAATCCAAATGTTAAAGGAATACTTAACATTTATAAAAGAAATTTATAAGATTTCTAAACCAATTCATTTAAAATTCAAACCTTCTTTAAACATTTTAAATTTGTTTAAACATTATAATTTAATAAACTTATTATTTCAATTAGGATACAAATTTAAATTGAATCCATACTTTAAACTTGATTTAAAACTGGATTTAAATCTTGCTTTCAAATTTTAAAACTCATTTTAAATTAAAAACACTGTCAGGTTTTTAAAACTGAACATTACAACTTACCCGAGCCAAACATCAGAATACCCGAGTAAAAACTGAAAACCCCCGAGACCAACTTCGAGTTTCCCTTCCCCTTTTTATTTAAAACTTTGTTATGTTTAGTTTTAAAACACAGTTTATCCCATACAAGTCTCCCCTTCGAATCCCCGAGCCAAGTCCCCATTTCCTCGAGTATGACTTCGAGTCAAAACATCATCTACCTCGAGAACATCTTCTTCTTCTTCCTCTAACTCAACTCTCAACCCAACTGATACCATGTGTGCACGTGCACAGCTAATCGCCTGAGCTCCGGCCACCCACGACGATCACTACAAGTCGATAATCAACTACATACCCTAACTCGATCACCAGATTTTCGACAACCCCTCAAATTCGAAATCGAGTGGCTCAGTACCACCTGGAACCAAAAGCAGACCTGGAAAAATGCTCGAATCCAACTTTCTGACCACCGGAGCACCTGACCTTCTCGCCACGCCTTCGTCAACGTCCCCGTTTCAAATTTCCAGAGTCTGGTGGAACTCGGTCCACCAGAGACAACGTGACGACAACTTTTCTGACCACATCAAAAACTAGGTCTACAGACTTAAAACGAACATCGCTGCCACCACCGTGCCTTGAATATCTTTCTGACATTTTTGCCATAGTCCCTGATCATTCCACTTCCTCCCCTAGTGACCACGACCTTCCCGAACTCTTAGATCATCAGGAACTACCAAAAACCCATATTCTGTTCAAGTTCGAACTGCTCACTCAACTTAATGCTAAAAATTGTAATTTGAATCTTAAAAATCATAGTTTCAATCCAGGATTCAGATCATATGCCTGAATTGATGAGTTACGATATTTAAATTTTGACATATGATAAGCTTGAACTGTTCTTATGGTTTCCAGAGAAGTTCTAAACTTTATTTTAACTTAATAAAACTTTAAACTCTAATCTATGATAAACCAAACAAATTTTGTTTGAATTCTAAATCCTATCAGGGATTATATCAAGAGGAATTAAATTTTGATCATGACTTTAACATCTAAAGAAAAACAGATAAGAACAGGGTACAACAGTAGGCATGCATCTATACATCCATATACATAGAAATTCAATCATATACATATATTCAATACTCATTTTATCCGAGAATTTTCACATGCAAACAAATACCTATATACTTAAATTTTTAAGAAGAATGTTACTCACCAGAAAATGATGAACAGGGCATCCATATTTATTTGAAAGGCTTTTGACACTTTTAAAACTTTGATTTATAAACTTGAATTGCCTCTTTGTTTTGATTTAAAACTGCATGCTAACTTGTTTGTTGAGATGTTGCTTGTTTATAGAATCTTGCATGCAGACTGGAATTTGATTCCAGATTAAAGAAAATGTAGGCTTTTGAAGAAGATGTTTACAGGCATTGATTCCAGGTTACTTGCTTTCAGATTTGAAGAGAAAAACAGGCTTTGCCTTTGATTTTTGAATATGAATTACGGTTTGAAGAATTGCAGATTTGAAGAATGAGTTACAGGTTATCATTTGATTTTGGAAAATGGATTACAAGGATTTTTGCTTTTGATAAATTTTGGTTTGAGGAAGGTTGATTTACAGATTTGTAAAGGGAGATTTAAGTTGCAGATTTGTTTTGAGAGATTTGGTTACAGATTTTGTTATGAGAAAATAGGCTGAAGTTTCTTAGTTTTTGAAAAAGAATAGAAAAGGAAATGTAGATGAGAACATATGTTTATATAAGTGAAAATGATTTATTCAAAAAGAAAAACAAAAATACAAAACTTTGACATTTGTAATTCTCATATCTTAACCTTAGAACACATGTTATAATGATGCCTTAGGAATTTACACATGTCCTTTTAATTAATTAATATTTATTTTAAATGTAAAAACCTTATTATTAATTTAAAACCATATAGTTATTTGGTTAAATAGCTTTGAAAAGCTAATATTAAATAAATCCAAATCTCCAAACTATCAATATATATATATATATATATTAGAAATTTAAAACAAGATTTTATTTATTATTTAAATTTCAAACCCAAAGCTTATCTATTTACAATATACACACATATATATACATTGTAAATAGAAATCATTTTATTAATTTCTAAAAGATAAATTCACTAATTAAATATCCATTTAATTAGATTATTAAACCAATTCAAATTTGTTATCAAAAATTATCAAATCAATTTAATTATTTAAACAGATTATTAAATTGATATTGTCCAAAATTCCGGGATATCACATACCCCATATGTATATTAAAAGAAATGCATACTAAACAAGGTTTATAAGCAACTTATATGATTTCAATATTACTTGTAATTGTTTACAACTAATTCATATACAATGGCATTCAATTATTCATTTTCAATTAGTCACATTCACTAATTTACATTCAAGTTGATTCACTTCCAATTCAAATCAATTTCTATTTAAATTTACTTCACTTTCAATTTGGATTCAATTACATAGCTTTCAGTTTTCATCAATTCAATTTCATCAATATTTAATGAATTTACTATATACAACCAACTAACAACCATCTAACAATCAAACCATAACCAACAATCCAATAACAACCAATGTCATTTAACACAATCAAATTATTAAATTTACATTACTTACATTCAATTTGGTACAACACTTTTAATTCCAATTGGTTTAATATTAAATTGGCTTTCATTCAATTACAAATTTATTAGCTTTAATGAATTTACACTTACATTCATTATTCCATATCAATTTATTCACATTCGATTGATTAACATTCAATCCATTTATTAATTCAATTGCTAATTCATTTTACAAATAAGGTTGAATTTCCTTTATATAACTCAAGTTCAAATCCATTTAATGACTTCATTTCATTAATTCATTTTGATACTAAAATCAATTTCATTTAACCTCACTTAAGTTATATTCCATTTCAAACATCATTTGTTTAACTTCACTTAATTTTCCACTTATAAATCCAATTCAGATTTTGTTTTTCTTAACAAAATTCATTTAACCATTTTATCATTTGGTTTCACTTACATCTTCTCATTTTATAAGTTACACAACTTATTTATTCAATGTAACGACCCGGCTTTTTCTCCACAGAAAGTCGCATCGTTATGAAGAAAGAAAGGGATAGAAGAAGAAAAGAAAAGAAGAAAGAACAACAACGCATCAGAGATCTCACAGCGGAACGAGAAATATATTATATCACATAAGATATTACATAGTATCATATACATCAGAGTATACAATTTATACAACACAGAATAGACAGTTATAAACTTCTGTCTATTATACATCACAAGTACATTAGTACAATACAACATACACAGCGGAAACTCTATATATCTACACGCTGAAGCCTCCTGCTCCTCAGCTCCTCCAGTATTCGTCAAGACTAACCTGAATCCCTCGACTACTCAATACAATATTGAGTACCCAAGAGTTTAATAAAACAGAAAATAAACACTTGGGTCAGACATGGGTCTGGTGTGAGTAAACGGTTTAAATTGCTTAACTTTGAAAACCTTTGAAAACAAAAGTATCACGTAAGACTCCCCACAAATAAACATGGGTAAGTTTTTACCTTACGCTAACTAAAACATTTGATAGGAAATCCGATTGTATTATAATAGGGTCTAGGGTTTCCAAGTAAAATACAGAAATAGCTGAAATGCTTACATCTCACATTCCAACATAGTTGGGCACAACTAATACGTACGGCACTTATTGGAGTTTGGATTCCATACAATGGCAGGGCTACTGGGGTACCGCCCATCACAGTACGTGGCCTAGATCACCGTACCGAGGAGTACGCCCGCTCCCCTGCAACACAAAGCCGGAACCATCCCTTACTGGATAATTCCGAACAAGATAACCCCGTAGTTGGCGCGACCAACCACACACTAAGCCGAATAAAAAGAAAAGGGACCTCTAGACAGGGATCTATCTTGCTCTCAGTGGGTGCTACCCACGAAACCTTGCTGCACCTCCCCTGTTTTAGCCATTCCCGGTTGATGAGGCTTGAGGTTTACGATTACCTTTAATCAGAACATATATCACTTAGAATGCTCATCGTCCGCCTGACGATGTGCTGAAAGCATTCAATCCATACAAGTTCGTTCCGGGTTCGAACGAAACCGAAGGCATTATCTCGTTACACTCGTTTTGGAATCACCCTCAGAGTTAACGACAATAACCCTTGCACTCTGAATCTTCATCTTCACTTGAGATTCACGACCTATCGTTAATTTGGATCGATGTGGTATTCGGGTCTCCAGACCTGGAATACCGGTATACGGAAACCCGATCCCGGTCTCATCGAAATCCAAAACGTATCTTTTAAGGCCAAGTTGTTTAAAGGTTTAAACATTTAAACTTATATACATAATGATATAAAAACAGATAAATGAATCACATTATCACAATAGATAATTCATATCAACATTCATTTCACAAAGCAGCCTATCACATATATCAGAGATATCCAAATCATCCAATATCAACCAATCACCCAATATCAATCATCCAATATTAACCAATCATTCAAAAGCAGAATTGATTAATTCCAAATCAATTTAATTAACCTTTAATTAAATTAATTACTATCACTTGGATTATCATAATCCTGCTTACTATCATTAATTAATTACAAATTAATTAATTAAACATCTTAATGATCTTCCTTAATTAATCTCCTTTGATTAATTATACTTTAATTACCTTTTAGTAATTATCCTTAATCATATTCAGTAATTAACTTTTAATTACTATCATTAATTACAATAATTAATGAACCTTTATCAATTAATTAACTAAAATTAATTATATTAATCCTTAATTAATTACAATTAATTAATCAAACTAAAATTAATTACTTTTATTAATCAACCTTGATTAATTCATTAATCTTTATTAATTAATTAACCTTTTAATTAATTAAATAATTAATTTTTAATCAACCACTTCATTTATTAATTAGTCTTAATTAATCATAAACAGTAATTAACAATTTGTAATTACTCATCTTAATTAATTATATTAACCTTGATTAATTAATCTAATTAATTAATCTTTAATTACTTCATTAAGTAATTATTAATCAATTTAAATTAACAAATAATCCTTAATTAATTACTTTATTAATTAATTACTCTTAGTAATTAATCTTAAATTAAACGCATTTAATTAATCACATTTATTAATTAACTAAACTAAAATTAAGTAATTAATTCTTAATTACTTACATAAGTAATTATCTTCTAATTACTTCCATTAAAAATCTTGTTTACTTTCTTAATTAATTTCTTAACCAATAATTAATTCCATCATTAATAATTCTTAATACTTTAATTAATTAATTACTTCATAATTAATTAACTTTAAAATAATTATATTAATTAATTCCTTAATTGATAACATTAAGTGATTACCCATTAATTACTTCAGCTAATTACTTCCATGAGTAATTTACTCCTCCTAATTACTTTAAGTAATTATCCATTAATTACTTTATTAAGGAATTTACTCATTTAATCATAAATTGATTTTCTTAAATTAATTAGGCTAATTAATTAATCTAAAATTAATTACATTAATTAATTAACTAATTAATCATCTCTAATTAATTCATTAACTATTCACTAATTACTTTATTAAAAGTAAATTAAAAATCAATTTTGAAATAAAATTTACTTTAACAAAACAATTCAAACATTTAATTTTATATACTTAAATTTTTGAAAATCATTTCCAAACATGTTTAATCCAATCAAACCATTATTTATCTTAAAACTTGTTTTTAATACTTAAAATCTTGTTCATACTTTATATTTTAAAACCAAGATATAGTTTGCTTTGAAAATCTCAAATGTGGTTACTTAAATTTAAAACACCCGAGTCTAAACAAAAGTAAACCCGAGTAAACCCACTAAAACCCCCTAGTCTACCCCGAGTTCTCTCGAATACCTACCCACTTCGAGTCGAAACGCGAATATCACGAGACTTCCCCCGAGTGTCACTCTTCTTCCCCAAATTCACGAACTCCAGACATTCAAACGTGCACACGTGCACGTGGTGCACTTGCACCAGCGTTTCCGACCACAGATGATCGTCGCGATGCTCCTCTCTGACTCCACGAACCCACGCGATCACTACTCCCCACCCAGATCGATGCAAATGACAGACAATTTAAAACGAGCTTCCTTGCTCAAAGACTGGAACGAACATACTCGACAGATCATCTTGCCGTTGATGATCAAAGCCTCGAGAAGCTCCGCCGCCTTCATCATAGCTCCGTCTCGACTTCCTACATCTCCAGCAATTCATGCGATCAACTCCGATCAACCATGGCCATCACGAGAACCTCTTAAACATTATCGTTTCACACTGCCTCTGTAACCCTAGTTCAATCGAATACGAACAATTCACTCATTTGAAAATTTCAATTGTATTTTTCCCCTAATCCATAACATTCAAGCAAGCTTCAATCAAAAATCTAGCTTCAATCATCACCTGAATCTTCGGCAATTCACCAAAGTTCCCAATTTGAACAAAACCCAAATTCACAAGAATTTCTCAACTAAAATTTACAATATGCATATCAAAATTCACGATTTCCTATCGTGATTACATGCATGCAATCCAAATTGGAAATTAAAGTAGTCGATTTTTAACAAAAACTTAGTTTTCACTGTTGTTTTAAAGATTTCAATATAAATATTTATTTTAAACATCTGGAATGATTTTAGTAGTGGAGTTACATGATCTCAATCATTTATTGTTTGCAAATTTCAGATTAACAATGAATAAAGAATGAGATATTGAATTTAAAGAAGGAAAAACCAAAAACTGTTAACAACAGAACCTATTTTCTTGTTACAGGCATTCATAAACCAAACATGCATTCATATCAAGGCATTTTCTATAAACATTTATATCATTTCATCACAAGCAACCGAGTTTCAAACTGTTTTAAAATAAATATCTACTCACAGGTTATAAACAGAGAACAGGCAATTCATATACATATATCTATATACATGCACTTACACATATAAACACATGCAATCATATTTTATAAAGATTCATCATAGTCATTAAGGCCAAGTCACAGATTTTAAAAAAAAACTGTTTTTAAAAGAAATATTTACTCACCTTATAATTAAAGAAGCAGAGAACAAACAGAGCAGTTTTCCAGGCTTCTGAAATTTGATCTGGAAAATGTTGAATTTGAAATCCTACTGCATGCTTGTAAATATTTGAGTCTTTAACTTGATTGTTGAGACTGAAGTCTTTGCATTTGAATTACAGTTGAAATTCATTTGCATTGAGAATTGTTACAGGCTGTTGAAATTTGATTTACTTCTTTTGATTTTTGGGTTTTCAGTTTTAAGTTTATAAGAAGAAGAAAGAAAGACTGGGAAAAATGTTTTGAACGATTCTGAACTGAAATCAAAATGACCAGGTTTCTTTAACATATGTTATTTAAGATAATTTAATTTTTCTCTAAATTTTCAAATAAATTAAATGAAAGCCACTTGTTAACTTTATAAGCTAGACAATTGCCCATGCTTGTTTTATATGTTAACAAGTGTTAAAATCCTTGCAAAATTATGTCTAAACCCTTATTAATAAAAGTAATTATGTTTTATTAAAACCTTATTTACAAAAGTATTTATGTTACATTAATTATGTAAATATAGTCTTATATAAATTCATGTTTTATTTATTTATTTACAAACTATTTAGTTTAAGTATCTATATTTTATTATTTATGAAATGTGAATTTAATTTACTTATGTTATATTATTTATTTTTACAAACCTTCTAAATCCAAAAGATATTTAAAAAGAAAGTTTATTCTAAACCATATATATTTTTTTAACCATTTTAGTTTAATACTTATTAAAAGAAAACAAGATAAAAATTAAAACCTTTATTAAATTTTAAACACTTTAAAGAATACAAAATAAAACTTTATTTAAACTATCATTTTTAAAATAAACAATTATCTTATATTTTGAAAACAATTGAATTAATCTAAACTAACCTTTGAAAAATATTAATTTTAAAACAAAGCTTTAAATCACAATTCATACATATATAAATTATCAATAGATTAAATTAAATTTCAAAACAATCCAAATTATAACATATACATACATATATATTACAATTTGAAAATTCATCTTTTATTTAAACAAAAGATTCTCTATTCACAATATATATATCAATATATACATTATAAATAGAATCTATTTTTATTGGCTTTGAAAGATAAATTTTATCCATTTTAAATTATTAGAAAAGATCTAATATTACCAAATTAAATATTTATTAGCCTATAAAGGATTAAATTACCAAATTAAATTAAAATTAGAAAGAAAATTATCAATCCAATTATTAAATTTAAATTGTCCAAAAACCCGGGATATCACATTCCTCCCCCCTTAAAATAATTTCGTCCTCGAAATTAAAAGAAAAGTTAATTTAATAATCCAACAAATATTTTAATTTCAAACACAAACCTATCATCCAATTTCTAACAACCAAAGCAACCAATCAAACTATCTAATCTAACTAACTATTCTGACATAAATCAGAATAGACTTCATAATACTATCTCGAGTTTCCCCGAGTAAAAATCACCGGGAGACTCGCTCTACAGAAGCTAAATAAACTACACACCATAATCCAGAGCTCCTCTCTTCTTTAGATTCACTAATCTGAACAAAATATTAGACTACTCTCAAGTCCAGCTCAACTTCTAAATCCATCTGAACTGCAGATTCAACAACTAATGATGGATCATATACGTACTCCCTCAGAGATACATGAAATAGAATGGATTCCAGATATCCAAACTGGCCATTCAACCCTGTAGATTAAAGAACTACTCCTCTCGAGAACACAAGAAAATTCCAAAATTTTTTGGAGCTAGCTTCCAGACTTACCAAATCTTATAGTTCTTATAATCGAGGAAAATTTTAAACAGTTTCCAATTTCCAACTCCGAATTCCAAACTCTGACTCATATCTGCATAGCTCACCAGACGATCCCGAGCTACCTCATCTCTTCCTGATCAGCTCAACCTTTGCTGATGCTTTTTGAAACAATTAGACCAAGAACAAAATGATTTCCAGATCCTATCAACAAGATGATATTCCAAAATCTACTGAAATCCACAAACTCTACTCCACAAGCAATAGAAGACTGAACTTCCTTCTTCCAGATTCCAGAAAATTCTATACACACTTAGAAATTGACATAAACTTCTTGTAGAAATCTGAGGTTACTTCCTTTCTTGCACAGCTACTACCTTTGCTTCCGCTGCACAACTCTGATTTTGAAATAGATGAGAATGTCGATGAACTCGAGCACAAACTAGATCCACAAACAAGCGGAAACATTGGTTATCTTAAAGACATAACCAACTTCTCAAAGAATAGACGAGTCCTCGGTCAAGGGTACTGTCTTCAGCTATCCTTGGCTAGAGGAAACTCGAAACTAGAAGCAGAAGAGAAAACACAGATACTCCATAAAATTCTAAGATACTTCACCAAATCCTTCTCTAGGAACCAAATCGATATAAACTAAATCTTTGACCTCATCGATAACTTTTACTTCCTCTTGAGATGTCTCAATTTCATACAAAAGATTACTCAAGATGAACTCTCAAAATAATCGCAATTCACTTTTGCGATCCTACCTAGTTCGGATTCCAAAGAAACTGTTCTCTCTTTACTAATTAAAACAGCCTTAAACTTTTCCGAACAAGGTTAACCCTTCAAGAAAAACTTCACTATCTACTCGGACTGCTGATAGAAAAACCACAAAGATTCTTGAACCATCGGAGAAACGAGCCACACTGCTGCTTCCAAATTCTATCTCTAGAACACTGCTAAGCCAAAGACCTCCTCGTCAGCACACCGAACACTTCGAGTTGCACTGCTACCATAGTTAACCAAAAGCTTCTAATCCAAAGGCTTCTCAAAACCAAAACCATCAACAAACCTCACAACGAACCTCCGAGATGGCAGACATTCGGGCTCCAAACCAAACGCCAACAACTTACTCTTCTTAAGGGAAACAATGAGACCATGTCCGAAGAACAACTAATCGACCTTAGTCCCATACTTCAAAATAGATAAAACTCTCTTACTCGATATCAGAGAATTCCTATACAGCCGAGTCTTTCCTGCGGTAGACATCAACTGTTCCTCCAATACCTTCTTAATCTTGCTCCAAAAAGAACATCTCCTTCGGGAACATCCATAGTCACTGCGTCTCATCACACAGCTACTATTACCTGAGATACCATCACTCGCTTCTGTTCTCCGACAGATCCAACTCTACCCATCCAAACTTCAAAGATGAACTCCGAACCTTAACAGGTTTTCTTCAGAGATCGATGAAATCCTCACAATTGCAAAGTTCACTCGAGACGGTATTAGGTCTACAGTCTCGACAAATACACTTCCAACCTCAATACTTAGACTCCTAATCCTAGATGATAAATTATTATCATCTCAACCAATCATTACAAATATCATATTCATTTAAAATGATACTTTTTATATATAGAAAATATATCTGGGTAAAATTATTTCACCTTCCCTTTTAAAACAATATTGTGTTCATTGGCCTGGTCCAAGTGTTTAGAGATCCCTATCAATAACGTTAGCTACTCGTATTGACCAGAATCCATATACCACTCAACCGATCAATTAACACAATATAAAACCATTTTATATAACTAACAAATACGCGCTCTCGTATATATATATATATATATACACTCAAACTCAAACAGGTTGCTACAGATCCTATCTCTAATGAACAATCCTTCCGAACCTAGGTATTCACTCAACCTAGTGTTCTGATATTCACTTGTTTTAAAAGCTTAGGCATTCGCTCAACCTATGCTCTGATACCACTGTAACGACCCGGCTTTTTCTCCACAGAAAGTCGCATCGTTATGAAGAAAGAAAGGGATAGAAGAAGAAAAGAAAAGAAGAAAGAACAACAACGCATCAGAGATCTCACAACGGAACGAGAAATATATTATATCACATAAGATATTACATAGTATCATATACATCAGAGTATACAATTTATACAACACAGAATAGACAGTTATAAACTTCTGTCTATTATACATCACAAGTACATTAGTACAATACAACATACACAGCGGAAACTCTATATATCTACACGCTAAAGCCTCCTGCTCCTCAGCTCCTCCAGTATTCGTCAAGACTAACCTGAATCCCTCGACTACTCAATACAATATTGAGTACCCAAGAGTTTAATAAAACAGAAAATAAACACTTGGGTCAGACATGGGTCTGGTGTGAGTAAACGGTTTAAATTGCTTAACTTTGAAAACCTTTGAAAACAAAAGTATCACGTAAGACTCCCCACAAATAAACATGGGTAAGTTTTTACCTTACGCTAACTAAAACATTTGATAGGAAATCCGATTGTATTATAATAGGGTCTAGGGTTTCCAAGTAAAATACAGAAATAGCTGAAATGCTTACATCTCACATTCCAACATAGTTGGGCACAACTAATACGTACGGCACTTATTGGAGTTTGGATTCCATACAATGGCAGGGCTACTGGGGTACCGCCCGTCACAGTACGTGGCCTAGATCACCGTACCGAGGAGTACGCCCGCTCCCCTGCAACACAAAGCCGGAACCATCCCTTACTGGATAATTCCGAACAAGATAACCCCGTAGTTGGCGCGACCAACCACACACTAAGCCGAATAAAAAGAAAAGGGACCTCTAGACAGGGATCTATCTTGCTCTCAGTGGGTGCTACCCACGAAACCTTGCTGCACCTCCCCTGTTTTAGCCATTCCAGGTTGATGAGGCTTGAGGTTTACGATTACCTTTAATCAGAACATATATCACTTAGAATGCTCATCGTCCGCCTGACGATGTGCTGAAAGCAATCAATCCATACAAGTTCGTTCCGGGTTCGAACGAAACCGAAGGCATTATCTCGTTACACTCGTTTTGGAATCACCCTCAGAGTTAACGACAATAACCCTTGCACTCTGAATCTTCATCTTCACTTGAGATTCACGACCTATCGTTAATTTGGATCGATGTGGTATTCGGGTCTCCAGACCTGGAATACCGGTATACGGAAACCCGATCCCGGTCTCATCGAAATCCAAAACGTATCTTTTAAGGCCAAGTTGTTTAAAGGTTTAAACATTTAAACTTATATACATAATGATATAAAAACAGATAAATGAATCACATTATCACAATAGATAATTCATATCAACATTCATTTCACAAAGCAGCCTATCACATATATCAGAGATATCCAAATCATCCAATATCAACCAATCACCCAATATCAATCATCCAATATTAACCAATCATTCAAAAGCAGAATTGATTAATTCCAAATCAATTTAATTAACCTTTAATTAAATTAATTACTATCACTTGGATTATCATAATCCTGCTTACTATCATTAATTAATTACAAATTAATTAATTAAACATCTTAATGATCTTCCTTAATTAATCTCCTTTGATTAATTATACTTTAATTACCTTTTAGTAATTATCCTTAATCATATTCAGTAATTAACTTTTAATTACTATCATTAATTACAATAATTAATGAACCTTTATCAATTAATTAACTAAAATTAATTATATTAATCCTTAATTAATTACAATTAATTAATCAAACTAAAATTAATTACTTTTATTAATCAACCTTGATTAATTCATTAATCTTTATTAATTAATTAACCTTTTAATTAATTAAATAATTAATTTTTAATCAACCACTTCATTTATTAATTAGTCTTAATTAATCATAAACAGTAATTAACAATTTGTAATTACTCATCTTAATTAATTATATTAACCTTGATTAATTAATCTAATTAATTAATCTTTAATTACTTCATTAAGTAATTATTAATCAATTTAAATTAACAAATAATCCTTAATTAATTACTTTATTAATTAATTACTCTTAGTAATTAATCTTAAATTAAACGCATTTAATTAATCACATTTATTAATTAACTAAACTAAAATTAAGTAATTAATTCTTAATTACTTACATAAGTAATTATCTTCTAATTACTTCCATTAAAAATCTTGTTTACTTTCTTAATTAATTTCTTAACCAATAATTAATTCCATCATTAATAATTCTTAATACTTTAATTAATTAATTACTTCATAATTAATTAACTTTAAAATAATTATATTAATTAATTCCTTAATTGATAACATTAAGTGATTACCCATTAATTACTTCAGCTAATTACTTCCATGAGTAATTTACTCCTCCTAATTACTTTAAGTAATTATCCACTAATTACTTTATTAAGGAATTTACTCATTTAATCATAAATTGATTTTCTTAAATTAATTAGGCTAATTAATTAATCTAAAATTAATTACATTAATTAATTAACTAATTAATCATCTCTAATTAATTCATTAACTATTCACTAATTACTTTATTAAAAGTAAATTAAAAATCAATTTTGAAATAAAATTTACTTTAACAAAACAATTCAAACATTTAATTTTATATACTTAAATTTTTGAAAATCATTTCCAAACATGTTTAATCCAATCAAACCATTATTTATCTTAAAACTTGTTTTTAATACTTAAAATCTTGTTCATACTTTATATTTTAAAACCAAGATATAGTTTGCTTTGAAAATCTCAAATGTGGTTACTTAAATTTAAAACACCCGAGTCTAAACAAAAGTAAACCCGAGTAAACCCACTAAAACCCCTTAGTCTACCCCGAGTTCTCTCGAATACCTACCCACTTCGAGTCGAAACGCGAATATCACGAGACTTCCCCCGAGTGTCACTCTTCTTCCCCAAATTCACGAACTCCAGACATTCAAACGTGCACACGTGCACGTGGTGCACTTGCACCAGCGTTTCCGACCACAGATGATCGTCGCGATGCTCCTCTCTGACTCCACGAACCCACGCGATCACTACTCCCCACCCAGATCGATGCAAATGACAGACAATTTAAAACGAGCTTCCTTGCTCAAAGACTGGAACGAACATACTCGACAGATCATCTCGCCGTTGATGATCAAAGCCTCGAGAAGCTCCGCCGCCTTCATCATAGCTCCGTCTCGACTTCCTACATCTCCAGCAATTCATGCGATCAACTCCGATCAACCATGGCCATCACGAGAACCTCTTAAACATTATCGTTTCACACTGCCTCTGTAACCCTAGTTCAATCGAATACGAACAATTCACTCATTTGAAAATTTCAATTGTATTTTTCCCCTAATCCATAACATTCAAGCAAGCTTCAATCAAAAATCTAGCTTCAATCATCACCTGAATCTTCGGCAATTCACCAAAGTTCCCAATTTGAACAAAACCCAAATTCACAAGAATTTCTCAACTAAAATTTACAATATGCATATCAAAATTCACGATTTCCTATCGTGATTACATGCATGCAATCCAAATTGGAAATTAAAGTAGTCGATTTTTAACAAAAACTTAGTTTTCACTGTTGTTTTAAAGATTTCAATATAAATATTTATTTTAAACATCTGGAATGATTTTAGTAGTGGAGTTACATGATCTCAATCATTTATTGTTTGCAAATTTCAGATTAACAATGAATAAAGAATGAGATATTGAATTTAAAGAAGGAAAAACCAAAAACTGTTAACAACAGAACCTATTTTCTTGTTACAGGCATTCATAAACCAAACATGCATTCATATCAAGGAATTTACTATAAACATTTATATCATTTCATCACAAGCAACCGAGTTTCAAACTGTTTTAAAATAAATATCTACTCACAGGTTATAAACAGAGAACAGGCAATTCATATACATATATCTATATACATGCACTTACACATATAAACACATGCAATCATATTTTATAAAGATTCATCATAGTCATTAAGGCCAAGTCACAGATTTTAAAAAAAAAAACTGTTTTTAAAAGAAATATTTACTCACCTTATAATTAAAGAAGCAGAGAACAAACAGAGCAGTTTTCCAGGCTTCTGAAATTTGATCTGGAAAATGTTGAATTTGAAATCCTACTGCATGCTTGTAAATATTTGAGTCTTTAACTTGATTGTTGAGACTGAAGTCTTTGCATTTGAATTACAGTTGAAATTCATTTGCATTGAGAATTGTTACAGGCTGTTGAAATTTGATTTACTTCTTTTGATTTTTGGGTTTTCAGTTTTAAGTTTATAAGAAGAAGAAAGAAAGACTGGGAAAAATGTTTTGAACGATTCTGAACTGAAATCAAAATGACCAGGTTTCTTTAACATATGTTATTTAAGATAATTTAATTTTTCTCTAAATTTTCAAATAAATTAAATGAAAGCCACTTGTTAACTTTATAAGCTAGACAATTGCCCATGCTTGTTTTATATGTTAACAAGTGTTAAAATCCTTGCAAAATTATGTCTAAACCCTTATTAATAAAAGTAATTATGTTTTATTAAAACCTTATTTACAAAAGTATTTATGTTACATTAATTATGTAAATATAGTCTTATATAAATTCATGTTTTATTTATTTATTTACAAACTATTTAGTTTAAGTATCTATATTTTATTATTTATGAAATGTGAATTTAATTTACTTATGTTATATTATTTATTTTTACAAACCTTCTAAATCCAAAAGATATTTAAAAAGAAAGTTTATTCTAAACCATATATATATTTTTAACCATTTTAGTTTAATACTTATTAAAAGAAAACAAGATAAAAATTAAAACCTTTATTAAATTTTAAACACTTTAAAGAATACAAAATAAAACTTTATTTAAACTATCATTTTTAAAATAAACAATTATCTTATATTTTGAAAACAATTGAATTAATCTAAACTAACCTTTGAAAAATATTAATTTTAAAACAAAGCTTTAAATCACAATTCATACATATATAAATTATCAATAGATTAAATTAAATTTCAAAACAATCCAAATTATAACATATACATACATATATATTACAATTTGAAAATTCATCTTTTATTTAAACAAAAGATTCTCTATTCACAATATATATATCAATATATACATTATAAATAGAATCTAGTTTTATTGGCTTTGAAAGATAAATTTTATCCATTTTAAATTATTAGAAAAGATCTAATATTACCAAATTAAATATTTATTAGCCTATAAAGGATTAAATTACCAAATTAAATTAAAATTAGAAAGAAAATTATCAATCCAATTATTAAATTTAAATTGTCCAAAAACCCGGGATATCACATTCCTCCCCCCTTAAAATAATTTCGTCCTCGAAATTAAAAGCAAAGTTAATTTAATAATCCAACAAATATTTTAATTTCAAACACAAACCTATCATCCAATTTCTAACAACCAAAGCAACCAATCAAACTATCTAATCTAACTAACTATTCTGACATAAATCAGAATAGACTTCATAATACTATCTCGAGTTTCCCCGAGTAAAAATCACCGGGAGACTCGCTCTACAGAAGCTAAATAAACTACACACCATAATCCAGAGCTCCTCTCTTCTTTAGATTCACTAATCTGAACAAAATATCAGACTACTCTCAAGTCCAGCTCAACTTCTAAATCCATCTGAACTGCAGATTCAACAACTAATGATGGATCATATACGTACTCCCTCAGAGATACGTGAAATAGAATGGATTCCAGATATCCAAACTGGCCATTCAACCCTGTAGATCAAAGAACTACTCCTCTCGAGAACACAAGAAAATTCCAAAATATTTTGGAGCTAGCTTCCAGACTTACCAAATCTTATAGTTCTTATAATCGAGGAAAATTTTAAACAGTTTCCAATTTCCAACTCCGAATTCCAAACTCTGACTCATATCTGCATAGCTCACCAGACGATCCCGAGCTACCTCATCTCTTCCTGATCAGCTCAACCTTTGCTGATGCTTTTTGAAACAATTAGACCAAGAACAAAATGATTTCCAGATCCTATCAACAAGATGATATTCCAAAATCTACTGAAATCCACAAACTCTACTCCACAAGCAATAGAAGACTGAACTTCCTTCTTCCAGATTCCATAAAATTCTATACACACTTAGAAATTGACATAAACTTCTTGTAGAAATCTGAGGTTACTTCCTTTCTTGCACAGCTACTACCTTTGCTTCCGCTGCACAACTCTGATTTTGAAATAGATGAGAATGTCGATGAACTCGAGCACAAACTAGATCCACAAACAAGCGGAAACATTGGTTATCTTAAAGACATAACCAACTTCTCAAAGAATAGACGAGTCCTCGGTCAAGGGTACTGTCTTCAGCTATCCTTGGCTAGAGGAAACTCGAAACTAGAAGCAGAAGAGAAAACACAGATACTCCATAAAATTCTAAGATACTTCACCAAATCCTTCTCTAGGAACCAAATCGATATAAACTAAATCTTTGACCTCATCGATAACTTTTACTTCCTCTTGAGATGTCTCAATTTCATACAAAAGATTACTCAAGATGAACTCTCAAAATAATCGCAATTCACTTTTGCGATCCTACCTAGTTCGGATTCCAAAGAAACTGTTCTCTCTTTACTAATTAAAACAGCCTTAAACTTTTCCGAACAAGGTTAACCCTTCAAGAAAAACTTCACTATCTACTCGGACTGCTGATAGAAAAACCACAAAGATTCTTGAACCATCGGAGAAACGAGCCACACTGCTGATTCCAAATTCTATCTCTAGAACACTGCTAAGCCAAAGACCTCCTCGTCAGCACACCGAACACTTCGAGTTGCACTGCTACCACAGTTAACCAAAAGCTTCTAATCCAAAGGCTTCTCAAAACCAAAACCATCAACAAACCTCACAACGAACCTCCGAGATGGCAGACATTCGGGCTCCAAACCAAACGCCAACAACTTACTCTTCTTAAGGGAAACAATGAGACCATGTCCGAAGAACAACTAATCGACCTTAGTCCCATACTTCAAAATAGATAAAACTCTCTTACTCGATATCAGAGAATTCCTATACAGCCGAGTCTTTCCTGCGGTAGGCATCAACTGTTCCTCCAATAACTTCTTAATCTTGCTCCAAAAAGAACATCTCCTTCGGGAACATCCATAGTCACTGCGTCTCATCACACAGCTACTATTACCTGAGATACCATCACTCGCTTCTGTTCTCCGACAGATCCAACTCTACCCATCCAAACTTCAAAGATGAACTCCGAACCTTAACAGGTTTTCTTCAGAGATCGATGAAATCCTCACAATTGCAAAGTTCACTCGAGACGGTATTAGGTCTACAGTCTCGACAAATACACTTCCAACCTCAATACTTAGACTCCTAATCCTAGATGATAAATTATTATCATCTCAACCAATCATTACAAATATCATATTCATTTAAAATGATACTTTTTATATATAGAAAATATATCTGGGTAAAATTATTTCACCTTCCCTTTTAAAACAATATTGTGTTCATTGGCCTGGTCCAAGTGTTTAGAGATCCCTATCAATAACGTTAGCTACTCGTATTGACCAGAATCCATATACCACTCAACCGATCAATTAACACAATATAAAACCATTTTATATAACTAACAAATACGCGCTCTCGTATATATATATATATATACACTCAAACTCAAACAGGTTGCTACAGATCCTATCTCTAATGAACAATCCTTCCGAACCTAGGTATTCACTCAACCTAGTGTTCTGATATTCACTTGTTTTAAAAGCTTAGGCATTCGCTCAACCTATGCTCTGATACCACTGTAACGACCCGGCTTTTTCTCCACAGAAAGTCGCATCGTTATGAAGAAAGAAAGGGATAGAAGAAGAAAAGAAAAGAAGAAAGAACAACAACGCATCAGAGATCTCACAGCGGAACGAGAAATATATTATATCACATAAGATATTACATAGTATCATATACATCAGAGTATACAATTTATACAACACAGAATAGACAGTTATAAACTTCTGTCTATTATACATCACAAGTACATTAGTACAATACAACATACACAGCGGAAACTCTATATATCTACACGCTGAAGCCTCCTGCTCCTCAGCTCCTCCAGTATTCGTCAAGACTAACCTGAATCCCTCGACTACTCAATACAATATTGAGTACCCAAGAGTTTAATAAAACAGAAAATAAACACTTGGGTCAGACATGGGTCTGGTGTGAGTAAACGGTTTAAATTGCTTAACTTTGAAAACCTTTGAAAACAAAAGTATCACGTAAGACTCCCCACAAATAAACATGGGTAAGTTTTTACCTTACGCTAACTAAAACATTTGATAGGAAATCCGATTGTATTATAATAGGGTCTAGGGTTTCCAAGTAAAATACAGAAATAGCTGAAATGCTTACATCTCACATTCCAACATAGTTGGGCACAACTAATACGTACGGCACTTATTGGAGTTTGGATTCCATACAATGGCAGGGCTACTGGGGTACCGCCCGTCACAGTACGTGGCCTAGATCACCGTACCGAGGAGTACGCCCGCTCCCCTGCAACACAAAGCCGGAACCATCCCTTACTGGATAATTCCGAACAAGATAACCCCGTAGTTGGCGCGACCAACCACACACTAAGCCGAATAAAAAGAAAAGGGACCTCTAGACAGGGATCTATCTTGCTCTCAGTGGGTGCTACCCATGAAACCTTGCTGCACCTCCCCTGTTTTAGCCATTCCCGGTTGATGAGGCTTGAGGTTTACGATTACCTTTAATCAGAACATATATCACTTAGAATGCTCATCGTCCGCCTGACGATGTGCTGAAAGCATTCAATCCATACAAGTTCGTTCCGGGTTCGAACGAAACCGAAGGCATTATCTCGTTACACTCGTTTTGGAATCACCCTCAGAGTTAACGACAATAACCCTTGCACTCTGAATCTTCATCTTCACTTGAGATTCACGACCTATCGTTAATTTGGATCGATGTGGTATTCGGGTCTCCAGACCTGGAATACCGGTATACGGAAACCCGATCCCGGTCTCATCGAAATCCAAAACGTATCTTTTAAGGCCAAGTTGTTTAAAGGTTTAAACATTTAAACTTATATACATAATGATATAAAAACAGATAAATGAATCACATTATCACAATAGATAATTCATATCAACATTCATTTCACAAAGCAGCCTATCACATATATCAGAGATATCCAAATCATCCAATATCAACCAATCACCCAATATCAATCATCCAATATTAACCAATCATTCAAAAGCAGAATTGATTAATTCCAAATCAATTTAATTAACCTTTAATTAAATTAATTACTATCACTTGGATTATCATAATCCTGCTTACTATCATTAATTAATTACAAATTAATTAATTAAACATCTTAATGATCTTCCTTAATTAATCTCCTTTGATTAATTATACTTTAATTACCTTTTAGTAATTATCCTTAATCATATTCAGTAATTAACTTTTAATTACTATCATTAATTACAATAATTAATGAACCTTTATCAATTAATTAACTAAAATTAATTATATTAATCCTTAATTAATTACAATTAATTAATCAAACTAAAATTAATTACTTTTATTAATCAACCTTGATTAATTCATTAATCTTTATTAATTAATTAACCTTTTAATTAATTAAATAATTAATTTTAATCAACCACTTCATTTATTAATTAGTCTTAATTAATCATAAACAGTAATTAACAATTTGTAATTACTCATCTTAATTAATTATATTAACCTTGATTAATTAATCTAATTAATTAATCTTTAATTACTTCATTAAGTAATTATTAATCAATTTAAATTAACAAATAATCCTTAATTAATTACTTTATTAATTAATTACTCTTAGTAATTAATCTTAAATTAAACGCATTTAATTAATCACATTTATTAATTAACTAAACTAAAATTAAGTAATTAATTCTTAATTACTTACATAAGTAATTATCTTCTAATTACTTCCATTAAAAATCTTGTTTACTTTCTTAATTAATTTCTTAACCAATAATTAATTCCATCATTAATAATTCTTAATACTTTAATTAATTAATTACTTCATAATTAATTAACTTTAAAATAATTATATTAATTAATTCCTTAATTGATAACATTAAGTGATTACCCATTAATTACTTCAGCTAATTACTTCCATGAGTAATTTACTGCTCCTAATTACTTTAAGTAATTATCCATTAATTACTTTATTAAGGAATTTACTCATTTAATCATAAATTGATTTTCTTAAATTAATTAGGCTAATTAATTAATCTAAAATTAATTAAATTAATTAATTAACTAATTAATCATCTCTAATTAATTCATTAACTATTCACTAATTACTTTATTAAAAGTAAATTAAAAATCAATTTTGAAATAAAATTTACTTTAACAAAACAATTCAAACATTTAATTTTATATACTTAAATTTTTGAAAATCATTTCCAAACATGTTTAATCCAATCAAACCATTATTTATCTTAAAACTTGTTTTTAATACTTAAAATCTTGTTCATACTTTATATTTTAAAACCAAGATATAGTTTGCTTTGAAAATCTCAAATGTGGTTACTTAAATTTAAAACACCCGAGTCTAAACAAAAGTAAACCCGAGTAAACCCACTAAAACCCCCTAGTCTACCCCGAGTTCTCTCGAATACCTACCCACTTCGAGTCGAAACGCGAATATCACGAGACTTCCCCCAAGTGTCACTCTTCTTCCCCAAATTCACGAACTCCAGACATTCAAACGTGCACACGTGCACGTGGTGCACTTGCACCAGCGTTTCCGACCACAGATGATCGTCGCGATGCTCCTCTCTGACTCCACGAACCCACGCGATCACTACTCCCCACCCAGATCGATGCAAATGACAGACAATTTAAAACGAGCTTCCTTGCTCAAAGACTGGAACGAACATACTCGACAGATCATCTCGCCGTTGATGATCAAAGCCTCGAGAAGCTCCGCCGCCTTCATCATAGCTCCGTCTCGACTTCCTACATCTCCAGCAATTCATGCGATCAACTCCGATCAACCATGGCCATCACGAGAACCTCTTAAACATTATCGTTTCACACTGCCTCTGTAACCCTAGTTCAATCGAATACGAACAATCCACTCATTTGAAAATTTCAATTGTATTTTTCCCCTAATCCATAACATTCAAGCAAGCTTCAATCAAAAATCTAGCTTCAATCATCACCTGAATCTTCGGCAATTCACCAAAGTTCCCAATTTGAACAAAACCCAAATTCACAAGAATTTCTCAACTAAAATTTACAATATGCATATCAAAATTCACGATTTCCTATCGTGATTACATGCATGCAATCCAAATTGGAAATTAAAGTAGTCGATTTTTAACAAAAACTTAGTTTTCACTGTTGTTTTAAAGATTTCAATATAAATATTTATTTTAAACATCTGGAATGATTTTAGTAGTGGAGTTACATGATCTCAATCATTTATTGTTTGCAAATTTCAGATTAACAATGAATAAAGAATGAGATATTGAATTTAAAGAAGGAAAAACCAAAAACTGTTAACAACAGAACCTATTTTCTTGTTACAGGCATTCATAAACCAAACATGCATTCATATCAAGGCATTTTCTATAAACATTTATATCATTTCATCACAAGCAACCGAGTTTCAAACTGTTTTTAAAATAAATATCTACTCACAGGTTATAAACAGAGAACAGGCAATTCATATACATATATCTATATACATGCACTTACACATATAAACACATGCAATCATATTTTATAAAGATTCATCATAGTCATTAAGGCCAAGTCACAGATTTTAAAAAAAAACTGTTTTTAAAAGAAATATTTACTCACCTTATAATTAAAGAAGCAGAGAACAAACAGAGCAGTTTTCCAGGCTTCTGAAATTTGATCTGGAAAATGTTGAATTTGAAATCCTACTGCATGCTTGTAAATATTTGAGTCTTTAACTTGATTGTTGAGACTGAAGTCTTTGCATTTGAATTACAGTTGAACTTCATTTGCATTGAGAATTGTTACAGGCTGTTGAAATTTGATTTACTTCTTTTGATTTTTGGGTTTTCAGTTTTAAGTTTATAAGAAGAAGAAAGAAAGACTGAGAAAAATGTTTTGAACGATTCTGAACTGAAATCAAAATGACCAGGTTTCTTTAACATATGTTATTTAAGATAATTTAATTTTTCTCTAAATTTTCAAATAAATTAAATGAAAGCCACTTGTTAACTTTATAAGCTAGACAATTGCCCATGCTTGTTTTATATGTTTACAAGTGTTAAAATCCTTGCAAAATTATGTCTAAACCCTTATTAATAAAAGTAATTATGTTTTATTAAAACCTTATTTACAAAAGTATTTATGTTACATTAATTATGTAAATATAGTCTTACATAAATTCATGTTTTATTTATTTATTTACAAACTATTTAGTTTAAGTATCTATATTTTATTATTTATGAAATGTGAATTTAATTTACTTATGTTATATTATTTATTTTTACAAACCTTCTAAATCCAAAAGATATTTAAAAATAAAGTTTATTCTAAACCATATATATATTTTTAACCATTTTAGTTTAATACTTATTAAAAGAAAACAAGATAAAAATTAAAACCTTTATTAAATTTTAAACACTTTAAAGAATACAAAATAAAACTTTATTTAAACTATCATTTTTAAAATAAACAATTATCTTATATTTTGAAAACAATTGAATTAATCTAAACTAACCTTTGAAAAATATTAATTTTAAAACAAAGCTTTAAATCACAATTCATACATATATAAATTATCAATAGATTAAATTAAATTTCAAAACAATCCAAATTATAACATATACATACATATATATTACAATTTGAAAATTCATCTTTTATTTAAACAAAAGATTCTCTATTCACAATATATATATCAATATATACATTATAAATAGAATCTATTTTTATTGGCTTTGAAAGATAAATTTTATCCATTTTAAATTATTAGAAAAGATCTAATATTACCAAATTAAATATTTATTAGCCTATAAAGGATTAAATTACCAAATTAAATTAAAATTAGAAAGAAAATTATCAATCCAATTATTAAATTTAAATTGTCCAAAAACCCGGGATATCACATTTAATTTCCCAAATCGGATTTAATTTATTTAACTTCCTTTAGTTAAATTCCAAATCATATATTTACTATGCTAACCCAAATTTTATTCCAACTTTATCAAAGCTAAAATCTTTGTTTCATATTATAAGTATAAAACTCATTTCACTTATAATTATCAATTTCAACTTGGATTTTAATTAAAAATCTGTTTATCACAACAAAACTTCAATTTCCAATTTATTATGGTAGCAAATCCATCACACAAAACTCAAAAATGATACTAATGATGCTGCAGTCATCACCCTTATTATTTCCCAATAACAACAGTGAATTCAGTGCTTATATTCTTTCAAAAGTTTCCTTTTATTTACAAATTACATTTATAAATCTTTTTTCTCATATAATTTCACTATTTATCTTTACTTATACAAAGTTATTTCACAATTGTAAATCATATTAATTATAATTCCATACTTAATAATTCATTTGCTTATATACTTCATTCTTTTACAATTGTTGATTTTATTTAGATTATTCAAACAACTTTTATTGACTTATTATATATTCTTACATTTTCAACAACCAAATTATTAATTTCATACACACTTTAATAATTTCTGAAAAATTATTTCTTTTATATGTAAAATAATACCAAGGTAAAATTATTTCATTTACCCAATTTAAAATGATACTATGTCGACTTGCCTCGTTTAAGTGTTTAGAAACCCCTATCGATAATATGGCGTCCCACATACCGACCAGAATTCACAAACAGCTCAACGGATAAGCAAACACAATATAAAACAATTTCATATTCACTAACAAATACGCGCTTATATCTATTATTACACTCACACTCATTCTAGAGTACTACTGACTCTATCTCTAATGAATAACACCCAACAGAGCCATGGTTATCGCTTAACCATATGCTCTGATACCAAATGCAACGAACGCGATTTTTCATTGCTCGAAAATCGACATTAATACGTCCACTTTATCAACTGCCGAGCAATCGAATGCCGGAAAAACGAATCGTTATGGAGAAAAAGAAGAGTTAGAAGAAGACAGAAGAAAAAGAAAGAAGAAACAACAAAAAAAACACAGAAACATAATCAATATCAGAATCTCACATTCGCAGCGGAACAACGTATAATAGATAAATGAATAATCTTTAAATCAAAGAACTATATCATTTTATACATTACATCATCATCAGAGTTTACAATAACAATATACAACACAACTGGACAGTTATATAAACTTGTCCTCATACAAAATACACAGCAGAATAATAATATCATATACAAGTGATACGTCTCGTCATCCAGCTCGCCACTGAGCTCCAAAGCATCTCCTGAATCCAGAATGACCTGATAACCTGACTCTAGACTGCCCGTGTGGAAATTGGTGGGCACCCAGAGTTTAGGAAGGAAACAATAAACTCCAGGTCAGTCATGGTGACTGGTGTGAGAAATAAAACAGTTATTATCTTTAAAACAATCAACAACAAAGGAAGTGGAAAATATCCGCAATGCTTTTGGAAAATGAAACTACCATAAGACCTCCCGCCACACACACAATGCAAACGCAGGATTGGAGGAGATTTCTTCTTATGATAGTCAAACGTGCTTACTACGCAAAATCATTGGATTATTATTATTAGTGCATAGTGCAGGAAAACATTTCGAAAGTATAATATTAATCTTAGTGTAACGACCCCGGATTTTAATTAAATTTAAATTGATAATTTATTGGATTTTTGAATTAAAAATTGTGAAATTAATCGATGAAGTGATGCGAGTTTCCCCGAAGTAAAATAAAAACGTGTTAAATCATTTAAAGTTGAATATTGTATATATATGTACATATGTGAATGTGTATATATTTGAGTATATATGAGAAAATTTGAAATTTTATATCTATTGAATTTGAGTTTTAAATCAAAAAGAAATGGTTTAAATGAAAATTTGATGGTTTATATTTGAAATAAAAAAATAGTTTGAAAGTAGAATAGATTGAAAATAGAATTTGGATTAGAATTTATAAATGATATCGGTAAACACATGTTAATAAACTTTGAAAATATAAGTTAGTACATTAACAAATTCTAATAACAAATAGAGTAGGAATTCATTTATATTGTAAAGCCACAAGAAAATAAATAAAATAAATTAAATATACAGTCAAGAAAGAAACAAAGTAAAATAAAATATCAATACAAATGAAGCTTGCAAGAGAAGACACTCAAATTTATCACATATATTGTATCAGCCGAAATGAAGATAGATTTGTACACAACATATCAGCCAAGATGATAGCTTCATTTCAGTAAACAAAATAAAGTATATCTATACAACATATAGGCAAGTTCTAATGTATGAATGCAAGGACAAGTTCACTTTTTCAAAAGAAAAAAAAAGGGGTGTCAGGCCTTATTATATACAAGTATGGTATAAAGTGTATTCATATACAAAAATATAATAAGAAAAGCAAGAAGCTACATCACACAAAATAGATTTATATCAGCCGAGATTTTGTTTAGGAAACCAAAGAAGACATAAAGGACCATTTCATTTAATGCTTTCATCTCTAGCATAAACAAATGGTCAATTCGAAATGGTATCAGCCTCCAAACATAAAACTATCCCTGATAATTGTACAAAGAGTACACTGTTTTGTATAAAGTATGATACACCATGTAACTTATTATAATAATCACCTGTACAATTTTATCCCTCTATACTTCTTTTATACATCAAACTCCTCATTTCAGTTCATCCATCAATAAAAATGAGTAAACCTGAAACAAATAATATCATCTTAAAAACTTCAACAAAATTCAGTTAAAATAAACAATATCAATTCAACTCGAATCAGAGATCAGGGAACTTCAGCTTGCAAATTTTAAAAAGCCTGTTTCATCAAGCAAACTCTCTTCTTTCTGGAAAATAAGGTGAGTAACCTTACACTTTTAAAATCTTTGAGTGGACACTTGTTTATGTAGTGGTCTGGAAAGTATGTGCTTCCTGTATATATATATATGTTTGGCAATCTCTCTGTATATATGTGAATGAGTATGTAGGTGTATTTGCATTGCCTGTAACATCTCTGTTTCCCCAAAATTTCAAGCTAAAGACTTATTTGAAAATCAATACCTCTTGATTCAGTCTATATTTGGATTTAAATATCAAATGAAACATGTTAGTTAGACCATAGAGTTTAATTTAAAAAAAACTTGTTTGAGTTAAAAACAAAGTAGTATTGTTCTGGAAATACAAAAACACAATATGAACTTGATATAAGTCAAAATTCAAACATCGTGACTTGTCGATTCAGGTTTACAAACAGATTTCTAAATCAAAAATAGGATTTTTAAAGCTCAAATCATATTTTTTAGTAATGGTATGAATTGGCAATTCTGGGTTGATCATTTTGGGAAGTTTGGGTTGTCTCGGCCAATACGCTTGAAGGGGAAGGTCGGGGTTTCTTCTGGTGATAGTAGGATGACCGGTGAGTGGAGTAAAAATGGTGGATGGGCATGTAAATGGCAGTGGCGATGGCGGTTGAGCTGGGAAGTTTCTAAACCTAGTTTTAACTAGGTTACATATTCTGATCGGCACACATTCTCTAGTCGATCGAGTGCGACGAGGTACTGGGGGAGGGTAGAGGAAGTGTCGGCGATGGTGTGGCCGTGATTTCAGATCGCCAGGTGGTCAGAGGATCGGAGGCGAAGGCGTTCCAGGTTTGTGAGGGGATGCGCCTGCTGTTGTTCCAGGTTCAAATTTTTGTTTCGATTTCAATTCCCGAGTTGACGTGGGTTTCTGAGGATCGGGGTTTGATGTAGAGGTGGTTGCAGATGTGGGAAGACCACCGGAGTTGGTCGGAGGTGATCGAAGTCCCCGTGCACATGCACGGTGCACTTTGTTGATTCTGGTGAAGTTTGGGGTTTTTTTTTTTGAATTTGAGTTTTACTCGGGTAAAATCATGTTTTGCTCGAAGTCTACTGGGGCGTGACTCGAAGCAAGTGTGGGAAGGCTCGAGCAAATTGTTTAGCTATAGGTTCCAGGACCTGTTCAATTTCCTGAAGCTTCACTTTAAATTTATAACAAAGTTAAAACCAAAGGTTTAACATCAGAAATAGATGGATGGGTTCAAGTTGCTTTGAATTCAAATCTGGAAATTCAAATCAGTTTTTTTTAAATAGGAAGGTTTTAAAAATAAGTTTAAATAAAATAGTTTTAAAAAGGTAAATTGTTTCAAACAAATGTTTAACTTGGTTTTGAGAAAATACTTTATAGGAAATTTTTGAATAGAAGTAAATAAGTTGTTAAAACTTAAATTTGTAGGTCAAATAATTAATGTATTTTAAAAATGAATAAATGAAGGTTAATGACTTGTAATTATTAAATTAATTAAAATGAATAATTAACCAGGATTAGAAATTTATTAATCTGATTTGAATAAATCAAACAATTAACTGACCTTACTTATGAATGTTTGAATTCTATTGAATGTGAATTGTTTGATATCCTTGATATATGATCATTTGTTATATACCCTGATTTATGTTGCGCTGAGCTGTGATTTTTGTTTCTGTGATATATTACTATGTGAATATGAAACCCCTTGCCCGTAAAACGGCACTTGAATTTCGATGCGACAGGGAGTCGGATTCCAGTTGGTTATCCGAAACCCACATCGAATTGTAATGATGAATCGTTATGACTGATAAATTTACTTTATCTATAAATCTGTGAATGAAGATAAGCGTTATCGATTATACCGCTTATCGATATATCTGTGATGATTGATGTTGTGCACTATTGTGTGAAACCCCTGGACCACACTCTTACACACACAAATATGGATTTCACGTAGAAATCGGTTAAGTCACAGATAATTGAAATTTGATGTTTTTGAAATTGAAATTTTAATTTCAATTGATTTTGAAATTGGAAATTGGGGTTTTAAAGTGAAAAGCTTTTGAAATGGGATTTCAAAGATAAAAGTTATTTTGAATAACTTAATCGAGTTTTGAAAATTTAAATAATTTGATTTAAATTTGAATTCAAGTTGAAATTGAATCCTATGATTTGAAACTAGAGATTAAAGATACTGTACAAGTTATATATGGGTTAAACCCTTTTTTAAGGGTATTGATTTGGAAATTTGAATTTAATTCAAGGGTTTTAACTCGTGTAAATATAACTGGATTTTTTTTCCGAAACGAAAACTACTTGTTTTCAAATAATAATAGCTTTCATTTTAAGAAAGGATTTCCAAATTGTGTTGAACGGTTTCAAGTTTGAAATAGAATTGAAATGTTTTGAAAACTATGAAATGAGTCTTTAATTCAAAGACCGAACGAGTTAATCCAACTTGAAATGGAATCGTTTTAAAAGCTATAAGTTAAATCTTGACTTAAAGATTTAACGAGTTGAAATGGAAATTGATTTGGGAAAATCTATGAATGAATCTTTGTGAACGGGGTTAACTTTGTGAATTAAATCTTTTGTTTAAAAGATTAAAAGTGTGGAAATTTGTTTAAACCATTGAAGGTTTTTGAAATGAATCTTTTTGTTTAAAAGATTGGAAATGGTAATTTGGTTTACCATTCGAATGAAAAGTTTTTAGCTTTAAGCTGTGATTTAACTGAGACCCCAGTATCCATATGATTTTTAATTGCGCTCGTTATTCGGTTTAGCCGGGAGAGGACCTTTGTGTCATATATCCCATTCCGAATAGTGATACGATGATATGGAAAGCATTTGAAGACCGTTGGTGAAGACCGGGTATTTGCGAGAGCGATAGGATGACCTATCGATTGTCTCTGCACTGAGTAGCTACGGTATAGAGATTTCATAAGTGATGGGAAGTCCGATCGAGATTGTGAATACCCGGATTTGCAAGGGCTTCTTTGGAAGTGCCTTCGGTTCTGTTCGAACCCGGAACAGACTTGTATGGATGTGTGTCTGACGTTACACTTCGAGATGTAAAGCTGGTTCCTATCAAATACATTTCTGTTGGTGGTGGAGAATTTATTCTCTTAGCTTAACACCCTTCTCTGAGACGTACGAGCTCAGAGGTTATGTAGTTGATGGTTACTAGTGATACATTCCCAATTTGGTAATGTGGCATACGAAGTGCTGATGATCAATTATTGATCAAAGCGTGGCTTTGTGAAAAAGCGTTGCTTTGTGAACGAGACTTCGTCGAGCCTCACAACCCGGTAATGGTCGAAACAGGAATGTTGCGGCAAAGGTTTGTAGGGGTAGCGCCCCTAGGGTATGTCATTTCCTTCTGGATAAAGGGTGGTATCATGGTATGGAGCCCAGATACTTACTCATGTGGACACACTGTATTTATTACTGTGCGATGTTGCTTTATGATCGAGACGTCTCGGATAAAGGTCGGTGACGACCGGGGGATGACATGACTCGTGTGTTAGTTACCTAGTTATAGCTCGGTTAGAGCGTGAGGTAGCGTCGACCTTTTGTTTGCAGAGATCCGGTTAGGTTCTCGGGGCGTCTTTCCAGAGGCGTTTCTATTTCGGTAAGGAAGTTCCTTAGCCTGATCATTTGTTGGAAATCCAAAGAAACAATACGAACCCTGTACGGTTTTAGTTGTATTACCTGCTATGGAATGTGGCGGTAACCTGCTATTGAACGTAGTAGCTATAGTAGGCATACAACAATAGTTGTATGTTGGCTAAGATAGATATTATATTTTCGAAATGTTTTTGACACTATGCACTAATGATAATAATATCGAATGATTTTTGCGTAGTAAGCATGTTTGACTATCATAAGGAGAAATCTCCTCCAATTCTGCGATTGCATTGTGTGTGTGGCGGGAGGCCTTATGGTAGTTTCATTTTCGAAAAGCATTGCGGATTTCAATGTTTAAAAGCCTTTCATGTTTGTTTAAAGATAAACTGTTTTTGTTGCTCACACCAGTCCCATGACTGATCCGGAGTTTATTGTTCCCTTCCTAAACTCTGGGTGCCCACTATTTTCCACACGGGCAGTCTAGAGTTGGGTTTTTCCAGATATTCAGGTTTAGTAGATTACCTGGAGCTAGTTCAGTTCTTGGAGTTCATGGATTGACGTTGCTTATCTTGGAGCATTCTATTGGAGACATTCTATCCGCTGCTAGAGTTATCTATTTTCTTTCCGCTGCTATTTCTTGTTTCATATCTCTGATGTATATAGATATTCATTGTATCATCGTTGTATCTGGATATTGTATCAGATGTTGTATATCTATATTCATTTTCTTTTCCGCTGTGTTGTTTACTTAATGTTGTTATAAGCTCCGGCGACTCGGATTTGAACGGTCGAATCTACGGCATTCGAGTACAATGTAAAGTATGGATGTCGATTTTCGAACGTGGAAATGCCGGGACGTTACATTTGGTATCAGAGCTAAGGTTGAACTTTAGCTCAGGAGTATAACACGTTAAGTAGCTCATTAGAGATAGAGTGAAGTAAACTCTAGAATGAGTATATCCCTAAGATATCCGTTTAAACGTCTCAGTAAATTCTCTTACTATCCACTGATAGTGAGTATGAGTGCAAGAAGAGGATGAGATAGGGGACAGGAAAATACGACTAGAAATGGTCAATACTCTGTAACAACAAGGAAACGATTTTTCTCTATCAATCTCTTTGGTTCAGCATCTCTTCTCTATTCTTCGATGATTTCTGGTAGATCCAGAAAGAAGAAATTCGATATATTCGTATGGGACATAAACTCCAAATAGGCCAAAATTGTTGTTTGGATGAATTGGTTGCATTGTATGCTATGGTTGATAGGTATAATTTAGTTTCTAAACTAAAATTTTGAAATTGTATCCATATATCTATCTATTCTTTGGGATTCCGATTTATTCTACGAATGGTTAGTTATCACTTCGATCTAACTGATGCCACTGCATATTTCGTAAATCTGGATAGCCCGAGTATTTTGTGAAGTGTTAAACAGATTCGTTTTTGTATTTATTATTGATATTCTGATTTGGTGAGCCAAATGCAGAATAGATGTTCATTTGAGTTGATGAAACATTCTTCATCTATCTTTGTGTCTCTTTGGTAATTTCGAGGACAAAATTCTTTTAAGGGGGGAAGTTTGTAACGACCCCGGATTTTAATTAAATTTAAATTGATAATTTATTGGATTTTTGAATTAAAAATTGTGAAATTAATCGATGAAGTGATGCGAGTTTCCCCGAAGTAAAATAAAAACGTGTTAAATCATTTAAAGTTGAATATTGTATATATATGTACATATGTGAATGTGTATATATTTGAGTATATATGAGAAAATTTGAAATTTTATATCTATTGAATTTGAGTTTTAAATCAAAAAGAAATGGTTTAAATGAAAATTTGATGGTTTATATTTGAAATAAAAAAATAGTTTGAAAGTAGAATAGATTGAAAATAGAATTTGGATTAGAATTTATAAATGATATCGGTAAACACATGTTAATAAACTTTGAAAATATAAGTTAGTACATTAACAAATTCTAATAACAAATAGAATAGGAATTCATTTATATTGTAAAGCCACAAGAAAATAAATAAAATAAATTAAATATACAGTCAAGAAAGAAACAAAGTAAAATAAAATATCAATACAAATGAAGCTTGCAAGAGAAGACACTCAAATTTATCACATGTATTGTATCAGCCGAAATGAAGATAGATTTGTACACAACATATCGCCAAGATGATAGCTTCATTTCAGTAAACAAAATAAAGTATATCTATACAACATATAGGCAAGTTCTAATGTATGAATGCAAGGACAAGTTCACTTTTTCAAAAGAAAAAAAAAGGGGTGTCAGGCCTTATTATATACAAGTATGGTATAAAGTGTATTCATATACAAAAATATAATAAGAAAAGCAAGAAGCTACATCACACAAAATAGATTTATATCAGCCGAGATTTTGTTTAGGAAACCAAAGAAGACATAAAGGACCATTTCATTTAATGCTTTCATCTCTAGCATAAACAAATGGTCAATTCGAAATGGTATCAGCCTCCAAACATAAAACTATCCCTGATAATTGTACAAAGAGTACACTGTTTTGTATAAAGTATGATACACCATGTAACTTGTTATAATAATCACCTGTACAATTTTATCCCTCTATACTTCTTTTATACATCAAACTCCTCATTTCAGTTCATCCATCAATAAAAATGAGTAAACCTGAAACAAATAATATCATCTTAAAAACTTCAACAAAATTCAGTTAAAATAAACAATATCAATTCAACTCGAATCAGAGATCAGGGAACTTCAGCTTGCAAATTTTAAAAAGCCTGTTTCATCAAGCAAACTCTCTTCTTTCTGGAAAATAAGGTGAGTAACCTTACACTTTTAAAATCTTTGAGTGGACACTTGTTTATGTAGTGGTCTGGAAAGTATGTGCTTCCTGTATATATATATATATATGTTTGGCAATCTCTCTGTATATATGTGAATGAGTATGTAGGTGTATTTGCATTGCCTGTAACATCTCTGTTTCCCCAAAATTTCAAGCTAAAGACTTATTTGAAAATCAATACCTCTTGATTCAGTCTATATTTGGATTTAAATATCAAATGAAACATGTTAGTTAGACCATAGAGTTTAATTTAAAAAAAACTTGTTTGAGTTAAAAACAAAGTAGTATTGTTCTGGAAATACAAAAACACAATATGAACTTGATATAAGTCAAAATTCAAACATCGTGACTTGTCGATTCAGGTTTACAAACAGATTTCTAAATCAAAAATAGGATTTTTAAAGCTCAAATCATATTTTTTAGTAATGGTATGAATTGGCAATTCTGGGTTGATCATTTTGGGAAGTTTGGGTTGTCTCGGCCAATACGCTTGAAGGGGAAGGTCGGGGTTTCTTCTGGTGATAGTAGGATGACCGGTGAGTGGAGTAAAAATGGTGGATGGGCATGTAAATGGCAGTGGCAATGGCGGTTGAGCTGGGAAGTTTCTAAACCTAGTTTTAACTAGGTTACATATTCTGATCGGCACACATTCTCTAGTCGATCGAGTGCGACGAGGTACTGGGGGAGGGTAGAGGAAGTGTCGGCGATGGTGTGGCCGTGATTTCAGATCGCCAGGTGGTCAGAGGATCGGAGGCGAAGGCGTTCCAGGTTTGTGAGGGGATGCGCCTGCTGTTGTTCCAGGTTCAAATTTTTGTTTCGATTTCAATTCCCGAGTTGACGTGGGTTTCTGAGGATCGGGGTTTGATGTAGAGGTGGTTGCAGATGTGGGAAGACCACCGGAGTTGGTCGGAGGTGATCGAAGTCCCCGTGCACATGCACGGTGCACTTTGTTGATTCTGGTGAAGTTTGGGGTTTTTTTTTGAATTCGAGTTTTACTCGGGTAAAATCATATTTTGCTCGAAGTCTACTGGGGCGTGACTCGAAGCAAGTGTGGGAAGGCTCGAGCAAATTGTTTAGCTATAGGTTCCAGGACCTGTTCAATTTCCTGAAGCTTCACTTTAAATTTATAACAAAGTTAAAACCAAAGGTTTAACATCAGAAATAGATGGATGGGTTCAAGTTGCTTTGAATTCAAATCTGGAAATTCAAATCAGTTTTTTTTAAATAGGAAGGTTTTAAAAATAAGTTTAAATAAAATAGTTTTAAAAAGGTAAATTGTTTCAAACAAATGTTTAACTTGGTTTTGAGAAAATTCTTTATAGGAAATTTTTGAATAGAAGTAAATAAGTTGTTAAAACTTAAATTTGTAGGTCAAATAATTAATGTATTTTAAAAATGAATAAATGAAGGTTAATGACTTGTAATTATTAAATTAATTAAAATGAATAATTAACCAGGATTAGAAATTTATTAATCTGATTTGAATAAATCAAACAATTAACTGACCTTACTTATGAATGTTTGAATTCTATTGAATGTGAATTGTTTGATATCCTTGATATATGATCATTTGTGATATACCCTGATTTATGTTGCGCTGAGCTGTGATTTTTGTTTCTGTGATATATTACTATGTGAATATGAAACCCCTTGCCCGTAAAACGGCACTTGAATTTCGATGCGACAGGGAGTCGGATTCCAGTTGGTTATCCGAAACCCACATCGAATTGTAATGATGAATCGTTATGACTGATAAATTTACTTTATCTATAAATCTGTGAATGAAGATAAGCGTTATCGATTATACCGCTTATCGATATATCTGTGATGATTGATGTTGTGCACTATTGTGTGAAACCCCTGGACCACACTCTTACACACACAAATATGGATTTCACGTAGAAATCGGTTAAGTCACAGATAATTGAAATTTGATGTTTTTGAAATTGAAATTTTAATTTCAATTGATTTTGAAATTGGAAATTGGGGTTTTAAAGTGAAAAGCTTTTGAAATGGGATTTCAAAGATAAAAGTTATTTTGAATAACTTAATCGAGTTTTGAAAATTTAAATAATTTGATTTAAATTTGAATTCAAGTTGAAATTGAATCCTATGATTTGAAACTAGAGATTAAAGATACTGTACAAGTTATATATGGGTTAAACCCTTTTTTAAGGGTATTGATTTGGAAATTTGAATTTAATTCAAGGGTTTTAACTCGTGTAAATATAACTGGATTTTTTTTCCGAAACGAAAACTACTTGTTTTCAAATAATAATAGCTTTCATTTTAAGAAAGGATTTCCAAATTGTGTTGAACGGTTTCAAGTTTGAAATAGAATTGAAATGTTTTGAAAACTATGAAATGAGTCTTTAATTCAAAGACCGAACGAGTTAATCCAACTTGAAATGGAATCGTTTTAAAAGCTATAAGTTAAATCTTGACTTAAAGATTTAACGAGTTGAAATGGAAATTGATTTGGGAAAATCTATGAATGAATCTTTGTGAACGGGGTTAACTTTGTGAATTAAATCTTTTGTTTAAAAGATTAAAAGTGTGGAAATTTGTTTAAACCATTGAAGGTTTTTGAAATGAATCTTTTTGTTTAAAAGATTGGAAATGGTAATTTGGTTTACCATTCGAATGAAAAGTTTTTAGCTTTAAGCTGTGATTTAACTGAGACCCCAGTATCCATATGATTTTTAATTGCGCTCGTTATTCGGTTTAGCCGGGAGAGGACCTTTGTGTCATATATCCCATTCCGAATAGTGATACGACGATATGGAAAGCATTTGAAGACCGGTGGTGAAGACCGGGTATTTGCGAGAGCGATAGGATGACCTATCGATTGTCTCTGCACTGAGTAGCTACGGTATAGAGATTTCATAAGTGATGGGAAGTTCGATCGAGATTGTGAATACCCGGATTTGCAAGGGATTCTTTGGAAGTGCCTTCGGTTCTGTTCGAACCCGGAACAGACTTGTATGGATGTGTGTCTGACGTTACACTTCGAGATGTAAAGCTGGTTCCTATCAAATACATTTCTGTTGGTGGCGGAGAATTTATTCTCTTAGCTTAACACCCTTCTCTGAGACGTACGAGCTCAGAGGTTATGTAGTTGATGGTTACTAGTGATACATTCCCAATTTGGTAATGTGGCATACGAAGTGCTGATGATCAATTATTGATCAAAGCGTGGCTTTGTGAAAAAGCGTTGCTTTGTGAACGAGACTTCGTCGAGCCTCACAACCCGGTAATGGTCGAAACAGGAATGTTGCGGCAAAGGTTTGTAGGGGTAGCGCCCCTAGGGTATGTCATTTCCTTCTGGATAAAGGGTGGTATCATGGTATGGAGCCCAAATACTTACTCATGTGGACACACTGTATTTATTACTGTGCGATGTTGCTTTATGATCGAGACGTCTCGGATAAAGGTCGGTGACGACCGGGGGATGACAAGACTCGTGTGTTAGTTACCTAGTTATAGCTCGGTTAGAGCGTGAGGTAGCGTCGACCTTTTGTTTGCAGAGATCCGGTTAGGTTCTCGGGGCGTCTTTCCAGAGGCGTTTCTATTTCGGTAAGGAAGTTCCTTAGCCTGATCATTTGTTGGAAATCCAAAGAAACAATACGAACCCTGTACGGTTTTAGTTGTATTACCTGCTATGGAATGTGGCGGTAACCTGCTATTGAACGTAGTAGCTATAGTAGGCATACAACAATAGTTGTATGTTGGCTAAGATAGATATTATATTTTCGAAATGTTTTTGACACTATGCACTAATGATAATAATATCGAATGATTTTTGCGTAGTAAGCATGTTTGACTATCATAAGGAGAAATCTCCTCCAATTCTGCGATTGCATTGTGTGTGTGGCGGGAGGCCTTATGGTAGTTTCATTTTCGAAAAGCATTGCGGATTTCAATGTTTAAAAGCCTTTCATGTTTGTTTAAAGATAAACTGTTTTTGTTGCTCACACCAGTCCCATGACTGATCCGGAGTTTATTGTTCCCTTCCTAAACTCTGGGTGCCCACTATTTTCCACACGGGCAGTCTAGAGTTGGGTTTTTCCAGATATTCAGGTTTAGTAGATTACCTGGAGCTAGTTCAGTTCTTGGAGTTCATGGATTGACGTTGCTTATCTTGGAGCATTCTATTGGAGACATTCTATCCGCTGCTAGAGTTATCTATTTTCTTTCCGCTGCTATTTCTTGTTTCATATCTCTGATGTATATAGATATTCATTGTATCATCGTTGTATCTGGATATTGTATCAGATGTTGTATATCTATATTCTTTTTCTTTTCCGCTGTGTTGTTTACTTAATGTTGTTATAAGCTCCGGCGACTCGGATTTGAACGGTCGAATCTACGGCATTCGAGTACAATGTAAAGTATGGATGTCGATTTTCGAACGTGGAAATGCCGGGACGTTACACTTAGCCAGCATAGACATTCCGAACTATGCCTACTATAGCTACCATCTAAACAGTGGGGCGCCACCATAAGTAAATGGCATGTTCTACAACTAAAACCGTACTGATTTCGTATTGGGAATTGGATTTCCAACAAATGGTCAGGCTAAGGAACTTCCTACTCCCATATGGGATCGACTCTGGCGGGACGTCCCGAGAACCTACCCGGCTCTCTGCCAACACAAGGCCGGGTTACCTCTGTCACTAGGTAACTACTACTCGAGTATGCCACACCCCGGTCCTTTGGGACCTTTATCCAAGCGCTCGATAACCAACATCACACAGTAATAAATATAGTGTGTCCACATGAGTAAGTATCTGGGATCCATACCATGATACCACCCTTTTCCAGAAGGAAATGACATACCCTAAAGGGAGCGACCGTCATAACCTTGCCGCATATTCCTGTTTCGACCATTTCCGGGTTGTGAGGTCTGACGAAGTCTCGTCCACAAAGCTACGCTTTTTCACAAAGCCACGCTTTGATCACAAATGATCAATAAATGATCATCACACAGCAACACTCAGCATGCCACATTACCAAATTGGGAATATATCGCTGATAAATTTCAACTACATAACCTCTGAGCTCGTACGTCTCAGAGAAGGGTGTTAAGCTAAGAGAATAAATTCTCCGCCACCAAACAGAAATGTATTTGAAAGAAATCAGCTTTATATCTCAAAATGTAATGTCAGACATGTAACTAGACAAGTTTGTTCCAGGTTCGAACAGAACCGAAGGCACTTCCGAAGAAGCCCTTGCAATCCGGGTATTCACAATCCCGATAAAACTTCCCATCACAAAGGAAATCTCTATACCGTAGCTAACGGTGCAGAGACAATCGATAAGTTGTCCTATCATTTTCACAAATACCCGGTCTTCACCACCGGTCTTCAATACGATCCATATCGTCGTATCACTAATTCGGAATGGGTTATATGACACAATTGTCTTTTCCCGGCTAACCCGAATAGTGAGCACAATATTTAAAACATACAGATATAGGGATTTCAATTAAGTCACAACTTATTACCCAAATCCTTTCCTTTAGATGGTTTAAACAAATTACCATTTCAAATCTTTAAACAAAAAGATTTACTTCACAAAATTTACCCATTTTCACAAAGATTCATTCACAGATTTCCAAATCAATTTCCATTTCAATTGGATTAACCCATTAAATCTTTAATTAAGATTTAATTTATAGATTTCAAAACTATTCACAATTCAAGTCTTTTATAATATAAAAGATACACCATTTGAAATACTCTTTTATTTCAAAATAAAGTTTAATCATCTTCACAAAGGTTTATTCATAGTTTTTCAAACTATTTACAATTTCATTTCAATTTGAAAAGTTTCGATACAAATTGGAAATCTTTTCACTTTATGAAAGCCATTATTATTTGAAAAAGGATAGTTTTCGTTTTGGGAAAAACTGGTTACAATTACACAGGTTAAAGCCATTCAAGTATAAACTTGAATTATAAATTTAAATTACCCCAAGACCGTATTTAATTGGTTAAAAAAAACCATATAAACACCTTTTATACTTATAAAATCTTTTAAACCAAAATTCCCAATTTATTGAATTCAATTTCAAAATATTGAATTCAAACTTAAATCAAATGATTTAAATTTCAATTCTATTAAGTTATTTAAAATAACTTTTATTTTTGAAACTCACTTTCAAAACTTTCAATTCTAATTCCAAAACCATTTTGGATTCAAAAACTCAATTTTCCAAAATTGATAAAAATCTGTGACTTAACCGATTTCCACGTGAAATCCACATTTGTGTGTGTATTGTGTAGTCCATGGGTTTAACACAATAGTGCAACAACATTCAACCATCACAGATCAAATATAACAATATAATTGATAAGCGGTATAAACTATAATGCTTATCTTCATTCACAGATCACAGATACATAGATCACAGATAAATAGATCACAAATCACACACAAATAAAATATATCACAAAGCATCACCCATCAAAGATGTCAAACAATTCCACAATCAATATAATACAAACATCCAATATATAGGATTAGTTAAACTATCTGATTAATTTAAATCAAATAAATTTCTATAAATCAGTTTTACTAGATATAGTAAATTAATAATAAATTAATTCCAAATCGATTTTCAAATTTATTTCAAAACAGCAAATCAATTTTTCAACAAATTTCCAAATTATTTCCTTTTTAAAATAATTTCCTTTATCTCTTCAAATCTATTTAAAAATACAAATTTTAAATAAATTCTTCAATCTATAATTGATACTTCCGAAATCCATTTATTTAGCCCTTTTTCCAAGATTTGAAATTAAATTCAATATGGTTCAAAAATAAGACATTTATCCTTTAAAACTCCTTTTAAATTTATCCAATTATCAAAAATAAATTTTTCGATAAATTTTCAACTTAAATTTCGAAAATCCAATTTTAAATATTTCTGGTATCCATCGATACCAAAAATATCTTCGGCTAATTTATAGCCGTCTACAGATTCCATCACAATATAATCACACAATGATTATAAATAAATCAACACACAACATTGAAATAAATTCAAATGTTTGAGGAATCCAGTTGGATCCCTCCAACCTGTTTCCCTGCATCCACAGATGTTAGCACAATACCAATTTCACTTCACAATGAAATTATCGTGGTATATGGGATTTATAAATATTATCCGCTATTATGCGGTGCAATAGGGTCTCATCCGCTATATAATGCGGGAAATCAACAACTCCAATATATACATATTCCAATATATATATATTGGTATATACATATATAATACCAATTCCACTTCACAATAGAATTATCGCGGTATATGTTTTTAATAAATAACCTCCGCTTAATATACGGCGTATAGGGTCTATTTAACACAATAGATAACAATTTATCATCCAATTCACACAGTCAACAATATCAACAATTTTAAATCTAACTATTTAAAATTTAAATCGAAACAAAACATTCGATTGAGTGAGAAGTTCTCACCTTGAGTTTGTCGAATGTTTAAATTTTTAAATTAAATCGAACCGTTCGACTTAATCAAAAGAATTCGCTTGCCCCAAACGCGCCCAGATCTACGCTGTAGCGTAGAGCGCGTCACTGCGATTCCGGCGTCGCCAGTTTCGTCGAATTCTGATAATATACGACAAGGTTATGGTATTTTAAAGTTTGCATAAATATTAATTCACAAATTTCTTTTTTACTTTATTTACAAAACCCTAACTTATCCTGGCCGCACTTGTTTTTCTTCCTCCATCAGGTATTCGCGTTCGAGATACCCACCACGGCCGCCGACTTCATCAATTTATCGCCACCAACAGAAACCACTTGAAGGCGATCGAACACCGCCATTCTGAAGCTCTTGCTCGCGCCCACCATCGTCGAGAATCTTGTCGAGCTCGGCCATCTCCATAGCGTGAAAACAAGGACGAACGGCCACGAACGCGAGCAATTTCTGGTCGATCCACTTGACTAAAAACGATCATCACCGTATAGAATCAAAGCTCTCCCGATGCACTCCAACATTGTAGTTGAACAATTTCTCTAATTATTCACAAATTGGAAGAGATTAAGAAGAGAAGAAGGTGAAATTCTGGCCTTCGAATTGGAAATGGCGGCCACTGAAACCCTAGGGTTTTCTTTTGCAAATTGTGAATATGGTGGCCTTTTATAGAAAATTGCCAAAACACTATTCATCTTGAAAATTTTCGAATTCGAAATCGAGCATGCCAGCTGACGTTTCTAAGGTTTTCCCTGCGTTCCGAACACAATGGAACGTGTTTTGGAAGCTAATTCGATCGTATGTGAGAGTTATGGAAATAAATGATCAAATTTAAATCAAATCGATTTAAACCGATTTCGATGCGTTTTGGCTTGCCTCGGACAAACGACAACTACGATTGACACGAAATTTGAAATATTACAATAATATCACATTACGGATCCGATGAAACTAGTTTCGTCGAAATCCGAGACTGTTTGAAAAATGGTCATTTTTACTCGTCAATTAAATATTAAAATATTCAATTTTCACAGATTAACTTTTAATTCGAATTTAAAAGTTTACAAACATCATTCTAACTTCAATATGATTTAATATAACTTTATAAATCATTTTTATACACATTTAATCCAGATTTCAATCATTTCTGGAATTTCAAATATTTAACTATCGATTTAATTATCCAATTAAACCACCATATTCAAAATTAAATTTATTCGACAAATAAATCTTACTTGTTAATATTTAAAATCAATTAAATATATGAATTTCAAATGATGGAAATTCTGGGTCGTTACAGTTATACTTCACATTCTAAGGGGGATTCCAGAATTCCACACCTAGTATTTATTTCAAATCAACTTTGAAATCTTACATAAATATCCACATATATACATTTTTATCCCATTTATATACCAAATCACACTTTAAATTTTTAAACCGTTCTTGGTTTTTAATCCAAAACGAATTCATCTTCAAACAATTCTTGTTTTAAAACAAAGATTTCTATGTTCAAAAATATTCTAAATAATATTATTTATCTCCACCTTATACATTTTGAAACAATTTCAAAATTTCTGGGACTAGATTCAAAATCTCACAATTTAAATCCATTTTAATTTATAAGTCATACTTATAATTTCAGCTTATAACATTTCACTTTGTCTCATCATTGTTTAATTTGTAACAAAAATCCTCTATTAAGACACAATATCCAATTTATGATAATTATCATATCTAGAAATCAAACTCACTATATATTCCACCATAATTTACTAGAAAAATATAATCAAAGTAACTTATTCCAAATACTCTTATAATTCTTTTGAATTTTCCGGAATTTAAATTCAGGTTTGAATCCATTTTTAGCTTAACTTATTTGCATCGTTTATCCTTACCCAATTTCTATTTGGTTATATACATATCTAACCACTTAAATCTTATAATCTTATTTAATTATAATAATTACAGCCAATCACCTTAACATACTATAACAATTCAGAAAAATTATTTCTTTCATATATCAAAATCATTTTTAAAATCATTATATAAGAGAATAACAAGTACGACCTCGTATATAATACACTCAACTCATTCTAGGGTACTACTGACCCTATCTCCAATGAGTAATTTCCACTAGAGCCAAGGTTCTCGCTTAACCTTCAACTCTGATACCACGTGTAACAGCCGGGCGATTTTCGTCCCCGAAAATCGACACTAATACGTCAACTGTACAGAGTGCCGGGCAATCGAGTGCCAAAAATACCAGGTTGTTAGGGTTAAGAAGAAAAGGAGATAGAAGAAGAAACATAAAATAGCAGCATAAAATATCACAATCGCAGCAGAATAAACTATAATATACAATAACAGCATTTTACAAAAGAAAGCTATAACTGTTAATATATATACAAGTTATTAGAGTACAATCATCAACAAATAAATCTGGATAGTTATAATAACTTGTCCCTAAATGCTGACTATACAGTCTATAATACACAGCGGAATATAATAAATACGTCTCTACCATCTAGCTCGTCTCCTGAACTCCAAAAGCATCCTAACCTGAAAATCTGTAATACTCGGTCTGACTTGAGCATTACAACAAAGTAACACCCGAGTTAGGATGGAAACCAGCGTGAGTAAACCTACTTAAATTGAAATACTTAAGTTATGAAGATCCTTTAAACACAGGTAACTCGTACAACACGACGAGTTTTATCTGATCATAACCAAAACACTTTAATAGAAATCCATCGATATTATAATAGTGTCTAAGTACAGTCACTTATTTAAAATAATTGAATTTGTTAAATTAATCCAATCCCAACATATTAAACTTTATAATCAAATTCGTAAGGGTTAGTAGTGATTCTCAAATCGAAGAGGTTCCGGTAATAATGATATCTGATATCGGTATCTTTAAACCCGGCAGTAAAATATAAAGGGTAGATTGTTTTAAAGTAAGCAATCTATACTTAGGTGACAATATTCACAAATGGGTGTTTGTTACAGATGTTTATTTATAGTAAAACTTTTCAACGTTTTATTCCCACATTTCGATTCGTTTGGCTGTTAAATGTACAAACCAGAATACTTGAAATAAAAATCAAGAACAATATGGCAAAACATAGATTGTTAACTTAGTTTAACGATAAATAGTTAATATTAAACAATTCGCAAATCAAGATTTTATTTACTCTAATTACTGAAACCATTTATATTATTAACCCAAGATAATCATAAATTAAACAAATTATTCCTAGTTAATTAGGATGAAAAAAATCCGAGCAATAACTAATCCTATTATATTAACCTAAAATTTAATCATTTAGAATTAATTAATTGCTTACCTTAATTATTATAGATAATTAAGGTTTACTTTACACAAAATCAATTAAGATTAAATATTAGGAACAGGATTACAAGGCAAAGAATTCCATATTGATTTGATTCAAAATGTAAATCGAAATAGGGTTTTAACTTTAAAGTTATCATAAGTTCATTTTGTTTCCTTCTTTCTTTTTTTCCTATTCCTCTTTACTTTCTATTTTTTCTCTTTCTTTTTATCCCTTCTTTCTTTTTTTCTTATTTTTATTATTCTTCCCTTGGCCCAAACCCGGCCCATCACTCTTCCTCCCTTTCTCCTTTCTTTCCAGTTCTAATCTCACCTCTATTCTTCTCTTTTTTTCTTTTCTTTTTTGACTCAACCGTGCACGCACGCGTGCACGTGCACGTCGTCTCTGGTCGGGGTAGTTCGCCACTGAGCCTCCATCCAAGTCATCGCCGACCCCCTTACTCCTCTCAACTCCCTAGAGCACACGTTTATCTCCTCGTTCTCCTTTCGAGCTATAAGCCACATTCTGGAACAACGTACCCCCCCCCCCCACCAAAACACCTCACCTCGCTTATTCCGTTCACCATCTTTCACCAGAATTTGCCCAAGGCACCGCCGCATCCACCACTAACTTTTGCCCCTAGAAAACAAGCTTCATTCTTTCCCCACTTTACGAATTCGACCACGAAAATGAGACCAGAAAACAACGGGTTAAACCCTATTTTTCCCTTGTCTCCCTCATTCCTGCATCTAGAAAATCATACGCCATTTTACATGGGTTCCACCTCACCCAAGCCTTCACCATGACGAACCCCAAGTCACGAAATCGACAGAGTTGCCGGAATTTGCCAAAAAACCAAATTCTGTTCATCTCACTCTATCCCAACCCTTACGTAACTAAAAATTCCTAAAATACTTCTAAAATTGCAAATTTCCATCCCTATCACAATCATATTCTTATTTGATTAAATTAGGATGTTTTGATTTTCACCCATTACTAACATACTCGCGGCTTTAAGGGTTTATCTCAGGCTCTACTCAATAGATTTGATTGAAACAAATTTTAAAATAAACTATATTTAGAAACACACATCGTTTGTTTTGAAATTTTGTTTTAAAACTCAACAGATGTTGAGATATTGATTTTTGAAGTGGGAGCTTACCAGTTTTTTTTTTCTTTTTTCTTAACTAAAACATGGTCAGAGGACCTAAGAAGAAGAACAGTATTTTTTTTAAAATGCATGTAAAAGTATCCATGTCAACACACATCTACCTATACATATACATCTAACATATACAAATGTACTTGAAGTTAAAACCAATAATCCATTCAAAAATCACATTCACTTATCGGTATATAATATCAAGTAACAAAAAAATGAGGATTGTTTTACTCACTTGTTTTAACAGGGATGAACAACTGCTTGCTCTGTTTCAAACTTGTATATATCTTGATCCTCTTTTTGTTTGATTTTTTTTCCTGGACAAAACATATGCTCGGCCACATATATGTGTATATATATAGGGGATGAAGTGTGCAGTGCAAGCTAAAATATGTATAGGCCGAGTTTTGTTTCCATGCTTTTACATTTTTTCTTTTGTTTAATTTTCTTGATTTGATTTCCCGTGAAAAGTTTATTTTGATTTGAAAACAGGTAGACCTGATTTCAATAGAAGATGATTTGATCTAGGGCTTTATTTGATTTATTATGTTGATTTGCCATTTTATAGGCTTAAATTGATATGTATTCATGATGTTGTCTCCTTGTATACACATATACATACTTCGCATATATATACCTATATATATATATATTTGTCCTCGTATGTTCATATGTTTACACTTATTTATATACACATGCTTATTTACATATTTCTTATTTAATATGAACATATATACATATAGTATACTCAACTGTTTTGAAATTTATCATTTATGAAGCTTGTATCTTTATGTTTATACACTTACTTACATATACAATATTTACATGTATATTTACCTATTCACTATTTTATCTAACATATATATATATATGTACATATACTTATGTATTTTTAACCCTCACATATATATACATATTTGTGTACTTATATATATATATATATATTTATATATATATATAAATCATAAAACCCTAATTTTATACACAAATATATATATATATATACAAACCCTAATTCTATGGCGGCCGCATCTACGTCTAACCCTAATTCTTCAAATCTGACGATTTCTTCGGAGGAAGCCGAAGAAGATGGAAATTGGCAGGAGGTCCGGAGAAAAGGAAAGCAGAAGGAGGAAACTATCCCTAATCAAGCTCGCTCGACATATGCTGATGCTCTCAGATCCCAGTCTTTTGCTAATGAAAGGAATAAAAGCTGGACGAAAGCCACGGGATGCAAAGAAAGTATTGATAGTAACGTGCGATTCTACGAGAAAACAATGGATGAAAAAGGAAGTTTCGCAGAAATCGATGAAGAAGATTTTGTTGAGGCTAAGAATATGTGGAAAAATTCGATCTACCTATACATGGCGGGGAAAAGACCTTATTACATCCATTTTAATGCTTACATCAAAAGAGAATGGAAACCACAAGGTAGCTGGAATGTTTTTGCTCGAGAAAATGGTTTTTACTTAGTAAAATTCGATCTGGAAACTGACTGCACAAAAGTCATAGAAAATGGACCATGGTTTATGGATAGCAAGCTGTTATTCATTAAAAGGTGGGAAGTTAATTTAAAATTAGAAAGAGATATGTTAGATTCGCACCCAATCTGGATAAGACTAATGAATCTGAATCTAGCTCTATGGAGTAGCAGGGGAATCAGCAAGCTAGCTAGTCTCATAGGAAAGCCAATTAAGATGGATGAAGATACTAAACACTTGAGGAAGTTAAAATTTGCCAGGGTTCTTGTAGAAATCTCAGCAGAATCAAAATTGCCAGATAAGATTAGAGCTAAAGATAATACAGGAAAAGAATACTTACAAGATGTGGAATATGAATTTATTCCCCCAAAATGCTCACAATGCTTGAGTTTTGGTCATACACAAATGCAATGCACCAGAAACAATGTTCAAGAATGGAGAATTAAGGAGAAAACTGATGAACAGGATAAAAATGAACAGTTGGACGAAAACCCAGAAATAAGAACTAATATTTTACATCACATTCAAAAAGAAAAGTCTCCTGCGCCCCTACAAGACCCACAAAAAACACTAGAGGAGAATATTAACAATGAGTTATCAGGACAAAATATACAGAATAATGTCGGTAATGTCACTGATTCAGTACATCAAAATATTGCTGATAATCAAACAACCCGTGATTCCCCCAGTGTTGTAAAGGAAAACCCGAAGCAGCGGATGGTGCATGAGAATAACCTAGTGCAGATGAAAGAACAAGAGCAGGAGCATGAAGATCCATTTCAAAATGAAGAGGAACCTGAAACAGTTGAAGATATTAATAATATGAACATAAATCTGGGATCTACTGATGAGGAGATAAACGATGATACAAAAACAAAAACTTACACCAAACCAAACCAGGAATACATAGAACAGTTCAATAAGAAAGCTAGTAAGCATGGACCAAAGAGCATTGCTCCTAGAAACTTGAGGAGCAAAAAAGCACCATCCTCCCAATGACAATAATTTGCTGGAATGTTAGAGGTCTTAATATTGAAGAGAGACAATTAGACCTCTTTAATTTAAGAAATAAATATAAACCATCATTACTTGGTTTGATTGAGAATAAAATGAATAATGATAGTATAGATTTTTTCCATTCTATTCTGGGTTCTAGCTGGAGTATATATCATAATAATTCTAATAACAACAAAGGAAGAATTTTAGTTGTCGGGTGTAATGATCAATGGTCATGTAGTGAGATAAGTAAAGATGATCAGCATATTACTATAAAAGCTACCAATGTGGGAGGGTTAAAAATTAATATCTCTTTCATTTATGCTAATAATTTTGCCTCTAAAAGGGCAAATCTTTGGAAGCAATTGAAAGTCTTATCTAACCAATTGGAAGGACCAAGGTTAACTATGGGAGACTATAATGCTATGCTGAATGCAGAAGATAAAGTTGGTGGTCTCACATTAAAAGCATCCCAGCTGGAAGAATTCAATGACTGCGTAGTAGCTGCTGGATTAACAGAAGTCGCCCACATTGGACTGAAATACACATGGAGAAGTGGTGAAGTTAGAAAGATTGCATGCAAACTAGATAGAGTATTAGCAAATTCTGAAGCAATTACTATGTTTCCCTCAATGAAAGTAAGTGTTCTGCCTTGCTCTACTAGTGATCATTCTCCACTCTTAGTTGAATTGATTCAACTTAATATTGAAAAAGGTAAGCCTTTTAGATATGCTAATTATTGGCCTTTGTGTAAAGATTATTTTAAAGCCGTAGATTTTTCAAAACTTGATATTTTTGAGGGTACCAACTCGTTTGTTCTCATTATGATTCTTAAAAACATCAAAATGAGAATAAAAGAATGGAACAAATATAGATCAAAGCAAAATAATATGGTTGCAAATCTTCAGGAAACTCTAGCCAATATCCAAACCAATTTGGAGACAGACCCATATAATGATAATTTAAACAGGGAGTTTTTTGAAGTGCAAGAAGAACTCAAATCAGCTTTGCAAATTCAAGCTGTGGAACTAAAACAAAAAGCCAAAGAAAAATGGTTAACAGAAGCTGATGAGAGTTCAATAATTTTCTACACCAAAATGTCTATCAGACAGAATTACAACAACTTAAATAATTTAATTGATGACAAGGGTGATTTGCGAACTAATCTTGAAAAATTCGAAAAGGATGCTAGTAACTATTTCAATGATTTGTTTAATGACAAGTATCATCAGGAATTACCTGACATTATACCCAGATGCATGGTGACTGAAAGTGGGAGAAACATGTTGACCAGGAGAATTGAAATTGGGGAAATTGAAAAGGCTGTGAAATCCATTCATCATGATGCTGCCCCAGGGCCAGATGGGTTGGGATCGCATTTCTACATAACCCACTGGAAAGATCTGCAGGAAAAACTCAGGTTAGCATATCAAGAAGCACTGGACTCAGGGAGAATCATAAAAGAAATGAATCATACTTTTATCTGTTTAATCCCAAAAAAAGAAAATCCAACTCAAATTCAAGATTATAGACCAATATCGTGTTGCAATGTCTCTTATAAGATTTTAAGTAAAATTATCTGTGAAAGAATCAAGCCAATTTTAAATGAATGCATTAGTGAATGTGAGAGTGCTTTTATTAAAGGCAGAAATATAACTGAGAATGCTTTGTTGGCACATGTATTAGTGAGGAATTTTAAGAGGAAGGGTGCTGAAAAAATTTGCTTGAAAGTAGATCTTCAAAAAGCTTATGATAAAATTAATAGAAGATTCATAATACACATGTTACAAAAGATGGGTTTTCCTGGAAAAATTTTGCGACTCATTGAAGAATGCATAAGTACTCCAACATATTCTGTATTAATAAATGGTATTCCAAAAGGGTTTATCAAAAGCAATAGAGGCTTGAGGCAAGGAGATCCTCTATCTCCATATTTATTTGCAATTGCCATGGAGTATTTTTCCTTACAAATGGAAATATTCACATATAACAAAATTATTGAACCAGTATACAAAGTCCAGCCCTATATTACTCACCTCCTATATGCAGACGATTTGATTATTTGTTATAAAGCATCTAATAATGCAATCAGGGGGATAATAGAAATATTCCAGAAACTTGAATACTTTGTAGGATTGAAAGTGAACGAACAGAAGACAAAATGCTATTTCAATGAGCAGTGTGCTAACAAAGAACAGTACTGTAATCTTCTTGGATTTGAAGAAAGTTTCCTACCTGTTAAATACCTTGGTGTACCGCTATCTACTAATGTGATCACGGATAGAGAATGTGGTATACTTGTTACAAAAATTCGTAATAAGTTACAGAATTGGAGTTCAAAACTACTATCATTTGCTGGTAGGATAGAACTAGTTCACACTGTCATTACCTCTATGGTTAGATTTTGGTTACAAACTTTTCAAATTCCTATTGCATCAATAAATAAAATTGAAAATGTTTGCGCAAATTTTATTTGGAGAGGAGGTATTCATAAGATATCATATCAAACTCTCTGCAAACCAAAGAAGGAAGGAGGAGTAGGCCTTAAAAACATCAGAGATCTTCAAAAAGCTTATGCTGCTAAATTGGCTTGGAAAATTCTGAATAAAAAAGGGCTTCGGGCAAAATGGATGAGAGGTAAATACTTGAAAGAAAATTTTTGGACACAAAAGGAGGATACAAATGCTTCAGGTACATGGAAAAGAATTCTCAGAGCTAGATGTGACCTTAAAAAATTAGTACAAAGGAAAATTGCAAACGGTGAAGGAACAAGTTTCTGGTTTGACCCCTGGTTGAACAATGAGTGTATCATTAACAAATTGGGATAGGATAATTTCAGTGCCTATGGAGGAAGGGATTTCAAGCTGGGGGAGATCATACAAGGAAATAATTGGTGTATTCCAGCAAACTCCCCAGCCATACAAATAAAACAGGAAATAATGAATATTCCCCTAATTGATAATACATCAGATACTTGGGTGTGGAAACCAAATGATAAAGATTTCACTCTACACACAGCCTGGGAGGAGCTGAGGGAAAGAAGTATAGAACTTGAATGGGCACAAATTGTGTGGAGTAGAGCTAGTGCTCCAAAAATGTCGCAGACTACTTATAAAGCCCTCCTTAATCGACTCCCAACTAGAGACAGATTACGAAAATGCGGAGTTATATCAGACTCGATTTGTGTTTTTTTTCAACAGCAAGAAGAAAATCATGAGCATGTATTCTTTGGATGTACATTTACCAGAAAAATTTGGGAAAAGCAAAAATCAATTTTGAACTGCAACTTACAAGATGACCAACTCAGAGATAGCAATTTACCTGACTAGAAGATGGAAACCCAAAAGATTGATGGGGAAATTGGCCTCCATTCTGCTGACTACTGTGGTTTGGCACATTTGGAGAGAAAGAAACAGACGAATATTCAATAGTAATTCAAAGAACGAACAATTAATCAGTGAAATAGTTAAACGTGATGTTAAAATTATCATGAAGAGAGTGGGTGTACTTACAGATCTTTCAGGTGTTGAAGTAGAGGCATTGCGGACGCTAGGACTAGAACAACATAATAATGAGATTCAGCTGGAGACGGCGCAGACATGGTTCCCCCCGTAAAGATCTGAGCAAGAAGATGAATAGATTATTTTATGTCGTACTCGTTTTCTATAGTATATAGTTTTATATTAAAACAAAATGTATTGGAATGGGTCGGGCCGACCTTTGATCTGTTTGATTAATAAAAGTTTTACCAAGTTTCAAAAAAAAAAATCATAAAACTTTTCTATATTCTATATATATATACACACACACACACAAATATATGGAGATTTCATACACACCATTTTATATAACACTTACACATATACATTTCCTTGAATGTACTTGTCGCCACATATGTATATATTTTCATTTATACATATCTCCCACACACATTACTTCATATAGGCATATATACATATATATATTTCTATATACTTCAATGGATACCCCATCTTAAATTATTAAATGGTGGAGTTTATATACATTTTTCTATAAAATTTATAACACCCAGAGACTTTATAGTTCAATATTTAATACAATTTTTTAATCAATTTTATATGTATTCAGATACTTAAATATCAGAAATTTATTTATTAGGCTAATAAAATTTAATACCCAAATAATTAAAATCAGTTAATTACCCAATAACATTGTTAGAAAACCCAATAATTAATATTATTTAATTTGCTTGAAGGTTTTCGAGAAGTGCCATAGGGTAATGAGCTTCTTAGTAGTATATAACTTGAGGTGTACTTCAAGTGGGTGCACCTTCCTAGTCATTTGTTGGAAATTTTCCTTTCATCGAACCTTTGAATTGTTTTTCTGTAATTGCAATGGGAAGAGTCAACCACTCTTCACAATGTTTAATTATATGTTTTGTCTATTCTATCAAGTTTGGACTGTTATCTTGTTTTATCCATTCTGTCCAGTTAGGATTTTACTCAGATTATTTTTGTTCATTAAAGACTGGAATTTTAATGTTATTTATGCCCATTCTTATTTGGATTTGTTTCCTGTTGTTTATCTCTACTCTTTCCTATATGGATGTATTCTTGTGAGGTAAAAACCCGTTCAGCGTTAGCAGCGTGGTCTCACAGAACTTTTATATGTTCCCCATTATTTGGGTTTTTCTCACGCTGGTATTTCCAGACTGATCCAGGTGTTATTTCATTATAATGCCCGGGTCAGACCGAGTATTTTCCTAGGTTGGGTTCAGTGTTAGGTTACATCTTTACTATAAATGGTGGGGCCTTTGGTTTGGAAAGTTCCAAATAGGATACAGTAGTTGATTCCACAATGGAGGTTAGTACATCACCCACAATGAAGCAGCTAAGGGCAGTATGGATGCGCAAGTTTTTAAGTGAACTAAGAGTGGTTCCCGACATAGAGAATCCAATAGCATTATTTTGTGGCAACAATGTTGGGATATAGTTTACACAGAAGCCTATAGCATATAACAAATTGTGACACATTCTTTCGAAGTTCTACTTGATTAGAGAATTTGTTGAAAAGAAAGAGGTCTTGATACAAAGAGTAGATACAAAGGACATCATAATAGATCCATTCATGAAACGACTAGATCGGTCAGTTCTCGTCAAGCTGATCGAAGGAATGAGACTGAGATTCCATCATTGGCCTTAAGTGCAAGTGGGAGATTGATAGAGTTAGGGGTATGCCCTAGGGGCAATTCTATAATTTATTGTAAATTATTAAATTTTGTAATAAAATTTCAATTGAAATAAAATGTAATTTTCTTTCTATTATATACTTATATAATGTGTTATATTAATTAATTATTTGACCTAATATATTTAATAAATGTTAACCCTCAATTTGTCTACGACTTAAAAACTGGACGACCCAAACAAGGTATGCGACTCAAGCAGGGTACGCGAGTTAACGACTCAGAGTACTTCACGACCTAACAACTCAGAGTACTTCACGACCTACGACTCAAGGTTTGGACGACCTAACGAGTTAAGGTGTGAATAACCTAACGAGTTAAGGTGTGAACGACTTAACAAGTTAAGGTTTAAACGACCTAAGAATTGAAAATCTAAAGCAGTTAACGACTTAAGAGAATCAATGAGTCAAGGACTAGACGACTTACGACTTAAGGAAGTCTACGACTTAACGGTTTAAGGAGTTAACAGCTTAATGGCCTCGGTGACTTAAAGGTGTTGGCCGACTCAACCAGTTGACGATTTAAGGAAATGAGTTAACGGCTTAAGGATATCCGCGACTTACGACCTAGCTTAGGTCGTAAGCGACTTAAACAAAAGAAGAGATGCCGCATTCAGTTAAGTCGCAGATGACTCAAGACTTGTAAATATAACCAAATGAACGAACTTACCAGTGGAGCCACGACTCAAGACTTAGCTTAAGTCGTCCACAACCTAAAGCCACTGAGTTATAATCTGCTGCCGCTTTACTTATACGGATACCTGCTAAGTCGGCCACGACTTACGACTTACCATAAGTCGGCCACGACTCAGGACTTGGCAGAAATTCCCGTGCAGAATTCTCTATAAATACATTGCCATCTCCAACTTTGAGAGGACTTTTGGCCAATCATTTTCTGAAGCGCCATTACTCTGCCGAATTCTCAACTCATCCAAGACTTGAAGAACTCCAAACATTGAAGATACTACAACAAGCGTTGAACGAGATTCTACACATCCGACATAGATTCAACAAATCTCATCGTCAAAGTTTGAGTTACTAATCTGACGTGTTTGTGTGATCGAAGTGAATTGTATTCGAAGTGCATTGTATCAAATTGTAACCAGATCAGCAATAAAAGAATATAAAGTGGACGTAGGCTCAATTACGGGCCGAACCACTATAAATCTGTTGTCCCTTTACCGTTTTCTGCTATTTTCAGCTTATATTCTGTTCCCGTACCAACGGGTGGTGCTTTCACGTTATTACTACACACACCGGGTGTTAGCGTTCAGTTTTCACCGTTAACATTTTGGTGCTTTTACTGAGAACCCAACTCAGGAATACATTCACCATTGCTTCACAAAAGTTCGTGGAAAAAGTTTCTTTCAAGACCAGAAATCTATCTGAGATCATGGCTCCTGGAAGAAAAGGTAGATCTGCCAGATCCGGAAATGCTCATGAGGGAACCTCCGCTTCCCCAACAGCAAACGAGGCAACTCCTACCATTGAAGTCACAAGGGCTGAATTAGACAACGTAGTGTCGGGACTATACCAACAAATTGAAACTCAAAACGCTCGGATGATGGACAGGTTAAATGCTCTACTTGGGGCAAATCAACGGCTTAAAAACAACGAAACTACCTTTGCCGAAAATGCCCACAATGAAAGAGGTATTCCTCAAAGAACAGCCGGCACCGCCGAAATGCCACCTTTCCAAGCTGAAGGTCCAAGGTCGCAGCCAACTTTTCACGAGCATTTGCCCAGGCAAACTTCTAAAAGAATGGCTGACGTCTACCCGGCAATGCCTCTGAACAATGAGGAGTACCTATCAGGGATGATTCGCCAAATCATGAAAGAGAGCATGCAGAGGGAAGAAAATGAGAACGATTGGGGATTTGCTCCAAGCAAGACTCCGTTTACTGAAAGGATCCTGAAAGCAGAATTTCCAAGGAAATTTGCACCTCCTACTATCCCGGCCTATAGGGGCACGAGTGACCCAAACCAGTTTCTATACAAGTACGATTGGCATATGACCGGTGCAAGGGCATCAGATGAGATTAAATGCCGATACTTTCCAGTGTACTTGGAAGGAGTGGCTCTACTTTGGTTCACAAAGCTACCAGTTCGGTCCGTGGATCAATTCTCTGATTTAACTCAAAAATTCAAGGATCAGTTCAGCTTGTATGCTTCAAAAGCTAAAGATATAATGTCACTGTCCAACCTTGAACAAGTGCCCGGAGAATCTATCAGGTCTTTCTTGAACCATTTCAATTTACCCCTAGCCGAAGTGGATAATGCAGAACCCCGTATGATCCTGACTTACCTGATGCGAGCCATCAACAAATCAAGTGAATTCGGAAGATGGTTAAAAATGAAGGAGCCAAACTCACTTGAGAAATTCTATAAAAAGGCCGACGAATTCATGCGCCTAGAAAGCCTTTCAGCGCCGGCAAAAGTGGTTGTTGCCGAAGTCAAGAATAACGGTGTTACTTCTAACAAAAGAGAATCCGGAAACCAGAAAAGGGAAAGTGATGGAGGAAAGAAGCAGGAGAATGAGAAGAAACCTCGTCGCTTTAATCTTTCAGATTTTACTCCTTTAACTGATACACCGGAAAATATCTTCTTCGCGACAAAAGATGTTGTCAAATATCCTAAACCACCTGAGATAGGGAGAGGTGCAGTGCGTAATAGGAAATTCTGCCAATTCCACAACCAACCTGGCCATGACACTGACCAATGTCGCCAGTTGAAGAATGTGATTGAAGAGTTGCTGAAACAGGGCAAATTGCAACAATATGTGAAGAAAAACAGAGTCGACCCAACCTCATCCACTCAGGGGCAAGAATACCCTGCCCATCAATCTGACTCTGGCAACAACACTGCAGTGCAAGAATCTGAAAAGCTTGCCATTAACGTTGTCACAGGAAGACCCCACACAGCAGCTAGGAGTTGGGATGACTATTAACTACCCACAAAACTGCAGTTGTGGCATCTTCCAATATCTCTGGCATATGAATCAAAAACTACGAATCCAGTGGAAATGCAAATTCAATCTGGAGACTCTGGAACAACAATCACTTGCATCCATTTTTTACTCAACAACATTGCTTAATTTTGTAAAATGATGATGGATGTATAACTCTTGTATTGTAAACCACTGAGAAATCAGTGCGGATTAATAAAGAATTTTAAATCTTGTGTTCTGATACTATATAATGCCTGTTTCACTTCGATATGCAAGTATCTTAAATATATTGCTAAAATGTCGATTTAATATTGCAGGCTATCCAAGCAAAGCTTACTTATTCAATACATCACAAGACTCGGCGATTCCCATAAATCACTCAACAACAAAGTACATTTCTCTGGTAGAAAGCAAGCAATTTGCAAAAGAATGGGGCATGTACTTGAAGTGATAGCAAGGAATCACTAAGGAGCAGATGGTGAAAGAAGACAAGCAACAATCACTACTCTTCGGAGTTCAAATAAAAAGACCTCTACGGAGGCACAAGCCCTCTTTGGAGGCACGCCAAAAAAAATGGAAGTTCTCTTCTCAAAAAAGAGGTTGGTGGAACCAGAAGGCGTAGGATCTTTGTTAACTAGTTGCGATTGTTTGTGTAAACGAACATCCAACTAAGTGACTTGCGTCCGCCCCATGGGTCCATTTAACTGTGAGAAAGTAACTTCCAGGCAATCAAATAAAGACCTCTCCGGAGGCACAATGCTAATCTTCGGAGTCCATGCTACTCCACAGATTCCAAAATGCTAATCTTCGGAGTCCATGCTACTCCACAGATTCTAATGCTAATCTTCGGAGTCCATGCTACTCCTCAGATTCCAAAATGCTAATCTTCGGATTCCATGCTACTCCACAGATTCCAAAATGCTAATCTTCGGAGTCCATGCTACTCCATATATTCCAAAATGCTAATTTTCGGAGTCCATGCTACTCCACAGATTCCAAAATGCTAATCTTCGGAGTCCATGCTACTCCACAGATTCTAATGCTAATCTTCGGAGTCCATGCTACTCCACAGACTCTAATGCTAATCTTCAGAGTCCATGATACTCCACAAAGTCACAATGCTATTCCTCAGAAATGCCAAAAAGACCTCTTTGGAGGCACATTTCACCTAAGTTGGAGTGTAAAAATCTCTCTTCGGAGACCCACTTCGCCAGAATTGAAATGACAAAGCATTTTTCATAAGCTCGCTTCACTGCATAGGAGAATCCAATTTTCAACAAATAAAAGTGATCATCCCCGAAAGTAGAAGTGTTCTTTCAAAAGAAAACTTATCTGATGCAAAGCATACTCTATTAAAGCAGAATAATATTTCCTCAATACGGAAGAATTACTCTCTAAAAATAAAAGTACAAGTCTTTTCAGAATATTGCAGTAAACCGTGGTATAGGGGCACGTAGCTATATTAATAAAAACAACGCTCAAACATCATACCACGAGCTCACTGCAGTATCATATAAACTAAATAAAGAAACTTGTGCAAAAACAAGGAATAAACGCATTCACACATATGTTAACAAGAAATTGTAAGAGCAAAAAGAACCATATTATTCCATACTATGAAAATTTTGTTCATGTGCAGGTTTCGACAAGCGGAGGTCGGTATCCGCACAATCTCCGGTCAATAAATGCAAAAAGCAAAAAGAAAAACAAGAAGCCTAGAGTCCAGCTTATCATTCCTTCTTCCTGCCACCCTTAGAGCTCTTTCCCGGCCTGATAACTAGTTTTGGAAGCCGTTGTGAATGGGTCGGGGAGGAAGGAGAAAGGGGAGCAACTGGATCTTCTTCAACATTTTCTTCATCAGCCAAAGTGCTCTTCTTCTTCTTCTTCTTCATTGCGCGCTTCCCTTTCCTCTTTGAAGAAGACTCACTTCCCGGAGTAAAAAACTCATAAAGCTTGGTGTCGTCATCAAGAGACTGTTCCGGAGTCTTCTCACCTTCTTCAAGTTCCACAGTCTTTTGCTCTTGCGAAACAACCGGATCGTCCAAGTCTTTGAGGGCTTCTATTTTCTCTTCTTGCGATCCTGGTTGAGAAGCAGAAAGAGGAGTAACTTGAGAAGAAGGAGGAACGACAGCTAAAGAAGGAGAAGTTTGCGCAGCTTTCGGTGCTTCCGCTACAGAAGAAAAGAAGTTAAAATCAGTATTCTTCGAGAAAAGAGAAGAGATTGGTTCATCAAAGCTTAAGTGATAAGTAAGAAGTTCATCAAGCTTGGTCGAATCGAATAAGTGATTCACTGGAACCAGGTCGACGTCAAAGTTACTTGGAGAAGTCGGCTTTGCAAGATCAATTTCGAATTTCTGAGCCCCAATATCTTCCAAAGCCTCTTCCTCGGTGGGAGTAGTCACAATTTCAGTGTCAACTTTAGCAGGAGGTGAAGAATGGGAACTGGAGCCTATAATGTTAGCATCCGCCGAAATTGAAGTATGGACGGGGGCAGTTAAAGGAGCTTCCTCCTTTGGGAGTTCTTCTCCCGTCGATTCAGCTCGCGCTTTAGCAAGTTGCTCCTTTCCTATAGCAAGAGCGGCACGAGTTTCATCGTCAAGATAACGTGCCTCAAGCTCTGCCTCGTCATAGCCAGCACCGCTAAACATATCAACTACGGCTTCCCACACTTCGGCTTGAGTAATCTCGTATTCATGGCCCAGAAAGGAGAGGCTCCCACGACCCAAAACGCTGTGCAAGTGAAAGTCAAACAGAGTAGAACTGATATTGGCTTTGGTAGCCTCATGAGATTCTTCAACTGCGACTTTGCCAGTGATAGCTTCATCGCGCTCTCTTTCAGCCTTTAACAACTGAGACTGCAGCCTGGTGATTTCCAAGTCTTGGGAGCTAACTTTCTCCCGAAGCTGAGCGGCTTCATCGCGATATTTCCCAGTAACATGCTGCTCTGCTTCAAGTCTCGCTTCAGCATCTCGCTGAGCAGCATGGGCATCTCGAACTTGCTTTTGGAGCATTTCTTCCTTTTGTGAATAAGAAGTGGAAGAAGTGGCAAGCGCGTTCTTTAGTCTTTCAACTTCAGCTTCAAGTCTCCCATAATCCTCAGTGATGCTCTTCATTTCAGCGTCGTGCTGCTTGCAAATTTTATCCCACTCTGACTTATCGTTCTCCATGGTCAGCATGGCTTCGAGATTCGCACGATTGACCCTTTGCAGCTCATCAACAAGTTTTTGCCATCCAGACATCCTTTCGATATCAAGTTTGACGGCATCAAGGTTACGCAGCATAGCTGTTTTATCAATCGGGACCAAGTCAAGGTCGAAGCGTACCCCCTTTGAGCACCATTGCGGGAACCGACTTTGAAGAGTTGGCAGACCCTGTCCAACTTGATATTGGGGTCTGTTGATGATTGTTTGGATGTCAGACTTCTCAAGAGCAGGAGAATCAGAGGGGATATCAAGAGGAATTGAAGCAGGGTTCTTTTCAGAAATTACAGATGCGTCACTAGGCTTGACCCGCTTGCTTGGATCTCCAGTAAGGTGACTCTTCCCTTTATCGTCATAAGACTTTCGCTTATGGGAATCATCGCTTCTATGAGAAGACTCGTGTCGCTCATCCCTCCTCCCGTATCGATGTTCATAATCTCGCCTTTCTTGAGCCTTCCTAATAGCTCTTTCTTCATCTGTTTCTCTCGGGGCAGAGAGATAGCGCCTAAAATCATAAGTGTCGCGGCTTCCATGACGTTGGAATTTATCATAGTATGAACCGCTTCGCCCCATCGGAGAACCTGAAATTGAAAAAAAAGATAAGTGTTAAAAATCTTCAAAGTAAAGAAGCCGAGTGCATTTAATTGTATAAAATCCTAAGTGTGTGTGGTGTGCAAGCTACACGCGTCTAACTACAAACCACTCTTTGGTGTGGGAATGGCGACAGCTTGTATAGAAGGCGTCGAAACTTGTTGTAAAGAAGAAGTCGCCTCGACAGCAGGAGAAATAGCTTTTGAAGCATCATTTTTAAATAGCTCCTGTGAAGTCACCATTAAGTCACTAAGATCCTCAAAAATGTCTTCGCCGTCATGCTGAGCGGAACTCTCTTTCTCAACCCCTTCATTGGATGCCTTCTCGGGGCATTGAAGAGGCTCCTCCTCTTCGATAACCGGAGAGAGCGTAGATTTTCCGGATGATCCCGCAACGTCAATAGAGGCAGAACACTTCACCAGAGAAGCCTCAGTGGTAGGCTCTTGCGGTATAGGTTCTTTGACAGAAGCTGGGGCATCAGACATCTTTTCTAAAGAATCAGGAACTTCGTGAGGCTAAGAAGAGCGAGAAGGGTGAAGAAGTCCAAACTGGTGAAGAAATTCGTCTTTCAACAAAAATTTCACGTCCCGCTCTTCAACTGGTACCGCCATGAGCCTCTCCAAAGTTGGCTTGTAGCTGGGATCCCTAGAAGGAGGGGGGAGCAATGAAATGAAAAAGCGGAATTAACATTTGGCAATTTGGACTTCACAAAACTCAGAGAATAGGAGAAGTAAAGATAAATAATCTTACTTCCTTCCCTCCACACAACATAAAACCCCGGGGGACAGCGAACGTAAAAGAATTGAGTTAAAAACCCGTGAGCACTGTCGGGAAGGCCAACGATCAATTTACGATTCCTAGCGCTTCTCACGACAGTGATAGAAGGATGATCTTTGGTTCTGGTAAAAGAGCATAAGTAGCAAATCTCGTCAAAGCTCGAAAGTCGGTCAAGAGTTCTCCCGAATAGCACGCACAACCCCATTAGAATGGCATAACCATTAGGGTGTAGCTAGAATGGAGAGATGGCCAGTTGACGAAGAAGATGTTGAAAAAAGTTGTTGGAAGGGGGAATGGCCCCGCTCAAGCACATTTGTTGATTGACCGCTACAAAGCCGGGAGGCACTACATCAGCAGTGTTACTTTTCTCAGGAAGAATGGCATCAGCTTCGACAATGCCAAACTGAGCGCACAACTGCCGGAAAACTTTGTACGATAGGGTGGTAGAGGCTCTTTCTGGAGGATTGACTAATGGAGCTGGAATAAGAGTGGCCCTATCAGTTTGGACTGTTGTATCTTCTTGCTGAGAAGTCATTCTACACAAGCAACTGGATATTCAAATGTGAAGGTGCACGTTTCCTAAAAGTGTGAAGTGTTGTGCAGAACTAATAAAAATAATGTAACGACCCGACTTTCTGGGCATAGAAAGTCGCATCATTATGAAGAAAGAAAGGGGTAGAGAATAGAAAAGAAGAGAAAGAAAGAACAACACATCAGAATCTCACAGCGGAAACGGAACAAATTATAATATATCACATAACTAATACATAGTCTTTACATAATCAGAGTACACAACTTATACATCACTTACTAGACAGTTATAAACATCTGTCTAGACATTACAACTCAAATACAAGACCAGACACTATCACAGATATCAACACAGCGGAATACTATATCTACGAACGCCGAAGCCTCCTGCTCCATTGCTCCTCCAGAATATTCGTCAAAGCTAAACCTGAATCCCTTGGCTACTCGTAAAAATTTGAGTACCCAAGAGTTTATAAAACAGAAATAAACAACTTGGGTCAGACATGGGTCTGGTGTGAGTAAACGGGTTAAAATTGCTTAACTTCAAAACCTTTTGAAAGAAAAGGTATCACGTAAGACTCCCCACAAATAAACATGGGTAAGTTTTTACCTTACGCTAACCAAAACATTTGATAGGAAATTCGATTGTATTATAATAGGGTCTAGGGTTTTCAAGTAAAATACAGAAATAGCTGAAATGCTTACATCTCACATTTCAACATAGTTGGGCACAACTAATACGTACGGCACTTATTGGAGTTTGGATTCCATACAATGGCAGGGCTACCGGGGTACCGCCCGTCACAGTACGTGGCCTAGATCACCGTACCGAGGATCACTCCCAATCCCCTGCAACACAAGGTCGGAACATCCCTTACTGGATAATTCCCGCACAAGATACCTCACGGTTGGGATCAGCAACCGCACACACTAAGCCGAAATAAGAAGGGACTTCTAGACAGAGGTAATCTTGTCCTACTTGGGTGCTACCCACTAACCTTGCTGCACCTCCCCTGTTTTAGCCATTCCCGGTTTGTGAGGCTTGAGGTCACGATTACCTTAGAAAAGAACACATCACTTAGAATGCTCATCGTCCACCTGACGATGTTCTGAAAGCATTCAATCCATACAAGTTCGTTCCGGGTTCGAACGAAACCGAAGGCATTATCTCGTTACACTCGTTTTGGAATCACCCTCAGAGTTAACGACAATAACCCTTGCACTCTGAATCTTCATCTTCACTTGATTCACGACCTATCGTTAATTTGGATCGATGTGGTATTCGGGTCTCCAGACCTAGAAATCCGGTATACGGAAACCCGATCCCGGTCTCATCGAAATCCAAAGCGTATCTTTTAAGGCCAAGTTGTTTAAAGGTTAAAACAATTCAATTCTTATCTATATACACAAAGATAGATAATTCAATAGATAATCTACATTATCATCCCAAACAGATAATTCACATTATCATTATAATTCAACCAAACATCCATATCATATATCAATCATATCTCATCAGAGATATCAAACAATGAAATACATTCAATCTCATTCATCCATTCTTAAGCAATGATTTATATCATCTAATTAATTTAAAGTGAATTAAACTAATTACTTCATTCTATAAATCCTGCTTACTTAATTATTAATTAAACCAATTAATTAATCATTACTCTAAGTATCCATCTTAATTAATCATTCCTGATTAATAATCCTTTAATTACTTTAAGTAATTAATTCTTAATTAATTTCACAAATTAATTAACTTAAACCATTACAGTAATTAATCTTTAATTACTTCATAAACTAATTAACTATAATTAATTACATTAATCCATAATTAATTACATTAATTAATTACTTTTTAAATTACTTATTATTGATTAATTAGTTTTAATTAATCATTCCTTAATTACATCATTAATTGTATTAATTAATGATCCCTAATTACTCTTAATTAATTATCATATTTAAATTAATTACATTAAGTAATTATTCTTTAATTAATTACAGAAATCAATTTACTATTAATCACTTACCTTTAATTAATTAAACCTTAATTAATTAGTTATGCTAAGTAATTATTTCCTAATTACTTCCATTAATTAACCTCAAATCATTTCCATTAAGTAATCATCCACAAATTACTTTCATTAATTATCCACTAATTACTTTTAAATTAAGTAATTATCCTTTTATTAATCATCTCTATTAATTAATTAATTTAAACTTAATTAATCACATTAATTAACCTTAATTAATTATCTAAGTAATTAATCTTTAATTACCTTCCATTAATTACTTCCATAAAGTAATTATCCTTTTTAATTAATTAACCTCTAATTTCTTTTATTAACTAATTATTCTTTCATTAATTACATTCAGAAATTACCCATTTATTACTTTGCTAAGTAATTTCTCTTAATTAAACATAAGTGATTATATTTAATTAATTAGACTTATTAATTAACTTAAAATTTATTACATTAATTAATTGACTAATTAATCATCACTTAATCATTAATTAACCTTAAACTTATTTTAATTAATTATCCTAAATTAACCTCAACTTAACTAATTAAGAATAACTTGCATTTATATTAAATATTTACTCAAACCATTTACTTCATTAAAATCAATTTAGAAATCAATTTTAAAGATCAATTTGGATTATGATTCTTCTTTAATCAAAAACAATTCAAACATTTAAATTTTTATATACTTATATCTTTGAAAATCAAATTAAATTAACCAATATTTATCTTTAAATTCTCCATCACATAACCTATTTTACTAATTACAACATTATGGGCCGAAGCCCAAACCCAATCGAAGAAAACAACGAAGCCTTCCCACCTTCTTCCCTCTCCAAAATTCTCTGCTACCAGTTCAATCCCAGGAACACAACCAAAACACTTGAATCCTGATGCCTCGAACCGGAAGATCACCTCCGATCAACTCTACGTCCCATGTGATCATCACGCAACACGATACGACCTGGAATCGAGCCCCTATCCTCTTCGTTCGATCGCCAGCCGAGGAAACTCCCACGTACGCGCTGTGCACGTGCACAATCCCACCTCCGACCAACTCATCGACGCGACACTACGGCCGAGTCGCACATCACCACCATATTCCAGTCGCCACATCGCCGAAGCCTATCATACTTCCGATCAAAATCGAGCGATTTGATTTCACTGGAACCCATCATCACATCCAAGAATTGCCTCGACCAACCAACGCCGATCACCGGAAGTCCCAAGATTCCGACCACACATCCCCCGATCACCCACACTGTTTTCCCTCAAGCCTCGCACCACTCGATGCAATGATGACGTCGCAGCGATCAAGTTTCCGACCTCAACCCATTTCGAGTTTCAAATCCTACTTCGATCGATTATCGTCGCCATGGTGGATGATACATCCACTTAGCATTTTTTCCGAGACCACCAACCTCCCTTCTATCTCCAGTCGAAGCCACGACCACCATAGATATTCCGACCACCAGAATTTTTCCAAAATGCAATTTCCGTTCATCCCACGATTTCTCTTTCAAAACACTGTTAAAAATCTTGATTCCAATTTCAAAAATCATCGTTTTCGAAAACGATTTTAGATTATGTAAGTAAATCAAATAATTTAGGAAATCGAATTTTTATCATATATTGAGTTTCCCACTGCATATTCTCGTTCCAGGTTAAACTATTTGTTAACCATACTTACAAGTATTTTTAAAATTAAGTTCTGGTAATTTTAAATGTATTTTGTTTTAACATAACAATCTATAGAAGATTATGGGAAGAGGAATTTGAATTTTTGAACAGGTTTTTAAAAACTGGAAACAATGAACAGAAGCAATGATATCATACAAACATGCACACACAAATTTACACATATATATACATATATACAAGCATGCAGGTCTATTAAACCATTAAACAAACATTTTCATAATATACTTCCACTGTCAATTCAATCATCAAGACATAGAAGTAAAATCAAGCAGGTTAGCTTACTGGAAAAATTAAACAGAGGAACAATTTATATGTATACAAATATATACATACCCATCCATCTATTCAACATGATATACTATACTAATACACGGATCTACCACATGTATTAAAATTAAAAGACTTTTAGGTTTGAAAAGTTTGTTTACTCACCTTATTAATTAAATGCAGAGAGCTTGATTTTTGATGAGCAGAGCACCAGTTTTAAAAAGCTTTGTGAATCCTTTGAAAACTTGCTTTTAAAAAAACTTTAAACTTGAATGTTGCTGAGGTCTTTAACTTGCATGCAGAGGCTACTTTCCAGATTGAAATAAAAGTGCACAGCTTGAATTGAAATGCAGTTGCAATGCAGAAATGACTTCATCTCAGATTTGAAGAAGTTCAGGCTTTTGGTTTTAAAACTTGCAATTGATCTCAGTTTTAAAATGCAGGCTTATGGTTACATGATTGTTGAATTAGATTTCTGGTCTTAGGCAATGGTTCCGGGTTATGGTTTGATTTCAGATTTGTTTTTGAGAGAAGATTTTACAGGTTTTAATTTCTTAGTTTTAGAATTTGAGAATAGGAAAGAAATGAATAGGAGGAAGAATAGGTTTGAACTGAAAAATGAGAAAACGGATTTTCTTCTAAATGAAATATTATTTTTAGTATAAATTTTTAAACAAAAGATTGCCACTTGTTAACTACAAGTGATCCTTAGCTTACAAATGTATTTTGCATGAATACATTATTTTACAAATGTAAAAACAAGAGATTTTATGTTTAAGCCCTTGTCTTAAAAGTAATTATGCTTTTATATATATATGTTTTAAAATCCAAAATATTTTAAATATCTATTCTTTAAAACTTTTTAAATTCAAATTTTAATCGAAGAAAATCAATCAACTTGTATATATATATACATATATAACTACACATTAATTTGAAAATAACAATTTATCAAATCTTAATAATTTATAAAAGAAATTATCCCTTAATATAAATTACTTATTTTACTTATCTTACCAAATGAATTAATGTTTCTTTTGTAAAATTGTATTTTAAACTATATATATATATATACATTATTCAAATCATATTTAGCAAGCTATATTCAAAAATAAAATAAAACAAACCTTTTAGTTAATTCATTTCTATTTTAAACTTAATGCTAAAAATAAATTTAAACAATTAACATTTATCTTGAGTATTTAAAAACCATATAATTTATTTATTAAATAACTTTGAAAAGCTTTATATTAAATTAAATCATAAATCCCAAATTACCAAAATATATTAGAATTTGAAAATTATGTTTTTATTTGTTAAATTCAATCCAAAGCTTTTCTATTTACAATATATACAATTACATATACATTATAAATAGAAAACAATTTAATTAGCTTTTAAAAGATGAAATCTACAAATTAAATATTTATTAAATCTGGATTATTAAATCAATTCAACTCTTATTAACAATAATTATCAAATCAATTTAATTTTTAATACAGATTATTAAATTGATTTTGCCCAAAATTCCGGGATATCACATTCCTCCCCCCTTAAAATAATTTCGTCCCCGAAATTTAAAACAAAGGTAATTTAATAATCTATTTAAGATTTAATTTTAAATCACAAGCATATGTCAATCATATGCTAACAACCATAGCAACCAATCATCCAAACAAACAATTCTAACTATCCAAACAAAATTCTGGATAGAATTTCCTCGAGTTTCCCCAAGTATATATATATATACCGAGATACTCGCTCTTCAAACAATCTAAACTACGAAGCTACAAAGCTCCTACTCATCTAGAACTACAAAACTAAACAGGATATCAGACTACAGACTAGTCCGACTCAATAACCAAATCTCTTTGAACTGCTGGTTCCAAAAGCAGAGATAGATCAAACACGTACTCCCTCCCTCTGAGATACGTGAAATACATTAAATCTCAGTTATCCAAACTGGCAATTCAATTCTGTAGACCAAGCTCTTATCCAAACCAAAACACAGAAGAGAACCAAAATACCTTGGAGCTGACTTTCCGGCCTTACCAAATCTTTATAGCTCCTTCGATCGGAGAAAACTTATCCAAAATCAAATCTCCGTCTTCGCAATCCAAATTCTTTCGTCTCTTGTCCACAAAATTCTTCAGACGATCCTGGGCTGCCTACAACCTTCTGATCAGCTCACCTTTCGCTGATGCCTCTAGAAACAAACTGAATCAAAACAACCCAACACAATGATCTTTCCAAGATCAACCTAAACCCAAGACACCAATTCTACTCTTCAAACAACGGAAGACTAAACTTACTCCTTCAATCCAGAAAAGACAAACATGAGCACTCGCCAAACTGCTTTCGCTGCACAACTCTGATCTGGAGCAGAAGAAAATGCTGATGAAGAACACGATCAGAAACTGGACAACACATCCCAGAAATATGGTTCCATAAATCCATAAAGAAACCTAGATACTCCATCAAAATCTGAGCTGCTTCACCAAACTCTATCTCCAGGAACCATCCTTACTAAGCTGAACCAACGGTATCACTCCTGGAATCCAAGTCGATAAGAGAACTCAATCTCCAGATGCGGACAAAACTTCTGACTTCCCTGAAGATATCCAGAAAAACTCTGATAACCCAAGAGAGCACTCAGCAATCGCAAGTCACTTTTGCGATCAACCCAGCCTAATTCCAAACAAACTGTTTTCCCTTTACCAATCAGAACAGCTTACACATATCTATCCAATCCATCGAAGAAATGAATCCACTCTGCTGCTTCTGAACTTCACTTCCAGAAAAACTGCTCAGCCAGAAAACTTCCTGCCATCACAGAATACTCCGAGCTGCACTGCTGATACTGATGCTCTTATCCAAAGCTCTTCGAGAAACTCGAACCTCAAACCAAAGCAGAAACTTCATGCTGAACTCAGCCGCAACACCGAAGCATTCACACTTCCTTAATCTTGTTCCAAAGAAAACATCTTCAGGAACATCCATCGTCACTGTATCTCATCATACAGCTACTATTACCCGAGGTATCAAGATACCATCACACACTTCTGCCTAACCGACAGATCCAACTCTACTCATCCAAACTTCAAAGATAAACTCCGAACCATTACTGGTTTCCTTCAGAGATCGATGAAATCCTTCACCACAGCAAAGCTTACTCGAGACAGTATTAGGTCTACAGTCTCGACAGATACACTTCCAACCTCAACATTCAAACTCCAACTATTGGTAATTGTGTTACACACACTACCACCTTATCTACCTTTATAACTTATATTGGAAAACCCGAACAGGTAACCCAATAAATAGGTAGAAATACATAAATATATATATTTAAAATGATATTTTTTTTTATATAGAAATTATTTCTGGGTAAAATTATTTCATTTACCTCTTTAAAACAATATTGTGTCCGTTGGCCTGGTTCAAGTGTTTAGAGATCCCTATCAATAACGTTAGCTACTCGTATTGACCAGAATCCATATACCACTCAACCGATCAATTAACACAATATAAAATCATTTTATATAACTAACAAATACGCGCTCTCAAGATAGACACCACTTCAGAGCCTAGGTATTCACTCAACCTACTGCTCTGATACCATATGTAACGACCCGACTTTCTGGGCATAGAAAGTCGCATCATTATGAAGAAAGAAAGGGGTAGAGAATAGAAAAGAAGAGAAAGAAAGAACAACACATCAGAATCTCACAGCGGAAACGGAACAAATTATAATATATCACATAACTAATACATAGTCTTTACATAATCAGAGTACACAACTTATACATCACTTACTAGACAGTTATAAACATCTGTCTAGACATTACAACTCAAATACAAGACCAGACACTATCACAGATATCAACACAGCGGAATACTATATCTACGAACGCCGAAGCCTCCTGCTCCATTGCTCCTCCAGAATATTCGTCAAAGCTAAACCTGAATCCCTTGGCTACTCGTAAAAATTTGAGTACCCAAGAGTTTATAAAACAGAAATAAACAACTTGGGTCAGACATGGGTCTGGTGTGAGTAAACGGGTTAAAATTGCTTAACTTCAAAACCTTTTGAAAGAAAAGGTATCACGTAAGACTCCCCACAAATAAACATGGGTAAGTTTTTACCTTACGCTAACCAAAACATTTGATAGGAAATTCGATTGTATTATAATAGGGTCTAGGGTTTTCAAGTAAAATACAGAAATAGCTGAAATGCTTACATCTCACATTTCAACATAGTTGGGCACAACTAATACGTACGGCACTTATTGGAGTTTGGATTCCATACAATGGCAGGGCTACCGGGGTACCGCCCGTCACAGTACGTGGCCTAGATCACCGTACCGAGGATCACTCCCAATCCCCTGCAACACAAGGTCGGAACATCCCTTACTGGATAATTCCCGCACAAGATACCTCACGGTTGGGATCAGCAACCGCACACACTAAGCCGAAATAAGAAGGGACTTCTAGACAGAGGTAATCTTGTCCTACTTGGGTGCTACCCACTAACCTTGCTGCACCTCCCCTGTTTTAGCCATTCCCGGTTTGTGAGGCTTGAGGTCACGATTACCTTAGAAAAGAACACATCACTTAGAATGCTCATCGTCCACCTGACGATGTTCTGAAAGCATTCAATCCATACAAGTTCGTTCCGGGTTCGAACGAAACCGAAGGCATTATCTCGTTACACTCGTTTTGGAATCACCCTCAGAGTTAACGACAATAACCCTTGCACTCTGAATCTTCATCTTCACTTGATTCACGACCTATCGTTAATTTGGATCGATGTGGTATTCGGGTCTCCAGACCTAGAAATCCGGTATACGGAAACCCGATCCCGGTCTCATCGAAATCCAAAGCGTATCTTTTAAGGCCAAGTTGTTTTAAGGTTAAAACAATTCAATTCTTATCTATATACACAAAGATAGATAATTCAATAGATAATCTACATTATCATCCCAAACAGATAATTCACATTATCATTATAATTCAACCAAACATCCATATCATATATCAATCATATCTCATCAGAGATATCAAACAATGAAATACATTCAATCTCATTCATCCATTCTTAAGCAATGATTTATATCATCTAATTAATTTAAAGTGAATTAAACTAATTACTTCATTCTATAAATCCTGCTTACTTAATTATTAATTAAACCAATTAATTAATCATTACTCTAAGTATCCATCTTAATTAATCATTCCTGATTAATAATCCTTTAATTACTTTAAGTAATTAATTCTTAATTAATTTCACAAATTAATTAACTTAAACCATTACAGTAATTAATCTTTAATTACTTCATAAACTAATTAACTATAATTAATTACATTAATCCATAATTAATTACATTAATTAATTACTTTTTAAATTACTTATTATTGATTAATTAGTTTTAATTAATCATTCCTTAATTACATCATTAATTGTATTAATTAATGATCCCTAATTACTCTTAATTAATTATCATATTTAAATTAATTACATTAAGTAATTATTCTTTAATTAATTACAGAAATCAATTTACTATTAATCACTTACCTTTAATTAATTAAACCTTAATTAATTAGTTATGCTAAGTAATTATTTCCTAATTACTTCCATTAATTAACCTCAAATCATTTCCATTAAGTAATCATCCACAAATTACTTTCATTAATTATCCACTAATTACTTTTAAATTAAGTAATTATCCTTTTATTAATCATCTCTATTAATTAATTAATTTAAACTTAATTAATCACATTAATTAACCTTAATTAATTATCTAAGTAATTAATCTTTAATTACCTTCCATTAATTACTTCCATAAAGTAATTATCCTTTTTAATTAATTAACCTCTAATTTCTTTTATTAACTAATTATTCTTTCATTAATTACATTCAGAAATTACCCATTTATTACTTTGCTAAGTAATTTCTCTTAATTAAACATAAGTGATTATATTTAATTAATTAGACTTATTAATTAACTTAAAATTTATTACATTAATTAATTGACTAATTAATCATCACTTAATCATTAATTAACCTTAAACTTATTTTAATTAATTATCCTAAATTAACCTCAACTTAACTAATTAAGAATAACTTGCATTTATATTAAATATTTACTCAAACCATTTACTTCATTAAAATCAATTTAGAAATCAATTTTAAAGATCAATTTGGATTATGATTCTTCTTTAATCAAAAACAATTCAAACATTTAAATTTTTATATACTTATATCTTTGAAAATCAAATTAAATTAACCAATATTTATCTTTAAATTCTCCATCACATAACCTATTTTACTAATTACAACATTATGGGCCGAAGCCCAAACCCAATCGAAGAAAACAACGAAGCCTTCCCACCTTCTTCCCTCTCCAAAATTCTCTGCTACCAGTTCAATCCCAGGAACACAACCAAAACACTTGAATCCTGATGCCTCGAACCGGAAGATCACCTCCGATCAACTCTACGTCCCATGTGATCATCACGCAACACGATACGACCTGGAATCGAGCCCCTATCCTCTTCGTTCGATCGCCAGCCGAGGAAACTCCCACGTACGCGCTGTGCACGTGCACAATCCCACCTCCGACCAACTCATCGACGCGACACTACGGCCGAGTCGCACATCACCACCATATTCCAGTCGCCACATCGCCGAAGCCTATCATACTTCCGATCAAAATCGAGCGATTTGATTTCACTGGAACCCATCATCACATCCAAGAATTGCCTCGACCAACCAACGCCGATCACCGGAAGTCCCAAGATTCCGACCACACATCCCCCGATCACCCACACTGTTTTCCCTCAAGCCTCGCACCACTCGATGCAATGATGACGTCGCAGCGATCAAGTTTCCGACCTCAACCCATTTCGAGTTTCAAATCCTACTTCGATCGATTATCGTCGCCATGGTGGATGATACATCCACTTAGCATTTTTTCCGAGACCACCAACCTCCCTTCTATCTCCAGTCGAAGCCACGACCACCATAGATATTCCGACCACCAGAATTTTTCCAAAATGCAATTTCCGTTCATCCCACGATTTCTCTTTCAAAACACTGTTAAAAATCTTGATTCCAATTTCAAAAATCATCGTTTTCGAAAACGATTTTAGATTATGTAAGTAAATCAAATAATTTAGGAAATCGAATTTTTATCATATATTGAGTTTCCCACTGCATATTCTCGTTCCAGGTTAAACTATTTGTTAACCATACTTACAAGTATTTTTAAAATTAAGTTCTGGTAATTTTAAATGTATTTTGTTTTAACATAACAATCTATAGAAGATTATGGGAAGAGGAATTTGAATTTTTGAACAGGTTTTTAAAAACTGGAAACAATGAACAGAAGCAATGATATCATACAAACATGCACACACAAATTTACACATATATATACATATATACAAGCATGCAGGTCTATTAAACCATTAAACAAACATTTTCATAATATACTTCCACTGTCAATTCAATCATCAAGACATAGAAGTAAAATCAAGCAGGTTAGCTTACTGGAAAAATTAAACAGAGGAACAATTTATATGTATACAAATATATACATACCCATCCATCTATTCAACATGATATACTATACTAATACACGGATCTACCACATGTATTAAAATTAAAAGACTTTTAGGTTTGAAAAGTTTGTTTACTCACCTTATTAATTAAATGCAGAGAGCTTGATTTTTGATGAGCAGAGCACCAGTTTTAAAAAGCTTTGTGAATCCTTTGAAAACTTGCTTTTAAAAAAACTTTAAACTTGAATGTTGCTGAGGTCTTTAACTTGCATGCAGAGGCTACTTTCCAGATTGAAATAAAAGTGCACAGCTTGAATTGAAATGCAGTTGCAATGCAGAAATGACTTCATCTCAGATTTGAAGAAGTTCAGGCTTTTGGTTTTAAAACTTGCAATTGATCTCAGTTTTAAAATGCAGGCTTATGGTTACATGATTGTTGAATTAGATTTCTGGTCTTAGGCAATGGTTCCGGGTTATGGTTTGATTTCAGATTTGTTTTTGAGAGAAGATTTTACAGGTTTTAATTTCTTAGTTTTAGAATTTGAGAATAGGAAAGAAATGAATAGGAGGAAGAATAGGTTTGAACTGAAAAATGAGAAAACGGATTTTCTTCTAAATGAAATATTATTTTTAGTATAAATTTTTAAACAAAAGATTGCCACTTGTTAACTACAAGTGATCCTTAGCTTACAAATGTATTTTGCATGAATACATTATTTTACAAATGTAAAAACAAGAGATTTTATGTTTAAGCCCTTGTCTTAAAAGTAATTATGCTTTTATATATATATGTTTTAAAATCCAAAATATTTTAAATATCTATTCTTTAAAACTTTTTAAATTCAAATTTTAATCGAAGAAAATCAATCAACTTGTATATATATATACATATATAACTACACATTAATTTGAAAATAACAATTTATCAAATCTTAATAATTTATAAAAGAAATTATCCCTTAATATAAATTACTTATTTTACTTATCTTACCAAATGAATTAATGTTTCTTTTGTAAAATTGTATTTTAAACTATATATATATATATACATTATTCAAATCATATTTAGCAAGCTATATTCAAAAATAAAATAAAACAAACCTTTTAGTTAATTCATTTCTATTTTAAACTTAATGCTAAAAATAAATTTAAACAATTAACATTTATCTTGAGTATTTAAAAACCATATAATTTATTTATTAAATAACTTTGAAAAGCTTTATATTAAATTAAATCATAAATCCCAAATTACCAAAATATATTAGAATTTGAAAATTATGTTTTTATTTGTTAAATTCAATCCAAAGCTTTTCTATTTACAATATATACAATTACATATACATTATAAATAGAAAACAATTTAATTAGCTTTTAAAAGATGAAATCTACAAATTAAATATTTATTAAATCTGGATTATTAAATCAATTCAACTCTTATTAACAATAATTATCAAATCAATTTAATTTTTAATACAGATTATTAAATTGATTTTGCCCAAAATTCCGGGATATCACAAATAACAAGTAAATATAACTGGAATTAAGCTAGTTGACGATTGATCGATTATCAAATTTCAGAACTTGTTAATTTAAAGTTCAGGTACAGTATTAGTGCAAACAAGTCAGTTTTAGTTGGCTATTCCAATGTTGCTCTAATACTTTGCTTGAATTTGATGGTTTAAAGCACTTCGTTCACACAATCTATTTAAGTTGATTATCTGTTGTTAACTAATCTGTCATTTGATGTGGGCAGTCAGTGGCAGTATATTCGTCCCGATTTTCTGTAAATGTTGTATTGAACAGATTGTTAGCTTGCAAGTTAAAGTGATCTGTGAAGGAATGCAGCAAAGTTTAACAGGTTAAAGTCCAAACAATTCAGTGTTCAAGCAGTTTATTTCAGCAATTCAAGTCAAACTTCAAGTCAGAATTATGCTTCATGACAGTTCAAGTGCTAACTCGTCCACGACCCAAAGAATGTGGGACGAGTTAAGTTAAGTCGCTCCAAATCTAAGTCATAGATGTTTTAAGTCGGCAGTACTTTGAGTCGTAAGTCATGGAAAAAGGGAAAAGCTTCAGTTCAAAGTAGTGAGAAATTCTCTAAGTTCTGACTCGACCACGACTCAACGCTTAAGTCGTAAAGGTCACTAGGTCAGTCCACAGTTAAATCGAAAAGATCACTGGGTCGCATAAAGTTGCTAGGTCGTACCCGAGGCAATATCCCACTCTAATTGGCCAACTTACTCCTAACACGTCTACCTTCTGACTCCTAACTCGTTAACCCAATAACTTCTCAATCAACAACAACCCTAGTCCTATCACACCACTGAATCGCCACAAATCGCAAGTCGACTTGAGTCAAATCAAACAGCCTTCAGTTCATCGACGACCAATGCAGCAATACTTGCACGGCTAAAGGGGGTGAATCGGAGGTGAAGAACGGGGCTCGTAGATTGACGATGTTCGACGATTAGAAGCAGGATCGCTTACGTAGTGTGATGCTAGAGAGAAATCAGAAACGAATCAAGGAGGAATCGCCGTAGGGAGCTCGGAGAAATGCTAATGGCAGATGTGACTTAGGAGATAGGTAATGAGAAGAAAGAAGAGGAAGAAACGACCTAAGCCTTTTATATCTCGGGGCAGTGGAACTCGAATCGGCACATGCGAGTTAAGAAGGGTCGAAGCACACGACCTACGACTTAGGCGTGTACTTCGAGGGGCAAATGTTAACCCTCAATTTGTCTACGACTTAAAAACCGGACGACCCAAACAAGGTATGCGACTCAAGCAGGGTACGCTAGTTAACGACTCAGAGTACTTCACGACCTAACAACTCAGAATACTTCACGACCTACGACTCAAGGTTTGGACGACCTAACGAGTTAAGGTGTGAATAACCTAACGAGTTAAGGTGTGAACGACTTAACAAGTTAAGGTTTAAACGACCTAAGAATTGAAAATCTAAAGCAGTTAACGACTTAAGAGAATCAACGAGTCAAGGACTAGACGACTTACGACTTAAGGAAGTCTACGACTTAACGGTTTAAGGAGTTAACAGCTTAATGGCCTCGGCGACTTAAAGGTGTTGGCCGACTCAACCAGTTGACGATTTAAGGAAATGAGTTAACGGCTTAAGGATATCCGCGACTTACGACCTAGCTTAGGTCGTAAGCGACTTAAACAAAAGAATAGATGCCACATTCAGTTAAGTCGCAGACGACTCAGGACTTGTAATATAACCAAATGAACGAACTTACCAGTGGAGCCACGACTCAAGACTTAGTTTAATTCGTCCACGACCTAAAGCCATTGAGTTATAATCTGCTGCCGCTTTACTTATACGGATACCTGCTAAGTCGGCCATGACTTACGACTTACCATAAGTCGGCCACGACTCAGGACTTGGCAGAAATTCCCATCCAGAATTCTCTATAAATACATTGCCATCTCCAACTTTGAGATGACTTTTGGCCAATCATTTTCTGAAGTGCCATTACTCTGCCGAATTCTCAACTCATCCAAGACTTGAAGAACTCCAAACATAGAAGATACTACAACAAGCATTGATCGAGATTCTACACATCCGACATGGATTCAACAAATCTCATCGTCAAAGTTTGAGTTACTAATCTGAAGTGTTTGTGTGATCGAAGTGAATTGTATTCGAAGTGCATTGTATCAAATTGTAATCAGATCAGCAATAAAAGAATATAAAGTGGACGTAGGCTCAATTACGGGCCGAACTACTAAAAATCTGTTGTCCCTTTACCGTTTTCTGCTATTTTCAGCTTATATTATGCTCCGTACCAACGGGTGGTGCTTTCACGTTATTACTACACACACCGGGTGTTAGCGTTCAGTTTTCAGCATTAACAATAAAAGATCCATAAATGGTGTGTTTTATGATTGTAACGACCCGTAAATTTTGGCTGTTTAATAACGTAATTAGTTGAAATTTTGTGAAATTTTAAATGATAAAATTTTGAAATAAAAATTTGATATTTGAAATGCGTCTGTTCTAACATAGTAACTGGTAAATTTTCATCAGATAATTTGAAAGTTTATTTTCTAGTGTAATTTTATTCCAATTTATATCAGTTAAAAATTGATGATAATAAAATGTTTTCCAAACCTGAATATTTTTACATAGAAAAATTCTAATTCATCTTCGGACTAAGTCGTCATTTTTCGTTTTTCCAAATTCGGACTTCTTTACCTCCGTCGATCTTATTTTCCTGCGTTTTTGCTGCACTTTCCGCTAGTAGAAAATTCGAATTTTTATAATTAAATCATACTGCTAATATCTGTATACCGTTTTGATCGTCTCATCGTGCTGATCTCCACAGTATATTCATTCATTTGTTTCGGAGTTTGGAACACGACGAAATCGGTGAACCGATTAACCGTATCGGTATTGTTTTGACCCTTTTGAATTCTTTGACCATTCATTTTCTACTGTGTTAAACCAAACTGACATTTGCATTTAATATTCCCAGAATTCAAGCTGTGACTTTATCTTTTCCCTATGTCCCATTTTATACGTTGGTCCATCCATCTTCTTTGGTATCTTCATTTCTTACCGGTTTATATTTCATTTGCGTTGATAACTCTGTTTCCACGTTTGCAAAATCTTTCCTATTCTCCTACAAACTCATTTTTCTCCTGTCCCCCACTTTTCCATGGCCTCTCGCAGCCTCCCTCTGCCAACCTCTTCACCATTACTCCCTATCGTGAAACCCCGCCACCCAAACCCCAAGCCTGCTGCCGAGCTTCCCCTGGCCAGCAGCCAAGGCCCCCACACCAAGCACCTTCTGCCACGTATTCCTCCACCACTCGTCTTCTTCAACCCATGCTTGCGACCCCACAGCCTATCACCTTCCTCATATTTCCGCCTCTCCCATTTTTTGGGCCCACGTCACTACCACACCTCCGCAGCCTTCGGCCAAAGCCGAAGCCATGGCACTCCTCACTAACAGCCCGCCTCCATTCCAGCCTTGCCGAGCATCTCTCCCCTCCTCCTCTGTTGTATTGTTGTAAGTTGATATGTGTATGTTTATCTATTTGTTTATTTATATATATACGTAGTATATATATATGACTTCACACTATGTCTCATATTTTGCTTTACAGCTACGTGTAGTATGTTGTCTATTTATGTATATATATATTTTATAAGTTATATAGTCACTGTACATATATTTATTTTCTATGAGTCTACTTTGTATATACGTATGTATATTTTGGAGTTTTGAATATATATATATATATATATATATATATACATATATATATATATGTGTGTGTGTGTGTGTGTGTGTGTTAGTTTAAGTGAGTTATCGTGGATTTTATAATATTGGATTTGAATTTTTTTTTTCATATATATATGTACCAGAGTTGAATGTTTTCTTAATATATGTTACCGCATGATTTTGAAAGAAATATTATGTAGGTCGTATATATATCGATTTGTTTAATTGTTTTGAATTCTTTTTATCAAGTTCTGATTAAGTTTGTAGTAGTGAATTTCATTAATAACAATAAAGTAATTTATATTTGGAAGTTTTGGTTATGTCTGCGTAAGTGCTTATATATAAGTATACTAGAATTTGGTTTTAAAATAGATATATGTATATATTTATTTTATAATGGTATTATATATATAAATATGATAGTTAAATATTTCGCATATCACATAAACAAATTTTGCTGCGTGAATTTGTGAAAAGCTCTGCCTCTATTTTTTTTCCTGAAATCCAGCATCTTCTTCTACCTGGGTAAAGCTGCTCGATATCTTAGTTTGCGTCATCATATATAGATTATATGATTTCTTATATGTTTACCTATGTATGTGCAAATATATATAAGCCTCTGTATATTTGTTTAATATATATATATATATAAAACAAAGTTTATATTATAGTAGTATAAGTATGTTGTGTAGTACTATACAATGATTTAATGGTATATAATATAATAGGGTAAGTTTATGTAAATTGATTTCATATAGTGATTTTGCTGTCTATATATATAAAGTTGTTTGGGCTGTATTACCTTATATTAGTTCTATAAAATATTAGTTATATTATATGATGGTTTGTGAGTATATTGTCTGCACATATCTGTTCTGTCTGCATATTGGTTAAATGTTGATTAATTTTAAAATGTTTTGTAGAGAGAAAGAAGTGTATTGATTTTTTTTGAATATAGTGTGTGTGTATATATATATATTTGATTTTTGAATCTGTCCGTTTCAAATTAAGTAATGATTTTGTAATGAAATATGTATAGATTTTTAGTATTGATTTGTGTCTTATTTTAATATATATATGTACAAGGATTTTATTTGGATGCTGATTTTAATTTATAATGCATAAAGTTTCATTTTAAACTTGTGTTTCCGGATTGATTTTTGAGAAAATGTTATAATATAATATGTGTGTATCTTGTTCCAGCTTTGTAAAGCTTGTTTTGATTCGTCTTCTTTATTCCTATTTATCAGCTCTGTTCGTCAAACTTGTTTCCATCGTGCTTTGCTTCGAAATTCATGCTTGGATTCGTAGCTCATTTCTTTGTCTACTCTCTCTAGCCTCGAAAGGTGAGAAATCACTCACGATTAACATTCTTTTATTTATTAAATTTGATTTCAATTGAAACGACAATTAAAATATGCTGCTGCTAGTTATTTACATTGTTATATATATATGCCATCATCTGTATCTGTTCACCTGTGACACCTGACACCATTATCTATAATTTGTATTTCTATATATATGCCATTATCTGTATCTGTTCACCTATGACATCTGATACCATTATTTGTTATTTATATTGATGATATATGCCTGTTATATTATTATCATATCTGTTATCACTCTGCAAGTTCCCGGTTAATATAGAATTCACTATGGGTTGAAATGATACATACCCGAACGATCTGTAGAATAGGAGAAAATCGTTATGGGTTGAAATGATAAACCCAAGCGATTTTCATTTGAATTGAATTTGGGGTTACGGGTTGAAAAGATATATACCCGTATATATATTTAAATTACGGATTGAAATGATAAATATCCGTATCACTTGACCATAGTGTAGAAAATTATATACAGACACCATTAGTCTATATATAAATATTTGGAAAATGATTTCTATGGTTTTGAAGGAAATATATGGTTGTAATAACTATTGATTTTAAAGATCTAATAAGTTGATTTAATAAAGTCGATTTAATCAATATAAAATAATGTTTAATTTTTTATGTAAATTTATATTTTCAAATATAGAGTTTATAATGATTCAGGTTGGAAAGATAAATTGAAATTGATTTGAAGTTATATTTATTTAAAATTTTTACTTAAATAAGGTTGATTTGAAATTTATTAAATTTGAAAATTGAAAGATATGTTTTATAACTTGAATTTGATTAAAAGTGACTTAAATGAATATTTCAAACTTATATAAATTTAAATGGGATATTTTGTTTATTTAAATTTTAAAAATTGAAGTCGTATTTAGATGTATTGAAATGATTAGAGAAATGTCTCAGAAACAAAATGTAATGAAATTAAATTGAGATATAAATGGAATTATCAAATTTAGTTTTGAAATGTGAATATTTTAAGCTTTGAAATACGTTGGAATTGAAATGACTTATTTTATGGTTTAAATATGTATTTCAAATCGATAGATTGAAATGGTTATTTAGAAACTAAATCGAATCGAAATTGATGATTTGAGATTTGATTAAATTAAAAAATTTAGAATTCGAGTTAATTTGAATCGATTTGTGAAATTTGAGGAAACTATTTTATTTATAAAGTAATTTTAAATTATATTTAAACTATTGATATTTTACTTTATAAATTATTTTAATATAAACTATTTTAATATAAATCATTTTAATATAAATTATTTTATTTATAAACTATTTTATTATATATACTAATTTTAATATCTAAACTGTTTAAAAAGCAAAGTGTTATGAATTTCAAGGTTTTGATTTCCAAAGTGTTTTGATTTTAAAAGACTTATGATTTCGAAAGCAATATAACTTTGGAATGTGATATGATTTTGGAAATGGATTTATTTGAAGTGGAAGTGATATCGTATTGATATGGTTTTGAAATGGCAATGATCTGTCGGTTTTGAAATATAACTATTTTGAAATTTTATTAAATGACCATCGGTGTAATAATACGTAGTTATTAAAGAGACCGGGATCGGATTTGGACATACTCTCTGTCGATACTGAAAACCACTTTAATAACTAATATACGCAGAGTGTTGATCCAGAACGAAGTGGATGGTTTTGGTGAACGCGTTGACTGAAGAAAGAGAACGATTTTGGATGACCCCTAACATGACTAAAACAGGAGCCGCGCCGGGCCATTGAGGATCGCCATCTCTAGCGGACACACTTCTTCGATACCTTATCTATTACTTACGTGATTCGATTTGGGTGCACCCCTTGATTTGGGAGTGTTGTTTCGTGGTGTTGGGGTAGTTGCTGCTATGCCCAACATCAGTCCGGATCAGGCAACTACTAGTATCCTAGTTGGTATCGCCTCATGTACCTTGTCATACTGTTTATCCAATCGCGACCACTACGATTTGTTTTGTGTTATACCTATGGGGTACCCTCTGATAACCACTAGTTTACGGTGGGGCTTACGGCGCTGTATAGACTATGACATGGTTAAAATGTGTTAAGGGTGGAATGGGCTATGACTTAACGCTATTTTGATATCGTACTTTACTTATTAGACATTATCTACTTAGCGTATTCTACTGTATATATAGATAGTTTAATGGATCCTTAGAGGATGGTTATCCCAAACAACCTTTGAGTTACTTGTATTTCAGTTGGTTTTTCACTTGAGTTTGATTTATTGATATAAGAATGTTAATCCTGACTCGAGTGTTTTGTGTTTTCTTTACGCTCGGGTCAGACTGAGTGTACTAGTATTCGAGACTCACCTTTGGGGTTAGAGCTTCGCTTGGAGATCCAGCTATCTATCCAGCTTTCAGATATTCAGTTGATTCCAGTGATGTATTCTGATATTGTATTTGACTATTGTATTCGAGACTTCTATTGTAACTTGTTTAACTCTGTTATATATATATAGTAGCTTTATGAACTACTATTCTTTTGTTTCCACTGCATTGTTGTTATATTACTCTGTGTCTATGATATGTGATTATATCTATTTACTGTATACGCTGAGTTTTGCCAATTTAAATTAACAATCTATTGTTTTGAATTATTCAAGTCCGAGATGTGTGGATTTATTGTCGATTTGAATGGTCCAAAATAGTGGGTCGTTACAGTTGGTATCAGAGCTCTGGTTTTAGGCAAAACTTAGCATATATCGTAAATTTAGTTATGGAATCACTTTCGTTCAAGCTTGAATTTCTTCTTTTGACTCGGTTTTCTTTGAATTTTAGAACGTTCCCTTCGGTTCCAAAGTCCATTCGTGTCTCCCCTATTCATGTCTTTTTAATTCTGGAGTATCCCATAACTCCACTTCGAATGATCTCTATAATAAATCGGTGGTCTCGCCAATATCTGAATAAATTGTAAAAGAGTGAAACTTGTAACAACCCAGTATTTTGCATCAATTGATTATCTTCATCAAACGATTGTTATTGCTATTGAAATTTAAAATCAATTTGAAATTCTTTTATAAAAATGTTGACCGGGCTTTACAATTTGAATCTTGGCCCATGTTTCTTGGCTTTGCCGAGATGATATCAGGGGCAAACCCGATCCCCTCTCTTTCATTCTTCCATTTCAAAAACCCTAGACGAAAGAAAAGAAAACAATGGCGGCCGCTTCTTTGCTCGTTCCTTCGATCTGAAAATTTGGGCTTTGGCTCTTCGATCGATTTCTGGTCGTTCTTTGATTGTTACTTGCGGTTGCTTCCAGTTAGCCCATTCCTCTGTGATTTGGACTTCGCCTTCGTCGATTGTTGTAGCTCTGGCTTGACGTCTTCGTTTAGTCTGGAATTGAAGCTACGACTTTGTCGATCTTTGTAGCTCCTTTGTGGTGACTCTGGCTTCGGTATCGCTGCTGCTTATTTGCTTGCGATCTCGAATTGAAGGTGAGTAATTTCTCACATCTAATTCGCCTTAGTAATATGCTTTGCGTATGATTTGGTTTACGTGATATTTTGTTTCATGTACTCTGTATAATGCGGCTTTGAGATTATTTCTGCACTGTTGAATTTCGTTCATCCACTGTGGCTTTCGACTTTACATTCTCTGATTGTTTCTCGACATTAACCACTGTCCTCATTGTATATTCTGTAGCATGGTCTGGAGTTGTTGTACTTGTGGTCTTGCATTTGGTTTAGTGATGCATTCATGTCTGCTTTGTATCATTCTTGAAGTCTTCGTTTTACTGTATGCATCACTAGTCATTCATTTGATCTGCTGTCATGGTTGCTGTGATGTTGTTTCTGGTTCTCGTTTCACTTGCATATTGTTGGTCGAAACTGGTCCTTGTATCAATACTCTTCATTGCTGTTGTGTTGTTCCAGTTGAGTCTGCACATGTTTGGATTGCATATATGTACTGCCCTTGTACATGCTTCACTGCATCTTCTTCTACCTGTTGCACTTGCAATGATGTTCTCCATTTCATGTTTGAATTCCTACTTGTCTGCACTGATGTTCATCTGTCCATGTTGCATATATCACTGAGTTGCCATTTCATATGCTTACACTACTTCATTTTGTATTCGTTTTGATCCACTTTGTCACTGCATATCTATATATGCTTGACCTGTTTCATTTAGTTGTCATGCAGTTTCTTCTTGGCTTTGACATTTCTGAGTCTTTGCCTTTGAAGTTATTTAGTGGTCTTTACTTTAGTTCATTGTCATCTGAACTATTGCCACTGTCTTCCATGTAGTTGCACTCCACTCCATGTTTGAATTCCTTACTGTCCATTTATGTTTTTGCATACCTTGTAGTTGTTGAACTGGTCTGCATATGTACTTGAGTTCTACATGTTCATTTGTCCTCAGTGGAAAGTCTGATACTTATCATAGTTTCATTCATGTAGCTTTCTGCATATACTTGCTTCTTGGTTGCATTGTAGCTTGCATGTTTCTGGTGCATTCACTGTTTTACTATGGTCATATGTATGTGTTCACTTGATCATGTATTTATTGCCAGTTTCTTTTGAACTAACTCATGTAGATAGTAATCCCTGTGCACATTTAACTGTTATCACTCGAGTTTGTTCATGTTGTCATCCTTTAGTCTTTGCCTTCACCTGTGTTCATTTCAGTTGAACTGCATTTGGTTCTGTTTCATGATGTACTCGAATTTGTCTTTATTGTCGTACATACTTGAACTGTTGATGACTTCTTAGTTCATCTGGACATCTTGGTCCTTGTCTGCATTGCATACATGTAATTGCATTTGTTGTAGATATTGATGTTGTTTGAAACTGTTACATATCTACTTGTTTGTAGCTGCTGCACTGCTGTTCAATTGTCTGGTTAGTTGCATTCATCCCAGTGTACATTGATGCTTGTTTTTGAACTTGAGTAGTCTTGTTGCAGTTGACCATCATGTAGGCTGTTCTGATTTGGTAGCATTGCATTTGCTTTTGATCATTTCCATATTGGTTCATTTGGGCATATGTAATTATTGGGTTGCTTTGTGTTCCCTTGGCATTCAATGTTGTCCAGTCTGTTATACCTTTTGACATTGTCTGTACATGTTGCTTGGTGCGTTCGTTTGCACTATTTTGTATCACTGATTCATTTAATTCAGTGTTGTTCATGCTTTTTCAATTGAACTATTTTAAAAGCTTGTCTTGATGATTTTTATTGTTAATCGCCGTTTCGGCAATTCTGTTTCTTTTCTAAATTATCTTCATCGATGATCTTTTTATTTATCTTTGTTGATGATTTAAATTTGCTGATTTTTGTTTAACACTATTAAGTGTTATATCGACCGTCATCCGATTTCTTTGTTTAAAGAGTCGGATAGATGGGAATTATTGTGACTATCGTCTATTCGATATTGATTATTATTGCTCCTGTGCATTAATAACTGAGTTTGAATTAGACTGACTCGTGTATTATTTTCTTTTGAATTTAATACTCGGGTCAGACCTGAGTATTTACAAGTTGTAGATTTTTAGCTTTGGGTTGCTGCTAGAGCTATGAAGACTTTTCACATCTTCTGAAGTTGTCTTTGTCTTTTTGGTAGTAGTCAGTGTACTGATTAGGATGATGTGTATTCATGTACATTAGTTGATAATGTATTTGTATATATAACTTCCAGAGTCGACAGTTGTAGTTGTATCATATGTACCGTGTCAAATGTATTGTAACTAACATTAGTTATTATATATATGAGACTTTTTGTTCCATCTGTGTTCCGCATTTATGTTATCTGTGTTATCTTTATATCTATTGTCCTAAACTACTATAGCCACTGTGTAGTAGCTTTAAGTTTGTATCGGTATGTCGGATTTCCTCCTGAAATAGAAATGCATGTTATACTATCTGACATATCGGTACTCGTACAAAGCAATTACACGGATGGTCGCTCCTCAACAGCCTTATTCTCCGTGCTAGTTGACAGCACTACACCGTAGTGTTCTTGGCTAGCGTGGGTATAGAGGTGGAGCATCACAAAACTCCTGTACAACCAGCATTGATTCACCGAAGATTTCTGTATCCTCGGTTTACGATGTTGTTATCTTTTGCTATACCCGAATTCTATCTCTGTCGATCGAATGTCGATTTGTCGCAGAATTCTACATCGAATTTATTCTTGGAATCACGGTTGACCCGGTTAAGGTTACCCGCGATTTATATAAGTTTGTCCATCTTCTATTTGAAAACTCAATTATCTTATCTCCCTATCGGGTCTACCTTTTAGTTGAATTCTTTTAGTTAGAGTTTCTCTAATCTGAATCTCTATCTTTGTTCTGAAATTCATTCGATGATATCCGAGTGAGGGAGTGTATTTGTAATTAATATAAAATATTTTATGTTTATAATGTGTTGTTTGAGTTGTTGATGTTGGTTTGGATTTTCGATTGATTCGTCTGATCAACGCTATCGATAGGATTTCCAAAACACTTGAACAGAGCAAACTGACACAATATTGATTTCAAATTTGGTAAATGAAATAATTTTGTATGATTATATTATAAAAATATAAGTAAAATTTTCTAGAATAAAAAAAAGGGGTTAATTAAATTGGTTGTTTGAAATGATAATAAATTGATTATCATTTATTGTTCTATAAATGAATTTATAAACATTGTTTATAAATTGATTTGAAATTTGAAATAAATTCAATTCAGAAATTTGAGAATTTAGTTTTCGGTGATTTCAAACTTTAGTTTTAAATTTTTAAAGTACATATTATTGAAAGTATTTTCGAATATAAATCGTTTTCAAAGAATTTTAATGTTTAAATTAGTACTCTTCCCTTTTGTCGCTGGAAAATAATTTCGGTGATGGCGGCCGCATCATCGACATTCATTTTCGAGTTTCGAAGTGGAGAGACTATTCTGTAGCTTTGCTACGGTTTTGTTTTGGAAGGAAAAATATATTTTGATTTGAATTTCCTCAGTATAATTTGATTTATATATATATATATAGGTATCTTATTTTAAAATTTAATTTGATTTGATATAAATATATTATATATATCTCTAAAGTGTTTGAAGTTAATCAAAATTTTAAATTCTTAAATTTTAGGTTAAAGATGATTTCAATTATAAACTGAAGTCAAAATTCTTGGATAAATATTTAACTGGGAATAACTGAATTGTAAAATCTTATTTGTATAATACTCAATTACATCTCAACATAACTTACCTAAAATTTTCAGAAGTTAAAAATGTAATTGGATAATATACAATATAAAATGACTTTATAAGGAAAGATTTGAGTGTTATAGTAAATGTTATACACTTAAATTTTATTATAAAGATGTTAATAGAGAGAAATAGAATAATAAGTTAATTAGATAATAGATGAGACAAATAAATTTGTTTTAAAGGAATTAATAAATTGAAATTTGATTAACTTATGGAAATACCTTGAATTTAAAATCAATTATTGAATATAAATTGATTTAAACTGAAATTTATATGGTTTAAATTAATTTAGATGGTTTAAGTATATGTAATAAGATATATTAAGTGGAATAAACTTAATAATAATTTAGAACAATAGAATTAAATTTGTTGAATAAAATATGAGTATAATAAATGATTATACAAATTGATGATTTAGATATTGTTAATTGAGGATGACTAGATAATAAGATAACGAATTTAAAAATAGATAGATTGATTTAACTTAACTGAAAACAAATGGTTTTAACTAGATTGTTGAATATTAATTAGTTTAATTTGAAATTTATATGGTTTTAAATTTATTGTTTATTTTGAATTTCAAATCTATTCTTTCTTTCTGGTATTTTATTCTCCTGCCTTCTTCCTTTTCGGGGACGAAAAGTTTTGACTGGGGGAGAGTGTAACGACCCGTAAATTTTGACTGTTTTAATAACGTAATTAGTTGAAATTTTATGAAATTTTAAACGATAAAATTTTGAAATAAAAATTTGATATTTGAAATGCGTCTGTTCTAACATAGCAACTGGTAAATTTTCATCGGATAATTTGAAAGTTTATTTTCTAGTGTAATTTTATTCCAATTTATATCAGTTAAAAATTGATGATAATAAAATGTTTTCCAAACCTGAATATTTTTAGATAGAATAATTCTAATTCATCTTCTGACTAAGACATCATTTTTTGTTTTTCCAAATTCGAACTTCTTTAGCTCCGTCGATCTTATTTTCCTGCGTTTTTGCTGCATTTTCCGCTAGTAGAAAATTCGAATTTTTATAATTAAATCGTACTGCTAATATTTGTATACCATTTTGATCGTCTCGTCATGCTGATCTCCACAGTATATTCATTCATTTGTTTCGGAGTTCGGAACACGACTAAATCGGTGAACCGATTAACCGTATCGGTATTGTTTTGACCCTTTTGAATTCTTTGACCATTCATTTTCTACTGTGTTAAACCAAACTGACATTTGCATTTAATATTCCCAGAATTCAAGCTGTGACTTTATCTTTTCCCTATGTCCCATTTTATACGTTGGTCCATCCATCTTCTTTGGTATCTTCATTTCTTACCGGTTCATATTTCATTTGCGTTGATAACTCTATTTCCACGTTTGCAAAATCTTTCCTATTCTCCTGCAAACTCATTTTTCTCCTGTCCACCTCTTTTCCATGGCCTCTCGCAGCCTCCCTCTGCCAACCTCTTCGCCATTACTCCCTGTCGTGAAACCCCGCCACCCAAACCCCAAGCCTGCTGCCGAGCTTCCCCTGGCCAGCAGCCAAGGCCACCGCACCAAGCACCTTCGGCCACGTATTCCTCCGCCACTTGTCTTCTTCAACCCATGCTCGCGACCCCACAGCCTATCACCTTCCTCATATTTCCGCCTCTCCCATTTTCTGGGCCCACGTCACTACCACACCTCCACAGCCTTCGGCCAAAGTCGAAGCCATGACACTCCTCACCAGCAGCCCGCCTCCATTCCAGCCTTGCCGAGCATCTCTACCCTCCTCCTCTGTTGTATTGTTGTAATTTGATATGTGTATGTTTATCTATTTGTTTATTTATATATATACGTAGTATATATATATGACTTCACAGTACGTCTCATATTTTGCTTTACAGCTACGTGTACTATGTTGTCTATTTATGTATATATATATTTTATAAGTTATATAGTCACTGTACATATATTTATTTTCTATGAGTCTACTTTGTATATACGTATGTATATTTTGGAGTTTTGAATATATATATGTGTGTGTGTGTGTGTGTTAGTTTAAGTGAGTTATCGTGGATTTTATAATATTGGATTTGAATTTTTTTTCCATATATATATGTACCAGAGTTGAATGTTTTCTTAATATATGTTACCGCATGATTTTGAAAGAAATATTATGTAGGTCGTATATATATCGATTTGTTTAATTGTTTTGAATTCTTTTTATCAAGTTCTGATTAAGTTTGTAGTAGTGAATTTCATTAATAACAATAAAGTAATTTATATTTGGAAGTTTTGGTTATGTCTGCGTAAGTGCTTATATATAAGTATACTAGAATTTGGTTTTAAAATAGATATATGTATATATTTATTTTATAATGGTATTATATATATAAATATGATAGTTAAATATTTCGCATATCACATAAACAAATTTTGCTGCGTGAATTTGTGAAAAGCTCTGCCTCTATTTTTTTTTCCTGAAATCCAGCATCTTCTTCTACCTGGGTAAAGCTGCTCGATATCTTAGTTTGCGTCATCATATATAGATTATATGATTTCTTATATGTTTACCTATGTATGTGCAAATATATATAAACCTCTGTATATTTGTTTAATATATATATATATATATGTATATAAAACAAAGTTTATATTATAGTAGTATAAGTATGTTGTGTAGTACTATACAATGATTTAATGGTATATAATATAATAGGGTAAGTTTATGTAAATTGATTTCGTATAGTGATTTTGTTGTCTATATATATAAAGTTGTTTGGGTTGTATAACCTTATATTAGTTCTATAAAATATTAGTTATATTATATGATGGTTTGTGAGTATATTGTCTGCACATATCTGTTCTGTCTGCATATTGGTTAAGTGTTGATTAATTTTAAAATGTTTTGTCGAGAGAAAGAAGTGTATTGATTTTTTTTAATATAGTGTGTGTGTATATATATATTTGATTTTTGAATCCGTGCGTTTCAAATTAAGCAATGATTTTGTAATGAAATATGTATAGATTTTTAGTATTAATTTGTGTCTTATTTTAATATATATATGTACAAGGATTTTATTTGGATGCTGATTTTAATTTATAATGCATAAAGTTTCATTTTAAACTTGTGTTTCCAGATTGATTTTGAGAAAATGTTATAATATAATATGTGTGTATCTTGTTCCAGCTTTGTAAAGCTAGTTTTGATTCGTCTTCTTTATTCCTATTTATCAGCTCTGTTCGTCAAACTTGTTTCCATCGTGCTTTGCTTCGAAATTCGTGCTTGGATTCGTAGCTCATTTCTTTGTCTACCCTCTCTAGCCTCGAAAGGTGAGAAATCACTCGCGATTAACATTCTTTTATTTATTAAATTTGATTTCAATTGAAACGACAATTGAAATATGATGCTGCATTTACATTGTTATATATATATGCCATCATCTGTATCTGTTCACTTGTGACACCTGACACCATTATTTGTAATTTGTATTTCTATATATATGCCATTATCTGTATCTGTTCACCTGTGACATCTGACACCATTATCTGTTATTTATATTGATGATATATGCTTGTTATATTATTATCATATCTGTTATCACTCTGCAAGTTCCCAGTTAATATAGAATTCACTATGGGTTGAAATGATACATACCCGAACGATCCGTAGAATAGGAGAAAATCGTTATGGGTTGAAATGATAAACCCAAGCGATTTTCATTTGAATTGAATTTGGGGTTACGGGTTGAAAAGATATATACCCATATATATATTTAAATTACGGATTGAAATGATAAATATCCGTATCACTTGACCATAAGGTAGAAAATTATATACAGACAACATTGGTCTATATATAAATATTTGGAAAATGATTTCTACGGTTTTGAAGGAAATATATGGTTGTAATAACTATTGATTTTAAAGATCTAATAAATTGATTTAATAAAGTCAATTTAATCAATATAAAATAATGTTTAAGTGTTTATGTAAATTTATATTTTCAAATATAGAGTTTATAATGATTCAGGTTGGAAAGATAAATTGAAATTGATTTGAAGTTATATTTATTTAAATTTTTTACTTAAATAAGGTTGATTTGAAATTTATTAAATTTGAAAATTGAAAGATATGTTTTATAACTTGAATTTGATTAAAAGTGACTTAAATGAATATTTCAAACTTATACAAATTTAAATGGGATATTTTGTTTATTTAAATTTTAAAAATTGAAGTCGTATTTAGATGTATTGAAATGATTAGAGAAATGTCTCAGAAACAAAATGTAATGAAATTAAATTGAGATATAAATGGAATTATCAAATTTAGTTTTGAAATGTGAATATTTAAAGCTTTGAAATATATTGGAATTGAAATGACTTATTTTATGGTTTAAATATGTATTTGAAATCGATAGATTGAAATGGTTATTTAGAAACTGAATCGAATTGAAATTGATGATTTGAGATTTGATTAAATTAAAAATTTTTGAATTCGAGTTAATTTGAATCGATTTGTGAAATTTGAGGAAACTATTTTATTTATAAAGTAATTTTAAATTATATTTAAACTATTGATATTTTACTTTATAAATTATTTTAATATAAACTATTTTAATATAAATCATTTTAATATAAATTATTTAATTTATAAACTATTTTATTATATATACTAATTTTAATATCTAAACTGTTTAAAAAGCAAAGTGTTATGAATTTCAAGGTTTTGATTTCCAAAGTGTTTTGATTTTAAAAGACTTATGATTTCGAAAGCGATATAACTTTGGAAAGTGATATGATTTTGAAAATGGATTTTTTTGAAGTGGAAGTGATATCGTATTGATATGGTTTTGAAAAGGCAAAGATCTGTCGGTTTTGAAATATAACTATTTTGAAATTTTATTAAATGACCATCGGTGTAATAATACGTAGTTATTAAAGAGACCGGGATCGGATATGGACACACTCTCTGTCGATATCGAAAACCACTTTAATAACTAATATACGCGGAGTGTTGATCCAGAACGAAGTGGATAGTTTTGGTGAACGCGTTGACTGAAGAAAGAGAACGATTTTGGATGACCCCTGACATGACTAAAACAGGAGCCGCGCCGGGCCATTGAGGATCGCCATCTCTAGCGGACACACTTCTTCGATACCTTATCTATTACTTATGTGATTTGATTTGGGTGCACCCCTTGATTTGGGAGTGTCGTTTCGCGGTGTTGGGGTAGTAGCTGCTATGCCCAACATCAGTCCGGATTAGGAAACTACTAGTATCTTAGTTGGTATCGCCTCATGTACCTTGTCATACTGTTTATCCAATCGCGACCACTACGATTTGTTTTGTGTTATACCTATGGGGTACCCTATGATAACCACTAGTTTACGGTGGGGCTTACGGTGCTGTATAGACTATGACATGGTTAAAATGTGTTAAGGGTGGAATGGGCCATGACTTAACGCTATTTTGATATCGTACTTTACTGATTAGACATTATCTACTTAGCGTATTCTACTGTATATATAGATAGTTTAATGGATCCTTAGAGGATGGTTATCCCAAACATCCTTTGAGTTACTTGTATTTCAGTTGTTTTTTCACTTGAGTTGGATTTATTGATATAAGAATGTTAATCCTGACTCGAGTGTTTTGTGTTTTCTTTACGCTCGGGTCAGACTGAGTGTACTAGTATTCGAGACTCACCTTTGGGGTTGGAGCTTCACTTGGAGATCCAGATATCTATCCAGCTTTCAGATATTCAGTTGATTCCAGTGATGTATTCCGATATTGTATTTGACTATTGTATTCGAGACTTCTATTGTAACTTGTTTAACTCTGTTATATATATATAGTAGCTTCATGAACTACTATTCTTTTGTTTCCGCTGCATTGTTGTTATATTACTCTATGTCTATGATATGTGATTATATCTATTTACTGTATATGCTGAGCTTTGCCAATTTAAATTAACAATCTATTGTTTTGAATTATTCAAGTCCGACATGTGTGGATTTATTGTCGATTTGAATGGTCCAAAATAGTGGGTCGTTACAATGATAGTAATTGTAATGTGTTGTAATCTTGATAAAATTTTCCTAATATTATAAAACGTTTTAAATATTCCTAGTCAAGATGTATCGAGATTTGATACCGATACACCTATAGAGATTAAAGTACATAACGCTCTCCAAATGTTGGGTAGTGTATTACTCCTGGCTCCTTAGGGGCACCAGGTGATTATGTATTGATAGTTATTAGATAACTATGAAATGATTATTCGATTGTTTTCCGTTGGTTAATATAACTAAGATCAAACGTAAAATATCGATGTGACAATATTACACAATTTTCTCGACTTGAGAACACTGTTAAACTTCAATATGGAAACTCTACTTTAATTATACTTAAATCATGGCACGACGTTCATCGAACAACTATAGTTGGGTCAAGTTGAAGCATTGGAAGTAAAACTCTATTCAATAGAGAATTTGTCTCCTTAGTTATATGAGGTTAGTATCATGGTCAACTGAAGTCAACTCAAAGTCAAAATATCCGGCCGAAGCAGTTTGGTTGAATAATAATTGTTATTAATGGACTAAGGACTATTTGCTTGGACTATATAAGTTAAATGTGGATGATATTGGAATTTTGACCATTACCAAATTCCACGTCATGATGTTATATAGTTTTGACGAAGAAAACTGGTGTAAATAATTGTTACTACAGTGGACTACTTAAAATAAGTAAAATTGAATTTTATCAAAATTGTGTAAGCATTAAATTTGGCCACAATTTCACACCACTAGCTAAGTTGACATGTGAACATTAATATTCGAATTGTTCAATATTAGTCTTTGATCGAATTTACAATAAGAGTTACACAGCAGCTATGTTGAGTACTCCTACTACCACATAATTTAATTTAATTTATAATTGTTATATATTAATTAATATTTTTGAAATATTAATCATAATCTTCTTTAGACTTGCATTGATCGGTATTGACAATAGTGTATATCTAAAAGTTGTATATACATGTATCGATATATGATATCGATGTACATTTAAATTTAATTTAAATCTAAATTATCCGATTAGGCTTAAATTGGAATCAATGCTCAATTGGGCTCTTTGCATGGACGACTAGACTTATAAGGAGGAGGGGTTGTATTTGACATTTTTGGGGTTCGAATTGGTGGAGGAAAGAGTGGATTTGGATCCATATTTTACTCTTTCTTTTCTCTCTTATCTAAACACCTCTACCACTCATTTTCCTTGTTGAATTTTTTGCTCTTCTCCTACCTCTAGCTCTGGCTGAGAATACTTGTAGCCCTCTTCTCCATATTTTCAAGTTTAAAACTCAAATTCAAACCGATAGGTGCAAAGTTGCATAGATCTTTCAGTCTAGTAGCGCATCTCGGAAGAGATTTGATTCAAATGTGAAGAGTTTGATAGATTCACCATTCAAGGTGTTATTGTTAGGTTATATTTGAGGTAGTATTCCAATTTACATTTATAAATATTTGTTTGTCATTTATTCAGATTTATGTATGGTCAGATTAGACGTATATATCACGAATCTTTATATATGTGTGCTGCCAACATAGAATATGTATATGTAACATATTGTAACTATAAATAAATATTTAACATATATATATATATATATATATGAATATATATAATATATATATGAATATATATATATATACGAATATATATATATATATATATGCTTTTGGCTATAAAAAAATTCGAGTAAAAAATGAATAAAAAGGCTTTTCTTAACAAAAGTTGATTTTTAAATTATACAAACTAATGTATATAATATATGTAAATTTATTATTAAATTATATAAATGTTAATATTTCGAAATTAGCAAACAATTTATGTGTGTGTGTATATATATATAGATTACAATTTTCATGTACACACACATTATATATATATATATATATATATTTGAAAGGAAAGGTTCTTTTATTAATAACAGTTAAGAACCAGACAATTGCAGGATTCGCCTCCTTAAAAAACCTTACCGTTGTGGTAAGAAAAAAGAGCATGACATCCTCTATTACAACATCTCTAATACAGTATGACTTTGCAATACAAAAACAAATACAAAGCAAAAAACAAACAGAAAAATTAGAAAAATAATCTGGCCCACTTAGGCGATGCAACACATCGCCACTTCCAAGAATATCAACCCAGTCCAGCCCATCACTTCGCGTACAAAACATAACCTAATCTCCTTTCTTCAATGTCGCCGCCATCATTATCCAACATCATCTAGGTCAATTCCCCACTTCAAAAATTTCTGCCGCTCAGACGATGTTAAGTGACAATGGCGGATTTGTCTCCTAAATTACAAGCGAATATCGATTTCAATAAGTTTGCTTCTTTGCTCCATCGAGCAACTTTTCCCTTCGAATCGACACCTAACCCTCTCCATCTAGATGTGATGAGTGGTTGTAGCTGCCACAACATAAGCCAGGTGTTGAGCACCTGATTTATTTGCAAAGCTCTGCCGCAAAGTTGAAAACTGTTGTCTCACGAGCTATCCACTATAGGCTGAAGTTCTAATGTGGATAATATGTATTTTCGCAGATAAGTGCTGTATATACATTCTATAAAGGGGCATTTCACCAGAAGGACAAACTTTGCAGTCCAATTAGTTTCTAGGACACACATTCAAAGAAATTACTTTCAAGGCCAAAGTCAGCAGAATAATTATTTTCAAGGACAAAGTCAACAGTCCAATTACTTTCAAGAACATAATATCATAGATTTTTAGGCCCTAGAAACTAATTATTTTGCGTTTTGTCCTTGAAAGTAATTATTTCAGTTGTGCGTCCTAGAAACTAATTTCACCTGCTAAAGAGGCCCTTGTGGCTAATTTCCACTTCTATATAAATAAGTGTTGATGAGATTCATAATGTTGATTGCAAAGTTCACACTGTGTATTTACAGTCATTCCCCATGCAGTTAGCCTGTCGAAAGTAGGCTAATGCTGTATATATGCCATATACGTTTTGTAGCAGAATTTTCTAGCAGTCTTGTTAAACCATATGAGTTTATATGTATCGTCTTGTTGAACATGTAGTCGAACCTCATTCCATACTATAGCAAAACTGAATTTTTCCTAGTGGGCAATAGTCCAGTAGTCATTAGGCTGTTCAGAAGATAAATGAACTTATATAATTGTTCTACCACCTCCCTAGTCTCGGGCAGTTTTTGAGGTTGTAATTGTCAGCCCTGAACTATGCAACTGACTTTACTGTGAATATTGCTAGAGATAAAAATCATGTTCGACCCAATTAGATCAACGAGGGTTTTACACAATATATATATATATATATATATATTATTTTACAAATAAAATATAGTAAGTTAACTTTAATATATTATAAATATATATTTAAATTTACACAAAACTTAGATATACTGTAAATTTTACTTTTCCAAAAAAGTAAAAAAATATTAAATTTTATATAATTTCCCTACGAAAATTCAATTTTTAAACAAAAAAGTTAAATCCGTAAGGATTTAATTTCAAAATATTGGTTTTATCAAAATAATTTGGTCGAAATAATATATATATATATAATTTATTTACAGACTTAATTATATAATATCATTTTTATTATAAATGATTTTTAAATATTAATTTTAATATATATATATATATACATATAAATATTTACGTTCAAAAAAAGAAAATTGTATGCATATGTTTATATTATTGAAATATAATTTATTTTAAATTTGAAATTAAAAGATAGGTTCAAATTTAGATCTATTTCTAAATTTGAAATTTGAATTTGAATTCTAACCACTTACATTTATTTATAAATATTACTTTGTGTATATATGTGCTCATAAATATAAACATATATATTTATTCAAATATGAACATAATTTAATTTGTATTTCACATTATGTGTGTCTGTGTGTCTATGTGTGTATTAGACAACTCATATGTATATGAAGGGGATAACATGTTTGCCGCGGTGTAAAGTGTAAATCCCAATACTAAATATGAATATGTTAAACCATGCACATGGTATATGTTCCATGTGCACGTACATGTACATGTGTATATAATACGCATGTACACATTATATAATATAAGAATAATGTCAAAACAAACATTTATTAACAAATTAAAAAAATAATGATTTTACTTAAAATTTATTTTCATTGGATCTAAATCAATTTTTATTTCATAGGCTCAATAAGATTCAAAATGAATTTTTTTTTGAAATTCACCCAATTAGCCAACTACGTGTTGCCCCATATCCAATAATGGTATTAGAGTCCAATTGTCTATGCCGCCTAAATTAATAGTTTAGGTCCAACTAATTATGCTTACCTACTTAGTAGGGTGTTTAGAAAAGTAGTATATATGATAATTTTGGGTAATCAAGTACCATGTCCTACCTAGCTACCAACCTAGCTCGAATGGTGAAGTGAGCCTAAAAGTTATCTCTAATAGAAAAGGCCCAATTTGAATTTAGGCCTTTGGCTAATTTTCATATTATGTTTCAAAATTATAATAAAATTTTAAATTTTAAATTTAAATTTAAAACAATAAAAACATTATAAATTTGCATATACTGTCACACCACTAGCTAAATTGACATGTGAATGTATTGAATTGTTTGATATTAATCGCTAACTGAATTTATGCCTAAGAGTTACACAATCGCAATTTTGAATACTCCGACTAACACCTGATTTAATTAAATTATAATTTTATAAATTAGATGAATTAATTGATATTTGTGAAATATTAAATGTAAATTTTAGTGTTATTTAGTATTGAAAATAGTGCATATATAAAAGTTGAATATACACGTATCGATATATGATATCAATGTACATTTAAATTTAATTTAAATGTGATTTATCCGATCTGGCTTGAAGTGGATAGAGGCTCATTTGTGGCATTGTAACGACCGGCCTTTTTGACTCTCAAAAGTTGACACTAATACATCCACGATATTCACGTGCCGAGCATTCGAGTGCTGGAAAGACGGATTGTTGGGTTGAAAGAAAATAAATGACAAAATAAAATCACACATCGTGATATATAATATACACATGATCTTTACAAAAAAAATAATATACAACATCAATAAGATTAAACTAACATATAATCAGCCTGGACAGTTATAACAGCCTGTCCTCATAAATGCTGAAAGATACAAACAAGAAATGGAGCAAAAAATAAAATACGTTAATAGGTCTTGGAGGCATCCAGCTCGTCTTCTTAAGCTCCAAGTATCCACAACTAAATTTGGAAATGTACTCGGTTCTGAACTGAGCATTATAAGAAATAACATCTGGATCAATCTAGTAAACCAGGGTGAGAAACTCAAATCATAAGGATTTTTAATGTTATAATAACTTCCAAAAATAAAGATGTCTCATAAGACCATGCTGCATATAAGAATGAACATGTTTTTACTTTACGATAACCAAACCATTTTATTAGAAAATCCAGTGATATTATAATAACGTCTATGGTTTTAAAATAAATATTTAACATAGCAAGAATGGTTACATTAATTACATTCAATAGCATATCTAGCATACAACTATGTCCGTAAGGCACGTATTGGAAAATGGATTCCGTACAATGACAAGCTAAGGGACTAACTTCCGTACAGTACACCTTTGGATAAAATGTACTGAGGCTGCAAACTTTGCACCTCTACCAACACAGAAACGGCCTACCACTTCCTGGATATACCAAATATGATCATCACCCTAACTGCCAACTTGACAAACAGTTTCTGTGGCCACAGCATATAAAATCCATAAGTATCGATCTAGATACAAGTGATGATCATACTCTAATGGTAGCAAACCACATTGCCCTACTGCATCTCCCCTATTTTTGTCATTTCCAAGTATGAGGCTTGAGGCTACATTTTACCTTTTTAGCAAATCGCACTTGGAATGCTAACACTGCCCTCCATGCAACAATGCAATGCTAGTGTTCATCCACACAAGTTGTTTAGGACATGAACAAATATAAATGCACTACTTCTACCACATCCTTTTTGGAATCACCCTTTGGATTAGTAGCAAGTAGCCCTTGCACTTCAAAGAACTCCTTCTTCGATTCCATCATCTTTAAGATCTCGACAATTCAAATGCTTATGTTGGTTCAAAATGGTTATTGGATAACTCATGCTTATCTGATCTCGGTCTCACTGAACCAGCAATCGATAGGTTCAGAACTGGCCAAGATTTGATAGTTGGTTATTTAACTATTAAATAAGAAAACAATCCAATCAGAGATTTAATTTCATATGGAAACCAAGCATAATTAAGCACATAAGCAACCACTAAGCCTCTTTAATTAATTCATTTGTTAATTAAACCACTTTTTAAATATCGGTATTAAAATACCTTTACAAAAGATATACATAAACATTTCTACTCTTTTCAATCCTTGAATTGACAAAATCCTAAGAAAGATTTCATTTCCGAAACCATACTTAATTGGATTAAAACAAATGTCATTTAAAAATATTAATAACAATAAATATAAAATAGTTTTGGTGTAAGTAAATGGATTGTATAGAAAGTACACCAGATATACTTACCGCTGCTTTCTGATTTCAAACTTGTACTGTTCCTCTATTAGAAATTTAGTCGGACAAGTTAGCGTACTATCCTCGCCTTGACGTATATTATTAAACTCACAAAGATAGAAGCGAGTTTCCTTATCTCGGAATTTGGTTTTTAGTATGAAAAGCATGTTTTCTATCCCACCATAAATTATAAAGATCATTTATGGAAAATTAATCTCTTGTACTTGATGTGTTTCTGATATTTTGACTGACTCTATACCTCACCCAGAAACGAAGCCAGTTAAGTTAGGGCACTAATTGCTCCTATCCTTGCCTTAGTTAAAACATCTGATTCGCGATCTCACAAATAGAGGATCAATCACTAATCAACTTTTAGTGCCAAGTATAAGACTACTTAATTTCCATAAGTAACTGAATCCATATGCGGAATAATACTTCATGTACTGAACATCAATCTTTGATTTCAAACTTAAACTATCTTGTAGTTAATAATGCAGCCATTCAAGTTGGGGTATTATTACCTCTCAAACCTTGACTGGCAACATTCTTATCTTTTAGAATAGGTAGAAGTTTACCTACCTTGAAGCCTAATGACAAGTATAATATTTCATAAATTCCATATAATTATTTAAAACAAACAAAGTATCAGAAGCCAAACTTTATTTCTCTAGTTTTCCAAAACCATTTACTATTAAAAAAAATTTATAGTTCATAATCTCCTTTATTTTCTCGAAAACATTTATTACAACAATGTTGTTGTAATCCATGATTTCTTCCTCTTTTAAAAATACTTTAAAACCTCTTTAAACATAGTTTAAAAACTTGTGTTTACAAAATTTTGTCGCTTTTAATCAAAACTTGACTTTTGAAAACAAAGGAGTTTCCATTTTAAAGTTTAAACTCTTTCTTAAATAACTCAAATAAATTATTAATAATATATTTAAATCTTCAAAATCCTTTTAAAATACTTATACCTTTTTTATGAACACATTTGAAAAGACTTTTCAAAATATCTAAAGTAGACAACCTTTTATAATTTACTAAAAATCATAGATTTCCAAAGTGCATCCATAGCGTCTATCGCTGTATGGATTGTAACTTTTAAAACTTTGTTTTATAAATTAAATAGCTTTTAAATTCCATCCTCTTCTATACTTTATACTACTACAAGTATAAAAATATTTACTTCAAAATATCCATAAGTTATAACCTTCCAAATAACGGAAAGAAATTTAGCGATTACTCTAGCATGTCATCAAGTGCAAATTACTTCTTCATCAAAAAGAAGTCAACTTTCAAGTTATAGAAAAGCATACAAGCATTTCACATACACATATAAATGAAAAGTAAATCAATGTTGCGAGGAATCCAATTGGATCCCTCTACGAAACACTTCGACTTCCTTTACCTTGCTTTTTGTCCCCTGCAAAATGGTTATGTGTGTCATCCACTTTCAAGCAGGAATAAATTTTCAAACACAACATAAGCAAGTGACATATACATATGCACAACAATACACATAATAATTATTACACAATTTTTAAAATAATTTCAAAGTGAGATATCTTACTTTAATCTTGGCCAAAACCTAAAGCAAAGATCCTAGCCTCTTATCCCGATATTGCAACAACCAAACTCCCTCCTTTCTTTGATTTTGCTTGAGTCTACCCTTTCCCTCCTTCCTTTTTCTCACGTTCAAGGCCTCCCTTCTCTAACATGCACACAGCCAAAGGGGTATTTGGAGGGTTGTGCTCTAAATTTTGGAACTTTGGAATAATAATAGTGTTAACTATGTTGTAGAGGGGCCATGGCTTGAGTTTGGGCGGAGTTTGGGAATATTTGGATTTATTTTTGTTATTAGAAGGATGGATGAAGAGGTAGGATAAAAAGTGAAAAGGAAATGATAATGAGTAAAATAGAAAGAAGGGAGGTTGGTGCTCTTTTATACAGAATGACAAGTGTAAAGAAGAAGATTAGGAAGTGTAAAGAAGAAGATTAGGAAGTGTAGAGATGGAAATGATGTAAGGAGGTTCTTTTATAGAATTTATAAAGTAGGTTGTGTAAAAAGTTACAACCACATTCGTTCAATAAAAAGTCAAAAATCCAAAAAACAATTTCAGTCACATTTTCGGTTTTTCCCCGAACTAATTATTTTTGTAAAAATGTGTTATTTAAGCTTTTAAAATCAACTACTTAAATATTTAAAATTAATTAAATATTCACAATCAAAGCGATAAAATTTCAAGTCGTTACAGGCACGGACAACTAGACTGAGGGGAGAAGGGGTTTTATTTGATATTTGTGTAATTGGAAGAGGGAAAGAGTGAATCTAGATCATATTTTACTCTTTCTTTTCTTTCTTATATATGCACCATTACCCCTCACTTTTCTTGTTGATATTTTTGCCCTTCTCCTACCTCTAGTTCTGGCCGAGAATCTTTGCTGCCCTCTCCTCTATATTTTCAAGTTTAAAACATAAATTAAAATTAAACGATGCAAAGGTGCGTAGATCTTTCAGTCTGGTAGCGTTTTTTTAAAGGGGATAGGATTCAGATCCACGAATTTCGATAAATTCAACATTGAAGATGTGGTTTTTAGGCTGCAGTTGAGTTCATATTCCAATTTACATTTATGTATGTTTATTTTTCATTTATTCAGATTTATATATTTTTCTGATTAGATGTGTATATCTCGATTCTTTATATATATATATATATATAAATATATGCTGTCAACCGAGAGTATGAACATATTAACATATTGTAATTATAAAGAATTATATATATATATATATATGCTAATAGAACCTTTTTCTTCAATATATATGTATGTATGTATGTATGTATGTATGTATGTATGTATGTATGCTTTCGACAAGATATAAAAAAGGTCGAATTAAAAATGACTTAAAAAGGTTTTTGTTTTAAAGAAAAGTTGATTTTTAAATTATGTAAACATGTGTATGTAATATATGTAAAGTTGTATCAAATTATATACATTTTAATATGTCAAAAAAAATTATGTATACAACATATATATATATATATATTATTTGATAAACATAATACACTGAGTTAATTTTAATATATTATAAATACATATACATATACATACATATACTACATACATACTACATACATACATACATACATATATACATAAAATTACGTAAAAGTTATATATATTGTAAAATTTATTTCTGCAAAATATATATATATATATAATTTTCGTACGAAAATTATTTCTTTCATAAAATTTAAATCCGTAGGGAGTTAATTAAAAAAATTGATTTTGTCAAAAATTATATATCATTGCATTCTTTATATACAATGATCAGTTCAGTAAAACTAAAAAAGCATAAAACTTCAGAATTGAGAGTTAAGATATTCAACCATGTTAGGCTCGAAATGGATATGATGCAAATAGAAGTACCCAAGTAAACAATAAAAACATGGTTTGTATATCGACCAACACGACTGACCCTTTTATGCAATATCTTGAATTTAAAATCCATAAGAAATTATACAACTTATATTTATGCTAATAAATAATTGATGATTCAATTGTGCACCAACAATGCACTGTGAATTAGTAATACAAGTGGATATATGAATTTTTTTTGAAAAAGCAAGTGTAAATTCTCGTTATTCTTAAATAAGAACTCAAGAAGCAACAATGCAGGAGCTGACCATGAATGAAATCTAGGCTAAATGACTATTATGATGCACAATTACTTGGGGTAAATCGTTATTAAGTTTTTTAATAATGCGTTAAGAAAAGAGAAAGTGGCTGAATAGGATGATTGGCATGACCTAGTATATAAAATACATGATGATTGTACTCACTTTATTTATAAAGATAATTGTTATATAATTTTAATATATATTACATAGAATATTAGGTGTAAAACTGAAAATGAATTCAAACCAAGGTTTGAGAACTCGATTTTCATCTCGGTTTCGGTCATTTGTAATTTTCTTAGTTTCGGACGATTTCAGAAATTTCGAAGGTTTCGGTTTCGATCCCAGTTTTGATTTTGAATGTTTTGTTAATGAAAATGTAATAGTATCCTTTTAAATAAAATTAATTATAGTAAATTAAATTACAGTAAACTAAATTAACAAAAACCCAGTATTTATTTTGTGGTAAAACGCAAAAAACTAACTCAAAATATTAGGCTCCACAAATCCTAAGCCTGCCTAATAACAAAATCTAAATTAAAACCAGAAAGCCAAACTCCAGCCCACCCAAACTAAATCCAGCCCACCCAAATTAAATCAACCTAAGTTAAATCCAGCTTCCTATAAATCCACTGCATCGAAACATTCGTTCAATTCTACTCTAACCCTCACTCCAAATCAAAGTCTGAAAGCAGCCCTACCTCTCCAAATCACTCCAACCTTCAACTTAGTATATAAACAATACAGAAAAAAAGTCGAGTTTGAATCGAGCGTGATTCGAAGTAAGAGTGCAAATCGAGTTGGCCGAGTCGAAGTAGAGATCGATTTTTAGGTAACTTTGATTTTTCTCGATACATTTTTGTGTTTGATTTCACTTTTTCTCCACGTACTTGTTATACTCTCGATTTTTTCAAAAAAGAATGATTTTATTCACTGCCCTAGTCCAAAACCGGATTTCTTCGTCGGTTTCGGACCACTGCTGTAACGCCCCACTCCGAGTCCCACATTAGCAAAGAGGATTACAAGGTAACACCGTCTACTAATGCGGAGAATAGAGCTAGATAGGAGCGACCATCTATGAACTTGTTTTAATTATCTATTGAATACGCCGACAATTGCCACTTCTTACCTAAATGGATCGACATATCCAATAAATACTTAATACAAAGCCATAGGTGGCTTAAGGATCTATCAGAACAAAATATAACAGCTTAAATGTAATACACATCACAGAACAGTAGATCATCACATACATTTACACATATACAGATACATTACAGAGTATACAAAATGATACATGTCAAGTGGTATAACAAACCACAATATATAGGCGAGTCAAAAGAATACATATCAGAGTTACAGCCAAAAGGGACTACACAAAAAGCTATAACAAAAAGGAGCTAGCGGAATAGTCCATGCGGAAGAAAAATAGGCTAAGTCCAATGTACCTAACCTGAAACATCTCGGTCTGACCCAAGTATAAAACACACAGGTCAGTCTAGCTAAACAAATCAGTTAGATATACTAATGATAATGAACATACAAAATCATAAAGTACCACAAATATCTCCAAAAGAGATAACCAAATCATCTAACATAAGATGAATCATAACAAGCCTCATATCATAGGCAACTCATATAAAAAAGGACATACATGCCCCAAAACAAGCCAAAAGGCAAATAACAATTACCAACAAAGGTAACACAAGTTTCCACAAGGTAATCACTATATATCGTGTGGTTCAAAGAACCTACCCCGAAAGGCGATACACTAGGGAAATATAATTGTCAAAGAAACAAAAGATGCTCGAGCTCAGTACAAGGATCCATACGCAATGCCCGAAGGCAACGCAAAAGGCAACGCCTGAAGGCAACGCCCGAAGGTAACAAACCGTATTGGTGGTACTGGACACCACTGTCCGGCGGAATGTGTCACAACTCTCAGAAAGGAACCCGGAAAGTGTTAACGTGAGTCCCATACCCCACGTTCGCACTAAACGGTTTACTAACCGTTAGCCAATTTCACACTCAAAGCAATACAAAGTTCACCTCATCTCATCGGTAAACCAGACCCAAAGGTCAAAACGGTCAAACGAATAGATTAGGAATTAGCTGAAAAGATAAACGCACGTGTTCATAGCACGTGTTTTATTTAATCATTTAATTCTCCTCCCTCTTCGCTCGAAGTGCAAAATTGTGTGTGTGTTTTAAATAGAAATTAAATTGGAGAAACGAGCTTTTGATATAATTTGAAAAGATCATTTTATATAAAACCCATGTATGAAATCAAAAAGGAATTATCAAAGTCAAAAATGTGATAACAACTAATTGGAATCAACACGAATTGATTGAAATTGGAAACCAAGCAAAATAGGCAAAAACGGGCAAAAACAAGCAGGTCAGTCGACTGACTGCAGAGGCAAGTCGACTAATCCAGAAACTCGAAAATTTCATTTCCTGCAGTCAGTCGACTGACTGCAGAGGCCAGTCGACTGACTACAGGAAACAGAGATTCCCTGTTTCTGCAGACAGCCCAAGGAACATTTATTTGCTACAGCCAGTCGACTACATATTCCAATTGTAACAACCCGCATATTTCACGATTCGTATATTTAAATGTTTAATTTAAATATAGCATTGTTAGTCGGATTTTAGTCCGAAAAAGTCACTATTCGAAGAAGAACAGTCGGATTAGTGAAAAGTCTATGTGGATCGTCCTATTTGGAAGTGCCTATTTGAAAACACATTCAAACAGGAATTTAGACGTCTGAAATTGGTCATTCAGAAGTCTGAAATTGTTCGAGTCAAACCAGAAAGGAAATAGGCTAAAATTGCCATTTTCAGACGTTTGAAATGGACGATTCAGACGTCTGAATATTGTTCTAGACAACTTCTGTTTTTCCAGATTCAGATGTCTGAATCGCTCATTTCAGACGTCTGAATGAAGTTTGGAAACTCATATTTTTCCAGATTCAAACGTCTGGTTTGGAGATTTCAGATGTCTGAATGAAGAATGGAATTGAGAATCACCAATTTGGACTCAAGACCACTTCCATTGAGTTCAAAATGGTGTTTGCGACTTTTTTGAGTATAAGCATCGATATGTTTGGAGTTGAGTGAATTTTGCTATTTTTCACTTAGGGCTTTGGGCTTGGGTTTGGGTTTCACCCAACTCATCCTATATCCTAACTCAGCCCCTCTCCTCTCCATTCACTCAATTCATTTCCTAAATCTCTAGCTCAACTGAAAATGGGGGAAGAGAATGGGAAATAGAAATTCCAAGCCTTAGATTCAATTGCAACTCAAATTCTTGCTCAAAATCAAAGAGAAGCTTTGGTAATCATCCTCTCCATCTTCTCCAACTCATTCTCTCTTTAATTTCAGAAATTCCCTAAACCTAACTTAGGAAATGTTCTTCTTTTGAGCTTAGATTCAAGCTACTAGAGTTGAAGTTGAAGAGTAGTTGATCTCCCTTTGCTTCCAAGCTTCTCCTTCATCGTTTTTGGGTTTAAAGATGAGTTTTTGAACTCACATCTACGTCTATATCTTTGATAGTGTTAGGTAGCAATTCCTAACATCTATTCCTTGTCTATTTTCTTTTGAATTGAATTGGTTTGATGAATATTCCAATTTTTGGTGTTTGAAGTCAAAATCTATGAAAAAATCATTATATGGATGTTTGGACATGTTGGTCGGAGTGTATTGGTGAGTCATTAAGGTTGGGTAGTCGTTTGGCGTAAACCCCTAGCCATCTTCACTCATCCGATCACTTCCGATATGATTTAGCCATCATTGGCCTAGGCAAAGTATTGCCTGAGCCCCAGGTTCAGACGTCTGAAATATACAAATCAGACGTCTGAATCTGCTTGTCTCGGCCCAATTTGCCTATTTTATGTGGGTTTCCAATTATAATCGATCCGTGTTGATACGATTTGCTGTTATCTTTTATATCAACTTTGATGACTTCTTTTTTGGGGTTTTTGGGAATATCCATTTTAATGGATTTGGTATCGATTTTGATGGTGTGAATTCACGTCGTCGAATGTGAATTTTTGGTGATTGATTGTTTCTACAATCATTTCTTTAATTTGTCACTTTAAAATGCAAAGGTTTTAAAACTAGTAGTAAATACTCAAACCCTTTCATCAAAACGATTTCAACTCTATTTTTAATACAAAGCTCATTTATAAAACCGTTTTCTAATCTATTAGTATATACAAACCTTTACCTCATTCGTATGAGAAATCTAATTAAACGGCTTAGTAAAACAAGTGGTATGAAACGCTTGCGTTTACTTCGTCGGTTAATTCTTGGACTTATTCGATTGAACTCTTATGACAATTTTCGAGTGGAAATCTACAATCTGTTCGTAAATATTTGAGTTAAGCAAGTGGTTATGGGACATGAAGCTAAACTCTTATATTTACTAGCTTAGTGTAATTGACACTTCTTGATGATCGATGATGATCATTTTGTGATTTAGACTAGCATTGTGCGATGTCTCTTTGTCCACGTGGAGGACTATACCCCGTTCTGTTGAGCTTCGTCTCGTTTTTATGGGCTAGCGACCCATGGTCTTTAGACCGTTCGTGGAGCAATCGGCTCATTAAGTCGGTGCATGGGGTGTATCTTTTTAGGTGCATCGATGTTCGACTAGGCATGGGGTGTATCTTTTTAGGTGAATCGATGTTAGTTTATACATGGGGCGTATCTTTTCAGGTGCGTCGATGTTCGACTGTGCATGGGGCGTATCTTTCTAGGTGCGTCGATGTTCGGTTTATGGTTAGCGACCATGGAATAGCGTTCCGTTTGTGATACACGTGTTGGTGAGTTTTCATGCTCCCGTTTGTGATAGGCCTTCCCCCTTTTGAGATTTTTGGATTTCTGGTTGTGATTTCTAGAATTTGTGTTTCACCAATTTTCGTGGATTGGCATTGATATGTTTTGCCAATATTTGTGTTTTGGTGAATTATTTAAAGAATGTGATTCTTTTTTGTGCTTCGAGATGATTTGAGATATTGTATGATTTTTGTTGTTATTTGATGTATACTTGACACAATATGATATTTATGTTATCATACGTTTTTGGTCATATCTCTTATCCTATATCATTTTATCTGATATTTATAGCTAGACTGATCCGTTTATTATTTTCTTCTTAAAATAATACTCGGGTCAGACCGAGGTATTTCTGGTGCTCCTGCTTGACTTCTTAATAGGGATTATCGTCTGATCCTTTTAGCTAACTACTTTAGATTAGTAGTTTTTGTTATTATACATTTGAGTTATAGACTCCTTGATGTATAATTATTCTTTTGTCTAGCACTTTATCTACTCTCTTGTGATGTAGTGGATCTTGTTTAACCACTACTTTGATGTACACTTCTTTGTGTTATGTTCATATTTGTTTCCGCCATTGTGATATGAATGTCTGTCACTGATTTGTGTTATGTTTATTTCTATATTTGTTTCCAAGGTCCACTTAGCCACTGTGTGGTAGCTTTGAGTTTGTATTTGACATGTCGGATTTCCTCTTGAAATGAAGTGTAAGTTATATTTTCTGACATATCGGTACTCGCACAAAGAAATTACACAGATGGTCGCTCCTCAACAGCCTTTTTCTTCGCGCTAGTCGATGGCATTACCCAGTAGTGTTCTTGGCTAGCGTGAGTATAGAGGTGGGGCGTCACAACTTGGTATCAGAGCCAAACTTCGGAACAATGTAGAATAATCTAGCAAGGATATCATTGTCCTAAGTCTTCCTTAGGAATCGTGCCATAGGATTTAATTCGAGTCTTCGTACTGTTCTATCCTATTTTCTTTTGTGATGCCTTGTTTTATCAATCAAGGTTGTTTGATATTCATTTTGAGAATAACCTTTTTCCTCTTCTTTCTTTATTTCTTAGAGAAGAGAAATGGTTAGACATGGCCGTCCCAGCGCCGGTCAATCTAGTGCTACTCCTCAGGATGGAGTATTTATGTCAGCTCAACAAGTTTTAGACCTTGTGAACCATGCCCGAGCTACCGGACCCGTTCCAGCGCCAACTCACCCTAAATCCGGGTTTGAACGCTTGTGCAGAGACTATACCGCTTTAGGAGGAAGGCTGTTCAAGGGATCCGAAAATGTTATAGAAATCCAAGCTTGGCTTAGATCATGCGATCACATCTTTTCCCGCATGGATCTTATTGATTCACTTCGAATCCAAGTGGCTTCTAGCATGCTCCAAGAAAGAGCATTAGATTGGTATGAGCTTTTGATTTCTGAAATTATCGAAGCGGATCTTACTTGGGAGCAATTCCGGGAAAGATTCGAATTGAAGTTTGTGCCGGAGGCTGAAAAAGTAACTTTAGCCCGATGCTTTATTGACCTTGTTCAAGGTGAATCTTCTGTGATGGATTACGTCGCATCTTTTGAATCTCTCTCTAAATATGGGGTCGAGTATATTAATACCCCATTAAAGAAAAATCAGAGGTTTGTCTATGGGTTGAATAAGAACCTCAAAAAGGATTTACTTCTGAAACTGGAAGTTTCTTTCGATCAGCTTGTTGATATCGCTCTTCGGCTTGAAGAGTCCGATAGAGAAAGTGATGTTGAAGTTGTGCGTGCCAAACAGAACTTCAACAATAACATGAAGAGGCCTATTAAGTTCAAAAGCCACAATCCCGACAAGAAAGGGAATCAAGAAACTTCTGTAGCAAAGACTCCTACCACTAGTCGTGGACGATGCTACAATTGTGATTCTATGGACCACTATGCAAATGAGTGTCTGAAACCCCTTTATTGTCACTATTGGAAAAGTTGAGTCATCATATGTCTGCGTGTCCCGTACTTCAAGCAAGAAGGAGGGAAAGCTAAATGTTGTGCAAACCTCTACTAGCACTTCTCTTCGCCAAGGTATTTCTCATTCTATCCTTGATGATATTTGTTTTGTGATTATCTTATTCGAGTTCTTGTTGATTTGGGTTCATCTCATTATTTTAAATCAAAAGAACTTGTTGATTCTTTTTAAAAAAAAATTATGGACTTGATGACTTCACTGAGAATTGCGAATCCGATTGATGGATTCGCAACCCTCGGTTTACTTTGTGAAAAATGTCGAGATTATTTTATGTGATTATTCTTTTCGAGCCGATTTGCATGTTGCGTTACTTAGGCCTCGAAATTGATTTTTGGGAGAGGATTGGCTTAATTATTATGAAGCCCATATTCTATGTCCAATGTGGACTATTTATCTTCGACATTCTCAATCTGTTAAGCAGATTTCTTTGGTTCTTAATGATTTTGATTTTCCAAATTCGGTGATATCATTTTAATTCTTTAAACCTACGGGATGAGGAGAATATTATTTCTCTCATTCAGGTAGTTTGTGAATTTTTCGGTATATTTGAGCTTGTCTTAGGATTAACACCTAAGCAATCTATTATGTGGTGCTAAGGTCTTTTCAGTTCGACCTTGCCACCGGTTTTCATCGGCTACGAGTTGCGGAGGTTAGCATTCCACTTACCGCATTCCGCACTCGTTGTGATCCTTGTGAGTGGTTCGTTATGTCATTCGGTTTGATGGACCTTCTACCTTATTTCATCCATCTTATGAATCGAGTATTCTGCGAATATCTCGGTGAGACCATCCTTGTATTTATTGATTATGGATGAAAACAACAATTTAAAAACTTGCAAATCTTTTTAATAAGATATTTATAAGTATATGATTTTGTGATTGTATTGCCCATTGAGTGCTTTAAGAATTTTGGTCGGTGCGCTTGATCAACGTTATCGATAGGAATCTCCTAAACGCTATGATGAGGCAGTCAGACACAATAAATTGACTTGTAAAAAGTAATTTTTTCTAAAAAGATGATTACATAAAGTTAATTATAATTTTGACAGTCTTAGCTTTTCGGGAAAGAGGATCATTTAAAAGAACTCTTTTCCGATGTTTTTATTCTTGCGTCTCCCGAAGGGAATCAAAACTTTATTGTTTTTACCGATACTAGTCGTATTGGTTTGGGTGCCATTCTCTTGCTATGGGAATGTGTTATTACTTATGATTCTTGACAATTGAAGCTTCTCGAGAGTAGATATGCCATTCATGATCTAGAGCTCGCGGCTATTGTTTTCGCTCTTAGAATTTGGTGTCGTTATCTTTAGGGAGAGAAATTGTTCTCTACCCCGATCATAAGTTTTTAAAGTATTTACTTTCTTGAAAGGAACTTAATTTGCGTCAACAACGTTGGCTTGAGTTCCTTGCATCTTATGATCTTGATATTCTTTGTACTCCGGAAAAGGGTAATCGAGTTGCCAATGCCCTTAGTTGTAAGCAACAAGCAGTTGTTTCTTTGATGATATCCGAATGGAATGATCTCGAGACTTTATCCACTTGTGAGATTCGAGATCGTGAATCCAATTCATTTTCATCTCTTGTTTTGTGTAGCCTCAAGGCTCGTCCTTCTCTTTTGGACCATACCTCTTTTGGCTAAACTCTATGTCAAACTAAATTGCATGGAGTTCCTACTTCTATTGTTAGCAATCGTGATCCATTTTTTTACTTGTGGATTTTGGAAAGGTCTTCAAAAGCTTTGGGAACAAAGATTAATTTTAGCACCGCTTATCGTCCTCAATCCATGGGACAAACCGGGCGTGTGAATCAAAATCTTGAAGATCTTCTTTCGTGCATGTGTTCTTGATTTTTGTGGAAGTTGGGAAGATCGTATTCTTGTTGAGTTTTCTTCCTATGATAGCTTCCAATCTTGTATTGGTATGGCATCTTTCGAGGCACTCTACGGAAGGCCGTGCTGATTTCCTTTGTGTTGGCTTGAAGCCGATGAGAGGCTGGTTTTAGGTCTAGATTTTATTTGTGTTCATGTGTGTTTCACCTGTGAGGGGTGTTGTGCGTTCTAGTCGATCGGGAAAGTTAGCACCTCGATATGATGGTCCATTTCCCATCACCGAACGTATTTGTTCCTTGGCTTATCGCCTTTTTATTTACCAGCTCAAATTTTTGCTATTTATGACGTTTTCCATGTCTCTCTACTACGGAAATACCTTAGGGATTCCGATTTTAGTCTTGAGCCTGGTGTTATAGAGGAAATTGAATTTTCACCAAATTTGACTTATGTGCAACATTATATTCGTATCATTGCTTTGGAGGTTTAACGCCTTCGAAATAAAGATATTCTTCTTATGAATGTTCTATGGTCCTCAAATCCTAAGGATCGCTCTTGGGAATCTTGAGAATTCATCGAGCAAAAACATCCGGACTTACTCTTTCGTGCTCTTTTAAGGTGAAATTCTTATTTCAATTTTTCTTTTGTGTTGATATGCTTTTATGGTTGTTACTTTTTATTCCCCGCTTAATTATTGCGAGGACGCAATTTCTTTAAGGAGGGGAGTCTGTAACAACCCGCATATTTCACGATTCGTATATTTAAATGTTTAATTTAAATATAGCATCGTTAGTCGGATTTTAGTCCGAAAAAGTCACTATTCGAAGAAGAACGGTCGAATTAGTGAAAAGTCTATGTGGATCGTGCTATTTGGAAGTGCCTATTTGAAAACACATTCAAACAGGAATTCAGACTTCTGAATTGGTCGTTCAGACGTCTGAAATTGTTTGAGTCAATCCAGAAAGGAAATAGGCTAAAATTGCCATTTTCAGATGTCTGAAATGGACGATTCAGACGTCTGAATATTGTTCTAGACAACTTCTATTTTTCTAGATTCAGACGTCTGAATCGTTCATTTCAAACTTCTGAATGAGGTTTGGAAACTCATATTTTTCCAGATTTAGACGTCTGGTTTGGAGATTTCAAACGTATGAAAGAAGAATGGAATTGAGAATCACCTATTTGGACTCGAGACCACTTCCATTGAGTTCAAAATGGTGTTTGCGACTTTTTTGAGTATAAGCATCGATATGTTTGGAGTTGAGTGAATTTTGCTATTTTTCACTTAGGGCTTTTGGCTTTGGTTTGGGTTTCACCCAACTCATCCTATACCCTAACTTAGCTCCCTCTCCTCTCCATTCACTCAATTCATTTCCTAAAACTCTAGCTCAACTGAAAATGGGGGAAGAGAATGGGAAATTAAAATTCCAAGCCCTAGATTCAATTGCAAACTAAATTCTTGCTCCAAAATTAAAGAGAAGCTTTGGTAAGCATCCTCTTCATCTTCTCCCACTCATTCTCACTTTAATTTCAGAAATTCCCTAAACCTAACTTAGGAAATGTTCTTCTTTTGAGCTTAGATTCAAGCTACTAGAGTTGAAGTTGAAGAGTAGTTGATCTTCCTTTGCTTTCACGCTTCTCCTTCATTGTTTTTGGGTTTAAAGGTGAGTTTTTGAACTCACATCTACATCTATATCTTTGATAGTGTTAGATAGCAATTCCTAACATCTATTCCTTGTCTATTTGCTTTTGAATTGAATTGGTTTGACGAATATTCCAATTTTTGGTGTTTGAAGTCAAAATCTATGAAAAAATCATTATATGGATGTTTGGACATGTTGGTCGGAGTGTATTGGTGAGTCATTAAGGTTGGGTAGTCGTTTGGCGTAAACCCCTAGCCATCATCACTCATCCGAAAGCTTCTGATATGATTTGGCCATCATTGGCCTATGCAAAGTATTGCCTGAGCCCCAGGTTCAAACGTCTGAAATATACAAGTCAGACGTCTGAATCTGCTTGTCTCGGCCCAATTTGCCTATTTTATATGGGTTTCCAATTTTAATCGATCCGTGTTGATCCGATTTGCTGTTATCTTTTATACCAACTTTGATGACTTCTTTTTCGGGGTTTTTGGGAATATCCATTTTAATGGATTAGGTATCGATTTTGATGGTGTGAATTCACGTCGTCGAATGTGGATTTTTGGTGATTGATTATTTCTACAATCATTTCTTTAATTTGTCACTTTAAAATGCAAAGGTTTCAATACTAGTAGTAAATACTCAAACACTTTCATCAAAACAATTTCAACTCTATTTTTAATACAAAGCTCGTTTATAAAACCGTTTTCTAATCTATTAGTATATACAAACCTTTACCTCATTCGTATGAAAAATATAATTAAACGGCTTTGTAAAACAAGTGGTATGAAACGCTTGCGTTTACTTCGTCGGTTAATTCTTGGACTTGTTCGATTGAACTCTTGTGACAATTTTCGAGTGGAGATCTACAATCTGTTCGTAAATATTTGAGTTAAGCAAGTGGTTATGGGACATGAAGCTAAACTCTTATATTTACTAGCTTACTGTAATTGACACTTCTTGATGATCGATGATGATCATTTTGTGATTTAGACTAGCATTGTGCGATGTCTCTTTGTCCACGTGGGGGACTATACCCCGTTCTGTTGAGCTTCGTCTCGTTTTTATGGGCTAGCGACCCATGGTCTTTGGACCGTTCGTGGAGCAATCGGCTCATTAAGTCGGTGCATGGGGTGTATCTTTTTAGGTGCATCGATGTTCGACTAGGCATGGGGTGTATCTTTTTAGGTGCATCGATGTTAGTTTATACATGGGGCGTATCTTTTCAGGTGTGTCGATGTTCGACTGTGCATGGGGCGTATCTTTCTAGGTGCGTCGATGTTCGGTTTATGGTTAGCGACCATGGAATAGCGTTCCGTTTGTGATACACGTGTTGGTGAGTTTTCATGCTCCCGTTTGTGATAGGCCTTCCACCTTTTGAGATTTCTGGATTTCTGGTTGTGATTTCTAGAATTTGTGTTTCACCAACTTTCGTGGATTGGCATTGATACGTTTTGCCAATATTTGTGTTTCGGTGAATTATTTAAAGAATGTGATTCTTTTTAGTGCTTCGAGATGATTTGAGATATTGTATGATTTTTGTTGTTATTTGATGTATACTTGACACAATATGACATTTATGTTATCATACGTTTTTGGTCATATCTCTTGTCCTATATCATTTTAACTGATATTTATAGCTAGACTGATCCGTTTATTATTTTCTTCTTAAAATAATACTCGGGTCAGACCGAGGTATTTCAGGTGCTCCTGCTTGACTTCTTATCAGGGATTATCATCTGATCCTTTTGGCTAACTACTTTAGATTAGTAGCCTTTGTTATTGTACATTTGAGTTAAAGACTCCTTGATGTATAATTATTCTTTTGTCTAGCACTTTATCTACTCTCTTGTGATAGAGTGGATCTTGTTTTACCACTACTTTGATGTACGCTTCTTTGTGTTATATTCATATATGTTTCCGCCATTTTGATATGAATGTCTGTGACTGATTTGTGTTATGTTTATTTCTATATTTGTTTCCGAGGTCCACTTAGCCACTGTGTGGTAGCTTTGAGTTTGTATTTGACATGTCGGATTTCCTCTTGAAATGAAGTGTAAGTTATATTTTCTGACATATCGGTACTCGCACAAAGAAATTACACAGATGGTCGCTCCTCAGCGGCCTTATTCTTCACGCTAGTCGATGGCATTACCCAGTAGTGTTCTTGGCTAGCGCAAGTATAAAGGTGGGGCGTCACATAAATAGAAAAAATAAGGAATAAGGAAAAGATAAAGGAAAGAAAAAGTAAAGAAAATGAAAGAAAGGAAGTCGAAAATAAGGGAAAGAAATAAAGAGAAGAAATGGGTTTTGTATATATATACATTTATATGATAACTTATATTTTCTTTCTTTAACTAAAAATCTACTTTCATTTTAAACCCTTAATTTAAGTTCAATAATATTTTATAATGATTAGTATACTATTATTATGTGACTTGAACTTATGGGTAATCAATGATATTTTATAATTTATTACCAGTAAATAAATTCTTTAATTTGTAATTAATTCGAATATTTAATTCAGCGATCCTTACTCGTGCCATAATTTGGTCAGATAGGTTAAAATAATTAGATTAAAATGATATTATGTTTTATTTGTAATTAGAATCTGTAATAGATTCCCATATTTGAATATTGTCACCCTAACTAATAGATTGTTTATTTTAAACAATTTACCCTTTTAAATTTATTATTTGGATTCGAAGGGACCGGAATCGGATATCTGTGTTATCCGGAGCTGCTTCAATTTAGTAATCACTCCGAACTTTTTATGAGTTTGATTATAGAGTTTAATATGCTGGAATTGGCTTAATTTCACAGATTTAACTATTTCAAATCAGTATTGTATTTAGGCACTATTTTATATCGATGGATTTCTGAAAATGATTTGGTTGGAAATGGATGATAACTCGTCGTGTTATACGAGTTACCTTGGTTTCAAATGATTTTCATAACCTGAATATTTCGAATATTAAGTGAGTTTACCCACGCTGGTTTCCAGCCTGACTAGGGTGTTGCTTTATTGTAGTGCTCGGGTCAGACCGAGTATTACAGAATTTCAGGTTAGGACGCTTCTTTTGAAGTTCGGGAGACGAGCTGGATGGCAGAGGCGTAGTGCACGTATTTGACTGTATTCCGTTGTGTATTATAGGCTGTGTAAACAGCAGTTGAGGACAAGTTATTATAACTGTCCCGATTTGTTGTACTCGGATAACTTGTATGTATGATAACAATTACAGCTTTTCTTTATATAAAATGCTGTTATTTTATATTATATTTTGCTCCGCTGCGATTGTGAGATTCTGTGCTGTTATTTCTATTTTTCTTATTTTTATCTCTTTTTCTTAAAACCCTAACAACCTGGTATTTCCAGCACTCGATTGCTCGGCACTCTATATAGTGGACGTATTAGTGTCGATTTTCAGGGTTGAAAATCGCCCGGTCGTTACACGTGGTATCAGAGTTGAAGTTTAAGTGAGAACATTGGCTCTGGTGGAGATTACTCATTAGAGATAGGGTCAGTAGTACCCTAGAATGAGGATAGTGTATATATGAGGGCGTACTTGTTATTTTCTTATATAATGATTTTAAAAGCGGTTTTAAAAATAATTTTTATATAAGGCTATATTTTGATATAAAAGAAATAAATTTTTGTTGATTATTATAGTATATTAAGGTGATTGGTTGTTGTTATTGAAAATTAAATAAGATCATAAAATTTAAGTATATATATAACCAAATAGAAATTTGATAAGGATGAACTATGCAAGTAAGTTAAGCTAGAAATGGATTCAAATCAGAATTTAAAATTCTAGAAATTACAGAAGTGTTTTTCAAAGTGTTTTGAAATGAAATGAGTTTACCCTGATTTTGTTTTGGATAATTCTTCCAGAAAATTATTATGAAATATATGATGTGTTCGATCCATGAATATGATAATATTGATTTTTATCACAAATTGGTTATTGTGCCTTAATAAAGGATGTTTATCACAAGATAAACAATGATGAAACAGAATGAAATGTTTATGGAAGTGGAATTATATAAGCCGAATTTATAAATGCGACTTATAAATTAAATTGGATTTAAATTATGGGATTTTGAATCTAAGTCCCGGAAAAAAATTGAAATGTGTTTCAAAGTGTTTAAGGAGATAATAATGATATTATTTAGAATATATTTAAATATAGAAATCCTTATTTTAAAGCAAGAGTTGTTTAAAGATGATTTTGTTTAGATTAAAAACCAAGAATGGTTTAAAGTTAAAGTGGGATTTGGTATGTTAATGGGATAAATATGTATATATGGGATATATGTGTGTGTGTATATATATATATATATGTGGATGTATATGGTTTCAAAGTTGATTTGAAATAAATACTAGTTGTTGAATTCTAGAATCCCACTTAGAATGAGATGTATAACCCAAAAGGGAAATAAATTTTTGAACTTATAAGTGGGAGGTAATATTGATAAGAAATTTAAATCTGGGATGTAAAATATAAATTGAGTAAGGTTAAATGGATTGAACGAATTGGAATTTAACTCAGGGAAAGTTAAATAAGTTTTGAACTTATAACCCGACCTTGGAATTTCAAGGTGAAATTAAGATTTAACTTGTGGAATTAAATAGGTTAAATTGAAAAAGGAGTTATGTATGATTTCAAAACGATTTTTGAAATAAAACGGGTTTCGAATTCTGGAAATGTGTGATGGATACCATTGATTGATGTTTTAGATAATTTGGATGTTTATTTACTTTAACATATCCTACTATCATTCTGTATATTATTTACAGTATATAAAACTGTAAATTGGATTATTTAGGATAAATTTAGAAGTGGATTGAAATGATATATATCCAACCCTGAAATGGAATATAATAAAGTTGAATTTATGAAAATGGAATTATTTTGAACTAAAATTTGAAATGTTAAAAATAAATTTGTCAACCAGAATTGTTTAAGAATTGGGTTTCAAAGTTTGGAATTATCATTAGGAAATAAATTGAATTCCGAAAATTTAATTGTTTAAAAAGATTTGGACTCTTACTCGAACCTTAAAATAAGTTTAAGTAAAGGTAATTTAAATGAATATTTGAAATTTGGGCTCAGAATTGAATTGTTTTAAAGACTTGGGTTGTTAAACTAAATATTGAGGGTTAAATTGATTTAAGTGATTAAATCGGTATTTTGAAAACCGAACCTGAATTTATATAAATCAAGATGGTGGAAGGTTAAGAATGGAACTGAAATTAATTCAAATTGGAATTGAATTGAATTAATTGGAATTGTAATCAAAATTGAATTTATTTGAAATCAAAATGGGAATTGATTTGAATTAGAATGGGAATCGAAGATTACTCGAATTGGAGTCCGGATTGAATCAAATTTAATGGAAGTGGAAATTGAAAATTGATTTGAATTTGAGATTAAGAATTGAATCAGTTTGACTCTAAAACTATTTTCAAATAAATTATTCTAATATAAACTGTCTAAAATCTATTTTCTTAAATATTGAAATTATTTTGGATTTTCCAAGCTGTTTACTATACAAACCATTCTTTTTAAAACTCAAACCATCTTATATTAACTATTTAACTATTTTACAACTATTCAAGCTATTTTCTAAATTCAAATTGGTAAGAATGGAAATTACTTATATTTAAATCGTGGATTTAAATACTAATTGGGATAAATTGATGTTATAACCCAAATGGAATTTGAAGCAATTCTGAATTGGAACCGAAATCACAATAGTAAGGCAAAAATGATTTTGAAGTGTAATAATATATTTGAGAAAAATATGATGATTTTAAAATGAAGATGGAGTAGTTACTATAACTGAAACTTACTTTATAAGGAGTAAGTAATGTTACAAATAACTTGGGAAGGTAATCGAACTTGAACATTTTGATTTGGTATTAATGAGTTTATAAATATTAGTTATATATTCAAACTCCCTTGTTGAATTTATAATTAGAAAATGATCTTTGAAAGATATTTGGAATACTAAATGGGGTTTATATAAGTATGTAGTGAACTCAGAAATTATTGATCTGAAAACTATTCAAGTTGAAAGGATGATTTTATATGTATATGAGAATGAAACTGAAAGGGTTTTGGAAACCATTGATTTTGAAAGGCTTTTGATTTGACAAATAGCAAATTTTGGGAATTTGGTAAACCAAATCTGAGGATTATCGATTTTGAAGATATCGATTTTGTATAAAAGAAGTTTATATGTGATAACTATAAAGAGTATGATTTGAAAGGTACTATATATGTATATAGTATGATATGTTTTGAGAAAGATATGGGAAAAAAGGCACCCCCATTGAGAGTCGAAACTTATAGTAGGAGATCCACTAGGTGGTTCTGCCTAGAACCCTAAGGGCGGGTTCAATAAAATTGGGTTCTCGGAGGACGTCCGGACAGAAACTCGAGTTCCTGATGATCAGTTGTTGGGTAGCGTAAATTGGGTGGTGGTGATGCCTACAGTTACATTGGGTTTTGTCGTGATGGCAACGTAACCTTTGTTGTAACTGCGATCTATCGCAGTTCTATAGCATAAGTCAAGTGGCAGTGATTTCCTACAATCTACGTTTGATTTCGCTGGGATAGCAACGTAACATTGGTAGATTGCGATCTATGTGGTTTGGTTCCATAGCGAAATTCGTGTGGTAGTGAGTGCCTACAGTCTACACTGGTTCCACTGGATATTTAATTCAACTATCCTTACTTGTGCCATCAAGTGGTTAGATAAGTTAAAATAATTAGATTAAAATGATATTATGTTTTATTTGAAATAAGAATCTGTAATAGATTCCCATATTTGAATATTGTCACCATAACTAATAGATTGTTACCCTTTTAAATTTATTATTTGGATTCGAAGGGACCGGAATCAGATATCTGTGTTATCCGAAACCGCTTCAATTTAGTAATCACTCCGAACTTTTTACGGGTTTGATTATAGAGTTTAATATGCTGGAATTGGTTTAATTTCACAGATTTAACTGTTTCAAATCAGTATTGTATTTGGGCACTATTTTATATCAATGGATTTTTGAAAATGATTTGGTTGGAAATGGATGATAACTCGTCGTGTTATACGACTTACCGTGGTTTCAAAAGATTTTCATAACCTGAATATTTCAAATATTAAGTGAGTTTACCCACGCTGGTTTCCACCCTGACTCGGGTGTTACTTTATTGTAATGCTCGGGTCAGACCGAGTATTACAGAATTTCAGGTTAGGACGCTTCTTTTGGAGTTCAGGAGACGAGCTGGATGGCAGAGGCGTATTGCATGTATTTGACTGTATTCCGCTGTGTACTATAGGCTGCGTAGACAGCAGTTAAGGACAAGTTATTATAACTATCCTGATTTGTTGTACTCTGATAACTTGTATGTATGATAATAGTTACTGCTTCTCTTTGTATAAAATGTTGTTATATTATATTATATTTTGTTCTGCTGCGATTGTGAGATTTTGTGCTGTTATTTCTATTTTTCTTATTCAATCTCTTTTTCTTAAAACCCTAACAACCTGGTATTTCCTGCACTCGATTGCTCGGCACTCTATACAGTGGACGTATTAGTGTCGATTTTCGGGGTCGGAAATCGCCCGGTCGTTACAAAATGAAATGGAAGTTGGTTAAAATGAAAATAAAGTTAAGTTATATGGTGGAAATAATATAAAATAATGGATTAACTTAAGTAAATATTTGAATGGAAGCTTCACTCAATAAATTTGTGAAATGGTTATCTAATGAAGTAGCATGGAATAGAATTAAACATAAATTGATTATGTAACGACCCGGAAATTTTAACGGTTTTATAACGTAATTAACTAAAAAATTTCTTGAAATTTAATATTAATTTTTTGCAATGAAATTTGATATTTGGAATACGTCTATTTAAACGTAGCAAATGTCAGATTTTCATCAAATAATGTGGAAGTAAGTTCTGTTGTGTAATTTTCAATTTAAATCAATTAATATTTAATGGAACTAAAATATTTTCGAAACTTGAATATTTTTATATAATAAAAATGTAAAGTATTTTCTAAGTGAGACGTCATATTTCGTTTCACCAAATTTGGACTGCTCTAGCTTCGTTTATCTAATTTTCAGCGAATTAGTAGCCGTTTGGCAATGAAATATCGATTTTTGATAGGATGGTCGTATCAATGATATATGTGTACCATTCTATACGTTTCGTCATGCTAATCTTGTCTTTTCCTGGCAGCACGAGCAGCCTATCACCGAATGCCTACGTCGTGTTGCCTTCACCATTTCATTTCTCCTCTTCATAATTATATATATATATATATATATATATATATCGGATGTATAGCAAAGCATATTTTGGTTTCTGCTGGTGCTTATATATTTATATTTTAGTTTGCTTTCAAATTGATACTTGTTTTTTTATTTATACTATGTATATATTGTTACATATATATTATGCATATATATATGAAATAGTTTCTACTAGCCTACTCATTTGTAATAGATATATATAAAACATGTTTGTTGTATATAAGTTTTATTGGTTATATATGATCTGTTGATTTATATATATATTACAATAAAGTAGTATGTGTTGTTTTTATAATAAATATTGACTTTAAAATTATAATATGTTTATATATTAGTTTACATATACAAGTATATATATGTAATATGGTTTGTGTGTTGCCTGAAGCATGATTTCCTCCTTTCGACTGCAACTTGATTTTGAGATTTGACAAAGCAATGGTGTATATGAGGTTGCTTATAAACATGAGAATTCTTGCTGTGTTCTACTTATAAAGGTATATATATATTGATATATATTTGCATTTTGAATATATATTGTTGCATATACACGTGTATATATATTTGACTCAGCAAATTTATATTGTTCCTCATCCTAAATCTAAGTATTTGGGTCATATATGATATATATGGCTCGCATTTGTATATTGCCAGTAATAGGTTGCGCATATATAATATGTAATAGTATTCAAGGCATTATATGTTATGCATATCCAAAATATATGTTGATATTTTGATTTTTATAATATATATATATGTTTTGATTTTAAATCCATGCGTTTAAAATTAAGTAATGGATTTTGTAATAAAATATATATAGATTTATGTTCTACGTACTAATATTGATTTAAAGAATATTTATAAAGATTTATCTTGGATATTGGTTTTAAATATATATGTATATAAAGATTTTAAAAATGTGTTTAAATTTATTTTAAGCTATAACGAATTTTAAAAGGAAATAGATGTATTTTAATCTATAATAATTTTTGAATATATATACAAAGATTTTGATTTAATATAGTGTTTTGAATTTGGATATTGATTTTCAAATACATACACACACACATATATATATATATATATATATATATTATAAAGATTTTATTTTGATACGTGTTAAATTGAGTATTGATTTTTGAAAAGGTATGATATATGTGTGGTATTTTCATCAAATCCAAGTCGTCCACGTTGTTTTGCTTGCTTCAGTTGCTGTCAGGAGACTATTCCCGCATCTCCAGCTTATTCGTGCATATCCGGGTCCATGCTCCTCATTCTCATTGTTTTCTCTAGCCTCGAAAGGTGAGCAATCACTCACGATTAACATTCTTATATTTAATAAATTTAATTCACATTGTAATGACAATTAAAATATGTTGTTAAATTTGAACTGCTTATTATTTAATTGCTATATGTGATATGCCATTATCTGTAATATGTTCATAGGTGACGGCTGACACCATCACCTATTGTTTATATTATAATTAAATTTGTTATTGATGATATATGTCTGTTGATGATATGTTGTGACGACCGCCCATGACCCCTGCACTGAACCTAGAGAAAGTGAGGTGTAAAGTGTGCCAAGCGACCATGGACGATTGTCAGGGTAAGTTAAAACAGCAGAATCTATCGTATTACTCACAGCGCATGGACAAAATACAATAGAATATATATATAGTGAAGCTTCACAGAATAGAATGTCATCATATAGAACTTCATAATAGTTGAATACAAACATCTGAATAGTCAATACAACAAGCCTCACTACATATCACTCAGAGAATTATACAAAGCAGCGGAACATCCAGTACATATAGTAAGAAGATAATATGCAAGCCTCCAGCTCGTCTTCGACATCAGCATCGTGGAAAGCAAGAACAGCACATGTCACCTGCTACCTAGTCTGCCCGTCCCAAAATGGACGAACAACACAAGGCAATAAGAGTTAAACATAAAGCCTTGAGTCAGACAACAGCCTTAGTGAGCAGTAAATTAACTAACAACATACCAAAAGAGCATAAAGGAAAAAGGAATAGAAATACAACCCCCCACTCCTCCTCTTTCTACAGTGATAGCCCCCAGACACACACTAAGCAGAAGCAAACATAGCAGAGCATACAATTTAAAATAAAGCAATTATCACTCGAGTCAAGGGCGATGTTTTCCAAGTACGAACCCTCAAGGCCTAAACCAAGATCAGATAAGCACCCAGAAAATACCGCTCTTGAGACCGAATGACGATACAACCAAACATCCATGACTCTGGCTATCACTGTTATCATTGCTTCGATATCACCGTTAATTGAATGACCGACACATTCTTTCAGCCGTCCGTCAAGGGCTAATGGAAACCCCGGTTCTAGACATAACTCTGCACGTCATCGTGACCCGTGCCTAGGACTATCGAATCTGCCCAGAGTACTTGACTATCAATCATTAGCCTTCAGGGACTATCGAATCTGCCCAACGTACTCTTGCTTTGAGTATGCTAGAACCATCAACCACGATGAGATCTCAGCCTTCTAGTCATTCTCCTCGACGACTATTTCCATACTAACTCAAGCGCCTCTCGAGCAAACCATTATCCTCTAACTCGAACCATTTCACCGAGTTATCAACATGCTTGGAATGATCCCGTCTGGATTAGACCAGGACTATCTCATCTCATGCTTCGCCTCATCATCATCATAGCAAAGCTTCATCTCAACATCATCATCAAATCTATCCATATGAGCCTCATCATCCGCTACATATGCCACGAGCAGCTTTTCCAATTCAAGAGCCTTTCCCTTAGCTTTCGAATCATCTTCGACCAACTTGTCTAAATCAAATCATCAATCATCTAGTTCATAGCAATCAATCAAGTCAAACATTAATCCAAGTAATCAAGCATTCAAATATAAGCTACATGGACAATTATAACAATAATGGCAATTTCGTAATTAAAGAGTCAAAAGTCTAACAAGCATGAAACATGATCAATATCTCTATAATCTTGATGAATGAAATTGCATAGGTTAACATGTAGTAAAATGGTTGTCAAATCATCATGAACAATGAATCTATATGGATCTATACTTAGGTTTACAAAAGTGCATGGAAATCACTACTTTAACACCAAATCAAGCCAACGATCCGATATACTCCTTTGGATCCGTGTGAGAGATAATCACCACTCACTAAATCACCTAAACAACCCCAAATCAACACGCTTCAAATCTGGACAGCGAAGGATCCAACTCGATCTATCACAAATCCGCTTCAAACGATGAAATCTCTCTTCGATGGATGAAGATCTTCAATCTAAGCTCTTAAATCTTCAATTTGATCTTCAACTTGGATGGATGGAATCACTAGATTAGAGTGGAGAAAAGAAGTGAAGAAGTGTAGAAGTCGAGCTCTCAAAATGGCAGCACTCCATCGCTTCGAAATCCGGATCCCAAAAATGAAGAAATGGACAAGTATTTATAGCTGAAATCCTCCTTAAGTCGTCCACTTTTAGGTCGTCCACGACCTATAGAGCCCTGCGACCTACGACCTATCAAAACCCACCAGTCTACGACTTATAACTTAGCATATGCGTGCGCGAACCAGAACTCAACGAGTTACGACTTAACTACGCGCGACTTACGACCTAACTTAAATGTGCGACTCAACAGGGTCTCCGACCTAACGCAGGCGCACTCACGACTCCTAAGTCGCTCGCGACTTAACACATAGCATAAGGGTGCGACCTAACAACCCTTCGACCTACGACTTACCATAAGTCGCGACCTAAAAAATGCCACGACTTAGCAACTCACGCGACCTAGCTGGGTTACGACCTAACACTTAAGTCGTTTGGACGACCTAACCATCTTAGGTTGCTTACGACCTAACTATCATAGCACTCCATAGGTCGCTTACGACCTAACTACTACTCCTAGGTCGTTAACTCGCAAAGCTTCCTATGCCGCTAACTCTTAGGTCGCGCTATCTCTTAGGTCGTCCACTACCTTAAGTCGCTCATTCGACCTATCCTATCCCACGACCTAAGCCACCCCACAACTTACTTCCTACACGACCTAAGCTCTTAAGTCGCTCCACTGCTACCCAGCTTCCATAGGTCGTCGCCGACCTACCCCTTTGGTCATTATCTCCCCTAAGTCGGTCAGTTCTTTAGGTCGTCTATCTCTTAGGTCGTTAACTCGTCCAGTCGACTTATCACATAACTCGCTGATTTCCTTAACTCGGTCACGACTTAGGACTTGAACAAAATTCTGCCCAAAATCTGAAGCGACTTAACAACGCTAAGAATTCCAGATTTTTACGAACTTTTCGATCCGTAAAATACGGGTCGTTACATTCTCTCCCCCTTAGGAATTTCACCCCTGAATTCCAGATTTTTACGAACTTTTCGATCCGTAAAATACGGGTCGTTACATTCTCTCCCCCTTAGGAATTTCACCCCTGAAATTCCAAACAAACAAAGCAATCAAAGACTATTCTGCACGCCTACCATCCATAGCAATCAACAAACCATGCATCCAATTCTAGCTTAGCATGCAGAATTCTAAAACCAGAACAAGTTACAATATCGTGAGATGACACGACACCTTAGGGTCATACCTTGAAGAGTTCAGGATGAGCTGCCTTCATCCTCTCTTCCACCTCCCACGTACAGTCGTTATCGTCATCACTCCATTGTATCTTGACCAACTTAACTACCTTCCTCCTAAGCTGTTTCGTGTCGGCTTCCACAACACGAAGTGGCTTACGAGGTCTCTTATCGACTGGATCAACTTCGAAATCTTCACAGCTATCAGCAGAAACCACTGTATTCGAGTCGTGCACATACTTCCGTAGATACGATACGTGAAAAACATTGTGCACACTCGACATCTTCTCTGGTAACTCCAATCTGTAGGCGAGCTTTCCAATTCGCTCGATGATCGGGAATGGTCCAACAAATCTCGGAGTCAATTTTCCTTTATTCTCGAATCGAATAACATTCTTCAGTGGAGAAATCTTCACAAAGACCATATCACCTACGTCGAATTCCAAATCCTTACGACGCTTATTGGCATAACTTTTCTGACGGTCTTGGGCTGCCTTCATTCGCTGCCGAATGATCTCTATACAATCTGAAGTCTGTCGAATCATCTCTGGCCCAAGCATCAACTTTTCTTCTATCTCTAACCAACATGTCGGAGAGTTACACGGTCTCCCATACAATGCCTCATACGGTGCCATACCAATGCTTGACTGGTAACTGTTGTTGTACGAAAATTCCACCAAATGAAGATGATCTTCCCATGATCCTCCGAAATCCAAAACACAAGCTCTGAGGAGATCTTCCAAAACTCGGTTGACTCTCTCGGTCTGACCATCTGTTTGAGGATGATAAGCTGTACTCAAACATAACTCGGTTCCCAAAACTTCCTGGAAGCTCTTCCAAAATCCACTAGTGAACAATGGATCTCGATCGCTCACTATACTCTTCGAAATACCATGGAATCGAACTATCCACTTAACATACAACTCAGCCAACTTTGATGAAGTCCTAGTCGATCGAACAGGAATGAATCTTGCACTCTTAGTCAGACGATCTACGATGACCCAAATCCCTTCATTTCCCGTTCTTGTTCTAGGTAGTCCATCAATAAAATCCATCGATACTTGCTCCCACTTCCATGTAGGAACTTCTAATGGCTGAAGCAATCCACTTGGCTTCTTCTGTTTGGCTTTTACCAACTGGCAGTTCATGCACTTGGAAATAAAATTTCCAACATCCTTTTTCATACCTTCCCAGTAGTAGGTTCTCTTCATATCCCGATACATCTTATTTCCACCTGGATGAATTGTCAGCTTTGAGTGATGACTTTCCTTCATAACTTCACTCCTCAATTCATCTATATCGGGAACAACTAGTCGTCCTTGCTTCCGAAGCTAACCCTCTCGATCGACCTCGAATCCTTTATCCTTTTCTGGGACCATTCCAGATTCCACATCACGGATAATCTTGACAACCTTATCGTCTCGCTTTTGGCTCTCGCCAATCCTTTCCACAAGAGTTGGTCTTATCGATAAGTTTGCCAACATCTCAGGTTCCAATCCACATCTAGGCCTGAAGTCAAATTCAGCTAAATACTCAAGATTCTTCCATTCTGAAAACATGGCTCCCGATCCTGCATGTCTTCGACTTAACGCATCTGCCACTGCGTTACCTTTTCCCGGAGTATAAGCTATACCAAAATCATATGATGCCAAAAACTCTAGCCAACGTTGCTGCCGAAGATTCAAATCCTTTTGGGAGAAAAGATACTTCAACGACATATGATCCGTAAACAACTCGAATCGAACTCCCAATAGATAATGTCTCCACATCTTCAGAGTAAAAACAATCGCCGCTAACTCCAAATCATGAGTCGGGTAATTCCTTTCATGCGGCTTCAGTTGTCGACTAGCATACGCAACAACTTTATCCTTCTGCATTAGCACTGCTCCAAGTCCAGTACCACATGCGTCGGTGTAAACCACCGTCTCATCATTCCCACTTGGAATAGTCAAAACAGGAGCACTTGTCAGTCGCTCTTTCAGGATTCCGAAAGCTTGCTCACACTTATCTTCCCATATGAACACTTGGTTCTTTTTCGTCAATCCTGTCAATGGTGCAGCTACCTTGGAGAAGTCTTTGATAAACCGTCGATAATATCCTACTAATCCAAGAAAACTTCTCACATCAGATGCATTCTTAGGTCTAACCCAATCCTGGATTGCTGCCACCTTAGTGGGATCAACCGCTATTCCATTTCCAGAGATAACATGGCCTAAGAACCTCACTTCACTCTTCCAGAAGTGACACTTCGAAAACTTAGCCTTCAGCTGATGTTTTCGTAAGATTTCCAAAACAATACGCAAGTGCGTCTTGTGCTCTTCTTCAGTTCTGGAATAAATCAGAATATCGTCCACGAACACAAGCACAAACTTGTTCAACTGACCTCTGAACACTCTATTCATAAGATCCACAAAATATGCTGGCGCATTTGTCAATCCAAACGGCATTACCAGCCACTCAAAGAAATCGGATGGTGTCCTAAAAGCAGTTTTCGGCACACTATCCTTAGCCACTCTCAACTGGTGAAATCCCGTTGCCAAATCCATCTGAGAAAACACCTTCGCTTCGTGAAGCTAATCAAACAAGTCATCTATCCTCGACAATGGATACTTGTTCTTCTTAGTCACTTTATTCAGCTCACGATAATCCACACACAATCTCAATGACCCATCTGCCTTGGTTGCGAACACAACTGGTGCACCCCATTTGGACACACTACGCCGAATGAATCCTTTTTGTAAAAGGTCATCAACCTGCACCTTCAACTCTTGCTGTTCCCTAGGCGCCATCCGCCTAAGAGGCATCACAACAGGTCTGGCTCCTTCAACTAGATCTATACGAAACTCGATCTCTCTATGCGGCGGTAATCCTTTGACCTCGTCAAAGACATCCTCAAATCCATTCGCGATTGGCAACGATGACAGTCCATCCCGTGGAACAACCAGCGAATACATGAAGCTCATGAAGATGCCTTCTTCATGCTTACATCGTATCACAATCTTTCGCCCCTCTACATTTTCGACTGTCACCTCCAACCTTTCACAATCAACCTTTGCCGCATAATTCCTAAGCCAGTCCATACCCAAAATAATTCCGAACCCCGCAAAGTTCAAAACAAAGCAATCACAAACAAAAGAGCAACCATGGCTCGATACAATCAGACCACGGCATAGCATACACAAACAAGACGAACCCCTAACTGGATTAGTCACAACCAATGGCCTATCAACAATATCCGGTTCTAAACCCAACCGGCCTACAAGTTCACTACAAACAAACGAATGCGACGCCCCAGTGTCAAACATAACTCTAACTGGAACACCACATATGGAAAGAGTACCTTGAACCACTACACTCTTTCCTTTCTCTTCAGCGGTAGGAGCTCTCGAAGACGATGGAACAGCCCCCAAAGCATAAGCTTGCACAATCTGCTTGTCCCTCCTCGGTTCTGGACAATTCTTCCTGATATGTTCCGGCTTATCACAGTTGTGACACTTCATCGGCACCTTCGGATTCTTGCAATCCCTAGAGAAATGGCCCTTCTGCTGACAATTGTAGCAGGTCACTTCGCCTTTCGGCTTCTTCTGGCCATCCTTACCCTTTTGCTGCTGCTGCTTCCTCTTCTTGTTTCCACCCTGCTGTGGTTTAGACTCTCCCCTGGTCACAGCAACAACAGATCCTTCCTTAGGAAACAGACTCTCATGCCTGAGAGCTTTCTCCACAAGCTTCTCAAATGAATCATCCAGATGATCCACCAACTGCCTCCCAAGATAACTGTCCAAGCCTGTCACAAACTTCTCATTCTTCTGATATGCAGATTCAATATACGATCGGGCATACTTGGACAAAGCTTCAAACTCAGAAACATACTCAAGAACTGGTCTTCCACCTTGCTTGAGCTCCACAAACTTCTTGAACAAAACAGACTTCTGAGCTGTAGAAATGAACTTAGCTTCAAATCTGGCTTGGAATTGCACCCAAGTAATCTCTTCCTCCGGAGTATCAATAGTGATAGAATTCCACCAATCAGAAGCTCTCCCTTGAAGCTGTCTTGATGCTAACTTCCTCTTAGTTGCATCCTCAATTCCCAAGTCACCAAAGATCCTTCTACAAGCATCTATCCACCTCTGAACTTCAATGGTTGATTCTGTTCCCAAGAAAACCTTTCCTCCAAGAGCAGTGTAGTCCTTACAAAGCTTAGCAAAATCCACCGGTTTTGGAGTTTGAACTTGAACTCCAACATCCACCGATGGCCCTGGAGCTGACATCCTTCTCATGATCGAAGTCATCATAGCTTCGAACATAGCAGCATAATCAACAGCCCCCTCAGTAGCACGGCCTTCCCTAGCAGCTGGTCCCCCTCTTCGCCTCATTCTCAATATCTATAAAAAGGAATGATTAGCACATCTAGAGAAACAACTGCATAAAGGACTCAAACTCTACTAAGCTACTATATTATATATAGTAATCATCCATCAAAATACAATTACGTCTCTCATACGTAGTTACGTCAGCGAGCGTTGGGTAAAATCGATTAGCCAAAGCTCTGATACCAAATGTGACGACCGCCCATGACCCCTGCACTGAACCTAGAGAAAGTGCGCTATAAAGTGTGCCAGGCGACCATGGACGATTGTTAGGGTAAGTTAAAACAGCAGAATCTATCGTATTACTCACAGCGCATGGACAAAATACAATAGAATATATATATAGTGAAGCTTCACAGAATAGAATGTCATCATATAGAACTTCATAATAGTTGAATACAAACATCTGAATAGTCAATACAACAAGCCTCACTACATATCACTCAGAGAATTATACAAAGCAGCGGAACATCCAGTACATATAGTAAGAAGATAATATGCAAGCCTCCAGCTCGTCTTCGACATCAGCATCGTGGAAAGCAAGAACAGCACCTGTCACCTGCTACCTAGTCTGCCCGTCCCAAAATGGACGAACAGCCCAAGGCAATAAGAGTTAAACATAAAGCCTTGAGTCAGACAACAGTCTTAGTGAGCAGTAAATTAACTAACAACATACCAAAAGAGCATAAAGGAAAAAGGAATAGAAATACAACCCTCCCACTCCTCCTCTTTCTACAGTGATAGCCCCTAGACACACACTAAGCAGAAGCAAACGTAGCAGAGCATACAATTTAAAATAAAGCAATTATCACTCGAGTCAAGGGCGATGTTTTCCAAGTACGAACCCCCAAGGCCTAAACCAAGATCAGATAAGCACCCAGAAAATACCGCTCTTGAGACCGAATGACGATACAACCAAACATCCATGACTCTGGCTATCACTATTATCATTGTTTCGATATCACCGTTAATTGAATGACCGGCACATTCTTTCAGCCGTCCGTCAAGGGCTAATGGAAACCCCGGTTCTAGACATAACTCTGCACGTCATCGTGACCCGTTCCTAGGACTATCGAATCTGCCCAGAGTACTTGACTATCAATCATTAGCCTTCAGGGACTATCGAATTTGTCCAACGTACTCTTGCTTTGAGTATGCTAGAACCATCAACCACGATGAGATCTCAGCCTTCTAGTCATCCTCCTCGACGACTATTTCCATACTAACTCAAGCGCCTCTCGAGCAAACCATTATCCTCTAACTCGAACCATTTCACCGAGTTATCAACATGCTTGGAATGATCCCGTCTGGATTAGACCAAGACTATCTCATCTCATGCTTCTCCTCATCATCATCATAGCAAAGCTTCATCTCAACATCATCATCAAATCTATCCATATGAGCCTCATCATCCGCTACATATGCCACGAGCAGCTTTTCCAATTCAAGAGCCTTTCCCTTAGCTTTCGAATCATCTTCGACCAACTTGTCTAAATCAAATCATCAATCATCTAGTTCATAGCAATCAATCAAGTCAAACATTAATCCAAGTAATCAAGCATTCAAATATAAGCTACATGGACAATTATAACAATAATGGCAATTTCGTAATTAAAGAGTCAAAAGTCTAACAAGCATGAAACATGATCAATATCTCTATAATCTTGATGAATGAACTTGCATAGGTTAACATGTAGTAAAATGGTTGTCAAATCATCATGAACAATGAATCTATATGGATCTATACTTAGGTTTACAAAAGTGCATGGAAATCACTACTTTAACACCAAATCAAGCCAACGATCCGATATACTCCTTTGGATCCGTGTGAGAGATAATCACCACTCACCAAATCACCTAAACAACCCCAAATCAACACGCTTCAAATTTGGACAGCGAAGGATCCAACTCGATCTATCACAAATCCGCTTCAAACGATGAAATCTCTCTTCGATGGATGAAGATCTTCAATCTAAGCTCTTAAATCTTCAATTTGATCTTCAACTTGGATGGATGGAATCACTAGATTAGAGTGGAGAAAAGAAGTGAAGAAGTGTAGAAGTCGAGCTCTCAAAATGGCAGCACTTCGTCGCTTCGAAATCCGGATCCCAAAAATGAAGAAATGGACGAGTATTTATAGTTGAAATCCTCCTTAAGTCGTCCACTTTTAGGTCGTCCACGACCTATAGAGCCCTGCGACCTACGACCTATCAAAACCCACCAGTCTACGACTTATAACTTAGCATATGCGCGCGCAAACCAGAACTCAACGAGTTACGACTTAACTACGCGCGACTTACGACCTAACTTAAATGTGCGACTCAACAGGGTCTTCGACCTAACGCAGGCGCACTCATGACTCCTAAGTCGCTCGCGACTTAACACATAGCATAAGGGCACGACCTAACAACCCTTCGACCTATGACTTACCATAAGTCGCGACCTAAAAAATGCCACGACTTAGCAACTCACGCGACCTAACTACTCACGCGACCTAGCTGGGTTACGACCTAACACTTAAGTCGTTTGGACGACCTAACCATCTTAGGTTGCTTACGACCTAACTATCATAGCACTCCATAGGTCGCTTACGACCTAACTACTACTCATAGGTCGTTAACTCGCAAAGCTTCTTATGCCGCTAACTCTTAGGTCGCGCTATCTCTTAGGTCGTCCACTACCTTAAGTCGCTCATTCGACCTATCCTATCCCACGACCTAAGACACCCCAGACTTACTTCCTACACGACCTAAGCTCTTAAGTCGCTCCACTGCTACCCAGCTTCCATAGGTCGTCGCCGACCTACCCCTTTGGTCATTATCTCCCCTAAGTCGGTCAGTTCCTTAGGTCGTCTATCTCTTAGGTCATTAACTCGCCCAGTCGACTTATCACTTAACTCGCCGATTTCCTTAACTCGGTCACGACTTAGGACTTGAACAAAATTCTGCCCAAAATCTAAAGCGACTTAACAACGCTAAGAATTCCAGATTTTTACGAACTTTTCGATCCGTAAAATACGGGTCGTTACATATGTTGTATTATTATCATATTTGTTCTCACTCTGCAAGTTTCCTGTTAATTTTGAATTCCCTATGGGTTGAAATAATACATACCCGAACGATATTCTAGAATAGGGGAAAATCGTTATGGGTTGAAATGATAAACCCAAGGGATTTTCATTGATTTTGAATTTTTGGGATTGCGGGTTGAAATGATATATACCCGTAAATATTTAAATTGCGGATTGAAATGATAAATATCCATATCACTTGACCATAGGATAAAAAATTATATACGGACACCGTTGGTCTATATTTTGAAAATGATTTCCAAAGTTTTGAAAGGAAATATATGGGTTTTAATAAATATTGATTTTTAAAATATAATATGTATAAATGTTATTTTTATATATGTCTAAATTTAGATTTTTAAAATAATATGTTTTGGAAATTTTAATTTATAAGTTAGTTTTGAAAAAAATATAAATTTTAAGATTTTACTAATTTAAAAGTAAAATAATATTTAATATAAAATATACATTTAATAATAAGATTTAATTTAATAAAAATTTAATTTAATTAGTATATAATATGTTTAAGTATTTACTTAAATTTATATTAATATTTTAAAAATAGATTTTTACAAGTTTAATAATAAAGGTGGGAAGATAAATTAATGTTGACATGGAATTAAATTGGGAAAAAAATACAATTTAAATAAGAATTTATTTGAACTTATTGGTTTTGAGATTTTGGAAAAAATATTATTTATAACGTGACATGATAAAAAGTGATTAAACGAAAATAAAATTGAGATTGAATATTGAATATTGATTTAAATATATAAATTGGGATTTAAATAAATTGCTACTAAAATAGTTAACTGAATATTTTCCAATTTGAATAAAAATTAAAGTTAAATGCTGAAATATAAATGAAATTTATATATTGTAAATGTTTGAATATTTAAACTTGAATCTTTGAACTTTAAATTGAAATGGTTAAACTAGAAATGATTCAAATTGAATTTTCGGAATTTAAGACGATTTGAATCGATTTGCAAAATTGGAGGAAACTATTTTTTTTATATAAAGTATTTTTAATATATAAACTATTTTAATATATAAATTATTTTAATATATAAACTATTTTAGTTTATAACTGTTTATTATACATACTATTTTCAATATCTAAACTATTTAAGTCAAAAGTGTTATGATTTAAAAAGTGTTTTGATTTAAAAAGTGTTATGATTTTGAAAGTGTTACGATTCTGGAAATGAATATTTTTAAAGTGAACAATGATATCGAATTGATATGGTTTTTGAAACGAATATGATATTTTGATATGAAGTATGAACTATTTGAAAAGAAATGACCACGGTGTGAAATAAGCCTTTGGTTATTAAAGAGACTGGGATCGGATATTGTCATACTCTCTGCCAATATCGAAAACCACTTTAACAACTGTGTACGTGGTGGAGATTTCAAAATGAAGTAGGATGGTTTGGTGACGATTCTGTATGAGGTATTTACGTAGCCCTGACTTCCATGAGTTATCATGATGTGGCTAAAATAGGAGCTATACCGGGCCAAGTGAGGTAATTCCTCCGATCGGGCATATTTCTTCGATACCATTCTATTACTTTGTGATTTGATTGGGTGCACCTTTGATTTGGGAGTGTGTCTCGAGGTGGGCGGTAGTAGCTGCTATGCGTTACCACTAGTCCCGGAGTTCAAATGGTATATCTACCCTGGCATTGCCTCGCGTGCCTTGTCACATGCCCTATCGCGCCTTCTACGAGTTTGACTTGTGTCGTACCTATGGAGTGCTCCCTGATAGCCTACCTATGGGTGGAGTTTACAGTATCTGTATAGACTATGGCATTATATAAAATGTATTAAGGGGGATATGGGTAATGCCTTAACGCTATTTGAATACTATACTTTACTGTAGACATTATTATAATTGCGTATATTACTACATAGTAGATAGTTCCACGGATCCTTAGAGGATGGAAATCCCAAACATCCTTTAAGTTATTTGTATTTTAGTTGACATTTCACTTGAGTTAAATTTACTGGTATAAGAATGTTAATCCTGACTCGAGTGTTTTGTGTTTTCCTTTATGCTCGGATCAGACTGAGTGTCGCAGCATTTGAGACTCACCTTTGGAGTTTGGAGCTTCGCTTGGAAGATCCATCTATATCTATTCAGCTTTCAGTTATTTCAGTTTATTGCATTCATTCATGTTCAGACTCAACTTTTGCTTATGTATTAGAGATTAATTTGTATTGAGATTCTGTTGTATTTTATTTCAAACTCTGATGTTTATATAGAGCTTCATGAACTACTATTTATCTTTTCCGCTGCTTATTGTTGTAATACTCTATGTCTGTGATTCTATGATTGATTTATTTACTGTATATGCTGAATTTTGCCAAATATAAATTAACAATCTGTTATTTTGAGCAATTCAATTCTGACATGTGCGGATGCGAATGGTTCGAAATAGCGGGTCGTTACAAGTGGTATCAGAGCTCTAGTTTAGGCAAAACTTAGCGTATGGAGTAAAAAAATTAATTACAAAACCATATTCATCGAGTTTGAAATTCTTCGTTAGGATCCTCCTGAATTAGAATTTCTTCTGAATTTTGGAACTTTCCCTTTTGTTCTGAAATCCATTCTTGTCTCTCCCTATTCGTGTTCTTCTTGATACTGGAGCATCCCATAACTCCATTTCTATTTCGACAACCTTAGTATGATTTATAAAGGGGTGAACTCCTTTGCAACAGGCGTCGATTCACTGGAGATTCCTACGTCCTCGGTTTAGATGCTATTATTTCTTGCAAAGCCCGAACCATCTCTAGTAGACGATCAGGGCAATTCCCATGTAGTCTTGACTCCACTCCGATAATCAGAGATTATCCTGATATTGGGTGAAGTCACTTTCACTTTCTCCCATGCAGGAAATTGAATTTCGCATTGATTTTATTCCTGGAATCTTGATTGACAGGTTCAGGTCGCCCGTGATTTATATAAGTTTATCCATCTTTTCTCTTTTGTAATCTATCTATTTTGTCTCACTTTCGAGCCTACCTATCTTAGTTAGAATTCTTTTTGATCGGGTCCTTCTGAATTTGAATCTCTATCCTTGTTTTGAAATCCATCCTTGAAGCGTCGTGTGAGGGAGTGTATTTGTTATTAATATAAACTATTTTATATTGTGTTGTTTGAGTTGTTAAGTTTGATTTGGGGTTTCGATCGATTCGTCTGGCCCACGCTATCGATAGGAATTCCAAAACACTTGAACAGAGTAAACTGACACAATATTGTTTTCGAAATTGGTAAATGAAATAATTTAATGTATGATTATATTTTATATATAAAAGTAAAATTCTGAAATTAGATAGTTAAATAAATTGGTTTTAGAATTGATAATACAGTATTTTCATTTATTGTTTCGTCAACATTCTTTAATTGTTAACTATTGTTGTATGTTATAGAGAAATGAAATTTTAAAACATGGGTTATAAATCTTATTTCCAAATGAAATAAATTTAAATTAAGGACTTGAGAATTTAAATTTTTGGTGCTTTTCAAAATTTAGTTTCAAAGTTTTGGAAAATGTATTACTGGAAAATATTATTGAATGGAAATATTTTCGATGAATTTTAAATGAAGTAGTCGGTACTCCCCTCTTTTGTTGCTGGAAAATAATTTCGGTGCTGATTGCAGCATCATTGACATTCATTTTCGAATCTTAAAATAGGGAGACCACTTAGTAGCTTTGCTACACTGTATTTTGAAAATTTGACTTAAATTTGAATTTCTTGAGTATGACTTGATTTATAAAATATATATGCATATGTATATAATTATTTCAAAATAGTTGGAAGTGAAACCGAAAATTTAATTCTTAAATTCTGTGTTAAGTTAGGGTTTTCAATTATTGAAATGAATCAATTTTTTTTGAAATATTTGAAGTGCTTAAAAATTGAAATTGGAATTTAAACAACATAAAACAGTTGAAATGAGATAAAATTTATTTGTATAATAATCAATTGCATTCTAATATATATATAACTTACCTAAAATAGTCAAAATGCTAAAATGTTAATGAATTGTGTAATTGAAGGTTATACAAGAGAAATTTAAGTAATAAAAATGTTCAAACTGAGATTTTGCTTAATATCAATGTTGTAAATAAAAGGTAAATTTGTAGAGTATTTAATTACACTCAAAACCTTAATATAACTTACCTAGAAATAGTTAAATTTTAATGAGAATAGCAATTGAATAGTATACAATATTAATGCAAGTAATAAGATGTTCAAGTATGAAATTTTGCTAAGGGAATTTATAAATAAAAAATTTGGTTGTTAAAATGAATGTTTAATTTATGTTATAAGAAATGTTAAGTGAAATAAATTGAATAATAAAAGAGAAATACTATTTAAGTAAATAAATATGAACTTAAGAATAGTTGAAATTGAATTTTAGTTGAATCAACTCAACTGAAAATAAATAGATAAATAAATGAGGTAAATAAAATAAATTTATTTTGAAAGAAATTTTTTTGTAACAAATATTAATATAAATTGAAAGCAAATAAATTGAAAGAAAATACATTGAATTTAAAATCAACCAAAATGTGAATGCAATGAATATTTATTGGTTGAATAAAATAGATTGAAACCAAATTTTTAGTATATTAATCAATTTAAAGACTAATGAAATTTATATGGTTTTAAATCAATTTTTGTAACTAGTGCTATATATTTCGAATCTATTTTTCCTTTCTGTTGCTTCTATTCTCCTATCTCGTTCCTTTTCGGGGAAGAAAAGCTTTGAGTGGGGGAGAGTGTAACGAACCAGAAATTTTAACAGTTTTATAACGTAATTGACTGAAATTTTGCTTGAAATTTAATATTAAATTTTTACAATGAAAATTTAATATTTGGAATACGTCTATTTAAACGTAGCAAATGTCAGATTTTCATCAAATAATGTGGAAGTAAGTTCTGTTGTGTAATTATCAATTTAAATCAGTTAATAATTGATGGAAATAAAATATTTTCAAAACCTGAATATTTTTATATAATAAAAATGTAAAGCATCTTCTGAGTGAGACGTCATATTTCGTTTTGCCAAATTTGGACTGCTCTAGCTTTGTTTATCTTATTTTCAGCGAATTAGTAGTCGTTTGGCAGTGAAATATTGATTTTTGATAGGATGATCGTATCGCTGATACCTGTGTACCATTCTGTTCGTTTTGTCTGCCGATCTTTGCAGTATATTCATTTGTGTATTTCGGAGTCCGGTAAGCGGTGATATCCGTGAAAACGGTTAACTGTATTGGCACCCATTTTTGAACTTTTGATATTCTGTGTCCATTCAAATTTCAAACGGCTTAAATAAACAGCCACTAACATTTATTTATTTTCAGTTTTGACTTTTGCTATTCCATTGGTTCCAATTTATATTTGTTGATTCGTTTCATTTCTGATTCATTGTGTCTCCTCTCCTTTTTTCACCCTGTTCTTTCTGTTAGAAATCATATTATATTAAGTACAATATCTATTTATGGCTTCACGGAATCATGTCCGAGCCTTCCACCATGGTCCACTCCACCAAGATCACCACCGAAACACCACCCTCCACCTCCCTTTCTCCGGCGACAGACAGCAGCCCGCCTCCACCTACTTGTTCCAAATCCTTACACCACCATGCCACGTCACCAAGGCGGATAGCAGCCGATAACCCATTCGCCTCATCACCAACTCCACATGTTCGCCAACATCAGCCTTCCTTGCCTTTGTCCACTGTGCCTTCCTCTCGAACGCCGAGATTCGCCACTCCCGCCCACAAGTACCTCCACCACCCATTGAGTCCATAGCCGAACCAAACCCACATCAGACCACCCTCCACCTTCCCACCCGCGTCAACACCACATCCGCCTCCAAGATCCCGCGACCCAGCCTTATCTTTTCCTGGTGGCACGAGCAGCCTATCACTGAACGCCTACGTCGTGTTGCCTTCACCATTTCGTCTCTCCTCTTAATAATTATTTAAAAAAAATGCATATACATATATATATATCGGATATATAGCAAAGCATATTTTGGTTTCTGCTGGTGCTTATATATTTATATTTTAGTTTGCTTTCAAATTAATACTTGTTTTTTTTATTTATACTACCTATATATTATTACATAAATATTACGCATATATATATGAAATAGTTTTTGCTAGCCTACTCATTTGTAATAGTATATAAAACATGTTTGTTGTATATAAGTTTTATTGGTTATATATGACCTGTTGATTTATATATATATATTACAATAAAGTAGTCTGTGTTGTTTTTATAATAAATATTGACTTTAAAAATATAATATGTTTATATATTAGCTTACATATATGTAACAACCGTGATTTTTGAATTACTGTCGGTGTAAATATTTAAAAAAAAATTAATTTAAATTTGAAATGAAATCTTGTAGTGAAGTCAGTAGTCTAAATAGTAGTAGCATGTTGAAATAAAAAGGGCTGTTGCCTTCACGTGAGAAATGGGTTCATATTAAAGAGCTAATGGTACATATTTTCATGTGCTGTCACTTTTTTTTTGCAAAGCAAACACTTTACATTATTAGCTTCTTCATCTCTGCTTTGCTATTTAAAAGTGAACCAGGTGTGAACACTTTGCATTATTTTTATCATCAAATTTGCCTTGGCTGTCTCTAGCCATCAAGTGTGTAGCCGAGTACTATATTTTCAAAAGCACGTTTGCATTAAATGCAATTAGACAAAAGGATGGCCAGTACATATCTTTCTCTTACTGGTTCACAATATTGAAAGATTCCCTGCAACATTTTTCGCTCATTTACAGAGCTCTGAGAAAACTTTTAATGGCAGCTTCCACATTCTTGCTTCCTTGAATCTTTGGAGCTAACTGAAATTGAAGCAAATATTTCGGTGAGTTTTATACTCACACTTCTAATATATAGTCAGTGATATTCGTGGGATTACTTCAGAAAAATTTGTGTGAGCAAGTGTTCTGACATGCGTGTAATTGCTGTAACGACCCAGTATTTTCAACCATTCGCATCCATTATAAGTGTATAGGTAGACACTCATGCCGGAATTGAATTGCTCAAAATACCACGTTGTAAATAAAATTTGGCAAATCTCAGAATATACAGTAAATAAATATAATCACAGATCATAGACACAGAGTAAAATAATGCAGCGGAAGTAAAAGAAATAGTAGTTCATGAAGCTACTATGTAAATATATCAAAGTTACATAAGATACAACATAAGAAATAAAGTACAGCAGAAGTCTCAATACAATAACCAAGTACAGGCTGAATAGAACAACGGAACCGAAGTTGATAGAACAAGACTAGCAGATAATATCCAATGATTCAAATCTCCAGAAGGTGGAAATCCAAATCTGTGAATACTCAGGCTGACCCGAGCGTAAAGCAAAACACAAAACACTCGAGTCAGGACAATGTATACTTATATAATGTAAACCAACTCAAGTGAACTGTAATAAAGGTACAAGTAACTTAAAGAATGCTTAGGATCGCCCATTCTTTAAGGATCCGTTAAACTATTTGCTATGTAGTAATATACGTTATATATAGTAGTGTCTAATCAGTAAAGTATAATCATATAGAAAATAGCGTTAAGGGGATGGAGAACCTTAACGCGGTCTGATCTTAAAATCATAATCGTAGTGGGTTCGATATGGTAGGTGACACGGCACACAAGGCAATGCCAGGGTAGATATACCAATTACGCATCCGGACTAGTGGTGATGCATAGCAGCCACTACCGCCCACCTCGAACAACACTCCCAAATCAAGGGTGGCCACCAAATCAATCACAAGTAATAGAATGGTATCGAAGAAGTGTGTCCGATCAGAGGTGCTATCTCATTGGTCCGTCAATCGCACCTGTTTTAGCCACCTTATGCCAACTCACGGGAGTTGGGTCCACGTATATACCTTAGGATCGTCGCCAACATCCTACTTCATTCTGGAAACTCCACCGCGTACACGGTTGTCAAAGTTGTTTTCGGTATCGACAAAGAGTATGCCAGATATCCGATCCCGGTCTCTTTGCCAACCAATCGTTATTATAACCCGTGGTTATAACTTTAAAAATAATACTTTATACTTTAAATAAAATATCATTTCAAAATCATGTCTTTATCAAAATAAAGATTTATCATTTCCAAATCATTTCAATATTCCAAAATATCGTATCCTTTCAAACTTCTTTTCAAATCATTTCAATATATCAAAATATCATATCTTCCAAAACTTCAATTTCAAATCATCTCAATATCAAAATATCATATCTTTGATAGTTATACTTCGAAACAAAAATCATTTTTATTTCAAAACTATATCCATTTCAAAAAAAAATCATTTCCATTTCAAACATATATTCACCTTTCAAATAGTCTATACTTTCAAAGTTATAATTCTTTTGAAACTAAAACATTTGAAATCATTATACTTTGAAAATCACAACATTTTTGAAAACATATATTTGAAATCATCTTTTAATTCTACATATTTACAAATTTATTAAATTAAACCCAAATTCCAAATTTTAATTTAAATTTAATTTAAACCATCATTTTCAACTCACATTCAGTTTACTAACAAACCATTTCAAATCTTATAAATTTCAAATATAGGTTAAATTCACAAAATACAATATTCAATCCTTAGTATATTTCAAAGCTTAAATATCCCACATTTCATAAATTCAAAATCATTTGTATACATTTCAAAATATCAAAATATTATTCAAAACATCATTCATTTATATTTCATTTAAATACCATTTGAATCCATTCTTTTTATTAAATTTAAATACCATTTTAAACTCACATAAAAATCAAATTCTTCCATTTAAAACCATTTAAATGTCTCTTCATTATCTTTAGCATTTTTAACATTTAATTTCCAAAATTATATCATTTTCCAAAGATTATTTTTCATTAAAATTTTATTAAACAACAAAATATAGTTTTCGTAGCACTTACAAAATGCTACGTAAAGTTATAGTTTAAAATAGTTCATTTAACAAAATGACAGCGCTTAAATGCTGTAATATATTTCCATTAAAATTAAAATAAACTTAAATGTTAAGTTTAACCACTACAGCACTTACAAAGTGCTATAATAGCCTTTATTCCAAATTAACTCTTTAGTTCATTTAAATAACTACAGCGATTACAAAATGCTGTAATATCTTTTACATACATTTCAAAATGCTGTCAAATCAAATTTAGAGCTTAATTACCATTTCACAAATTTAACTAAATTTCCAATTCCATTTAATTAACTTAAACCTTTAATTAAAACCAAATTTCACATTTCCAAGTCAAATTTATTTTAAAAGATCACTTTTAAACACTCATTTATTTAACCACTTAAATTCATAGAAAAATCAATAATACTTTAATAAATCACTTAAATTCAAATTTAATCAAAATATCATATTTACCATTTCCAAATAAAATTTAATATCCATTTTATTTATATAACTTAAATATCATTTTTAACCAAAATTCCAAATTTTAATTTTAATTTATATTTCAAAAATCCAGTTAAACCATTCATTAATTACATTTTTAACACATGGAAGAATCATAATTTCTTTAATTCAAAATTTTTCAAAATCAGTTTAAATCAAATTTCCTAAATTTATATTTTTAAAATACTTAAAATTATCCAAAAACACTTTATAAAATAACCACGGGCCTGTATATAGTTTTCTAGCCTAGGTCAAGTGATACGGATATGTATCATTTCAATCCGCAGTTTAAAAAGAAAAATCCGGGTTTTATCATTTCAAACCCGAAATCCCAAGTTAAATAAAATAAATAAAAACCATTCAGGCTTATCATTCCAGCCCATAACGATTTTTCCCTATTCTAAAGTCCGTTCGGGTATGTATCATTTCAACCCATAGTGATTCTAATCTACAGGGAACTTGCAGTGTGATAAACATATATAAATAACAGAATAGCATGAAATAACAGTAACATATGATATAATAAGTGTAATAACAGGTGTGAACATCATATGATAATAATATAAACATATATAACATGATGATATACATTACAGATTCAAATGGTGTCGGTTTATCAGTTATATAGGTACATATTGTCTGGTGAGAATAACTCACCTGTTTGTGCTGGAGATATCAAAACCAATGACACAATGGAAACAAAAGCACGATGACAAGACTACGGACTTGAGTGGAGTGCGAATCCAAGCTACAACTCTTGTGCACAACCCAAAACAAACAATCAAAACAACTGTTAATTCCATTATCTCAGCGACCTAGAACTTAGCGACCTAAGAGGGGCTTGCGACCTAAGAACAGAAGAGCTTCGCGACCTAAGAACAGGAAGCTTTGCTACCTAACAGCAGGAAGCTTCGCGACCTAACAGCAGAAGGCTTGCGACCTAACAGCAGGAAGCTTCGCGACCTAACAGCAGAAGGCTTGCAACCTAACAGCAGAGAGCTTCGCGACCTAAGAACGGAAAGGTTTGCGACCTAACAACAGAAGACCTTGCGACCTAAGGACTTGGGAGAAGTTTGCGACCTAGGGACTTAAGATTGCAACCTAACTACAGGAAATGTTTGCGACCTAACTACAGGAAAGGTTCGCGACCTAACTACAGGAAAGTTTTGCGACCTAAGGGACCTACGACCTAAGAGGCTAACAAGCTAGGGCTTCAACGACCTAGAGCTCCCATAGCTGTTCCTTAACTCGCCTGCGACCTACCACTTGATCAAATAAAGCCAAGTACTGCTTCACCAGCTAATCTCTTAAGCCGCAAGGAGACTACGACCTAGCTTAGGTCGCTCGCGACCTACGACTTAACTAAGGTCGTACGCGACCTAAGACTTAGTCAAATTTTATGCCCAGAAATCAGCTCCTATAAATAGGCCACCACTTCCAACATGAAGAGGACTTTTGCCAAATCATTTCTTCAAGCGTCGTTACTCTGTCGAAGTCTCCATTCATCCAACAATCAAAGATCCTCAAACATTCAAGACGCTACAACAATCTTCAAGAGATAATTCCCTACATCCAACATGGATTCATCGAATTTCATCGACGAAGATTGAGCTAGTAGTCAAGATTGTTTCTTTTGATCAAGTTGTACTGTTTTGATAAGAGATTTGTATTGATTTGTAACCGAATTCAGTAATAAAGAGATTCAAAGTGGACGTAGGCTTAATCTCAAGCCGAACCACTATAAATTGCTGTCTTTTACTGCTTTTCTGGCAGTTTACTGCTTAAATTCTGTTCCCGTCACACGGGTGGTGCTTTCACGATTCTATTACACACACCGGGTGTTAGCGTTCACTTTTTACCGTTAACAACAACAAAATTCAATACGACTTTAAAATGAAATAACTTTGAAATGAAAAGAGATTTGAATGTCAAATCTTTTGCCTTGTTTTCTACAATGCTTTGCATGGCCTAGGGGTTTATATAGGTCAGGTTTGACATGACTTTGGCTCAGGTTTGATCATAGGAATGCATGGCATAAAGGCTAGAACATGTGGAGGAAGTTACAACACAAGAATATCAAGAGACTAGGCAACATAGTGGAGTTTGGTTCAACTTTTGGCTCGGTCTATGGGTCAAATGGCTCGGCCATCATCTGGTACAGGTCTGGACAGAGGTTTAGGTGATGAGTAGCAGCAGCCAAAGGTCATGTAGCAAGTGGTGGTGGTGGCTAAGGGGGTGGGCAAAGCAAGATATGGAGGGTAGGTGATGATATGTGTGGTCTAGGCAATGTTTTGTGGAGTTTTGTGGTGATGGCTTCAAGTGGAAGGTCATGGCCTGTCTTGGTCAGAGGGAAGGGAGTGTTTGATGTAGTAGATGGAGGAGGTGATGATGGGAATGAAGGTGGTAGAGGCTAGGCCAAGCAAACATGTGAAGAGATCAAGGCAAAATTGCATAGAAAAGTAAGAAAAAAGTAGAAAGAAAAGAGGGAGATTACCAAATTTTTTTGCAACATGGAGGCCATGATTTTTTTTAGGGTTTTGGAGCTTTGAAAATTCGTGAATAAGATGAGGGATTCGGCTGAAAATGAATGAGGAAAAGAACGGCAAAAATAAAATAAAAGATGTATTGATTGAAAAGAAACGGTAGAATTCAAAAGGGCTAAGCACACAAAAGGTATCAAACACTTCATATATCTTTAATTTCTTTTTTATAACTTTATATTTCTGGAACAAATAATAATCCCAGATAAAATTTCGAAATTTTATCAAAATATAATAATTTATATAAATATTTATCAATTATATAAAGTTAAATTAAGAAAATAGCTAAAATAGTAAACTAGTCTAGAAAATTTGGAATTGAATAGAATAAATTTTTAGAAAATTCATATGAGCTTGTAATATATTTTTAAACATAAATAATAAAATGAAATAAAAATATATTCACAAAATAAACATTTAAAATTTAATTTACATATAATTTCTAATGAAGAAAATAGCAGAAAATAGGAAAACAGCCTTTAAAAATAGGAAATCATCATAGTAAATTTTGGAAAAATTCTATTATCATTTTAAAAATATTTAGAGATGGAAATATACATAAATAAACATATTGACACATATTAAAATAAAATATAAGAAATAAAATATGATTTATAAAATTTAAAATAGGCAAAATTGCACAATAAAACAAATTATACTAAAAATTGAAATGTACATAACTTTTACATTTTAACTCCGTTTTCAACGAAACGAAAAGTAGTGTTCAAGTTATTTCATCTATTTTTATAATAAAAGATAAAATTTATAATTTCAAACTTTTAAATTTTTAAGTTTAAAACTCAAAGTTTGACTATTTTAACCAAAATTCACATTTTCTGGAAATATTAAATTTAGTCATATTTGGAATTCTAATCCACATACAAAATCAAAGTTTTTATATTTACAATAAAAAAATTTATTCTTTTCATAAATAAAGCTTTAAATCTGAAAATCAATTTAAAAATAATTGTAAAATACAGGGTTATTACAATTGCTGTGTGTCCAAACTATATTTTTCAAGCGTACACTTTAAGTCTTCATTCATTTTAAGGGGTTAGGTGCTGTTGTTATATTTTGCATCATTTTGCAATTGGTTCAAAAGTGACGTGTAGTGTTCAAGCCACGTCCGGAAAGGTGCACATGCGTGCCTGGTCATATATTCCTACGTGAGTATATTTTAGTTCCAATTAGTGTGTGTTGCAGGTTAATTATATCACAAGTGCGTTCCAGTTTCGCACACATGTCTTAAACTCAGGCTAACTATGCATGCACAGGGTGCTATATTTTCACAACCATCATTTTTGTGAAAGGAAAAAAAATTGAAGTAGCTCAGGGACATTTTATTTGAGTTGCTTGTCTTTGCATGCACATGTGTATAGGATGTCAGGTAGCTTTAGTTATATTTTATCTACTTCTTGTGTGCGTGTGTTTATGTTTTGTTTTGTTTTTTTTATGTATGAGTTCTTGTCCATATTATTGCATTCAAGTGAATAGTTGATTCTTGCGTGTTAAAACTTGCTTTGACTCCTTTTTATTTTATATTTTCGCGTGACAGTAAATTGTTTGTGTAAGCAAGTTAGTTCGGTGCAAAATTTTTGGTTGTGTGCGCAGGTATAACTTTGCATGGCTTTTGTTTCATATATGCGTGCAATAAGGTTAATGCCAGGCAGTGTAAAGTTTTATTGAAAGTATATAGTGGTGTAGTCCACTATTTAAATTTAGTTGTACCAGTGTTACATTTTAAAAACGTATTTCACGCCGTTATTTTTATAACGGAATTTTTAACCGGTGTTTATATTTTTGAAACGTGTTGTTTTGACGACATTTTGACGAGTAAACTCACTATTGTTTTGACTTCAGTAACCATCAATTTTAAAGTGGATTTGCAAGCGGTTATTCCACAACGTTGATTTGATATCCGTTTTTACGGTGTTTTGTGAAGCGCAATTTCTTTGTCGAAATTGCTACAGATGTTGCTGTTTTTATCATGTGTTTTAAAAATCGTTTTAAAATAAAAATTGTTTCCAAAATTTTTACAGTTTGCGCTTTCAAAAGAATGAGGAAGCGATTTAAACGCTTCAGAAAAATTAAGGACTATGAACCCTTACTTTTACTGATTCGCTTAATTCCGGACTTGTCCGTTTGAGAACGTAAAATGTTATTTATATAAAATACACAATTTTGCACTTTCAAGGAAACGATGAAGAGATTTAAATGATTTAGCAAAAATGCGGAGTATGGAACCACACTTTTACTAATTCGGTTAATTTCGGAATCATTAATTGATATATTTGCTGAGGATTTGCTGTTTGATGATTTTTGATGAATTGTTGGGCTTTCGAGCCACTCTGCAGGACCTTCGGGTCATCTGATGGACCTTCGGGTCGATTACCAGTACTAGACCTTCGGGTCACTCTGTTGGACCTTCGGGTCATCTGATGGGCGCCAAAAATTATAGTACTTGGTAGGCTTCGGCCATATGAGATGCACGTGCGGCGTAGCTAAAACTCGCCATCTGCTCGGATCGATCCACGTTTATGCTGATTTTCTAGTTATCTATTTTTGATTTCTAGATTTTGTGAATTGTTGTTTTGAATTCAATTGTGAATTTAAAAGTTGATTTGATGGAGTTTAAATTGAGATTTCTTCATTTAAACTATGTTGATTATTTATGCTGAATAGTCTCATTCAAGACTATAATTATTTGCTTAAGTGTTGTTTATCATGCACTTCTTTTTGAGTTTAAATTAGACTGATCCGTTTATTATTTTCTTTTAAATAACACTCGGGTCAAACCAAGTTATTTCAGGGTAATCGCTATCTCTGATTCAGTTGCAGCTACAGCTTTTGGGATTTCACTCCATCTTTTGTCTAGTCTTCGAGGTGTACTTTTGGTGTATTGACTATCACCTCATGTATGTTGATGTCTTTGTATATGTACATGTGGTTCATATGAATGATCGATTGTTATAGCATGTATTCCAGACTTGTCTTCCGCTATATATCTGATATTTCTGTTCTGATGTGATTATACTTATCTATGTTGTTGCTATTATGAGTTGTTCTGAATTTTTCTTTAGCCAACGTAGTTTCGTTTTAGATTTGGATTGAATATATATCTTTGGGAGTAATTCACACAACTCCTACCGATGTAATCAATACTCGTTTGAGGCATAACTTACGGATGGTCGCTTCTAACAAGCCTTATTCTTCGCAATAGCAGACGTTATTCCTTATAATAACCTTTGTTATTGTGAGCATAGAGGTGGGGCATCACAGCTTTGTATCAGAGCTGAAATTCAGAACAAATTATAATGAAACACAGAACAGAAACAGAATGGAACATGTGTTACAACTATTTGAGGGTTTTATTTGTGCCTTTCTAATCTATTCCTTCCACTTTAACAGGTGGAGTTTGTCTAGGAATAAATCTCATATTCCGTAGTATTCCATTTGTTAAAATTCCTTATCAATTTTGTGTTGTTTAACTAATCCCCATCTTCTCTTGTCTCTCAGCCTATGGCCGGAAGGGGTAGAGGGAAGCGTTCTTCTGCAGGCCCGTCTAGTGGTTCTCATCCAAACAGAGTCTATATGTCAGCTGATCAGTTTATGGAGCTATTTAAGAGTACTCAACCTTCTGTTGCTACTCCCGTCGCTCCCAATCACAAGTCTGCCTTCGCCCGCATGTGTAGTGACTATTCCCACCTTGGAGGCCAGCCTTTCAAGGGATCGGAAAGTGTAATGGAGGTTCAGACTTGGTTGTGCACTAGTGAGCACATATTTTCTCAGATGGATCTTTCTGATCATCATCGCATTCTCGTGGCATCCAGTATGTTGCAAGTGCATGCACTTGATTGGTATGATCTTTTTATTGTGGAAGTTGATGAGTCCTCTCTCTCATGGATTCAGTTCAAGGAACGTTTCAAACTTAAGTTCGTTCCTGAATCAGAAAAGGCTAATCTTGCTCGTAGTTTCCTTGAGTTGAAACAAGGAAAGTCCTCTGTTTCTGATTATGTTGCATCTTTCGAGGTCTTATCCAAATACGGAGTTGAGTTCATTAACACTCCACGTAAGAAGAATCTTAGATTTATTGATGGTTTGAAGAAGCATTTGAAGAAAGTTCTTTTGCTTCAGCTTAAGCTCTCTTTTGAGAAGCTTGTTGATTCGGCTCTTTGTCTTGAACCCCAACAAGAAGAGGTTTCCATTTCCTAAGCCTAATTCTTCCAACAAGAAGAAGAAGCAAGCTACCTCCAGTTCTCAGCCTAGTAGTGCACCTTCTATTCAGAGGGCGTGCTATAATTGTGGTTCTTTGGATCATCTTCTTCGTAATTGTCCTAAGCCTCGCATTTGCCGTTATTGCAAGAAAGAGGGTCATTGGATTTCTGATTGTCCAACTGCTTCTAAAGGTCTCAAATCTGGGAAACTTAATGTTGCTAAAGCTTCTGGCGTTTCTTCTCAGCCCAAAGGTATTACTCCTTCTGTTTTGGAAGGTTTTATTTTATTTCATGGCCATTCTATTAGAGTTCTTTTCGATACGGGTGCATCGCATTCATTCGTGTTAAAGGAGCTTGTTGATACTATTCCTTTGGATGTTGTTAGTCTTTGCGACCCTTTGAGGATTGTAAATCCTATTGGTGGATCCGCTACTCTTGGTTTGTTATGTGTTGGTGTTGAGATTATTCTTTGTGGTTTCTCCTTTCATGTGAATCTGCATGTTATGGATCATCTTAGTTTTGATATGATATTAGGTATGGATTGGCTCATCCGTTTTGAAGTTCAAATCCTATGTCCTGAAAGAAATTTATATCTCAAGCATCCCGATGCTAGCGAACAGTTATCTATTATATTTCGAAGCATGGATCATACTTCAAATGCTCTTATTTCTTCCCTCGAGTCGGAGGATGTCATTGCTAATATTCCGATTGTTTGTGATTTTTCTAATGTTTTCTAGCCTATTTCGAGATTGCCGCCGAAGAGGGCAATTGAGTTTCGTATTGATCTTATCTCTAGTGCTCATCATGTCAGTCGTCCTCCCATGAGGATGTCTGCTAAGGAAAATGAGGAACTCAAGCAACAATTATCTGAATTGGAAGCCAAGCATTTTATTCGTTCTAGCTTATTTCCTTAGGGCGCCGCCGTTGTCTTTGTTAAGAAGCCAGATGGTACTCTTAGGCTTTGCATTGATTATCGCATGCTTAACGAGCTCACTATCAAAAATAGGTATCCATTACCTAGGATCGATGACATGTTCGATCAGTTAAGTGGCGCTAAGATTTTCTCCCAACTCGATCTTGCTACCGGTTTTCATCAGTTACGAGTTGCGGAAGATAGCATTCCTCTTACCGCATGCCATACTCGTTATGGTTCTTACGAATGGCTTGTTATGCCGTTCGGTTTGACGAACGCTCTAGCATATTTTGTAGATCTTATGAATCGGATATTCCGGGAATATCTCGATAAGTTCATCTTGGTTTTCAATGATGATATTCTTATCTATTCCAAATCTGAAGTCGATCATATTCAGCATTTGGAGATTGTTTTGAGCACTCTTCGTCAACATCAGCTTTATGCCAAATTCTCCAAGTGTCACTTCTGGGAGAATAAGGTGAAGTTTCTCGGTCACATTGTTTCTTCTGATGGTATCTCTATCGATCCTTCCAAGATCGAATCTATTCAGAATTGGAAGAGGCCCGAGACCGTTACTGAGATCCGTAGTTTTCTTGGATTGGCAGGTTATTATCGCCGGTTTATTAAGGACTTTTCTTGTATTGCTTTACCGCTTACCACTCTCATGAGGAAAGCTGTTCCTTTTATTTGGTCGGATAAGTGTGAGAATTCTTTCTTGAAGTTAAAAGATCTCCTTACTCATGCTCCTATCTTAGTGGTGCCCGAAGGGAATCATGATCTTGTTGTTTATACCGATGCCAGTGGTTATGGATTCGGTGCTGTTCTCATGCAAAAGGATAGAGTAGTTGCCTATGCTTCTAGACAACTAAAGCCTAACAAGATTCGTTATGCTACCCATGATGGGAGTTAGCCGCTATAGTCTTTGCTCTAAAGATTTGGCGACATTATCTATTGGGCGAGCGTTTTATTCTCTTCACCGATCACAAATCTCTGAAATATCTCTTCACTCAGAAAGAACTTAATATGAGGCAACAATGCTGGCTCGAATTTCTTGCTTCATATGATTTCGATATTCAGTATACCCCTGGTAAGGGTAATCGAGTTGGTGATGCGCTTAGTCGCAAGCAATATGTTGTTGTTTCCATGATGCTAGCAGAGTGGAATATTTTGGAAGCTTTATCTGTTTGTGATATTAGAGACCGTCCTTCAGTTTCTAATTTTCCCGTGCTTTTATTTAGCATGGAAGCTCGTCCTAGTTTGTTGGATCGTGTTGCCGATGCCCAAAAACAAGATCCAGATATTTCTCATTTTATTCAGAGTTGTAAATCGGAATCCCGAAGTGATAATCTAAAGGATTTTGATATTGATATTCATGGTTGTATTCGGAAGAAGGGTAGGTTGATCGTGCCTAATGTTCCTAATCTTAGAAATGACATTCTTGAGGACTGTCATCGTTCTAAGTATACTATCCATCCAGGTAGTAGTAAGATGTAAGCTGATATGAAACGCTTATACTATTGGGAGGGTATGAAGCGTGATGTTGCAAGTTATGTAAGTCGTTGAATGACTTGTCAACTTGTTAAAGCGGAACACCAGCGTCCTAGGGGTCTTTTGCAGCCTCTTGAGATTCCATTATGGAAATGGGATCAAATTTCCATGGAATTCGTTGATGGTCTACCTCGTTCGAGGTCGGGCCATACTAGTGTTTGGGTGATTGTTGACCGATTGATTAAATCAGCCCATTTTATTCCTATCAAGTCCAATCGGACTGCTCCTTTGTTGGCTAAGTTGTTTATAAAAGAAGTCGTTCGACTTCATGGGGTGCCTAGTTCTATTGTTAGTGATAGAGATCTGCTTTTTACTAGTGGTTTCTGGCGGAGTCTTCAGAAAGCTATGGGCACTAAACTCAATCTCAGTACAGCTTATCATCCACAGTCTGATGGTCAGACTGAAAGGGTGAATCAAGTTTTGGAAGATCTCCTTCGAGCTTTCATTCTTGATTTTGGTGGTAGTTGGGAAGACCACTTACCTCTTGTTGAGTTTTCTTATAACAATAGTTTCCAATCCAATATCGGTATGGCTCCTTTCGAAGCTCTTTACGGAAGGCCGTGTCGATCACCATCTTGTTGGTTGGAATCGGGGGAAAAGTTAGTTCTCGGCCCCGATTATATCCGTGAATCTTCGGAGAGGATTGATATCATTAGACAGAGAATGAAAGAGGCTCAGAATAGGCAGAAATCTTATGCCGATCATCGTACGAAGCCTTTGGAATTTTCTGTTGGCGATCTTGTATTCATTCGTGTTTCCCTGATGAAGGGCGTGGTGCGTTTTAGTAGCTCCGGGAAATTGGCTTATCGATATGTTGGACCGTTTCCTATTACGGAACGCATTGGCCCAGTTGCTTATCGTGTATCGCTACCTTTTCAGTTTTCGGGAATTCATGACGTATTTCATGTATCCCAGCTTCGTCGATGCCTTCGAGATTCAGATTCTATTATTGATCCTCCTATGTTGCAAGATCTTGAGATCTCACCCAACTTGTCTATTGTGCAAAATCCTATTCGTGTGCTAGCTTCGGAGGTTAAACGCCTTCGGAATAAAGAAGTTCCGCTTGTGAAAATTCAATGGTCCGCAAACCCAAAGATTGCACTTGGGAAACCAAAGAATTCATCGAGCGTTCTTATCCGGGTTTTCTCTCCTCTTTGGGTGGGAGTGAGCATTCTTGATCTATCTTTTCTTTTTAAATCTTTGTTGTGATGAATTAATTGTGTTATTGACTGCTTCCAGTATGAAAATTGAGGGGATGCAAATTTTATAAGGGGGAGTCTGTAACAACTTTGATTTTTGAATTACTGTCGGTGTAAATATTTTAAATAAAAAATAAAATAATTTTTTTTTAAATTAAATTTGAAATGAAATCTTGTAGTAAAGTCAGTAGTCTAAATAGTAGTAGCATGTTGAAATAAAAAGGGCTTTTGCCTTCACGTGAGAAATGGATTCATATTAAAGAGCTAATGGTACATATTTTTATGTGCTGTCCCTTTTTTTTGCAAAGCAAACACTTTACATTATTAGCTTCTTCATCTCTGCTTTGCTATTTAAAAGTGAACCAGGTGTGAACACTTTGCATTATTTTTATCATCAAATTTGCCTTGGCTGTCTCTAGCCATCAAGTGTGTAGCCAAGTACTTTATTTTCAAAAGCACGTTTGCATTAAATGCAATTGTACAAAAGGATGGCCAGTACACATCTTTCTCTTACTGGTTCACAATATTGAAAGATTCCCTGCAACATTTTTCGCTCATTTACAGAGCTCTGAGAAAACTTTTAATGGCAGCTTCCACATTCTTGCTTCCTTGAATCTTTGGAGCTAACTGAAATTGAAGCAAATATTTCGGTGAGTTTTATACTCACATTTCTAATATATGGTCAGTGATATTCGTGGGATTACTTAAGAAAAATTTGTGTGAGCAAGTGTTCTGACATGCGTGTAATTGCTGTGTGTCCAAACTATATTTTTCAAGCGTACACTTTAAGTCTTCATTCATTTTAAGGGGTTAGATGTTGTTGTTATATTTTTGCATCATTTTGCAATTGGTTCAAAAGTGACGTGTAGTTTTCAGGCCACGTCTGGAAAGGTGCACATGCGTGCCTGGTCATATATTCCTACATGGGTATATTTTAGTTCCAATTAGTGTGTGTTGCAGGTTATTGATATCACAATAGTGTGCGTTCCAGTTTCGCACACATGTCTTAAACTCAGGCTAACTGTGCATGCACAGGGTGCTATATTTTCACAACCATCATTTTTGTGAAAGGAAAAAAAATTGAAGTAGCTCAGGGACATTTTATTTGAGTTGCTTGTCTTTGCATGCACATGTGTATAGGATGTCAGGTAGCTTTAGTTATATTTTATCTACTTCTTGTGTGCGTGTGTTTATGTTTTGTTTTGTTTTTTTTATGTATGAGTTCTTGTCCATATTATTGCATTCAAGTGAATAGTTGATTCTTGCGTGTTAAAACTTGCTTTGACTCCTTTTTATTTTATATTTTCGCGTGACAGTAAATTGTTTGTGTAAGCAAGTTAGTTCGGTGCAAAATTTTTGGTTGTGTGCGCAGGTATAACTTTGCACGGCTTTTGTTTCATATATGCATGCAATAAGGTTAATGCCAGGCAGTGTCAAGTTTTGTTGAAAGTATATAGTGGTGTAGTCCACTATTTAAATTAAGTTGTACCGATGTTACGTTTTAAAAACGTATTTCACGCCGTTATTTTTATAACAGAATTTTTAACCGGTGTTTATATTTTTGAAACGTTTTGTTTTGATGACATTTTGACGAGTAAACTCACTGTTATTTTGACTTCAGTAACCGTCAATTTTAAAGTGGATTTGCAAGCGGTTATTCCGCAACGCTGATTTGATATCCGTTTTTACGGTGTTTTGTGAAGCGCAATTTCTTTGTCGAAATTGCTACAGATGTTGCAGTTTTAATCATGTGTTTTAAAAATCGTTTTAAAATAAAAATTGTTTCCAAAATTTTTACAGTTTGCGCTTTCAAAAGAACGAGGAAGCGATTTAAACGCTTCAGAAAAATTAAGGACTATGAACCCTTACTTTTACCAATTCGCTTAATTCCGGACTTGTCCGTTTGAGAACGTAAAATGTTATTTATATAAAATACACAATTTTGCACTTTCAAGGAAACGATGAAGAGATTTAAACGATTTAGCAAAAATGCAGAGTATGGAACCACACTTTTACTAATTCGGTTTATTCCGGACTCGTCAATTGAAATATTTGTTGAGGATTTGCTGTGTGATGATTTTTAATGAATTGTTGGGCTTTCGAGCCACTATGCCAGACCTTCGGGTCATCTGATGGACCTTCGGGTCGATTACCAGTACTAGACCTTCGGGTCACTCTGCTGGACCTTCGGGTCATCTGATGGGCGCCAAAAATTATAGTACTTGGTAGGCTTCGGCCATATGAGATGAACGTGCGGCATAGCTAAAACTCGCCATCTGCTGGGATCGATCCACATTTATGCTGATTTTCTAGTTATCTATTTTTGATTTCTAGATTTTGTGAATTGTTGTTTTGAATTCAATTGTGAATTTAAAGGTTGTTTTGATGGAGTTTAAATTGAGATTTCTTCATTTAAACTATGTTGATTATTTATGCTGAATAGTCTCATTCGAGACTATAATTATTTGCTTAAGTGTTGTTTATCATGCACTTATTTCTGAGTTTAAATTAGACTGATCCATTTATTATTTTATTTTAAATAATACTCGGGTCAGACCGAATTATTTCAAGGTAGTCGCTATCTCTGATTCAGTTGCAGCTTCAGCTTTTGGGATTTCACTCCATCTTTTGTCTAGTCATCGAGGTGTACTTTTGGTGTATTGACTATCACCTCATGTATGTCGATGTAACAACCCGCTATTTTTGGACCATTCGCATCCATTATAAGTGTATAGGTAGACACTCATGCCGGAATTGAATTGCTCAAAATATCGCGTTGTTAATTTAAATTTGGCAAAACTGAACATATACGGTAAATAAATAATCACAGATTACAGACACAGAGTAATAAATGCAGCGGAAATAAAAGAGATAGTAGTTCATGAAGCTACTATATAAATATATAAGTTACATCAGAGTTAAACCAGATACAACGGAAGAGTAACACGATACATCAGATACAAATCAGAATACATCACTGGAATCATCGAATACTGAAAGCAGAATAGATGGCTGGATCTTCAAGCAAAGCTCCAACTTCAAAGGTGAGTCTCGAATACTGGTACACTCAGTCTACCCGAGCGTAAAGCAAAACACAAAACACTCGAGTCAGGATTAACATTCTTATATCAATAAATCCAACTCAAGTGAAATAGAAATTGAAATACAAGTAACTCAAAGGATATTTGGAATAACCATCCTTTAAGGATCCGTTAAACTATCTACTATGTAGTAGTGTACGATAAGTAGATAATGCCTATCAGTAATATAAGATATCAAAATAGTGTTAAGGCGTTACCATTATCCCCCTTAACACATTTTATACAAGCGTTATAGTCTATACAACACTGTAAACTCCACCGTAAACTAGTGGGCTATCAGGGAGTACTCCATAGGTATAACACAAAACAAATTCATAGTGGTCGCGTATACAGGGATACAAGTATGACAAGGCACATGAGGCAATACCCAAGGTAGTGACACTACCGTTTGCCTGATCCGGACTGGTGAGAACGCATCGCCGCAGCGACCGCAACACCGCGAAACAACACTCCCAAAATCAAGGGTGCACCAATCGACAACAAGTAATGAGTAGTTTTCGAAGAAGTGTGTTCGCTTGAGGTAGCTGACCTCCATTGGCCCGGCACGGCTCCTGTTTTAGTCATTTCCAATTTGACACAAGTGTCAAGGCTATCCATTATCGTTCTCTTTCTTCAGTCATCAACGTACATCATTCCAACCACTTCATTTCGGATCACACTCCGCGTATAGTTATTAAAGTGGTTTTCGGTTTAGACAGAGAGTATGTCCCTAACTGATTCCTGTATCTATAATAACTTTCGTGATTATTACACCGATTGGTCGTTTATATATTTCGAAATCCAAATCAATTACAATTTCAATTAGAATTTGTAAACCAACATTTCATTTCTCTTTCGAAATCAATTTCCATAATTTACGTTTCAAAACTTCCAAATTACCATTTCGAAATCTTATAATTCAAATTCAATTTCTATTTAAAACAATTCAAATATTGATTCAATTTCGGATACAAGTTTCATTTCGAAATCATTTTAATTAATTTAATTTATCATTCAAATCAATTTAAATTCATTGATCGATTTCATTCAATATTCGTTAAGTTAATTTATATTCAAAACAATTTCTATTAAATTTCCAATTCACTAAATCAATTACTTAAGTTCAACTTCATTGTATCAAACTTACAAATTTAATTAAATTAAATTCGCCAAATCAAGTTCTTTAAATTACAAGTCTTACATTAATTTCAAAAAAAATATCACATTTCATTTCTTATTAGAGGAATTCAATTTCACTTATTTATTTACTTAGTTACAAATTTCAAAACTTAATTATTTCATAACTCAACTTTACTTATTAAAGAAGTTCAATTTCACTTATAAAGAATTCAATTTTATTTAATTATTAAATAATTCAATCTTATTTAATTATTAAATAATTTCAAAACTTAACTATTATAAAATTTCAAAACTTAATTATTAATAATTTCAAAACTTAATTCAATCATTTCTCAAATTAATCCACGTTCTTTTATCAATCACATTGTTAATAACTTTTTTCAGATTTTTAAATATTAACATTTTCCTTTCATTAAAATTCAAATTTCAACTTCATTTCAAAACCTTATTATTTAATCAAATAAAATCTATATTTTATCTTTAAATCAAATTATTGACCAATCGGGTTTTATTTAATTCTCTATCCAAAGTCAAAGTTTAATTTGGGTATTTATCATTTCAACCCGATTCCAATTCAATTCAAATCAAAGCATAACAAAGGGAACTTGCAGTGTGATAACTGGGATGGTGTCAAAGTAAATAAACAAACAATAACAAAAACCAATATCAATCCAATAATCAATTCAAATAATCCCGAAATAATCGTATTAATTCGCATTGTTGTTTGTGCAAATTAATATAATTATTTCTAGAATCTACACTATCATTTCATGTAGATTAAAGATTATTACACTATTATTTGATGCGGTTCTACACTTGACATTTCTTATTCGATTTCAATTTTAACACTACAACAATTAATCAAATATACGTTCAATGGTTCAAAGTGTAATTATCACTATTCTGCATGTCAATAATTTTAACAATTAAAAGGGGTCATATTCAACTAATCAAATTCAACATATGTGTCGATTCAAAATTTAATTATCCTACATCAAATTTATTTGCATAATATTTATCACTTTATACATTACAATTTTAACGTCCAATTGTAAACATCAAACAATCAATCATTTAACAACCAAACTGGATTACCATTGCATATATAACAGATAATGGTGTCAGATGTCACAGGTGAACTGATACAAGTAATAACAGTGTAAATATCTAACACCAGCATATTTCAATTGTCGTTTCAATTGAAATCAAATTTAATAAATAAAAGAACATTAATCATGAGTGATTGCTCACCTTTCGAGGCTAGAGGAGTTTGATAGACAACAAGCTACGGATTGGATCACGATTTAGAAAATCGAACAATCCAAACAGAAATCTCAAAGCGAAGTAAGCTGAAAGTGGGTCCGACGGGCAAAGCTGAAAGGTAGAGATTGATGGACACGAATCAGAACCATTTTGATAAATCGAAACAAAAATATATGTTATAAATTTCAAATCAATATTAATTTTATTTGTTACAAACGTACTACATTCTTTTATAAAGACCACTTACATTGAACCATATGTACATGCAGACTGCCAATAACGTACATCATATGAAAATGAAATTTCTTTTGAAATTTAAACTATGCGAAATATACATACCATGATATCATATAATTTTATAAAATCTGACTTACACATTAACATATTAATACCCATTTTAAAATATCTCATATGCAAACCACTTATAAAACATAGGTAATATATAGCATATTATAAACTACATACTGTACATATATATAACCAGATCCGATCTATAATTAACTATATAACTTTCAAAACATAATACTTCTATAAACTATGAATATGAACAAATATGCAGACAAGCTATACTAACATGGACAATCATTGAATACTAATCTATATCAAGACTGTACGGAAAATACTTATATACATATTAATATATACTTATAACTTTATATCAAATATGTATATATATACACAAATATAGAATAGACAACTGTAGGGATACAGTCTTTTCAAAGCATCAGTACACACTATATATAATATATATACTAGACTAGTATACTTTTTAAAATACATATGCTTCAAATCAATGTACTGGGTTTCATAGATATAATGTCATGCCTATAGATTATATTTTAAATAATCAAACAGTATAAATATAAACATATATACATTTTTAACATACGTCCATATTATATATAAAATCAATAAAATTCAATATGGACCTGCTTCCATCATAATGTAGACTTAACTCAACTGTTTGGAAAAAACAAGCCTACACAATTGTATCAAACAAAAAAAAATGAAGAGAAACATATATGTACTGCCTTTATGCATACGTATTAAAGCATCTATTACTTACATATAACAAAATATACTTTACTACGAAATTTATTGAGATAAAAGAAGATTGCCCAAAACTTGACATACGAATGCATGCTAAAACATGAATATGTTATTATAAGCATTCCTTAAGAAACATGTATTCTTGTAACCAAATATCTATAGGCTCGAAAACTAGGCTAAAGAGAAGTATGCATGCAACCTATTAAATATATATACCCTTTAAATAAAAGCATGCAACCGAAAAAAAACTACAGAATATATACCTATGTACATAGGCGTAACTCTACCTACAGATAACATATAATACATTACTTAAATCATATGTATACCTTTTCTATTTAACACGCATGTAATACATACCTTCATTATACATGTTCTCATATTAAACCCATTTATAAACAACAGATATTTAAAATATATATAAACTTATATATAATACTGCATACCATATGAATTTGTAACCAGAGGATATACACGCAGGAAGTGGATGAGAAGAGATGATGTGGTGGCACGGCAGAGGTCTGAAGAGTGGCGAAGGTTGGAGGGGGCATGTTGTTCAGAAAAGTGGTAGTGAGCTAGGGGTGAGGCTTGGATCGGCGAGGGGTTTTTGGGGGCCGAGCGTGTGGAGGCGGGTGCGATGGGCGAAGGCAAGTCAAGGCACGGGGTGTGTGGGTGGGCAAGGTGGAGGCCGGAACGGCGGTGGCGGGCGGTTGGCATTATCGTGGGTTATAAGGCTGTACACGAGGTAGAGGGAACTCGGATCTGCGAAGGCGAATGGCTAATCGTTTATGTTGAAGGTGCGTTCGGCGAGCTGCCGTAGGGAGAGGGAGGAAGTAGAAAGGTGGATGGTGGAGGCGAACGGTTAACTGGGCGATAGGCTTTGGGAAGGAGATGCGATCGCTAGAAGTTTTTTTTTCTTTTTCTTTTAATAACAAACGAAAGAAGAGTGATTGGTTTGAGGCAAAATGGGAATGAAGAAGTAGATCTGGCACATATAATTTTTCTGTGAATAAACAGTAGGAAGAAAATGAGAAGGCACTATTGCCCCTTGAATATCTTTGAACCGTAAAAAAATAATAAAAGTTAGATATCAATTCTGGGAATAGTGACAGCCCCTTGAATACCGGAATAATAAAAGCAACGGCTATGGTTATAGGTGAATGGACACAACAAATTAAAATGCATAAAACGAACCGATTTTATTGAATCATTTTGTGGATTCCGCTGTGTACCGGACCTCAAAACACAGGATCGAAAATACCGAAGAAATCATCACGACGAGACGATCAAAATGGTATACAGATATCAGTGGTACGATTTAATTATAAAAATTCGAATTTTCTAATAGCGGAAAATGCAAGAAAAACGCTGAAAATAAGATCGACGGAGCCAAAGATGTCCGAATTTGGAAAAACGACAAACTGACATCTTGCTCAGAAGATGGTTTAGAATTTTTCTATGTAAAAATATTTAGATTCCGAAAACATTTTATTTTCATTACTTTTTAACTGATTAAATTGAAGTAAATTTACGCGCGAAATAAACTTCATATTTTCGGACGAAAATTTACCAGTTGCCATGTTTAACTAGACGCATTCCAAATATCAAATTTATATTTCAAAATTTTATCTTTTAAAATTTCACAAAATTTCAACTAATTACGTTATTAAAACATTTAAAATTTACGGGTCGTTACATTCTCCCCCACTCAAAACTTTTCGTCCCCGAAAAGGAACGAGGTAGGAGAATAGAAACAACCAGAAAGAAAACAGATTTGAAATACAAAATAACAATTAATTTCAACCATATAAATTCAAATTTAAATTAATTGATATTCAATAATTGATTTAATCCATTTGATTTCACTAAAATCAATCTCAACTATTTCTAAATTCATTATCTTATTATCCACTTATCTTCAATCGTAGTAAAGGTCGATATGGTAGGTGACACGGCACAACTAGGCAATGCCAGGGCAGATATACCAATTACGCACACGGACTGATGGATACGCATAGCAGCCACTACCGTTCCACCTTGAACAACACTCCCAAATCGGAGGATGGCCATCTAATCAATCATAAGTAAGAGTATAATATCGAAGAAATGTGTCCGAGAAGAGGTGCTACCTCACTGGTCCGAGATCGCTCCTGTTTTATCCACCTTATGCCAGCTCACGGGTGTTGGGTCCACGTAACATACCTTAAGAACGTCGCCACCATCCTACTTCATTCTGGAATCTCCACCACGTACACGGTTGTCAAAGTGGTTTTCGGTATCGACAGAGAGTATGTCCATATCCGATCCCGGTCTCTTTGCCAACCAATCGTTATTATAACCCGTGGTTATAACTTTTTAAAAACAATACTTTACTTCAAAATAAAATATCATTTCAAACCATATCTTTATCAAAATAAAGATTAAATCAATTCCAAACCATTTCCATATATTTAAATTTTCATATCATTTCAAAACTTCATTTCAAATCATTTTAATATAATAAAATATCATATCCTTACAAAACTTCATTTCAAATCATTTTAATAAAATAAAATATCCTATCAGTTCAAATCCAAATATTCAACTTTAAATACCTTTTAAATTCAAAGATATCATTCATTTACTATCATTTCAAATCACCTTTAAATAGTTTATATTCCAATCAAAATAATTCATTTAAACCTTTTAAAAGTGTAATTATTATATTTTCAAATCAAGTATTCAATTTCCAAAGTTTCAAACCATTCTGAGTTCGTTTACTAAGTCAAAAACCCTAATTATTAAAATTTCAGCATTTCACAGCATTTAAAAACAACTGCTATAAGTTATATTTGAAAACATTTTTAATTCAGCAAAGGCAGCTCTTAAAACTGCTGTTAAAACTCAGTTTTAGTTGAATTATAGTTCAAAACAGAAAAGACAGCATTTTAGAAGTGTTGCGGTAGTTCAGATTTCAAAACAGGGGTTAAATTTGGTTTCAGCAAAGACGGCAGACCATTATAGCATTTCCAGAGAATGCTATAATAGGCCTGAGTTCAATATTAACCTATAAGTTCAACTACAGCAACTACAACATTTCAGAAATGTTGTAATAGCTCTTTTTACACAATTTTAGTTCAAAACAGAATCTATAGCATTTCTGAATGCATTAAAAGTAGATTTCAGGTGTTAGTGTATTTCCAGCAATTAAATAACTTCAATTTAAAACACATAAACATTTTAAAAATCATATTTTAACGTTTAAAATGTTCATTTACATATCATTTAACATATATCTTTTTCACAATAAATTTCATATAATTAAATCCAATTTTCAACAATTTACTTAATAAGTTTAAGTGTAAAAGTTCCAATTCTTCACATTTCAACAAATAGACTTAACACTTCAAATTTAAATTACCATTTCACAATTTAACAAAATTTTCAATTTTATTTAATCAACTTAAACCTTTAATTAAAACCAAATTTCACATTTCCTAGTCAAGTTATATTTTAAAAGATCACTTTTAAACATTCATTTATTTAACCACTTAAATTCATAGAAAAATCAATAATACTTTAATAAATCACTTAAATTCAAAATTAATCAAATTATCATATTTACCATTTCCAAATAAAATTTAATATCCATTTTATTTATATAACTTAAATATCATTTTTAACCAAAATTCCAAATTTCCAACTTAAGTTATATTTCAAAAATCCAGTTAAACCATTCATTAATTACATTTTTAACACATAGAAAAAAAAATCATAATTTCTTTATTTTAAAACATTTCAAAATCTATTTAAATCAAATTTCATAAATTTATAATTTTTAAAA